>LR989927.1:131412914-136656806 GCA_905146935.1 Scaeva pyrastri
TTATGACTTTTCTGACTTCAACAAAACTTTGTATTGCTGTTTTTTTATTAATTTAAAATATTATTAAAAGTTTAAGATATTTACAGATAAAAAAGAATGTCTTATAAATTAATACAATCATTTTTGTATTTTTTTTTTTTTGGGTTTAGAGTTTCGAACTCAGCACTTCTACGGAATCGGTATTGTGGCTGGGTCGCTGAGGCGACGAAAGTGTAACGCTTCGTTACAAATTAAATCATCACTTAATAGTCGAGTTATTTTCAGATTTTTCGGATGTGGTGAAGAATTGCCAACATCTTCAGCTGTGGTAAATTCTTCAATCACTTCTAATTTATTTCAGTATCTTCCTTGTTCATTTGAAAGACTCATTATTCCAAAATATCATATAACAACCTTAAAGTCATTTCTAAAGACCACATGATCATTTAGCAGAAAATATAACTTCGATGAAAACATAGGCAGGGGTAACAACTTTAAAGAAAGAATAATATTTTCCATACCTATGGGAAAGTTCACAAGCATTTTCCAGGCTGAAAAAAAATTGAACAATATTTTTATCAGCCTAGTACCTAGTGGAAACTGAAAAAGTGTGGAAATGTGTAAAAATACTGAAGAAAACTTGGCTAAACTTTCTTGAGTGTCATATTGGGTGTTTAGGAAATCAGCCAGGTACATTCCTTAGCAAAAATCAGTTCTACAACTTCTAAATAGGACCTTAATCCTAACGCTTTAGAAGGAACTATCCAATAATAGTAGATAAGGCATCTCAATATCTTTGACTAATTGCAGATATTACAACGTCTATGCAGAAAAATTACTTCAAATATGAGAGAAATGTGAAGCATTCATGAAAAAAAATACTTTCGCTACTTTGAGTACTTTGGTGTACTACCAAATACTCAAGTTTCTCAAAGGGATACTCGTTAACTTGGAGAAAAAACTCTAAAATTAATATCTCACACATCAGTTGAAAAAGCCTTACTATTGTACTAAATCTTGAATTAGATTTGACTGTTCGTAGATTAGAAAATTTAAATCTATTACATTTCTTAACATTTATTTGAATAGAAAATTTGGATTCAATGGGTTCCTAATTTCAAATGTGAAAAGAAGTTTTTCCTATCGAAACAAATGTTGTAGTAGTTGTAACATCAAAAAATCACTGTCAAATAAAAGTCAACCAAGAAAACTTCTTGACAATGAAGTCATTTTAGACCAAGATTGTTATTTAAACGTGTAATAAGGTTCTTATGCAAAAGTTCTTACCATCATAAGACTAATTTTACACCATTAATAGAAGCCGGTTTTCTTCACTATTGCCTCATTCACTTCTAGAATAGTGCACTTATCTCAAAAGAATTCTGACAATTTTCGTTTTCTCCAATACCTTGAAAACCTTTTTATATATGCTTTAAAAATTTATTAAATTAGTTTTAAACGAAAATCAGGATTTATCGCCAGCAATTCAAAGGTTGAAACTTGCTTCTTCAACTGTCAAAAAAAAAAAATGACAAAGCACTTTATTAGTTTTCTAAATCATTTATAACAATTTGCTGATAAGACTGCCACTTTTCCAAAGCCAAACCAAATATACACCCTCCTTCGAAAAAACCCCATCAAAGACCAAAACAAAAAAATATTCATAAATTTTACAAAAAATATTCAACAAAATTCTGTCACGAAGAATTAACTTTAACTGAATTTGGATGGATTTATAGGTAAACCGAAAAAGTGAACCTCCCAAATAAAGATATTAGTCACATATACATTTTTGGCTAATCTGTGTTTTGGTATTCTCCAGCAACATGTTCCTAGACACAATTCGCAAAAATACACCTAATCAAATTCTCTGATATGAATTGATCTTGATATCAGCTCGAAGGGGAAGCACGACTAAATTTGAAGCATTTTTTTATAAACGTATAAAAGAGATTGGCAATTCTAGTCAAGGTATTCAGTTTTAATAAGGAATCCAATATGAACTTACATTGGATTTTATTAGCGGCTATTATTCCTGTGATTGCAGGCTTCCCCAATTTAATACCACCGAGTTCGGTGACCACGGTAAGTGATAGAATCAAAGCAAGGAACACATTTTGGACTATCAATTCTTGTTCTTAGGGATCTTTGGTGGAACAACATGGATATCCATTTGAGGAGCACGAGGTTCAAACGTCGGATGGATATATTTTGACAATGCACAGGATTCCCTATTCAGCACGCGTCGAAACCCCCGAGCCACGGCCAGTTGTCTTTCTGATGCACGGGATCTTGTGCTCGTCCAGTGATTGGATCCTCCTTGGACCGGAAAATGGACTGGCCTACATTCTCTCCGATGCCGGCTACGATGTTTGGATGGGAAACGCCCGAGGAAACACCTACTCGAAGAGACATGCAACCAAAATTCCACTTCAACCCAGTTTCTGGGACTTTGATTGGCATGAGATCGGTTTAAATGATCTGCCCGCCATGATCGACTACGCTCTCTACGAAACCAATCAGGAACAGGTGCACTACATTGGCCACTCTCAAGGAACCACAACATTCTTGGTGTTGACCTCCAAGAACTTGAAGTTCAAGAATCGCATTAGGTCGGCGCATTTGATCGCTCCAGTAGCATTCATGGACAACATGAAGTCTCCGCTGGTGAAATTAGGAGGTCCGCTATTCGGAGATCCAAACAGTTGGGTCAACATATTCGGAAACACCGAACTCATGCCGAACTCAAAACTTCTGGAGGAACTCGGTCAGCAGACTTGCATCGATTCGTCCTCGTACCAGGCTCTGTGTTCGAATGTTATCTTCCTGTTCGCTGGTTTCGATCACGACAACTTAAATGCTGTAAGTATCCTCAGTCTTCTTTGTCCATACAAAAAAAAGAGAACCAACTAATTCCGACCTTCTCCCTTCATGCAGACTTTGATTCCTGAAATTATGGCAACCACCCCAGCAGGAGCCTCCACCAATCAAATCATCCACTATGCCCAGGAGTACGTGTCTGGTTGCTTCCGGGAGTTCGACTTGGGCCGCGGACACAGGAAGCCCAAGAACTATCCCATCGAAAAGATTGACGTGCCCATCTTCTTGTACTACAGCGAGAACGATTACATGGCCTCAGTGGTGGACGTTGAGAAGTTAATGCGCAAACTTAAGGATACCACACTTATGCGTGCCTACAAAGTTCCCGATCCCAATTGGAATCACTTGAATTTCCTCTGGGGTTTGAATATCAAAGAGCAAGTCTACAACGCTGTTATGGAAGATATTGAGTCAATGAGATTGTAAAAGAAAGAAATTATTTAAATTTTATTTCCAACAACGTCATTTATTCAAAATCGAGGAAATCTAATTAAAAAAAAAATGCGATAAAACAAAATAATTCAAAAGAATCTGTTATTTTTTGTGATTAACGTTTATTGATTTGTTATTATCTGGTGGCTTGGCTAAATGGCAGTGTTATCAAATGTTATGTTGTTTTTAAAACCAAAATTTGATAAAAGATTAAATCATAGTCACTGGGTGATTCCACTGATCAAGGAAAGAAAGAATTCCGATGGGGAATTTCCCCCAGCCAGGTTGATATTCTTGTCTTTGCAGCCTGAATTAAGTGTTAAATTTCTCCAAAGATGACCTCCACCCCGAAATTTGAATTGTCTAATATTAAACTTTGAGCGTGATTTGCAAAAGTTTAAAATTAAGTACACCCTTTTAAAAATTACTAATTTTAACGAAGATAATACGGTGCTGTTGATCGACTGATTTGAAACCTTGTGTTAACTGAGCTCTAAAAGCCTTAGAACCACTAAGTCTTTTTGAAAAATACGGCGTAATGCCAAGTTCCAAAGATCAACAAACCTGGGCTTTCGTCAACATTTACTAGTTAAAGCAGCAATTATGCCCATAGTTTCAATATACTTCAAATTATGTATAAACTTTTCAGCAACTTTCACCATTGCTTGCGAAAAGTTGCTTCGCATCGATCAAAAATTGCTTATAAGTTTTGCGAAACGTGGTGAATTTTTAAAATTGCAATCATTTTGTTGAAACATGCATCGTTCAGTAATGGCGTAGTTTTACTTGTCAAAAAATGACAGCTGCCCTTTAGCTGGCTATTCAAAATCAAATGACTTATCTTTTCCGTTTCTTTTTGCGCACATAACCTTTAAATTTAATTTTTAATAACATGATCAAATTTTAAGTTTTAAAATAGATAAGATATTAAATATGTTTGAAGAATTTGACGAAAGCGAATAATTTCTAGAAGATTTCGATGCTCAAAACTCGATTAAGATTTAAGACCATCAGATGAATTTACACTTACATCATCGAAAATGTTTCTATTCATCTCTTCTTTTTTTGCAAGAAAGTAAGCTCGATTTTTGTATCTTATCATGTAAATGTCAAAGTGACATAAGATTCTTGCATGACATTTAAAACTAAAGTAGCCATTTTGTGGTTTTAACTAAATCAAAATGTCAAGAAAAGATCGAACGATAATTACCTAAATAGTTTCAAATTAGCAATACTTTTGTTTAATATCTTACTTAAAATTCTTTAATATTATATCAAAGTAAGCTGACTTAAATAAATTATAACACAATATTTCTATACAAAGCTTTGATTAAGTTAGCTTTAAATAATGGTCAAGAAAAAATGAGAAATGTGCTATATTCTGAGAAAATTCTAGTATTACTATTTGACAGATTTAATTTATCGATAAATCATTCTATCTGAAAGCTACGTTCCAAAGCTTGTATTCTTTTTATTGAGAAAAATGGCTTTAGAGTTTAGACTTCTAAGGCAGAGTAAATTAAAATATGTTTGTAGTTAAAGTCTTAAAGTATAAAGTCAGAATCTGGATGAAACATGTTTACCAAGAAGTGCTGTTCTAAAAATACTTTTCTTTTAATTAAGTACTGTGCCAATGCACAAGTGTCCTAAAACGACGAAAAAGAAAAGGCTACATTGATGAACTCACCCACCTTAGAGATTGAACGAAAGCGTTATAAATTCTTTCGTCAAATGATGTAGCTGGCGCGAAGCGGTGTTTTTATCATGGTGAATCGTGGTTCGGGCGGCCATTATTTTTCTGATTCGTATGGGCTCTAGTTCGCACTTAAAATCACTTCTTTTTCCTTTTTAAAATTCTTTATTAAATCGTTATAACAAACTTTGTAACAATAAAAAAAGCAAACATTCAAAAAGTTCTTTCATCCTTTATTTAATTAACTGGCGCATAAATAAGTGCTTTTGTTACTTCAACGTTCAACCACTTTTTAAGTGACAGAATTGATTGAAATGATAATTTTTCTTTGAATAATTGAATTGATGAAAAAATAATAATTGCCGAAGTAAAAAACAAACAATCAGTTGATAGAGTATTTTTAGTTATCGACAAAAGTTTTTCGACTACATCTTCTTATTGGCAAGAGTTTTAAAAGTTTTTAAACAGTCATAAAGTTGAAGACAATATTTTCATTTGCGAAAGAATCAAATGATTAACATGTTAGATATTTATATTGGGGTACAAATTGACCCCATGCCAGGTTTATGGATTTTTTTCTTGAAACATAAAAAAAAAATAGAAAATTGAATTTTGTTCACCCTCGCGGAAAAAAAATTAAAAACAAAAATGCTCTGGGGTACTTTTGGACTCCATGACGTAAAAGAGGATTAATTAAACTTTTGGAAAATATTATATCACTTTGCAAAAAAATTACAAAAAAGGATCAATTCATTTTTTTGAGTCCTTTTTTTTATTTCAATTCCTTACATTGAATCACCCTGTAAAAAATTTGTAAAACTATAAACTTATCTACATCTATAAATATCTAATAATTGCTTGTTCTTAAACTTTTATACGCGATAAGAAAGTACATAAATACTAAACCAATTATTTATTTGTAAGTAATACAATAACAAATGTATGACTTTACGTTTTTTTTAAATTTTATATTTTTTTCCATATTTAAATTTCTTAGATAAGTTTTTAAGAAAATATGTAGGTAGGTATTAATTATGGAATTTCAAAGGAATTTCCAATTTTTTTTAAGTAATAATATAACAGAAAAAAAGTCACTACTTGATAGTGTACACATTAATACATAAATCTACCGAAAGATGGCATTGTTTCAATTGTTCTTCAATTTGAATAAAGATAATAATTTTTTTGTAACTTTTTTGCAGACAAAAGAAATAAAATTAAATATTTATATTTTTTTTTAATTTTCTCTCCTTCAAATAATCGGCATGAAAACACTTAAGGTTTTATTTTAAATAATTTGCTTCTATTTAGTATTTACTTTAAGTCTCTAGAAATTATGCAATGAAAAAATACGAAAAGTTCAAAAAATAACATTTTTGAAAATAAAAAGGAGATCCAGAAAAATGACTGTGGCTATTAGACACATAATTTACTTTTCCTCTTTCCAATATAAAATCAAAACTAAACTAAAAACCTATGAAGTATTTTAAAAAATCTTCCATCTTTAAACCGTTTTCTTTCGAAAATATATTACTCATTTGTCAATGCTACCCAAATCTGACTAAATTATGGCCCAGACTAAAATGTACACTAAACTGTTAATTTTCCACAAAAATGTATTTAATAAAGAAAACTTACTTTTGATATTAAATCATAAAACTAAACACAAAAACACTTTAAAAATAAATTCAAGTAAATACAATTGACATTTTTGAAAAATAGCAATAAACATGACAACAAAGGTAGTCAACCAAAATTTAAAATGCTTAAAAACGGCATTTTCGAAAAAAAAGTTTGACTTACCATGTTATTCAAAGATGCCCTTCAATTGAAAAGCCTTCAAAACTAGTTTACCTTTCGCATTAACAATTATTATAAAAGTGAATAGATACCACGGCCCCTAAATTTGTATTTGTACGAAATTTCAAAATTGTACCTCTTCGAAAATTCCTTATACATACTTCTTTTCCCTCAAAAATGAAAAGACTAATAGGATATTTAATATATTTAAGCAAAGGCATCAGTAAACCGGAAAAGTTATTAAAGACTATGGAGCCGAGTAATATATTATCGCTAATTATCGTCCACTTGGCAACTTAGAGAAACTTTCCAGAACTTGTAGTTAGAGTTCTTTTAATTTTAAGCTGCTTTTTGTCTACAAAAATCTTTTTTTTTTTTATTGAATAAAGTAAATTTTTACTTCCCTGGAATTTGATTAGAATATATTGAACCACGCCCTAAGTTGCTGACAACTTAATTCCATAGGTTGTACTCTCTCATAAAAGTAAATGCATTTGAACTATAAATTGATGGTCTGAGAAACTAAATTTTGATGCTTATTCAATAAGTGAGGGCAACTCTTAACCAACTCGATCTGCATTTTCATGCAGTTTTCCCTCGACCTGAGAAATGTCAAATTTTTCAAACACACCGTAATTAATGTAGGAATACCAATTTAAGAGTAAACAAAGAGTAAGTATTATAACTTGAATAAAGGGGAAACTTGTATTACTGCACTAGCTAAAGATTACCAATAAAACACGGATAATGTCTTTTTTTTACAGCAGACTGACGTATAAGCAGTCTTTAAAAGAGTATTTTGGACACAAAAGACTAAGTAGGGCTAAATTTGTAAGTAGGGGAAACTGGGGCACATTTGACACTTAATTTTTAAATTTATATAAGAATTCCAATACTTTTTTTTCATACGATGCATTGACTATTCTAGATAGGACTCACAGAAACATTTTACTTTTGTAACAACTGCATTCATTTAACTTGCCATATGGAGTTATTTAAAATTTGTTTTAAAAAAAGTCATTTTTTCAAAAGTGCCCCGGGCATGGACCTTTGACATTACACGGGGAACATTTGACAATTGCAGTTTTAACTCATAATCGTATATACATACATAAAAAGTATCAGCGGGTCTATTCTGCCTGTTTTTTGAATGGAAAGAAACGTCAAAAATTGTTTTAACGATTTATTTTAACAATATGAAAAAACATAAATAAATAAATCCATTTTCTTTAAAAAAAAATTAACAGAGATAAAACTTCATTTTAAAAACTATCAGTCCATAAGGTCCTTAAGAATTATACATAGGAACAATTATAAATATTTTATTTAATATAGAGTTTGCTGAAGTCAGTTTGAATTTGATTTCACTCCTTAAAGTCAAAGAAATATCTTCAACGGCTGGTTTAGTAAAAAGCTGATGCTTTTCTTAGATAGTTAACAGTGTAAGTGGAGTCACTGTGGAGTGTGGACTTCTGCAATTTCTCCCGAATAGTAAAATGGCTTCTTAGAATTTTAACTAAATTTAACAAGAACATAATGTCCGACTTCAAATTTCTCACCATCTGTAAGATTATATTCAAAAAGCTCTGTTCTTTCCATTTCGAAATTATCTTGGTCAGAAATAAAACCGTTAGATTTATCCGATTCGGCATAGGAAATGCTTTTATCGCTTTCATCCGACGAGTCTAATTCAAGTTGTCAAATGTACCTCTACAACAGTCAAATGTGCCCCCTTTGCAATTAATGTTTTCTTTTAACAAAATTGGCTTTAAAATATTAACATTTTAAGAACAATGCTATCATAATATTATTTCACAATAAGAAAACTTTTTATTTTATTCACAAATCTCTTACAAACCTGTAGTCAAAATTTACATCAAAAATCCCGAAATCACAAAAACACATGTTACTTGAAGACGAGTTGAAGCAAAACTGATAAAGTTCATAACGTTTCTTTATATAAATTAAAGCTTCGTTCACAATCCCAACTTTTCTTTTTAAAGGATGAGTTCACACCAAAAATCACAAAGTCAAATGTGCCCCAGTTTACCCTAACCAAATTTTCAAAAGAATGAACAATAATAATTTACAGAATGTTAAAAATGCAATTTTGATCCTTTGAACTACTTTTTTGAAAATTTAAACATAACAAAATTACAAAAATATGATTTAAGAATAAAACATTAACTTAAGATTGTATTGTTATTATCCCAAACTTCTCATTCAATAAATAAGAAATTGAACATAATATTTGAAACCTTTGTAATATTTTTATAAGTAATAAATTGCCCCCAATTAGATTAAAAGTTACGCACCTGTTTAACTATAAAAAAAAATGTTATCATTAATCTGTATGTTAGTATTTTATGAAGATGAAGAGATTTATAATTTCAAGTGTTTGTTTTGCTTTTAAAATCTTATTAACTTTGTGGAATTATTTTTTAAGTTTGCTAGATGCAAACTTAGGCGATACCATGAAAGTGATTGTGATAAAAAGAGTGCCTGACGCCACTAGTGATATAATTTTATTGCTATCACAATCTTATAATGATAAATTTATCAGTTTTTAGCTATTTTCTCCTTTTCAAAGGATCAACAAAACTTTTTCATAATAAGAACTTCTTAAAGTCAGGAAAAAACCATTCACCAAATTCCAATTCTAGTTTCTGAGAAACAGAACTACAAAAATTTCCACATCCATAAAAGATTGACTGACTGACCAAGATTGACAAATGTGATAATATTCCAAGTTTAGCACTAAATTTTGAACTCTTGATACAGACGATTTCTTCTGAAAGCTATAGCTGATACTAATCTGAAGGCTCGTCCTGGAAAAATCAGAACCCAATTCAAGATTTAGACAAACTAACGTAGTTTTTTTTATAAGTTAAGTTACTCGTAACTCAACTGTCAAAATGACAGAAAAGTTCTTGAAGACCGCCTGAATTTTTTCTGGCGATAAGGGTTCTAAGTGTATATTTTGTGACCCTTCTTTTTCTAAAAAAGAAAATTTCCATGATACAGCAAAAAAAAAAATTAGATACAAAAAACTTTTAAATTTTCAAAATTTTTATTAATAATAATAATTTAATTTGACAAAATGAGGATCAAATATGTTTAAACAGTTTTTCATAAAGTATAAAAAGTGAACCAATATGGCTCATAAAAATCTTACATCAAAGAACCTTAAAGTTCCTAACCACACCAAGTCTTTTCCTTAAAAATTATAATTATCATTTGGTAAAATATCAAAAAAACTCCAACCTAATCCTTTTACAATATTAAATGGTTCTGGGGTGATTAATAAGGATTTGGCTGATTTGCCTTCCCTTCTATCACAAATTAACGCTGTCTATCATTTATCACATATGTAATTAATTGCCTATCACCATAAATCCGGCTTAAATTGAATCTAATCCCATCTAGCCGCCTTGACATCCTCCATCACTGCATCATAAACTTGTTCCCTGATATTCATGCCCCACAAGAAGTCCAAATGATTCCATTTTTCATGTGGCACCCTGTAGGCCCGTTTGACCGTTGATTCTGGTAACTCCCTGATCAACCGATGGACATCCACCACGGAAGCCATGTAGTCATTGTCGCTGTAGTACAGGTAAATTGGGACATCGACTTTTTCAAGGGGATACCTTGGAGGCTTCGACTTGCCATAGATTAGCTTATTGCGAATTTTTCCGTAGTCGAACTGTTGGAACTCACCGGAACTGTATTCCTGGAGGTAGTGGTAGCCCTGATTTATTGAGCATCCAGCTGGAGTTGTTGCCATAATTTCGGGCAAAAGGGTCTGGAAAAAGGAAAACGAATCCATAAGCACCACATGGATGTGGGGAATGATCTTATGAAAAAACTTACAGTATTTAGATTTTCAGCATCATGCCCGGCTAACAGGAAGAGCACATTAGAGCAAATCTCTTGAATTGGTGACGAATCGGCACAAGAATTTTGTCCCAAGATCCTCATTACCGTAGAACTTGGCATGAACTCTAGATTACCAAAGAGTTCTGGAATCTTGCTTATTCCGCCAAGTGTCAGCGATGTCAAGTCCATTATCGGAGACTCCATGTTTTCCATGTACGCCACCGGAGCCAGTAAATGGGCGGACCTAATGCGGGTCTTGAACCGCTCATTCAGAGAGTTCAACAACAGGAACGTGGTAGTTCCCTGAGAATGCCCGAAGTAGGTAACTTGATCTTCGTCCGTGAAGAAACGGATGTAGTCAATCATGGCTGGCAAGTCGTACATGCCAATTTCATGCCAATCGAAATTCCAAAACTTCCCGAAGAAGGGATTCAGCTTAACGTGTTCGCGGGAGTATGTATTTCCACGCGCATTTCCCATCCAAACATCATAACCAGCATCGGAGAGTAGGTAACCCAGAGCGTTGTCAGGTCCAAGGAGCACCCAATCACTGGACGAACACAAGATACCGTGCATTAAGAACGCAACTGGGCGTGACTCTTCCTCGGACGATGACTCAACTCGGCCAGAATAGGGGATCCGATGCATCGTCAGCACATAGCCGTCGGACGTTTGGACAGTATGTTCCTCAAACGGGTAGCCATGACTCTCCACTATGCTCTCCTACAAAAATACACAATTCGTCAGGCCCTATTCCAATTGGCTAGATTTCAATTTTCTTACCGTCGTCAATTTGCCAATAGCCTTGCCACTTGGAGCTGCCAAAGCCAGTGAAACGAGAACACCCAAAATGATAATTCCAAACTTCATAGTGTCTCCGTTCTCTTTTACAAAAAGTGTATCCCAATGACCAAGTGGAAGTTTCTTTTATACAATTCGCGTTATCTCAAAACTTGGATCTTCCAATTTCGGGGGGTTCGAGATAACTTCTAATATGTCAGTTTTATCTCGACAGATCAATATCATTTCAGCGATTAAAAACCATTTTGCGTTCGAAAACAATTTTCAATTTCGGAGAGATTGCCAAAGCAAAAAATAAAATAAATAAGAACTGGCATTGGAACTTCACTTCCAATACCAAACCAATAGAATCAGACCGCTGCTGGGGTCTTCTTCTTCTCCTCCTAACACAACTTAAACACCGTTATCTTATCGGTTTCGCAAAATATAAAAATCTGTTAAAATTGGATTTAAATTTGGAGATTAGCCGTAGCCGTAGCCGTCCTGGCCGAGTTAAGTGGTTCTTGGTTCTTGTGGTTCGTGGTTGTTTTCGAACGAAATTCTTTTGTATCTAATCTCAGCTGGGTGCCGTGATAATAAAGAGCTATCAATGTTTGTAGATCTTTTTTGAAAAGCACGTTTTTTATTTGTTAACGTTAATTAGTTTTTGTTTAACAAGGAAAATGCTTGTTAGTCATGAGATTTTAATAAAACTTTAACAATAAATTACACAAATAGATTGTGATTTTTTTTTTTGTTTGGAATTTATTTTTAAGCACGATAGGGGGGCTGTTTATAATGTTCATATAGATATAGATAGATTTTTAAGTTCATGGATAAATGACAATTTTGTTTTATCGACAATTTTAAAGTTTATCAGTGACTGAACTGATTTCTTCGACTGAATGACGTAAGAAAGCTTCAATTTCTTTGAAATTTTTTAAAGACTTGCATGTGAACGTATTACGCTTTAATTTATTATATTTATAAACGGAAGCTGATAGTGATCTCGATGATTAAAAAGACTTAGATAAATACATACATATGTACTTAGGTTAAAAGACTTAAAATCGGGTCTCTCTTGAGGTGCACTTTCTGCATTGCATATTTCGAGGAGTCGAGTTGATAACTGTCTTTGAAAAAATTTAACTTACAAACGATTGATTAAAGGCAAATTAGTGTGTTACTAGTTAGTGGCTTATTTCCCACAAGTTATCGGTTGATTTCTTTAGTTGACATCAAAGTATAAAAAGACAAATTCAAATTATCAAAATTAAATCAATACTAGATAATAAAAGGCATATTCTATAAGCCAGTGAAGTATTTGAGATGAAACCTTTTAACACGTTTTCTCGGAAGTGCTTTGCTAAATTGACAAGAATTTTGAAAACAGCAACAACCAAAACAAAATATGAAAATATTGAACGATTCATTCAAAAATGACACCACTAATTCAAGACTAACTAAATGTTAATTTAGTAAAAAAGAAACAGGCTGATGTAATTTCAAAATATATTTTCAATACTTGGCATTTATTGAAGTTTTAAGTTTACAATAAATTTTTAATCAAACAAAAGGTACCAACTGTTCACTTTCAGTCTTCAAGCTAAACTAAATTTTAATATATTTTTTTTCTTGTAAAAATCGTGTAATCGATCTATTTTTGATTACATCGATTTACTTGGGATATTAATTGATAACTATTTGACTAAGAAAAAAATTATCAGACTTGAGAAATTTTCCCAGCTAATACTAATTGTTGATAGCATTTTTGCAGTTTTTATTTTTGGTACAAAAATGTCTATTTGATACTTGTCAACAGTTTATCGTTAAGGTATTGACAACAAAATATATTTCAAGTCAATATAATTGTTTTTCTTGAAGATATCTAAGACAAAAAACAATTTTTGAAACTTTTTGTTTTTTTGTAAGAAAATTATCAAAAATTTTATCAGATGTCATAAATGTCAAATTTCAAATTACTAATATAATTGATTTTTAGTTGATATCATTTTATCATTCATTGTATATTCGAGCCAAAAATTTTAACTCTTAATTTATTAATTTCCCATGGGGAGTTATTGTAATCTGTCCGATTTGTCAAATTTAAATTTTTGACAAATCTGGATGTTTTAAAGTTCCTAGAATCTAAATCTGTCATTTACAGAGAGATTTTATAAGTGTGGGTCGTAACCAGCCTCTTTTTCAAATTGAAATGTATCACAACTTTTCCATTCTTTTCTCTTTTCTTCCTACGCCACTGCTTTAATTTAAAACATTCACTCTTTTTTGTTTATCTAGGATGAAATCAAATTGATGGTAATTAGAGAATAAGGCTCCTTGTTATATGAATAAGGATGTTGTTTGATTGTGTTCAGTGTAAACATTAGTTGTAGCTGTATTAGGTAAGTGAACTGTGTTGTTTTTGAAGGTGAGGGCACAGGGTCATCACAGAATGTTGAAAAGCATTTTGAAATCTATGTTATTATTTACTCTTATGATAATATACATACATATGAGTGGTATATATTTAAGCTGATGGATATTTAATTCTAAGTTTTATATCTTTTGTGTCAAGGCCCACGTCCACATGGCCCACGTTCCATTTTTTGCCTTTTTTGCCTTTTTTGTTTTTGAGTTACTCATATTTCTGGCTGTACGTCAAAATAGTTTTGGCAAAAAGTTACATAATGTAAAAGTAAGGAACTTTGATGGTACAAGGGCAATACCCGACTTAAGTTGTCGGTGTCTCTTATAGTTTTAGCTATTATACATACATACATAGCAAAACTAAACCTACTGAATCCTTTTTGTGTGGAAAGAAAGTATTTCAAACATTGAAATAAATGTCTTAAATATTCCAAACGATGATGAGAATCTTTGTATTGAAAGTCCGAGATGAAAAAGTCACGTTTCTCTAAAAATATTCCTTTACCCGTGAGACTTATAAGAGAGTTTTAATTTAAATATATGTTCATCATAAAAAGTGTTATTGGTCGGATTAAACAAAGTCAAAGAAATCTGTCCTTCATAATGGGAGACAAGGTTTACTTTAGAAGGTACATGGACCCATAGAAATGTATAAGTTTGTATTTTTCTAAAATCCAGGAACTTTTTATAATACATATTGACATTTTCAAATGAATACCAATTCTTCAATAACATTTAGGGGAGTAAATTAAAAGGATTCACTTTAAAGGCAACAGCCTTTGTTGTATTAATTTCTTCTGTTGTATCACCTGATAGCTTTAGCCGTTAAGATGCATTGTCGGTAGTATTTATTTATCTAAAAACAGAGACATAATAATGGAATACCTGGGCGTATACTTACGCATAATGTCTCCCACATAAGTGATGTTTTGTGCCGTGAGAAAAATGTTGTTTTACATTTTATTCCATGAAATAAAATATAAAATTTTAATCCAGTTACCTTCTAGAGGTATAGCAAAAATCTGAGAATATACATATATTGGTTCTTTGACCAACATCTGTTTTGAATTCAAACGTCCGAAAGATTTTTCATCAGGGGCTAAAGATAGAAGGTTTAAAACGGAGATTTTCAATGTCATAAGAAGTGTTTCTACAAGATTTTGAAACGAAACACACTTAATAAGTGTCAAAGTATGGTTTCTGGGACAAAATTTTGTTTTGTATAAAATGGCTTTAATCCTTTTTAGATTGTAGATAGTGAGAAAATTCCAAGAAGCTGTAGCACCTAAAACTGTTTCCGCGGATTTTACCCATTCTTCCCCTAACACTACTTACCTAAATTGTGTGTTGTAAATTTTCTGTAAAATTCAAAATCCCAGACATTTATTTTGTAAGTTTATCTGTTGTGATATCAAGTATCAACTTTTTTTTGTAAGTTAAAGCAATTTCCCAAGAAGTGTTTAAGTGCTAAGATTTTATAAAATTGGCTTAAAAACTTTGGTTGACAAAGTTTACTATTCAAAATTCATATTTATAAACTAAATGTATACACCTTGTACAGAAAATGATTTTTATTATAAGTGAATTCACTGAAAACCTGAATCCGACCTTGACTTTCCCACAAAAAAAAGGGATTTAACTTAAATTTCCGTTAAAATATTAAAATAATTCTTTAAAAAAAGAACTTCCTTTCTTATTGAATCAATATCAAAACATCATTCTTATCTTTAAGGAACTTTAAGCAAATTATTAGAAATTAAAATCTGCGCAATCACTTCCGAAAGTTTATTTACCAACTTATTTTTTCCTGTTGATTACTATAGCAAATATTTAGATTCCAAAATGGCTCTCCTATCAGCTTAATGTGTAAGCATAAACTAATCAAAGTTCTAGAAGTCTACATTACATATTATTTAACTGGGCCAAGTATGAGTAGTAAGAAAAAGAGCTTTTTATTTAATTATATTTTTTATCTAATTTGTTGAGATTCCTGTATTTTAATTTAATAGTTTTGCAGTAAAACTATTTTGTTTTGTTGATATAATATACGCAATGTATTTAAAACGTTTCTTTAACTGTCATCTTATCACATGACACAATTTTACAGTTATTATCTTACACGGGTGGCGTCCAGTAAAAATTATTTTTGGAAATTGAACACTGTCTGGAGATCGGCTTGAACTCACAGCCTCTAGATTAGGAGCCTAGTACTTCATCTACTAATATCAAAACTATCTACTGTCAAAACCTTTGCTAAAGTATAGGCACTTTCATGTTTGTTAATAAAAACTGACAACTGACACATTGCAAGCGTCATCACAAAAATGCGACAACTTTGCAATCGATTTTATTAAAAACGAGTTAAGTTATCCATTGACAACTTACAACTGCCTGGATAACTGTCAATCAGTGTTTTCTTTATTGAAACCTTAGAAGCAAGTTCTGCCTTAATGGTTTATCACATTATACAAAAGCACTGTTTTATAATAAATTAAATAATGAATTCTATTATTTATTTATTTTGTTAAATTTATGTAACTTAGATACCGGTCAAAAGTTTCCCTGGTGAAACAGAATGGATGGCAACACTATAAACTGCTCGCATGTCATTTTGACATTCCCTTATTTTATCTCGTTCCTATCTATTAAACAAACGTTTAAAAATGTCTTTCTTTACTTTTCATGACTTTTTTTTGACAGCTAAGTGACTGAAAAAAAAAAAAATAATGGAACACTTTAAATAGCCAAGTGTCAAACTTTTGAATAGCTGACAGTTAGGGGTATTTTCAAATATTTGGAAACCTAAAAATACCCTACTTTTCTGGAAGACTTACTGAATGAAAATACTTAAATTTAATAATACAATTTATTATGTTCTTGATGAAGCATCTTCAATGCTGTAATTACTCATCACTTCCCTCATTGACAGCAGCCAAATCCTTGAAAATAGCATCGTAAACTTGTTCTTGAGCATTTAATCCCCACAAAAAGTCAAAATGATTCCATTTCGGATGCGGAACCAAGTAAGCTCCTTTGACACTTGACATTGGCAGCTCTTTGATGAGTCTTTCGACATCAACTACATCCGACAAATAATCATTTTTGGCATAGTACAAGTAAATTGGAACATCGATATTTTTCAGAGGATAATTTGGTGGTTTCCTGGATTTGTACTCCAACAAATTTCGCGCAAAGCCATAGTCAAACTGACGGAAATAACCAGAATTCTTCTCCTGCATAAAGTGGTAGATTTGATTGACAGATGAACCAGCCGGACTTGTGGCTATGATATCAGGAAGTAGAGCCTTGAAACAGCACAAAAACAGTTTTAGGTCAATAAAGTGAGGATCTGATTGAACTGGTTGAACTTACTTCGTTGAGGTTTTCCGAATCAAAGCCCGCGATAAGAAACAGAGGATTCGAACAGAGGTTATTGATGGGTGAGGATTCAGTGCACACTGTGAAACCGAGCAGCTCCATCATTTTAGAACTTGGCAAGAACTCCATGCTGCCAAAAAATTCTGGTAAATAATTCGGCAAACCCGTCACCAGAGAACTCCACTTGAGAATCGGTGACTTCAAATGCTTCATAAAGGCCACCGGTGCTAACAAGTGAGCTGACTTAATGCGATGCTTGAATTCTGTGTCCAACGAATTCAACACAAAGAACGTAGTAGTACCTTGAGAATGGCCAAAGTAGGTAATCTGCTCCTCTCCGGTTAGATTACAGATGTATTCAATCATAGCTGGGATATCGTACATGGCAATTTCATGCCACTCGAAGTTCCAGAAACGTTTGTATCGCGGATTGAGCGATATGTGTTTTCGGGAATAAACGTTACCACGCGCATTTCCCATCCAGACATCGCAACCGGCATCGGATAGTTGGAATGCCAGGGCAGTGTCTGGACCCAGAAGAACCCAATCGCTTGAGGAGCTCAGCAATCCGTGCATGAAGAATACAACTGGACGTGGCTCTTCTGAAGAATTGTTCACTTTCGGTGAATATGGAATCCGATGAAGGCCCAAAATATATCCATCGGAAGTCTCCACTAAATGTTCTTCAAAGGGGTATCCATATTTTTGGACCAATTTTCGCTTTATCGAAAACGGAAACGTTGAAATATATGAAATATAACTGCACCGCTTTGGAAAGGAACAGAACTTACCGTTGTTACTGTACTTTGCCTCTCTTGAGTCACAGCCCCCAACGTTGACCCAACTAGGAGGCAGATGAGGCTTCCCAATAAAACCCAACTGGAATTCATAATCACTTGAAATACGTTTTGAAATATTAATGAACGGAAATACCTTAAGTTAGCTTCTTTTATACTTTTAGTCGTTATCTTTTAAACTTTTTTATTAATCTTTTCTTATAATAATTGATGAATGGCGGCGATGTATCTATTTTTTCATCCAATTAAAATGATAAAAAAAAAGAAGCTACGAAAATAATCTTTTGAACTGGACTTTTTGTTTCCTGAATTTCTAAGAAAATTTAAATTGAAAGGGATTCCCAACTAAAATTATGTTTACTTAAATCTAATCTTTAATTTTGATAAGAAACTTGAAGTTTCTAGTTTCTACGTATTAAATTTAAACAAATTATTATTTATTTAAGCTTAAGGAATGCGCACGCTGCCAACAGATTTGTACTTATTTTTAAGTCTTATTTGAATGTTTTTAGTTTGTTTGAGATAGCTAAAAACAACCCTAATAAGCGTTTTCGAAATATCCCCTTTTGTAATTTAAATTTAATGTTTTTGTACAGATTTACATACATTTCTAATTTGTGTTTTATCGAAAAAATGTGATATACTATTGAAGCTTTTAAACATTTTTTTAAAACCTTTAGTATATAAGTTTAATTCTGACACGGATTTCTTTTCCATATAAAATTATGTTAGCCAGAAATTTTCTGTCTCAAAAAATAGTTTACGAAGACTTTGTAAACAATAAATGCCAGTTAATTGACAGATGGCTTTGACAGTTGACAGCCAAAAACAGTAAAAAATTACCAATTTTCTATCGTGTGTAAAATGGTGGTATGTCAAGCGCTACGGGTTATGTTTTGCTAAAGGAAGATGTGATAATGAAAATGGAAATGAGAATTTGGCCAATCCTTTTGAATGTTTCATATCTTTTGGCAGATTGTATATTGGCCCAATTGGCAACCATGCTACACCACAAGCAAATGATTTTTCGTTCAATTAGACGAAAGACTTCAAGATTCACACTGGGCCAACAAATGGCCTACCTAAGTGTCTTTTATTTTATTCTAGACAACCACTTTAACCCAAACTAATCTACGAGTAACCTTGGAGTTTATCAGTTATTTTTTAAAACGTCTTCGATTGGTTAAATGATATTTTGTTCTGAATTAATGTTGAAACGTCATTCATAAATTATTTGTACTACATATATCAACTTGTGAAATAGAAAAGAATTGATAAGTCGAAGATAATAGATTTTCGATCGACAAATAAGATAAACTTTGCTGTTTTCGATTTATTTCAGAAAAGTAATGGATTACTGAGCTGTCAAACTCCATCTGTCATATCAAACAAGAAAAAGTTAAGTTAGCGCACCCATCTTTTTAATTCATTACCTCGTAGAGCACGCTCTGACCTACCTACGTTTCGAAAGAAAAAGTAGAAAACAAACTGAGCGTTTCAAATTTTTGACAGCTCAGTACACTTCTCAGAGCTGTCAAAGATTGAAGCCCAGTGACGACGCAGAGATAAATTAAAATTTTTGGGTTTAAAAAGAAGTTTGTTTTAGTATTGCTTTTTGCCCTTTGCCACACCCACTTTTCCTATTTGTAAGTTTTTTTTTTTCTCTTTCAGATTTACGTAGAATTAAGAAATAGATGGCGCTGCAAAGCATGGTTGAGGGTTGACATTTTAAAATTTAAAAAAAAAAATCATTCATTTATGTTACATCTAACTCGTATACAATACGAAATATATTTCAATGTCTTATCAAAATCACATTTTAGGTTGTTCCTTAATTATAGTTCCTTATTCTAAAATCTCAATCTTATAACATAACAGTCCTTCTAACTAATCTTATCTATGAGTCCTTCATGGATTCCAAGTCTTCCATGATAGCATCATGCAGCTGTTCCTTGATATTCATTCCCCAGATATGATCCAAATGATTCCATTTTGGATGTGGAACTCTGTAGGCTCTTCGCAAAGTGGTATCCTTCAAAGTCCGCATAAGTCTGTGAACATCAACAACCGATGACAAGTAATCATTGTCACTGTAGTACAGGAATATTGGCACATCAATATCTTCGAGGGGATACTCTGGAGGACTAGAGTCGCCATAAGTTAGCTTATTTCGGAGACTTCCATAGTCATATTGTTGGAATTCTCCAGAATTGTACTCTTGCAAAAAGTGTGTTACTTGATTGATGGACGATCCCGCTGGAGTTGTAGCAATAATTTCAGGCAGAATTGTGGAATTGAGGTTCTCATAATCGTAGCCGGTTATGAGGAAGATCACATTAGCGCAGAGGTCCTGAATGGGGGAGTTGTCACAACAAGCCTTGTATCCGAGAAGCTCCATAGCCTTAGTGTTGGGAAGGAATTCCATATCCCCAAAGAGTTCTGGCCAAATGTTGGGTTGTCCAAGCAGAATAGCAGCCAAATCAACCAATGGTCCCTCCATGTTCTCCATAAACGCCACCGGTGCCAACAGATGAGCCGACTTGATTCGGCTATTGAATCTCAGATTTAGCGAATTCAATACTAAGAAAGTGGTGGTGCCCTGGGAGTGTCCAAAGTAAGTCAACTGCTCCTCGTCCGTGTAATACAGAACGTAGTCCATCATCGCTGGCAGATCGTACATGGCGATTTCATGCCAATCGAACGACCAGAACTTTTTTAAGAATGGATTGTACTTCACGTGTTCTCTGGAGTATGTATTCCCCCGGGCATTGCCCAACCAGACATCATAACCAGCATCGGAAAGTTTGAAAGCCAAAGAGTTATCAGGCCCCAATAGAACCCAATCACTCGAGGAACACAACAGTCCATGCATCAGGAAGACCACCGGCTTAGGTTCGTCACTTTCGGACTCAACTCGACCAGAATACGGGATTCGATGGAGTCCCAGAATATAGCCGTCAGAAGTCTGCACAGAGTGCTCCTCAAATGGATAACCGTGTTGCTCCACCAACATTTGCTGTAAAATAAACAAATCGATAAGAAATTCAACTCGTCTGACGTTTGCACAAGATAAGCCATCTTACCGTGGTCACAGAGCTCTGCCTATCGCGGCCTGGAGCCCCACAAATAAACGGAATCAGAGCTAGAGAAGCTATTAAGTACGAGCAAATAACCTTCATGGTTGTGTTTTTTGAATTGAATAATGGACATCGTTGAGTGCTTATTGTTTTTATAGCACGCGAGCCCCCTGCTGGCGATTAGAATAAAGCTCCCCAATCGTTTATTATTATTATCATTATTTATAACGTTTATTGCCAAAATTATTTGATACTTATCGACGAACTGATAAAATAATTGCCAAAAGTTCTAAACAAACGTATAAACCGTTTAATCAAAATCTCAAGTAAACAACAATTTGTTGGTGGCATTGTAAATTATTTTGATTGACATTTTTGTTTACTGAAATGCGTTTACCCCCCTAAATCCGTGTTATTATAGAAAAATGCATTCTCAATTGGCTAAAAGTCCTTGGATCACACTCAAGGCATATTAGTCGCATTTACAGCTCTAATGGTCTTCAATTAAACCTCATAAATAAACCATAGTTAAGATAAGTTCAAGTACTATAGTAAGGAATTTAAGTTAGTTAGTGGATACTTAGCAATTTCTTAGCAATTTTTTTGCTAATGTGCGTTGCTAACAAAATTATGGAGGAAATACAAACGTTAACGATTGTATACATATTATGTTGCAGAGATAAGTTTAGCTGCAAAAATAGAATAAATTATTAAGCTTATCAATCGCATTTAATGCTTCAATTAAGATAAATTGGTCAAAATATTTTTATTGCACCGAGTTAGAAAAACGTTTTGTTTTTATTTTATTGGATAATTTGATAATTCACAATTCTTTAACCAATGTGTACATTCAATAACATGGTAATAAAAAAGTTATTCAAAAGAATAAGTCAACGATTGGGGGATCTTCTTTTAGAATTTTTGGGAAATATGCGTATATCAAACAAAAATATCTTATCTTCGTTATATTATTTAAGGAAATCGAGGAAATGTCTTGAGATTATCTTAAGAAACTAATTTTCACTTCTTTTCTTTTTTAACCATACATACGTAGTGTTAACTTGCTGTTTGATACTAATATTCCAATGAAGAACCGTTTACTGATGATCATTTCTATAATGTCACAGCAAGATGTCGCTTGCAGTCAATGTAGAAAATACTGAATAGAACTTCTACATTAAAAATATTTAACTTAAGATCCAAGATTAAGAACTGCAAAATCCAGTAGTCACCAAAAAACATATTTAAGAAGTAAGTATCAAAAGATTTATGTATTCAGACAGCTGTTTTATTTTTGACAGATTATCCGAGGAAGATATGTATTTAGTCAAATACTATTGGATTTGAATCACCGAAGGTTCATCAATCTTTTGATTTTCTACATTCGATGGGAAGACGTGACACTCGCCTGTTGTTAGATTTAATATTCTTTGGACCTTAAGTTTTTTAAAGTTCTTGATGTCCTTAATTTTAATCTGGAATACGATTCCCCTAATCATCACTTCCAAAGCAAACTCAGACAAATTAAAAAGTCTGTTCACTGAGTTTTAGAGTAGGATAGAACAGAACAATAAACGTCAGACAATTTAGAACAGTCAAATATCTGGTATCTGAAATTGAAAACAAAAAATAGTTTTGCTTTGACTCACGTTTAATGAAAATTTATTACCAATTTTTGATAAATAAACCAATTATTTAGTTTCCGACATAAAAATCAATTAAAACTGTTCCAAATATACTATTTTGTTTACTTTATTCTCACACAAAACAAGTATAAAGCACAACAGACGAAATGAAAACCAATCACAAATTACAGACAGATGATTTTGACACTTTTCACAATTCTGTTCTACCTAAAAAGCAAGTGTAGAAAATGCTGTTCTAAAGTGTTCCAAACTGTTCTAGATTGCCTCATTGAACAGCAAACTAGAACACTTTAGAACAGCAAAAACCTCATTGAACAGCAAAAAGCTGTTCTAATCTGTTCTAATCTGTTCTAAACTGTTCCAAACTGTTCGGAACAGCTTCATTGAACAGACTTAAAATGTGTTGAACAAATTGCGCAACAAATTCCTTTTTTTCTATCAAACTACTGTCATAAATAAATCTCTTAATCTGCCAGCAGCCGCGTGGGGGCGTAAGAGACGTTTTCCATTGAAGGAATCATGTCTTCAAATATTGTTTCTATCAAAATGATATTTTCTACCTTGTATTTGCTGAAATTAATTTTTTGAGAAACGAAAAACTCTAAACTTCATATCTGAAAATTTAACAATTTTGACAATTAATCTAGGGTTCAAAAATTCTTATATCGTCTATTGTTATCGCAACTTGAAGTAGCTGCATGAATTCTATAAAATTTATAATTCTAAATAGATTCTCCTTTAAATTCCACCCAAGTAACACTTTGGGATAAACCCCAAATTTTACGTAGTCATACAGTTTTTATTTTTATTTTTTTATTTAAAGATCTTAAATCAATGATTGGGGGCAAATCAAAATTTATTTGGTACGCATATAAAAAATACATATTTATATTTCAATATATTAAAAGAAAAATATTTTATGTATAAAAATAATCAAACAAGCTGTCATTGATAATGATAAATAAATTAAAAAAATAATACGGGGGTGGTAAGCTGACAGCTGACTATCAAAAAAATAAGTTAAATATTTTTATAACCATCGGAATCAACAAGTTGATAAAAAAATGTGTTTGTTTTTTAAAAACTATTGCTTGGAATTTAATACTCATAGCAACTAAAAGGTGATAAAAACGGACATAACTTTCCTTAAAAATTACGTGAAAATACACTTGGCTAGTATTGGTACTAAGTTATCAGTACAGTACATTTCTGAAATAGACATTCTGTCTCCAATGGACTAGTTCGACTGTTTTTCTAATTATCACTAATTTGTTTTTAAATTTCACCAACTCACGATTTTAGATAGACAGGCGTCTACTTTTAAATCAGAATTCGTAGGGCAAGTTAAATTTAAACTATGTATATTGAGTTAAAAATAATTCCTTTTAAAAAGTGAAGTTTTCAAAGTTGGTAACTTCCTTCTTTCCTTCTTCTGTCTGTCATAAAAGTTTAAATTTTAAGGCTTTTTTGAAGTACGTAGTGTCCAAATGTTTAGAAAGTAAATCATGGAAAACATAAAATTGGTTATGGGAATGCAACATCCCTATCTTCCCTGTATAATGACAATTTTATTGGACAGTGCTGGCTCTTCATTTTGCTTAAGTATTTTAAAGAGCTAGCACTTCAAAAAGTGCCTGATAAATGTCACAATCCCAAATTGTAACGACTAAAGACTAAACACCAAGGTTGATTGTAAATGAAATTTATCGTAAATTAATCTCTTTTTTCATTTGAAAAAAAAACCTAATCCGGATCAGTCAATAGGTTGAAAA
Source organism: Scaeva pyrastri (assembly GCA_905146935.1). NCBI lineage: Eukaryota > Metazoa > Arthropoda > Insecta > Diptera > Syrphidae > Scaeva > Scaeva pyrastri. The sequence goes on from LR989927.1 coordinate 131,437,458, forward strand.
AAAACTGACTTTTATTTAAGTTCTTTATATCTTTACACACTGTTTTTAAACAAAGATCGGGAAGTTTTCAATTGAATGGACTTTCCCAACACCATGCACCAAATACTGTATAAAAAGTCAACAAATTTTAGCGTCAACTACAGCCCTTTTACTTATTTAATTAAAACACTATTAGACAACCAAGCCACTCACTGACAAAAGTTTAATCCGACCTTTTCAAAGCCAAAGCCATTTAAAACACACACAAAACTGCAGTGACATTTATTTAATTCAGTTTAGATACGAGTAGATACCTACTAGTCAGAATTTGCATAAAATCTAATACTTACATATATGTATACATAAGGGTGGTGTGTAGGAAAAAGTTCGTCATGAAATGATGAGTGCTTAACAAGCTTAAGCTAAAAAATGATAATGGACCTTAAAAGTTATGTTAAAATTTAATTTTGTTTTCCAAAAGTTTACTTTAGAATTTAATTTGAACCAAAGTTTAAAACCAAATTGAGTTCTCGTTTTTTGTTCAGGAAGTACTTAAATTTGTAAATATAAAACCCCGCCTTTCTCAAGTATCATTCGTCGTTATATATTTTACAAAAAAAAAATATTAGAGTACAAGTACCTACCAATATAGTTTTTTGAGAAAGAGTACAATTCCCTTGGACTCATACTTTGAAACCTTTAGGTAAACCTAGTGTAACTAGAACTTTATACTTTCAATTTCCAATCTATTCCTCAAGTGTTTAAATTCCCTTTCAGTTTGTCAAAGGGTTTTAAAGTACGAACATAAAATAGAGTACTCGTACTTCAGGAATTCGATTCATTCTCAAACAAAAAGAAACATTTTAAGGGAATTCAAGTACTTGACTAATTAGAAATCCCAGAACTTATATACATACATCTGCAATGTAAAAGACAGAGTACAGTGTACACAATACTCATACAACATAAATTCAAGTACCATAGAATTAAACTTAAGTATAGCACAATACTTGATTGCCTTAAAGGTCTGTAGTCTGAACATAACATAAATAAGCCACTTACCTATACTTATAAAAGTCTTAAGCACGTACAAAATCAGAAATAGCAATTATTACGGCCACCCTAATGTAATACACATAAATGTCTGGACATGACACATAACGGTTTTATAATATCTTTTGTTTTATTTTGTTTCGATGAAACTGTAAAGGCAGAGAATGAGGCACACAAAAATCGATGTAATTTATCATGTGAACTTAGAATCTACTACGTACTCGTTTTCGTACTCATAGCCGTACTCTTACGTTACGTCCGTGTCCGTTGCGTTGCCTCCGTCCGTCGTCGTCGTTGTCGCCGAGCGTCCTCTGTCAGTGGTAATTGGTTATTATAGGAAAACTGTGGCTTGTTCAATTTAACATCCCTTGAGTTTGACATTTGGTGTTTTCTACATTCTCCTTATACTGCTTACAGTTAAGCTCGACCTCTACTCTCTATATCACTCTTTCCCCGACCCCTCTTTACATCGTTTCAAATTTGCCAACAATTTCCCAACACAACCAGGCCGAAACTAGGACACTCTTTTCATTTCAGAACGGAAGTGCTCTGAAATATGGGAAACGAGGTCTGATTAAAGTGTTGGAAACAATAATTTATAATTGACACCATAATGGAAAATCAGTTAAACGATTAATAAAATGCTAAGTCGTTGATTTTTTCTTTCTATTTCTTTTTAATTCTTTTGTTGGATCTTTTTTTTTATTGCACAATGTGATAATTACTATGTCGATTGGCCAGAAGCATTCTTTTTATTAATTTGTAAAGCTGTGCGAGTTTTGTGCTTGCATAGTTATTGTGCAACACAAATCAATTAAAATCCAATTTCCATGTTAATGTAAGACTATTACTTTGGGGAGGAGAACAGTGGAATATTTGTTTCTTTAAAAGAAACAAAAAATAGTTTTTTTTTTAATTTTAAGTAATAGAATATGAAAGTTATTTTATCAATTTTGCACACTTTAATTAGGTTAAGTTTTTGAACATTTAGAAGGTATTTTTTTAGCTGCATGAGAAGTTTAAATGGTTTGTTGTCTATGGTTTGACAGTTGAGAATGTCAAACTTTGCTGATATTTCTGTTCAGCAAGGTTTATCAATTCATCATCTATCCGATAGCTTAAAATCTAAACAAAATTACCAAATTATCATGTCCAAAATTTCATGGAGGATAGCTAGCTATCTCATGCACCTTCAATCGGCGTTGTCATCGTCTATTTTTGAGAAGGTACCCTCCGCGGGCTCATTAAAAACCGATGTATGACAATTTTTGACGGTCGCCTATATTGCACTTTTTCTATTTTTCTAAAATTCGCGGACAAGCTGACTTCCACACGTGGTTAAAACAGTAACTGAAAATGTACTAGATGAAAGTGAATCTCTTTTGCGATACTGGCACCATCGGGTGGTGAGGCTTAGTACTTATCCGATCGTCTTATAGTAAAGTAGTATTAGAAAGCTTTTCTTAAACTTTCAGTCCTTATTTATTTTGTTAAAGATTGTTAAAACAAACAAATGATTCATTCATTACAATATCTTATTTGTAATAAATTGGAAATCAATTATTTTATGAGTTTGACATTTTAAAATAAATTGGCAATGAACACCAATGATTGACGTTTAAGGCACCTTAATGCTTGTGGCGTTACTCTAAGAACACTTTCATTATTAAATTTTAAGGTTAAAGATTTACTAACTAAGCGTTAATGAAAGAACATTTATAAAACACAGCAAAACTAATTCTGCAACTAATTACAACTTGAAATGTGATCTAGTTTTCCAAAATTTTATAGGTAAGATCAAATTTCTAAGCATTCTTTAAAGAATTTTAAACTATTCCTACTAAACGCCCATTACTTTAGAAATATTAATCACAGTCAAGAATTAAAACGCCTTGTTCTTCCGTTTCATGATAAAATTGATTTTCTTCTTCATTCATAAGAAATTCACAAGTTCATATACTTTCAATCAAAACATTCCGAAATCCCATATTAAACGAATAGACTTTAAGTCAATTTCCGAACGGAAATGCTCCAATGTGTTGTCAGTCTATTTGATCCAGCTCCATCAAGACCAGGAGGAATGATATGATGATGATGATGATAATGATAATAAGGATGATGATGAGGTGAGGCATCTGTGCGAATACGAAGGGTGTCCTAGTTGTGGCAATTTTCCATCTGGCATTGTGTAATCCTATTGGCATGGTTATTATTTTGCAACACTTGAGGCTCTAGGCTCTTTATGCCTACATCAGAATCCTGCTGAAATGTTCTGAGGTAGGGATTCTTTTTTTATTGCTCCTCAAGAGTTCTAGAATTTTTGTGTGTTTTCTGTGAGTGTGCATAGTGTTTTACTTTTTTTTTTTTCTTTTCATGATTTTATAGAGATGATGATTCTACTTGAGACGTGCTGGAAGGTGGTATTAATATAAAACGTCATGGAGATCCTTAGAAGTTGTTTCAATGGGCGTTGAGAAAAAGCAGACTATTTTTGAGGCGGGCAGATGTACTGATGTACATATACATACATATGTATATGGAAGTTGATAAGGTAGGATATATAGATACACCTAGTTTTGCATTATATTAAGGAATGTTTTAGAAATTCCTTTTTTTTTTTTTTTGAAAATGTATGTGAATAAGATTTGCTATTTCAACATATTTCTGTGAAATGAAAGCCTCTTCTTGTGTTAAAAAATTTCAAATATTCATGCGGTAGACTTTTTCATCTTAAGGAGTTTCTTGGTTGTGGTTATCGGAATAAAACTAAAAACTAAAAGGAAACTAATTTAAAGGTGGTATTTTGTTGGTATACGTGGCTTAAACCTGAACTATTTGTAAAATTTCTTGGAGCATTTTTACATCGGTCATAATGCAAAATAAAATAAAAAGGCTGGCTGTGTCGGACGGCCTTGATCCCTGACCAATTTAAGTAGAAGTCGAGTATCCAAAGCATTTGGAAAACGTTAATATTTGGTGTGGAAATGGGGACTCTAGACTACGGACAAGACTTCTGAGGCTAACGAGAAGACTACTGTGACTACTGAGAAGACTTCTGAGTCCACTAAGAAGACTACTGAGACTTCTGAGATTACTGAGAAGACTTCTGAGTCCACTAAGAAGACTACTGAGACTTCTGAGATTACTGAGAAGACTTCTGAGTCCACTAAGAAGACTACTGAGATTACTGAGAAGACTTCTGAGTCCACTAAGAAGACTACTGAGACTACTGAGAAGACTTCTGAGTCCACTAAGAAGACTACTGAGACTTCTGAGACTACTGAGAAGACTTCTGAGTCCACTAAGAAGACTACTGAGACTTCTGAGATTACTGAGAAGACTTCTGAGTCCACTAAGAAGATTACTGAGACTTCTGAGATTACTGAGAAGACTTCTGAGTCCACTAAGAAGACTACTGAGACTACTGAGAAGACTTCTGAGTCCACTAAGAAGACTACTGAGACTTCTGAGATTACTGAGAAGACTTCTGAGTCCACTAAGAAGACTACTGAGACTTCTGAGATTACTGAGAAGACTTCTGAGTCCACTAAGAAGACTACTGAGACTACTGAGAAGACTTCTGAGTCCACTAAGAAGACTACTGAGGCTACTGAGAAGACTTCTGAGTCCACTAAGAAGACTACTGAGACTACTGAGAAGACTTCTGAGTCCACTAAGAAGACTACTGAGACTTCTGAGACTACTGAGAAGACTTCTGAGTCCACTAAGAAGACTACTGAGACTTCTGAGTCCACTAAGAAGACTACTAAGACTACTGAAACTACTGATACTACTGATACTACTGATACTACTGATACTACTGATACTACTGATACTACTGATACTTGTGATACTACTGATACTACGGAGACTATTGACACTGAAACTCAAACTAAGACTGACACTTAAAGAATGCCAGCAAAGACCTTGAAGTTTCCTTTTGCACATCTTGATGTTAATACGCCTCTAGGAATCTTGAAACGTGAAGACTTCTTTGAATGCGACCAACATTACATTTGCAGGGAATTCCATGAAAATTCTTACTTAAATTCCGGTTCGTTTGTTACGTTCTTGTTCCAAGGAAAAAAAAAATCAAAAATAGAACTTCTTCTACAGCTTCACATGAAAAGCCCATCAAATTTACACATGGACTCAATAAAACCAAACAAAATTTAAGCTTCTCTGAAAAAAACAAACAAACAAAATCATAAAAGGTCCTTCCGCAACAACAAACACACAAAACAAAAATCATAATTTCATCAAAAATCCATTTGTTTGATTTTATTTTTATCAGACTAAATGTCACACAGGCTGGAAAAATGTAAAATTTGATTCGAATTTTATGCCACTCCGACACTGCATACCATCACTACCACGTGTCATGACTTTGGCAGAAGCTAAGCACCGACACATGTTGTGGATGTACACAAAATATGATGAAAATCCCATGGGTACACACAAACGTATATGTACACAACAACGGAACACGAAACACGGAGTTTGAGGATGTGATTTTATATTGACATATTATTTGACATTTCACAAGATACATACATATGTAGATACTCGAGAGTGGAGTCAATTAAATTGTAAAATTCCAAGAAATAAAAGAAATAAACGCACATATTGACGAAGTTACCCATGTTGAAGGAGTGCGAATTAATTGCAGATTACGGATGCGAAAAGTGACTTCCGTTTGTTCGTTCTTTGCTATGGCGGATCTATATTTCGTAAAATCCTATTATCGATATGGAAACGCATAGAAAAATGGATGGAGGAAGTAATTTTGAATCACTCAATTAGGCTGGAGTGAATTTTAAGAATAGAAATTTGGAGAAATTCGAATTAAGGAGAAATTCAATTTTATATGGGCACTCAGGCGTATGTGGAACTTTTTTTTTTGGTTTCGTTTTTTCCCTAAAAACTGAACTTGTTCCTTTGGCGTAATTTTTCATGTTAAGAGCATTTTTAAGCAAAAAAAAAGATATTAATTTATCTTCTAGCAATATACATACATACATATGTACATACACGTACCGTACATGTATGTATGTTAGACTAGAAGAAAATAATTCAAATGTGGAAACAAGGTTATACCTTCCATAAAAGATGTATTTGAACATGTGTATGGTTTGGTTGCGTACCTAATTAATCCTATTGTCATCGGGAGACCTTGGAAGCTCTGAAGGTTTTGTGGTGTTCTTCTTTTTTCTTTTTTTTTTTGTTTGCTTATTAATAGCAGAATTTCTTTTGTTACATTTTATCCGCATAATAAAATATATGGTCCCATATCTCGCAGGATTAAATTGGCCGGTCCATTAGGTAAATTATCATTTTCACAATATACGTTGGTGTTTATCTTTCATATCAAGAATGGAATAAAGGAAAAGACATTTTTTCAAATTATGATTGATTAAATATTCGGAAAAAAGTCTTTAGGTACAACTCTAGGGAGGTACATTATGTACCATATACATATGTATAAAAGATTATTCTCTTTTCAAGTTTTGAAATTTGATTGGCACTGAGCTTTTGTATGTGTGTGTAGTGCCATTTTAATTGAATTGAAAAAGAATTTTCATGTTTGCTTTATAAATTGCTAATAGTTTTTTTATTATACTCGTATTTTCAAAAATAAGTGTGCAAAAAGAAATCTCGATCTTGGTTACAATCTCTGTCTCGCAAATATAATTTAATTTTTAGTTTCGTCTGGTCTTGAGTTTTTAAACAATTTACGTTATATTTTTATCTAATATCAAATATATATGTACAATCTCAAAAATTACTCCATTCTAGAGTAACAAAATAAGAAAAAAAATTTTCAGAGCAAAAATTTGTATTTATTAGAAAACTTTAAATCAAATTTTTGCAAAACAAATTGAATAAATGACAGCCAATTTGACAGATTGATCTTAAATTATCTATATGGACACCATCAACTGTCAAAGTTAACAAGTCCCTATTAGAAGAGCCTTTTCAGTGAGAAATTAAATCAAAATAAGAGCGGTGGACTGGAGATTCAAAAAAATTAAAAGTATTTGACCAAAGATGTCAAATGATACAAGGTTGCCAATTATTTATAGGCCTACTCGTATGCCTAATGGTGATTTGGTCAGAAATCTTTCGATTGGCGATGGTTTCAAATTTAAGGACAATTTTAACAATGACACGGTTCTATCACACTTAGGGTTACAGTGGTAATAGCATCTTCTGGCAAGATGGGGTACGGGGTAGGGTTGGATTAACATTATCCAAAACAGTCGCTCATATGGACGATTATTTGACACTGGAAGTTTGACAAAGTGCTCTATAAGTTTGACAAGCAGAGTACGAATTTTTGAAATAAATATCCAGGGTTGTAATGGTGTTATTTTTTGTTCTTTTATTTCTCCAAAGTAAATTAAAAAATAGAAGTCAAAAACACTTTATAAGCATGACATTTGCTATTTGACAGATGTGTCTAAAGAAATGTGTATACCTTAAAAAACACCCTATATTATTTCAAAGCTAGGTTTCTAATATTCTTCGTTTGTATAAAAAGACAAACGAAAGCTTAATTTTATATGAAATCCCCAAGATCCATTCATAGATCAGAATACCCAAATTTTTTTTCACAATTTCAACAAAAATATGGAGCTTCGTCAGTACCTTCTTGCATCGTGAAGGCTTAATGAATTTTACAAATAAGCCATGGTTGCTTATTTTAAATACTAACACATTCTATAATCTTGATCTTAGTTAATAACTATTTGAAACTCCAAACATTTTTACTTCAAACTTTAAGTCCTTAAAATCCTAAAAGTATTCGATTTCTGTAAGGATTTTCTACATCAATAAATCTTTAGCATCTTAAGAATGTATTGATAATTAAAGTGAAAATGAATAGTTCAATTCATAATGTTGAAGTTCCTAAACCTAAACGCATAACATATATATTCTTTCTAAGAATATAAAATTTAATAAGTCTGATCTTATAAATATCGACATGGATGAATCGTTCCTGTCGTTTTAGTCATAATTTTTTGTGAGCAATACGATGACTTGAGATTGTTGGATATCTATTTTAATCAAGTTAATCAATTTTTGTTGATTCCATAAAATCATGTCAATAATCAATCAATGTTAATAATAATTCAAGAAGCTTAACCTTATCTTCCAAACTATAGCATATGAAAATAATTCTAAGAAGCTTTTGTATTCAGTAACCCAACCCGCATCGATTTTCCACGGGTATCCTTTTCACCGGATGTGAAACCAAGTAGAATAACAATGTGTAGTTTGGATAATTTCATTAAACATCAATGAGTTCCAGGAAAGTATATTGAACCAAGGAAGAATGAATTCCATTAGATGAGGATAGATATTATATGAGGAAGACAATCCTCTGGATAGGCAACGAGGCGAGCGTGTCTGTATACTTTGAAACTTTTTGTTACTTTTTATTCCTTTTTCAATCTGCAATCGATCAATGAACCTTATACGAGTATTTTGTATAAATTTAACCATTTAACCAGAAACAGGTAAATATTTTGGAAATCTCTGAAAAAGTAGAAAAGCTGTTGCTTAGAACTTACTCAACTGTGTAAATTGAAATTCTTTTCTTTCGAAATGTGTTTATTGTTTTTTTTTTTTTTAACTTAAAAGTATTACATTTTGAAGAATTTTACAATTGATGTGAATTAACATAAATTTTAAGGTGAAAGAGCTTACCTGTGGGAGATTTATGTCACTTTTTTTATATCTGCCTTCAATTGCTGAATCTGAAATAGAAACGAAAAATTAGAAAGTGAGATTTTCAAATATATTGATATTGGTTTTTTGTATAAATATTTATTGAAAAATAAGAAAAAGGTGTTATTTTGAGCATTTTCTTACTCCATATTAAATTATTCGACATTTCAAGGTTCCTAGCAAATGATGGCTGAGTTTGACAGGTGTCAAATTCAAGTGCAAACAATTTAAAATCACGAATTGAATGACCCTATGAGAATAATAGAAACTAAGTTGACGTACACTTTTTCTTTCGAATAACCCCAAAAAAAGAAGTCCTACTGTGTCAAATGACATGATCCTGGCGGCTATTTGACATCGCCACCACGTGAGATAACACAGCCATTGAATTTGTTGCTCAACGGCAAAAGAGCCTTTGTTTCGTTAGCTGTGTGGCAAGTGGCACCGTCCTGCTGAAACCACATATTGTCATTTGTCCACACACATACACACATATCTTCCAATTCGGGCCATAAAAAGTTTATTATCATCTAGCGAACACAATTAACAGTAACTGCCTGACCGGACTCATTTTGGAAAAAATACGGCCAAATGCTGCAATTCTACTAATTGACGAATCTTCTGTGGTGAAAATGTGCCTCGTCACTGAAGATGATTTTCTTCGAAAATTTATCATTCACGTTGCCATTTCTTGCCACCATTCTGGGGCCCTATTACGTATTACGACTATCGTTAAAATTCGATCGTAATCGTTAAAATGCGATTACGTATAACGAGAATCATTATGGATTTACGTTCCTCGTAAGTTCTTACGATTGACATTTGGCTGTCGTTCATTTTTAGAAATACCTATAACTCAATTTAAAACTTTGCTTTAGTTCTTGAGTCAATTACAACTTGTAAGCGTGTAATTGCAAGTCTTTTTGCAAAGACGAGCGTGAGAGGTGCAATTGTTGGGCACGATGACGAGTTGAGGTGGACGGCTCTTCAACCACACTATCGCGAACAGCAGCAATATTTTCTGCAGTACGGGCTGTACGAGCATGCACTGGTGTTATCACATCTCCTACAGAACCGGTTTGCTCAAATTTTTGCACGATTTTTCCGAATGTACGCACATTTGGACGATTAAATTGACCGAAAAAAATCACGAAGTGCACGATCTGCATTTTGATTTGAACGCCCATTTTCATAATAAGCCTTAATAACTTTAACGCGTTCCGCGATTCTGTATCTTTCCATAGTTCAAATGGCGTTAGTCTGAAATTGAGAAATGTCAAATGAAATGCTTAAAAAAACTTGACGTTTAGGTGTAGTTCACATTCAACATCGGGCCTTAAAGTTTAATTAGCCTTTACAATGCCCTCTATGTGTCAATTCTTAACCTTTAAATTTATATATTTTCTATTTCAAAGAAATCATTAGTTTCAACTTATAACTTTTAATTATAGACTCAATAATTTAAATTTGACATTTCAACCTTAAATAAGTAAAAAAGTAAGAAAATTGTAAAACATCGTTGTAAGTCTAAATCTACTTAATCCAATAAATAACGCACTTAATTTTATTACTATTTTAGATTAAAACTTTTTTTTTACACATTAATTTGTTTATCTCTCAAAAGAAATCATTTTTTTCCTAGACAAATAGGTCTTTATTTTTTCTTATTAAATTTGTAATTACTTCAGACACCATTAGGTACTAGTTTTTTCTAGAAGTTATTCAACATGAATAGATAAGTTTTTTATTTTTATAAAATCAATGTTTACACGTATCAACGTCACGTGAACTAAATTATTTTGAGATTTATGTATGTGAATTTATACATAAATAAATTGAGTCACATTAAATTAAAATTTTTCTCTATGCAACACTACTTGAAGTAGTTTTATTCTATAAAAAGCTTTTATTTGGCCCAGACAATTTAATCTTACTGTTTATGGATACAATCAGTTAATCTCAGATTAAGTTTATTTAATCTCTTCATTAAAATTAACATTGAGGTGTTTCATGATTTTCCTTTTTTTAATTTGTTCAAATTTAGGCGTCTTCTCGAATAATTTTCAAAAAAATATGTCTTCTTTAAAAAATAAAATATTCAAAATATAATCCGCGTTTTATTGGCGCAATAGCTTTTTCGAAAAAAAACTCAATTCACTTAAAAAGTCAGTAAACGTCATTTAAAACCAGGGATGTTTTTAAGAAGTATGGTATTTTTAATCTAAACTGTCGTTATTTATTTAATGCAAGTTCAGTTTGACTTTTCTTGCAAATGACGTAAAAATTGTTTATACTTGATTATTGTGGACTTTTTCTCCATTATGTTTAATATTGTTAACTCTTATTTTTTGTTACAGACGACTCAAAAATTTGTTATGCAGACAGAAAGTCTGACAACATTCAGGCACAAATTAATTTTATGAAACTGTAATTAGCTGCCCCTTAATTTGGACATTTCAAAGTTCCATAGCTAGGATAGCCAGCTTTTGGTTTTATTTAGCTACTTTTTACAAAATTACAGTTATCAGATTTTTGACATTTCAGAAGAAGATATATGTTAATAAAGAAAGAAAATTTTTCTCCACCCTAATAAAGATATTCAAAAAACATCAATCAAAACCAAATAGCCAATTAAAAAACAGAAGTCATGCAGGCGTCAATTTTAACCAACGTCATTTTTCTGATTGTCATCGCATAGGTGATAAGTATGCCAGAAGAAGAGATGGTGAAGATAACTTGCGTGTTTTTTAGTTTGTGGAAGTATTTAAATCTCATTTGATTGATTTTAAACATTCGCACGCTTATCACCAACCAAAAACAATTAATGCCAATATACTCGTTAGTAATAATAAGTCAATCAAAGCTTTAATTAAATGTGATGAACTTCAAATCAATGCATCAGATTAACACTCAAAAACAATAACTGATTACACGTCAGTATAGCAATACAGCAAATTCATCTTATGTATAAGTATGTTAATTATGTAGAAACTTAAATACAAACATGTATACATATTTTTATTTTATCAAATCTTAAAATAGGTGTAGGCGTTAATAAATTGGCGATGCCACATCCAATTCCTAATATAGACAGAGATAAGTTTAATCATTTTAATTGTTATATCTGAACTGATTAAGATGGTCTTCAATTTTATATAAGCCCTGGAAGCTCTTGTCTAATTGACCCTTGGATTTTTCGGGTCTTGAAATTCTGAACTTAATTATATAGTATATGTTAATCGAAAGCTTAAATGAAATACATAGGTACATCGGGACCCATACGACTCAGCACATGAATTTGTGAAGGTGGAACACTGCACCTTAGTTACTTGGGTCATCAGATGATACTTCATAAGACGAAAATGCAATGAAACAAAGGAATAGATACTATAATATATCACAAAAAAACAACGATACCTTTCAAATGGTTCTTCATCTTTCGTTACACCTCAAATAAGTTCTTAACACTGAAGAAATACTTCGACTCTTTAAATTATCTTTTTTTTCTTCGGATGTGGAACTTCAACGACTTTATTCGTCCATATTTTCAACTTCATTACGATATTCATATTCAAATATTCAAAACCAAAGTGTATGGTGGTATATCAATAAAAATACTTTGAGGTTAGAACATTTTCGAAACTTTTGAATACAAAAATGTCAAAAAAATAGTTTAAAATTTCCAAAATAGAAAACAAAGGGTGCATATAATTTGTTTTAATGTTTAGTTAAGTTCTTTTATTTATGGTTTGATCAAAACAATTATGAATTATTTAAACAATTAAGCTAAAACTTAATTAACCTAGTTCTTTGGGTGTTTAATTAAAAAAAAAAAACACAATTCAAATTTTGTGGTTATCATTTGAATAAATAAATATCCAACAATTCTTGTGGTTTCATTGATAAACGAAATTAATTGGTTCGCTCACATTTGGTACTTGTATCCTTTTTGAGGTTAGAAGTTCAAGTTATGAATATAACAAGGTGTTTTTTTTAGAGTAAAAGGATAGATACTCACTGAGGAAACGGATACGAAAGTATAACCGGAAGTTTATGGTTCACATAATCGTGGTAATTGGTTTTTATATACAAATCTACAGTTATGTATATTGTAGTTAGTTATATCGAAATGGGATACAATTTTGAGGATAATGCCCTGAACAAATTGTTTTTATATGTTATAGTGGCAATTTGAAGAATAAAAACGGTTTTGAGGAGGAAGATTTTAAGATAGATTAAATATTTATGAGTCTGGATTCGAAAAAAAAAAAAAAATTAATTTGCTATCATTGTATGAATTATTTCTGATTGCTTTAATTTTGCGATCTAACATCACCTGAGACCTTACAAAAGTAGCATATATAATTCTTCAGATTCCTTTGAAAGTTGAAATTTACTTTGAAAACTTTTCTTTTATTGAAATTAGCTACATGAATTAAATCGGTTAGTTCTCGATATTAATTGACTTATGTACTTTTGATATTGATTCATAACAATTTTACTGACAAAAATTATCAGACCTAAGAAATTTCTTGAATTATGTATTGTAGTGGGAAAACAAATTTTGACACTTTTTGGTATATTTTAGTTTTTGTAAAAAAAAACCTACATATCAATTCGACTTTTGTCAAAATTCTAACATATGTTAATATGTAGTTGCAAATGAAGTCAATATTTTTGCCCAATCTCGAGATAATGAAGTCCAAAAACATTTTTTACCATTTTTTTGTACTTTTTTATTAAAAAAAAATTGACTAATGAATTTTTTTCCAAATATCTTACTAGATTTCAAAAACATAATTTCACATAGCAGAAAATTATATTGAAGATAATATCATTTCTCCTTAGTTGTGTACTTGAGCACCAAAATTTATTTTTTAGTTTTAGTATTTTAAAAAAAATAACAGTATGTTGAACTTTCCGAACAAAATTTAATTGAAGTCCATATCTTTACTCGTTCTTGAGATACAGTGGACGAAAAATGGTATCGCGAACGTACAAATGACGGATCTAGATTTTAGGGACCTTGAAACGTTCAGATTTGTCAAAAATTTCAATTTGACAAACCGATCCCATTACAATCACAATAACTCCCTATGGGAAGTTAATAAAATAGAGTCTGTCTGAGATATCAAAGCCCATATTCGGAATGTTTTTCATGACTGTAGCAAATAAACCAGTCTTAACTTAACATTCTGAAACCACATGTTAATTGAGACTAAAGAACTAAGCTTTGGCGTGACATTTTCTGGAAACGTCTTGATCTATCAGGGATTTGTATCGTCCCCAATTTGACAACTGACTGATTACTGAAATTCAGAGTCAATGTATAAGTATGGGTCCAGAGACCAGAGCCAGTCGTTTACCTTTTACTTATGTATTTAAATTAAATATGCAAAATTAATCACCAATTTTTATAAACCTTTTTATCACTTAATACATTTCTTGGTGTTGGTTAAAACAAAATAGACTTAATCAATCACAGCTAGTTTGACAGCTGTAGTTGCAACAATATGGCCGCTATGAACTGCTAAAATCCGGAACCCCGGGATTGTTCCATATACATTCATCATCATTGGCTCGCCAGACGGGATACAGACCTCGTGTTCTTCAAAAAGTCTTTCCACCTATACTGATCTTGAGACGAACGTCATTCAGTTTTTCCGATCTTAGTTTTTTGTAACAATACCAGTTTAGAGATAAATTGCTTACATTTGATGATTGTAGAGATTCTAGGATCGTCCTTTCATTAATTTATAACTTACTCTTAATTTTACTCCCAAAATTGGTATCCCTACATTAATAGGGTTGAGTTTGAAAATTGATAATACATTTCTCAGGTCGAGTTGGAAACTTCATGAAAGTATAGATCCAGTTAAATGAAAATGCAGACCGAAACAATTTATAGTTTTCCTCACAACTGAATATGCAGCAAAACTTTGAATGAAAATTAAAAAAAAAAATATAAAAAATAAAAAAAGCTCTAGAGGTAATTTTGCTATCATTGTATGGAATATTTCTGATTGCTTAAATTTTGCCACCTAACACATGATACCTTACATAGGTGCCATAATTCTTTAACATTGGATGGCACAAAATGTCCTTCGGATTCCTTTGAATGTTCAAAATTTAAAATTTTCCTTTCAATATGCTTTCTCATTTTAAAATGTACTGTATATAAAACAAAGTCTGCCTGAGATATCAAAGCCCATATTCGGAATGTTTTTCATGACTTTAGCAAATAAACCAGTCTTAATTTAACCTGATGAAACCACATGTCAATTGGGACAAAAGAACAAGCCTTTGGCGATGATTACTTGGGCAACGTTGTTTTCAAAGAATTATGGACCAATACTGGTGCATTCTAAAAATCCACATCGAACAGTGACATTTTCTGAAACCGGGATTTGTATCGTCACCAATTTGACAACTTTGATTGCTGACATAAACATTTATTCATGTACATATACATATATGGGTCAAGCGACCAGAGCCAGTCGTTTACCTTTAACTTATATTTAAATTAAATATGCAAAATTAATCACCAATTTTTATAAACCTTTTTATCACTTAATAAATTTCTTGATGTTGTTTAAAAATAAAAAAGACTAAATCAATCACAGCTAATTTGACAGCTGTAGCTTCAATAAATATGGCCGCTATGAACTGCTTAAATCCGGAATCCCGTTTTGGTTCCAACTTTCCAAGTCTCTCCACTTATACTGATCTTGAGACGAATGTCGCTTCATTCAGTTACACAGCTTAAGGCTTTAGGCGTTCTGATCTACATCATTTCTTCAGTAAGAGTAAGAATTATCTGTTCCGTTTTTATTTACCATAGAATGTTTTAAATCCAAACCAGTTCATCTTTATTTTATTCGTTTCTTCCGAGCTTAGTTTTTGTAACAATACCTGCTTAGAGATAAATTGCTTACATTTGATGATTGTAGAGATTCTAGGGTCGTCCTCTCATTCACTTTATAACTCATTCTTAATGTTACTCCCAAAATTGGTATCCCTTCCCTACATTAATTGGGTTGAGTTTGAAAAATGTATAATACATTTCTCAGGTCGAGTTGGAAACTTCATGAAAGTATAGATCCAGTTAAATGAAAATGCAGACCGAAACAATTTATAGTTTTCCTCTCAACTGAATAAGCAGCATAACTTTGAACATATGTGATTTTTGTACTTAAGAATTTATTTATTATCAATTACATTCACTTTTATGAGAAAATACATACTATTGAAATAAATTAAGAGTCGGTTGCATGATAGTGGTTAAATTTTTTCTTTAAATTTATTGGAATTCATTTGTGACAAATTAAATTTAAAAACGAAATAATCATATGTTTTGATTTTTGAAGATAAATCAGTCAAGAAATATTCTTTCTGTAATTTGTGGAACATTTACACTTTTCAGTGGAGACAAAGCATAAAACAAATATCAATGAACACACCCTTAAGTCTGTGAATATTTATTTATTTTATTCATTACCTAAGAGCCTCCTACATTTCAAAATCCGAAACTCTACCTTCGCTTATAAATACTTTTGCAGATTGCAGACTTATTTTTGTTTGTTTTTAGTTCCCAAAAAAACACGGTTATAAAATCACACCTTCATTGTTCTACCTTACTCAGGGAAATTGTAGTTGACTGCTAAACTGAGTAAAACAACAAGGAATTTTAAATTAGTACTTTAATCAGGAAATCCCAATTGGGAATTTCTTATCGTGTATCAAAATCCTTGCGCGTACTTTCCAAATAATTATTTTGTTATCCCCCTTACCCTTCACTACAATTAAACTCATCCCTAATCCAGAATTTCAACCAACAACGATTATGAAATTAATAAACAAGCAAAGTTTATTTATAGACAATAATAATAATACATTTATTATACGAAATTATGTGGATATAAACATTGATACTTTGATGGTGACGGAAGTGGTGTCGTGTTGGAGGTGGTTTTGTCACGCAATTTTGTGAATAGAATATTTTTGGCTTCTTCCTTTTTAGGTAGGTATTTTTGTTTCGAAGGATAATGCTTTTGTATTTCGGTTTCGGACATTAAGTTTATTATTTATGTACTTGATAAGGGTAAAACCTTGACATCCAAAAATATATACATATAATATTTTTGCCGCAGGAAATACAAAAAAAAAACAAGAATTTAAAATGTTGGTTAATAAAGGAAATGTATAAGTCGGTCTGTCGTACTGTCATAATTACAGTGAATAAGATTATACACCGAATTTTTAAAAATCACTTACAGGGAATCAAACATTTTTTAAATTTATCATTAGGAAACATTGCGTAACAACGTTAACCTTCGTCAAACTGTCATACAAAAGTCCAAAACCTTTTTTATTTTAAAATCTTTATGTAAGAAAGGTTAAGATTTTAGAAAGCCTTGAAAAGTAGTGATAAAAACTCTAAAGAAGCGCGGTCGACATTTCCGTGAAAACTTCAACTCGATCTTAATTTTCATGCATTTTTCAATTCAAATTGAATGCTAAACCAAAAATTTAAAGGAGTTAGGCAAACATAAATTTCGTGAAGAAGAATTAATAAATTATGATTTAATACTTTTACAACTTTTGTTTCGTTATTACTATTTTCAGTGACGGAAGATTTTTAAATTTTGACATAAATAATACAGGGATACCAACTTTAGGGTATCAAATTAAGAGTGAGTTATAACGTGAATAAAGCGTCCTTTTGGAAATCGTATTACTGCTCTTAAAACAGATTACCAATAAAACACGGCTTACATATATATTTGAAAATGTATGTTATTTATTCATTACCTTTTCAAAAGCCCACCAAAGTAAAATAAATAAAAAAAAAAAACACAATCAATAGTTTACCATTCCCAATTTGTTTATTTAAAAAAAAATACAATGTGTAATTTATTGACAAAATATAGTGTCAAACCCAAATAAAATTATTTTCCAATTCATGAAACATTCAAATATTTGGAAAACATTTTTACTTACATATGTACATTTTACGGAGTGATGCAAGGATTCGCTTCCATTTACTTATCGATTCGAGAAATGTATGTACATTTTTCTGTGATTTTTATAAATTTAATTTAAAAAAAATATGTTCTCAACTTAATTTGTGAATAAAAGTGGACTGAATTTTATATAAAAAAACCATACACATACTGATATACATTCAAATATGTAACTTTGTGCATGCATTGCATATATTTGCATCCTTCCACATTCCTTTAGAAAAATACTACGTACGTCCTTGTCCTTACCACATTTAACTGAAGATTCTCTAGAATCCTTGTTGACAATATGGAAAAACGAAGAAGAAAAAAAAACTGAATTGGTTATGGAGATCCTTTCCAAAGTAATCCCATTCCAAGGACAATATTTCTTGTTCTTCACACACACACACACACACACAATATGAAGAGGGCATCTAAAGACGCAACAACAAGAAAAAAAATATATAATCCAAAACGTCTCTTGGACGAGATTTATGGGGCTACATACTTTTCCTTGAGCTTACTTAAAGCGATGAGCATTTTTTTTTAACACTCTCTAAGTACGAGAATTTAGAATAGGGGAAAGGGGAAGGTGGCGTTTAGGGTAGTGCTCCATTAGTCTAACAAATGACGCATATAAAGAAAACGATTCTTGTATACAAATGTGAGTAATATATCCATATCCTGACACAAATTACCACAAGACATTACATAACATACATTAAAATAGTTGTTCCATGTCTTATGGGGGTTTTATCCCCCTCTTTTTTTTCTTTTTCTTTTTTTTTTGTTTTCGTCTGTGGACGTGCAGACGACGACGACGACGGGTATTTACATAAATATTGATTACCACCTACGTAAAATTTAATTCTTTTTGCGCCGTAAAAAATTGGATAAGTTTCTTGAAAACTATTCCGAGCTCGAAAATAACAAACTCATACAGAGTAGCATTATTCAACGCACACACAAGGAATTTCAAATAACACCAAGACATTTTTTTGTTGGTCTTTTTTTTTTTTCTTTAAGCAAAAAAACTTTTCAACCATCAGCTATCATAGCAAACCTACAACATTGCAGGGGCGGGCTTTATTTCCTTGGGAATACAAGTGGGACATCTGATGGGGCCTTAAAATGGAATGGGTGGCTGCTCATTATTGTCTCATGAAATTCTGAGATAATTCCGATTGGTTAATATAATCGAAATTGATACTCTAAAGTAGACCAAACTTGACATTTTAATTTTTAATAATCCCCTCAGTGACATCCCTGTAACGAACTTCTTCTAATGGCGGTATTTTTGAAGCTACATCCGCCAAATGCTGTCATTCATTAAATTTATTTCAACACTAGCTTCAAGTGACGAAATTGTTTTGTCAACAGTTACTAAGCAAATTTTGATTGGCTAAATGAGCTCTACAAAGGAGCAGTTGAAAATTTAAACTCCTTCTTTCATCGTAAAATGAACTTAGTGATGAGGATGAGCCTCCTGAAAGAATAAATTCGTAGCTATCCACTAAATATTTTTCTATTAACAAATTGGTCAAAGCTGGTTAAACGTTCTTTTATAGAATAGAACAAATTGACAAAAAGGATCACTGCTAGATTAGAATAAATTGTACAATAACTCTCACACCTCAGAACATAAAACGGCAGATGGTTTTGACACTTTTTGGGTTAAAAAATCCTTTGCCGAATCTTTCCAAGAAAAACAGCATAACTACGCTACAACTAAGCAGGCCTAACTGTCCCTTTTGGTTGGTATAAAAAAAGGTGAAAACTCTAAGTATGGACAGGAATCAACTCATGTGATTTATGTTTAAGGTGAAAAGCTTTGTTTCTCCTGCAGAAGATCTTGAAGTTCTTCTTAAATTCAAGACGATTTAAAAAGACTACACCAATCTTAATTTACACCTAATTTCTCTCTTGACTATTCAAATTCTTACCAAATCCCGCATAGGACGATTAATTCCTCAAAAAATCAACATTAAAAGAGCTTACGGAATCCGTTTTGAAGTTAATTTTATTGAAAGTATGTATAGTAAGGTTGTTGAAAAAAAAATAAATAATCAAAGCGTATGCGAGTATCCAACCAAGTTCTTAGGCACTAAATGCTTTTGACAGGAACAAACTTACAATTTTGGACTCAGCCTTAACTTTAGAACTTATAAAGACAAGAATTCAGAAACTTTAAACTTATAATATTTTCTAGACTAGTTTAAGACATGAACCTCGCCGAATTTCAAGGCTATAAGACAAGTTTTTCGTTGCTGAAATACAACAATAAAATACATTTAACATGTATTAGGCACCTTTTAGAAAATCAGTTGTTAGTTCAGTTTAAAAAGACAATGTATATATTTAGACGTCAGTTCGATGTTCAGTTCAGCTTTCATTTGCTTCACTTGTCAGCATTTGAAAGTCAGACAGGGCTACCAATGTACTTCATATGCAGTAGATCTTCTTTATTTAGTTTTGTTTCTTCATCTGTTACGTAGCAAAAATTTTCTACTTCATTTTTTCGTTAATCTAATTTTTCATAATACAATCAAAAACTGATATATACCTAATGTGTTGAATTGATTCATTTTTGCAAATCAAAAAACCCATTTTCACCCTCTGAATGCATTCATTGTAATGAACTGCATCCATTTTCCAAACAACTCCTTTTTATCATGCAGAAAGAGATAGATATTTAGTTTGTGACTGAACGATTGATCGATTTCGAACCTCCGAAAGAATTAATTTCATATTTTTATTTGTTTCAGAAAGTTATGTTTTACAAACTGATTAATCATGGCAATAATTTCTAAAGTATTAAATAAATAATTAATTTTATGTAAAATTGTATAATTATTAATTATATTATTTTTAAAACTTTTGAAATGAAAAGTTATTTATTTAAAAAGAAGTTATGAATTGTAATTTTTTAAAAGAACATAGTTATGTAATGAATATTCCTTTTTATTTTAAAATAAGCTAATGTATATTCTGTGCTATGTATGTACATATAATATTATGTATGTACCTTTCAAGGCTGTTATTTTTAAAAGACAAAAATAAAATCTTTTTTTATTTTTTGAATATATTTTTTTCATTATCTACTACACTTTTTTCAAATCAACTTCTTTTTTTTGGCAATATACTTCACTTTCTGGGCTCAGCATTGACAGCAGTAAGTCCGAAGAAATGTGTATATTGTGTAATGGACGATGAAATTCTTATTGCAATAGGGGTATAGTCCGCCCTGGGTGGCAGACTAATAGAGGGTGCCATCAGTTCGATATTTTGGAAGAAGTTGATTCAGCACAGAATTTAAAATTAAATTTAAAAGATGCAGAAATTTGGACAGCCTTTGAATTCTTAAGCTTCATTGTTAAGTGGGATTTTTCAGACTATTTACCAAGTCTGTCATTGGCGATGAGAATTTATTTAACAATTTGCGTCTCAGTGGCATCGTGTGAACGAAGCTTTTCCAAATTAAAATTAATAAAGACTTATCTAAGATCAACGATGAGCCAAAATAGGTTGACTAATTTGGCTATACTTTCAATCGAAACGGAGCACACAAAAAATATAGATTTTAATGATATAATCGAAACATTCAGTACAATAAAAGCTCGTAAGCACCTTTAAATAAAATCTTTGTTCGTGTTTTTTTCTTAAATTTTTCAAGGGGTGTAAGCTTGCTTTACCGCCCCGCCTGTTACTGCCTCTTAGCCCGCCACTGCCTTAGAGCAAAACGACACTTACGACCTCACGCTGTCAGTTTAAGTATTATTTATGACAGTTTCACAGCAAAAAAAATTACATATTTTGTTTGGAATACGCTCTATTTAACTCAAAATTGTCAAATGTTGTCTTATGTCAGGTTGGTTTTCAATCAAGAAAATATATACATATGTACAAATTGTTTTGTTAGAAATTTTGAAGTGAATTCATAATTTTTCTAATTGTTTCCATAACATTCTTGTTTAAATCAAACTCAAATTTAATCAGTATCACATATCAATTCCTTATTTCGATAATCTTATAGGACAGGACACCAAAGCTCAATTCGACATAAAATGAGCAATAAAAAAATATCGTCCCTTTTACCACTTTTAAAAATCGAAATAGGGCTCCAAACTTAAATAGACCGCAACTGATTGTGAACCACAAAGAACTTGGTAGTGTGCCAAGAGGCTATTGATTTAACAATTACGATGTAGTTTTTTTTTAATTTTTTTCTTTTTTTTTTCTTCAAATAAGAGTACGTGCTTTGACCGATCCATATCATGCAGTTTTTTTAAGAAGAACAAGGACTTTGGGGGGCAAGTGAATTGTGTGGGAAAGGCATTCTCCATTTCTTTCATACCACCAATAGATTTCTTTTTAGAAACATTTATTACTGCAAAAGTCATTCTTGTGGTGTTTTCTTTTTCCTCCTTTCTAGTGAAGAGTCAAAGGAAACTGGTGCTTAAAATCCTTTTTTTATTTTCCCAAAGACGTTTCGGATTTTATTCAAAAAAAAAAAAAATACACACTCGTATATCCATAAAGTATCAAGCATGCAATAAAAATGCATCAGTATTCGATGAATGAACACTTGTACGTCTCATGAAAAAAAAATAACTAGGCATTTGATATAATTTCATACTGCATCAATTTAAAGTAAAATATAGTAAAATATAAATTATATAAAAATAGACCCAGTTGTTTTTGTATACTTACCAAATAATCGACGGATATTTATTGTGGGGTAGGCATTAACATTGAGTTGCTGTAAACAGCAAACAATGCCAAGTAGGATATAAAAATTGTTCGCAAACATTGTCGACCTGGAAATAGAAAAGTTAACAATAATTTAGTGTGTTGTTTGTTTTTAAATATTTAAATAAGTCAGTATAAGTTTGATAAATAAATCTAAATCGTAGTCCTTTAGCCTTTCAACGGAGCGATTATTTAAATCATTAACCCTTTTGGTTGTATAATTTCGATGTGACCTTTAACCCTTTGCACGCATCCCTAATTTAAAGCACGTGTATTGAAGAGATTTTAAATAAGAGGTTTCGCATTTAGAATAGCCCGCTATTTGGACAGCTGTCAGTTTTGACACTGTCATCTTGTGACTTTTGAAAAGAACAAATTTAATAACAATATACACACTTCAACAAAGCATTGGACTTGTTTAAATTCATTACAAAAATAGGGAACATTTTAACCCTCACATGTTTGGAAGAATAAAGCACTTTTCGGTCGTCGTCTTTCTCGGTGTTTGGTGGAAAAATTGGGGTATTAAAAAAAACACAATCTAAGTGGAAAAAGTGTTAGATCATTAAATCGATATGAAACGTTCATCCAAATGAATTTTCCACAAATAATCGATTACCAGACTCTATACTGAAACTACTGACATCATCATCGTCCAAGGAAATGACGTTTGTTTACTTACTTACTTACTTACTTAGGTCCTCAGACCTACGAAGTCCGTTGGTGTTCCCTAGCGGGACATAGGGCCTCAACTACTCCTACGCGCCATCGTGTGCGGTTTCCAGCGATGTGTTTGAGCTCCCTCCAGCTCTTTCCCAATCTCGCACGTTTGTTTAGATCTCAATTAACAGTCTATAAATGTCATTAACAGAAATGGCCCAATGACATCACCGACTGGCACATCATTATTTTTTTTTATTTTTTATTTTTTATTTTTTGAGTATGAAGTGATATTTCATGAAGGTTGATGGAAAAATAATACCTACAGTTTTGTTTTTGACGAAGTCGTTTAGCCAAAAACTTAAAGTTGATATCAGGAACTCGAAATTTAAGTAAACTTGAGTTATTAGCAAAAGTTAATAAAAAATATTCGGCTCGGAATATATCTTTATTATAATTAATTAAATTAGTTTTAATCTTTACTTCAATTCAGCTTAATTCTGCTACGGAATCAAATGAATAAAATTAAATCCATGTTAAGGCATAAGGCACGACTCAAAGGCTCTCTTATGTATCCCCTAATCAACAAGAAAAACAAAAAATAAAGCTTTAACTTTTCATTATCCTGACTTTTGAAATGCAGCAGCTTTCCGACCTCTGAACCATCATCGGAGAGAGAAAGTGGTGGTATTTTATTTTAATTCCTTTTCATTCTGAGCCATCACGAATTTCTCAAATCTTTTTTTAATGTGTGTCAAAATCTGACATAATCTTTTTTGTTCACAAAGTCAAAGGACGATGGTCCTTATTATTTTTTTTTCATGTGCTGGTTTGTCAACTGTCAGTTAAGGTTTTCTTAAGGGGTTTACTTTATTTCCATCCAGCTTAAAGGTTTGTTGATCCAAAGCATTAAGATTGTTCAATGATCCAATGTTTTTTCATTTCAAACGCTGTGATTTATTTTAATGCTTATCAGTTTATCATCGAAGGTCCTTAATAAAAAAAAATGTAAATGTGCCATTTATTTAAAGCTAAAAGACATTCTTATGCAAAAGGTGATAACTTCCAATCCGCATTTGTTGTGTTGTCAAATGGCATTAACAAAACACACACACACACAAAGAAAATCACAAATAAATGTTTATGTATGTTTATTTAGCACTTGATTTGGAAAAGCCTTCTGCCGAGAAACCGATAAAAATAAAAACGTCCTTTACATCAGGATGTGCTGTTGTGTACCTACCTATATCTTTTTAATTATATTTGGCAATCAAATGTATTGGAAGTGACAGGCTTTTTGGGGTGCAACATGTTGTTACGGTAAATAATTTGTCCATTTAATAGGTTTTATTTTACTTATATTTTATTTGTTTATTTTATTGATATAAGTAGTGTACCGAATTCTATTTAAAAAGGTATCTTGAGGACTTGAAATTTATTTTTGTTTGCTTGAGAGTTGCCACTCTATCTTAAATTTCAAATTAAATATCATGATTAGCCCTATCGCCAATTTTAGGGGAACTTATTTATTATTATTATTTTCGCATCCAGTTTTTTTCTGTTTTAAATATATATGTTTAAAAAAAATAATCATTGTTTCAAATACTTAAGCTTTGAGAGATCGTTTTGATAACATTCTTAATATACACTTGTACACCTATAAACAACAAGAAAACAACATTTTACTCTAAAAAAATTATAAACTATAACCTTCGGAACCCAAAGTTTCTAAGGCAATTTTATAAAATCTAAAAATCATTAAATCAAAGAAATCCAATTACTTAAATCACATTCAATGACTTTTGACCACTTAGATAAATGTTATAAATTAACAAGATATATCAATTTATTTTAAACACTTGAACGCTCTTCTTGAAAAAAGTTGATACTTGATATCACAGCAGATAAATGACTGGAATTTTGAATTTTCCATCAGAAAATGTACAACACAAAATTTAGTTAAGTAGTGTTAGGGGAAGAATGGGTAAAATCGGTAAAATCAGTGTTGGGTAAATTCTAATCATTATTAGTTTAAAGCAAACTTAGTGATGCATAATTTATTAAATTCAAATAGTTTTTAGAAATACTGTAGAAATACTTCTCATGACATTGAAGATCTCCGTTTTAAACCTTCCATCTCTAGCCCCTGATTAAAAACCTTTCAGACGTTTGAATTCAAAACAGACGTTGATCAAACTTCTAGTAACTGGATTACAAATTTATATTTTATTTCAATTGAATAAAATATAAAACAACATTTTTGTCACGGAACAAAAACGAGACATTATAAAAGCAAGTATACGTCTAGGTGTTCCACTATTATATCTCTGTTTTTAGACAAATAAATACTACCCGACAATGCCCCTTAACGGCTAAAGCTATCAGGTGATACAACAGAAGATATTAATACAACACAGGCTGTTGCCTTTAAAGTGAATCCTTTTAATTTACTCCCCTAAATGTTATTAAAGAATCAGTCTTCATTTGAAAATGTCAATATGTATTATAAAAAGTTCCTCGATTTTAGAAAAATACAAACTTATACATTTCTATGGGTCCATGTGGTTTTTTAAGTAAATGTTATCTCCCATTATGAAGGACATATTTCATTGACTTTGTTTAATCCGACCAATAACATTTTTTATAATGAACAAATATTTAAATTAAAACTTGAGTAAGGGAATATTTTTGGAGAAGTGTGACTTTTTCATCTCGGACTTTCATTACAAAGATTCTTATTATCGTTTGGAATATTAAAGAAACTCTTTTGAATGTTTGAAATACTTTTTTTCCACACAAAAAGGATTCAGTATAGTTTTAGTTCCAATAGACACCGACAACTTAAGTCGGGTATTGCCCTTGTACCATCAAAGTTCCTTACTTTTACGTTATGTAACTCTTTTTGTGAAAACTATTTTGACGTACAGCCAGAAATATGAGTAATAGGCAAAAGAAGGAAATATTCCATGTACATATGGGCCTTGACACAAAAGATATAAAACTTAGAATTAAATATCCATCAGCTTAAACATATACCACTCCTATATGCATGTATAATATACATGAGAGTAAATAATAACATAGATTTCAAAACGCTTTTCAACATTCTGTGATGACCCCGTGCCCTCACCTTCAAAAACAACACAGTTCACTTACCTAATACAGCTACAACTAATGTTTACACTCAACACA
This sequence comes from Scaeva pyrastri, assembly GCA_905146935.1. NCBI lineage: Eukaryota > Metazoa > Arthropoda > Insecta > Diptera > Syrphidae > Scaeva > Scaeva pyrastri. The sequence continues at coordinate 131,463,827 of LR989927.1, forward strand.
ATCAAACAACATCCTTATTCATACAACAAGGAGTCTTATTCTCTAATTAACATCAATTTCAGTTCATCCTGAATTAATAAAAAACAAACAAATTAAAGCAGTGGCGTAGGAAGAAAAAGTATAAACGAATGAAAAAGTTGAGGTACATTTCAATTTGAATAAAATAAGAGTTAGAATTTTTATTCTATGCAGGTTCACAGAAGTTATTATAGATGTGTTGCATATTTTCAGCTGCATTTTATTTTCTATTTTATAAGATGGTAAATAAGTGCCCATCTAGATTTAACTGATGGAATAAAATTATTCAAAAGTTTTGCTTATAGAAATTTCAACGAATTTCAACAGGAGCCCAAAACTCATTATCATTAGAGTTTACAAACAACCAAATTAATTACTGCCCAACACTTATTTCATTTCACTATTCAAAAGTTGTCGTTTTGGAAAAGTTATCAGCAATATACAGCATCTTTTTTATATCTTATCAACCTGTTATACAAATGGAATATGGTCAATTAAATCAAACTATTCCCCCTCTTTAGCATTTATTGATTTAAATTGAAACATTCAGCTGATGCATTGGAAAAAACCATTAAAATTGAATTCTAATTACCTTCTCAGTTGGGTGTGGACATGATGTAAATAAAACAAAGTTATTATTTACTCTTTAAGCCAACTTATGGACTTCACAAAAAATTCAAAGGATTTCTCTAAAGTACTTTAATTTCCCTATTCGTATAAATTTGAATCCATCATTTTCATATACCATCAAGCCAACACTGTTGGCCTTCAATTATTTATAAGGGCAAGTACATGCGATTTACTTGGTCAATAATTTATTTCCAATCCAAATGGAAAAGGGGTCTGAGGAGGAAGCATTTGGACAAAGGAATACATGTGTGACCAATGTCTGTGTGGTTCGTTTTGTTTGCCATTTTGTGATGAAATGTTGTGTAGTTAGTAAGTAATTAATTAAAATCTGCTGATAGCATCTGTTTCGATTCGAATCTGGGAACTGGGAGTTGGGTGTGTGTGTGTGCACGAGTATATAATGAAATGACAAATTGATCGAATAAAGGTCCAATTTGACAGGATTTGTTTGGCCGTATTCTTTTTTAATTAGCTTTTAGAAAGAGCACACAATTTTTGCAATAAACGAGTGAGCTAAATTAATCAGATTACAAAATACAATACGCACACACACACACACACACACACACACACTTATAAGTGTCACTTGTGTAAATATACATACCCTACTAGTTGCTACTTGAAGCCCAATTTTGACGGATAAGTGTGTACACATTTGTATGCATATGTTGTCAAAGTTTCCCAAGGAGAAACGTTGGTTGTCACAAGAAAAGGTTTCCGTTTCCTCTTCGGAATCAAATTTAATTTAATTTAAAATTTTTTTTTATACGTATTTTATTAAATTAAATTTTTTACAACAGAAATATATTTCTGAAGTATTGGTATTGGTTTTTTGGTAATAATAAAAGGAACTCCACGTGTGTGCCGTGTGCCTTAAGTTATGTTACAACAGGAAGTGAAGTGGCAAGATCCTAAACACACAATCGAAGGAAATAAATTTATACCTATGATATACGAGAAGATACCGTATTTTCATTTGTCAGAGGAAATTTCATTTATTGGGAAACTTGCTGGAAAAATGGTGGAAGCAGAGTCAATATATTTAAGCGGATTACGTTTCCATTTAAATGTATTTGAGCATACAAATACATACTATGTATGTAGGTACATGTGTGAACTAAAAGGATTCAGTTTAAGCTTCAAGTAACTGAAAATAAATTGTTGGAATAACATTTAAATCATATTTAGATTTTGTATAATATTTGAAATTTGTGTACTTAATGGTTGAGTACATTATATAAGTACAGTTCTTTTGTACTCACATGTACTCACATGTTAACAGTACAAATTCATTTGTACTTGAATGCACTTGACAATTTCACGTTCCATTACTGGAACATACTTCAATTTTAACTAGGTATTTATATAAAATTAGACTTAATTGAATGAGATGCATATTAATAAAAATCATTTTGTACTTTGATACCTTTTGAAGAACGAAATAAAAAGAAGTTAAAAAACAAGAGTAGGTAATTGAAGGTACTTGGGGGATTTAAAAGGAACTAATAAACTAAGTAGTTATATATGACTATGAGTAACCTGCAAAATTGACAAAAAAAAAGAATTATCAGTACTGTCACTTAAAATGTTCAGGTTGAAGTATAAGAGAATTGGAGCTGTGCCTATTGGAACAAATCAATATACTAATGGGTGATTTTTTAAGAGGTTTAGAACTTAAAAAAAAAAAAAAAAACACAAAAAATTCGAAAAAATGAATGAAATATTTATTTGAATCGATAGTTTGAATCTTGCAATTTAATGTTTAAAGATAATTTCATGCAAATGTTGACCGCGGCTGCGTCTCAGGTAGCCCATCCGCTGAGTCCAATTTTGGCATACTCTTTCACACATATCGGCCGGTATCTCACGAATGAATGCATGGATGTTGGCTTCCAGTGCGTCAATCGAAGCGGGCTTGTCCCTATAGACATTAGCCTTGACATGCCCCCACAAAAAATAGTCTAATGGTGTCAAATCGCACGATCTAGGCGGCCAATTGACCGGCCCGAAACGTGAAATTAACTGTTCACCAAACTCGCCTCGTCATTGCGCCATTGTTTCGCGTGCTGTGTGGCATGTGGCACCGTCTTGTTGAAACCACATATCATGCAAGTCAAGAACTTCCATTTCGGGCAAAAAAAAAAGTTTGTTATCATCGCTCGGTAGCGTTCACCATTGACAGTAACGCTGCGATTCGCATCATCTTTGAAGAAATATGGCCCAATAATGCCGCCGGCCCATAAACCGCATCAAACAGAGGCTTTTTCGGGATGCATTGGTAGCTGTTGTAATGCTTCTGGCTGATCTTCACTCCAAATGCGGCAATTTTGCTTATTTACGTACCCATTCAACCAAAAATGAGCCTCATCGCTGAACACAATTTTTCGATAAAAAAGCGGATCCTCGGCCAGCTTTCCAAGAGCCCATTCACCAAAAATTCGGCGTTGTATTAGGTCGGCTGGCTTTAGTTCTTGCACCAGCTGTATCTTAAAAGGCTTTACGCCCAAATCCTTCCGCAAAATTTTCCACGTAGTGCTGTAACAAAGGCCTAACTGCTGGGAACGGCGGCGCCGAATCGACATTTCGCGGTCTTCTGTCACACTAGCTGATACGGCCGCAATATTTTCTTCACTACGCACAGTACGTAAACGTGTTGGTGGTTTAATGTCCAACAAAGTAAATTTGGTGCGAAATTTGGTCACAATCTTCCGAATAGACTGCTCAGAAGGTCGAGAATGCCGACCATAAAATGGAAGCAGCGCGCGATGAACATTTCGAACCGAGCACGAATTTTGATAGTAAAATTCAATAATTTGCAAGCGTTGTTCATTTGTAAGACGATCCATGGTTAAATTGCAAACCAAACTGAAGCTGTTTGACAGTGACACAAGGTACTAAACACACGTAAGCTGTCAAAAACAGTGTTGCCAAAACCAAACCAGCTAAAAAATCACCCGTTACATAACTCAATACATAATAGATGTTGAAATTGATCCTATTTTTTGTCAAGTTTAATGACTTGTTTTGCTAGTTTATATTTCATACATAAAATTCCCATAATTAATGGATTTAGTCCAAACTGAGTATGACAAAAGGTCAAACGGATTTCGATGAAAATTCCAAAACACCGACTATCAGTCAGTTTCTCACTCACCCCCTTAATATTTTTTAATCAAAATGTTGTCACTCGAGTGGTGAATACTCGTATCTAGATAAAAGGTTTAAAGGCCCAATTTTGCGTTTTTTTTTAAGGTATCGTTGTCAAAAACCTTTCTTACTTCAAATCAAATGCAAAACAAAAAGCATAAATTCATAACCTATTTTTAACTTCTCAATTATATTTAACATGAAAAGTACTGGCCCTAAATGTCTGCCCTAGGGAACCCCCGATTGTTCTTCTCCTTGGTTATAATTATTAGAAAATTAGAGGGTGACCCATCGTAAGGTTTGATTTATGATCGTTCCTACTTAATATTATAAATGTGAACGTTTGGATGTATGGCGATGTTTGTTGCTCAGTAACACCAAAAACACGGAAAGGATTTCGATCAAATTTTGCACAGAGATATTATAAATAAACAGACTTTTGATTTAACTCAAAAACTTCTATTAATACGTTATGATGTGCTTTTCTATTATTATCTATCTATCCCGTGTGAATCCGGGACACTAGCGGGTAAAATAAGACACATAAAAATTTGAAAATTAAAGTAAAATTTTTACTATTAGTTAAATGAACAATTCATTGAGTTTTCTTTTCAAAAATGATATCAAATGATATCATGCTAAATTGCTAATTAAGTCTAAAGTTGTCTATTGGGAAGATCTAATTTCGGGCGACTAGTTCGAGAGTAGCGTTTGGTCCTAAGGTGTGATATAGCACGATCTAGGCGGCTAATTTACCGTAGCAAACCGTGAAATTAATTGCTTAGTATAACGATTTCTCAAGAAGTCCTGGCACTATGTGGCTTATGGCACCCTCTTGTTCAAAAAAAGAGCTCATCAAGACTATGTACATATGTGCAAAAACACCAGAAATATTAAAATTCTGATTTGCCTTATTTTTGAATAAATATAATGGTAGATATTGGATCTCTCCGGGTTACTTATCAGCCCAAAAACGAAGGTATCCATTGAGCCTGAAGTGGGCTTCATCACTGAACAGTACTTTACGATAAAATACCATACTTTCATTGAAAATACGACGCAATTTCAATTCTATCACACATTGACATGTGTACGCTTCTAGGCCCAGCGTAGTGTAAGACGTGATAAACGTAATCACACCAACGTTCTGGCCCTAGAAGCAGAAGAAGCCGCAAACAGGTGCGACAGCAGAACTCTCTATAGAATAACCAAAGAACTTGCTGGTGTGCAGAGCTCAAAACAACACCCGGTTAAAGATAGAGATGGAACCCTGCTGATATCGGATGAGGACCAACTCAGAAGGTGGAAGGAGCATTTTGCCTGTGTCTTAAATCATGTTTTTGACAGTTACATGCAAATGACATCTTCCGAGTTGCCCGATACAACCAATTCCTGATTACGCACCGCACCCCCCAGTAAGGAAGAGATATGTACCGCCGTCAAAGCACTGAAGAACAACAAAGCGGTAGGACTTGACGGCATTCCCGCAGAATTGCTACAAGCAGCGCCAACAACATCCAGCGAATTGCTGCAACCCCTCATAGAGACAGCGTGGGTCTCCGAATGCTTTCCCGAAGAGTGGAAAAAGGGAATGATTGTCAAGCTCCCAAAAGAAGGAGACTTAATAAAGTGTGAAAACTTGAGGGGTATTTGCGTTTTGCCTGCAGTCGCCAAAATAATAGCAAAGATTGTTTTAGATCGCATTTAAGAACACCTCGAAGCATCGCTCGACGCTGAACACGCAGGCTTCCGCACTGGGTCCTCCTGTATTGATCACATTATACTGCGGATGGCTTTGACAGGAAGCGGAGGAATAAGATGGACTCTGACAACTTACCTTAAACATCTCGACTACGCTGACGATATTTGCTTGCTTTCACATAAGATCATGGATCTCCATCAAATGGCAACAAGGCTGGAAAGAGAAGCAGCAATCGTGGGGCTGAAAATTAACACGGGAAAAACAAAGATGTTCAGCCTCTGGCGCTCGCAGTCATCCGCTCCGATGAACATTGGTCAACAAGCAGTAGAGAAAGTAGATAGCTTCCAATACCTTCGAAGCATCATCTCTCCTGAAGGAGGTACCGAACTAGACATCGTCAGTCGTAACGGAAAAGCAAAGGCTGCGTTCGGGATTTAGGTCCACAACGGATTTCATAAAGTCTAATGAGCTGACCCTGATTGATGGATTTATTTCCTCTTTAGTTCGCTGTTTAAGTACAAAAGTTTAGTCATTTTATTGTTTTAAAAAAGGATATAACACTATACCAATTAACTTATTAAAACTAAAATAAAGAAGACATACAAAATTACGGTTATATGTGGGTTTAGTCTTGTTCCTCTACAGATTCTCATTTTTTCATCAAATTCTGTCAAAAGTAAGACAAAAGTTTTCAACTCTGGAGCCCTATTTAGTTAATTCAGCAAATTCTTCGAAAACTACGCTCCTGGCAAAAATAAATTTATCAACCAACAATTGGATGGATAAAGCTTCCTAAATACTGAAGTTTTACCCAAATTAGCTGAATTGTTGACTTCTGCCTTAGATGTCAAGAGAGATGATTTGATATATCCGCTCCGATGTACACTTTATTTAAATTTCACAAACTTTGACTGATTTACATGTATTTCCCGTCATCAGCATCTTACACTCCGAATATTCACTTCTAATTCAATTCCTTTTATTAAAAATGACCCCAATTACACCCTACATCTACGCCACTGCTATATCTACATACATACATTTACTTCCTTCTTCCTAAGGGCGAACAATTCAAACAAAGGAATCTTTGTAACACTCCCGTTTTTGCTGTCAGTGTGTTATGATGAAAATGGCACACCAACAACTCAGAAATAAATCAACTCAAACACTATTTCTAGTCCTCGACTCGACTTGACTCGACTCCACGACTTGACTCGACGGCGTTATCATCCAACAAAAGACTCCCCGAATGAATATTTAATTTTCCACAAGTAAATTAAACCAAGACAAGGTATGACAGGTGAAGGAAGCAGCTATATTTTCTTGTACCTGGCTACATTATATTTAGCTTAGATTCTACTCCTTCTACTTCGTTCTTCCGTTTAAAATAAAGAAGAAGCCCATTGCAGGAGCAGTGCTAGAGCCAGAACCAGAGCCTTTATGGCGCCGCGCCGCTCCGCGCCATGTAATAAAAACCTGCATTGTTTTTGTCTTCATGCATCCTTACACACGCACACACAGTTACAGTTGTAGAAACAAACAAACACACTCACACAAAAGACTCAAGAAAACGGATATCCTAGACAAAAACACAAACTGCGACTGCAAAATAAAATTGAAATAAAAGTCATGCCTTGGCAGAAAAAAGCCATTGAAAGGGTTGCTTTGCGAGTTGAGGTTGGTTTGGGGTTGAAAGTTGTATCGATTTAAAGAACACCCACAGAACAAAAAACAAAAAAAAATAAAATGAAGAAAAACCGATGGCGCTGGTTCTAAATAAAAACCAAAACCGAGCTCGAAGCCCTGTGTCACCCCGTACAATAACATAATATGGAACATGGGTCTTCTTTGTTATTGATTTGGCGTGCCACGAGGAGGCCACCCGCCTTCCTTCCTCTACCAGCTACCTACGAGTATAGCTCTGGCTACAAGGGTAGAGAGCGTATATGTTTCCTATCCAGTTCCAGCAAATCGATGATGGACTTCACATACTTTTCATAAAGTTCAACGAGGTGGAAGTGAACTGTTTCGTGTTGGGTCCCAATAAACATAGGCGCATCGCAGCAGGCACATTCCGTGCCTCGCAAAATAGATTCCGCAGAGTACGAGTATTCCTATTAACTTGGTTGTTAGATAAGAAATAAATAAAGCTATACAAGTGTTATACTTTTACCCAGTTCTGGTCCTAGTCATGGTAATACTATGTGGTAGCACCGAGGAGTTTCCTTTAGCCATAGCTTCTGTCTATATAGCTAATGCAATATCCTGTGACCTCTCTGGTAAATTCCAAAGACCGACCACCGGTACAGGATATTTTAATGGCTCTGTTTATGAATTCATGGTTTAAGGATATCACCTCCTCAGGGATGTGTATTTGTGTGTACGGTTACAGATGAGTTAACTGGGGCAAATGCAAATATGTATTCCCATCACTCCTATAACATGTGGCTGCCATTTTTGTTGTTTTGTTTTTTTTTTTTTCTTTTAAAATTTGTAAATTAATTCAACGTTTTTTTATTATTTTTAAACTCTATTACTGGAAAGAAGTCACGTTTCTGTAGGTAACAAAGAGGAAGAGCCACATAATGGATAGAAGTTGCAATTGTTAAGACATAAACTGTGGTTTATTGTGTGTAGGCAATCGAGAGATCAATTTTTAACAACAATCGAACTAAAACAAAGTACATAACACATGAAGTCACTTATTGATCCTGTTTTCACTAATTAAATAACTGGATCGGAGGCTGTTGTATTGTTACTTCAGATTAATTTGTGTACACAAATAAAAATTGAATTAAAATTAGTTAAAAACGCAATAGAATAAAAAATACGTATACGCCTAAGTGAACCGCATGTTTCTTAATGTTTATTTAACATTTGTGGTTCGATTTTTGGCCAATAAGTTATTGTTGTTTTAAAAATCTTCATTTAAAAAAGATAAGACTTAGCTTTTAGAGATTGAATCAGAAAAGTCAAATGATTTCAAAAAAGAGACAAAAAAAGATCAAACGGAAATGACTATTTCCTGTTGTTAATACAAAAATAATAAAGTCCTTGATTTGAAAAGCTTCTTCGAAATTCGTATATGACTGTGCTTACATTGGATTCTTTTGAGGTGACTCAAGAATAGAAAACTTCTTGCTCGTCTTTTTTAAAACAAAATGGAATTAAATAATGAATTCTTATGCATGTTTCATCTGTCAGTATTATCACTGTGGTTTTTTTTACAAACATAAAGCTTGTTTTTTTTTTAGCTTCATGAGAAGTTTCGATGTTTGTTGTCCATGACTTAATAGTTGAGAATGTCAAACTATGTTGACATTTCGCTTCAGTTCAGGTTTGCGAATTCATCATAAATCGTTTAACACCACAACAAAGCTTCAAAATGGGGGAAAACTAATTGGAAAAAAAATTACATTCGCAAAATTAACCCTGCAATCATTTGTTTCTCCACAGAACAAAGAAATGTGTTGAAGAAGACTCCAAAATGTCAATTCGTCAACAATTTCCGTTTATGGATTGAAGCCAATTCCCAAACCATTAACGAACCAGAACCATCATTACCAGTACAACCATTACAACCATTATAACTGACTGTTTTGTGCGGAAATGAGGACAAGGAGCTGCTGTTACTATAAATGGCGGGTTTATCGAACCATTATGACGGATTTTTAGTTCCAGAAAGTTAATCAATTAAACATCGACTACATTTGGTTCCTTTAATAGATGTCGCAACTTGTCAAACAACGGCGCTTTACCTTCAATTTTAAAATCAGTATGGTGACAGCCTTATTTCCAGAAGTGGCCTCTTAAATGGCCCTTACGTTCGTGCGACTTAACGCCTCTTTATTACTTAAACTTTAATTAACTTATTTAAATTGGCTAACTATAATAATTACTGAACTACGAATGAAATATTGAAGTAGTATTTCCTGCAAAATTTTGTTAACATATTAGATAGAAAATGGAACGCACACATTTTTAATTAATGTGTCTTGAAATTCATTTTTAATACAAAAATGACATTTTGCAAATTTGACGCAAATAATAATGACATTTTTTGACATTTAATGTTATTTTGGCATTCCTCCTGAATGAGCAGTATAAAATGACAATTCTTCTTCTTATATAGAAACCAGAATAGGTGTGTAAGTTTAGACAAATAAAAGCCTTGATGTCAAATCAAATTGATTGGTTAGTTGTCAAAAAATTCTCCACACAATTAAGGTAACTTCCTTTCGGAACATTGACTTGGAAATATGTCCGGCCATGAAATAATGACATGTGTGCTGTATTATACATATATGCATTTGCATATGAAAATAAATATTGAGTCTGGCAAAGTGGCAAGAAGGTTGGGTAAAAATAAAAAAATTGGATTAAAAATGTTTTGAAGAAAATCAATAAAATTAGAAAAGTATGTACACGCCCTCAATGCACAACAATGTATGAATGTTATTTTTAGCAAAATAATTTGTTTTTAACGTAAATAAATGTTTTTGTTATTTTCCTTAAATTATTTTTTGCTACTTTAAGGCCATCTTCATGTATAAAACGAACACAAACAGCGACCGGCCTTGACCTTGGGCCAATAACGTGCGCAGTTTCAGTGTTTTTCGCACACGTCCCACTTTCCATGATCTATACAACATTTTATTTAATTTGCTAACATTTTTACCGGAGTAATGAAATAATTGTCATACACAATTGACGTAGTTAATACGGTAAGAGACGCATCAATTATGCGAGGCGTCAGGGTAAAAAGGGTATGGGATTTTACATAATCTCCAATACTTGGATTTCTCCCTTTCTCCAAAATAGGTCTGGTTTTTTTTTCAATAACATTTATCGCAGAATTTATTCCTCATTTATTAAAAATACTGCAAGCTATCGCATTCTAATCAAGTAAAAAGTTTTTTTGGGTAAAAACATAATCGGGAGCTGAACAAGGGTTATTTTTTATAATAACGGCTGTTACGATTTTGGTTAAATTCTATTTCCAATATATCCAAATTGATATGATATATTAATGTTATAGACAAGCCACAAGCTTTTGCGATCCAGTCATGAATTAGCTTGAAAAAAAATCGTTATGATTTGTTTTTGTATTAAATTTTCCAAAAACAAAACGAAAATCGAAGAGTATTGGATGAAAATGGGTCATATGACCACATTTAACCTATTTGGCAACCCTCGCCGCACCGCAGTTATAATAGCTTCAGATACGAGTATATATCTATAACTCGACTGAATTGGATGCGATGATGGGCCAGAAGGTGGTTATGGTTGTACCTACTAAATATATCCCTGTGACAAAATGCCTTAACTTAACCAGGTAATCCAATTTGCCTTACCTTAATGGGATCTGGCAATGTTTTCGTTTTGTTGTTGCTTTTCTGGGTATACTCCTGTTGTTGTTGTTGTTTTCGTTTTTATTATTATGTTCTAAAAATCACATAAAATAAAAATAACACTCACATATGAATTTAGATATTTTTTTTTTAAATATGAACTTCAATTCAAATCGATAAAACGTGTTTTCACTCTCTTTTTACGTAAATTTAAATTGCAATTTCCTCCGATTTTTTGCGTGTGTAAATTTTAATTAAAACATGAATTTTTCATTTACATTTCATAAAGTCCAGGTCAATCCCGAGAAAACAAAACATCAAAACAAAATTAACCAAAACCCAAATTAATTTCCTTCTTTTTTTTGTTATTTTTTTTTTTATTTTGATTAAAAAAATAATAAGAGAGAACGAAATTTCACAAATTTCACGGATGACACTCTGCGGAACGTGTATCCTGTTTGTGTAATCGTTATTATGCGACGGATTGTATATCTACGAGTATCTGTATATAGATAAATAATATCTCAATAAAATCCCATACGGCAGGGAGACAATATTGTTTTTTTTTTTTTTTAATTTAAAAAGGACGAAATGTGTGCTCACTCGACGAGTGGTAAAAACACTTTGAATGAAGCGGAGGGCACGATGAAATAATGTCGTGTTTTGGTGGGGAAATTCCATTCGGCATGTTGAAAGAGGCAGGAACAACAAACCGAAGTTTGTTTTGAAGAGAAAAGTTGAGCTTTTGAACTTTTGAAAGCCTTTTTAGATTTAGGTTGGTGCATAAGATACATTTTTGTTCTAGTATTGGATAGCATAGAGTGACCCTTCTTAAAATAGATAAAGTAAGATGTGACTGCCTAAATTTCCAAGGAAAGAATCTCCTGATTATGATAATGTTGGCATAGATTTTCATTGCCAATTACATACCAGTATATCTTTCTGATGCTAAGTTCAGTGAAAATTAAACACTGAGTTCACCATTGTTATGTTTTTGTTTCATTGTGGAGTGCAGTTTTTTATGCCTCACAAAACCTATCCTACATCTTGCAACAACTTTTCAAAAATTTCATAATGTAAAATGCAGAGTCTCCCGAGCTTATGGAACAGTATCAGCGTAGAAGTAATGCTATTTCACCAGTTCTTGAGTTTCTTTTCGCATGCTACTGTCAACCCAAGTTATTTGAAAACATTTTTAGTCTGGCAATTGACTCGTCAGCTCGTCACATTATTCTTTGCATCTTCTTAGCTTACATGCAGGCTCAGCTTAACGACATGACCACTTGATTTGGATAAAGAATTCATGTTCATGTTATTCTTCTCATCCAACGATGCTGATGTGATCTAATTTTATTTCATACTAGCTGTTCCCCGCGACTTCGTCCGCCATAATTTATTATTATAACAGTTAAGATTAAGTTTTTAAAAAAAATATATTTTAAAGTACTTACTATTTTTCAACGTTCTGGCAACGTTTTCCACTTATTCTTCGCTAATATTGTTCGCAGCGTGATGTTATATAACCTATAGCCTTCCTCGTCAAATGGACTATTCAATACAAAAAGAATTTTCAAATTCGAACCAGGAGTTCCTGAGATTAGAGCGTTCAAACAAACAAACTCTTCAGCTTTATACATATATTAGTATAGATTCTAGTGATATGACTTGGATATGGATACTATGTAGGTAATAGAGAACTTAATTCCAATGGGAAATATCTTTAAGTTTAAATTAAAAGTTAAATTTTACAGGAAACTCTTTCAGTGTTTTAACTGCCTTTATTTAAGTGATTCATAAATGTTTAAACCAACAAAAAAATACATAAATCATTGCATTAAAGTGCGTATACGCCTGAGTATATCATACTGCTTCCGGAATGCATGGAACTAAAGAATATTTAAAGCTTAACTCAATATTTGTGTTCCAGTGAAGTTTTGAAAGGGATAAGTTCAACTTTATTTCCCTATCATATTGATCAAAATTACATGTTTTTCGAATACCCAATCAGTTATAAATAGGACTCTTTTAGATACTCATTTGAATTGAAAAACTTATACATTCATAAGTTTCACTGAGTTTCGTGTACTTAGTAAGGAATTATATATGTTCATTTATGGTACGTAAATCTTTGCACCATATTCATTGCCCAACAACGTGCAGCCCGGAACTGAACGCCTTGAACGATTCTGTCCACATTCCAAGATATCGAACGCTTATTAGCATATTGTATCATAATCATATTAAAACCTTTTAGATTATTATGCTCTTCTGCCGATTTATATGACTAAAAAATATGTAGTTACTAGAGCTGTTCCGTCCTGATAAATCAAATATGAAATTTGGTGATACCTTGCTTTTCAAAAAACCCAATTGGTAAATTTAGGAAATTTTCTTGTTTCCTTTTTAAAGATATTAATGAATAAACGACTATAGATTCTAACTTCTAATGTTTCTATTTTATTTCAAAAAAAATCAAATAAATTTCACAATTTCAAACTCGAACACTTAACAAATTCAACTACAACCAGGGAATGGCTCCACGCGGTTCTTCCTCAGGATAAATTGAATTTTTCTGTTCATGTCTTCATTGTAGATAGCTTTACACTTTTCAAAATTCACCCTACGACGAACCTTAAAGTAAAAATTTTACAAAATAAGGATATTTTCAGGAGTTTATGTAACAAAACTCACTTGGAATGGTTTTTCGTAGCGCCTTGTGCGACGAAATTGATCGAAAATTTCTTCTTTTCCAAGAATTCGATTTAACAATCGGCAGGCTTCGTCTACATTGTTATTTTGTACCAAAACGGTACGAGCAAGAAACATTTGATGTCTCATTGTAGTTAATTTAAATTCTTTAAAAACAAAAACCTGAAAACTTAACTTTGGGTCTTGATATTTTATTTATTTTCTAATTCTCATGAAATAGAAATGTCAAAATTTTTCGCTTAATTGGTAAATGTCATTTTTTTCTGTATCTCATTTTGGGGTGGATAAAGAGAGCGAAAAATAGGAGGTGTTTGGAAAATAGAGAAATGAGTGAGTTCAATTCAACATTATTGATACATTGTGTTCCAAGTAAATATTTCTTTGGTGTGTTGACAACTAATCACTTCCTCTTTTTTTATAATTCACTGGCACTCAAGCGACTGTGATTACCCTTTATATGATCTTTAGGAAAGTAAATTTCGGTACAGTGGACAATTATTATTTGCCACGGTTAGCGTCCAGTAGAAATTGGAGGAAATAGAAAAAATACACTGCATAGAGCTGGTCTTGAAGTAACAGACTCCCGATTAGCAGTTGTGCACTAAATTCACTGTACCATTTACCACCATTAATGGAATCATTCCAAGGTTTGTTAATTTACCTTACAAAACCTTGAAATTGTCAATGCTCTAATGTCTGTGTTTTTTACATGAACTTGCAACTTCAGAAATCTCTGCAATAGTCTTACTAATCACATTATACGTCAATCATCACGAACGATGAATTATGAATCCCATGGGTACAATTTACATTTAGAGTAAACTGTGTGGCATGTAGCGACGTTCTGTTGATACCACATGTCGTTCGTTTTCATCTAATTTACTTCAAAGGAAATTGACATGCGCCTTTGAGGGCAGACAAATAAAAAATACTTTGTTATTTAAAATGGGAGGAATTAAAAATGATAAGTCATTAAACATCGATCATTAACGATGCTTAAAATTTCACGAATGACAAGCATTCAACAAGCATGATTTCAAAAAAATATTAAATTAAGTTATTGTTTATCACACAAATTACACAATTTGATAGGTAATCTGTAAAATCAATTATTTTTAATTTCAAAAAATGACATAAAAGACCGAATTTCTCTAGTCTGTTTCAAGCCTTGACAAATTCCCATCCTGAATGCATTCTACGAATTACAAACCCTTCGAACACATCCTCGATGTCGTCATCACAAATTTCACACACCATGCAAATCGGCCGCATTCAGTCCGAAAACCTTACTTCTAGAAAATTCAAAACTCCCTTCATTTTGCCTTGTCCAGCCAAAGGCAACCATTTTTTCGCCCAAATTTTTTCCTCCAAGGCGAGCATTTGTAAAAAATCGTTTGAAGAGGAAGAGCATTCAACCACATGAACCACGTTTCTTTGTGAGAAACTTCGCTGGAAGTGAAAAAATATTTCTGAATTTAAATTAACAAGAACAAATCAAAGAGAGCAATCCTTGAGTTTGTACAATTTTATAAAACAACTATAAATTTGTGAAATATCAAAATAGAAAACACTCCTTCCACATAGGAACTCTTGAGCCAGAAGAAGAGAAAAAACTACTTTGTGGAATATATTTTTTTTTTTCTTCTAAAGAAAATTTGCTTGCGAAACAAGAAGGTAAGTTTTTAATTAATTAAAACTATCATTCAATAACTATTCTGCAATATTCTGCTTTTGGTTTATGTAACTTTTTACTCTTGTAACGAGAAAAAAGTCGCAACGTTACGGTGCAAAAAAAAAAAACCATGCGATTAGCAATTCTCGTCGGGCATCGGCCATTATTGCTCGGACAAGAAAAATGGAAATTGCACAAAGAATTCACGAACAACTTGCCCGAAACCCAGCTGATTCGGTGGGAAATTTGTTGCGAAACTTTGTGAATTATATCAGTTTTATGGTTTACTTGAATTTGCGTCGATTTCCTGAGCAATTAGCGATTGAAAAATTAATTTTTCTTTCGCCTTTTTTCTCGTTGGGGCAGAGAAATCGATAGAAAATTCTATCATTCTCTTGCGTCTGCCATTTGCGTTTTATTTATAATGGTAGATACATAGGAGCGGGGAGGGCTGAAGGGAGCGAAGCGGAATATCATCAGTAGTTTTTATATGTGTGCATGGTTATATATACATTATGTACGCAACGTGGTGTATATTATGTTGTGGTTGGTGTGTAGTGTTGTGTTGTTGCGGTGCTTCAGTGGATGTAACCTGGGCATGAAAAGTGGGCAAAGGCGTACCAAGGAGGAACAGAAGCAAAAGAAGAAGGAAAGATACGATAAACGAAAAAAAAAAAAACAATAAATTTTCTATAATTTTCCCTTCCGGGTGAGTCTCTAACTGGCACCGACAAAAAGAAGTACAATTTTCAACCTCTGTGATGTGCAAGAGTTTATTTTTCTTCTTCCCTGAATTTGGATTTGGTTCACAGGTCAGAGCCTAGAAATTCAAGTTTTCTTTTATATAGTTTTTCGATATAATTTTGCAATGACAATGAATAGAGTATTCTTCTCTTTTCTCCCGTCGTTGCTCGTCGGTTTGTATTCCTTCTTCCACCTGCCTAGGGCCTAGCCCTTTGTGTTTTCTTTCGTCCTAGCAGAATATGAAACAACTGCAATTGCATTGCAACCCACCTCTTGGTTGTTTGGGAAAACGACTTTGACTGTCTGTCTGTCTATCTGTTTCTCTGTTATTTTGGATTCATGAATTTTTTCCTTTCCTTTTTTTTGTCGTCTGGAAGTCGTCGGTTTTCGTGTGTGGAGTGAAGTGTGGGTACTGGTCTTGAACCTCTGATTGAAGAGACAATAAATAAAAAAACGACAGCTACAAATTGTAGTATATTGTCGTGGTGTGTTCAATTAATAAATATTATTTTAATGGTGAATGGTATATGGTTTTTGGGGGGGCTAGTTGTTCGTTGTTATTAAAGTGTCACATAACCTCAAATTTTAAATTGATTTCCGTGTTTTTTTTTTGTATTATGAGTTTAAGTGATAACGATTGAACTTTTTGTTGTTTGATACACTAATTACAAATAAATACTTTTGCTCTTGAATCTTAAAGTTAAGTAATATTCGTCTGCCTATTTTTAGGACATGAAATTTTTCTTTTTTGAAATATTTTTCCTATTATCAACTTTTATTGGTTCAGTTTGCAAATAAATAGTTTGCTGCTTACGTAACATCAAATTTGTAATACAATAAATTAGCAAAGTCATTGCATCCAAAAATGATAAATTTATAAATAAAAGGCCATTTCGTCGTAAATGGAATCTGACGCATTGAGTGTTCCGTTCCGAACAATTAAAATAAAACGGACAAAATTGTATACCTAATTTCTTATTTTAATATTATTTAGTTAATGATTTTATTCGAGTTCAAATTTAATTGGTCACTGTTGTATTGATAAAGATATGGAATTTTGAATGGGTATCACGAAAATCATAAATATATACCTTTTTTAAATCATCGGCTTCTGAGAAGTTTATATTGCTACCCCCTAACAATTTAAACGTAATAGCCCAATGAGCCAAATTTAGAACGTACTGTTAGTACACAAGTTTTTCTTTTTTGTGGAATGCTTTCATCATCATCATCGGCTCGACAACCCGGATTCGGTCCTGGCCTTATTCAACGAGTGTCCACTTTACTCGATCGAGCTTACGCCATCTTTTTGTGCAGCTCAAGTCTTCGTTCGTCCTGGTCTGGTTTTTCTTCGGTCATGAGAGCTAGATGGTATGCTTTACCCAGCTCTTTATTGGAGTTTTTCTTTATGTAGCTTCAAAATCACATTTCATATGAGAAAATAGTTTCTGAACTTGACTATTGTCAATTTTACAATTCTCGTACCTAGATAGGGACTGAAACCAAGTCATCGGCCATTGTTGCGCACGAAATAACTGATATTAATTTCTATATTTGGATGAAATTCATTTTCTTGTTCTGTTACACTTGGTGATTCTTGGATTTAAAAAAAACTACGTAAATTGAAAAGAAAGTTGACTTGATTTCAAATTGCTCGCTGTGGTTTCATGATAACCTCATTGTGGGAAAGGTTAAGAATTGAATAGTGCTGTAAGAAAGTACATATGGGTAGGCTACGAAATGTAGCATTTAAATTTCTTGACACTATTGTGCAAAAAAAAAAATAGTTGATTGTTTATTGATTTCTTAAATCCATTTTTCTGATGTGCTTGCCACCCTGTGCATGTGCCTCTCAGATGATCGAATAATTTCGCTAATACCTCCCCCACAGAATATTTATTCCATTACAACAAATCATCCACCCGCCACCCACGCTTATTGGGAACCCTTTGTTTGTATTTACGTTTAGTAAACATATATTTTTTTTATCAAATGAAAGTTTTTATCTTTACGACGACGTGGGGGATTGATTTTCTTGCAATCATACACATATCCATTCACGGTTAATGTTGATTCAACGTGCTCAACGTGCAGCACACGTGTATTAGGGGGAATCTACTTTTTCTGAGTATTTTGTTGACATATTATGTTACAATGAATTGTTAAAGTGCATATTAAGACGAAATTATGTTTTCATGACGAAATCCACTTTCAAAAACATCAATTGTCCGCTTTTGAAATAATATACAAGTCCGGCTGTTCACTCGACTTTAGACAGTCTCCAAATCTGTTATTTATCAACGTTTTGTTTTATAAAAGATAAAACCTTTTTTCAATGTCAAATGAAAGGTAAACATAAGAACAAAAATTAGGTGTTTGCTATTTAAAAGTGATGTTTTAATCTGAACGACTTGAGTGGTGCTCTAAACCCAAACCCATGCAACCGAAATTGGATGGACACCCTAGATATATTTCATTAGTCCTTGAACACATTAATTAAATTACATCATAATCTGTCAAGTAATTTTCTATCTTTGGTCGGCGTTTTTAAATTTGATGGTGATGATTTTCATCCGCCTGTTTTTGCTAAGATGTGAACTAAAAAACGTTGAAAATGTCAATGTCACTTCAAATGCACCCAATTGAACACCACAACACACAAATAAAAAGAGTCATCCCCATGCACTTAGATTATTCTTTTGATCAGAATCCAATTTCCTGTTTGTTCACTTCATTTATCACACCTCGAAGAAAAGTGACGAGCAAAATGAGCTATTTAATTTAGACAGAAGCAAAAAATAAAACGTTTCACTGCTTTTACGTCAGCAATTAATTAGGTGTGTCTTAATATACAGAATATACATATTTGATGTTGTTTATAAATTAAATTCGCTAATTTAATATCGTATCTCTTCGTTTTCTTTCTTGTTTCAGAAATAATCTCACATTCACAAAACACACCCTTGGAGCAATAAAAGCAGAAAAATGGTGAAGGAAACTGGTTACTATGATCTGCTTGGTGTTAAGCCCAATGCCTCCCCCGAAGAGTTGAAGAAAGCCTACAGAAAACTCGCGCTGAAATACCACCCCGACAAGAATCCAAATGAGGGAGAGAAATTCAAGGCCATCTCGCAGGCATACGAAGTTCTCTCTGACACTGACAAACGTCAAATCTACGACGAAGGCGGTGAGTCAGCTATCAAGAAGGGAGGCAATGACACTGGTGATATGCGCAACCCAATGGACTTTTTCGAGAAGTTCTTTGGTGGTGGCTTCACTACCCAGGGCGGTGGCCGACGAAGGGAGCGTCGAGGCAAGGATGTTATTCATCAGATGGGAGTTCAATTGGAGGAGATTTACAATGGAACCACACGTAAATTGGCTCTGCAAAAGAACGTCATCTGTGACAAATGTGAGGGACGTGGTGGTAAGAAGGGTTCAATTGAAAAGTGTAACGTGTGCCGTGGTAACGGCTACGAGACTCGCGTTCAACAGATCGGACCCGGTGTGGTGCAACACATTGAACAAGTGTGTCGCAAATGCATGGGCCAGGGTGAGATTATCTCAGAGAAGGATCGTTGCAAATATTGTAATGGCCGCAAAACCGTTCGGGAACGCAAAGTTTTGGAAGTACACATTGAGAAGGGCATGCGCGATGGTCAAAAGATTGTATTTGCTGGCGAAGGTGATCACGAACCAGATTTGCAACCCGGTGACATTATCATTCTCTTGGAAGAGAAGGAGCATTCTGAGTATAGACGCTTGGGCGATGATTTAACATTGAAAATGCCCATTGAATTGGTAGAGGCTCTGTGCGGATTCCAACGTGTTATCAAGACATTAGACAATCGTGATTTGGTTATAACTTCACCACCTGGTGAGGTAATTAAACATCAACATGCCAAGTGTATTATGGAAGAGGGTGTTCCACATTACAAAAATCCAATGGAAAAGGGAAGATTGATCATTCAGTTCGAGGTGATCTTCCCCGATACTCTACCAGTGGCTGTTCTTCCAGCTCTCGAACAGTGCTTACCACCAAGGCAAGAAGTAGCTATTCCAATCGATGCCGAAGTTGTTACTTTGGTAAGTTTGATTTTTTTGATCTTATAATTTTGTTAATAATATTTTTTGTCAATTCGTAGAGGGGCGGGTTCTTGGAACTCTTAACCTTGTGACCTTTAATTTTAAGCCAAAGCCGAACGGCTTATTGAAAAATATATCACATGACGATTTTCTTATCAATTCAAGTAGAAAGCAATTCCACAGTTAGCTATTGTTTTTTGCTTTCTGTTACGTTTATTTCAAACACATATAGGGAATTTAAATTGAAGGGATTGATGAACTCCCTTTTAAAATGCTCAACCATCTCGGTAAAAGCCAAAGTATCCATCATCTAGCTACAAATTTCGAGGCTTTATGTCTCTATCATCCCTTTACGTGGGATTATCTTTTTTTACAAACATTTACTAACAGGCTCAAAATATGAAAAGTGCTTTTAAATGATTGAAAATTGTTATCTATTCCCAAAGGACTTATTTTCTAATGACTTTCTTTTGCATTGCATTTGCAGGAGGAGCTTGGTCCAAACAATAACCAACGCCAGCATCATCATCAAGCTTACGAAGAAGACGAGGATTGCTACCATCAAAGTGGTCCAAGAATACAACAATGTTCAACCAATTAAGCTACTTTACACATCCATACAACATAATACATCCCTTAGAGCAAGATTTGAACTAACTCAAATAAAATTACAAAAAAACAAAAAAAAAAATAAATGTAAACAATTACAAAATCAACACGTAGTAGATTACTAAACAAAAAAAAATGGAAAATTTAGGCAAAGATTAATTGCTTCGGCTAGGAGGGACGCTAAACGGGGAAAAGTTAAATATTCCACCACGAAACGAAACACACCACAACAGAAAAAAAAAACTTTAAAATAAATTTCGTGTTAAGAAAAGGCTATAATTAAATGTATTGTTTCAAAATAAACTAAACAAAAACCAAATCACACAAACAACTCTCAATAAATGAATAAGATAATAAGCTGTTCTCATTGCCATCGCAGGTGTTTGGTTTATAAACAAAAACGCATTTTATCAAGACCAATATTATATTCAAAACATCCCCTGTGTCGTGTATTTTGCTTGTGCATTTCTCAAGCCGGCAACTCAACGCCCAACCGCTCGCCCGCCCTCATGTCCGGTTATATTTGGTGCGTGCGTGCGTAGTCGTAGTCCTTTGATATGTATTTTTCCGACTTGCAAACCCAACAACCACTTTAAGGGTGTGATCCAGCTAATATTGTAACAGTATAATACATATACATAATTATAACACTCACTATAAAATATAATTAAAATTTACAAAACAATTCCATTTAAGAAAAAAATTTAAAAAACAGCAACTTTATCTCTTCGAACAACTTAGTGTAAAAAAATTAAACAAATAATAAACTATCAGATAAATAACAAACAATTCCTAAATAAAATATCGTTTGTCTTATAAATTGTTTATTTATTTGTTTATACGCGAAATTGTCTTCTCTTGGTGGTCAAAAAAAGAAAAAAGGGACACCATCTAAATTTTTAATTCTTACTTTTATTGAATTGAATTTTTAGTTTTAAATATTTTTTATTTTATTTAAGTTTTGTTTTTCGTACAACAAAAAATGCAACTTTTTTGTCAGCATATCTTGGGTAAATATTTTAATTTATTTTCTTTTCATTGTTTATATGATGGTAATGTGTTTAAAAACTAAGAAAAAAGAAAATCTTGTAAACATGCGGATTGAAATAAAAATACAGTTAGGATTATAAAAATATATGGTATCAAAAAGTTTGCCTTTTATTTACTCCCTAATGTAAGACATTTTACAGATGAGACTCAAGCCGCATGTTGCTGTAATAAACGTTTACATCGAATTTAGTAAAGACTTGGTGAATTAGATTTGCAAGTCGAACGGAGAGCTTCGTGGCGGCAAAGCAAGCTTGTCCGGTCATTTTGTTTCCTTAAAATACTTCAAATTTCTACTGGGTTGGGAAACCCTTAACTCAAAACTTCTCCATACGCTTCAGCATTGAGTGGGCCAGTTTCTTAATTACTTCAGAAGTAATTTGTTGCCATTTAGCAAGAATTATTTCTTATCTCGTGGATGCGTGCGTACACGTTTTTTTAACTGGTCCCACAGTACTCAATGGGATTAAGGACCTTGTGGTGGTATTTCAAGCATTTGGTTGTATTATACGCATTCCGTAATACTACATCTAGAACACTGTTTGGGACGGACCATTGTCTTTTTGGAAAAAAAAAACTGCCCTTGATCCCAAGTTTTTCAGAACTTTCATGAATGTTAAGGCAAATAGTTATGTTCATTATTTTTTCAATTACATATATCACCAAATTACCAAAACCTCCTTCTCCCTTTTTCCAATAAAACTTAAGTCTACTATTTGATCCTAATGTGTTAAATTAAGAATCATCTGAGAATTATATCGTAATGTTCAACCGTTTTTATTAGTCCAGTAGCCTGTAGTGTATGAAATGGATTACCATTTACCAACGGTCCCACAGATGATCAATGTTTGATGATTTTTGCTTCCATTCTTCTTCACGAGCCTTAAATACGATTGCTATCGAAGCAGGAATAATTCCCAATGAATATTATTAATTATTATCTACTATCTTATACTCCACAAAATTTGTCGGCTATCGTAAATCCTTTGCACCAAATCTTGATCGAACAAGAATTGAATGCAAGTTTTATGCAGATATACAAAACAACTAACATGTCTTGAGAAATTTTTAAAGTCATACTCAAAAAAGTTATTTGTTTTTTTTTCAAAATAAACGAACATAAAATTTTGTTTTAATAAAAATAATATTAATTTTGGTCGAATACAATCATACACATTCATAAGATTTCCTATAACATATTTCAATTATTTACATAATTTCTAAGTGCTGAAACAACTCCGAGTCCATAAAGTAAATTTTGTTCTAAGATCTCCCAGCTTTTCTTTTGTTCCTCTTCAACTTCTTTGAGAGCCTTCACAATTTCCGGTCTCTCGGCCAGCGATGTTCCATGCGATTTGAGGAAAATACTCAGATACGCTTGACTCAACTCGAAATCGCAGTTTGTCGAGAGCATGTAGCCTATGGTTTTGAGGAATTGCGTCATTGATTTATATGAACCTCCACCGATTGGATGTAAGGACTTAACTTCAAAGTCAATCATTGACGGACCAAGCTTCTTGAGGTATTCCACACAGGTGTTATAATCACCAGATGTTATAGTCTCTTCCAGAAGCTTGCCAAATGTTGTGAGGTTGTTAAAGCTAGACTGTTTTAAAATGTTTGTGTTTTCATCTTCCTGAGTTGCGGCCGATAAATCGAATTTCAAGTCAAGCCCAGCGACTGTAGGCAGGAAGAAAGGGGCTTGCTTTGGAGCCTTTGGTGGGGCTTTTGGCTTATTGCGTTTCTTGATTGTGTCGAGATCAAGAAGATTCTGCCAGCGGGCCTCCGCTGCACCAGACATTGTTATCAGTTCTTTGGAAATCTGACTTGGGCTTGTGTAGTGTATATCGACTTCGTCGCCTTCTTCATTGTCAACACTTAGCTCCTCGATGGCAGTTTCTAACGTGACCTCATCGCATACACTCGACGGCAGATCAACGTAAGGAGCCTCGTTGTAGGGATCTATAGATCGCAGTGATATGTGATTGAAGAGCGTTTTATTGGCCCAAAGGTAAATACCCAAATAGTTAACGTGTGCTGTTGCCAAGAAATCGCCCGTCGGAGACATCGATAATGACACACATGGTCGATCTACCTTGAAATGGTCAATCATATACGACGATGGTATATCCCAGACTTTTAAAGTCGAGTCCATAGCTGCACTTATTAGCCAACGGCTATCGGGCGAGAATGTAACATCGTTGATTTTTGCAGTGTGACCTTTGAATTTTCTCACTATCGCCTTTGTATCCGCATCGACAACGTATAAAACGAAACTTTCCAAAACCACACAAATCATTGCACTCTCACGATGAGAACGAATCATTGTTATGCCATCAGACATTTGCAGTATTTTTGTGGGAGTTGCATTAACATTTCCCTTATTTCCTACAAAATTCCAAAACTTTAACAGACCCTCACTGCAACCACTTACAACAAATTGATTTAAATTGTCACAAGCAACTCCTCGGACGGCTTTTGTGTGTGCCGGTTTTCCGTAGCTGGCACGATGAATGCCTGATTGGATATTAAATCGTTCAATGTCGCCACTGGAGTAACCTTAAAAAAAGATGATTTTTTTTGTAGAAAACAAAGTTTAAAATAATTATAAACAGAGTATAAGTATAATGTGTGGGGCTGCCGGAGATCCGTTTTTCTACCAAATAGCAAGGCCGCTAGTCCCCGACAGCCCCCCACATAACAGATTCAATTTTAAGTATTGTTAATAACTTATGTACATTTTTTATGTTTTTCATAGTGGTTTTTGATAAGATATAGATTAATTTTGTATTACAAAGATGTTTACATTATGTAGATCATTTACTTTGGAACAGTTGGATATAAGATGCTTAATTGTTAAGATATGACTGGATTGGCAAACATAGGTGGCAGGTTGGAGGATTTTCTTTTTTCAGTAGATGTATATGTGTAAACTGAGTGTGGCCAAGTCGCAGGCGAATAAAACATTTTTTCATTGCAGTTGTCGTTTCTGATGGAATTTATCCTAGAGAGCTTTTTTAAAAAGAGGCGCATTCCATGATTCTATAAAAACACACACGCCAGGTTTCTTTGATTAGTTTTACAAAGTTGTTAGATGTCCTGAAACCACACACACTACTCGAGAGTCGAGACTGATTTCCAGCCACTTTACATCTACACCCTTTTAGTCCCCATTCAGTGTCTTACAGTGGCCCACTTTGAAGGCAGCAACTTATAGCTCTTTGTGAATAGTTGAGACTCGGAAAGAAGAAGTAATAAAGAACGCAACTCAAAGTAAAAAGAACATTGCTAAAATTGACGATGTCACACGTGACAACTTTCGAATGTAAAGTCTAGAAAACCAAGCTAAGAGCCAAACAGTTACAACCTGGGGAAAAGGAACTATATTTGCGACAACAGCAGCTTTGGGAGACCTGTTTTTTATTTATTATAATTTTTGTGTTGTTTGTTTCGATTTCTTGTCTTGGGCATCTATGCACATTAAATTTTTTTCTCTTTAACCTGACTTTCTTGGCTAGAATCGATGGATTAAAAGTTTAGCAGCTGATTGCAATGTTTCGGCTTTTGTGGTTTTTGTTTTCTGGAAATAGAGTGTGTTAAACATTTTCTTATCGTATTTCCTTTTGCCTTAAAAATGGGCTAGGATCTACGGAAAGAGTTAATGCTTGTAAAAGCGAGAATGTTTGCTGATCTTATTCAACTTTCCCAAAAGAAAATAAATGGCTCTGATTTAATTTTTAAATAAAGATAGCCTTGTTCTGGAGGTGTCCCATTGTCAGGTTTCAGTTACAATCTATCATCAAATCATTCATAAGTGAATCGAATTATGGTTTCAAAACGATTCAAGAGTACTACCAAAAGCCTGGAAGTAGAGCTTAATTGCGTCAAAACATAAAATTACTAATCGGTAGTTATTGTGATTATTGGGGAGGTCTACCACAAAAGCTGCAGGCTCAAAATTATTAAGCCTTTTCAGTCTATCTTAGTTCTATAGAAATTATCTGACAACAATTACTTACCAATGATAACAAAATTGCCACAATGCGTCAAAACCAAACAAGTGGTCTGTGCTGTGAAATCCGTCCTACTTTTATTTTGAAACTGTTCCGGAACAAGCCTAAATTCACCCATTTTGTTGTTTTTGAAAGACCATGTCGTTGTTTGAATAATCCCCGCGTGGATTGCTGCAATATTATCCCACTCCTTTTCTCTTGTAATTTCAGTTGTGAATTCAATGATTGGAGGCATTGTAAGAGTGTCATGATACAAACGATCTGGAAAAATAAAAAAAAAATATTTACAAGGATTCGGTTGGACATTGAATAGAATTTTTTACTTCGTTTCTTGGATATCTTTCGATTGTAACTGGCTTTTCCCATAGTACGATTCCATGATTCGGTTATGGTATTGAATACTCTCAATGAGCTGTCTTCACCCGAGGACACAATAGAATCGCCCTTATTACCATGGTATCGAATACAGAGCGGTGGTGCTTGATGACCATCACGCAATCTCAAAAGTCGAGCCCCGCCGTCAGGCAAATCGAAAATCCACAATTTCATTGAATTGTCCGGTGAGGTGGTCAATAGGATTGGTTCATTTGGGAAGCATATTGTTGTTGTTACCGAACCCTCGTGGGCTTTAATTTGACTCGCGATCTAAATAGGAAGTTAGCATAAGATTCTTTCTTCTAGTGTAGTCAAAATCCTACCTTTCGCTCCTCCAGATTCCAAAAGGCCAAATTACCATTGATACTAGAAGTCACCATAATTGGCGGTCCATCAGTGCGGAATGATATTCCAGTGACTGGACCCCAATCCTGT
Source organism: Scaeva pyrastri (assembly GCA_905146935.1). NCBI lineage: Eukaryota > Metazoa > Arthropoda > Insecta > Diptera > Syrphidae > Scaeva > Scaeva pyrastri. The sequence goes on from LR989927.1 coordinate 131,490,365, forward strand.
TTGAATTCCATTAGAACTTCATCGAATTTCAAGTTAAGCAGCACTATTCGTCCATCGCTGTGGCCGATAGCAGCCACATCCAGAGCTGGAGCCGGAACAATACTCGTAACTTTGCTGCCGAAGCCGGCAAAAGTATAAACCAATCGGTTCTCTCGCAGGTTCCACAGCTTCAACTGACCCTTTTGACTACCCAGAAGTATCTTGTTTATGTAGGTCGCCGGATGGGCAATGGCAGTTATTTGGAAGTCATCGGGCGAAAATGGGATCTCCAAGAAAACAGTCTCATCCTTAATGTCCCACACTTTCAGCAAGTTCGACTCATCGACGGCAATCAGATGTTTATTGAAGGGCAACATCAAATGGATATTCTTCGTGTGACCCTTGTAGGTGTGGGTTATGTGTTTGCCAGCCTTCCAGGCATATATCGTCTTATCTGCCGCAGTGTACGTATGATGACGATCATTGGCCATGCAAGTAATGTCATCGGAATGGACGGCGCTTACGTGCAACACACGAAACTTGCTCGCGTTGTACACTTGGAATGAACGCCCGATGCATGTGGTTATGATGTTGTCCTTGCGATTAAAAACATACAGAATCAGGGCCGGAACTTGATTGCTCACATAGCCGAGGGATCTATTGCGACGAAATATTTTACTACTTTGGATGGACATTCTTGTTTTGTTTTAGTTTCCGAGCATTTACGATACAATTTGCAACGAAAAAAATTAAATTGTGCGCCACGCGGTAAGCAGTCAACAATAAAAAAAAATCAGAAATGTACTGTGACTGCCTCTGGGTCTACTGTCAAAATTCTGTCAGTTGGGAAAACGACCATGTTGACATTTCAAACCGAAGTTTGCCGAACTGACACGAATGCGCACATGTTTATCGCCGAAGATTTGTTATTTAGGAAGCGCTTCGAAAATCCAGTTGCATTTTTTCATAGGGTGTTATGGTGAAGTTTGTTAGCGGACTTAAATGCAATTGAATCTGTATTTTGAAGAAAAAGGTATAACTATATTATGTATGTACCTGTGAAAAAAGTCGACAAGTGTTATTTATAAATACCTTCCAATAAGTAATTCGTTTATTGGCAATTTTAACTTGCTGAATATGATGAGTTAAGGGAGGTTTAATCCTTGTTTATTCACTTAAATCTATGAACAAATGACCTAAGGGTCCAATTTAGGATAATTGTCCATCTGTGACCCCCTTTGCCTTAGACCTTAGAGTTAATGAGGTTTCCAAATTTATAAGTAGTTTAGAAATTTCAATTTTGGTGAGTTAAGTGGGGTTCAATCATAGTTTAAGATCCGTATGTGTGCAGTATAGTATTACTTAAAAAAATCTGAAAAAAATTCTTTGATTAAAATTGAAGAAAAATGGACCAATAATTTTACAAGCCCATAAACCACACCGCTTTGTTTTCAATGGATGTCTTGGCCTTGGTTTGTTATCTACTAATTGCTCATCACTCATCAGTCCAAAAAATCACGATAAAACACCGATTTTTATTGAGTTTTTCCTGATCCCATTCACGAGACAAATTGAAGTCGCCTCTCACCAGGTACCAGGTTTCAGTTTTTGCACAAAAATTAATTTTGTACTGATAGTGATGGTGAAGTATATTTTACACAGCAGTGCAAACTATTGTCTCAATAAATTAGTGTAAGATATTCTGCACGAAAGAATTCGAAAATGTAATTTTTGTATCGCCAGAATAGACGGTTGATATATTTCCTTCTCTGGAAGCAAATCTGAGAATGGAACTTATGAACGGTCTGGAAAATGACTATGGAATCGATGTTACCGTTTTTCTTATGTCAAAATGTGAAAATGGATACGCAAATTGAGCCCTTTAACGCCATATTATCGTTTTTTATCGAAACTACTATTTTAAGCCATAAGTGTTCATGTTTTCCCCAAAAGTTTTAAACCTAAGTGAAAACAATTATATATTCAAAGTTTTCGAAGCACCTGGAAAATATTTGACCCAACAAAGTAACTATTTGTTCAAAGCTTATAAATCTTAACCTGTGTTAGGAGTCATGGAATGGGGAATCTTTTCTTGACTCATCAGGTTTATCTTTTCACTTATGCTACCAATTTATGTAATTCATTTATCTTCCCTGTTAAAAAATTTTGTGAGGCTAATAAAAGTTTTCTAATGCCTACCTATAAAGAAAAAATTGTGCAGTCTCATCTTCACTATGACATCGGTTATATGCGAAGAAGTTTTCACAGGCCTATTCTACCTACATTATGTATTTATTCGATTTACATATAATTTATTGTGAGCAATGAAGCAAGCCTTTTATTTGAATGATTTGATAGCAAGGAAAGCCATTCATGACTCACTTTCCAATCAACTTTCCAATTAATGTGTCTTATTTGGAAGGCAATTGACATTTGACCAATTAGAAACAAGAAACTTGACTTTCTTGTTTTTTAATTTGTGATGTTTTTGAAATGCTCCATAATAATTATCAAAAGGCAACTTATCGAGTGTGTTTTTGGAAGCCATAATTACAGGAAAATTTAGGTAAATTGTTTAAACATTTATTTTATCAATTTGACATTTATACAGATATAATAAATATTTTATAGCCCTACAAACTAATTTAATAATTTATTATGTTATTTATTTAAATAAAAATATACAGCACTATAATGTTTGTGTTTATTTGTTTTTATTTAATGTGCATGTGCATAATGTAAAATGTGTTCCACTGCACTTTCAAATAATTCCAATGATATTTTTCTCAAGAAATCCAAAACAGTTTTTACAGTTTCACATATTTAATTTTATTATGTCGATATTGTTTGTTTTCTTTAATAATTTATTTTGTTTTAAGTCTTAATAGACATTTTTATTTCAAATAAATAATAGTAATAATAATAATAATAATAAAATTGTAGTCTTATTTTGTTGCATTTTATTTGTGTGTTTTTCATTTTCTGAAACTCTCCAGCCATTAGTTTCAGAAAATAGGAAAATTAATTAATGATAAAACTTAAAAAATTATAATTATTACTCAAATGGTCATTTTAAAAACAACGTTATACAGAGTGTGAGTTTTGGATGTTTTATTTGACTTGCATATATTTCTTTTTTTTTATTTTTTAAATGACCTTTTTAGAATAACTAAATTGATTAAATTTAAACATAATGCAAAAGAAGCATTTTGATATACAATAATTTTTGTGTGCTTTTTAAAAGTTATTTTTTTTACAATTTCATTTGTCCTTTGGCGTTCTATTTGTTCTGATTTTATTTACAATTTGGTAATTGAAAAAGATAGTTTAAAAAATATGTAAGGGTCTCAAGCTTTTAGCTTAAGCATTAGCGAGGGAGGTGTAGTTTTTGTTTTGTGGAAAGAAGAGCTCTTCATATTTTTCAAATCCATATTTTGCCTTAGTTCAAAGTGTTTTCCTTAAAGGCTTCGTTGGAACTTAGAGCATAATCCATATCATTGAGACGATCGGCGGCGATTTGTTGTCTTGTACGTCCACCAATCTGAAAAAAAAAGGATAAGAAAATAATTTTACAAGATGCTTATATAAAAAAAAAATTGTTATAGAAAAATAGCGCAGTAAATTTTCTATTTTCTTAAAATTTCGACCGTTGTTTTAATTATTGCGAGTTTAATCAAAATTTTTAAAATAGTTTTTGAGAAAATCCATTGAAAAGTGACACTTAATAGTTCTAGAAAAGCAATTTGGTTTCCCAGTTCAATAGTCAGAGATGGGTTAAGTATTTCCAAGTCAATTTGATTTTTTTTTTTTCGATTAAATTAGATTCATAGAAAATTTGACTCTTTGGATGCACACAACCCAAAGTAGCTGGCAAAATCAGTGAGTCCGTTAAGGTTTGTACTCTATCTCAGAAACCAATTGTGCTAAAAAGTTGAAAATGATACGTGGGAATTTCTGACTTTATTCTTTCTGAACTATAGAAAGGCGTTGAAAATCGACTTAGTCTGATCCTTTAAAATGGTGTTGTATCGAAATGAATAAATGACTTCAAAGTTATTTTAAAATAGGCAGGATTTGTGTGTTTTATTAAAAATAATTATTTTGGAATACAGAATACCCAATTGTTTAGTTTCCATGAATTTCAATGAATATTTATATGTAATGTATTGAAAAACATCGCTACTAACCCTGTTTCTAAATCCCAACTTATAATACAAATTCAAAAACAACAAAATTGATAACCAAATGAGGTAAGGAATTCCATCATAATTATTTATGCCCACGTAGAGGCAATATAGTAATATATAGCGGAAGAATAATATCCTCCTTAAAACAAACCTCCTCTTCCTTAGCTCAGCAAAACTAACTATGTTAGCCTAAGTTTAGAATCCATTAGTGTGGACCAAATTGAATTATAGAAGAAAACCAAGACGAAGTTGATGTTTTTCCACCTTATGTCATAAAAAAAAAACTATGTATATTTCTCCAAACAGTGACTCCTTAACTTCCTGTTTCTTTGAGAACTTTAAAGCAGTATGGTTCATTGCCTTTGTACACGCGAAGTATAACAAGTATCTCTAAGATACTTAGATAAAATTATGTCTCGTAATAATCATAATAACTCGAGTCGCAGCAAAAGGCTTGAATTTATGTAAAATCCCACATTTTATAGTTGATTATGAGTTTCTTCATGGAAATTAGTTCATCTCGTATCAAAAAGTCCCACGGGGCAAAACTCATTTTAAAATAAATTTCTCCTTAGAGAAAAAAACAATATTATTTGTTTGCTACATCATAACATTCTCAAAAATGTAAAGATAAGAGATACAAGTTTATGTTCACACATTTATGGGACATGTGAGCTAGAAATTATATGCAGATTTTTTGGGAATTAAACTCGGTGTTAACTGCGTAACAAATATGCCTTTTTATGATTTAAGGGTGGAAATATAAGAACAGACATAGTAGGAGGTTATATATCTCCCCAAACAAATTCAAATTTGTAGATACATATCATCACACACGCAAACACCCACACCATATTCAATATACATAATAATTGTGTACTTACCAATTGTCTCATGATTTTAATCAAACGATATCTGGGATATGAATTGATTTCACTGCCTTCCTCGCTGGGAAACATTTGCAAGATTGCATCTGGGCGAATTTCATCTGAAACTGTTCCCAAAGAACGCTTACCATGTCCACCATAGCAAGCATGACCGTATGCATTACATCCCTCTGTAAAACAAAATACAAAAAGTATACCATTTATTAATCATTATTCAATAAAAGATACAGGTTAAGTGTGATAGATACATTAAAATAGATATACATAACAGTAGATATTCTATCTATGCACTATGATGGTATTAATTGTTGTGAATGAAATAGTAGTGTGTCATTTTGTGAATACGCATAGATTCATTGCGTGGGGTTTTTGGAGAGATCACGCACTTTGAATACTAAATGCACATCACTAATTAAGTAGATATTAAAGCTGAGTCATTTAATGTCCTGGGAGATTATAATTATTATTAATTACATAGCTACACACGAGTATGTTCATGCAAAACGTGAGTATTTGTGATTTAAAATAGAATTCAATAATAACTATTTAAGATACATAGTTTTCAGTTACATAGTGACAATTTGTGTGTATAGGAATCCTCTTGGGAGAGGCATTAAGCTCTTTCAGTCTTTTGAAAGCAAAAGACTAGACAAATAGTTAACGTTCAATTATGGACTTTTGGTGAAATAATTAAAATATTTGTATTTGAAAATATGTACTCGTATATAATAAAGATATTTCAATTGAGATTGTGTCTTTATTGTGAGTTATACTGGAACAACATTCCTGTCGAAAAATTTCCTTTTTATAGACTTGAGTTATAAGCTTCATATTATAAATTTATCAGTAGATTTGAAACAAATGAAGAGCTTTGGGTATTAATCAACGTTCCATCAATCAGCACGTTTTAGGAGTTGTCAACTAGTTGCATTCTATAATAAATTGAAACTGAGCAAGTTACTGCGTTTGAGTTGTCTTATCAAAAACCGATAATTCATCGTGTTTTTGTAAGTTTATAAAATGTCAATGATTTCGTTCATAAAATTAACATCATTGTTCATAGACACATTTCATATTCAATTATTTATAGAAATTTATACTATCATACTTTGTAATTATTGAGAATCAAACAAGTTTAATGTTATTTCTGGAATTCCACAAGGAAGTCAAATAGGACCTTTTCTTTTAATTAAATTTGAGAACAATTTTATGTCTATTAAAATCATTTGAAATACTTTCTTCTTGGTTATGTTTCTATGTCATAAAATGACAACCATTTTAATGTCAAAAACTCCTAAATAAACGTCACTGGTATTAAGAATCTTAAGCTAAATTGTAAATACGTAGGGTACATACCATCAAACAATTTGTGTGGATTATATTTTTTTTTAATACATAATATTAAACCACAAATATTACTGCTCAAAATATAAAGTGACATACGTCCCTTTAAAGTGTCAAAACGAAGAGGCATTTACTATGAACTTGTTGAGTTTAAATTTCTCTTCGTTAATTTTGTGAAAGTTAACGAAACTTAATGAAAGCGGGATAGTGACATCTGTTTATGAAAAAAGTTGTTTGTGCATGTTTTCTATAAACGTCTTACCCTATATTTTACCATGGTTATATTTTGAATTCAAAATTTGAATGCAGTTTCAATCAATAAATTAATGATTTAACTTTTATTTTTGTTAACAAATTAACAACGTAAATGCTTATAGAAATTTACATGGGAATAAAAATGTTAAACAAACATTTCGATATTTAAAAAAATAAGGAAAGAGAAACATTATTCGTTATTGCTTCGTGAGTCTAGTGGAGTACAAGTATCATGAAATGTTTCAGCTGTGCTTTTGTATGATGAAATCACAATATTTATCAATCATCGGGTTCATTGTTCAAGGAATCAGGGAATATGTAGGTACATTAACTGGGCTTACAATACGAATTGTCATTTTTGCTTTGCCTAGCCGCAAGGTGAAACATGAAGGTGTAACCCTACTTTTTTTTATTAATAAAGCGAAAAATAGTTCGAGAGATTAAGTTGAAGATATTAGACTATCAAATAGAACTTGCTGTTCAATATTTTAAGGTTGGTCCCTTCAAAATTTATATGAGTTTTTTTGTTTAGTATGTATTTACTTCCTAAATCTAAATTTCTTTTCTCATAAAGATAAACTTAAATTAATAAAACATTCAGGCAAATCATTTTAAGTAAGTTTCGTTACAGATTTTAAATTTAAGTTAAATAATGTGGTAATAATATTTTTTTAATTAAAAAGGGTTTAATAAATATGGTTAGTGAAAACTAATTTGAAGTTATCAGTCTTTAATTACAGAAGATGTAAGAACTTTAGTCAAATCTTCCCATTTTTGCCCCATGTTTTCTCGAGTCTCTCTTCAACACAACTTCCCATTTCTAGACTATAACATATTCCAAAATAAAAATTAAATCCTCATAAATCCAGTAGTCCAGAAATCCCTAAAAAAATACTCCATATAATCACAAATTTAATTGTCGCCTCAAAAATGGCCAATATTTTTTTGGTATTTCGCTGCGTTTCATATTTTTTTTTTTTGCGATAGCCATTCCCGCCTCGCATATTCACCATCATCTGGTAACTGAGAGGGGAGAGACAATTATTGTTATTGTTGTATGGAATTTTAATATATTCTTTTATTCCGAGAATGGGGAACCCGAATTCACTTTTATTTTTGAATATACATAAATTGGGTAAAAAGGCGTCATTGTCGGGGGATAAAAGATAAACTGTTTACCTTTTTATATGAGAACTTACTGTATTTACCGTTATGTTGGAAAAAAGTTTTCCAAATCTTCTAATAATCGTACAAATGAGATTACGCTTTTTGAATGATTCATGATATTAATGCATGAAATGTTGAGACTTTTTAACATTTAAAGTTGAACAAAAAACTGCCTTCTCTCAACATGAAGAACAAAAAACAACTTTAATTGGACGCCACGCCATCCACCAGTCTCCAAAACCCTCAAATGGCAGAGGGGTATTGTTATAAATACTAAGATGAAGATGCTATATCCGTCAATATATGAAGGAAGGAATGGGAATGTCTCACAGCCACACTCATAAAATCTCTAAGAAAATATCCTTGTACCCATCCTGGAGCATCAAATGGTTTTGTTTTTGAAGAAACGTACAACAATCAAAAGCATAAATTAAACTGAATCGGAATTCTTATGGTGGGTGACGTTGGAGGTGACAGAAATATACCCTAACGGTATATCTACAGTGAATGAGACTAGTTCTACCTTCAAAGAATAAACGTCTACATAGGTACGTCATAATGAAGGTAGAGTAGAGGTGCTATGTTTATATAGAAACTGACAGGGAGCTTCTTGTTATCTTTAAAAGTCAGTTAAGGTTTGCGGAAATATGTATATTGTATATTCTAACTAACATAACGGTTGTATATATGTTTTGACAGGATACACAGGTAAATATGATTAAACCTGTTGCTATGAAATTCTATAAAAGTCACTTTTATCGTGAATAGGTCATGTTCTTTATACTCTCGTATGATGTGAAAATTGAAGTTGAGGTTATATATACACATCGAAGTGTTTTTAAGTGACATTTGATGGTTGACATTTATATTTTTGAATAATTTTCAAAGGAACTTGACTTGATGATTGTAGAGAGAGAGAGAGACAGACGGAGACATAGAAAGGATAAAAGGAATTGCAAGGATGGATGTAATCTATTAATGCATCTTAACTTAATTGCCAGATGCTGTACATAGGGTAGGTTATGTTTGTGTTAAATTTGAGGATAAATAACGATGTGTCTGAAGTAAAATAAAGTGCATTTCATATACAATTAGTTATTATATTATGGAGAGGAGGGTTGGCTATACTGTCAAAAGTCTTGTCCATTTTTTTTTCTCGTGAATAGTTTAATTTGTTGTGGTGTCTCGTTTCGGGGTATCGTATTTTTGTTTTCAAACGTCACCTTGAAACTTTAAAATCACTCTTTTCTGCAGCAAAACAGGAACCAAATTGAGTCAATTTATGTCTTTGAATATGAATTTTGACATTCATTTCACATTCAAATCAAAATGTCATTCTGAAGTTATAGAGTTGACATTCTTTTGAGTAAAGAATAACTTAATTTTTTCAAAATTTTGAATATTCAGAATATTAGAAATTTGAATTTTGACAGTTATGTACTTGATCATATGCATACTCATTCTTTTGCTAAATTTTTATTTAAAGAGAATTTGACACTTAGGCAGGCATTAAGGTTTTTATGTTTAAGAAGTTTTGATTTATTTGAATATAAATTTCTTTCAAATAAAAAAAAGATGCCGAAGATAAATATGTATATTAAATGGATTTAAATTAATTTATATATACTCACTTTTAGCTTGACTCTCATGTGCTGCCAAAACTACAGTGCATACTAACACAAAAAAGAACGATATCGATTGCTTCATTTTGGTTTATTCTGTAAATATAAAAACAAAAAAACTTGAGAATTATGATTTTGATTTTACAATAACAAATAAGGACTTTTCTAATACATCTAAGTTTAGAACTCATAAAGTCAGAAAATTCAAACCGAAATTATTTTCTAAGTTAGTTGATGACATTCATAATTCTCAATATATAAAATTAAACTATAACTGACTGACTTATTGACCAGGCTCACTATGAAATATTGCCCAGACAAAATTATGAAAAAAATGACGATATTGTAAGAACTTAAAATTTTGTCAGTTTCCACGAACTTGGCATCAATCCTACACATTGAGTAGCATGAAAAACATTGAAGACTTTAGACTCGCCAAGCACTCTTGTTATGGAATCATAAATTAAGCGAAGTATTTTAAGTAGAAGGTCAATTTTGTTTATTTTTTTTATTGATCGAATTTTTAAGTAACAAATAGATTCCTAAATTAATATCATCAAAACGAAAAAACATATCGAAAAAAAGTATAAAATTATCAAAACTAAAGTGGTTCACTCTGGCGTATACGTACTTTTTTAATTTTAATAATTTTTCATCACATTTTTCCCCGTTTTACATGTGCTGTGCTTTAGTTTAATTTTATATATTTAACTAAATTTTAATATTTTTTCTAATTCCAGATTATTCCAAACAAAAGTTAAAATATAAGGGGTTATTTTTTTGTTGAGGAGCGGAAGTTTTTTTGCTGTCAATCTAATTTATTGTAAGGTGATTAACTTGTTTACTGCATTGAAAGTAAACAATAGCATTTATATAAAAAAAAAATAATATAAAGTAAATAACTAGGAATAGCTATAAGTAACTTAAAGATTAAATATTCCATATAATATTCGGATCGATTGAGTTTGACCTCAAAGGTCAACACAACAATTTTTGTTCTTTTTTCTTTTGATTAATAGCAAACTTAGGTAAAATTTTATGAATATACACATTTAAATATAGAAATTCCTAAAAAAATGTCTTTGTATAAATTTACACTCAGATTTATTTAAAATACATTTCAAAGGATACAACTTAAAGTTAATTAAGTAAATTTAACATATCCAAATTAACCATGTTAATGTGTTGACGATTGTCCTTAAGGAATTTTCAAAAGCAAAGCACATACTTCCATACGGAGAATTAGGAGGGAAAGGATTGACCAACGATGGTATATATAATACCAAAGGACTTCTAATATGATTAGGTTTAGGTATTTTAATCACAATAATGATTTAACATCCAACCATAACTTACCTAAAGGTTTATCAACTCCAAGGAGATGTATAGATAAATTTAAATCTATCAGTCGAATTAAATTAGTAAATGTACAATATATTGTATGTATATTCGAGTATTTAGAAAAAAATATATTTTGTTTGTTTTTTAGGTACACAAATCACAGATCAATTACAGTTGAGATATTATAATTTCTTTAAAAAAAAAAACAATTTTAATGTCCGTTTGTGTTCTTATTCACAGCACTTTCTGACAGCTAAAGAAAGATCTTTACACAGAACTACCCGTTTTTACATTTTCGAACTTTTTAAAAATGTGTGTTTTGAGATCGTTTCAAGAACATAATATATTTGTGTCCTCATTCGGCTGCAATTGCCGTCCGACTAGTTAGCGCCCCATCAATCAGAGATACTTTCATATACTCGTATAGAAATCAGATCGAGGCGTTTCTCATTTTATAAAAAAAAGAAAAAAATTAAATGGGACGTCTCTAATTTAATAATATAATTAAACAAATATAAAGATAGATTTTATTTTGTATTGGTCTCAGAACGAGTAGAGGTTGATTTAGCAAAAACAATTTTTGACAGCTTTAAATGTTTTTTTTTTTAACATGATAAGAATCACTTACAACGACGGGTTTATCGTTATTTGTATTCAAAGCAAATTAAACTATATTCTTTGGAAGATACTTACGAAATGAACATGAGAAAACATATTGTGGATAAATACGGATTCGTTGAAAGTTTAATCGAAGGTCCGTCAATACTCGTAATCTCAATAATCAAAACCTTATTTTCGTTAATTTTTTTATTGAAGAAAACGGGATTTTTAAATTATAAACGTAAAATTAAAAGCCATATAAAATTCTCAGAACTTTCCAAATTTCTTTACCATAAGACTTCAATCCGCAACAGGTGTGTTTTATTCACTGCTGGGTAGCTAGTAAAATTTGATTGCTGACGAAAAAGAAGCCAGCAAAAATAATGGCAGCTTTGCTGATGATATATGTAAAGTGATCGTTGTATTCATTTGAATGCTCGACTAGGTATGTATATACAGCAGTGAATAAAACACAACTAATGTAAAACACTTTGGAAAGTTTAGGTACTACTGCCAAAAAGTCGAAAGATGAATTTTGAATATATTTTTCTATTTTTAAATATTTATATAAAACATTATCTATCATTTATTTTATTTATGCAAATAAAATTATGGACAGGGATATACTTTTGTTTAAACCTTAAGGATAAAAATTCAAATTTCTCCTGGGGTGTATTGCACCAATATTCGTCACTGACTTTGGCGAAAGTGACTTTCAAATTTTTGATACGAAAATTTAAGCTCTCTGTGAAGTAAAAATGAGAATTCTCAAATTAATGACATTAAGGAAAAATAACGTCAAATTCTTAATTATTATTTTTATGTAATCAGCCTTAAGATTATCAGTTTAAACAGACCGCATTATGGCCAATTATTGTGATTATCAGTCATTGCAAATCCCTTTTGATTTTGTTCACAGTATTTCACAAACCAAAATTAACTGTAAGATGATCAAGTCACTGTTCTGTAAAATACTAGTAGTCGTATCCTGACGGTTAGTGAGTGTGTGGAACTTTCATTTTAGGCCTACAATTTAACCTGTGAAACCTAAACACTCCTCTCAAGAAATGAATAAATCTACAAAGAGTAAATTTTGTCCTAAAAATTTGCTTTTATGAAATTAACTGTCACTCGCATACAGGAATTGTTGAGAGTTTGTATAAGTCACTTGTTTTTGGTGTTTTGTCTCACTTAATACATTTTTTAATACGACAAGTAGTTTTAAACATTTAATGTCATAAACGAATGTAATTTTAATTGTCTCGTGTGACACAAACTCACAAATTTCAGTTCAAAGTTGTTTCCATTTTAAAAAATTCAACATCAACTTTATTGATCCCTTACTTATAAATTACATGAATGAGAAAAATTCAAAAGAATGTCTCGCTTATTCTTTAAGATTTGACAGTTATTGCGTTTCTGTCAAGAATATGGAAAAGCGTTAAGAAGCGTTCAATGTGAATCGTTTTAAAAGTAAGCTTTTACTTTCAGAATGACAGTTCATCTTCGAAAAAGAAGACATTTTGTTTTGATTTTGTAAAGAGCTAAATGATTGATACTCATGTATCCAATTTTAGTTTTGTTTTATTTTATGCTAAATGTGAATTAGCAAAGACTGATCTGGAATCTTGGCTGAGTGATTTTTGATCTCTGGGTCAGTAATTTTAATTGCCTAATATCGAATGAGGTTGAACTTAGGTTAAAGCATATAAATGAACTTATGACATTGAAGTAAGATTGAAATTTAACCTCAATTAACCCATCAAAATAAATCAATGAATCAAAATTCCTGAATCACTAATTAAATGTTTAACCATTGACTCTGAAACACAAACAATAAACATGGTTTCCCTTGCTGTGCCTGGATCAATTTGGTCGAAACTATAAAGCAATTAAACGGTCAAAGTGACAATGCTTTGAGTCTCTGACATAAAAATGACATCAAAATCTGTCAAAACGATGTCAGGATGTACAATCCTCAATGAAAAAAATACATTTTTGCACCTTTTACTATAAAATTCTAGCTAAACTCATGTTATTAACACAAAATAAAGCTAAGGCTACAAAACAAAGTAAAACTAAATTAGAGCTTTGGAAATAGAAGGTTTTCCTGAAGAGTGAAAAAAGGTATGATTTTTAAACAGAAAAGGAAATACGCGTTCTACCTGCAGAAGTCAAGATAATAGCAGGGATTAAAAGACTACCTCGAAGACACATCCGATGCCGAACAAGCACGATTCCACGCTGGATCTTTCCATGTAGACAACATCAACACTTCACTTGATTTTCATCGACTTCAAAAAGGCTTTTAATTCGAGTTGAAAAAGGCTACCTTATGATGGATTCAAATGTCAAGACTTGCATAAAAGAAAGTTGTGAAAGGAATTAGAAATCCAAAGTGGAATTAAGGCTATATACTGTCACCAAAATTGTTTCTTTTGGAACTTTTTCATCAATAATAATAATATAATATTTCTCCACAACTATCTAGTGGAGACATCTTGTAAATATTGCCTCTACAGTAAAATAAGAAAATAAAAGACTGCGTTCAAAATGCTGTCCAAAGTGCGGATAAACAACCGTTTTAGATTTCTGTTTTTGTGAATCTTATTGTAATGATTCTCTCTAGTTATAAAAATAATCACTGTTTTTAATTTGACAGTATTAATCATTATGTTTTTTGTACTTTAGCCTTCTATAATAATTTACAAACAAAATATTCATCCGCGCTTTGATACAGCATTTTTGTATTGTTTTTGTTTCTTTTAAATAATTTAATCATGTCTATAAAAATTTAATAACAAATTGATATATGTAAATATGAATGTATAAATAAAAAAAAATGGTGTTCTTAGTAGACAACAAGACTGTCATTCAAAGTCGTAGACGCGAAAACAACAACAAAATAAAATGTGAGAGAAAAATGCGTTTGTTTTGATTGTTCGAAGTTATTTTTGAGTAAAATTTTTTATAAATAAATTCAGTTTCAGATAAGGTGTTATACACACCGTGTGGTGTCAACAATGAAATTTTTTTTATTAAATTAATTATCTCCTTTTCCTTCGGACATTTATTTCTCTCATGATTATTTTGTTTACTGTCTGAGCTGAGAATTGAAGGCGAAGTGGTATAAGGAGACATGACTCCCTGTCTCACAGGAGGGTCTATAAGCGAGGAGCTTCATTGACCTCAATTGGGAGGCGCCTAAGTACATACAATGGGAAAACATTTTTATTGATAATAATAAATGCGGATAGAAGTAAACAAACTGATCCTTGATTTTTTTTTTTTAATTTGGTTTTTGTCAGAAAGATCCAATTGGTACAAGAAAATATAATGACTTTAAGTGGGACAAAGTTTGGTTACTAAAATAAATATTTTAGATTATTTAGTTGGATTATTTAGTTAGATATTTTTAAGCAATTTGAATAGCAAAAGAAGTGTTTGATAACGTAAAATGATTTTAGTAGTATGTACTTTCAACACTAAAGTTAAGATCATAAAATGACAGATCACAAAATGACACAATCATATTAGCACCATTTTTTGACATTTAAATTATAATGGCGAAAAAGGTTTGTTCGTGAACTGCTTTAGGTTCGCTCAGTTGACGTTTGTATTACGAAAATTGAAAAAAAGAGACTTAACAGACTTTAAATTTTAAGTTAATCGGTACAAACTACAAATTGATATATTAAGGATTTGTAAATCAAACGAGTGCGATAATAATCCATCGAGTTATTTCCATATTTTAAGACTGAAATACTTCCACTTCTTAACGATATTAGCGCCTTTGTATGTTAAGCGGGAAAATGATAAAATTGAATACTCTTTCAAAGTTCTACTGAAATATAATTAATTGTTATTTAAATGCAAAAGAAAGCAAAGCACCTTTGTCTGTAAGACTTGTGATGGTTCTCCAAAAACTGGAGGCATCAAACTTTCTTCATACTTATGCAATACGTCCTTGACTGTGTGTGGCGGCGTAAAATGCATTATTTCAAATGTCATTATGAACATTGCAAACGTCCGTCTCCTAAACTACACTTTATCAACAAAGGACATTAATAAAATAGCCTTTATTAACAGCATTCAAAGTATTCCTTCCGTTATTAAGGGGAATGATAAAAAATTGCAAACGTTTTCTTTCAAATGCATAACAACTTTATTATTGCCATGCAATAAATCAAAATCAATTTACCTTACCTTATCGAAACTATTTAAAAAGAAAAAAAAAAAAAAGCTTAAACAACAAAAGCAGTTATCACCTCGTTTAACTTAAGTCGGTACTTTGTTCACCACACCGTTTAAATTATTATTCATCAACATTTTATTAAAACATGATAAGAACCAGATGCAATAAAGTTTTTTTTATTTTTGTCTTCATGTTGTTGTTTTTGTCGTTATAAATCGCGTATATTGATGATGATAATATAATTTAAGTTCGGGAGTACCCCCAAGTTACAAACTATAAAAAATTTGCGATAAGATAAGTGCATCTGGGAATTTTTTTTCAAAGTTAGTTTTTTATTTTTGTTTGATAACTTAGTAAAAGGTCTCTTAAGGGCATCTTTATTATAAAACAATAAAAAATGGATTACAAAAAAAAAAAAAAATTAAAGAAAAAAAAAACAATTTAATCAGGGTTAGATGTTAACACGCTTACCCAACAATTAAACTTGTTTATATTTAAGTGATAATAATGTTTGATGAGCAAACAAACAAACTTGGCAGACAATTTGTGTTTTTCATACTCAGTTCAGTTGACAACAACAGAAATATTACAAGTATGGAAAAGATGGAAATATTTTATTAAAATATTTAACGATAAGACATTTGAATGTTTTTTTTAAAAATTACACTGAAATCGATGTTAAAGTGGTATGTTGTTGAAATTCTCCTTATAAACGACTAGCTTTTGCCCGCGGCTTCTATCGCATTAAATTCGTGGTAACACGGTTCCCCTATCTTGATTTAAAACACGGAAAAAACAATACATACAAGAACATATTATATGTCTTTTCATTTTGGGATAGAATGTAAAGATTCTGGGCATTGGACATAAGAGAGCATTTTACATAAAATTATCCATGGGAGAAGAACGGCTTTTTTTCTAAGTTCTTTCCAGCCACCCTTAATGTTTGCCCTTGTGTTTTGTTAATGGTCATAGCGAAGCTAAGCTTAAGAGGAAATTGTAGCCTTTTAAGCTGGACCGGGAGATCTGTGGGAATTATTGGGATTCGTGGGATTGTTAGACTTTCACTCCTTCCTACGCCACGGTTAAGGTAGTGGTTCTACTTATATTGCAGCCAAGTTGTGTTACATAATCTCGGTTTTTATACTGTATCATAGAACCTGTACTAATTTTACGGAGAGTCTCACACAAATTTCCAACCCCCATTTTAGGGAAGTGGGCTATTAGAAAGAGACAACAAGTAGCCTATGTCACTCTACATCCCTTTCAATTATCTCTACTTCAAAAATCACGTCAATTCGTCGATCCGATTTGCCGCCAAAGACGGACAAACAAACAGACACACACGCACTTTCCCATTTATAATAATTTTTAGTTTAAAAAGTAAGTATACGCCCAAGTGTACTCTATGTTATTCGAAAAGGTAATGCTTATACTATACTCTAACTGCAAATAAAAGTCGCATTTTGACGGTGGTGTTGGAATATTGTAGCTTGACAAATCTTCCAATATTTGTGTGAATATCTTGTAAGATGAAATTACGTTTTTGAATCTCAGTTTTGGAGAATATTTTTGTCTGAACTTAGAAAATCTACAAAATATATTTCAAATTTACATATGTCCTGGTTTTCTATTTAAATTTCCAAAAGTGTTTAAGGAATGCTTTGTCTAAGGATTTTTTGTCTTCTTTTTATATAACGTAACATTTTTAGAGTACAAGTAAATGGTTTTGAACAGTTTGGAGTTAAAATTGACTTGTAAAATTATTTATGATGGAAATTCAATAAAAAATGACATAAATATTTTGTTTGTAATGAATAATTTTAAAACTAAGCTTAAATAAATGTTTATAAGAAATTATAAACATTTATAAAGAAAATTATGTATTCAAAAATAAAAACATTCAAAAATTAACAATATGAACAAAAACAAAAAACCTTTGCCTTGGAAAGTAAACTGCAGTTACGGTCAAAGATTAAAAAATCAGTGTCAGAGTTTAATAATTATTATCTGTAGCTGTTAAAACATAAACATTATGTTAGCTTAGGGATACATTATGTTGTCCTTTATAATGACAAATTCATATTTTTGTGTGTTATATTTAATTGCCAAAGTTTGATACTTAACCATAAATTCAGAAGAAAATTAAAGCTTCAGCTTTTCACGAAGTTACGATTTTGAAATCAAAAAGACATTTTATTAGTGAATGTTTAATCTTTAAGCGTTAATCATAAGAAAATAAATGAAAAGTATTGTATTCTGTCAAAATTATCTCTCTTAATATTTTAAGGACTAAATTAAATTTATTGTTTAGCTTTTCCCAATGCAACCTGAGAATTGTGTTTCCTTAGTTTCATCTCAGGCAAAGCCCTGTGTCAACTACTTAAGGAAACTTCCTTTATTAATTTGTTAACTATTATTCTGTGTTTTATGATTCAAGTTTACTTAAGGAGTCCTTTGAACATACGAGTACATTTATAAATGTAGGGAAGTGTTAAAGTCAAAGTAATTCATGAAATCTTGATGATATCCTTTTTCATCTTTCAACACCTGGCACTTCAAAAGTGTTAAGCTCTTTGAATTACACGACCAACTCACTCGTATCGACTTTAGTCTCCTGATGAAGAAATTTTGTGGGTGTGGTGTTTGTAGTTTGTGATTTGACTAACGTTACTCGGACTACAAATTTTCAGTTTTTAAATGTGTGTGTCTATTAAATCCTTAGTATTATTGGATTTTCTTATACAGTGTCAAAATAATGACTCTTTAGTCAAGTTATGGAACAGTTAACACTGTTGGTAATTAGAAATTTAAGGTCTAGAAATCGATATTCATAAGCACATTACTAAAAAAATAAATAACTCATTTAAGACAATTTTTTAACCAGTTAATAATGGGTATAAATTTATAGTTTGCATTAAAATTAGACACTTTTAAAAACATACCACAAATGAAGTCACAAGTCAAAAATGCTATAAGATCTCAAGTAAAACCTATGTCTATACTCGAACCCGGTTTTCGAGCCGATGATGATGACATAATCAATATATTAGACAAGTTTAACAAAATTGTTGATAACTCAATGATTAATACCTTCTTTAACTTTTATGAAACTTAAATAACATTTGATTTAACAATATCCAATCAAATTATCAATTTGTAATAATAAAAAATGTTAGTTTTGAAATTAGTCGAAAAGAGGAACTTTTGCAGAAATATGAAGGTAAATAAATTTCAAAGAAATAATAATCGCTGTCATACATCCCTGTTTTATTTGATGTCTCAATATTCAAAACTAAATATTTTATTTAGTTAAGTTTATTTATAATATTTTATTCTTAACAAAAATTGCATGTCTCTTAATAACTTGTGTTGCGTTAAACTTGTTTTTAAACTTTTCTTTTCGTGGCCATTACTCAATTTAGTAAAATAATTCCAGGAAAAATGCTCGGGTACAATTAAGAAAAAGGAAGAATAATTAACAATAATTACTATTAAACGTCAGCAGTCTAATCCCATGGCCACTAAAAGGAAAATTTTCTTTGATGCAGTTGCTGGCAGAAGAAATTATTATAATTAAGCAATTAAACAATAAGGCGGTAAGTTCCGAAAAGTCTTAAAAAGTTGATTTTTTTTTAGTTTCTTTTAAAGTTAGTGGCGATGGTTTTGATGAAATTCAATTCGTATTAGTCGTTTGAGGCAAATAAATGTTATTTAAAAGTTTAAGTTGTGTTTATTTTCAAACGTGATGACCATAAGTTTTTATAAATGACTTGATAACGACTTTAAATAAAAACCACAATTTGAAATTCTTTAAAGGTTTGCATAGCTTTATCAATAAATTGCATTCAAATGAAATTAAATACATTTTTCAATTTTGGAAAGCGGGAACTTTTTGTTTGAAATTAATTCTGACGGGGTAAAAATTCTGTTTTACAAAAATGCAACATATATAATAATTTTTTTTTTAAATCGAGTGCTTTTTTTAAATTATAGAAACTTTTTAAAAAGCATTTGCCGAATTTTGTTTAAGAGAATTTACCGCAAAAATTACGAACCGGTTTTTGAATCGTCATTATATTAGCTTGTTTATATCATAACTTCAACATAGTTGGGTCCCTTATTGTTCTTAAATTTATATTTATTTAAGTTTAAGAATTAATTTAAGTACTTAATTTTTCATCAATTAGGAATTAATTATTTAACAGATTTCAAAGAATGCAAACAAAAGCATCTTTTGGTTGTAATAAATATTAATCTGTGAAAACATTTTTACAAATGCGTTTATTTGAAGATCTTAAGAAAACAGTTTCAAAAATTAAGCTTAGTTAAAGTTAACATTTTTGAGAATATTTTTCAGTGAAAATTTCTTTTTTAATTTAAATTGTTGTAGCAGAGATTTTTTAATAAAAAATTAACAATCACAACTTTCGTAAGTAACAACTTAAATGCAAAATTTTGAAGAAAAAAATTGAAAAATGCAACATTTTAAAAAGCTGAATTTGTGTATTAGTATTTAGTGTTTTGGAAAGCAAATTGACGTCATTTTTCAAAAAAAAACTCCATTTTATTGGATAGGGGGCATTAACGTCGTCTTTATCATTCATATACCTCCCAGACTAGTGTCTTTTTTGAAAAGAATGGAATATTTCTCTGTAAAATCGCCTCATAATTTGGACTTGAAATTTAAAGAAAAATGATTAAAAATAAACTTTTAGACACTTTGGATACTTTTTTGAAATCCATACATATTCAAAACTTAAAAGGTTTTTTTTTTGAAAAATATGTACTTTAAATAGAAGGATTAAAAGCTTTATGTACGACTTACAAGTTTTGAAAAATTTTTCAGAAATCTAAAGGGCAGAATTTTTAAAAGGGAACATTTTAAAATGTTCAGCTTTTCAAAAATCTGTCAGTTTATGATGTAATAATATTTGTCTAAAAATGTTTAAAGGATCGTAAATTCTGAAGAAATTTAAAAAGTTTTAACCACAAATATCATAGTTTACAAATTCAAACCATGTTCCATATTCTCAATTAGTCAAAGAAGAATGGACGGTAATCGTGTACGTGGGATCATATAGCTTTAGTCTACTTAATGGTCTTGAAAGTTTCTGGCAATCAGAAGATTAAATTGAGACTACCCCACCCCATATTCAACACCATCCAAAGACTATTAAAACACAATGTAAAAAACGAAAGAACAACACAAACACATACTCGCACACGACGTGTATAAACTCATCTTCATCATAAACATACTCTGACTTCGATTAATGTTGTGAATCCCTCTTAAGAAAGGATGTAAGTGATGCAACAACACCCCAAATGCACCCTCATCCATCCAGGAAGCATTGTATAATTGATAAAATAACAAAACCCACAGGAGAACAAAAAAAAAAAGGAAGACATAATTGAATTGATTGGATACTTAAGAAAATATCCCCAAGGAAGCAGATCCACGAGCTGTACCATGGCATCAGCCAGGAATTTCATATTTTGTCGTCCTTAAACACACTTACCTTGGTTTATGTTCTTCCCTTCCTCTGGTCTGGTCTGGTCTGCTCTGGTTTTGTCCCTTAGTTTCTTTTGGGTTTCGATAAAAATCGGGTTATGGACAGGACACTCACTCCAACTGCTCGTACTCGAATACGGTTAGGGATATGGATACGGAACTCAAAATCGAACCACACACTTGTTGCACAAAAATATTTATTTTTAATTTGAAAATAATCGTCCTCGCCTCGCCGTCGAGGATATGGATGAAATAACGGTATATAAATTTATTTCTGTTTCTCCGATCACCGAACACGATTTTAGGATTTTCCCTTTTTTGTTTCTGGGCAACAGAGAAAAAAAAAACCACACGAGATTTAAGTGCGTCCTTGGAGGAGGTTAAATAGAAAAAAACCGTTATTTATGTGACTGATATCAAACTCGGTTGGAATACAGGACTCAGGAAAGTCTCGTGAGTGCCGCTTGTGTGTAAGCTACGGGATGTGAAGTTTGAATGGGACGAATTGAGAATGTGGTTAGTTTTTTATATGAACCCGAGTGCCCCACAGATACTTAACTCGGTCGGATTCTGGCCAATCAGAAGCGAGAGCTTTTGCCTTGATGTTGGAGAAAGTTATTACTGTGTGTGCCTTAATAATTTGGCGCTTGTTGCAAGGAGTTGGTTGTTGGTTTGGTAGTAGGCAGTAGGCAGCAGTGGCAGTGGCAGTGGGGTGAGCAGGAGCACCACTCGTCACTTACTCAATACTCACCCACACCAGAGCCATCGCCAGATGCGAGCGAAGAAGGTTGGTGGCGCAACACGAGAAAAGATGATGCCTGGTTAAGTGGTCTCTTGTTATGCGGATGTACCCACTTTGATGGGGTGCTGCTGCTGCTGCAGAAACACATGTTGAATCTGATAATGGGGGTGGTAGCTGGTGTTTTTCTTTTCTTCTATAACGATAACAAGATAAGCTCGCTTTTTGGCCTTTGGTGGGTGATGATTTGTTATTAAATATTTGTTCTTAGTTTTTTTTTTTATTTTGAATTTATTTCATTTTGGAATTATTAAAATTTATTTAAAGGTTAAAACTCTTTTGGTAAAAAATGGAGAAGGGAATAATTTAGAAGGGGTTATTTAGTTTTATGTCAATTTGTTGGAAATAAAGCTTTTTCCTAGAAAACTACAGAATTTAATAATAATTTAAATATTAGTGACAATTGATAGTGATAACGATAAGATATTTCTAAATTATTTTTTGTTCAATTATAATGCCACTTCTTTGGCTTCATGACTTTCAAATGTGAAAAAATTAGATAGAAATTGAGTAAAAATTCTTTCACTGGCTTTTAATTCTTGTCTTGACTTCTGAAGCTACATATGTTTTTCACCAAAATTTAACATTAAGAGGAGAAATAATAAAATTTTTATAAATGCCTTTATTCGAAGACCTTAGGAAAACAGTTTCACGAACTAACCCTAGTTAAAGTTAACATTTTTTTAAAGCTAATTTTTCAGTGAGAATATGTTTCACTGATTTTTTTTTTTAATTTTAAGAAGAAGAATTGTTAGCAGAGATATTTTAATAAAAGATCAACAATCACAATTTTCTAAAATAAAATGTTAAATTTTTTAAGACAAATTTGAAAGAGGAAACATTTTGAAAATCTGAATTTTTTTATGAGTATTCAAAGTTTTGAAAAGCAAAACATATTGCAAATTGTTGTCAACTTTCCAAAAAACTCTATTTAATTAAAAAGGAGTCATTAACGTCGTTGTCTTTATTATAGTCGTATACCTCCAAGACTAGTTTCTTTTTTGAAAAGTATAAGGGATTCCTCCATTAAAACATCTCAGAAAGAAAATTTTAGACACTTTGTATACTTTTCAGATCCTTCATTCAGATTTTCTTTTCAAAATACGATATTCAAAACTTACAAGGTTTTTTTTCTAGAAAAATGTGGTTGCACTTGAAATAGCAGAATTAAAAACTTTTTGTACGATTTACAAGTTTTGAAAAATCTTTCAGAAATTTGGAAGACAGAATTTTTAAAAGGGAAAATTTTGAAATGTTCAGCTTTTCAAAAATCTGAAAATTCGTTTTTCGTAAATATAACCCTGTTTTTTTAAATTTAATAATATTTGTAATAATTTGAAATAATTTAGTTTAGTTTTAAAAATAACTACAGTATTGTTAATGTTTAGTAATGTGTTTTTCTTATAATGGGTGATTTTTTAAGAGGTTTAGAACTTAAAAAAAAAAAACACAAAAAGTTCGAAAAAATTAATGAAATATTTATTTGAATCGATAGTTTGAACCTTGCAATTTAATGTTTTAAGATAACTTCATGCAAATTTTGACCGCGGCTGCATCTCAGGTAGCCCATCCGCTGAGTCCAATTTTGGCATACTCTTTCACACATATCGGCCGGTATCTCACGAACGAATGCATGGATGTTGGCTTCCAGTGCGTCAATCGAAGCGGGCTTGTCCCTATAGACATTAGCCTTGACATACCCCCACAAAAAATAGTCTAATGGTGTCAAATCGCACGATCTAGGCGGCCAATTGACCGGCCCGATACGTGAAATTAACTGTTCACCAAACTCGCCTCGCAATCGCGCCATTGTTTCGCGTGCTGTGTGGCATGTGGCACCGTCTTGTTGAAACCACATATCATGCAAGTCAAGAACTTCCATTTCGGGCAAACAAAAGTTTGTTATCATCGCTCGGTAGCGTTCACCATTGACAGTAACGCTGCGATTCGCATCATCTTTGAAGAAATATGGCCCAATAATGCCGCCGGCCCATAAACCGCACCAAACAGTGGCTTTTTCGGGATGCATTGGTAGCTGTTGCAATGCTTCTGGCTGATCTTCACTTCAAATGTGGCAATTTTGCTTATTTACATACCCATTCAACCAAAAATGAGACTCATCGCTGAACACAATTTTTCAATAAGCAGCGCGCGATGAACATTTCGAACCGAGCACGAATTTTGATAGTAAAATTCAATAATTTGCAAGCGTTGTTCATTTGTAAGACGATCCATGGTTAAATTGCAAACCAAACTGAAGCTGTTTGACAGTGACACAAGGCACTAAACACACGTCAGCTGTCAAAACCAGTGTTGCCAAAACCAAACCAGCTAAAATATCACCCGTTACATACATATAGTTTATATAAAAACTTCTGCTAAAAATAAATTTGTTTTTTTATGTATTATTATCAATTACATATTTAAATGTGTTACAAATAAGGATCAGGAGTATAAGCAGCCAGGGCTATCGGCTCTTAAAAAAAGAAAATATTATATTATATTTATTTATATAAAAAAAATTTAGCAATTTTATTTTTGCATGAGAAGAATTCTAATTTTTGGAAAATGTTAAGATTAAAAATGTTAATGTTTTTTGTATATTCGGGTAAGTTTTTTAGCAACATTTTTTTTGTATCAAGTAATAAATTATTATTGGATCACAAATTTTACATTTCATGAAGTTTTAAATTAAAGTTTGGATAAACTTCAAACGACACGGAGAATACAGAAATATAATAAGCAATTTAATGAAATAACATTTAAAATACAACCGATGTCATTAATCAAATGTGAAAATCGAAAATATCGAAACAGTTTTTAAATAAGCTAAAGTAAAAAATACACTATAAGAAAGACAATTATTTGCAAGGTTGTTAATAAATGAAATCACATCTAAAACACGAGGCTGAAATACATATTTTTTAACTCACTTCCGATTTTTAACAGTTGAAAATATTCAAAAAAAAAAAAAAAAACTGTGGCAAATTTCATCCAAATCCGTTCAGCCGTTCTGATTAAATTTAGCAACAATCAACCATACATCCAAACTTTCACATTTATAATATTATTAAATTTAATATTTTTTTGTTTTTCATTTTTTCGTTGTCTAATATTTTTTAATTTTGTCGCAACATTCATCTAGTTAGAATATAAGAAGCATTTTGTATGGCTGATTTCTTCTATAAAACTTGTTAAGGAATCAAATAGATGCGTACATTTATTATTTAAAAGTAATACGCAATAAAAATGAAATGTCATAAGGCAACTTTTTAGCCTTCTTTACAATTCATAGGTATCATCATCTACTTTTAGAATATGTAAGTTAAAGAATATCTTAAGAAAACAGAAAAATAAATCACATTTCATTAACATAATAGATTTTGTCACAAGGACCTACCAAAAACATGGTGTTATATAACTCGAGGAGAAAAGTCCGCCCACAAATTTTCGAAATGTGATAAAACTAAGACTTTTTAATATGACTGACATTGAAAGTGTACGAATAAAAATGTATCATCTGTCCGAAGGAATAAAATTATTTGTTGTAACATTTTGTCAAAAATTGTTTATCAAGTTGCGAGGGTGATTTTATTTTCTATAAACAACTTGCTTGAAAATGTTGTTATAAATAAATATGTAAATATGTAATTTTAAAATAAAAATACGTTCTAGAATTTTTAAATAAAAAAAAATATGAAGAAATAATGTAGCGTCATGGATTTCAAGGTTAACATTGACAGACATAAAATGGCGTTGTATTTTGTATTCTATTTCTAGGGATATTTAGATATATATAGATTTGAATTTATTAAGATTATTTAATTTAAAGTGAAGATAAACATTATCAAAAGTCGTTCATTCAGTAAGAAATATATTAAAAGTTCAAGCGTAAAAGAGCGACCTTGCACTTCTTACGAGCTTTAGGAATGACCAGAATTTTACCAAGGTTAGGATGCAAGCGGCCGCCCTAACAACAGCAGTAAATGTATCATTTTGTTATTTTAATATTTTTTTAAAATAAACAAAATAGAATTTAAATACAAATTTATAAAGTTTTTTAATGTTAATATTTTAATAGTTTAACAAATGTCTTTTTTCTTTTGGAATCTGGAAGCATCTCAAATTGTCTTCTTTCTTTATCTTGGTTTTTATAAGTAGGAATTACTCAATTGTCAAATTGGACAAGCTCTGGAGTAAGTATAAGTACTAACAAGCTAAAATTGCCAACTTTCAGTTAATAAATAATATGTACGAAATTACAAAGAAAATCGATTTTAATTTTTTTTTGTGGCTCAAATATTTTAAGAAAAAATTGCATTGTATCATAATACATTTGTTGTATAATTATAAGCAATAGCCTAGATCCTATAGAAGATTTCACTTTAATCTTTATTTATCCATTATTCCTCAAGGTATTAAATCAAGGTTTAAGTCTTGAAAAATTAATCATCCCCATCAAATCTAGCCATACAAAAGTAGACGACATCGTAATCATCGGCAGAACCGCAATGCACTGGCGTTTGTTCAAAGCCTATAGAACTCTTACTGTGTACTGTCTGTCAAGGCTACTCAAGTCCAGACACCTTACCATAACTTCAAAGGAGCTGATGTACTTACATATTATGAATCCGAGCCCATGCTAGCTTAGTTTCAGGCACTCCTAATTCTAAGGCGGTTCCGAGAGAAAAAACTTAAATAGAATTTTTGGCCACATATGTGGGGGAAGACGATTCGGAAGACGTTACAATCATGAACTGTATGCTATCTAGCTTGGAGCAGACTTCTTCGGTGTCAAGGTCACTTATTTCGAGTGGCAGATCTGAAGCCTTAAGATGGAGTCGTCCACTCGCGATCTGAAGAAATGGAGAGACTTGTTGAATCAGAGCAAGAACGGATCCCGGTTGTCGAGCCAGTGAAGATGAAAGTAGGTGTTAATTAAGGTTGAGTTGTCTCCTTAAAACCCGAATTTTTGGAATTTTAGTCATCAAAGTTTTTAGCAAAGGATGCCTTTCTGTTCGTTACTATATAGTCTATAGCATTCATTAAGGGAGTAAAATAATATTATGTCCTTCTCTTCCTACTTCCCATCTTTACACCTGATATAAATTATATTATTAAATTGAACACCTGATTTATGATTTTGATTTTTAAATGAATTAAGGCCAGAAAACTTAAATAAATGACAAGTTTTCAAAGGCATTAATGGGAAATTGTCGGCCTCTTTTTCAAAATCTTGAAATCCATTTATGCAATAGTTTTAACTTTAAACAAGTTTGAGCCTTAAGAATAAGAAGACACGTGTGACCCAGTCTAGAATCTTAATTTTGTTTAACATTAAACTAACCTCTTTGACAAAACCTTAAGAATCACAACAAAGATACAATCTGAAAACTATAAACTTTGAATCTTTTATAAATACCTTGAATTCTGAAAAATGTACGTAAATACCTTTTCTTTCTTATCAAAGCTTTTGTAAAATGACCACAAACTTTATTGCATTTCAACTTCTTTCATGAAAAATATTCAGATTTGTTAATAAAACATAAAATGTATGTATATAAATCTCATGTGTTCTCTTAAGGAATTTGTTTCTGGATTTAGTACCGAGTTAAAAATATCCCTTAAGCTAAATTTTGTTGGTACAGTTTACCAATTAAATTTAAATGCTCAATTACCCTTTGTATTTCTGTAACCCTTGCATTCCATTCCAGGCAAAGATAACAAATTCATCCTCTGCAACAATTAATATATCAAATATCTCATAATACACATCTCATATAATATTTGACCACATATATTATAGAATGACGTCATTTGGTATCTAAGTTACATTAAAGTTCACAGTGCTGTGTCATTGATTAGACTCACTTTTGTAAAATTATTTTCTGACAAATTAAACGAATTTATAAATTTTACATTGAATTTACAATTATTGTAGTTCTTGTACCGTTGGTGAATGGGAAGTGTAATAAACTACAATCAATTGCAGCAATAAAAATAACACGATAGCTTAATAGAAACTGACATTCTGAAAAGGATATCTGTCAAATTGTCAACGTATAACGCCACCTATCAGGTTATGACATTGATCGTAGCACAGTGCCATCTATTCCTAATCTTGTTAACTTCTCCAACCAGAAAACACGCAAGGTGTCTTTTTTGATTTATGAGAAATTTCAAAAGGTTTCCGTAAACGAATTTTCCATCTTAAATTTTTTGAACCTTTTCAACATTTTTCAATTCCATCATTCATAAAATATTAAACTACCAAATTAGCCTAATCAATTAAACCGCAGTGTAGACAACGATATCCTTTTCCTCCCTTAATTTGCAATTCAAAATCCAACCAGAATCGAGCTGAAGGAGAAAAACAAACCACTCCAGTCGCACTCATATCAAGTGACTTATTAGTGGAGTAATGAAGCTGTAATAAACAATTAATAACGCTCAACCTGCGTGCATTACACTCCGTGAGTACGAGTATGTGGATGGATTGTCATTTCGGAGACAACAATAATTATTATGTTTACTATAAAATAGCCCAGGTGCTTATCGTAATCATTTTCCGTAATCAAAGTGGGTGGCAGTTTGACAGGAGTATGGTACTTTGGGTAAAATGTATTACAAGTCCATTTAGCCTCATTTACATCAGAGTGACTGACTACTTGTTGCCATATGAAGTTTGTCGGTTGTCGTGCAGTCAGTGGTACAGTGGATTGTTTTGGCTCAAAAGAAAAGATAAACTTACCCGTTTGATAGCTGAAACCTATTACCAACTTAAAATTTCGTGAGAAAGAAAAATGGGTTTAATTTAGGGCAGGTGGTTTTAAAAAAACAAACTCGTAAAATGTCATTATCGAATCAGTATGACTGCTATTACACGATGACTCATAATCGTGACTCTTTTCGAACTACGTTGGTGTAAGAGAGATACAAGAATCGAAAAGATGAAACGAAAAATAAACCGCCCTGTGAGTAGCAGGCAAATTTTCCACGACTCATTTTTGACATTTCTACTTCACTCATTCGTTATTTTGATATTCCTCTTTATTTAATTTCGTCGTGCTCGAGTTCATATGTATACCCTTATAGGTGAAAGAGCGAGACAGAATGTATAATTTCCCAAACAAAGAAATTTGAATTAAAGAGAACTGTCAAATTAGAGTCATGACTTAAGAGTCAAGGTGTAATAGTGTTCGACTCAAAGGATGAAATTTCAAAAGAGAATTCGAAGATGAGCCACGACTCATGAGCCAACATGTAGTAGCAGACTATACGAGAGTGTTTGTGAAAGCCTGAAATCCAGAAATTAATTTAAAAACCTTATTATTTGTACCGAGCCGCCTCAGCCGACTTAAAGGGACCTTCAGTGACACATACTTGGAAGAAAATTGGACTTTTACCATAACCTGCCTAAAGTACAAGACAAGCGCCATAACAATATTATAGTTAATTACAATTTTTAAAGTTGTATTTCCGTAAAAAAATAAATCATTTCTTACTTTGAAAATGATATGTTCCTGTTCATTGAAATGTACTATTTACTATTATGTATTATTATTTAAAAAACATTCTTAACACTTACGAGTATTTTAAATCAGCCTTATGAAATTCGATTTGTCATTTCAAAGTCTGTCTTACAGACAGTATTGAGCTTTTAAAACATTTAGGACTTAACCGGCCATCAAGAATCAAATATTCTTATTTATTTATTACATGCTTAGATTTTCAAAATAGGATTTAGAAGGTTACATAAATCAAAAGTTCGTTCTAAATGACTTTCATTGAAAAATCGGGGTTCTTCAGGGCTGTTATTTAGGACCACTTCTATTCCTCTTAGTTGTTTGGTAAATTTCTGATACTAATCAAAACATCATAAACTATGATCCATAGATTTTCTAAAATTTCCATTAAAACGGCTTTAACAATTTGTAATGTCTCGACCTTGTATGTGCAGTAAGAATTTATTACAAATAGTTTAAAGTTTTCCAATCTTGATCTTAGCGGAAATTCTAGACAGTCTTTTATATTCTCCCACGATAAATTTATTAAATTTCACCCTTCAGAATCATTCTGAAATTGCGCTGCGAATAAATGTCATAAGCCCCAATGTCTCCCAATGATATGATAGAAAATCAAGTAGCCTAATCAAGACAAGGGGTTGCAGTTTTTGCTTATCAACAGAGAAACTATTAATTATTGGAACACCATCACCGATAAGTTCGAGATTTTCATAAAATGTGATATATGACCGATGATGGGTGTAGGTACCCACATTATATGATTTTAAATATTCAATTAGTTGAATTGTGATTTAATGAGGTTTCATTAACAAAATCGATTAGAAATTTGATCCTTTGGTAAACTTTGCCTCAAAAAAAAGAAAGTCAAGAAAAAAACTATCTTCGATAAAAGTGTGTGGTTATGAATTTTTCCCCGCACTTTTATGTGTTGATTTCCTGGAATTTAAATATAACCTAACGGGGGACTTACTTTAACCTATCTTTTAATCTACATACATACTCAAGTATGAGTATATTTTGTGAATTTGTTTAATTTACTTTGTTTGTGTTAAAAAAACATTAAAAACAATGCAACACGCAGTGGGCGAGGAATTTTTCTCCTCACTTTGTTTGATTAATTTATTATTGAGGAACGAGTATAGGTACCTAAACCTATCTACCAAACGGAAAACAGGAAAAAAAAAGAGTTCCAAACTCAAGGAAGGATGTCAAATTTTGATTTAGGTTAGGGGGGAAAACATACAAGGACTAAACAGGACCTAGAAGCATATACACTCGACTCGCCCTTAGGATTGAAGTAACTCTTGCTTCGATTTATTTTATTATCCTGTTTGTGTCTTATGTGTGTTTGTACTTTTTGTTTGCCTTCGTTTTTTTTGGATTTTTTTTAAACATGAATTGGAATTCCCTTTAATCGACCTGATACAAGGATAATATTTTTAGGTTTTCCTTAAGTCACAACAGAAGTGCGAGTCGAGATCGAGAATGATACGAGGTTTATTGTCTTTGCCTTTAAATTTTATTTCTATTACTTTCGATACTTTTAGACTTTTTCTGACCCGAAAGACTCAGCAAAAAAAAAGAAGAATATTTAAGGTTATTTCATGTTCTAGACATGTTTCAATTTTAGAACCATAAATGGAATGAAGTTGGGTTTATTTATGGAATCCCCAAGGACTATGAGTGTTCTTTAAGACCTTGTTTAGTGAGTTAGTTTGTTTGTTTTAGTGGTTAAACTTGATGTCCTTTCAACAAGGAATGTAATCGTAGAAGATGTGATTCCAACGTCAAGGTCAATGTTAATGTTTACCAATTTATATTTGTTTGATTTTTGTAATATTTTTAAATACCCAAGTGACCATTTAGACCAAATAAGTTAATCAATTAATACTATGTAATTTTAAGATTTGAACAAAAATGTTACCAACTTTTCTTGATTTTTCTTAAATATTGGTCAACAATGGAAACAAGTTATTCTCACGTGTAATGTTTCAATATCTGTAATCTATAAGCTTAAGAATTGTATTCCAAGGCCTGTGTTACCTAAAAGTTGTTTCAAGGTATTGCCTCATTCGAAAAACTCAAAAATCTTCAAACAAAAACTTTTGTATCAAAGTACTTCGCAATTTAGTCTTTCGGATTCTCCAATTTTTGTAATTACTCGTACATAATGATTAAAAGTTATAAATAGTGTCACCATCAAAAATATAATTTTCACTCTCCAATATGAGTCCTTAAAATGGGTAAAAGAAAAGCTGTAATTTTGTAATCAAAAGATTTACACTTGTATAAATAATGTCGCTATATCATTGGGTGACGTTTATTTTTTAATAAAGTAATAGATCACCGATATTTCAATTTATTCAACGACTATCAAGATGTTCTAATAGTCCAGTTAGCAACTAATTTCGTCAAGCTTGAATTCCTGAGTTTGTATCTTAATTACTTGAAAATAACGTATACGCCCCAGTGTACAACTTTAGTATCATAGTCCCCAAATAGAATATCTTATTCATAATTATGATTATGTAAAGTGTCCTTAAAACATAATATTAAGTATATCAATAAATTTTTAAAATTTTGATTAAATATCTCATAAAACAAAGACAATTTATTTAAAAAAAAATAAACATAATTATATTTTATTGGATTTAAAAAATCACAAAACTACACAAAATGGTTATGATGTGAATGTTAAATGGTATTTTGCGCGTTCACTGGACTGAAATTTCTATATTTTTTCCTTTATTAAAGCTCACAACATCTATTCAACTATTTTCTATATATAAAAAAATTACTTTAAAAAAACAATATAAAAATAAAACAAAATATAAAAGTAAAAACATACTACTATACTCGTATTCTACAAACTACCAATACAAAAAAAAATGTCGATTTTAACAATGAAACTTAGAAAATTATTGGGAGACCAAAATTATTGTAGATTGCGATCTTTTGTTCTGTCAAATTTCTAGACTAATCTTGTCAAAGCATAGAGGGCAGCACTCAACACAGGAATCATACTCAATCCAACAGCGGAGTTAGCGGCCATGCAAGCCTTTGGCTTTGGTTCCATAATATAGCTGCACAATGTGGTGCGGAAGTCCTTCAAGGCTCGCTGTTGCACATCATCCTCGTACACCTGTCAATTAATACCGTTTTTTTTTCTGTTTAGTTATTCCACACACTGTCAGGGAAGTTCATATTCAAAGGGAACCTACATTTTTAAATACAACAGTTGGCACACTGGTAAGTGGTTTCTGGAACTGGTTGGTGGTCTTTCCGTGTTCCTGTAACAATTTGCTTCCCTCAGTGGAGTTGGCACATGTTTCGATGTTGGCCCAGGTATTGATGTGGTTTTCGCGGGCACACTTAGCACCGGGATAGACATTGTCTGGGAAGTTTTTGCCGACCTTCATTAAGCAACTGATGAAGTCCAGAGTCAGCGATTCCCTGGTGAATTCGGCTTGGTAGGAGTTCGCCTGAATGATGTTGATGGCACAAGCATGAACCTTATTGCCATAGCACTCATTTGGACCGTGATGACAGTTGAATTCCACATCGGCACCTTGAGTGTGCATCTGTTGGACGGA
Source organism: Scaeva pyrastri (assembly GCA_905146935.1). Classification (NCBI taxonomy): domain Eukaryota; kingdom Metazoa; phylum Arthropoda; class Insecta; order Diptera; family Syrphidae; genus Scaeva; species Scaeva pyrastri. The sequence goes on from LR989927.1 coordinate 131,523,375, forward strand.
GGGAAGGGAGGGCAGAATTTAAATTGTCAGTATTGTTCTTGGATGACATATTTTGAAGTAAGAAAAAAATTGATATCGAATATGCTCTTACCTCGGATTTTCCAAATGGCACCCAGGTTATGTCGATGTGCTCTTTGAGTTCATCTTGGAGTGCTGGATGGATTTGTTCAGTTATGAGGGCTGCACTATCTGGGCAAAGGGATTCATAGTAAACAGTCACGGGAACCTGGGAATAAATTTAAAAAAAAAAAAAATGAGTTTATGTAGAATTATAAAACTAATGCAGGTTTCTTGGAACAGGTGCACATGGACAATTGAAACAAAGGGACACAAATTCTAACAAAAGGTTCTTATGTCATAAATTTATTTTCTATCGAGAGTAAATATGTAAGTCATTGTTTTATTTGTTTAATCTGTTTTGTGTTTGTTTTTGGTTTTCTTGACAATTATATTGACTGAGTCATCGTTTTTTAAACAAACACGAATTCGAGTTTTGAACTAAACCTGAATTGATATTTTCAAAAAAAAAAAGGTAATCTTTTTATTGACAATTATGAGGTTGGTGAACTTTTTTGGATGAGAAAAAGAAGAGAGATATTTTTGCGTGTGAATGCAGTTAAGAGTTCGATAGCTCTTTAATTGCACATTAAAAGATCATCGACATGAGTAATAACAGTTTAAATTCACTGTCACTGCAACTCAGGTAGTATTTTGGATGCAATAATCTAAAGGTCTATTCAGGTTTTTTGGAGGTTTTTTTTTTTATTCAATTCACGCTTGTTTAGATATAATCTGAATTTTGCAAAACAGAACGATAATGGCCAAATTGAAAATTGAAATTTAAGTACAGTGCTTTCATCGTCGCTTTGGGTGTTAAAACAAGTTAAAGTTCAAATTTTCAAATAGAACAAGTATTTTGGACAGTGAACATTTAAATTAAGAATGTTTTCTCTATGCTAAGGTTATATAGTATTGAAGAGTGGTTTATAATTTTTTGTGAGTCAATATTACTTTGGTCCATATTTCTTCAAAAATGAGGCAGATCATAATGTTAACGTCAATAGCAAAATGTTGTTGAACCATGTTAAGTCATCATTCTTCGTGTATGCTCGAACGAGTCGTCCAAAATTTGACATCCCGAATGAACTACAGACGAATTCAGTCGTTGTAAACATTTACATGACATCATTTTCAAAAAGAAGATGCTATGAATCGTTCTTTTAACCGATTTTAAAAAAATTTTATCCAATTTCATATGTTTCATTCTACATTATAAATCAGACCTCACGATGAATCACCTTTTAAAAGAACTAATTTGACATATTTGCAGCATACCTACCACGTAATAAAACAACGTAAAATTAATGTTGAAAATTAATAAATTGTAGGAAACCTTTTTCATTTTGTTTGTCCCACCTTAACTTATGGAAAATTCTAATAAAAAAAAACTTAATTTCATCACCTCCTTACCTATGTATATACCAATATCTTTATTATTATTACCATTAAAATTGTTTTATTTAATTATTTAATTTGCATGCAACAACAAACGTTACGTTCCATCTTTTTTCAATTTAAATTATTAAAAAGTAATTAATTTTAACAATCATGTTTTACCAAATAAAAAAAAAACATTAATTTGTTAATGTAGTAAAATGTTTGTATGTATCAAAATGTATTTTGAAAGACTCTGGAATGTGATTTTTATTGTTGCTTTAATTTGTTAATTTTATAGTTGTTGTGGCAGTTATTTTTGTATAAAGTTATAGGTATGGTAATTAAAAAAAAAACTACTCAAACAAAATAGGAAACTTCCAAAATTTTTACAGAATGTTTTTGTATGCAATTTAAATTAAAAAAAACGTTCTGTATTGATTACGTGTATTTAGTTTCTTAATACTAGTACTTATCTATAGTAAAAATATTTGTTTTTCGTAAAATAGATTATATTTCCTAAAAAAAATACTGCAATTTTTAATTCCATGACCTAAGGTATCAAAAACTAAAGTATTACAAAAAAAAAACTATCGTCTTATTCATAGCTAAAACTTAGTTCACATTAAACTTAGTTCATGTTCACCTTGAGGTATGAAATTATTATTATTAAATTTGCATTGTGAGTTTGTTTTGATGTGATTTTGAAATATATATTTACAACAATGCCATCATCGCGCTTCTTATTTAAATTCAAGAAACCGCACACTAACTATTATTAAAAAAAAACTATCTTTTATTGTATTTTTTTTTCTAATTTAGAAAGCAATTTAAATCTTACATTCCAACGGTGTTACATTATAAATAAGTATCTGCATACAGATGTATATCTATGAGTAAATATCTACTATAAAAATCGTGAGGTAGGTACTGCACACTTTTTTAGTTATTAGAAATAATTTTGTCAGTGTCAGAATGTCAGAAACAAAAACGAATGTAAATTATAATTTTATTGTTCAATTTCATTGTAAAGCTAATAATGATGAATTTTCAATTAAATTATGATCTTGACATCTTGTAATTTTGTAATTTTGTTGTGTGATTGAGCACCTAATGTAGATTACTTGATCAGTGTGATCGCAATGGGGAAGTTTAAATTTAAAACAATTTATAAAGTTTTAGGTTATAAAAACAATTAAGATTTTTTTTAAATAATATTAACAAAACAAATCATTTAAGAAACCACTTATTGGAATTTTTAGCCGTGAGATCGCAGTTGACAGTTTCCGTACTGACATATCTGGAGAACGTCCAGTTATTGTCAAGAAAATGTTTTATTTTAATGTTTAATTCATATTAAAAAAAAAATTATTTATTATATAATTGAAACTTTAAAATTTATTATAGTTTTTTTAGATTGAGGACACAAAATGAATTTCTTGTTTTTAAATTTTTAAGTTTTCAAATTTTTAATTTTAATATCTATTATTTATATGCAGAATTAATTGTTTATCAAAATCGGACATTAATTTGTAGAAACAACGATTTTTTGAGTAACATATTTGTTTCTTTCGCCAAAAAGTTGAATTCTGATGTCGAAACGCAAAATGCCTTGTCCGGATTAGAAATGGTTTGAAGTTAAGATTTCCAAATATTTAAACTTAAGAATTATTAAAAATTTGAAATAATTTTATCAATTTTTTTCTATTTTAAACATTATTTAATGTGTATAGATTTTAATTTGTGCAATGACAACATTATAAATGGAAAATTGTTTTAAAAATTTGGACTTTTTTTCTGAGACGATATTGACATTTTTCCATTTCGAATAATTGATTTTATATATATTTTCATGATTTTTGGTAATGCTGTACAATTTTTTTTATTTTTTTTACATGCTTGGCAACCATTTTGCTTTTACTTGTGTATTTGCCAAATTTGTATTCCAAAATATTAATTTTTAACTTTAAATTTATCTAGCTGGTTCGGGAATGTTAAAAGAATGACACTTTTTATTTTATTACCATAAATAAACGATATTTTCAAATTAGTATCTATTTAAACATCCAGAGTTAGTGACAACTTAAAAGTTGTTTACATAATCCATGATCTTAAGTTTTTGGCCTACTATGTATGGATGGATGAATGGATTTGAACGAGTTCAAGTTAAATAAGTTATGCAGTAACTTAAAAAAATTGCTTTTATTCAAGAAAGTGTCAAAATAATTCATTAATTCTTAATTAGTTCTAAATAAGCCGTAATTCATTGGTTCGTCGAATCACCACCACTGCAGTAAAATAAAGTCGTTAAAAATGGCTGATTTTGTTGTAGAACTTTGCCATGAATCCAACGTTAAAAATCGAAAGACTGAATGATAATAATATTTGACAGCTGGAATTGGATTTCACCTAAAATGATTTTAAAATATCATTTGCAACTAACTTATACAACTTTTCTGGAGGTATATGTAAATGTACACATATGTATATATATTATGTCAAACTTAATCCTCAAGTTTTCAGATTTTTCGTCGAAAATTTCGATCCGAGCCTGCTCCCAAAATGCGATCGAGACGAGTCGAACTTACATATTTGAAATCCACACAATTTTACAAAGTATGAAAACTTAAGGTGTTTTTCTTTTTTAATTTCGTTTATAATTGACAATCCGGAATTGGAATTAGAAGCAGAATCCCAATTAATCTGAAAAATGTGAAGTTTGGTGTGACGGTATTATTAAAGTGTGACAAGTGAAGTTTCTAGCAAATTAGGAACAATTTCAAGATTTTTTCAATATTATTTTCCATTTTTTCCATTTTAATTTTAATTTCAAGTAATAACTTCACAGTTCGCACAATTTGTTAAATTTGCTTTAAAAAATATGACATTTATCAAGTGTGACATTTAAAATATTTGAATGTGTTTGTGATTCTATTTTTGCTTCTGATTTCAAATTCAGAAGAGAAATCTCTTATTTTTCAGAATCATCAGAACTGTCACTTTTGCCCAATAGAACGCTTTCAGAATGCTTTTTTTCTGCTTCCAGATTGTCAATTGAAAAAGCCATTAAGGTGTTCCTCTTTTTTAAGTTTAAAGCAGGGAATTTAGCTGTCAAAAAAAAAGAGACAAGCAATTTTTGACAGTTCTGTGCTTCAGTTTGTTTCATAAATAAATCTCAAGCGTTTAACTCAAGCTAAGACTGAAACTGATGTACATAATTCTCATAAGTTGTCAGTTTAGTTCGCAGTAAAACTAATGATGCTGAACACCAAACTGAGTTTCATTTTAACTGAACTGACACCAGAACCTGAACTGATAACGAAACTGATAACTGAACTGAAAACTATGATCGTCTAAAAAGGATTTAAATGAATATGATGTTAATTCTTTATAATGCGCTATCTAGTTATGTTTGAATTAAATTAAAACTTTTGTTTTATTTTAATAAAATTTAATGAATGATTTTTATTCCAATTTCCTTTCGATTGACTTTTTTAAGAACTTATTAATTTAAAAAATAATCCATAAAATGTGAATAAACTCAACATGCAAAGAGCAAACCTCTGAGCATAAATGTCAAATAATTTACACTCTTACCAACTTTATAATGGCATTTAGCAAAAGCGCTGGCTAACCAACTTACATACCAATAAAACACAATTATCACTTCACATGTGTGTTTGTAAACTCGAATATTTTATTAATCTTAACACACATTATCAAGATTGTGAATGGAAAAATACAAAATAGAATAGGAGGAAATAACACTCACAAAAACATTTCATTTAACACTTTTCTTCTAGAAAGTTATGCGGGGCATAAACGATCTTCACTAAAAAATGCCTTCTTTGACCAAAGTTACCAACTTAAGTGTCAAGTATTCTACTCGAAAATGTGACTGAAAACCCTCAACCATCATTTAAGAAATACATATGTAAATGCATGATGTTCTTGTTTTTATAACAATCTTGATCTAACATTGCAAAAAACATTAACAATATTATAATTCAGCCAAAACAAATTGAAACAAAAAAACAAAACATAAACAACGTCTTCCATTTTTGGGCCACACCCAATTTTGGCTTAGCCATGTTTACAGCTTACGTCACCTGCTTAGCTTACTATACTCGCAAGTACGAAGAACTTACTTACGTATTAAGTATGAGTACTGAGTACTGAGTATATGTCCGTAGTAAGTTGCAGGTAGCACTTACTCAAGCATCAGCAGCCACAGAAAAGAAAACAAACCTACTTACGGCTGCAAGCATTTTTAGTTGTTGCTGCTATTGTTGTTGTAATCTCAATCTCAAGCAACCGGTTTTTCTTGTAAACATACTGCCTCTAACCCCAACAAAGCTGTAAGAGTTCCTACGGCCCCATATTTTGTTGTATTTTTTTTTTTGCTTTGCTTTGCTTTCCCAAACGAACCATCGAATGTGTGCTGGGTGTTAAGTTACAACGACAACAACAAAAAGGTGGAAACACAAAGGAAAAGCTACGTTTTCTTTTGGTTAACCACGACTATTGGGAGTTCAATGGCCGACTTGGAGTCGGAGTCGGAGAATGGCCAGGTCAATTAGTATGTGACCTGAGTTGGAATTGGCTTTGGCTGTGCTACAAAAAATTAACCCAGCATTTCAAAACAATGACAACACTTTCTTATTGAGCTGATCCCAATTAAATCTTAAAAGCTTAAAACTAAACTTACCTTAACAGCACTGCAGACTGCAACAAGTGCAAATAGAATTCCAAACACCAGCTGATTCATCGTTGTTTTGTTTTCCTTTGGGCCACGAATTTAGATCAAAAATTTCACTTGTATTTAATTAATTAATTTTTGTTTATTTGTGTCTAAATTTTCACTTTGCCGAACGAGATTTGAGCGACACTGCTGCTTGTTGGGGTTTTGGCTTTGGCTTGGGAAACGGAGAACGACCACAATTCACGAGACGTCCGTAAGCGACTAAAGTTGAATTTAAAATCTAATTCTGAATACGCCGCACTGTGCCGCGGCCACGGTTGTCTTGATGAAGCACGACTTGTTTCTGTTGTTTCGGTGAGAGGGGGTGTTCGGAGTTCGGTTTGGGAAGTAAGAGGGGACACCTAGTGTAGTTTCATTTGGATGTTTGCGTGTTTTGGGCTATGGGATGATGAAGATGATGGAACATAAGTTGACTGAGCAGGGGGTCCGGGCTGTGTGATGTTTGTCGTTGGACGCGCACTGGTGTTAGAAGGAGGGAGTTGGAAATAGGAGAGAATAGGTACCTAGTGTCTATGGTTTTGTAGTTAATTTTGATTGAGGCAAAAAGCCGACTTGGATACATTTTTTAATTGTTACATTAGTCATTAAAGGGGAATTTATGGGTTCGTCGAAAATTAAGAAGTTGACTGGGTCGCAGGTACTAACTGTTGGAGAATCTTAATGACATTTTTTTTTTTGAAATTTAAAACCAAGGATGTGTTAATTAAAAGAGGGAGGTGCGTTTTTTTTAACGAATTTTATATCACAGAAGGTGAAAATTTAACCAGGAACTTGCTTTGTGACTCTAAAAGTAATTCAAACAATTTTTGTAAACGAATTTTAATATTTTAAAGTACTGTGAATATTTTTTGCAAAATTGAGTTCCTTAATGTATACTATTACTAGAGGGCCCGGCAAACTTCGTACTAAATATGCATACAAAATTTCATAAGAATCGGTCTAGCCGTTTCGGAGGAGTACATTGTGACACGAAAATTTTATATATTAGAGCCCTCTACCGCATACGAAGACAAAATATGGCTTTTCATTTTTATCCCCGTTTTTCTACTAATTCTCAGAAATTGAAAATCTTTTTGGGACACAATTCTCTTCAATGAATTTCTTAGAACACATAACGGTAATTTTTTGCGAACACGGGTAACAATAAGAAAGTTATTATTACTTGTAGGTCAATGGTTCGCTTGCTGTGGTTGAAAACGAATGATTGAAAAATGTTCACATTTAAAAAAAAAATATAACTTTATTGAAAGGTGAGTTAAGTGACCAAAAAACATATTTTGTGATTGGATATTTATTTGTCTTTGCCACAAATAAATGTTTAATAATAAAATAATATTATGTTGGTCGATTGAGTGGTAAAACTTTGCAAGCCTTATTTGGCTTCGTATGCAACAAGGAATTATAAACTACACATTTTATTTTGTAATCTGTGGTTGTGATGTGCATTATTGTTTTAGTTTTTTGTCCTGTTTAGTTTTTAGAATAAGGCTATTTTGTTTTTCATTAGAAAAATGGAACCACGTTATTTGTATGGAGGATCGTCATTCGTCAATCCTACTCCTCAAACGAAATATGTATTACTAGCTTTTACCCGCGACTTCGTCTGCATAAGTTTTTTTGTTTCCTCCCGGCTGTAAGTCCCCCTGCAACAATGTCCCACTATCGTATTCCGGTCCTCAACTTCACATCAAAATTTGTTCAAAAGCAACCTAAGCATATAGTGGATGGCTCCGAATGTTACCTTCCTACCCTATAAGTTAAGTAGTGTAAGTAAAACTGTTAAATAAAGACAGTTGCATCAAAATTGTATCAATAATTCCCTAAATTATGGCGCCTACCTACCCTCTAAGTTAGAAAAGTGATCAAATACTAACTTGAAGCCTTAGTAACACTCAGTTAAAAAAAAAACATCAAAATCATTTCAGTAGCTATGGCGTCATGCGCTTCTTGACACGATCACGCTAGATTTCGGCGGGAATGAGGTATTTTCCCGACGTAAAAAGTAGCCTGTGTCCGTGCCTAGGATTCTATCTTTAAATTAGCCAAGTCTTATAAAAATCCGTTCAGCCTTTTAGGCATGATAGAGCAAAACTCCCAGCAAAAACCATAAAAAAATCACTAACTCAATTCAGTTATCTGCCTACTTTCTACCCCCTAAGTACGATGACGTGATCTAATATCCGTTTTTAGGTAACCTTCTTATCTTACCTTACTAAATTTCATCCGTTCAGACGTTTAGACGTGGAAGAGCAAAAGTCCCAACAAAAACGACTAAAAATCACAAACTCAATTTAGTTATCTGCCCACTGCCTACCCCCTAAGAACGACGGTGTGATTATTTAAAGCCTATGACCATTTCTAGGTTATCATCTATCGCCATACCAAATTTCAACAAAATCCGTTCAGCCGTTTAGGCGTGAAAGAGTAACAGACAGACAGACAGAGTTACTTTCGCATTTATAATATTAAGTATGGATTTTTATAACCCTTGTTGCATACGAAGCCAAATTTGGCTTCCAGAATTTAAACAAATAATTTTTTTTTCTAATTTTTTAATAAAAGATGTCTTAAAGAAGATATTTTTAAAGTCTTTTAATTTTTTTCTGCATAAACAATAATTCATGCAGTAGAGTGTTAAAAAGTGGATTTTTGAAGTTGTATGAAATTACAGAAAGTTGTTATATAAAAAGTTAATCTGGTTTAAATACGAGTGACATTGAACTTTTTAAATTTGTCTATATATTATTTAAAAATATTTGTTGTTACTTTAAACAATGTTTGCATATTAAAAAAGCATTTCGAAAATAGCAACAAATAGCTTTCGTTTTCCAAGTTTGGTTGGTGTAAAACAGGATTAAATTTGATATTGCTTTGAATATCCTGTACTTACTGGTTCGTTTTAATATTAAGAAACTTCTCAAGTTTTTGATTTCCATGACAAATTCGCTTATCATTTTATTACAATCCATTTTATCCACCTGATTCTAAAATTTTGGACTCCAAAGGTGATAGTAATACTTAAATTTTAAAAGTTTATACGAAGATAATTTGTTCAAAATGATTTAAATGTATTTACCTACTTAAAGTTATGCAGCACTTTATTCAAATTTTAAAATAATTGAGACAAAACTAAAATTTTGCCGAAAACACTATTAACATGGTTTCTACAAGCTAAATTAAAAAAATTAATTTGTTTATATTTCTTCATAACAGTTTAAGACTTAACTCAAATCAATTAAAGCTGGACAGCTTTTTGCATCCTGTTACGAATAAAATGTATATGTATGAGATACCTAATACAGTTACTATTTCGTATGTATGCATGCATGTATGTTCTTAATTATATCAATTAAACCAACGATGTAATATATGTAAATATGAGGTAGGTACAAAATATTATTAATCAAGCGAAGCCCAAAATAATGAAACTTAAAGGCTTCAATTAACACGAAGGTACTTACTTTTATTAAATTTACTCACAATGTGGTCTTTTGCGTACTTTCATTAAATTTATTAAATTAATACAATCCGATGGTGAGTAAGTTCCTACACATGATATTTTTATATTGTACTCTTTAACAGCATTCTCAAGTAAATGGAATTGACTGTAAATTTTAAATCTGATTTACATTTACATTTGTCATTAAAAAAGTAACATTTACGCTTGTGAATATGTTTTTTGTGTATGTAACCAGCATTTATTATAAGAAGATAATGAAAGAGGCTTACCAACTGTCTTTGCGAATTGAAAGCAAACTTAATGGATTTTTATCACGTAAGAAAACATTTCAGTTCGTTTTATCAACGCTCACACTAAGTCTCTGATAAATATCTTTAAAAACAAAAGAGATGTGACAAACATTTCAAAAAATGTGATAAGAATACAGAATCTAATAAAAAAATGTTGCTTATTTTTTCAGTCACCGGGTTTCAAAACATGGAAAAAAAATTAAAAACACACACAATCGAGTTTTCAATTTATGTTTATTATAAAATAATTTCCCACTAAAAGTCTTTGCACAATTTCATTAATTCAAATCTATCCATTTTCTAAGATGAAACTAAATATTCAAGTAGGTATATACATACATATGTAAGTACATTTCTATTTACACAAACTGTAATTAAATTAGCATACCTAATTCTTTTTCTTTGATTCAGCAAAGAAACATGCGAAAAGGTGATTTCATTTGGTTAATTATAACAACTTATCGTGTTTTCGCCAAAAATTCATTAAATGTTTTCGAAAATTTCTAGAGTAATAAAAATACTCGATGATATGATTTAAACGAAAGTATTAACAAGAATTCAAAGATTAATGTAAATACTGGAACATTTCTATAAAAAGATCTTAGAATTACAGTGTGCACTTAGTTTCTTTCATGCATAAAATTAATTTGATACTAATTGGCAAATAAATTTAGTATAAATCGAATTCATCCAGATAAATACTTAAATTATTCAAAATTGAAAAATTATTTTTGGTATCAAAATCTCATACTACTCTATCAAGAAAAATGAAATATTTTAATTAATGTGAAATAAAAAAAACTGGAAAAAATTTATTCGCCCAACGTGGGGCTCGAACCCACGACCCTGAGATTAAGAGTCTCATGCTCTACCGACTGAGCTAGCCGGGCAGTTATCCACACCAACGGTATAAGTTCAACAAGCCAAACCGATATAGTTGAACAGTAAAATAGAAACCAATCGAATACAACTGTGATAAAATATTGATTTTAATTTTTGTTTTTCAAAGAAACCTTTTTACAACATAAATACAACATTCAACATTGCATCAGTCTCGGAATTTAAATCCCTTTGCTATTAAATCTCGGCGAGCTTCTTCGATTTCCCTATGTAATTCCTTGGAAGCCTCCGGACAGTCGTTAAATGTCAATGTTCTATAGATGACCGTAGTCGCCGCATATACCTGTGAACATTTAACAAAAATTCATAACCATGGAATCCTAAATAGGTGACTTAATGTATATTCTCATTCACACTCACCCCGAACAATATCACTAAAATAATTGGAAGAATTTGTATGTGGAACAAGTATTTCTCAGTTGTTGCTGTTTGGATTTGTCCCGAAACAATGCACAAGTATGGCACAGCGAATATACCGGCATACATTAGCCAACGCATTAAATTAGTCATTGTTTTTTTGTTTGTTCTTGTAAATGGAATGTATTAAACAATAATATCACTCGTTATTTCGAGGTTTTGTATAGTTAATTTATAGTAATTAAACAAAATTAAAAACACTCATAGAAAACAAATGAAAATATATTCCAAACAAATGCAAGAGAAAAAGTACGTGTCGATGATGGCAGATGGATTGTCAGTTCTATCATACTGCTACAGCTGATGATGATCTAGTACTTTTTTCAAAGAGGTGTGTAGTGACACCTTTATGTGAACGTAATTTTTTGGTTATCAAAATGAACGTTACGTTTTGAATTGTTATTACTCCTTTTACAAGGAATGATATCCGTGAGTTTGAAAATGAATTTAAAGTTTTTGCTATGGGTTGAAAGAATAATTCATGGCATTTAGTTTTTAAAAATAATATCATGTCAATGTTGCCCACGACTCGTGTGAGGTGTTCCTTTCGGCGGATTGTTCAAGCACAGCGACTGGTATCCTGGGAAAAAGTCGAGTAATGTTGGCTTCAATAGAATTACCTAATGGTAGATGGTTTATCTAAAGATCTGTCAAAAAAGCCTTTTGAAAATCAAACCCACGCTCTATCAAAATATATCTTAATAGTTTTTACAAATCAAAGAAACATAAACTAACCAAATGATAAGAAAAAAAATATTATGGCGTTTTAAATATAAGATAAAGAACAAAAGCTGTTTTTTTTACATAAAATTATTTGATATTTATTAATTTTTTGACACTAGAAAAGAAATATTTGAATTGTCAAATACTCCCATGAGGATTTAACAGTTTCTCAGTTATTTTAACGTTTTATTCCATTCTTTTCTCTATCCTTATTTAACTAACTATAAAGTTAGATAATATTGAATAAAGTTATGTACCTAGTTGGACAGCATTCTAAGTACTTTAAAATAACACTGTGTTGATTCAAAATATGATGAAGCATCAACTGTACATTTTCTTCCGCTCAAAAAGTCACTAATTCGGCAGCCGATCAATCTGAATTTGATTTCGTTTTCTTCCAAATCTGCTCCATAAAATATCTACATACAAAAATTACAAAACAATTATTTGTTATAAATTTTTTAGCCCATACAAACCTTAGGTTCTATACTTAAAATCCACAATTCATTATCCCCGAGTGAATTTTTGACAACTTTCATTCCAGTCACAAACTTAATTTGTTCTGGATTGTAAGCGTATATCTTCAAATTGTCAGAATTATATTCAATTTTCTTACTATCCCATCTGATTAAAGCATTTAAACCGAGAACACTGCAATAAAGATTTCCATAGTCATCCATTGTTTCGGATTCACATTGAATTCCTCTGTTTCCGAGAATTTTAAAGTCATTTAAATTATTCGCAGATTGAGACTTGTTAATCCATCGAGATCGATCGTCAATAACACGAAGGGGAACAGTTATTTCATTCTTACTCCCAAGGGAGTGAAATAAAAGGCTCCTTTCTATTGTTTGAAAAAAAAAAAATACTTTTAAATTAAAGATCTATATGTCAAAAAGTGTCATCTTTTTACCCTTTTCATTTTTCGGTGATAAACTTATCGTAAAAATGCCATCCCTCTGTAAATTTGTCTCGGGACGCATCAAAGGGTGTTCGATTCTCCAGCTTGTATTTTTGACAGCGTCATAAACGATCAATCCGAAGCCCCAGGAATCTGCTATGTAGACCATTGTATACTTACAGGCTGCCGAATCGAGTTCTCTACAGTCAGCTACAATCGAAGTGAACACTGAGACTCCAGGTATGAACTGAGCTTTTGGAATAACATAACGCTGAATAAGGCTATCGGTTTTTAGATCAAAAGCAAGTAACTGTGGTGGGCAGAACTGTACAGAAGCGATTTGACCGGCATCCATAACATAAAGGCGCTTGCTTTCATCGATCTGCAAAATGAAATTAATTTTTTCAATAACGTTAATATTCATCAATGTTTGTCTTTGTCTAAAATTTCTTGAAAGCTCTAATTAAATACCAAATTATAGCAATTCTTGACAATAAGGCCCCGAGCACACCAAATAATTAAGTGTCACATATTATTATAATTTGTGGTTTCAATTGTCAATTTTGGAGTATTTGTGACGTATTAAAACTAAATGTCATTTTGACGGTGTTTAACTATAATACTCTTTGGATTTGACTCATTTTGACATCTCATCACTTGATCTTTCTCACTGTTTTTCATTTTATATCTCTTTTTGATCACAAAGAATGAGTAAGAAAAAAGGCACAGACGTCAAACTGGGTTTCAGATGTTTGAGTTTAAAACATGTAGAGTCATTTAATGTCACTTCAACTGTCATTCTTTGAGCTTTCATCTGTCAATTTCGAAGGATATGAATTTTTAAAAATCTGAATCAGTGGGTTGTCATTAAAATTCGATTGATAGTTTCAATTTTGACTTTGGTTTCAACTGAGCAAACGAATGAAAATGAATTGAAACCTTCAACTAAATCAAAAGTTGACAATTATTTTATCCCTTAGACCCCAATTTATATGTCTTACTTACAAAAACTCTCATAGCCGATGTTATTCCACTGCAATCAGTGCCATGATTTGTCTGCGTCAAATAATCCGGATAAGGAAGAAGATGAGCATCTTTTCCCCCAGCATTTCCCTCAACTATCCCTAATGTATAAGGGATTCCCAAAGTTAATCGTGGCATAGTCACAAATATTCTATAACTTGATTTATTTCCTTGAAATTAAAGAATTACATAGTATTAAACACCCACATTTTTTTTATCATGAAAATAGTTAACCTTTAATCGTATATTCAAAATCAAAATCAATTGGAATCCCAACACCTTTTATATAAAGTCCATTTTTCACAGCAAATTCACGATCAACTTCAAGTGGAAATTTAAAATCAATCTCTTTCCATTCATGCAACACAAAAAGATTTCTAGTTTTTAATTTACTCAATGAAACTATGTTAAGTGAAACTATCAAATAAAAAACAAATATTTGGAAATATAACTTTTTCAAACCAGGAGGTCGTATCACTTTCATGGTTGTTAACAAACTAGGACTAGGATCTTTCACATACTACATAACTACATACACGTTTCTTGAATTCACCTACCTGATGCTGGAGATGCAATTCCAGGGAAATCTCACACAAAAGATATAAGTACATACCTATCAGGGATTTGGAATCAAAGAAAAATGTTCTGTGTTTGTTTTCCGATATAATAAATGTTGAATTAACAGGGTCACAATAATTTATTTCAACAATAAAAGGATTATAGTTTCTAAAATACATCAGGTTCATTTGATGGAATTAAATTGTGTAGTGTACTTTGTGTCATTCTTACTTATTAAATACTACAAAATCAACAAAAGTGAGAAACTCCAATAAATATTTATTACCTTAAGTACATTACCCTTTTCCCATAATTGGATTTGTATGCATATGTATAAATTAATATCAAATCAAGACTTAGAGCTGGATATATAAAAGGACATGACTATAAGATTAAAAAGAGGCTGTGTGCTACCCAAACTGATAGGTAATTTCCAACTATGCATACTTTAAAAACTTGGTGTTTTTCTTAAATAGTAAGCGTTTTTACTACTTCTTATGATCACACAGAAATAAATAAACCAAAAAATGACTCAACTCTGAGAAATGCTATTAAAAGTAAAGTTCTTTATTATACAGGAAACTACACTTGTAATGTGAAATGCATCAGTTTTGCCAACATTATATTAAGATGATCACCGCCATCTATGAGCCAAGCAGTTTAGCCATCGTTCAGGAGATCAGTCGCAACATGCTCCCCGCCTTGAAGGACCTTGGTGTCATCAAACTTTGGAATTGGTGAGATCCCATCGGTTCCTTGATACAGCTCCGTAATTCGACCCAATCGCCATTTTAGGGGTGGGAGATTATCCTCTTCAATGATTACCACATCAATGATCTCCAATGCTCTAGTCTTTCGACGCCACTTCTTTCGTTGTTGTAAGCTTTGTAAATACTCGTCTCTCCACCTACTCCAAAACTGCTGCATAATCCATTGAACTCTTTGCCACCTGCTAAGATAAGTAATATTTCTTTCGCTAAGATTAATATCTGGCGTTAATTGCAAATGACTACCCACTAAAAAATGACCAGTAGTCTATTTCACCAACTTACAAATTGTAAATTACAAGTGCTTTTTTAACAAATTTGTAGAAAAATTGATTTTTTCTGTTTCACGAGATAATTGTTTTACAAAATTGTAGTTGTAGATTACAAAGGGAAATTTGTAGAAATTTCATTATTTGCGTTTCACCGAAACGTCTTTTTATTTGTAGTTTACAAATACAAATTTGTAAAACAATTTTTTTTTTTTACAAGTTTGTGTTCCACCAAATCAAATAAATTTACAATTTTGTTCAGTTTATGAAAATTTCTTACAATAGAAAGATGATGTGTAGATTTCATTACAATTTGTAATTTGCAATAAGAATATTGTCTTCAGTTTAAGAATGTCGTTACGTCGTCGCAGGCATAGTAGCACAGATAGTGATTTAAGTGACCATTTCGTGCAACATATACGCAGACGAAGAAAAATTTATCGACCGCGTATAAATTATGAAATTTCTGATACTTTTACATTCAATGAAAAGTTTCGCTTAAAACGTGTAAAGGCGGAGGAAATAATAGGACAAATTGGATCAAGCATTGCAAATGAGACTGAAAAAAACTTATCATTGACACCGATGCAGCAATTTCTTACAGCTTTACACTAGCTTGGAAATGGAGGACAATATCATGGGATCGCAGATATGCACGGTGTATCTAAATCTACAGTTTGTAGATCGGTACATCGTGTTTGTGCGGCTATTGTTGATGCCTTTTTGAAAATTCTGTACGGTGGCCACAGGAATACGGAAGCATTTGTGAAAGGTTCTATATAATATTGCAGGTAAATACAATGTTCCTTAAAAGCTTATGTATTTGAAATCAACTCCATAACCTTGGCATTGTGTGTTATAACGTTTGAAAATTTACCGAATAACACATCTTTTTTCTCACGTATTAAGCTTGCAAGAAAAATTGTACGTTATATTGTTTATTCATAGCTAACTCTGTTCTCTGTTGGCCGACTTACAAATTTGTGAAAAAAAATTGTAGTTTACAAGTCTGGAAATCAAACGGTGAAACGGTTTTTTTTTTTGTAATTGGAAATTACAATTTCCCCTATTTTTTGTCTCTTTTCTTACAAATTTGTTGGATTGAATTTTGTAGTTTGTGAAACAGAAAATCAGTTTACAAATTTGTAATTGTAGTTTACAATTACAAATTTGTGATTGTAATTGTAATTTGGTGAAATAGACCACAGGTGTCAATGGTTGAAAATCTGAAGGATCTTCGGAAAGGGGGGACAAAGGACGGGAATTGAGTATTGCTTCAATTTGAATAATTACTGTGTTAAGCTCTTCATATGTCAAAGCAGCTAGCTTGAACAAACTTTTCATATGATACTTTGCCATCTTAACAGCGGCTTCCCAAATCCCTCCAAAATGTGGAGACCTGGGAGGAATCGTTTTACATTCGACACCTTCTTCACTCAACCAGTTCCTTACAGCCATATTGTGTTCCTGCGACTTTAGAATCGTGTATATTTCCCTTAATTCGTTTCTCGCTCCAATGTAATTTGTTGCATTGTCACTATAAATTATTTTGCTCAATCCGCGTCTACTGAAAAACCTGCGTAAAGCTCCTAAAAATGCGGCTGTGGTTAGATCACTTACCAACTCTAAGTGCACCGCCTTTGTGCTAAAACAAACGAACACTGCAACATAAGCTTTAGTTGGTGTGCTTCCTCTTCTCTTGTAGTGCACATGAAAGGGTCCACAGAAATCGGTACCAGTGATCGAGAATGGCCGTGATGGGTTGATTCTGTCGTTTGGTAGATTCCCCATCATTGGTAGAATTGGTTTTGGATTGACCTTGAAGCATGGTACACAATGATGTATAGCCTTCTTTGCCAAAACCTTTCCGTGAACAGGCCAATACTTTTACTTACCATAGCTATTAAGCCTTGAGCTCCTAAATGGTGATACCTTTCATGGTAGAAACGAATAAGTTCATATGTGAAGAAACTATTTGCAGGTAAAAGCATTAAGTGTTTGAAATCATTCCTGATATTAGTCGATTTGCTTTTGATGTTAATTGATAAATAATTATCTTATTAACAAACAAATTTATCAGCCTTAAAAAACAATATTTACCAATGGTAGAATTTTTTTTTTAGTTTTCTATTTATTGCAAACAAAATGTCAATTTAGATCAATTTTATCACTTAGATATTGACAAATAAAATAAAAGGTTATCCATTCTGCGGTTTCAAAAGTATAGGGCTGGAATTCGACATCTGTCAAACCAATTTTTTTTTTCAGTTGAAAGTCTGACATTTACGAAAATGGATAGCTTAACTTTCGCACAACACATACAAATTGTTAAAACCTACTACAAAATTGGTGATTCTGCCACAGACTCATTTTTCGATTTTTAGAACAAAATTTTCTACAGCGACTCCGGAGGTGTGATTGGAAGTTACTTCTTCGAGACGACTGTTACCGTCAATTCGGAGCGTTATGGTTATATGATAACCGACTTCTTTTTGCCTGCTATTGAAGAATACGACTTGGAGCGAATATGGCTTTATTGCAAGAGACATTTTCTGGCCGCGTATATTTGTTTTATTTACGTTTAATTTTGAAATCGCAAAATGGATAACCCTTTACATTTGAAATTTGATTGTTGTGAAGATAGTTGAGCCGAAAAACAATTTTTGACACTTTTCGGTGAATTTTAGTTTTTGTATATGGTTTGGTCAATTTGACATATTGGACCGAAAACAATAACTCCCTATAGGAGTAATTCCAAATTGTTCAACTGTATTACAAAAATCATTGTTCTGTGAGAATTATTTTCAAATTAATTAATTAATTAATTGATTGTATTTATGTAAACATTAGTTCTCATACACTTGTGGGCCTTCGAGCAGGGGTGGAATCGGCTAAGCTGATAGTTGACTATTAAATTCGACTATCATTTTGACTTTCAAATTTGATAGTCTACACTTTTCCGTCTGTGTAAGATGATCACTTTTGTGTCACTTTTTTGCATAGATTTGGTATCACTTACAAACAAACCAATTGTTATTTTTCAAGTTTAAATTTATTTGAAATCAAACCTCTGAGAATTCCGAATTTTTAAAATGTAAATAAATTTTAGTAACAAATTTAAAACAATATATAGCTTAAACATATTAATTTATGCCTAGGTTAATTTCATGGAGCAGCATTCCGATTTGGCCAAATCATTTGCTTCAGGGGGAAACACCATCTAACGAATTTAATTTTGATCAAATTGACAGCTAAATAGGTGTCACTTAAAAATTTGACAGTCAAATTGACTATCACTTTACACAGATCAATTTTCTTAAATTTGACTGTCAACTATCAAAAATCACCTTACACGATTCCACCCCAGGTATCCCACGTTTGGGAACAGACTAATGCCGGGCGACGAGTTAGGCCCATGGGTTGCATTTTCGGGTCAGGGTGGCGTGGATTCATGAGAGGATTTTGATCAGTACTCCTTTCGGAATGACAATGAGACATAGCAGACATTGTATCGGTGCATATATTTAAGGGATGTCTCCAACCTCTGTATAGTGACAGATGATAGACCGCTAATTAATTGTTATAATATTTCAATTGTTAATAATTGTTATATAATTCAATCAAAGCACCTTGCCTATAGATTTTTTATTTTTATTTAATTTTTCCCTAGTATTGTACATAAATGAGCAAATTATTCGCTATTACTTTATCATTTTAATGATTCTGTAACTTTGTGTATTAAAAAAACAAAATTTATCTTTTTTTTATGATTGTAACTTGCGGGTCCAGCAAACTGCATATCGCCCCAAATTTAACGCTTTAAATAAAACCGAAACTTCTAATGTGATTTATTTGCATCGAAATACATAATAATGATTTAAATTATTTTCGGGTTTAAAAAACAAACAACGAAGATGGTTTTCCGAAATGCGAATAGGCAATCATGGAAAAAACTGGAAAATTCATGAATTATATTCCAGACTTCCAAAGATTTGCGAATGTTGAGATAAGAACTTCTTCTCCTTTGAATTTTAATTTGATGGTCGTTACTTGAAGCACATTGTTCATCAGTTTCTTGACGAAAAACTGCGTGCCTTTGTAATTTCAAGCCATGGTGATTTAGTAAAAAAAAAAGATTGAATTTTGGCAGGTGTGTATACTTGCAACAACATGACGTACCGTACACTATTAACTGTCAAAGTAGTATTCTTTTTTCCATTTAAAATTCAGATTAAGGTAAATAGCAATCGATATTTGAATTGTGATTTTTTATTTTTTATAAAACAGGTTTTTGCTAGAAATATTTCTTACTTGTAAAATTTATAATCTTTGGGTTTGTGTTAATCAAAATGGAGAACACAAAATGTGACAGTTAACAAAAAATGGAATGTAAAATTTTTTAAATGAGATCCAAGGTCCAACAGGAAGTTAGTTACTGAAATATATAACTCATTTTTGTTAACAGAGCTTACCAATTTCTAAATAATAAAAGCTTCTTCTTTTTTATTGACATGTGTGCCTATTTAATAAGAATGTACTGTCATTTAGAGCAATAAAAATACTGTTTCTTCACAAACCGTTTGTTTATTTTATCAAAATATGTGTGTTTATTTGTGTTTTTGTATATAAATATCCAATTACCGAAATAAAAAGTTAAGATTGTTTTAAAAATTTAGTCTAGATGTTCTTAACCTCCAAATAAGGAATTGGAATAATTTGGAATATGGTTTCGATTGCCCTGAGGACTACCAATACGCAATTGAAAGCAGGAGTTATATAGAGAAGGGATTTAAACGGCCCTATGATTGCGATTCGGGAATTGATAGTGAGTTCAAATTTATATCTTAATTTCTCGTAATCCAAGTATAAAATGTCACTATGACACTTTGGCATTTATTTGAGTGTGAGAGAAAATTGTTTTTGACACGTTCATTTAAAATGAAGATAACTTGTGTAAAATGTCATTTATTTTCTAGAAAATAATAAAGTTCAGATTTTCATCACTACACCACGAATCGTAGATGGAATTCCTTATACCCTGGCCAAGGTATCCGAGAAACAGGGCAAATATGGACCATTACTGTTGCCATATCCGAACTTTCAAGCCCATTCGGAACGCGATAACCAAAACTGCGATAGAATTATATCAGTTTTTCGTATGTTTGTAAGTATTATCTAACTAAAATCGACTCAGTGATCTGGGAAATCAAATTTATTATCAATCATTTAATCCAGGTCGACCCTTGCAACCGTATGTGGGCCATTGACAATGGACGTAACTTCTCTGCCATGCCGACATTAGTTTGTCCGCCTAAAATTTTACTAATTGACCTCTTTACCGATACAATTATTTTCAAATATGTCATACCCAAAGAGCAATACAACAATCAAACTGTTTACAATGGAATCATTGCAAATATTTATGATCCACCTCCCCAAGGACGTTGCGAACAAGGAAAAGTCTATCTAACCGATGCTCGTGGATTTTCGTTGTTGGTCTTTGACTTAAATCGTCGGGAATCTTGGGTGATCTACAATGATCTGTTCAAAGTGGATCCAGCCTATTTGAATACGACAATTAATGGGGAAACTTTTAGCTTTCCCGATGGACTATACACGAGCACTCCAGATCTGAGTAAGTCGCGCTTCCATGAGGATTGAGAAATTCAAAATATAATTTTTCCAAAATTTCCTGAATATTTTATATAGAGAGAGATAGAATATATCTCCATTCCCATGCGTCGAGGTCTGAAATCGCAGCCAACCTCAAGGATGTAAATAATCAGGGTCTTTGGAAAAGTAATCCTTCGGGGAATCAGGATTTATTCAAAGTCATTGGAACCCGTCGCACCCAATGTCCCGTGCAAGCTTTGGACTTTGGTGGAAATAATCTCTACTTCTCCCAATACAATCCACTTTCGATACAATCCTGGAATCCGGACAAAAGCTATGAACAGTCGAATTTTAAAGTTATTGTCGAAAATAATCAAACTCTTGCCTTTGTAGCTGGAATGAAAGTCAAATATGACAGAGACGGGAAGGAGTATCTTTTGATAATGTCTAACAACTTACAGGTTTGTGATTTGTTTTTTGTTTTTAATTCTTTAAAATATATATTTTTGTTAACATTTTTTTTTATAGAAATTGAATACCGGTTCAATTAACTTGGACGAAATTAATTATAGATGTTTGGTTTGCTTAACAAGTACCTTGCAATCTGGTACAGGACCATGTGGCAACCTTTGAATTTGTGTTGATTTAGTTTGTTAACTGAAAAATTCCGTTTTATATTTTCGTTATAAAAATTTAATTTTGTGTTTTAAAATCTATTTGCATTTAATTAACTGAATAAAAATCAAGCTTTATTTCACACTTATGTATAATAAATCTTAATGTATACATATATATACAGACAATAGAAAGTCAAGTTAGTTACACTATTTATAACTCAAGAACGGATGAACCGATTTGGCTGAAATTTGGCACAGAGATAGATTATAGTCTGGAATAGTCTATAGGCTAGTTTTTATCCCGGTAAAATGTATTTTATTTGGATTAAACATTGACCACGTTTTAAAAAAGTTTTGAAGCAATCTGCGAAACAAATGGTTTCAACAACTAGGATATGAACTTCGGTTGTCCTACGAAGTACACTGGGTCATCTAGAAACTATGGAAAATCAAATAAGTAACAATTTTTTGAAATATAATATATCTTCACTAAGGGTGTTGTTTTTAGACGTGTGATTTTTAATCTGGAAATACTTTTTTCGGAGTTGGTCTTTTTGACAGTTGTCACTTGTTTTATGTTCAATTTGGTTTGCCATTTTATATTGAATAGACTTAAGGACTATTCTCATGAGAGCGACCAACATATAAAAGAAAAGAAGTAAGATTTAAAACATATTTAATTCTAAATTCTTAGCAAAAACTTTAAAAAATTGTAGAAATCTAGTTTAATTTAATATTAGTAAATTAATATTGAGAAAGTTCTTTCATACGTAATTTTGGAAGTCGGAAAATAAAATACACAGTTAATTCGAGGTGGTTTTGATTGTTATATTAGTGATTGTGACTTAAAGTAACATCCTATTTATTGAATAATCTTTATATACCAAAAACATTGCGAAAAGTGTGTTAAAAATTAAAAAAAAATTAATAGTTTGATGAACAAAAAAATAATAAAAAAAAAAATATTTAAACAGCGGGGAAGAAAACTGTAATTTAAGGAGAAGTGAGTGAAAAATGTGCTGAATGGGACAGCACTATAAAGAAAAAAATGAGACAATTACAAGATGCTCAGCTTTTTGCAATAAAGCTTTCTGCGCAAAATATTCAGGGATAGGTGAAAAATTTGCTTAAAATAAGGAAAAGTATGTACCTACGTTTATGATGAGTGTAAGGAATACATGCATAGTTTTATAAATAAAATGGATTCTGTTTTAAAAGAAGTACTAAAAAAGCAAGAAGAGAAAAGAAAAAAGTTGATTAATGGAGTGAAGATGATTTGTGAAAAAGAGACAACTAATGAAGTTAATAAATCTAAGACATGTTCAAAAAAGCAGTCAAAAATAATAGCCTCCATTATAATTAAACCAAACTGTTAGCAAGACAGTGAAAAAACAAAAAATGGAATCAAGGAGAAAATCAACCCAGTTGATTTGTCATTGCAAACGCATAGTGATTAAATATTAAAATGTAAGGATGAAGAATCTATTAAAAAATAGAGGAAGAAGTTAAAGATATATTTATAGGAACATATATATTGTATATAATATATAAATACCAAAATAGTTAAACCGAAAATGGTTATGATTAATATAGACATAGAAGTAAAAGAGGAAGACTTGGAGGTTATAAAAAATCAAAATAAAATTAATGGTGAAATAAAAGTGATTAAATGTTTTAAGAAAATGAATAATACAAGTACAAGCAAATATAATGCAATAATAGAGACAGAGAGTAAGCTTTATAAAGATTTAATGGATATGGAAAAACATTGGAAGAAATGTTATGTGTTTGATAAGATGAATGTGAAAAGATGCTTCAAGTGCTGTAGTTTCAACCACAATACTGAAAATTGTACAATCAAACTCTGTTGCCCAAAGTGCAGTGATGGTGAACACCAAATAAAAAATTGTGACAGTGAAAATATTAAATGCAAAAACTGTGTTTTAACAATCGAAAAATTAAATATGATCATTGATCCGAATCATGATACTAGAGATGCCAACTGCCCGGTATATTTAAGAACATTGGCTAAGGATAAAGAGAAGGTTGAATACTAGCAACCAGAATTTATTTGAATTGTGTTTATCTAAATATACACAGCCTTATTTAATAGAATCCGCTAAGCAGATAAATAGTTATACAGTGTATGAGGCTCTATTCAACGTTCTATAAATTCGTATTTATAAAACATTTTCCTACAAATTATAGTTACGCAGTTCTTATATCATAAAAAGTACCAAAATGAGCAATCTATTCCATTTAGAAGTCATAATTAAATCAACAACTGTTTATTCTTTCAATGAAATAGGTAAATAAATAATAACAATAATACAAACTGGAATCGAAAGGGAAGAGTATGCGTTCGTCAAATTGGGATTCGTCCGATAAGGTACATATACATCTATAGCTTGGATATCTACGGGCTCCTCAATTGTCCCTGCTGAGGTCAGAACGGACAATTTCTATCATTTGTTTCATATTTTCTATCGAAAATCTTTATTTATTTTTAAATTCTTCATCGTCATTGTAACACGATTTAAATTATATAAATATAAATCATTTCAAAAGGAAGAAAATTGAAAAGGCTTTTTTATTTTTTTTCTTCTAATTTCTATTATGGACTCAAACCATGACATTTTGTCACTATAATTTCCCTATTCAGGCTCTATTCAACCTCAAAACGCGTTTAGCTTATTATGGCTCTATTCAACGTTGCATAAGTTTTATAAATAACATTTTCGATTTAAGTGGTATTATAAAGAGTGTATAACTTTATGCAGGCTTTATGTGGGGATTATAAATAAGGCTGACAGGGTTTAATAAACAATTTAAATTAATTGGAAACGCATTTGGGATTATTAGTAGATAATTCAGAAGTAAATATTAAAAATTATAAAATTATTATATGTGAATTAACATCAACATGCACTGGAGGCGTAGTAATTTCCATAAAAAAAAAAACATTAATGATTGTTCAATCTCAAAAAATATACAAATTAATATACATGAGTTCATGGTTTTTAGTAATAGAATTATTTAAAGTGAAAATTATAGAACTGTACAGATCACCTAGTACACCAAGAAGTGATTTTTGTGAATATCTAAATGAATTCTTACAAGATAGAAATTAAAGAACATTCTGCTAACTGGTGATTTTAATATACATAGATTGGTTACAAGATTCTAAAAAAGAGCTTGAGATTTTATTTAAAGAAAATATGTGCGAACAACTAATCAAAGAACCAACGAGAATTGTAAATGATTCGAGAACATTTAACGAAGCTAGACGCCCAAGACGATTTAAGCCTTGGAAGAGAATATTTGGCTTTTTATTGCTGACAAAATTTCCTCAATTGCTACAGAAAGGAGTCAAAAATTCGGTCTCAGGCCTATCGAGGTATTCGTTCGGAGAATTTAAGAAACAAAAGTGAATTCCGATCGGAACTCAAATTTCTTTTTTACTTACAATTTTGTTTGTAGTTAAAATTTCCGAACAGATTCCGCAATGATGTTTCATCGGACAACTTCTGAAAAAATTCAACGCCTATCTGTCAAAAATTGTTGCCAAATCGCATCGCACCGCTGAGCGAAGGAATGCGATGTATTTTGTCGGAAGATTTATGCGAAATGCTTATCGGAACGGATACCTCGATAGAAAATTTTCTTCTGAACGAATACCTCGATAGGGGTGAATTACTATCTTATCTTTAAAATAAAGCTATACATAAATTCTTGATGATAACATTAAATTATATCCGTTTTACACGGACACACTTCAATTTTCTAAATTTGCAAATAATTTAAGTATTTTTGTAGTTTAACTCAATTCCGATATTGGTCTGAATTTGTAATGAACGATATGCGACTATCTGGAATCAGTGTAATAATACTCAAAACTTAAATTGATTACAGAAAGAAAAATTAACCATTTATTGCTCAAAAGAAAATGAGAATGGCAAAAGGAAAAGGAAAAGGACATCTGTCCATTTTCGCACAGCCTATAACTCAAACTCAACGCATAACGTTATCTATCAGATTGTGGCATGACACATGAATCGCAACAAAGCGCCATCTTTTATTTATATCATTTATTATTCAGCACAGAATGCATGTAAAGCGTCTGTTATCATAATGAATTCCATTACTATCCGAAATTTTCAATGCTTCAAAACGAGTTTTCCAATTCCCACCTTATCATTGACTTCGTAATAACCTTGTTTTTTATATCACCCTTGTTATATTTAGTACTGCAATATTGGTGTCAGTGCCAGATATACCAGTTACGAAAGTTAAACAAAATTTGAAAAGCGTAATTAAAAAAGTTAGTAAAATCAAACATTGCCAGTCTCTCGGTATTGTTTTCGGTTACTTAAAGTTAGTCTCATCTCATTTTGTGTGGAATCTAATATTTGTATTTAAATGTCAGCTCGATACCCTAAAATCCAAAGCGTAGTAGTCCTTCTAATATCTACAACAAACCGGATTTTGACATTAATATAGAAGGTATTCCCTTCTTAAAGCTATATGTATGTATGTGTCTGTGTAAGTCTGTAAAATTTTAAGTTTTCTGATCAAAATCGTTATACATTTGTATGTACATATGCACATTAGTAGAACTTATAAACGTACAATTTAAAGGTCAAAAATTAACAAACGTTTCATTTTTGTACTGAAAATCTTAACAGTGGAGCTACGAAAGCTAAAACCTTAACATTTCTGGAACATCATCAGTTTAGACTCAAGAATTTATAGGAAAAGTTGTTTGGAAGTCTTAATCTTAAATTTTTTAAATGTTTTAATCATACTTGAGAGCTGGAAACCCTTATTTTAGTTAGAAGAAATTTAAGGGAAAAATATCATTATTTTTTTAAATATTATTCAAAAGGAGTAGTGATTTTGAAAAAAATTAACATAAAGCTAATAATTCCAAGAACATAAATACTATTACTCACTACATAATATGTATAAAACAAAGTCGCTTTCTCTGTCCCTATGTATGCTTAAATCTTTAAAACTACGCAACGGATTTTGCTGCGTTTTTTTTTTTAATAGATTGTGTGATTCATGAAAAAGTTTATTATGTATAGTATAAATATGAAGATAAAGTTATTTCAATAAAAAAATTAGATTTAAAATTACAGTCAGACTATGTTTCCATATATGTACATTCGATAGTTAAGGTTTACAATATCTATGTACTTATGTATATACACAATATAGTATACTTTTAGGTGGAGCAATTATCGTCTATTATATAAATTGATTTTTAAATAATATGTATAATATACTTCAACTCAATACAATTGAAATAAATGTGTTATTATAGAATCACTTTTTTTGTTAGCTCCGAGAATAATGAAAAATTTGTTCGGTTGGTGAAATATCGGCCAATCTAACAGCCAGGCGAGACAAAGTTCAACGGGTCCTCTAGTATCTAATAAATTGGAGGTAACTCTTATAATTTAATATTTTTTTATTTTGATTTGTAAACAACTCATTTACTCGAAGAAAAGAAGAAGTTTAATTAGAGAAACAAATGTTTCTACGATTTTTTGTTTATGAAATTGCCAAAAACATTCATTCTGAATGATGGCAACCCTATATTTTCGTTTTAAGAAATTTCAGGTCAAGAATCCCAAACAAAAAGCATTCATTTTTCAGAGTGTACCAATCAATCAATCTGTTAAAATCATATCTCAAAGAGAGTTCACAAAATGATAACAAAGTGATAAATCTTTAAAAACTGCATTTTCGATGTGCCATAAATAACCCACTCACTTAATCAATGACGATTAACAAGTGTGTCTGTTGTTTTTTTTTTTTTTTTTGTGACTTTTATTAATTTATGGTGTTATTTTTTGTCCAATTCTTGTTTTTACAATTAATTCCAGTATTAGCCGAAGATGCAAAATTTAAATAAAATAAAGTTCTCGTCTCGGTTGTTTGAACGTATTTCCTAAGCTTGAAGCTTGAAAGTTCTCCTACTCGTAACTTTGAAAATACTTGGACCCCGCTTTGAAATGTTTTAGTCTAAAAATGTTTAAGACTGAAATGGTAAGTTTATACGAGTATATGATGCAAGTTGACCAAATTATACTCAATTGCATCTTCTAGAATCTAAACAATTTCAAGTGCGGTAATTTATTGTTTATCGCTGCAATATTTTTTTGAGAAACAAGTTTAAAATAAACAAAAAATAATTAAACGTCATTATGTATCAGTGAGAATTTCCAACAATTAAGCTCAGATGAATTAAAAAGAAATCAACAGTGACAGTCCAATAAAAGTTGATTTCGTGTGAGGATCTCATCCAAGTGATTAAATTTGTTGTTGAAAAATGATTTTAATAGTTCTTCTCCTCATCCGAATGACACTTGGAAGTACTGCCGGCTTAGAAACTATCAATGAATGGAAAATTGTTGATTTCGGATTTCGCCACTTAGAAGAAATTGAGTTTGCTCTTCAAAATGGTCAGCTGAATCATCAAAATGCAAATTTCTTCGATGTTGATGTGGTTTATAATGGTGAGGAGGAATCTTTAAGATACTTTAATAGTTGCTTTACAAAATTTGATATGAATTTCCAGTCAATGGTGAACGAAGAATTTTTGTGACAATTCCCCGTTTTCAGGAGGGAATTCCCTACTCCCTAGCGTTTATTGAAGCCAAACAAGGATTTCAAAATCACTCATCGGTGACGGCGCGGTTGGAAAAGCCCATTGGTGCTTATCCAAGTTACTCGTGGCACTCCAGTTACGGAAACGATTGCAATGGCATAACTTCTGCTATCCGATTGGCTGTAAGTTTTCCCCAAAATCATCTAGGAACACACAAATTGATCAAATCTTCTTTTTAGATTGATCCATGTCATCGTCTGTGGGTCTTGGACACAGGAACAATCGGACGTCGATCAGTTTGTCCACCACAAATATTAGTCTTCGATCTTGCCACTAATACTCTTATTCATCGTCACAGAATACCAATTGGGATGTACAGAAAAGACGCCTCGAGATTGGTGAACTTAATAGTTGACATTTTGGATCCACCTCCAAATGGATTCTGTTTGAAAGCTCTGGTCTTCATAGCCGACACAGGTTTTCATAGTCTGATAGTCTACGATGTCACCAAAAATCTCACCTGGAGAAGCGAAAATAAACTCATGTTTCCTGACCCAGATTTTGGTACATTTTCAATAGCTGGAGAGAAATTTGACATCATGGATGGTATTCTGGGTATGTCAATAACTCCTCGACATTTCAGAGGTAATTCGTCACAATATACTTCGAGATCCTTATAAAAAATAACGTTCATTCATGGAAATAATACTTTTAAGGAGAACGTTTCTTTTACTTTAGCTGTTTATCCAGTGAAATCCAGAGTGTAGTTCCGATGAGGATTCTATTGAACCAAACGATCTGGGAGAAACACATTAAAGTTCCGAGGGAATTTATCCCCATCGGTCGAAGAGGCGTTCAGTGTTCGAATCAAGCCATGGACAGTAAAGGGAATATCTATTGTGTGACGATGGATGAAGTGGCATTAATCAGTTGGAACATTAAAAATCCCTATGAATCTAAGTATTTCAATGTTTTGGCCAATGATGTGGAACTACTGCAATTCGCAACTGGCATCAAAGTCGTGTGGAATTCATTTGGCAAGGAAGAATTGTGGATTCTGACTTCGAGATTTCAGGTATACTTTCGATATTGAATTGATTTTCAGTTAAACGAAAAGTTAAACTTTGATTTTTATTTGTTTCACCAGAAAGCCTTGACCAGAACTCGAAACTTTGATGAGATAAATTTCAGAATTCTGTCTTGTGAACTTGGGCATTTGGGCAATTTAACGAGTGCTTGTGGGGTACAAAAAACTTTGAGTTAACAGTTTCTTAAACTTTCGTTTAATATTGAGTTTATGAATTTTTTAAAGAAAAACTATTATAAATACTTTAAATTAAATTTAATTAAAATAAATAAATATAATATAGAATCAAATTTCTTAAATATTATATACTAGAGGACCCGGCGAACTTTGACCCACCCAATTGAGTTCTAACAGCACAACGATTTGTCACCAACCGATCAAAATTTTCATTACTCTCGGAACTAAAAAAAAAGGTTTATCATAATAAAATTATTTGAATTGTAATAAGTTGAATTTTTTCTTGGAATTTTAAGACCAGCAACTCTCAGGCACTCACAAACTGATGATAAAAGATTCTAATAACTGTATAATAGTGACAGAATGACAAGCAACTTCAAACTTTTCGTTGACGTTGAACAGACGACTGAAATATTTTGACAATCAGAAATAATTTTTTTTTGCAGGTACGAAATGAAAAATGGGAAAATGAATTTGTTTTTTAATGTCTTCTTCGCAGTTTTTCCATATTTTCTCACTTTTTAATCCTTCCCTGGACTACGACAAACGTTTCAAAATCAAAATTTAAATTAGCCAAATCGACCAAGCCGTTCTCGAGTTTAAGTGAGACAAACAAACATAAATTCATTTTTATATATAGAGAAGGCTGTACCGCCTTAAAGTATACTATATAATGCAAATCTCAACTATCGTATAATTTATTGTAGCTTTTAGGACTACCTACATAATGTATGGAATGAAACGCAGCCTAGAATGAAATTTTAAAAACTAATTTTTTTATTGAAAAACCTTCCTCTTGAATCACTCTGTTTAAAAAAATAGCATAAAAATCCGTTGCTTGGTTTCAAAGATGTCATACATAGAGACAGACAGACAGCGCGGCGGGAAGCAACATAATTTCACACAAAGATAATTTTTTAATATAAGGAACAGGAAGAGAGTCAGCTGATGTAGATTTAAGGTTTCTAATCGTCCAATACGACCTGTATTGAACGCGGTCCATAATGTAATTTGTAACTTAACGAACAAGAGGTTCATCACTACAAAATACACGCATTTTCGATAAGGGAGCTTGATTTAAAAGCTTTTCAAATGCTTTTAAAAAATCAAGCGCAATAATCTTAGTTTCTCCGAAACGATGTTAAGATTTGTTCCAATGTTCGGTGAGATGTACCATCAGATTTCTACTGGACTTATAGCTACGAAAGTCGTACTGTCAATCATTAAGAAGCTTTTGTTTCTCAAGAAAATTGATCAGCGTTTGTATGACTTTCTAAAAAAGTGGCTTAAGTGCAATTGAGAAATAGTTGAAGAAGAAAGTAGATTCGCTTTTTTTAATGACAGCCTGGGCAAATGCTGTTTTCCAGAAGCTCAGAAAGAGACTTGTAGAACACCTCTTTAGAACGATAGAAGGGATAAGAAACACCTTTCTTGAAATTCCGTTTTTCCTCGAAAGGGTTGTATTTATAATTTCGGAAAATTACTGATCACTTTACAGCTCGAATCAAACCATAAATCTT
The DNA here is from genome assembly GCA_905146935.1 of Scaeva pyrastri. Classification (NCBI taxonomy): domain Eukaryota; kingdom Metazoa; phylum Arthropoda; class Insecta; order Diptera; family Syrphidae; genus Scaeva; species Scaeva pyrastri. The sequence continues at coordinate 131,554,509 of LR989927.1, forward strand.
CTTGAGGTGTGATAGATTTAACACTATTCGGAATAAAATTTTGCATTCCATAAAGAATTAATTTAGTATCCACAATTGCTCTGGAGTCCACTTCATTATCGAGGAAGCATAAAGATCAGTTAAAATTTCTGAAGAAGTTACTGAGTTGGCTTTCTCATATTGCCCAATCGTTATATCTGTGAGAAACTTGCAGGCATGTTAAGACTACGTTTTGATGTGCCTAGAGCTTATGTATGTGGTACTTATAAGGGTTAGAGGAAAGAAAAAAGCCAACGTCAGGAAATTGTTATTTATCTCAGCAAATATTTTGACATACCTTCCTTGGGATGCTGTCTGACCAGAATAGTGAAACCACGAAAATTTGTGCTTCTGTACTAATAACGATTTCACTGTTCGTAAAATGGGAAACTAAGTATTCTCCGGATAGTGCATAAAATTCATCAGGAGCCGAGTTTATATCCACACTAAGGCTGAGAAAAATATTTGCACCTAAAATTGCCGAATTTGAAAACAAATCAATATGTTTACTTAAAAATAGAAAACTTTATAAAAAGATCCATAATCTTCAATTGGATAAGACATCGATTAATTATTATCATATCGAACATTTCTGAAACTACTCCTAATTTGAAAAATGCAATTAAGATCGAAAGAATTTCTGACTTTTCGAGAGCTGCAAAAATTCGCAATTCGAATGTAGTTTCGAAAAAATATTGTTTTGTTCTATTCCTTCTTTTAATTTTCTTTCATATATCGATAATACGGCAACGCTGATCACATTTTATTCAAAAATACATCAAATATTTTTATAAAACTCAACCAAACTAAAGAAAAACTCACTTCGAATAAATTATTATTTATTTTAAATATTCTGAACTAACTTAAAATCAAATTCGTATAAGGCGATTCCGTGTAGGGTGTCATGTGTGATTGGAATCGACTGCATTCCCTGTTCCTCAACAAATCATCAGTCGAACAAGCCAATATTCTGAAATTGATTTCATTGGGATCTAACGTTCCACTGGCAACTTTCTGCAAAAAAACCATCAATCATCATTATCATCATTCTATAATCAAGACTCGGTTTCAATCTTTACCTGGAATCTGCAAGTTAACATCCAGAGTTCCTCCTTGCCTTGTGGATTCCTCACAATCTTCATGCCACTCGCAAACTGCAATTGCTCCTGATTGTTAGCAACAATCTTAAATGAATTGAAGGTGTAAGGGGAGCTGTAGATGTTCCAGGCGAACACTGTCAACGGGTCTTCGGTGTTGGCAAAGAGATTGCCTCTACTGTCCATAGCCTCAGCAGCTGCTTGAACTCCACGTTTGCCGATTGTCTTGAAGGCTTCTGGATAGGCATTGGTGTCTTGCATCCAAATTGATTGGTTATTCAGGAGTCCAAGAGGCACTGAGTTCTCGGTGTCACTGGCCAAGGCGTGGAAGTACAGATGTCTGTCATGATAGCCACCTAAGAACCAAGGTGGTCTATTAATAATTCTCGGATCAATGTCCAGTGCCATACCTTTTTTGTTGCGTGGAGTCAGGTTGATGGCGAAAATGCCATCCATGAGATCGAAACTGCCACCGGCCACAGTGTGAGTTCCAAAGTCGGGATCAGGATTCATGAGTTTGTTTTCGACTCGCCATGCTTCGTCGCGACTAGAGTCGTACACCAAGAGACCAGGCTTTGTGACGTCAGCGATGTAAATCATGGCATTTTGACAGAAACCCATTGGCGGCGGATCACGAGTGTCAACAACCAGATTGATGAGCAGCGACGACACCGGAGTGTACAGATTCTGGGGAAATTGGAAGCGATGCAAGAGAGTGTCGGTCTTAAGATCGAACTTAAGCAGCTGTGGTGGGCAAATTTGAACTCCCTCAATCACCCCCGAATCGATTACCCACATCTGGTCACAATCATCAATCTAAAAAGTGGAAATATTGTTTTGGCAAAAACTCAGGGCTTAATAACTTCGGGAATGACTTACTGCAACACGAAAGGCTGAAATTATTCCCGCACAAGCAGCATTGTTGTTAATATGGACATCATAATTGGGATATGGGTAGATTGTCGGTCCACTGTTGCCAATCTTACTCGACACAGTTGCCAGACTGTAGGGAATTCCCTTGGAAAATCTTGGAATCGTCGTAAATACTCTCATGTTACCTCCAGCTGAAATAAAAGAAAATCCAAATAAAATTTTTATTTTTAAACAAAAATTAAATTTAAACATACGCAAATATTGGACTGCCACATCGATTGGTGTTCCGGTGTTTGGGGTTAGGAGTCCATTATCGACTGCATATTGACGCTCGATGTCTGAATGGAAACCATATTCGAGGACCTTCCATGCCAGCATCTGGTTGAGGTTTTTGAGCTGTTTAGCTGAACTCCAGGCAGGAAGTAAGACAACGCAAGCAAGCACTTGCATCAGTAGCCATTTTAATTCATTCTGAAATTAAGACAAAATATTAAAAAAAAAGAAACAAGATTGAATCTACAGTAAGGGACTTAAATATAAAGTCACACTTTTATGAAAATCAGATTTGTTCAAAAAATGGTTCTAACGATTTATATGCAATTTCTATCTTTTATTTTAAAAATATGTCTCCCTAGAAAGATGTCTCAATAATATCCAGGATAAAATCAATATCAATTGAAGCAACTTAAAACTTATATTTAAATCTCATCAAATTGATTTCACGCAACTCTACAATCTATAAAAGCGAAGAGAAACTTAAGCTATAACAAACTTTATAGTTTCGGCGGAGGCGCGGCGGCGGTTACATTTTAACGAATTTTTTCTTTCTACATCCCAATTGGACGAAGAACTAAATTTGTTACTTGGATATGAATGTGGGTAGTCTACTTCATTAAAAAACTGCCTTAAGTTTTCTTTTTAGTTTTTTTATAATTTTTGACATCTGTATAATATTTCATACTGAAACTATTGCCAGTCAAATTAAATTGCCATTAGTGGCCAAGGAAATAAACTAAAAGTTGCATGAAACTTAGTTCAACGACTTTAAGGTGCGTTTATTTGACAATTCAATTGAATCGTACGCAACTTAAGTTTTTCAAATGCAAAAAATTTACCGGAAGTAAAGTGATTCTCTATCGAACATATTAACCTTAAAAAAATTATTTGACTTTTTTTTTGTCATGCGGTAGATTATCTCTTTCGGTTGCCTCCAAAACTATACCACTATCTGTTTGATTTAAAAATTATCAATTTAATTTTTTCTTTCATACAAATTCCATTTGTAAAAACTACAAAATGTCATATTTATTTACTTAATCTTTTCTATTTTCTATTTTTGTTTACATTTTCATTCTCATAGGTCATTGTCATTGTTAATGAATTCAGTACCAATAAAACACACACTTAATTTATCAATTACAATTTATGTAATCTTTGTTGTTATTTGAATATTTTAATTATAATTACTATCAAATGGAAATACTCATCTTGGGTTTAACAAGTATGTAGATAATTTTTTTAGTATTTAGAGTCTGGAACCCAATCAACTGGTCACACAATCTTAATTATGTACTTAATGTATAATTTAATGCAAGTCTGTTGTAAATGGAAGGGGGATCTTCTAAGTGTGGGCAATACTTTGGAGACATTTGTAAATTCACTTAATGAAATACCATTTAAATTAAAATCACCATTTAAAATTAGAAATTCATTAGAATTAACGTGTACTTTTAACCAGAACTCGGCAAACTGATTGCACGCAACTCTATGATCTATGCAACCAAAATGAAACTAAAGCTATTATAATCAACTTTATGGATCTGGCTTTAAGCTTTGTGAAGTGGAGAATTAAAATTGTATCTAAATTAAACTTATTGATTTTAAGATTTAGTTTGCTTGGTTTTAATAATGGTCCAATTCTTTTGACCGATTTAAGTCAACTGTCAGGTTTCACCGAGGAGAACTGTCACACTCCAAGTATTTCTGGCTACGCTCCTCGAAGTCAATGTATTGATTTTATGATTTGAAATTCCAAATTAAAAAAACAAACTTACAAAAAATAAATTAATCAACATCTATAAGTTTCATCTGAAAGATACATCACCGAGCTTATGGTTAATTTTATGTAAACAAAATATAATTGATGGCAAATAAAAAGTTTCTCTTCACAAATAAATTTAAAATAAACAAACTCATTTTGTAAAATGACGCATCAACTAAACGAAACTATTTATGATTGTTTTTTTTTTTTATTTACTTAAATACATAAATTCGGTGATGTACAATAATGCTCAAATTTTCCATATGTCAAAAATTAAATTGCGACCGTAGACTAATACCTAATAATTTATTGCATTTCTTTCCAGTTTCTAAAAAAAATCATCTTAATTTTAAACTTGTTTTTGTTTTTGTTTGGAATTTAGCATAATATTAATTTAAGAACTTAATGAATGGAGATTTTTTTTTGTCATAAAATTTATCTAAATTAACCGCAAACATTTTGACATTTTAAAAATTATTATTTTTGGTATAGTGATTTTTTCTATTATATTTTTGTAAATTCAGTTTGGTTAGAACTTTGATTGTGAGATTTTGACAAGTTTTTGAAATGGAAATTTTTCTGTCACAGAGAATTGATTAAAACAAATCATGTTTGAATGTATTTTTAATAAATAATTAGAATTGTTTACCTTTTCGTTTAATTAAATTCCTGTACTCACAGTTAATGCAATAAGTGATTCTTTATAAAGAAAACATTTTCAGATGATGGCATTCTTTGGGTTTGGGACTCCTAAAAGTTGATAGTAGCTATTATTTGATCTCTGTCAAAAACCAATGGCTGGTTAAGTATTCAACAGTTTGGTGTCTAAATTTTCAGCATTGAAGTTCATTTAAAGGATGAAAGCGTAGGTTAAAAACAAAAGTGGTGGAATTTGGCATGGAACCTTGCAATGCATTCTGAAATAGTCTAAGGTTTTTGGAATACAATAGTAACAAACATCTGGAAAGTTTGATTTTTCAAAATGATTCTCCATCTGGCACGTTGCCATTGCGAGGACATCAGTGGTCTTTAAAACATTTTGACTGTCAATAAGCTCTATTCTAGTCTTGTACAAATTGACGGGGACAATAAGTGCAAAAAAAGACTAAATTGTGCCAAAATGCATAAGAGTTGGATTTCAGAAGACTGAGAAAAAAGTAATTTTCTTTGACAAACAGAGCCATTTAGAGGTTCAACAATGCAGGATAAGATGTTGTGAGGAAAAGTGAGAAAGGAAATTTCCGATCTAGCCATATAGTCCAAGTATCACGTAACGGTTGCTTCACTTCTTAAGTTCCTGGAACTGGAAGATTAAAGCCCAAGGCATGATAGACAGCTCCAAGTACGAGGCATTTACTTCCTCCTTCTATCGAAAGAAGAACTTCAAAGAACGTAGTTCTTGCTCCGTGATTAGGCTTCGAAACAATTAAGCCTGGAAACACACCTAATCTGAATTCTATTAAGAATCTTTTGACTATTGTCAAAGCGAGGCTCAGGAAAAAAGATTATAAATAGAAAAACAACAATTTCAGCAATTATTTCGATATTGAAGTTAATTTCGTCAATGTCAAAGAGAGTTAGACACCTCATTGATCCTATAGAGGGGAATATAAAGCAATAACTTAGTATTTGTTAATAGCATTAAATACACGTTCTCAAAAATATATTATTGAAATTGTTAATGATTAATGTTAATAAAAAATAAATTAAAAATACTTTTTATTTTGTGTGGTGAAAAGAATAAATAATATCTTAATATATATAAATTACGTGTCAAGTTGTTTGTCCGCGATGGACTCCTAAAAACTACTTAACCGATTTCAATCAAATTTATACGCTTTGTGCAGTTTGATCCAACTTGAAAGATAGCTTACATCTCAACTTATGATCGCAATATTATTTTATTGCAAATTATATATTTGTCAATTATTTGACAGTCACAATTATATATTAGCTCCAAACGATTTTATCAGATAGTGACATCTGTGCACTGGATTGAGTAAGTTAAGAATTCAATAGATGGCGCTATGTCAAAAGTTCCATATAAGCTACAACTTGATAGCATAACCACCACATGTTGCTGAGGCTAAAGAACAGGTTAAATTTAGTTTGTAGTAAACCGAAATACAGTGAATTTTACATTTTCAATTTTTGGTGTTAGCGTTAAGTATTATCAAATAGTTATATATTTGAAATATACACATATAACATGAAATTTGGCACAGAGATAGATTATAGTCTTAAAAAGTACGTATGCTAATTTTTTAGGATTAAACATTGAACAAGTTTTACATAAAAATTGAAGCAATCTACGGTTATTGTTTTACATTCAGCACAACGAATCAGATGTTTTCAAAAACTTCGATTGTCCTGCCCGGCAATCTAGAAAGAAAATTATATGGGAAATCAAATAAGCAACAACAATATTTTTCCATAGATTGAGTTTCTGCATTAAATTGGGTCAAGACGAAGTTTGCCGGGCACACTAGTATAATATAATTTTTAGGACTTATCGTCGTGTCCCTTTTCATGAGACGATAGCAATTATAAACATTATAAACTTCGTTTCATTCTCAAAAGCACAGCTGTCAATTTATTGTCGATGACATTCAGTTCGAAAACTTAAAGTTAGTTCTAAATTGTTTTAAACTAACTTTATGTTCACTTTTTGTGCTTTCGTTAACCAATATAGAATTTTTATAATTTCTTGTTTCATCGTATCTTTATATTAAAAAACAAAAAATTAAATCAACTGAACGCATCAAAAAGCCTTCAGTCTATGGCGATACTATAGCATTTGACAGTCCTAGGATCCTTTAATAGCTTTTTGAAATCTTAATTTGGCCTATAAATTGCATAGTTTTGAACTATAAAAAAAAATATTGATTTAAGAGATAATTTATTAACTCTCAAAATAATTTAACAAACAAACTATTGAAAATTAATAAAAATTGCTAGACAATTTACGAGTATTCACTGCCGGTATTTCACGCTTTCTGAAAAAAAAAATACTAAAATAAACGTCACTAAACTCGAATAACAAGAATCGGTATGAAAAAAAAAAAAACAAGAAACACACTCCTTTGTTTTGAATTTATGTATGTAAATGTTTTGGATTTATATTTTCAGTAAATATGTTAATTAATTTGAAATTGTGTTCACCTTTATTCACTTATACGCAAAAAGAAAAAATTAAACAAAAAGCCTTCATGTCCACAATTAATTAAAAATTAGGACGAAACCGCTTAACTGAATTCAAGGCACTTTAAATTTGCAATCTGAATACGATTTATTTACAAAATTTGGATTTAAAAAAGATAAAGGAATACAATTGACAGATGAAAATGCAGCATCTTTTACTTACCATTGAAACACTTGTCGGATTTTAAAATATCTCAAGAGAAACTTAAAATTCAAACAACTTTTTTCTGCAACTTTAATTCACACTTTTTGCTTCTCTGTATTTAAAATAAATCAATCTTCGCAACACCAAAGGAAATCACAAAAATTTATTTGAATTCAAAAATTATCTGATTGAACAATAATTCACGACTTAAAACATCTCTTAGTCAAAATAAATCTTTGACCAAATTATTTTTTTAAACTAAAACAAAAAAAAAATATATATAAAAACTTTAACGCGAATACAACGAACCTTGCGTAAATTCGTGCGATCAATTCAAGCTCCGATTGTCAAATGACCCTTTAAGCCCAGCAGATTTTTGAGTTGACTTGCGGAACAAATGAAAAAAAAGCTGAAGTCTGTTAATTTTGCTAAGCCTGTTAAGAATGTGTCACCACCGTTTGTCTCGAGGCTTCGTCGTCGTCGGAAAGCTGAAACAAGTTTATGATGGTTGCTTCTTCAAGCGGCTGCTATCACCACCACCGCCGGCAAGCATCAAACGTACATACGAAGCTACATGTGTGTAGTTCCCATCAGAGAAGATAAGAAAGCAATCATAGGCTGTGACTTAGGAGAGGGGGGTAGGAATTAGTAATTTAATGCTAATTTTAAGCTGATAAGGCCGAGATAGATCTTGGGATTTACAGAATTTCAAATGTGGGTCTTAGACATGAATTCTATTAGCATAATAATCGACTTGTATCTATTTTTACATTTATTTGTTTAACTATTTACAAATTTCTTATCTAGTTGGTAAAGAAATGAATGAAATTGATGAAACAAAAAGATCAGAAAGAAATCTACACCCGAAAGACGAAGATCAAGGATTTAAATCCAGAGGCGGCGCGAGGAATTTGCAGAATGTCAGAATGTGGCGGGCGGTGCGTTCTTAATATCAACCATTACTTAGGATGCATTTTTTTGTTGACATTAGCAACAATACATGTCAGGGAACTTCTGACATAAAGTTAAAACTTTGATTATAAACTTGTAGTTTATATGAAACTTCTTAAAATTTTTTTTTATTTCAGAAAAGTCGATTCTTTGTTTCACTTTGACGTTTAATGTCATGTTTTAATGTCATGTTAAGACAAACAATTTGTAATACCTGAAAGTGTGTGATAATGAGAATAAAAGAAAATCCAATTTTTTGTATTATGTATTTAAGACGTGAAATTCAAATAAAATGGGATAAAACCCATATCATCTGGCATCACTGGTTCATTGATGAATAAAAAAACAGATTCATTCGTTTCTATTCGAAATCGTTTAAAAAATTATGGGTTTTTTTTCTAAAGCAACAACATTTTTCACATTAAGCCTTGATACACAGAAATGTCATTTTGACGCTCAATGACACTGACTGCGGTGACACAATCATTTAGTGCACACAGGTGGTTTTTTCTCTCAGGAATAAATATCCAGTTGACGTTTAGCTTGCAGCAATAAAAACTATGGCGCAAAATTTTAAAAAACCTATTGTTAAGGATTTAACATTTTACGAACTAACAATTTGCTAAATATTTAACAATTTACTAACGACTCCAAAATTTTAAACCCTTTTTTTCGTTTTGCTAAAAAACGGGTATCCGAACATGTCCAAATAGTGACAGTTTGTGAGAATTAGCAAAGCAAACATACTTAAACGGACCCATTAGTTGGAAGGATAATGACAGATATACAAAGTAGGGTTTTCGGGATTTTAACTTTAACAATATGTTAAGAGATAGTAAAATGTTAAAATCGTTTAAGCTTAGCAAATTGCTAAAAATGGATTTAACAATTTGCTAAATCGTTTAAAAATTTGAGCCTATGTATGTTTCTAAAAGGAAATGACGACGTTTATTGGTTAAACGACGCAATTGCATTTGCGATGTCATATCGCAGCGATCTCGCAGAAACATGCGAATGTTTTTTCCCGCAAGTATGACGCTCGATACCGTCAATGCAACGTCATAGCTGGTGTGTTTGTACTACTCAATTTATTTGTTAATATGGTATTGTGAGTAGCAAAAGATTCACCGCGCTTCAAAATGACACTTGTGTGTTTCGAAACTTTTTTTTATAACTTAAGACATAATTTTCATATTTAATGTCCAATTACATGAATTTTTGACAACGATTTTTTTTACAAAACTATCAAATCTTACATTTTGGGTTGCAGAGAGTGATGCTACAAAAAATTTCTTCAGAAAATGGCGGTCTTAGGTCTTAGTTTGACGTTTAGATTAAATTTTCACAATTTTTAAATTTGTTGGTACTTTGAATATTGCAGCTTTTTGGTAATAAAAATGAATAAATAAGATTTTCTGAATTCTGTATGCTAATTTTGAGACGTTTGAATTCAGAGTTAGCTATCAAAATATGTATAAAATAAAAGTTCATAACTTCTTATGATAATGATAATTTTGTCAAAGACTCTTCCAAATTTATTTCGAACAGGCCTCATTTTTGTCTAGCACCGCTCCTGTGTGAAACAAATATAGATAACGAAGACCTACACCGTTGACAGCAAAACAATTTGATGAACAAAAAGCTTTCTATATAGGAAATCATTGGTGACAGTGAGAAAAAGCTTAAAATAGATAAATCATTGTTGATAAATGGCACCAAAACGGCTGAACGGATCTGGATGAAATTTGGCACAGAGATATTATAAATAAACAGACTTTTGACTCAACTTAAAATTACTATTACTATGATGTGTTTTTCAAGTAGATATTATCTATCTATCTCGTACGTGCAGTCAGTGTAAAATAAAATAGTAGAGAAAACACACCCTTGAGGCACACGAACCACAAATTTTATGATATTTAAGATTGTAAACTAGGTACTAAATACGATTTGTACATGTACCAGTAACTACATAATTATACATAGATATATTTTTAAGTTTGCAACGTATTTAAATTTTCAATGCATTTTTCGAACATATTGTAAACATTTATTTTTTGACTTTTGTTGATTAAAATGATAAATTTTGTATACGAAGTTTCAATTTTTTTACATGATGATTTTTTTTTTCAAACTGTTGAGTAGCTATGGAAAATTACAAAAATACAATTTTAATTTTTAATTACACGATTTGTTTTTAAAATATATAAAAAATTAAGTAAATCAATTAACGTGTCTCGTGTCAAACAAGATAAATAATTAATTATTATATACCTAAGTTTGTTGATTATTTGGTCTCTATTTAAATGGCTGTAATTATTTTACAATACTAATATAATATGACCACAAAGTGGACATTAAATTGTTAATTATGAAAAAATAAACTAAAACAACTAATATTTTCTTATATAACAAAATTGTTAACAAGTAATTTGCAGTTTCTTGTTAACATTGCTAATTAATTTTAATTTTTTTTTTAACTTCACTTTAAAAAGATTTATCTGTTTTAGTTTTTCTTTACAAATTTATTCAACTAAATAAGATTCTCACATTATTTGTTTTTATTTTATTTATCTATGCAATTCATAAATGTTTAGATTTTTAAATTATACCATTTTCTAAAAGTATAATAAAGTTAAAATTTTAAAATATTGACATAGAAGTCTAAGTCTGACCCGTATTTATATTTACTCAAATTGAAGACCCATTTACGTCAAGCTTTGTTTGATTTACAATTAAGAGTTCGTTGTTTTCAATCGGCTAATAATAATAATTTATTTGAAACAAAGTACATACCTAACGAATAATGAATTGGGAAAAACCGTAATATACAAATATCTAACAAAATAAATACCTTTGTTTACAATGACTAATTTTCAGCTTTATATGTATGTATGAATATAGACGTTGTAAAAATTGTGAGGTATTTAGAAAGAGGTGTTAAAAAGTTTGATTGCAAATAATAATCAGCGAAAAAGTGAAGGCTACAATCAGCGGCTTTAACACTATATGCACTTTTAACTTAAGAGGCAAATTTCAGAACTTAACATCCAGCCTCGTAAATGTTCTCGGACCAATGGAAGAGGAGAAAAAAAGACCTACGAGTTCCAAGAACAAGTCGAAAGTGTCATCACTGCCTGTCCAAAGTATAATTTCGATTATCCTTGTACAAAAAACGGTCATTCTAGCCGGTACTCCAGGCATTGCGTATTACTTCGAGTCTTAGAATTTGGCGTATTCAAAAACTTTATCATTGTAAATGGTGTGAAATGAATTTAGAGGTTTGATAAGTGTTAAAAGATTTACTGTGTTGGGTTTAATGACCGTTTTATTGCATTTTATTACAGATATAAAGAAGAAGAAGTTATGTAGATTTCTTTCTCTGATTAATTTTCCATTTTTTTGGAATTTGATACTAATTTATATAAGTGGTTTTGTTATTGGTACTCACCTTACAAATGTGTCATTAAACTTTGGTTCGTTTGCCGTTGCATCAGTTGTCAATATAATTCAATATAATAGGGATGTTCCATAGGTAGACATTGCAGGTTCCTTAAAATCAGTTGTCAAAAGTCGGTCTGTTTGATGACCGCATTGCATTTGGCGTATCTCTGTTCTCCGAACTCTTTCTGATAAGTTTAGTTCACTCAAGTTTACTTATCCATTATTACTTTTTTCGAAAACCAAAAAAAGCAAAGTATTCCTTAACTCACCTCTATCTGAAGCTTGTATTGGACTCTATGGGTCGGTAAAATATAAACATATTTGATAGAAGTAGTAAAAACTAAGATATTGTCCTTCTAAGTCAAAGTCAACTTTATTCCTCAAACTAAATAGGAAAATTATATTTCATTAAAAAACGAACTTTTCACTTTAAATATCTTAAAGACATTGTGTACTTGGTTAGTTGTCTTCACAAATAATCAAATATTTAATATTTCATTAAAGTTCCATTTAAATTTTTGAATGTGAATTTCTGGTAGAAATTGAACAGATTCATGTTCCTATAAAAAAACCATTAAAATCAGTTTTCTTTACACGTCAATTTTTAATGTAATAGGAAATAAATAATTTGCAAATTTTGCAAATTTAATTCGATTCCAATCAAAAATATTATGAATTCCAAATTTGGACTTCAGACCCTAACTCCTAAGCCTATTATTAGCTTTACTAATGAAAAATGTAGACAGAAAGTTCTCAAAGAAAAAAAAGAGAAACTTGAAGAATATCTACACGCGTTTGTTTTTATAAATGAATCAAAATTTACAAAATACATATTTATTGTTTATAATTATGTATTATTAAACAATAAATTTATCAGTCATTGGTGACTTTTTCATTTGTCTATACCAACATGCATAATCACCTTTTAATTTCCATTTATTAATGTAAAACATGACATTACAAAAATGTATAAAAAAATCTTCTCAGAAGGGACAACATTTTTATTAAATAGCCAACATAAGTTGATTAACGTAAATTTACGTCATTGACCATCGAGATGTTGAATCATCGGGAAACACGTTGTATATCTGTTTTAAATTCCATTCAGGGTAGAGAAGCAATGAAATCAATCATAACATATCCACGCCCAAAATAAATTGATAAATAATACCCCACTGTATTCTGTATACATACATATGTGTATACATAATAATAAACAATAAACCGGCAATAAGTTTTGACAAACACTCCACATCAACCGAATTGAGACATATTTTAACTTCTTTGTCAATTTATGGGGTATTCATGTTAGCTCCAAATGGTCCAACGAGTAGGCAGCAGCCGCATTAACCTAGCCTAACCTAACCTAATGTTAATAATGTCTCATCTGATAGTCTCAGTATGTCAGTTGCAGTGTTTCTACTTCGTATATTTAGGTGCGGAGTTGTACTAAATATAAAATAATAACTTTATGGGTTATCTGTTTAAGCTTGTAAACTTATATTTATAAGATAAGTATTTATAATCAAAAATTTGAGATAAAAAGAACTCTCTATTTCAGGTGAATGATAATAAATTAATCTATATGATATTATCATAAATATTATAATTCTAATTCACTATAGTATTTTATTTCAATTTGTTTAAATCAATTTCCGTCGGATTCGATCTTCATTTCGATTTTTAAAAATAAAATAAAATAAAATAAAATAAAAAAAAATTAAATAAAATCAAAAAAAAAAAAAAGTAGTTCTATTTAATGAACCCTGAATGTATTTTATTTTAAATGAATGGAATATGCGTACATCACTCTTGTTGTCTTATTATTTCTACAAATTTAATTATATTTATGAGTATTCGAAAAGGTCTTGTAAATATTTACATTTTCTTATTATTATCATTTGTATGGCAGCTGAATTTTATCATAAATCAAATTAAACGTTAAATAAAAAAAAAACATCAAAAGTTGTACACAGTTTACACAGATGTCAGAGAATTAAACAGGATCGCAATCTCATCGAATATTCTTGAACTGGTTTAAATTAACGTCTGGTTAATACAAAAAAAAAGAAACACAAAAAGCCGGTTCAATAAAACACATAGAAGGACATCCCTTGAACTTGGAACAAAGCTGAGCGAACAAGTTAATGAAGACGCTGTTTTAAATTAAATGCAATTTTTATTCAAAATCATAAGTCTAGTTCAATTTTTATTAATTTATGCAAATTAAAATAGCTCTATTAGTTTGATTTGCGTGCTCCCTAATTAGCTGCTTTCGTAATGTTGTTCGAAGTTCCTTAATCGTCTTGAAGAATTACTTAAGATTCATTGCAATGTATTCGATCCTTGATTGTTAGAATTTGTATCCAAATCATTGTGATCATTGTGAAATTTAAGTATTATTTACACTTTTAATAGAAAACGTTTAACGAATCTGATGAATAAATTTTTAAAAATAACTATCTTAAATCTTGAATCTAAAAATCTATTAATTTCTCACAGTATTAAAAAAGGGTTGAAAATATTTGTTTTCTATTTTTCCCCTCATCTTCGATCGTTCATAAATTTCAGTGTCATTTGGGAAGCAATTGAAGAACTTCAAGTCTCATCTCCTTCATCGTGTATTTTTAATATATCCTTTAATTTAATATTTATTTAAATTTATCACTTCGAAAATAAAATGAGGTTATATTATGAAAATCATATACAATAAAGCAATGCTTCAAAAATTACAAAATCACTCCTTTTGAAATAGTAACTAAATGCAAATATACAATTAGTTAAATGCTTTCTTATCTAAACGAAACTTAACAAAATCTAACTTAACAAACACTTCATAAAATGAGACAATTTAAAAGCAATTATTTAAAACAAAAAAATAAGTTTGAGTAACAAGGTTAAATATTATCAAAACTTTTGCAGAAATATATCTACATAGAAATTAAAAGTTGATAAGAGTTAAATTCGAATTTGCATACATTTATAAATTAGACATTGACTAAAAGCACGAATAATTAATACATAATATTGCCATACATTTTGCCATAGCAACTTATCCTTTATTAATTAAATGATGTTAAACATGTTTCATTGGTAAACTTAAGCGAGCGCAGTAATACAAGTTCCCAAAATAGCTTTATTCACTTTGGAACTGATTTTTATATTTTACTTCCAAAATTGATGTCCTTAATATATATTGGGGTGTGTTTGAAAATATTGTTATACATTTTACATATCAAGTTGAAAAATTGATGGAAAAGTACATAAATTATATAGACTTAAAATATTCTTTAAAATGCAGACAGACTTATTTAAGGATTTTCCACACTACATTGAATTTGCAGCAAAACTTTTGAAAAGAGTAATTTGTGTTCTTAGGTCTGAAACCCAAAATTTAAAAAATGATGTTTCCACAAAGTGTATTGATTTAATTTAATTTAAACAAAATATGTGCCTTTATATGAGTTGAATCTTTAGGTTCAATAGTTTTTGTGACAATCTACATTAAAAAACTAAATAATTTTAATGTTTTTAGTATGTACTTTAATTCTTGTTCTTTAATAAGTTTGTTCTACAATTTGGCGAACATTTACACCTTGTAGTGAAGTCGAAATTTAAATAAATGATTTTATCAAAGAACATATCCTCAAGTTTGCCAACATTTATTTATTGTTCGCACTACTTTACTGCCTCCTACATTTCAGAATACGAAACTCTATCTTCTCTTAAATACCTTTTTTGAATTCTGTCACTCGTAAAAGGCAGAGAAACTAAAGTCCTTTGTCTTTCTTACTTTAAACAAAAATTCTATTTAAAAATTTAAGGATTCTTGAAAAAATGCAAAAAATATTGTAAGTGTGTTTTCTAATGAGGGAACTTCGAGAAACTTAATATTGCTATGAAATCAATTTGGTATAAAACCTTTGCTTTTGTTTTTTTTAGCAATTAGAAAATAAAAAACACTTTTTTAACCACAAAAACCCATTGAAACTATGTTCTGTAAAATAAAAAGTACGTATACGCCTGAGTGCACCATTTTATTTTTACTAATGGTTTAAACAGTTTTAATCAGAAATAGTCTAATGGTCTAGTTTTTAGAAATTAATGATTAGAAAGGTGCATTGTTATTTTGGTTAACAAAACAAAATGCATAAGAAAAGTGCTTTTAGTTTTTAATTTTATTTTCAGAGCCCCTAAATATACGCAACACTTTTTTTTCCATAAAACAGAATTTCATCTAAGATTATGCAAAAAATTAATAACATTTGCAAAAAATTGCCTGATTTGTATCTCTTAGAAGCAAATAATAAACTGTTTCCGTTAATAACTTATTTTGTCAATTTGTTTTAACATTACAAATACTCTGTTTAATTAAGTGGAAACCACACATTCGAATCTAGACATAAGCGAAACGTTAGTTTAGAAACGGTTTAAATAACAGGATTTGAAAACTAAAAAAATTACGTTTTTAATTTAAAGTCATAGAAGATAGTTTAATCAAATTCCATTCGAATAATAAGGATTTTGTTGTCTTATTATTAAATAAGTTTCTGAAAAAAAAATTAAATAAGAAAATCATTAGTAAGTTGATAGGAAATTAATTAAGTCAAAGTCTGTATTATATTTATTAAATAAAAAAACGAAAGGTTGATTGGTTCTTTTTAAATTCGTTACGCAACAATTTGCATCTTAATCTACAAATTTGAAAAAAATTAGTTAAAATGATTTGAATAATTGGTAAGATACATTTCCATTATCTATTATTTCGGATTAATTCAATGGAGGATTTCAAACTTGAACGAAATTCTTCAATACTATCATTGGACTCTATTTTCACTTTCTTTGATTTAATTTAGATCACTTTTTGTGTTTTTGAATTAAATTTCGAGTGAAGTCAGCTATTTACATATATTATTATTTCTTCATTTTGTTTAAATAAATTCGAAATCATATAAAACTATTATCTTCTTTATAAAGGAGTACACATGTAGTACATACTTAAAAAATGTTGACTAGTTGTGTACAGTGAAATTAAAGAATGTTTTTCTGGCTTTGAAAAAAGTTACAGTATGATGTTGTAAGTGTTGCCGTCGTATTTAAATATTTTTTATTCTACACTAAGATTCTTTTGTATATCACAAAATAAATAAAATAAAAAAAATAACCCAACCAATCAGATATCTGCCTTTTTGAATTTGTTCACTAAATAAATATTTCTGGTTTATTAATAAATTATTTTTTGTTTATTAAAAATTCTTCATTCAATGGTGCTTATTTTGACATTCTCTTTCATTCGAAAGTGAGTCGAATTCGTTGACACTTAATTTTGAGACTCGACGATTAGAAAAAAAAAATCGAAAACTCACCCAATCCATAGAAAGTTCATTCATTTGAGAAAACTAATTCAATTTTGACATTCGAAAGAATAGAATTAAATGTCAATTTTGTGTCGTTTGAATTTTCCTGTCGAGTAAGAAACAAAACATTTAAGTTTCTCATTATTTCATGGAAAATAAATTACTTTCATTAATTTTATTGTTGTTTTATGTTTAAGGGTCGCATTCCAACTGGGCAAACCGCGAACAAAAGGGAAAATTAATTAAAATAATGGAAGAAAAACCCGGAGGTAGCAATGGGTTTGAAGTATCCATTTTTCTTATACTCTGAACTTCTTCAGCACCATCTTCATTTATTAACAACACAAATTCCATATTTTCATTTTGTATCTAATTATTTTATGTGTTTTATAAAAAAAATTTAAATTATTAAACATTAGACAAAACAATTACAAATAAACAAAGATTTCACTTTTTGGTTTTGACATTTCACAAACACTTCTCTTTTGTATTTTTGATACTCTAGTGTGACCAAGTGTATGAAAAAAAAAAATAATACAAATTTAGAACGAGTCATGTGAACCTGAACAACTTATTTTTTTTACGAATAGTTTCAAAACAGCTGAGTTGATACAAAAAATGTAATGAATATGTATTTATGGTTAAACTTCACTTTAAAATGAAAAAATGTATTATTTATTTTGTTTCTTCATTTTTTATACAACATTTATAAAATGTTTAGAAACAAACAAAAAATGTAAAACGGTCATACTAATTCAAATAGAAACATAGTAAATGTCAAACAGCTGATACTGAAAATGAATATTTTTTCAAGTTCATTTTATGCTATCTTTCGCAAATGAATGTTATTCGATCGAATCTTAAAATTACGAAAGTTCATTCGAACAAATAGAATCATTCTAACGAATAGAGATAGACTATTCATGAGAATGTCAAAATTAGCACCAATGTTTTTTATCTTAACTTTTCTTCTTCTTTTAATCAACGGCAACTTACTAAAAACTTAACGAAAACTAATCAACGAACGGATTTTGCTCCAATAAAAAAAACTTAACACGAAAAGAATTGAAATTCCGAGACTAATTAATGATTAATTAACAGCGAATTATCCACTTCACTACCTTTTGATATTTACATTCCTTATTCCACATTATGTCATTTTACCCTTTAGGAAATTATTGTCAATGTATTTTGATCTGTCAAACTGCTAGAACATGTTAAATTTTTCAAATGCATTCCTACAATGTAATGGACATAGTTCTTTTATTTACAAAGTTTACAATGATTTTTTTCCAATAAAATAATAATAAAACAAAAAATTAATAAAATAAAATAATAATAGAACACTATACAATAATAATAAATAACGTTTAAAAGAGCGAATTACTCTTCTCTTAATTTATCATGGCGTTGGTGTTTTTTACTGTGGCATCAATACTTCTGGAAAATCGATTGTAATGGTATCCAGAGGTCGGTGGCAAATGGTCAAGGAATGAAGTTTCCGTTGGTTGTCGGGTGACTTTTGTGGCTAAGGCTTCACTTGGATTCAGTGCTGTGAATGGATTCCTCTGTGATTTCGGAAACAAGCTGACCGACTCAAATCCAAAGGGACTCAAATTGGGACTGGTGAAGAAATTCCCAGGGCCCACGGAGGAGGCAAATGTAGATATTGGCCGCTTTTCAATCGTGTTGGTCGAGTAGTAGTAGTTTGAAGGTTTTGTTGATGGAATCAGCGGTACTGTACTCGGCGAACTAAGATTAATACGAAGGATACGATTGTTGTACTCGTTGCGATTGAGGTTCTTCAAGAAGAAGCGCTGGAACTTGGAAGAGATCAGGTATAGAGTACCAGGTTCAGTTTGAGGAGTGGCCAGATCGGCAACGAATTGAAGTCGTTGTTGATCGGTTGCAAGAGTTCTGGAAGGGAAATACTATGAATATCAGAGACTCGGTTAAAATTCTTGGAACTTACTGCTGACGGCCAGTTGAAGGATTCCATGATGCAACAGCTGTTTCGGTGAGAGGACTGAACAAAAGACTTCCATCGATTGGAGACACCGCCAGAGTTATGCCCTGTGAAGATTTCTTGCCGACAAGTTTCACTGGCAAAAGCTGGTTCAACGCTATCGGACCCGACCGAAGGACTTCACGGGAAACAGAAAAGACTCTGAAAAGACGATCTTCAGTTCGGAATTCCTACAACTTCAATATATAAAAATTTCCATACCTGTCAGTAGCCAAGGGCTGATAGTAAACTGTTCCAGATTTTGGATCAAAAGTCAAACCAACAACGCCATCCATCAGAACGAATCGATCTCCAAGAATTTCCGACTGAGCAAAGTCCGGATCGGGATACATAGACGGATGGGAGACCCTCCAAGTGACATCCCGCTGACTGTCATACACGACGATTGCTGCAAAAGATGACTTTTGGTGGTTCTATGCTAATAGAAATGACGATATCAATCTTACCAGGCTCTACAGTATCCGATATATAGACAAAGACATCGTCACAGTTGCCTCGCTTAGCGGTTGTTTCATCGACGATCAAGTTTGTGAATAAGGACTCACCTCTGAGGACCTGGCGTGGGAAGTCAATTCTACAAAAGAAAGTCACAATTTTAGAGGCTTATACAAATAATAAACAATCAATTCTGTCAAACCTTCTGACAACCCGATTCGTATTGAGATCAAAGACCAAGATCTTCGGCGGACAAGTGACTTCGTAGTCCTCCAAAGACCGCGATATGCCTGCGTCCAAGGCCCACAGCCGGTTGCACGAGTCGATCTTCATCCTGTACACCGAAATCAGCTTCAAGTCGCTGCAATTAAAGTCTTCCCGTCCGGCCACAGCATACGACCAATCTGGAAAAACCTTAAATGCCATTTCAAATTGAGGGTGTGTCTCGTGTACGTGTCTCTCTCCACAAAAAACATAAACAATATTGACATACCTCCAAAACTGGATTATCACCAGCTCCAACCTTCGGTATACTGCTAACGGTTGCGGTAACACCTCGGAATAATTGCGGCGTTGCAATGAAAATCCTATCATAACCCACAGCTAGGCCAGTAATTAATATGTTTTCCGGGCTGTAAAAGTTTTGATCGGTCGTCGGCGATTTGGGGGGGAAATTGTACGAAATAAGCTTCCATTGGGTGATTGTTTCGAGCGAGCTTGTGTCTAGTATTCCGCTGACCAAGTTCAAGACCGCCAGCACCAGATAGACCAGAGTTTCCAGATGTGATAGTCGCACCATTCTTCTGCGAGTCTCGAATTACAACTTCAAACCAGCGAACCTGCGAACCAAACGAAGAGCAGAGGAAGAGGAACATTAGTTAATTGAATTGACTTGGCTTAAGCCGTCGCGGCGCGGCGGTGTGGTGGTGGATTTGTGGTGTGGCTAAAAACATTCATCTAAAGATACAAATGAAGACAGCCGAGTGCTTAGAGTCGGCACAGGTGCCTGGCGCTCTGAGACGGAGACGAAGACGGTAAGACACGTTTGGATTGAGATGGAATTACGAGTTGATGGCGCGTGCCGGAACGTATAACACCGCCGCCACCGGCTCGGCGACAGAGTGGCCATTAAAGAGAGAAACCACTTTGATTGCTTGGCTAGATCGTTGCCGCAGCGCTAGTGTGATATGCAGAGCGTAAGCCCGGCCAAGAAAGCACACATCACTTCACTGAATGAGCCATCACCATTGTCGTCGTCGTCTTCATCGTCGTCATCGTCGTCATATTTGTGGCGCAATGTGTGAGTTATTTAATGCGTGTTAATGCGGTTTGATTGATATGTAACGTAGGCATGTACTATCTTATGAATGTAATACCAAAAGAGATCTCGAAGATGCGAATTCCTTTTAAGCCAAGTTTAATTGCAAACGAATGGAATTTCACTTGTGATTCAGTTCGTAATAAAATAATTCCATAGATTCAGCTGCGGAAATTATGAAGTTACGTCAGTTATCTGTTTTGTTTTGTGACTTTTTTGACAGATTGTTTTGTGGGAGTGACAAAAACTGGAGTAACTTTTTGGTGTGGATTATTCGTAACCTAAGGGGACATGACAAAATCATATAGGTAGGAGAAATTATTGTCAATTTGAAAGTGAAAGGTTGTTGGAGATAGAAGTTGTTTTATTTAATGCAAATACTCTTGACTTTCACATGCACTTAAGTCAGTTTTAAGACTGGGCAATTAGAGGCAATAAGATTGGAATTATTAATTGCGCTGTGGGATGGATTAATAAGGTAGATCCGTTCACAGTTTTGTTGGTTAAATGTAAATGAAATTCTAAATAATATAAAACTGTGAACTGAAAAAAAACTTGTATTAATGCTGAGAATAGAGAATATAACTTTAACTTGGCAACACTTTTTTAACTATCAGCCATTTTGTCAACTGTCAAGTGACATAAGCAAATTTTGTTTAGCTCACTTTTGGTCAATAAACGTCAATATACAAAACTGCCGTATTTGGAGTGATAATAATCCTCAAGTGTATGTTAAGTAACCGTTACATCCTGACTGTGTGGTGTGCTTTATGGGCTACTGGAATAATTGGTCTGTACTTCTTTAAAAACGATGCTGCCCAGAACGTTACAGTCATTGCTATTGATCCATGATTATTGACTTTTTCGTTCATCAATTGAACAACCATCATGATGTGTAGGAGTTGTGGTTTCAACAAGACGGCGGCGCACAGTGGTTTCTCCCATAGGCCAAAAGTCAAAATTTCAAGGTTGAACAAACTAATTTTTTTTAATGCTATAATTATCTATGATAACGGGACAATTATATTGCAGTTAGGTTTCTTCTCTAAAATTATTTGTTGGTAGTCAGTCGCGTCACAAAGATCAGTGTTTTTCGCGGTTTTATAAAAAACGTTAGTCTAAAAATACGACATTGCGGTTTACCTATTTTTCGTCTGTTGTTCAAAGTAAATTTTGGAAAAAAGGTGATGTGAACATTAAAATAATGTATACTAATAGCTTTTTAATAATTTTCTTAAAAAAATATATATAGTTAATTTTTTGACCCCTATTGAAAATGGTGCATAATTTGATTTTTTTCATATTTCGTGTTTTTCTGAAGAGCCAAAACATCAAATTCCCATAAAATCCCACAATGATTCGTATAGAATAATTTTGGGTTATTTTTCTTCTTTTAGAATAAATACGATTTTTTTTGCGCAAATTTGCGCAAGTCCTAAAATTTCGACCCGAAGTAAAACACTGTTTTCCACTTTTTTTTAGATACTAGCAATATGATCAAGCGAATTGATATTTTTAACATATGGCATGCGGCGAAGAAAGGTCGCAGTGATGCCAAAATTAATGAAACATGGATCATTTTCAAAGAAACTTATCAAATTGAAAGCTTAGACGCAAAGAAAAAAATAAATACGCTATGTAAGTCTTTTCATAGAAGGTGGGAGGATTGTTCCCGAAAAAAAAAATTTGTTTTTATCTAAAAATAGTATTTGGCTTGACTTAATCGAAGACTTTAGTTCTTCCGAGGAGGACAGAAATAAAAAGTCGCCAAATAATCAAGGGAGACCAAAAAAACCATTTTTAGAAAGCTCGTCTCGCACTAAAAGGAGACGAATTGCTAAAATCGTTGAAGTCGATGAAGAAATTGCTTGTGCTTTGAAACATTGCCAGTCTACAGACAATCTCAAAGTAAGACAAGGTCGAGGCAAAATTATCAAAACATCAATACCAAGTTATCAGGAGCTTGGTAAACCAAAAAACTGAGGTTGATATTTTTCCAAGCTATGCCAAGGTTCTTCAAGCGAAACAAAAATGTTATCCAGAGCTGGATACAATCAACATTTCCGATTCTTCAGCCGAGGTTACCCTTCAAGGCCTCCTTAACCATACTGCCCAACGCATTGTAGAATCCCAACGGGACATTTTTGAAAATTCGGAGACTAATTTCGGTAATAATTAAAATATCTTACCAACCAGGTTTTGTGTTTTATTGTAAAACTTGTCTACTTTTTCTTTTTTGTGTGTTTGTGGTAAAAATGTCTCGTGTTTGTTACAGCCGATATAGCTTCAGTTGCAATTCTAACAGTGTCTCTTGTCTTAATCTAATCACAGGAGGTAGAATAATGCAGTGTTCGTCTTCATGTACACACAAAAATTTCAGTGTGACTAAATAAACTCTTGATTTAGGTGATCTGACTTTAATTTTGAAATGGGGATTTGATGGAAGCAGTGGACAGTCCGAATATAAACAAAGAACGTCTGGCGAATTCAGTGATGCGGATATGTTTATAACATCTTATGTTCCGATTCAACTTTTTTCGCAAGAGAGTTCTAATTCTGAAAAGAAAATTGTGCAACATGTCACATAGCCCGTGTCACAATTGATCTATTGAAGGAAACTATTTTCTGTGGGGATATGTGAAGTCGCTAGTCTGCGCCGATAAGCCCGAAACGATTGACCACTTGGAGGACAAAATTCGGCGCGTTGTTGCCGATATACAGCTACAAATATTGGAAAAAGTCATCGAAAATTGGACCTCCAGATTAGACTATGTCCAAGCCAGTCATATTTAAATTATAACGCCAGAAGATTGTCTTTCGAATAAAGTGAATTTCCTATCAATACAAAAAAATCACCTTTTTTAATCTATTTCAAAGTTCTATACCTCTTAAAAAAGACACCCTTTAGTAATGGTAAACTTTGAAGTAAAATTAAAAATTAATCTCGATTGAAAAGTAACTATTACTTAAAGAAAACGGCTTACGAATTCAATTGGATGCATGTTCAGAGTTGCGAATATTTTTGTTCCTCTGATAGCCTCAGTTACTAAGTTGCAGTGTTTAAACTTCGTACGAAGTAAGTAGTTTAAAATGTTATGTGTAATAACTTGATTTTGCTCTATGTTAATAAAATACTGAAACGTAAAAATTAAAATCATTATGAATTCTTATTTAATCAAAATCAATTTCAATTTATTACAATGAAATAGAAAATATTATTTTAAAGTTGAATAGCATTTTTCTGTTTTTGAACAAAAAGTTTTCTATACCGCCGCCGTAGAAAAAGTTAGAAACTTTTAGAATGACAAACTGTGTGCTTCATTATAATTGCTGTTCCAAGAGATAAACGTAGGGGTAGCCACCAGCCCACCTCAGTAATATGGTTTGACCAAGGTAACAAGTGGCTTAATTTTTTCGAAAAAAAGAAGGTTTAATGGCTGAAACACAAACACGCTTGAGTTTCGGCTTCGCCTGATGTTTACGAGTTCAGCCATAGGAATTCAATGCATGCTATCACAAAGCTTCGACCTCACGTTTCGTTTGACAATCGTAAGGAATAGAACGTAATGTTACGTAATAAATAAATATTAATAAATAAAGCTCTAGATCAAATTTGCTGAACATTTGCTTTGTCTGACAGCTCAAATATATATAGCAAGAAAAAATCTTGTTTTTTTTATTACTCTTATATATTGATAAAAGTATAACAAAAAATACTTATACACTGACAATCACTAGGATGAGGCCACATATTTTTTAATCGATTTGCGTTCTTTATACCTGCTGGAAATTTCGTACCCATAAAAATTTACTACATTTGAGTATAGGTAGATATTTTCTTTAAAAAAAGTAATAAAATTAAGGGGTTAAATAGAAAAAACTGTTGGAATTTCCCTACATTAATTAAAGAGCTAGCTACTTAAAAACAGTTTTTCATACCGTCACTTGGATGAGGCCACATGAAAAATCTTATAAAATATCAAAAAAATGAAAGAAATGTTAACAGTTTTTGGTTTTCAAACATTTATTTATTAAGTTTTTCTCAATTAATAATGAGTATGCCCCCCGTTTTTCGATATGACCTCTATTAGACGGTTTGGAATGGAATCATAAAGTTTTTTTAAATAGTCGTGAAGTGAAATCTCGTCCCAGGCATCACGGATAGCTTCAATTAAGGAGTCCTTGTCTTCAAATTGTCTACCGCCTTCATAAATTTTTCGAGATAGCCATGCCCATACGTTTTCGATTATGTTCAAGTCCGGTGAATAGGGTGGCCATGGCAAAAGCTCTACGTTTTCTGATAAAATCCAGCTTTTGACAACCCTGGAAGTGTGGATGGGGGCATTGTCTTGTTGGAAAATCCAAGGCAGAGGTCCCAAAATATTTTTCATCTTCGGAAATGACCGTTCCAACAAGCATTTGTAGCTGTTTCCGTTCATTGTTGTAGAAAGAAACTCCAACTCGATTTTGCCATAGTAGGTGATAGTTCCCCACACCATAACACCTGATGTACGGCTGTGATGTCTTCCCAAAATTAGTTCCTCTTTTCTTAAATCATGGAAATAAAAGTTGTAACCATCAGGGCCGTCAAGGTTAAACTTTTTTTCTTCCGTAAAGACAACGCGTTTCCATTGACTGCTCCAAGAGACATGTTCTGTTGCAAAGTTCATTCGCAGCTCCATGTGTACTTGCCTTAGAACAGGTTTCTTTTAGAGTTTTCTTCTCTGGATAGTACCATCTTTTCTTATTATCCTTCGGACTGTCGAAATACTGGCTGATACTCCGCTTTTGGACCTTATTTTAGAAGCTGATTGAGTAGAATTTGAAGCAATACGTAAAATTAACCGCTTTTCTCGGGATGTTGTTGCTTGGGCTGTGCGTTCTTTTTCCATAGTTTTGAGGATCAGCAAGATAGTTGTTTACAACTGTCTTACTTCTGTTCAGCTTCCTTGCTATTTCTAGGCTTGAGAGTCCCATTTCCTTGAAAGCATCGATTTGTCCTCTTTCTGCCACTGTCAACGTCTTTCCGGAACTCATTTGTAATTGAAATTTAATAAAAAGAGTTATTTGTAAAACGTTCTTAAATATTGCAACTAAAATTTTCAAAAAAATTGCTGATGTGAACTTCTACAACGAAATATTCGCAATGGCCTCATCCTAGTGACGCACTTTTTTATATCCTTTTTAGGTAGCTCATTCATTAATGTAGGGAAATTCCAACGGTCTTTTCTAATTAACCCTATAATTGTATCACTTTGTTTTAAGAAAATATGTACCTACTCTCATGTAGTAAAATTTTCCGGGTTAAACAAATTCCAACAGGTATCGGACCGAAAATCGGTTGAAAAATATGTGGCCTCATCCTAGTGATTGGCAGTGTATGTACCTCTTTTTTAACCATAGATCTTTAACAAGACTCTTCTTATATCCAAAAAAGCAAATGAGTGCTTTAGGGCATTTTAACACATTGTTTTTAAAAAATATCTAAAAATTAAACCCTAGAAAGGCTAGATTTGAAATTTTTGGATAATTAATTTTGGTCAGAATTGGAGAAAATTGAAAGCCAGACTTTTCATAGCAATCTAACTAAATCAGTATTAGAAATGATTCAATTCAATTGGGTGTAAAAAAAACTTATATTATGGCTAATTTTATGATATTTTATGTTTTTAAAAGAACTTATGACCAGGCTAGGACGGTATATAAATCACCCGCTATGGGAATTTTGTTTTTCTATTTTTTTGCGAAAATCATTTTGGAATCCAGTGAATTTTTAGTAGGTACAAATTTTAAAATACGTTTTTGAAGTTTAGAACAAGTTTTTGAAATACGTTTTTATCGCCTATATCCGTCAGATGCATCCAAAATTGTATCGTAACCTTGATCAAAATTGATACCAAAAAAAACTAAATTGTTAAACCTCATTTATAGCAAGTGGCCTTAGTGAATGGATCCCCTTCAACATTTTGCACTCCCCAAGCACTTAAATTATTGTTATTATTAAAATATTAAAAAGTACATTTTTATGCGCACACGCTCAAACTGTGTTCATTAAGAACAATTCAATTGGGCGTAACCTAATGTATTTTGCTCCGTATTCAAATAAAAACTCGGAACACTTCAAAGCTGTAATTAAATTTAAAATACGTTGCAATTAAAATATAAATTCGAATCCACAACAATGCTGCAGCTGTTGGCGTTCAGGTCAGTGGTCAATCGAACGAAAACAATTTGAGCAAAAAAACAAAAACAAACATAAAAAACCAGAATGTCCAAAACCGGCCAAATTGCATTTTTTTTTTAATTTGCCAAAAATATTTATTACACTTTGTGTATCGTAAATTAAAATGTTTTATCGACTAATTCAATTCTTAGATTATGGTGTTCAAGGTTTTTAACTCTCGATTAAAATGCACAAACAAGTTTGTATGTAGATCACATTTTGATTCTTAAAAAAAAAAATGTACGAATCTTTATTCAATTGACGAAAAATCAATCAATATCAATATCATGTTCCTTCTTGGTCAATTTGAGATCATACTCCATCGCTGACCAATAACCTTTCACTGTCAAGAGTATCAAGTTCAATGTTCCGTCATTAAAACTGTCAGGCGATAAATTTTGATTGGTTTACTTTTGCCAGCACGCGCCATAACATCGAATCGCTCATAATTTCGTGAGAGTGGGAACCTACCTACTTCCATTTCTTTATGAAAATTGCTTCGATCAACTTTTTAAATCCGTGTAAGTCCACTTTCACTGATTTGCGTGCTAAAAACAAATTCACAACTCAAAGCGCAACGACGCAAGACGTCCATTAATTTGTTGCCGAAGTATCTATGATGGAAAATAACTATCTGGAGTTTTCTGTATCTCAATCTTGTTGATGCAAACAAAAATATAAAATGTATCTTTTCTGGTTTCCAAGATTCATAAAGTTAGTTATAAAATAATTATATTCATATGCGTGATAAGGATAAGTGATTCCTTGTAAATTTAACCAGTTAAACTGAAAGCGGAGTGGTCTTGAATTAAGATCATAAATATAGCCGAAAAAATGTTAAGTGTTCAGCATTTACCAGCATACTTTTTTCCTGGTTATTTTTAAAAGAAAAACAAAGATGATTATAAAACAAGTTATTTTATTTCAAAAAATAATTAAGTTTAAGTTAAGTTACGTTTAACTTTATTGTTTGCAATAGTCGATACTTAATTGTTCTTATGTCGATGAATGTATAAGAAAAGAGGAAGAGTAGAAAGTACAAAGGCCACTGTGATCCGAAAAGCCAAAAGTCGTGGTAAAAATGCAAATTTGTTTTGTTTTTTATTTCTAATCCCCAGTTTCACAGTGGTCGTTTAAACTTCAGTTCAGCTGAACCTTAAACGGCGTCCAAGTTTTTTAGTTTAACTCGTTCGGTTTCACAGTCAAATTTAAACTTTAGTTTAGTTAAACTTCGTTCAAATGCGTAATGTGACGTAACGTGTTCAGACATCACTTTTATGAAGTTTTTTAAATATCTTTCCTTGTCTTTTCTATCATTCTTTCCTCCTCTGAGGTAAACAAATAAGGATATTTAAGAAATGTTTTTTTTTGCTCATAATCTTAAGAATTTTTTTTAGTTCATTTAAAATCACTTTCACTACGCGATAAAATTTTAAATGCACAATTTAATTTTAAATTAATAATGTTTTATGAAAAAAACTAATATTTCGTGACGTTCTAAAAACTTTTTCCCACAAACCCCATTCAATTAAATTGAAATGTCAGTTTTGTTTGTTGAACTGGAGTTTTAACGGCAGAATACCCTTGGTTAACTTGAACTGCGAAATAAACTGAGTTTACAGATTAAACAAAACTGTGAAACCGAATAAATTCTTAAAGTGAAGTTTAAACTAAAACTGGAGTTTAAACTACCACTGTGAAACTGGGGGTAATCCATACAAACATTATAAATGCGAAAGTAACTCTGTCTGTCTGTCTGTTACTCTTTCACGCCTAAACGGCTGAACGGATTCTGTTGAAATTTGGTATGGTGATAGATGATAACCTAGAAATGGTCATATGCTATAAACAACTACGCCATCGTTCTTAGGGGGTAGGCAGATAACTAAATTGAGTTAGTGATTTTTAGTCGTTTTTGTTGGGACTTTTGATCTTCCACGTCTAAACGGCTGAACGGATTTTGATGAAATTTAGTAAGGTAATAGATATAGTAAAAAAAGGATATGGGCTATTAATATTGATGCTTTCGTACTAAAAGCGTAGGCAGTAGGCAGAAAACTAATTAAGTTAGTGATTTTTAATCGTTTGTTTAAAAAGTTTACCTCATTCACGCCTTAACGTCTGAACGGATTTTTATAAGACTTGGTTAATTAAAAGATAAGATCCTAGGCACGGACACAGGCTACTTTTTACGACGGGAAAATACCTCATTCTCGCGGAAATCTAGCGTGATCGTGTCAAGAAGCGCATGACGCCATAGCTACTGAAATGATTTTGATGTTTTTTTTTTTTTTTAACTGAGTGTTACTAAGACTTCAAGTTAGTATTTGACCACTTTTCTAACTTAGAGGGTAGGTAGGCGCAATAATTTAGGGAATTTATGATAAAATTTTGAATGCAACTGTCTTAAAAACTTATGCGGACGAAGTCGCGGGTAAAAGCTAGTAGTTATACATATAAACAGAGCTTTAAAAACAGCACAATAAAAAAGTTTTTGGCTAAAAGTTTTGTTTGTAGAGCTTTTCAAAGTTAAGCAATTTTGCTTTAGAGTAAAAAAAAATACAAAAACCAAATTTAATCATTTTCTTTTTTGCTTTATTGCATATTTAACGAGAAATCCTTTTTTTATAAATAAAACAAAAAACACTTTTTTAACGAATTTTTGACATTTGAATAGAGGTAAAAAAAATGACACGTGGAGTCCCGCGGAAAAACTTCAAGCATAGGTTAGCCTAACTATTTGTTAAACCGTGTTTAAATATAGCATCATTATTTTATTGTACACACTAGCCTTAAAGTATGAGAACAAACCTTTTTCATGATTTAAATTATTGGAACTGGAGAAGCGTGAACCTGAACCTTTTTAAATTTAAATTTTTTAAAATTAAAATAATGAGATCTTTTAAGCAAACTACTGATTTTTACATTAAACCTTAATATTTTGTAATCCACCTGCTTTCACGTCCCTTTTTTAACAAATATCTACCTCTTAAACCAACGAAAATTAGGAACCTTAGTCCATTTTGTTTGTATAGCCGGACAAAATTAGGAAATTTACATCTTCATTAATTTATTACTGGTACAACTAATAGCGTAATTTTTTTTTTTAGTAAAAAAAAAACTGAAAGAAATATTTAACTAACTTTATTGTCCAATAAATATAATAATTTAATATGTTGGCTATAACACAGGAACTACTTATTTCATCTTTAAGTTACATGGGATCTTCAAAAAAGGGCTGAAAAAAAGTTATTGCCCAGAGCTAGTAAATCTGTCAAATATAAAGAATGATGATTGTAACGATTTTTATTCTCTAAAATAAAATCTATCTATGCTATTTTATAACAATAACTTATTTTATTTTTAATTAAAAAATAAATTGGTCCGTAAACTTTTTTCCTACACTGTTTCTCATAAAATTGGTCGAATAAACAGTTTTAAAGGTGTCGATGAGATATAAATTGAAAAAAATACGGTTTTAACAATTCCTCAAAATATAAAAATATTCTTCCTTTTTTATGCGGCCACCATTATAAAAAATTATTTTTTGTAACACCCTGTGTAAAATTAAATAAAAACTGATTTTTTTGTTTTAAATTCACAAAAATTTTAACTGTTTTTAAAGTTTTACATAATTTTGGAAATTTCCTTTAAGAAAAAAAAATTATAGCAGTTTTCCATGCGTTCAAAAGTTATGATTTTTGCAACGAGAAAAGTCATTTTGGACCACAGTGGGCCGTAGAAAAGGTCGTTTTTCAAGATTAGTAAAATCTTTCATAAGTAAGTTAAAACTATTCTGTGTGGCTTTGTATAAATATTAAATTTAAACTTATAACACATTAATTATATTTATAATGGTAAGTAAGTTTTGTAGACTTAAACATACACTTTGGAACAATCTAATGAATTTAGTACGTCAAGAATATTGTAATCTCCAAAATAATATAAGTGTTTCTTTTATGCGTTCAACTAAGGCCCAAATTTATTCGAACCGTAGACGCTTCCTTAAGAATTAATGATACCCAAGGTTTACGTAACTCTTACATTTATCACATGTGATTTTTTGGATTATTTCCCTGAGAAGAATATGCATAAAACATATCTCTTAGTAATCAAAAATTTGTTTTTTTAAGGAGTTGACATGAACCATGTACTTGAAAGTAAAGCTTTTAATTTCAGTTCAGTGATTCGTTCGTTAATTTTTTCAATCATTTTGGTTTCGGTTCCATATGGTATTAAATAGGTTCAATTGTAATTTATTTCTGAAGCTAACTTATCTCGGTTAAACTCACAACTGAATTTATTTTAGGAATATAATAAAGTTTAGATTTGGCTGTCAGATTTATTTCCAAAAAATGTAATTTTTTAAAATTAACATGACCTTATATATATTTAAAATGACCATTATAAATTCTTTGACGTTAGGCAAAAAGGTCTTAAGTTAGAAACTGCAGTTGTTGGTAAGACAAAATTGAAATAAATTTAATTATTTACAAATCTGGTTAAAATTTGTTTAAACAAAAATTACTAAATTATTACGATGGGAAGCAGATGTGCTAGACTTACATAAGTCGATCAAAGGAAAAAAAAAGAGAAAAAGAAAATGAGTCAAACCCAGTCAAAAGCCTAAAATGCAAATTTTTGACTTAACCCCTTTTTGCCTAATGTCAAAGAATTGTAACCTTCGATTTTAAAATAAACAGTCACGGATATACTTTTGGGAAAATACAAGTGTAAAGGTAACATAAGAAATTGTTCAAAATACAGTTTTGTTCGCATTCGTACTGTTCTATTTTGACATGTTCTTGATTGATGTTCTAATTTTCAATAAATTAAACTTCCGTTCGTTCGTCTTCTTTTCTTTATAATAATTTTGAACGAGATTCAAAGATTGTATCATTAGTGAAATAGTGATTGCAATCAATCAATTTTTTTGTTGAATGATACAAAAATAACGAATCGATTCCGATTAACACAACTCTAGTTAGCAGCATACTTCCCATTTAATCGAATATTGTTGGCATTGATTTTATACATGTCAAGTTTTTGAAAATTTTACTAACTTAATACTCTGTTTTACTTCAGCCTTTAAAAATATTTTGAGGAGCTTTTTTACCGCCACCTTTGACGAAGATTTTCAATAAAAATACAAATCAACTCATTTCGTCACCCCAATCGCGCCTTTTCACAGTTGACAAAGAACAGATTTGACACTGAATTCGAAGGAAAAGCTTTCAAAACATGATAAAGACAATTTTTCAGTTAAATGATAAATTATTGCATATTTGAAAATCTTAGTAACTCAAAACTCTCAGTCATTCTTGTGTGCGAATAATATCAGGGAAATACTTTTCATGAAGAGAATTAATCTTGCAAGATTAGTCAATTCTTTGCAGGAAGCAGTACCCGTAAACATTTTCAGATGGAATATATTATGTAAATAGGTTACCCAGCCCTCTGCAAACTCAAATCGTTTTTCAAAAGTGTTCTGAATAGCTATTTAAATGGAATCATCCTCCATCGATGTTATGGGCGTAAATGATTTTGGCTTTCTCCCAAAAGGAATGTTGAAATGTCAAAAAATGTTAAATTAAAAAAGTTGTAAAACTTATACTCGGATTTCCAAATGAGATCGTATGTGAATAATACCCAGATCGTAGCCCTCAACTCATTTTGGTAACTCTTGATTACTTTTGTAAATGGGCAATTTTCAAAAATTGCTCCATTAATTGAAAAATTTGTAACAAAATTCACAGTCAAAGAGAATAATTTATTGTAACGAAGGTGAGCATGTGTAAACCGCCTTTAAATCATGCGTGTACCTTCATTTACGAGCACTTTTAAGTGCGGTTTCTGCTTAATCAAACATCCATCTGTAGGTATTTTCTGCTCCAAAAAATAACCTTTAACAATTTATCACCGTCTACATAAACAAGGTCACTCTTCACTCTGATGTAATTTTTAAAAAAAATTAAAAAAAAAAACATTGCACATTAACAATTCTGACCTCATAAAGTAATATTCAGCAGAGCATTCCACATACGACATAACCCATAAACCTTCCAGGGGCCGAAAAGTATGTTGATCAGATAAGATTGTATCTTTACGAGTATTTTTATTTTTTATCAAAATGTTTCTCTGAATGAATGCAAATAACTTTGGTACTGGAGCTTGAGACAGTCTCGGTGGTGGAACTGGGAAAGACATGACAATTTTTTGCAGACTTCCACAATAAGATCTAATCTTGATATCGTTAATCTGTGATCCCCATTGTTATGTCGATCAGATACATTTTTTCTCAAATTACCACATTCTACATCTCGTAGATGTAATTGAGATGCAGTTGTATACAAATAAGTATCTATAAAGTGTGGGCTGCAATTTAACTTCTATCTTCTTGTTATTGAGATCCCAGGGCACGTATATAAATTAAACTCAATTCTATTTTGTCATCGTGCTATTTAATGGCTTAAACCATCGTTTTGCATTATAATTTCACTTGGTTCAAGTGGGCCAAATTGAACATAGTCAGGTATACATAAGTGACTTGTCTATTGAACAAATTTGAATCAACGTATAAGGTTTAAATTTAAACGTGATTCCAAAGAAAAACGTTCGTCTATAAGACTTAAGGTGGTGTAGATTAGAAGTGTGGATAAAATCAATTTGAGGCCTTTGAATGTACTTTTTAGAGATACCTTTACCTATAAATGTGTTATAAAATACAATGTTCTTGGGAAATTATTTGTTTTTGGTGGCCTTAGACCATTTAAATTTTCAACAAAGAGATTCTAAGTATTTTAAAAATGGTTAACCAAACATAACAAAGAAATAAATTACAAAGACTGAATTGCAATTAAAGTTAATATTAAAAATGTCTATTGAACTCTTAACTCCAATAAGACGGCTTGAGCCAAGAGTCATAGAAATTGTTATTGACTTAGTTGTGTCTCCTAAAAGTCTTTTTATTTCGGAATGGTATTTCAATGGAGAGTTTAAACATTTAGAAAAATAACGACAGAATCCAGCCAGATTAATTAAAATTTAGTTTATAACAAATCTTATTCAATTAATAGAAGTTATAGAAAAATAAGACTTCAAGACTGTATGGTAAATACATAAATGTATAAATTGTTTTCAAGAATTATAGTCAACAGTAAAAATATTTTATTGAGTGTGTAAAGGTTAAACAAATCTAGAAAAGTTTCTTCAACTGATTTTATGAAATATTTAAAAAAAGAGAAAGAAACGGTGAACAAATATATACATACACTGCCAATCACAATTCGTTCTTTATACCTGCTGAAAATTTCGTACCCATAAAAATTTACTACATTTGAGTAGGTAGATATTTTCTTTAAAAAAAGTAATAAAATTAAGGGGTTAAATAGAAAAGACTGTTGGAATTTCCCTACATTAATTAAAGACCTACTTAAAAACAGTATGAAAAAGTGCGTCACTTGGATGAGGCCACATGAAAAATCTTATAAAATATCAAAAAAATGAAAGAAATGTTTACAGTTTTTGGTTTTCAAACATTTATTTATTAAGTTTTTCTCAATTAATAATGAGTATGCCCCCCATTTTTCAAATTGACCTCTATTACACGGTTTGGAATGGAATCATAAAGTTTTTTTAAATAGTCAAGTGAAATCTCGTCCCAGGCATCACGGATAGCTTCAATAAAGAGTCCTTGTCTTCAAATTGTCTACCGCTTTCATAAACTTTTCGAGATAGCCATGCCCATACGTTTTCGATTATGTTCAAGTCCGGTGAATAGGGTGGCCATGGCAAAAGCTCTACGTTTTCTGATAAAATCCAGCTTTTGACAACCCTGGAAGTGTGGATGGGGGCATTGTCTTGTTGGAAAATCCAAGGCAGAGGTCCAAAAATATTTTTCATCTTCGGAAATGACCGTTCCAACAAGCATTTGTAGCTGTTTCCGTTCATTGTTGTAGAAAGAAACTCCAACTCGATTTTGCCATAGTAGGTGATAGCTCCCCACACCATAACACCTGATGTACGGCTGTGATGTCTTCCCAAAATTAGTTCCTCTTTTCCTAATTCATGGAAATAAAAGTTGTAACCATAGGGGCCGTCAAGGTTAAACTTTTTTTCATCCTAAAAGACAACGCGTTTCCATTGAGACATGTTCTGTTGCAAAGTTCATTCGCAGCTCCTTGTGTACTTGCTTTAGAACAGATTTCTTTTTGAGTTTTCTTCTCTAGATCCACCTTTTCTTATTATCCTTCGGACTGTCGAAATACTGGCTGATACTCCGCTTTTGGACCTTATTTTAGTAGCTGATTGAGTAGAATTTGAAGCAATACGTTAAATTAACCGCTTTTCTCGGGATGTTGTTGCTTGGGCTGTGCGTTCTTTTTGGGTTTTTCCATAGTTTTGAGGATCAGCAAGATAGTTGTTTACAACTGTCTTACTTCTGTTCAGCTTCCTTGCTAATTCTCGGCTTGAGAGTCCCATTTCCTTGAAAGCATCGATTTGTCCTCTTTCTGCCACTGTCAACGTCTTTCCGGAACCCATTTGTAATTGAAATTTAATAAAAAGAGTTATTTGTAAAACGTTCTTAAATATTGCAACCAAAATTTTGAAAAAAAAATTGCTGATGTGAACTTCTACAACGAAATATTCGCAATGGCCTCATCCTAGTGACGCACTTTTTTTATATCCTTTTTAGGTAGCTCATTCATTAATGTAGGGAAATTCCAACGGTCTTTTCTAATTAACCCTATAATTGTATCACTTTGTTTTAAGAAAATGTGTACCTACTCTCATGTAGTAAAATTTTCCGGGTTAAACAAATTCCAACAGGTATCGGACCGAAAATCGGTTGAAAAATATGTGGCCTCATCCTAGTGATTGGCAGTGTATATCTACATGCATACATATGTACATACATAATAGTATTTAGTAAGTCAAAAAGTTATGTGCTTAAATATGTATTTAAAAACTTCAATCATCTTCCAAGATATAGATTCCTTTTTTTGAGGTTCGTACGACAGCTCTTTTGTTTTTACTTTTTGGATTACCTCACTTTTAATACAAACATGAAAATAACATTTTAAAATTAAAGTATACATTTTTTAATTAAATTAAAATTAGTTTAAAAATATATGAAAAGATGGTATGTAATCGGTTTGACGAGAAAATACATAAAATAAAATAGTTGCAAGCTTTTTATAAAACACATCTCAGGAGACAATTAATTTAAGAATTTGTTAGATCACTAGAATTGTTGTGCTAGATTTTTTTTGTCTTTTGAATAGGGACAGGGTAAAGCTTATTTAGGTCTTTCTTCTTCTATTTAGTTACGCCATCCACCTTCAACAGACCTTATGTGCAATCTACCCAGAAAAATAAGGTGGTATTGAACACTTAGTATGAAACTTATCATGCCTTTCAATTTTGGATTTACGAGTTAACTAAGAAATGTCTTTATGGCCACTGGCCAGGCATCCAACATAGATGAATATTGAACTGGTTGGTTAGCCATTTCAGTGAATAACGATCGGAAGTTTATGGCTGTAAGTAAAGTGACTTCTTGGCTGTGATAAAATGTTTTCTTTAAGACATAAGAGACTTCTTTGGTGGCCAAGAGCTTATAAGAATCGATCCAGTGATTTAGATATATATAAACCAATAAAGACTATTTTTTACGAAAGTTTACTTTGGTCTTTTGACTCCCCCTCGATATTGGGCTGGCATATATTGATTTAAACATGTTTCCAGTAATTTTTATTAGTAAAAAATCTCCTTACTTTTGTCATTACCCGTATTTTAATTTAATTTGTTTAGTTCGAAAATATAATTTGTTTGTCATGGGTTTTCTCTGTAAGCTTAACATTGATATCTATTTCTTATTATAAAAAAGTTCAAAGGTATTTTATACATAAAATTGACTGAAAAGCCAGCAATATTAGGTAGTATAGACAGAAAAAAGGAAACACGATAGAAATAGACATATACTACAATTTAAGTGGATCCGAAAAATAAAATAAAACTATACTTTAAGATTTTTAGATACGGTTTTACTTTTATTTCTAAGAATAAGCCCTTAAATATAATTGAAAATAAAGGGCACCCTGTTCAAAAGTTGAGGCTTTGTTCAAGCAATATGAGCAATTAAAGTTTCCTATCTGAACTAACTAAATGTATCTACAAATTATTGCGCAGTATTCGTATATTCCACTTGCAATGATGGCAAAAACTGCACCAACAATTCCTTATCCGTCATTGGTCCGTCGATGGTTTGTATCTATATTTGTACATAATTGTAAATAATTTGTAAAACTAAAGAAAAATCCAATTTATCAATTCAGTTAAATTTTAACAAACTGACTTCTTTGTCCAAAGATTGAATTGTTGTCGATCTCACAAACAATTGAGGTTAATTTTTACAGTACCTACACCTATTAAGTACACACAACTAATTTTGTATCTTAAATAAAAGAGATAATCTTGATCGTTAAAGTGAACAGAAAAAAAATGAGAATTTATGTATTGTACTACAGTAAAGTTAATACTTTTTCTTATAATAAAATAAAAACATAATTTTGTTGAATTATCTTATTATTATTATATCTCTTTAGATATAGGCTTACGAGTATACTATTTATATATAAATACATCCACGCATTTTGTTACGAAACTTTCATTGCATTACCTTCCTACTTAATTTTATGATTTATTTTACTTATTATGTATTTTACAATTAGGTTGCTTTTATATTTATAAACTTGTTTTGTGTCTTCTTTATGTGACAGAAAATCTATAATGAACTAGACTATATTAAGATTAATTAAATGGAATTTATTAACATCGTAAATTAAAAATAAACATTATAATTAAACCCATACAGTTTCTTATAAATACAAAAACTTTAAGTACAATTAAAGCTAAGGCTTTTTCGAAAATTAAGTTAGATATTGAAAAGATTTAAATTGTATTTGAAAGATAAAAGAATTTCCGAAGCATCGATTTATTTTGAAGTGAAACAATGAACATAGAAATTAAAATACTCAACTGAATAAATTATTATTTTTATCTCGTACTTATAACAACAAAGACTTAACTCCATAATAATTATTCTTTCGTAAAGTTCACTTCACAAATTTGCCCCTTAGGTGTGTTATTTTATTTTTTTGCAATAGAGTTTAATAACTGTGATTAGCGGTTAAGATATTATTTTATATAAATATAATCATTTTTTATGTTGAGTCGTTTATGTTAAGGGGAGTTTAAAGTGGGCTTGGTCTATAATTTCACAGCCCACATTAAATGTTTTTGTTTTTTTTTTTCTTCTAATGGCAATTTAGCAATAACGGATACAAGTACATAATTTAATGGCCTTCGGCTGAAAAATTCCATTATTCTACATCCGTACCCGTCCTTATCTATAAATTTTATTTTTGTATTTGTGAAAGAGAAGTTTAAGTTTGTAATTTAAGAACTGTTTGGTAACGTTTGCAGTATCAAACAAAAGATTATAACTCTTAAGTCACCTTTTAATAAATATGGTCCTACAAGTGTTACACTAATTTCTACAAATTGTTACAATAAAGGACATTTTCTTCTACTTATGTTACTTAATTATTTTAAATTACATATGGAAATTGTATTTTGTCAAAGTCTTATATCAACTGCGTTTTATTGGAAATCTTTAGCAGTTCCCCAGTTCCCCAAGTCCCAAAAAATGTACTCACTTAAACGCACTCTTTATTTTAACTAAAATCATCTTTACATTAATTAAATTGTATTTGAAAAAAAAAATGTAATAGATTTCTCCGGTCGAGTTGAAAAATGCATGCAAATGGAGATCGATTTGAAATTTGCATGTAAATGCAGACCAAATTCAAATTAAAGTTGATTATTCCAGTAATTTAGAGCACCAACTACAGAAATAAGTTGCCGGCAACTTTTAAATCCAGCTACAAAATCGTGGTTCAAAATTTCCATTAAATTTGTTGTATGTTTTAACTAAACAAAATTTTTGTCTGCTATTTGTTGCACGTTTACACTTTGTAGTATAACCAAAGCATAATTATTAACAAGGACACCCTCAAGAGTCAGCCAAACATTTTTGTTTGCACTGCCTCCTACATTTCACAATCCGAAACTACTACTTTAGGTTAATGAAATTCATGTCGTTTTCAATTGGCAATCCGGAATGAGAAGTAGAAGCAGAATCCCAATTGAAGACTTTTTGTGAATTCTGAAAAATTTGAAGTTTGGTGTGACTGTATTGGTAGTTTTGCAATCTTGGCTTTTTGGAAAACTCCTGCAATAGAAAATTAACTGAATCACTTGCATCGTCATCACTTGATGAAGAAGATGAGGAAGACGACTCCAACAATGTTTCTAACAAATTAGGAACAATTGCTAAGATATTGTCAGTATTATTATCCATTTTTTTATAGTTTAATTTTAATTTCAAGCACTCACTTCACAGTCTGCAAAATTTGTTAATTCAAAAATATGACATTTGTCAAGTGTGACATGTAAAATCTTTGAATGTGTGAGTGATTGTGTTTTTGCTTATGACTTCAAATCCAGAAGAGAAATTTCTTCTTTTTCAGAATTAGAACTGTCTTTTTTACCCAATTGAACGCTTTGAGAATGCTTTTTTCTGATTCCAGATTGCCAATTGAAAACGACATCAATTACAAGCGAAGCATGGAACAATTCATTTAATAAAAAGAATTAAAATATGTACTTTGAATTCACTCCAAATGGCAACTCCTTAAAATTAAGATTTGTGTGATCTCAAATGACAAAAATAGTGAAAGGAAAATTAAATTACAGTCATGTTGTTTGCAAATATAGTTTTTACTACTTTAATTTGCTCCCAAAAAGGAATAACTATAATAAATAAGTGAATAAGTTTTTAGAATCCCTGTGGGCAATTGTCATCAATATGGCTGAAATGAAAAATTTAAATATTGTTTTTACTCTGCCTAAAAATAGAAAGTCAACTTTTTTTAAGGTCTTTCAAAAATTATGTCCACATTCATACAAATTTGCCATTCAATTTCTCCATCAAATGCTCACCCATTTTTAAATATAGAAAATTATTTAATAAGCGTTGACGCAATTAGCCAAATTTGTTTAAATCACCAAGTTTTTTTCTAAAAGCCAGATTTTTAATTGCCTAACTCTGAAAGAAGAATTTATTGCCTCAAGCTCCATCAGCCTCAAGCCTTAGGCCTTAACCATTAACTAAGGTGATAATGACAAACAAATAAAATATAAACGCCATCTATGTCTCAGAGTTTAGCTGACAGGAGAAACGCTTTAGGTTATTATTATTTTGTGACACTTTAGACACGAATCTACTCAATCTGCAAAAATATCCGCACAATAAAATGCAGTTTTCACAACTTCGCAATTAACCAAAATTAAAACAATGTATCAACTTAACGGTATATTGCAATATTGCACCTGGTATGTTTTATTGTTGCACCATATTTGTATAAATAAAAAATATTTCCAACATTCAAGTGAATTTTTAAAATCTAACTGTGCAACTCACAATTTTTTTCATTGGAATAACTTGTGTCAAATGCAATTTTCATCTCGGAAGTCAAAAGATTCAAAATCGGCAAGATTTTCTTAAAACGAAAGTAAGAGGAGGAATTCCAAATATATCCAATAAAACGCAGGCTTAATTCAGAGCAGGATAAGTAAGTGAAAGTTGAGTGAATTTTAAAAGGAAGTAAGAAAG
The DNA here is from genome assembly GCA_905146935.1 of Scaeva pyrastri. NCBI lineage: Eukaryota > Metazoa > Arthropoda > Insecta > Diptera > Syrphidae > Scaeva > Scaeva pyrastri. The sequence continues at coordinate 131,595,376 of LR989927.1, forward strand.
ATGCTTCATTTGTAATTAAAATCTTTTGGATATAAACTTTTTTTCTGTCTTTCTTAAAGAAATTTTAAAATAGGTGTGTGTTTAGAAATTTGAAAATTTTCCATTGGAATTTTTGTGTTGTTAGCACAACATAAACAATTTAAAATTAATCTAGTGCAGTATGAGCGCCAATCACGCGAGTCGCAAATTAATTAAATTTTTTTATGGTACAAACTTAAATAGTTAGACCTATAGTAGACTTTATGTAGGTATGTTCAAAGATAGTTAATTAGATTCGTCATCCGTTAAGTTGGATTGGAAGTTAGTCAATATGGCTATTTTTTGCATTACGTTACACGATGCAAAAAAAGTTTCTTTGGTATGGACGAATATCGTGCAAATACCAAGCCTTATTTTTAGAATTATAGAGCCGATATTCTTTCTCCCATTTACCTCAACAACCTACTTATTAACATTTTTTGATTTAGAGCTTTTTAATAATGGTATCTTTAAATTAAAAGCTATCCGCCGTTGACATTAATTGATAATACTTACCGAGAACTTAAGCCACCAGCGCAGCGCAGCGGATCAAAAGAACAAGTTTTTTAATAGTCGTGTTTTTTTGGTAACTGGATATGCATCTCAAAATTTAACTATGAATTGTTTGGGTGAGCTTTAAGTTGTGGGCGGTTAACCAAAGAACAAAAAAGCTTTTTTTTTTAATTTTTGCTATATTTTCATGAATATTTCAACTCGAACTGCATTTTCATGCATTTTTCAACTCGACTCAACTTCTTGGTAAGAAGACCAATTTTGTGATTTAAATCAATTGTGAGTTATAAAGTGAATAAAGCTAACGGTAAAAGTCGTTCCAATGAAGGAATTCCATTTTTTTTGTGTTTCTACCTGTCAGTTTTTCCGTCAATTTCGTTTTCAATGACAAACGTTTTTCAATGACATTTATAGCCAAGTTGTCAAAAAAAACTAAAATAATTGATTTTAAAATGAAAACTTTTTAGGGTTATAACTGCACTCATAATAGATACATAATTATGAGACGTCCACTGTTGCCCGTACCATCCCTGTTCTTAGACGTAAATTCTATTTTTTCGTCAGATTGTGAAACGAACCGAAATCAATGAATGACACACCGTTTAATTTGTAAAAATCAAACACCCATGTTTATAATTGCCTTATTTGCATGTTTTGTGAATGCTGAATAAAAATAATCCATTTGACAGATGTAGCGTTAACTGTCAAAATTTCAGTGATAAGATTGGAAAAGTCTACGGTCTAAGCTAAGCAATTTTTAAAAATATTCATGAATAAAGTTTTCTAATTAGGTGACTGCCTTCAGTTAATTGTCATCCTTAAGTGTTCACTTAAACTGAGACCAAGAACTTCAATGCATGACAATAATTACTATTAATAGCGGTATATGCACTAAAATAGTTTCATTAAATGTCAAAATAGGTTTTTTTCGATAAGAATGCTCCAATGGCGATTTTATAGAATTTTAAAAAAGATGATCGACACCAAAGTCCAAATTAAACAAACTAAAATTCTGATCGCCGACCAACATTTTCATGTTTTAGTTCCTTATAACAGAATCTTATTTAATAATTTTTCATTTTCAAGATGATTGAAACGATAAATTGACAGATGGATGTCATAAATAACTTTGACAGTTGTATCTGAAACATAACAAATAGACAAGCTGTCATGTCACTTAACCGAAACTACTTATTTATAAACAAACCTTTCATAAGGATCAAAAACGCGAGAATCCAGAAATGTTACTTGAACACGAGGTAGTGACATATTATGCATGTACAGTACATTGTACAAATTCAGAATTTTCCAAGTCTTGCATAATCAGAGATCAACATAAAACCCGTGGTTTTAATCGAGGTGACTAACTTTTGCAACAATTACAAGTGAACGTTGTTTAAATCGCTAAAAACGGACACTTTAAATTGCGTAACCACCGATTTAATATCGAACCACAATATTGGACCCTTACTTTGTAAATACATTTATCATTGAATATCGATAACACCGCCGATTACTTAATCCACATTAGTAAGTGATAAAAAATCAAATAACCACATGAGGTTAAAAAAACTTCAAAATAATTAATATTTATACAATTAGCAATAACTAATTATTTTTTATCACTAAACAGTTTATTTTAATAAACCATAAATTCGGTGGTGGAATTTTCAACTTTGTTGCAAGCATTCGAAGATTGCGACTGAAAATGGAAAATGTCCGAAAAGCCACCTGACTTGAAATATTTCCTGTCTCCTTGTATGTGACGCGTGACAGAAAATCTTATGCCAAAACTATTTAAATACAAGATGGAGTTTTATTTTTAGTTTGTTACTTAAAAATATACATTTTAATTTATGACAAAATGACCGCTTTGCGCGGCATGTCGATCAAACGCGGGCAATGCGTATGTAATTTGCAATTAAGTCTAAATGGCAGCTTATGTCAACATTTTGTAAGTGCGTAGACAAGAGAGTGTGCCTGTGCAAACGTTGATCACTTTCTAATAACTTCTTCATTAATTTTTTTTTTTCATTTTGTATCTTTTTCTCATTTGAAAATTGTATGCTTATTAGAAAATGTTTTGATCGATTAAAACCAATGTACAGCATCTGTTGAACAAGCAAGACTAATGTAACCGTCGCTGTCATTCCGAGGAATACATATAATATTAAGTTGCCACCAAAAGTCTGGCTGTCTATTTTTTTAGAGCAATTAAAACGCAACGTCAAAAAATTTGGACTAAACACTGACTCTTGTGGGTGTCCGTCCATGTACGCGTTCAAGCTTAGTATCAGATCAAAACATTCGGTTAAATATTGCTGCACGCTCCATTTACACTCCATGTGGCGACATGGACTGGACGTGGTATTTCTTTGCTGGAAAATAAAATCTACTTGACAGATTAAAAAAGGTATATACAGTAGAACCAAAATGGAGTCGAGGAAAAATGATAAAACAAAAGTTAACGTCGGTGATGTAGTGTTGTGTTTGGAATCGAGTTGTTCCCATACTTTGGAGGTAATTAAACGCAGGTATTCCATAATTTAAAATATTCCTAAATTAAAAAAATTAAAACGGTGTCCCAAAAGGGAATATTTTAGGGCCTCTTTTATTAAGCTCCAAAATGTAAAAAAAAAAACGTTAAGATACAATTTAGTCCGCAACAGTTAATTTTATGAAGATTTTTGTTTTCGAAAAATCGAAACAATCTTAAATCTTTAGCTTTCAAAATATGTAGGTATCAGCTAAAACTATAAATGTAAAGTATACCCGTACCCGTTTTCAACATTATTTTTAAATTTGTCAATAAATTTTTAAAACTTAACGACGACAGATTCGTTATAAGCGTTTTTTTAACTTTATTAAAGGCAGTTGAAGACGAAGAACTATTTAAGTCTTTTTTGAAAGTTAATGAAATACTGAAAATATTAAAACTGAATTTTGAAGATAGAGCTTAGTAACAAAAAGCTTCTTGAATAAAGATAACCTCAAAAAACTCAATAAAAATGTTTTTTAAACTTTATAATGTGCTATCTCAAAAACCTGTCATTATTAAGTGATTTTAAAGTTGAAAGTGAGGTTATTCAAAAACCTTTGGAAACGTATGACTCTGGTTTAATAATTCTTCTTTTTAAAATTCTGACAACACATTCATCATTTTTCATTTCAAAATTCTGACAGTTAATTCTTTGTAAAAGTAATTCTTATTTAATAATAATTTATTTTAAAGGACTTACACTAAAATTCCGTTAAAATAATGACGTCCTTGCAGTCGTGGCTAAGAAAATGTTTCAGTAGATTTTTAAAAAATACATAAAAATCGAAATATCATTCATTTTTCTGACTTCATAGTATTCTAAAAAGTGCGTAGTTTTTTACACTTTCGAAATTTTTCTTATATTATTTGCAAAATTATACATGACAGTTTTGAAAAAAAGAATTTTGACCAAGTCCGAATTTGATTGACAGTAACAAAACCATTTTGATTCGTTTAATGTTAAAACTTGTCCTGACATCAAAATCAAAAACTTTATTTTAAAAACCACACCCAAATTTGCAACCTCAATTCTCCGACTATAAATATTGGTTTTATAGCCTTTTATCGAGACTTAACTTTGGGGACCATTAAAGCCGAGAGATCAGCCACTATTGCTACCTCGACCCGTAACTAAAATCCTTTGTCGGTTGGTGCCACATTAATCTCTATTCGAACTTATAGAAGTTTACCTTAAGTTTAAAGCCGAATACTTAAGTGGTGAGTCCGTACCATTTTCTCACTTAAAGTGCAACTCTCGTTCGTTTCGTGTTCGTTGCAATTCCATAGCATGGTCTTGCAGTCTTGAGAGCTAAAATATAGTTCACAGACTAAATTATGCAATTTCATTTTTATCGTATTTTTATTTATTTTTTTTGTGTATCACTGCGATACGCCATCGCCACCTCTTAGGTTTTTAGCCATCAGGCCAACTTCTATAAAAAGGTATGCGCTGCAAATGGTTCTTTGTAAAGACATATTTTTTATTTAATAATGAATGAATATGAGGTAGATATGGTACAAAGGGGGGGGGGGGGGGGGTGTCAATCAGCAGCATTTTTTGTCTAAGGTTTTCACCAAAGAGTGGCCTTGTGGAATGAAAAAGATAATACCCATATGTGTAACGTTGATGGTTGATCTGAAGAATTTTCATATGAGTTTTGTTTTGAAAGTTATCAAAAGAAGTAGGTAACACATAAAGGTCTGAAGTTGTTGGTTAACTTCTGAAAAAGGGAACGATTTTTTGAGCCAAATTATTTCTTAGATATACTTATGGTTAGTTATATTTTAGGCCCATAATGATGTGAACCTTCAGAAACTTCAATTGGAAAATTAATTGCATGAGAGAAAGAAATAAACTTTAAAAAAAATATATAAATGAAGGTCTGAAGGTTTTTTGTTCAGATAAGAATTTAAAAATTAAACATTATACTCGTAGAAGGAGATACAATTTTTAAAAGTTGGCTCTACAAACTTGGTAAGATAAATTTAAAATTACAAGAGATGGAGGCCTTTATATAAGACTGCCTGACAAGTAGTTGTCAAAATAATGTAGAACTTGTCAGTAAATGACAAGATTACTTGTAACTTTTTATTTAACATTTATTTGACGCTGACAAGAACTAGACAAGTAATGTTTAAGACTTCACTTCAGACATTTCATCTTGGAAAAATGAAAGAAATATTTCTGTCTTTAAATTTAGTAAAATAAACAAATAGACTATTTCATAAATTTTATGTAGCCATATTTATATGGTCTGTTAAATTTTAATCCTCTTCTGTCCATTGATCTAGGATCTTGATTTGAAGCTTACATTGAGATTTAGATGACAGCAATATTGAAGTTGTGCAAAACGTCACATCACAATTGAAGGGTCCAGAGGAAAAATGGCACCAGTCACATAAAGACAATTCGGAGAAAAATCAATATTAAGGTTTACTAAATCACACAGGCTAATATAGAAGAAAAAAAAAATCAGGCAGACGGCAAAGCCATTTCCTACTTATTTATTTATATTATTGTATTTTTTGTTATTTTTATTTATTTATTTTAAATTGTAAACTCATAGATACAAATAAATATAAAATCTAATCTAACCTAGAAAAAAAAATAATTCAAAAACACAGTTTTAAAGCTTATCATTTTCTTAGATCCAGACAAAAATTTAATGTTCATTCCATGCATAAATAGATTAAATAAAAATATTTTAATGAATAAGGTACGTGAATTGTGCCATTTTTCCCTTTAATCAAGCAGAAAACGAAATTATAAGTTTACTTACTTATGGTATACCAGCTAAATTAAAAAAAAAAATCTAAATTCTAAAAGTACGTAGTTTTGTAACCGATTATGTTTTTAGTAGCAGCAAAAAAAAAATGTATTTAATGAATAAATAGAATACGATTAAATATAAATAATTTATGGACTTGTGCCGTTCTGCCTCATTATGGCTTTTTTAAAAAATGGTTTTTTTAGGTAGAATAGCACTTAATTAGAAAAAGAGAATAGAACATCAGAAAGTAGGTACTTGCAAAAACCTACAAGATGGCATCATTAGGTTAATTTTGAAAAAAAAAAAATGGACTCGTGCCGTTTTTCCCCTAGACCCTTCAATTGTTTGGACTAAAAGACTACTACTAACTGGGCACTGAGTCCCAAATACGATTTCAAAATCAAATAAGTTGAATTTGTGTCCAGTTTAAACAAAAAGATACAAGATATTTATATGCCTAATTTGGACAAATAATTCAGTTTTCTTTTGTATTTTTCGAAAAATAACCATGTGTAGAACTAATTTCCAAATTGGAAAACAAAGATAAAACCATTTTGACCTGATTAAATTTGTCCGACCTATAGATTGTCTAATTTTTCATTCATTTGACACCTTATTTCCTCATTGGTCATAAGAGGTATTTTGTGACATCATATATTATGTATATCAATTGTCTTGTCTTACAAAACTATTTTTACACTTTTCTCTAAACTTTAAATGGCCATTTTCTTGCTAAGCAGTTTAAAAAAGTTCTCTAAGTTATATAAGTGTCTGCGTGATTTTTTTTTTTTCCTTAACTCGATTTCGAAATTTTAAAATGAAGTGATATTTTCTTTATTCCCAATTTTCAAAAAGTCAATTAAAAAAGTCAACAGCATTCCGAATAGATCACCTCAGACGTGAAAAAAAAACCTCACAATGAATCACCATTTAGTTTAAGGAGAATATGGTTTTTCAAAAACTTCCCAAATTAAAAACTTCTCTTGCAAAAATTCTCGAGATATTGTAGCGGAAAAATAATATTTACCATTTCTTTGAACTTTTTGTAGTTTTTTTATTTATTTTCAACAAATATCAATTTGATATTTGTCAACATTTTATCATATAGATATTGAAAAATGCATTCCAATGTAAATAAAATGCATTTGAAGTCAATATAGTTGTTTTTTGTGATCACATTTAAGCCGAAAAACAATTTTTGACACTTTTCGGTAAATTATACATATTAACAATTTATTGTATTATGCAAAAAATAAAATAAATTCGATATTATAATTATTGACCACTCAATTACGTCAAGAAACTGATTTTGAAATTTTATAGTTAAAATATTTTTCTTAAGTTTTTTATTTTTTTTGTAAAAAAATATCAATTTGAAATTTTTCTAAACTTAGCATATATTAATAATTGTTTTGTGTAAAAACTTAAATAAATTTGAAGACAATATCGTTGACCATTCTCGAGATATTTAATTTAAAAAAAAAAATATTTTTTAACAATTATTTGTATTTTTTTATTTTTTGTAAAAAAACTGTCTCTTGATTTTTTTCTAAAATTTTACCAGATATTTAGGACAGCATGAAGATGATTTCATTTTTTCTTCATTGTATTTAAAAAAAAATATTGGTATGTTGAACCTTTTCCAAATTTAAATAAAATGTATTTATAGTCAATAGAATTTTCCGTTCCCGAGATATTTGCCACCAACTGAAATGTTTTTCTTTTTTTTTTAAATTGGTATTGTGAGAAAACCGCTTGACAAATTAAGCATCTTTTAAAGTTATAACATACTAGCTTTTAATCGCGACTTCGTTCGCATAAGTTTTTTTGTTTTCTCAAGGCTGTAAGTCCCCCTGCAACAATGTCCCACTTTCGTGTTCCGGTCCTCAACTTCACATCTGACACGATCACGCTAGATTCCCGCGGGAATGAGGTATTTTCCCGCCTTAAAAAGTGTGTTCGTGCCTAGGATCCTATCTTAAAATTAACCAAGTCTTATAAAAATCCGTTCAGACGTCAAGGCGTAAATGAGGTAAAATTTTAAAACAAACGATTAAAAATCACTAACTTAATTAGTTTTCTGCCTACTGCCTACGCCTTAAGTACGATAGCATGAATATTAATAGCCTATATCCTTTTCTAGGTTACTATCTAATTAAATTTTATCAAAATCCGTTCAGCCATTTAGGCATGATAGAGCAAAACTCTCAGCAAAAACCATAAACAAATCACTAACTCAATTCAGTTTTCTGCCTACTTTCTACCCCCTAAGTACGACGACGTGATCATTTTGATCTTATATCCGTTTTTAGGTAACCATCTATTACCTTACCAAATTTCAACAAAATCCGTTCAGCCGTTTAGGCGTGATAGAGTAACAGACAGAAAGACAGACAGAGTTACTTTTGCATTTATAATATTAGTATGGAAAGTATGGATAGTATGGAAGTATGGATTGAACAAAACTTAATTCGAGTAAATATCTCTATTTATTCTCGAGATATCGTTTACGAAAAAGGGTCTCTCGAACGACGTACACGCAAATGACAAATTTAGGGTCTAAAATACCAATTTGACAAATCGGACCGAAAACAGCAACTCCCCATGGAAAGTTAAAATAAAGTTGACGCAAAAAAATCATCAAAAACATATTCTTCACATTTCATGTAGTAAAAATGAAGATTTGTTTATACTCTAAAATTATTTATTAGCCAACAAAGTTTGGTTACAACAAATAAAAACAAAACTTTAAGAAATTGACAAATGTTATAAGAAAAAAAAAAGTAAAACTGTGTAGCCTTTGAACTTGGCAATAGCCCGTCATCACCTTAGCTGTTGTCGTTTCATTTAATCCCCTTAATGTGTATAATTAAAAATGCAAATTACTTATTAAAAAAACACACGTGAACATAAACTTAATTGTTTTTTATTTTTTGTACTCAAGATATTTACAGCCACAAAATTATAATGATCAATTTCGGACGAACCTTTTGGCATTAATTAATATTTATCACTTTTGACAAATTACTTAGCGGTCAAATTGGTAATATTTCGTTTGGAAAAAAAGTAAATTTCAAGACCATCAATCAAATAGTAGTTAACAACTATCAAAACACATAAAACAAGCTCTACAGGAATAAAAGTCCACGAGTTCGACAACCGATTTTTTTATGTATGTGGTTATCCAAAGGTGCAAACGGCTTCTGACCAGAAGCAGCTATCAAGTCTTAAAGATTTATGCTAATTATGTCGAAATACGACACAAAGGTAATCAGATTAATAGTTAACGACACTCATGGTAAACTTAACTCAAATGGTTACCATATTAAGGTCGTTAATTAATCAGTCGATTCTAACGCCATCTAGAGTGAAGTATTAACTTAAAATTAAATTTTAATATCAAAAAAAAAAAAAAACCTTAATCCTACAACAAGAACATGAACATAATCACTGTTATTGGAGTGCATCCATAATACAAGCAACTTAAAATTCACAACACACAATAATTAGTCATACCTGCTTACTTAGACTTAGCACACCGCATTTATTACCTACTTAATTTGCATTTTAATTACAATTCTATTTATCGGAGCAGCGAGGATTTATTTTTCTTTCTGCGATAATATGCAAGTCAGTTCACTGAGCATGCAATTTTAATTTCCATAGCTCTTGTATCTTTTCAATATACGAGTAATGTTCGTATATATGTGTTTTAGCAAACCACTTAATTAAAGGAAATTTTTCACACCATTTTGCGATGCAAGTCTTGAAATATCACGCAAATGGTATTTCGATCGCCAACGACGATTCCACAAACGACACCGCGCCGTTGAGTGTTACTGCTGCGCCCCGCGCCAAACCCCACCACTACGCCACTGCTGAATTGACGGAGAAACGTTTACTGGCTGTCAAATAGTCATCATTTTTTATGTCATAAATCGTAGATCGTCATCGTCGTCGACAGTGAACAAGTTAAATAAGATGTCAACAACCTATAATATGCTTCTTATGGCCAACGACGACGACGACCGACGTTGAAAACGGCAGTTGCCAGTCCAATACCGAAGTAAGTAGGTATATGTATGTACTTTACTCATTTGTTGAATTATTCAAGTGTGTTGTGAGGCGTGTGTCTTCCGCCATCGCATCCATTAACATAGCAAAGCGCGAAGCGGTGAATCCCAGCGAGGGGTGATTTTAATACCATATCGAGTCTGCTACAAAACCATCGCTCAGGTTGATCTAGACTCTTACGCAAGTATAAGACGACAAAAGTAGGCTACTTAGATTAGATATGCTTCCTCAAACTCGTCCGAAGTTGTGATTTATGAATAAGTTCGTTGCAAAAATGACAGAAATAATGCGAAATGAAAATGTGAAAAATTGCATTGAACCGATACTAAGTATAAGCAGGCGATAACTTGAGTATATGGTTTAAGTAGGTATTTGAAAACCTTCTCAAGAATCGTATTCTTATTCATTTGAATTTATACTTTTAACTCCAAATATTCATGGCGAAGTTTCTCAGGCCCAAATTTATATCAATCATCAATCTTTCAACAGACATCGCTTTAAACTACACCACGAAGCGACTCATGTAACTTCCGCTTAAGTTATTATGGAATTTTAAATTCAATTGAGGTGTAATATCCGCTGGACATACTACATGCGGTTTGTTGTAAGCAACGAGGCTTAAGGCGGAAGAAATTGTCTCAGACCATAAGACATAATATTCATAAAGCAACAAAAAGTTGCTCTCCGAATTTTTAAAAGGACAAAAGCTAGAATTATAATTAGAAAAGTGACCAGGAGCGTATTTCATGTGAAAACGACAATCAGTGTTGCAAGAATTTAAACCGAAAATGGAAGTTGTTTTTTATAGATGTGTGGCTTTCAAGAAAAAATAAAACGCATTTTATTTAATGTAATGTCACGGAATTCACTTTATTGTAAAGATAAGGGTTTGTCATTCATGTTTCAAAAATGACTTCAGGCAAGTGACAGACGAGGGTGGAGCGAATTAATTCCAACCCAAAGGCCTCATTTAATTTTCGACCACTTTTTGCAGCAATTTGTGCCGTATGACAGCAATAATGCACTCTTCCAAGTTATTAATCGTCTCGGTAGACAAACGACTTCACAATAACCCAACAAAAAAATAGTCAGGTGGTGTTAAATTGAACCATCTTGGAGGCCACTCCACAGGCCCATGACGCGGTATAATACTCTCACCAAAAGTTTCCTTCAATAAATTGATTTTTTTGACACGTCACGCAAACCGAAACTTTATTTTGGTAATAAATTTGAACGATTTGCAAAACGTTGTTCAGATGTTTATCTATTTGTTATGAAATGGCAAACCAAAGTGAGCATAAATTAAGTGACAGCTGTCAAAAAGATCAACTAGAAAAAAGTATTAAAAAAGATTAAAAACCACACGTCTAAAACAAATACCCTTTATTATAATAAAATAATTAAGTATACGCCACAGTGCACATGTTATGAATTAAATTTAACAACAACAAAAAAAAGAAGATTTTTCTACAAATACATGAGTTTTGAATTGGACATATTTTTGTAATGTTTTTGTAGAATACGAATTGTACGTTTTACATTTTTAATATTTCTATTAAATTTTTTTTTGTTACTTTGATAAATAAATATTTATTCCAAAAAATAATCTTGACTTTTCTTCGAATTATTTTAAAATTTTGAGTCTAAAAAAAAACATATGTTATTAGTATTTAAACTGAAACTTAAAATTTTAATGTTTAATTATCAAAATAATTATCGTTTGAACTACAAAACTTAAAAGTTCAAATTGACAAAGAAGAAAAAAAAAACTACAATAATTTTATACGGAAATTGCTTGCGAATTCAAATTTATATTAAAATTATGCATTTATTAATATTTTGTTTATTCAAATTAACTTAAATTAATTTCCAGTTGTCATATTGTACACATATATATAAAATAAAGGTTAATCGGATTATTTTATATTATGGTGAATCTAGATAAATAAAATAAATTGCAGATGGCATACATTTCATACAAAAAATGTGATTTTAAAATTTAAATTGATGTACCACAAATTAAGATCACTTAATTTACTTGCTTCTAAGATCTATATCATCTTAAATAAAGGTTTTTATATTTAGAAATAAATAATTGATAGTTTCTTAAAGAAAAGAAATAGCAAATTCAAATTCGGCTACATAACGTTTAAACTTCAACAATTAACTCTTTCTAATTCGAGAGAGGACTTAAAAGGCATTAATATTTTGTGTCTACCAACAATTATATGAAAATAGTTACCATTACTAAATAACGGAGTAAATATTTTTTGTCATCATGCAATCAGTTTATTAATTTATTGATTTTAAAAATCAATACGACTTCCATATAAAATTGGCACAGTAAATTAGTGGTTTTAAAAGGGCAACTTTCACATATTTCAAATGCATTTCATATCAGTCGGTGCCTAAATAAGCACATATAAAGATTTGTAAACTATTTTTCAATCTAAATTAATTACTTACACACATATTATGTATGTATATATTTGAATATTTTGAATCCCGTCTACGCAAAATAATTCCAGATATATGTTCATTGTAAATAACGATCAATAAAATGATAATTTTATGATGTCACATGTACAGAACAGACACTTAAATGGTAATTATAATATTTTTATCTTATTCGTTGAATTTAAGACTTCCGTGATAAATTTTAGAAGTTGCAACTTATTGGTGTCAATTTGGAGCAATTTTTTTAATTAAAATACATTTTTAATGTCTTCGATGGACACATAGCAAAATCATTATCAAATTACATGTCAAATGATTAAAATGGAGCCAATTGAATGTGCATTTTATCTGAGTTGATTATGACGAGTTTTTCTATTTTTAAATCGATGGCAATTTTAAATAACAAAAAGCTGTGTTATGAGAAATTAAAAATTGAAAGAAATCTGTTGGAAGAGTAGCTAGTTTTGGTTAACAAAAATCATCTTCGATTTTCTGCTATATGCAATATTTTAATAACGATAAAAGAATTATTATTTATGTTTTATTTTAACTGATTTATGTAATTTTGTTCAAATCACCTCAGATAGGGGAATATGGGGGCAAAATTTAGGACGATGCAAATTATTTTCTGCGGTCATTTTTATCATTTAATTCATTTCTTAATTTGATGTCTTAGCAGTACTAAGTACTCGGTATACTTTCAAAATAAATAAGGGCTTCATAGCTGAATCCTTTTCTGTTTTCCTTTTTCGAATTGGATGCTTTTACTTAAACGAATTAAGAACTGAAGGGAAGGACTTCATTCGTAGATTATGATCCAAGTAAAATGATGTGTAGATCTTTTCATACAATGGGGTTATCAATAAACAATTAATTAAATTATCAAAAATTTGTTAAAATAAATAATTGAAAATAAATTAATGACGATTACAGCCATCAAGACTGAAGAAAGTATCAAATGTAATAATGTATAAGACTGAAAACCTAGAATATTGCATTCGATACTCGAATACAACTCTAACCACTGCAGGATTTAAATTTACCTTTTATTATTATTTTTATCTTTTTCTTTTTTTAAATATTATCGGAAGTGTATCTACTATATAGATGCTTTTTTTTTTTTGTTATTCATATACATCAATGTCTAATGGACTACGTTTAACTGGACAAAAACTTAAAGCGATCTTACATTAACAAATTTTTGATAAACAATACAATTTTCAGCAGCAATAAAATAATAATCATTTTTAAAGTTCAAAGACCCAATGAACATCAATTGAAGAGTGTTTTTTTCAAAATTCAACAAACGCCAAAAATCCGAAAATGAGATATGCACATCAATATTTTTGTCATTCATAGGCACAAAGGATGATGAAGAAAACAAAAATTAATAAATATTTTTTTTTGAAATATAGGCGTTTTTGAAAAACTCAACAAAGCACCTCAATGTTTTGCAAAACTCATTCATTTTCGAATGTTTTTAAAATGGTTAAAATAACCACTATCTAGAATTTAGTTCTGTTTTCTTTACGGACTTAAAATTAACAGCCTTATTACGGTTGTCAAAGATCAATTAATTGACAATTGAAATATTTTGTCAATCAATTGATACATCGGTATTATGAACCCGAGTTGATCATTTTTTGATCCATTGTGAACAAAGATCAAAAATCTATTGTGAATAGTGCCTATTTACTTAAGACAGCTGCAAATTTTAGTATGTTTGGGATGGATTGTGCCTTTTCGTTGGCTTTAACTTGTCGTTGATATCTAAAAATACATTAAGGAAGGCTTCTTTCGAAAGTCTAAAGTTTTGAATGAATCTAGAAGCGAGCCAAATTAGTTTTTGTAATGTAATTAAAAAAGATCTTTTATCTACATATGTACATGCATATGTTCAGCCAAATCCATGCTTCACATCGCGTAATTTTCTTCGAATCTTTGCTTGCTCCAAAGTATTTTCTTCTTCAATTTCATTTTCACCGAAAAATAGTTCTTTAGTAGACATGCTTTTGGCTTTCGCGATCCGTAAAATATTTTATCAACAAGGAATTTGTGATTGACTGAAAATTTGATAATCAACAAACATTTTGAGAACCATAATACCAAGACTGTCAATTTAAATCATTCACAATAGATCTAATTTCTGAAGAGCGTTCACAGTTTATCAAAATTTTTGATTTTTGACAACGATAATACCGATTTATTAATTTTATTGATAAATATCAAATATCGTATTGATCTTTGACAACCGTAATAAGGGCGTAAGACTGAATATTTGCAAAGTTAACTCGGTATAGACTTTAAAATTTCTGACTATTTAAAAAATGGTTTAAATGTTAGTTGGTTTGTTAAATTAAGATTTTGGGGAGAAAATTTGTTTTTGTTTTTTTTTTTATTAACAAGTTCGTTGTAGACGGGTAAAAATAAGCTACTTAAGGAAAGCAGTCACCAAAATGACTTTGATGGTTTTAGCTGGTGTCAAAATTTTAACGAAACCTTTATTAACAATACTTTGTAAAAAACGTTTTTGTCTACGGGTATAATCAACACTTAAATTCATAAAAACTATTGAAAATTATATAATTAGTAACTCGATCGTAAGATTGTTACCTATCCAATCAGGAGACAGAAAATAATCATATGGAGTCGGTAATTAAAAGGTCACTATCACTAATGGTGACAAACTTATTCGGGGAACTTTCGGTGGGAGAGGGGTATTCCCGAAAGGTTTTTTGGCACTTAATTAGCCCCATCGAGGTATTCGTTCGGAGAATTTCCGTAACTCCGATCAAAACTCAGTTTAATTGCGAATATCCGTTGCGGAACTAAATAAAATCAAGCAAACAATAGCGTTCGTTTAATTACTTTAGTGACAATTTTGTAGTTTCCATTTCTATTTCCAACTTCTGAAGAAATTAAACGCATAGCTGTTAAAAATTGTTGCCTAATTGCTATTCACCTACCACCGAGCAATGGAATGCGATGTATTTTGTCGGAAGATTCATCCGAAATACTTATCGGAACGGATAGTTTAATAGAAAATTCTCCGAATTCAAATAAATCGGAGAAAAGTTTCTTCCGAACGGAAAACTATTTTCTACCATGTAAAATGACATTTTTGACATCATCTGCTAAAATGTTGGAAAAATTAAATTAATATTTGTTTTGAAAATAATAAAAAGTTACCAAAAATTGGTAAAAAATGTTCTTGACTTGAATATCTCAAGAACGGGCAACGATATTGATTTTTATTTTATTCATAATACAACTGATAACAAGTGGTTAATTCTTGACACATATCAAAACTGAAACTAAAATCTACCAGAAAAAGTCACAAATTGTTGATGTTTTGACTTCAAATTTATTTTATTTTATAATTAATGCAACTGTTAATAAAATCAAATTGACAGTTTAAAAAAAAAATATTCTTCCAAAAATTACTAAAACACGTTTTTTGACTGAAATATCTTAAGACCAGTAAAAGAAATTAACTTGAAGTTTGTTTTAATTTCTACATAATATAATTTTTGACAAATTATAAAATTTTGATAAGTATCAATTATGTAGTTTAAAATGTTGGCAAATATTGAATTGACACTTTTTTTCACACTACAAAAAGTTAGACCAAAAATTGGTAAAAACTGTTTTTATACAACAAAATCTCGAGAAATTTCTTAAGTATGATAATTCTTTTGTTAGTAAATTGTTATCAATCAACCTATCGATAACCCAGCCTTTTTAAGTTTAATATTTGAATCAAATCAAAGGTAACCCACTTTCAAAATTCGGCATTACACAGAATTAATAACTATAAAGTCCAAGAGTTACACTAATTGTCTTCATTATGAAGAAAAAGAAAAAACAATAATAAATAATTAACTCAAACACTTTTTGTTTAAAAACAATTGAAAGGGTAAAAGAAAATTACAGTTGTAATTTAAATCAATTGCAAGAAACATTAATTTTATTCACTTCAAAACAAAAAAAAAAAAGTGAGAGGAACTAATGGCAACCATTAAATTGCAAACTATGAATCCATTTGTTAAATTAATAAAGTAATTAATAAAACCGCCCATTTGTTGTATTCATTTGTATAAATTATGTTAACAAATTAAAAAAAAAATATCCAAAAATGCTTGCCTTATTTTCGGTGGCGCTAAATATCCAAAATTGTAAAATTTGTATCCACAGAAAGTAATCCTTTTTCAAAAATGTTTTAAACTTCAACTGAAACTGATTCCGAAACCAAAACCGAGAACACTTTACATGCGTTTCAATCTTGAATAAATTTTATTGATTTTTAATTCCCAAATTAAATTCCAATCACTCCATCAGCACTTCACTTATCAAAATGAGTAAATCGCTATCAGTGCAACTCTTTTTTATCAAACAGTTGAATTAATTATTATTTTTTTTTTCACTTTCAACAAATTCATACAAAAAACCGGAATCAAACCAAATCCAAGCGAAAATCCCGAGGAATATAAAATTCAAGCGCCCGACCACTTAACTCCGAACAACGCAAACACCGCCAACTGACTGTTAAGAAACAATATCCGCAACAATGGCTTGGACTCAGAGTGGGTCTTGTGTTGTGTGGCTTAAAGCCTGCTCCGCAGCGCTGCGCTGCGCTGGTGCCGAACCTTTCTTTGGCCAGATCCAAGCTCCATAGCTGAGATTTACTCGTACTCGTAGTCTAGATGAAGCTAGAGAGTCATGTCTTGTGCTCGGTCTGTCATCCAGAAGAACGCTGGTGCACTCGCATCATTTGTTCCAACTTTCGGTTTCATTTCAATGCCGCCGTGTCGTTGTCGTCGCCATCGCCAGTGAGTCGACTTGAGCAGACCGCTAGTATTGCAAGAGAGCATAGAAAGCTCTGTTTTAGTTAACGAGTGTCTCTCCTATTAAATGTAGGTCGGAGATTCTTTCTCTTAAGATGCCTTAAATCTCACATGTCAAATAATGGAGAGTCATTCTTGTTCTCCATAATTGATGGCTTTATAGATACTTTTGTTTTGTCAGTCTGCAAAATGTCACCGGCTTTAAAATGTAGTGGATTATTTGTAAATTTATTTTCGATGATGACATAAAGATGGTTAAGTTTTGATAAAAAACGATATACTAATAATTTTTTACAAGTCATAGATCTAAAGCTGTCAATGGTACGAAATGAAAGGAGCTGGCTGGGGCTTATTTCAATTGAATTCTATTCTATATCGATTTTGATCTCAAGTTTTTCATGAATACTTAAAAAATTTTCCGTTTCTTTTAAAGTTTTCCACAAATCCACATACTGCATACATTCCTAAATTTTTTTTTCTCCAAATGTCACCTCGAAATTTGAAGTCATTCTTCTCTAAAACAGAACGTTAAAGGTTCACATTTTCTGATTTTAACTGTCAGTTGTTTGTGTATGTTTGAACATGCTTTTTCTTTTTATGGCTTCCAGTTTTTAAGGCAACTAACTGATTCTTGCAGAGTTTTTCTTGTAGGAAAAAGCTACACCCTTGAGTGGAACATCCCGAATTTTATATTTTGACCACACCTTTATGTTCTGGTTTCAACACAATGCCTACGTTTGTCAGAAGTTCCAAAGTTTAACAATTTCTGAGTGAGTGAGTCAGTCAGTTATTTAGACTTCTTCCTTAAAAAAATTAAGTCGTGGTAACGAGGAATTAGAAAATATAAAAATAACGGTTCGCAAAAAAACATACAAAATGAAGAAAGACAGAATTGGGAGACATTTTCATATAGTCCAAGAGCCCGTGAACGCCAGACCTTCGTTATTTTATAAAAGCTGAAATTTTGTCAGTGCATTCTCCCAGCAAAGTTATAAACGAATATACCGTTATGAAGTTTGGGTAGTGGTGGCTTTGGCAGGATAACGGTACTAAAGATGGTAAAAATGAAAATCTACTTTCGTCAAATTATAAAGGCTGATTTTTTAGAATTACATTCAGAATATTATATAAAAGCATGACAAAAATTGCCAGACACTTATAATGGTGGCAAACCCTTGCCAGACACCCTTGAAGTTCATAAAATTGTAATTCTACTTTCGTCATAGTATAAAAGCTGATTTTTATATATGTTATTAAGGTATTCATTAAATGATGTTTCCTCGTTTCCCAGACATTTTTGATAGTTCTAACCCAATGCCAGACAAGCATGTAGGGTAGCTGTAGAAGCAAGCGCCAGGCAGTGTATATAGAAACAGTATAAACGGAAAAACCATTATAAAATAACAACGGTAAGACTTACAATGCCATGTGATACCGTTTTGGAAAGCAAGAAATATCTTCTTTAATTTCCATTTTAATTTAAGTTTATTTTGTTAATAGTTTTCGAAAAGTTAATTTTTAAACACGAAATAAAAAAATAAAAATTAATTATTTTTTTCTTTTTAATTTTATCCGATAAAATATAATTTTTTTTTTAAATGTAATGCTCTTATCAATATTAAATACAAAAGAACACCTAATGCTGAAATGTTTTTGAAAATTAAAAAAAATAGTACTTTTTCAAAGAAATACAGTTTTTTGTTTCCAGTTGGAAAGGAAAGAGATTGTATGTTGAAATGTTTCCATATGGGAAATGTACCCAAATGTACTAAATTCTGTGATGACCGAGTTACATGGCTGGGTGTCAGGCTGTGAATTGAACTCCTTTGGATACTTATTCATAAAAAGAGGCTGGGAGTGACCCAGACTGATAACTTCCCATTTTACTTTAAAAAATTGACTTTTATTGAAGTTTTTGTGTCACAGAAGTTTTCCCTTGTTGTCTTCAAGCATAAAATAATTTTTTCAATTCTTGTAAACTTGTTAATTTTTGCAAAAACTGTGTAATCGCTTTATTCTTGATATTTATTGATTTACTTGTACTTTTGATATTAATTGATAACAATTTTTCTAACGAAAAAATTATCAGACTTTGGTAAGACTCTTTGTAGTTCTTTAATTAAAAAAAAAATGTCAGTTTGATATTCGTCAAAATTCTATTATTTAGGTATTGTTGACAAATTCATTATAATGAAAGAAAAAGAGATTTATTTGAATTCAACATAATTGCTTGTTGTGAAGATATTTGAGCCGAAAAAACAACTTTTGACACTTTTCGGTAAATTTCAGGTTTAGTTTTTTTTTTTTATTTTTCGTAAAAAAATGTCAAATCGATATTTTTTTTTAATTTTAGCATATATTAATAATTGTATTTTAAATAAACTTAAATAAATTTTAAGTAAATATCGATGTCCATTCTCGAGATATTCAAGTCAAAAAACATTTTTTACCAATTTTTGGTAGTATTTTTTTCATCTTTTTTTTTTGCAAAACTATTATGTAATTGAATTTTTCTAAGGAGAAGATACAATATATGCCTTCTGAAGAGTGGTTATGATATCGAAAACATCTTATAGTAATATGATTAATTTTTACTAGAATAGGATTCTATTACAGTTATTAAAAATAACATTATTATTTTATAAATTTGCTTTATTTATTTTTTGCTAATAAAAATAAATGGAAATAATATACATATATGTACATATTATGTATGCAATCAAACAACAAAAGTGTTTTCCTTTAAGTACATATGTACATACCATAAATGATAAAAGGTTTTAACTAAACTGAAAATCCTGCTAAATTTTGTTTAAATTCATTTGAATTCAACAAAAATTACGTACAATATTTTGATTTCACTAATCTAAAAGTCCTAAAAATTTGTTTTAACTTAAGTAAAAGTTCTTAATTAAAGAAAAAGTAATTCATTCTGTAAAACCAATTACAATTTGTTACTTATCGTCATTTAAAATGATAAATAAAAAAAAAATAAAATTATGTTTTAATATGTTTAATTGCTCAATTACAATATATAAACAAGAATGCCGTTCAGGCAGACGAGAGTTCATGTCATGTCCTTAACATTTATTAAAAAATTATAAAAATGTTTTTTTCAAAATAGTAATCACAGAATAAAAAATATCTATCTATCTGTCTACATATGTACATACATAAAAATCTTATAAAATTAAAAAGAATTTTTTCTTTAATTTTTTTCATTAATTTTTTTATTTCGTGTTTAAAAATTAACTTTTCGAAAACTATTAACAAAATAAACTTAAATTAAAATGGAAATTAAAGAAGATATTTCTTGCTTTCCAAAACGGTATCACATGGCATTGTAAGTCTTACCGTTGTTATTTTATAATGGTTTTTCCGTTTATACTGTTTCTATATACACTGCCTGGCGCTTGCTTCTACAGCTACCCTACATGCTTGTCTGGCATTGGGTTAGAACTATCAAAAATGTCTGGGAAACGAGGAAACATCATTTAATGAATACCTTAATAACATATATAAAAATCAGCTTTTATACTATGACGAAAGTAGAATTACAATTTTATGAACTTCAAGGGTGTCTGGCAAGGGTTTGCCACCATTATAAGTGTCTGGCAATTTTTGTCATGCTTTTATATAATATTCTGAATGTAATTCTAAAAAATCAGCCTTTATAATTTGACGAAAGTAGATTTTCATTTTTACCATCTTTAGTACCGTTATCCTGCCAAAGCCACCACTACCCAAACTTCATAACGGTATATTCGTTTATAACTTTGCTGGGAGAATGCACTGACAAAATTTCAGCTTTTATAAAATAACGAAGGTCTGGCGTTCACGGGCTCTTGCTCTAATACTCCTGCTTCTAATCAATTTTTAAGCCAATAAATCCCTTCTTTTAGATAGGCGTTATTCGTTTTGTAATTTCCTATTTAAAAGCCGTGTTTTATTGGCAAGCTTAAGCTAGTGTATTAACGCAAAAAAAACTTTTTATTCACTTTATAACTCACGTTTAGTTTTGCTGTCGAAATTGGTGTAAAGTTAGTAATACATTTCTCAGATCGAATTGAAAATGCATGAAAGTGTAGATTGAGTTGAAATGTTCATGAAAGTCAGACCGAGTTTTTTTTTAATTTATTCTCAATATTGAGTTTACGAGAACTCTAAGGTAAGAATTCCGAGAATTTGCTGTGAGTTACCTAGTTTGGGATGATTAGCAACTTTCTTTGTGCCTAATTATTTTGCCAGTTTATTGACAGTTTACTGTCATATTTAAATGACGTTTTCACAATAGGGGAGCTGTGGTTAAGATGACATAGTCGACAAGACGATATATAGTCGCATTTTCTCTGCAACCATAAGTTTTACGGTTCTTTTAAACACTCTCAAATTTACAGTTTTAAAATGTCAGTATCTCAAATATTTTAGTTTTCATAATTTTGCAACAGAGTTTTTTTAGGAGAATTTTAAGTAAAAGAATTTTGCTCACACTAAATTTTTGTTGCTTAAAAGTTCTATTGAAGATATTAGCGTTAAGATGAGTACAACGTTGTGTTTTATGAATACAGTTATTCGCGTTTTAAGAAGTTTTTGTGTTATTAGAGTGCTAGCGTATTTTTAATGGCTTTATCATTGAAACGATTTTCGATTTTGTCGGGTGCGATTAAATGACGGCCATCCGTACAATTTGTCATACAGGATCTCAAGTTTTCATTTCAAGCCCATTTATAAGTTAATTTAGAGCTCAGTCCATATAAAAAGTAAAAAAAAGAGAATCGTAGAGACTGAGACCTCGAAAAGTAACAAAACAGCAAATACTCGTATTACAGGACGATGATGTTCCGCAGGACTTTTCAGAAGATGCTTAGCTTAGCAGTTAAGATTATAAAAAGGCAATATACTATATTTCCCAAAAAGTTGTCATCTTATACAAGGATGTGGATAAATCTATATTTATAAAAATGAGTTTCAAAAATGTGTTTGTGGCCGCCTTCGTGCATTTATGTTCCGATTTCAATTTAGGTTTTTGCATTTTGTAGAGAATTGTTTATAGATGGTTTCTAGATACACTGCCAATCACTAGGATGAGTCCACATATTTTTCAACCGATTTTCGGTCCGATACCTGTTGGAATTTGTTTAACCCGGAAAATTTTACTACATGAGAGTAGGTACATATTTTCTTAAAACAAAGTGATACAATTATAGGGTTAATTAGAAAAGACCGTTGGAATTTCCCTACATTAATGAATGAGCTACCTAAAAAGGATATAAAAAAGTGCGTCACTAGGATGAGGCCATTGCGAATATTTCGTTGTAGAAGTTCACATCAGCAATTTTTTTGAAAATTTTGGTTGCAATACTTAAGAAAGTTATAAAAATAACTCTTTTTATTAAATTTCAATTACAAATGGGTTCCGGAAAGACGTTGACAGTGGCAGAAAGAGGACAAATCGATGCTTTCAAAGAAATGGGACTCTCAAGCCGAGAAATAGCAAGGAAGCTAAACAGAAGTAAGACACTTGTAAACAACTATCTTGCTGATCTTCAAAACTATGGAAAAAACCAAAAAGGACGCACAGCCCAAGCAACAACATCCCGAGAAAAGCCGTTAATTTTACGTATTGCTTCAAATTCTACTCAATCAGCTACTAAAATAAGGTCCAAAAGCGGAGTATCAGCCAGTATTTCGACAGTCCGAAGGATAATAAGAAAAGATGGTACTATCCAGAGAAGAAACCTCAAAAAGAAACCTGTTCTAAAGCAATTACACAAGGAGCTGCGAATGAACTTTGCAACAGAACATGTCTCTTGGAGCAGTCAATGGAAACGCGTTGCCTTTCGGATAAAAAAAAAGTTTAACCCTGACGGCTCCGATGGTTACAACTTTTATTTCCATGATTTAAGAAAAGAGAGGAACTAATTTTGGGAAGACATCACAGCCGTACATCAGGTGTTGTGGTGTGGGGAGCTATCACCTACTATGGCAAAATCGAGTTGGAGTTTCTTTCTACAACAATGAACGGAAACAGCTACAAATGCTTGTTGGAACGGTCATTTCCGAAGATGAAAAATATTTTTGAACTTTATGATTCCATTCCAAACGGTCTAATAGAGGTCATATCGAAAAATGGGGGGCATACTCATTATTAATGGAGAAAAACTTAATAAATAAATGTTTGAAAACCAAAAACTGTTAACATTTCTTTCATTTTTTTGATATTTTATAAGATTTTTCATGTGGCCTCATCCAAGTGACGCACTTTTTCATACTGTTTTTAAGTAGCTCTTTAATTATTGTATGGAAGTTCCAACAGTCTTTTCTATTTAACTCCTTAATTTTATTACTTTTTTTAAAGAAAATATCTACCTACTCAAATGTAGTAAATTTTTATGGGTACGAAATTTCCAGCAGGTATAAAGAACGAAAATCGATTAAAAAATATGTGGCTTCATCCTAGTGATTGGCAGTGTATTATTTTGTATCAAAAAATTACCGTTCTCTAATTTGTGGAAAAATCAACGAACACACCCTCTTGTATCTGTCAACATTTATTTATTTTTTTCACCACTTTACTGCCTCCTACATTTCACAATCCGAAACTCTATCTTCACTAAAATACTTTTACTGATTACAGACTGTTCACTAATCCATTGTTGTTGTTTTCTTAGTTAAATTTGGCAATGTAGCGTATTTATTAACGTTGGTCCAAGCCAACGCAAATGATAGAATTGCGTTTTCTTCTAGTTGCCATATATCGTAATGAAAGGACTGATTAAATTCTTGATTAAGATTGGTATTTATTATGCATTTATTTTTCCATCTCAACATTCATAGAAATAAAACCGATCCGGGACATACATACATAACGTTTTCTATAAAACCTGCAACTTAACGTTGAGAAAAGAATTTTGAATTAAACTCTCGTGTCGTGTCAAAAAATGTTTAATGTCTTTTTCTTCTTCTACGAGTACGTGAACTAAGTCAAGGATTGTCTACGTCCCGTGTCGACGTTGTCCAAACGAGCTGCATGCATTCTAATTAATAAAATCAAGTTTCATGACCATATTGACAACAAATATACATAAATAAAATAAAATAAAAAAACAAATCAATAAAACAAAAATACTCTAACTTGTATTGTTCGTGATTTTATGATCCCAATATTGGGTGTTGATAGTGTTACAAAAAAATGCTTTTAACTTTGCTTATACCCTCATACTGGTATGTACAATTGAAGTGAATAATATTTTATTAATAAATACATATGATTTTTTTATTATTTAAATATAACTGGATTTAAAGTTAGGTACGAGTACCTACTTACTTAATTTTGATCTTGTCTTGAGGGAATCAAATGCAATACATTTCAATTCAAGTCAAAGTGAAAGGATTGACAATCAAAGCTTTTTGCTTGCACGGAAATCAAGTCCATTGAAGGAAGCTGAAGGTGCACTGCAGGCACACCTGTTGTTCACAATTTTGTTTGTATCTTTTTTGTTTGATAAAAATAAGCCTGAAGGGTGTCGTTTGATTGATTGGTGCGGGAAAAAGAAATTAATAAAGTTATTTGTTCGGTGTTTTTTTTTTTTTTGAAAAAGATCTTATCTGATGGATAACGCAATGCATTGCGGGAATGGCTGTAAGTGTTGGTTATTTCGTAAATGATTTAGTGACATTTGGAAGTACTTTTGTAAATCAACGAGTTATAATAGTTATCTAATGTCAGTTGGGGATTTGATCAACTGACTTTTCCTGATAAATCATCTTTTTCTGAACACTGATTTCAACAACGGCAAGTGAATTGGTAATTCAGGAAGAAAGTACAAAATGGACCACAGCAAATTGATCATGGATTGAATTGAATGTGCCATAACTTTCTAAACGTTTTTTACAGTTTTTAAATTCTTGATAAACTCTCAAACGCAACATTTAAAATCGCAGATTGCACATTACTTCAAAAATGTCATGAACATGAAAGCCGTCATTTGTCCAACACGTCTTTAAGAACAGTTTAAATACAAATTTCCTACTTACAAGAAATTAGATCACACAAAAGTAACGAAATTGGTCAATTTCTCGATCTCCATATCTGTCAGTCAAAAATACCACTTACCTTTTCTTTTGACAAATTTGTTCCTGTCTCAATAATTGCCTTGTTGCGGTTCTTCCTCTGAATTCTTCACTTCTTCACAATCAATGGTAACATCTTAACAATCATGTTATAAAATTGAAAACGGATCGTGTATACTTGCTGCAGGTGTGTCTTAGCATTTTATATTCCTCTCCTCAGATCAAGTTTGTTCTATAAATGGCTTTAAATGTCAACCCCGGTTAGATCTCTAAGCACGAGATCTTATTCAGCTGACATAGAATCTATCTGCACGTAGACCCGATGACTGCCAAGACAACGAAACGACACGATTACGCCGACGACGACGATGACGTTAAGTGCAAGTTCCTTTTTGAAATGTGGTTCCATTTGGGTGTTAGTCTTGTTGTGGCAGTTAAAAGTCAAGCCTTTTTTTTAGTTTAATGTCAACACAAAACACACCCACAGAAAACGTTTGGTATAGATTGAAAGGTTGTATTTAGTTTTTTTGTTTTGTTTTACGAAACTTTAATTTAAAGTTTCGTTCTTTGATTTGGAGTTTGAAAATAATTATTGGATGGATAAAAAAGCTGCTTAATTAAATATAAATCTTTAAATCTAAGTTGGACATGCTTAGTTGTCTGCAGTGGTAATTGGTAGGTAAAGAAAATTTGGTGCAATTTAGATTGCTGAAAATCGACTTCTGCAGAAAGTGTAATGACTCCACCAATACTGAAAACATGAATGGAAACAAATTTTGGAGGTCATATCTTGAAGAACAAAATTGACAGACTTTTCTAGCCCACTCCAAAGACCTAAATACTCTGATTGGGTTCTTTTTAGGATTCAATTGATTACAAAGTTTTATAATTTCATAGTTCAATAGTTTTTAATCCATACTAATATTATAAATGCGAAAGTAACTCTGTCTGTCTGTCTGTTACTCTTTCACGCCTAAACGGCTGAACGGATTTTGTTGAAATTTGGTATGGTGATATATAATAACCTAGAAATGGTCATAGGCTTTAAATAATCACGCCATCGTTCTTAGGGGGTAGGCAGTGGGCAGATAACTAAATTGAGTTAGTGATTTTTAGTCGTTTTTGTTGGGACTTTTGCTCTTCCACGTCTAAACGTGGGCTGAACGGATTTTGATGAAATTTAGTAAGCTAATAGATGATTACCTACAAACGGATATAAGATCAAAATGATCACGTCATCGTACCTACTTAGGGGGTAGAAAGTAGGCAGAAAACTAATTAAGTTAGTGATTTTTAACTTCCCATAGGGAGTTATTGTACTCGGTCCGATTTGTCAAATTGAAATTTTTGACAAATCTGGACGTTTTCCGCGGAAATCTAGCGTGATCGTGTCAGGTTGATTAGGTTGCTTTTGAACAAATTTTGATGTGAAGTTGAGGACCGGAACACGATAGTGGGACATTGTTGCAGTGAGACTTACAGCCGGGAGAAAACAAAAAATCTTATGCGGACGAAGTCGCGGGTAAAAGATAGTGAAATAATATAATTACACGAGAATGAAAGTAAATATTTTGGTGTCCCTCAAGTATTTTGTATCCAACAGTAAGCTAAACGTTGCGTTGTCCATAAACCTGGATCTTGACACAAGGATAGCCTTACCTTTGGGCAATATTTTTGTGGACAGGAATTGAATGAACAGCTTAATTTCTATTTTTTTTAAATGTTAACTTGTAAGATATTCAGATATCTATGCAAAAATAGCAATGAAGGACACTTTTTTCAAACAAAATCTAATACAATTCTTAAGTACATATACGCCCAGGTGCACATTTCTTAACTTTAGATTTAAAATTAAACTTAACTAAAAAATATTTAGGATATCATTCAGGGTGAATAAAATCGAATCAAGATAAAATCGTCGATACTAATTTTTTACTCATAGCCTTCAAAAAAAAAAACTTTCTAAAAAATGAACTTAGTTTTTAATTATGTAAATAATAAAATACATTTTCAATATTTCCTTTTTATTTTAAAATCAAAGTTAGAATCTAACGAAAATGTTTGATGTATGATAAGTAGATGACTTTTCACCTGATATATTATAAATTGTTAGCCGTAGGGGACATAAATAACATGTTACTTAAAGTGAAACAATTTCCTTAACAAAAAACAAACCGCCTTTAAAAGGTGTTGGCAAGTTTTAACGTTTATTTATCTCGTATTTGTCTAGCAATTAAGTTTTATTTCAGTAACTTTTACTACATTTATTAAGCATAACATATTTTTATTACTTAAGCCATTTAATACTTGCTAACAATTTAAGCCGCACCTTAAATCCAAATTTAAAGCATTCAAATTAAACCGTAAACCCATTTAAGACCAGAAGTGTCAGAAACCATAATCCATAAGACAGCATTTAAAAAATTCAGTTTCGATAAACTGATAAATAAAAAAATGTTTAGATGCAAATCAATTTTATGATTTAATTGCCACCTCAATCGTTTTTATTAATAAACAAAATTACAAATAAAAGAAAAAGATTGTGAAAGTTTTAACATGTCTAATGAACGGAAACGACCTCGTAAGTGCATCGGTGCACCATACCAATCAAAATCATACAAAGGCAAAATATGGACATAATAAAATAAATTTAATCAAAACCAGATCGAAACAATGTAAGGTGTCGGTGTTTACACAAAATCTAGTCGAAATCAGAATTGTATGAATCCATAAAGAGGCTAATAACTTTAATTGATTGATTTGTGCGTGTGTCTTTGTGGATTCACTGCGCACGCAGATTTGGGTATTCAAAAGTAATGAAAGGA
Source organism: Scaeva pyrastri (assembly GCA_905146935.1). Lineage (NCBI taxonomy): Eukaryota > Metazoa > Arthropoda > Insecta > Diptera > Syrphidae > Scaeva > Scaeva pyrastri. Next base: position 131,623,490 of record LR989927.1, read on the forward strand.
GTGCTGTGCAGTGCAGTGTATTCCATGGCTGGACTACTTAAGTTCAGGACCATTCTATCAAATCTTCAATTATTACTTCTTAAGTTTCTTTTATGTCCTGTGCTGACCTCTATAAAACGGAACATGGACTTTTCGAAATAGAGATGGTAAATTTAGTCACTGAACCTGAGAAAGTTTCAAGTTGCATGTTCAGAAGATGCTTAACAAGCATCATTGGAAGCAAGTGATAGGACAGGACGATCCAGGCAGGGATTGATCTGTGAAAGCTAAAGGTAAAGAATATCAATTTCATGATTTTAATGGAATACCTACCAGAGGAACTTTTTAGACTCGGTGGAGGAGTGCTGATACAAATCCTAAATCATATTTCCATCATATCCTTATGCATCACCATCATCATTAACCAAGTCTCTCCTTTTATCTCGATTGCGAGCCAACGCTTTCCAGTTGGTCATCACTCCAAGGCTTCGGACATCATGATCTACGACATCTGTCAAGTGTAAGCAAGTTCTGCTCAGTTGTTGCCTCCCACACAATTTACTATATAGGACTTTCCAAGCTGGTTTTGGATTTATTTATTTATTTTATGTTCTTAAAAATATGTGGACGTCTAATAAATCGGAAATAGAAGTGGGGCTCACGTTTGAACCGATCAACCATAGGCCAAATCCATGCATGGGTACAAATCCCGAGATCGTCATGATCGATTCTGATTCTGACAAAGAGATGCATTTGTACGTGACTTTTTCTGTATCCTTCTTGAACTATTAACAAGGTACTATTTTGAACTGATCGGTGAAAATACTGGAATGGAATCACCGCATAAGTTAACTTACTAGTTACGTGAATGAATTATGTCAATTTGGTATCACCGCTCACGTTAATGAGCAATCTAGTACTTTAATTTGGAATTCTGTGATCAGTTATCGAACGAGATTTCATTAGACAGACTAAAAGTTAACTGATGGTATGTTTTTGAAGCGAGTTGTGGATCAAAGTGTAACAATTATAGTATTTATTATTATTTTGTATTTTAAACAAAATTTGTATTTTAAACAAAATTTGTCTTTCAAGGTCAAATCTAAACAAAAATATATGCCCCTAACTGGCCAAAAATATACTGCCTAACTGTCAACATCAATAAGACTTTGACCTGAGCTCTAATCCTTTGAATTGTATCGTCTGAAATATTAAAGTTTCGTTAAAATACTTCACAAATTGTTTTTTTAATTCTCACCTTCAGAATCACTTAACATGAACAAAATATCCATAATAATAATAAATTATTTATAAGTTAAACTTTTTCTTTTATTCAACTAATTCACAACACACATAAACACAAATGTTATCTGTCACAACTTAGAGACTCGATGAAAATTAAAGAGGAGTCGATGTAGTAGATTATAACTACTACAATTATAAAAATCTTAACGTTACGTCTCACTACGTATGACATCATCGGAATGTCACTCGTTCGTTCTGTAACTGATAAAATTTACTCACTCGATGACTGATGCGGTAATTCGGCCCCTGGATATACGGACAATATTACCATCGTTACCCGCTATTAACGTAGCCTTACTGAGGAGCACGCTTGTTAATCCTGAAGCTTATCCATGGTTAAATGAAATGCCGGAACTTTGAGGAAGTTAAATAATTTTAAATACAGGGTCCGGCAGTGAGGTATGGAAGATTTGAAAAATTAATGTTACACACTAATTTTTCACCAAAACTCAAATTTTATTTATGAATGGTATTCTTCAGATTTTGCTTTTACCCTTCAAAAAGTTAAGTAACTATGAAAGTTCAAAATGTGGACTTCACACGTTAAATAAGTACACAAACTATCTCATTTGTGTACGCTATGAAAAGAATTGGACCTAGCTGTGACCCTTGGGGAACACTAGTTGCAATGTTCTTTTTCTTACTTATTACATCCTTAATCTTCACACAGATCATAACACTTCTAACCCAATACCAGTCCGCCCTTATGCTTTTATTAAAAGCGGATGTCTAAAGGTTTGGCAGACTTACTTAAGACTAAACATTCAAACTTTTCTGTAAATTTATAAGAAGTCAAAGCATTATTATACGTAGTGAAAGAATTAGAAAGATTTAAGTTTCATTCATGACCTATTACGGCCCTGATTCCTAATTCCACAAAACCTAACCTAAATTTAACACGAATTTATTTTCCGCTAGCTGCATACTTCAAAATATTTGTTTAAATTTAGCAATTTCATTTAAAAATACTTCCACGGCTTTCAATTTGTAATTCGATTGCTTCTTTTTGAAAGTTTAATTTGTTTAACTGATTTTTTATTTCTCTTTTTTGTTAATTTTGTTTTATTTTTGTTCATTAAATGTAATTTATGTCTATTTAAAAATTACCAACTTCATATAAGAAGCTATACAAGTAGTTTGCCAATGGACACCTTTATTAATCAATCAATCATAATTTTTGTTTTTATATTTTTTAGTTTTGTTGAAATATGATTTATTGGTTTTATTAATTGTTTAAATAACTCATTTTATGCAAGACGGAACATGGATTTAATTGATTATAATGTGTTTGCGAACTAGAACATAAATTTTTATGTTACAAAGTTGAAAACATATGAATGAGTTACATTTATCAATCATAAGTGAATATCATGTTTTGTGTTCGCCTGTATAAAAATTGATTTCCTTTATCCTTTATAAATAATAGATAAATTAAATCTTGAAGCTACCGTACACTTTTTTGATTGCTGATTTTTAAGTTTTTAGTCTTTAATAGACATGGAAAAACTTCCCATTTATTAGATTATAATTTTTATGTTTATGTTTGAATGCCAAATATTTGAAAATTCATTTCCTTTTTTATCAGGTTTTCTAATAAGAAGCTGACACTACCATCACAAATTAAAAAAAAGCTATTGTTCAATGTTCAATGTCCGGACAGGGTTTACGAAGTTCAAATATGTCTTTTCGGATATTAGAAAAAATTGTGTTCAGTGTCGTTTTCTGTTGAAACTTGATGATTTGCTTAATACAACACTAGGTCCTGCGGCAGTTAAATATTTAAAATCTTTATCCATTGATCAAGATCATCTTATATCCGAATCAGAACAATATATTGGACGTTCAAGATTTAAGAAAGCAGAAGTTATAAATTCGTTGTCAGAACACCTGAAAAATTCGGGTGTTGATGCTATACTATTTTTTTCAAACTGAATCTGCAAAAACAACCAATTATTCACCAATACTATACTTTACAGTGGACCCTTTTCATGAAGAGAACATAGAAACATTAGTAGACTTGAATACTAAGCATAACGAATATTTAATTTAACTACTTATTTATTTACTTTTTAACTAAGCAAACTTTAAATCATCACTAAAGTCTACATAAATTGATTGCGCCTGCATACCCAGGTATTTATATGAATAACATATCAATTTATTTATTCAATTTATCTTACCTAGTTTTATCGACAAATGCTTGACTTCTTTATTAATTGAACCTTTTCATGTTTTCTTAATTGGCGCCCAATGTGGAACTATTGTGAAGAACTAAGATACCACAAACCACAAGGTATCGAATAACTTCCGTGTGGTATTCCAGCTCCTTTTGAAGCAACTCATTTTGACGTCTATTAGAGGAAAGAGAGAGATCGATATTATTAAATTTTTAAAAAAATGTTAACATTTTCCAAGTTTTTGAAATTAGTTTTCAGAAATAATAGGGTTTTAAGTAAATAGAATCGAAGACGTTTCTTGTTGCTCCCTCACACTTGAGTCGGTTTTGCTTTTTCAAAACAAATAATTCTACCAATAAATACAATTGTCAGTGTTTTTAAATTAGAATAGTAAAAAAGAATAATAAAAAAAAAACTACTGCGACTACGTACACTATTGTCAGATTTCTTACCATTAATTTTCAGAGAATTACCTTATAATTAACTACGAGACATTTGTTGAACAACATTGTAAGCATCATTTTTTCCACTAGCAGATCTAACAATACTGTAATTGAATGCACTTAGCTTTACATCATATATCTAAAAAAGCTTAAAACTTTGCAAATAAATAAAAAATAAAATAATAATTCAAAATTTTCAAGCTGAAAAATTATTTTTTTTTTAAATTTACTATTTATCTTGTCGTACAACTTTTGACCATTTGTATTTTTAAATAAGCTTGACAATTTTAAGTTTTCTAACTCATCATAAATTTGGTACTTTAAAAATTTTATGTTCTAAAGTTCTGGTTTATAAGATGATTTTAACTATTGTTCAACAAACTTTAAAAAAATCCTTAAAAAACCGAATCAAATTTAAAAAATGAAGTAGTTTTTTTTACAAAATATTATAAAATAAAAAAAAACACAGTTTTGAAAACCGTGTTATCGTGTATACCTCTCATTTTATCGAATTGAGTATTTTGGGATTTTGGTTTTTGAGGTTTCATATATTTTACACCTAAAGCAAGTATCGTTTTTCAAAGGCATTAATATTGTTTGAACTTAAATTCTACTGTCTAGAATCTAGATGTTAATTAGACTCTAATGATTGTTAAGAAATAATTAACAAAAAACAATCTTTTAAATTGCGAACAGGATTCTTTGACAGTGTTTGACATTATTTATATACTTACATACAATACAATTTAGTAAGATTTTATCTTATTCTTAAACTTTTAAACTAAACCGGAAATGTTTGGCAATATATTCGTTCACCTACAACATTTTATATAATTTAATTTATTCAAAAAACTGACCAGTCCAAATACTTGTATTTGTATACTCTAGATTGGAATAGGTTAAAGAAATCCAATTAGCTTTATTTCTACATACATATCTATTCTTTAATCCGATTCGACTAAGAAGTATTTCGAGGTCATTCCGGTTGCATGGTAATTCGAATGTAGGTATTTCTGCTGCTTCGACAACAATAATATCAACATATGTTATGTAGCTCCGTTATAAACAAAATGCACGACTTGCGGAACATAAACCTATCAAAAGTATAGGTACCTAGTTGTATGTCTAATAGAAGTTCGTGACGTAACGCGCGTACCAATCTGTAAACGCTCAGTAAAAAGTCAATTTTCTGCTAGAAATATAAAAACACAAACGTGATGCAGTGCGCTTTGTCTATGTCTGATATATTTGGGGCGGTGTTCCTTTTGCAGAAGGAGAATGAGAATCGGACATAATCGACTTTGATCTGAATCGTTATGACTTGAGGAACTTGGTATACATAGTCCAGTACCAGTCATCAGATATTGTCTAAGTGGCAGTTGGATCTAATTGCCTTTGATTGTGACAATCGACGACGACGACGGACTTCTAAGCGAGGTGCTTTGTTTGATTCGAAACATTTTATAACCATGTGACTGGGATCAATCATAGTTTTGTTGAAAGGATTTTTCACTGTACAACTCAAGAACTCGAGTCATGCGGCTTTATCTAAATACCATATCAATAACTGACCTCGGAGCTCGGAGCTACTCGCCACTGCAATTGAATTTACTTGAAACCTAATATCTGTGCGGCTCCGGTCAACGAGTCGTTTGTTGGTGGGCTTAGCTTGGTGTAAGGGAGAAGTATTGGTTTCTCTCAAATCAACAAATTCGACATTTCTTTTCACCTTGCAAATGTAAGACTCCAGCGACCAAGATCCATAGGACTGAATCTGATTCCTCAATTTGACATACAATTATAGGACCCTCTTCTTCTCGGACATACTTCAGTTTTTTTAACAGCAAGTCAATGGAACCCAGATGTCGAGCTTATTCACATTTCTTACAAGACATGCTAATGGAATAACTCCCTCCGGTTGTGGTCAGTTCTGCAACGCAGCGACCCATAAAAATTCGAAAGGAAAACCGAAGAAGTAAATCATTCAAAAGACTAAACACTAAACCTCAAGACACTCCAACAAGTGGCCCTGTCACAGGGAACGAGCATAGTCTGTGATACTGATACCAATACCGATACTGAATCTGAACCCTGAGTGTTAAAACGACTTTGGAAAAGTATATTTGCCTACAATTAAACGATACACGAGTCTCTGAAACTGAACCAAATCTATCTTAGCTATATAAGACTGACTGACCGGCTGTGAGGCTTTGACCGAGATTAAGAATGAAAAGTCTAGCAACCAGTTGGGACTATAGTCGGAACCGTATGTTTAAGAAAGTTTACATGATGCAGTTGGCGTGGCTTGCCTCCTTGAACAGATGTGACCGGCACGTCTCGCTGTCGTCGTCGTCGTCCGGTCGTTCTTTGAAAATCAGTCTGAAGCAATGAATTAAGCTATTCCCTGCATTTGAATGCGAAAACGATAGACACACCTCCTTTCCGCCTTCCCCAGGTAAAGTAAACGCGATGCCAGATCCAGATGGTGTCAGATGCAGGCGATAGCTCAGCAGGCTACAATAATTCCTGTAAGTCGTGTTTTCATTTCGTTTTATGAAGATTGTGTTTAAAGTTAGTCTTTAACTTTGAAGTGACAAGGTCGTCGTTGGAAAAGAGATGGTTTATTATTAAAATTTCACTTTTAGTTACAACCGGAAGTTATGGTTGTTGGACATGGTAAAATTTTAAGATGAGGACGGAAGATCAAACGTGGTCTTATGCTTTTATAAACATGTCAAAAAAAAAAGATCTTTTAAGCTCGGACATATCAGAGCAGTTTGTTAGCGTTTCTTTTTTCAATCGGATCTAGTTTGAAACTCTGAACAAAATCACAGAGCTAATAGAGTATAAAGCTAAGCGCTGCTAACTTCACTTTTTTCATGTGACATGGCAGAGACAGATTGCGTTTGACAGTTCAGTGATCTTGTCATCTATTTTCATAAATAGATCAGGGGCCGAATAACCGTATCAGTCATCGAGTGAGTAAATTCCATCAGTTATCGAACGAACGAGTGACTACATTGGAATGATGGCATACGTAGTAGGACGTATCGTTTAGATTTTAATAATTGTAGTAGTTATAATCTACTACATCAACTCTTCTTTAATTTTCATCGAGTCTCTCTCTCTCTCTCTGCAGTTGTAATGTGACAGATAACATCAGTGTTTATGTGAATTGTGAATAGGTTGAAAAAAAGAAATTATGAATAATTTATAATGGGTATTTTGTTCTTATCAAGTGATACTGAAGGTGAGAATAAAAACAACCTTTGTGAAGTATTTTTAACGAAACTTTATTTCAGACGATGAAAAATACGAAGCAATGGAGCGCAGACCAAAATCTTATTGATGTTTGGCCAAATCGGGGTGTCTAGACAGACATATAATTAGCCATAGAATTTTTTTCTCCTTGATTAATTATATTTCTAAACTTAAACGACAAATTTTGTTTAAAATACAGCAATAAAATAATAAATACTATAATTGTTACATTTTGATCCACAATTTGCTGCTAAAACATAACATCAGTTAACTTTTAGTCTGTCGAGTGAAATCTCGTTCGATAGCTGATCACAGAATTCCAAATTGAAGTACTAGATCGCTTGTTAACGTGAGAGGGAATGCCAAATTGACATAATTCAGTCACGTATTACTCGTTAACTGATGCGGTAATTCGGCCCCAGAGATCAATGATTAAATTCTGCTCAGAGAGTACTCAAAGTGTTCATCAGACAATGCTCAGTGCTCTACTCAAAATTAAAAAGAAGAAGAAAAATGCCTAGTGTCAGATCTGTCATTGAAAAAGTGATTCAAAACGTCATTAGCTAGACCTGCCATCTTGCCGTGGAATTGGGAGCATTCGATATGATCTAAATTTAATTATTTTGCATACATATGACTTCATCTTGTTCCAAATCACTCATTTTCTTATATTTGATTTGATTTATTTTAAAATCACACATAATTTTCATTTTATGCTCACACCTGTCATAAATATGACAGTTTACGATTGACCGGCTTTGTAGTGTTTTTGCATTCACAAAGCTAGTTGAATTTCGATTACGTAGTGACTGCATTAGTGAATGCGCCCATTGTCAAATATGACATATGTATGTGTCTGAACGCACTATTTTTATAAAAAACAAAAAATGCATACACCTGTCAAATGGTCATTAAAATCTTATTAAAACCAAACGGATAAATTATCTAATTTCAAGTAACAATGAAATTTGGCTCAGTTTTCAAGTTTTTTATTTTTATTTCTGAATTTATGATACTTTAAATAAACATAAAATAAATTCTTCTCTCTTGTACTAACTGTCAATCTTGTTTTTGTATTTGAAACAAACGTCTGACAGTTTTAACTTTTGAATTTAATTTAGGAAGTTTTATTTTTATACTTATTTGTGCCAAAATATGGTATTTACCTGACACTATGTACATATTTATTATGATAACGAATTTAATCAAGAAAAACACGTTAAATGTCAATAAAAACTTATTGTTTTTTGGAGGCTGAGCAAAAATATCCACGTTAAGTTGCTTTTCGATACACTTTTAATTCAGATATGGATTGTTGTTTTCTGTTTTGTTTTAGAAAAGATACAATTAATAAGATGACCTTAGGTAATTAATTTATATTTAAGTTTAAACTTTAAAAGCTAACAACGTAATAGATGAGTTCAAGTCTGCTTTTTGCAATGCATACATTTAAAGTTCAATAACCGTTAAGCAATTTCAAATAATTTTTTAGCACTTTTAACCTTCTGGTACATTTTGAACACGAGTCTTGTAGCTGATGATAGCTAATGGGTGTTGCCAAAATCTTTTCAGGTTTTTAATGCAATTGTTGATTAGGTATTGAATTTGTAGTAAATAATAATCGATCTCGCCCGTGAAATATGTTTATTTTTTTATTAGGAAATTTAAATAAAATACAATGAACAAGTTAAGTGACCTTAACTTTAATGCACTGTCCGCCCACCAGATGAACTAAATGTTCAAACTAAGTTATGGAAACATAGGAGCAATAAAGAAGGTTGTGCTATGTTTGATTGAATAATTATAAAATAAATTGATTGATAAGTAAGACGGACATCTAAAAAGGTATGATTTATTGCAAAAATCACTTAATTCCTATGAATTCAAGCTTCTAATCTCAATTTTGGTCAAACAACCTTTAATCTAAGGCCATTAAATAAACCACGACTTGCAATTGTGTAAGATTATGTTACAATTTGGTATGTGAATATCTGTGTAATGAACAACAAGCTTTTTATGGATACATAATAATCTCGTGTTAAGTCAACTTTAAGCTTACCAACATCAAGACTTAAACCACACAAAAGTCAAAAATGGTCCACCTAATGGGTGATAGACACCTAATCCGACCAACGAAAATTACTTTTATGGCTAAAGTTATGGTTCTTGAGAGCAATCATTGCATTTCATACAAATGAACCGCAAAAAACCTCGAACTTACAGAGTAAAAGTATTTGATTTGGAAAATTAAATGATTTTCCAATTGGCCTAAATTGGATATTATGTTATTTCAAAAGGAACGTGTGCCATGTGCCTCCAGGCTGAAACCATATTGGAAATTCTTCGAATGCATCGTTGTCGGCGTCGTCTTACATATAGAGGTGATGTAAACTTGTCTTAACTGTCACATAAAACGCGACAGAAATTTAAATTACATTTGTACCATATTTATAGAAGGGTACAACTTTCTTAACGTCACAATCAATAAAGTTTAAAACTTCAAATCCGTAATATATTTACTATAGGCTGGTTATTACCAAAAATCATTTAATTTAAGTAGTTCCTGAGATACAAACCATAACTGACTGACTGACGAACCTTGTCTGATCACCAAATTTTTTTTGTAGTAGAATTTTTAAATTTATCACAAATAATTAGGTGTGTTTTTTTGGGGGATATATCCACAGTAAAAAAGGATTTCCAAAAAAAAACGTTTCTGCGATTTGTTTTGTTGTCAAGTGAATTTTTTTATTGATAGATCTCAAAGCAAAAGTCAAAGGCCTGTTCGTAGACTTTAGGCAGTTCTTGATTTCTCGACAGCGTTTTTCATAAGAACGCTTTGTCAGGTTAGTAACTCTTATACATTGCTGTGTAACTAAAGTATAAAATCATTAGTTACTTAAATAAGACATCTGTTACTGCTTTAAAAAAGAGTTGGTTTAGAAAAGATAACACAGCTTTCTATGACACAAAAATGCAACGTTTTTCTATCGACAGGGTTGTCAATTTTGTCGTGCTTTTGTTTTGCGTTATTTCGCATGTCGATAAAATATGAAATCTCTAATACAACGTTTTCACCGGCACAATCAGATTTATTTCTACGTTTGGTTTGTGACATTTTACAATTCACAAAATGCAAAATAGGGATTTTTATTCTTGCAGTCGCCAAGACTTCATCGTTAGCAATAGAATGTGTGTATATTTAGTAATCTTCTCGGTTTAGCTTCCGGTGAAAACGTAGCATTATACTACGTACCTAAACTGCAAAACTGTCAGTTATAAATTGTACCAACATTTATAACCGAGACTCGAGCAAACGTCATCCGCAGTTGGATACTACTTCTTCTTTTATCGACAGTGAGGATGTTGTATTTCAAATACGTGTAAAATCTTACTTCACAACGGATACTTTTCCCAAAAAAAACACACGTTTTGTTATAATTTGATAAAAGCCTGCTGATTATTGTAGAAGCATGACATCTTGTAGATTTTTAATAATTGAGATGAAATTTTATCCTTAATATTTTTCACTAAGAAGGCGTGGCTGCTAACCACATGTAAGACTTTGAAAAGGTGTGAACCAAGATTTATAAAAATTAATTAAAAATTACAGAAAAAAATCTTTTAAAATCATACCTAACGTAATGTACATACATATATCTACATTATACAATGTACCTACATAATTATATTAAAAACAATTTATTTTAACAAAAAATAACTTGTTATTGTTTTTTTTACAATACACGAATAAATTCATTATTTTTTTGTTTTCAAAATTAAATCGAAAAATCATGCAACACAACTTGAAATTATGACGATGCATGATAACGAATATTTCATGGTAAGTCATTAAATTCCAGGCAAAATAATTTAAATTGTTTTTTAAGATAATATATCTTTCGAAATACATTTAAATTAGGTGCATATATACAAAATCCTATAATTATGATTTGATATTAATCTTATTAATATGAATTGTATATTAATAAAAAAAAAGAAAATTAAAAAAAGGAACTATGAAAGTTCAACGTTCCACGCCTGCCCATTCGAATGTGCGAGTATTTTAATAAATTCAAACATTTCTGGGTGCAGATTTTTATACGTTTATTTATGTGTGTAATGGCAAATTATATACATACATAATTCAACCAGAAAGAAATCCAATTTGATGTAGAACTGATTTCAAAACATGCAAGTGCACCACACCCTAAATGGTTGAACCATTACGGACATGCAAATAAATTTCTAGTAGAAACAAGTTGAATAAATTTGGCAGTTAAAGTTTTGGTTGAAAAAAAAAATCAAAGAAAATGGTTTTTATGTAAATAAAATAAGGTGGCGGGCGTTACAGCTCAAAGAGAATCTGGGCCTACTAACTTACAATTCTCAACCATTCCTACCTAAACGTACAAGTAATGTCAGGGATGGAGGGGTTTGTATACCGATTCTAAACGTCAATTTTTTTTAAAAGCACTTTTCATGACAAGAATTCTTAGTCTTGGAGGATTTGTTAATTTCTCGCAAGAGGCAGTACCTATGTAAAAATTTTACGTTTTCACAGGCAGGGGTTGAACTGAACCAAGAACTCTGCCATGACAGTCTTACTCACTAACCATTACATCACTAATACTAATACTGGTTTTGATGTACGAGAATTATAAATCAAAGATTTATATATGCATCGAATAAGGGTTACAAATTATGAATTCATCAATCAATTGACAGTTTTTATATACAAAAAATAAAAAAGTACAATTCGTATTTATTTAATTTTCAACATAATGCATTCTTCAATACTTAAATGATAAAATGTTAACAAATAATATCAAATTGAAATTTTTACAAAAAATAACACATAGAAAAACTTCTTCCAAAAATTAGTAAATATTGTTGTTCCATTCAAAAATATCGATAATTTTCTTAAGTCTGATAATATTTTTGTTAAAAAAATTTTTAATTGTCAATCAACATCAAAAGTAAATCAATTAACGTAAAAATGTTTTTTTTTTACAAACAATGAACAAATTCACAAGAATTGACAAAATTTTGACTGCACTTGAACACTTGATACCTATCCTTCAATTGGACATTTATTGCAACACAACACTGCAATAAATTCCAAGTTTTCAAAGTAATGGGTGATTTTTTAAGAGAAAAAATTCGAAAAAATGAATGAAATATTTATTTGAATCGATAGTTTGAACCTTGCAATTTAATGTTTAAAGATAATTTCATGCAAATGTTGACCGCGGCTGCGTCTCAGGTAGCCCATCCGCTGAGTCCAATTTTGGCATACTCTTTCACACATATCGGCCGGTATCTCACGAATGAATGCATGGATGTTGGCTTCCAGTGCTTCAATCGAAGCGGGCTTGTCCCTATAGACATTAGCCTTGACATACCCCCACAAAAAATAGTCTAATGGTGTCAAATCGCACGATCTAGGCGGCCAATTGAAACGTGAAATTAACTGTTCACCAAACTCGCCTCGCAATTGCGCCATTGTTTAGCGTGCTGTGTGGCATGTGGCACCGTCTTTCGAACCGATCACGAATTTTGATAGTAAAATTCAATAATTTGCAAGCGTTGTTCATTTGTAAGACGATCCATGGTTAAATTGCAAACCAAACTGAAGCTGTTTGACAGTGACACAAGGTACTAAACACACGTCAGCTGTCAAAACCAATGTTGCCAAAACCAAACCAGCTAAAACATCACCCGTTATAAACGGGAGTTGTCAGAACGACCCACACCCAAACTCTTTTTTAATTTTTAACTTCCCTTAGGGAGTTATTGTAATTGGTCCGATTTGTCAAATTGAAATTTTTGACAAATCTCCCTAGAATCTAGATCCGTCATTTTTAAAGAGAGATGTTCGTACGTTCGGGATACCATTTTTTGTCCACGGTATCTCCAATTAAATTTTGTTCGACAGGTTATAACTTCGAAAGATGCAGAAAGGACTTTCATACAAATTTAGTGAGCGGTTTCTTCACCATAGCATTTTAAAAAAATAGTAAAATTATTATTATTATTAGTATGATTAAAACAAATTTCTGCAATGTGAAATGATGTTTTTGATATCTGGTAAAATTTTGGAAAAAATTCAATTGACAGTTTTTTTGGACTTGAACATTTCTAGAATGGGCAACGATATTAACTTCAAGTTTATATACGATTATACAAAATACAATTTTTAATATAAATGCTACAATTTTGACAAATATCAAATTAACATACTTCTTAAAAAACAAAATAAAAAACTTTATCAAAAAATGTCAAAAATTGTTTCTTGACTTGAATATTTCGAGAGAAGTCAATCTTTTTAATTTAATATTTATTTATTTTTTGTATAATACAATTGTTAACATATGGTACATTTTTGACAAATATCGATTCAAGAGTTTTTTTTCACGAAAAATAAAATCTTAAACTAAAATTTAACGAAAAGATCAAAAAAAGCAGTGATATTTATATCAAATGTATTTTATTTTCATTATAATGCATTTGTCAATACCTAATTGATAAAATATTGACGAATATGAAATAAACATTTTTTTACACTACATGCAAAACTTCAAAAAGTTCTCAAAAAATTGTTAAATATTATTTTTCCGCTACAATATCTCGAAATTTTTATCAAATCTTATAATTTGTTAGTTAAAATTTTTAGCAATCAACATCAAAAGTAAATCGATTAATATCAGGAAATTTTCAAAATGTGCATAAGTTATCAGTGTGGTACGCAACCAGCCTCTTTTTTTATAAAATCGGACTTAAGCTTTAAGTTCATCAATGTCTTTATTATCAAAGGCAGATTGGTTCTTTCTAAAGTAAGTACAATTCGCCTAGAACCTAGATTATAGTTTTATAAATACCACTAAATATATGTAGATAGATATCCTTATCAATTTGCATCTGATACTTACTTACTACTTATGTATTGATCCATCCCTGGAGATGGACCGCTAAACGTCATCACGTTTTGTTATAGAAAGTGCGTCTAGCTCTCACTAACTCCTTTCAAGCTTCAAAACTTCCTTATCGACTATTCTACTCCAAAAAAAAATTTCAAGTTTCCAGATATTTTACCATCTTGAGTAAACTAAACCACTACATTGCTTGTGTCACTTTTGGGTCTTTACCGCTTCATAGAATGTGGCCTATCAAGTGTCACTCTCTGTTGCATATAACGATTTCGAGAAAATCCACCCAAAAAGCTGTACGTACTCTTCATGCCCTACTGTATCTACTTTCATACTTTTGACAGTTCGAATATGAATACAGAAAACACTATCGGACCTATAAGGGAACCCTGTGGAACTCCAGAATGATATGAGACTAAGGTCAATTGGTGTAAGTATTGTATTCAAAAACGTTCACGATGACAAATTTTATCGAGTTTATTCATTTTAAATGTTGTGGTTGATGAAAACATTTTGTTTTGCAATTTAATCCAAATTGTATACAATTAACAAAACCATGAGGGAGTATTTTTTGTGATAGGAGTGAGACGAGTTCAATTAAATTGACAGTGATAATTGGTGGTATATAAAATGTGGATATTGTGAACTAGATTTTTATTTTAAAATATTGTTAACTTTCTCGTCGCGGTCGCATGTTAATAAATAATAAATTATGTATATTTGTTATAAAAATAAAAAAATTGCAGCTTACATTTTCTTTGAAGATAAAAATCTGACGCATTTCGACGAAATGCTTATTTCATTTTGTGAAAGTTTAAAATGACACAAGTGAAAAGTTTGCATATACAGTGCATTGTACGAATGACATAATTTAACTGACAGTTAATACTTAATAGTGCTGCTTTTTGACACAACTTAGTGCGTATTTTAAACTGTCAGCTGTCAGAGTGCCATCAGTCATTACTCATTACCCACTTTGCCATCCCATCTGTTTGTTGTGTTAATGCGAGGAAAGTCTTTTGCTGGAAGATAACTATTATGTTCCTTAATGTTTCCATCACATTTCTGACTCAATGACTTGATATATGCAGCATTAAACTTCATTTTGATCGCTATCAGAATCAGGTTGATTGCGAATTTGCTATTAATTGTTAAATTACACGTTGAATGATTTCTGTTGCGTGATTGAAAAGGTGGAGTAGCTATACAATGTTTGGATTTGAATCGAATGTTATTGCTTAAAATTTTCAAATTAAATTGGATCAAATTTTAAATTATGAATTTTTAAATTCATTGATTTTCTTAACACAAATATAATAAAATGCTTGAATTTAATAGAGATAAATTATTGGAGTGCAATCATTTCGAACGATTGCAAATTAAGTTTTACGACTGTACGAGCTATGAGATGTGGTGCAAGTTTAACGATATTGATTTCATGATGAAAAGCAATAAAATTGATTTTTATTAATTAGATTATATTTACTCTTTTGTTGCTACGCATAATACTCCATATAACTAAATGAGAACATATTGCAACAATGGAATTACCCCATATTGATATGTTTTTTTTTTTAAACTACAGTGGATAAATCACGACAGTTTACGGAAAATTTTGTTGTCTTAAAAATATTGTCTAAAATAACTTTAAGTTAATCTAAATAAGGTTAAGTAACACATTTTCACAGTAAGTCTATAAGATGCTCATGCCTATAGAATTCAACATTCCATGGTGCTTGCATAAATGCAATATTTTAAGAACTGTTAGAGGTATTGACAAACTATAGTCATCTGTTTATAGACTTTAAGACTATTCCTACAACAGCATAGCCTGGTTAGAACTCCACAAAGCTATGAGAGATGCTGGCACCCCAGATTAATTGACAATCCAAAACTCTGGCACACCATCAAGAAAGTACATCATTACCATGCCATAGACCCCGCAAGATATTGGTTTATACAGACGAAATTAGCAGCTAACATAGAGAAACTACTAGATCAACTGCTTAAAGACATAACAGATCCTACTATAGTGTTTCAAAATTCATATGGATCCGAGACCTGGGTGCTTAGTAAAAGTCATTTCGACCTCTTAAGTGCGTTCAAAGGAAAGTCTTAAGGAAAATTGTTGCCCTCGTATGTGAGAGAGAAAGATTCCGTAGACGTTCAAATCATTACCTGTACGTAAAGGGTTTTTCAATAAGAGTCCTACAAAAGCTTTTTCAAATGAAACAAAAACGGTTTTGAATATCAATGGATTATATTTATTCCTGTAAAAGTACGTTCGATGCCATAATGTATGGAACTCGATTTCTTTTGCATGGCCACCACGGGCATGCTTGCAGAAGTCCAGACGCTGAACCCAATTTTCGACGGTTTTCAAGCATAAATCGGTCGATACTGCAGACTGCTGCAATTTCACGTTCGATATTCGTACGAAGTTCATCAATCTCCGCTGGCTTGTTGCCATAGACCATAGACTTGACGTAGCCCCACAGGAAATAGTCTAACGGCTCGCGTAAAATCGGACGACCGAGGCGGCCAAGCCCAAGCGACTGGACCATTTCGTGAGATAACACGTTCTCCAAACTTGGTTTCCAATAAATTGATTGTGACATTCGCTGTGTGGCTTGTGGCGCCGCCGTCCTGTTGGAACCACATGTCCTCCAAGTCCATATCATCCAATTGGGGCCAAAAATATTCGGTTATGGGATCCCCATTCACAGTAACGTGCCGGTCTTGATCATCACGGAAGAAGTACGGTCCAATGACACCGCCGCCGCCGACGGCCCATAAACCACACCAAACCGTAATTTTTTCGGGATGCAATGATGACTCATGGAGTACGTGTGGATTGCTGCCTAACCAATATCTCATATTTTGTTTATTGACGAAGCCATTCAGCCAGAAATGAGCCTAATCGCTGAAGATGATTTTTCGATGAAAATGCGAATCATTTTCAAGTTGTTGCTCAGCCCAATTCACGAACATACGACGCTTCTGGTGGTCAAGCGGCTTCAGTTCTTGCAAAATTTGACACAACGACGTCACAGAGATGCCCAACGCTTTAGAACGACACGTGTGAGAGACACATTTGGGCTTTCTGTAACTGAAGCCTCAGCGTCAGCAATATTCTCGACACTACGGGCACTTCTTTGTCTCACTGGCACGGGGACATTTTGTACTGTGTCTGTGGATCCAAATTTTTCCACTAGACGCCCAATTATTGATTTGCTAGGACGATTATGACGACCATAAATTGGACGCAGCGCTCTTAACGTTGAGGCAACTGACTCCGAATTTCGGTTGTAAATTTTATTAATTTCGCGACTCGTTGTTGGCTTGTATATCTTTCCATCATGAAATGGCAAACCTTACTAACGAGAAATGTCAAAAGACCGGCAAGTAATATGGCGTCGTTTGCTATCCCTGTCACTCTACTTTTGTTGCGTCCATGTCGAAAAGCCGATATATGCATGAAACTAGGAACTTGTTGAGAAATCCTTTTGGTTAGCTATTTTCTCTGAGAATATTTAAACTGTCACATCTTTAGCAAAAAGCCAGCTACCATTCACTTTTTGGAATCCTACATTGCTTGTATTATTCGCTTGATGAGTCGACCAAAATTGGACCTTCCTAATTTTATGGGGATGGAAAGTAGCATATTATGTGCTATTCCAGACTATAAACAATCTCTGTGCCAGATTTCAGCCAAATCGGTTCAGCCGTTCTTGAGTTATAAATAGATTTAAAATTCACTTGCTTCATTTTAAATTATAAATCATACCTCACGATGAATCACCCTCTATTCAGAAATATGTAGTTCATTGCATAACAATAATTCAATTAATTTACTATGTAACTAACAAATCAATCACTTGTGATTTTTAGTGCTTTTCAATATTGTGCCTCTTTAACTAGACTCATGATTTGATAAATGATTTCGAGTATCGAAAACAAATTGCGTGCATTGTTTGATTATAAATTTATTATTTCAACATTACAATTTTTTTATCTCTCTACCTACATATGTGAATTAGAATTCACTTTAGACAAGCCAACATATTCGTATACAAGGGTTTAATCTGACATTAAAATTAATGATATTGCGGCTTCCGAATCATTTAATTAAACAACAATATTGCGTTTACAGCCTAAGCGAGTTTGCACGCCTCTAGCGAGTAAACAGCTAACTAAAAAACCATCGAATTCCATAAGTTTATTAAGTGAAACAAAACCTTACCGCCAGCCTATCTACTTACACATACGAGTGCAGATAGATTGATTGAATGATAATGAAGTCATTATGCATTCGTGTAGCTTATCTTTCCGGCACGATGTGTGGGTAATTGAATAATGACAGGTGTTTTGATATCCTGTTGATTGCATTTTAATTGTATAATTCTTATTTGCGGCGAAAATTTGCTCAAAATTCCCAGAGGAAAAAGTGTTCTTTGGATAACTTGGAGGCTTATGGAATTAGAACTTGGCTCGAGGTCAGCTTTGCTTTGGGGAGCTTCAGTTTTAGTCTTGTTCTGATTGAGATGGAAGTTCTTATGTTGGCTTTGATTTTCCTATCCACTACGACTACCAACAGTTTTGAGGTTGATAAAATTGTTCATTCCCATGATAATCGGGATTTATTGGTTCAATGTTCGTACAGACTTGTGAAGAAGTATTTCTTCTCGGGCGAGACTCTGTCTGGATCTGTTCTGGCTGTCAGTTTGACTTCGGCGTCTCCGGATCTTCAAAGCCGATTGTTGCATGCATTCCATTTGGAACAGGACACCTCGTGGTCGATGTTCATTCGAGATACAAGGCCCTCTTCATCCAAAGAAAAATCATCCAACTTCATTCTCCATGAGAAACCTCAATCGTATTTAGTTGTTTTGGAGAACCCCGACGACGACGATATGCAAGATGTCTTCGAAGACTGGAAATCCATGCCAAATTGGAATCCTCTGGCGCAGTTTGTTGTGATACTTGCGAGCATCGAGGAAACTGAGGAAGAAATGACCGAACTTATGCTCGATACAATGTTGATGTTCATGGGACGGAAAATATTTAACATCAACATCATCGCCCAGACGGAAGAAGATGGACGAGTTTACTCGAAAACAGCCTTTCCATATGATCCTGACAATAATTGTGGCAATCGAATTATTGCATTTGAAACATTGGACATTTGTCAATATGAAGATGATGGTGATGATGCATCGGGATCAATTGAGTTGAAGGAGCAACATCGTGGAATGTTTTTGGATAAAATACCAAAGGATTTGAGTGGGTGTCCCTTGGTGGCCTATGCGAGATCTTGGGAGCCATATATTTTTGTCGAAGATGGACAAATAAAGGGAATCGAATGGATGCTGGTTCAAGCTATTGCTGAAAGTTTGCACATACGAATTAATATTTTGCTACAGAACAAGACATTGTATCATATCTTCCAGGGACTTATTGATGGGTAAGGAATTAACTGAGATGAAACAGTAACTTTTACAAAATTTGTATCTCTTGGGAAGTCATAAAATATTAGGTTTTTTTTTTCTAGAAATTAGAACTTTATTTGATTAAAATTCAAGAACTGATGGAAAAATCATGAAAGAGACAAAAAATAAAATTAATTGGTGCCTTTATTATAAAGGTTATAACGTAAGACCTAAGACCTACTTTTCGCAAATTCAAGGTTCTAAGATCTCGGCAGGTGACTAAGTCAGTATATTACAGATTTTGTGATTTTCGAAGTTTTCTATCTCAGAAACTACCTGTGCCACTAGTTTGTCATTAAAAGTTTTTAAATTTATTGAAGAGAAGTCGATAATGGAAATAAATTCCTTTTTTTCGAATTTGTCTTAGATAAAGACCATTTTGTCTTAATCACACTTTTGACACTGTAAATCACTCGGTCCTTTGTAGAAGTTTTAAATTTTCAACTAAGTCGTGTAAGCTGATTCGATTTTATCTAAATTGCAGACAGCTGATAAGTCGAGACAGCAATGTGTCTATCTTTGCTAATATTGACACCAAATAAATTTCCTATCTATCAGTGGTGGATTTACAGATTTGGCGCCTGTAGGATTTTCAATTTCTGCCGCCTCTAAACCTTCGAAATTTTATATCTAAGTTCACAATTGCTTTATCACTTTATGACTTAAGAACTAAGGTAGCGTGTCAGGGCCGGATTTACCTATGAGCTGCTTGCCGCCTCTAAACCTTCGAAATTTTATATCTTAGTTCACAATTGCATAAATTATATATTTTATCTATAAAAATCACACTTTATGACTTAAGAACTAAGGTACCGTGTCAGGGCCGGATCTACCTATAGACTGCTTGGGCTGCAGCCCAGGGCCCCGGGGTTACAAGGGGCCCCCAGACCCCGCTGAAAACAATAGGCAATAATTTAAATTAAAAAAATAAAGACGGTTTACGATATTTTTACGTGACAACGTCATAAAAAAAAAAAAAACATTGATGAAAAATTGCATGATTCTACCATATGAATTGAGTTAAGGGGGAAATAAGTGTAAAGATGTTTTCATGCTGCTTTTTATTAATTTCTTAAAGTATAAGAAATGAATATTATTTATTGAAAATATTAGGTTATTCAGAGTTTTTTTTTTTCATTTTTTACAACAATATAACTTAAAAAGAAGCGAAGATACCAGTTACACTTAGCAGTTGGTGTACACGATGGAAGCAACAATTTGTATCCGAAATCAATGGCACAGAAAATTACAACACGTAATAACGCCAAAAAATATAAAATTAAAAAAGAACTACCATAAGGTTGGCAATAATGGCAACCCTAGGGCCAATCAATCTATGTGCGCGTCTATGAAACGGAACGAGAATTTCCCTGTCGTATATGTTCTTATACATATCACTATTTCGGTTTCTCTCTTAGCCAAGGGTGTGGAAGGATTGCTTCCACAGTAATAAGGTCGCCTTTTGCACGATTAATATCTATAACTTTTATAGATTTAAGTAATATTTTTTTTGTGCAATAAAGAATTTATAATACTGATATATTAGTATTTATTATAGAAAAAGTTTTTTGACATGGCTATTAGTTGAGTACTTAGATAGGCCCCTAATTAGTTTCAGCCCAGGACCCAACAAATTCACGATCCACCCCTGAGTGTCACAGAAAATAATCATATAGAAACATTAATTTAAGCAAAGAAAATTTCAACCATGTAATTCTTTTAAGGACAGTTAAGTTATGTCTTACAACTATACAATATTTAATTGACATAATATGAACAAAGATTACACCAGTGGTGGATTTACAAATTTTCAAAGTATACGCTGTAAAGTTTTTGCCGCCCTTGCCTCAGAATTCGTCTCCTTTGTGCTCTCAAAAAAGTGGCATACTCGGTATAACTCTGGACTTTGACCTGGAAACACCCGCAATATCTAGGTACCCGGTGGGTAGGTAGTACCCTGGTTCCCAAACCTATTACCGGGTACTATATAGGTACATTACACGGGTACCCGCGTATCAAGAGCTCTAACTCCCAGTTAAAAATCGTCAATTTAGTTACGTTCTTGTGGCTCTAAGGCATCGAATTGTCATTTTGCTGGATTATTTTTACTATTCAACAATTTCGTTTATATTACACGTGATTATACATTTTCTATAATTTTGCTCTTTCAACTTTAAACTCAACAACTCACTCATTGGGGGCGGTGAACTAGCGGTTTTTCTATACAATAAGGAAGATTGCCAAACGGATTCACGGAACATGAAATGACAAAAGAAAAGTGAGAGGGGGAACTCAGAGGCAAAATTTGTTTCAGGGCCCTATCTGTGAATCATCAAAAAACGGGACACCATCACGCAGAAATGATTTTGATTTCCATAAGTTAGAAAAACAAAATCGGTCCCAAATTTGCCGCCCTAGGCTCAAGTCTACTCAGACTTCCGGAGAATCCACCACTATCTATCGTACAATTTTCAATAAACATTAGCTACACTTTCTGCAGATAGAGAATCTGCAGTAATCTGGGTATGATAGTCAATGGAACTCTGACTTGGACAGACAATGTTAACAGCTCAACCCCTTTTTGCTTCCAGTAATGCTTTTCTGTTGCGAAGTTTTTAGTTATTTAGACTTTGTCATTTACTCTTGGAACTCTACGTCAATTTCTTTTGAAATCTATTCCGGACTTTGGGGTAATGACCCTGCTTATATAAATATTTTAATAGGCTTTTTGGTCCTCTTGATCACTAGAAAACCAAAGCCCAAAATAAATGTAATAAATTCTCAAACTTAAAATCGCATGTTATATTCTTTATCCAGTTAAAAAAGTCAAGCCATAAATTAATTATTAAATGTTCAAAAGATTTCCCTTTCAGAAAACTTGTTTTCTACTTTCACCTTTTCAAATATTGAAAAAAAAATCAACATTTCTATTATAAATCTGGCGTTTCTATTTATTTTTATCACATTAATTACATTCATTATTTATTAACATAAGATTTTCTTAAATAATTGGATAATTGACATTTTTATTCTATCCAATCACACACATTACACGAGTATGCATTTGTAAAGATTTATAAACACTTAATAATAAATTAATAATTTCATGGCGCTACTGATACAATTTAAATCAACCATCAACATCAACTTCAACATCAACAACCTGCGTTAAGATTAAAGTTTATTAATAGTTTTGCATAATTAATTATTATTAAACATTTAGCACTTTATTTTTATACGTAGCCCAGCTCAGCTTTCAACAAAGTAAGTTTAATTGAATCACTAATGGTGTGTCAATTATATTTTTTTTTATTGCCAACAACTTTTTGTCTATATTATGCACACAAACACCTCTATCCTATCTGTATCTATTCTTTAAGATAAGATGTACATATCTGAAGAAATATTTCATTGATTGAAATTATTGGTCTTTCAATTCACGCATTGAATTATGAAATATTTCTTTCTTTCTTTGTCATGTCATTATAAAATTGGGATTTCAACACAGACATGTTAATTTATGTGAAACATTTATTGACGAAGTAGTTCATTTCGATTGCCCTGGGCAGGACTTTAAGTGTCAAAAAAAAATAACTGTATCTAATTTTTGATTGAAGGTTAAGTGAGAATAAAAGTTATGCCTTTCTATAAAGGCATACAAGAAATATCATTTGTAGAAAGGTCGTTTTCATAACGGTTTTCAATTTTAAATCACTATTAAGTACCGTTGACAGATCAGTAATCGGGTTGCAGACACTAAAACTTACATAAAGATGCAAATATGTAGATCATTGTAGCAATGGATTGACATTGTTTGATCATCTGATCTGAACCAAATGTAATTGACAGATAGATTGTCAATTCCGATAAACTCAAGGCATTTTTACACAATATTTAAAATGGCTTAGTTTGTTTTGAGCTAAGTACTGTTAGAGAGTTTATGAAGACAGTACCCAGAAAATTGTCAGTAAAATAATAATTCCCTCAAGCCTTTATTAATTGGGTAACAATTATGAAAAAATTTAGGGAAAATGGGAAGTGATGAACAAAATCATGCTAACATCGAAAATATTAATGTTGAGGAACTTAATCGCAAAATTTTTCCTCTTCCTGTTTACCGCAAATATAAATTCTGATTCTATTAATAGATATGCTGAAACATAGATGACGCTACTAGTGTTAAATCTATATGATACTAGAGGGCCCGGCAAACTTTGTCACAGAAATTAAAGCTATGGATATTATATTATTCTTGTTGCTTATCGATTTTAAATACAATTTGTTCATGGTTTCTAGATGGTCCGGTGAACTTTCTAAGTTTTGTAAAAAGGGGATCGAGTGGCAGGACAACCGAAGTTTATGTCCTAGTTTTTGAAACCATTTGTTTCGTTGTGCTGATTTTAATACAATAACCACAGATTGCTTCAATTTTTGTTTAAAACGTGGTCAAGGTTTAATCCTACTAAAATACATTTAACCTGGATAAAAATGTGCCATGTGCTTTCCTACACTATAATCTATCTCTGTGCCAAATTTCAGCTAAATCGGTTCAGCTTTTCTTGAGTTATAAATAGTCCAACACGACTTTCTTGTATGTATGGTATATGAATTTAGTAAGACACAAGACACGTGTATAAATTTGACAGCTGTTAGTTTGTGAGTGAAGAATCTATTCTTAGTTTAAATTAAAAGGAATATCATGTGTGAAGAACGGGTGTTTTGTTTAGACGTGAGTATGGTTCTCAATCTGGCAATACTTTTTTCGGAGTTGATCTTTTTATAATCTGTCACTACTTGACTCATGATCAGTTTGGTTTGCCATTTCAATTCCATAACGAACAGATTTACTCCTTCCAATTTTTTTTATCAAAATATTGGTTCAGTTCGCGCGATGCAACATTTGGAGCTGTGTTTATCCACTTTAAGGAAAATTTAGTGGAAGGATCTTGGTTTGCGGGCTTACAAAATACAAGTTAGTTAGGTGGCTGCTGGAAAGAAGACCAGCGCACTTAGACCATCAATGGTCCATTGTGATACCACATGGATCGTAGGATTCACCATCCTCCTACTCGTTGAACCATTTAGAGCTAACAATAAAGCGGTTGAGACTGTGAAGTTAGATTACTGGGATCATTGTAATAGACGTCTCCGAGATGTATTTTACGTTTTTGTGCAAGTGCAGTCCATACAGCTTCTCACAAAATACAACTCGTGCAAGAATTGAAGTCGTTCGGCCATCAAGCTCGTCGCACTTTTGGTAAAGGGTTCCAAAACGAGATGGCCACCGATCCCGACTTTCACAAGAAAATTTTGTTCCGCAATGAAGCTCATTTTTGGAGTGATCATAATTCAGAAGCCATTGCTGAGACGCGCTGCCTGTTACATCCTCAAAAAGGCTCTATGGACAGTAGAAATCATTAATCCATATCTCTTCAAAAATGAGGCAAATTTTAACTTTTATTGCTTTTTGGAACGAATGCTTTTTTATGCCTTGTTCCTTGTATGTGTTTTTTTTTGTATGTCCTTAATTTCCCGTCCTAATAGAAATCGGTTAAAATAAAACCTATTCCTAACAACCGTTAGGTTCTTCCAAAGTTTTCGAAATAATTCTTCAAAAGCAAATATTAACTCATGCTGCAATTCATAATATTCCTTTCCCTGTCCATATTTTGTCTTTCGTTAAAAGCATAGCTGCATCTCTAATGTAATAAACACTGTAGAGGACAATGATTTCACATTTCTCAGTCCCTGAAGGGTCTATACTTGGTCCACCATCTTTCTTTCTCTATACATTTACGACCTTCTTTTAACTATTTCATCTTCAATTATTCAAAAGCTGTTCTCTGAGACTTATTGAACACTTTGATCTAATCTGACATGCAAAAATTGAAATATGTTGAAACTGTTTAAATTTTAGGAGTCCTGTTAAATATTAAACAATTATATTATCTTACTTTCAGAAAGATTGATATCGTAATTGGAGGAATCGATGAAGATCCAAATCTAAGTCAATTTGTTTCAGCAAGTGTTCCCTACCTTCAAGACGACTTAACCTGGTGTGTGGCAAAGGCCAAGAGAACTCTTAATTGGCTTAATTTTGTTGAAGTTTTCACTCCGGAATCCTATGCAACTTATTTAAGTTTCATCATTACCAATGCCATGGCAATCTATATCATTCAAAAGAGTCCCTCGATTCGAACAATACTCTGCAAGAGTTTCTTTGGTTTGGTCTTTATTTTGATGGGAATTGCTTTGAGCCAAGCTCCCAAGCACATCTATCTTAAAACAAGTCTTCGTATCTGTATCTTGATGTCACTGACGGCTGCTGTTATCCTCGGAAGTACTTATAATTCGTTTCTCATAAGTTCCCTAACCAGTCCGAATACGCTGCCACAGATTAAAAAGATTACTCAAATTGTAGACCATAAGATGTCGGTAACTGGGAGTGTCGAGATTATTCGACACTTGGACAAAGATGGCAATGTAAGTTCAAGTTAACAAAATATCTTGATGACTTATCTTTTTTCAGATCTTCAAATACATTCGTCGTCAATTCAACATGTGCTACAACATGGAGCAATGCTTGCAAAAGGCAGCTGAAGATGGAACCTTAGCCGTTGCAATTTCCCGTCAATATTCCATTCATAATCCACGAATCCCAAGGGATAACCTTTATTGCTTTGATCGAGACGAACATATCTATACTTACTTGGTGACAATGCTAATGCCGAAAAAGTTCCATCTCTTTCATCAGATTAATCCGATAATTCAGTACATCATCGAATCGGGACATTTACTTAAATGGACGAGGGATTTGGAACAAGAAAGAATGCTGAAGACAGTCAGGCGAGTCTTGTATGATGATAATCGAGTTATGAAACTAGAAGTTGGTCAGATTTTGGGAATACTTGCGTGCACTTTGATATTTCTGGGAGTTTCATTGTTCGTTTTTGGACTGGAGAAGTTGGTATATCGATTGTTTAAGCGAGGAACACAAGTTAAAGCTGTAAAAGTACTTCATAAATATTTTTCAAATTGAATGGTGAATGCAATTCATAATTTTAGACGAAAAGATATTTTATTCGAATCAATCAGTCAAATTATATTTTTTTTTTTGTTTTAACGTATGAGAAGATTTAAATTTGAATCATAAGACTATTTCGTAGGTACAACAGTTTTACAGTCGGTAATATAGTACGTTTACATGAACTTCTGTTGTTGCATACTTTTAGATGTTGATTCATTAAAAAAAAACTCGTTATGAATAAAATGAAATATCAAACATTTTAATTTAAGTTAATTATTATTATTTTCAAAATATGAAGTTCAATTGTTAAAAAAACCTTCAAGGCTCCTAGGTAAAGGAAGTGTGTACTTTTGATAAATAAAATGTCAACTGCTTGCCAAAAAGTCAAAACCAAAAACTTGCTATATCATATTACTTGGAGGCTTAGAATATTTATTTTAAATTTTGATTTCCCAAATTTATGTTTCGATGATAAATGAAGTATGTTAGGAATTCAAGGAAAGATTAAGAATTTTGGAATTTCAGACGTTTAGGTTTTTTAAAAAAAAACAGCCGTTAATTGTGTAGTATACATAATACCAATGACACAGGCATTAGTCATCCACAGAGTAAATTGGCAGCTTTTAGAGTGAAAAATATACAAGACATTGAAGTGATACATGAAATAAAATTTCAGGAAAAACATGATTATCATTTTAAGAACAATATTTATAAAATTATAAATTTACTGTCTGGACTTCCTCAAGGCAGTCATATTGGACCACTATTATTAAGTTTCTTTACTGAAAAATCATTATCTTCGCAGACATTGGTCTTTGAATGATGCTTTTAAACGAAATATAATTCCATTTAAAGAAGAGTAAGGAAGGAGGAAAAAACCTTTTATTTCATCGCATGAATGCTTACTTGAACGCTTGGACAAATTTTATGATTTGGGTGTCTTACCTCATGTTTAGCGTTATCTTAACTCCCACATTGACGCAATTACCACGAACGTAAGGCAAGAATCCGCCTTGAATTAATGAAGAGGTTTTCTAAAGAATTAAACGATGCTTATATTTCAAAATCCTTTTAGAGTATTACAGAAGTGGATTAAACCTTATTTATAATGTTTTAATAGATCAAATTGAAAGTGTTCAAATAAATTTTTTGTTAATTGTCTTTCGTCATCTTCCATGGGATCTAATTAACGTCTTCTTCTACTGAATTTCTGAATTTATTCTGCCTTCGTCCTCAGATTGATAAATATAAACTCTCGATCCGGATTCAATTCTGACTTTTGTATACTTCTTTTGTAAGATCTAATTTATTTTTAAAATAAACAATTTAATGTCATGTGTGCATTAATATTAGGTCTATTCCAAATGTGTGAAATTCGACGAAAATCACCGAAAAACTGTGAAAAGCTGTTTCAAGTTACACATTTTTCATAGTTTTTCACAGAAGAGATAGCTCTTGAGAGATTAAAAATTTCCCAATCCAACTATTTCGCAATCCGAAGATGATATCTTCATTCCGAACATCATAATATCGGAAATACAAGAGGAAGCTAATGCAGAGAAAGGAGATAATAATTTTAACAAATCCATTTTTCAATTAATTTTAAACAATTAGAAACTTTTCACGCGGAATTTTTAAACGTTTCTGTGATTTTCTGTGAAATGTCGTTCCACTTCGTTGTGCACAATTTCTCTCTCGCTGAGAGAATTTTAAATGTGTGCTGTGAATTTCTGTGCACAAAACACTTGGAACAGGATTTTTTATAAATGTATACAAAAATAATTAATCTTTTTAAAAATTTGTTATCAGAAAGTACATTTGGAATATTTGTTTGTCTATATATCCTGGGCTTAGTGGAAATTCGGCGAAGAAACCGCTGTTCTTTCGGTTTGTCAAAACAAATGGGTTTTAAATTCCTCTCTCGAAAGGCAAATTGCTTGCTTTGCATAACTCCTATACTAACAGTCCTGCTAAATGGTGCTGAGTGCTGGTTGATAAGCAGAGAGGGGAAAATGCTGCTGGACTCTTTTGAGAGGAAAATTCTTAGTGGAATGTTTGGTCCTGTTTGCGAAGGTGGCGCACTCTATAAGCTGTACATAGACGTGGAGATGTGTCAAAAAGATAAAACACGCTAAGAGAATCTTCGAATCCCAGCCAAATGGTTAAAGGCGACAAAGAAGTACTTTCGGTTTAAAGACCAATCAATCGCGGATCCCAGAACGTTTGGTCTAGATGACTGGAAACAACATGCTCGGGATCGTAGAGGATGGAAAGCCATTGTGTCTTAGACAGAGAACCTATACATGAATCGAGAGCCTGATGTAGTAAGCAAATTGCAATATGATTTATTTAAAAATGTTATCGAAGTTAGATGATAGATATCATAAGCAATGTTTTTCGATTTGGGAGTTCCAAAACAAGATCCAACATTTAACAAACAGTCTTCGAACTATTGAAAACTGAATGCACTTAAATTTGAATGAAAGAACAGTTGAAAAAATTGGAATTCGTTTGATAATAGATTTCTCTGCCTTGAATTTACCCTTGAAGATCGTAGTTGTGTGTTGCTTCTTTAGGACAAAGTTAAAGTTCTTACGTCACGAATTTCCAAAGCTGCTGTTGATATTTAAAAAAAAAATCAAAATAAACTCTATAGCCTGGACCTAGCCTCATTTTAGAACAACCTCCATGGAAAGCGATTTTCCGATGATTAAGAGTTCAAAGATGCAATAAACGCAGAGAAGCAAGAAAGCTGCTTTTTTGAGGTTAAAAAAACATTTATTTAAAAATGTAATAAATGCATAAGTGAAAAATAAAAATAAGAAAAATTATTTAAATTGAATTTAAAATTTTCCTTGTATTTCCTGTTCACATCGAAAATACACTAATACTCTTAATTTCCAAGAAAAGCCAACAATTCTGAGAGAATAGATCCGTTTGTTTAGGTATGTGGTTTTTTGCAAACTATCATATGTTAATACAACATTAAATAAATATGTACATATGTACATCAAGCAGACTTCCTGAAATTCAAGATCCAAATTATTCTAAAAAAATATATGAAATAAAATTTATTAATAAACTTAATTTGAAATTAATTTAATTCAAATTCTTTTATAAGTTTTGCAACCATATTAATGCTCCCACGTATAAGAGTCAAAGAAATAATTAACTAAACTGTAAAAATAAATTATTTGTGTACACTGTGGCGTATACGTAACATTTACTTGCTTTTCAATGACAATATGTTATCTAATAATAAGCATCAGAACACATAATTTCCAATGATGTTCTTTGTTAAGGTTTTATTTTATTTTTGTCAAATTAAAAAAAGATTCTACAATCAAAAAAGGTTTAGAATTTCAAACTTTAATTACAATCGATGAAGTTGTAGAAAAAAAACAAATAATTTTGTTGATTTCAAAGACGTAAACAATCCCTTAGAACAGCAAAAAGTTTAAGTATTTAACCTTTAAATTAAACTCATATGAATTAAAAATCAACTTTAGTTTGCTTGCGAAAGAATATGCCTCGAAATAATAATGCACTTAACCTCAAAATAAAATTTTGAAACATAAACCGTTTATGTATAACACTTTCTGTGACATCAGATCAATTTTTTGGAATACATAAATGTCAAAATATGAAATATTTTTAACAGAAAAAAAAAGACTATTAGACACTATTAGTTTATAAATAGCATCAACATTTAACCAACTGACAGTTAATACATAGTGTCACTAATTTTTATTGACTTTCTGATGATGTCTCAATTTTAAGTTATTTTTAGGGAAACGTTTTTCTGACCTAGTTTTAATTAGGTATGAATATTAGGAACTTATTGGCTATGTTTCAAAATAGTTTCTTTAGTTTTTTAACGATTGATATTTGATCATTTCAAAATTAAACACTTTTTTTTTGTTAATTCGCAACACAAAATCAAATGTATATTAGTTTCGTCATATTTTAAAAATACTTCTAGAAATTGTTTGTATTTTAAGTTTTATATTATTTGTTTATAAATGTTGATGTTGTTTCCTTCTCTTTTTATTTTTGTATTTATTTGAATACAACGCCGCCGACGTGATATCGAAAAACACACCAAGCTTTTTATGGTCAGATTAAATATAACACCGAAATTTTTAGCTATGCAACACCGAAACACCCAAAACACCCAAAAACACAGACATTAAAAATATATCTCGCTAGAAAAGACATCAAGAAACCGTCAAAGAACTCAAGGCAAATGTTTAAATATTTGGGACAAGCAAAACATATTTTTTTTTTCGAATAAATGCAACAACAGGTGTTAAAGATACGTTTAATGAGAATGCTGACAATTATAAGATTTCGTTATTATTTTGTTTTTGTCAAGAATGCAATAATTAAAATATTTTGTCTTTTAATTAAAATTCAAAACTCAAAATTGAAAATAAAATCAAAGCCAGAAGCAATACACATGATTTCAAACCAACGATCGACAATCAAATGGGAAGATGGACCTCGAAGCAGTCCCGAAGTAAGCGAAAGTTTTATAAAAGAACTTAGGTAGGGGTAGTAGGACCCCTATACCGATACGACTCCCACACCCACACCTACAAAGCCCATATGGAATATCAAAAAGAAAATTTCGAACAAAAACTTATAATTCCACCGAACAATACATTCCAAAGTTCTAAAAATATCAACCTAAAATCAATAGATACGATACGATGTATGGACGGCAATGTATCCGTCGGATACATTCATTGTCGAAGGCAGAACTTCGACATTCTCGATTGCGAAGGTGTGGGAGAAATTCTTCAAATCCAAGAAACCAACATGCGCAACAAAAACCATTACACCAGATCGAGCGTGGAAGCCTCAAATGGCTTCGATCGATGGAGGCAAGCTTCTACAATCTACATATAAAATGAAAGCTGGCACAAGTGGAGAATTTTCCGATTTTCTTTTTCGAAAAAAAAAAAAAACACATTCAATTTTTTCTAAAAATATTTTCAAAATTATCTCACAGAATTCTCGTTTCTCGTTTGTATCCGAGTTTACTTATAGACGGATATTTTTGTAACCACACCGATGATGTGGTGATGACTTCCTCCGACCGATTGTGTGTGTGTGTCGGACGACGTTGGTATGGGTGCGGATTTAGGTTCATTTATGGTCAGCTAGGAGCACATTTTGAATGAAATCACGACTCAAGTATTTGTGGGGCGGAATTTCGCAAATCTATCTCGAATCTCACATTTTAAGCATTTCGAGCATCAGAACTCGGAAAGCCAAGAAGTTCAAACCGAAATAGATTGGAAAACGCTGCCGAATACAAGCAAAATATGACTAACGTCTTACAAATTGCATGCACTTATGTGTATTTTTAAAGCGTCAAAAACGTCTTGTTTGTCTTATTCTTATTATTATTTACGTTACCGTCAACGGACGACGGACGACGGATGGATGGTGGACGAGTGACGGGTGACGGTTGACGGCGCACGGAATGATATGTTTTGGCAGTGCTGGCAAAAGGTGAATGCATCCTTAAAAGGTGTGCCTGAGATCTTTGAGCTATTCAAATGCATCTTAAACGCACTGCACTGCATTCTGCAATTCTGTCTCACATGTAAAAATAAATTGCGGCAATCGCTTAAGTTGAATTATTTTTTGAGTACATTTTCTCGATTATTCATAATAATTATGATGCTAGGAAATTTGTATCTTTTCTGGTTATTAAGTAGGATACACCTTGTGGTGCATCTGCATACTGATGCATCGCAGCATCAACCTTTAGCTACTCGTATCTTATTATAAGTTTTGGTTGGGAGAATTGCCAAGAAACTATTCAGAGTGAATATGAGTAAAATTGATTGGACATGTTTTTGGCGCAGTTCCGCTGGGCAGACATTATTGCGAATGGGCTTCTACTCTTAATAAACAATTAAACCTAATGGGATAATTTCGTGTTGGCGAATTTATCTTTTTGAATAAGTTGACAGGAGACAGGACAAGACAGCGAACAACAATTGATACCCTTTGGGTGGAATTAATTTCGAAGGTCTTTCTGGGTGGTCTTGAATTAGGAAATTATATACGATCAAAATTAATTTAAATTTATCGTTTATATTTAACTTTCGTAAAAACAATAACTTTCCAAAATATTCAAAATTTCATGCATTTTTTTTTTTTACAAAAATTTGATTCAAATCAAATAAATTGAAAAGTAGAATTCTGTATCTTGATTTATTGTCTTAAAAAATAGAATTGATTTAAGACTTCGGTTTGAAGTTATAAAGACCATTGAATTATGAACAGTTCCTTAAAAAGTCATACATATTTTGACATGAAATAAAAAGATTATCGATTGACTTTTATCTGAATTTGTAAAAAAAGTATTGTTCTTAATCGTTTTTAAATTTGGTTTATTAAAGTTTAAATTCGTAAAATATTCAAAACAAATTTCTTTTGTTTTAGATTCTAGACCGATTCTAGAATTGCCTGCTCGATGTTAAAACAGTAAAGGTTGACAAGCACAATAAAATGAAATGAATGGGGATATAAAAATTAAGTTTGTTAGAAAGAAAACTTGGAGTCTTTTCAACAATAAATTTGAAGAGTAGAAAATAACAATGATATTTAAAGAAAGCTTCCAACTGTGACAGTTAACATGGTCACCACATTAAGGGCTTATAAAAGTCAAGCTGCACTTAAAGCGCTAACATCCTACACTGTTAGTTCAAAAATAGTGTGGGACTGCACTGACACTCTGAATAAACTCGATAAGGTAAACACTGTTACACTCCATTGCGGATATCTGGGCATGTAGGTGTTCAAGGTAATGAAGAGTCAGGCTCCTTACCGAAAACAGATGCCTCCACTCCACTTTCCGGACCAGAACCTTACTGTGGAATAGGGAAAAATGTGATTAAAAAATAAAATTTAAAAAAATGAGGAAACTAATAAATATGTACAAATCTGGAAGGAAATTCTAAATTGAGGCTGTCAAAAATATTATTTGGAAACTATAACCAAAAACATCCTTAGACTAGCAGACAATGCCCTCCTCAGGTTTTGTTACAATTATGAAGAAACACCTGACCAAAAATTATATTCATTTAAGGGCTTAAAACTACATACATATGTATTATTCTACAAAATCCCTGATAAAACTATACAAATATGCGAATCTTTTTAGATTCAGATGTAGTCTTGAAATCAGTTTATAAAAATTTTGCCTTTTTTTGCACAGTCGTATGACGTTATAGATTTCAAGCAAACTCGTTTCGTGTCCCCTTGATTCCAAAATATGTATTTTATTTTGCCTTTTCTTGTGTTATTGTCTTCTTTCATATTTTTCGTCTTTAGTCCCAAAGGTACAAAAAAAATCTTTCAATCTGACGCAAAGGATCCGCAACCTTTGTTTCTATATTGACTAATTAGCACAACACACAAATTTTGAATGAATGACAATAAATCTAAGTGTTTTTTTTAACCACCTCACTAATCGAAGTTTTGGAAATATTGGACAAAATCAAAGGCGACTTGAAAAGAGCAAAAGGGGCTATCACTAAAGATGTTTTAGAAAAGCACAAATCCGTTTTTTTTCCAATAAATGTCTTGAAACCGTGAAGCAAATAAATTCATTAGTCAAACCCGAAGCAAACCGTGAGCTCTCTGAAAACATTGAAGTTCGAGACGTAGAGTTTTCAGAGATCTTTCAGCTCTTTAAAGGCAATGTAAAGGGACAACAGCAGGCGGTTGTTGCATGAAAATTTAAAAAAAACTCATGGTTGTTAAATGTTTTTATAATTAAGTATTTAATTTAATATCTTTCTGCTATGTCTCTTCATTTTGAATTAATTTTTTTATTTTTATGAATAAATGCCTTTTTTGTGCTTATTTGGATGTTTTATTTTGCCTTTTTCAAATTTTAGGTCAACAAAATCCCATCCATGTTCATAACTCTTTCCAAATATCCACAAAGAGATACAACTGTCTTAAAAATTTCGTAATCATTTTATATAGATACATTAATACAATTTATTTTTAAGAAATGGGTTTTTACTTATCACTGAATATCATTAAAATGTAACTTTTCTCTATAAATAAAATTGATAATGATCAGAATTTAAGGGAAATCAATTTTTTTAATAAAATTTGTCCTTTTCGAAATCTATATCTATGAAAATTTGGACAGATTTAAAAAGTAAAAAGTGAAAAGCCATGATATGTACCTCAAAAAAGACCAAACAATTTCCTTAAATTTTACCCATCCTGTTTTTAGTCTAAGAGCCAAATTTGGGAGTGGAGTGATAGTCTTAAAGTGACAGGGTTTTTTAACCCGGGGGTGGGTGTTCGCAAATTGGTCATATTACCGACCTTGATGTAAGCTTCATAAATATGATGTCAAAAAAATAGTGTCCAAGACGTTTTACTTTCAGCCTCAAGCTTGCTAGACGCATTTTAACTTTTTCAATGCATTTGTGAATTAGATCGACTCTGCAGTTATTTAAAAATGTGTCGCGTTTTTTTTCCAATACACGGTATTTAGTTAAAAGTTTTAACTTAAAACTGTTCAATGGGCTGGAATACACATTTGACAATACAGGTGTTAAAAAGTCTATGACTTTGCTGTCGCGTTGTATGCGAATATTTTGTTTCCTTTGTCGATTTCTTCAAGTCTTCAGAAAATGTTTCAATCGGTCCACTTTAAAGATCAAGCGTTTTGTCATCCTTCCGCAATAGTCCTAACATGTGTAAAAGGATAAAATAATTTAATTTCTATCAGCATAAGTTTTCATCTATTTTTCCCTTCTAATATAAAAAATTTCAAATGGACAGATTGTATTGGAGAACTTAATAATGCATGTAATATTAGGCATTTCTATAGTGAGTACCTCAGACACACTTTTTTGGACTGAGGAGAATACATCTCATCCCAAAAAGTTGATTTTGGGGCATTTTGGTGACGGCCTGGAAGAAAGTAAAGCTGAAAGTAAAACGCCTTGGACACAATTTTTTGACATCACTTCATCTTCCTCTAGTGTTTAACATATGTACATATATTTGAAATACGCCGACCCTAGACTGAGAAAAGCCTGCAAGACGGTTGAATTTTATTCCAAGTCTAGAAATTAAAAAAAAAACTATGGAACTCTATTTCTTAAAAAACGACTCTTGTTTCAAGTAAGCATTCGTATAACACATCAACTATGTATACTTTATTGTTTAAATTTTAAAATACTTTTTTTTATAAAACATCATTTAATACAATTTTTGAATACCTTGGCATATTATTGATACCAATTTGAATGATATCAATAATAGAATATTTTCCCACATTTACCAAAAACAGTTTGTTAGACCTTATAAGAAGTTTCTTATTGCAGTTAGTAATACTGTAAATCATAACCTAAAATATTCATTATTATTATTAGAATATAAACGTTCGATATGACCATATTTCCGCTATTGTTTGCCTTAAATTGAAGAAAAAAAACTTTTTATTCTTTTAACTGAATTAATTTAAAGAGAACTTTAAGAACATTTAAAAATTAGTGAATTCTTCAATTATTTTTGAAAGCACTAAATAACTTAATTAAGATTGTATTTCAGATTCAAATTTAATTTAAAACAATTAATGCACTTTTTCTTAGTTAAATATTGTCAAAATACTTTTAAAATCCAATTTGTATACAGAAAAAAACTGTTAAATTTGTTGTCATTTCTCATTATGTACCACCTACAAAAATGTCAATTTGATATTTGTCAAAATTGTACCATATATTAATACATAGTTGTATTATTTATATAATTAAATAAATATGAGGTCAATATCGTTGCCCACTCCCGAGATATTCGAGTCAAAAAATCATTTTTACCAAATTTTAGTAGAATATGTTGTGTAGTTTTTTGTTTTTTTTTTTGCAAAAATTCTGTCATTTTTTAATCACCAAAATTTTACCAGATATCAAAAACGTCATTTTGCATAGTAGACAAATGTTTTAAAGATAATATCGTTTTTTCTTCATTGTATATTTGAGCGCCAAAAAAATATTTTTTTAGTTTTTCAATTTAAAAAAAAAAATTACAGTATCTTGAACTTTTTCCAAATTTATACCAAATCTGTATCACATCACATAGTACACAATAAAATTTATTTGAAGTCAATAGCATTATCCGCTCCAGAGATATTTGAGACCAACCAACATTTTCAATTTTAAACTCCTATAGTGATAAAACCGCCTGACAAATTAGTATGGAAGTCCTTTCTGCATCTTTTGAAGTTATAATCTGTCAAAGAAAATTTAATTGGCGTCGATATCTTTTCCCGTTCTTGATATACCGTGGACGAAAAAGGGTATCTCGAAAGTACGAACGTACGTATACACAAAAACACAGACACCTCTCTACAAATTACGGATCTAGATTCTAGGGACCTTGAAACGTCCAGATTTTTCAAAATTTTTAATTTGACAAATACCCTATGGGGAGTTAGAAATAAAATCTTTTAATTAACTTTTCAAATTTATTATGCTTAGTTTTTGAGTTTAACCGAAACACTGGAAAGTGCGAGTTTTAAAATATATCATATATACTTATAATAATAAGTACATTCATTTTTAATTATTGGTACCTAATTGGAAGAAAGAACACTTTAGACAAATGTGTTCCTTTTTGATTGCCTTTTATATTCAATTTTATGTTTTGGCCACTCTGGATTTCAACAAAGGGCAATTTATTGTCATTTTATTACACTTCCGTAGAAATGTACATATTTGTGAGTATATATTTAATGTAAAAATACATAAAAATACTAGAAGTACCTAATACATCCATTTACTACTAGATTTTGAAACGATTTATACATGTCCAAACGTATTGTTTTAAAACAAAACTCACAATATCCCGCTCCATTGGCTAAAAACCTTACATATTTTTGGTGAATATTACCTAAAATACAATTCTTGCCAAAAATGCAATCAATTAATTGCTTTTTGAGTTCATTTGAAGTGTTTTATATTTGAAGATCACAATTACAACAGATTGAATTCTTTCTAAATTCGGTCCTATACAATATTTTGACAAATTTGACTTTTTTTTACAAAGATTGAAATATTATGTTTTTGGACAATTTTTCATTACTGCCAGAAACCAAACTTAAATGGTAAAGGCTAACAGACTTATTACAAGTGTCAAATATCAGGTGACAGTTGATAAATGTTAAGATTACCGTTTTCCAAACTTTATTTATTTACTTGTTAACCCGTTTTTTCGATATTTACTAAATATTGAAAAAAAAAACAATCAACAAGCTGGAATTCTACATAATGTATAGAAATTATAATGCACATTTGCCTAGTACATTTTTCAATCTGGAATAATTGTAAACTACTTGTATTTATGAAAACGACCGATATGGCACATGTCTAATTCAATAAATAGGAAATCTTAATATGTATATGAATGTTTATATTAAAGGGTCAAATGCCAAACTTCTCATTTAATTTACTCCACCACATTATTTAAGATATACCTACATCCATGGTTCTTTTATTTAATCTTCAACTGAAAAGAATTCGACTTAAAAATACTTATTCATATTCATGTAAGGAACTAAAAATGACCTTTTATGATTAATTACCCGAAAACTATACCATATGGGCCATATGTACTATAAACATATTTACAAATTCAAACTGAAATACAATTTCCTTCTCAAGTGCCTCAAAAAATCTCCATAAGACACTTAATAACCTCTTTAAAGTGTAATAATCTTAAGACATTCAATAATGCTCCACATTTCCCAATTATATAATTCAATACATAATTACGATCCCGAAATAAATCTATAAGCAAAGTGCAATCATTTCCAGTCTTACCATGAACACACCCACACAAAAATCAAAAAACCCAAAAATCAATAAACAATAAACAATTTTCCCGCCTTTCCAAAAATACACAAAAAACATTTCACCCAAAAAAGTCTTTGCTTTTCCTGAAACCAAAAACAACAACAAAAAACTTGCATTTTATGCAACCATTTTTGAGCAACAAAACCATTTTCCTCACCTCATATATAGGTACACCACTCTCAAAACCGAAATGCCAATTTGAAAAATAGAAAAAAATATAAATTATTACATTTTTATTTTTTGATCGTTTATATTATTTAATTCGATAAATCTTTGCAGTGGGAAAAATATCTAAATTTAATTTTTTGTATATTTTACTTTTTTTTTTTTGGTTCTTTAATTTTGCATAGGAATTATAGATACAAAAAAAAAAAACTATAAAAATTTTGTGTATTTTTTTTCGTTCAATCTTCCACCCGATCCATGTATGGGATGCTGAAAAATTAATTTTCCCCGCCACTTGAATCCAACGGATACAAAATCTCAAAATCTGTATCCGTCGCATATTAAATTTTTGTATCTGTGAATCTGTGCGTATGTATGTGAATGGGATATGCGCTAAGATGTGTCTTTTTTTCTATTTCAGATACACAATGCGCGCGCATCTATATGTTTTCGAAATGTTTCGTAAAATGTGTGCGAACCACCTGCGTATGTGTGTGTGTGTGTTTAGGAAAATATAGACCGAGGAGGAGTTTTTCAAAGCTGGGTATAAATATTAGAACAATCGTGTCCAGTAATCACTCGCAGTTCTACAGCGAAAGTGTTGATTAGTCTCTTATATTTCTTTTTTGTGAAAACGGTTAGTATATCTTAAAGATTAATTTTCAAACAAAAATTAAATATTTGGTAATAATTTCAAAAAGTAACGTAAAATTGTGCAAAATTAGAATTTTTTTCTGGAAATTGGATACGAAACAAAAAATAACTACGCCAAGGATTATCAGTGGATACATCTTTCGTGATCATCTTCATTGGATTTTGATTTCAAAATTTGGATACAAAATTAAAAAAAAAAAAACGTGATCAGTGATCTTTTTGGATTTTTTCTATTCACATTCGGAAATCTCCGATAATTTTTGGTTGAAAAACTTCCAACAAAAACATTCAAATCGCATAGAAAGATATTTTTCGTTATTTTAACGGTAATTTGATCCATCACAATAACATCCGGAAGATGTTTAAAACAATCGTAAATCGTTCTATTTTTTTCAATAGATACTTTTTTGATTCTTAAAATATCTTGCAATCTTTCACGGATATACAAATTTTCACCAAAGCAAAAACGTGGAAAATATTTGACATTCACGGTCAATAATCTTCTTCTCAGAACTTTTTTACACCTTTTTAACGGTAAATTAATCTTCATATTATTAAATTTTCCCGTCAAGATCACCACGATGTATTTTTCAATTGTATTTTTGGTCTACACGATCAAAGATCTTTTCAAGTTATATCTTTGCACTAGATTTTCATTTATTTGACGGAAACTTTCGTCGCAATTTTACGCTTACTTTGAGAACACACAGAATCTCTGAACGTACCCGTCGTCGTCGTAAGCAACACATTTCCTAACCTTATTTTTTCTTTTCCATCCTCTCCGACAGAAACAACACAAATCCTATCAAAATGTGTGACGATGAAGTAGCTGCATTAGTCGTAGACAACGGTTCCGGTATGTGCAAGGCCGGTTTCGCTGGTGATGACGCACCACGTGCCGTCTTCCCATCCATTGTCGGTCGCCCAAGGCATCAAGGTGTCATGGTCGGTATGGGACAAAAGGACTCCTACGTAGGAGATGAAGCCCAATCCAAGAGAGGTATCTTGACCCTCAAGTACCCAATTGAGCACGGTATCATCACCAACTGGGATGATATGGAAAAGATCTGGCATCACACTTTCTACAATGAATTGCGTGTCGCCCCAGAGGAGCACCCAGTTCTCTTGACTGAAGCCCCATTGAACCCAAAGGCTAACCGTGAGAAGATGACCCAAATCATGTTTGAAACCTTCAACGCCCCAGCTATGTATGTTGCCATCCAAGCTGTTCTCTCCTTGTACGCTTCCGGTCGTACCACCGGTATCGTTTTGGACTCCGGAGATGGTGTTTCCCACACCGTCCCAATCTACGAAGGTTACGCCCTTCCCCATGCCATCCTCCGTTTGGACTTGGCTGGTCGCGATTTGACCGACTACCTCATGAAGATCTTGACTGAACGTGGTTACTCATTCACCACCACCGCTGAGCGTGAAATCGTTCGTGACATCAAGGAAAAATTGTGC
Source organism: Scaeva pyrastri (assembly GCA_905146935.1). Taxonomy (NCBI): domain Eukaryota; kingdom Metazoa; phylum Arthropoda; class Insecta; order Diptera; family Syrphidae; genus Scaeva; species Scaeva pyrastri. The sequence continues at coordinate 131,664,286 of LR989927.1, forward strand.
TATGTCGCTTTGGACTTTGAACAAGAAATGGCCACCGCTGCCGCTTCCACCTCATTGGAGAAGTCATACGAACTTCCCGACGGTCAAGTCATCACCATCGGTAATGAACGTTTCCGTTGCCCAGAATCCCTCTTCCAACCCTCATTCTTGGGAATGGAATCATGCGGTATCCACGAAACCGTCTACAACTCCATCATGAAGTGCGATGTTGACATCAGGAAGGACTTGTACGCCAACATTGTCATGTCCGGTGGTACCACCATGTACCCAGGTATTGCTGATCGTATGCAAAAGGAAATCACCGCCTTGGCCCCATCCACCATCAAGATCAAGATCATCGCCCCACCAGAGCGTAAATACTCCGTATGGATCGGAGGTTCCATCTTGGCTTCCCTTTCCACTTTCCAACAAATGTGGATCTCCAAGCAAGAATACGACGAATCCGGCCCAGGAATTGTCCACCGCAAGTGCTTCTAAGCATCCAATTCACTATCATTATTATAATAATATTATATTTTTAATAATTATTATTTTAATTTTTCTATTAAATAATAATATATAAAAGAAAAAACAAAAATGTTATGTAAATCAACAACAAAGTTATATTTTTTTTTATTATATAATTTTATAATTTAACAAAAAAAAAGAACAAAACACAAAAGAGAAATGAAACAACATCAATATCTTTGAAGAGCTAAAGAGAATAAAACAATCAACACCTTAAATTTTAAAAACTAAACAACATTGATTTTTTTTTTTATTTGCAACTAACAATTTTGGGAAAGAAAATTACGATTTTAAAAAATATATTTTTACAAATTCTTCAGAAACATCAAAAATGATTGGTTCAATTGTGCATTTCAATATTCTTTCCAGACCATTTCCATTTGGCCTCAGAGAAGCAAGTTTTTCAAAAACTTTTAATTTTGTTTTTTTGAATTTGCATTCATTTTTCAACACAAGCATTTCTATTCAAATATTGAATTTTTCTCATATTTCTATCTCACAATTTGATCAGCGTTTCTGAAATTTTCAAAAGTCCATCAAAACAAAGCAAAGTTTACATTTTTGAAAATGTTTTTCTATTTAAAATTCTTAAAATTGATTGTTCTTGTGGTACAGGCGGCATTTGGTGTCATGTTTTTCTCTTCAGAACTGGGCCAAGTTTTATGATTTTGAAATACGGTATGTACATATTCCAAAAATGATACTCTAATTTCGAAATATTCTTTCGTACCGATTTGAATTTGAACACACCGTTTGTGTTTGTTCGTTGTGTTTTTGATAGCTAAAAATAGTTTTGAATTCTTGTGGAACAATATTGAGTTTCAGATTCGGTGATGATGCCACTGCTACTGGGTGTGTACGACGACTAGTGTACCAGCTCCGAGGGAGGATTCCAAATTTAGTCTTTGTTGTTTTGGTAATTTGTTTTCTTTGTTTGTTTCGTTTTCCAAAATTAGATGATGCTGCGAGTTTAGAGTAAATAATATGGTCCCTTGGAGAGCTCAGCTCGGCAACGTGCAGCGCCTGATTCTGGTCTTTATGTAATTTTGCAGAACACGATGGACTTGGATGGATTTTTGTATTTCGTGTGATGGCAGATGCAGACGCTATTTTGAATACGGTTTCTAAGAAATTCAATTCGTTTTTTGACTTCTGTTTGGTCGCTTACGTTTATACCTGCACGAAATAGACGAGCGTTGGTCCGTGAATGCAATAAGTCCGGGAGGGCAATTGGATTTTATTGTTTTTCAATGCACTACTCACTGTTTACTTGACTCGTAAGTGTTTACTGGTATTCAAATTACATGGGATCCTTGGTATATGGAATATCCACGATGATTTATTTACCGGTTCAAAAAAAGAATGAAAGATGAATGCTGTATCGAAATATTTGTTTTGAAAATGTATAAATAGAAAGCTATTCAGGTTCTGTTTTTCTTTTTCAAAATAACATTATTTTGAAATTCAATTAAAATAATTATTAAAATGAAGATATATAAGCTCCGTTTGAGATTGAGCACACAAAAAAGGAAGTTAAACAGCATTGGGAAAGTTAATACTTAAAGACACCGCAATCTTTGAAAGTAATTTTTTAATAGAAACTAATTAAAGTTGTTTTTTTTTTAATATGTATATTTTTTTGTAATATAAGGCATCGTATTGGTAATAGTAAATTGCTTTATCTAAGTACATTTTATCTTTTCATTTATTTTTAACTAATAAAATAGAATAAATCATAATAAAATTAAATATTAATTTAACATTTCATAATAGAAATATATTATAATAAAGAATAAAGAGTTTATTGTAATAAAAGTTCACATCATAAATATAATAAGACTTTACAAAAGATAGAATAGAAGTGTAGATAAACTATAGATAAAAATTTATTATTTTACTTTTAACTTAAAGAATGCACTTTAAATTTATCTTGTTTCATTTGATTCGTACAAAAACGTATGTAAAAAATTTCTATTAATAAATGTACGATAGAATTTATTTACTTACATTATTTGAAAAAAAAAATATGTTGCATTTCGGTTATAAAATTAACAATATAGTTTAATATTTAGTTTTTATTTACTATTGTAATGGCACCACCAACAAGACGAATGTGGTAGGTTATTATTTTTTTTATTTATTCTTTAAGTTTTTCACAGTAAATTTTCTCTTTTTTTTTAATTCAATAACTTTTTTTTCTTCAGTAGTATATTTACATTACATTATACATTAATTTGTTAAAAAAGGAACATTTTGAAGTTTATAATTTTAATTTATAAAATCTGTTTTTTTTTTACTCCAAAAAGTGGGAATTTCAAGTCTTTTTTTTGTATGTTTTACATTATGTATAAGAATTTTTGGAATGCTTTTTATTTTCAAATAAAACATATCCACAGCAATTCCTTAGACAGTCATCATTATTGTCAATATATATTCGCATAATTATAAACTTTAGATTTCTTGAAAATAAAATTACAAATGCATGTATCTTGAAGTCTTTATTCTTAAATTAGATTCTAGAAATTTTTGCAGAAAATTTGAATGTACTTCTGAGGATGAGGACAAATTTGCCTTTCCTCAGACGAATTTATTTATTCTTCTTCCATCAGCACAGCCATGCAATTACAATGATTTCAATTAAAAGTTAAAAATAGTTTTATGGAGGGCATGGTTTGGTTTTATTTTTATTTTCAAGTACAGTCAAAACTCTGGAAAAAAGATTTTTCTAGTTCAAAAAAAATTCAAGTTGAAAGTGCAATGGTTTCATTAAATGTTCTTATTTTTAATGATAAATCAGTCTCGTTTAAACTTGGTTTTTAAAGTATAAAACTTTTTAAAAGTATGAAGCACGTCTTAATAATGAAAAGAACACTTTTGTAGTTCATAATGAAAAAATGGGAAGTTTAAGTTCAAAGCCTTTTTTAAAATCTTGTGCTACAAAGAAAATATATCGACTTATTTAATGACCAAGAAACTGTTTTGATTTAGTAATATAAAAAACTATGCATTGGTAAATTAAGGTTCAATCATTTAAATTAAATCCAATGAAAAATAAATAATTTGAATGGTCAGCAATGTAGGTAAATTCTTTTTTATTTTTACCCTGTTCTTCCTTTTGCAAGCTCTTTTAAAAACTTCAATTTCATCCCTAAGACTGAACCTAAGAAGGACCATTTACAATGAGAGATTTTACTGTTCTTCTGTACAATTTCAAATCCAAATCCATTTTCTCATTTTTTATCGTTTCCCGTCTATTGCACGCATTTTGTGTGTATATTTATTTTCGAAATGCAATGCGTGCAGATGCAGATGCAGATATCTGTACTTTGAAGAATGTTTGGAGTGTGTTAAGAGTTCAAATAGTTTAACCTCGGCGGCTTGTTGTATGTTAGAGGTCTAATTCTGTTTTTGAACTTTTCCGCGTACGAAAACTCATCGAATCCTTTCGATAGTTTTGTTTATTTATTTTTCTTTTTACTATTAAAACAGATTGCATTTGTTAGTTGTTCTGCAGTAGTTTTTGGAATACATATTGCACATGTGTGGTGTGATTTATTTTTAACACTGTTTAGGATGAATTGGAGTTTTAAAGACATCAATGAAGAAAGGAGAGAAATTATGATATACTCTAAAATATTGGGTGTGGCTTTCATTCATGAATAAATCTTTAGTTTAATTTATGTTTACAAAAAAATGGATCAACCGATCATGAATTATGACACGAAAACTACTAAACGAAGAATATTCATAACGTTGTTAAGCAAGTTTGCAAAATAAAAATATAAGAAGCAACTTAAACCAAGTCGTTCATCCGAAAACTTATAGAATGAAATTAAACTTAATGTATGAACAATTGTGATTCATATCTCAAGTGGTAAAAAGAAACTTAAGTGAAATTATTTTTCTAAATTAATACATTAGTGTTCTCTTGCATGAGTGTCACTTGAGTTCCTATGAAATTTAGGTTAAAATCAAGATATTATATGAATTAGGTGGAAATTCCTCATCAAAAGTTATCACAACGAAAATACTCTGAGTGAAATTAAAATCGTTTATAGACCCAATAATCAGTAAAGATAGAGACACATAAAAGCTGAAAACTTTAACATCAGACAGATCCATTAAAACTAATACAGTCAAATTTCTGCAAGCTTGTAGAATTCTTAAGGAAACATTGTAAGAGTATGCAATCGAAGAATTAATATAATTTACTTTTTATCCAAATTGATTACAACAGCTCATACAGAACAAAGCCTAAGCAGAGAAGGCGGGGATCTGTAATTTTTTCTCGTACAACAAATCAAAACAGCTAATATGGGAAGCTCTTGACTATTCTCGAAAGATTAGTCGATCCCTTTCAATTTCGCAATTTCTGCGAAAGAAACTTTAAGGTTATACAGACCTTAACCGTATCAGTCCTGCGCACTAAGAATTAAGCCAAGGGCACTACATCTTTTTACATAAAAATGCATAAACAAATAACTTGGGATGATGGCTTTTCTTAAGAATAAAGACAATACATATTATTTATACCTACATAAATATGTATGTATGCATATATTTTTTTTCTAAAATTTTTTGTAGATTTAATTAAAAAAAAAAACAGTTTTAAATAAGAACATTCAATTTTGTTTCAATCATAAATTTTTTCGAATTTGACTTTTCTTTCTCAGTTCAAGAGTAGTCGCTTAAGACTTTTTTTATTTATGCTCAAGAATAATATCTGTATACATTTTTAAGTTTAAGTACAAAATAGTTAACTGATTGTTTATATTTTTCCATATAAGGCACTGATTTTGATTACATTCGTGTTTTAATTTCAGAAATATACAGTAATAAGTTTCGCTGCAACACATTCGATGTCTTATATAATGTATCATTATTATAATTTTCAATTATTTAATATTACCTAATTGTGTATAGATATTACTTTTAATACTAATCAAACTGATTTATATAAAAATGGAATAAATGTCAGTTTTAGTATTTTTCATTTATTTATACATGTAAATATTAACAGCCTAAATAAAATAAATATTGTATGTATATAGTAGAATGTATGTATGTATATATAAGATAAATGGATGTATTTTGTAGATAAATGTAAACATTCCCTTTTCATTTTTAAGAGTAATTTTACTTATTCGTTAAATATTGCGAATATTTTAATTTTGATTTATTTATTGAATTCTTTTTCTTTAAATTGTATACCATTTTGTGAATTTAGATAAAAATAATACCTTAAGTAAGTTGCCGGAATAAATTAATTTATAAGTCATTGATTACAATTGTGTTGTAATGACTGATTTACGTATAATTGTTGGCTCTTTACTTTTGGGAGCCGAAACAATTTCGGAGGACACTAGCCATGGTGAGACCATTTCATTGGGTGGGTTGATATGGTTAATGGAATTCTGAAAATAAAAAGATGTAGAATGATGTATTCAACCTTAAGATATAATTGTATTTACAATATTTGAAATGATTTAAGCTAAATTAAATTAATGCCTTTTTACATACTCACATATTTTATACACAAAATTTATTGAAATTATAAATCAGGTTAATGGAATATTGACATGTGAGATTAAAGCCTTTACAAAATGTCAATATGATACATTGAATATTAAATAAGTTCTTTTCTTTACAACAACTTTTTTGTTGTAATCTAGGACGAAATTGAGGCAACCATAGAAGAACGGGTTGAAAAGTGCGTTCCTAGAAACACTTATCATTGAATTAAAAACAAAATAAAACAAAACATTGAAAATGTGTTGCATATCCCCGCAACAAGGAATTTGAACAATTATATCTGTGCCAAGAAGTAAAATGGCTTAAAAATCTGCCAGTCCCAACATAGTATAAATTTCAAGGAATTCTGGTTTAGTTTAAGCAGACTGAGTGGATCAGGACGAATTATACTCTAAGAATTTATTATAATGTGCTGTATAAGGAGCATCTTTTTATATAAGACATTTGAATGTCTGAACTGGATGAAACTTTTTTCGAATGAAAAGCAACAAAATTGGATACACTGATGATATCAGATTACAAAAAAAAATAATTGAATTGAATCCACACCAGAGTCTGATTATATTTAGCACGGGCACTGCACACTGAAAGCCTTGTAAGTAAATTCAAATGCGAATGATACCTACGACTTAATGAAGATTATTTGATGATACTTAAGATAAATTCCAATTTCTAACTTATATAAGGTCAACAAACCTAGATGAGCACACAAGAGGTCCTATTGATCTCTACTTGTAGTTGGATGGTACAATAACATGCATTAGTGTTTATGAATACATTTTATTTAGCTTAAAAGAACAATCATTAATTAATTATACAAAATTAAAAGAAACCACTATACAAATAAATTTTAAAAACAAAACCATAACCCCAACAAAGGATATTACATTAAACTTACTTTCTTTTCCCTGTAATTATTTTCATTCAGTTCCTTGTTCTCCTTGTTTTCATGATTTCGTTCTGTATTCGAAATTATATTCGACACATTTGTTACCGGCACAGCCGGTGGAGCGACCACTTCCTTGCGCTCGTCGACAACGCTGCTAATATTATTAATGAATATCTCATTTATAAGTGAGTCTGTCGTTGAGACAAGGGTCGACGTTGGCGTTTGCGTTGGAGTTAGCGATAGCAATGGACTACTGGGTGTTGTTGTTGTTACAATTGTCGTAAGTGTTGTAGAAGCAAAAGCATTTGTGGGACTACTGGGCGGTATCGGTGACGATGTAGTTGTTGTTGGCGATGATGATGATGGTTTTTGTTCGGTTATGCTTAGTGTGAGCTTGTCACCGCCCTACGATGCAGTCAAGCAATAGCAAACATAAAATAAAAACAAAACGAAAAAAAAAAAAAGAAGAACACAAAAACGAAACAAACAAAAATTGCATGTGGACAAATAAAATAAAAATTACAATTAAATGAATGCGACAACTTTGTTTGAAAAAATAAAAATAGGTGAGAGAAAATGCGTGAAGTAAAAGAAATATAATTATTCTAACATTAAATTGTATTATTACACGCTTGGGTAGTGATTGTAACACAAGTTAAGAACATTTTTCGAATTAGAAAAGAAAATAATTTAGCGTTACTTACGACTGAAATGTAGGTAGCATTAATGGAGTCTGGTCCATCGGAATGATAGAGACTGTTGTTCAAAGATGACGCTGCAGGAACGAACATCTGATTTGTTAGCTTAGCGTTATTAGCTGCTCCAAGTTCTTCTTCGACTCGGGCTGCAAAAAAATTATTATAAATTGCAATTAGTAAGTTAAAAACTGAAACATTTTCAATAAACATTTCATATACAATATCAAAATTACAATATGTGAAAATAACTAAAACAAGTTCCGTGTGGCGGGTTTCTTATATTAATATAGACTTGCACCCGTGTAAAGTTAACTGACCACCGAAATTATGCAAATTGACTTCATACTACCCTTAAAATCATAAACACAGTGCGAGTGATCAGAAAAGTGTTTGGTACACACTTTTCATATGGATCTTCAAAAAGTTAAACGTACAATTTTTCTCTCAAAAATTGAATGAGGCTTAAAAAGAAGAAAATGTCATTCTTACCCTTCAAAATATTGCACTTAATGTGCCCAGGCGGAAGAGCTCCGGTTCCAACATTAGCCATTTTCACTTGGTTGTTTGGTTTTTCGTTATTATTTGATAATCGCTTCAAAGTTTCCGTATTATGTTCCATATCCGATGTTTTATTAATTGTAACTCTGTTTTTTTTTTTTTTTAATTAATTATAGAAAGTTAAATTAGAAAAAAGTACATTTGCACATAATATAACAAAGCTTTTATAACAAAAAAAATTATTATAATGAAAAAGCATTTAAAAAACAATTATATGAAAATAAGGAAAACAAAACAAAAAACATTAAAAATATTATCTACCTGATACTGTTAGCATCATTAATTGCTTCGGTAGCTAGGATTGATGGGGATGGATCTTTAACAATAGACTTAAGCAATGAATCTAGCTCCTTATCTTTATCCGATAAGCCACTTTTTATGCTGTAAAAGACAGATTTATTTACGAGAAACATAATTAAAAACAAAAAACAAAAACGAAACAAATAAAAGCATATATAAACTAAGCAAAATGATAAATTTAACTAATACTTATTTTAAATAATAATTTGTATTCTGCTGATGTTAAAAAAAATCAACAGCAAAAAATAACATTAATGTTATTGTGTAAGACAACACTAGAAAATAATTAGTAGTGGACAAGCGACTGCAAAAGACAACTTGAACAATTGCCAGAAATGTTTATTCAGCGCGACAGCTATCGGTAAGCTGTTTAACGCAACGCGATCCGCGGGGCCATTTGTCATGTAATTTGAAATTTTGTTCTCTACTAATTGCTTTGAAACGGCGAACAGAAAAAGCGTTTAAATGGATTGTGTATCTTGTTGACAAGAAAAAATATTTATAAATGTGTATAATTCGTGTTTTTTTCGTTCTTTTTTTGTGGTGTACCTAATGCTTTTTTTTATTCTTTCATATTTTTAACAGGAATAATGTTTTGTGGCTTTATTTTAATTGATTTTTCTATTGGAACTATACAAAACCACCTGCTTTTGAATATGGTGGCTTAATTGACCACAACGAACGTCCACACTCAAGAATCACACTTCGACACTTCCATAATGTTTTTAGTTGAAAATATTAACTTAAACAAAACAAAATTAAATTAAATACATATATCGGGAAAAAGATGTAGATATCTAACAATTAAAAAATGATTCCAAGAATAATAATTGTGTTCTTCACACCATTTACAAATATTAACTAAAATTAACAAGTGGGGATTATAACAAAATGTACAAATTATGTAAGTAGAAGTATGTAATGTACGTGATACAGTTCGTTATTCAATGAAAAAAAAAGGTATAGAAAAAGTTATATGTCGTTGCTTGAATTAATTGTTCCAATTATGTTTTTTTTACATATTTGTGTGAAGCACGTACTTGTTGTTTTCAGAAGAATTTTACATTGTAAGCAATTCTAGTACACCAATGTTTATAGGGAAAAATCGACATTATTGACATTTTGTAATGTATGTTTTAAGAATTGTGCACCTCAGGAGTTACTAATAAAAATATAATTCCATTGCGCATAGAACACTTTGGTCTCTGTTTCAATTCTATTAAAATAGCTCAATCAATTTTCTCTTAAACTAATTAAAACAAATCTAATTAAGGATCATCTGTTATTTATATTTAGACTACAAAGATGGCAATCGATTTGTACAAAAGTCAAGGAGATTTTACTCATGGGTCCAGGAGGTGTCAGTTATAATTTGTTTAAATTCTTTTGAATTGAAAGAAATCAAATCCATCTATATCCTTTCGATACACGATGCTTTAGCTGTGCCCATGTGTGTAAGTTAAGGTACTTTGTTTTTGGTCTTCCAACTCTTCTTACACCCTAAGGAATCTACAAGAAAGACTGTTTTGATAAAAGTCTGTAATCTGCTCGAGATGTCAGCGGAGCATTTCCAGATTTTACGATCGTAGTTCAAATGTCTTAGCTTTTTGAATGGACTCCATTGTATGCCATTTCTTTCGTTTGTATAAACTATGGCAGTTATTCCATCGTCGATTGCCAATAACAACAAAATGTGTGACCATACATTTTCATTTATTACTCAACAACAATCGGTTTGAAAAGTAATAAGACTTTGTTTTCGCACTTAAAAAAGAAAAACATATTAAAATTTGTGTTAACTTAATTACAACGTTAATGTTAAACCTATTTAACCCACTTTGCGTTTTGTTTGTACTTTTGCGGTTGTACTCTTACGTTGTTACATATACCAACACAATTGAGTTTTGTATTATAATAAAAAAGGACTTTTTCCAATTGGACAATGAACCTTTCCATAACTTTAAAAAAAAATCCATATAATTAGAAGATTAGAAGATGATTATATAAGAAACTTCTTGTACCTTAAAGTCAATTATGTTCTCTGAACTTTCATATAACTTTTAAACTTTCGCTTTAAAAATCAGAAAAGGAATCTTCAATTGAATTAAACTGCATGAGAGTTAATTTCCCTTAGAATAAAACATGCATTTAAAGATTAATATTATCTATACACTTCGAAAGTCGCAACTAACTAGGTTTCTTCCAACAACTTTTTCTACCCACATTCATTATAGAATGAGTGGGATGGAATGGAGCGATAATTATTTCCATACACTGTTCGTAATCAGATTTTACAAATAATATCATACACCATAACAATCTGTCATACATCATTTGGGAATCAAATTAAGCAACATTAGAGCCTCACAACTTTTCTTTTCTACCCATTTGACTTTCTCAAAAAACTAGTTCTGCAACACAAACCTAGTCACTCTGTCAACAAATGATTTATAGTATTGTTTATTCAAATTATGATAGTAATCTATCTTCTTTTTGATTAAGATCTCATTAGTTCAACAGAAAAGAAACAAATAAAATCCAAAATAACAGTCTTATTCACACATTACCAATGAGTGCTCTCTGAATGAACGACGAACGACGAACGACGAACAACACTACAAAACAAAACTATGAACAACAAAATAACAAAAACAAATTAGAAACAAAATGATAGATAGACTAAACTCGGCAGGTACGTATGCATAACTACAACCAAACATACCTAAATGATGAACTTATGGAAGCCTTTCCAAACGAACCGTGATGAGATTGTGTCCTAAATGGATTAGTGTCTTCGAAGTTCTTCATGGTCGGCGATGGGTATGCTGGTGTCTCAGGTTCCATTCTGAACCAGCAGAAGCGAGAAGCACAAACAATGAAAAACACAACAACAAAAAAAAGAGAAAAAGCAACAAAATGTTAAATCTTTTCCGTATGTGTGTGTGTAGCTACATTATCTCTACTTACTTTACAGTAAGTCCAGCTTTACCAAATGAACCAATTTTACTGTAGCCAGGTTCCTCGGTGCTAGATGTGGACTTCATGGAGACGTGACCCAGCGACGCGCACGTGTTCATATGGCCGGAGTTAATTGATGCCGCACAAGATGTGTCCGGTAGCTCACAGATTGAGTTGTGAATTACCGTTTGCACAGATGGCGATGGGGTGATGGTAGACATGGATGGAGAATCAATTTGAACAAGGCTATTGTCTGTCATCGGTGGTAGTGGTATAAGGCTTTCGCTTGCTTGATCGATTGAATTTCGTGCTGCGATGGCCGCTACCGCCGCAGCAGCTGATGCCTTTTGCCGTTCGCGTAGCAGGTGCGATTGCCGGCTGGCGAACCTCTGCGATGGGCGTCGTTCGAATTGCACAGTCCGTCGGGCTCGACTCTGGGCTGTTGTTTGGAATTCTGTTCGACCCGAGTACCGAAAGCGTGAACCCATTCGGAAAAAATTCTGTCGCGCAGATGGACCCTTAACGGGGGCGCGCAGACGGAAAAACGTATGATGTTCCACGGCGCATTTCCATAGGTGCTTACAAGCCTTTTCGTTGTACAAACGAAACACAAATGTGTGCTCCTGTTCTCGACCCTCGTCATCGTCTTCAATCACCACTAGAGTTAGTTTTTTCTTCTTGAAGTCTAGCTTACTGATTTTTGGCCAGAAGAAGAGGCCAATTTTCTGATCACGCTCAAAAACTAGTATACCAGTGGGTGTCAGTCCTAGATGGTATTCACAGCCGTCTTTCCCCTTGAAAAAATAATTTCAAATTTGATTTGATTTGATTTTGGGAAAGATAATAAGTACCTACCAGAACTGTATGCATATCAACCCCGTACATGTCCAGCCATTTGGCCTTATTTAAGTACGCTGTCTCGGCTTGGGCAGGAGTCAAGCTGCGACAGCCCTTATACTCTTCCAGAATCGCAATTTCCAATTCTTCCGTTTGCTCAGGAACGAAACGAAATTCCGACACTGTTGCTGCTGTATGCACTTGTTCATCATAGTCACCCAGTTCAGCTATGACAATGAAAATAAGTTCATACAAGCCATTAGACGTATTTTTATGACCTTTAGCAACAGCAACAACAACAACAATAACAACAAAACTTACATTGTAAAGCCAATGCACATAACTCTGTGGCCTTATCATCGGGACAATCTAAACGACCTTCTAGTAGATCTTGCTTAAGTTGAAGGAAAAACAAATAACGTGTAAGCTCTTCTCGGAGGGTATTTGGCTCTGATGAATAGAACTTAACCTTTAAACGGAATGTGTAGGGTGGGCCAACTGTAAATAAAAATTTAAAAAAAAAATCAAATTCAGCTTTATGACCTTTTAATGATGTGGTTAAGTTGATGTTATTACTTTTGACTTGTTTTTTAATGGCTTTTGTTGGATCCAACCAATGTTTGACGTGATTAGCATCGGTAAATTGCAGACCAAAGTAGTCCTTTTCTGTGAGATCAAGAGCATAAAAAACTTGTTCGTATAGATAGCTGCCCATTGCTTTTTTCTAAAAAGAAAAGAAAATAGATATGATTAATTTCTAGTAAGTTTTTATGTTGCGGTTATTTTGTACATTAAGATTTGAAGTAAAGATTCACTTTTAAGTTAACGAAAGTGAAGATTTTTAAATATACTCGTACTAATAAAACCGTCACTTTTGTAAAGATTAATTATTTTATCACTAAACAAAGGTAACATCGAAGTCTTCGTGGAAGCTTTTTACTTTAATGGAACGACGTGGTTTTACAGTGGTAATCAATCATTTTACCTAGAGAGATGGTCGTAGTGACTGAGAAATTATCATTTGAGTGTAGGTGATCGGAGAAGAAAAATGTAAAAATTAGAGTCATAGATGATGTAACGAGGGTCAGGTCAACAAGCGTGAAAGTTTTATTTGTTGAAAAATATGACGTCCGAAACCGATCCTACAGGAATACTAGAACAATGGTAACTGTACTTAAATGAAATGCTAAACGGTCATCTCAACGAAGAAGTGGAGACTCCCTTCAAGAAGAAGCCCCTATGCTACCGCAACCAAACAAAGCCATGGAGCCTATGACGTACATATCAGCCCAGCTGCTTTAACATGTCGGGGTCAGCTTTAGATCGAGCAATTCATAAAATTATAGGGCACTTATGGGAGCATGAAGAAAGGCTGAAAGGACAATACCGGAGACGTTATAATCATGAACTGTATGCAACTCACCCAAAATCAGACATCGAGAAAAAAAGGCTCGGTAGACTGCTTCAGTGGGCTCGAATCAGCTCGGAGTAGTACATTTTATGGTAGGCGACAGGACGCCCGAATCCTTGGGGTGACCAACCGGAGCAGTCGGCTAACGATGAGCATGTATGGACACTTGTTGAATGAGGCCATGACAAGATCCCGGTTGGCAAGCCGATGATAATGATAAACGACGAAATGGTCTTAGAAAAGTTGGGCTCGTCGGCATAAAGGAATATTTTGTAAGGTAAAAATGAAAAGAAGAGGACTTAGTTTCTGATTTGGGGAACATCAAAAGTAGCTTGAAAAGACAAGATGAGATCACATCTTAAATTCTTAAGTGAACATTATAGATGCACCTTTCAATTGAGACAACTGCAATTTCTGTGACAATTTCTCAATGAATTTTAATCTATGTTAAATCATATTTACAAAAGAATTAGATTTTTTCTTTGACATAAATAAAGATTCATTAAATCAATAAGAGGATATGGTAAAAAACACGTAAGTGTCTAACCAATTCCGAAATGTGTTTTAACCAATTCATATTCTCATAAAATTTCAACAATAAAAGTGCATCGTATAGGGTTTCCCTTTTCTGAAAATGAGAGTTCATAATGCTCCAAAAATAAACCAGATTTTCAATTTATATACATACATATCGTTATTGTCATTAAATCAATAAATAAATATTAAAATGTATATTGTGCTTTCCCTTTTTGACGCTTAAATAAATTTCATTCATTATTTATTAAGATCTAACAGATTCAAACACATTTCTGTTTATTTGTTTATGCACTTGTTAAAAATAGAACACCACATCTAATGAACAAACAAATACCAACATATGTATATGCTCGTATTATGTAGTTTAAAGTAGGTTTACTTACTCTACTTTTTCCTTTTTTTTATAACCCTAAGTAAGTATATATGTACATAACAGAAGCTTAATTAAATAAACACAAATTAACAGAGTCACTCAATGATAACAATTCTCCAGGTCGCAGATGAGATGTTCAAATCATCAATTAACATCGCTTTACTATTTATATACTAACTAATAAATTCGACATTCGCAAATAAATATAAATTAGTCAAATAGACACAACAAGAAATATAATAAACTAATTTGTTAAAAAAAAAAAGAAATAAAATGTTTTGTTCAAGTTATTTATTGTTGTCGTATAATATATTCAAGGACACATTATTCTCTGTCCCATGCTTTTTTCAATATCAACTTTCATGATATCAAAAGACCATGGAAAATAAACGTCAGCGAAATTATAGAAGAAACTTCGAGTACCAGTACCGCACCTCTAAGTGATTGTAATCATTCGACAATCGACACAGCTGCATATGATTTTTATTCAGTGTTCAACATTCGAATGTTGTAGTTGGTTGGACGATCGCGATCGGCGGCGAGACGCACAAATGCACACGCACTATGGTGTTGAAAAAATGCTGGACAATTTTTATTTGGCACAATAGGGTATGACTGCACAGCACATATTTCACTACTTCACACTCTGGTTCGATTGATTGACAGAATTGAAGTTTAAAGGCGATTTGGATTTTAAGCTTGCTTTAATTCTTTTTAAACATGTAATCTTGAATTGCATTGAATTCAAAATTTCGAGTTTGAAAAATAAATTTTCGAAAACACAAACCCAACTTTATTTAAAATAAAGGTCAAAGAAGAGACTTGGATAAGTTGACTATATTCCCAAGGCTTAACCACTACATTTTGTGTATAAAGCCTACTTTGTACTTTAGTTTCAGTAGAAGATTTGTACTCATATTTAAAACTACCTAGTCACCTGACGTCAACGGGTAAACATTGGTGACAACTTTTCTGATTCAATGAATCTTCTTGTTGATTTTCCGTAAGGCTCAATGTTGGGTTCTATGGTATTTTGTATTTTTATTAATGACCTCCTTCAAGTCTCTCATTATGTAACTGTGCATCTTTATTCCGGTGATGTTCAATTGTAACTTTCCCGAACATTTGAATTGTTGAAAGACCTATCTGTACAGTTAAGATAAGATCTTTCGGAAATCTTCAATTGGTTCTTGTGCAATGGTTTAAAGCTAAATCCGACCAAATAGCAGATCATTACAAAAAAATCGATGTAAATAATCTACCACTTGAATTCTTATCATGTTTTCAACCACTCCACTTATGATTATATTAATCTCTCCACCATCGGCCGAATTTAAGGTGGTCTCCGTAAGTTATTAAATCTTTATTTCTATTAACTGTAGATATCACTGAATGTAGAAACTAGTTGATGCTTTTAATGACATTGTGCGGTACGTTTATAGTTTTGCGAAAATTTTACCACGTTTCCAAATATCAAAAATGTTATGACTGGACGCCTAAAATTGCAAAAAAATATATTTATCATCTGAAGGTTTTTTGAAGTGCCTATATAATAAAATTATGAGTACTTTCCTCAAATTTGGCATTAGTTCTTTTTCCAGTCTTGTCCTCATTCAACAAGTCTCTCCATTTAACCTGATTGAGAGCCGACGACGCTATCCAGTTGCGCAACAGCGTAATGGAAATACGCCTTCTTTTATAACTACATATAGTAAAATATATTTATTAATTAGAATAAATTGCACAGTACTGTATGCTTTCGTTTTGTTGATATAATAACCATTTCAAAGCCAAGAGATATCTACAACATACATTTGTAATTGTTATCAAATTAGGTATTATGACTGATGACAAATTGTGTAAATAGCTTTAAATTACTGCCAGAGTGCAGTGCAGCACAATTCGTTGTGGACGTTTCTTATTATCTACATAGTACGTACCCACCTACTCGTACTCACATTTATTAAAAGAAAGATAATTTACATTGAAAAAGTCAATTAAAATCGACTCAACTCTCGGACATGTGTTTCAAATCGCCATATGCCATAGATCGGCCGTTTTTATGTTGTAGGTTCCAAAATATCTCAATAATTTGTGATGTAGGTGATTTTATAAACTCTGTGTAAAACAATCTAAGTACAAGAAGAAAAAAACAACAACAAATAATCTGACATTGAAATGTACTGACATAAAACATACCATAAGATGTAGATCGTAAAGTCTATTGGTGTGTCGGTACGGTAACATTTACCAACTACCACGACGACAGCCAGCGGCGGCATCAACTACGAAGCCAACAACTATTACAACGGTATGCCTACTACATTTATATTACTATACGAACACCGAACACGACGAACGACGAAAGGGTCAGTTCCAGTTTGCCACACGTGAATTGTGTAACAAACAACACACAATTACAATAGGCCGCGCCGCGTCGCTGCTGCTAACGGAGGCGCCTCACATTTCAACGGCATTGCTTCGCACAACATGTAATTTGTAATTATAAATCGTAAAAATGACTTTTATAGCCTCAAAGAATGAAAATGAAGGAATGGGTGCATAAAATATGTACCTACAATTCGATCCAATTGGTTAGATGCACACAACCAAATGAGATTTAATAAAGACTTTTGGACTTTGAGCTTTGACAGTTGAATAATGATGAAGATCCATGTATACTGCCTCACTCATATCATTGTCAAATTACAATGCAGGATTACATCAAATGACAAAATTGTGGAGTGTGGAAGTTATTTGGAATCCAATGGTTTAATAAACGATAAACAAACACACGTACATCGACAAAACCTAAGATCTATCTTAACCATCACCGCTTTTCGTTAGAGTAATCTGTGGCAGACGATTTCAAACTCGTATTGGGCCCTGCAACTGTACATAAAGTCAACTAATCCCTCAGCTGAAGGACCATAGACCATAGATGTATGTTCGCTGATTTAAATTTACATCGAAAGATCATCTTGAATCCATAATACCTATTTCAATAAATTTTTCAGCAAAAAAAAAATGACACATTTTATGCAATTGATCCCCATAGAAGTCAATATTTAGTGGAGACTTTTTGCTGACGTCCTCATGGGCCTTATTTCTTTGTGAACGAAATTCGTCCGACTACCACTTCAAACGACCATTGTTAGGTCAAGATTTACCATTTTTTGTTGGCCTAAATTTGATGATATCGACACCAACGACAAGATTGTGCAACATGGCACACAGTCTACGTCACATTTGCAAATATGCACAAGCGATTCGAGGGAATGATTATCTCATGACGAAGTCATAAAAACTGGCCATGGTACGATTTGACCCCGTGATTAAGTGGCAGGTCTATGTGAATTAGCAACAAAACACAAATCGCCTCAAAGTCAACATAACTCATCCTGCCTGTCAAATTCAGTCCGAATTATTCCCAGATTCATGGATTCTACCGAACTTAATTTTTGTCACAGGACAATAATTCTTCTTAAAAATTCGGAGTGACTTGAACTTAGCATTCAAGTCCGGCATCCATATGTACTTAGTGGCAGAATCATCATCCTCACAGCAGCACTTTAGAAGTTTTGGTGAGTTTTCTGGATTTAAAAAGCTCTGTCACACTGTACAAAGAATTCTTTGCTTCATTAAACACCCTCCATCTTGTTTCAAACCATTAAAACAAGCAATCCACTTGAGTAATGTTGAAGTGTACCTAACTAACTACACCACACTGTTTAACAAGTAACTCAAGCCAAGTGAACAAAAGTCGTCTAACAATTTGCATTTTGCGCACATTTTTTTTTATTTATTTATTATATTTTATTTTCCTTTTTACTGAGTCTTTTTTTTTATTTATAAAGTTTATTTTTTTAAGCTGATTTTAATTATACGGTTAGTTGTGAACAAAGCAATTAAAAACATAAGGGGGTTGAGGGGGAAGAATGTTTGTTGTAGGATTGAACTAGTTGCTGTTGTTGGTCAAGTGACCGTGAATTTGATTAAAAATGTGGAACCTTTTTGTTATGTTTTGCTGTTGCTCTACGAACTCGTATTTTGTGTTCTTTTCAGTGGTTTAGGAAAACATAAAAAAAGAATATGAATGAAAATTGTATTCTTTTTTTAATATTTGTTCAAAAAAAATTGAGTTCAATGTTCTGGTTGAGTTGTTTTGGGGGTGATATTGGTCGCTTTTGGTTGGTAGGTAATTTAAGTGTAATACTTTGAGCTTGTGTTGGCAATTAATATTACCAATATCAATGATTAACATGTTACTTTTTCCATAAACAGGTAGGTAGTTGGATATATCTGACTAGACAGCGTGAACAAGCCCATAAGTAATATGGAATTTCAACCAGTTTGATATGAAGCAACATTTTTGCTAATTGACGCATACTAGGTAGGTACAAGTACTAACGGACGGACATTTTAAACGAGTTCGGATTTAATAGGAAAATGTTAACATAATGAGAAGAGCATCACAATGTAATCCCCTGTTTTAGTTACAAATTGACCACAAATCAAGAGACCATGCTTTATAATTGTTCCACGTTTTCCAAGTTTTGACACACTTCTAAATAGCAGTGCCAAGCCAAGTCGTCAAGACTGAGTTGAGAGTTTCGAGTCTTTGCTTCATTACTCAATCTACACCACCTGCTTTTATTGCTTATGTCATCATACAGGAAGAAGCAAGAAGGTGATTTTTGCTTTGTTTGTTTGTGTAAATGTACAACGAACGGAGTTGACGTTGTGAGGTGGTTTTGTTTTACTTCGCGAAATTACTCGTTGAATTATTAAATTGATCTTCATCGCGTTATATTCATGAGATAGGGGTATCCGATGACGCGACGACGACATCAGACAACCCACATCTTGTTTGTATGCCATCCGACTTTCATTCCTTTTATGTAACTGAAATATTTCTATTTATAATTGCAATTGTTTTATAATATTTTTTTTATTAAATTATTGATATTTTTGTTAACAGTAGAAAGGATCAGCTACTCCGCTGAATAATCTTTCTGTAAATTACATTTAAAGGCGATTAGAGGAGCACGTCGAATCTAAATAAAGTTCAAGAAGTTCCACTGGTAGTAATTTATCTACAAAAAGTAAGTGAATATTTTAAGATACATATTGTCGAATTTTCTCACCGAAATTGAACAATGTGCATATGAACATATGGTTCCAGCCAACTTGCCAAACAGCCAATTCAAAATAATAATAAATGTTTTGCAACAACGATTTGAGACTAGGGTTTTTGCACAACCCTATCAATATTTTCCGATCCCAGCATTGAAACTCTTTTCATTAAACTTATTTGGAGTAGAATGTTATGATCTTATGGAATACGACCATATTGTCAAAACAAATTTTCAATTTCTTTTTTCTTTTATGAAGTTTTGGTAAAATAAATAGAAACTCAAAACTCTTAATCAATGTGCAATTACTCCGAAAAAAGTTACTGTCGAAAGATAGATGCACATAAGGCAAAGATTGAATCCAGACTTCTAGAACGACAATTTGCTTTCTTTAAGGAAATGGAAACTTAACTGCAAAAACAATTCAAGAACCAGTGGACGTTTCAATCCAGGTTTCGGTAGCACGAGTGATGGCAAAATATGCCGTAGATTTTACATGAATGCAGAATTTATAGGCTGAATGTCATTCTAAAGTTTTTATAAAATTATATATAAAATGGATATTTTAAAGGTTTATAAATACACATTCGAAACAGCAGAGCTACATATATGCTGATTTGTGGTCTTCGCAGTTTAGATACTGTGATCGAACCTACACCAATTGGACAACAGCAGCAGAAGCCGCCTTAAATACTTAAAAAAGCATTCGAGAAAAAATTGTCATATTGATGTTTTAATTTAATTATTGCTGACATCTGACCCACTTATAACAAACACTTACTTCTGTTTAAAAAAAAAAAACTATGTCGGAAGATCCGATTACAATTTCCAATGAAATTTTAGAAAGAAGAAGATCTTCTGAAGTGAAGATCAATACATTAAACACAAAAAAACATCATGGGAAATTTGTATTTGCAATAACCCCAGTGTATGGTTCTAAGTAGATTGCATAAAGCCATAAATACCTACAAAGCAGTCAACAGGCGTCAGAATGCCTTTTATGAAGCTGCGACGGAATTACCATGGTTCAGTTTCTGGGATTAAATAGCGTAAACAAACTATATTATCAAACTTTAATTATTTAAGCCCAACTTTCTATAACACTGGCGAATAAAACAAGCCGAATGTGACCGATAACATGGGTTATAAAAAGAATATATGGGCTCTTTTCCATAGACCTAAAACTAGCTCTATAAAACCCCACAAGAAAAGACTTAAGATTTGAGATGACAAATAGCTTTTGAACTGTGTGGCACGTATGTATGGACGACGGCAGTGGTCAGATGAAAGTTGACCGATGGGGTCACTTAAAACCCAGTTTTTATCCAAAGATGGGCTTCATCGATGAAGATTGTTTTCGATCAAAGAAGGGTCAGTCTTCAACTTCTCCAGAGCTCATTCAGTGAACATAAGTTTCGATATTTGTCAGCTATTTGGTACGTTTCATTTTGTTGTTGATGCGAAATCGACTACTTCCGATTTTCCTGTATGTCGTCACTGCGGTAATACGTTTGGTGTATCCTGAATGAAATGTATTTACCACACTGCGAATGGTGTGACTTGGTCTCAGGTTAAAAATAACAGTATCCTGTTATTCTTCTTTTCTAAATCTTGTGTGCACTTTTTTAACTTCATCTAGCCATTACCTCGTGCTTTAAAAAAGAAGCTACGCTCGGTTAATTTCTGGTAGCCAGACTAATAAGCTGAGTTTATGTTCTATGTCTTAGTATTATTATATTATTATTATTCCTATGAAAACTTATTTACCTCCCCTCCCTTGTCGGGTTAACAAGAACATAAACATTGAACATATTGTTTAAATTATTCCCCAAAAAAATTAATATATCCATTAAGTTTACTTTCTTTTCAATGTTTCTTCTTCAAGCTGAATAAACAAAAACCAATTGAGAAAGTATATAAATATATTTATGTATGTACTCTAAATTTCACTTCCTCCAAATTACTCAAAAACACTCAGACACTTCATTAATTAAATTCGAGCAACATAACAAACTTAATCTGCATAATATAGCAATCGAAACAATATTAAAGCTTGTTCTATTCAGCACACAAACACTCACAAACACAAAGAATCATGTAAAACGTAGACATGAAAATGGTCTTGGTAAAAGCTGTTAAGATATCCATTAAGATAAAGTTCCTAGGTCAAAATGAAATTCAAGTAAGCAGCAACAGCAACAACAGCAACATTGTCGTTGTCGTTGCAGTAAGTAAATTTGTTCTCTATTCAAATTACAATTTGATTTACTTGCAAAACAACAACATAGTCTGCTCATTCAGTAAACACGACCACGGGGAATCAAAACATCCAGCTGGTATGTAACATGACAACAACGAACAACTGTTAAATGCAAATATGAAGAGGAGGAGGAGGAGACACCTTAAGCTGGTTTCCTCCGTACCCAAATAAGAATTAGAACCCAAAATAAAATTATAGAATTACTGCATTGTCAACCAAAATTGAAAAGCATAAATAAAAAGCCAACCCCTGGTTGTGTATCGTTCCGAATGAGGGCGACGTTCCGAGACGAAATGCAATTCATAAATAAACAATTTAGACATCAACTCGCGCAATATTGCGGTTGCACTCCTTCTTCCTCTGCTAAGCTAACCATAATTCGCCTGCCCTGGAAGGCAAGGCATGTCGTGTTGTTTATGCATTTTCTACTATATTCATTGACTCCACAGAGAAAAAGAAGACGATAACGACGACAACGACAATGACTAGCCAAGTCGTAGTCGTTGTCGCCATTCTCGTGTTGATTAAATTGAATGGGAATACAAATTATGTTCAACCTAAGCCCAAGAAGCATTTGAATCAAATTAGGAAATAGAAGGAACCACCAAAGTGAGATGATGGTTGCTTGTTGAAGGTTGTGAGGGAGACCATATTCACCTTTCTGAGATTGCAGAAACCACAAAGCAAACTTGAAAGAAACCACCCGCTGGCCTCGCACTCAATTAGCTGATGGAAAAATGATCACCGTCAAGAAATATGTTCCCATTGAGCCTACACACACACACACCCCGTGCTTTGTGGAACTTTGACGACGAAGACCATATTGCAGCACCCCTGTAACCCGGTTAGAAACAAAAACTATCACATCCCAACTTACCGATAGCTCGATAGAGAGGTCTGTGTTGTCCAGCAGAATGACACGGCAATCGATTTTATTTTTGTTTGCTGCGATTCTCTGCGACTTGATTTGGGAGCTGTTCGTGGCACTGCCACCTCCACCGTCTGGGGCGGTGTTCCGGACTTTCCGTCTGCTTAGAAACCGCAACATTATTCCTGACCGTCCACGGCAAACGGAAACGACAACTACAAATACGACCACGAAACCGCTTTTTGAACAGATCTACGAACGAGAAACAACGAACGACCAGCGACGAGGACTGCGACTTTCCTTGAGTGTGTGATGGATGCAGCGATGCACTTGAAATTCTCGCTTCGAGAGATCACTTTACTTTATTTACTCGACTCGGCTCCACTCCACTCCACTCCACTCCACTCGACTCGACTTGACTTGACTGGAATAGAAGATATTCTATGTGCCTTTCTTTTGCTTCTGGTTATTTATTTTTTGTTTTTCCTTTTTTTCAAATACACGGGAGCTCTATTTGTCGTTTGATGTCGAACTCCCGAGGCACGAAACAACTTTCTTTTCTCAAAAAACCAGACACAAACTACTTTGAGAATAACTTAATTCTAACACATTGGATGGTGGGTTTTTCAGTGAACTTTGTATTTATTCTATTGGCCTAAGTTTGATTCATTGATTTTGATTGATTTTATGAATTATTTTATTGGATTTTTGTGAGAAAAATTAGAAATTGTACGGAATGTATTTTGACACAAACTCATCACGAAAAGTCACAGCGAAAACGTAATGGCGACAGCGACAGCGATAACGACAGCGACATAAGACAGGAGAATAGAGAACCAAGGAGATTACGATAAACGATAAACGACAGAGCCGAGCCGAGAAGTGGTTTCGCTGAATTGAGAACATGAGAACGTAAGAAGTGATGCCAAGTCGATGGAGATGTATATGTTAAAAGTCGTACAAATTTTATTGATTTGAGAAATTTATAGGTATATGAAATTCAACCACAGATAGGAATTGTTTTTGTTTTTATTATAGAAATATGTAATTTAATGTCCAAGCAGCTATTTCCAATCACTATCACTCATATGATGGAATCAATTTATGGTTTCATTACTTTTTATAAACTAATGAAAGAAAAATGATTTCTTCATCAATTTACATTTTCTTTTTTTGAGAACTAGCTAAGAGACACGTTAAAAAAGAATCCAATTTGACATATATATGATAAATAGTTCTACTAGAGTATTTGGAAAAGTTTCCATATTCTTTTTCACTAAGTAGTAAATTCATTTCTTTAGCAATTGTTTGTTTGTGTTTTTGAAGTTTTTGTTTTCGTTTTTATTTAAATTAGTTTAATTTCGAATACGAATTTAATAATCTTTGTTGTTTTGGAGACCATTTTAAAAACTAGTGTCCTTTATTTCAGAATTCATTGTCAAGAATTAAATGTGTTCGAATCAATACCTTTGAATAGAATTTGGCAACTTTTCAAATTATTTAACTTTATATTTATATACTTTATCAATTTTGTTTTCTCAATCATTTGCATTTCGTTGGTGGCATACACTTCTGGTTGATTTTCCTATCCATACAGTAGTTCTCTTTAAGGTTATTCCACCTGCTTATACATATATCAGCCTTATTTATAAACGCAACCTACATAAAGTTAATTACTCTTTACGCTATTTATAAAATGTATATGCAACATTGCGGAGAGCCATAATAAGCTAAACGCTTTTAGAGATTGAATAGAGCCTATTTAAGGAAATTATAGTGAAGAGTCGTTCTGATTTTTGTCCATAATAATTAAAATAAAAACAAAATGCCTTTCCAATTTTCGTCCTTTTAGAATGATTTAAATGATTATAATACAGTTTATCCTGACTCTGAGAAGAAGAAAACAAGTTGTATTATATTGATTCAACACGTACGTATACTTTTCGCTTTTGATTCCATTTTTTTTATTATTGTTTATTTCAGTTTAAGAAGAATATTAAGCTAATTTTATAATGACATATAAATGGAATAGATTTCCCATTTTGGTACTTTTTTGACAGAAGAATTACATAACTAAAATTTATAAGAAAATGATTTATAAATACGAATTTATGCAATGTTTCATAGAGTCACTTTAATCTTTATGCACTGCATAACTTTTCATCTGTTTAGCGGATTCTATTAAATAATGACTGATAATATGCTGACCCTTCGTAGAGTTAATCGAAAGTAGAAAAAAAATTATAGCATTTTTTAACTTTATCTTTGCCTCTTGGCTTCAACAATGACGCTGTATGTGAAACTTTTTTATGAATATAAGAATTGAATAACAAATAATCTAGTACTATTATCTCTCATTAGCGTACTGCATACAGTTTTTAAGGTGCTTACACACCATTTTCAACAAAAAGAATATGTAAACAGATTTAATTAATTCATTTGTTAACTTCTCCAAATAATCTGATAGAATTATAATTTATCAGTTGCAAAGCGAAAAGTAGAATGCAATTTTGTGTCTATGATTTCCTTTTTATTTCCCATCAGCTACCTTCTTGACTGCCATTGTATTTAAAAATTCTCCATTACAAAAAAGTACGTTTTTTATTCTTCTTGTTCGGAACCACCCTGTAGTGATTAGTCCATTTCCATGTGTCCATCTCCAAACGTCAAATCGGACAACTGCAGCGAAAAATCGCATATCCCATTTATTTTGCAAAGATCTCGCTCGCTCGCTCATCGTTTGTCGTTTCTCGTTTTCGCTCCGCAGTTGAACAAGAAACAACACAAAAGTAGAACGTTTTTATTTGTTATCATTTATTTTGTTTGTAAAGAAAAATCCCAAAGTTCACGAATAACTAATCGAATCGACACAATATAGGGCGAAGAAAGTTCATCATTGAGTGCAGTTTAATCGCAGAAGTTTAATAACAAATCCCCCCGGAAGCCCTCCTCGGTGTCAGTCGTCACAAAAGCCGGAGCAGAAACACAATCTACAATAATTAATTTAATGAGATAAATCAAAGGTAAAAGAACCAAAAGGAGCACACAAACAGAGACCGAGACCGAGCCCGAAAAATATGAATCTAATCGACACAAACCCTTACGGCAATGGCCTCCTCTACGCCGGATTTAATCAAGATCAAGGTTGGTTTTCATTTGCGTTGTAATTGCAATCTCCCCAAACGACCGCGACTGTCCGAGTCCGTTGTCTATCAGTCTTTTACTTTTTATTTACTTAAAAATTGTTTGATTATCTTTGTACAGGGTGCTTCGCCTGTGCCACGGATACAGGTTTTCGCGTCTATAATTGCGACCCGCTGAAGGAAAAGGAGCGCCAGTACTTCTCCGAGGGCGGACTGAGCCATGTCGAGATGCTATTTCGTTGCAACTATCTCGCCCTGGTCGGTGGTGGCATCCGTCCATTGTATCCCCCCAATAAAGTGATCGTGTGGGATGATTTGAAGAAAGCTCCAGCCATTTCACTTGACTTTAATCAGCCCGTGAAGGCTGTCCGCTTGCGTCGCGATAGAATTGTTGTGGTGCTTGAGGGTGTTATCAAAGTGTACACATTCACACAGCAGCCGCAGCAGTTGCACGTCTTCGAGACAAGCACTAATCCGCTGGGATTGTGCGTCCTCTGTCCACATAGTAACAAAAGTTTGCTTGCGTTTCCTGGCAGGAGAACTGGGCACGTTCAGGTAAGGTTGGTTTTTCAATTTATAAGAATTTATTTAACAGTATTTTTCTTATTCGCTTAAGATTGTCGATTTAGCCAACACAGAACGAGCTCCACTGGAAGTTGTTGCTCACGAGGCATCGATCAGTTGCATTGCATTGAATTTACAGGGAACCCGCTTGGCTACGGCCAGCGAGAAGGGCACTCTCATTCGCATTTTCGACACAGACAATGGCAAAAAAGTTGCAGAACTCCGACGAGGAAGTAATCAGGTAAGAGTCTGTCTTCATAGTTCCCCCGTAAAGTTTTTTGAAATTTGATTCCTAATAATTAATTTAAAGTCGTTAAAAAAGTGAAGTTCGTTTATCATTCTTGTAGTTTTCTAAATCGTTGTGAAAAAACTGCAGTCTCTGGATATTTTTTGGAAGGCTACACCATCTTAACCTTAACTGAATTTTTCCTATGAAAACATTTGTTGGTAAAATTCCACTCATAAAATACTGTAATCCAGATGAGCACTTGTGGATTATTTTTGAAAACATTTATGGTTGCTTATATTTTGGTTCGTTGTTCCGAGTCCTCAGCCTCCATTACCATATATTTTATGTAATATGGTTCTCATTTACCGGTATTCTGCCTACCTGTGATTAAGGTGTGTTTCGTATCAATTTCAATTCGTGACTAATTCTGGTTAGATGATTTTTATTGTTTATTTATGGGCTTTCTTAGAAAATAATATTTTATAGGTGCAGAATGCCTATGTAAAAGTAATTTATTCATTCAAAAGAACAAGATATTCTTTAAATTCGTAAATAACATGAATATGCTGAATGAAAAAAAAAAGTTTGTTAGGCCCATGTCATCTTTTCAGTATGTTGTGTCAGTGTGTCATCTTACAAAGACTGTGCTATCAAGGTATTTTTAATTCGAGCCCATCTTGTACAATATCTTCTCGGATTATTCAAAATCGTCCTGCCTAACATATGAGGCCACCAATTTTGTAATTATAAGACTTTTAATGCGGCTGAGAGGTTTTAGTGGCTTTAAGCCAGCAATTAACTCTCATGATCCTGTAAAGCAATAACTTAAAGCTATGGTTGAGGGATCTGTTAGATTTGAAATGTTGTTTTCGCCTGACATTATTAAAGGATTGCAGCACTTCAAATTCATGGTTCATTAGGTTGATTTTTTGATGTCTAGCTTTTCTAATGGTGTCGATGTCATCTGCTTTAGCCAGTACATTGCTGCACCTATTAACCGTGATTATCATACCGAATTCTATTCAACGCATTATTTAAGCTGTAATAGGTGAACTTAAAATCTACAGAAAATATGTATCGTTTGTTGATTTACCAGTGATGAAGCTACACTCATTTCGTCCGATTAAAGGTTTACCTTTCCGATCCTAGAAGATCATTTTATAGCTTCTGTAGTTCGCTTTTGTTTTTTTTCTTAGAGCATAAGACGTTTACATTTATACATCTCGATACGAGTTTAGTTGTAAAGAAAACGTCTAAAGTTTCTAATAATTGTATACATCGAAGGAAATGTTTTTTGTCGGTTTAGCCCTTTCCTTGTGTGCAATTTTCTCAAATTGTTTGTTCGCAGTTCTTGTTTTTGTTATTAAAAGTAAATATCAATTTTAATTAAACAAGTGAGATGATTTTCAATGCAGACATTGCACTAACATTGCCAAGCACCACAATTTTGGTAAACAGAGCAGTTATCTTATCTTTTTATTCTTATTTTTTGGTTCTTTTTTCCTATACATGTGACGAATCTTTTTTGCAACAGTTCTTAATTTAAGGTGTTTTTATGAACCGAAAAATTGTCCGTTGAAGTAATGAGTAATGATAAGCTCTATTATGAATAGAATATTCTCAAGCCGAATGTTTGAAAAATGATTAATGAATGTGGTGCTATTATAAATATCAAACAACGACTAGGAAAAAGTTCCATGTCTCAATTTACCATTAAATATGACAATTTGATTATTTTGTTCGGTGGATCACATTCTGTCAGTTTTATTGAAAATTCGCAAGTCATAATAAGAAAGGGCTTATTATTTGAATATATTTAATTAACACGGTTTTTTCTGCGATGGAGCATAAAGAATACACTTATAATAAGTCATACAATTCTGTACTTAGCCTCACAAAAAAGATCTGCATACGCCCTCCTAATTTCGAGTTAATTTATTTTTCTTTTCAAGTACCTAATTGAATGCACACTACACTACTTACGACCAAGGAGTTCACTTATTATATTGAACTTGTGAGTCATGAGTCAAGACTGACATGATTTTCAAATATATGAACATTTATGTATGAAATCGAGTGTAAACGATCGTCTGCGGTTAGAAAAAAGTGCATTTAGATCGATTTCAAAATAACGTGCGAAAATGTCTAAACATTAAGTTCTTGTAAATATTTTGCTTGATTTATCTCCCATTTGTATAAAACATGGAAAATGAAATCCAAATATTTTAATAGATTGAAAAACAATAGAACCTTTCAAGCTTATTACAAATTTGT
The DNA here is from genome assembly GCA_905146935.1 of Scaeva pyrastri. Taxonomy (NCBI): domain Eukaryota; kingdom Metazoa; phylum Arthropoda; class Insecta; order Diptera; family Syrphidae; genus Scaeva; species Scaeva pyrastri. Next base: position 131,693,359 of record LR989927.1, read on the forward strand.
GTGAATACAAACATTATGAACATATTTCGTTGATTTATTTCAATTTTAAATAATACCTAATTTTGTATTTCTTTTGTTATATTAGGCAACAATCTATTGCATCAACTTTAATCACCAGTCTACAATGCTTGTGGTATCTTCAGATCATGGAACTATACACGTCTTTAATTTGGAAGATCCAAAGCCAAAAGAATCTTCAATTCCTATAATACCAAAATATTTCTCTAGCCAGTGGAGTTTCGTTAAATTCTCCATTCCCCAAGGACCGCCCTGTGTCTGTGCATTTGGATCCGACCCGAATTCCGTCATTGGTAAGTTTATCTTATCTCAAAAATTAATTTAATGTTAATAAATGTTTCCTTTTTTTTTATCCCAAAGCGATATGTGCAGATGGACATTATTATAAGTTTGTTTTCAACAACAAAGGTGATTTTAGTCGTGATGTTTGCACGCAATTTCTGGAACTAACCGATGAGCATTCTTAATGCGGCAAGGTGAAAGAAGAAAACAAAAAAATATTAAGAAACAAAAAACGTGATTTGTTTTATTCAAAATATAATATTTTACTATATTATTTACCTAGTAACAAATATTGATCTTACTCATAATATTCTTTTTATGGTACTAAGCCAAAGTCTGATATTTAAGAAAAAATCGATTTTTTTGTTCGCGTTTCCAAAATTGAAAGGAATTTATGATAAAACTCTTGCCAACAAGAAATTCGCGTAAATGTAATCCAGTAAACATTTAAATCAACTCCAGGCTTATGCCTTAGTACCACATATTCAAGACACTCTAAAGAAGAAAATATAAACAGAACAAAATCCCCCAACACTCACATTCATGCTTTAGGTATTTTATATGTTTAACTTTTAAATACCTAACCCTTTGCTGTGTACCATCAAATTTCCCGACAACAATGTTTTGTTTATATTTCATGGTAGTTTATCTTTTTGTAAACGTTGGCGTAGATATATCCAAAATAGAAATAGCTCTAGAATGCTATGTCATTGGTTACTCGCGTCTGGTAATAAAAATATCAGTATATAAAATTTATATTTTATTTTAATTAAAATTTTTCACATTTAAATTTATATTTATATACACAAAGAAATATATTTAATAATAAAACAAATATTACAAGTAATATTAAACTTAACTTAAGGAAAGATGTCATAATGTAAAATTACAAAAAAAAAAAAGCAAATATTATACAAGCGGTTATGAAGCAATAAAGAGTTATTACAAATTATACCAAAAGAATTTTGGTTCTTCGAAATGCTTTTGTTTTCTTTCTTTAAAAAAAAAATTGATTTAATAAAAGACCAATTAGATTGTGTAATGTTGGTCGACAGGGAGAACATGATTGGCGATATGAATTTTCTAAATATAAAATTGAGATAGTGAGACTATAGTTTGAATCTGAACTCTGTGTAAAAATCAGTTCCGAGTTGTTTTTCAAATGCTATAATTCTACAAAAAAAAACTCAAGTACCTACCTACTCCATATTAATTTTGTTGTTTGTAAGTGGATTAATACGGCCCTTGAGTAAGAAATCTCAGCTACTTCCAATTAATCAAATTTCTTGAAAAGTTGACTGCAAATTAAGTCAGGAAAAGCATCTCTTAATATCAAGTCAAGTGCACTTGTATCAAATTCTCAGCCGGTTTTGTTTTTTTTACTTTAAAAATTGTTAATTGTTCTTTCTGTACGAAAAACAACTGACAGGGATAGTGAACAAAAATTTCAAGTTTAAAATTATTTTCGACTAGTTTCCTACATATGATATGATTATGATGGTTTCAAAAGGTAAGTGATGTTTTGAAAGGTTTGCAGAATTTATTTCATGTGCCATATGAAATCATATACAAATTCGGCCCTAACGAGGTATCCATTCGGAGAGGAAAATTCTCTGATCGTGTACGCTAACGATTCAAATGATTTTTGCTTACGAACAGCTGATCGAAATTTTTCTCCGACATTTATTTTACTAACACACCCGGCTAATTGCGTTGAAGTGCCTTGTACTGTTTCCTTCAGATTTCATCGCGGCACAAAATGTGCCAACCCGTAGGTGTATTATTATTCTTCCCGATAAGATACCTCGAAAACAACTTGGACTTTAGACAGAGTATGCGTTACATCCAAGGTCCAATTCTCCATTTCAAAAGAACGGATATCTCGCCGATTAACTTCTCTTGCGTTGTCATCTTAAATTGCTATCCTAAACTGTTCTACTACCATATAACAAAATATTCTATTCCAATTTCCAGCGCCGCTGTCACCAGTCGCTTTATGTCAAACAAACTTTTCTAGCTGACGTGTTGACGCCGAAACGAAATAATTTAAGAAATTTTGAATACGTTGGAAAAGTGTGTTAAAAATACAAAATAAAAACAATATGTTCGACATTCAAACACATATGGTGAATAAATTTAAATCTTATCCAAAAATGTAAGCCTTCTAATATTCCCTAATCTGCAGGACTTTGATGGACAGCACAAAGCTGAAAAGTACTCTCGCTTCATCATAACACTCTTCGGCATTGTTGGCTTGATTTGGGGCGCTATCATTCAACAATTTTCACAGACTGTGTACATCCTGGGAGCTGGATTCTTACTCGCTGCACTTGTAAGTTATCAAGATAATTTTAGAGAAATCCAAATAAAATATTTTCGACTTTAGCTGACTGTCCCACCATGGCCCATCTATAGACGTCGTCCATTGAACTGGCAAAAACCACGTCCCGAAACCACAACCAACGGAGGTGGCGAAGAGTCAAAGAAAAAGAAGAAATAGTTTTAAGTTTTGTAGGCATTCCTGAAAAAAATAATTAAAAATCTTCCTTTGAGAAACAAAACAACAAAAACTTCTTTATTATTTTTAATGAGTTCCTATATCGGTCTCTTGTAGGATTTCAGCTCATTGTGGTCGTAGTACTTATGAATTAAGTCGTACATGTTCGAGAAGAAATACATCAAGTTATCGTAGTGCCCATTGTAGGGCGCTGTAGGGCTCATATCCTGCTTGTCATGATCGATCACATTTGTGGTCTGGAAACAGTCATCACAGATCTCTAGGTTCTCGAATCCTTGATAGTTTTTGTTCAGACCCCAGGCGTTCATGTGAACTTCTAGCATGAATTGGTGGGCAGCTTCTATTGTGGCGAGGTACCATCGTGGACTGCCTTTTTGGTGGCGCCAAAACTGCGAACAACGGTTCTGCAGGACGACCGGCTTTAAACTACACACCCGTTTGTCCTTATAGATACTTCGACTCTGATTCCACGTACTGTCAATGAGAACTGCTCTCTTCACCGGCAGGTTATCAAAAGTATACTGTTGATCTTCTCTCCCACTGTCGGTTACTGCGTCTGTAAGAACCTCAGGCACCCTCTTTCGCAGGAGAGTCCCCATATTCCACCCGTAGGGGAGTCCAAAGTTGTCGTCGGTCTTAAGTCTTACATTCTTATCAAACAGCTGACCAACCGTCACGCTCTCCGCTCCAGGGAATATAAGTACTACACCCTCCTCCTTCGAGTAATCAGGTATATCGGGGTATGTGAATATTCTGCAACTATCCGAGGCAAGCACAGCTGCGTGGATAGCTGTGCTCTTGCCATCTATTTCTTTCTTGTGTTTTATGATATCTATTTTAACTGGTAGTGTGACTTTGGGTAGGACTTTGCCCAGTTCTCCTACTGGGACGTAACAGGTGTAGCAAAAGAATTTGCGGGACCGATAGCATTGAGGACAAGGATAGCGGCCGTCGATAGTGTCTAGAATTGAATTGTCGTCTATTTTCATGCCAACGAATGGATACTTCCTGGGTGCCAGCACCATTTCGAGGGCATGACTCATACGCTGGTTTAATGGATGCACGGTGAGTTTGTTTTACAAAACGATTGGGGAAAAATATAACTGTGGAACAAGAAATGTTGATATTCTAAATTTTGGCGAACAGAAGTTCGATATTTTGGAGGTACGAGTTAACTGACAGTCGTATGACAGTTTGATACTTAACAAAAAGTGTTATATTGGGAGTGTTCAATTCAAACTTAAGATAATTGTTCGATTGGAAATAGGGTAAAAATGGAGAAGTAGGACTCGTAAGAATCCATAGGTTTGCAATTGAAAACCAACATTATTTGTGGGTGAAAATATAGACAAAATTAAAATTTATTATTTCGGTAAGTAAATTAAGATAAAACCGAGGTTTCTGTGGTACAAATGAATAAAAACATCAATTTTTATGTTATTACCTCATTTGTGATAGAACTTTAAACCATGGTTAAACCTTACTAGACTCACCGAAATCGTTGAATGTTAAAAAAGTTCGAGAAGGTTCAACAGCTAGGTAAACTTTGTAAGGTTTTAGTTTACCACTAGAATTAGTAAATAGGTAGTAACTTTTAAAAGTTATGGATCCATTGTGTAAACTATTTGAAACATAATTCGCGGTTAACTGTTTTTTTTAACAGCGCTCTCTTTCTATTACAAAAAGTCAACTTTTTTGCGATTTAAATCTGTCAAAATAAAGATTGCGTATAAATCGAATTTATCGTTGATTTAAAAACAATTCGCAGATCCTTTTTGCCTCAAAAATGTTGAATTAAGGAATTTTCAAAATACATATAATATGATGACTGGTTAAATTGAATACCAAATCATTTACAAACAGTTTTAATTTTGTTCCATTCACCTAGAAATAGATCAATTTTTGTATTGAATTCCAAGTTTAACAATTTGAACCTTACAGTTCATTCAATTAATTCAATTAATTTAAATTAAAAAAACAACCAAATTAAGATATAAAAATGGCAAATCGTTTTTCGTTTATTGCGATCGATAAATTGCTTAAAATATAAATCATTAAAATCGTAATCTAATCATGCTTAAATATAAATACAAGTATATTTATAATGAATGTAAGTTTTTGTAAATTGTATATGTTTATAAACATGCTTTACATTATGGGTGGAATTTAATTTCATAAGGTACTTTAAAGCTCAAATCCCCTTTTTACATTTACATACGCGCTAATTTATTTCTCCGGGACTGTACAATATTAATAACTGATATACTCAGCCAAGCAAAAACTGCCAACCATGTTCCTATTAGTGAAAAGTAAAGACATGTTGCAGTGTGAATTTGTCCATATCTGCGGCGTTCATATCTGTCACTTGTGACAAGAAAATCCATAAAGTCAAAAACGGCTCCACATGAAAGACGTCCTTTGATTACTCCAACAATTCGTCCAACGCCTTGAATTTCTTTCAAAAGCGTCGCTCGATACTGTTCACAGGTTGTATTAAAGCCATCTGTATAGATGGACGCATGCACCAGGGTGTAAAGAAACATGACACACGATATAACAGCTGCAGGTGTCCAATAATAGGGCGAAATACCGTTATTTGTCATTTCTGATTCTGTTGTTACGACAATCATGTCTCCCGATCTAAAAAAGAAGAAAGAATAATTACATATTATATATTCTATCTATTATTCCTAAGTTTTGTCAATTTATATGAGTTTGATTTAAATTTAGAAAATCATTGGTTTCAGTTAAGAAAAATAAGGCTATGACTATTCTCATTGTAAATTTTTCAATTAAAATGAAATGAAATAAAGGAGTTTTATGAATACCAAATTTGAGTATCAAATGCTGAACCACCCGGCTCAGTGTAAGCAACTTTTAAACGTTCATATTATATTGAATTACGATCTTACCGAAAACATAAATGTTAAAAAATTGAGCCAAGTTCTCTTAAATACGAAAATATGAAATAAATCTATCTTCATGAATGTTAAAATATTTTAAGTTATGTCGTTTTCAATTGGCAATCTGGAATCAGAAAAAAGCATTCTCAAAGCGTTCAATTGGGCAAAAGTGACAGTTCTAATTCTGAAAAAGAAGAGATTTGTCTTCTGGATTTGAAGTCAGAAGCAAAAACAGAATAACTCACACATTCAAAGATTTTACATATAGAAAAATGGATAATAATATTGACAATATCTTAGCAATTGTTCCTAATTTGTTAGAAACATTGTTGGAGTCGTCTTCCTCATCTTCTTCATTAAGTGATGACGATGCAAGTGATGCAGTTAATTTTCTATTGCAGGAGTTTTCCAAAAAGCCTAGATTGCAAAACTATTAATACAGTCACACCAAACTTCAAATTTTTCAGAATTCACAAAAAGTGTTCAATTGGGATTCTGCTTCTACTTCTCATTCCCGATTGCCAATTGAAAACGACATAAGAATATTCGAAACAAATCTGAACTATGTATGATGGAAAGTAGTTTTAGATATTACCCTCCCAATATGTCAAATTTGAAAGTTCAAAATCACCGAAAACATACATAAGTTAAGTACATACATATGTTCTTAAAAGTTACGTAAAGTATACTTTAATAATATGTACTTCGACCCGAAGTCAAAATAGTCGAAATACTCAAGTGCAGGTAATGTAAAATGGACACCGAGATAGTGTGACCATTTTATTTTTCGTGGGGCCTTCCGAAATTGCAGAATATGCAACTATGCGAATAAGTTAGATAAGCGGTCCTCAAATCCAACATAATCCATGCCATCATCGGTCAAATTCAGCCTGAAGATCCGAGATCTATATTTGAATGATAAATAGTTGTACTTTATTCATTGCTGTATAGCTAGTGCAGCATTCAAGGGAATAAAACGATTAAACTCACTTTACAAAATATATCGCCAGTACAGTTGCCATTATTCAAAAAAATGGCATAGATGTACTTAGTCATTATGTATGTACATTTTTTAATGCACGTAACTTTCTATATAAAAAGCTCTGACCTGTAAATCTTTCAAGTTTTCCAATTTTATCACTTTACAACATTTAGAAGTAGAATTAATGGTTGATCTGAAAAAGCGGGTGAGGATGTTTCAAAAATCGGCATGTTGAAATTTGTCCTAGACTAAATTAACAAATTCTGCTACTGAAGTTACTGACAAATCGACTACATGTTATCTAATAAAACGGCACTAATTGATGTCTTTCTTTATACTTTGGCTCGGAATTATGCATATTGTCCTGCCTTTTGATAAAGTTTTTCGTAATTTACTTCCAATGTATGATAACAAATGAATTACTTAAATACTTTCATGTCTATACATAATTAATTAAAATATTTAGATATGTTTACAGAAAAACGAATGTCATACATGAACATAGTTAATTGTATATCTCATTGACTCAACATCAAAAAATTATTATCAACAAAATTAGAGCACAATCATCTTAAATGAACAATTATACCATTTAATATGGAATATAACTTAAAATACTTAAAATTAAGGTCAATGAACTAAATGTAAACAATAAATATTACTCATATGAAGATTTAAAAAATTTACTTTTGATTTTCCAATGAAAATATACAACAAAAAAAATACATACCTTTGTCTGAGTGTCGTAACTCCCTGCTTCCTCTTTCCCGTGCCCATGCAAACTCGATAAACATGATAGATTCCCAATATGACAGCAAAAAACAATGGCAAGATCAGTCCGTAAGTTGCAAAGTGACAATAGGCAATGTGTCCACCTTCGAATTCGTTGTAAGTACTGCGTCCATTCAAGAAACATCCACAATTCGTTTCGGCACAAGCATTAAGAACGTGTCGCCAATGAACCCATGCAACTCCCGAAGTAATGCAACACATAAGCGACATAAATATAATAACTGGATAGAAGAACGCCAATAACTTCTCAGCACTATACGTATCCATGATTCATATACCAGATATACTACCAAAGATTAGATAACAATTAAACTTCACACAATTCACAACTTCAGAACCTAAAAACTATATTTCGAATTAAAATAATTTTAAAACTGAATTATATTTATTTAATATTTTCACATTATTCTAGAATTCAATTAAGATTCGATTCACTCTTGTCCAACCGACGCCCAATCTTTAAACCTGTAATGCGGTCTTGGAGCTGTGAGAAACAAAAACAGAGCACAAGCACACTAGCCTAAAGAGTTGCCCATACTAAACGAAAACGGGTACGAGAACAAATGCACGGAACAACTATATTGTTCAGTAACGAATACAAAGTTTCACTTTTTCAGCCCTCGCAGTTCGCAGATACATTTGTATCTTTCGGATGAATTTTTACCTGCCGAAAGTAAAGGTTGAAGAATGAAGATACAAAACAACCTGTGAAAAAGGTGGCTTGTTTGAGACGTTAGTAGGTAGGTAAGGTACTCGCATTTTGTTTGAGTATTATCTTCTGTTATGAAAATCGTATTATAAACAACAAAACTATTGAGACTGAGAGTAAGTCAAGTGTTGCCAGGCAGTTTTTGGTTTGAATTCTAAAACTATAATAGTTTTTTTTTTAATAAAATAGCGTGTTTTCTTTGATTTAAAAAAAAGATGCTGGGGCGACCCAGACTGATTATGCATACTTTTAAAACCTTACATTCCTGATAAATCGATTTACTCTTGATGTTGATTAATAACAATTTTAAACCAACAACAAAAATAGCGGAAAAACAATATGTACGAGTATTTACCAAATTTTCTTTTCAATTCAACTTTTTGTAGTTTTGTATTTATTGTAAAAAAATGTCAATTTGATATTCGTCAACATTTAATCACAGATATTGACAAATACATTATAATGAAATAGAATACATTTGAAGTCAATATCATTGCTTGTTTTGACAAAACAAAACAATTTTTGACAATTTTTGGTAAATTTCAGTTTAAGTTTTTTATTTTTCGTAAAAAACTGTCAATTCGATATTTGTTAAAAATGTACCATATGTTAACCATTGAATTATGCAAAAAATTAAATAAATTCGAAATTAAAATAATTGACCACTCTCGGCATATTCAAGTCAAGAAACTGCTTTTGACATTTTTTGTTTAAGTTTTTTGTTTTTTGTAAATTAAAATGTCAATGTTAAAATGTCAGAAATTGTTTTCGGCTCAAATACCTTGACAATATTAACTTCAAATATATTTTACTTTCACGTGCATTTGTCAATACATACATGATAAAATATTGACGAATATCAAATTGACATTTTTTACTTCAAAAAATTGTACCAAAAATAAGTTAATATTGTTTTGTTATTGTTACTAATAATTATTTTTATGTTAATAAAATTGTTCAATCAGCATCAAAAATAAATCGATTAATATCAGGAATAACAAGTATAATGGGAAGTTATCAGTGTGGGTCGCACCCAGCCTCTTTTTACTTATTTTAATTTAATTATGGATGTTTGCTGTTGCACATGGTGCTGTTATGTACCTTAAAAATGGTAAAATGACCGTTTTAGAAAATTAATACCAAAATTCTTTATACCTAGATTAATTTTTCCAACAAGAAAACTAATTATTATGTATACAATTACGAATATAATGTTTTTAAAACGTACAGAGACGGATTCATTATTTATAATTAAGATAAAAAGAAGTGGTCCAAAGTCACTACCCTGAAGAATACCATTGAAAAAGTTCTTCCACCTTACTGCATCCTACATTTCACAATTTGAAGCTCTATCTTTACTAAATACATACGTTTACTGACTTAAGTTGGTTATAAATTCTTAAATATCTTAATTTCATAAAATAAAAAAGAGTACTCGTACCTGTTGGCAATACTGAATTAAGTCACGCCTCAAAACAATAATTCCCATTCGTCATTTTAACTCATTTCATCATTAATTGAATTTACTTTGTTGGCTTCTCTTGTCAAGAGAGTCAGCAATATTATTTCATGACGAATGCAAACAAACATTTTCTTTCCCCTTTCAATTTATTATTCTTTGAATATTTTGTTCTGTTGCTTTAACATATTAAATAAACACAATTCAAGGGGCTCTTTTTTTGATAAGACATCCTTTTGAAATGAATGTCATTTTTGAATAATACAGAATTGACGAATTAGAAGCAAATTAAAAGTTTACATGATCGAATCTCAGATATGAAGATCAAAAAAGATGTCATCTAATGGACACTCGTAATTCATGACGTGTTGTTTACAAAATATCTAAATGAATGCTTCAATTGGCAAGATTTATTATTTGATTTTTAAAATGTGCCTTACAAAATCTATAAAGTTTGTAATGTGCAAAATTTAAATTTAAAATATTGTTACCACTGTTGAATTTTGATTCTTAAAAGTCATGGTTACTTTTAAATAAGCCAATTACTATAATCGTATAGTTCAAATCAGACATGCAAGTGAAAGTTTACAAAAATCGTATCAGTTGTTCTCGTTGTCCGTATGTCTGCCTGATACGGAAAACAATTTTGTACGTTTCCATCACTAGGCACAGGTTCACTCTTTACATAATTTAATTTTAAATTTATCTAGAAACTTAAAAATAGCACGAATTATAATTTGCATCTGACTTTTGAATTTCTTTAGAAACAAATGCAACAAACACACCAACGGATGTAATAAGATAAAAATTATCAAACCTTGGCCCTTCAGGGGCTGTCATGCTAAATGAGATTCTTTTTTTTTTCCTTTCTGTAAAATTATAGTTAACAACAATGAAAATGAAAATGCAATTAAATTGAGAATTAGAAAACAACAAGGATGCACCATGTGTGTGTATGTTTTGAGCAACAAAAAATTAAAAAAAAAAAACAGAAAATTATGAAGATTCTTTTGCAAATTGAATTGGGCCAGCAGCAGCAGCAGTCGAGAAATACAATAGATAATTCTTTAAGGCAATTAAAATGTATAAAGTGTTAATTGAATTCAGTCTAACTAAGCATCGCAAACTGAAAACAGCAATTAAATATTTATGTGTACCTAAACATTTTAGAAATATTTTGCATACAAAAAAAAAAAAAACAATTATCTCAAAGTTAAATTTGTTCGCAGTTAATTTAAAAAATTCGATTCATTCAAAAGTGAATGGTTTCTTTGTGGTTTCGCCTCGGATGATCAATATTTTTTAAAATTTGAAAATCGGTTTTTGAGAATTAATTTAAAAAAAGGAGCCTTTTCTTTTATTTAAAACTATTGTGCATTTATAAAAGTACCTGATTTTATAGTCTCGTATATTTGAATTGTGTAAAAGGAGTACATCATAATGGAATCTACGAAAGGAGTGAAATACGTTAGCGATCTCGTAAGTTTTTTAAATCATGTACTTCTTTAAGTTTTTTTTTTAATTTTTACAAACGAGCAACTGTTTTTTATAATAACTAAAAAATTATTTGAATAAAATGAAAATATACCAAAAGTTTTGAATACAAATAATTCTACATCAGCACTGTTTAAAGCAGACAACTTTAGGAATGGATCAAATTTTTTTAAATAGTTGTGCACTTTATTTTTTTTTATTTAGGACTACAGTCTACAAATAATAATTGTATATAACTTAAATTCCTTAACTGAATACTCAACGTTATTAGTTCAAAACCGTAGCCATGAACTGAGCCACTGTTTTAAAAATTGAAAAAGTACACTTTTCTGTTTTCTGAGAAATTTAAAATTTTGTGTTTCTGTGAATTAAAAAAAACATGGCAAATTGTTGCAATCTTTGTTCTAATTTTATAATTAAAAATAATTTCTAATATAATTAACGAAAATTGTATTCCATACTATAAAAAATAAGAGGCTGGGTGCAACATACATCACGGATAACTTCTCATTATGCTTTGAAAAGTTGGCATTTATTGAAGTCTTGACTTTCAATCTTGAAAGAATATTAAATTTGGTATTTTTTATACTTTTTTTTTGTTTTTGTTTTGTACGAAACTGTGTATATTCGATTTATTTTTGATTTTAATAATTAATTACAATTTATTAAAAACATGCCACACTTAAGAAATTTGAAATCTTAAAGAAAAATTATCGCCAACTCTTCAGATTTTTGAGAAGAAATCATTTTATAATTTTTTTTTTAATTTACTAGAAACTAGATGTCAAAAAAGCCATTCTGCATAGTTAAAATTGTATTGTATTATTGTATATTTGAGTCACAAACATTTTATTTACAGTTTTTCTATTTAAAAAAAAATGTCGGTATGCTGATTTTTTAAAAATGTATATCAAATCCGTATTATCCGTATTATCAATAATTGAAGTTAATTAAATTATGTATTCCTAAGATATTTGCGACCAACAAACATAATTCCTTTTATTTTTTATCGTCGTAGTGAATAAAAAACTCTATAAATTTTTATAAAATTATGGGTTTCTCCAACGACCGAATGCACATACACAGCCACTCTCTGGAAATGATGGATTAAGGTTTTAAGGACATTAAAATATTCAGAATCAGATCCCTCTTTACCATTGGGCCCGGGCCTAGCGCCCCGCAATCAACAGGGGCCTCCAAATTGTTTTGTGGTCTGCAGGCAAGAATAAAAGAATAAAAAACGAATTTAGAACTACAATGATTCAAGTAGATTGACAAGTTTGTCGCCGATGTCAATCGAAAGCGACATTTTCAGAGGCAGTGATTTTGAAGATGTGATCAATGATTTTGCTAATCTCAAATCAAGAAAAAGACTCCTTCAATAAACATTCCTCTCTTCTACCAGAAAAAAAATATAGTCTGTCACTTTTTATATATCAATATATTGTTTTTTTTTAAATTACATTCTGAATAACTTTTTTAATTTCCTGTTATTCAATTTGTTTTTATTTTTGAATTTGTATATGATATATTTATTTTTACATTGTATATATGTATGTATTTATGTTTTAAATACTGCAATAATAATTTATCTTTTTAATGAATTAAAAAATATTATTTATTTAAAATTTTTTTAAAAAATATTAATTTAAAGTTCTGTGATTTTGTCTGTATACCTTTGTTACACAACATAACATTTTTGTATAATCATACAGGAACTCCATTTTCGAAAAGTGCCCATCAGGGTCCCCAAAATGGTAAAGACAGCCTTGTTCAGAATTGTCGAAAAATTTCAAAATTTTAAAAATATACCAAATATGTGAGCTACTAGCGGCTCGTCCCGGCTTCGCACGGGATAGATATATAGTATAATAGAAAAGCACATCATATTAATAGTACCCTTTGAGCTGAGTCAAAAATCTGTTTATTTATATGCCTATGTGCTTTTCCACACCATAATCTATCTCTGTGCCAAATTTCATCCAAATCCGCTCAGCCGTTCTGGTGTTATTGATCAACATCCATCCATTCATACTTCTCACCTTTATCATATTTTGAACTTGAAAAAGTTTTTAAAAAAATGTTGGTTTTGGAATTATGAACTTTTGAGTTCCGTTAATTTAATTATTGTAGGCAACGTCAAAAAAAAACTATTTTAGATATCAAAAAGCATAAACCAGAAAAGCGCAATGTTTTTTTTTAAAATGGCAAAGTGTAACATTCATTCTAAAAAAAAAAACAATAATATAAGTTTTTTAAAGATAATTTCTGGGGTAAAATGGACTGAGGTGATTTTTAATATATTCAGTCTGTCCTTAGTGATAGTCAAATTATCTATCAGCTTAGCCAAATCCATCCCTGGTCTACATTAACTAACATCAATTTGTATGATCTTCATAATCTTAATATCATGCAAAATAAAACTAATTAAAAAGAGGAAGTGAAGTAAAACACTTTCCTCACCCTGTTATTTTATTAACCACTATAAAATTGATGTTTTCCAGTTATTCAATTTGTTTTTCTTTTTTTTCAAGCATATTTATATTTCCATATCAAAGAATCAAAACCAATTAACATTCTTGTTCGCAAAAACAAGAGGATGTACTTTTCATTTATATACATACATAGATTCATCTTTTGATCAATGCGAATTAACTTCAAAAATATTTTCATAATAAAATAAAACTAAAAAGTTTCAAAAAAAAAACGAACTATTCTAGACGTGATGTGAGCACCCGGCCGGCCGGTCGAGTAGTCGATTGCTGCCTTGCCGTGCCGCACTTCCCATCGGTTTTGCCGCGTTCCACCGCCACTTCGCCGCCGCCGGCACAAGTTTTATTTAGGTTCGCAAAGGAAAACATGAGTCTGCTATTGCACAATGAAATACTAATAAATCATTATAAATACATTATTCTGATGGCAAATGTGGTCTTGTTCGTCTTGTCGTGTTTGTTTAGCGTCAACGGGAGATTTTAAATTGAAACAATGCATTTATTTGAAAACATTATTTATACAAACATTAAAGCGAGTTTATGGCAAGAGTCCATATGAAAAATTATGCATCTTTGCAATTTTTGTTGGGTGTGTTTACTCCATATCATTTTTCTGACTTGGAAGGAGTATGATTTCGCACTGGATCCTCCGGCAATAAGCACATCAATATCATCAAAATCAATACATCCATACTACATATATAATACTATATTACTATATTATTAATTATTAATAATACTCTTTCACGCCTAAACGGCTGAACGGATTTTGATGAAATTTAGTAAGGTAATAGATTGTTACCTAAAAACGGATATAATTATGATCAAAATGATCACGTCATCGTATCTACTTAGGGGGTAAAAAGTAAGCAGAAAACTGCATTGAGTTAGTGATTTTTTTATGGTTTTTGCTGGGAGTTTTGCTCTATCATGTCTAAACGGCTGAACGGGTTTTGATGAAATTTAGTTAGGTGATAGATAGTAAACTAGAAAAGGATATAGGCTATTAATATTCATGCTATCGTACTTAAGGCGTAGGCAGTAGGCAGAAAACTAATTAAGTTAGTGATTTTTAATCGTTTGTTTTAAAAGTTTAACTCATTCACGCCTTAACGTCTGAATGGATTTTTATGACTCTTAGTTAATTTAAAGATAGGATCCTAGGCACGGACACAGGCTACTTTTTACGGTGGGAAAATACCTCATTCCCGCGGAAATCTAGCGTGATCGTGTCAAGAAGCGCATGACGCCATAGCTACTGAAATGATTTTATGTTTTTTTTAACTGAGTGTTACTAAGACTTCAAGTTAGTATTTGATCACTTTTCTAACTTAGAGGGTAGGTAGGCGCCATTATTTAGGGAATTTATGATAAAATTTTGATGCAACTGTCTTTATTTAACAGTTTTACTTGGATCAAAACTTAGCGACATTCCATCACACTACTTAACTTATAGGGTAGGATGATACCAAAATTCAACTACTTTTTACTTCGGAAAAATATCTCATTCCCACAGGAACCTATACATAGCTACCTATCTACAACATTAAAACTCGGTCTAGAATCACATTACGCCAAAACTATTGATCTGATTTGTATACGATTTTTTTATGTTAAGACGTTAAATTTGGGCGAGACAAAGTTCGGCAAGTCAGCGGTCCTGTCAAATGCCTTTTACAACAATAAATAACACACAAAGTAAAAATCCTTAAGTTTTATTCGATTTAGGTGTAGCGAAGCGCACCGGGTAACAGCTAGTAATTAATAATCGAACAGTTCATCGAATACCGATCAAACTTCACCTGCTGATTCATTGATTTTGAGAAGGCTTTTTAGGAGAGGTACCAAGGATATAAACTTCATTACTATTATTTAATCGACAAATGATGGGTCCAAAATCAACTTGGGAAATACTAAAATTCGGAACCTCTTAGTTATCCGCTCTGATAAATATTTCTCAACAAATGGCGTAACGGAGAAAAAATATCGGCAGTCATATTGAGAATTTAAAGGCTGCGTTCGGGATGCTTTCCAATGTTTGAAGGAATAAATCATTCAGCTTGAACACAGAGCTACGCCTGTTCCAAACGTGGGTCGAATCAGTACTGTTATATGAATGCTGCGTTCGAAAATACAGCAACGATTACTATGAACAACAAACTTTCATTCATAGGTGTCTTCGAAACATCTTACTTGTTTTCTGAACCAATCGGCATCTCCAACGAAGAACTATTAAGGATAACGGGTCAGGGCCCAATTGACACTATTATCCAAACGGTTCCAGGCAATGCAATGGAATTCACTTACTCAAGGAGGCAGAAGAGTTAAGAGACTGAGAAGCAAATGAAGTAGGGCAGCAAAGCAGGAATTACCAAGATTGAGAAAGAGCTAGAGAGAGAGCTCTAATACATCACCGCAAACCGCCAACGATGGCGCCTAAAAGTGTAAAAACTTCAACTTGTGCATGATTTGAAACCATAACGATTTGAATTTGCGTTGTATTTTCAATGAATATGCTCGGGGAAAATTCAATGAAAATAAGGTGTTTTATCATGAAATTTTGTTCAGCTATGAAGCAAAAATTTGCATCGCATTTGGCCTAATAAGTTACCCAAAGAGACCGAAAGATTACTAAGAGTCCAAGAGCTACTTTTACATTTATTAAATACAACAGTATGGTGCGGTTTATGGGCTGGAAGAATCAGTCCATATTATTCTTCACGGCGCGAGCTAAAGTGTGAAACAAGGAAAAGAGGAATCGTTTTGGTGAACACTAAATTGTACGTTTTGCTACGGTCCACCTAGATCGTGCAATATTACATATTCAGACTATTTTCTCTGGGAATATGTAAAGTCTAAGGTCTTCAGGAATAAGCCAGCTACGATTTACACTTTGGAAACGAACATTTATCTTATTCTTCGTGATATTCCAGTCGCTATGCTGGAACGAGTCGCCTAAAGTTGGACCGTCCGAATGGAACACGTAGTCGTGGCCAATATTTACAAGATATGACTTTCAAAAAGCAAATGCCATGAATTGTTCTTTAAACTGATACATTAAAAAATTTAACTTCACTTTCAAATTTAAATGTTTTATTTTACATTACAAATTAAACTTCTCTGTAAATCAACCTTTAGTTACATTCCAGTTCGTCGCATAAGTTTTAGAACGGCCAAACTCACATTACGACTTTTTGGATTTCACTAGTCCTTTAAAATAAAAATAATACTTGACATCTTTAATAGATGATAAAAGTGTAGAAAGGACTAACAGAGTTTACATGATGGAATCTTGGTTTAGGGTGAAAAAGTACGTATACTACGCCATGGGTACCCCGCTTATAAAAGTAAAACATAGATTTATCAATTTGTGTGCTTCTTTCTTAGTAAAAAAAACTGCATACACATGATTTAGATTTTAGAATTAAAAAGAAAAATATAAAAAAAACTAGTCCCTAATATACAAATTGAGATCTCGGTTTGATTTGAAGTGTATAATTTTTGGTCTAGACAATGCAAGTAATCCAATATACACCAAACTTTAACTAAACAGAAATAAAGTAATTCATTTCGAATAGGATAAGATTTTATTGGGACAGTTTGCAAAAATTCAAACAAAACTAAAATGTTTGTTTTAAATTTGTTCGTCAAATGCCGCCGACAACATGTCGTTGAGACATATTTTTAAAAGCTGAATAATACTGCTAAAATGTAAATATTTAAATGTTTCCTGACAGCTGGTTCTCAATTTTCTTCAAAAAAAAAAAAAGAAATATTTTCCAACTTAAATTGATGACTTTAGTGGGAAAAATGTCGTGGATCGTGCGTGACCCTCAACACTGAGCATTCCCTCTTATTTAAACAATTTTCTTTTTGTTGCTTTTAATTTCGGCGATCGTTCGCCAAATATTCACGATCGAATTCGATCAGCTTCAGCTCGATGCTGTGGCGTCTATATAGGTACGAGTATATCCATTGTCGTCGCCGCCGCCGCCGGCCGCCTCCACCGCCATCAGACATGCTATGCACTTTAGGATCTTTTAATAGCATCAGTGTCGATTTTTGCAAGAAAATCTATTTCTCCTTCAGTCTTTGCTGCAGAAGTTACAAAAATTTGTGTAGAATTTCATAAGATCACATCCTAAGGGCAACTTAACTCGACATGATTCAAGAACCAACTTATACTCGTATCTGTAGAAAATAATGCTCATGAGTTCGACATGTTTTTTGATTTGTCTTCTTAGTATGAATGTTGGTACATATGTATCTAGATATATTTTTGGGGGAAATAAGTTGGAAGTGAAATTTTTGCATTTTCCTCAGTCTTTCGGGAATTTCGGTACTAACAAGATCGTTGGCTGAATTTCGAATTCGATGGATTTTGAAAATACACAGTAAATACATTTCTGTCAACAAGTTAGTTGGTGTTTTTGAAAAAATAAATTAGATTCGGTTGCCAAGAAATTGATAGTTGTGTAGAATAACATTGATTATAACAATTGATTCAAAATCAGTATCTTAATTAAAGGCAAACACCAAAATCAGATTTTTAAAGTGTTAAAGTGTATTCTCTTTGTGTAAATTTGAAAAAACAAAATTTTTTATCTAACATCGGTTTAATTTTGAAAGGAATTATTATTTTACTTTGTTTCAAATAATAATGCAAGAATCTACAATAATTCAATAAAACAGAAAAAAAAAGAATATCAGAAAAAAAATCCCAAAATAGAAATTTAATTAGTGCGTTTAAGCTCATTACAGTACCAGTACTCGTACACCCCCTGAAAAAGAGTAAAAATAAAAATATATAAAGTGTATGTCTTTAGTAAAAATGCCTAATATAATAATGTATTTTTATTTGCGTTGAGATCCTACATATTGTCGTGAGTAGTTTCTTTGACTTTAAAGTTAAAAGTAAAAATATGTTTTTAATTTACCCGAGCATAAACATGAATTTATTTTGAGGTTTTGGGACTGTTTATGTATAGCAGTATTGGACAGAAATTATTATGAGGAATAACAAAATCAGGAAATTCAAATTAATACCATAGGAAAAAAAATAAATGGTGTTCCAAATTTTATTGTTAATTCTATTTTTCGTGCAATAAACTTCTAAAGGGTGATTCAGCGTGATGTTTGATTTAAAATGCAAAATAAAACATATAATGACGAATGGGTAAAATTATACGGGCCCTTGTCTACGGTCTACTTAATCCCCAGAAATGAGACCTAGTAAATGGTAACGGTTTATGGAGTGTACCAATGTACGATTTTTTTGTCCAAAACCATGAGAGTTGGCTCAAATATGAGACCAATAATTAAGAAAAACCCTCTGTAAATTCAAATAAATAAACAGAAATTGTTTTAATTTTGTAATATTCTTCCTAAACCCCAAGGCTTACAGTTATGTCTGCAAAAAACATAATGTACTAAACCTAAGCTTTCCAACGATATCTATCTCATTCTTGGGCAGAAGGTAGACCAAAATGCCTCCTTTGAAAGTGATCTTAAAATTTTTAATATCAGTAGGTAAATAGAAAAATTCATTTCATTTACTTTTTTAAAATGATGATGATAAATGAAAGCTGGTTTCAATTCTTGCACAAGTTGAATTTTGTACGCTTTTAAACCAGATCCTCACGTTAAATACAAGCCAACTGCAGATAATGATGACGAATCGATTCCTAACTTTTTTGCGTATACTCTTAGCTACAGTTGCTTTATAGTCACTTCTCTACGTGCAGAATGTGGTACAACCAGTCGAATATCATCCACTATTTAGTATAAACTGGGACTGAAATTTGTGAATTGTATTGGCAATATTGTTTTCCGTAGGTCAAACCTTAAGTTCCTCGAATCGCACAAAAAGCATTTCTCACAGCATTCTGGTTTTCGTAATTCAGATGAATAAAAATGACAAAGTAGTTTGATAAGAGTCGCACGTGATCTGTCAAAAAAAAAGTCTATTGGAAATCAAACCTCACGATGAATCACCCGATAGTTGTATTCTACTTTTCTCTAAAAAAAAATTCGAAAGAAATGAATGAAATATTTATTTGAATCGATAGTTTGAACCTTGCAATTTAATGTTTAAAGATAATTTTATGCAAATGTTGACCGCGGCTGCGTCTCAGGTAGCCCATCCGCTGAGTTCAATTTTGGCATACTCTTTCACACATATCGGCCGGTATCTCACGAATGAATGCATGGATGTTGGCTTCCAGTGCGTCAATCGAAGCGGGCTTGTCCCTATAGACATTAGCCTTGACATACCCTCACAAAAATAGTCTAATGGTGTCAAATCGCACGATCTAGGCGGCCAATTGACCGGCCCGAAACGTGAAATTAACTGTTCACCAAACTCGCCTCGCAATTGCGCCATTGTTTCGCGTGCTGTGTGGCATGTGGCACCGTCTTGTTGAAACCACATATCATGCAAGTCAAGAACTTCCATTTCGGGCAAAAAAAAGTTTGTTATCATCGCTCGGTAGCGTTCACCATTGACAGTAACGCTGCGATTCGCATCATCTTTGAAGAAATATGGCCCGATAATGCCGCCGGTCCATTATTGTCACACTAGCTGATACGGCCGCAATATTTTCTTCACTACGCACAGTACGTAAACGTGTTGGTGGTTTAATGTCCAACAAAGTTAATTTGGTGCGAAATTTGGTCACAATCTTCCGAATAGACTGCTCAGAAGGTCGAGAATGCCGACCATAAAATGGAAGCAGTGCGAGATGAACATTTCGAACCGAGCACGAATTTTGATAGTAAAATTCAATAATTTGCAAGCGTTGTTCATTTGTAAGACGATCCATGGTTAAATTGCAAACCAAACTGAAGCTGTTTGACAGTGACACAAGGTACTAAACACACGTCAGCTGTCAAAACCAGTGTTGCCAAAACCAAACCAGCTAAAAAATCCCCCATTATAAAAGCTTAACTGTATATACAGAAACTAAAACGCGATATTCGAATTCAGGAGTTGTTTTTACTATCGTTAGATCAGTAGGTGAACGCCACACCTCTGTGCAATCAAACATTTCAAGTTAGTTATCATTTTACAAGAATTAGGTATTAGTGTCTATTTTTTTTTTGATTACCAGTAGGCAGATACTTAATTTAAACTCTAAAATCCAAAACATCAAACTTTAACTTTGTTCCTTTTGTTGTACCAATTTCAAGATTCTATACGATATCTGAAAGTGCTCATAATTGTGATAATTTCTCACCGTCAATCTGAGTTTTTTTTAGAGTTTTTGCGATTTTCAAAAGTCTGTAGGATTTGTTCTATAGAGTTGAAATTTAGAGTGCGGTTTATGTTCGTCACTAACTTACTAAATATTGTGAATTTAAAATTTATTAATTATGTAATTATTTCTGAAATTAGAGAGAGATCATGTAAAAAAAGAACTTGATCACTTGTTCGTTGTATTTTCAATAAGTCTATTGTTGCATCCACTGTGAGGCTAGTGTCATGGTCTTATTAAAAAGTAATCAAGAAAATATCTAAACGATTTTAATCATTATGAGAGTTCACACAAAGTTGTCAAGCTCTCATATAGAATTCTTAATATCGATTTAGAATAAAATTAAATTGAATTGAAAAAATTCAAAAGCGATATAACTATTTTTTTTTTGTCTTAATCCATTTCTTTAATTTCATAAAAGTCGTCCCCATAAAATTATAGTATCTTCTCATATTGGCCAAATTGAAGGTTTCTTTTCTATTTCGAAAGCTCATCCTTATTGGAATAAAACTTTCGTTATGAAAAAAAAACCTTATTTTTATGTGAATTAATATTATAGGTTACTCAGAACTTTGTAACCATACTCAAAAATGGCTTATTCACGCCAACTGTAGACATACCTATTAATTTATTATCAGTTAAAAAAACATCAAAAACAGTTTTATTCAATTTTTTGTATTTCAAATAACGTCCAAAATCAAAAGTCTTTTTCCTATAAAAACAAAAGATCTACTTCTAAATACGAATAAAAGCTGAAGTGTATTAATAAATTGTGCATACATTTAGGATGATTGAATAAACTGAAAATAATATTTTTAAGTTTTTAAAAAGAAAAGTGAATAGAATTTGTGGAAGTTATTATAAGTAAAAAAGTGAAATGGATAATTGGAATGTTCTCGCGGTGCAGACAACATCTTCAGCAATTACCAGAGATGCACTGGGAAATGTGTCGAAAGAAAATTTGGTGAGTTTTTAGTTAAAAAAAAATATGATTTTCGAAAGTGGAAATAAAATTTAAAAAAAGAAGAAATACATTATTTTTTATAGTGGGACCATGTAAAAATGTGATTTTTGAGACAAATTAGTTTTCAGTAAAGTTACAAAATATTTTTAAAAATTTATCAACTGCTAAAATTTAACAATTTTATTTTATGAATAATAAATTAAGCGACAACGAAAGTAAAAGTAGATAAAATATGTAGGTAGTTGTAAAATTAATCTCGGACATCTTACATACATTAGTTTTTAGATATCGACATGATTAATTTAAATTATGGAGAAATATCTAATAAATAGATTTTAAATGGAAACAGAGACCAGTTTACTTTGCATCTTTTTGAAAAAAAAGACATCAAACCGCATGATCTCGGTGCACATTCATGCCTCTAAATCCTGAATCAAAAAAGAATATAGAGTGATTACCTACATCGTATGCCGAAAATCCTCAAGAAACTGTGAATTTTGAACGCATTAGATGCTGTTTAATTTAATGTTATTTAATATGGTCAAAATTTCGACAATTTCGTTTTTTGACATAGATCTCTTTTCTATAAATAATAATTTTTCGTTTGGACCCAGAACGCATTCAGCGAACAACCGTCCGTCGGTCGTTGTTGTCTATGAACTTTATCTTCTAAATCAGTAGTATTATTAACGGATGCATGCCGGATTAATGACACGAGATTTTCTAAATGGTGGACAAATTTTGTTAAGCCCCATTTCATTATTGTCAGTTAGAATGACAGTTAATTTGACAGATGTAGCTTTAACAATATGGCTGCTATCAAATATCAAAGTTTGAAAGTTTCTATTTAAATAAAGATATCGTTTATTTCGCACCCGAGCGTTATTTTTTTTGCATTTCCAATGACTCAAATTCTAATTGGAACCCTTCATTCATATTGCTTTTGCATAATCTTAAAAACCAATATTACCACTAGCGATTTCAAAATAACCGTTAACATTAAATGTAAAGGACGCCTTCTGGTCTATTTCAGTGCCGGAGTTAGGGAGGGGACGCAATGGGGTTACGCACGGCCCAGGGCGTCAAATCTCAGGGGCTTTCAGTAGGCATAGGATGCTTCCCCTACCAAACTGGTACGCGAGTTATATTTTATAATATTTTATACAGTAGTTCAGTTAAAAGACTATTCTATCTGTTCCCGGGTCGATTGCGACTGCCGGTCGTTTTATTATTTTTAATTCAGTTTTACAAAAAGTTCAATGCATCCACTTTCCGATGGCCTTCATATATTGACATTTTCCCATTGTCACCGGAAAGTGGTGTTGCATTACTTTATGGGTTGCGAAGCAACACAAATATTCCGTCGTCCAGTTTGCTGACTTGCATTTGTGTAACTCGCGCGGTGAATGGTGGGAACTTGCGTTTCAAGCGTTACTCTATCACACAACGTGAAAACCGTCTATGGCCGTTTACAATGTTTTTAATTACTTCAGAAGGCAGACTTCTTTGTGTTATTGGCTTCCTAATATCATATTTATTCGAATATCCCAAATCTCTGCATTTTATTTGAATATTTCTTAATATTCTTGCCCGGGGTGTCAGTGTTCGTATCGCAGGCACTAGTCCAATTCAATGATATATTTTTTGTGAAGGATGATTATTCTTTTTAACCTTTTCATCCTAAACAACAACAAAAGAAACACTTAAAATACTTATTTACATTTCAAGTTTGTAGTATTTCATTCGGATCCAAAACCAGAAAAACAGAATATTTCAAATAATAGTCTAAGATTTGCTCACTGAATGTTTTCAAAAACATTTAAAGGTGCAAACAGTTTTTTTGTTTTTCACTCAATAATCAGTCACGATACAGGCAATTGCTGCTCAGCCAAAGTAAAGAACTCTTTTAATTGATCTTCCTGCTAAAAATAAAATTTCCCAATCACTTTTGTTGGGTTATTTTGGAAAATTCTCTCAAAAGTAAATTCAGTCATTTAACAAATTTTACATAAGAACAATCGGAAGTAATAAGAAAAAGTCCTCATTTTAATATTAATTAAATTAATATTTTCTAACTGTACCCCAGAAAAATATCTATCAAACACAAGGATTTTAAATTTCTTAAATAAATTAGAAATTGATAAAACTCTGATCACATTTAAGTGAATAAACTAAGAGAAAAAAAAGATACAAGCAAATCACTCAAAATGGATATATCTACAGATATTTGGGGACAATTAGCGGTTGAGGCATCTCAAGTCTATCTGGCTGATGGAACCTACCGAAGTCCATTTGCTAACACGGTAATGAATAAAAATTGGATTAAACTGAAAGTTAATATGTGATTTAATGAGAAAAAGTAAAAGTGGGACACTTGTTTGAAATATTTCACATGAAAATGCACATAGTTTTTCTTTTCATTCAGGAGTGAGTGGCACACAAAAGATATACTCGAATTTGTTCTATTTTTAAATCGTTATGTTTGGGGATTATTTTCTGTTGTTGTTTTTTTTTTTTTTTTGAGTTTGTTAAAAAAAAAACTATAAAAATTGTGTACATTCAAGAATTCTAAATAATATGTCGCACTAAAAGTAAATCAATCAATATGTATTGAATGATTAAAGGAATGTAACACATGCGGCTTTTTCAACTGTTAACTATTATCCATTCATTTTGAAATGAAAATTCAATTTCGTTTTCTTAAGATATATATATTAGGATCTTTCGATTAATAAACCAAACAAAAATGGTCACTGTGGCGTATTATTGCTTTTTTGTATTAGATACTGCGTATTGCGCCCGAAGTAAACATCTTGCATTATTGAGATGTGATTTTTTATATTAAATATATGAACGCCGAATCAGTTAAAATGTTTTAAATCTACAAAAAACGCTTTATTCACTTTATAATTACTAGTAAAATTATGTCTGCAGACGAAAATTTAAAGTTGAGCAATTAATAGTTGAATCAGACAATATTTCACAATGTCTACTGGCTTATTTTTGTTCACTAATTCGTTGTTTTCCATGTTAAGTTTTGCGATAGATCGTATTCAGTGTCCAAAAAACATGGCTATTGTTATGTTAGCATATAGAAAATTTTACTTGCAATATGCTTTACAGAGTGTTCTGTCGGTAATCTAGGGAAGAAAAAGATTTCAAGTACAGTTCCAATTTGATCAGCCAATATTTACTCAGTAACGTTTTGTTCATATGTTTTAGTCACTTGATGTTTTTTTGCTAAGAGTTCTCGATCTGCTATGACGATCACAAAAACAAATGGATAAACAATGTAAAGACTGTCCTGATGTCTGTTTGCCTACGTCTTAAGGGGAGCCCAAAGAAGATAAGTAATCATTTCTTCCTCGTCCACACATGTTCCTCAGAAATCATTGGATTAGATCCAATCCTCCTAGCGAGCTCTGTTTCACCATTTATTAATAGTATATTTTTAATATTATGTTATTGTCAAGAAAAAATAAATACATTAAACAGTGAGCAGTTATGATAGGAATTTATTACTTACTTACATACAGTCGGGGACAAACATGGGCCTCAACAAACATGTGTCTCCAAACAGATCTGTTTCTTGCCAGCTGTCTCTAGTTTAACATGCCAAGTTGGTTCTTTCCCACCTGATCCACGGTTCTACTGCACTAGCGGGATTGGATGCGAAGACTCTCCGGAGTGAAGGTGTAGCATGAACGAGCCAAGACAATTGAGCATTGGTATGATTGTAACTCTAGTATTTAAGGGTTACTTTTACACAATCCAGAGCGATATTGAAGAAGTCACATAACAGCGCATCGCCTTGTCTCAAACCTTTTTGACACCAAATGCAAATCTGAGATTTTCTCATTCGTTCGGATGCCAAAACTATGTAGACATTGCTCTGTAAAGTTCTTTTTCCTTACAGATGCTGTCAAAGTGTCATACGCGGCCTTGAAATCCATGAATAGGTGATGATGAGTATCGATTTGAAGTTTCTGTTCTTTTTTTTTTTTTTGAAGATCTGGCATAATGTGAACATTTGATCGATGATGGTGGTCACTCAGGTTATTGACGAACGGTTTCAGACGTTTACTTTATACGGCAGAAATAATAATTATAAGCGATGTCCAACCTCTGTAGTTGGAGCGGTTCTTCCTTTATTGACACCAATTCATTGGCCGAATGCAGTTTTCAAGTGACTAACACCTTCAAACTCACTTTATATACATGTACTAGCAGACCCGCCCACGCGTTGCTGTGGCTAAGATTTTTTTTAAATTGTACTGTAGTAAACTATTTAAGGGGAACAGTACCCTGTTTAAAAATATTTATTGAAAAAAATTGACAGACGTGCGTCGCTCAATGCAAATTGTGTACCAGCACCAAAAATTGAAAAAGTACGAACAATTGAATTTCACTGTATTTACTTAGATACTATTTAGGCCTCAGACCTACGAAGTCCGTTGGTGTTCCCTAGCGGAACATAGGGCGTCAACTACTCATACTCTCCATCGTGTGCGGTTTCCAGCGATGTATTTCAGCTTCCTCCAGCTCTTTCCTAATCTCGCAGATTCCTGCTTCTTGGTCTACCATCAACTCTTCTTCCTTCTTGTGTGAGTGGGTATTTAGCTTACTTCAAAATAAATTTAACTTGTACTTTAGCTGTGCTATTATATTGTAGCTTACATGAAACGTACCAAAGCGCCATCTATTGAATACTTACTCAATCTATTACATATCGCCATCTTTTAAAATCATTTGGAGCTAACAGATAAATTTGACTGTCAAATAATAAATTGAGATGTAAGCTACTCTGTAAAGAAATTCGCTTAAGGCGCCATCTGTTCTAGACTTATGGAAACTACGAACAATAACATCAATCAACGTTGTTGATCAGTTTATTACTAATTATTAATTATTGGGACCGTTAATTTAAATAATAACTATCCTATCATCTAAGTTGGACCAAATTACATATATATGTCAACTTTCATGAATATCAGTTGAGTTGTTTTTGAGTTCATTCAAGACATACACACAGACATTGAATTTTTATATATTATGTATACATATGTCCAGCACAGATGCAATCACTTTTGCTGGATTCTTTTTCACCAGCAATTAAATTGTTGTTGTTTGCCGAGGGAAATTTTACTGTTCTAGCTACCCAGCAGGGAATAAAACACTTGATCAATTTTTATATTTTTTACATGATTTCGTAGGAGTCTTGGCTTCGGATTATATTAAAATATAGGATACTGCCATTTCTTGGAAATACTGAACCACGAGATGACACAAGATTTCTTCTCAATAAATAACAGCTTTTAAATATGTTTCTTAATTTAACTTTTATTTAATTCTTTTTAAATGTTTCTCTGTTTCTTTTTTAGACTATTGAAAAACTTCCCGATAAAGTTCTATTGCATATCTTCTCATACTTATCCCATCGGGAGATCTGTCGATTGGCTAGAATTTGCCGTCGCTGGAGGCAAGTTGCCTATGATACCAGACTATGGAAGAATGTCTCGTTGCGGCCAGAAGTTTCGGGTCTTCATGTTGGATCCTTGGAATCATTGCTGGCATTGATTTCGGTTCGTTTTGGACCAACTTTGCGTTACATTGAGCTTCCAATCGAATTGATAACACACACCGTTCTCCATGAACTCTCTGCAAAGTGTCCAAATCTTACCCACATGCTTTTGGATTTTTCAACAGGTATTTTTTTCAAACCACTTGGACAAAAACTTCAAATTTCTAATCCAACAGCTTTTCTTTTTAGCTATGCAACTTCATGATTTCAGTGAAATGCAAGCCTTTCCCACAAAACTACGTTACATGTGCATTTGTTTGTCCGAAGTCATCTTTATGGAAGGTTTCATGAGAAAGATCTATAACTTTATAAACGGTTTGGAGGTCCTACATTTGATTGGTACTTATGAGAAGTGCGAAGAAGAGGAAGAAGAAATCTATGAAGTCATCAATGTGCACAAACTTAAGTCAGCTACTCCAAATCTTCGAGTGATCAATCTGTATGGCATCAATTTCATCGACGACTCTCACATTGATGCATTTAGTTCGAATTGCATCCAACTGGAGTGTTTGGCTGTTAATTTCTGCAACAAGGTCACAGGATCGACACTGAAGGCTTTAATCCAGCGATCAAAACAGTTGACGTGTCTCTTAATGAATGGAACCAGTCTTAAGTCTGAGTATGTAATGCAGACTGATTGGGAAAAGTGTGCACTTCAAGAGCTGGACATAACTGCCACTGATTTGTCTGCTGAATGTCTGATCGATATGCTCACCAGAATTCCAGCTCTGAAGTTTTTGTGTGCTGGACAGATTAATGGATTCACTGACTCCGTTCTGAAGGCCTGGATGGAGTCTGGAATGTCGAGGTGGGATTTTGAGATTTAATTTTGTATTTAATAAAACAAATAATTCTATTTTTGTCCAAGATCACTTATCTCTTTGGATATCGATGCTTCCGACAATTTATCAGATGAAGCCTTGCAGAAATTCCTTTCTCGACATGGTAGCCAATTGATTGCATGTTGTTTGTCGGGAATGCCACACATAACAGATCAGTTGTGGATGAGCATTCTTCCGTTACTAACGAATGCAAAGTAAGTAAATATAACTCTGAAGTTTTTAAAGTTAATTCAATTGGATTTTTCTAAGGATTCTTGTAATGGGAACTTCTGAAAAACTTGGCGTTAACATTCATGTTGATCAACTTATGGATAATATTGCATCAAATTGTGGAAGCTTGGAGCGTTTGGAACTCAGATGGGACCCTGATAATTTACGTTTTTCCGATAAGAGTCAAAAGGCTATTGATTTATTGCGAGTTAAGTGCTTGAAATTGAGATGCATGGTGTTGAGGTAAGTGGAAGTTTATTAAAGAATTATATTTTAAAAGATATTTTATAGGTTCTTGTCTTTACCCTTTTTTTGTCTAAAGTTACATCCTCTGTGTACACAGGGAACTATTCCTTGAGATTTTATTTTCGTTATTTAAAAAATCAAAATAATAATTCAATGACTGTCTGTACTCAATGTATCGCAAAAAATGCATCATCAATCAAAAATCCTTCTGTTCGATTTCATAATCATTTACGTATCGACGAAGATGCTGACTCGTGTCGCTTAAGCCTCTCCCGAGAAAAACGAGATCTACTAAATGAGAAATACTTCTACTGAAGGCTTTTGTTAATTTCTGGAAATAAATAAATTCACCATGACGTGGATCTTCTGTGGTTTTTCACACTTAAATCAGTTCAATTTTCCAGGGTCAAGAGTATTTCTTTAGTGAGTTTATCAAAAGATACCTATTGCAAAGAGTATGAAACGTTATACTCATATGACAAAGAATGCAATTCCATCGCGAGACCACATAAAAAACACCCTTGCCCTTGATCTTTTACACATTTCTCCTTAATGTTGGCTGAGTTCCATTTTCACAAGAGTTTTTTTTTTATTATTTTCTATTCACAGCGATGGACGCTATTACGAGACAGTGAAGGCTAACTTTGAGCGTGCCGATCGTGTCACGGTCGTCCGTACAACAACCTGTTGCCGAGTATCACCCTACCATTTGCTGCAAAATTACAACGAATTAATCTTCAATTGATCAGCGTTACAATTCTGCCTACGAGAAGAGATCACACACACACCGCAAGACAAATTCTCTTTTCCTTTTCGTTGATTCTAGTCAAATTGTTTTTCATGTGCTCAATATATTGTTATGTTTTTGTTTTGTATTATTTATGTACGTAAACATGCATCTATTTTTATCTTAAAAAATAAATAGAACGTTAAATAAAATACATTAGCATAAATTAAAATTGTATTATTAAATAATATATTTTATTCATCCTTTAAAATTGTTTTTTGTTTCACTTAATTATTAATATTTTGTTTCGCTAGCGATTTCATCATGATTCAGACTTCACAAAAATAAATCATCACTTTTTGTTTTTGTTTTGTTTTGTTTCTCTTTTCTCTCTTTTCATTTCAATTTTATGTTGGCTAAGATTATTATTAAATATATTATAAAATACACAGTACAATAATAATCACCCTTAAATTTATTATTTACTTGCAATTTTCACTAAAAATATCTCTATAAAAACAAAAGGAAATTATATTAGGCATTCAAAAGAAGAAACAATTGCTTTAGCAATTATTGACAAATATAATGAACTGAAGAAGTAAAATTTCAAATTAAAATAAAAAAAAAATTATAATAATAATTAAAACAAATATTGTTGACTGTTAAAAGTATTTGATCTTTAAAATCGGTGCAGAGATGTGTGGACGTGTGGACAACTCGGGGCGAGATTTTCCGAATGATGATCGAGTTGTAATAGCAGATTTATATACAATGTACACCTACATCTGATTCCTCGCGCGACAACACGAACCGGAGCGGAGGCAGCTTCTAATATGAATGAGGCGGTAACGGTATTGGGTAGTCGTTGTTTTGTTTTGTGTGTGTTTTTTTTTTTTGTTAATTGTTGTTCTTCTAAGCTTCGACCATTTAACTTGACTGTGTTTGGCTGTTTGTTTATGGTGTTGGTGATTGTGGTAAGTACCTACTCCTGAAGCTCTACTGGCGGTGATAGTCGAAAGTTGTGAACTATAGAACTGCTGCTGTCATCTTCTGCATTGTTGCTAGATGACGCTGTCCCCGCTACTGATGAGGCCGCTGCTGCCGTTGGAAGAGATGTTCCGATTGATGCAACGGCTGCCATCCGGTTTGGCACCAGCTCACGAGGCTCGTGGTGTCCGGTCGCCATTCGAAGTAAGTCTTGAGCGTTATTCTTAAAAATTGAAACCATTTTTTAGCAACACATATTAAAGGGGGTACTAGAAATTTTGTTCTACATGATTTGGCCGCTCTTCCTGTTGGTTATTAGCTGGAATTTGGTTATTTTCGCCAGGCCTGTCAATGTACATCATTATTTCGTGACAAAGTGGACATCGATCTTGCACATAAAGCCATTTTCGAAGACACACGCCATGAAAGAAGTGCCTGCATCTGGTTATCTTAGCCGATTCCATTTGCTGGATTTTAAATATAAGTTTCTATAATAATTCAATTTTGCATATGTCTAACTTACCTGATGGCAAATTGCACAAACATCATTCAAATTCTTCAATTGGGCTTCTGTAGCTTCGGGCAGAGCAGAAATCTTGTCTACAGCAGACCTTCGTTTCATAAATATAGACCAGCCGGCACGAGCCTCACACCAGATGTTGAAATAGGCATGGATGCACATCATGATGGCTCTGATGGCGCCCCCTGTAGCATTTTGTGCTATCAAGTTATATCATACGGTACACCAAATCAACCAAATAAAAATACATGCACACAGTTTGTTTTGTTCTTGTTTTTTTTTTTTAATAAATAAAATTTCGTTTTGTTTTTCTTTGAAATAAAAATTTCGATGGAAGTGAAAGACGACAATGAATTGAATGCATGATCGATTTTATCAACACAACGAACGGTAACGATGTGAAATTTTATGGCCTTGATTTTGTAGTAGGTAATTATTCAAAAACAAATTGTTAAATATTATGAAAATGCGGAATGAACAAGTTGTTGAAATTCGTATTACTCAACATAATAAAAATGAAAACTAGACCATGAATCCGAACAGGTTAAAAACTTTAAATGGGTTTTATGCCAGTTGAAGAAGCATGAAATTACAACAACAAATATGTGTCTAAATGGATGGGAATGTTGCTGTTTTATAGGAGTAGCTGTATCAAACTATTGATACGTTTTTGCTTTGAGAATAACATTTAAAATAATTCAAATGATTCGATTCTATTGGTCAAATAAAATAATACGAATGAAAATATATCAATGTAGAAAAATTGATAACAACGACAAAATTAGTATAAAATTAGGAAATCTAACTCTGTGATTAATTCGTATCGAACTTATTTAAAATAACTACAAAAATAAAGAAATGTTTAAATTGCATGATCTCAGGTCAAATGATAAAAAAAAACTTAAAAAGGGTCAAATTAAGAAAGTTTAGCTAAATTGAAGTTTAAACCTTAATTGTGAGACTGGGGGTAAGAGTAAAGAGTTAAGAGAGTTCGTGCTCTTCGTATACAAAAAGAAAACAAATGAAAGTTCGTTTAGCAGCTGATCGTGGAGAAGAGTGAAACGAGATAGAATCCACCGAAGATGAAGGATGTTCAAAGTAGTGTAGTACGTGATAATCGCCATCAGTCCAAGGCTTTGGCTCAAGAAGCAGAGGAAGCCGCCAAGCTCTGCTGACATCGGATGAGAACCAGCTTAGAAGGTGAAAGGAACACTTAGCTTTGGTCTTAAACCATGTATTTGACAGGAAAGGAAGATATACGTATCGTGATCAAAGCACTGAAAATCAACAAAGCAGAAGGGCTTGACGGCAATCCCACCGAACTTCTACAAGCAGCGCCAATTACATCAAGCGAATTGCTGCAACCGCTTACAGAGACAGCATTGGTCTCGAAAATGGGAAAAAGAGAATGATCATGAAGCTAAAAAAAAAGAGACTTGATGAAGTGCGAAAAAGAACAAAAAACTACGTTGAAATAAAAGACAAACATTTCGTTGATTCCTACACACAAAAGCCAAAATTAAACTAAAGAACAAAAACAAACTTTCAATTTGCTTTTACACTAGATATCACTACGCACTAAAGGTACATATAAATGTGATGTATTGAAAAAATAAATTAAATAAGTGCTCTTAACAATTAGCTTACCAGATTCGAAGAAAAGAATCCATGCACCGTTGAAGAAGAGCAAAATTCCAAAACAAAATTCCACAGAATTTCCAAAAGCACGAACATAATACACGTAGTCATCCAATTTTTCCCAAAACGAATCACGTCGTGCATCGTATAAGAAAAGTGCATATGTTGCTAAGCTCACGAGGACCTTTAAAAATTCAAAACATTAAGAGAACAACAAATAATGTGAAATATGAAAAATAATCTTACTTTAACAATAACTTCAACTGAAAAGGCAGTAACGGCTAACATCCAGGTAGAGGGTGAATGTCTTGACCACAACACCAAAAGTAAACTAATTGGTGCTACCAACAAAAACATACACACGACGAGAGCACGTGTGTGACGTTTCCTCGATGGACTTCTGGCTGCACTGAGGGACATCAAAATCGGCGAAACAATATTATGAAGGAAGTGCAACAATGCAGTTACCAAAAGGCACAAATTCCTGCATAGACGAATGAAACGTTTGTCGGGCGACAACGAAGTCAGACCGGTCTGCAATGCGAGAATATAAAAGAGCACTGCCGATACTGTGCCTAATGATTTCTCTTCATCTGTATCGCCAGACATTAAGAACCATTGGAACATTTTGCCAATATAGTGGCACACTATTGAAATCACACTCGTCATTCCAAGGACAGCTGTCAGAGTCTCACAACCGTCCGCAAGCAGTTTGTGCACTGTTCCAATAACATTGAGGCTCACGTCTTTAGCGAAAATGAGCGATATAAGCTCTTGACCGATTCTGCAAGAAGAAATTTAATTTTTAGATGATTTTTAGCTTATCTACATTGAAAAAATAATACCTTATTGACCAGAAGACACGCAGAACACACGGCACATTAAGCCGCTGCCATTCATTTTCCACTAACGCCGATAGACCAAAATTTGAGACAAAATTCATTGCGTATTCGTAGCCATTCAAAATTGTTTTGCCAGCTTCCATTGCACTTGTGTAGAGTGTAATTTTGGTGAGGATAAATGGTATAACTCCAGCAAAGGCTGGTGTTAGCTTAAGGAATGAGGGAGGTAATGGCAACATTGCCAGCAAAATGGGACTCACAAAAATGAGAGGCATTTTTTTCTGTAGAAATTCATAACGTGGACCTAGATGAATGTATGCAAATAACATTCCCATAAACCATTGAGCCACGAGATGAGGCAGCAACGATAGTACAACACCTCCTGGATCTAATAGACGTGATGTGTTGAATGACAGAATGTCGACTAGTAGACATGGCCCACTTTCCATAAGGGCCAATGCCGATACATTACTCCAGTATGAAAGAAACGTCAAACCCACCGATATGACGAATAAATAGACCATTACCAAATGTCGTGTCCATAGCATAAATATACAAGCTGCACATAGAAAACCTGCAATAGAACAAAGAGAAAAACTGTTACAAGAATTGTATCTCTTTCTTGTTAAAAAGTAAACTAATAAGTGGAACCAAATTTGTAAACAAAAAATAAAAAACAGATAAACTAAGTGAGGTGAGCCCCATCCAGTTCTAGACGAGGCAAAATAGATCTTTCAGGTCGGAGTGCACTAACCCCAAACTAAAATTCATCCATTCAAACCTACTATATTTTTTCAAGGCATTTAATCCACAGCGACATTGCGGGTGAATAATAAAAATATTGATTTGTTTTCGAAAAACCTAATCAGGTTTTATTTTAATAGAATAGTGATGTGATTATAAATTAAATTGTTATAAATTTGTAATCTCGCATTAAAGTGACTCAGAAATATTTATTATTATTTCTTGCCTTCTAATTAGAATTATTTTGTATTTATAGAATTTGTATTGATGAAGTGACTAATTATGCAGTCAAGCTGTCCTACCCCATATATACATATAAAGAAGAAAAAAAAGGAACCACGATATTCTAATTTACAAACTATAATTGCATGAATGTTTTTGAGTGAATAACTCACGAAAAACTACAGTTGCTTAATAAAATGAAATAAAACTTGTTTTTTTTCTTTTAATGAGGACTTCCTTCCTCTTTTGTCTTTTCTAATTTAATGGACTCAATTTAAAATTCCAAAATAATTCATTTCTTTTTCGGGGTCAATACATTATTAACAGTTTTAACAGGTTTATTTTTACCGTAAACTTATGCAAATTTATTTATATTTTACTAACTCATTTGCCTGAAATTCAAAATTCATGAACACAAGCATTGAATTTTTGCATAATACATTGCGATTATTTGTAGATTTGATTAATTTTATATAAATTATTTTTTATTTGTTTTTCTTGGTACTCGTAACTCGTACACATATCGAACTAAACGAACTAATTTCGATGACTTCAAACCTTCTAATTAAATATTCAATACAGTTTTGCTTTCAATATTTATTTATTTATTTTATTTTTTTTTATTTGCAATTTTGTTAGTAGGTATTGTTTAAAATATTAATGATATACATCATATTTGAATGACAAGTTGTACATTTTAATCGAATGACTGTCGTATTTTAGCAACAATGAGCTGTCCTGAAAATGGAAGTAACAAAGTCAGACTTGGACTTCCTTCATGGTAAGAAATGCTTTTAGAAGACTTAAAATTTTCTGCCAGTTTGTTGGTTAATTTCTAAAATTTATTTAGAATTTAAACTAAGTTAAAAAAAAACTAAATGATTTACTTAATAACAAAACTTTTTTTTTAAATTATTTCCTGTAGAATGAAATTGCTAATCGAATTTTTTAACCTTCTCGCAATGAACATAAAAGAAATGTCATTTATTTATAAATAAATAAAATGTGTTAGCCGATTAACCGTTTGTACTATCAACATTCAATTGACTCATGTTTCGGAGGTCAGTATCACTAATGTATTTTTGGTGTTTCAGGCCAAGAACCTAATTGAAATTTTGCAGTTATAGATTCTAGTGCAAAAAAAATCGAATGCACCTCGCAACGAACAAAGTTCAATAACATAAGGACTTAAAAGTCCTTCACAAAATACCTTAAACAATTCAGGGCGGAAATGTAGCAAACAGAACAGTAATAAATAAAATAGAAATGCACAAGACAAAAACAATAATTTGAGAACAAACTCAACAAGAAAACAAAAAATGAGCAGGGAATAGCTATTGGTATTTTTGATACGAAATACGCAGTGACGAAATATAATCCAAAAACATTGTTAATCGAAAGAACCCGCGATATGTCATTATTATCAATGGGGTTCAAGAGCAGAAACGTTTTTAGAAAAGAAAACGTAATCTACTGGTAATAATATTCCTAAAAAATCTTCCCCTTATACAAATAAATTATCATGCACTCTGCTTCAGAAAGGCAGGAAAATATCTCGATACGATAAGTTTGATGTATAAAGGTTAAAGACAAGTCGTAGCATTGTTATCCGATTATCCGACACCAGAGGTGTTATTGCTATCTAGTTTTTACCTGTATCAGGAATACACTAATGTTATCTTTTCATACCACCCGGTAGTGATACCGTGATATCAACTGATTTGGGTTCTCTTCTTTTTTAGTTTGTCACATACATATGTACATATACGTATTGCCATTCTGATATGAGTCTGTGAACGATGATAAACGCAGTGGGAATGGCAAGTCATCGACATCGAAAAACAGATGACCGTAGATCGCTAATTGACAATTAGAGAAATGACAGAATGGTCGAGCATTGCTTTTGGATCGCGTTGACGTCGCAAAAGTCATGATTTTCAAGGCCAAATCAGACTCAAATTTAATCAAACGGATCATTACGGATTTCTGAGTATGACAAGAATGCAAACATCAACTGAGAGAATTCTTCGGTCGCGAAACGTGTTTCAGCTACCGAGATGAGATCATGGAAACTTCAAAGATGGCTCTGATGGCCATACCGCAAATATAAAAATATGTTGAACTCAAAAATGTATGTATGCTCCGTCAAAATGTATGCTATGTCAAAGTCTTCTTTAAACTTCACTTATCAATTTAAATATTTATACTACATCGACTTCATTGACATACGATCCAGCTGTACATTTTTCTATTTATGAGTCTAAATTATTTGTTGCTCTGCTGCTGGGTTGGGTTGGAATCAGACAAGATAAAGTTTAATCTAAAGTTCCTCATTTTCAATACATAGCATAGTTTATGATATTATATGTAATTTTCAAAAACAACTACATAAATGTTTTCTAAAAATAAAGAGAACATATTTTCCTATGTAAAACTCTAATCACACCACTTTCCTCAATATCAAACACTAAATTAAAATAATTTAAAATTAAGCTGTATTAACAAAGCCCCTTTGAACATTCATAACCTTAATAAACACTCCCAGTTATTCAAAAGAACATGTATAAATGCGATGCGCTGTTCTTTTCGTTTTAATTAAAATTATTATTATTCTTGAAATTAAAATTAAACACAATGACTAATCAAAAAACCAAAACCTAAAAAACAAAATAATTCACATATATGTACATATATGTATATAATGAAGGCTTCTACAAAAATTGCAAGCGATAAGTAAAACACCATCAAAAATGATAAGAAAATAATTTACAATTGTCAGCGACATCATCTAAAACCATACTCGTACTCGTACATCGAGTGTTTACTTCTGTGCATATTTGTTAGTTGGCGCAAACGCTAATATTATAATAATAATAAATGTGTGCGTTGCGGAAAGCGAAACCAAGGCAATTCAAGTCCGAAATTGAGTCGTTAAACACAAATAAAAAAAAAAAAAACAAAACAAAATACAACTACTTAAAAATTATTTGCACGTTGCTCGGTGTAGTTTTATTTTATTCATTTTTGTTTTCATCATTTTGAAGTCGATTTCTCTAGCCAATCAATTAGTCAAAAGAATGGTAGAGGTAATCAAATACCCAACTAAAACTTGAACGTCTGTGAATAGAATTATTATGAGTGAATGGAAATAGTACCTCAAGGTCGTGGAATTCAAAAAATTGACTCGGGTGTTAATGGGAGGCTTAGATGCTTTGTTCATGTAAAGAGGTAGTTACTTCTTTGATTCACGTCAAACCTGAAACGTTAATGGTTGACTAAACAGATTTTGCAAGGTTTTAAGAAAGAATTTTGACTCGGTTAGCATAGATTGTAGTCTGGTAGTCTGTAGTCTGGTCATTTCATGGGGTATAACACTTCTTGCAGAACAAATTTTAAGATTTTTTTTTTTTAATTAAAAAAACAAGTTGAGATTATTTGAAAACATTTTCGGTTGAGTTACTATTTTTAATTTTAGATAGTCTAGCCTTCCATAACCCCAATCTGAAGAAACTTGTTTTTTTATTCGATGCAATTAAGTCGTTGACCCATTAGAAACTTTATATCTTGACTTTAAATTGAAATTTGTACCTTTTTGCATAAAGTATGTATGTATATTTTGTATGTGGTGTTGTGGCTTCAGGTAAAAGCTTATTTATGGTTATTTTTCTATCACTCGTTGGGTACTTGACTTAATTCTAATATTTTAATAAATTATGGACAGACACAAAAAAATTACATTTACTAAGCCTAAAATACGGTTATTCTCACATACGGCCAGGTCAGACATGCTCTCAATTGGGCCAGAATTTTCGATACCTCAAAGTCGCTGATTCCTCTGCTGAGGGCAGTGATTTAGGGACGATTTTTTAATCAATTTAGAAGAAGGGGACACTACAGCGCTAATGTTCTTTATGGAATGAAGTACGATCGATGCATCATTAACAGTATTTTCCTAAACATTTATTATGGTATCTGCTATTATGCAGGTCAATTGTACAAAAACGATTGCCTAACTATTCAAAAATCAAAACAAACAGATGTTTGTCTTGAGGTAACATTGAATATCAAGTAAATTTAATACCACATTCAAATCTATTGAAACATTAATGGAATCAAATAGGAGAATAGAGCTTTATGTTGCATTCACTTCATTTCCAGTTCTTTGAAAACAAACAAAATAATTATTTCAAGACCAAGTCAATTAACTGGTTCCAAATTTTAATAAATTCAAAATTATCTTGACCATGAAGGTTTACCCCTTGAAAAAAAAAAATGGGTGTAGCTGCAGAAGTATGTACGAGTAGCTCGTGGACTGTAAAAGTTGAAATTTACGAGAATAGTGTTAAACGTTACAAATACAAAAATGCAATATCCGTTTGATAAGATAATCATTTAATGTGTGTATTGGTCTAATCAAGTACAATCGCGAGGAGATAATTATCCACAGGAATACGATTGCCAAAAACTCAATGAGATAAGATAACCACATTTGAACCGTATAAATTATTCGCTTTCGCTTAAAAATTTATTTAATTACATAGAAAAGCCAACTGCCGGGCATTTAAACAACCTTTGGTCGCAAACCAAATCGACCGAGTCAGGTGAACGAACAAATTCTCTTTCGATTGCTGTTGGCTGATTTGCTTGGTAGAGCTCAAGCTCAAGCTCAGCGCCGCGGTATGCGTGATCATGAACTCTGCTGTTGACATTGAGATACGACGGCACGACCATACATAGTGTGATTGCGCAAACATTAAAAGGCAAATTAAAAGAAAGAAAAGAACACCACCTCCCTTGGCAAATCCAAGGTTCGTAACAATCAAAACTCACCCACTAAACAAATGAAGAATTTCACCGCTGTTATTGAAAGAATTTCATTCAAATTGCTCTCAATAGCTGCCTCGAATCCTTCCTCGACTGCGAAGCCACCAACTCCAACTCCGCCATCACTGTCTCCAACCCCGATCGCCTCGGTAGCGTTTTTTATTAGTAATCCTATTGCTGCCGATGCTAGGCCAGGTACGTTGGTTAAATTGCTAGAGGTGCTTAAATTGGCCGCTGCAGATGATTCTCCAGCGCCAGGGACTGTGCTGCTGCTGATGTTGGCCTCAACAGCGGCGCCACTCTCGATTACCACTAAATCGTCTGGAAGAGCTCCGGTTTTCTCCAGCGGAGGGTACAATCGTGTGGGCAACCCCATCCCGATTTTGAGAATCTCGTCGATCACCAGAATGGGTGGCACACGCATCATGACGTCCACCAGACCGAGAACCTTCGCACGAAACGACATTTTGTAGGCCCGCGAGTGGTGTGTTTTTGTGTGACGACGACGACTGACGACCGCACGTTTTTGTCTGCCTCTGCCTACTTTGCTTCTGCTTCTTTCAGCTTTCAGCTACGTCCGCAGACGACCGAAGTCGTAGTTTTTTTTCTGCCCGTCCAATGGACAAGAATTTATTTTTTCTTCGCTCGCAGAGTTAACAAACAATAATTTGGAAAATTTATGGATTTTTCGATATTATTCGAGGATAATTCACCGAAGGTGGAATACTTGAATGTAAT
Source organism: Scaeva pyrastri (assembly GCA_905146935.1). Taxonomy (NCBI): domain Eukaryota; kingdom Metazoa; phylum Arthropoda; class Insecta; order Diptera; family Syrphidae; genus Scaeva; species Scaeva pyrastri. The sequence goes on from LR989927.1 coordinate 131,733,346, forward strand.
TGAAACTATTTTCAGTACTCGTGGATATTTTCTTCACTTTTTTTTATATTTTTTTCAGCTTAGATTTGTGAAATATTTGACAATTCGCGGAGTCATATTTTTGCGTTTTCTTTGCACTAGCACTGGTTGTGGTCGATCTGGATGTTTTATTTTTCTTTGTTGCTTAATTCGTATGTCTGAGGGCGTTTAGTTCGAATAAGAGCATAATTTTTCTCTTGTTGTTTTTGGGTAGTGTTGTTGGAGAACTGTCAAAATTCGATTTGACGTGTAATTTAGAAAGAGACAATCGTATTTTAATGTAGGGTTGTCGATAAGGTAGTTTATTAAACTATTGTTTTTCTAATTACCACTAGGTGTCCACAGGCGAACAGAAGAGGCCAATTTGTTCAATGAATATTAATTTTGTACGAATAAGAATAAATTTAATAAAATGCTTTTTTAAATGAGATTTATCACTTTTTGGCTACTTCGATTATAAAGAAGTCGATAACAATAATCCGGTTTTAATATGAGAAGAGCAGTGCTTGCAGCTGCGAAAATTGTGGATACATTGCATAGCTATGCCTATTCAGAAGGTCTTCGAAAGGCTAACAACAAATAGAAATTATTGGAAAAAGCAATCAAGAAGGTTTACTGAAGTTTCATTTGAAGTGCTAGGATTAGGAAAAAAAGTACAATTATACACGCTGCTTCTGTAAGAATTCCAGAACCTGATCTTTTTTAGCATAAAGTTTTAGAGTGTCAGGATAAAATAAAAAGACAGACTAAATTATATGTTGAGCTGATGCAAGCTAGTGCAGGTTGTTGAAAATTGTCAAACTCATTAGATGTCAGTATTCTATACTACTCAAAACAAAATAGGAAGCACTAAATTTTTTGGCTTTAATAAAAATTGTGATACCGTTTTTTAATTGTTATTATAATTTAGAATATTATTTTGAAATTGAGTACACATTTTTTTAGTCAAATTACACACAAAAAACATTTTGTGAACACTTTGGATGGACACTATTGTTTTTGAGTAGATTATTACTATCCCTTCCATTTCAATTGCACTGAATTTAACATCTGACTTATGACGTTTTTACTTGAATTTGCTCTGACAGTTTTCATGAATCTGCACTGCACTACCCTACACTACTACTTTTGTGATTGAACAGAGCTAATTTTTCTGCAGTCAAAGCAATAAAGCAATATGGCTGCGCTGTCAGACCGATTATAGATATCGATGTCAAAAATGATGTTTATGATCTAGGTGTGTTCAATTATCAGATTTTATTACGTTTAGTAGTTACGCAGGCGTTTCTGAAAACAAAAACACCCTTCAATAGACATTTTGCAGGCATACATTATACTAAAAATGTATGTGTTCGTTTTTGGACCCTTCGGAATGCGCAAACATTTTAAAAGTCACATACCATTTGAAGCGTTTTAGAATATGAAGGTGTTAAGCAACATTTTCAAAGTTTTGAGTAGGTACTCAGCATTTAAAGTTTTTTTTTCTGTAGATTTTACATGCAAATAACACTTACATCTCCTTGGTAAATAGTGATAAGTAGATATCTAAATGCGATGAAGGAAAGCAGATGATGTAGAAATTTAAGTTTTCGAATAGGAATTCTATATGCAAAAAAAAAATTAAAATTTCAAAAATGTCACTTACGACCTTCATCTTCTTCATTTGTTTTTTTTTCGTGCTTCAATAACTTAATAGTTTTAGCAGCGTTTAAGAATCTTCTACATCATATTCAAAAAAAATCTTTATTTCTTCATATTATTTTTAAGCAAAACGCTTACATTTTCTCCCCAACTTGTGTCTTCGTGCGAGTGAGGGGAGAATAAAAAGAACAAACAATTCTAATAAACACAAATAATTGTATCTGATTCCAAATATAAAAAGCGCAAATGAGTATGAAAATTTGTCGGTTCTATGGTGTAATGGTTAGCACTCTGGACTTTGAATCCAGCGATCCGAGTTCAAATCTCGGTAGAACCTTCAGTTTTTTTTTAATCTATTCGATTTTGAAGTTTATTTTTCTTGATAGTTCTTTTTAAGAATTAAGAATAATTTATTTATTATTCAATTAATCAGTGCTTAGGTAAATTAAAAATTGATGAAATGATATTTTGAATTTGAAAATTGGTTCTTGGGCTACATTCTACTTTTCTTTAAATTGCAGATGCAAATCCACCCATTTTTTTGTTCAACCTGTCTCTTTGGCATATTTAAAATAACATTTTATATTTCTGAATTTGACAGTGTTCCAAATGGGGCTTTTTTTATTTGAATCATTAAGTCTGTTCACTGAAGCTGTTCCGAACAGTTTGGAACAGTTTAGAACATCATTTTCTACACTTGCTTTTTAGGTTGAATAGAATTGGGAAAAGTGTCATAATCATCTGTCATCATTTGTGATTGGTTTTCATTTCGTATTTGTGCTTTATATTTTTTTGTACAAGAATGAAGTAAATAAAATATTATATTTGAAACAGTTTTAATTTATTTTTATATCGGAAACTAAATAATTGGATTATTTTTATTTATCACAAATTGCCAATAAATTTTCATAAAACGTGAGTCAAAGCAAAACACTTATTTCTTCACAATTTCAGATGTCAGATATTTGACTGTTCTGAATTGTCTGACGTTTATTGTTTTCTTCTATCATATTCTACGATGTTCTACTCTGTTATATCCTACTCTCAAATTCACTGAACAGACTTATGTATTTTGTCTTTTTATGATTTAACCTTGCTCGCACTTTTTCTTCATCTCATTATATCTCTATCTCTACCTCTTTTTATTTTTTAATGACACGTCACGATAAGTTGACTCATAAAAGAAATCTAATGTGATTAGCCAGCTGTCATTAAAAGTTCGATGACATTAAATAACCCTTAAATAAATTAGTCTACTTTTTATATAGGATAATAATAATAATGTTCACATTGGGCCCAGGCAACTCATTTTAAAGTGTCATTGAAAAAAAAAGAATTAAACTATTTTTTTGGTGTGTAGATCTTTTGAGGACATAAACGGATTCGTCTTAGCTTTTCTCACCAATATAGCTTTGTCTCTTGCCGTCATTTAGACAGGCGCCCTCTGGTTTGTCCAATTTTTTTTTTTGGAATTTATAGTATTCCACACCATTCTTGCAGAGTGACCAATAAATTTTATGATCTCTCTCATGGCTTTGCCACTGTTATCTAAAAAACCTTTTGATTACTTACAAGACTATGCATGGAATAGATTGACAGATAGATTGACCGTTATAATAATATAGAAATAAATTCAAATCTGTCAAACTAAAGTGCAAGATACAGTACTACTTAAAAATAAGGAGCGTTTGCTATTATTTTGGCTATGGCTGCAATTCTTTTTTAACTGTATGAACGTACTTAAGCCGTTCTGAAAGTGTTTTAGTTGTGAATGAGTTATTATATCCATTTTTGACATACAAATAAAACAACACTCAATTTCAATTTGACATATATAGTACTTTTTACTTACTATTTATGTGCATATGAAAACACAAAATGGCATCATTGAAATAATTTAAACGTATTTAAATGTCATGATCTAACCTGGGCCTAAGCTGGGTAAAGTTCTACTAACGATCCTTCTGTGTATGACCAAATAATAACGGTTCTTTTAAAGCCCGTATTATTTTTAACCGGTTTAATTGTATTTTTTGTGAAAATAAGATCAGTTGTTATAGTAACACAATCTTAAATAGAAGAATTTCTAAAAACATGAAACGATTACAAAAAAAAAAAAAAAATGTCTGGACTTTTTTGTTTCCACAAATCGCAGTATAACAACTCCAAACTTGCATCGTACCACTTAAAGCAATGAACAAATTGAACTTATCAACCGAACTCAAAATAAGAAAGCATTAAAAAGGCATCTAGAGTAGAGCATATTCAAATTGACAGACATCTGTCAAGAAATTATACCATACAAATACTCTTAGCACACTTTGGAATGATGTGGCTTTCTAGCTTCTCCGTTTCTATGGGTTGGTAGGTAAGAAAAAACGAAACGAAACTTAAACTCTCCATCTCCAGTCTCTGTTCGGAGACAAGCAAAACAGTGCAAGCCAGAGAGACACATATCAATCCAATCGTTGGACAGTTTGTCAGCCCTCATGAGAGTCCGCGAGTCCTCCGTCAGTTTCAGATACTTGGATCGACTTGGACTTGGCTATGCCTTCAACTCCGTCCAATGGACGAGACGGCCGGCTACCAACTTAAAGTACCTCGTAGATAGAAATTCATCAAGAGTCAATTAGTTTGTCAGTTGGAATCAACCAAAGCAGGAGCTGGTCTGTTGGTCATATCGTCATCGTCATCGTTATCCTCATGCACACACTTGGTCGGGCAGCTCATGCTGCGTTACGTACGATGCCAAGCTGGCCAAAGAGACACCATCAAAAACCTGATGCTTGCCTTATGTGTTCGAGACGAGACGATTCGAAGTCAGAGTCAGAGCCAGTGCACAAGCGCACTCCGGGTCCACATTATCAGAAATGGTGATGCTAATTTCTATTCTAATTAGCCATATGTCACTGCTGGAATGCTTGTGCTTTTTAGTGGCAAGTGTGTCCAATCGTACCTAGAAGCCGCCTGTTGATGGTTGCAGGGACGTTGAAACTGTGCTTCGCGATGCAGTAAGGGAGCCAAAAGTCTGCACTTTGCAATCGACGACGACCGACGACGACGGCGCACGTGAGGAACGAAGCTAAGTGGCTAGCGTTGATATTGTGCTGGATCAGGGACGGGAAGCCCAAGACAGACTAATAGCCTGATGGTGACACTTTTTAAGGCAGCTAACAGATATAATTTCGTGTCAATTTGCGGTGGGATGAACATTTATGGCAGTGGTCTGGCAATTAGGGATAAGCTGCGAATGGTTGTCTATAGTACTCGTATACCTTTGCTGCTGCTTTTTGTTTCTGGTGTTTGGTTAAATAAGATCATTTGGATTAGCTGATGTTTATTACTATTTTATTTATATTTGATGCACATATGTACATAAGCATACAAACATATATTCATATTGTGGAATTATGGTTTAATTAAGGTATTCTCATTTTATATAATTAATAGCCCTGTCAAGAAAGATTAAAATGTTTATGGTAAAATGTTTCCTTTAAAGGAAGAACCAGGTTGCGAATTGAAAATTTGGTAACTGGACGTTAAACGTTAATTTTTGAAAGTATTTTAAAGTGAAGTAATTTGCTCGACAAAATACAAGAAGTGCGTATACGCCGCATGTACCATTTATTTTATTAATGTTTAGATAGAATTAAACTATGTAGATACAGGAGCATGGTCAAAATGGAGCAACTTTTGATTGATATAGCTGATGCTTTTACTAAAAGAAATTTAAACTTCAAATAACTTTAATTTAAAAGTGTTTAAGCTACTTTTTACTTTGTCAGGAAACAATTTTAGGTATCGAGCAATCGCACTACATTTTGAAAATGGCTAGTAGTGCAGCTTGTCTTGATGAAACCAGAGCTCACCAAGACCGTCGTTCGTCGTGGGCTTGAATTCCAGGAAGCACATAGTTTTGATGGTAACATTTTGATTTGCTACAATTTTAAAGAAATAAAGTCCATTGACTCCAACCATAAATCACTCCGTACAATTGTTTAGTGGATTCATATTAGTCTCTCTCTCTTTATACTTTTCAGGTTGCTCAGAATTTCCATTAAGTTTTTCAAGAGCTCATTCTCGGAAAACATGAAGCAAATTCAAGTCGCATTTAAAGGCATCGTTGTTGTGCGAGTCTTTTCATGATGACTCGCCAAACGATAATGAAACTGAACAAAAAAGACATAGCAAAAAGTTTATTGAAAATCAAACCTCACAATGAATCACCCGATACTTAAAAATTTGGTAAAAAATTTGGAACTTACACAGTAAATTTAATAGTAGTTTTTTTATAAATTGAAACATTTTTTAAACTGAATGAAACAATAACTTATTTGTTGGTCATTCTTTAACCTACTACTTTTGACATCACCTTTTCTTACTATGACAGCGCAACATTGGTTTTGACACATCAGCTCAATGCATTTTAGTTTAAAGTTCTGATAGGTCAAATGTTTTTACATAAACTTGACATGACTTTAGCATTAATCCTAAAATACTCTTTCACATAAGTGTTGACTGTTGGAAATATATATTTCTAAAGTTTTGCAGGCTTAAAGTGTTATTTAGAAAACTCCTTACTTACAAAAGCATTGTTGACATTTTGACAAGCGCATTATTTTATTTTGCAAATAGTCAAACATTACAAAGAAAAGGAAAAACAATGTATGGAATATTCAACAAAAACTAAAAAACTAAGTATATACACCATGTGGAACACTATTTTAAAAATAACTCTGCATATACTTTTGTCATAATCTTTTTGATCAATATAAGGTAATGGGACTAATGGCGTTTTCAATTGGCAATCTGAAAGCAGAAAAAAGCATTCTGAAAGCGTTCGGCAAAAGTGACAGTTCTGATTCTGAAAAAGAAGACATTTCTCTTCTTGATTTGAGATCAGAAGCAAAAACAGAATCACTCACACATTCAAAGATTTTACATGTCACACTTGATAAATGTCATATTTTTTTAATTAACAAATTGTGCGAACTGTGAAGTGATTACTTGAAATTAAAATTAAAATATAAAAAAATGGTAAATAATATTGAAAATGTCTTAACAATTGTTCGGTACATAAAATCACATATGTGGTAGACACATGTCACACTTTACCAATACAGCCACACCAAACTTCAAATTTTTCAGAATTCAGATTCAATTGGGATTCTGCTTCTAATTCCAATTCCGAATTGCCAATTAAAAACGACATAAAATCTCTACATACATAGGTTATTTTGAATACCTACTGTCTTCATTTATGTTTCAAATATAACGATAAATAATAGCAGCATAAAAGATCTCGCCGAATAGGTCTAAATATCTTTTGTTTCTATAAATTAAAAGTCTTCGTGCAAACAGAATTTAAGTTTTTTCTTAAACGTGCCTTTCGCTTAAAAGCTATCATACATTTTACTCTTAAACTGACAGTGTGAGGGAGTTGGTGTTGTTTTACATTTAAGAGAGAACTTTGTCTTATACCTAAAACATTAACATTGTTTTAATTATTTCAACTTTTTCAGACGTTTTCTTAATTCAGTACTTACATAAATATATTTATTTAAATTATCCAAACAGCATAACACGTTTGTTATTGATTCAAAACTACACTTTTGTTCAAAGAATTGCTCATTTATCTATGACAAGTTGTTCGAATTCAATGAAATGCAAAACTTAAATACATTTTTAAGTTACGAACATTGACAAATTATGACATTTTGCTTTTGAAGCTACGAATTTTTACTTTCTTTTATAACGTAGGTACTAATATTTATATTTTTAAACAGTTTCTCAAGTTAAATTGTGTAAATTATGTAAAAGCATTAAAAATAAATTAAAGCTTTCAGCACACTAATTGAATGTTGACCAAATTAAGCAGATTCAAATTTGACTCAGGAATTTTATCGGTTCTATGGTGTAATGGTTAGCACTCTGGACTCTGAATCCAGCGATCCGAGTTCAAATCTCGGTAGAACCTGAACTTTCTTTTTTTTAATTTTATAGATTGTACAAAACAATTATAATCTTTCACACTTCTTGTAGTCTTATTTAGATCTATTGGTTTGTCAATATTTGTCAAAATTCAAAATTGTGTTAAAATAAAAAAATATTTGTTTAAGCTTAAGTGTGGCAAAATGTACTCAATGTTTTTCGGTAATTTGTAGACTATAGGGAGTTATTTGTTCAGCTTTATTTCTCATGTTTAAATGGTTTATATATTTGTATAATATATTTATTTATATTTATGTACTTCATCATTAACAAGCTCAGCAGCTATTTCGAGAAATCGAACCTTGAAGTTAATCTCGAGAAATCCGAAATTGTTATTTTTAGGAATGGGGGACGAAGAGCATTTATTGAAAAATGGAATTTCAAAGGTGTAGAAGTAAAAATAACAAACCAGTATAAATATCTTGGCGTTGTCTTTACATATAACATGTTTTGGTCTGAACATCTGACAAAGAGGCTAGCAACATCAACAAATGCAATCAACGCAACCTGGTCTAAGTTCTTGAAAAATAAGTTAGTACCTCAATCAGAAAAGTTTAAATTCCATGATTCAGCCGTCTAAAGATATAAAGAGTACAAACAATGTGAAAAGCTTCAAAGGATTTTCGTCATAAAGATGTTTCAAGCTACCAGATAATACATCAAACTACGTTATATTATACATACATATCGAAACCGGTCTTCCAAAAGCGTTTCTGACTACCCTTGAAATACATTTGAAATATTTGCGCAAAGTCTTCCCAGCTTTAGATTACCTATCACGCATACTTTCAACCGCAGTACTTCGTAAAAATATTTATTGGGCCGAGGAATTGTCAGTCCTTTTCCGCGCGGCTGGCATCGTTGTCAGCTACGAAGCAAGTAATTTCGAATGGAAACATGCCCACAACATGCTTTTGATTAAGCTGAGAGAACAATAGTGGGAAGTTTCTACCGAACGTGATTTACAATCACAATTTCACGATGAATACAGCAATCTATAGTACACAGAGGTACCCAACTATTTTAATGACTCAAATTCACGAGAAATGATAAGTATGATCTTAAGAACGAGGTGTGGATTACTTAACTTGAATGCTAGGGCATTTCATCATGACACTGTTGGCTTATACACAACGTGTAATCTTGATGCAACTGAGAACACCTACCAAATCGTCAGCATCTTTCCTATTTTCAATTTATACCGTAGATTATTTCTGGGAGCTGAAACAATTAATCAAACCGAGTTTTTTTTTTCAAATATTGAACGCCAAATGTTATTTAAATCTATACAAATTCTTAAAATATGCTCTTAATTATCGCAACTTAATTGTAAATAAATATAATATTTAAAGTAAATTCAAGCTAAGCCAAAATATTAATGGTAAAACTTTAACCTGACAGACAACTTTAACTAATTTTGAACACCAGCATAATTTTGTTTTCATAACTACTTTTTTATGAAAATAAAATTTATTTATCTATCTATCTATATTTTTATAAAACTGTTACTTATTTTTATATTGGTTGGTCCAGAAAAAAACTATTGTAATACTTTTAGGTGACATTTGTAAACAAATACATATGCTGTTTTTTTTTCAATTATGCGATACACAATCTCAAGAAAAACTATTTTTGACTGAGTCGATTTTAAAAATGTACGACTATACATACATATATGGCCTATCAAACTGGTTGTCAAAGCGGTTTGACAATAAGACAATAATATCAATTATCAACAAAAACTTGATGTTTGACGGAATGAATTTATTTGAGATCGTAGAAATATAAATTGGCAATTGGCTTTAAATTTACATAACATCGAGAAATTATAGAATTTGCTTGTCAAGCGAACAGCTGTCTCAGAAATTTCCGATAAAAATCTTATTACCTAAAAAATAAGACAGGGTATTTGCCTCATTTAAGTCTAATTTTGATCGATCAGAATTTGTAGATAAGGGCACATTCCTATTGTTATTTTAAGGCATCCTATTGTCATGTAACTTATTTTGACAGACGAGTAGGTACTTTGTTATTCCCGTTGAAGAATCGTTTGTTTGTTCTATGTATGTGTGCGTGTAAAAAGGAAATTTCAAAGGGAAAAACACCAATTTAGACACTTTTTCAAAAATTTATTTTAAAAAAACCATCACCGCAATTAGAATTTTTGAATTGGAGAACAATAGAAAAAATACTGAAGAAAAATAAAAAAATAAGAAAAATATGCACAAGCATTATTTTCTCTGGAAAGCTAATTGTTATTTGGGTTTCAATGAACATTTAAAGTGTTAATCATTTTTTTTTTCGAAAAAGTCAATCCGTCACTCCCGAGTTAATTAATTAAGCTATTCAATAAAATAAAGAAAAGTTCAAAAGGCTAAATAATGAATAAGGGATATTTAAAAGTCCTCGAAAAAAACGTTTTTGCGTTTTTTTTTATTTTTTTTTAATTTTTTTAAACTAAAGAAGTGAATTATTTAAAAAAAATTACTCGTAATAAAAATATTTGAGACTGGCTTTACAATACTTTTTGTTTCAATGAAATATGTTGTAGATTAAAGAAGTTATACCTGTTCAAACACGCCAAACCCATTGAAAATTTAATAAGATTGGACTAATTTTTTGCGCATAAAAAAAATTAAATAAATTAAATTCAATCCGTCACTCCCTTAATTAACTTAATTCCTTTTAAAAATACTAAAAAAATTAAATAAAAATCTTAGTTATACCAGAAATAAATGGTGCATTTTAAACGACTATGAAAATAACAACAAAATTGTAGTTTGTTTCACTCACAGAATTACTGTATTATGTATTTAAAAATTATAATGATGCAGAGTGGTGGCCCTGTTTATTTAGAATGCATTAATTTTAATTTCATTTCAATTAGCATTCGAAATGTAAAAGTTATCGCTTTATTTGTAACGTTCCAGCCGTTTTTTTGGCTGGCCACCCAGCCTTAACGCCCAGATGTCAAATCTTCTGATTTCTAGTTTCTGACTGTCAGCTGGCTTTTGGGAATTTGACCGAAAAGTAAACATAATTTCAAATGGTTATGTTTTTGTTTTTTTTTTTACATTAGACATATTATCTTTTTATCCCTTTGTTAAAATTTTAAAGGTTTTTTCTGAACGCACCCATATGATTCAAATACAGTTTGGAGGTTATTACTCTCATCTTAAGGAATATGACGCTTTTAAGTTGTACCCTCATTTGTCCTAATTTTTATTTTAATTTTCAGATTGATTTAATTTTAAACCACACATTGTCTTTGATGTTACCGACTTTCCTCAACTATAACTGTCTTGACTGCAAGGAGCACTTTCCTGTACCTACAGTAATTACAAATGGAACAAATAAATCGAATCCTTATCTTGAAACCTCGCACCATCAACCGATCAACACCTCTCTTAATTCTATCAAAAGCTCCCACTTTTATCTCGTTACCATGTGAAGTGAACGGTGTATGCCATTTCGAACTCCACCATCCAACATCCACCATCTTCCAGTTCCATTAGACCGGACCGACTGATGCCAACTACCAACTACCGACAACATTCAATTCCTCCCAATTACGCGAATTGGCAATCTATTAAGGCAACAGCTATTACTTAACATCAATTCAGCCTACTGCAATCATTGGCAACAACTTCATCGGGCGGGATACCATCAGGGTTCAATTCGATTCCTGGATTCCTGCTTTGGTCATCAATATATAGCCAGATTCCTGGTGTTCTCCCTCTTTTTCTCTCTCCACATGCTGTCTGGTTCTGGTCTCTGGTCCCCGACCGCCACCGACCCGACCGTCGAATACTATATTCCATCTATTGTGGCCTTGCTGATTCCTTGCTGAGTGTTGTGTTCGGATTCGGTGCTCCAAACGTGAGCACAGCAATTAATTAGCCAAAACACAAGAACCCTTTTGGGTTTGGTTTGATTCGGTTTGGTGGAAACTATTTTAATTGGCAATTGTTGTGTGCGCTCTGAGAATGGTAATAAAAATTCCATTTCCCTAAAAGTTTCGATGTAACCCCAGATTCCCTCCAGTTCCAGTTGTCGTCGTCGTCGGCATCCTCAGTATAGACTCCTATGTAGGTACGAACTCTATTGGCATTTATATGCGGCTGAATTGGCAAATAGAGAAGAACCCAATCAATTGGATCGGATCGGATCCAATCGAATCCAATCGAGTCAGATCGGATTGTATCGCTTTGGAATCGAAGGTCGGCGACGCGAAGCGACGCGACGGTGAATATCTCCAACGACAGGTCTCCTCTTCCAGCCATACCACTAACCTTTGGTATATACTCGTATCTCTGATTTTGCTTTGGTTATCGATCGAAGATCTTATCGGCGCTGATGTTTGTTGTTAGGAGTCTAAGAGATGAAGACACAAAAAGCAGGTTGCCCGTGCAAATCTGTGCATCTGAATTCGATCACCAAATAAATAAACCAATTGCGACACACAAATCACGGTACAAGTAGGTTTGTACGTCATCGTCGTCGTCGTACGGTTTGCGGTACCTATTCCCGACGACACGGCGCGATTCTGTAGAGGTTCTGTGAATAGAGGTTGAGTGACGGTCACGCTTTCTGTGGGTTAAAATAGAGGAAACTTGTTGCGGTTTCAAATAATATAATCAGGGATTTATATATGTATGTACGATGTACAATCATACATAACGGATGAAGGAAGACATTTTGAAATTAGATTTACCTTCTTGGTGAAGAATTCAAAACTTTCTCTATATTAGGGCAAATATTTCTGTATTGATTTCGTGAAGAAATCACATGGATTGTAAATTGGGAGCAGTAGCGAATTTTGACATTTGCAGATTTTCGAATTGTGCTAGAACTTTTAGTTCTAACCAAAACTTGACAGCAAAAGCTAAATTCGAACTTGCAAAACGTCACTTTTTTGTTCGAATTTTATTTTGATGTGAAGATTCGTATGGGGAAATGTCAAAATCATACATAAGTTACATTAGTTACATAAGTTACGTAAGTTACATCAGTTACGGGTAACTAATTAAAATTCTTTAAACTCGCGTAACTTAACAACACTGCAACTAATGGTGTCAATGGTTTCTCGAATATTGACATCGAGTTCGAATGCTTCAGAACTCGCTGCTTTGTCGGAAAAATTCAATGACTTACGTAGATAGCCCCATAAAATGTAGGTAGATAATCGAAAGGAGTTCAGACACACGAACGAAGAGTCACTTAACAGGACCATTAGATACTGGAAATAAATGTATCACCAAATCCATTTTTTATATATCTTACCGCGCTGTATGACAGGTTGTGGGCTGTGGCGTCTTGTTGGAATCTAAAAATGTCATCGATGTTTAGCTGATTAATTTTAAGAACGTGAAGTCAGTTGGTATGGATCGATTAGCCGTAACGGCAGTTCCTTTCCACCAGCGCCTAAACAGCACCAAAGAGTCAATTTTAATAGATGTTCCTTCCTTAGTGGCTTGAATAAAACACTACGACATTGCTCAATAAAAGTATTATATTGACCGTAAAAGACTTTGTCCATTCTCCGTGAACTTCGCGAATAGATGAAGTATTTTCAAAGTATATTTCTGCAATTTATAAATGTTCCTTTGTTTTGGCTTCAAACGAAATGTCAACACAATTTGACATTTTCAACTGCCAAACCAGACAACCACCTTTACTTCTTCTGCAGATAAAAAAACACTCTTTACATTATTTTTTGTGTGAAAAGATTTCTTGTACGATATTAAGTTGATCTTTTCTTATTTAATTTATTAAGATATTTGAGCCATAATATATTTTCTTGCAGTTTCTTCAGATTAAAAAAAAATTGCTTTGTTTAAAAAAAATCGTAAAAGAATTCGATAAAAAGTTGAGTTTAATCAGGTTCTACCGAGATTTGAACTCGGATCGCTGGATTCAAAGTCCAGAGTGCTAACCATTACACCATAGAACCGTTGTGATCACGTGTTTCCCAAAAACTTACCTGTCTGATATAACTTCAGGTTAGTATCTATACCTTTAGATTAATTAACAAAAAAAATTATTTATAAAAATTAAAATAAACAAAAGCTTTCTCAAAAGACATTTGCATTTGAAGATTTTGCTTTATTTTCTTATAAAACACGCACACGTCACGACACGGCGAGAACAGGTATGATTTTGAAGCAAACATAATTTAATAAAATAATAACTAAAAATATACATAATTAAATTATGTATAAATACTTTACATGATTAACCAAATCAATTTACAACGAGTAAACTTGTACCTTCATTTGTACTGTATCTAGATGATGTACATTGTACATATGTAATTTTAAATTAAATTATAAAATATGTGAATGAATGTCATCATCTGGTTGCCATAAAATAATAAAGTCCTAAATTTATTGTCAACAACTTCAACTTAAAACGCACTCGAGATGAGACGAGGGTAACTAATCGGGTTGTAAATCACTTGACACCGTGTTAAGATGTCACAAAAATCCAAATGATATAAACTCCTATACGAGTACGAGTAAGTATGTGTGTGAATGTAACACTAATCGCATTTAAAGGGGAATCGCATCTTAATCAGTTCAGTGAGTCGAGAGTGATAAAAGAAATCTCTAATGTGGTTGTCATTTTCGAAAATACATTATAGTAGATTATAGGAAATGAAAATAAAAATTATTTTAATGCAGCAAAAAATCACTAGTATACCTATTGAACAACTTTTAACGGTTTATATTAGCGCCAAGGTGGTTTCGTAAAGAATTTTCAATGGATACAAATAATGAGCCCTTTCAGACCACACATCTACTTTAGCTATAAAAAATAGTGAATTTATATTTTGTTTAATTTTTTGTTCAGCAATAAATTGTTATAAATTTGAATTGTCAGCAATAAATATTTATAAAAATATCCATACATACATACATAGATACTTTAACTTTATATAGGTACATAAAATTTTTTTTCCGTTCACATTGTAAAATAAGCACATTTCAGTTTATAGGAAAGAATTGTATGAACATTTTTTGTAGCTTTTAAAACAATACAGTGGACAGTGTATAAGCAACTTTTTGCTATGAAAAGTGAAATGAGTGCAGTATTTTAAGAACACCTACAACAACCTAAATGAGTTGGTAGATTTACCTCGACCTAATTGCTTTTGGTTTTTCTGATAAAATTTATGAAATCATTTTCTTGAAAAAAAAAGAATTCGAGAGGTTTTATGCAATTTATTTTTGGAAGTTTGTAGTAACGTATTTAAATTTTCTTGCTTGAACAAAATCTAGAGCCTAGGACAGCAGCGAAAATTCATATTGATTTGGAACAACAGCCAGGTGCCACTCAAGGATGCTTTTTTAGCCCATTAGGTACTCCTTACGAGCTATTTGGAAAAGGTATTATTAAACGGAAATGACTTAGTTCTACTGGCAGCTAATCCATTTGCTTTTAAATTTGAAATCAAGAGATGAAGCTAAGCTATCACTAAATTATGATATAGAAGAAGTTCTTTTCGAATTGTCCTCACATTGGCTTATATGTATTAACAAAGTAGACATTTTTAACGCCTTTTTTGAGCTCCCACAATCGACACAAATTAAGGTTTACCGCCATTTAAGAGCTAATGAAATAAATACAGTTTTAAAGAACTTTTATTTTTAATATGTATAAGTTAAAAACAATAATGAACTAAAAATAAATAGTATTATTGTGAAGAAAAGCGTTGGGACCTTGTGCCATATTTTTCGTATGTATATCGAGCGTCCTACGTTTTTTTCTTCAGATCAAATCAAGTAGAGATATTTTCGAAACTGTTGTATTTTGGCAAGACTATTTTCTCTTCCTCTAGTCTAACAGATCTCGTCAACTGAAATTCCCTTTTTTATTGAAAAAATTCAAAACAAACATAATCTAAGTTCTAAGAGAACAATAACTTTCAAGAGATCAAACATATGTCAGTAAAAGTATTTTTATGAAGATAGAGCTTCGAATAATCGATCACTAGGAAACATTTCTAAGTGTTTACTTCACTTCGTGTCTTTTTATAACTTTAAGGTGACTTTTGTCTACTTACATACAGTGAAGAAATTTCCCATAAAAACACTTGTTTTTATGCATTTTTCGTTTGATGCATGCAACTTGGCCATATTTTTTTTTATAAAATAAGAAAATGTACTCAAAGTTGTTAAGAAAAATAAAAATGTATTCACTTTTAACGAAACAAACACCTTAGTTTTAACTAAAAATATATGTGAATTAGTGGTCAGAAATTTTTAATTAATTGAATCAATATTTTTTAGAGCCGTCATTTGCTCTGATTTATTTTCCTCGGCATTGCTTCCACAAGCTTTTCCAGTTTCGCGGTTGTAATCGCTCCCCATTGCTCAATTATTGCGTCTTAAAGCCCTTGAACGTTGTAAAACTGGTGGTCTTTGGCATAAACACGCCTGGCTAGCATTTACCAGAGGTTTTCTATGGGATTTTAATCGAGTTTTAGAGACGTCCAATAGCGCAATGCTCTTTGTTTCTCCTCAAACGTCTCTCGACAGACGCAGATAGGAGCGTTATCCTGCTGGAATTTAAAGTCAGTTACACAGAACTCTTCAGCTCTCTCAAATATAACTTCTTCTAACAACTCAGCATAACTTTGTGAGTTCATCAATGCAAATTCCGTCAGTCCATTTGCAAAAAAATCTGACTAAAACATTACTTTGTCGCTACCGAAGTTTCGACTCATTCTCAATTCTGTTTGAAGACGCAACTTAATTTTTCTCCATTCTTCGGTCCAGCTTATGCGACTTTCAACAAAATGCAGCCTTGTTGACTTTTGAGTTGCATTTAAAAGTGCCTTTTTGTATCTTTTCTTGTATACAAGTTTGGGGTTGGCTTTTAAAATTTGTCTTACGATTCGGGTTGACACAGGCAAGTCAAGTTTGGCGAACTTTGCGTGTATCTAGTAGGCTTTTTATTTTGCGCCTGGTTGGCAATTTTTCCATAACTTTCACTTAACCTTAAAAAGTTATGAATAACTGTATTAGATCTCCCTATTTTTCTGGACATTTTTCGATCAGAAAAGCCACAATCTTTGTATGATTTTTGACCTTTGTAAAATGAAAGATTCTGTAAAAAAAATCTGCTTAAAAAATTTTAAAGGCACACAAAATGATATCCTTCCACTTTCAATCAAAGATTCAAACAACTTTATAAAATAGTGTAACCACTCTTTAAATTTCACATTTCACATTTTTTTATTTTATCTCGCAAAAAACCACGAATAATATTCAAAGGTGATAAAAATATGTTGAATAAATAACGATTGCCTTTATATTGGTTTGAGAGATCATTTTGGATCCAAAAATAAAAAGTGCTGCCAAGTTTGCAGTCGGTGCAATGAGTTAGTTACAGTGTTTTTATGGGAATTTCCTCTACTGTATATCTTTTTATTTGAATAAACTGAATTGTTTTCCTAAAATGAATGAAATTTTAAGAAAATATTCGACCACTATTATATAACTGGCCATTAAAGTTGCGGGCAACTTAATTTCGTAGTATGGGCTTTATCATGTATATTTTAGTATATTCAATAGTGAGGGAAACTTAAAACCAACTTGGTCTGCTTTTTCGTGAATATTTCAACTCAACCTGATGGTTGTATAACAAGTTTTAAAACGGGGCTAACAATAAAATATAACATACTTTTTTAGATTTTTTTCTTAAATTAATATTAATACAATCAACACTTTTTTTTAAAACAGATGAGTTTTTTGTTAATCAAAGAGCACAAAAGAGGAACATAAACGATACTTTTAATTGATTATGGTTAACTTCTTACACAATAGAAAGTTATTGTCAAATTTAAACACTAGAAAAAGCATGCACTTGTAAAAAGTTTAAGAGTGTTGTAAAATGGTTATGGCTATAATTCTCAACACTTGAGTACACTCTACGATTCTTGTTGTAAAACTATACGTAGCCGATATAATTTTGGGTTAGAAATTACTGAAAATTAGTCTGTAACAATTAAAAAAAGATCCTATATGAGTTGAAGATTTTTGTTGATGTTCAAACACTTAAACATAGCTCAATTTGTGCTTTTTCAACCTTAAGCTTTCCCAAGTACTAAATTCGTTAACAAATAAAAAAAAACTGAATTTGGATCAATACGTTACGTACACAATCTCGTAGATCTCCATTTGATTGTTTGGTGAAAATAGATAATAATTTATCTTATTTCTCAAAGTCGTGATTCAATTTGTCTCGTTTATATCTTTTAAGTTTCTAAAAACATCACAAACGATATGGCAAACTGTTTTCTACATAATATCGGAAAAGAACTCAATTCCGATGAGTCCACTCGTCGAGCAAAGATTGGACTTTTAATTGCCCAATAAATTGTCCATACCCAATCGGGTTGTCGCAATTATTTCCCAATCCGGCACTCAATAAATTTAAATCATCACTTCGGTTTCTCATATTGCACCACAGATAACTGCATCGCTATAGGAACCTAATACTATTTCTTGATATCGTTGTCTCTCATCAGGCTTCCAAAGGCATACCAGGCCGAAAGCCTTGTACGCTAACATCACATAATATCCGTTCTTTGATGCCATATGCTAGCTCTGTGCTGGTCCTCATCCTCATCCTCATCAATGTCACGTCATTGTCGTGCACAAGCAATTTGCTTCATTCTTCATTCGGCTGAAGCTGAAGCTGATTCCTACATCCGAATGGCATCTATACCTTTTCACGTATCCATCTATCGCCTAATGATAAGATACCAATCGAGAATAATTTCCAATCCAGCATCAATGATAGACAAGTAAAATCCAATTAACTCCAAATACGTGGCATGCACTTGCTTCCTCCGTTCGGTTTTATATATTTGGTTCCTTGTGTCTTCTTGTCTACGAGTGCCTATACTATTATTGTCTGTGGTCTGGTGCTGATGCTGGTGATGCACCTGAGAAGAAGCAAAAGGTAGCTCTGCAGAAGCCAGATAAAAACCTGCGAGATTACCTCTTAGCACGCATGACATGCAGTTCTCCAACATTGCGTACAGCACAGAGCACATCAGAGTCAGAGGAAGAGTCACAGTCACAGAGAAGCAACCCCAGGAGCGAATGTGTTTTGCTGCAGTTGAAACAGCATGAGCAACCTCCAAGGGGCATCTATCGAAGTGATCTATAACACCAACTGTGCCCACTGAATGGCGATGCTGCGCAAAGATACCATCGAGACCATGGAATCGTCTTGCAGCACCACCACTTCGCTGCAATGTCGATGACAATGACGACTGCGACTGGTGATGGTGGTGGTGGCGGCAGCATCAGCAGCAGGAGCAGCGGCTCCCTGCAAATAGATGTTTTCATTAAAAAGGAAACGGCGGCCAAACAGTTAAATGGCTATTACTGCAGTTTAGATTTGCTAAAAGTGCCACCACACAATTTACCAAATCATCGCGTCCTAACTTCTTGAAGTACAGTGGTACGAGTTTAATGGAAAGCTGTTTAAAATTTTGTGCGAAGACTAAATTTTTAAACAACTTGAAATTTATAAACTGGGTTCTGTTTTGTACCTGTACCTACTAGTGAGAGATAAGCATTTAATTTTTATCAGCGCAAGATAGTAAATATTATGTAAGTATATTGCCAAAAGGCAGATTGACAGCTGACAGTTAATAGTAACTTTTTCCATTAATTTGGTTGGTATCGGATTTGGAAATTATTATTCTTAAAATATTGAAACTAGTGCACGAGAGTTCAAATGAACTCACATTATTTGTTAATATTTGACCGTAACAATAAACTTTTGTAAACTGACACATAGATGGCGACACTAGTATTAGATCCATATGATTTTCATTTAGCCCTAACCTTCAAAAGGCAAGTGTATAAATTTGACAGCTGTCGTAGTTTGTGAGTGCAGTAATTTTTCTTAGCCTTAAAAAAATACTTTAAAGCCAAATTTTGAATTGATTAGTAGTTTGGAAATATTTTGCTAAACTTAAACGAGGCGAAATGAGCTCCGATGACGATACACGCATAGAGGCTGCTACCAACCAAAACTTCATCATAATCCTCATATCTCCATACTTTGCTCTTGCTGTTGCCTGAAAGACTTTGAACTTAAACTAGGTTCGAAGATATTTCCGACGACGTTTAGTATTATTTCAGTGGTAGCTTAGATTTTTTTGAGGATACATTCAGTTTCACTAAGAAAACGATATTACTTGACAATATTTAGAGAATGCAATCTTAGATGTCAACTACGATGACTTTGAATTTAGGTTTTATATGGAGATTCAAATACAAAGCTTTCTATCTCAACATCGTTGAAAATTAATCCCTAAGGCAATCATGTAAACGTTCGCTGGAAGAAGTTTTGAACTACTCCGTCATTTTATCGTACTTTTGAAAATGTTAATAGTTAAAGAGGCTACGGAAAACGAAGAAAAAGGCAACCGATTCTAAGATTGACTTTAAAATGTTTGAAAATCCTCACTAAAATTGAGTTAAGCGTTTTATTTTATTTATGATGTCTGCTATTATTTTATAACTTAAGATAAATCACTACTAATTCGCGTTTATAAATAGAGTTTGCAAGTTATCAATTTGTGCTGGTAATGTAGTTTTTCTTAACACTTAAATTTCAGTTTAATTTTAAAATGAACTACACTTAAATTTACCGACAACAACTTGCTAAAGTTAAAATGAAGTTTAACAGCTGTTTAACCTTAAATCTTCATTTGAGGATTTTTTTTGACATTTTCGGATTCTAAATCTGAACCACTGTCTTCTTCATGTACCTACTGTACGCCCAGCAAACTATCGATTGAACTAAACAAAAACAGAAATAGAAACATATCTCAAAAGCTGAAATCACATCACCATTAAGACCTGCTCTCAGGCTCTACTCGGCTCGGATGAATGTCTGTTTGAACCAGTTGAGTGACTTTCTGGGTGCTTATGCTATATCACTCATGCTCGGAGTCAATACAACGATGTTACGACTGGTGGATGACCAAAATGGCACCAATGACGAGTGCTGCCACGACATCTGCAGTTCGAGCAACAATAACAACAACAACAACTACAACAACAAATGTTCATCTTGATATGTGTTTTGCGCGCCATTAATTAGTCATTTCGCTATTTGTAAATGGAGACGGGTGCCTGGCATTAACCAGATTCCGAGTAAATTGCCCCAGCACCAGTTTAGCTGAGAAGCCACAGGAGTCTCTCTTGGGCTCGATACTTTTTCCGTGTTTACTTTTTGTTAGTTTGTTGTTTTTTTTTTTTCTGTTTTCTGTATTTTGTGCTTTGTGTTTGTTCGTGTTGTGCGATTTTTTTGTAATATGGCGTGTAGGCTGGTTAAAAGCTGCCCACAATATAACCAGCTAGCTTAGAGGTACTGAGTATGAGTGCGACATGTGTGTATATTGTTAAACATTTAGTCGAAGATGTTGGCGCTTTTTTGCGAGCACTGCCTTACCTTAGTTGGAGCCTGGTCTGGTCTGGCTGCTGTTGCTAGTGGACCGATAGTAAGGCTGCAAAGGCAAAGGTGTGTGAGTGTGACTGTCCGCCTTTATACACCTGATGGCGATGGCAACGGGGCATCATGGCAGCCCAAGGCAAGGAACAGTATGTGGTACCGGTAGTAGTATATGGTGCCTATACTGATGGGGGTATTATATCGGTCCTCAGGGATCTGTTCAGTGACACACTATTAGCTTTATGTGTAGCCAGCTATGAAACGCTGCGTTGCGCTTACTGGTGTATATTATATTTACTCGCATCTACGATAAACGTTTAAACGTACGTCTACGAGTATCCGAGTATCTGGCCAAAAGCGACTACGATTTTATTGGAATTAATTCTTTGACGAAGTGGATGTAGTGTGTGCATTATATTAAAGCTAAGTAGTTGGAAATTAAATATAAATGGTGTACATTAGTACACGTTAGCACGATGTCACGACTATTGACACTTCTGTCACATGCCACTGCAAAATGAAGTTGGTTGATTTCTGAAGTGACGACATATACCTATCTCTGCAGATGCAGACCGAATAAACATAATAAAATAGCAGCCAGTAGCAGATGCAGTGCAGTTTAAAGAAAACTTTCCAGATTGCATGCTGCATGCGTAATGATGATGATTGCCTTATTAGAAAGAAAGAGTTTCTTTTCATTTAGTTATACATAGTATATTTTTTTTTTGTTCAACAATTTTGTTAACATAAAATTATAGAGTAGAATAAATTATATGCACAAAGTGGAATTGTTTTGTAAAACGTAAAACGTATAAAAGATTGTTGTGAAAGGGCTTATGGTAATGTGAAAATGCGAAGACGTTATAAATAAGGACATTGAGGTAAATTAGTTCAACTTCTGGACTTGTTGTTGAGCATAAATTGAAATGTAGTCATTAAGAATATGACCATACGAAGATAAAATGCTGTTAATAAGATAAAATAGTTAATAGGCAGTTAATTTAAAATAAAATTGTATAGTAAAAAAGGTAAGAACTAAAAGTTCTAAAAAGGTATTTACAAGTATACGCAGCAATTTTATGCCTGTTCTTTTATTAACAATTTTTATATGGTCACGTTCTATGCCTGATGCTAACTTAAATCGTAGTCGTTAACTACTAATCAAAGTGTCACACTGACTTATCATAATTCCCTCTGAAGTATGCAACAAAATAAATTAAATTATATTATTTGTGTTGTAAATGAAACAGTACGTTGCATACCCAAAGAGCCGAAAGTGTATATAAAAACATATTATTTTGCTTAACTTTTTATTCTGTGTTGTAGCGAAAATTGGAATTTAAATATATATATACTAAAAACAGGACTTCCCAAACCAGTTGAGGTCACAAGGAATAGTTGTAAGATGGAAGATTTTGACATTCTTAATTTTCATCGATGGGAAAAGTTTTAAGGGAAATTGTGTTAACGATTATAAAAAATTTAATTAAAATAATTTTTAGATATATCGAAGTTAACAGCAGAGACTCAACTTTTCTATTTTTATTTGTTTGTAGGTGAAAAATATTATTTTTAAATTTAAAAATTCAATGGATACACATTTTTTAATAATATTTGAGATGTGGTAGCACTGTAATTGGGAAGCAACTGATCACAACGGTTCTATGGTGTAATGGTTAGCACTCTGGACTTTGAATCCAGCGATCCGAGTTCAAATCTCGGTAGAACCTTCAAGTACTTTTTTTCGTTTTGATCAAAAATTTATTTAAGTTGAAATACGAGCAAAAAATTGAAATTAACAAAAGAGTAATGAATTTTATTTAATTTGCGTCATCTTGCAAAAAAATATCAAATTGCTGTTAAACTTCTAAAACTGGAGATTCTCATCAATATTAACTGAAAAAGTTTTCCTTTCAATTCAAACACTTTGTATTTTTGACAGAAATTAATTTATGAAATTTGATTAACTATTTGGATGTGCTGGCTGATGTACTTTATTGACATATGGTAGAGCATTTCCAAAACTATTATAATTTCATACAACAAACGTTAGAAAGGATGACCGAATTTTAAATATTAGGGCTATCACACATTTAGTTACTTGTCTAAACAATCTTAAAGGGTCTTTCATTTTCTTTCAAATTCCTGGCTGAATTTGACAGATGTGACTCCACTAAAAATCTAACTAAGTTAAATTAAATAATCTCAGAGGACAGTTCATACCATTTATACTCGTGAAACTATTTCATGAGATAATCGTATGTAACTTCGTTTTTTTTTGAGACCACATATCGATGGTTTATAATTCTCCATTCCATCTAATTTAGGAAATTAGTTATTATTGGCTTATAATTCTTCAACAGTTAACAGTAACTAAACTCTTTTCCAATGAAATCCTACTTAATATTATAAATGTTAAAGTTTGTATGTATGGATTTTTGTTGCTCAATAGCAGCAGAACGGCTGAATGGATTTGGATGATATTTTTCACAGAGATACATACATAGATTATAGTCTGGAATAGCAATATGCTATTTTTTCATCGGTAAAATGTATGGTTCCCGTGTGATTGATTTTCTTTAATTTTTACAATCAGGCTAGAATGCCTTGAACAGATATTTTATGAAATTTCAATTTGACAACAATATCCAAGGAAACAGTAAAAGTAAAAAAAAAAAACAAAATATAAATTTTTAACTAAAAAACAAATCTCAGAAAAGTTTAAAATAAAAACAAACAAAAAATATCCAGACTTAAACGCACTTTCCAACCAAGCAAAAATCGCTGAACGGATCTGGATGAAATTTGGCACAGAACTATTATAAATAAACAGACTTTTGACTCAACTCAAAAACTATCTATGTATGAATCTATTCAACGAGAAGCCGAGACGAGCCGACAAATTTTTTGTTCATAACTGTCAGGTTTTGTCAACAATCTGTCAATATCAGTAATGCCAGATTGCATTTATGTATTACTTTGATTACTTGGGATTGGGTAAATTTAGGGATACGAACATAGTGGAACGCTGCGTGTAATTTAATTTCGCTGCAGGAAAAAAGCTGCACACCTGTTTTATGCATTACAATCTTCTGAATACAATCATGCGCGGAGGAAATATTTTTGGCAGATTTACCGTTTTGTTGATGTTCACACTTATCAAATGTTTCTACTAAACTGTCCTCTCGATGGGATAAATTTTTAAACCGTAAAATAATGTCGTTTTAAATTGGCAATCCGGAATTGAAATTATAAACAGATTCCCAATTGAACAGTTTTTCTCAGTTCTGAAAAATTTGAAGTTTGGTGTGACTGTATTGGTAAAGTGTGACATGTCTCAACTATATATGTATGTGTTTCTAACAAACTAGGAATAATTATTAAGATACTTTTAATATTATTTTCCAATTCCAAATATTTTAATTATAATTTTAAGCAATCACTTCACAATTCCCACAATTTGTTAATTAAAAAAAATATGACATTTATCAAGTATGACATTTAAAATCTTTGAATGTGTGAGTGATTCTGTTTTTGCTTCTGATCTCAAATCCAGAAGAAAAATCTCTTCTTTTTCAGAATCAGAACTGTCACTTTTGCCCAATTGAACGCTTTCAGAATGCTTTTTTCTGCTTCCAGATTGCCAATTGAAAACGCCATAAGTGTTGCCCAAATAGACAACCAATTTTCATAACACAATTACATATGTATCATTTTCACTTGTTGCTGAACGCTTTCTCCACCCATTATAAGAAACCATATAGAGCCAATTTGACTGATGAATATTTAACAATATGGCTTCTATCAACTGTCAAAGTTTAGTCATATTGGGAGGCACTGCACAGTGCACATGACAGATATCTTATGTTTACTTAAGCTTAATATTAAACGTAGATTTATATTGTGAGTGTGCTTATATAATGCATAATTTGAAAATACCTTTCTAAAAATGTATTGTTTCATAAATATGCACTAACACTTGTAGATATTATTAAAGATAACGGAACAAATAATTCATCGTTATTTTCCAAATTAAAATGAGGTATTTGTAAATACCCAATTTAATTCTGTCAATTTCTTTTAATAAATGTTTTTTTTTAAATTAATAACAAAAAATTATGAAAAATCTATAAATTATTTCCACAAAATCCAACACAACCGAACCGACCACAAGAGCAGTGTGTTAAATTAATCAAATCGTTTTCATGTTGTGCAGCATAAAATATGATATTGCCTTAATTACTGAGAAGTATACACGAAATACCGCACGCCTCGAAATTAAGTGCAACTCATTAATTATATCCTCCAGAAAGCGCACACGAAAAAAAAAACTATACAAATAAAAAACAAACCAATAGAAACAATCTAAATCTTTATCCAGCAAGCGACCAAAATTGACACATAGCCGAACTGAACTGTCACAAGAAAACAGAACATCTCTTTTCATCTCTGCAACCCCCCCAAAAGTCAACAGCGACAAGAGGGGAAGTGACATGTTTGTAAAACATACCCAAACATTTGCTATCCCGTGAACAGTGATCAGTGAATGTGAAATGACGGGTCGGTCGAGCGTCGAGCGTCGAGAAACTCCTCGTCTCGTCTCGTCTTCGTACGGAAGATTCATGGATCTGGGCTCAAATGGCGCTTTAGCGAACAGTAAATTCACTTTGAAGGGCCACACTGATGGGGAATGTTCGTTCAGTCGTCAAGCCCGGAACCCGGAGCCTGGAGCCCGCCGTCGTCGTCGCCGCCCGAAGAAGAAGCATTATCGAGACCTGGCACCCTCCTGCGCCCTGAGACTCCTCCGACAGATCAGGCAAAATAGAGGCAATTAATAATCCGCGTGATGCACTATTTAACAGCTGGGGGAAGCGAGGTGGTCCCCTCGCCATCATTTAATAGGATCTTAATAGTTCTATTAGTTCTACTTGAAGAGCCG
This sequence comes from Scaeva pyrastri, assembly GCA_905146935.1. Taxonomy (NCBI): domain Eukaryota; kingdom Metazoa; phylum Arthropoda; class Insecta; order Diptera; family Syrphidae; genus Scaeva; species Scaeva pyrastri. The sequence continues at coordinate 131,759,420 of LR989927.1, forward strand.
AGCGATTTCGTCGGGAATTATTTCTTCTTGTGAGGAGCACTACGCCGCCACCGCTGCTTCTACTGCTACTGCCGCCACTTTGACTCGCAGAGCAATGACGAAGGAGGAAATCACTTTGCTGTGCTTGCCACTTAATTTATTGACTTTCCCGAGGATGAGATTTTTATTTATATGGATTTGCCGGTGCTCTACGACCTCGTCCCTAATGCATTCTCAAGTGCATGCCCGTACTTTGGATTCGGAGCCCATCTGGGACTCGTGAGGTATGGAGTGGAGCGAGTTATGGTATAGGATGCTGTTCTTTACACCCCCCACTCCCTTTGCCATAGTCGTCGTTGGAGAATTGGAAATTGGATAATGGAGATGATGACGTGATCATCATCATCAAGGGAAGCGTTTAGTGTGCCTGTGCATATTATTAAGATGTTCCTAGCTCATCCTGGGCTGAGAGAAAAGCAATAAATTGTGTGGTTAATGGAAGCGACACTTTTGGAATTGGTCTCGCGTTGCTATTTATCTCTTTTCTCTTTGTATAATATTTTTGGGAGGAAAAAGCCGACCTTTCGATTCTTTTTCTTATTTTGTTTTTTAAAATAAGTGTGTGTTTGTTTTATTTTTTCGGCATGTAGACTAAAAGTTTAACACCGGAAGGTGACATTTAATGGAAATTTGACATTGTGGTCGGGATGCTTTAGCTTGTCTATAACTTTGAGCTAAAAGTAGATGTCATATTTTTTTATTTTTTTTTGTTTTCAGAAAAAAAAAAAATAAAAATGCCGCCGCAGTTTTAGAAAAGCGCTTTGAAATTTATGAAATCATTAAAAAAATGTTTTTAGAAATGTGGCATGTCACAATAAGATTTATGGGAGCGCATCCTTTGAGAAACCTTGATGCCTGCAGTCTACACCAAAAAATGTAAACATGATGATGATGAGGTAAAAAAAATATTTAACCTTTAAGAAAACTAAAAAATCAGTTCCTTCATTAAAGATTTAACAGAGTAGAAGTCGGGGTGGAAAGAAATATTTTTGAAATCAGACTTTAATTCAAAATATACAAACAACAACGGTTAAATGAATTATGCAGGACCTTTAAAGTAAGGAAAAGGACTAAAAAACTTTTTTTATGGACATAAGCTAGTTATGGGCTAGTTAAGATACTCAAGTTTTAAAATGTTTTAATTGTAGGTTATATCCGTGTTTTATCGGTAACCTTTATATAGAATAGTAACACAAACACAAGTACCAAAAAAACGCTATATTCACTTAAATTTTACGCCCAAAATTGATTTCCCTACAATAATTGAGGTCTGAAAGTTTGTCGAGGTCGAGTTGAAAAATTCATGAAATGTGGATTGAATTGCAATATTCATGGAAGCACAGATCGAGTTGGGTTAAAGTTTTTCTCGTTTCCACTAGGTGAAAGTCGTAAGTTGATTTATGTTGCCTAGTGGGCAATTACACCTCATTGATTAGAAAATGGAAAATCTTTCTTTCCAATCAAAAAATGGGTTGATGCCACATCCCCTGTGTGAGAAATCTTATGTTTTGTTATATACCTACTTCAATTCCTACCGCTCTCATTTTCTTTTTGATGTCAATTATGTCAGAAAATGGACGGATACAATACCCCCTACATGAAAAACGCCCATTTCCGATTAGATTTAGTTGCCTCACACAACCTACCTACATATGTATATGTACGAAATTTGAAGCTTCAACTAAAACGCTTTGGTGATCTATCAGTAAGTCATTCAGTTGTAATTTTTTGTAATTTTCAAAGTATTTTTTTCTCTGTCTTCTTACGTCTTAAACAATGCCAATTTGAAAATTCTTTGGTAGTTTATTTCTATAAAAAGTGTTCCTAAAAGTTTGACGTGGCCTTACCTTGCTTTTTAATATCTCACTTGTACTTATTTCTTTGACATTGACAGTTAAGTCATTGACTTAAGGGTGCGTTTAGAGTTGTCATTGATGAGGAATCACTTATATTTTAGAGTTATAAGGGTGTAAATTGGATAAATTTTTTAGTATAAAAAACAAAGTAAGAACTTTTAGTAAAAATACTTCAGGAAAATTACCAAAGATACAATATTATGCTCATGCCTCATTATGCTCCATTATTATTTACAGTAAAATACGCTTAAGTGAAACTTGTTTAAGCAAAAAACACGGATAACTGTAACATATTTTCAGTAATTTTTTTTTAATTTTTCATTGATGAAAAAAACTCTCTTAAGTAAATAAATAAAAATTGAATCGAACAGAACAAAAATTTGCTGAACGCTTTCATTTCTTCTTTATTTTATTTAACTTCTTTCAAGACAAGTTAAAAAGATAAAAACAATATTGTTTCTAGCATTAAATCTCCGTTTAGTGGAATTTTTAAATTCCTAATTCAGGTTCTACTTAAGTAAACATTTATTTTAACTTATCGGAAATCCGTTTAAGTGAAATTATTTTCCACTTAAGCGGGGTTCGTTTAACTGAAAAACATGTTTAAGTGAAAGAAAGACTGTTTCATTTTGCCGTTTCTCTTAAGCGGGTTTTACAACTGGCCAGAAATGAAGTCTTATTAATCAATTTTTCGAAAGTTTGTAAATTTTTTGAAGATTTTTGTAAAAAAAATTGCTAATTCAGGTTCTACCGAGATTTGAACTCGGATCGCTGGATTCAAAGTCCAGAGTGCTAACCATTACACCATAGAACCGTTATAATCACGTATTTAAAGCTTAATTAAGTCAATTTTAAAGTTAAATAGGTACTTAAGATGCAAACATTCAAGTTAGGTATTCATCAGGTTAATAAACAAATGATAACAAATATGAAACATTTGAGTAAACAATTGGAAACAGAACTTGGTTTATTCAAAGCAAGCTAGCTTAACTACATTTCAATATAAATATTTAGATTAGACCTAGAAGACGCAAAAGCTTCTTAACTTTATTCACATTTCAATAATTTAAGATTATAATTTCTTGGTTATCAGTGAATGAGTTATTAAGTCGCTCTCAGAAGCTTTGTCTACGATTTGGAGTTCTCACAAAAGCAAAGTCTTACTTTTTTTTTAAATTCCAAAAACATCGGTTTTTGCTTCAAATGAAAATATTTGATGAGTCATAACTCCACCAATACCTACTTTATTTTGACCAACAAATGATAATTTCGTGCCAAATTTGCTGCATCAAGCAATCACCGTCGCGTCGCGTCAGCCAGTCAGCATTGGCATGCCAAATGCAATCGCGTGCAGTAATTGGCCTCTCGTTTCGTGAAAATGCATTCACGAGAAAAATAAAAAACAAAAAAAAAATTCAACCAAACCACTACGGTGACAAATCAAGAAATTATCAGACAATCCTATCGTGAGTGTCTCGCTTAACATGCGCTAATATGTAATTTATTTCAAAACAATTTTATTCAACTGACAGCGACTGCGACAGTGAGTGCAACTGTTTCTGTCTCTGTAAGGAAAACGAATGCAGATCGACAGCAGCGATGTTTACGGACGGGACGACGACGACGACCGACCGACGAACGATAGCGGCGCGCAACGCACGGTCACCACTCAGCACTCACCTTATTAATGCTGAAAAGATCGCGTTTCCGTAAAAAATCATTCCACAAATTAGCATAACTATCTGACGGAATGAAATTGGATTATTAGCAATGAACGACACCTTCTTTCATGCATAGTTGATGATCTTGCATAATTTTGATTTCATTGTTAATTGCAAAGGAACGATATTATAAATTATGGAGGTGCTCTGAAAAAAGGCGTTGACATTAAAATTATGTACTGGAATAGTAAGTACGAGTACCTACCTACTTAAGTTCTGTTTGTTCGAGACATGTCAAAGCTTAATTATTGTTTTTGAAACTACATGTGTACAAAGATTGAAATGGTAAATTTTTTCGAGTCCACAATAGGCACTTTTGAAGCGGCCATATTGTTTAAGTTACACCTGTCAAACTGGTTGTCAAATACTGAATTGTCTCCACTCAGGTATCACTTCCTCCATTTTACGGTCGCTATTATCGTCTTACCGAAAACACTTTTAAGACTGTGCTTTGATTCCGTTGAAGTGGCGTCAAAATTCATTATCTATGATGCAGGCTTTTTAAAACTGTTAATATAAAGTGACACACACTATTTCCATTGACATTTTTAATACTGCTTTTTGTTAAACTTTTGCTTGAGACATTACAAAATCCTCTGAGAAGTTTTTCATGCAATGTTCGCCAACTTGAACCAAAAAGAATGATCAAAATTTTCAAATCTGGCTTTCCAGAGGACCAATCATTTCTAAATTATTTAACGCAGCGCTGAAGCCATAAGTAGTTGATTACCCTAGTTCTCTAGTTGATATCTCCAAGTTGCATGAGGCCACTTTTCATTAGAGTGCTCTGTTGGGGTTTATTTGAAGGCTTTCCGGGCCGGAACGTTGGTTTTCACACGTTTTATGGGCTTTATTACTCAACTTAACCCGAAGAAACACCAAGCAAGAGTAATCCTTCGTTTCAACTGAGCGCTGTTGTTCAGATATGTCAATAGTGACGTTTTGATTGCAATGTCGTCGTCGTTGTCGATGTTGAATGTCCATTTTTCCCGGCCATATCTTAATACTCATAAATGCCTCATTGACATCGCTCTGATTTCTTCCGATTATGTCAATTTTGTCAGCACGTTCTCGTAATTGGACGATTTCAAGGACGATTTTAAGTTGAATCTGTTTTCTTTTACTAAACTGATCCAATTTGAATTTGATGCTTTGAGTCTCTTGACATTTTGTAACGGAATTTATATAACAGAACTACGTATTTAGGGATTTTTTCTCCACATTTTAGTTTTCATTAACATTTCATCTGCTATTCCAGGAACTGAAACTTATTATTTGTGGCTTTAGAATGACATTCATAAAAGCTCTTGTAGAACATTTTGTTAGGACAGAAATGTCATTCAAACATGTCCGTCGAATACATTCCTATCCTTGTAGTTAAGATTTGGATTCCAAGCCAACAACATGCGTGACTGCCCGTTACATCGTTAACTTCTGCAGTTGCATGCAACTTAACTAAACGCGCCTAACAATTATTATGCATTCGTAATTACAACACAATTTCAGTTGTGGAACTTGTGGCAGTTCTGTGTATCTTTAGTATCTGTATCTGGTATTGGTTAGCATATTATAAAACGTAAGAATTACGACCAAAACACATCCGGGAGCAGAAAAATTCTTCCAAACTTTAATTTATTCGCCTCAAACCAAATATCGCAGCATAACATCAGCGTCAGCACCATTCATCTCTTCATACGCCCCGTCCGGCGCGGCGTCCATGTCCCAACTAAATCTAACGTTCCATACTCAGAAAGTTAGTTACGAGGACGAGGAGGAAGCCCGTCCGTATTAACCGTCTATAAAGTCAGTTACACATTCGGGGAGCTGCCATTGCGATTGCGACACGAGAACGTGTGACAAATCCCCGAACGCGATAAAACGGTTCACCTGACACGCAACCCCGACAAAAATATAAAATGAAAAATAAAACGCTCACAAAACAAAACACAACAAAGTTCGTAAGGCGACGCGATGTATGCAATTAGATAAGCGTTTAATAATAATTGCAACGGAATTAATAGAAATGTTTTATTACAATAAATTAGTCGGCCAGATAAGTGCAATTCGACATTTGCACTTTTGTATTACGTTTTCACATTCGTTTGGTAAATGTCAGTGTTGTCAATTATATTATAATGAGAATAACATTAAGTCGGTTATAGTTGTGCAGGGATGGTTAATTAATTTAAAAAGAGGAAATATAATTCGTTTTGATAGGTCTTTATTATAATTAACAACTAAAGTGTACACAATATAATTTATTATTTTATTTTTGAATATTATCTAGATAATTGTTTAAGTAAAGAAAATTTTATATTCACGAGTTTATTTATTTAATAATTAAACAAAATTAAATACTATTATAGCTGTGTTTTATTCACTGCTGGGTAACACAATTTCGCTCGGGAAGCCAGCAAAAACAATGGCAACTGTACTGACGATACATGTAAAGTGAATTTGCTTATATTATTCACCATACAGTAGTGAATAAAACAAAACTTATATTATCGAAAGACTGTATGTGAGTATGGTCACATTAATCAAACTTTAATTTTTCGGTAAATTTCTAAAATAAACTGAGCCAGGGAAGATTTTATATTTTGAATCCAACTTAATGGTTTAAAGATTTGAAAAATTTGAAGGCTCTACTTTATTTCTAATAGAAAGTTATGAAATCCATAGCTAACCTTAAATTGAGTTACCGCTTCTATCATTTGTATGACATAACTACTTTCCGATAATAATTAATTAGCTTTGCCACAAAATGGTAAAACACATAAGCTCAATTAATATTTTCATCAGTTAACTGGCTTTGAAGTCAAGTATAGTAAGTTTCTAAGAATCACATACTATGCAACTTAGAGCAACCTCCCACTTTAAATTATTGTCCTATTTATTGTAATATTAAGTTGACTTTTGTCTTCTCATATTTATTGAATAAACGGGATAGTTACTCTCGTATGGCCTATATATTTAATTGTATAATAATTTTATGAAGATATCAAACCACGATTATGTAACTGGCCTTTAAAGTTGCGGGCAACTTAATTTCAAAAGATGGGCTTTTTCTTAAGTAAACGCATTTGAATTATGAACTGCTAGTATGAGCAAATTTAAGTATTGGACTGCAAAAATCACATTTTCTAAAGTTTTGCCGCAAATTCAATAGTAAGGAAAACTTTAAACCCACTCGGTTAGCATCTCTATGAATATTTCAACTTAATCTACATTTTCATGTTTTTTTCAACTCGACCTGAGAAACGCTAATTTTTAAAACACACAGCAATATACTATCTAGGGATACCACTTTAAGGATTAAAATTAAGTGTAAGTTATAGGCAAAGTGAAGCCTACATCAAGCCTTTCATTAACTTTCAAATAAACCTTGCAAGCTAAAAAATTTTAATTGACATATTTTTGAAATGTATACTTCTTAGTTTCTGTTGTAGTGACAGCACTGGTGAGCACCAGCTCGCCAATTAAAATTAATCTACTTGCGTTCTTCGGATTCAGTTCGGATAGAGTAAGGGTGTTTACCTACTACGATCCTATTTGTTTTTTTTGGCGCTTAAATCTAGGTTGACCGCTCACTCGGTTTTTCTCCAGCTCTTTATCACCATATAGTATTAAGGTGTCTTGACTTGTGGTGGAGCAAATTCAAATTGCAAATGCGTGCTCATAAGCCCACCTTCTGGCAGCACCTCACCGCTGGCCCGATGCGACGCTTCACTCGCTTCTGCAGCCATTGACACGGACCAAACGACCGACACGCCACCGTATTTATTGTGGTTAATTATTTGTTTTCGTGACATCAATAATTAAACACTTGAATCGATGGTGGATGCAGCCATAGTTAACCAGGCCAGGCCTCAGTATCAGAATCGGTAGTCGGTACAGTGGTGGAAAAAACGTAGTGGTGGCGACACGGACGGCGCCGCACCGCGCCACCAATCCGCCATTGGATCCGACTCGCACCGGACCGGGAATTGAATTTACGCCGCTAATGAGTCCGTTAATGTTAACCCGGCTGACATTGGTGATTTATATATTTTTTCGGTTGCAAGTGCTACTGCTCTGCCCTGGCTACGGCTGGCTTATCTCTTCTCGAAGTGAGATACAGATGTGGCATCAACATCAACATTCACATTCAGCCCAGCAATGGATGTGGATGTGAATGGCAATGGAATGGCTCTGGCAGCGGCACTGCTAGCAAGTGGCAAACTTATATTCTTGTAAAGATTTCTTCTGTGTCTCGGATCTGGAGTTGAACTGTAATTTTCTTTATTTAAGTCTCAAACACAATGTGCCCCTGCGGTGCACACACCTCATTAAATGTTCCACATTATCTTTATCTTGGACGTTCCTTGAGATGCTTCCCTGAATTGCTAATGCGATGACTGCGGTGTGATTAATTTAATGCGATCAATGGATGAAATGAAGAGATTTGTTATACCAATACCATCAGCTAACTACAGCTACCGGAGGTGCAAATAAGGAGGTCGGCTGCTGCCGCCGCCCGTTTGGGCAGTCTTCTTGGGCTGCGACTAAATGAAACATTTGATGCTGGATGATAATATTTAGAAGCAAGTTAAAGTGGGATTGTGGCAATATTTCATAATAATAAGATTTTCATTGTCTTTTAATGTGTCTGTGTCTATATTGCCTATTTTGTTCTTGACATAAATATATTTTGATGATACAACAGTCGTTAGTTCCCATCGAATAATTTTTATACGTAAGTTTGAATTTGGGAGGTCAATATTGTTAATTTCGTCCTTCTACCTTAAAAAGTTGGAGAGATTTATTTGAGATATTACATTAGTCGGTCATGTATAGGTTATATTGACAGTGACAACTGCTTCTTTCTTTCAGGTTGGGTGTCCCAAAACGACGAACTCAAACTTCATGTAAACGACTTTAATTGGATGAGTGACCCTTTTTGTTATGATTTTCACTGATTTTTCAATTGCATTTTCTATTATTGATGCAAGATTGCAGACGCCAACAACAAAAAGTGTTTTAAATAAGTTGCCATCAAGCCTAAAGGGCCAACTTTAATAGACTTAACCAATCTTAAGCTATTGTCAAAACCGAACGAAAAGTTTTCAAAAATTATCGTTAAAACATAAAGTAACCATAATGGATTCTGGCTACTTACTAGTAAGAGACAACAACATGTAAACATGCGTTGAGTTGAAATACCTTTCAAATTTGACATTTACGTAAGTTCGAGTCAATCCAATGGCTCTTTCTTAATTTCGCGAAAGTTAACGAAATTTAACAAAACTGAGTAGATGGCTCACTCGCTTTAGTTCGGTTAAGTCTATTATAGTTGGCTCATTAAGGGTCAGTTGCATAATTGTGCTGCAGCCGTAAAAAAAACCAACGAATACACCCTTAAGTCTGCTAATATTTAATTTATTTTTTGTAATACTCAACTGCCCCCTACAATTCAAAATTCGAAACTCTATATTCGCAAAAATACTGATAACTGATTTATTTTTGATCACAAAATTATTGTAATTGTCTTCCATGTTAAATTGTGCAATGTACATAGCATATTCACTAGCCAGCATTAATTAGGCCAAAACGACTACTGCCTTCACTTGACGTAGTTCATTTTGTCTATAGGCTTCCATTTCAACCTAACCTTTGGAATCCCTGAAGTTCTCAGAATCTATAGCCTCAGGGAAATGTCTAATATCTTTGTTTACTTTTAAATAAATATTTGTTTAAATACTTGTCTCTGAGCCCATCTCATACTAATTATACCATCTCACGCAATGTTAACCTTCCAAAGCAATTAAGACGCAAGAAATCTCAGACAAAATTCCTCTTTTCGAAGACATTTTATTACATATACAAATGTATATATTTTTTAAAGAAGCGCCAACCATAATTCATTACTCAAAATCAAATCAAAATATTTTTCCACCGAACTGTCAATTGATGGAAACACAAAACTACTTCAAAATGCCCCCATGTCCAATTCGAAATTTACTGAACCTCTTACTGAGTGACTGATGGTCTGATGAATGAACTTGCAACTCACATCATGCAACATGGAAGCGTTTATCTTGATCCAAGATTTCTGGAGGTAATTAAAATCGAAAAAATTAATGAAATCAAAAATTCTTCCACCACCAACAAAAATACAACAACAAAACCAAAATTATCGACAGACATTGAGTCAGGTGCATTTGTTTTTTAAAAAAAAAAAATAAAATAAAATCAAAAATAAAATAAAAACTAAAAAAAAGAAGTGACATCTCGAATACACTGACTCGTAAGCAGCACATTTCAATTATCGCGCTCTGATTGATTGTTTTGAGCAAACAGAGGCTCCATCTACAATTCCACGCCAAGGCCTCGAGATGATTTTTTGATGAAGATATTTCAGAGGCTTAATTGCAGCTAAAAAGGGTTATCTTTTCAGTTGATGTTGAGTTTTGTTTGTTTTTGTTTTGGTTTTGGTTTTGAGTTTCGATTTTGTTGTTCCCCGAGGAAAATTTGTCTGTCATTTTTTAATTGAATTAATTATCGTGCAGGTAAGTTTTTAAATGGTCAATCAAACAAAACTAATTGTAGGTCGTTCTCGTTTCTTCGTTCGTTTAACGTTTGGCCGAGGAAAGAGTCTTCGTTTTGTTTGTTTTGTTTTTGATTTTGAGAAATTAATGATCCACTGTTGGCAGAGAATGATTTTTTAATTAATTATGAATTAACGAACTGAAAACCTACCTACACTGCAGTCATGAGTACGAGTATTGAGAAGAAGTGTTTGGAATACAAAAAAATTGAAGAAACTCGAAAGAATTGGTTTTGCAATCAAATTAAATGAAAGTCGCTTTTTGTAAGCTATATTGTCTTTATAGGAAATTTTATAGCATCAGACTTGTATCTAAAAAACTTAATAATTATGTAGTTAGTATAACTTACTTTAAAAAAAGTGACTCTTAACGATTGTCTTGAGAAATTCCGTCAGTGGCAGTGCGAAAGAGTAACGAAATTTAAATTCTTAATTTCAAAATAAGGTTAAATCCATAATAAAAAGATTGGTATCGGTTGATTCATCGTGAGGTTTCAATTTCAATTGGGTTTTTTGACAGATTATGCGTATCTCCTATTAAACTGCTTTGCCATTTTTGTTCAGTATCGTTTGTGCAAGTCATAATAAGATAGGTATCGGGTGATTCATCGTGAGGTTTCAATTTCAATTGGCTTTTTTTGACAGATGATGCGTGTCTCCTATTAAACTGCTTTTTCAATTTTGTTCAGTATCGTTTGGAAGGTCATCCTGGAGAGACTTACACCACAACAGCATGTCAAAATTGTCCAGCTGGATTACGAAAATAGGCGTTCTGTGGGAAATGTTTGTCGTGCTATTCAAGGAACTTATTGAACCACTATTGGCAATGTCAATACAATTTGCAATTATGAGTCCCAGTTTATATTAGTAGATGGTACTCGACCGCTTGAAGCGCATATAGCAAGTAGTGAAGAGTATGGCCCACGTCAAAATGTCTTAAAAAATGAGGAGAGTCAGAAAGTTACAATATTTGCGCATTTTTAACGGACTATGTGCTTCCTGAAATTAAAGCCCTTGGTTTCTAATTGTAAAAAGACAGATGGCGCTATCATGAGACATAAACATATTTGCATAATGTATACCTATTTTAAATGGCTAAAGAAACGAAAACGTTGACAAAGAATAATAGGATCTAAAGCGAATTAAATAACTTAAATAGCTTAATCGAAAATTTTAATCCGAACGTATTTTGACATTTTATTTCCGCTATAAAACACTCATACCAACATTATCGTCTCAACACGACTATTGGAAGAATTGTTGTTGTTGTTGTTGCTGTCTCAAACCGTCATGATCATGACAAAATAATTACATTACACTATCCCTCCCGTCGCGACTGTCAGGCAGTTTTTCTATTTGTCGCCTTGCATCACCCATTGTATAGTCTGGCTGTAGCTATCGTGCTTCGTCACTAAATTGCGACGAAACGAAACCAACATTCAACTCTGGCACAACTCCAGTCTCCAGCGCAACTCCCACATCCCACACGAGATCCTTCCTATATATACGAGTAGAAAACTTAAGTCGACATTCTAATTAATTGGTTCGCCAATTGCGATAGAAAACAATTTCTTAACATGGTTTTCGTTTTTGCGTGACGTGACGTGGCTTTTTGGTTTAGTTGTTGTTTTGTCCAAGACTTATTTAGCCAGTTCCGTGATGATGTTGTGTTTTTGCCTTCTGCATCATTCCCCACTTCCATTTGTATGTATTTAAGCGAATTTACTCCCAAAGTGTCGGAGCATTTCATCCTTAGTTTCCGTCGGGCGATAATTACAGCAATAAACTAGCAACTAACAAGGACTGCAGTAGGTCATGTGTTTCAATTAAGGCGGGAGGTCGGCCGATGCAATTTTTTCTCTTGAGTCTCAGACTTTTCTTGGGAGGAGAAGGTTTTTAATTGGAGCTTGAAGAAAGTATTTAAATAATGACGAAGAAAGGAATAATAAACCAGGTCTAATTCGGTGACAGTCCCTCCCTGACAGGTTCGGTTCAAAACCTTGCTTAAGGGGGTAAACACATTTACATTGAAACAATATCTGTCAAAGTGACGTTTAAGCTTGCTTGATGTTTCTAGTTAAAATCTAAGATTAGAAACTTTATTGAGGGGAATATTTACCTCCATGATCTACCTCCCCGGATCAGCCCTGGCTTCTGTAGAAATTACTCCCACTTCCCCTGCATTTTCCCTTAAACTGTATTCCAGCCAATTCAAAAGACGAAATAATTATAGTACATCTAAAGACCGACCGAATTAATTGGTTGCGATTTGTGTGTTTGTTCGCTCTCCATGGATACTGGAGCTGGACAGAACCGACGACGACGCAAGGCGACAGACGATAAAGCCAGAGCCGGACCGACCAACGGCAATGGGTAATGTAGTAGCGCACTTACAGTTACATGCAATCAGCTAATGACATTATTTACGCGATGGTCTGGCGCTGTTTTTGTTGCGGTTTTCTTATGGGACACATTATAAGAAATCGTTGCTGCTACACAAGCCAAAGGCAACGTAGGTGTTGGACCGGAGTTACAGTGTAGCCTTAGAATTAGAAATTGAAGATTAAGACCTCATGTATACTTTTTTTTATGTGGGTAAAGTGTTTGTAGATTCTGCTTGCACTAAAGTGAATGGAAAACAATTTGATCAAATTGATTATGTGCGTGAAGTAAAAATAGTTGATTCAATTCGCAACTCAAAGTTTATACGATTTTTGTTTTGGGAGAGAAATTAGATGTTTAGTGAAAGAGAGGTAAATTATAGAATTAATTTAGTTTCGTTCTTAAATCACGCTAAGATTTGCTTTGTTCAAATGGAATGGAAGTAATCATTAGCGGCGGCGTTTTTTTGGGGTTGGTAGTAGATGAAAGCCATAATCTAGTACTACTACCATCTATTCATGGTCTCATAGGCGAGTAGATGAGCACAGTAGTTACGCACTTAACACACGCCAGAGGGCGTCTAATAAAGTTGAGAGATTTTATGACATTTCTTCCTAATTTTGGATTTGTTATTTTATTAGTTGTTTTGTTGCAGATGCAGAAATCAAGTGAATAAAACAATCAAACACATAGCTGTTGTTTTTTTTTTGTTGAAATCAAATGGTTTTTGTTTGCAGAGGGAAATTTTGCTGCAAAAATTAATAGAACACAGCTTTTATTTGTGTACAAGTGAAAAAGCACTGCCAGTAAATATTTTAAAATCACTTTAATCAATAAAATAAAATATTAACATGGCATAGAATTAGTTCTTTAAAACAAATCCTCAATTTTGTGGCAAATTGTCTTTTTGAAGTTTGGAATTGGAAATTATGCAAATTTGTAGTAGATTGCTACAAGTGAAGCCATTTTTTTTCGTTCCATTGAAACTGGTGCTGGTGACGGTGAGTAAAGTAGTGACTAGCAGGTCTAGGTACTTATAACCACCCCCAAAGAAATGCTAATAATGAGTTATGACCAATTTTTGACAGCTGACACACAAATGTCATCATATAGATCCTCAAAATTCACGCAAGGTTTGAATTTTGGATTGGCCACGTAACGGGAAACATCAAGACATTTGTTAGTTACATCACAGACTCGTTAAAATCTAAAAATCTCGGTATCGTCATCGTCACGATATCGGTTTCGTCACGAGTCTCGAGGCCTACGAAACATGTTCGAGTCTAAAAGTTTCTTTTCGTAACTTCTAGAAGATATTCGACGTTTGAAGTTCCCCAGAACCAAAGATTATAATTTTGAGGTTAAACTTTGGTCTGAATTAACTGAGAATGCTACAGAATCAAATTTCAAAGATTGGATATGTTTTGGATCTCAAATGCAGAAAAAAGGGAAACATTATTTTATGTCTTGAAAATCGTAGATAGATATTATTATTTGTTAAAACCATTCAAAAATCAAATAAAACCAGCATAGCGAATATTGTTGAAAAAGAATAGATAACAATAAACAAACGAACATACATTTTTATTCATCAAACATTGCCGACTTCAAGTTCAATAAAAGATACTTAAAGTATTTATAGGATAAAGGTAGGTACTCATACTCATCTTTAAGTATAAGTACCCAGTTTACCTACAAAACTTGAACCAACATAGAAATCCTTTTTCTGTCTCAATTTTCTCACTTGAAATTTATAATGATGACAAGCGTATCGATATTAAAAATCCTCTTTTTGAATGCAACCACTTGGGAATGGAATCACCATCAAAATAACCATTACCATCATCAACCTATCGAACTCTGCAAAATGTCCTTTTCACTTAAGTGATGTTAAATACAATTTCGTCCTGCTGTTCTTTTGTTACAATTTTACCACAGATAGGTACTTGATCCTTTGAATTTGTTACTTTGAAATCATTGAATGTAAAAAAAAAATAATATGAATGAACAACGAAATACCTTTTAAATTTTACATTTCAAAAAAATGAAAAAAAAAAAACTTAACATTTGTTATGTTGTCACGCATAAATATGATATTTCAATTATCTCACGATAATTGACTTTTAACATGCAGAAACGGTTATTTTATGAGTTTTTCTTTCCAAAGACCACAATGAAATTTCATTGAATGAAAATCTATTAACAGGTTGAAGTAGGTACTTAAGTTTGTTGAATGGCGGATCGAATTTCATTGTTTTGCGAGTTCGTTTTGAGTAGACTCTAGGTCTGGGCTGATAATGATTTCATTCCATTGAAGAAAATCTTAGCACCTGGTAGGTTCTTGGTGTTAAATAGGATTTCCAAAAAATTAAATAATTTGCAATGTTTTCTGAAGAATTTTGGCACATGGTTGTTAATCATAACAACATTTAACAGCGTTTTTCTGATTTTCTATTTAAATTATAATGATGATTAATAGTTAAAAATATATAGTTCAATTTATTATAATACACTGCACTACAATACACGCAATGGTAAAGTACTTACTTTAATAATTTACTTGGATTCGAACTGGAAGGATTTTTAAATATATATATAAATTAAAAGTGAGGGATTTATTTCTAGAACGACTTTAAAAAAACAACAAAAATGTTCTGCATTAAAACAGACTACTTTTGATTATTGGCTTTTGGGGACTATAAGGATGACTTGTAATTAATTATAAATTTAATAATTACTTTAACGAATAAAGTCCTCGAGGTTGTTCTACATAGAAAAATGTGCCAACTAAATTTTAGTTTTTTATTGAAAGTAAAGTTTTTATTAAAGGCAAACTTTGTCTCGTCTCAAGATAAACTTCAGTTTTCAATTTGATATATTTGAATAGAATACAAAGCAATATTTTTCAATACATTTTTCGGTGTTTACGTAAAAATACGAATACGTTTTTCAACGAACAGTTGACTGTGAGAAAAAGAATGATATTCGAGAATAACTTCAAAGACTTTCAAAGATTAGCCTTGCGACTTCGGACTGCTTTATTGTCATCGCAAAAGCCAATTAAACGGGAAATTCTTGTCATCGAAGATTGAATCACATTGTTCATCAGTTTCTCGAGGAAAAATTAGCGTACGCTTTTCGCAATTTCAGATGATTCAGATTCCACAAGATGATTATGATCGTTTCAACTTTCAGCTGTAAAAATTGTTAGTTCAAAAATTCCATCGGTTACGCTTTTAACGGACTTGTACGAATGAAGTTCTTCAGCGATTTGACTATGAATATTTGAATTTAAGTTATCGATTATAATTTTTTGCAATTATTATAACACTTGTATCGTTTGCGGATGTCTCTGCTATGGAGCCTGGAAGTGAATGAATTGCTAGAAAAACTGACTTCCAAGGGAATAAGATGCATCGGCTTTGCTGATGACATTGTAATAACAACTTTAGGGAAGTTTGAAGGCACATCTCTGCGATATAATCAAGAGAGGCCTAACAATTACATATAAATGGTGTCAAACCGTGGGGCCCTCAATAAACCCAACAAAAACGACAATTATACCATTTAGAAGATTTTTGCCTGACATGAAACCTATACGGTTCACCTATCTCCTCTACACGAGGTCATTGATAGTGCTGCAATGAGAGCAATTATGAGATTCGCAAAAGAACGAATTGGACCAGGAAAATGAATTAGCCAAAGAGCAGGAATCTGTATTCCAAAATCTTCTGTTGTGGATGTTATAGACATACCAAGGGATGGCATGCACAAAAAATTTAACTTTGACAAGAACTATACCCGACAAAGTTAAGCTGTAAAAAGGAGTGGGTAAGTTAAGCTACCAACTAAAACTTAAATACAAATGCCATCAGTTGATATACTAATAAGTCGAGAACGTCCAAAGGGTTTGGAGCAGGTATCTTTGGACCAAGAACCAAAATTTCTATACCAATGGGACAGTCCACAAGTATTTTTCAGGCAGAATTAAATGCCATTGATAAATACGCTGAACGTAGTCAAGGTGCACAATTAGTACACAATTAGTTCAAAAATAGTATGGGACTGTATTGACATACTGAATAAACTCGGTAAGGTAAACACTGTCACACTCTATTGGATACCTGGACATGTAGGAGTTCAGGGAAATGAAGAGGCAGACTCCTTAGCGAAGACAGGTGAATCAAATCCACTATTAGGACCCAGAACCTTACTGTGGATTAGGGGAAAATGTGATTAAAAATATGATCAAAAAATATGAAGAAGCTAAAAGAGAAAAAATCTGGAAAGAACTTCCTAAACTGAGGCAGGGAAAAATGTTACTTGGCAACTATAACCAAAAACGTTTCAAAGACTGCATGAAATTAAGTCGGAACAACCTAAGAATAGTGACAAGCTTACTCAATGGTCACCGTCACTGTAAACTGAACTATTGCAGATGTTGTAACAATCATGAAGAAACACCTGACTAAATTTTATGGCCGTGTGAAGTACTCATGCACCAAAGAAAGAAACACTTGGGAAACTACAAAGTAGAAGAATCAAACCTTAAATTAGAGGAAGAATTGTAAGTAAATCAATTCTAGAAGGGGCACAGCAGATCTTTTATGTCGCAGGGCACAAATCCCCAACTTTTATTCATTCATATGACTATCCGGAATCAGCGAAATAAAACCTACGCAAAGATCAAATCAATTTTATCAACAAATTATTACATTTACTCAATAGAAAATGACAATACCTGTCAAATTGTGCACAGCCTCAGCCTAAGTCAACGTATAACGCCAGCTATCAGGTTGTGACATTATTCGAAACACAGAGCCATTAATTAATTTTCTATTTTTAAAATGATTTGGTTCTTTTTTGTTGTAATTTAAATATGTCCAACCTTTTAATATTAAAAAAATCGAACTTTCAAATTTAAAAATGCTTCGTTTAGTCTTCTTCTTCTTCAAATAAAACAATTTTAAAACTGAAAATAAGTTCCAAATTCGAAGATCTATTCTCATTAAATAAACTAAACTACAACTGACAAATTCCTAACAGGTTTCTAGAACCAATATCATATTTCTTATAATATTTTTCCATTTCATCTTATGAAATGCAAAATTAAGAAAAACTCTCGAAGAGTTTTTTAACTAACTTCACCCTAAAATAAGATAATTTTTGCAATTTTTTTTGAATTTATCTTTTCGGACCTAAACTTACAACACCATATTATTATTATTGAAATTAAAAAGATTATTTGTTTTAAAAATCTACTCTATAAAATGTAATTTATTTAACTGAATACAATTAACAGTACCTATCTTAAACTTTTTTGAATTATCCGTGAGACAAGGTTTTGATTTTTTAAAAAGTATGTAAAAGGCTTTTAGTGGCTGTAGAATTAAAATCCATCAAATTCTTTCGAATTTGATTGTCCTAATTGAATTATCGTTTTCTCATCTCGCATAACTTTTTCTTATTGAAAAACGATCCTAGAGGTCAATAAAATAATTCTTCTAAGACTTTTGGAATGGCTTTCTATATACCACTACCCAGTATTTCTAAACTTCTAATTTCATATCTCTTGTTAGTAATAAAAAGCTATCTTAAATTTTACCACTCAATTTTCGTATAATTGAACTGTTAAGTATTTCATTAGAATTGAATAACAATGTATCTTCTCTTATTTAATAAAATTAAAATAAATTTTCAAAAAGAAAATACCACCAACTGCGTAACGAGGGAAACCAAAACACATAACTTAATTCAACAACACAACATTACTCTCGTATCTATATTTAAAAAAATATGTTTATACAATTTTAAATGTTAATTCCAACTTAAATCCCCAATAGATTAAGACTTGACATACTTTATGACATTGATATTGAAATTGATATTTTGATATTCACCGTCACCCTTTTAAATGCCCGCACCTGGAAATAGAGATAAGTCGATTATAACGAGAGTTGTTCTTTTCAAAAATCACACAAGAAAAATCTATAAGCCAAAAGGCCTATAACATAAATATTATCAATTCATAAATATTATCAAAATGATAATTAAAAATTAAATATTATAGATACCCCTTTTATTCCCGGTGAGCCGCCAGGCAAAGCATTAAATTAGATTTAGTGATCGTCGATCATTGGCCAAAAAGCAATTAAAATCAGCTTAGGATGTTTTATTCGATGAATATGAGAAGCAACAGGGACGGACTTTGAAGTTGAACTTTTGTTTGGTGACAATTGAGGGGCCCTTCACATGGGCATAGTATTTAACCTTTAGGAATTAAAAGTCAGTTATTGAAGATGCAATTAAGAAAGTGTTGAACGAGTTCCAAAATATTTGTTAAACGAAGAGTAGTTCAACCTTCATAACTCCTTTAAATTCGGGCCTTTGAACCTATTACATTTTTGATTAAATAAACGTAAATATTTGTAAAGTCTTAAGTTTTGTCTCTATGTCTAGGAATCAAACTTAAGAAAATAATTTTCAATTCTGGGCCTTTCTAGCTCCTATAGTTCGTCTATGTTTAACTCCACCACTGTACACACAAACAAGATCCAAAAAATAAGTTATCTCCGGCAATAGCTTTATGTTTATGCATCTAAGAGGGAAACTCCAACATCCAAACCAACTCCGAGAGTGTTTTCCAAAAATATTACTGAAGAGGCTCAAAAAATAGAAATCTTATTTATGTGCCAGTATGACTTTTGTTTGCCCACCAAAGTGTGATAATGATATTTTCCCCCTTCTTCTCTTCTTTTGGTCTTTCAATCGCTTACAACTCGATCAATAGAAATAAATCTTTGTAATAAAAATATCTCAATGAATTGTGAATCCATAAAGGAAAGGAATCAATAGTCCAATCCCTGGTTTGGCTATAGTGGTGGACGGCAGAGGAATCAGGTAGGTACGTATCAACATCAGAGGAACACAAGGATCGGACCCCACAATTGCCCATTATATGGGATTAATGTTTGCTCAAGCTGGAAACTAAAGAAAATTTTTGGAAAATTTATTGCTTTTCGAAGAATGACCTTCTGAATGGGAATAAATGGAGGGACGATTGGTCTTTCTTCCTGATGAAGACCGAAAGGGAAAACGACCATTAATGGTCCGCAGAACAAGTAATAAAGACATTCATTTGGGCACAAAAAAAAAAAAAAAAAAAAACAGGTAATGTGTTGTGCCCATTGAAATGAATTGGTGGATTGGATACTCCGGCTACCATTTTATTGTCCTTGCATCAGCTACAGGCTTCGAGTACATGCACACTCCGATTGGGAAGAAAAAGATACAATTAACGATGTCGCGAGTTGAGGTCCTTTCGATTGATAAACTCGGAGATACTTTCGTTTTAAGGGTCTGTCTTGTAATGAATTTCTGTTTGATTTGATTTATTTGTGATCCTTTCAATTGAAATTGAATTTAAGAATGAAAACCGGGAGGATATGCTCGAAGATAGTTTTGCCACCGCTGTTGGTGGTGACAAGTGAATTCGCAAGGACATTTCTGAAGAAAAAAAAAGGAGAAAGTTCTTTAGTTGGAGAGTGAGAGACCAACTAAAGTCGTTGGTGGTCTGGTCTGCTATGAAAAATATGAGTTATTGACTAGGATTTCTGAATGAATTTGATCCTTCGTCCTTTGAGTGTTTTTTTTTTTAAATGTAATTCACGAGATTTAGGTCAACTATTGGTTATATCACGGGGTCATTTACTTTTTTCTTTCCATTCTTTCAAACACTCTAAATTGTTGTAATAAAAAAAATTAAATACTGTCATTCAACTTTTTGTAACCATTGTTAATTTTTTTTTTAAAGTACCCAGAGTATTATGGTTTCTTGAAAAAAACTTTATCAAATAATTTCTTAGAAATGATAAATAACTCAATTTAAAGATTAAGAGAGTCGGTGGGTTTTAATATTTAAAAAAGGCATATTTTCTGACAGCTACCATTTTTAACTTAAAACAATGTTATGTTTTTATTTTTTAAAGACTTTTTTTTTATTGAAATTGACATTTTTGGTTCTTGTCTCGCTTACTCAACTCAGTTACTCTATTTCATAGAATTGTCAAGTGACTATGCATTTTGTCAATTAAACGAAGTTAAAAAACTTGACTAGGTATCCTTTGAGATGTCATTATCAATTGAAAGTCCAATAAAAGCTTTCATTTTGAAAAGCTCAAATTAAAAGCAACTGTCACTTTAAAAGCTATCATCTTTTGACATTTTTGAATATGCCATTATTAAAATGGAACACAATACACGCTTTTAAAAAGCATTAAAGTTGTCAAAATTCACTCCAAATATGGTGATAGCTTTGTAGTCAAAGTTTGTAAGACTAAAGCTTCCCAGCCAACAACAATGAAACTGATGGAAAAATTTAAGGTGCTAGGACAAGTTAATGGTGTAAAGAATCGAATTCGAATAGTTTTGCTGTATTGCCTTTCGTCGATATTTGGATTAAGGTATTCATTCCACAAACGTCCCCATAAACGATCTTCTAAGAGTGCTTCAACAAAGTCAATAAATAGTTTTTGAGTAAAATTAAAAGAGTAGGACCTAAATGACTACCCGGCGGTATTCCAGAATAAATCTTAAACTTTTTTGATGTAAAACAATTAAAAAGTACAAAATATGGTATGATCTGTTTTATCGCTAAATCCCAATTAAAAAGTAAAACTCAAAAATATAGTTTTTCAAACGCCTTACGAAAGTCATTAAAAATACAGAGTCAATGAAGTTTTCTGTTAATTCTATCAAATTAGTAGAAGTTTATCCAATAAAACTTCCAAGACTGACAGGACTGGCCGACTGGCGACAATCTCATAAAATTTCAATCAATTTATCAATTTAATCCTTAAACCAGAGGTCACCTAAGACCCTGAACTTTTTCAAAAACTTAGCCCAAAACTATACGGTTTCTCACCTTGTGAAATAACTTTGTTTGAAGTCAATAAAATTGATGATAGGTGGCACTTAAATTGTTGACGTTTCATCAAAAATGTTTAGTACATAATACTGTAAAACTGCATTTTTGTTTAGTTTTCAAACAATACCCTTTTTCAATTCAACAAAAACCACTTAAGTTTACAATTAATTTAAAAAAATCTAGCCCACAAATAAAGTCAGTTGCAGTTGCATATCATATTTGGGTTTTAATTGAACTTAGTTCAGCTTAAGCTTGATAATTTTTTTCGTCAAATGTTTTCTAAAACTTAAATTAATACTTAATTAAAATCCCAATGACGAAATAAGTCTTTACCCGCTTTCGTCCCAAAACGTCTCATTGAACTAAAAATGTCGTCGTCGTCGCCGTTGGTCGTCGTGATATCATGAGTAGTTGTAATAATGTGTACTATTAATTGATTCGAATTAAGATTATAAACAAACAGGTTCAGAAATTTTGTGTTTTATTAATAGGGTAAGACAAGTTTCTTTTTATTACTAAACGCTTGTTTCAGATAAGTTTTAAGTGCAGCTTTAATTAGCGATATTGTGAGTTTATAGCTCAAAAAAAAAAGGTAATGTATCTTTATTGCTTTTGAATTGTTGTGATTTTATAATTTAATATTAGACACTTAATCGTTGTACAATAAAAACACTTAAATTAACAAATTAAATTGACTTAAAATGAAACGATTAACAAACAAATAAAATGAGGGCGCTTGCTCTGGTGAGGGGCGAAACACAATTTTTGAAGATTCAAATAAGAAATTGTCACACGAAACTTAAAACAAAATCTCTTGCAACTTATGGAATTATTGGAATTCAATCCGTCTAGTGGTTCCAGAATCACCAAATACGGTACTACATATTTTTAAAGCATTCAGTCTAAAAGTGTATATCGAGTGATTAAAAGTTGTTAACTCGTTCAGTGCAATAAATTTTCGCACGACCGTAAAAGTGCACATTAGGCCAAGTACCACTTGGAAATGAATCAATTAAAACAACACGTCCATGGAATGTGGTCTGCCACTTGGTTCCACGTAGACGTAAGCACGTAACCCTTCCCCAAAACCAATCCAAATGACTCCAAGACGCTGAACTAACCTATAAGCGAATCATATAGCCGCTAGCCGCAACGAACAAGCCGAAGATATTCACAGAGAGCTCACACAAAACGTCGGTCGGTCGTCGATAAGATGCTAACAAGAAGTTAATTAAAAGGTTTTCCACTTTGAAGTCGACTCCGACTCGGCTCTACCTTACCTACCCATAGTCGAACCTGAGAGTGAGGTATTTGTATTTTAGCCAGGCTCAAAGAGAAAGCATCACCGGCAAGATTTCCCCGGCCTGGCTTGACTGTGACTGTGGCTGTGGAAAACACACAATCACATACACGATTGGGGCAGATCGGTCTCGGTTACATAGTGAGACTGACTTTTATAGCTGAAAATTCCCTGGAGACTAAGCGGCTCTTTATATTCATGGATCAAATCAGTTCAGTTCAGGTATTCCAATAGTTTCTGTTGTGGTTGTTGTTGTTGTTTTGTTAGTTTATCTGTTGGAACAGCTTTGAGCTGCTTAACCATTGAAGCCGGCTTGAGAATAATGGCATTGCAGCAATAAATCAATTTCGTAATGAGATTAATGTGAATTAAAGATTAATTATTTATGAGTAATTGGATAGTGGATGTCATTTGTGTTACATTCGTGATTTGTGTAACTGATATCGCGTAAGATTGTTGTCGATTGGATTTGTGAGATTTTTTAAATCAAGTGAGGTGAGGATTGGAAATGGTTTTTAAGTGTATAACTACTTTTATGGGTTTCTTTTTTTTTTATAAAACGATTTGAATGAAACTCTTATATGAATGTTGACCAGACGGAATTTAAGCCAGGTTTTTAAGCTACATTTATTTATCAAACAAATTATTTTTTTTAAAGGTAAAGGTAAAAAACTATTTGAGTCGAATAGGAATTAGTCTTATTCTTCCGACGCATTTTAGGTAAGGTGTTTCAAAAACTACAAAAACTGTTACGAACTGTCTGCAGGAATCACTGACAGAATGGCTAAAAAAACTGAGATTCGACGAAAGACGAAACTCGAGACAAGATCAAGAATATGCATATTAGGCTTTTTTGTAAGCTCAAAGTAGGGAACCGATCAGTCAAAAAAGATCTGTTTCTTTTTAAGCTCAGAAAAACCAGAGCGCTCATATTGTATTTTGTTTTTGTCAATCGGACCTAGCTCGGAAAGTGCTCTATGAGTTCTGAATAAAATGACCGAGGTACTGAAGTAAGAACCTGAACGCAGCTAACTGCATTTTTCTTTTCGTGTGCATGACAGAGATAGGTTGCTTTTGACAGTTCACTAGTTCAGTGCTATAGAGTACTCGATCAGGCTCTGTTCAATGCTCTGCTCGGAGCTAAAAAAATTAAAATGCCTTCGAGATGTCCACTAGGAAACTTCTGCGCACGGTCATATAACTGACAGGCGGATTAAGTTCTTTTCTGAGTTGAATTACTGACTTATTTGAATTTTACGACAGTCCTCTCATCTTCCTGGAGCCAAGTTTTTCTTTTCCTTTTTGCAGTTTCTGTTTTAATTGAAATTATTTAATACGGGAAGGAACAAATCCGTTGAAGTTCTTAAACTTCTTAAAAGGATTTTCCCTTCGTCGGCGGAAAAATTATTAATTTTAGCTGCTCAACAGTGCAGTATTAACTGCGACGCACTTTTTGAAATAAAAATATATTAGTCATAAACATTTGTAATATTTCCATTAAAAGAAATAAACACACATGCTTTACTTAATCTTAAAATTCTTCAATTAAAACAACCATTTAAACATTTGAAATTAATTCCAATCTTAAGGTTTGGGATTTCGCTGAATGCATTCATCTCTATTGTGGAAATTAGGCTCAAAAATAATGAATGCATTCAACAATAGGCGTTATTCTTTTGTAGTTCAGAGCAGAGCCTGAACTGTCAAACAAAAAATTGTGTTTCTTTTTTAGCTCTGAACGTTCGGAGCATCAAATTTGTGTTTCTTTTTTCGTTCTGAACATGTTCTGAGCTTGTTCAGAGCGCGCTCTATGAGGTCAGAATAAAATAACTGAGCAGACTGAGTTGGATTTTGTTCAGAGCTTGTTCAGAGGATTTTCTGAGCATGCTCGATATGCTCGGAGTCTGTTCAGAGCTCTGAACAAAATTCAACTCAGTCTGGTCAGTTATTTTATTCTGACCTCTGAGTTAAAAAAGAAAAACGCCTAATATCTTTGAAAGGACTGATGCTTTCATGTTCACATCAGCTGTAAATGACATGTAAATATGTTGTTCGAAAACAACACACATACATACATAGACGAGACTTCAAAATTTTTGTTCAAAAATTGTCAGCAAACTAAAATAAATGGGCCTTTGTACTCGCCCAAATACTCGGGTTATTAAAATATGTTTATAAATATTATATTTTACACATGCCACAATGACATTATGAAAACGTCATATATATTGTAGGCATTTAAATTGAACATTTCCAACGACAGAAGTGCCATTTTGGTATATTAATAAAATGTAAGAGTACAAAATGACAGTTGAAAAGAGAACAAACTAACATTCGGCGATGAAGAGAGTATATGTCATTCACTTTCGATTATCGATTTTGACAGATGTGATATGGCGGAAACTCTTATGAAATTTTAAATCATGTGTTTCTTCTTTTTAATTCAAAAATAGTTGTTTTTATTCTTTGAAAGAGAAAAGATTAACCGGAGGCCACAGAGAAGGCCTGATCGGACATACAAGAAATTATTTTGAGAATTTAAGACCTAGAACCGTCAGAAATGGCTTAAACCAAGTACCATATAATTTATTTCATCATCAGACTTCTGGGCACACAAGTCATTCATTTTATTACAAATTTTATTTTCATATCTCCAAGCTCGTTCCACAATTACAATGTCATTCTTCCAACGATTCAATTCCTAACTACACGTAACACACGAATCGTTAAGCTTGTAACAACAAAATTTAAATGCGCCAACAGCAAAACTTCTTCGTTGAAAGTCTAGGGACTGGGACGCGCCGTCAACCTTCAAAGTTGTTGTTGTATTATATTTTCGCCAATAACGAGCCAAAGGCTATGGCATCATTTAAAATTCCAAATTAATGACAAATCGAAGTCCTAATTGTATTTTATGAATTTAAAACGCCCAACTCGACACAGCATCGTCAATTGTTGATAATTATTCAATCATTAAGCGCGAACTTCGCTCGGTACACAAGAACCGGTTGATGGCACCTCCCTTCATCAAACTTCCACGTAGGTTGGTACATGGTACAAGCGTACATTACAGAGGGGTATATACATACATATGATTCAGGACAGGCGTTAAGTGTGCGAAAATTCTGGCGCTGCGGCTGCGTTCAGGTGTGCAATGTGTATATGAGACGAAAGGCACGAAAAACAAGGAGACTTACCGTAGTCGTTGTAATCAGCTTGTCTAGGAATAAATTCTAGACCAGTTAGGGACGCATCCCAAGAAGGACGCAGCAACAGTGTTTTGACAGCGGACAACACCGAAGCATCCGAGTATCCGTGTTGTGAAGTCAGGACACGTCGTCGTCGCCAATGTGCATAAAACGTCGCATTAATGAAATCAAATCAATAATAATCGCGATGGCAATATTTTTTGCTGTGTTGGCTTTCATGTTCGACTGTTAGATGTCAGCACAGGTTGCAGCTGCATTTCACATACTCGTAGAGTTGTTCGTAGTTCTGCTGCAGCTTCTGCTCTCTGCTATCTGTTGTCGCCGTTGTCCATTGTTGGTGGCAATAAATTCTGGAGTGGCTGGCCTCTGGCATAGTCGTCGTCGTCGTGGCATCATCCCCGTTTGCTCCAGAAAGGAATAAGTTATCTCCCTCTAATTAGAAATTTATTAATGATCGGAGTGACTTTAATTAATTCCCTGTTGCAGAGCTTGTCGTTGGATTCGATTCGAAATGAAAATGTCTTCACTCCGTCTTTGACTGGGTGATCTCTTTCACTGCTCTCTGGCCTGGATCTGAACCTGGACTCTGGGACAATGAGGCATCTACACATCAGCGAGGAAGTCGGGAAGAACTGGTTACTGGTATTGGCTTGTTCCCTTTTGTTGCATTGGCAGGAAACTGAACATCACCGAACTGGTACAAGCGGGCAGAGGGTGTTTTATTTTGTTCTTCGTTTTGTCGTCTTTTTGTTCGAAATTGTGTTCGGGATGAAGATCAAGAAGCTGGATGATGTGTGCCAGCAGTTGGAGATGTGAGATCTTATCACAGCAATGTCAAGCCTGCTGTTTGCCATGACTCCAGCTCCAACAGGAATATCGACCACTCGGCTCGGTTCGAAAGGAGCACATTTCATTAATTTATTGCAAAACGATTGGTTGGGCATTCATTGAAGGATTTTTTATTTTTTTTTAATGTCGTGTTTCCTTGGGGTGTTCCACTTCTGTTTGAGTCGTTTCTTTTTTTTTTGTTAATAAGTGGAAAATTTATTGCTACGATGTTGTAATTTTTGTAATTAATTCTAAAAGTGTAACCATGGGAAAATTGGAAGGATAGTTTATTATGGACATTGGACACATCGTTGCTATATACATACATGTACCTACATATATATATCGAACGACAAGTTTGGTGATACAAGTTGAGTGGAGATGGACGTATTGGTTGGAAGTACAATTGTACAGAAAAACTTTGAGTGAAATATCGTAGTCTGAGATTCATTCAAATTTTGCATGACTTACATAAATGGAGTTTTTATGGAAAGTGAACAAAAAATCTCATTTATCATACGCACTTCTATGTTAATTCCATTTGAACGGCTGGATGGATCTTAATTAAATTTGTGTGTGTGTCTAAGTGGATGCAAGAATAATTTAGATTCAAAATATGGATGTCCCAGGTGGCACTGCTACGCGATGCTTCATATATAAAGAAGCCTTCAGACTTCAAACAGTCTTAAGATAATGAAAATTTACCATCTGGGATAAATACACTGTGTCACAAAATCATTCCCGTAAAGTTTTTGAAAGATGTTATCAACTATGTACATATGATACTAAACTTTTCATTTGTGCTCTACTGCTGCTGTCTAGACGTTTTAGACGGGCTTTACGCGTTCTTACACGTGATTCAAATGTAGCCCGTAGGCGAGATGTTGAAAAGAATAATAGCCAAATAACAATCTTGTGTTCCGCCGCGTTCGTCGGTCGGTCTGGCTTTGATATTTTTAATAAAAACAATGTAATCTTATGGCAATTTTAAATGGTAATTCAGACGTTACGTAGATCTGTTTTCTATATCTGTCGTTTGACTTTGACAGCTGAAGCACTATTCGTTGTCAGTTTTTTATTTGAATTTTGGAAACTGAAGCATTTTTTTCTTCTTTTATATAAAATCTACTAGAGGCCATTCTCAAACCCACTCTTGAATACACACGAAAATTTTTATCAAAATCGGTTCAGTCATTTAGGAGGAGGTTAATCACTAACACATGAACAGAAGATTTATTTATATAATTTATATACTTTAGCCTCAGCAACATAATAATATATGGTGGTTATGCTATTAAATTGTAGCTGTATATGACACGTTTTGACGTTTGACATAGCGCCATCTATTGAATACTTACTCAATCCAGTCAACAGATGTCACCATCTGTTAAAATCGTTTGGAGTTAACAGATAATTGTGACTGTCAAATACTTTGCAATAAAATAATAATGCGATCATAAATTGAGATGTACCTAAGCTATCTTATCTTTCAAGTTGGATCAAACTGCGCACGGTGTACAAATTTGATTAAAATCCGTTAAGTAGTTTAGGAATCCATCGCGGACAAACAATATGACACGTAATTAATATAGGTATATATTAAGATAAGATAAGAAGATAAAAAAATTAAAAACAATAAATGTTTTAAGATCCGCTTTTCGGAATAGCAAAATATATTAATATGAAAAGTCTGTCCTTATATAGAAACACGGCTTCAATTGAAAAAGTAATTCTCTTATAACTTCAATTCTAGAAAATTTTTAATTCTTTAAAGATAATCGAGGTATACATTCGGAAGAAATGTTTCTCCGATTTGTTCGAATTCGGAGAATTTTCTAATGAGGTATCCATTCCGATAAACATTTTGGATAAGTCTTCCGACATTTGGTTCCGCAACTGATACCTCGAAAGTAAACTGAGTTCCGATTGGAGTTCACTTTCGTTACGGAAATTCTGGGAACGAATACCTCGATAGGGCTAAATATGTCGGTTAATCCCACGCAGACATTATTAAAAAAAAAAAAAAACTCAGCAAATCAAACCGATATACATTATACCAAGTTTTGTATTTTTAAGTTTGATTGTTTGTTTGTGCTTACACCTGCTTAATAAAAAATTCAAAAAAACAAAAACTCATAAATAATATGATTAAGAAAAATAAAAAAAAACACTTGTTTGGCTTTTTTGTTAAGATCGAAATAAAGCAAAATAAAAAAAATTATGAAGTTTGCAACAAATGAAACACCAAATAAATTTATTAACAGCTTTCTTTCAACCCACATAATTCTCTTGTTCGCTTTAACCGACCCAGTTAATATTTTTTTTTTAAACTTTTCTGCATTTTTAGCTTTTTTTTTCGGTTGGCCATAACTTAACCTTGAACCAAATTGTATATTATACATGTATGTATCTTTATTGGCCAAGTTAAAATTAGATTGAATTTATTTAACAAAAAGTTATTTTTGAGGTTCTACCGAGATTTGAACTCGGATCGCTGGATTCAAAGTCCAGAGTGCTAACCATTACACCATAGAACCGATATAAAAATTTAATCTCACTTTGTGTCAACCTCGATTAGAGGTGTATCTATGTACATACATAATTATGTATCTATATCAAATAAATATGTATGAATACAGAAAGTTAAATTATATATTTAAATTTATGGAAATGGAAACGTATTCATGAGATACATGAAACATGATATCTTTAAGATACCTGGACTTTCAAGATCCATAAATTAAGTCCGTCATTTTAAATTATAACTCGAAGAAAATAGAATTCTTCAAGAATAGAAACGAGCTTTTGTGTTATATTGCCCATATTAAATAGTATACATAAAACCTAGCAATTGCTTTTGCTTTATAATTTCAAAGCACTTACTATTTTCGATATGCATCAAAATGCAGTGAATCAATTTTTCGGCAGAACTTTTAAAGTAAATCAAGTATTTCGTGTGCGCAAAAACTTGTAGAGTAATAGTGAAATGTTCGTTTTATGCCACTCCGATTTTTAGTATCACTAATTATAGGGTGTTCCAAAATTAACGTAAGAAATAGAAAAAACAGTCTTTAGACTTTTGATTGTAATTTTTTATATTGAATAGAAATTTACATTCGACAGGGTTATTTATGAAATAACACATCGTACAAATGGCCTCCACGGCTTTGCATACACGTACGCACTGCTTAAAATTTGACTTCTACAGAGGCTTCTCTAACCGCTTCTTATTCGGTGGATGCCTAAGATGCGGTTGTGGTGACTGAACCTGGTGCTCCGCTGTCACAGTAGTGAATGAGGAGGCAATTTTTGGTGCTCCGCTGGACAGGGCATTGGAGGTTGCCAATAGAGTGGATGTAGTGGTGGATTCTGGGGCTCCGCTGACTGGGGCTTCGGTAGACACCATTGTTGTGACCGAGGAATGCGGTGTGAGTGGTTTGGGTGAGTCGGTTTCTCCGGTTGTGTTGACTTCAGCGGTCGACTTGGTGTCTCCGGTTGTTATTCTACCCGGGGTGGGATTGCCTCCGGCCAAGGCCATCAAAAAAGCCAAGGCTGGGGCGACACCTGCTCTAGTGACAGCTTTGACTGGGGCGCCTTGTGCTGCTGGGGTCAAAAAAGGGAACAGCGGCAAAAGCAGGCGTTAGTTCGGCAAGCTGGTGCTATGGTAGAGGATGGTCCTCACCTAACCAGCGTCATTTTGGAGTGCGCCGGAATTAGGAACTTGGTAGTCCGGCTGTAAGCGGACTACCCAAGTTTAGGAAGTCGGGTAGCTGACTTGACCGGAAGGTACGATTCACTCCAGGGTGGTAGAGGAGTTGGTTCCTGCCGTTGGGTCCACACTGTGTTTCCTATAGTAAGCACCGTGGTGACGTACTAGTCATGCGCACTCCGTCTGTGACGGAAAGAAATGGGTTCCTCGGGCATAATAAGCTCGATGAGGTTGGCCTAAAGGCCGATATTGGTAAAGGGAGAAGGCTTGTGGTGCAGGGGTTTGAGAGTCGGATCTCGCCTGAGGGTTCCTCAGTGAGATGCATAAGTTAAATTTGTGCAAGCTCACTGGAGAAGAGTTCATGGGTGAGGTCGGTCTTGATTCACCTTGGAAGGGTGGTGATGGGCGACTTCAAGTTGACAGCTTGTTGCTACATAAAGCACTTCTCATTCCCCATCAAGGAGAAATCCTTGGTGGAATGGTGCAACAGTTGTCTCAGTCTGGACCACTTTGCATTTAGGTGTAAGTAAAAGGAGTCGGTGTGCTGGTGTTGTGCTCAGTCGGGCCACTCGAAGCGCGATAGGGGCAATGGCATACATTGTCGTGATGATGACTGATGGGGAAGTCCAGCTGGTCATTTCATGCTGAGCATGAACAGGCCAGAGCGAGTTCTAGACATTAAAATGGTGGTAGAATACAATTTAACTACCAGGGTACCTGGATAGCCATGTTTGAGTTAGGACAGTTACTTAGTGAGGCACAGTGTAGCTTTGCGTAGTTGTAAGAACTTTACGTTGTCCCGCTTTATTGTACCTTGATGTGTTGCTTCTGTTTATTGGGAATGAACCTAAGATTTTCGGCATCGACGCTAATGCAGTTTCTCCTCTGTGGTTCAGTAACAGTTCCTCCTCCGGCTCTTGCAATATTTAGCCATTTACTAACTATTCCAAACAATTTTTTTTTAGTTTTTCTAACTAGTGAAAGTCTTATATCTTTTATTAAAAACTGGGCAGCTGAACATGTTCAAATAGTGACATTTTGTAAAAAAAAAAACAACGCAAACAAACTTAAAATGACAGATGTCATATTGATTTACCAAATAATTAAAAGTCAAAGTATCTAATTAATAAGAAATAGGAAGATGATAAAATCCAAAAAAAAAACACATTTCTCGCTTTATAACATATTGAAAATAGCTTTAACATTTTATCAAATCGTTAAAAATGTTGGGGTAGTTCATTTTAATTTAAGAGTAATATCACCAAAATTTATGAGGTATATTTTGACATAAATAAATGTCAAAATTTCGTTTCTATATTATTATTTTTAAGAAAATTGATGAAAAATGATTCTAGTAAAAAAATAATTAAAAATTTAGGTGGTCTTTTCGGGATTCGGGATCACTCATATTTCGATTTACTTCACTAAAATTCTTTAACTGTTGACATTTAAAAAAAGATGCAAATAAAACCTAATATTGAATAGAATGTGATGACCATGACCAGTAGCCTACACTGATGGAAGCTTTTAAAGAGAATTCAGTTCATAGGCCTCGTGTTAAAAAAGTCCTTCAGAGATACTGATAAGACAATACCGATGAAACACAATGTGTGCAGTCCATAAATGCTGGAATGATGCAGGTTGCATGCATCAACCTTTTGTTCGATTCACAGCTTCGGGGCATTTAAACTTATAACAAAAAAAAAAACAAGAACTTAATCGGCACCGTATCGCCACGCCAACCGTCTGCTTCTGTACACACTTGAAATTGTCTTCGAAACCAACGCCCCAAGCTGGCCAATATATTTAACCCAACTAATGGCCTCCGATACATGGCAGACTTCTTCATGAGGTATGGTTGCCAGGCGCCCGAGAATGGTGAAAAGGAAATTGACAAATCCCAGTTCTATTCAAAAATTATAACAACTTGGCAATCCTATTCTCCAACTGACATCTTCTGGCTTTCGTTCTTGTGAATGAAGTCGAAATTGCAATTGACAAAAAAAAAACAGAAAACAAAAGGAAAACCATGAAAAAAAGAAACAAACGGATAAGAGAAGTGACGAAGAAGATAAAAGGATTAATCGGTGACATGGACAATGGATTTCATCGCGGGATCCAATTTAATAAAAAGATATCGCGCAGTTAAACATATTGTAATTGGCTGAATATATGAGCGGAACGGGTTCCGAAAAGTGCGCGTTCCAAAGCGGTTGCACGGTAATGGAGTGGGGGTACATTTATATGCCACTACTGCCACTGGGTGTTGGACATTGGCCTCTGCCCCTTCGCGCACAGATCCCTTATGGAGGACGAATCTTTTATATACGATAATTTGCTGTGGCATTCCGAGTGTATGTCGTTTTATCCCGCTTGTCAATCAACTGCCTAATTATTCTTTTGGGGATAGAATGCAAAGATAATTGGGAGGAGAGTCACCGTCACCGTCGTCGCCGTAACCGTTGTCGTCGATTGAAAGGATATCAATATAATAAAAATAATTGCCTCTTCTTAAGGAGGCGTATCAAAGTCCAAGTCGAAGTTTGGCCTCTCAGTTTGTACTCGAAGTTTGTTGACAATCGCGCAGCACAATGGATCTGTGTGTGATGCGCGAGGAGAATGATATTGTATGTGGGTTTTTGGCATGCCATAAGTTTTAATCCGTTGGAAATTTCAAAAAAGAGACGGATTTCAATATTGTCATTTGTCTGTCTGCATTTCGTCAAGATATTTACGTCTGAGTTCGGATTGATGCATGATGAGGGGGAACAGTTGTTGGATGCTTGATGCTGGATGCAGCTGCGGATGCTAGACCTTCAGCTATCAATCAATATGAAAACTGACACAGATCATTCATATTAGGGGAGTTGAAGTGAAGCGGATCTAGGAGAGGAGAACATTTTGTGGAATAGTTTAGCAAAAGTTGAGCGTGACCATGCAGATAAATAAAAAGTTCTGTTTAAACTTTTGATGCAAAAGTGATGTTCAATAAATTTTCTTCGAATCAATTGTATGGGGTCATTTTAATGTGCAGTGTAGGCAAACTGTTTTAAAAATGTAGGGAGATAAAAGCCCGTGAACTAAAATGTAATTAAATTATAAGAAAATAGTACGTATACGCCCGAGTGATCAAGTTTACATAAGTATACATATTTTTGTGGATTTGATTAAAAATAATAACTTAAATACAATATTTGGTAGTAGTCTTCACTCCATAATCGACGATTTTAATTATTGACTATGTCATCTAACCAGAAGTGAGATTTATCACTTGTTTAGTTCTTTGGTAAAAAGTGATAAAACATCGCGAACAGATTTATATTGTTTAAAGTAAATTTCTATAATTTAAAAGCTTAGCAATGCTAGGTTGAATAAAATTTATCATGAATTGTCAAACCTTAGCGAACACAAGTATCAACACAGTTTGACATTCTCAACTGTCAAACCATAGACATCAACCACCGAAACATCATGCAGCTAAAAAAAACCTTAATATGGCGTCTGTTTCACTTACATATGATGTCTAGTGTGATTCAAAGAAAATCTTTAAAGTTTAAATGCATTCGTTTATTTAAGGTCTACATGCAATTAAATGAAGAAATTTAAAACGATTTTCAATTTTGATTTTGAGTGGCTTCTCATTTTGAGGTCTTGACATTTGATCTTCAAGGTCTACAAATTATAAAACGTCAAATTGAGTCAGCTGCCAAATTAATAATTATATTAGTGTTCAATTTTTTCTCCAAAGTTTAATTTTCAAAAAAACTGGGTTGAACTTACATAATAAGAATGAAGATGCAAATCGAAATTCAAAAGATGCCGCTAGTATTCTACACGTTCAGTTAGTAAAGACGCAAGTAAAAATTCGGATAATCTGCAAAACTTGCTCTCTTTCTTTCAGCAGTAATTTATTTTAAGTGAGTGGTGATACACAGCCCTCATGTCAATAGTACCGCATCAACTTTCTTTCAATTTCTTTAAAATTCAGCATTCAGCTATGACACTTCAAGTGATATTTTTTATTTTGACATTTTTCAAATGCCAATGCTACCAATTTGAAAATACAAAATTAATGACTACTTTTTTTAGGGACATTTTAAAAATTATGTTATAAAGTAATTAAGTAACTATTGCCTAAGCATGCTTTAAAATGTCAAACTTTTGGTCTGTGGAAGAAGTATTTGGTGAAATCAAAATGATTAAAAAATGAAAAAAAAAAAAAATAAGTTTTATTTTTAGTCCACTGTTACTTTTGAAGCTGTCATGTTTTTGACATTTGACAAGTAAAAACTACGACTGTGCTTAAAATAGGAACAATACACGCTTCAACACTGATTTAAATTGTTAAAATTAACTGCAAAAATGGTGGTAACAAAATAAAGCCGTTTTGGATCATTGTAGTTAGCCACTTTGTCAACGGAAGGACAAGTTAGTGATGTGGAAAATAGACACCGTGAGAAAAATGTAGACCGTAGTATTGACTTAAACTCATAGTTTGTCAATTACTCGTCTAGATATCATTGGAATTATGCATTTCACAAACGATATTAAAAAGTCTTAGTTCTTCTAAGATCCAGCTTCGCTGATTGGGTCCTTTAAATGCATCGAACTCACATTTTTACTCACTTAAAGTGACCTAAATATATTAAAGCAGAGTTGTGGTCTTTGGGGCTCGGAAAATCCAAGATTAGTTGTTAGAAAGCCTCTCCATGGTCAAAATGTCCTTACTTATTCAAAAATGATGCTTGTTCAACTATTAGCTGTAAAACGAGGTAAAATTAATGGATTAATGACTTTTACTGACGGAATTTGAAGATATTTATGTAAACGACTTTTATTTTCAACATGGCTGCGGCGGGGCCACGAAACAATCAGGGGTGGAGCTAAGACTATCAAATTTGACTATCGTTTTGACTTTTAAATTTGATAGTATACCTACACTTTTCCGTCTGTGTAAGATGATCACTTTTGTGTCACTTTTTTTGCATAGATTTGGTATCACTTACAATGAAACTAATTGTTATTTTTCAAGTTTAAATTTATTGGAAAAGAAACCTCTGAAAATTGGGAAGGAACTTTTTAAAATGTAAGTAAATTTTAGTAACAAATTTAAAACAATAGCTTAAACATTTTAATTTATGCCAAGGACATACGCTAATAAACACCAAATTACCATCATGACTAATTTTATGGAGCAGCATTCCGATTTGGCCAAATCATTTGCTTCAGGGGGAAACACCATCTAACGAATTTAATTTTGATCAAATTGACAGCTAAATAGGTGTCACTTAAAAAAGTCAAATAAAATTTGACAGTCAAATTGACTATCATTTTACACAGATCAATTAAAATTTTTTTTAATTTTACTTTCAACTATCAAAAATCACCTTACACGATTCCATCCCAGACATCAGACAGTGATATTTTTAGTGATCAAAATTGGCCGCCAAGTTCCTGTCAGGTTAAAAATAAGTTTAATCCAAAGTATGTAGTTCTTATGTCACCAGACAGAGAAATTATTGAGGTTAAGTAAATTATGCGAGGAGTCATGCATCAAGGCTTCCTTGGGGATCACTAGAGGAAGCATGAAAAATATAGGAGATAACTTCGGCTAATCACAGTCAAAAGAGTAGAGCATAACTTTATTACCATCCATGTGATACAACTTTTTCGTACAGTTCTAAATAAACTTTTCATATTTTGTACAGTTCTAAGTGAAAATATTGTAAGCATCGTCGGTAAGCATGTAACGTGTTTACACATTCGTTTTTGTTATGCGAGTAGATACCTACGCTACAGGGTGCTAGTGAAACGAACATTTTAAACTTTACTTAAGCTTATTCTACTTTCGCTGTCTAAATTAACTAAATTATCAGGCCTACAGTCCGACCAAATCTATGAATTATGTTTTCCGGCTCGGTCAACTTAAGTATCTTTATTCTTCTTCTTTAACTATACTCTCGACATCTTTATGTTTATTAACAAAGAATGGTCTGCCTTCTTGTTAGTTTAATTCCATAGCCAAAACAAGCTCCTATTAAATTAGAATTAATACGCACATTTCATCGTCAACAGTAGGTATTATCTTTCCATTATCAAAATATTTTCGGTGATCCTCATCAAAATTCCAAACTTGATTCATGGCATTCAAATTGTGTCCTAATGTAAATTTCTTTATTTTGCAAATTTGCCGCTCTTTTGTCAAGAAGTATTTTAGCTTATAAGTCAAGCCAAGTCAAGCCAAGTCACAAAAGGGCTAAGTCGGAGCATATTTGGTATGAAGGAGGGGAATAAAAACAACAAAACGGGGATCATCAAACGAAACCCTTTCGGGAATGTCTAACAAGGCACATGGCACGCTCTGAACATAATACCCGTGTAAAATAAAATGCGGCAATATCAGTGTCAGAGGCAGAAGCAGAAACAGTGGCTTCTAATATAGGCAGGGCCATATAGCAGCGGCTGGCTGTCGAGTTCGATGTCGATTTCGGTCCCAAACCAAAAGAGGAAGCCAAAAGCGATTTACGAAAATTAAAAAAGAAACTGTCAAATTGATAAATGGCCATGGCCTATAAATAAAAATGCAAAAAGGGATTTCCCGATGGACTTCTTCCGATCCGCGATCCAGATCCGCAGATGATGATGATGATGACGATGACGATGACGATGATGATGCTCAGCTCATAGAAAGTGGAATGGTTTTGGCTTCATCAGAATTCCATCCTCCGTAAAAAAAGGCATCCCGACCCAACCCAGAGTGTAGAGACAAAGATCCAAGATCAGAAATGGAAATCTGCGCGCATTTCACTAATTGGCTCGAATCGTTCGAATTCGAATCCAGAGCAGCAGCATCTATACCTTCCTATCGAATTCCCAAGAAGCTAAAAGCACAAAGCATAGTTATCACATTCATATCGTGTTTCACAGGAATTAAAATCCAATTACGACTTTCTTGCCATTAAGACCGGTGAATCCATAATCCAATTAATCGAACAATTCACTTAATCATCGAGTTCGAGTACCTATGTCTTGCGCACTGCGCATTGCACATTGCGCCTTGCCTATTGCTGTTATGAAGAGAAGAGCTGGTGCCTTGGCATTAACTAACCGGCCGCCATGGTATCGCTAACCAGCATCATATTTCATTACAGCTTCACGTAGGATTTCACTGAATCCGGACATAACCTGGAGCTGTAATACACCTCTCATCAGCATCATCAGCAATGCAGACCGGTGGCATCTTGTTTCACCTTAAATCGTGCGGTCCAGCCTTGAATTGACTTCGACTTCGACTTTGCAGAGCAGCACTCTACTGCACTGAGGACTCAGCCTTGCGCTTGCCTTGGATTGCGAGCGAAACGAAAGATCACTTCGGTTTCATAAATCAGGTGCCCACTGACAGATATCATTAAATATAATTGCTGCATATCATAATTTGCGATTTGCAATTATAAATGACACAACATACATGGGAACCACAAGCCACGTCTTGAATCGGATTCGGAATGTCCAATTGACTTGGATATGGGTATGGGTATGGTTATGGGTATGATGGGTAATGGGCATGGCGCGGCGTATGGGTAGTCTCCATTCAACTGATCATGCGAAAGTTTCCGAGGAAAACAGGTACAAAAAAAAAATTAAAACATTGGGAAGATGCGTGGAAAGTGGGATGGACAGGGACACTGGCCACTGACCACTAGATAGATACTGGACGGACAGGTGACATTAAGTTCAACGCCAATTAGGGATAACAGATTGAGAAAGTTGTAACAATTGTTGATGCAACGCGCAGATACGAAGAGCTTGAGCTTGTGAAGGTTAGATATGTATCTTATGCGATACTCTCGCACGCAAAAGATTGTAGTGAATTATTCTTCCTGCAGCTAAAATACATATAATATAAACAATAAAATTTACAGATATAAGAACAAGTATAAAAATTAATCGATAACTTGTCGATAACATCTTTAAAGGTCTTGAATCGATTACTCAAAAATGTTATCAAGGCTGACATATTTCAAGAATTGAAGGCTTTCAATGATGACGTTTGATTTGATTTTTCCTACGAGATCTACACTTTGGAATGGCCGTCTGATCCTACAAAGATATCAAAACCATTGATTGATTCATCTTAAAATTTTGAATTAACGTAGAACTTTATATTCATTAACACCAACTCTCTCCTGGCTCAAAACTAAGTTTTTAAAAGTTTATCAGCACTTAGACATTTGGAAGCAAAGGTGTTCAACTTTAGAACCAAAAAATTATATAAAAGGAACAGATTTAGTTTCTTTTTGAATTATTGGCACATTTAACTTAATTCTCTCTGACAATATCTAAAAATGTTAAAATGGTCTTATTGTTTCATCTGATAGCCTCAATCACTAAAATGCAATGTCTTCACTCCATACATTAATGGGCAGAGTGTCATATTTCTAAAACAAGGACAGTGTTTCTCAATTAAAGGATCTCTGTTTCTTAGGTATCACTTTTGAATTAATAAGACCAAGAATGATAGAAGCGAAAAATGACTTTTGAAATTCGTCGTTTTTCGTTTCGTTATCGGTATCGCTAAGGACTGGCTCGTAGCCAACTTATTTCGTCTTGGACTCGTTTCTTGATAATGCAATTCTTTTCTGGGTCTCGTCTATTTTTTTTTATCAAGAAAAAGTTAACTGAAAGTCTCGTTTCGTCTCGCCTCGAATTTTTGAGCCAAATATCCTCCAATCTTTGATTCCAAATGTCACTTACAAACTATAATATCGCTTTTGTCTGATTTTTCAGAGCGAATTTGACAGTTTGTGTTCATTCGAAAGGAAACTTCGAAGTTTCGAAATCGGTTTTTGCGCGGTAGAAATGTATATGCAAAGAAGAGAATTCCTAAATTTTGTAATAATTTCGTATCAAAAACCAAATCATTATATTTCTGACAACAAAACATGTCTCTAGAAAAAGAAAAGAAAATAGAAATCCGAAAAGACTGACAACTAGGCAGACAAGAGTCTAACCAAGTTTCGTTCCAAAAAAAAGACAGTCTGGGATGCTTTTCAAGATGTATTGTGAACAAGCTTTTCTTATCTCATGGTTAGTTTCAGTATCCATCTCAAAAATTTCATTCCAAAGATACAGGGCTTTCCATTAAGAGATGTTATTTTGATATTCAAAGAAAAATGGCATTTTTTGAAATAAATGATCGAATGTTTATCATCAACAGCTTCACGAATTTTATCTTTCAGCTCTTGAATCGACACGCTGGGCTGTTGGAGTAGATCTTATCTTTTACGTAGTCGTATATATAATCACAAGATCTCTGTGGCAAATTGCAAGAGGTAACATCACGGTCCGGAAACTTTTCGAGTAAAAGATCAATGGTTTCGTTGGTTGTGTGGAACGTAGCGCTGTCTTGTTGAAATTAAACGTTGTCCAGATCAATACCATCCAATTCCGGCTATTCTCTCAATAGCGCAATCGATTTACCGCAACTGTTGCTTCAGCCTCATTTTCGAAAAAAATAAGATCCAATGACCCCGAGCACCGTTCCACCAAGCAGTTACACGTAGAGGATGAAGATTCTTTTCAATAATAATTCTTGGGTTTTCCGAGCCCCAAGCCACCGAGGTGGAAATGGGCAATCAGCAATCAAAATGATTTTTCGATGAAATTCCGGATCATTTTCATGCATTCCAAGGACCCAATCAGCAAAGAAACGACGTTGTTGATGATCGACCGGCTTGTGTTAACTAAACTTTATAAGCCTTAAGAACCAAGTCTTTATATACAAAATAAGGTGTAATGGCGTTTTGTTGAATGTCCTATTCCAAAGAACGAAGACGAATGGACAAAAATTGGGTTTCTTCAAAACTTTGGGCTACCAGCAGCAATATCCTCAGTTGTTCTTGGGCGACCATTCGCTCACAACAGCTCCTATTCCCCAACTACACCCCCCCCCCTCCCTAGGTTCCGAAAAATTACTTCACGACGACCCCAAAACGTTTTAATTTTGCAAACCGTCTCTGCCATATTTTCACCATGTTTTGTAGTGAATTTTAATAATTTCAATGCGTTGTTAAAGCGTTTATCGATCATGTCAAATATCAAAAGAATTACAGTATCAAAAGTGACATCTATCGAAATACCTAGCTATTCAAAATAACAGGTCTTATCGGAAAACCCTTTGCTTGATTTAATAAATTGCCTACTTAAGGTAACAACGGAACTGCTCTTTTTTAAGCTTCAATAATACCCAGTTTCATATTAAGAAACTTTTCGATAAATTGCAACAAACTTTAAATTGAAAAAAACATTTTGGGGATAAGGGAAGCTAAAAAATTGGTCTACAGTTTTTGAAGTGCCTTAAAGTAATTCCCCTTATAACTTTAAACTTTTTAGCCACAAATCACATCGTTTTACTGCCATTCTCTTGACCCACGAATGAATTTAAATCATTAAATGCATAATTGAACAAGGAATTGCTTTCCTACTTTCCGATAACTTAAAAGCTGTAAGGACTCACCTAAATAATTTGAATAAAGTCTTGACCTAAAACTATTTACCCAGTAGACTCATAATCGAAGTGTGGGAACATAATGTCCAATATTCAAAAGAGTTGAAGAATTAACTGCATCAATATGCTGAACAATAAAAATCTATGAATTATTTTACAAATGTTTTATAAATATGCATTTATGCAACCTTTATCCTTTTCGATATAAAATAATAAAATTAACATTTAAATTTATAAACAACTTCACTCATCGACTCCAACTCCACTATAACTCGTTGTTCGCCATTAATATCCAAATTGATTGCCATTTGACACATAATTATTATTCGGATTTTTCCGAATGACAATAAAAACAATTTTAATGCTTCAACCAACAGTTCATTGCAAAGTGTGTGTTGACAGGCGGGGACAATGAATTTTGATCCATAATCGATTCAAAAAAATTATCCACGAATCAGTTCTGCAGCGGTATAAACCTCCACGAATGGGGTTAACATTTAGTGAGTTGCTGTTCCGATATCTATAGATACCTTGGCTTGTCAATACCTACTCGTAGACCGCATTTACTTACATTTTTTACGACAGACCGACTGACATTGTGGACGTACTGCTGCGGCTGCCACCGACCACCGGCCGCCTGTTAATTAAATTTCATGAAAATGAACCCATTGACATCGGACGCGGACTAGGTTTCGGACTCGGACGCTGACAGTTAGCAGCGGATACAAAAGCCCAAATGGAACAGAGCCGACAATTGTGTGTAGTTTAGTTTTGTTCGATTGTGACTTCTGACTACGACGACGACGAGTCATTGGATAAATAGTTTCATTATTGGCGAAACTGTGAAATTGAATTGTCTATGTCTGTCCGGTCGTTAACTCTGGAACTACACCACCACCGCTCCTCTGTGTCCATAGCAAATCGCATTCTGGTTGAAGCAAATTGTCCAACAGATTTAAATAGTCTGTGAAGTTGTGTTGGTCTAGTTGAACAACAATTTCAATTGGTGGACAAAAAATTCTTACACGGTATTCCAAAGGTTTCAAGACCTATCAATGCATTTGTTTAATGAAAAGAACATCGTTCAAATGTCAACTGCGGGCCTCTGTGTAGTGTTCATCTGTAATATCCGGATTTCTATAAGAATTTAACGCAAACGTCAAGATGAGTTTGACAGATGTCAGTGAATTGTATTATTCATTTGTGGATTCTGTAGATTGTTCGCAAGTCGACGAGATCAAATCACACGATCTTGCTGCCTACTTCACATCACTTCTATGTGGAATGACCATACATATGCTTGACCATTTCCAGTGTTGAAATAGGAGTTGCTAGAAACTCATTGACTAATATCGAACACTGCTTGTAGAATAATGTAATCAATTAGTCAATTCAATACCAATCAATTGATTGTAGTCGTTTGAAAGTTTAATTCAAATGAATGCTTATAATGAATAGAACTCAATTGATTGCATTAATTTCCTTGTTTAATTCAATAAATTCTATCTTCAAAATGCAATCGTTGATCTGAAGTGATTGCATTCACAAGAGAATGTATTCATATATAATAATTGATAGCATAATATGTTAAATTACTCGTGTAGATATACGAAAACCAAGTTTTTGGATTGAAATAACTTGACGGCTTTGACTTTTGAACCAACCGACGATATTTTAAGTTATCTACCTGTTAAAAACCTATCTAAACTGTTATTTGAGATGTAGGTACTTCTTATTATAAAAAGCTCAATATCAAATTGTTTGTTTCATTAAATCCACATTGAGTTAAAACTTTATTTGCTCTTAAAGCTTCAGTAAATATAGTCGTGCTTCATGATTAGGTAGGTACTCGAACGTGATCATTATAAAAGTTCAATATTTTTATTTACTCACCTGTTTTTTATATATTAAAAGTTAATTTCTTTCTATGGCTTATTTCGACAAAAAAATTTTGTCACCGATAAGATCTTCAACCGGTTCTATGGTGTAATGGTTAGCACTCTGGACTTTGAATCCAGCGATCCGAGTTCAAATCTCGGTAGAACCTTAAAATTAAATCTTTTGCTTGTATAAACATTTCAAGAAAATATGATTTGCAACACTAATTCTCAGACTATAAAGGTGACTTTTGATTGGAAATAGAGTATACATAGTTAATATACGAATTAATTGAACTTACTTGCAACAAACCGTGAATTTATTATGAATTCAAATTGAATTGTGGTCAGCGATCCCTATTTTAATTTACGAGTATGCACATTTTTATTTAAAACTTTATTTTGTGAAGTCAAAGTCACGTATAAGAATTTTTAACAATTCACCAATTGCTTCTAATTATTTTCTAATTTTTTAGGGTACTTTATAGAATAATTTATTGTGAAATTGGATTTATTTTGAATTTGTTATTGCAAGTGACGTTATTTTTATAATTTGATGATTAAATGATCAAATATAATTAACTTTGTAGTTTAAGATGTCAATTGAAAGTGCACGAATGTTAACACCCTTTTTTTGAATTCTTGTTGTAATTCTAAATAATTCACCTTTGAATTAGAATTCAGTTTGAATTTCTGAAAGTCATTAGCTAGCGAAGGAAATTAATAAGCGGATAGCCAAAGCCAAACATTGATTCACTTAACTATTGAAGGAATAGGTATTGATAAACGTTGAGGCTTCATAAATTTATAAAGTCCATAAGATAGTTAGTTAATTATAAGAGGTTTGAGCTTAGAGTTTTCTGAGACTTCTTTAAGTATGTATCAAGCAATTTCAATCGATCCTCATTAAAGCCTTGTAAACTATTTGCCCGTGCGTCGAGAGAAGCTTAAGCGAATTCTAATAAAATATGTCCTAAGGGAAAACAATTCATACGTTCTGATACAAAACCGTTTACAATTTTTTTTAAACTCAACTCAGTTTCTGTATCTGTTCTGTTAATAAAGAGTGCGGAAAAAAACTGGTGAATTTTTCAGTTTGTTAGAACCAGTAGAAATGTAGGTACCTACCTATTCAT
This sequence comes from Scaeva pyrastri, assembly GCA_905146935.1. Lineage (NCBI taxonomy): Eukaryota > Metazoa > Arthropoda > Insecta > Diptera > Syrphidae > Scaeva > Scaeva pyrastri. Next base: position 131,803,496 of record LR989927.1, read on the forward strand.
CTACGGGCTAACCCGTAAGCCCAATGCACCCATTTAGATGCTTCCAACGATATTATTAATCCAGAAATAAGTGAAACATGCTACGTAACTTGTATTTTTATATGCTCTTAACAAAGGTTGTTACAGAATCAGAAATATTTTGCTTATTGAACTCTCTTTGGTTTGCTGAATTTTCACGAGTTAAGGACATGATCAACGTGAACACCATCAGCTGTCAGTAATGGTTCGGTGGACACATCACTTCATTTTTGGGAAAAAGCTGTCAAAGCCGTTGCCAAGATCAACAAGGAAGATTTGGTGAATACCATACCTACTCTTATCAAAAGAGATACATGGATCTTTCAACTAAGCTCTGCAACTTAACACAAAGGCAAAGCAAAACCGCACAAGAGTTTGGAAACAATATTTTGGTACTTCTGATAAGATAGTGAAAGGAGGACCTGGCTATAACATATTTGTCTTTTTGTATCGAATTTTGCTCAGCAGGTTTGTGGAAAATTTTAGAAACCAATCAAGATCAGAAAGTTTCAACCTTGGAACCTCTAAGATCGCTCTTTTTCGGAGCAAATTATCGTCATTTTAACGCGCAGTGACTATGCGGAACCGCATTAACGACATTCTTGCGGGAAAAAAACATTCGCAAGTTTCTGTGAAATCACTGCGTCGCGTCATCGCAAGTGTGATTGCGACTTTCATTATCCATTTTTTTATTATTGAGCAGTGTAGACATGAGTGATTTTTCCGGAAATTTAAAAATATAGTTTCGTATGCTCTTAGTACGAGAAAATTACTGGTTTCTTTTTGAAATCTCCATTGCTGCCAAACCCGATCAGCAGATTGAGTTTTGAGAAAAAAACCAACGTGAGTGCACCGAACTATTGCAGCGCAGCAGCGTCAAAAGAAAGCTTGTGTGCACCGGGCCTAAAATTTATAACAGACTGATGAAAGGTGTGTTTGTTGATATTTATAAATCTTTTTAACTTTGGCTGCACTGAAAATTGTTAACACCTCTGAAATTATTTAAAAAAAAAACATTTTTTGAACTCAAATTTTTAAAATATAATATCACAAGAATGGTGAAACACCTGATTGATTAAATCTATGGAAATAAATAAATGGATGCAAATATTTTTTATCATTCAATTATGACTGTTTTTTCGTAGTCCATAAGACAACTTTTTTGTTAATATTTTATGTTAAATTTAACTTTAACATCACTGCTAATTTTAATAATTTTTGACACTTTTCGCTAAATTTTAGTTTTAGTTTTTTAATTTTTTGTAAAAAAAACTGTCAATTTTAATTATGTAATTATACCACACGTTAATAGTTGTATTTTGTATAAAAAAATTAATTTGAAGTCAATATCTTTTCCCGTTCTTGAGATATTCGAGTCAATAAACATTTTTTTTACTTTTTTATTAAAAAAAAAAACTGTCCATTGAATTTTTTCAAACTTTCACCACATGTCAAAAACCTAATTTCACATAATAGAAAATAGTTTTGAATAAAGCATTATTTTTCCTTCATTGTAGCGACAATTTTTTTTATTTTTCTGTTTAAAAAAAATAGCGGTAAGTAGAAAAATTTCCAAATTTATATTGAAGTATTACATTACAATGTATATAATAAAATTTATTTGAATTCAATGGCATTATCTATTCCTGAGATATTTGCTTTTTATGAAAGTCCTGCATCTTTTAAAGTTATTACATGTCGAACAAAATCTAATTGGAGTCGATATTTCTACTCGTTCTTGAGATACCGTGGACGAAAAAGGGTATCTCGAACGTACGAACGTACGAACGTACGGACCGATTACAATAACTCCCTACTGGAAGTTAATAAAATACATTTTACCCGGATTAAAGTAGCCTATGTGCTATTCCAGACTATAATTTATCTCTATTCCAAATTTCATCTAGATCCGTTCAGCCGTTCTTGAGTTATAAATAGTAAGTAAGTAATTAAGGATAAAGATAATAATTTGAATAAAAAAATTGGACACTTTGGCCATTGCAAACGTGTATTCTTTATAAAAATATCAACTCAACAAAATTGTGGTGAATATTTGAGCTTGGTTTGATTTTAAAACTCGTCATAAGAAATATAATTACATGCGTAATATTTATGCATTACCTTTAACATTCATGTGAAAGGATACCAACATAAGAAATTAAATAAAAGTTATAATGTGAGTAGAGCGTTTATTTGAAACTTTTATTACTCCGTTAAAAATTAAAGACAAAGATTACCAATAACGTAGCTTATAAAGGAAATGAACAGAGTGAAATCTTTGAAACAAATTAGGTCTTGTCAAATTTTTGTATCAAAAGGCTTATACAAAAACATACAAGAAGCTACAACGATTTCTATATTCTTTTAATCTCTTAACCAGGTCAAGCAATGCAAATATAATGTACATAGGTACATATTTTGGAAAAATCGATATTTGTGTGTAAGGAAGGAGTAAGGTATCTTATTATACTACCTGTGCACTTTAATTCAAGAGGATAAGCAATAACTTTACATAATTTTCACAACAAACGCCAAAAATTAAATTTAGCATTTAAATCCTGTATACATCCTGGAACTATAACTTCGTATCTCAAAACTTTAATCCATTTTTCTCTTAGTCATACGAAACCCCATAGATATTGTTATAGATATGTTTTTGCTTATAGCCGCGTTGAAAGAAACAAATGCTCTATGAAATTGCATGGTGCATCCTTGCAGACAACCACATTCGAATGCAATCGATGCGAGGAATCATAACGGTTCTATGGTGTAATGGTTAGCACTCTGGACTCTGAATCCAGCGATCTGAGTTCAAATCTCAGTAGAACCTGTGAAGGATACCTTTTTGGTTCCTTTTTTTTTAAACTTGTAAGCACGTTTGAATTTGATTCACTCCGGAAGATAGCTTCCATTTTACTGTGGTCAAACTTTAAATTGCGTATTCTCAAACAATATTCATATTGCGAGCTCATTATTTTCAAAATGGAAGAAGATTCGCCTCTTCATAAATGTCTCGCGGTCCCGATGCATCAGTGCCTCTATAAAGACCAAAGCCAAAGAAGAAGCACCTCATTCCATAACCGCGCACAAGATGGAAGATGATCTTATTTTATATTCACAAAATGCCCATTGCCCAACAAAGCAATAAACAAAAAAGCCTTATTCTCTTGACCATAAGGCTTGAGACTTTGTATATAAAGGTTCATAACTCGAGAACAATAAGTCGAATCGTCAAAGACTTAACTAACAAGCACCCACTTTATAAAAGGTCTATCAATTTAAAATCAATATGTCACATAAATTGGAAAGAAATCATCCGCGCGGCAAAGCGATCCTCCGGGGGCGATTGCTGCCAGTGCTAGATCGCCGATAGCTTCAGAAATAACCAACAAGGTCTTCCGAGGGTAATGTCGGATGCTCAATGAGTGTGGCACATTCCGCCTTCTTCTGGGTTTGGCTCGAAAATGGTAAAATCCATGTTATGTGGCAAATATCACCAAGATGATGATGATGATGATGAGGCAGTCCCCGCACAAAAGGCAATACTCATACCCATACCCATACCCTTACCCGAATGCCATACAATACCCAACCGCCATTATATTCGCCTGGATTTGTCAATGATTCGCCAAGTGATAAAAGTTTACTCGTAAATCCTTAACGAGATCAGAAGCGTATTGTTGCAATTGCAGTTGGAATTGGAAATGGAATTGGAATTGGAAGCATGGTATTGGTGATGGTGATGGTGGCCAATGCAATCTAAAAACTCCCTGAGACTTCGTTATTCGAAAAGGAAAAGACACAATTTCCAATGACAACTACGACAACGAAAACGAAGACGAAGCCACCGCGACGAGGGAACAACGAGCATCAGCATCAGCAACAGAAACAGAAACAGCCAGCAGTGAAGAAACTAAAACTACCATCAGCAGCTACTCGTACATCGTACCACCAACAACCTCAAGGAATGCCCAACTCTCGTGCTCCTTTGGCAGTGCCACTGGAATGGCCATGCAATCAAATGGTGATTACAGCTGGCGAGAGATTAAACCTGATAAAAGTGTCAGTTTCCTGCAATCATATTTGCCATTTTTGTAAAATGTATTTTTATTATGCTCCTCCGCTGACGCTGACTGTGGCCTGGCCACAACCAGGCCGGGTATACGTTCCACAAACAAGCGAGCGAGTAGGTGCTGGTTACTGGATGCTGATGCCGTGCACAGGGATAACCAGAGTCAATGCAACCATAACCATAAGACAGGAGAGTTAAATTAGAAATTTACACAATATCGCAATTGTTCGAAAATGGAATAAGTGGTTAACGACCGTGGAGGAATGAGGTGCCAATGAGAGTCACACTGGGACGGACGCGACGAAGACACCGCAGTCGCAGATGGAGAGTGTGTGCTCCTAAATGCATATCTTGAGCGAGGATAAGGCCGTTTAAGGAAGACGCTAACAGGTTGTCGCGGACATCATGTTGGGGGACTCTGCAAGCTCGACTCGGTGTTAATATGTGGTCGGAGTGGATTTGTACAAAAAAAAAAATAAAAAGAAAAAATGTTCGTGGAAATATTCATTTGGCATTATGAACAAGCATCAATGTTGAATATTTAATCTAAATTGGCGATAGCATTTAACATTTATGATGAGTTACCTAAGTCGACAGGACAGTCTGGACGCCTCGCCACCGCCGCGCAGCCGCTTAACCGGACGGGGAGAGCCTTAGTTGGACAAAACAGACAAGAGTAATGTCGTTCTATAGAAAGTGAATTACAAAAATTATTAACACGAGTGTTTTTGCCCATAAATGGATGCACACTTTCGAATTCTGGGAATCAAGAAGTAAGAAGAAACACTTGATCCAGTTTAGAAATTAACATATAATAAAGGATGTCACATAATTCTCGTAATTTCTAAAAAAAAAGTACAGATTTTTAATTATTGCTTCATATTTGCAGATAAATGGCCGCCATGACTTTAAATGTTAAATACCTTCACTTAAAAATTTCATCTTTCATGTTATTGGCCTTTTTTTTCTTGAACAGACTTTTGATTTCAAAAAACTTTGCTTTAAATCTCAAGATCGTCCGTTTTGAAGATGTATGAATCCAACAAAATGAAATTGAAAATATTGGAAGATGAAGATGCATCCACATTGTCATTCTAAAATTCTTTAAACGAACTTTCTTGAGCTGCATCGTCAGAAGTCTGTAGTTTTTTCGCCAATCAAGATTTGTTGACATGAATTTTTAGGACCTTCATGGGAATTTGATGTGGGACATGCGAAACGCTAAATTTTTGATTTCGAGGCGAATTGATGAATAGCTAATGTATCTGGACCCTCTGCAATATTCTCGCGAATGGAATTGATTTCTGCTCTACGAGTTATGACAAGGCATCTAGAGTAGTGCCGACGATGTTGATTTTTATTTTATTTAGGAAATTATTGTCATTTCTTTTTATTCTGATAATATTGGTATTCTAGAATTATGTATGGAATAAAATATCGGCTAAATGGCCGGCGCGGTACGCCTCCATCTGATGGTCCACATTTTCGATGATGCTGAGGCATAATTAAGGTTCTATGCCGTTAATGTGCCGAAATATCTCATCCTTTAGCTCTGGAATTGTTGCTCGCTTATCGACGTATGCCTTTTCGTTTAAATAACCCCAAAGAAAGAGTCCAAGGGTGTCAAATCACATGATCTTGTCGGCCAATTGATATCGCCATCACGTGAGATAACAAGAACCATTGTTTCGTTAGCTGTGTGGCAAGTGGCACCTACCTGTTGAAACCACATATTGTCTACATTCATGTCTTACAATTCGGGCATTTAATAGTTCATTATCATCTCACGATCTGATTTTGGAAAAAATACGGCCCTGTGATGCCGCCACCCCATAAAACGCACCAATCACTCCTTCTTTGTGGGTGCATTAGTTTTTCGACAATCACTCTTGGATATCCCGAATCCACTGAGATGAAAATTTGCCAAATCACTGAAAATGATTTCTTTTGAAAATTGCACGATATGCATTTTGATTTGAACGCCAATTTTAATAATAAGCCTGAAAAACTTTAGCGCCTAGCTCGATCCCGTATTTTTTTATGGTTCAAATTGAATTAGTCGGAAATTGAGAAATGTCAAATGAAATGCAGAAAAAAACTTGACGTTTATAGGTGTGGTTCACATTCAACATCGGCCCTTAAAATTTAACCACCCTTTACAATAGGTAGAGTAAATAATTTAGAAAACAGTTATAGGCTGGAATAAATAATCTTCTCTTCAAAAAATTATGTTATCTATAATAATGTCACACAACTATTCAAACTGTTCAAATCACCTTCGATAAAAAAAACTGTCAAGAAATGTTTTGCAAAATTTAAAATGAAGAACAACACCAACGGATTTGTGAACAAAATTAATGTCGTTTTTAATTAGCAATCCGGAATTGGAAGTAGAAGCAGAATCCCAATTGAACAGTTTTTCTGAATTCCGAAAAATTTGAAGTTTGGTGTGACTGTATTGCTAAAGTGTGACATGTGTCTACTACATATATGATTTTATGTACGGAACAAATTAGGAACAATTGTTAAGACATTTTCAATATATTTTATTTTTTTTATATTTTAATTTTAATTTCAAGCAATCATTTCACAGTTCGCACAATTTGTTAATTCAAAAAATATGACATTTATCAAATGTGACATTTAAAATCTTTGATTTGTGAGTGATTGTGTTTATAGCTTCTGATATCAAATCCAGAAGAGAAAACTCTTCTTTTTCAGAATCCAAACTGTCACTTTTGCCCATTTTAACGCTTTCAGAATGCTTTTTTCTGCTTCCAGATTGCCAATTGAAAACGTCGGTAATGGCAGGAAAGCATTTACAAAAGTAAGCACAGAGTTTCGGATTTTGAAATATAGGAGGCAGACTTGGGAATATGATCGTTGATATTTTTTTTGTACCTACTTGGGCTAGAGTACAAAGTGTAAACGTTCGGTGTATTAAGGAACAACATTTTTTTAATGAAATTATTTAAAATATATGTAATATACTTATTTCGTATTTAAACTTGGGAAATAATAATGTTAACCAAATGGAAAAAAAATCAATTTTTTGAAGGGAAGCTTAGGTTTAATGTTATTTAAAACTTCAAAAATTTACAATTATATTGTTTTACAATATTTTTTGTTTTTTTTTTTTTGCAGATTGTTTAGCTTTGTCTAACTTGTTCCAAGATTTGCAAATTTAAAAAATCGAGGAAAACTTTAAACCAACTCTGTGGGCATTTCAACTCAATCTACACTTTCATGAGTTTTTCAACTCAGTGTGATAAATTTACCTATGTATAAGTTTTACAAGTTCTTTTTTATATATTACTGCGCTAGATAAAGATTACTATAATAAAACACTTATCTATACTTTTTTATTAGACAATACTTTTTCATAAAATTAACAAATCTCATTGATTTTTAAGACTCTTACATTTAAGACATGAGAAATTCACAAAATATTCAATTTATATTTTCAGCATTAAAATAAAGGTATTTCTTATGAGAAAATTGTGTCATTGCTGTGTTTTTATGAATGTTTCTAAGTAAAACAACTCAATATCACTATGTTATTGATTGAAGGTAGTATATTGACTTAATGACAGATCATAGAATTGTTAAGTACTTCTAGATATCGTTCAACCATAAGGTTTTTTTTTAATTAATATATCTTATTCAGGAGTTTAATTTAGCGACTGGAAAAAATATTTAGAAAAATTAGTGAAATTCTACAAAATCCCAAAAAAATAATTTTATGTTCCTACTGTTTTCAATAAACTTCAATTTATGACAGATAATTGACATTTTTTGTTTTGTTGCATTATTGTTGTTGCCTATAATTTTACAATTGAGAAATTCAAACTGTTTTGATATTTGTGTTCAGTGAGTTTTTACAAATCGAAAAACTTTGTCGAAATTTACTTTCCAACAAATAAATCTGTTCGTTAAGTAAGTACACAGAGCAATTTTATCGAATTGTTATTGTGGTTATAGTGATGAGGCTGATTTTTGGTTGAACTGCTTTATCAATAAGAAACAAATTGTTCTAAACGGAGCGAAGACAATCTATCCAAAATGACATAAAATGACAGTTTGGTGCGGTTTACGTGCTTCTTCTTATTATATTCTCATAGGGAGTTATTGTTATCGGTCCGATTTGTCAAATTGATAAATATAAAAAGATATGGACACCACTTAAATTTTGTTCGACAGGTTATAACTTCAAAAAAAGGACTTTTATAAAAATTTGTGAGCAGCTTAAAAAAAGTGAACATTTTGGTTGGTCGCAAAAATCTCAAGAACAGATAATGCTATTGACTTAAAATAAATTTTATTGTGTATCTACATAGTAGTAATAGAATACAGATTTGGTATTCATTTTAAAAAAGTTCAACATACCGTTATTTTTTTTAAATTTAAAAACTAAAAATTATTTCGGCGCTCAAATATACAATGAAGGAAAGAAGATATTACATAAAAAAATTAGCTTTGTGAAATGACGTTTTTGACATCTCTTAAGATTTTGGCAATAATTCAATTGACAGTTTTCTTGTAAAAAATAAAAAAGTACAACAAATTATACCAACAATTTGTAGAAAATGATTTAAGACTCGAATTTCTTCAAAACAAGCAATATTATTGGCTTCAAATGTATTTTATTCTCAAAATAATGCATTTGTCAATACCTAATTGATAAAATATTGACAAATATCAAATTGACATTTTTTACAATAAATAAAAACTAATAAAAGTTCCACCAAAAATTCGAGATATTTCTTAAGTCTGATAATAAGTTTGTTAATATAATTGTTAGCAATCAACATTCAAAGTAAATCGATTAATATCAGGAATACTCGGTTTACAGAAAAGAGATTTCGTTAAGGTGAATTTCGAGAGCTATCAAGTCATACTGATAGATTTTTTCTTTCCAAATTTTATCAGCTAAATATTGACAACATTTAGTTCCAATTAGGCAGTAAGAGGAGCAATTTGTAATACAACGCGCCTAGCTATCAATTTATTGCCTGATCAGTTTGATGATACCTTTATTTCCAAAAGTGAGTCCTAACTCACGTAATCCTCTAGAATCTAGATTACTTTTTATAGGATTATGATAAGTTATTGGAAATTGAGTTAAAATGTTTATCTGTTTCAAATGTTAAGAGTTAGGGGTGTACGTGTGTATTGTGTATGCTAACAGAACTCTTCTTAAACGACTGGACCGATTTTAATGACATTTCTTGTGTTTGTTTCAGTAGATGCGAGTCATGTTGGAAAAATTTTATTATGGCGGAATATCAGTTGATTATGCCCACCATAAATAAAACTATGTTAAGCTTCAAAACTATCTTTTAGAAAGGAATTTTCTGAAAAAAATTTTTATTATGGCTAAAGTTAAAATGTTGATCAATTTCAAAATACAACAGGTATCATCTTGTAATGAAATATGCATACATTCAAATTCATTGACACTATTGTTGATTGATGAAGTTGTCAATTATTCTCTTAAGTTCCTAAATTGACTGGGACGTGCCAGTAATGTAACCACATAACTTGCGACAGAAGTTTTCGAAATTTGAATACCTATACCAAATTATGACAATGCATTCAAAAGTTTGCAATTTATAATTCACTTGGAATTTCACATGACAATTAAACATAAGAATTTGTATTAACGTTTTTTTTTATACGAATTTATAACAAATTTAAACTTTTTTTATATAAGACAAAAAAATGAAAACTCTTATCAATTTTAGCCAAATTTGCAAAGGTCAAATAATTCCTATACATTTCTGCAAAAGAAGTATGACTTTTAAAAAATTAAATAAGAGTTTTGAAATTCACTGTATTTTTATGTTATATTCTTATTTTTTATCCATTTTCTTTTTTTTTGTAGCCACATTGATTTTTACTGAATTCCCAACATTTAACCTTCACATACAAATTGCATGGCTGAGTCGTAAGTATTTGTAAGTATTTACCTATAGTAAAAAACTAACTTAAGTAAGATACATTGATGAAGTTCGGAATCTGTAAAGTAATTAATTTTAATTTTAAAATATCTTGTTAACTTGCAGTTTGTTCGATAGCTATTTCCAACTTATACCTCTGTAACCTGTGTGTCTTTTTGAATCTACATAAAATGTTGTCTTGAGATGTAAGCTTCTTTGTCATATAGCGAAGGGAGGAGGAAGATGAGGAGCAGCAGCAGCAGGAATGAAATAATAATAATAATTTCTCTGCAAGACGAATTCATTTCCCGTGGAATTCCAAACACCAGAAAACAAACAGCTTGTTAAAATTCCACAATCCCTCTTCGATTTTTCGCTTTCAATCATTCCACCACAGTGTGCATCAGAACAGAATCGGATGCATGGCAGCATCCATCTTCACTCCATCCTCCCCCTGTGTGTGTTCATCTGCCTCTGCGCCTGCGGATGCTGCTTCATCATCTCTTCTTCGATGATGATCCATCAACAGAATCATCATCATCATCATGCAGCAGCCATCTTCTTGCCCCAAGCGATAGACTGAGGATAGACCGAGACCGAGAAAGGGCGAGGCACCAGACGAGACGAGTCGAAACAGAGATGCCACAAAACCAGTATGGCTGGCCGGGCCAATTAAAGAAATGACAAATTATAGCCGAGGGAAAAACTTGGAAAATTCATTACAGGACATTCGAAGTTGCAGGTTGCAGATTGCAGACCTCTGCGAACTACGAGCTGCGAAGATGCGACTCGGCTTCGTCTTCGTCTTCGCCTTCGGCTTCAACGGACCTGAGGTCGCTTGGAATGCCGCGAATGCGAGTGCGTTAAATAAAATCGCCATCGCTGCTTCCTTTCGCGAAGACAGATGATGATGAGTCGCAATGGTGGAATACACAATTAGTCCGTCCGCGCATGACATCGATTCAGCCAGCGCCGAAATCGCGACGCGAACCCATTCCCATTTCTTAGGAACTGGACGAATCTTAGTTTTTTTTTTTCACTTCGTGTTTTTTTGGCCAACAAGCTTGTGAATCCGTTGGGCTCCGCTCCGGCAGCAGGAGGAGGAGGGAACTATACGATTGAATTAAAATTGTTGTAGTACTTAGTTTTTACAGTCATCTCTATATTAGCCGCAAGGTGAGTGTTGCACGCAGTTTTTATTTTTTGTCTGCGCCTCTGCGGCTAGATCGCGCCGCGAGACGTCCGTCGGTGGCGGCGGTGTGCAGAAGCAAGAGGACGGCATTTGGGACGATCAACAGTTAAAAATAATTAATTGCGATTCCTTAAATGGAATAAATACCGATGGCGGCGGCTGAGGAATTGTAGCCTCCTTTTCGTGTTGCACGCTGCTTTGCACTTTTTGTGCCGTTTTATTGTTTTCGGAGACAATTCGGTTGTTTTTGGACAAATAATGGAGTTGACATTGGGCCGCCTCTGCACCGTGCCCATTCCCGTTCCCGTTCTGCGCAGCACCGCACCGATTTTGGAAGTTTATATTGACTAATGATGTAGCGGTTTGACGAATTCGCCATTCGTGCACATTATACGAATGCAACACACTGCGCGGTGCCAGTTTTTGTGGGATTTTTAATGAGGAGCGAGAAAGTATGTCAGCCAGGCAGGATGTTTGACAAATGTAAGACTGCATCCAGAGACTGTTTATGGGGCTATTTTTTTTTTTAATGAATTTCTTATATTTTTTTTTGTTGTTGGTATGAATCAAATTGTTGACAGGGCCACCTGCCATTTGTTTTGCAATTAATTTGGAATTTCTTAATTTATGTACATTCTTATGTGTGTGTGTGCGAATAATTGCATCTAGGTTAGTTTAGTGACCCAATGCATGATGATGGCTTGCTTTAGTGGTTTTGTAAGGTCATACTCAAAATATAGAGTCTTAAAATCAACTAAGTAAAATTTCTTTAATATTACTCTGAACACGTTGCAGTACAGGATTCTACCAATCAAATTTTAAAAGACCTTCGCACTGTAGCTCACGGATTACTTGGATGCTTGGCTTTATGTATTTAAATCATTTTAAGATTTCTGGCATAACATCGGTCCCACACGGTTCCAACAAAAAAAGTCCAAAGGAGACAAAACAAATCAAATCTCCAAGTTTTTGTATTGCCATCGGCAAGACACTTTTTCGGGAATTAAGTGCTTATAGATGGTGATCTTCAAAATCCATGGCCTCCTTCAATTTCAGTTACGAAAATTCTGTTTACATGGAGCCGTTACGTCCAACGTTGACATTAACATTCTTCTCAGACTTATTTTCTAATAATGGTCCGATGATGCAACCATGAGGATCCGTGGGCTTCTCAACAATAAAGTGTGGCTTATTCGATCCAAGATGCTGTTATTTTGTTTGTTAGAGAAGATGATTATTAACCTTAATTTGAATCTAATTTAAGCTGCTATAAGGCTCAAACTTCGAAGCAATAACATCAATTGGACCTTTTTATTCGAGAACCTTGTGCAAAAAATTGAGCTGTTCGGATCAATGAGAAATTAATGTTCTTAAATTGTGTCAAACACTCTCAGTTACCATGGAATTTGTCCACTATGGGATAACAGTCTCCCACAAACTTGAGTACAACAGGTTTGGATAGTGCTTCATTTTCTCCAAATCTTCTGTTCAAAAACATATTGTTTGGGGTACACATCACATTTTGAAAATCAATTTTTTAATATTTCCCATTTCTAGGGGCTCAACCGAGACCAATAAGAAGTAACAATTTTTACCGGTCGTTAATGAGTTTCAAGCTTTAAACTTATTAAACTAAGACTGCAATAAAGGTAATTTTTATAAATTTAAACATTTTCTCAAATAGAGTCTAAAATATATTTGAAGCAAAAAGGTATTTTTTATCAGTTCTTATAGCTTAATTTAAACACATTAATTTTCATTCGAAAATTTTTGTAGGTATCACAAAAACGGTTCCTTTCAATTCTATTTAAATTACTTTGTGTGTTATATCATAATATTATTTTCAAACTGTTTCTGTTTTCTACTTTTGAAAACATAACCTTAAAAACAAAACAAAACATATAAGAAAATTCTAAATGCTAAATCTGCTAGATCTTAATTTTTACAATTCATGACAATAACAATTATTCATAGATTTCATTAATTAAATTCATAAATGGGGCTAACCTAGTTTCCTAGCGAAAATTCTGAAACTATGTAGTAAACTTTTTAATTACGAAACTAAAATAAAAACGATATCGTCTATCAGAAGTCCATAAGACTAACCACTAACGTATACTTTCATAGGCAAAATGTGTACAAGCTTTCTTATTTTATAATTGTACCCATTTGACCCATATTTCAAATTTCCACAACAAGGTAAAAAAAATTCAAAACTAGTAAAAGTCGTGTGTCAATATTAATTCCTTCTAGGAACTTAATTACAAGAGCCTGCGATTGTGAGTTTTGAAATTCGTTCTTTAAAAAAGTTGTTTTACCTCAAAATTTAGTATGCTGATTATGTAAGAAAAAGTCAGTTAAATATTTTTGAAGCATTTCACCAACTGATATACTTAATATTTCAGTGCCATGAGATTGATGAAGAGATATTGAAAGCCGAATTAAACAAAACTAGAAACCACAGTAAGTCAGAGTTAACTCTGTTTAGTAACGATTTTATTCTCAAGTTTTGTTTCTGTTATAAATTTTACAAATAGAAACGACAATTTGAGAAATTTGTGGGGGGAGGGTTGGGTATATAATTTTTGTTTTGATATAATTATGTATGTAGGTTAAGCAAAAGATCAATTTTTTAAGGTTCTACCGAGATTTGAACTCGGATCGCTGGATTCAAAGTCCAGAGTGCTAACCATTACACCAGAACCGTGTTATTCAATATTATGCATTGGAGAAAAAAAAATCATCAAAATTATACCCACTGTTGTTTTTTTAACTGCTGAGTAAATAAATATATTTTCTTATGAGCAATCATTGCATTGTTCAGTCAAAAGTTAAATTAAAAATATTGATTGATTGCCATCAACTAAATCTTTATGATCTGAATTTAAAATTTCGTATTGAAACAGTCTGTTTTTAGTCAAATATTTCAATTTAAATTATGTATCTAATAATATCAATTTCGTTATCAAGGTAGAAGATTTTATTTTATGTTATTTCTTGTTTAAGTTCTCCTACAGTCCAAACTTTAACACCAGATACCAAAAGATGATACTAAACTTTAGTTTAAATAAATGTGTAGTTTGAAGCTGGAATCTTTTGAAATTAATTGGACTTCTTTGTTAAGCCATAAACCGGTGATTAATTTTTTGACATTTTGTGTCCATAGCATAGACTATTTGAAGAATTTAAAGGTTCAAAAAGTCACGGTGAACAAGCACAAATTTTTGTACACAATACTTAAAAAAACTTAATATTTATTATTTATTAGTGATTTCAGGACTTTCTAGTAGAAACAACTGATGGTGTTCATTCCTTATCATGAGAAATAACGATCATATAATTTCGGGACCAAAAAAAAACCAATGACAAATCATACGAAATTGTAATGTGAAATATGTACGTAATGCAAGACCAACTTTAAAACAATACCACACTGGCCCTTAGAAGTCGAACTTGGTAGCACAAACATAATCTTTATCCTTGGACAGCTAAAAGGCTTATAGAAAAATTTGACACAGAAAACAATTCATACAAAAAACCAACGGGCACACTACACCTTTTCACAGGAACTAATCCAATCGATTTTCAATTTCTGTTAGTTCGGAACCGTTAAAGACTTTAAATTCACAGTTTTTTCTCATTAAAATTTCAACTGCAAATAAATAATTGTATTCCTAACTCACTGACTGACAGATCTTCAAAATTATGAATTATTTACCGGCATCCAAAAGAAAAGAATTGTAAACTTTAGATTTGCCATACAGAGGGCGTGGCAACAAATAGGTACTTTTCTAGCAATTTTTGTAATTTAATACATGGGCTAAAAAGTCCTTCTCTTGACAAAATATTTCTTTTCTATACTTACAATCTTGACAGCTTTGAATACTGTCAAAGTTTCGTGACAAGTGACCCTATACCTCAGTTAATTTTGATATTCGATAAAAAAAAAACACTATCAACACAAAGCAATGCCAATGGTTTGACAAAAGTTACGTCAAATCAGACGCAGCATGTTCAACGATGAAATACTGGTTTGCTGAATTACGGATACAAATGATTCCATACCGTTCAGAATATCAACAACGAGATGAAAGGAGAAAAGGCCTTCTATTTGGCCAAAAAAATTGCTGTTTCACTAAGGAAACGGTCCTCCTGTTTACTCACATTCGGCCCCCCGCGACTATGCATAATTATCTTTCCTAGATTCAAAAAGTGGCTCGAAATAGAGTCCACTTAAATGAGAAGGCCCAGATGAAAAAAATCATACTTATAGATATAGAACAAGGATTTAAATTTTAAAGGACCTTAAAAACAATTTAAAGATCTCTAGAATCTAAATGGACATTTTGTTGGCAAGAAGAAAATTTAGGAGGTCTTAAAATGCCACAAATTCCAATTTTAAATACATGAATGGTACGAATATAATCTGCATAACTAAAAGTTAAATATCAATTAACCTCTATTTGAAATTTACTAACTTCCAATCTTTAGCAAGTACACATATTGGACAAAGTTTTGCCAGGGATTTGACACAACTTGAACTAAAAAATACTCCTTAAGTTAAAGCTTGCTTACGTGTTGTAATATACTCTTTAAAAAAATATTGTTCTTATTACACAGTCTTTCGTGTAAAAATGTAAACATACAAAATCAAAAACCTTACAACTTTTACACCCTAAATATTACTTTGTATTCGTATTCTAGTCTAGTCCAACAAACCCGCATCATCATAATATCTCAAATACCAATTAAACCCGCCTCTCTTGTTCTTTTGTAAGCCTTTAACTAACTTAAGTCAACTATACCAAGTCCAACTAGCCGATTGAGCAAATTTTTGCTTGCAAATTCCTAGTACCAACGTAGTAAGCCATTTAAATCAAAAACAACGATCGCGCATCGATCGAATCCAATCGATAGCTAACTCAAATAAATCCAAAACTAGAGATCAAATGCTAATCGCTAAAATAGCAACAAGAAAAGCGCACAAATGATCAGCGGATTGGATAGGATAGGATGAGGATAGGACCGTCATCCTCAATGGAAGTAAGTTGGGTATGGGTATATCTACGAGTGCATATAAGTTTCCCGCGTGCATCTTCACGTCTTGAAGTCGTTGCTGCAAGTCAGTATAGCTTCTCACCAAGCAAAGGCCATATGTATTCCCGTCTATACCGGGAAAAAAGACTCGTGAATAATCCACCAAGAATGATCATATCACCAGACCAGAGCTGTGGTTCAGATTTATTTCTGACTAATAAAACTCCATTCGATGTCCTTATCAGAATTGTGGCTAAGATAAATCTTCGATAAATTTTATATAAGGATGGTCTATAGAGCTCTATACATAGATACATACACGAGGATTTAAACAGGGTGGTCAAGGTTACAATTGATTTGAGAGAAAATTGTCAAGCACTGAGGGATCTTCTGATGGACAACCGAGTTTTACAGAAATCCTAAGCTTAACAACTTGGGAGGAATTTGGTCTATAAGGTTTTGAAAATTGTTTTCCAAAAACATTTTTTGGTACTTTTGTATAAGGTTCTTTTTTATGGATTGGAATCTTTACTTTCCTGTTTCTTTACTTTTTTCTGAAAGATTTCAGGTGATAACTATTCGTATTCCTGTCGAATGTTCTCCCCAAGAACTGAGATTATATCAGACTGACACTGATGGCATAATCCCACGACTTCAAATAGCCCCAAAGAAAGAAGTAGAAGAAGAAAAGATAAATCGGATGATCTTTCTGGCTAAGTCAAATCACCAGAACAGAAGATTCTCCGACCGGGAAAGTATCAGATGAGGATTCTTTATACTCAAGAAACGAAGATTGGTGCGATTGATGATGGTTTGACTTTACTCGCGTTTCAATTTTTGTTTATTGATTAATATACTGCAGCTGTCAAAGCCTAGTTCACAACTGTCAAACTTGATTGACGTATGACTGAATTTACAAAAGTTATAAGGTTACTAATTTAGAGCCACATGATTTGAAATTCCAGGGTTCAAATAGTTACTAAATCGGAACATTCAGAAAAAGCGTGTTGTTTTTAGTCAAAATTATGTTTCTGAAGTTGATGAATATTTAAAAATCTTCAATATTTGCTAAGACAATTCGGCAGAGCTGCTGTTGTGGTTTTGTTTTGAGATTTTTCATTTAAAAATTTCCTAAAATTCTTGTAGGTATGATAAAATTTGAAATCTCTGTTAAACTTGCAGCAGTTCGTAGTGGCATTTTTTCTTCCAATCCTAATAACTCGGGATGGTAGAGCCTTGTGATCGTTTAGCAGTTTTCTACGTAGTCGAAATATATCACACCTTGTAAATCCCAGAAAACTGTGGCCATTACCTTTCCAACCGATTGAACAGCCCTCGATTGAACAGGCCTTGTCCTCTTAGAAACATTTTTCACCGGGTGAAGTCAACTGCTTCGACTGTTATTTGGTTTCTGTTATCTACTATTAGATCCAGGTTTCTTCAATAGTCACGAAACGATACGGAAACTCCTTCGGAATGCGCTTAAACAACTTCAAACTCTTCTTCTAAGTGTGAAACCAGTTGCTCTGTTTGTCCAAAGTGGGCAAACCAGGCATCAAACTTATTGACAGCTTTTTCATGCCAAAAATTTCATGGAGAATAATTACACACGTGATCTTTTGAGAAGCCTAAAATTTCAGCTATCTCTTGCACCTTCAATTTTTGGCGCTCCGAGGCCGTCTGAGGGATCGTGGTTTTTTGACATGTTGAAACTGGTTATATCAATTTTTGACGGTCACCATTGAAGAAGAAGAGTCACCGTACACAAATTTGAGGAGGAGTTGGCTTTAACACGTTGTCAAAACAAAATTACAAGTCGAAAACTTGACAGTAGCTGCCCAAGAAAACGTACTAGACGATACTAAGTCAATGTTAAGTACTCCTTGAACCTATATTTTTTTACATTTTTATCAACTCTTCTCTTGCAGAAGACTAAAGAGCTGCCCGTTCAATGTAGTTGCAGTTATAATTCATGACATACAGTTCTTGGAAATCTGGATTGAGATGCAACCTGTCTTCAAGAAATGTCCAACGAAACAACCAACTTCGACCTTCAAACTATAAAATTTATAACTATTTCTGCAAAAATCTTCAACTGATCTTAAAACAGTATCTTCACTTCTTCTTGGAATCACCCTGTTAAAAAAAAGTAATAAAAACTTAGCCACCATAGACAATGTCTTCTTCTGATTCCGAGGACGGACGACGGAAGACGAAAAGATGAAGATCGACCACGAAGAGTGTTTGGCTGACTGGCTGGCTGGCTCTTTGACTAGTTAGCTGAATTACAATTTCGTTTACCATCACAGGAACCCATCGATCGATCGGAACCGCTGCTGCTATACCGCCACCGTATCCATGGTGAGGAAAGAAATTAAAACCAATTAAATGGGCGCGATCTCTGCCAAAAAGCAACAGAAGAAGCACGAAACAAACAAAACAAAGGATCGCAACAAGCCATCCAAGGGGAGCAGACTCTTTTGGGTTCTGGCTGAAAGGGATCCTGGAAATACACACAAACACACACAAACCATACAGTGACCGACCGATCGGTGGCGGGCGGTGGAAGTAGCAGCGGCGACAGACGAAACAGGGGAATGTGCTCCGCACCATCGCATCGCATAGCATCGCCATCGTACGAGAGGAGGAACAACGAAAAAATGGTTGTTGCACAGTGGCTCATTAGTTTCGAGTTTTTCTAATTGGCTTCGAGTTCTTAACAAAACGTTTTCGATGCCAATCGAATCGAACACAACATTGATGACGATGACGAAGATGATGATGGTGATGCGCGCGGTACACCAATGTCTGTATATGTATGTACGTGGTGATGTTGGCCCAGACCGGTGCGCGGTGACGATGTTGCACAGGTCAGCCAGAGGCAGAGCAGAGCAACCTTAAAGCATGATGATGGTTCCAGCTTCTTGACCGTTCCTCACTGATGCCCTGTGCTCGGTCAAATTGGCAGGGATACTGGAGAGAAGGCGAAGGAAGCAAGCTAAGCTTGCGCCATGCCACATCAGTGTTCCAGTGTTGGTTGCATAAAGTCCAAGTCTCGTCCGTTCTTCGGCAGCCGCAGCAGCGGTCTACAAAATTTAGTAGTTAGGTCCCGTGTTTTTCAGCTTTTAATTGTTTCCAATCGCTGATTGGAATGCCATCATCATCATCATCGGCCCGGCCATTGGGGCAATGGCGCACGGGGATCAGATCTTGCAACCGCAACCGTAGTCGTATCCGTAGCCTCAGCCGCCTTGACAAGGTTTTCACTTCTGGGAATTATGTTGTTCCACTTAACATAAAGAAGTGTATCGAGCGAGAAAATGGAGAGGAACCAAACCGATGTAACTCGTATTTGTTGTCCCAATGGTTTCTTTCAGTTTGGGACATTCACACATACTCGCCTCCTGAACCCAACGGATCGGGATCGGCAACGACAACGACAACGGGAACGGGAATAGGAACGGGTAAAATATGTAAATTCGATTTCGGAAGCCAAAGTAATTAATACTCCGTTTCTGTTTTCTTTTAACTTTCGGTACTCGGTGATTTGGATTCGGGATTCAGATTCGGATTTGGCTTTGGATCCGAGGGCGGGAAGCGATGTGATGACGATGTGAGGCAGGCACAAGGATCGATTGGAATCAGTGCAACCGAAAGACACACTATGGCAAGAAGGTGAGAAGGCTTCGCGGTGATTATGTTGGAAATTTATTGATGTGATATGCCAATGCCACTCTTCGCTCACCGTGTCCCGTCCGTGTGTTGTCGTCGTCGTCATCCAAATTTAAAGGTGCCTATATGGTATACCGGTGTGGTATTTGGTTTGGTTTGGTTATGAATGAATGGAACTTCGGTCCTCAGGTTGACCGATAAGGATCAGTCAGTCAGGCGGAGTTCTGGAAGTCTTCTGTTTCCAACTTTCGTCTGTGATGTGATTCTGACTTTCGGGTAGGTAAATTGGCTGAGATTTGTGAAGGAATCTTCCCGCGCAGTGTGTGTTTGTAATTGGAAATCTAAAACTGATGCTAATTAGGTCGTGAATGGGTAAAAGGGTTTGTTTTTATGATGACACGGGACGGGACGGGACGGGACATCGTCGAATGGCGCTATAATTTTCTTCGAATTAGATTTCGTTGACGGGTTCCACTGATTATGCGTGAAACAAGAACAGAAGCGATAACTATCTCAGAGCGTGTAGTTTATAGAATATGCGGGACAGAGGCGGGACAACTTGTTCCAGATACAAATATGCGGTTACCGGTTTGTGTGTAAATTAGTGACATCCGGTGGAGTTTTTTTTTTGTCGATTAGGTGGGTGGCTTATAAAGAAAAATGTTGTCAGTTGGGAGTTGGGATATAATTAGATAAATGTTGGTGTGCATAGGTGTGGGCGTTTACCACAGCTACTGGTTTTTAATTAAAGAAAAACAACGCAACGAAACTTTAAATTAAATCGATTTGGAACTCGATTGAAAGGTTACAAAATAATATTATTCAATTAGGTTTATCCAGGAATATAAAATGAGAAAAGATCATAAGTTATGCAAGTATTTTTTTTAACCTTTAAGTTTGAAGTTTCGAGATGGGGATAGTTAATTTGGAAAGAATCTTTCTTTTAGAAGTGTGCATTTCCTTCTGATCCTGAGTAGATGACCTCCATAAGCAAAGCTATCAATGTACCTACTCCTACTTTTACCGGAATATTTTCCTTAGATTCTTAAGATAATTTATTTTAGGTTCAGCCACAAGAAAAGACCAAATGAGACTTCTGCTAGATTCGTCTCCTCTCGTCATCATCGCAACATTTCAGTCTAGAATGATGAGCTTCTTCGCAATTTCCCTATTGAATTGATTAATTGAAAAGCTGATCTTCATATATTATAAAAAAAAACGTCATTGACAACCGAAGGAACCGATGAAGAGGAAGAATTCTTCGTGTTTTTCAAAAATGATTAAAAATTCTTACTGCCCTTGGGACATTTCAAATATAGATGTGGCAGACATATATTGCTTGTCTTGTCTTGTCTTGTCTTGTCTTGTCTTAGCTTTCTCAAAATCAAAACACGGTAGTCTCGGTAGCAGTTTCCTAAGTTAGGAATTTTTTAGCAAGTTTTTCTAAATTTTTTCACTAGAAGGTTTTTTGTGTCTCATTTCGATTTTTTCGAAAAGAAAATAATGATCTTTTGCTCTAAAGGGTACAATTTATGTGAGCTTTCTTATACCTAAATCAAATAAAAAATAAAGCAGTCCTGTTAATCTTAAGCCGAAAAATAGAGCGTTTTTTCAATATTAAAATGTTGACTTTTGAAAAAAACGTAAATTTGATGGAATCAAAAATATTTTTAACAAATAAATAGTACGTTTTAAGACATATGTAAACAGAAAACATAATAAAGTTAATACTAAATACTAAATAAAATAATATTAACTAAATTAAAAGAAATACAAACTGAAGAAAAATTGAGGTCATTATTATAAAAATAAAATATAAAAAATGCCAATCTTCATGACCTCATCATACATAGTAACTTTCTATGTCTTCAGTACAATCTTCGGCATTTCCTGACTGAAATTTGTTGTAGAAGTAATGGACTTCTTCTGCAACATTGAAGAAATTCGTGTGTTTCTTGATATCAACCATCTTTTTAAGTGACACCATTGTGGGGCATCCGTCGTATGTTTTTTTTGACAGCTATAAGCACTTTCTTCTTGTTTTTTGTAGCTCATAATATAGGAAAGCAAAATGCTGGTATTGTTACACCGGATATACATTGTACATGTCTTAATAAAATATTATTATTATTACATCAAACAGCTATTTGCCAAAGCAGAAGTCAAGTACCTACAGTTTTATTGGGTTTTTGAATTTCAGGGGGTCCGCGACAGTTTTTCTATAAAGCACCAGGAATACATACATATATACGTTTTAAATATTATTGCAACGAGCTTGGTTCCAAAACGAGTATTATATTATTTTTTAATAATTTCCTCAATCCATCTTATACTTTTTTCATTTCAAATTAAATTTTTTTTTCAAAAGTTTAAATCACACAATAGAGAAAAATGCAAAAATGGTTTAAAATGATTTTTTTTGTTCTGAATTCGAATCTCAGTTTATATTTTTTCCATCACGTCAGGTTTTTTGAAATATACCTCTTTACAAATGTAAAAAAATCCAAAATACGATTTAAGTCTAAGGCAAAACTCAACACAGATCCTAACAATAAATTTTATGATGATTTTGTAAATCTTTGTCTTCGAGGTACAATTTAATTCTTTTGAGTATCTCATTTAGTTTTTGAAAAATATCATTAGTTTCGAATGGCTTATGTGTGTTCATTTGATTCAATATGAAGTTTTGAGAAACTCTGAATCTTATGCTGTCATGGATTTGAAAAACACGTTTTAAAATTATTTTTTGACTATGATTTTGAATCCGAACTTTGTTCTTAGCTATCAGCTCAAATTTAAAAAATACCCGTTTTCAAAATTATTTTTGTAGTCAAAAACTTGTTTTGATGGAAAATATTCAAGTTGAAATTTCAATTCAGGACAAAAAATCAATTTAAACCATTTTTGACTTTTTCTGTTAAAACCCGTTTTAGCATAAGGTTCAACGTTTCTAGAAAGTCAAGACTACCAATTAATGAGAATTTTTGTAAAAGTAAATGAGGTACTGAAAATATTTAAACTGACTATTGAAGATGGGATTATATAGATTTTAAGAAATTATTACACATGTTATTAAAAAAAGTACTTCACGAATTTACATAGCCTAATTTAAGGTGTTTTTCAAGTTTAAAAAAGTGATATTTCAAAAACCTGACGTGATAGAGTGGTTTTGAAGTCGGATTCAAATCCAGGCCAACAAAAAACGTTCGGGGAAATATATTTTTATATTCAGCTACAAAACCTTGCCGACCAGTGTAATTTAAAGATTTTATACAATAATACATTCAATTTAATTTTTGAGGGGGGGCCCGCAGTTTGTTAAATTCGTTGCTAGGGGTCCGCACACTCTCATAGGTTGAGAACCGTTGTATTAGAGCACAAATTATGATTCTTCAGAATTTTTTGAGACAGTTTGTGAAAAAATTAAATTATTATAACGTTTCACATATTACTACAGAGATATAAAAGCGTATTTTAACGAATTCAGATATTACCTATCATTTAATATTAAAAAATAGCTAATTTAAAAATAACATCAAAAATTTGATATTTTGTTTGATAAAACTATAAAACTCAGTCAGGAGACTGTTTTTTTCTACTCGCAGTTCTATTTTAAATTAGTATCAATATCTTCTCATTTAATTTCGTCTGCATAAAACAAGGCCGATACAAGAGAAAATATTTTCTTGTCTTGTGGTGAAACCTAGTCTGTAAAAAAATAACGTTAAATTTTTGCTCAAAACCTAAAGTGGTAACGTTGACAAATATCGAATAGACAGTTTTTTTACAAAAAATAAAAACTAAAACAAATATTAATTAAAAAATGTCAAAATTTTGTTTTTTGACTTGAACTTGAAAGTGTCGAGAGTGGTCAATCATTTTTACTTCGAATTTATTTTATTTTTTGCATAATACAATTTTAAACACATGGAAATGACAGTTTTTTTTTACGAAAAATAAAAATCCAAAACTAAAACTTTACCGAAAAGTGTCAAAAATTGTTTTCGATTGAAATATCTTCAAAAAAAGCAATGATATTGACCTCAAATGTATTTTATTTTCAAAATAACACATTTTTCAATAAATGATAAAATGTTTTCAAAAATAAAATGGATTTTTTTTTTTTACAATAAATAAAAAACTACAAAAAGTTCTAAAAAATAGTGTTACATGTTGTTTTTCCACTACAATATCTCGAGAAGTTTTTTTAAGTCTGATCATTTTTTTGTTAACAAAATTGTTATCAATCAACATCAAAAGTATATAAACCAATTAATATTAGGAATGTCAAGTTTTCAAAGTATGCATAATGGAAAGTTATCAGTGCGCGTCGCATCCAATCTTTTTTTTTAATTTTGAACCTTTAATTACATGAAATAATCACAAAAGTTAGTGTTCTTGACAATGGCATAAAGTATCATAGGTACACCTACTTAGTGTCTCCGATCTTGGCCAAAACTTGAAAAATTATAGACGTGTTTCAAATACGTGTAACACCGCCGCCACCGCCCTCGCGACACCTCAAATGATGTTGTGATACTTTTATCTTTTGCCATTGGCGTTGAATGTTACAGAAAATCCGTCAAATAAAATAGAAACATCTGATCTGATTGAGCTTTAAACTTAAGTAAATCTTAAACTCTAGATTCACAGTAAATTATCTATATGTAAAACATTCCTCTTAAGACGACGATACAGTAATGACTAATGGTGCTCTTGGGCGTATACGCACTTTTTATTTAACTCAATTTTTTAGGCAACTTTCTCAATCTTTGAAAGTGTTAAATCTAATTCTAAAATAACTTAAGCTTTTAAATAACTTTGTACATAATTATTTAAGTTGAATAGTATTTAATTTATCATCCAATCAATCATTTGAAATAAATAGATAAGTGCTATCCCAAGTTCAACACACTTTATTGTAATAAAATCATCGATATGCAATCCCAATACTCTTCGACTCCTTGTTAATCTCGTTCCACATGCCCATTCGCATTTGATACCATTCAACATAAGATATAAGACCGCATTCGTGAGCTACTACTCGTACAAAGTACCAAAAGTATTAAGCAATTACAAATTAACTTAATTGCAAACATTTTATTCTTTAATGAGAAATATTTTAATTTAGAGTAGATCGTGACATTAATTGTTTATCACATGCAGCGCGGAGCGGAGTCGAGTGGAGGCAGTCGATAAGTTCGAATCGAGAGTTGTCCTCGCTCCTCCGTTCGTTCTTTGGAGTTTCGAGGAGCTCTGGTTTCCTTTTTTTTGTGTTCCAAGCTTGTGTTTCTTAATGTTTCCTATACCTATTTATGCAAACGCTTGTAGACCTGGAGTTTAGTTAAGGCAGCGCAGTTTTCGTCTTCGTCGTCGTTGTTGTGTTGTCGTCGTGCACTTGCGCTACTTAGCAATGTTTTTTGTCAAACTTAACATCGTTGCACAATTGGACGGATCGGATGGTGGTGGCATTTTAATGTCCGTTGCGCCACAAGTAGACTGAGCGAGCATTGGGAGCTGGTGATGGTGGGCTATATCCGAGCCGAGCAATGCAGCACTGCAGCGCCACCGTACGGTCTCTGTGCGGTTTCCAAAATATGAGCAATGCATGGATTTGGGGTAATCGTGACGAAACCTTATTCGGTGGCCCTGCTCCAATCCAGACACAGAGCCTTCTTAATTATTCGCCATCCTACGCCATCGTCGTCGTTTTCGTTGTCGTCGTCGTCGGTCGGTCTTCGATCGTCAGTTGAGTTGCAGCTTGGAGGATTTATTTGTTCAATGACGTTTTTGTTGGATTACATACTCGTATACATTACAAAGCGAACTGTGAAACGTGATTATCTGATTGTAAATCTTGTGGGTTAATTATATGTTTATTTGGAATGAGTTTAATGCAATTGTTGGTTGCGGGTGAATTGTTGGATTTGTCTATTAGAGGAGGTGTCGAATTAAACAGGCAACAACTTTCTAATGGAGTTGCTTTTGAATTTGTCACTTAACAAAGTGACAGATGGTTGGTTGGTTGTTTAAGGGGGTTTTATCGATTGAATTCGAGTTGGTTTGATTTGGTAAACGTAAGGCGATACTAACGTTATTAAGGAAGTATTGCATAGGGACTTGACGATGGAAAGATGTCCTTTTTGTGACCAAGATTTTTATACCAGCTTTAAGACTTTTGAAGGAAACTATAACACTTACTCCGTACCATATGAACTATTAAAAAACAAGAAAAGGAGCTTGAGAAAACATTCCTTGATATCAGTTCAATGCATGAATTTGAAAACAAGCTTTCTAATTCGAACGCAGTAATAGATTGATAGTTGGCAATTAAACATATCCGCAGGTATACATGAGATGAATCCTCAATTCTTTGAGTAGAAGATTCAAAAACTCCTGGAAGATCCGAATACCAAATTCTCGCGTTAAATACTATATGTATGACAGAATAAGTTTTAAACATATTAAGCACATGTTGATAGACCATTTTCACTATTCAAGTCTAATGAAGTATCAAAATTAGCTGAGATTAATATGTTCCTCCTACTACGAATCAAAAATCAACTGGAAAGATAATTCATCAATGAAGTTCGTCTGCTAGCTCCAACCGTATATCGAAGCCCTTTTTAATTTTATGGGAAATCGCTGTGTCCAATATTCGGTCGACATATTCTCCCAGAAGAGTAGATAATTCGAGCAACCTCTTGAATTGCGTTTTTTCTAGTGGATAATGGGCATCCTCAGAGACGCCCCCGTAGAGTGCACACCGAAGACGCTATTTCTGCTATCTAGCAGAGTATCGAAGAAGACCCGCTATGCTCATCCAAATTATGAAAGATTGAAGGATCTTGATTTGCAAGCTTACAAAATCCACCTCGTGGAAGAATGACCATCAATCTATGAATGGGCACAAACCGAGATGGCCACCGATCCCGATTTTCACAAGAAACTTTGTTCAGCGATGAAGCTCATTTTTTGTTGAATGTCCTTAAACAAAATTATTTTTTGTCAAACTCAATTTCTTTAAAAATAAACCAGTCTTAGAGCCAGAAGTGAGAAAAGCTACGATTATTTTTCAAATTTTAAGTTTGCATAAGTAGTTCACGTTATTGTTAATAAAATTGTTAATTATTGATCTATTTTGATAAAAAAAAAGGTTAAAGATTTTAGATTCTTTCTTCGTATTGAATTTTTGAAAAATTTGGTGCATATTTTCCATACTTTTTGTTTTTAAAAAGAAGTTTTCTATTTATACATTTAAAAATACTTTTTTAGTGACAAAAATTATTTTCAATAACTGGTATTACTTCTAAATCATTTTTAAAAATAATGGCAAACCTTTATGTTTATAATAAAACTAAATTCTTGGCCATACCAACAAATAATATGCATTTTATTCCTTTTTGAAAACCACACATCTTAAAAAAACACCCTTTGCTATCAAATCAATTTTGAGTCAATATTTTGGACATCCAGGGTTTAAAAGTTAAATGTTTTTATTTAATATTAAAACCTTAGTAGCAACCAATAGATTCTTATGGTTACATACATAAATTATATTCAAAAGTATATTTCTTAAAATTTACTTCTTTTCACCATCAGTTAAATTTTATGTGAAAAAATGTTCTCATAACTTAAGCTTGTTTCCTGAACTTTTTTTTCTCTTGAAATGCACAAAATTTAACCTCAAATTAACCCAGGAACAAGAAACGACTAACCACCATTAAACCTATTTTTGAGCAATTTCTCCTAAGAGTATCACTTACTCCTACTAATGGCTGGCTGATTCCCATATAATTTTGTCTCTGGGTCTGGGCTCTGCCAAAGTTGGTCAACAACTCAGCACGGTATGTAAATAAACTCTAAGCCCGAAGAGAGAACTATTTGTGATTAGTTCGTGTATGGCCTATGGAGCAAACTTCCCAGAGCCAGAGCACTCCAGCAGCAACCGCCGGCCGCCTTTTTCGACGAACTGCACCTCATGTTATGCCTAATATCCAAAGTCCAAGAGGCTCCATCACAGTGTGCAATCTAATAAGTGGATTCTCGCTCCAGGCGCAGGCACCCCATCTTCTCGAGAGGATAATCCCCCAAACATCCACGAGATACGAGATACGAGAGAGTGCACCATCAGGCACACATTATACCTTAACCTGACTTCGGCTAATATGGCAATCGGCTGCATTCACAGCTTGGCTTGGACTGGCTTGGCTTGGCCTGGCCGGGCCGTCCGATTGGTGTGGTACCTGGTGCACTATTAAATTTGCTACCAATTCGCCATGTGCACATATTTAGCATCGAGTGCAATGCAGCATCGGGGCAAATAAGGCAGCGGGAATTTGTTGCCTTAATTTATTGCACGTAATTAAAGTTTACTCAAAATGGGCAAATGGCATCGCAGTGGTATGGCTGTATTTTGTGTTGCAGGTTGTTGCAGCCAGGCCGGCAGTCAACCGGCCAGAAGCCAGAAGCCACAGTCATCCAGCGCAGCAGAGGAACAGGAGCCCATATCGTTTTGGCCAGAGAGTGCAGCAATAACAATCAACCTGCCAGTGGCTGTTGTAGCATTTTTATGGGAATTTGTATCGCAGCCTTAAGTAGTTTAGTTCGCAGACTTTACAACAACAACAACAACAACAACGCTAAACGGCAAACAAATCTATGGCGGTAGCTTGAATTTATGCGACGCGCCAAGTGTTTTACTCACTTTTTTTCAGTCCGATAATTCCGTGCTACAAGTTGGAACGCAAGGATGGATAGCTTCAATATAGACACTCTGATAGCTATGGTTACTGCTGTGGCTGTCTTGAGGCACAGCTTCAAGAGAGTGCGGTCGGTGCTGGGTTCTGCAGAGTGATGGTGTGGATTCAATAGATACAGCCATTGATGCGACTGAAAGTGATGCTGATGAGGCTATAAATTGGTTAAGAAAAGAGATTATAAATACACTGAAAGAAATTATTCGGAAGACTTTTGTATAGATTGTTTTTTTATGATTAAATGGATTTAATCTTGGTCTTAAGTGATCTTCAAATTGTAAAAAATCTAAGAGGAATAAGATATTTTATTAAACTTCTATTTATATTTTATTAAATTTCATTTCATTTCATTTGTATTTTTTTTATTAATTTAATTTAACTCAACTTAATTTGACTTTATTTTATTTTACTTTATTTTATTTTATTTTATTTTATTTTATTTTATTTTATTTTATTTTATTTTAT
Organism: Scaeva pyrastri; assembly: GCA_905146935.1. Taxonomy (NCBI): domain Eukaryota; kingdom Metazoa; phylum Arthropoda; class Insecta; order Diptera; family Syrphidae; genus Scaeva; species Scaeva pyrastri. Next base: position 131,832,650 of record LR989927.1, read on the forward strand.
TTTATTTTATTTTATTTTATTTTACTTATTTTTTTCAACTTAGTAACTTTTTCTCTGGTTTAAATTTAATATTTACTTAAAAGTTAAAGATTATTTTTTCAGTGTTGGATTTTGTTTACTCTTACGGACGATTAACTTTTGTCTTTACTGTTGAAAACGAAGTACGATGGATTAACCAAGTTTGGATTTATAAACGTATCGTAAGTTTATAAGAAAAAAGAAGTTGAATGGACTTGAAATTAAATACAAATGAAGACACGCCTTAAATGTAATAAAATGTTGTAACTCCAATAATCCAAATACTATAAAGTACTTAGTTAATGATGCACATCAAAGTTTTTAAAAATGTTAATTTCTTGAAGTGACTTATATGGATTAATTTGCAAAATGAAGAGATAGATATTTTTAAAAGATTTTATACTGCATTGCGAAAAATGTTAAAGGTTTTTTTTTCTACTGGTTTTACTTTTTTGTAATGATGTTGAATTAATAATTTATTAGTAATGTTGAAATACTTTTGCATGAATATAATATTCATGAAGAACTGCTAACTGGAATTAAGCCAGGGCCCTTATGATAGCTATACTATCTAATTTTAAGTCAATAGTAGTTGTGTTTTATTCACTGCTGCATAGTTAGTGCAGTATTTAGATAAGTGAATAACACGAATTAGCACATTCCTTTTATATCACCAGTACAGCTGCCATTTTTAGCTGCCTTCTTTATAACCAGCAATCACATTGTTTTTGTTTACCGAGGGAATATTGCTGCCCTTACTTCGTATGCAGTAGTGAATAAAACACAACTAATATAGTTAAATTTATTTACTTAAATGTCCACGAAAAGTTTCAAATATTATAAGCTTTTTTAAAATGTTTATATAAATATACTAGCGGGCCTGGTAAACGTCGCCCTTATACAAAGCATTAAAATAAACTCCAGAGAGTTTTACAGATGGTTCAAACTTCAATGCCAGTTATTCGAATAAAATTGAGAGTAGATAGTGTTTTGAATTTTTGACGAAAAATGTTTTTGAAGGCATTTTCCATGTTCAAGTCACCGTTCGAAAAAAGGGTAAATCGATCAATTGACTTCACAAAAGCTAGAAATTGAAAACAGAACTGAATCCAAGTTAATTAGAATTGAAGATCGAATTCACATTGATGATCGTCAATAAAATCACATTGTTCAACAGTTCCTTGGCGGACAATTGCCAGTCGTTATAGGTATAGTTTCGGATGATTCCGCAACATGAATATGATCACTGTAAAAAGTTCAAAACTTCCGTCGGTCATTGTATTCACACCGGCCACGATTTCAATGACTTTTTACGATTTTGTGCAATGATCAAGAAAAAATGAATTAATTGTTGCAGGAAAAATAGGTCAATATAGAAAATTATGCGAAAAGGGTACCTCTGTCAAATTGGGCACAGCCTAAGTCAACTAACTTATAATGCAACCTCTCATGTTTTGGCATTGAAGCACCATCTATTAATTATTTTGATAACTTCTCCACTCAAAAAGCAAATAAATCATCTTTTATTATAATGAATTTCATAGTAAAAAAAGAGGCTGGTTGTGACCCACACTTATAACTTCCCATTATGCATAATTTGAAAACTTGGCGTTTTGATGCTGATTGATAACAATTTTACTAACAAAAATATTTTCAAAAATGTTGAAGCGGAAAAACAATATTTACACATTTATCTTAACTTTTTGTAGTTTTGTATTTGTTGTTAAAAATATTTTGATATTCGTCAATATTTAATCATTTTTTTGGTATTGACAAATGCATTATGTTAAAAATAAAATACATTTGAAGTCAATAGCATTGCTTGTTGTGGTGATATTTAAGCTAAGAAACAATTTTTGACACTTTTCGGTAAATTTCAGTTTTGGTTTTTTATTTTTCGTAAAAAAGATGCCAATTCGATATTTGCCGAAAAAGTACTATGTGTTTAAAATTCTATTACGCAAAAAATAAAATAAATTTTAAGTTAAAATGATGGACCACTGCCTACATACTGTGAAGTCAAAAAACTACTTTTGACATTTTTTGGTAATTTTTTGATTAAGATTTTTATTTTTGTAAAACATCTTTCAATTCGATATTTGTCAAAATTGTAGCATATATTCATAATTGTATTTTGTATAAACATAAATAAGTTTGAAGTCAATATCGATGGGCATTCTCGAGATATTCAAGTCAAAAAACACTTTTTACCAACTTTTGTTAGAATTTTTTGTACTTTTTTTTTTTTAGTAAAAAAAACTGTCAATTGAATTTTTTTTTCAAATTTTCAGCAGATGTAAAAAACATCATTTCACATAATAGAAAATAGTTTTGAAGATAATATCATTTTTCCTTTATTGTATATTTTCGCGCCAAATTTTTTTTTTTAGTTTTTCAATTTTAAAAAAATAACTCTAGGTTGAACATTTTCAAAATTTATATCCAATCTGTATCATATTGCAATTTATATAATAAAATCTATTTGAAGTCAATGGCACTATCCATTCTTGAGATATTTGCTACCAACCAAAATTTTAGTGAAAAAACCACTTGACCACTTTTTATGAAAGTCCTTTCTGCATCTTTCGAAGTTATAACCTGTCGAACAAAATTTAATTGGAATCGATATCTCTACTCGTTGTTGAGATACCGTGGACGAAAAAGGGTATCTCGAACGTACGAACGTACGTACACACGCACACACAGATATCTCTTTACAAATGACGGATCTAGATTATAGGAACCTTGAAACGTCCAGATTTATCAAAAATTTCAATTTGACAAATCGCACCGATTACAATAACTCCCTATGGGAAGTTAATAAATGTAAAATTTCGTCGAATAATTATTCCACCATTTTTGTATATAACTAAAAAACATCAATTTTAATTTTTTTCACTTTCCCGACGTTTTCTGAAGGTTTCTTCAAAATTTTCTTTTATAAAAGTCTTCGCCTGGCAATTATAAGCAAAAGAATAGAATTTAACCAAAATCGACCCAGCTGATCTCAGTTGATAATGAAACTTCAAGGTTGCTTTACCCAAGTGGGGCATCCCAAAATTGGCCTGCCTATGTTACGTCTTGAATAAAGGTTAGTTGATACGATAGAAGAGTTTGAAATCCAAAGTGAGATTGTCCAAGTTTATATCCTGTTACCAATACTGTTGTGACGTACAGCTGAGTACAGCTTTTTAGAATAGAAATGGAGAATTCCGCAGTCAACTCTACAATCTCACTTTTAACATCTGGACTATGCGGACAAAGCTATGGAACTTTCTGTATAAAAAAAACTTAATATTTCTGGACAACCAGTATTTCCAATATCTTCGAAGTATTATCTTTACGGATGCTGGAACTGAACTGGACATGAACATCCGAAAATAATCTTTAATACTAAGCTACGGCTGTTCGTCTTATTAAATCCGTGCTTCTGTGAAAATTCAGGGAAATATTCTGAAGATTTTCTGGACTAATCTGCTGAGATGCATGTTCAAAAACCATACACGATGAAGCGTAGGAGACCCTATGATCCGTAATTTGAATTTCACGGAACTAATATGAGGATCTATACGTAAGTAACGATTCTAAATATCTTGTAAACCAAATGGAATGTAAAAATTTTCGTTTTTAAATTTTTAATGATATCATTGTCATGTATTGGTGTAAAGTAATATTACAACGGATGGGAAGCTTTTAACCCATACAGAAACCAATAGAGTCTTTCCATCTTTTTCCAAAATCAATGTGGCTACCAGAATATTCATTCATCTTCAGATTGTTGTACTCAAGGCATTTTCTTTTTTAAATTAATTAATTCATCGCTTTGTTGACAAAAGTTACGCAATTCAGGGCGTTCTCCACTTTATCAAAACCAAATTGAGCTCATTATGTTTCCCACATAACCATTAATGCACCACCCGAATCCGACCAGATGTGCCTTTTGTCTTTGGAATCGATATTCATTTCCAAAACAAATTAATCACGTTTCCATCAAACTGTATTAATATACAAAAAGAAAAAAAAATAAAGAAAATGTAGATTTAATTGATTAAATTATCTCCTTCGATCGTTAACGCTCGAAAATGTAGATCCGATCTTCTATACAAATCTAAAAAGGTAGCTTAGAAACAAACCCATTTCAGAGGATATACGAGTACCTAACCTATACCTACGTTAAGGTTAAACATTGAAAATCAGTCGCCCAATTTTCTTTTCGTTTTTTTTTTTTTTGTTTTTGAACTCCTGACTCCCGATTTAGCTGTCTAATTGCTAGAAAAAACGCCCACCATCATTCTATAAATATAGTCAACGATATAAAACAAAAAAAATGTCGAAATCGAAATTTATAGATTTCCAATGCGGATTCGAATACCTTGCAGCTAAAGTTGTTCTTATAGCTGACAAATCTAAAATTCTAATGAGTTTGTAGAAATTGAAAATGACGTTTTTAGTTCGGCATTTCAATTTTGTATATTTAAGTCTAGGTGGGTTAACGAACGGTGTCGGATTGTCATTCACAGAAAACAGGCCCACAGTGAGTTACGAACTTATTTAAGATGGACTTTTGAATTTTGTTACAATTTTCTTCAACTTAAACTGAACAGGATACCATAAGGACCTTCGAAACCTTTGTGCTCCTGTTAAAATGACACTCATAAGAGCCCCACCACTCAACAGCACTCAACAGAGTAAAATCCGACCCTGTTCAGATTGGGGATTTCAATTAACACTAAGCCATAAATTCAAAATCTCTGTCCCATAGCCGTGCGTCGTCGTGCTTCGGCCAAAGCCAGTCTGCGCCTTAGAACAGATTTAATTAGCCAACAAAGTTGTTAATTATGGCATCCAATTAGGGCGAATCTTGATTTTTGAATATTTACGAATGTTATTTGTTTTTAATCACAATTTGGCTGTGAATGAATATTATAACCCGCCTCGTACACCTTTCTACCTGGGGCCTAATATAAACCCTCCAACTGCATTTGATTAATTAATTATTTCGACCACAAAGTTTTAGTGCATCGGTTTATGTTCATCAACTCGTTTTGTTTTTATTCAATTAGAAAATAGTTGGTAGACTTTTTGTGACCCCTTTTTGGGCTAAATTCGTCAGTCAAATAAAAATTCCTTTGGCTCCTTGTATTTTTATTTTTTTTTTGAGATGCATATCTCTTTTTTTTTATCGAGGTTATCTTTTGAGTTCAATAAAAACAAAAATATTTTCTATCATAAATTCTAAAGTAAATTACTGTCAACTGACATTTTGTATGGAATTTTTCGATTCATTTCGGTTATAACTGTCAGATGTATGTTAATTGAGTGAATCGATTGATTTCAATTACAAATCGAAATCTTCAAAATCTTTGGGAAGATTCTTATATGAAGATAAGAATCTTTAAAGAATCATAAATAAGAAGTTAATAGGAAGAACATAAAAATGTCACGTATTTTTTTATTTTTATTGAATACGGAATACCGTTGTTACCATAATCCTAATCCAGTATTATATGCAGTCGCAGTGGGTTTTGGTTTGGAAAATTGTATAGGAAACAAAAAAGAAGAGTTAATTGCTAATTTATTACATGGAAAAAGTTTGTAAGTAGGTGCGCTTAAGATCATTTTATTTCGAAAAGTTGTAACTTTTCCAATCAATAGTGATTTATTGAGTTTTTATTGGGACTATATAAACGGGAGGAGTGAGGAATAAGAGTTATTTTCACATGGAGAGTATCAATTTACAAGACTCATTAAGCGGCACTTAAGTTTTCCATTTTGGCCAATTAAGTGCAACTTACCCAAAACTATCAAGATGAGTCTAAAATTTATAGGATTTTCGAAAAATAGTGTTTGTATTGTGATTTGTTAATATTTTGTGTAACTTAATACACCCACTTGGTAAGAAGAAGGTCAAAGATGCTAGGGGCATTGTGGTTAATTAACATGCTTCACAGTTCTAGACTGAGCTTCACAGCTTTTGGGTTAATGGAGATAATATGTTTTGTATAAATTATTGTGACTTAAAATAAAAAGAGGATTTATTGACAAAATAATTTGTTAAAATAAGTTTAAATAAATTCAAATCTTAGACATTTATTGTTGAAAAAATAAAATAATTTATTCGCAACTGAAAAGTAGAAAATCAAATAATTTGAATTTTTTAAATAGAGTAATATTTCAACTCAACTCACGTTTATATAGAAAAGTCATAACAATAAACTATCAAATTAAAACTTTTTAGTTTCAAGTCAAATTCATAAGAAAGTTGATATAGAGTTCAATTTAATTTATATTTAGACTTTCCAAAAAAACAAAGTAAGTAATGATAAATTGTAAGTTTATGTTTTAAAAGTCTTAAAACATTTTAGTGTTGTTAAGTTCAGGAAATAAATAAATGTTGACAGACTTAGGGGTGTGTTTGTTGGAATTTTTGTTCCTCAAATTGTCTTTATAATTAATTGTATAATAATTTTAGTCGTTAGAAATGTAGACAACTTATTGTTATACATTTGTAGTTTGAGTTCCTTCATATAAACGGATGCAATTGAATATTGAACTATAGTCGTGTTTTATTGGCAATTGAAAATACTAGCTAGTAAAATTTTACATGGAAAACAACAACACCTCAAAAATGAACAAAAATAAGCTATTATTTATCCATAGTATTTTAGTGAAGATAGAGTTTCATCTTGTTAAATGTAGGAGGCAGTCAAGAAGTGCAAAAAATATGCAAATGTTGGCAACATGAGGGTGTGTTCGGTAACAAATACACTTCTTTTACACTTCGCCTGCATTGAAAAGTGCAAGGGATCCACAAATTTCAAACCAAACATTTTTTTTGGGTTGAAATTATCAAAACAAAATTATTTCGTAAGTAAACTTACTAAAATCAATTCTTCACAAAATTGATAAGACTTTTAGGATCAATTTCTATAAGATAAAATGTTTTTCTTTGGGATTAGTGTATTAAGCCATTATAGATATGTATTATGTAAAAATTATTGAAATATGCTTGTTCTCTTTACAAAGCTGACAAAGGGTGTCTTACATAAATGCATGGTTGCGAAAGTCTGACGAATGACCTTTCATAAAAGCAAATATTAAATGACAGATTTTCATAAAAGCAAAACTCAAAAATTTTTAGTGCAAATGTGCAACTATAAAAACTTACATGTAAAAATATTTTGTATGACTTTAATATGATTGCAATTGATCACATGTAAACAAAGCATGCATTTATAAAAATACCCAAAGTAAAATGAATATGGTATTCAGTAGAATAAAATGGTAATTATGACTTTACAGGCAACTTAAAGTAGCTTCTCAAAATGTTTATTAAGTATTTATTTATAATTTCATGTTAAATTTTGTCTTTTAATACTTTATTTATTGAATAAAAAGAATAAAAGTATGTTAACTATCCAAATAAATGATTTGTATAATAAATTGGATACAAATTTAAGGAAAAAAGTGAACCACAATTATTCAACTGGTCTTTAAAGTTGCCAGAAACTTAGTTCCATAGTTTTCGCTCTTCAATATAAGCCAATAAAATTGAACGGGGAGTTGATAAAATGGTGAACTGTGGGTGGTAAATCTAACAAGAAAATCAATAATTATATTTTCAAAGTTTTACTACAAATATAAGTAAAAAACATTCTAAACCAATTCGGTGTGCATTTCCATGCAAACTTCAACTCAACAAGCTTTTTCATGCATTTTAAAACTCGACCCTATAATTTACACAATTATTAGATCTTCGAACGCGCCCCATGTAGAACAGCAGTTGTTTATTTTGATTTAAAACTCAAATTGGATTTTTAACTAAAATGTAAAGATGTTAGCCAGAAATTTCTTTAACAAGTGAGTTTGTATATTTACAACTTTTGTTTGCAATATGCATTTAATTTTTTGTATTTTCATGTGCACTTTTGCCTTTTATATTTTGTCCGTGACAGAAGATTTTGAAATTTTGACATCAATAATTTGACAAATAATGTAGGGACACCAACTTTAAAAAGACAAATTAAAAGTATATAGCGTTTAATTGATACTCTAATACTATGTTAGGGATAGATTACCAATAAAACGCGGTTTATGAATTGCTTGGGTGAGCAACTTTAAGTTGTGGATGGAAGACCTAAAAATACAAAATGCCTTTTTTCAAAGTTTTCTGCAAAAACTCTGACCGTGTTCAGCATTAAATACATTTTTCAACTCGATCTACATTTTCATACATTTTGAAATTCGGCCTGAAAAATGTATTAAAAAACTTTTGAAAAACAACCCATTGTGGGATTAAAATTAAGTGTGAGTTAAAAAGAATAAAGTTTTTATTTTTGGAGCTAATATTACTGTGCTAGCCAAAGATTATCAATATAACACGACTCAAATAAAAGTGTCAAATTAAGTGGAAGAGGCCATTATTTCGCGTGTTTTATTGGAAATTAATTAAGTATGGAAATTGTGTGTGTACCAGAGTACATTGGCAAGAAGTGAAACTTTTGTATAAAATATAATTTTTCTACTATTTACTACATCACAGAAATTAGATAGATAAGATAAAAGTTGGCATACATTTAAATTGTCTCTTAAAAATTAAACCAGCTTCGAAGATTTATCTGATGAGAAATTCACATTGAAATCTCCACTTGAATCAAAGGAACTATTATATTAATATTATAATGTACATCATATTAGGTAAACATTTAGCTTCGATAAACTATAATTTTGAATTATAATTATCTTTTAAACTCCAACACATTGGTCTTAATTTATTTTTGGATCTTATAAGATTTTTAATTTCAACATCCACGATAAAGATATGAGGTATTAGAAAATAAATATTACAAAACTATCAAACACCAAAATAAATACGAATACTTAAAATAAATTCTGTTATCTTCTATAAATATTGGTTTATTTATTTAGTAATCACTTTTGTACTGCACAATGATTTTACAATTAAACAATTCAAATACATAATAATCAAAAAACACTATTTCAAGAATGCACAGTATACATTGTATACACATTGAATTTTTCACTAAATTGATTTAATTTCACTTATACGATATGCACAGTACTTACGTGTTACAATATTATTGTTAGCTCAATGACTGCACTAGATGAATTCATTGATGTTTTCAATTCAAATTTTCATGGAGGAACAAGAGAGATTTTATCCATGCAGACGTGAGCCTGAGCATATCGGTGACGCTAACCCATACGATTTTTTCTTCAAAACAAAAGTAATATGGCGCGTAACGAAAAAATGTGACGATTTTATTTTTACACTGCTATAAAATTTCTCTCATAGATAAAGAAGTTTCACTTCAATAATGTTTGCAATACAGCCAAATACAGTTTTGAGTCTTTCTTAAATGTTTCAGGTCTTAAATCATTATTATTTCTTAAATTAAACGGTTGGATATCAGATACCTATGGAGGTCTCAACTATATTTCTCTAAAAATTTTGGACTCAAAGATCTTAAATGATGAATTCTTGGGATCTTAAAACTCCTAAAAATTTTGTAAAGATGTTCTACAAATTCGTCTGATTACACTTAATACTAATAAAATTGAAAGTAAAATTATTAATATCATTTTTAGTCTTGAATTTTAAAAGTGTCATGTAGTTTGCATCATTTTATTACTTGGTATTGGTACGCATTTTATGTGTTTCAAACCACTAATCTTTTGCAAAATTTTAAAATTATAAAATAAATTTAATACAGCAATTATTTCTTGAATTTTGAAAATAAATAAATATCAAAAATTGATGTGAATCCTCAAATTAAATAAAAAATTTAAATCTTTATTTTTTTATTTGCAATCAAATTCAACTTTTCTTACAACGGATAAAAAAAAAAAAGACCTTCATCAAGTTTGTCTCGACCACTTTATTCCCAAACAATTACCATCGATTCTTGGTAATACGGAGAAACATGAAAAATTATCATTACTAGAAAATCATCATTGCCTGTGTAAAGTCCAAAGTGTTCCCTTGAAGTTGGCTGCTGTCCACATCCACAAATACCTCGTCTATACCTACCTTCCTTTAAGCTTATAACCTTGGAAATACTATATAACCATGGGTATGGCCCTTTTGACTTTCAATGTCTCGCAGAAAGATGCATTTTCCTGATTTTGCCGCACCTGCCATCATCGTATAGTTGTGCTGCGACAATCGGTAGCAGTTTATTAGGTGCAATTTAAGGATGCTACCGTGAGTAAACTCCTGGGTCCTGCACCCACTGTATGTCGTCGCGCACAACGTGCATCTCGAATAACATTTTTGCGATAAGAAAAAAGGGTCCTGCTGGAAGTTCCTCACAATCAAACAAATGGAATAAAAAAGAATCACCAACAACAACGAAGACGAAAGAAAAAAGTCTGCGTCTCCAAAAAATAATGACATTGTCCGATCGAAGAGTCTCCATCGCCATCTCCATGATATCCAGAGGTCCAGTTCCAGTCTGACTCTGTCTGTGCCTCGACACTGAACTTAGTTCTTCCTTTTGCTGTTTGCACACTCACTCCCTGCACTCGGGAGGCTGTTGCTGTTGCTGCTTCTGCTGATGGTCAGTAACCAAACTCCCATAGGAAGCAGCTCTTTGCGTCGTCTCTTGTTTGGAATTTTAATTGAGAGCCAACGAGAAATTCATTTACAAATGAGGTGAGGCCATGTTTAGGAGATGTTCAGGAATAGTTAAGATATTGACTGAGGCTGCAAGACCGTTCCGTTCCGTTTTTTTTTCTTTCTTTCTGCAAGCAAACTACGCAGATATGCACTGCAGTTGCAAGTCCCAAGTCCAGCAGCGTCAGCAGCACATCGAGTTATCTTGGATTATAAAGTGGGCAACTAGGCGGAGACCGAGGCCAAAACCAAGACCGAGACGGAGGCCGAGGCCGAGTGTAGTGTTCTTATTTAGATATTTTTATTTGTCAGCTTCTGTTTCTTGTAGCACGCGGGCCGTGTAGAGGCGGTTATTGTAATTGCGTGGTTAACATGGGTGGACGATAAATTGTGGCACGAATTAAATATGGGCGCACCACTTGTGCGGATGTTTTTTTTTTTTAATTTTATATGAGCAGCACAGGGATTAGCAGGCAGCACATGCGCGCGAGGAATAGGTCAGAGAAAATTTAATTTAAAGCCATACGCTATGTCACTAATTACTCCGGAATACGAGCTAAGGTGTAGCTAGATAAATCAATTACAGTTTAGGAGGGACACTTTAGCGATGTTAGTTTAATCATGTTTTTTGTTTTTATTTTATTTTTTTTCTAAGGGATTTATAAATGTATAAAGGAAAATAAGTCTTTTTTTTTAATGTGAGAGTAACTTTAGAAATAATTGGAAGTCAAGATCTTGAGTTGATTTTATGGATTTAACTTAATTAGTGTAGAGTAGCACATTTATTGGGTATTGTAACTTGGTGGAGAGTGTGGACAGAAGAACTATCTTAAGCTCAAGAATAACATTTCTTTTAAGAATTCATTAACAATTTGCAACCAACTTTATCAAAATTCTCAGTAAACGCACAAGAATTCTGTTTCTCGAAATTATATTTTTTTTCATTCAGTCTTACAAAATTCTATCAGTGAACACTTGATACCTTTCCTACTTAATAAAAAATCTCAAATCTTTAATTCCAAGTTGAAAGTTTTGAAGAAAAAAAATAAAAATAAATCCACATTCGATTGATTTCAATCAAAACAAAAGAGCTGAGGTCAAAACCTCATCAAGGTTTAGTGTGGACGTTTTCTAAAATTGATCAAGCAAAGCAAATTAAAAGAAAAGATTTTCGAAGCAGTTAGGAATGTTCGATTTTGAACTTCTTACGTTGAATAGGGTTCCTCAAAGTAATACCTGGAATCGAAATAAATTTCTTAATAAACATTGTCCAGATAAATAATGTTTTTTTAAGACGTGTGGTGTTCAAGTAGAGGTAAAATGCATACAATTAAGGTTATGGCCAAGAATTTTACATTATTGTAGAGATAAAGGTGTTCCATTATGTTTTTAATTGATTTCTGGCAAGTGGAGACAGCGTCTGGTTCAAATAAATTCTAGCCCAGAGGCCCAATTTTCGACCACTTTTTGCAGGAATTGGGGCCGTATATGTCAGCAATAACATGTCGAATATTTTTTTCCAAGGCGTCTATGATCAATCGTAGCAAGTGACTTCTTATAACTCTACGAAAAATAGTTCAGCTGTGTTAAATCGCACGATCTGGAAGGCCACGTCACAGGCCCACGACGAAGCGAGATAATGCGCTAACCAAAAGTATCCTTGACCAAAAGTAAATTGACTGTTTCGTTGGCTGTAGAGCATGTAGCGTTGTCTTGTTGGAACCAAAGGTAGTCCCCATCAACATCCTCCATTTCAGGTATGAAAAAGTCATTACTCATGGATCTTTAGCGTTCCCCATTCACTGTAACTTTATGGCCGGCTTAATTTTTGAAGAAATATGGAACAATAATTTCCTCTGCCCATAAAGCTAAAATGAATCTTTCAGGATGTTACGGTGGGTCGTCTCAACAATGACTTGTAGATTATGATCACTCCAAATTCGACACTTTTTCTTATTAATCCATTCAATTATGTCGACCGAATATTGGATGCAGAGCGCGATGCTTCGAGCGAACTGAAACATTATTTGCCAATAAATTGGCTTGAATTGCAAACGTTTTTTAGAAGTTAGTCTATTTATTATGAAATGGCAAACTAAACTGATCACAAATCAAGTAACAACTTTCAAAAGGACCAACCGCACGGATAAAAAATACACCCTTTATAATTACATAAGTGAATATATTTTTCTGATTAGGTTACATATTTATAAAATCAAGCTTTAAATTCATCGACACGTCTCGTCCTAACATTCGAAATGTGTGTGTGTGTGTGTTTTTTTTCTTTTGTCTTTAAATAGTCAAACCCTTTAGCCTTCTCTCTGCCATTCACTGTACGAGTATTGTAACACCTTCAACAGAAAATCAATAACTTGCGTAACTAATGACAGTACATTTCACTAACGACCATCTTGTAAGTATTAATGCCACTCAACATTCAATGAAACACAAAGCGTGGGTGGTGCTTCACCATTGCGCAATTAAATACGAATCCACAACCCCATATAACATACATAATAGTCCCTCCACATTCAGAATGCACGGAATCTTCATGCGGATCTTCGCTGAACATGTCTCGCAATACGTGTCTTAAATTTTCAATTTGTTGCTAGTCTTCCATTAGGAATGGTTTACCTTATGCCATACCAACCATGTGTAACTCTCAGCTAATAAACAAGAAACCGTATAAAACAAAACAAAAAACATTTAATAATAATTTTCCAATTAGCCAGTCTTGGGTATAAAGACCCCTTCTACATCTTTTTGGGTAAAACAAACCAGAAGCTCTCCCACTCCCACTCCCATCAGACACTTGATATACTCAAATAAATAAAATAAAAATATTGCGATAAGAATCTTTACGAGAAATCGGACAATTATTAATTTCACTTAAGACCCAAAATCGTGATAAGAAGTCTCCATCATGAAAACGCTTATATACATAAGTTTGTAACTCTCAATAGGTAGGTACGTATTTTTATTCACATATTGTGATTCTTTCAAAATGACAAAGATACGTCCGTCGTCGGTCGAGTTGTCTTCAGTTTCTAAACTGCCATGCGTCGCGTCGTCATCGTCTATCGGTCGTTGGTTGTCCGGCAAGAGATGCAGAGGCAGCAGCGAGCGCAGCGGCGCAACGAAGACACTAAGTTGACAATTTTTACCCAAATAAGTCAAAACGAAGCTTCGAACTGACTAAGAAGCAAATAGAAATTCAGTAAACAATCATACAGACAGATCGCCCCAAGAAGACATTTATTTAATGGTTACCACTATGGTAAAATATTTTTTCTATTTGTTTTAACTTAAAAGATTAATTTTTCGTTTAACTTTGCCAACATTAGCTTAAAGCAAGCATTAACTCCACGAATGACACCTTAATTGGGAATGGGATTTGACCAAGAATCTACCTGTCAAATCGCTACCGCTGCTACTTCGGTTTGATAAGTAAGTTTTCTAGCAATTGCAATACATGACCTATTTAACACAAGTCTCAAATCTTTTTCAAAATTCCAAGTTAGAAGTTTTGAAACAAAAGAAAAGTAAATTCACATTCGATTGATTTCAATGAAAACAAAAGAGCTGAGGTTCAAACCTCACCAATGTTTTGTAGAGGTTTGTTTGGTCAAAGGATGATTCCGTAGACGCTTCTATCATGAACTGTATACAATCTACCTCGAAGATGAAATGAAGATCGATAGTCTCCAGTGGGCTGGTCACCTATATCGCATGAGTTTAGAGGAGTCACCTTGGAGGGTCCTTTGTAGTGCATTTTATGGCATAAGACAGCATGGGTGCACTTGGATGGACTCGGCTTTTGATCGGGATAAATTCAGACACTTTTTGAATGAATAAGAATATTTTACAACAAGAGTGGCAACCACAGTCTCGTTTTTTTTATTTGGCCAGTTCAGCATACTATTACATCCTAAGGGCAAACTAAAGCCAACACAAAAAAACAACTTTACTCTTGGTGGCGATTATAAGGTATCGAAAATGTGTCTCATTAATTGGAACTCCATCGACATATCTCTTGGGATCTTTCTCCGAAGACTGTGTTGCTCTGGCTGTCCGTCCAATGTCCAGTCCACTTTGGTTCCAGTAAAGTTGCCCAATTTATTCGGAATTTTGTACACACACAGCTTTTATCTTCAGAGGTCGCTTGGTCGCTTGTCTTTGCTGAATTATTTGGTAGTTTTTGTTTTTGTTATTGTTGTTGTTGTTTTTTGCATTTTTCTGACCACAAGCGTCAGCAATAAAATTCAACAAAAAATAATTGCCCCGGGCCAGACCAAGACCAAGACCACGAGAGCAAGATTTGTCTTTCCAGCTAAAAAATCTCCCCCAAAAAACGAAGTGATCCCGATACTGATGCTGATGCTGATGCTGAAGCTAAAAGGTTTGCTTTGTTCAAATTGGACCAAGTTCCACTTTGAGTCCTGACTGCCACTGGCTGCGAAGCCCTCAAATATACCCACCTATGTGTACGAGTGTAGTGGCCAATCCGTGCGGAATCACGTCACGAAGAGTAAAACAACAACAAAATATTTCCAAATTAGCAAACATTTTGAATCTGTCAGCTACTGTTTTTGCTAATTAATAACGAGATACGCAGGTATGTATATCGCGGTCTCGGTCGGCGATGACGGTGCGGTGGTGGTGGTAGCCAGCCAGCGCCAGGCAATTGAACCGTGTTCCGTGATGCTCCGTGCTGCCGAAGGACCCAAAATTGTCATCTCTTGTGGCCCTTTCCGGCGTTGTGGCTCTCCCACCATAACGATCGGCGATTTAATATAAAATTCTGAATGTAAATTGATTAAAAAATATGTTTTTTTTTTATTTTGTGAGTTAATTTAATTTATTTGGACGATGATGATGGAGTCTGGAAGTAGGATAGTGCTCCATTTGTCCAGAATCCGGTTTTTAGAGTCGAAAGTCTCGAGTTTCTATGGGACACGTGATGTTGTCTGATAGGAAAAGTATTTTTGTATACCACTGACGATTTGCAAATGATTCCCAGAAGTTGTGCTTTTTGAATGAATGGTGACATCGTGGGATCGCTTCGACTGAATTTTAAGTCTGGTGGTGGTTCTTTTTTAAAAGATAGGTAAATGACTTGTATTAGAAAAGTGGTCTTAATTGGAATGACCTTTAAAATTGTTTTTATGGCATAATTTGTAGTAGTTTTAATAATGAGATCATTTTATGGAGTAAAATTTGGTGTACCACCAGGTAGTGTACTTGGTCCTACATTATACTGTTTGTACATGCGTCAACGCATTGTACTGGAAGGAGAAATTTTCTTGTTCGGTAAAGACGACTTTGAAAAGCTTACAAATTTGTTGGTAATTGTTAAAAAAGACGTTAACATAGTTTTGAAATGTAAAAACGAAACTATAGAAAAAGTGACAGAGCTTGAATACAAACATGACGATTATGGATTGAAAAAAAAAAGAATATTCAAGAAGTCCTGAATCCTGATCAATTGTTGGTGTATTTAGAACACCGGGACTGTTTCAAACCCATATAACGCTGAGCTGATGATGGTATGAATGGATGGAGTTGCTGTGAATTTTAACACTAATTACGAAATTCATTAACCTTAACCTAGAACTTCAAAACTAAAAACCAACTAAATTTTAGACAGATATGATCAGCTTAACAATCTTAAAGTAAACATAAAATAAAGATCACCACATTTCAAGTTAAAAGTATTATAGAGGGATTTCTAATAATTTAATTTTGAATATCCCAGTATTTGATAATTTTTCAAGTTTGACTATAAAAGCTCTTAAAAAACGCGTTAAAATTGTTAAATACTACAAAAATGGGGAACATTTTGCAGGTCAACAATTTTAACTAGCTATTGTTAAAAGTTATGGGCACCGTGTTTTATTGGTAAGGGAAAGTAATACGCTACATCGGAAAATTATACAAGGAAAACGCACCTGATTAGTAAACAAAAATAAGCTAGTAATCAGTAAAAGTACATATTTTAGTCAAGATAGAGTTTCGGATAGTAAAATGTAGGAGGCAGTCCAGTGGTGCAAGAAATATATAAATATTGGCGGACATGAGTGTGTGTTTGAAGATAAATATACTTTTTTTATACTTCACCTACATTACAAAGTGAAAGCGTTTCACAAATTTCAAACGAACTTTTTCGGTTTTATATTTTGTCCGTGATAGAAAACTTTGAAATTTTGACATCAATAATTTTTAAAGTAATGCAGGGATACCTACTTTGGGGATTGGGGAGTCTAATTAAGAGTGAGTTAAACAGTGAATATAGCGTTTTATGGGTACACGTATTACTATGCTAGAAATAGATTACCAACAAAACACTGCTAATATTGCTCCTATAAAGTCTTCATCGGCGATCTTTGCAATTAAACAACATTTTTTCTTCCTATTTACATAATGACCATTTGAAAATAGTAATTTTCAAAAATTTGGGATGATAATAATCCACTTCATACACCAAGATATTCTGGGTAGACCCAATAAATTCGAAGAAAATCAGCGGAGTCGTTTCTGAGATAATTATGATGAAGAAAAGTTGAAAAACATATGGTTTTTGAGAAAAAAGTAAGTTATAACTAAAAAAATTTCAACTTATTACTAATCTGCTATGTCTGCTCCGTAAAAATATCACTTTACTTCCAAATTCTAGACGAATTAAATAAATAATTTACACCAAAAAAAAACGTCGAATTTTTTAACGCATCAAACCAAGAAAAATTTTTTCAGCGTTTTTTTTTTTGAAGAAGTCATCGCAATTCGTCACTGAAAACTCTTAAATTTTTAAACTTTTTTCGATGCCACGGGAGTGATAAGTTTAAGTTTATCCCAATACTCCAAAATCGATTCAAGGCCTTAAAGATGAGTGCTATCGAGGACATACATATATGTAGGGACAGCAGAAAAGGTACCAATTGGTTATTGGTCACATCACATTAATAGTAGTTTTGAGTTGAGTCAAAATTCTGTTAATTAATAATATATCTGTTCCAAATTTCATCCAGATCCATTCAGTCATTCTGGTGTTATTGAAAAACAAGTATCCATATACACCAAATCCTTAACATTTGTAAAATTAGTAGAAAGTGTAATTATTAGGATGGGACTTCTCAAAATCACATATAAACAGATTTCACCTTTATCATGATTAATTTATTAAAATAAAATTTTGCGGAATTTCCTACACAAAACGTGATTGTTAAATTTTTGAAAAATTGGTTTTGAAGACTTACTATATCTTTTTCTAAGTTCTATGCTTGTTTGAAATTTATTTCTTCTTTCTCATAAATTTATATGATTATATTCATATATGGAAAAGAATTACTTTGGTTTAACATAAATGAAATACAATATATTTGTTGAATCATTTTATCATATTAAACATTTTTTCTTCACTGTGTAGAATTTGTACTCAAGCTGTGATCCGTGTAATAAAATTAATTTAATACTCGTATACGTAAGTTAAGTTGTAAGCTCATATTTCAAATCAATTAAATATTTTTAAGATTTCTTATGTTTATTTTCGTCAACAAATTCCAATATAAAAAAAATTTTATTGGTTGTGATTATAATCTCGAGTTGAGAATTTCTCAGAAGCTACTCGTTCCCAATTAAATTCACCCAAGTAACATAAATTCAAACCTACAACCAACATTTATTTTGTTTCATTAAAGGCATCAGCTCGTCTCCTACTCCGTCTCCGTCGTCGTCACCCGTTGCGTCGTCAGTTCAAAAGACATTAACACCGACCAACCTGCTGCACCATCTCATCATCAGCAATCACTAATCAGTAATCAGTGGCAGTCCAGTAGCCATCACCATATATACACTAATAATAATACGGTAGCTGGGTTATAGTAATTAACTTAACTTTCGTGGATAAGGAATCTTAATTTGCATAATCCAACAAAACTGCTACCCACCAAAGAAGACAAAAGATATAAAACCCCCGCCGATATAACCGATAGAATGGCCGCTGGCCACTGGCCGATATGGGTTCCAACTCGAACTCACACAAGTCTCCAGGTTATAGAAGTCCCAAGAACATTTATCAGGCCATCATCGATGTCGAAACAATGACACGTTTAAGGCCGAAAATTCAAACAAAAGATTTTGTTAATTAGTCGAAAAGTTCAAAATATCATTAAAACGTTATACGAGTAGCAGTATAGGCCCCGTCCCGGACCGGATCGCATCATCATGCGCTGGACAAATAATCAGTTGAGATGAGAGGAGGAAATCCTATTCCACACATAAATTCTTTTATCTAGAATCTATCTTCATTCCGATTGAAAAATCACATCAACAAGCTCATAAATAATTCACAAATTTCCTGTCTACCCTAAGCCTCGAGCTCCAACTCCAGCTCGAGTTCGATCATCGTTTTCGAAGAAACTATTAAAGCCTGTTTAGTGTTTAGTTTGGGGCCCGATAGGTTTAGTATCTTACCACGACAATTTGTTATCTCCGCTAGAATGTCACCTTCTAATCATTTATATGATCGTTATTCCATGGTAATTTAATTTCTGTGTCTCCGATTTGGTTTTGAGAAAACAACAAAATTAATTAACGCCAATCGGGCTTTCATAATACATATACAATTATACATACATATTTATTTATCCAAAGCAAACAAAAAAATAAATATAATATTTATGCAATTTTGGCAAATTGAAATTCAAATTCAAATTTAACTGCCTTGTGTGTCGATTTCAATTTGTGAACGAACGAGCAAACATGCGGCGTGGCCGTTATTTTTATTTCTTTGCATAAATTTGTCGATAGAATAAAATAATATGCGAGAATTTGTCGAACAAACTAGCTTGTATAACTTTTGTTTTATTTTAGTTAAGTTGTTGCTAAATTTTTGGTATAGCAACCCAGTTTATATATGAATTCAATGCCAAGTTTTTTCTTTTATTCATTTTCGATTTTTGCAATTCTTGAAATTTGCGAGAGTCCATAGATTATGCTTTTAATTATACAAATCAAACTATGTACCTTCATTCGTAATATTGTTAACAAAGAAGATTTTCCTTCGCAAGTTACTTTCTATCAAATATCTAGTAAGGAAATTGGAATTTCGCAAATTTGCAAATTTTGCAAATTGCTATTAAATACAGAATCAGTGTTAATTTTCTAAATTTCAGCCAAAATTATAGGAAATATGAATAAAATTCGTGTATTTTAAAATTTCGTAATCTTAATTTTGCACTTTAACAAATTTACAAAATTTTGAGAATCTTATTTTTTAAGCTTGAATTTTTCTTAAAACAAATTCAAAAGTACTATTTGTATTAAAGTTTTAGTTCCAACTTAAAAAAAATTAACTGAATTCATAGTGAATTTAAATAAAAACTATTTTCGCAGACTTTGCGAACAGAAATGTATTAAATTATTTCAATAATGTAGTCGTAAATTAGGTAGATTTCGAAAGATAATTTTGAAGTCTTTTTATTTCGCTAAAATTAAACTTTCAAACAGTGCTTAAACCGCTTTTAAAATTGTCGAATTGACTAGATAAGGTGAATTTTGCGTTTTCGTAAGTTTTGTAAATTTGAAAACTTTTCATTTTAAAACTGTCTTGATGTTTCCGGTGTTAAATTTTGCAAATAATTTAATATCCATATTGTCAAATTTGTTTTCATTTAACCAGTGTGGTTCGACAAATTGCAATGGCATCAAAGATCGAACGTTCCGAAAACTTCGTTCATCGTACGGTCTATAAAATCGCCCTAATCGTCATGAAATTTGTCATTTTGGTAAAGAGAAGTTTGTTTCAATACACTCACACGATAAATATCATTACGATTACGACAAAACGTTGGATCTGCCGAAACCATGATCGCTTCCTGGAGGAGCATCAGAGATCACTCACATACAACACCTTGTCGAAGTTTTCGTCGTCTTCATGTCTTGTATCAGTACCAAATTTTTAAGAGCTAGGAGCTAAAGGCAAACGACGATTTGAGTTTACAGAAATGGCTTTGGACTATAAATCAGTTGAAAATCGATCTTTATTTTCATCAAAAAATCAACACCAGTTTCAAAAAGCATTTTTGTATGAATACGGGTACACCAACAGACAAAATTGTCATAGTGAAAACGGTTGGTGTGGATTTTGAGATGGCAACGTGCGTTGTCCAGGCCATTTCCGTCAACCAGCAATTGCTATTGGTCTTTGATTTATTATCAATTTTATTTGGACAAAGTTATGTGGCTTTTGCAATCGTAGTATGGGACGATTTAAGGGCATTGTCTTCTAAAGCGGAAATTTAAAGATATGAAGAGCTTAATACTTCAGGAAAGTTTAGTAGCAACTAATGTTAAAACACATATTTTAAAAAGACAGGTACAGACGAGCGGAACAGTAAGGGTACATTCCAGAAGTCATTTCAAAAAGCTTTGCTACGATTTCTTAAAGGGAAGCATCAGCCAGAACTACTTTACCAAATTCTATCATTCTGATGCAGAAATGTTTATCCCTATATTTATATTGATAAATATTATAGAACGTATAGGCAGATACCACGCCCCTTATGGTACATTTTCGAATTTTGTTTGTATGACAAGGTCTACGTTTGTGACGGTTGTTCCATATTTCAAAACCATATCTCAGGAATCACATGTCCATTATTGTTTAAATTCAGTGATGCGCTGTGAAAATTATTAACTAGCTAAGCAAGTATTGTTAATTTGAAATGTTTGACTTTATTTGTTCTTTAGAATCATACATAAGTGTATTAATCGAACTTAGTTTTGGACACTACCTTATCATTTGAATTTTTTGACATTTTGTATGAATATTTCACTCCTGTTTGACGCAAAATGCTTCCAATTTGACATTACAAAACTATAATTCTTAAATTTAGTGCCTCTGGCATTTTTAGTAATTTGGAGATCATCAATCTTTTGAATGATTTGATAATTTTTCTAGAATCCCAAAAGTGCCTTAAAATTTTTACATTTTAATCAAAAAATAACAGTATGGTCCCATGATGGTTTATTGTTTTTTTATTTAATTTTTATTGTTCCTCAATGAAATTAATATAAATCTAGTTTGATATTTTAAATTTTGCATTATTATTATCTTGTCGAAAAGATGTTCAGATTAAAATACTAATTAATAGGTTGTCGTATTTCTTTTTTGTTTTTTTTTCTTTTTAATTTATTGTTTATTGGTTTATTTGTTTTGTTTGTTATTTTAATCAAATTCAGAGGCAAAAACAATGTTTCGCATGCAAATAAACATAAATCATGGACACCCACTGTGACACTGTGAATATAACAAAAAAATACAATAGATATAAATAAATTTGAAAGTTGTTGAAATTAGTCAAATAATAATAATATTTAATAAATATTTATGAATTTATTAACGTTATTAGTAAAGAAAATATTAATTTTTTGACTATTGCCGGAATTAATTTATCTTTTTTTTTCAAAAATATGATTCTCAAGAGATTATTCCAACCTACGCACAAATTAGAATTATGCAGATTTAAGGTTTTTTATATGACACAGCGATAATAGGGAACTGAAATATCGGTTTTAATTCGCTATTCAAAAAAAAAAAAAAAACACATGTAAATAAACATAATAAGTTTTAATTTGTACTATTTAAAATTTAAGAATTTCAGCACGTTCCGATTGAGTTATTAATTTGCTTCATAAATATCAAATCTTTATTGATTCAAAAGTAGGAAGCATTCAATAAATTGCAAAATATTAGTTAACTTTAAACTTAAAACAGCCAAATTAGTCTTAGAATTAGTGTATTTGTGTACATGTAATTTGTAAAGGATGTTTTTTTAAGACAAGTGGTTTTCAACAAGAAATAAAACTCATATAATTTAAAGTAATAGCCAAAAATTTAGCTTTAATATAAAGAAAAATGTTTGCCATTTTGTTTTAAAAGTGATTTTTGGCAAGTGACGGGTTCGAATAATTTCTAACCGAGACGCCCAATTTTTGGACCACTTTTTGCAGCAATTGGGGTCGTATGCCAGCAATAACACGCCGAATATAATCTTCCAAGGCGTCAATCCTCTCGGGCTTATCTGCATAGACAAGCGATTTCACATAACCCCATAAAAATAGTCGAGCAGTGTTAAATCGCACAATCATGGAGGCCACGTCACAGGCCCATTCAACAAAATTTTCTTTCGAAATTCGGGATCGGTGGCCATCTCGCTTTGGCCTCGTTCACAGAACGTGCGACGTGGTTGATCATCGTTCGGCTTCAATTCTTACACGAGTTGGATTTTGTAAGCCCGCCATCCAAGATCCTTCCTCAAAATCTTCCACAAAGTCGAAGGGCACAGCTTTAACTGTTGCGTGCGATGTTGGGTGTACTCATTCAGGTCTTCTTCGATACTCTGCTCTAGAGAAGGAACAGCGCTTTCGATACGCACTCTACGGCGGCGTCTCTGTGAATGCTCACTACCCACTAAAGTATACGTTTGTTGAAATTGATGCATGGTTGGTTGAATTACCGACTCAGCTGGGCGATTAAATCGACCGAATATTGTACAATGCGAGCTGTGCGTCTTCGCGTGAAACGAACCATTATTTTGGTAATTAATTTGCACGACTTGCAAACAGTGTTCAGAAATAAGTCTATTTATTATAAAATGGCAAACTAAACTGCGCATATATCAAGTGACAATTTTCAAAAAACCCAACTCTGAAAAAAGTATTGGCAGATTAGAAACCACACGTCTAACAAAAACAATCTTTAATAATATTGGTTTAGACGAAAAAGAAATCTCGAACGTTCCAAAGTACACGCACACGCCGACATCTGTCTAGAAATGACATATTTTCATTCTAGGGCCCTTAAAACGTCCTAATTTGTCAAAAACTTGTGACATTGGACCGAACATGAAAAACGTTGTCTTTAATCTTCAGATACTGTATCCCATAAGTATAAAAGCCATCTCTCCAAAACTGACCTTGTATATTATTTTTTTTCCTAACAATTCAATTGTTCTCCCTCATCTCCTTTTAAACAATTGGCTTCTTTTTTCCCAAGTGGATAAATAGGTCTTCCGTCCGTTACCATTACCATTACCATCATCAAAGCCAGAGGCATTCATATCCACTCGCCGCTGTTTGCTGTTACTGGAATTAGATTATCATTCTCCACTGAGGAAGGTCTTCGTCGTAGATATTTTCAAACAATAGATACTCAGATACTCTCCTGCTTCTAGCTCGCTCCTAGCTGGGCAATCGAATACATTGTTCTACAAACCGCGCACCCGATGAAATCGATGAAGGAAGGTTTGTGTTTTGGTCTGTTTTACGAGGAGGAGGCAAGGAACTGAAGTTCCTGTCATTGCCATCATCATCCTCATCCTCATCGGAATCATCTTCGATTTCGCCACAACACTGCTGCCATCGTATACCGGCCGCTCTGCCCGTCACAACGTTATTTACCTTATTATAGCCTATTGCGGGATATCTTCGATCTGCGATCAGCTCACTGCTCACACCGCATCATCGTAGTTGCTGCTGTCTGCTGCTGCAGCACTCTCCCAGGAATATACAAAATTCGGACTGGAAATGGCCACATAAAGCAGAAATTGACATATTTTCTATCATCTCGCTAATTGGTCGTTCAGAAGGTCTCAGCGGACTCGAGTATGATATGTGTGCTCTGTGCCCCGGCTGATGTGCACCATCTTCCTGTAGTCACCATCATATCATCATGGGTCGGGTCGTTGCGGTGGTGGAAGACGACGAAACTGCCACTGGTTGGGGATAATCTGGCCCGCATAGTAATGTCATGTAATACGGTTGCGTTGGCTCTCTTGTTAGCCTGCCTCCATCATCGGATCAAGGGATCTCAAAAGCATAGCCCCCGCTTGATCTTATTCTTATATGTATACTCGAGTACGAGTAAGTAGTTGTGCTGTGGCAAATGTATTCCAGGCCATTGGGGTTATGTTATGCACATTGGCCAATTATTATAATGATTGAGGCCTTGGAGACTTTATCAATACAAAATATTGATTTATTGATTGTCGTTTCATTCGTCAGTCGTCGTCGTCGCTCCTTCAAACATACATACGTCCCTCTTTTCAATTTTGCGAGGCGGTCACCATGACGAACTGCGTGTTTGTATATAATAGATATGTAGTATGTTGGTATGTGTATAAGCGGTACACAGTGTGCAGGTACTATCAACAATTTCTTTTTATTTATTGCCGCGAATAAAATATATTAAAATTCATTCGTTCGAGATCCAATTATGTTGCATGCAGCGCAGACTGCTGCTGCAGACATGGCAAGAAATTCTACGAATCGGACACAAAATTGGCTAAATTTACATATTTTTATGATCTCTTAGCCAATTACTCATACTCAGGTTGTGTTTATAAAGTGGAGAAATAAAATGTTAACATTGTTAATATGGGCAGCAAAACGGGAACCATTCATTCATATGAGATGGTGTACAGCGGGGTGGTGTACTTATTATGTGTGATCTTGGACCAGGAGTTATGCGGTGCTCGATGAACAAACGCTGTTATTTCTTGAGGGTTAGAAGAATAGTAAAGAAATTTATTAATAATCTTAATTTTCCTTCTAGATCACATTTTTTACTTGATAATTGTTTTAAGGTCTCTTAAGTCTTACCCCATTTTTTGTTTACATTCCTTAATCAGTCTTTTATTATAAAACGAAGTCAATTCCCCATCATGTAATACCTACTTAGATCTTTAAAACTAAGGTACGGATTTTGATGCAAATTTTTTTATAAATTTCATTTCAGAAAGTTTCATTCCATACTGCATTTACTCCTAAAAGCTGCAATTCATAATACTCAACATAGTACACTTCAAGGCGGTACAATAAAATGATTATTTTCTATTTTCTTTTTTTTTATATATATAAATCAATTTCTGCTTGTTTGTCTCGCTAAAACTCGAGAATGACTTGGCCGATTTGGATGACTTTTGTTTTGAAATGTTTTTCATAGTCAAGAGAAGGTTTCAAAATGAAAATATGGACAAATTGAGACTGTTAAAACAAAAAGTCCATTTACCTAATTTGTTCTACCTGAATTAAAAAAAAAATTTGATTTTCAGTTGGTTGTCAAATTTGTATATTTCAGACGTTTGTCCAACGTTATACAGTTGCCTACCATATTCTGTCACCATTATACAGTTATTAAAATCTTTTATCATCAAACAAGACAAACTTCAACTCAATATAACTAAAATTATTTTTTTATTATAAATTAATCTGTTTTTGTTAATTCAGAGTAGATAATAAAAACTTTGATCCGTTGATGCCACCAACGACCATCGACCAATCTTACAGCCAGGCGAGCGTTCAGAACTCAATTGAGGTAGGACAAAGTTCACTGCGTCCTCTAGTTTAAAAATAAATGGCCACACTACACGGAGTTGATTTGATGTATTTTTAGTAAATTTAACAATAATTCTAATAGGATTATTTTTGAAATATTGACAATACCTGCGTAAAACTTCCCTTAATGTTTTTCATTTACTTTAAGATTTGTAATTGAACTTCAATACTCCATTCGGGTTTGTCGATTTTATTGAAAGGCTTACGATATGGTTCGAAAAACAAGAAACCTGTTTTAACATCAACTCTTTCATATAAAATTTAGGGAAAGGTTTACAATGTATGTAAGTTTGTATGTTTTAATAAATTTCAAAAGCAATATTTATCTCTCAAAATTATATTCTTATTTTTCGAATAGGCGATAATTTAGTGTAATTTCATGTTACGCAAAATTGGTAAATTAAGTTTCTAAAACTTTTTGAAAAATTAACAAAAAGTAAAGTTAGCTGACGAACTTTGTACATATAAATATAACATAAAAATTCTATTTAAATAATCACATTTTTTACAAAAATTAAAAAACTAGAGTTTACTTTCTACATATTCCACGCAACTTTTTTCTTTTATTACTTTGGGAAAAGTTATCTTTTTGGGTTTCTGAAATGAAATTTGTACGTTTTTAAAAACATTTGACCAAAAATGTCTTTAAAACAAAAGTTGCACTGTCTATAGCTATGTTTTAATTGTAGCGGAATTATATATTTGTAATTCATTTCACTTTTCTGATAAAAAATCGCACAAAAACCGATCGATATATGTTATGTGCATATGTATGTTAGTTCCTGGTTAGGATGTTCAAATGTTGGTAAGAATTTTTCGGGTGCAACAACAATCATCTCCAGTTAGTTCGCTTCCAAGTTAATTGTCTCTAGTTTTGTTGACCAAGTTTTTGAGGGTCTTACACAATTTCATAAAGCATATTAATAACAATACGCCACTAAAATGGAAGTTCTTAAAAATTCAATTCTTTCTCTTAACTTTGCACAGGTCAACAATGCTGAAAATTTTTGATTACTTCATCTCGATCACGAGTCACGACTGCACATCATTTCGTAAAAATTTATTAAGCGACATTTTAAAAATTGTTCAGGAAACGAAAAAAAACTTTTCATTTATGTAGTTATTTTTTGTGTATTTTATTTGAAGAGGGATTTTCAGAATACATATTTTGACATCATTGCAAACCCGAAGTTTTTATAAGAAGTTTTTGTCGCTTAGGAAATTTTCGTGGTCAATACATTGACGCTTGATACAATGTTAAATGACGCTTAAAATACTATAATGGTCACAAAAATTAAATCGTATGAAATAAATTGTGTCACTTCACTTCACTTCACTTCACTTTATTTCATTTTTATTTTTTATTTATTTCTCATTAACAATAAAATAAATCAAAATCTATATAAAAAGTAACAACATTAATTTCAAAACGAAAATTCAAAAACACACTTTAGAATTACTGTGTAAAAGTATAATATATAAAAAATCTGTATTAAAAGCACCAAAAATTAAAATTATCTGTAGTACCTAGTACCTATTATAAACGACAAAATTGGATGAAGTTCTATTTGGATCAATGTACTAAACGACAATTTCGGTTCAACTATATGCGACATCAAACAAAACAAGTTTGATTGCTTAAGACAAAAAGAATTTTAAAAATGGCGTTTAGCATAATTTTATTGGCGAAAAATACAAGTTTCAGGGAGCAACAT
This sequence comes from Scaeva pyrastri, assembly GCA_905146935.1. NCBI lineage: Eukaryota > Metazoa > Arthropoda > Insecta > Diptera > Syrphidae > Scaeva > Scaeva pyrastri. Next base: position 131,860,412 of record LR989927.1, read on the forward strand.
TATTCCAGTGAGAATACTTATCGATTGCTACAATTTTATTTTCTCTCTAGTTTCTTTTGTATAAATGATAGAGCAGTGAAACTTAAATAGTTCCGCATCAAAAATTGATGTTCTCGAAAAAAATTTCGCTTGATACATTCTTACGGGAAGGTATAGACTTATATAATATCTATTAGATTTTTGTGATATCACATTTTTAAAATGATTCGAAATCAATTTATGGTGTTTTCCAAGGCTATATTATTTTACATAAAAAAATAAAAATACCTTTGTTAAAAATTGTTATTTTCGAATTCAAAATAAGCACTAAAACTCAACTAGATTACATTTTCCAGAAACCGAGAAAGTATGAGTTTCATGTTTATTTTTAACTTCATATCGGTGAAAATTAGGACACATATTATTTAAAAGATATTAATGGTTCACGCAAAAGGTTTTTTGATTTTCGAAATCATAATACAATATTAAGTAAAATTATTCCGTTCCGAACGGCTTTTAAAAGTCTTGAACCAATTCCCCTTTTGATATTAAAATAGGTATATCAGGTTCTTCAGCTGACAATTTAAGTTTTTCAATCATATAAATATCTTGAAACAAGAAAAAGACTTTGTGCATTTTAAAAAGTTAAGTTAGATATCAATTTTTAAGGAAAAATTCTAAAGACTATTGACAAACTTAGATGAAGGAGAACCACTCTTTGGTAATAATTTCCTGTAGTATATTTATATTTGCATGCATACATACATATGTACCTATATGAACAATGAATATTGAGTTAAAGTCACCAACACATAAATAAAATATGGACAGAATAATAAATAGCAAATAAATAAAACGCTGATTTGTTTGGCTTGAAAGAATCCTGGCAGCCAATTACCCGCTTTATTATTATAAACTATTTTACCTGTCGCTTTGGTGGCGATGATGGCATCGCGCCCCAAGTCAACTCAAATCAGCCTTTTAGCCGTTTTGCCATCCGACGACCGACGACGACGACCGTCCGTCGACGCTGCCCCCAAGGGGGTACGTATATTCCAATGAAATTTAAATCGGTAAAATGTGACAGCGTGGTCGTCGTCGTCGCATCGTATCCGTCCCGTCTTCGTATTGTGTATATGTACCTGCTCGTAGAAGTAGGAGCTTGTTGTTTATGCTCGACTTGGACATTCCAGAGAGATGAAATCCTTTTATCACCTCGCTGCCATCTTTAATTGTTAGCAAGCACAATGTAGCCCATTCTTCTGCTGCTCCTGCTGCTGTTGGGTGCTAGTGGTGCTGCCTGGGCTTCTGGTGTTTGCTGTTGTCACCTTGAACGTTTGTTCTTATTCTTAATATCCTCCCGTCAGCCATGTTGGTTGTTGGTTGTTGTTTTTTCCTTTTTTCTTCCCGCATACGAGTATGCGTTTAGCGTTAGCGTTACTGAATGTGTCCCTGTCCAAGTTGGCTGTTAATACGATTATTAAATATGCACAAAGGGGGCACAGTGCAGTGTTTTGTGTCGGGCCTTTTTTCGCGTATAACCGAAGGCAAAAAACAATGCTCCTCGGCCTCGGTCCTGTTGCTATATGGACGGCAAAGGAGGAAGGAGGCGGTTGGACTTGGGAGAGACTTTTATTTGAATTACGATTGTAACAAGTGCTCATTCGAGCACGAGAATGGGACATTTTGTGTTCCTATGACAGGAATGTTGCTGACAAAGGTACACCAGAACCATGGTGAGAAGGATTATGATTATTATGAAAAGATACATCGTATTAACGGACGACATGTTGACATAGTAGGTATGAAGTTGTCAGGCTTCCTCCATACAAAAATGGGATCCAATCGCAGTAATTGGATGTTTTTCCAAATGAATCGAATGCAGATATCCTTTACTTTAAAAGTGTTGATCTTATTTAATGTTTTCCATGTGTTACGTTACACATTTTGATTTAAGGACAAGAAATGAACTTTTAATTATACATACATTTATAAATTTTAAAATTCGATATTTATCTTAAATTCTATTGATGGCAAGTCTTCTAAAAAAGCTAAGATCTTAGTTCAAAAAATCAATATTACCTAAACTAAGTTAATTTTTATTTCCATGAATCTTTTTTTATCTCTTATATTATCTCAGAAGTGATTTTAAGTCAAAATATCATTTTATCAAAATATTTGCCATATCAAAAGTCATATATGGGTTCAAAAAATCTGTGTTTTTTGTTTGCATACTTTTTTAATTAATGTGTCTAGAATGTGGAGGTAAAGTGATTTTTTATATAGGTCAGACCTCGCAGATTATTACATCATAATTAGAATTTTAATAGTTATAAGCTAACCGGAGGCAAATCAGGCAGTTGCATATGGGGCGCCACTCAGCTAGGGCTGCAAAATTGATGGAACAAATTCGGTTTGCTCTGCGATATTTCAAAGAATGTAGATTTTAAGGATTGCGAGAAACTTCAAGCAATGCAATTTTAACAGCAAGAATTGACGACTAAGTTCAAAAGGATGTAATAGCTATACTTCGTCCAAATCGAATGTGCAGTATAGGCCTTATGGGAGAGCTATTTTTTTACCAGTTACATGCCTCACATTCGTATCGTACTGAATTCAAATGCATCCTATATAAAAAGTTCTCACCCGCCTATTGATTCATGACTGCATCCCCCACGAACCAACGTGTCCTGCAAGGCGCAAAGTCAAATGCTCACTGACACATTTTAACCTTCATTTTATATTTATGAGATACAGGGTTGCCTTTCCGTATTAGGTAACTTTTAAGTTCTCTTTTCTTTGAGTTTTTGTAGAGGAGCTTTTGTTTTTAGAGTTTCTTAAAACTTTCAAATGATATGGGGTTAACATAGTGTTTGTTTTAAGTATTTTCATTGGAAATTACGGGAAATCTTTTAAAATGCAGTTACAATAAAGCATAGACGGCAATTCATTTTATTTTCTGGAGAGCTTTTGCAATGTTATTATATGCCCTACGGTAACGCTGACTATTTTTTTCTTTCACACAACTAAAGGGAATTCTTCTGAAGATAGAGTGAGATAAAGACGTCCTATCTTCCCTGTACTGCATATTCGATTTGGTTGGACGAAGTATAGGGATCTCTTGAGTGAAATTAATATATATTCAATCAAATGTCAAATCTTACTGATCTCAAACAGCTATCAATTTTAAATTATTTAGCTTCAAACCATTTTGCTTGAATTGTATCCAAATTTAATAACTAAACGTTTCCTGTAAGTGTTGCTACAGGGGAAGCTAGTTTTTTTCAAAACTAAAAAAAATAATTTGGCGATAATTTCCATTGAAAAAGACATGAATCGTATGAAATCGCGAAGAGCAGCATTTTAATGTCAATATTTTGTAAAATTATTGTATTGAAATTCCTTAAAGTGTATTAAATAAAATATTTTAATATTAATTTGTACGATTTTGTTTTATTTTTTAGTTTGAGGCACCAAAATTGAATTTGTCTGGGGCGGTAAAAGTCCCAAGTTCGGCACCGAAGATAACGATAACCGTATACTACGTTTTTCTAAAAATAATGTTTTCAAAATTCCTCCATCATATCTCAAAGAGAGTTAGATACATTAACTTTAAATATACATATGTATAGGGTCTACTCACAATGGCACGTAGGAATATAAGTAAGTAAGTAAGTACTCAGTATACAGTCGAAACAAAACTAGGAACTTCTGCTCATAAAAACTTCTTAACCCGTTCAAAATCAAAGTTCAAATGAAAAATCTACAACATTTAAACACAACCATCCCTCTTTCACAAAGTAACTTTCAAATCTAATCACAGTAGATTCAATTATGGCGCCAAACCAGAGGACCCCTTTGAAGGATTATTCCGACAATAAATTAAATACAAATTTTTTGTAATATCAATTTTTTACTGAAAAGAGTAGAACATTCTACAACGTACTTTATTATACCTTTTCGACTTCTTAACTTTATGGCTTGAAGGATCGATTACTTTGCACTCGCTACCAAAGAAAGGTGTTTGAGGTTTTATAATTTGGGGGAACCATACCTCTCAAGCATTAAATACTGATAATTAGTAAATTTACAAAAAAAAAACATTAAAAAATAAATATTTAACGTTTGTGAAAATAAAAATCTCAAATTCCTTAAGTTAAATATGATATTTAAAGACATTTAAAAAAAAAAACAACAATTTCCCTTTGGCTTTCTCCGTTCTGGCCAAGTATCCATTAGAATGCATTTTTTAGTTTTGATATCGTTTGGGCGCAACTCAAAATTAGTTTTGCTATCTATTTTTTTTTTTTTTCAATATTCACGTACGAATTGGTATCCCAACTTTTGTACATAGTTGATTAAGTTTTGGTTGATTTTGAAAAAAAATATTCTATCAGTAGCTTAGACATACAACACCCTGTATCTGTCCTCGGATTTCTTGAGTTTTTTTTGTCTATTCTTGGATGCAATTTTTTCATATTTACGTTATTATACGTTATTTCTGCCTATTTAATCTTACCCATTTTGCTCATACTTTAGAATTTTTGTTTTTTTTTTTTAATTGATCCAAAATTATTTTTTTTTTAACAAAAATTAAAAACATTAACAATATCTTTCTGATAAAGAAAAGCAGTATCAATTTATTTTTGACGTAATACTTTCCAAATAACATTTTGTATTGTACTGTATAATTTATTATTTTATTAACATATTTATGTAAGCTAGATGATCGATGGAAATTTTCCACCCTTTCTGCCTATGTTCCCTTACTGTTTTGTAAAATTTCATATTTTAGTCCAGTGAGTACATACTTTTGACAGCCCAACATTTTTAGAAAACTCTTTTTAATTGAAAAAAGTAGAAAAAAGTTTTAGAAAAGCGTTGTCTACTTGTCAAAGTAAGTTAGTTCAGAAAAAAGTCTTCAAATTAAAAACTTACTAGTGTAAGAAACTATTTTAATGTTCCTATACAAAATTTGAATGAATTTTTAAAATCTAGAAACAAAAATGGGGATTTTTGAAATACCTACGTCCTACATACGAAAACAAAGATTATAGAGTTTCCAAAAACCTAATTTTCTACTTACAAAACAATTTATGAAAAAAATCCAAATTCCAGTTTTTTCTTATAAACTTTAAAAATTACAAATCAGTGTTAAATACCGTTTCACGAAAAGTTTTTTTTTTAATTTAATTGTTACTTAAGAAAATACAACAGCCAACACAATCAAATTGTCTGCCGATTTTACATTTGGTAGGTCCCTTGGATTTTCTTACTGTCAACTCAGATGTCAGAGAAATTTGAAAGTGAATGTAATTAATCTGCACTCCAAATTTTGCAAATGGAAGTCCTATCCAATTCTTTCGATGGTATTACGGATACCTTTCTTCAACGTCAGGAAAAAAGATAGAAAAGTCGATATGATCTGGTAAATATTTTTTTTTTATAGTTTAAACATTTTAAAAGATGCTGAACAACCACTTTAACCATGGAGTTGAATATCATCACGTAATTTAAATTTTAACTCTGAAAAAAATATAAGGTTTTTCAAACTAATTATGACCACTCTTTATTAATGTTCCAAAAGTGGTTGATGCTTCCATTTTTTGAAAGAGCATTGATACGAACTCTGCAGTTTTAAAAACTCTTACATTTCCCGCCATATCTTCTATGATTGTATTTTTAATTAATTTACGGGTACTTTTCCCAGGAGATATCAAAATCTTTAGTTGAACAACTCCAGACTAGAAAATCAAAAGTTAAAAATGATAACTTTCAAAGTACAAGAATTTTAATGTTGCCAATGGAAGACTACTCCAAGTTCTAACTAAGTTTTTCTTTTATTCACACTGATCCGACGGAAGAGCTTAACATGATGAAATTGTCTAGTTAAGCTTGAGTTAACTCAATAACTAAACTGAAAGTCTAAAAAGGCTCAAATATTGATTTGATACTAATTCAGTTCTCTAGCATTTTGACATAAACGTTATTATTTTCAACAATTGGGATGTTTTTGCGACGGAAATTCATTTTATAGAAACTCACTTCAATCTTCACATGCAATCTTCTTTAATATGTGTGTTTGACCACCTGTCGAGTAGGTAAGTGCACATTACTCTCGAAATTAATCCACTTCATGTTCTCTGTCCATGTGTAAATCTAATTGATCAATCTGGAAAGAATCGCACCAAACAACCAACATCTGTTGGGAGCATTAATGAAAACGCCGCCGCCGCAGCAATGTACTGTGCCTAATGAGACAAGTTCCAGAGAAGGTTTATCGCATCACGGATAAAGACATCCGATTTGGACAACAAGACGCGCACACGAGTTAAAGAATCACTATAGACGCCCATAGACTGCTGCGGCTCCTGGTAAACCTGGCATAACACTCGTAGCCTAGGCAACAGACCGTGAAAACGCACACACTTGTTGCTGCAACGGAACTGGATCTACAATTGCGCCAATTAACCTTCGTGTTCCAAATTACAGTTTAAGTTAGTCTCCAGACCAGATACCGAATGGATCCCCAACACAACACTCAGATGGATTCACTTGACGTCGCGTCGGACACACTACGGAATATATAGCTAACAAACATCAATGCGCACAACTTCAATGAGCTTCCAACTCCAGAAGAGAAGACTTTCCTGCTTTGTATGGTCTGTCAAACTGGAGGAGACATAACCAGTTTGTCAACTCCGAATCATTGTATTGGTGTTGGATTTCCCCGCAGCCTGGAATCCACACTCTCCACGAGCTGGAGTTTTCTTGATCTGACCAATGTTGTTGGCTCAAATCGTGTCCATCATTGAATTTTTTCCAGCTTCTAGCCTTAAAGTCGGACCTGCCATGACAGCAAACTGGAAGAGTTCCATATTCCCACTCCATGTGATGGTAGCCAGCAGAGTATAGAGGTGAGAAGAAACCTGATATGAAATCAAGATAGGGGAATTATAACGCCTTTTCGAAGGTGGAGCTTCTACCACGTTATAACCACTTTTTTTGTGTTACCTTCCCAAAGTGGTTTGCACACAATGGTGGAAGAGAGAAACATAAGTTGTTGATAGAAACTTTTAAGTGGCAAGTCACTAAAAATGGTGGTTGCAATTGTGAATATTGGCGATATACTGCAACTTCGCGGAAACAGTCTATGGACAGAATTAAGTTGACATAAATTTGCTTCACAACAAAGTACCTGAGAGTTAGACAATTATGAGTGCAGGTTTTCAATTTTTGAATGATTTAAAAACTAATTTTAAAATACAAAAAAAAACAACAAATGTTTAATTGTTTACACATCTATAGCATATTACATGATAAGAATAATTTGAAATTATTTATTATTAAAAGATTAAGATTTTTTTAACAATTTGGAAAATTAAAAAAAAAATTACCTAAAGATAGTTTTGATTTAATCGAAAGAAGAAAGCAAACTATTATAGGCATATGGTAAAACATGTTTTTGAAATGAAATCGATGTTAAAAGCTGTTGGCCTTATCTTTCACGTTTCCCCAAAAGAAGGATTCGCAATGTGTTAAATCACAAGATCTCATTCGTCAATTGTGATCACCCCTTCAAGAGGTCGATGGTTTCGTTGCTTGTGTGGCACGTAGTGCAGCGCCTGAGTCTTGTTGAAATAAAACGTTGTCCAGATCAGTACCATCCAATTCCGGTCAAAATAAAATCATAAATCATCTCTCCCTTCACTGTTTCTAATCCTTTTCGAAAAAGTAAGATCCAATGACACCGCCACCGCCGTCGCCGGACCATAAACCACTTCAAAGAATTACACGTTGAGGATGATTTAAAATGCTTTTCAACAATTAATCCTCATCAGTCAAGATGAACTTCCGGATCATTTTCATACATTTCAAAGGCGTTGTTGAAGCGTTTATTGTTAATTTTGTTCAGTAGTTTCTACTAGATAGCTGTCAACAAATTACAGCTTCAAAAGTGACCTCTACTGAAATAACGGGCTAATTAAAATGACACTTCTTTTGTTTGAAAAGATCGGTATATAATTTCTTCTAGTACCATTTTTTGAGGAGATTAATGGTGACATTTTTATACTCGTATTTCAAAACTTACATCTTTAAATGCTTGACAATGAAAATAATTATTATTTTAATTTGAGAAAAAGTATTTCATACTGGTTCTAAGCACTAAACAAAAGATTTACAAGACAATATTGAATATTTTTAAAATATGTATACAATTCCTAATTCCTTAAATGTTATTTTTTAAAAATCATTTAAAAAATATCTTTGGCTTAATAATTCTCGACCAATTGCAAATCATTCTCAAGACTTTTATAAAATGAAATTAAATGTTGACAAAATAGAACTTTTTATTTAATTTGTACTTTTTTAAGTAATGTAATTATTGACGAAATCCATTTTTGAGAAGTTTCAATAATACCAAAGCTTTTTTGACTATTATAAAAAAATTACAAAATTAATACCTTTCGAGAAATAAGTGTTAAGTGATTTAAATTTGTCTTAAAACTTTCAATCGAGTGTCTAGGGTTTAGTTTTTATCCAAAGACTATTCTAATTTTAGCTGGGACTCTTGGAAGGCATATTGTTAAACAGAATTCTGCCGTTTATTGTCACGACAATAATTTCTACCAACACCGGATGTGAGTTGTTAAAATTTGTTGTTTTGTTATTTAGTTAAAAATGTGTTTTCACTCAAAAATACTACCCTAAGCTGTAATGTGGGCTATGAAAGACTACTGATATTTTTAATACATAGAAGGGGGTGATCAAACAGTGGAGGACTACAGAAAATATTGAAAGAGTGCGTCAAGCATTTGAAGCCAGCCCTCAGCTGAATGTCAAGTTCGGGCTCTATGGATATCAGACGGCTCAGTTCGGCGAATTTTGCACTTTGAATTGCCATTGCCATCCATACAAATTGATGGTTATCCAAGAATTCCAGCAGCAAAACGACTACGGCAGATGGATGAGGTTTGCAGAAGGAATTTTGGAAATCCTGTTTTTCTCGATTCAAGACATTCGAGCAGTTACATGTCAAATACTTCAGAGGAGTATAGAGAACTCATAACGTCTGCAAGAGTGTTTTGACAAAAATGGACAACAATTAACTGATGTGATTTTGATTCATAAATAAAATTTAAGTTTAAGTGAAAAAATGAGTGTGCAGTAATTTTTTCAAATCTTCCAAAACTCGCTGCCGAACCCTGTATTATTTGGTAAAATTTTGCTAAAAAATGACAAATTTCTGTGAGAAATTTTTAATTTTCACAACTCTGTAAAAAAAAAATAATATAGTGGGAATTTAAAAAAATCGAATATTGGCTTCCCTGACAAATTGGCTCTGAGGCACATCTGTGTTGTTTTGTCTTTCTTTGCATAAGTCCTGTGAAAGGATTCAAAATATAAATAAGGTGGCTTTACAGTTCGTAGTTTACCAAGGCCTAGTAACTCATAACTCTCAACCATTCTTTTGTGCTAGTAATGTCAGGAAAGAAGAGAACCTTTAGTTGTTATGCCGAATATGAAGGCCTTATTTTTTGAGAACGCACTTTTCATGACAAGAATTTCTATTGGTGAATTTGTCAATTCCTCGTAAGAGGCAGTGCCAGAAAAAACTTTCAGGTGGCATAGGCAAGGATTAAAATACTTGTCTCCAATAAAAAATATGTGTGTTAAAATCTTTGGGACGCCTTGGTCTAAGACTCTCTATTGAACTGCTACTAAGGTAGGTTTCTTAAGTTTTGGTTCAATAAAGATGAAATCGAATATTTTTTGTCGTTTACCTGCTCGTTCCTTTATCAACAGTAAAACGTTTTTCATTCGGAAACAGTTTCATTTCAAGCTCATTTTTCGCGGTCCAACATCAGTAAAGTTGTTTTCTTCTATCCTCAATAAAACATTTGTTTTGAGAAGTTTCGATCGATGTTATCAGTGACCGTTAGTAGATATTATGGCACTTGTGACTGGGAATTTTGTGGTAGAAAGAGATAGCGATATGAGTGAGTGAAATAGATGATAAGAATTTAGATTTAAGTAGTTTTTTTTGTGAAAGCAGATAAGTATATTTAGGTTTGTGGTGATTTAATTGTGTGAATTTGTTTTTGTAATCAATGGGTAAGGAATATTTAGTTGAATGAGTAATGGAAGTATGATAGGAGTATGTTATAATTTTGTTTTTGTAGGGGGGTATTTTGTGTGGTCGCGTGCTTGAAATGAGATAAAATAAAAACTGTTGGGTCTTTGTGTTATTTGAATTTGAACAAAAGAGAAATAACTGATAATAAATTTAAATCGGTTTGGAATCTCAAATTCAGAGTATTTCTGAACAAAATAAGTAAATTTGAGAATATTTTGGTGCTTAAAATGTGTACTTAAAAAGAGGGATCATAGTTTGGTGAATGAGTAATGAAGGAGAATGAGTCATAGATGTATGCATGTCAAAGTTTTTAATTGATTTGTTTGACCTTGTTATAACACTACAATTAGGGTGTTATTTCTTAATTTTAATAATTTTTGATCATTCTGTGAATATCGCTTGTTTGTTAAACATCTTATCATCTTTGTAAGAACGTTTTGTTGAAAAATGTTATTCAACGTTTTATTGGTTGCTTTATGCATAGCATTGTCTCATTCTGTATTCGGTACTCCGATTCCGATAGGTATTGATTTGAATCAGCCCAATACCTCAAATAATTTAACGTTTGCGCTGAACCTTCCTAATAACGATACGGTGACCATAGGATTATCGTTTAAGCTGTTATCTTATTTTCCTGCTGGTATCCTTAAAAACACGTCAAATGTAGATTTGTCATTGCAAAACGATGAGGAATCTTCCCACCCCACTCAAAGAACTACAACAACATTATCAACTTTGACAGAGGAAAGAAATATTATAACTGTTGAAGAGGCCATCGAAAAATTTAGGCAAGATTTGATAAAAAAGGAAATTGAAATATCAGGAATCATTCAAAGTAAGGACATATTTTATAGACATTTTAAACTGGAGTTTAATGATGACCAAGCTTTAACAATTCGGTGCACATATGACAGCAACTACAATTTACGCACTCTGAACATTAAATGTTATGAATACCATGAGTACGAAACTGAGAGAGTGTTAAGTAATGGAGAAGTTGAAGTCTTTATCAAAGAGGATCTGGAATACAAATCTGATGTAGAATTAATAGATTTCAAAAAAATGAAGCAAGTCTATACAATGAACGTTTCCTAATCTTGCTAAAAAAAGTAAAACATTGTTATAATTAAAAAATACAAGATTTTTATTAAAAACAAAAATTTTATTACAATAAATGATTTTTATTACAGAAAATATGTACAAGATTTTTATTTCTTTTCTTTTGGAATAGGTATCCAAGAGTTGTGATCGGAAGAGAACCCCAGCCATTTTACAAACATTTTATTTTTTTTCTTTTGAAGCACTTTTTCAATTAAATATGTATCAGGAAATTTTGTTTTTTGCAGTTCCAATTCGTAAAATCCACCTTTAATAGGGTTTCCTTGATAGTCTTCTAACAAATAAGTAATTGGATTAGTGAGTTTCACTTTTGCTATTTTGAAGATTTCTGTTGTCCAATTAGGGGTATACCCTTTCTCAAATACATGTTTGTATTTACTTATTCTGATTGAGTCTCCTATCTTGAATTTAGGTTTGAGACGTATTTTAATGTAATCATAGATATTGGTGAGTAATTGTTTTTCGTTATCAGAATTGACCTCAGATGGTTTCATTTTTATAGTACGATGTTTTGAATTATTATATTTTTCAATAAGTTGAGCTATGATATCTATCCAATTATAATTTCCATAAACAGCGAATTCTTTCCACATATTAGATTTCAAGGTTCGATTAAATCGTTCAACGATAGAAGCTTTTAGATGAGTATACGTTGAATAATGATTGATATTGTATTTTGTCATCAAATTTTCAAATTTCCGGTTGAAAAATTCTTTACCGTCGTCTGTTTGTAAATTCTTTGGCCAACGACCTTCTTGGAATATGTTCTGTAAGGCCAATGTGACTTCATAACCTGTTTTATTTTTAATCGGAATACCCCAAGCAAATTTGGAAAAAGTATCAATAACTGTGAGAAGATACTTGAAATTTCTATTTTCTGATGAATATGGAATCATCTCTACTAGGTCTGCCTGCCATAAATCGTCCAGCCCCTTTATAACTACTCTTCTCTTTGGAAAATGTTTACGGGCAGGTTTATGAAGTTCTTCGACAACTTCTCGTTTATTCATACTTATTTGTATTGATAGAAAATAATAACGAACTATTTAATGTATGTTTTATTATAATTTTATTGTTTTTTTTCTTATTTATACAATGCCATTAACTTTTTTGTTCTATTTACTTTATTATCAAGCATGCCCACTCGGCATGTGTCAGCAGACCAAGGGCAATTCTCGAAATGACACCCGTAAATTGAAGTCTTACAAGAAACATTGACGAACTGATTATAATAATTTATGCTTCTGAGAAGTTCCTCATAATGCTCGTCAAGTAAAATTTGTTTATACTCTCTCAGAAATATTGTAATTTCATCTAATAATACTTTAAAATTAATTTTTGGCATGATTGAAACCTTTGAGTTCAATGTCTGGTCGATGAATGATGTTAGTTTTAGAATTTTGGAGTGTCTTATCAAACATGTTCTGAAAAAACTTTTTCACATGTTCTATTTCTTGATCAACGTACTGTTTTGTAGCAGCGTCTGTTTGTTCTAAAGGATCTTGAAGGTTTTTTAATAGTTTCCAGTTTATGTTAAAATCATTATTTTCCGTTTTAAGAAAACCTTCTCCAGGTGGTCCAGGTGGCCCAGCCGGTCCAGGTGGTCCTTTTTCTCCCCTGGGCCCTCTAGGTGGAGTTCTGAGTGAATAACGACCAAACTTATCAACGGTCATATTTTTCTTATTGAATAATATTCGATTCTCTTAGTTCTTCAATAATAGAAACAATTTCGTTTGAGTGATTACTATGTCCAGCTTGTTGTGAAGCAATTAGAAGCCTAATTCGTTCTACAAGCTCATTTGGGTCATCCCAATATATATATTCTTTTTGAGAATGTGACATTTGCATGAGACCACTTCCTGAATGCGTTATTGGTGTAGAATATGGTGTTGATGGTGTAGGTGGTGATGGTTTTCGTACAGAATAGGGTGACTGAAATAATTTTTTTATTATTTTTTTATATTTATGGCCCCTATTTCCTCGTATTCGTTTTTCTGGATCATAACCGATTCTACATGCATTAGTATCATTTAATATGGTTTTGTAATTTTTTAAATCTGTATCAGTGTATATGCTTTCATTTGGTTTGTTTTTTAATAATAGTTCATATAATCCTCTTGTGCCCTCGAAAATTCTATTTTTAATTTTAATATTTTTATCAAGAACACAAAGTTCTTCGTTACCGATGTGGTATTTTCCATTTTTGAAATACACACCATACGTTTTATCAAGGTCTTTGGAGTTATTTATTAATAATTCTTTATACTCGTGGGGTAGTTGATTAATTTCATTTTTTTGCATTTGTTCTGTTAATTGGAGAAGTTCAGATTGATTTTTCTCTGATGTATTTCTTTCCGGTATAGATAATAAAGAATTTTTAAAAGTGGAAGTGTCAGGTGTTATGAAGTCATCGTTGAAAAGTTTTTTCTTCACAAGATCAAGTTTATATTTTTGTTGTTGCTGTTTTGACTTTTCTTCAGATACGAGTTTTTTCTCTGGACTGATTAGACTTTTTACAATATTATCCTGATGATGGTCCTTTTCATGTTTTGATTTGTTTAATAATTCGTTTAATGGTTTAGTAATAGGCTTCAGAGATTCTTCAATTTGAGTTTCAAAAGCAGCTCTACCAATTTTTAAAGCTCTATATTTCTTACGTAGAGCGTCTGTTGTTTTGATTAACTCTTTCGTTACCTTTTCATTTGTGTTCAACATTGTTTTGAATTATTTTTTCTCATACAAACAACATGTGAACAAATTTTTTAGCTGATGTAAGACCCTCTCAAAGGGGCTAAGACTAAATTTAATATTAAGATTGCTGGATTTAACTGAAGAATAATGCGCATCAAATTTGTTTGCTTTATTTTGTGCTGATATTATTTTTTCGTCAAATTGTTCTGTATTGCTTTCATATAACATTTCTTGATTAGGGGTGGGTAAAACTATGTTTATATTACATATATATATATATATATATTTAGATTAAACAACTGGCTATAGTTTTTAAACTTGTCACTTAACTGCGTTTTCCGTTTATAAAATTGATTTGTACTGTTTCAATAGTTTCTTTATCGTTATAAATTCTCTTGAATTTTGTGTCCTGCTCCCACTGAGCATTGCCTCATATATGCTTTGATAAGTAAATGCACGTATCATTTTAAAGCTTAAGGAAGCAGTCCAAAACGTTGAATAACATTTTTCAACAAAACGTTCTTACAAAGATGATAAGATGTTTAACAAACAAGCGATATTCACAGAATGATCAAAAATTATTAAAATTAAGAAATAACACCCTAATTGTAGTGTTATAACAAGGTCAAACAAATCAATTAAAAACTTTGACATGCATACATCTATGACTCATTCTCCTTCATTACTCATTCACCAAACTATGATCCCTCTTTTTAAGTACACATTTTAAGCACCAAAATATTCTCAAATTTACTTATTTTGTTCAGAAATACTCTGAATTTGAGATTCCAAACCGATTTAAATTTATTATCAGTTATTTCTCTTTTGTTCAAATTCAAATAACACAAAGACCCAACAGTTTTTATTTTATCTCATTTCAAGCACGCGACCACACAAAATACCCCCCTACAAAAACAAAATTATAACATACTCCTATCATACTTCCATTACTCATTCAACTAAATATTCCTTACCCATTGATTACAAAAACAAATTCACACAATTAAATCACCACAAACCTAAATATACTTATCTGCTTTCACAAAAAACTGTAACAAATTCACACAATTAAATCACCACAAACCTAAATATACTTATCTGCTTTCACAAAAAAAACTACTTAAATCTAAATTCTTATCATCTATTTCACTCACTCATATCGCTATCTCTTTCTACCACAAAATTCCCAGTCACAAGTGCCATAATATCTACTACCGTTGTCAGTTGAGAATGTCAAATTGTGGAAATTTACTTTGAAAAAATAAATCTGATCGCCGTATAATGCTATCTTTAAGCTATTAATAAATCACCATTACATATAAAAATTACTGCTTATTCGGGTTAAAAAATGGGTTACAGATTAATTTCCAGAAGTGGTTCTCCGTTCGTGTGGTTATAATTCACGCCATACGGCTAGATTTATTAACAAAAAAGTAGTGAAAAATTAGGTTGATCGTTTGTCGTATCTAAATAATGCAGGGAATCAAATTTAAAAAATAACTGATCCATGATTCTGAAAGTCTTTATCTATAAACTACATATAGGTACTGTTTCTTTCTAGGTTAAGAGGTGATTAAGTCTGTAGGTAAAGTTTATTTAAGTCGTTTGCAACTAACAAGGCGGAAAACATCACGAAACTTCCCAATTATTATTTCTAAATCCCTTATTATTGCTTTTCGATTTAATTCAATGCACAAATCTGACTTTTATCGTAGTCATAATAAATTTTCAAAAATATATTTTTAACCACCTACAATTCTGTCCAAATTAACCATCAACTCCACATCAAAAGTTCAGCTCAGTAAGTCATCTTACAGGAACTCACATAAAAAACAGCTATAGCAATTTTTATCTGGATTGATGTATAAATAACTCAATCTTCCATCATATATGCATAAGAGAGATGCGATACATCTTAATTAAAGATCTAGAAGCCTCCTGGTGCTAGTATAATTTAATTACCTACACTATACACAAGGGCGTCTTTATTATAGCTGCACATATACATTATCTACATAAAATTAATCTCGACCAGAGTAATGGCTTTTTTTTTGAAGAAGTCAGATTGCTGCAGTTTCCTTCAATCTCGTAATATATGTAAGTTCAATTGAGTGATTATTGTAGTTCAAACACATGATGGGCTTGATAATATGATTGCCAACTGAGGAGTAATTCAAACTACGAAGACAAATTTAAGCCAACAAAAAATAATTTTTTTAAAGATGAACAAAAAATGTCTACCGTGAGATTTGAAAATCATCGGCTCGACAACATGGATTCGGTCATGGCCTCAATCAAGAAGTCTCTCGACGTATCCCCATCCTGAACTGACGCCATCCAGTTACGCACTTCAAGGCTTCGGGTGTCCTGGTCTACGCGTCGAAATGCCTTTTGCTATAAGACCCAAGTCTCGGATTATTATGTGAGTACTGTCAGGACCATCGTCTTCTACTGCAGCAGCCTAGAAATTATGTTGAGGTTTCTGAATTAAAAAAGGTTTTAATAGACTAAAGTGGACAATGTTGGCTTTGAATATTTTTCCACTCTTATTATTTTTACGCTTTTTCACAAAACTAAAACTTTTCCACTCACCTGGCAACCATGTTTACCCTCGGCAACAGTATATAAAGACACAAAGATTTAACCTTTAACAATTTTAATTGCTGAGATTTTATGTTTATTTCGTATTAATATGTTTCTGGTCGCCATTAATCCAACATTTTAATGTTCACTCAATCAGTGTTTTCGTGATTGAGTTAATGCGGACCCCTGGATGTGCCCTCCAAGCGAATCCAAGTCAAGATGGATGATGCTATACGCATCATTGCTAATAGTCAGCTTGGCTCCTGGTCTGAGATCTCAGAACCATCATCCCAGGGATGTATCTCAATTTGATTGCTGTTTGTCATTTTTGCTTACTGCTCATGAGACTCATCTGTGATGGAGGAAACCATAAAATTCCGCACTTCAGGACAACGATACATATTTGGATGTGGATGTGAAGGTTGCGATGGAGACCAGTAAAAAAAAGATTCAAAAAAGTCTCGCAGTAGGAGCCAATCCATTTCGAATGTGATTTTTCAACCATATTGGTTGTAACTGTCCAGATTAATGGCGGCAATTAATTTCGAAGGAAATTAGGATGAACACATTTTGCAAATGTGGTTTCAGTCTTTTTACGACTTTCCATCAGATCTCGATGCAAAAGCAACAGCGGCAATTTTGTGTTACTCGTATTTCCGAGAAATGGCAAAGTTGGGAGTGTGTGTGTTTGGTGGATTCAGTTAAATGGATATATTTTTATAGTCCGTCGAAGAGCAAGACCGCAACAACGTTAGTGTATCTCATTAGTTTCTCCTTACAAATAGTTCAAGTAGGCAATTTATTGAGTGAAATCTCTTCCCACCATCTGAGGTTTCAATGCCCAAGTCCACCATCACCCGTCTCACTAATTGGTGACTAAATTATTTGTTCCAAATGCAGACCAGGTTCGCCCATAGATCCATGTATTTAGTCTCCATTGTGAGTGGAACCATGTAGAAGCTATCTGCATATGGCTATCGTTCGTTTGGTTGAGCCTATATAGAGCCCAAGTTAAGAGAGGAAACCCACACCTTTATGCGCAGCCATTACCGTCCATAAAAGTCACCTCTTTTAAGAAGAAGTCTATTTAAGCTTCTCGAGGATGTAAAAGAATTGATGTGCTCTGAAAGTCCACAGCTGTATTACGAAGCCTGGAGGACAAAGTTGGGTGCACAATAAAATCAGTGTTAGGTTTGGCCAATAAATAAAATCACTCGTGGATATGGTCAACGTTGTTGTTGTTGTTGTTGCTGCTGACTCAGTTATTCTGCATTCATTGTCTCTAATGGCCGTGTCGTTAGAATGGAACCACAAACAAAACTAATTCCAAGTAGCTGGGAATATATAAAGACATTCACTGATTCATGCTTAGGACTCCTAAGAGGTGAGGTTGGGACGTTGGGTTGGTCAAAAACATAAAACCACTGAAGCTAAAAGGGGAAGCTACTTAAGTCTTATTCAAAATTAAGACGTTTTTGTTATTACCCAGAAACAGTTAGGAAAAGGAGTGACTTATTAACTATGATCGCTTAACTTTTGTCGAAATATATTTTTAACGCCTGCTATCGTTCAAATAGATTGACGATCACTGAGAAATGCAAAGTTCATTAACAATGTTTAAGTTTATAGGTACCTACATCATATTGTCAAACAAATAAGTACGCCCGTAATATTTGTTCATTTGGAGTAATCATGAGAAATTTTTATTTACACAACTGTTTAAACATTAAAGGTTTTTATTTTGTTATAGGTTTATTAATAAAGTAATGATTAACTTATGAAGTTTTGGTTGATTTTAATTATCAATTGCTTAGTTGTTGATTAACGCGGTTCTATGGTGTAATGGTTAGCACTCTGGACTTTGAATCCAGCGATCCGAGTTCAAATCTCGGTAGAACCTCAAGCTTGATATTTTTTGTACAAACTTCTTTCTTATTAGGATTTACAAAAACGAATTACTCGTAAGGGTAAAGAAGCCTCTCTCACAAAATCCAGGGGCGTACCTGAAAAAAATCCAAAAGAATGAATTGAACAATGGAATAAATTTTAGGTCAGTCAATTTGAACTTAAGAATATATTGCATCAAAAGTCGTTAACACAAAATGGTTATCCTTAATTATTCATCATCAATTTAAAATCTTAAATCCACTTACAAAGTTTAATTAATCGAATGATTATATTTAAGTGTGAACAATAAATAAACTTTTAATAATATTGTATTCATAATATGACGTACACTCATATTAAATGATTGAATGTTCAAAAACTAAGATTGCGAAGGATAAATTTAAAATTCTAAAAAGTAGGTATACGCCCCCGTGTTTAAAGAAAATATTCCACTTTGAAATTTTTATTTAGATGGATGAAAGCACGACCGAGACCGAAGCTTAAGGTTGAAGCTTCGGTCGGACACTAATATATAATATGCTTTTTAATTAAAAGTAACAGTTCTACACTTCGGATCCATTGATTAGGAGAAATTTATTTTCTTTAATTATAACTTACAACTGGTAAAAAATTGACTGCAATTTTGAAATTAAATGAAAACTAATGTTTGTTTCACTAAAATCTCATAGTCTTTGGAAACCGTTTTCGTCATTTTTAATAGATAAATTATTGTCAACTGGTTTTTGCAAAAATATAATTTATAGATACTTACAAAAAAATTGCTTAAAAAATAATTATTATAACTTAAATAAACATAGGTTAAGAAAAGAAGTAAAAAAATATATTTTAAAAAATCATTTAATTTGAACTCGTTTTTGAACTATGTACAAACATATGTATGTCTTAACGGGTTCGAATATGTAAAACATTTGATTAAATCCAATCTGCAGTAATTTCCATACCTTTATGTAAACAATTTTTTTTTAATTAACAAACTAACTTTTCTATTGCTTACTCTATAAGTTGAACAATTAAAACATTTGAACTTTTTTTATTGCTCAGAATAATTAAGACATTTGGAACGGGTGATGTTGCTAATATGGTACAAAGAATTCTAACTTATACCGTAGTTATCGAATCAATTGATAAAGTAGTCAATTGGGTCTGTCAAAAGAACAAAACGTTCGTAAAGGATTCACAGTTCTCCAAAACCCGAGAGAAAGTGCGCTGAAGAATGTTTTGTATACAACTAAGCAACGATATTTTTTTTTAAGTTCGTTTAAATAAAATTGTGTTCGGTAACATTTATATAAATTAATAAATCATAAATTGAATTTATGCTATTGTTTCCAGTACGTATGCAAGTTAGCGTGATTCCACGTATTTAAATTTTAAAATATTATTCAATTGCTTAGAAAATATTTTTTTAAATAATTTATTATACCTGGCGAACTTCGTCTCGCCTTAACATAAACTCCAGAGTAGTTATAAAACCTAGATAGTTCAAATTTTAATAAGAGCACTCAAAATGGATGCAAAGCTTAATAATGAATTTTACAATTATCCGAATTTTTCAGAACTTTACAATGAATTTTTTGCCTTTACGTCGTCGTTGAAAATCATTAAATCATGCGATTTTTGGTGTTTTTACAGAATCATTTTTTGATTTTAATAATTTCCCGACTTTTTCAAATTGTTTGAATTAATTTTTTTCTGTACATAAATATTTTGTTTTAGTAAGTACCCTATTTTTTTTTTTTTTAATATAATAAAGTTTATGGTCTATACAGGGTAATTTGCAGCTCTTTGATGCATCTTATGCAAATCACCCTGTATAGACCATTATGTTGTCCATTGACTACTCGTTAACGTTGATCCCAGAAAAATTTTGGGCCATCGTATAACGATTTTGACCGTCTTAGGTAAGCCAAAAGTGCATGTTTTTATTTTTTTGGTTTACTGTACATATACATATGTAAGTTTAGATTTAAATGTGAACGTTGAAGTATTGCAGCTCTTTGATGCATCTTATGCAAATCACCCTGTATAGACCATTATGTTGTCCATTGACTACTCGTTAACGTTGATCCCAGAAAAATTTTGGGCCATCGTATAACGATTTTGACCGTCTTAGGTAAGCCAAAAGTGCATGTTTTTATTTTTTTGGTTTACTGTACATATACATATGTAAGTTTAGATTTAAATGTGAACGTTGAAGTATAGGTATATGTACTTACATATACACATATGTACATACATATTTATCTGACTAACACTCTTTAAAATTGTATGAAATTCTACTCACTTTTTTCTGGACCAAAAATCGGTAGATGATGGGCTAGAATTTTCCTGGTATTTGAGCTTACAGCAATTTCATGGGCCTTTAACCCACCAAATGAGTCAAGTCCATAATGGCAAGCAATGCATGAATTTGATTTGGGCGTAATGTGTTACATTTAATTAATTGAAAGGAATTATAGGTATTTTATTTTTCCTGTTTTTGTTTATTTATATTTTTTTACAAAACAAAAAAACTAAGAATTTATTTTTTGATAAGTAAAGGTGCTATAACCCTTATATTGCAGTAAAGGTAGTGTTGTGCTTAAGTATAAGGTATTATTTTTGTTTAAAGTATATATAAACACTCACGGACTTGAATTCAATATTCTGTCAAAATTTGAAAGCAATTGTTTAAGAACTTTCTGAGATTAGCGATTATTAACAAACATACATTTACATTTTTATTAATATAGATTCCACTGTAAAAAAAAACAAAGATCATTTATGTATGAGTTAAGTAAGAATCTGTCTGACAGCAGCTGTTACTCGAAAGTCATTATAATATTCTACAGATAAGTTTTCTAATAACTATATTTGGTCATTACTTGGTTTTTGAAGTTAACTGTCCATTTTGAACCAAATTCAGGATCTTCCTCCTGTAATATTTGAAGTCGACGGATTTTTCTGTTGGAACATTTACTTTTATACAACAGTTTCCATATTCATCTTTCTGACATAAAGTCAAATAGACAAAGTTTAGTTGTAGACCATACAAAATTTCACATGTTGTATCTACTCCCATACCTACCAGAGGAAATCGTCGTGCGTTGAACTCAGCACACTTCAATTGTGTTGTTCACTTTGATTGCCAATTCGGTATCATCTTACGGATGTTGTTTTGGGTCAATCAAAGTGCGATTATACAATAGTTGAATTGTGCTGACTCTTTAAACTTGCCGACGATTATCCACTGCAAATGTTTGGGCTTGCGACCACCAAAATGACACGACAAGATTGGTCTTTTAAACACTGTCAACGGAGTCGGTTATAAACTTAACACACTTAAAATACGACGCAATTTCAAGTCTTCTGACTTTAATTCACAAGTTGAAATATCCTCACGTAAAATACACTAAGTTGTAGAATACCACGAGTTGCTGAGAACGACGATGAATCGGTCAAGGTCTTCGCGAATACTCTCAGCTATACACCAACAAAAGAAAATCAACTTTAAAATCATACCTCACGCTGAATCACCCGATAGTAGCAGTTAGTGAGGTGCCGTGAAATAACGCCGAGCGAAATAAGGCCAAATTTTAAGGCTCGGCGTTATTTCACTTTGAAAAAGTGAAATTCGGTCTTATTTCACTTTTAAAATTTTGATTTACATATATTAATGAAAAAAGAAAAATGTAGGTACCATATACACAAAAGATAATGAACAAGTAACAAAACATTTTTATTATTTTTATATTTTTCCTAACAAAATCAGTTGGTTAATTATAAATTAAACAAATTTAATTTAATATGGTTTTTTATATTTTAAATATCTTTCAGAAATTTGTATAAAACAATCTAAAAACAATTTAAAGTGGTTATATGTTGGAAGAAGGACTGAGAAAAGGGACGTCTGAGTCGTTAGAGTTTGCTACTTTTATTGAAATTTAGTCAAAAGTAAAAAACAAAAATTTGTTATGACTACAATAGCTACTTGCTAAATAATGCCTGCATTATTTTGCAAAAGAGTACATTCTAGTTAGTTCTTCATTAAAACAGCATTCGGCGATATTTCTCTTTGCAAATGTGAAATGAAGCCGAATTTTGCGTTCGGCGTTATTTCGCATATAATTTTGATATAATTTTGGTTTTATTTTCGAACCTTAAAATTCGGCCTTATTTCGCTCGGCGTTATTTTACGGCACCGTTATTGATATGTCGACTTGACTAGAACGAATTCATAAGTTTCTGAAAAAGTAATGATTTTAATAGGGTGCAATAATGTTTCATCGTTTTGAATCAAACGATCAATAGCTTTTTATTGAATTGCATGTGCAACAGCAGATTATGTCTTGATCAGTTCTCTAATTTTTATACGAATCTCTTACAATCTTTATTCGTATCTTTGCCTTTTGTAGGTTGATCAAACTAAAAAAAATTGATAAGCAAACAAAATGTAGTGAGTTCGTGTTCTTAACCAAACTTTTTAAACTCAGCTTTTTTTGTTTGCTAAGCGCGAGTATTTTACGTTGACTCGATCGTTGAGTGATCATGAGAAATTATTTTTTTGTTTACTCAGCTGTTTTTTATCAAATAAAGTTTATTGAAGGCAACTTTTACTGAACATTTACTGAATTCAGTTATTAGTTCATTTGTTTTAAATTTAAAGTGCATATTCATGATCAATACGGTTCTATGGTGTAATGGTTAGCACTCTGGACTTTGAATCCAGCGATCCGAGTTCAAATCTCGGTAGAACCTGTAAAAGATATAAATTTTACTGACTTTTTATTTACATAAACAATGTACTCGTACTTCTGTAACAAAAAATGAAATGTACTCGTAGTTATGATTAAATTGAATAATACTATCTTAAAGACTTTGATCCTGGTCATGGTTATAATCATTTTTGAAATAAAAGCAGTTAGCGTAAGTCCGGGATAATTGCCCATAGGGAGAGATGGCCAATTGAAATAATTTATAGAACCGTTGACTTAATATCATTAGTAACTGTTTAGCTCATTTTGTATCGTGAAAATTAACTACAAACGGACTGTCAAAAAAAATCAGAAAGGAGCTATGCGACTGGCCATTTTATTTCATATGGCCAACTTCCCCAGACTTACCCTAAGACAGCAATCAATTTTTGTTTTATATAAATTTGAATTGTTAAGGTTGATGTGGCTCCTAGAATGGGTTATCACATGAAACCTTCGTTCCAAACTCAATAAACGAAAAATGAGGTTCCCCCAAATCCTTAAAGATCATTGATGTTTTTAATATGCTTGGAATCACTTGGATCATAATGGTAGAGTTTTTTCAAATGAAATCTGCGCTTTCTGGCTGTCATTAGATTTGATGCACATGTCACGTTTTGCCACATTTCCCATTACCTTCCACACGATTTCTGATGGTAACTTTTCTACCAAATACCAATTGTTGCCGAGGTTCGAGGTGTATTGGTATAACCCAACCCTATTGAAGTTACCCCAAGGAATGAAGTCTAGGATCGTTAAATTGGCTGATCTTGTCAAAACCTTGCAATGGAAGATTCGTTCGAGAATTGTCAAATTTTTAAATTTGACAAATTAGACCGATATCAATAACTTTATATTTGAAATTAATAAAAGTAACTCATGTTTTACCCTTGTAACGTGAGTTATCGGTAACTCATGAAACAATATTGTGGACGCAAGAACAGAGTCATAAAAATTAAAAAGTTGTAGAAAAATGAAATTTAACAAGTTTAGATTAAAGATAACTGAAATAATGCAAAAGTTACAAGTAAAAGATTTAAAACTAATTAAGCAATATAATATTTAAATTTTGTATTTAAAAAAGATTTTTTAAATTAATATATTCAGAATATTCTCAAAAATTAAAATTAGTCTTACTTACCGGCTAACACAACGTAAGAACTTAAAATTATTAATTTTTGGTATAACATTTTACGCCAATTATAGAACACTGGAATTACATACTTACTTTGAAATGATTTTATTTTGTGGTATTCAAAAAAAAAAAAATTGTTTATGCACTTGCACATGGTGATCTGATCCTATTTATAATTGATGATTAAGTATTGAAAAGGAATAGAAAAGGCTAAGTTTTGTAACCTCTCTGCCGTGGAATTACCCATAAGCTAATATGTATATACTAGTGAAACATATTTTATTAGGATTAAACATTAACCACGTCTTACAAAAAAATTTAAGCAATCTGTGGTTATTGTTTTACATTCAGCACAATGAAACAAATGGTTTTAACAACTAGGACCTGAACTTCAGTTGTCCAGCCGCTCGATCCACTTTTTAATAAACTTAAGTGATGTTAAGTTGTAGTAATGGAAACATTTTGTTCACTTTTTCACCTATAGGAAATCTCTCTTCACTTATCCAAATCGGGAAATGATACCACCCAGTTGTCAACCCCAAGACATCGGAGTAAGCTTTCTCTGCCACAAAAGACTTCCTAGCTGGTTCTGAGTTCGTGAATGTTAATGGTTACTTGATATACCTACATTAAGTACTTTGACTCTAAGTTGAGATCTATATTTTCTTCTTTTTAATTCTTAGACAAAGATTAGGCGCTCAAAATTTTCCATCAAGCCTTAAAATAAAAATACAAAAATCAAAGCCAAACAAAATATAGAAACAACTATCGCTTGGAAATAAAACATTGATTTGATCGTGATTGATTCATCTTCGATCGTCGATAGTCGATCTTCCTCATCCGAAACCGATCATTTCCAATTCTCTGCACTAATCAAATTTACAATAGCACTGCTATATAGTTCCACCTTTTGCCGTTCGAGAAATGTATCCTCTCTTCTCAAGCCCCAAGGCATCGGCATCGGATCAACTCTCAACTCGACTCTAGGTATGTTATTTACGTCAGTAAAAAAGAAGACTCCTCGAGCTGATTTTACTCATCATATCGTCATCGCCAGTGATTGAAGACTCTTACAAGACCTCTATGTTCATCCTGATGATCGTTTAGCGTCGTTTATTATAGCAATTTAGTTGCCATAAAATCAAATGATTCCACAGTCGAGTTCCGTTCGAGTTTGAGTCGGAGATCGGAGTTTGAGTACTCGTGTAACAGCTTAATTTTTGAACCAAGTCGAAAATGAGTCAATCAATATCCCCCGACACTAGAAATGAATTGTTTGCGGCCAATTAATAGAAATTATTGTCTGATTCCGATGCGGATAAACGTGAAGACTGACTGACTGTACTCGTACTCGTGCAAGAGGGGGGGCTGAGGCTGAAGCTGAATAAGGCGAGTTCCTATGTTGAATGTTCGATTGTTAAATTAAACGTGCAACTTATGAGAGAATGCACGAAATTATAAGGTATACCATAGGTAAGGTACACCGGTACACGATACCCCACAGGCTCTATCTGTCCGTCCGTGCTTACAGACAATATACAGAGGCAGAGGCTTATACCAACTATAAGGTATCGGTATGACTGAAGGCAGCATACAGCAACCCTGGAAGTGATTGTTGGGCTAATTAAAAGTTATAACCTCTTAATGAAACTGAATGAAGCTGATAATTGCTAATGGAATTTTCGTGGCGTATAAATGTTTATACTTCTAAACGAGTACCTATAAATTTATTGCAGAAGGCGGAGGATGAAGTAAAAATGTTTCTTCATTTCTCGGCCTTAAGAGGTTATAAATGGTCAAATTATGAAAAAATAAAATAACGAGAAAGTTCAAGATTGCAACTTGATGATTAAGTAATTTTAACTCACAAAATGTTTGCCAATTATTTCTTATAATAATTTTTAATCGCTTGTGGGTTGAATTTGTTGAAATTTGAAATTTAAGGAGGATTGTTAAAAAGACAATTATTACAATCTGATGTGGATTTAATAAAAAAATGTATTTTTTTTTGTATTCGATCTTTTGCAAGTATATATATGGGTACCTGCCAGAAGCCATTGTAATCGTTTTTTTTATTTGATCTTACATTTGTTTTTATTTTACATTGGAAACTGAAATTGATAAATTTAACAAATGACTCAAACTTTTTAATTTTTGTGGGATGTGGATCAATTTATTTGAAGTTAACAATTTGAAGGTCATTAAAATTAGAAGATAATACGATTTGATGCAGATTCTTAAATATTAGAAGATGTTATATAATTTTTTTTTAAAACGGCCGGCGTCTTACAACAATCACTTTAGTAAATAAATGTGAACTTGAGTCATCTACAGTTTATGAAACAAATAAGCAATGGAGATATGGAGCCATCCTCAATCTCAACAACCGAGAAAACTATTTTATGTCCAAAGCCTTGATGAGCTTTGAGGCGCATTTCCATTTAAGCAGTTACGTCCAGTCCATAAGTTATGATCACTAAAAATGAAAATCCATTTGTGATGGACAAAGTGAGGCGCCAGCGTTTATACTTGAGGACTTTTCAAGGTGAACTTTTTGAAGACGCCATCGGTAGTCCTGTCACTGTTCCTGGCTAAAATGCTAAAGGTCAGTCCAATGTAGCTTGATGAACATGTGGATGTTTTTCCAGACTATAATCTACATATCTCTGTATACCAAATTTTAGCGAAATCCCTTCAGCCGTTCTAGAATTATAAATATTGTAACTAACACGATTTTCTTTTATATTATGTATGTATGTATATAATATGTAGATAGATGAACTCTTTAAGTTTTTAAAAATTGTATCAGCTGTTAAATTTACCAATATCCTTTTCCATAGAATATACCTCGTTCCGATTTCTAAAGTTTCAATAGCGGTTTAAGATTTCTCTATGTTCCTTTATTTTAATTAAAAAAATCAAATTTTATTTTCTTGCAGTACTTGTTAAGTTTTTCAAATTGCCTGGTTAAATCCAGCACGCAGTGAATAGATTGCAGCTGAGAGTGTACCGTGACAAATCGTTTCGTCATCATTTCCAGCAGCTTGACTTGACTTAATCGACAACTTGGCACATTTTTCTAGATGATCTTTGGACTAAAATCATGCGAAATTCAACTTGTTTAAGAATTAAAGCAAGAATTTTCAATGAATGGGCTTTGAAAAAACTCTATGAAAATCCCGTGTTTTATTGTGAATTTTTCATCAGTGATGAAGCCCATTTCTGCTAAGTTAATTTTAGTATTTGGGCTGATGATCAACCAGAAGAGTAAAAAGAGCTACCATTAATCGTATATCCATTTAAAGCATCGATATAGAGTGGTTTATGCGGTGGTTGAATCGTTGATTCATATTTCTTGAAAAATTAGCAAAATCAAAATGTTACCTTTAATGGAAACCTTTTCTTCTTTTGCTTCATATTTTAAAATTTCATATAACCATACACAACCTTAAAACCCAATCATGTACACCCAATATTAAATCCAACATAACCGACTGAAATGTTAATCTTTTAAAACTTCTACCTTCTACAAAGGATATGTTTAATCTTCAAGTGCCAATTGAATTCAAATCACCAAACAAGGAGCACGAGTCGAGTACTTTTTTCTTTCTCCAACACATTTATTCAAATCAAATAATCTTGTTATATTGTTTAGTACACAATGAAAAATAACAAAATTGGATTTGACTCGTAATCCAATGAGATTATAAATTAAACATCTTTTTTCCTCATCTCAGAATTGACCCAAAAGATGACCATCCTCGACTCAAGTCAACTCGAAAAACAAAAACAACAACAACAAGAAAAACGACGAAAGTGTGCCTGTGTGTGTCTGGCAAATGACGAACCCATGTTAAATGCATAATCCCTTAAGCTGTTGTCAAAGTCATAAGTCACTCTCACCTTATATTCGTATGATGTGAGATTTCCCTATCTACCTACCTATGTTAATGGAATTATGTCCTTTTTTCCACCTTTTTCCGAGGTAAGGTATGTATACGAGTATATGGTATACGAGTATATGGACACAATTCCCTTAATCCCTTCTGTGGACTGAAGTAGACGTAATGATTGTTTCGCATTACGAAACGCCCATCATAATCATATCGTCTAAAATGCCAAAGTCCACCTTTAGGACACCAGAAGGAGATTACAATTATCAGGTGAATTGTCAATTATTTGTCCCACGTGACACAGGGATTTTTGAGTTGAGTTTGAGTAGGTACACCTAGAACTAGGAAATTCAAATTTGTAATCCTTTTTTGGTCGGGCTTATAAACATATAGGTAAACATAAATTGGGTGTGTCAGTTTTAATTACGTAAACACCCATTTCTGCCACTGATTTTATGTATTCCTATATTGTATAGTCAAAAGATTCTTGACACAATGTTGTGTTGCTTTTGACGGATAAATAAAATACAAAACAGAATACAGGATTAACTCTTTTTTCTTCCTGAAAGAAAAAATAGTATAATCGTACCCTTAACATCATAAATAATATTTGTATTCAAATAAATCGAACAGAATGTAAAACAATGGAATCACGACATAAGTCGAGAGTGAATACGGGAATGTCTAAGTAGATTTTTTTTTATGAAAACAAAAAAATATTCAACTGGTATGATATTAAAAAAAAAATGGAGAATGAGAAATTACCAATAATCTAACACTAGAGATTCATAAATTGATTCGACTTTTGGGGAAAAACAAGGTCCACGTCTAAAGTGTATCTATTGGGATATTTTTATCTGCATACAAAAGGATCTCTTTACATAAATCTTCACAACGAACGGATCCGAAGTGAGTGGTTCGCAGAAATGACAGCTGAAAGAAGATGCTTTGATTTGTGTGCGATGTTGTAGAAAAAAAAACAAACGGCAACGCTATACTTCGTCCAAATCGAATGTGCAGTACAGGGAAGATAGGACGTCTTTATCTCACTCTATCTTCAGAAGAATTCCCTTTAGTTGTGTGAAAGAAAAAATTAGTCAGCGTTACCGTAGTGCATATAAAAACATTGCAAAAGCTCTCCAGAAAATGAAAAGAATTGCCGTCTATGCTGTATTGTAAATGCATTTTAAAAGATTTCCCGTAATTTCCAATGCAAATACTTAAAACAAACAGAAGGATAGCTCCAGGTCTTTGGCGTTTTTGGAGATCATATCTTTGTTGGTTTCGCCAGCCAGGTGTTATAAGGTTCTTGATCCTGTTGATGTTGTTCGTTAGCAATTCAAGGGTCTCTTTCAGTAACGTGTTTGTGAAGCAGAAGATCCTTATGAATGTAAAACGCTGTTTTGGCAATGGGCGTTAATGTGGAGGATACTCCGTACCGTGATTCTAATTTTTCTGTCAACGTCCATGAGAAATTTCCTTGAAACATTGGGTTGCTGTAAGTAGTCAATGTAACAAGGAATAAGGTAGCCTCGTATTAATTCAAGACGTTGGTGAGACTTGAGAGGTGCCCTTTTTATGCGGACAATTGCTCAAAAAGTACGTCGATTTTGGAAGGCTCGAGACCTCTGAAATTAAAAGTGCAACTGAGGTATTTGAACGTTCCTTCAGTGCTTCGGTGGTAAATCCGATCTTGAATTCTGCATTGGAATCCACAAATATCTTTTTTGCAGACGGATCTGTGCGCAAGGCAAGTGCAGAGTATTTGTTGGCGTTGAGGCTCATGCACATGCTATTTAAGAATTCGACAGTACAGTTAAACATCCGCTGAGCGTCCTCAGTAGTATTGGCAAGAAGGATGAAATCGCCAGCGTAGGCGAGGCAACAAACCTTGATGGTGTCGTTAAGTGTGATGCCGGTGAAGTTATCATTTAACCTACAAATTAACTCATCCAGGAAGATGTTAAAGTGAGCTGGAGAGGTACATAGGGTCGCCTTGCTTAACACCTCGGAGCATTGGGATTTTGCCAATGTCAATTCCGTTGCAGCTGATGTCGGTGCTGGACCCTTTATTTGAATTCTCTACTAGATTCGCATATTTTGAGTCGGCCTTAACTCTACGTAGAGCGCGAGTAATAGCGTCGTGTGGGACGGAGTCTCGAAGGCGGCAGTGAGATCGAAGGAGATTAAGGTGATGGGCTTACCTTTCGTGCGATGGTGCTTAATGAGGCTAACAATGGACCAGGTGTTAGCGAATCGTCCATCGATTTTGGTGAAGCCCCGTTGGTTGTCCATCAGCTCGATATTACCTAATCCCGACGCAAGGATCTTATTCAATGTCCGAAGCAACATTGATAATTATAGTGATCGGTCTCCAGCTCTTGGCATTCTCCAGGTCAATTGTCTTCTTCGGAATCATTGTGGTGACATTTTTTTTCAGATTAGATGGAATATCCACGACTAGAATTTTAGTCACTTCAGATTTGCCTAAGCCGTCATTTCCAGGGGCTGTTGCACCCAGAGATTTGACAATTTCTTTAATGTGTTCCGATGTTATTGGAAAACATATGTCCGTGTGTTGGTATCTCGGACATGAAACATCGGACATAATGGGATCAGCACACCTCGATTTGCTAAAGGCAAATTCTTTGTGCGTCAGCTTGAAGAGTGAGTAAGTCGATTAATTGTGTGGCAGCTAGTCCTGTCGCAGAAGCTTCAAGCTTCGCCAGTTCTATTTCTTCGTCAATGGTCCATCTTCTCTTGGAGCTGGTGGACGTTTGTTGCAACATTTCTTGATTATAGACCGGAGCATGCGCTTTGGACATGTGCAACCGGAGACCCAAGTATGTTGTGAAGGTTTTATTACACGTATATGGCAGTCGTTATTTTCGTTTGGTGGAAGGCCGACAGGTTTTCTATTGTAGTGAGGATGTTATCGTATTATAGCAGGGGCTCACAGGGTGAGTAGTCAGAGAGAACTGAGATGCAAAAAAAACACACCTTATGTTTGAAACTATATACCACAGTTTCAATAAATTTTGCATCTACTGCCGAAACATATTTAATGTTTCAATCGTGTTTCAAGTTCTTTGTATAAAAAAGTAGAGTTTATGAGTAGTACAAATTATTCAAAGGGGGTTTACGAACAAAATCATATACTTGTAACTCCAAATTCCAAAACCTTCGACTAACAGTTTAAAACTTAACTGATCTTGTCAGAATATCGAAAGGATCAGTGCAAATTATTTTGAGTGACCAGTCATTTTGCCATAAGTTTCACTCCACATTTTTTGGCTCTTATAGACCCTTTATTTATTTGATTTCATTAAAACTTGGATCAACCAAACGATAAATCCGAATCTGTTAAGTGTAAACGTTGCCCATCGTTACGTGTAAACCTTGTCCATCATCATGTGTAAACGTTGCTCATGTACATGCTCGGAAACACCACATAATTTAGGCTCATCTAAACAAATATTAAAAAGGAAACGTCGACATTTTTCTTATCGTATACTACTTGCCATTTTGCCATGCTGGATTTACTTCTCTCTCGACCATAATTACGAACAGACGATATATGAAATTTTTTTCTTTCAAATAAAAATTAATTAAAACTTTACTTAGTAATAAAAAATAAAATTTGTTTTTCTCTGCACAACAGAATCCAGCTTGTTCTGTTTTACGAAACGTCAAAGAAATCCTTATACGCTCTCCATATGTCAAATATTTTTTCAAACAAAAATAGGGTAAACATTATAATATAACACTCAGTTCACACGATGATATGTCAAAAGTTAAAATGACATTTGGTTAAATACTAATAAGGTTAAACTCTGCCTCAATTCATTATGTATTTTTATGAGTAAGTTTTTCCAGATGAGAGGCATTTTTAAGTGGAAGCAATTTTAATCTGTCGTTAACTCAGGTTTATAAATAAGAATGTTTATGTGCAACAATGTTAAAATATCAAAATATAATATTTGAATATAAAACCCATTTAGGACTAGGCCAGATCCAAGTTCATTGTCGCCCAACGTTTCTAACTTTGTCAATCACAATCCTTCAGTTGTTCAAGAATAAAGAAAGTCTGACACTGGCTTTCATAGCCATTATGTTAAGGGTCATTGTCAATTGTTTTAGCTACGAGACAATTTTTTTTTAATTTGAAGCACTTTTGAAGTGCTCTCAGTGCTGCTAACGTTTTCATACAAAACAGAATATTGTTGCCACTAAGATTGATCTGGAATGACCAAATGTTTCCACTAGGAATTGATCACTTCTTTGAGTTTCATTACATCCAATTACCACAATCTACCCTATCTAAGATGATAATCCATTTGCTGTCATAATAATTGTGTTCTACGGGCTACACTTTGAGGGGAAAATGTTCCCTAAATTACAAACAGAGGCTTTTGGATGGCTTCCATAAACGATCGTTCACTGTTGCCATCATCATATCATCATAGTACCAGTACCAGTTCCTACTAAACTTATGGGTATACCAGAGATTTGTCTTACGAGGCCCACTTTAGAACTCGACGACGAAGTAGACGACGACACAAAATCGTGCCAAAACAACACGACATGACAAACACAAGTTGTGCTAAGATTTAGCGAACAGTTAGCCTCGAATAGGTAAAGCATATGTCCAATGGGACTCAGGGCTAGACCTTGCCTTTAAAGCTTCAGATTCAGCTTCAGCTACAGTTTCGGTACTCTCCCGCTCCTGGAGTCCGTAAATATCGATTTCCAAAAAGAAAGAAAAAATAATAACAATAAAAATAAAAATAACGATGAATTTTCGTCGGAGTATTAATGCACGTAGATTTGTTTAAACAATGCACTTTGAACACTCGTTCATTCCCGGCCGAAACCGAAGAATCTATAGGGCCGCGACGGACGGAGGCTGTGTCATGCCGTTCACATGGCGAAGGCAACTATAGGTAAGGTTCCTATGATATGAGAGGGAGTTCGGGAGCTGAGTTTGGCAGCGATAACACCCCCGCTGTCCACCATGCCACCACTCCGTCGTACCGTATCTAAGCGCGATGAAGATATTAAAATGTGAAATAAAGTTGTCGATATGTCTCGGGCGATTATGTCATGCCGCTCAACACAATGTGGATGAGGATGGCGTGCTGCAAGCAGCAACACTGCGGTAGTAGTGTGCACTCCAGAACATTTCATATTCCCGCCGCGCTACGCCAACCGTCAACGTTATGGCCGCTAACGTTTGTTACGGATTGGGGATTGTGGATTGGGGGAATATTTCAAAACACAAAACGAGCGGGAAAAATGGAAATGGTGGGTTCAGAAGTCCTGCAGGAGATGTGATTTATGGCGCACGAAAAATTCCTATGCGGCTATTGTGGAAAATTTGCATGTTGCAAGTTTTGTCCGTGTCCATGGCAGAGTGGCGGGCAAGTTGCTGTTGTTTAGCTCTAGTGCTGGTGCGCTGCCACTGTGATGGAAGAACGAGAGACGTCCGCGTCGTCGTCGAAAACGTCGACCATTAAAGTCGTACTTAGTTGTTGTCGTCGTCGTTGTTGTCGTATACACAACTCGATCGCGCATGCTGCAGAGGTGCTGCTGGGGTTAGATGCGAATCTCGTGGAGGAGTTGAGTTTGCATTTGCGTCCAACTCCAAAGCTCCAGACTTGGAATCATTGTCGTCGTTGTTCGCTGCTTCAGCTACCACTGCCGCCGTTGTCGCCGCTGCTGCCGCTGTGGAATGCATGTTGACAATATAATTAACAATGAAATTTGTTCCTCATTTAATGCGATTTACGTGAAGCTGGTGGGTTGAGGACTGAGCTTGATCGGATGAGCTCCTCCCCTGCATCTCTTTAACTCTGTTTTTTTTTTAAAGGATAGGTAATGAAAGGTTAATGAGGAATTGACATCGCTTTTGGCCAAGAATTCATTTGTGCGGCATAGTTTGGTTTTGTGGTCTTATATACTTTTATGGGCTAACTCATTTGAATGCAAACGGATTCGGATTCGGAATTGTTAATTGATTTAGACGCTATTAGGCATACCTTCCTAACATACACTGTCTATGCTGATGGGTCAATAGAGATGAAGAAGGAATTTGCATTTTGAGTAGTTACCCCCATTATCCTTGTTTGGTTTTAACCTCTATAGATTTGCATAATTTTTCAGTTCCCACTAAGGTTGATTATAATTTTTTATTATATAGGTACCAAGGGTGAGTTTATTTTCTAGTTCAGTACTTTTAGATTTCAAAATGGGGAGAGGTTTCTAATAATAAAAAGTGTGTGTATCTATTTTTTTTGGTCATGATGTAATGGAATAATGGAAACGTTCTCGATTAGAAATCATCTGGGGAATCGAAATTTTTAAGATTTTATATAGCCTCAGTGATTTGTGGAACAGCAAATAAGGGATGTTTTTTTAAACTTGTGGTTTTTAGTTTGGCATGACTTTTTTCAGATTTGCTCTTTTTGACAGCTGTCACTTGATTTTTGCTCAGTTTGGTTTACCATTTTATAATAAATAGACTTACTCCTTAACGAACTACCATCAATAGCGTCACTTTGTGGGTCCAAATTGAGATGGCCACTGATTCCGATTTTCAGGAGAATTTTTTTTTCAGCGATAAGGCTCCTTTATGGTTGAATGGGCCTGAAGTGTCGTCTCCAAGGTTGTGTAAAGTCGCTTGTCTACGCAGATAAGCCTGAGACGATTGACGCCTTGACAGAAAATACTCGGATATTGCTGCAAAAAGTGGTCGAAAATTGGGACTCTCGGCTGGAATTTATTCGAGCTACCCGTGGAAGCCATTTGCCTGAAATCATTTTTAGATTAATAATAAAGAAATTTAATAAAGCCGAATTCTCGGTCATAACATTAAATTATTATCTATGTGTTTTATTTCTTCTTGAAAACCACACGTCTAAAAAAACACCCTTTATATGCTGTGGGCAGACCTATCCGCCTTTTTCAAAACCAACTCGGTCTTGTACTTCCATGAATATTTCAACTCGATTTACATTTTCATGTACACATTATATGGATACCAATTTTGGCAGTTGGATTAAAAATAAATTGAATAATGTACTTTTTTGGAACTTGTGTTATCTACTGCTCTATTTAAAGATTAAAAAAAAAAAATATTAAATTATCTATATAAAAATGAAGCCCGATTTCATCATAACTTGAGAACCACTTTACAGTTTTCATCCATCTTTTCTTAAGTTTTCTAATACATTGGGGAAGGTTCTTACAAAAAAAAAACAAAAAAGTGATGTACAAGATTAGACCATTTTAAAAATGAAGTTATTTTAGGGAAAGTGCTTTTATAGCTATTTTACTGCTAATCGTTACTATTGGACCAATGAAAGTTGTGTGTACTGTGACCACATTTAAAGGCATTCAAGTTCAAAAGTAAAGCCCCTGGATTGTGTCGCAGGAGTTTAAATATTTAAGCGTAGGCCAAGTCAAATTAAGACCATTGGTACCGATACCAGAACCACTACATTCATTGGATTCCGAAAATGGGCCAGTTTTATACCTACTTTCAAAGTACATACCTACATTATGTAGGTATAAAGGGAAACAAAAAATTTATACTAGCGTGTGGTGGAATCAATATTAGTTGTCAGTTTTGAATTTAAATGGTAAAATTTACGTTTGTAGCTCTGAAGTATGTAAGTGAAGGTATTTATTTTATAGGGATATGGCAGTCCTGTGAAAGTATTTTTTTGATACACAATAAAATTTCCTTTATAACATATATTTACCCTTGCACATTCAACGTCAAATATATCATCTAACAGGTGCCTTATTGCTAATGCCGGATAGTGACAAGAAATTTTTGTAAATTTATTTTATGGGTCATTCAGCAAAACAAGACGATCAGTGCTGGGTGCACAACAATTCGGTGAAAAGACCAATAATTGTAAAGAGTTATCCATTTTGCGATTTCAAAAGTATATAGGGCTGGAAATCGACATCTGTCAAACTAAGTTATTAAACCAATTTAAATTTTTTTTCAGTTTAAAGTCTGACATTCACGAAAATGGATCGCTTAACTATCGCACAACGCATAAAAATTATAAAAACCATGCCACAAGAAACATTTCCTGGCCGCGTAATTTCTCATCGTGGCGATATCAACTGGCCACCGGCGGCGGCGTTACCACTTTACTTCAATTAAAGTAGATTATATACTTATTTTTTTTCAAACAAATTTCAAATCCAATTCCTACAGCGCAACATCGCTAAAATATTGAAATCTTCTTCATTTTTAAAGTGTCTGTTTAAATTTACTTCAATTTTCAATTTTTTTTTTGTGCGAGGCTACGCGAAAGACATTGTTTATGCAGATAAACCTTTAACTCTTGAGCACTTAAAAATCAACATTAAGTTACGGCTGAGATACCGCCCAATATGTGTCAAAAAGTGGTCGAAAATTACCTCAAAGAATCGATGCTTGCAACAATTCGCGTGGTGGTCATTTAAATGATGTAGTGTTTCACACATAATGTCAACGTTCAAACTTTATACTAAAAAGAAATATCATAAAAAAAAATATTTTATATGTGTTTTATTTACGTTTACTTTTGAAACCGCAAAATGAATAACACTTTAGAACAACTCCAAATATTTTCCCATCGACACAAAGAATAGGTTACATTATTTGGTTTGAATATTAATAGTTAAGACAGGACAACGCCGACAGACGATGTTGTCAGCTAGTAATACGGTGTGCCGAAAAGTCATTACCGGTTTTTTTCAAAAAAAAAAAAAAAATACGTTATTTTCAAGATAATGGAAAATTTATTTATTCAAAGTATTGGCCACTTATTGATTCTTGCCCATCTTTCGGGCAATTTATGGATGCCATCCCAAAAAAAGTGTTTATCTTTTGAACAAAACTTTTCTATAACTTCTTCGAAATTGGCGAAGTGCTGCTCTGCAAGTGCGTGTCCCATCTATGTTAAAAGTTGATAGTCGGAAGGGGCAAGGTTTGAAGAGAACG
The DNA here is from genome assembly GCA_905146935.1 of Scaeva pyrastri. Classification (NCBI taxonomy): domain Eukaryota; kingdom Metazoa; phylum Arthropoda; class Insecta; order Diptera; family Syrphidae; genus Scaeva; species Scaeva pyrastri. The sequence continues at coordinate 131,897,595 of LR989927.1, forward strand.
GCGGATGCAATAATATGTGAATTCCACGTGCTTTTATAGCTTCCTTGGCCGGTTTTTATGAAACGGCGCGTTTTCATGTTGTATAATCACTTTACCGTGTCTTCGGGCCCATTCTGGACGTTTTTCGATCAATGGGTGGTTCAAATTGAAGCTTGGGTTGGATCTTCATCCAATAACTCCTGAAGTTTCGCATCTTCAAACTTTTTTGGTCTACCAGAACGTCTTTATCTTGCACATCGAAATCACCACTTTCGAATTTTCGAAACCACACCTCACATATTGTTTTTAAGTTTAGAGCATGCTCACCATAAGTTTCTACCAAAAACTTTTGTACATTATTTTTTAAAATTATTATTATATCTCAAAAATCTATATCGATAAAAAAAAATACATTTAAGCTAACGCTTAAAGGAAACCTAACGTTAAATAAGAGATTCCGATTTATTGGAATTCGTGGAAACATGCAAATGGTTATTTGAACTGCTTTAAGTCGTTTTATATTATTAAATTAGAGAGAATTAAACAACACGAGTTCATCAAACTTATCTTGATATGGTCAATTTCATACTTTTCTTATTTGATTTATAACTCAGCTGAGTTATTTGTAGCAGAGATACGAATAACTCTTTCAAAGATCCTAAATCATTTATGCACTGAAAAAAAAAGAGAACTTAATTGTATGAAACATGAACATGAAAAGATTAGAAATTAATAAGTACCAAGCGTTATTGACTCTTACTGGCAGTCATCCGCTCCGATGAACATTGCTCAATGCTCAACAAACCAGTAGAGAAAGTATGGAGTTTCCAATACCTTGGAAGAACTGACTCTACTCAAGGATTAACCGAATTAGATATCGTCACTCTAGCAGCCGTGTCGCGAAATCAATGGAAATGCTTTCCAATGTTTGGAGGAATTAATCTCTCAGCTTGAACACAAAGCTACTACTACTATTACTACTACAGCGGAATCCACTTGGTAGACCGAGAAGCACATGGAGGTGAACAGTCGAGGAGGAATCCGAGAGATTGGGAAAGAGCTGGATAAAGCTTAAATACATCGCTGGAAACAACACACGATGGGGAGTAAAAGAGCCCCCATGTCCAGCTAAGAACACCAACGGACTTCGTAGGTCTGAAAACCTACCATGAATGCAAAAACTGTTAAAAATCTTACCATCACTTACGAGATGATTCCCTTGCTTAGAATGTTCAAAATCGGTGTTTTAGATTTAGGAAATATGAGCTTTTAAAGTCTCTATTTTTACAAAAGTTGAATGATTTTGATAGCAAATAAAAGTTTAATAATAATTTTATTACAAAAATAAATTTATAGTCACAAAATACAAACTTTTGTTGAAATAAGTTTCTTGGGTTAATTTTTGTCTGTGTAGAAAAACTCGTTACAACAAAATCCCATTAGACAATAATTATAACTTTTTTAATCTCCCAACGATTGATACACAATCTTTGACGCACAATCATTCGAGATTCGAATTCGATGATTCTGATTTAATTGCTGCGATATGACAAAAGGAAAAGATTTATGACAGCAAAGAGAGAGAGAGGGACTATTTTTTTTTTTTTGTTTCTTTTAAATTCAAACGAAACGAGTCTATTATAGATTATTTGAAATAATTCATTGGATTAATGACATAAATCATGAAATTATTAGTTTCTTTTTTTGATTAAGTTTGAAATAACTTTTTTTTTTAACTCTATCATGGAAAGAAATGGCCTTTGACTTTGAAGATTTAAATGGAAGTAGCTATAAGCCGATTTCTATCAATTTAACACTTAATTTCAAATGATTAAGATAATGTTGGTGGTCGAAAATTGACAATGGAAAAAAAGGGTGTTTCATCGAGGGAACTGATTTACAGTCAAATTTTACATAGGAACAAACTCATAACTGCTTTTCGATCAATATTTATTTCAGAATTGAAAAAGTTAGCAGCTTCCAAATTCACAACGTTTGTTAGACTAATCAACAGGAACCCCACCTATAGTTTCCACTCAATAGCACAAGTGATTCCCGAGATACAGGACTTAAAAAAAACTTACAAACGATTAAATTATGAAGCACTTTCCGAGAGAAGTCTTGTGGATCAACAAAAATTAAAATCTAAAAATTGATGTTTTCGGTATATGCACTTTCTCATAATTGGTATTCATTTAAATTGTCCCTTCCAATTCTAGCAGAAGTTCAAAAATTCAACTTTTGTACAGCCTTGATCTCGCCACAGATCCTTTTGACTCGATTTAGTCCTGCGGAAAACCAACAAAAAAGACATCTTTTGAAAATTTCCTCCTCTAGAATTCGTGGTTCCAATAAATAAAAAAAAAACAACTCTAATTTAAATCTTTCACCTTTTATGTTAATTAAGGTTCAATAAACTTGTCACCTCATCCACGGGCCACCTCTGCATGCGATTAAAAACTCATGGCACTTCAACTACATAACTCGGCTCAGAGATAGGAGGAGGCCGAAGGCCTATATTCCATAGGAAAGGAGTAGTGTAGTATTAAAAACGCTTTCCCGGCCATATAACATATAAATATATAAATCCCCTTTGTATGGACCTATTCCACCTCCACTTAAAAAGCGACTCCACATTATAATACGGTCCCGAGATGAATTATTCGTGTTTTGATTTCAATTCAATAAGCACCAAATTAATCCTAGTTTATGGGTGTTGAAAGTCCGACTGGCTGACAATGGAACGCAGCGTTTAAGGTTTATGATTGCGTTCCATTGTCCCTCGAACGACAACGGCAACGACTCGACGCAACGATATGGTCGGTTGGGGGGACGCAGACGGGACCAATGTAAAAATGCAGTTTATAATGCGCGGTCCTAGCGTGAAGCAAAGCCGTATAGTTTTTATTGTGTGATTACTATGGATGCAGATGCAACGAATCGTCCTAATGCAGTATCAGAGGATCCTGTCCTTTGGAACTCGTATTTGTAATGAGAACGACTATAGCCATCACATGGCACATGGAAATTCCGGGTGACAGCAATAAATCCGAAACGTTTAACGAATAACCCAACAATAGTCGGGGAATTATGATTGCCACAGAGAGAGAGAGAGTTCGCCATGCGATGCCAGATTATTCCAATCCAATCTCTCGGGATGATGATGATGGAGGGAAAAATTAATAAAGGAGTATTGGATGAAAAAGAGGAAAATAATAACGGCCTGGAAGAGGGGACGGAGGAGGAAAAAGGAAACATGATGTTGTCAAGGATTTTTTTTTAATTGATTAACAATGTGATATGGTTTTTATTGTGTGATTTTAAATTATGTTCGATGTCATATAAAATTATTATCTTTTTTTTTACAATCATACAAGGGGTACTCGTTATCTTGACAATGGGGTGTAGTTAAAGCAACAAGAGGGGGAAAGTGTTATGGAGTTATGGAAGCGATTGAAATTGACGTATCTAATTAGTTGTAAGTTAGCATTGACAATTGTTAAAAATTGAGAGTTATGCCATTTTTATGAATTCATTTTCTTAGAACAAAATTCATAAATTAAACAATTTTACAATGGGAAAATTAAAATCACGTACATAGATTTTTTTTGCTATATGAAAAAGTTAAGGGTTATTATTAAGCGTTATTCACGTGAAGTTTGATTTATAATGTAAAATAAAGTGAAAAAAACCATTGCTGGCATTTCTTCTTGAAAAAAAATATCGTGTGAATTTTGACCACGACAACATGAGGTGGTCCATTCGGAAGGTCCAATTTCGGGAAGACCTGAAGCCTTACATATCCTTAGAGGGGAAGTATTCCAAAAATGTGTCACTGACTTATTAAAACGCACGAAAAACATTTCTCACAGTTCACGGAACGCTTATTTTCGTAATACAGCTGAAGAATTTAGAGACGATGTTGTTAGTGTGAGTCTATCAATGATAACTTGCCAAAAACTAGCTATACTTAAATAAAATGACAAAGCAGATTCATAGGAGTCACGAGTGATCTGTCAAAAAAGATTATTGAAAATCAAACCTAACGATGAACCACCCGACAGTTATATGTGTTAGATAAAAATGCCCTTAAAAGCAAAATGATCAAAAAAACAATCAAGAATAAAAACACTTCAGAAAGCTCAAAAGAAAATGTCAAATGTATTAATTGTCACTTTACTCAAAATATTTCTTGATTTTATGTTTGTGGCTTACGTCGGTATAGTTTGAGTGTTATGGCATTAATTTTTTACGGAAATTATGATTCCTCAGATTCAGAACTAAATTTCCAATTTCATAATTAAAGTTTTCATACAAAATGCCAATTGTCCAAGTGGCAAACGTTCAAACAAATTTTGGGCGGTATTAAAATATTTAACGTGGGCGTTATAACCTTACAAAACTATGTAATGTTAAATGTTAATGTTAAAAATTAATCTAACTTAATTTTAGTCGTTTAATTTAGCCGAGTTTTGAAAATTCTTTAAAAATTGCATTTTTCAAGTTTTCAATTTATTATTAACTAGAGGACCCGGTGAACTTCGTCTCGCAACAATTTAATGCAGGAGCTTAAGCAAAGGAAAAAATATTTGGCCTTTATTTTTTTCATAGTTTCTAGATGGCAATTAAAAAGTGGATCGAGCGGTAGGACAACCAAAATGTATGTACTATTTGTTGCATACATCTATTTCGTTGTGCTGGAATGTAATACAAATTGCTTCAATTTTTGTGTAAAACGTGGTCAATGTTTAATCCAAAATAAATCAATTTTACCGGGATAAAAAATAGCCCATGTGTTATTCCAGACCATTATTTGTCGCAGTGCCAAATTTTATCCGAATCCGTTCAGCCGTTCTTGAGTTATAAATAGTGTAACTAACACGATTTTCTTTTATATATTTACTTAATTATATAGATTTAATAGTTCTGTTTAGATTTTAAAGTTGGAGTCTTGAATCTGAACTATGTATTTACAAGTTTAAACATTTAGTATTCTAGAAAAACTATGTAAATGTTTAAAATTACAAAAAGTTACTTTCAAAATGAATTAAACTGTGTTCCAATCTGAAACAAATTTATAGGTGCCTATTTTTTCGTTTGATTGAAAATCCACCTTATATAACAATCCACAAAATATTGATACGACAAAAATGTAAATCCAATCGCATTTCCAATATCACTATCATCCTGTATCGCAACCGAAATGCATTCAATACTCGTAGATATAAAAGTATCTATAAATGACACATGAATCTTTTTTTTTTTTGATACTCGTATGAATACGAAATGTAAAAATTCCTGCAATTCATGGATTTATCGTGAATCAAACTAATTTCCGGTGTTGGGCAACTTTTAATTGAAAATTTTGCATTTTGATGGAATTTCAATCGGGTCCTTTGTATCTCATAGTTTTTTTTTTTTTGATTTCATTGAATAGTTGATTTTTTTTTCTGTTTGAAACACCGGAATCTTATTTTCCTTTTCAATATTTCATTGTTTTGTTGGTAGTGTAAAGTTGCTTCGATTTTACCAGGATCATGTGTCATCGTAGATGTTGCATTCAAAATCGACTTTTCAGGATGTAGTACCTACCTTGAAAGGAATGAGTGTATTGGAATTAATTTGCAATATTTTATCGATGAAGTTTTGTAATTATTTTTTCATATTCTATGAATAAAATTTTTGGAAAAATCCAGCACTTTGTGTAAATTAAAAACATTAACCTATTTCGCTGTAAAGAAAAAAAGTGTAATGTTAATCTGAATCTAACGACGGTGTTTGATTTCATAAGATCGAAGTTTTGTGAATCATATGCGATATGGGGTAAAGGTTCACATGGAAAGCATATGAAATAGTAGGGAGATTTATTTTTAACAACATTTCTACACTGAGCCAAAAAACAACGTAGAATCAAAAAAAACTACTTTGAATCGAAGTAAAACGTTAACAATTTAGGACTAAACGCGTTTTCTTGAAAATCAAAGTGGATCAATTTAAAAATCAATTTGACAAAAAGCAACTTAAGAATGAAATAAGTTCAACTTTGTTTTAAGGTAGTAGAGTAATTATATTTTGTTCACGTTTAACTTATTTTCAATTGTCTTCGTCTTTGTTTTGAGTTCAACGTTTGTTTATTACAAATATTTACCAATTTAGATTAAAAGTAACAATAACTTTGATTCAAACAATACAAAACCTTAAAACAAGAAACAGTCTTTTAGAATCAAAAACGTAGCGACTTTGTTTTTATGTATTTAAAATTTCATTTCAAACATAAAACAGATTGATTTCAAATGCATTTTAACCTTAAATCAAAAATTACGTCTATTTAAAATGTAAATACGCATTTTTAATTCAAAATTTAAGAGTGTAAGATTCATGATGCATTGCACTTATGTTTAAAGGCAATATAATTTTACTTTAAAAGAATTGCATACTTTATTTGAAAGAGAACCATCTTCATTGTTAAACATAAAGCTTAAGCATATCCAAAATGAATTAAAAGATTATGGTTATCATTTTTAATATTGAATTTATTTATTTTATATCATACAGAGTACAATTAATATTAAAAATTTTAATGTAAAAGAACGTTTTATTTCACAAAAATAAACTTAAATAGTAGTAGAGAAGTAAAATTCTTATTCATAAGATTAATGGAAAACAAAAAAATCTTAAATATATTTGTTTCTTACATAAGTTTTGCCGTTATTAATTTGTTAAAGATGTAAAGGCGGACTTGTGAAGTAATCAATGTTTTTTAATGTTATGTTTTTTAAGTTCACCAGCTCTTCTATTTTTTTTTCCTTATAGTTGGTTATAAGGGGAAGTCTCAAAATAAAACTCTCTTGGGCATCGCTGATGGTGACCTTTCTTTTGTTGCTTCCTCGTTTGTCCTTAAACCTTGACACTGGAGAAATTACTGAATTCAATAGGATTGTTAGTAGAAAGTCTTTAGAATCTAAAATAAAAGAAATATTTCTCAACAATTAATAAATAAATTACATATACTTTTTTTTACCTTTTCCTATTTCTGAATTGGTTTTTAGTAATGAACAAACACCTTTACTGCAGCTTTCGTTGTGGATGTTGATTTCATAATAGTTTTTGATATTTTTTTTTTTTAATTTTCCCATTTGGACAGCAAAAGATGCTTTTTTTGGGGTACAAAAAATCGAAATCGATTTCAATCTGAAAGAACAATTTACGTATGTTTGTGTTTTATTTCGAAAAAATCATACAAATATATAAATGTAATGTTTATATCAAAAAAACAAATAAGTTAGTTTAATATATTTTAGTTCTATTAAAAAGACAACAGCTTAAAACGACTATAGTAATTTCGTAAAGAAGAATAATTAAATGGAACATAATTATTTGAACTATTTTTATCTAATAGACTGACTGCGAGCCCATAGCAATTTTTGGGTGTGATTGATAACTAAAATAAATTGAAAATGACTACTACATAAATATACATATTTGTTTCTACAATTACTTACCTTTTATATCTGAAGATATTTTACAGAATGGTGATTCCAGAAGGTTCAAAATCATTTATGGATGCAATTCAACTTGAGTAAAACGTTTGGTCTGGTATATTTGTAAAATATACACAAATAAGTGTATTATACATAAATTCACAATGTTTTTGTTCATAAATTTCACTTCTCTTCGTTCTCAAAAACTTTAATAATTCACTTTGAAGGAAACACAACCGGCAATCATGGAGACGAACGAAAAATGCAATTCCAGACGAAAAACGTAGTTAAAATAACAACAGTACAGTTATTTTTCTGGTGCCAAAGACGTTTGTGTTAATTTTAAGTGTGTTTTCACTTTATAACAAACGCGCTCCAACATTCAATACACACATACCAGTTACCGAACAAAACATTAAATGCGTTTTTCTTTTGATTTTAAGTTATTTTCTTTGACAGATGAAGTAGTCCAGGAGGCGACCGTAGGGTACCCTACCTCATAAGCCGACTGGAATTGAGTGTCAAAAATGCATAGAGCATGACGTGGGATATTCAAAACTGCAGGGCGGGCTAACTTTCGATGGGCCTTGTGGTGGCAAAATGGCTACTTCCGGTACCGTTTTTTGGTACATACCTACCTCATCAGCCGACTGCAAAAATGTACAACGGGTCTATTGGGATTTACTTACAGATTTCAAAACAGGAGGGCGGGCAAAAAAAATGTGGGCCAAACCGCTTGTCCGCCCATCTCGAAAAACGGTATTTTTGGTACAAACCTACCTCATCCGCCGACTGGACAAATGGGGTACCAAATGAAAGCTTAGACTCTCTAGATTAAGAAACCGTTGGGCGGGCTAACTTTTGATGGGCCAAACATATGCCCGCCCAGCAGTTTTTCAAAAAAAAAAACCAAAATTCATTAACTTTTTACTTACCGAAATTTCAATTTTTTTTATCTCAAATTAAAGAAAAAAAGGGTGAGTTGATTAGTTTCAATGTCAGCTCAATAAAACCTTTATATGAAGTTTTAAAAATTACCAAAAACAAGTATTTTACCACACTTAAAAAAAAATATTTATCTAAATGTATGTTAAAACATAAGTACAAAATATGAAATTATTTTCTGCAGCAAATTTTTCAATCTTCATTATTAAAAAAATAAAACACATACGAAATACATATAAAAGTATTTATCTTCATTTTTTCAAAAAACAAATTTAATATAATATAATATAATATAATACAATATAATATAATATAATATAATGTAATATATATATTACATTTAACAAAAGATAGGAATAAGAACTTTGCATATTTCACACAATTATTTACATAACATTTTCATTTGTACTATTTATAATATTAAAAATAAAATAGTAAAGACTAAAACAATAAAATAAATAATATGTAGTAACAAAATCAAAATAAAAATTATAAACCTATACCAACATTTTTATTTACATTAAATTTTTAACAATTGTCATCAGAATCTTCATCACTTAAATATTCTATTTCGTCATTTTCATCTTCATTTAAAATAATGTCATCAACATTTAGAGGAGTTGGGTCGCCTTGAAACCAAAGTGGTAATAACTGGTCATTTTTCAACTCCCATCCAAAATTTTCTGGATTGAGCTTTACACAATCTGCCTCTGTTGCATTTTTCCACATACAACTTATGAATATTGTCCTATTTATTTTTTCAAATAATGATTTAAAACAAGGTGGAATTGAACTAGAGTCAAAATTTTTTATATTCTTAAAAAAATTACCAGAAGATACGTTTTTAGATCCATATAGATTTTGAAATATTTGAACTCTTGCTAAATTTACGCTTTTGCAATTCTTTAAGCCGTACATTTGGCAAGTAAAATTTTGAATTATTTTAGTGTTTTTTTCATCCAAAGGTTGAGTTTCATTACTCAGTTTTTCAAAAGCTGCCTGATAATGAACATTTTTTTCAAGTATTTCGAAAGGTTTAGCTTTTCCTTTTCGAAAAAAACTGGACGTATAGTCACAACCTGTGAATGCATGAAATGCAGGTAATGCAGCACACAAACTCATCCCTAGTTTTGCAGCAAGTTCCGTACAATTTATGCAACTTAGATTGTTCCTTTTCGTGTTGCCACTAGCTAACCAAATATTTAAATGCTTTAATTTATGCATGTTTCCAAGTAAAATAATAAGAATATCCGTGTCAGACGCTCGAATCATAACATTTGAGTTCGGTTTTGCTTTGCTGACATGATAAATTAGCCTTGTGTCGGCTTCTTCATGACTGCAATTGTATTGCAACTCTTCACACTTAAAGATCGAATTATTTAGAACTTCGTAGGAAAAACATTTATCGTCAACAGTCAAAAATACTTTTTTCCCCCTTAAAATTGAAATTAATGAATTATCCTCCCAATGTTGCCCTAAGAATCTTACCAGAGATTCTTTGAAATTTGGATTTTTCATACATTTAAGGAAGTCTTCTGTTCTTTTTTGTAGTGGGCCAGATATTGTAAAATGTGTGGTTTCCTTTTCATTTCTATGATAGTGTTCCGAATCCTTAATTGATGGTTTTAAATATCGGTCAAAAACAATATGTATTTCCTGAGACTCAGTAGAACATACTCTTTTTAAAATCATTTCTGATATTTTATTAAATGTTTGCGGAACTAAAGTTCCTAAGAGATGCAAAAAATAAAAACCATCAATTAACTCAATGTCTTTTTTTGATGGTTCTGAAGGGGGTATGCGAGATTTAATTTTTTTTGCTAAAACAGCCTTGTCCGTTTTATGCATTTCACCTGTATAATGGCAAAGGGCTGGAGGAGCTGGCGACAGAGGATATGATAAGCAAACCTCCATATCGATTTTTTTTTCTAATGCTATCGCTAACAGCCTCCCAAAAACATCGCGTTCCATTTTAATAAGACCCTGTTTTTTACCATCACTACTCTTTTGGTATTTCTTTAAGCATTCAGATGCAAAGTTAAGGACTTTATTTCGCTTAATCGGTTTTGCAAATCGATCAAGGTCTTTTGAACACTCTCTAATAAAATTATGTTTTTGGGTTTCACCTATTTTATTGGCATTTAAAATAAAGTCTGCTATATCTTGACTTGTCGCTCTACCGGTTGTTATATTAAATAGAATTTCTTTCTCTAAATTTTCATCAAAAGGATTAATATTTTGTTTTAAAATGTTAATTATATCAGAGAATGATTTCTTATCCTTTTCAACTCTATTATAGGCAAGCTCATGACAAATATCATCCGATTGTTCCATTTTTAAATCGGTTAGCATTTTCGATATTATTTTTGTGCGTATATTATGGCTTAATGCCCAACGTTGCCTGGCTGAAATTGAGTTGGAAAAGTGGGTTACTCCAGTTAGCGAGTTAGCAGCATCTGCATTTATGGTCTGCTCAAGTGTTAAGTCTACAGGAGACCTAACAAAACTTTTTGCAGTTCGTTTGATTCCAAATGCACCACGCTTAAATTCGTTGATCAAATTGGAATTTTTTATTTTTAGTTCAACTAAATTAGAGTGATATTTCAATATCCACCTAGCATAATTTGGTTGGTTAAAAACAAAAAATAAATTTGACAGTTCAAAAATAGAACATACATATAAATCAAAATCACTTATTCGTATACTTCTTGAAAACCTAAAAAAAATGTTCATGAACTCAACATACTGCATGAAGAACTGTGGAGTTTTACCATGATCTCCTCTTAGGGTTTGACCGATGTATACTCTGTATTTCGATAAAATATCTTCAAGGAATGGGTTCAAACACGGGGTTTCATTTGGTGGCAAAGAGTTCTGAAATATATCTTGTAAAACTTCCACAAAATCTTCTGCAATATTTATATTATTTTCAGTACAAAACCGTTCGAAATGCAAGGTTTGAATGGCACCTGACAATAACGGATGTATTCGTTTGCACCTATTAAAATGCTTACCATCTATAAATCCGTTGACTGAACCTTGAGCTAGAACTGAAGATTGAACTAATATATCAAGTATTCCAGAGCCATCAACAAATTTCCCAAGGGCTTTAAAAAAAGCCATTTGAATATGAAAAGCTCCTAAATTTATGAATATATTACTGAACATTGGACTCTCAGTCATTTGGATTTGCATTGCCATTTTTGCAATAGCTAAATCATATGTCAAAATTATTTCTTTTTGATTACATTCATTGCAAATTTGTTTAGCATAATTAAGTGTTTCAAACACAACGGTGTATGATGTGGGTGATAGATTAATTTGGGGTAAGTAATCAATTACTTGAATTTCACTATAATCTGAAATAGTCTTGCTATTAAACCCTATCCACATAGGCATTTCAGGAATTTTCGATAACGAAACTGCCCAGATAAGGTCTTTTATTATAGCATTCAATTTTATTTGTGGGTATTCATTAAATGCACTTGAAATATCTAATAATGAAAGCAAATGTGTTTTGGAATTCGGTTTTTTCATGTAAGGTTGAATTTCACTTGGGATTTGTTCGAATCTTCTTCGCTTTCTTGATGTAAGAGTAGGACTATGAGTTACAATACTCTGTGTTTGAACAATGCTATTAGTTATCTCTAATGGCAAACATGGGTCAGGTTTGAATTGATAAATTATTCCAACAGTATCATGAAGTGTATCTTTACCACTTACTGTATCAACGTAACGATCAAAATTATCGAACGCAACATGGGTGCTTAAATTGTCACATACATTTATTCCACTGGGAATGAGACTATTTTCTTCGCAGGCAGTAAATGTCATTTCAGTTTCAAGCTCTGTGGCAACGGTGTATCCCACACAGTGCCCATATTTATTGAGAATCGAAAGAACTTTTTTGCTACTCGTCAAGGATTTCATCGCCAATCCTAACATGAGATGCTTCGCAGGTTTAATTCTTCCCTTCGAAATGATATAAATTATGTCTTGACATAGAGATTGAATTCTTATAGAATCATCGTCCGACTTTTTTCTCCTAGTGTCTGGTCCTTGAACAAGACAACAAATAAATTCGTATAATTTTTCCGGAGTTATACATTCACCTATTATTAAATCGTCTGGTTTTAATTTCTCAGGGAGAGTTTTTTTCGTTAAGGATTTGACAATGTTACGAAGATCATAAGCTACTTGTTGGTATTTAAAATGTTCAGCTGATTTAAGTATAAGGGACTCGTCAATAATTTTACTAATATCAATACCTTTCTTGTAAACAATTTTTTTTTTACTTTTATTTGAAGATTTAATTTCAATAAGACTACCATGAACTTGTTCAATTCTCTTTTGTAAATACTGTGATGTGTAAGTCTCAAAATTAAAGTTTAATAAGTTATTATTATTTATTTCCATTAACAAAGCTTTATATCGGGAAAATAAATCTTTTAAATAATAAACATTTTCTTCTTGTACAATTTCCTTTAATAAAAAAACTGACAATGCTTCAAAAGCGTCCTTATGAATTTTTCTAAGGTTATACCACGCACAACTTTTTGTTCGTTTGTTTTTATTGAATTTCTCAAACAAAGCCATATTTTTATTCCTACAAATTCTGTGATATGCAAAGCTCTTTGTACAATTTTTTAATTTTTTTAGCGTTTTTTCATCTTTCAAAGTTTCTGCAATTTTTATGGTTGATTCAATAATATTTTTAGAAGAACAAATAATGATATTCTCCTTTCGAGTTCCTTTCTTTTTTACATTTTTGTTGCAAAATATACATTGCTTTATTTTGGGAGAAGTACACGAATTCATAATGGTTGACTCAGTTTGCACTTCATTATGTTCATCAAATTGGTTTTGGGGGTAACTTTGTGGAGACTAAAATAAACAACTTATTAGTTTCTAACAACATTGTAATTCTTTAAGTTTTTTTTTACTTCACAAAGTTGTAAAACCGGCGTTGAAGTACTATTTGAGTCACGAGATTCTGTCTGCTGAGTTGCATCAAAATATGTAGTTGAACTACATATTTGAGCCTGATTAAATAAAAAAAAAGATAGATCTACACAACTTTTTAGTTAAAATATATTTTGTATACTTCAGTAGACATTGCATCATGTAATGTGGTGTTCTTCTCCAATTGCGCAAAAGTTTGTGACGTCTAAATTTGAATAAATAGATACCATAGACAAATTTAAAAAAAAATATGCACAAATAAATACAATTATGGTTTTCCTAGGTTTGAAAATTTTAATCATGCAATCTAAGCATATTTTTATTTATAATATTTATCTCAGTGAGCGTCATGCCTTAAGATTAAAAAAGAATCACCTCTGGGAACATTATTTTCTCATAGAGTAAAGAAAATGTAATACATACTCTACACAAAATACAACCGACTAAGTTTCTTGGTTTTAATTATGTACAATTATATGTAACACCTTTTTTTGCTATTAGTTAGTTAAAGTTGAATAAAACCTACATATATTTGATTGCATTAAATAATGTTACATTTGGATTTAAAATAAAAAAATAAGGTTTGGCCTGTGCCGTCTACCAGATTATTTGTTATTATAATTTACATCAGTGTTAAGAAATTATGTTTCTAAATTATTGAATTACATAAAACAAATATCATGAGAAAATTTTACATGTGCAATATTTTGTTTTAAGTAGTGTATAAACGACGAAAATAAAATAAAACGATCAAGAAACAAAAAGTACAGTTAGAGCCAGTTTGTTGACAATTGATTAACTCTTATCAATGAATAGTTGTATGTTATATATGTGCTTACGTTTTACATTTAGATTTAACAGACATTAAATTGCAATTAATTCTTTTTAACTTTAAATGGAGATTACAAAATTTACTTACATTTGATGTTTTGGTTCTCTTAATTGATGTTTGAAAAGGTTCTAATAAATAGTCTCTTTTCAAATTTATTTTTTTGTAACATTTGGCATGGTATCCAAATAAGTTCTTATAGTCTGGTAGTATTGTTATGTCACCGTACTTTAAACCTTTATTTTTTCTTATCAATATTTTGTTTACACATTGTTTAAACATTTCTTCAGTGAAATCAATAATTTTTGGGGAATCTTCCCTACAAATGAAACAATTTTTCACTTCCGAACTCATTATTTTAGCACAAATCGATAACTTGTATTATAACTTCAAATATAAATTAAAGTTAAGTTTTAATCACAGAAAAATATTGTATTGTTTTTAGGAACTGTGTTTTACTTTTGCACTTTAAATAGTAGGTATAATCGCTCACACTTCTTGACAAATGATGAAAAATATGATTTACATTATATCCAATAATAAAAAATTCTAATAGCACATAATACATATATATAAATAAACACCGTGCTTAACAGTTAATGAAAAAAGGTAAGTTATACGATTAGTAAAAAAAAAGTTAAAAATAATTATGTTTTTTTTTAATAATTCATTCAGGTTTTATATAAAATTTACGAATATTTTTCGGCAAATACATATATATATTTTTTTTTCAATTATGGTAAAATGTATTATATTAAATTTGTTTTTTGAAAAAATGAAGATAAATACTTTTATATGTATTTCGTATGTGTTTTATTTTTTAATAATGAAGATTGAAAAATTTGCTGCAGAAAATAATTTCATATTTTGTACTTATGTTTTAACATACATTTAGATAAATATTTTTTTTTAAGTGTGGTAAAATACTTGTTTTTGGTAATTTTTAAAACTTCATATAAAGGTTTTATTGAGCTGACATTGAAACTAATCAACTCACCCTTTTTTTCTTTAATTTGAGATAAAAAAAATTGAAATTTCGGTAAGTAAAAAGTTAATGAATTTTGGTTTTTTTTTTGAAAAACTGCTGGGCGGGCATATGTTTGGCCCATCAAAAGTTAGCCCGCCCAACGGTTTCTTAATCTAGAGAGTCTAAGCTTTCATTTGGTACCCCATTTGTCCAGTCGGCGGATGAGGTAGGTTTGTACCAAAAATACCGTTTTTCGAGATGGGCGGACAAGCGGTTTGGCCCACATTTTTTTGCCCGCCCTCCTGTTTTGAAATCTGTAAGTAAATCCCAATAGACCCGTTGTACATTTTTGCAGTCGGCTGATGAGGTAGGTATGTACCAAAAAACGGTACCGGAAGTAGCCATTTTGCCACCACAAGGCCCATCGAAAGTTAGCCCGCCCTGCAGTTTTGAATATCCCACGTCATGCTCTATGCATTTTTGACACTCAATTCCAGTCGGCTTATGAGGTAGGGTACCCTACGGTCGCCTCCCAGACTAAAGCAGTCACGTCGATTTTAAAACGATTCAACTTTGATTTAAGGTTATCCCTTTTCAATATAAAGTGGAAAAGCATTTTATTAACAATGTTATAATTTTCGATTTTAAAAAAATGTATCTTAGACAAAATGGCTATTTGAAATTGTCAAGCTTTTATATTTGGCAAGATATTTATTGCATGAATATTTATGATGTGATACTTTATACCAATACAAAATAGAGAATATATATTTGAATCATAAATATTAAGACAAAATAACTTCATAGAAATAAATCAATTTGAAATGAATAGGTATACTGTTTCAAAAGTTCATTCGTTTTAATATTGTAATTGAAAAAAACTTAAATAAATGAAAGGTGTTAAACCAACTCATAAAATTAGGAAACTTGTCTTAATATTTTTTAAAATGTCTGTTATTTCGTATTTGATTAAGAATCAACGACTAAAATAAAAACGCATTTAAATCAAATTTGTTAACTATTTGTTTCAATGATCCTTCGTAACAAAATTCTTTGAAAACGCGTTTTGTTTGAAAATCAAAATGTTTTTACTTTGATTCAAATAGTTTTTTTTAAAATGGGGAAAACTTTGAATTTAGTATGAGGTAACTAAATTCTACGACGCGATTTTTCCCTCAGTGTAGTAGCTGTTAAACAGACTCCTTGAAGAACAAGTGTCAAAAAGGAGATACAGGCATACAGGGCTAGGTCAAACGCTAATATGGAAGGTACTATGTTCAACAGATCAGTTCAACCATACTGCGGTGAATATTAACTCCACCAATGATAGTAGAGATTCAGTCTAGACTAAGACTTATTAAGCAGACTTCTGCTAAACTGTACTCTCTTAAAAGTTCTCAAAACATGACGACTTGGCCACACCTAGTGGATGGAATAGACTGTTGAAGATAAGACATAAAAGAATCTTCAAACTTCAGCTTCGAGATAGCAACGGAAGACTGGACCTTGGGCTTAAAAACCAAGTCATACCCAGTGCGATTGATCTGGATGGCTGGAAGCAACGTGACTGTAACCATACGTCGACCTAGAGCTATATCATTATTTGAATCAACACTTCTTCCATGAGACTATTGCAAAAACAAATCACAAAATAAACTCTCCTGAAAATTTGCAACTATTGACTTGAGTTTTTATGGCACTAAGGCATCACATAGAGAATGGACTGCCATCATGTCTTAATCAAAGGCCTTTCATGAATTGGTGGTGGCTTGATAAGTCATTAGGTAAGTAAGCAGTTGTATCGATACCAACCAATCCATTGGAATAATTTTTGGTTGGACAACATCGTCATCTATTCAGCCTAATTCATCCAAGAATTCTAACTTAAAACCTAGATAAGTAATCTCAGCTTTCTTCTTTTGAAATAACTAAATGAAAGTGGTCTTAAACATCATTATTATCGGCTCGACAACAGAGAACCGTTCCTGGCCTCATTCAACAAATCCATTTATCCCTATCGCGAGCCTAAGCCATCCGCACTTATGTACATATATTGATCCTTCTAATTATTATAGTTGTGTTTTATTCACTACTGTTGAGCTAATGCAACATTTAAGTGAACAAAACGATCAAACTCACTTAAAATTTATCGCCAGCACAGGTATCATTATTTTTGGTGGCTTATTTTTTGTCAGCAATCAAATTGTTGTTGTTTTCAGAGGGAAATTTTGCTGCACTATAGTTAATATCCAGCAGTGAATAAAACACAGCACCTAAGGCTTCGGGCGTCTTGTTCAACGCCACCTCTCCTGCTCACTTAAACATAGTCTGCCACGCTGTCTTCTATACCATAACATGTAGGAACTACAAAGAACTTTCGGAGCTGTCCTCTTCTCTTATGCGAGCTAGAAGACCTGTCCACAGGAATATACCGAGATTAACGATAACTGCTTTGCGAAAGATTGGGATATAGTCCATAAATGTAGCGTCCCCGGAATTGTCCATCTTGGATCAAGAAATTTAGTTCCTCATCACATCACATAAATGGCCTACGGGCTTTGGGGAAAAAGCAGCAATGACATCGATTATAATTAAAATTAAAAGAAGAGGTCCCAAGTGACTCCCTTGGGGAACGCCAGATATATAATTTGCAAAAGATAGAAAAAAGAGTATTTAAATCAAAAATTTTAGATTTTTTTGTACAAATGGGACCTATTTTTATAAGCAGGGGTTACAAAAGAGATTTTTCATATACATGTAGAAATCCGCTGTGCGCGGAGGAAGGCCATCGAGGACAATTGAAAAGTCTACATTGAGTTGATTAAACTTGTATTTTCTTACAAATGAGATGAGAAGTTTGACGGATACCCAAAATATTATACAGAATCTAGAACTAAAGAGTTTATCAATAGAAGGCTGCTGAAAAAGTTGTTAGCAAATTGAAGATTAGTCAGAATTAGTTGGTGACAAACTATTGAATTGGCTTTAAACACAGGTTGTATAACATCGAACATGCAACATTAAGATGACTGCTTGAATAAAATCGTGATTAAACTGAAAACCCTTTTGTAAAAGATTCAAGAAGACGTAGCAGACTAAGAATAAGCTTCCGATTTGTCGTGTTTTATTGGCACAAGTTATTTTAAGATGTTTCATACACGATGCGGCATCATACAAAGCCGTGTAATTCTACATCAAACCCCGATTCTAATAAAAAAAAAAACTTGACAAAAGTCTCAAAACAACACGAGTTGCAAATTCATATTATATAAACAGTTGACAACTAGGTCAACAGAGAACAAAGTAACAATTATAATCCCCTTCACCACTTGGCAAAATTTCATAATTTATCATCATACCTGGTATGACTCTGTTTACTGTTTATTCTACATACATATTAGACCAATTATACGCCTGTATAGCTTTCCCATATGCCAAGACCAATTTCCATTCACTTTTTTTCCGTTCTTACGCGCTGTGTCTATGCTACGAGTTGAGTACACCAAACTGCCGTTCGTCGACCGCGACCGCGACCGCCACAACCAACAACGTACCGTCCCGTTCCGTTCCGTTCGTCCGTCGTCGTCATCGTTGTATTGTGTATTTAGCATAATTTGAATTATTGACATCGAACCGAGAAATTGACAATTGAAATGACTTATTCCAACATGATTTGCATTTAATTTATGTCCCGCGCACAATCTGTGTTCGACTGACTCGAACAACAAATGATTATGCCAATTGCTGATTGCTCGATCATGAAATCGCAATTAACTTATTTTTTTTTTTTTTAATTTATTTTTCGTTTTGTTAAATCCAATTAACATTCACATTTATGGAGAGATCGACTTCTATTCATTTTAATTTCAATTTCAACAAAACTTCAAAAGCTTTATTGTTGTACACGTAGATTTGTCTTGAGAATTTAAGAGCCTTGATAATGTGTTATATCAGCAAGTTGTCCCAATATGGGTGTATACAATCATAGAAATTTTAAAAATAATGCTAATCGTATGAAAAATTATGTCAAAGTTGTACACAATGGAAGTTCGAGCCACTCCCCAGCATCAGCAGCAGCACACTTAACATCAAGACCTACCTCAAACAGATGTTTCCATATTGGCAACATTGTAGGAACTTACAAGTTGGTGGGTTAAGCACAACAACTTTATCTCGAGGTGTGAAGAAATTCCTCACACTTTGTCGTCGGGACACCATACCGACCCCGACCCAAACCATTTGCCATATCGTTCATGACAATTGCTACCAAAGTAGTTCTTCTAGAAGTATACTGATGCCAAGTGGTGAAGTGGTGGTGCCAATAAAATGCCATTCGACTGCCTCAATCAGTAAGACCAAGAAGTTGGCTACAGTTGAAATTGCCTTAGGCCAATGCTTAGGCAGGAAATAAGTTCTTACATTGTAATATGGACGTGATTTAGTCTTTTGTTGAAGTTAAAGACATACCTACAGTTTATGAAGTGTTTTTCGGTTGAAATTTAAAATAATATTTTGGTTCTTCAGTTTTTTTGTCTTCAATTTTTATATTTTTGTAATCATTTTTATATTTTATAGTTACAAAAGAATTCGTAAATGGAATATTCAGGAATCACAAAAACATAATGTGTTTATAGTGTCCTCTGTATGGGTTGTTGGACGTATCAGGAATAAAGAGTCTACCCTCGAAAACAATAATTTATTAAAAACTTGATTTAAGGGAAATACTAAAATTTACTTTTTTCTCCAATGATATATTTTAAGCTGAAAGGTATAGATGTTTAAATACTTAACTTATTTATGGGAAATGACTACTTACTATAAAAAAATTAATAAAATAACCAAATTTTTTTTACTAAATGAAAAAAGACCAAGATCTTATATACCTACCGCAAATTGAAGACAATTTACCATGATATTTAGCAAAGCTATTTCTTCAAGTCTTCTTCACTCAAAAAGTGATTGATTAATTATAACAAAATTGTATACATTTAATTTTAACTGTTATAATTTTAAATATCTTATATAGTATGTATAGTATATTCTACTGATCCTGATAGTGTTTTATTCTCTACTATTTAGCTAGTGCACAATTCAAGTGAATAAAACGATTAAACTCACTTTACATTTATCGCCAGCACAGCTATCATTATTTTTGCTGACTTATTTTTCGCAAGAAATTAAATTATTGTTGTTTGCAGAGGAAAACTTTTCTGCTCTACTTATATTCAGCAGTGAATAAAACACAGCTATTAAAAATGTTAAAGTTTATATACATTTGATTATTATTACTCATAATAACACTAGAACTGATGAACGGATTTGGATGAAAATACTACTACTTATATGATATGCTTTACTATTTTTCATGAAAGACATTTGGTAAAAACGATATAAATACTTAAAAAGGTATTATTAATATTTTTGTTTTTGACTTTAAAATATCTATTTTGTTAAAAATATAATACATATAGTAGTTTACGAAAATATCAAACAAACATTTGAGCACTTTTCTATTTCTTAATTTTATATTTTTTTAAAATTTAGGTCATAATTTTTTAAAGAAATTTTGAATTTAGGCCCGGATGCTTGTACATTGTCAAAATGCGACTCTCTGATGTTCTTGAAATTCTAATATCATTTAAAATGTTATTTTTAAATAAGTTTAGCAAAAAAACTCGATATGAACGAAGAAAAAGACACAAAACAAGTTTACATATTATACTACCAACCCTCCCTTGCTTTTCACGGAATCGAAATTATATTCACGTAAAAATTATTGAATTCCGGTGAATTTTCTATCTTTGAAAAAAGACTTTTCCAAATCGGTTAAGCAATTTCGGACTTCAGAGATTACCCTTATAACCTCACAAAATAACAATTTTTACTTTTTTTATAATTTTAGTGAAGATGAACTAAATAACTACTTGAAGTAATTAATTTATAAAAAATATGCAAAATAATTAACTACGGCGTATACGTACTATTTATTGTTTGTATTTTTGATTTTTTATAATTAGTAATAAAATTATAAATTGAAAATAAAAGGAATTGAATGCCACAATATATTTGTGTAAATAACGGTATTTTTGTCACTCGTCTCCTGCAAAATATTTTGTGGTTACAACGATAAAGTATAAAGAATATATTTTTTACAAAATACGCAATATACCCATTCCTACAAAATAGGCCAATTTTGAGTTTAAAAAATTCTCAAATTGGAATATAAACATGACTTTGTCTTTTGATGTTCAAGTTTGTAAATGTTTTTCAAGTTGAAGTTGAAATTAGCAAGTTGAATTTTTAAAAGATGTCGATGGTAGAAATTACTTATATTCTAAAACTATTTTATCAATTCTCAAATTTTTCATCGGTTTGTACGAAAATAATACAGACTGTAATTTATTGGCTCACTTAATTTTCTTATCTACCTATAAATAATAATTTATGTAAAAAATTAGGAAAACTATACTTTATTTACGGTATTAAATAACCAGGTGCACTTAAAATGCTGGAATTTTGTTGGCAGAGTGCTTTGTTTTTATTCAATTGATTGATCAGGATCTTTTACATATATGAACATAAGGAAAGGATCTTTTTTCATTAAATGTCTACTGATGGTAAACGATCTTCACAGCTAACACCTTTTTTCTTATAATAGTCTCACCATGCTATGACCTCATGGGGTTCAAAGGTAAACATTCACTCTGAATATTCCCCTCTTTGAATTTGTTTCATTCTATTATTATTAATGATCACGCAATATTAATATTTATTTATTGAAATTCTTCTTTTAAATTTCTTCATATTGTTCAGATTAAATCAAAATCAATTTGTGTTTACCTATTTATGAAATGAATCTACAAACACATAACGTAAAAAATAATTTTCTTTATGTTAATTGATTTTACATTGGAATGTGTGCTCTTTATTACACCTTCGTTCAACAATTATGATTGAAATAGTCCCGAATGTCAAGTTGTAATTTGAGTAAATGGGTTTTTATAAAAAAAATCCCAAAGTACATATGGTAAATACTTTGAATTAATTTAAATACCCTAGAACTTAGAAGTATTGACTACCAGTGAATTCGTGAATTCAAACATATCCATCGTAATCACATTTCGAAAACCCTTTTTTGAGTAAGGAAACTATAGAATGGTCGAAATGAGCGAAACATTGTCAAAACCGATTACCCAATTTTATAAAGCTGTCTTCACGTACTTATCAATGAATTAAAGCCTTATACTTCCATGATATCTGTGCATTTCAGATTGAATAAATAACAAGCAATTTAATAGATGTAGTTTAAAAAAACATGACAGCTATATGAAATGTCAAACTTCGGTCTGAGTTTGAATGAAATCATTTTTATATTGCAAAACCTACTTCCAATTTTTTTAAATTATATTATTTACTAGATGACCCGGCCTACTTCTTTCCGCCCCAATTGAGTTCTAATAGCACTCCTGGTTGTTAGATTGGTTGATACGTCACCAACGGGTCAAAATTTGCATTGCTTTAACTTACAAAACAAAAGTTTATCTATAATAAAATTTTTAGAAATTCGTCACTTGGCATTTTAAGACCAGTAAATTTCAGGCACTGACAAACTGATGGTATAATGGTGAAAGAATGACAGGACACTTTATAACTTTCCGTTAACTTTGGACAGACGACTGAAATATAAAAAAATGACAACCAACTGACAATCAAAAACAATTATTTTATTTTGCACGTAGAACAACTTGTATTGGAAAGTGAAGTTCTTTTTTTCATGTCTTCTATATTTTCTCACTTTTTAAACCTTCTCTGGACTACGAAAGACATTTCAAAACCAAAATCATCCAAATCGGCCAAGTAGTTCTCGAGTTTAAGCGAGACAAACAAAGAGAAATTGATTTTTATATACAGCAAGATTATAAAAAATAATGTGAAACTTCAGCTGCCGGCCTATTCCATGAGTTCTTGGATAATTTTTCTCAAAGTAATAAGCACGATCATCTTCTCTTTTGATTGATTTATTGTTGATCCCGTTTGTTGTTGGGCTTCGGGCACGGGCACCCCCACAATGTACGTACGTACTCAGTTCTGAACTCAAAATGACGAACGGGTCAACAAGTGAGTTCACATTGAATCATTATTCAATCAAAAATCTCTTTATTCCGTCTTAATACCTTCTTCGATCAAATCCAAGAGACTTAAATCGAGTCGAATCTCTCAAAGTCATCCCGACACCTCTTCGGGGAAATAATTATCGTTCTTGAGTTGGGTTGTTCAGATGAGTTCTTTGGTGAGTTGTGCGTTTGTCGGGCATTTGTCAATTATTCCACGAGATGGATCATTATGGTGCTTGTGGATTAAGTGGCGATTCGAGAGGGTTCCGATTTGATATGCCGCTCCCGCTGCCACTTCCCCAATCACCCAGTTGCTGTATGATGTAGCCGATCAATTCAATGAAATTTATTTATTATTTAATTAGGAGTACTATTGATGTTGATACACACTTCTTCTTCTTCTTTTTCTTCTTGTGCGCGCAGATACACTTGATTTTGATTGTGATTCTCATTACCATTACGAGCGGTGATTTTTTTTTTGTCAGTTGGTTTTTGATCGCTCAGTACCTACTCATCATCATGCATGATTGATTATTGTTAATAGGCCTCCATTTTAGCCATTAAGGAACTCCGAACGTAGTCAGTTTGATGAAGAGTCAAGAATCAATTCGTATTATCACAAAATGAATATGGATATGCTTTTGGGATGATTGGTGGTAGTTTATAATAAATTGATGTTCGAATCAATAAAATGGTGTTATATCGGTGTGATCGTAATTGACTTACGATCGGTAATTGTGTACAAATACAATTAGCTACACTTATACTGAAATTCATTTTTTTTTTCGGATTGGGTTTTGATTTTTTAAACCGAAAAATGGATGAGGAAAGGTTAAAAAAAAATTGATTTTTTGTTTGCTTTTTTTCGTGGGCGAGGAGATGAGTGTTTGGATTAATGAGTGTAATTGATTAACATCAACGGAATTTATTTGATTTCCATAACAGCAGGGATTTTTCATTCTATGAATTAATACATTTGAGTGAGATGAAATTAAAAAAAAAAGTGGAGTGGGGCCTAAAGAATATTATTACCATTGAAGGTTGGAAAATATTCTTTTAAACGTATTATGCTGCAATTGGAAAGTTTCGAAAGTTGAAAATCATATTGTTCAATTTGTCACGGAAAAACCATAATTTTTAGATTAAATTAAAAAGTTCGGAATTGATAATTTTTCAACTGAAATACGAAATAAATTAGCTGAACATTCATACATACATTGACACCTAAGAAACCTTTTATTGGATAGAATGCATTTAATCAAATGATGTCACCTAAATTTTAAGGTTTAAACAGTTCATATTGAAAAGGGTGTTTTTTGTAGACGTGTGATGGTTTTCAATCTGCCAAAACTTTTTTCGGAGTAAATCTTTTTGACAGCTGTCATTTGATTTATAGTCAATTTAGTTTGTCATTTTATAACGAATAGATTCAATGCTGAACAATGTTTGCAAGTCCTGCAAATTTATTACCAAAATAATGGTTCGGTTCGCTTGACGCATCGTCTAATATTCGGTCGATAAATCGCCCAGCAGAGTCAGGTGAGCAACCATGGATAGGTTTCACACCAAGATTACTCTAGTAGATAGTACGCATCCTCAGAGACGCCGTACATTGTCCATCGAAGACGCTATTGCTGCTGTGCAGCAGAGTATCGAAGAAGACCCAAATGAGACCATCCGCCATCGCACTCAACAATTGGAGCTGTGACCATCCAATTTATGGAAGATTTTTAGCAAGGATCTTAAATTTCAGGATTTGATTTCAGGCTTACAAAATTCAACTCGTAAAATAATTGAAAACAAATGACCACCAAGTGCTTTCGGTGAATGGGCCCAAAACGAGATGGCCACCGATCCCGATTTTCAAAAGAAAATTTTGTTTAGCGTTGAAGATCATTTTTGGTTGAATGGGCATGTGGCTGATCTCAAAGATCGTGCGATTTAATACCACTGGACTGTTTTTTGTGGGGTTATAATATGAAGCCCAAGACTATTGACGCCTTGGAGTAGAATATTCGGATGTTATTTCTGACATACGGTCCCAAAAAGTGCAAAAAGTGGTCAAAATGAGTCATCTCGGCTGAAATATATTAGTTACAACGGCCGAGGCCACTTGCCCGAAATCATTTTCAAAAAATAATGGCAAACCCTTATCTTTATGATAAAGCTTAATTCCATGTACATTTTATTTCTTCTTAAAAACCACACGTCCAAAAAAAATACCCTTTAGGAATTTCTGACAAAAACCACCGAGATAATATTGGTGATCTGGGCGTATACTTAATTTAACTTTTGAATAAGGATTTTTGTATTATAGTCAAAACAAAGTTTGATATTTCAATAACAAAAAAAAAACTTTGCTTAAAAATAAATCATAAGAAATAAAGTTTAAGCTATTTTTTCAATGTTTTTGAAAAATATCATTCACTTCTAAAGTGCACTTCATCGTCGTCTTATCGACAAATAACACACTCGAGGTGACTTACAAGTGAATTAACGTGTGTTCGCTCTTCCACTACTGGTCAGGGGTACTGCCCCCTCAATTAAACTCGTGTGATCTCCGCCTTTGTATACAATTTTTCATGTTTTTTTTTTTAATATGAGTGTACTTTGGCAGATTTAAGTACAAATAACCTGAAATCATTAATCAACACAAAAGAAATTGTTAAATATTTAAATAATATAATTAATTAATATTATCGCTAAGCCTCGCCTTCGGGCTATTTTTATAACCGACCGACTCGACTCGACGACGAGACGCAGCGATTAATTAATGTCCTCTCGCGATCGTTTGATGTAAACAACTTAAAGCTCATAGTTTCGAAGATTGAAATGTTTTCTGATGTAGTCGTAGTGTTGTCCATGACAGCTTGGAGCTTGGAAGAGGATAGAGTCAAGCCAGTCCTAAGTTCAGATTCAGACAGCAGCGCCAACGACGACCGACGACGAGATGTCGTTGCTAGCTGATTGTTTAATTGGAACTCAAAATGTCACCGGAGTCAGTGTGAAAATTTATAAAAAAAAAATTAACAAGTACATACATACATGCATCTACACATAAATGAAATTAATTAGGTAGCTCTGTGTGGCTGACTTGTTACACGAGAGCGATAAGGGGGCAATTTTATAATAAATAATTATTTGTTGTTTGTTCAAATTGGCTGACAATGCAAATTGTTTTATAGCTCTCGCCGACCGCAATGACACTTTGCTTCAAGCGTCATTTGCATATGAGAGACAGACGTATGAACATATTTTCGTTTTTTTTTTCATTTTTTTTAAGTTTTGTAATTAAATTGATTAAAATGTTTTTTAATTGCTGAGCGTCATGTACTATTATTTAGCTTAATTGAGTGCAAATTTGTTAAATGAGGTTGTTTCTAAGTAATTTGTTCTTGATTGGATGTAGTTATTTTATAATGAAGATGATAAGTTAATTTAGAATAATTTTTTAAATGGACAGAAGATTTGTACAAATTTAAAATGGACCTTATTAATAGAAAAGGTAAGACTAACTATTAACTTTGTTAAACTTAATCAAATTTCAAGGTTAGGAGTTTTCCAATGAGAGGTCTCATTGTTAACTAGGGCAGTTGTCACTTTTGGCATTTGACAAGTAAAAACAATGACAGTACTAAAAATGGAAGGATTTACGCTTGACAAGGCATTGACATTGTTAAAACTCACTTCAAAAATTGTAAACATATTATAAATCACTAGCAGACCCGCCCACGCGTTGCTGTGGCTAAGATTTTTGTTAAATTGTATTGTAGTAAACTATTTAATAAAATATTTATTGAAAAAAATTAACAGACGTGCGTCGCTCAATGCAAATTGTGTACCAGCACCAAAAAGTCCGTTGGTGTTCCCTAGCGGGACATAGGGCCTCAACTACTCATACTCTCCATCGTGTGCGGTTTCCAGCGATGTATTTCAGCTACCTCCAGCTCTTTCCCAATCTCGCAGATTCCTCCTCAACTGTTCTCCTCTATGTGCTTCTTGGTCTACCATCAAATCTTCTTCCTTCTTGTGTGAGTGGGTATTTAGCTTACTTCAAAATAAATTTAACTTGTACTTTAGCTGTGCTATTATATTGTAGCTTACACGAAACGTACTATAGCGCCATCTATTGAATACTTACTCAATCGCCATCTTTTAAAATCATTTGGGGCTAACAGATAATTGTGACTGTCAAATAATAAATTGAGATGTAAGGTACTCTGTAAAGAAATTCGCTTAAGGCGCCATCTGTTCTAGACTTATGGAAACTACGATCAATAACAATAATCAACGTTGTTGATCAGTTTATTATTAATTATTAATTATTAATTATTGGGACCGTTAATTTAAATAATAACTATCCTATCATCTAAGTTGGACCAAATTACATATATATGCCAACTTTCATGAATATCAGTTGAGTTGTTTTTGAGTTCATTCAAGACATACACACGGACATTGAATTTTTATACATTAAGATATTTCACAAAACTGAGATATTTTTCGACCGGCAAAGGCAAAACGGTCTAGTACAGTTTGAGCTGTTTTGTCAAATTAGTGATGTAAAAACCGTGTGAGTACACTCAGAGAAAAATATCCTATAACTGTTCAATGGGACGACCATTGATTAAAAAAAGCCTTTTTTAATAAGATTTACTATTAAATTAATGGTTTTCAAACTATTGTTTCAATAGTTTTGAAACTATTGAAATTAAAGGGACTCATACTATTAATTTAATTACAAATACTTTCGTTTTAATAGTTTTTTACCATTAATATCTTATAACAAGTACCATAATTTTAATAGTTGAGTACTATAAAAATTTAATAGTATCCATATTATTAAAAATCTACACTTTTAATAATGCCTACCATTGGTATTTATAGTACGTATTATAATATGTAAGGTATCATCTTATTAAATAGAACCGAATTTCGAAAAATGCACTGGTTAATAATGCATCCCATTAAAATACACGATTTAATAAGATTTGTCTTATTGAGGCTTATAGTATGTAATATATTTTTTGTAGTATCGTCTAATTAAATTAAATCTAATTTCGAAAATTTTATTGGATAATAGTGGATCCTATTAAAACATACGTTTTAATGAGATTTGTGAGTTTGATAAATTAAGTATAAGATTTGAAAAATTATTAATTTATAATGCATATATAAAATTTTTGTTTCTATTATTAATATATGATTCTATTGTTATTTTTACCAACACACTGGATGTTTTATGATTAAACTAAAAAAATCGAAAATACGATTGCTATTTGAACTGAAGTAGCTACAAAAAAATAAAAATCTAATTGTATAAGAAAGATAGTAAAATATTTTCCGAGTTATTACCTACAAAGTTGATTTTCACTATGCTATACCTAGTTAAATAAATGTGTTTAGCATATTTTTTGTACATAAATATTAAGCTATCGTGTTTCTGACAGCATTGGTACCCTATATACCTCAAATATTTTACCAAAAACAAACAATTCAACTTTATAAAAACATAAATTGGCTGACATTTATTTGAACTCTTAAAAGCTTCTAAGTTAGTTAAATAAAAAAATGTACAAGTTAAAAGTTATGTGTGTGAAGTTAAATGATGATACAAAACGTGATGTATTTTATTAAGGTAAGTAAGATTTTGTTTAATTTTATGTATAATAATTATCTTATGATTATTTTACTTATGCTTATACAATTTTATACATTGCATCGCATAACATAGTTTAGTTTTAGTTTAAAGCATAATCCTAGCACTTAAGTATTTTTTTAAAAAATTCTAATCTTTTCATAAAATAATTCTCATATTCTGTTAAAATACCTAAATGTAAAAAGTAAAGCTAAAAAATATACCGGGTAAAAAATGTATCAGGAAGTAAAACTATTGCAAAGTTGTATCTACATTTGCATAATATTTTGGGTTTTGAAGAAAAAGTAGTTTTAATTTTAAGCTGTTTTTCTTTTAATGTTGTTAAAGATTTGTGATTTGATTGCATATTTTTACTTTAAAAATACAATTCATGAAACTCTTGATAAAATCAAAAATCCAAATATTTGGGTATTTTTTGCACAAATCGATTTTTTTTGAGAAATGCCACGTGTTCATTTAATTTAGAAAACATCCGTTAGTTTTGCAAAGTATATATCGCATAACTTAAGAGGAATAATAGGATATCCTATTGAAATGTATATTTTGCCGGCCTGGTAATAGTAGTACCCCATTACTTAAATAGTATTTCCCATTAAAATTCTAAGATTTTAATAATTTTGCCAAGTAAAAACTTTTCCATAATCAAGTGTTTTCTGCAGTTCTTGATTACAATCAGCGATAAAAACAAACATTTAGCATATGATTTTAAAGAATTGTATAGTTAAAAAAATTAAAAAATTGTATGATCTTTCAAATTTGGAATGTTTCATAAATTATTTTCGAATACCTTATAGTGAATTTTAGTTTTCCCCGATAATTTTTCAATTCCATAAAATAGTATTAAAAATACATTTCAAATGGAATTCAAGTCCCGTTACATTTTTATAGTATTCATTCCATTATAATAGTAGATCCCATTAAAGTAAGAATTTTTGTAGCACTGCTAATAGTAGCGTCCCTCTACTTTTATAGTATTTCTGATTGTTTTAATAGTATAGACCATTAAAACTCTAAGATTTTGTTTTACAATTTTTGATTGGTAAAAACTTTGCCAGTTGTTTTGCTACAGTCCTCGAGTGCGGTCGCCAAAATATTCGAATTTATTTAACTTAGTGTGAGAAAAGTGTAAAGTTCAAAACAAAATTATTAAATTGAAAGTCGTTTCAAATCTGGTACGTCTATAAAAATTGTTAAGTAATAATAAAGTATAATAGTGAACTATAGTTTTGTATGTTTTTAAATTCCCTAAATTTATATTAAAAAACACGTTCAAATTTACATTCAAGTCCCGTTAGATTTTTATTGTATTCATCTAATCATCTTAAGATTACAGTAGTTTATCCCATTTAAGTGATGAGTATTAATTCCTATTTTTTTATTTTGATTTTTAGTTACCATGGATACCTGGGACTTTGGAGTAACCTCGGATATATTGAAGAACAAAAGAGACGAAAGAATTAATGCATTCAAATCATTTTTTAGTTATTTAATTAAAAAAAAATGATATTGTAAAAATTTTGTATTCATGTTAATATGAAAAAAAAATTGTTATCTTTAAAAATGTATGTAAAGTATTTTAAGTCTACAAAAGTGTAAATAGAAATGAAAAATAAATAAATTGATTGTTAATGTAATGTATTTTAAATACTTTTTATTTTTCATATGAGACTAAAGGCTATGGAAGACGTTTCATCTTGAAAAGGTAAGTATATGCATACAAATGCACAGATAAATATGAATCAAGAGCTAAAAAATGTATAGATGTTCTATTTTTTCAGCTTTAAAAACTATTAAATCAATGGTTCTACAGTATATACCATTAAATCAATAGTACTACATACATATTAATTCAATGGTACTATACTATTGAACTAATAGTACTTAACTATTAAAGTAATAGTACAGTACTATTATAGTAATAGTACTGTACTATTAGATCAATTGTAATGTACTATTAAATGGATAGTGTTATACTATTGAATCAATAGTACTATACTATTGAGTCAATAGTATTATACCATTAAATCAATCGAATTATACCATTAAATCAATGGTATTATACCATTAAATCAATAGTGTTATACTATCAAATTAATAGTGAAATACTATCACATTGTATTCGAAATTCGATAATGTGTTCGAATTTCGAAACTAAGCAATGGTATTAAACTATTGATTTAATGGGGGTATACCATAGATTTTCAATACTGCGCGTCCCATTAAAATACTTTTTTGAATGGTACACACTATTACTTCAATAGTATTTAACTATTATATCAATAGTACAAACATACCATTAAATTAATAGTATCAAAACTATTGAAATAATGGTACACACCCTATTGACTAATTTTAATAGTAAAAAACCATTGAAACAATGGTATTCCCATTGAATTTATGGTATTTTTTCTCTGAGTGTAATTCAAGAAGAATAACTGAAGGTATTGCTCCTGTTGCTTGAAATGCAGACGAAAACCTAGGCTTAGAATAACGATATTTCAACGAGTTTATAGGATACTAGCAGTCCATTTCGGCTTCGTCCGGCCATTTAGTGGAAAACTAGGGTACAGGTGAGACTTACCACCTATTTTCTTCAGAACACTTTTTTGCAAAACTTATAGAGGTTGTATTTTGTTATAATATGAACCTCCCCAACAATAAATTCCATATTCTAGTTTCGAATGAAAAATGTCATAATAAATCTTCAGTAGCAGTTCAGAAGAGCAAACTTTACGGAAAAAGAAAAAGTTTCTAATTGTGCACCGAAAATACTCTGTGTGAATTCATTAACTATATTTCTAATTTAAAACATTTATCACTACAGCTCATGGAATCCGTTAATATTATGGAAGTAACCATAGGATTACAGGTGCAGTTAAAAAGCTTAGATTTTGGACACTCAGTAACATAGAAGAAAGGATCAGCTTCAACAATCTTTTGGCCAGACAAACTCAAAAACATTATCTTAGTCTTAGAACTAATTATTTATCAATTTGTGCTCTTCAAACCAAATTCTTGACAGATGAGATCCCAATTTATATCAGATATAATAAGGTTCAGACAATTATCTGTACCATAAGAAAAACCAATATCATCTACAAAGGCTGTCAGAGAACCCTTAAATAGCAAATTGAATAAAGAATTAATGTATACCAAAAAAAGTATTGGTCCTAAAATCGAACCTTGTGGAACTCCCAAATCGAATGTCTTTGTATCACTCCTAATACCATCAAATTTCACTCTTTTGGCCCTTATATTTAAATATGATTTAAATGAAACCTCGAAACCCAGCACTTTCAAGTTTGCTAATCAAAGTTTCGTGATTAACTACACATATATGTCAAAGGCTTTTGATATGTCAACAAACAATGCGGCTGTATTCTTTTTTCTATCAAGACTTGCAAATATTTGAGAACAGAAATGTAACAACTTATCTTCGGTTGATTTATTGCTTTGAAAACCAAACTGAACATCACTGAAAAATGTTGTTCTCGTTAACACTTACACTCGATTACGACCCCTAGTTCTTGGCGTCTGTTGTCTTTCACTATGATCTTGAAGGCGTTTGGAATGCTCAGAGCTTGATTCCTTATTCCGAACTTGTATATATTTCTATAGTACTTTGCTATTCAAACCGCTACAAACGTTCAATAATCGATCCCCGCACGTGCACTAAGGCGTTTCTTAAATTCTGCTCAGTGAGTCGCTGCAAACGCTCAATTCTCTACTCTCTGGCACACTATTGCGATATGTATTCTCTTTGAATTGACAGACGATTTTCAGTTTCTGATGAAGATTCTCCATTTCGACGTATTTTTGATGCACTTGTCTGATGGGAACGCGGAACACCTGAGATCTTGATCTGTTAGGCTCTTATTGAAATGATAAAAGAGAAACTCCCTTTGGGATAAACATTTAGTTTAACTGTTGAGGAATTATCTACAGTTATAAAAATTTAACTGAAAACCATTAGTTTCGGAGCCTCTTCAATTCAAATAATCAAAAAATAAAATTTTTCCTTTTTATAATATTATTAAGTATAAGTATTATTAAGTCCAATTGACACAAGAACTCAAGCAAGTCGATCACCAACAACGTCTTAACCTTCTTGGAAAGGTCCTTGAAGAGTATCGTAGAATAATTGTGGAAAAGCCTCTTTATCCCCAACTTGTCATTGTTGGGTGCGGTTTTCGGTTTTTGGACTGGACTTACTTACTTATTCGAAACTTTACCAATACCTTCTTTAAGTTATTGTAAATTTTGTTTGAAAAACAGGAAAATCTTTAAAATCTCCAAAATCTAAAAAATTTACTTATCCAAAACCATCTCATTGGTTGATCTTCAGTGATTACGATATCATCATCATCATCTATACCAAAAGTCAATATTTTCTGCCTCGTTACGGACAAAAAAACAAGATGTATAAACCTTACAACTTTTATTTTATAATTGATCTCCTCCAGAAACGCAACCTCTATAAACAATTATGAACTTGATAAAGTATCTCGTCATCGAGCACCTCATGAATCCCAGCCCAACATCAACAACATCTGATCCATTTAATTCTTGTTATCGAATTCCAACAAATTGCGCATCGCTGCACAACAGCGAAAATTCTGCAAAATTCCAACTCGATATACTCATTATCGACAAAGTAATTTCTTCACTTCGTCAAAGCCTAATCGGTCCTCTCGTTCATTGAATTCGAACACATCAATCAGGAACACCTTTGATCGGGATCAGTCCACGGATTGGTCCCTATCCACTATCCACATCGAATGCATCAGGAAAGAAAAAAATAATCACACTTGGATTGGCGAGGCCCTTTGATTCATTAAAATCAAAGCCTACACTAACAAGCTGAATGCCCTGATAATTTAGCTCATTCAGGAGTGCGGCGGCGGCGAGAAGGTACTCAGATCCAAGATCGTAGAATAAAAACGAACGCACTTCAGCTCCAGCCGAAGATTGAGATGGAGCCAACACATCCTTTTCTGAGCGCGGAAAATCATGTACCAATTAATTTTCACAAAGCACAAACTAATCACCATGATTCATAAATGGCCACTTAAGGTGCTAGTTGCCAGTTCCAATGCCAGTGCCAGGCTGCACCTCTCCTTGCCTCGCTATAGTGATGTCGTCTTACTTCGTTGTGACCGGGCTAAGCAAACGACTGACTCAACAACAACGACGACGACGGACGCAACGTCCGCAAAGATTCCAACTATGGCAACGGTCTGTTCCTGTTGTCGCGTCGCATCGCGGCGGTAATCGGGTAATCCGTTTGTTCTGCTTTGTGTAACGTCTTTAATTTGGGCCAAAATGAATTGTTCAATTATGGCACAAACAAGAACTTAATAACAATGATTACTCTCGAGGTTGTCGATTGGATTGCCAGGCTTGAGATTCAAAGGCCGACAACACGACGAAGACGAGGACAACGACGACGACGACCGTAAGGCGACTCTGGACCTGGAACTCTGGTGCTCTGGAGCGAGCGCCCTAGATGATTGTTATTAAATTTGATCATCATCGACGCTCTGTGAGATGATCGCGTTGATGATGTCGGGATGATCGCAGGGCGTACTTTGGCGTCAATTCGGGATAATTGCAACACGGTCGACCGGCCAGAGGTTGGCGAATCGACTCCATCAATATATCGCAATCCAATCATCAAGTTTTGATCGCTGATCGTAAATATTTAGGTGTTTTTCAAATTGCACATCATTATTGGGTGGAACTAAGGGGACGTATGTATAAGCCGGACGCGCCGCAGCCGTTCGAGATCGCAGGATCATGTCCCAACTAATGACAGCCGATGCTAAATGGGATCACTTTGGAAATTGGATTAGTTGAGGTGGTGAAAGGCCAACGGCTGCTTTGTCTTCGCGTTGTCGTGCTGCGTGGGAATCTATATGAAAAAAAAAAAGATTTATTAAATTGATCAAGATAACACGACTTTGGACAAAAAAGTTGTTTAATGATCGTGCTAAAAACTATTTTTGGATTTCTTCCCTTTTACAAAAATAACATCAGTCAAGACGATGATGGTGGTGAGGTGATGTAGTGAGTATAACATCCGTCATCAGTCAGACAGATTTGTCGGCAATGCAGCAGATGCAGAGTCATAAAAGTCTCGCAAATTACGCTGCAATGTGTGATGCGAGTGCGATCTTGCGGAAGCTGAAAGATCTCATCCCATATCCTGTGCGTTTGTCGCGCACGTACTTTGCACCCATTAGTGGTCGTAAAAAAATAAAATATTTATTGTCCTTGTCTTTCGTCAGTATAGTCGGGTTTAATTTTTCCCAAGACGACGTAAAATTTGTCGTTTTAATGTCAACTGTCGTCAGGTTATGACGTTTTTTGTTGTGGTCTGACAGTTTTAATTAAGACGTTGAAGATCACAGAGATTTAATGGATGTTTTTTGACATATAGACTAAGAGGAAAAAAAAACAACCAAGTACCTTCATGTTTATCCACGGTAGATGTCTACAAATTACTAATCTATAGCTGTGTTTTATTCGCTGCTGGGTAGCTAGCGCAGCAAAATTCCCCTGGGCAAACAACAACATTTTTTTTTGCTGGAAAAAAAGAAGTCAGTTGACAGTTGTGCTGGGGATATATGTAAAGTGAGTTTGATCGTTTTATTCACTTGAATGCTGCACTAGCTATACAGCAGTAAATATAAAATTGTAGCATCTGCTTTATTGTTGACAAAAAGAAACTAATTTTGGAAATATTTCTTTTAAAAATAAACTTTCCTGGACATTCCAGAGGACAGTCTTGAGGAGAATTGTTGGCCCAGTAAGTGAGGAAGATCAATCTCGAAGACGGAGATATCGTGAAAAAAAATCAAGATCGGTAGACTTAAATGGGAAAGTCACCTAGCTCGCTTGACAGAAAAGGAACCATCTCGGATATGATAGATGACAATGTGGCTGATGGTGCGCTGGCTGTAGTCCGGACGTTGACCAGGACACGCGATGTCTTGGACTGCGCAACAGAATGGCGTCACCGTGTCGGCTCCCGATGGAATAAATTGAGATAATTGTCTAATACCAGATCTAGGTTGACTAACCCCTGATGATGATGAATCATACCACCAGCTCCAGTGCAAAAACCATGACAGACATTTCAACATTTCGTTGTTGAACATCTCGTGCTCCAAATGCGACAATTCTTTCAATGTGCGAAGAAGACTTCTCTATAAAAAATCATATTATTTCGACGCATATTAAGAACCCAATGAAGGAAGATTAGATAACTGAGCTTTGAAAGCCTTGAGACCGAGATCTTTATACAAAATGCATTTGAATTGTTTGTGCAGTTCCCAAGATCTTTGAGGAATCGATTAACCTGACTGTTTATCAAAACTACGGACTGCATCTGCCATTCAATCAATTCTTTAAATTGATAACTTGTCCCAATAGATTAAACTTTTCCACCAGTTTCACGATTTTCAGGAGAACTGAACATTTTTTAACGATTTTTGAAGGAACTTTTTAAAATTTCAATGCAGTCTTTATGAGTGTATATCATTCTATTTTTTTGAAATTTCATAGTGAAAAGATGACAGCTTTAAAATTGAGAGTTGTCCAAACAGTGGACTATTAAAATTTTGAAAACTTGTATTTTCTCGGTAGGTACTGGATGTAACTGAAATTTAACCATTTCCATTGTTCCATATTCTCTAAACTCAAATTCCAAATACAAACTTAAATGACCAGCAAATCAATTCTGGAAAAATTGAGAAATGATCTGTCTTAGCACTTTAACCTTCCTTAATGTTAAAATACTTAAAAAAAAAACCTTTTTATGATTAAATATTGTTGTTTTCGTAATTTTAAGCAATAATTCCGACACTTGAAAAGTCATTCTTGTAAACATGATCTTCTTTTATTTTTCCCACCAACCAACTAAAAAATTATATAAGTAAATGAATTTACCTATTTATTCAAAATAACACAAAAACACCGCACTTCACAAAATTAAAAAAGAAGAAAAATCTAAATTCAAAATAATGCTTCGCCATAAATCACATGCAATTTTCAAAAATCCTTCGCCAAGTTTGTAATCCCCTAATGACTGTTCTATGTCCTTATAATAGGGGTCCTTCAATATAGAAGACAAAACTCATTCCCTTTTTATATCATAGTCATCCAAATTCATCCACTTAAATAAATATTTTCAAAATTAAACGAAAATTAAAGTGTCCTTTTCAAATTGACAACGACATACGTATAGGGAGAGAAGGGAATATGAAAAAAAAAAAAACAGGATCACTAGTTTAATTTAATAGACTCTGTGGCACTCATATGGTATGATGAGGCTATAAGAGTTCATCTGCGATGTCACCATCATTAAAGGACACCGTCACCGACATATTCAAACACACATGAGTACGAGTACCTATATTGTATACTCAAGAGCAAAATCAGGGATAATAAATTAACTCCGCCATTTAATGGAAGAAAAATTAAACCGAATTCGACCCAGCGATGCATGAAAATAATCATAATAATGACAATAAATGGGAATTAATAGGGAGGATGCTACAACAGCAGCAGCAGCTCCTGAACCGGTGACTCTTTGAACGAAGAATCCTTTTCCGCCATTCGCATCATCTACCTACAGCCAATCCATTGGATGACAATTAAACCCAAATGAATGTTCGAACGTCTGAGTACACAACATCAATGCGTGTCCATGTGTTCTCGTATATATTTTTAAGGATACCATAAGATCATAGACATCCTTTTGGACAAAATTATGTGATTGAGACTTAATGATCCGCGAAGGATCATTATATCCTATTTTTTTTTTATTGTAGTTTTTTGACATTTTTGTGACCGGCCGAAATATAATATTTCGATATTGAATTTCATTCTATAAAAAATCACACACACACAACAAAATGTCCTTAAACATGAAAAAGAGAAAGAGGTGTCAAAATGCGTGTCCTTTATGTGTCCAGTTGTGGAGCAATGTTTGCTTGCTCTGGTGTCTGGTGTGATGTGATAAATTACACTATGCCACTATGACGAAGATGAAGAGTGTGAAAAAGGACACTCGAAAATGTCGAGGGTGGCGGCCGGCAATGCGGCCTCTGTGATCCTCGGGCATTAGGCGAGGCTGGACATGCTTCCTTTTGTCCTCTCTCTGTACATGGATGTCCATCACCATCAGCACAGCATCATCCATTTTTTACGCACTTTATATACAATTCAATTTGAAGACATCACCACACCGTTCGTCCCACCGCCGACAAGAACATGAAGACACAACAAGGTGTCTTTGTGTTTATAATATTCATTCATTCAGTTATTCATTGATTCGAAAAAGGATAAAAGGACGAACAAATTGCATTTATCAGCAGAATTTTTATTTCTCAGACGATTTTTTTTATTATTATTTTCACTGTTCTGTCCCATGAATGAAATGGGATTCAGATAAAACCAACAATGGAGAAAAAAACAAACAACGCTTTTACATCAAAGTGCGTAAAGTTGCGATTACTGACAGTTCATTACATTTGACATAATTAAGATATATAGTTGGGATCGGGACACGAAAGGAACACATCACAAAAAAAAAAAAAGAAATGCTTTGTGTAAAAATTATTTAGGGAAATTTATTGCGTGTAATGCGAGTTCGAATTCGAGTCCTTGTAAGAGATTTTTTTTTCTTCTCTCAAAATAAACATTTAATGTGCACTTGTATAGGATATAAAGAGAATTACAGAAATGCGAATTTAATGGAGCGATGAAAAATTGACTGATGCAATTGATAAGTATCCTTGTATTGTGGTTTTATAGTCGGCACTGTTCTGTTTTTTGTTGTGAAGGTGAAACGGTGAAAGTGAAAGGACTTAGTTTTTAAATGTTATGAGATTTTGAACTGTCGGATTTGTATTGAGTTTTAGCATTGTGGGAAATATTTGGTCAGAGGAATTTCACACGACTTCAAGTGATTATACTCATTTTAATGATAGATGAACTTAAGAAACTGAAAAATGATGTCTAATAATTAATGATAAGTCTGGATTAACTTATAAATGTATCTAAACAGATCCAGGCAAATTGTGTAAATAAGGTTTAAAATTAAATATTGAACCCACTTACAAATTTCTGCTTACAAAAATAAAGATAGAATTTTTTAAAAATTAACAATCATTCTAATAAGTCACTTTTTGACAAACTGAAGGTTTTAGTTGTATTGTTGTAATTATTTCTTAATTCAGCAAAATTATGAAAAGCTGTATTGAAGAAAATTTTATGTCACGAGGTTAATATCGAATTATAAGGCAGTGCTGATAGTGATAAACCATTGGCTTAAGTCAATCTCTGAAATTAAAGATGACAGGCCGATTCTAAGACCGTCTTTGGGATATACTTTTCTATCCCTTTATCTACTCACAAATTGATTTCAATAGAATAACTAAGTAGTTTATGTTTTTAGATCTAAAACCCACAACTCAAAATTGCTCACTCAAGCAATTCAGTAGTCCAATTAAATTCGCTTATAGAAGACTAATTATAATTATACAAATTGAAGCCCTATTTCATCTGGCCATGCCATATCTTGAGAACGGCTTTACCGTTTTCATCAATATTTTTTTTTTTAATTTTTAAATACATTTTGGCAATTTAAGAATTCGGTTTTTTTTAAGTATAAACAAACATCTTTGCGCCTTTGAATTTTGGTTTCTAAAAATGCCACATATCATCATTTTTTTGGTTAAGAGGATAAGACGGAATAAAATCGATGATGCACTCAGAGAAAAAATACCATAAATTCAATGGGAATACCATTGTTTCAATGGTTTTTTACTATTAAAATTAGTCAATAGGGTGTGTACCATTATTTCAATAGTTTTGATACTATTAATTTAATGGTATGTTTGTACTATTGATATAATAGTTAAATACTATAGAAGTAATAGTGTGTACCATTCAAAAAAGTATTTTAATGGGACGCGCAGTATTGAAAATCTATGGTATACCCCCATTAAATCAATAGTATAATACCATTGCTTAGTTTCGAAATTCGAACACATTATCGAATTTCGAATACAATGTGATAGTATTTCACTATTAATTTGATAGTATAACACTATTGATTTAATGGTATAATACCATTGATTTAATGGTATAATTCGATTGACTCAATAGTATAGTACTATTGATACAATAGTATAACACTATCCATTTAATAGTACATTACCATTGATCTAATAGTACTGTACTATTACTTTAATAGTTAAGTACTATTAGTTCAATAGTATAGTACCATTGAATTAATACATATGTATGTAGTACTATTGATTTAATGGTATATACTGTAGAACCATTGATTGAATAGTTTTTAAAGCTGAAAAAATAGAACATCTATACATTTTTTAGCTCTTGATTCATATTTATCTGTGCATTTGTATGCATATACTTACCTTTTCAAGATGAAACGTCTTCCATAGCCTTTAGTCTCATATGAAAAATAAAAAAGTATTTAAAATACATTACATTAACAATCAATTTATTTATTTTTCATTTCTATTTACACTTTTGTAGACTTAAAATACTTTACATACATTTTTAAAGATAACAATTTTTTTCATATTAACATGAATACAAACTTTTTACAATATCATATTTTTTAATTAAATAACTAAAAAATGATTTGAATGCATTAATTCCTTCGTCTCTTTTGTTCTTCAATATATCCGACGTTACTCCGAAGTCCCAGGTATCCATGGTAACTAAAAATCAAAATAAAGAAAATAGGATATAATACTCATCACTTAAATGGGATAAACTACTGTAATCTCAAGATGATTAGATGAATACAATAAAAATCTAACGGGACTTGAATGTGATTTTGAACGTGTTTTTTAATATTAATTTAGGGAATTTAAAAACATACAAAACTATAGTTCACTATTATACTTTATTATTACTTAACAATTTTTATAGACGTACCAGATTTAAAACGACTTTCAATTTAATAATTTCGTTTTGAACTTCACACTTTTCTCACACTAAGTTAAATAAATTCAAATATTTTGGCGACCGCACTCGAGGACTGTAGCAAAACAACTGGCAAAGTTTTTACCAATCAAAAATTGTAAAACAAAATCTTAGAGTTTAAATGGTCTATATACTATTAAAATAATGGGAAATACTATAAAAGTAAAGGGACGCTACTATAAGCAGTGCGACAAAAATTCTTACTTAATGGGATCTACTATTATAATGGAATTAATACTTTAAAAATGTAACGGGACTTGAATTCCATTTGCTACGTATTTTTAATACTATTTTATGGAATTGAAAAATTATTGGGGAAAACTAAAATTCACTATAACGTATTCGAAAATAATTTATGAAACATTCCAAATTTGAAAGATCATACAATTTTTTAATTTTTTTAACTATACAATTCTTTAAAATCATATGCTAAATGTTTGTTTTTATCGCTGATTGTAATCAACGACTGCAGAAAACACTTGATTATGGAAAAGTTTTTACTTGGCAAAATTATTAAAATCTCAGAGTTTTAATGGGAAATATTATTGAAGTAATGGGGTACTACTATTACTACGCCGGAAAAATATAAATTTCAATAGGATATCCTATTATTCCTCTTAAGTTATGCGATATATACTTTGCAAAACTAACGGATGTTTTCTAAATTAAATGAACACGTGGCATTTCTCAAAAAAATGTCGATTTGTGCAAAAAATACCCAAATATTTGGATTTTTGATTTTATCAAGAGTTTCATGAATTGTATTTTTAAAGTAAAAATATGCAATCAAATCACAAATCTTTAACAACATTAAAAGAAAAACAGCTTAAAATTAAAACTACTTTTTCTTCAAAACCCAAAATATTATGCAAATGTAGATACAACTTTGCAATAGTTTTACTTCCTGATACATTTTTTACCCGGTATATTTTTTAGCTTTACTTTTTACATTTAGGTATTTTAACAGAATATGAGAATTATTTTATGAAAAGATTAGAATTTTTTAAAAAAATACTTAAGTGCTAGGATTACGTTTTAAACTAAAACTTAACTATGTTCTGCGATGCAATGTATAAAATTGTATAAGCATAAGTAAAATAATCATAAGATTATTATTATATATAAAATTAAACAAAATCTTACTTACCTTAATAAAATACATCACGTTTTGTATCATCATTTAACTTCACACACATAACTTTTAACTTGTACATTTTTTTATTTAACTAACTTAGAAGTTTTTAAGAGTTCAAATAAATGTCAGCCAATTTATGTTTTTATAAAGTTGAATTGTTTGTTTTTGGTAAAATATTTGAGGTATATAGGGTACCAATGCTGTCAGAAACACGATAGCTTAATATTTATGTACAAAAAATATGCTAAACACATTTATTTAACTAGGTATAGCATAGTGAAAATCAACTTTGTAGGTAATAACTCGGGAAATATTTTACTATCTTTCTTTACAATTAGATTTTTATTTTTTGTACCTACTTCAGTTCAAATAGCAATCGTATTTTCGATTTTTTTAGTTTAATCATAATACATCGAGTGTGTTGGTAAAAATAACAATAGAATCATATATTAACAATAGAAACAAAAATTTTATATATGCATTATAAATTAATAATTTTTCAAATCTTATACTTAATTTATCAAACTCACAAATCTCATTAAAACGTATGTTTTAATAGGATCCACTATTATCCAATAAAATTTTCGAAATTAGGTTTAATTTAATAAGACGATACTATAAAAAATATAGTACATACTATAAGCCTCAATAAGACAAATCTTATTAAATCGTGTATTTTAATGGGATGCATTATTAACCAGTGCATTTTTCGAAATTCGATTCTATTTAATAAGATGATACCTTACATATTATAATACGTACTATAAATACCAATGGTAGGCATTATTAAAAGTGTAGATTTTTAATAGTATGGATACTATTAAATTTTTATAGTACTCAACTATTAAAATTATGGTACTTGTTATAAGATATTAATGGTAAAAAACTATTAAAACGAAAGTATTTGTAATTAAATTAATAGTATGAGTCCCTTTAATTTCAATAGTTTCAAAACTATTGAAACAATAGTTTCAAAACCATAAATTTAATAGTAAATCTTATTAAAAAAGGCTTTTTTTAATCAATGGTCGTCCCATTGAACAGTTATAGGATATTTTTCTCTGAGTGTGTGATACCATTGTTATTGATTCATTGATATTCTTAGAAAAAATATGATTTATGACCCCTGTTGATACCACCGTTGGATTGTTCCATTCTCGCCATAACTCTCCAAGAAATTTAAAGCACACAATATGTTAACATCGAATTTTGCCATTCCGTCAAATATATCAAATAAATTTTTAAGTATACATGAAAAATGGTAGTTATATGACATTCAATATTATATGTCGCCTGTTCAGGTGTGAAAATCATCGGCATTATTGATGTATACACCAGAAAATAAATCAAACAATGTTTTGAATTAAAAATCATTACAATAATCACTGTTTCTTAAATGTTTATCTTTTTTAATACTATTTCAGTTTGAATTGAATATTAATAGTTAAGACAAGACAACGTCTGTCGGGTCAGATAATTATTAGATAAATGTTAACTTAAAAATACAAAAGGAAACACTAAGTACAAATTGCGAGAAGTGAATCGAAGTTTCCTGGCTTGTGATAATTAGCAACTTAATTTATTTGACGCTGTAGACCAATTACTTTGGCAAAAGGAAAACATTATTAACATACATATATATTATAATATTTGTACAATGTTTTATGAATATTGATTAAACCTTAAAATTGAAATTATGTATTTACATTCCTTTGAATTTTACCTAACATTTTTTGTAGGAAAAAGGAAATTTAAAAATTAATTTAATTTCGGTTTAATTTAATTTTGCTATAATTTAAGGAATTAATTCATTTTGTAGTGCAGCAGAAATTCAAAAACCAATAACATCAACTAACACACCTTCATTCGTAAATTACTTTTACTGATATTAATCTGTTGTTGTCATTTGTCTTGTAAAATTTTGCAATAGCGTAAAATTCCGTTTAAAATCTACGTTTTTCGATTTCAAAAATTATAGAACAAAATGAATTATTCTCTAGATGGACAGACAAATAAGAAAGATTTGATTTAACAATGAAATTTTACATAAACAGTGTATTTTTTATATGTTTAAATAACTTTGCATGGCATTTACCGTGTGTTGATTGGCAACCCTGGCGTTTAAAGAAAAATACAAGTAAAGTTTCTCTCCGGTTATCTTTTTCATTTCTCTAAAGTTTAATATTCAACTAAAAAGTAATTTTTAACTGTAGATCAAGAATATTTTACACACAAAAACACTTAAAATCAATTGATGAGTTGAGTCGAAATATTAAATATTTGAGAAATTGCAATTGACAAAAAATATTTTCTAGACGATCAATAAACAAAATTCAAATACATACATTATTTTTAACTTTAAAAAATAATCTACATTTATAAATGTACATATTTAATTTGTTTGTACTTTGAAATGAAGAGTTTGAAAAGACTGGCAAGATATGACACTACTGCTAAGAGTCTCAAAAAAGATGTCTGAAATTTTCATTTCGATCTCGGATGCCTTTAAAGGAGTATCAGTTTTTATTGAGAGACTTTTCTCATCTCGTTTTTAACCCTAATATTACCAATCTTTTCAAAAGACGTTACAGAAAAATTTGCCATCTGTTGAAAATTAGCACATATGTATGAGTTTTAAATGGTTAGCCAATATTAGATTAATATTTGACGTGAAAAGAAATAAAATTTCAGTAGACTAGTATCAACACAAAAACCAATTTCGGTCTCTACTTGATCTTGACAGTTAGAACCAACACCACCTTTTTAAATACCTGAAATATTAACCGTTTTTGTTTTTACAGAAACAAAATTATTTCAAACTTTGAGTT
Source organism: Scaeva pyrastri (assembly GCA_905146935.1). Lineage (NCBI taxonomy): Eukaryota > Metazoa > Arthropoda > Insecta > Diptera > Syrphidae > Scaeva > Scaeva pyrastri. The sequence continues at coordinate 131,942,521 of LR989927.1, forward strand.
TCTTTCAAACCGAAATATCGTTTAGACGCCAAAATATCTTTTGTCCATGTCCCAAGTGTCAAGTCATACTGATAGGAAGCTGTTAATATCTAATCTACTGAGCTATAGTTTATGTCTGATGATTTAGAATTTAAAAGAAGTACAAATACCTAATGACGAAATGAAATGGCATTAATTATCAGTGACATTTAGAAAATATTAATATGTAAAAGCACATCATATTAAAAGTAGTTTTTGAGTTGATTGACCTTTGTCTCTAATACCTATGTGTCAAATTTCATCCAGATCCGTTTAGTCGTTCAGGTACGATTGGAAAAAATAAATAACTAAAATTAAAAAGTATCCTATGGACTATTCAACACTATAATCTACCTCTGTGCAAAATTTCAGCCAAACCGATTCAGCCGTTTTTGAGTTATAAATAGTTTACATAAAACGACTTTCTTTTATATAGTATACACTAGAAGGCTTGGCGAACTTCGTCTCGCACCAAATTAATGTAGAAACTCAAGCAATTGAAAAATTTTATTGTTGCTCATTCGATTCTTCATGCAACTTTTTTATGGTTTATTAAAAATTAAGTTTATTAAAAAGTGTGGCAAGACAACCGAAGTTCATGTCCTAGTTGTTGAAACCATCTATTTCGTTCTGATGAATGTAAAAAAAAATACGCAGATTGCTTCAATTTTTGTGTAAAGCGTAGTCAATGTTTAATCCAGATTAAATCAATTTTACCGGCATATAAATTAGCCTAGGTGCTTTCCAAACTATAGTGTATCTCTTTCCCAAATTTCATATAAATCGGTCCAGCCGTTCTTGAGTTATAAATAGTGTAACTAACACGACTTTCTTTTTTTTACATAGGTAATTATATGTATGTACATATGTACATATATAGATAATAGATATGATATGTAGATTTTTTGCTTATATTAAAATTGATAAGCTGTAAAACAACATCGAAAATATTTTGTCTTTTTTATTTTTTCCATTTGGATATTTTTCGGAATTCCAGAATGTATTAAATTTTTTGTACTTGTTCATTTGAAGAGCGGTTTAAATTTAAATCTCTCCAATTATATCTAAAAACACTAATGGTGATCAAAAAATGAAAAATATTTAAAATCATCTTATTTTTTTAAGACCTTTTTTAGAAAAGAATAAACCTACAATCTGTTTCCTTTCGAATGGTGACTCCACGTCTAATCTGATTCAAATCCATTATTTATAATTTAATTTAACTTCAAAAACTACAAGCCCCAGTAAACACCGATTAAGTAAAAATCCAAAAAATGCTCTTATTTTGAAGAAAAAAAAAAAACCTTACAAACATCCCAAATTTATTTCTAATGACTTTTTGTTCCTTCGAAAAAATTCTCCAAAATAATTCACCGTGTAAAAATCCATTAAACGCAATTTCTGTTTCGGAAAACAATTTCCTTGGAATCGCACACACGTTTTCTAAATTCTATCATAACAATTTTTTCCGGTATCCTCTTCCAATTCCAAATACGAGTATCTATACATGAATTCAGAAAACTATAGGTACGTTGTTAATCTTATTTTGACAAATCATTAACTCCTACATCCTGTGCGACAGAAGCCCAAGCGCCTCCATGTCTTGAAAATCATTCCAACCAGAACGGATTTTTCGTGTTTAGAAATTTGATCCACAAACTAATCATGGCAGCCTCATTGGCGGTGGTGTAGATATTCGAGTGCGGCACAGCACATCATCGGCAACGGCGGCGGCGTTAAGAGCTGTCAAGTCAAACACATGTTTTGACCGCGAAATAAATCATCGCGTCAAACTCCTTCGAAAAGAGTCGAGATCTCATTTGACAGGATCATTAAAAGAGGACTAACGATCGTATAGTGCAAAGAATTGCCGCCGCCGACGTACATAACCACTGTTTCGCCACACCGCCGACGAGCATGCATCCTTCGTGGAAGGACGACTCCTGCAGTGGTTGGTAATTGGATCTGAAGTGGCTTCTTCTTCCCGATCGATGTGTTGTACGAAATGGCAGAACATCGTGTCCAAGGAAGATGCATGTGTTTCGAATGAGCCATACACTCCCCCGCCAGACAGTCGAGTCCACACCCCTGGCGCCATTCGCAGATCGTATACAAATAACCGCGCGATTCGAATTTCCCATTCCCAGCGAAAAACAGGCGTGAAATCTGACAGTTTCGAGAAACGTCATTCCATACTGCGAGCACATAATAGAACCCATAAACAAAGCGTTGCCGTTCGTGTTGGTGACATTGAAACAGTGCGACGCATCTTATCGGCTGTGTATAATTGTTCCGAGATAATGACATTCTCGCATGCGGACAAGCGTCAATTAACAGTCAATGTACAAGCGATTAGGAGAGAGGTTACCAGCGAAAGGGTCAAGTGCGCTTATCGCTGCAGAGCCCTTACCAGCTCAGAAGCAGCAGCAGCAGTACAGTTCTTCTTATACTATATTATATCGCAGCTCAATCAACGACGCAATTACCAACCCTAATGTGCGTATAGGGACTCAAGAAGTCTCAAGTCTCAAGTCTCAACCATCGGAATGTTGTGCAGTTGAGTCAGATTAATTTCAATTACGATATGAGTTTTGGGTGCGATAAGGCTTCCTTGATGGTGATACTATATATGGCGCGAGATTGCTCCTGACCTTGTTGTCCTTTACACGGTATTAAATGCATCCCAAACTCTCGTTTGATTAGATTCAATTTTTCTTTTCTCGGGGATAAGAAAGTGTGAGGTGATTTATGGGAATGATAAAGGAACAAGACGAGACACTTCTTCTTCATCTTCATCGTCATCTTCTTGAACTACTATCACTGATGCTGGTCTGCTGGGAATATTGATTTGGCGTCTTATCGGGGCGAGCTGTGACGCACCGAAATGAAATAAGAAATAATAATAATTTTGGAAATTTTATTGATGCTGATTGCTGTCTTATTGTTTTTGTGTTTATTTTTTTTTTTTTTTTCTTGGGCAATTAAATCTTAAGAATTATTTCTTGTACACTTAATTAAGCATTGGAATGATTGAGGGTACAGAAGTTCAACGGACCGTTTATGGACATAGCATCACGTTATCAGGACTGTTTTTTTTTGTAGGTAATGTATAACTACAATTTAAATTGTTAAATGACTTAAAGATACTGGTTATAGTAATTTAGACAAGAAGAGATATTTTCTTATCATAGAAATTTTTAAAGATTAAGGATATAATGCGACATTATAAGAAGAAAGTTAAGGACTGCCTCCGGGGTGGCTGCATAAGTATTTTAGTCTTTGAGATGACTTCAATCAGCGCCGGATTTATCTTTTTTGGGCCCTAGGCCTGAAGAGTAAATGGTATGGTTTGTATGGTTTACTTCATACAAAATTAAATACCTACTCAAGAAAACAAATTACAACGAATTCCATAAAACTAAAATTAATTTTATTTATAATGGTAGTTACAAGAATATATACGACTTTTTTTTACAGATTTTTACTTAATTTTTGAAATATTGTTTTTTCGTTTTTTTTTTAGCAGCGAAGTCTTTTATAAGTTCATCGAAATCTATTTCATGAAGCAAATCACTCTTAATACAGAGCAGAGGTGGTGCATCAAGTCTTTCCTGCGTTATCATTGTTCGACAAGTACTTTTAAAGCGTTTAATTTGAATACATGATCTTTCCGCAGAACGATTTGTCACCATCAGACTTAAAAAAAAAGTAATGCCGTGTCTACGTTCGGAAACGCTGATGTAATTTTATCTTCCCACAGAATCTTATATAAATATTTAGATATACTCTGTCTATGGGTATGGGCCCTTAAACGGATGAAACAGTTGGAACTAGCCAGTGGTTTTAAATGAACAAACAGTTACTACGAAATTATGGTATGATGTACGAAGCATTTATTGTATTTATTTAAACTCTTTTATCCGTAATAAACTCTACTATCCGTAACATGACAAATTTTCAAATTTTTCGTCAATTTGCAAAACATTCTGTTCTACAGAACTATTAAGTCTGATAAATGAAAAGTTAAAAATGATAAGTGTAGTTTGCAAAGTCTTTGCAATTTTTATATTCACTTTGCAATTCTTTTGTGTGCAAAGTTAATATTGAAAAGTGTAATTTGCAAAGAATTTGCAAAAATTATTCTGTTTCGTTTTCATTCCACAAAAACTTTAAATTCTATTTTCGCAAAGCGAATTTTGATTAGTTTATCAAAAGTTTGCAAAGAGAACGATCGCTTTGCAAATGCATATTGGTATTACTAGTGAAGTTTTTAAGATGTTAAGACGTGAGTTTTTACTTGATTATGATGAAGACAAGCGTGTAACAAGAAATTATAAAGACTGTAATCATTTTTCGGACTGAAATATTATAATTTTAATGAGTGTTTTCGTTCAAATCGAATTCAAGTTGATTTTCTGTTAAGCAAAATTGAAGAAAAATTAGTGCAGAATATACTTAAATAATGTTCTCAACCCAAACAACAGTCTTTAATTTTGATTAATGAAAAGTGATAAGACAAAAGTGCAAAGATGATTAAATGCTTTGTGGAACACTTTACACTATCACTTTGCAGAAGAGTTGCATTAAATGCACAGTCTATACAGAGAGTGCAAAGTCTTAGCAAAAATTTGGTGAGTGCAAATTAAAATTTGCATAGAACATTGTGGAACAGACACACTTATGACTTTGCCAAAAATTAAATCAATTAGAAAAATGCAAAGTGAAAAGTTGATAAGTTTTTTGTGGAATAACCCAGGTCCGAACAAGTTTCTTAACTTCTCTAAACTATCGGAATTTTCTATCTGTTGCATTAATTACATTTAACATACATACACTATGTACAAACAAAAATATGCACTGAATGAATTGTTAAGTTTTATAGAATAATTTTATGCTTGTTTTTTAAATATATAAAAATAAAAAAGTAAAATACATAACATTTTTGTTTGAGAAAAAAAGTTCTATTATCCGGAATTTTCGATTATCCGTAATGGGTTCGGTCCCGACCATCCCGGTTAATCGAGTTTCAACTGTAAAAGCAGATTATGTTATTTAAGAAAACAAATACCTACATGTGGTGCTATGTACATTGTTTGCTCGAAAATGAAATGTATTTAATTGTAGGCAAATTTGTGAAAATCTGTTATCCATTTTGCTTGTATGAGCAATAAAGATTCAGTTGCTTCTACTTACTTTTGTGCCCCCTTTTTTCGTGATGCCCCAGGCCCGGGCCTGGTTGGCCTAAGGGTAAATCCTGGGCTGACTTCAATAATAATTGATAATTGATAATTGATTTTTAAATATTTGAAGATAATACTGTCTTTCGATTTAATGTCAACTGTATGCGGGATTGTGATTGTTTTATGGATAAGGATGTAAGAAACTGTGCAGCCAAGTGAAGCAATTATCTATCTTATCTAGAATTAATAGTTTTAATTAATCAATATTTTTTCAAAAATAAAAATTTCATGACCAATCTCTGATGGGAAAAATATTGACCTACAAGAATAGCTTTATTTCAATTTCTTATAAGCTATTGTCAATTGGTGTACAGAATTCATATTACAGAAATATTAAAGTCGAACTTTTTTTCAAAAACTTTAAAAATGGTATGGCATAGTTTGGACTAGAGTTTGATAAATGGAAAAGTCGCTTGAAGAAATATCTTTGAACAGCTTCAAATTCTTCAATGGAACTGACCTCAAACGCCTGCAATCCATAACACATACACTTTTTTAAAAAAATAGCTTTAAGGACTTGATATTTAGAGGCAAGATCAATAATTGGATTTTGCGAAAAATTTCGACCACACCAATTTAGCTTCACTGGTTATTTCCTTAGCATGTTTGCGAAAGTTTAGGTTTGATGATAGCAATACACGGAGGTATTTGAATTCACTCATCACATCTTTCCCCTCATTATTGAGTCGCCAAGTTTCCTCCCGTAGTCTTCCTCTGTGTCAATTCTCGAAGTGGCTGCTGTATCTCAATAGCTTCACGAATTCCATCTTTGAGGTCTTGAATCGACGCTAAAAGAAAAAAAAATCGCAAGGTGTTAAATCACAAGACCTTGGTGGCCATAATTGTGAACACACCCCTCCGGGAGATAACACGGCCCGAAAACTTTTCCCGTAAAAGATCGATGGTTCAGATCAATAGATACCATCTAATTCCGGCCATAAAAAATCATCTCTAGATCTCGCAATCCATTCACCGTAACTGTTGTTCCAGTCTCGTTTTTAAAACCGCACTAAAAGTTATACACTCAGTTCTCCGAACTCCTAATGCTACAATTTTGCTCATTGACAAAGCAACTGAGGTGGATATTGGCCTCATCAGTCAAGATGATTTTTCGATAAAATACCTGTTTATATTCATGCATTTTAACGACTCAATTTTAATCATTTCAATGCGTGGTTTAATCGTGAATCGTTTCATTTTTTAAAAATGGCGTAGTTTCTACTTGTCATAAATTTCGAAAAATTACAGCTTCAAAAGTGAAATCTTAAATAAAACTTCTTATTGGAAAACCCCTTAGTTAAGAATGTCAAACTATATCTACCTACCTATTGAAATTTGTATTCAGTAATATTTGGCAATTAATTTGAATCGTTTTACGCCAAAAGCACACTTTCGAAAAAACGAGCGACTATTTTGGCTCAGGAAAATAAACAAGAAAAATACATACAGCTTTAATATCAACTTATAATATTATAAGTAGGTACTTGTTTTACTTGCAAGAATTCACTGCTAATAAATTAAAATGCCAATAAAACAAGTTCACAATAAGTCAGATCAAATTATCCAAATAAAATTGCCCCCATAAAAAAAAAAACCAGAAACAAATTGTGGGCTGAACTTCTTTGAACAACTCCCAAAATTAAAAACACATTTAAATTGATTCTCTTTCATCGATCTACCGGAAACAGGAGTTCCACCCATTTTCAATTAAAACGCATTTCAAAAAAATTAAATTTTCTATACAAAAAAAAAAGACGACACAGTTGTTTAAACAAAAACAACTGAACCAATCTTAGAAAGATCTCATATCAACGTCGTCGAGACACAATAACAAAAAAAATACTTAGGTATAAACTTAGATAGATACTTTGTATCTATATCCAAGCAACCAACCAAATGACAAATAAAAATATGATTAAGCGTGTCTCATTGTACAAACAAGAACCTTCATCGTGTCTGTTTCCCTATAATTTAACTCCCATCCGCTACATCAGTGACAACTTAACTGGGACCAGGACTTTGATGATAGACTTAGGTGTTCCTGAATCACATCATTAAAATCGGGAATATGACATTTGAGGAACATTATTTCGTGAATGAAATAGTCGGACTTCTATAATAGTGTCACACATCACAATGGAAGCTAGGAAGCAGTTGAGTCAGCACAGCATTGTCGAAGCAGCCATTTTTTTCATCCAATTTTGCAGCATCATCATCATCCGTTCCGTTTGTCCATAGAGAAGTCATCAGGAATTTTTCGGAGATGAAGTCCCTTATTCATTCCGTTTTAGACAAATCGCATGGCAATAAACGAGAACACTCACTCTCAACCCTAAGGACGTGTCCTTGTTCATTTCTGGAGTTCTTTCGAGTGTAATGAATTGCGTTACGAATGCCAACCAACAAATCGCTATTTCACAACTTCTATGTATGTATTCTTCTTCTTCCCGAAATAAGTACGCGCTTGTCACATTGTTATCGTGCACCCTATTATTAGGAATATCGAGGGCTGTACTCGTGTTAAGAAGAGTGATCAGGAGGAGTCAATTCCACATCACATAATGGCTCTTAGCCAAAAAGCCGACATATGTGGCATCCATATACTCGTTCGTATAGTTACGCGTCTATCTACTCTACATACACACACTTTTGAATTTCAATGGCGGTTTAATGAGAAACGCATTTGCGAAATGATATTATATTTATAGGGAATAAAATAATTACTTTAGCCGTTTAGCGTGCAGCAGCAATGCAACGTCATTATTTTTTCATTTAAACATGAAGCTGCGAAATTGAAAATAGAAAAAAAAAATCCATGCGAATGGCGCAGAGGGTGTTCCATTTGATTATTGTTATTGTTGAAATGGTTTTTATACTCTCTCTCTCTCTGTTGATTAAGATACTTGACAGCACTGCTGACAGCTTAACTATAGTTTTGGACGATTAATTTTCCATTTAGGGGTGTCAAATAATGCGGGAAACATGACAGTGTTAAGTATCAATGTATATAAATACATATTCGACTTTTAATAATGGCTAAAGCAGATAATGGAAATAAATCGAGAACAGGAATAATATAATTTAAGTGACAATGGTGGGAAAGTGCAGCAGTTTTGTGTGACTTTTTTTTATTTAATTAATACAATCTGTTGGAGATTATAAATATGAATATAAGCACACGAAAATTTGGCGAAACGCAAGTACCTATTTATTTTTGGTAAAGTTGTTGTAGTAAATAAAATGGGTGATTCTTCGGTTTTGACAGTTCGAAGCAATTTTTAAGTTTTTTGAAATCGATCGAAATTTAGAACATGCAATTTAATTGTGAAATTGAAAAGTGACTTTCTTTCAATTCATTTTTGATCGAATGGCAGTATTGAATTTACATACTTAAAACATCCAATTACCACCATTTAAAGCGTCGTACTTAATATGCCAAATGATTGGTTGAACATTTGAAAAACAGAAGTAATATTGTGACTCAGCAAATCAACGAGACACACTTTTGTTTTTTATTCGTATTTTAAAATGTTTTTTTAAAATGAAGATTTCAAAATGTTTGTAGACTTTGAAGGCTTTGTGAATCCCTTTTCGTAAAACAAGAGGATGGAGAATTTTATTCTATAGGTACAAAATTTGACATAGAACAAGAATTCGGTCCTCAGTTGAAAAACTTAACATTCGCCAAAAAAAGAACCTTCGTTTTCTATATTGCATCGAAATGACAAATACTTGTTACACTGTGTTTTTTTCTGGATAGATTAAATACACATCAAGGATGAAGCTGACGTTGATGTTAAACGTTCAAATGTTTCTACAACAATTAATCTGATATAGATATTGCACTTCATAGACTAGAAATAAAAACACCAATTTTCAATGTTTAAATGTATCTATCCATTTTTCATATAAAACCTAATTAAATTTTACTGGTTAGTGGAGCAAAACTAAATTTTAGAATTTTCAAAAGTTAGTAAGTGTGGTTAAATTCTTAGAAAAATTCTAATACGTTAAATAAATCCCTAAAATTTTGAGCCATTTTATTTCGTTTACATGTAATGGGTTCTTTTCTAAGTTTCCTCCAATATTTTTTAAAAACAGAAATTAACTAAAAATATATCAAAATCTGTGTGATTTTACAACATGTAAACGTACTTAATTTATTTTGAAAAATATTTTCCTTGACTTAAAAAAAAGCTAATCGTCTATGGGCATGTTTATTTTTTATTACAGAATTTTGTAAAAATTCAAATTGGAATAAAGCGCATTTTAATAAAACAAAAAATTGTATGTATTCAATAAAGAATCATCTTTAAAAAACAAGGACATTTAAAAAAAAAAACTTCTTGATTAATATATTATGTCACAATTTATAAATATTATAACTCTTAAATTCATGGATGCGAATTCACCGGGGCTCTAAAGCTTTGTATTCTTTGTGATCTTCTTGGTATAATTGACAGAATTTTCGACAACGAAGGCTTAGGTGAAATATTATTGTCAAAGAACTTAATCTTTTGAAATTTTCTGATATTTAGGCCTTCCTGTTTTTTGACACATTGACTTAATGACATTTAATATCTCAACTTTCTGTCAATTTGTCTATTTCGTTAGGTTATCATTGCAACTGCTAACTAACAAAAATTAAATGGAAAATAGAATGGGTTTGAAAAGTATAAAATGATTTCAATAAGTTCAGAATTTTTATAGCATACAATTTGACTAATATTAATTTTTTATTTTGGATCCATTTAATATTTCTCTAGTTAAATGAAGGTGGAAAACTGAAAGAAACTGCTTAGTCTTTGTCAAAATCGAAAAATTACAGTCTCGTCTAGGTGATAGACTTTTTTTTCTCAAATAGCCCAATTTGATGCATCTTCACATCTTGATTTTTCAAAACAGAGTAAATTTATTTTACCTTCATAAATATTTGCTGATGAAGCAAAAATTGGAGATTTGATTTTTCAAAGTGAAAACATCACAAACTTTGGAATCAATCAACGTATTGCAATCTGTCAACGAAATTCAACAGTTAATGACTAAAAATATAAACAAAACAAAAATATATGTCCAAGTAATATATTGAAATCCATTAGTTACTATTAAACTAAAAAATTTCAAAATTGAATAAATTTGAAAAATTTTGCCTTTTGCAATATTTCCTACTTTTATTACAATTTTTTGTCAAATTACGTGTGTGGAATTGTAAAATTTTAGATTTTATTAAAAAAATCTTAAAAAGGAAGGAAATTGGAAAGGCATTTTTATTCTTTTTAATTTCTTTTAATTATGGACATACATAAATCTGAATTACATTTCGTCGCTATAATTTCCTAAAATAGCTAGGCTCTGTTTAACCTCTTAACGCGTTTAGCTCTATGGAAAGTTTTTATAAAATAAAACATTCCGAAAAAGTCGGGAAATTATTAAAATTGGTTTTCATAACCTGATAGATGCCGCGTTATACGCTGACTGGCTGTGTTCAATTTGACAGGTGTCCTTTCTGCATTTTTTACTAAATGAGTTGATTTTTCTGCACCGATTCGAAAGAGTCTTAAATCTCACAAAACATACGAAAAACTAACTGACATTTAAAATTTTTTTATTGAAATTTGAATTTATCTGAGTTTTATTATCACTCTGGAGTTCATCACATGGCGTTAAATTGGGGTGAGAGTTGAGACGAAGTTCAATTTTAAATTATTTTTACACCACGAGTCCACGACCACAGGTTCAATTTTTGTCTTTATAAATGCACACAGCTAAGCGGATGGAAATTAGCTGGTTTTGAATTCGTGTGCTAAGCCTTTAAAACGTGAATGGAATGGCGAGAGTCTCGATAAAATTCAGTCTAAAATAAATAATTCAATTTCCTTAAATTTGGTTCAAGCCAACAAAAATTCAAATTCATGAGACTTGGTCAAGTTCATTAAATTGTAAACATTTTATATTCTCAATCAATATAATAAATTTTTTAATAAAAGTAAATTCCGGAATGAACACTTTTCCCTTCGCCGAGAGTCGAGACACTCTCATATGGGTTTGGCCTTGTGCAATGAAACCTCAAAGCAATTAATCCAAACAAACAAGAGTTGCACTCTAGGAATTTTAACACCTAGGTTTATATGTATATGGAAGTCCTATGTTAGGTAGCGCTATACCTAACGCAAATAAAACTTACAATGTTTCAGTAAATGTTCGACGACTAAGTGCAATTGCCATCATCAACATCATCTCCTAATGGAATTCACTCACGCATGCAAATCGAGCGTCAAGCGTATAACAGGCGATGCGTTCCGTCCATTGATTAAGCGCACCATCATCATCGTCGTATTAGTCGTCGTCATCATCAGCCTCCGGTTCAAGGTGTCCACAATGTCCATGACTCACGAAGACACTGCATGCCGGCCGGTTGGAGAAGCTGATGTGCGCGCGCAAATTATAAGCCAATAAATCACAACTGCAGCGACTGCGCCAAAGCGGGGAAACAGCGTCATCCTTCTGCGCGTCCTCGGTTGTACCTTGCAGCCTCCACGTTGGTTGTGTCCGCCTTGGGTCGCATCGCCTCCATCTGGCTAATTTATTATTGAAAATATACAAACCAAACCATCCGTGCGATGTGGTGTTAATTTGGTGTTCATAATCGGAAATTTGTGTAAGTATATGTTTGACACTTGCGGATGCAGCACGAACCTTAATCCCATTTCACGGTGATTCTTGAGATCGGCGGATCGGGATGTTGTTGCCTGAAATTATTGCCTTCCAGCTCATTGAGTGCTGCAAGGCAAAGACTTGCTGCTTGCAGCTTGGCCCTGCAGCCAAAGTCACAATCCATTACCGATTTGAACTGAAAGCATGATGCCGCCAATTATGCACTGCATTCGCATTGAATTATTCCGCAACTTTTGGAGGTTTAGAGGCTCTAAAGGGAGTTCTCCCGATGGTGATGATGATGATGATGATGATTATGAGGAAGACTTTGAATTGCTTCAGGGCGACCAAGCAAAAAAGCCCATATAACCATCTGTTTAATCCTCACTTGGAGGCAATAAATCCCAGAGTCACGCGGCAACAAAGACTGCAGATAGGATAATTTATCTGTCTTTTTTTATTTTTTATTTGACACGCATTCATTGTGGCTAATTGCGCCAAACGAGGCCCTTATGACAACCTTGTGGAATTATTGGTTTGGCTTGACTCGATTTGGTTTAAGGCACACGCATCACGCATATTTCGCAGAGAGTGTAGTTGATGTCTTGAACTTAAACTTAAGGTCATTGGGGTATTAATCACTGCACAAGTGTACTTCGAATTTCGAAGGAGTGCAGGGAAGATTTTTTGTAATTAATTTTTTGTAGTATTAATTTCGGTAAAATAGCAACACTGATTTTTGTTATTGTGGAACTGGACAGAGAAGGAAGACTGATTTAAAAAAAAAATAAATACAATGAAAGTGTTTTTGATTTGAGGTAATATATGTCAGGAATCCGAGTTTTGGCTCAGCATCTTTATAAATCACAACCGGAAGATGTAGGCTGCATGACAGCACTGATCGAATTCGATGAGTGGCGAAAGGTTTTGGTAGTTAGTACGGAATTTATTCATCTCGATATAAACTGTCAAAACCAGATTGACCACATTGCTATCAATGGATGAAACTTCTGCAAAGAATTGGATGTCCGAACATTTCAAACGACCAACATTGATTCAGATCACAACCTTGTTGTTACTAAGGTACGGCCAGAATATCCCTAATCCCTATCCAAGTCAAAACTAGGAAGTACACTGAGAAAATTCGACGTTGGACGGCTACAACCGCAAGAGATTAAAAGGTCCTTCTAGTATCACACGGGAAACACAGTGAAATCCTCCCTAGATTGACGACGAGTGACGAGAAACACATACAGACACAGCTAAGTATCAACCATAAAAAGCAACTCATTTGCAAATTATGGTCAGAAGGAAGCATGCCCGATTAATGGAATCTCGTAGTATTGTTTGCGGGTTTTGAAGAAAGAATAAAGGAACTGAGCCAACAACAGAATTACCAGTCTCCTGAACATAGCTTATAAGATCATTTCTGCCGTATTTTGTGAGTGTCTGAAACCGTTAATCAAAAATTTGATAGATCCTGAAGCTTCAATCTTCAGACCACCTATAAATAAAAACTTTACAGAGCAATGTCTAGTTTTGGCATCCCTGTCAAACTTGTCCGTGTATGACAATGGAGGATGCACTCTTCTTCAATAAAGTTTGACAAATTCTCATCGATACATATGATGCCAAAGAACGTTTTATACAAGACTTGGACGAGAAGATAAAACCATAAACTGTAGGGGCTTTAAAAGCGACACTAAACTTGTCAAAATCCAACGACTTAGATATAGAGCCAAGGGTCAGTAATGCTCCGGCCCAGAGAGTATTACAATCCATCCCAAGCTGTCTGCAGACACCGGCTGAGGCCCAGATTAGTCTCCGACTGTAGCTTTATAAATCGATCCAGAAATAATCGATCAAGCTTTAAGTCGATCAAGATAAGGCCAAAATAAAGGGTCCGCCAAATTTAGGGATATGAAATAAACGGAAGCTTCATTTGTTGTAAAATGTATCATCTCATTTAATTGTAGGTATAACCTTTTTCTAGTGAAGTATGAAATTCATAAGAAAACCCGTTAAAATCTCTATGACATTTTGAACTCCACAACTTCCCGAAATTACTTATCCCATCTGCACCCAATATTCCACACAAAGTGATCACAAGATGCAATTTAAATTAAAACAACACAAAAATTCCCACTCCCTCTTCTTCGAAGGCAAAATCGAAGCTGGTATATAAACTGGAACTGCGCAATGCGCATGCAATTAACACCTCCACAAACACTCCGCATATGTATGTACGAGACGAGTACGAGTAGGTCTAGTCTAGGTACCCAAGCCCTCTTAACACGCAAACTAATTATCCACCTACTTCTCCTCCACAGAATGAACATTGAACGTGTTGGCATTCGGTATTCCACAGGGCTGTGCAGTTGCACCTAAGTTATTAACTTACACGAATTTTTTGGGTTTGGCTTGGGACGGGAGTGTGAAAAACATCCCGCCGAACATATGCCCTGCCCGGGCTTAGACTCTCGTACCTTTCCTGCTTATTGTTTGTCGTGATAAATTAAATTCTATTAATTGGATTTCTATGGGAACGCTACGGACTCAATATACCAAACGCCTACTTTATTTTTATACCGCACAGAAGACGGAGTCCGATAAGGAGTTCCAGTCCATCCGCTAAACAACGCAAAGACTTGGAAGACGAAGTCGACGATAGCTTGGGAATAGGTACGGCTCGAAGCCGGTAAATGCGATAATTGCAGGTGATTTGCTTTATTCGAACAAATCAGCAGCTCTAGTCGTACTCGTATACTCATAGACTTATAGACAATGAGGCTTCTCCGACTCGATAGTCGATACCGAGAAAGTGCAACGAGTCAATTCTTCAAAGAGCTGTTAGGGCATCCCGCCCTTTTCGTCAGGCATCTGATTGCGGGTACTTGAACTAGAAATTTGGCACGCATCTCGAAGTGTGAATTCGTGTTGTTGTGTCGATGTCGGCGTGATGGGCTTCCTCTTTTGTTCTTGGGACAATGCTGATGGATGGGCACTTGTGAGTTTGAAGTGCATATATTTGAAGCGCCCTCAAAATGCGCCCCGGTTTATATTCTTCCAAACAATTGTCCGGTGTATTGTTTGTGTCCTTTTGTTTCGTGATATTTGATTCCAATTGTTATTCATATAGTGACCGTAGGAGGTGGATGGTGATATAATTGCAAGAATTTGCTTTTGTCATTCCACAATTGACAATCAAGAAAAGGTGTGACCTATTGGACATGTGCATCAGTGGAATGCAGTGCAATATCTAGAATGTAGGATTTTTCTAGAGAAATCCTTTTTTTTTTGGGATCTTTTGTTCGGGTTTCATTGTGTCACAAATTGATTCCTTTTTTGTCGAAAAATACTTTTAAATTAGGCATAGAGAATGGAGTGACTCAAAACAACTTTGCCAGACAATTCGTCACGACAAGGTGTCTGGTTGTGCAAAAGGAACATGGCGAGATGTGCGTATTCATTGTTTTAGTTAAGGTGATATAAATAAAAAGAGGTAGGTCTTTTTTTAAAGATAGAACTCCGAGCAATGTTTGAAATCGCATAGAAATGTTTAAAAATATCATTGGTTATTTGAAAAAAACCTGGTCAGTCAAAAAATATATTCAAACTATTTAAATACTATATTTTTAAGATTTTAAATAAATGATGTCAAGAGAAAGATAACTTGATAAAAATGTCAAAAACTGATGAAGTATTTGTGCAGTTTTCAAATTGGTTCTGAAACTCTTAAAAGAATAGACTCAATGCTGATCAAGCATTATTCCGCACTTGATTTTCTACATTGATCATCAGTGAGCTATAAGGTTCATAACCAAGCAGTTTGTCAAATATTGGTCATCGCTCCACCAAAGCTTATCGATTTTAAGCAGGCTTTTGACAACGTCCACAAAGAATCTTTCTGGCTTTCTTTGGACAGAAATGGTGTCCCGAATACTTAACGAGAGGTCCAGTTAACAGGACCACTTCTTCATCAAATTTCGTTGATAATTAGCTAATAAATTTTTGGAAACACGCTCTACACTCAATGTTACGACAGCTCCTACCTCTTTTCTAAAGAAATAAGGACTGCTTATGCCTCCAGCTGGTAAGCTGCCCCAAACAGTCAGTTACAACTGTCAAAGCATAGAAAACACCCTATTTGCAAAAATGTTATAGTAGTAGTTTAGTATAGAAGTGATAATAGCTGTTTTATTCATTGCTGCGTAGCAAACAACAACAATGTGATTGCTGGCGAAAATGAAGCCAGCCAAAAAATATCAGCTGTACTGGAATATGTCTGATAGTATTATTCGATCAGTTATCAGTTCAACTGTCAGTTCAGTTAAAATGAAACTGAGAATTAAACTGACAACTGATGGGATTTCCATCAGTTTCAGTTACAGTTTCAGTAACGTTTCAGTTTTCGTGTTTAAACATCAGTTTAACTGAAAGCTTAACTGATAGCTCAACTGAAAATGAACTGATTGTCTAAAAGGGGCTTTAAATTGACCGATTTAATGTACAATTTAATAAAATCCGTTCATCAACAAAATATTACATTCATTTTTTACTATTACACTGATCGATTTGTTGCTTAATATTGATCATCTTAAATCGTAAGTTTCGATCTTATTGGACTTCTTCTTCAGTGGTTATCTTATTTCCCAGCTGCATGACATTAATTTTCCACTACCGTACCGTAGTATTCTGTTACTCACAGTTTCTACAGAAATCTCTGAAGTTTCTTACCTATTCTCTCCTTTTGACAACTATGTTAAATAATCCTTGCATTGAAATTTTATCTCGAGTATTTAATCATTTAATCTTCATCTAACGAAGTATTATGTGAGTTTTAGTTTTGTTTGTTCTGTAATTAACATTACACTCGCCTTACCTTTTACCAAGAATTTTTCTTTCCACCCCCTTGTTGACGACTATTATTTTCATTCGTCATCATTATAAATAAAATCACAACTACCCCATTCCAATGTGATTTTGGCCATCATCCCCTATCCAAACATCATAGACACGATAAACCTACTGAAACTGACCATTTTAATCCGATACCTATGTAAACAAATGCACACGACTGTCAAAATTTGCTCTGACACATTAATCGTTCAATTTCGACATAGCACTCGTATAGAGACAAACACTGTTGAATACGAATTTACCTACCATCAACTCGCTACCCGTATAATTGATCCCTTTGTGTGTGTACTCGTATATAAATTGCCCTCAATATTTCCCTCCAACATCATAGAACAGATCGCCAATAGTTGATAAGCAATATCTTCACAATTAAATTTTATTAAATTTCTTGCCATATGTCATGATTGGGATGAAGAAGATATGTAAAAAATAAAACAGATATGAATCTTATTGGCAGATGATTGCAAGGATGTTTTGACTATTGTCGAGGATGATTTCTATAATTGATTAGTTAATAGTCATATACTCGTAGTTCAAAGGTTTTTGAGATGCTGCTTAGTTTTTAATTTTGTGGGAAACAACATGATTCGTGTTTTGAAACAAGAAGTAAAGGTTTAATTTATCTGTTTCTGCAGATGGAAAAACAAAAGGATGACATTCGTCGTTTGACGTTTTTGATGGATCATTATGATGAAAGAAAATTGTGAGGGTTGTTGGTTCCCATGGTTGTTAAATGTATATTTTTATTGCTTTTCAAAAAAGAATAATCCCCTCGAAATAAAATATTTAATTAAAATATAAAATTGTTCTGTTATTGAAATTTATTGACACAATAATTAGCATTAGGAACTGAAACAAATGAAAATCATCTTTTAGTGACACAATTGTACCTTATAGTGTGGGAATTAAATGTACATACATAAACATATAATGCCCCAAGACCTCAAGAAATGGAGTTTTTTTTGGCACAAAACGTCAATTGAACTAAAAAATGTTAGCAGGAATTTAGACAAATTTCCCCCACGGTTACGGTTGCACCGCCATATCCTTTTCATGAAAATTTCCGAAGTCCTAAGTGATAAAAGGGTCTTTTCGATAAAAATCGCGGTTAACCGACATTTTTTAGTTTTGTTAATATATTTAAGTAATCACTTAATAAAAAAAGGCGCGCTTAATCAGCTAGAAATTTTGCGTAATAATACTGCTTAGAATTACAAGAGCTTGCAACAGAGCTTGCAACAGAGCTTTTGCTTGCGAAAAAAATATTTCTGTTATCAGAGAGAGAACCGGCATTTCTTGAAACATTGCAGATCATTCTTACATATTATTATATAACTGAGAATGATATTATTGGAGAGTATTTTCTCTTTATTTATTGTATACATTCGTGTCTCTATTATAAATCCATTTTCTATATGTTTTGCACCAATTATGATTTTTTTCTTAAGAAAACATATTTTTTTTTAAATGACATACAGTGGCATTAAAAAAAAAGCTACCGTTTTTATATTTTTTTTCGAATTTGAATAATAATAAATACTTACTTTTTTGTTAACAAAATAGGATTTAAAAAAAATACAATTCAAGGTAGCTACCTCATTTTTTATAGATTAAACGAAAAATTCCTTATCATTCCAATGTTTTTGTTTTTATTTGCTTTTGGTGAAATATGTTTACATAATTAATACTCTGTTGAACTTCCTTTGCATGTTAGGTTATATTTTGAGGAAAGGACCTTACTTGACAGTGTTTAATAATAAATTACAACTTGAATTCCACTGAAAATTTTAAAGAAGATACACAAAAAATATTTGAGCTTACCTTTTTTTTGTGTTACATATATTCTGTGGAAATATGAAGTTGTTTTATGTTTTTTTTAATGAATTTGTTTAATTTATTTCAATAAATATGTATAAAAACGACGTTTATTCTGTTATTTATATTAAAAGAAAAAAGTATTTATTTTAAGAAGTGTTAAATAAAAAAAATTTGTAAAAAAGTTCAAAACTTTTGAATAAATTTTTTTTTTAATTTTAATAATTAATTCTAATTAATAATGCATAAATACAAATACGAATTTACCAAAAAAAAATTAATAAGTTTTTCTTTTTTGTATGCCAATAATAAAAGGTAAGGTATGAAGTTACTTCATAAGAAGATACAAGCAAAATATTTGAGCTTACCTCTTTTATATAAGTTTTGATATTTTATTAATTTTCTACACACTTTCAGCTTTCATTTGGTATATAAAACATAAAAAATGATAAAAAAATAACGGAGTTATGAATGTTTTAGTAAGAACATTTATCGTGCTTTTTTTTCATTGTATGGAGGCTACCGGATGGTTTGACACGTTTAAGCCAAGGCTACCGTATATATTCGTAAAGTGTACATTCAGACCTTTAATTTGGTACCAAATTTAGCCATTAACTCGATGAGCTAGGTTGTGGTAGAAAAATCCGGTCCTAAAAGGGAGGCTACCACCCCCTTTGGCACGCTTTTGGTCAGGCTACCCTATATATTTTGTTTCGCCTCGTCGAGCTCTATAGTTCAATATTAGTTTTAGCCATTAACTCGATGAGCTAAGTCATGGTCGAAAAAACGCACCATAAGTAACCCGTTTTAGACCCCTTTGTCCCGGGATTTTATAGGCTACCGGGGTGCATCGTCTTTGTCTCTCGAAATTCTATCCAATAAAGTGTTCAAAACCCATTGACAGGATGAGCTAAGTGGTTCGACGGTCGCCTCTTACTCTATTACCTCCAAGAATTTCGCCTTAATGTTTTTTTTTTTTTTGGTGTGTGGTTTTCAATCTAGTAATACATTTTTTGGAGTTGGTCTTTTTGACAGCTGTCACTCAATTTATGCTTAATTTGGATTGCCATTTAAAAATGAATAACACTTTTCCTGAACAACGTTTGTATATCGTAAAAAAGTATTACTAAAATAATGATTAATTCCACGCGATGCATCGCGCACTGCGTCGAATATTCCGTTCACTCTAGTGGATAATGCGCATCTTCAGAGACACCGTACAGTGCGCACTGAAGACGCTATTGCTGCTGCGGAGCAGAGTATCGAAGAAGACCCCAATGAGTCCATCTACCATTGCGCCCAACAATTGGAGCTTCACCCATCCACTTTATGGAAGATCAAGCGAAAGAATCTTAGTTTGTGGGCTTACAAAATCCAATTCGTGCAAGAATTGAAGCCGAACGACCATCAAACGTGTCGCACGTTTGGTGAATGAGCCAAAACGAGATGGCCACCGATCCCGATTTCCGCAAGAAATTTTACACTTCCCTAAAATTATTTTAAAAAGCCCTGCCTTCGTTAGTTTTTTAAGATATATATTTTCGATACCTATATTCCTTCTGACTTTTAAGATTTTTGAATTTTTAAGAAATTCTTTCTTTTCCTTTATGTGTAACTAGCTGTTCCCCGCGACTTCGTCCGCCTCAATTTATTATTATAGCAATTAAGATTAAGTTTTAAAAAATATATATATTTTAAAGTACTTCGTAAAGGATATTTAGGTTTCATTTTATTATGGCTGAAGAACATACGGATTTTCTCTGCAACCCGATTTTGACAATGGAACGGAAGCCCTTTAAGATGAATAATTTTCTTTCCTTTTGCAACATTTTCCACTGATTCTTCGCTCCTATTGATAGTAGCGTAATGCTTAACTATTTAATTAATTAATAATTTAATTAGCTTAAAACCTTCCTCGACAAATGGACTATTCAACACAAAAAGAATTTTTAAATTCGAACCAGGAGTTCCTGAAATTAGCGCGTTCAAACAAACAAACTCTTCAGCTTTATATATTAATGACTCTCGCGCATGCACATGAGAGGTTCTTAGATTTTGTTCAGTAAGGCGCTGCGAACGCTCAAGACTGGACTCTCGCGCGCGGACTCGAGAAGTCCTCACATTTTGTTCAGCGAGCCGTTGAGAACGCTGCAAACTGGATTCTCGCGCGCGTATTTGAGCGGTTCTCATATTTTGTTCAGCGAGCCGTTGCGAACGCTCGGTACTCGACTCTCTAGCACGCGATTGTGCCACATATTGTCTATGAATTGAAAGACGATTTTCAGTTTCTGATGAAGATTCTTCATTTCGACGTATTTTTGATGCCCTGGCCTGGGAACTATTTCTAGAAAGTTGAGATCTTGATCTTTTAGGCATTTCAAAATGACAAAAGAAAAATGCATTTGAACTAAATTATTATATTAAAATTAAATTGAAAATCATGAAAAATATTCAAGTAATTTATTAGGTTAATAACTGAGTGAACAATATCTATACAAATATTATAAAGAGGAAAGGTTTGATTTTTTTAACTCGTGAAATCTTTTGAATGGATTGTCAGAATCGAATAATTCAAAAAGTAATATAAAGATATTGAAGCAGTCTTAAATAATACATCATTTATTTTGATAAGGGTTAATACCAAGGTACAAATAAAGAGCTTTTTGTAGCGGTGGTATTTTAATTTCTTTTTTTTCAATAAAAAAACGCTTATTGTGACATGACTGTAATAGTTAGAGATATGCTGCCGCTGATTTTTTGTAGATAATGGTGTGTTCTAAAAAAATGTAGTATATCATTTTGTTCTATCATCAATAGTTTTCGCAGCGCACGCGATGTAAGGTAGTTTTTTTGATATTTTTTTCACACCTTGGATTACGTTATCGTAATTTTAGTAAGGATGCCTATTTTTTTTGAAAATGAAATATAGCCTATGTCACTCAGGAATGATGTAGCTTTCCAACAGTGAAAGAATTTTTCAAATCTGCCAAGTAGTTTCGGAGCCTATTCAATTCATACAAACAAACAAAAAATCAAACCTTTCCTCTTTATAATATTTGTATAGAAAAATAGCACTTATATATTTTTTTATCTTCTTCCTCTTACAAAAGCCATGAATGTTAAATTATAACGCCTTCATGCATTTTCACAATGAAAATCCGTAATTTTTAAGTCATGTTGTTCACTTATTTAACAATCCATCATTCAAAGTAAAATATGTATGTAGTTTGACGTCATTAATTTCAAAAATCAACCATCTGTCCAATCCTACTTGCCAATACCCACCTACAAACGACTTTCCCATCACACACGTGGCTATAATGCAATGCAGATATATTACAATATGCAATTCTGCATAAGAAATATACATTTCCAATGAAAGGAATATAAGAATAAACTCCTCGTGCCACATATCAGTGTCAGAGTGCCACTAAATTGGCTAATAACCTTAATTCCATTGAATTCCAATCCACTCCAGAGTAAAGTAGGTACCTCTGCCACATTATACACTCATCCTCATCGTCATCACCAAACCAACAAACACTTCAGCATCAGCGCATAATAAACTCCTGTTTCTGGATTCTGGACGATGTTTATCAATAACAAAAAAAAACAGAAATCCTATTCAATATAGTTTACCATTGCCATGCCACACCAGACGACGACTCATGCCAAAACCATAATGCAATCCTGAAGGACTCGCTCTCCATCTCTTGTTATTTTCTTTTCAAAAGGATCTTAAAGAAATCTTTTATAACCTCTCGAGCATGAAGTCGCATCAACAACAAAAGGAAATCCCCTGGAACATCTATTTTCAAGTGTCAAACTGACATTCAAAGACATTTTAAATGCAATTTATACGCATTCATATATGACCTCTTCGATTCTTCTTCAGTGTGAGTGTAGACAAAAGTCGAAAGAGAATAACTGACTCTATACAAGTTTACAATGCCGGAAAAGGTGTCCTCTCGTAATAAACTCTAAAAAGATCTTTTAATTCCTTTCTTATTTGCCAACATATTAAGGACTTCCACATAAAAAGACTCAACTGACTGATGATGGCACAGCTCGTTTTCCCCAGATGCCAGATGACTGTCAGGGCCGAGACGAAATGAGAGGTCTCCCGTTTGGTTTGGTTTGGATTTTATGTCCTGGTTCTGGGTTTCTTCTCAGCGTGACTGATTGGTGGTTTTCATGACATTAAATGGGGTCATCGATGTCCTAGTCGACACACATACTCGCATATGAAGTAGAATCAAACGATCACTTTGTAATGTTTATGTTGCTATTGTCAAATGCGGTAATGGTGTTGATTATCCTTTTCTGATGATCCTCAGCATCGACTCAATTTCAAGCTCAGACAGATGTTTTCAAGTTGATACCTCAACAACCTCTAGATATTCCCAAACCTCTGTCCTTTTGATTGTATCAAAATTCGAATCTAAAAATCAATGTCCAGCATTTGGGAATCGTGACCACTGACCACGAATTGCATTCTAAGGGTCTGTCTCTGTATATTCATATCACTACGAGAGTTTGTCTCCACGAAACTGCTGGTTTTATCGCAAATTTCCAATCTGGGATTCATAATTAAATTTCATTATCGTTTGGTTTCGTGGTGCAAGATTTTGGCGCCTACTTGAATATGCATTGTGTGCGGAGTCGGAGTGCGGCTGTGGTGGTAAGTGAAACTGGCCGGACGCGACGGACCATTTGGAGAATAGAAACGAATTTTAATTAGAAACTCATGCTGATTAAGATTGAACGCTGATTAGAATGGCCAAGAGTGAGGAGTAGGTGCCTATATACATTTACATTTAGTTATGTAGAAATAGCATCTGAGGGTATTTTGTATATGTTTTCATTATTATCTTGAATAAAATATGCAATGAATAGAAAATTAATTTTCATTATCTTTGGCATGCAATCCTTGGATAATAATTACAATCTATTATATTCAATGCGACGAAATATTCACATCGTCGTTAGAGGAGTAAAGTTTGCTGTTTTATTAAATAAGCATCATCTGCCATTTTTAAGAAGACGAAAAAAAATAAATAGGTTGCCTACAATTGGGTGAAGGTATGAGAAACTTTCGAAGAAGAAAATTCCTTACGAAAAAAAATCATGGCTCTTAGTGTTCCCCATTTTTCAGTCAATGGTTGGCTTAATTTTTAAAGAAATATAGTGACCAATGCTTCCCTTTGCCCATAAACCACACCAAACAGTGACTTTTTTAGGATGTAATGACGTCTCATAATTACTTGTGGAATAAGGCCATTTTTTCTTATTAACGTACCCCCTCATTAACCAAAAATGAGCTTTTTCGCTAAACAAAATCGGGATCGGTGGCCTTCTCGCTTTGGGCCCATTCTTCGAACGTGCGACGCGGTTGAAGGTGGTTCGGCTTCAATTGTTGCACATGTTGGATTTTGTAGGCCAACAAATCAAGATCAAAATCTTACTCAAAGTGGATGAGTACAGACTCCAGATCCGCGATGACGGATGGACTCATTTGGACCTTCTTCGACACTTCGGTAGCGTCTACGGTGCGCACTGAACGGAGAGTCTCTATAAGAATGCGCATTATATATACTAGAGTAAATGTGTTCTGGAACCTATCCGTGTTTGCTCGAATTACCGATTCTGCTGGACAATTATGTCGACCGAATATTGGTTATAAATTTGCACCATTTGCAAACGTTATTCCGGAGAATTTCTCTTGGTTATGAAATGTCAAACCAAACTCAACATAAATCAAGTGACAGCTGTCAAAAAGACCAACTTCGAAAAAAGTGTTGCCATATTAAAAAACACACGTTTAATAAAAAATACTCATTAAAAAACCTACTCACTCAAAATATTTGAACTAAGCTTTGATTTAGAACTTTTTATTTCTGCAATTCAATTAAACTTCACTAAGGTTACCATGTGCTGATGCACTATCACCAATCACTATAAATCTTATCTATCTTTATAGCTAATATTTTCCAATGTCCATTTTACCCCATAACATAACACATTTACATATTTACCTTCCTAATACTTATCTAAATTATTTTCTCCGAAAATCCCCCTCCCTCTCCCCTTTTATAATCTAAATCACTTAACATATAGAATTATTGTCATCGCACAATCATTATCCAAAGAAAAAAAAAAAAACTGATAACAACCAAATATTCCCATCAATTCCATCCAATTAAGATAAATTTATATGTAAACTCCCTTTGAAGTGATTTTGGAAATTCCCTTTGGCGTAATCGCTTTACAAAACGAGAGCATTAGGACCGGTAAATCAAGATCCACAAAATAAGTTAAACATCGACGGGAGGGTGGGCGTAGTAATAAATAAACCTAACAACCCTTAAATCAACGCAGCACACAATTCAATTTCGTATCTTATTGTCAAACGACCGACGACGACGCGACGCACGATGAGGACAAACGACGACGACGACGACTACGACTACGCATAGTCCTCCTCATCCTCCTTCTCCTCCTCGTGATTGAAGTCGTATATCCCCAGAGTAGCTTGATGCTACCAAATTTCCAAGAGAAGAGAGGAAAAAAAAATAATTCTCAGAACAAAGAACCAAAAGATACAATCTTTCAAATCCGATAAAGGCAATTAAGAGTTCAGTTATTTAAATTGGATGACTTTTTATATTCCCTCTCGAAAAGTCAGATATTTTATGATATTTTTTGTGTGTGTGTGTTTTTTTGTTGTTGTGAAAGGACGAAGGTATTAAGGAGAATATAAACAAAATCCAATCAAAGGCATAAAAGAAGAACGTGCCTGGTCTTTGTTGTACCTATAAATGAAGTAAGCAAAACAAAGCAGACATCTTAGCGCCAAAATATTTTTTTATTTTTTTGAAGAACGCATATTTCTCAAAAATCCAAAAACACTCAAGGATCAAGGTGTGCGGTGCGGTTCACCCTCGCTCGCTCTCTCAGATCTCAGATGTATTATGTACCTATACCTTTTTTGTCAAAAACAATTTCGTCTACAATTACCATCTAAGTGGCAACATAAGCAATGACAAACGGAAAACAGGAAAATTTTTGAATGCTGGGCTCAGTAAATGTCCTGTGGTTTATGAACATTGTGTTTATAGGAATGTCCTTAAGGAAAACATCTGTCCGGATGGCAACACAGTGGGTGCTTTTGTTGGCAGAATATGTAGTTTTACGATACCCACTTGAATCTTTAATTATATTGTTTGTTTGTAGTGTTACTGTAAGGGTTTAGAAAATAAGCAAGCAATATAACATATGGACCCTTAGAAGAACGAACGAACAATTTAGAAATCGTCGTCCTAGACAAGTTGGAATTATTGTGGCTATATTAAGACGATTTTTTGAAAGACCATTAATTGATGACACTTCAAAAATTTTACACATATTTCTCAACTGTATATATTGGCAATTTTAAAATATACTGCGGGAAGAAGTGTCTTTTTGATAGATCTTTAATATTTCACAAGTTCAAGATCACAAGTTCATCCAAAATCAAATAAACTTAGTAAACCTATATTTTTTCATCACTAGAACTTGAACCATTTACATTTTATTTTATTTCTTTTCGAAAAACAAATATACTTTTTAAAACAAAATTCTCTAAGTCCAAAATCCCCTCACTTTTTCATGCGTATTGAATTTAAATTGCATGCAACTTAAATCTTCAAAGTCTACAATCCGAAGCAAGCAAAGACTTGTGATTAAAATTCCTTTCATTTTAACTTATTTCTTAAACTCTCCATTTAACTGAAGGTACTTTAGTCCCAATGACTCCAAGGACTTTAAGGTAAGGATACATGGATCCATTTATTGACTTTAAAAGATTTGAGGTAGTGCGAAAACTGGAGATACATTTGCGTTTGTCCTGCCAAAAATACTAAAAAAGAGTGTTGCATAAGAGAACACCTGGAAGCAATTTTCGACGCTAAACAAGTGACCTTCCACACTGGATCCTCCTGCATTGATCACTTCAATATCTTGAGGTCTTGAGGATCATAATCGAACAATACGTCAAATACGGATCACCACTTCACCTGGTGTTCATTAAATTTGAGAAGTCTTTTTACAGGGTCCATCTGATGATATACGTTGCGGAGGATGGGTTTAACGAACAGGCTTATTCGTATTATTAAAGCGACTTATGATGGGTCCAAATGTCACGTCTTAGAAAGAGACTGTTGGAAGAATTTGAAGTCCAGGGCTGTAAACAATCCTTTTTTATTAGTGATGGCACGATGGAATAAGATGGACTCTGATAACTTACCTTAAACATCTAATCAGATGATGTATGCTTGCTCTTTCATAGGACCATGATGGATCTCCAACAAATGACAACAAGGATAAAGAGAGAAGCAGCAACTGTGGGCTGAAAATCAATATGGAAAAGTTCAGCTCAGTCATCCGTTCTGTTAAACATTTATCAACAACTATGTAGTAGGGAATGAACAGTAGATCTTCCAATACCTGGAAGTATGCATATAGTCTCTATTTTTAAGACTGAAAGCTGAACCAAACAAGACATCATCAGCCGTATTGGTAAATCAAAAGCTGGTTCGGAATCGGAATGTTGTCCAATGTTTGACGGAATAAATGTGTTAGCTACAAATGGTTCACTCAAATGTGGAATTGATACTGTACTGCTATATGACTGCAGCACCTAGAAAACAAGAGGTGTCTAACCCAATCGTATCTTTATCAAAGAACTGTATAGGAAAACGGATCAGGATTCAGGAACCCCTGGGCACTATTATGTGTATACGAAGGCGCAAATAGCAGTGGATTGGGCACGCAGTGGATTGGCTGATATTAAATCATGTCACGGCAGCACTTAGACTTTTAGGGAAAACCCAGGACTAAAGAAGATCGCTCCAGAAGATTAAAGTAAAAATGTAAATATGTGGATATCACATTCACCTTGAGCGTATGAACATGGGAGACATACTTGGTCTGTTTTCCTTTCGCCTTTAAAATATCATCAATGTGCATGGGTATTGATTCTACTAGCTTCCTTGTCAACTTTGCTATTCTTCAACTTAAAATTATTTTAGTAACACTCTGCGTTTTATGTTTTTCTTTCAGTTCTGATTGTCCAGAAACTCCCACAAATAGGCCTGGAGATTGTGGACTATTATCCAGTTGCTTAGGTGACGAATAAAGTAATTATTTTCTTGACTTTTTGTGTGGATGAGGTCATTGTCTTGTTCGAAGACCCTTAAGATAACTTAACCTTTGTTTTGCAACATTGAATTGCAAACAGTCTCTATAAAGGTTCCCAACTCCAGATAACGGCATACATCCCTTAGACCAGTACCCAACCTTAGTTACGAAATTACCAAAACCAGAATGAGGAACTCACTTTTTGATACTTCCTGACAAAATTAAATCTTCGCACAAAGAAATGTGTGGGTTTTTGCTAGGAACTTTGCTATGTAGCCTATTACTATGGAGAGAACGCTATGCCCTATGATTGACTCCAAAAGATTGGTCAATGATTTCTGCAATGAATGGATTGATTTTGGAAGATTTCCATTCTTAGTAAGTGTTCTTAAGAATCAAAAAGAAGTAATAGAACGTACTCTGCAAAATAAGTTACAAATGGCCCTATCCAACTAGGGCGTATAAGTACTATATTTTATTTAAAATTTTGTGCAAAAATGTTACATCAGCTTACGTCAATTTTAACTTAACAGGTTTTTCGAACCACCTTAGTTTATAATTTTTTGTAAGCTAATAAACTATTTCAGACTTTTGCCAAAAATACCCTTGTGGCTTTACATAAGTGACAGTAAAAGCCACAAGCATAAATCTCGCGTCTTACCTCTTTACGTAACGAAGACCTTAGGAAATTAGCAAATTAAGTTACTCTGTCACATTTGACGATAAATTAACTGCGTATAAGCAAGTCAAATTAAATACTTTACTTTAATACTTGGTCTTGTCAATTATTTGTAGAAAGCTAGCGTCAGTTTTTTCAGCTTAATTTGCAATTTTATATTCTTCGAACTGATTTCCTATAAGTTCACTTCGTATCCTTAGCTGAACTCGGTTTCTAAAATGAAACTCGAAATTGGTCAATCAATATTTTTAAAACCATCCTTAGAAGCCTTATTTTGTAAAGAAATACCTAATTGTCAACTGCTTCCAAAGGTAGTTGGCCTACTAAACTCTACAGCCAGTTCCATCAATAGTTTAATGAAGACATCCCCAGACTTACATATACAATGCCACTGGGATTAATTATTTCGGTATTACTAAACGAGATTCTCCAAGCTTACATAATGTCGAACTTTCATGTTACTCCAGCTGCCAATTCTGTCAAATTAAAAAAAAAAAACAAAGAAGTTCACTTAACAGCCCCAAGTCAATTTTTCTAAACAAAGTATCAATATGTCTCTCCAAGCGGATTTCTTCTTCGGAACGGACTCTGTATAGAACTCGAGAGTCTATGTTTATTTAATGACTCACTTATGCCGCTCCAGCAATAACTTTTCTACACATTGACTCCATTGACTTCGTCGAGAACAAAAATGCACCCGAAGAGTCTTAAGTACCATCACAATAAAACCAAGCCAAGCCAAACAAAGTTCCCAATTGAATCAAACATGAGGACCGCGTAGTTGGAGGTCATTAGAGCCTCACACGGCAAATCACCGTCATCGTCATCATCATCGTCGTCGTCGTCATCATCATCGTCAATGGAATAGAACAACACGGCAGTTCTGTTCGGGCAATCATCAAAGTGGCTTCTCGCCGTTGCCGTTTGGTTGTCGCAAACAATGACGACGACAACAGTGACACAATATACTTAGACTTACCTACCTCTGGCGGTGGTGGCGTTCGTTGTTCCGCTGGCTGCCTGAGGGCTGGCTCTGGCTGGCTAGCTGGCTAGTTGGATCTCGGACAAAACTCCGGATTGTATATTTGCAATCTCGGAACAAAACTGTGGATTCAATTGTCTCCGCCAAGGGAAATGGCATACGGCAAACGGCAACGGCAGCGGCAACGGGAACTACAAACTACAACTCACCGGCATTCACGACAACAACGTAGACGCCGACGGATGGCAGGCAGCGTACCTATATACCTTCCTACGGAAATCACAGAGGAGCTAACGGCGGCGGTGGTGCGATGTCGCGCAGTCGCAGTCGTCGCGTCGCACAGAAGAATAAGTTTATCGTCTTGGCCGTCACATTAAGTGTCATTTTGAATCTGCTAATTGACATAACAAATATCCCAACATTCAGGACTCAAGGAAATGTCATTGTGTGCACTTTTTCGGGTTCGTGGATCTCGAGTTCTGTCTCAAGCATCTACAGCAGCATCGAGTAAGCAGCAGAATCCCAGTCAGTCGCAGCACAAACGTCAAACACAAAGTATAACAAACGGTGGCTGCGCCCGCCACCGTCCATTGCATTGCGCCAGTCGCAATAGGAGTCGACCAAAATCCAAGAGTGGCATAAAATGCCACTAATGACAGTTGGACCCTCTGTGTTCTGTCTATGCACGGAGACGGTGGATGGCGGTACGACGGACGCGGAGCGCTCGGATTGAGTTAGCACGGTCTGCACTTCATTATTTGCATGGTGATGCAACACACAGTGAATCAATATGAGTAATGAAGTGCTTCTGATGGAACTGCTGCTGCTGCAGCGCAGTGCACATAGATGGCACCTTCGCGCCATATGATGGTGACAGAAGACGACTCATCTCAAGAACCCGTGACTGCAGTTCAATGTGATGATGACTGACAATCTCAAATATTCTGATTCCTGCTTTCGGCTGGACGGTGGTGAACCGGTGCGGACTACGTTGGTGGTGTGTGGTGCCGAATGGTGGTGCCAGTGATGGCTGGTGATATTCGAATCAAATTTATTGGCGTCTGCTAATCTGCGCTGTTCGCTTAATTGCTTTTAACGGATTCTGTTGGTTTAAGCGCTTCTGATGACTTTATTTTCACCTCTCCACGTTGCGACTCTTCAAGTGCCATCCAGAAGCTGTTAACTCGAGGTACCTACCTGGGTATAGAATCCACACATTCAGAGCGATCTGCGTATCATTTTTATTTGATTTTGGATTATTTGGTTTGGTTTAGTGTTTTTTACAATTTTTTTTTTATTTTCATTTTAAAACAAAGTAGAGTGAGTGTCTGCCACACAACCAGTCGCTGGCAAATATTTACCTGAAGCCAAATGCCTACTAATGGGAATCTGCCTCTGCATTAGGCTCCTGGCAGGGCAGGCTTATGTTATAGGCTGCTGCTGTTGGTGGTGCTGCTGCTTAAGACATAAAACAAACTGAAGAAGCACTTGTGGCGTGAATTGTGGAGTGGAAAAAACGTTTAATTAAGTAATTGCATTTTGGTGATGATGGGTTTGGGTTCAGATGTGGGGGCACTTTTAAACAGTTTTTTTTTTCTTGTTGGTAATTTCGATTTATACTTCTCGGATTCATTATGAAGTTTGAAGAATATGAACAAGAACTTTTATATATAACAATATAAATTATTCTAATTTTCTTTTAGATACCTATTGACAAATAGACAGATTTGAAAAATTATTCGATACTAAACTTCCTCTCCTCTGATATTAAATATAATACCATAATATACACAAATATACTATTTTCATGTAATTAAAAATATTGTGAAACTTATTGCTTGGATTTCATGGGACAAATATCGTTGATCTTGACTTCTTTTAAGCTTGATGATGCTTTTAGTAGTCCCAATGCAGAGAAAGGATCGGTGTCTTTCCAAAACTTGTAGACAAGAAAAATAAAATGGAAAGACTGAAAATAAAAAGTCTTTAAAGCGGGACCTAACTATATTTTAGGTACTCTTTTTAAAAATTAAAAATGGGAGTTTTGTCACTATGCGTACTTTTCTCAATACAAATATTTCAACAGCGGTCCAATATCAAAAAGTTCCCCAAATTTAATCAGAAAATTTAAAAATTTAAAAGTAGGTACATGTCTACATTATACATAATGTCGAAATCGATATTCCCCCCTTCAAATTCTTATTTCCCAAAGCTCCCATCAATCTATAAATTTGTCTTTTTGATGTTTAATTTACGCTTGAACTAGAGGACCTGGCAAACCTCGTCTCACAACAATTTAATGCAGAAACTTAAGCTTTGGAAAGAAATTGTTGTTTATTCGATTGTCCGTGCAATTTTTTCATATGGTAATTTCTAGATGACCGCCGGTGTACTTTGTTAGTTTTTTAAAAAGTGGATCAAGCGGCTGGACAACCGAAGTTCAGGTCCTAGTTTATGAAACCATCTGTTTTGTTGTGCTGAGTGTAAAGCAATAACCGCAGATTGCTTTAATTTATTTTATAAAACGTAGTCAATTTCTAAACATTTTACCGGAATAAAAAAAAACTGTTTCTGTGCCAAATTGCAGCCAAATCGGTTCAGCCGTTCTTGAGTTATAAATAGTGTAACTAACACGACTCTATACATATACAAAACTGAGACCGACCAGGGTCACACTGACATTTTCCAATTTTTAATAGACCCTGAAAAACATTAGTCAACTTAAAAGTTATTGAAATTAAATTTTAAAAATCTCCGTTCCTTTTCCTCTTCAAACAAAATAGGACTTTTCAGTACCTTATACCTACATGTACAAACAAGTCAAACTCAACCAGAAACCCAAGAAGAAAAGCGTGAAATTAAGCTGCACGTAGCATGCATGGACGAAAACATTAAAATTGAACATCTTAAGCAATATTTTATGAAGCTAAAATATTGATGGAAAAAGAGGCCATGAATCAAGATGAATCACTTTAAAACTTTGTTGGTAGTGTCAATAAAATAAAATATACAATTACATTTCATATTTTTTTCATCCCTCTTTTGAAAACAATTTATTCCTCTTTTCCGAAGACATTGTTATTTGCAAAATTATACGTCCGGAAAACAAATTTGCTAAGAAAACACAAAACTGTTAATGTCTCCCCCGTTCGTCTGTATACACACATAAATTTAACCGCACAATTAATCACCCCAAAAATATACAAAACTCCACACAGTTTTGAAATTGTTCATAAATAAAGGTATACATAGAAGCTGGCTTAAACAAACTATCAAATTCCGGCCCATACATATGTATATACTTATATGTATGTATGAAAGTATACTCCCTCAATCTCTTTCTCTATATTTGTGATAATCGGAAAACAATGAAAATTCATTATCTTCCAGAAGCACAAGCAAATTCTCTGCCATAACCCCCTAAGGGATGACATGCCAAATAAACACCACAGGCCTCCCAAACCCAAAACGCCATAATAGTCAACACCCTTCAACGACTTTCGCTCTCTCTCGATTACATTTGAAAAATGGCAAATTGAATAAGTGACTAAATTGCCAACACTTGAGTAAATAATAAAAAAAAGAAGAACAAAAAAAAAAAACAAAACACGGACAACATCGTTTACTCTTCGTCGTCGTCGAAGTCGTTGGTTTTGGTTGTCTCTGTGGGGTTTTAACTTACACCATCCCTTATTTAACAGATTTTCGGAAAATCACTTCAAACCAAAACATCATCCATCCCCATCCTCTTTAAATATATTCTCGTAAACGTATTTAAAAGATATCCCATTACACACGGTCTATTACGAAAGTCAACTAGGGCTGGCTTGGCTGTGATTCCAATGCCAACCAAGGCTCATTTTAATTCAATAAACGGGCCAACAAAAAAAAAAGTATCTAACTGGTAATGGTATGGGTGGGGTAATAATGTATAAACACTAACAGCTAACAGCAACCCCTGTTTTTTGTTCACCACCCGGGTCGGATTGGGTCGATTTGGAATTTGGATCGGATCGGGCTGGGCTGATGGGCTGGGGGTAGCAAAATCTAATTCAAAACCATTATTATACCCGAAGTTTGTTTAATACACAAAACGATTATACGCACAATAAGGGTAATGAATTTCATCCCCCATTCATATTTGAAGTTATCTCTCTTGCTTTTCAACACATACACTCACGCACACTTACTCATACTCACATACTTGACGACAACCACGTTAGCGTCGTCGTCGTCGTCAGTCAAAAATAAGGGTTCCCTTTTTTGCTATCATCATCAACATCATGGCTGATGCCATGGTGCTTCTTACTTTTTGCCTAACTCTGCAAGGCATCTGCAAGGTGGCGCAAAATTAATCATCCAAATTCTTAACAGAGACCAAAAATGGTTTTGAGTGACAGAAATCTTTTTCTACTTGATTTCCGGTGGTTTCCTTCGAATATTCTCCTTAAAGGCTGGGACTTACTGAGGCTTGTTGACACCGTCTTCAAGAAACCTTAAATTAGTGTGGAACGTTCAAATCGGGTGATCTTGCTGATCATGCCAAATAGAAAACGAAAGATTACGTAGCCATAAATAAAAAAACGCTTCAGCAGGAACACCGCACTAAGCAATAGCTTTGTGGGAAGATGAAGGTGACGAAGATTTTGGATTCTTCGACGTAACCTTCACTTACGTGGAAATCCCCAAACTCATTTGTCATGATTATCAATGCCAAATCAGCTTTTTCGTTTCTGAGATTGAGAATGGCTTGACAGTAAATCACAGGCGCTCCATTCCAAGATGCTTCAACTAGTGATGTTCATTGAGCTAATGAGCTTTCAATTGGTCAATTTTTTGACTGTTTATTAAATCGAACCAATTGTTTCTAAAGTTTTCGATATAATGGGATCTAAGTGTTGACTGTCTCGGAAATAAGTAAAAAGGAATGTCTCAATGGTATTTCTCCTGTGCTGATTTACTGGCTAACCATTAATTCTTCAATCTTCACTATCTGATGGTAAATTTCTGAATTGTTATCTAAAATACAAGGTTATCTTTTCAGTAGTTAAGATATGTAGTAATATATCAATTGTCTTCTTTGGAATTCAAATGTTTATCAATTTCTAGAAGCAGTCCTGGTAAACTGCTTACATCATTCGTGTGACTTAAGGACTCAGAATTACTTTTTATGCGGTTGTATAATTCATTAAGTCAACCAGCATCTCTTGAATCATTAGAAACCAACTTTCAAGCCATTTATGCCATGAGGCTATAGAATATTGGAAAAAGTAGTGAAAAAATGGACTGATCGAATTGAATGATGCCGAAAAAGGTGAAAATAATAATATAAAATACATTTCAACAATATTTCTGGCTTGTTTTATTATTAAAAATTCTCAAGCTCTTAAAAAGCACCCAATTCAAACATCTCGTTTGGTGTTCCTCAAGGTAGTCATTTGGGACCAATATTATTTCTATCATCAATTAATGATATTTCTTTGATCTATGATTGACTCTCCCAATAGGTTGATTTCTTTTGCTCACCTTGTATAAATAGGTATTGTCGTTTTAAGGACCTCGTATATACGTATACTGATACACATATGCACATCAGTGACAGGGTATAGCCGGGAGGGTAGTTTAGTTGTTCAACTAACTATATGATAAAACGATTTGTGTGACACATCGAACAAAACACAACTTAGAGGGCTGAGGGATGGGATGGGTCGCTCTTGCTATGAAATGACATGGGGCTGAAATTGCTTAAACGTCCGTTAATACACTGGAAGCTGTGCCTTGTGTGTTCTTCTATAGTGCGACGAAAATTGAATCAACAAGATGGGACATCTTCCTGTAGCCACACATACAAGACCCCAATACACACACACACACTCGAACAACAGGATGGTTTTTCCGTCGTTGACGTCGTCGTTGGTTGTTATGTTAGAAAGAGAGAAGAAAACACAACATTATAACGATGCTCATTTGAAGCAATCAATTATACTGTTACTTTGCCAAGGATAATAATGGGAAAGTTTGTGATGCTGCTTGTTTGGTATATTAGTAGCAATTTAAATGGTAGCTGTTGTCAGGAAAATAGCATCCTTTTGTAATAAGATACCTCTATACACCAAACCCAACCATATACACATATCATGTATGTATGTAGGGTTCCATGTTAGATGATGAGAGATCCCTTTGGCCAAGGACATCAGGGACACAGAGAAATTGACTTCTTTTGACATTTTCGTTTTGTGGGCTGAGGGATGGATTGTATAGATCAGTTGTGAGTTGATGGAATATAATGAAAGGATTACACCCATACATGTGTATTTAATAGGAAAGGTTAATTGAACAAGAAGAACTATCTAATATTCTTGATTATTTTATTAATTAATTTTGGTTTTGTTTTTGGGACAAAAAAGATGTCTTTTATAATGAAGGACAAAATGTTGGAAAGTTCTTATACATATACATAATATCAAATGATTGATGTTTTAAAGAAGAAAGGGTCTTTGAAATATGAAGTATTTTTTATTTAAAAAGATCTAAACAGGTTCAAGATGTGGAGTAGAAGAAGAATTTGGAAGCTTAAAATTGGAATTTTATAAATACTGATTCCTTTTGACAACTTTGGGTATTTTCTTAAAACTAAGGACCTACCACATATCTACCTAAAATGACTTACGTAAACTATACACAAATTAGGGAATACCATATTTTAAGCATAAAGATATACTTTCATAATATTCTGTGCCCGTAAAGTCTTTGATTTAATATTCGTAACAACCTGAGAAATAGTATAAAAAGATAAAATGCAAAATGCCGACGGCATGGAGTCGTTTTAATTTCAAAATGAAGTTTGTTCTATATACCTATAAGGTACGTCAATTTTAAACTTTAAAGTCTTTCAAATATTTTTTTGAAATCTAAAATAATTGGCTTGGTAGAAAATAGAATTGAAAGCCTTTTGTTCTATTAGATTTTCATGTCTGCTCTATCATACAATTTTGATATTATTAATTAAGAATAAATTGTTTACTCTGGCGTATACTTACTTTTTTTTATGAATTATTGTTTCTTTCGTTTAAATTAAAAAATATTGGTACACTTGTGTCTTCAATAATGAATCACCATCAGTTAAAGTCCATTATTAATAAATATCTCCAAATTAATTATGTTTGATGTTTTCCGCACAATTAAACAGTAAATAAATAATTTGAAAATTGTTTTCTAACGTGTCTTTGGTGATATAAAAGGAAACCTTCAGCGACAAACTAAAATTAATTAATTTTGGTATTTTTTTCTTCAAATTTTTGTTTATTTATTTAAACTTAAATTGTTATTGATATAATTTAACTTTTATTAATGATCAGCAAATACACATTGATATTTGAGGTTTTGGAGAAATCGGTAGTGGAAATTTTTTTAATATTTGATCATTTTAGATCACTGTTTTTTTAGTAGTTGGACTTTAATTTAATTTAATTAAAATTTTAAATAACTGCCTAAATGTTGATACTTACTTCTTAAAATCCTTTGGTTTTTTGAAAAGGTACAGAAAATATGTTTTTACACAAAAAAACATTTTTTATAAACTGGGTAGTCATTTTTGAGAATTTTCTTCCCACGAAAAGGTGTTAATTCATTAAAATATTTTTAATAACAAAACATTTGCAAAATTTACTTAAATTTTAGCCGACGGCATTATAGGATTTTATATATATTTTTTTAATGACAAAGCATATTATCGACAAAAAGTATTACCGAACCAAGCGATAACTCTCGAAAGATTTGAAAGAATTTAATTTACTTGTTATTAATTAGAAATATTAATCCTGCTTTTATAAATGTAAAATAAAAATTAAGGCTTTGTCATAGCTTTGATTAGCTCTATTAGGAAAGTTCAATTTTATAAATATCTTCTTTACCTAGATTTTTAAATTTAATCTAAAAATTTGTTGAATATTTTGAATTTCGAAATTGAAAAGAGTGTAGTTTTGTGATTTTCAATTTTTATGGAAATTTCTTTCCTGGTATTTTCTAACAGCTGGAAAAATATTTGCAAAACGAAATCAATATTTTATAAATAAGTATTTTATAATAAATCATTATAACTTTTTTTAGCTATATACACGGTCAGGAATGATTTTAACAAGAATGAAATAAAAATATGAAAATAAATTGTGTTTCTAAGAAGTTTGAAAGGCTTGAATCAACACAGAAGTAATAATTGTATTTCAATTTCTTTTTTGTTTTACTTTCATCTTAATTTTTGTATGGAATTTGTCTGTTTCCAAAATCCATTTTTATAGAAACAAGCCTGGACAAAAAATTCAAACATTTTTAAGCTAAATTAATTTTTTTAGTAAAAAATTAAGAAGCTATCATTCCAGCTTTTAAATTTGGTAAAAGTAATCCTATAATCCAAAATTTTGATTTTAAGGCTGGGTGGCCAGCCAAAAAAACGGCTGGAATGTTACAAATAACCCGATAACTTCTACATTTCGAATGCTTATTGATTGAAATAAAAATTAATGCATTCTCAATAAACAGGACTACTACACTGCATCATTATAATTTTTAAATGCATAATATAGCAATTCTGAGAGTGAAACAAACTACAATTTTGTCGTTATTTTGATAGTAGTTTAAAATGCACCATTTATTTTTGGAATAACTAAGATTTTTATTTAATTTTTTTGGTGTTTTCAAAAGAAATTAAGTTAATTAAGGGAGTGACGGATTGACTTTAATTTATTTAATTTTTTTTATGGGCAAAAAATTAGTCCAATCTTATGCAATTTTCAATGGGTTTGGCGTGTTTGAACAGGTATAACTTCTTTAATCTACAACATATTTCATTGAAACAAAAAGTATTGTAAAGCCAGTCTCAAATATTTTTATTACAAGTACATTTTTTTGTAAATAATTCACTTCTAAAGTTAAAAAAAAATAAAAAAACCTAAAAAAACGCAAAAAACTGTTTTTTTTTCGAGAACTTTTAAATATCTATATGAATTCAAGAATGTTAGCGCTAACCATATCTATTCAACTTTCGATACTGACGAGAATCTTAACAAATTTCTGTTCAAAATATACATTTCGTCTAAGCTTGTCTCGAAAACTTTTTATATGTAATATCACCTTGATACCTTGTCAATTTTCTTGACGTTGACTAGAGACACTGTTCTTGCATCGCATCATGGCAAATTAAGAATAGAAAAATCTATCCTTATCCTTCTTTCTAAAAATCATCCTTTCTCTTTCAGGAATTAATTCCTTTTTGGGTCAATGTGATCAGCCACGAACATGCCTTCCAGATATACAAGGGTATCAATTTTATACACAGATTTATATTCAAGACTCCAGCGAACGTCAAAATTCTATTCTTTGTAGTACAGCTTAGGAGTTATCAGTTTTTAAATCAAAATATTTTTTTCCATAAACCTATAATGTAAAAAAAATCACAAAATCAGCACTCCTGAAAATTAAAAAATATTGACTTTAATTTAAGTGGCACTTCTTCCATAGTAGGTACTTTATTAAATACCTTATAATTTTTAATAAATTGAGTTGGTTATATGAACAGTATGTCTTCCGTGAGTCCAGGTAATATAGATAGTTAATGTTAGTAACTCAAACTTCGTCAAACAAATCATGGAAAAAGCACCGGGGCATGTATTCAGAAATTTATTTAGATATACATATACAGTTGAGACTCGATTAACCGGGATGGTCGGGACCGAGCCCATTACGAATAAATCGAAAATTCCAGATAATAGAACTTTTTTCTTTTTAAAAAAAATAATAAGTATTTAACTTTTTTCTTTTTATATATTTAAAAAAACGCGAAAACAAACATAAGATTATTCTATAAAACTTAACAATTCATTTAATACATATTTTTGTTTGTACATATGTATGTATGTTAAATGTAAAATTAAAAAATTCCGTTAGTTTAGAGAAGAAACTTTTCAACTTTTCACTTTGCACTTATCAAATTGATTTTTTTTTTGTTTGGGAAAATGATAAGTGTTGTTTGTGTTGACAACATTATTTAAGTATTCTGCACAAATTTTTCTTTAATTTTGCTTAAAAGAAAATCAACTTGAATTCGATTTGAACGAAAACACTCATTAAAATTATAATTTTGCAGTCCAAAAAATGAATACGGTCTTTATAATTTCTTGTTACACGCTTGTCTTCATCATGGCCAAGTAAAAACTCACGTCTTAACATCTTGAAAACTTCACTATAGTAATACCTACCAATATGCATTTGCAAAGCGATCGTTCTCTTTGCAAACTTTTGATAAACTAATCAAAATTCGCTTTGCGAAAATAGAATTTGAAGTTTTTGTGGAATGGAAACGAAACAGAATAATTTTTGCAAAATCTTTTCAAATTACACTTTTCAATATTAACTTTGCACACAAAAGAATTGCAAAGTGAATATAAAAATTGCAAAGACATTGCAAATTACACTTATCATTTTCAACTTTTCACTTATCAGATTGTATAGTTCTGTTTAAAAGAATGTATTGCAAATTGACCAAAAATGTTAAAAATTCAAAGTGAAAAGTTGATAAGTTGTTTTATGGAATTGTTGTCATGTTACGGATAAAAGAGTTTAAATAAATACATTGTCTTTATTGTTTAGAAAGAATCTCAAATATTTTCATCACGGATAATAAAGCGTCCCGTTTTATCGAATCACGGTTAATCCAGTTTCAACTTATGTATATTGAAAGTAATTTAAAATTTAGTCAATTTTCAAATGAATATAAAATAAGATTCTTTAAACAATTCATATAAGAAAGTAGTACCTAAGTACAGTTATGTGGTCTTCAATTGAAAAAAGAACTAAGTCATTTTTCTTTCTTTGCTTATGCATCCTTTACACCTTTGTAATTTTTAAATGAATGAAATAAAAAAATTAATTAAGTTGGATAAAAATCAAGATAAATTGAACTTTAAATGCAATAAAATAAAATTTTTGATTTGATTTTTCATTTAGTATTTTTGTAATATAGGTTGAACTGTTTTAGCAACATCTTAGTTCAATATACGTCTTTTTTATACTTGCTTTATTTTAGACACAAGTTAGGTACATGTATCTCTGTTATATGTGTATGTATAATATATATTATTTTTGTCCTCAAAAAAGAAAACAAAGTATCCAACAATTTGAACCGTTTTATCAAATCAAATTCATTCAATCGAATCAACAATGAAACCATATTACAAACCGGAAATTGAGAAATTTGTGATTTGAAAATGTTTGAAATTTCCACCCGGTTAAACAATATACTCGTACAAGAACCACCCGCCACCATCATCGTCTCGTCGTCGTCCCCCCATCATCAGTCACCAATATACCGCATATCATGATGCACACATAGACAAATCGAAATCCACAAAAAACCAAATCAACTGCGATTCATATACGAGTACAAGTATGTACTCATATAATAAAAGGACGAAAATATTAGAAAATACGTTTTGAATTAAATTGACATCGATAAGCGTTTCATAACTGAGCAAATACAAAGGAGCAGTTGAATTGGAGTTTGTTAGTGTATTCTTTTTTTTTTTAATTTAGTTTTGTATTTGTTTGTGTTGGCTTTCCTGTGTGTGACATTCGTATAAATACCAAACTCGGTGAAATGAAAACCATTGAAATCCTTTTGTTATCCTGCGAGAGAGAGAGAGATGGAGTGGGTGAAAATGGAAAGGATCGACGGTGTTGCCATTCAATACGAGCCATTGTTCAAAATGTAATTTTATTTTCTTGTTGAACACAAGCGAATGTATTGTTGCCAATATTTATTGATAAATGGATTATTAATTTGACATTGAGGGCTCTTGGCTTAATGCGTCCATGGGAGTCTGATCGCTTGAATTAGAATTAAATTAAATATTTGTTTCACTTTTTAGGTTACGTATACTGAGAGCAGGCGGGAAAACGGATATATTTAATTAATTTTAGTTAAAATTGATTATATTCACCGCCGTGGTTTTATATATATGTATATTTATTAAGTGATTTATAAATCATCCATCAACTCTGTTTAACCGCAAACTAATTAAGCAAATATTTGTCCAGCCCCAGCGAGTTAGCTTACAACCTACGTGTGTGTGCAGTTGTGTAGATTTAAACGGTTTTCGCCTACGAAAATTTATTTAAATTCGAACTAGGAATTGTGCTTTAATGCCCCCCCTTTGATAACGTTGATTAATTAAACACTCTCAGCTTTGTTCTTGTTTTATTCGACGGCACGGCGCGGTGCGGCGGCGACCGGGGAAAACAAAAATGAAAACATTCATAATTGATCTCGACACAAAAAAACCTAACAAACAAATAGACTTCCCGCCCCCATTTACATCATATCAATGGCCTCCACTATGGCAACATCCGCTTCTGCTTTTGCTTCTGCTGGCTGCTGTTACTGCTGCCACCGCCACAGCCGCCGTCATCGTCACCAGCATCATCATACTCCAAAGGTGGACAAATCAGCCACCCAAGCTAATTTTGTTGCCACACAGCGGAACAAATGAACCGTCTAACGTCCGCCAACGGCTGGCATACAAATTAATGAGCTTTCTTGTTGTTGTTGGTTTTTTTTCTCGTCTGTTGGCCTAATGATGGCGTTCTGTAAATTTGTACAATTAATTATGAAATTTTGCTTTAATTCGCCAGTCAGTTTGCAATTAACCATTTTGCTGATTATTTTGATTATGATTTTGGATTGAAATTAATTAAAAAAAAAATTGGTACTATGGCAGCCATCACATTATAATAGGCGACCAGAATAATTCGTGACTTTGATGAGCAAGGTTTTGGTTGGATGTTTACATTTTATATATCAGACGACGACGACGACGTGGTATAAATGTATCTGCTAATCTAATTAAATGGCGTATCTAACTATGATTACAGTCTGGGGGTTACAAGTTGCATAATAACTCAGTTTGTTTTCAAAGAAATAGGTATGAACCAAAGAAGCTGATAGTCAAAAATCCATGCCACAAAAAAGGAGATTGTCTTGGATGTTTCGGACGCTCTTGGATATCATAATATCGTCCCACAGATTCGACAATTTGTCCAGAAATGGGCCTCATCGATTTTGAAAACTAAGGTGAGCTTTCCAGAGCACATAGGTACCTATGCAGTGAAAATCCGTCATCATCTTTTCCGAATTCCATAAGTTGTGATCTTACGAAAAGCCGGTCGTGTCTTCGTAAGCGACTCGAATTGACTCCGAATTGAAAGTTTCTCTGAACTCTCTCACGGACGGAATCGATATTTTTGGCTGATCTTGGGTTTCTTCAATGTATAGGCATCTATTGCTAGATGGTTCAAAAAGTCAATGATGGAATGAAATGTATTCTTTACTTACCTAGTCTTCTTCTCAAGTCGATTTGATAGATGTTTACTTACATAGCTTCAACAATATGGCCGCTATAAACTTTCAAAGGTTTCTATTGCGAAAGACCCTTTAGGTTGACATAATTATGATAGTTATTATTTCATACATTAGGTCTTTATTGGTGGAAATGT
Source organism: Scaeva pyrastri (assembly GCA_905146935.1). Lineage (NCBI taxonomy): Eukaryota > Metazoa > Arthropoda > Insecta > Diptera > Syrphidae > Scaeva > Scaeva pyrastri. The sequence goes on from LR989927.1 coordinate 131,985,551, forward strand.
TTTTTTATTGACTTGACACTAAAATTTCATAATTAGAAGTTATTTTTTAAATACAACAGTATCTTTCAGGATATAAATAGGTAATTATAAAACGAAATTCGTCTCCTTGTTATAAAACTTGTGTTGCTTTTTTGTTTCAGGATAAAACGGAGAAACAAGGGTCAAAGAGAAAAGAAGTAATTATAATGTTGCTTGACTAAAACTTAATTTAAGCAACCCTTAACCTAACCAACAAGCCTTCCCCAGCAAAAGATTCTGGAGAATAGGTATATTCAAGTAATTATAACGAAGAACGATGTTTCGGATATTTTATAGACGAGACGCGTCTTTTTAATTAGATCTTATTTGTGTGTATATTTAACTGCTAATTACTAGAAGATTAAGGTAATTTTTAGTTATTTTTAGACATATTGTGTCTACGCCACGAACCGACGAACAACAACGCCGCCGTATCTGTTGTTTGAAAATTTAAATTCAAGCTTAAATTTTATAAACAACTAAATAAGTAGCTTCCCTTATCAGTGGAGTTTTTGCTATAGAAACAAATCTTACTGGAATGCTTTTTTATTAGTCAATATTGGTCTTATTTTTGTCAACTCAATAGCAAAAACTTTGCTAACTTACATGCATACTTACCGGATCGATTTTCATGATATTTCACAGAAACAAACATATAATGTTTTAGAGTTATTGAATCTGCCGAAATTTTGTTGGAATATATTTGGTATTTGATATCTATTTAAGATCCTATATGTATTAAAGTTTTTACTGCGTCCAATACCCACAACTGTTACAACTTCAAGATGCTCTTCTTTTACAGCAAGAAGACGAAATGCGATCCAGAGTTGAAAGCATTTTGTCATCTTTGGAAATATTATTTATATTTTAATGGAATCGTCAAACCAAAAAGTCAATCAAATCTCTTAGGTCAAGAGTCACCAAATGTAGCTCAAATTTTGAATCATCTTTTAAAACAATTTAACTAACAATTTTGTCTCTATTATTTTTCAAAAACTCAATATATGTAAATAAATTTGATACTAACAATAACTTAGACACAATGCTGCTTCTTTATAAAATTAGATAAACAGGATCAAATTTTAAAACAACCTATTTTTAATAGCTTAGCATTTTCTAATATTGGCAGTTTTATAAATATTTAGCAATTTACTAACTATTTCAAAATTTTCAACTTTTTTTCCGTTTTGCTAACTATATCTACATATACATAATGTGTAGTATAAAATTCTAATTCCCTTTTATTTAAAACGAAGAATCTGAACTTGTGTAAACAGTGACAATTCGTGGTTTTCTTATCTTCTAACAAAAATAGACCAATTCAGAAAGAAACCTGGTGTAAGTATTATATACTTGAAACCTTAGGTTTTCAATAAAGTACCAAATTTATATCTTGTCAAACCTATCTTGGAATAAAATTCTACATCGTCAAGCTGTTAAAAGAATTTATTTAGGACTTAAATCATCTCACTTTTCTGCGCACAACCAAGTCATCAAATATTCCAAAATCCTTATTATATTCTTCCGAAAATATTTTATTAGAAGATAGCTATAGTTAAAAACACACAAATTAAGTCTTTCAAGTAAAACTGAGAATTCCATGATTTTTACTTTAGTATAAAATTTTTTACGATGTTTAGGTAAATCGTGTAAAATTAGCCTCAGCTTAGTAACTTACTTAAACAGTCAAAGAAATTGGTTTAGTTAATGTTTTTTGTGGTAATATTCTATGGGCATTATATTATTTTCCTAGTACTGGACCCGTCAATGAAGATTGATAGATATTGTATAAACTTTCAGAAATATAATGTAATTTTATTATGCAATTTCAAAGGTCAGACATTTTTTACTCAGCTTCTCTGGACGGGGACGAGAAATAGTGGATAGCCTTAAAGTTCTAGTGAAAGGAAGAGGAAGAATTCAGCAGCTGATGTCTGGAGAATTGAAGTTTAGTCAACAATTTATCTTCTTATAAAAAGCAATAAGGAAGATTAAGCACAAGATGATTTCTCCAAAAACTTTAAAACACGGAAGTTTCATTGATGGTTTTGGGATGGAATAATTTATCTTTAATTGCGTCGGAGTAAATTTTGATAGGTATAATACCTGTGCTTTTTACAGGAAAAATATCCACAATGAAGTAAGATCTAAGTCGTATTAAAAGTACAATATCCTCACTGCCGATTGAATTTTGATGTTTGGTCGAGCCTTGACAAAGCGTTTTTATGGTACACACTTTCGAGAAATTGAAAACTAACTTAAGTCTTTTCGAACAGACCCTTTAACTAAGGTAGGTATTAGGTATTATTAGGTGTTTTGATATCTAAGTAAAAAATACACAAAACAAATTGCACAACTGCTGATTATAGGTTTTTTGGGAAATCCTACTTCACTGCTGATATTTTTCCCAAAAAAACACACCTATTAAAAAAATGTGTTTTAAATATACCTATTTCTAAAATAAATATAGGTATTGTCGATTTTCATGTAAATATAATAGGATAGCCTAAACGTTTAAAAGAATTCTTCGGATGATATCCTTTAACATTGCCTTTTTATTCATTTGTTTATAACATATGCCTAGGTAAATAGTATAGATATGTACATAATGTGCATACCCACTACCTAACATTAATTCATAAACTGTCAGGTGTGTTTACTTAAGTAAATATTTTGAACAGAAATAAAAAGTTAAAAGCCAAATTATTTTGCTATTAAACCCCATTTTATCTAACCTTGAAGCCAGTACCATAAACCTACCTATTTCAAATAAATTGCGTTATTTTTAGGAACAGTTAAATAAATAAATCCAAAGCCTTACGGTAGGAAGGGAAATAGGTAGGTATATACCTAATTATTTTTTGGGGAACCATCAGATTGCATTGTCTTCTTAGAATTCTACTGGACAAGATTTAAGAAAACACCTTACACATCGATTGTTTTTAATATGTACCTAATCTATGTATCTAGGTATGTAGTTTATATCTATGGTAAACTTACGCTTAGATACAAATTATTCTAGAAAAAATATCTACTTATGACTAATAAACAAGATATGAAAACTAAGTGTTTAAAAACAAACATATCTACTAACTAATTGTAATTCCCTAGAAAAATAAGCAATTAGCATGGATTTTAATCACGTTTCAATTTTACAAATTGACATCAATTTATACCAACTTATTTGCATTTAGACATTAAACTCGAATCACCCTTGTCACCCAATTAAAAAAAAAGAAAACTCACACTAAACCAAGTTACACACACAAAAACAACTGAAATCCAAGCTACACCACCCCTTTCTGGGTACCACATTGCCCACCTCCTAGCTACGACTCACATTTCAGGTGCCATACCTAACACAATACTATCTACAGAAAAAAAAACCTCCCCTTTCTATTGCCAAGGAAAATTAACAACAAAATAAGAAGAAAATAATAACGAAAAACATAATTTCCTCTGCGATTAAAATCTCTTTCAAACAACAAAATGAATTAATTTTCTCCATCTTCTTTTAGTTGCTTTTTAGTATGACCACACATTTTCACAGGAAGACAAAAAAAAAAAAAAAAAAAACACATAACAACAACAATCCAGAACACCATCTCATCACTGCAAAATTACTCCAACAATATAATAATTATTTTATAAAATTCAGCCAAAATTTACCCCTTTACAAGGAACTTACAAACAAAAAGTATCTATCTATCTATGAAGTACATATCTATCTAGCGGTAGCTATGGAAAGATAGATACAAAATGAACAGCCATTACACAAACACAATAAACATTTCTATTAGCTCCATCTAGCACTACTCTTTGGTAGGTAGGTAGGTATCTATAGATACTTTTTTGAATCAAGCAAAAAAAAAAAAAAAAAAAGAAGCACAAAACCAAATTAAAAATATAAAAAAGGGGTAAAACGAGTAAACGAGCAAACGATTAAGCACCCAAAAACACCAACAACACACAATAAAAAGTACAACACTCTCAAATAAAAACTCAATTGAGAACTAAAAATAAAAATCAAACACAACACCAACAACAAAACCAAAAAAAGAAACAGAAAAAAAGTATCTGAAGGGAGAAAGAAGACTCTGCCTAGACAGGACGTCCCCATTGCTTATTATTCGATTGCCAATTATCTTCATATTTTCAAAAATAAATACAAAACCAATTCTCAATGTGTGACTGGCTTCACCACCTCGCTCGCCTACAGCTATAGATCCTCTCAAGTGGGAAAGAGATAATAACTCTACCAGTGCCAACAACTACTGCAACTGCCCCGACCCGACCGACCGACAACGACATGGTTCTCGTGCTGGTAGCAATTCCACAAAAAAAAAAAGTATCTAAAGTCTGCCATATCGAAAAACCTCCTTCTACTGTCTCCGAAATTCCCCTTGGCCAAAAAGAGACATCAGATCTATATACTTCGCATTTCACCAACGCCACTGTCGTCGTCGTCGTCGTTGCCAGCCGATTTTTCACCAACGCCACTCCATGTTTCCCCTCAAATGTAAGTATCTAAAAGATACACAACCGAAATCCAATAGGCGTACCCAGCGACGAAAAACAAAAAAACACACACACAAACCAACAACAACTCACCGTTAACAGAAAAGATGAGAACAGTTAGAGCAAGATAAAAGAGAGAAAAAAGTCGCACCGCATTTTATTGGTCCTTATTCCACAGCGATTGGGGTAGCACAGTTGCACAGCCGAGCCAAGCCGGTTGGAAAGGGTGTGGATTTTTGAACTGAAATCCAAAGCAATGAAGAAAAAAACAGGTTCCACCGCATTGTTTGAGCCGAGGGTGAGTGTGAGTGTGAATGTGAGTATCTATGGGAGTGTACAAACAACCACGAGCACGACACCATCGCACCAGTGAATGAACGTCGATTTTAACTCATGTGCTTCAGTTGTAGACCAGTCGTGATCTCATTTGGACGTGTGTTCCTTGTTAAAAATTTTGCGTCTTTTGTGGACAGAGAATTCCAAAAAAAAAAGATAAAAATAAGACCTAATCTAAGAAACAACAACAAAAAAAAAACTCTTGTCGTGTTTATGTTCCACAAATTAAAGAAAGAAAAAAAAAATTAAAGATATTCAAACACGCATCTTGAGATACGATCAAGAGCCGAGTGCGAAAAAATGTGCCAGTGAAACAAACCTCCTCTAGGTGTAACTCCCAAGGATACAAGGATAATCCTTTATTAGAATATAGTGCAGTGACACAAAGAGCTTCTTCCATATGAATATTCCGATTTAAACTCACAAAATAAATTTCCTTGACCTTTCGTGTGTGAATTTTTGTGTTTATTGTTTTTTTTTTTTGTGTTTTTCTACACTGAAAAATTTAACCCTATATGATAAAATTATCAGGAATGACTGTGACTGGTGTACGTACAACAATGACGAGCCCGACGGTTCCCCCAACATCGCACCATCAGCAAATGCACAAGTCTAGCTCGAGATTGAGTAACTTTAGTGTGGCATCTCTGTTGGCCGATACCAGGCCACGGAGTCCCACGGAACCCATTGACATGATGCTGCCTACGAATCTTTCCTCCTCAACCGTCGCTGTTACCACGGCAACAACAACCTCGCCACATTCGGCGGCCTCGACGACGTCGATATCGCCTCCTGCGTCACATCATCCGCCAATGCTTCTGCATCCGCATCACTTGCAACACATTGCCGCCATGCACCAACAGCACCTCCAAAACTGCAATAACAACAACAACAACAACAGCAATAACTCATCAAATCACCTGCCCAACATTAACATCAACATCAACCACAACCATCATCACAACAATAATTCATCCTCATCGCCCGTGTCATCGCTGCACCACCATCAGGAGAGCAATCACAGCAGTCTGACGACGACGACGACGATAATGACCAAAAACGAACGTCATACGCCCCACAGTTCCGCCGAATCGGAAGTGGACTACGATTCGAATCAGGAGGAAGAGGACATCGATATTGAAGACATGAATAACGACAGCCGATCAACGCCGGGCCTCGACAGCAGCAAATCCCCCGAAATGCCCAATTCGATGCAGTCATCCCCGCATATTCTGTCACCATCGGCGGCGGCATTAGCGGCGGGACATGTTCCAATCCGGCCGACACCGACTTTTAGTGCGTTGGCGGCAGCCTGGGGCGGTATTGTTGGTGGAGTTCCATGGCCGGGAGCGCGGCAAATGCCGCCATTCGGACCGCCTGGATTATTTCCCGGACAAAGTTTCGGACCTGGTGGAGGTAAGCAAAGTCAAAGTTTTCTTTTTTCTATCTTGAGAATAATTTTCTAAAAGTGCTAAAGAGTGCGTACGTGTGTGTACTTAAGTTCCACAAACGATATAAATCGTTTTAAATTACGCTCGGTCATTGTTATTTGTCTCGTTTTGGACAATTAACCACCTACATTCAATTAGTGTTGATTTGGATGATTAATGTTGCCATTGCCATCTCTGGCACCCTACTTAAGCTTAACCAAAATGATAAAAAAAAGTCCTACCTAACCGTAATTGTCTTCTATTGGATCCAATTTATTAAAAACAATCAACGCATTGTCCGTTGGCTTAATTTTCTCTTGTCATGACTTACATATATTTTATGCATGGTATCTCTATCACAGCCCAGCCAGACCAGCAGCCCATAATAATGAACTAAAATTAATGAAAACCCCGACGGGTAGACGACAGTGCATGTCCGCCTGCTAAACCAATCAAGTTTTCAATTTATTTTGTTGTTTAAATGGGTACAAAGTGTGCGGTGGGGTTTATTGTGGCTGCAGCCATTATTGAATTTTTTATATACATATGTATGTTCTCTTGAAATGTGGATTTTGTTTTTTGAAAATATGAATTTCCATTGGACACAAATTTTGTTTAACGAAAATCTTCCCAATTTATTTGTAAAATTCGAATAGGTTCCACACGTATCTTTTTTGTGTTTGGAAACGAATTTTAAAATAAAATTTATACCAATTGAAAGATAAAAAGTTGAAGTTTATAAAATGCAGCAATATTTTTGAAATATTTTGCGTTGGCAATGTGGTTTCATGAGTATACTGTAGAAATGCGTTTTTTTCTTCATTGTTTTTCATCAATGATTTGAAACCATTCATAAATCTAATTCTATTTACTTAATAATTGGATTTTAAAAATGAAAATAGTTTTATTTATATTGTGAACCTCCGTCTACTTAATTAGGTTAAATTAAGCCGACTTGTTTATTCCACATGTGAATATTTCATAATATGTTTTTGTCGATAATACCTGTTCATATATCAATACCAATAATTTTGTTGATATATTTCTAATGACAAGGAATTTTATCTCAATTAACTCAATATTATTAAAGATCTATAAAAAAGATACAACACTTTAACATTTTAATTACTTTTGTTAAATTATTATTAAAACCTTTAGGTACCTATTTAAGTCTCAAAAAACTTGAATTTAAATCACAATGCCATTTTTATGGTTTTTCTTCATTATATCAATTCATTAAAAAAAGTTATTCTTTTTTTAAATTAATTCTTAAGTGAAAAATTTAATCTCTTTATAATCATTTTTGTTAATTAATTTATTCTCATAAATTTGAATTTATGAATTATATCTTTCGAGAGAATTTTAAGTTATTAAAAAAAAAAATGAAGTAGAAAATAATAAAGTTCAACTTCTGGGAACCCATATCAATATCAATGTTGCTAATATACTTCTATTGTTTGACAGATTAACTGTTGAATTAATATTGCTTTGACATATAAACTCAAACATATTTTATCGCTCAATTATTATGAATAACATTTTTGGAATTTATCACTCAGTTATGAAAAATGAATAATTAGGTGTTTCAATTTAATTAATCATTTTTATAACATCAATCTTTGGCAATAAATTTCAATTGAATTGATTTATATGAAAAAATAAAATACAAATTGGAAATACGTTCCACAATGAGTTTTGAGAATATTCCCATTGGAAATATTAATCCATGATAATAACATGCTATAATTTAGGATATTTGTCAACAAAATCATATCACGTCAAGTAAACTACGATCCACAGCTATGTAACTTAATAATTTTTTTGCGGACTCGGCTTTTGTCCTTTATATTTTTTAAATAATTTTTGCCACACTACAAATATCTAATATAGTAAAGACCATTTAATTTATCAAGATCTTGAACAAAAAAAAAAATCGAATACGATCCACTCGTATCTTTAAGTAGAAATAACTCTAAATTTTCAACTTAAAGTAAATTATAGTATGCTTAAAGGAATATTTAATAAAAAACAATGAATATATTTAACTTGTTACCAAACCCTTCTTCACAATGAACTTCTAATGTGGACTGTTCTATAATTTTCCATTCAAAGGACAATACAACAACAAACTGTAAACAAATAAGGCATAGTTGCTTACAACTCCTCTTATTAGTTAACATTCTTGACAATTATTTACTAACTTCCTTACCTTAAACAAAAAAAAACATCAAGAATCACCATATCAACTATTTATTACGACACAATCACTTACTTACTTTAGGTCCTAAAAGTCACCACTTGTTTTTCTCAACTCCCTATAAACCCCCATTCCTACCTTTACACTCTGCTTCCATTATTTTAGCATAAAATATCAGCAGCCATTTCGCACTAGTTTTTGTTAGCATAAACACTTTGTCACGGTCTTTGGCATTTAAAGAGTCCACATACCCTACTCGTAGTTTTGTGCCTTATTTTCAAAGACTTCTTCATTTTACCACAAGGCAAGAGCAAGACCCACGAATGGCAATAAGAAGGCCTTTGTGGAAATACATTCTCTTGTTAAAAGGATTTGTACTAGTATCTGAAGGATACTATCGAATTTTCTCCATTTTGAAGTTTTTGTTTGTCCGCAAATAACCATACCCATGAAAGTCTATATCGGACACTTGTGTTGGGGTGGGATATTTTTTTTCAGGAATTTGACTGACAACTTAAGACTTAAAAACGGAATTCATTAAGTCGGTTTGCCAGTTGGAAATTTGTCACCAAAGTGTTGAAGTATTTTCTATGAACGAACACAAAAAAAACCTATATATCGATAGACGAAACAAAACAACTGCAAAGAGCACAGAACACAGAGCAGCAGTAGCTCAAACAGGAAACAGAAGGCCTGTTCAACTACCACCAATAAACCTTTTTCTTATAAATATTTGCATTTGATTAATTCGATTGTGTACCTACAGTCAGTCAAGAGTTAACTCTTCACCATATAGCCAAGCCATCACATCACATCTATAATAGATAACACCCACCCTTTAACAATGTTTTGAAAGCTAATAACACAAGACTCTTGCTCATCAGAGATACATTTCAAATACTAATTAGACGACCTTTAGAAGAATGTTAGATAAACAATTTGTTTCGTGTTTCTTATTTTATTGTTCTTTGTGCTGACATCACGGAAAGTCAAAGAACCAACAAAAGCCAACATCATCAGAAGCAATAACATATTGTGTTCTCAAATTTCATCACATTTAACATTTTGGTTTCCGACCGTGATGATGGGCGGGGGGAAGGTGGAAGGGGGGATAGAGGGTTCCCATAATCAACAAGACTGCAGCTCCAGAGCTAAATAACATTAACACCACCAGATACATTGACATTATAATAAAATTGAAATTTTTATCTTCTACCTAATAAAAGAAACTACAAACTACACGAACGCCAACGAGCGATCCAACGACGACAACGACTACGACGACGACGGATGACATGCCACACTTGTTCTTGTTCGAATTTGGATAGAATGCGGCGGCGGTGGCGGTAGCGGCGGCTGCGGCTGAGGCGGTGTGGATCGTATGGGTTTGGTTTGCTTTTGGCTGGCGGATTGATATGTTGTAGCTAAATGAATTGGTGGAATCCATGGGAACCGCGATTCACATTTAATTTGTTTTGTTTTGTATCTTTTTTTTTTTGGTTATGTTGCGTTGAGACTGGGAGTTGACAAATTTAATGAATTTTTTGTGGTCTTCCTGAGCAACTTGCATCTAGGGAATATTTGAAATTTTCTTACTAAAGAAAAGGATCTCAAACGATTTACAATTGACATTAATCGAGCTTAGTGAGATAAAATATGTAAAATAATTGGAGTCTGTGTGTAGCACATTTTCTGCGGTATAATGTATATCTATAGATACATTTTTTACCATATCGAAGTTTACATCGACAGCGGCGCGGCGGCGGCAAGACACACAATAAAACAGGTGCGCCATGTCAGGGAGTATCTATAACATAACAAGGTCGTCCATTTATTCATCATCAGGTGTTAGAAGCTATATACGCAAGCCATATAAACCGAATTCAGAAAGGTTCAGACCACACGTCCAGATCGATGTTGCAGATTACTGTTTTGTATGCGGATGTCTTTAAGATAAAATGTCTTAAAGATCCTGTGTCACTCGCTAAGAAAAATACATTCATTTTTTTAGTGCCACTGCGCTGCTCCCGTCGTCGTCGTCGTCGGTCGAGTGCCAGTAGGTAGACGGTAGCTCCAGATAAATAGGTCAAACATTGTTGTTTCGCTTAATTAAGTTAAGAAAAAAACAATCTCGTATCTAATTCCTTTTGTGGATCGTATCTTTTTCGAACAAACAATACCTACTTGTGATTATAATCATTTTTAAATGTTTTGCGACGACACACACGCATACACCGCACACACAATACAGAAGTAGGTATATCAATCTATAATTAAATGCGTGATGCAGTTTAGGGAAGGTATAGATACTCTTGAGGGCAGATTCGGCATAGGGTCGTTTGACAATAATAAAAATATATCTTAACAACCAGTGGCTGTTTTTTGAAATAAAATAAAAGAGAGAAAAAAAACCAAAGTGATATCTCAAGGGTTGCAGGCAGTTGTGCTGTGTTTTTGTCCTCATTCTATACCTTTTTCTTTTGGAGTCAGTTCTGATATACCAAAAAAAAAAAATCCCTGTATCTTTACTCTCGTTCATTGAATTAATGGTAATTATCTCTTTTTTGTGGTCTTTTTAAATCGAAGGGATGAATGGATAAATAATCGCTAAGGTGGTAACCTTTTATTATGGAGAATTGATAAACTGACGAGGGGATATAAAATGTCAGACGAATTTGACATGATTAATGATGTATACCTATTTAACTACCTATATTATGTACTGTATATCTGAAGGATAAATTAAGTGGATTAATGGTACATTACATTTTAGATGAATTGAATGTTTTATAATTGAAAATTAATGAAGAACAAAATGGCATTAAGATGAACAGTATATATACCTACACATTTGAAAATTAAGCTTTCCATCAAAGTTGTTTAAATGTGTTTCATGTATTGTGGAACGTAGATATAACTCCTAAAGGCATCTATGATCTCAAATTCAGTTTCCTTTTTTATATTTTTCGAATAATTTGAGTTAAATTGTTGCAGATAAATAAAATGGAACGTTGTGGAACGTAACATTTTTCATCGTCGCATTTGCTCTAGCTTTTGGTGTTGAATTGCATATGTGTACTTTTTAGAATAAATGATAAGTTTCCACATGACCAATTAGAACAAAGCAAAAGTGCTTTCGAGTAATCATTAAAATACGTTCCACATCACATTATTTTGTCAAAATTCGCTGCTTTACTACCATTTTCATTTAAGTTAGGTTCATTAAAATCTTATTCAAAATCGTGTGGACCTTTTTTGTCTATTTTTAATTTATTAATAACTTTTCGTCACAAAAATGTAATGTCAACTATACAAATAAAATTAAATATCAGCTAATTTTTGTAACAAATGTGATAACAGTGCTTTCGCGACACGAGTAACAAATTAGATTTAATTATTTACAGATAAGTAAATCTCGACCCTTAAGTTTATAATTTGTTTAAATTAAAAAAAAAAGTTTGACGGTCGTAAAATTTTCATTTAATCAATTGTTTTTTTTTTGTCTAGAAACTAAAACTTAAAAAAAAACCCAAAGCTCCGTCTCAATGACAAAAAAGTCATGAACTAACAGCAATTTATTTGTCTGCTAAAATTACTTCCTCTTTTTCATCAACAGCATATGAATCACCCTCTACAGAATAAGTATTAATATGAAAAACTCTGTTGGATTCTCTTGATGAGAAATATTAGATTTTTATTCATAATGTAAACTCAGAATGTGTTTAAGATCTTATATACTCGTGCTATATGATTTGTGGATCGTATCGCATAGATAAAGTCAATTTATTCACTCTCAATCTAAACACCACATTATTCATTTTAATCTTAACAATATAATCGCTATATCAGTGTTCTGTTGTGTGTTTGTTTTTACATCCACAAAATGTAATAATAATAATAAAATAAAAGCAAAATAAATTAATAATCTGATGCTCAGTGCTCACTATGCCCACAAGTCCACAAAACAGCACCATATCATCACACATCACACACTAAAGTCATTGTTGTAAAATGTGGCAAGTTACTACACATAAATAATATAAAAATATACAATCTTATAATACAAATTGCTCTTAAATCAAGCCAGAAACAGAACAGAAACGCATGGCGGGCGGACTTGATGATGTCCGCTCGACGTAAAGTAAGGGTACGATGTAGCTAAATAGGGGGGATTGTAAAATTGAGAACAATTTCGTATTTTTAATCAACGCGAACTTATCTATTGCTGCTTTATTACAGTTCTACAAGAAAAGTACACACAATGTAGAAGATAGGGTTACCATTATCTTGTAAAAAGCTAAAAAGGAAAGTATAAACAATTTTAACTCCACAGTCTTTCCATATGTAATATTTCAAAAGAAGATCAAATATTTGAACATTTAATAGTTCATTCTAACTTAACACATTTTTCTTAAGGCGTATTTAAATTTTTTTATACTAATAAGTGTATGGAACAAGGTGAAAATGCTTGTGGAACGTATTGGTTTTTTTCCCATAAAAAGGCAATTCAATGAAGTTGGCTCTGATTTTTTGATTTTTAATGAGTGTTTACAGCCTGGCAACTCTAAATCTAGAGTATATAAATTGAAAAATTGTTAAATTATAATAAAAAATTGTAAAACTATTATTTTATTTAGATTGCCCCTGCCCTGAAGTATAAGAGTGCTTGTTAAAATTGTATCATATAAAAGACTGTATCGCTTGTAACTCTTGATGAAAACTTAAGTATAATCACATATCACTTATGTGAGTGATGTTAAGAGATAATTCAACATCTCGGAAAGTTTATTAGTTAGCGCCGCACTTCAATTGTTATTCATCATTCTAAAGCAATCAACACAGATAATCACAAACAACTAATGATTTTACACTTTTTTTTTGTTGTGTAAATTTTTATTATGTATTCGTTTTAATTCTAATCGCTAATTTGTTAACCTCCCTGAATTACACACAAATACACTGACACACAATCAAACAACAATAACAATGAACCTTTTAAAGTGTAAAGGTATAAAAAGTTAAAAATAAAAAAAAAATGAGAAATTAATTAGGAATTGTTTAACTTAATGTATACATTCAAATGTATGTTTGTGTGTTTGCTTGTGATATATCTTTTCCTGTGTTGAAGTTTTGTTGCGGTTTTGCGAAAAATTTTAAGGTGTGTCGATGGTAGTTAAAGTTAAAAAGCATGCAATATTTTTATATAGATACTATTAACCTCATAATATGCATTTTGCACGCTATTTTCCAAACCGACCAACAAACCGACCAACTAATGGGCTCGTTTAAGGTTTGTGGAACGCACACCGATGGTAATACCTTTGCTATAGGTAGGTAGTGTATATTGAGGTGCCTATAATGATATGAGTGTATTTTTATCGTGGCTTATCTGTTAGATGTTTTGTTTTAGATACATTCGCACCTTATTTTTGCAGTTCACTTCGTTTGTTTTTTTGTATGATTATTTATTCCACACATTTGTTCGTTTATTTGTTTAAGCGAATGATTAATGTTCAACAGCAGTAATTTATTTGCATTAAATTACCATATATTATTTTTTTTTCTGTTTAGAAAAAAAAAAGTATCTCTAGGTATACCTGTTTAAAAGATTTGTGGCTATTTGTATCCTCTAAGTTTAAATATTGTAGGTGTGTGTGAAATTTATTTAAATTGGCATTTTTGACTAATTTTTTTCTTGTCAAGACCTACATTTTATTTTATTCTATTGATTGCCAGTCAATAAGATTTTAATCCGAGTTTTAAATTTATTTTATTCTTACCTACGGGCATATAAATTTATGTATAGGTTCCTTGTTAAGCTTTTTTAATCTGCTGCCCTTGCTATAAGCGAGGTTATATTATTCATCATATACTAATTAGTATTTCTTAGGATTGTCTTAAAGTAGTCAACATGTTGTCAATGTATCAATTTTGAAGAATTGACATTGTTAAGTGCAAGTATTTAGCATGTGGATCGTAAGTTTATTTTGTTGTTATTTGTGACCAGGAAAAATGACATGTTAATTTTTTATTTTTTTTGAATTGTTAAGTCAATTTGTCGATTTGTTAATTGATTGTTACCATGTTTCAATATATGGAAGCTTAATTCAGGAAAAAATCGTTAAAAGTAATGTGTGGATGATAGAAATTGTGTACCTAATTCAATTTTCTTAAATTATTTTTAAAATTCAATTCGTTTTGTTGTATTTTTACCTTTAGATCCTGACTTAATTGTTTTTTCCTTAAGTGTGCGTTGTCTAAGTAATTATGACACCTGTGGGTTTTTTTATTCCACATTCGCTATATTTATATTTTGTTCTGTGGATGCTAATTAATTTTCCTCTTGACTTAACTTGACAGTCAACATTGTGTCACTATTTTGATATTTGAATAATTGACATTGGTAACGAATTATGGAAGCACATAGCATGTGGATCGTAAATCCATCAAAAAGGCATGTTTCTGTTGTGAACGTCAACTTACATATTATAATTGATATCTCTTTGTTTATTATTTATAATTATTTATTTGTCAAGATGTAATTCTGTGATAATTGAATGAAGAAATACATCTGTGGAATAAAACTAAACACAATTTGTCGTAATTTTATATTTAACTTTATACAACAAAATGTGAAAATTAACATAAAAATATGTTAACACTTGTTCGCATGATATTTATTTAATAAATTTCTATATCACAAAAGCTGTAACACATAATTGATTAATAATAGTTCCAAAATCACTGATGTGGAAAATAGGTCTCTAATATAACAATACCTACATACATACATACATATATAAATTCTATAATTTCGATCTAATAATGATTGAGCATTGTTTGCAGTTATTTCAAAGATACATTAAAAATTTTATTTGGATTTTTTTTATTTACAAAGCTGGTTTAAAGATACTCGTACCTACTAACCTATTCATTGCTAAACTTTTATAGATTAAGGCAATTTAAAAAAAAAAAAATCCCAATTTTTATTTTTCTTTCTTCATTAACAATGTTTGCTATAAAAAACCCAACATCTGCTTATCTATATAAAGACAAAAAAAAAAAAAACAAAAAAAAAATTATCAACCAAGGCAACAACAAAATATATTTAACATTTTTGATGAATGAGAACTCATATCTCATAATTCCTATAATGAGTCTGAATAATATTTTCCCTTGAATATTAAGTATAGGTATGTGTGTGGGATGTTTGTTGAGGTTTTATTTTTGTTTTTTTATTAATAAACTTTTTCCATATAGAAATTACATTAAATTAAATTTGAAAATATTATGTGCATACATAAAAGATATTTTTGTATCTATATGGCAAGATGTGTTAGCCCAGGTGCTAGATAAAAAGTGAAATCATATAACGAATGCATATATTAATGACATTTTGGATGACATTTACATCAATTTAATGTTTCGAGAGTGATTTTTTTAAATCGAAAAAATTTACATAATTTATTCATTACATAAATTTAGTTTAAAAAATGCAACAAAATGTCAAAAAATAAATTTTATTTATGTGTCCACAAAACTGCAGTTGTTCGTAAAACAAGAAACTTTTGTTAATTTTATTTAGAATTAGTGAAAATTGCAGTTAAAATTAAATACACACTCTTAGATATCAAAAGTAATGTGATATTTTATTCAAAAAGTCCCATAAAGGATTCAGAGAATGTGTACCTAATTAAAAATCCATAAAATCTTGAAGTAAATGTCCACTTTTCATGTCTTTATACAATCAACCAATATATAACTGATATTGATTACCTATAGATCAAGAAATAAAACTCAAATTCCCATGGTAAAGTAGTGAAGAAGTGTTGATGGCTTTAGACTCCTGTTTTCTTTGTTGTAGGTATATACTGAAGATAAACCCATGTAGGAAGTGTAGACGACCCACGATGATGCCAACAACTAAGATAAAAACAACGAAGAATCAGAAAATAAAAAATAAAAAATCACTGTCAAAAGATACATATCAAAATTAATTAAGTAAAACGTTTTTATTACCCCCGTACGATTAAGATCCACAACCACACATGACATATCCCATATCCAGAGTGAATGAAATTAAAAAAAAAAAAAAATCCCTTTTGTTATATTATATTTATTGAATTGTCTTATCTTAAGTTACAAATCGCACAGGAAAATATATTTCAACTCGAAATTATTTTCAAACAGAAGCGCATATCCCTATAAGTATAAGATAAAGGTGCGCCATCAGATACATTCCACAATCCTTTTGTATATAGGTAGTTCATTAATCCTTGATCGTTATTCCTTTTTCTCCTCTCACAATAATTGTGAGTAGGTATTTTCTTTATTGTGAGTTTTGGAATTTATTAGATTACCGATTTAATTTTATAGTGAAGTTTAATTTGGATGTGACATTTGGTTGAGGATATCAACTTTTAGAACAAAAAAACAACACAAAACAAAAAATAAATATAAACACAGATGTGACAAAAGGGTTGCCTGGATGTTGCTCTGATGATGGCCTATAGCTCATTAACTACCGGTTTTTTTTTTGTATCTATAAGATACATTTTTTCCTCTTTGTTTACTTTGAAACTATTCTAGAATCGACTCTGCGTTCTACATTTTTTCATTTTTTTTTTCTTGTTTAAAAGGTGATGCTCCTTATAAACAAGTCCACACATAAAATACAAAAACTAAACTAAAAAGAAAAATATCGAACATTTAAATTGTAATTTATCTCGACATTCTTGTTAACCAATTGGTTGTTTGTATCTTTTACTTTATTATATTTCTACCTGAATTTTCTGTGTGTTGTATCTTCTTTGGAGAGCTTCCAGTACCTCACCTCAGTGATGTAGATACATTTTTATATCGTCCCACTATATACAATTAGGTTTATTATATGACTGAACGTGAACATGAAAACGGGTGGACTAAAAAGAAAAAAAGAAGTAAGATGCTAATTTGAAATCCATATGTCACTCGAATTTTATTGTGACTTCCATATCTTTTGATATATCAATTAAGTTTATTCATTTTATTATCTTCAACTTTCCACTGTGTATAGAATGCATATAAAGTCTTTTCCTTATATAGAGTATTTTATAAAAGAACCATAAAGTGAAATGCGGTGTGATGATAATCAAATTCAATTTATATTGTGGATTTTTTTTTATTTTGTTGATATCCGTCGGCAGCAGCGATGGCGGGAGTTGTATTTAATTAGTATCTACATAGAAATCAAATCATATAAATTATTGAAATGTGAGAATAAATGTGTGGACACGGACTGCCAACCGCAACGACCGTCGATGATGATCATTATTATTGAGGTGTGGTTGATCCGCGCTGTGGGAATCGTTGAATGTGCCAAATTTAATTAGGTTCCACAAATTATTTGATTTTTTATTATACCTTCTTCTGGTTGTCTGGTTTATTGGCTGATGGGGGACGAGATTTAATGACTTAAGGAAGTGTGGTTATGTATAATGGTTGCCATATATTGAAAATTTATTATTTAAGCTTCAACCGTAAATTTGGATTTGCTTTCACAAGGAGATATTTGATCTTTTTTAACGCAAAATAAGAGAAAAAATGTATTTGATCATTTTGATCAAACGAATTTTAGAATAGAAAAGGTAAATAAGATACGTTCCACACTGTTGTTTCTTAATTTTCAGTCTGGTATGAGTTCATATGTGGATTATCTTTCATACAACATTCAATTTACCTCAAAAAGAGAAAAATTGCATTAAAACAGGAAATAGGGCCATTTATAAAAATACGTTCCACACTCGTTATCGAATGCCTTTCAGTAACTTATTGAATTATTTGAGAAGTCAATCAAAAACAACAATTTAAATTTAAAAATATTCTATCCTCTAAATCAAAGAAGTTTAATAAATAGGTTCCACACTTATTTTTATTACTTAACTCATTATAGTAGACATTAAAAATCATTGAGTATTCTTTTGTAAAATATGTTTTTTATGGTCTTAATTCTTCCAAAGCACAAATCATCATCAGAAATATCATAATCTAAAAATCAATTAATATTTTATGAATACATTCCACATCAATTAGTTTCCACAGTCATAAGGTCTTTCAAAAAGTATAAGCAAAATAAAATTCTATGATTATAGACCTTTCAAAAACTTGAATTCTCAGTGCTAAATGTTGTTACCATTTTGTCACAAAAGTCAATTTTATAACTGCTCAATGGTAACTCGATTTTAATTACCAGCAATTTTTCTTGTGACTCCCAGGACATTTAGTTTTTATTTTCTTTCATTTTCTCTTATTCGTCAACTTCTTATTTTGGCTTAAAGTAGATACAAACATGTAGATGGTACATTTTGATCTGATGGTAACATAACTCAATTAATTAAACGATGTGTAATAAAAAAAACAAACACAACTGGAATTCACATAAAACAAAATGAACATCAGCACCAAACAACATAGAGACTTAATTTAATCGATGACTTGAAATCGAATTAAATTACATATCTACACACTCGGTACTCTATACTCTGCAAGTCCAGCTGTGATTGTTGCCATAAGTGACAAATTTGGCTCTAATTAAAATTTCTATACAAAATGAAAACTATTTTTTTTTTCTTCTTAACTTGTGAAATCCCCCATCGAGAGCAGAATCCAAATCGGAGACGAGAGTGAGTAGTGACCAGTTAGTGTTGTATTAAATGTGCGAACCAAAGTTGTAGATAGCTAAAGCGAATAATTACTAATCGATGGTGCTACATGTCTCCCAGGTATCTTATAGATACCTACGTACGAAAAGGCACCTTTAACTTCAACCACATCCACATAAACATCCACATCGACGACGAGGAGCAACGAGTAAAATATATATGTACATAAATACAAAATGTACGTGCTCAGACTAATTGCTGGATCATGGGGGGTAAAGAAGCTAAAAGATTCGAATATAAAATAAAACTGAAAATAAAACAACAAAATCCACTCTCCATTTCGCATTTAATTTCCAACAACGATCGAGGGAATTCGTTAAATCAATGAAATCAACACGCGCAGTTTGATAAATTCAATCGTACCTATTGGAAAAAAAGGTAAATAAATAAGATAGAAAAATACAAAATAAAAGGACATGCATTAAAGGCCTGTTAAAGTGGAACTTGAATTTGCCAAGTCGGGTCTTCAGCGTTCAGCATTGAGCGGTTGTCGTATAGTCATCGTCGTAGTCGCTGTCGCCTTAAGTCCAACCTTATACGCGTGTATAGCGATATCTTTTGGCACAGCCATCAGAGTGATCCCCTGTTGGGCAGTAATAGATAAAAATGTGTATCTCATGCATATATACATACATACTCGTATGTATGCAACCCAACCGACCGACCGCAAAAGACAATTATGGTAAAATGCGAAACCTATACCAAGCAATTAGTAACAAATGATCAATTAATTTTGCAATAAAAATTACTAAAACACGAATTCACCTTGTGTGACTGCATTTAAGACCTTTTTACAAACAAACACACACACACAAACATCTTTCCACTAAAAAGGAGTATCTATCAAAAAAAAAAAAAAACAAATACAAAAAAAAAGTACGCACAAAACAGTCTGAAGATGGAAAAAAGTATCTCATCTTAAAACATAGGAGTATACGGGGCAAGCTTTGATGGGAAGCCATTCGTATATCAATAGACTTTTAGTGTGATTCGATAGGAGCAGCAAAAAAGGATTTCTTTTTGGATTTGAAGTGATGAAAAATCGAAAACTAAATGTCAATCGGACGTCAACATAGCAAGAGGTTTTTCCTTATATTTTTTGTTTGTGAGATAAGTTGACAGGTGGGAATGTATACCGCTGAATGATGGTGTGGAAGATGGGATTGTGCTATTTATGGTGAATTTAACTTGTCATCGCGGGAATACGCGATGGAATTTAAATGCTCAGGAAGTAAATTGAATGAACCATCATATCATCAATTGAAGAAACGCAATAAAATAAATCAAAGAGGGATAATTGTGAGAAATACGTTCCACACCTTTTTGCAACGAAATATCTGGAGTATTTTTATTTTATAAAGATGTTAAAATATGTGAAAAATGAGAGGCTTTGTGAAAATTTGTTTTATTTCATAATCTACCGACTTTTGTTCTTATAAGAGGTTGTGGATTGTAAGGTTTTGGGAAAGATGTGGTGGAATTCCATGATTGACATATTTGTGAAGAAAGTACAATTATTTTTGCATACTCTGTTTTTGAATATCATTACAACTTCATTCATAATAGAAGCCTTAATAAAAATAAATTAACTTACGTTCCACAATGGGTTATTATGTCGAAATTGTCAAATTAATTTGTATTTTCCTGCAGTTTTGTTTCAAATTTGTTTAAATGTTAGAGTCGGTGACTAATTCAATGGCAAAAAATACCTTATAACCACAAAAAGTTTTTCAATACGTCCCACATGCAAACAATTCACGAAAAATAGAAATATATTTGTTTTTTTCTTGTGGATTTAAAGAAAATGCTATAAAATCTGATATTAACCAAAAGTTAATTTCCTTTCCAAATAAGATTTATATCAATGCTTTTGCTTTAGAACAATCACCATATCTAGATCTTTAGATTTTCCCATCATAGAACTGTATAATTTATCTTGAGTATCTTATTCATCCTCATAGCCAAAGCGAAAGTCAATAAGATAGATTATTATCGAAAAGGTATTCGATATTGTATAAAACTTCAGATGGCATTTAAAAACAATAAAAAATATCTTCTTATTAGCAATTTGAATTCATTGATTTTTGCATCGGAAGTTTAAATATAATAAAGTGTCTCATAAATAGACTCATTTAACCCATATCGTCCAACACCTTCCTTCTTTCAGACTCTAGGTCTTCCAAAGAGCAGGTAGATATATCTTTGGGTTATCTGCAATTCTCATCACACTAGGATCGATTACAAACGACCTTATCGTCATTATCTTGAATCCCAACTATTAACACAATGTCGTTTAAGTCAACTTTAATATCCAAAAAAAAAATGTGTGGCACCCCAAACCCAAAAAACTGTCATCCGATTTTATTGTTTCTTTTTTATTATTTTTTTTTCGAATAACCTACAATGAAATTCAAAACCGTAAGGTAAAATATTATAAGAAAAACCTTTAAAAAAACCGGTTGTTATTTTAAATTGTTTTAAATAAAATTAAAGACAAAAAAAAAAGACAAACGTAACTTCCAGAGCCATGTTGTACTAATTACAAAAATGAGCCCAAAAAGATACAGATACGGATACCCCTTCATCAATCCAATCCAGTGATGATTTTCGATGAGAGCGAGAAAGACTGAATTGGAAATTAAATTGGAAGGAAGAGATTGCCCGGATGATGTGTGGTAAATGATTCCAAGAAATCATGGCAATCTGCTGCATCTACACTCTACAGCAGCCAGCAGCCTCATAATACCATGTCGAACATTTTCATTTCGCTTTATGAATGAATTTCGTATGCTAATTTGTTTCGATACTTCTTTTCTGTCTTGTCTCTTGTGCTTTAGTTTAGCCTTAACTTAAATCCACCCTGGGATAAGTCTATAGATAGATATACATGTAGCTTAGCTGATGATAATGATGATGATGATCTACCAGAGATCTTGTATATCTTGTATCTTGAGAAAATATCTGTCCCTGGATTACTGGCGTACTCGAAACAGCGAAACAGAAAAAAAATGTCAATTTGATGGCACATTAATTGTTGGCTTAATAATGCGGCAAATGCAATATTTTACCAAGAAAATTGTCATTGTTCCTTAAAATACAATTTTTGTTTTTCATTACAAATATTATTTTACGTTGATTGGGGTTGAGAGGAAAATGTATCTTTTGCGTGAATATAATTTAAAAATACATGCAATGATGCATTTAATTAAATTTTCTCAACACTACGTCAAGTTTGAAATTAAATTTCACTCCATTTTATACTTGATTTAATTATTTTTATATTTTTTTTTACCAACAAATGTATAAATCACTCGTCACTCGTTTCTTTCTCTGATTTTTTGATTTTTATTCGAAGAAAATTAAAAGAGGAAAGGAATCTTTGAATGTGCCTGATCTCGTCTGACCCTATTTAAAAATCACTTAAAATACCACCGCACTTTTGGTGTGACATGATATCTTGTATCTTTTCAATTTTGCCCGCGGCATATCGCTCGATAAATGCAAACAATTTCCGAACAAAAGACCTAAAAATCCCTTAAATTGCATTTTAATCCCGAAATAGATACATTTTACGTTTAAATGTATCTTTTTGTTGTTATTTTTGTTGTTGTTTGTTCATCAAAGAGTAAAGTGAGTTGTTTGTTTAAGCACAAGCTAAAAGAGTTTGTACTTGTACTTAGTTTTTGTGTTTGGCAGCGCGCTAAAAGTCCCGCAGATACAGGAGAGAATACTCAGCCTCACATGTATCTTTTGGATAAAGCTATTATTTTTTGCGTGTTTTTCAATCTTTTTTTTTTTAAGAAAGATCTGCGAACATAATATGGCAGCGAAGCGGTGCGGCGGCGCTCGCTGTGCCTTTTTCTTTAATGTCTGACAAATAGTTTAGACAGCGAATTTATTGGCCACTTAGATAATTATTGTTGGAAATGGTTTAATTCTTTGTCACTTTGTGGTTTCTACTGTCTGCGGTTTTTTTTTTGTTCGTCTTGAGCATTTACTTTATTTAAACCATCTATCTTAAGTCTTAAAAAAAAAAAACAGATTTGTATCTCAAACAAATTTCTGTGTGTGATGTGCCAATTGCCAAATCAGTGCTATGTTTTGATCAAGGAAAAAAAAGGTGTTGATTGATTTGCTGCCATGTTGTGGTATTGAAAGGTTGTATGTTGCACGAATCTGTTAGATGCAATAGTTGCAGCTTGTATAATGTCAGTCATTTGGTTTAAAATTATGTCGAAAATTTAAATCTTTTTCTGATCGTTTCTGATGAGTCTCGAATTTGGGCAAAGTACGAGTATCTATAGATTATATTCTTAGGAAGTTCCTTGTGGATGTCATTTGGAATTCGTTGCATTAATTTATGTTGCTTCGCGTTCAATTAACACTTTTCACTTCATTTAGTCGAGTTAATAGTCCATGCCACCGCACAGCAGTATATTTTGTAGATGGGTATGTATTATATGTATCTATACACACATTTTGTTAGGGCATCATTAAATGAACGACCCTATTAATGGTGGAATGTATTTCGAATAAGTATCTATGGTTTTTTTTTTTGGATTTTCCATCTAAAATAAGGGACAGACAAACGCACAGAGTGAAAATTTTGTGTGTTATGCCTGCTGCCTGTTTTTCCTGTGTGTCACTTTCGGGTTCGGTTCAACAAAATAAATGCCATTCGAAGGAAAAAAGGCGGAAAGTCAACATAAACTTTAATTCACGATTTGTGGCATTTAATTCATGGAGTCAATATATTGAAAAGTGATGTGATGTTTTGTGTGTAAACATTTTTAAGAGTTTGATATGGGGAATTTTTGTGTTTTGCCGACGGAACGGAGAAGATATTTGGAATACCACTTCAATTTATAGATCATCTTCATCAGGGGATTTTAGAGGGGGAATTAAATGCAAAGTATTTATAATGAGGCTATTAGGGAGGTTTCACATCTGTCATTTGTTAAATTATATCTATACATACTTATGTATATACCTTTTAGTCGAATTTGATTCGTTGATTTAGTTTATTAAATTTGATACTTTAGCAACAGCTTGCAGAATAAAAAAAAAGATGGTTGATATCTTGTTTGAACATTTGCTATCTAATCTTATTTGGATAGAAATTTTGAACTTATTGAACTTAATTGGTTTTGAAAATGCAGTTTTTATAACTGTGGATCTTAAAAAAGACATTTGGAATGCTTTTCGAGAACAAAATCACGAGTTCATAGTGTGGATCGTAAATTTAAATTGAAAAACTAGTATCTTTATCAATAAATAAACAAAGTAATCAAACATTTTTGAAAGCATGTGGATTCTATACGAAAAACTAATATAAATAATAATTTTAAATCTTCCACACTCCCTCCGGAAATGAGCTTAGGCTTGTGGATCCTATTTCTATATAAAGCTTTAAAATTTCAGTCCAAATATTACTTCCTGGTAAGGAGTAAATATGAGTTCTTATTTTTTGTGTGTCAGTTTTGTTTTAAGGACCTCGCTTATATCATTAAATCCTTGTGGATCGTATTTGTTCCAAAACACATACTCAATAGCACTTTTAAATCTTATTTTTTTCCCTTTCTATCTCTCTAAAAATTATAAACAAAAACTAATAATAATTTTTTTCTTTAAATTCTTTCAGAAAACAATGAACCACCAAGAATCAAATGCAATTTGCGCAAACACAAACCAAATCGTAAACCCCGTACACCATTCACAACGCAACAATTGCTATCACTGGAAAAGAAATTCCGTGAAAAACAATATCTAAGCATTGCTGAACGAGCTGAATTTTCCTCATCATTAAGGCTGACCGAAACACAGGTGAAAATCTGGTTTCAAAATCGACGTGCCAAGGCGAAACGCCTCCAAGAAGCTGAAATTGAGAAAATCAAAATGGCTGCGTTGGGACGTGGTGCACCTGGAGCTCAACTTTATATGGGCTATTTTCATCCAAATTTGATGCATTTAGGATAGAGCAATTCATCATAATAATAATAAATTTTGATAAACAAATTATTATATCTAATTTATCATCAATATCATAATCATCATCCAAAATTTAATACCTACCCCTCAACCCCCAAAATTGCTGTGATGCTAGAGCATTTTGTAAATAAAAAAAAGATTAAAATTAATTAAAAGAAAAAAAAACTTAAAAATTAATCTAAGTTACACACAAATGTCCAGTTAAAATAAAAAAATAAAATTAATAATTATATATAGAAGAGAAAAAACTAAAGAAAATTGTATGTAGTATTATTATTAAATGAAAAACAAAAATACTTTCTCCTCGATTGCTGTACCTACAAGCAATCAAAGTCAAAAACTAGTTAAAAATTAAAAAAAAAAAGAAAAAAACTGCAATAAATAAAATGTAAATATTGATTGGTTCTTAGAGGCAAAAACTAAAAATAAAATAAATTATATAATTTGTATTATCATCACCACGTGGTTGTATTAAAAATTAATTAAAATTCAAATAAAAAAACAATAAACCTAAAAATTAAAATTTAAAAATTCTATCAGCAATAATGTAAAAAATATCAATTGTATTTTATTTTTTGTACATAAATACTAGAAAAAAAAAATATAAAAAAAAAATGAAAAAACCTATTCAAAAAACACAAAAATTAAAAATGTTCACTATTTATTTCGTCTTAATTTTGTTTATATAAATTGATAAAAATAAATAAAACAAAAAGAAATATTTCAAAGAAAAAAAAAAATTTAATGAATTTTTCGTACTTAATACTGACTTAAGCCCGAAAAGTTTAAATAATAAATTTATGTAAATACATACATCAATATATATATTATATATTATAGACGTATACGGAGAGATAAAACGTAAATGTTATAAGATTTATTATTGTATTATTGTAACCTTGACAAAAAAGCAAAAACAAAACAAAAAATTAAAAACTAATTGTATATATTATTTTAAACTATATATTTAAAACAAACAAAAAATTATAAGAAAAAAACAAAAAATGGAAAATTCTTGAGAAAAAAAATTATAAAACATTCATTTTTAAAGAAAAATTAAAAAACTATCGTTTTATTTAAATTCTAAGAATACTTTGGAAGATTGGTTTTTCCGACGGCATGCATTCGAATGGAAAATATTTTGGATAGTTAAGGTTTATACGGATAATTTTTTTTAATGGTATTTCATAAAAACTCTAAAATTTAGCTACAAACGGTTTCCACAATAAAGGTTATAAACAATTTCCGTAGAAAGAAGAAACTGATAGTTTAAGCTTTAAGGAGTGATTCCTGATTTTAGCTTCAAAAATTGCTAAGACATCACTTTGGAAGCTTTCCATATCTTCTTAAATGGCTTTTAAACTACGCCGGGCGGCGACTTGTATAATATAATATGTAGATAAGTTTCAATTCAGATCACAAGCAAAACCAGTAAAAATTTGAAGGTTTTCAATTCTAGGACATGGATGCCATATAACCCAGCAGTATTACAATACCGTTTCTTATAAATTATGTGTTCATAGGTTTCAAAGTTTAATCATTTTAAAATTCTCCAGAGTTTTTAGAGTTCTTTTTAAAAAATCATATACATGGCATTGGCTCAGCTGTTATACTATATATAGTCAAGTCATAGTGATTTATGAAGCACTCCTGAAACTTTTATTTAAATAAAGTCTAATATCTTTAAATATATAAATCATTGATTGATTAATAACATTATTAGGCTACTTCTTAAGAAGTTCATCGGTATGAATGTTAGGGTTTAAAACATTTTTTTGGCTATGAGTACGAGGAAGACAAATTTAATGCTCAATGTACATGAGAAAGTCATGAGAAGAAGAAACAAAATAGGACCCAAATGGCTACCCTGCGGAATACCCCAGTAATAAAAGATGTGAATAAATTATTATTATTAAAGACTCGAGAAATAAAGATTCACAGCAAGCTACCAGAATTTGAGTGATATGAAATCGAAATTAAAAATCAAGTAAATTAATTTTAAGTGTTACTACAACTTTCGGTCGATTTTGTAACTTTGATTTTTTTCGAAGTCACCTTTTATGAAATTAAAAACAGCTGCCATTTTGGATATTTTTGGAGTATTTTGACTTTGCCAAATTGATTTTTTTGTTGTATTTTGTTTTTGCATTATTACTGTAAATTGAGTACTGCCCTATAATTGTTTTGATGCGGCAAACCGAAAAGCATAAGTATACAAAAAAAAAAAAAATGGAAGAAGGTGTATTTAAGCCTTTGGGAATTTTAGATGCCGTGTAAATTATTAGAGCCGACATTTACCAATGGATCCTATCATCTGAAAAAATGCTTAAAGTCTGTAAAGAAGAAACTTAAAGATTGTAAGGAATGAAATAAAACTTAGAAACAAAAGTACGTACATACGTTTGAGTTTACTCATGAAATTTTTAAGTGCATACTTAGTAAATTATTGAGAGTGGCTCAAGTCTCCCGTGTGATCAAGTCTCCCGCTTTGATTCGGAATAAGTGATACCAAATTCCCTGAATTTCGAAATTCGTAGCAGATTTTCCACTACGAACGGATTTTGCATTAGCTTTTACGTGATTCGTAGCAAATTGCCGATTACGATGGAATTCGTGATAGGGCTGATTATTTTCCGTCTTTGTATATTTTTTTGAAAGCACGTTCTTTCAATTTTATTTCTTATATAGGTAGTTTTGAACTTTGGAAAATTAATATTAATCTTTTTCAGCTGTGGTGCGTTTTACAAGTTTGACGTATTAGGTACATACAAATTTAAAAAAAAAAATAGTGTTCATTAAAAAAAATTATTCAATTCATACTTTTATTTCATTCTCGAAAATCGAGAACAAAAATGCAAATTTTAAAAATATATGAATGAGCTACCATGCAGTAAAGGGTTAAGTAACTTATATCTAAGGACAAGGCAGGAAGTGTCTTTAAATCAAAAAGGTTTAACTTAAAATTGGTATTTTTTAGCATGCGAGTAATAGGTTCATTAGAGTCATAAGAAAACTCGAAAACTCAAGAACCTCTAAACCACAAACGATCCAAGTACTGCTATACCTATAGTGACCTGTTTAGTGTTAACATTAACAATAAAACTATAAAGGATTTCGAAAGCTTAACATTTACATATTTTTGCAAACCAAATTTCTAGTTTGACAGCTTGACCGACGAGTTAAAGCGACCGATAAAAAATTTTTGAACTGACAAATTTTGCAGCTGACGATGTAATCTATCATTATCATGTTGCGGAATCTAAAACATTCAAAATCAAAAATTTATAAAAACTGTTTGGAAATTTCTAACATTAAAAAAAATAAATAATTACAATAGTTACTTAACTTAACATATACATAAAGGACAAATATTTCACGTCGCCACTGCATCTGAAGATTTTTCCCGGTGTTGTTTTATAGCTCAGTGGGACAACTTCAAAACTAGAACCTATAATTCAGAAATTAAGGTTATGTTAACAACCGAACTTATCAAACAAAACCATTATTGCAGAAGTTAACATTATTAAAAATCGTAAAAGCTCTACAAAAAAAATTTGATAAAAATGTTCTTTGAATCCATTTTGTTGAGAACAATTAAAAAAAACCTTGAAGCTCATATTTCTATAAAAAATAAAGTTGTGTTCATTAGAACAGTTTATAAAATCAACTTAAATATTATAATACTCGAATATTAAACCAAAACACCTGTTCTTTAAATTTTTTCTTCATTGATGAATTTTTATAAAACTAAAACATCAAATAAATACCAAGTTTTCAACGGCTCAAACGAGGGTTATCAGTAAAGGTCGATTAGAGCCATTTTAAACATCATTAACATTCATACATGTCTTAGATGATTGTAGTATGAATGAGATGACACAAAAAGCATTCGTATGGTACGCGTATGTTTCATGCTTGGTGTTTTGAAAATGTTTAGGTCGAAGTTTATTATGGTATCAAAATAATGCAAACAAATCACAATTTGGTCAATCATATTTGCTCTTGCGGGTTATCATTTGAATTATGCTTGGTTACAAAGATTTATTAATTTTATTTATTAATTTTGTTATTTTCACACGGTAATAGAAAAATTGAAACTTACCAATTTTAAAAATGTTATTTCAATTTAAAATACATATAAAAATAACCATTAAAAATCTTCTTAATAATGGAGGAGTTTCTTAAAATTAATTTGTCTTCGATTTTTTTTAAGTTAGTAAAAGTTTTTGCTTAGGTAGTAAATGTATTTTTCTTCAAGTAGTTTATAATATGGCCCAGGGAGATTTATTTTAATCAGCGTTTTTTCGTCGTCGTAAAATAGTGATATCAAAAACAAAACATTTTTGAAAACAAATTTTGCAAGTTTATTTTTTGTAAATCGTGGAAAAACATGGGAACATGTTACCACACAACCCAAATACCTAAACCATTTCTATCTTCTTTAGTTATCCAACCTTTTAAGAAGATAACAATAATTGTTTTTGTAATGTCGTTTAATGTATGCATCTGCATCTTCAAATGTTTTCTTTTCAAATTATAACGTACAAATTCATCGCAATAGTGACAACAAAAAGAAACAAAAAGTTCATTTAAATCTCATTAAAAATCAAAATTAAATCCAAGGAAAAAAAGTTAAAAATCTCGTCCTCTTATACTTGTGGAGGTTGTTTTATAAATCTTTTGTTTCGATGCGATGCATCTCGATTATTTCTCATTTCAGCTCACTTTGTAATCAGCTGTCATCGCTTGGGATTGTCTTTCTGTTCCTGAGAGGTTTTCCTCTTTTCTTGTCTTGAGATTGTTTTTTTTATTCTGTTTTTTTTTTTTTGTGGCAATTTTTCTCGAACTTAAGTTAAGTGCTGGCGTCTGAAGGAATTCAATTTTCTCGCCTTTTTATGGCCCCAACGCGCAACCCTGATGCATCGCGCTTCCATCACAAGAAAAAAAAAAAAAACAACAACAAAAAAAGTAACAACTTGGTGGAATAATTCATGACACCTCAAATAGTGCTCCACCACACGTCCCTCGACTCGGTACCACCACCGCTGCTGCTGCTTCTACCGTTGTCCACCTATGGCCAGGGTCGAATGAACAGAACGTCCCGGGCGGACTTCACAAAACACAAACCAGTGTTGTATAAATTTAATGAAAAATCGTTAACAATATTTTCCGCAAGTCTGTCCATTGCATCGCATCGCCATCCAGTGAGAGGTTGACTATATGGAAACCTATATGGGTCCAATGGTGCACTCCTGCGGCTCCCCGTGTGTGTACAGATTGAGACATCAATCTGACAGGAGCCTTTGGCTTTAGCTTTGGCTATAAGGTCAATCATTTCTTTGTTCATTTTGCCCGGATCGGATCGGAACAATTGCATTATGTATGTTGCTGTTTAAGTGCTATGCTTTTGCCTGCCCGCTCGAGGAACCAAGCGGTTCGTAATCGTAACGTATAAATTTTGCGCTTTCCGCGATGATGATGATGATCGTGGTGTCGCTGTGTCGGTGTGGAGGAAAAATTGCTGAATCTATTAAATTGGGACATCTTCTGTGGGACACATTGAGAAATCGCGGGCATTAAAGTGCTCGCTGCGCCGCAATGCGCCCTCTTCGATTCGAACTCAATTATGTGTGCGCTCGCTGAAGTTTGACGTTGTAATGTGTCAATTTCAATTGTGGATTCTGTTTAATTTTCAGTTAAACTCGTATAACTTGTCTTTCGATGACAGTTGCTATATGTCAAGTAGCTAAGCTACTATGTCGAGCATTGAGCCCGTCATTTCTGTGGAAACTCATCTGTACTTCTTGCAATAAATCCAACAAGAAGTATTTTTTTTCTTTTTTTGGTATCGATAGGTGTCTCTATTTTCAGTTCGCGCGGTGTGAGTATGTGGACAATTTAGAGCAATAATAATTCAAGGTCCTTGAGGAATGAATTATGTAACACGATTATGTGAAATAATTGTTTTTGTTGGGGCGATAAGAAGCCGCAGGGATCACCCTCTTAGAGCAAACTAAAGGACTGTTCAAATAGTGTTCGACGGGCGGCCAGCTGTGTCCAGTAACTGAATCGACTGAAGCAGTTTTTATATAAAGAAACCAATAATCAGACGAAAATACATTTGGATATCAACCCACACGCACAAATAGCCATCCAAGGCAGGACCGGAGACGGAGACTTCCTGCTGAGCGAAGATTGGTCTTTAAACATTGACGACGGACGCGACGCACGATACGCTACACATATTCGCGGTTCCAGAACAAAAGCATCAACATATGGACTGGACATGGACATGGACGCAATCACCACTCCATTAGGCGGAAATATAACTTAATTGCTTCCCAAACACACCCCAGGCGGTTGATGTTTGTATATACATTTTGATAGATACGATGAGTATTTACATATATGTGGTTATAAATGGTGGACATGGATGTGAGCGTTAGCGGCGGCGGCGACACGGTGGCGTATAAGTGGTGCTGCTGTTGCATACATAGGTACATAAGCCTATGAGGAAAAAAAGGATGATATAGTGACTTTTTTTTATTTATGTAATAGGCTTTATGGGGCTGGTTGGTAATTGGGGGAAAATTGACCAGCTTTAGTTGGTGATCAAGTCAAATTTACGATTTTAATCAAATTTTTACGATATACCAACAACTGTGTTTGGTAATTGCAATAAATAAACTAAATTATTTGGACTTAATCCCTTTTATATTGTTAGCGATGTCATATATTTGGTCGTAATGAGGTTCTAAAAATAGATGGCATAGAAAATGATTTGGTCAAATTAGAAAAAAAAATAATACGAATTTATGAAAGTATTTTTTTCGGTGCAAGACTTGAGGTGGAACTTTTGTGCAAAGATTGGGTTTGAAAAACACTTCTTGCAGAAGATTAAAGCGAAAGTATATATATGCATTTTCGATAAATGTCTAGAGTAAAAATGTTGATAATTTATAGAACGAAGCGATTGATAAAAGCCTGTATAATATCTTCCAAATGTAAGCGGATCATTTTTCTATAGGTTTAACAGGAGACGTTCAAAAGGACAGATTTAACGTTAGGCTTAAAGACTTTCATCGTATCTTGTATCTCTTATCTCTCATCTTTCATCTCTCATCTCTCATCTCTCATCTCTCATCTCTCATCTCTCATCTCTCATCTCTCATCTCTCATCTCTCATCTCTCATCTCTCATCTCTCATCTCTCATCTCTCATCTCTCATCTCTCATCTCTCATCTCTCATCTCTCATCTCTCATCTCTCATCTCTCATCTCTCATCTTTCATCTCTCATCTCTCATCTCTCATCTCTCATCTCTCATCTCTCATCTCTCATCTCTCATCTCTCATCTCTCATCTCTCATCTCTCATCTCTCATCTCTCATCTCTCATCCCTCATCTCTCATCTCTCATCTCTCATCTCTTATCTCTCATCTCTCATCAAGTCTGTCAATATCGAAAAGATCTTCATTATTTGTATGATCTGTCATTCAATTTCAGTTTTCAAGATTTTTTAAAAGCAATCCCTTTCTTTTAAGTCCATAAGTAAACTTTAAATTGAAAGTTGTACATTTTGAAAAATATTTTAACTTATAAACAAAGTGACTTTGTAGTCCAAACATGAAGCAACTGTTTGGACCATGTTTATCGCCTATTCCTTAATGAAATTTCAAACTCTGGTTTGCAATTCCTCTGACACATGTCACAATCGATCTTTCCGCATAAAATTCCCAAATCGTGTTATCAGCCGTCTTGATGACGTCAATTGACCATAATGGGACTGTAATTTTGACCAGTTTGATTATTAAGTGAGCTACAATCCGATACCGTCAAAAAGGCCTTGGAAATTTGAATTGACAGAATAAGAAAATTCTCAAAACCTTTTTATGTTAGATTTTTTAAAAATCATACATTTTTTCAAAATAATCGAATATCAGATGAAAAAATTTATAATTATTTTATTGTAAGGTTTACAAATTTGTTTTATTTGTGAAATATTGTTTTCAATTTATTTCAAAAGAATTTAGCAATAACAACCGTTTTGAATTTTAAGTGAATTATAGTAAACATGTTTGATTTGAATTTAATAAACATCATTTCTTTTTTTGTATCATTTGTTCAAGTGTATTATTCAATATCATTTAAAAATGATATACCAATGATAATTGCACAGCTCATTATCGTCATCGAAAGATTTGGAAAAAAAACACAAAATTCTTTTGTTAAAAATTATTTGAAGAGCATTAATCAATTATAGTCAAGCGCATTTGTTTTAAATTTGCACAAATATTTGAATTTTTTGAATAATGTTGAAAAACAAAACGTGTTCAAATACTTTATGACTGTTGTTGTATTGACTTTGCCAAAAAAAAAAACTCTTAAAGTTACTCTTGGCAACAGAAATTAACGGCATTGTATGACTAAGGACCAATTTGAAATTAGAATAATTAATATTTTCACAATAAATAAAGATCAAAAAGTTCTCAAATCAGTTAATTCATAGGAATTAGTTTATTATTTCATCTTAAATTTAAGAAAATAAATTTAATGCAAAAATTCTGGGAATAAACTCTAATCATGATTGTTATTAAACAGAAAAGAGGTTATGATTAGATTTGACTTTATTTCGTCTTTAATCATGAATTTTATAAGTAATTGCGTGACTCAATAAAATTAATAAAAAAATATCTGCTAATTTTTGACAGATCCACACGAGTGCACTTTCGAGTTTGCATTGTCACTTTTATTGCAAAATGTTTGTATATTTTCGAGGTGTGACGTTTTAATTTTATACATAAGGTATAAAAGTCATTTGATAACCCGATTTGACATTTATTTAATAAACAATAAAAACAAGGACATGCGCTGGAAATAAATTGCTTGTACCTATTTCGTATGTACATTTTGCAATCACTAAATAAAATAAAATTCCATTATAATCAGTAAATGTACATATATTTATTA
Source organism: Scaeva pyrastri (assembly GCA_905146935.1). Lineage (NCBI taxonomy): Eukaryota > Metazoa > Arthropoda > Insecta > Diptera > Syrphidae > Scaeva > Scaeva pyrastri. The sequence continues at coordinate 132,019,706 of LR989927.1, forward strand.
ATTTTTCAATTTATTGGTTTTTTAATTTGCAACAATACCATTATACACTCACTATAAGGTTGATTTTCTTATCATTTTTTTTTTGATTTGATTGTTGTGAATTAAAATTATTGTTTATTATTCTCAATTCTCAGTCTGAAAGATGGAATACAAATTTACTTGAATAATTTTTCTCTGATTAGTTATTAAATTAATTGAGTTATAATTTTTTTACTGATAAGTTGAATATATTGAACTCGATGTCACATTTCAACAGAAGAATATATTTTTTGTAAAATTAATTGAACAAAGGCAATTTTTAATGAAACAAAAAAAAATCAACCAAATTCATCACGGAACATAATAAAAACACAATTTTTATTAAATTTTTTTGTTAATAGTGATAAGGACAATATGTAAGCAAATGTTTGGTTTATTAAACTTTAATAAATTCTTTTTTAAATTTTAACAATACAAAAAAATGCACCACATGTTCGAGAGATAAGAGAAATTCAAAAATCAATCTGGAATTAATATATTTTTTGATCATCTGTTTTTTGAAAAAAATTAGCTAGTTTTTCAAAATCAAATCTAGATGAACTTCTGCTTGAAAAAATATGTTTGGCCAGATGCCAGAAACGAGGAAATTTAGCCAGATACCAGAATTTTTTTGCTGATGTTAAATTTTGGCAAAAATTATGAATCGTGCGTACTTAAAAAAAAAAATCAACATTGAACTTTTGATGGAGCATTAATTTGCTGACGTATTGATAGTTAGGTTATGAAAATGAGGAGATAACGGTTTGGAATGAACTATAAGAATAATTGAAAGTCTTGTATGCTTGACTCTTTATGGCCCGAAATTATGATAATGACTTCCGTTTCGCTCGACACTCGTACCACTTGTGGTACTTTTATGAAACCGAGATTTGATTATTTGAAAAAAATGTGGTAAAGGTAATAAAGATAATGCGAATATAATTCAAAATTGATACCTTTTTCTGATTCAAGATGCTCGAACTATTGCATAGGTTGTCACAGATTGTACTAATTTTAAATATGCGATCATGTGTGAAGTTAAATAGTGGAATTTTACTGGAAACTAGTTTAGTTAAATTTGTAAGATTTGTAAGTATAGTTTTCGAGCCATTAAATATTTTTATTTTATTTTCAAATTCGTACCACATTTTTAACCTCCATTAATTTCAATTGCTATATAAAAGCGTCCCTCGAACATCCTTTGATACATCTATTAAATAAAATGTATTTTTTGAATATAATAATTTCGTAGCTGAAAAATAAATTGACATTAGATGTAATTTGGAAATTTTGCAAAAAAAAATCTTATTTCTATCAAATTTTCTTAAACTGTCAGTTTAGCAGGGCGTAAGTGTAGTGTTGGATTTGAGGGAGCACATCTATAAGTGTTGTCTATAGCGAAATGACCTAATTAAATTTTAAATACATCAAGTCCTTACTGCCAAAGCGACACTTTTTTCGAAAATTCGTTTTTTATCGAAACTGCTATGTATTTTAAGCCATAACACACCCATCCCTGTTCATGTTCTTCCCCAAAATACATATGTATCTAAATAAATATTTTAAAATCCTAATTGTGCATGTACAATTTTAACTTAGGCACTGGTACTGGATTTTTGCTTAAAAATATTCCAAACAAGCTTTCCCATGTTAAAATTAGATTTTTGGCAAGAGCTCAATATTTTTCAAACATTTACCAAATTTTTTTTTTAAATAAATTAGTAAAACGTCATTACATTTTTGTAATTATTATTAATGCAGAACGAAATTTTTAAACCGTTTTTCATTTTTGCTTCTTAAATAAGTAGGTAATAATTTGGATGTAAAATAAGATATGTGTACACTGTACAGGTGTTTTTTTGGAAAAAATTGTCCGCAGTGTAGTAGGTTTACCCAAACAAACGTTTTCCATAAGAATTCTTGGGTTACTAAAATATTATGTTTTGCCACAAAAACGCAATATTTTTCAATCGATAGCGTTTTCAAATTTTGTCGCGTTTTTCTTTTGTGTTAATTTGGTTACCAATAAAACATGAAATCTCAATAAGCTTAGGAAACGGTAAAAGGAGTACACTCCCAGTGACAAATGAAAAAATGCTAAACAATAAACTACTTTACCATACTCTACGAACATACATACCTTCGAGATACAGAAGAGTTATCAATTGTACCAACATTTACATATATTCGAGACTCGAGCAAACGTCAAATTTCTATCCGCAGTTGGATCATATACTTCTACTTTTATCAGCAGTGAGGATGTTGTATTTGTAATACGGGTAAAATCTTTCTTTATATTACAGATAGTCTAAGAGCCAACAGCAAATTTTGGGTTATGAAAGTTAACCGAAAATGAAGGGTATGAGTGGAAAGCTGTTGCAAATGGAACCACAAAAATCCATCTCTTACAGTTCCTATTCGCGGCCTTTGGGGCGAAATAGAGAGCCAAAAATCCAGAAAAATGAATTTTTGGAATACTAATGTTAACCAAAAATTTGTATTCATCACACCAATGGTATCGACCCCCTGATCACAAAAAGGTGGGTCCAAGACAAATTCATGGCGGCTATACATCTGCCAGACAATTTGAAAAACCTAACAACTACTGTAAGAAATTAAAATTTGAATTTTTTGAAATTTTTGAAAACATTGAGAGTAAGTTTTTCTTAAGAAAATTAAAATTTTACTCTTAAGGTTTTTAAAAATTTCAAAAAATTCAAATTTTATTTTCTTACAGTAGTTGTTAGACTTTTCAAATTGTCTGGTACCTATGTTGCATAAAAGAGCCAATAATGTAATTGTTAGAGAATTTTCTCACTTAAAAGCATTATTTCTATGTAACTGTTTAGGGCTTCGCATCGTAAATGTTGGGAATAAAGTTTGAACCGATATGAAAGGGTTTGTATTTTGTTCTATATTACGTCTTTTTCACAATACATGTTTCACTTTCTATAGATGAAAAAAAGAAAATGGCCATCTCTTGTGCGTTGTCAAGATTACCATTTGCCGATTTAAGGCAGATGTCAAATAAAATAAATCATTTTTAAAATAATCGTATGCCATTGGCAACTTTATAATAAATCGAAGATAAAAACACTTAATTATTTATATCTTTCAATTATATTAAAGTAAAGGTTTGTTTTATGGATCATTAGTGCTGCCTAATAATTAAATTTTTTAAAAAGCAGGCAACATCCCCGTAGATCTCAAAGTTGTCGGACAAATCCCAATTTGCAATTTCCTTTTCGCTTTCGATTTCAATTTTTTGTATTAGATTGTTTATTTAATTGTAAGAAGAAGATGCAGCTGATTTTATAATGACATTTAAATGAAGTAGATTTCTCAATTTGGTACTTTTATGACACAAGAACTGCATGCATGACCATAATTTATAGCAAAATGATTTATAAACACGAATTATTTATGCAACGTTACATGTAGAACCTACATAAATCCTTATGCACTGCATAACTATATGTACATTCATCTGTTTAGTGGATTTTATTAAATAAAATTGTTATAGACTGCCATCAATATTTCAAAAACAAAATTAGTCAAATCGGTCCAACCATTTTCAAATAATAGGGATATGGATTTCCATTCGAATATCATTTTTTATATACCGACAATTCTCTGCAAAATGCCAAAAACAAAATTGAAAACGCTACATAAATACGCGCGTTAGTCGGCCAAACACATTTTTAAGCAGCAAAATCGTTCCAAAGTATTCCAAAATAAGTTTGAAAAAAAAAGAATTAATGAAAATTCACAACGGTATATCGAAAACACTTTTTTGTATTATAACTCCAATTCACTTCACGTTTAGAAATTTAAATTGAAAACACAGTTCAGAATAAAATAAAATAATGTAAGTTTTAAAAAAAAAACTAAGTTTAAAGCTAAGTTAATGATTATGGGAATTTATTTTCTAAAACACAAAATTGGACATCTTTACTGTATATATGGAACTGTCGATTCCCAAAAATACTTCCACATCCTCGAAAAGGCCTTGTTACAATAAATTTAAGAAAGTACGATCAAAAAATGGAAATTTAGAAAAGTGTGTCAATTAAGTATCAAGATCTATTGGAAACAATACCAAAACTGTTATTTTTGTTATTTGTAAAGAATAATGGTTTGTTCGAGTATAACCTTTTTTTATATAAGTAGCGTAGCAGCAATATGAGTTAAAAAAACGCAATTTTTATTTTATAAATTACTTTTAATTTTATCCCAGGGGTGCACTATTTTAATGATAAAAAGCAACATTTATAAATTTCGTACGTCTTCGTCGAGTTGAAAATTCATACAAATTAAGGTAAAGTTCAAATATTGATGAAAATTCAGACCGAATTGTAAAATTTTTCTCAAAATATTCAGTAAAGAAATAAAAGTTACTTACTGACAGTTCAATTTAATGAGCTTATTCAGGAGAACGCACATAAAACTATAAGTTGCCTGCAACTTTTAGGCTCATTAGTTGCATAATCGAGGATCAATATTCCCGTGGTTAAACTTTTGCAGTGTTTATTTCTAAAGACCATTCTGTTTCTTTTTGTAATGGTCAATGTATATGTCAAAATGCCTTTTAAACAACCTACTAAGTGACATTTTATTGATGCAAGTTATTTCTTTAAATTATTATAGACCTTTAATTATAAACAATTAAAATTATTTGCGTTTACATTTTGTAGTCAAAGTCAAAGTTTCATTTTTTCGCATCTTGACTGCGTCCTACATTTCACAACCCGAAACTCTATATACACAAAAGTCCATTTACTGCCTACTGACTTATTTTTTTTCTTTAATTTTGCTATGCTGCGTCTTTACTTACCAATAAAACACGGGTTATATTGATCAATTCAGTTTGGTTCTTCTTGTGCTGATATTGACCGAAAGTTAGTTGATAACATTTTTTAATTTTTTAATTGATGAAAATAACAATTTATAAAATTTTAAATTTTTTGGAGCAATCCTTTTTATCACGTCAATCAAAGAGAAAAACAAAAACACGTGCCACTCTGTAGTCTGTAATGCATTGTTTCATCTTGATGGTGGTGTGGACTTTCTAGGGCTGCCAAAAATATTTTTCCGTCTCAAGACTTTTCATCATTTCCATTTCCAAGAGAAGACATCTTATTTTGCGGTGGTGTTATTTGCATCCACGCAAATGTCATTTGATGCATCCTCTCATTTCTTGGAATCGTCTGCAACAACTGCTCAAGAACTCTTGCCACGTCTGAAGATTTTAATCGCACTTCTGGGTTTTTTGTTTGTCCGCGAGTATCTTCTGTACGAATGAAAACAAAAATTAATTTCATACTAAAATATCTACACCCAAAATGATATTGTGGTGGTGACACAGACAGTGCGACATGCTGCCCCCCTCCAAAGGACCATTCAGGGGGGTTGTATATGGTGGGTATAAATGAATTTTGTTGCATGGAGATGATGGGGTTTGGTTCGGTTTGGTCTGAATGCCCCAACTCAATGCAACAGAAAATTAAGTAGCAGGCAATAACTAATTACATTCGCAATTATTTCATGTTTCGGTCAATTTAGTAGGACAAATTTATCAGTGCGGTGTCATCTACTTAGAATTGATTGCGTCCGACCTACGCGTGTGCTTCGTCGTACTGTTCTTCATTTTCCATATACTGAATGGGATTGTGGGACCGCAGAAATGAATGCAATCACTGCTGCTTGCAGTTTTCAGCAACGACGGCAGTGAGCTTCGTTTATGGATATCTATAAAACACTCACAGCAGGGCCGTTCTAATGATTAAAAGCGCCTAACTTTGCTGACGTGGTTCCAAAATGCAAACGCAAAGTGTAGATGGATATTATATCAAACCAAGTGTGACATTCACAATATGCAAATAAAATCTTCAAAATGTCAATTAAAACAGACAATAAGTGGCCTTAAGTCGATAGGAAATATTTCCACCGGGCGCCATTTAAGAAAAACAAAAAAATAAAACATTCGGTCTTCAAACAAAATGCGTGAGAAGCAAGTGGATCCTAGATGTTCTAAAGTGCTTCAATTGGGTACCATGTAAAAGTTAATATTAAGACTTTCGGTTTAAGAATGTTGACAACGGCTTGAGGGAAGATATAGACCATAAGCTGCTCAAACATTTTTCAACCGGGCGCCATTTATGTAAAATTTAGTAATTAAACTTTTTGTTTAAGAACTAAAGGCCCGGCCCTATGAGATGCTATGAAATGAAGGTTGATTGGAAATTTTAAGTATGTAGGTAAAAATAAAAAAACAAAGACATATATCCTTGAAAATGCTTCATCCGGGCGCCATTTATTTAAAATTTAAAACGAACTGTTTTGATTTAGTTAGGCTTGTCTCGTGGGAAGCAAACACTTAGTCTGAAGAATTAGAGAGATCCACAATTTTGTACTTATTTCGAAGATTAAAGGAAAATTCCAAAGATTTTATATGCTTAATGATGGATGGAAAATAGAAATGCAACGAAGGCGCTTCAAACACCGATTCACCCCTGGATGCCAGTTGAAACATCATGAATCGCATTATCTGTGCAATGGCACAAAATGTGAACAAAAATGAAAATTTCAGCATCAAATTTATTCTCAAAAATTTCATTCTGCACGGATTCAGATGAATTGCAAAATGGGAACAATTAAGATTTGTAATTTGATTGTGAAAGAGGGAGTCTTTTATTCACTTTGGATATAATGTATTATGTATGTATATGTATGTATAGTTTGAGGAGGCACTATTTACGCAGTCAGTCACAGATGAGGAATCTATTACTGAGATTTTTATGATTTCATTATATTTTACGCACAGAGGTGCTCTTTGTTTCAATTCATATAAATCTAAGTACCCTAAACATACAGAGATGCACATCATAATAATTGAAGACAAAGATACATTTTGTATTTAATGTTTTAATCATTATTTTCACACATTAAATGCTGCTTTATACTGTATAGGGCGCAATCACTTTCTCAAAATGTAACTATACGAGTAAAGCAATTAAAAATTCGTTGAATTAACCTCGTTCCACTATCGCGCTCTCGATACGCTCAATTTTTAATTGCACTAATTAAAATAATATGCTGCCCCCCAAATTCGTGAACCTTTCTTCATTAAGAAAAAAAAAAGTAAGAAATAATTTTAAACTTTACCTTACTGTACTTGTATACATGCGTGTTTGGTTTGCTTTGGCAATTAAGCGTATACTTTTGGCTCATCCTGTGAAACACTAGTTGGGTAATTTTTTAATTGCCAATAAAAATTAAAAAATAAAATATCTATAAGAAAAGTGCGTGGAATTAAAATTTTTAAATTCGGAAGCATTTTTCTGGCGGAAAGGTACCTTGTTTATATGAGTTTCGATACGTTTATTAATTTTTCTTGGAAATGACGAACACAAGCTGAGAATAAAGAACTTAAGAGCAAACACTTAATTTAAAATTAAACCAATTTTAATGAGTTTTAATGGATGAAGATGTAGGGCATCAGGCAGCAATGTCCGACAATCCGGGGAGTTGAACGGGAGTTTATTGAAATAAAGTTCCTAAAGTTTTTATTTTTTAGAAAATAAAGACAAATCTTTAGCTGTTAACTTAGATTAAGAGAAGATTTTGGTTTAGATATGAACACTTAGTATAGTTATTATATCTTTTGATAGTCTAAGAGTTCGTTCTTAATCTCTGTAAGGAGTCTTCAAGGCCATGTTTCCTTAGTTTGCTGAGCACAAAAAGTAATTCAAAAGATTTAATTCTTTGTTTACGAAGGGCCAATCTTCTGCTGCTATAATACTGCTGCTGAAAAATCCTATGATCCCTAAAACATGTTCTTTGTACACCTTGGCAAGTTTTTCACAAAAATATAGGAATGTGGCTCGTTTTTGTGAGACTCCCAACTAAACCATTTCTGACCGAATGGTGGGTACTTTGAACCTTGGGAGTAACTATTTTGGCTTGCTATGATGAGGTTGTATAAATTGTATCATTTGTTAAAAACTTCTTCGACGGTAAAAATCTTCTCATCTGCAAAAAGTATATTTTCATGCAGACGAATTTTTTTCATTCGAAAAGTTAACAAATGCCCTCTAAGCTGATATAAGCCTTCATGTGCAGATCGTCCCTGATCAGTGATCAGTCTAGAAATAGATCTGGTGGATTTCGGATTCAATTCCCTGGATACAATGGTGTTTCATTATGGTTTTAAAGTTTTTTAATTAAGTTCAACCTACCAACAATCTATTAACAACCAAAAGTATCGCACTAATTTAGAAAGAAAAAATATAATAAATGACTTTTGTGAAACTTTTTACCACTTTCCTGGCAGACGGAAATGCTAAATCCGAAAGATTCATTTTAGAAACAACATAACTTTAAAGTTTTAAAATTGAAAACAAAATTTGAAAATCGTACAAATATGGATCACGTTACTTGATATACAAAATTGGGTCTTAATTTTCTGACATTCGTTTGTTTACAATCCATTTATATTAAATTAATTTGTCCTTATTTAGTTAAATTTTTATAAAATCTAAATAAGACTTCTCTTTGACCTACATATTTAAGAAAACATCCCTACACCGCTTTCTTGAAATTCTAATTTGGAAATAACTTTTTACTAATTATTTTATTCTAAGAATATCTCTGTTTTATTTTTTCCCCTACTTCCTTTTATGTCACGATAACAATCGTACCTTTCTTTCAACTTCTGCATACCTATAATACGAGTATGTATAGGTAAGGTAGGTACCTACTTCCAATTTTCAGCAATTACCTCAAAAGGAACTTTTATCGTTGCCCAAAAATTAATTAACGTTTTCATCGCATTTTAACAATCAAACCGGTATTGTATAGAAACTAAAATTACACAATTACCACTTCACCTTTTGCAAAATTTTTCAATAGAATAAAATTACCGAAACTACACAGAAAGAAATTAAATTCAATATTTTTTAATTTGAAATTTGAAGTCTTGTCTTTGAATTAATACCTAAACGCCTTTTGTTTTTTAATGACAGCTCAAATCTATAACATCGAATAACAGATATCCTTCTTGAGAATTTGACAGCTTGCTCATGACTTTTGACATTTGGAAACAGTCTTAAAATTGAGATTCAAATTTCAACTCTCAAATAAAAGTCGCTGTTTATTGGTAAGTCTAGACTTCTTGTCACTTGTCTCAATGCCAAGTGCCACCTACTTGCCAAACACAATTTTTCAAGACCGAATAGGTATTCGCAAAAGAACTACCCCAATCTTTGTCGATGTGTATTTAACGATTAAATCATTTTTCAATGCGAAAATGTTGGTCCATTACACCTGAACAGGTTTATTAAGGTCACAACGAAAGAAATCAGTATTAAGAGAGAGACAAACACAAGGAGAGAGAAAAATGGTTGTCAAATAAAAGACGGCATTTTTATACCCGCTCCAAAGGGTGGCCAAGTTCCCGTTTGGGTAACCACTGTCTGAAGACGATTTAACAAACCTTCTTTAAGATCCCTAAGCAGAAATTAAATTTTTCAAATCACCCCTCTCTCCCCCCTACACTAAAATCTCAGAATTCCTTGACAAAATGTGGAGAAAATCAATATCATTGCAAATTTCATTGTTGCATGAAAATACGAGCATTTTTATACCACTACCCTTATACCCACACTTTATATGCTGCGTTACGCTAAAGCCATGCTAATGGCTGTCAATTTTACCCAACGATGGGCATTTAATTATCTGCACACACAACTAAACACATAAATACACTTACACTTACACACTAACTAGTATAAAGCTTTGACTTGAACGGATTTCTCACCCGTTCGTCGTCGTAGACGAATACGACTCCAACGACCACACTTTTGCACATGTATTGAGGGCAACTTTAAATCGGTGTCATTTTTGTTGCACACGACTCAAGTACTTTTAATTGTGTGCCCAGAGAGTGACGATGACGATGACGACGACGACGACGAGGATAATAGCAAGAAGGACTCTACACTGACAACGACGCCATTTTGAACTTTTTCCCATTCAAATGGACCGTTATTTATGTGATCCCTCACAACACACAAAAGGGGTTTGAGTCGAGTGTGAGGGTTGTGAGGGTGTTTGCTGCTCGAGCGAACAAAAAAGAGGGGGACCCCACGTAGGTATGGCATATCCTGTTAGTTTCGTGTGTGCGACAGCCTCATTCTGCAACAACACTCCGCGCAGTCATTATATAATAAACCTCGTATATTTCAACCCCCCCACCCCCTTCTCTGGAATGATTCGACTTTTCCCGCACCCTCCACCGTTGCTTGTTGTCGTATAGTCAACATAAAGCGAATCACTAAAAAAACTACCCAAAGAGAGAAATTTGTTACAATGTAATTATTTTCCACAATTGGACATATTGATATGGTTTCCATTAAAAAAGGACCTGCTTGGCGGAAGGGGATGTAAGGGGGGTGAGTGATTTTGCACACAATCACAGAGTGTCTTATATACTTTGGAAGGTTCTTGTTTGGTTTCCACTGCGCATGCTGCTCCCCAAGACAAGGGTGGACCAATTGGAGTAACTGGTGGATTTCTCCTCCCGAAGGATATCTAACTTCTAAAACCCATGGCCGAGGGGATGATATCGATTCGAGATGAGGGTTTTCTTCTTTTAGTTTTTTTTTTTATAAGAATCACACTCATACTACAAATTTATGTACACACACATTGAATAAGAAATTAGTATTAAGAGTCAACTATGTAGTTAGTTAGGGATGCTGGGGTAGTTATCGTTTTGTCGGTCAATTTTCTTCTCGTGAATACGAACAAATGACCTAAAGGACCCACAAAAAGAAGGGGTTCAGCTTCGGCTTCAACTTTTGCGGATAGTGCTGCGATGCTGATGATGACCATTGTCGTCCTTGTGACTACCGACGGACGGTGACGACGACGACCGACGCACGGGGTGGACGACTGTGAACGAACGATGTAGGCTTTGGATTTGTCGTGTTAGGGAGGGTGTCCTTGATTCTTCGCCTACTAGGGAGAGAGAGAGTATAAACCCTTACCCACCTACCTACTACAACAATTAGAAGTATATTAACAATAGCTAAAAATTATTTAATTAATGACGACAAAGGAAACACATATTTGCACTTAGTATAAAGAAGAAGTTGTGTTAAAGGTCAACCCACCGGGTGTAGGGTATATATTGGGTACGCAAGGTTTCATGATGATCATAAAGATGATGATGATGATGATTATGATTATAATAGTGATGGTGTACTTTCTTACTTATGAAGTTGCGAATTGTGTAAACGAGACGGTAATGGGGTTGAAATTTGTGCGAATTAGTCTGCAATTCGAAGAGATAAATGGCGTAGGAGTTTCGGTGCAGAAATATAGGAGGAAGTCTATAGTTGTAGGTCCAATTAGTTTTAATATTTTGAATTTTAGGAGCAAATAATAAACATGAAACGAGTTTAAGTGCTTTCGAGGGAAAGATTCACAAATTAAGATAGTTGAACAATTTAAAGTTATTGAAAAAAAAGGATGTTGGTTTGAGTATATCAAAGTTTGGTGTTGTATACTGAGAGGATCGAAAAGAATTAAGGAATGATAGTTAGACTTTAAGAAGTCTTAAGCACTGTTAGACCCATAAGAACAATCTACATTGCCAGCAAATGCACCATAATTTATAATGACTTTAGATACCTACATCAAAAACAATACCGGACCTAACGCAGACTCTTGGGGCACTCCTATCCAAAATGTATTTGAAAAAACCAGCGATTTCGAATTTCTTGTAAGAAAATCTTGTACACATTTTGTTTCAATATTTTTCAGTTTAAATTTGACAACAGTTGATTTTTGACATCCATATTGATTTGCAAAAGGTATAATTCACACGAAACACAGGTGGTTAGACAAGAAACGCTAAGACAGCCCGTATTTTTATAACCAAACATTTACTTCATCTCTTGGAAGTCAATTAAACTGTCATCCGTTGTCAATATAACAATACACTTCTCAATCAAACCGTTGTAATTATAATACTCTTCTAAATTCATGGGGTTTTAATGAAGTCTTCAAAAAAAAAAAAATAATTGGAAATCCCACAATCGCCCTGCTGGCACACTCTTTTTATGGGAATTCTATCTTTTCGATGCAAATATCAAAATGATGAACACCTTCGTCAAAAAAAGCAGGTAAAAATCGTCATATCGAACTCCTGAAGTACAAAAAGAAGAAGACACAGTAATCGGTTTACCTCAAGGATTTACCTTTGGGTGATGTTCATCAACTACAATACTTCAAACGCCATAATGTTTGTCAAAGTCAAGTTGACATAAATTAAGAATTAACTGAAAACAAAGAAATCACGAAAAAAACACCCGAAGCGTGTGCATTATTTATGCCAATTCAATGGTCAATGAATTCACATAATGATCCTTACTCATACTCATACAAAAGTATACCTAGCTATACATGTGCCCATTGGGATAATAACACCCGTTTTGTGTTCAAAGAGGATTAAGATCCTGTCAAATGTCACATTTTCCAATTGACGGATTGGAATATTATTTCATAACCTAAACAAAAAAAAAAGAAAAACTCAAGGCGAAATGGCAAAAGGGATTCCAATTTTAAAAACAATCGATTATGGGATTTGGAATTTCTATATACCTACTTGTACTTTTTTTGTGATCATTCTTTTTGGCCAAAAGATAATAATCCTTGGGTGCGAATTTTTTTCTCACTTGAGGTTTTCTTTAACATCATCATCATGAATAGAAAATTGATATTTGATTGTTTGTTTGGTTTAAGACTTTAAAAATATAACCATTTTAAGGTCAGGCATCGCTTTTTTGGGTGGATTCAGATTATGAGTTGATAATTTTTTAATCCAATTGTCCTGGTTGACTTTGATCGATTTGAAAAATAAATAATTTGCGTAAAAATGTTTTTCAAATTTCATTTTGGATTTTTAAAGAATGTGCGCAAAAGGTGTTGATGAGGTCTGGGCTTTTGTAAAATCGAGTAGTGTACTTGAAAGATGAATTGAGGAGTAAGGACAATAGAGAAAATAGATTTTGTACTCGAAAGTACTTATTTTGAAATAAAATAAAAATATCTCCATAACGAATTGGTATTGTTTTGATTGAATGGAATTGATAAGTCAAAAATAGAAATAACTGTGTTAAGCCTATAAGCATTGTAAGTATAGATGTGTGTATTTGTATGTGTTTCTAAAAAATGTTGATTGTTTTCAAAATTAGAATACAAAATTAAAGAACAAAAATATATAGTTTTATGCTTAAGTAAATACAAAACTTCGTCTGATAAAGTAAGGGAACCTAGAAAGTTGTAACAAAATACCCACGAGGTGTTATATGCCTCACCTTCCCTTACCACCATTACAACCTCTAGCTACAGGCTCTAGAGGCTGATCCTGGTAGCAGGAAGGTGAGGGTGTCCAGGCAACGGCAGCTTGGCATGCTTGCACAGGCACGACCTATCTCGCCGGAGGGGGGCTTCATGCTACCGCTGCACTGGACGGTGTTACGACTTCATGCCATAAAAAAAAATATCGAGGGGGGATATTAGAGAGAGGGGACCCGAAATGTCCAGCAGTGTGAGGGGGGAGAGTGATCTCCATAGAGGGGTGAGGGTCGAAGATGGTATTGACCCTCGGAGGATTTTCCCACCCATGTATCCTAAAGATACCGCCTTTACTACTGCAAAGTTTGTAATGTTTGTAGGGCCGTTAAATTCGTACGGTGTTTTATTTCATACAACATTTTTAACATTGTTTCGTTTTCTACGATATAATATATAAGTTTTATAATGCAGGTCTCTAAAAGTTGTGTCTATTGATCTATAGCGGCTTGCGATGTTTCTATTGATATTTTTGATACTACTTCGCTTGACTTTAGCTCAAGTTGGAAAATTGAAAGATGCCAACGAAATACGTTACCGACTTTTCAAAGCCAAGAGGGCCTCCTACAGTCTGTGAAAGTTATTTAAATCTAGAAACCTAACCATAACCTCTAAACTTTGGTTCTGCCAGTACTAACATATTTACATATCTAAACCTTTATTCTTAGTGAAAGGCACTCCGAGCTCTTTAGGTTGTCGATGGGAAAGCCTTAGCTAGAGTTGTTGGTTCCGTATATGTAAGGAAGAACGATTTCGGAAAAGTTACAATCTTGAACTGTATGCACCTTGAACCAGATGTTGTGAAAAATTAAGGTAACCTAGTTCCACTTCACCTGCTGGTTCATTGATTTCGAGAAGGCTTTCTACAGCGTCAACAGGTAGTTTATCTGGCTTGCTTTGCGGAGGAGGGGTATACCAGAGAAACTCATTGCTATTATCAAAGCGTCTTACGATGGGTCCAAATGTCACGTCTTACACGGAGGTAGGTTGTCTGAAGAATTTGAAGTCCAAAGCGGGGTCAGGCAAGGCTGCATACTGTCACCAATCCTGTTTTTATTGGTGATAAGTGATGTACTGCGGATGGCTTTGACAGGAAGCGGAGGAATAAGATGGACTCTGACAACTTACCTTAAACATCTTGACTACGCTGACGATGTTTGCTTGCTTTCACATAAGATCATGGATCTCCTACAAATGGCAACAAGGGAGGAGAGAGAAGCAGCAATCGTGGGGCTGAAAATCAACACGGGAAAAACAAAGAGCTCGGGAGCTCGCAGTCATACGCTCCGATGAACATTGGTCAACAAACAGTACAGAAAGTAGAGAGCTTCCAATACCTTGGAAGCATCATCTCTCCTGAAGGAGGTACCGAACTAGACATCGTCAGTCGTATCGGAAAAGCAAAGGCTGCGTTCGGGATGTTGTCCAATGTTTGGAGGAACAAATCTCTCAACTTGAACACAAAGCTACGACTGTTTAACTCCAACGTCAAATCAGTTCTGCTATATGGATGCAGCCCTGGAAAATAACAACTACAATAACCAGGAAACTGCAAACCTTCGTCAATAGGTGTCTTCGAAACATCTTAAGGGTTTTCTGGCCTAATCGTATCTCCAACGAGGATCTACATAGACGAACAGGTCAGGAACCCATAGACACCATTATACGAAGGCGGAAGTGACTGGATTGGACACACGCTTCGAAAAATGACTGCATTGCTGTCAGGGAGCTCAAACACATCGCTGGAAACCGTACACGATGGCGCGTAGGTGTAGTTGAGGCCCTATGTCCCGCTAGGGAACACCAATGGACTTCGTAGGTCTGAGGACCTAAGTAAGTAAGTAAGTAAGTAAGTAAGTAGTTCGCATGTCGAACTATTTTTATAATGCAGTGTTATAGGTTGGATTGACAAATCAAAATTAAATGTGCTATTCTAGACATCATTCATTAAAATCCCATACAAATCTTCAATCCATTTATCATGCAAGACCAGTGTTTATAAGATCAAATTTTCCAGATCATTGGACAATGACAAAGATAATACTTTACTTATCCGCAAAATCTATTATCAATTAACGTGCTTTGTACAGGGTTTGCCAATAACAGGTGTTATTTTTTGAATATCCCACTATTTCGGTAGATGTCACCGTTGAAGCTGTAATTTTTTGACATTTGACAAGAACGATACACGCTTCAAAAACGCAATGAAATTATATATTAAAATTTACTATAAACATGGTGAAAATTTGGCAGAGACGGTTCTCAAAACTAAAACATTCAGGGATCGTCGTGAATTACCTTGTAGGAACCTGGGGTGACAAATTAGAGCTGTTTTAAGACAAGTTAGAGATGTAAAGAAATAAACCCGTGCATGTCGCTTGCTGTAGCCAAAAGTGTTGATGAAAACCCAGGTTTGTCCCAGTCTTCTTCGTTCTTTGGAATAAGGTACTCCATTAATGTCATTACACCGTATTTTTAAAAAAGACTTGATTCTTAAGGCTTATAAAATTCAGTTAACACAAGAACCCAAGCCGGTTGATCATCATCAACGTCGTGTCTTTTCTGATTAGGTTCTTGGAATGCATGAAAATAATTGAAATTATTGTTGAAAAGCCTCTCCATCCTCAACGTGAAACTATTTGGTGCGGTTTATGGTCCCGCGACGGGATTATTTACTTTTTTGAAGATGAGGAGCAAGAGTTATGGTGAATGGATTGCGCTTTCCAGAGACGATTAATGATTTTGTATCGCCGCTGAATTGGATGGAATTGATCTAAACAACATTTACTTTCAACAAGACGGTGGCAGTACGTACCACACAAGCAAACGAAACCATTGAGTTTTTACGGGAAAAGCTTCCGGACCGTGTTATCTCGATGGGATGATTGCAATTGGTCGCCGAGATCTTGTGATTTAACACCTTACAACTTTTCTTCCTTTGAGGCTACGAGAAAGATAAGGTCTACGCCAACGGCCAAAAGCCCAGCGTCTAATAAAGGTCTCAAAGATGTATTCTGGAAATTGAGGGCATACAGCATCCACTTTGCAATTTGGTGATGAAAAATTTCATGAAATATTGTTTTCCATTATTAATGGTTTCTTCTCTACAATGAAATAAATATTCGATTATTTTATCCAACAAAATGTAATTTTTCTTTGAATACCAAAATAACACCTCTTATTGGAAAACCCTTTAGATAGACTGGATCCTTGAATGTTCTTCCTCTTTTTTCTCCTTGTTTAACCTGATAGCCTTTTAGTTGTTAAAGTGATATGTTCAGTCCATACTTAAATGCTTCAGTTAAAATCAATACTTCGTAATTTCATGTGCGAAATACTTAATAATATTAGCACATACATTTTTGTACTTCTACCCTCGTTTCAAGCCTCCATCGCTCTATCACACGCCGAGAAAACCGTCTATGACAGTTTATAATGTTTTAATTGCTATACAGAAGGCTGAATTCATTGTGATATTAGCATACTTACATCGTTATTACTTGAATACCTACCTAAAAAGTTTCTACTTCCAGTTCATTAGCTCTGAATACACCTTAAGGAAAGAAAAAATTATCAATCTACATTCACATTGATTCAGTCAAAAATTAATACTTGATTTTGATTTCCGTAAGTGGGCACCATAATATTCTTGCCTGGGGTGGCAGTGGTGTATAAGAATAGCAACTTGCCACAAATTTTACTCGAAATTTTTTTAAAGATCAACGACCAAACATAAGACACAATTTATGTTTATCTATAAGTACATACATACATATGTATCAAATTTGATGTCCTAGACAAACACATAAAAATCTTTTTTTAAATAACTCACTTAAATCACGATCTTAACATCCAAATCAAATCAATTCCCTATCTGCCACACATATTATTAAACAAACAAAATAAAATCCAAATAAATCCCATAATCGAAATCATCACTATCTACAGCACCACCACATTATATAGTCAGCATATTATATTACAATTCAAACCTTTTCATATTGCCCAAATACATTAATGCATAGCATAAAAAGCTGATGGTATATCGATGGATAACTGGATAATATAATCGCATACGAGTATAACAACACAATACAATAGCAACAACCAGTGAATTTGGATTTGCACTAAATTCGAATTTATAATATGACAGCTTGATGGTATCTGCGATGGCTTAGCTTCGGCCCTCCACCTCCAGCTCGGTGTAACTTAACCCAAAAACCACACACTAAGCCAACAATTTCAACAACAAAAAGAAAGATGAGTAAATAAATAAAATAACTTTCAATCCTCCAACTTCAGCCAGCTTCCCCCTGGCCATATTTATTTTTGAAAATTGGAGAAGGGGCATAAAACCACACATACCTATATCCTAACTATACTCTATAAAGAACAACCATAACAATCAACTTTGCCAGCGGCAACCCCAAAAAAAAACCCCCACACACACACACATCCACGTCGTCGTCGTCGGTATAACTTCCTTTTTTCGCACCCACTCAATCATCCCCCGTATCTCATCCGATTTTCGCAACATCATATCAGCGTTATTATTACTTTTATTATATTGCATTATTATGCTCCACATCGCCACCCGGTTGGACCGCCACCACCCTCGAATGCCTGCCATCCCTTAAGGGTGAACTTATACCCCCCTCCTAAATAAACCAGCAAAAAAGAAAGACCATGCACAAGTATATGGAAGTATAGAAGAGAAAATAAAATATAAATAAATGTTTATATGCTAACAAAAGATACCTAAAAAAGTATCTACGATATTGCGGCGAAAATAGGCCGGATATTTGATCTTGGAGATTAAGGGATTGTCGCCGTTTTGTGCAGACTCAAGAGAAAATTGGACCCTATTGTGTTCTATTGAAGCGGAGAATATGCTTCAACTGCTGTTCCTTATTCTGTAAAGTTGGGGCTTCCAGGGATGCCTCTGGATATTTTAAGGTGGATTCTTTTCATTTCAATGTTATGATTTTTTAAAGTCCAAAAATTGACTTTTAATTGTAATATTGTTGAAGTAACAGTTAGTAACTTGGCGATGAACAGCAGTCGACAATATGTCTAAATGATAAAATTGTCCAGCAAAAAATGGGGGTTTTGTATCACTTTAGGGTCGTCGTTATCATCCTAGCCCAGGAACAAACAGTGTGCCGCTGAATTCGCCGTATAGTGTATTTCAGGCTGACGTCAATACGTCTAAAACCGTCAATAGTCAGCTGATTACTAAATTTGCGACATCGAATATCATGATACCTGATTTCAATAGGACCACGTGCACTAATTGTTCCAGGATATGGTCATATCACATACAGGTTATGTTAACAGGTAACTATAGGATTTGCAGCTAGATCACCTTAAACTTTTTCTGGTGATGGGGGCCTATGTACGAGTAAGAAGCCACAAACCATCGACCTATTGTCATTGAAAGTCAACGTAATGAATGCCAACTTCATCCTGATTTATGCTCCTGAGCTATAAAATGTCAAGAATACGCCACGGAGGACATCAATAAAATGTTTCGACATAATACAAAATGTTGATGATATCTACAAAAGAAATTATGTTTTGCATGATATTCCCAGAACTTAAGTATCATGATCCAGAAGCATAGCTATGCAGCAGTATAACTTTTGATCCGGCTCGAAGGACCAAATTGTCTTTTGCTTTTAGAATGACAACAAAACCACATTTAACTTAATTACTGACCAAATACTAATTATTTTAGAAAAAACAAAAATGGCAGAACGAATGTTAGGTAGAGGAGTGCTTCAAAATTTTGCTTCCTTTCTATCACACATACAGGCAAAGTCTTTCAAGTCACTGGAGTTCAAGTATTTATGTATAATTATGCTGCGTTTTTATACTAAATTGTAAGGTTCTTTCATTTTAAGAAAATTAGAACTCAAATAAGACTGTTGGTAACCCTGACAGCTTTGATGCTGTATATGTTTGTATGTGTATCCCACAGTACTGCAAAACCAGCATCATATTCCTTTGCTTTCTATGTGCTCATGTGATTTTGACTTTTTTGCTAACACATTTCACATTCACCCCCTTTTCCACCAATCACCCTATCTAACTAAATCTTTTTCCTTGTCATAACTACATATACACCAATAGACACACACTCACTTAAAGTCAAATTCTTTGTTACCATCACTTGCCGCACAAATAAAATATAAAAGTAACTTTACACACACATACGAATACGGTATACTCATATCTCGTAGAAGGATGTCAAAATCAAATTTTATTTCTCACATTTTTAAGAAAAGAATTTTTCTCTATATAAATGGAAATTAAGCATCCTTGAATAAAAAAAATAAGAAACGAAACGATAATACTATGCATACGCTCAACACCATCATAGAAAAGTGTAAATCTTTACATAATAAAGTGTTAGTATATCCTACATACACATACATTTCATACATACGTATATTCTTATATGAATGCAAATGTGAGCCAATAAAATCAAGGATCAAATGAAGAGCGCATGAAATTTATTCAACAATCTACCTTATTTTGCCGCTTCCACTTTATACTTCTGCGTCTGCCGCGCACCTTATACAATTTTGGGATGATGAGGAAGTCAGTGGGTGGCGGATGAAGGATGTAAAATTATAATAGATATATTATTTAGAAAATAAATTGAAGTTATGTTACAGTTACAAGGATTTGGTAGGAGAGATGATGATGCTTCTTTTTATTATTTGTAGACGAGTGCAGGTTTAGTGGTGAATGTCTCTGTTTGAGTTTGTATAAAAAATATTTGAATCCTTGAGATTTTGTATGTGTTTATTTGTTTTTTAAATGGATTATGTAGGGATGTACATATACTAGTTGCAAGTTTAGATTATATTGGGTATAAAGTTGAAAATTTATTTTTTATTTTCTGATTTATATGAACAATGGAAAATGATAATTTAGGTATAGTGGGAATATACAAATTGGAGTTTTTTCTTTGATTCCTTGTATTGTGATTTTTTACTAGTTTTAGGACGTTTTTTAGTCGAAGTTGATTAAAAATACACATAAAGCAGCTGTGATTTCGATATAGAACTAAAGAAACACACTTTATGCTTTAGTTAGACAACTTATTGACATCAAAAGATGAAATTTTATAATGTTAATGATTATGAAGATATGTATTTTGATATTATTAAAACATTTCTTTCACGAGTTTCAGTTAACAAAATGGTTGTGGAATACTTAGCATAACATTTTATTATTTGGTCAGTCTTAACCACGTATATCATTCGACAGCAAATTCTACAGAATTTTTGTCACAAACCGCATTCGTTTCATTTATGCTACCCTTATTCACAATAGTGTGAAAGTTGAATAAGCCCACCCTAACTCTTACATTTTTAAGTTTTTCAACACATGGGCTAAAATAAAATTTGAGTTCATATTTCATCAATATCCTCCCCAAAAAAAAAACCATAAGAAGAAACTACATGGTTGCAGAGGAGCAGTTTTTGATCCAGCTCGAAGGACCAATTTTCTATTTGAATAGCTTTATATCATGAACTTACATAAAGAGTAATAGTAAATCAAACATAAAAGAGTTAAAGTAAATAGTAGTTGTGTTTTATTCGCTGCTGCTTAGGTAGTTCAGCATTCAAGTGAATAAAACAATCAAACACATTCATTACTTATATTACTAGCACAGCTACCATTTTGTTTTCTGACTTCTTTTTCACATGCAATCAAATTGTTGCTGTCTGTTGCTAGCTTTGCAGTAGTAAATAAAACACAACTAGTGTTTATGCTGTTACTTCTAGTGTCTGCAATCAGTCTGCCCCGTCACTTATTCGCAATTGAGCAATTCAAACGAAGACTAAGTTGTGCGATAATTACTAGTATCAGACTTTTGAAAGATTTAAGATTTTAAAATCAAATCAAATGCTTTCCTGATACAAAGAGATATACAGTAAATCTTACCTCTTGTCGTTGCCACCACATATTATGTTGTATTGGAATAGATGGTTAAGGAAAACCCACTTTTTAAACGTCCAGAACAATTGTTACAATACCTCTTTCTAAAACACAATTTTCTTTTAACACTGTCTCGTCTAATCCCACTTTTTTTATACGCCCAGACTAACGTTAAAAGTTATTTCATATATAGGTAAATATTTTCAGATTAGCTAAATACATTTTTTTGTATAAAATTACTATAAATTAAATGAAATCATTAGTTTGGACACCGATTTTTGAACACTATATTTTTAGGATGGTGCCTTTGACAAAAATTCTAGTTCCTTTTTGAACTATTTCCAGATTTTCTACAAGACCAATTTATCCAAAAACCTACGTTCTAAAAATTGGAATTTAAAAAAATATTCAATAAAAATCAAAAGACTCTTAATACAACTATTAAAATCAACATAAGGCGCGTTTTGTTGTTCATTTTATCCTTAGGTTAGTAAAATTTAACATAGTAAACAACAACAAACGAAAACTGAGGAGAAACAAGTTAGTAATCGAGTTCAGTAATTTACTAAGGATACATGTTGCGGCTATTTGACACATTTTATTATTTTGATTTCAAAGCAATATTTTGTTTCTTTCTCTGACAGGTTTTGACGTTTAATTTGATTTTTTTTCTTTTTTTTCTCTGAAAAGTATTGAAATTTGGCTCAAGGGGATCCAACTTTTAAACATAAAACGAAAATCAGTTTAAAACTAAGGATAGCGTTTTATTACGATTCCGATTACTAAGCTAACCTAAGTTTAGCAATAAAACGCGCCTATAATAAACGTTTTTTAAGACCTAAAAGATATTTGAAAATATTTATCTACTAAAGGCAATACCTGAAAATTTGAAGCTTCATCTACTTTTCATGTTAATATGGTGATTAGTCAATGATGATAATTTAGTCAACATATTAAAGAAATAAAATTTCTTCAGTCACAACAAATGCTCTATTCAGTTCTCTCTTAAATACAACATCAAGAATTATGGTTTACTTGGGCGTATAAGTGTTTTTTTTTTATTGTTTTTGATATTTAAAAATTGTACTCCAAGCTTATTGGTCTATCCCGTTGGAGTCATGCAACATAAAGGACATACATTTTAATGAAAAGATTGTTCCTCATCAAAGATCATGGAATGTAGAAATAAATATATCATCTTGTCTACAGTTTAAGGAAGCTATCCCGTATTGGTCGTAGAAGTTTTTTTTTCTGTAAAAATTTAACATTATGCATCTTAGTTTAAAGAAAACGTTTTCGAAGATCGATTCGTCACACTTAGAAGAAATTATTAAAACAATAATTTATGATCTTGAAAAGTTAGTATTAGACAAGAAATATCTTTTTGAAAATAATTGTGATATGTTTGTACGTAGCAAATATTGCCACCTGGAAAATTAAAAAAAAACGCTCTTGTCCGCTTATAAATTTCACCTCCACCTCCACTATAAGAAATAAAAAAAAAAACTTCCCGCTATTGTTGCATAACGTTAATAGAGAAACACAAAAAGCATCAGCAGAGTATTCAAAAAATTTTAATTTAAAATTCTGTTTGCGGCGTGTCGCTCGTTTGTTTCGTATGAAATGCTGAAATTCTCGCAATTTCTTATTCGTTAAACCACAAATCCAGGGACATATTATACCTAGAATAATCCAAGCCGAATACCCAAGCTCTCCACAATGTAACCATGGACTTCCATGGAAGATCCAGCAAAAGACAATTGTCCATTCGACGACGGGTCTGTGAAGCGACTGGATTCAATTCGACTGCGGCAAGGACAGAAATTATGTTCCACTCGCGCACCGATAGTGAGAAACGATGATTGGATTGGATACAAAGGAGACGCGACGCGACTGTATACATACATATGTATGTGAGTACAGCATCAGCAACGATCCACCATCGCATCGAAGGAAGACCAGTATACGCGGGAGCATATCATCACGAATATGGGCGTCCAATGAATATTTCGGACCTCTTGGCGTAGCCTCATGCATCATCATCAGCATCAGGGACATCATTTCATACCACAAATTCAATTCGTCCGATCTGCACAGCGAATGGGTGAAAACGAAGAACTGCTGCGAGGAGGCGGAGGACGATATATGGGGAATTGTTTGTCAATTTGGAGCATCTTTATAGGCGCTAGCCCACAACACAATCGCTGCTGGAGCGATGGAGGGCTGGAGATGGAGAGGCACGCTGCTGCACAATGACCATGCAAACGACGGATGTAAATATGCAAATTTACAATATGCATCCGCTGCGCTGACTGAGGATTTCCAAGAAGAGGTGACCCTTGCTCGTCGCGGGAATATGGTCCCGCCTCGGCTGCCTATCGTTGCCTGGCTGGCCTGACTGTATGTCGTTGGCATAGTCATAGTCGTTCCTTGATGTCTCAATCCGCGATCGCGCGAAAATCCCAAATGTGGTATTCGCGACTGCTCGTGCATCCGTGCATTTCCATACCAGCACCGCGCGATCTCCTAGAAGGGTTGCGGGAAACGGAAAAAAGAATGTGGTCCCTTGTCGTGGCACGAAGTATTCTCGCTGAACCTAGAGTTGATACGTATGCTATGTACGCGATGATGCTGCGGGCCGGGAAGATATCTTTCAGCCAGGTAATGTGACTTCTATTGGGCGCTTTGCGCTCTCACTCTCAAGCTCCTCCGGTTGCTGTGAATTCCGAATACCGAATACCGACCTGCGCTGCTGGTGCTATGGTGGCTCTGGCTAATGGGATGCATCGACATGTCGACTGGCGATACTTTATTTCGTGGAAATTTCTGACTGACATCGAAATGGACTTATAAACAAATTAATTCACCGATGTCATCACCGTAGTTGGATTTGGATAGTTGATCGGAGCAGCGGTGTGGTGGTGGCGCGACGGCAGCGGTATTGGTTGTTGATGCGGACTGTGGACTGAAGACTTTTAAAACTCTGGAGTCGTTGGCTTCGTTTGTTGGCGCGCATACTTGAGACCTTTGCGAGTTGGTATAGTGGTTGCGGGCCAAGCCGACCGCTCCGGGCTAAGTGACAAAGGGTCTATGGAATGTTGATTGTGCTAAGTTCGAGTGGCTTGTATGGAAACAATTGGCAGATGCTAATTGACACTTTGGTTCAATAACGTTTTTTTGTTTTAACATCGCAGAGAGTACTTGTAGCTTCAAGTAAACAATTGGCTTAGAATAGTTTTAAACCACAACAGTTTTTTGGGAATTGCAAATGCTCAGGTTATTTTTGTTGTTGCTAAAATCACTTAAAAAAGTAACACAACTGACAATTTATTGTCTTAAGTAACATCAAAAATATTACATCTAATCAAAAGTTAGACGGTAAGGATTCACCTTCCAATTTTCAACACACAGGCAATCTAGTTCTAATAATTGACCATAATGTATTGTATGTTTTTATCAGCTTATTATAGGAACCAAATATTTCCGGAGCTAAGTTTTAGAATTCAGGTCCTAAATAAACTCAGAAGTTTGAAAATGATAACATTATTGGTACTATACGGTATCCAATGATGTTATCAAATGATTTTTTTAACTATAATTTTATTTTTTGGTTGCAGTATTTTCCTTTCAAATATTTTTTTACAAATCATTTTGATAAAGTATCCTTTTTATGGGTGTGAATATTAATCCCTTTACGAATTTTACATAAATGATTTTAACGATATATGTACATAAATACGAGCTGATGAATGTTATTATTATTTCAGTGCCAGATGTGAATGTAGTGTTAAAAGACTACTCGTAGTATGATATAGAATAAAATGATTTTAAGACCCATTTACTACTATTGTACCCGTGTGGGTACAAAACAATATAGTTATGGTTTTACAGTGGTATAAATCTATATCTACATATATCTATACTTCTATACTAATATATAAAGCTGAAGAGTTTGTTTGTTTGAATGCGCTAATCTCAGGAACTACTGGTTTGAATTGAAAAATTCTTTTTGTGTTGGATAGTCCATTTTCCGAGGAAGGCAATACGCTACGACCAAAAGGAGCGTATTTTATTGACTTCAATGTTATTGACTTCAAACGTATTTTGTTTTCAATATAATGCATTTGTCAATACCTAAATAATAAAATTTTGACGAATGAAAATTGACATTTTTTACAACAAATAAAAACTACAAAAAGCTCTAACAAAAATTTAGTTGTTAGTAAAATTGTTATCAATTAACATCACAAGTTAATCGACAGAAACGCCAAGTTTTCAAATTATGAACAGTGGGAAGCTATCAGTCTGGGTCACACCCAGCCTCTTTTTAAAAACACAATCTTAATTGAGATCATAATAACCCAAATTGAAGCGGACGAAGTCGCGGGCAATAGCTAGTATTAGATAAGATTTTTGAGTGTCTTTTTTTTTATTCACTCAAATATAAGTTTTTAAAAACAGCTTCACAATCTCAGAAGTGCACCTTTCTTTATAAACATAGTTTAATCCACGAAAAACTTGTTGGATGAGATTTAAAAATGAGGTTAACCATACCTATTTACCATGGTTCTTTTACTTCCATACCTAAATAGTCAAATAAAAGATAAAACAAATTACTTATAATTTCATTTTTCACATAAAAAATAAACAATGTAAGATCCTTATAATAATAAACGTGACTTCTTGCAGAAAAGTTTTTTTTTAATTTAGTTTTACTTTTTACACTTTAAAAATTCTATTAGCAAACAATGTCTACGAGTATATAAAAATATACTATATTTAAGGCTTAGAAACCGTTAAATTTCTTTTACATTTTAAAGTTAAACATCTCTAGAATCGAAAATGTATCTTCTAAGTTCTATAAAATGTATCTATCTATATTTTTAAAAACTTCAAATGCAAAACTTTTAAATATTTTAAAACCTGAAAAAATAGGCTTATACAACTTTCAAAAAAAAAAACGACTTACATAAATATGTTTAATTTATAGTGCACATTTTTTTCCCAAGATACATTCATGTCAAGGAACAAATGAAGAAAGTTCGCTTCAGCTAATATTTTAATGTTTTCATATTTTAGAAATACTGTAATGTACCTGTGCCTTTTAATATTTTATTGGTTTAATATGTTTTTGGAAATTTTGTTCCAAAGGCAGAAATATAACGTTTGAATTTTGTATAACAGACTAAAAACAATTGTAATATTATAACATTATAACTAATGAATCATTTTTAGATTTAGGCACTTTACTTTATTTCAATTTATTAAATTGGCAGAAGTACCAGAGCTGTTAAAAAGTCAATAATCTTTTATATATGTATATAGGGAGATGTAAGGAACCTATGTAACTATCCTGGTACAGCTGTTGTGAAAATTTTTAAGGAGATTCTGAGAAGACGTCTAACTTCATAAATTGAAAACTGTTATCACATCAGCGAGTTCCAGATCAGATTCGTCAACAGAAACTCTCAAGTGTACAAACTAGGAACAGATTATCGGTTCGGAACTTTAAATTAAGCTATCTAAAAGATCTGCTACCACAGAGAAACTCCTGAAACGTAAATTTCGCCTCCCCGACAACAACACTTTACAACATGTTAATGATTGATACTTACTATCATTCCATCTGCATTTTAACTACCCCATAACATTAAAGTACATTGTACATCGTAAAAATTGGTCTAAGAATTGCAATCAGTGTCGTTAAATTCGACAGTTCCTGGTTTAAAAATGGAAGCAATATCAGAATGTCTTCTTGCTTTTGATCTACGTCTAGGTAACTTGGAACCGTGGAAATCTTCTCTCTACTTACAAGTCTACACTCAAAAATAGGAGAAGATAATAGTAGAAATATCAAAAAGCTTGGTATGCAGAGAATATAGGTACTCTAAGCTCGAACACAACCTCATCAGGAATGTAAATTATTTCCACGACCAACTTAACTACTTCCGATACATTTCATACCCCACTGTAATGATTTACCCCGTACATGTTCCCCGTTTAACACTCGGCAAAGAGAAAATTCTAACTGTCAATTTACAGCTATATAAAATCTGTTTAATTTTGAACAGTTAACTCAAACTTAAAGTTTTTTATGTGCTGCAACTATCTTGACAAATTTTGGTATAAGATCGTCTTGTATCGTGTGCTTTTCAGGAAACATCATCTCATCTCTTGAAACCGTAATTTGTCTTTTCTCCTGGTCAATCCTATTCACCAAGGGGAGGAATAAGATCATCGATCAAAAAATAAGCAAACTTCGATCAACAATCAACTCTACCACTCGAACTATGAGCGATCAAACACCGTCAATACAATAATCCTATAGGTCTAACCAATTTAACTATCCCACCAATATCTGCAACTCTGCCAAAGTGGGCTGGGCTTTTTGAGCCCCGTCACTTACCATCATTGTAAGTTTGTGGTGCTGGTGCTGAAGCTGGTGCCTCATTTGAATACTCACTCGACTGCAAAAGTTAGTTCTTATTTTAACGTGAGCACAGAGCGCGCGCCTGATGTGCAAATTGCATTACTACGCGGCGCGGCTTAACTTGGAGCAACCACAATATTCGTGTTCCCATGTGGACGCTCGGTCTTGCTCGCATCGTGCACAACCAAATTGTGCAACATCATCTAACGAACATGGGAATCCATAAATTATGCCACCGTAATGGATTGGGCCGAGTATGCTAAATTGACATTTATGTTTTTATTATATTTTATCCATTTTGCTTTGTTTACATTTCTGTGGCACTTTGGTTGGCTTGTTAGTTGGGATTTATTTCCCCTGGCCGCGCGGCTGTACGTGGCAGGCAATACGACTCCAAAAAAAAAAAAAAAAAAAAAAAATACAGAACGCTCCTCCACACCATCGTGCAATCGCACCCAATGGTAGGATGTATACGAGTATATGGTGTCCAGAGTAAACCTTCCTATGATGGAGGCATGGTATATGGCCATCCAGTTTACAGGTCGATGTCCTTTGCCCACCTCCTCCTGTCTGTTTTCCACCATTTGAATGGCAAACTCAATTCTACGTTCCCCCAATCACCGATTTACAGTGCAAAAATAATTGGATGACAATTTCTTTCTGCAACAGCAGAATGCAATCATTTTTTTGTGACCTTTTTTTTATGTCGAAGTAGTGCCTCTAGCTGCGGGATGACAGAACATAAAAAAATAAAAGAAATACATTTTCATATTAAAAAAAAAAAGAGAAACAAAGAAATCCTTTTTCACCATCATCAGTGGCAGCGGATCCTGTTGCTATACTTTTTACTTCAGCAATTGTTGTATCTCACTCACAGGAGTCACACTCCGTTCTAATTACATAAAGCCAGAAATTATAGGGATTTTCATTAAATTAATGAGCTTCATAGCCTGACTTTTAAGTCAATTAGTAAATTAAAGGATATCATCAAAATTTTGTACTTTTTACAGGCCCATCTCATTGGCAGACATCAAAAAGTGACTAAGTTTTACCGATGACATGTGTAATTTTGGCTTTAAGTTCAGCAATGGACTTGTGATTTTATGTTACTTATTAGTTAGATCTTTTGTCCAATATTCGACAGTTCTTTTTTGGTAAGGCATCCATTCGTCCAAAATGAGAAGGAGCTTCAGCTTCTGACAGCTCTAGAGTTGAAGACCATTAACGCATGAAACACACGTCATTTAATTTTAGTCCATAACTTGACAAAGCAATATACGTTAAGCTGTGGTGTTAGAAAGGTAAAATTTTTAGGATGCCAAATTAAACGTCTTGGATTCACCTTAAACTCTAACAAGTAGCCCTAAAGTTTTCAGCAGATTCTGCGTTTCGTTTGAGTTTCTTTTATCGTTCACTGATTCAATGGAGACAGCATTTGAAAAACACACTGCATGATTGACAGCCGATTTGACAGATTAAGTTTAACCAATATGGCATCTAAATCAACTGTCAATATTTTTATGTATTCAAAAAAAGCAAGGAAAATTGCAGTTTGAAGATATTGCAACCATATATCCTGTTGAGGCCTAAAAGGTAAAAAAGTTTCGTTTCCGCTTTTTAGATGCCACTTAAAGTTCGTCCGTCAAAGTCAAATTTGAAATTGTGGTCTTAGTTGTTAGTCTGTTTAACTGTTTAGATTTATAACATCTGTCTTCTTGATTGATACCTAATTAGCGTTGAGTCTTAAGCCTCTAACGTTCACTAAAGTCCATAAACAATTGAACGGAACGGAGTGTAATATAGTCGGATTTATTTGCAGCGCCGCGACAAACGACAACAACTTCGACAAACTAACGTACGAAACACGAACGGATCCCTGGCTGCATCAGCAGTGTATTCTGTGCTGTCGGTTGTCTATTGTCACAATTGTGGGCTGTGGTGACGGGACGCTTTGCGACGCACGGTATGACGGTGATGGTGATGGCGCACAAATTGATTTGTAAAATGGCTGTGGTTATGTAAATTTTAAATTGAAATTCCAACTGACAATGGCTGAACGGGATAGTTTGACATGTTTGTTATAAAAGCCAAGTGTCCCAGAATGAGGTTGTTATGTACGAGTATATTATATGAAATTCAATTATGAATTTTAACTGTAATTCCGACCCAGAACACAAACACAACAACAGGTTTTATTATTTTTTCTTTAATTTTAGTTTATTATATTTGTTTTTCTTGTTTTTTTTTTTGTTTTAATTTATTTTTTATCATTTAAATTAATTTATTCGAATTCATGTCGATTATAATGGTTTGCGAGTCTATTTGGTACAAATATACATTCATATATACAATTTATATATGTCAATATGTGTGAAAATACATTTATTTTAATGGATTCTGGCTGAAGGCGCAAATTAAGTGGTTTTGTTGTAAAATATTATATTTTGATTTCATTTAAAAAATATACATAAATGTTTTTCCTCAATTAAAAATTAAAAATAAATGTAAATAATGATGTTTGACAGCATCAAGTTCGAACTGAAAAATTTAAAGCAAGTATCTTTGAATCTAAATGAGATATCAACTCAGTCATTATTACAATAGAATAAGTTATAATGTCTTTGATTCATCTTTAAAGCTTTTTAAGTTAAACTTTTTTTCTAGATAAGTTTTCTTGTTACTTTTAGAAAAAAATCCCTTGCATTATCGATAATTTTAAATGAGACCGTGAACTGAGCAAGAAAAACTTATCATAGGTAAACCATTTTTAAAAATGACTTTAGTGATGAAAAATTGCTGACACTGTCGAAACGAGTCCTGAATCGTTGTTACATTTATGAATTAGAACCGTCTGATAGTCAAAGTGAGGAGTTCACAGAATAAAATTAGCACTCCAACAGATGAAAGCAAGATAAGTCCATAATATCATGCAAAACCAAATTATTGTTATCGGCTCCAACGATAGCTACTAAGAAGTTTGAAGAAATGTGTAGGTCTTGCAGTGTCCAAACATTATGCGGCAACTATGGTCGTCAAGGAAGACATTTCTGAGAACTTAAAGTTCTGAAACACTGCTGTTTCCTCAGCCGAATCTAAATTTAATGTTTTTTGGCTCAGATGGACTGTCTTCAGTGTGGTGAACGCTTTATTCAGGGATCAAAAAGGAAAACATCAAGCTTCGTCAGTGAAACATGAAGATGGCAGCGAAATAGTATGTACGTCTGCTACAAGTGTTGGTATATAGTGTAGAATTTCCTGATGATGGCCAAAACCAATGGACCAATTTGCAGAATACGAGTAATCCAAACACAATGATCCTTAGGTATTGCAACAGTTGCAGTTCATAATATGAAACCGCCTACATATTTACCGGATGTAAATCATGGAAAATCAGTAAAGGCACTACTAGAAAGGAACATAAGAAAGCTCCAAATATCCAACAAAAATGAGTTAGAAAAAATATTCTAAATAAAGTCGTATTTAAGATAATTACCCATTTTCAAGGATTGTGTCGCAACTTCCGTCATTATGGTTGCCTTAATGCCACTAGTAACTGGTAAGTCAATATTTGCTAATTTTCAGAAGAGTCCATTTTCTGATTTTCAGTTGACATTTAGTCTTATGGAGTGTTAATTCGACTACTGATAACTAACTCCTAAGCTATATCACTTAGGGCCAGTTTTTTAGTTCAAGATCATCTTGGAGTAATAGTTAACTCTGGTTTAACTATTCATTTCAGTTTTTCAATTTAATTTTGTCCTGAAGTTAACTCAGAGTTAACCGATATTAGTTAATGGATATTATGTGAGTTAACTCTGGGACTAAACAAATATTTTGACAGCTTGACTTACAGATGTTTTGAAAACAAAAATTCAACGAATAATTTATAAAATATTTTATTGAAATTTTATTAGAAATAATTATAAAAAAGTCTCCTATGTATTATACACGTTGACTCATGAGTCGTGACTCATCTTCCAATTCTCTTTTGAAATTACATCTTTTGAGTCGAACACTATTACAACTTGACTCTTAAGTCATGACTCTAATTTGACAGCTCTCTTTAATTCAAATTTCGTTTGGGATATCATACATTAATAAAGAGGAATAGCAAAATAGCGAATGAGTGAAAAAGAAATGTCAAAAATGAGTCTTGGAAAATTTGCCCGCGACTCACAGGGCAATTTTTCTTCCGTTTCATTTTTTCGAATTTTGTATCTCTCTTGCACCAACTTAGTTCGAAAAGAGTCGCGACTCATGAGTCATAGTGTAAAAGCAGACTAAACTGAAATGAATAATTTAAAATCCTCTTTTTTTGAAATTTTGTTTATTTTAAATTTTAAATTTTTTCTTCCCAACAAAACACAACAAATACAATGAGCGACAGATCAAGATACCGGTAAATATAATATGACAACTGACAAATGACATTTCAGTGATGCCAAATCAAATTATACATTTTGATGATAAAGTTAACTCCTCACTGAAAAACTAATTCAAAATTTAACTCCGCGATGAAGATTAACTAAACTAAAAGTTAACTCGGAGCTAACTCACCAGTCAAAAACTAGCACTAGATACAATATAAAATTCTATGTTCTCAAAAAGTTAGGTTTTTATGGCTCCATGACTACGATATATTCTTGTCAATCAATTTTGTTTCTAGAAGACATAGCTTTTAGAAAAATATCTTTCTTTATTAGAAATAGTTTTTCCACATTTAATAAAAATAATGAAAGTTGGAAATCGTAGGTCATCCATTCACAGACCCAGATCTTATCTGTCTGTATGATTTGAACGTTTTGTCTGATTTACTGACCAATACACAAGTTATAAGAATTTACATAGATGAAATATAAAGTTGGCAATATTTTTCTCGGAACAATAATAACCCAGATTTAAATCCAAACTCCAGATTATGATATGACTTTCAGCTTTTGGGGTGACATGTAAAATTTGTCAATTACCTATGTTAATATCATGTGCACTATTACTCTTATAGACATGTATTTTAAACATAAACTTAATAAATGCATTAAAAACGCATTTATGAGAAAATTATTTATAAATTGTTCACTGAGGCGTATACTTATTTTTTTATGCAAACTAAAATGTATTTCTAATTTAACCATTTTCAAACACAGTGTTTATCTCAAATCATTTAGTTATAATCATTAGATCATTGGTAAGTGTTTTTAAGAATTCCTTGGACATCTGCATCAGTGTTTGTTGAATACTAGTTGAAGAATTGTTCGAGTTACGTCCTTGGAAACAATTTCACTTGCAAATATTCATTATGTCTTAAACGGTACTTTTTGAACAAAGCTATATCTCTGTTTCAACTGAATTTAAGCTTTAATAAACTCAATTTTCAACCATGAGTTACACACATATAAGTGATATGCTTGAACCATCCCTATCCTCCAAGTGTGATCCTCCTAAATCTTCACTTTCATCAGCAATCTTCTCTGGATATACTTTTTTTTTCTTCATTGAAACTCATCTTCATTTGAGATAAATTTATTCATCTGCTAAACTGTTTCAGGAAACCATGAACTCATCTTTTTCTTGATTACATTCTAATCTATTTCCTCACACACACACATATACCTTAGGCATACCCACGAATAATACCTTCCAACTTGATTTTTCCTTCTAATCACATCATATAATATCTAAACCTAACCTATGTATGTAGTGTAGGTATATGAGTATGTGTATATAAAATTCTTGGCATTATCCATCCACCTTCACACTTTGTCGAACAATTCAGACGTAATAAACGGAAAAATTACCCCTCAATAAGTCTTCGGAACAATGGGCGCCAAAAGTTTTCCCTTAATTTATCCAATCTTCACCCTTATACCGCCACCACACCACCAACACTAATATACCTCAATCAACATTCAGAGCTCGTCACAAGCATATATTATGTAGGTATAACTCGCAGTTGCCCACGACCGACCGACCGCCCGATCAACATCCTCGTATGTCAGTATGTGAGCGGCAAACAACCCCAGCAGCGTTAACTTCTTACCTTTTTTGGCAATTCAGCCGCCCGCCGCCGCCGTCAGCCGCACCCCATATAAGAACGAGTATAGAGTCGTCACCGTAACCGACATCAACATCAGCCCGCACCCCCCATCATCATCATTGCAGTTAGCCCAGTTCGGGCTGAGTTTCGGGGGCCTTATCTTTGCACACTTAATTACGTTTAAACGCTTTTTCCCGAGCTCATTCGTCCGTTATGAGCACTCCATTATGTAGCCATTTTGCAAGAGGCACAATCGGGGGTTTTTCGCCACCACGAGCACCCTCCCTCACCCTCACACACCCACCCTGCTCTGGCCCGCATCTAGATAACATGCTGTGTCGAAGTTTTTCCCCTAAATTACAGCTATATACCCTGGGCACAAAGTAATTAAGATGAAATTTCGTATATGAATGAAATTCCAATTGCGCCCCAACACGAAATGTGGCCGAATGGGTGTTCGAGGGGGATGGGGTGGACTATGGGGGGGGGGAGAGGAGTATGCTGTGTTTTTGTTGATAGCAACAATTGCTCCGGGGTAATTAATTCATTGTTTCATTTCTTTTTAGTTGTTTTATATATTCCCAGAGCGAGCGCTGCACTGCGCTGTTCGGGCTGCCTTGCCTGGGCGAAAGGCAAGGTGTCGAAATTAATGGGGTGTTAAAGTTAATTGCCGTGGCATGGATATTTCCTAACCAGAAAATTTTAATTGCACCTATAGCAGCCATTTAAGTTGGAGCCAAGTGGGTCGAAATGGAGGGCAATCAATTCGGGAATTGTTGCTCAATGTGGGGAAAATGGCGTTCCACGATTTAAACGCGTTATCTGCGTTCCCATACCATCAGCCATCAACTACCCCGTGCGGGGGAAGGAGAAGAATTAAATTGTAAATTAGGTGGATGCTGGATGGATCAACTTCGCCATATTATCATCCAGCTTGGCCACCATTTTGCGCCTAGTTCCATCATCCAACCCGCTATATGCCGGGGATGCAATTTATTTGATTTAACGCCTCAGTGTCGTCGTCGTCGCTCGTTGTCGTCGCTCGTTGTCGTTTATTTGGTGTTCCTCTCTGGTTGCGGCCTTAATACGATAAAACGAATAAAAATAAATATATTCGCAGATAAGGCACGACGAATGGAGTAGCATCTTGAGTGGTATATAGTGCCGTGCCAATGACGATGAACGACGCCAAGGGTGGCAGGAAGGACTTCTGCAATCTTAGAAAATGGCTGAGGGAATTAAACGAATTTTTTTGTTGGTTAAAATCTGGCTCTGGCGGAATGAGATGGTAAGAGGAGGCATCTGATGCGCGCGAATTTATTTATCTTAATGGTTTCCGGCTGAGTTTTATTGAAATATAATGATCCACTTTGGGTGTGTCGGAGGGGGTCAGGGGAAGGGTGGTAGATGATGCGAACATGAGTGTTTTTTGGACGTGCGAAATGCGAGAAAAAGATGTCAAAAGGACGATAGCTAAAAATTAAGTCCTTTATTTGCATTTGTAATGCGTAATGTTGAAAGTCAAGAACCTGGAAAGTTAAATTTTTCTGTAACCTCTTAAAGTAGTAAATAAAATAATAATTTGTATGAAATTTAAGGAAAATAGATGTCATATGTAGTTACAAGTATTTGAATTAACAAAGATGGTAGAAATAGCGAAGATTCTAATGATGATTCAAAAAAATTGTACAATGTTTTTCAGGGGAAGTGTCTGAACATCAATCCTGCGCTATCATGATAGAGAACAACCACGTAACGTAATTTTCTCTAAGTTAATGCCAGCCATGGCACCAATTAATGAGCTAATATTTGACCTAAAAATATCAAAAGTACTCAGAACGCTAAAGGCTCAGAGTTTGTCAAATCTGTTTCTTTGCCTGTCAAGTGGAGATGTAGTAATTATGAAATATATTCGCTATTGAAGAAAGGCAACGTTTATAATGCAACAAACTATTTTACTTAGATACGCTGCATCAAATATTTATGACTGATATGCTCCTGAATAGGCTTAAAGTTTGGGTTGAAGAAAACGGCATTCTGTTTTGTTTTCCGTTAAAATCAAGGATGTTTTTTATACTATTTTTAAAGAACTTACATGATTGATTTTGTTTCTTTTGTATGTTGACGATATTGTTGTTGTCGGATTTACAAGTCCTACAAGACAGCCTATTGTGCCTATTGTTCCAAATGGAGTTTAACACTCAATCTTAATAAATGAGGAATAGTTATGTTGCGCAATAAGGCCGAAGAGCAACTTAATAAAAATGGTTTTTCAGTAGTGTGGAGATAATTGTTACAAATCATAGAACCAACATAAATATTATATATTATTTTAAACTATATATTTTAAACTATATAGGTAACATGTCTTGACGAGAACACCTCAATTAGGAAATAACTATTTCGAAAAAATGTAAAAATTCTACAATAGAACGATTGGACTGTTAGCTTAATTCAAAATTCACGATGGCGGCTTCAGGATAAATAATGCTAAACTGTTCTCAAGTGTGCGGCTGCAATAAGCAAAGTATGTCCAAGTGGAGAAGTTGCAAAGTCTTTTTCCGAGAAGGTGTTTCCTACAAATAGAAACGGTCTTCCAAAATCCTTCCTGACAATCGTAAAACTGAATTTTTCATTTAGTATATATCGAGAGTCACGCAGCTACCGAATAAATAGACTTCCCAAAACCCTATCGAAATTATGAATGAATATGGTGCTTTTTACGAAGCGTCAGTTCCACATTCGTTTTTAACTAACTTCCAATACATTAGTTGGAGAAACGTAACTCACAAAACGTCCTGCTCTATTATGTAAGCTTAGGGAGAAACAATGGTGCATGTTCATAAGCCGTACACAGCAGTGACAATTTGACGATAAATACAGCAACTTATCTTACTTTGATATTCCTAACATGGATAGGATATAGTGCAAGAGCCTTCCAAAATTACATCTTTGGATTATGTACGATGTTAATCAATTAACCAGATTCCTCAACTACTTAAACCCTCAATGCTATGCAAAACCGCATTTTAATTTTTCAAACAATTTTTTTTGATGACTGAACATTATTATGAAATGAGAACTCAGGTTCCTACCTCAGCTCTTTTGTTTAGGTACTTTTTGTTTTCAAATGTTTATTTATTTTACCGGCAAAGGTATTTATTTACTTTAAATTAAATGGTGTCTTTATATATTCCGAAGAATTAAAAATCATATTTTATTACTGGTGTTGAGTCTTGGAAGTCTGATTAAAATTAAATAAACTTAAAAACTAGTGACTTAAAAACTCTCAAACGTTTGAACTATAACTTTGTTCATTTTGTCATGGCAAGAATGTTGACGTAGAGGGCTTCTTATTTTCAACAGCAACCTTGTCCATATTCGAAGTCTATCTATAATGTTCTAGTACTAGGCAAACCCCGGGAACTACAAATTTGATATGTGAAAAACTTTTATAGTAAAACTCCTGCTCATAAATATGTAATAGAAAACCTAAAAATAGAAAATTATGAAGTTGCAACGGCTGAAGAGCCTCCTAACTGTTTATTATTTAACAACTAGAGCTGCTTATTGCTTTTCCGTGAAAACTCATAAAATTTGACCTACCTCTTAGCCTGATGTAATCAAACTTAAATGCAGGTGTCCGATTTTCATCATAATTGCTCAATCATTAGATCGTTTACCTTTTCTTCCTTAAAAAAAAGAGAAAAAAAAACCAAGAATGTACTTAAGAATTTTTTTACGACCGAAGAAATTGTTTTATTGTCACTGTCACTTGCTTTTGGATGCGACAACCCTCTCTCATCCTACAACCCATACCAGGTGAAAGTGCTGTATAGCAATAAACGAGAAATTAAAATTAAATTTTGATAATGGCTTCTGTTTTGTTATTACATTGTTATTGTTTACTTTGAGTACACATACATATATGCACGACAATAAAATAATAAAAAAAGAGGTGAAAGGTCGCTCCTCTTACTTCCCACACACATTATTCTCTCGTGTATATGAACGGTGAGCAATAAAAACGAATATAATAATATGCAAATATCCTTTGCAATAAAAACCGAATCAAATTAAAATTAGTCCCATAAAAGCAAAGAGATATCCTTGATGGTACTTTGTTGTTGTTGTTGCTGTTGCTACTGCTGCTGTTGCGTCAAAAACCCATTTATCATACACCAAAGCTACACCTCATCATCGTTCGTCGGTTATTAAATTATAACACTTTTGGGGTGCGATTCGGTTCTTTAAAAGTGATCCCTATGCACAGCATCCTTTCATATCAGGCATCGCAGTGATAAATTTTTAATTAAAAACTTGTGTAGTGGTGTGTGCTGCTGAATGTATGCAATATGTATGCAAATTTGGTGCCTTATTCGAGTCGTGTGACAATACTTTGGCAACTACCAACCGACCGACGACGGCGACGCTCACTACAATCACTTTATTCTATAAAAAGGACATGAGAAAGCAAACAAAAATAAGGACGACGACGCACGAGAGACAGTTTTGTTGCAATGAATAAATTTACTCCGCATACAAAGCAGCAAAAGGGATTACATCATGTCCTGGGCGGTACATCGTATACATGTAATCGTTGGGAAAGTATTTTTTTCTTTTCTATCATTATCATTCTTTTATCCTGTGACGCTGTGATCATTAGAGGGCATCATTATGTTTTTTCGTATTGCTCCTAGAACAACCCTCTGGACATACCATAAACATCCCAGAACTGCCACCACCAACACTACCATCACCACCGCACAGCGCTGCATCCTTTTTATTTACTACCGAACCGATATATCGTTTTCAATATGTTTCGAAGCGCCCTTTTTTTTGTGACAGGATGTGAAAGGAATGCAGGAAGTTCGGCAAAAATTCCAATCCCAAGGGGAACGTTTAAAAACCACAAAATAATATTTAGTTATGATATGATGCTTCTTTTTAGCGGAGAGTGTTAGAATTCAGAATTCAGAACTCACACATAAAAAAGGGTCCAAATTGACAAACTTCAATAAGTTATTTATACGAGGGTGGTTATGGCAGAGATTACTTCGTCTATACGTACCGGTTAAGCTCTATTCACAATGTTATTAATATTATATTTGCAATGATAAGGGAGGATGATTTTCGGTGATTATTATTTTATAAGCCCATTGAGGGATGATATTTGATATACTTATACGTAAACGCGTAGTAATAAATGCTGAACAGAAGTTTGGTTAGGCTTAATTCAATTAAATAACAAGGAGCTAAGCCTTTTATTACAAATGTAGTATTTTTTCGTATTTGCGTGCGTTTATGTTTTTTTTTCACAGTAGGTAACTTAATACTTTTTTGGTTTGATTCGAATAGTGATTTATTATTGGTGTATGTTGCATTGCAACAATAACTTTTGTGATTTAATATTTTTTTTAAATGGGAAATTGGTGCAATAGTGATAGCTGTTGAAATATTTATGGCTTCTATTTGAAAACATTTTTTTTTTTCTCACAATCAAATTTCACGACTG
Organism: Scaeva pyrastri; assembly: GCA_905146935.1. NCBI lineage: Eukaryota > Metazoa > Arthropoda > Insecta > Diptera > Syrphidae > Scaeva > Scaeva pyrastri. The sequence continues at coordinate 132,059,075 of LR989927.1, forward strand.
TTAACCTTCATTTTAGGGCTTCGAAGTTGAGAACCTAGTTAAATTAGAAATAAATTATAAAAATGGATTTACAGTTGATCTTTCGAAATAAAATAAAAGATGCAACATTTAACAGCCTGATGTTCAATTTTTAGAAAGACAAGCTTTTTAAATCCAGAAACTTTACCATTACTTCTAGAACGTTTCTGCACAGGACTATGTTTATACCAGATACTCACATATGGTTCCGAGAACTACTTTGAAATAGGCATTCTGACCTCTTAAAAACGGACAACTCCTGATCAGACGCTACAATCATAAAATATATCAATCTAACTCGAAGCAAAAAAATAAAGATCGGTAGGCTTCGGTAGGACTAGTAAAATCCTTTATATAGTATTTGTAAGCCTCGAAGATGCCCGAAGGCTAGGGGTGTGAATCTGGATGGCGTCAGCTCGCGATCGGGATAAATGGAGAGACTTATTGAATGAGGCCAGGACCGGATCCTGGTTGGCGAGCGGGCCGATGATGATAAAAATCTCATTAAAGTACGATCCAAACTTACATTAATGTTAAAAATTGAGAAAGATATTTTATGTTGAGAAAACTGTGACCCATTAGTAGCGAGTAATACGTCCCTTAAATAGAAAATACCTAAATTAAAAGTTTGTTGTTTCACAAGATCTACCTTTGTGCAAATTTTAAAGGTTCCACAATATCAGTCAGTAAGTCAGTCAGTTACTATTTTTCTGATTTTTGATGTCATGATGTGTGTTTGCAAAACAGCTCGTTCTTTAGAGTTGAAATTTGACGAAGTTAATGTACGTATATTGATTAAGATTTGGATTGTTTCTTTGGAGATATTTTCTCATCCCTTCAGTATTGAAAAAGCTGTAGCAAAAAAAACGGAAAAATTGAAGAAATACTCTGATGATTGATACCCCACTGATGCTCCCGTTTGACTTTAAATTGTAAAGTAACACCTTAATTGCATTAGATCTAAATTATAAATTGATTTCAATTTACTTTACTCAAAAACTTTTGATATTCCAATCAAAAATATTAGGAATTTGTCTAGCACAGTTTTTGGTATTTTGTATTTACTTCTAGGATTTTTTTTTACCAAAATAAACGGTTTTGCCAATAAGACGAGTCATTTTGATATTCAAATGATGTTTATTTCAATTTAAAGAGAAAGGTATGCCATTAATAATAAAAAACAATATTAGTCAAATGGGAGCCTCGGATACGTTTACAAAACCGTATCATTTTTATGAAATTTTTCATCACCAAATCGCAAAGTGGCTGTTGTATGGCAATAGCTCACGAATTCCATCTTTAAGGTCTTGAATCACCGCTGGGCTGTTGGCGTAGATCTTATCTCTTAAGTATGTATCTCCAAAGGATGAAGTCGCAAGGTGTTAAATCACAAGATATCAGTAGCCAATTGTGATCATCCCTTCGGTCCGGAAACTTTTGCCGTCTTGTTAAAAGTAAAGGTTGGCGTTGTCCATTAAAAATCATTAATCATTTCTCGATAGTACAATCCATTCACCATAATTGTAATTCAGTTTTTCAACTAAAAATCTTGGATTTTCCTTGAACAAGATCAAGATATCCTACTTCAATTTTAGTCAATACAAATAATTTTTCAGCCAAAATTGGAGTCCAGTGCAAAGAAATTACCAAAACGATTTTATTAAATTTCAATTCAGCTTCAGTCTACTGGAAGAAAGCTGAAAAAAAAGGATTCCACTATAGTTGCAAAAATCAGTCTAAATAACCCCCAAACAAATTTCAATAACTTATAACTTCACTTATCAATAATATTTTACTTTTTATTAAAAAAAATATGGGCAGTTAGTAAACAATTAAACTTCCTCAACTTTTCTTTGAACACCACTTGTTTGCCATAATAGCCTATTAATTCGGACGCAACACATGTGCCCTCTTAACATCTCACATACCAATTTACATGCACTTACCTATTCATCTATTATCACAACTAACGCATAATTATCAATGGCTCTTCAATTTGCATCTAAGCATACGTTCATCTCAATATCGTATCTCGTATATATAAACATTGAACAACCTCTTCAAAAACAAATAAAAAATTCAAATGAATAAAAAAACACATCACCAACTTACTTAACCCTTAGCCAAATTGAAGTGATGTCGATGTCAGAAAAGGTAATTAAGAGAAATTACAATCCAATCCCATGTTACCCTGAGCTCCTGATGATGAACCCCTAGGGAAGGTAAGGGATGCTGCCTGTACTGTGTGCAGTGTGTCCGGAGCCGTTGTCTGACATTATGATCATCTGCATAGAACATTAAGGTCCACTCAAATATTTACACAAAATATCTCCCATTGTACGTGTGCGCAATTTTATGAGATACGAGATGCGAGAATTTAAGGTAAGCATCATTTGGAGGGTTCATACATGGATTTAAATAATATCACCAGGTCTCTATGGACGATTTAAGCGGATTACACCAGCACCACCAGCAGCAGCAGCACCGCCACCGTCCGCGTCCTGCTATTGACTTTCACATGAAAAATCTTTAGTAATTTTTTTTTTCTTTATATTTTATTGATGCACGCGAGATTCATATTGTCGTTTTTTTTATTAGGGAAAACTGCAATAATGGGATTTTAGGTCTACGCAACACTGGGGTGGTTTTTCTTCATTTGTTTGGTTTTTTATTTAATGCCGATTGTTTGGAAATTAAAGAATTAGAGATATATTCATGTACAATGCATACTTGTGAGAAAAGCAAATAATCAAGCAAATAAGTTTTTTAATTGAATAAATGGAAAGACCAAGGAGGATTTTGTATCTTCCCACGCGGAAAATAAATGATATTAATTTTGCTAATATGCAGACATATTGAAGTTTTATTCTAATCCATTTAAGAAATAGAGGTCATTAGTCGAATTTTTGTTTAATTTCTCTCGTTTCGTAATAGTTGTATGTTTTGGAAAATCAAACATTTTAGATTCAACTTAAGTAGCTGTGTTTTATTCACTGCTGGGTAGCTAGTGCAGTAAAATTTCTTTCGGCAAAGAAGAACAATTTAATTGGTGGCGAAAAAGAAGAGAGCAAAAATAATGGTAGCGACATACATATATATGTAAAGTGGGTTGGATCCCTTTATTCACTGGAGTAGCTATACAGAATACAGCAGTAAATAAAACACAGTGTATCAGTATTTGGGATTTGGGCCTCATAGCAAATATTTTTGGGGGGTTTTTCATTTTCCTAATTTTAATTAAGAAAGACAGTAATTTTTTACTAAATCATATTTTTTAACAATTGAAGTCAATTTAGCTAACAGATTTAATGTTTGTTGTTTAAAAATAAATCCTCCAAGGCAAAAGAAAAAAAATAAGTGGAGAAGGAAATAAAAGAAATATTGATCCATCTTTCTTTACATTTTATAATGCAAATAAGTTTGAAAAGTTTTTCAAAAAATCTGGGATTGACCACGAAAAAAAGTCACAATGAAACTTTTACGAGTCTTGATCTCAACAAAATTTCTGTCTCGTTTCGGAATCGGTGTTTCATTCATAGTTTATCTAAATTTCATTCTACAATGATTGCATCAGTTTTTATCTTATTATTGGGATTCTTAAGAATTATCATTCAGCTCTTAAGTTGGACCATAATCAGGCTCCAGGAATGAAGTGAGTAACTACCGTCCGATTTACAAAATACCTGTAATACCTAAAATTTTTGAGAAAATTGTTTATAAGAAATTAGTTTTTCATTTGAAAGAAATAATTTCTCCAACACAGCATGGTTTTATAAATGGTAGATCAATAACTACAAATCTTGTAGTTTTCAAAGATTATGTAGCTAACTGTTTAGAACTGTCACAATGTGATGTTGTTTATACTGACTTTTCAAAGGCTTTTGATCAAGTAAATCATTCTGTGCTTTTATACAAAATAGAAAGAAGAGGTTTCTTTTCTTTAATTTCAAAATGGTTTAAGTCTTATCTTACAGGCAGGGTACAACTTGTCCAAATCAATAACCATGTCTCTGAACATATCTACGTTACGTCTGGTGTCCCTCAAGGTAGCCATTTAGGTCCTTTGATGTTTTTGATTTTTATAAATAAAATACCTAGTTTATTTGAATACTGTGAATGTCTAATGTACGCTGACGATATAAAACTTTATTATTATATAAAATCTACTCTTGACTCTATTTGTTTACAAAATGACCTTGACAAATTATCTAATTGGTGTAAAATCACTGACCTTTATCTTAATGTGTCTAAATGTGAATGTATGTCCTAATCAAACTCTCCCGTGGAAGATCAACATTCGACAAAGAAGGATGTAAATGAATATGAAAAGCTGAGGAAAATATCTTCAGTTTAACAATTTAGTGGAGTAAAAAGTTCAAGGCGAAAGATTATTTATAAAAAGTATGGAAGAGACTTCGAGACAAAACGGACCCCTGGGACACACACGAATTTATTATATTATATATTTAGTTTTTATATTTTGCGAATAAAATTTAATGATTTGTGGAAAAAAATGAGATACTCAATTTCCACAGAAAATAATTAGATGTTTGTTACAATAAAAGCGCAAAACTTTTCCACGAAAATATGTTGACTTTGTTAAATTAACAATCTTTATTATATAAATAACAACCGGTCTTCGAAATGCATGTACGCCCATAACTTTGGAACGACTGCACCAAATTGAATGATTCTTGGTTTTATGTATTCGCTTGTGTTATAGGACAAGGTTGACACAATTGTCATTAAACTTCAATATTTATTATTATCGACAAGAAAATACAAAAATTGTCCTTTTGGAAGTATAATCAGGACATAGGGTTGCCGCTCATTTATACATGGGATGTCTCAAAATTACTTTCGAATTTAGACTTGCCAAATAGCAGTATTTACAAAATAGACATAGAATTGAAGATTGAAGGATTAGAATGGTTGAATTGAATTTTTGACAAAAGGGCCACAGTAGTACCTACATACATCAATCGTTCTTCGAAAGAGTTGGTAAATTTTTTAAGATTGTAGGGAGTAATCTATAGATCTACTGAACCGATTTTGAAAATCCTGTTAGCAATAGAAAGCAACGTAATTTGTGAGTAACATCTAATATTGGTGATAAATAAATTTATAGATTTGCTGGTCTGGTATTGGTGCCATCTATTCTGTCAAGACTTTTTGAATCCACAAATCTAATCCTATAATATGCTGCTGTGCATGGTCCTTATGAGTACTCACAATATGCATTCTTGAGTGTTTAGCAAAAGGAGTCTTGACCTCTTAACTGTGTTGTGGTAAATTCTTACGAAAAATTGTTGGTCCTGTATATGAAGAGATAAGATCTAGGAGACGCTATTATTTTGCAAACAAAAAATTATTTGCATTTTCAAATTTTTAAAAATAATAATTAATTGAATCGAGTTTAAAAAATGCGCTCATTGGTTTAGTTATGAATTCCAAAACATTATTAGAACCTGGACGATTTAAATCAAATTCTGTCACACAATCTTAAGAACAGTGAAGAACAACGTATGCGGGGTTAGCTAGTATGAATATGTTTATGAATAACATAAACTGAAGTTTAGTTTAGCTAAGAAAAAATCAGAACTTATCAAACAACTATGTATATGAATTTTTTAAACCTACATATTCAAATTTAAATTTAGGAAAATATTCCTCCTCTAGTCTTTAAAGTCTATAGCCTTTTAACATGATGAACATTTTTTAATTTCCTATACCCCTACGTACCAACACATTAATATCAAAATTTGTATATGATGGGTTACATAATAAGTTTGATTTTAAAATTGTAAAAACTTTTAAGAATCTTATAGATCATCAAAAATAAAACATTTAAACATCAAATCGGACACTGTTGTTAATTGTACCCTATTTTACTACACTCAATATTTTTTTTTAAGAAATTTGGGTCATAAAGCATTTCGAACTTTCTCAGAACACAAAACATACATTTTTGTATGAATAATATATTCGTAAAAGTTTAATGGTTGTACCTGAATCAGTAACTTAAAATGTGCAATATCTCTTTAGTGAAGTTATTATACAAGCCATAGAAATTACATTTCTTACCAAACTATAACAAATTCCTTTTTGATTTCGTAACATTTCTTTATTCTATTCAAATTTTATGGATCTGATATTTTTATTCTATCAAATCTTCCCACAAAAATGCAATTTGTGTTACAACACGACTCAATGTATCAAAACTATATAACTACATCTTACCTTTGAGCCAAAAGATCCAATCGTGTTTTCTGTGTTGAACTCTTATATTCAAAAAGTTCCCTTACCCCCTAAACATTATAGTTAACTCTTACAAATTCCTATATACGTAATATATGTAACCCAAATGTACTTTCTATGTATGTAGGTATGACACTGTTATCAATAACACTTCAGTCATCAAAACAAATGGTTTGTGGTTATGCCATCATATTGTGATATAAGCAAATCAATAAACACTTTTGTCATCATCTAAAGTTTCCAATTCCACTTCCCAGTCATCATCATCAGCATCACCATCGACACCATCACGGAACAACGCCATCTCGCTCTCATCCCCCCCAGCATCAGTTCAGTTCCACTAGAACGACATCACATCGTCATGAATCTATCAAGAGATTCTTATTATTTATTCGTTGACACCGAGAATCATGTACTTCGTGATGTTTCTGTCGAGGTCTACTCCACAGCACAATACCCTCAACTCCAGAGCCCATCATATTATTGTCCTCCTCGGAATCATCGTCGTCGTCGTCGTAGTTGTTGTTGTTGTTGTTGTCGTCGAAGAGCTGTCGAAACATATGAACATGGCATCATCAGCAGGATGATGGCGCACAATTGTCGTGGCGAAAACTTTTCCCATCATATGAGCTTCCATTTGATATGTCATTTGCGATTCGTCCGTTCCTAGTTCCTATGACAAAAAAAAAAAGGAATACCTAAACCCGTATACGATACCCATATTGGAGTTATTTCCATTCCCCCATATATGTAAGTTCTATCAAATTCGATACAAATATGTGTATTTAAATCACACACACGCTCACAAGTTGAAATCGGAAGTTTTGCAATTCAAAATCGTCTCTCGTGAACGTGCCATGCCACACTCAAACGGATATTGATACTCCTGTAAAAGGATTTCCCCGAACACATTGCCGTGCACAATAAATGGCGGGCGTTGACGACGACCGAAGTAAGTAAGTGTAAATTTTTATGTTAGATAAAAAAATATACCAATAATAATTCCCACCTCAAAATCCATTTATCACTAAACCATTTTTTAAGGTCGTTAAAAAATTTAAAACCCACAAGGACACGATACAAAAAAATCAAAAAAACAACTCTTTACAAGCCAAACCTGTGTCTATACAAAGAGAATCTCATTACAGGACAAAGAAGTCCTTAAAATAAAATCAAAAACGAAAAATGCACAACGCAACGTCGAAATTTAATCCTTGAGTTATGAATAGAACACTAATAGGTTTTTGTTAATCATAAATGACGTTATCCTTTCGTTCTCGATTTTTTTTTCTCGTTTTCCTTATTTGACGATTAAAACTTGCCGAGCCGAGCCGATCCAAGCGAAGCCACGTGACACACCGTTGGTCGATCATTCGTCAAGATAATCGGAGGAGGAAATTAAGCCTATTTGCTGCAAACAATTCATGGTTGTCGCCTCTCTGACAGCAAATACTACCTATCTACCTACCTATACCTACTTTCTCGTAACTGTTGTTCGCGCCGCGCTGCCTCGTTTAAGGACGAAGTTAGTTGACTGACAGGATAGTCAACGAAGATTGCAACGAATAACAGACCTAGAATATTATAATGGCCATGCAACCAGCAACCACAGTATGACAGAAGTAGAGGGAGTCCTTCGCCAGACGTTAGGAATTAACTTTGGCGAGGATTCGGTTGAGTTTAGTGAAATGGATTCTTTTATGAAAGTTTATCCGATTACGTACAATCTATATACGAGTTTGATGTAACGTGCGTCGTCGTCGTGAGTCGTTCGTTATGATGATTTTATTGTTGTGCGATTGCTTGAAATGTCAGTTATGACAAGAAGAGTGCGAGAACTATGAAAACAATTGTGTTGAAAAGGAGTTACAAAGCCCCCTGTATCTGTATTTAAAAAAAAAGCTATAGGGACTTTGATTTCTATTGAATGCGAAATTCAGTGATAAGTTTGTCATGATAAGAATTGCTTTAGAGGATTTGTTTATTAGAAAACATTCATTTAATAAAGATTAAGGATTTTCTAAAAATTAAAACAAGCCTGAAATTTATAAACATTTAATAGTGTGAAATAGAACGTCTTCCGAAGGACTTAGTTTTTAAAAACGCATCAGTAAGTACTTTTTTGAAAAGGTGTTGAAATCCATTTCGCAACATTTTCAAAAATCTGATTAAATTAAAATATTCCTAAAATTAATCTAAAATGTATTATTTAATTTCCTCTGAGTGTAAAAAAAACTTTACGAAAAAAAAAAACAATTAACCCCTGAGAAAAAAAATTGTAATTCATATTAATTTATACAATTTTTATAAATAAAAGAAATGCGGGCACACAATGGGATTATGATTAAGTCATTGTAATAAGGGGATGATGTTTGTTAGCGTTCGTTTGAAATATCATATCTCAGCCAAAACGACAAAACTAGGCCTTATAAATCAAATGAATACGGTACAATTGACACGAGCAATCTGCAACGACTGTATGTAGTATATGTATCTATACTGTACTGTAGAGGAATCAAAGCAATGCATCACTTCCACCCTCCGAGCTAATAGAGCGTATAACAGATTGATGCTGCCGCTCGCTAGTAAGGAGGAAATTTCCTCCTTTTTTGTTCCGCTGCTGGTAATGCGGACCATCCTGGGCGCACAAGGATGGAATTTTGATTGGAGCCGCAAAACGAATAGCAATCACTTGCTACAGCAACCGGAAGTATGTTACAGAAAAAAAATCTAAAAGAAATCCGATTCCCGCAAACCAACCCTTAAGGATCTGGGGTCTGTTTGTAAAAGAATCCTTTGCTAGATCTAAACGTGGTGTTGTTATGATTGTTGGAGGAATGGGAAAAGTCAAAAACCGTTTGACGAGTTAATCTGTTTTCATATTGTTATTGTGTTTTATGATGGGGGGTGTTTTCCGCCGCCCGCCCGCTGGCCATTGATGTCGGCAGGCGTTTGGTGGTGTAATGTATATACTAAAGCATTATGAGCCAGTCAGGGGTGCGAGAGTGCGCTAAAGGGTGCGAAGTTAAATAAATATTTTTATTTATAACATTGTTTGTAGCGTGCGTCAGCGTTGTTCGCATTGTGTGTGTATATTTTTATGGAGTGACATGGGAAATTGCAAAAATTAACAATTTGGACAAGGAAAGGACTGCACCGGAAATTGACCGAATGTGAGTTGATGTTGTATTCGTATATTCATTGTCAATAAATGATGGTGATTGAAGGCTCTTTATACGTTATGAATTTTTAATTCTGTTTTTCTTTTTTTTTTTAAGAAAGGGATTTATATAAAAGTAAAAACCAACGATGATGGTGGGTGTGGCAAGGTTTTTTTTTGGATTGACATTAATCAGTTCAAACTCAAGGTTTAATTTTGTCATTAATAAGCACTGACGACAAAAAGGAACTCATTTTAATAAATTATATTTTAAAATATTATCCATCTAGAAGTTTTGTCGTTAACAGGATTTAGGCTTTATTTAATTTGTTGCATTCATTGTTATCTTAAGACTATTAGTATAGATGGTTATCTGTGCGTTTTGCAAGGGGAAGGGGGGAACTGATATACGGAACTGTGGGGTGAAACAAATTCTTAGATAACTTTATTACCAGAAGAAAATTCAATCAAAATTAAATCTCAGTTTTACTTCTCTGGTGATGTTAATAATAAAAGTACGTATACGCCAGAGTGGACCTCTTCTATCTGCTATGAGAGTATGTGAAGATTGGAGACCATGTGGAATCAAATCTGTGGTATTGGTATGTGTTGTTTTCACTATATTCTCTCTTTGCCAAGATGTTTTGTATTACAGTTTAAATTTTATCATCTGATAGCCCCATTTGCTAAAATACAGTGTTTCTACTTTGGTACACTTATGATGGCGGAGGACGTTAATAGGTGTCTTCGAAACATCTTACGGGTTTTCTGGCCTAATTGTATCTCTAACAAGGATTTACATAGACGAACAGGTCAGGAACCCGTCGATACCATTATACGACGGCGCAAGTGGCAATGGATTGGACACACGCTTCAAAAAGTTAATTAGTGCACTGCGGGCCAGGCAATACAATGGAATCTACTCACACAAGAAGGAAGAAGAGTTGGTAGACCGAGAAGCACGTGGAGAAGAACAGTTGAGAAGAGGAATCTGCGAGACTAGAAAAGAGCTGGAGGGAGCTAAAATACATCGCTGGAAACCGCACACGGTGGCGCGTAGGAGTAGTTGAGGCCCTATGTCCCGCTAGGGAACACCAACGGACTTCGTAGGTCTGAGGACCTAGTAAGTAAGTAAGGGAGGATGCCAATTAAAGTGAAGGTTTTGTTATTTATTTTTTATCCTATTTTCAAATCAAAGTGAAGCCAGGGAATTCAAACTAAAGACCAATGTGTAAAATTTCAGCAATACCTTGAAAATTCGTATGGAACTTGTATAGGCAAATCAACTGCAACTAACTTGGCTTTGATGTACAAAGTTATCATATGAAAGTGGCTTAAACTGTATTTCACTGTTACAGTTCAAGGGTTACATGTTTATAAGGGTTCCACAAGGCAGTCATTTAGGGCCATTACTTTTTTTGTAATATGTTAATGACTTACCCCGTTTTCTTACGTGATCTGAACAAAATAAACAGTAAATCTGATTGTTAACTTCTTTCGAAGGATCTTGACAGATAAAGAGACTGGTTTAAACTGCTTCATCTTTTCCTTTTGCTTATAAGTTATGGTAAGGTTTATGAGTTAAAAGAGCTTTGATCAGCAGACCACATATGTTTGTTTTATGTTGCTATCAGCTGCTGAAAATGTAGTTATACATAAGTCCCACCTGAATCTATTTCATGGCTTCTTTCAGACAAATTCTCTTAACAATTTTCTTCAATAGATGATGGTAAAATCGATTCAATAGACAAACTTGGCGCAATTAAAATGCAAACGTCTCTTAAGTAATCAAAAAGGCATCGTGTTTAACTGCTCCATCTAAGAATAAGAGTTTAAATTTAAAATAATAGAATTCAAATTGCAAAAAGAAACTCAAAATTCCCTAACGTTCTTTATTTCCACACAGTTTTTTTTTTTCTTATGTCAAAACAAAAAATTGACATCGTAAATTTACCAATCGCATCACACAATCGCAAATTGAATTCTCTTCGATTCGCATCTGAAAAATAACATTTACATAAATCACCTACACCTCAATTTCAAATATACACATACATACGAGTATAGACAAAAAAAAATGGGTCCAGCAAGTTGACAATCCTTGGAAAAACGTCAAAACCCTTATCGCGACTCATTTCTTTCCGGAGCACTCGCCCAAAGAAACAATCGTGCGTCAGTCGTCTCGATAGCTGGTACGTATGCAAATACTCGTAAACTGAACCAGGGCAGGTTGCCGAATTATTTTCTGATTTCTATCTTTCCTCTCTTGTCGATTCGATATACTGTACCGCTGTCGAAACTCCCAAAGGATATGTTCCAGAGAAACGAGTGGAACCAATAAAAGAAACATCTAAATGGAAATTGACATATCCGCTTCATTGCGTTGGATTGTTTGCGTCAGTGCGAGATGAATGGAAATGATGGCTGTGTTGCAGCAGGCATGAAGGCGCCTTTTAATGGCCGCCTTGCAACACTTTTTTTTTGCGCATAGGTATAAGGTATAGGCATCTCCTTACAATCTCTCCCGCTGGCAATTCACTTTTATATCCTTTTTCATTTGAAATTGGATTTTTTTTCCCATTTCATTCAAAAGTGCACAACTGACAATCAAGCAGTTTATATGCAAAATCGTTCGTCCTCCATCACCAAGTCGTTTGATTATACTCAAAGTCGTCGTCGTCGTCGTCGTTGGTTGTATTTACAAAATAAAATCAACATCCAGGACATTTGAATTGAGGATAAACGAAAAATCAGGGATCACTGCCAATCGCATAACACGGGACTATATAATAAAGTTGCAATGAACGTGATATCGCGCACATTTCTTTGAAATTGAAAATTGGAAAATTGAAGAAATTCGCTGCTATTGGTCCTTTTGAGAGTAGAAGGACATCAAACAGAAAAAAAAAGAAATTCACCAAAATTTGCATATGAATACAAATTCTTGGAAAAATTCAAACAGAGTCTCTAGATGAATAATAAAATCGAAAAAGGATAAAATGTATTTTCACTCAAATTGAGTGATTTAGATTCAAATCTGAAGGAACTTTATACAGTTCTGCCTCCCATGTCCCACCCACTCCTATTCTCTGTCTCTCTTGTCACTCATTTATATTGACGCAAAAGACGTTTTATTTAATGGCAGGATATTCAAATCGAAAAGACATTTTCAACTCTGATTAACATTGAATTAAATGAAATTCAAGAAATCTATTTGCACAGTTGAGAGCAATTGATAAAATAAAAGCGAGAGACAGAGAGAGAGAGAGAGAGAGAAACAAATATCTAATACATACTTCTTTCAGTTTTGTTAGAGTTCGGGATATCGTTGTTCTTCTTTTTTTTCTGTATTGATATCCTGAATTGTGTCCTTAATCGGTATTTAGAGAGTTTACTTAGTTCTTCTGTTGGTTGTCTGTATTGATGATGAGACTGATTGACAGATGTTTCTGCTGATGGTGGTGGTAAATATTTGCTGAGGTGCGTTTGTTGTTTAGTTCCTTGTTCCTTTGTTTTGGTGAGTTTTTTTTTTTTTGGACACGAAATACAAAAGACGGCATCTTTTTAAGTTATGGAAGTCGTTGGTTGGTGTTTTAATGTCACCCAGCATCGAAAAAGGATATTATTTTTATATTTGATTCTCAGATTAGTTGATTCAAGTGGGGGAAGTGACTGTTTGCTAAACCATTTAAGACGAACAAATTCAGAGTCTGGTAGGAAAAAAATGGTTCGCTTCCTTTGGATTAAAAATATTGCAGAACAGTTCGTTTAGGAGAAGGACCTACATATATTGACTGACAACTTTAAATCATTCATAAGTCCAATTAATGGCAGGAATATGGGGATACCTAAAATGTTTTCTTCTTATTTTGGAAGCAGATCTTTAGGACGAAAATTTCTTTTGGAAGAATTTTTAAATCTTTGAGAATCTGTCATAGGTCTTAGGTGAAAGTTGGGCAGGGCCTTTCTTTATTCGATTTTTATCTTCAAATTTAATCATTTTTCCACTTGTTAAAAAGGATTTTTTATGGGCCCAATAAAAGTTATTCCGAATCATAATTTGAGATAGAATTTGTGGAAGACCATTACGTGGGATTGACATTACTTTCCTGAGAGATGAATCGCGTAGTTAGGAGTGTTGTCAGGCAATCCGAAGCATCTTTTTACGAAGAAACGTTGGAGTTTTTCAATTTGGTCGTACTCGTTGTATCTCCACATCTGCGCGCAATAGTGCATTATTGATTTTGTGGCTGCATCATGTACTTAATATATTTAGCAGAGTGTGCAACGTATTTATTTCGGACAAATTTAAACCATGTCCAGTTTACTTAGTTTTTTGATGCAGCAAGACGTTTTGATAAGTGTTCAGACCATGACATGTTATAAGTGAAAATAATACCGAGAAGTACCATTTTCAGCTGCCGCCATTCCTAAAAATTACAATTTCGGACTTATCAAGGTTCACATCTAAATTCCACTTACTGCAATACCTGCTGAAGCTGTCGATAATCGTTTGCAGGATATTAGATCTATCAGAAAGGAGAACTATATCATCCGCGTATGTTTTCAAAAGCTGCTGACAGGTCAACGAAGAATGCATAAAGCTTCTTTTTCTGACTCATTTGAAAGCTGAATGATTGCAGCATAGGTTATAAACTTGGTAAACTGTATATATACTGACTTCTGTATGCAGCCTGGTATTCATTAAGTATTTGATTCTCTTCAATCCAACTACTAAGTCTATTTAGTAAAATTGTTGTAAACATTTTGTAGAGTGTGTCAAGAAAGGAAAGCCCACGTTAATTTGAAGGAAGACTTGCATCACCTTTTTTGTAAAGAGGGAAGATTATCGATTTCTTGAAGGATGATGGTATAGTCTCAGTATCAAAGATATTTCTTAGCAAAACATGAATCTCTTCTATAAATGCAGAACCGTCGTTTTTGTAAAACTCGTTTGGAATACCATCAATACCGGGTGCTTTGTTATCCTTTGATGTTTCTATCGCTAAGATAACTTCATCTACTCGTAGTTTTGGTTATCTAGCTTTTGTTTATGAATGGTTTCAAAAATTGGTAAAGACATTGCATCGAGGTTAAATTCAATGTGCCATAGAAAGAAGTGGTTTAAAAGCACACCACGTAATGTCTGCAGATGTATTAAGAGTTAGTAATAATGGCAAATGGTCAGAGTACGTTTTTCAACCAACTGAAAATTAACTTATGATTCAAACTGAGTTCTAAGATGGACATCAGTAATCTATTACAGATGATCCTCTGCTTGACACAAAAGTGAACTCTCGATTTTTGTCACCAAAGCTTCTGCCATTAAGAATGAACGCCCCTATATCTTCTAAGAACTGAAGAAATGTTTTGCAGTTTCTATCGGTTGGGGAATCTTCTGAACATGTTGAATCAGTGATTGGCTGCTGTGACACTGCTTGAATGTTAATAGAACCCAATGTGCCCGTTGTGACATTAATATCACCTACTAATATTAAATTTTCGGACCAAAACTCATCGAAAAAAAGTGTTAACCTGTTAAAATCACTCATCCAATGGTTGCAGAATTGTATATCTATAGGGTTAGATGATCATTTTCCAGTTTTAACGAATGAGTTCATCCGCCATTGAGCACAACAATAAAAGTTTTGCTCATCCACTTTATGCAAGATTTTGCGGAAGGATATTGGGTTTGCGGAATACGTGCAAGAATTGACTACCCTTCGTTTAATTGAATTGATTGAAGACCTCTAGATTACTTTTTATGGGGTTTTGTTAGGTTAGTATAGTTTTTAGCGACAAACTATCAACTCTTGAAGAATTGGAAGACAATTTTTAAGGAACCATTTTGCATTATACAGTCAGATTTATTGGAAAGAGTAGTTAAAAAATGGACAGCTCGAAAAGACTATAAAGCTTAACCGCGGCTAAACAAATTATTAAATCTAATGGACCTTTTTGACAAATTATTGATCTTAACGAATTTTTACGAACATCCTTGGAATGAGGTTTAAATTCCAATTCAATAACAATCAATTAAGATATTTCTTCTTTCGAAAATGATCTAAAGTGTCTTGGAATCATAATGAAGGGACAGGAATATCACGTAAAAGGATTTTGTATTTAATTAAAAGTTAAAGACTCTTCTCCCCGATTTTGGCCACCTTGTCGATTGGTAAAGATGTAAATTAGTATTTTTTTTTCAAAAACGACAATTTTAATTTGTGTCCTAATAAAATCATAAAAAAGATTAAATTCAATATTTTTGTTTTTTTTTTCAATCAACATTATCCCCTCACCGCTCCATCCGTCACTCGTCGTATACCAACCTCTATACCGTGTCCAAAATTATAATACTCCCATCCACACCCGGAGTGAAATGTTCCACAAATCATGGCCCCAATGATCTAACCCCAAATTAAAGCCTTCAACAAACTTATTAATATGAAAGCTATTAAATCGATTCACACACAGCCAGCCCATTGTTGGTTCTTGTGATGTATATTATTATTTTTATGATTATTATGCATTTTTTTTTTAATCAAATGAGAATCGAATTAATTCACACTGAGACGAAAATATAATAAACGATGGTGCGCCGGTCATTATCACTTGGCCGCAAATGATTTGGGGCGGTGCCGGAGACACTATGGAGACGACAATCAAATTGATTCGGTTTTTTTTTTTTTGATTTGGTTTCGTGAATGAAAACCGTGAAATTATTCAAATTCTATAAAAAAAGGGATGGGCTAGGAAGGGAATGATCATCATCGGCCAAGGGCCAGTATATGTTGGGGCTCTTCTCCAAAATTTGATCGCCAGCCCTGCATGTGGTCCAAACATTGATTTTTTTCTTCAGATTTGTTGTTGTTGTTGATGTTTGTGTTTTCATTGAATTTTTAATTGCAAAGAGTTTATAAAAGTTTGATTATGGATATGAATTTATGACAGTGGGCCATCATATCATAACGAGAGGAACGCATTGCCTTTATAGTTTGTGATGGCAATAAAAAATAATTCCTTGCCTATGGAAATGTTTGTGATGTTCCCAATCGGAATTGGATTGGACCTCCTTTTCAACCTCCTCCTCTGGGTATGAATATGATAGGAGCATCATGACGGTTAATTGCTTTTGTCACCGGACCTATCAAATTTTGAATTAAGGTATTTTTCTTTTGTTTCGTAATTGCTGTTTGTTTTTTGTTTATTATTATTTAAAAATACATATTAACAAAATATTAAATTAACTATAATCTCAGAATGGGGGGCCGCGGATTGTTGAATTGAGTGGGGGAAATATTAATGAACTATATTCACTGAATTATTCATGACACTATTTCTCAGACATTGGAGTGATAACTTGTGACTGAATTGCATTGTTATCTAAGAAACTTAAAACGTTAATTATCTAACTTAACTTTCACCCGACCGACGACGGTTTGGAGAAAATTATATAAAGGAAGATCCTTAATGGGATTTGATTATTGAAATAAATTAAATTTAGTGATATCTTATATGTCACTTTTACTGTATCCGATTGCAACATACATAGTACACCTATTTGTTTCCTTTGGAAATATTTCTTTGATCCTTTCGAATACTTTGGTGGTCTCAAAAGTGCCTCCTATAACAAATAAAATATCTTAAATGAAAATGTTAAAGATACTTCTTAACTTTGTCATCCTTATTATGAAAAACAAGCGTAAAATCATAAATGTCAATAATAATTTGATCCTGGTTTTGATTAAATTGTTAAACAGCTTCTGATATATAGAATTACATTATACAAATGTATATCTTGGGTATAAAGGATCGACCGCCTGGAAATCGTAACCAAACGTTTAAGATAACCAGACAAGTAGGTAGGTATACAGGAATGAGGTCAGGTAAACACTACTTTTTAGAAAAAGGACTGTTACCGCATTATTGACAAAAGGGACGAAGTTGATGTATCTAATCTACATTGGTTATTATTATGAATACTTTTGTATCTAACATTCTTCGTTGGTGTTCGAACAAATAGGGAAGGTATGGAAAAAGTAGCACGTGGATTTTTTTTTTAAATTTAAGATGTTGTATAAAATTAATTCAAAAAAGTTGAAATTGCAAATTTAAGTAAGGACCTACTAATTAAAAATTTTAGTGTTTAAGTTAAACGGAAGTCTGGCAGTCCTCCATATAGGTACTAATAAACGAATGTAATCTAAAATTTAGTGTTAATAGTAATGATTATCTGGATTTTAATACATAAGTGAATTTGAAGAATAAAGAAATGAAATAATATGAGACAGTAAGCAAAACTAAATAAAGGGTGTTTTTTTAGACGTGTGGTTTTAAAGAAGAAATAAAACGCATATGATTTAATGTTATGGCCAATTTCGGCTATATTATGAAGATAACATTTTGTTATTTTGTTTTAAAAATGATTTCGAGTAAGTGGCCGACACGCAGCTGACTCGAATAAATTCCATCCGAGAGCCCCAATTTTCGATATTTTTTTTTATAGAAATTGGGACCGTGTACCGTGCGACTTTACATAACTCCACAAAAAATATTTTAGCGTTGATAAATCGCACGATCTTGGAAGTTGGAGGCCACAGGCCCAAGAGGTGAGTTAATGCGCTCACCAAAAGTTTCCTTCAGTAAATTGACTGTTTCGTTGGCTGTATGGCATTTAGCACCCGTCTTTTTAGAACCAGGAGTCGTCCACATCAACATCCTCCAATTCAGGTACAAAAAAGCCATTTCTCATGAATATAGGGCCAATGATTCTCTCTGCCCATAGAGCACACCAAACAGTGACTTTTTGAGGATGTAACGATAATTCAACAATGGCTTGTGGATTATGATCACTCTAAATACGAAAATTTTGCTTATTAACGTTCCCATTCAACCAAAAATAAGCTTCATCGCTGATCAAAATTGTCATGTAAAAATCGGGATCGGTGGCCATCTCATTTTGGGCCCATTCACCGAACGTGCGACACCCTTGATGGTGATTCGTTCGTCGAATTCTTACACGAGTTTTACTTTGTAAGCCCGAAAAGAAGATCCTTTCGCAAAATCTTCCAAAAAGTTAATGGGCACAGCTCTAACTGTTGCTCGCGATGGCGGATGAACTTTCGGGCTTTCTCGATACACCACAGCAGCAATAACTTCTTCAGTGCGCATTATATGGCGATTTATGGTTGCTCGAATTACCGAACCATATTTTGGTAATAAATTTTCACGATTTCCAAACTCTGTTCAGGAGTAAGTCTATTTATCATGAAATTGAAAACCAAACAGCTGTCAAAAAGACCAACTCCTAAAAAAGTATTGAAAACCACACGTCTAAACACACACAAAGTTCTGATCTTAAACAGTAGTCCTTTCTATGGTAGTTTCTATCACTTGTCTACCATTTAAACTGCAAGGATTAAAAAATAGTTTAATAGTTCTTAGACCATGAAAGAGTTCAAGAGTTCCAATTAGTTATGAATTGATTATGACTTTAATGATGTCGTTCAACTTAAATTATTCCAATGTTATCTAGTCCACCTTTACGAGTGGGTACTCCGCACCTCGTACATACCTTATCTAATCTTTTTCTTCAAGAGAAGTGAAGCAGTAGCTAGAATGTCCAACATGATGTCGATATCATATTTAATCGCCATGAACAAGATACAAAAAACATGAAATCTACGAAACACGCAATCGGTGTTCAGCCTACGCTGTGCTCTGCCCTACATCCATCGGCTACCGTTGTCGAAGTGCCTTTGGCGTTTTCGATGTCGTCGTCGTCGGCGACTATCATCGATCGCCATCCATTCCGTCCGTTAATAAAATTGAATACATTTTTTCCTTCATCAAACGGTTTTTGTGTCTTTTAAAATTTAAACTTCAAATCAGGGCCTATAGTAGTTTGTACCTAATAACAATTTCAGCCTAAATAAAACGACCCAAAAAAAAGGTCCTTGTTTTGATGACGATATATGAATTTATGACTTAGACCACCATTGACGTGCGATGAAGGATGATTATCGAGATTTTTCTTAATTTTTTGTTGTTTTCTTCATTCCTTTTTTCTGAACTCACCTTTCTTTTGGAATTTCAAGATCGAGCGGTGAGCATTTGGCGGGATAAATGCGGCGTTTTGTCTTGTGCGAGATACATTTGACAGTTGATGTGGCGAATTTAATTTCACGCGCGACATTTTTTCACTTTTTACAATTTTGTTCATGATGTCGACGTGCGTCGTTGTCATCGGCTCAAAATGTGCTGAATGTGTGTTGCTGCGCCGCACCTCTGCTGCACCGTCAAGAGAACAAAGTTACTGATATTTTTTATGTCGGGTGTCAAATGATTGGTTGACAGATCGTTTGTCATCGCGTGGCTGAATCAATTTGTCCATAAAGCAAGAATTAATCAGAGTAACAAAATATCAAAGGTGCAGCTTCTGCAAAATATCACCTTTGGACCGACTCGACTGTTCGTACCTGACAGAAGATTTACGAGAAAACCTGTCTTCAAGTTCTAACTGGACTATCTTCATCTTAAGATAAGTTTTCATGGCCACTACTATACCAAAGAAGTGCATACCACAAGGTTGCCATCTAGGACCACGTTTATTTATATTTTTATTATTATTATTTTGTTTAAATGTCATCTCACCAAGTTCTTGAGCAAAAACTTTAAATAATTTAGGTTACCCCTTAAGTAGGTGATAATTGATGGTTCTTTTCCTCCTGACACACTAACACAAAACAAGCTCAGTTTCATGTTGTTAACAAATTCATTATCGATAACTCATTTAGATGGGCATTGCAAATTGCTTCCAATAATCGTTTGAAGGTTTGAAATGACTTGTTATTATGTTGTAAAGGCGTTTCAAGTAATTACATACTACCGGTCGGTTGGCGGCGTCGGCGGCGTAGTGCGGTACGTTGTTGCCGCCAAAGTATCTTCAAATAAAATGTTACCTACTAAAAATTATAAGTGATGGATATGATGAAAGCCGGCAACTTAGACGACGACGATGACCGACGCGACGGACGGGCGGACGGACGGACATTCGGCAACAACTACGGCAATCGGGCAACATGCCGAAATGCACAGCTATGTTAAGTAAATAGCAATTAACACCTGATGGATGAGAATTTATTAGATATTATGTGTGGGATGCAATCATATCGGTGAAAATGACGTAAGTCAATATGGAGAACGCTCGATTGAAGCGACTCAAGGTGGTCTTTGATGACCAGCGCGGTCTGACAAGCAATGATCGATTCTAATGTTGTTTAATCGAATTATGGACCATCGAAATGAGATTTTGAATAATTCAAAAATATTTTTTTTGAAAAAGAGAAAAGTAGCCTTACCTTAATATTGTAAAAATTACCCATCTCCCACACTTTGCATAACTAACGCTAAATTTGACTGCTAAAATCGGATAATTGGTTTATTTTTATATAAGAGTCGTGACTTCAGAAAACTCCACAAGAAAAAGTCTATCGGGTTGAGAGATGTCCATGTCCTCAATTCACTGAGCTGTGCAGGAAAAAGGGACTAATTTAAGCCCAAAGAAGTTCAATATCATTGACCTACATGCAAATAGCGTAACAGAAGCGGATTTACAGATTTGTCGCCTATATACCTCAGTTCACAATTGCATAAATTATATTTTTTTTTCTTTGTATAAAATTCCCACTTTTGACATCAAATAATAAGGAGAAAACATTATTTTAAGCAAAGAAAATCTCAATCATGAACCATATACTACTTTTAAGGAGAGGAAGGGTATGTCTTGAAACTTTACAATATTTACATAATATGAACAGAAATTGAACTATAGTAGTCATGGATTTTGACAGGGAAATACCCGTAATATCCGGTATTTGTAACCCAAACCCTATTTTATAAACATTGACAAGTGACAATTTAAAAAATTAATAATAAATAATAATACTCAAATCAAGTGCAGTTAAAATTACAATGTCCTTTTGCAGACGCGTAATTTTTCATTAAATTGAAAATCACTTAATGACGCGAAATCATTGTTAATTCTTTGTTCAAAAATTCGAGGATGGCGTACATTATCACTTTCACTTAAAAATATAATATTAAAATTTAATGTAAGCAAAATTGTCACTTTATGACCGAGACTCAATTGCCTGTCACAATTGTCAACTACATATTGACAAAATTATAATTTGTACCTATTTATTAGACAATTGTCAGGTTTGTCATTTACAAATTGTGACCTGTCGAAACTGTCAATGTTTATTAAAAACGGCCCATCAGGTATATTTCACTGGTACTCGAGTATCAAGAGCTCTAATACATACACTGCCAATCACTAGGATGAGGCCATACAAATTTACTACATTTGTGTAGGTAGATATTTTCTTTAAAAAAAGTAATAAAATTAAGGGGTTAAATAGAATATACTGTTGGAATGAAATTAACATTAATTAAAGAGCTACTTAGAAACAGTATGAAAAAGTGCGTCACTTGGATGAGGCCACATGAAAAATCTTATAAAATATCAAAAAATGAAAGAAATGTTAACAGTTTTTGGTTTTCAAACATTTATTTATTAAGTTTTTCTCAATTAATAATGAGTATGTCCCCCATTTTTCGATATGACCTCTATTAGACGGTTTGGAATGGAATCATAAAGTTTTTTTAAATAGTCAAGTGAAATCTCGTCCCAGGCATCACGGATAGCTTCAATTAAGGAGTCCTTGTCTTCAAATTGTCTACCGCCTTCATAAACTTTTCGAGATAGCCATGCCCATACGTTTTCGATTATGTTCAAGTCCGGTGAATAGGGTGGCCATGGCAAAAGCTCTACGTTTTCTGATAAAATCCAGCTTTTGACAAGCCTGGAAGTGTGGATGGGGGCATTGTCTTGTTGGAAAATCCAAGGCAGAGGTCCAAAAATATTTTTCATCTTCGGAAATTACCGTTCCAACAAGCATTTGTAGCTGTTTCCGTTCATTGTTGTAGAAAGAAACTCCAATTCGATTTTGCCATAGTAGGTGATAGCTCCCCACACCATAACACCTGATGTACGGCTGTGATGTCTTCCCAAAATTAGTTCCTCTTTTCTTAAATCATGGAAATTAAAGTTTTAACCATCGGGGCCGTCAAGGTTAAACTTTTTTTCATCCGAAAAGACAACGCGTTTCATTCGCAGCTCCTTGTGTACTTGCTTTAGAACAGGTTTCTTTTTGAGTTTTCTTCTCTGGATAGTACCATCTTTTCTGATTATCCTTCGGACTGTCGAAATACTGGCTGATACTCCGCTTTTGGACCTTATTTTAGTAGCTGATTGAGTAGAATTTGAAGCAATACGTAAAATTAACCGCCTTTCTCGGGATGTTGTTGCTTGGGCTGTGCGTCCTTTTTGGTTTTTTACATAGTTTTGAGGATCAGCAAGATAGTTGTTTACAACTGTCTTACTTCTGTTCAGCTTGCTTGGTATTTCTCCTCTTTCTGCCACTGTCAACGTCTTTCCGGAACCCATTTGTAATTTAAATTTAATAAAAAGAGTTATTTGTAAAACGTTCTTAAATATTGCAACCAAAATTTTCAAAAAAAATTGCTGATGTGAACTTCTACAACGAAATATTCGCAATGGCCTCATCCTAGTGACGCACTTTTTTATATCCTTTTTAGGTACATAGCTCATTCATTAATGTAGGGAAATTCCAACGGTCGTTTCTAATTAACCCTATAACCCACTTTGTTTTAAGAAAATATGTACCTACTCTCATGTAGTAAAATTTTCCGGGTTAAACAAATTCCAACAGGTATCGGACCGAAAATCGGTTGAAAAATATGTGGCCTCATCCTAGTGATTGGCAGTGTACATAAGTCCTTGTTGGAGATACGATTAGGCCAAAAAACCCGTAAGATGTTTCGAAGACACTTATTAACAAAGGATTGCAGTCTCCTCTTCTCGAAATCTCTCTTTATTGAAAATTGAAAACCGTCTGCCGATTTAATAATTTAATTCCATGTTAATTTGTATCACTTCCAACCATTCAAATTTAAGGTTTTTGTTCGGATAGGACTTGAAAATTGCAAATATTTTTATTTTGTCCTGTCCATACACCTTATCATTTTTGAGGCGTCTTCTTACAAGTCTTCTAAAGGCATTAACATTATATTGCTCATTGACATCACCATCGGTACAGATTCTGGCGATAGCTCTGTCATGACAACACGTATTGAATTTTTGCGAAGACGGATCTGCCATTTTTAGACTCAAAGCATTTATAGCTTGTTAATTAAGCTCGTTAATAACATAAATGACCATTTAATTATATAATCAAATAACAAAGATTATGCACATTCAAAATTTGTTATCATAGTTTGCATCTTTTAGAAGGATTTTTCGATCAAAAAAACATACAAAAAACTAAACTATGTACTTTTATTTTTTATTTGCTACCAACTTTTGTTTTATTGTCCTATACTTTCTTTTTTGTGTGTTTTCATTTTCTCCATTTTCCTTTCTAACTATTCCAAGTTATGTTAAAATGGTCTCCAAAAAAAAAGAAGAAGGAAATTACAAAAAAATCTACATTCTGAGAAAACACAATAAAGCACCCAGCATGAATAATTGCAAATTAATGTAAATCGCCCCCAGAACACGAAACGTTTTATTTATTTCCCCCTCCAACAAATCCACCATCATCATCGTCGTCGTCAGCGTTGTCCTTGCATTTACCTAGTTACAATATTTTTCCTCCTTTTTTTTCATTTTTCCTCTTTTTTTTTATATTAACAATAACAATGAAAGAAGCCAATAAAAAAATGAGTTGTCTTGAAGGGGGTGGGGGAGGGTGGGTGTCGAATAAGGGTGGCTATGGAGCACGATGACGGAGAAAACACAATTTTTCAGTCACAATAATTTTTGTTTATTACTTTCTTTTTTATGATGTTGCATTAAG
The DNA here is from genome assembly GCA_905146935.1 of Scaeva pyrastri. Lineage (NCBI taxonomy): Eukaryota > Metazoa > Arthropoda > Insecta > Diptera > Syrphidae > Scaeva > Scaeva pyrastri. The sequence continues at coordinate 132,083,453 of LR989927.1, forward strand.
GGATGAGGTCTTGACGTAATTTCAATTAATTTTGATAAACGAGCTTGGCGCAAGCATCGCATCAACAAAAAATCCAAAAAAAAAAACAACAAAAATAAATAAAACACTCAAGAAGTAACTTTAGGTAAGGTACGACTGCGACGAGTATATGCTCCGGGTCTGGATGCTGCCCAAAGTTGTTATATAAACTTTTTTATTATTACTTTATTGCTTAACATCAGTCGGAGATTTATTTTTTAATTTATATATTTTGTTAGCATTTCACATTAAAATAACAATTTTGTTATACGTTTTTAAGGATACTCGTAGACTACGATGAGGACGAAGACGACGACGACGAAGATGACGATAAGGCTTCGGATCGGAGTGAGAACGACATTTTGGCGAGATGAACTGCTGTGCAATTTATGAATAATTTTGCTATAATAAAGAATTTTAAATATGTATATGTGATTCATGCTGACTTAATGATTTATTAAATATTAATTATAGCTCACTTAGAATGTGGAAAGAAAAAGTTGGGTACATTAAAAACGTAGAATATTTATGTCTACCCGGGTTCTTAAAAACCTTGAGACATGTTAAAATTAAAATTATTATTTGCTATTAAAATAAATATTAATTTTGTTTCTTCAGACTGAGGTCGAATTATAATTTTAAAATTGTCCCCATTAATAGATAAATTAAAAAAAGGTGTTTTTAGTATTTTTATAATGCATACAGGGTGCTAAAAGAACAGGGGCGTAGCCTTCGTTATTTAAGGTCAGTAAATTTTGTGGAGCCCTAGATTAACTTGATCATTTTTTATATTTAATTGGTTCCAAATGGTTAATATGTTGTTTTTTAAGTGATTGAGAATTTAATTTTAATTTTCTGTTAAAAATTGAATCCGAAGAAAAAGAAAGTCGCTCGCAAAAAGTGGATGCTCAAAAGGTTCTTAATTACGGAGAAGGATCCTAATCTATGGTTTTACATTTTTAGACGACTTAACCATCTAATAATTTACTTTGATTTTGTCGTGGTACCAAAATGTTTATCCTTATTTACTTATCAAGCCAAAAATCAACCAGACAGAATAAATTTTATTCATCTTCCTTGATAGACATAAATTTGCGAAGATGAAAACCTCATGGCCAACTTAGTCATTTTAAATACTCAGAACTGGCAGGTGTATAGAGACAGACATTCAAAATCCAAATACCTTACCTATCCATCTGCACGCATATAAATAAAAGTCTCAATAAAATAAAAATATTTCCCAAAACCATTTAGCTATCGGCTCCTCATAAACCAGCGATACAAATGCGTCAGTTAGTTAGTGATTCAATAAATCTCGTCTCCCGTCTTCCGAATATACCATCACTTCTTCCATATCTTTGCCATCAAAAGCGGCAAACTTGTGTGATAATTCAAAAGCTAATGCATTCACCCAAAACACCGTTGCTCCTTTCGACATAACCAAAATCCCAAAGAACATTATGTACATTATTTGTACCAGCAGCGAAGCCCGAATCCTTTGTCGGATCTGATCTGACCGGGATGTGGATAGCTGTCGACGACGGCGACGACGACGACGAGTCGAACGATGAACGCATGCGGCTTTTGGGTATATACCCCCAAAGCGGCTTCGGAACATCATTGACCGCCGAATAATATCAAGTGAGTGCGATGATGGAAAAAAGCTACTTCTCGTCCAAGAATCAAGAGATTGAAAGAAATTAATGTTTTCCTCGATCGAATATCGAATATGATAAGAATCTAGGGAAAGAGATTGAAAACTTTTAGAACACTACCGACCACGAAGAACCAACGAATCGATACTCAGCGGTGGCGACCGTGGCGGCGGCGGACGATTTGGAGATTATAGAGGAAACACGCACCGAGGGTAGTCCCTGGCGGACTCCAGACTCTGAATCGACTCGGACTCTGAATCTGAATCTGAATCGAAACCGAATCCGCGCCGCGATGAGATTCAAATGTGGCCATAAATCTCATCGATTGGGAATTATGTTTATTATTAACTTTTATGTTGTAATGTTTCCTTCCTCTGACTTGGGATTCGGCGGCGGCTGGCAACTGATGGCAGCCGGCATCTCATAGCACAATGCAGTCAGTGCCTCTGCTCAAACACATATTTATTTAGATGGTGGGACTTCTCTGAGGGACTGAAGAGAGGAGCGTCACTATTTTTATTGATATAAATCTAGTTTTCAATTTAATATGAATGTTTAAATTCACTTCCCTTGTTTTCCATATTTCCTTCTTTTTTTTGTGATTTTTTGTTAAGAGTGTATCCAAATTGGTGAAGTCCTGTGGTGGCAGCATCAAGATATCAAAATATTGATACTTAGCGGCTAATTTGTTGAAATAGATAAGGAAGAGGATTATTAGCCATGGGAACGTAAACTAAACGCCTCAATTATAAGCTTAGACAATATTCTTTTTTAGTAATTCATATTTTTTTATAATTTGGAAAAACGTGGGTTAAGTTTTGGAAACGAAGTAAAATTTTAAATTTATTGAATTCCAATTAATGGCTTAATTTTTTTTTCTGTGTCATTATATTTCTGGAAAGTTTAAATTAAATGTTTTTGTTTTAATTATAGACAAGTTATGGAAATTTAAAATTACTATCATTAAATTATAATTTTTATTACAATTGATAAAAAGTAAAACAACAACACTTAATTTGGTTTGAATTGATATGATTTTACTACAACACTCTCTCTATCTCATTCCCGACTCAGTTTTCAGATTTGATAAATCGCAAAAGTGACATTAGCACTAAGGCACCATCTTGATTGTCAACAACCCAAATGTCAAATTATTTTTTTCTTCGAATTATCAACAACTTTTTTCATTAATGCTTCAAAATTGATTTATAGTATAACGGATTTCGATTTTCATTGGTTTATTTCTTTGACAGATCAAGCGTGACTCCCATCAAACTGCTTTGTAATTTTTCAAAATGGCAAGTCCTCATTCAAAGACTCACACCATAACAGCAACTTCTTCAAATTGTTCAGTTGGTATTATATGAAAATCGGCGTTCTGTAAAAATTATTGTTTCTCGTGCGACTTACGGTGCGCATAATCGACCTTCTGAAACTAATATTGCAAGTACTATTAGCAAATTTCTAAGCAGCTTGGGTTTTCAAAAAAACTCATTCCTTCAATCGACAAATTTTAAAAATAAAGTTGAAAAAGTCAAGTGGGTTGACAAAAACTCTCAAAATATGACGTGACAAAAAATTGCCAATTTTAGTAAGCTTAGATCGTCCAATAAAAAGAAAGTACTGCATGCCTTAGTACACCAGAGAATGCCTGAGACTACAGTGAGCAATTGACCAGGAAACTCTTAGCCGTCCACAAGTGTCAACAACAAGTGGAACCAGTACGGAATACACTACCATAGGCTAACGGCCACCAAAGAAAAAGAACCCTTGATATGATGATGAATGTGCGGTACTGAAGCAAAAGACGGATGCAGCACTTCCAGAAGCTGCTGAATTGGCATCATGTAGACGAAAGAATTGGGCAAAGAACTATGAGACCCTGTCCCAGCGCCTGGCCTGCAATTGAAGAGGCTAAGAAAGCCATCCACAAGCTAAAAAAACACAAATCCGCCTGCTCATATGGAGGTGATTTCCTGGTAGGATGCATGCCAGCTCATCAACCAAATATGGGAAAAGAGGAAAGGTATGTCCAATGACTGGTCAAATAGCTCAATATGCTACAAAAAAAGGCGATCCTATGTCCCGCAAACATTACAAAGGCATGCCCTGCTTAATGTCGCCTACAAGATCCTATCCAACGTAATATGTGAGCGTCTTAAACCTTTCTGCAACACTTTGATCGGCACGTACCAGTGTGGCTCCACGAACGACACCTTAGTGGAAATCTGACGAAGAATTACCCTAGCTAACCGCTGCTACTTCGGTTTGCTGCTATTTTGGGTTCAAAACTCCTTTTTCGAGAGCAAAATCCTTTGGTGGATATTTGGTCCTGTATGCGAAGAGGGCGAATGGATAAGAAGATTCAATCGTAAACTGTACAAACTGTATCAAGATGTGGATGTAGTCCAAAGAGCTAAAACACGCCGGCCGACTACACTGGCTTGGCCACATCGAGCGAATGGACAACAACGCCCCAGCAATGAAAATATTTTTTAAATTCCAGCGCCCATGGTTCTTGATGACGAAGAAGACCGAACCTCCGTTAGAAAGACCAGGCGCAAGAGCATTTGATCATATAGATTGGAGGGAACTTGCAACGGACGGCAAACGATGGAAGAACGCAATATCTCAGGCTGAGACCCTCAATGGATCGGGAGCCGGATAAGTAAGTAAGTAATTAGTCGGGTAGCTCCAAACATAAACATAAGAGTGTCCCCCATCTAAATGCGAATAAGCTTAAAACTATTGACTCATTTTTTTTAGAAGGTATACTATTCTCATAGCCAACTTTATTCCAAAATTGATTATTATCGATTCTTTACCAAATAGAACAAATTAAAATCATTTATGAAGCTACTTAACGTGTTTGAAACTAATTCACCAAATTTTTCGAACTGCAGTTAGTTTCAATTCAAGTCCCCTAATTTTCAAAAAACCAAAAAAAAATTGCTTATAAAAATTATAATTCCCTTAACAGCATTCCATTTCCACTTATGGCATAAGCCAATGGCACTCCATTAAATTATCCTTAATTCCTTTGCCGCATGCAGATCCTTTACTACCACACAAACCAAGAATGCATTCCAGGACACAGTTTTTGAAACTTAAAGCAATTATGTCCCAGACGAATGACATTCTTCCATAGCCCGGATTCAACTAACCACGAACATCAAGGATAAAAGTACAATATCCCCAAATGTAAATATGTTCGCGAGTTTCATAAAATCAAAATCACAGTCATATCCATAATATTCAGTTTTGAATCCCCATACTTGACGAACTTTATTCCTGCACGATTGTTATGATTATTATGTTCGTTAAGTCCTATTTGAGCTGACGACTGACGACGACACGGACGACGACGACGACTCTGACAACGCAAGCGAAGGTATAAAATTTCAATAAAGCCAAAGCCTAAAGGACGAAGGAGAGAAGTTTGAAAGTCTGGTGGCTCTGTTATGGGATCTATGGCACTCGTGCATGAGCTATCCATGATATTAGAATTTTTCAACAGTAAAATAAAAATAAAAAAATCATTTTGCACTCCATACTGCCCCTGTCACTGCCACTATTCAACTGCTGCACAACAGGAGAAAAATTCGAATAAAAGTGGAAATTCCAGAGTAGAGTTAGGACTGAAGGAAGGACCTCTTTGGATATCCTCATTCTGGGTATATATGGGCCAATATGAACGTCTTAGCTGGTCTTTCTTTGCATATTAGGATTGTATGTTGAAAGTGGTGGCAGTGACGACCGACGGCGGCGTCTTCTAAACCTAATGGCAATGGGATCTCTTTTGTGCTATACCAAAGGAATATGGTTCGCTTAGGTTTACCTATACCTATACTACACGAGGACGAGGACGACGACGTGGATATTACACTCTACACGCCTTATGCCACATTACGTTGCAAAATGTCGTCTTAAAAAATTATTTATTACCTCGAAGGGATTTTTCACTCGGTTTTTATGACAATAGGGGGCTCACGCAGTGCGAAACAATTGACGGCCATTTTTTCTTTTGTGGCTCGTCCTCTTTGTTTGTTAACAAAAATTATGGTAACTTCATAAATATCCAGGTAACTCACAATCCAACGGCTATACAGAGTTTATATTCCTATCGTTTAAACTTATACCATATAGCTTTGTATGTGTATATGTATATTTTTTGTAGACCGTTATTGTGATCCGCATCCATTATGTTTACATATTTTTTTGATGCGCATAATTTCGCAATGAAAAGTGAGAAGATGTTTAAATAAGTTGTGAAGGGTAGTTAAGTTTTATGTGATGTGGTCCACTTTATGCCGACGGTAAATATCTAGCAGTGTTTTTTTTTTTTTTTTGAGAATGGGATAGTGAAATATAGTTAAGGTAATTGAATGCGTAATAAGATATTTAAATATCAAAAATAAATGTATATATTTATAGATGATATTAGATACATACAATAAGATTTGGATAATCGTAAACTTGACTTAACTTGGCAAAATCTTACTTTTTAAAAGCTTTTTCTTGAATGATTTATTGTAAAAAAAGTACAAAAATATAGAAACATATATACGTAGGTTACTAGAAGACTCAGCGAACTTTGTTTTGTCCCGATTGAATTCTAACAAGACGCCTAGCATGTAAGATTGGTCGGTACTGACAAACTGATGATGAAAGATTTTAATTACTGTATAATGGAGACAGAATGACAGGCAGCAAATTGTATGGGAATTAGTATTTTATTGTCTTCCTCGCAATTTTTAAATATTTCTCACTTTTTAAACCTTTCCTGTACTACTACAGACATTTCAAAAGCAACATGAGTCGAATCGGTCAAGCCGTTCTCGAATTTTATGGAGACAAACAAAAAAAAATTGATAGTGGACCCAACACACATCTTAAATTCGAAAATAATAAATAAGTTTTAACAGTCTGGACATTTTTTTTGTCAGTATGTTCAGCAGGAGAACGATGGGTAATGTCTACCTTAAATCACCGCCGAAAAACTTTGTACTATTTGTGATATCTTTCAGCGACCTATTACGAGCTTCAGGCGAAAAATTATTTTTTTTATGATACAAATCATATCGAGATTTGTAGATTTGCCAAAAAGTTTTTTCAACACAAAATAATATTAATCCATCTCTGTGACAAATTTCATCCACATCCGTTCAGTCATTCTGGTGGTATTGGAAAAATTAAAAAAATCTATCACACGGGATAAAAATAACCTATGTATGTGCTATAAATTTTACTTCAAAGTTGTTTTTAATAGGAGAAGGGAAAGGACCTAATTTACCTCATTTTAAAAATAATATTGATCTTGATTTAGGAGAAAGAATGACTTAGCATTGTGGATTTAATATAGAAAGCGACGATATGTAGCTACCAACACATCTGTTGTCTGATTTTCCTTAATTCTTTAAACCCACGTGGCATTCTCCCAATTTCGCTCAAGTTAAAATGATTTTACTTAGAAATCTTAAACTACCAAATTTATGTAACGGGACCCAACTTCAAATCAAATTTCTTCGCAATAATGTGATTGTTCCAATAGTTATGACTGATCCCAATGATTCCAAATGATTTACCTTTTATTTTTAAAAGAATTCAATTTCCCATTAAATTATCAGTGTGTTCTTTTGCCACAAGAAAATAAAACTAAAAATATAATTTACGCAGAAGTACTGTAAAATATATTTTTTTTTAACTTAATTGTAATTGCGATCATAAAACTTAAATGGACGCGAACAACTAGTGCTCCATTAAGCTATTGCTAATTTTGTAATTAAATACGCTCAAGTATCAGTGAGATGAGGAAAGTTGTACCAATCCTACTTTGTGCTTTTTAAAATGTAATCAGCACACAAGAAATGTTAAGGTATGTAATCTATCAGAATTTTCCTTTTTTTTTAAATACAAAAAAATACTGAAATTGAAATTTAACTGGACCTTGTCAGTTGCATAGTGATTGAGTTCTGCTTCTAATTCAACACCTTCAGAATTTTATACCGTAGATGAATTTAAATTTACATTCACATTACCTATGCATATAGTACATACAATCTTGAAAAACCCCAATCGTACACTTAGGCGTATACGTACTTTTTAACCTACATATGTTTGTTTGAATTGAAAATGCTCCAAAACTACTTATTCGATTTTTAAAATTTTTTCATCGTTCGCAAGCTGCATTATCCCCAAGTGACATAGACTATATTAAAAATTCAATAATATAACCCAAGGTGTGAACAAATTCTAAAAACTTTCTTACGCGTGAGTTGCGAAATCTATTGATAAATAGAACAAAATAAATCACTACGATTTTGTAGAACACATCTTTATCTACAGAAAGTAGAGAATAATATCTGAAACTACTGAAGTTATATTTCAGAATAAGTGTCATTTGATCTATACTAATATTATAAAGAGGAAAAAATATTTGATTGTTTGTTTGAACTGAGTAATGAGTAGGTTCCGAAACTACTTGACCAGTTTGAACAATCCTTTCTTCGTTCCCAGTTGACATTGGCTTAAACCCTTATGTATAGTGAAACCTAAGGTGTATTAAATTAAACAGACTTTTGACTCAACTTAAGAACTACCATTAAATTATTTAAATGTTCTATCGACGAGCCGCTAGTATAAAAGAATAAAAAGAATAAATTTACTAAACTAACTAACAAAATTTCTAAATGTTGTCGGTATTTCTACTTATAAAAGTCTTTACTTTATAATATAAAAATATAAATGAAGTACAAATAATGAGTAAAAAGAAGCATATTTAATTATACAAGTTCAGATAAAATAATCTTCACACTGATTTTTATAGCGTAAAAGTGCCGTAGCAATATATTTCCTGCTTCTACAAGAATATCCAGTCTTGTCAACACCTGTTTAAGTATTTAAATAATACTACATAACCTCTTTCTATATTATTGTTGCCTATTATAATACCCGCATTTTATATGTTCATAAATTTACTTACTTTCCCGCAATCAATTCTCAACAAAACCAGCTTTAACATAGTTTCAATTTAATTCAACACAAATTGACTTGTCAAATAATAAACAAACAAACAAAAAAGAAAAAATACAAATGACATGCAAACTAAATGTCACTCTAGTCAAATGCATTTACAAATATGCAAATTTTTCATGATCAACATTTTTCGATCCATGGCTGGAAAATGTCATCACAAAAAAAATTTATTCTGCAACTCACTTTCATAATAATATTATATTGACATTTGCATGCATTCATAAATTCATCCATCATTCTCCAGCTGAAAGTGGAATGAAACATTTAAAAAAAAATATTAAAATAAAATAAAAAAACAAATCTAACCCTTTTTGACTAAAGGTTTGTAAAAGTTTGACAAAAAAAAAAAAACATTTAACAAAAGGGACTTTATAAATCCATCTGATGTGCATGCAGATGCTCAAAATTATATCACAGCACCGTCTTTACACTGAGAGAAAAAAAGTCGACTGAAATTGACAACAATTTATAAAATTATTGACATTATTTGACACTTGAAATTTTAAGTTTGATTGATTGAGATCGAAAAGTAGAAAACTAATTCACATACTTCCTGTTAATTAAACCATCGTTTCCATCATTTCCTACATTTTTACTGCAGCCTACTTTTTCCCATCAAGCCTTGTTTGTCATTTGTCGATTTTTAGCTTCATAAAAGTCTCCACTACCAAGGCATTACATTTTTTCTAAGTGTATAAAAACCTTACCAAAATGTCAAACGAGGTCATCATCACTTTGACACAATTGATGTGGAGTTGATGTTTGACGTTTTGTGTTGTGCAGAGAGTACAGCATTTACTTGTCAGTCAAACGCAGTTCGTATTCGTTCATCCAATTTGAATACCTGCAGACTGAAACCAGCTTTCAGTCGAATTGATTTCCAGATTTTCCATCATTAAGCGAAAATTGAACGAAACAATTTCCTGTGCATCTTGTGCCTGGAGACCTGATGGAAACCTGAACTGCGACAATCTGAGTTCTGCTGCTCCCGCTACTGTTTCCTATGCGAAAAGCGACAACGCACGTGAAAAGTACAAATTCAGAAATTATTCCATTGGTACTTATTAGGAAATTCTCGATTCTAGGTACACTCCCAATCCCAACTTGGGATTCCTTAACCACACTCCAAGGTGGCCACATGACAGGCGTGTGTTGTGTTGTGTTGTGCATATGCAGCTAGGAGTAGGTATACCTATATCCCAACTGCCAACTACCAAACTAGTAAAGTAGGCTCCACAAAATTACCATTCATTGCTTTCCACGACTACCACGGTTGCTGATTGTTGATGTCTTCATAACGATCCTGCGTGACTCACTCGTCGCTCAAAGTCGCTGCAATGGGACAGAATCCGTCAACGGAATGCAACATGGCCAATTGATATCCGTGCAGTACAAAATAACGCTAAAAAAGGAGTTCGTTATTTCTGTAATGAACGATTTTCCATTTACAATGTCCATGACGTCGTTGGTTGGACGGTGGTGGATGTCGGTGCAGTGGATGCGTGCGGGATGTGGGGACTTTGTAAGAGGAGGAAGAAGCGCTGTGTATTTTCAGGTTCCTTGCGGAGTTATAGGAGCTGCATTTACGGACCTCATTTCTCGCAATGGTACTATTAAATTTTCCACGGGATTGAATTGTTGTTGCGCTGACGGCCTGACGGAGAGGAGGCAAGCCAAATCTATCCGCCATTGTGCCAGTCGCGATGTCAAATGCTTGGCTTGAGTACGGGGAGACCTTTGGCTAAATTTCGCCTTGTGTCACAGCCACTGCCGTCCGTATTCCAAGCGATGCATCATGTTGATCCTTTTTGGAATTGGAGGAGAGATGTCTGATTGCAGTTTAAATGGTAATTTTGTGCGAATACGGATTGTTATACAGCTTGAGGTTAAGCTTCGCTGATCATATTCTCCTTGTTGTTGTTGGTGTCTTCTTCTTCTTCTTGTTCTGGGAATCTGAGATGATGCGTTTCATCCTAATCAAAATTTAATAAATATTTAATTTTTATTTATTTTGTTTTATTCCTTTACGGATCAACGGTGATGCTGCCGTGATGGTATTGTCTTCGAGTTAAAAGCGAAGGAATATTTTATGGGACATCAGGTATCAGTCCATGTTGCCACTGCCATAATATGAACGTAATACAAAAGATTCAAAGAAAACGAAAAGGATGTCGAGTTGATGTCTTGGAAAATTAATTCCAATTTGTTATGAATTGAAATTGTGGATGGATTTATAAAGTTTTGACATTTTTTGGGTTTCGTTGGCTGTTCGGAGTTATTTATGACTATCGAAAGAAAAAACAACTTCGTTAACTTTCTGCCAATAACATGTTGGTAACTGAATATGTGGTTCTAGCAGATAATTTCTATTTTTAACTATTAATTGAAGGAGACTTGATGCTTGTCAGTGTCTTTTAGAAAAGGTAACTATCTAATCATAGCCAACTATGTATGTAACTTAAACGTAGTAAAACTTTTCGAACTTTTTACTAACTGTTTTTCGTAATTTTAAGCTGACTTTTGTCTACTAAATTTTTTTTTGTTCATTGAATAAAGATATGAGTAGACTTACTCCCGTAATAAATTAATTTTGTAGTAATTTGAAGAAAATATTAAACCACGATTATGTAACTGACCCTTAGAGTTTCATGCAACTTATTTTCATAGATGATTAGCTTTTCTAAAGCCTTGTAAATTTAATCAGTGATTAAAACTTAAAACCGATTCGATCTGAATTTCCATGACTCAATCTGCATTTTCCTGGATTTTTTAACTCGAATTGAAAAATGTATATACTCGTATGTATTACAAATTTTTAAAAACATTCTAATTAATGTAGTGATTCTTAGTTTCATAGTAAAATTAAGAGTGAATTATAAAGTAAATAACTCACTCAAGTGATTCTTTGAAACATGTTTTACTGCTTTAACTTAAGATTACCAATAAAACATGGCTAATGGTTTGAAATTTTTTTTTTTTAGTATAGTGACTTTTATTTTGCAGCTTATTGTGTCATTGAAATTGACTTTTAATCAAATAATAATATAAATACCTATGTATGTAAGTATTTCAATAGTTTTGAGAAACTTGCATATTGCAAAAAAATTTGCCAAAAAGTTGAAAGACCCAAGTCAAAATATATCGCTCAAGTCTAATGCCACTTTAAGGATTGATATGGTGTGACTCAATATTACATTCATTGATTTGCACAATTCAATATGATACTCAGTTTGGCATTTATGTTAATTTTTGGTAGATAGTCTTAGTGATATTTCAATATCGGTCTTTATGACATGTTTTTTTTTGTGTCGAAGAGTAACTTTAAATTTAAAAACGAAAAAGCGGAATCGTTTTAACTTCAAAATGAAATCAATCAAAATTCCTAAATTCCAAATTTTGAACCACTACACATTGATCCTTGCAAGCTAGAATTTATTCCCATACACAAAAATAACGTGGGCATTAAAAAGTAAAGGCAGAATATTTTCTTAAGTAAAAAAAAAAATATTTAAAAGCACTTTTTTATAATTTAATTGTTAACTTTTTTATCACAAATGAAATCATTTGAGCTTTATTCCATTTATTATGCAGAATTGCAGATAATCTTATTTTATTTGAAATTTTATTTTAATTTATTGCTTATGCTAAGTTAAAATGTTTAAAAGTTCAAATAACTGTGTATACAATGCAAAATGCGCTATCTTAAATGCCTTTACATCGTCCAAAATCATAAGAACATGTGATTAAATGAAAAATTTCGTAGAAAAAAATTGTCCACGGTTTTTCAAGTTTTCGGATTTTTCTACTGCTGCGAATTTTCTATTTCTGCACAATTGCACAAAAATCAATTTTCGAACTTTTTAATGTCTCACCATAAAAAAGATAATAAAAATGAATTTGGTGTACCACGGCCCTTTTCACTTAGGCTTAGGGATATGACAAATAGATTACCCCTACCCTGATTCTCAAACCTACTGAATTTTTACAATGACTGCTATTACACGATGACTCATGAGTCGTGACTCTTTTCGAACTGCGTTGGTGCAAGAAAGATATAAAATTGGAAAAAATGAAACGGAAAATAAACTGCCCTGTGAGTCGCGGGCAAATTTTGCACGACTCATTTTTGACATTTCTTTTTCATTCATTTGTTATTTTGCTTTTCCTCTTTATTTAAATTCGTCGTGCTCGAGTTCACATGTATAGCCTTATAGTTGAAAAAGCGAGACGGAATGTATGATTTCCCAAACAACGAAATTTGAATTAAAGAGAGCTGTCAAATTAGAGTCATGACTTAAGAGGCAAGGTGTAATAGTGTTCGACACAAAGGATGAAATTTTAAAAGAGAATTTGAAGATGAGTCACGACTCATGAGTCAACGTGTAATAGCATACAATGTACATATGTATATAAAATTTCATAAAAATCGGTCAAGTCGTTTCGGAGTAGTATGGTAACTAACATTGTGACAGAAGAATTTTATGTATAGTATATGTATACATTTTATTGTGTAAGTCTGATGTCACTTTTAAATATAATTCAGTCACTCAGTATGATGTTCTTGGACTCTGATAAGAAAACAGAATATTTTCTTTGTATCTTGAGAAAAATACTCCAAGAAAATATTTCAGTTAGTTCTAAAATTTTAGAAATCAGCTCCACAATAGATTCAGCTTCTATGACATTTATTTTCATTATTAATATTATTAAAAATTTTGATTTAAGATGTCAAATTGAAAAAAATATATGTACATATAGTGCGGTATTACACAGCGCATGTATTTAATGCGCAGTTCTCGGTTATTTCGTTTTGGAGTGTCTTTCGGTGATGCGCTCGTTATTACACGAAGACTTTTCTGAGTTTGCAGCTTTACTCATTTTTTGACAGATATCTTTCATTTCACATTCGTTGTTTCGGTGATCGGTTTAGTAATTAAGAAAAAAAATAATAAAAATCCAAAAATAGGACGAGAGAATGATTTGAACAATTTAGATTTACTTAAATAAATTATATAATAAACTCGTATGTTAAGGCTTCATTCCATTTTATTTTATTTTCATTAGTCAAAGTCATTATGGATGTTTCCTTAACAACGAACGAAACGAAATAAAGCAAATTCGAAAAACAACGGAGAAGTAGAAAGAGAAACGTCAAAAACATGCAAGGAATAGCTTGTACGTGCATGCCGAGACAAATCTACTTCTATTTCATTTTTTATTTCTTCCTTTCTCTTTCGCACTTAATTAATGCAAGGATAAACATGCGCTGTGTAATACCGGACATATTAATCTGCAAGCTCAAAATACTTAAAATTCCAAGTTATGTATGTATATACTCGTATTACAAGTATTAATTGCCAAAACGTAACTGCACATGTGACTATCCAATAAATAATATTGTTTGTAAAAAAAATTGCATTTCCGCAAGCTGCAAACTACAGAACAATCCAATATCCAAAAGTACAGTGTATAGATAATTCTTAATTTGTATGTATGTTATTATTTTTATTGGTCAAACAACAAAAACAAATACAAAAACATTCAAATTGTACCTATACTTTCCCACTAATGTTGAATATCCTTTAAACAAATAACATCAATTTCCCAAAACATCAAAACACAATCTGAAGTCCTCGAAATAAAATTTCACATATGAATGTCCTTCAAAATCCTTCACAAAACTACATATATACGAAGCACTTGACACAACTTGCATTAGCCTACACAAACTATCCCTAAAAAAAATCGATGTAACCGCAAGACATCAAACGTATTGAAAAGTGCTAGAACATGTAAACATAAGTGCTGACTTTGGAACATTAGCAAAAAGGATACAGCGACTGATGCGCGCAAAGTGTTTCCATAACAAAGGGTTCCGAAATGTAATGTCTCCCGTCAAATCGGACATAAATATTCCGATCAGTCCTGGGGGCACATACATTACACATATAGACGAAGGATGTACCTGCCACATATTATGTTCATAAATGTATAGGTGTAGTGTAGGTGCTTGTTTAAAAAAGGACGACCCCTTTAGCGATGGTTGGTGTCCTTTTACACACGACACACATTCATAAGTGGATCCTGAAAAAAAAGAAAGAATTTTGCGAAAACAAAACTTTCCTTCGTTTTTTTTTCCCACAGCCGAAAAGCCGACAAAAGGAGTTGGGTTTCTTGTTTTGTGTTTCTTTTCTTAACTCTCTCAAGTTGCCAGGATATTTGTTTATCTTTTATTCACTTAATGGGCTTCGTGTTGTTCTTTGGATTTGCATGCATTCAAAAAACAACAACAAAAAAAAAACTTATCCCGAACTGGCGGCGGCGGCAGCCAGTAACTTTTGCTAATTTTTCAAGGTGCCAATTGATTCGTGAAACGTGAAGACTCATTAACATTTTTTTGTTTGTATTTTTATGATATTATATACCCGACACCCGCTGACTTATTAATTAGTCAAATTATAAATACATGTTGCCAAAAATAAAATCATTATTAAAATTGAGAGAATCGCGTGTTAAATGTTGATTATTATTGCTAAAATTATGAATTGTTTTCTGGGTATCTTCAATGCGGTTAAAGTTTTTTTTTTTTTTTTTTAATTGCTGTTGAATGCAATTTTTAAAAAATTGGGTCGTTACAGAAGCACATACTTATGAACGTAATATCTTTATTCATAAAATTTGATAACATTTTATTTAAAGAAGATTGGTATAAGTAGATTGTTACAAAGTTTATAGAGTTTAATGAACTTCATGCATCCTTTCTGTTTTCACTTATAAGGTATTTTAGTTGTTTGAGAATAAATGATAATAAGGAATATAATGAGCAATACAGTCTCCGCACAAATGTCGTTTTTTTACTCATTTTCCGTCGGAGTACATAGATTTTATTCCCACTCTATTACAAATTATTGGGATTTAAAGGTCAGAATCAATAATTTTTATTTAATCTATTAATATTTTTGTTCATAAGTTATTTTTTCTTTAAGTTGTGATAATTTCTTTTTTGAAATATTTAATTCAAAAAGTAAAGGTTTTCCAATAGGGTCAGGTTGATTCTAGCGATCTGTTAAATATCGTTTTTTTATAAGCATTCACTAAAGACGAATCATCATGACAAGAAACAGCGCCGAGGAACATATCGTGTTTTCGCTAATTGGGATTTGGAGCTGTTGGAAGTTGATCCAAATCTTCGTAGAAAAATCGTCTTTAGCGATTAGGCCCCCTTTTTGGATGAATGGGTAAGAGAATAAGCAAAATTGCAGGATATGTTACGACAATTCACGCGAGTTACTGTTTGTCATGGATTTTGTCATCGGTTCGTATTTCTTAGAAAATAATGCTGACCAGGCCATCACCGTCAACGGTGATCACTAATAGGTCAATGAACCACCAACTGAAGACTTATGGTTTCAACAGGATGGCGCTGCGTGTCACAGTGCTCAAGAAACAATCGATGTTCTGCACGAGCGATTTATGGCATGGTTATCTCGCGCCGAGGCGATGTGAATTGCGACACCAAGATCGAGTGATTTGACCCCCCTAGACTTTTTCTTGTAAGGCTTTCTTAATTTGCAGGTCTATGCGAATAAACCGGAAACCACAGCGGCCCTCATAGATAAAAACAATTCAAAAGTTAAAAATAGACGCCTAAATCAATTTGTGTCATATCCCCCATAATATTTTTAAGTTTATGTTTAGTTTTACAAACATTTTTGGTGCCATATGTTAAGTGTTAAAACAGCCATCGTTTGTCAATACAGATTCACACAGAAATTACAAGCTTTATAAACCTACATTTCGTCCGGAATCTCTTCAAAAGTTCAAAAGTTTTTACTATAAAAAAAAACTTCATAAAGTGTAAGGCATTGATCTCAAACTTTTAACGAAAGCATATTAAAAAAAAAACTCTTTATTTTGCGAAGATTTTGTGAAAATTTCTATAACTTTGTATGTAATGTTCCATAACGACTGTCCAAAATCAGCGTTAATATATACCCCAAACTGAAATCATTTCATATTGCTTAAGGCCTTAGTTAACTTATAACGCCATCTACTAGATTGCGCCATTTATTGGAATCAGACAGAACAGCACATCTACAATCTAAAATTGTTTAAACACAAAATATTAATTTTTCCATTTTCCCTACTTTTCCGAAAAGTTTTTCAAATGATGAATAATAATACCTTATCACATGAGAAAATGTTTTTTCTTAAATTTTTTTTAGGGAAATATCAAAATCGTTCCAGTCGTTTACTTCGTCTCTCACTAAAAATGGACAATACCCATAGCCTTTTATTTAACCAAAGAAAATACGTTACTTACAAAATTTAAAGTTTTATTTTTAAACTTATGTATGTATCTACGGAAAAAATAGTCTTACACTGAACTGTAATGATTTGAAAAAGCATACAATTTATTGACTACGCACGTCTCACAAGGAGTTATAGTTATCAGTCTAATTCTTCAAATTGAAATTTTTGACAAATGTCGATATAGTTATTGACTTCAATTAAATTTTCTTCAACAGGTTATACCTTCGAGAGATGGAGAAAAGAACTTTTAGGAAAATTTATCAAGAGGTTTTGTCGATTTTTTTTAAGTGAAAATTTCGGTTGGTAGGTAATATTTTAGGAACATATTGACAAATATCAAATTGTTTGTTTTTGACTAAGAATATCTCGAGAAATTTTTTAAGTTTGGCCATTTTTTCTTAAGTAAAATTTTACAGTAAAAAAAAAAAATCACAAAAACCAACAAAATTAAGTTTGGTCTGAAGACTGCAACTAAACACTGACACTTTGATTGGCGATGGCGATTTATTGTAATACAAAAACTTTAATAATTATATTATTTTTATAATTCATTTATCGTTAACTCATTATGTTCGATAAAAACGAATGCATTTAATTTAATACAATTTCTTTTATAATACAATTTTAAAGCATTTATATTTTATTCTTCAAATTTCTCAAAAATAATAATATAGTAGATTATTTTCATGTCGATAAAGGTTCACAGCTTAAGGAGCACATCATTATCAAAAGTATATATGCCTAAGAATAAAGTTCATCCATTATAAACCTTAAATTCTACAATTTTTTATTTCATACCTTTGAATAAGACTTAACATTGAGAGTATTTGATCATCTGCTACAGCCATTAAAATTAACGTGCGCTTGTGACAAAAGATAAAATTAAAAAGAAAAAGAAAACCTTCAGCTGCAAGAATAACATTTGTGTCACAATATGAACAAATCATTCATGATTATCGATAAAATATAAACATGCCTTAATTCTATACAACAGCTTCATCAAATGCTTACAGCTAATGTCCAAATATTTATTTCCTTTGTTTTGTTTTTCCATGTCTCACAACACAAGCATCCATCAACTATACTGACTTTTCAAAAAAACTGCAATTATTATGTCTCCATTCATATAATTTATGACTTTAACATTTTGAAATCCCAGGATCAAGATTACAATCATCATCATCATTTAAAAACATAAGAAACACACAAAAATCAACGAAACTAGATTAGATACTCTCCCTCGTCTCTCCCTGCATCTCCATCTCATCTCAAACTCAAAACCTCACAAAATACAGCCCAAAGCGCCATATCAATCTTAATTCAATGTCAGCGAACATTAAATGTCACTACTAATATGAGCTCATAACATTGAAAATAATTTTCCACCTGTATGTGGAAAATTCATTCGTCTCATAAAACTTATGTTATACGTGTATGAGCGACCCAACTCTGAATTTTATTATCTACCCGGGGCAATCGGGGTTGTCTTATTAACAAAATTCCAAGTAATCGGTGTATAAACGTTTTTGTGCAATCAGATAAGCATCTTGTTCGAAAATTTTGGGCTACCACACGCCCCATTTCTGTCATTTTGGCTCCTTCAATGTCTTAATTAAGATGGATACACCTACAAAACTCACTACACTGTCACGGTTATGATTATGATCGTAATCATGATGATCACTGTGACAACTACTGCTGGCAAAGAAATAAAAAAAAATATTATTAAGACATTAAAGAATTATGGACGGACCCACACTTTCAGGTAGCACATGCGGAAAAATTGTGCAACTAAATAATTCTTCTTTAAGGGAGGGTAAGGGGATCATAAAAATAAAGAAAAAGTTGATCTACCACGTTTTCTGTTCTGAGGAGTCTTTCAAGTTTCTCATTAGAATTTTACACTTTTAGTTCCTTGAGCAAGTACATTAAACACAGATGTGGTCCTAATTTTCCTATGAGCACTAGAGAAAGACTCTCACCCTATAGGACCTGGGTTAAACAGTGTTGACAGGAATGCTTGTGGGTTAAATTAATTTATTACCCTCGACCAGTAGCCAAAGAGCCGAAAATTTCCTAGAATCTGAACAAGGATTCGAATGCCTCCGATTAGGATCAAACCTTTTTTTTTCATAGATACTCACTGCATACTATCTCAGTCTAGCTGCAGCTACACCTTTAAAAAAAACCATATCCATATAAAGTAGATACGAAAATTATTGGGCCGTTAATTAACCCAAAGTCATTTTAAGGTCGTTACAGGAAAACTAAAGGGTCCAAATAAATGTCCACACCGCGCACAGTGTCGTCATCAGGACGGCCGTCAAAAAGGGTGCCTGGTGAATGGTGATGGTGATCTTGTTCCAATTTAATTTAACTCTTGTTTCGGGGGCAATTCAACAAAATGTTCCCCAGTTTCATGGCATGGCATCAGGCTCATTTAGTTGGTTGTTAATTAGAGATCATAATTTCTGAAATATATATACAACAGAAAGACACTTTGCACCTGGGTTGGGTTTTTAGTAGAGCATCGCGATCATTTTGAAAAAGAATGTATTTTTATTTTAACAAATCGTTCCCATGCAGCAATAAGTGAATTTAAATTGAATCAGCGACAAAGATACACGAATTAACGGTCAATTTTGATCGGTGATTTTTTTCTCGATTTTATTATACTGCCTTCAAAATTAGTCTGGTCTTGAGACCGATATTAAGGTTCAGCTTAACCACATGATGCCATGATTTGGGATGATGGTGATTATGTAAACATGGGTGGAGACATGGTTTAGCTTAATTGGTAGTTTTCAAATGATAATTTCTTGTGATGAGTTTCGAGATTTTAATATTTGGTTAGGCCTCCTCGTTGACACACACAAAACTTAAAAAGGTGGGCACATCAAAAATATTGTTCAACGTTTTGGAATAAGGAAATGTGATATTTCCGTCCATAATGTAGAATTACAATTTTAAACTTAGAATTTATTTTGAAAACTAATTTTTCTCAAATTTTGATTGATGCAAAAAGGCTTTGATGCTTTTTTCAATTACAGGGTATGTTTTAACAGCTGTCAAAATTTTAAGTAAAGGTTAATAATTTAATCGTTCAAAGGCAGTCCTAAACGTTATTGGAAATAAAATGTGGTAATTTTAAAAATTCGAAAGAACTGAATTAAGTCAAGATGTTTGTAAATTTCAAATATTATAGAATTATTCTTTTTTTTTGCTTTTAGTAGGCGAAATTTCGTTCGTGGTGATTTCCTATGAAATGTTTATAACCCTTGAAAGTTTCATTAGGATTGAGTTATTCAGATCTTATTAAGTTTAGAATCTATCTCCATGAAACCGAAAAAAAAGTTCATAAGCGTTGAAAGACCAGTGTTGAATGAGATCCAAAAATCCAGTTGACTAAATTAAACACTAATAATAGTTTTCTTAAGTTTATTTGGGTTTTTCAGAAGTATAAGATTGTTGATGTCAAAAAAATTGAAGCCGTTGAAGATGAAGGATTTTGAAAGGACCAAATGTAGCTGAGCTGAAAATCCGATAATCAGTGAGTCATTGATGCATTCAAAAAGTGTTTGAAAATTAAGTGCGATTATGTAACTCTTGAAACATCATCATCAATTTTAAAAAAGTGTCGATTTATTTCTCACCAGTCTCCTTTTACCTCGATTCATTAGATCCAACGATTCTCCAATTTCTTTAACCCATATCACAAATAGGTTTTCTCCTAGGCCTCCATGGCGGCGAATACCTCATCCTTTTATTATTTTATTAATTTTGGAAACAAAAATCATACGGGGTGAATTTTGGACAATATGGTGAATGGGGCAGCAGTTCGAGTGCAATTTGTCCAATTTGGTCCTGGCGACTATAGAAATGTGAGTCGGTATGTTCATGATGGAATATCACTTCTTTTCTTTACCAAACGTAGCCATTCTTCAACTCAGCTTCCACTGTTCTTACATCTCTGGTGTTTACCAGTAGATCCATATTTCGTCAACGCAGCGCCAAAAGATTTCTGATGCCCAAAATTTAATGAATTTAATGATTGACGCTTTAGATCGACAGACAGCCAATTCCCACCTGGGAGGTTGCGTAGACAACATCTTCCACGTTGCCCAAAAATTAAAAATTTTAAAAACGTTCAATCACAAGATCTCGGTTGCCAATAATTGTGATCACCTCTTCGATGAATAACTTGCTCAGGATAATATAATTATAAAAAGATGGATAGGCCAAAAAAGCACCAAACAGTGAGGATTGAAGATGGAGTGGCTTTCCAATAAAAAAAATTCGACAATTCTGCATATTAGAATGTGGTATTTTAGGTCAAAAATGGCCTCATAACTACTGATTATTTGTCAACTAAAATCCGAATCATTTTGAGGAATTTTTAATACAAAATTGAATCCTTTAGTTTACTGAACTTTTAAAGTCATAAGATCTCAGCCGTTATGCAAAATACGGTGTAAAGTCGCTTGTGAAAGGACAAATCCACAGATTGACGAGGAATCGACAGAATTGGATGTTCGTCAACACTACGGTTACAGCAGTTCACATCACCAACTTATCCCAACAGCTCAAAACTATTTCCAGCCGAGAAGGCTCTTCATGACCTTCGAAAGGTCTTGCGAACTATGGCTGTAAAATGGTTAGCATTTTTGAGAGCATTTCAAGTTACATCTTAAATTTTTTGGTAATAGCGTTTTTGATATATTATCTCTAGTTTTTCGTTTTTCTGTTTAAACCTATTATCTTAATATTTTTCTTCTTAATATCACTCAGTCGAATCCAAGACCCTCCTGAAATAACGTCGTTCTTATAAATAAAAAAAAAATTGTTTAAAAAAAGTAAAATAATTCTAAACCTGTACGTACAATGTGCTCTTGCATATATGTACTCATGTTTCATGTACATACATATATTTTTTGTTGTTTATTCTTTCTAATCTCTGTCAATCTGCCTTATGTTAATGTTTATTTTGAGTGATCCGATAGCCTCGGTCACTAAGATGCAGTGTTCTTGCTCCAAACATTTGTGTACGAAATAGTATTAAAAAAGAGGCTGGGTGCGACCCACTCTGATAACTTCCCATTATGCATAATTTGAAAACTTGGTGTTGCTGGAAAACAATTTTTGACACTTTTCGGTAAATTTAAGTTTTGTTTTTTTTATTTTTCGTAAAAAAACTGCCAATTCGATATTTGTCAAAAAAGTACCATATGTTCAAAATTCTAATATGTATGCAAAAAATAAAATAGATTCAAAGTTAAAATGATTGAGCACTGTGGACATATTCAAGTGAAGAAACTACTTTTGACATTTTTTGGTAAATTTTTGATTAAGTTTTTTATTTTTTGTAAAAAGACTGTAAATTCGATATTTGTCAAAATTATAGCATATATTAATAATTATATTTTGTATAAACATAAATGAGTTTAAAGTCAATATCGGTGCTCATTCTCGAGATATTCAAGTCAAAAAACACTTTTTAACAACTTTTGGTAGAATTTATTGTACTTTTTTTATTTTTTGTAAGAAAACTGTCAATTGAATTTTTTTCAAACTTTCACCAGATGTAAAGAACATCATTTCTTATAATAGAAAATAGTTTTGAAGATAATATAATTTGTCCTTAATTGTATATTTTCGCGCCAAAAATTTTTTTTTAGTTTTTCAATTTTTAAAAAATAACGGTAAGTTGAAAATTTTCAAAATTTATATCAAATCTGTATCACATTACAATGAATACAATAAATTTTATTTGAAGTCAATAGCACAATCCATTTCTGAGATATTTGCTACCAATCAAAATTTTCACTTTTTTTTTAACTGCTGTAGTGAAAAAACCGGTTGACCAATTTTTATGAAAGTTCTTTCTGCAGCTTTGGAAGTTATAATCTGTCGAACGAAATTTAATTAGAGTCGATATCTTTACTCGTTCTTGAGATACCGTGGACGAAAAAGGGTATCTCGAACGTACGAACGTACAAAAGTACGAACGCACAAACGTACGAACGTATACGTACACACGCACACACAGACATCTCTACAAATGACGGATCTAGATTCTAGGAACCTTGAAACGTCCAGATTTGTCAAAAATTTCAATTTGACAAATCGGACCCATTACAATAACTCCCTATGGGAAGTTAATAAAATACAACTTTTAATAAATAAGGATAAAAAGATTTTCTAATAATACAAAGTATGCTTATCTAATTTTAAAAAGAAAGAACAAATCTTTAATAGTCTGTCATTTCTAAATCATAGCTCTTGAAATGTTTTACAAAACGATAATTCGCTTATTATGTCCAGTTTAAACGTTTTTAATGACTAATCGTAAGTGAACAAAAACCAACACAAAGAAACCAAAAAAGTACAAAAAGACCGCCTTACCACTTAAGAAGAAAGAATCCTCTCCAACACCATGATTTTCTTTATATGTATGTTAAGTTTGAAATCGATCTGGCAAACTTTTCGTCATTATCAACAATTTAACTCAAGCTAAAAATTTGTTGATGTACCCCGACCACTTCATTCCAATTCAATACCAAAAAGGCTACTTAAAGACTTTTCCACTTACCTCATCAAAATGTACCTACTTTTCGATCAAACAACAATTTCGGCTGATTCGAGTAAACAAATCGACCCCTTATTATACCCAAAGTTGACCTACAACGTAGCAGGCTGCTGTAGAAGTTATAACACTGCTGCTGCCGTATCTCTGGAACTTTGCGGACTCTGGGCATATATTTACAAATCGGATTTACCATATTCCGACAAATTGAGTGGACGAATAGAATAAAACCCAAGATTCCAGAGGAGAGTCGAGGAGGTCCTCCTGCGGACACATCAATACCCTAGACCGCGCACTCTCCCTCTCTGTCTCCCGCTGAAACAACATACAAACATTCATATTGTCCAGTGTCCATCCCGAACGTGCATATTTGTCCATTTGCTGCGTGTTTACTTCGTTAATTTGGGATTCGCTTTCGTGCCGAAGACGACGACGACGACGACGACGACGTGGATGTCGATTCCCAAAAATTGCCACTCAAGGTTCCCGAGCGCTATGTCTGAAGTGGCAAGTAACACCACACCGCCATCGCCACCGCCACTCATCGTGTAAACACAAAATCACCTTTGAAGATGTTCTCACCGGCCGACCGACGACGCACGAAGAGTATGCCATCAGAGGTAAAAGTACCTCCAGAGCAGGTTTGTGCGGCGGCGGCAGTACTGCTGTTGACCCAAGCGATTACCAATTTACACTTCTTCTGCTCGTCAACAAAGCGCGCGCTAAACGGTTTTGATATTATTTCTTCTGTTTATTTTTATAATTACCAACAATCGCGTCGTCGATCGGCGGATGAGTTAATTTGGCTGAGCTGAGTCGATTTTAATGCGACGGTAATGTGTCTGGCGGCTCTTCGTCTTCTCGCCATCATTGCATTAAGCCCGGCTTAGAAGAGATGATCATTGTAATAATTGTTATGAGATGAGCCTTCTCCAAGACAGTATAAGTTCAATCATAAACAAGGTTTTGGTTTATTACTCATTTCATCGATCTTTACTGATGAATGAAGCAATGAATGAATTTAGAATCTCGAATGTGTTAAAAATGTTTGCTTAGATTTTACATACATATATAAAGAACTGAGTTTGATGGGCAGACGTAAAAAAGGTGAAGTCAGGTGTCATTAGTTTCGATGAGATAATTGATGATTTAGCTCAACACTTTCCTGTTAGATGCAATTAATTCTAAATTAATTGATTTTGATTAATGATTTTTCAATTTTGTTGATTTCTTATCATAGTTAATGGATTTATTTTATTGATCGTGTTGCAATGACAATTAATTGAGTTTTCAGAGATCGAAGAGTTAAGAACAGAATAGTTTATCTTATATAAATCCTTGTGTGGTAAAACTTAGATAAATAAATAAATAGAAAAAGGATAAACATCACATGAGATTACTTCATCTTCCTTGAAAGTAGTCTGGTAAGCTGCTTCCAAATCCTCACTTTGCCTTCAGAAAAAGAAGATTTCCGACCGTGAAAATTTAGCCTAGTGGCAAAACTAGCCCAGAACCCACATTAACCTTTCTGGGATCTTTGAACTGCAAAATGGTCTCACATACGGATTCATTCAGAAATTGGCCGAGCTCATGAAGACAATGTTTCAAAAAAGTTGGAACTGTTGTGTAAGTGCTCTAGAACCCATTTAGCAACAAGACATTGTAGCCTATAAACGTTTATATGCAGCTTCTTAAATTTTCTATGAGTGCTGGCTCCCGATGATATGGCTGTCTCTGATTTTTTAGCACATTTTTTTAGCAGCGATGCTTTCGACAGTTCTTGCATTTCAAGTCACTGCGAACAATCCTCTTGCTAGCAAGATTAAGGCTTTAGTAAAATGGCCTAGCTAGAAAAATAAATACATTTTAAGATTGAAAATCAAATAAAAATTTAGCAATGTAACCAATATTTAGCGGAACGCTTTGCATTTAGTTTTGCATGGGAATCCTTGTCTTTACATTTATTATCAACACTCTTTCTCAGTTTATCTTCAATTGAAAACCAAAATTTGTATTTCTTTCGCTCAAGGCTTAAAAGTATCACAGAATGATTCATCTTGCATCTCAGGAACCACTCGAAAAAGTAATAGGGACCATTGATTACCTTCTAACTAAGAAATCAATGAATATGTATCAATCAATCTTTCATAAAAAAAACAACATTTTAACAACGGTGGCATGAGAGAAGTGCTTCAATACAATATACTTGACCAATTCATAACCTTAAAACATCAATAAAGAAAAATAGACCATAGGTACTGAATGCTTCTCGAATTTTTCATTGACAACTTAATTTTCAAGCTCAATAAATAAAATATCATAACAATAAACACACTGCGCGCAAGATCCCTTGATTTCAAAAGAAATCAAACCTAATAATAAACAAAAAAAAATCTTCCAGACAAAAACAAAATCCTTAAGGTTTCGATGATTTTTCTCACACGATATACTTGCCGGTACTCTTTTGTCTAGTTTAACCCTCCTATTTTTTCTGACCGAGAGTCATTACACGTGCAACTAATTGATTTATTTCACCTGACTTGAAATACATTCTCGTATACATAAACTGTCCTTAAAGTAATTGAGTGCGACTACCGAAGGATAAGAAAATTCCAAATCAAACTTGAACAATATAAAAGGACAAATTTTCAAGCAATTAAAAGATTACAAAAGAAACGCACTCGCAGCGCAGGACAGGTTGCCTGGTTACGAGTGTGTTTCAGTCGAATTCGGAGGCTGACAATATCTTCCCACGTCCCTTGTATACTTTTATAGATCATAGGCCAGATCGATTTCAGGTTGTTTTTATTCTTTTTAGGAATTGAGAGGTCATGATTGAAAAAAAAACTACCGAAATCGATAAATTTGTAATCAATGGTTTTTTGTGCTTTTCGTTGACAATTTTTATAATATAAAGTTCTAATTAAAGAGTTTTATTTATAAATCATTTGAAATGCAAATTTTAATTCAGATACTTAATTACTAAGTCATAGTTAGATCATATACTTTATCATAAATCATACAAAACAGAAACCCATTGCACAAGAATAATTCAAAAATTCGGCAAACAAATGATAGCAAACCTGTAAAATCTATTACTGACAACATTTCAAGGCCGTTAACGCTCTATTTTAACATGATCTACAAACTATATAAATATAATTAATGAAAGTGCATAAATAAGCTCTAATTTGCATTCCTTTTGACAGTTACTTATTTAAAAGAAGGGAATAAACTAATGTATTCATCGAAAAACGAAAGAGCTGAGCAGCGAACTCGAAAACAAAGAATATTTCATTTGTGTTTCAAGATGGGTGCTTAATTATTTTAATATTTTGTCTTGAGTTTTAAATATAACATAATATCTCAACGATAGAGCTTTTCTACAGTTCGAACATCCTTAGCATTAACCACAAGGGAGCAAAGTGGATCACTCTTCGTCTCGTTACAGCATGAATTCTTATTCACAAAACCTCAACAAATAACCAAGCACAAACCTCATTGCAATATAAAGCACAATAAATCATGTCGAGTTGATTGAAAATTTGTTTCTAAGGATGAATGAGTTACAGACGACACATCTCCAAGTTGGCCAATCCATCGCTACGACCAACGACAACAACGACGACGACGACCACTGTCTGTTTCGAACAAAAAAGAATTAATTATTATCCCCAGAGTTTATCATCTCCATGTTCCGACAATCTTTTTTTTTGAGGGCTCAAAAGATCTTGAGATAATATTTTGATATTCGTGCTAGCAGGCTGTGAATTTGTCAAAAAGGTCCGTAAAATGGAATTTCAATTTTTTAGATTTTGAATTCGTTTGTCGTGCCTGCATCAATGTCATTGAAATTGTTGTCGTTTCTGTGTCATCATCATCAGCATCATTCTTGTGCCTGCAAAAGGATATTGCAGACAGACAGAGATAGAGGAGGTTTCATTAAATTTTTCTCGGAACTTAAATCAATTGCTATTGTTTCTCGAATCGGGGGTAAATTTATGGGTTGAATTTGATTTTGAGATCATGTTGATGAGAGTGTGATTGATTTCACGCTCGATTTTTGGCGGGTTTTTTGTGTCTTACTTCAACTAAAACAAAAAAACAGACTAAGTCCTATCAGTTGTCTGCTTATTTTGTAGAAATTATTCATACATAGTTGAGGATCTCTGTCAACTTTCAATTTGTTGTTTCATTTTATGCTAATTTAATACTTTTATTGTGCCAATTTCCTGAATTCAAATTAAAACAATAGAATTTTTGAACATTTAAATTTCGTGTTCTGAATCACAGCATGGTTCCGCATATTGTGTGCTGCTTCTTCAAATTCCTATTTCTGATTTTGGTCAAATCGAACGATCGAATTAATGTATGCAACAACAACAACAGCAACGCAAAACTCAGAACTCAGCTCTGGCGCATACGCATAAGTCATTAATTTCAAGTTAAATTAATTGTTTCGACTTTCAAGGATGTCATCGGCGGCAGTCGAAGTTGGTCTTTGTCTCAATTTCATCCATAAATCGTAACCAATCGTTTCCAATTCCGAGAATCATGTTTTCAATATTGTTTCTTTGGTATTCCGATGATATTTTGTCGTTGGATGATGGGACACAAAATGTATGCTATCCTTTCGTTTGTTCACAAAGGTATTTAGCTTGATAGCCACTCTGTGGCTTATCTGTGGGAAATCTTTGACAAATTTTTTCGATTGGAATCTTGAAATGAAATGGAAGCTGGATGTGAAACTGCCTTAAGTATCTTATTTACATTCGAAGCTGTGTGAATGCGTAAAAGAGTCAAAGATTTAAATTTGTCTAAATGGCGCTGTTGACATTTTTAGGAATGACTTTGTGGCCTTAGTCAATAAATTCATTCTAAAAGAGTGTTCTAGGAAGATGCGAGAATTGCAAGGACCTTACTTTAAAATTAATACCTCATAACTTGTAACAATTACATTTACAATTACAATTACAATTACAATTACAATACAATTACAATTACAATTACAATTACAATTACAATTACAATTACAATTACAATTACAATTACAATTACAATTACAATTACAATTACAATTACAATTACAATTACAATTACAATTACAATTACAATTACAATTACAATTACAATTACAATTACAATTACAATTACAATTACAATTACAATTACAATTACAATTACAATTACAATTACAATTACAATTACAATTACAATTACAATTACAATTACAATTACAATTACAATTACAAATACAATTACAATTACAATTACAATTACAATTACAATTACAATTACAATTACAATTACAATTACAATTACAATTACAATTACAATTACAATTACAATTACAATTACAATTACAATTACAATTACAATTACAATTACAATTACAATTACAATTACAATTACAATTACAATTACAATTACAATTACAATTACAATTACAATTACAATTACAATTACAATTACAATTACAATTACAATTACAATTACAATTACAATTGCAATTACAATTACAATTACAATTACAATTACAATTACAATTACAATTACAATTACAATTACAATTACAATTACAATTACAATTACAATTACAATTACAATTACAATTACAATTACAATTACAATTACAATTACAATTACAATTACAATTACAATTACAATTACAATTACAATTACAATTACAATTACAATTACAATTACAATTACAATTACAATTACAATTACAATTACAATTACATGAAATGTTATTACAAAATTCATCCAGCATCATGTACCTTATAGTTAGTCTTACTTTTTCTGTATTTAACTTTCCATGTTCTTGTGCATTAATGTTTCTATGACATGGAGAAATAACTGCGGCAAATATGATTGAAATTCCTTAAATCATTTTGTGCCGTTCAATAATAAACTTTGTGCTCTCTGTCTATATTTTAACTCCTACAAGCTATTACCAATTAAATCCCCTCATGCTTTATGAGCGTTGTAAGTGAGACCACTCAATTAAATTAATTTTCATTACCAGTTTTGATTCGACATAAGTCTAACGATATAATTAAGCCCACATTCGTTCTATTACGACACTGTCAACTTCAAGTCCGCCCCTATTCACGCTCAATGGTTTCATTCAAAACAACAACAACAAGGAAAAAAAACACAAATCAATGAGCCGAAATTTCCTTTAGCAAAGCTTAAGAAACACGCTCATAAATTACCCCAACATCGAACCATAATTTGCTGAGGCGTTCACAGCCGCCGCGCCGCCATCGTCATTGCCATAGCCATCGAGGATATCAAATGCGACCATACATGCGCCTAATCTGGCTATCACCATCATCAACCACGTATCCGTTCCGTATTTCTGAGCCTGATCCAATGCGACTATAGTTGAGACTTAAGTCGTCCCGCGTCCGTCGTCCGTCGTCGGTCGGTCGATCGCTCTCCGTGGTTGTTTTCTATATTATGGTCGGCTTAAACGGTGCAACGGTGTAGTGCGCTGGCAGAGACGGTGCCATTTGCAAATCTCTGCTTGTTACTTGCGCCGATGTTAAACATAATGCTCCGATCCGATTCAGATACAATTATTATTTTATCTGTTTGTTCGTGTATCTCATAATAAACATGTTTAGCAAAGCGGCTATCTAAAGGAAGAAGGGAAGCTGTGCAAGGGAGTCAGATATCAACATCCATCGGCGGACTCATTCAATTGGCGCCTCAAAAAATAACAAAGTCGTTAGCAAAACGTTAAAATTGGACTTCTTTGAAGGATTAGGGAGGGTCAAGGTTATCCCATGACAAATCGCCCTTCTTGATTACTCCATTAGGGCTCCGCAATATTTGTGAAATTTGGAATATTAATATTAACTTTAATTCAACCAAAGCTGACGCCCTAAAAGTCTGAAGGGATGTAACTCCGGTAAATCCGCTCAGAAGTCCCCCCTTCGGTATATGATCATGCATTGACGACGACAATCGTTCATTTATATTGAACCTCAAACCAGAAAGTACACACAGCGAATTGATACAATCATACAGCAATCGTATCTCATACAAGATACTTTGCCAACAAAGATGTTAAGATACAAAAGATACAAAGATACTCTACTCGTATATACTCGACCGCGTTTCGGATGCGATTTATTTAATAGCACAACTAGTGTCAGACCATTATGTCTCTATTTGAATTCCTTGCGCTGCGCTGATCTGAGCTGGGCTGTTCGGAGGCAAGGTACAGAAGAGAGCAGAACTGGGGGATCAAATAAATGTTATACTCGCACAATATTGATTCAGCGCATGGCGAGAGGAGATCCTTGCGGGGGTGACTGGAATTATTTCTACCAAGACCGACTGCATCACTCGGCATTCGGCAATGCAATTCGATCCAAAAGATACACTCGACTCATATAATCGAGTACCTCAACCGAAAAGGAACTTTTATTGCCATCAATAATATTTCCGCCATTCCACACCAACATCGCCGGATTGATCTCATCCGGTATTCGATGGGACAGAAGATGAAGATGACGGAGAAGGGGGTTACCGCATATACGACGACGAATACAGCGACGGCGGCGGCGGCGTCGACGAACGGGCTGGAGCTCACGTCTTTATTTTCAAGCTCGATCGCGAGTGGATGCAAAATTTGTTTGATCCAACTTTAACGATCGGCAAAGATAAAATAAAAATAAATCCACAAAACATTGGGGCAACGGGCAATGAAATGGCTGCCTTTTGCCAATTGTCCGCGCATTGTATGAAGTCGATTGCCAATAAAACATATTTACATTTGTGCTTACGCTTCCTCCCCCTTTGGCCCTCTGAGTGCCTCCCCCTTTCCACGTCATCATCGTCGGTTATTGTGATCTTCTGTGAGGTGCAGAAATGCCGCTCGAGACGAGGAGGTCTGTCATATAAGCTTCTCAATCGGGCGATTTATTTTTTTTTGGGCTTTTTCATGTCCATAGTTTTGAAAAATATTATATATGTATTTTTTTCCTGGTGTTCATATACGAGTAAGTAGGTAATTTTACTTTTAGGGAAAATTTATTGAATTTTAAGAAAAGTGAAAACTTTATTGCAGCGATTGGAATTTTCCATAAAAGAGCATTGTTTTCAGGACTTAGGAGTTTTGAATGATGCCAATTTTGACATCGGGTTTATTTGCTAATAAATAATTACAACGTGGAATTTTTGCGAAAACACTTTGAAATAAATCAGTAAAGTAAATATGGTGATTTATTGGTTTTCTACATTACGGATTATAAATGTTATGAGCAATGTTGAGTATTTTAATTTAATCTGAAAAGTGTGCATTGCTTTTAGTTATTTATTTAATAAGAGACAAGCATCCTATTTGGAAACTGTTGCAATGACATTCGTTTGCATACAATCTCAAGTAGGTCTGGTCAACTTTTGATAATTTCGATAACATGTCTTATGTCATAGTAAAATTTCCAAAAATATTTTCTTAATTCTTTTATAAGTGTTTTCGAAAAGGTTAGAAAATAGAAAGTGGAAAAATGAACGTCACTGTTTTTAACTAAAATCTTTTTTTAATGTCTGTGGTCATTTCGCACCCTTAGAATGAATGTGACCTAACTCAAAATTCCTGTAAATCTCGATTGCATTTTTTTTTAATCTGGACATTCTTAATCTCTCTAAGGTCGGTATATAAAAACGATTTTGAGATTTTAAAAATTAGCTTAATAACAGATTTTAAAATTTGGGATTTTTAAAAAGTGTTATTTTAGAATGTGGGATTTTAAAACTTTTTGTTTTGATTTTTAAAGACGGGATTTTAAAAAAGCATGATTCCGATCCGCTCCCCATTTTTATAAAAAAAAACAACCTTTACAAATTTGTCGCTTTTTGTGAATCAAATACTTTGACTTCTCATTTTTAAAAGAATTTTACACCCTTTTGCCAACCTCAAAAAACGCCTTTTTACACAATATAATTTACAAAATATAAATTATTTAAAGATTTATTCATCAAAAGATCATTTTATAAAAAATTACTTAAGGGGATTATATGTATGTAGCTGTAATTATGGTTTAAATGATTTTTGTTTGAAATTGCTATAAAAAATTACCTATCATCATCCATTATATTCAATTTGCATCTTCTTCCACAATATTTCTCTTTGAATGAGACTACACAAAAACTAAAACAAAAATTATTTGTTTATAAAATTAATAAAAATTCCAGAAATGGCTAGAAAACACTTTTATTTGAAAAATATTATTTATTTTTTAATCAGAATTTTTCTTAGTAGCCATCTGTTGTAATTATTTTGAACTAGGAATGTGTATTCCACAAATTGGTTCTTGTTCATGATATTTGCGTTTTACAATTTTGGTAAGTGTCCTCACTTATCTATGACAATAACCTATTTGTTACAAAATCAAAAAATGAATTGTGGGATGTGGAATGCATACTTTTCGTGTTGATTGTTGACTTTTTTTTTAACATCAATTAAACAAATTTTTAAAAAAATTTTTGATTGCAAAATACATTTTTCTTCGGTACTAACTTTGTATAATATGGAACTTTGGATATACCTACAAAGGTAAAAATAATGGAATTGTATTAAAGTTTTCATCAAGACAAAAGCTTTTAGACCATCAAAAAATATATTTACTACAAATTTCGGTAGAAAAAATTATTTTACATTTAACGCTTAATTTACTTATCTTATTAAAAATGATTCAAAGTAAAATATTTAGTATTTTTTATTAAAATTTAAACTCTTGAAAGAAAACCTACTTTATCTGCTCTTCAATCACTTGTTTCCAGAAACTGTTAGGGAACCTTAGAACGCCCTAGACGACATAAACCTAAGAAAAGTTATTCTTTCATCTGGTTGTAATTCGACTGACAGTTTTTTCCTTTTTCGCAAAATAACATAAAAACTTTTCACTTTGCTTCAACAAAAATCCACCACAACATGATCGTTTTGTGAGAGTTCGAAAAACATCGTTATATTTAACAGCTTGCATAATACACACAAAAAAACCCTAGACGCAAAGAAATTATCAAAATGGTTTGGACTTTTTTTACTACGGTGATTGAGCCTTTCATTGGATTAAAATGAAGGTGATGTCGAAATTGTTGCCCTACAATAAAATAATAACCCCAAGTGTTCACATAAAAAACTAAAAAGATCTGAAGTGGTGAAGTGGCAAGCAAAGTTGAAGAATCTAAATTTTATTAATTTTATTAAGACCCTATGACCCCGTGAGCCAACGAATAAGTGTGAAAATTTTCTTTTTTTTAAGACCGACCTTCAATCAAAAATTATCTGGAGTTAAGGGATCCTGCCATAAGGAATTTGGTTTGGCCAGACGTAGTGATAATCGAATTTTCAATGAAGGACGTTATGTTAAAGAGTTACAAGGTGGTTTCCATATTCCGTATGGCGTTATTGGTGGTTTGAATGCTTTAATAAAATAATCTAGAGGATTTAAGTAGCACAAAAGAGTGTCCACTTAAAAGACCCACTTCTGAAAATAAGGCTATATCCGAATTGATGGTTAAACTTTCTGCACAACAAGTTTCTCCTTCTAAATGTCATCGATATTTAGCTGATTGATTTTTGGAAACAACGGGGCTCAATAGCGCTCACCATTCACTATCACGGCAGCGCATTCATCATTTCGAAAGAATTAAAGAATTAATTAGGACAGTACAAACTTTTATGTTTAATTTAAAATTATTTAGTCTATGATTAAAACAGAATTTTGAACACTGCTGACTTAAAAAACGTGACTGGGTAAGGTTTGATGTTTAAATTCACAGATAGAATAGACCCTTTTCCATTTTCCTAACCGTTTCAACTGAATACAAAAAATTCTCACAAGCCATGTTGATTTTCTTTTAAGAGTGTCAATCAATTTTCCGCAGTACCACAAAAGAAACACACAATTTTTTTAAATCAACTTTTTCCCCATCGCATATCTCGATGTCAAATTAAAATGCCCTCCAGAGTGCCAAGCTTCAATCCGAGATCTTGTTGTAATTTATTGTGGACTCTTACCCAGCCATCTTTACACTCTCACTCCCCAATTTGATGCATTCAATCAACCTCCATAACGCCACCGCCACCACATTGGATGAACTCTCTACTTGATGCCTGTCACATCACAATCGCAACAGTCAAGAACCATGAGCTCATCTCACATTCGAATAGCGATACGATCCAAATCCAACCCAACTGACATGGATGCCTTAAATATGACGAAACAATTTGTCGAGAGATAAAACTAATGGACACGTCTGTCCTTCAGTCCGTATCGTCTCATCTCGTCTCGTCTGTGATCTGCCACTGGTGCACAGATGGAGGCTGGGGATCAGCAGCGCTAGTGTCAGCGCCATGCTCGAACTTCGAAAGATTCAATACAATATAGCTTTCCTGGTTGCGGTCGGTCGCCAGGAAACGAGTAAGCCTCCCGCATATAGGAACAGTAGTCTTCCCCTGACTCATGACTGAACTTTGGCGCAATTAAGGCGTATTAATTGCTTGTAGTTTGATACACCGAGTGCTCCCGGGCACGCATTGTACTATATGTATGATTGACTATATGGATACATTGAACGGAACCCCCCTTTTTATAATCTAATGGATATGGATATGGCGAGATAAATGAGGAAATTATTTCTTTAAAATAAGTACATGGGTACTACATTACATAGTATATATGTACATAATGTACAAACTTGTTTACATATGTACATAAATAAGATAATGTGTAGAAGACGTTGAAGTAATGTGAGATGAATAAGGGGTTTTATTTTTTAAATAAAATATTTATAATAACTTGAATTCTCATCTGTCAGATTGACTTATTTTGTGACAGAGAATTTTTGGTCCCATATATTTTGACATGAAGACAACAAGATATGGCGGTGCCTCCAGGAAACTTTTCCCCAAAACTTATTTAGGGAAAGGTTTAGGCTACTGACAACTTCATTGTACCGAGACAAAGTTGGACACCGGAGAAAAATTTTAAATCTAAAAGTTTAGAAAAATGTAAAATATATTTTATGGAATCTTTGACCTTTTTCGCGTAGCTAACGCAGTAGTCCCAATTATACGATATCATCTATACGGGTTTCGCTGGCCACGGGGGGGATTAGTGTGCGTAAGCAAAAAACTAAACAGAGATTTCAGAGTCTTTTCGACCTGCGTAGTGAGTAGTATGTTCGAAATATTTCAACTGCAGAAACTCCTGTCTTCTTCAAACGATGAGATATTAAACGCTTCCCCAAAACTGTCGGCTAAATACAGTAAAGATATCTCCGTTAATCTGTATGACCAATTAAAAGCTCTTAAAACATGCTTAAAATCCAAAATTCAAAAAATTCATTCCATTAAGAACTCCAGAGATAATAACAGCATGCTTTTTATTCTTGATAATTCCAGTTACAACCCCAACTACTGAAAGAATTTTTTTCAAAATTAAAACTAATACTAAAGAATAGGATAGGATAGGATAGGAACGAGGATCAGACCTGTCACTATTGTCCATAGAGGCAGAAACTCTAAAAAAAAATCATCACCAGCTATAAATGATTTAATAAATTAGTTCGTCGAAATAAAGGCAAGGAAAGTGCATTTTTAATTTGTATTATTTGTAAAATTTATGGAAAAGTGACAGATAGATAATTATGATGAATAAATATGTATTTCTTTTAATTTTATGCAAACATAGTTTTTTTCTTTTGTGAGAAATTTTTACACTTCCTAAGGGCCCCAAAACTAATTATTGTACGGGGCCCCGCCAATGCATGTTACGCTTCTGGAATATTTCTTTCATGAAATCGTTAATGTTGCATTTAAGTATAGTACATTTTAGGTACAAAAATATAATACATACCTACATTAATAAATTAAAATAGATTTATTTAAAAACAATATTGAGGTCTTGAAAAATGATGACAAAACTTGAAAATCTCATCAAAATAACGATAGTAAGAATGTGTGGATGATGAAGTTTAAAACCAATGAAAAACTTTAAAGTCTTAAGTCTAAGTGATAAGTAATTTTATTAAATGAGTCGATAATTCTGCAAACTTTTACGGCAAGCCTTCTATATTTCTTGAAAACCATGGTTATGGTTTCATGGATATTAGTATGAAGGACCCATGGATGAAGAATCTTTTTCGAAACTGAGCTTGAAAGATGTGAGCCTTTATAAATCTTAAAAACACAAAGTGACTATTAAATTAAATAAAGTTTATTTTCCGTTGTTTGTATCCTGTCGAAACATTTTAAGAAGATTAGAACAGCTCTTAAATGCTAAAAATTATATGAAATGAAAAAAAAGTGACTAGTTTCCAAATTAAAACGGATTGGGTTGGGATACTAAGAGCTACTGAGGCTATAGAAGGTGAAACAACACAAGACATTAATACAAGACAGAAGGACAGAAAAACAGAAAGAAAGAACACATAAGAACAACACGCGGTGGGTTTCGAATGGTAACTCATATTTCTACTAACCGCGCACACTGATGCTTGATTTCGGTGATCGATCGGAACCGAGCTTTTATCAGTGAATGTTTTTGCAAATGCATAAAATGCCGACTAGTAAAATAATAATAAGAAATAAGTCGTTTTTTTAAACCATTTGATCAAAATTCCTGTCTTACAATACAATAAACATTTTCAAAAAATATTAACTAAGCATTACTACATTCTTTTGCAAGATCAGTCTCTTGCATCATTGATTTTGTATAGGAATTTTCATCCTTATATTTCATTTTTACACCCTTTTATTTATCTTCATTTAATGTTAAACGTCATTATCTTAAATATTTAGACCTATTCGGCGAGATATTTTATTCTGCTATTATGTTAATCTTTTATAAATTCCCTTACAAAAATTTGAGTTGTCAAAAAGTCTTTTATGAATTTTAATTTTGGTATTCAGCATAAAAACTGTCTAGAATTCGAACATGATAAACAAATTTTTACAAATATTATTTTTTCGTATTCGGGGAGGCAAAATCTTTTATGAAATCTGTTATGAATCATAAAAGAATAAAAGACAAATATTTCTGACTTTTATTATAAAGATTCTCGTCAACACGAAGCAAAAATGGATATTTATATATAATATACTAGCGGGCTCGCCGAACATCGTCTCGCCTCGATGTATGGCACGAATTAAAGCTATGGAAAGATATTTTTGTTACTTTTTCTATTTTCCGTACAATTTTGTTTTTTAGTTTCTTTTTTCTTTTAGATATTAAAACTCTTTCTTCGCTAAAATGGCTGATTCTATTACAAACTCTTATGTCAACTGTTATGCACAGTATTGTTATTTTATATCTAAAAATCCGAAGATTGCTTCATTTTTTTTTTATGTTGGTCAAAATAAAAATCATGTATATGGCTTAACACAATAAACAATTGAAGCACAAATTAACATCACACCAAAAATTCGTGACTTCAATAACATCATCAATTTAGGATGGAGAAAGTTTTCTAGGTTTAAATACATACAACTCCCGAAGAATAAATAAATAATAAAGTTACTTGACTCGTAACCAGTGTCAATTATTATTTTATTTAAATTTTTAAAAGTAGGTATTTATTTTTTAATATAAAATCAAGAAAATAAATTAAATCAAAGGTCGGTGATAGAAGGGTAAAAATTAAGGGTTGCATGAATTTATTGTTAAATGCAGCATTACAAAAAAATAAAACACAATTGTCAAAAAAAATATTAGTGGTGGACAACCTCATAGGGGTATGATAAAAAAAAGATAGTAGCCGATTCTCAGTCCTACGGAATATGCATATACGATTTCATATGAATCGGTCAAGCCGTTTCGGAGGAGTATGGGA
Organism: Scaeva pyrastri; assembly: GCA_905146935.1. Taxonomy (NCBI): domain Eukaryota; kingdom Metazoa; phylum Arthropoda; class Insecta; order Diptera; family Syrphidae; genus Scaeva; species Scaeva pyrastri. The sequence continues at coordinate 132,121,910 of LR989927.1, forward strand.
ACAAACATTGTGACACGAGAGTTTTATATATAAGATTATTATGTACATTTATATTTTCGCCAAATAAATAAATATCCTTGAGTGGAAAAAAATGTAAGAAAATAATGTGGAGCTATTCCGATTGGCGATTGGACAAACTAAATGCAGAAATTTTAGTGGACAAATTGGAACAACACAGTCTTCAAACACGACCATTCCATTTCAAATTCAAGTGCTTTAAGAGATTGTCGAATCTCTTGGACACACGCAGCCTAAATAAAGTGAATTTCGTCCAAAAATTTAAAAGTAAATTTCTCTGTCATACCATGATAAGTATACTAAGTTACCTTCCATGTACCTACATAATTATGTATGTTCCACGAAATACCATGAGAGTACATTCCATATTGCGTAATACGCTTTGTATTTAAGGATATTTAAGCGTTTTTAAATATTAAGTATTACTTTATAAATAAAAGACCTTTGGAAAATTAGACTTCAATAAAATGTAGTTTATTGTACAAGGTTCTAAACACATCTGAATCCGAATGGATGAAGGAAGTTAAACGTGGTTAATTTTGACATTTGAAAGTTAACAAAATGTAAAGTGCATTGAATACTTAAGTTTCGTTAAGTGGCACAATTCATTAAAATAAAAGTTAATTCAATGATAGCAAGATATTAAAAAACATAATTTATAACAAGTGGGGTTGTAAATTAGGAGCAACACGCTTAACAAACGATCCTAGAATTTTAACTGCGGTATAGGCTATAATGAAATATATGATATGGTATTTCTTTACACACACATAAGTAGACGGCAAAATCGCAATGAATCATTTACGTACTCAAATACATAATAACAAAACAGTTAAATTTTGATAACAGATTTCAGTTCTGTTTGCTTATTCATTTCGTTTTTGAATGTTCATAACAGACTTTTATAAAAGTTCGAACTCCTGAATACAAATTATAAAAGATCTTTCATGATGAGAATCTTTTACGACTCATAGCAGAATAACAAATTTGACAGAATAGGTCCAATTTTTAAACATAAAACTTTAAAATATTTCTTAAAACTTAATTTACGTAAATTTGAGACGTTAAGTTTGATTTATCATATTAGGAGATTCTGATGGGTGCTTTTGGAAACTTTCTGCGTTTTAATATAGTTTAATAATACCAATGCTCATTTTAAAAATATTCGAGTCCAATTTTTGGTAGAATTTATTGTTGTTTTTTATATATTTTTTGTAAGAATCTATCAAATGAAAATAAATTTTGAAAATTTTACCAGATGTCAAAAACGCCATTATTCATGTAGTATGTTTATTAAAGTCCATATCTTCACGTCTATTTGGGAACAGAGGTGATCAAAGTTATACAAAAAAAAAATATTGCCAAAATGGCCACTTGTCTAGTAAACGGTAAATATCAAATTTTAACCAGAATATATTTCTTTAATTTTTTCTCTTTATTTTTCAATTAATTATTATTTTTGTAATTGTCTATTTACAGATTCTCAAAAATTATTTACAAAACTTTATTCAAATACTCAACAAATTATTATTTTCTATTGTTCAAACTTAAAATTAACAAAATTCCAAATTCATTAAATTTTATTGTTAATTAAAGCCAATAAGTCTTTGGCGCTTCATAAGCATTGACAAAATGCACGTCTGCCTCATGATGACTATTCCCAGGTATCTCATACTTAACTCCACCAACGGTGGCGGTGTTGGTGACATTTGATGGATATGGTGGGGGTTGTGTTACTCCCGTGGAAACTGGCACAATTCCTACCGATCCGTGCATGTGCATTGTCATGCCTTCCATTGGTGATGACTTCCTCGTTTCGATGCCATAAGTACCCACAACTGGGTACTTCTTCCAGTCAAGACTGCATTTGGAGGCAGACGTAGGATCAACACATCCATTATCACATTCCATTCGTTTCGACTTGTAGCGACGATTTTGAAACCAAATCTTCACCTGTGTCGCAGAAAGGTTCAATTTGTGGGCGATAACTTCACGCTCGGCTCCGGTCAGGTATTTCTGTTGGCGAAATCTGCGCTCGAGCTCGAGGACTTGAGCCTGGGAGAATAGGACACGGGGCTTTCGTTTCGCTCGAGGTTTTCCATTTTTGCGCAATTCGGAGCGTGATGAAGTCACATGGGTGGAATCTTCTAAAATGAAAAAGACATTCAGAAATGATCAGGATCACATTGTCAAGGATATGATTGAACTTACTCTGTAGAGTTGTATCCGTGTCGTCAGTATCATCAAAATCACATATCGTCTCGAGGTCCTTCACGTGTTGCGAAGTGATTTCATTGCAAGGACTCCCCGCAGCAATTTGGACTGGCACTGTGGGATCCTTTTCCGAGCTGGGACACGATGACCTGCTTGCGCAAACGTCGACTTCGGCTGAACTATTCAAGTCCAATGTCGGTGAAGGTGTGACATACGATGGTGGCATAACTTCCTGTTTCATATAAGTGCCATCATTCAAAAGGACATGGGTATGTGCACCGTTGGGAGGTATATCGGCATACGGGTATGTGAATCCTTGCGGAGTTGCTGTGGGGTAGTATTGAGGGGTGTATTGATATGCTTGATGCAAGGATGGATGATGGTGACTATGTGGATGCGGATGTGAATGATGCGGACTGTTGTTGTAGTCGTAGGATGAGTAAATCTGACCTTGAGCAATGTATCCATGCGGAACCATGGCCGGATCCGGGTACCGATCATAGTCAGGATAGAGATTCGTGGCAGGACTGGTGCTGAAAATAAATTGAGTTAGGTTAAACACGTGTTGCAGCATACATAAGTGTCCTTAGCAACTTTGTAAAAAAGGGACAAGTCATTTTGCAACTTTCGCTGCGATATGGGTCCGAGTCCGATGTCCTTTTGTGAGAAGGATCTGAACCATATTAAACACAGTTTGAGTTTGTATTGTGAGAGATAATTTCATGGACCATTACCAAAATGTGTAACAAATGTGAATCTTCTTAAGGCAAAGTCAGACAAAAAAAAAAAGGATATAGAACAGTGGGTATGCACACACATGTGTTGACCAGGATGTGAATTTGAGAGGATCGTCCGCCGCCGCCGCCAGCCGCGTCACAGAGTTTCCGTTTTTGTCATTTGACTTTTGTTCTTATTTCTTTTTTCGTCTTTATTTTTAGGATCCTTTTTACGGTGCGGCTGATTTTTGTTTATTTAGAGGTTACAAAACGAGGTCGTAAAACATTGAATCCTTATTTTGTGAATACTGATTTTTTTCTTATGCGTGTGAAAAGGGAATTAAATATATGGTTTGATTTTCTTGAATGAATATTTTACTATTTTGATGCATAGGAGTGTTATAAAAATTAATTCTAACGAGGAATGAAGAAGTAGAAAGAATATAACCATTGCGAGTGAAAAAATCAAATAAGGATCAAGTGTAGAAGTGGTCAAGTTGGTTCATTTTGAGGAAGTATTGGATTTGGAACACCACAAATTGTTATAATTTTTTAAAAATAAGATACAATTTTTAAAAAGTGTATCTAAATGTTAAATTGATTTTTCATTCCGTAATTCTTTTGAATTCATTTTTTATCATGAAAATTGTCGCATCTTCTGATTTTGGTTACATGACGATAATACTGAGCATGTGTTTAGGTCTATTTTAATTTTTTTTTGAAGTTTTGATCAACAGAAAAAGTTTCAATATTATTCAGCTGTTACAAACAATTGCTTACTGCTAGCAAAAATGTTTAGTTAACGGTTAAAAATTAAGTATAATAACTCAAAAACATAAAAGGTATTGGATCCTTTCTGATGAAAGTAAGTTTTTCTGTTTTTTTTTTTTAATTAAAAATGTTTTTAAAATTATGAAAAAGCAACATTTTTTCATAAATTGAGCTAAAAATGAAGTATTTTCAAGATATTGAATTTGTTTTAGAAAAAATTAAGATATTAAGAAATTAAGGCTGAAAACTAAACTTGTCTTTTCAAGGTTAAATAAGACGAGATTACCAAAAAAACACTGGGGTTCAAGAAGAGATAATGTTTTGGACCCAAATTTTGTTAGGCTTTCGCCAGTCTCTTCGTTTCTCTTCAGCATTATTGATTCTTATAGTTAAGCACACATAAGTTTAAATTTTAGGTAATTAGTTATTAAAAACAACTTGTCGAGGTTATGAGTTCTGGACTATCTACCAATTTTTCAACAACACTCTTCATGAAAAATTAACTGAAAAACTTGGAATTTAGTCCTGAAAAATCAAAATGTAGATACTTCAGAGTTAAATTTGGAATAAAATATTATTTTGAAGTCGAAGTATTGCTCGATGTTAATTTTTAAGCCTATCTATATTTTTAAATTTGTCTGAAACTAATGTTGACTTTTAAACTGTACACCACTTCGTAAACAAATCATCATTATTGCTTAACAACTGACGGCCAGCTATTGCAATTTATTCGAACCCAATTATTGTAAAATAGAAATCATATAATAGCAATGTCAAATTTTCACTATTTCGAGAAACCACTTTTAATCACGTAAACCTTAACGTAACTGTATATACACACGATTCCAGAAACTGATGAAAAAAAACTCGGTGACTGTTTGTCCATTTCATTAAAAGATGTTCGTATTTTGAATACATTTTGTTTTGCACCTAAGAAATTTAAGTAACGAGACCCAAAATACACTTTAAGTCCAATTTATTATCGATAGAAAATCGTTTCGAAAATACCTAACCCTTTTTCAGAAATAAGCCTAAAACATAAACTTAATTTCTTATACACGCTCTTGAATCCTTTCGATTAGTAAAAAACTATTAACTGAATTCATAAACTTACCCGTCCATATGGCAGCCAGTGTAAGGTTCATTCTGATTGACCAAATTCAAAATATCCTTCACCGAAAATGGCGTCGTATTGCAAGAGTCCGAGTTTGTCAAACTCCCAGGACTCGGGTGGTTGTATTCATAATATCCTTGTTGAGGTGGTTGCTGGTGGTGTTGTTGTAGCATTTTTTCAATAAAAATAATCTTCTTTTCAATTCACAACAAACATACTACAAAATCAACAATGAAAGAGTAATCCCTGAATTCCCGACGGATCTACTGTCGATATTGCTTTCAATTAAATATATTGTTGAGTTAATTAATTGATTAATTTTCAAACACCGTTTTACGTCTTCTATTTACAAGTGTGGATTCCAAACTGACCGCCGCACTGATGCGGAAAATTGGTTCGAATGTTGAAAACAAACTATGTCCACATTCCATTGGAATGAAACAAATTACTCTACACACTATGCGCCATCACTCCCTCACCAATTTGTTCTTCCTCATTGATCCAACCAAACCATCATCATCCCTTATTTTTAGAACCATTATAGTCTTTGTCTTATTCGAATATACGAGAAATGATAACGGAAAACTAACAGTGAACCGCCTTTTAAAAATGGCAGCGAATACAACCAATAGGAAATCGTTTCCATATCCAAATCGTTCCACAGTGATGCTCTGGGAATTTAAAAATAAATTTCTTTGTGAAGGGAACATTTGGTAATTTTTTTTTGTTGTATTTTTGAACAAATATTTATATTTGATATGCAATTTTTTGGATTTTTATTTGTGGAATGATGATTTTATCGATTTTTGCACAAAATTGGTGTAATTGTCAATTGATGGGTTTACGGTACTTAGAAGCCAATTCAGCAAAGCTGCCACTTGTCTGTAGTGCTTGGGAGCTCTCTTTACTGCGATTTGTGTGGAATTATCACTTCAAGTAGCCAATTGGTACAATTGAGAGGCGAGTGAAGTGTTTTTTTTTTTTTTTTCTAGAGAGTTAAGGAGCTGAGGTAAGTTAAGTAGGTTAAGGAGCTAAGCAATCTTATGTTGACTTCAAGAGTGTGTTCAATTGGAGTCAATTAAAAACAAAGGTGTCTTCAGGTGGGTATATAGTATTATTGATATTTGAGAATAATGAATCATTTTGAGCAGTTGATTTCTATGAAGTGTTCTTAGGAAATTTATTTTTGAATTTAAAACATGAATAGGTACATAAGTTAATTTGATGTGTATGTATTTATATTACAATAATCGTCGTTAATATTACTATTTTGTATAATAAATCCTGTAGAGAATCTAACATTTTCTTAAATTTTGTCTTTGATAATTTGTGTTTTTAATGTCACATTCTAAGAAAATCATAGCAAACTTTTTGCATTAACTTAACCAATTCAAAAGCAAATAGGTATTTTTCTTACGATAAACTTCTTCTGACAAAACCAGTGAAAACAAACAAAAAATTACTTCCATAATTTTGTGCCGTAGCGTGGAAAATTTTTCAAAATTATTTTATTTTTTACATATATTTATGATTTAATTTTTGTTAAAATCAGTTCTTTAAATAGTATTGTATATTTTTTTTACCGTTGGTAAATGTTAGATTTAAAAACTAAAACACCAATTTGAAAATATTATAAACGATTTATTTTAAGATAAATTTACAATTACGTTTTCCCGATGTTTCGAATAAGTTTCATATCCTAAAATAATATAAAGTTATTGATGGGGTTAGACTAACGTGTTGTAAGGTATTCTGTTTTGAAAAATATTTATTATAAATCATACTGCATTCATATTTCGTATATTGAATTTTCATTAAAACGACGATTATACAAACAGGTACCTTAGGCGTATACGCACTATTTTCATTTTATGTATAGAATTTAAAGAATTTTTTTTTTTAATTAAGCAGGTCATGAAATATTTCAGTGTCACTTCATTCATAATACTATGGAAAATAAAATAGAGATATACTTATTTATTGTCTTGGCATTATTAGCACGTATCGCTTGGGTTATATATCAACGATATTCATTAAACAACTTCTAAGATACATATCTACATTGTTTATGAATGATTAAGCTAAACAGGACTCTATTCCAAAAAACAACTTATCAACTTTTTACTTTGCAAAGTTTTTTTAATTTTTATATTAACTTTACAATTTCTGAAGTTAATATTGAAAAGTGTAATTTGCACAAACTTTGCAAAAATTATGCTGTTTCCTTCCACAAAAATTAAAATTCTATTTTTGCAAAGCGAATTTTGATAAGTTTATCAAACGTTTGCAAAGAAAACGATCACTTTGCAAATGCATATTGATAGATATTAGCAGTGAAGCTTTCAAGATGTTAAAACGCGAGTTTTTATTTAACTATGGTGAATAAATGCGTATAACAAGACCGTATTAATTTTTCGGGACTGCAAAATTATAATTTTAATAAGTGTTTTCGTATAAATCGAATTCAATTTTATTTTCTTTTAAGCAAAATTGAAGAAGCATTATATTGCCCAATACTTTAATAATGTTCTCAAAACAAACAATAATTTTATAAAGCATGCAATACTTAGATTTATTTCCTTCATCTAACACAACACTACAAGTTTTTTTTAACTTCCCATTGTTATTGGTCAGATTTGTCAAATTGAAATTTTGTGTCTTTTAAATTTTTAATAAATTTTATTTTGTAGATGTGATACAGGTTTGGTTTAAATTTGGAAAATGATTTGCATAACGTTTTTTTTTTTTTTTTTATTGAAGGACTAAAAAAAATGTTGATGCTCAAATATACAATTAAGGCAAAATGGTATTATGTTCAAAACAATTTTCTTCTATGTAAAATGAGGTCTTTGACATCTAGTAAAATTTTGGAAAAAAATCAATTGACAGTTTTTTTTTACAAAAAAGAAAAAAGTGCAAAAAATTCTACCAAAAGTTGGTAAGAAATGGTTTTTGACTTGAATATCTCGAGAGTGGGCAACGGAATTGACTTCAAATTTATTTAAGTTCATACAAAATACAGTTGTTAACATATGCTACAATTTTTAAAACTATTGAAATGATAGTTTTTTTTACGAAAAATTAAAACTGAAATTTACGGAAAAGTGTCAAAAATTGTTTTTCTGCTTAACCATCTTCACAACAAGCAATGATATTGACTTTAAATGTATTTTATTTTCATTATAATGCTTTTGTCAATACCTATATGATAAAATGTTTACGAATATCAAATTGACATTTTTCACGATAAATTAAAAACTACAAAAAGTTCTCACAAAAATTGGTAAGTATTGTTTCAATATCTCGAAAAATATTTTAAGTCTTATATTTTTTTTGTTAATAAAATTGTTATCAATCAACATCAAAAGTAAATCGATTAATATCAGGAATGCCAAAAGTTTTCAAAATATGCATAATGGGAAGTTATCAGTGTGGGTCGCACCCAGCTCATTTTTCCAATTCTGATTTAGCAAAGAAATGCAAAGTGAAAAGTTAAGACAAAAATTCAAAGATGAAATAAATAATTTGTGAGACACTTTGCTTTCTCACTTTTCAGAAGAGTTCAAAGACTTTGCATTAACTGAGGCCCATTTTGGGTTAAATGAATACATGAATAAGAAAATTTTACGGATTTGGAACGACACCAATCCATGCGAGATTCACGAGTTGCCAATGCATCCAAATAAAGCTTCTGTTTGGTATGGACTTTAGGCTGGAGGCGTCATCGGTCCGTACATCTTCGAAAATTATGCTGGCCACGACATAATGGTCAAAAAAAAAACCATGGACATACAAAAATAACAGCATGTTTTTACAAAGAACTTCTCTGTCATGAATCCGAAATATACAAATCTAATCTATAGATGCATACATTTTTTTAAATATAACAAAATTAAAAAATAAAATAAAATATTTCCAAATCTTCATGTAATAAATTGAAATTTATAGCTTGAAACATTAAAAACGGCCGAAGAAGTTAAATTAAAGTTGTCAGTTTGAAAACCTTGTTAACTATTGTATAATCCTATTAAATTTTCTTTCAGCCTTTGGCATTCTCATCAGCTTTTTAGAGATTTCATATCTCTGCCGCTTAGAACAAGACCGAAATGATGATTATACCTAGAAAGAAAATTTTGTTACTCATTTCGTTCTAAGTCCTTAGAAACTTCCTTAACTTACTGAAATCTTGCAATGGCATGTAATAGCGTGGTTTTATTATTACAGTTATCTCCAATTTTGACTTATGTAGTACTGACTTTAGATCGTTATCAAACTTTTTGAACTGAACAAACCTTTAATCAACCATCATACTACAGTATTAAGCATGACACCCATTAATAAAAAACATGTGGAACATAATTAGATGAGCATTTTATTCTAACATTTCGTATACGAATATTGTTGAACAATATGTCGTCATTTTTATTTGTTTAACAGACTACAGACCTATTGTTCGATATCCTTTTAAAAGAAGACCTCATTTTCCCAACTTCCTCAAATGCATTCGAACCCAAATGAAAGAAGAAAACATGTTTCACAATTTCCATTGTCTCCTGAATTGCAAAGACGCCTTCCTGGCAAAGGCAAACAAAAAGTCGGGCGCCTATGCCGCCATTGACTCACTGGCTGTGGCTGCACTGTACTGTTACTGTAACTGTGTGTAGGCTGTAGGTGGCCATCATGTCACACATGTCCAATATCACAATAAATTCCATTTCGATTCCACATGCTGAAGTCGGCAAAATAGCAAACCTCCTCTCCTCCGTCTCGTCTCGCACATGAGATCATTTCTTCACATTTCTTCGTTGCGAACCAAAGGAACATAATTCCGAGCAGAAAATTGCAAATTCATTAAATTTATCGAAAAATTAAAAATTATTTCATTCTTTCTTATTTTCCAAATTAAATGGCAGTTTGCGAACATTTATCATCGAATGCAGGCAATAAAATGATTTTTGACTTTTTCGTCAGAATCCAGTCGAAGCAAAAGCACTCTGGGATGCGATGGTGGGGCTCTGTTCTGTCGGGTCGGTCGGGTCGTGTTTCTCATAAATGTAAAAATAACGATCAATTAGTTGGAGATATCGCGCAATTAATCGAACCCCAATGTCTGATGTACAATTTGTTAGTCTGCCGATGATCCCATATTGCCCGAGATACCGAGATCTGAGATCTCTGGGTATCGCCCTTGCTGCCCACTTTGATTTGATGAATCAAAGGGGAATACGCAGAAGCTGACGCGGAGCTACATACCTATGTACATTTGTGTATAGGAATTAAAAGGCCATGTGCCTCGTAATGTTCCGTTTGCGGTTATCGCTCACAATATACACAATAAGACATTGAACATTTGTAATATTTTTAGTTTTAGATACTTTTTGGTTTTTGGTTTTCCCCTTTTTAGATTAAAAAGATTGCGCGTTGTGCTCTCTGCGGGCGCTCAGGTTTTATTGTGGCAGTTTCCCGACTATGGCTGATGGCTTAGTGATTTGGTAGTTCGGTCGGAATTGCGCATAATGCTAATGAATTTATGGAAACGGTATATTCTCAAGTGGATACGGCACGCAGAGATGTTAGGAAATGCATTCGAGGCGACATGAATGTGTCTTTGGCTAATGGGGAAGGATGAAGTGAATGGTGGGTTTTATCTAGCGGCGTTATTAAGAGTGCGGTGTTTTTCAAAAGTGCTCGCATATACAGATGCACGTACCAGCTAAGGAATGAATGATGGTTACATGTAGATATGTACATATGTACATATGTACATATTTGTGTCGTTTAACATATTTGTATATAAATATTAAAAATAATGTTGACCTACATATATTCAGAAATTGTCCTGATCATGGGATAAACAGTTTAAAGTAAATATGTATATTAAACAATCATAACAATAAAAACATAACGAATTAACAACCCATATTAAAGACCTACTCCAAAATTAGGCTAACAGTGATAGAGGTTTTTAAGAAATGTTGATTTTTAAATTTTACACGAATTTTAAAGAACTAGTTCAACCAACAGACGTTGGCCTGACTTAACTAATTATATTAAATTCGAACGTGAATAATGTAACTAATTAGTTGTGTCGATGAAAAATATTTGGTGTTATTCCCATAATTGGTCTTTCCACCGAATCCTTTGTACACAGCGCTGATAGACTTACTGAATGGTCCATAAAGTAAATTTAAAATAAATTTGTAGTCACTATTTGGCGTTGGCAATAAGGACATCATACGACTTACAATTATTTCAAATGCTCTATGTTTATAAAAGAAAAGTAGTTACACTAAGTAGCACTTTTCATAAAATAATTTAATTTATTCTTAAATGGTCTTATTTAGTGCGCCACTTTTTGGGTTTTTTTGTAAGAATATTCTCCAATTAATCATAAAACTTCTCAAGTTATGGCGTGACCAGAGGAATTAAGGCTTCATTTTTATATATATAGATAAGACTGACTACGATAAACGGACAACTCTAGACTCGTCTTGTGAAACTGAAAAGAAAACTCTGAATTTTTCTGAAGTTCTCGGCTTTCTCGTCATTCTTTTCTGTTTTGGAGTTTCAGCAAACTTTGTGGTCCCTAATGCGAATACCATCTTCTTATCAATAAAAGTCTTTTTTCGATAGTTGAACTTTAAAAAAAATTGAAATGGTAAAGTAATTAAAAAACTGAATTTATCAAAACGCTCCCTAATCTTGATTCTATTCGAATACTCTATAGTTCATTTTAAGACGTTAAATTCGGGCAAGAAGAAGTTTGACGGTGCCGCTAGTTCTTACATACAATATTCAGGAATTTTCAGGTCAATATTATAGTTCTGAAATTTTGAACACTGTTTGGAATTCGAAACCACATGGTTTGTGGTTTTGTAGTTTGAAAATGATATTTTTAACTTAGTTATGTACATGGTTAGGTTAGGTTAAGTTAAGGTGGCTGTACACTTAGACCATCAAAGGTAACATTGTGATACCACATAGATCATAAGATCCTTCTACTCGTGGAACCATTTGGAGCTAATAATAAAGCGTTTGAGACTATGAATTTACGTTTTTGTAAAAGTGCAGGACAATAACAAAAAAGATGAGAAACTGACTCTTCTTCTTGCTCATCCATACAGCTTTAACAGAAATAATTTCCCGGGGCTTTAAGTCGGAAGGCATGTCCGCCTATTAAGCAGTGTCCTGTACGGACACCTATAACGGAGCTAATGTGCCGTCTATCAATCGAGATGAGTTGCTTTGAGCGTTTAGCATGTTTTATACTTAAATATGGATATTGTTCGAAAATGTAAGTTATTTGATTATTCACAACAAAAACGAGACAAAACTATTATTTGTATGACAATATAATTAATAGTCTAACAAAAACATCACATCAGTCTGTATTTAATATATATATTTCATTACAGTTTGGAAGACAAAAGACACAGAAAAAGATGATTATGCCAAATATCGTCGGGTGCGTCGCTTAGTGCACTGTAGCGTATACTTACTATTTTTTTTATTTCTTAATTTTGACATGAATAAATTCATCCTAAATAATATTTTAGTTAAAAAATTGAATTTTTTAAAACCATTAACCTTTCCGGACATCTTTGCAAGATCGCTCTAAATCAAATTTAAAACCCTTTTCTTTAGTTTTCCATATGATGGTTGGTGGCTTAGCAGTACGAACAGTCAACTTTTTTTAAATCGATATACCGAATTAAAAGATTGAAGATAATTGTGCGTAAAGTGATGAGAAATGGGATGTACAATTAAACTAGAAATAGATTTAAGGTAAAATGTCTCTTGGATAGGTAAAACTAGGCAAGGACACGACATTCAGTTTATAAATATTGAAGTGTTTTTTTTTCTTTCTTAAAAAATATAAAAAAGATTAAATAAGAGCAAAAGATTTAGTGTAAAAATAAAAGTATTTGTATTCTATTATAATTTTTAGAAACTGTGACTTAGATTTTAATGCGTTCATATTTCGTATCAAATACAAAACGCAATAGATTAACTTACACAAGCACTTTAAGTTCGAAAAGCATTGCTTTATATTTGTAGTAAGCGTGGCTTGGTGGTTAGCGCAAAAGACGGTCATACTAGTGGTCCGGGTTCAATCCTTGCCTGTTTTCAAAGTTTTTTTTTCAAATGCTCCACGGCTTTGATTGATTTGATCAACGTTTCTTTTTGATTCAAAGAATTTCTATTTGATTTTATAACGTTTTTTTCTCGGTGTATAATATTTCAAAATCTAAAAACGAAGCGGGAAAAGCATAACAACGTTGTTGGGATCAGCTAGTAAAATATTTATTTTTAAGATATGATGGCTATGTAAGAAACTTTTTATAGGTAGGCCTACTTCGCAGTTTCTAGACTATGAAAGTGTCAAGAAGACAAGAAGACCAACTAAATTTTGGGAGTAATTCTTTTTTTTTTTTGCTTCACAAATATAGAAAAATAATAAATTTACATGCTCTTACACATTTTCAAGATAAGGGTAAGATATTAAATAAAAAAAAAACTCTGATAAAGAAATTAATTAAAAAATATAAATTCAAACAAAAACCCGTTTATGTCGATTTTATTTTTTGAGAACTTTTATCCTTACAACAATTTCACTTTTTGTTTTAATTTCCTATTTCAGGTTTAAGACATACATTTTGAATATAAAAATATTCCATACTTTGAAGTTAGAAAGTTCAAAGTCCACAGCTGTTTCTTACAACAAAATTATACCTCAGAACCATATTTTTCTATATAAATAAAATTCATTGCCTCCACCAAAAACAAGTGCTCTTCGAACAAAGAACCCTTTCATTTTCAATATTTTCATTCAGATGTACACTGACTCCAATCCAACAACAACACCCTCATACTTTATTTTATGGATGGATATAATTTACAATACAAACATTTATGTACATTGTACATACATAAATATCCTCCTAAATGAGTCTCATTCTATGACATATTCCTGTGATTCTGACTTAATATAATCATGTGGCCAGTGGACGGATTCAATTTCCCTGCCAATCAATCATGCGTTAAATCTTCAGGAAGAAAGTGTCAGCGTTTAGGCTTTCAGGATCAGTTACAAAATCAACTGGATTGTCTGACAGAAAAAACAAACCGCCTCGCCGTCATGTCCGTGTCTCTGTCTATTCCTCGCCTCCGCCTCCGTCCGACCGTTCTCGAATTTCAAAAACATAACTCAATAATTTTTTTGTTTACAATTACAACATCTCACTGTGTCCTTGATCTAGTTTTTAAAATACACATACATACCTACATAATATTGTCTTATTTTGGGTTCATCCCTATCGAGTGTGTATTTATAAACAGAGGACTTAGAAGATAATATTGATAATTTAGTTGGTGACATTCCTATGCGATTCACGAGCACCACCGCTAACGTCTAGACGCCAGACTAGGAGCCAAAGATATCCTTTTTTTGCTCAACACTCGCACAGGAGAGTATAAGAATATACCACACAGAGTTATCCTTGTTTATCAATTCATTATACGAGCTGACTGCGGTTAATCCAGAGTTCACTGCTTATTCCCCTAACACTAACTACGCACGGGTATTTATGCTGCATACGCATTAAACTAAGTATTTAGGTTTCTGGAAGACCGATACCGATACGGTTCAAGTGGAATGAGGCTATGGCAATTTTACGAGCTAAATTTGTCATTTTCTAATAGCACAGGAATGACATTGTTGTGGCCGCTGTCATCGTCGGAGGCGGCGGCGGATGAGCGGCTTTATAGAAGATGCCGTTAACTAAACTCGCTGGTGGGTGAAAAATATAAAATAAACAAATACATACAATAGAACGAATATGATTTGTGCTGATGGGAAATTTTCCGTTGAGGGAAAGTGAAGAAGAAAAAAACGAAACAATTAGTGAAAGGATTTTATGATGGAATCTCAAGAGGAAAGAAAATATTTTGCCGGTGGAGACATTATACGGACTGACTGAAGACTGAAGACTAAAAGAATTTGTATGTCATAAAATTTCAACTTCAGATTTTACGTTTTTTTTTTCCTGAAGGTCAATTATTTTCGTAATTTACTGTAAATGGTTTGTTTAAAAGCAATGAATTAACAGTAATATGATTCTCATATTGAGGAAGGGTCAAGGGTGAACAAATACGAACAACAGTTAAGTTCTCACAGTTTTTGTTAAAAACAATTTACATTCATTTTAAGAAAATATTTCAGATACTTGGACCTTGGAAGAAGTTTGGTTAATTCATTTTTTTAACTAGAAGTGAAATATAGTATTTATAAAGGGTGATTTTTAGAAATGTGGTTTTTGAAAGGAAATACAACGCTTATGATTTAATGTTATGGCCAAGAATTTTGTTTTATTATAAAATGATTTCGGACATATTGTGTAACTGGCTGCCAGTACTAGCTCTTATAAATATTCCAGCAGAAAGGCCAAATTTTTGACCACTTTTTGCAGCAATTTAGGCCGTAATGTCAGCAATAACGCGCCAAAAATGGGCTTCATTGCTGAACAAAATTTTCTCGTGCAAATCGGGATCGGTGGCCATCTCGTTATGGGCCACCGAATGTTCGTCTTCAATTCTTGTACGAGTTGAAAAGTGGAAGGGCACACCTCTAATTGTTGCGCGCAATGGCGTATGTAATAATTGGGGTCTTCTTCTATACTCTGCTCTGCAGCAGGTGCACAGTGCACACTGAAGACGGCGCGCGGCGTACCTGAGGATGCTCATTATCCATAGTTGGTGATTCATCTGGCCGATTATGTCGAACGAATATTGGACGAAGTAGAAAGTCTTTTCATTATGAAATGAAAAACCAAACTGAGCATAAATCAAGTGACAGCTGTCAAACTAACTCCGAAAAAAATATTGCCAGATTGAAAACCATGACACGTCTAAAAAAAACACCCTGTATTAGTTATTAACAACGTAATACAAAAGAAAATAACAGATCTAGAATTAAGAATAGGATTTTGACGGGAGGAGTAAAAGTCTACGATGGTCTCTTTCTCTTCTCGTAGCTAGCCCTAATCCTATAAATTTCTCTTCTCAATTCAATTGGGTCACCAAATAATTTTTAGTACCTATATTTTTGTATACCAATTTATTTCTTATTTATGTCAAACCAAATTTGTGACCTGGTTTCTTAATTACTTTATTAAGCTTTGAATAACGATTTGTTTTAATTTATTAAATTATTTCCCTCAGCTTATTGTGTAAATACTATACCTACTTTTAAGGTTTTCGAAAATTCATTCCTTGGTATTTTTGTATTTTTGTTTAATTAATTGATAAATATTATTTTTGTTAACTTTCAATTTGTTTATTTTCTTACAATGAAAAGTCTAAACAAACTTCATTTCTTAAAAAAAAAAAACATTAATGAGCTACTCGAAATGAACAATAATTGAAATAGAATCCAAAATTCACTCCTACTTATCATATACAAAAACCAGGTTTCAGTATTGGAAAAAATGAACTTGTGGAGATTTTGTGCCTATTTGATCTTTGTATATGAAAACTATAGTACCTTTGTATATGAAAACTATAGTACTCTCATGGCTGATGTGGAATGTGTTGCATTTTTTTTTTCTTTCGTTAAACGTCGCGTGGAGACATTATTTTCAGATGGGAGACTTGCAACTGAAGGCAACTGAAGAAAATACAGAGAATAGTGAGACAAGGAAAGACTATATAGTATTTATGATAGTTGGTGAATACAGAAAAGCACCATTCTGTGAGAAATATTTCTATGTAATGAAGAAGAGCTTAAGACAATTTCGCTTAACTTATGACATTTCGGTTTGTTTACATTTTGCCAAGTTATGTACAACGGTAGTCTTTTTATACAAGGAAGGAGAAAAATACATGCAGATGTAATTTGATGGATTTTGGGTTTTCTGAATGAAGTTCTCGATGAGTTTTTTGTTGATGGTGCAGAATAGACAAACAGGTGAAAAAGACATTCAAGTGAATTTTGCGTATTCTGTATGTTTTAATCTTTCATGAATTTTGTATTTTTGATGATCAGAAAGGTATGTATGTAATGTAGGTTGGATTGGTAGTTATGAAAATATAGTTATGTCTTAAGCCCGAGCGTTAGGGAAAAAATGAAGATTTTAGATATTCTTATTATTTGTTGTCTTTTTATTACTTGCCATTAAACAACCTTTAAAAAAATGTATGTCTAATTGTCTACATTCGTAGGTATGTATGTATGTAGGTATAAATTTGTCTTATTAAAATAACAAGAATTTTGAAAATTTCTTATTAGACTGGATTTTCCTACTTTTCTCCTTATTTTGCATTTTTAATTCTTTGAAGGTGAAGCTCACTTACCTATCGAGTTTTATATTCCGAAATGAAACATGTTAGGTAGGTAGGCAGGAAAATAGGTACATAGTAGGTTAGTTTTATACACTATCTAATCTGTAATTTTAGACAAAGAGTTTTAAGGTTTATGTCAGTAACTTTTGTTTCATTAGTTAAATATCTATTTTAGCTAAAATTTTTCTTATGTCCTTAGAAATTTTCTTCAAAAAAAGAGTCAAAGACCATCATTATTTAGGTAATCTTATCTTTGCCATTTAAAAAAAAAGTCTTAAGATCATTTTTCATTCATTGTAGTAAATGGAAGACCTATCTACATATGCCGCTTAAATTTTCATTTCAAATCATAGATACCACATAACATATATAATGTATTTTGAGTATTTAGATTTTTTCCACATTTACAATTCGATCAATTTGAAAATAAAAAAGAGACTGGATGCTACCCACACTGATAACTTCCCATTATACTAGGTAGGTAGGTACTTTGAAAACTTGGCATTTTTGAAGTTTTTTAATTCTAGTGAATTTGTTAATTTTTGAAAAACTGTGGTATCGGTTTATTCTAAATATTAATCGATTTACTTTTTATGTTTATAAATTATCAGACTTAAAAAAATTCACCTGATATTGTAGCGGAAAAAGAATATTTACCAATTTTTGTTAGAACTTTTTGTAATTTTTCATTTATTATAAAAAAGTGTCAATTTGATATTCGTCAACTATCATTTAGTTATTGGAAAATGCATTATGTTGAAAATATAGTAAAATTGAAGTTAATGTCATAGCTTGTTGGTTAGATATTTGAGCCGAAAAACAGTTTTAAACTTTTCGGTAAATTTGTAGTTTTAGGTTTCTATTTTTGTAAAAAAAACTTTCAATTCGATATTTATTAAAAATGTGCCATATGTCAACAGTTGTATAATGCAAAAAATAAAATAAATTCTAGGTTAAAATGACTGACCACTTTGGACATATTCAAATCAAGAAACTACTTTTGATATTGTTACTTAATGTTTGTTTTAGTTTTCTATTTTTTGTATAAGAACTATCTATTCGATATCGGTCAAAATTATAGTATATATTATTTATTATATTTTTTATAAACTTAAATAAGTTTGAAGTCAATATCGGTGATCATTCTCAAGATATTCAAGTCAAAAAACATTTTTTTTTAAACTTTTAACAGAATTTTTTATACTTTTTTGTTTTTTATAAAAAAACTGTGGATTGAACTTTTTCCAAAATTTTACCAGATATCAAAGACGTCATTCCACATTGTAGAAAATTGCTTTGAACATAATATCATTTTTCCTTAATTTTATATTTTAGCGCCAACATTTTTTTAGTTTTTCAATTTTTAAAAAATAACGGTATGTTGAACTTTTTCCAAATTTATACCAATTGTGTATCATATCACATTGTACATAATAAAATTTATTTGGAGTCAAAAGCATTATCCGTTCCTGAGATATTTGTGACCGACCAAAATTTTAACTTTTTTCAAAAAAACTGCTATAGTGAAAAAACCGCTTGACAAATTTTTATGAAAGTCGTTTCTGCATGTTTTGAAGCTATAACCTGTCGAAAAAAATTTAGTTCGAGTCGATATCTTAGCCCGTTTTTGAGATACCGACATAGTTATCTCTCTAGGAACGACGGAAGTTATAGAAACGAAAACGTCCAGATTTGTCAATTTTACAAATCGGGCCATTTCCCTATGGGACGTTAAAATTATTTCTCATAGGTACCTACCTATACATATGTATTTATATTTTTTTAGGAAGCAGGTATGCATATTGTGTTTTACTTTAAGGACACGTTATAAAAAAAATACTTTTTACTTGGATCACATGAATTTGTTAAATACCGACCTACTAAAAAATATATCTAAGCAGAAAAATACCTAATGTCCTAATTTCGAACACTGAAACAATTTTATTAAGCACTGAACTCCATTAAAGGTCTTGTCATTTTGTATTAATCTTTTTTTTCTAGTCAATGTTGCAATGTTTACAAATTTAAGCTTACCAAATTTCTTTATTTTTAATTTTTTAAAGATAAGAAATTTAAAAAAAATGTTCCTTCCATATAAATATAAACTTAAAATATATAGACATAGAAATACATACAACATACTCGTAGGTATTTTTAGGGATGCCCTCTTAAAGCATTAATCAAATTACATAATTTAATCTGTTCTCGCCTATTTTATGATAAATTATAAATATCAAGTCAAACATCATATTCACCAAAAAAATCTCAAAATTAAATAGGTATAACCAATAAAATCATACAAAAATCACTAAACCTAAAAAAGCCAAAAGTAACCTGACATCCAAATCTTACAAGAAAATTTTAAATCGAATAAGAACCAGAAAACCACCCCCGAGAGTATACGAATTTAGGTATACACAACCCATACTTATTCTTCCTCACACATACCATGAAGAAAAGATCCTTCCTTTCATAAGTATACGCACGGAAAACAAAAACAAAATCTGATAGAAGTGAACTGAAACAGGTGACTGGTACCTATATCCTGCTGTATTTTTCTTATTTACCCTTCTGTATAAAAGATCATTCTAAACGAAAACCTACCCCGAAACGAAAATATACGAATACAAAGCTATATGCGCGCGCATAGTTATGCACAGGACATATACTTTTCTTCTTCGAGCCATGAAGCGTGACGAAAAAATGCTTGCGTGACGTTAGAGGCAGACTATCCAAACGAAAAACAAAAACAAAATCTGACAAAGTGAATAAGTTCACAAGCACAACAATCTTCTCCTATATTTTTCTTATTTACTTACTTTTACACATAAAAACAAAAACAACACAGCAAAGTCCTTCAAATTTAGATGGCACCGAAGAGAACAAGAGAAATTATTTTTATATTTTTTGAAAGATTTACTACTTATCTCCCTTCTTCCACTAGGTGCTTATGGAATAGTTATAATATTCTCCTCTCACTCATTCAATTTAAGAGGGATGTAAATCTCCACTCGGGAACGCTAGCGCAAAGTCGGCACATTTGCACAAAAATAATTCATGCCCATGAGACTACTATGGTTTGGATATACAATGATAGTACTCTCATGGCTGATGTGGAATGTGTTGCATTTTTTTTTTCTTTCGTTAAACGTCGCGTGGAGACATTATTTTCAGATGGGAGACTTGCAACTGAAGGCAACTGAAGAAAATACAGAGAATAGTGAGACAAGGAAAGACTATATAGTATTTATGATAGTTGGTGAATACAGAAAAGCACCATTCTGTGAGAAATATTTCTATGTAATGAAGAAGAGCTTAAGACAATTTCGCTTAACTTATGACATTTCGGTTTGTTTACATTTTGCCAAGTTATGTACAACGGTAGTCTTTTTATACAAGGAAGGAGAAAAATACATGCAGATGTAATTTGATGGATTTTGGGTTTTCTGAATGAAGTTCTCGATGAGTTTTTTGTTGATGGTGCAGAATAGACAAACAGGTGAAAAAGACATTCAAGTGAATTTTGCGTATTCTGTATGTTTTAATCTTTCATGAATTTTGTATTTTTGATGATCAGAAAGGTATGTATGTAATGTAGGTTGGATTGGTAGTTATGAAAATATAGTTATGTCTTAAGCCCGAGCGTTAGGGAAAAAATGAAGATTTTAGATATTCTTATTATTTGTTGTCTTTTTATTACTTGCCATTAAACAACCTTTAAAAAAATGTATGTCTAATTGTCTACATTCGTAGGTATGTATGTATGTAGGTATAAATTTGTCTTATTAAAATAACAAGAATTTTGAAAATTTCTTATTAGACTGGATTTTCCTACTTTTCTCCTTATTTTGCATTTTTAATTCTTTGAAGGTGAAGCTCACTTACCTATCGAGTTTTATATTCCGAAATGAAACATGTTAGGTAGGTAGGCAGGAAAATAGGTACATAGTAGGTTAGTTTTATACACTATCTAATCTGTAATTTTAGACAAAGAGTTTTAAGGTTTATGTCAGTAACTTTTGTTTCATTAGTTAAATATCTATTTTAGCTAAAATTTTTCTTATGTCCTTAGAAATTTTCTTCAAAAAAAGAGTCAAAGACCATCATTATTTAGGTAATCTTATCTTTGCCATTTAAAAAAAAAGTCTTAAGATCATTTTTCATTCATTGTAGTAAATGGAAGACCTATCTACATATGCCGCTTAAATTTTCATTTCAAATCATAGATACCACATAACATATATAATGTATTTTGAGTATTTAGATTTTTTCCACATTTACAATTCGATCAATTTGAAAATAAAAAAGAGACTGGATGCTACCCACACTGATAACTTCCCATTATACTAGGTAGGTAGGTACTTTGAAAACTTGGCATTTTTGAAGTTTTTTAATTCTAGTGAATTTGTTAATTTTTGAAAAACTGTGGTATCGGTTTATTCTAAATATTAATCGATTTACTTTTTATGTTTATAAATTATCAGACTTAAAAAAATTCACCTGATATTGTAGCGGAAAAAGAATATTTACCAATTTTTGTTAGAACTTTTTGTAATTTTTCATTTATTATAAAAAAGTGTCAATTTGATATTCGTCAACTATCATTTAGTTATTGGAAAATGCATTATGTTGAAAATATAGTAAAATTGAAGTTAATGTCATAGCTTGTTGGTTAGATATTTGAGCCGAAAAACAGTTTTAAACTTTTCGGTAAATTTGTAGTTTTAGGTTTCTATTTTTGTAAAAAAAACTTTCAATTCGATATTTATTAAAAATGTGCCATATGTCAACAGTTGTATAATGCAAAAAATAAAATAAATTCTAGGTTAAAATGACTGACCACTTTGGACATATTCAAATCAAGAAACTACTTTTGATATTGTTACTTAATGTTTGTTTTAGTTTTCTATTTTTTGTATAAGAACTATCTATTCGATATCGGTCAAAATTATAGTATATATTATTTATTATATTTTTTATAAACTTAAATAAGTTTGAAGTCAATATCGGTGATCATTCTCAAGATATTCAAGTCAAAAAACATTTTTTTTTAAACTTTTAACAGAATTTTTTATACTTTTTTGTTTTTTATAAAAAAACTGTGGA
Organism: Scaeva pyrastri; assembly: GCA_905146935.1. Taxonomy (NCBI): domain Eukaryota; kingdom Metazoa; phylum Arthropoda; class Insecta; order Diptera; family Syrphidae; genus Scaeva; species Scaeva pyrastri. The sequence goes on from LR989927.1 coordinate 132,144,188, forward strand.
TTGAACTTTTTCCAAAATTTTACCAGATATCAAAGACGTCATTCCACATTGTAGAAAATTGCTTTGAACATAATATCATTTTTCCTTAATTTTATATTTTAGCGCCAACATTTTTTTAGTTTTTCAATTTTTAAAAAATAACGGTATGTTGAACTTTTTCCAAATTTATACCAATTGTGTATCATATCACATTGTACATAATAAAATTTATTTGGAGTCAAAAGCATTATCCGTTCCTGAGATATTTGTGACCGACCAAAATTTTAACTTTTTTCAAAAAAACTGCTATAGTGAAAAAACCGCTTGACAAATTTTTATGAAAGTCGTTTCTGCATGTTTTGAAGCTATAACCTGTCGAAAAAAATTTAGTTCGAGTCGATATCTTAGCCCGTTTTTGAGATACCGACATAGTTATCTCTCTAGGAACGACGGAAGTTATAGAAACGAAAACGTCCAGATTTGTCAATTTTACAAATCGGGCCATTTCCCTATGGGACGTTAAAATTATTTCTCATAGGTACCTACCTATACATATGTATTTATATTTTTTTAGGAAGCAGGTATGCATATTGTGTTTTACTTTAAGGACACGTTATAAAAAAAATACTTTTTACTTGGATCACATGAATTTGTTAAATACCGACCTACTAAAAAATATATCTAAGCAGAAAAATACCTAATGTCCTAATTTCGAACACTGAAACAATTTTATTAAGCACTGAACTCCATTAAAGGTCTTGTCATTTTGTATTAATCTTTTTTTTCTAGTCAATGTTGCAATGTTTACAAATTTAAGCTTACCAAATTTCTTTATTTTTAATTTTTTAAAGATAAGAAATTTAAAAAAAATGTTCCTTCCATATAAATATAAACTTAAAATATATAGACATAGAAATACATACAACATACTCGTAGGTATTTTTAGGGATGCCCTCTTAAAGCATTAATCAAATTACATAATTTAATCTGTTCTCGCCTATTTTATGATAAATTATAAATATCAAGTCAAACATCATATTCACCAAAAAAATCTCAAAATTAAATAGGTATAACCAATAAAATCATACAAAAATCACTAAACCTAAAAAAGCCAAAAGTAACCTGACATCCAAATCTTACAAGAAAATTTTAAATCGAATAAGAACCAGAAAACCACCCCCGAGAGTATACGAATTTAGGTATACACAACCCATACTTATTCTTCCTCACACATACCATGAAGAAAAGATCCTTCCTTTCATAAGTATACGCACGGAAAACAAAAACAAAATCTGATAGAAGTGAACTGAAACAGGTGACTGGTACCTATATCCTGCTGTATTTTTCTTATTTACCCTTCTGTATAAAAGATCATTCTAAACGAAAACCTACCCCGAAACGAAAATATACGAATACAAAGCTATATGCGCGCGCATAGTTATGCACAGGACATATACTTTTCTTCTTCGAGCCATGAAGCGTGACGAAAAAATGCTTGCGTGACGTTAGAGGCAGACTATCCAAACGAAAAACAAAAACAAAATCTGACAAAGTGAATAAGTTCACAAGCACAACAATCTTCTCCTATATTTTTCTTATTTACTTACTTTTACACATAAAAACAAAAACAACACAGCAAAGTCCTTCAAATTTAGATGGCACCGAAGAGAACAAGAGAAATTATTTTTATATTTTTTGAAAGATTTACTACTTATCTCCCTTCTTCCACTAGGTGCTTATGGAATAGTTATAATATTCTCCTCTCACTCATTCAATTTAAGAGGGATGTAAATCTCCACTCGGGAACGCTAGCGCAAAGTCGGCACATTTGCACAAAAATAATTCATGCCCATGAGACTACTATGGTTTGGATATACAATGATTTGATTCATTTGTGGGTCTTGTTTCGTGTACAATAATAACCAAATCTTTGAATAGCTTATGAATAAAAAGGTTAAGGAATGTGCTAAATTCGGCGATGCTATAAAATGCTGTCGATATTTTTATAGTATATTTATGGCATATTAAAAATTAAAAAAAATTATTTATAGTTGAATGGGCGTATGAGTGATTTTTCACATAAAAAATTGATTCGCAACAAAATAAGATTTGTTGATTGTCGTTGAAATATACATACATAAATGTACATTGTGGAAAGAATAAAGAATTAAAGAAAAATGTGAAAAGTCCACGTTGACTTCTCTGGGTTCCATTTTCGATGATCTTAGCTCATAAATCAGTGTAAATTTCACCCACGGTATCGATATTGTTGTTGTTCGAAAAGACTAGAGTTATGACTTCAGAAAATCTTACTAAAAATGTCAAACTGCTTACAATACATAACAAATGAATAATTCAGAACTCCTAGGATTAATTTAGTACGTTTTCAGGCAAATTCTTGTGAAAGACTAGAAAGCGACAGCCTTGAACTCTTCTCTCACGAGCAACGGATTTTACGTTACGATATTTAGTGACAGTTAAAACCGAATATTTTACAAATTGCAAGACACAGATGAGGATTGTTATGTATTAATTCATAGTTCATTGAAAATATAAACACCACTACATAGTATGCCTGTCTGTCCCACTATATGCTCAGATCTTTAAAACTACGAAAAGGATTTTGATGCGTTTTTATTTTACTAGATAGAGTAATTCTATACCTTTTTTTGTTTTATTTTTTTTTTTTTTTTGTAAAAAAAAAATTAAATTTGATATAAATGTATGTCAATATTTTATAATTTTTAGGGGTATGATTCGTTTCGTCTTTTTCAATTGGTTTTTTGTTGTTTCGTTTATGTCGTTTCGTATTTTGTTTTTTTTTTCGCATTTTATTGTTTCACTTTTTATTTATTTCGCTTCTTTTTGTTTTGACAAGTTTTGTTTTTATTTTTGATTGTGTCGTTTTCGATTCATTCGGTTTTAGGTTATTTCGATTTCAATCATTTCGCCACCGTTGGTATATCTTTTGTTTTAATTTTTCAGCATGTAAAGTATCTATATACAACAAACGTTTTCAAATTAAACATAAATAATAATGACAAAAACGAAACAACAATGATCAAAATCAAAAAGACCATAGAATAGGCACCCATTTTCAGGTATTGAGAAATGCATTATGTTGGAAATAAAATACATTTGAAGCCGAAAAACAATTTTTGACACTTTTCGGTAAACTTTAGTTTTAGTTTTTATTTTTCGTAAAATACTGCAGTTCGATATGCGTCTAAATTGTAACATATATTATTAATTGCATTTTGTATAAACTAACTATAAATTTTAAGTCAATAACGTTCACTATTTTTGACATATTCAAGTCAAAAAACACTTTTTTTTAAATTATTATTATTATTATTTTATTATTATATTCATATTCATTATTCATATATGTATATATTACAACTTTCAAAACGTCATATATAACATATCATTTTCAATTAAAAAAAAAACAACCATTTGTTGAACTTTTTCCAAATTTATACCAAATCTGTATACTATTACAATGTACACAATAAAATTTATTTGAAGTCAATAGCATTATCCGTTTCTGAGATCTTTGGGACCAACCAAAATGTTCACTATTTTTTTAAACTGCTATGAAACTGAAAAAATTGCTCTACAAATTTTTATAAATGTCCTTTCAGCTTCGTTTTAAGTTATAACCTGTCGAACGAAATTTAGTTTGAGTCGATATCTTTTCTCTTTCTTGAGATACCGTGGAGAAAAAATGGTATATCGAAAGTCCGACGAAATGACGGTTTTAGATTCTAGGAACATTAAAACGTAAAGATTTGTCAAAAATTTCAATTTGACAAATCACACCGATTCCCCAGGGAAGTTAATAATTTTATTACAGATAAACATTTTTTTTAAAGTACAGAGAGTAATGAAAATTTTGATCGGTTGGTGACATATCGACCAATCTATAAAAGTTATAGGCATGTTGTTAGAACTTAATTGAGTTAAGGCAAAGTTCGCCGGGTCCTCTAGTGTAAGTATATACATATACATATTAAAATAAACTGATATCCTAGAAATTGATATTTCTGTGCCAAATATTACCCTGAATTAAAAAAAATATATGTATGTATGAACTTGTCATCAAAATTGTCTCCTCCGTTACGATTCTAATCAAAATTGTATTTTAATTCCTTCAAACTTCAGCACTTACGAGTATGCTTTCTTGTATTAAAACTTTTCATAAATAAGAGACATAAAAATAAATATTCCAGTAACATAATTTTCAGTCCCATTAACATATCAAACAACTTACATTAAAGATTCATGATGTATCACATCGCTTGTGAATCACTTCCACTTGTTAAGTGATATCAACTATATCAACGAGTATAGCCTGCTGGCGAAGTTGGGTGGGATATTAAGTTTCCGATTATACCACCCAGAAAACTTCATACTATGCGGTCAAACATAGATAATGCGATGGACAAACATTTGAAGTGGATTTTGATAATCCATTAAACGGATACTGACAGGGAATGAGCAGTAAAGCGGTCCACTGGAGACAACAGAGTCACCCCCGTCTCTCCATCATGTTTACAATGATGACTTTGTTGTATTGTAAAACATACACTTTTTGATTGGTGGATGAGAATCACTTATATTGCTTGGAATCGGAAGGTTGTACATTGGAGCAAGGACTAAACAGTAAACGGGGGTGACTGGCAATCGATTAAAGTGAACCATAAATGGTAGTGTAGTGCAGGTTCCTTTGAATTGGCAGTGTTCTGGTTTTTGTTTTTTTCAATAATGGGGTATTAATTTCAATATTCGATTTCCAAATTATGCGAACATTTTTTAAATAAATCTAAAACACTTTATACACTGCCAATCACTAGGATGAGGCCACATTTTTTTCAACCGATTTTCGGTCTGTAAACCTGTTGGAATTTGTTTAACAAGGAAAATTTTACTACATGAGAGTAGGTACATATTTTCTTAAAACAAAGTGATACAATACAATGAAGCTGAACAGAAGTAAGACAGTTGTTGTAAACAACTATCTTGCTGATCCTCAAAACTTTGGAAAAAAACCAAAAAGAACGCACAGCCCAAGCAACAACATCCCGAGAAAAGCGGTTAATTTTACGTATTGCTTCAAATTCTACTCAATCAGCTACTAAAATAAGGTCCAAAAGCGGAGTATCAGCCAGTATTTCGACAGTCCGAAGGATAATAAGAAAAGATGGTACTATCCAGAGAAGAAAACTCAAAAAGAAACCTGTTCTAAAGCAAGTACACAAGGAGCTGCGAATGAACTTTGCAACAGAACATGTCTCTTGGAGCAGTCAATGGAAACTCGTCGTCTTTTCCAATGAAAAAAAGTTTAACCTTGACGGCCCCGATGGTTACAACTTTTATTTCCATGATTTAAGAAAAGAGGAACTAATTTTGGGAAGACATCAGAGCCGTACATCAGGTGTTATGGTGTGGGGAGCTATCACCTACTATGGCAAAATCGAATTGGAGTTTCTTTCTACAACAATGAACGGAAACAGCTACAAATGCTTGTTGGAACGCTCATTTCCGAAGATGAAAAATATTTTTGGACCTCTGCCTTGGATTTTCCAACAAGACAATGCCCCCATCCACACTTCCAGGGTTGTCAAAAGCTGGATTTTATCAGAAAACGTAGAGCTTTTGCCATGGCCACCCTATTCACCGGACTTGAACATAATCGAAAACGTATGGGCATGACTATCTCGAAAAGTTTATGAAGGCGGTAGACAATTTGAAGACAAGGACTCCTTAATTGAAGCTATCCGTGATGCCTGGGACGAGATTTCACTTGACTATTTAAAAAAACTTTATGATTCCATTCCAAACCGTCTAATAGAGGTCATATCGAAAAATAGGGGGCATACTCATTATTAATTGAGAAAAACTTAATAAATAAATGTTTGAAAACCAAAAACTGTTAACATTTCTTTCATTTTTTTGATATTTTATAAGATTTTTCATGTGGCCTCATCCAAGTGACGCACTTTTTCATACTGTTTTTAAGTAGCTAGCTCTTTAATTAATGTAGGGAAATTCCAACAGTCTTTTCTATTTAACTCCTTAATTTTATTACTTTTTTTAAAGAAAATATCTACCTACTCAAATGTAGTAAATTTTTATGGGTACGAAATTTCCAGCAGGTATAAAGAACGAAAATCGATTAAAAAATATGTGGCCTCATCCTAGTGATAAAAAGTTAAAACATAGGTAAATTAAATGTTAGACAAAATGTTTTAATTTTTGTTTTTAATAACCAACAAGTATGGTATAATGATAAAAAATGGTAAATAATTATAAAAGTTAAGTATACAAATATTTTTCGGAATTCAAAAAACTATTAAATTCAGGACAGAATATTATGTTGTTTGTTTCAAGTTTCAACGCACTGATCTCAGGAACTGAAAAATTCTTTTTGTATTGGATAGTCCATTTGTCGAGGAAAGCTTTAAGCTATATGTAAAATTATGCTGCAACCAATAGGAGCGAATAATCAGTGAAAATTGTTACAAAAACGGAGAAAATTATTCATATTTGAGGGAATCCCTTGAGTGCGCTGTGCAAACGGTTCAAGTTACCCAAAAAATATGTATGAACGAATTATTTATCTTTAAATGATCTCAAATGATCTCTTTTAAAGTTGACCAACTTCAACCCTGTTTATGGTAATTAAATTTTGTCGAAATTAATGCATTATTGCCAATTATTTGTCGAGTTTTTTCAACATATGATAATATAAATCCATCTCTGTTCCAAATTGAATCCGGATCCGTTCAGTAGGTAATTCTGGTGGGATTGGAAAAATTTAAAAAAATCTAAGTTACTTTTAATAGAAAACAAGAAAGTACCTCATGTTGAAAATAAAATTGAAATTGATCGCGATTTAGGAGAAAGAGTGACTACACCCAGAGAAAAGTATGTGTAAAATTAACCTAAATCGCGTGTTAACTTACCTATTCGATAGCGCCGGATTGAGCTTTCTTATTTTTAGCATAACTTATATTAGATTTGCTAGGGTAATTTTACCTTATAATCGTGTAGGTAGCAAGGTGTTAAACTGCCTTATATTATGTAGCACACATTTTACTTGCACAACAGCTAGGTTTAATTTATTATTACATACTCATACCATGATATCTTAAGGTAAGACTTGGGTCAATACAACAAAAAGCCCTTATATTTAGACAAGCTACAGTATCCCCGGTTGACATACATATAGGCTTTATTATATTTTTTAAAAATAGGGATTCTTACTAAAACAAAGTTTTTGTAAAAGAAAATTTATTCAAAAATCTTATTAAGTCAGGAAATTATATTAAAATCGAAAAATGATTCTGTAAAAACAACAAAAGAAGAAGTTTTACATTTAATCAGATGATTTAATGATTTTGAACAACTCAAATGTGGAAAATTCATTTTGAAGTTCTGAAAATTTCGGATAATTGTAAAATTCATTATTACGATTTGAACCTATTTTGGGTGCTATCTAGGTTTTATTACTGCTGGAGTTTATGTTAAGGCGTTAAATTTCGCCAGGTCAGCAAATATATTTATATATTATATATTTAACTTATAAATAACATAGCTTTTAATTAAAAAGATAAAAATGTTTGCAGAAAGACATTTATTTGTTATCTCAACAATCGCAGGTTGTTCTAATTTTCTTGTCTTTTATCTGGAAACCTATCGGGAAATTGGAAATATGTATCAGTTAAATTATCCCCAAAGATGTCAAGATCAATGCAGGTTGTAAGCTTATCATTTCTGAACATATTTTTGTTACTTCTTAGTGTATTTAAGTGTGAATTATAATACTAATGAAATGAGTTATAAAATGTAACCAACTAATATGTTTTATGCAAAATGTTTGGCCACAACTTTTTTTTTCTCTAAATTATTTAATAGGCCACGATTCCAGGATGTCAACGCTTTATTAAACTAAAAACTTACGTACATATTTCGATTATTATGAAGTCCACAAATGTTTTTGTGAAACGATAAATGAATTTTTACTTAAATTTTAAATGTACTGTTTTAAGATAAGTTTGACTTTTTCTTTGTTGTCAAGGAAGTTTAAGTATATTTTCACAGTTTTTTAAATCTTATGTTAGAAGTCAAACTCAAACGATTATGCAAATATTTATGACTCTCATATTCTTAAAGAGTTAACATTGAGGATATGACAGAAATATACGTTTTGGAAAATGGCTAAAACAATACTTCTTAAATCGACATTATAGTCGCATTTTATTATGCTTACACGAAGAACCACTTCATGATATTTTTTTTTTTTCATTGATATTTTTCTGGTTCAATTTTCGTATACCAAGATTGATCCCACCACCAAGAAGAAGTTACATTTTGCATTTACGAGGGGTAGTGTTTTTGTCCTGAGTTGTCAAAACGAGAGTATTTCCATAAAATATGTATTTTATTGTTGTGGACATAATTTGGTCACACCTCTTGTTTAGTGCGTATGCATGTCGACTACTTGCAGTGAAAGTCTGAGGGAATTCATTTATTTTTTAATTTTATTCGTCTACAACTGCATTTCCGTATCATGTATGAGCAAGATGTTTTTTTCGGAGTAAAATTAAATTCTAATAATCACAACACTGGCAACAACATTTTAAAAAAGTGGGAAAATTTGATCCGTACCGTTTTATTTTAATGATCTGATTCAGTTTATCTCAAGAAAATCTAAGCTGCTACCGAAAACCTCTAGCACCAATTAGTTTTCATTCCCATGGAAACAATTCCAGCTGATGATGATGATCATGATCCTAACTATCGAATCGTAATTTATTAAAAAGAAGATTTATTTCACAAAAGCTTCTATGACTATAAGTAATCCTGTAAAAGCTTTAATCAAAATTACAGAAAACATTACAATAAAATAAATATATTCTCAATATATGTATGTACCTTATAAATATTTAGGTAAGGAAGTAACATCCATGTTTTTAACTGAGTAATTTAAATACCCATATAATAGTTAATTAAATGTTTCATATTTGTACTTTTCCGACTATGCCTAGCCTAAGCACCTACTATACCTCCTGTATTAACATTAGACGGTTCCGAAACAAAATGTTTGCCTAGAATTCTTTTGCAAACAGACCAAAGGTGTATATGGGCGAGCAATGATAATTGTGAAAATTTTAGCTGACGTTCAGTTCCACATCGCACTTTTCTATTTTCCATACGATTTGATTGGGAAAAAACATAAATTTGTGCTTGGAATTTTGCAACATAAATACCTATAGTACTTAAGTTTTCAAATTAACAGCATACCTACGTCAATCAAGTAGAAAATTTAACGATCCACTCACATTTTGACACATCATAATTCTTACGAAACAAAAACTCCTTATCCCCATATTATTCATTCATTATTTGACCCAAAAAAGATACCAACTCCTAGCATCATTCATTCTCTCACAAAGTAATTTTTTGCTTGTAGTACTTTACAAAACATAAAAAAAGCTGCTAATTTCTCATCCAACAATAAATTCTTCACACGCGTGTATCATATCCGTTTGTCCTTAAACCGCTTATTAATTACACTTTCCTTATTCCAACTCATTCGAATGAAAGTGCCACCAACTCAAACACAGTGGCAAAACGAGTACAAGATTTTACGAGTAGAGCAAGTATAAGTGTGGCAAGTTATTCAATCAAAATAATTGTCCCACAAATCAACCCTCTTCATTAAATAAAGATTTCAAACAATAAAGTTCAATAAAAGAAATTACGTTCAACTCAGTGAGTTTCAAAACTTTAATAGGACTATCGCCCGAGGTGTAGATTTCCCATGCCGCACCCCTCTCCTCCACTACAGACAACCAACGAAGACGCGAGCAACAATAATAATCATTATTAACCACTAATCACCTTCGACTCTGACGAAAACGAGAACGGGAACAAAAAAAATCAATTGAATAACATAAAAAACCAAATCATCCCCATCAATTGATGTCTTAAAATATGGACCAAGACCCGATGACAGTCGTCGCACACAATATTCAGAACCCCGACTCCTGGGACAATCTTCCAATGGGAAACCAAGAATTGCCAGAGGCGACAGCCAATAGGAAACCACTTTTACTATCTCTCAGATGCTTTCTAAGACGATTTTCTTCACACAGATACTTTTTGAGAAGATTAAAAAAAAAAACTCACCCCCGATGAGAGGAATTCATCGCTGCCTCACCGCGCCGCTCCGTCGAGAAGTCCGTCATCAGTATGAATGGCGAAAAGAGACAACACAGCACCACCCATCTACCCGTCGTAAATCACAGGCACTTTCCGGATGCTTAAGTTGCCAGCCACAAACCAACACAACACCGAGCAGCTCACCCATACATTCAATTCCAGGCATCACACAGAACATGCTGTATGTTCGGTCGTAAGTCAGAACGGGGGGTTTAAAAATAGAATTCTCGATTATGGGTACTTAGCCGACGACGATGGTGTACACAGTGTACTGCTGCTAATAGAGAGGGTGGAAAATTAGTTGCGGTACTCAGTATGCAGTCAGTACTCAGTACTCATTGTAGACGAAGACGTAGACCGATCGAGGAGGACTATTTGAGGACTTGCGGCCGCGCTAAAGTATTCATTCGGTCGCAAACTTCCAGGCACGTCAGTTGTTGTCTTTGGAACGGATTTTATTGGATTACACTCTTCCTCGCTCATTTCAAATATTATGGATACGCTGAGCTGTAGTAAAAATCTTTCGACACCTTTTTCGATAAACGACATTCTCACCCGCAACAACACCACAATTACGCCGCACATTTCGCGACGGAAATCCCTCGAATCCGGTCCAATGTTGGGAGCACACCACGAGATGAGCATTTACAAGACAAACGCCAGGCATACACCGGAATCGGCCTCCAACCCGAGTCCCACCTGTGATGGGGACAATTTGCACGCTGCGGATTACTTTCAATATTACAACAACAACAATAACCGAGGAGAAGGATACCTGAGCAGGTCGGCCGCGGCTCACATGAAACTCTTCCACTCACCACCATCATCATCGGAGGGTGGAAGTGGCAGAATGCACGCCATCGACATGCGACGGTGCACGAGTAATGACTCAGGTGAGCATAATACCGCAACAATAACTCTTGACACCGACTGACACCATCATAATTCGTCTTTTGTGCCGTCCTTAAGTGCTGAAAATAAGTTTTGTGTTCTCTTTTAATTCCTTAGATTGTGATTCGCCTCCGCCATTGTATCAAACGGGACAATCGCACCTGCACGATGACACTATGAGTGGGAATAGCCGGAAGAAGAGGTCGCGTGCCGCCTTCAGTCACGCACAGGTATTCGAATTGGAGCGCAGATTCGCCCAGCAGAGGTACCTTTCCGGGCCGGAGCGTTCGGAGATGGCCAAGAATCTGCGGCTGACGGAGACTCAGGTGAAGATTTGGTTCCAGAACCGTCGCTACAAGACCAAGAGGAAACAGATCCAGCAACACGAAGCAGCTCTCCTCAACGCCACCAAGCGAGTCCCAGTTCAGGTTCTGGTACGCGACGATAGTCCGTATGCTCACATGTTCCCCCAGGGACCCTATCCCGGGGGAATCGACCCGGCTCTTCTAAGCATCTATCGCCATCAGGTAAGTCCCTCAGCTTCAACTCTCAAAGTTAAACTTTTTTCTAAAGTATGTTTCCCACTTTACAGATCCAAATGGCCTACGGTGTCGGAGTGCCTCTGCCGCAAGTTCCATTCCCGTATTTCTACCAAACTAAAATTCCCACTGCCATTCCGCCACCAAGTGGAGCCAGCACCGCCAATCACCTGCCATCATCGCAGAACTTCCTGTCACACCTCAAAGGTATGCCAGTTAATTTCTCCAAGAGTGATGATGGCCTCCGTTATACGGACTCATCGCCGGCTCATAGTCGGGAGTCTTCCAGCCCCATGCAGTCTTCATCGTGTGACGATCACACCCCAAGGAGATTGGATGTCGTCGGTGAGTCCTCCTCACCGAATTTCCTAGCACGGATATCGGCAGGTGCGACAATGATGACGACGGCAATGACTGCTGCAGCGTCCCATATCGCCACCGAAAGTAGCGGAGACAGTGAGACAATGGAGGAAGAGGATTGTGAAAATTTGGAAATTGATTAGATTATTGTTTGGACAGATTCAGTGAAATTAAGTGTTATCCCATATCCTGTGTCGGGATGTTGTTGCATGTGATTGTAAATAAGAATAATAATTAATATTGGTTCCTAATTGATACCAAGAACTAAAGGTATACCAAATGTACGTAAACAAAAATAAGCTTTAAGTGTAAAAGTGGAAAATGATTATTTTTCAGTTGGTTATAAAAACATAAATAAAAATAAAGTTGAAAAAAAAAAATGAAAAATATTCGATGTCTTTTTTTCTAGAAGATGTGAATTTTTCAAAGGAGTTTTTAAATTTTAATAAAAATTCGCCGTTTTTTACATCATCATCGTCGGTGGCTAATACTGGAAACTGGAGTATTGTTTAAAGTAGTCTGTCATTAGAATGGGTCTTGATTACAATATTTGCCGCAAGAGTTTAAATCAATGCTCCAATATTGAAGTTTGGCTTAACATAGCCTTGATATACCAAGAAATAGCCAATCAAAGGATCTTGAAAATTCTTCCGACATGTTAAAGAAGAACTAAACCATTTACTTTAGGTAAAAAAGTGTCACAATTTTATTAATAATTCCCAAAATTTTCTCAACATTTGCTTGCTCTATTAAATACGTTCATATTTATATGTACATATATTTTGAATAATAAATAATGATTTTTTAACACATAAATATGTTATAGGTTTTTGAAATGAGCAAGTCAAAGTTTTTATCGAGGTAAATTTTTTTTATTGAACTTTCTCAGATGTCAAATAAGAAACGAAAACCACTTTTTTAAAAATCAGTTTTTGTTTCCTTTATCTGTCATTAGTTCCTAATTTTTAGTTATAAACTTATTATATTACATCTTAACGTCGTACCTTAGAGCCACACGAACGTTACTACATTTTTGACGATTTTTCACTTGTCGAACAAACATTTCGTCCATAAGATTGATGTAAAATAAAATCAAATTTCCGGAAAATAAGCAAATAAAAAGTTACGTTTTATAACATTAAGGCGACACACGTTAAGGAGAAAGCAATTAATTTTGAAATTTTCGCTTATTAAGGAAGAAAGTTGTTGTCAAAAAATCTGTTGTGGATTTGTTGCGTCAAGAAGTTAGCCAACGTATACTTAGTCCATCGGTTCTCAACCTGTGGTCTCAGGGGGTCTGCTACAGTTTTTCTATAAAGCACCAGGAATATGTATACGTTTTCAATATTATTGCAACACACTTGGTTGCAAAACAAGTAATATATTATTTTTAATAATATTTCCTCACTCCATTTTATACCATTTTCATTTCAAATTAACATTTTTTTCAAAATTTTAAATCAAACAATACAAATAAAGGCAAAAATGGCATAAAATGATTTTTTTGTCCTGATCTCGAATCTCAGTTTATATTTTTTCCATCATGTCAGGTTTTTTGAAATATACTTCTTTACCATAATATCCATAGGTAATACGATATTTTTAAGTCTAAGGTAAAATGGAACAAAGTTCCTAACAATAAATTTTATGATGATTTTGCAAATCTTTGTCTTCGAGTTACAATTTATGTATGTAAATCTTTTGAGTATCTCATTTAGTTTTTGAACAATATCATTAGTTTTGAATGGCTTATGAGTGTTCATTTGATTCTATTTATGATGTTTTGAGAAATCCTGAATCTTATGCTTTCATGGGTTTGAAAAACACGTTTTAAAGTTATTTTTTGACTATGATTTTGAATCCGAACTTTGATCTTAGCTATCAGCTCAAATTTAAAAAATACCCATTTTCCGAATTATTTTTATGTTCAGGACAAAAAAAAATCACTTTAAACCATTTTTGTTTTTTTCTGTTAACAACCGTTTTAGCATATGGTTCAACGTTTCTAGAAAGTCAATGTGGGACAGGTAAAGACTACCAATTATTGAGAATTTTTGTAAAAGCAAATGAGGAACTGAAAATATTTAAACTGACTATTGAAGATGGGATTATAGATTTTAAGAAATCATAACACATGTTATTAAAAAAAAAGTACTTCACGAATTTACATAGCTTCAGAAAGCCTAATTTAAGGTGTTTTTTTAAGTTTTAAAAGGTGATATTTCAAAAAACCTGACGTCATAGAGTGATTTTGAAGTCTAATTCAAATCCAGGCCAACAAAAAACCTCCGAGAAAATATAATTTTATTGTCAGCTACAAAACCTTGCCGAACAGTGTAATTTAAATATTATACACAATAAAACATTCAATTTAATTTTTGAGGGGGGCCCGCAGACTGTTAAATTTGTTGCAAGGGGTCCGCACACTCTCAAAGGTTGAGAACCGTTGACTTAGTCAGTTACTCGAGTTAGCTTATGACTTCAAAAAATGTCTCTGTTAAACCAAATGATTATCAAAAGTTTAACAGGGCAGACACGGATATAAGCGTTTTTCCCGAATAACGATTCAACTTTTAAGAGAGTTTTTTTTTTTAATCGAGACTAAAACATAATTTTGTGAAGGGTTTTGATAATATCAATATTTCGATTTTGACCTTGAATTTCCTTTTTCACGTCATTAAGAAGTGAGTTATAGTGACTTACAACTTTCCTATCAACGAGTAATGCCAGCAAAAAAAAGAATACTATAATTTAAGAAATACTTTTCATGACAAAAGTTATTTTTGGAAGTTTTTTTAATTCCTCACAAAAGTCAGTACTGTTAAAAATACTAAGTTCTTATAGGGCCTAGCAACTCAGATACAGTTTCTTGAAAGAAATATTCTACATATATAGATAAATATAGCATTTTAGTGTTTTTAGACGATTTTTTAAAAATTAAATACGTCCTTTGACTATTTCGAGTGCTGCTTACGAATCCGAGATTAGATTTCAGTGACTATATCAACTTTTTGAAATTCATTTTTGTCAAATATTTGAATTTTTTAATAATTCATCGAATTTCAACTTCAAATTTCTGTTAAAAACGCAAAATAATGTGTAGATAAATGTTCTATATGTTTCAGTGTTACTTTTTGAAAAACTTTCGACAATGGTAGAAGTTTATTAATTCTTTTAAGGCTTTATTTCATATCATATACTTGTAGACCTAGACTCAATGCAGAAAATACATATTAGACTTTAATTTGTATTACTTTTGTTGTATTTGTACCTCGAAGTGGATATCGTGAACAAAAATTATGTGTTGGGATGGTAATCTAGCTCTGATGATCGAAGAAAGCTCGGAAAGTCCTCTGCCGTACATTTTGATAGCGTGTAATGGAGAAATGGCGTAGGCCAGGATGGAAGAATCCTTCTGAGATGAGTAGATGTCGTCGTCGATTCTCGATAGGAATAAATGGAGAAACTTGTTGAATAAGGCTAGAACCATATCCCAGTCTTCGAGCCGATGATGATGATGAAATTTCGAAGCAAAAGTTAAGGTGGGAAACTCTTCAGTCGCAAGCAAGAATTTAAGAACTCGACAGAATAGTTGACAACACCAAGCAATGGATGTTGTATTTTGAAATTAATGACCTCAACAACTAGATTTTTTTAGACCAAAATAGTTCCTTCACGTAGCTACGCATAATTGAAACACAGAAACAATTTTATCAAAATCGGTCCAGCGTTTAGAAGGCACCATGTACTTAAAAATTATAAAGACATTAAAGTTTATTTGTTAATACTGATTTAATCTTAAATTTTGAAAACATGGAAACTGCTGAACACACTAGATATGATTTAGACACAGACGAACAATTCAGAAGACTTAGTAAGCAATAAAGGATCTACGAACAGGAATTTCTGAACTTTTACAGTTGTTATTGAAAGCGTTGAGGAAAATTCAAGGCATGGAATTTTGTTTTGCAGGATAATTGTTGTGAGTAAATCATAAATTCGGACTTTTTATAATAGAATACAAATTATGGATTAGCTATCAATATACCATATCACACATATTTTTATTGGAAAAACGTATTCTTCCATGGTTAAATTTGCCAATAAGAGACAACTCCAGCAAAAAATTAGACCTTCCCGATTGGACAAAATATGTCAATGCAAAATCCAAACTTTAGAGAAGTCTGAGGGAAAAAATACCTAATTTTTATTATTTCAAATAATCTGTCGAAAAAAAATTATGTTGACTAATATTTTTTTCCTCAGAACAAACTTGAATTTTTAAGGGAGCCATGACCTTCAAGCGGCCAAATTTAAGAACAAAATTCGATATACAAGCTTCCACTTCGCTTCTACACTTAACTGATGGAACCACTTTTGTTCAAAAAAAAAATTGTTTCTTAAAAAAAACCGAACAACATTGCAATAAAAAACAAATGATTCTTTTTCATCATCGCAGAAATACGCAAAACAATAAGTACACCAAAGAGTACAACAAACTTAAAGTGGCACTTTGAATGAACAACCATATCAAGAGGCCAAATGGCAGCAATCCCATACCACTTGAGTTTAATCATAAATTCTTTAACAACATCAGAAAACGAAAAAAACAAATACAACAACAACAACAACGCAAGAAATATACTTAATTCGATTGAAAGATGAAATTAAATATTGCAAAATGTATGATTGTCTGCAGAAACATATGTTGCGATACAAGCGTCCGCGTCCGTCAGACGCATGAAGCATCAACTCTGGAGGAGTAACGACTAGAATGATGATGATGACGATGAATATTATTGAGTTTGAGCCTTGCCTCTCGTTAATGCTATCATCAACTTGAAAACTGGCCCAAAACAACTACTTGAGTTTTTGTTTATGCTGTGTGGTCCAACCAAACCCAGAACCCACATAACTCATAACGGATCCCGGACATACTCGAGTATGTTGGCGTGTCGTAGACTAATCAAACTGTCCCGCATCAAAAAAGGAGCTAGTTATCCTGTCTGCGACACGAATGTGACACCTCTTGTCGACTTGTCGAGAAATTAGTTAGTTTTCAAATAATCATCTCAACTCCCTGGGTCCCTGCTCCTGATGGATGCTTCTTTTTTAAGGGAGTCGCGATGGTGTTTACATTAATTAGTGTCGCTACTTGAGGTCGTCGCCTCATTCCACACAGTTCCACTCATACATCAGCCAGAGTCAAACTCAAAACTCAAAAGGTTATTAAAGGACGACCTCGATGTTTACAAACTGTGAATGTCGCGACACCCAAACAACAACACTTGACAGAGTCGTCTTGTCATCATTTGGTCCCTATAGACACAGATACAGCCGTCTCCGTCGGTTATTGGTCGTCACCAACCACATAGGGTGCCACATGCCACTTGACGAAAACACCACTACTGCACTTCCACTTGTTACAGTTCGAATTGGCGCGGCGGCCGGCGGGAGTATCGTTACCTTGACGCAGGCGACACATCTCTTTCGTATGAGAACTGAGGAAGTATAGCAGGAAGGATATGAAATCTGTGTGTGTGCGACATCGACATGGAAACATATGTTGCGAATCCTTGATCTGCTTTGCAACATGTCTCATTTTGTGTGTGTGGTCCCTAAGTGCCTGTGGGAATATTCGACTAGACTCGATTATGCCAAATCGTATTTAGTTTTGACTCCTCTCAAGTACTTGGACAATGGAAACAGTCCTTAAAAGTGCCAAATCATTGATAAACTGTGTCTAGACAAACGTCACTGAGTGGCACTGGTTTTGTGACATTATCCGGGTCATTTCTATGCATATAGTTATCGCTGGTGGTGGTGGGATTGTTTTTGTGAGGGAAAAATATTGCGCCAATTCTAAGTGGCCATATCGCACAAAGTGGATTTCCATTTTTCCATTAAATTGGCAATCAGAAATCTACAAATTAGACCAAATCACTTTGGAACGGATTCATATTCAATTCATATTGAATAAACCCCCTGCCGACCGCTCCCGAACGATACAAAAAATATTTATATGTGCAGATGCACGATTGCCAATTAAAAACCATAAATGTTAAGATTAATTGCATTGATTGTGAACAATTACTCGGGTATATTGGAGGGATCTGCAATTTTGATTTTCGATAAATCTAATTTATTTATAATTATTGCAAAAGAGGATGCATTCTTCCATCTTTAGAAGCTTGTAGTTTAACGTTTATACTTTATAGTGCAGGTTTTTGAGGGGTCTTCAAAGCGGACGTGATCTGTTTGAATTCAATTGTATAGTTTCTTTTGGTATTCCAAAACAGGTCAAGGTTAAGTGATGGAAGAGTTGAGGTAGGATCTAATGTACTTCTTTATAGTTAAGTGGATTTTAAGTAATTTATTAAGTGGAATTTTTAATTAAATATTTTGTGTTTGAGGTTTCTTTATTAAATTTCGTTGATTGTTTGCTCTTTTAAATTTAAATTAAATGAAACAACTTTTAAAAACATTGGTTAACAATTTTTTACAGGCTGATATAAAATTAAAATAGCATTTTGATAGTTTTAATTTACTTAACTTAAAATAATGAAAAATTTGTTATGTGAATTTTTTCATCCAGAACCCGAAGAAATGAACATTGTTCCGTGACGCTATCGTATTTACATATGTACATGTATGTTCTGATTCCTTTTGCAAATATTATTAGTGGCAAATTTGAAAACTATAATTTTTTAACAGGTTAATATTTCTACGTGCGACAAATTAGCGGTTTAATATTATCAAATAGTTTCTCAGTTCAAAATTCTTGGATAGCACCAAAAAAAGATACTCGAAAGCAAGAAATATTTTATTTCAAATTTCTATAGCGAAGAAAATTTTTATTTAGCTAAGATTTATTTAAAAGATAGATCTATTTATTTCAACCAAATCAAAAGCCCTAGTTCCGAAGAATTTTGTCTAACTTTGTTACCAATAAGTTAACTCTGTTACCAATAAGTAATTAATCGAGACTTTTGACTTTGAAACTGGACTTTTGCCGCCCCGTGCAAATTCAATTTTGACGCCCCAAAATTAAAAAAAAGGCAAATCGTACAAATTAAAGCCACTCTTAAGCCCATTTTAGACGTCAGTTTTCAGTTCGGTTTTCAGTTCAGTTATCAGTTAATTTTTCAGTTTAACCGTCAGTTCAGTTAAAATGAAACTCAGTTCGGTGTTCAGTTCATCAACATAACTGAGAACTGAGCTGACAACTGATTTGAATTCCATCAGTTTCAGTTAAACGTTTCAGATTTTGTGTTTAGACATCGTTTAACTGAAAGCTTAACTGATAGCTAAACTGAAACTGAACTTATCGTCTAAAAGGGGCTTATATAATATTTAAAAGTTTTTTAAATAATTTTACAAAATATTAAACTTAAAATGCTGCTCTTTGCGATTTTATTTTTGCAGATCTTGTACCGATTTCTTCTTCTTCAATACGATTCACCATGTCTTTTTCAATGGAAATTTTTGTCAAGGCTGTTAATCGCTCTTCAGTCATAGTTGAGCGTAAATATGATTTTATTATTTTAAGTTTTGAACAACGAGCTTCTCCTATAGCAACACTTACATTAAACGTTAAGAGAATTTGTTTGGATACAATTTAAGCAAATGGTTTGAAGCTCAATAATTTAAAATTGATAGCTGTGTGAGACCAGTAAGATTTGACGTTTGATTGAATATATTAATTTCACTAAAAAGATCTCTATAGCTATTTCATCCTTTTGAATTTTGTCCTCAATTCTTGCTGTAAAAATTGCTTCAAGTTTCTCGCAATCCTTAAAGTCTACATTCTTTGGAATATCGCAGAGAAAAACCCAATATGTTCCACCAAATTTTCCGCCCTAGCTGAGTGGCGCCCCAGGCAACTGCCTGTTTTGCCTTAAGGCAGGTTCAGCACCTTCAGGTAAAGTAAAAATGTTATATTTGAATTATTTGTGCACATAAGCTGTGACTTGGCAATAGGAATAAATCTTTTTAAGCAATTTCCACACATAATATCCATTTTTATTTTGTTTTAACCTTAAACTTACTTATGTGAACGAAATGTCAAAATTCGCGACTATTCGCAGTTCGCAATTTGTTTCTCATCTGCAAAACACTTTGGTAGGACCAAATCTCAATTTACAATTGTAGAAATCGTAATTTTTCCCAAATATGCGCCAAAAAATCAACACAACTCGAGGTACTCGTAATTAGAAACAAAATAATCTATCTTTTAAGAATATCGCAGAACTTTAACAGTACTCATTTTCTGTACTAAATACCACAAACTTAAACTATTCTTTTAAAGTGAAACAGCAGCTATCATGATTTAAATTTCTGTTATATTTAAGGTTCATTTAATTTTTCGGGAGAAAAGTATCACAGTCAAAAAAACAACATGCTGAAAATTGAATATCGCAAATCATAGGGTTCTTATTTTTCTTACAACAAAGATTCACAGGAAGTTTGTTAATCTGACAGAATTTACTTAAGAATCATACTTTAAAATAAAATATTATTGTCGGATTAATGGATATTCTGTGACGGATAACATTTGTGCACTGGAGCGTATACGCACTTTTTTTAATTTATATATTTTTTTAAGGTAGTTGTCCTGAATTTTCCCTTTATCACTCTACACGTAAGTTTCTACCTATTTATAACGTAGGTAACGTATCTTTTACAAAAATCTCTCAAAAAAAAACCACAAAAGTTATGAATGTCAAATATAGAATGAATTTCACAAAACAAAAATAGATTAGAAAAGCTTGGGAACAGAAATCATAATTTGTGAAATATGTAATGCATATATATGTATATCATAGGTAAAGTGAAAAAATGCATACAAATGCAGGTAGATTTTAAGGCCGTAAGTGTAATATTGGCCTATCAGCATTTTTCATTATTTTCTGTACCTGGAAGGTAGTCCGCTATAGTACACAAGATTTTTATTTTTTGTTATGTTTCAGCTTCAAAACATAGTTGCAGGCCTTTTTTACTTAGACCAAACACAAAAAAAATTGAAAGCTTGGGTGCTACCTTCCAAGTACAGAAAAAATGCAGATAAGCCACTTTTGGACTCACGGCCTCGTATACCTATCTTAACAAAAACACTTAAAACTATTCATCCCAGCAACTTATAGCTTAGTTCCACTGGGCCGTAGTTCACCTCATGCAATCTTTAACTTTATTTTAAAAATGATCAAAAATATACTTAATATATCAAAATGCATTTTATACATTTTATTAAGTGACTTCTTTTTTGATGGCAGATCCTTTTTATAAATGTATTCCATCAGTTTCGCCATTTCTTCTAAATAAATATAATAAAGTTTGTCCCAATATTAAGGCAAGATTTAAGCTTGCTGCCATTTATGCAGTTAAACGAGCAGGACCTGTGAGGCCATTTTTATGATATGATATTCCATAAATAAACGTATCCTATGTACTTTATGATACAACAAAATACCATCAAATGACTAAGGAATGTGTTTCCTATTTTATTCAAATCTTGACTTAATTTTTGGGACACACTTTATTTTTGTAACAATATTATTATATTTGTTTAACATTTATGCATGTATGTGTTAAAAATGTTAATACTTTTATAATTTGAAGTGCAGCGGAAAAATGAGAAAGAAGTGACCAGTTTCATTTATTTTTTGCACCACTTAACCGCCTCCTATATTTCACAATCCGAAGCTCTAAATATTCAGTTTTACTGACTACTGACTTATTTTTGTTCACTAATCCGTTAATATTGTGTTCTGTAGTTAATTTTGAGAAAAAATAAATGTAAACAATTTATTATTAAAAGCATCATCATCATTTGCACCAATGTCTTGAGATATTCAAAAAAGTATACCAGGCTAGAAAGTATGTCAAACTCGAATCTATTTCAGGATATCGAATATAATTTTGTTAAAAAATATTTGAATTTTCGTCTAGTGTTCAAAAATTTCGTCCACTAAAAAGTTAAGTAAATAACTTTCAACCGATGCAAGATGCAAGCGACAAATGCCTCAAATTAAATCAGACTTAACCTTCAGTAGGTACCTGAAGTGGAACAATTCGATTCAATTTTCAAAGCAGCACAAATTATATCGACTTAATGAGATAATTGTATTAAATTGAGTTGGTGGCAATTTCATCATCATTTTTTTCCCTGCTTAAGATTTCCTTCAAAAATAGTCAAGAAGATTATCCTCAAATTGCCAATTAATTGGCATATTGTTCCCTTATTCGTTGTCAATTGTTCGAAATGTCTACTTAGCACCAGTTTAGTCTATTTTCTTTCGTATTCATTCGTAAACTCGTGTAAAAGGAAAATATTGGTCAATGAATAAAAGAAGGATAGCGGAAACATATTCTTAAAGATACGTCGCTCGATGACGATGATGATGATGTTATAAGGGGAAGAAATTACCCTAAACAAATTCATCATCATCATCATACAACATGTGAACGTGAATGGGCGGTTAATTTGTGGTCAACGAAACGGAAATAAATCCTTTTGCATAAAATCCTAAAAGTTTAAGCACGAACACTGAAAACAACCCTTAGTGTAATATAGTACCGTACAATTGTCAATATGATGAACAATAACCCTAAATATGTTTTTTGAGTTTTATGGGTGATGGTGTTTTGACACCTTCTTTTTTATCTGGAAGTGTATACGAAAGTCACAAAATAAAGGGTCTTGTGTACGATGTCCTTGAGAGCAAGAGTTTTGAATATTATTCGAAAAATATTTCATTTGTCTACAAATTTTATTGCATACATACATACGAATACATGTGATTTTTCATTTGTATGTTATTCGCATGAACACACTCGAAGTGGTGGTGATTAAACATTGAGGGTTTCTTGAAGTGGATTTTTTTAATTTCTGCAGATTGAGGTTGGATTCATATGAATCTAGAAATCTTATTTTTTCTTTCGACGCTACTTCTGTATCACAAAAATAAAACTGAGCTGTTTTCGACTGCTTCTCAACTTCTATGATTTTCATTTTAATATTTGAAATCGTTTTTAGAGTCTGGAGTCAAACTCTCATATATGGAAAATGTGTGTTTTGAACCTCGACAGCAAAGCACCAAATATGGGGCTACACGGTGAGGAAAAAATAAAGTATACATACATGGTGACATCAACTAAGAGAAGAACAGGTGAGGTAGCGGAGCATGGATTTTATGTAATGCTGGCGACCGCTCAAAGTCAGAAAAGCCTATACTATAATCTGTATAAATCTTTCACGGCATATTCTTTTTTGTGGTATTTCGCGTTATCTTGAATTATTAAATATCGATAGCTTATATTTAAATTAAAACGTAGTTTTATACCGGAAAATGGTTCTTTTTTTGCAAATTTCATGAACATCCTGCCTCCTAAAATCAAACTGAAAATAAACCAAAAGTAAACAAGAAAATCTCAAAATGCTTTATGAAATCTTACAAACATTTGAATATTGGGCACTTAGCGCCAATTCTCGTATGTATTGCAACTAAACACTAACCACACAAATTTTGCATTCTCAATATTCCTTCCACACAAAGAATATTCACAAAAAAAAAATTCGTAACTTGATGTTTTTTTTTTTTTTGAAAAATTTGCTTTAATATTTTTTGATAGCTCCTCTAGTGTTCTTAAAATTTACTAGGACACCGAAGAACGCCGCCGACGACGCTGAGAATGAGGATGAGGATGACGGCGACAGCCATTGAATGTTTATGTGATAACTAAAAATTTAGACAGCGGAAATAAAAAGAAAATTATTAATGGCGTTAATGCATTTGTGCATTTGAGTTGTGATTCTTGTTATAAATGGGCGAAGAGTCTCATATGAAATTATGTAAACTTTATTCGTTACGATTATATACACAATTATACAATTATAAAGGGGGCCACCCAAATGCACTTGAAATAAGTAATTAGAACAGCAGTGCATGTCCAACCAAGTCAGAATTGTGTTGGAATTGAAATCAATGTGGATTTGAAAAATGTACTTTGTTTAAAGATTTAAGAATTTTTTCTGTTTTTAAAAGTTTAAAAGAAAAATTATCTATACGATGTGCATTTCTAGCAGAGGTATTTAAAATTGAAAATGTTTTCGAATGCCTATATTTTGACAAAAATATATCTTGTAGGAAAACACCATCCTAATGCTATTTAAGTATGATGGTTTCAAAAATCTCTAACTTTTATGTTTTTCCAAATATGCACTTTAAGGTGTAATTTTAAATGTATATATTTTATAGTGTTCAATTAAAATTAATTGCAGTTCAATTTCTCTTTTAACCTTGTGAAAATCTCAATTCGATGTTGTCAACAAAATTTATTTTATTAAAGAACACAAGTCTAATACCACTTTCGTGTAATGCGATAATAGCTGTGTTTTATTCACTACTGGGTAGCTAGAGCAGCAAGATTTCTCTCGGCAAACAACAACAATTTAATTTCGGGTGAAAAAGAAGAAAAAGCAAATCAAAAATAACTGCAGCTGTGGTGGCGATATTATGTAAAGTGAGTTTGATCGTTTTATTCACTCGAATACTGCACTTACTACACATATATACGGATATAAAAATATCCATTCAAATTAAGGAGGTCAAGTTCGAAAACTTATGAAGCTACAATGCAAATAAATTTTAAGTATAGAAGGTTTTAAAAAGAACTTAAAAGTGGTTCTTCTTAAAATGTGACTGTTAAGCTTGTTTAGATTTAAGAAATTTTGATAAAATAACCTAAGATTTCTTGTACATCTACATAAAAGAACTTGGCTCTATTGTTAACATATTTGTTTTCAGTTTGATCTTAATTTTCTTTTTTATTGATCAAGCTCGAGTTTAAAAATTATCTTGGCACTAACGTCATGTATTTCCAAACTTACTTTCTCAAATTTCATGTTCATTAAAGCACGAATAAGACAAAACTTAAATAAGAAAACTCAACTCAAAGATGTTCGTTCGGGGGCGGCGATCAGTTTAATATAATGACCGGAATATCGAAAGGATTTTCAGGGATAATTCAGCAAGCATAGTGTGACGTTATTGCAGTGAATTGAATTCTTTTAAACGTCTTAATCTTTGGATATGAATGAGGAAAGATTTTAAGCACCTTTTTATGGCCTTTGTTCAAAAAGACGAAAACAACAATTAATCCGATCTGAAATTCCAACCAGACAGGCATTCAAGTTCTTAGTCTACGTTCGTCGGAAAACCGAGCCAAACTCAAGAGCGGTTTTCTGGCAAAATTCGAAAATGAAACGTCTATGGTTTACATTGGTAAGAACTTACCGAAAGCGGTTTTTTCATGTGTCCTTTCAATTATTATTAGTTATTTCTTCTCTGTTCCACTATCTTGTATTTGGGTCTTGTGTTGTATCACCTGATAGCTTGATAGTCACTAAGAGGAAGTGTCTACTTTGAAGATTTATGAGTTAATTTTTTGTTTATCTATTTTAAGTCACAAAAGAAAAAAGGAAATGTTGAGTTTCTCTCAAGCAGCAGAATTGTAAAAGAATTCAATATTAGGTACTGCATTCCGAAAGTCCCAGTCATTCCACTGATTCTTTGGGAATGCAATAGAATTTATCATCTCATTCTTTTAACTTTAGGAATCCATTCCCATTCTATTTTGAAGTCTTAAATAATGCAATCATCAAAAGCAGTCAAAAGACTTTAAATAAAAAGAATGCATTCTTTTTTTACTGCGTCTTTCAAGTCTATGAAAAGTCTTAAAAAAAGTCTTTCCATTCAATTGAATGCAATGCTAAAAGACTGTACTAACTTTAAGACTTCACTAATAGTACAAATTTGGATTCAAAAAAAGCTGATGCAATTTTCCATTTGACAACAAGAGTTCAATTAAGACCTTGTAAAAATGCACACGGGATGACTATGTGATTTGAGGCGATAATTTGCGTATTTTAGCTATAATAGTAAGTAGTTCAGGCTTTAATACGGAAGGTACTACATAGTACCTATTAATATTTTTGCTTCCCTGTTTTTAAATGCCATGGTCTTAAAGTTAACGACGACGGTAAGACTCAATATCTTTCTTTTCTAAGAAATATTCATCATTAGATGGTCCTAAGAGGATAAATGCATCCCATTTTCTTTGTTAGAAATGACAAAAAAGACAAAACATCCACTTTAAAGAAAAAGCAATCACTGACATCAGTAGAAAGGCTTCAGGTAGAGAACCTTTTACAATGGGAAACTTTTTAATCGAAGAAATAGATAATTCCTTTTTTACGTTGAATTCGAAAAATTCCAGTATTTGATTTATTCCA
The DNA here is from genome assembly GCA_905146935.1 of Scaeva pyrastri. Lineage (NCBI taxonomy): Eukaryota > Metazoa > Arthropoda > Insecta > Diptera > Syrphidae > Scaeva > Scaeva pyrastri. The sequence continues at coordinate 132,170,480 of LR989927.1, forward strand.
ATACCTAAACTCATTTTCCTGATTATTTTAAGACTTAATTTTTTTTAACACTTTATTTTATAAAATAACAAAATCTTTAAAATTTTCTTGTTGTTAAAATTCGATTGTTTCTTAAAATGAAACAAAAAAAGTCTGACATTTTTTCCATTTTTAAGAACAGCACTTAAGACTTGATCTAGATTTTAACATTTCAGTTATGTGTTTTCACACGTGTTCCATTGACACTAGACAAACACATTTTGCGAATGTTTATTTTTCCATAAGTTTGACAGTTCATCGAAGGGTGTCAAAGTTGCAAATTAAAAATAAATATGGAACAAAATGTGTTCTTTAAAGAACTCAGTGAACTAAGTAGAATGTATTTTCACAAAGACAAAAACCATTAAGAGATGCAAAGATACTTTTAAAAAAAGATCAGAAAAATTTAAGTAATTTTTAAGTAATTTAAATGGATTTTTACTCTTGACTAAATGACTTCAATGATTTGTCGAAATGTTCTAAAATAATAATTTTCAATAATTATTGAGAAGAATATTGATGCTGTTTCAAAATGCTTTTTGTAGTTGAGTCTCAAGTTCTTATTTTCTTAGAAGATTTAAGGAATTATTATTAGGAAAGGTAATCTAAGAATTTCCATTTCAAGGTTCATTGGGAATGAATTGATTGTCCTTTACTTCGCTTTCCAGTGACAAAGTCCCGCGGGTCAATTATCCACAAAATGTAGATTCCATTTTGAAAATCGACCTACGTATGTATTCGAATAGAATAAAAAGGATCTTCTTAATGACCCCAATTGATAGTATGCTTCCCTTTCTTAAGTTCGTCACGTCAATTTTTTTTTTTCTATACCTAGCGCAGCTTAATCATAATTGCCACCTCTAATCGTCCAGCTCGTTAGACAGTTCTTTCACTTCTTTTCGTTTGGGTTTTCTTTTTTTTCTATTTTTTTTTTTCTTCTTCTTAAAATTATCTCCTTTATTCGATTTTTATTTCTAAGCTCTCGCTAAATTATACCTTTTCATTGAAGAATAAAATGGGACCATGAATGTATATGTACTCGTAGAATCGAATCGGAAAATGTCAACCCCTCCTCGGGTTTTGGGGGTTTTTCTTTTTAAATTCGAACTACACAAAAGTCCTTCCCGCCCAGTGATTCATTTAAGATGTGCAATTTTCTTCATCTTACCTCATTTTAAGGATTCGCTTAACAACCCAGCACCATTTATGTACCTAGGTTGAGTCGACACGTTTTTCTCCTTGAAAAGAATAAGAAAATTGTGTGGTTGATGTTGGAGCTTCTCTGGGTGCTGGGTTATGGCTACGGAGTCCTGGGTATGAGGAAGGATAAGGTATTTTCTTCTTCTTTTCCTTCAAGTTTTTTTTCGTTTTTTTTTTGGAGGGGGGAATACTTGCACGTCCTTGATTGGCCTTCTTATATATAATTTTTTTTTCTTTTGTTGATTTAAACTTCCAAGGATTTCTCTATGCGAAAAAAAACGTCAGTGGCCATTAATGACGGAAGGCGACGACGACGTCGTAGATGGTAAATTTGGAAAGAAGGGAAAACGATGAAATTGCCTTCTTTCCTATTCGTGCTACAACTCCGAGTGTGTCCTTGTTGAATGTCAATAATTTGCTTAGAAAAAAAATGTTCTTTTATTATTTGTATACCTTTGAAAAATGCACGGTATGGGGAATGTAATAGTAATAGATCAATCTCAAATTTATTTTATGTTAACAAATAACATATGCAATTAGGGCCGTTAAAGTGTTAAAGCTTTTAGGTAGTAGTTAGAGGGGGTAAACATCGCCTTATTTCACTACTTTACTTTGAAAATTTGGTATTCTTGATATTAATAGTTTTACTTTTTATGTTGATTGATAATAATTTACATCAAAATTATCAGACTTAAGAAACTTTTGATAGGACTTTTTACAGTTTTTTATTTATCGTAAAAAATGCCAATTTGATATTCGTCAACATTGCATTTTGTTGAAAATAAAATACATACATTTGAAGTCAATATTATTGATTGTTGGGGAGATATTTGAGCCGAAAACTATTTTTGACATTATTCGAAAAATTTTATTTTTAGTTTTTTTATTTTTTTTTTAAATGTCAATTTGGTATTTTTCAAAAATATTATGCAATTCGGTAATTCTCAAAACATAAAATAAATTCGAAGTTAAAATGATTGAAAATTTTGATACATTCAAGTCAAGAAACAAATTTTAAGATGTTTTGGTAAATTTTTGTTCAAGTTTTTATTTTTTTGCAGAAAAATGTCTATTCGAAATTTATCAAAATTGTAACATATTATATCATTAGTTGTATTATGTATAAAATGAAATAAATTTGAAGTTAAACTCGTTTCACGCTCTCGAGATATTCGAGTCAAAACAAATTTTTACCAATTTTAGTAGAATTTTTTGTATTTTTTGACAAATAAGACTGTCAATAGAATTTTCCCAAAATCTTGCCATAGATATCAAAAACGTAATTTCACATAGTAAAATATAGTTTAGAAGAAGGTTATATCATTTTTCCTTCATTGTAGCAGAAAATTTGTTTGTTTTAGTTTTTAAATTTAAAAAAGTAACGGTATGTTCAACTTTGTCAAAATTTGAAACTAACTAATTGCAAACAATGAAATTTATTTGATGTCAATAGCATTATCTATTCCTGAGATGAGTACTTGCAACCAACTAAAATGTTCTCTTTTTTATACATAAAGTATTGTAAAAAAACCGCTTGATTTTTTTTAAAGTTCTTGACGAAAGATAGGACAAATTTAAAATGAATAATTAAAGTTAAATTTAATTTGTTTTCAGTGATTTTTTAATGACCAATTGCAATCAGAATTACACTTTATTATTTTATTTCTTATTCAGTGAAAAGGTCTTGTTTTAATATTGAGACAAATTTGTCCCTCATATTCGAGCATTCCTCACTTCTATACAAAACATTTGTTTAAAAAATCATTTAGAAACTAAAAAATCTATCTTTTCTGAATAAAGGATTAAAAGTAACGATTTTATAATTCAAGTATCATGACAATTCTTATACACATCCGCAAGAATGACAAAAAAGAACAAACTTGTTAATTATTGCTATAATTTAAACGCTCATTATAAAAAATGTACTTAATCATCACTAATAATTTCGACATATTTTTTTTTTGTTCTATATTTTTCTCTAACATCATTTCCTTATACATATGTATATCGCAAAAAGCAGATGTTTCGTCACTAATCAAAAAAAAAAATGTTGTGTAAACTTTATTGAGAAGAGGTATTTTTTTTTATGTCCACACATCTTGAAAATCCAAAACGCCTTTTAATATCCGCCTGATGATAAAAATTAAACATCAATCGTCATCATCGGTCGATTAACAAATTATCTGGTAATCCATTAAAGACAAAAAAAAGAAAAAAAAAAAAACAACATCAACTCTCAACATTTCTATTTCCCATTGATGATGAGAGCATCAATCTATCTTCTAAACAATTCTCATTCGGTAACCAGAAAACAAACATCGGCATATCAACAAAAACAACAACACCAACAACAACAACAACACTACAACAAAAATAACTTGGGGCCACCCACCACGTCAAGATTGATTTCTATTGAGCGTTAAGGTAATTCAAATCGAATCAACTCGTATAAAACACAAATTCCGAAATAATTAATTCCATTATACTCGCGTACACTTTGCATCCCGCCTACTTTCGAAATATGTACATACTCGTACCTACGAGTTTTCGAGTTGTGTGAGTTTTGAGTTTGTTTACAACATACACTCGTGTTTTTGTACGCGTTTAAAATGCGTGGAGGCTAAAAATCATCATCATTAAAAAGTTAAAGGAAGTCTAATTTTTGCTGAACGGCTTCAGCTTCATTCGTTCTAGAATTTATGGATGAAGACGCAGCGCCGCCGTCAAGAGTCGTGACTACCATCACAGCCACCGGAGAAGCTAGAGAACCAATTCTTAAAAGACTTCCTAGAAAAGGATTTGATGCATCTAATTGAGGGATCTGTTCACGCATAAACTGTTATCCAAACAACTTAATATCAGTTCAGGAATATTTTGAATAGCGTGCGTGCCAGCCACTCCCGTGAATCCGAAAGAACAACAAACCATCCGCAGGCATTTAGTTTAAGTGAACTTGAAGACCTGAGAAACCAAAGGCCCACCGAAATCCAGAAGAAAAAAAAAATAATAAAGTGATTTACTCCTGAATTACTAAAAAAATAAAAACGGGCCGAGTAAGTATAATAGGCAAGGTACAACGTTCAACATCTGCGGAACAGATTTTTTTTTAGAAATGACTTGTTTTCGTTTTTGTCATGACGAGGTTGCTGATGAATAGAAGACGTAGGAGGATTGTACTGTTGATTCCATTAAAATTAAATTAATCTCTATAATTCGACTTTTCGTAAACAAAACAAAGAGATTGAAATAAGTTTTGGGCATTAGAAGTTTTGAGGTGAAATACACTCAGTCCTTCGAAAAAATCAAGGTATTAAAAATTTAATATATTTTGGAAAAAATCAACAAAGAGGGACTGTGGTGGTTCAAAATTGGTCTCGTCAGTTAATATTACTATATATCACAAAATGTCTATTATGAATGATTTTATGAATTTCAAAAATGCTGAAATGTTAAGTTCCACTGATAATGTTATGAAAACGTTCTTGATTGGAAATCGTCTATAAAATTAGGAACTTTGATCTGAATATTAAACTTTTCGAGATTTATGTAAGTTTTGACATTAGTAGAGGCCCCAAGTACAGCTGTATGAATGACATTTGGAACGGAAAATAGGGTTTCTTGTTTATTTTCAAAGTCATAAACTGTCAAATTTTAATTGGAGGTATAGTGTTTGAAGCCTAGAGAAGAGACTTTAAATTTCATTATTTTCGAGACACAATACAAGACCGAGAACGAGACTTTGACGTATAACATGAGAACGAAAGCAATACTGAGACGAAGTCAACCATTTACGATTTTGACAAGACTGAAACGAGACCAGGGGTGGAATCGGCTAAGCTGATAGTTGACTATCAAATTTGACTATCATTTTGATTTTCAAATTGGATAGTCCACACTTTTCCGTCTGTGTAAGATGATCACTTTTGTGTAACTTTTTTGCATAGATTTGGTATCACTTACAAATCATTTGCTTCAGGGGGAACACCATCTAACGAATTTAATTTTGATCAAATTGACAGCTAAATAGGTGTCACTTAAAAAAGTCAAATAAAATTTGACCGTCAAATTGACTATCACTCTACACAGATCAATTTTTTTTTAAATTTGACTGTCAACTATCAAAAATCACCTTCCACGATTCCAACCCAGTTTTATAACTTCTCTTCTAGTGGGCTTACTTCGCAACTTTTCTTAAAAAGTTTTTCAAAAAACATTACGAACTTATACTCTTGTGTTTAAGGCTCAAATGAAGCGGTGTCTTAAAAAGGGTGTTTTTTTAGCCGTGTGGTTTTTAATGTGGTTTTTCGGAGTTGTCACTTGATTTATGCTCAGTTTAGTTTGCCATTTCATAATGAATAAACTTACTCCTGAGCAAGCAACGTTTGGAAATGGTGTAAATTTATTACCAATATAATCGCGCCACTCATCGCACGCTGCGTCGAGCAACCATGGATCGGCCGAAAGATCATCAAGCACGTCGCAATTTCATTGAATGAGCCGAAAACGAGATGGCCACCGATCCCGATTCCCGCATAAGAAAAATTTTGGTCAACAATCAAACTCAATTTTGGTTGAATGGGTACGTTAGTTAGCAAAAAGTCACTGTTTAGTTTGGTCTATGGGCATAGGGAATCATTGGTCCATATTTCTTCAAAAATGAAGTCGGGCATGATGTTACAGTCAATGAGGAATGCTATAGAGCCATGATTAATGACTTTTTCGTGTCTGGATTGGAGGTTGCTGATGTTGACGACCTTTGGTGCCAACAACATGGCGCTACTTGCAATAAGCCAACGAAACAATTAATTTATTGAAGGAAATTTGTGGTGAGCGCGTTACCTCGCTTCGTGGGTCTGTTGCCTGGCCTCAATGATCGCACGATTTAACATAGCTGGACTAATTTTTGTCGAATTATGTGAAGCCACTTGTCAACTCAAATAATCCCGAAACGATCGACGCCTTGGAGAGTGGTCGAAAATTGGGCCTCTTGCTCGAAATCATTTATAAAATATATTGACAAACCCTTATAATAAGTCTAAATTCTTGGCCAAATAACAAATTATATATACTTTTTATTTCATCTTGGAAACCCTAGTCACGGGTACTACATCTTGGAAACTACACGTCTTAAAAAACACCCTTTGCCTAACTTATTTAAAAATTTACTTTGAACTAACATTATCGACACATACCTATCGTGGGCATACCAAAACTGAACACATATTTTTAGATGGTGGCTAATTAAGCCTGGTAGAGAGTAATAAGAAAACGATTCCCAGATAAGATTACACGATACCAAAAACAAATACGAGTATTTCTAGGATTGACTTTAGTAACCTATTATTTGTCATGAATCTTGTTCTGGCCCAAATTTTTCTCAATTCACAAATGTTAATATATACTGCAACACTTGATATTATAACTGTTTAAAAAATGCAATGCATATAGAAAACAATTGAACATCAAAATTAACAAATTTTCAAAAATCTCAATTTTATCTGACAACACTTTCTATTTATTTAATGAAGACCAACTAAATCAAGCACACCCTATAGCCACACTATTTCTAAATCAACATTCATCTAATATTGTTTTATTCCCTTCGCATGATCTTCACCAAGCATAATAATAATGTTCATCTACTATAATATTCGAGCAATTTTGATTTGATAAGCTGATGTCAGCTGCCATACACCATCGATCAGCAAATCCACAAAATCTTAAGTAAAACAATCAATGGCTGCAACACCAACAAACCAATGACCAATTGAAAATAATCATTTAATGCCTCCGGATTCGGATAACAATATTCCAGCATCAGGAGTAATTCATCTCGCGTTGCGCCGCGCGCCGGGACGGCCGGCCGGATCATCATCGCACTGCATGCCCAATGCTCCATCCATCAGTTCGGGGCATAAAACAGTGCAGTGCGAGTCCCGGAGTGGTAAGAAAATCAAACGTTAGCGAGACTAAGCAAATAAACACAATCGCAACATGTGTCTGAATGCGGAATGTTGCAAAATTTTGAAATTCAAAAAAGATGAAAATTTAAATTTCAGAAAAAAAAAAGTTTTCCCCATCCCATCATCGCCATCATCGATCGTCTAAAGTCAGCTAAATATTTGGATGTCTTCCTTAGAGACTACCTTATTTTGAAAAAAATCAAAAAAAAAAAAAAATCGAAGCAACAAAAACACACATAAATGCGCTTCGAAAATGTTTTCTTAATCACCTAAGATTATTATCTATTTCCTAAGGCCAACATCCGAAACGGAATAAAACAAAAATAGACAATGTACCTTGTTGCTTTTAAGTGTTGATTGTGAAATGTAAACAGAAATATTGTTAAAAATCGATTAATATTGTTTTTCTAACTGCAGAAATGAAATAAGGACTGTGTTTTATTTTTTTTTTCATTTCCAAAAACAAACAACAATTAAGTCAATTATTGTTATTTTTCAAAAATGATGTGGTACCTACATAAATACGAGTATTCGAGGCACAAAATGTATATTTCAAAGCTTTTGACTCATAAAAAACACTAAGTATAGATAAACAAACAAAAATCCGTTTTTCTTAATGGATTGCTCTTAATACTTAACGTAAGTTAAACGGTTTTGTTTAGTGTCAAACGACTGACAAAAGCATAAACATTTGAGAATTTTTTTCTTTTGAACTGAAATAAAATGAAAAATTAAAGTTTACACGTAAAAAGTGAAATGTGTTTTTGTTTTAGTGTTTTCACGGTAACTCATAATGTTATATTTTTTAAATGAAGAGACATGAAGTATTCTTCAATTTAAAAAGAAAACATATTGTGAAAAAATTCAAGGAGAAAAAATCCGTCTTATTAGCAGCCTAACGTGTGCTAGCTAGACTCGAGTGAAGGTTAGAAACAAATTACCTGTTTCAAAATTATTCGTATTGGTATATACTATTTGTAATGCATTGTAGAAACGAGTCCTTGAAACATTTGGGTCAACATTACATCTCTTAGACTATTAGCTAAAATATACTCGTGTAAAGCCTATGAAACAAATCAGCATTTGTGTTCTAGAGTTCTCTATATTGGTGGTGTTTTATTCACAGCTGCATAGCTAGTGCATCAAAATTTGTAAATAACAACTATTTGATTGCTGGCGAAAAAGAAGCCAGTAAAAAAAGTGGCAGCTGTGCTGGTGATATATAAAGAATGTGCTTGATCGTTTTATTCACTTGAATGCTGCGCTAGGTATGCAGCAGTGAATAAGATACAACTATTGTCTGTTGCATTCTTTTACAAATCTTGTGCTTCTTCCGATAGTTGGCCAATGGGGACAATTGATGATGCTATAGTATTCTTCCCATAAAAAAGTACTTTGTGTACACTGACAGGCATTACTACTTATTAGTTGGTATTGTCTAGTGGGACATAGGGCCTCAACTGCTACTACGCACCTTCGTGTCTGGTTTCCGGCGGCGATTTGTTTAAGCTCCCTCCAGCTCATCCTCAACTGTTCTCCTCCACGTGCTTCTCGGTCTATCATCGTATGGATTCAACTGCATTACCTGAACTTGCACCTTCGTATTATAGTGTCAACGGGTTCCTCACCTATATTCACCTTTGAAGAGATACTTACGCCAGAAAACCCATAAGATGTTTCGTAGACACCTATTAAAGAAGGTTTGCAGTTTCCTGGTTCTGCAACCATATAGAAGAACTGATTCGACCTTTAAGTTAAATAGTCATAGCTTTGTGTTCAAGCTGAGAGATTTGTTCCTCCAAACATTCGACACCATCCCGAAAGCAGCCTTTGATTTCCTGATATATGGCTGGGGATAGCTAGTGCGATACTTCCAACTTCCAAGGTATCGAAAGCTCTCTTCTTTCTCTACTGGTTGTTAACTATAGTGAGCGGGTGACTGAGAGCTCCCGAAGTTGAACATCTTAGTTTTTCCCGTATTGATTTTCAGTCCTACAATTGCTGCTTCTATCTCCACTTTTATTGCCATTTGATGAAGATGTTTATGGTAAGTTGTCAGAGTCCATCTTATTCATCGGCTTCCTTTCAAAGCTATTTGCAGTACTTCACTTATCACCAATAAAAACGGGATTGGTGACAGTATGCAGTCCTGCCTGACCCCACTTTGGACTTCAAATTCTTCTGACAACCTACCTCTGTGTAAGACGTGACATTTGGACCCATCATAAGTCTCTTTTATAATAGGAAGAATACCATAAAATAAATACGTATACGCCCAAGTACACCATTTTGGGTGCGAAGGTTTGCTTACCAAATGTTGCCTTACAATTTGGTCAAGGGGAAGACTTTAATATCGAATTCAGCTTTTTTCAGGCACGCTTGAAGCTCAGAACAAAATTACCCTATAATTTGACATTTGTAGCTGCAACGAAGGTTTTTTCTAAGCCACAGAAACCTTTAGAAAAAATAATATGAATGAAGCAATATCATAAGCTGCAGGGAAATTATATTCAAACGTGGAAGATTATTATATTATTTTTTGAAATTGATGGTAGATTGCTGAGAGATATTACAAGAAAGAAGAAAAAGAAGAGGGAAGAAGAAACGATTACGAGAAAAACAGAAAAAAGGAAGAATTCTGACGGACGTATTAGACTGTTCCATGATTACGTGATTATTTTTTTTATATATACATAATTGGTTTCAAATGGTTAATTTGTTGTTTTTTTTAAGTGATTGAGATTTTAATTTTTAATTTTCTGTTTAGGATCTCTTAAAATTTAGAAAAAAAAAAAAATTGAATCCGAAGAAAAAGAAGAAGAATTGCCGGCCTTAGATTCAAATCGGTCGCAAAAATAAGATCCTCAAGAGTTCCTAAATTACGTTTACTGGAATGCATTAGTATTTAGTTTAACTTTTTCTAAAATATTTCTTATTATTTTTTATTTTTTTTAAGTTATTATTATTATTATAAATTTGATGTCTGAAAATCCAAAATCAACCTACTGAGCAAACGATCAGGAAAAAACATTTTTTTGCTCAGTGTTGGTAATTTTTTGAAGTATGAATTTAATTTACGTATTTTATAATTTTTACTAATTATTACTAATTTATTTATTTTGTAAATTATATTTAACGTGTTTTTGAAGTATTCTTTAATAATTATTATTTAATTATTAAAACGTTTCCTCCAAAATAAAGTCGTCACGTTTTTGCGTTACGAGTATGAATGAAATCTCTTTTGCTCCTCGATGAATATTTGATGAAAACATGAATGAATTCATCAAAAAGTCAGGGAGCTAACATGTAGTGACAAGTTAGTGCTGTGCGTATCGCAGTTTATGTACGTAGGTATATTGTACACTATTGAAATAGTGTTTTTTGTTTAGTATTTGAAGAGTTTATACCTATACCAATATTTTTAAAATAAATGAATAGATAACAGAATTTATTTGAAATTCTTGCAATTATTTAGATAATTTTGTAATATTTATTTTTCCCAGTACTTCAGTTTTTTTTTCCCAAACGCCACTAAGGCCGCGACCAGGAACTGCAAGGCATGGATTTTTTTGGTTAGATGTGTCACAGGTTCCAACGCATATCCTTCTTTTTCGGTTAACTTTTACAACCCAAAATTTGCTGTGGTCTCTCGGGAAAATAATTTGTTTTCTTAAGCCTTATCCACCCAATTTCTATGATGTTGTAAATAGTAGAAAAATATATTTCATTAAGAAGGTACCTACACACAGATTTTTTTTTTCTAAACACCAAATCCTTTTTTGAAGGATATTTAAATCTGCCTACATCCATACATATTTACATGCCAAGGACTACTTTGGTCTTTTTGCCAAATAGTGTTTTGTTAACATCATAAGCATATGTTAAATTGACAAACTAAATTTAAGTTTTAATTCTGACTCCAAAAAAGAATTCACGGGACATAGTTTTTAAATATGTACCTACGAACTTCAAAACTGTTGTTTTGTCCCAGGAGGATTTAATATCGTTTTTATTTTTATCTTAAGAAGTTCATGAATAAAATTATTGTAAGAGTAAACGCCGATATCTGGTGAAAGGTCAAAAATGCTTTTCAAGTCAAGTGATGGTAATCAGTGTGGTTCAAAAGTGTTTTCGAGTCAAGTGGTTCGACTTCAATGTTTTTGAAATTGGGGAGAAGACAAAATACCTAATATTATGGGAGTGTTAATTGATACAATATATAGGGGGGGCTAATTTTTCCCTCTTCCTAATACTCTTGATTTTGAAAACTGAAGTAGTCGAAGAGTTTTAAAGACACATAATGCTTCAAGTTGGAGCACTGAGAACTCACTGAATGTCAATTGAAAGAGTTTATCATTAATGGTGGCATTGTTTTCCATCATTAATACTGTAAGTTGTTTAATTCGTTCTTAACAACCGATGATTATCAGAAAAATTCTCATGGTGCTATGTTACATTTTCCCATTAAGTGTAAGGTGTCAGTTTATGTCTTGAAGGGTCAACCACCCTTATAAAGGGCTCTTGACTGATATCAATGTCAAAGAACGATTAAAAAAGTGTTGTTAGTTTAATAGAAGCATAATTGACAAGTTCAGTTCCTAGGGAAATATCTTAAAACATGCTTAAAACTATTAACCGCACTTGTTTACACGCATTCTTGCCTCAAGTTTATTTTCTCAAATTAAATTTTTGCGAATAACTTTTAGGAAAAAATAACAATTTTTATATAACAACCAATGAACACTACAAATATACTGATATAAAGATACATACATACATAGACAAGCAATCAATTTATATAAAAAGATTCAACACCATGCCATCCCACGCTAACGTCAAGAACTCCGGCCGATTAAATTGATTGATCGTAAAAATCTTAATTAAAATCGTTGGTGATTTTTAGAAAATCTCAATTTTAATTATAAACACAAACTAAAAATGTTTTTTATTACTTAGCAAATTATTTTGTGTAAACTTTAATAAAATTTATACACAGTTGGATTACGTGGTCTTGGATCTTAAGAACTACACATCCAGTTAGAATATGCTTTTCAGAAAGATCGTCTTCGGTATTGGATTGGAATTATCTATTTGACAATCAAAGAACTTAAATTGTGGTAATGGAGCACTACAAGAAAACAAAAAAAAGAATTAAATCATTCCCTATCCCTAGACACATCAACAGCTCCGCTCCGTTTTGCCTTTTCCCTACTAAATCAGTCGTCAGCGCCAATGTTGAATGTTTACAAAACCGTTATAGCTGGGATAGTTCTTTGTGGTACCAGCATCAGAAGCAGTGTTTAACGAGCCACCGAAGAATCACTCGCCGAAGAAGGATCTTTCAACTCGAAGACACCGAGCATCCCGATCTCGCTTTATGCGCATGGGATGGGTAAATAGCATTTTGGGATTCTTGAACTGGCTTCGAGTTACAAACCCGAGTTCCTTGTTTATTTACAATAAAACGGAGACGCATATAAGCACTGCTCTTCATGTGCAGGATGCTGTCACACCAGAGAATGGACGTTCTACCACTGTACTGCACCGCGTCGCGTCGGCCGGCGTGGCGGCTTCCACCTCTGCCGCTGCTGCCATTACCGCCACAACTACAAGTAGGAATCTCAGCATGCACTTGTTTTATGATCTATATATTCTCCATAAAAAGTATCTGGCATGGATTGAATATACCTACTCGTATCGCCGCCACCGGCCGCTCCACCTTAACTGCACTGAATTTGAATGAGGTCTACAAAGTTATATTGGTGTTATTTTAACGCAATGCAGCACAATTCCAATACCTACATTCTATATACACCTACACCTATAGATACATAGTGCGAGTATCTATAGTGCGATTGAATTTGTTTACAGTAATCGATGTTTAAACAACCATGTGCATCTGAAGATGCATTCTTCGGGGCCATTAAACGCTACTAATCGTTCCGAAGTGAAGTTTTAATTGAGTTGGATTGTTGTTTGATTGATTGTGATTAACTTGGCGGAAATGAAGTGGGTGTGGACTGTGGATGTGGATGGATATTTTCGAATAATAAAATATTTAAAATAGTACAATGCATATAAAATATTGTTGCCCCTTGAATTTTCGGACTAATAGTGAGTAAATATTCTGTTTTAGGTTTTGTTTGAATTACTGAAATTTTATTAGCTTTACAAAAACTACTATCTAAAAGGTGGCAAATTGATCATACTAATATTTGCTTACTCATGCTAATGTGCAAATGGAAGAATTAAAAAATAAATGCATAGATGGAAAATGCAATTTTTGTAATCTTATATGTTTCTATGAAATGGCAATCTTCACGCACCCAGTTGCCCTCCTTTCTAGGAAAAATTTGTCTAACCTTGAATTTTAATTTTATATAGGCCCGAATTATTCCAGATGCTTTGTTGAAAATAAAATATATATATCTAATTTGAATTTGACTAAGTCTATTGATTAAAACGGTCAAAATCCAAAGTTGTACTGAGTATGACATTCTTTTAAGACGACAAAGGAGACGAATTTTGGTGGTAATGTACATGATTGAGTTTTTCTTGGCTTAAAATATTGTTTCTTCATAATTATTCTTCATATTATTTATATAGATAAGAAATATAATTTATGAAAGTGTGAACTAAGGTAGGTATCGCATTTCAGAGGTTGTAGAGGCGGTAAAAATTGAAAAGCCTACAGACGGCAAATCTGGAAATCCACCACTGGTATATATAAAATATTTCATTTACCTATGATTAGAAGGTTTAAATAGAAAAAACAGAGGAATAACTCATTTAAAAGTAAGATAAAGAAGTGGCCCTAAATGACTACCCTGACTCCTGACTTCCTGAGGAACATGTACAGTTTTTCTTCAAAAAATTAAAATTTTACTCTCAATGTTTTTAAAAATTGAAAAAATTCAAATTCTTTTTTCTACAGTAGTTGTTTGTCTGGCAGATGTATTGCCGCTATAAATTTGTCTTGGACTCCCGTTTTTGTAATAAGGAGTTCGATATCTACGAAGTTGTGAAGAAATTTTTAGGTTAACATTAGTAGCTATTCCCGAAAATCATTTTTTTGGCTTTTTGACCAGCTATTTCGCCACAAAGGCCGCGACTAGGAACTGCAAGACATGGATTTTTGTACTCACATTTGCAACAGCTTTCATTTTTCATTTAGCCTTCATTTTTGGTTAACTTTCACAACCCAAAATTTTCTGTGGGCTCTCAGTCTATAAGCTCTTAGGGTAAAATGTATGTAAGCTCTGAGTAAATATCCATTTCATTCAATATCTTTATGAATTTCTGTATTTTTCTGATTCTTTGACTTACATACTTAAAAAGGTTTTTCTTGAATTCAAAGAGCCAGAGCTCCTCCCAGTTGTTTAACAACCAAATCTCTCCAAGATATAACATCAACTTCTGAAAAACTGTTTGAGTCATGGATGAAAGAACATCCATTCTAATCACCTTTATAACATAGTTGAAGTGCAGCCTTAGAGTCCTTGAAGAATGGTAATTCTCCAAATGAAACATATAATTTGGGATGCTATAGTTGATAATACATACTCAGTATTGAATTCCCCTTTCCAGAAACTAAGCATAAGCAATGAAATGTAAAACTTAGTAAGAACAAAAGTACGTACATAAATTCACTTTTTGCAATTCTAATTCCCGTTCAATATTAATTTAATTCTCAAAATTTAAGTACCCCTTCATGTTGAATGTTAACCACACCTGAACGTTAAGTTTTTTTCTGCATTTCATTTGACATTTCTTAATTTCAGTAATTCAATTTGAACCATGGAAAGATACACAACCGAGCAACGGGTTAAAGTTATGCAGGCTTATTTTGAAAATGGGCATTCAAATCAAAATGCATATCGTGTATTTGTCAATAAGTAGAATTGCCGCATTTGGGTGAATGATAATCCAAGAGTAAGAGTGATTGTCGAAAAACCAAAGCACCCACAAAGAGTAACTTTTTGGTGCGCTTTATGGGATGGCAGCATCATCGGGCCGTATTTTTTTCCAAAATGAGGCCAGTCAGGCAGTTACTGTAAATGGTGTTCGCCATCGTGAAATTTGGCAACAACGCAAAACCTTGAGAGAAATTACATATTTAGTAAATCACAGCCATTAAACACTGCAATATGAAATAAGACGAAAATAAATCAGTAAAAAATTTGAATGATATGGAATTATGAGAAGTGAATTACTATTCAACAGGTAAAGGTTTACCCAAAACTTAGTACCAACAAACTTGCTAAATAAGCCAAAATGTATTTGGGGAAAAGGCATGTCCAGAAACAATATTCTGATTATCTTTAGTAACCACCAATACCATGGGGTAAAAAATCAAAAGGGTTCCATTTGCAATAAAGAGAATGTCGGTAGGGATTTCGAGTAAAGTATACATTTTTACCGACGCACGAAAGAAAAAAATACGAGGACAACAGTTTCCATGGTGGTTGCTTGGTTATGGTTTTGGGGTGTATGGTTGCATCGGGAGTTAGAAATTTACATTTTATCGATTGAATAATGGACCAGTAGATTTACTTGGACATCTTGACATAAAAGATAATTTTTAACCTTACCAAGACAACGATTGCAAGGACAATCCTCCTCCTTCCTAGTGTAAGAAGTTAGCTGAATTTATTTCACAAAGGTTAAAAGGAAAGGAAGGCCTTTTAAGTAAGTATACTAATTTGTTTTGCTAAATTATACATACTTAGTCATATTCAGACTATTAAATGCATAATGTCAAAAATAAGTGTGTTTAGTGATTTCAAGGTACGTGCAATAAGTTATATAAGTAGGTATTCAACGCAAATACTTTAAGAAGAAAAATAAACTTATAAAAATTTGCACGAGTTTTACTCTGACACACTGTATATACTAATAAACTCATTTTAGTTTATTTAAATTGATTTAATTTTATTTTAATCTACTCCACTTTTGATGCATAAAATTCCTTTTCACCGGAATCATTTGTTTCCGATGAAATGCTTAAAATATTTTCATTTTCTTTTTTCTGTTTTCATACAAAAACATAAACATTGCTTAACATAATAAATGTAGAAGGAACAGAAATTTCCCGGATCCCACCTCAATGCTCACCTACCAACTTGATCGTGAATTTTAGTCTCCATCTCCATTTCATCCCAGTCCGGCAGTCTTTCTGTCTCATTGCCACAAAATAAAATTTAAAAAAATAAAAACTATTTTGTTTATCTGAGAAAACGTTAAATATTTGCAACTCTATTGCGGTATTTATGGCGGATAGCAACGATGGAGGTATAGTGCGTGATTGTATACTCCATTCCCGACCTATCGAAGTTATTAGATAAAAAAATGAAGACGACAGCAATTCCCTAAGATAAAGGAGTAGCCCGCACAAGTACTTCTACTATGTATACTACCAACAGCCCCTTACCTCCTTACCGCAGACTCATGACTTAGGAGGGAAAATGAAGCATCATGGAGTTGGAGTCAGCGTGCAGCGGCAGCGGCGCCCTAAGACATTCTCACAATTATTTTTGTTAATTTCAAATTTGTTCCCTCTTTCACTTCACTTGACTTTACTATTCCCTATATCAGAACTATGAAATTTAAATCAAAATTTCTCTGCGGTTGGCTAACATGTGCTCTGATGTTTACACGAGAGATGCACAGTGGTTTATTATTTATTCACTCTTAGAAAACATACACAGATTTCAAATTGTAAAATGTTTTTCTTTACAAGATTTTCAATGCTTTGATAATGTTAACAAGCATCAGTAGCGTCTTAGCGTCAGGAAAATTAAAAACTCATAATCCAAAACACTGAGTGTCGTCGTTGTCGTTTGCGGTATCATATAGGAGCATAAAATTATAATAAACTAAACATAAGAGAAGACATCCAGGAACAACATCTGGGAAGTGTGCGGTCTTGAAGTGAGAGTGCGCTAAGATAGTATGCTCTTCTCTAGATAGGCTACAGCACAATGACCCTTCAATATCAAATTAAAAAAAAAATTATTGACCAATTTTCAATTTTCTAGGCTTCCACACCACCAAGTGCCAAAGGATTCTGTTCAATGAAAAGAATGTTAGCGATCTGACCCTCATTTTTGACTTTATGCTAAGAGGCTTTTCGTTTGAAATAAAATGATGGTAACTTTTTGTCAAAGCAACTGAAGCCTTTTAACTGCTTTTCAACAATAGACAAGAACGTCAGGAGGTGTTTAAACAACTTGGACCATTGCTTAGAATTCAACTTATTTCTAGTAAAGCGCTGTTAACAGGTTTTAATTTAAACAGCTCTTTCTTAAGAGTTCCTCGGGATAGTCATTAAGGGTCACTTTATCATTATATATACCTCTGTACACGTTCTTATTGTGCTTTAAAATGTTGAAAATTTTGGCTTTTTGAAACCGGATACGAAAAACCTTTCCGTTTGCACCATTCTGAAAAAAATTGGAATTCTTTCTTGCGGAACTTAAACCCATTGCAGCCATTCGTTTCCGTTCTTTTATCGACCTTAATGGAAAATACTGGCTTCCTGTTGAAAAAAAAAACAATTGGTTGTTAAATTATCTCTTTAGTGCATAAACGGACATCTAGCGGCTCACCATAGGTTTTTTCGCTTTAAGGACTCAAACCACACAAGTTTCTTAATATGCGCCCTCTATGGACAAATGAATGGCCTCTAATAGGCTTGTTGCGAACCGCACAGTCTGAAATGTAGGTAGCCCTAGAATCGTTAAGAGATTTTTATAGCTAAATAATTATAGTAGTTTTAAAATTTAAAGCACATTTTTTTATAAAAGCAATAAACTTTTGAGTAAATTAAAAAAAAATCTTCTTTCATTCCCATCATTGTATATACAAAACGAAATGTCAAAGGTATACATCAGTTTATTCGAAATGCATATTGATAAACTAAGAGATTATTGTGAGGAAGTAAAATAAGGCAACGATTTTCTTTAATTAAAAATTGAAAGTTATATACGAAATAAATCGAAAACATCAAGAATACGGTTTTTATTCTCTATTGATGTAGGAGAATACCTCAGGACTATGAATGTTAATTCAGATTTCTTCTTACTATTAACGCTCGCCGTCAGCGGTAAATAGGAGAAACAATTTATTTAATTTCGAAACCGATATAATCAATGGAAACAATTTATTTTATATCGAAACCAATACAATCATTGCAAACATATCGCCACCTATGTGCATTTTGCACTTAAACTTGATTTAATAAATAGATGTCACTAACTCCGTTTGCCGGTTATTTTTAAAATTTACAATAAAAATTTGCCAACAGACTGAGTTTTAAAAAATAGTTGTTATAAAATAATAATTTGTTCAGACTTTTTTATTTTATATAAAAAACAATTAAAGTAGGTATAATACTATTAAGACACAAAAATTACAATTAATTGGAGTTGGCTGTGGTTGCAATTTTTGACATTTCAATCAACTTGAGTGAGTGCTTATAGCAGACAATATCTAATTTCTAATAGATCTTAAGGCAAAAACTTTGATTTGTTTAAAACAAAAATTACTTCCAAAAATGGTAAATTATTATGTTAATTTAAAAATGATGTAACAATTAAAAGTGCTTAAATTTAAAAACAGCTAAATGAAGAATATATTGAAATATATTCCACTTTGTTAAAAGGTACTGGATCGATTGGTATTCCCATTTTTACATGAATATAGAAAAAAATTAATTTTTATATTATATGACTTAAGTTGAATGTTTTTCTTAAGAATTCCTATTTGCTAATACCTGTGACACACATGTAGTATAGATACCACAGTATACGAATAAACTACATGTGTGGCATGGTATACTACGGTAAATACCAGGGGAGCAAACTCGTATGAGCGTAGTATCGATACTAGGGTTTCTTGCGTAGTATAGTCTCCTTCGTAGTGAAATCAGCGCCATTTCTTCTAAAGTGGATAATAGTTTTACTTAAACTGATTGTCAAATTAATATAAATTATGATTTTTAAATATTTTCAAATTCAAGATTTCAAAATGAAAAATGGATAATTTATATTTTCAGAGGCCAAGTTGGCTAAATTTTAAATACCTACTCGTAGAAAAATATCAACGGTTTGAGAGGGGATAATTTTTACTGGGCTGGCATGGGAAGGACTCGAAAAATCCATCACAAAATTCAAACATTTTTATTTGAAAGAATGAGAATTTTTTGTTTTTTTTTCGAAAATGACAATGACAACCTTGCAAACTTACTACGTTCGGTATTGTGTCAGCTATCGTAGTATATGCTATACTATGGTGTCTATAGCCGCGTTTTGTTGTTCATTTTATCCTCAGGTTAGTAAAATTTTACATAGTAAACAAAAACAAACGAAAACTGAGGAGAAACAAGTTAGTAATCGAGTTCAGTAATTTACTAAGGAGAAAGTTTCGGCTATTTTATTATTTTTATTTCAAAGCGTTTGATTTGATTTTTTTTCTTTTTTTCTCTGAAAAGTGTTGACATTTGGCTCATGGGGAAAGTCAGTTTTAAACTAAGGATAGGGTTTTATTGCGATTCCGATTACTAAGCTAACCTAAGTTTAGCAATAAAACGCGCCTTATATTACATTTGTGTCACGGGTATAACTTCAAATTGCTTCAATTTTTGTGTAAAACGTGGTCAATGCTTAATCCTAATAAAATACATTTAAGCGTGATAAAAACTGGCATATGTGCTTTTCCAGACTATAATCTACCTCTTTGTCAAATTTAATTTAAATCCCTTCGGCCGTTTGGAAACCATACTTTTAACTGAGATGAAAATTAACCTATAGACTATTGCAGACTATAAACTGTCTCTGTGTCAAATTTTAGCCAAATCGGTTCAGCCGTTCTTGAATTATAAATAGATGAGATGACTTATTTCAAAAAACTTCCTGAATTGGTATATTTTAGTCAAAAATGGACTATTATTCCTTCAAGAGTGCTGTGTCTTAAATTGTGCCTATATATGCATACATTTTCAAACTTGAAATACCACTTTGAAAAAAAATGGTCGGAGTTGTAAAATGTGAGAACGCGCAAGTTTCTGACTTCTCAGAAATATGAACTGACCTATTTTTTAAACTTCAATTTCCTTCTTGTCATTTTTGCTTCCCTCTAGCGGTAAATAGAAAAACCAACTATTTTATTTCTAAACCATTACAATAAAACCAATCATATCGCCATCCATACGGACTTTTACATTTAAACTAGATTAACTCAATAGATGTCAGCCAATTCGTTTAAGAGTTATTTATTAAATTTAATAATACAAATTTTGTTTTATTGTTGTGATGCATTTTTATTATCTCTTTCTTCACTTCAAAATACCAAAATTATTTATGAAACAAATGTGTCTTGGTTTTTTCTTAATAAAAATTACATTTATATTAAATTTTAACTTTTATTCTAAAAATAATTCTGCATTTTAAAATATAAGTTTGATTTAGATAGATTTATTGAAAAAAAAAATATAACGAAATTTTGTAGAATTACATAATTAACTTAAAGAAAAATATACATAAATCACAATAGCTAGTTATGGGTACAATGGGGGCTAGTTCACATAACGGTTGGACGATGCAATTTTATTGAGTTAATAAAAAAAGAAAAGAAAAAATTTCAAATTTATTATCTATTAGAATTTAGTGTCAAATAAGGCCTTGGCTCATCCTACGGGATATGCGTTTGGGATTGCAAAAACAAAATGGATGCATTGCCTTTTATTTTTAAGTTTCCTGCTCCATAACACATCACTTGAATTAAGAACTGCGGATTGCAAATTTTTAAATATGATATTTTATTGGTTACCCAACGAAATGGAATTCACTAACGCATACCGCTTCAGTTTGAAGTAGGCTAAATGATTTCTTTGACTTTTTTATACAGTTAAGATTCACCACTTTTGAAATTTAAGTAAGTTTTTCAAATTTGCATTCAACAACCCTTTGCAAACTACCCTTAAATTTTAAATACATACATACAACTAAAAATTCA
Organism: Scaeva pyrastri; assembly: GCA_905146935.1. NCBI lineage: Eukaryota > Metazoa > Arthropoda > Insecta > Diptera > Syrphidae > Scaeva > Scaeva pyrastri. Next base: position 132,191,674 of record LR989927.1, read on the forward strand.
TTATATCCCTAAATTCTAAGCTGGACACAAATTATTTACTTATAACTTCTATTTATATAAATAAAAATAAGTAGATATTTAAAATATGTACACGTATTAAAAAAATAAAATTATTTATAATTATTATCATTTGTGATGAACTGATGACGATACGTCATCCCCTATCCGAGTTCCGTTCTATTATTACTATAGTACATCAATGTCATCCGTTTCAGCATCGCCAGGTCGTTCTTGGCTTCTTTCTTGCGTTGGTCCTGGCGTCCGTTGCTGCTGTTGTTGCCTGCTGATGATGGTGTCATCCTCCTCTCGATCGGGTCGTCTCTTTAAAATATTCAAGTCATTAACATTCTCTAAAAAGCAATTATGTCCTGACAGTGTCTTCACGGTCTCCACGTCCTTCTTCAGCTCTTCGATGTCCCGCTTCAGTTTAGCCCGGCGATTCTGGAACCATGTAATGACCTACATCATCGTCATCGTCAACGTCGTCGTCGTCAAATGCAAAGACACAATCAAAAAAAAAAAAGGAAACCAGTTGTGATGTTGGCTTCTGTATAAATTATCCAGCGATTTAAATTTATACTCACCTGGGCATTGGAGAGTCCCAAGGACGACGCAATCTCATCTCGATCCGCTGGTGACAAGTACTTCTGATAGAGGAATCGCTTCTCCAACTCGAATATCTGATGATTTGTAAATGCTGTGCGGGATTTTCGTTTCTTCTTCGTCTGTGGCCGATTTGCAAAGAGATCCAAGTGCCTTTGATCTGGAAAAAAATAAGAATTCATCAATCATCATTTTATAATAAAAGCGATACATATGTTTGTGTTTGTTTTGAGTTGATTAAAGTTATCATTAAAAGTATTCTCAATCATCGGATACAACAATCCCATCAGACATCAACATCACACATATCACATCAAAGGTGCTAATTATATTGTTGTTAAATTTATTGATATGCAGAAGAAGACCTCCGGGCTCTGGAGTGAATTCTGGAGTCCAGAGTCCGGACACTGGCATTGGAGCCAAGTCCGAAACGAAAACAAGTTAACAGGATTTAAAAGTTTTTAATGTCTCGCATTTAATTTGCCTTTTGTATGCTCGTCATCGTTCGTCGTCGTTCATACTATATAAAGAGTCAGAGTGTAAACCAAATCAATCAAAGGTGCCGCAATCGACAGGCCGAGATCAAAAGAGTTTTAATTGCTTTTCAATGGAACCAAAGAATGCGGTTTGGTGTTTGCTTTTATTTTTTTTTTTTGTGTCTTATATTTTTTATTTTGGGAATGATGATGGGAATGAGTGATCGATGGGAAGATGATCCGTTGTGATGGATAAAAAGAAGTTGTTAATCAAAAAATTTTAAAATATAATTTAAGTTTTGTATAAATAAAAGAAATGACATAATGTATAGATAGTTAAAGCGAGTTGTAGGTGTGAGATGTAAAGATATTGGTTAATTAAATCATTTTAATTGAAATCGTTTAACTCCATCGATGCTAGTTCATTCAAGCGATTTTTTATTCGCAACATAAATTTATAATGAAGGAATTACTTTATTCAAAAACATCTATGCATGAAAAATTTGATATAAATGTGATTTTTTAGCTGGTTTGGTTTTGGCAATACTGGTTTCGACAGCTGACGTGTGTTTAGTACCTTGTGTCACTGTCAAACAGCTTCAGTTTGGTTTGCAATTTAACCATGGATCGTCTTACAAATGAACAACGCTTGCAAATTATTGAATTTTACTATCAAAATTCGTGCTCGGTTCGAAATGTTCCATTTTATGGGCGGCATTCTCGACCTTCTGAGCAGTCTATTCGGAAGATTGTGACCAAATTTCGCACCAAATTTACTTTGTTGGACATAAAACCACCAACACGTTTACGTACTGTGCGTAGTGAAGAAAATATTGCGGCCGTATCAGCTAGTGCGACAGAAGACCGCGAAATGTCGATTCGGCGCCGTTCCCAGCAGTTAGGCCTTTGTTACAGCACTACGTGGAAAATTTTGCGGAAGGATTTGGGCGTAAAGCCTTTTAAGATACAGCTGGTGCAAGAACTTAAGCCAGCCGACCTACCACAACGCCGAATTTTTGGTGAATGGGCTCTTGGAAAGCTGGCCGAGGATCTGCTTTTTTATCGAAAAATTGGACTCAGCGGATGAGCTACCTGAGACGCAGCCGCGGTCAACATTTGCATGAAATTATCTTTAAACATTTAATTGCAAGGTTCAAACTATCGATTCAAATAAATATTTTATTCATTTTTTCGAATTTTTTGTGTTTTTTTTTTTAAAGTTCTAAACCTCTTAAAAAATCACCCATTATTTAACATTTTTTTCATCTCTTTAGTTTATGAAAACAAAAGGTTAGTAATGGAACAATCATCCATAATGACTGCATTTGTTACCAAAAAAGCGAGAGAATCCTCCAGTTTTGTTTCAAAATTCTTGTTGCAAAGTATTAACAATATTGTAACATTGTTATTAAAAATATTGACAACAAGTTCACGCAAGTAATTTTTGTGTTACTTAATTGAAACAAAAATTCAAAGGCTTCAATATTTGTTTGTCACAAATGAATAACATATGTATATTCAAATTAAAAAAGTAATCACTACCGTGAGTGATTATTTGGGTTTGGATGATTTCTTTCATAATAATATTTCGAATTTCGGTCATGTGGAAACTTTATTTTCAAAACGCTAAAATTCAAGCGCTTTCAAAATAACTTAAAATTATTTGTTTCAAATATTATTATTATGTTTTATTTTGCTTTTCTCTGAAAATCTTTATATGTTACATGATAGTTACTTTTTTGTTACTTGAAATCAGGGTTCAAACTTAAGATTAAATTTTTCGAACCCTGCTTGAAATTATTACAAAAATGAAGGTAACAAAGTGATTTCAATTCAGTAACATAAGATAAATGTCAAAAATCATAACAATAAAACTACTCGTAGTGTGCTACTTCCTTGTTACTTAAGTTCTGACTTGTGGAATTGGAGAATTTGTGACTGAGTTGCAACTAATTTGTTATTTGAAACGTCAAAAATGGAAGTAACAAAGTAGTTGTAATTGAGTAACTTGTAAAGTAAATGTTCAAATCAGTAACAATGAAACTGGAGTGTAATATGTTAGGTACTAATATTTTAGATTTTTTTTACCAAGTCTTTAAGCACTATAGTGTAACCTTTATGTTACCCTTTTAGTAAGATTTTCGTCAAAAAACACAAATCTGTGGCACTCAGAAAAAAAGGAAATATCACATTTGCAGCTCGATAATTTCCTTCTTCGAAAATGAGTATCGAGTTATAATAATGATTTCTTATGAGCAGGATTGGAAGACATTAATGTTTAAAATATTTATTTTCAACAAGACCATATGCAGGTATGTACCGCAAAAGCATCGAAACAATTTTTTTTTTGTAAAAAACAGATTAATAATCGGGTTATTTCTTAAACAGGTAATTGGAATTAGACCTCTCGACTTTTTTCTTTGAAAAGTCACCAGAAAGATAAAGTCTATATCAGTGGAATTCGTGAAGCCAGGACATACATCCAAGAACGTGAAAATTAGTCATGGAAAATTTCTTGCAAAGGATATTTGGTCACAGTCAGAAATTCGAACTAGGTACATTATATTGATCTTTAAATTGGAAATGAAATTGTCAAAGGAAAGGAGTATATATTATCCCAAAAATGTGTGTTCTTTCTAAACAACCGTGGCGTTGTTGAAAGATCTCAAAATTCTATAGGCCATCTTTACGTTTACCTTAAGGTCATTTTTGTGTGTAAGAGTCTGATTTTTGGAATTATTATAGTGTCTTTTTGTTAATTTAAATCAATGTTACGATGCCTAAATTAAAATGTCTTCTGACGACCGTCAATATATATCACAGCTTTAAGCCTTTAAGGGATTGATTTCACCAATTTTTGGGCGGTTATTGTTCCTGTCTGGATAAAAAGTATCAGTGTTCCAGAAGTTTGATAACATAGAAACATGTTTCTTGGTGAAATTTATATACGAGTTTTTTAATTTTTCTGATTGACGAACGACTTCTTTCGAGTAACTCAAACTCTTTGGGCATTGTACAAGACTTATACCCATTTCCGAAAACACCTGAGAATATAATATTTTGTTTTCGTGAAATTTTTGAATAATCTAGTATTCATCCAGTAGAGTGAACATTTTATTTAGTTCCTAAGATAAGAAGCTTGTAATTTTCCAAATCGAAGTGGATCTGTTACCCTGAAATTTTAAATTCAATCCTTTGAAAGACAACATTTCAAAATCATCTAACAAATCTCTTGTTGATCGATTTAAAACTTTTTAGATGTCTCTAAACGCAGCGGTAGTTAATGACTTGTGCTGAAAATTCCTACCACACTGCTTCTCTAACTTAACAGGCCCGCACTTACTTCAAAATCAATTTGAAGTAGAATTTAAGACTCGGAAATTTATTTCAAAAAATTTAGTTTTTACTTCGTCATTATTAGGTATAAAGTAAAGGGAACATCACTGTCAGCATTTTAATCGGGGGATATTTTGACATAAGTACACTTTGACTGTTTCTCCTGACTGTTAAAGCAAAAGGTTTAGGTACTGAAAGTCCATTAAGTTAGATGATAAATGGTTCAAAAAAGCTCTTGTTTCAGTAATCTCCAAGAAAAACCTTAGGTACCCAACCTCTAGGATGTCACTTAAAAATATCGGAACGCTCAGAGTCCTTTTATGAATTAAATAAAGACGATACCATTTGATTTGAGATTAACTTAGACCATTACCATAATTGGAGAAAATCAAAGCAATATTTTAATATTTAACTTTAGTTTTATACTTCATCACTACATAGTATAAAACAAAGTCGATAGAAATCAATTTCTGTGTGTAAGTCGCGCTAAAACTCGAGAACGGCTTGGCCGATTTAGCTGATGTTGGCTTTGAAATGTTTGTTTTAGTCCATCGAAGGTTTAAAAAGTGACAAAATATGGTAAAAAATGCGATTTTTAACATATTTTTTTCAACGGGAAAAACAACTATTTTTGACTGTCAGTTGGTTGTCATATTTTTATATTTCAGTCATCTGTCCAACGTTAATGAAAATTATAAAGTTGGCTGTCATTCTGTCACCATTACAATAGTTATTAAAATCTTTTACCATCAGTTTGTCAGTGCCTTGCTCGTCTTAATATGCCGAGGAAAAGACTCAATTCAAATATTTGTATTTTACATATAGATACACTTTTTTTATAAATTCCGAAAGTAATGAAAATTTTGATCGATTGGTGATGGTGACAAAGTTCGCCAAGTCGTCTAGTTTTGTATATTCATAGGTTATAATTATAGTAATGTCTAATTTTAATATAACCTGCCGCCTCTGATCAAAGGCAAAATTCAGTCTAGTATCCCGTTAAACTCCGTTGAAATCTTGAAAGACTGCCCAAGAACATAAGAAAAGGCTAACATAATTTTTGGCATTTGAGAGGGCAGCCATTTTTCCAAAATACAATTCTTAAAACTGCTCAGACCTAAGTTTTCGTCGTACCTATTGACTTTGTTGTTTCACCGGTCCACAGTGTAATGTTCCTGGAATGCGACCACTAACAGAAATACATAATTTATTTAAATTACATTAATGTTGATTTACGTTTTTTGTAAGCATCCTTGACTAATCAACATTACATGCACTGCATCATATACATTTAATATTATGAGTAAGAAAAACTCTAGGAATTTGCTAACAATGCTTGTTGGTAAAATTAATTGCATCCAACCTAATGATGACTTGAATAATGCATCAGCCTCGTAATTAATGCAACTCCACGAACCAACCATAACTAGCTAAGCTATCTCTAGTTAAAGTTTGAAACTACACAAACTCGTATTCTATATCGTCGTTCCAAAAGAAGTGTCCAAACAGTAGTCCAAGTCCTAGCTCAACAACTCTTTTTTTTTGATCTCAAGATGATAGCACACGACCGACCGCGACGGGACGACGAACGCAGGGCAGTTATACCTGGCTTGATATATTTCTCTCCATAACCAACATTACCATCATTTATATCCCAGAACAAATCGCATCGCATGTTAAGTCAGCCTCGTTCATTTTTTTGAAAACACACTGACAAAACATCACACACCTCTCTATGATTAGATCCGCTGCTGACGACATTATTACATATAATTTCCATTTCCGTATCCTTATAGTCGTTTGTCTTGTATAATGGTTGTATCTGTATACATGGTACACTTTCATTTCTGCAATTCAAATGTGGTTCGTTTGGACGGACGGGATGGGATGTATACGGAGCGGTCCTCTGCAAGACCGTGGTACCATTGTATTACTCGAGTGGACTATGGAGGAACCCGGGCGGTCAGTTTTTATTCATTTATCTTTTTTTAATTTTGTTTTTTTCGAAGTAGGATAACCAACGATGCATGACCGCATCATACCTCGAGTCACGTCCCGTCCGTCATCCACATATAGGTGTCGCGCACACTAAAAAGACACAAAAGATCAACCGAACAAAAAATGAAGAAAAAAAAAAAATGGCGTATTTACATTGAATACTCGTATATCGTGCCCTAGGCAAATTTGTTTTTAATTAATTAATTAATAAATTCAACAACTCATTGTACAGTTGTTATGATGGTGTACGGAAGAGGTGACGCGTTGCGTGAGCGGCATTTTTGCCTTTTATACAATGTTTTATTTTGACTTAGGAGGGGTAGGGGAATAGTTATAGAAGAGGGAGCAATGGGGTAAAATGTTCGGTATCAATATGACCATTATATATTTTGCTGACCAGTCTTTAATCTAGCGTTGAAGGAAGAAATTCCCCTTGGTGTTCCTCAAGGCAGTTATTTAGGGCCACTTTTTTTTAATCTAATTTACCAAAGATTTAGTCTTCTTCGCTACAATGTGTTCAAATGCTTTTAAGGCACAGATCTTATATTGTGAAAGATTACAGAAATAGTCTAAGGAAAAAAGACAAATTTGCAGGATAAACGTTAGTACCGCACCTCTTAAGGTTTATTTTTTGCCATTGGAATTGTGACAAGTACCTAATAGACGTTAGCTAGCAAGGCAGGTAAAGGGACTTTTTTAAAAGAGGTTCTATGGTAAAATAGGTTCAATTAATTTTTTTGTTTTGCCTCAAATTCAAACAAACCCCATTCTCCTATTTTGTTCACTATGACTTTGAATAATAAAACATGAACTAAAAACATGATGATTTCGAATTGGAGGCTTGTTAAAAACCAAACAATATACGGCAACACTGGCAACTGGCAGGAACGTCAAGTGTGTGTCTAATTGGGCACCGTCAAGGCACGTATTATTTTCTAATTACGTTCGTAATCCATCAAGTTCCACTCCAACTTGATGGGGGCTGATAGGTGGGCTGGTTTCATGGATTCCCGCAGTATATCCGCATTAAAATATATATACAGTACAATACACACATTAGGCCATTTATTAATTCTAACCAAGTTACTGAGTTTTAGTATGTACAATAAAGCACCCACCCATTTATACATACGTTAGGTATATAATATGTATGTATACCACCCTACCCACATTTACATGAATATAATAACTATTTATAGGGAAATATTATTCTTACAACCGTACCGACTCACACTCATATCGAGTTTGTTGTGTTCATAATCTTGAAAAGTTAATTAGGACATGAACCTGATGGCAAGCCATGTTTTGCCATCATAATGCGAAGGTGAGAATACACGTATCTATGTAAGTTGATGTATGTGAGTGTTGGTGAATTATTTAATTTTAATTGAGATTTATTGCTTTTTACTATTCACCACCAACACCACCACCAGGAAACCCATCAGGCTCAGTGGAGGACTAGTATTTTTAATGCAAATAACAACTATGCCTTATGCTTTGGTAATTAAAGTAAAAATTTATTAGAATAAGATGTTAAATAAGTTAGTGGGTGGCGTGATTAAATTTATGAAGAATTTCAAATTTCTATACAAGTAATATTTTCAACGCCAAAAAGTTGTTTATCATTTATTTCTTTTGAATTACAAAACTAGAAGTCATTAATTTGTGATTTATTTAATTAGTTTTGTGGGATGTTAAATAAAAAAAAAAAATGAATGATTTATGGGGCTCTATAACTAACTTTAGTATATTAATTCTAATAGGCTTAAGGAAAAGTATACATTTTATTTTCAATGAAAGTACAATGTACCTGTTAACCTCTTAACAATACATAATAAAATACTTAGTTAAAAAATATAACAACACAATATTATGGCTGGGTTATAAATTCTGAAAAATTGTAATACAAGAATAAAGAAATTGTAAAATACATTACCTTTATAACAATTTATTTAACAATACTTGAAAATTTTGACAACTTCTTGAAAAAGGTTTTTGGGTTATTTACTTCATAAAGCTTATGTCGAAAACTTTTGACGAGAATTTCGAGTTGAAACTGTATATGTATTTGTATTTGACTCTGGTTGATTATGAATGAAATGGTGTTAAGGTGCGAAAAATTCAGATTCCTGGAGCCTGCAATAATAAGGAAGGAAAAACCATGGTGGAAACAATGTGGTTGATAAAAATCTTAAGAGATTATTTTAATCAGGTACTTCTTGGTAATAAAGTCCAGAATCCCTTTAATGAGCAGCTCCGCTAAATCTATTTGGTTGATGATCTGATGGTGTTTCACCCTCCCGACCTAAATTCCATCACCAGGCTAAGATCTACGAAAACTGGAAAGCTTGCTGAAGATGGCAGCATACACCAACTGATAATATTGTAAAATATGTTCGGAGGAAAGTACGGTCGATGATTGGCCAACTGTAGGCATATTATTTTCTTAAGAATATCTAATATCAATATGTGACAGTCTTAAGCCATTTACGACCTTATTGGATCTTATCAGTGTGGTTTCAGACCTGAAAAGTCTACTATCAATCAAATTTTTACATCACTGAAAATGACCCAAGAATTAAATATCGACACTCATCACCTTTTCATCGATCTCTAATCAGCTTATGAGAGTGTTAACAGGGATGAGCTATAGCGTGCCATGTCAAGGTTTGGTATTCCTGTGAAGCTAATACGCCTTATGGAAATTCACGTTTGGAAATGCTCTGCTCGCTACTTGGTCAAAATTTGAAGACACTCAACCGAAACTTCTTAACCACCAGAGCACTGCAACAAGGTGACGCACGCTCTGTCATATGCTGCTACTTCAATATATGTTTTGGGAGAGTAGAACAATTCCAGGCCATCATCTTTCAAAAATATACTTAATACTTCGGTTATGCAGATGACTTTAACCCTTATAATTCCGGTCCTGCTTTATAGTGTAGAAGCATTGATCGACACCTCTCAAGGTATATCACAGTTCTTTTGATATCTTCAAAAGAAAAGTACTACGCACGGTATTTGGTGTACATAGTTTGTATCGATAGGAAAAATAAAATCTATGTATAAGGATACAATTATACAACTAAGAGCTATACGAGTTGAACAGCTACTCGACGACTTGCCAATGTCAAAAAACTGATCGTTGAACGATATGATATGATGGTAGCTGTAAACCTTAAGGTTCATATGGAACGCTAAGGCAGAATTACATAACGAGAAATAGAAGCAGACCTCGTCTTCGTTGGCGTGACCAAGTTGAAAGAGATGCAAGCCAACTTGGTGTTCAATACTGAAGATATAAAATTAGAGATCGAGAAAGCTTGAGGCACACCGCGCTGTATTAGGCCTGAATAACCTAAAAATCTCTACGGGTCTCTTATAGAAGTTGTGTATTCAAACTAGCAGACTAGAAATTGCTTGGGGATAGCCCACCGTATACACCTGGACCCAATTGGGCATGCCCAATAGGGAAATTCTAAAAGGGCCCCAATGGGGAAAGCCCAAAGCAAAAATATAAATTTAAAGTCAACATTTCTCTATTGGGACCTTCTTGGGATTTCCCCATTGGGTCCCGAATGGGATTGTCCAATAGGGGCTCCATAGGGCTTTACGTGACATCCCAATGGTAGTCCCTATAGGGAAGCCCAATGGGGTCCCAATTGGAGTGGAATTTAATGATCTCAATCTTTATTTAGGTAAGCTTTTGCTTCTTGAATGGTTTAAGTTTTCGGAGGCTAAACTAGTTTCAGACTTCTAAATCCAATATCCTCATTCCATAGTGTCTACTACATATTTTTGAAAACTAATTCTTATATATACTGCCATGGTAAAAACTTAAGTCTTCTAAGACGATGCGAATGATTTCGACCGAGAAATACCCTTGTAAATAAGTGGGTTCTCGCGTTCCAGAATTTTGGGTATTACCAGGGAATTATCTGGGTATTTTTTTTATTGAACAGTTCATTATAAATATTTTTATAAATACCCAGGGGTACCGGATAACACATTTGGTATCCGTACAAAATTCGGGTACCTGGGTACCCAATAGTTCGTTGGTAATTTTAAAATTTCATCAAAAGCTCTAGCTCTAGTTAATGTAAAAATAGTTAAAAGATAAGAATCTTCAAATGACATGACTTGCAGTTTGACACTCTAGTCTCAAGTCTTAAAAATATCTGGAGTCTAAATCACAGATGACATTGTTGATAAACACTTAATCAAATCTTGTTCGCCTGACTTTTTCCTCTTAATTCAATAGAATTTGTATTACCATTATTATCAGCACATAAACTTAGACAGCCCACCTAAAGTAACTGCGACTAAGCATAATTTATGTATATGGATAAGCCACTACCTCAGTCAAATGCCATAAATATGCTGCGGTCGTAAAAACTAAACCATTTAAGCTGAAGTTAAGATTACCAAATCGTCAATAATTATATACAGCTTGATATCAGTAATTCTGTCTTCTATCAAACCTCATTAACGTTGGAAACAACTTCCGTCACAGGTATTAAAAAATACAAATAAAAAAACTTTAATAGCTCAACATCAACATTTTAATGGCATTGGTGACAGGCAACTCTATTGATACCAATATACCAATACTACAATGTATACAAAATATTTGCAAGTTTCCAAACAAGATTGTTTTTCGAAAGAAATGAAACCTCATCAACGTTTAAAAACAAGCAATCAATTTTTTCGACAAAAGCTAAATAATTAAAACTCCCCATAAACAACCAATTTGAGTGCAAAATCATTAACCCAACATCAAAGTTTGACAGCACTGTCGAGTGACAGACAAAGAACAGCACAAAACCGACTTTAATTTATTTTCATAAAATACCCATCAGAGCCAAAAACTGTGTTGCCACTGTGATTCTGGAACCCGAAATTCCAATAAAGTAGAAGCCCAATAACAATAAAATTAGACTAAGCCGAAAAAAGAAAAAAAAAAAAACGAACATGATGCCAAAGTACAAAGGAAAATAAATTAACTGTAATTAATTTGAGTTTTTATATAGCCACATTTTATAGAGACCTTCCGCACATTAGCAACCTCACTTCTGACAAGAAAGCGTCACTGTTTTTGACCAAACCGCGCTCCTATTCCATCTCATCTCAGCTCAACTGATCTGGCTCGTTGGAAGTGTATCTCTCGCCTCATGTGATGGTAAAGCAGCTTGTCAATCTGGAATCTAGGTTCCAATCAAATGGATTGGACATCGGAATCAATTATGGTAATAAGCCATGGCTGACGATTGCTTGTACGGAATTTGATCCATCAAGGTGAGGACTAATTTTGAAAATAAAAACAAAAAAAACATATTCTGTGATCTAATCCGAGCCGGATCTGATTCACACGGGTGCTGGTGCGGCTTGGCTTTTAAGTGTGTTTGTGTGTACCTGCGTTCATTAGGGAATACTCTATTCTTCCGCCGCCGCACCACACTTACAACAACAAATTTTGATGGGTGATGCCTTGTGTGGCAGTTCGGGAGTCCATCTTAAGACTCAATTATCACACTGCGGTCACTCTAAATGGGAATTTGATTGAGCCCACCAGGAATGCGCTGCGCTGTTCTCGTTCTTGTTCTCCCTCTCTAATCACACCCATCATAGACGGTTTTAGCTTCTGGATCTGGATGAGTGCGGCATGACACTAATTCCCAGGGCGATATATGGCCAGTTGATCTGTCTGGGCTCCAAGCTCCAACTTCAAATCATGAAACCGACCGACCGACCGGATTAGACAAACGGACAGAATATACCTGAGCTCTGATCTTCTGTCGATTCGAGTTCTCTCTCTCTGTCTTCTCTTTGGATCAAATTTACATGTTTCCTAATTAACTTTTGATAGCTTTGGACCACAGATGAGCTAACAGCTATAACAGCTTCGAAAGGTGCTACTACCCATTCCTCATTTCTCATTCATCTTGACCGTTCTATATACATTCGTGCTGGGCTGGGGTCTTTGTTTTTAGTTTTTATTTCACTTTCCGTTTCGTCTTCGTCCAAAAAGCCACAACAAAAGGAATATACCGCCGTGCATCATCTTATTGAAGGTGAAGTTTAAGAATGTGGGCATCTTTAATACATACATACATACTTACATACATAATAATATTCAAAATATAATATAACACAAATTCGGCTTGGGGGCTTTGAAGTGGTAAGGTTGCGCGAGACTCCTTAAACTTGGGGAATTTGGAGTCCAGGCAGTGGGATATATGGCTGCCATGACCAACTGAGCGATCTAAGTTAAAGGCTTAAACGATGCACAGTGGGAAAAACTATTTATATTGAAAATATTGAAGAAATGAATGGGCGAAACTTAAAAATGTTTGAGTGCAACTTAAAAATGTTCGTTACCTAATTTTTACTACTGTTAACTCTTAATTAAGACTTTATTTAACGACTTTAAAATTTGAGGTTTTATGAAACTTAGACTTAAATCTAGAATTTTGAACTAACAAAATCAAGGATTCATGGATTCACAAAATTGTCCAAAATTATCGTGAAGACCACCCCACTGTAGGTTCGACATGAGGATGTTTTTTTGTTTGAATTTAACCGACACGATGGATGGATGGACAAACGCGGTCTGACCGGATGGTATTAGAGGAGCAGGATTAAAATTAGTTTTTGATTATACTTTGCAGCTTCTGGACAACGCGATGGGTATTAAAGTATCAACATCAACAACAAAAACAAAAACAAAAACAAAAAAGAAATCTCATAAAGTCCGATCCCATTTAACTTATTCGGTATTTAACTTTGCGGATCTGACGTAATATAGTTGCGCGATTGGTTTTTTTTTTAAAGATGCTCCTGTCTCGATTTGCGATTACTTTCGCTATCTTGGGATTCTTCTATGTGTTTGGCAATAGCAAGAAATTAAGGCCAAAGTTTTATTGAATAGATTTTAGATTATAACTAATGTAAATTGAAACTATAACCAGTAATTTTTTACGGGATGAAGAACTTATCAACTTATTTTTGACATTAGACGTCATTTTGGGGGTCTGTTAAGTTAGTCGCGTTTTTTTGGTTAGTAAGTATGCTAAATAGCAAAATTTAACATAGAAATCCACAACAACGGATCAATGAAGAAATATAAGTCAGTAATCAGTATATACATATACAGTAAACACACTTGAAGAAGATTAAGATAGAGTTTCGGATTGTGAAATGTAGGAGGCAGTTTGGTCAGATTTGAAAGTGTGTTCGTTGATATTTTTGTTTACACAGTTACACTATACTATAAATATTTGAATAAAAACAAAATTCGGAAAAATTAAAAATAAGTTGCTATTTGCTAATCGTCGCCCACTGGGCAACTTAGAAAGACTCTCCGGAATTTTTACAAATTTTTTTGGTAACTTGACTTTTGTCTAGATATTAATTTCTTTTTTAATAGAATAAAATAACTTTTATTCCCAAAAAATGTATTACAATTTTATAATAATTAAAAAAAAAAATTTAACCACAAACCTGTAACTTTGTCTAACAGTTGCCAGCAACTTATTTCCATAGTTTGTGCTCTTTGATATAGGTAAGCAGAAATGTAATCGAATTATAACGTCTTTTTTTTAAGTTTTGCTGCAAAATATAATATCAATACATTCTAAACCAACTGGGTTTGCATTTCCATGAATATTTCAACTCGATCTACATTTCCATGCATTATCCAAATCGCCCTGAGAAAACACACCCCAATTTATTATTGTAGGGATACCCATTTTGGCAGTAAACCAAGCAGTGAGTGAGTGAATAAAGTGTTTATGACATTATTAACGATTTCCAATAAAACACAGCTACATATAGTGTACACTAAAGTCTCTCAATAATGAAAACATTATTATGTTTTTTTTTACTATAAACGGATTCTTACACAATCAAACAGAGAATAAAAATTGATAAATAGTTTTTTCGAAAAAGATATATGATAATGTACAGTGGTGGCCAATTTTTTGGAACAAAGGAAAGTTTTGGTTGTGCAGAACTCTTTATAGACCAAAGAGTGTGTCAAGGTCGTTAATTTAACTTCTGCAGATGGTCCTGTTATAGTTTGTTTAATTGCACAGTACGATGTTATAAAAATTCAATTCTCACAAAATCCAATTTGGTTTCTGGAAACCAAATCCTGGTTATATAGAAAACCGTTTATGTCTGTTTGAATCTAGATTTCAGTTTAATCCCACCTAAAAGTATTTCCGCGGTATTGGATCCTCTTCATTTCTAAAGAGGAACTTAAATTTGAATTAAATGGTTGAGAATTGTAAATCAAGAGGTCCTAGTTCTTAAAGTGCTACATCATGATCAGTTGGTATAATTTATTTCTTTTTATTTATTTAAATGCGTTATTCTCCAAGCATCTATCTAATTTTAAACGTAATGCAAATTTTATTCAAAAATACCCACTACGTTGCAAGAACCTAAATAAAAGGCAATGTAGGAGAGAAGAGATGAGCAGGCGAGGTTGTTCTAAAAGGTTTTGCCATATAAACTTAGAGGCTAAGGTAACTCTATCGTACTAAGCTACGGCAAGGATTGGAATCGATTCAGAACTGTGAACGAATGAATTTATTTTGATTCTTCTAGGGCTTTTATACAAATTTTATTTGACACTTCATTTTGATATTACGTTCTATATATTTTGACATTTTATTTTTAAATATTCCATTTGACAGTTCATTTGAAATTTGCGGGATACGTTCATAAAGCGTTGCCAGAAGGGCGTTTTATATTCGAAAATTTTCAGGTTAAATTAAAAGAAATGCCAAGGCTTGATTTCTGTAGCTTCGTCTTCCTGGACACTTATCGTCTTATCCCAATTAAAATCCACATCAGACATTTTTAAACGATGCTTTTCCATACAAAATAGTTTCTCACATCCCACCCCAAATATTAAAAAAGAGTTTGTTAAAAATACATATAATCCTTAATAACCTTCAAAAACGTATAAACTGCTGTTTTAAGATTACCAAACTCACAAAAAAAAATATTATAATATTGTCACCAATAAATTAATCTGGAACACGTTAAAAACATGTAATACTTAATCGATGATGCATTTACGATATACATACAAATGTACATAATTTACATTTTATTATAAAACCTCCAATGAAGTTACACGTTTGCCATAAATTATTTTAATGCTACACTTTAAATCGATTAACTACCAACCGTTTATTGATTAAAATATACTCACTTATTGCCCCCAAAAAAAAACATTTAAAATGATCATAAATAATAAAATCCGCCTGGGGTGCCTAAAGGTTGTCCTTTTGGTGCTGTTTTTTTTAATGACCAGTGGGATTATAATATCGATCATTAATATGCGTAACACATCCGATCCGAAGGCTAACGCATGAGTCTATAAAATCAGCCAACACTGCCATAAAAATGCATTTGCATTTGAGAGAAAAAAAAGTCGATCTCAAGTTTTGATACAAGATTTTGTTTTTGATTTTTTTTTTTTGACAATTTTTTGCAAAAAATTGGGTGAGTTTTTGTACGCAACTCAGAAACAGTATATTGCAAGGAAAATTAAATGATCCCAAGGTAATTTCAAGATGTTTACTAGAAGATGTAACCGTTCCCCAGAAATTTCAGAACTTCTGGCATTTGTTGGCAAAACTGTTGTAGCCTTTCATGGTAATTCAAGTTCAAAGTTTTAATTTTGGATACCTGATATTTTTAAATCCGTAAACCAAAAAATGAATTTAAATCCTTTGGAAATATTCTAAAACATCAGCTTTCATCACTCTCTATAATATCTACTTAAAACGGATTTTTTGCAATAAGACCTTAATTTTTCCAATTAGAAAGTTACAAATTTCGACGTCTTTCTAACCATTACCATTACCATACCTACTCTACACGAACACATATAATCATCATCGCATTGCGCAAACACACACATACACTTCCTTAACCATTAACTCCTTATTTTGTCTTCCTTCACTTAAATTTTCAAAATGAAACAAAAACCAAAAAAAAAACAAAAACTAAACAAAACAAACGAGAACTTTATACGACCAACGCTTTTTTTAACAAAGTGTCGGTGTTCTACAAAGTGGCGGCATCCTTTGATCACGGCCTATAAAATACTGTAGCCACGCCTCAAAAGGTAGATTAAACGAGATGGCGCTCACTATAGGTACCCGCTCTATAATGCTATACAGACAAGACACTATACTCATACTCACCCTCCGCTCATGGCTCACACTCCACCAATAGCCCCTAATGACCATTGCCATTGATGACGAAAACGAAAACGAACTCGGACAACGAAGGACCATCAAGCTTGGCTTCGGCATCGGGTTTGGGGTGCTCAGCTCAGTTCACTGCGCAGTGCATTGCACAACTCAAACTCACTCACAACAACCAAGACTTTCCGGTTCCCACTCCTTTGGACCCGTGACCACGAGACTTACAGACCTATGTAGATTGGAGGTGCACACTGCACAGCCACATCAAGCTTCTTTATAGAGGACCGGTATTTATTCTCTACTTCATCATCTTAATGTGAGCTGCGCCGGTCTTTTGCGTCGCGTAGATCCTGGTATCTATGTTAATATACAGATATGTATATGTAAATTCTGACACACGGACGCAAGGTACCTACACGGGTAGAGATTCAAGAAAAATTGAAAAGGAAACCCACAAAATCGAATGCAACAATAATGGTCATCATCATTAAAATGTGATCAAAGAACTGTGTATAGGTAAAGTCGTAGCCTTTTTGAGGTCCGCGGGATTTGTTCTTTCAAAAGATTTACATTTTAAGGATGGATTCATAAAAAAGTAAAAAATTAAAATTATAAAAAAGGAAGCAAGGACAGGGCAGGACAGGACAGGAAGACTCGGACTCGGACTCGCTTTAATATTATTACAAATTTTTGGATTCTCATTTGGTGTATGTTTTATAGGAATTTTATGGTGTGGCTTTTGAAGGCTTTGGGAATTTTCAACAAAAAAAAAAAGGAAACTATTTAAACATAATGTTAAAATTAAGAAAATTCATTCTTTTTTTTATAAAATTTTACCAAAAGATTGATGCCTTCATTTTCGCGCCTTGTGTGACAAATCTCAAATTTTCAATTTTTTCTTGATCTACAAAATTCAAAGAATTGGAAATTATCATTTGAAACTAATTATGAAAAAATGGGTTGATACCACGCCCTCTTCATTTAAAATACCAGGTTCTTAATTTTGTCATTTGTTTGTCAAAATAGACCCTAAACAACTTCGCGTGAAATCTCAAGATCCTACGGTGTCGATGTGTCTCTCATGTGATTCGGTCTCTTACGGACTTACTGTTCTTGCGATTCTTAATGTCTCGTATTTCAGCGAACCACTTGTACTATATAGTCGAAATTTACCCTAGTAAGCATTGTACAATGTACAGTTGAAGTTTTTGACATTATAAGTTGAACGAAAGGGTGTAATACCTATAAGAACTTGGATTTAACTCGAAGCTTCATCGTTCAGAAACTATAAATATTTAATTACGTTGGTTAAGAAACTTCATGTTGAAAGTCTTAAAAGACTTCGGGTTGCTTGGTCTACACTACAGAATTTTTTCCGAAAAAGGTTTCTACAAGCTAGCACGAAAGTCTTCAGTCTAATTATAACAGAAAGCTCTAAGGGAGAGAAAGACTGTTAGTCAAAGAGTACCCAAGGAGACTTTTCGTCTCAATCTCGCTATTTTTTTCTAAAACAGTGGTTTTTTGGACAAAATTTCTTTTCGACACACATGTGCTTTGAAAAACAAAATTTTGGAATAAATTTTGAAGGAAATATCTTTCCAAAAATGTATTTCAAAACTTAAATTGGATAAAGTGATGACCCTTCATAAGGCTGGGACCTTGTTAAAGGAGAATAAAGACGTTTAAAAAATGCTTCAAAAGGGAAATTTTCTGGATGATTTCTAGTTTCGTCTGTATAGATAGAATTGCACGGGCTGTTCAACGATACTGACCTGATTAAAAGAGTAAAAGTCCATAAGACTGGGAAGAACGAATGGATACCAACATTCTTTGACCCGAAGAGTCTTCGAATCCGATCGAAAAAAGAATGGCGCAGAGACAGACCTATAGCTGGGAGACGTATATGTTGACCAAGGCATAGGTCCGTATACCGGATTGTAACGCCATCTTTAGTAAGCAAGTATTTTGTTGGAGTAGTGATTCGAACAATTTAAAATCTTTGAAAAAAAATCATATTAAACTTTAAAATTTCGATAAAAGCAGACCTAGATTTTTTGAAGAATAGATTTTGGCAATGGCAAACTCCAACCTATACCTGACATCGAAGTTAGACGATGGATGCAAATGTTTGATCATCATACAATTTTCTTATAGTTTGACACTTTGAAATGGCTTTATAAATTTAATTTCGTGTCTCTTAAAAGAAATGATCAATTCCATATAAAAAATGTGTAACTTGTTTCGAAATCCAAATAAACCAACCAGAGAAACCATATAAAAATATATATACCTAGCTTTATAAAAATACTTCCTTCCTCATTTAAATGACAGTTTCATCATGTTCCTAAAGACATCCGCCTTTAGTTCTAACCAAGTAAAAATGGAAACGGTAATCTCCTTTCGGAGAACCCATTAGGACAATACCGTAACATATCCTTCCTTTAAAATCAGGTTTAATGAGCTAATGGGTAGCAATTTATTTGAATTTGAATGTAACCGAAACCAAAAAGATTATCTACTCAATTACGTTATAAGATCAACGTAGTATTAGAAACCTTTTAAAGCACCGCCGCCGCCGCTACCGTACTACATTAAATATCAAACAAACCGCGCGGGTTGTCATAAAAACACTCATCTCAAGTGCGTACTCGTCCTAATCATCCTTAATTACGTCTAAACATTGAATGTTTACAGTAAACAAACAACAATTAAATCGAGTGTAATGTTAGTACCGTAATACCGCTGCGATTCAATTTAAATAAAATTTTGTCCATCAATTGAAGTCGACGACGACGACGAACGTAGACGGTGCAGACAGACGCCACACTTATGGTCTATGGATGCCTTTAAGTGATCATAAAGTGAGGCGATATGAAAGAGTATAGGTATTTTGATGCGTGGGTAAATCCTTAAGTCTACTTATCATCACCGACGAAGACGGGCGACAACGACAACGTCAGACCCTTGCGAGTTTATATATGAGTCGCTAAAATATGAAACCTTTCGACAACATCGCACGACTTCTCTTAGCACCTGCATTTTAAGCGACTCCATCATGCGAGTCTAGAGTCTAGACCTGAGTAGTTTATAGAGACTCATTTATACTATTCCACCCAGCTATCAAAAGTGAAGGCACTCTTCTCAGACAGCAGCGGCTAATCCAGAGTAATAGAGATCGCACCCAAAAAACTAAAGGCTTCCCTGCAATTCTCGTAAATAGAGATTTTCGGTTATGTTATCCTCTTGAATTGATTTGTTCCACTTAATTTGAAGCCTCTGTTCGACTTGGCTTGGCATCCAAGTCAAGCCATTTAGCTATGATGCCCGGGCGGGAACAAAACATGCATATGGACAGCAAAGGACTAATTTCCATCGAATACATCATCATCATCATTGTGGCCATAGTTCAGGATTATTTAGGCTTTTGTGAGCAACCTGAGTGGGTAACCGGTAACAAAAGGCTTGGGAACAATGGCCAATGCGCAATGCGCCTGCGTGCAGCAATGGAACAATGAGTATATGAGTTGAGTAGGTACTTTTTCTGGCCATCGTTTGTATAGTTGTCCCACAATGACTACGACAATGGTCCAACAATTGTTATGAACATCATCGAACCTAAACCAGAAGTGCCACCAACGAAGCGAGGACCGACGACACGTAAGTGTGCAAGAGGAGTGATGGGTTTCACACCTTATTTTCTGACATGTTCCTGTTCGTGTCTTTTCAAAGACGAACTGACCGTGACAAAAGTGCTCTATAAGACCAAGATGAAGCTATAGGACGGAGGAGTAAATAAAGAAGTGTTCGGTTTTATTATTTGGTACTCGAAAGTCAAAATGCAATGGAATCGTCATCATCACCTGGACTTTAAGTACGAAGTGTGGGCAAGTTGGCCTGGAAGATATAATTTATAAACTCATTAGGGCGATGATTGATGTGGAATGCTGGAGGAGTTAAGTGAACAAAATGACATTAATACGGGATAGGTAGACATTCATAAATGTCATTTAGAAGTCAGTATGTGAACTTCACATTTGAACTGATATTTTAGTCTTTATTTTTATAGCGTCACGATTTTTGTTTCTATACTCTTTTTTTCTAACAAAATCTTCACCAAAGATTTTTTGCTGTTTTACTTTGGATTGAGCTTTTAAAGTGCGTTGATTTTGAAAATTTGCATTACCTTTCAAATGTTAGGTTAAAATTTAACAAATTGCTTTCTTATAAAGGGTGATTCATCTTGAGGTTGGATTTATAATGTAAAATAAAATCTAGGCGGCCAATTTGAGATCAAAATCCTGAGATTCCGAAAACCCAGAACCCTGCCAATTTACCTTAACAAAATGTGAAATTAAGGGCATATCAAAACTATTCCTCATCAAGTCTCGTCAATTGTGATTCACTAGGTAATTCAATAGGTCGATTATGCACACCGAAAGTTTCTCGGCTCGCAACAAGTTTTCATGTTTCTCAGAAGGCATGAAGATACTGAATAAATATGAGGATTCAATTTTTCTATCAAAAATCAATCGCTACTGTGGATTTCAAATGTACGTTCGCAGAAAATAAGTTTTTTCGTTCAATTGGAATATTTTGCCTCCTCCATTGGAAAAAATGACATATTAAATTCTTAATCATATGAAAGACAAACATATTATTACAAAATTAGAGAATATTCCGAAATCTGGAAAGAAATTAGGTACAAAAACCGGCAACCTTTTAAAGAAAACAACCTCTTTATTATTATGGAGATTGACTGTCATTCCTGACAGTTCTCTGACAACTCTATTCGTAGGGCGTTGCCAATGCAGATTTTTATTACAATATAAAAAAGTTCCAAATCAAAAAAAATCAAAATATTTTGTCGTTTATCAAAAGCAATATTTAAGGAAAAGAAATAGATACTGCCTAGGCCTACCAAAAAAAGGTCGTATAAAAACCAGGGCCCTATTCCACAAAAACAACTTATCAACTTTTCAAATTTTTCATCAATCTGCAAAACATTCAGTTCCTCAGAATTTTAAAATCTGATAAGTGAAAAGTTTTAAAAGTAATTTGCAGTCTTTGCAAATGTTACATTCACTTTGCAATTTCTGTTCATTAACCTTTGTGCAAAGTGCAAAGTTAATATGGAAAAATGTAAAAGTGACTTTGCCAAAATTATGCTGTTTCGTTCCACAATAACTTAAAATTCTGTTCTCACAAAGCGAATTTTGCTTTTATCAAAAGTTTGCAAAAAAACGATCGCTTTGCAAATGCATAATTATTGGTATTGACAGTGAAGCTATCAAGATGTTGAGACGTGAATTTTTGCATTCAATGAGCGCGTCTTCTCAATAATGAATGCGAAGTGGGCTTCTTTAAATTTTATTAAAAATGAGGTATTATTTATACAAATCTAGAAGTGAATTGTTTAGATTTGTATGAATTTTTTAAAAACAACAACTTATTAAAGTCTGCTATAAAAATACAAAAAAAAAAAAAATATAGTAGGAAATAGTTTTGTACTCCTTTTTTTGTAACTCTACTCTTTTTTGTAAAAACACTCTTCATTGAAAAAAATTTGGTAACCCTATTTTGCGGTGTTGCCTAGCTTGTAGTAATGCAAAGTGAAAAGTGATAACACAAAGTGCAAAGATGATTAAATGTTTTGTGGAACACTTTGCACTCTCACTTTGCGGAAAAGAGTAAAGACTTTGCATAGTTTGCAAAGTCTGCAAAAATTAGCTTAGTGCAAGTTTAAATTTGCGAAGAATATTGTGGAAGAGAAAAAATTATCACTTTGCC
The DNA here is from genome assembly GCA_905146935.1 of Scaeva pyrastri. Lineage (NCBI taxonomy): Eukaryota > Metazoa > Arthropoda > Insecta > Diptera > Syrphidae > Scaeva > Scaeva pyrastri. The sequence goes on from LR989927.1 coordinate 132,214,100, forward strand.
AAAAAAATCAATTTGGTGGTAAGTGCAAAGTGAAAAGTTGATATGTTTTTTTGTGGAATAGGGCCCTGGTTGGACCTCGAGAGCTATGTAAGGCATTTTACCAGATTAACCAAGTGCTTACTATCCAAAAGTCTTGTTTTAAAAAATGTCTTCTTACACTTTAAGCAACTGCAGTTTGATAAAACACCTGCGACGTGTCAAACATTTTAAGAAGAATTAAACAGAGTAAACAAACATTGACATCTGCTCCAGATGAAAAAAGGGTTTGTAACGGTAAATTTAAGCTCCAATAAATTTTGAAATAGTTATAAATGTTTCTTATAAAATATTCGATAAAGAACTACCGAAAACAGAATTTCCATAATCCGCTTAGTTTTGGCAGACATTTTTTACACTAAGATATTTATTTATGTATTGTATAATGATATGAAATTTATTTAAATTTGTAAATTGCAAATAATAAGAAAAACAAATTACCAACTTCTTACCCAATAATCTACTCATTTTTATATTACCTATATACATATTTAATTTTACTACGTTAACTATACAAAACTTAACTAACTATAGGCAAATTTATTTAATATAAACGCAGTTATACTTTAAACTTAAGCGACACTCGTGAAAGTTTCTTTTCCGCTGCGCTGTCTTGTTGGCGGTATATAAATACGACGACTCGACGACCGACAACGACGGACGACGGACGACGGACGGTATTTTGAATATCACCCGCAAACGTTTACAGGAATTTAAATTAAAATTCCTGCGTGGTCTTTTGACCACATCGAGATAAATTAGACATTTTATGCCCGGATTTGCAATCGAAACGATCACTACTTAATGAATAACTGACTCTGATCGAACAAGATTAAAAACGCAATGCGGTCGGTCTTTTAAATGAACGATATAAATTATATTAAAGATATCAAGATTATTTTGCGTCGTCGGTCGTCGTGTAGTTTTCTGTCAGGTAAAAGTTGTCCAGTGCAGTGCTGCACATGCGTAGGATAGATACATATATTGAGTGGGTAAGGATATGATATGGAACCAAGAGCCAGAAATGCTGATGGCTATATCTAATCTGGTTAACAAGTTAATGTGGTTTCAAGAATTGACCATGTTTAGTTGTTGATTAAATATTTTTTGCATAATTTTATAATTTTACAGAATTACGAGATAAATTGTTGGTTAGTTGGTGAATTTTCAGCAAAACTATTAGAAATACAGTAGAAGCTCGCTAAAACACATGTCAGTGAAACAAGTGTTTACTTATCCTTTAATTAAGTGGTTACGAATATTTAAAAGGTTAATGAGCCCAATAAGATAAAAATGAAAAAAATAAAATATGGTATAAAATAAAGGAGTTATCGATACACATAAATTTTAGTTTTGATTTGACACTTATGCCATGTGAAAGAACTAAAATTTCGAATAGAGCCAAAAGATAAATCACAATGGGCCAACTATTGGTCTAAGTGTGCTGGCTTTATCTGGCCAGCAGCCACCTTAACCTAACCTAACCTCATCTAGTGACTTTTGAAATTTGACAGTTGATAGCAGCCATGTTATTAAAGCAACAACATACATCTGTCAAATTGTTCATTCTGGTTATGAGGAATCACCATGGAAATGGTAGTTTTATCAAAAATGATGTTTTGTTTGAGAGACCTTCCGCTTCCACGCACTTTGCCTATTTCGATAAATCTGTAATCGGTAATCGATTTCACGTCACTCACAAGAACTCAGCTTTTCACAAATCACAACAAATTTTGTATCATGATTTGAGCTTTCACCTGTTTAAAATTCAACTGAACTAGGAGTTACAAGTAAACGATCATACACAACGACAAGTGTTCAGCGGTTGGCGTCTTGCCTCTCTTGTCGAGACCGGGCAACTTGACCCTGTTTGACCTTTTCTCATGGAGTTAGCAGTTTTATGTGAATAAACCAAAAACCATAATACCTTATCTTGGTATTTGAAAATACAAAAATGAATCCCATTTTTAAACTCAACGTGCGTAAAGTCTTAGAAACTAAATTTCTAAATTCGGTTGTGACGTAACCAACCTTACGGACTTTAAAAAGTTACGAAACAAAAAAACATCCAAGGTCGAAAAGGACACAAATTTGGTTTTGGAAAGATTCACTTAACTGTTTAATTTTATCCCGTGTTTCCCAATAAAAAAAAAAACCGAACGCAAACCTAATTCAATTTTTTTCCAATTTTTAAGATCAATCAATGTTTTTTTTTTCATTCATTCATTCACCGAAATTAAATCTTTTAAGAATGGAAGAAAAGTATCTCGGTATAATGGGAACCTAAAGTACTCAAATATGAAAAAAAAAAAAAATGAAAATTAATAAGTTTCCATAATCAGGTATCTTTGGGTTCTCATAACAAGATCAACTTATTACCTTCATACAATGTCGGCGTTATTCTTTGATTTCATTCCCGGGGATAACAATAAGCCTGTAAAAATCACACCCAATTTACTTATTTCCCTTCAATCGAATATGAAAAACCTAAGAAGAAGAAGAAGTCCAGTTAGAGAAGAAAAGAAAACATAAGTAAAAGCAAAAAGTGATGATACACAATGAATCATTAAACATCAAATAAAGGTCAATGTGTAAATTCAATTTTTGTTGGCGATTAGATGTTTTGACAATCCTGTCAAATTACTCATGTGAGCTAAAATCGACTTACTGGTTACCGAAACAAGTATTTGGTATACAACAGGTATGTACGTCAGACTCATGCGATGATGGTCATTCAATTAGGTCGAATGAGTAATGCATCTCATACCGACAATTTTTTGTTGGAGTCGGGAAAGTGTTGCCACTGCATTGTAATGAAATGTTTTAAATATTTAAATTCATACTTGATGCGCTAATATGAGGAAGAGCTTAAGCAAAAATTTCAAAAATTAGAACTTCAATTTTATTTTAGACCATATGTGCAGAAGAATGTGATATAACCTTAAAAGATGGAATAATTTGACAGCTGTCAGGATAAGAATAAAATGGAGCATTTGTGTGACCATTACCATATTATTATTATTTTTTCAATTTATTGTTCAAATTCAAAACTGTCAGCTATCAAACTGCTTCTATTTTTAAGAGTTGATAACACTTGAATTTAAATTTCGAACAGTTGTCAAATTCGTTATGATAAAAAAAAGCTTTACAGACAGGTGGCGCAATGCTGGAATGAATGGCACAACCCGGCAGATGACAGTATAAATTGACTTAGACAATGAGCAATTTGACAGATATCCTTTTCTTATTGTCATATCCTATTGATCATTAATTTGTGCTATTTTTCAAATCGGACACTTTGACGACGTCAGTAAAACTCATATTCCAAAGCACTATGGCAACACTGGTTATAATCGGTAATTTTTGTATTTCTCTTTCCCATGTGACCTTCGCTAACTAATACCCGAAACCGAATTGATCCCAATTAAAAGAAGCTAACCTGCCACTGTGACTTGCCACAGATTTAACAAGAACCTATATAACCATTGTAAAGATAGCTATAGTATCTTTATGCATATGTATGCGTATACTGTATAGGTATACCTACTTAATGGCTTTTGGGAAAAGTAGCTGATCGCCTCTATTTTACACCTTCAACATGGAACATCAAAGTCAATGGACCGATATAGCTTAAAGTTGTCCCTCCCTTCTCTCACGCCACTGCCGGCCGCACCGACTGACAGCGGACGCTGCCGAATCGTCTGATGGCCATCATCCCAGGCCTGCCTGGGCACTGGGCAGGGCAGGTTTCCTAAGTCTCACTCTTATAGTGAATATACACTCTTCCGACTTCTTGCGGTGTTACGGACCAATTTCCCTGACGATTATGACAGAGCAGATCAAAGAAATTCCTCCGATTATAATCATCATCGGTTATTCGGAATCTGATTTCAAGACATCGCATCGCATCGCTTCGCATAGCCTCTCAGATACGAGTCGAGTATAGTATAAAAGATATGCCCCAATGACTGTTAGAAGCTTCGGTTGCGGTGTGAGTGGTGCTCCCAATCATATCATTAGATCCGAACATAATGACCCAGAAGAACATTTTTAATTAAAACCGATAAACTGCCGCGAGCAGTTAGTTACCTGGCATAAAACATGTGATTTAATTTTTTTTTTTTTCATCTTTGATTTTCTCCTCCTCTGCTACCTAAACTACATATGTATATCCAAAGCCCAGCTCAGCTCCTTCAAGCCAAGCTACCAAAGCAAGATCGTCATATCCATATCATGTCGAAAACGATCAACGGGGTGGCTTGTTGGCTGGCAACATTCGAAATCGGTGGCTCGACATCCTCTGGACATGTTTATGCAACTGGACATGGACAAGCTGATAACTTCACATTGAATGGTGACAATTTGGTCCAATGTAAATTGGCACAAGTTGATAGGTTCTCAAACGAGTATAGAGCCTACGAGACGAGTGCCAAGTGGGTACACAATAAACATATGTACATACCTACACGCTTTTTGTCCGAATGTTGGGCCTGCTGTGACAGAAGTAGTGACAGGATGGCGGTATTGAGGATTGTATGGCCTTTATCGTAAATTCGCTTACAAATTAGTTTTGCATTTAAATTGCCGCTCAAGCAGCTGAATGAAACTTGTCGGCGGGTTGTCGACTGTGTCCACGACCGCCGCTGCCGATAAAGTATATTTAACATGACAGTTGGGAGACTGTGATTGTGGAAAGTTTAGTGGCGTCCGTTGCGTCGATATACAATCTCATAAGACGCGTTTTGGAGCAAATTGGAAATCGCTAAATGGTTGTTGCACAACATTTTTTTTTTAATACCAAAAAGAGGTAAGTTAAACTGAGCGACCTCTTGCCAAAAGACGCGTACGCGGCACGGCAAGCGAATCAATTTGTGTTTATTAGTTCTGTGAAAATAACAAGCCAGATATTATGGTCTTGAGCTGGTGATGGCATTTAGGAATTTAGTGTTTCAGGGATGGTTATTCAAAACCTATTTGAGTAAACGAGCCAAATTTACGAAGAATTTGATACTAAAATTTTGTTGCTTTTTGAGTACTTTAAGTACTTTGGATGTTGCGTGAAAGAACAATAAATCTCACTTCCAGATTTCTTTTGAGTGTCATCATTTTTTCTGACAAACCAAAATAACAATCGGAAAAAAGAAACTATGGTACTTAACGCACAATGGGTGTGTTTTTTTGGGAAAATAACAGCACGAAAGTAAGGTATTGCAAATGCAACATCCTCACTGCCGATAATCGGATAGAGTTTTGACGTTTCCTCGAGTCTCGAATATGAATGTTGTTACAACTGATAACTCTTGTCTTTTGTGTCTGAAAGGCAGGTTCGTTAGGGGTTTAGCATTTTTCATTTGTCACCAAAAGTTTACCTCTTTAAGCTTTTTCTGCACTTTTTAATATTTAATCTTTGAGTTTTATCTGCAACCAAACCAAACGCAAAAACGCGACAAAATTGCAAATTCTGTTAATAGAAATTTTTGTATGATGTTGGTGTCATACATAGAAAGCCTTGTAATCTTTCCTAAGTCAACGGGTTTTTGTAACAGCAGCATAAGAGGTTTTAGCAGTCAAATTTTAGTAAGTCATGATTTCATATAACAGTTATCTACTAACGCGCACAAAGCATTCGTAATGATAAACGCTGTCGAGTAATCCAAAACTTACTAAAGTCTACAAACAGACAAAAAAAAAATAATAAACAAAACAAATCGCAAAACTGTGAATAAGTTTTTTTGGGAAATTCTACTTCACTGCGTATATATTTCCCAAACAGCATACCAAAGGTTCCATATAATCTTTGGACCTTTGTTGAAAGATGTTGAGAAAAAGCTGGGCGTTTTCAAAACGATCGGACTTTTCTACAGTTTTTTAATGTATGCTAAATAAATAATCTTAAACAAATACAAAAATTGTCAAAATGTGTAATAATTCGTCAAAGTAATTTGGATGGTAAAATTTGAATTATTGTTTTCAAGTTGTTCAGTATTAAGAAAAATTTGAAAACTATCTGGGAAATTTCAAAAAATTAAAAAAAAATTTAAATTAACTTTTAGAATGAGAAATGAGAAATCTGACCAAATTTTCTATTTATTCCTCACATGAAATGATGATTTTTGACTAAAGGTATGTTAAAGTGGACAATTTCTTGTGACGCGTGAAAAATTCCGGGTAATTGTGAAAATAAAAACATTTTGCGTGTTTGTCGGGTGGAAAAGTTAACGAAATATGTAAAAAAAACACTTTTCTGTGATAAATGCAGCAATCTTGACATATGTAGATAGTTATAGGCTGATTTAGGCTATTGCGCAATTTGGCAGATATACTTTTCGCATTGTCAGGAACCCCTGATTTAATTTACAATATTTATTTAAAATTAATAACTAAATGATTGACATTAATCTTTGTTGCGGAATCTAAATCATCCAAAATGGTGAAACGGTTCCGTTAAGAAAATTATAAACAATGTGATTCAAGGGCATATTCAAAGGAGATAGAGTACTTATTCCACAATTCCGATTACTCCACATGATCTTCTATTTCAATTAAATATAGGATTAAATTTAGGTGAGATGAATTTTACCTGGTCTACTAGTTATGGCACTTTAAAACACTTCTTTTTATAAAAAAATTGAATTTTCAATAATGTGCTACTTAGGACTAAACATGTGTAGGTTTTTATTTAAATGTACAGTCCTTAAATGTTTTTTCGGTTCGCTGAAGTCAACAGGAAACATTTTTAAAAAGATAATTTATGATTCATCTCAACGGTGGTGTGCCGTGTGCCCCAAAATAGACACTCAAAACTTAAAATTTTAATAAAAAATTAACCATAAGAAAATTTTTATTTAACAAATATGAATTTAAAAAGCTACCATTATTAAGATTAAATTTGGGTTAATTGAGTTTATATGATCCTTCATCTCAGAAAAAATGTGACAGTAACTTTTTAACCGATTCCAAACAATAAAGTAGTGTTTTGCATCCTCTACGTTATGTGCTATAGGGGACAACCTTTAGAACCTTTTCGGTTAAATAGTATTTCTTTATATAAGCCTTCCCTCAATAATCCTTTTTTATTGGATTTAAAAGATTTTATAAAGAAATACGTATAGTCAAATAAACTACAAGTCTGAAAGTCTGATAACCATTATATCCCTAAACAAATTGTATCCTTCCTCGACACGTCAAATTATAAAAATGTGGGTAAACTTAAATACAACTGATCAAAGTTGAAAAATGGCTGTGGAAAAAATAACCTTAAAAGTTTAAATCTTGCATTTGGCATTAAATCACTCCAGCAAACATGTTTTTCAAAATAATATTTTGACATATTTTATTGAATTGCCTTCAAGCTACATTTGTATACTTCCCACTTGATACCAATGAAATTAATCATCGATTGATATGTTCCTAATGAGATATGGTATGAATATTGATTGCTATTTACCTACATACATATGTATTTGAATGTTAAATTCCAATATTCTGATAAATTCAAAAACAAATCAATTTTATCTGACTCAAGTCACATAATCAACTTAAATAATTGTTTCTGTATTATAGATAACTTTTTTCTTTTTAATAGATACTAAATTGATTTGATTATTGTTCGATGACAGATCAAGCTAATATTTTAATAGCATTTTTGCCTCAAGCTAAACTTGTTTGTGTTGCGGGTGTGAAAAAATAATAACATGTCCCAAAGTAGGTTATTAATCATGTCAGCAAGTTTTTCTTGTATGGCTTTGTTTTTCTTCAATAAAAACAACAACATTATACGAATAAAAATAATAGACTTAGATAGAAATAGTATTTCAAAAGAATTTTTCATTGAATCATTCTCCCCCCCCCCCCCAACTTTTTAAACCACAGAAATAACTCAGTTTACTTGCAACATGTTTCCAAACAAAAGTCAACACACATAACAACTTACACACTTACAAAACTGTGCTCTATGTCCATCAGCAGTAACTCAAATGGCATTTTTCGTGGATAAATTTATTGCTTGTGAATTTTCCGTATCACTGACTTTGTTTTCAATTACTTTTGTTGTTGTTGTTGTGTATTTCACCCTCATTTTGAGCCAATACCAGAATACACGGGTGTCATCAAGCCTATACGATGGAAATGGGGGTGAATCGTTTAGGAAACAATTTATCCAGACGAATGGCTGTTTTGATTCTGAGAAGGAACAAAGTGATGATGGAGAGAGGGGATAGGAGGGGTGGTTATCATTAATTTTCTTGTGGAAAAGTCCTAAAGTCAAAAAGTCATCAAGAAAAGAAAAAAAATCAAAGAATATAATAGAGCCAAGGTCTCGCTTGCTATCGGATAAGAGGTGACGAAAACTTGAAGAGACTTCTTCGAGAACATTCACCCCTCAGCTGTTTTTGAATTTTATTTTCTAATTTCGAGTTTTTCAGTTTAGTTTTGAATATCTATAGCGGATTTTCAATGAAGTAACTACATCTAAAATATTATATAAAAATCGGTTCTGCTGTTTGAAAAGTCATGTTTGGCACATTGTGATAACCATTAGGCGAAAACACACCAGAAACCGATTTCTTGGGGGTATATACACCCTCAGTAACACTTGTGAATTGATTTGGAATTTTAAGAAGCTTAAATTTAGTTCCCTTAGAAAACATGCTTTGAATTGGCCTGGTTTAAATTTCTGGGAAGATTTTTCGAAATCACTTTTATGTCTTAAACAACAATGAATAATTTGTACTTGAGAGAACTGAAGTCCTGAAATACTTTGGAAAATTTGGACCTAATCTTTTGTCGATAACTTTAAATTAATCCGATTTTTTTAGTTTTAGAAAAGATTATTTTTTTAAATATTTTTAGCTCTTTTTATTTTTAGCCGACGCACGACGCACGGTTTAATTTAAATTATTCCATTTTTTGGATATACGAGTAAAAAGAAACTAAAAATTAAAAGTTCTTAAGCTACCATAAATGTCGATTGCCTCAAAAATTCGTCTTCACCCGCGCGATGCTCTAGTATGGTAATAATTTAACACTTAAACAAAATAAAATTTAAAATCAGGTTAATTGCACCCGGTTAAACTCTGGCAATTGCATTTTAACATGAAAGATATCGTAAATTTGCCCTAACTCTTCAAATGTCTTTTAATGACGCCACAAAAAATGTCACTCTAGCTTACATTTTGAAATAAGCTGTCTTCGACTGCTGTGAAGCCAAAGCCAGTAAGTTCTTGAGACTTGGGTACCTACATTTTAGTTTGTATGAAAGTTAAAAGCGGGCTTATACCTACTCAATTTTTTTTTACGACCCAAATGATGGTTAATAACACTTAAGCTGGCTGGTGACACTTTTTTGTGTTCATGTACTACATATATTTTTTCATATTATGTATGTATAATTAAACACAATTACACACACCATCACATGGTTTAATAAGAGAAAAATGTCATCAACCACTAATAATCTTGTCGAATGTCACTTGTTGATCGCTCGACTTGTTTTAAGCTTAAACTTTATATACGGGAGACACTTTTAATTGGATCGATTTTAATATGCAAATCATGTCTTCAAGGATTAATTCAAGGGAATCATTAAAATTTATGGAACTGATTTTGTTAACTTCTTTGTTGCAAATTTAATTGGATTTATAGGATGTGGAGGTTTTATTTGATCGTCTTTATATAAAATCGATTAATTGATTGTGATTTACAAACTTTATATGGTTTTTTGAAGAAATATTAACAATTTACAAAGAAGGTAAATTTCAACTTAAGTAGCTTATCAAAAAGGACAATGTTGCATGTTGCAGATTTTTTTATGATGGACAATTAAATTTAGAAGTAAGTAACTACTTAAATGATGTGATTCGATGTTTCTTTCAAAAAGAAGCAAATAAAGTGTTTTTAATAGTTGTGTTTTATTCACTGCTGTATATAGCTTGTGAAGCATTAAAGTGAATAAAACGATCTAGCTCACTTTACATACATCGTCAGCACATCTGTTATTATTTCTGCTGGCTTCTTTTTTGACAGCAATCAAATTGTTGTTGTTTGCCGAGGGAAATTTTACTGCGTTAGCTACCCAGAAGTGAATAAAACATAGCTAATATTTAATAACGAATAACGAATCCTAATATCATTCAAAATTGTACATACAAAGTCCTTTATGATTATCTATATCATCATTCAATCATAATATTTTCTGGGTACATTTTTTTTAAGGGTCTCCTAAACCACTTAATTCCTAAGTTTTTGACAGTTGATATCGGCCATACTGCCTAAGCTATATATGTTGCAAACTGGCTGTCATTAAAAGAATCTGTTTGACGAATCAAATTGATGAAGAAAGCCTTCAACAACACAAGTAGGTAAATGACAAAATCGTTTTATCAAAATGAATTCGGGTAAAGACTTCCGTTCACTTCGCAAATTCACCCCTCCTAGAGGACTATTTAAAGAGTGGTGGATAACATGCGTCAAAAAACGATAGATCTGCCGAAACTATCGCCGCTATTCAAAGCCGAATTCTTCAGATTTCAACTTAGCCTGGACCCTGACTCATCAGGAGCTGAAGACGGTTGCTTGTTGAATCAGCTGTGGAGCAGTTAAAATTTGTAAAATTTGTGTCGAAAAATAATCTTCAACAACGATCCAAATGGGATCGAAGAGAACTGATGTTAACTTTGGGCTGCCGGAAATATAAGTTCAAGACTGGCGGTATTGTCAAACAACGGTAAACATTTGATATGCCTTTCAACGGAATACAAAAACCGGAAATAGGTGTGTTTTTTTGGGAAAAATATCCGCAGTGAAGTAAGTTATTACACGTATTCCAAATACAACATCCTCACTGCCGATAAAAATAGAAGAAGGATCCAACTGTGGATTGAATGTTGACTCTTGTGTACTTGAATGTTGATGACTCTTGTGTACCTATCTTGAAGGCAAGATGGCATACCGTTTCCTGCACTTTTTGTTTTTGAGATTTCATATTTTATCTGCAATCAAACTAACGCAAACCAAAAACGCAACAAAATTGAAAACGCTTGCGATAGAAAAACGTTAAATTTTGTATCGTGTTGCTTTCTTAAACTAATGCGTTTTTGTAGCAGCAACATAGGGCCCTTTGACTTTTGTTTTGATATTTGTCAAATCGTTTTGATACGTTTTTTTGGGAAAATCCTATATTTTTCCCCAAAAAACACACCTTATGTCTCACATACACTTTGTTTAGGTTTAAAAATTGAAAGCCTTTATGAAATTTCCTGATGGGTATCTATTAGTTTCTAAAAACGAATCTTGAGCTTTATTATGGCTGAATACTAAAATAAACCATCTTCCAGGCAAATCTCTTTGATTATGTTTATTCAATGTGTCAAAACCCCTCATGATTTCTCTAACGACCAAATCAAAAAAGCAAACCATTCGGAAACATTATTGTCATAATTCTCCATGTGTCCTAAATTCTATAATTTCAACAAACCCATATTTCGACAATTTCACACACGAACTGCGCAACACAAGAAAATCCCTTTTTATGTCGAGTCAAATATCAAATATGCCATTTAGTGTCCTCATTTAAATTTTTTCAATTTTTTTTTTGATATACAAATAATAACAAACCGAGAAAGTCAAGCAACTCCCATCTATCAGGTTTAGCGAGTGTAGTTTTTTTTTATTTATTTGACCAAAGAACGTTGACACTGTCCTTTCTCATGTTAACTTTAACAACCGTCAACTACCAGCGTCATAGTTGACGAGGTCCACAATTTGCGTGCTGACCCGCAGCTATAGTAAAACACATACTTAAACATTTTCATACATATTTACATAATACAAGATAGCAGCATTGTAAGTATATGTGTGTATGAGTGTGTGCTTATGTGTATGATGTGTATGCGGCTTTACTAAAAGAACTCTCTTGTATAATTAATTGCGAATTTTCCTGTCAATCGTGCAGGTAATTTCCTGATAAGTACCTGTGAGTGAGTGCAACATGCACCTTAACTAACTCTTTGACTGATTTCATTTTCTCCGCATTTCTTCGTCTTTTCATCAAACTTGTATTCGAGTATATAAAATATCGTATAGAAGGTACCGCTTACACTTTTATATCCAACTTATATTGCTGCGCCATCCATAGCTAGTCTGCAGTTCATCGGAACCACAAACGCAACCCGATCCGACCCGACCCGACCAGACCAAGACGAAACGAATTCACTTAAAGGATAAAGTGAGGATGATGGAAGGAAGGAAGGAAGTGCAGCACTGATGTGTGGCGGTCGCGATGTAATCGCAAGCATTTTGGTGTTAAACAAAACACCCAAGGCTATGAACCTACTCACAGAAAAAAGGGGAACCTATACTTCTTATGATGTTCCTTCTAAATTCCCCCTCGGGTTTGGTCTTATCCCATCATTGAGAACTTCTTCGTGTCCAAGACAGTCTTCGTATTTTACGACGCTGCGGCGGCCGTGAAGGGCGGAAGCGGAGTGATGGTGGAATCCACTGAACTTGCGTAAGTTTCTTTGGTGATCTTTGTTTTCGATGCAAATGAAAATGGGACTTGTCAACGTTGTCATTTTTATCTTACACAGGGTGTTTTTGAATTGAATTGAATTGAATTGAATTGAATTGAATTGAATTGAATTGAATTGAATTGAATTGAATTGAATTGAATTGAATTGAATTGAATTGAATTGAATTGAATTGAATTGAATTGAATTGAATTGAATTGAATTGAATTGAATTGAATTGAATTGAATTGAATTGAATTGAATTGAATTGAATTGAATTGAATTGAATTGAATTGAATTGAATTGAATTGAATTGAATTGAATTGAATTGAATTGAATTGAATTGAATTGAATTGAATTGAATTGAATTGAATTGAATTGAATTGAATTGAATTGAATTGAATTGAATTGAATTGAATTGAATTGGATTGAATTGAATTGAATTGAATTGAATTGAATTGAATTGAATTGAATTGAATTGAATTGAATTGAATTGAATTGAATTGAATTGAATTGAATTGAATTGAATTGAATTGAATTGAATTGAATTGAATTGAATTGAATTGAATTGAATTGAATTGAATTGAATTGAATTGAATTGAATTGAATTGAATTGAATTGAATTGAATTGAATTGAATTGAATTGAATTGAATTGAATTGAATTGAATTGAATTGAATTGAATTGAATTGAATTGAATTGAATTGAATTGAATTGAATTGAATTGAATTGAATTGAATTGAACTGAATTGAATTGAATTGAATTGAATTGAATTGAATTGAATTGAATTGAATTGAATTGAATTGAATTGAATTGAATTGAATTGAATTGAATTGAAATTAATAAAATCTAATTTCTTACAAAAGAACAGAGAAAAATAAAATTCTAAAATACCTGCGTTAGGTCCAATATAATAAATAACCTTAAATTTATATTTACAACTTTAATATTTTAATTTTTTTCTTATAATTATTCTTCTATTTTGCATAATTGTCCACTAAACTGTCGTTAATCACAGGTTTACTTGCATAAATTGCCACCTGTTTCAGTGTTTTATTGCCATGTTTTTTTTTCGAACCATTTTTTTTATAAAAATAAAATAAACTCAATTAGGTGTATCTAATGCCTGCATTTTTATAATTAACAAAACGAAAGTGAATGTTTGGATTAATCTGTAAGCGTTGCTGTTCGGCTGCTCGTAATAAGAAGGTGCATGCGGTGTGGCCTTAATGTGGTTTTCTTGCCTAATGTCTCGTTACATCAAATAAATGAAAACAGTTTCTTGATGTTGATCGGACAAAGACGGAGAGCTGTCAAAGTTGTAAGTAGTTACGAGTATAATGTTTTTTAAAAAACCAAACACTCACTCATGAGTTAATCCACCTGCTCCGGAACGAATTCGATTGCATTCATAGCATATTTTATTCGAAGTCTGGAAAGAACGACTTTTTTGTGGCTCATCAAACTAACGATTTGAACGCTTTAATTTTGTTCATTCATCAACACAGACGAGAGACATGGCATAAAATGTGTGATGAATTTGTTCCACTTTATGTTAATTTTTTTTGTTGTTGTTTTTGTATGTATGTACGAGTATGACGCGGTATGTTTTGTGTTCATTTCATTGGATTCGTTGAGTGTTGATAGTTGAGTTGACTTAACTCGAATGCAGAGCTCTCGTTGAAGGGTGTTTTTTTTTTTTGTTTAAAGTCAATTTATTGTTTGAGTTATGAAGGGAGAGTGTTTTTAATAAAAGAAAACTCAATAACGAGAGTTGTTGGTGATTTTTTTTTTATAAATTATGATGTCAATAAAACTTTTTAAATTATTTAATGTGTTAAATGAAATATAATATTAGAATCTGACCTCAAAACATCTAAGTAAAAGTATTTTGTTTTTTTCAGTAAAACATTTATCTTAGAACGCCTACTTTCGTGATACCAGCTGAAAATTTGAAGACGTTGTTGTGGTGAAGGTCTTTCCACGATGACTTGCTAAAAGTAAGATACTGAACAATAATATGACAAAGCAGTTGGATAGGAGTCATGCCATGGGTGATATGTCAAAAAAACCTATTGAAAATCAATCCTCACGATGAATCACCCGATACAAACAATTGATGATTCGGGATATGAAAACTAAATTTCATAATTTTAGTTAGCAATGAAAAGCATACAAAAAGTTGCTCGCAAAAATTGGCTATAATATTTGCAGGGTCCGACAGCGGGGAATGGAAGATTTGAACCGGGTGTCAAGGAAGGTGGGGGAAACAGTATTGTTACGAGTATGGGTAGTATCGACTCGTTGCAAGATGCCATTTCAGTGGTAGATTGCGGATTGTGTGTTTGCTTACAACAGGTTCATTGAAACGGGCCGTTCGGTCATTGAAACACCGGTAAGGACTCTAGAAAATATTGAAAGGGTGCGTTAAGCAATTGAAGCCAGCCCAGATGTGGAATGGCCCCTTCAATCACCGGATTTGTCACTATGTGATTACCTTGTATGGGGTTTTCTCAAGACACGAGTATACATAAACAAACCACGTACACTTGAAGCCCTAAGTGAGACGATAACCCAAGACATTCGATCAGTTTCACGGCAAATGCTTCTGAGGAGTATGCAGAACTTCTCACAATGTCTGCAGGAGTCTTATGACAAAAATGGAACCCTTTATCTTAAAGTACCACAAGGCCATTTGATCCTTAGTCCACCACTGCATAGGAGCCAAATTAAAGGTACCTACTTACTTGGCACAATTAAATTTAGATAATAAATTTGTATGTCCATATGAAACTTAAGACTTTAAAAAAGCATGTTTTTTAAATTCCACATTGTCGAATTTTGAGTTCTTGAAACATTCTGCGCAAAACATGTTATTTTTCGATTTATGTATAAAAATTCCACACTTTACAAAACTACAACAACTTTGTAATAAAATTAAAATAATTTTCCAATCCAAATCCAACCAAATCATGGACACTTAGTTTTTGTCCTAACTTTTGACCGTGCCGTGTTAAATGACCAAAGAATATAAAATTTCATTTTCCTTTTATTAATTTTCTCATTCATTTTTCATCCCAACACTCTTACACTAAATTTAAGTCAAAGTGAAAAGAAAAAAAAGACTAAAAACACAAGATAAGACCACGATCGCGCAAGATTCAACAACCATAACCAATGTAAGGACCGATTCTACATGTTTCATTCAGATAGTGCAAAATTGTCCAGCGGCAGCAGATTCCCCTCCGTCTCCAACTTCTTTATAAAGCAACATGATGATGAATATACATAACAAAACAAAATAAAACACCATCGCATACGAACGAACCCCGAACAACAAGCCTTAGATAGTGCGGTTAAGCTTGCAGTGGTGTTCGTGTTGGCGTTGTTTGGTAGTGAACGCGTTCCCTTCCTTCGGCCTCCCATATCGATGATGATAGAGTTATTACAAAATTGTTACCCTGTTCTTAATTTGTTGGCGGCTGCTTTGATGGGGTCTTCCAATTAGCTTGGCCGACACCTCAGGCGGTGGCGGTATCTTTGTCCGATTGTATGAAAAGTGGTGGACCACCACCATGTTTAATATTTTTTTATTGTATTTTTTCTCCCTCTCCCTTTTCCTCTTCCTCTCTCTCTCTCTCTTACTCTTTCTCTTTTATCTTGTTTTTGAGGCTATGTTGTTGTATTTTTTCGTTATCCTTTTTGTTGTGTTATTTTAGCGGCGATTCCTATATTGCCATTGGCTTTGGCTTTATGTGCGCGCATAGTTTTTATCTGATTTCACCTTTTTCCACTGTTTCGAGGCGTAAGTCCGTACATTGATTTGCATTGTTTAATTCTTTTTTAAAAAAATGTATGGACGTAATGAGCAATGCTCTAATGAGCTCAAAATTACCCTGCAAACTTTAAGGAGGGTACAGTGGATGGCAAGGAGATCATATAGGGTTAAAATGTTCAAACCAATGGTTGTATTTGTACAATTCGACTTAAAATTTAGTGTAGACTGATTTTTTAGGGTGAATTGGGACAAATTCGACAAGGAGTATTTAAATTGAATTGTATACATATGCACTTTATACATAAGACGGTTAATAGTCTTTGAATAGAGTCTTCTATACCATCTAAAGTTGTGCAAACATAGATAGTTAAATGAATGACCACACGTTTACCCCAGTTTACCCTATCATCTCAAACTGGAACATCATTGAGTCTATACACAACATGCAATTATTAAACTGCTTCCCATTAAATTTAAATCGAAACCAAATCAAAGTCGGTAGGTAGGTGGTTATAGTGCTTGTGATGTAAATTATACTTGCATAGAAATGTTGTTTTATAATAAAATTTTAAATCCATGTCACTATACCATGTCAGTCAACTGTTATAAGCTGATTTGCAAACTTTTAATGTCACCACATTACAAACTAACTACTTCAGGTGCTGCCCACCTACTTATAGATACAAGAAAAAAAAAAAAAAAAAGAAACTTAACAACAACTCGCTGCATCCAAATTGTGGTGGTGGTGATGGAAACAACCAAAGTTGATTGGTAACATCGATAAGAGTCTCCACATCGCATCAGAGCCACAATTAAAAATGAAAAAAAAAAAAAAACTCGACTTCACAATGGAATCACATGATAATTAACTATGCGGCTTTAACTTTCGAGAGTTTCCACTTTTTCTGCGATGATTCTTTGTTAAAATGTATATCTACCTTTATTATAAACTTGTATTTATATACATACATTACATATATAGATAGATAATAAAGTATCTGCAATATTTGCAAAAGTCTGATGGTAAGTAGTTCGTTGGTGGATAGGTAGACAGATATGTATGTCTGTGCAGTACGAGTATGTATGCAATGCATCCCTAATTACAATATAATTACCGAAGACTTCCTTTTGTCTTTTCCTATAATTTTTATTGTTTGTGAAGTTTGGTGGTATTTAAGCAGGTGCGTTGTGTACTTACGTTTGTATGTACGTGATGTGTGTGAGCGCGCGGAAGTATGATCATCATTTAGTTCCATTTTTTAAAAATTCATCAAGAAGCTCTGCTGATGATGAAAGTACAAATTGTTATACCCTCCGAATCACTTGGTTAGACCCATTAAAAATGTATCTTACTTTTCGATCTCACTCCTTTTTGCAAAGTTTCTTAAGCGGTTGAGCACTATTAGGGTCCACGAGGAGATTAAAGTTTCAAGCTACTTATTGGTTTTGCGAATATGCTCTGAAAAGTATCACAATACAGTTTTTGGGCTTTAACTCTCCCCGGTCATGACATACCTACTATTTTAATTAAACTAAATAATTTTCATATAGGAATTTAAAAAGATAGTACCCAATTTTATGGGTTCGGAGTGACATTTGGAAAGGATATGATTTTAATGAATTAAAAATTTTCTAGAAAATATGAAATCTGAAAAACCACGAAATTAAGGCTTGAGGAGACAAATAAATATTTGGCATATGCAAAACCAGGGAAGAGACTATTCTCGAGAAACTAAACAAGTTTTTAACTAATACAACATTTTCGAAGTTAAAATTTTTTTATCAATGATTTTCTTGACTCCTATAGTTGTACAGAAAATTACCATTCTATAATAGGTGTTTTTAACAGTTTAAAAGTTGGAAATGTTAAATTGTATTGAAATTTCCGTTCAGTATAGTTTTTCAATTTTTCATGAATTGTTTAACGTCAGAACAACAGATTAAATGGGTTCCAAAAGTGATCCTGTCAATACTGGATTCTCGTTCACGGCTCTCGATTTCTTGTTAATGATCTTTGTTAAGTCTGGTTGGTTTATGCTAACTAACTATCCAAGGCCGTACACAGGATTTTGATCAGTCCGAGGGGGGTGGGGGGGGTTAGAACTATTTAAGTTGAATTTTTGTTAATTTTTGTTATACAGGGTGTTTGGAGGCAGATTTATATTTTCAAAATTAAATTTTAAAAATTCTATTTGATATATTTTTTTATTTGAAATATTAAACGACAGACTAATAATGCGGATTTCATTTTTTGAACATTAAGTCATCCAAATGTCTTCCGTTCAAAACTGTGCCTCGTGTTACGCGCACCACGCTGCAATTGCGTTTGGTGTTTAAAGCCCATTAACAGCAGTTTTTTTTATTAAAGTGCCAAGAATATATTACCACTCCCCCAAGCACCGTTTACTCGTTTTTGATCTAATCGTATTTAAAAACATAAATCTGCCACTAGACACCCTGTATATGTATATACATATTAACAATTTATATTATAATGAATCATTAAATTCATATGAAAGGCCAAGCGGCGCGGCGTGGGTAGTTAGCAAATCTGTTAAGTATACCTTCTATGATTTCTTCCTCTCTTTCGGAAACAATTTTCGGGTTACAGTCAGCATACATAATATTGAAAAAATGATGGTTAATCTTGGTCATGTTTTGACTTTCCCCAAAGTGCTAAAAGTTCTTTCTACCGAGCTTGTGGCCATGCACTCTAAAGAATGGACAAGAGCAAGTATATAGTTGCAGGGAAAAAATCGTCTGCTTCTTGTACGATATCGCATAAGTCGAGTTTTGGAGATCTTCTGGAGATAATTTTTGTATATTTCCAAAGATTGTAACACAACTCAGCCTCCCCAACAAAATTTTGTAATCCGGTAAGTAAAGGAATCAACGAATCTAAATATAGAATTAGGATCGATCTCCTTCAAATCTCAACTGCGTTTTAAGAAAGATGGTTTGAGAGAGGTGCTAGGCGTATTTTTAGTAGATCAACATTTTTAAGGGGCTTACTACTCCCCCTGCCCCTCCCCTGCGTACGTCCTTGAAGATAGCAACTCTTGAAGCCAACATCCAAGAGATCGTTTAAATAGACAATCTACCAGATTATAATAATAAGTAATTGATTCTTAAAAGATCTTAAGTTGCAAAAAGACCCATTTTATTTAGCCTTGTTAAGGCTTTTTTATATCCTTATTTGTTTTTCTTGAAAAAAATTTAATTGTTTACTTTTTTAACAATCATATACATTTGATTTTTAGTTAATCAATTAGCAAATAAGGAAATTAACTAAACCCTAGTATTAATTCCAAAAACTTGAATGTGTGCTTTTTATCAAATCAAATCCAAAACGCTTAATTCAATATTTACTTTTTACGAAGAGACGTTTTTGAAAATGGTAGTGCCTGAGAAAAGAAACTTAGAAGGCACATGAAGACAGGATACCGCTCTATAACCTGGCATAAAAAATCCTACACACAAAACGAGCAAAGCGTAAATATAAAAACAAATAAATACAAACAATTTAGAAAAAAAGGAGTAAAACAAAATCAACAAGAAAAAAAAAAAAAAACGACAACGACAAGGGTGTGTTCAAGACAAGATAGAAATACCAACACAAAACGGAAATAAGTCATTTCTTACCGGATATGCATATTGAGATTGTAAATGAATAACTAATTACAAATAAATGATGTACTTCTCTTAAGGTACTTATGATTTTAACTCAGAAGTAAGAAAAGTAAGAAATATTTTATTCTCATAGTATGAGAATTATGTACAGAAATATGAGAGAGAAAAAGTTTAAAGAATATTAGTTTTTTGTTCAATTGAAGATAAATGGCTCTTCAACTATTGAAGATACCATTGTTTTTTAAAGAAAAACCAATTCTATCCAATTTCACTCCCAATTGAAAGAAAATATACATAATTAAGTCATTTAAATGTTAAAGATCATTTATTATAATTTTTTTTTTCGTTGTAAAAAATAACTAAATCAAGAAACCAAATCACAAGTACCTACAGTTGTCTGTTCTACGAGCTCACTCTGTCGTGTGACTTAGATACATAGTTGTTATCGTTTAATTTAATTAACGACTCATTAACACGCAGTACTAACAAATAACGATGTCAAAGGTTTGTTGTTTTTTTTTTGTTTTTTTTTTTTTTCATTTTGTTGTTAAAGAAAAGTAGTCTAGTCAGTAGGTACTTACCAACCTATTTAAGGCTAATGAGATCGAGTATAAGTAACTAGAGTTTACCTAATCTTTTAAATCACTTTAAATTGACTTTATAATAATAACTTTGTCGATGATGGCTATGTAATTAGGAAAGTATTAACCTTTGGTAACTAGATTAAAGAGATCAAAATTGAAAAAAAAAGATATTCAAGGTTTATAAATAAGCAATTGTAATTAGCTGTTAGTGTTAGGAAGTGAAAACAAGCTATTATGTTTAAATTATAAACTGGATGATAGATAGGTTAAAATATTTATGCACATGATAGAGGTAATTCTGAGAAGAACCTGCTTTGTAATTGTTTAACCCAAGTTAATGATGAAAGAACACATTTCAATCAAACATACATACATAATTTATTTTTAAATTTTGTAGACAAGTTTAAGGAATACTATTTTAAAACTATTATGTGTAATATAATATTAAGATTATAACACAGCGTTAATTGACCCTGTAAAGAGACCTTAAATAAATCATCAGCTACATTCTGTTCAAAAAAAAAAAACAAAAATCGACGAAAAGTTATTTTGCATTGCAAACCACTTTTTGCAATTTAACTATTTGGTCTCAAAGCGAATTCACTCAATGCATCACTCAATGCAATCTTTTGAATAAATTCAAATAATGTTTGAAGATTACATTCACAAACGATCGTATTGAAAGTCATTTTTGACATCAGTCTAACATTTTACTACATCTCCAGCAAATCTGTCCGTAATGGTATAAATAAAATTTATTTTCAATATTAAATACTTAAAGAATTGCTAATTTGTCAGCATAAGCCATTGACTTAACATAGCCCCATACAAAATAAAATCTGTCTGTCCCTATAATGTATGCATAAATCTTTAAAACTGCGTAACGGTTTTTGATTCGTTTTTATTTAAATAAATAGAGTGAGAGTGATTCAAGAGGAAGGTTAAATGGATAATGTTTACTTTTTAAGTTAAAAATTAGTTTTAAAAATTTTACTCTAGACTGCTTTTCATTCCATACTTCATTTACGCTGCCTTAAGAGATGTTGAAGTGGACGACTTTCGGTTCCAACAAGAGCCATTAGCGTGGCTTGAAAGATTGTACAGTTTAACCCCGCTGGAGTATATTTTGTGAGGTTACGTGAAGTCACTTATCAACGCAAATAAGCTTGAGACAATTGACGTCTTGAAAGAGAATATTCGACGTTATTGCTGACGTACAGCCCAAATTATTGAAAAAATGGTCGATAATTGGGTCTCTCAGAGAATTTAATTCGAACCATCTGCAGTATCCACTTGGCTAAAATCATTTTGAAAGCTTAGTGCCAAACCCTTATCTTTATAATAAAGCTAAATTCTTTTGTATAACATTTACTAATATGTATTTTATTTCATCTTGAAAACCACATGTCAAAAAAAACACCCTTTATAATACACAAATTGAAATGAAAAAGTTTAAAATTTCTTTGCTTTGAAAAAGTGCTGCCTTGTCAAATTGCAGTTTTTATCTTACTTTTTCTCTTCAAGCTTTCATTAATTCATGAAATGTGCAAAGTTTTAACGTACCTATGTACATACCTTTAACATTGTGTAATAACATTATAAAAAGTATCTTTTAATTTCATGTCTTGATCTAAATATGTATATGTACTATAACTAATCACGAAGTCAACCACCTTGTTTATAAAATGATCTAAATGTTTATTCAATACATTGCATGTTCAACAAGCTTTTAAATTCTCATACATCTACCATACACATATTTACAAATAAACTGCAATACATTACATACACATACATATGTAAGTATATGTACATAGTCATGTCATGAGCTTATTAATTAGACAACATTTTCGCGCTCTTTGTCATTTTCCAAACCACCTCCATCGCTTTCGCTTCCTAGTTAAAAACATCCTCGTTTGACAATCTCAGGAAATCCATCTTAAGCACATTGTTGGTATACAAGTACATACATATATTGTAAATATACAATACAACGATAAGCCAATTCGACAGACATGACATATAGCGTGACCAATTTTGTATCAATGATGATGATAATTTTTAGCGTGTTTTATATTTTTTGAACTTTTATTACTATTACTTCTTTCATTTTTTTTTTGTTGTTTTATTTTCAATCCTTAATCCTAAAGTCACTGCCCGAATTAAAACAAAAACAAAAACAAAAACAAAACAAACACAAAAACAGCAGTCGAAAACAAAAACAAAAAAAAAAAAAGATAAAAAGTCATTAGCCATTGATGTGGATGAGGTTCGCGTTTAGACTTATAACCGTCAAGCAATTTAGCCGGTCAACCATCAAGTCAATAGACACGATTTGATATCCGAAAGCGAAATAACATTCGCTCAAAGATACAAATACAAACAGACACAGGCATTAAGTACACACACACACACTTACTGGAGTTCCTGCAACAAACACTAAACTCTGACGGACGCCACTTGTGTACACATGCACAGCTGATTGGCAATTTATTTGTTTATTTATGGCTCATAAATTACGCAAAATTATGATTACATTTTACTTTTTTTTTTTTATTTTTTTATTTTAGATATCGATAGATGATAGTCTGGGGCGTTTAGTTGTATTTGGCATTTAATAATAAATTTTAAGTGAAATCGTTTACCTTATTTACTTTGGACGGTTCTGTTTGTACTGTATCTTCATATACCTAAAGCAAATATCGAAAAATACTAGCTGACCCTGAAGACGGTGTTTTGCCTTTCCTTCCCGCAAAGATGTATAAATCGACAAAAACCTGGAATTTTTCTTTTCAACTCTTTTTTAAAATTTAAGTTGACTTAAGATAAAATATTTAAAAAAAATCTGAAAAGTATAAAAACTTAAAAAGGCAACAAATCTGAAGTTAACATAAAATTGTGGCAATTAATATAACATACTATTTAAAAGAAATCATCTTAAGCAACATAAGTTTAAAATATCTTTTTTGAAATAAATAAAAAAAATCATAAATTTTGATATCTAAATGCTTTGTTCAATAAAATGTAAACGTGAAGTGTTTTTGAGAGGCAGTTTTTTTAATTTTTTTGAAAATCTTCAAAAATAACTTAAGATACTTTACCTTTTCAGTCGAGTCGGCTATGATAACAAATTTAGTATGACCAAAATCTCATTTCAAATCTTAGCAAAAAAAAATTAAGTTTCGCTTAAAGTTTCCATCGAAAGGTTTCGATATTATTTGACTAACGAACTTAAACCAAAATATTGAGAAAAAAAACAGCTGCTTAAAATGCAATTAAAAAAGTACGTATACGCCTCAGTGATCCATCGATTTATTTGTATTTCAATGGTTTAGTTTTAAAAATTTTTAGTTATGAATAAAAAATAATACAAATTGATGCTGAATAAAATTTAGGGGTAAGTTAATCCTCCAAATGAATATAATTAAGAAATTTTTGAGTTTAAAATAAGCCACAGGATAATGCTATAAGCCAAAGGCGCCCGAAGAAATATTTCCGGAGGCTTTGTATGTGTAGTTTTTTTTTTAAAGTAAATTCCATTCTATCAATAGGTACCTTAAAAAATTAAATAGTTTTAATTTGATAAGCTTTGCTTGCAACTCGACCATCTCAGACTATAATTAGAGAGGACAACCACTTGAGTCAAAATAAAAAGAAATCACAAAAAAAAAATTGCAGTGAATTTAATCAAAGTAGCTAATCTTGTGTTTTTGTGGTTATTACAAGATTTTTTTTTTATTACATTGTAATACATGACTTTTAACACACAAATTGTGTCAATTATAAATTTATCAGCTTACGATAAAATTATGGTGTTGTTTAAATTTATGTTAGAAACAATTTTAATAATTAAATGATAAAGTTTTTTTTTTTTTCTGTATATGCTGAAGTACTTGTCTAACTATGTAGGTTTAATTAAAAACCGATGAATATTAAATGCCAAGGGTAAAAATGATAAATGAGCCTACTTTAGAATTCGTAAGCCGTTTGTCATTTATTTTATTTTTATTTTTTAACTAAAATCGAATGTTTATCGTAATATATTAGTATTAAATTATTATATCAAGGGTTATAGAGAAGTTTATTGGAATTTTAAATCAACATTAATTTAATTAAAATTAATTTTTGACTGTTACATTTACATATTTTTGGGTCGCTTCGATTGATGTTTTGAGTACTTGTTTTTAGTTTTTAAGTCGGCAAGATGAAATGAAAAAATCGCAGCGCATGAACTGCCTAATTTGATCGCAAATAAAATAGGTAAATAATGAGTGAATTAAAAAAAGCACTCATACGCCCAGGTGTACCATGTCATGGATATTACATACTAATCACACTCTGTAGTAGTTTTTGATAGTCATAGAACCAAAATGCTATTACGATTTTAGATAGAATTTTAATTTATTCAAAAAATTTAATTATTTTGTTTTTAAGTTTACTTTAGTCAAAAAAATATTATAAGCATTGAAGGCAAATATGTTATTAAAATAAGAATATTTTTAAATCATTGCACATTGTCGAAACGTGTCGTTGAAATATGAAAGATTTCATCATTAAACTTTCAAAATAATCTGGCTATGACGTAGAGCAAAATAAGTTGCTATAGTTGCTAATTATCAACCATTAAGCAACTAGTGAAACTTACAGAAATTTGTACTTAGCATTTTTTTTACTTTTAAGTTAACTTCTGTCTACTTATATCTTCTTTCTTTAATAAAGGAAATTTTTACCTCTTCAAGTAATTTATAATTGTTTTAATAAGATATAATATTAAACCACGATAATGCAATTGACCCTTAAAGTTGTCGGCAACT
Organism: Scaeva pyrastri; assembly: GCA_905146935.1. Classification (NCBI taxonomy): domain Eukaryota; kingdom Metazoa; phylum Arthropoda; class Insecta; order Diptera; family Syrphidae; genus Scaeva; species Scaeva pyrastri. Next base: position 132,239,448 of record LR989927.1, read on the forward strand.
TATTTCTATAGATTGTGTTACCTCATCGAAAATCTGGTGAGCAATTTTAAATCGGCAGGAGATCTAAAAACAAAAACCGTCTTTTTTAATAGTTTAACTCGACTCGATAATTTTCAACTCAACTTGAGGAATACCTTAAATTTAATTTTCTCAATCACATCCGAATGAATGTAGGGAAACCAATTTGGAACTTGTTTTACTGCACTAGCTTAAGATTACCAATAAAACTCGTCTAATATTGAAGTCTAAGTCAGTAAGCTTTTAAAGAGTTTCTGCAAATTTCTAAAAATCTTTCATGGAATCTTCGCTAAAACTAAGTACAATTTTTAGCCTTATATTTTATATTATTTCCATTTTCCAAATATAAACATCAAAACACAACAACTTTTTTTAAGATTTAAGGAAGTTTTTATTCCAAAACACTTAAGCTTAGTCGGCATTGTGTAATGAAGTGTAATGAAATACAATTTTAATTTATAAAGCTTCGAGGTTTTGAAGTCCATCAGGATTCAATTGTTAAAATATATGTAGGTACCTTGAATTTTAGAAACATACATTTGTTAAGCACACAAACTATATCCTTACTGAAAACGTTCGCAAATTTTGTATACAATAAAAGACGTAGAGCAAACTTATAGCAGACATTCCTGAAGGAGTGCATTTGATTACTTTAGAGACACAAAAAATAGGCGCCAAAAAATTGCAATCTAATAAGGTAACCCTTAATTTTATGAACATACCCGCAATCAGTGTAGATTTAATATTTTTTTATCTCCATACCTACTTACTGACGCAACAGGTCCGCATGATACCACAAACTTCTACATAATTTGACTGCCCTACGTGACATTGCTTCCGCTGCACTGCTGATGGTACTTGGTATCCTCCAATATGCATATGAACCACCAGGTAGAACATAAAAATTGAATCCCTTCCCAGGCCCAATTATACCATCATAACCTTCACATGCGGCTAATAAACTCGCATATACCCATCACAAAAACGATATTCTTGTTACCAACGGCACAAACATCCGCCGGGCCTTGGATCATGGCATACGAGTATATACAACCATCCAGGATAGCCGATGGATGGCCGGCCAAAAGGAGCACACCAATAACGATTACCTGAAAGTCAATGGTTTTTTGGAGAAGCACATTGCACGCAGTTCGATGGTGATGCGCGATGTGCAGCGCATATGTGCGGCTGCTCGCTGCTCCACGTCATCGTGGTCTTCCGGTAATTTCCTGTTCACATTTCAGTATGCGTCTACCTCCATGGCTCAAGATTCAAGATTCCACCAGCCACTGCGACGACGACTGTGAAGTGCGTATAGCACAACAACAACAAAAAACGCTGAGCAAAAATCAATCAAAGTCGGGATGGCTACTGATTAGCTGCACACACATCGCATCGCCTCAATGCGATTCAATCTCAACGGATTGATGCAATCACGTGATGTCATGGCGCATAATCATATTCATGCGGCCCAGCGCAGCGTAAGAACAGTAGTAAGGTCATCTGGAAGGTGGTTTAATCAATCCGCTTCGAGAGAGTCCAAGTTGGATGGACAAAGAGGCAAACAGCACAGCATATCGGTGCTTGTTAAGCCTGCCAGTGAAGACCTCAAATTATGGTCAAGCAAGTGGCTACCGGGCTGATGGCTATTTTGCTACTGCTTCGCCACTGATGTGGTTTACCGTCATCAACGCAGCGTCCGTCGTCGTCGTCGCAGTCTCCAATCTCCGATGCACCTCTGGATGGTTAAATTGAATTTGCGCGAGGCACGTACGCACAAATCGGTCCATAATCAGAGGTGGCTTCAATTTCATTCAACTGACGTCCATTCGTCTGGCTATCGATTCGATTCAGAGAGCAGCTCAAGACAGTAAGACACCTCAATCTCTGAATCTGAATCTGAAAATAGTTGCTTCTGTGTGTGCAATATTGCCGCGCAGCAGCTCAGAGGGAATTCCGCCAAGGAATTCACCGCATTTTGCGGCCGCAGTAGGTAATCAGTTGTTGATGTTGTTGATCATGATGCACTACGTCCGTCAGCACAGCATAATGATTATATATGACGAAGATGAAGCAATGCCCCACGATCGGCTACTGGGATTGAATTCCATAATTCCATTCCATCATCATGGGAAATGGCATAATTTATTTATGGATAACATAAGTCTTTTATTGGGAGGGTCTTTTGGTTTCTTGTTACCTAAACTAAAGACGAGGAGTTCCATCCAAGTATACTGTTTCCATTACTGTTTCTGGCCATTGTATTTGTATACCTACCTGATTCTAAGGTTTAATGTGGCTGTGATAGTAACAGTTAGAATTATGATTTGTTTACTCAAAGATAAAATGAGAAATGTAGTATCCGGTTATTGGAAATTAATATCGATAGGTATTCCTTATGGTGAAAAACAAGGCCTTCTTATCAGAATACTATTTATTCTTGGCAGCTTATATTTAAAGTTTACTAGATATTGTATAGGTTTTCTAGTATTTGAATGAACGTTCGAAAGCATTCCCAGACTGTTTAAACATTTTAAAGAACTTTTAAGAGCTGAACCTGTAACGTATCTACGAGTACCTAGATACCTAAAAGAAATAAAGAAACCCTCATAAAAGCCTTCGAGACAGGGATATAAAATTCCATCACATTTCTGAATTTTATTTCGTAACAAAGAAATCAGAGTTTTGAGTTTAAAAAACTGTCCAACGAGGTTCAAAACACACATTTTTTTTTAAGTGTTGTTAAAGCTATGTGAAAAGCAAAAATTACTTCAATATTTTGGTGTTGATGAGACATGGTCATTGCAAAATGGTCACTGTCTCCTAATACTTGCACTTAAGGGACTGGCTAGTGGCTATATTGATATATAGTGTATTTTTATCGAACAGTGCATAATAATTCACTTTCGTTTTTATATGAACATATGAACAGGAGCGAAATTGTTCACTTTGTGCACAAAATTTGATTTAAAGTTTGGCCCTTTTTAGAATAAACTGGAATTGGAAGTACCGACTCCATTATGGGACTGCTAGATTCCAAGAACATTTTACTCACCAAACGTTTTTTAAAACTTTTGAGAATCACCCAAATTTAAAAAAAAATATTCAAGAAACAGTTCTCTGTGTTCTTTAAAATTTCGCAATTTACCCCTCTTTCACATTTTCTAAAATAATAGATTTCAATGGAATAGAAAATGCATTTTTGAATATAGAATATATGTATAGAACATCGATATGAGATAGGTAAAACAAATTTGATCAGATTCCAGCTTGTAACAATTTAGTTCGGTTCAGATTGTGTCTCAAATCAAAGAAACCTAATATTGCAAGGAACAGCTGGCTTTGGCAAAACTGTTGCTAGCATTTTATGTTTTCATCCGATTATCATATAGGAAGACATGAGAAAGTGTTTTTTTTAAAGGTGTGGTTTTCAATCTGTTAATATTTTTTTCTAGAGTTGGTCTTTTTGACAGCTGTCACTACACTAGATTTATGTTCAGTTTGGTTTGCCATTTTTTAATCAATAGATTTACTCCAGAACAACTTTTGTAAGTTGGTCAAATTTATTATTGGTTAAATGGGTACGTTAATATGCAAAATTATCGTATTTGGAGTGATCATAATCCGCCGATGTGCTCTAAAGGACAAATGGAATAATTGGTAAATATTTCTTAAAAATTGAATTCGACCATAGTGCTACAGTATTAATGGGAAACGCTACATATAGAGCCATGTTTGAAATTTTTCGTGCCTAAATTGGAGGATGTTGAAAGTTGATGTGGATGACCTTTGGTTCCAACAAGATGGCTCTACATCTACATGTCATACAGCCAACCAAACAATGAATTTATTCAAGGAAACTTTTGGTGAGCACATTATATCGTGTCGTTGGCCTGTGGTGGCCTCCAAGAGCATGACATTTACCACCGCTGGACTATTTTTTTTTTTTTTGGGTTGTGTGAAGCCGCTTGTCAACGCAAATAAGCCGCCCGATACGATCAACACCTTTTGGAAGATAATATTGGGCGCGTTATTGCAGGATATAGGTAAGGCCTCATTTGCTACAAAAAGTGGTCGAAAATTGGGACTCTCTGCTGGAATTAATTCGAGCCATCCGCTGCTTAAAATTATTTTTTAAACATAATGGCAAACTCTTATCTTAGTATCTAACATTAAATTATATGTGTTTTATTTCTTCTTGAAAACCACAAATTTAAAAAACTCGCTTTATAATGTTTTAAAAAATTAAATTGAAGTTCTTCTGTTTTTCTGAATCCTAAGAAATCTCAGCAGAAGGCATATTTTGAAGTAAAAATATTTTTATAATAACACAGAAGACAGAACTACCAAAAGTTTAACGACTTCTAAATATGATATTACCTATAAATAATTACATATTGTTCAGAGGACCCGGTATCAAAATTAGTTGGGGGCCCAAATTAAGGGTAAGGATTTCTCACAAAAGAATCAATAATTAATTCTTGCATAGAATATAAATAAATATTTAGGTACTTAGCTATTTATTATAAGTTTTCACTTCCTTCTAGAAATTGAGCTAGCCAAAAAATTCAAATTCAATAAAACCTTTCTTGCCTTTTTTTCGAAACATTGATTTGTTAAATCATCTTAAGCTGGAGACGATTTCAGTTTTCAAAAATGTTTGCCTCAATAAAAAATAGACAGTGACAAAGTCTGATAGCCGTTTCTTTTACATCGAAGTCCTTTTTAAATTTTAGATTTTAAATCAAAAATTGATGATTTTTACCCATGCTTTTTAAACACACACTACAATTAATCTTTGTCAATCTTCTTTTAACATTTTGACATTCCTCTTTGATTTCTTTTTTTTTGACATTTCTCTTTAATTTTTTTTTTGTAATTCAGTTTCAATGCGAATGTTTTTATAGTTCTTGGTCTACTATAACCTTGTTTGAATTGGCTTTTAAGCTTGTTTAACATATTTAAGGATTTTAAGCTTCTTATTATGCTAGAATCATTATCTACCTAATTCTGTGTAATTTGTTGACAGTTTCTAATAAAAAAATAATAAGGTATTGGACTGGACACACAGACAGTCTGCTCGAACGCTCAAAACGAGACGAGACTCTTAAGAATAAACTATTCACTATAAAGAGACGTTACGAGATGAAATAAATAAAAGCCTTTTTGGTTGTCGTCTCGTGTAAACCCTAATCAATTACAAAAATGTTCACAACACACGATTCGTTAGCTTTCAAAATTCCTAGGCACATTTGACATTTTTGGTCAATCTACAATTCTACACAAAAACTTACCATTGATGTCGTCAAAATTCTTGTTCGTCAATTGAAATAATGCATCTAACGGTGTTCCATTTGACTTTGCTTTATCCCGGTTATAATTTGGTTGGCCTTCTGCGTCCCTCCGTTTCGAATCGGGTTCCGATGACAGACGATTGATGGTCGTACCAGTTTCCGAAGAAGAACAACAATCATCACTAGCCGCTGAGCTTGATCTTTCCGAGCCACTTTCTGAAGCTGGAATTGCCATTTCAACACTCATCTGACGCAGCAGCTGAGCCTGTAATTGACGGTGATAATCCAAAGCCGCCAAATGTTGTTCATATTCAAGCAAAGCGGGTGGAAAAAATGTAGGTCGCACCGGAATCGGTCCTCGAACAGCGTCCCATGGTCTGACAATCAAATTCAGGCTTCGAACTTCATCGGATTGATTATTGCGAGTTTCGTTTTTGCCCAAAATATCGGCAATCGAAAAACTCTTTAACCGCTCGGTCCTGGCCTTGGCAGCAGATGATACAGAGGCAGCATCAACCGTCGTCGCTGCCGTAGCAGCAGGGTCAAGTCGTAAACGTTTCAATGGCTGAAGGTAGTCTTCTCCGTGGCGGTGGTGGTGCGGTGGAGGGCTTGGTGATCCGACCGATATTTCCGAGCCCGCCGGACTGTCCGATCGTTGACTTGAACACATAATTTCAAATTGTTTTTTTTTTTATACAAAACACTGATTACTGTTAATCACTCTATGTCATTAGTTAGCAAATCTGTCAAACCATAACCACTCAATAAATAATATAAAGAATTGGAGGTAGGCAGAAGAAAAAAATAATCACTCAAATCACTAATTTCTTGATTTTTTAAATCACCTTCACCATCTTGGCTCGGGAACAGTTAATCGAGTTTTTCTTTTCACGACGGCAAATGCAAAAATACTCAACACAACTTCACCGTTTTGCCGGTAGATTCACATCGAACCGCAGAGAATTTCATTCGGCAACTACTGCCAGATTCTCACTCAGGCACCGCGGAGCGAAACAAAACGAGTTTTCCAATTGGAACCAGAGAGGGACGTCACTTTGTTTCACTTGGTTTTATTTTGTTTGTGGTTGGCAAATAGGGGGCGGAGCAATTGCTAACAATGGCAGCCAATAGTTGCTGAGCGAGATGGATGGAACATGTTTTGAGTCTTTTTCTTTGTTTTCATACCGAAAACTGGAAATGGTGCGAAAGAGAGCGATGGATTGATGTGGAAAGTCTTTGCTGGTTTGTCGTTGGGTTGGAGTTGAATGTTTTTTTTTTGTTTTTGATAAAATTGATTATCCATCTTCTTTTGTGGTCTTGTCCTGTTTTTTCTTTGATGCGTGCGCACTCAGCTGTCATTAGTGAGCGGCTGTCACTTTGAGTACGCGCATTCGAGTGGGGTTTTGCCAATCACTCTTTGCATTCAAGTGTACTTTTCACACACACATACACAAACTCATAAAATAGCCTCACTGCGACTGCATTGTGATTGTGAGTAATTTGTTGACAGTTTGACAAGGAACATAGTTGGACTGGAGTACTGGACTGGAGTTGGAGTGATGTTGGGCCATCAACCCTAATCGTTTGAGTTCGTTCGTGTATGAGATGGAACATGGAGGAATGAAGGGCTTAGAGCGAGCTTACCTACACCGGATTCAATGCAGTACATGGCTGCAGTCGCAGTGTAGATATGTTTTTAGCATTGTATTGGGATTGTGATATAATAATAATTAGGAGTACGTTCATGTTCATGGACTCAAATTGTTCAATTGAAGAACAAACATGGTGGAAATGTGAAATGATAATAAGAAGGGGTGCGGTTCGGTTCGAGTATACTTATGATAGATATCTTACAAGTAAATTGTTAATGAGTGTAATTATAAGTAAAGGTGCCTGCCTACAACTATACTAAATACCTATTCCTTGCTATCTAAATAGGTAACCATGTTAAACAATGGCTAATCGGGTCTATTTTAGTGTTGTTAGGTAAAAGCTCTAAATAGATCTAAGTATCCTTAAAATGCTTAGATATTTAGGTTGAAAGATATGTAATCCAAGTCTGATACTGATATTGATGTGGACTTTCTTGTTTGTGATAAAGGGTAATTTGATTGAGTCTTATAAACGTTTTACAAAATTATTTCGAAGTCAGTGCCGTCGAAAGGAGATTTGAGGGCTCCGAAATGTTATACAAAATATTAATTTTCGCTCTTGGTTCCTAACAAGGGTTTTTATTTACGAAATAATCAATTTTTGAATTAGGTACATAAGTATTCTAAAATCGAACTAAGTACATAATCAGGTTTAAGATTTAGGAGAGAAAACACTCAAGTACTCATAAAAAGGTAAGTGGGTACTGGGTACTAAGGTATTACTCACAATGTGACATAAAACTTTGGTGGGTATACCTAGCTTGTTTTGACTTAAAGAGGGTTTAATCAAAATCAAATAAGTCGTTTATGTTTTAAAACTTTTCTGATCTACATATCACACTCAAGAAGTAGGTATCATAAGGAATTTTTTTTGTAGATACAATCACTAGACAAGAGTTTTACTGAAGTCATAGCCTTGGTGTAGATTTAAGCCTTTTGCTTTGACCAAAGCCGTGGACTTCATCCAGAGGCGGATTAATAGATTTGTCGCCTGTGAGCTTTTCAATTTTTGTTGCCTCTACTATCCCTGAAACTTTATGACTTAAGAACTAAGGTACCGTGTCAAATCCTTGATTATTTTCACAGCAAATAATTATAAAAAAATATTATTATAAGAAAAAAATGATATGAACAAAGTTTACATCAGTGGCGAATTTACAAATTTTCAAGGTACCTATACGCTCTTAAGTTTTTGCCCCCCTTGCCACCACAATTCGTACCTATCCTTTGTCCTCTTATGAAAGTGGAATATTCAGTATAGCTCTGGATTTTTACCGGGAAATATCTGCAATAACCGGGTACTCGGTATGTCGGTACCTGGGTACTCAACCTATTATCGGATAACAAGTACATTGCAAGGAAACCTGGGTATGAAGAATCCTAATACCCAGTTAAAAAATGTTCTTTTGACTCTAAGGCGACAAATTGTCGTGTCCTAAAGTATTTTTACAATTCAAAAATTTCATTTAAATTGGGCGTAATTATACATTTTCTATAATTTTGCTCTTTCCATTCAATCAAAGTGTGGGCAGAGAGCGCAGCCCACATATTGCATATGAAAGACTGCAAAACGGATTCACGTTAAATACCAAACGACAAGTGAAAGGGGAAAACAGAACACTATCATGTAGAAATCTTTTTAATTTCCATGGGGTAGAAATACCAAATTTGACATCCCAAAATCTGCCGCCCTAAGCTCAAACTCTTTAGCCTTCGGAGAAATCCACTACTGACTTCATCTCTTAAGATTTTTAAGTTTGGACCATGGTTGGATTAGATTAAGAAAATTTTGTTTGTCAAAATATCCTTTAACTCTCATGCAATGTTCTAATAATTCTAATAGAACTTAAATCAACATATAAATTTTTCGACAGAGTTCTCTAGTACCTATAGGTAAATGTGAACACAGAACACTGCATCTTAGAGACTAAGATTATCAGATGATACAATACCAATACAATATATCTAATAATAATTAGAAAAACAATACAGATTTATCCTTCTTAAGAACTGAACGGGCCCTATGCTTTATCGGTAATCGTTCCGAAAAATAATAGTATTTGAAGTGTTCTCGATTCTATAAATCCGAATCTTCCTTCCTCCAATCTTTGGCGCATGCATTTGGAATTCCCATTATCCACCTAGAGCTGTCCCAAGGCTTTAAGGAGCGTCTCTATGTCTTATCTTTATCTCATATTTTTATTTAAAAGTTCAATATAAAGTTTTTGAATAGAAGGCAAAAATGTACTAAATTTCTTTTTTCTGGAGCAACATCAAACTGATTTATCAAACAATCGGAGTCGTAGTAATTCTTCGATGTAATTTTACAGCTTAGGTATAACTTTGGTCAATGTAATTTTATGTATTGTAATTTAAAAAAATGTTAGATCAAGGTCGATTAATCAATCGATTTCTGAATGCCACTAGTATACGATTTCAAGCTAACAAACAAAGAATTTACTCTCATACCGCATCCTATTAAATTTGAAAACTGAACACCTGATACCCCCAAGCAATGTTTTGAGGTTTTTCAAAATATTTCAGAAAATTAAATGGATTTCGATCAATGTTTAATAAAATAAAAAAAAGAAGTTTGAATGCAACTTGTTTACTATCATCCCAGTTAGCCAACAATCTTACCTCATTCAAATTTGTCTCTGTTCGATTATATAAAACCGCAACCGGAAAAGACATGAAGATTACTTATACCGTTTAACTTTGGATTAAAAATTAAAACTTGATCAACATTTTAACAAGATTCCAAATCAACTTCTGAATTTAATTTTTTGATACAAAAACTCGATTATTTTCAAACGGGAAATGTCAAATACGCATAACAAGAGCCATTTTATCATCTGAGCGTGTTTTTATTCATCAGGATTTTTAAATTGACACTTATACTTTCAACTGTCATTATGCACTTAGATGAGGTTGTGTGGTTTTAAATGTGTCATGTCTTTGGAAAACTGTTTAACATGTCTGGTGAGATGGATAATCTAACGGTAACTTTTTCAGATGACATACATTCAATACACTTTTTTGGATAGAGTCTGGATTGACTTTTTTAAACATATGGTGTTGCCAGGTTTAAAGCTTATATAAGTATAGACATTATATTATTAACATTCCGTCATTATTAATCCATCTAAGCCTCATGATTTAATTCATTAATGCATGAAGGCTACGTTATGTCTAAATTATGTCCACCTTCATAATATTTAAGGCGAATTACCTATGCGTTCATAGATCATTTGTCATAAATAATATTACTCTAATTAACTAACATAGTTAGCCAACCCTATTTGCGGAAAAGCTTTCACTAGCTGGGTGCTGTCAAAAACTACCTTGTCATTTTCGTATGTATGTATGTATGTATGTACATATATGTATGTAGATATGTCATTCCATATTATGATGTCATTATAAAGAGAAAAATGAAAGATAAACACTATTTCCTGCTGATGGGGACATCTCATTACAGATAGATATGACTAATGATCTAAACGGGCAGATATTTTAATGACAAATGAGAGAAGTGTCATCAAGGAAATATAACCGTATGTTATTACCATATACACAGAATATCTTAATTACCATGTTTATATTATTTTTTTCTTTTTTTTTTTTGTGTTTCATATAAATAAAACATATAACAATAAACATCGCGTGTAATTATCGATTATATTTTTTGTTTTTGTTTTTTGGTTTTTGAAGATAAATTATTTCCGTGCAATTTTATAAAAATCATTTTTACGTGGGTAAACAATGATTTTGTATTTGAAACATTTTTAATAAAATTTGGGTTAGGTGTAATAAATATCAACTAATTACTTCATTACGAAAAAGACACGAGACGAAACTGAGATAAATTAATATATATTTTGGACCAAAACTTGCCGAGACTCTAGCCAGACTCGTCAATAGTTCCGGTTTTTCATTTTCAGCTTCGGTTAAATTGACATTTTTATTTTGAAGAGACTAATGTAAGGCAAGCGAAAGTTTGGTCGTGTTTCTCTAATTTGGAAGTACAATACTCTTTACAATCTTCAAAGAAATATAGGGTGTCACAAAATGAAGGCAAGATTTAATTTTGTCGCCATTTATAGAGTAAGGTTTTGATGAGTTCGTATGTGTATGCAAAGCCGTGGAGGCCTTTTTTGTCCGAAATAACCCTATTATAAGTACTTTATGATTCAATGTGTGCGACCCACACTGGATAACTTCCCATTATGCACACTTTGAAAATTTCCTGATATTAGTCGATTAAAAATTGTGAGAGATGTTGAAGCGGAAAAAAAATATTTACAAAATTTTTCTTAACTTTCTGTAGTTTTGTATTTGTTGTAAAAAATTTCAATTTTATATTCGTCAATATTTTATCATTTTTTAGGTATTGACAAATGCATTATGTTAAAAATAAAATACATTTGAAGTTAATAGCATTGCTTGTTGTAATGATATTTAAGTCGAAAAACAATTTTTGACACTTTTTGGTAAATTTCAGTTTTGGTTTTTTATTTTTCGAAGAAACTACTTTTGACATTTTTGATTAAGTTTTTTTATTTTTTATAAAAAGACTGTCAATTCAATATTTATCAAAATTGTAGCTGTTTAAGAAAACCGTCATAACTCAAAAAACATGATTCTTCAGAAAACGAGTTTAAAGCTTGTGAGTCATATGATTTTCCATATTATTATCCAATGTGAAATTTGGACGAAGAGCTACAGTTATGCCAGTTTGACAGATGTAGAGAATTTTTTTTATTCGATTAGCATCATTAACTCAAAAATCGTGTTTTTTGAGTTATGCCGGTTTTCTTAAACAGCGACGATATATTAATAATTGTATTATGTATAAACATAAATAAGTTTGAAGTTCATATCGGTGCTCATTCTCGAGATATTCAAGTCCAAAACCACTTTTTACCAACTTTTGGTAGATTTTTTTGTACTTTTTTATTTGTTGTAACAGAACTGTCAGATGTAAAAAACATCATTTCACATACCATAAAACTATTTTGAAGATAATATCGTTTCTCCTTCATTGTATATTTTCGCGCCAAAATTTTGTTTTTTATGTCGTTTTCAATTGGCAATCCGGAATGAGAAGTAGAAGCAGAATCCCAATTGAACACTTTTTGTGAATTCTGAAAAATTTGAAGTTTGGTGTGACTGTATTGGTAGTTTTGCAATCTTGGCTGCAATAGAAAATTAACTACATTACTTGCATCGTCATCACTTGATGAAGAAGATGAGCAAGACGACTCCAACAATGTTTCTAACATATAGGAACAATTGCTAAGATATTGTCAATATTATTATCCATTTTTTTATAGTTTAGTTTTAATTTCAAGCAATCACTTCACAGTTTGCACAATTTGTTAATTCAAAAATATGACATTTGTTAAGTGTGACATGTAAAATCTTTGAATGTGTGAGTGATTCTGTTTTTGCTTCTGACTTCAAATCCAGAAGAGAAATCTCTTCTTTTTTAGAATCAGAACGGTCACTTTTGCCCAATTGAACGCTTTGAGAATGCTTTTTTCTGATTCCAGATTGCCAATTGAAAACGACATTAGTTTTTCAATTTTAAAAAAATAACGGTAAATTGAAAATTTTCAAAATGTATATCAAATCTGTATCACATTACAATGTTTACAATAAAATTTATTTGAAGTCAATGGCACTATCCATTCCTGAGATATTTGCTACCAACCAAAATTTTCACTTTTTTAAACTGCTGAACGTACGAAAGTACGTACACACGCACACATAGACATCTCTCTAAAAATGACGGATCTAGGTTCTAGGGACCTTGAAACGTCCAGATTTGTCAAAAATTTCAAATTTGACAAATCGGACCGGTTAAAATAACTTCCTATGGGAAGTTAAAAATATTACAATCAAAACATTTAAAACTCTGTTTTCAATATATTTTAAATCTTGCGTAAATTTTGGGAGACCTTTTACTTCTGAACACTAACTGAGCCAATAGGTATGGGCCAAAATGGCAAATTAAGGATATAATTGATAAATAAGGACATTCCAGAAAAAGTGTTAAGAGTTATCTTTAGTTACATATGTAGATGTTGCCTGACACTTGATGAAATACTGCGAAAAAGAGAAGTAACTCTTGACGCTGAATAAGAAGGATTCCGTTATGGATTTTCCTGGATTGATTTCATATCACTGCCTTGAGGATCATAATCGAAACAGTGTGTTGAATACCGATTACCTGCTGTTCCTTCATTTTGAGTAGACAGCTCGATAACCTCATTGCTCTTATAAAAGCGAAAAGAGTTTGGAGTCCAAAGTTAGGTCAGCCAGGGATGCATACTTTCACCGATTTTGTTTTTATTGGTTATCCTGATGATTTATGTGTTGTGGGCAGAATTGATAGAATAAGGAAGAATAAGATGGACTCTGACAACTAACCATTTTTTTGATAAATTTTGCTGACTAGAATTGAAGAAGAATTGACTTTTCCACTCTACAGCACCAAAGACAATGTTTTAAAAATCTGAGAAAAAAGTAGTGTACCACTCGTTTTTTAACCTATAAGTTCCTACAAAAAGAATACAGTTCTAAAAGTTAAATCGGTCAAAACTATTGTCGAGTTCGAAAAACTGAATAATTTTCTACATTAAGGATGATTTTTGTTCATAGTTGTAGTACTGTGAAGACCTAAAGTTGAACAAAAGATCCTCCCTTCTCGAATTTTGCTTAGATTTCGGATTGTAACACCGCTAATTCAGCCAGCATAGGTGAGTAGGTTAAATATACCTACCTCTTAAGCCTTAAATATGTGGAAATAGTTTCCAAAAACAAAATGGTTCTCTATTCCCTTAAATAGACGCAAATCAACGCGAAACTAATTCCTAATTGAAATTCAAATCCCTTGCCTCTATCTACTTGCATCGCGACATTCATAAATTTTATCAATTCCCGACAGGATTCGTATTTCGGTACTTAGAACAAATTATGCTAATACCGTGTTTGTCTACATACCCCTCGATCCCCTGCTCGACGAATTGAAACGATTAATTGCGGTCGAAACTCGAGGGTCCCGCTTTCTCACAACTCAATTCAATCGTATTTTTGCGCACCCATATTTTTATTTTCTGATTCACAAACACAAACCTACGACATACGAGTTTAATACAACATAAACTAATTTGTTTGTCGTTGTATCTTTGGTATCTATGTTTCGAGTCCATATTTCCATCCAGTCCCAAATCCGTCAATCACAATTAGTTACCCCATCAACTGTGGCAACCAGTTCCATTTGCCATTGCATTGTCATTCCGCAGGGAATTCAAACTTTCAAACTTGTGTGATTCATTAAATCCCTATAAAAGGGGCTATAAAAGGGGCCTCTCGTTTTGCCAATTTTCCCCGAAGCGGACCGGAGCGGCAAAACAAAAACCCACTCATTCATTTTTATATAGGGTTTGTATTATGTCTCGTAAGTGACAACTAATAATGTCGTTTTGTGTGGAAATTTGTCACGCCCTATGATGCCGCCTCAGACAATGCGCCATAATGTCATCAAATTTTTAATGAAGTCCTTGCGTCTCGTATCGTATCGTCGTCGTCGTAGTCGGTCGCATCAATTGTGCCAGTGGCAGTCATGAGTTTTGATGATCATGTACATTTACTCGTATATAGATTGTGCCCTTCCCTTAATCGGAGTCCTTGAAAAAATGTGGTTCATGTTCACGTTCTTAATTAAGTGGCAATTGTTCGATGTTCGTGAGGCACATCGACTTCTCGACATTCGACATTTGCATCTGTCCTGTGACTAATCGACAACAAAATAGACGCCTGATCGATGGGCCATTAAGAGTGGCTATTTGATGACACACAAAAAAAAAAATGGAAATACGAATGACGATTATGACAGAATGACAGTGACAGGAAGACAACGCGATCTTAGACACACAAAAGGATCCGTCCGGGTGCAAATAAAAGAGAAATAAAAAAGAACAAAAAAAGAGAAAAGAAAAACTGAATAGGAAATTCAAAATGACTTCTGTGGAGTTGTGGTGCTGTGGAGCAGCGCCCCCTTCCGTTGAGTGGAGCCATAAAATGCTTAATCTTTATAGGAGCCTCTTCCTTTGCATGACTTTGCCAAATAGCTAATTCCATCAGCACACTTAATGATGATGACTTCCCCGACCGCGGACGCGGAATCTGCGCAAACATCAGCTTTGGTTTTTTCATCAGCCGCTCCGGGATCAGCATCAACACCAAAGCTGAGGCTGCGAAGGTCGAGGAATGCGGACAGCGCCATCTCGTTTGGCGGCGACACGACGACGACGATGACGACTACGACGGTGGTGGTGCTGGCTATTAGCAGCACACAAAGCAGCGACTTATCCGACTATCATCATAGTCGCGGGTCGGGGCCCTGTGCGAGGGGATCACAAAACTATGATCAAAGTGGCACACCGCTGCTGCGCTGCGCTGGCTGGCTCACTGACTAGCTGACAGAGGCTTTGTGGATGAGTTCGGCGGTTCCGCAATATTATGCCATGCCACAGGAATGCTGAGGTGTGAATGGTGATTTGTATGAACATCTAATTGGATAGGTGATATCCAATTCGAACGGATCTGATCTGTGTGCTCCATGGAGGCTGAATTAATTTGCCTCAACGGCTACGATGCGATGCCTACACGCACAACGCACGCGAATGCATTTCACGTTTGATGATGCATCAGAGCCAGAGCCAGAGTCATCACCGAGATCAGCGAGAGTAGAGACTTTCCAGATGTTACCAGTATGTGCGAGTGTGAGATGCATCAACTTATCCACCAGATATCCAACCTGGATCCAGATCCAATAAATTATTCAAATGATTTATATATACCTACGTGTGCCAGTACCAGTGCCAATGCCGGTGCTGCCGTCGTCACGCCTGGAGGCTAGGAAAAGTTAACCAGGGTTTTTGTTTTGTTGTTGTTAGTGGTGTTTTGTGTATCGCTTCTAACATGTGAGCTGCAAAAATGCAGATAGAAATTCAACTTATGCTTTATATAGACGGGATGCCAAGCAACATGTTTAGGAGACCACATGGTCATTAAATCAAATGTGTATGTTAACGACTCCGGCTAAGATTAGTAGACGGCTTTCCGAATGGAAATTGTCAAGAATTATTATAATTCGAATTGCACCGTTTTTGAATTCTGTCAGGAAATTATCACTTTTCTTTTTTAAATAAGCCACAAGTTGGAGCACTTTTGTTGATACATAAACATGTTTACGGGAAAATGATATAACCTCATATGGGATTATTGATTCGGGAATTTCAATCGATTGATTGATTTCTCCAAGAGATGATTCGAACTATATAAGTGTAGTTTATGTGGGTTACGTTTACAAATTCGGTCAGGTGGGTCATTTTTGGTGCATCATTGAGCGGCAAGCGATAAGAGGTGAGACATTTACTTTCTTAATGGCAACTCTATTACATCATAGAATATTTTTCCCATTTAGGGTACTCACATATGTATAATTCAATCACATGGCAACTCTGTACAAAGAAATTTTTTATTGAAAGTAAATTTGTTTGTATCCGAAATTGTTGTCTTATTATCTACATATGTATCTAAACATTTTAAATAAAAAATATAACATTTCACATATTTGTTGCCTTCAGTCTTTTCTGACATAAAAAAGTAGTTTTAAAATATTTGATCAAATTAATGCTGCGTCATATAAACCAAATTTAACATTGACTTTTAATAACGCTCTTCTTCTTAACCTGAAAAAGATATTAAATTCATCGTTCATCATCCAAGAATTAAGGAATTCAATATATTAGTATACCAAGTTTGCCTTAGGTGAAATTTTCTAGGAAGAAAAAGTCCAAAAAACAGGTCCTTAGGGAATGGCTAAGTTTATTTTGAAATTAAAATTCCTTTTCGACAAATATATGTACCTACCTACATAAGTATGTATGTATGTATATAAATATAAACAAATACTGAAATGTTTTTTTCTTTACAATTTGTTTGTTTTATTAAATAATAACAACATAACTTTCGCTTTTTAAGAACTATAATTATAATAATGATATGTACACCGGGACGTATGCTTACTTTTTACTCTTATTATTTTTTAATTCTTTGAAAAATTTTCTTTCGATGATTCTGAATAAGGCAGCAATTATTGTTTTTTATATCAATTATGAAAATTTAATGCTTGTTGTTTTTAAAATAACTTTGTAGCAACATATTTATAAAAATTAATATCTTTCATTGTGCAAAATTGTGAAAAAATTTAGGTTTTCAAATCTATTCTTTTAGCTTTTTGATTAATATGCTATTTGTATATATTTTGGCCAAATATTAAAACTATTGTTAACACAGATCAAAAGATAATAATTCATTTTCTCCAAATTGATTTTCTAAAATTTTAAGATTTTCGTTTTAAAGTTAAGATTTAATTACAATAAATTGAGTTTTTTTAGACGTGTGGTTTTCTTGAACAAATTAAAGGCATATAGTTTAATGTTATAGATTATTTATTATAAAGATAAAGATTTGACATTATGTTTTAAAAATAATTTCGGACAGCCGAAAGGCCCAATTTTTGACCATTTTTTGCAGCAATTGGGGCCGTATGTCAACAATATCAAGCCGTATATTCTCTTCCAAGGCGTCAATCGTCTTGGGCTTATCTGCCTTGACAAGGGACTTCAGATCCATAGCGTTCCCTATGGACTGTTAAATTATGCTGGATTCATTTTTGAAGAAATATATGGATCAATGATTTCCTCTACCCTACCCATAGAACACACCAAATATGAGCTTCATCGCTCAACAAACTTTTATTGTGAACATCGTGATCGGTGGTCATCTCTTTTTGGGTCCAGATCTTTCCACAAAATCTTCCATAAATTGGATAAGCACACAGCTTGCGTTTTCTTCGATACTTTGCTCCACCAGTAGCAATAGCGTGAACTGTATCTGCGGATGCGCATTATCCACTATAGTCAACTCGGTCGAGATAAGACCGAATATTGGATGGATTGCGCGATGAGTCATAGGCTATCAACCATGTTTCACGTATCATACGAAAACTCCGTAACTTTTTGAGATGAGAAACAAACCCAGAAAAGCTTTGGCTAAACCGTAAAGCAGTTTTTTTATATTGGCAACCTAAACTTACCTAAGTATCTAACCTAACCTCTACCTAAGACTGGGGAATAGAATGATCACGTGATATGAATATTTCTGTTTTGTATTATTAGTCAAAGTTCTCAAGCCCCGAAAAAAACACACGATAGATTGTTAGTAAAATTGTCATTTTCAAGTTAAAAAACGTATCTTGGCATTCAGTTTGGTTGAAACCCATTGAGTCGTTGATGAATTGAATTGAAAATAGAATATTACAAAAAAATCTTTACAATAATTTTCCGCCAAGATATTCGTACTACTTACTCTGGCCACTAGACCAACCTTAAGAGACCTTAGCTTATCTTTATCAAAATCGAAAAATATCAGTCCTTTCTCAGTACCTTTCTCTTTATCCAATGTCATAGGTAAGGTAAATGAGTTTCATTTCAGTTGTGCTGCTACTGTAGCATTCAAGTGAATAAAACGATCACACTCGCTTCAAATATATGTATCATTACCACAGCTGATATTATGTTTGTTGGCTTCATTTCGAGAGTGATCAAATTGTTGTTGTTGGCCGAGGGACATTTTGCTGCGCTAGCTACCCAGTAGTAAATAAAACACATCTATAATTACGAGTACATTCCTATGATTTCTTTCCAAACTAACTTAATATAGTAAAGTTTTGTTTTTCAGAACGAAATTCATAATTTTTGTCTCGTTGTTGCATCATGGTGTAAATTTAAAGTCTTCACCTTAAAATTTATGTTTAAGGAAAACCCACCCTAACCACAACATATAAGCCCACCCTGTGTATCATCCTTAACCTAAATTGGTTAAATTAATTTTTCTTAAAAAAAAATCTTAAAAACAAGATTAATTTGTTATTTTTCCGTTAATAGTTTAAAAAATGCCTACGTCATAGCTGATGCTTCTAAAAAATCCAAAAGCATCATTTCCTTAAATATGCTTGAATAAATAAATTGCGGCTATACAGTGATTTGATTCCCTTGATAGTCATTCTTTGAATCTGAATCTTTTCATTCATACAAATTCATGTGTATCTCCTGCATTTAATGCTCAATCACGTCCGCTGAGCTGGCTATTTGAGAGTTCCCGCTTCCATCATCGTGATGTTGATGTGAAGTACAGGTAAGCGGGGAAGGTATATTGTTTGGGAAATAAAAATTCCAAAGAGAAATAAAAATTATGATGATGATTCCACCTCAGCCATCAGACGATAAACCATCGAAGCATCAGCTTCTGATTCTGATTCTGAAGTTGTCCGATCCGATCCGAACACACACACACATTCATGCATGGTCCGAAAATCTAGAAGGGGATTTCCATTCTAGACCCATGTCTGTGTGTGTGTGTGTGATAGAGATATAAACCAAAAATTGGTAACTCATTCTTAATTTGTTGGCGGTGCCTTTGAACATCATCCAATTAGCTGATAGCCGACACCTCGGGCTCGCGGTCGGTTCCTTTGACCATCAACGACTCACATGCACATGCTGATGCCTCTGGACCACCACACAACATCAGAGCCGCACGTTAAAACGATGACGTTGCTGCTTAATGCACTCTTCCCTGCTCCCAGTATTGTTGCCGCACTCGCACTGCAACAGTATCAGCAACAGGTTCAACAAAAAAGGGAATTTAATTCCCGTGCTTATTGTGTTCACTATCCACTATCCACACACGGACATCATGATGGAGCCCCATGAACCCATGGATCATCATAATGCCTCTTTCGATCTGGATGCGGTCCCACAGAAGCAACAACAACAAAACCATTAGAGTCGTCGCCGCTCGTAGTCGCCAGGTTCCTTTTATTCTTACGCTGCGCTGTGCTGGGATGGCTGGGTGAGATGAATGACACTGCAAGAAAACATCGATTCATGAAGATGACGCTATATGTGTTCCAGCTCCAGGTTGCAGTGATTTTCGTTATACCCTTTTCCCCGCTCCATGGGTATCTGAAGGAAATGTTGGAATGGAAGAGAGAGAGCCAAAGAGAGAGCCTCTAAACTTCGACGTACGGCATCATTATGAGCCTTGCTCTATGCCAACTAAGAGTACAAAATACCAATTAGCCCCAAGAAGGATTTCCTTTTCCGATCACCGATTAACTCGGGAGGGTGATGGTGATGTGAGAAGAGGGTGGGGAGAGAGGGAAGGGAAGGGAATAAAAACGAAAGCCCTCCCTGATACATCATAAGAATGCTATTGCTATATGACTTACCTAGTTGATGGCCCCCCCCCGTCCCCAGCTCGTCTTCTGCAATCGGCATCTTGGCCAGCATGTGGTTAATTTTATGCGGTGATTAAAGGTGTGCAAAAGCGTATACTAAATGGCATCAATGTGAGAGTGTATGAATAAATTTTCTCTGGGCATCTTGGAGCCACTCGGAATATCTACTACGCAGACGCAGACTCTTTAATCGTGTGTAACCCTTTATACCACCACATTGACACTGTTCCTAAGTTACTTTGATGCCAGCTTGCCACTAATTACAAAAGGAAATGAGCCTAATGTGAGGCAAACCACATGTGTGAGATATAAATTGTGACAACTGTAGAAATTATTGTTGTATTAAATAAATACACAATTGTTTGAGGTTTTAATTATAATTATTAAGCCTGGGATAGTAATATTATGCTAATGATGGGTACACACTTCCCAGTCAAGTTTGATAAATTAAGAATTTTAAAGTTGTTAAATGGGTAAAGTGCATTTACATATAATTTTTTAACAAATGTCAAAATAAACGATGTGGAACTGTTAAAAATGTAATTGTTTTATGAAGTTGCTCATTTGGGCTAGCAATCACCTTTATGGAAAAATCCACTCTCTTAAAAAAGGTTTTTATAAGAAGTTCAAAATATTGGTTCTCGTCAAACCTTTTCTTCTGAGTATTTCAATATGTTATTCTATTATCATATGTATAAAGGATTAATCAAAAAATTCAAGTGATCAAAATCCTAGTTTTAGTAATATAAGTTTTTCTGTTTTTGTTTTTTAGACGTAAGGCTTTCAATGTGGCAATACATTTTTGGAGTTGGTCTTTTTGACAGCTGTCACTTGTTTTATACTCAACTTAGTTTGCCACTTCATAATCAATAGCTTTACTTCTGAACAAAGATTGCAAATTGTTAAAATTTATTACCAAAATAATGGATCCCCCAGCAGAGTCGGTAATTCGATCAACCATGGATCGGTTTCTCACCACGTTTACTCTAGTGGATAATGCACATCCTCAGAGACAGTAGACACCGTACAGTGCACACCGAAGACGTTATTGACGCTATGGAGCAGAATATCAAAGAAGACGCGAATCAGTCCATTCGCCATTGAGCGCAACAATTGAAGTTGTACCCATCCACTTTGTGAAAGAAGTCCTCGCTTCGTACTTGCGATGAATGGGCCCAAAACGAGATGGCCACCGATCCCGATAATCCACATGCCGTTTTTGTACTATGTTTCTTCCTCAAAAACTCAGTGTTTGGTGTGCTCTATGGGCAGAGGGAATCATTGGTCCATATCTTTAAAAAAAAGAAGGCGTTATAGATCTATGATTATAGACTTTTTTGTGCCTGAATTGAAGGATGTTGATATGGACGACCTTCAGTTCCAACAAGACGTTGCTATATGCCATACAGCCAACGAAACAATCAATTCATGAATGGAAACTTCTGGTCTCTTCTAGAGCTTGTAGGGTGGCCTTCAAGATAGTGTGATTTAACACCGCAAGACTTTTTTTTGTGGGGTTATGTGAAGTCACTTGTTTACCTAAATGGAGACATATGTAATTACAAATTAAACTTTTGAAGAGAAAAAAAACACGAAACCGAGAAGAAATGGTAAAGACGTTTCTTAGATTTTGAAGGGACTTAGACAAGACTAAGCAAAAGTCATGTTTTAACTTAGCCTTCAATTAATACTCCAGCATTGTCTGGTAGAATATCCGTTCTAGTTTTATCTATATCAGTATCAGGAAATTCTTAGATTAAGGGTAGATATTGTTCCTCATTTTTTTTTTATCTTTAAATACTCCTTTATTTTTATTGAAAAACTATTAATATACCTAACTACTATATTAGCCTATTTTACTTCTTCGAAGCACATGTTACCATTTTTAGTAAGGAGTTATTTAATTGACTAGAATTTGATTGGTAAGATTTGATCAGTCTATTTGTGCAGAAGAGTTTTGAAATTTGCAGAAATCTAAGAGACAGTGGCACCCAGCCTGTAAATGAAGCTTACACCCCTAAAATGTTTAAGGAAATTATAATTTCGAAACGTTTTGTACACCGACTCAGTAAAGACTTGGAAAAGTCCCACTTAAGAATAAAGCTTAAAAATTTAAAGGCTGTCTCCATCTTTTAAATGCCATATTTTCAATATGAAGCTGTTTTTTGTTAGTTCTTTAAATTTCTAACCAAGCATTGGAACCACAGCACGAAGACTTTCTTCCGTTCCATACAGCAATATTTTTTGTTAGACCATATGGAGTTCGTATTTCCTCTTCCAACGTCAAACCAGCATCTTGATCTGTTTCGCCTGGCATAATTTTCTTATTTTTTGTTCTTCCCAATCTTTCAATTAGAAATTCTTGGTGCAATGTTTTCTTGAAGGACTCTAAGGCATAGGACTGATAACAAATTTGAATGTTAAAAATTTTAAAGTTTCTGGAAAAGATGTGCTTGCAACTAAACTTTTAGATTTACTTTATATATTTAAAAGGCTTACACTAATTTTTAAACTAATGTATATGAGTACAATATTTTTTTTGTGGAAATCCACTTTGGGGTCTTTTCGCTAGATTGTGCCTATTTCTAAGAACCTAAATAACTCTGTTCTTCTTAATAGCCATTCTAAAACACTAGATATATGTACATAATGTATGAACCTAATATACAATTCTACTAATTCCCCCCTAAAATTAATTACTTCAAACAACTTTCTTAAGCCTTGTTTTTAAAATAAAAGCATTTTTGCAAGGAGAATTCTTGATTTGTTGGTAAACATGTGTGTAACCTAGGACCCTTCCATAAACATTTTTCCGGCATACATTACCTTGACATGTAAAAAAGTTGAATATAATCTTCTGTTATAAATTATTTATTTAAATGAAACAAATTTAATTTATTCAATATCTCTCAAAGGAATCATATGGCGGCTCTTAAAAGAGCCGTTCTTTATTTATTTAGTTTTTTGTTGTTGTTGTAATTTTGTTTATAAAGTATTTATTCTTGAATTTGGTACAAGAATCTTCAATTGAGAGTATTTTTTTCCTCTACTTCTGTCGCTTCCAGAATCAGCGTTCAGAGGAGCAATCTATTCAGTTCGTCAATCATAAGAGCTTTCCTTCATTGCTCCATCTTGCTTTATAGTTAAGTCATTCTCAAGCCAGGTTTAGATTAACCTTCTTTGGCTTTTTATTGTTCGTCATTGTCATTGCAGTTTAAATCCATTGTATTCAATCAAAGAAAATAATAATTCAATTTCTATATGCGCGTCATCAGTAAACCATATAAAAGATCTTTCTTCATTTCTTAAGATCTTTTTGTTTTATCTAGTAAAATAATATGGTTTAACTTTGTAAAATGGCGCAGTGTTATTTTACCCATTGACATAATTTTCATATTTATGTCTTGCGTTTTTTTTTTAAATTCTGTTTGTTTATTTGCTTGATGCTTTTTTTTTTTAATTGTTGATTATACAGCGAACACGCCAAGTTAATCACTTCATTTTTGTGGACTATGGTTAGTCACAGATGATGCTGAAGTTTCTGACCCATCGTGCATGGGTTTCTTCTTCAGAATACTCAAATCGTTTACGTTTTCCAGGAAGCTTTTATGAGCCGAAAAGACCTTAACGCTATCAAAATCCTTCTTCAATTCTTCAATGTCACGCTTTTGTTTGGCACGACGATTTTGAAACCATGTTATCACCTGGAAGAAGAAACAGAGAAGAAACAAATTGATTAGTGAACAAGTTTTAAAAATCAAATATTAGAATACTAGGAGTAGAAACTATTCAACTTAAATCTACAGAATTCAATTGAACAATTTGATCTTTTGACCTAAAATCTTAAATCTGCCAGATCAGTTTTTATGGTTCCCATTATTGAACTTTCAAAAAATCTGCTTGATATTAAAAAATTGAAACTAGTCCAATATCATTAAAGCCGATAACGTTGAATAGACTTTCAGCTAACTATTGGAGCTTTGAGCTTAGTCTTGGAAGTTTAAAAAACAGGCTTTTTACCATACCAATCAAAGTTCATATCATAAAACATGATTTCTGATTGAATGGGAGTGCTTTTAGTCTTCAAAACCACTTAAATAAAATATAAAAAACTTATTCAACACCCACCTGCGCATTAGATAGTCCCAGAGCTGCAGCAATTTCATCACGATCCGCTGGTGACAGATACTTTTGATACAAAAACCGTTTTTCCAATTCAAATATTTGATGATTTGTAAAGGCCGTGCGAGACTTTCGCTTCTTCTTTGGCTGTGGGCGATTCGAGAATAGATCCAAATGAGATTTATCTAAAAAGAAACAAAAAAAAGTAGAGTTAAGTCTAGTTTCCAAGCCTTTGTAAATATTATTTGTCTAGAGAATAATTTAAAAAAAAAATAAGATACAGAAGCGCCTTCCCCAAAGAACACCCAAAAGTTATCAAAAAAAAAAAAAATTCGATTCGATTGAAATTTATTGACTACATTACTCGTGCGCCTGTCAGTGATAGCAACTATAGAAAATACGGCGGCGGCATCGGCATCCACATACAATCACAAAAGCAACAAATTTATACAACCAAACTAAAAAATCCAAAAAAAAAAAACAAAAAAAAAAAACTTCAAATTAAAAATTCAAATAAGAAGTATCTCGAAGATAACAATAGACAGTAGCCACTTAACTCTAGGCCATCATGTATACTCAAAGGTTTGGCTGGTATATACTTTTTCTCGGCTCTTAATGGCCAATCAATAAAAACCACCACAAAATAATAATAAAATAAAACAAAAAACACGTTAAACTTAAGTTAGTTGAAAAATTTAAATAACCAAGCCATCAATTTACTTGCTAATGATCCAAAACAAAAATTCAGATGCCCTCTCATCATAAACTCGGTAGGTACATTCAAACGTTACGTAGATACATATTTATAGATGTGCATATACATATAGAAGATGGTGCGTTTTTTGGGTCAAAATTTTTATCATTAGAATGATGATGATGCTTAATATTGAACGAACGAGATTTTTGAATTTTATATTATTTAAAAGAATAATATAATAAAATTGACCGCAACGACAAAAAGACCAAAAAAGAGATATGATAGCCAATAAAACTAATTAATTACCAATTGATTGGGCCGACAGACGGGGTCAGATTTTGGTACTCATGGGCCCATATCTGTATGAGACGGGGCTCCAATTGAAAATGGATGGCATGGTATCCATTTGAAACTTTCAGAATTTTCAACCAAAAATATGGTGTGTGTATGTAATAGGAATAATAAATTGTTGGTAACCCTATCAAATTTATTTGACAGTTGAGGCTTTAGGGTTTTCTCCAAGTATGCATAATAAGACTTCGAAAGGCATAACAAATAAATAATTATCAGCTAAGTATCTAAGTGTTGGCAGTACATAAAAACGTCAATTTGACAGCTAAAACTGTCACTTCACAACACTACGACACTATAGTACCTGAAAACGATCTGAGAACAAAATCCGCTCCTGTCAAATTATATGGCCTGAAGTTTATGTGCCCGATGACAAGTTTGTTTGTCTTAAAAGCCTTTGAGTGCGTAAATTAAGCGGGAACATTAGAATTCAATAAAGAAAAAAAAAATCAAACCAATGATGTTCGAATTTAATTTATTTTTATTGCTAAGCGGGAAGACACAAAGGCAACAACAACAACAACGAAAAAAAACTAGAAGCTGATTTTCTTCTTGTTTGACATTTTTTTCCCTTCAAAATACACCATCAGTATAGACTTAAAAAATTGATCTTCTCAGATTTTTGAATGTGTTGGTTTAAAACTGCATTGAATTTAGTTTGTACCTATATGCCCCCTTATGTTAAAATTCATAATTTCGATTAATAACCGTTAAATATAAAATTCAAAATGAAATTGAAGAAAAAACCATCAAAGGTCTCTAAAAGGGTAATAGGAATAAGGTTTTGTATCCACAGGGCTCTTAAACTCTGAAGTAGTGGTGATATGGAGGTAACGGAGGTACAGGGATAAATCCCAAAAAGAATAG
Source organism: Scaeva pyrastri (assembly GCA_905146935.1). Taxonomy (NCBI): domain Eukaryota; kingdom Metazoa; phylum Arthropoda; class Insecta; order Diptera; family Syrphidae; genus Scaeva; species Scaeva pyrastri. Next base: position 132,265,827 of record LR989927.1, read on the forward strand.
CTATCTTAAACTATCTGGCGGTGAACAGGCTTTGATCTTTGATCAGATTTTTTTTTTTTTTTTTTAGTTCATCTTTTCATCTTCGTGCAAAGAAGCTGAAATGTATAATAAATTCGATAATAAGATATTTTATACAAGGTGTGAAATATAGTTTCTATAAACATAAATATATTTAAGTAGGTATGGTAAATACTATAAAATAAACCAATACATGTAGAGAAAATTAAATGTGGAAGAAAAAGAAGAACTAATGGACTTTTTCGATTTCTAGTTTTTTTTTTTTTTTTTGGTGTTGGATGAAGTTGAATCTTTAATTTTTTATATATACAAGTGTGTATGTATAAAATTATAATTTTTAGAGAATAACAAAAAAAAAATGAAAAACATATATCAATGTGACAGGTGTTTTATTAAAAATTAAATAATATTTATTGTGAGCACGCAATCTCAGATTGATTGAAAGATCGATTAATTGGAAATTATATGGAAAAACCAAAACTTTTGAGGCGGATTTAAGTTAGATAGGTTGATGGGTACTTATAAATTATGTAAAGTTTAAAAAAACTACATAAAATGTATTTTCATTTTCGAGAAAGTTTAAAATTCGTCATGGAGATTAAATTACATCAATGCTCTTATACAATAGTTTGATTTTTGAGTCTTTAGGTCAAAGACTTATTTTTATATCCAACTTATAATATTACATTATAATAGAGGAAACTGACAACTAGGTGTAAATTTGATTTATAAGTGGGAGTATTTTAAATGAAACGGAGGCTACAAGTTGGAGAAACCACAAAACTGTGATATTCAAAAATGGAATGTTGAGGTAAGTATTTTTTTTAAATTAATTTTATTCAACGACCCTGAAGCTCAAACTCGCCAACTCAATAAAAATTGATAATTTATTATTAGCTCTAGGGTAGATTATATTAAACGTAATTTTTGCAGTAAATTTATTGGTATTGAAAATCTATCATTATTTAATATTTTCTTAAATAAACAATTTTACTGACATAAATTACACTCTATTTAAAATGGTGACCATCCGTCTTGTATTACTCGAGACAGTTTTGTATTTTTACAATTTGTCCTGAAAATTTCTCAAAACCTTACACATTTGGGTGATTGAAGGGTGTCACTTTAAGTTTTTTAAGAAATTCAGAACAAGAGAAAAAAGTACAGTATTCAAACTAGCTTGATTATAAAGTGTTAAAAAAACGTTCTGTATTAAAAATAATTAAACTGCCAATACGATTCTGATGAAACTTCGTCTTCGAAGCAGTATTTTCTCAATTTGTCAGGTTGTCATGTGCTTACTTTAGATTATTATCGAAATGACTTCTATGAAACATCATTTAAGGTTTTGAAGGCTTGAACTGGGATGTGTGTAAACTCTGTGTGGTCAAAATCGTGATATCGTATTTTTTTCTCGTGAATAGTGAACAAGGTCTCGACTTTCATTGCAGGCAGATACTAAATTATATGTTTCTTAATGTCACTTCAAACTCTTGAAACATAATTTTATGTGGATACAAATTAAAGACGAATTTTAGACCCCAAATTATGTGATTTTAAGAATAGTTGATGACTTTAAACAAAAATTTTTATTTTAAATTCATTCCTTTCTAAATGTCACTCTGAAGCTATAAAGAAATTTCATTTAAGTAAATCTAACGATAATGGACTTACTATTGACCAGACAAACTGCTGTGGACAGCATCACTGAATTTCCCTGCGAAAGCTTCAACATTGGAATACCCCTAAGTTGCATCCATTTTATGCAGGAATCAATCCTCTCTATCTTAAATTGTCAAGTGCAATTTAAAGACCATAGCTATACAATCTCATATGGCTCAAAGGATCTCGAAGGATTGAATTTTTCTAAAATTTGATCAATAATACTAAATCAAGTACAAAAGTGAAGATGAAATTTTTTAAATTGACTTTTAATAAGCTAAGTTACCTTTTTAAGCATAGTTGTTTTATCATCCCATTAAAAATTAGGATTTACTTACAATTGTTTAAATTATTTTTGAAAAAATAAAAAAATCATAAAATTAAAAATTGTCGTTTAAAAATCACGCTGAAGGAGTAATTGGTTTGATTTTTTATTAGAATTATAAAAAAAATCTAAATAAATAATTTACTTTTTTTAACCTTTTACGTCGAACTTTTTCCATAAAAAAAAAATTACAAAGAAATTCAAACTTCACAACCAATTTAATTACCCCATCACTCATTTTGCACAGTTTAACCGCTCATTACTCACACATTTGATAATTAAAATAACTCAAAAATTCTTCTCAAAAAACTTCTAAGACTATGTGTATAATATTTTACGCATTCTGTTTTGTTATCGTAATTATTTTGATTAATAACTTACATCCGACATTTCGCATTGAATCAGCATCAAATAATAAGTACAAATCTTGAAACCGCCACCACCACCGTCGAGCGCCACACCATCCCAATAATACAAATATTTTTTCCCAAGGCAAAAAAAGTTACTAATTTGTCAACAAGCGCATACATTTTAATTATTACTTAATCATTTGGATTTTTCTAATTAAACTTGAAAACAATTAAATTTGATTAATGCGTTATGAATCGAATCGAACCTTGTGACATGATCCGTAATGATGTCTGGACCACTATACTGCTTCTATAGTCACACAGTGAACAGAAGCCGTTTGAAATGACATGTTGATGGTGTTGGTGTGAGTGTTGTTACATTGTGTAGGAATTAAGAAGGAACTTTTACGATCTAAAATGTAGTCACATAAATGCAAATGTAAATTTATTTGCATTAAGCCGACATACATGACAGACAGACGCTCGCCATTGTGCCAGCATTTCATTACCTTGTCGTTATAGGAACTGTCATTGTTCGCGCCCGGTTTGCCGCCCATAAATTAAATTAGTTAGTTACGTTTTCAAATATTGTGTGTGTAAAAATTATTTCTTTTCATTAATTAGAATCCGGAGTATCTATATGCATGTATGTATGTATGTATGTATGTTTCTAATAATTTATTTCATTAAGAAATGTGCCGCCACTTGAGGAGCGAGAGACTCTTTGAGAGTCTGGGAAGAATGTGATTAATCGAAAACCGCTTAAGGTGTGTGGTTTCATAGGCGACTGTGGCGGTACCAGTGGCGTTGGCGATTGTGAGATTCCAGCTACCTGCAATTTAGTCTCAGGTAATCACAGGAAATTTCTCAAAGTCGAGATACCTTTATTTATTTTTTTTTTTTGAACGAGAATGAAAACGGTTGAGAAATAATACTTAATACTTATCGCGTAACTGATCAGCATTAGAAAACCGATTAATAATTATTCAAAGATACTATAAGATTGTATGGATGTATATTTATTGTATTACCTATTTTTTTTAATGAATAGTTAATTGTCTGTGAGTTGAAAAAAGCTTTAACAAGAAATTAATTTGTCAACCTTTTGACATTTCTTTTTCGACAAAAACTTTTCTAATGTTGTACATAGGGTGAGTTTTGTTAATTAATCACAAAATCTAAAATGGTTTGGTAAAAAGAAAAATTTTATTAAAAAGCCATTACAAGGTACTTTCATTTAACAGCTATGAAATTTACTTGAGAGAAATAAATCCATAAAAACTGGGAAATAATTTCATGTGAAGTTATTTCCCATCTATTCTTGTTTGAAAACTCTCGAATCATCTAATATTATTTTTTCCAGTTTTTGTACTAAAGTACTATTTTTTGTTCAAATGTTCAATTTATTGATTAAAGACTAGAAATCATATTTAAGACGAACATACTCCCAGATATTGTTTGTATAACTTGATGACTACTAAAGAAATCTTGGAAACCTTCCATTTTGGTTTGAAATTTTAATTCGCCAAAATTGTGTAATGGCACGCTATTGGATTCAAATGATTTTATTTTTTAATTATTTATTCCCATTTCGACGAATTTCGGTAACATTAAATATTATAATAAATGTTTTTCTCACTATTTTTATCGAAAAGTTCCAACTTATTAAAATATGTAAGTTAAAAAATTTAGAGTTTAAGTCGTGAATGCAGAACAACGTCTCAATGTTTGCTGTGCAGAATTCGACATGACCAAAAATCAAAAAAAATCGGCAAAATTCAGACTTCACACTTTTAGTCTTCAAGAAACTCACTTACATAAAGGGCTTTTATAAAAAAATTCCTTGCCAAAAATTCAAGACATTCATCAGCTAATTTTCTGACAAAAGCAAGATTTCGAAACAAAATTTGACTAAGTTCTATCACAAACAAATTTGCATCAATTTCTCTATTTTCAAGTTCATGCATCTGTTGTATATTTTATTCACAAAAAAAAAAAAAACTTTGTATTTAATTATAAAATATTACAAAACACATCACCCGCACTAATTTTTTTATTTTACAAACGACAAAAATTGAATGATTTCCATTAACACACTAATATTGATTAATTTTTAATACCCAAACTTATCGTCTAGCAGATGCTTCGCCTTGACGGAAAACCCCAAGAAAACATTCTCTCTTCATGTATCTAGTGTCTAATAAACTTTAAAATCTAATTGCCCTGATGACAAGTGTGAAACATCATCAAAATACAAACATGTTGCAGCAACATTATGTTGGTGTATTTTTGATGTGCCATGTGCCATAAATTATCACCCAAGTTCGCTGACAAATATATGTAAATGATAATAAAATGCGATCATAGTCAGATTTCCAGATTTCCCCTCCTCACTGAATGATATCTTTGATTTTCTATACACTACAAGATATTCCTGTGGGAATTTAGATATACATGAGTGTGAAATGGTATCAATATTGTATCTAGAATTGGAACATTATATGAAGTGTGAAGTTATTAGTCATTCATTAGGATGTTGCATCAGGCATCTTAATATTGCCACGAGTATAGATATGTTTGTATTTATAAATATTTCTGAATGAGGGGAGAAATAATATTTTTTTTTTTTTTTATAAAATTTATGTGAATGTTTTGTGTCATTAATTAGTTGGGTTGTCATTCGTCGTGTGTATAATGAGTTGTGAAGAGTTCATTAATCGTTTGTGCTCAAAAAAACTTATACATATATCGACAAAACCACCACCACCACCAAATAAAATATTAAAAAGAGAATAAAAAAATAAGATACAAGTAAAATGCATTGAGGTGAAATTTTTATTACTTTGTGGTGATGCTGATGGTGGATATTTATGTATTTATATTATGTGATGATGATGAAAATGAATTAAAATGTTTTATGGTGTATACCTTTTCAATTATCTACCTTCACGTTTTATTTTAATTCAATTCTGTGATCTGCAATGTGCATTTTTACTACAGATACAGACGTCAGAAATAATTTTGAATTCTTCAAAAAGTTCATGGTTATCTGACATCAAAATAATAATAAATCAAATTTGAATGCGTATAAATAAGATTGGTGAAGAAACTACATATATTGCATTCGGAGTAATGTTTTGATTTTATTCTAGATTATCCATATCCATATGTGATTGTTTTGACGAAATTAAAAACACTGTCTTGAAATGAAAATATAATACTATTATGAATGACAACACACAGTCAAAGTATTGGCTTAAGAAATAAAAATATAAAAAAGTAAGCATACGCCCCAGTGACCATTGTTAAATTGCACTGTTCTAGAATCTTCTAACGAAGTTACTTTGGTGTGTAGACAGGCTGGTCCGCATAAGCCAAGAGAAACCAGGTTGGAAAGTTCAGTAGCGTTTCATACCATCCCTTCGTTAGGCCAGGATGGGCGAAGCCTTAAACATACATATTGTTTTAAAAATGACATTCTAAATTTTTTAATTGTGGACTTACCAATAATGTTTGACATGAAACAGAGTTATTTTTGAAGCCCTTTTTGTATCTCTAAGATCCCCCCCCTCCCCACAGCACTTTGTTTTTTAATTAAATATGTATTGGTAGTTTATATTGTAATTAAAAGCCCATCAAAATTAAGTAATAATCTATCAAGTGGATATAATATGTATTTATGTACTCGTACAAAGTACATACTCTGCAATTTCAATGACCAAACAGCTAAACTATGTTGGTATATGTCCTACTCATCAATCTAATACTTGGCATTGTTAGGTAAATATCTGTATGTATGTATGTATTTTATGTGTGTACGTGCTTTCATGCTTCTAATTCAATTAATGAACTCGCGTGACACTAAAAACTATTTAAGCCACAATCAATATTATGGTTAATTGAAAAATTCTTTAGCAAATTGCAATTATAGATTAGAAAAAAAAATATCTATGTATAGTTAAACAGGTCTTTTAAACCACAAAGCAATAGAAATGTTTGTATGTATGTTTGTATCTGATAAATAGGTTATACCCGCACTTGCACGTACATATACCTACTCTAGGTGCCGCCTTTAAGTTCATATATATACTAGAAGTCAAGTGCATGACAGTTGTAGAAACTACTTACTTACTTATAACTTCACTCATGTTAATTACTTAACTCAATAATTGATTGATATCCAATTAAAAAAAAACAGAACACCTAATCATTAATCATGGTTCACAGAATATATATTTTTTTTTTTTTTTTCAAGATACTAGAATTGCGATAAGATCCAGACAAATGTACTTTGTCATAATAACACCATCCACTTTATGATGTGCGGAGGCAATGTTGCACGTAATATTTTTTACTTAAATATTTTGAGCCTTCATTAAAACTTTGGATAATTTATTGACTTGCAATTCTTCATTTCACACAGTAAGAATTTTTAAAATTTTTAAAAGATTGCAGTGAAAAGATATAGATCTAATATTTTCGGAAAAGTCATACATAGTATAGCTAGTAGAAAATAATTTGAACTACAAATACAACATCAAAATTAGAATGCCCATAATAGGTAAAGTAACATTTTGCTGTGGATAGAGATTTGAATTTTATTCGAGCAACTAAAGACAATTTTTGTGGTTTTTAAGTCTTGAACGTTTGTTGCTTTGATTCAAATCTGATTTGTCGAAAAAAAATGAACTTTTCTTCATACAATTTTTATAATTTTATTTATTTTTTATGAATTTTTTCCCCATTCTCTGATATTCAATAAAACACAAAATAAAACAAACCAATAAACTTACAGAAATTCCCTATCGTAGATTATAAATTTATTGAGGAAATAAGAAAACTTTATCCACATCCAACATATCGTTCAATCAAATCGGAAGAATTCAATGAAATATTTTTTAACGTGTATCTCATATCGAAGAGCCACCAATTGAAACGCCCACTAAACGCCATACACACCTGATAACACCATCCAGATACTTAGATACTTTGTAATTAACTACATTTTCTAGGTAGGCATACACAGATACACGCAGATAAGTATGTACATATATGTCAATATGTATCTGGTAATAATTCCCTCGGTTTTTAGTGCCTAATGACCTTTTAAATGATTAAATGTTATTACTCAACTAATGAGGCGAAAGTGTATAATATCTTCTCTATGATGTATTGGCTTATTTTTTTTTACAAATGTATCTACGTATCTATGAAATATAAACGAGTACGTGAGCTACTGAAACAGAAGTCATAATACGAAGATATGATGAATACCTATATTCTTCGACTGCCTACGCGTTGTGCTACAAAAACTGCCATCATTATATACATATGTATCTATTCGAAGTAAAAATAAAAATAAAAATTCAAAATTAAAAATAAAACTAAATTAAAATCGTGATTTATGAACACATTTTGTATTTATTTTCTGTATTTCTTTTTTTTTCTGTTTTGAATAATTGGCAAATAAAGTATCTGGGTGTTTTGTATTTTCGTTCATTTTTGACACACCATTCAAATGGCCCAATAATTAACTTGTGTGGCTTTAATAATAATGTGCACATTCTTGGCAATTTGTTATAATTAATTTATTTGCTTGTCTCATTTTCGGAAATTTTGAAAATTGCATTGTCACCTCGCACCTATAGTATAGTATCACGTTGTTCTTCAAGAATGTGAAAATACCTGTTTTTCTGTCCTCGTTTGGGAATTTTAATTTTTGTTGTCAATTTAGATACGATTAAGAGTATGAGTAGGTATCTACTGTAATTTAAAAAGTATCTAGGGATATGAATGTGAACGAAATATTTTCGTAAAAACCAACAAAAAAAAAACGAAAAAACTGACATTGGTTCCACAAAAGTCATGTAAGCAATTTGTTTTACCTTTTTCTCTCCCTCTCTAAGGACCTTTTTTTTTGTTTTGGGTAAAGAAGCATAAATTAGGGGGAGGTTTGTTTTGGTAAACACATGTCATAAACAACTAAATGATCCTTTTTAGTTTTGTTTTTGTAATTTCAAGATATGTAGTTTGAATTATTACTCAAGTAGGATACCTACGTCCTACATACGCACATTATTATAATAAAGAGATACTCGCATACCTACTTGAGATTTTTTTGGAGAAACTTTGAAATTCGAGAAGCATACCCGATTATACGAGTAATAGTTTGTATCTGCTAAATATACCAAAAGAATTTCAAGATAAAATAGAGAAAATTGTTTTAGAAGACCACGAGATAGATACTTAAGTTTGATAGATGAAGTACCTAACCTATTATAGTAGATACTCTTTTAAGTATAATAACCAAATGGATCAAATTATCATCAGATGGTCAATTTTAGTTTGATTTTTTTTTCTTTTGGTTTTTTATTGATTCTTGGAACAATTTTTTAATGTGCCAAGTGTGTATCTTAATACATACGAGTAGATGGAATGAATATTAATTTGACAGATAATTATACAACTTCGAAGAAAAGATTGAGATCTCAATGTGTGTTGTTTGCCTGTTTTTTTTTTTGTATTTTTAATGGTATGTTTTGACAAAATGATTTCAAGTTTGATTTGGAATGATGGGGTTTCCAGTTTTGGCTCTTTTGATTTGAAGACTTTTTGTTTTATTATAAGTCTAAGTATTTAAACAACAAATCATGAATATATTAATCTTTGTTGGACGCTAATTTGACCTTTTTGTAAGTTTTTGAATAATTTATTAATTGTAAATTTAAGTTGATATATCCTTAACCAAATTTTTGAAGTAGATAGGAACAGACTCGTATTTGGCAAAAAAAACACAGTAATTATAAATTTATAAATATGTTTCATAACTGTAAAAGAATATAGTTTGTATTTTAGTGTCAAACTTCTATCAAACTTCTATTATAGTTTGCATTTTTATAAATGGCGCCCAACAGAAGGCAATTTAAAAGTATTCTGAGCATACAAAATTGTTATGTTATTAACACGTTTTTTTTATCATCAAAGAATAATCTTATTAGTCAAATTAATTTTCTTCTGAACATTTCAAAGGATGTGACAGAAATTGTATTGAACTTCAAATTCTATCTATCTTTTCGCGATTCCCATAAAACTAAACATAAAAAGACCGCAGAAGTCTTTGATGACGACTACGATCAAGAAATTGATCTTCAATTATGGTTTTTAAATATCAGTTACCTACTTTAGTTTTATACAATTTTCTATCAACTTTAATGGTCTTGAAAGTGGTTCATAAATAAATACATTTTTGGAAATACTGTTTCTTACAAATCAAGACCAAGTGACTTAAAGCCCTAAAAAAACAAGAGACCTACAATTTTAAGTCCACTCTCGAGATGAAGTATTTGTAGAAAACTATGTCATGAGAAAAATAACGGCACTTACAAGATGAAAAATACTTATAGTTCGCATTTTCCCGGAATGGCGCCCAACAGAAGACAATTTAAAATGCTTAATGTTACGAATATAAAAAATGGCCACCATCATGTTTTTTTTCCATCGAAGAATAATCTTATTAGTCAAATTAATTTTTTGGGAATATTGAAGCCAATGTCTTAGAGACATTTATTTGGAAAAGTTATAATAAAATAGATATTCAGTTGCATGATATAACTGTTTTTATATTTTTGACTTTGTTAACGTGATTTAAAATTTTGTTAACTCCTATTTTTGACTGCACAAAAAAAATATATTTTGAAAAAAGGATTTTAAATTGTAGAACTACAAATAGTTGCAAAAGATAGTAACTTCCGCTTTCTCTGAAAAATTACTATCACTTCTGTTGGGCGCCATTTAAGAAAATTAATTTTAAGAGAACGATTTTGATTTCCTAGCCGACCTTAGATAAGCAAATGTCATAAAACCTTTTTGCTAATAAAAATACTGTATTTTCAACACTTACCTTCGGATTCATTGAAGTCTTTGGTTGTCATTTGAAAGAGTGCATCCAAAGGTGTTCCGTTGGGTTTGGTTTTTCCATTTTGCGCATTCTGATTTGCAGCTGAAGATGCAGACGACGATGAAGACGATCCAGTTTGTTGGGCATTGCCATGTGACGACGGCGATGTGGAATGGCGATTGTGTCCACTGTGATTTTGTTGTTGATGAGCATCACCTGACAGCCTATTGGCAGCGATCTCTGGTGAACAATAATCACTAGCGGCCGAACTCGATCTTTCTGAGCCACTTTCCGACGGAATTATATCCATTCCCATGTGTCGCAGCAACTGAGCTTGAGCATTGAAGTGCTCCTGCAGTTGGCGGTGATAGTCCAGTGCCAAACGCTGCTCATAGTGCAGCAGGGCTGGTGGAATGAACGGTCGAACGGCTGGAATAGGGCCCAGTAAATGGTCCCACGGACGGACAATCTGGGTAGCAGGTATCAATATCGGATGATGGGCTGCGGCGGCAGCAGCAGCAATGTCTAGCTGGGGATGTGTGGGAAAGGCGGCGGCCGCTGCTGCGGCTGCATTGCGGGAACTCTTATCGTGACCGAGGATGTCGGCAATGGAGAAGCTCTTCACTCCCTCGATATTGGACTTCTGGTGGTTTGTAATCGCCGGCGGCGGCAGGACTATCGGTGCTACTGGTGGTGGTGGCGGGGGCGGCAGTGTGGCACACGGGCTTACCGATCGCTCCATTTTGAGCTTCTTAAACGGCTGGAAGTACTCATCACGCGCTGTCAGCTGCAGTGGTTGCGAATGGTGATGCAGATGATGGTGATGATGATGCGGCAGTGGACTAGGTGCTCCAACTGATATTTCCGATTCAGCAGGGCTCGGTGGTCGGATGGTCGGAGGGCAGAGCATTTTGTTAAAAATTCCTTCTAAAAAATTCACTTAACCTCAATATTTGCAAAACCCGTTTAAAAATACACAAAATCACACTCGAAATATTGCAATTTGTCAATCAAAATCAAAAACAATTTATTAAATTTAATTAAATTATCTCTACACAAGATGTCACTAGTTGGGCTACTAACAAGTATCTCCTTAGCTAAACTATATTCCACTTAGCCTTTGATTTAAAAGCTCACAACACAAGTTTTTCTCGTTTCGCAACAAGAAATCAAAACACAAAAAAAAAAATTGTGATTTCTTTTTTTATATAAATATTCTTCTTTTTTTCTCAGTTGTTGTTTTTTTTTTTGTTAGGTATTTCAATATCACGTCAAGTTTAAAATAAATCCACAAAATATGATGACCTCTCTACACGGCGATTCACAATCAACTGTTCTCAACTAGATTGAGGATTGTTAAGCAGCGGCAGTTGCTTTGCGGCAGCAAACACAAGCTAACTAGACAAGTCTGTGATTCCCACTTAGCATTCCATCTCGTTCCCATAACCAGCCGACAGATATATCCGGTTATTCGGTTCGGCTCGAAGAACCAATGCGCAAGAGTTAGAGAGCTAGAATGGGTATTGTTGGGCGCCAGACAGAGAGGGCAGGTTCGTTAGTGCGGGATTCCATCTTTCCATCCCCTTTATGATGAAGTTCGTTTTGTACGTTTGTTGTGTTAAGGCCGATGATGTTGATCATGATGATGATGATGTTGTTGATGATGATTACGAGGGGTATTTTGGTGGAACAATGGGAAAAAGGCGTTTTGTGTTTGAAATGAGCATCCAGCCAATGGAAGAAGCGCAATGCAAACGCAATGGTGGTTCTGCTCGGGTAATTATGGCGAACATCATCGTTGCCGTCGCGCATAGTGGTTCAGCCGTTCAGACGTTCAGAGTGTGGCCCTTCGTTAGAGTTATTGTTAACAACAGTAAAAGAAAAAAAAAAAGAAAAATAATTCTTTTTGGTTCAGAGTTCTGAAATTTGTAATTTACAATGATATGGTGACATAGATAGGTTTCAGAATTTAATTTGACACCGAAAAAAGTGTGTTGAAAATTTAACGAGGGTTTGTTTTGTAGCTAGGCATAGCTGTGTTCGTAGATATTATGCGGAATACGGTACTTGGGAAAAATGATGATGATGACAATTCGAATTTTTGTTCATGGTAACTAAAATTTAATTTTCATTGTTGAAAATCATTATAATGTAGGTACTGATATGTATGTAGATGGATACAGATGTTTTTTCTCTTAGGTTATAAGTATCTATCTATAGGGGACTAGGGTTGGGTGCAATAGGGGAAAATGTTGAATTTTTTGGTAAGTACACATTATCTTTGTATATATTAATGTATTGATGATTTTTTTATGATTTGTACTGAACTTAAAGAAGTTCTTTGAAATCTGACGTGAAATAACTAATTTTTCTTTTTAATAGTCCAGAAATAAGAATAGGTACATTCTTAAATGACGAGTTAGATGCTATAGGTACAACTTTAGGTATCTACATTGAATTTTGAAAGAACTGGGTATGCATTTGCAACTAAAGAATATGATTTCATAATTAGGTACTCGTTTATAAAATGAATGCTCAAACTTTGTTGATATACCCTATTCCACTTCATACGTATATTGTAAAAATTCCGATTATATTTGACACTTAATTCTTAAGCGGAAGACAAATATCAACTACAAGATTTTTGTCAATTCAGAATTTTTTCAATTCGGGTACTTAAGATTCTTAAGAGATGTTGAATTTTGTTTAAATATACAAAAACCGACGGATTTTGTTCCGAAATCCATTTGAGGACAATCTAAAGGTCCCTAAATTTAAAGGCCAACAAAAGTTTCCTTCAATAAATTTATTGCTTCGTTGATTGTATCGCATGTAGCGCCATCTTGTTTGAACTCAAGGTCATCCACATCAATATCCTCCATTTCAGGGCTTCAGGCTCTAGCTTTCCCTATAATTGACTGTAATATTATGGCCGGCTTCAATTTGAAGAAATATGGACGAATGAAGCCCTTGATGATGCGATTACTTTTTGAGGAATTAACGGAGTCTCAGAAATGGCTTGTGGACTATGAATATGATCACTCCATAAATAAGACAATTTTGATAACTAACGTAAATATTCAACCAAAAATGAGCTTCATCGCTAAACAAAATTTTCTTGTAAAAATCGGGATCGGTGACCACCTCGTTTGGGTAATAAATTTTCACGATTTGAAAACGTTGTTCAGGAGTAAGTCTATTTATTACAAAATGGCAAACCAAATTTAACATAAAACAAGTGACAGCTTTCAAAGAAACCAACTCCGAAAAGAGTATTGCCAGATTAAAAAGCACACGTCTAAAAAAATACCCATTCTATGCAAATATTGGGAATTAAATATTTTAAACTCATTCTTCTGTACTTATCTTCAAATACTTCGGATATAAATTAATTTGTTTACATAAAATCATTTCTATGTTTCATATTACAACATATGAATTTTCATAGTGTTCTATTATTTTTTGTAAGCTAAATGGTAAATTGAAATGAACTCTTAAGACATCTCCATTGATTTAAACATCCTGTTTTTTTTTTTGTAAAGCCAATCCCATCTCCTTAAATAAAACATCCAGCTTTCGAAAACAGGTTACTTAGGTAAAGGTACTTGGCCTAAAATTCAACGTCCAATAAGAAACCATAAATTCACACTTAAGATATTTCCGATAATTTTTTTTTTGTTTTTTATTTGAACAAATTAAAATCCCCCTAGAGTCTCAAAATACTTAACTGGCTTTTGCAATTTTCTTTTTTCGTTGTTTACTTCTTTTTTTTTTTTCTTGTAAAAACAATTTAACTGCAATCATCATTAAAACAAAATTTTAATTGCCCACTTAAAACTTTGTTTTCATTTAGATTTAGGTTCGTATCTTAAAGATATTTTTGAATCTTCTTTAAACCAATCCAGAGTAACAAGAAACTACTTAGGTTAATTAATTTGTGTTTAGAAACAAGAAAAACAACACTTAACAAATATTATATTTACATCAAAGTATATCTCTTATGTGTGTATGTGTGCGTGGAAGTAGATTACATATCTACTTACGTTTAAAAAAATAGATACGCTTATAGGTGGTACACACAAATTAAAAAAAAAAAAAACAACATGGAACGAGTCTTATATGTACATTCCCCTTTTTTTATTGTGAAAAGATATGATAGTATAACTTAACTATACTGTAATGTTCCCTACAGTACTTTAAATTAGGGAGGCTTGATTTCTATACGTATAGTTAAGTTAGTTATAAGGTATGTAGATCAAATATGGCCGATAGTATTTGGTTACCTTTACCCTACCTTTTTTTATCCTATGTGAGGTTTGAATTCATTAAAACTTGTGCATTTATGGATAATTTCAGTATTTTTATAAATAATAACCGAAAAAATAACAAACGAACATAATTTCCGTTTGAGATCATCAACTTTGGATATATTAATTATAGTATCTTGTATCTAGATTTGTTTTATTGTAAAATCAAAGAAGGTGCTGGAATTTTGAAGTGCTATTTAAGGCCCAATTTTTCCATGTAAAACTTGTAATAACTGAAAATCTCTGTTAATATAAAAGTATGCCAAAAACTAGATCCATTGGTTATACTATAAGGGAGGTGTAACCAGGAGTCCACATCCACAAATGATGAAGTGATGGGTTAATGTAGAGAATTGAATTTCACTAAACATTGTTAAAATTTAATTTTGAAGCATTTAAAGTGAAAATTGCCAAATCAATTCCAAAACTTAAATGCAATATTAGATGCTCGTCCCGGCTTCGCACGGGATAGATAGATAGATAGATAGATAGATAGATAGATAGATAGATAGATAGATAGATAGATAGATAGATAGATAGATAGATAGATAGATAGATAGATAGATAGATAGATAGATAGATAGATAGATAGATAGATAGATAGATAGATAGATAGATAGATAGATAGATAGATAGATAGATAGATAGATAGATAGATAGATAGATAGATAGATAGATAGATAGATAGATAGATAGATAGATAGATAGATAGATAGATAGATAGATAGATAGATAGATAGATAGATAGATAGATAGATAGATAGATAGATAGATAGATAGATAGATAGATAGATAGATAGATAGATAGATAGATAGATAGATAGATAGATAGATAGATAGATAGATAGATAGATAGATAGATAGATAGATAGATAGATAGATAGATAGATAGATAGATAGATAGATAGATAGATAGATAGATAGATAGATAGATAGATAGATAGATAGATAGATAGATAGATAGATAGATAGATAGATAGATAGATAGATAGATAGATAGATAGATAGATAGATATCTTATAATAGAAAAGCATATCATAGTAGTATCTAGTATGTTTTTGAGTTGAGTTAAAAGTCTGTTTACTTACATATAACATCTCTGTTCCAAATATCATCCAGATCCGTTCAGCCAGTCTGATGTAATTGTGAAAATTAATAGAAACCTGTCCCAAAGGAACTATACATTTTATCGGAATAAATGTGCCATTCCATATTATAATTTAGCTGTGTGGCAAATTTCATCCAAATCCGTTCTGCCGTTCTGGTGCCATTTAGCAACAAACATCCCTACATACAAACTTTCTCATTGGGAATGGGAAAATACGATGCCAAAAGTTATTAAAGAATAATTATTTAAGGCATCATAATGCATGATGGGTCTAATAGAAGAAAATTTAAATTGAGAATATTTTGAGGTTATTGAATAAAAGTCAGATGATATTATTTTCAAAATTCCACTATTCGAAGAAAGAATAATAAGATAAGCATTATGGCCAATTTTATTGGCACTTGTTTTTTCAGGAAACTGCTTCTTTCAAAACTTGCTTTGTACGGAAATTCTTGTGTCAAAATTGTGAAGAAAGGTTGCGTTGAAAAATGATTCACGACGGTAGCAAAGTTTCCAAAATTGGAAAAAACTGTGGCAAAGTTTTTGATAGTATTAAAGCTGTTTAGCTTTCATTGTCATATCAAGGATCCCGCAGGGATGTCATTTAGGGCCATAGATTTTAACTTTAGTTACTATTACACAATTATGTTTTTTACTTTTCTCTAAACTTTACCATAAGAAATCAAATTTTGAGCGGCTGTTAAGAAAAAGGATATTCAAACTAGGAAAGAGAGAGGGCCCCTAAAAGTTTCCCCTTGGTTCAGATCATTTATTTCGTAATTTCTGAATAACGCAAAATTTAATAATTTGAGAGGACGTCGCGGTCGTAATATCAGCCTTGGGTTTTTCAGTTATTTATTGTATTAGTATTAATATTGAATACCGTTTCTTGTCTTAGGTCTTCTAAATCAGGTGATCACTATTCTTCAGGGTTTCTTTCTTGTAAAATTACAATTGTTTCACTTCTTGTTGAAAATAGACAATTCAAAATCATTCATCATATTTCGGAGTGCAATCCATTCAAAACTTAACAGTTGTACAAGCTTCATTTTGAATTTTTGATATATGTAAGTATGATCCAATCACGCGGACACATTTGTGATGGAGAGGCTTTTCAACAATCTTTCTTAGATTTTCCGAGCATCGAATGTGAAAATTCTCCTTATTAACGCAGTCCTCGAAGACGAAATTGTGCCTCATTACGGAAGATGATTTTTCGATGAAAATTCGGATTATTTTGAAACATTTTAAGGATTCAATCAGTGAAAAAACGACATTGATCTACTGAACTTGAGTTATTCTGAAGTTAAAGTTCAAAAAAGACTTAAGTCTGTATATGCTCAATACGGTGTAATGTCGCTTTTGGAATGCCGAACTAAAAAGATGGACGATGAATGAATCCACAAATCTTGGTTTTCTTCAACACTGCGGGTTACAACAGCAATTTTCTCAGTTGTTCTTGAGAAACGCAAGTCCCAACAACTAAAATTTGACCAAGACCAAAAAGTGCTTAAATTTTTTCAAATTGTAACTACAACATTTAAACATTTTTTTAATCAATTTTAACAATTGAATATTACGCTTTTCAGAACTATGCATTGCTCCATTTTAATTAATGGTGCAGTTTTTAGTTGTCAAATGTCAAAAGATGAGAGCCGCTTTAAAAGTGACATCTATCCAAATAAAACATTTGAAAGAATAAACTTCAATAATACAACACTGTAATTAATTCACCAAGTTTTAATTATTTTCTTGAGACATAACCATAAATAATAAATAAATATTTTAACTTGTCATTCTGACTTTAAAAGATAACTTAAAGTTAATTCGCAAACTTCTATAAGTGGTTATCATGAGTTAAAGCCAGAAACTCATAAATATTTCGAAAACAGATGATTTTTCACAACATATAAATTAATTCTGATTTAATTCTCTCTTAATTAATGTCCAAGATCCAATAAAGCCATTTGTGAAACTTGTTGTAATATCTTTTCAACAGATTATATCTAGTTTTTGCACAAATGTCAATAAGCTTAAGCTAATCCCTTGTTTAAGTAAAAATTATTTTAGCACTGGTGAAACAGACCCTTAATGGAATTTAATACAGATATTGATAAATATGCGGCTCCAGCTCGAGCAGTACAACAACAATTACCTTTTGCACCTGAGGCTAGGAAAATATATACACACTACACACTAACATTTTATTACTTTATTATAAACTTTTAAGTGTTTTCACTAACACTTATACCCCTCCTCTTCCCCTCAACTATCTTTGCATACTCATACATCAAAATCTGATGAATTCGATTCCATTTCGGATTGTGGCATGGATTTATGTGTTCACGTAGCCGCAACTTGATGAATAGGTAAATTGATATCCATAATTTACATCCGTCATTTGGTGTGTATCTCTATTTGTATATATGTGTCTGTGTCTGGTGTATCTACTTCTACACCGGCAAACTAACCATTAGCTCTGATTTTGTGATTGATGAATTGATTGGATATACTCTATCTGTATATCTGTATAAGTGTATACGTTTTGTGGGGGCTAAATGCTGGGTGGTTTATATTTTATTTGTTGCTTTTGGGTCCGATATCTAGCGACCGACCGATCGACTGACGACGACGATGAGGAGGTGGGCAGTTTCGTTGGTTCGGTTGGCTTGGTTGGTAGTAAGCGGGCTATTTGTTTATTATAGTCTTTATGGCCATTAAATTATTGATACGTGTGCGAAATTAATTAGTTTAATTAATATACACGAATACGAAATGGAATATTTTGAATACATAATATTTATATGTTGGTCGAAAGGTAACTCTATACGCGCTGCCCACCCAACTTCTATGTCTGCTATACCATTACATATGTATGTTTATTTGTATACATTCATAGAAGATAGATAATTAAATTTAATTTAATGGCTTTTTTAGATATGAAATTTTATTTCACTTAGTTGAACGCCAAAGTTTAGATAGATACCTGCATTAATTTGTTTTTGTTTTTGTTTTATTATTTTAATTGATGATTGATGTGAGGTTTTAAATTTATTGAGTGGTCAGAAATGTATGTTAAAAAAATGTAAATTTTGTCACAACCCAAGGATGACTTTACTATATGGGAGTATCTATAATAATTCATTTTGTGATTTGTAATTTCGATTGTTGATGGTTTGTTTCATAATATTTATTATATTTCCTTGTACTCGTAGATACATATAGTAAATTCTTTGCATGTTTCATGAAAGTTTAGAGTTTATATTGTGTATGAATGTTTGTAGGTTTAGATACATTTAAAATACTAATTGCTAGTATTAAATGGTTAAAGCAATTTTGATGAAAAAATAGTGATACAGGTGGCTATATTAATTATTATGATGAAAATGAGAAGAGCTATTAACTTATCAACAACATCGTTAATGTTTTTAATTTTAATTGTTAATGATTTTATTTTGTTGAATTATATGGTTATTGAATAGGAAGTATAGATAACTATACTGGAGAACAATAGGATATTGAAACTTAAATATTAATTGAGGTGAGTCAGAAGAAATATTTTTTGGACTGATTTTATTAACAATTGATTAATTTAGCGCTTCAGTTTGGTCTAAACTAACCTCAGCTAATTTCTGTTTAATATTTAGTTTTACGTACAACCATTAATAGTCTCAACTCTCAACAAGCCGTTAACTGACTGGCGGTGCACCGCCAGAAGTTTGAATTATATAATGTAAAATGAGGATTTGGAAAAATTGAATTTTTAAATACATTGTCCGCTATTTTGTCACTATTGAAACTGTAATCTTTTGACATTCGCAATGGAAAAACTACGCCACTTCTAAAAATGGATCAATACACACTTCAACAACCTATTAAAATTGTTGAAATTCACTACAAAAACGCAGTTCGTTTGGACAAGTTACTGCGAACTGAAGAATCTAAGAAGAACAGGCGAGAGTGTTGCTGTTATAGCCGGTACTATTGACGAATATCCAAATTTTTCGATTCCTTTGATGATTTCTGTAGAAGCTGTATGAATAAGGAAGATTCAGTTCCACATCTTCTTTGTTATTGCCCTGCACTATCACAAAAACATAGATTACGACTCGGAGACTATTACGACCACAACTATGATCCCAGTGATCTAAATAACTTAGACTCAAACGCTTTATTGTTAGCTCCAAATGGTTTAACGAGTAGGAGGATCTCTTGATCCAAGTGTTTTCACAATGGACCATTTATTGATCTAAGTGTGCTGGCTATCTTTCTTTTGACCAGGAGCAAGCAATACCCTTTAATCCTAACCTCACGTACGTCGCCGTCGATCACCAGAAATGTCATTTCTTCGCTGATTGGATCATTCAACTGTATAAAAAGCTTACGTCAAAATTTTAACTTACGAATTGCGTCTCATTTTTATCTCGCAGGCTCCTTTAATAAGTATAATTGTGAAATTTGGGTATATCTAATAAGATCCAAGTATGATTGAATTTGAGGTATTGATTATTTCCAAGGAGACAAAATACTCGCAATTTCGCAAGGAAAGTTTCTTGAACATGTTATTTCTTAAAGAGGTGATCACATTTAATTTCACGTTTAGACTTTTTTGTGGAGTCATTTGAAAATAAAGGCCATTTTGAATGTAATTCAATAATACATAAAACAAAGTAGGGAATGTTCAAACTCTTATAACTCCAGAACGTCTAGACCGATTTCTATCTCTTCTTGATTTTTTGTATAAGTCTTCATCCCGAATACCAAGAGAACTATTAAAAACATTGAAAAATTGAGGAAAAAATAAAATAAAAGGCAAAAAATCACCCATACAAAATACATATATTTATAAACGTATTAAAATGGTGGGAACTTCTCGGCCGATTTTGATTAAATTTGGAAAAAGTTGTGGATAATTTCGGATAATAATGAACATTATTACTATAAACGAGGTTGTTTTGACTTAGGGTCATTTTGACAAGCTTCTTTTTATTACTGTCATTTTCTATAAATTGATAGAATTGCTTTTTTTCTTACTGCGATTGATTCGGGATTTGCGTATCACATCTACAAACGGTACAATTATTACGAAAATTTCCCAAAATTATAAAAATCTCTACTGGACAAATCTTAGAGCAAAAAATGAGATCCATCCTAATCATGTTGCGGTATCTGAATTATCTGAAATATTTCAAAGGATTTGAAATCAGACAAAGTTTTTTTTTAAAGAAGGAGCCTCATTTTTGTGCATTACAAAAAGCTCTCTCCTATAGGTTATAACGCAAGGCTTAGTTTTTAAAGAACGAATAATGAGGTTGCACCTACAATTATTTAAAATTCTATTATTCTGAAATATAACTTCTAAACCTAGCTGTCTAGCTATTAACATTTATCTATCAAACTATTTATTTTAAAATTAGTTACAAAAATACAGAAAATTCTTAATCTCTCCTAACTTTTTGGGGAACCATTTGTAGAAGTAATTTAAAAGTTTTGATATACGATTGCAACATTGACATTTAAAAACAAAATTCATAATTGATATACTATTTTTTAAGAACTGATTCATATAAGGTTCAATTCTTTTAACAATTTGGTTGGAAAATATCCAATGATTATAAGAAACTATTTAGCTTCTAATAACTCTTTGATTTCAATATCGGAAGCAATTTCCTCCCTAAGGTGCTATTTCATACTCACCTACCAAATTATAGAGTCTGATTTTATTCAAATTTCGAAAAAAATACCTTAAAACTCAAACGTGGGTTATAATAATATCATATTTCATATCCCAGCCAAATATAAGTAAAATCAATACCTGTTATTATTGGCTTCCGTTGAAACACTAAATCAAGGCTTCGAAAACAACAAAAAGTTAACCAATTTCATTGATTCCAACATTGCAACGCGTACTCGTATAAAGCCAACGCCTAAGCACTCAACTGATATAATTGACCTCATAAAATATTTCCTCGCTACTGCTGCTACTCACCGTCGCGTCGGACATAGCCTACAATCTGAAAGGCAATAAAATGAAATTATGATTATCCAAAAAAAAACAGAGGCGTCAAGTCGTCTAATAACACTTACCCCTGATGTCGAACTCCTACTGTTTTGTCGGCTTTGTCAGAGAATCCATTTACACCCAATCGGATACCCACTGCTGCGCACCTGTGGCGGTGTCCGTTCGATAGTCTTTGATTTTTCCTAAATGGTTTCAATATTCTTCTACCCATAACATCGATAACAGATACGAATTAAGAAAAAGGAACAACAACAACAAAAAAAGATAGAAAGATACATGAACACCACTTCTGTATTAGCCGTATGCATTCAATATGCATCAAATAGCCTTTTAAGAGGATGCGTGGGAACTGGGAACTGGACGCGGGACTCTGGATGGTCATTCAAACGCCATCCTAATGTTAATTATCTTAAGTAGGCCACCATCATCACTATCGTTGGTTTGCAGTTGGTTGGTTGGATCCTTATTTTCTCTATGATCGAACGATCCGGTTAAAAGTTATTTACACCACAAAGGATCAATAAGAGTTTATCAAACGAGATATGTATAACTATTTTACCTTAAATTCCATGGGAGAATGATTTTAATTGGGATTCAAATTGAGTCTAGAATCTAGAGGGTTACATTTTTGATTAGAAGCCAGATGTGAATTGAAAAGTGCTTTTGTTCTTCTTTGTTTAGAAATCAAGACAATTGGACACGGTGAAGATTTATTTAAATGAAGAATCCTTTCATCTTTGCAGTGATGCAAGCTGCTAATTAATTATTCAGTCAAGGAAATGTGGATCTCAAAGACCTCAAGGTGGCTGATAAAATTGTACTTAGAAAATTATACCTATGATAATTGATCAGAAAGAGGATAAAGCTGGGAAAATATTTTGTTGGTCCTAAAAGCTCCAAGATTTCACGTTCCCATCATGCATAGATGGTCAAGGGTTACATTGCACGGCCCTCACTCTGAAGGGTCTTATAACACTTCAGAAAGTATTTTTAAAAAATTGACAGTTGTTTTTCGGCCAACGAGCTTCGTTCTTCCAGAGATTTAGACTAAATCTCACTTTCCAACCCAATTTCTTCTTACAAAACTGTAATTTCTTCATGATGCATTGGACGTAGTGCTATGCAGAGGCTGCTTAAAGCCATCAGAGCCTACTACTTCTACTATATAGCCTGTCAAAGTTCTTTCCAGAAATTTTACCATAACTTCTGAGCTGGTGTTGTGCAGGACGATGGTTCTGCCAATGCTCACATATGGATACGAGACCTTAGGTATTAAATAAATGGCAATCCGATCTCTTAGACGCGTTCGAGACGAAAGTCTTAAGGAAAATTGTTGACCCCGTATATAAGGAAAGACAATTCTGGAGGTGCTGCAATCATGAACTGTTTGTAATCTATTTCGAAATATCGTAAACAAAAATTTAGCTCTGTAGACTTCGGTGGCAGGGTACCTAGCTCGTATTAGGGAAGAAGAACTAGCGCGTGGCAATAGCAAAGAATTCTTACACTAGGATGGTACAGACTTGGACGGTCGAAAGCTTAAGGTGCGCAATTGATGGCGACTCGACGGCTGGAGATCGGGATAAAAGGAGAGACTTGTTGAATGAGGCCAGGACCGGATCCCTGGTGTCAAGTCAAAGATGACGATTATGATTTGATGCTCTTAGATTTTTTGTGAATTGTTAAAATCAAAATTTCGTTTATTGACGGATCCGTTCCTCTCATTTCTAAAAATATTTTTGAAGAAAATAAGGACCAGTATCATATACTGGTTCAAGAAGACACTCGTCGAGAAATGGAATGGTCTATTGTCGATTACCTTCAATTCCTATGTCAGTAGAATTTTTTGCGGATCCAAGACGCCATCTATGACCCAAGCGTGAAATCTACTGTAAATACTGATAGCGGCGATATTTTTGTCAGATCTTGATTTGCATCAATGTGAGGGCGTACTCAAAAAGTGAACACTAAAAAATCAACCACAGTGCTAAAATTCCTTCAAAGAAGACGATCATGGTGATGGTATAAGATGATCAGGACTTTGACTACTTATTTTGCTATATTTTACTTTTGTTGCTTAACTCTTCATTCAATTTGATTTGACAGAATAAATAACAGGTAATTTGACAAATGAAGCTTCAGTGATATGTCCACTATCAACATTCAAAGACCGCTAGATTCTATTGAAAAATGCTGCATAATGGAACACTCATTCAATATTGAATCAATGATTCAGAGTGTAAACAACCATCAACCAAAAACGTCTATCCTTTCAAATACAAATATTTGTCGAGAAATTCCTTAATTTCTGGTTTTGGTTTTTTTAATTCTTGTGGTATTTCGATACTTTCGTAATTCAATATGAAAATATTTGTTTTATAACTTTACATAATCAATATTACATCATTTGTTAGTGTGTCACGCGTGCCTGATTGCATCTTATGTAGCCGATTTATTAACATTTTGATGCATGATTAGGTGTGAATGTGGAAGGTGCAACCGGTTGACAAAATGACGCATTTGCTCCAAGTAAAACGTTTCATAGTCAAATCAATCATCAAGAGTCCTTGTTAATATAAAAAAAGTGAATGCCACTATTACACAACCCATAAGGCAACCAACATTACTCATATATGTGTGTGTGTGTGTGTATTTATGGATACAAACATGAAGTAAACCCATTTTCAAATACCTACCCATACTGATATCTCATACTAATATCAACCTAAATTGCAAGATCACGATCGAGGTGAATCAATTTGATTTGGCTTGAATTTATATTCGTTAAAATTTATAATAAAACTCGTGTAAGACGCAAGACCCCCCACAAATATATTTGAGTGCATTTCATATTTCATAACCAACGAACTGTATAAGATGTTGCAATTGCAGCCAATTGCCTCACTCTTCTTGGTCATTTGAAATTTAAAATGCATGGCTGATGGGCTGGCTGGCCATCAGGAAATGAGCCAACTTTTGCGGGTGGCATTTTTGTATTTGGTATTTAAAAATTAATTAGAACGGAATTATGTGGTGAAAAATTTTATATCTCAAGCAAATCATTTAAATTAGGTACTTGGGATAATTTAAAGTGCGAATTTATTTAAGTGAATACAAATGCGTAATCTAGAAGTTCAACAATTACAGAGCAGATAATTTATTAAATTTTTATTTTTACATATGTATGTACATCTTTGCTTCTGTTTGTAGATAACAGCTAGATTTATAGAACATTTCCAAGAACATCAAAAAATTCAGTTTTTTACTCTAGTTCACATATCTTCAATAGCTCTAGCAGAAAGTCTGTCGACGCCGCTAGTATTTTATAAACATTTGCTCTATAGAACAAAAAACCTTAAGGGACACATGGACTGACAATATCTACTTTATTTGAATTTCACTCTACTAACTTACACTTATTTCTTAAGAAAAAACTTCAAACATAACTTAAAGACAAATGATAAAGTTATATGATGCACTGAGGCGTATACGTATGTATATTTAAGGAGCAACATTTGCTCGAGCAGGCATGTGTACTGAGTACCTCTCAGAATTGTTTAGTATTTTTCCTTTCTTCACATGTTCCTGATTATTAAAAAATAAAAATCAATAAATAAATTTCGAAGTCAAAATCTATTTCGGTGTCAAAAAAAATCAGAAGTCAAAATCTATGCTTTTAATTTATTGTCAAGAAAAATCAATAAAAAAATAATAAAATTATCTTTCAATGCGAAAATCAAATTAAATTTGTGATAAATGTTATTTTCTTGTCAAATTTGTCACCAGGATGAATGAATAAACAGCGTCATACAAGGATTAAGAAACATAACCTTCAGAAGAGCAGAGCTAAAATTTAAAGCTGAACTTGAAATTACATATGTATGTACATTTTGTACAAATACCAACATATGTTTAAGGCTTGCTTATCGAGAAATAAAATTTGCTTTTAAAAATGTTGCCTTTTCTTTCAATCTAAGGTGAGTCGTCTTTAAAAAGGATTCAAGAACTGGGAAATGACTGACACACACGACTAAAATTGACGTGACTGAAATCCTATTTTGACAGTTTTCAAATTCATAAATAAATGTGAACAAACTTCAAAACCTCATTAACATATGTATGTATATTCATTTAAAAAAATTTAGTTTCGTCTTATGCAAATGCAATAAAATTCTGAACAGGTCCTTGTAAAAATTATTTATAGTTCTTATACATATAAAAAAAATTGAAATAAAAAAAATATTTGATTAAACCCGCACCAGCTTTCGAACGCCGACG
Organism: Scaeva pyrastri; assembly: GCA_905146935.1. Taxonomy (NCBI): domain Eukaryota; kingdom Metazoa; phylum Arthropoda; class Insecta; order Diptera; family Syrphidae; genus Scaeva; species Scaeva pyrastri. Next base: position 132,291,794 of record LR989927.1, read on the forward strand.
TATCAATTTTTGTGGATACTGTGGAAAAGGGGATCACAGTTATCACAATCTCATATCAATTTATTTTTTCTACACTTTAACTATTCCAAACTCTTCACCCATCATCCCCGGACATTTTTATAAATTACTTACACTACAAACGACTTTATAAAAGTCATAACTTAATAAATTACTCAAACTTTTACATATGAGATTGCTCAACCGCCCAACAAATCCCCAAGCACGGACGTTTCAAATTTGAATATGATTTGTACACATTCGAAAAATATTCTGTGAATTATAAGGATAGCGAAAATCAAAATTCGGACTAAGAATTTCTACTGGAATTCAAAATAGTTGATACATCGTGGTTCGATACTGGTGTGGGTGAAGTGAAATATGTTTTTTTTTAATTTGCATTTTTTTAAAATATTTTTTTTAAATAATTTTTGCAAGGAGCTGATTTGTATTGCATTTGCATAAGAAAAAACTTAATTTTTATAATATCTGTCTACATATTTTGTAGGTCTTTATGAATTTGAAAACTGTCAAAATAGGATTTCAGTTACGCCAATCTTAATTGTTTCTTGTTTCAGCCATTTTCCCTTGAAGCCTTTTTATTAATTCTGGTTATTGAGGAACACTCACCTATCATTAAAGGAAAAGACAACATTTTAAAAAGAATGGATACAAATTTTATTTCTCCATAAAAAAACCTAAAAAATGCTTTGGAATTTGTAGAATATGTACGTCATTTGAAGTTCAGCTTGAAATTTTAGCTTTGCTCTTCTGATGGTTGTGTTATTATTCCTTGTATCGAACTGTAGATTTAGTGGTGAAAAATTTGACATCAAATAATATTTATCACAAATTTATTTTGTTTTTTGCATTGATAGACAATTTTATTATTTCTTTCTTTGAATTTTTTTGACACCAAAATAGATTTTGACTTCGAAATTTATTTACTGATTTTTATTTTTCAATTATCAGGCACATGTGAAGTAAGGAAACGAATTAAATAAATCTGAGAGGTAATCATATTATGTACATAATGTTTTTCCTTAAAAAATTAAGTATACGCCTCAGTGCACCATATAACATCATTTGTTTGTAAGTTATATAGTTTTTTTTTTAAAGATAGTAAAATTAAATTAAATTAGAGCTTACTATTGTTTGCACATGTGTCTCTTAAGGTTTTCTTGTTCTATTGCGCAAATGTTTATACAATACTAGCTGCACCGACAGACTTTGTTCTGGAACTAATGAAAATATGTGAGACAGAGTAGAAAACTATTTATATCCTCGTTTTTTTCTTGGAAGAAAACAGTGACTTATTAACTTCGCATAGAAAGTCGTTGTTATCGGTAACATTTGTAAAATTGTAATTTTTGACAAATTTGTACGTTTTAAGGATTTAATTTATTAATTTTTAAAGAAATGGTGGTTGTGTGTGCAGGTGAAGGTACTAATCTACATTTGTATATGTTCAAGATGCCTTTTTTCTTCGACCAATTCTCAAGAACAATGTAAATTTATCGACTCCAATTAATTTTTTTTTTAAGATTATAATTTCAGAAGATGCAGAAAGGACTTTTTAAAAAATTGTCAAACCGTTTTTGCAGTTTAAAAAAGTAAGAATTTTGGTTTGTCGCAAATATCTCGGGAACGAATAATGCTATTGATTTCAAATAAATTTTATTTTGTACAATGTGATGTGATACAGATTTGGAATAAATTGAAAAAAGTTTAACATATCGTTATTTTTTAAGGTACATAGAAAAACTAAAGAAAAATGTTTGTCCATCTGAAATAACACTTTTGGCATCTGTTAAAATTTTATAAAAAAAACAAATGGACAATTCTGCTACAAGAAATAAAATACAACCCAAAGTTCTATTAAAAATTTTTAGAAATTGTTTTTCGACTTGAGAAAGTGTTTGATGTTTGTAAGCTGCAAATTTGTATTTTCATTATAGTATGTTCTAACTGCCCTTAAACATTACAACCAAAGAACTTAAAATTCCATTAAAATTATTTTGCTAAAACTCCAAAAAGAACCTCTTCCATCTTGTAGAAAACGCCAGATCACTAATTGTTATGCATTTCTTTCTTAAGGTGTGACATTGCAAACCTCAAATGATAATTTACCTGCGGCTTTCCTGTTGACACGCCCTCTAGCCCATCTCCTACCCAAACAAGAAAATTCAAACTTAAAATTTGATAACCTCACAACCAACCAACAACAAAAACAACAACGTCTCCTTAATACTTCGACATCAGCCCAACAGGGAATTAATGTGCTCTCGTCTCGTTGCGTTTTGTTCTATCCATTGTTTGTTGTTGTTCCGCTTTGTATCCGATCGCCGATCCTGCATCCGATACATTTGCCCTGCGCACCACACACACACACACCAACACACCATAAAACCTCTTTGGCGGTAGGTTGAGGACCTTTTGATCTTTCGCCGACAATGCAATCAATTTTCCTCAGATTCATCAATATTTTCTTTAATCGCTTTAAACGTTTTGCCCTGGCACTCTTGTTGAGATTAATGTTGGCCTCTTTTGTTGTTTTTGTATTCGTTTTGTGTCTGTGTGTGACGTGTGTGTGTGCTCGAGTTTGGCGGTGGCGTCCGTCGTCGTAGTCGTCGTCGTCGCCGATCGGAAAACCAGCAATCGACTAATATGTATCTAAACATGTATCTGGTTCTTGGGGGATCAATTTTTATTGATGAATCGTGTTTGATCGTATTTATTTTATTTTTATTTATATAATTTTTTATTGTTCCAAATGATAAAACGAGATTTAATGGGAATCGGATCGTTTATACTCTTGGTCCATCGAAGGAGGCTGGAAACCAACTTTTTTGATCTTTCGGTGGGGTGAACCGACAACGGTCGGTCGGTGGTGATGGTGGTGGTGTGGCGGTTGCCGCCAACGAGGAACAGTTATTTGATTGGAATTTTATAGGCGATATGGCGAGTAATTAAACTCAAACCATCAATGGCTATACACAACACAGTTAGGTATATGGCTTCCGGAATTACATCAGTTAAAGAAAATGGTCGATAAATTTTAATTCAATTCGTTTTTGAGAATTAATAAAAAACAGAAAAACATTTATGTTTTGAGGAAGTGTGCTATTATACGTATAAAAGAGTTAAATTCAATTTAATTGCCATTAAGAAGTGCCTGAGAAGCTATATAGAATGGATTTAAAAGTTGAAGAACGACTGCATTGATCTACCTACCCATGCAGTTAAAAAAAATAATAAATATTTATTTAAATAAATTGGTTGGATTTACTTTAATAGCTAAAGATGTTTATATAGGGCACAAAGCTTTGAAGTTCAAGAGTGACAACAATCTTAAGGGAACGAATTTAGAGCCCACACGTAAGTATATTTGAAATTCGATTTTTTACTTTAATTTGGAAAGTCGTTAAAAAAATTAAGATGACATCGTGTAGGTACACGGTACTTAAAGTCGTAAACTCAAACTACCCGTTTTAAGTTATAAATTTTTTAATATGTAGATATGTACATATCGACTATGTCTTTTAAGTTTAACTTAAATCCAGAAAAAATAAAAGAGTTAGGGAACCTGGTGTTAAGTGCTTACGACAAAAAAGACAATTTTTTCAGAGCTTCAAATTTTTAATACTAATTGTGGGCGGTCTTATGTTACACATTTTTTAAGTCCAATTAAAGTGTTCCCACACTGTTTGTTTTAAAATTGTAACACCGTAAACAGACTTAGTATTGTCCGACTCTCTCGGATTATAATATTACAACTTGACATTAATTTATTAATGTTTTTATATTATTAGAAACTCGCCAATCAAAGGAAAGTTTTCAATTTTCAAACAGAATTAAATTTATTTTGAAGCGAAAAATTTTCAATTTTTAAGAACTCTATAGTGAAAAATAAGTTCTCAGTTCTCATTTTATTTAACTGCATTGTATTTTATCTTGCTTAATTTAATTTTATTTTGTAATATAAAACATTGTAACATTAACCAGTTACCTATTCATAGGGAAAAAACTTAAGGAAAATACGTTTTTGTTGAACAATTCGTTTATGTTACAATTTTATAACATTAGTCTCAGAATTTTTTGTGTTATATAAACACTGTCTATATAATTCTATATTTTATTTTTAAATTTTAACTTAAAGTGTTTAAAATTTATTTGTTTAAAGAAATGTTTCTAATTTACTCGAGTTTCTTTCTCATCAAGTAAAAAAAGATTTATGTTGCACAAAGAAATAAAAGATGAATTCCCAAATTTTTTAGCTTATTTATGTAACATAAGTTTGAAATGTAAAAACATTAAATCTATAAAAGAAAAAGTAAAAACTTTAAATCTATAAAAATATAAAAGAAAATCGTGTCATTGTTTCTATCTATTTGTAGCATTGTCAGATTTGGCAACAATTTAATTTAATTGGAAAATATTATTTGTATAACATTTTTTTTAACCAAATTGGTAAAATTATAATTAATTTTAAACAATTTTATTTAAAAGTATTTTGCTGAATATTTGAAAATTAACAAAAAACATTTTTTTAAATTACAAAATTACAAGAAACATAAAAGTTCAAGAAAATAGTAAACTTATCAATTCACTTTAACTATACTAAATAAATTTAGAATTTGGTTATGATACCAGGAATTATTATCATTAAGTATTTGCTTTATTAAATTTTTTTATTCTGTGCGAATTCTTTTATATCTGATATCCTGACTTTTCGAAAAACAACTTGAATCCATGTAAGCTTAAAAAAAGGTGAATGTTTCAAAAAAAGTAAGAGCGTATCTACATTTTTAACTGCTTTATGTCAATTTTCAGAGATCTTGGTTTAGTTTCTTCTTACATACTCATATGTATGTACATTGAGTACAGATGTACTACAGTATATTTCCGCATATTTTTTCTTTTATTTTAAAAGTACCATCGTAAAATCTTTCCACAGAATATCGACATCAACCAATTGACAATCAATTAGTTCCACTCTCTTGTACCAGCTGTACGAAACGACACACGGTATATGACGGTAACATTATTATTACTGCCTCTCGTCATTTTCAAATACAACAAAGCATCAGCAATTCGATTCGAATGGGTCAATTTTTTTTTTTTTTTTTTGCAATTTGATTGTCATTTTGACAAGAAAATCACGAATGACTTTCTAATGATTTTATACCGAAGTATAGGTACTTTGGGCACTCGAAATAATTTTACTCTGCACAATGATTCATTTTACAACAATGGCAGTTCTAATTACAGACATTTGTATAGTTTAACTAATTGAAATAATAAAATTTTTAAATGTCGTCATTAAAGTAGGCTTTTATAGTCCATTAGCTCTAGTTTCATCAGAGAACAGATGTGATGTCAAAGAAGAGCGCTTAAGTGGTTTCTTAATTGATTTAAAATTCCATTTTGTTTTACAGAAATTTTAATAATATGACAATAAAACAATAATGACAAGTTGACTAGTGCCTTTTTAAGATGATAATTTTCGTCACATAATCCAAACGTTAACGTTTAAAAATGTACGAAAATTACTTAATATAATTATGCAAATAAAAAAGTACGCATACGCCTTAGTGCATGGTTGTCACTACTCATCGGCGGCGCATCGTTTAAATAAGTCAAAAACAACAAATTGTCATTATTTGTTCAAATATCAATCGCATAAATTCAATTTTTTTATTGGAACATCATTTAAATGATAAAATCAAACTCTTAAAATTTTGAAGCTCATAGAATTACAATTTTTCCAGCTTTTCTAAAAAAATTAAATTTTCATTTTGTATACTGCACACATCATGTGTTAACTTATAAAATGTCACGTAACGTCATTCGTTTAACGCCACATTGTGTCAAGAAGATGAAGTTTCTCACGGCATCACATCCACTAACAGATTCAACGGAAGTCAAGACAGCCCTAACCCAATGAATCTCGTTAATCGAAGCAAATCTTAGCGAATTCGTTCGAATTCACTTTGAAATTTGACACCAATGCGCCAGCGCCAAAACCAAATCCAAAAATGAAACAAAGAACCGACATAATTCTGCGATATACATACGTCAGTCATCATGGTTGAGTTAAAAAGATGACAAAGTATCTTTATTCGTTTAAAACGGATACGCCAGCAAACATATTTTTATATTAATCAAGAAAAGAATTAAATACAAATAAAAATAAAAAGAAGAGAATTTTCCCAGGGACTCTCCTCATCAGGTTAATCACCTAATTGCTGTCTGAAATTGAAATAACCAATCTGTGCATCCGCCAAGAAGGATGTGATGTGGGTACAACGTCTATATTTACTCTGGACCTCCGAGTTTTATTACTTCTTCGTCTTCTGTCTATACGAAAAAACAACAACAAACAAACAGACAATGGAAGCGGCTGAAAATTGACATTTATTATATTGATAGCACCGACAAAAGTGCACTTGTCAAATGTGTGAACTGAAACGTCAAACAAACAAACACTCGTAAACATTTCAATTTGTAGCACATGTTCATCTTCAAAATTCATCTTCATCTTCGTCTATCAGACAAAGATTCAATTTGAAGATTCCTCCGCTGCGCATCACGCACAAAAAGATTCTTTATGACTTTGAAATAAAAGGAAATCTTCAAACGCGCGGTAGCTAGTTATCCACTTAAACGGGATGCCATTAGAATCTTCTTCTGGACCGAGGAAACTCAGGTATGTGATTCGGAGTTGAAGTCTAAAACACCTGAGAAAATTCCAATGGTCATTATATAGCCTATAGGTGTACAAATGACGATGGAGATGAGATGAAGAACGGACGATTTGGAAGAACAAAAGAGTTGGACCTACCGCTAAGCTATACGTGATGCATTTACCAACCGGCTTTGATCTCCCACCCGATGTCGTATACCCAATCAGAAGCTTGACTCTATTCTGGCTGGAGGTAAGTGTGATGAGGGACTCCAAATTGGTTTTTTCACTATTCTTGAACACCTCTGAAGTTGATGTGTGGTGTTTTTGAATGGATGCTGACCGCATAATTTTGACTTATATACGAACGACCTCCCAAAGCTTTTCTGTTAGGTCTTCGGTGGTGGTCATAGACCTTTTGTGACATTTTGTTTTAGGGGGCTTTTTAGACAGTTCCGCATTGAGTTTATTTACAAGTCGGGCCCACAATAAAAAGAAGCGCTAAATTTAGTTTTTGAATATTTTTAGGAAGCAATTCGCTTATTATTAATGCACATAGAAAAATGCAAAAAATGGCAACACTGGTAATGTATGATTTTAACCTTTAGCACTGTTGGGGACACGCCAAATAGTTCGAAGTCCCCACCTGGTCTCTCAACAAAACCCTACTGCTTTCCTGCTAGAAACTTCGAAAGCGAATGAAAAAAGGGAATATTATTATTGTTATGAACAAATTTAGGTTGCTTTCTTTTAACTTTTTTTTATTAAAATAAATATTTTGAGAATCTAAAGTATGACTGTAAAGTTACTTTTGTGTTACGAGTACCTTTGACATTTAATTATTATTACATGAGCTATAGATGAGCATTTTCTATTATCATAGTTGAACTTGATGATGCATTCAACTTAAAAATTTGTATCATTGACAAAAGTTAGTCTTACTTAAGTAAATTGAAATTAACGCAAACTCATTCTCAAGTTCACATCATTAACCAATGAAACCAAAATTTAGTTTGTAAAAGTAGTACCTACAGTAAAAGTTTCATATTGTGAAATGTAGGAGGCAGTTGATTCACCTATAAAACAAAATGTTGGTAAACGTGAAGTTGTGTTCACTTTTTTTTATTCTTTGCTCTGCAAAGTGTAAACGTTCCACAATTCACAAGGCAAATATTTTGTATAAAAAAATATTCAAAACATTATTTTGTAAAACTTATTTTGTCATAAAAATTGTAAAACAAATAATATCAGTTTAAAGGAAAACAGATTTCGATTACTATGTTTTAATCATTATAATTACATTAGCTGTGTTTTATTCACTGCTGGGTATAGTTATCGCAGTAAAATTTCCCTCGGCAAACAACAACAATTTGATTGCGGACAAAATATGCAAGGTTTCATTCAACTATCAAAATAATTTGCCTATATGGCTTCGAGCTAAGTAAGTTAAGTTACTTATCACTAACCAACATGCAACTTAAAGCTGCTTCCCGCAGTTTTTATTTAGTGTTTTTAAGTTAGGTTTTATTTACTAATATCTTGTTTATTTAAAATAAATTGTATAGTAATATGAATAAAATGTTTAAAAGCAATAATACAACTGGCCCTTAGAGTTGCCTGCAACTTATTTCCATAGTTTTTGCTTTCTCATATAATCGAATTGAATTAAACTATAAAAATGAATTGTTCGAGTGAGTAACTTTAAGTTGTAGGTGAAAGACGGCCTTTTCTAAAGCCTTTCTATAAACTTCACAGTGAGGAAAAATATAAGCTTATTCGACTTGGTTGAGTATTTCAACTCGATCTGCGTTTTCATGCATTTTTTTATTCGACCTAAAAAAATTATTAAAAACTATTCAAACACACCCCAATAAATTTTGGGTAGAGATACCAAATTTGGTATAGCATTAAGAGTGAGTTACGCGTTTTATTGGAACTTATATTTCTGCGCTTTATAAAGATCATTTTAGTTATGAACATGGCCTCTACTAATACTTCTTGCCTTTTTTAAGTTTTTCAAAATCTATTGAAATCCAAAAGTTTTACCTTTTTCAAATTGTAGGCCGCATTCTTGACAATGAACAGTAACCAGGAAATTAAATTTAATAACTGCACATAGAAAAATAAAAATAATTAATTAAATATACGTTAAGAAATAATTATAGCGTTATTAATTCACTGTATGTTAATTCATCATGACACCTTACCTCAGGTGAAAATATAAACAGCACATTTTAATTAACTGACGATAATTAATGGACCCATGGTTGACAAGGCACAAAGAACTTTTTCTTAAGATGTCAAATTTGTTTTACAGTAAAAATTTAACTGTTAATACATTTTATTTGCTTTAAGAATTTTTTATAGAGAAAGTTGTCAAATTGATATAAAAAGTAGGTAATCGATTTATTTACCTGCAAGACTAAAAGATCACGTGGACTTTAATGAAATTGTGTTATGACAAAAAACATCACTTTTCAGACTCAAAGAACAAAAGATTAAACCCAACATCCCGCTGTGTCGATAAAAACCAGCATCAGTACACATCTTATGCAAATTAGGCTCACATCATTATCTAAATTTATTTTCCACATAAAACCGCCTGATTGATTTTAAGCACTCACAGAGGTCGTTAACACTTTTTAAACTTCTTATAAGTTCTAATGTTTATATAAAGTATAATGGCCTCACAAAGTACGAGTATGTGTCGCTGTGTATTTTATGTGCGGGTAAGCCGTAGGCATATACCCTTACCCCCTTCGTTTGCCCATAGGCCATAGCAGAAAATTAATTTCGTCGTTTGCAATTAATACCTCTTCCAGTTAACCAAACAACTCCTCTTTGCGCTATTAGCATCCGCAAAACCACTTTTTGTGTTGAGACTTTTTATCCGAGAAACAAAGTGGGTACCCACCTTTATACCTTCTGCCATCAAAGTTTGTAGTTTTTGTTGCTCACTCATGTTGCGAAGCGGCGTTGAAGTGTTTACTGGAAGGGTACCTACTATACGAAGCCATTAGAGTTTGTCGCAGCACATTAGCGCGTTAGGTAAATTTTCTAATTTGTTCCGGGACAGGTGAGGAACGTAGGTAGGTACATACATCTCCTTCTCCTTTATAGTGCACTCTGACGCACACCTCTCCAGAAACTCATCGTCATCATCATGACACTGGCACTGGCATTTTGTGGCACCGCACATCACTCAGAATGCCCGCATTTAAATTGCGCATGCGCAACTCTCGCAAAGTGGTGATTAAGTGAATTAATAATGGATCAGGCAGAAGACAGGTGTCTATGACAGCGAGGAATCAATCTTCTAAGTCTTGGCAAGAATAAGACGATGTTCTATCATTGTGCGTCGTCGTCGTCGTCGGAGAGCCTTCTTTGGCTTCGCGGAACCTTAACAAAATAGACCTTGTCAATTATATTGACCACATTCTCGTTCACCATTAGGAATGATGATAGTTCGTATTTTTAGCAGATTGGTTATAATTTTCTTTCTAGCGTTACGATATTTGGAACTATTGATGGAAGCACTATAATGATGATCACAGAGACTCCGAACTCAAATAATATAAAAAGGATTTAATTTTTGCTGAGGGGGGTTTATGTTATGTAGATGGTCCAGGGCCAATGCCAGGGCCATGGCCAAGCTAACATATATTGAGCGCCATCTCGTTTAATGCCTTTAAGGCGTGACCACAGTATTTTATAAAGTGAACCGATCAAAGGATGCCGCTCGCTTTTATCTCAAACCGCCGCCGCCGCTTCGCGGCCGCCATGCAGCAAAGAGAAACTCTTTGGCGGTGGTTTATTTCCACGTTCTCCTTGCTCTCCAGAGGTGAAATTGAAATAAAGTATCTAAATCTGTGCAGCACCATCTCCATCAGCTAACACCACACACACGAAATTGGCGAGGAGCAGAGGGCACGAACTGATTTTATTGCACCCCTTTTGGCTATTTAAAGGTTTTGATGATGGTGGTAAAGGTGATGGTTATGTACATTTGTTTCTTTAATTCTTTTTCATTTTTAATTTTGCACATGAACTTGTAAGTTTTTTATACATGACATGCACATTGCACATGAGGTAAGGAATTTAAGGATGTGAAATTGGTATCAAATAAATTGAAGGTCGTTTTTATGCGTTACTCAGGGGATGACGTGAAATTAAAATCTTCCCAAAAAAAAGGAGTTTAATAAATTAAATACCAGAGACCTATTATATTTTGTAAGGTTTGTGTTGAACATGAAAGTCGTTCCAACTAACATCGTTAGAAAAATATTTAAAGTACGACAAACTAAGAAGTGTCTTATCTATATACAGCATTCGAGACGAGACTGTAAATTTTATCGAAGTTCTCGGTAATCTCATCATTCACATAGGTCTTTTCAAATTTTAAAGATTTTAATTTATGTAATAATTTTTTTTAATAAACATAAATATGTGGCAATAAGGAAAAACAGCATAAGTTGACTTACGTACATATGTCGAAATAGAGTTTTTGATACCATCCGATACGCAATAAGCTATATCTGACATATTTTTTTGTATTTTTATCTCAAACGGTAAAGGAATTACAGACAAAAGAAAAATGACTTAATTCAGTATCATGCACATGGAAAAATGACATAAGTATAATTCCTTATCTATTACTTGTGCTTTTATTACACAACGAAAAACCAAATCAACACGAACATACGTTTATTTGTGTTCTTTTTCCAACATTATGCAAATTTGGTGTGAAAAAGAGAATTTTGGAAAAAAAGACGTAAGTCGACTTAACCGGCAGTTAAGTTGAAGTTTAAATAAGGAACAACGACCTACTTTACATTTTTTTGCCAAAATCATATACAAATTGACATAGGTACAATTAATTCTTTTAAGATCTTAGAGTTATTTCGGTTAATTTCGCGTTTAAACTTTGTCCAAAAGTCTTGTTCCTGATTTTTAAATGCAAACCAAACAAATCGCTCTCATCAAAAGACTAGCAAAAACTGAATTTTGCCGTTTTTTCTCTGATTGCAGAGATTGCAAAAAATTTAATTTTAAAATTCCACTGAGATAGATATTGTAATGTCATTTTTTTTTATGTGAAATTGTCTGAAAAGTCAAAATTTTCAAGATTTAGGTAACTTTTAACATCGATAAGCTTTTGAGTAATTTTTGAAAAAAGAGTTTATATGTATTTTAGTTCCTTATATTCAAAGTCATAAATTATTGTTAAATTTGATTTCTCTGAAAATTTATTTTTTAACATTTTCATTTGCGGTGACATTTACAATCAAACATATTTAATAGGTAGTTTCAAGGTATATTGTCCGAAAACTCGAGTCAGATGGTATGATATTTCAAATTTGAGAGGCTAGGTTGAAATTTTTCGATTTTAACGGGGCGAGACTAAGTAAAAAAACATCTCACCGGGCGTTGCCTATTTGGCCAGTTCAAATCAAGGGAATAGAGATGAATTAAGACTGAATTATTATTTGACATTTAACCAAATGTAAGGTTGTAGCTGCACTGTAAGTTATGTACCTAAATCTTCTTGTACCGAATCATATTGATATTAATAAAGTATTTTTTCAAAGTCAATAGTCCATCTTAATGCACGAAAATCATTTGTTAATAATTACTTTTTTATCTATTTTCAAAACTTGGTTAAAAAAGAAACATTTTGATAAAACCAATCAATCAATTTAGACTAAGATTTTGAATAAAACACAAATTTATTTAGGAAATTATTGTCATTTCTTTTTATTATGATAATAGTGCTATTGTTTAATTATGCAGCGAACAAAATGGACGGCGCGAAATCGGCGGCATGCCTCCATCCGATGGTCTAAATTTTCGATGACGCTGAGGCATAATTGAGGTTCTATGCCATTAATGTGTCGAATTATCTCTTCCTTTAGCTCTTGAATTGTTACTGGTTTATCGACGTACATATACCTTTTCTTTCAAATAACCCCAAAGAAAGAAGTCCAACGGTGTCAAATCACATGATCTTGGCGACCAATTGACATCGCCACCACGTGACATAACACGGCCATTGAATTTGTAGCGCAACAGAGCCACTTATTCATTAGCTGTGTGGCAAGTGGCACCGTCCTGTTGATACCACATGTCGTCCACATCCATACCTTCCAATTCGGGCTTTAAAAAGTTTGCTATCATCGCACGATAGCGAACACCATTCACAGTTACTGCCTGACCGGCCTCATTTTGGAAAAAATACGGCCCGATGATGCCGCCAGCCCATAAACCGCACCAAACAGTCACTCTTTGTGGGTGCATTTGATTTCCGACAATCACTCTTGGATTATCATTCGCCCAAATGCGGAAATTTTGCTTATTGACGAACCCACTAAGGTGAAAATGTCCCTCATCACTGAAGATGATTTTCTTCGAAAATTGATCATCCATACTGTTGCCATTTCTTGACACCATTCTGACCAGTGACGATGCTTGAAATGGTCTGCAGAACTAGCTGTACGAGCATGCACTGGCGTTTTCCCATCTCCTACAGACCTTGTTTGCTCAAATTTTTTCACGATTTTTCCGATTTGTACGCATATTTGGAAGTTTAAATTTAACGAAAAAATCACGAAGTACATTTCGATTTGAACGCCCATATTCATAATAAGCCTGAATAACTTTAACGCCTTGCTCGAGTGTGTATTTTTCCATCATGGTACAAATTGAGTATTAGTCTGAAATTGAGAAATGTCAAATGAAATGCAGAAAATAAACTTGACGTTTAGGTGTGGTTTACATTCAACATCGGCATCAGTTAAAATTTAACCACCCTTTTGTTACTTGCGAAATGATATTTACTCGTAACAAGGCTTTATATTGCGAGTTATTTTAAATTTTAATAAATAACAGTTAAGTAAATAAGAAACTAGAAACTTTCAAAAGTTGCAGAAACTCTATTACAGATAAAAATAACTATGTATTAGGGAAACTCCTCGATAACATACAATATTAAAGGTTTACTAACACACATGCACTTGTCAATAAAATTTGGTCTGCAAATGTGCTTTAAACAGTCTTCAAACCGTCAAAAATAGCATTAAGATTAAAGAATCTCTACATTTCACCAATCATTTCAACCACACTTAGAAAAACTATTAATGAAATGTTTAGCAGCAACTTCAAAGATAATTCTTACACATTTAGTCTAGTTACTTAAGAAACATATTAACGTAAACACACCTGCTTCGCTTTTAACATCAATAGTTTTTTAATAAAACAAAAACCATCAATATTTTCAAAAAAACACGCCCAACACCTTTTTATTTCCCAATGACTTTATTGACGTACCCAACGCATCTACCTTGTGCCTCAGTATGATTAAGCAAAAATTTATTGCTCCTTTGAAAACAATAAAACCGAATTTCACACTACGTCAGAAATATCCTGTGCTCCATTGATCTGTTCACTCCGAGTATATCCTTTTAGCGGTACCATAAACCGAATTCAATAACAATAAAATATGTAGCTATAAAATATATCTGCCAAACAACATCACAACAAATTGGCTTCAGCCTTTGCAGCCTTGCACAATCCGGATTTATTCCATCAGGAGCGCTCTTTCTGCATCACCTTCACTCACACCTGTATTACATTAGCTAGACATATTCCATCAAAGTATTACCTATACATACATGTCGGCAGTTTACTTTGATGTCCTGGCACATCAGCAATTAAATATTTCACGCGTCCTTCTTACGATATTGTAATCCAATTAAAGGCAAAAGCAAAGGCAACGTCAACGGCAACACATACTCGTATGAATGCATGTAAGGTGTTAAAATCCGACCGAAGATCAATCCGCAAGGATATGTTAAGCGATTGGCAGGTATGTTATTCCTCATGAGACTATATAATGATGATGAGGCTATCCTGATGGAATCCTCTTAACTATGTGTATCGAATTTTATTGTGCGTGGGATACAAAACACATGAGGGTGGGATAGATTATCCTGGAGTATTCAAAGAGCTAATGGAGAAATTGAAATCCATTTAGAATTGGACTAAAGAAGGACAATTACCGTCGTCGTGTCGGAGTCTTTGTTAGAAAATGGACATACAATAGGACCACCAACAAGGACCAACATTCAACAATATACTCATACCTAATGTTAGTTGGCCCGCTCACTGACTGCGGACTGCGAAGGTGATGTCAGTATCAGCAAGACTTTTGTTCCCATTGTGTATAGCAGAGGAATGGTTTTTGTGTCCTTTGAGTCCTTTCTTGATGTCTATTAATGAGATGAAGACGATCCTTTGTTTCCCCTCATCACAGAACCGAGAAGGAGCTCAAATTTCAGAAAGACGCAAGTGAAATTTATTGCATTAATGAGTGAACAGGAAGAATCCCAATGCAATGATGGTGTTGTCCTGGGAAACAAAGTGTCCTTTTTCGTTTTCTTTCTGTGAGTCTTCTAATTTGCTTATCAAAACATACACAGTGATGATAGCTTTTGTTTTTCTTCGACACCTCTATATGTAACTTTATTGACTCTCTCGGTCCTTCTTCGGTGTGTTTAGTCCTGGAAAGTTACTTTTCTTCTATATCTGGGTCTCTGGTTTCTGTCTGTGGTGTGCTGACAGAAAAATCCGTGGCAATAATTCACCGTAAGTGAAATAAATAAGAAGAATCTAGCAACAATGAGATTTATTGGGTGTCACCTTCTTTATTTGCCAGCTACCAATAAATCACCATGGAAGTTATCCTTCGACTAATTTGCTACGCAGATTTTGTATTGCACAGATTGAAATTCGCAGGACTTTGTTTCAGTTAGGATAAACACAAAGTGACAATAATTGAGCAATTTGTTCCCATTAGAGATGTTGGGAGCGATGCTACGACAACCGGAACAAGTCATAGAGGCTGATGGGCGTTGGGGGTTGACTGAGTTGACTGGGTTAATGGTGGGTTATTGTGTGGGTCGTTTTGTGGGCTCTGGATGTGCGGTATTGAATCCCGAAGTCAATTAATCCCCAAGGAGCTGTTTAGATTAATGCTGGAATGATGAATTGATAACAAATACATTTATTTAGCCACAACATATCGTTTGGTTGGATTTTGTAAAAATGAAAAAGGACGTTTGACTGAACCGAAGGGGATTGGGGGACGTTTGTCATTATTTCAAATGCGAAATTCCTAATTAAGAATGTGGGATTAATGAGAGAGTAAATGCTCGTAGTTTTGTTGATTGAGGTTTTTCGTATTTTTGTCTAATGACTGGATTTGTATGATATTGAAATAATTTGCATTAATAAGATACGTATTCGTTCCAGTGCCTAAGTGATCTTAAGACTTCCATAATTGTGAAAAATATGTTCGACGGCTTGTTGGCAATATTTTCAAATATCAGGTTTGTATAGCTACATTGAATTTTATTTTTTAATTTATGAAATTTTGGTACAAATTAGGCAAAATTTATGAGTCGTTATGGTTTCTTGTATGGTGACTTTCAAAAAACCATACAAGAAAGAGTCTAATGAACCCAAATAGTACTGCATTGTAATAGAATTCTGTGACTAACATCGTTTCCAAAGAAATAAGAACCAATGACTTTGACACCTTAATTCCATGGATTGGACTCTAATATTTTTTATTGTTTCAATTTCCAAGAATTTGGTGTGTTGATGAGACGGTAGACGGTACTCATTAAGAACTTAGCTTGTGCTCTGAACATGAATTTTTTACGAAAATAAGACAAGGTTCCAACTGGTATATAGCTAGTTGTTGTATTTTAATGCAATTGACTTTTATTCAATTTATGTTCTACTAGGTTGTGGTTCGTCTGTAAAAGGCCAAATTCTTGTAAAAGGGAAGCGAAATCGAAATCTTGACAAAAATATTCAAATTTATTCACCACACTGCAACAGTACTCTCGATAGTATACGATAATGGTGACTATCTCATAATTTAAGGCACAAAATGCTTCAATGTTGTGAACTGTGAGGTGAGAGCATATTTGTCAAAATTCTTCAAGTGTATTTTCCATTGGCTGTCCGGAAAAAATTGCAGCTGAGAGGACCAATTTGTGGTCATTTTTTGCAACATGGCAGCAATATCGCCCAATATTCTGATGTTCCAATACGTCAATCGTCTCGAACTTATCCGCGTAGGCGACTGATTTCACATAACCCTAAAAAAAATAGTCCAGGGGTATCAAATCGCCAAAATCGGGATCGGTGGACATCTCGATTTGGGCTCATTCACCAATCGTGTGAAGCGCTTGCTTGATGGTCTTGCGGCTTCATTTCTTGCACGAGTTTTTTCTTGTAAGCCCGAAAACCAAGATCCTTCCACAAAACAAAATCCTCCGTAAAGTTGATGGGTGCTGCTCCTATTTTTTGGAGTTTGGTCTACAGCAGAAATAGCTTAGCAATAGCTTTTTCGGTGCGCATTGTACAGTGGCGGAAGCGTTTCTGATGATGAGCATTATCCTATAGAGTAAACGTGTTTTGAAACCGATCAAAGGTTGCTCGAATTACCGACTCTGCTGCGCCATTATGTCGACCGAATACTGGTACGAAATCTGTATAATTATTATGATACAGAATTTACACGATTTGTAAACGTTGTCCAGGAATATATAAGTCTATTTAAAACCAAACTGAGCATTAATCAAGTAACAGCTGTCAAAAATATCAGTTTCGAAAAAAGTATTACTAGATTGAAAACCTCACGTCTAAGAAAAACACCCTTTAGTGCACTTTACCTGAATGCCTTTTAAACGTTTCCAATAATTTATTAATAACATAAATTACCATATCCGGAAGTCAAGTGCGGCCATATGTCTGTAACGCCATCTATTTCAAAACCAATCAATTCAAGGAATCTCATACAACATTGCCTTACATCCGATCGGATCGTATAAAAATAGTTATCCAAGTCATTCATCATCGCATATCGCCGAAAAGTCAGATGACTCAATACCTATACCTCAATCAAGGTAAATGAAAATTCTCCCAATTAATGCAAAAGAACCTGTCAATTCCTCCTCCTCTTCCTGAAATCCATATAATATAAAACTATTTATGCGAAAGATTCAAACACAGATTGTTGTTACTCAGTTCAGTGTGTTCGAGAAGTATAGTGGCTGTTAATTTATGTTAATTGCTTTGCTACTTTTTGAATGTGACGGACAATTTACACTTACAAAGCAAAAGTTTTTTGGCAAACTGTACTCGTATAAATGGCTGACTGTTTTGGGTGGTGTAAATAGATGCCCCTATATATTGACAGTGGAACATAATGTAAGTGAAATCGACATAATTCTATGTTGACGAAGTCAATTCCCAAAACTTCTTAGGTATCTACTCAAAAGAAATAAGTTAAAACATATTGAGTCTTTTTTTTTAATTTAGAGTCAAATTGTTCCTACTGTATACTTGCCTTCCCCTTCACCGCGCCGCTCCGCTTTGAAACAAAATTAATGGACATGTCAGCCAATTAATAAATTCAGTCGGCATGCAAAAGTGGAAATCACAATTATGCATCTAGCAGGTTGTAGTTTATGTATTTCAACTGCACAAACTATATTCTTGCAGCGTTCAATTAGTTTTACATTAATTGCCACTGCAGAGGCACAAACAGCAAGTCAGCAACAAACGACAACTAATACTCGACCGATCGACTGTCGACTTTCGACGAAGCGGACGACGGACTTGGCCCGAAGCAGTTCAGCACACTAACGACCGCTGCGCCAAGCTAAAAGCTAAAGCACTTCGACTTGCGAGCGCACTGAAATCTGGGCTGATTGCCAAAAAAACACCGAACGACAGCGAACGTTGCGTTTGAACCACTGCACTCCACCAAACAGACAGTGAGTCAATATGTGCAGCGCCATCTGTGATGCAACATGGCACTTTGTACTAAAAACGTCAGCAATTCAGCACAGCATTCGTGCAGGCCACACCAGCATTTGAACACACTCACACAAACACACACAGTCACAGACAAACAAAATAACATGACCATCACATCGCATCGGGGCAATTAGTGTAATTGCAAATAATTTAAAGGATCTTTGACTGCGGTATGAATTGCATGCCGAATCATTTATTTGCATTTTTAACTCATTCCGCACCGCAGCACGCCTCCTCTCTGATGGTGGTGATGGTGATGACGATGATGGCGATGGTGATGGTGAACTAGCCTCTAGTCCCCCTCTCTGATGGTGATGGTGGTTGTTATAGCTTTTGGCTGGCTTGGTCTTTATTTGGCCAGGCATTGGCAATGGGAATCGGAATTGGACATCAAAAGGAGCAAATCATTAGGTAATCGTAATATGTACTTAATGACAGGTGATGTCTGAAGTCTGGGATGTCGATTGTCGAAGTCGAAGTTGGTGTCGAAGTGGAATTGTTTTTGACCAGCGACCTTATAAAAGGAGTTTTCTTTTTGTTCATTATTCTGATGGCGATGGATGGGGCAGGGGCATTAAAAAGTGTCTAAGTACAGAGACAGACACTACACATGAATAATTTTTTTTTTTATTTCTTGTTTTTTTTTTTTTTTTCATTTTCGACTTTTAAGTTGCAGTGTCTTTGGGTAGTTGATGGTCCTTTCATCGAGTTTGGGGGGTCTTGAAGAATTTTGTATTTAGGTACAATTCATTGGGGAAAAACATGCAATTTAAAGGGTTGTTCATCATTAACGCTGTTGTTGTGTTATTCACATATGTACTTAGTTGCACACAATAAGGGTACGAGTGTGGGATTCGTAAAAAAATCCGTATTTTAATCAAACATTATTTAAAATATCTTATATCAATTGATAATCAAGAAAAGTACCTAAAGGGGGATTTTTTTTTTGTAAACACCAATGAATAGATAAAAATGTTTAGCCTTTATTTATTGTAAATATTTTTAACAGTAAAAATTGTGCTCACAATATTCTGTAAAATTAATGTTATAAAAGTTTGAAGACCTCTGACTCCTCCATGATAACAGCTGATTGGCTTATTTAAAACACATAACCCAGTGGGGTTTGAATCTGTAGGTATATCTAGGTACTTAAATACGCCAAGTGGACTGACTTTAAAATTCGATGCATCTAGATTTATTGAGTAAACTCACTTTAGACACATTAAGGAAATATTTTACTTAAACAAAAAGATCGAAGTTTTGAAGCCATCAATCCAGAGAACCCCCTTAAGGGTTAGTTTTTGACTGGTGAATTAAATCTGAAGTTAGTTAATCCTGAGTAAACTTTATCATCAACCCAATAACATTAAGTCAAAAATATGATCCACTGTCGAGATATTCATGTCGAAAATCTATTTTTGACATTTTTAGTTTCAGTTTTTTGTTAAAAATCGTCAATTAATTTTTCTATCCATAATTTTCCCAGATGTCAAAAATATACAACATAGCAGATAATTATTTTGAAGATAATATCATTTTTCATTCATTAAATATTTGAGCCACAAACAAATTTGTTTTTAGTTTTTCTATAAAAAAACGGTATTCCAATTTTTTCCAAATTTCTCATAATGCTGTATTTGTGTGTACATTATATTATACAATTTTTTCGAGTCAATTACATTATTTCTTCCTGAGATATCAGCGACGAAACAAAATTTTTACTTTCTTTTAATTGCAATATTTGAAAAAGCCACTTGACACATATTTTTGAAAATCCTTTCTGCACCTTTGGAAGTTATAACCTATCAATCTGGAGTTGATATCTGTATTCGTTCTTGAGGTAATACCATGGTGGAAAAAGTGTATCTTGAACGTGCAAACGTATGAACGTACGTACAAATGCACTCACAGACATCTCTCTGGATCTGACGGATTTAGATTCTAGGGACAGTAAAACTTCCAGATTTGTCAAACATTTCAATTTGACAAATCGGATGGTTGACAACAACAAAAAGATCTTTTAATCTGTCATTTCTGTCAAAAAGAATTTATCCTGTCAGTTATTCACATCTTGAATGTACATTGTTAAGATAAATTTGTTTTCATTATACATTATGTATGTAGCTACATAACTGCAAAATTTTGTAATGCATACTTTTTTGTCAATAAAATATACTTGTTGTTGGACAAAATGCCTTTTTTACACATCACACATGAAAATGTGATTTTTATACCTAATCCTTATTTTAATGCTTGCTTCCTTTTATAATAAAAATGTGTTTATTCTGTCCTCGTTTTGTACTCTTTTTACAAAACTCATTTGTCCGGGAAAGTCCGGTTTTTTTGTAACTGGAGTACTAGTTTCATCTAAACATATCTGCTAACCCTCTGAGGCGCCACTCAGCTTTACGCTCAACTATGACTGAACAGCGATTAACAGCCTTGACAAAAATTTCCATTGAAGAAGAAGAAATCGGTACAGTTCTCATTTAAGTTGATGAACTGAACACCGAACTGAGTTTCATTTTAACTGAGCTGACAGTTAAAGGGGCTTTAATTTGTACGATTTGCTATTTAAGTTTGTGGCGCCAAAATTGAATTTGTCTGGGGCGGCAAAAGTCCCAGGTTCGGAACCGCTAGCGGCCCATCTCGTCTTTGCACGGGTGGGCAATTGTTTTGAACATTTTCGAGTAAAAAATTAAGAATTTGTTACTCAGGGATAATGTAGCATTCTAATGGTGAAAGAACTATCGAAATCCGTTCAGTAAATTTTGAGTTTTTTCGTAACAAACATATAAAATACAACGTTTTCTTTTTAATATTATAATATTAGATACAGGTATGGATAATGTTTAGATATTCCCGAGTTTTATGACATTCTGATAACTTGGTCATAGCTTCTCAGGTCGGCCTTTAGGGATTTCTAAAAGACCCTAAGAGTGTTTAATATGATTCCCATAATCATGTCCAAACTATTTTTTTTTTTGTTTGAGACAATTGTTTAAATATTTTGATAGCTAAAAAGGTGTTAAAAGGGTTCATAAAGCAAAAAAAAAAAACAAGGTTTCAACATTTGTCAGTTAATTATTATTACATATTTTTTAGTAAAAATCTTATGGTCGAAAATTGGTCCTGGAATTTTTTGTTGGAATTTGTTTGATCTAGCCGCGGTGGTCATTTGCCTGAAATCATTTGATAAACATAATGGCAAACCCTTTTCTGCGTTTTATTTCTTTGTGAAAACAAGACTGTCCCTAGTTTTTAAGAAATTCTGCTTTTAATGAATATAAATGGACTCTGTTTATGCAAAAGACTGTCAAGACAAAATAAAGTGATTTAGGGCAAATAGCAAGTTTTATAAAAGCCAATTATTCTAGATTATTGTAGGCATCTTTGATCCGAAATAGAAAACTGTAGTGCAAATATTTCTACAGTAATGTAATGTCTTACGTCAACCGATACATTAAAACTATATGAGTCTCTGGAGTTTTGGAAACAACTTTTAAAAGCAAAGCTAATGGTAGTAGGTTGTTAACTGAAGGGATTTTTTAAGTAAACTAAGAAACCTTAATACAAAATACCTAGTAGGTTTATCGTTTTAAACTTATGTCGTTCTAGATATATTTATGACAGAACATGAATAGGTAAATTTTGTCTACAATAAAAAAAAAATTAGACCAACTAAATTTATAGAATGACAATAAATACAAAAATTAGTAACAACTATAACAATCTTTTTTTTGAATTTAGAATAATTACATTAAAATTGTATTAAAAATTTCAAGCATCAAACTAAGATACATACATACATTTTTGTAAAAAGAAAAATAAAATCAAAGATGCGACGGCAAAACTAATTCCTCCTTCCTTTTACCTTACTACTTAACTCCTTTTCAGTGTTAAAATTCCGTGTTAATTCCGAAAGTTTGAATCAAACTTCCAACCAAATCCATAATACACAACTCTACCTTACCGACATCCCAATAAAACAACCATAATTGCTTTTGTCTTTTCCAGAGTGAGACAGAAATAGAAACAAACGAACGAACCAGTTTCTATCTTGCGCAATGGGGGTTCTTTCGTTTCCGTTACATACACACAATTCCCATCGACATCCCCACTCCATTTATATCTTACCAAACCAGCCAAACTCACTTAACAACTTTTTCCGTTCGTTAAATAACGCCTCTTTACAGCTAGCACACAAAAACCCTCGTTGGCCGCACAGCCAATCACATGACGGAAATAAAACACCACAATGGTGGCCAGATTAATTGAATGAGATCTTCAATAAATTGTTGATGTGTGTTACTACTACTAGCAACCTTGTATAGGACACCTAGAAATCCGGACAGACACTCAGGACTATAGCGAAGGAGGCGATAATAATTCATGTCCTGATGTGGATTTCCAGAGTACGACTCCTAATTGGTATTTGGTTCTTCCAGGCAAATGAGAATTCCAACGTCAATTTCAACGTAATTGTGTTTTTCGGTTGATATCTGTTGTATCTAATATATGTAGTAATAGAGAAAGAGTCCTGTTTCCTCCTAAAGAAAAGGGGGATTCAGGAACGAACTGAAGTACCTACAGATGTAATTTATACATAGAGCCAAGCACAGTTCCATGGCATGGCACATCCTTATGACCAAATGGGAAGAATAAATTAAGTCCCCTCGTGTAATTGGATGTAATTCAATTTCAAATAATTGATGCTGAATAGCTGACGATGTTTGTATATGTTTTATTTTACTATCTAAACCTATATCTACTTCCACATACATCTACAGTACACAATTATATTATTGTCAATGTGGGACAAACACATTTACAAGCTGGAGATAGTAGGTAGGTTTAAGTGATTTTGATGGAATTGTGCGCAGTATCTAAGTGTGAGGGTAAGGGAAGGAAGGCGCATCTACCATAAAATCCTTAATTTAAATTTAGAATCTAATGGGCGAGGGCTTTATTAAAGGCAAATGTGCAATTAATTTTAATATGTGATGTGCGTGCAGTGTCACCGTGAATATTTGTACCGCATATGATGTGATCTAGCACCAAGCTCCATTGTAATTTAGTGAAATTGAAACCCGCGAGTTGTTAGCGCAGGTTAATTGTGATGAAGTCAGATTAAACTTGAACTAATGCAGATAATGTGTCATGTAAGTATAGGATGTAGCAAGGTATCTAAGTAATGTTTTTGCTTTTCACTGGAAATCATTATAAAATGTTGCTATCGTACAGGTACTTTGTTAATAAAAAGATAAATATTTTACATGCACATTAAGCTACCTGCCTACCTCACGTAAAGATAAAGTATCTGTCTATTTGTTTTCTTTTTTTTTCTAATCTGAAGGCTACTGAATCTAATGAAATCAGATTGTTAAAATTATAGACATAGACAGATGGGTATGTTCACTTAAGTTCATTGTAAGCCTTCGATTCGGTCTAGTACTTGTTCTGGAATGATCCTGCTTCAAGATGGTGCACTTAGGTAGGAACATAAACTCGTTTTTATTGTTCCTAAGAAAAAGTGCCTCACAATGCTTGGCTGGCATATTTTTTTATTATTAGTTTTCATTCGCTGTGTTGTTCATATCATGTTAAATCAATAGAACTTTTTGCGATCAACCTGAACCTGAACTAGGTAGGTAATTGACATCAACCAAATTGTTCCCTTTTTGAAATAATCCTTTGGTCAAAAAACTTCTTACTGATGTTCATTTCATTGAAAACGATGACAAATGAAACACTTGTAATGACAGAAATTCATGGTTATGTAAAAAAAACTGTCTCTACGTCTTACCAAGCGAATTATATTTTTATTGTTTGTAATGTACCTACTTATTTAAAAAAATTATGAACTATATAAATACCCCCATCGCCCCTAAAATGTTTTAAATAACTTTTGAAAATGAAGTATGTATTTCATGCAGATCCGTTAAGCCGTTCCGCTGCCATTTAATTACAAACATCCATACATCAAAACATTCACATTCATAATATTAGTAGATATAGGATAGGAGTAAAAAATAGCTAGGAAAGTTGTAAGGTATGCGCCCTAGTGTACAATAAATATTCAAAAACTCTATTTCATATTAACGGTTATAACTTTGTGTAAATTTGGTATGGTATAAAGTTTAATAGGGTTTTTATAATTAGGATGCCATTTAAACATAATAGGGTGCCTGTGGCAAGACTGTACAAGAAAGAATCGCGTATCATTATAACATTGGTGCAACTAAAGGAGACAATAAATTTTTATCAGCGTGTGTTGGATTGAATATTAGTTGTCAGTTTCTAAAGTAAGTGTATTTATTTTATAGGGGTATAATGGCAGTCCTGTCAAAGTATTTGTTTATCCACAATGTTGTAAAATTAGGTACCTTTATTACATCGGTGTACCCTCGCAGATTCACAGTCAAATAGTAGGTATATCATCTAACAGGTTCCTCTTTGCCAACGCCGGACAACAAAAATGTTTGTAAGCCTATTTTATGAGTCATTCAGCGATACAAGTAGATCAGCGCTGTGTACACAACAATTCGGTGAAAAGACCATTTGTTCAAGAACTCCAAATATTTTTCTATAAACACAACGAATTGGTAACATTATTTGATTTAAATATTATCTAATAGAACAACGTCTGTCGGGTCAGCTAGTATATAATAAATTTGTAAATTGGTTAAAACAAATCACCCACATAAAAAATTAAATATTTTCAAATTTACAAAATTCGCCCAGGTATGTTCTTGGTCAAATTGGCCTTTTTTGTGTTTTAGACTTTGTATGTTGCTGTAAGTACTCACATATAGTTTCGAGACCTGGGGTGTTAAGCAAAAGGCACTCTGACCTATGTATTAGGTACGTTCGGTTAGAAAGGAAAGGAGAATTGTTGGCCCCGTATGTGACGAAGGACGTTTCCGGAGACCACACAAACATGATCTGTATTCTAACTCGAAGCTGATATCCTGAACAAAAAAAATGAAGCTCGGTACACTCTGGTGGGCTGGTCACCTAGCTTGACTGAGAGAAGAGCAACCACTTGGAAAGTCCTTTTCGTGGTACAATGTATAATAGGCGACAGCATGGCAGACCATGATGCTTAAGCAGGACCTGGAGAAATGGTGTAAGCTAAGATGGACGTCCGAAGCTTTGGGGTGCGAAATGTATTATAACTTCCTATTATTTTAAAAATATAAATTTTTTAAATACAATTTTTTTTTAACTTTTATGCAAGTAAAAATGTTTTAAAGGGAGTATGCCTGAGTATGCATGTCTCAGCAACCAATTTTCACACAGAAAGTAAAAGGTGGATTTCAAAACCTTGAATTTCCCATGAACCTTTAACGAACAGCCATTTTTTCCAAAAAAAATTTCCTTTCGTCACATGAATTTTAAAGTGCAACACGAAAAGGGCTGTTGGCGTTGTTTTGAAAAATCAACCGGAACTATTCTAAAATTACTACTTCAATGGGTACTAACTGATTTTTCCATACAATTCATAAGCCCTTTGAGAGCTATCAAATTGGTATTTAGGACTTGCTATATGCATACCTAATTTTAGAAATCTAGATGTACATAGCTATATGTACTAGCTTTTTATATCAGATTTAGATACATATTAGTCAAGCTAGACTAGTAGCTATTAAACCTAAGGACTAATGTGAAGAAATTGGGTGTTCGAGTTCCTTATATACTAATCAAACATTGTTAAATATTAAAATATAAAATAATATCACGTCTAGAAAAATTGAACCTCAAAACAGCATTCTTTTCAATTTCCAGCCAAGGTCCATATCGTCTAAATCTTTTTCAAAGAAATTATTTTCCATCATTGCCGCCATTTTTATTTCAATACAGATGACATCATCATAAAACTGATCAACACTTATTCAATACATTGACATTTTTAATTTATTGTTTGAACACTATTAAATTCGACAATTTGCCAACAAAGCGATGACACAATCATGAATGCCCAGAATGTTATCCTTTTTCAAATCTTGTTTAACCAAAGCAACAAAACAAAATACAATAATTTCAAGATTATCTTAAATCTCATTGTCACCATATCACCAGATTAAGATTCATTTAGAACTTCTCCCTACTTCGGAAACAAAACCAAAAAGTGTGATAAATAAAGAAATCAAGCAAAAGACACCGACAAAATTAGTCCCCAAAAAATAATAATAAAGGAATGAAACAACAATCCACACAACAACAACAACAGCAACAATACAATAATTCCTTATTCGCTCCAGAGCATTAAATCAACGAAAAAATTCCTCCTGTCTCAGCGTCGTCGTCGTCGCCACTCACCGTCACCACCAACACCATGGCTTGGCAACATGCAGTTGTTGGACCTCAAAGCATTCTTGTTGTTCGACAGCACGATTAACAACACAAACGGAAAACAACAACAAAAACAAATTGGAAACAAGCAAGAGCAACAAAGATCCGGGATCGATTTGATTTTAAGCTGCTGCTCCTGCTTCACGCCCGCCCTGTGCAAAGATGCTGTAAGCCTATAATACCAGAGACGGAGACCGGAGACCTACCGCCGCGGAGTGGATATGATGCGGATGATGGTGTGAGGCAGAGGCAGAGGCAGAGACAACAGACAACCAACGAACGTTCCGAGTTTCACGCCACATAATTCACCAAGGGAACAGCTTAATCATAATAAAAGAGTATCTTTGATCCCCGAAGCCCAAAATGTTCAAACACGAGTGCGGTACTGAGTTGAGTTGAGAGTACCAATATCTTTCTACGGTGGCAGAGGGGTGAAGAAGCTGTGCGATGGTTGCGGAATAAAGTCGTTCTCGTTTTAAGTTAGAATTCATATCGTGGTAGTGGGAAGGACGACTAAGAAATGCATTTCAGGAATGCGTTCGATACCATCATTTGGTTTAGGTATGAGATAAAATAAAGAAGATAAAATAATGTTGAACCTATGAAAATTTTGTTACAGGAAATCCAAAACCAATGCGTCCTAGTCCAGTTTTTTTATATTCATTGTAATAAATGGGATAAGTTGTAATATTTTCTCAAAAACTACTCAACCGAATTCGATAAGTAACGTGTGATCGCAAAAATTTGTTGTGGTTATGGGGAATTTTTTTTTTTTTGTGAACCAATTTTTAATTTTATTTTAAAGGCAAAATGTAAGTTTTTTTTTTATCCAAATTTGTTTATAGTATTTTTGTGCACCAAAATTATATCACAATATTTTTTTTATATTTTCATTTACAATATTTTAAAGCGAAAAAGATATTTCAAAGTATCAAAGATAGTTCATCGGTATCGGTAGCATTGACAAATTTTTAAATTTTGTATCTTAAATATTTTGAAAGAAGAACCAATTCTAAATGTTGGCAATAAATGTATGTTAACTAGGTACTATACCTAAGAGATTTCATTTTAATAGATATATTTAAAAGACAAGTTTTTGTTCACAAGAGATCAATGGAATTATATTGTTCTATAAAGAAGAAGGTAAGAATGGCCACCATGGTTATGATTAGAACACCATATCCTTATCATAAAATTTTCTTGACAACTTTTAGAATCCCATGGTATTGCAATTGCATCCATTGTAGAGCATTCGCATATATTTTGTCTTTTAAGTTTATGGTTCTAAAGAAAAAAGTCTAGATGTGGTATTGATTCACAAAACCTCGATGGAAAATAAATCACTTCTTCGGGAAATAAGAAATTTAAATTACAACAATTCAATACAATTTTGATAACGTAGTCCTGGGATGAAAATGGGAAACTCAATCGGCAAAGATATGACATGAAGTTCTTGGTGATCGACTGACTTGAGTCCTTAGATACTCCTTACATTATGTTAACTGAACTTTAAAAGTCTTAATTTCTAAGCCCCACAGTCACAGCAGAGGCGACTTCTCAAAGCCAACAGAGCTTACAATAGCGTTTCAAAGCTAAAATCCAAAAACCTTACCATAACTTCTAAGCTGCTGTTCTGTACATTACGATGGTTCTATTAGTACTCAAAAAAGCATTCTGACCTTAAAGACGAGTTCGGGAGGAAAATCTTAAATAGAATTGTTAACCGAGTATGTGAGGAAGGACGATTCCTTAGACGTTACAATCAGTATGCAATTTACCTCGAAGCAGATATCGTGAGCTGGTCACATAGCTCGCATGAGTGAAGAGAAACTAGCTCGGAAAGTCATTTGTATACTTTATGTCTCTGGTAGGATACAGACCATGCTTAAGCTGTGGATATGGCTTAGATTAGGACGCCCGAAGGCTTAGGGTGCGCAACTGCGATGATAATGAGGTGGTGAGGGTCACAGTTTAAACTTCACTGCACCTGAACCTTAAACGTATTTAAAGGTTTTTAGTTTAACTCTCCTGTTTCACAGTGAGATCTGATTTTCAGTTCACTTTAATTTCATATTGTGACGTGACTTGTCCAGAACGTCACTTTTTTGAAGTTTTTCAACTATCTATATCTTTTCTGAGGTAAGGAAGAGAAGAAAATAATATAACAATAAATTTTTGTAATTGCGAAATTAACTGAGTCCAATGATTAAGCGAAACTTTGAAACCGAAAAAATTGTTGAATTGAAGTTTAAACCGAAACCACTGCGAAATTGGGGGTAAATATTTATCCAAAATATACATCGCAATGTTCATAATGAAATATCTTAGTTATACCAAAGATTGACGAGGGTTCGACAAATCTGTGCGCTTTCACCAATACTTAGTGATAGGTCTTTTTTTTTGCAACGGTCATGGTTTCGATTCTTAACAAGACTTACTTATCCGACAGTTTTATTTTTTCAACCCAGTTTTTCTATATTTATTACCAGCCGAGCGCCTAGAAAGAACTTCGCAACGAAATAGTGCTTTAGTCAAATGTCAAAAAATAACTTCTTCAAAATAAAACCTCTAGGTAATTGGAAAATCCTTTATTATAAGAATAAAAAAAAACTGTAAGAATTCCCCTTTCGTAATCTTAGAACTCAAAATTAAAAAAAAAATCTTGTGTTGAAATTGATTATTAAAATTCAATACACGCGCTTTAAATCCAGCTGTAACTATAGGTTGTTTGAATCCGTAGTTTCGGTGTTTGTTAAAATTTTAAAATCGACTAAATACGAGTATGTTTTACCGTTAGATTTCATTTTACCTAGAATCAAGAAAATTTGTTTGAATTCGATTTTTGCCAATAAAATCGCAAACAATTCAATGAAGCTTTTTAAAGCTAAATGACATTTTATTGACATTTCAAACATCTACTAACGCAAAAGGGATATAAATTACATACAAAGCTATAAGCTGATCTTATATAGGATCAGGATATTAAATTTCTATCTTACCTCAAAGATACGTATACATATGTATATGTATGTGTAAAAGTATAGTATATACAGAGCACACATACATATATATGTATATATAATAAACGTATATATTACGAAAAAAGCTTTAATTCATTTGTCAAAAGACTAAAACCTTATTCTACCATAAATCAAATGGCTCATAAGGTCATTAGATACCATTATTCTTTAACTGATGCCAAACAATAACAGACAACAGTAAATATACTTAACTCCAACCTGGAAGACAAAACAATCAAGTTATTCGTAATATAAATATACGTATGTATGTACACATGTATGTAGCAGAAACAACATATAATGTACCTACAGCTATGAAGCTGACCTCCCACATTGAATTATTATAAAATTATACGTGCGGGTGTTTTGAAACGACTCTAAACAATATATAGGTACCCAACACCGATAAAGTTATTAGCTGGAGCGGGAGCTGTATTCCGCGATCGATTTTATTGGCGGTGCCTTTGAGTTTTTGTTATCCCAATTAGGTTTTTTCGTTCGCATCAAGACCAATGCCGAGACCAAAACAG
Organism: Scaeva pyrastri; assembly: GCA_905146935.1. Taxonomy (NCBI): domain Eukaryota; kingdom Metazoa; phylum Arthropoda; class Insecta; order Diptera; family Syrphidae; genus Scaeva; species Scaeva pyrastri. The sequence continues at coordinate 132,322,270 of LR989927.1, forward strand.
ATCTCCAAACAATATTATCCAATGGCTCAGAGTTAACCATAACCTAACCATATATGCCCCATCGAGTTGGACTTATAACGAAGTTTCTCATCTGGCATCAGAGTTGTTGGGCGCGCGTCATCGCCTTTAGCTATTCCGATCCCCATACTCGTATATGTATGAAGTGGCCGATGCAGTCAGTGGTCCAAAATTGCAATATCATCATCAGCATCCATACAGCATCGATGGTGGTTCTTTACTTGATGGTGATCCTCACATGTTTCTGGAATAATGGGTACTGGGATACCTTACCTAAGCTAGTTGGTGCGATGATGATGATGATAACAACGGTCCTCAGATTTATGGGTATTTGATCGTGCATCTTCGCGGTAGGGCGCACCATGACTTTGCGGTCGTGTACAGTACACTACACATACATATGAAGTTAGATTATTGGCGATTGTTTGCCATACATAATGGTTCTTCTTATTTCATACCATGGGCGAGTGTGGGTGGCAAGAAATAAAGTCATATTATTTTGCTAAAGTTTAACGATTATTTAAAGGGAATGTTATGGGTGCAAGGTGTAAGTATGTGTCTATTAAAGCCTATAGGAATACGAATACGCCAGGTTTGAGGTGTAATTTATGATTTTGATATGATATATGATATCTTAGAGCTTGAATAGTCGAGAGATTCTTGAATCTTATAAAGGTACTTTCTTAGTAAAGAACAAGATGAATCTATTAATATGTTGAGAAGGATCTTTTTGAAACTTTATATCAGGAAGGGATATTTATCCTAAAAAAAAAGGTAATAATTTCTGCTTCATCCAGGAGTCCTGGACCAGGACCTATCTTCATGTCAAAAATCAAATCGAATATGAATCTAATGGAGGGGGTGGGGGTTAAGTCCCAGGGGTAGGATGATGAAACTTAAAAAATTGTTCTCTCAAAAGAGTCAAATGACCATATTTCAACATAATTTGAGGCTGATCACTGGACGAGATCCAACCAGACTTCTAGGAGTCTTTGTCCATATCGAGTATTCGAAATGAAATATTAGGTACACTTTATCTACTTAAAAACCTTATATCAATATAACTAAAATTCAATGAAATCTGAAAGTTTTCAAATCCAGAAAGATTTTGAAGATATTGATTACTATTATGTATGTTGAAACTATGTATAGTACTCTAGAGACTGGCGAGATCATGAGAAATCTTAGTTCAAAATAAGTAGTCCTGTCTAAGGTATACCGTCTGGTCTTGTAGGCTTGTATCATCTCTAATTTACAAGACAAGATCCCGATACGAGACCAAGCCTTCCGTCTCGTAGTCAACTAAATAAAGTAACTTTAAGTTAATCATATGTGCTCGGCTAGTCACGATCAAATTTCAACTCTAAAACATAAGTGGTTCCTGAGATAAAGTACTTAAAAATCTCAATAACTGAAAACTGACTGACAAGCAATGTATCTATACAGGTATTGCTATGACTTTTTATCGTAATATCGTAAATATTGGAACGAAGCAAGATAGTAGGTTAGTAAGAGAAATGTTACCCAACGTTCGACGTTTGAAGCTAATTTACAAATCCTAGGGTCGTGGTTTTTGGCATATAATATCGTCAATACGATCATACAACTATTTAAGTGCGTCACACCAACCAAACGCGAGATTGGGATTTAGCTACAAAGTTTTATCTGATATCGTAGAATCTTGAAATATCGTAAAAATGCAGCTAAGGTTGTAAGAAAAACAGAAAAACAGAAAAATAGGACTATGCCCTTTCACCACCAGACAGTAGGGAACTATTTGCTTCCCCTCAGAGCTTAGTATTTAAGGATTTGTAAAATTCTTTATTTTGACTTAGTTCGCTCAATTTAGTTGAACTACTAAGAACTACTTATATCCCTTTATCAACCTTCCCATGTCTTGTAAACATGTCCTGCAAAATATATGACAAATCGAACAAAACTTAATTTCTGACATATTAAAGAATTGTAGGCCAACAAATCATTCCCCATTCCCAGCCATCACTTAAGCACAAAATTTAATAAACTTCAAACCCTCGTATGAAACCTACCAACCAATATACTTCCACCATATATAAACCATCAATGTACGAGAATATAGATTTTTATGACTTTTGACAAATTGAATTGTGGTTCGTTCACTTGGAAAATTCATCTACTAACTCCATTCAATATATTCAGTACACACACACAGACTCAAAGCACCATCAGGCAGTTGTCACATTACTGCCAAGTCATCATCATCATCATCACCATCATCATCGTGATTATATACGCACCAAGTAAGTTAATATAAACTCAACTCATGATGGTTTTCGTGTAATAAACATCCTCTTGAGGTGCGTGAATGTCAATGTTCTGTTCATGCGTATTTTTTGACACTTCCGAACAACCCCACATCCACATTAATAGGCAATATTTACCGGAACTAATTTTCAAACTCGAATGAGATTTTTTCGCTTCGCATGTTTAACGGTTTTGTTTTTATAAGAATGGACAAAAAATCGGGAAGTATAAGGAAGACAATGACATGAAAAACCTGTTTTGTCATAGGAACAGGAAGACTGGAACAAGTGTCCGTTGATAATTCAATTACTTGCACTCGAGAGCAGTTTATTGTCCTGATTTTTTGATTTTGAGGAGGTGGATGTCCTTGATTTTGTGTGCGAGTATAGGTAATGAGGATTTATGACTTTTTATAATTAAATATTTTGGAGAGACTATATAATACATACATATAGATGAATTGTTTGACTTAGGACTTCATTGGGGGGTGATAAATTGAATCAGTGTTCTGCAGGTGGCAGGGTTTCAGGAAACTGAATTCGGTGGTGTTGTCTAAGTTTTGTTTAAGGGTTAAGTTTAGTCTTAGTCTTAGTCTTAGTCTTAGTCTTAGTCTTAGTCTTAGTCTTAGTCTTAGTCTTAGTCTTAGTCTTAGTCTTAGTCTTAGTCTTAGTCTTAGTCTTAGTCTTAGTCTTAGTCTTAGTCTTAGTCTTAGTCTTAGTCTTAGTCTTAGTCTTAGTCTTAGTCTTAGTCTTAGTCTTAGTCTTAGTCTTAGTCTTAGTCTTAGTCTTAGTCTTAGTCTTAGTCTTAGTCTTAGTCTTAGTCTTAGTCTTAGTCTTAGTCTTAGTCTTAGTCTTAGTCTTAGTCTTAGTCTTAGTCTTAGTCTTAGTCTTAGTCTTAGTCTTAGTCTTAGTCTTAGTCTTAGTCTTAGTCTTAGTCTTAGTCTTAGTCTTAGTCTTAGTCTTAGTCTTAGTCTTAGTCTTAGTCTTAGTCTTAGTCTTAGTCTTAGTCTTAGTCTTAGTCTTAGTCTTAGTCTTAGTCTTAGTCTTAGTCTTAGTCTTAGTCTTAGTCTTAGTCTTAGTCTTAGTCTTAGTCTTAGTCTTAGTCTTAGTCTTAGTCTTAGTCTTAGTCTTAGTCTTAGTCTTAGTCTTAGTCTTAGTCTTAGTCTTAGTCTTAGTCTTAGTCTTAGTCTTAGTCTTAGTCTTAGTCTTAGTCTTAGTCTTAGTCTTAGTCTTAGTCTTAGTCTTAGTCTTAGTCTTAGTCTTAGTCTTAGTCTTAGTCTTAGTCTTAGTCTTAGTCTTAGTCTTAGTCTTAGTCTTAGTCTTAGTCTTAGTCTTAGTCTTAGTCTTAGTCTTAGTCTTAGTCTTAGTCTTAGTCTTAGTCTTAGTCTTAGTCTTAGTCTTAGTCTTAGTCTTAGTCTTAGTCTTAGTCTTAGTCTTAGTCTTAGTCTTAGTCTTAGTCTTAGTCTTATTCCGCACACCGTCACATTGTTTAAAGTTCATTAAAACGTCGCATCATATAGGTACTTTTTATATGACCGCAGACCAAGTTAAACCACCCAAAAGCCTCTTCTGATGTGGAACACTCATAAGACACTAAAAGCAGCACCTTTAGCATCATAAAAGCATCATATCTTTTGTGGACAACATCCAGCCTCACATATATCGAAACAGCAACGCGACTGACTGTACGCATATACGTACTTATATGGTGTACACTCAAATTCCAACTGTCATAACTCTCTGCAGTTGGCAAGGTTTATCTCATTACTTACACCCGAAAGCCCATTAATGTCAGGTCCGCGTTAAAAATCGATGGATTGGACATTGGACGGTTGGCAAGCTCGTCGGCACAACATCAAAGTGCTCCAAGGTGGTAATTATACCAACACACATTGGCCAGGCATCACGGGCGGTGGTGGTGGCCGGCCCGGCGTGTTGGTAGGTAACTTTAATAAATATAACCAACGTGAATATTGCTTATAAATCCTTAACTACATGAGTGTTGAGCGTCTTGAATGCATGACGGGCCTTGGCATCTAATTGCTTTTATATATGATTTTCTGCAAGACATCACCATCGCGTCGTGTCGTCATCTCTGTGCGAACATGGACACATGGATACCTCCAGAGGTCCAGAGACGAGACTCCGCATCAGCATAAATGTATCTTCTTAAGTCAGACACATTCGCGACTGCGCGTCGTCGTAATCGTCATCGTTGGATTTAATAAGCTTGTTGGGTGGTAAACAGGAGGTTCGGCCAATCCCATGCGTGGCATTTTAAGTGACAAAATTCCCTCTTTAATTAGTTATTCCAGAGAAACGCTCAGTCCGTGCATATCCACATAATTCTGATGACCACAAAGGGATTTTTAATAATGCCGTTTTTTTTTCTTTATTTAACGCCCCCTGGCGATTGATAAATGTAATTGATCGTAATTATCTTTCGGCTTAATTGTATGTGATTAGTGGTGCTGGCGAATAAAGAACCGCAAGCTTTCTGCATCAGACATCACCTAAATGTGTGATGATAAAAAAACCGCAAATGTGACATAAGAATGACAGAGAATAACGGACTTACGGACGATGATGATGGGCGCAGACGGCTTGACGTTGACATCACACACTCGTTTTAAACGTTCTGCTTGATTGGTGTAATTTGGATCAAAAGGAATTACTTAGTTTCTGAGGTTAATGGAGTGAATATATTTTATATTAAAATTTATTCTCTTTATGTTCGAAATGACATGAGTGTCATGTCTGGATGATATGTGAAAGTTTAACCTCATAGTTAAATTATTCGAATGTGTCATCCTATACGAAACAGAATAATTAAGTTAAAATGTCATTCTTCACCTCGTTTTTTTTTTTGTTGAATTCTGGAAAATTGACGTGCATTGCAGGGAAAGGAACATCTGCTTGAGAACTCAACATTTTTATAAAAGAAAATCATTTAATTCTAGTTTTAAGCACTTTCATAATTTTAAATTCGCAAGCGTTCTGCTTTTTCCATTTACTAGATTCCCATATTCAAAGCAAAATAGCTCCGTCATTTTCCTTGATGGTTAGTGATTGATTCAAAGGAGAGGATAGGATCTGTTTGTCTTGATTTGAAGCTTGATTTTCATAAATATTTTAACTTAAATGACATTTCAAGTTTGTCTCGCTAAAACTCGAGAACGGCTTGGCCGATTTTGGTTTTGAAATGTTTGGCGTAGTTTAGGGAAAGTTTAAAAAGTGAAAAAAATATGGAAAAACTGCAAAAAAGACAGTAAACAAATCAACTACATACATTTACTTGTCAGTTTTGTCAGTTGGTTTTCAAATTTGTATTTTCCAGTCGATAACGAAATAAAGGGTATAGTTCAATTTGAAGGGCCGATGTTAAATGTAAACCACATCTAAACGTCAAGTTTTTTCTCCATTTAATTTGACATTTCTCAATTTCAGACCAATCGAGCGACGCGTCAAAGTTATTCAGGCTTATTTTGAAAATTGGTGTTCAAATCATATCGTGCAATTTTTGAAGAAAATCATCAGTGAATTCGTCAGTAAGCTAAATTGCCGCATTTGGGCTGTTTGTTGCGGTTTATGGGCCGTCCGTCGGCATCATCGGGCCGTATTTTTTCCAAAATAAGGCCAGCCAGAGAGTTACGTGTTCGCTATCGTCAGATAACAACGAACTTTTTATGGCACTAATTGGAAGATATGGTTGTGGACGATATGGGGTTTCAACAGGACGGTTCGACTTGCCACACAGCTAACGATACAATAGCACTTTTGCGCGACAAATTCAATGGCCGTGTTATCTCACGTGGTGGCGATGTCAATTAGCCGCCAAGGTCATGTGATTTGACACCGTTGGACATCTTTCTTTGGGGTTATTTGAACGAAAAATTGTACGTGGATATGCCAGCAACAATTCAAGAGCTAAGGGATGAGATAATTCGGCACATTAACGGCATAGAACCTTAATTATGTATGCATCATCGTCATCGAAAATTTTGACCATCGGATGGAGGTGTGCCACCAAGGTCGTGGCGGCCATTTGGCCGATATTTTGTTCCATCATAAAAAAAAATATTTTTGACTGTCAGTTGGTTGTAAAATTTTTATATTTCATTCGTCTGTCCAACCTCAATTAAAAGTTATAAAGTTGCATGTCATTCTGTAACCATTTTTTAGTTATTAAAATCTTTTATCATCAGTTTGTCAATGCCTGAGATTTACTGATCTTAAAATGCCAAGGAAAAGACGAACTTCAACTCAATATAGGTAATTCAAATAATTTAGAACTCAATTCCTACGGGACAAAGTTCGCGGGGTCCTCTAGTTTAAATTTAAATGATTTGAATTTGCAACAAAAGCCATTGGTTAATTAAAACAGAAAATACTTGTAATAATACAACAAATCTCCTGAAATATAAAATTCAATCTACTTCGTGGTTAAAAAGCCCATATCAGAAACAAATTGAGTAAAAATTTAACCCATCCTAAATCCGATAAGTCTTTGTTTGTAAAGGTAAATTGTTTCTTTTTTCAATAAAAAAAATTGATTTCATATCACTTAGGCGCACAAAAAACAAGATAAAGAAGAATTCTTTCATTATTAACATTTTCCCACACCCTCAAGACATTTAAAACATAACAAAACACATTATTACAAAGAAAAAATAATCATAAAGACCCACTAAAAGAATAAAAGGAAAAAAAAAACACAACCCTTATTCCTTTCACTTAATTCCACTAAAGAATTAAAAACGATTAATTATAAATTAAGCGCAACTTTTGTTCCACTTAATGGATGTATAGAAACACCCGCTATATTTTACTCATATATCGCCACACCAGGCCAGGGCCACCCGAACCGAACCCGATAGATCTAATCGAACTTACGTGTTCGACAGTAATTCAGTCCGCTGTGCTGCCAACAACGCCATCGCCACCCCGTTCGCTGGATGGCACAAGGAACACCATGGAACGCCGAACGCCTGCCTAGAGGAAATATTAATGGTCTGCCATTGGGTAGAGCATAATAACCCGCCATTGATCATACCACCCGACCCGATGCCGATACCCATTATACCGCGCCACCTAAAAACCCAAAAAAAAAAAGAACCAAATTAATTCATCAAGATTTCACCGTTCCTCTTGGAGTATTTATTAATCAATTTCTTCGATGTTGTCTCACATCAATATGAACCCCCAACAATAAAAAAAATGAGAAAAAAAACCGTATTCATTCGCTTATTGGTTTCAGTCATCAACAAATAATATTTATCGCTCAATTCCCGGACAACAAAACGCCACAAAAGGCTCATTTTCCATTTCCTGCGCGGAAATTTGTTTATAATCGTCGGCTAATGGCCACGGGGACCGATTCATCATCGGAATCACCACGAAATTGCCTTTTTATGAAACACATTATGGAATAGGCTTCAAAAAAAAGGAACCCTGTCAAAAAAAAAAAACCAGAAACAGAAACACAAAAAACGGGCCCGCATTTAGGTGTGCGAAGGGATTGTCCTCCGCGATCGATTTGGGTGTTCTTGTTCTGGTTTGGGTCTCTCGCTGTTTTTTCTCTGTTCACGCACCATCTGACGTGTGATCCAAAATGGGATTCTCTGATGGGTTAATTTCTGGAAGAATGACTTCATTGTCTGCTGTGATGTGATGTGGTGGCCCCGTAATGGATGCGTGATGATGAACCTCTTTATCCAAGCTGTTGTCTTTTTCCAGAACAAATAGACAAATTAAAGGGGTTTTCGAATCCTCCACTTTTTTTGTTGTTTAAATGAATATGTTAAAAAAGGATTTCTGAATTTTGACAGCAGTGACGCTGACGGGATGGCCAACAGCAACCAGAAACAGCAACAATCGCGCAACCACAGGAGTTTGTTTTGCCAATGGTAGGTGTGTTCGGGTCGGTAAAGGTTTGGGTTTGGAATAAGAGTTCGGGTCTAACAAATTTGTAATTAGGGGTTGCATCTATATCTAACAGCAATTGATCTAAGGGTGGAAATAATTGCATCAGGACAGCGGCGCAGTGCAGCGGACAGTGGTGGTATAGTGTGGCGGCAGCTGAATGATATTTTTAGGCATATCGGAAGCAAAACGGATTCCATAATAGCACCTAATTGCTTTTTAATGTTTGGTTGATTCTATAAACCACACACAAACATTTACAAATAACAACAAATTGAAATTATATTTGGAAATTGAGAGAGTGTAACGTGAGAAATCCCTGTCAATTAATTCCATTATATGTATGTATGTAATGTAGGTATTTCTTATTCCTTATTTAGAGAATACGAATAAGAAGAATAATAATAAATAAGCAAACGTAAAAACGGAACAACTATGGTAGGGTTCAATTAAAGTATTGTTTGTAGGATTGAACCTTAAATCAATATAAACCATGCTAACATATTATATTTCGAAAATCAAATTCATAGATGAAGGAATATTTATTAATTTCAAATTGAAAATCAAACGAAAATTTGTTTGCAAAAATGCACAGAGAATAACGAAGGTAAACTTAATTTTCAAGAATGATTACACTAAGTTAGTAATTTCAATTAAATTTTAGAAATTTTGTTTAAAACATAGAAAGAACAGAAGTTATTATATTTTTAGCTTAGAAACTCAAGTCTTAAACGTCGCATTAGGTATTAGGAGAACAACCTTATCATATTATTCCGGCAAACGGAAATTTTTTGTAAACAAAATGACAATTTTATCATTTATTGAGAAATGTATTAGGTTGAAATAATATACATATATTTGAAGTTAAGACAATTTTTGACACTTTTTATTTTTTTAAACTGTAAATTCGATATAGGTTAAAAATGTATCATATGTTTTAAGGTTGTATTGTGTAAAAAATAAGAAATTTGATATTCAAATCAAAGAAAATTTTTTACCAATTTTTTGTAGAATTTAAAAAAAAAATCATTTCACATGGTAGAAAATTATTCTAAAGATAATATCGTTTTTCTTTCTTTGTATATTATTTAAGTGGAAAATTAAAAAAAAAATTCTATTTAAAAAATAACGGTAATTTAAATAATTTGCAAATTTAAAGGTACCAAATGTGTATCACATCAAAATGTAGATACATAATAAAATTTATTTGAAGTCAATAGCATTATCTTTTCCTGGGATATTTGCTACCAATTAAAATTATCCCTTTTTTAAACTGCTATAGTGAAAAAACAGCTTGAAAAATTCTTATGAAACTCCTTTCTGCATCTTTCGAGGTTATAACCTATCGAATAAAATTTTATAAGAGTTGAGATATCGTAGACGAAAAAGGGTATTTCGATAAATTACGATAGTACGAATGGTTTCCTTCCAAATTAGCCTGATAGCTGAAGACGATTTTTGATGAACATTAGAATCAGTTTTCAACTGCTCCAGCTCCTTCGGAGTTGTCAATTATTATTTACCTTCAGCTCCTTAATCAGTTGGTTTTAGGAAGGATTCATTTACTTCAATTAAAGGTTTGATTGGCAATATGTCGAGTTGCTATTCGAATCGAGTGCTACGGGTTTTCGTGTACACATATTAATGGACAGTAGCGATGTTTTCAGCAGATCTTGCGGTTTATTAATCAGTTAGTTTAACTTTTAGTTTAAGTTTAATGAAATCTTAATTTGATTGCAAATGAAAATAGTATAACAATTTTTGGTTTTAACTTAAGATTGATTTGGTTTGGCCGTCTACAAGATTGACAATTATTTAAGCTTAATATTTCGAAAATTCTTTAAAATTTGATTTTTTTTTTTATTTTATTTTAAAAATCGTCAATTTATTTGTAATCCATATCTAAGCGTCGTCACTGCATATTTATACAAGACTTCCTAGCCTGATTCACCATTCAAAATACTCCGGACTTCGTTTACATCCATAAAAGACTTGCCAAAGTATCTTACTCCAATGAAATGGAATCTCCTTAAGATAAAAAAGGTCCTACAAAATTGTGAGTTCAGTCGGGATATCATACTTAAGAGGTAATCGCTAAGGAATAACGTATTTTCTTTGGATATTTAAGTTTAACTGCCTGTAGATTATCTTCCCAACTGCTCCCACTTTCTGACAAGATTCCCTTTTGATAAAATAATGTTCTTCAAGATCAGCATCATCTCCAAGAATTAATACATAACCAAATTGTAATTTAAGAGCGTGCAAACACAATGGTGTTACTGTTATTTCAAAATGCAGCATGAAATTAGGTGTATTCGAAGGTAATCGGAAAACTTGGAATAACCCCAGACTTGAGCACCATACAGCAAAATGAGAATAATTGATCTGAAGTTGATCGGTTTCTCCTAAGCACCAGCTTTGAAACTCAGTAAGTATTCGTTTATAATCAACCGAATGCATCAACCTATTGAATATCAGGGCACTGAATAACTTTACCGAATTTTTCAAGAATGAAATACCCCGGTAGTTCTCTGTTTGTTTAAAGTCTTTTGGAACGTTTGCTGTTTCAAATATCCTGTTGAATTCCTTGGGTAATTCAGACACAAATTCAATCGTACAGTTCTTATAGAATTCCACTGGAATTCGATTATCTCCCGGAGCTTTTCCTGCCTTAGCCTTTCAATCATCATTCACCACTTCCAAAGATGAAAATGGTGGGTCATTAATAAATTAAAAAGGATTCTAGTTGACTATTTAAGAACTCGAATTTGCCAACAACTTTGCCAATAATTCTGTTGATAGAAGGATTATGGCAGTTTAGAAATAGATGAAGTGCATGTTCATGTTCTTGATCGCTATATCCATTCAAGATATTTTGGAAACAAAAAAACAACTGATAATAAACGACATCCAATTTGACAGAAGTATAGATACGTTCAACAATAAGGCTGCTATAAACTTTTACAATTTAAATTTTGTATTGGAAAATCTTTAAGATACATAATATTATGTTCATATGTATGTACATTGTTTTGTTAAGAAATCAACATGAAATTTTCCATCTGCTTATTATCGACTTGTTCACTAATCCGAGTAAATTTAATGACTGTCACAAATTACTGGATATTGAAGTACTACATGTAACTTACTATATTTAATATATTTTTCATCAGTGAATATTGATTTCCTAAAATCTTGTTTATTTTCTTGCAACTTCTGTAGAGAACTCAAAGAAACTTTTGTATCTGAGCTAAGGGAATTTTATAATACCGAATCATAATTTTGTTCAATCAAATCTTCACATTTAAGTGAAAGCTTTAAAAAGGTGTATCTGATCTCAAAATTAATACTGAAAACAGTGAAAACAAAATGTTTGCATTTTTGTACATGTATTAAGAGTATTGGTCCTAGAACAGACCCATGTGGCATATCAACATCTCACTATGCTTTAAATATCTTTTGACTCAAACGAAGTCTGTTTGGAATTATTTAATTTTAATAAAGTCGATATTAATGCCTTTTTTTAAATGCTTCAATGTCATTAATGTCGGCGATAAACTTCAAAACGTATTTATCTACGGCAGTTAACATGATGTCTCATATTGTTGATAATAATTTCATTAATAATAAGTCACGGTATGTATAAGAACCATAAAATATTGTGAAATTTTATTTGGTATTAAAAAAAAACAACAACAACAACATAAATATACGAAAAGGCCAGAAGCCGTATATCTGGGTATACCTAAATTATAAGCTGGGCAATAAAAACAAGCTTTAATGCCTAAAAAAATCAAACGATTGTTTCTGCTCATTTCCAGAAGCAAATCAAATGAAAAAAAAAAACACACACATCAATAAAAGAGAAACTCTAATTAGTACCATTGTTGGATCTGAGATCTCGAATTAAGATTCAAATTGATTTAATCAATTGGCTGCGCTGCTGCTGAAGCTACTGCTGAAGCTGAAGTTGATGTGGTAGGTAATAAAATCCAATATCTAATGTGTACAACCATGTGGCATTAATTAATAAAACTTGCTAATTTCCCATCGATACGAGTGCTGTGGAAATACCTTTGGACAAAAAAAAACTATGAACAAGAAAATGCTTTTAATTATCACTCATGGTGAATATTGGAACCGTCATCGTCATGAATCGTAAATATCGAAGACACACGAGATTGAGGTGGTATCACAATGCATCACAGATGATCCAATGACTCAGGCCAATCTAATCATTTGCGGTATCAATTAGCACTCCCGTGTGGCTGGCTGAGGAATCTTGAGGAATCTAGCTATCAAATAGGTCTATCAACTACTTGGGGCGATACTTAATAATTGCGCGAGCGTCTATGGAATGTGAAAGCGTCGAGGCGTGTGGTGGTACGCAGATCAACTTAATTAGTTTGGGCATCGTTCTTCCTCCACCTTTTGGACAAAGAACTTAAGCAGCCTCACCTCTCCTACACTCGTACATGATGTGTAGGCACGTTCAGCTCGAACCTATAATGGACCAAGCCCATGAAGACCCACCATAACGTCGTCGGTCGTGGTCGTGTCGCACATACTCTTTGATCTCGTGCCGATCCTCATCATATCGTGGGCTCGTTGTGGCCAATCATGGAACAGGAATCTTCGTGGAGAATATCGGCCGCCATGGGCGATTGTTGAAGAAACTCATTAGTGGGGGACGTCACGTGCGTTCGTCGACGGAGCGCGGTTTGGACATTCCTCCTCCGATTGGTCGGCCATCAGTAGTCAGCGTGGTGTTCCATTTGTGTGGGTTTGTTCGCCTTTGTCCGCATGCGTTCATGGTTATGTTCTGTTCATGTTCATGTTCATAGTGCAATTGAACTAATGAGGCTCTGAAGTTGTTGGTTATTTAAGCGCACATTGAATTGTATCCAGAGTTAAATGGCGGCTTAAGTTTAACTATACATTATGTACATTATACGGCTATACATAAGTGTACACTAAGACCAGTGTGTTTGCGCAAAAATATAATTAATTCCTGGCGTTCGAGTTCGAGTACGAGTACGAGTACGGGAATACGAGTATGAGTTTGAGTCCTAGTTCACGAGTTGGTAATTGTTTGCTAAAACTAGCAATTAGCGAGATAATAGCGCTACTGGAACGAGTATGAGTATTTTTTTTTTTTCATTACCAGTGATTATAGGATTGGATGATGGCTTAAGCGCAAATGATGATGGTTAAGAGATCATTATAAGATTATGCGAAGTGACGGGCCGTAAAACAATTAAATAAATTTTATTTTTTTTTAATTTTTATGAAATCAGTTCTTACGAAAGAAAAATGAGTTAAATCTTATTCATTGTAAAAGAAAAGCTAAGCTTTAAGTAAAATTAATTTAAGTGGTAAAAACTTTCGATAAATTCAAATCTTCGACTTCTTTTTAAGAAAAGTTAAAATGGTACTTCCACTTAATACGAATTCGTTGCACTGCACCGTCCGTCTCTATCCATAGAAATGTGGACAAATAAAAGATGCAGCTCGAATTCATGACATTGCAGATCAATCCACCAATACTGAGTGAAATGCATAATTTCTGTGAATTTCTCTATAGATGCCAAACAAAACCCAGTTTAAATGAAAATTTCTATCAAGACAGTGGTAATATACAGGGCGGTCTCAACGACTTTAATCGAAAACTCTGCTTCTTCGACGGTAACGTAGACTCCACCGCGGATATTGTTAAAAAAATCTTTTTGGAACAAAATAAAAATCTATCAAATTAATAGAAAACTCATGGTTTGATTCAAGCTGAAAAGAGGTTTGCTAGAGTCAGAACTGTAAGCTTCCGGGAACCCTACTGAAAAAAACTGAATAAGTTAAAGCAAGCAACAAAGACATATTCGACGAACCGTTTCTAATGTTCGTCTTCTATGATAATCTTGCCACAATTTGTCCTGAAATTGAGATCATACACGATTTTATGGGGCGAATCTTCTTCTGAAAGGCCTTGAGGAACATGAATACATTGGTCAATTATTGGTCTGAAGAGCTGTCCTTCAAAGCTGGCAAAATAACTGCGTAGGCTTCTCTACTCTACTTTCAGCCTTTCTATTTCTTCTAACTTACCTCCTTTCTTTTCAAGGTGGTCATAGAAAAGTTAACAAATTTTCAGCTCAAGAAATATCTATAAGTACAGTACTCGTTGCAATTGGTCCGGTGCGGTGGTGATCTAATGGCAAATTTCACCGAGCAGTGGAACAAATCTTTACGTTTTCATGAAACAGGTAAAGTTATTTCGCTTAAAATTTCGATAGAGTTTAACATCAAGCTATTATCGAATCTCTTCTTGGGAGAATTACCATACAAGAAAAATAAGATGGTTTAAAATTATAATCGAAAAAATAAACGCTGATGTGCCTCAGGGCTCCGTTTTGACTCCTACACTCTTCCTTACTTTTTTTAATGATTTTTTTTTGTTCTGATAAAAGTACCCTCCTTTTTTAAATTAATATCTCTATTTTTCAGAGTTCAGATGTGGTTAAATTCTGATCTCGATAGTATTGCTCAATCGGGAGAAATACGCCGAATAGGATTTAATGCGTCCAAAATAGTAATCCCCCTGTCATTTTCAGGAAGAGCACTTGTATCTAGGAAACGAAACAGCTATCAAATATATCAGAATGTATTTTATAAACCATCTTTAGTGTAGAGGTAACACATTAGACGCCGCTAGAAACACTGCCAAATGTTTATCTTTTCTTATTCTTAATCGAAGAAGACTATTTTACCTTTTCTGATCTTTTTGTAACCGATTAGGCTAAGATTCAAAACTCGAGTGGATCATATCTGGGACTTAAGGCTGTTAAAATATTATTGCGATTTTCAATCATTTTAAAATAGTAACGAACAATATTTTTGAGAATTTTTAAAGCTTAATGAAAAAAGTGCGTATACGCCCTAGTGTACCAATTGTTTCCTTATTTAGAATGTAACACAAAAAGCATCTAGCATGAAATAGACATATAATAGAGACAAATATATCCTGGCTTATGATCTCCAGGGAGTTTTTAATCCATATGCATCTTTTGCATTAAATTTTTGACAATATTTTGTCAAAGTTGTGGCTTTCTGTGCTTAATCATAATGTACCTACATAACTTTTTTTTGTTGGATTTAATTTCTAAGTGTGTTAAATCTTGTATGAGTAAAGTTAGAGGCATAGTCAAACTAAGCCGTTTTGATTTACCTCTTCTTTGGATATCAATCGATTTTAAAGGCGAAATTGTAAGCATTCATTTATTTGAAGGGTATGAAGTGAAAAATGTAAACTTTTTCTCAGATAAATTTCTTTCCAAATACATACATATATCTACACATTTTTGCTACTTATGCACCACGATATGTTAAAAAGTTAAAGATTTTAAGCTGGAGTAGGAGTAGATACTCGAATTACCTCTGTGACTTTTCAACCATGAATTACTTCACTAACAACCTCAAGAAAACATCTCGTATTTCCATATTTGTTTTTTGATAAATTAAAATTAAATAGGCATTGTTCAATGTTCATGTATTTTTGTCATGCAAGTATAAGCCCACATAACTTGCTCATTAAATACACATCAGGTAGAAGCCCCAACTCAGTCCCCAATTAGAAATTAATCTTCTCTGTGATGAAATTTACATGTGATAGTGATACTAATTCGGATCTTAATTTCATACGCCTACACAACACATGGAGAATCGCATGAAATGTAATTGAAAATTAATAATAAAACTTGAAGCACCCACCATTGTGGCCCAAAATACCTTCCCCCGTCCCCATAGATATACATATAAGAATACGAAATACAATATCTGTAAGATACACACGTGCGCGGCGCTTTATTTCATTGCAATTAATTTAATCTTGGCAAATAAGTACGAGTACAACTTTTGTTTCGTTTATTTTTTTTTGTGTTTTTATATTTTTCTCAAAAAATAACAACAGCAGCAAACCCATAAAAAATAAACAAACAGATTATTTTCCCGTCGTTAATTCCGAGGGTTGTTTACCTATTCCCTGATGATGGAAGCAAACGGAAAGCGGGAAGCGGCAATCAGCAGTCTCAAAGGCAACCAATCAAATTGTATTCGCCAAATCCAGATCCAGACCCAAAGACAGAGCCACCACAAAGTCGCTTGTTTTCGCTACATAAAATTGAATTAAATTTCAGATCCGGCTTTGTGACACAACACCATCAAAACAGGAGAACACCCTTGTCCTTGTACCTTGTTCCATTAAATACTCGTACCTTTACACGGCAGAAATGTGTTTCTATATAAAAACAAATTCCATTCGGGTCCAACCGACCGAATGATACGAGGGTGACACTTCCACAGGAAAAGGGCCACATCCACATCTCTCCGAACTGCTAGCATTATTATCCAGATCCCCTCTCGGAAGAATAAGGACTAAAATAGACAACCGAAAACCTGACTTGAATAAATATAAGGCGAAGGACTCGATTCAAATGGCAAGGCGAAGTGAAGGCATGATGGTTTATGGGACTGAGATTCGGGGATGATTTCTCGCATCATGACCTTTCAATTGAAGCCTAATGCGGATAAATGATCTGACAATTACGACCAGCAGGAGAAGACGTTTCGAGGTGTCAGTTCAATTCAGTTTTGTGTTTTGTGGCCACCATTATCCTGATGGCAGATGAGCCAGGAGCACTGAGCAGCCTGCTGGTTGTTTTCATTTTAATATACTTTCCTCCTGACGGAAAGTCTTGTCTCTCGTCTCCCGTCTTGATGGGGTGATGTAGGAAGAAGTGGAAGTAAATAATGTACATGCCTTCTTCGTGCCCTAGCTAGTCCTCGAAGTGTGAAACAGGGAAATTGTCCCCCATATGTATCTGCGTATACAAAACGGGATTGTTGACACATTTAGGGATGTTTTATTGGTTTAAGGGTCGAAGCAAGGAATCATGTTTCCTTTGTAGAGTGCGCTGATTGATATACAAAGTTATTGTAGCGTGGTGTTACATACATGTACAGTACAGATACAGAGTGGATGTTGTTCATGATGGTGTTTGTGTTTGGGAAAATAAGTTGACAATGGTTGTTGAAGGATTTAAAGTATTTTCTTATTTTGATGATGAATAGTTTTGAAAATAATGTGAAAAAACACCACTGTACTGTGCAGGATGTAAATGGAAGAACGTAACAGACATCTAATTAATCTCGAATACAAAATGTGCGCCAATCTATGAAGATGCTTTAAATATGTAGCTCTTTAAATAAAAGACACTGCTTAAAAATGCAAATGTGTGTTACAAAATGGTTTGGTTTATGAACTGTTTTAGGAGCGTTCAGAAAAGAAATTTAAATTGGTAATTAAGAATCGAGGTTTCGAAGTCAACCAAACAGTCTATTCAAAAGATTTACTGATTTGTATGATTAAATAAAGGTCCTCGTTAATAAGTAAGTACATATACGTTTAATCTTTTAACTGATAATTTTGTACTGCTAAAAACGGGACTTCATTCTTAAAAAGTCTGGGTAAGCAATTCATATTATAACCATAAAACCTTAGCAAATTTAAGTTTTTACTCTTGATTTGAAGACTATAAATAAAATATATTCATATAAGAAAAAGTAGCGGCCCTAAAAGAAACCCATCAGGCACACCTTATTGAGAAACATAATTTATTTGAATTAATAATTAAAACTTATATAGGTAGCTTTGTAAGCTTAGAAGAGATATAAGTTGTTGAAGTTGTCAAATTTTAACTGAAGAATTTTTAGATTGTTAAAGTTACAAAAAATTTCTTATGCTATAAAAATTCAAAAGTAGTTGACTATCCTGTTCTATGGTATTTTCCAAAAAGAGATTTCATTTCGATTAAAAAAAAGGAGCAGGTATCGTTCAAAGAAATCTATGGATTTTTATTTCATTGTAAAGACGAAGTTATGTCATAAACAATGAGAATCGATATTAGAAAAATGGCCGCCAGGGTAACGGTTGTAACACCATACTTTTCTTGAAATTTTCCATTAGTATTGGCATAGACCTTATCTTTGCGTTTTAAAATCCAAAATGCGTTTCCCCAGGTTTAGCAGCTAGATGCTGTTGTACTCTTCTTAAACGCATATTTTTATTCGGTGATTATCAACACATTTATGTAATTCACTGTACAAATGTAAAATCATAATCACATCGCCAGAAAATGGAGAATGGCTTCTTATTCTTAACATTCAATTTTCCTATCTCTAAATTCGAAAATTTTGCTACTTCACATAGTCTCTGAGGTTAAAATGGATCGATGAAAATTCGGATCATTTCAAAAGGCTAATCGGCTTCGATAGAAGACACGACAATTCCGTTATCCGTTCATAGCCCGACTTGAGTTATTGTTTATCATTTTCATTTCAAGTATCGACGATTAATAAAAAAACCTGCTGGTAGAAAAAGAAATGGTTGTGTGGATGTAGGGCTCGACTGCTAATTTAGGCCATTCAAGAAGATCTAGACAGCAATTTTTTCTATTTTCTCCAGTTTCTCCTGGACTCCACCTGTGGAAAATAAGAATTTTCCACTGCACCGAAATCTACTATATCCTTTATAATTTTGTATTGTTCCATTTTTTTTAAGGCGTATAGTTTTTACTTGACAAATATCAAAACAAGAATACTTCAAAAGTGAAGGCTACTGCTTCGAAGAGCATTGTAGTAGCTGGTGTTGTTTTTCACTTTAAAAAGATTGCTTGTTAATGCAGTTTGATATTAAGAATTTTCTTAAATGGTGCGACTATAATCAACTTCAGCTGAATTACTCGAAGTGTATTTAAATCTTCATCTATCAATGATTTTGAATATGATGTCAGTCTTCTGAGGGTAATTGAAGTCATGGTTATGGTTTTTCCGATTTATTAAATGCCTTAGTTATAGAAATAGCTTGTTGTTGAAATATGTTAATTTAAACTAATTTAGAAAAAGAAGAAAATTACCTCAGTTTGCTATTGACAAGAAAAATTAGTGCCAAAGAATTTGATATTCTGTACTTTTTTGTTCTTATGTATTTACTTACTACTACTTCTCAATGGGTTTGGATTCACAATTCGGTCCGCTGGAAAATGTTTATTTAATTTTTCTTGTGTGCACCACGTGTCACTGAGAAAATATTCCTCATCTCATTGATACTTGAGCGTAATTGATCACAAAATTATACTGCATTGGTAATTGATACATGGGGAATTGAAGTAAACTTTCTAGTGTTGGGAGGACTACTCATAAATCACATAAATTGCCTTTGATTTATTCATAGACATTTAAAATAAAGATCAAGGATAAATGCGTAATGATCCACAACCATTCCCTTGAAGATCTTAACAGTTCCCTAGTTTACATAGAATGCATAGTCTTTTGCAAAAATTTACTTAGTCCAAAGTTAAATTTGTAAAGAATATTGATGAACAGAAACACTTATCACTTTGCCAAAAAATCAATTTGAAAAATTCAAAGTAAATAGTTGATAAGTTATTTGTGAAACAGGACCCAGGTCCGGACAGATATCAAAAATAATATTAGGCTTTTCGTTGGTACTCTACTGCTACTGTTTGGTAAATACAGACAGACCTTACCATCTGGTACATTATGCTGATGAAATTAAAGCCGAACCTTATGGCGGATCATCAGTAAATTAAGTGTACCATAAATAAGCGTCTTCCAACTTCAACATAATCTATTACCGTCGTCGGTCTTCGGGATTATCTCAGAAATTGCTTGACGTTTTCAATTTTAATATTAAATTGTATTGGCCCTGACTCATAATAAGCCACAAGTTTAAAGAATAATCATTTTTGGCTTGCTCCTCCTTTGAACTTAGTTCATATTTTACTAATGTCTACTAAATTCGATTGGTCGAATTGTTGTAACGATAAGTCTGTTAACTTTATTTTTATAAAACACTAGCAGACCCGCCCACGCGTTGCTGTGGCTAAGATTTTTGTTAAATTGTATTGTAGTAAACTATTTAACAGTACCTGTTTAAAAATATTTATTGAACAAAATTGACAGACGTGCGTCGCTCAATGCAAATTGGGTACCAGCACCAAAAATTGAAAAAGTACGAACAATTGAATTTCACTGTATTTACTTAGATACTATTTAGGTCCTCAGACCTACGAAGTCCGTTGGTGTTCCCTAGTGGGACATAGGGCCTCAACTATTACTCATACTCTCCATCGTGTGCGGTTTCCAGCGATGTATTTCAGCTACCTCCAGCTCGGTCTACCATCAACTCTTCTTCCTTCTTGTGTGAGTGGGTATTTAGCTTACTTCAAAATAAATTTAACTTGTACTTTAGCTGTGCTATTATATTGTAGCTTACATGAAAGGTACCATAGCGCCATCTATTGAATACTTACTCAATCCATTACATATCGCCATCTTTTAAAATCATTTGGAGCTAACAGATAATAATTGTGACTGTCAAATAATAAATTGAGATGTAATCTACTCTGTAAAGAAATTCGCTTAAGACGCCATCTGTTCTAGACTTATGGAAACTACGATCAATAACAACAATCAACGTTGTTGATCAGTTTATTATTAATTATTAATTATTGGGACCGTTAATTTAAATAATAACTATCCTATCATCTAAGTTGGACCAAATTACATATATATGCCAACTTTCATGAATATGAGTTGAGTTGTTTTTGAGTTCATTCTAGACATACACGCGGACATTGAATTTTTATATATTAAGATATTTTTTTAATTTTTTAATTTACACAAAAATTCTTTTGAGGTCAGCTACTATAATAATTCAAAATAATACTTTCCGACATGAATTTCAATATTCATTTTAAACTCTCCTTAATGACGTTTTCAATAAAATTAAATGAAAATCAATTCGTTCAAAATGTCATCACACTCGATTCAGTATTCAATTTTTCCAAAACAAAGTAATCAACATTTAAAAAAAATAAAAGTTAACCAAACATTCCCATCAATTTCACTTTACTTCGAGTCATAATCTGCATACAATTTAACGATCCATCAAACCATCAACACAACAAAGACTTTTAAATGAGCTTCACACCCACAGCTGGAATTCGCTTGATCCCGC
The DNA here is from genome assembly GCA_905146935.1 of Scaeva pyrastri. Classification (NCBI taxonomy): domain Eukaryota; kingdom Metazoa; phylum Arthropoda; class Insecta; order Diptera; family Syrphidae; genus Scaeva; species Scaeva pyrastri. The sequence continues at coordinate 132,343,582 of LR989927.1, forward strand.
ATCATAATCATTAAATTGATCCATGATCCGTTCACCGTGATCCATGGCCATCAAGAGATTGCTAATCTCAGAAACTCATTCAATCTCTTTCACCTTCAACCTTGTTAAAATCTTTTCAATTATAAATCAACGAGTGCAAAATGAGAATGATGCCCTCCCAATTGGATTGTGCCAGTTCGTTCGACATCGACATAGTATAATGATCCTTCGTTCAATAAAAAAAAACGCCTGGGTTGGGTATGTTTCGACATCGGCACCTTGATGACTAGGTGACATGACATGACAGCTCGATGAGGTTGACCGCAAGTCCACCTTAAGTCATTCCACAGCTCATCTTGGGATATCGGCCTGAGTCTTGCACATAACAAAAGGCGATAAAAGTTTCCTTTTTTAGTGCAACTTTCATCCTTTGACTGGCATTTTATTTCATCACACAATCCAGAGGTAACAATGTACGAGTATATTGGGACTGGGGGCTCTGGGCCAAGTTAACTTAATAAGTTGCGGTCAATTAACAGCCTGCAATAATAAAATTTGCTGAATTCAACCATCGTCAACAACACACCGCAGAATATTTTTGTGACGCTAAGTCTTCTTTCGTCATCGGGGATATGTCGTCATAGTTTGGCAAGTAGGGTTGTCTTATATTTTGATTGAAACAAGTTGAAACTAAATGTCAAACTTCAACTTTAAGAAGATTCTTCGATACGATAAAATTGTGACTGTTGTCATTTGTCACATTAACTCCCAGACTATAAGAGTTCTGTTTCCGCCGGTCGTCGTCGTCGTGGCTGTTGCTCTTTTAAGACCAAAATATTCGCATAAGACCAACGACGAGCAAAAATGTGACGTTGTCGTCGTAAATGGCATGAATTATGTGTTTGCGGTTTGACTGTAACTCTAACTATTGTTGTCTTGGTACAACCATCAACGATTTTGTGGTCGGAATGGCAAAAACTAAGTTGGCCACTTTATTTTAAGACATCTCTCCATTTCGATATTGAACATTGCATGCAGGCGTGAAGAAAAAAAAAAAATATTAATGAAAGATACACAAATAGATAAATTGTCAGCTATAAAAAAAAAAGTGAATAACCATCAAAGCGTGTGCATCATCGTGAAAATATCAACCAGCAGTATAATGGCTCGCATGCAACTTTGTTTGTGTAAAATAAAGTGTTCTGTTCGTCTATATGGTTAAACTTTGTCAAAATTAATATTAGTAATATGTATCTAGAAGTAGATTACATTTCTACACCGTAACAAAAAGTCACTTTAAATGAGCCTTTTAAAAGTACTTAGAGTAACGAACTATCGGAATTTTTTTCACAGTGAAGGTCTAAACTTTGGCTCAACTGATGCTTAAATTGACATTTTCTTATGACAAACTAAACTGTCACTTTATTAAATGCTTATGAATGCTTACGTTTATCCTAATTTTAAAAGGCCAAACATTGTGGGTTGATTTGCAAATAAAACTGAGTTTGAGGCTTAAACGAAACGCTTGAAACCGAATAAGTTCTTGAAGTAAACTTCTTGAAGGTAAGGTTTAAACTTCCAATTTTTAACTGGGGTTAGAGATAAAGCACTCTATTGAACTGAACTGAACTGAACACAAAGCTCGTTCAATTGAAATTGTTCACTTTACTGAACAAAATGGTACACTGTAGTAACTATAAGCGGAAGATCTGAAGTTTCAATATAGCTGATGCCAAAATGGAGAAGAAGGTATTGTTTTTCGAATTTGACAGTTATAAAATAAGGAAACAGAACTATTGGCTAAAGAAATTCATTTAAAAAAAGGAATTTTATTTATGTCAAGCCTAGAGTTAACAACATTTTTGCAACTGATTATAGTATTTTTCAAATAAGCTTAAAAAATATAGTACAAACCGAAAGATTATAGTGTTTATGAAAAGTGAAAGAAAAAGCCAAAATTATTTTGTCTGCATATTATTTTTTATAAAATCTATATTTTTTTGAACTTCCTGCATCATTTAACAATTTTTTGTTAACAATAAAAGTTTCGTAAGCCTTATCACGTTCAATTTTCAAATTAATAGAGACCAAAAGCTCTTTTTTGATTAATGAGAGACTCGCTCGGTTTCTTTCATCCCGCCATTTTGAGTTCATGATTGAAATACTTTCCGCGAACGCCGAAGTAGCAGGAATGGAGAGTAGAAATGAAATTAGCTTAAAAATATTTGGTAAATTGTTGAAGTTCTGTCCGTAAAATCTCTTGAATTCCTTACTTTTGGAAATATTTCATTGAGTATTGTTATTTCAAAATAAAGTTCATCCATCTTGATTTCCATTATTTATTGTAAGTTAAGAACTTGTAATGGCATCTCAAAGTCATCAAAGGAAAGCTCTTGTTTCAAATTAAATCTTTGAATTTTGTATAACAAGTTGTTTTCTTTAAAGTTAAAACATTTTTAAAGGTATTCCAGACATTTATTGAAGAATACTATAAAATTGTTTTTTATTTGATCACTTTCTTTTGGAGATTTAGCTTCTAAGGATTGCAACAATTTTTGTGTTTCACAACCAAAGAAACAATCTTTTTTGCATTGTTCTAGCGTAATCTTTGAATCCATTGAATTATAGTCTTTTTGCGTACTATCAAGCCCCACAACTGGTACCTATCATGATGTCGAATATCGAAAGTTGTTTTAGAAATTGTAAGAAATTAGTTTTTAATGAATGTATCATTTAGGTTAATATTATGAAAAGAAACGCAAATTTTATTTGCATACTTGCGGATGATGTTAATAAATACATAGTATGTACATATGTATATAAATTTTTCCCAAGGTTATTGATGTATATGCGACATAATTCATATCGGCCATTGCATTTCATTTCAAATTTATTGCTAGAATAAATTTAAGGAGTAGAAACATGTTCTTAAGCAACTGAGGGGCTGAAGCTATCAGATGAATAAAAAGAAAGATAGATTGTCAGAGAGAACCGATGACAAAAGCTGACAAAAACACCTGTAGGGTTTCAATAGTTTCAGACTGATGATTGATTCCAGTGACTGACAAAAGTCGATGTTTTAACATATTGAATATTTATTGGTTTAATTCTGTGAATACGAAAATTAGATGAAGTCAGGTCAGCATAAACTTCGAAATAATTCGCTGATTGTTTTCAATTGCTGCATTTTGCTGGATCCAGATCCTGTCGAGAAGGATTGATTTTTGGCTTATTTCTGTGTAAAAAATAACTGTCTTCATTGAAAGATAGTGATACGCATTTTAAAAAAAAGAAATATGATGAAATATCGCCCAGCAAAGTACCTCAACAAAATTTTACACTACATAGTGCATAGTGAGTATCCCTGAGTTCTGTTCCATGGACCACTTCCGGATACGTTGCTGTTTAGATCTAAAGAACTGATTTCTTCAGATGTGGCGAAAATTGGAATCATGTTCTTGGAAATCTTAATTCAAAATATTTGTTATCTATATTTTACCAAATAGAACCTTATATTTACGTAACGTGTAGCTTCAGATGTCTTCTATCTAAGAAAATTTCAGTTGAAAAGCTAGTGGCAACCCTGATAAAAGTGTACACAATTCTATACTTCAGTTGGTTATTTTTACAATCCAGGTCTTTTAAGTTTGAGGCTGTCACATAATTCCTGGACAGGTAGAGTGAGTTAAAGTTCCAAATGCTGATGTATTGCAACAATTTTTGGGAAAGCCCTTTTCTTCTATAAAATAATGCTTGCGACTAACATTCCTTATAGATTCAGAGCAAGTTGTACTTATTTTCAAGTTAGATACGATTTTGCAGCATTTGTTTGATTTGTGCACTTCTCTTTTAGTTGACAAATAAAAAGTTATAATGAAAACGTCTATTTTACTTCTCTATTCAAGTTGCCAATCATATGCGACCACTTAAAAGTTAGTAACCCTAAATTTGTTATCTCAGTAAAAATTAATCTTTTATTGAACTTCATTAATTGTGGTTCAAAAACTGCACCAAATATGACCCAAAGGCCCGGAATCGAATTGACACTTCATACACTCCTTTAAATCTCTCGTGATTTGGTCCGTTCTGGTGCAATTGGATAATTATATCAAATTTAATATTAATAGATTTAATTAATGGAGGCTAGACACTAACTAAAAGTTTTTGGACCGACATTTTTCGGGATACTCTACGCAACCTCGTCTGTCTCCTAAGTCTTTTCGAGTTCGATGGTTTTAATATACAAAATACCCTAAGTACATATTTTGTAATTTACTTTTCAAAATGTAAGTTTTCGAATTTCTGTGATATAGACAACATTATGGATGAAAACGTGAACAACTATGAAATGATATTCAGGATTGAATATTGGATTTGTGAGGAATTGTTCAAAAAAATTCAAAATCTGATGTCAACTATAAATTGGCAAAATATCTGTCCACTGTTTTCTTGCACTAATGCAGTTTCTAAGTCAGCTTTTTGTTTCAAAATTTTGTAGTTGCTGATGACTCCATTGAATTTATTTCATTTAATCTTTTTTAATGGCGGTATTAATTTTTTTTAGCAAAGTGAATTCTTTAAGAAGCCATACAAAATTTTACATCTAAAATACATAGTGTATTATCATAATTACACATGTCTTTAAAAGTTATATAAACTGAGAAACCATTAAAAAAAAATTAAACCACAACTTAACTTTCTGCAGTGGAAATTAAAACCCTTATTTTTAACCAATGCAAATTAAAAAAGGGCTCTGAAATGCAGTTCTTCATCTTGACCCCAATACTCTCTAAATAAATTGATGAACATTTTTGTCGAAGGAGTCATTCATCAAGTATTATCTTCGAAATGTGATGGCCTCGTCAAAGTGAAAGTAATTCATGAATTTTTTTTCAGTGTGACCTCAAAGTATATCAACCAACTGAATATCATGACTCCATTTATTAAACCTTATCTACCTTCATTTATGTAGGTACCTACTCGCATTCAATTAAAACGACACCACCATCATCATTAGCCTTTGTGCTAATGTATCTCTCTTAAATTAAAAAAAAAAATTATATAGATACCCAAAGACAAACATGGCGCAGTATGACAGGCGCATGGACGGTATACATAAAGCGGACAGAGGGCAGAGGGCAAAGAACAGAGGACACCTAATGTGGGTGAGAGATAAATTGCAGTAAATTAACTGGAGCTATGACAACCACGAAAAACCAACAACAGCTTTAACCGATGAACCTCCATACGCATATACGAACACAAGTACATACTTACGTAGATGAAAAAAAAATACGTACCCAATGTACACAAAATGGCCCCTAATTACATTCGAGTGCAGCGAACCACATTCGAAATTCTGCCGCAATGCCTACCAGCCAAGTCGACCATCATTATAATTTACTGTCACCCGATGACACACCCCCTGTCCGGCAATCGGCTCAATATAGTAAAGTACCTTTCAAAATTATTCGTATGAATTTCAAAGTACTTCCACTCCCCCGAAGCACTGCACCACCACCGCCAACCACCACCCGCCCCACGTAACCCAAAACCTATGAACTACTTACTATGCCTATAGGTACATTCATCATTGCACTTGATGGCCAAAGCGGTACGAGTATAGAAGTTTGTTGACGGTTACAAGTTAGTAGAAGGTTGAGGAGCTATACGAGGGTTGTCAACTACCTGGGTAGCAGAATGGCTGTGGCAGGGGCAGTTGCACAATGCACATATACGGGCCCGAGCGACATTGGAGCATTAACGTCAATTTGATGCACATGCACAATGCACATGAATTTATCAATTGACAAGGCGGCCCAATGTCATCGAGTGCTGCTGTTGCTGCTGATGCAGTGCACAAGCGTACACCATCAACCTGCCCTGCAGTCGAATGTGGTGTAGTCGTACATATACAGCATTGCGGAACATGTTACTTTCGTGGAACTAAGTATACCCGCAGTTCATTGCACGGAATATTACTTTAGCCCCGTTGCCGTTGGCGTTGTTGTTGAGGGGCAGGCAAGCAAGCAGGCCGGCAGGGAGCCCGAGGCTCCAGCATTTCGTAGTGCAAACAATTTTTTTGCTTTAATGGAAATTTAATTGGAGCGATATGAGCTGATAATTATCCAAAGTGGTGTAGCTGAAGTTTGGTTGCGCCCACATTTTGAGACATTGTTGCGTGCTGAGCGGCTCTGCTGCGAGTACATGGAAAAGTTTAAGATATAATGGCTTCACAAATGTGAATTTTTGATGTCTTGTTTATTGGCACAACTAACAGTGTCATAGCTGTTTAGCATATACTCTTACATGTATGCAAACAATTGAGACACAAAGTATAACGATGTCATCGAAATATACACCTTCTGTTAAAATGTGCATACATAAACATTTGAATGGTGTGGTGTCTTTGATAGGAAGGAATGAAAAACACTTTAATGACATTGACAAGAAAAGTTGTAGGAACGCTACTACTTTTGAAATAAGAACTATGGAATGAAATTAAATAAAATGAAGTCAGTTGTAATCCTAAAAAAAAAATTAGATTGATTTTGTTTGCTGCTGAAGAACTTATATGTAATTGTTTCAAAGTACCTCCGCCTCAAAGGACTTAGGAGCATTAATTTCACACGTCTTACTTTAATATTGCAATTTAAACATTAATATTAACATGTTTAAGTAATTTTACGTATCATAAAGCAATTTTTATAAAAATTGCAAAGTAATAAAAAGTACGTATACGCCTGAGTGTGCCATTAATTGCATATCGCAAACTTTCAATATTTTTGCCACGTTAATGGACATGAAGAGAAATTCTATTAATAAATTTTATATTGAAATTTCCTCTAGAAATCAGAGTTATGTATGTATGTTAAAGTTATGTTAGAGATTCATGAAAAAATGGGACTACTCAACGTCTTTTATTTGAAGAGAACTTTTTAAAGTAAATTTGATTAAAAAAAAGTCTTGCCAAACGTGGAAAAGATCCACCTTCGAGTATGTTTTTGGGACTAAAGGTCATATGCCAGGCATATAATTTTCTCAGAAGAAACACCTTAAACTCTTTGTTAAAATCATCAATTGATCCATTAATTGATTTAAAATTGAATAAAACGAGTTGTATTTGAGATATCAATAACGTTTCATCTTTTTTTGAGAGCCTTGTCATTATCAATGAGATTATGTGTGAAATGTATTATCGTTCAAATGGCCGCGAGTTATTTGACCGATGACATCGATTATGTTGTCTTTGAGGGTTTCGATGGCTTGCGGCTTATTTGCATAGACCTGCGATTAAAGAAAGCCCCACACAAGAAAAAGTCTAAACACTATCTCATGGTGGCCAATTCAAATTGCCTCGGTGCGAGATGGCCAGTGTTTTAAGCTGTGTGGTGTTGCACGCAGCGCCATCCTGTTGAAACCCTATGTCTTCGGTGTCCATCACCCTATAACGATTGCCATTGACGGTGATGACCTGGCCAACATCATTTTCGAAGAAGTACGGAACTATGACGCCTCCCGTCCAAAATCCAAACCAAACAGTAACTTTACGAACGATTTTAATACATTGGTATCTCGTGAATCTCACGTGGATTGGTGTCGTCCCAAATCTGGCAATTTTGCTTATTCAGGTACCCATTCATTCAAAAATGGGCCTCATAGCTAAAGATGATTTTTCTACCAAAATTGGGATCAACTGGTTGCACTTATTCCACAAATGCTATCATTATTCGAAATTAAATGGTGGCGAATATTTGTTAGACAAAAAATTAATATATGTATAATAGGATATGAAAAATAAGGCTAGAAGCATATACAGAAATTATCTAGTATCTAACATTCCTTCAAATTGAACTTTTTACAACATAAAGTGGTATAAGTACTTAAAGGCTATTGCCTTAAGAAAATATTGTCAGCGACGACAAGCCGAATATTAGACGTACAATTCAAATTTATGCATCTGACACTATTTGCCATATACCATACTGAAAAAGTGAGAAAATAAATACCAAAGTTCTTTTATGGTCATCAAAAAAGTAAGTTTCACACTTTTGTAAAATTAGTAAATAACTCATATAAACCGTGTTTTATTGGTAAGCGCAGTACAACAAGTTCCAAAAAACTCTTTATCTTTATTAACTTTATCTATAACTCACTTTTATTTTTACTGCCATAATAAGTACCCCTACATTTATTGGGGCGTGTTTGACAAAAAATTGCAATACATTTCTCAGGTCGAATGGAAAATCCATGTAAATGTAGATCGAGTTGAAATATTAATTGAAATGCTTACCACGTTCGTTAAAAGTTTTCCCAATCATTGACTTTTCAAGAAAACTTTGGAAAAAAGGTCGTTTATTTTCTCAACTCTAAGCGGCCGGCCAGTTAAGAAAACTCATCTCGCACACGGGGAGAATGTTCCACTCAAATCAACTGATTTCTATGTTGAACCCAACGAACCGACAAGTTGCAACCCCTTGTGAAGTCAACCTCAAGGTTATCGATAACTGGACCCAAAGGAAAATGTCAATTTTGACATAAAATAATAAAGAGACACAAGTCAAAAACAAAGTATCCTGAAAACGAAAATTTGGGTATGGTGTTTTAAAGCTATTTTATAAAATTGTTAAAGGTTTAATTTTCAAAAAATTAAAAGCTTATCAGTTTAAAACAAATTCTTTTACTGACTTAATAACGTTTATTAATCCGTACTCACTATCCAAAAAAAAAAACTGCTATAGTAAAAAACGACACTTTTATTTTTCAACGTTATTGTTATATGATTTTCTAACTTATTTCAGTCTATGGATGAGAACATAAATCTTCTTTTGAACCAACTTATTTTTTATATTTTCTAGTCTTTTGACATTTATGGTTTCCATACCATCCCTTTTACATTATTGAGTACATTTAACATTGATATTGACATAATTTTCAAATACATACCTAAAACCACTCACGTTTTTCTCATCATATTGAAAAAATAATTGTGTTTATAAATCTAATGACAAACATCTATGTATGTAGATACAAAATTCCAAATGAATTAACACTGTCAAAGCGAAGGCATAAATGAATGAAAGAACACATTCGCTCAACCGCAACAACATCATGCAACATACCATCATCCATCACCATCGCCATAAAACAAATCTCAATAATACCGCTGAACGCTGCAAGAAATCTCCTTTCAACCTAATTATTAAAATTAACTCAAGGATTCATACGCAATTAGCGAAGTATTAAAATGTCACATTGCGGACTTATGCGTACAGAGTGTCTGAAGTTTATGGCACCCCGTGTACCGAAACTGTGTAGCCATCATTATAATCATATGCCACACAAAAAACAAAATATCATTTCATCTTTACACAAAACAAACAACTACATACGTATGTAGGTATGTGTGTAGTGTATGTCGATGTGTGAACGTCCCCAGTCCTCGTTTTCGTCTGCAAATTGCTTGTTACACTCAATCAAGATTCGGAGGCTTTGATTAAATACTTTGCCAACCCGAGGACCGTTTTACTTAAATGCAAACGAAAATAATCATCATCATTAAATTGTCATGCAAGTCGCACTTCTTTTTGATCGGCACCGTGGCCGCTGCCAACAACTACACTTTTGACACTTTATTTTGACAGCAGCGTGACAGCAGCGCAGCAGTTCGCAGCGGAGGTTTTGTGCGAAAAGAAACACCAAATAAAGAAGGCAGTTGGAAGTATTACAATTTTTTTTTCATCTCTTCGTGTTTGTTAATGTGATGTCTAAAAATGTTTATAGCTAACTTCAAAAGTCATTATTAAATTTAAATTAAGATTTATTAATTAATTGTCGAGCATTTAATTGCACTTAAGTGGCTGCGTTGGGTGTCCCTGTCCAAAGTCTTCGGATTCGGAGTTAGGGTTAATTTTTGTTTCCATTTTAAAAACCACAAACCGAATGATGGATAATAAAAGTCAAATGTGGTGTCAAATTCTTTTGAATTTCACAAAATACAAATTCCTTCAGTCTTGACAGCCGACATTCAAATCAGATTGGACGTCTTATAAAATATAAATAAAATAATTTCCAAGGAACATCCGGGAAGTATAATAATGACGCTAAAATTTGTGCTAATTGGTCTGTCATGTGGTTTGGCGTCACTAAAGTGGAACTTACTTTCGGCGGCGATCTTTACACCAAATAACAAAAAACTGACAAATTTTGATGAGTTTCTGAGTGTTGTGTGTGGGATTGTGACATGTTTTTCCGAGAAATTCATAAAATTAAAACAAATGACGCCAAACAACCATGGCACTTAATTTTGTATTTATTTTGTTTATTAATTGGCGTATGACGAATAGGCTTCGTTGTTTTGAGAATTTATTGCTGGCGGCGCATTAGAGCAGTTTTGTGAATAGTGACATCATACGACCAAAAGCTATTTTTATAAAAGTCGATTGGCTTAGTTGTTTGGCCGGTTATTATTATGTCATTAGGTTTAATTTTTTTTACCGATGCCAAAATTTAGACATTTTTTTTTGTATCTACCTTGAGGTCACAGAAATTAGACCATCAGTCACCTCGTTTTGACAGTACCTACAGTTCTCAGAACATTTTTAAAATGTTCAAAAGTAAAGTGGTGTTGTAATTGTAATTGTAATTGTAATTGTAATTGTAATTGTAATTGTAATTGTAATTGTAATTGTAATTGTAATTGTAATTGTAATTGTAATTGTAATTGTAATTGTAATTGTAATTGTAATTGTAATTGTAATTGTAATTGTAATTGTAATTGTAATTGTAATTGTAATTGTAATTGTAATTGTAATTGTAATTGTAATTGTAATTGTAATTGTAATTGTAATTGTAATTGTAATTGTAATTGTAATTGTAATTGTAATTGTAATTGTAATTGTAATTGTAATTGTAATTGTAATTGTAATTGTAATTGTAATTGTAATTGTAATTGTAATTGTAATTGTAATTGTAATTGTAATTGTAATTGTAATTGTAATTGTAATTGTAATTGTAATTGTAATTGTAATTGTAATTGTAATTGTAATTGTAATTGTAATTGTAATTGTAATTGTAATTGTAATTGTAATTGTAATTGTAATTGTAATTGTAATTGTAATTGTAATTGTAATTGTAATTGTAATTGTAATTGTAATTGTAATTGTAATTGTAATTGTAATTGTAATTGTAATTGTAATTGTAATTGTAATTGTAATTGTAATTGTAATTGTAATTGTAATTGTAATTGTAATTGTAATTGTAATTGTAATTGTAATTGTAATTGTAATTGTAATTGTAATTGTAATTGTAATTGTAATTGTAATTGTAATTGTAATTGTAATTGTAATTGTAATTGTAATTGTAATTGTAATTGTAATTGTAATTGTAATTGTAATTGTAATTGTAATTGTAATTGTAATTGTAATTGTAATTGTAATTGTAATTGTAATTGTAATTGTAATTGTAATTGTAATTGTAATTGTAATTGTAATTGTAATTGTAATTGTAATTGTAATTGTAATTGTAATTGTAATTGTAATTGTAATTGTAATTGTAATTGTAATTGTAATTGTAATTGTAATTGTAATTGTAATTGTAATTGTAATTGTAATTGTAATTGTAATTGTAATTGTAATTGTAATTGTAATTGTAATTGTAATTGTAATTGTAATTGTAATTGTAATTGTAATTGTAATTGTAATTGTAATTGTAATTGTAATTGTAATTGTAATTGTAATTGTAATTGTAATTGTAATTGTAATTGTAATTGTAATTGTAATTGTAATTGTAATTGTAATTGTAATTGTAATTGTAATTGTAATTGTAATTGTAATTGTAATTGTTATTGTAATTGTAATTGTAATTGTAATTAAGGTTTGAGTTTACGAAAACACAAAAGACAGTTTAACGTCTTAAATCTTTTATTAGAAAGCCCTCTTTGTAAATGAGCAACGTTTACCTTTTAAACTTCTGAATATTTAATACACGCAGGTATTTTCAAAATTTTTCCTTTGATATATCAAATACATTATCTTTAGATCCCTCCGAACTAATTCACAGTTAATTAAGAATACTAATCATCAATTAAGTCAACAGAGAACTTTGATAACAATAAAAATCCGCTAATAAAAACTCACCTGGTCAAACGGGAGCTCAATGTTTATAACTAACAGAAGCTCTATTTTATGGCCACTTTAATTGTACAGTATCTATATATTCATTTCAATTCCCAAATCACTATAAAAACAAAAAATCAAAGCGATATGCGGAAGATGCATCTGTGTGTGGTCCTCATTGATGGCACGCATTAAAGTCATCTCCAATCAAATACAACCCGACAGCCGATTGCCGAAGAACACAAAGTGTAGATATTTAATTAAATGAAAAGACTTCTTCGATTAGAAATGCTTTAACGGTTCGTCGGTCGGTGGCGGCGGCAGTGAGACGCTCGGCGGTAATGATGGCAGAGGTGACTGCAGAGCGGTCAGTGGCAGTGCGGCAAACTTGAAAGCAAGAATTTAACTAATTAAATGCATTGAGTTATCGATTTCTGAGACGACAAACAAAGCGGACACGGCTACTCTACTGCCAGAGATTCTTTATCGTTTGATACACTTAACCTCAAACTAAAACAAAAAAAAAAAAAATAAGGAAAAACTCCTACTCCGGTAAGAGATTCTCATTGATTTTGTAATTAATTCTTCAATTTTCTTTAATTATACATATACATATCTACGATTGCATGCAGTAAATAGTCATTGGCTTTATTCAAAATGGATTAGCAACTGATAACGACTTGTCTTTGATTAAATTGATATGCAAATTGCAGTTGATAAGGCGAAGCGGTTTTTATTTGATTTTATTTGAAAAATCTAAGAACTTAATTTTTATTCTCCTCGAATTAGGCTACTGTTTGAAGAGAATAGAGAAGATACAATTATTGATCATAGGAGCATGTTTGATAATCCAAAGATAGGATTTTTAGATTACCACACAAAGGATTCAGTTGAGGTAGAATTAAACATTGAAATGAATGAAACTTTTGATTATTAAAATGTTTCATCGAGATGATCGAAAATGAAGATTAAAATTTGACTTCTGAATTGCTTCAGGATGCCAAACAAATGGTAGCTGAACCAATTCAATGACTCTAACTTAACGGTAACACATGCATACATAACATACCTTACCTACATACCTATGCATTTTAGAACATTTCTGGTGCCTGCTATCGCTAGGGACTTTCAAATTACTGGATCTCAAAAATCGTATTTTCATGATAACATGTTCCGCAGGTAGGTACATATTGTTCTTTTGGAAAAATCGTAAGTTTTTCTTTCTTAAAATTTTTTTTATAGTGTCTTCAATTAGTATCTAGATTAAAATTTTAAATGCTGAAAGTTTGAATAATATGTGAATAACGTCAGAACAAATCTTCCAAAATGTGGGTACCGAACAAAGTATTGCTGCTGTATGTAGTACGAAGTGTAGAAGAAGACGCCGAAATGTCAAATCGAAGCCGTTCTTAACTTGTTGGCTTTTGAACTTATACTACATGGAAAATTTTAGGTAAGAAAGTAGAGAACCAGAACCTAGTGACCTACAACTGCCAAGCATTCCTGTGTGCAAGTAATGTCAGAAATTGAGGGGACCTAAAATTTGTATGCCGAATTCAAGCAGCAAAATTTTGAGAAATCACTTTTCAAGACAATGATAAATAACGTGAATTTCTCAATTCCACGAACGAGACAGTACCCGAAAGAACTTTCAGGTGGCACATGCAGGAGTTGAAATAAGACCTTTGACAATACAGCTCGTCGCATTTTTTCTGATTGGGTTAGGTTGAAAACGTCCCAATATGAGCATTATTAATAAAAAAAAGTTAGTTCCGAATGATGAAGCTCATTTCTGTTTAAATGGCTTCCTTAGCAAACTTGTAGTTTATGGAGCGAAGACATTAATCAAGCCATTTACAATATTGCATCTATAAAAAACTACAATTTGGTTCATCTCTGGTCGTTATTTCTTTTAAAAAGAAGTACGGGTCTGCCACTATGGTGATATGGAGTCATGCTTATTGACGTTGGTACTTATTATTATCTACTAGCTGACCGTATACGTTGTTCTGCCCTGTTCTTCAAATTGTGTGACAAAAGGTGATTTAAATCAGTTGGGACATTTTCAACTAATGGGTCCGTTTAAGTATGTTTGCTTTGCTAATTCTCACAAACTGTCAATATTTGAATGATTTTAGACCAATGTGAAATGCAATCATCATTATTTGCAAATTCTTGTTCATCAGACCTATTCCTTCGCAGTTAAGCGCCAGCTAAACACAAATTGCACATCGTCAGCATACGATAATCATTAATTCACAAAAAATAGTGGCCCAAGTATTGATCTATGTGGGACTCGATGAAGTAAATTTGTAAATTTAGAAGAACAAAGAGTAGAAGATTTGCAAGCTGTTTAAATATGACCAATCATTCTGCACTACTTATTTGAAAATCTAAAAATTTTTTGCAGAGAAGTCTTTGGGAGGTTAATGTGTGTGCAAGACATAATAATCATTATGTAAGGCACCCGAATGGCACAGATTTGAGTTTTGTGACTGAGATCTTACTAAAAGGGTAACATAAAGGGAACACTATAGTTCTAAAAGACTATTTTGTAAAAAAAGCAAAAATATTAGTAACATATGTATATATAGCTTTGAACACAAATATTTTGTTACTCAAAATTTCAATATAACAAAGAAGTAACACTCCAGTTTCACTTTTACTGATTTTAACATTTACTTTACAATTGCCACTACTTTGTTACTTTCATTTTTGACGTTTTATATAAAAGGTAACAAATTAGTAGCAACTCAGTCACAAATTCCCCCATTTCACAAGATCACAAGTTAGAACTTAAGTAACAAGGAAGTAGCACCCTAGTTTCATTGTTATCAATTTTGACATTTTTATCTTATGTTACTCCTGAATTGAAACCACTTTTACCTTTATTTTTGTAATAATTTCAAGCAGGATCCGAAAAATTTAATCTTTACTGAAAAAGTTTACATTATAAGTTTTGTTATTCTTTGGTGACAATAAAATAATAAAACCTTTGAATTTTCCTTTCAATTAGTAACAGAAAATTACTTGCGTGAATGTTTTGTCAATATTTTTAGTAACAATGTTACAGTATTGTTACTACTTTGTAACAAAAATTTAGTAACGAAACTGGAGGAATTTCTCGCTTTTTTTGTAAAGCTGTCATTATGACTCATTTGTTATCATTTTGTTACATTAGTCACAAGAGAGTCGCCGTAATTCAATTGCTACTAGGGGTTCCACTTGCACAACTCCAACTACGTACGTTTTAGTCGGAAGCCAAAGTCCCATAAACTGAGAACGTTGTGAGAAGTGAGGTGATTTTATATCTGCCTAAAAATTGTCTTTTCAAGTCACCTTTTTCTGACTTATTTAAACTTCAAACGCTTCAAAACTTCTTATTCGAATTCATGAAGGTTTGAATCTTCGTAAGGTTTTCCACACATCTGTATCTGCTGCAATTATAGTTTATTATTTATTTCGAAAGCACCATTTAACTTTATACCCTTTAACTTATAACTATTGTTTTTTTATACATTTGTGGAACTCATAAGTAATTCTATCAATTATTTGACACCTGCTATTGGGAGTGATACAAATTTCCATTTTCTAATTCAAGGCACACACTCGAATCTTAATCCTTTACCTTGCCTCGTAAAGGCAATCGAAGAAAATACACCTGTTAAACAAATGACCATCGTTCATCGATTTCCAAAATGATACTTTTGATCCACAATCGAAATCTACATTCGATTTGATTAAACTGTTTACCTCCGCCGCCGTCCAACCGTCTCAGCAATTCAATCTTCAAAGGTTGTCCTAATGGATTTCGAAATGTGTATTTGCCACAGAAAGCGGTTCGGTTCAGTCTCTTGTGATCCTTTCACTATAGAAATCGAATGAAAGCCATTAATCGCTCCACATCCATCAATCTGACCAATTGCACTTGGCCCAGTCATTCGGACCGACACTTGATTAGGCGGGTCGCACACTCCCATATTAGTAGATGATGGCCAAACCAAAGAGCAACCGACCGAACCGGTGGCGTCATCTAGGAGGTCCCATGTGAGTCCAATTATTCGAAGTGCCCTTTAATTAGTCCTTACACCTTTGGAGTTCGGTGGTCGTAGTATTGATGGGCCCTGGCGCGGCCCATTGATCTTCGTGGAAGATGAATTCGTAGAGTAAATATTATTTGATTCAGACGCGCCTCATCGTCAGTTCGTCTGCGTCTGTTCCTGAATACCAACGGACATCAATAGCAACAGCAACCCATCAGCGTAACGTGCAATCATCCTGGGCCGGGAGCGGGACTGGGATGGCGCGTTCGCCTTTCGATTCGACCTAACGATTTTTTGGTATACGCTCCTTGAATGGGGCCCACAAAAACAAATGAGCTGTTGGGGTAATTGCATATAATTTTCCCTTTTCGGATCCGTTCGGAGCGGAGCTTCCAATTTGGTATTCCATTTCCATCTCATGAGAGAGTGTGTGCCTTTTACTCGTATTGTTTGTTCGACTGACTGCGCTGCGCCTCGAACTCGGATCTGGTATCTGGTATCTGGGACTGTTACTGGGCTATATCCGAATCTTTTGTTAAATTTGATTGCTTGATTCGAAGAGTTTCGATGTTTGATGATGAAAGTCTGTCTCTTCTGTGATGATGACTGACCGTTGGTATTGTGTGATCTGATGGCAGGTGACCGTGCTGTGAGCTGGCATATGTATATAGGGGAACCATTGAAGAATTCATGGTCCTACCTTTACCGACTTTTACCAAAGAACAGAATGAAAATAAGATACATTGTATCTTTCATATACTCTTATAACGTATACCTAATTGCTATTCAGGAGGTGTTCTTTTAATGTCCCACTATAGATCTCGAATTCCTTTATATGGGAGGTAGGTATTTGGTCTATATAATTAAGTAACAGTTCTGTTAGTGAATTGCATCATAAATTATATTCCGTTTGTTTTTAAGGTGGACAGTGGACACTGCGACAAGCAGGCACAGGCAACAGGGACACTCGTACTTTGTATGTAAATATTTGGAAAATTATCTTCTATTTTGTGTAATTGTTTGTTTTAAGAGATAAAAGGTGAATTCTTACACGTTGTCATTAAAGTCGGTAATTTAAATATTTTGGTAATATGATGAAATTATAGTAATAAAAACTAGGACTTCAAATGGTTCATGCGGAGATCACGAAAGGTACCTAAAAAGAAATACATAGAACTTTATACAATGACTGTTGCTTACAAATAAATAACATACATATACACATATTTTTGAGTTTAAAGAGATCGATGATGGTGGCTTGGCAATAGACGTGTGGATTTTAAGAAGAAATAAAACGCATATAATTTAATACTGACATGGGTTGCCATTCTGCCCTATCGGCAATACAGTTTCCATCGAAAAATTTCTCCAGTTCGAATAATTTGTATCAGCAATACTTTTTGAATGGAAAAATTTCCAAGGGAAAATTTCTCCTATTAAAATCCCTATCGGCAATGAAGTTTCTCCAACGAAGTATTTCTGTCTTTGCTTACATAGGGGACAGAACATTTTGACCTAAAAAACTTACCCTTGAAGAACAAAAGCGTTACTTTTTTGAAATGGGTGATGTGAAATTGAAACGAAATTAAATTTTAAACTAAAATTCTTGCAGGAGGAAAGCTAAGTTTGGCTCAACTTTCCAAAACGACTGCAGGTATTTTGAGCCACCGAATTTTGTATTCGATAGATAAACACTAAAAAACGCAATTTTTAGCCGCCTTATGAGTGAGAACACATTTATTACTATATTCATACAATCATCACTTTTTCATACAAATCAAACGGGAGTCCGATGGAGATTAACGATAAGGAGAAAGATTCCTAGGAAAGAGAATCTACTCCCAGGGAAGTATTTCACATGGAATTGCCGATAGGGCAGATTGTGTTTTAAAAAAATTTTGGGACCGTATGTCAGCTATATTGCGGCGTCAAACATATCGGATTTATCTGCGTAGGCAAGCGACTTCACATAACCCTAAAACTATATAGTCAAGATGTGCTAAATCGCACAATATTGAAGGCCACGCCCGCCACAGGCCCACGACACGTGACATAATACGTTTACCTAAATCGGGATCGGTGGCCACCTAATTTTGGGCCCATTCACCGAACGTGCGACGCGCTTGATGGTCGTTTGTAGTCGATAGTCTTGCACGAGTTGGATTTTGTAAGCCTGAAAACCAAGATCCTTCCTTAAATTCTTCCATAATTCTTCCAATTGTTGCGCTCGATGGCGGGTGAACTCATTCGGTTCTTCCTTTATTCTTTGCTCCACAGCGTTATACATTTTTGAAAAGTTTGTTTTCTTCTTTTTACAACACAGCTATTTTTTTAAATTTCAATTACAAATTTAATTTTAGGAAAAAAAAAGAAAAAGGTTTTTTACGCTTTGAGTTTTTTTCAATTTGAGTTTTCTTTGCTAGCTCCACTTGGCTCCACTGAGTTAATGGTTATTTTGCATTTCTATCACTTGATTTAAATATAGGCCGATAGAACATAATTTTGGCTCTAAATATATATATGGAACGATTGTATGTAGGTAATACCGTTATTTTTTAATAATTTTGTTTGTATTGAAAGTGGATTCCAATCATAACATTTCATGCATTAATTATTTGGATCTTTTGGTTATATTTTTGCTTTATTCCCTTTTTATATTTTTACAGTAAAAAATTGTTGGTTAGCAAAAATAAAAAATGAAAAGTTTAAAAAACTCTTCAAGTACAAAAATTATAAGTATGTACTTTTAAAAACATTCCTTGATTAAAAGTTCGAAAAATTTATATATTATCAATATAATTTCTTTAAATTTTTAAGAAAACAAAAAGTGTATATGGCAACACTGCCATGAAAGCTAACGGTCACTTATTTTCTAAGTTTGCTCTTTCTCATATAAGTGAATGTAATTAAAATATAATTTGCTTGAATAAGAAGATCTATAATCTAGCCTTTTTCTAAAGTTTTGCTGCAAATTCCATAGTAAGGAAAACTCTGAAACAATTCGGTATCTGCATTTCCATGAATATATTAGCTCGATCTATATTTACATGAATTTTTCAACTTGAACTGAGAAACATATCCCAATTTGATGTAGAAATAAAAATCTTGTAATTAAAATCAATATTGAGTTTTAAAGTGAATAAAGGCCTTTTTGGGAAAAGTCAAAAAGTCTTTTGTGAATTTTAATTTTAGTATTCAGCATAATAAATCTATGAAATCTGCTATAAAATCTGTTATAAACTGTCTAGAATTCAAACATTTCAAAAAATCTTTTACAAATATTATTTTTTGTATTCGGGGAGGCAAAATCTTTTATGAAATCTGTTATGAATCATAAAAGAATAAAAGACAAATATTTCTGTCTTTTATTATAAAGGATTTCATTCACTACGAAGAAAAATTGATATTTATTACTTATGTATATATAGATACATACATATGTATTTTAAAGTGAATTTCCTCCGAGAACTAATAGTAAATTTGTCTTAACAACTGATACCTGTATACAAACTATGATGTTATGTTCCACAAAATACCATGAGAGTATACGTTCCATATTGCGTAACACGCTTAACAAAGGATCCTAGAATTTTAACTGCGGTATATCTTTAAACATAAGCCGGTAGTAAGATCGTAATGAATTATTTACATACTTACATAAATACATAACAAAAAAAAAAAAACAGTTTAATTTTGATAACAGATTTTAGTTCTATATATTTGCTTACTTATTTCGTTTTCGAATGTTCAAAACAGACATTTTTAAAAGTTCGAACTCCTGAATACCCTTTTTAATGAGATTCTTTTACGAATCATAACAGAAAATTCATAGCAGAATAACAGATTTGGCAGAATAGGTCCCAATAATGTTGGTATATAATTTGAATGAATAAATATGAATCTAGTAAATAATCTAAATTAGACGAATTTAAAAAGTTGTTTCCGCATTGAGATTTCAATTTGAAGTAAAAACTATTTGATATCACTTGCTGCTGCTTGAGTTTTTTGGGTTCTTATTTTGATCCCACACTTAAGAACCAAGAACAGTAATTTCTATAAATAATAAAAAATGTAATGAATCCAATAACCGATTATTATTTTGTATTTATTGTTAAATGCTAAAAGTTTAATCGATAAAACAAGCGCACAATGAATGCGGACAGAGCTAAGTGCTTTTATATCAATACGAGTATTATTTACAATGATTTGATTGACTAATGTAAATGGTTTTTTTTTCTGTAGATGAGGGTATTATACATTCAATAATATCGCATGTCATCGGCAAATGAATAAAGACCAATAGACCTTAACAAACAAACTTGAACCTGTTATTGTTTTCCATTATATTCTTACACTATCTTACAATACAATATACCTGCAACTTAAATTAAATAAAAAGATAAAAAACTTCAAAACAAAACAAGCGATATATGGTAGGTGCCTGCAAATGCAAATAAAACTAATACTAAATTCCATTTCCAACTACTAATTGGCATGCCAAAATGGCAGACAATTTCCTCTGACGGAAAATCAACAAAAAAAAAAGAACTCCCCTTCGGGCACATCATCAGGGCCACACCGACCGCAAACAACGTACAAACGACAAACCACTCAGCAATTTGCTTTTTTCCGCCATTAAACAGCAAATACTCGAACTCAGAGTAACTTATAGACATCCATATCGACTCTCGTACTCGTACTCAAAGTCGAACATGCGAGTAACAGAAAGACGCTCGGGCAACCGCAGCGCCTCGCCGCGCCGACAAAAGCAAATAAAACCAAAGGATTAACATTTAAGTACAAAGTAGACGGCACCGACACGCTGATTGCCGAGTGGGTAATTGGTATGACACCCAAACCAGACACAAAAACAATTGGCATTTCAAATTCAAATTACCTACACTAAGACAAAAAAACAAATAACTGATTTGCCAGCTCGATATATTTAAATGCGGAGCACGAGCACAACATGCGAGTTGCATTGTCGCGCATACAACTCGTGGTAACAGGCCCATTAGCGTCGTCGTCGCTTGTATGAATGTTTGTACGTTAGCGGTATATGGACACTAAGCATTGGGGCCACGTCCCTGTAATTAGACGACAATCATGCCGCAGCCGAGGAATTTGCATTTGGATTTTGATTTTGATATTTTTATTTTAAATTTGCCATTTAGTCATTATCCGACTTAAACCCGCCAACATTCGATGTACCTAAGGCAAAAAAAACTTTGTTAGCTCGGAGGATTTATTTGTTGAAGAGTTCCTGCAATTACTGAAGATAGCTTTACAGTGAATGTTGAATTGTTGCAGAGCTAATCATAAGATAGCAATCATTTTAGATCAGCTCATTTCAAATATTCCAGGCCCGTCATCTGGAAATCTAAAAAATACTAAGGGTAGCCTTATAGTGGGAAATGACAGTATAGTGTAGAGTAGAGTAGACAGAGCAGAGTCAGTGGCGGATGTTCAAGAAGACTGAGTGGGCTTAAGCCTAGGGCGGCAAATTTTGTCTACCTCATGGAAATTAAAAAGATTTCTCCTTAATGGTGTTCTGTTTTCTGATGATTTACAGATGGAAATCTGTAACAAATTTCGCCCATGATGACTTTCCACTCTCACTGTTCTTTTGCCATTCTACGTTCCGTGAATCCGTTTAGCAATCTTCCATATTCTAAAGCAAAACTGCTAGTTCAGGCCTCCAATCAGTAATCGGCCGATATGCGCCCTGTGCCCTCAATTTGAATGAGTGGAAAGAGCGAAATTATACGAAATGATTAATTTAGTGCAATTCAATTCAATCAACGAAATTGTTGAACTTAGGACATGACAATTCGTCGCCTTAGAGTCACAAGAACGTAAGTACAATTTTGACGATTTTTAACTGGGCATTAGATCTCTCGATATTCGGTACCCGTGCAATGTACCTGATGCAACCCGGTAATTGGTTGGGTAACCGGGTACCAAATATCCTACAACACCCGGATACTTGGCTAATAAACCGGTACCCGGTTATTGCGGATATTTCATGGTCAAAATCCAGAGCTATAATGCTGAGTATGCCACTTTTTTAATTTTGGAGGAACGGGCGGGCGGTAAAAACCTTACAGCTGAGTAAAGTGTACAGCGTACAGTGTCTTCTTGTACTGCGTCATTCCTCGGAATTGATTTCGAATATACTCCAAGCCGGAGCTTTTATGTCCATTCGCAAGCCATGACCCATGACCAGAACAGTTTCGTTGTAAATAGCCCTCACAATTCGTAATCATATTTACTACTCCAGCCTCAGTCTCCATCTGTGAAGAATTACCGATAAAATACTCCTCTCGATGTATCTTCACACGTTTCCCTCCTGCCCTGACAAGGTTCAAGCGCCAGCGCTATAAAAAGTCACATTTTTAGTTGGCCAAGAAAGGATTTTACTTTCCAATTGCCTTCTAGACCCAAAGAAGCACCAGTTGGCAAGTGACATATTGTCCAAGATGTCATCGTTCAAAGTGTTTTTTTTAGGCGATTCTTTGTCTTGCGTGCCATTGACATTACATTTTGATTTTCAAATTATGTCAACACCATAATTGGAAGAATTTACCTTTAATGTTGACGAATAACTTTTGCACAATTTTCCCCAGAACGATATTAAAGAGGTAGCATGACAGTGCAGAGCCTTGTCTTAAACCTTTTTTGACATTAAATTCATCGTTAGGATTTGTCCAACATTCATGAAGCAGTGTCTAAGTCTATTCTCCATTATCATTCTGTACAGAAGGACAAGTTAAACAGAGATGCCATAAAAAGACATTGCTCTGCAAAGTTCATCTCTAAAGATTCTGTCATCAGCAGCCTTAAAATCGATTAAGCGATGGGAGTCGAACTGAAGTTTAATGGTTTCTAAAATCCGCAGTAATGTGAATATTTGGTCGATGGTGCATTTTGATGTTGTGAAGCCACATCGATATGGACCTCGACCTATCAGGTTGTTTACGAAAGGATCTAATAGTCGATGTTTGGGAGACTGATACTTCTGTAATTGGTGCAGTATGGTTTTTTAAGAATCGTTCAGACAATACTGAGTTTCCATATTTATAAGACATGGCCATACCGCATATTTCGCAGATGAGTTGTTTCATATTCCCTACCAAGTCATCACGAAAGCAGCTGCTTCGAAAGCAACTTTATTGGGCTTAAGATTCGTATTTAAAGATGCGGTAGCAATTAAAAGGAAACAAACTTGGAAATTCAAAAGCTTGTAATATATACCAGAGCCTTATAGTTACATCTTGATGACTATACTCCTGATTTGCATATATGCTTTGATAGGAATTGAGGAGACCTTCAAATTTAAAGCACTTTTTTAGATGACAGTTGTCACGAAAAAGAAGACATTGGCAAGAGTTATATTCGCATTCTCGATACGATTGAATTCAAATAATTGCAATGAAATGAGTGAACAAATTATAAATGGAATCTTTTCAATTTTAAATATGTAAAGGGTTATCCAAAAGTATATAGGGCTGGAATTCGACATCTATCAAACTAAGGTGTTAAACCAATTTTTTTTCTTCAGTTGGAAGTCTGACCTTTACGAAAAAGGATCGCTTAATTATCGAACAACGCATAAAAATTGTTAAAACCATGCCACACAAATTGGGCGAATAGGGTTTATTGCAAGAGACATTTCCTGGCCGCATAATTTCTCGTCGTGGCGATATCAACTGGTCACCAAGATCTTGCGATTTTTCACCGCTGGACTTTTTATTTGTGGGGCTGCGTGAAACACCGTGTTTATCCAGGTAAACCTTTAACTCTTGAGCACTTCAAAATCATCGTTCGTCAAGTTATGGCTGAGATACCGCCCAATATGTGTCAAAAAGTGGTCGAAAATTACCTCAAAAGAATCGATGCTTGCAACAATTCAAGTGGGGGTCATTTAAATGATGTAGTGTTTCACACAAATAATGTCAACATTCAAACTTTATATTAAAAATGAGGTGAGGTAAGTTTTAATTACGTTTACTTTTGAAACCGCAAAATGAATAAGCCTTTAGTATGTGATTTAAAAAGTTTAAAATCCCAGTCTCAAATTGAAGATATATAGGTAATAGATTACATTCTTGTATTTTTTACTTAACTTCGTGTTGAGTAACGTTTAGCTACGGACCTGTAAAATACAAAATGTGCACATTGTAACTCAAAATAAATATAACAATGTTGCAAAAAGCCCATCACACTGTCAGCTTTTTGATCTGTGTGATGCTATTTTTATTGTAATTAATTTATCAAAAATAATACAGTGATCATTTTGTACGTAATTACGCAAGTGTAACGAGATTTTTTGATAAGATTTTGGCAGTGGTATATTAATTATATGGCTAAGGGTTCTAAATTTGTTTAATTTAAATATAAAATATTGCAAATATAGCAAAACAATTACAATGTATGCGATCTAGTTTTTATTTTATGCCAACAATATTTATTTGAACTTGGAAATAGCAAAACAAAAATTAATCTTCTCTGAGTTGGTAAATAGTTTATAAGCGTTTGTTACAATTCAATTTTATAGAACTTTGCCTAAATCTATGTATACAATGTATGTATGTGTAAAACGGGTTCTCCAATAAGAGGTGTTATTTTGAACAGCCCGCTATTTCGGTAGACGTCACTTTTGAAGCTGAAACTTTTTGAACTTTAACAAGTAGAAACTACGCCATTAGTATAAATAGAACAATACATGCTTCAACAACGAATTTAAATTATTAAAATCCATACTAATATTATAAATGCGAAAGAAACTCTGTCTGTCTGTCTGTCTGTCTGTTACTCTTTCACGCCTAAACGGCTGAACGGATTTTGATAAAATTTAATTAGGTGATAGATAGTAACCTAGAAAAGGATATGAGCTATTAATATTCATGCTATCGTACTTAAGGCGTAGACAGAAAACTAATTAAGATAGTGATTCTTAATCGTTTGTTGTAAAAGTTTACCTCATTCACGCCTTAACGTCTGAACGGATTTTTATAAGACTTGGTTAATTTAAAGATAGAATCCTAGGCACAGACGTAGGCTACTTTTTACGGCGGGAAAATACCTCATTCCCGCGGAAATCTAGCGTGATCGTTACAAGAAGTGCATGACGCCATAGCTACTGAAATGATTTTGATGTTTTTTTTTTTAACTGAGTGTTACTAAGAATTCAAGTTAGTATTTGATCACTTTTCTAACTTAGAGGGTAGGTAGGCGCCATAATTTAGGGAATTTGTAACAATGTCCCACTATCGTGTTCCAGTCCTCAACTTCACATCAAAATTCAAAAGCAACCTAAGCACATAATGGATAGCTCCGAATGTTTCCTTAGTAAATATGAAAAGTAAATAATGTAAATCGGTTTAAAATACTACTATCTACCTACCTGCCAACCCCCGATGTTAGACAGTGTGACAGTGGAGAAAACAAAAAAACTTATTCGGACGAAGTCACGGGTAAAAGCTAGTTCACTATAAATAAAATTTGCCAAAGACAATTTGTAAAACAAAAACATTTTTTGGTCGTCGGACCGCATTACAAAAATGCGTGAAAAAATTCGATAAAACCGTGCAACAACTCAAAATATTGCTGCTGTAGCACAAAAGTGTCAAAGAAAAGCCATGTTTGTCCATTCCTCGTCTTGACTTGAAATTGGGCATTCCACAAATGTCATTACACCGTATTTTGCATAAAGACTTGGACACTTGGTTTTTAAGACTTATAAAGTTCAGTTAACACAAGAACTCAATACGGTCGATCAACAACGTCTTGTCTTTGCTGATTGGGTCCTGAAAATGCATGAGATCCGGAATTTCATCAAAAAATCATCTTGATTGATGACGATAAGGTCCACCTCGGTGAATACGTCAAGTAGTACCAGTGCCGTGCTAGTAAGTGGGTTGGACTGTCATGCAAAAGAAAGGTCAAGGGTTCGATCCCTGCATGTTCCACCTGAAAGTTTTTACGGGTACTGCCTCTTGCGAGGAATTGACAAAGAGTAGTTCTTGACAAGAAAAGTGCTTTCTCAAAAAATGTTGTCGTTCGGATTCGGCATAAAACTGTAGGTCCCCTCCATCCCTGCCATTACTCGCACATAGGAATTGTTGAGAGTTGTAAGCTACTCGGCACTTGCTCTATACGAGATACAGCTCCACAGCTCTTATTGTTGAAAAGCCATTCCATCCTCAACGTGTAACTGTTTGGTGGGTTTCATGGTACGGCGCGGCGGGGTCATTGGACATTACTGTTTTGAAAATGAGGCTGATGGAGCAACGTTACGGTGAAGTAAATCATTGCGCTATCGAGAGATGGATAATAATTTTTATGGCTGGATTTGGATGGGTTTAGATGTAGGCAACGTTTATTTTCAACAAGACGTGTCACACAGCAACGAAACCATCGATCTTTTACAGGAAAAGTTTCCGGACCGTGTTGTTGCTAGATCTTGTGATTTAACACTTTACGACTTCTTCCTTTGGGGCTACGTCGATTCAAGACGTCAAAGGTGGAATTCGTGAAGCTTTTGAGGGCATACAGCAAACACTTTGCGTTTTGGTGATGTAAATTTTCATGAAAAGGATACGGTTCTGTAATTGTATAGCAAAGGCGTAAATCTGCGAGTTCTTAAAGAATTTTTCGCGCAAAAATACGTTCCCAAAGTTGCAAATGATGGGAAAACTGAAATTTTTAAAACCTAAGTTCTTGTCGAAGTCGGTTTTACTTTCTTACCAAGTTAATTATACAATTTGTAAAATTTCATAAAAATCGTCTTGAACTCTTTGTAGCGAAAGTTATGCCTCTGCTTCTGCACGTTATCTAAGATAGGTACAGCTCTATCCAGGTATTATAAACATACATACAAAATAATATAATGTATGTAGAAGTTGATAATGCAAAATAAGAAAATATTATAGTCCCCGCATAATTTATTCAGTCACCTATTAGTTTAATTAAAGCTAGCGCATATAATGACTTTAATAAGATAGAACTTATCGTTGAACAAAATAGCGAAATGATTTAAAATCTCATATCGTTAGTGATGTGTTTTTAATTAAATTTAAAATTATATCTTTTCTTTGCTGGCGACGACGACGACGCGACGGACGATAAAAGAAAACAAACAAAAAAAAAAATATGCAAATTTTTAATCAACGACGACGATGTCAATGATGATGATGACGGTCGCCAGCGTTACGAACGACGAACGCGAAACCTTCGACTAAATGGACAATTAAAATATGTACACAGTCTTTAAACGCAGCACGCATGTGAGCGCATTAATCACTGCACTTTGTTCAGCGTCGTGTGAAAAATGCGTGATCTACAAAGAAGAAGACACGCAATGCGTTTGCTGCAAATTTTTTTGTGAAGCGAAAAGTTGCATTGACTTTGGCTTGATAAAAGTCTTTGAGATAGAAATTTTGTTTTATTACTCTTGAACTTAACAACGCAACGGAGGACACAAAATTAAGCAGTGGCATATAATTAAATTAACATGAGAACAAAATTCGCACACGTCTTGATTAACCTTAGGTATACCTTTATACTCAATTTACCATTGTCCCCTGGATGTTAACGTG
Source organism: Scaeva pyrastri (assembly GCA_905146935.1). NCBI lineage: Eukaryota > Metazoa > Arthropoda > Insecta > Diptera > Syrphidae > Scaeva > Scaeva pyrastri. The sequence goes on from LR989927.1 coordinate 132,371,320, forward strand.
GGGCTAATGTGCTCGCTATTTCTTGAGAGTTTGTCATGGTAATTTTTGAAGAATTCATGAAGGTTTTTCAGAAATAACAACACAATCCCGGTAAAAAAAAACTCGAAAGGCAAAGTGTTAAAATTACAACATAACATAAGTTTGGACTGAAAAAATAAAAATATAACTGCAATTTTATCGGCTTAGCGAAAATTTATAATTATATATATATAATATTAATTTTTTGTAAAATGTAAACGTTCATCTATTAACGAAAACGCTTCATACTCTGTTTTCTTTCTTTTGAGAGCTCAAAAAACTATTTCAACAACTTCACTGTCCCCATACAAACTGATTCAAAAACATGAATGAATGAATATAAAAAAAAATGTTTTTTGTTTGTTTTCAATTTTGATACATGGACATTTATTCTAACTTCACTTTATCACAAGAACGAATGGGGATATAGACTCCAATTAAATTTTTTCGACATTATATAGTTTCAAGAGATGCAGAAACGACTCTCATAAAATTTAGGGGTTTCTCACCAGTACCCATGTTCTGTAACTTTCGAAGCGATAAAACTCGTCGAGAAACGATGAGAATTGGGACGAAATACATTTTATCGCATCGTCGGGTTTCTGTAACTTTGACAGTCGTTAATTCTATCGACTGGAACAAACGGAATAGGAATCCTGGAAAAATTCGATAAAATGGGTTTCTGTATCTTTGAAAGTCGATAAGTCTTTCTCTTTAAATGTCAAAATTTATCACTACATAAAAAGCAGGCGAAACGCGAAGACCAAGAATGATGTCGGAGGCAAAAAAGGCAATACATAAATAATTGATTCAAGAACTAAATATATAAATATTATGTTATAGAGATGAACAAGATTATTAAAGTGCCAGAAGGAGACACTGGTGGATTTTATGGCGGAGAACAAGCCGTTTGCCCGCGGCCAATTCACCGATGCCAACAGCCGACAATCAATTCTTCCTTTTTTGTTTTTTTTTCAATTTTATGTATACATATATGTATGTTCAATCTTGTGTTTTTTCGTTTCATTAAAAAACTAATGATTTCATTAACTTTTAAGTTTGCATTTCTTTATTAGCAAAAAAAAATGTTTACATGAACTTGAAAATACTCAATTGAGCAATGTTTTTGTTTTTAAAGCCAAATGAGAGTCCGTCTTATCGCCTTCCAATGGAAATTCCAGTGGAAATAAATCTCAAATTTATTTTATCGCGACGAGTTACAGAAACACAAATTTTTCCAGTGGCGTTAAGTGGGGAACAAATCGTTTCATTTCGTAACGATGTGATAAGTTATCGCCTGAGTTACAGAACATGGGTCCAGGACCCATTTGCCTGTTCTGTAACTCAGGCGATAACTTATCACATCGTTACGAAATGAAACGATTTGTTCCCCACTTAACGCCACTGGAAAAATTTGTGTTTCTGTAACTCGTCGCGATAAAATAAATTTGAGATTTATTTCCACTGGAATTTCCATTGGAAGGCGATAAGACGGACTCTCATTTGGCTTTAAAAACAAAAACATTGCTCAATTGAGTATTTTCAAGTTCATGTAAACATTTTTTTTTGCTAATAAAGAAATGCAAACTTAAAAGTTAATGAAATCATTAGTTTTTTAATGAAACGAAAAAACACAAGATTGAACATACATATATACATAAAATTGAAAAAAAAAACAAAAAAGGAAGAATTGATTGTCGGCTGTTGGCATCGGTGAATTGGCCGCGGGCAAACGGCTTGTTCTCCGCCATAAAATCCACCAGTGTCTCCTTCTGGCACTTTAATAATCTTGTTCATCTCTATAACATAATATTTATATATTTAGTTCTTGAATCAATTATTTATGTATTGCCTTTTTTGCCTCCGACATCATTCTTGGTCTTCGCGTTTCGCCTGCTTTTTATGTAGTGATAAATTTTGACATTTAAAGAGAAAGACTTATCGACTTTCAAAGATACAGAAACCCATTTTATCGAATTTTTCCAGGATTCCTATTCCGTTTGTTCCAGTCGATAGAATTAACGACTGTCAAAGTTACAGAAACCCGACGATGCGATAAAATGTATTTCGTCCCAATTCTCATCGTTTCTCGACGAGTTTTATCGCTTCGAAAGTTACAGAACATGGGTACAGAGTATCTAAAAAAAAAGGAAATGCGAAGATTGTGGTTGTTCGCAAATATCTCAGGAACAAAAATGGATATTGACTCCAAATAAATTTTATTTTATACATTGTGATATAATACAGATGCAATATTAATTTGGAAGAAATTCAACATACCGTAATTTTTTTTTTTATGGAAAAACTTATTTTTATATCAATTATTCACTATGCGAAATGACGTTTACGACACTTAAAATTTTAAATTTGTAGTTTGCCTACAAAAATCAAAAACTAGATAAATCTATTAAAAAGTGTCATAAATTGCTTTTCGACTTTCATAGAGCCGGCAATAATTTTGATTTCAAATTTATTTTATGGTAAACTTTTTACAATTGTTAACATATTGTAGATTTAAAAAAAAATCAAACTAACCGTTTGAAAAAGCACGAGTTGATGAAAAAAAGTCGACGTTATATTTCGTGTTGAAGTGATAAATTCAAGATCATCCGATCAAGTATCTACAACAATCTAGTTGGTGGAGCTCCGGTTTCTCGCTAGAATACGATGTATAAGATTTAGTAAATTCGAAGTCAAAATTATTGCCTACTCTCGAGGTATTATTCTAGTTGAAAAACTGTTTTTGGCATTTTTATTAATTAATTGAAGAAAACTGTAATTGTGATATTTTAAAAAAATTTTCAAAGTTGTTTCTGCATTTTATCAGTTATGATCTAATTACAAAATGCTATTGGAGTCGAAAACACCGATGAAATAATATGTTTCAAACTTACAAAACTACTTACTCTAGGGACCTAAAAACGTACATATCTGTCAAAAATTTCCAAAATTTCTTGCAATTTTGTTGAGAACCAGGCTTAACCATGACTTTATATGAGAGTTAAATTCTTAGGCGGCTATTTTTTTATTAAAAAGCAAAACGCGTTTTTAAAAACAAATGTTTATTCATGAAATATTTTTTTTATGTATCATATTATGACTTGGACTTGGGAGGCACGGTACAAGCAAAAATATTTGTATCAAATTTGATACATGGGACAGTGAAGTTGTTAATGAACAGTTTTATCACTTTATGAAAAATGTTCATCATCATTTAAACGAAATACTTCGTATGTAAATAAATTTAAACAACGAACTTTTCATGAAAGAATTTCGTAAAAATATGAAAGTGCTCGTTATTTGATAAGGCGCTTCATTAACGTATGAACGTCATTTTCTTAAGCCAATTATATTTTTCATTATTGGATCAACGAATTTGTTAGTAATATTTACGGAAGGGTTCGGTTCAGTGTAAAAAAGGCGAAGTTTCACAAATGGTTTGAATTAATAAATTTTTTGAAAATGTCAGCTTTACAAAAATTATCGAGATATTGTAGCGAAACAACAATATTTACCATTTAAAAAAAAAAAAACTTTTTGTAGTATGTATTTACATAATTTTGATATTCGTAAACATTTTATCATTTAGGTATTGACAAATACCTTAAAAAAATAAGGTTTTTAGTTTTATTTTCGAGATATCGTTAACAAAAAAGGGTATCTCGAACGTACGAACCATACAAATGTACGTTTACACGCAACACCAGAGACATCTCTCTGCAAATGACAAAAATTTAGATTCATTGGACCATGATTTATCCAGATTTTTCAAAAATTCCAATTTGACAAATCGGACCGATAACAATAACTCCTTATGGGAAGTTAAAAAAAAATCTAGACGCTTTATTTTCGTTTACAATTATTTAGACTGGAAGATAATATGTATATCGGGTGATTCATAGTGAGGTTTGATTTGGTTTCGATATTAAACTCTTTTGTTATTTTTGTCCAGTATCGTTTGGCAAGGCATCATGGAAATACATCATCATCATCTACATTACAAAAATCTACCTTCTGTGAAAAACGTTTTTCGTTCGAGTAACTCCGAGTCGTTCTCAGAAGCTTGGTTTTTCGTATTTGAAGACGACTTGCCATATTTTAGGCTCAAATCTCGGCCTTAAAGCTAATACAATTAATATTATACAAGAAATTTAGCCAGGGGACTGGAAGGCTTCGTATAAATGGGTCCTGAAAAAAACTCAATTCGGTGTTTTATCATGGAATTTTGTTTAGTTGGCCTGATAAGCAAACCAAAGACGAAGAGTACTAAAACCTACCATTATACATCCATTAAAAATAACGGTATGGTGTGGTTTATGAGCTGGTATTATCATTAGCCCATATTTCTTCAAAAATGAGACAAATCAGAATGTTGCCGACGATATGGCAACCTACTTTATATAGGTAGTGTCATTTTAACGGATTAAGTATGTGGTTCCTGAAATTTTAACTCTTGAGCCTCGGTGAGCTATGGTTTCAACAAGACGGCGAATGGCGCTACGAGCTACTAAATTTCGCGTTCTTCACACCTTTAGACAATAAAGTTTTAGGTCTTCAAGAAAAAAACCAACTACGATGGACGCTTTTGAAGCCAAAGTTCTTCAAGAAAAAAACCAACTACGATGGACGCTTTTAAAGCCAAAGTTCTTTTATTCCCAAGTCACCAAATTGGACCTTCCAAATGGACGGTCCAGACTTAGTCGTGGCCAAAATTATTAAGATCATATCATTTTCAAAAAGTAAATGCCTTTTAACAGACATCTAGTACAAATTTTATCTTCACTTTTAAATTTGTGTATTTTATTTAACATCATAAATCAAACCACAAGATGAATCACCCATTATATGTATGTTAAAAACTTCGAATGTTGTCCTTAACTCATTCGTAAATTATTCATATATGTGTGTGTGTTTACCACCCTAGTCTCGTATCATTTGTGACCTTTACCAATTTGTTTAAACGAAAAAAAAAAACCTCCCAGAACTACCATACATCTTCCTATTTATCAATCTAATTAAATCTTGTTTTCAATTTTAAAATTAAACTCATAATTATAATTATCTTCTATACCGCTATATGCAATATGAAAAATAGACCATTTGTATGGTCGGATGAAACCAGCATTGTGCGGTGCAAGTGCACAAGAGCAAATGTGACAAATTTATTCGTTTATCACAAATCCACAACAATCTTAAAGTGAACATTAGGAGAAACAATTCCTCGAATTGCTTGTCGCGATCTTTTCACCCATCAAACGACACAACTCTCCAGATTTATCTCACTTCATTAGTTGTCACTAATTGCCAAGCGGGTTGCGAGAGCCGAGAGCGGTGCAAATTATAAAATCCGAGTATTTGTCGCTCTTGTCTTGTCGTCGTCACATCGTCGTCGTCGTCATCGTCGGTCGTCATTTTTCGTCCTTCTCTCCGGTTGTCAAAACCCACCATCACAACAAGACGAAAATAATTCAAACTGCAGCAATTAGACTAAATGAAGTTAAATCGAGTCTATCCGATGTTATACTCGTCGTAGTTGTGCCTGCATTACCTTCCCCCCGCCCCCCAGCAACATTTTAATTGATCCATGCCTGATGTGATGGTCTGTCGTACATGAACAAATTATGAAAATAGAAAATGCTTAATTGATATAATTTTTTATTTCATTACATTTCATTTAAATTCAATTCCAGAAAGTAATCCATTCTACTGTTTGCTGTTTTGTTACCTAATAACAAATTGATATCTAAGCCTAATTGAATTATTATAGTACGGACGACCATTATGAATATAGAGCAGCAATGGCGGTGGCGGCGGACGGTGAATTAATTCAACAGCATAACATTACTGCATTCTTGTTCTACTTCCGCTGCACATAACATTCTGTAAGTTTAAATTATTTTTTAAATTTACTTTTACAGCGCTCTGTTCATTAAAAGATTTGCTAACATAAAGAAATCTAGTACAAAACACCAACACAATTCTCGTAACAACCATTGGCGACACCTATGTTGACAATGTTGCACAAGCCAATTGTGTGCTTAGTTTATACACAACCCATTCTTCTGCAGTAGCTGACATCACAATCCAGAGGGAGCAAAGTGTTTGGCGGTTGGTTGGTGGCTTTGCTATTTTTTTGTTCAGAATTTTTTTTTGAAAATTATGAAAATCTCTACACCAATCGGTGTATGTCCAGGATAACGCACATAAAAGTGCTGCCAATATTTATTTTCTTTGTATGTTTTTTGCAGTTGTTTTTTAAATTTATTTGAATGAATTTTTAACAAAGAAGTTGGCTTAACTTTGCGTTTCAAGGGAACGACGATTACACAACTTTATCATTTACTAACTGAATTATTCAACTCGACCATATCGTATGTCATGGGTAAGAATAAGAAGTTTTAAATAAATCTAAATTCTTTCTTTATTTGTGCAAAAGCTGGAGGGGTATCTGCGTTTTGACTGCCAAAAAAGTAAGTAGCAAAGATTGTTCTAGAATGCGTAAAAGAACATCTAGAAGCACCACTCAACGCTGAACAAGCAGGCTTCCGCACTGAGTCCTCCTGCATTGATCACATCAATACCTAGAGGATCATAATCGATTACCACTCCACCTACTGTTCATTGAATTCGAGAAGGCTTTCGACAGCGGCAATAGGGAGTTTATCTGGCTTGATTTTCGGAGGAGGGGTATACCGGAGAAACTCATTGCTATTATGAAAGCGACTTATGATGGCTCCAAATGTCACGTCTTACACGGAGGTAGGTTGTCCGAAGAATTTGAAGTCCAAATCCTGTTTTTATTGGCGATAGGTAGTGATGTACTGCGGATGGCTCTGACAGGAAGCGGAGGAATAAGATGGACTCTGACAACTTACCTTAAACATCTTGACTACGCTGACGATGTTTGCTTGCTTTCCTATAAGATCATGGATCTCCATCAAATGGCAACAAGGATGGAGAGAGAAGCAGCAATCGTAGGGCTGAAAATCAATACGGAAAAAACAAAGATGTTCAGCCCCGTGAGCTCGAAATCATCCGCTCCGATGGACATTGGTAAACAAGCAGTAGAGAAAGAGAGCTTCCAATATCTTGGAAGTATCGTCTCTCCTGAAGGAGGAACCGAATTAGACATCGCCAGCCACATCGGAAAAGCAAAGGCTGCATTCAGGATGTTGTCCAATGTCTGGAGGAACAAATCTCTCAGCTTGAACACAAACTACGACTGTTTAACTCTAACTTCGAATCAGTTCTGCAATATGGAAAAAAACTACAACAATAACCAGGAAAGTATAAACCTTCTTTAAGGTGTTTTCGAAACATCTTACGGGTTTTCTGGCAATGCAGTAGAACCCACTCACACAGGAAGGAAGAAGAGTTGGCACTTTGGCAGACCGAGAAGCAAGTGGAGGAGAACAGTTGAGGAGGAATCTGAGAGATTGGGCAAGAGCTGAAGGGATCTGAAATACATCGCTGGAAACCGCACATGATGGCGCGTATAGGAGTAGTTGAAGCCCTATGTCTCGCTAGGGAACACCAACGGACTTCGTAGGTCTGAAATCATGCTGAATTCGACAGATAATAATGTAATACATAAATGTTTTGTAGTTTTGAGCAGTGCTGGATTACCGCCTAGGCCCGTGAGGCCCGTGCCTAGGGCGGCACAATTTGGGGGCGGCAAATTTTTTAGAATGTTAAACTAGATAAAATTTCTCGACAATTCATTTCAAGGATATGTTCAATTTTTTTTTTTAATTACAGATATAATTTTCTATATGTAACTCATTTTTTAATTTACCTTTTTATTCGTCGGTGCAATATTGATATTTTTTCAATGGTTTCTTATTTATGTATGGATTGCCGAATTATAACAATTAACTGTAAGGTACTTCTTTTCCTACTAGCAGGCAGATAGAATTTGATTTGATTTCATTCTTTCCATGTAAAGGCATCTAAAAGAAAAACTCCCGCCATTTTTGTTTCTTAATTGTAACTTAAAAGCCTTTCTCAAACTCGTTGGTCTCCTTGACATGATGCATGTTACGCATTAGAAAAAGAGTGGCCTGTTATTATTGTTGCATTGAAATTTATTGCTGAAAGCAAGTATGAAAAACTCACAACGCTATCTCAAGCTAGGGGACTGCAGAAAAATTACAACATCTACATATATTGAAACAGTAGTTCTAGTCATTGTTTGGAATGTCATTTTAGATCTTTTTAATGCTGCGAGTAAGAAGCTTCATGATTCTAAAGCGAATTTATCAACTGAGATATTTACAAATGTATAGTTATTTTGCATTATTTCTAAAAGACTTGAGAAAACAACAATTTTCCAAATATTAGGAAAAAGCGAAAGCACTATGTGGAGTTCAAAATTATTATAGCTATGGCACTCGTCTTAAAATAACCTGTAAAATTCAGGACGACGAGCCACAAGAGAAGGACAGAATACTCATATCCGAAATGAAAATTTTCGAACCAACGTTTATTAACCAATTTTATATACTTTAAGTGTATATAATTGGCAGGACTTAAGAATGCTAATCATGAGTTTTATACAAATTTTAATTTCTTTGACAATGTATCTATTTTAATGAATTGAAAAATCGTGCAGATGAATTAATTACTAAATATCCTGATAATTTGGAAGACTTGGAAATGAATGTATTCATTTACACTATCAACTCAAAGATTCTCTATTAAATACGAAAGATGTACGTTCCATGCAAGTAATATGCAATGTTTTGTAATCACAGAATCTTCGAGATGTTTATCCGAATGTAGACATTGCTCTACGTATTTTTTGAGTATTACCGCTACAAACTGTCCCGGAGAAAGATATTTTTCCACCTTGAAAAGGGTTAGTACGTAATTTGTCTACGTAAAAGTATGGGCCAATACAGACTTAATTCCTTACCACTACTATTGAAGCTCAACAAGTTGAAGAAATTGATTATAACGACATAGAAAGAAGATATTTACAAAATTAAGCAATATTTGAGAAAAATGTTCATTATTTATTTTGTTCATATTAATTAAATTATTATTTGTATTGTTTAACAATTATACTTTCATAAAATAAAAACTATTAAAAAGGGCGGCTAATCAGACAGGGCCTAGGGCGGCGACAGAGCTTAATCCGTTACTGGTTTTGAGGGCAGTTGGGATTTGTGACTTATCCTCAGATTGTTCTGCAATGTTTACTTTCCTTTCGTCCGTAGAATGCATACATAACTATATTAACCTATTTGACACTTGTATATGCAGCTTCTAAATGCTACCTTAACTTAAAAAGTCAAAGTATGGAAGACTCTATTAAAATATAAAGGTATATACCTATACTCTTTTTGTCAAGCCCAGGAAAATTGGCCGTTTTAGTGTAAATTGTTGAAACAAATTTACTTTGCAAAGTAAAGTAAAAGTAGTTTCGAAAAATTTTTAAGCAATGTTGCAAAAAAAGAAAACATGAACGATCAATTTTGCATTAACCTATTTTGCAAAATAGTTCTTGCATATTTTAAAATGTCATTGTTATGAAAAAAACAATTAAATGCAAAATAATAAAAATCTGTACGATAAAATGCGAAAATGTACCAAACTTCAATACGAGATAATAATGATAATGATTTTTTGAACTGATATCATAATTAGTCGAATAATTAAATGCGAAGCAAATTGCAAAGTTAAAGATACTTGCGAAATAAAAAAGAAATCGAAAATGGTTGAAGCTTTCATTTATAAAAGTATTCTAATTCAATCAATTCAACTTAAACAGTAGAAAATAATGCTTCACTACAAATCTCTATACTTAAAATGTAATTAATCCTTCGTTAATCAACCTCAATCCGTCGTGTTCGCGTGCAACCTCATCATTTTATTTCATTTGTATTACCAGAAGCTTTCTGCCACAATCTGCGAGATACGAGTACAAAAAATCCATCCAACTTTCCACAGCATATTAAAATCTTTAAGAAAAAATTAACAGAAACTAAAAACTGGTAAGATGATTGGCAACAAAGTGGTCTATGTGCATCGATCACGCTTCCATCTATAATGTCCTCCAGTCCGATTCCAATATCCCCTTCCCCTCCTTAAGATCTTTCATATTTTCTTGCTTCCATCAGTGTCATTATTCGCAAATTGGTTTCACATTCTCATCCATCACATTAATCGCTCATCAGAATTGTAATTGCACCGATTAGCCGCGCAGTTGCTGAAACATCGATGAAAGTATCTTTAATCTTAACTATCATAAGATTGTGTATCTGTCGAACAATTTAACGAAAACTAAAGTCTTTACGGAAACTCAAATCGGAGATTTAAAAAAAAAAGAAATAATAATAAAATATAAAAAGCTAAATCCATCGGAAATCGTTTGCTGGTCGTAATAACAATACGAAACGTGATTGCTGGCCTTATTCGGCCTGGTCCGTTCAGGCCAGACCAACAATTGCATCACCACTCGCTTCCACCACCATCATCATCATCATTCGAAATCGCTCTATGGCTCTGTCCCGTTCTCCATCTTGGCTAAGATGGACATGGACACACATAGATACCCGTAAATAGGTACAAGATACTTTTAGGTCTTTTAAGCGGTGGAACGATTTATTGCGCTGATGTTGTGGTGGCCAATCAACCTCGACTCCTAAATGGTATGTAAACCGCACCACCGCCCCGCGCCACCGCGCCGCTGAATCGTAAGGCCCTTTAAGACGCGGTGAATGCAACCTGCATTCGCATATCCAAATCCAATTCCAATCGAGCGAGCCGAGCCGAGCGTTCGCAATGGTCGACTTAATAGGATTTCTGGATGGATAGCTTCAATCGGATCTCGTCTCGTCTCGACATCGCGATCGTGGTCTTCCCCTTGTCCGCGCCCGCTCAAACTCCATTGTTAGTCAATTCAATTTGCGAAATCGGTTTTCATTAAATTGACAGACTGTCGAGACCGTCATCGTCGTCGTCTAGAGTGTGGTCAGTGGTGGGGGCCAATGCGTGATCGATTGATGCAATAGTCGTTGTGCTGATGCACGGCCGACATTGGACGTGCTGCGCCATTGTGCGATCGCACGTCTCACAACTTCATGATGCGAACGATATGAAGTTGATATTGATGCTGGACGTTGATGGTGATGAAGATCCAATCCAATCCAATCCAATTCAATCCAATCGGATTCAATTGGAGGCTTAAGAGTTTTTCAATTTATTTCATCGCTTTTCTTTTTGTATTTATAAAATTGTTGTTGTTGTTGTTTTTTTTTTCTTTTTTCTTTTTTCAAAAATTATGATTATAATACCATTTCTGGCTTTTGTATTTTATTTATTTCAGGTCATGGTATTTTATTGCGAATAAAATTGGAAATCCGAGGAAGAGCGCGAGAGAGGACGAGGAGCAGAAGGGGTAGCAATTTAAAAGACGGATATTATATGAAATGGTATTTCAAAATGCCGGCGGAACAGTATAATAGGCTGTGTATTTGTTGTTATATGGGTGCAATTACCTTTGCTAAATTGAAATTGAATATAAATCAAATTAAATTTTTTCGAGATGATATCTACAACTTTGGTGGAGGTATACATATATAATGACCATAGAACACTTTTAAACTGTTATTTATGAAATGACCTTGTTCCGGTCCTAACGAAAACATAATAATGGGTGATTTTTTAAGAGGTTTAGAACTTTAAAAAAAAAAAACACAAACAATTCGAAAAAATGAATGAAATATTTATTTGAATCGATAGTTTGAACCTTGCAATTTAATGTTTAAAGATAATTTCATGCAAATGTTGACCGCGGCTGCGTCTCAGGTAGCCCATCCGCTGAGTCCAATTTTGGCATACTCTTTCACACATATCGGCCGGTATCTCACGAATGAATGCATGGATGTTGGCTTCCAGTGCGTCAATCGAAGCGGGCTTGTCCCTATAGACATTAGCCTTGACATACCCCCACAAAAAATAGTCTAATGGTGTCAAATCGCACGGTCTAGGCGGCCAATTGACCGGCCCGAAACATGAAGTTAACTGTTTACCAAACTCGCCTCGCAATTGCGCCATTGTTTCGCGTGCTGTGTGGCATGTGGCACCGTCTTGTTGAAACCACATATCATGCAAGTCAAGAACTTCCATTTCGGGCAAAAAAAAGTTTGTTATCATCGCTAGGTAGCGTTCACCATTGACAGTAAAGCTGTTATTCGCATCATCTTTGAAGAAATATGGCCCAATAATGCCGCCGGCCCATAAACCGCACCAAACAGTGGCTTTTTCGGGATGCATTGGTAGCTGTTGCAATGCTTGTGGCTGATCTTCACTCCAAATGCGGCAATTTTGCTTATTTACGTACCCATTCAACCAAAAATGAGCCTCATCGCTGAACACAATTTTTCGATAAAAAAGCGGATCCTCGGCCAGCTTTCCAAGAGCCCATTCACCAAAAATTCGGCGTTGTGGTAGGTCGGCTGGCTTTAGTTCTTGCACCAGCTGTATCTTAAAAGGCTTTACGCCCAAATCCTTCCGCAAAATTTTCCACGTAGTGCTGTAACAAAGGCCTAACTGCTGGGAACGGCGCCGAATCGACATTTCGCGGTCTTCTGTCACACTAGCTGATACGGCCGCAATATTTTCTTCACTACGCACAGTACGTAAACGTGTTGGTGGTTTAATGTCCAACAAAGTAAATTTGGTGCGAAATTTGGTCACAATCTTCCGAATAGACTGCTCAGAAGGCCGAGAATGCCGACCATAAAATGGAAGCAGCGCGCGATGAACATTTCGAACCGAGCACGAATTTTGATAGTAAAATTCAATAATTTGCAAGCGTTGTTCATTTGTAAGACGATCCATGGTTAAATTGCAAACCAAACTGAAGCTGTTTGACAGTGACACAAGGTACTAAACACACGTCAGCTGTCAAAACCAGTGGTGCCAAAACCAAACCAGCTAAAAAATCACCCGTTATAACACCTAGAATTAGAATTAAAAAAAAAAATAATTGAACTATGGTGCCTTATAAAAAAAAATTCTAATATGTTGGAATACTCATTTCTTTTTCAAACAAAAAAGTTCTTAGAACTTGGGTGGAATCGCCTTAGCTGATAGTTGACTATCATATTTTTTTTACTGTCAAATTTGATTCTTTACACTTTTCCATCTGTGTAAGTTGATAATCATGAAATAATTTTTTTTTAACAAAAATTTGATATCACTTGAAAATAGTAAGATCGACATTTGTCAAATTTGTATTCATTTAAAATAAAACGTCAGAGGAACTTGGAAGAATAGGAGACGGGAAAGTACCTCATTTTGACTAGAGTGACTTGCATTGAGGATTTACTCTCGAAAATTTACCCTGATATCGTCGAAATAGATAATAAAGATTTTCAATAGATGTGTCAAAGGGCAATATTGGCCACAAGAAACAGTAGAGTTGACGAAATTAACTACCTAATTTTAACTAAACTTCCATGAGATATAGTTACCTACACATTTATTGATATCTAATGTAATGGATCAAGAAAATGCGTTTCGTTGTCAAGATCGGGTTGCGAAGAAAATCAGTATGTTCTTTTGCCACAAGAAAATAAAACTAAAAATATTATTTACGCAGACGTACATAGGAATTTTAAAATATACCTTTTTAAAAACTAAATCTGCGATCATAATAACTGAAATAGCGGTCGAAATCACGGGCAACAGCTGTAGTTAGTATTAATTTGCAAAGATTTGCAAATATTCTGTGAAAAAAAAACGGTGCAGAACCAAAATTGAATTTTAAAAAAAACTTAGGAAAGCCGTTTAGGGAGTTACAATTGGACACAAACGAAGTAACCATTGTCCAAGTTTGTGGGATGATTAAGGCAGGAATATAGGTAAGTGGTGCTTTCCAACGATGGATGGCGGTGGAAACGAAGACAATTTAGTTTTTAGTCTCAATAAAATCAAATACTCATTTTTATTTCATTTGAAGATTTTGTAAAAGAAATAAAAGATATTTATTTCGAAGCCGATGAAATAATGGCCCAAAATAAAAATACTTTAACCCACAATAACAAACAAACGACAAGCTTAAAACAAAGCTAAAATTAATGACAAAACCGATTCGAAAATCGAGAAGCCTGTCCCTAAAGGCGCTGACCAGTCGGCATCAACTTGCATTTAGTATAACCACCACCGACTTCAAGAAAATTTAAAGTCCAGCCAACTGCAGGATAGAGGAGAATAGACAAATAGAAAAATGTTGAAAGCACTCCAGCTGGTAAGTCCAGAAGATGTAGAATACTTGTTAAAGTACATATCTTTTGACACTCGGAAGTTTTGATGGAATCTTTACAAAACGCAAAATATTAAAGTGATCCCATACCCCATTATGAATTAATTCTTTTTATTCATTTTTATTTTACTTAAAAAAAAAATTAATTCATAATTGGGTATGGGATCACTTTAATATTTTGCGTTTTTATGAATTAATCTCTTTGTCTATATGTACTAATAATAATGCTCCTATTTTCGGTTTGATTTATTCGGAGTATCGAATGATCACGAGACGAAATCGTATTTAAAAAAATTATTTCATGAAACAATTCCATAGGTCCCCTAATACCATTGATTCACTTCGGTAACCATTTACCTAAAACTAACCTCAATTAAGAATAAATTCGAATCTTTTTCTTTAACTCTTTGATATTTAAAGAAAAATTTATTTTTGGACTTTGAATTTTTAAATCGGAGAAAAAAATATTTATTAAATGCTCAAGGCTGAAAAGTCGTCAAGCTATTAGATTTTTACGATAATAAATTTTTATAGAAAAATAGCTGACAAAAATAGGTTTGTATTCTTAAAAAAGCATTTATTCATTTAAGAACGATTCCTTTTTGAAAAGGTTTATTTATTGAAGTCAGTAAAAAATCTTACATTTAAAAAAGGGAGTGTCATAAATACATACAGTGATGGCCAAAACTAAAGCACGAGTACTTATCACTTTATATACATACGAATAAAAAGTGAAAACACAAATGATGTTTTTATAATTAATTTTTTTCTTATTTGCAAAATATTGTCCTATACTTTACAACTTTAAATTTGATTTTAAATCTTAACATATTTAAGAAAAATTAAAAAAGTTAAAAACTCATCAAAAAGTAGCTGGACAAAACTAAAGCACATGCACTCTATTACTGTCTACAGTTATTAAGTTTTACAACTTACTTTTTAAATGCTGCTATCTTCACTTGATATTTAGTCAAGCATATTCTAAGGAATAAATAAGAATTTTATGGTGGATCTTTGATGGTGCTAACGGTCACAATTTAAAATTTTAATAAAAAATCATAAAATGGCGTGGAATAAATATTCAAATGAACTTAAAGTAAAAATAGTAATTAGCTTTTAAAACTGTGAATCGATAACATTTATTGGCGAAAAAATATGTTATCAGCCATACAATCATTTCTCGAATAATAACTCGATTTCGTACTCTAGGTACTATACGAACAGTACACAATAGCGGTAGACCTCAAAAAACCAAGTCGCGATGTGACAAACGATTAATGAGGTTAATAAAAAATGGTCCTTATATGTCCTAAAAAAAAAAAGAATTAGACTTTAAAATGTCGTCAAGAACGATCCGGCGGAGAGCGATTAGTAGCGGCTGGAAAGCTTGTCGTGCCGCAATTTTTTCCCTAAAGAATAGACGTGCAAGACTAGAATTTGCTTAAACACACTTTAACTGAAAAGTGGAAGACGGTCCTTTTCTCGGATGAATCAAAATTTAATTTAAAAGGATCGGACGGATTTGGCACGGTACGAAGGCCGAAAGCGAACTCCTCAATCCTCGATTCACCAGGCAACTATGAAACATGGTGGGTTAAACATTATTGTTTGGGGATGTTTTTCCACCGAAGGAGTTGGGCCAATTCATAAAATTAATCGTATAATGGATCGTTTCATGTACAAGGAAATCCTTGAAACGTCATGCTTGGAGAATATACCGTTGCGATGGATCTTCCATCATGACAACGATCTGAAGCATACCGCTAAATTGGTTGAAGGATTGGCTTAATGAAGGAAATATTAAACTTATGAAGTGCCCAGCGCAATCCCCTGATCTAAGCCCCAAATAGAATCTATGAGAAATTATAGATCAAAGGATTGATCACACAAAATGTGACACTTTGACTTCACTGCTTCAACGAGTTCAAACTGCCTGAGAAAACATCCCCATGAACATAATTGACATTCTAATTACCTCAATGCCTTGTCGATATGATGCAGTCATCAAAAATAATGGTTACGCCATTAAATATTAACATTACCACTTTTTTTTACTTACTTTGTACATAAAAGCAAAAATGTGCTTTAGTTTTATCCAGCTACTTCCTACATTTTGATGGGTTTTTAACTTTTTTAATTTTTCTTAAATATGTTAAGATTTAAAATCAAATTTAAAGTTGTAAAATATAGAACAATATTTTTCAAATAAGAAAAAATTAAAATTATAAAAATATCATTTGTGTTTTCACATTTTATTAGGATGTTTATAAAGTGATCATTTTTCGTGCTTTAGTTTTGGTCATCACTGTACATAGGTGGAAATAAAATATCTATCAATAAACGTATTTTATGAAAAATTAGTCAATGTTTTTATTCATAAGTTAAAACAAATCAGCCATATTCCAAAACTCGTTTTAGGATTCATATTCGACTACTACAGTCGTATAATGGTATTCCATTAGTCGAATTTTATTCGTTTTTATATTGAGAAATGCAAAACATATCGCATAAAACTTTAAATATTTTTGATTTCGAATCTCGTATTCAACTAAATTGAAGTCGTATTTTTGTACTTCATTAGAAGTATTAAATTTTTTAAAAGAGAATAATTTTTTTTTTCGATAAAAAAGGACGAACAAAATAAAAATGTTAGTAAATTTTTGTAAATAGGTTTTTTTTATTTCGACGTTATTCATATTAATTAGGCATGAGCCGGTGTACCGTGCATCAACAAAATAAACTCAGATGTTGGTGCTCGAATGTTTCCTTACAGTTCTCTCCCAACGCCTGTTTGGTAATTTCCTTCTGAGAGAAAGCAAATACTAAAGCCAGCTTAAGTCTTTTATAGAATGGATTTACATATCTGTTCCGAGTACTTGAAAGCTTCTTTTGATATTCCAAATATTTTGTGAAAACAGCAACTTTTCACATGATATAATAACACTGCGGTCAACAAAATAGCATTTGCAGCTTATATCAGAATCTTAATGAATCTAATTGACTCTCCTTAAATTCTTAAATTTACTTTTAATCATTTAAACATTATAACAAGAAAATGGATTTGAAATTCATTATATTTCCTGAGAATCCAAAAAACATGTTACAAAATGAAAACACCACCTTTTCAAAATTGGTCCAAATCACTATTTTGTGGCATGTAATTTATTTGCAATGACAGCTGTACAACGCCTTTGCATAAATTAAGTCTACAAGGCGTTGACATCTTTCGACAGGAATCGCTTTCCAACAATTTTTTGGTTAGTTTGCTGGTGTGCTTTGGGTCATTGTCCTGTTTTACCGGCATTTCTTCAGAAGAATAAGGCAACATTTTGTTTACATAAAGATGTTGTGCGCATTAGTATTAGGGTCAACACCTCAATTTTGTATGTGTATTTGGATGTGCATCTTTTTATTTGAACAGCCAAGGATTTGCCTATTTTTAATAGTCTTTCGACCTTCAGTCTTACAATGTTTTCCGCGACCCATTGTTGCTTAATATTTTTAAGTTTAGTTAAACTACATACTATATTAACTTTTGGGTAAAACACAATTTTTGAGGATTTTATTACGGAACTTAATTTTTATTTTCCTTCTTCTTTTAAATATTGTGAACAAATTATAGAAACAGTGAGTGAGTGGGTTTATTACAAAAAAAAAAAAAATTTGAACAATCTCAATTTTAAAAAGTATGGTTTCCAAGCAGATAGAAATTAGTTTATTTCCTTCAACAAATGTTTTTCTGCCCACATAACATTTGCAAATAGAATTTATAATAAGAGAGTTTGTCAATAAATTAAGAACAATACTCATACGTCACAGTGAACGTTTGTTTTATTGTTTGTATATTGAACTTCGATATCGACTTAGAACATTGATAGCTGTTTTTGTCCTTTAAAGTTTAGATATAGCAGAAAGCAGACTAATTTTTGGCACTAATGTTCAAGATACATGGACTTGGAAAAACGCTTAAGTTCCGGTTTTTAAAAGACTTAGATATGAATACCACATCAGCCGCAGTATGGTATGGTGAAGATTTATTTGAATAGTTTCAGACAAAAGCAAACGTTAGGCAGTGGTGCATCATTCTTGGACTATATTTTTTTTTTCACTCTTTGTTAAGTAAATTACCGATGTTTTGCCAGGAGGTTTTGAGTATCATAAAATCTCTTCTGCAGATAATATTTTGTCCCTCTTATACTCGCCTGAATCACTGCAACTGATGATAAACAGCGCCATCTATGAAAACTGGTTGTTAACTTGGAAAATTAAAGAGTCATCACAAAATGGAAGAGAATATTCATAAACTGACATATGTGCCTTGCCTTATCACTAAAAGCATCGATAGCAATCCAAATTGTTGTGTGCAGTTGTAATAAAAAATTTAAAAAAAAGCTGATAAGATTTTATAGTTTAGTTGTATATTTCGACTACTTCAAAATTCCCTAAATTACATAATTACTGGTATATTAGAAAGGTTTTGAATATAACTTATTTTTCCCTTCCAAAAGAACCTTTCAATTCATTTATCAATGAAAACCTTTCGTTGGTCTATGATTTATGTCATCGAGGTGAAGAAGATAAGCATTGATTAATATAGAATATGTCGTTCATGGCTTATGATACTTTTCGTTAAATCAATACAATTTTTAATAGATTGATGTAAAAAACATTCACTTATCAGTTTACGATCTTTTTCGTAAATTTTATGAAAATATGTATGGATCAATGAAATTTATGTTTGCATGATAACAAAACTTTTTGTTCTATTTATTAAGATTTACATCAATATCAATGTACCTACGTAGAAATGTGTACGATATTTTTCGTAATTTTCATGAATATTTTTATATAAGAACTGTCGAAACATTATGGTAAGAGTATATCAAAATATTCCCTGATGACTTCAATTCCATTCGAAAATAAAGCAATACTTAAAAATTGGGGTGGCTAGTGCTGATATAAGACAGAACGATATTAAAAATTGCATAATAGAGTATCGCCTTGTCGAATCCATTAAATCGTACGTATTGATTGATTTCTCATTGTCATTGTTAAAAGTGGACAAAATCGTCCCGTCGTGCCTTCAAGTCACTAAATTTTTCTTCTACACAAAAGTTCAATACATCTGGTTTATGTGCAAGTTTTTGATATACCTACTAGAAATCATTTCCTAAGACCCCCTCCTCACCTTCTACTCAAGTATGTAAATGAATTGTTTCCAAATCTTTCTTACATACATTTTTCTAAATTTGTCACTGCCTTAAGAAAAAGTTAACCTCATCACTGCACCACCCCGAACTTTACCTTTCATCAGTCATCGTCAACAAATGACCAAACCTTAACCACCCAGGCGAGGCGTGGGTTATATGTATGATGCC
Organism: Scaeva pyrastri; assembly: GCA_905146935.1. NCBI lineage: Eukaryota > Metazoa > Arthropoda > Insecta > Diptera > Syrphidae > Scaeva > Scaeva pyrastri. The sequence continues at coordinate 132,390,988 of LR989927.1, forward strand.
ATGTCAAACTTTCATCTACTCATCATTATAAACCTCGTCTCGTCTCTCGTCGCATCGTGCGTCGCTCTCCCTCAATCACTTGATCAATTCAAAGACCGCAAAGAATGTCAATAAAATTGATATCCAAACTCTGTCACGGATGCCAACCAAGATCACGTCCTACAATTTAATTCCCATTGAGATGGAAAATTAATCTATTAACACTAAAAGCCTATGTTGGACCCATCGTCATCATCATCATCAACATCAACATCAACATCAGCATCAACATCATCGGGCATCGGGATGCAAGGGCAGGGTAGAGCACACCATCATTGCTACAGCAGCCACAGCCATCATCGAACAAACACGACGAAGGCGGTGGGTGCCGGTGTCGGGCGCGGCGCCACCATGCCACCGATTGACATCCAAAGGGTTTCATTAATTTCGTTCTTGCCTTCTTTTAGCTTATCAAGGAATTTATGTGTTTTCATTTCTCAAATATGAAATCCAATCGAACTTCTCGTCGCTGTCAGTGTTGTCGCCCGTTGTCCGTTGTCCGGAGTACGGAGTCCCTCGGCCGTTTGTCGTCGTCCGTGCGTCGCCCGTCGCGCCATTGAGTCGATATTTTAATATGTGTCAACATGCTGCCCACATTTAGTCGCGGACTTGTCACCGAATGCGACACTGTCACAGAATAACACAAAAACTTTGCAGATAAATTCCAACAAAAAAAAAAAACCCAACTCACTTGGGCACTTGGCACTTGGTCAGTCCAATTTGGCAGATTCTTGTATATTTTCGGAATCGGACTCGAACTCGGACTTGGACAACTCGAGTGTGGTTCTTTTGATTGTTTGGTGCCTTGGGTCTGTCATCAGAAGTCAACAAATGACTTCGAGATCGAAGAAGTCGGGACCGGGGACCGAGATCGGAATTGGGATCTGCGGCCTCCGGAGCTTCAGCTTTCGGCTTATCTCGATTGAGCGTCATTAACATTTCGAAATGATGCACTTTGTATCTTAAAAGGTTTTCAGTTCTGGGTGTATTATTGGGTTTTGTTTGTTGTTGGTTGTTTGTTCGTGTGTCGCTGTGGCTGTCGCGGTCTGGCGCGGTTATGACATGATGGCAATTTACACAAATAGCCGTGTAAATGTCTGGCCTCTTTAGGTTTTATTTATGACAGTTTTGTTTTTTTTTTTTCTTAGAGATTTTAGCGCTGGGTTTTTAATACCTATTTCTTATGGTTAATAGGTCAAGTTTTGGATTCGTAAACTAATTTTAACATTACTTATAAATCTCTGTTGAATTTCTACAAAAATTACCCCTAGTGTAATTGTCAATTTAAGTCATTATTAACTTGTTTCTGTATAATCGTTATCAATCATTTTCCATTTGTTTGACAGAACTATTGTGAATGAATCATTTTGAATTCAAATCCATCTTGCGAGATGAATTCTAAAAATATTTATTGCTGTTAGTTAGTTTCTCGTTTTTTTAACAACTGATCAAAATTTTCATTACTTTCGGAACTCAAATTGTATTGAGTTGAAGTTCGTCTTTTCCTTGGAATTTCTAGGCCCAGTAAATCTCAAGCACTAAGGAACTGATGATAAAAGATTTTAATTATTGTCACCATTAGACAGAATGACAGGCAACTTTAAAACTTTTCGTTAACGTTGGACAGACGACTGAAATATTTTTTTCCGGAGGTAGAACAAATTGTATGGGAAAATGAAATTGTTGTTTGTCATCTTATTTTAACAATTCATCATCACAATCACTATCAACATCATTATCAATAACATTATCAAATAAGTACCAAGAGCTATGAGAAAAATTCTCTTAGCATTCTTCCAAACAAGGTCGGGCTGCTTATAATTTTAACAGAGCGAGGGAGGGAGTTCCATAAACGGATAGAATGCACATAAAACTGTCGTTCAGATACCAAGAATTTGCAGCGTACTGGAATAAGGTCGCATGATCTTTCAGAACGTGTAAAATTAATTTTATTATATAAGTATTCAGGCTGATGAGATTGTAATATATTGTGAAGCATGGTTAAGGTTCGTAATTTAAGTAGATTATCGAATGAAATGCCATAGATGGACTTAGAAAAACTTGAGATGTGGTCAAATCTTCTAAGACCATAAACATAGCGCGTAACACTGTTGAATGCAACGTTAAATTTTCGTTTGTGTTCAAAGTCACAATTACTAAACACCTCACAACAGAAAAGCATAAGGGGTACTATCAAGGTTTTGGCCAATATCAACCTGGTTTTCAAGGGCGTTACATGATGAGACGCCCAAAGCAATCGAAGACCTCCATATACCTTACCTAACGTCAAATTAATATGGGTGTTCCAACTTAGTGTTTTATTAAATGTTAATCCAAGATTTTTCGCAGAATCGACGAACTCAATAGCACAGTTATTCAAATATATTTCAGGAAAATATGAAGTGTCAGATATAGTTCTAGAGATGACAAGGCATTTAGTTTTTTTTCGGATTTAAACAGAGGTCATTCTCATTCTTGCGGGACCATGTAACGATATTATTCAAGTCCTCATTGACTTCATGCACACCATTCTCGAGCATACCTATATGAAAACTATTATATAATTGAACGTCATCTGCGTACATGTGCACAGAAGAATTCAGTGAGATAGACGGAAGATCATTAATATACATCGAGAAGAGCAAAGGGCCTAAACTAGAGCCCTGGGGGACACCTCTCTGCAAAGGGAGAAAAGTTGACATACTACTGTTAGCAAAAACTGCCTGAGTTCTACCGGTTAGGTAAGAAAGAATAAGCTTGACTGATGTGAACGAAAAATGGAATTGATTTTTAAGTTTTTCACAGAGAATAAAACAATTGACGGTATCAAATGCCTTTGAAAAGTCAAGAAGCGTTAATATAGTCACTTTATTACTATCCAAATTATTTCTGATATTTTCAACTACGTAAATTAAGGCTGTAGTACAGCTGTGCTTGGGACGGAAGCCTGATTGATTAATACAAATCAATTTATTGCTTGTAAGAAAAGTTCATATTTGGTGATTGATTAGTTTTTCCAACACTTTTGAAAGGAAAGGCAATATGGCTATGGGTCGATAGTCATCACCATTGCGATTTTTGGGAACAGGTATTATCTTTGCTTCTTTCCAAGCAGAAGGGAAAGTACTAGTCATTAAAATATTATTAAAAATGTAAGTTATGTATTTTACTACATACGGCAAAATGGATTTGAGAAAAACCGGATGGATGCCATCAGTTCCAATAGAGTTAGACTTAATAGCTAAAAGGCTTTCAAGAACATCATACTCATTAACAGGTGAGAAGCAAAACCCAGTGAAAGAAAGATTGTCATTTAGAGTTTCAGTCAAATCACAGCTACGGGTCTCAAAACCTAAACAGTTTAAGGCAACAAAGTTTTTATTAAGCTCATTGCAATCAATAGTAATGGCCTTGTTGCTAATTTGCTTTCCTACTCCAATTTCTTTCAAATTCTTCCACAGTTTTTCTTTGGCTAAAGATGGATCAAATTTAGGAGCATAAAACTGTTTTTTGGCTTCATGAATTAGAAATATTACTTTATTTCTTAAAATTTTGTATTCAATATGCAATGCTTCAAGCCTAAAAATCTTCCATCGTTTATATGCTAAATTACGTTCTCTTATTTGACTCTTAATAAAGTTGCTAAACCAGGCCTGTTCTTTTTTACTTAATTGCTTTGTAACAATTGGAACATGTAGGTTAAAAAGATAATTGATACCGTTTTGAAGAAATAGTACCTGCTCATCAACAGAAGGCAAGCAATATATATGGTACCACTCAAAACGATTCAAATCAGTTTCTAACTTCCACCTGTTGGTGTTTTTAAAGTCTCTATAGCAGTAAGTAGAAGAAGAGACCAAAGGTGAACACTCGAATGTGAGGTAAATTAGGTCATGTTTAGAGAAACAGGATGCAGAGAGTTGGTCGTAAAGAAGAACCTTTTCACTATGACTTACAAAAAACATATCAAGCAAAGTATTACTATGTCTTGTAAAATAGGTGGGAGTAGCTATATTTACAGGAAATAAATTAAGTGAACCCATTCTATCCACAAGTTCTGAACTCCTTAGCACATCATGATTGAAATCGCCCGCGACAATTATAAATGGTGACACAAAGGTTAGTTCGTCTAATATTGAGAATAATGGTGCTAATTCAATATTCCGCTTTGGGCGATAAACCGATCCTAACAATACTTTATTGTTGTTACACTTAATCTCAATGAATAAATATTCTACTTCACTACCTGGTGAGGACTTTCGAATTATTTTGCAGTTTAAGTCTTTGCGAGTAAATATTGCGACACCCACACCTCTACGACTACTTCTATCACAGCGAAACACATTAAATCCATTCATGCTACAAAAACTATCATGAGAGAACCAGGTTTTACAAACACATACAATATCAATATTTGAATGTTCAAACAAATAACGAAATTCATCTATCTTAGGAATTAAACTTTGGGCATTTATATGGCAGACCTTCAGACCAGCATACTGCTCACCTAAAATTCGTATCATAGAGCGCGTAGAACCATGTTCATCTCCGTACAAGGACTCCCAATTACTAGTATCAGAATTAGAATCAATCATTATTATAAACAAAAAAGCGATTAGGACAAAAAACAGTCCAATGCAAAATAAAATTAAAAAGCTGCGAGACCCAGTTAAAAAGATTTTTAAGGAATACAGGGACGATGATTAAGATGTGAGTGATGAATTTATATTTATTAATAGTCATTTTATTTAGAAAGAGAAGAAAAATATATATATTTAAAAAAGTTAAAGAAACAAATTCAAAAAGAAAAATAAAGTTAAAGAAGCAAAATCAAAAAAAAAAATTGAGAAAAAAAACAAAACTGAGAGAAAAAAAAAATTAGTGTTTACTTTTCGTTTCAGTTGTCGTTGTTGTTGTTAATCAGATGTTCCAGTTCCAGTTGTTGTCATAGGAGATTTAGTAGCAATTACATTCATAGCATCAATGTCCTCCACTAATAGAGCTTTATCATTGCGGTTCTTTTTTATGTAAACAAAACCTCTCATAGTAAAAGCCGAAAATAGGTTCCCATCATTTTTAATCCGAATTGCACTCTGCAGTAGTAATCGATTCTTAACTGTGAGACATTCGTGCACAAACACCTGCTTATCAGAAGAAATTCCAAAATCGCGAAGACAAAGTGCTTTTTTTGAATTAGAGCGGTAGTTAGCAATCAATCGTAAAGTAGTGCTTTTGTCGCGTGGTGAATTAAATTTAATAATTACGGGTGGATTGGGTTTCGAATTTGTTGCCTTCAGTCGGAAAATATCCCGAATAATCATTTTATTCATTCCTATTGTGTTACACATGCGATCAAAAGTTAATTTAAGATCTTCGTTTTTTATTAAAGGCAAACCATGGATGAGTGCATCGCTCTGCGTTTGTTTGTAAAGTTGGGATTCTTCATTACGGTCAATGCGTGCGATTATTTGTTGAAGTGCGTCATCGTGTTTTTTTAATTCTCTTTTAAGTGTTTTGTTTTCTTCTCTAATCACCTCAATTTCGCTTAGTTTCGTTTCCAAAAATCCTATGCGGCTAGTGACGTCATCAATAGACTTTTTCAGTGCAGAGACGTCGGTTTCAATTTTTGTTGTTATTCGTTTCTCTACTTCGTCCATTTTTGACGAAATAAGTGATATGATGTAATCACTTTGTTTTTTAAGAGCTTCATCGGATTGTGGCATAGCGGTATTTTTTGGAGAAGAGAAGTATGTAGTGCGTTTCGGTGTAGAGTGTGTGTTTCTTGCCTGTTTAGGATCCGGTGAGGTGGGCTGCAGTTGTTGGTCAGGAGAAGGCGATAGAGCTTTTCTGTTTCGTTTATAAGGCATGTGCATACAAGGTGGAAGAAGGTATGTGATAATGTGGTGGTTTTATGTTCAGCAAGTATGAAATTAGGAGTAAGAGCAGTCACTTTCGATATTTAAGAGAAATAGTACACACACCCAATAAACAATTTTTGGTTAAAAAGCGGTTTATAAACCGGATTATAACCTCGGTTTAAAAACCGCTAAAGTTAGAAATTGGTTTGAAAGACGTCTTAGAAGCGTTACAGAAACGTTCCCATAACCAATTTTGGTCAGTAACTTTGTAACCTGAGTTCTATCTTGGTTATTTAAAAGCGGTTAAAAAGCAGTTACTTCAAAACTACTTTTCGGAGTTACTAACTTACCATTTAAATATGGTACTTATTTAACGTCCCTTAAACGTTTTTTCCAAACCTTATAGTGACGCTTTTTTAAAACCGTTTTGTTTTGGTTACCAGGAAACCTACATTTTAGGTTTTTCTGTAACCAAAATGAAACCCACGTAGGGTTTTTACTGGGTTCGGAAAAAACCCAGTATTTTGTTCCAAAACCAGCTAAAAAATTACTGAAAATAATAAAAATAAAGTCCTTATAAAAAAACATGGTTTGAAAATTACTTTTTTTAACTTTTATTTAATTAGATATTTACTTCATAGACTTATGCAATACTTATACTAATACTTATAGTAATACTTATACTAATACTTATGCTAAAACTTATAATAGTCCTTATATTAATAGCAATTAGAAAAGTTAAAAAAAAAACATGCATTATCTACATAGTTCAATTTTCTGCTGATGTTCCTGTTGCTGGTGATTGTGCTGATGATGATAGTGATGATGATGATTATGTTAATGCTGATGTTGATGCTGTTGTTGTTGTTGTTGGAGAATTTTCCTTTTCATCTCTAGAAATCAAGAAAAAATCATTTTAAAGATTTTTACACATTGTATTGTATTATTAAAATATTTACGTGTTACTTTATAATCGGTTTATAGAAATCTATCTAAGTCTATATGGACTCAAGTAAAAAAATAACCCAACCCAACCAAACACAATAAACAGTTATCGCAATCGAGTTATTTTTCTACTTCTTCCATATGGACAGAAGTAAAAAAATAACTCGATTGCGATAACTGTTTATTGTGTTTGGTTGGGTTGGGTTATTTTTTTACTTGAGTCTATACGGACACAAGTAAAAAAAATAACTGAAACTGTACTACGTAGTTTATTTTTATTTTTGTTGTTGTTTGTTGCTTTTTTACTTATTTTATTTACTTGTAATAAGTAGAAAAACAACCCAAACAACAACAAAAATAAACTAAGTAACTAAGTGGGTTGCTTTTTTACTTATTATAAGTAAATAAAATAAGTAAAAAAGCAACAAACAACAACAAAAATAAACTAAGTAACACAGTATTTTACATTTTAACTTATCTTACTATAAATTTAATTTGACTCACCCTTTTTCTATTATTTTGTTATATATTTTATTGTTCTTATTGTTTTATCACTTTTTAACACTTTGACTTTAACACTTTCTTACACGAACCACTCTTATCAAAGCCCAAATCACAACTGAAACACATTATGCTAAAATGAAGAACATAAACAAAAAGACGGTCGCGGTCAGTGTTACCAGCTGTTTTAAATACGTACGCAAAAAGTAAAAAACATTGTTTCTTATACTACGCTAAACACAGCTTTTTTATATTTTTAGAAGTACAAAACAAAGATGAAGTTGCAATTTTCATATCTCAAAACAATAAATTTATTTAAAAAATACAGGAGAGGTATAATTTATAAAAAAAAAAATGTGACACAATAAATAAGAGAAGAGTAGAGGCTGTTCACATTCAATCAATGAACAGCTTAGCAAAACCATACACACACATGCGATCACACTGGATCGCCTTTAAAAATCCATTATGAAAAAAGACCTCATTTATGAATCATACGATCGAAGTTGTATGTGTTGGTGTTGGAAACCGGTTATTATGCAACTAGGAAAATGAGTTATTTTGGAGTAAAAAAAAAACTGGTTATTTTGCAACCAAGAAAATTAGTTATTTTGAAACCAATAATGATTTGTAAAAATAAAGTGGTTATTTTGCAACTAGGAAAATGAGTTATTTTGGAGTAAAAATAAAACTAGTTATTTAGCAACCAAGAAAATTGGTTATTTCGAAACCAATAATGAGTTTTAAGGAAAATAGGTTATATTGAAGCTTACAATTAAAGGTATTTAATAACCAATTTATAACTTGGTTTGATTTTAACCACTTAAATTGGTTATTTCAGAACTTATTTCAAACTTAAATCGTAAAACACGTTATTTTTTTACCAGAAAATTACTGAAAAGTTACTTTGTGGTAAAAAATAATCTAAATTTGAACTACGGTTTGAAAAAAAGTATTTTTAGAGCCACATTATAACTGAAGCTCAAAATTTACCACATTTTAAGGATACATTTTTATCTGAATTCAACTAAGGCTTGAATTTAGACTTTTTTATACTAAAAAAAATAGCTCCAGTTAAAATAATAACCAATAACTGACCACTTTATGACCGAGGTAATTTCAAGTAATATTATAACTCAGGTTATTTTGTAACTCAGGTTATAAATTGTTGATTGGGCAGTTAATAATTTTAAGTGTTATCACGCGGTGTAATTTAAACTATTCTTTTGCAATTTTAAATAATGAGAGTGACATTTATAATAATAAATTTAATTGAGTTTTGCGGAAATATATTTAAAGTTCTTTTAGTGGAAAATAACTTGGTACGTTAGAAATAAAACGTTTGAAATTGATAGATTGTTGCCACGTAATCTCGCACACGTCCACTCAGCAGCACAAACTCATTACTTCACGTCCACCTTTTCGTTCAAATAACCCCAAAGAAAGAAGTCCAACGGTGTCAAATCACATGATCTAGGCGGCCACCACGTAAGATAACATATATCTTCCATATCTTCCAATTCGGGCCATAAAGAGTTCGCTATCATCTCACATTTGGAAAAAATACGGCCGATGATGCCGCCAGCCCATAAACCGTACCAAACACCCATTTATCAACTTTTGACCCCATTAAATGATGAGCTTTTTCATTCCTTGAATGGAGACGCTTTAGTTTGCAGAAGTCTTACCATGATGGAATTCTGAAGATTTCTTCAACTTCTTTTCATCACTTTTACCAGATTTCACATCGTTGGCATAGTTTTAATAACCGTTTACAGAAATATATCTACAACGTTAGAAACCTCTCGAAGAATAACCAAAAACCTGCAAAAATACGGTATATTATTAGATCGAATATTGGCCGCAATATGCTCAAAACCAGTTTGACCTTATTGCCTTTTTGTGAAAAGTGTTTCGAAATTGAGATTATGCGTCATTAAAACACCCACAACTTTAATATCCACGTTATTGACATGGACGAATTTTTCTCTCACTGCCTTCTTCTTTGTCTTGCTTGTTTTTCCGCCATTTTGCCAAATAGATATTCAACTGATACCGAGTTGTCATCGTATTGCAAGAATTTCACTTGTATATCAACAAAAGGTATATTCCCCCTGGAAGTATACATCACAAATACCATCAATAAATAAATCAAAAAGTAATGGACTAAAAATGCAGCCTTGAGGAACACCTTTAATTTAACTAATACCAGGCTTATTCTTTGTCCTTAACGAAAAATCGGAAAACGTGGTTAGCACACATTTTCGAGTGGAAATTTAAACGTTTGATGAAGAACCTTTGAATCAATACAAATTCTTCATAATACATTAAACCGATAGGTTGGACTCCGTTGCACATTATGTACATGAATGGATGATAGCTTCAGTATTTGAACCTTAATATTTTCATTCACAACGACATTTAGGTCACTACGTAAGTGCTGTAATTATAGGGTATCAAAGGAGCAGAAAAAGGATCTTTTAATTGTTATAACTTCAAGGCAATATAATTCCTTGAAGATTTTCTGCAATTCAATAAATCTAAGCAACACTCAACGACTCAGCTATTCCCCTTAAATTTTTAATTTGTCTCTTTAGCTTTCGTACCTACTTAACATACATAAGCATATATCTGTCATCGTGCACTTAATTCGCATCCATCTATTCAGCATCCACGCATCCATCCGTTCATCATCCATATACACACAGCCATTGCCAGATATTCCGAGTTGAGGCAATGCGGGAACACCACTAAGAACATGGTCACGAATTCGACTTAAACTCTTCCGATTTCGATTGTAGGCAGCAATTAATCAGTCTCCGCACTTCGACTCAAGGCGACCCTTACTTCGCCTCGATCTCGGTCGCGGTCTCGGCCTCGGTGGGTCATCAATCAGGTGGTGCGGTAAAAAATAATCCGAATGTGGCCTCAGCTTGATGATGGCCCTCTCTTGTAAAGCTGCGACAAATTACTCTCACTAATTTGGAACTTTTCCCTCCACCACAGAGACCGCTGTTACTTCCCATCACTCGCCTTCTCGTTCAGGAATTTTAAGTGGACCGGAGACTTCCAATTCCAGCATGTCAGGGCAAATTTCCGAGCAAGTGAGGTGTCCCTTTAAAAATGGAAACAAAGCCATCACTTATGGCAATCGTCGTCGTCGTTGTCCTCATTGTTGTTGTTCTTGTTATTTTGTAGTCAAAAAGGGGATCGCTGTGGAGTACTGCAAATCCTTGGATCCAAGGATCATGCGTGGGAGGCGATAGTGAGAGTTGGACGCTCGCTGGCTGGAACTGTGTGCCAGATAAGCCCCAAATCCTCGCCAAAGTGTGAATTAAATTTAAATGTCATTTATCGCGGCGGTAATTAATGCTGGCCCCGCATTGGGGTGTTATAACTTGGGGCGAAGCGGGAGACCTCTCCAATGGAGAAGTGGAGAAGTGTGAGTGTCCCGAGAAACTTAAAACTTGAAGACTGGTTCCAGTTCCAGGTTAGTAATTTATGAATTTCATTAACGCTGAGCCGAGTCTGAGTCTGAGTTGGACTTGAGTGGGGCGTTTTGTGTCATGATGTGACAATTTGTAAAGTGTTTAGTCGTTGGGCTTTGTTAAGCTGACGATGCCCACAGTGGCGCACATAATATACAGCGATGGATGTTAAGAGGGGGGCTATACTCGCAGCTGTATATAGGTATAGTTTAATGCTCATAATAGTGATAGGGCAGTACAACAGAACTCCTGGCCGTGGTCTAAGAAATGGCTATGATGCAGAAATGGATTTACCATGAGCAAGATACCAGCGCAGGGTGTAAATTAAGAAATGCAAAATAATTGCAAGAGTGTGGGCGCTGCGCTGCGATGCCCTGGCGTGTTGATGCCAGAGCGAGGAAATGGAAATTACTTGGGCATCAGGGAAGTTAAGACGTTTAACAAATATTGTTGGAAGTCTTATTGAAATGGCTTACATTAATTGTGTGGCTTTAATGACAGTTGCATGAAGTGGTAACTAACAAGATATAAAATTGAGATCTTTGTTTAGGAACAACTTTGGTCCGGACTGGATGATGGAGTAATTATACGAGTAAGTATATATTCTGATGGAACTGGTTTGGTTTAGTTTAGTTTATTAAAACGAGGCTGTAATGGAGTGATTCACTGCGATTTAAATGCACAGAAGTAAACAGTTTGGATTTACTATTTAGCCATGAAGGTTTTTATTGGAATTTGATTTGTATTTAAAGCAGTCTATAACATAATTTTCCCTCTTTATTTTTGTTTGTTAATTATAACTTACGTTATAACTAAATTAGCGCTAAATTGAATTCTTAGCATGAAAGCGTAAATAGATAATATTTTTCATTTGTTCTGTAACGACTTCAAAATAATATTCTTGTTACTTTTTTTTACTACCTGACTGGACAGACAGAACTGGCTTCTTTTGACGTTTTTCACCAAAATTTAAGGACCTCACTTAGGGGATGGCAACACTGATGATTGAGTGACAGAATTTGACGTCTGTCATCGTCAATGTGCTCTGCTTGTCACGACTCTTGTTCTTTCGCCTTCGACGAAACCAGTCTCCAGCTTCACTGCCTTCAACCGAAGTGCGGAATATTGTATTATTAAAATTAGATAAAGTCGTTTTAATTAGGCGAAACCTTCTTTTAATTAAACGAAAAGTGCCTCTTAAGTGGTGACTCTAACGTTTCTATAATGAACACGAGTGAAGTAGATTAAAAAATACCTGCGATGCCAGATGGTCCTCCAGCTAATACAGCCGCAGGGTCCTGAAATGGACTGAGTGACCATTAAAGTTCCCCGATTCTGGAAAGAAAAACCTGAACTTTGGTTTATTCAGGTTGAGTCGCAGTTTTTCATGTCACGTGTTACTTCGGACAGCAAAAAATATCACACCGTTGTTGCAGCGATTGATAGCAATGTTCTTAGTCAAGTAAGCGACGTTTTGCTGAATTCCCCACTGAAGGACAAGTACCATAAGCTAAAAAGGAAGCTCATCTCATGATTTACGTACCCAGACCATCAGCGCTTGCAAAAACTTTTGTTACGAGAGATGGGACACTTAGCCGGTTCCATAATTGACGATGAATTGCTGAAGTCGCTTTGGTTGCAACGACTGCCACCAAACATGCCTACCTACCGAAGAACTCAATAAATTAACGGAATTAGCCGATAAAATTACAGAGCTCAGCGAATTACCGCAAGTTTTTGGAGTTTACGGGACAGAACCGCAACAAAATTATCAGATGTCATCCTTTGGTAACGGTGCTTGTATCGAACATCAGATACTAGAACAAACACGTGCCGCTACAGAATTGAAGTCATATATTTCACCTCGATCTCGCAGCCGATCTCGTACAAACGTTTTCAACCGTAGCCGCAGCAGCAGTAGAAAAATGTTTTAGATGACGACAACCACTGGCTGTCATAACTGTCACCTTTTTGTAAAAGATAAGAACATCAATAAGTTATTGTTCCTCATCGACACGGGAGCTGATATTTCTGCTATCCCGCTAACAAGCCAGCAAAAAAAATTAAAGCACAGCGATGAACTGAAAGTATGCACAGCAAATAATTTCCCACGTATACCGACCGATTTTGGGAGCGGATTTTTTAAAACATTTCGGCCCTTCTTCTTTCGCCTCCGACGAGACCAGTCGCCAGCTTCAACGCCTTCAGCTAAAGTGCGAAATATTTTATTATTAAAATTAGATTAAGTTGTTTTAATAAGACGAAACCTTCTTTTATTTAAACGCAAAGCCTTTAAAACAGTAAAAAAACTTCATTTTCCGAAACAATTTGTTCTACCTGAAAAAAAAAAAACTAATCAATTGGGTTGAGACAAAGTTCACCGGGTCCTCTAGTTCTCTATTAATTATCTGCTTTTGTGAGAACTTCTCTACCTCTATAATGTGTCGAAGCATTAAGACACTGACTTGCACTTGAAAACAAAGACTCATATCTGATAAGGTATTTCTCTTTGTATTAGTTCATCCTGCATTGTGAGGTTATAAAAAATTCAAGTTTTTACATCTTAGTCATAGATTGCACTCCTTAGTGACCAAAGTATGGCAATATATCCAATTGATATGGTTGAGGTAAAAATTGTGCAATTCCAATTTGTTAAACTTCTTAAACTCATAAATCCAAGTGTAATTCTCATGTTGACACCTCTGTCCACCCACACATCGTCGTCGGTCGTCGTCGCCGTCCTTGTTGCCGTTCGTCGTCGTCGGTGGCGGCAGCCATGTCACATAATCCCAACTCAATCCATTATATGTATGCAGAAAGGCTTACAAAAAGCCTTTTAACAGCACCAAAAGTATGGGGTATGTATGTACCCAAAATAACATTCAGTTCTTGATTAGATAACCGGGGGCTTTTAAAATTCACTTAAGACTTGATCAACACTCTCGGAGCAATATGGATGTTAAAGCCAAGGCCGCGAAATTAATATTCGGTCTGAATGCAAATATCCAACAAAAAAAATCATACTCGTTAATCGACAGGCTAATTAATTTAAAGATGTTGTTTTCCCCCTGTCCCTCACGACCTACATCGACATGACTGTTTTATTTCGGACTTTTTTGACGGGTCTTTAACTCTGTGACGAGGTAATTAAACGGGCGATGGTTTTCTTTATTTGAATCTTTTAAACGGTTAATTGGTGACGTTTGTTTGACTTCTAACATGCAACCTTGTGAATTCATAAAGGAATTCAAAAGATCAAAGTCAACCGATCGATTAATATTTTGGTGCGTATAATTAATGGAACCAGAATCAGATCAGTTTACTCATTATGATATCGTGTTTTAAAAAAAATTGTATTTGTCGCATCCTTCGGGTCTTTGGATATTCCAAAAATGCTAAGAGATATAAGAAAAATGTCGATGAGTCACGATCTTTCACCTTTCACATATTTAAATGGAAAAAGGCATCAGGGGTATATACTTTGACATAAACAATTCCCTTGAAGTATGGGAAAAGATGATCAGAATTTCGGGATTGGAATGTTATAATTTATAGCTTCAATAAAAAAAATGATAAAATCCAATTTTAAACGATTGATTCTTTTTTTATTCTATGAATGCACACATTTAATTTCCAAGCGTTTTACTGTCATATTAAACGTCTTTAGTCTCGATTAATTAATTTTGCGTTCGATTTAATTATGATCGTTAAATGATCATCAACGACATGCGAATTTAATAGCTTAATGATCGTGGATATAAAAAAAGAATGCACGTTAGATTTGTTTTTATATAAAAAGTAAGTGTTTAATTGAAATGAGTTTAAACTTAAAACCGCACGAAAATCTCACATTGAAGCAAATAATCTCATTTGAATGTTCATAAATGCAAATTTTTGTTTTTTAATATGGAAAGTCAAAGTGATTAAGCCTGTTTTGAGTCAAACTTTGAGATAATTTGAAAACTACACATATTTGCATTTAAGAGCTCTATTTTTATGAGTCTCATAGGCTGATGGAGTGTGGTATGAGTTTTTTATGAGTCTAAAGTGATCATCGTAGATTCATTTAGTGTCTATTAAAATATAAAATCCCATAATGGGGTATAAAACATGCTTATATGTATGAGTTAACCAGACTCAATGTTTGCAAAGGATAAACTTAGGTTTATTTTCAACGATACAACTTTGCATGATTATTAAATACAAAAACCGTAGTGAAATGACACTCTGGTGCAGTCGATTGGGTCTTTTTTGAAGAAATACATAGAGATAACTAAACGACGATTGAGCTCGCAATTTATAATCAGTCAACACAAAAGCCAATCGAACGGCCAACTGAATGCTGAACTCAAAGGAAGATCAAATCGAAATCCGTGGAAGAAGCACTTCTCCTTTGAAAATGCTATTGACGATCGTCACCTGCACCTGACCATTCACCTTTCCACTATCGGACCTTTCCAACCTTCAAATGTAAAATTATCTGCAAGTTCAAAAAATTGTCGATAGCATGGCCGTATATGCTGTCAATTGACTTGAACCAATGCAGTTCTTCCGGCAGCGATTTTAATTTGAATAATGAAATTCCAACTATCGAAATCCTTGTTTATGAGACTTTAATCGGAACAGCCAGAAAAATAGAACGCGAAATAGACATAAGCCTGTCAAATTACGAACAGACTAGGTGACTACATATGCATGCATAACGCCATCTATCAGGCTGGCATTGATCACAGCATAGCGCCATCTATTATTTAGTTATTTCATAACTATCTGAATTTTTAAAGCTTCATAACAAATTTTCCACTGAAATCATAAAATCATGCGGATAAATGCAATTAAAAAAAAATACATAAGTCAATTTTTTTTCAAAATTGTCTCTTATAATATCTTCTACTGGCATTTAAAAACAACTGAAGAGAATTTAAGCCAAATCGAATTATGAAATACTAGAGTACCCAGCGAACTTTGTTCCCACTCATTTGAGCTCTAAAGGACTATTCACATGAGACGGCCAACGAAAAAAAAAAATACGATTTAAAAAATATATAAGCCTTAATTACTCACAAAAACTTTAAAAATGGTAGAAATCTAGTACAATTTAATGTTACTATATTTAAATTTCAGTTGTTATTGCTGAGAGGAATTTGAAAGAATAAATACTAAATAGTCGTCGCGAATTGCAATATGACAGCTACAAAATGTCAAACATACTTTTTGCGTTCCACATACAATCCACATTGTAACAAATGAATTGTTCATTCTTTAATAAATAAAAAGTAAACGCCATACGTGACGAATAAAAAAAAGGCATGTGAACGAAATGTCAAAATTCGTTCATTCGTCGGTCGTTGATAGCTCTCATGGTAATAGTCCTTAACTGCACGCCTGGCTATTAGATTGTTCTTTACTCTCGAAATTTAAAAAATAAGTTGAAGTTCGTCTTTTACTTGGAATTTTAAGACCAGTAAATCTCAGACATAAACTGATGAGAAAAGATTTTAAAAATTGTATAATGATGGCAGAATAACTGACAACTTTATAACTTTTCGTTAATTCGTTAATGACAATCAAACATATTTTTTTTTCTGCAAGAAGATTGTATTTGTCTTCCTCGCATTTTTTCTACATTTTATCACTTTTTAAACCTTCCTTGAACTACGACAAACGTTTCAAAACCAAAATCAGTTAAATCGGCTTAGCTGTTCTCGAGTTTTAGCGAGACAAAAAAAACAGAAATTGATTTTTGTATATATGTATATATACATGTATAGAATATTATTGTACCACCTTGAAGTATACGATACATACATATATTGCAAATCTCAACTATACTCTTATGCAGCTTTTAGGAGTAAATGAATTTTATGGAATGTAAAGCAGTCTAAAAATTTTAAAAAATAATTTTTTAATTAAAAAAACACTATGAAGTTATACGTATAAACCTTCTTATTGAATTACTCTATGTATTAAAAAAAAACGCATCAAAATCCGCTGTGGAGTTTTAAAAATCTAAAAAATACATAGGGACAGACATCAGACAGCTGGAAACAACTTTGTTTTATACCATGTACCTATGTAATTTTGGAAGAAAGTGGAAAGTTTTGAAAGCTTACCCCTTATTTAATAATTAAAGGAAAAAAATGTTATTCAAGAACATCTAATACTGGGCAAATAGTTAAAAGTCTAAATTAAAAAAAAAAATTGAACAGCAGAATTCTGAAGACAGACTTTACACAAAAGAATTATGGTCCATTCGGAATTATAACCCCAAACCGATAAACGCATATTTGTTTAACATTTCGTTGACTTTTGCGTTGAAAAAAATATTTTCGAATCGGCTTCAACTTATGCAGAGTTGACCCAACACGATTAATACAACATCCTATGTATATGCAACTTCAAAGGTCCTTTAATCTTTGTGCCACCAAAAAGCACAGCATAAGGGTACCACATATTCCCATATTAAGTATATTTTCCATCTAATCCAATGGATACTTATCGTAGTTAATAAAATTTTAATAAAACAAACAAAAGATTGTACAACATACTCACCTCTGCCTGCACGCGAATCTCTCGCCAATTAAATTTCCATGAGGTTAGCCAATTTTGTATTACGTTTCGCCATCGCCCTTAAAATCCATTTCAAAAGCAATTCACAGGCTTCAAATGGCATCCCCCTTAAATATTTTATATCCCCTCACACATATGTTTGTACACAAATCGCCAACCATACTCCAGCTACGTACCGCATCTCTAAAATTTCAAATGCCATCCGTTCGTTTGTTTGTTGAAAACACTAGGGGTTCCGTCGACGGACGCGGACGGTAGTGGTAGAATTGGAGGGTCTGGGATGAAAACGATTTGAATTGTTTTCACCAACAACGTGGAATAACGAAAAGCATAACATCGTTTGTGGGCACTAACAATATTCTCTCACAACCCCATCGCATGCCCACACATCCGTATCCGCTTCCGCAACTGTATCCTTTATCCGCACCTATTACCAAAAAGATCATAAAAATCAGTATAACTGCGCGTTTGCCGCGCGAGAAACAATTGAATCCTTGAAATGGTTCTGCAAATGGGATGGAAGTGGTCGTGGAAATGGAAATGGTGGTGGAAAGGATGGTAAAGGTGATGGTGATATTCTGGAGCATTGGTTGTATGTGAAAGTGAATAAATTATAATAAAAGTGTTTGTAATTTGATTATTGTGCAACACCAAACCCTCTTTTGTCTACCTAGCTGCTACATATGGGGGGGCTATGTGGGGGCTTGAGAGAAAATTTATTATACTTGACCTCGAATGGGGATCCGGTGCCGTGCCAGAAGCGGTGCACCCATTCCCCCTTCTTCCTTCTTAATGATACGATACTGATTTTATTGGAGCGGGGTGACTCAATTATTTTGTAACTACCTAGAGGTATCTATATACTCCGCCGCCAGTAGGTCCATAATAAAAGTTGATAATACTCGTAATAATAATAACAATAACAGTAAAACGCAATCGAAAAGGTTACACTCGGAAATATAATTATTATTTGTGCAGAAATAGCAAAGCAGAAGTGAATTAAAGTGGTGTACTATAATTCAATGGGCATCGCATCGATCTTATTACAGTTTGTCGATTGTGCTGATTGTTGTTTTATTAAAGTCTCAAGGAAAAGATATAGATACTTGAAAATGAATACGAAAAGAGTTTTGCGTAAAAGCAAGAACATAAGTATAGATTATTCTTTTATTTTATAAAAAAAAGATTTGAAGGTAAGTTTAAGTTTGCCTTGAATGTGGTAGAGTGCTTTTGGTCTAATCGAAGAAATCAATATTCAAAATTGCAAAAAAAAAATCATTTGAGTCGTTTTAAGTGGGTTATCTTTTCGAAAACGGTTATGAGAGTTTTTTTTTTATTATTGCATAATGTTTTAATATTGCGTAATCGACTAATTATAAATAACCAATCTCTTTTACAAAAAGTGATGATTCTATCCGAATTGATCCAGTGGGTGGTTTCATTTATTTATATAAGTTTCTTGTGAATAATATGAAGAGATAATTTACCCTGAACGAAAGATTCATTTAAAATTATAAAGATTTTATTTCTTCGACAAATTAAAACTCTAAGTGGTGCACTCTGGCGTATACTTACTTTTTAAAATTTAATTTGAGGCTTTCAAATTTATTCATATTCTTTTTTTTATTGAGAAAATGTTGCTTTTCTTAACTCGATTTTACATTGTGTAGAAAGAAAACGAGTAAGTATTTATCTTCCCTGGATTTAGGTCTAGACATAGTTGCGTTTCAGCTTTACTTAATGATTCTTACTTGATTTTTGAAACGCATTTAATTAATTGAAGTTATATTAACTCCCATGACACAACTAAAAAGCTCATTTTTTTTTCAAATTTGACCAATTGTATACAAGCCGTATCTTGTAATAGTAAACTATCCTAATTTCTTCCTTTTTATATCGGTTGTTGCACCTTTTTCCTCCGTCACTACCGAAAGCGATTGATTAATTATTATTTATTAATTAAAAGGTCAAAATGTATGAGAATTTTATTTATTCTACTATGACGACGATTAAGATTGATAGATTGACAATTAGAAACAATTAAATTGACTGGAATGACGTTTTTTAAAAAAAAGAGAAACGCAATCAATCCGAAGAAAAGAAAAGATTATTTTCAATCCGGTATGAACATTTAATTTTTATTAGTTTGACTGAGAGACCTTCCAAGTAGGTGAAAAACTCAGTATCTTTTCAAACCAAAGAAAGTATTTTATACTAGATTAAATGAAATACAAATTTAATGGTATAAAGTAAACATTTTATAAAACCTGAGAAAAGGAACCAATGTTTAAAAAAAACTACTACACAATAAATTAAAACGTGAAACCAATACTTATTCTCTTCCTTTTTTTCAGTGAAACCTTTACGATCCCAAAAATGTTTCCACAAAAACTGCACTGAACTTCTTTTTTCTCCACTTTAGAATTCATCTCTAGAGCCTTAAGATTTTTTTTGTTAGTCTAATCACTCTCGTTGCTAAAATTGAAGTCACTTTTAGGACTAATGGTTTCCCGAACTATCACTCCAAATTTTCCAACTAAAATATGTGTATAGGCTTACTATACGGAGTTGCGGATCTCAATCACGTCTTCAATAGTGATGAGATGATCACGATCCTGCTTACTCGCCACTGTTTTCTCAAAATTTCGGAAATCATCTCGGAGTTTGCAACTTCTCTATCAAGAATTGTTCAGCTAGTTTCCCTAAGTTAAGAGGGTTTGGTGGACTGTTTTCTGTGCTCGTGGATGCAGGTGCCAGTGTCGGATGTTTTTCTTCTAGGTACGCATCATTAAACTGTAGATTTTCACATTCATCTAAATAGATTTTTCTCATTTCATCTGTTAGTGTCGTCCATAAATTTCTTTTGATGTCTTTTAGTGAATTTTTTATTTTTGCAAAAATGCTCGAGTTTAATATGGAAGAATGTTTACTCACAGGCTTTGACTCATCAGTTACATCAAAAATGCGTCGGTCGCGTCGGGAGACTCGATTGAGGCTACTCAAATTAAATTCGATTTTCCATCTGAAGATCCCAAGTGGGAAGATAACAACGTAATTCAAGTATTTATTTATTATTTACAAATTTCAACTTAAAATAATGTAAAATAAATATCACCTGTAATTCGAGAAACGACATTTTATGTTAATAAAATATATGTATGTGATTTCAGCAGTTCAAATTCTACGACTCTTATTTATGTATTACATTTGAACTTCTTTTGACAATCTTATTTCATTTGACATGTCATTTTGATTTTTGAAGTTTTGATGTTATTCAGGGTGATAAAATAGATTAAAGAATGTATATTTTCATATATAATATGTACCTATACGTTTTCTTAAAAGAATTATTAGCAATTAACATTAACATACATAATAGTCTAGGTATATATGATTGGTTGACGTACAACTAACTTTAACTTTTGAAAGTTTTTTTTACAATAAAAAAATAAAAAAAATAAAATGGAACGACAATTTCTTCAACAATGCTTCAATCTTCAGGGCGGTACAATATAATCTTTCTATATATAAAAAACCAATTTCTGTTTATTTGTCTCACTAAAACTCGAGAACGGCTTGGCCAATTATGCTGATTTTGGTTTGAAATGTTTATCGTAGGCTTGAAAAGTGAGAAAATATGAAAAAATGTCAGTGTCTGAGATTTACTGGTTTTAAAATGCCCAGGAAAAGACAAACTTGAACTAAATTCAATTTAAAAACTTGTATACATATCAAGCAATCTAGCAACGAGTTGTGCTATTAGAACTGAATCGCAGGGTCCTCTAGTATACTACAAAGGATATTTCGAGCTGGTTCTTCTTCGCACATGGAAGCTATACTAAGTGTACAGTCCACTGGAGTTTAATTTTGTTTCACGATACCTGCTTCAAGATTGCTTGCACTCTTGCACATAAATTATGATTGTAACATCTCTGGAATCTTTGAAATTATGGAAATTTTGCAAGAAAAGTTTGGTAACCGTCAGATCGTTAATTTTCTGTATTCATTTTTGTGCCAAAATGGAACCTCCTCTAAAAAAAAATCAGTAACTTTCTTATTAATTATTGTATTTATGTTTAATATTATTCCCTTATTATCGAAATGTTTAAATTTTTAAGGAAATAAAAAAAAAAACAACTGCCTCTACATACCTACTTTGAGATGCGATTATTCTTTCGTTCGACATTAACAAAGCAATCCAAAAAGACGAAAAACAAAAAAAAAGGAACAACAAAAATAAACGAAACGTGCCTTATGCCTCCTCTCCGACTAATTGGATTCCACCGATTTTATTGTTCCCGCAACCATCCCCCCACCATCACACTCAGGTTCAATTGGTACTTCATATGAATGCGAGATGAGGCCGTTTACTTATTTAGAAGTTGATTCCAGTTTCTGTGTTCATATATTCTTGAAGCTAGTATATCCTCGCTCTGTTCCCCCTGTATTCCATACTGTGGGTATATTTCGGGTCATATTCAAGCATCAGGTTGGTTTGAGAACGAGGAACAAACGACCCAACAAGGAGTCTTCCATTTATTGCCTTTATTTGCTGCTCCATTCCAAAGCCACATGAAACACTTCAACAACGAAACAAAACACAATTGAGGATTCATTTTTATTTCATTTCCATTGCAATGGAGTGGAGAGCTCCATTCGTGCTCCATCGTATATACATGGATACGAGGTTTCTTCAGGCATCATCATCATTTCGCTTCTCGGATTCTCCATGTCCCATGTATAGGAGGAACGGCCTATACTCGTATGCGACTTCAATCTATGAGCATAAGAGGAGAGACATCTTTCTGCATCTTTAAGGCTTCTAAAACCCATATTCGAGTTTCCGAGGCGGCAAAGCCAGAATCATCTTTGCACACAAATACCAACCATGATCATCGTCATCCACTCATCTCATATGAATCTAAACCAGGACCCACGACGACGACGACGAAGGCAATGCCGACGACCAACGGAGCCACGGCATTGGAAGGCCAGGCCATTACTTGGGATGCAAGGTTGGGGCACTTCTCGAAGATATGTGCCCAGAATGCCAACCAGTTGCCTCCCAAGAATAACATCCCAGGAAAATGTTAATATTTAATCATCATGGCGACTATGCGATTGGAGGAACATATCGTTTTCCTTTATTTCAGGTGCTTAGGCCAGGTTCGTTGCCACACCACACACCCTTCTCCCCAACTGCCATCGACCTCAGCACAACCGAGGGGGCTGTGTGTGGTTGACACTTTGGCGGACCCCAGGGATGGGGCTTCGGGTTCGGATTCGGATTCGGGTCGGCCCATCGAAATATGGCAATTGCCATTTAATGCGATCCAATTTCGTATGCGATAAATTACACTGAATAAATAATTTATTAATGTGATTCCTAAGATATTGGCTTATACGACTAAACAAGGAGCATACTCGTAATGTGGGTGATGGCAATGGAGTGCTGTTAAGCCATCTTCAAACCATAGATGGTTCGAATCCAAATCCAAATCCAGAGCTAGACGACGACGACGAAGACGACGACTGCGATGGAGAAGCAAACGGTCTGAGATTTCTATTTCTGTGATTTTTCAAATATGGGAGCTTGGATTTTTTGAGCTACAATACCAAAGTCCGGGGGTTAATTAATGAATAGACGATGGCTTCACTTAGAAAATAAGTTTATTTTGTTAATTTGATTGTGGGATATTGACCAAATTCAGGGAGCTGGGCTGGACGGGTGGTTCATTAAGCATTCCCAGAAAAACTATCATTAGAGAGTTAGCAACGCAGGGCTTTTAATATCATTTGAATAGGGTGCGGGAGCTATTAAGCTTTTGGGTTTGGGGGATGGAGTATATTTATAGATGTGGTAATGTGAACAAATGGGTCTTGAATTATGTTCTAACGTTTATTGTAATAAAAAAAAACCTATGGAGATCGAATTAAAATAATACAACTTTGATTAACGTAGATGTCGCTTTTGACTAAAGTAGATAACAATAAAAGACTCAAATTATTATCTTTGGGTTTTCTTGGTATTGCTAGAAGAACTTAATCCCCCCGCCCTCTCCTTTCTAAAAAAACAAGATTATAATGTATAATAATGGTTTGATTTAAACGAATCCGAACATTCTTTGAAAGCTGTGATTATACAAAATTAGGTGTGTTTTTTTGGGAAAAATATCCGCAGTGAAGTATGATTTTACACGTATTGCAAATATAACATCCTGACTGTCGATATAAGTAAAAGAAGGATCCAACTGCAGATAGAATTTTGACGTTTGCTCGAATATAAATGTTGGTGAAATTTACAACTCTTGTGTATCTCGAAAGTATGTTCGTAAAGTACAATTACTAGTTTGTTGTTTAGCATTTTTCATTTGTTTTTCTTTTACCAGTTCCTGCAGTTTTTGAGATTTCAAGTTTTATCTTCGACAAAATTAAAAATCCTGTCAATAGAAAAAAGTTTCATTTTGTATCGTGTTGGTGTAATAAAAAGCTGTGTAATCTTTCCTAAACCAATGAAAAACGCTGTCGAAAAATCCAAAACTAAGTAAAATTTCTAACAGACCCTTTGACTTTTGTTTTGATACCTGTCCAAAAATAATACACTAAACAAATCGCATTGAGAAACTCAAAATCAATCAAATAAGAAACAATAATTCGTAATTCTGCAACAACAAAAAGCGGAAACGTCATTATGCCCGGAAATCGGATCGAATCAAAGAAAAAGGTCTGCGAAATTGATTTCCAATTCTGAAAAAAATAGGAGGATGTGATAATGGCAACAAAAAAAACTGAAAAATTGATTCTAACTCATTTAAAGAAACAACCGCAAAAGATACCGCCAAGAAGTCGTTGCACAAGACCAGAGGCTCTTCTCTGTTAACACACTAAATCATCACCTCAAATTATAGTTCTTGCTTTTTTTTAAAAAACAAAACTGTGGTTTTTTATATAAGAGACAAAGGAAACCTTAATGATGACCGATATAATGACAAATCGATATTTAACTACAAAGCAAACAGAAGGAAGAACCAAAGGCGATCCATCTGGGACGCACCATTAATGGAGTCGGAGCAACCTTTTTATGGGCAACATATGTGACTTTGATGACGATGCTACTGTATATATAAAAATTGGTAAAAAAATCAAAATAAATAAATAAAATAAAACATGAAAACATGAAAAAGTATAACTTATATTAGACGTCAGCGACTGGGGTGTTAAGGAGGCCCAGAAACCCAAACTCAAAACTAAGGGTTTATGTTATTTGTAACAACTTTTGAGATGCAGTTGGGACATGTGTGTGTCCAGTCTTTATTGTGAAATTAACTACTTTGACAATTCTTAATTTTTTAATATTCCTTGCTAACTCCAAAGAGTCATCAACTGAAAACTATTCAAAATTTTCGCCGAAAAACAAAATCAAAACTAACTGAAAGGAGTCATGATTTGTATTTTAGTCTTTTCCGATGCACGTATAAATTAATGTCAATTAGCAGAGTACTAACAATTTTCAAATTAACAGTGTGTCAAAAGTTTAATGAATCTTTTTGTTTGTTGTAGAAATAACTCTCATGAAAATATTGTACGATAACTTCTTTCAGTTTCTTTAAAGTCGGAAATAATTTTTTAAATAGATATATACAATTTTACATAGGTACAGTGCTGGCCAAAACTTAAGCAACTTATTTAATAAAAAAAGAAAGTGGGTGTGCAAATGGTTAAATTTTAACAAATGTTGTTTTACTATTATTAATAAATATTTTTTTTTAGATTTTCTGCACTATAAAAATAAAAACAAAAACAACAATAGCTAAAAAAAATTAATAAAAAATAACAATGACAGATTATCTATTTTGACCTGGCAACTTTTTTGAAAATTTAATAATTATCATAGAATCTATCAAAATTTTGTGTCAAAACATTTAATTGTTAAAACATTTCTGCATTCTGCTTCGCTTAGTCTTTATTAAATTTGAAATAATTGAACTTGGAACTCTTTTGTAAGCCTCTTTGATGCGTGAATACCACTAACCGGACATTCTTTATAGTATATAATGGCAGAATTAGGAAGTTCTTAACATGGATAGATTTAGAATCTCATTAAACTATAAATAAAATATAATTTAATGAATAAGAATTTAACAGTTTGAATAAAACTGACAGCTCTATTAATTACACACGTTCTTATGAGAAGTGACAGATAGGCAACGCATAAACCGGACGCAACGCAAAAAGAAGCTGAATTCTTAACTTTTCTCCCCGACATCGGCAGGTCCCTTGACATCAGTTGTCAATAAATAGGTATGTTCGATGGAGACATTGCGCTTGGTACATCGCTGTGCTCCGAACTCGTTCTTTTGAGTTTTGTTCACTAATTTGTATATTTACTTGCGTAAACATACAAATTTGTTATTTTGCATCTTTCTATATATGTATATTGCACGAAAAGAAAATATAGAAATATAGAGCTATAACTTTGCAATTTTTGAAAACTATATAATAAAATACGAAAATAAGCTTCTCCATAATATTCTGGGTTTTGTTTTGTTGGACAGTTTTTGCATGCTAATTTCGTCAATTTGTCAGTTTTATTATGTTTTTTTTTCAAATAATTAAAAAATAGTGTTTTCATTAGTTCTATGAAATGCTCTGACAATCGAACAGACCTAGTTAGTATTCACAACAATAGCCTTTTCAACCGCAAACCAAATTTTGGGCAAAAAGTTTTCCAAAACCCCGAAAACCATTCACATCGTGCAAATATTATTTGTGAAAATAATATGAATTCTGACCAATTTAAATTGATTTTAATGCATAAACTTATATCAAGCCTCGTTCATTAAAAAAAAAAAAATTTCGTTTTCTTTTGCAAATCCTGGAACTTCGAAAGAAAAGCCTTAATTGATGCAATTGAGAATAATAATCTCCAAAAAAATATATGAACAAGGGTAAGCTTGTTATAACAATTCAATTAAAATTAAACTATATACCTAAATAGTTTATTCAGATACGTACGATCACGTTTTGGGAAAGAGAAGTGTTGGAAAACGTTGAAGAGTATTTTAAACAACATTTCAGAATGTGCCGCATATCTTTTAATATACTCTGCGTCTGCAATGAACTTAAGAATCTGGAAATGCAAGATACAAACATAAACCCTTACAAAAGTATAACGGTTTCACAATATTATTTTTAATTGTATTTTGTTTCAAAAATTTGAAAAATCTTTTCACATTTTATATATATATATTTTTTTGCAGCCCAGAGCCTCGATGTTTATCAACAACAGCAAATTCCAATTGTGAACCTCCGGAAATACATAATGTAGAGTTATTCACTATACCTATATTTTTTTCTGAGATTGTGCATTTTCATTTCGATTTCTTCTGAAGAGAATTGGATCAGTTGCCCCTGAGGGGCAACAATAGCCATCACCAGCTGTTTTGTTTAGATTTAATTGAGCAGTTTTTTCAACTTTGAGTTGCAACTAGTTTTCGAGTGGTTTTATGTAAAACTTGTAATTTACGAAAGCCTGTTGTTCGCAAGTAATAATTTCGCGAAAACCGGGTTTTGGGTTTGGTGTAAAAACACTACGTATAAGTCAATTTCGTAGCAGATCCGATCCAATCCGATCGTAGTCGAAAAACAATTTATGACACTTTTCTGTAAATTTCAGTTTTAGTTTTTTATTTTAGTAAAAAAATCTGTCATTTCGACATTTGTCAAAAATATACCATAAGTTGACAATTTTATTATGCACAAAATAAAATAAATTCGAAGAAACTACTCTTGACATTTTTCGGCAAATTTTTGTTTTTTATTTTTTGTAAAAAGAATTGTCAGTTCTATATTTGTCAAAATTGTAGCATATGTTATTAATTCTATTTTGTTTAAGCTAAAATAAATTTGAAGTCAATATCGTTGCCCATTCTCGTGATATTCAAGTCAGGAAAACATTTTTTACCAACTTTTGGTAAAATTTTTTGTACTTTTTTATTTTTTGTAAAAAAACTGTCAATTCAATTTTTTCAAAAATGTTACCAGATGTCAAACATCACATTTCACATAATAAAACATTGTTTTGAAAATGATATCATTTTTCCTTCATAGTATACCTATTTCCACGCCAAAAAAAATTGTTTAATTTTTACTTTTTAAAAAAAAATAACGGTATATTAAATTATTTTAAAATGTATACCAAACCTGTGTCACATTACAATCTACACAATAAAAATTATTTAAAGCATTTATTCGTTCCTGAGATATTTGCGCCAAACTAAAATTTTCACTATTTTTAAAAACTGTGAAAAAACCGTTCCACAAATTTTTTTAAAAATCCATTCTGTATTTAATGAAGTTATAACCTTTTGAACAAAATTTAATTCATATTGATATTTTTATTCATTCTCGAGATACCGTTAACAAAAAAAGGTGTCACGAACGTACGAACGTACCTACACACACACTCACACAGACTTCTCTCTACAAATGACGAATTTAGATTTTAGGAACCATAAAACGTCCAGATTTGTCAAAAATTTCAATTTGACAAATCGGACCGACTACAATAACTCCTAGTAATAAACATAGTATTTAGGATGAGATCTTTCACTAGGGCTAGTTTTTGACTGGTGAGTTAACTCTGAGTTTACTCTGAGGTTAGTTAACCCTGATCCCGGAGTTAACTCTTGAATCAGTTTTTCAGTGAAGAGTTAAGTTAAGCATCAAAATATATAAGCTGATTTGGCATCACTGAAATGCCATTTGTCAGTCATGTTATTTATATAACGGTATCTTGCTCTGTTTCTCATTGTATTTGTTGTTTTCAGAGTTATATGTTGTGATTTTGTGTCTAAAAGAGGATTTCAAATTTATTTATATTTATTATTTATATTTATTTCTAATAAAATTCACTTCACTCGTTGAATTTTTGTTTGCAAAACATCTGTTTGTCATGCTGTTAAAATATATTTATTAGTCCCAGAGTTAACTCACATAATATCACTGAGACTTGTTACATTGAACCCTAAAAGAAATTTTTTAGAAGAATTTCACTAAAATCTTTGTCAAAGCTTATTTTCAAATGTGATAATATCTATATCTATAGGTAAGCATTATTTTAGAAATTCCCATTCGAAATGTTTCAATAAAATTGAATTTAATTGAATCACCTCACCTCAGAGCTTGGTGATCATCAAATTTGACAATAAAAATGTGCCGAAAACTTAACCTTACAAAATTTTTAAACAATAATTTTGATATTTTACTGATGAAAACTGTAATTATTTCCACAATTTTTATAGTAATGAAAAATAGATACTACCTAATCCCAATTATTTTCCTTCGTATGAATTATTACTCCTATTTGTTTTATATTTTTTTTTTTTTTTCTAAACAGGTGAGTTTAAAAACAATTTGTTCCGTTATTTGTGGAACGTTTACATTACTTGTAGTGCAACCAAAGCATACCAAAAATATCAACTAACACACCCTCAAGTCTGTGAAAATAAATTTATTCATTGCACTACTTTACTGCCCCCTACATTTCACAATCCGAAGCTCTATTTTCAATGAAATACTTCTACTGATTACTGACTTATTTTTGTTCACTAATACCTACGTTGTTGTTGTTTTCTATGTAACATTTTGCGATGTAGAGTATTTACTTACCAAAAAAAACACAGCTTATTTTAAGTTTAAGTTGGTCTCCTTTCCTATGAATGTGGTCATCATGAGGTAACTCGATAGTTAGTTAGTATGTTATGTAAATTTTTAAAATTATCATTCACCTGTTTAACTTTAATGATCAACTTTCTAACTGCTTTTTAATAACCATGCCTAATTTAATATCAACTACTGACAACTTTTCAATTAAATATAATACCTACCTGCCCATGAATCATTTCTTATTAAAGAACAAAGCTACTTTTTTTAAATTAACTTAATGTGAGTAAAAATTACAAATAAATATAAATGCAATGAAACGCTCTTCGAAAAAAAATCAACTTTGAAAACTCTCATACAGCTTCTTCTGCGGAATTTAATTCCTCACATTACCGAGTGTAATTGATGATGCTTTCTTGGCGACTTAATTTATTTCAATCTCCTTCTCTTGCCGGGGAAACGGAAACGAATGTCTCAAGTCGTTGCTGGCTGCTAGCTGAGATGTCTTCTGCGAGGTCCGCTCATCCAACAGCATCCAACAACTTTACAAAACAATTTAACATTCTTTTTTTTCTGTTGTTGGCTCATTTCAATTAAAATTATTTTTCAAAAGTGGTTGTAAGGAGGTACGGGATACCTAGATACCTTTTACGAAGTCGGACGGAGACGTCAAGAGGGGAGATTCCAAAAAAAAAATTAAATTGATGTAATCCACTGGCAGTGCATTAAGAACATCACAATGAATCTGAGGCCATTAAATTGAAACGAACAATCCGGCCGAATCTATGTGGGCGCTTGCTGTGAGTTCCGCCCCCTAAAGCGCGGTTCGCTGGCATCTGTGATGTGATGGACAATCCATGGAGACCCGCGAGTTCTTGTTGTCTTGGCGGAATGCTTCCCCTCCCGATGCTGTTATAGTGTAGGTCCCCAATTATTTTATTTTCCTTGGAGCGAAGTCAAAGAGGAAAAACAACCGGCAATAAGGCAAGGAACTTGTTTCACAACTCCCAAAGCAGTTTCAGAGCTTCCAGTGGCTGGTTGGCCCAATCGACTTGGTGATGTTGTAAAATGGCTGACTTTTTCAGCCTACGACTAAGAAACGTGTAGGGTTGCAGGTTTGTAATAGTAGGTAAGGTTTTCCTTCTTTATTTTCAATGCAAAAGACAAAAGTAATATTTGCAGTAAGTTGGCTTTGAAAAGCCTTAACAAGTGGTTAAACTGGAAACTAGTTATAGAAGAGGAGGGGAGAGAGGGGGGGAGCAAAATGCAATAGTTTAAGATGGTTTAAATTAAAGTTGCACAATTGAAATATCTATACAAACTCAAAAATATTCATGCACTGCACATAAAACTGTTAACCTCTAATGGCACTATGACATTTGTCAAAAATTGATTTGGCAAGTTAATTGGCTCGGCCTTCTTTTAACGAATCACGAATTTTTAACGTGGATTTTATTCATTTGGTACCTATACATATAATGTACATATGTACAAATAAGTATCAACTAAATAAATTACTATCTCCCATTAATTAATTTTTAAGTTTTAAAATCACAAAACAGAATGATTTTTTCCACTAATTTTGACAGTTCTTTTTTTGTATTTATTTAAGTGATACCAAATATAATTTTTTGAAGGAATTTTAACAATTAAACAATAATAAATAAATAATAAGTGTAAAGTGTTGACGGTGTCTACATTTTATTTCTATGAACTTTTTTAAACGTCAATGTCAGTTTTAGAACTAGGAGCGTTCAGAAATATGGCATATTTGGTGAATTGTAATTATTATACCAATATGTAGGTACCTTAACTTTTTAAACTAAGTTTGTTTTTTGTTTCACTTTGATCTTATGAAAACTAGAAGGAATAAAACCGTTAGGTTCGTTACCAATAATTAATAAATTACTTCACGGCTATAGTTAAATCGTGCTTTGAAGATAGTTATGTGTTAGTGTTATTTTTTTGAAACTGTCGGCTCATTTTCAGTTGCTCGATCTCAATCCAATAAAGAATTTGTAGAATGACATTAAACGTCAATTGAAAGCAAAAAGTTTATCTTGTATGAATAACTCAAGGTAAAAAAATGTATTTAAGCAACAAAAAGTTTTCTTGTAGTTAAACATACATGATGATAAATGTTGCTTACTAACTTAGCTTTAATAAAATTTCAAAATTAACGAAAATGTGTGTTCTTTTATTCAAATCAATAATATATATTAAAAAAAAAACTTTTACAAAACTTATCTTTTTATTTGTCCACAATTTTAAAATTAACGACGCTTAACAAAGACATTTCTTCCAAATTTTTATTTCTGTAAACATAACTATTTCCAGTTTGAGATAATTAATATGAAATAAAATAGTTACCGAAATCTTATTTTTAGGAATTTTAAGTTGTGGATTAAACCAAAGCATTTAAAACTAATAATAAAAGCTTTTTAAATGCTATAATGCTTCAGTTAATAAAACTAGTAATACAATATTTTTACCTTTTAATTCAAACATCAGAGTGTTTAAAAATTTGCATTTTAAATTTTAATTGATTCATTTTGAAAAAGTATTAAAACTAAATTCAATGACAAGAGTTTAATAAACTTCAAAATTCTCGTGACAAAAATCAAATTCAAATGTTCTTAGAAAATAAAACTTCGTAAACTTTTAAATAATTAAAAAATATCCATGGTCTTATTTTCTTATTTAATTTTGATTGAAAAATATTTGAAATTATAAAAATTTTATTTGTTTAAAAACCTTAATGGAAATAACGTCCACC
Organism: Scaeva pyrastri; assembly: GCA_905146935.1. NCBI lineage: Eukaryota > Metazoa > Arthropoda > Insecta > Diptera > Syrphidae > Scaeva > Scaeva pyrastri. The sequence continues at coordinate 132,422,829 of LR989927.1, forward strand.
CACTTTCGAAATCCAAGAAACAATCGAAAACAATAAGAAAGCTTTTCAAATAATAATGATGTTGCGAATAAAAAACAATACATAGGTAACTCTATTTGTGTTCTTATTAATCGAAAACGCGTATATTAAAATCTGCAATTTAAATTTAAATTGTCACATTTAGAGACTTCTATTAAAAACGAAAAATCAAAAAAAAAATACAATGACATAAAAGACGAAATGTTTTATAAAATTTCGAAATTCTTAAGTCACGAAATAAATTCACTTCATTATGAGAATTGTTATTCAAAAATAATTAACATTTAAAAATAATCAGCATTTAGAAATCTAATTTAGATACTTTTAGATTTGTTATTAATTCGATTTCAAAATGGAGGTAGAGTAGTGAAGATAAAAGTTTGTTGATCTCAAATTATATTTATTTAGACGCTTGTATATAATTTTATAATTTTAGGCTTATTTGAATGATGGACGTAATTAAAAAAATAGTCTTGGGTTGAATTTATTTTAGGTAGAAGAGGTCTTAATATTACAAAATTACAAAACCTGACATATTTCCTTAATAGGTACATCTAACTTATTTGGTTAGGCTTTGCTCATATTATAACTACTTAAATGCCGATTAATAGTTTAATTCAAGGTTTTTTCACGGCTTAATGTTTTGCATGTTTAACGACACTTAGTATTCTTAAATTCTGCAACGAATTACATGTATTCGATCAGTTCTGCAAATAAATTTTGGGAAAAAATCAGCATTGTTTGAAAAGATTATGAAAGGTACTAATAAGCTAACTAAAGGGTGTTTTTTTATACGTGTGACTGTGGTCTTCAAGAAGAACTAAAACGCATTTAGTTTAAGTTATTATTTTAAACAAATAATTTCCGGAAAGTACCAGCCTCGGCTGGCTCGAATAAATTCCAGTTCTGAGGCCCAAGTTCCAACCACTTTTTGCAGCAATTGCGACCTTTATCTGCAATAACGCTCCGAATATTCTCTTTCAAGTCGTCAATCGTCTCAGTGACTTCACATAACCTCACAAAATATAGTCCAGCGGTGTTAAATCACACAACCTTGGAGGCCGCGCCACAGGCATGAAGTGCCGTCTTGTTGGAATCAAAGGTCGTCTACATCAACATCCTCCAACCTCCAATTGGTGCACGAAAAAATAATTAACCATGGCTTTATATGATAAAATATGGAATAATGATTCCCTCTGTCACCAAAGAGTGAATTTTTGAAGTTGTGACGGTGTTTCAACAGTGAATTGTGGATTAAGATCACTCCCAATACGAAAATTTCGCTTATTAACGTAACCCATTTAACAAAAAATGAGCTTCTTCGCTAAACAAAATTTTCTTGTGAAAATCGGGATCGATGGCCATCTCGTTTTCGGCCCATTTTGGGCCAATAAATTTGCACGATTTGCAAACCTTGTTCAGAAGTTGATCATAATCGAGTGACAGCTGTCAAAAAGACAACTGCGAAAAAAGTATTTCCAGATTGAAAACAACACGTCTAAAAAAAACAGCCATTGATGATCGTCACATTTTGTATAAGTTTCTTAACGGACAACCGCTTACCGTTGCACAATATTCCTATGATTCAGATTCCGACTTTCGTTTTTTCATGTTTCATTTGCCTTTTGAGGTCGTAAACATGGATTTCAAGAAGGCTAATAGATATCCATCAGTAACAATTTTCCAAAAAATCTAAAAACCTTATATACCTACCTAGATATTAGTTAACTCAAAATATTCATGCTGATACCTATTTCTGCTTTTTTAATTCTTACAATGTTTATCTTGAAAGGCTCTAGATGGTATTTCAAGTTAAAAAATCATAGAAAAATTATTAGGTAACCTTAAATACTTTCCTTGTAGGTACCTAGTGCTACCTAGAGCAATTTAACTTCCTAACATCAACCGATGTATCTACTTAGGTCCTTACCTATAAATAGATACATTGTATTGCCAAAAAGTGAATACCTATTTCACTTTGCATCAGAATTTTTTCAATCCAATCTTGTACAGGGTGTTCCAATTTGCATACCTATTTAAATCTCTATAACAATCTCGATACTAGGGTAGTAGACAGATTTGAAAACAAGTCATGCATCAAAATGTATGTTTCAATCACAACCCTAACCCTCTTTTCTTAATTTAGTCCAATTCAATTGAAGAGAAGTGTCACCAAAATCAGATTCCAATTAACTTCCCCCTCCAGCACGACCCGACAGCCACTTAGGTATATATACGTTAAACCCTTGCGAAGGTGAATACCAGTGAAGTAAATTGAGTATGCCTTTCCATTTCCATACAAAATCGTAAAACAATTACAATTTACAGAAAAACGTATTTGTTCCAATTCATAATGGCTAATGGGATGGCAATACAAAAAGACTTCACTTAACGCACGAGACAGACAGTGACAGAGCGACAAGTAGCAGTAGGTATGAAAAGAGAGAAAAAACATAAAATATAAGAAGGTAACGACTAACGAAACGGCTGCCAAAGGTCCATTGAAGACTGCAGGGGCGACTCTCGAATGGAATATAAAAATAGAAAAAGAAAAGAAAAACCGTCAAGAAGAAACATACTTAAAAAAAAAAAAAAACAGTTAAGTGAACGCCACCATCAACAACCACGACGACGACGACGACGACTGTGAAGTAAAAGCAACCACCAAACAAAATGACGTGACCCCACCCCCTTTTCATTGCTTAACTGACAATGAGGATTCCAATTAATTCAACACATTTGCACTTTTTCCACGTTCCACAGCTGAGCTTGGCTTAGCTCACAGCCTCTGAGAGCCAACAGCCAAATCCAATGTCTGCTTAAAAAGGGTAAATGGTACCGGTTTGATGACGGGTGCGCGACGGAGGAGTGGTGGCGGCCAACAACCTGCAACCAGCAGCTGTCATCACGGAGCCATTGCGCATTGTCCGACGCACAAGCTCCGCCTAACTTGGCATCTGTCATACGATGGAACAGCGATTCAGTGCCAAGTTTCGTCAGGTAACCATTAAACTTGTTTCCACGTCAATTATTGCCACACAACACAACCTAAGTCCGAGTGAGACACCATGCCGCGCCGAAGACGAAAACGAAAACGAAGAGAAGGAAAGTAGGAGTGGCCTAGACAGATATTTTAACCTGCATCACATAAGGCCAGGGGGTGAAAAACAGTAAAATGAAAATCGTTAAGCCTTAGGGGGAAGCGGAAAAACCTGTTTTTCGATTCAAGAACAACACGAACACGCATGATGCATGTTGTAGGCTGTCTGCCAATTTTACCGGGCGAGTGTTTAGTTAACGCTGACACGTCAATTTGTCGAGTTGCCTGATCGCGGTTAAGTCGGCGTCGGAATTTGAGTCTTCTTCCTTTTTTTTGAACTTTTTTCTGGTTTCTGCGAACCGAACGGAAGGGAACTTGAAACTTGATGTCTTACTGTCAAGATTTATGTGCCCTGCACTGACTAATCGGTGCGATTTGTGTGAGAACATCAATCAAAGGAAACAGTACCTATACTGCCTAACTGGGGTGCTTTGTGAGTTGTGTTTGTTTTGATGACCCGCTAGAACCAGTGAGAGTATAGGATTCTCTTGTGTTTATGTGATACCAACTTCCCGTCGCTTATTTGACACATCTGTCAAAGTGTGATTTGTAATATTTATCGCTCGAATGTCAATAAACCAGTAAATCCCAATAAAGTGCAATGCAAATTTATGCGAATGTTTGCATTTAATTCGAGTTCATTGTCGGTAACTTTTGATGTGACAATTCGAACTGTCAAAGAATTGTATATTGTTGATGTTGTCAGTGGTGTTTTGAGTTTAATTCAAAGTGTTTGGCATTTTTTAGCGGATATTGTTGGTGATTAATTGGTGATACGTATACCTAAATACTTATAAACAAAATAAAGTTTATGGATATTTTGACATAATTAACGTAATTGAATTTAAATAACGCGCGGACATTTTATTTTGTTAACAAACAAATTTGGACTAAATAAATAACTACCTTCATATAATTCACTATGTCGGGTCACGAAGATGACGACCATGATGTCGAACGGGAGATTCATGTGGATGTGGATTCAGATTCAAGAATGTCCTGCGGGACAGGATCGGATATTGATTTGGATGGCAGTTGTTATGATGAATCGGAAACTCCTTTAAGGTTTGTTTGTTACCTTTGCATTCGTAAGAAATATTGTCAATAGCTAATTTTTAAGCAGTCTGATGTACTAGGTGTTGGTAACACTGGATAGGAATATTAATAATAGTTTGTGAGAAAAGATAGATACATTATACTCAGGATTTATTTGTTTGAAAGAAATATCATAAATTTTGTATCTCAATAGCTCGTAACACGGCAAAGTAAAACACGGATAAGTGACGCACTACTTTCAGCAATTCCCATGTCCGTTTTATGACAGGATCTCGAAAGACTTATTACAATTTATGTCGAACTCAAACTCTGAATTGAAATCAACGTTTTCATATTACAACAAGGCATAATATTCGAGGGTTTGTCAATGCCCACGGTAAGACATTGATGGTTTAAATGTCATATTTGTGACGTTCTGCACACTAACAACACGATCGTGCGGGCTTTATCTACAAACACATCCTGTCCATGGAAACAAACCATAATTCTGCAATCGTCAGGACACTGGAACTGGCAAAGAAGAGGAGAGCCCAGAAAAGAGTTTTGGTATCTTGCCTTGGTCAATTCCTAATTGAAAAAAAAGTCACTCTCGCCTCGTCTTGGTCTTTAATGAGACTCGTATCGATATGGGCTTTATTTGTGTTTTCTCATAAATATCTTTATTTTAAGTCTCATAGTTGGGCCTCTTGAGGTGCACTGAATTCTAAAGCTCACCTTCAGCAACATGCAATGCAGCTGAAGAATTTACAAGTGTGGACGCCCAGTGGTTTGGTCAATTCACATCTCAAAAGTCTCGAGTTAGAATTTTCAAGACAATGCTATAAGTCTTCGAGATCCTGGGCACGGAATCACGCTTTGGCTTCAAACGTCTTACACAGAATGTAATGACCATTGTTATCATTTACTTTCTATTTTCAATTTAAGGAAAAAGCTTCAAAACAAGATGCTGAACATAATTGACGCAGAGACTGACGGACAATTTAATTTACCCAAAACCAATAATTGTCTTATAGAACGGATAACCAAACAACCTTCCTTCGTATCATACATCTAGCTTAAGGTAGAATTTTCAAGCATAAGCTGCTAAGCGTATTTTTTTACTCACATAAAATAAAGCTTAAGCTAGACTGTAAAAAAGCTTTAAGTGTTTTTTTATTCCCAAGTCTTGTTGCCTCTTCTCGAGTTTTCAAACCTTAAGTCCCTTTTAGGCGATCAGTTATCAGTTCAGTAAAAATGAAACTTAGTTCGGTGTTCAGTTCATCAGCTTACTGAGAACTGAACTGACAACTAATGGGAATTCCATCAGCTTCAGTCTCAGTTTCAGTTAAACGCTTCAGTTTTTGCATTTAAAAAATTTAACTGATAGCTTAACTGATAGCTGAACTGAAACTGAAATGATCTGGGTTGTATAGCTACAAACTTACAGTCTCTTCGCACATACTTTTAATTTCGTGAGACAATACCAAAACTTCTTTTGTCTCGCAGGTAGCCCACAAAAAAAATCACACTTATAAGATTTAATCAAAATCGGTTGAGTCACACCAAATTCATCCGGTAAATGTATCAGTTCAAAGGTTTGAATTTCTCATTAGATCAATATCAGTTATACATATATCTCGTCTCGTACTTTTACTCGATTAATATTTTATTTAGTACTAGATATCCCGGCAAACTTCGTAGCTCGAGTGGCAGGACAACCGAAGAGCAAGTCCGGGTTGTTGAAACCATCTGTTTCGTTGTGCTGAATGTAACACACTAACCGCAGATTGCTTCAATTTTTATGTAAGACATGGTTAATGTATAATATATATCTGTGAAAAATTTAATCAAGATCCGTTCAGCCATTCTTGGGTGATTAAAAAAATTAAAGGAAATCTAACTGACGGGAACCATACATTTTACCGGGATAAAAAGTAGCCTATAGAATATTCTAGACTATAAGTAAAAGATAGACCTTTCGTCTTTGGGTTCTGGTTTTGAACTGAATTTATTTTATGTATCATTCTTAACTCTAAAGCTCTTCTTAAATTACCTAAAACTTAATGCTATTTGACACTGCGTGTGCCGGAAGTGCAAAATAAGTAAATTGGGAGAATGTGGTAGAACGTGGGAAAATAAGTAGATGCAATTTGAAATATGGGAATGTGGGAAAACGTGGGAAAATAATAAGTTGCAAGTAGAGATAAATTTATATTATTAACTCCTCCCATCCTTAAGACTGGACGTCCTCGTTCATGATGTTCATAACGCGTAATTTTAAAATTTCTTCGTCTAAAGCTGATGAAACATTGTCTGTTTTTGTTGTGATTTTAACAGTTTTCGGCTTAATTTTAACGTAAAGCAGCACGAAAATCACAAGTGCAAGTATAGCTATGGTGCCATATAGCATCCATTTGCTTGTCTCGAGCGTAATGGAAAATTCTTTTATTTTTTGGTTGTTGATAATGTGCAGCTTGTGTAAGCGCAGGAGCGTAATTTTTTCGTTAAAGACAAATTCATTCAAAATAGTTCGTTTTGGTGCTGGTAGGTGATTCACTTCCATAGACTTTTCTGTGAAAAATTGTTTGCCATTGATATTGATTTTACCATCGTATGTTATTAGGAAGGTTCCATTCAGGACGATACGCTGACCTTTTTCTTCTAAAGTTATGTTTTCATCCCTGGCTATTATAAGTCCATTTTTTACGACTTCGATGTTTTTGATGTCGTCGGTAGCATGAGTCGTGGGGCAGTGTGCCGTATTATTATTAAGGAATTGGGAAAGGCAAGGATTTTGGGAATCTATTTTACAATAGGAATATAAAGGAGCTTTCTTACAAGTACTTAATATTGATATTGAATTTTTTTACAACTTGCTGAAATATTCGAACTTAAATCTATTATTTTAATCTTAATTAAATAAACTAAAGAATTATAATGGTAATACATTTTTACATCGTCAATATTTAACAAGTCACTTAAATCGGTTATTTCCTCTGTGCTAAGAATTAATGGATTGAAAATGTGGAAGGTCTGAGTAATGTTAACAAGCGTTCAATTTCATTTATATCCTGAAGCAGCATTTCTTTGTATATTTCGATTTTGATTTCCTTTAATACATTTCTATTTTTTGACAATATTATATCAATTTCCGAAAAATTTGTAGTATGTTTAAGATAGAAATTGTCTTCGTAAATGGCAACTTCTCCTGCAGGAATAGGAATGAATAGCGCTGAAAAATAGTCAACAATTTTTGCGGCGCCTAGCCATACTTTCATAAATCTAAAAATAAAGTTTTATCTTAGGTTATTTTTATGCGCTTGTCTTCCTTCAATTACAACAGCTGTGCCTAAATCAGCCTGAATAGTTTTTTGATTATAAAGTTTGGATAATTTATTTCCAATTCTCTTATTAGTTTTTACATATACCTTTTCACCTGGATTAAAATTTTTAGCCGTGGTATTTTTATTGTGGAATTCAAGGTCTTTGTTTTGTTTAATTTTTAATTTTGAGATTATTGCATTTGTCATTTTTTTAGAGATATCGTGAAAAATTTCTGAAGGCTTATAACCTGTTACCGAGTGTATTGAGTTGTTATATTTGTAGGTTGATAGTAGCATTAATTCAACAATATCTGTTGTACTATCCTTTGTACACCTAGCTATTTCAGCAAGAGTCGAATGGAATCGTTCGACTTGTCCATTGCTTTTACTGTGGAGTGCTGGTACAGAATGTGTAGAAATGTTAAATTCGTTTTTTAGTAATGCTTGCGTTGCAATTGATGTAAAAGCACCTTCATTATCTATAACTATTATTTTCGTATTTCTAAATTGGGAAATTATTTCGATTAATGGGTTTTTTATGTCAACAGAATTTCTGGATGGAATATGTTTTATAATGGCAAATTTAGAAAATTTGTCTATACATGTTATAAAATATTTTCGACCAGTATTGTAAATATCTAAATGCAAAATCTCTCCTACATACGTGGGAATTGGTGTTGCACCGATCGGATGTTGCGCTGGTCTACGCTGATATTTATTTTCTTTACAAATTTTACATTTAGAAGAGTATGTGTTACATAGCTTCATAAGATTTGGAAAATAGTATTCTGAGATTATTTGTTTGAAGTTTTCTTTTGGTCCTCTATGAGCTCTGTTGTGCTCGTTTATGATAAGTTCCTCTTGATCGTTTGTGTTAAACACATCTTGAACAAGTTTTTTTGCATATTTAATTTTTACTTTGGGGAAAGCAATCATGAGGTCATTTTGTATTTTTCCTAAAGTTTCAATGTCACAGTGGATTCCATTGGCTAAGTGCGTATGAAGAACATCGCGCATTATTTCAATAAGTTCTCCGATGGAACTGAATGTTATTGTATGTCTAACCTGTTTTTGGAAAAGAATTTTAACTTTTCTGCTTTTTTGAGAACCTTGACTGATAAAGATTTGATTTTTGAAGCAATTTATTGGATTTTCTACTGAAGGTATTACTTTTGTTAAAGACTCTTCGCTGTGAACCGTTTCTCTGGAGGTAGAGTGCGTGTTAATATGTTGCCGAGATAGTGCATCTGCTACCTTGTTTTCTTTACCAGGTTTGTAATGAAAGGTTGGAGAATATTCCTCAATAAATGCTCTCCATCTCTTCAGTTTGGTGTTAGGATTTTTTTCAGAGATCGCAAACGTGAGCGGTTGGTGATCTGTATAGATATGAATATCGGGCGCACCATATAGATAATTTCTCAAAGATTGCAATGCCCAAACTATTGCTAGCATTTCACGTTCGTTCGTAGCGAAATTTTCTTCAGATTTACTCAAAGTTCGAGATATCATTGTGATAGGTCTACCACCTTGAGATAGAACGGCACCTATTGCTTGTGATGAAGCATCGGTAGTCAAATCCAAAGGTTTTTGAAAATCGGGATAGAATAGCAAAACATCTTCTGAGGCTAAAATGTTCTTTATTCTATTAAAGGCACATATAGCCTCAGTATTAAGATTAATTTTTATGCTTTTAGACTTATTCGTTCCTATATTTCCGTTATCTCCTCTTAGGTATTTTGTTAAGGGTTTGGTTATTTGAGCATAATCTTTAACAAAACGACGGTAATAACCAGAAAGACCAAGAAAAGATCTTAGTGCACGAAGTGTTTTTGGCAATTCGAAGTCTACAATGTCTTTGACTTTATTTGGGCAGGTTTTAATGCCGTCTCCAGAGACAAGAAATCCTAAAAATTCAACCTCATGCTTAAAAAATTTACATTTTTCTGGAGATATTCGCATGTTGGCGTTGAAAAGCTTAGAAAATATTTTTCTTATGTCTTCTAGATGATCTTTTTCTGTCTGCGAAAAAATGATAACATCATCTATATACACATGACAACATTTGCCTATGTCATCTCGCAATATGTTGTCTATTGTTCGCTGAAAAATACTGGGAGCATTTTTCAAGCCGAAAGGTAATCTGCAGAACTCGTATTTTCCATTATTAATGGAAAAAGCAGTTTTTTCCCGGTCCTTTTCTTCTAGGAGAATTTGATGGAATCCGGATTTTAGATCTATTGTTGTATAGAATCTAGCTTGTCCTAAATTTGAAAGGATTACTGAACTTTCTGGAATAGGATACCGATCTGGTATAGTGCGTTCATTTAACTTTCTATAGTCAAACACTAACCTAGATTTGGGAGTACCGTCTTCGTTAATGCCTTTTTTCCCTACTACCAATATGGGAGTGTTATACGGGGAATGTGAAGGCCGAATTATTCCATCACTCAGCAGTCTTTTAATTTCCTTATTTACAAAAGGAATTGCTGCCATATTGTATGGTCTTGGTTTTGAATATATTGGTTCTGAGTCTATTGTTCTAATGGTTGCTTTTATTTTTGTATTAAAAGGTAATTTTTCATCCGGTTGGGCGAACACTTCTGAAAAATCTTCGATTAGTTCCTGAAATTCACTTTTGACGGTGTTAGGAATTGTTTTCATATCGATATCTAAATTATTAACTTGTTCGCATTCCGAAAATTTGATTTCCATTTCCCCATTTTCGTAAATTAACAAAGAACGTTTTGTATCAATTTGCGCTTTTATCTGCGTGAGAAAATCATACCCTATAATCGCATCGAAGGTTTCTAATTGGGGGAGGATAAAAAACTCTGTTATTATACCACAAAATTGTATTTTACATTTGTGAGTTACTTTATTTTCACCGTGAAGGGACTTAACCTTAAAATGTTTACTATTTGGAACTACTTTTAATTGAGGAATTTGTTTGATATAGTTTTTGGCTGTACCAGTGTCTACTAGGATTCTCAATACAGTTTTGCCATTGAGTTTCTTTTCAACAAATGGTAAAGCCGACTTTATTCTAAAAAATGAATCTGATCTTCATATTCATGTTCCTCATCGAGGTTTTCATAATCGTCTTCGTATTCGTCTAGAAAATTAGTTCTCTGGGCTTTCGATAGTGGTGCCCTGTCGGATTCAAGTGAGCGCTTCGGTGCCCTGTTCACAAAGGTTTGCGGCTGTTGCCTGGTAGATTGTTTGTGACTACCCTCTGGCACCGCTGCTGGTCGAACTTGTGACTTTTTACTGCGTCTGTATATTGACGAGTTGTCAACGCTCATATGATCGTATGCCTCTGATTAATGGTTTTGCTTCTGCTGGTTATCAGTCGAGGAAACTTGGGCTTGGGGGGCTTGAGGTTTTCCTTGAACGACACGTTTATAGTGGGGGTTGCTTCTTGGAAAACCACTTGTACTAGCATATGATACATTTTTATCAAATGCTCTTGCAAATTCGTACCTGTGTTGGTTAGCCTCAAGTTCCTGTGCCTTCGCTAATGCAGATGGCAGATCTTCACAACCAGAAGAAAATAAAATATTGCAAATAGGCTTGTTAAGGCCTGAAATAAATACTCGCAATGCATCTGCTCTGTATTTTGATGCTAATGAGTTAATTAGTACATTATTGCCTGAATATTCCATTGAAATTTTATTGGTGATAGACGTGAGATGTTTTTCTATTTTGTCGTAGTACTCAGAGATCGACAAATGTCCTTGACATAGAATGCTCATTTGGTTTTCGAGTACGTGTAGTGGGCGTTTGTCAGAATATGAATTATCAAGACGAGCAATTATTGCCTCGAAATTTAGAACTGTGTTGAATGACGATAAAATTAAATCGGCAGATCCAACAACTTTGTTCCTAATTATTGCAACGGCTTGATAATACCTCTCTGATCCATTATATGGATCGAATAGTGCTATTGCGGTCTTGGCCGCTTGACGCCACGAAATATATCTCGCACGTTCACCATTGAAATCTGGAACGGATTTCACTACATCGAGTGATATTTGACATACTACTTCGGGTGTCGCGACAGAAATGGGTTGGTAGGCAACAACTGTCTGTGGTAATTGAATTGAATTTAATTTTTCGGAAAGCTGAAAAATTTTTTCATTTAACCTATCATTATTTGTTTTATTTTCTACCCCTAAATCTGCCATTCTTTTCACCATTGTCTCACAAGCTGCTTCCACAGCTACCCGCACGGCTGATGCTATAGTTTGCGCGATTTCAGACATTTTTTTAAAGCACAATAATTCTAAGCACAGTCACAAAATTAAAAATATTTAAACTCAATGAATATGGATGGTAATAGATAATTAAGCACACAAATTGTATAAAAATAAAATAATTAATAATAATTACACAATAAATAACTGTATCTGCATCTTCTATTGGTTTTTTTTTGCGGGTTCTTCTCTAGGTGTTGGTTCTTCTATGGTTACTTCCGTGGTCGATGTTTTTGTGGTTTATAATTTGCTCTATTCTCTTTATACAAAGATTTTCGGAGCACACAATACTAATCGAATTTCTTAACGTTGGGCGCCAGTAAAAGATAGACCTTTCGTCTTTGGGTTCTGGTTTTGAACTGAATTTATTTTATGTATCATTCTTAACTCTAAAGCTCTTCTTAAATTACCTAAAACTTAATGCTATTTGACACTGCGTGTGCCGGAAGTGCAAAATAAGTAAATTGGGAGAATGTGGTAGAACGTGGGAAAATAAGTAGATGCAATTTGAAATATGGGAATGTGGGAAAACGTGGGAAAATAATAAGTTGCAAGTAGAGATAAATTTATATTATTAACTTATATTCTATCTCTGTGCCAAATTTCAGCCAAATCGGTTCAGTTGTTCTTGAGTTATAAATAGTGTAACTAACACGACTTTCAGGATACTGGATAACCTGAGTTCGATTGGTTTAGATACTGATTTTTTTTTTGTAAGGACTCTGTATTTGTATTCTTGTCCTAGGAAAACCAATTTTTCAAATCAATATAGAAATTGTATTTTCAACAACAAAAAAACTACTTTTCTGAAATTCTTAATAAGCACAATTTTTAAATCAAATGTTAGTGAAAAATAAAAATGGATACAATCATATTCTGCCCATCTTTCCTTTCACCTCCTGTTCCTCATCCCTTTTTACCAAAACATATATCATACGTTCTGTTCTCATCCATCGGCACTAAGGATTCATACCACTTTTAAAAGTTTGAGCATATCGAAGCAAAAAACCTAACAACATCCGTCGGATGGAACTTTCCGAGCATAAGAATAAGAATACTTTTCAGCATCCGTGGTTCTGCAGGCACTCTAAAAAAATTAAGAAAAAATAGATCCGTTGTGTTGTCTTACAAACTTAAACAGAAGTAATCACTATCTACGGTCGGATTAGTTGCAAATATGGATTAATTGCTACTAACGGTAGGTAGCTAAACTCTTAAGAGAGTGGTAATATAATAATGGATATACCGTAAATCAATAGTTGAACTTTCGCTTTTCAATCAAAATACTATAAGAACAATCAACTCAAATTCGCACATATAGCATAACCGTTTCTCAATAGTATAAATATTTATAGGTCAAACTGTTCAACTCAAAGATCTTTGTTTTTTATTTCAATAAGATACAAAAATTAATTTTTTTATATAATTTTTAATTCGAAACTAAACGATGAGTAGGTTTTTAATTTAAAATTGATCCGTCAATCAATTAATATCGTTTAAGCTTTCAACTTTTTAACAAAACATCATTTATTAAACAAAGTCCATATTAAAGTAGTTTCGCTTCGACAAAATTAGATTAAAAAAAATAAAAATAAAATAAAAACCTTTAAACATGGGTCATTTGCATTTTAATTGATTGCCATTGTGAATATTGTGATGTTTGCTAAAAGCAAAAACAGAAACAACAAAAAGAACAAAACAAAAAACAAAAAACAAAACACTCAGACAACAAGATAACCAATTATTGAGGTGAGGCCTTATTGGCTTTTATTTATGAGATGCTCTTAATTAAAATTCAATTTCATTTAGATACATTTAGGTATAAGTTGGTATGGATATTTAAGTGTTATAAGGTGCTCTTGTTTTTTTTTTTGTTTAATTTTTATTTATAAAAAAGTACAAGTTTAACACTTGAGTAATTGTAATCAATTTCCATTAACCAGAAGTGTGAAAATATTTTTATTTTATTTGACAACAAAAAAAAAATGAAACAATTTAAATGAAAGAAAAAGAATTGCATTATTTCATAAATAATCTCAATGAAATATTTAAACGTGTTTAAAAGCATTTATGGAATTTCAAGTTTACAACAGAGCTAATTAATGAATACATTAAAGTTATCAATAATTTATATTGGTTAAATGATTGGTGAAATTAATTTACAATTAAAAAGGAGTTTTTGTGTATTTTATATAAGTGAACTAGATTATCAAGTAATATAAAGATACACTAACAATTTATGATGACATTTTTTAATTTCAATATCTATTAAAACAAAAAAATGCGTCATTTGTCCTTTAACTATAAGGTATTACGAAAGTTAACAAAAACTGAAAAGGTTCGAACGTCAGCTCTTTCATATTTTATTCACCGAACATAAAAAGATGTAAAGTGCTCAAGTTAAACCGAAAGCAACTTTTAGTAATTTTTATTTTTGACATTAAAACAGTTAGTTTAATTGGTTCTGTTAATAATCAGCTTCAAGGCTATTAGTATTAAAATTAATCCGAAGTCAAGTTCGCATGATTTTTAAGTCAAGAAACAAATTTAAAATGTTTTTAATTTTATAAAAAAAAAACAATAACTTCGATTATTTATCTAAAAATATACTTGATGTCTTAAAACATTTTTATTCAGAGTATAAATTTATTTTCACTTAAAAATCAACAAAATATTGAATCATCGGCGATCAGATAAAATTTAATTGAAGTCAATAATTCGAACATTTTGTGTTTAAGTCTTTTCTTAAATTGACACTCATAGTAAAAACAATAACAAAAATGACAAATATTTTTGAAAGTGCTGTAAATAGTTATAAGTACATATATTATGCATTTTTAGTAATTTGAATACTCAAAACTGGAAAACCAATAAGATTCAATGAAAAGAAATTAGCCCTGCTTTTAGTTATCGAAGCAAATCACATACAAGTATAAGGTTCTTTATAATAATAAAAGTATAACAAAAAAAGTACCATTTTTTTGTCAAGGCATCTTGCATCCTGTCTATCAATTGAAACAGATGAAGGTCTTTATGGCTTTTTAACATTTAAGTGAATAAGGGCCCATCATATCCTTAATATGTTTTCAATAGCGACTGAGTACTAAGACCAAGAGAAGCTGAAGTCAGTGTTAAGTTCCCCTAACTCAAAAACATTAAAAATCTTCCACATTAGTAGGTAGTCGGAAGATTAAAACAAAATTTCAAATTTTTTATTTAAAAATATGGTTTGCTGTCGATATTTACTGTCGTAAAAAGTGAAGTTAATTCAATGGTTGCAATATGAATACGACTTCGATGACTACTCTGAAAATTCTGAAAATGTACACTCCAGAAAGAGAAATTTTAGGGCTTCTAAAGTTGATATTTAAGTTTATTGTTCCAAAAACTCAAAACGGGTCAAACACCAGAAGATACGAAACCATACAATGAAACTTTTCGTGAGTTAAAAAAAACGAGAATAAGCAGTGACCAAAACTAGACTGAAATTTTTCGTTTTTGACAAGTTTGACTTCAAGCTTCTTATGTTAAATATTTATGAGAAAATTTTAGTGCTATAAATATATTTTTTAAAAAATATTTAAAAATGTAATTGATTTAATATACATAGGTACCATTTAAAATCATTTCAAATGGATTTAAAATAGTTAATTAATTTATATAAAATACCTAAGGGAAAAAATCATTAAATCACAGAATAAATATAAAACTCTAAGCCAAATTATGAGAAATGGGAATTAAAATCTCCGAACAAGAAAAACAGTGATTTTCAATTTTGAACACTTTTAAATATTTCGAAATTATCTGAAGTTTTCAATTATTTTTATAATCATACAACGAAACTAAATGTGACTACAATAATTATGTACAATATCAACCAAAACATCAATTAATTATTACTATACATACATACATTAAGTAAGACACATACTCGTACATAAACATGGCTTGTTCTAGGGTCATTAAAATTACTCACCTCTTTTTCCCTCTCCAAGCTTAGACTTTCAGTGAAGAAGCTCTGCAATTTATTCGTAGATATATTTTATTCAAATTCTATAGTCAGTCAAAAAGCTATTCATCATTTTTATTAATCTAACAACTCAACTACTTAACGCCTCGTTGGTTTTTATATCCGACTCCCATCATCACAAAATTCATGTTTTTTTTTTTTTCTTTTCAATTATAATTTATGTAAATTTAGATTTATGAGAATCTGTTTTTATGTTGTTGTTGTTGTTGTTTTCAGTGAATCTCTTCAATCAGAACAAACAAGATCATCCTCGAGTGAGAACCTGCCATTTAGTATATCCCGCCTGCTATCGAATCCCTATGAAAATAATAATAAAAGTCCAGATAAAGATCTCAACACAATCGACAGCGAAGCAATGGCGGCGTATAAATTAGCTACTAGTATTGCATCTTCACCGTATGGCAGTGCTGCCACTGCTCTTTATTCATATCCGCATTTGTATTCATCTGGTCATGTGTTGAGGGTGCCACCACAGAGGTCGCCATTGACGTGGGCATTGCCACCGTTGCATCATGCGGCGTTAGCGCATCAAGCTGTCAAAGACCGGCTGGCAGGTGAGTGAATGTTCTTTTTTTATAATTTTAATGTTTTAATGTTTATTTGTGATTAATTTAATAGTTGCGAATATAAATTATACAAAATAGAATAAGATACTAGCTGACCCAACCGACACGGTGTTAATTCCATTGAATTCTATTCGTTTTGTGGAAATATTCAAAACGGAGGAGAAAAATGTAGATATGTCTTTAATTTAGATTGCATGATATCAGACATTTTTTTGTATTTTTCCCTGGAGCGTTTAAGAATATCGAGGAAATTTTACCAACACGTCATAAAAAGGGTGGCCAAACTTCCAGGGATTATTCTTGTTTATGGTCGGAAATGCAATTTCATTGAAAACTAAATTCTTTTGAACTAGAACGCCAGATTTTCTCTCTAAAAAAACTGCCTTTTCAAAAACCTTGTCACCATTAAACTGTTGATTGAATTGAATCAGTTAGATTCTATGATAGAGTTTCGAAATATGACAAATTCAAATGATGAAGGGTGATACCAGGCAAGTCCAAAGACAATTGACATCCACGTTTCGGAATTCTATGTTTAAATTGAAAAAAAAGAATGAAAAAGTCAAATGTCATCAAGGTATCGATCTCTTTGCATTTTCTATATTTTTAAATGTACAACGTCGAATAGTAAAGAGTTTAAAATCTAGAAGCTGATTTGATTTGAGATTTACGTATATACTTAATAGTGCGATAGTTTCTATTTTGTCAATCGATTTTTTCTATGTTTTTTCTACTTTGAGGTTTTCAGTTGTAGTACCTAATATTTTTTATCGTAGAAAACATAAATATTGTACTTTATTAATGTATAATCCATCACCAATTTTATGACTTAAAATACTCAAAAGAACCTTGAATTGCATGTGCGATGTTTTCTTACTTTTGTTACAATATAAAATTAGTCAAGAAGTTGGTCCTTTAAGGGTTGGAAGATTAGCATTTTGTGCCTGCGATGTTTTTATGTTTTTTAATTTAAGTATGCAATTGTAATTTTCATATATATTCTTGACAACTTCATATTGATTTCAATTGAAGCAAAGAATAACATAGAAAACATTGCGGATTCAAATTTTTGAAGGTCTGTTTTACTTAATTGAGACATTAGTGTGTCCTTTTTTTAAGACGTCGCTTCACTTGTTTTCGGTACTAATTTGGAAAAACATGGAAAAAACATAGAAAACATCGCACATGTAATTCAAGGTTGACCATTAAGTCATTTAATTGATACTGGATTATACACATATTCAATAAGGTATAATTTCTCTTTTCAATGATTAGAAAAAACATAGAAAACATCGACAGACAAAAGTTAATTGAATTTATTTAAAAAGAAATATCTGTTAGAATTCTTTCTGCGTTAAATCGTTTTGTGCTTTTCATACATCGACTTTAAAAATAAATCCAAGTCTTTACGATAAGAAGAGCAGTTTTACCTTTCAACGCACATTTCCAACAAGATCGTTTGATTTAATTTTCCATTAATTATCTTCAATTAAAGGAAAAGAAAAAAAATCCCATCCCGGTAAGAGAGAACACAAAAAAAAGCAAAAACAATTTAAATTCCAACACTCAACAAAAATGTATATCCACTTCGAATCATAGAAAAAACCAACTCAATTTGAAATTTCCAATCCCCATTTATGTACCGCATTCCAATCGATATTTGTATAGATGTTGGATGCCTTCTTTCTACCGCATAACCTAACCTGACCAGAACCAAAAGAGCCTACCGCATTTTAGAGCAACCAAACAACCGATCATTACCTGATCTTGCCACAATACCTACTCAGTGCTACGCTGATTGGGATCGGGCCACGGGCAAAACAAAAGTCCAAAGAAAGAAATAACACCCGAATCGCTACTGTTGTTCACACTAATAAGGACGATCAGAGAAAACTCTTAAGCGGACAACCCCCTGTCGGCTCGCCACCGAACAGTGGCAAAAATGATGTGGTCCAGAATATTAAATGGCAAAGATTTAAATCCCAATCCGCCACTGGCTGTCGGTTGTCGGATTGTACAAACTACAAACTAGCGTATACTTACATACCTACCGGTGCGGAGCGGCATGGCAGTTGGCTGGTCGTTAATTTGGTTGTTTGTGCATTTGGCCTGATCCGTTGCTCGAGAAGAAGAAAAGTCCTCTGATGATGCAAAATTCCAGTAGCACAGTGGCACTTTGCGTCTGCGTCAGAGTCATCGTCAGCAGCCCCACTTCTCTTAATCACCTTTTAATATCGCTGTGTCCCCGCCTGGCCCGGTTTGGTTAAGTTCGATTTCGACTGCGACGGCTAGTGCGGTGCGGTGACGTGCCGGTGGCCAGAACATCAGAACCAGCTCCGGCAAAGTAAAAAAACGTGTTCGCCTTTCAAATTGTTAGTCATGTCCACCACCCCGAAGAGGATGCGTCTACTAATTTGTTTACATTATGAGCTTCACTTGTTATTCATTGGCTGTCGTTGTAGTAGTGTGGGCCTGGTCCGTGACCGTGATGGAGCCTGTTTACCCCTCGGGGACGGCACTTGCAGCATCGGCAACAACTCACGCATATGCAAACGAAAAGGGCTGCAGGAAGTGCGATCAGCATCACATCTCACCTGGACATCAACGACGACCACCGATCCCGAACCACTAAAATACCGCCTTGCCACCGTGCGTCCCTTAACCTTCCGGTGATGATAGCCATCCTGCTGCCGCTGCCGTCGCAGTCAAGGCAATGCCGATACTTAAGGCATTTTAATTAGGTGGTTAACATGACTTTTTAATTTCAGCAAAAAGAATTAATTACTCGCTGGGCGGTCTGCATCAGTTTCAGCCGCCAGCAACATCAGCGGAATGGTTCCGTTTGAATTTGATTAGCGGGTGTGCTGCGCGGATGGACGCTTTAGCCCTTATCGCCCTGTTATTAAAGAAGACTGCTCAACTGAGTTCCCTCGCGGATCGCAGAGCCGAGCGGAGCAAGACGGATTACCTGCCTGCCGTGTTGCTTTTAATTTATTGATTGTTAACCGCCTGATGTCGTCCAATGTCCGTCTCCTCCTCGGTCTTTGGTCTTCGGTCGTTGGTCGTTTCCGTTTCTTTTTAAAGCCGGCAATGAGTATGCAAAAAGGCTAAGCTTATCAATGGCCCGATGATGGCTTCCCGCTTTCTTAAGAGGCTTTTAGTTAACTGCAAATACTCCAGACAGCCAGCTCCAGTTCCAGCGGTGCAGCGTCGATATGTGTTGTGTCTGGTCTGGTGTATGTCACTCGGTTTCACTTTTATGTCAGCCTTTTTATGCTGCCGAGTTTTAGTGTCGATGTTGATAAGGTGGCGCCTCTTTTTCGGTGATTCTTATACCTCCAACCTTTACCGACTTCGACTTCCAATTCTAAATCCCCCACCATCACTTCCATGATTGTGTGGTTTTGCTTTTAATTTAAAATTGAGAATTAAAATTTTCATTTAATCGAAGCCGACTTCGAAAAAAAAAAAAACAGGAACAATTTTATGACTCCGTCGTCTTTCGATCGTCAAATCATATGAACATGCTCTTTATAAGACATCAATTCTGAAGTTTATAGTCTTAAGGTTTGATAAATTGACGATGTTAAAGCGGAGTTGATTTGTTTCGGAAGAACGAGCCAATTTTATTAAAATTTGATGGAGAGGAAAAAAAACGAGTAGCCTGAATTAGGTAATTCATTTGTCGGCATTTAGTTAAGTTCTTTTTTTTTCAAATTAAATGAACTTTAATCTTTACGGGTGAGTTTTATTACGATTTTTGATTCTCTTTAAAGGAAATGAAACTTAAACTATCGGACTAAACTTAAGTGATCTTCAATTAAATTTTGTTTTGGAAACTAATTTCAAATTAATTGTTGTAGAATAAAACACTAAACTATCAGCTTGGTGGAAGAAATTGATCTGTTTATCGGGCGCCAATGAAAAAGTAATAACCTCCCAGAACGGCGGCGATTTACTTCAGAAATTACTTATCATCAGTAACTTTAGGCTTCCAAATGCTATAACAAAAAAAAAAAAAAAAACTAAAATATCAGCTCTAAATTTGGTGCTTAAATCTCAATTCAATGGTATTTCCAAAATGAAACATTAGAACTCAAACAAGGAAACTGAAATATTTCCATTTTCATGATATAAGCCTTGTTCTATTGGTTAACGTTAGCTAAAGCAGTACAATACTTAAGTTTAAAAATAACCCTGTATCCACTTCATAACTCACTCTTAATTTAACTACAAAAATTGGAGTGCGTTTGAAAAATTTGTGATACATTTCTCGAGTCGAGTTGAAAAATACATGAAAATGTAGATTGAGTTGAAATATTCATATAAATGCAGATTGAGAAGGCTTAGAGTTTTTCTAAGAATTGACTTTGCCGCGAAACCTTCGAAATGCTTAGGCCTGCCGTTCACAACTTGAAGTTACTCAACCTATAGCAATTCATAGTTTAGTTTATAGATATGTGAAATCAAAAGGTATAGAAATAAGTTGCCCGAAACTTAAGGGCCAGTTATATAATCGTGTTTGATATTTTCTTCAAATTTTTGTTCAAATAATTGTATTAATTACATTTTTTAATTAACAAAGATATAAGTAGACAAAAGTCAACTATATAAATTACAAAATAGAACTCTAAGTAAAATTCTGGGAAGTTGATTAAGTTGCCTAAATGGGAAATGTTTAGCAACTCACTTTGCTAGACACCATATTATATAATCGCTTTACTAGTTTACTGATGAAAACTCAACTGACGTTTTCATAATGTGCCTTAATATGAATTGGTCATTATTAATTTTAGAAATTTTTTTGACAAAGTAAGTTTAACAAAGAAATTGTTGTATTATCTTCTTTATTTATAAAAATCAATTTCTGTTTGTTTGTCTCGCCAAAACTCGAGAACGGCTCGGCCGATTTGGCTGAATGTTTGTCATAGTCCAGAAAAGATTTAAAAAGTTACAGAATATGGAAAAATTGCGATTAAGACAGTAAAAAAATAACATAATTTTCCCAATAAATTTTTTCTACCTGCAGAAAAAAAATATGTTTGATTGTCGTTAACGAAAAGTTATAAAGTTGCCTGTCATTCTGTCACCATTATACAGTTTTTAAAATCTTTCATTATCAGTTTTTCAGTCCCCAAGATTTAGTGGTGTTAAAATGCCAAGTAAAAGACGAACTTTAACTCAATACAATTCAAATTATTTTTCTATAGACATGCAAACTATTTTTGTAAGTTCCGAGGAAAATGGACATTTTAATCGGTTGGTGACATATTGACTCTTAATTTTGGCGAGACAAAGTTTGTCCTCTATTAGCTATGTAAAAAACATAATCGGGTTTGTTCGAACAACTATAACATGTGTCTGTTTTTAAAGTTGCTTTACTACTATTTTGGATTTATCGCATGACTTTTTAATGTTAAAATGAAAAATGTGTTGTGAAGGTTTAAAAATTCTCAGCTTCAGAATCCTCCGAAATTGTGCAAAGTTACGCAGTTTTCCGTGAGGAAGCTGATGATCAATGTGATTATTATCAATGACAAATTTAAAACAGAAGGAGTCCTTATCCCAGGAAGTCCCATTATTTAAACTGATTTTCTTTTCCAATTAAAGCGACTCAGTTCTTCGTTACATTGGCTTTTGCGAAGATAATCAATAAATCGCAAGGTCAACAGTCGCTAATCTGTGGAATTAATCTCGAATTTCACAGTTTTTCGCATGGTCAGTTGTACGTTGCATATTGGCCAGCCATCTTCGTAATTTTTACGGGAAAACTAATAAGATTAAATGGGATGATTCCAGGCATGGAAGAAAGGTAACCAATTTCATTACATTCAGAGAAACAGGAGATCGAAAAAACCCAAAAGTTATTACAGGCATAAAGAAGAGCATATACAAACTGTTGGACAATCTATCAGGGTAGTGGAGAATGAACTCGTATTGCAATCTTTCAAACATTTTGGTCAGGGAGGTCTTAAGTCGTGAAAATAAATATTAGCAAAGATTTTAGTTTTAACATCGATGGGCCTTTCATGAATTACCTAGAGTTTTAGGATAGACCTGGCTCCTCAGCAAAAAGTGTGAATCTTGGCAACAAACACCACTTTGGGAATCAATCTACGGATTTTTTCGTCTCCTGTGTGAGCAAATTTAGCTTGGAATAAAGTCTGCACAGTCTAACAGGTACCCAAGTAAAGATTGTTTCTCTGTTTGAAAACTGGAACTTAGGAATTAAATTGTGCAGTACGATTCGGAAATAGACTTTATAGACTTTGGAGTATAAGAAATCGGCTGAAAAAATACTGTCAACAAATTCTATTCCAGACCATTGCGTGGCAGAATTGCAAACGTCAGATAAACCTCGGTTGTTATGTTAATAATGAAGAAGTTAAAAAGAAAATCTGTAATGATCATTATTTTTGGTCAAGCTAAATAATTTTTAATCATATCATGAACTATATTATGTTCCAGGTCTTAAGTTTGAAGACTTCGACCTGTCTCAAAAACGTAAATATCTTAAGTTGTCACATTTTATCAAACGCATTATTTTGACATCTCTAGCCTAAATTCAATATAACTCCCCTCGGATAAAATACTTCACCTTTGTGCTTCACCACGAGTTGTATTATATAAAAAAATATGTTTTAGAGCTCCACTTTTCTTTTTATAAGCCTCTAAGACAGTGTTGTTGTACCTTTTCCATCTATTTAGCCAGAAAAATCCATTAAATATCCATGACAGCAGCCTCAGGGGATTTTCGCTTAACATTACATGCAACGCAGCTCAGAGACGGAGACCTGAGTTTGAGTGCAAAATCCGCCAATCTAATTCACTTTCTTCCAAAGGCCACATTCAGGGCTCTTTATAGACTTTTTCATATCGCATCAGGTACACAAACTTATACGAGTGTATAAAATGTCGTCCAGGGTCAAAAGCAAGCATACAAATTAATTGCCAGTGTCAAGTTGGCAAATGAAAACTGTCTCAATACCATAGCACATAGCAGGCGAGCGTGCGCCACGTATGTGCTTATTCTGCCACACAAATGAGACCCCAACGTCTCATATAGCATCTCCCCGAGGCGCCAATAATTGTACTTCTCCCAGGCTATTAAGATAAGACTCGCGGACTGGTGTTCCTTTTATTTTTTTTGTCTTCTGTAAAGTGTATGTTAATACCGGGCTATATCGTGGTTGCCACGAAACGGCCAGCAGTCGAGCCGATCCGTGCGTCCCGTCCGTCGTCGTATCCGCTGCGTCGTCGTCGCGACAGTCCAGACCATATAGTGTGTGTCTCCAAAACAATTTCACCGCGTCTTCGTTGTCGTCTCGATGTCCTGAGAGAAAACTCTTATCTCGAAAATAACTTTTAAAAGGTCTGTCACATTCCATCTTTAGTGAATGAATCTCCTGTCTTTCCCGAGGGCATTATGCGCTGCGCTACGCTGCTCTGGCCCTGGTGCTGGTGCTGGCGCTGTTGGTTGAAAGGATCTACATAGAGAAATCCTTTATTTTTCCATATCACGATATTGGAAATTCTACCTAACCTCGATTCATGCCCGAAGGGATTTCCTCCATATACGTTTACGAGTATTTTTGTAGGTACTTGTCCCGTTCCCGTTCCCGTTGCCGTACTCTGTGCCTGGCTTAAATTTCTTCCTGTTTAGACAACTTTGTGAGTCATTCAAAAAGTTGCTGCGGCAATAAAGTGTGTCGCGTGTGATATTGCTTTTGTTGATTTGGGTTAAACACTTTGTTTTTGGGACTAATTGATTTTTTTGTGTTCCAATCAGTATTCGACCTTTGGGAAACCGTGATACGTACCTTCAACTTCAAATCGAGAAGTATTCTTGGGATGGAAGTGTTGCATAGGATTTGAACAGGTTTTCTTTGTTTCAATGTATACACAATTTTTTTGGGAGTGATAAGTCAATCGATGAACAGGTATTGAGAATCATTTAAGTGAAGTGCCTTCAAGTTGATAATGACAAATAGGAAGTAGGCTTGACAATGACAATAGTGACGACACGACGGATATGTCTGAGTGGAAATATAGGTTTATGGTTTTAAGTGAACCAACCTACTACATCAATTGAACGGAAGAAGATTTTTTATGGCGACTCCTTAATTAGGGTATTTGCGAAAAAAAGATATGCGCAATAAAATAAAACTTAACCATGAAAAATGAGAAATGATATTCGTAGTTTGTGACAAAAAATTTGAAACAGGATAATTTACTTTAAGGCTCTAAAAGAAGGTTTCTTTGGCACTATATTTCAGTGGCAATATCTGATCTGATTAGGTGTCCCTATTTCAATGACTAAGTGGATAATTAGCTGCTGACAATTTTTAAGTGAGTTTGATAATTTAAAAAAAGATATGAACTCAAAAAAAGAAAAATGTTTCGTTTTGTTATTTAAAAGGGAATTTAAAACATAAAATTAAAATCTTTCCAATATAGCTATTTATAGACAAACTTTTTTAACGAAAATATGTAAAACTAGAGGACCCGACGAACTTTGCCCGTCTCGGCTGAGTTCTTCTAACTAACGACTAACATTTCAAAACTAAAATCAGCCAAATCGGCCAAGCCGTTCTTGAGTTTTATTAGCGAGACAAACAAACATTTATTAAACATCGTCTCAAGTATCACTTTAAACTCTGTTAAAATAAAAAAAACAATTATTATTAATTTAACCCATTAACAAGGTCCTTATACTTAAAAGTTCACTTCTGATATCTTGCATTTCTTTATATTTTTAATAATTTTATTCAAATGTATACACATCGTCAATATCATGCACCACATTAAACCAAGCCTGATGCTATAAACTTTTAATGTTCCTTAAGTGATGTGATATGACTCCTCCACATCTGCATATGGATTAAACATAAGCCCCAGTAAAAAATAAAATAAATATAAATATAATGTTTATATTCACAACCACAAGTAAGCTATAAAAATAACGTGTCGGAATATCATTTTATATTCTGTTTTCAATTTGTCTAAATCAAGACTTGCAAATTTAAAAGGTTTTCCTTTTCCGGTTCTATAGAAGGAGGATTCTAGACCCTTATATGTACAGTTACAGTTCATATCTACCTTTAGTATGACTTGCATTCCTTGGGTGTATAAGATATCCAATTCAGAAAAAAGAATTCACGTGAAATAAAAATCCATATTTCACTTATCCATCCCTCAGGAGAATCTAACATGTGTAGGTATATTTTTGTATTTTATTGACTTTTGGATCTGGAAAAAATACGTACATATTTTTCGGGAGAAAGAGGATATGATGGGGATACAGGGATCATCTCCTTCTTCTTACCCTTATCCTGCTTGGTGTAGAATCAAACACTGTCGTGAATCTCCGTCAAAGTGGTAAATATTAATAAATACCTGGGGGTTAATAACACCCTATATCACTAAAGCTTCCCTCATAAGCTTATGTGTGTGTATTATATGGAATAGGAATACTGCGGTTTTGCAACCCCCACACTTCCTGGGGGAAGGCATGTGAACTTTTCTCCTGGTTTCTCTTTTTTCCCGGAATTGAAAACATTTTTGGAAAATTGTGTTGCCGCAAATAGATTTTTATTCAAAGTGTTATTGGAAAAAAGATTATGATAAGCGCCATCATGTGATGGCAAGAAATTTTGTAGAGATAAAGAGTGGTGGGGAAAAGGGGTTAGAAAGGGTTAAGCCATCGTATCTAAGCATATCTTTATGAAAAGGGGTTGGTGTCAGGATGTTGAATGTTCATATTTCAAAATGGTATTTTATTTGAATGTCAATATTAAGGTGGATTTTTATTGAGGGGCCTGGATTTATTGGATAAATGATTACATAAAATCTATGATATGTCCATACTTTGCCCATGTTCAATTTTTCACTTTAGGGGGATTTCAAAAAAAAAAAATATATGTATTTCCCACAAGTCACGTAAAAATATGTGTTTATGAGCACATTAAAAATACCAACTTTATGTGAAAGAACGTATCAGTTATGGGGTTTATGATTTGTGGAAGTTTGGGGTTTCTATACTTACCCTTTCTAAGGCCCAAGGGAATTTATAATAATTTATAAAAGATCAAAATAGACCCAAAAATAATTGAATATGGGCATTTTATTAAGAATTTTTAAGAAATTGGTCAGTGTTGTAAATTAAAAGTCGACTTTAAGTCTTTAACGATATTACCTATTTCTGGGTTTTACAAGGTGAAACACCATTTTAATATACCCTCAAAGATTTGCTACGGGATTTACATAAGTCCGGAACTATGGCACCCAGATGTCGGGCTGGAGGACCAATCTAAAATGTCTACGCATACAATTTGGTTTATAACCATACAATTTTGTGAATTGGCCCAAAACTAGAGCATGAAACTATACCATAACTTTTAACCCACCATGTTAAACTGTTTTGATGAAATATTGTGGAAAGTATTCACTACTAGGGGGCGTCTCGCTTACTGGCAAGATCCAATAGGTTCCGCCAATTTTCAGCTGATGGACATTGCCACAAAGGTTCCTGCAGATAGCTCCTAAACTTATGCATTTAACAGTCTTTTGTACACGGGCGGATCACTAAAACTAAAAGGATGATTTAAAACTTTTGGATTTGAAATGAAGATTAATTTGAATTTTTTTTACAACTGAACCATCAATTGAATCAACCAATCTTTAGTTTATTCTTTCACTGAATGCATTCATTTCTACCGTGAGAGTAAGGCGCGAAAATAACGAATGCATACAACACTATGTGTGAAAGAACTAATATTTTCATATTCACAGCTGTGCATTATAAAGGTTGTTTTTAAATGACTCTGCTGGGCGATTTATTCGACCAAATATTGGCCCCAGTGGATGTGTGCGCTCGAACTGAATCATTATTTTGGCAATACATTTGCACCATTTCCAAACGTCGTTGTTTAAGAGTAAGTTTCTTCATTATAAACCGACAACCCAAACTATGGGCATAAGTCAAGTGACAGCTGTCAAATAAAAACAACTCCGAAAAAAGTATTGCCAGATTGAAAATCACACGTTAAAAAAAAACACCCTTTTAAACAAAAAAAGTTTAATTTTTAAAATTAAAATCCAAAATGTTTTCTTTTTTTACAGCTGCTTTTCCCATTGCCCGCCGAATTGGTCATCCTTATCAAAATCGAACCCCACCAAAGCGAAAAAAGCCCCGCACATCATTTACCCGCATTCAAGTTGCCGAATTGGAAAAACGTTTTCACAAACAAAAGTATCTAGCATCGGCGGAACGAGCTGCATTGGCGAGAGGTTTAAAAATGACAGATGCCCAAGTGAAAACATGGTTTCAAAATCGAAGA
The DNA here is from genome assembly GCA_905146935.1 of Scaeva pyrastri. Classification (NCBI taxonomy): domain Eukaryota; kingdom Metazoa; phylum Arthropoda; class Insecta; order Diptera; family Syrphidae; genus Scaeva; species Scaeva pyrastri. Next base: position 132,450,493 of record LR989927.1, read on the forward strand.
ACAAAATGGAGGTGAGTCTTAACGGAAAACATAAAATACAATTTATTGGTATTTTTTCTCAGTGTACGTGTATTTACCCTAGAAAAGTTGTCAAACTTAAAAACCAAGAATTATCTTTTGAGAGGTTATAAGTTTAAAGTTTTAGATTGTTCAAAAAACACATAAATGTAACTATAAAAATGGTATCCCCACCGTACAAACAACAATTGCCATGCCATTGTTACCGCCGCCGCCGCCAACTCCGACGCCACCATTTCAACTTTCAACGGAACATTTTACGGTGTAATTCCACTCTCTCTATGGTACGTGTTTATAATTTGCTTTTGTTATGTATGTCGCTTGTTTAGCAAAGTGGTTTGGGCCATATGTCCACCCCCACTGCGGACGTGGCGTTAGTGGCAGCGACAACGGTAACGGTAACAGTAACGGCAGCGGGTGACTTAAAAATATATAAAAACATAAAAGTGATGTAACTTTTTTGTACCCGGCATTTTAAAATGTCATTTAATATTTATGAGAAGATAATGGGAGTAGATTATCGTTATAGGGGTTGAAAAAACCCTTGGAACTTCAGTTTTCTGCTACCGGAGTAAAGCAAAGCTCGTGTTGCTTTGTCAACACACAGAAAATTCGGTGTTTTGGTCTCTGATGCCAGGTATAAAGCTTTTTTTGAATTTTTAGATAAAGTTTTGTTAAGTTTTTTTTTTTTGTTTTTTTTTTGGATTTTTAATGTATACAAGGGTTGGCTAAATAAAAACCTTTATTAAATATTTATCAACCCTTAAAACTGCACAACATGAAACTTTAATCATTATCCTCGTACCTCTATACCTTTACTATAACTCGTGGACAGATTATAAGCTGGGCAATTTAATTCTCTCCAAACATGTCAACTTGTGAGTCTTTAAGATACCAAGGCAAGTTATAGCCCCTATACACACTACTCATTTGTTATGACAAACGGGGGTGGCAGGGAGAACTTGTTTCCCCTTTCTTTTGCATGATGTAATGTCCATTTGTATAGAGCAAAATGGCGTTCTGACATGAATTCCTCATTTGCTGAATGAGGTTTGTTTCTTTCCTTCTATAATTTTCAGCGGGGGTGGTTGCTATTCCATACTTCACTTGTATAGAAAAAGTGACTTAAATATGGCTGCCATACCCGCCGATATGGCGACGGCGGCTTCAACCATCACGGGTGTCATTTAATTTGATTGCTGAATTGCTGATAAGGCGAAAATTACATTTCGTTTGAGCTCACACACAGCTAAGCGATTATAACAAAAATAAAAAAAAAAGAAATTTAGTTAATAGGTTGATAGTTTGTTAAGCCTCAAATAGGAACTACATACATATTAACATTTTTATACCCTCACGTAGCTTCCAATTCCAACACAAAAGAAGTTTTAAGTACACATGACAAATTAAAATAGTTTGTTTTTGTTTTTGTTTTTTACATATATTCCTATATAGGGTAAGTTATGCTATTATCGTGATGTCAGTAATGATTGCGTGGTGTAGGGTAATTTAGTGAATATCTACTATTTGAGGGATTTGTGTTTTGTCAATGCGCAATCTTTGAATGATTAGGTAGTTTAGTTTAGTTGTTTGTATAACTTTCAAAAAAATAGGGGAAAGTTTTTTGCTCTTTTTTTGTTATATTTGAATTTATTGTATAAGTATATCTAAATGAAATCACTGCAAAAAGAGTAAAAGTTAGTTAATATATTTATTAGAAAATCAAAAAAATGTTATTTTAAGTTGTCAAAATCTTGTCGAACTTTTTGTCAAATGTAACCGTTGTACCTTAGGAATACATACTTGGATTTCTAATGTTCACTTTCAGATTCAAGTCATCCATACTTTTAATGCAATTTATCATGAATGCAATATTATGGTATTGAATTCCAAAAAGTCCCACTCATTCAACTGATTCTTCTGGAATGCATTAGAATTTATCATCCCATTGTTTGAACTTCAGAAATCCATTCCCATTCTATTTTGAAGTCTTAAATAACGCAATCATCAAAAGTAGTGAAAAGACTATAAATAATGCATTCTTTTCTTTACTGCTGACAGTCTTTGAAGTATTTGAAAAGTCTTTTACATTCACTTACATTCTTTCTAATTAATAATAACTAATAAGACTTCAAAACAGTAAAAAGACTATAATACATTGAATGGATTGAAAGGACTTTAAGAATGGAAAGAATGTAAAAGACTTCAAAGATTGCAAGCAGTACAAAAAGAATGCTTTCTTTAGATTTGAATTCATTTGACTGCTTCGGATGATTTTTAAATAAAGGACTACAAAATTGACTGCTACTTCAGTTTGAAAGCCCCAGTACTGAGGTTAAATCAAGAGACTTAAAAAAAAGACTCTATTGTCTATACTCTTGTCTTTTCTCAACTTTAATATAACTTTAATTGTCAATTGAAATCTTTGGCAAATTTTAAATTAATCATATTCCATATTCCGAAATTTCAGTATATCCATGTATTTAAAAAAAAAAAATATTAGATCTGGATTATCTTAAGCTTTTCTTTAAACTTTTCATAGGAAGGGTTAACTATTCTGAAATGAAAGTATATACCTACTAGTCATTGTGCTCCCACAAATTTTGATACAAACATAACACATCATAAAATAAAAACGGTTTTGTATTTCCAACAATTCAATATTTAGTTAATAAGGTTAAATTTAAAAAATGTTTTATTATAAATGACCACCCTCCAGCTTTAAAACAGGTCTTTAACTATTCCTCTATTTCTCTATTGTCCATTTTTGCAGCTTTTCAGGCTTAACAAATTTCTGTGAGGAGTTTTTTTCAGCCAATCCTATGTAATTTTGGGTTTTCTGTACAGGAATCAATTAGAAAAATCAATCAACAAAAATCAATTAGTTTCCGTTAAAAAAGGTATTGATTAAACCCTAAACTACACCCTCTGGCACATCTTCCTTGTACACATTGACAGCCTTTTTCACACTTGTATCATACAAATTAAGGCTTGTGACATCTTTTCGTGAGAATCTAAACACCAAGGCGGATGTTGGAGCAACTAAATATTTTGGCGCTTGAATGACAAATTCTTGACTTGTCCTCAAATCGTAAAGATTTTTTAAATGATTAGAAAGTCCGGTTAGACAAAAATTTCCCTGATTCCTTGTGGTACACCAAATTTTTGCTTGAAGTTTTGAATCAGAACTTATTGTCGCCCAAGAGCTAGAAGAATGTAACATACATACATTTTTTACGGTTTTTGACAAGGTACGTTACTTTTTGAAAATATAGCATTCTATATTATGTCAAAAAATTGTCGACTCTCCTTAAAATTTGAAAAAAATGATTTTCGGTTTGGTGTCACTAAAGTCGACGTAATGATATGGACCTCGTCCTAGCCTCAAAAAGTGAAGCATAATATTACGGTTATTTTTTTCAAAAACCAGATGTAAGGAATGATTTTAAATCGAATCCGAACTTAAGCCCTCAACAATCTTCGAAAAAGTTTGATTTGATTGTCAGTTATGAAGAACTCGTTGAATTCCAAGTTTTTTTTTTTAAATATACAGACTACTGAAGTAGGTACGTTAGAAAAACTTCTTTAAGTTCAATAAGTTTTTATATACGAGTATTATGTCGAGTTCCGAATGCCAAATTATTATAAGTAACAGAAAAATTGCATCGTACGTAAACGACAAAGGAAACATTAACTGCTGATTTATGAAACAATTTCCATCCAAAAAATTAAAAATTCTTAACAGAACTTTAGTTAAAATGTGGCAAAAGTGTGTAACATACACCGAAAAGAAGTTTTTGGGTCCGTTTTTATCAGATTTTTGGTAACGAAACAAGTTTCTAATTCTAATTAAATAAAGTAGAATCATCAAAAAGTTTATTTGGTAGTTGACTAAAAAGCCTAATTTTATTATCCTTGTGATAAGTGGCTCTATCCTTTAGAAACCATATGTATCGCCTAGCTTAACTCCTTAACTTCTGAACGCGATATTTCTTCATTATCTTACGATAGCAAACGCTGCGTACGACCTCATTTTGGTAGAAGCACGACCTCATTTTGGTAAAAGCGCGACAATGCCAGCCCATAAACTGCACTAAAGATTCACTTGCTGTGGATCCATTGACTTTTCAAAAATTTCTCATTGATTATCGTTTGTCCGAATACCACAATTCCGCTTGTTAACGAATTCACTTTTATTGTCCACTTCTGTATGCTTAACCAAACACTCGGCGTATTAACAACGAACGCTTGAAATATTCAGAAGACTTCAGCTCTTGAGTCAATTCTCTCGATTGTAGCCTATTTTTAAAAATCGCACACTTTCTGTAAAACTCATTATATGATTGAATTTTTCAAAGGCTGATACAAAAAATGTCAAACAGAGTTGGACCAAAAACTTGACGTTAAGGTGTGACTCATAATTGGTCTAATCGATCTAACTTACCACTAATCTGCGATATCTTGTCCGTCCCCAAATTCTAAATAAATAAATTGACTGTTTTTATACGCACTAAAGGGGTTTTGAGCGATTAGGAATTTGTCTGAATTTCACAATGACTTGAATATGGTGAGCTGTTAATAATAGTAAATATAGAATTTCAGAAATTGGACTTAAGGGCATCGACTTTTTGTAGGTATTTTGACAAAAACTTTAAGAAACCTTGCCTATAAGATGGAATACTTTCTTTAATTTGATTAATTTTTATGCAAATTATTTGTATGCCCCAACAAAGTCCTCCCCTCATCAAAATAACCATTTTAATAAAAACCCAAAAAACCACCAAAGATTTTCATTTTCATGTCCCCATTTTCTCAAGCTAAAATTTTTCTTAATTAATTTCTTTCTCCCAAATTGAATATTAACCCTTACTCGTATATAAATATACACAAAAATGATAAACTACCTTTCCATATGCAATTACTCTTAAAAAACTTTATAAACAGACCCCAATTTATTTGAAGTTAACTTTGAAGCACAATAACCTACGTAAACGAGTATGAGTATATAGTTGTGCTTAAGATATCTCAAATATATTCATCTAAAACTCGTATACCTTTTATATAAATTTATCCATAAGATGCTGAAAGCCAAACAAAAGCAATTTATCAAAGTGCAATGGCTAATGCCACAACATTTTACAACGTCCTAATCAATTAGCTGCAAGATTTATTTTCTTTTGGAATGGACACATTATTTTTGGACAAAATACCAAGATACCTACTTTTTGTTTAGGTATACCATAGATATAAGTTTAAAAGTATCTATACACGAGCTAGGATAGGTGTATCTATTTATGGTACCAACAAAAGGTAGATATACCCCCTCGTCCTCGTGTCGACCGTAACCAATTTTCGAATAAAAGATAACAGCTTAATTCAAAATTTAGAAGTCTTGTTCATTCATAAATGTACCTACAGTCATACTTGGGTATCTACGGAAACGAGTCCGGGTTATTTGAGGGCGGAGTTGGATTTTCATTTCATTATCTTTGGCAAAAATGTATCTTACGCCAGTGAAAAGTAATTTATTAACTTCTCAGCTCTTAATTGATAAACGTTTGTTTTTATACAAACATTCTCATACATATAGATACATATTTCTATATGCTCAGATAGTTTATAAGACTCCACAGACCACCATATAAAGATAAATTTAACGAAGGTGCGAACCCAAATGGAATAAATTATAACACGTGTTAAATAATGTGAGTGTAGACATGTATGTATGTATATTTTTTCTATATAACATTTTAACTCACTGTTTTTTAACTGCTGAAGCTTGGTTTTGGTTGTAATTTATTGATCTTGAAGTTGGAAAGAAGTTAAATCGAAGTGCCTTACATCTTAATAGCACAACATAAGAACCAATAAATTTTTAGGCACAGTAAAATCTCTCATTCTTGATTCATCTAATAAAAAAGGGTTTTTGAAAAAAAGGCCTACTTTTTGGTGAGACATCACTCATTTTTCCAAAAAATTCAGCACGTCCTCTAAATGAAAAATTTTAATTTTCAATTTCATATGTGTAAAATCAATACAAAAATGACTACCGCTTTTAAACTTCATCGTTCTACAAAAACCTAATTAGGAAAATGATAAATTACCGTACCCACTAATAAAAATTTTAGCTTCTTAAAGGTTCTTTGCAAATATTTATGCTCCTACTGTTCACTGAATTTTATCGCTCTACAAGAATCCATATAAATGGAAAAAAAATATGAGAAAAGTGGGTGGATGCCACGCCCAATATGTGACAAGTTTCATGTTTTCAACTTCTTTTGATGATCTGTGGACTCAGTCAGTTACGGTTTTTGCGATTTTCAAAGCGGTGTATCTCAGGAACCACCTTAGTAAAGTATTAGAATTAAATGAGGATCATCGAATTGATTAGTCTATTAAATGGGTACAGTGAATTTGAAGTTTCTGACTCTATACTGGTTCTCAACTTATGGAGGATGTTTAATCGACTGAGTTTGTTTCGGTGAAAGGGGTACACTGTTAAAAAATTTACTAAGGATACTACTGTACTCTTTGATCGTTTTTTAATCGAAAAATTCTGTGAAAATATTTTTTCTCTATACCTAAGCCACAAAGTTAATAGAAAACATTTGACTAAAAAATATTTGTGCCTGACTCATGAAATTAAAATTTTATATCTTACTTAAACATTCTTAAATAAAACTGTCTCATAATGAGTCAACAAATGTTAACCTATAAATGGAATGCAATAAATATAAAATTATACGCTCCTGAGAGAATTGACTGTAAATTGTTATTTATCAATCACAACGATCTTAAATGCCTGTCTTTGTGTTATGGACAAAACGTAAAAAAAAAGTTTAGTTTTTGGTTGAATTTATTATTAGATATACATATTTAGAAATGAATTTAAACCAGTATCCATATAACCATACCATAATCATATCTACTCGTTTTTTACCTTTTTTAAAGGAGCTTATCAATATCACCAGAACTTCACAATTTATAGAAAGGTCTGTCGAAATAAAATTCATATAACCATTTAATTGAGACGCCTTCATACCAGACATAATTTTTGGTCTGGTTGACATCGGAATTGTCAATTAAATTAGTTAACATAATAAGAGTATAAAAATGTTAGACGCTTAAATGTTTTATTGTTATAGTCCGAAATGAAAATTATTCGATGCTCTTAAAGAATGAGTGTGTGGAGTTGTTTAAATGTTAGAGTTGTAAGTTATTTTAAGTGTTTCACTATTAACCTATTTTTTTACTGGTATCTACCTAATTATTTTTTTTATCCACATAATATATTTTGCAGTTTGAAAAGTAGAAGTTTGATAAAAGAATTTTGAACCCCATTCTTATTTAACTTATTGAGGAATGTTTGTAGTCGTGTTTTATTGGTAATTTTCAATTGTGCAGTGACATGTGTTTCAAGAAAATGCTTTATTCCCTTTATGACTCACTTCCTTCATTAATTAAGATTTACTTAAAAAATCTGAAATACATTCCTGCATGAAAATGTAGATCGAGTTGAAATATTCATTGAAACGCATACTGAGTTAGATTAGAGTTTTTCTAATAATAATTGTCTTTGCAGCAAAACCTTGGAAAATACGATTTTTGTTCTTTGGCCGACCGTTCACGACTTAAAGTTGCCCAACCGAGCAATTCATTAGTTCAATTTCATTCGCTTATATATGAGAGAGCTCAAATTATGGAAATTAGTTTCCGGCAACTTAATGGCCAGTTGCATAATAGTGGTTCAATATTTTCTTTAACTTATTGTTTAAATATATTTATAAAAGCAATTTATTGTTTGAGGAAAAATTCCATTATATATTATTTAAATAAATAAGTTATTAGTGAACAATAGTCAACGGAAAGTAAAATTCCGGGAAGTACCTCTAAGTTGCCTAGTGATAAATTTTTGCTCGAGACAATAACTTCTCCAGTTTATACTGATGAAAAATGGAATATTTTATTGACGTTTTGCACAATGTGCCTTAATATGAATTGATCCTATTAATTTTACAATTTTTATCATAAAGTAAGTTTAACAATAAAATAATTATACATTTTAATATTTTCGATCCAAACATGTTTCTTCTGTAATTTGCGCAACGAACACACTCTTAATTCTGTCAATATTTTTTTATTTTTTGAAAAAACTTTACTGCCTTCTACATTTCACAATCCGTTACTTTATCTTCACATAAATACTTTTACTGATTACTGACTTATATTTGGTCACAAATCCGGTTTTTGTTTCGATATGTAAATTTTGTGCAACTTATATTAAATGTAGCAAAAGGTAACACCAGAATAGTCAAAAAGTAAGAAAATAATTTTCATGCATTCCATATTTTTGAAAAGATATGCCATTTTTACAAAATTTAAATTTAATTTTGTGTTAATATAAAATGTGTCCTTTCTGGTGCCAATTTAAGTAAAATATATGTGAAAACATTTTTCTATAAGAATTTAAAAAAATCACTGCTCTGAATCAAGCCAACAGATTTAGTTAGAGTCAGCATTGCCAGAGTAGTTTAAGTTAGGTTTAAATTGTATTAATATGTTTCATTAACAAACATCTTTGTTACAATTTTTTCATCGAAAATTTTAATCAAATTATGCCTTGTTTTTAAGTGAAACTATACTTACTTAATCTTTTTCACATCTGAGTGAACTTAGTGGAACAAAGTTCTTATTTAAACGGCCTTCGGCAACACTGGTACAATCAAAATAACAGTGTTTTTTCTCATTTCAAGTCGTCACTCAGTCACTTGCATTCTTAAACGTTTCACTAACGCAATTAAAACAGTGCAATTGTCCTTAAATGATGTTAAGAGACTTTGAAACTCTTTTCTGTAAGTAGGTACTTGGCAAAAATTAACTTTGTGACATTTATCTCTTGTAACGGTGCAAGCGTTCCTTGCGATTATAACTTAACTTCAAACCGTTGGTGATTTTCTTTTGAAGATGTACAATCTAACCCAAATTTTTAGTAAATGTTTTAAGTTTTCGAATATCAAAATGCACTATTCAACAATTGATGAAAAACGTTTTTTGAATCCTCCAAAAAGATTCTTATGACAAATTTTCAATTGTTCCTATGTTAATGATACAACTAAAATTGATCCTTTTACTACACCAACTGTTTTCAAGCTTCAAATATTTCCTTAATAATATGTAATAAAAAAAACAACTAAGCAAAATCCTTCTTTTACAATTTAATCTATTAAAATCTTAATCTCATAAATGTGTTTGTATAATCCTCGTAAGGGAGACATAAACCAGAAAATCCCTCCTTGGATTTATCGTCCTTTGCCGTATAATGGTCGTCGTCTTTTTGCCACAAAATTCCTAAAACGAACCGCTTACAATTTTAATGGCAATGACCATATTATACTTTCTTACTTTGGCAAATTGTAATGTCTTAAGTGCTAATTACAGCACCCTCGCTCATTAAATAGGGGTAAGATTTTAATTACAAATTGTTCCGTTTCCTCGTCTCGTCTCGCCTTCGGTCGTTTGTTTATATTTAATAATTTATTTGTGTAAATTTATGTAGGCTTTTAATATTTTAATATCTGATTATTATAATCATTTTGGGGTGATGAGGGGGAGTTTTATCTCCCTCGGATTTGTTATAGATGTTTTTTTTTTTTTTATATTTTTATCGACCCGTCTTGGTATTTGCACGTACATCACTACTTAATCCAATTACTTCCGTCTGTTGTTTCTTCATTTTCGTTCCGGATATAAAACTCAAATGAAAATGGCGATGGAGATGGAAAAGACAACAGAAAAAAAATATTACAATGGTACTTACTTCCGTGGTTGGTATTGGTATAGTATCCCCACCCCCCGGCGCAATAAAACATGCTCCGGCAATCAAGTTGCTAAAGGATAACAAATAGACAGGTGAATGTGGCAACGAACGAACGGTTTCTGGCACAAAGACGAACGTGCAACGTTTTTACAAAAACAATTTCATCTGCCATGGAATTGCGATGATTCTTTTATTTTCTTAGGTTGGTTACTTTTCTTTTTTTTTTGGTTTTGTGGTTTTGCTCGAGATAGATTACCCCACTTGGATTAGAAACATAAAAGTTCAACTTGACGAATAGCATGTGATGGAACAAATTAATTAAGTGTAGGTTTACTTTTTCTGCTTAAGTTTGAATGCCAAGAGAGAGAGAGGGAAAAGTCAAAAGTGTGTGTGTTTTTCTTTTTTTTTGCCTCCGTTTTCCGGCTTCCATGTATAGAGAGTAATTAATTATTAAGATACATTTGTAAGTTGGACTTTAACAACATGACAGATTGAATGTGACTGCCATCTGTATGTGAGTTGCTATAAATTATTCAGCGTTTTCAATCGTGATCTTATCGATCTGTCAATAATAATAATTTAATGGCTATTTGAGACTTTGATTTTTTTTTTCGTTTATGGAGTTTTTCGATTTTATTTTAAATGCACTTGTTTATTTCTTAACTTATGTTTAATTTAAATTCATTAATGAACCTACGTTGCTATGGAAGAAAATAAATTCTTTATACTTTATACAGACTTCTAATCTTTTAAGAATGTGCTTCAACAAAAGCACCTAAAAGTCAAAATTTATAAATGAAAACAAACTTAAATGACATATTACTCTGTTAGGATAACAACAACAACCTTTATTTGCTCAATTAACGAAATCGATGTGTCCATGTAATGGTAGGTAATTTAAAACATTTCAAGTTAGACTCAAAAAATAGTTTATATTTTGCAATAACGAGCCGAATATTCTCTTCCAAAGTGTCAAACGTCTCGGGCTTATCTGCGTAGACAAGCGACTTCCCATAAATCACAAGATGTTGAAGGCATGAGCTCACAAAAAGTTTCCTTCAATAAATTGATTGTTTCCTTGGATGTACGGGATGTAGAGCTTCCCCATCTTGTTGGAACCAAAGATCGTCCACATCAAGATCCTCAAATTCAGTCACGAAAAAGTCATAAATCATGTCTCTGTATAGTGTTCCCTATGGACTGCACACTAAATATTGACCCGTCCAACCAAAAATGAGCTGAACAATATTTTCTTTTGAAAATCGGGATCGGTGGCCATCTCGGTTAGGGCCCATTCATTGAATGTGCGACGCGCTTGATTGGACGCAGAGCACGTATACGTCGTCGTCCGAAACGAATCATTATTTTGGCGATTTGCAAAAGTTGTTCAAGAGTAAGTCTATTTTTTACTAAATGGCAAACAAAATTGATTAAAAATCAAGTAACAGCTGTCAAAAAGACCAACTCCGAAAAAAGTATTGCCAGATTTAAAACTACACGTCTAAAAAAACATCCAAAAAAAAGCATTTTTCTGCACAAACTATTCAAATATTTTGAAATCTACGTCTTCCGAAAACATTTTATTGATTAAAAAACTATTTTTAGTTCCCTAATTATGAAAAACACCCGAATCAACACTTTCAAGTAAAATTGGAAAGGCATTTTTTTTAGGATAATAACAGATGTCATATGGATTTAGCAAATTGCTAAAAGTTAAAGTAGGGTTTTTGGGATTTTTACTTTAGCAATATGTTAAGAGATAGTAAAATGTTAAAATCGTTTAAAATTAGCAAAACCATCTTTTTGCATTTGCTAAAAATGGTTTAACAATTTGCTAAATCGTTTAAAATTTTGCGCCATCGTATTCACACCCAAAATTTTATCTAATAACTTTAAAAAATTCTATTCAAAAATAAGTGTGTTTAAACTATAAAATCCAAAAAGTTTGGCAAGAGTATCGTCAAGTTCCAGTCTCCACTCCACTAGACACCACCGATATAACATTAAGAAATATTTCATGTATTGCCAACCCCATTCTATATTTTTTCTAATTTTAAATATGGTCACCTCATAAATGGCCGTCGGAACTCATGTGTCGCCATATGATAATAAAATAATAAATATCCCTCCAACGACACATTGTCATTGTATTTTTATTAAACCAGGCTCATTAAATGTAGGTATACAGTACATAGAAGGTAACATGCTTACCTGCGGGAGGGCAATTAGGAAAGTCGTCAAATTGAGTGAGCATGGGCCTGAGCATGTGAATAGGATGACAGACATGTTCTCTCCAAAGCCACCATTATTTTTGACACTAAGTCACGCAAAGACGTCCAATTATATGAAGCATTCAGCAATGGCTAAAAAGAACAATGATCAGCCAACCAATAACACGTCAATTGCTCGGGTACCGTTGTTACTCGTATTATATTGTCATTTCTTATGATTACTCGTATACCTTTGCAGTATTTTCATTTCATCTACGAGTTTATTAACAAATTGGAATAGGAAATAAAAAAAAGCAACTAAATTATGAAAAATAATAAAAAAAAAATTATTATACTCGTAGTCAGTCATGATTTCGTGAGTATCTCTCGAAGGCAATTAACAAATTATTCACACTTGCTGATCGTTGAGCTTAAGATATCGTTGGTGTTTTTAATTCGTTTCTTTTTTTCATTTTTATTATTATTTCGTATTCATAAAACGAACGAATGAATATTAAACTAAGACTTAGGGGTACTGGGATTATTATGAAAATTAAATGCAATTTGTTAATTTTAATTTCAGATGATGATGTGGTGTAGAGTTTGTGTTGTTTTGATTAGTGCGACAGCGACTAAGCTTTGAGATTGACGAGGGCGATAGTAAATAAATCTTTGTTGCGTGTTAACTATCGCTGCGATATCTGATATAAAGTAATTAGTTTTCGATCGGATAAGGTTGAATTTTATTTGTTTAATATTCAATTTGTTTCGTGGAAAGGACTTAGAATTGAAAAAAGTAATTGATTGAATTATTATATGTGTATACTTTTATTATTAATAAGTTGTTTTCTTTATATAAACTTGAATGATTAAATGATTAATATAATGAACGTTCAGGTGCAGTGCTGCATGCAGTAGCATTCACAAACTTTGACTGCACATCGCGGTCACTTCATACTATAGAACCTTATCTAGTATTAAATTTTGCCAGTGAGAGTTTTAACTTATAAATAAAGAAAGTTTTGTTGATTTATTCGCTAACTGATGTATTAATTTATTCTTTAGTGTTCTATATCATTAAGGAAATTATTTTGCTAACGCCAGAAATTAATAGAACAATAGTCGATGTTTTATTGTGTTATCGTTCCTTTAAATGACTTGCTTTTTTCTTGTTTCTTCTTCTAATCTTTAACTTGGATATGTCTTTTTTAACTGTTAATGTTTCAACTGTCAGAAAAAAGGTAATAAGAACAAAAACATTACTTTTTGTAAAAAAAAATAAAAAATAATTACTCCTGATCTGCAATCAGAAAATATGTGGACATTTCGTTGAAATTCTAGCAGCCTAAGGTATTCATTGAAAGTATCTGCTGCACATGTGAATATAGGTTAAATCAATGCTTAATTTAAGAAAAGAATGCCTTTCAAAAACATTAGGTTGTCATACAACAGTTTGACTGTTACTTGACTGTCTTTGTGTATGATAAAAACAAGGCTCCAGTTAAAAGTAAATACGTTTCTTTGCTTTTTATGTAACCACTTTGCTAACAAATTGACAAGTAAAAGACTTTGAATGCATATTATTCTAATGTCGATCATTTTGAAATAAACAAAATACACTGACAATCACTAGGATGAGGCCACATATTTTTTAATCGATTTTCGTTCTTTATACCTGCTGGAAATTTCGTACCCATACAAATTTACTACATTTGAATAGGTAGATATTTTCTTTAAACAAAGTAATAAAATGAAGGGGTTAAATAGAAAAAACTGTTGGAATTTCCCTACATTAATTAAAGAGATACTTAAAAACAGTATGAAAAAGTGCGTCACTTGGATGAGGCCATATGAAAAATCTTATAAAATATCAAAAAAATGAAAGAAATGTTTACAGTTTTTGGTTTTCAAACATTTATTTATTAAGTTTTTCTCAATTAATAATGAGTATGCCCCCCATTTTTCGATATGACCTCTATTAGACGGGTTGGAATGGAATCATAAAGTTTTTTTAAATAGTCAAGTGAAATCTCTTCCCAGGCATCACGGATAGCTTCAATTAAGGAGTCCTTGTCTTCAAATTGTCTACCGCCTTCATAAACTTTTCGAGATAGCCATGCTCATACGTTTTCGATTATGTTCAAGTCCGGTGAACAGGGTGGCCATGGCAAAAGCTCTACGTTTTCTGATAAAATCCAGCTTTTGACAACCCTGGAAGTGTGGATGGGGGCATTGTCTTGTTGGAAAATCCAAGGCAGAGGTCCAAAAATATTTTTCATCTTCGGAAATGAGCGTTCCAACAAGCATTTGTAGCTGTTTCCGTTCATTGTTGTAGAAAGAAACTCCAATTCGATTTTGCCATAGTAGGTGATAGCTCCCCACACCATAACACCTGATGTACGGCTCTGATGTCTTCCCAAAATTAGTTCCTCTTTTCTTAAATCATGGAAATAAAAGTTGTAACCATCCATCGGGGCCGTCAAGGTTAAACTTTTTTTCATCCGAAAAGACAACGCGTTTCCATTGACTGCTCCAAGAGACATGTTCTGTTGCAAAGTTCATTCGCAGCTCCTTGATGTGTACTTGCTTTAGAACAGGTTTCTTTTTGAGTTTTCTTCTCTGGATAGTGCCATCTTTTCTTATTATCCTTCGGACTGTCGAAATACTGGCTGATACTCCGCTTTTGGACCTTATTTTAGTAGCTGATTGAGTAGAATTTGAAGCAATACGTAAAATTAACCGCTTTTCTCGGGATGTTGTTGCTTGGGCTGTGCGTTCTTTTTGGTTTTTTCCATAGTTTTGAGGATCAGCAAGATAGTTGTTTACAACTGTCTTACTTCTGTTCAGCTTTCTTGCTAATTCTCGGCTTGAGAGTCCCATTTCCTTGAAAGCATCGATTTGTCCTCTTTCTGCCACTGTCAACGTCTTTCCGGAACCCATTTGTAATTGAAATTTAATAAAACGAGTTATTTGTAAAACGTTCTTAAATATTGCAACCAAAATTTTGAAAAAAAATTGATGATGTGAACTTCTACAACGAAATATTCGCAATGGCTTCATCCTAGTGACGCACTTTTTTATATCCTTTTTAGGTAGCTCATTCATTAATGTAGGGAAATTCCAACGGTCTTTTCTAATTAACCCTATAATTGTATCACTTTGTTTTAAGAAAATATGTACCTACTCTCATGTAGTAAAATTTTCCGGGTTAAACAAATTCCAACAGGTATCGGACCGAAAATCGATTGAAAAATATGTGGCCTCATCCTAGTGATTGGCAGTGTATTAAAAAAAAAGGGTTCGCAAACAGAAAAGCATATCAGGTTATATTAAACTGTGAATTGTCGGACAACGTATCACATTGGTTTTTATTTTACTCAAAATTCTTTGCTTTTAATTTTTTATTGAATTTTATAAGAACCCTTTAAGTTTTTAATAGACGAAATAGTGGTGTTATTTTATCATATTGAAAATCTTTAATTTCACTTTGCTTGAAAATATCTACTAAATATAATTCTAGTATGCTAAACACAATGGCGTACTTAGTTTTTATAGATTAGCTCAATTAACAAAGATTTTTGCTTTTAAAGTTTTTTGTTACAACCACGTCGTATAATTGGTATTTTTTATTGATTTTATACCGACGACGTTATTTCATCAACTATACGTAATATTCTTCGTTAAATGTATTGCATCTATAAAATTAGTAATTTAATACTTTAACACATTTGTTTTTGGGAAAAAATCATTTTTCTTCAAATTTTAAATTGTGAAAAGTCAATTCATCTGATTTGGCCTATTTTTTTTTTTTTTGACTCTCTGTAGTTTGCATAATCTTATTTGTTATGCACTTCAACAAAAAACGGTATTTTCTCTCTCTACCTAATCTAACTGGAGGTTTCAGTCACTGTTTTGTTTGTTTTTAGATGGCATTTAAACATTTTTATGAAAATCTTAAACAAGTATTCAAAAAATATAAGTTGTCCGAATCTCAATAGTGAAATCCTTATTTTTCAAAAGAAAACTTTATTTTTTTGTTCAGAAAAAAAACAGCTTTAAAAAAATTAATTTTACAAAAGTTTGAATAAGATAATTTTTTTATCAAATAAAATAAAAAGAAATATTCATAATTTGAAATGTCTTTTCAAAACTTGTTCAAAAAATATAATATGTAGTAGTAGAATTGTTTATAAATTATACCCCCACCTCGATTAAAAGACATAAAATGAACAATTAGCAAATAGAAAACATATGGAGTAATGGAATAAGAAACTCTTAAAAAATTGGAGATTTAAAGCAAAGCTAAAAATATAAATTGAAACTGAAATATAAAGGAACAAAGTTTGAATTAGATTTTTTATCCTTATAAAATAAATCATCCTGCTTCGTCCTCGTCACAAAAACTAAACTAATAATTGTTTTCAAAAACTTATATTTTATCTCGACTATCTTGATGAACACACAGATTTAATACCAAAATTTACGTTTGTAAAAACTGGAAAAAAGATAACTTAAAAAAACATGTTATATTTTTTCAGTAAATCATTCTTCAGAAAAAAACTTTAACTCAGTTAGAAACACTGTTCTGTAAGTTATTTGGTTTCTAAACTCTTCACTTAAAAGTTATGTAGTTAAAATTTTATGAATCTCAAATTCTGTTTAACAAAATTTCAAAAATCCAAAATTGCAAAATAAATATTTGTTTTAATATGAAAAAGAACAGTATTTGATACCTTGGACCTGGGATGTATTTTTCTTGAGAATATTGAATAAAAGTACCTACCTCATATTTTTGTTATATTATTTTGACCATCAAAAAAGTCTTATAGCTAAATCCAAAAAGATGCCTGAGATATTGATGTCACATTAAAAACCAGAGTTATTATATCCAGAATTTCAATGCAAAATTTTAAAGCACATCAGACTTTTGGATTAAATAAATTTTGAAATATGTCTACGCAGAACTCATTAGTTATTTACAGAATTTTGAACGTCTGTTAAACTATTTCAAATCTATTAAAATTTGTTCTTTTTTTCAAATCTGTACAAAATACGTTAAATTTATGAAATAACAATTTTTGCAACCGCGGTTACCATATTGTACCTACATCAGTTAAAATTTTAGCAATACCTAGGTTCATCTGCACACCTCATACAATGTTGCAAATAAAAATGAACACAATGTTGTAGATTTTATTTTCACTTTAATTGTTCAATTACCACAAACTACGATCATCATGAATATAATTATTAAAAAAAACCACACAATTTTCCTTTTTCTTTGTTGTTGTTGTTGTTTAACTTAACCAAATCCATTTATCCAACCATATGCCAACTACCTATTTGAAAACACATTCGAATTGTTTTTCATTAAAATCCCAACAATTTATTTTAATAATAATTATGGTAAATTCAACATACAATGTTGTTCATTTATAAATTATCTGTCTATACAAATCAATTATTCAACTTTTATATTAGTTAATAGTGTAACCTATACACACACACACACACACATACCTAAATCAATTTAATATTATAATAAACAACCAAAAAAAAGAATATCTTTTCGATTTGAATGTGATATCTGTTAAATGATTTCCCATTTAAATCCAATCAACAATAAAACTAAATGCGAAATTAATTTCCTCAAAATGATTACGTCTATCTATGAACATTGAATATACATACATATACCTAGGTATGTACGTGTGTATGTATTGTATGAGTAGATTTGTGTGTGTGGCTCCCTATTTTAGTTAAATTACATTTTCATCGTCACATTTTACCAACACGATGAATTATTAATCAAACTGACGAGTATCAATTACGTGTGTACGAGGTGGAACATATTCATGCCGCCCGCCTTCCTCGTCCTCTTCCCCGCTTCCAGCATTAAACAAAAAACCAAACTTCCCTATATTATATCAGGGATTAAAATGCACACTCAACTCAGGTTATGGAGGGATCCATTCTCTTAGTTACGTCGAGTCGTCGTCATCGTCGGCCTCGACAGCCATTCAAATAAAGGGGGCTTCGGCAAAGGGAGAACCATATCAATTCCTTCCACAAGTATCATTCTCTCTTTCTCTCTCATTCCATCCTTCAGGAATAACAACAACAAATAAAAACTTCCACCACAATCTACATTTGAAATGAATTTTATGGGAGGACTCACAATTGCACAGCGACTGCGCCCTTAACATCGAGTGGGAGGGTTGGAACACAAACTATACGGATACGAGTATCGATTAAGTTATACAAGGGGTTGCATAAGGGGAAAAACTTTCCCTGCTGCAGCAGGATACTATACCATATCCTCTTTCATCATGCAAATTGCCCACGGGGGATGGGGGAAGGGGGATAGTGGATAGGGAAGTCCTGGATAGCACACAAAACCCTATCATCACCGCAATATCATTTAGGGGATGACAAGTTTGATGATAGCTCACCTACCCTTGATCCACATACTTATACTCGTATTCGAATACACTCGTACCGCACTCACACACGAACCAAAATCCTTGGGGTATTTTGTTGAAATTTGATTTATTAATAATTACTGATTTTAGTGTCTAATTAGATGTTGTCATATCCATCGTCTAAATGTTTGTTAATGGATGTGAACATGAAACTCTGTTATTATCTTCCTCTGACATCGTCACCGTCGAATGGTTTTGGGAAGGCTTTTAATATCGATTTTCCAGATGCTTATAAAATTTTAATTATATTTTAAACGAATGCCATTTAATAGTTGTGTGTGTTTTTTTTTAATAATTTCAGGCGGCAAACAGCTGAGGAACGTGAAGCCGAACGACAGGCGGCAAATCGCCTAATGATGTCACTGCAAGCCGAGGCGATAAGCAAAGGCTTCCCACCACCTCCAGCCCCCATCCAATCGCATCCCTCACAGACAGTTAATGGTGCGCCATTGGCCGCACTCCATGGTCTGCAACCGTGGGCAGAGCAGCATCCTGCTGGATGCTAATAGTTCCAATGCACTCTGAACATTCCTTTATTAAAAAAGTAAAAAAAAAAAAAATAATATAAAAAAAATAAAGCAAAATCAACACACCCTATTTTGTGATATATGGAAAACTTAAGACATTCCGCTGTTTTGTAAATATTTATTAAAATTATTATTCAAAAAAAAAAAAAAATAAGTAAAGAAAGGTATCATAAATAATCTTAAATTAAATTTAAAATAATTTTTAAAATTTGTAGTAAAATATTAAAAACATAAGAATTTAAGAATAAATAACAAATACTAAAATAATATAGTAGCGCTTATCTTGTGTAAATAAATAATCAAAACTTCATCAGCTATTTAAAAATTAAATTAAATTAAAATTAAAAACTCAAAACAATCATAAAACAAAATAATAAGAAATAAATATAGTCATAGGAAATGTTTGAAAAAAAAAAATATTTTAAAAAGCTTAAAAAACATTGAGCTTCAAATAAAATAAAAAAATAAAAACAAAATACAATCTTAAATTTAAATGTATAAATTATTTAATAAAAAGTTATATTAATTTTGTTGTAAATGTGATTTTTTTTAATTTGTTCTTATTAAATTTTTCAATTATATGGTTTAAATTTGTTTGTTTTTTAAGTTTTATATAATGAATGCAATGAACTTATGTATTTGATGAATTGAAATGTATTATTTCTTGTATTTTGATGACAAACTGAGAGTAAAACATAAGTTATACAAAATTATTGATAAGCAATCTTCAAAAATATTCGTGAATAAAAAAAGAAAAATATTCATTTAAGTAAATTTTGTGTGTTTGTGTTTTTCTTAATCTTTTAATTCTGGGGTGGAAATGTTAATGCTATGTTACTGAATCTGAGTTGATAAATTATGCATGTATTCAATATATAGAAGAGTTAAATATATGCTAAATTTAATAATTGAAAAAGATAGTAAGTATACGCCCAAGTGTACCGATCTTCTCTTACCTTAAGAACTCAGATCTAATGACTAGGAGTGCTCAGTAGTTATATAGGTACAACAAATATAATATATTGTATAATGTTATTTAATATATTGTATTTTTTGTAACAAATTTTACATTTAAATATTGCTGAACTGTTTGTTGTCAAAAACAGTTAAACAAATTTAAATTTATTACAGGGAAGTCCATGCACAGCTTCGGCGTGAACATGCGAGCGGCGATATGCCGCTCTCGACTTTTAGCACAAATTTAGCCTCCTCAAATTTGAGCACAGTAACAAAGTTTGGTTTATGGTCTTTTTTGTTTCAGTTAGTATTTTTCCATCGAAAGTTAATGGCTTATGGTTTTATCAAGGAATTTATATGATCCAAAGACCTCTAAATCTTTTTCTTGTAAAAGCGACCCCCTTCCTTTCCTGAAAAGAAAGACTTTTGATTTGTTTGTATTAATTTGTAGACTATTGAAAAAGCAATATCTTCCAAGCTTATTTATCATTAGCTGTCCTTATCTCTTTATTAAAGAAATACTGTGGGAGCAAAATGGAGCGGATTGAGCTGGACAAATTTCAATAGGTGTAGGACAAAACATAGCTATAGTCTACAATCAAGTAGACAAGTAACGTAACTATAGGCTGGCAAAAGCCACGGGCCCCAACCCTAAGAAATAATTTTTTAACATTGTACACGAATATTTTATTTTGCTTTAAAAATATATTTTTTAAATAGAAAATCAGATGAAAGAAATGAAGCAATTTCATTAAAGAAGAAGATCGGAAACTACAATTTTATTATGTTTTATTGGTTTTCTATTGAAAAATTCTACACACTTCAGTCTAAGGCCACCGAACTGTCAAATGCCTTAAAATATTGGAACATTTGTCTTGAAGAATTGTTAAGGTATCAACATGAACTTGTAAAATTAAATATGGTGTGGAGAAAAAAATTGACAGAAGAGGACTCGTTATCACTTTACTACAGAGAAGCTTAAAGGTGTCAACACATTTTTCATCGAAATTAAACGGAATGTTTGGTTTAGTCAAATCTCATAATGGGAATGGCTGAAAAAGACGGAATAAATCGTAGAAAGTAAGAAAATAATCCTAAACATTTTTGTAGCTCTTTAACATTTTTCGGAAATCGGAAGATGCAGTCAAATGATGATTTTTTGGCCGGATGCCTTTTGAACAGACTGGTAACAGTGAAACCCAAATATTCAATTTCTTCATAACAAAATTTGTATTTACTCGTTTTAATCTCTAGTCGGAACTCAGCCAACCGCCTTAAAACTCTTTTGAGAAGTACAACATGTTCTTCAATACTCGCAGTGGCTAACGTAATGTCATCAAAATATTCTACTACGGAACCTTCATCAATAAACTGACGTAAAATAAATATCATAAACCTCTGAAAATAAGCCGGGCCTTTTTTTGAACCAAAAGGCAATCTCGTGTATTCATAATGTCCTTCAGGCGTTACAAATGCGGTAACTTGTATTGAATCTTCGTCAATCGGGATATGATGGAAACCATTTCTTAGATCCAAAATGGTAAAATATTTCTTTCCATCCAATCTTCCCAAAAAATCGTCTATTAATGGGATAGGAAAACTATCTCGCACAAGAATCTTATTTAATGGTCGATAGTCGGCCTTTTGTCATTATCTTTTTTTTTTGGACGAAAACTAAGGGGAAAGCGTATGGAGATTCACTAGGTCTTATAATTCCTTTTCCTAGTAAAACTTGTACTTGTTTATCAACAATTTTCTTATCCGAAAAAGATAGTCTCCGCGGAGGATAACTAATCGGCATATTAGAGGTAAGACGAAGTTTCATAGAAAAATCGTGCTTAATAGCTGGAATATTGTCAATATCTAAATATTTGGAACGAATAATCTCGTGTATTCTTGCTATATTTTCGGAACTTAAGTTTGGATTTATGTCATACTTATCTTGCTTTTCTTCAAATATATCTATAGCAAACACATAAGGTAATTGATGATTTTCAACGTGTTTTAGCTTATCACATGAAGCAATAATCGTATGCGGAAGCAGACTGCATAATGAACAATGGACCGACATATCAGGATAATGTTTAGCTTATGACTTGTACACACAATGTAACACTTCATCATTAATTTTCATTTTATTTGAATCTGAATTTACATTAATTTCAACTTTCATAAATTTCAATTTTTTTATAAATATCATTAAATCCTATTTTAACGTAAAAAACTCCATATGTACTAACAATTCAGCTGGACTCAGATTATTGCAATGCAATCCGATCGGAATCTCGGAAAGCTTAATTAAACTTATCGGACTACCGGTATCAAAAAGAGAAAGATATGTGTTACAATGCGGAACAGAATCACTAGTAGGAAAAACAACACTTACAGAATTTACTTCTTTACAAATCTTGACATCGGATAAGGCATCTACATCAGAATGGTTTTGATTAGGGCCGGAACAGAATTCGTCAATCAATGCAACCGTGCGTGCATTTTTGGGGGATAACTTCGGGCAATCCTTCAGAATATCAACTGTTGAAGCACATCTGAAGCATGATCCTTTTTGACGTTTGGGATGTGGGCAAGAAGTGGAAAAATGTCCCATGCCAAAGCAATTCTAGCATTGAACAAGCATTATTTCGGAGTCAGCAACAGAAAACTTGACTTTAGGTTTCGATTTATTTTAATGCTGGGCAACTTGCGCTGAATATGATGCGGAATTTGTAGGTCTGTTAACTGATGAATTTGATCCTCGTAGTTGAGCATAACGGTGTGCCAGTTTCTTTAATTCATCGATTGTGCGTGCTGAGTACAATATAGCGATGCTAGCGAAACGATCTTGGAACCCATCAATAATAAATTGAATACCTAATTAGTTTTTCGTCAATATCAGCACGTGATGCAAGCTCTTGCATTTTTAAAATGTAGCCCATAATGGATGTGTTTGAGGACACAAATGGAGTACCTACTTCGCAATGGCCCATCACTCTTAAATTTAGAGGAAGGTAAAACGACATTTTGACGAGCTTTGCGAAAATGAACGCCTCCAAGATGCGGAAAGTTTGCTCAGAGTGAACAAATTTAATTTTGTATTGGACTGATATTATAAATCAACTAAAATCGTGTTTCCTTTCTATGAAATGGTTTAAAATTTCAATATTTTGTAGAGCTCCCGATTACACGGATAATCAAATACACGGGTATCCGTGTATTTAGAATATCCGGATTTGAATCCGTGTAATTATAAATACACGTGTATTTCAATTCATAGTTTTAAAATACATATGTCGGAAATACTGACCAAAGTTTAAAATTGTTATATCATATTTATATGAATAGGCTATAGGAACCTTTTTTTGGTACCATCTTCTCAAAAAGGATTTGACCGATTTCGATAAATTTGATATGGCTGAAAAGCCACAATTGTGGAGATGTGCAGAATATACTTTTGACACGGTTTAACACACACTTTCAAAAAAAAAATATTTAGAAACAGTGTTTTCTCCTTCAATATTTTCGATCGGATTGTTTTTGAAATTAAATCTACATATGTACATATTCAATCATTCAAAAAAATATGTTCAGAATTCCATATATGAGATGTAATGAAATTATAAAAAAAGAGGTTTGAGTTGAAAAAGTTCGAAAAAATGGTTTTCATCGTATCACCTTTATTCTTATGTACATCAAGAATAAATTATACAGCTCCATGCCGATCGAATTCCGACAAAAGTAAAATAATTTTAAAACCTTTATTTCTAGGCTTTTGAAATAGTGCAGGGCAGGCTCTTAAAAGATCAGGACTTGTTTCTTCTTCTTCTTGGCCCATGCTGTTCCATCATTTGAGGATACACCAAGTCTTGTCTCTTGTGGCATGCTTCCCTATTAGACAAAGTTATGACTTCAATTACCAAAATTATTTGCAAACTGCTTGGAAAAGTCGAATTTTCAAAACGTTTTCGATTTAAGTTTGGCCAAATTTATTTCAATATCTGGTAGGCTGCTGTGTTATTCCACATTAGGTTTTTTCTCTTTAAAGCATCTTGTGTCAGCAGAAGTTTACATATGTACAAATGTAGCTCGACTTGAAATTCGTTTTAGTGTGCGAATTTATTCTTTGGTCCATCTGCTGGGCCAAAAAACAAGTTGGTATTTTCGTATTATCATTATAGCGTTTTAGAAAGACTTAAAACACTCACACAGCACGCCTTTTATGAAGATGGAGCATACGAAGATCATGGATCAGTCATCGGCAGGCTTTCCTCTACCCACACTTTATTGATGATATATTATGCATGCTTCCTATATCTTCAACGAGTTTGAAGAGTTCCGCTGGAAATCATCGAAACCGGGCGGCCTTGTTGTTCTTTATCTATTCGATAGCAAGATTTCTCAATCTCAATTTCTTCTTATTAAATATATTATACTTAACAGCAAAGTTCCACTCAAATCAATATTAAAAAGTATATTTTTTTCCAAAAATTTAGACAATGTAACAATTTGTTTTGCTCCCCCAAAAATTTCACTCTCCAACCTCGTAAATACGACACATGGTGTTTCTTTGCTCATTAAAATAAAATTATTTCCCTTAATCGATTAAGGACAACCCTTAAAAAAAACACAAACCATTTTTTTACCAACATCCACTTGAATTAAACAAACAAACAAACAGGAAACTATAAGCATTGTAATTATATACCTTTCCCTGAATATACTCCTATTCTTTTTGACCAAAAACAAAAAATGACAGAGTCTAATAGAAAAAAAAAATAATTAACCAAACTAACCTCAACAAAATGTGATGACAGTCGGTGTTGCATTATTCCCGACTTCACTTCCACTCCACATCCACGTCTCATCGAAAAGCTGGAGTGCATCATTTTTATATAGGTAGGTAAATAATGGACATCAGTTGTTGTATAGTTGTGTGATGGGATGACTCTGGCTCTGGTTCAGGATCATGATGATCAGTGGCGGCGGTGGCGGCGGCATCGGCTTTTAAAACAACAAATAATAAAAAGGTCCCATCAATTAGGATCAATTTTGATATCATCATTTTTTAAGTTGTCCTCGATCCTTCTTTCCTTTACTCGACTCGACTCGTATACTTCGAGAAGCAATCCACTTCCAAATGACTCATTCAGTGCTGCATCATCGTCCGGGAGGGGATTTAAGGAATGAAAACAACTGAGATGGTTTAAAAGATTTAATGCGGTAGGTAGGCAGGTTGACGTCATTACATAGCGCCGGTCGCTACTCCAGCCGTGCTATGCCATGCCATGCCATTCCACGTCCGTGTCACATTAGCCGGCCTCCTACACCTTGCATCCGAGTTGATCAAAGAGATCATCCTTCGCTAGAGCTGAGGTGGAGTATCTTTTACAAATCGAGTGGAAAGGAAGAGTGGCACTAATGGCAGCCACTGGCACCTTATTTTTCTTATGGTTATGGTGAGTCTGGTGGTTCTTAATAGTCTGGGATGTAATGCTGCATAATTAACATTTTCTTTTTTTTTTGCGACCTCAACTCGAAGGCGTTTAAACCAAGAACTGTTATATTGTTAAATGGTTATGAATGGACTTAGTGGGGAAAACACTTTTTTGAGGAATTTAAAGGAAGTCTCAATATTGGTACTTAAAATTTTCAAGTTCGAGCACAAAAGAATATTACAAATATTTACAAAATCCAAGTTTAGTAAAATAACTGGTATTTGTGTTTGTAACCAAGTACGATTTTAAGTAATGCAAGTAATTTTTAAATGAAGAATCTAGATTCCAACACAACCTCCCGAACTATGACTAACAAATTTCGGCTGCACGACAATTTCCTGATGGTTTTGTTTATTTTATTTATTTTTATCGTTTTTTTTTTTTTGCGGCATAATCAGTTGGCGGCAGAGATCTTATCAAATAATTTGAAGGATATAATATACGAGTAATCGGAAGAAAAACACACGATGATCATTTTAGGAATCGGGTTTTAAGTGGTAATAAGACAAATTGCGGTTAATTGGGATGCAATTGGAGGTGGCCGGATACAAAATGGATTTTTTTTATTTGATGGAGATAAAGATTAAGGATATACGAGTATTTGAAGAAGTCGGTATATATGTGTTTAATTTTATGAAGACAGGTGTTAAGTAATCTTTATGCGATTTTTTAAGCTAATTGCAATTTGTTAGATGAGAATAAATAGGCAATTGGATGTTTAAATTAGATGCAGGTTTTTTAGTGTTTTTAAGGTGATTACATTTTAACATAACTTCTGTTGATGATTAAAATCCTTAATAGCTTTTTCATATCATATTAGATTTGGATTTTGGAGATTTTACTTTGTTTCCAAATAATTTTTTTTTTATTCAACACGTAACTTGATACAATTGAGGATTGTTAATCGCATACGAACTCGAAACAAATATATTTCGGCAGCATGTAACTTGAAACGAATTTGATTCTGAAATATAATTAAAAATATCATTGTGAATTGTTTTTTGAAGCGTCAAATGCTATTGTTTTTTAATTTATTGGTATATAAAAAAATGAATAGTGTACACCTAAATTAAAAATTATATGTTTTGATTTAGAAAGTGAGGATGAAGAGTTACGTTTTGGAACAAGAATTTTCTCCAAAATTGATTAAATTTGACTCGAAAATTTCAAGCCAGCAAGGAATATTGTTGTCAAACTAAATTGCTTTGCACGACAACTGTTTTCGGTCGAGTATTTTTTAGTTTCAAACTTCAATTTCAAGATTGTGTGCTGCCAAATACTACAATACAAATGAGGATACTCAACCTGCTGTTATCGAAGTTAAAAGTTTGATATTTCTTACAATATTTTGTTTAATTTATAAATTCCCAAAAACCACTTCATTGATTGCAATCATATCAGAGAATAGGAACCATGATGAAGTAATTACAAAAGAAGACCACATTGTGTATTAACAATTGAGCTAAGATATCGATCATAAGTTTTAATGTTTTTTCAAAACGTTTTACTATTTTCCTTACTGAATAAACTTTGACTTGGAATTGGTAAAAGTTATAGTAGTTTTGGGGACTTGGGATTTGTTATGACTTTCCTTTTAACTTTGATAAACTAAAATTATAAAGCGTTATACAATCAAGGACTATCATCTTTTGAAAACGAAGTGTCAGATGTGTCGTTTGCGATGGCAAACTTGACTCATGTAACTTATGAACTTCAGAAATAAAATTATTGCTTTTTCAACATTCGAAACAAAAGCGTCCAATGGATTCGAATAGAGTTATGAATTGAAGTACGGAAACTACCGCTCAAAGTTTTTACTACCTAAAACAAATATACAAGCTTTATACAATAAAACGAAATTGGCAACGTTAAATGGGGTTTCTGAAGCATTTTTTTAAGTTACCAATCGCTGATTTTGTATGCAAATTATGACTTTATGATTTTGAAAGAAATTTCGAAATTTATTTTTGGTCCCAATTAAGGTATTATTGCATAGAATCGAAAAACTACTCGCTTTAAGCATAATTTTCAGATGAGTGATGCACTATCAACAGGGCCGGATCTACCTAAGGGCTGCTTGGGCTGCAGCCCAGGGCCCCGAGGTTACAAGGGAAGGGGCTCCCAGACCCCGCTGAAAACAATTGGCATTAATTTAAATTTTAAAAATAAAGTCGGTTTACGGACGATATTTTTACGATAAAAAAAAATAAAAAATTACGTTTTAAAATAAGTCATGTTTTTTTTACTATTTTTTTTATTATTGTGTACTATAAAAAAGTAAAAATAAAAATATCGCTTATGATTGAGGCTCATATTCAGCACAATTGTGTAAGGAAAAGAAATTATAAACCAAATTTTAAGCCAGAAGGTACACCGTTTCGAAAAAGCTTGAAAAACGCGTTAAGAAAACAGTTCTGTATCGAAGAGCACTTACTAAATCGCTTATAACTTCTGAACGAATACAAATTTTAGCTTGAAATTTTAAATCTACATATATTTTTGAATAATGACAATGTGTCATACTTTTTCGTTCTTGCTGCCGGCGTTCATCGATTTACAAGACTATCACGCCAAAAAAAATACAAAATTAAAAAAAGAACTTTCATAAGGTTGGCAATAATGGCAACCCTGGGAGTCCTGGGACCAATCAATCTATGTGCGCGTCTATGAAACGGAACGGGTATTTCCCTGTCGTATATATTCTTATACATATCCTTATTTCGGTTTCTCTCCTAGCCAAAGGTTTGGAAGGATTGCTTCCACAGTATTAAGGTCGCCTTTTGCACGATTAATATCTACATATAACTTTCGTCGATTTTTTTTTGCAATAAAGAATATATTATACTAACATATCATTATAGAAAAAGTTTTTTGACATGGCTAGTTGAGTACCTAGATAGGCCCCTAAGTAGTTTCAGCCTAGGGCCCCCCACAAATTCACGATCCGCCCCTGACTTTCAAGACAAAGAAAAAACTTTTGAACCGTTATTGACATTTTCTGATAGAGATCGTTTTGTATGTGATTGTCATTTTTAAAAGGTTGCCTTTTCTTAAACTAATTAGATATGTACATTTTTTCATTGGTCGTTTAAAATACATGTTTAAGTTTTAAAAAACCAATAAGCCAAGAAATCAACTGCCTTTTTTCAACTATAGTTGTGATTTTGAACCTGGGCGTTCTATTTTTTTAAGGGTTTAATTTCTCTAAGCCTAAAATGAAAGTTTTTTTCAGGAGCTGCACGAGCGAAAAAGAGAATTCTGAAATGCGCAGGACTTACCTGATGGGGCTTACAATTGATATAAAGGGCCAACTGTAATAGACTTAAGCCAACTTAACCGAGCGACCCAACACACTGTTTCATAAATCACTAACCATAATAGACGTTCTAACCATATTGGATTCTAGCTTCTTAAGCAAATTCTTTGATAATAGCTAACGACACAAGTAAAACTGACAAGGGACAAAATTTATTAATAAGACAGTAAGAGACAACAACATGTAAACATGCGTTGAGTTGAAATGCCATTCAAATTTGACAGTTACGTAAGTTCGAGCCAATCCAATAATGGCTCTTGCTTAATTTCGCGAAATTTAACGAAACTGAGTTACTTTATTTTACGATAACTTTCGAAAACTTTTCGTTCGGTTTTGACATTAGCTGAAGATTGAAAATCCATTAAATTCGATAACATCGTGAAAAATGCCTATAATTAATTAAACAAGGTCTTTTCACAGTTTTGTCAAGTTTTGGCCAATTTCCATTTAGAGGTCGAGCTCGAAAGCTTGGATTATAATTAAGTAAAGCATTCTACCCGATTTAATGCTTGGTCTGATGTGAATAGTAACACGATTATAATTAGATACTAATTAAGCTTGTTCATGGTTTTTCCCATACTGATGGTAATATAATAGGGTGCAGCTTTTACAGAAAGGAAAACATAATTTAGTATGTTTGTACATATGTTTTGTTGGACAAAAATACACCCCTACGATTCTATCAAGTATAGACATAATTGATATGGAATAAAGTTGAGCAATTATGTCGCTTGGATTTTCTTTTTTATTTTAATTAATAAACAAAAAAAAAACAAAAACCAAAACTCAGCAACACGAAGAGCAGTTATTATAAATTTTTTCCAAACACACACACCTTAATAATTTATATTACTGTAGATTATGAATGCAGGTAATTGCGCTTAGTAAAACAATTTGGCTCAATCTGTCATGTCAAATCGTTTTGACAGACATTCACTTGCGTGAAGATTCAAATCAGGTCTAATGGCCACTGCGCTGCGCCGCCGTTGCTGCTGCTGCAATGACAAACAAAAATATACACAAACACATACATATGTAAATAAATACATATACACACATGCAAGACCATTAAACAATTTCCATTGTTTTTAAATTGAGAAACTTATTAAGGCTGTGTACACAGTAGGTATGGAAAGGGGGCTTCATGCCGCAGTAAACAATCGAGTTGACAAATGAATATGAGAGCCATTTTGAAATTAAAATTGCTTGCCTGCCTGTTTCCGTTCAATTAACTGTCAGACGATAATTTGTAAAACTGTCATTTGAAAATTTGACAGCTTTTGTTAAATAGAAGTTGAGTTGAGTTGAGTCGAGTGATGTTATGTGTTACGTGATGGAGCTAAAGTTATATGTAGGTACCTAATAAGCCATGGCAATAAAGTTAAAAATATAAATTGCAAGTAATTTTTATATCCCAACCATTTTTATTTTTTTTTTTTTGGTGATGAAAACCTACAACTTTTATCGAGAGGGCTGCGTGTTGTTATTTTTTTAAGTCGATTAACTTGTCAATGAACTTTTAACCCCCCAGAACCTGATGGTTCAAGTAATCGTTATATCGTGGTTGATGATGGTTGAATGAAGAGTGAAAACTTGAATTATGTTCCGATTGAGTGCCAAATCTGGTTGAAAATGGTCAAGAATTGTGTGGTGAATTTTAAAATCCCCATCATACCATCAACCCTCTGTTTTATATCTTTTGACTTTTGGCTATGTTTAGACCACACGATATACGAATTAAATATTAAACCTTCTTTGAAACACAGAGGGCACTTGTGGATTAGGTGCAGATTAAAGTGTGAGTGGCATTTTAAAAAGCCAATTAACTCTTAGAACTGGTAACGTGGAGTGGTGTTTTGAAATTCATTTCATGTCATTCATCCCACACAAGTTGACGGATTTTATAACAACTTCCTGAAATTATGGTCTCTCTCTATGTCCCTTCATTTTTATTATAGAAAACTGCCAAAAATAAAGGAGTTTTTCTGTCTCGAACATCAATAGGCGGCAGTTGAAAGACTCTTGCCTTAAGCGCCACATCTTAATCCGCACCGGCCTCTTATTAGAAGAGACATTTTTCTCCTGAAACGTTAAATGTCCTGTCCGTGCCGATGATGCCCACCTACCTTTATTGGTGTTCTTTAATATCTTTTATAATAATTTAATTGGACTGTTTGGTGTCTCATCTCGACCGGTGGTCAATTTTCGGCCCAAAGGAGTCGCCATCGTCGTCACATTCACATCGCAGGACACGCATTCGGTAGCTGTTTCCGATTCTGATACCTGAAAACCATTTGTTTGGGCCTTAAGTAGACGATGGTGTTATTATCTTTGAGATAAAGAGCGAAATTAATGTGTGTGTGTTTATAATTGACTCGTGTGTCGATTTCGATTATGTGCGTCCGAAAAAGGTGAACCGAATGTTTTTTTTATGCGAGTGGAAGTGGCTAATTTTATTTTGTCGCACTAATTCAACTTCCTTTTCCTTTTGGAAGGATAAGAAAGGACAAAGCTGATATGGGTTGAGTACTACATGGAACCAAGATAAAGTACAAATATCTAAGTGGACTGTCAAATTTTGGTTCCGAATACAGATATGCATAAAGTATACCTATGTAATGTATATACGGATTCGATGTGAATACTTTGGAATGGGCCAGCAAAATTGTCTAGTTTCTAGCAAGAATATAATGGAAATATACCTAGTATAAATTTGAGCACTTCATTCCAAATCATTGGCATACAAAAATCATACAGAAAATGTTCGTCAAACGTGGATCCATGTAATCAAGTCTTGACAAATGGTATAATTTTTTTAAATTTATCATTTGAAGTTTGAAATTTTGAAAATGACTAACAAACAAAAATAAAACCGATTTTGAAAGACGACTAATGTTCTAACAAAAGAGTCTTAAAATATTTTTGCATAAATTTAATAGTTATAGTATATACAAAATTATTCAGGATATGCAAAGGTTTTCAAGAAGAAATAAAACGCATATTATTTAATATGTCAAGAATTTAGCTTAACTATAAAAATAAGGGGAAAGTGGCCGCCACGCCTGGCTCGCGTAAATTCCAGCCAAGAGGTCTAATTTTCGACCACTTTTTGCAGCAATTGGGGCTGTATATCAGCAGTAATGTGCCGAATATTCTTTTCCCCAGTCGTCTATAATCTTGGGCTTATCTGCGTAGACAAGCGACTTCACATTATAGCCTCACAAAAAACAGCAAAGCGGTGTTAAATCGCACGACCTTAGAGGCCCTGTCCTCCAAAGGCCCATGACGCGAGATAATGGCTCTCTAAAAGTTTCCTTCAATAAATTGATTGTTTCGTTGGCTGTGTGGCATGTCCATGTAACTGCATCGCATTGGATTTAAAGGTTGCCCACATCAACATTCTCCAATTCGGGCAAGAAATAGTCATTAATCGTGGCTCTAAAGCGTTCCTTATTCCCTGTAACATTATGGCCGGTTTAGTGTTTGAAGAAAATATAGTCCAATGATTCCCTCTGTCACCAAAGAGTGACTTTTTCAAGATGTAACTGCGGCGCCTCATCCTCCATATCTCCAAATACCACAATTTTTCTTATTAACGTACCCGTTCAACCAAAAATGAACTCCATCGCTGAATTAAATTTTCTTGTGAAAATCGGGATCAGTGGCCATCTCGTTTTGGGCTCATTCATCGTTTGGCCTCAATTGTTGCTCGAGTTGGATTTTGTGAGTCTCCAAACCAAGAACCTACCGCAACATCTTCCACTTAGCGGATGGGGAAAGCTGCAATTGTTTCACCCGATGGCTGATGGACTCATTCGGGTCTTCTTCGATACTCTTCTCCAAAGCAGCAATGACCTCTTCGGTGGTTACTGTACGGTGGTGTCTCTGAGAATGCGCCCTATTCACTAGAATGTATTTTGAAACCGATTAATGCTAGGCGACTATGTCGACCGAATATTGGACGCAGAGATGAGTAGCGCGAACCGAACCATTATTTTGGTAATAAATTTGCACGATTTGCAAACGTTATCAATTCATTATAAAATGGCTAACCAAACTGAGAACAAATCAAGTGACAGCTGTCAAAAATACAAACTTCGAATAAGTATTGACAGATTGAAAACCACACGTCTACAAAAAACACCCTTTACAATACTACAAAGTCAAGTTAGGGAAAATTTGATCCTTAGATTGTCAAATTGTCAAACTGAAATTTGCAAATTTCATCCCGATCCGTTCAGCCATTTTGGCGTGATTGGAAAAAATGTGTATTTTTAAGCCTGGGTATACTTTTTTTGCACATAATTACATTTATGTTTTTATTTTTAAAATTTTTATTTTGTTTTGTTTACTTCTGCCGTTGTTTTGGTTATTGTTTTCAAATTGAAATTTCATAAAATATCTGTTCAAGGCGTTCTAGCGTGATTGTAAAAATCTAATTAAATCTATCACCTTAGTCCTACTAATATTATAAATGTGAAAGTTTAGATGTATGGATGTTTGTTGCTAAATGGTACCCGAACGGCTGAACGGATTTGGATGACATTTTCCAAATTTGTAAATAAACAGACTTTTGACTTAACTCAAAAACTACATTACTATTAATATGATGTGCTTTTCTATTATTATCTATCTATTGCGAAGCTTCGATTTGCCGCTAGAAGGATTATAAATTCAAAAATCACAATCACAAATTTCATGTTACCATGTATTGAAGGATGGTCACACCCATTAAAAGCAACCAAATTCGGTAACAAACGTACGGAAAAGTACCGATTAGTATATTATCTAATCATTAGATATTATTTTGAAGGATTTCCGATGGTGAAAAAAATTTGCCCCGGTTATCGAAATGGGTTTTATTTTAACATACACATAAACATAATTTCTTCCAAACAATATAAGATTATTTTATTTTTAATTCATAACAATCAGCCTGCATTTTTACACTCCTGTATCATTTTCCTTATTTCGAATATTTTCTTTTGTTTTTATGAAAATCGCTTAAGTATTCTCTTTCCGTTTCCGTATTTCCTATATATTCAACTTTATTTTTAAGACCTTCTCGTTATGCCTCATAAAACTTACTTCCATCGGGAAACAATTGGTATGTTTCCTATCTTTCGAAAAGATACTTCTTTTCACTCAACATAATTGCCTTTTATGAAAATTCATCTTTAATCATAATAACATTCTCGTGTTCGTCCCTTTATCTATGTATGTATATCAACAAGGATATTCAAACAAAAACTTTGTCATTCCAATCATAATAAAAGATGCTGAAACATTGCGCCAAAGAGCGTAACATAAAACTCATTTCATTAAAACCGCGACAACTGCAGCGTGCTCTTCCAATAACTGTGACTACTTACATATATGCCAAAAGGACGAAGGTGCCCCATTTTGGTTTAAATCCATTAAGTTGATGGGATCCTTCGATTGATGTTGCAGCAGCGCATTAACAAACACGTGCATCTCGTCGTCGTCGTTGTCGAGCACGGCTCGTTCATCTCGTCCTCGGTGTCAATTGTTCAGCGGATAGTAACGAAAGAACGCACAGGAACACTTACACTTACACTGTCCTTAATTGCATTTTAATGCAATTACAAGTGGCATGCAGGAGCGCCCAGAGGACAACGGAGGACTCTATCAACGATGACAGTGACACAACCTGCAAAAAGGACAAAAAAAATTATAAACATGAGTTTAGCCTTTCATTCAAGTCCTCATATCCCATTGTTCCCGTCCCGGGGCGTGTGTTACTCGGTGTGTGATGTCAATGAGACCAAGGATATAGACATTGCGATTAAACGATAAGCTCCTGGCTAGATTCCCAGTGGTCCCTGTACGACCGTCTACGCACACGGTGCATAGCATATAGGAGTGCTCTCTCGCATTCCCCCAAAGGATCGATTATCTTGTTATGAATTCAAATATCCAAAAGGATCTTCATTCATCTGCGGCTGGTGCCGGTTCTGTTTCTGGTTCTGCTTCTGCTTCTGGAACGCAGGGATACTCTGTCTGGCTGGTATAGTATGGATAGATTGATGATGGTAAAATTATGAAGCTGGGAGTGATTCAGCAGGATATGGATGGTGGTGTGTTCAGGATACACAGAAGGAAGCAACAAACATATTCATTTTCGTGATTAATTTTTATACAACCCTCCCAATAATTTTAGCACGAGGATTTGAGATGCGATGGGAAGGTATCAAGCTACACATCAAGTGGTTGATACTTTTTTTTTTTGATGAACAAGGATATAACAATAAACCTATAGAATATATTTTTGTAGGGTGTGATGGGAAATGATTTTATGATAAACGGGAATCGACCTTTTCCATTCAATTTGCCAAAAGATGTACTTACGCTGTTCGTATACTGTTGCAGCCAACTTTGTTCACTTTTGACACAAAAAAGTAACATCATTGAATTGAGTGGGCCATTAGATATGATTTCGTTTGTTGAATGTGGGAATGTGAAATTAATTGGAAATATTTGTCAAATAAAAAAGGGAAATTTTTTTGGTTGGATTTTTAAATGAAAACGTGCGTTTTCAATAAGCTTAATTAGATTGACTCACCTTTTTGTACATTTTAACAATTTTAAGGACACAGATTTTATTGAAATAATTTGTCAAAAGTCTTCGTAAGAATTTTTGCAGGGGTGGCAAAAGATAGAATAGCTGTGTTTTATTCACTGCTGTGTAGAATTAAGTGAATAAAACGATCAAACTCACAGCTGCCATATTATTTTTGCTGGATTCTTTTTCGTCAGCAATCAAATCGTTGTTGTTTGCCGAGGGAAATTTTGCTACGCTCTAGCTATACCCAGCAGTGAATAAAACACAGGTTATATAAAGTAGAAAGTTACTTCACTTACTTAATTTATTTGTGATCAGACTCCTGATTCGTGAAAAGTTTCTGTCAGCGACTCATCCTCTACTATCCCAAGCACGTTACTTCCAGTTCTCGAGACCGAATTTGGATTTGTTTCCTACACATTTGAAGGCAGCAATAGCAATCCTTACGTTACCTACTCCATGAGTCATTATTGCATCCCGAAAAAATTACGATTTGGTGTTGTTTATGGGCCGTACTTCTTCCGTGATGATCAAAACCGGCACTGTGAATGGGGATCGCTATACCTTTCAATGATCCGACCGAATATTTTCGGCCCCAATTGGATGATATTGACTTGTAGGAAAAGTGGTTCCAACAGGACGGGCGCCACAAGCCACACAGCGAATGTAACAATCAATTTATTGGAAACCAAGTTTGGAGAACGTGTTATCACACGAAATGGTCCAGTCGCTTGGCCGCCTCGGTCGTGCGATTTGACGCCGTTAGACTATTTCCTGTATGGCTTCGCCAAGTCTATGTTCTATGCCAACAAGCTAGCGACGATTGATGAACTTCGTACGAATATCGAACTTTAAATTGCAGCTGTATCAGCCGATTTATGCTTGAAAACTGTCGAAAATTGGTTTCAGGGGCTGGACTTCTTCAAGCGTGCCCGTGGTGGCCATGCAGAAGAAATCGAGTTCCATACATAATGGCATCGAAAGTAATTTCACAGGAATATAGAATTTCATTGCTATCCAAAACCGTTTAATTTAAAAAAAAACTTTTGTAGCGCTCTTATTGAAAAACCCTTTATTTTGATATTTCTTCGTTTGTGGTCCGTGCAAGTTCCCTCAAGTCGGCGTGACCAAGCGCTCTTGCGTTCGATTTAATCTTCTCCTCCATTCGTCCTCTTCGCATATAGGATCAAATATCCGCCGAAGGATTTTTCCCTCGAAAGCGGTTGGCTAGGTTAATTCTTCGTTGGATTTCCACTGAGGAGTCGTTTGTGGTATTGATGTTTCTTCCAAAGTAGGTGAACTATTTGACTACCTCGGAGAAATTAGTGCTACCAATAGTGACATTTTGTCCTAGGCGGTGGACAGATGGGGCTTTGTTTTTTGATAGCTTATATTTTGTTTTGTCCTCATTCACTTCAAGACCAACGCGTTTCGCCTGTTCATCTTTAGCTGTAAATGCTTCTAGAACAGCTCGCTTGCAGCAACCGATGATGTCGATGTCGTCTGCATAGCCCAGCAATTGGGAAGACCTGTTAAAGATAGTGCCTTCCAGGTTAACACCAATCTATGCGCACTGTATACTCCAGGAATATATGTTAAAGAAATCACATGATAGCGCATCTCCTTGCCTGAACCCTGCACATGGCTAGGATGACTTCTTACCCATTCGCACGTTGCACCGCGTTTTTTGTAACGTTATGAGGCTTAGTTGGATAAGTTTCTTCGAGATCCCGAGTTCAGAAATCGCCAATAGAAGCTCTTGGCAACTTATGCTATCATATGCGGCTTTAAAGTCGATGAAAAGACGGTGTGCCTCGACTTGAAATCCGTTGGTCTTTTTCAGGATTTGCCTAAATTTAATTATTCGTCCAATGTTGATCAGCCAGACCTGAAGCCGCACTGGTACGTGCCTATCATTGTGTTGCAGAAAGGTTTAAGACGCTCACATATTACGTTTGATAGGATCTTGTAGGCGACATTAAGCAGGGATATGCCTCTGTAATTTTTGCAGGGCATAGAATAGCCTTTTTGTAGATTGGGCATATTGAGCTATTTGACCAGTCCTCCAGTCATACTTTCCTCTTTCCACACTTGGTTGATGAGCTGGTGCATGAACCCTACCAGGACATCAACTCTTCCTTCTCCGAAGGAAAGTTTAGAAAAAGGCTGGGTATGACCAAATACTGTTTACTTCCCATCATTGCCCGCTCTCGATTGGGTTTTTGTAATTGATTGGTATAACAAAAAACAAGGAAAATATCAAAATTGATTAATTTTCGAATCTTAAAAATATCAAAGAAAATTCATTCCTTTGAAGTTTCCTTTTATGAATTCTCTCGAGAGGACACATCACACACGCATCACCAGAAACCGTCATTCTCGATCTTCAATTCTAATTCTCAAAATTTACCAATGTACCTACCTATATGAGGAAGGTATGAACATCCAATTGATTTTCAAATGGTCAGTTTGATTGATTATTGGACAAAGATGTGGACAGCCAATTGGCTGACCAATCTGCTTATGTCCTTTTAACTGCTCGACTCATCACCCACATCAAATCCGAAAGATATAGAGGGGACTTAAATGTTTTTGAAACACATTTGTACATACTCCAATACTTACAGGACATTCATTCCATTGCCAGGGATAAGACTTATACCAACTGATTACTTTCCAAATGGCCATTGCATGAAATGGACGGACGACATGATGCGAACAAGGTTAAGTCCAAAACAAAATTGTGAAGGCATATTGCTTCGAATATACTTTGGGTACTTTTCCTTCCCCATGTTGCTTATGCCAAAGAATGTCAGGATTATGTCAAGTGGAATTATTAAGGTTGTTTTTGGCTTGGCTTGGCTTGGGTCATCGTCCAGCTTCGGAAGTTTTGAAAACATTTTATTTGATGAAATTCCATCAACACGAAATCCAACTTCCTGTCCCCCATATGATGTTGCTCGTTTAGATGATTTTTGAAGAATCATCAAATTTCATTAAGATCCTGGTTTTTTGATGTTTCCTGGTGTTCTTGGGATTGTTGGGGGGATACAAACATACAAGGCGCAATCGAATTTGAGGGATGAAAGCTCAAATTGATAGTTTTGTAATGTGTTGAGTGTAATTGCATTTACAATTAGATAAGGGGGAAGAGAAACATCCTATCCAACATTGATGACACAACAGGGATGATTTCGTTTTAACATTGAACATGCACACTTTTTGACATTTGATATTTCTATACAAAAAGCCAATTGACTTTTGGTGCAGATGTTGAGCTTATGGTGACATAACCGGATTGAGGATTTTGAGCTGTATAATGGTTACCGATTTTTCCACTGCTAAACGTTAGCATATAAGATCCTAAACATATGTATTTCCAACATACTGTGTGAACGTTAAAAGCCTCTCAGCCCGCCAGATCCATAGACCATAGACTAAGTCTTCACGCTATCAAAGATCCTGGAGAAGACCAACAAAGTCAAGGCGATCTCAACTTGATCAAGTCAATAAAATGTTGTATAATTTTGATTTAAAGGCTTCCTTTATTTTTCTCCTAAAACGTCGAAGAATAATCTGCAGTAATGTTGCAGGAAAATAAAAATAAAATTTATAAATCACACAGTTCAAGGATAAAACTATTACTATCTGCTATAAATATCGCTTCCCTTTTTTTTAAGCAAAATAAAACTGAATGACAGTTAACGGTCTCAGGGTGTCTTATTTATGTACCACTTGACAGATGACAGGGCATAAAAAAAACACACATATGCAGGTACAACATACGAGATACGAGTATATCAAAAGTCCTTCGGTAATAAATAGAAAACAATTACCCTTTGGTCCTGAACGACAACAATCATCAATTAGAGTAAAACACACGAAGCAAATAAAACTGCCAACCCTCTAAATCACAAATTTATACAACAATTCAATTGTCAAGTGATTTGAAACAGGATACTCGTGTAACCACCATCACCGTAGCGCTATATCGCCACCGTACCGCTTTCATTGTTTATCCGTTTGCTCTTTTACAAGTGTATACCTATCTACAGACGAGTCGAGTATGTGTATTTTGAGTTGAGAATATTTCAGAGCTCGTGTGGCACGAATCCGAAGGACTCACACCCTCCCGCCCATTATAATATACCCGAGTACCTCCGGATTGCCTTCTCAATTAGCTCATCCGTAGTCACACTGAGAATCCTCTTCCGTCACCCCTTGCCACAGACACCACCCTGTAACATGGGATCGGTACTCTCATTGTTTTTATTATTGTTATCCTTGTAAAACCAAACAAACATTTTGCGCGCCTATTAAATTGAAACAAAATACCGTATATTGGGGTGCGGTATGGTATTGGATTGTTATATAAAGTGTGAGAGATGCTTCGTCTTCCGTTTCGAGTTCACCCCTCACATGAACGATGAACCCGAATGAGCACAGCGCAGTGCCAGCGAAACAAGTTAATCTATTACCAATGATTTGAACAAGGATGTTTTGATGTCTTTCCCAAGGACTCGGGGGAATTAAAAACAAGGACGAGAGCAGGAACAATAAAAAGATACAAAAAAAACCAACTGAGCAATGAATAAATTTCACACCAATCCCACTTGAAATGAGACGAAAAGAAAACCCACTGAAAATTACTTTGAATGCTGCGACTGACACCACCCGCCGCTGTCCACCGCCCTTGTTGCCAGTCCGCCTGCTGCTTTATTTACGTAAGTCTCTTAGCTCTTAGTCGTTCAAAATTTCATTGTCCGAATGTCATTTACTTTTACAATCGAACATTTGTTAGACGAATAACTTCCCTCCCGTTTAAGGATTCTGGGATTTTTTTTTAACTTCACT
Source organism: Scaeva pyrastri (assembly GCA_905146935.1). NCBI lineage: Eukaryota > Metazoa > Arthropoda > Insecta > Diptera > Syrphidae > Scaeva > Scaeva pyrastri. The sequence continues at coordinate 132,490,746 of LR989927.1, forward strand.
TACATAGAGGTACTATATTCGGGGAATGTGTTGGACTCGTGGAAAAAAAAAATTACGAAGGTAAAGAAAATACATTTAGGATTGAAAATAAATTTGAGATTGGAACTTGTATACAGGATTTACAAATCACAAGCTTGGTCAATTAGAAGTAGTGGAAGATTAGCACAGGCTTCAGACCTAAAAAGTCAAGATTAGATAAGACAGCAGTTGCACCAGCCTTATTTTCGAATTGGTAATGCCGAATCATTACCAGTCCAACAAACGCACACAACAATGACATTTTTCAACAACCATACTTAAAATTTTTCAAGCCCCGACAATTCTAATTACCTATAGACGTTGCATTCCAGTTCCAGGTGAAAATGGGCATCATTACTATGATGATCATTTTTCAATGAGATTCTAGATCATTTAAGAATCAATTCCAAATTTTTGACATTTAAGCTAAATATAATCCTAAATGTCATCCTTCTGTCAAAACTTTAAGTCGTTTCGTTAATGCCTCATCATTGTATCTCGCTCGCACTTGATTACAAAATAAATAAGTAGAAGTAGTATGAAGTAATGAAACGTCAAAATGACTCAAGAGAGTCGATTGTAAATATCTTCTCATGACGAAAGTAGATGTTCAGCAAGTATGCACGCAGCAATTTGTTCTGTCAATATAAAAATGACACCTGTCAGAAATAATTTTCTTTAAAAGTTTATTTAGTTTTAAATATGGATGTTGCAAAAACGAAACACGAGAAAAATATTATTCTAGAATTTTTTGAATTTAAGACATTTTCATTAAAGACATTTTCAAAAATGACAGACACTGTCAACAATCTGTCAATATCAGTATTGCCAGATAGCAATCACTTAGAATTTGCAATTGTATGGCTTCGGCTTCCATAAGAACTTGAACTTCAAAGAGAAATTGTCTTATACTTAGATCTCATCACTTTCCAGTTCAGTTTCTGTAGAAGATTAAACATGACGTGGACTGGACATACACCACGCCTCCTCAAAGGAAAACAATAAAATTTCACTTTAGTCATGTGCTTTGATAGAAAGTATTTGTTGCGCCTTGTCACTTCCATTTCCAATTCAAAGACAATCATAAAAACAACTCCTCACAACCAATAGCATGCCTTACGTTTTTTTTTGCCATTTCTTGGACTGATCCTTGGGGGTTTAAATGGCTTTCTCGCACCTTTTTAAATAAATTAGACTTAATTTAGAAAATAAAAAAAAGAAAGACTATTATTCGAAAAGGTGGTCATAGAATATTCAGGACTTGGCCAGATTGATATTTGAGTGAAAAAGGACGAAATGGCCGAATAAAAATTGAAGAAAAAAAGAATCAGAAAACAAAGAACAAAAAAGAAAAGAAAACAAATGAAATACGAATAAAATTAGTTGGGCTTTTCTTTTGAATGTGCGAAACATTTCATTTCATATACCGTACCGGGGTTTTGAAAGTTGGACCTTTAGATGCGTTTATACGCGCAGGTATAGGTCTAGGAAGTTAGGATAGGAAGTATGTACATAAAGGCCAGTTTGGGAATTCTCATATTCAGGTTGATGGGATGAAATTTGGGTAATTTGGTAAATGTAAATGTAAATGAGTATGAAATGAATTGAAACACTGAAGGTTCTAAGAGTAATTCAATTGAAGGCGTTTTTATCCGGTTTTCTTTTTTTAAAAGAGGATTTTTTTCTATTGAATAAATAATTTTAATAAGACCGTCTTGATTTAAGGCTTGAAATGACACTTAAGAAGCATTAAAATTGTAACAACAAATAAGAAAAAGTGTTAAAAAGGTTTTGAGAAAAATTAACGACATAGATTTTTGATTCAAAAGTAAAGGTGGGGCGTTTCAATTGATTATTATGTTTCTTATTTTTAACCTCATATCGACATTTTAATATTTTGAAATAAAGAAAAAACGATTAGCAAAACCTTTTCTTATAAAAATAAAATTTAAATTCCTTTGAGACCGAGTGCTACTTTTCCTACTCTAGGAAAAGGAATCTAAATTTTTCCAAAAATGTGTGGAAAATAAAAATATAATTGCCTATTGGAGCAGCCTCGATCTTTTTGTGTAGATTTCAAAGAAGGTTCCATCCTTACAAGTTCAAATATGTCTTGCTTTTAAATTTTAACTATAAGAATCAATTTCCCGCAATTAAAAGCTCAATCCCTAGCTAGCTGTTTGCTGTTTCTAGTTTCGTCAAGTTGGTTGAGGTCCTTTCCCACCTACGTGCCCTACCGGAGCCACAGTCTTCCTCTTGCGGCCCGGAGTGTTTTGGTGTCCATTCCCACATAACTCAGCAATCTGAGTCATTGGATTTTGATCCTTTTCTTTTGACAATGTCAGTATCGCTCCCTTACAGTTTGTATTTGTAGCTTCATTACTCGTAGGTATATCTCTTCCTCCACCAAAAATAACCCGAAGAATTATTCTCTCGCAGCATTCTAAGACGCGTTTTCATCTTTCCTTCACAAGATCCAAGCCTAGGCGACTTACATAAGAACTTGGATGATAAGCCTCTTTAGTTGCTTCAAGAATGAAGAGTTATACTCCGTTTGATTTCAGCGCTGATTTGTTTGTCTGAATTGAACGTTTTGTCCAAGACGTCGTCGTAGTTCAGTGTCCTTTTTTAATAACAGCATACACTTACTTGGTCCTGGTCCTTCATTGAACACTAAACCCATTTTTTTCGCTTCCGTTCCAATACTTTAAAACGATCCACTGACATTATGTATGTCAATAACATCGGCGAATCCCAGTAATTGGACGGACCACGGATATTTCAAAGATTGTCCTACTGTTTTGCACAATAATTCTTTTCAGAACTTGAATTGAAAAAGTATCGGTGAGATTTTGTTCGATTTTGGTGGAACAGTGTGCATTCTCCATCGTCATTTGGAGAACTTAGAACTTTGATACTATTAGAATTTTACGACAGCGTTTTTTAAGGAACACATTATTAATGGCTAAGATAAAAATAAGTGACCCTAATTGACTACCTTCAGGAACTCCTTTTTGACTATTAAAGCAATTGAGAAAGAGTTTTCGGTGTAGTTGGCAGACATGGGGGTGTGTTCGCTGATATTTTTGTATACTTCGGATACACTACAAAAAGTATAAACGTTCAGCAAATTACAGAACAAACATTTTTTAGATAAAGATATTCAAAACACAAATGATTCATTTTTAAACTTACTTCGTCACAAATGAATATCTTTTTTATTGAAAAATAATATTACTAAGCAACTTGTCTTAGAGCAAATTTTAACACTAAACTAACTCAGTATTCATTTCCATAAATTTTTTAACTCGACCTTAGATTTGTATTACAAATCTTTCAAGCAGAACCCATTTAATGTAGGGATACCAATTTTGGGAACTTGTACTACTGCGCTTCCTAAAGATTGTAAATAAAACACCAGTAATATCGGATATTTTAGAATAATTTATTTTATTAGCCATTTTAGTTTTAAAGGCCGGCTAGCTTTTTTTCAGGTGCCATCAAGGCAACTTAAAAAACATAGTTTAAATCCATTTTTAGCAATTTACTAAGCTAAACAGATGGTTTTTCTAATTTTAAACTATTTTATCCATTTACTATTTCTTAACATAATTATTGCATTTCTGGCAATATGGCTGGTTCCGACGCACGTAGACTAATCTGGAGGTCTAATTTTCGATGAATTTTTCCAAGATTTGTGGCCGTATATCGGCAATAACGCGCCGAGTGTTGTCCTCCAAGTGGTCAATTGTTTCGGGCTTATCGGCGTAGACTATAACGACTTTAATTATTCCCAAATAAAATAGTCAAGAGTTGTTAAATCGTACGATCTTTGAGGCCAATTCACGGGTCCAAAACGTGAAATTATGCGGTTACCAAAAGTTTCCTTCAATAAATCAATTGTGGCACGAGCTGCGTGACATGTTGGGCCGTCTTGTTGAAACCACAACTCCTGTACATCATGGTTGTTCAGTCAGTAACCATCGTTTTAAAGCGATCCAATTCCTGTGCACGATGGCGGATAGACTGATTCGGGTCTTCCTCTACGACTTCTTCTGTATACGCACTGTACGATGACGTCTCTGTGGATGCGTATTATCATTTAGAGTAAACTTGGTGCGAAAACCTTCCATAGTTAATCTAACTAATTGCTCTGATATACGATTAGGTATATGTTGACCGTAAAATGGACGTAATGCCAGATACGTATTTCGAACAGAACCAAGATTTTCAAAATAAATTTGCCCAATTTGAAAGCGTTGTTCAGGAGTCAGTCTATTCATATTGAAATGCCAAACCACTTGACAGCTTACAAAATGGCCGCCAGTTAAAAAAGTATTGCCAGGTTAAAGTTCTATACCTGTAAAAAAACACCAGTTACATAGATTTGGAAATATTTGAAGACTTCGTGGGAGAAATGCACATGATGTATTCTAAGAAAACTTATTGGAACAGGAGAATAGACCTGTGTTCATGTGTGTTACAATTAATCGTATTAGATTTCATGGGATTGTCCAGTCACTAGTCTACAGTTGGGACATTTCCAACTACATAATAGGTCTGTTCCAGAATGTTTACTTTGTTAATTTTCACGAACTGTCACTGTTTGGATATGTTCGAATTACCGTTTTTTAATAAAAGAAAGTAAACATTTTACTAATTAGCAAAACGAAAAAAGGTTTAAAATTTTGAAGCCGCTAGTAAATTGTTAAATATTTAGCAAATTTCTAGTTAGTAAAATGTGAAGCCCTTAACAAAAGGTAGTTTAAAATTTTGCGCCATAGATTTGAAAGGCCCTTCATGTTTTGATTTAAACACCAAAATTGTTTGTTAATAAATAAGCTGCATGTTTAATCCTTCATCATTGTAAATATACATACAAATTATATTTGAATATTGAATATGCATAAATAATTTTCTATAATTGCCAATTTGAATTATTAATTTCAATATTTTTATTTAAATTTGATTGACAAGCGAGTTCAGGATGCCGCATTATTTAAATTTGCGTTTAGTACTCCTCAAGTCCAAAATCGATTCATTTATTATTTAGATGATTGTGGGTGGAGCAGTATGCGGTTGGCGCGATGTGGGTGGTGGGTGTGGTAGTGATGTTTTCTTAATGGTTGTTATTGTTGTTGTTATTTTTAGAAGAGCTGTTACAATAATTAATCCTTCAATTGTGCTTTGTAGAGAACTCACCATCAGCAGCCTCAGAAGCTGCCAAATCTTCGAAAATTTCATTTGATTGATGACGATTACTGCCGCCGAGACCATTTCCGTTTGAGAAAAGATTGCCGCTGCCACTAGTGGCCGCATATGATGGCCGGATGAAATATGGATTTTGAATAAAACGTTGTAATTGAATGATGCATCTTTGATAAAAAAGAGTTTTGTAAATAAAGTGGATCTTTAAATTTAATTGTATTTCATGTAAATACCTTTCCAAACGTCTCTCAGAGTCCGATGATGGAACTTCAAACACTACTTCAGCCATTGTGGGATCTTCGTGGAGTTGAGTTGATGATCTCTTGCCATTTGTCCAACCTCGAGAATATTGGAACATTTGTCCCATGCAGCTCATGATGATGGCAAAGGAGACCAAGGAGAAGACCAAAAAGCGCTGCATGATGTGTAGTTTAAAATCTGTGGAGGAAAATTTTTAAAAGTGTATACTACTGCTACCTAGATGTGAAGTTAATTGAAAGCGGTTTGAATGCAGAAGTGGTTGTGATACGAGATTTGAGAAAATGGTTGAAGTATTTTTCGTGGGAGTACCAGTACAGTGAATGTCAAACTGTAATTCCTATAAAATATGTCAAATTCAAATCTTTGTTAAAGTAATTACAACTGATTTTTCTGTGAACACATTTTTTTCACAGCTTTGAAGTTATAAAGATTTGTTTTTGTTGAAATGAGTGAATTAAAAAATGTAACCACTTTGATGAATCATAAATTACCAATTATATTATTATATATTTTTTTCAATATTTAAAATATGCAGCTCAGAGCTTAACTTCTTGATACTTCTTGAAGATAGAAGACTCAAACTTTGACTATGATCTTCTCAGAGTTGTTCTATCTTTTATAGTCTAAAAAAGGGTGTCGTAAAGTACAAGCCTAGTGATTCAAACCATCCATACATATATACTATTATGTAGATTAATTAAAATCTTACATGGTTTGTTGGGTATGGTGTGATAATGGGGTTTAAGTGGATTAACAAGAATAATTAACACTTCTTGTCTTTGAAAGGATGTTATCAGATGAGTGAGCAAAGTCAATGCAGTTACTAATTAAAATTACTACTTAAATCGAGATACTCGTTAACGTGAGGGTGAATCTAGGGGTGTATTTAAACACGTTTTTTTTTTGAAGAAATATTGATTAATTTCTAATTTTTTAGAGAAATTCTATGAAATCTGTTTTTACAATGTGACAGCAGCATTCTGTTAAAGGTTCTTTGAAAAATAGTTTGGGTTTTGACCTACACCAATGACTTTTCATTAAGTCTATTTCTTATAGTTTTTTTTTATTTTGTTTGTAAAAACCATATGTAAATAGATTTTTAGGTTTTTTTTTAAATAAAAAACGGTTTATTGACATTGTAAATTTTTTTTTAAATCAAAAACCTTTTTGTTATAATTAAAAACAAAATTAAGATACAAAATTAAGCTTTTTCAAAATATTTTTCTAAAAAAAAATATGTTTTAGGTTCAAGTATTAAAATCCCGAAAGGCATAAGATTTAAAAATAGTGTAATTTTTGAGTCAGTTAATTATTGATAATTAGGTTTTTTTATGAATTTTTGTCTTGATTTAGAATATTAAAATTAATTGATATTAGAATTAAAAAAAAATTATCTTAGAACTCGAAACGAAAAACAGCTATGGTGGGTTTTGATTCCAGAGGCCTTGAAGCATTTAGATTTTTTTTTAATTGCCAATTCTTCCAAACTTTTAATGGAAAGTTCAAAATTTTATTTTGGTCACATTGTAAAAAAAATTGTAAATTCAAAATTTTATTTTGGTCACATTGTAAAAAAAATTGTAAATTCGAAAATGTATGCTATTAAGAAGATAATTCATTAAGAGGTCATAGAAAGTTCCATAGGAAATTTTACAGATTTCCATGAATTTGAATGGATAATTAATTAAAATTCTCTATGGAATTTCATTTGATTAGGTTTTTTAGAGCAAATTACTTTATTTTATGATTTACTAGAGAACTCGACGAACTTTGTCCTTCTCCAATTGAGTTCTAGCAACACGCCTGGCTGTTAGATTGGTCGTCATGAAACCAACTGATCAAAATTTTCTTGATCTCGGAACTCACAAAAAAGTTTATCTATAATAAAATTATTTGAATGAAAGTCAGTCTAGAATCAAATTTTAAAAACTAATTTTTTAATTGAAGAAACATTATATAGTTATACATTCAAACCTTCCTCTTGAATCACTCTTTCTATAAAAAAAAACAGCATCGAAATCCGTGGCGTAGTTTTAAAGTACACATTGTTTGTTTCGGGAAAATGAACACAGAGTTAACTATATGCGAAAAATAATCCAATAATCCGATGTGCCAAAGAAAGAAACCTCATTTAAATTTTGTAGATTTTGAATTAAGAAGATCTTCCTTAAAAGATAAATTATGTTAATGCATTTTTATTTTTTATTATTAGCTGACATTTGCCACAATTAAACGCCTTAATTTAAACTCCAGAGTTATAATAAAACCTAGATCGTTCAAATTTCAATGGGATTTTTTTATCTAAAATTGATGCAAAGCTTAATAATAAATTTAACAATTATGCGAAATTTTCAAAATCTTCTTTTATAAAAACTTTGTTGTAGTATTATTTTAAAAATATATAATAAAGCCTAAATCAACCGAGTATAGTGTAGCTTCCCAAAGAAAAAAGAATTTTTCAGATTGGTCAAGTAGTTTCAGATTTCTCCTATTAAAATCCCTTTTGGAATGAAGTTTTTCCCCCGAAGTCTTTCCTGATATAGGGAACAAAACATTTTTAGCTAAAAAAAATAACTCTTGAAGAACAAAAGCGTAACAACTTTGAAATGGAAGATGTGAAATTGAAGCGAAATTGAATTTTAAATAAAAAAAAATTTCCAGTAGGTAAGCTTGGCTAACCTTTCCAAAAAGACTGCAAGAATTTTTAAGTCGTGATGGATTAACAATAAAAAACGCAATCTTATGAGTGAGAACACATTTATTTCTATATTTAATTAAATCTAAATCTTTAATTAATCTTAATGCTGATTTATTTTAAATCTCTAAATCTGTTTTTTTTTATTCGTGTATGGTTTGGTTGCATTTTATTTATTGTTTAGTTTTAGAATATAGTCATGGCTTCAAAAAAAAAGAAAACATTTTTAATAAAACACAAATTTAAAATAATATCACGATTAGAGGAAGGTGTTAAGCACAACTAAACTACATAGCAGTTAAAAGTTTCCCGTTCAAGTGTAGGTATCAACCATATGGAAGAATCGGGAAAAAATTAAAAAAAAAACTTTGAGGACTGCTGCTTGTCAAACAAAAAAATTCGCCAGTCGTCCCGCCCTGAAATTGAGGAAGCCCTTTTGGTTTCAAAGCAAGAGAAGTTTTAATATTCCCATAAATGGCCAATTTTCATGGGTCAAGCAATAACTTTCCGGATTTGCTTGGAAAAAAGATTTTAAATGCTCAGAAGCTTGGACTAGACGCTTTAGGAAACTCCACAACATTGGTTTTGGAAAAGTTTCTGGGGAAGCAGCCAATGTAGATACGACACAAAGTAAAGAATGGATTCAGAATGTTTTGCCAAATATAAGAGAGGGATATTCCGATGAAGACATTTTTAACGGTGATGAGACTGCCTTATTTTATTAGCTTGCGCCAGATAAAATATTTCGCTTTCGAGGAGAACGCTGCAGTGGTGGGAAATTATCCAAAGACAGGTTTACAAAATTGGTCGCATGCAACATGACGGGCTCTATAAAGAGAAAACTTTTACTAATCGCAAAATCGAAATCACCCCGTGTTGCTTTAAACATGTGAAGTCTTTGCCCATTTTATCAAGCGAACAAAATTACATGGATGACATGACTACAAAGACAAACCTTGGATCAAGGAATCATAAAAAATTTAAAAGGGTGTTTCCGAAAACTATTCGTACTAAAAATGATTGACTCCGAGGTGTTATTTAATCCATCAATACTAGATGCAGCACTTGTGGTTGCAAAATCTTGGAATGAAGTCACTCCTTATACAATCTCTAATTGTTTTAGACATGCTGGATTCTGTTCTTCAGTACTTTTGATTAGAAACACTTCAGATGACGAGTTTAGCGAGAAGGATGACATTCCTTTAAATCAACTATTTCATACAATAATAATCGAAGTTGTTGTAACAATAGACGACAATGTTGCAACATACATGACCCAAACTGATGAGGATATTCTGCAAGAATTAACTTCAGATCATCAAAACGAAGAACCAGATGATGAAGAACCAGAAAGTTTTACTCCTCCTTCGGCCGTAGAAGCCATAAAAGCCATTGGACTAGTGCGTAATTTCGTATATTGCAATAATTACAGTGAAAACATTTGAACTCACCTCTCTATACTTGATAAAAAAATGTAAAATTGACTTTTTAAAATTAATGCAACAAAAACAAACAAAATTAACAGATTTTTTTCATAAAATTTGAAGTACATGTGCTTGTGCATATTATTGGATTATTGGACAGTTTTGCCTGGTCTCTTGGTGGTCGTTATAAGCGACGTCCACTGTAATTTTATTGTATTGATTTTTAAAATTATGATCTTTGGCATATTTCCGCTGAAGCTAGTCCATTAGTCCAATTTTTGTACTACTTTTTTTTCAAATAAATCTGCCTTTATAGCGTCAATGGTGGCTTTAATATTGGCTTCTAATGCTTTAAGAGTTGCTGGTTTGACAGCATACGTACTATAAAAAGTAATTGAGTTAGTCACACTAACTAAGGGGAATTTGACATTACCACTTCTGTAAATAAAGTTGTCACCGCCATCTTGTTGGAATCACATGTCACAGATACTTAGCAAATAAATTTTTGAAGAAAAAAATCAGTCAGCATAACTCTTTCCTCATTTTGAATGAAATAAGGACCGAAAAAGTCAATTTTAACGAAGCTAATGATGATACTCGTAGTATGATGTTTATTGACGAATCCATTGAGCCAAGAAATATGAAAATATAGAAAAATGGAAGACATTTTTAATTTAAAAATCTTGGTCACTCGGTCTTGTCAAGAAACTGAATCTTTGATATCTTAGACAAAAACATTAACTCCAAACAACAATTTTTCATATCCATAAGAAGTGATGGTCTTTCCTATTTCATAATTATTAAAAAGTATTGTTTGTCTTTTTTTATAGCAATCATTTATTTGTATTCCTTTATTTCTTAAACTCTAATTTAACAATATATTAAATATTTACACAGCTAAGTACATCTATTTTTTTTTTTGTTCAAAAGATTCCAAATCCAATTTAACCAATTCCCTATTTAAATACAAAATTCCTATCTGATTGATTGACAGATTGAGTACATGATGCTTATTACTCCTGGTGCGATTATCAAGGCTAAAAGCGATTGATCTATTATTAAAATTTAGCAACTGACGAATAAATAGGATGAGCTCGTAATCGTGGTGGTAAATGGTGCTGTTTCCACTCGCTAGATTCAATTATTATGCTTGGCGGAGAACTCACCGGACGCTGAAACTGAATTATCAAAGATTTCTTCATTTGATTGATGACGATTATTGCTGCTGATGGCGTCATTTCCGTTTGAGTAGAGGATGCCATTTGGGCTGGATGGATATGATGGTCGGATTAAGTAGGGATTATGGATCAAACGTTGTAATTGAATAATACATCTACGAGTATAAAGGTGGTTTTGGTTAAATAGAATAAAGTTAAAAGATTAAAATTGAAAATTAGGGGTTTTATATCTATACTTTTCCAAACGCCTTTCAGACTCTTGTGATTCGAATATTTCGCCAATTGATGGATTTTCGTGAAGATGCGATGGCGACCTCTTGCCATTTGTCCAGCCTCGTGAATATTGGAAGGTTTGTCCCATGCAGCTTAGGATGACGGCAAACGAGATCAAGGAGAAGACGACGAAACGAAGCATGATGAGTTTTAAAAATCTGTAAGACAAAAATTTAAAGTATCGTTTAACTATTGATAAAAGTCATGGCTTCAATAGGACAGGAACAGGGCAGGAGTTTGGTGAAATAGTTTAACAAAAAAAATTCAAATATCTGAAAACTTTATCTTTGGCTTTCAAAAGGACTCTTATTGAACTACAAAATGGTGGTGAAGTAATTTTGACACGTAATATTTCCAAATTTGTGTAACTTGATCAACCACTTAACTATTTTTTAAATAATTGTCAAAATTCACTTATTTATTTGTAAGTTAGTAAATTTAATTTTGTTTAAATATGTAAAAAAAAATTACCACTTGAATTTTCTTGACTGAAAAAAGAGAGGCTCGAAAGTCAGTTAAAATGACTTGTTGTTAATAGAAGATGGAAACTTTGACTATGATCTTCTTCAGTGTTGTGTAACCCTTTTATAGTCAATTCAACCTCAAGAATAAGTACTTTACCACATAACACATACATATACAATATTAAATACATACCTATACCTACATGATTTTATATATGGTGAGTCCTAAGGGCGTGTTAGTGGATTAACCAAGATTAAGACCAATTGTTTTGGGAACGATGCTTATCAAAGACGAGTAAGTAAATTCAATGCATTTACTGATTGAAATTGCTATGCTTGGCTAAATCAGGAAAAAACCTTAACACCTTCGCAAAAGTAACCAATCACAAGGATTTGTGTGTGCTCCTCTATATAGGAATTCATCAGGAAGAGTAAAGGTCAATGTGATGTTTTATTTTCTTAGCTAATGCTTAATGGAAAAGTAAAAATGAAGATGTTTCTTTAATATAGCTATATGTAGTTAAAAATCCAATAATAAAATAAGACTAATACAATTTAATAAAAAAGTAGAATTGTGAGAAAGAATTCTTGTCTTCTGATGTATTTTCTACAAACTATATGTCAAAATTAAGTGGCGTAACTATACGTACTTTTTAATCTTGGATCAGAATTAGTTTTAAAATTAGCAAACAAGATTCCGTTCTGTACGTTAGTTGCTTCAAAGATTTAAAAAAAAACTCATCAGTCATCCAGTCATACTTGACTGAATTATGTGAATTTGGAATTACCGCTTACCTTAGTTGTCGAGCAGTCTAGTACAATTATTTGACATTCTCTCATCAGCTATCGAACTGAATTTCACTCGCAAGTTAAACAGATCACGCTTATTTTGAAAAATGTAAGAATTATTTTATTTTAAATTAATTTTCTTTTTATTAAATTCATTCTTTTTAGGTCAAATTTAAACAAAATTAATTCAGTAGAAAAAAATATAATGGCAGAATTCATGTCACGTCATACAAATTTGGCCAAAAATATATTGCCAAATTGCCAACAAGGAAAGGCGACCTCCATAAGGCTTTGGCAGCAGTTATCGGAAAATTAAATTATCATCAAAGGTTTTGACGGCTGATGAACTCATTTTGTCCTTTTGCATTGCAGTTAAAAATTTTGGTGCTTTTACTCCCGAGCCTTGTATTCCAACCGTATCTGGATCTGGCCCATCAAACGTACAATTGCCTCAATCAAACGCTTCCACACAAAACAGTACATCAATTTCAACTGCAAATGCTCCATCAGCCGCTTCATAGGATCCATCAGCCGTTTTATCTTACGATTTAAATAGTTTTGAATTTTTGAAGGTCGACCATTCTCCCATAACTTCAAATGAAAAGCACCCAAGAAAGTAAACAAAAAAAGTCGATGCAAAACTTAAAAAATAAGTTTAGAAACAACACACAATGAGTCCCTCTCCCTGAAACTTGACAAGCTCTTGGAAATTGAAGAGCAAAATATTGCAATTCAGGAAAGGCTTCTTGCAATAAAAGAAGAAAAACATCAAGCTTTTCTGCAAACGCTGGAAATTGATTTGCAAATCAAAACGTTGAAGTTAGAAAGTTTTTAATTAGATAATAATTATTGGTTCATGTGCAAATATACTCCTTGTGATCTCGATAAATGTTTTTATTTTTAATTTTAAGTTATTTATTTAATAAATTTGAATTAACGCCTTCTTATGTTTATTAATTCCATGCCTTATGTTGTTTTTGTTGCTTCTTTGAATTAATATGTTTGTATGTATTGTAACGAAGCGTTACACTTCCGACGCCGGCCGCACCGACCCACGCTACCGAATCCAGCAGCTTAGATTAGAATCGGTGTTGCGGAAACATATGGTAATTTGTCATTCGTATTTTATAATTTACATTCATTTCCGAACCAAAATAGCATATGGGGAAGTGGAATGTTGGTAGGACTAGGAATTTGTCTTCTACCTTCTCCTTTTGTGTACCAAACTTGTGTACAAGAAGTAAGAAAACCCAAGGACAGCTGGTACTCAGGTACAAGGCAATGCGGGAACCCCCCCCCCCCCCCCCGTTTATTCCGCTGACCACTTCTTCTAAGTCTTCTAAGTGTACGACGTTTATTCCCTAGTTTGGTGCTATAGGAACAGAGGACCGAAGCTCACCGTTTATTCCGTAGTAACTTTCTTCCAAGGGAGCTACGGACATAGCCTACCAACGCGAGGTAGAGCACCGTTTATTCCGCTGGTTTGCTGCTACGGACAACAAAAGAAATTGAGCCCTGTTTATTCCGCTGTCCACTTCTTCTAAGTGTAAGACGGACAAGGCTTCGTCCGCCCGTTTATTCTCTATTTTGGTACTAGAGACAGGGGATGGAACCCCAGTAGTATCGTAGGAAACTATACTATATGAAATACCGTGTTATATTATCACAACTTATCAATTGTGAAGTATATGAAATACCTTGTTAAGCCGTATGTATATGAAATAATTTGTTAGTTCTTAAGTATAAAAACCAAAAATAAAGTTGTTTGCTGAATCCGAGTTTGAAACTCTAAACCCAAGTTTTTTGCTTTCTTTGGGTAAAACCCTGGACACCCACGAGCTTACCTCAGCCTCGTACAAAAAAACATCACAATGTAGTAATGTATATTTAAGTTTATTTATAGTGCACTGCATAACATGAATAACAAAAAAAAAAAATAACCTTTAAGAATATTGTATACCTATTTAAAAAATCCACCTTAATTTAATCGAGCAAAAGTCTAGGTACGCTTCTGTTTTCATTTCAAACAGTTATTTTTATTTCTTTTTTTTTCTTTTCATTTACAATCGTTAGCCCTTTGTTTCTTGTGTCTTAATTTGTTTTTACAACGTGCAAATAGTTTAAAGTTAGGAAAGAAAAATGAATAAAAAAAAGTTAACAGTGGAAGAGAAAAAAATAATTATAAACCATAATCAGAAAAGTAAATCCTATAAAGAAATTGGTGAAATTGTAAGTAGGTCAAAATCAACAGTGCAGAAGGTGGTAAATCGTTTCAATAACGAACAAAGAATTGAAAATAAACCAAGATCAGGACGACCTCGCAAGTTAAAAGAAAGGGATGAGAGGGAAATTAAAAGAGATCCTTTTAAAAGTGCACCGAAAATACATACATATGTACCGAGATTGAAAATACATACAAATCAGTTTCTAAGTGGACCGTTAGAAGATCGCTCCATAGGTCTGAGTTCAAAAATGTTGTGTACATCGTAAAAAACCTTTTATTAGAATTACATTTATCAATGGGTTCAAAAATAACGACTTTTGGGACAGCGTACCATACTTAAATCGGTATAAGTTAGATTTATTCTACCTCATAAATAAATTGTACTAGGTATTCCTATCTATGTAAATCTGTGAGTAAACAAAAAATTAAAAACAAGAAAAATGCAAAGAATGAAGTTTCTATTGGCTCTTCCTTACCTAGATAACTCAAAAGAAAAATAAGTGATTCTATTTATAAGTAGAAATTAATAGGATTGTAGAAAACCACTGACGTTTACAATAATAACATAATTATTTTAGTAGTTTAGTAGGGACGTTGCAAAAATCAATTTCGTACTCATGTTTGTATAGTTATTTACGTATGTAGTTTAACAAGAAACAGACAAGTGTATCTACTTACCTACCAATGCAAATGTATGAAAAATAGATAGTAGCCGATTCTCAGTCCTCTTGCATATGTATATAAAATTTTATACGAAGCGGTCGAGCCGTTTCGAATTGGTATGGGAACAAACATTGTGACACGAGAATTTTATATATCAGAAGATAAAGGATTCACAAAATAATAATATAATAATAATAAATTGGCTAGACATTTTTGCGCCTGCTTGGACCCTTTTTCCGCTGCACGTCAGTGGTACCGTCACATCAGTAATGGAGCGCATCCGAAAAGTTGCTCATTTGGATATGAACGGGAAGTAGATGAGCTCTTGTGTTAATGAGCTGGAGGCCGAGTTCTCCATATAAATTTCATAAAGCTTCTGTGAATAAATGTAAACCGTGAAAGTTGGAGGTGATGTTTTAAAAAATTGTTTTGTCGGCACCAGGCACCTCGGGCGCCAAAAATAATAGGCAGCTCGAAGACATTGTGATTTGGGAATTTGCTTTGCACAGCTGAGATAAACGATGGGGAACTATAGATGGCCACTTTGGTGTTGTATTGGATTTCAAGGGAGAGGGGACCCTCCCAATTTAGCCCGACGTCACAGATGATAAGGTTGTTGTTTTTTATGAATATGACGTCTGGTTTTTTTAATGTTCCGTCTTCGCAGCGGATGTTCGGTTCGTGTAAATAAGTCCATCGTTTCCTGGAGACATAGCGTCGGTGATTCGTTTAACTACGAAATTATGCCTCAATATTCGGTTGCTGTGCGAAATAGGACACCGTTGTAAAATATGGCTGATGGTTTCACGTCGGCCACAGCCGGCACGGCATAATCGGGCGTCAGGTGGATTCGACGGGATACACATTCACGGAAGCAAGTTAAACTTCATATGAATACTCCTAACGTAGTCCTTAAGAGTTAAGAGTCCAGCATTTTGGTGGATTAGAAATGTATGCAGACCTACCGGTTGAATGTTTGATCTGCCACAGACTATTGCCCGAGAAGGATTTCTCCAGGAGTGTAGCGTAGCTCTCGCTTCCGGGTTTGATCAATTTAGCGATCCTATGGATGTTATCGCTGGCGAGCTTGAAAGTGGCATTTAACAAAGGATTTGTGGACCTGAGTTTGTCCACTCTATTCCTTGTGATGACCGGGATGTTGTCGGTGAAGTTAAAGATGCCCAGCCCGCCATTCCTTATGGGAGCAGCATAAAGGATGTTATTATGGCAGTGCGCAGTTAGATGGAGTATGCGCTTCCCTCAATATACCAACATTGATGTTAGGCAGCTGTAGATGGTCAATATATCGAGGGATGAGGATAAGAATTCTTTAATAACACAGATTTTCTGGGCGGGTTTGAGGGGGGCCCGTTTCACTCGTTCGAGCCGTTGCGTTGTACCATATCCCCAAAGTTACTTGGCGTCAGTCCTCGGAAGTTGAATTAACGACCCAGATATTTAAAGTTGTTTTCAGTGGAGCCGACGAAGAAGGCCCAGAAGTGTCGATAAAGACCTTCTTTCTAGCTAACTACTATTATAAGATCTGACAAGTTTAAGACTTCTTGAATACTTTCTACAAACAATATCTTAATATATATAAATCTCGTGTCACAATGTTTGTCCTCAATGGACTCCTAAACCAGTTAACCGATTATAATAAAATTCGCACACCATGTGCAGTTCGATCCAACTTGAGAGATAGGATAGTTTAAATCTCAAATTATAGTCGCAATTTTAATTTATTGCTAATTATTTGTCTGTTATTATTTGACAGTCACAATTATCTGTTAACTCCAAATGATTCTAACAGATGTCGATACCTTTCGACTGGGTTGAGTAAGTAATCAATAGATGGCGCTGCTATGGTAAATCTACGAACGTGTCATATATCTACATTTTAACAGCATAATTACCAAGTGTTGTTGACGCTATAAAATTAATTAAATTTATTTTGTAGTGAACGAAATACCGTATAATTCAATTATTTCCACTTTTTAAATTTTTGGTGTTAGCATATCTATATATATAAAAATGAATCCCGTTTTCCCTTGGTCACGGCATCACGCGTGAACGGCTGGACCGATTTCACTAATTCTTTTTTAGTTGTATTTGTTATTATTAGGAGAAGTCTCTTATGTAAGAAAAAATTAGGAAAGTTGCACAGGAAACAAGAAGATTTTACTTTTTTAATAAAATAATGTGTTATGGCAGTAATATTCACGTAGTTGCCATTAAAAACAAAGAATTGTAGTTTAAATGCTCTTTGCAAATATAACGGTCGGAGTTGGTCTGTGGTCGGAGTTATAATAACAAAATACTTATATAATTCATTTACCATTTCTTAGTGTACTTTTCACATTGGTTTCCATAGGATAATTTGTAGTGTGTGTTCATTTGTGAAGTGTTTGTTCAACAAGGTTAGTCAAATTAATATAGTGTTTCAAAGTTTTGATAGACCATTTTCATACTTTTACAAAAGAATAGGTACTATAGTATTTTGTTATTTTCAGTTGAATTTTTGTTTCTAAAAATGCCGGCAATTAGATGTACAAACTTAAGTCACAGAACCCGTAATGCTGCAAGTAAAAGAAATACAAGAGCAAATCAAACTGATGAGCAACGTGAAACGCGGAATGAAGTTGAACGGAATCGATGGAACCGACATTAACAAAATAGAAGTGTTGCGTTTAACTCTTATAGAGCTGCATTGACTACAATACACTGCATATCGTTGCTATTGGACCAATGAACGTTGTTTGTCAATATTGCAAGGCATTAAAGTTTAAAAATGAAACCCCTGGATTGTGTTGCTCGAACGGTCAAGTCAAACTGAGGTCGTTGGTACCGCCACCAGAGCCATTACATTCATTGGTTTTCGAAAATGGGCCAGAATCTAGACATTTTTTAACTGATATCCAGTAATACAATAATTGCTTTCAAATGACATCATTTGGCGCTACAAAAGTTATTCAAGAAAATTTTATGCCAATATAGGTATATACCAATTAATATACAATCACAGTTAAAAACATTCTCTGTCGGGTCAGCTTTAGGTACTTAATAAACAAATTAACTTTATTCAGATAAATAGGTAACAGATATTTCTTGATTATAGGGCGGTACGAAGTTCGCCGGGTCAGCTAGTTGATATTTAAAATTCAAAGATACGTAATTTTGGTTTTTGTTAGAACAATAAAAATAAGAATAATTTTGAATTTCTTTTTCGAAGAAAGAATTAAATAAAAGACTAAATTAATTTTAAGCAAACATTAAATACTAATTATAATTTTATTTTATTTACAATTAAACGAAAATACATACATAACACTTATACTAAGTCCAGCCTCATTACAAATCTAAATATTCAACACAGTTAAATAATATTTATGTGTTTTGTATATTTTTTTAATATTTTTTAAGGATTTTAAATCCATTTGATATAATAACGATTTAAAATAATTTCCTAAAAATATAAATTTAAAATCAGATGATGGTGTTTATCAAGTCCAATTCATTTATTATTTAAGTGAAGGGGGAGTAATTCAGCGATGCGGGGGTAGATGTGGTGGTGGTGTTGTATTGATGTTTGTTGTTGTTTGTTTTGAAAATAATGTCCCAATAATATTTCCTTATTTGTGCTTGGCAGAGAAATCACCGGTCTCAGAAGTTGCCATATCTTCTAAAATTTCATTTGATTGATGACGGATATTGGCACCATTTCCGTTGCTGCTAGCCGCATATGATGGCCGCAGGAAGTATGGATTATGAATCAGACGTTGTAATTGAATGATGCATCTATAAATTAAATAATTTATTAAAATATGAAAATGGGAATTATTATTTATTATTACTTTTCCAAACGTCTTTCGGACTCTGGAACTTCGAATATTTCAGCAATTGCTGAATCTTCATGGAGATGTGATGGAGACCTCTTGCCATTTGTCCATCCACGTGAATATTGGAAAGTTTGTCCCATGCAGCTAAGAATGACGGCAAACGATATCAAGGAGAAGACGACGAAACGAAGCATGATGCTGGGAATTTAAAAAACTGTGAAATGACAAAAGAAAGTATTAGCAGCGCCATCTGGTTATGAAGTTAACAGAGGTTGAGAATGCACTATAGGTTGTGATATGTGGTTTAATTAGTGATTGAAGTATTTGGTGGAAAAAAGCAGAGAATGTCAAAATGTGATTTTTCGAAGTTTTTAAATTTAATCAAGTTTGAAATTATACAATTTATAGCATTAATTTTTGTTGCAAGTTCAATGAAATATTTCACTTTATCCATTCTGTTTTCACCGATTTTGAAATGAAACTGTTTGAAATGAGTTTTTTTTTCAAAAATTAAATGTATTAAATATTGGTTCTTAATCAATTTCAGAAGGCCAAATTTAACAATTTCCGGGATTATCATTTTAGAAATATGAAAGAACTCATTAAAACTTCTATCGCTCTCGAAAATTCAACAACTTTATACTATTTTCATATTATTTCACATGAAGAAATGTATTTTTTGGTGTTTTATATTTTTTAAATTTTAAATTTACCAACTTGTATGATAGAAATCTCAACCGACTCCAAACAACTCGAAGAAACTTGCACTTGATGGAAGATCCAAACTTTGACTATGATATCCTTATTGTGGTTTAAGCCTTTTATAGTCGAATCTTTGATGAATTAAAATGTATGTTTGTGTATGTAACGTACGAGTTGCCTCTTTTAGAGGCGTGTATGTGGATTAACAAGGATTTTATTAACACCAATTGTTTTGGCAACGATGCTTATATAAGCACGAGTAGGTTAAGTCAATGCATTTACTGATTAAAATTACTACTTTCGAGAAGAAGCTACCCCCGCAAAAGGGTTAAATGTGCGAGTATAAAGGTTCAATGGGAAAACAAGGGTAGATATAGGTATATGCTGCAGTATTGAAATCTCTCTTGTATAAAAGGTTTTTCCAATGAGGAGAGAAATTAAGGTACGATTTTGAAAATTCAAAGCAACTGGGAATATTTTTGGTTTTATTGCGGTAGGACCAAACGAAAATTCCTATTTAAGAGTGGTGGTGTAATCTTTTATTTCTGACCATTTAGAATTAAGGGTAAGGTTTCATTTGAAAATTGAACTTTGGAGTTGAATTTTAATTAGAATATAGGTTTGATTTAAAGCAGAAGAAACAAAAACTTGATCCGTCCTTCGCAGTAGCAGGAAAAGTAGAGTTATTTTTAATTTAAAAAATACAGTTGAATAAGTCCATAAGAAAACTATGAACTTTGACAGTTAATAGCTGCCATATTTTTGGTGATAAATCTGCCAAAGAACTGCCATTTATTCAATACTTATATTTTGCCGTATCATCAAGAACGGATATTGCGCTTAACAAGATCTGTCAAAAACTTAACCATGACGGTATAGATATAAAAACAGAATCACTCACACATTCAAAGATTTTAAATGTCACACTTGATAAATGTCATATTTTTTGAATTAACAAATTGTGCAAACTGTGAAGTGATTGCTTGAAATTAAAATTAAAATATAAAAAAAAGGAAATAATATTGAAAATATCTTAACAATTGTTCCTAATTTGTTAGAAACATTGTTGGCGTCGTCTTCATCATCTTCTTCATCGGAAATTGAAATTATCCATATTCACATCCTCCATGTTTACAAGACAAAAACCAAATTACATTTGGCGCGTTTCGTATATACATAAATAAACATATGTATAGTTGACACATGTCACACTTTACCAATATAGTCACACCAAACTTCAAATTTTTCAGAATTCACTGAATTCGGATTGCCAATTAAAAACGACATTAGACCTATGAAAATTTCGCAATCATAAGGCGTTTTTCTTTTTTAGTTCAAATCAGAGCCTGAACTGTCAAACAAAATAATATTGTGTTTCTATTTTAACTCTGAAGGTTCAGAACTTCCAATTTGTGTTTCTTTATTCGTTCTGAACGTGTTCTGAGCTTGTTCAGAGCACGCTTGATGAGCTCAGAATAAACTAATAAAGCAGACTGAGTTGAATACTGAACACAAGCATTTGACAAGTGAAATTGAAAAAACAAATCTCAAATAATGATTAAAATTGAATGTTTGTTTTATTACAATTACACCCTTATTACGGTTGTCAAAGATCAATACAATATTTGATATTTATCAATAAAATTAATGAATCGGTATTATCGTTGTCAAAAATCAAAATTTTTGATAAACTGTGAACGCTCTTTCGAAATTAGATCTATTGTGAATGATTTAAATAGACAGTCTTGGTATTATGGTTGTCTAAATGTTTGTTGATTATCAAATTTTCAGTCAATCACAAATTACTTGTTGATAAAATATTTTACGGATCGCGAAAGCCAAAAGCATGTCTACTATAGAACTATTCTTCTGTGAAAATGAAATTGAAGACGAAAAATACTTTGGAGCAAGCAAAGATTCGAAGAAAATTACGCGATGCTTTAAATCCGATGGATTTGGCTGAACATATGTATGTAGATAAAAGATCTTTTTTAATTACATTACAAAAACTAATTTGGCTCGCTTCTAGATTCATTCAAAACTTTAGACTTTCGGAAGATGCCTTCCTTAATGTATTTTTAGATATCAACGACAAGTTAAAGCCAACGAAAAGGCAACAATCCATCCCAAACATAGTAAAATTTGCAGCTGTCTTGTAAATAGGCACTATTCACAATAGATTTTTGATCTTTGTTCACAATGGATCAAAAAATTATCAACTCGGGTTCATAACACCGATGTATCAATTGATTGACAAAATATTTCAATTGTCAATTAATTGATCTTTGACAACCGTAATAAGGCTGTTAGTCTTTTCATTTTAATTTTAGTTTTGAATCTTATTTCTTATTTTTGTAAAAGAAAATGATAAGGAAATAGACAAAATTGCAAATACAGTTCAGAAGTGTTTTAAAAAGAATTTTGTTCAGAGCTTGCTCGATATGCTCGGACTTTGTTCAGAACTCTTTTCTGAACTAAAAAAGAAAAACGCCTATAGATGGCAAAACTAGAACACTTTATTTGTGACGAGAAATTTGTGAACATATTTTGGAGCTGTTGGGACAAATCAATAATGGCGTCGATAATGGAAAGCGAGTCAATTCTTCGTCAACATTTTGAACAAGACACAAATTACATAAAAGCATAATTTTCGTACAAAATTAAATCTCAATCTTAAAAAAGGTCAGGTAACACAAGTACTCAAGTCGTTCGATCATCAGCACCATCGTATTTTCCTTGATTGAGTCCTCCAATTGCATCAAAATCATTCGAATTTACATTGAAAAATAATCTTCAGTAATAAGGCCCATGTTCACTTCTTAGGCTACGTCGAGGTCCACGCCTTTGGGTGTCATAAAATTCAAGAATAATTGCGTTGAAAAGTGACTCCATCCTCAACGTATCATTTTTTGTGATTTTTCGGGCTGGAGAAGGAGTTGTGATTGAGGCTAACTTATTCGTAAATGAGGCTATAGTTGAAGTGCTCTGTTCAATAAACTTTTGTGACCGAGTTTGGAAGGTACCGACGTGAACAACGTTTATTTTCAGAACAAGATGGCTGTGCCACACAACAACAAAACAATGGCAATTTTGTAACAGTTCATAACAATGTTATTTCTCGAAGAAGTAATCACAATTAGCCATCGACATCTTATGATTCAACACCTTTAGACTTTTTTTAAGCCACTTAGACACTTGGAGATTCAAGACCTAAAAAATTGAGTTCGAAAAATTATCGAAGACCTACAGCTGCAAATGTGAAGATTGATCAAGAAAAGATCATGAAAAGAATTTTTGGCTATATTAATATGGTATCTTATTGGAAAACTCTCAACTCAGGACCTGCTGACCCAAACGTGACTTCTATTTGTACATACAAATTCTTTTAAATTAATTGACAACTTTATTTCCATAAACACCGCACCGTGCCGCCGACCTCATTATACAAAATGATCAATGAATGTTAAATCGATCGATTAAAAGTCTTTTTCACTTTCACTACCAAAAACAGCTTCGACTATGACGCAAGCTTGAGAATAAGTCCATAAGAAGAATGAATCTATTTTTGGAAGTTCTCTTTCGCTTGATCAAAACTACTCACGATGAATAGACACATAACACACACAAACGTACAAACCATATTCTTATTTAAATACCTCAAAATTAATCAAATCCGCGTAGAATTAGCATCAGTGGTTCAAGACTTGTGCTAAGTACCCAACTAAGAATAACAATGTAATTAACTTTTAATGATCTTCATCAGCTCTCCGCATACCTGCCTTGTGTACTTAGTGACTGATGTGCAATCTATAAACATCATGTCATGCTTCATGTGGTCAAACCTTTTGTACGCTGTCAGTTAGGAGTCGCCACCATCATCTAGTCAGCTTCTTCATCCTCAGCTTCATCGAGATTCAGACAAATTAATTTAAGCTTCTTTATAAAACTGGTTTCCTGCCAAAATATAATAACTTACTCGTATCTTCCCTCTTTGCCCTCGCTGCCATATCAAACATCAATGAATTCCAGATTCTTTAGATTCTATTGAAATTCTACCTTTTTTTCTCACTTTGTGTGTATATAGCATCGGAGTCGAAGTCTGATCGAGACTTGGAAATCCCTCAGTCATTATTAGTTCTCCGAGATTCGCTGTCGATTCGAAATCAAATCTCAACTTTTCGTGCGTTAATTGAGCTACGAGTATACGAGGAAAAGCTTGTGTGTAGTTATGGAAGCGAGTGAAGCGCCCAAGGAAGAGGAAAACTTCTTCAAAAAACTATGGGCCTACCGGAAGTACATCAATATGGAACCGTTTATGTTCTTCTATTTGATGCCGAGTGTGTTCAATGCTGTTGCCATTCAGAATTTCCCACTGGAAAAGGTTTTCTTTTTGTCATTCTGTCATTTGTCTTTGGATGATGCATTTGAGTCGTTGTTTTAAAACGTCATTATTTTTGTGTGTATATAGGCGTGTAGAGTGAATTACAACTACAGTGAAATTGTGTGTCAGGCAATTCTTGATAAAGAAGATTTCGGCATCGAGGATTGTGAAGGATTTAATTTTGACAACATGACAGTTGGCAGTGGATTGCTGTGGAATGTCACCCAAATGTCACCGAATTTCAACTATACCGTGTGTAAAGCCGAACGTGATGCTCAGAAATTGAGTGCACATGTGTCAGGAATTCGAGCACCCATTGGTGAGTTGATGGAGTTCTTTTAATTTGATTTGTTGTCATAACAAAAAGTGTGTGAATTTGAATGTCAAATGTCAAGGACAGTTTCTAAACAAATACAATATTCTTTGTTCAAAGATGTGTCGACATTTTTAATTATAGTTTGAGTTACCTACCTACTAAATTGCTTATAATTATATGCAAAACAAAATATCAAATACGAGTAAAAGAATGAAACCCGTTCAACCAGAATCTATTTTAATAAAATTCTAATTTTAATATTTGGTAGTGATAAAATGTTGAAATCAAAGGAATTTGTGCATGTTATATGGAAAAACTGTTTATAATGTTAAAAACGAGTTTAAAAAAAAGAAACTCATAGTGGTTATAAACAGAAAACAATTAAATAATTATTGTTTAACACAAAAAGATGAGCTTAATTTGTGATTATTTGTTTAAGTGGTAATAGATGGTCAAGTAATTTAACCGGAAGTGCGTAATGTTGTTTCTAAGATACCTTAATGATTTTAAGATCTGTGATTGATAATAATGATTCTACAATAATTATAGTATTTATATTATGAAAATCTAAGATGTATATAATATTAAATGACTGAATCATATCCAAATGAAATTTTGAAAAAAATAATGAGTTAGCAAAGAACTTTACAAAAATTTTCTTATTTTAAATAAATTGTTTTGTTAAATTAAATTTTATTAATCGTTGGCTTTAGCATAACAAATCGAATAAGTTACATTTTTCTGCATACAGATGTGAATTTGGGTTTCATTCCATTGGTTCTTTTACATTTGCATTCATTTGATTCATTAATTTCATTTTCAAAGTAATTGGTAATTTTTGTAAAGTTTGTAAAAAAATGTGTTTTCATGATTAATAATTTTATCAGATGTTTGAAATTTTACTACGAAATGTAAAATAAATATATAAAAGACTAGAAGTCAATATCTTTTATTTTTCAGTATATTTGTAGAAAATATTTTTTGTCTAAATGCTATTATCCTTGAATTCAATATCGAAATTATCTTGAATACACAAACTCAAACAAAAAAATATGGTCTAAAAAATAAACAAATTAGGGCTTAGCATTTAACCAATTAACAATTTTCTTAACAATTTAATAACTTTTCAAAAACTTTAAACAGTTTTTAACACGTCTAAACAGTGACAGATCATGCTTTTATTATTTTCCCAAATGTAGACTGGGTTATTACTTACCAACATCAACATTTCTCACAATAACACGCAGTTTAACAAATATTTTGATTTCGGTGAAACTGAAAGACCTCGGTAATTCGTCCTTGAACATTTCAATTTTCAATCAAAAATCAGAACTGTTCTCTTGCCGAACTTCAAATAACGAACTTTCCTTCATAAAGCCGAGTCTTAAAAAATGTTTTAATCTTCGTCTTCCAAAAACATACATATATGATATTATTATTAACTAAGAAAACGAACTCTTTCAAGTTAAATTAGCAAACAATTTTTTTAGAAAAAATTTAAAATATTTTAAATTGTTTAAGATCAGCAAAACCACGTTTCAGCTAAGAAACTTACTAAATATGGCTTTTTGGCCATAGTCTTCAGATAAAATAAAATCTTATTAACGTTAATCTTTTCTTTGCAAAAAAAAAATAACTTTAATTCTTGGTCAATATTCAATTTAATCGAATTGTGCTATTTAAAGCACAATTAATTGTTAACAAAGTTAGTTTTATTTAATTCTCTTATTACAAGTCAATATTCAAAGTATTCTTGGTGACAAAACAAGCTACAGGTTGATTATTTCGTACCTACACGAAAGACATCCGTGACATATGAAAACAAGAAACTCTATAAACAATTTAAAACCCCTATACATCCTTTCGTTAAAATATGTACATATCTACATAGATAACAAAGGTACTTAAGCTATAAAAATGAACCTTTTCGACAAAATGTGCTAATCTAGTATGATTCAAAGAATCCATTTTGTGTTTTTAATTTTAGTACAATGTTCTTAACTAAAGAAACTTAAATTGCTTTAGTTAATATTGTAATAACAATAACCACCAGTTTCACAGTTTTAGTTTAAACTTCAGTTTAAGAATTTATTCGGTTTCACAGTTTTGTTTAAACTGTAAACTCATAGTTTATTGCGCAGTTCAAGTTAACCGAGGGTATTCTGCCGTTTAAACTCCAGTTCAGTAAACAAAACTGACATTTCAATTTAATTGAATGGGGTTTGTGGGGAAAAAGTTTTTAGAACGTCGCGAAATATTAGTTTTTTTTTATTAATTATTAGACTAATTTACTAATTTATTATTTGTTGAAATATTCAAAAAATATATATTATATATCTGCCCTAGAGATCTATGTAAAAAAAATAACACTATAACATTTTTCTTTTCCTCCCTTTTTACTGTTAAGCTAATTAGCAACACTCTGTTTTATATTTGAGAATTATGAGTAATAATTGCTGTAATACAATTTTATTTTGATATTTATATTTTGTGAGTTAAGCAAATTGAAAACAGTCTATTTTTCACAAATGTACATGCATAATTTAGGGCAAATTAAATTAAATATGAAAAAAGAGGTTCGCCAATGTGACCTATTCGCAAATCTTATAAATTATTGCCTATGAAAAAAAATACAAAAAAATAATTAAAAGATGAAACAGACTTTTTCTAAAAAAAATAGAGGTGCTTTTTTTGACATTCTCACAAATAGTCTATTCGTTAGAGTGATTCTATTCTTTCGAATGAACTTTCTTAATTTTGAGATTCGATCGAATAACATTCATTTGATAAAGATAGCATAAAATGAACTTGAAAAAAGATTCATTTTCAGTAGCAGCTGTTTGACATTTACTATGTTTCTATTTGAATTAGTATGACCGTTTAACATATTTTTGTTTCCAAACATTTTATAGATGTTGGATAAAGAATCATGAAACAAAATAAATAATACATTTTTCATTATAAAGTAATGTTTAACCATAAATAAATACATATTCATTACATGTTTTGAAACTATTCTTAAAAAAATAAGTTGTCCATGACTCGTTCTAAATTTTTATTTTTTTCGTACACACTTGGTTACACTAAAGTATCAAACACAAAACAGAAGTGTTTGTGAAATGTCAAACCAAAAAGTGAAATCTTTCTTTATTTGTAATTGTTTTGTTTATTGTTTAATAATTTAAATTTGTTTGATAAAAACATAAAATAATTAAATACAAAATGAAAATATGGCATTTGTGTTGTTTTAAATTGAAGATGGTGCTGAAGAAGTTCAGAGGAGAAGGATAGCGGATGCTTCAAACCCATTGCTACCTCCGGGTTTTTCTTCCATTATTTTAATTAATTTTTCCTTTTATTCCCGGTTTGTCCAGTTGGATACGACATTTAAACATAAAACAACAAAAAAAATTTATAAAAGTATTTTATTTTCCATGAAATAATTAAAAACTAACATGTTTTGTTTCTTACACGACAGAGAAATTCAAACGATACAAAAATGACATTTAAGTCTATTCTTTCGAATGTCAAAATTGACTTAGCTTTCGCAAATGAATGAACTTTCTATGGATTGGGTGAACATTCGATTTGTGCGATTAACATTCTAATCGCCGAGTCTCAAAATTAAGTTTCAACGAATTCGACTCACTTTCGAAGGAAAGAGAATGTCAAAATAAGCACCAAAACTTTTCTTTAAAGGTATTTGGTGCGACTTTCAAAAAAGACAAAACAAATATATGTCTATATAAATAAATTATAAGAATCAATTTAAATTGAAATCTTCTGAGTTGTTGGTAATTACCTGCAAAGCAACTTAATTAATAAAGAAAAAAACATACCATAATGTCAATTACAAATGTCATTACAGGATAACGATGTGAAAATTGGTGTTGAACGCATTCACTAATTGTACTACAAAGCTAGTCAATCGTAAGCTGTCATGTTAATGACAGATGTCAACATAATATGTATAAGAAATATTTTTTATTATAAAATAAATAAAACCAAATATAAAATACATATGTGGATATGGAAGGATATATGCAAAATAAATTTAATTGATGAGAGTGGAATGTCAAAATCATTATTTATTATCATTAAGTAAACACTTTTATACTACGTTTTTACGGGACCCTAAACCGAGATTTAGGTAGATTTATCATAAATCTCCTCTAAATCTTGAAAATTCACCATACAAATATAAATCTCCTCAAATGAAGATTTAGAATAAATCTTCTCGAAATCTAGTTGGAAACCATTCGCTGAATGCTTTCAGTGAACTAAAATACCTATTTTTATGCAACGGACACCTAATTGTAAGCAACGAACTCGTTAAAATGACATTTTGTTTGTTTTGTTTTGAAACACATACTTAAGTGAACAATTTTTCAAGGTTACAATCGCAAATAATTCTAAAATTGATTTGCAGTAAAATAATGAATTAAAAAAGCATAGAAGATTACTAAATATACATTTAATTACTAATGATGATGACAAACAAGTCTTGCCGACTGAAAAAGTAAAAATATCCCTGTTTTTCCTTTTGTGAATTGTAAAATGTCGCAAACCAAACGTCTTCGAGATTTATTCTAAATCTCATTCGCTAAATCTCGGATTTAGAGCCGGTGAAAACGTAGAATTATACTACTTTTGACTTAGTATTCGTTAGTATTCCCAAGACCGAAGTTAACATACCGAAAAGTTGCTCGATGTTGTCAAGTGGGTAGAAAGCAGGTTAAGTTGTTCGCTATTGCCATCAACTCCGAACAGTTTAAAGTTGCCAACAAATTAGATACCTAGTGGGCACAAGACGTTAGACGATTTAGTTGAATTTATTTATCTTCAAATCTTCCTATCTTTATAGTTTGGTCCATAAACATGGACTTAACAATTGTCTAACGTCTTTTTCATTTTTTAACTGTCAATTTTTTTCTTTTTTCAGCTGCCATATTTCCCTTAATTGTAATTCTCTTCGCTGGTGGATGGAGTGATCGATACAACAAACGTAAACCTTGCATCATGTTTCCCCTTGTTGGGGAAGGTCTCCAATTTCTAGGTAATGTTTGTTCTATTAGTTTGTGATTTACATGATGGCATACTCGTAAAATTTAAAATGTGCTTCAAGGACTCTTTATCTCGGCAATATTTTTCGATGTTTTTCCAATGGAATTTGGTGCATACATTGAATCCATTGTGCCAGCTATGTTTGGTGGATTGAATTTCGTTCTAATGGCGGTTTACGGTTACATTACAAGTGCTACCCCAGAAGCAGATAGAATCTTCAGGTAAATGATTTGTTTTTTTTTTTTTTTTGTTCTTCGTACAATTTTCTAAGTACATACATAATTATTTATTTTTATTACTCCGAGTTAATTTTGTTCGGCTGTGTGTGGCCGCCTTAAATATTTCAAATGAAATGAATTATGACTGCATTCAGATCAGAACAAATTCTGAATGAATGCATTCAAAACTAAAAGTTCGTTTAACCAATGTAATAATCAAATTGTTTATTTTTTTAATGAATTTAAATTACAATGAGCACAGTTTTAAAATCATACTTGTATTTATTTCAGATTTGGAATATTCTCAATGTTTGTGAATTTTATTCCATTCGTGGGGCTGCCATTCAGTGGAATACTTTTCCTCAAGCTGGGATATGTTTGTTGGTTGATAGAAATTGATTTTCTTATTAGTTTTACACCTTCTCACATCTTTTTTTGACAGATTCATTTGCAATGAGTTGGATCTTCCAGTTGATAGCATTTTTTTACGTTTTGTTCTTCATCGATGAGATTCCCACCGAAGCCGAAAAGGAAAAACAGGAACAACTAGGAAAAACCAATACTGCCTTTGAAGTGACAGATGTCAGTGAGATGAATGGAAATAGAACAGCTATTTCGGCTCTTGACGCCGCTATATCAACGGGCCAAGAACCACCACCAAAGAAGTCGTGCTTAGCTGAATTCTTTGATCCAACTTTGGCAATAGAATGCATCAAGATGCCCTTCGAAAAGAGGACAAACTATGGTCAAGCTTTGTTCATTTTGACAATGATGGCTTATTTCCTTACTTCAGGTCCTGCTTCAGGTAAAATATACTGAAGTATCAAAGTGAATAAATCTTTTCAATGATTCTGGATAATTATGATTAAAGGTGAAGTCGATTACTGGTACCGTTATATTCTCATCAAGCTGAACTGGAATGGAAATCAGTTCAGTGCTTACAGTACATTTTCTTCAGCAAGTACAATAATAGGTGAGTACCTTTTGAAATTCTTATATTATTCAACGGATCTCGATCTGAAACGGCTCTGGTTTCAGGTACATTCATTGGAACAGCGATTCTTAGTAAGCTTTTGAAAATCTCTGATCCGATGATTGGAATTCTATCAGCCTTCTGCATTGTCATCTCAAGGTTTATGTATGTAAGTACATGTTTTCAATTTTAGTTGTAGAAAAAATTTAACCATTTTATTTCTTTTTCTTCAGGCCTTTGCTAAAGACTCCGTCATGTATTACTCTGCGGGTTTAGTCGAAATGTTCGTCGCCTTGAGAGTTATTGCCATCAAAGCCATTGGCTCTAGTATAGTAGACGGTGACGAACTAGGTCGGATGTATGCTATTTTCGGTGTTACCGATCCGATAGGCACTTTCATCATTCCACCACTTTACAGTTATGTTTACGAAAACACTGTTGACACATTTCCAGGAGCGATATTTCTTCTGAGTGAAGTTTTCTACATTCCAAATGTTATTGTTTTTATGTGAGATTTTGACTTGTTACAAAGAATTAATTCGTCACCTTAATGAATGTCTTTCTTAATTTTAGAATTTGCTACATCCTATTGAAGAAGAGAGAGAAAAAAGGTGAAAAAATTGATGTTGGTTCGACTAGACCAGCTGATAAAACGAATAAAGTGGATGAAAATGTTGAATCACAAACTGAAATTACTAGCTTATAAGAAGGTTATGTTAAAAATAAGTATGTACAAGTGGTCTTAAGTTGACTAAGTTGTTCTATAAATGTTGTTGTTTTAATCAGTTTTTGAAAATTACAAATAAGATTTTACTTTAAACATTTTTGTTGTTTTAGTTTTATTATTGCAGTTTTTATTTAAACTGGTGGTTAAAAAATGTAATCTTATTTCATCAATTTTAAATCACAGTTATTTCATAATTTATTATTTTTCTGGATTCTGTAAATCACCCCAAACGTTTTTATCAGGTTTCGTTTTATTGCCATCGACATGGATAAACACTAATAATCATAAACATGTTCATGAGTTTCATGCAACTTTTTTGCTTATGGATATTTTATTTTTGAAGTCAAATACTTTGTTCAACTAACTCCACTAGACTAAATCAGGCTATTTGTAGATGTATGGTATTAAAATCTACAAAATCTTCTGTACTAACACACTGATAAGCTTTCATTGAGCGAACCTACTCTAGTTTATAATTTTCTGCACTACTTCAAAATCAGTTAGACTGTTATTACACCTTGTCTTCTGACTTGAGTGATGGAGGAAATTGCCAGATGAGTCGCTGTCCAAGTTTTCGACGATTCATTTTTGACATTTCTTTTTCACTCATTCGTTATGTTGCTATTCCGTTTTATTTAAATTAGTCATGCTCTAGTTCATGAACCTGCACTGCACTTTTTCTAGTTAAAGAAAGCTTCTATAATTTGTATGCGACAGTTCGCTCTCTTATTATATTTTGCTGTAAGAATTTCAAAACAAAATTTGTTGCCAAACAGACCTAAACCCTGTTAATATTATATTTCGCTTAAGAAAAATGAAAAGCAAAGTGGTATCAGTCAAGCATACATTTGAAATAAATGCAGTTTATTTACGCCAAACCGGATTAAATTCACGAATCGGACATCATTAAAATCAGAAGAATTGCTTCAAGTCTCGGTTGGCAAACATAGCTTCTTTAATATTAATAGATCGGAATTGTTTTGCAAAAAAGTAATATTCACCCATATTCCAAAAGTCGTATTTTGTCTCGTACTCATAGTCGAACTCGAACTCGTATCGTATCAAAATCGTTATTCTTAAAGTAGTATACTTTGCCTACGAGAAGCTAAAAAAAACAACGTATATCGTCGCTCGTGTGTAATTGTCAAATTCAATAAAATTTAAATTTGAAAATCGTTTGTGTTGTTTTTCAATCAGGTAATTCAATTTTAATAAAATTATGATGAGTTCCATGAATTTATTTTTCCCGGATGATAACACCGAAAGTGTTAATTTAGCTATTATACGGAGAAAAATTCGTGATGCATCGAATCCGATGGATTTGCCAGATGTTTAGTATGTTTTAATTGTGTGTATTTTTGTAATATGTGTATATATCAAGTTAAAAGTTGCAGTTTCTACAAGATATTTCGGATGCCAAAAGAAGCTTTCAATGAGATACTGGGAGAGGTCACCCCATTCTTAAAGACTTGCGTGCATTCAAGATCAGTCCCACACATCCTTAAGCTGGCTGCCGTTTTACGTTTTCTGGCTGAAGGAAACTATCAAAACGGGGTTGGGAGGGATTTTAATTTAGCTATCGCCCAGCCTACATTTTCCAAAATATTAACAGAAATGTTAAACATATTTGAGCAGAAGATTTGTCCAAAATACATTCATTTAAAATTAACGCCAAGAGAAAAAGAAGAGGCCAAACTGAGCTTTTTTGCAAGAACTGGCTTTCCGGGTGTTATTGGATGCGTTGATGGTACCCACATCAGGATTTCAAGTCCGAATAAGGAAATCCAGCATCTTTTCTATAACAGAAAAGGTTTTCATAGCATTAATGCCATGATGGTAAATATAAGAATCTAAAATAAGCATGTTTGTTTTTATAAAATTTAACAAACTTTAGATTTGTGATCACAAAATGCAAATACGCTTTGTAGATGCAAGGTACGCTGGATCATGTCACGATAGTTACGTTTGGATGGACAGTGATACAAAATTATATTTTCAACAACAGTTCAGTGAAGGAATAAGAAATGAGTGGTTATTAGGTAAATCTAAATAGATATGTACATTACATAGATACCTACACCACGTTTCAAAAGTTACTATATTATTTTGTTTATATTATAGGAGATTCTGGATATCCATTGGAACCATATTTGATAACACCATTTCGGTCTTCATTGGAGGGAAGCTTGGAGTCATCTTTCAATAAAGTACACTCAAAAGCAAGAAATGTAATTGAGAGAGTTTTTGGGATTCTAAAAAATAAATTTAGATGTATTTTGGGTGCAAGAGAATTGCATTACAATCCCAAAAAAGTTTCTCAAATAGTAAACGTTTGCTGTTGCCTCCACAACCTATGCATAAAATTTAGATTGAATGAAAATGAAACATCGGAAGACAATTATGAAGACGAAAACAATCAATACGACCAAGACGATACGACTCTTGCTTCAGAAGAACAGGTAGACCACATAAACAACGCAGTTGGTTTACGCAACACAATAATGAGATCTGTAAACTATAACTAGAACAAGAAATAAAAATACATACATTTAAATGAATAAGAACAAGGGTTTTATTTAATTTTTGAAATCAAACATAATTTACTGCATTTTTTCCAATAATGCATCTAACTTAAGTTTTTTTATTTGTAATACTTGTTGTTGAAAATTTTTTGTGCATTCTAATTGTTCCTCTTTAATTTTTACCATTTTTCGGAGGTACCTGTTGGAATCCTTTTGCTCTCTTAAAAGAGACTCTTGAAGTTGAGTTTGCTTGAGTAATAGTTGAAGACGTTCTTCTTCCATTTTCTTTGTACTTTCTTTTCGTTTTTTGTTTTTGGGAGTGGTGTAACCGACTTGCGCTTCCTCGTTTGATTCTTCAAATACTCGGTTATCCATTTCTTCATCACCATATATCGTTTCGGCTTCAGGGGGAGGCTTAAATACTCCAATGCTTGTTCCTTGAGGATTGACAATTAACTCTAAATTTAGAATTTTAGCAATGCTCTCCTCAAGCTTGGTCAAGCATACGCTTGTATTTTCACCTCCCCTGTGCCTTTAAACTGCTGCTTATTGTGGCGCATTTTTTGTTTGACCAAATACTTTTGGTCATTCCAAACCTTAAGAGAGACGTTATAATTTGTGTTATTATTTAAAAATATATTTTCTTACCTTCAACCAAGCTGGGCCATCTCGCATGGGTGGGCCCAGGCTATTTAATTTCACTGAAAGATCCACCCAAAACCCTTTAACGTTGGCTTTCAATAGCCCACTCTTCCCATGTCCCCTTGCGATCTCCAAGTTTTCTTCAAATGCAGAAACCAATGCCTCAAACTGCAAACGATTTGTTATTTTCCTAAATATGGTACATGCAGGTATTAATAACGTTGGGTTCAAATAAATTAATAAATGTACTTACATTTGTTTTTTGTCCATTTTTATCAAATGAAAATATGTAACTCTCGTAAAGGAAATTATACACGACTAATTATAAACACAAATACGACTTTAATTTAATCGAATACTAGATTCGGAATAAAGATAAAATACGAGTAGTCGTATGCGATGTTTTGCGTTTCTCAATATTAGAACGAGTAAAGTCGGATATTCGACTCCTGTAATGACAACATACGACTGTAGTCGAATACGAGACATAAATACGAGTTTCAGAATATGGGTGATTATTGTTATACATACAAAAAGGGAAGCATCACAAAGTGGACTATAAACGAGCTTTAAATAATTTCAAACACCATCTGAAATTATTTTTTTTAATAAAATTCTAATCTATTTTGTCTCGATGATTTAGTTCCTTATGTCAAGAATCCAGATGTATATTTGATTCTGGTGGCACAGATTGCGCTCTCTTGATTTTTATCATTTATTAGACTTTGGATATAGAATTTTAATTTTTTTTTTTTCAGTTTCAATTTAAACAGGTAGGCAACGAGATATGTATCTGCCATATTATACTGAAGTGAATTAAATCAATTTCCTTTTGTTTTCCTGATTCACTGAATGAAAGTTTCACTTCATTGTGAAATTCCTTCTAGATCAAAATATTATAATTTATTCTATCTTCTTAAAACCACTCTTTTTTATGCATTCCTTTCCCTAACTAAATCGATTTCGATAAAAATTCTGTTTCTCGCACATCTCTACGAACTTCCCGGTTTACAAACGGTGCCTCCGAATTCGGAACTAAATTCACCAAGCGACGACTACCATCGCCTGCCAACGCCTTCAACCACCTATATGTCTGTCTCTTGTGTTGTTGAAAAACAATGTCGACCATCCACGTTTGCCAGAAACAAACAACACCACTATCACTCAAGTCATAAACCACGAGCAAAATCCAGCAAACCAACGGGAATTGGAAAAAAGCGCCGT
Source organism: Scaeva pyrastri (assembly GCA_905146935.1). NCBI lineage: Eukaryota > Metazoa > Arthropoda > Insecta > Diptera > Syrphidae > Scaeva > Scaeva pyrastri. Next base: position 132,526,548 of record LR989927.1, read on the forward strand.
ACGCGTTGTTTCTGCTTTGATTTCGGAAATCGGAATTCCTATTCGGACTCATTTCGTTCGTCCAGCGCTGCTGCTGTTTGCTGAGCTGAATTGTCATTGTCGCCTTCGCCGTCGCTGTACGCTGTACGCTGTCGCATATCGCATTTTCGTCGTCATCGTTTCGTTCGTTTGAGAAGAGAATTTGTTTTTTTCCTTCTTCTAAATGTTATTTTTCATTCACTTCACTTGCCCTCGGACGAGCAGTGGAAAATCGAATTGATTAAAGTTTTCTTTTGTTTTTATTTTAGCAAAGAATCAAATTAATGAAAATCATCTCAAGTGCTCGATAAATTATAGATTGTGTGAAAATAATGCAAAACCTGCCAACGGTGCTCGCTTAAAATGAGTGGCATTAATTTTTCTCATTGAAACTTCGTCGCCCGTGTCGTGTTTCATCAACGCCGTTGCTGGCTGCTTGTGGAGCGGAGCGGAGCACCGAGTACCGTGTTCCGAATCGAGTCGGGGAGTTTTTTAATTTTGTGTGTTGTGCAAGTTTTCATTTCGTTTCTATTTTTCCTCCATTGATTTTAATTGAATTGAATTTGTGATGCAAGTGAATCAAAAACAACAATTTCCAGTTGGCTTGGAAGATATACAAATTATTTTATTCTAAAATTGTGTGCGAAAATCATTCCAATTGCAGCGCTATCTTGGAATCGAGAATAATCGAGACGAGACAAACAGAAATACGATATAAAAATTAAAAAAAAAAAAAAAAAATACAAATTAAAGCAAACATAAGGCGAACGCGAAGGAGCCAAGGTCTGCCTCTGCGCTGCTGCAGTTGACGTGACGTCGTCCTCGTCGTCGTCATCATCACCACACCAGATTATCGTCGACTCTACTCGACGCCCCAAAATGGATACGTTTCGAAAGTGGTTGAACAAACCCAAGGTAATTTTGTTTTCTTGTTTTGTTTTTGAAATGCATAAATTGTGTGTAAGAATAAAAAAGTGTCGAATTAGGTGTCGATTTTGTGGGGGGATAGTTTTGAGAATTTTGTGTGAAAATGCTCAAAGCAGCGCCACAGAGTAACCTGATAACCCAATTCGCTTTCGCATTGGCAGGCGGATTCTGCAGTCTGCTTGTGCTTCTGCAGATTCAGATTCAGATTTTACTTTATTTTATTTCTTCTCGTCCGTCGTTGTCTTTATTGTGTCGTAGTCGTGTCTCGGAATTTCATGTGTGAGAGTTGTTTTTGTTTTTCTTTGCATTTGCAAAAACGAACGAGACAACCATAACAACAAAAACAACAAAAACACAAACAACAACAAAGAATAGTACACACTTGAGCAAGCAGCAGAAACAGAAACAACAGTAGGCGCGAAAAGTTGTCCAGCAGGTTTGTTATTCGAATTTTCAAAAGCAAAACAACTTTTGATGGAAAGCAGCAACACTGAAGCACTACAGCACTGAAGTACCGAAGCACCAACCACCACCAGCAGCGGGCAGCATTCGCAGCCGTTCGTCGTCGTCGTCGTAGCCAGACAAGGTGGATTATTATCGATAGAGACTTATCCCTTGATTTGTTGTTGTTTTTAATTTTGTTTACATGCGAATCTCGCTAGTCACTTGGATTTCCATTTCAATGAATCGACAGACGCACGGACGGATTGACGATGAAGTCTTAATTGGAAAAAGTCACAAAATAGAAAGAGGTTATCTGCGTCGTAGAGATTTTTGTGAATCACAATTCCTATTCCTATTTTATCTATCTATCTATCTACCTTCCCACATGTGTACATTGTTGCGTATTGTAGTGAATTTTGTTTACATTTTGGGCTAATTATAAGTTATATGTACGTGGGTTTTAATGGTACATAATCTTTGATGATTACTCAAGACAATAAAATGTAACACTTCATTCAGTTCAAATGATTTTTTTTGTTTAATACGCCGACGTACATGTTTAGGTACAAACACAACTTTGTAAGGAGTGACATTATGTTTTGGTATTAAGTAGTGGGTTTTATTATGACAAACAATTATCGTTCCGCGGTTTGTGTATCACTGACCATTTTTTTATTAAGAACTCACATATTTGACGTCGTCGCCAAAAACGGTGCTAAGTATTTTGGTTTTGTTCATCGATGCAAGAATGTTTGTATACCTTCTGATCTGGTCTTCATTCATTCCAAAACTCTATTATAATTCTCATAGTCGATCGGTCAAATTTTTCACTTTTTTCTAATAAATCTAGGCGCATTGCGCCAATGGTGGCTTAAAAATTGGTCTGCAATGCTTTTAGAGTGTCTGGTGGGCATAAACGATGGTCATTCTTGTACGAGTGGAACCAAGATTCTTAAGCACAATTTAACACGTGGTCGTGGTCGACATTTGGGCTTCTTCAACACCATACACGCATATCTTTGTGCTGTTGGTGATTTCTCACTTAGACGTATAATGGACGGAGAAAATGTTCACGATTTGGAAAGGTTTTTCTGGGTTTTAAGGATTTATGAGGATTGAGGGATTGTACTATTTCAAATTCATTGTTCGGTTTCTAGATAATGTTCTTCTAATAATCAAATTTGTGTTTTCCTTCACATCATGTAAAGCCCCAGACTTTGTGCCGATCGGTTGATCTATATTATATCTATAGATAGCTGATAGTGTTGCATTTGCGTTATCTAGTGTTTATCTGCGCTTGATAATGGTAATTCCCTTTCTTGGCAATTTTTAATCACATAATGCTCAGTCACGTTGAACTACAAGGTCAACTAGCTGTTGGTTGTTCAGTTCTGCATTTTAATGTAGGAAAACATAACTTTTTATCAAGTTGATTAAAAGTTATTAAATATTTCCAATGCATAAATTCCAATAAGTTAAAAAAAAAAAATCTTTGTCTATCCATCTACATCGCTGTTGAATAAAGAAATACATTATTTTTTCTGGGAATTTACCCCTAAAAACGTGCGAAAGTGATTAAATGAACATATTAAAACTATATCACATCTTTATCCATTTAGACTTTCGCCAAAAATTTGTGATTCTTGTCACGATTGTTCTTATAGAAAAAACATACATACTTACATGAATACATGTGAGTATGTACATAACCGTAGGTATGTAATTTAAATTCTAAAGGCTTTCGAGATGAAATAAGCTTGAAATATTTAAAATGAAATTCATCTTGACAAAAAAATACCATCATCCCTTTGTATGTCATAATCATGTTAAACAAATGGTTCATTTATACAGAAAACAATCAGTTTTTCATGTAATTGTTTATTTCTTCGTTCTTGTTTTTTTTAGAGATAAGTTCAATTACCTTTCTTTGTGGACAATGTTAAAACTGTATTGATGAACATACGTGAACAGTTCAAATGACGAAAAAAAGCCCAAGGCTACGTTCTTGTACCGAATTAATCGCAGAACAAGTTGCTGATAAAAAATATCGTCTATCTACAATAACAATTTTCTTTATAAAGAATTTCTTTGTACTATTTTGTAATCGATACGAGTATGTACATTACATTTGTACCTTTCAGATTCTTTTTTTTTTAATTAATTATAATGTAAGGGAAATTTTAAAAGCTTTGGATAAGAAATAATTTGAATTTCTAAGTTGTATTCTTTGAAGTAATCCCTTCTGATTCTGATATAAACACTAGTACCAACCAGTGTTTCTTTAAAAACTCCAACGTCATTGGTCACTTCCTAATCATTTCTAAAGACCTTGTACCACTTGTAAACATTTTTTTGACTTACTGTGGCACCATCCAAACGGTGGGTTCCAATATTCCTGAACACTTAATACCATTTTTATCGACAGCAAAAATATTCAAACACTAAACACGTTTAACCTTTTTAACATGTCCCTCAAAAACAAACAAAAAATAATGTTTCCGTAAAATTGTGAACATAGAAGTCTGGCAAGATAAGATAATGGTATTAGGATGCTATGAATAAAGATTGTACACCATTCAAAGAATTTTATATGAGACGTTTTGGTCTTCGAATGCAATATAAATAACAAATCATTTATAACACTTGAGGAGTACAAGATTCCTGTGAACAAAAATTTTAAAATCGTGATGCACAATTGCACACTCATAAGTTTTCTTATAAAAACAATCCTTTGTTGATCGACTATGATTTTCAAAGTAGATCGGAATCTTCGTGGTAAATTTTCCACTAAGTTTTACCATCTGCTCTAGGGAATAGAATATCATGTTGAATAGACTTCAGTTCAAAGTTAAGCCAGACTTCTCGGACGAAGAACAGACAGTTTCTTCTGCAAACCAGCCTAATATTATAATTATTTCAATCGAGAAGTAACCAAATGCTCCGCTAAACGGTAATGTGTAGGTTTTCCCTAAACAGCCAATAAATTGATTTGGTGGATATAAGTGAGTGAGTTATAAATACTTAAGTGTGTCAACAGTTTTGCATCAAATGGGTGTTTCCAGCAATGCCTGCCCGAAGTTTTGTATCAGGACTTATGACAGGACTAGGGATATAACAACAAAACATACGGATTGTTCAAAAACATCGTTTTATTCAACCAAAGTTTAAAACCGGTAGCGTCTGATGGCTACGTTTTTTTTAAGACGCCGCAGCTAAACAGGATTTTGACATAGGTGGGTAACACAAGTGGAAGTGAATATGAAAATACTTGGTGTGCGAAACAAGACAGTTGATGATTTACAACTGCATACATATGTTCTCTACAAGATAACAACTAAAGTACAAATAAGCTCTTTGCTTCAATTCGAGATATGAATAGGACGACTCCAATGTTTTTAATCTGGAATTGAAATGCATAGCTTTTATATCCTAAAATTGTTAAACATAAGAAATAAAAGGAATAATTTACAGTTAGACGCGCTAAGTTGCATCACTTTTCTCAATTCTTTCAATCCGTGAAGCATAAGTTGAGCATAGTTGTTTATAAACAGTTACAAATCCCAATGATTGCATTGTGCTCCAGTTTCAAAAGTTAAGTGTTAATCTGGGCAAAATAGTTTCATCATAAAAGCTTCTTACCTTCCACCCCACGTTTTTATCTTTTAAAAGCTCGAGATAAATAGAAAAAAAAAACGAAACAAATCCTTGCATTCCCTGGAAGTTCCTTCACTCTGTACATTCAAGCTATTAGCGCATCTTGAGTCTTTTTTTTCTCATTCCATTCCATTTTATTGTATTTTGTTTTGTGTTTGTGATTATCAGCTTTATTTAATGTTAGTTTCTTTTTTTTTGTATTTTCGTTCTTTTTAAAATAAAAAATGAAATTTTATTGCAACTTTGAACACAACTGTGTTTTTGTGTTGTAATTAATATTAATAGCAGATTGGCCTCATTTTATGTTGTTGTCATTTCGATTGTCACAAAAGGCTGCTTTTCTGCTTCTGATTCTGATTCTACCTCTACTCTACACTCCTCTTCTGTCTGTCTGTCTGTCGTGTTCTATGTCTATTTTAGATTTTCTCTTCTTTTACATTTTTATAAAAATAGCTGCGTCCCCCAAAAAATCAACAGAAAAGAAAAAAATAAATCCCAACGGCATAAGAGAAAGATTGGGCACATTATTCGTTTATGAAACTAAAAAAAAAAAAAAAAATACAAAAAAAAGCTTCACGAATGCATTCTCGCTGCGTCCTTTTTAGTGTTTGTATTTTTTCTTTTTTACAGATAATGTCTTTCTATCTTGTGAATTGGTGCAGCTATACATTTAGAATAGTATTTCTCTCTTTTTTAATTTTAATGTAGGTATCTTGTCTTGAAATGATGAGGATTGTGTCAGTGTTTTTAAGGCTGAAAGAATTTAAATATGTTCCGTTGGAGAACCTTGACTAAGTGATTAACACTCTCAACTCAACTATCATCAAGGATTTCTTTGATACTTTCTAAAAGTGCCAGAACTCTTAACATTTTCCTTGATGGTTAGAATTTCAACAAAAATGTGGTTTAAAAGTTAAACTACAAACTAAAAACAAAGCAAAGAAAGCTGTGTAACACATACTCGTTCAAACAACGGGAATAAATTCCACACCAAACATATTCTCCAAACTAAACGTCTTCATCGCTTCTTTACCTGAAATCACAATCCAAATCCCAATCCCACCACTGTACAACCGAATTAAACGAGCAAACCAACCGACAGTTTAATAAATTACTTTCTGTTCGTTCTTTTCCAAATCGTTAAACTCTTTAAACCTACATAAATACCAACATTATAATAAAACATGTTTTGTTTGCCAAATTCCCAAGAACCGTAAATCCTGTTCCACTTCTCTTCGGGATCATCGTGACTTACCCAACACCTTTCATGATTTCATGTAGTTTGTTACCAAGAGTTTAGAGATGGTTCCCTATATCAACTCGTACCTAAATGATGACATTCTTTTTTTTTTTTTTTACAAAAACCAACCGACCAACACCATCATCAGGAGGAAAAAGTTAACAGTTAAAAAAATAAAAATAAAACACAAGTTGACCTGGTTTATAGAGAGCTGGAAATTTCCCCCCCACATACAAAAATACGAGTAGGTACTAACTGCATTTTTAAATATTCATTGCAATTTTGTGTGTGTTCCTTTCTTCTTTGTCAAAATATAACTTTGGGCCAATCAAGAACAATAATAATTGTGAGTGGTGCATTGCGTGTTAGGTTTAATAATAAAAAAAATACAACAAACCAATTAACCAAACCGAAAACCAAAAAGACCAACCTTGAGCTCGAGCTCGTGGAGTTGATAGATACTTGTAATTTGTATAATTACACATGTATCTACTAAATTGTATATTGGTTGTTTTTTCTTCTTGAATTTTAAACAAGTAACTTTGGTAATGACAGCTGTTCCATAAAGTTAGTCCAGTTTACCATTGCCAATATTGTTGTGGTAATCAAGAATCTACTATACTCCAGATACGTTTTAGTTTTCGTATGACGTCATTCCGGTTCATTCAATAAAGTCGGACATTTGTACAATGTACATACTTATATTTGGCATTGAGTGGTTGGCAATAGTTGGTAGTGGTAGTAGAAATAAATTTACTATATGGAAACACAGTTAAGTCTCTCCAATCAGGAAGGAGCTGAGATGAAGGAAAGTAAGTTTAATCGACATAACATTTTTTGAATCTAATAATTCGATAATTTATTTCCTTACAGAAAAAGAAAAAAACTTCGAGGAGTTAGATAAGTTTGAGTTACGTTTAGTGTGCCTGTGATTGGACACAGCCTTAAGTGAGGGGTCCCTTCAGAGTCATAATGGCCACTAACCACATGACTCCAGTTACAATTTGAGCTGACCATCAGATAAGGTGTAGAATTGAGTTCCTTTTGACTGATGAGTCATTGTTTAAGCTTTGAATGTATAAAGCGTATAAAATCTGAGGATTTAAGGTTCCTCCACGTCTACACGCAATCCAAAGACACTGAATTGAACATCACAGAATCTTCCTCTCAAATCAAAGAAGAAATTCTTGCTTGTGATTCATTTTGAAAGACTAGATTGATCAATCAGTCTTGTAATGGTGTCGTTGATGTTGATTTTTTGAGAAAAGACATTTCCACTACACTACGACGTTTTGGGAATCAGCATTACAGCCCAAGAAAACTAATTTCTCGTAAGTAAATTCCAAGTTATGTGTTAAAATAATTTATGGTCGAGAAGAATGCTTCAAAGGGACACAATTTCCCAATTTCTGTGATTCTAGTCGGTTTTTTACGGAGAAATACGTCATTCTCCTTCAAATGTAAAGAAACGAGTCTGACAGTGATGGACTGTTTTTCCGAAATCAATCCAATAGTGAAGATTGTGGTACCACAGGGATCGTTCCTTCAAGTTTTACCAAAAGCGTAAGAGGCAATTAATGTCGGATTTTGTTAGATCGTCCCTCTTATTCTCCTCTTCATGCACACGTCTTCGTAAAAAATCATTTCTAGGATCTTCAAGTTGAAAAGCATTACGTAGTATCCAATTAAGACATCTATAAAATAGCTTATATGCAATCTATCATATACAAAAAGTAGATTTGAATACTTACCATGGAGCTAAGGCCAGATCTTGTTTTGACCTCAGACAAGTAATAGTGTTGGTGCAACTGTGGTTTGTTTTCTCTATGGTTGCGGTAGGCAATGGCACAGTAGATGTAATGCTCGACTTCTTATCTAAAGGTTTTAAATTCAATTCTAGTTCTAGGCAGAATGTTTCTCTAGTTCCTCCAGTTTTTACTGGATATCACCCGTAGAAAATAATAATAATAATAACTCTCCATTGTGCCCAAATCTTCTTTCTATTCATTCTTCTTCTTCTTCTAAGTGTAAATCATAAGCCATTGAGTGCCAGTAAATTATTTCAAAAAATGGTATTTTACTTTGCCCGAGTTAATATGCCTCTGAGATCATACGAATGTTGGATTTATAAGCCAATGAAGGTTATTTTGTTCCACTTTTTGCAAGTTAGCCAACTTTGTAGCTTCTTATGAAATTTCCATATGGCCCGGTTCCCATCAAAGTCGTTTAAGCCATCTCCATGTGAGATAATAGGTATTTTAGGGCATTTAATGAATTGGTCAAGGCAGAGTCGAGTGATTTTATAGGTGCTTGGCTTTCTGTGAATATGGGTTGTCTTGAGTCAAAAAAGGACTTCTCTGATAGCTAGATGTTTAGCTACATTAAGTAGGCCAAATGATAGAAGAGACTTAAATTTACTCAAGTACAAGATTCTGTTTCAAAAATATATAATTTTCTTTTATATGAAATTTCCGTTATAAACAAATTTTGTTTCATACAATCGAAATAACGGTTCACCGAGATGAAGTAATGTTTTGCAATTGGGAGATTCGACTGTGAATTCGTTTAGTTTATCAGTGAGTTACTCACAGTTTCACATGGTCACTGATAGTTTCTACCGGAATAAGTGTGGGGTGTGGACCATCATCATTAAGTGGGAAAACGTGGAGTACAAAAATGAAAATTGTAGTTTGTTTTTTTTTTCTGCAAAATGCAAACAAATTCGAATGAGAAAACAAGAAAAAAAACGAAAAAAAAAAGAATTATAGTTGCAGCACCATGGTCGAAGAAAAACCTTGGAAAAAATTCTCAACTCGAATAGTTATTTTATATTTTTTTTTCTGTTGTGATTCAACAATTTTATTCTTTTTCTTTCCATTCATTGTGTGGACCAAGGGGGGGGGGGGGGTTTGTGAGGCAGGGCGTTGGGAGTTGCCTTTCAGATTTCATTAAATAATAAAATAGGCTTTTTTAATATTGAAAAGTCTTGCTTAGGATGAGATTTGTTTGTGTCCAAAATTGGGGAAAATTATTTTTCATTTTGGTTTTACTTCTTTTTTTTTTTGTTGTTGTTGGTGAACCTGTATCTGTTTGTATATTTGTTATTTGTATGTTCTCTGATGAAATTGATGATTTATTGATTAAAGAGATGAATTACTTCGAGTTTTGGTACTTAGGTAATTGGTTTGGTTTTGGTTTTTTGTATTTCAATAATTTGATGATTCAGTGAAGGAATATTTGAATAGATTGAAATTTATTGAGGTTTTTTATTCTGAGAAAATAAATCTACCTGCTTCTTTATCGAACCATGAAACGAAAAATATTTAGGTTATGTCTTTTGATATCGAAACGTGCCTGATAAGCTGATCTGAATTTATAAAATTAAATTGAAATCAGCAAAAATGTATGTTTTTTTTTTTGTTGCTCATTTTTGATCAAACAATTTGAACGCTTTTAATGAAGTTTTTTGTTTGCCTTGAGTAAATAATAATCAAAAAGGTTGTTTTAACATTTTTTTTTCTTTTGTTTAGTTTTTGTTTTTATTTCATCAACTTTATTATCTTTAAGTGTGCTGCTAGCCACTTTTGTTGACAAGTTTTTCGAAAGATTTCAATAATATTTACCAGTTTTGTTCTTGATATTTTAGTATACATATGTACAATATATATGTTTATACAAACATACGCTCTCGTATGTAATAGTTAATTTTTTTTTTTATTATTTTTAGTTGATGATGATAAGAAATTGGGGATTTAGAGTTGAGTTGAAGATTGTGAGTGATTTAATAATAATGATTTGTTTTCTTTTAAAATAAAAGCTCGACTATTATCATCATCATCAACAGTCTTGAAGCTCCAAGGTTGAGAAAATTGTATACATAAGTGGACTAAGAGCTTTTATCGATTCTTTTAATTACATTAATAAGGAGGACCTAAGAGAAGTTACTTAGATAAAACAACCCAGGGCATCGCCACTTGATGGTGTTATCTTTAGTTCGAAGGGAAAAATAAATAATTCCTTCCATCAAGTTATAATTTTTTTTTGTGGAGAGGGGGAACGGTGTGTAATGCTAAGATGGAATAAAATTATCATTTCACTTTCAGAAAATATCTAGGTAAACTTTTTTTGGATCAAATAAATTGGGTTAAAAACAAACAATGATTCTTTTCCTTGACCTGTTTTTGAGGTAAAGAAAACAAATGTGATGTTGACTTGGCTTGCAAAAAAAAGTAGGTAAATGTAAGCAAGGCAAGGATTCGATAAGGAAAAATAATGTGAAAACCTCAGGATTGTTGAAAATTTTTAGTTTAATTACATATTCCTTTTTTGTTTTCGATGGGTTGATCTTTAAACTGGAGTTCTTTTCTTTTTCGTCTTTTCGAACATGGTGGCTGGGATCGGATGATTCTTTTGACGAGAGTATTGTTATTGAAAGCAGTTTGGCACACCAACAACACCGACCATCGCCAACAGGTACACAGACGATATCAACAAATTCCTTGGGAACAAGCTGTACACGATGCCTTTACCCAGATCGAGCAGGTGGCATACAATATCTGGGACTTCACATTAGTGAGGAAAAATAATGTACATGGTGGCGTGGGTCAATCAAGGTTTCAAGGTAGTAGCAGACCGATAACAACATCGAAGAAGAAATACGCGGTAGGCTGCTCAAAATTAACAGAGACAAATGGAGCCTGTCTAAGGTTTTTTTAAAATTCAGAAACCTTACTTTAACTTCTAAGCTGTTGTGCAGGACGATATAGTTCTGCCAGGACTCACATATGGATCCGAGACCTGGGTACTTAGAAAAAGGCAGAATTTTTGGCCCGTATGTGAGAAAGGACGATTCCGAAGATGTTACAATCATGAGTTGTATGCCATCTACTTCGAAGCGGACATAGTGAACAAAATATTAAGCTCGTTGAGCTTGTCAGGAAGCTAGAATGAGCATGAGTTTGTAAGCGCCTTTCAGCTGTTAGAAAATACTTCAAAAAGAGTTGACTTGGCTTTACGGAAAGTGAAATTAAGAAAATATGAACGGGACGTGCGTCGGTCGAAGCCACCAGAATTGTCGCTTTGTTTTGACTAAAGCTGATCGGATTTAATAACCTGATATGTATCTTTTGGCATTACAATAATTTAAGGTGCACGTTTTTAAAGAAAAATCTTGATTGTAACCTTCATTCATACGAACACAACTTAAAATTGGATCTAGGTTCCTCAAAAAAATAATGTCAAATATTCAAATCCATCCCATTACCTCTTAACAATAGAACTGGTCACGCCAAATAAACACTCAACAAGCTTTTAATGTATACAAAATCTCTTGTGATATTCCAGAAGCCCTTATCTAGGTCAAACCTATTAAAAACCAAACCGCTAACTAACCATGTAATGGGTAAGCGATTTCTAAAAAAAAAAAATACAATTAAAAAAAGAACAACAAAACAAAACTATTTTACGCACAATAATAGTGAGTTACCTACCAACTGAAGGCTGCTTTTGGTTAAAAGCAAATTAAACAAAATTTAACAAAAAGAAAAAAAATAAACAACTAACATAAAATTGGCTCCTAATTTCTCCGACATTGACACGAACATTTTTCTATTTTACAAATAAAATGTCGTGGTATAAAATATATTTACGGACTAAATAGTTGTGGCGGCGCGGCTCGGCGCGGCGTCATCATATCGTCTGGCTCCAATGGACAGTAAATATATGTAATACATATGTCGCCACCGCCAGGCCGTACTGCCATGCTGACATAATTTTCGCTGTAACTGCCTCCATATTTTGTTGTTTCTGTTGGTGCCCTCGCACCATTCACCAACCATTCATTATTTTTGTTCCTCTCACCTTTTTTTTATTATTTTGTGATTCTGGGGTGACACAGTTCTAAATTGTCGTAATTGAAGGTGTGTTATGACGGGGGCATCAAAAGGCCTCCTAAATGGCTAAGTACCACAGTCATTAGTTTGCAAAAAGTTTAGTTAAGTTCAAATTTGTTTGTGATTAAATCACGATTATTTTTTTCTGTATTCATATTTCATATTTATGTAGGTACACGAGTCAACCTTGTCCTCAAACAGTGATAGATGGAAATCAAGCGTCGGATTGACACGAAATCAAGAATCAGTTGTCGAGGCACTTGGAATGTTTTCGATTTTTGTAGGCCAGTCGGGCGGTGGCAATTTTTCTTCAGTGAATGTTGTGAAGAGGAATCCAATGGAAGTTTGTAATTGGATTTCTCTGATGTTCTTAATCTGTGGATAAAGGGAGGTGTCCAAACAAAAATCTTTTTAGCATGAAACCAAAACTCTTATAACATTTTGACCAAAATAAAATATGGATGGGATTTCATCAACTCAAATCACAGAGGTTTATTTTTTTTTCTCTGACCTCGTCCTTGTCGATTGCATGTAACCACCTTTCGCTTATGGCAACATAAAAGACCATGGCGCCAAATATGTATGTATATTTGTTTGTAACTGTGTTATAGTTTGATATAAAAAATCAAGCACGCAAAGTAGATTTTATTCCATTTTTCATTGAAAATGGAAAAAAAAGAAAAACTGTAATGATGTCAGCAACACGTTTGAAGTTAGTTGGGCGTTCGTTGGGGCTCCGGTTTTGTTTCGGTGAGAGAGGGCTGTTGTATTATTTGTATGGCAATATGAAGGGGCGATATTGCTCGTGATGCAAAGTGAAAAAAAAAACAACAACAAGAAGTGGAATGAAATATCTTTTGTCAATTGGGCGAAATAATAGCATGAAATATACTTACTTACTTATAGCCTTATACGAGTATATTTTTCCATGTTCATGTCCTTGAAATATATTCAAGCATTTCGTTTACATAGTTTATTTTTATACAATTTGTTGTCAGTTGACAGAATGACTAAATGACATTTGAAAAAGAAGCAACTTTTGTGTATGGCACAAAATGAGGGGGTGTTATATTCACAATTCCTTTACACTTGCCAGTCAGGATACAAATGAAGTTCAAGTTCGTGCAATATTTTCGTTCATTGAGTGTTTTTTAAGTGGAATTTTTAAAGTGAAGTTTTTTTTTCTTCTTTTAAATCATTTCACTTATATGTGTTTAAGCGATTTCAACACGGAAGACAGGAATTTAATTTTCAATAAATACACCTCAAAGAGGGAAGCTGAAGTTCCGATTTGTGAATTAGCAAATGTAAAGAATAAATCATTTAGATTTTATAATTTTTGCCTTCGTGTATCTTGCTTAAGATGCTGGTTGAAAAATAAGCATATCAAGGTCGGCAGAACTAATTTTCGATTGCTGGCATCATTCTGCTGTTATAAAATGCTCAATTAAATTAGCACATTAATTTCCTCAACGAAAAACTAGCAAGACATTTATTTCATTTCAGTAAAAATAAATGCCGGCCAGAGAAGGATTCATAAAGTTGTCTATCAAATACAAACAAACCTTATCTACACTTCGGTTCCATAAAACCCGGAAGCCCGAAAACGTCAGAAAAGGTGAGGTTACATTAATATCACTCGGATTCATTTTGCTCCATAGGATTTAATTGGAATGTGGATTCATAAGCGTAATGGAAGGTGGCAATTTGGGTTTCAGCGCTTTAGTCGATGATAGTATGCCTACTCCGAGCACATAGTGTTTTTTATGACAGCTGTGATATATGTCATATGTTTTTTTCTGTAAAATACTGTTCACCGACCATATTATCTCTTGTACTGATTTTTCTATATAGCGTTCTAACGTTCCAAGCGAAAATTCTTAAATCGTTGCTCCTTATTTATTGCCATGATTGTAGTCCTGTTATCAGCCCATTTCCGAGGTTTTTTTTTGTGACGATGATGGTTTTCTATGGACAGGTTGTATCAGCCTTTCGCCAATCATATTTTCTAAATCTTTTGGAGTTTATTTCTAGCGACCACCATGAAGAGACACTAATCACACTTGCATAAGTCCTATCAGTCCCAAATAGTACTGGTTGATGGCTGACCTATGTCTGGTTACAAATAGTTTATTTGAATGCCAATGGCTATGTAAAAACCTTTTCCAGTTGTTTTACTGTCTCAGCTTTGGTTGAGTTTAATTAATTTGATTGCACTAGGAGTTCCAATACTTACTAGTCTTTGTCTTTGTCTATTTGAAACTTCGCTTCCTTTATCGTCATAATATGCTATTGCCTAACTTAGGTAATCCCATTTGACCATTAATTCATATGTTGAATTGCAGATACCTCTTTTTACCTCTTATGCGGGTAAAAATACAAACTTAAAAAAAAAATCAATAAATAATTATTTTCAAAGTACTTTGGCACGAAAGTAAACCTCATCGTTATAGCTCCTCGATCCCTTTCTTGCCTCTGTCCCTCTATGCCTGGTTGCTGATTCAAGGTGAGTTGGTTTAGGCTATAAAAAAAAAAATACTAATAAATGTAGGCATGTACATTATGTATATCTATCATCATAATATAAAATTCACGTAATACAGAGTGCGAGTGGCTACATGTGTTCAAAATGAAAATTTTTCCCTCCTAACACACACGTTTCCGACTTTCCGTCGCTCGTATGAAAATATTCAAAAAAAAAAAAAAAATATCGACGACGAAGAAAATTTACCAACAAAATTTAACACGTGCTCGCGAGTAGAGTTGAAATGCACACAACAATTCGTGACTCATTTTAAATATAAGAATAAATTATTGTATTCAGAAAAAAAAAAATTGTATTTTTAAGTTTTTCTATTTTTCAATTTTTATAAACATTGTCAATTGTACGTGTTTGTTTCAAAATATTGGATTCTTATGTTTTTTTTGGGACTTTTTTGAATTCAATAGAGGGGGAAATCACTGCTGGTGCAAGGAATATTTGAGTCATTTAGATACGCATCGTCAAACACAGTCAAACCCAGTTAGCGACTTTTAACAATTATTGTAAATGGAGTAAAATAAATGACCTGATGTGCAACCTACTTTTTGGAATAAATTTGTGTATCAATTTAATTCCATGTCTTCAAATGTCTTTAAGAATTAATTTGAAATATGAGGTAAATTTATTTTAACGTCGTTTTCCATGCCATGGTTTGATTTTATTGCACATTTAAAGTTGAAATTAAAATGCTTTGGTTCGTTAAACTCATAATTGGATTAATGCGAATTAGATGCTTAGTTAGCAGTGTGAAATAACAATAATTTTATTAATTTCTAGAATATTACAAAACGTTTGTACTGAAGCGTAGAAGGACATTAGAGAAAGTGAAGGCAGAGAAGTTAATAAAAAAAAAATTTAAAAAAAATAGTTTTTGGAACAAGAAGAATCTGTTGTATAAAATTGATGATATCAAATCTTTTCTGAATTGTTCTTGGCAATTTGTTCGTAAATTTATTCATGGGATGTTTGTTTTAAGGTGTTCCTTGGACATATTCAGGAAACATTTGTTTAAGTGATGCCTTTTTATGAGGCATTTTGTCATGGGATATCTGATAAAGGGACTTAAGTCCATAAGTCAATAAAATATTAGTCCAAGGGACATCAATGCAGAGGAAATAAATCCATATTACATCAGAAATACGTTTCTGGGCCATTAGTAATTTGAATTTTAGAACACAAGTCCATGGGATTATTGGTTTATGGGATTTTAGTTAATGGGATATTCGTCTGTGGGATGTTAGTATGTGGGATATTAGTCTATGGGATATTAGTTCATAAGATATGGGGTATTAGTTTATGAGACACTAGTTCCTAAGATAATATTAAATGCGATATTAATTCCTGGGATATTAGTTCAGAGGAAATAAGTCCATAAAATATTACATGGTCCATTGGACATAAGTCCAAAGGTCAACAATCAATGCGACAACAGTGTAGAGGAAACACGACCATTGGACATTCAAGCATTGGACCATGGGGCATTAATGAAGAGGATATTCGTGCATGGGACATTAGCACAGTTGACTTGAGAACATTGAACAGAATTTTATAGGGCAATAAGTCCACGAGAATTTGGTACATATGTAAGTTTATGGGTTATTAACAATAATTCATGGGATATAAGTTCCTGGGACATTAGTCTTTGGAATATTATTACATGAGATATTAGTCCATGGGACATAAGTCCATATAAGTCATAAATCCTATTTATAAACCTACTTTTGATCAGTTACAACTCGTTTTGAATTTAATGTAGATGAACATTTGATAATGATCAAGAGATTAATGTAAACATAAGCTAAAGTGACAAATTTTGAACTTAATTATAAATTCATCTCTAAAAGTATAATGACGGGAATCTTATCTCTGTTTAATAAATTCCTTCACTTTGTCATAAACAAAAACACTTCAATTCTTTATTATATTTAAAAAAAAAAATAGGTTAAATTCTGTTTGGAAAATTGAAATATTTCAAAACCTTCAGCTCCCAC
The DNA here is from genome assembly GCA_905146935.1 of Scaeva pyrastri. NCBI lineage: Eukaryota > Metazoa > Arthropoda > Insecta > Diptera > Syrphidae > Scaeva > Scaeva pyrastri. The sequence goes on from LR989927.1 coordinate 132,543,255, forward strand.
TTGAAAACATTCGTATCTGTACTGTATTATTTTATTCAATTTAACGTCCCATCTGTAGCCTTGTTCTATAAAACTATTATTTAAACATTTCGACTTCAAATTAACAGGTGTATTTTAAATGAATGTCTTTTAATTGAATTTATTAATAAAATTCAATAGTTTATAATTTTATTTATAGGTATCTAGGTGGCGTTTAATTCAAAGCAAGGTTAACAAAAAATATTACTCTGTTGAATTTAATTGAAGTAAATTTTCCAAATTTATTAAACTTCTAAATCTGGATAAAAAGAAAATTATCTTTGAACTTTATTTACTCATTTAGAACTTCAGACGAACAATTATTATTACTTATGGGGAAATCTAATCTTGACCTAGAGGTTGAAATTATTTGGAAAAGCATCAGTTTTTTTTTCGATTGAAACAGATTTGTTTGTTTGATCGTGTAAATTGTCACGTAGTCTAAAGTTAGAAGTTTTTTTTTTGTACATAAATGAATCAAAGTTGTTTTGATTAATGATTATTATTATTGCGAATATCATTTCAAAGTAAATGTTTATGTCACAAAATATAATATGTAGGAAGGCTTGGCTATAGATATACATAACTTTATGAATGACAACTTAATTGTAGTGTAAATATAAAAAATGTTTAAATTGCATATAAATCTTTGTGAAGTTGACAATCTTTGATTTGTTTGTTTGTTTGGATTTCTTCAATTTTATTTTTGCGATAAATAAAAGGCAAACATATCGAAGGAAATAGAAATGCGAAGATTATGTTTTTTTCAAATGTAAACATACCCACATAAGTTGACTTATACAGGTTTCTGAGTTTTGAATTTTAGGTTTTTTTAGATTAAATTATTGACATTTATGAGGTATAAATGATTTTTGACAAGAATGGAAAGATTTTACTTTTTGTTGCAATAAGATTGTTGGTTTGATCTTGATCAATATACTTTGATTTTGGTATTCGTTTGACAGATATATCACTGTCATTACGTATGGAATATAAAGGGTGATTCATCATGAGGTTTCATTTATAATGGTTTGGGCATCTCGTTCGGGCATAGCGACAGATATCTCGCGAATAACACGAGTAGTTTTGGCTTTAAAAGCTTTAATCGTAGCTGGCTTATTTCTGGTGACCTGAAACTTTAAATATCCCCAGAGAAAATAGTCCAAAGTTGTGATAGAGCATATTCACAGAAAATACGACGCAAATTTAAGTCACGTGGATTCAATTCATACACAAGTTGAATTTTTGAACGCTTTTAGGACGATATCCGCACGCTTCTGAGAACGACGGGGAATCGATTGTGTGCAACTTAAAAAAAAAAATTAGATTCCCTGCATTTCCTCACAGACAGTTTTCAGTAGATCTTGCGTGTTGTCAACATCTGGGTGTTGATCTATCGTTTACTCATCCATTGAACTAAATTTCTGAACTGAACGCTATACCCTAAGCCTAAGTCATCGGACTTTCATTTTGATAAAACAATGTCATCATTTCAAGCTGTTGTTGAACGCCTTATAAGTCCATGGTAATCGAGTAAAGAAGATTGAATAAATGTCATTTAATTTGACAGATGTATTTTCAATAAGAGGCTTTTTTTTTCAACCCTGAGCAGAAAACATCATCTGTCTCTGTCATACCGAAAAGAATGAAGTTAGCTGCGCTCAGTTTTTTGCTTCATTCGCTCGTTTATTTCGTGTTATTCAGAGCTCAAAGTGTGCGTTTCGAGCTAGCTTCAATTGTAAAAAAAGAACACAACCTGATCAATCTGAATTGTCAGAAAGTAATATGTTTTTTTTTTTGACAAGTCAGTTCACTTGAAAGAGAATGAAACTATTTATTGATTGATTTTATGATTCCACTGCGCTACTGTCTCACGATTCTTACGATTTTGGCTTTTTAAATTCAAATACTTTCTTCTGTTATAATTGCTCTCAGAAATGACCAAACAATTTATATGGACTCTTATATGTACATCAATTAAAAAATTTCCGCATCTTCTCTTTAATTTCTTAGTACTTGTGGTAAAAAAAAAAACAAATACATTTCTCAATTATTTAATCAAGCATAATGAAATGGTACATACATTTTTTATTATAATTTTTTTTTTTTAACTTTCACTCTTTAAGTTCTTGGATAACGATTATGGAAAACCCCAAGAAGAGAAAATTAAACAAAGTGAATATAATCCATCTTACGTCTGGATCCGGCCATGTGTCAATTAACTTTCATCTTTTTTTTTTAAGTTAAATCGAATTGGTTAATCCAGGCTTTTAATAAGAAAAGAGGTCAACGCAATAAACTGAAACTGAAAAAATAAAATAAAAAATAATATTACAGGAACGAAAAGAAACATTAACACGCTTATTATATTTTTATTTTATTTAATAAATCACTCAAGAAGGTGAGTTGAGCTTTGGTGGAAAGCGGAACTCATAAAATCACTCAATGGAAATTATTGAAACACCTAATTTTCTGCCAATTTACAAATTTAAGAAACAAAAGAGAAACAGAAATAAAGAAATATGAAACTGATAGAAGATAAAAGATGAAGTAATAAAATATGTTATACATATACATACATATTTATATATATGTAAATAATAAAATGACGTTTCATTGTGTTTATTTAATCGTTTAAAAGTACTTTCCATATTGGTTTCCACTTTCAAAATGAGAAATTATATATCTTTTGCATTGGGAAATTTATTTATGTACCTTCCTACAAACGAAACGACCGACGACGACGGACGTAGGCATATAATTACTTGTTAAAAAGTATTAACATAAATAAACTACGACATAAAAGAAAATACACTGAAAGAAACAAAATATGAGATGTGTCATTTTTTTATTTAAAATAATCGAAATATTAGTCTTTTTATTTTTAATAATACAGCTTTTGCTGTCATCGACATTATTTTGCTCACATACATAGTTTTTATTGCCAGAAACAAAAATATTTTTTTTCTTAACAACATATTTTGGGGTGTTAACATTACTTACCAGGAATATATTTGTATGGTAACATCAACATACTTTTTCTAACCACAATGACTGCAACATACATTATGCTAGTAGCAAATTACTTTACTCTGTTAGCAAAATACTTAATTTTCCTACATACATTCTTTATGTTTCTGGCAACATACTTTTTTGCTAGCATTTCACTTTCTGCTTCCAGAAACATATTTTATCCTTCCAGCAACATAATTTAAGTTGCCAACAACCTTCGCCTCCAATAAAATACTTTTTGCAATCAGGGACACACTTTTAACTATTGTAAATAAAATTTTAAATGTAAAAATTATTAACGTCAATAATGTTAAAAGTATTCCATAGAACTTATGTATTCATATCAAGATTTTGGTTTCTGGAAGAATTGGAGTTTTTTTTTTCAATAAACCAAAGTACATTAACTTTATTCAATATCTCAACTTTGTTTCTAGCAACATAGTAAAAAGCCAACAATGATTTTTTTCAGTGCCAGCAACATATTTTTTTGTTTCAAAAACAAACACTTTTTATCAGAAACACACTTTTTCCTATCATCAACATTCTCATTGCAGCAATAATTGCAGCATTTGTCGTTGCAAGAAACATACTTTATGTTGCCAGAAACATACTTAATGTTGCCATAAACATACTTAATGTTACCAGAAACATACTTAATGTTGCCAGAAACATACTTTATGTTGCCAGAAACATACTTTATGTTACCAGAAACATACTTTTTGGAATAAAACATACTTTTTGGAATAAAACATACTTTTTGGAATAAAACATATTTTGTTCTTGTCAACAACTTAATAAATTGCTTACTTGTTTTGAAAATAATTCTTGTTGCTAGTGTAGTTGTATCGTTCTTATAACATGCAACTTTGAATCTATACAAAATTTTACCTCAGTGTATGTAATGAATGATTGTGATGTGATAATTATGTCTTCGTAAGGTAAGGTCGTGCATTTATTTGTACTTTTTTTTATAAATACACTTTTCTCCCTCAAAACAAAAAATCGTTAAGAAAAAGTGAAAGCCGCAGTCTCTTTCTATTTAGTTTTTTTTTTATTTATTTATTTAACAAGGAAGGCAGAGTGTAAAATATACAACTGAAATGAAATGAAAAATAAAAAAAATAGTTACAACACACCGTAGGTATGGAAATGTATCTATAACACCCATGGAATATAAAATTACCTTTGTGGCGGGCGGCAGAAGTGGCAACGACGACGATGACGACGACGACGACGGATAGCAGCGTGGGTACACGCGACGAACATTAATTGAAAGTGCTAAACAAATACTTATACAAGCCTGTATCTACAACTTAAGCTCTGTATGTGCAACCAAAGCACAAACCAATGCCGAGCAAGCGCCACCACTATCGCCGACGACGCTGCCGTGGAGCACCGGTTACCTGAGATGGCAGAAGTATACCTCCATCTACCTACCGAGACTTCCTCTTCATAGTTCAAACACAAATGGACGACACCTACAAAAACAACACCAACAAAAACAACACCAACAAAAAGAACAACGATATCAGCTGTCCATAGTTGTAAACTTTATATCTTCAATCGGAGTCGGAGAACCACCTTCATTGCAAAAGAGAGCGGAAGACAAGCAATCTGTAATTAAATAATATCTCGTAAAAAAAATGAAATAAAACTGCAAAGTAATTCGTTCTACAAGACCGCGTTGCTCAAGGTACCCCGCCCCAACCCAAACTCACGAAAAGACGAAAAACAAACAAAACCGGATTAGGTTCGCAAAAGTTGTCAAGTTTGTTGTAATGTCGGCGTTAGAATACATTGAATCATGACAATCAATCTTTTTGACAGAATATTATAAGTCGTAATACATTTTCATTATATTCACTTCGAAACGTAAAAAAAAAAGTATTTCTTAAATGTCAAAGTAACTTTGAAAAAAAAGTAATTCTTAAATGTCAAAATAAGACACTCTAAGAGGTCTTTTAGAAACGTTGCTTATATGTCAAAATTGATTATATGTAGGTACTTATTTGACATTAAAGAACTGTTAAGAGGTATAGTATTTACAATTTTTATAGCTACTGCTATAAGAAGCTAATCCCCAGTTAAATAGATTCTTGGAAACAATTGGAAGACTCTCATCAACAGTTGCAAAGCTTTTTTAAGAAACTACACTAAACGAACAAAACAATTACTAAATGTCCTGATGGATATAACAACGCCATCTATATTTCAGACTAACTTTATTTTCTTGAGTATAGTTGTTTTGCTGTTTGCGAAGGGAAATTTGACTGCACTGTGTAGCCAGTAACCAATAAAACACGGTTAATATGTTACTAAATTAACTTTTATACACCAAATGATTAAATTTGAAGCGGAGTGGATAGAATTTTAGTGGTTCTTTTTATGTACTCGAGATAGGTACACATTTTTGGCGGTGATTAAAAAAATATTGCACACTAAAAAGTATTTCAAAAATATTTTTTTTTTTAATCAATCATCTCTAAACTGCAATATGCAAGCACTGATATAAAAAAAGCAAAAACAATACTTTTTTTGCACAAAATCAAAATACAGAATTTGAGAAATAAATAAATAAAATAAAAAAAAACAATGTGCAGGAGTTTAACATGAAAATAAACCCCAACCCAATCAGAATCCCCATCAAGACACATCTTTTGTAGACAATTCTAATTTTAGAATTCTAAGATCTTTTGAGCTTCTACCTCCTCGTAAACGATTTTGATAAAATAAAACAAAAAAAAAATCAAAGAAAATATAGAACATGTCGGCGGCAGTGGTAGCGGCTGGCGGCTGCTGGCTGGTGGCGAGCGTAGACAGGAAGTATATATTTTAAGTTAAATTTAAAACTGAACTAAATTTGGATATAAACCCAAAACAGCTGCGTCATCAGTCAAAGTCAGAGAATACTCTCGTATATACGTACATATGTATGTAAGTAAACGTTTTGTTGAAAGGTGAGGTCGATAAACTAAATAATGGCATTTCCATAAAGTATATTTACACGGGTGGAGTGTATTTTAAAATAAACTTTTAAATATGAATAGATAATTAGGTAAGTTTTCAAGTTTTGGAAATAAAAATAAACACGAGCACGCACTGGAGTGTCTTTATTTATTTTGAGAAAATTCTCACAAGAACCAAATGTTTTGAAGCCGCTTTAAGAAGGCTTTTTAATTAATTCATTGAGAATTGAGAAAATACCATATTGAAATTCATAAATTTTGACGTCAAAAATCTCATGAATTATATTTTTATCTTTTTACTGGTTATTCTTGTTTCAGATGACCACTTACCATCTATAAATACATTCTCGTACAGTACATGGAAGAAATTAAAAATAAACATTTAAGATGACAAAATGACAAAAGCATCACACAATAAAATAATTATTTTTCCAACAAAACTGCTATCTTGTTTAATTATACTTTTGTCATTATTTTTGAGATAAGTTTTATTCGCAAACTTTATTTTAAGTAAATGAAGACTTTTTAACTTAAGAATAACAATCAACTTTATTGGTAAAAGAAAAGAGAATACACTCAAATATAATCATAGAAGTGTTTTATTGGTAAACTTAATTTAGCACAGTAATACAAATACATACATTGGGGTGAGTTTAAAAAGATAGGTATTTGTATTAAATTTCTCAGGTAGAGTTGAAAAATGCATGAAAATGTAAATCGAGTTGAAATTCTGTATTGAATTTGAAGCAAAACTTTGGTAAAAAGGTGGTTTTTGTTCTCAGATCTAAAAGTTGCTCACCCTCACATTCGCTTTTACGAGAGAGCACAAACTATGAAAATAAGTTGCCGGCAACTTTAAGAAACAGTTGCTAATCGCATAGTCTGTATTAAATGATATAGTGCTTCATTTGTGTTGCATTTTATTAGTTTTAAATTTTATTTGACAATTTAAAGATTTACACTGTTTTTAAGATTATATACTAAAATTTAACATTTATTTTCTTTTTTTTTTCAGGTAATTCATCAACTTCAACAATACTAATATTTTAATCACGGTAGATATGAAAATTTGAATGTTAAACCTGTAACTATATTTTAAAAAACTTTGCGCATTTACAATCTCCATCTGAAAATATTTTGAATTATTTATTCATATTAGAAAATAAGTGTGAAAATGATAATTTTTTCCACTACCGTCTTTTTGAAAAGACGTTTTCAAATATTGCTGTGAAAAAAAACTATAGGTACAGTTTTGTTTTTCAAAAAAAAAAATATATATATATATACAGTGGACTCTCGCTAAGTTGAACATACGATAATTTAAACAATCCAATAACTTGAACATGTTATTTTGCCTGTAACGATTAAGACATTTGAACTTTTTTATTGCTGACAATAATTAAGACATTTGGAACGGGTGATGTTTCTATGGTACAAAGAATTGTAACTTAAACCGTAGTTATCGAATCAATTGATAAAGTTGTCAATTGGGTCTGTCAAAAGAACATAACGGTCATAAAGGATTCACAGTTCTCCAAAACCTGAGAGAAAGTGCGCTGAAGAATGTTTTGTATAAAACTAAGCAGCTATTTTTTTAAAAGTTTGTTTAAATAAAAATGTGTTCTGTAACATTTATATAAATTAATAATCATAAATAGATTTTTTGCTATTGTTTCCAATAACTTGAACAGCCCTCGTTTCGTACGTGTAATATGAAAATTCAAGCAATACAATTTTCAGAAATTATAAGAAATTTAAGTTTATACCAAGAAATAAAATTTAACTTGAGATTTGTCACTCAGGGTCATGACATCCAATCATTTTTTTTTACAATTGTTATAATTTATACGGAAGACTTCTAGTTTCTGTAGAACGTTGAAGTTCGGTAGAACGTTAAAAACTGAAAGCTTCAAATCCTACACTAAGTGGATGTGGCTTACATACATTTTTCAAAAATTGGCAAAATATCGAGTATGTATTTATGAATTTTGTGGAATAATCCAACATAAAGTGTTAAGCCCCTTTTAGTTTTTAGTTTTCAGTTTAACTGTCAGTTCAGTTAAAATGAAACTCAGTTCGGTGTTCAGTTCATCAGTTTAATTGACAACTGAACTGAAAACTGATGGAAATTCCATCAGTTTCAGTTAAACGTTTCAGTTTTTGTGTTTTGACATGAGTTTAACTGAAAACAACTGATAGCTCAACTGAAACTGATCGTCTAAAAGGGGCTTTATGTTTTATGTTTTATTTCTGTTTTCGTTTCATTCCTCCGAAATATTTACTTTCGAAAAAAAAACTTTGAAACAATTTCGTACTGGTTTTGAGAAGCTTGTCGTGTCATCAAATTAATTTATTTATAAACCAAAAAGGAAGTGACTGTCTTTTATTTTGATTTTAAAACCATTTAAATCCAATAAAAAATGTTACTCTCTGAATTTTCGCGCAACTCACACGCATTAACTATTATGACAACAACAGAGTATTTAAATCCAATTAAAAATTAATTTATGCCAAATGGTGATTTTCCAAATGAATCGATTTAAATGCGCAAAAAAAAAAACAACACAAATACACTGTCATTTAATTGTCATATACATACATTAAAATGCAAACCAGAACTAACTTCACAACCAAAAACAAGTTAATTGTTTCTTCAAACCATAAAAAACAAATAAACTATAAGTGTAACAACAAATTAGTCTAACATCAAGTTATAAAAATGTTTAAATTAAATTACAAACAAACTTTAATCCCTCGACGACGACGTGTAGTTTTACTGTTGTTTATTTTTAATTTCAATAAAACTACTGGCTGCCCCCGTTTCGCTATAAAATATATCAACATCGGCCTGTCATCTATTACGCACGAAAATTGCTTAATGTTCTTTTCTTTTTTTCTTGCACTGGGAATTTCTTTCTCAACCTTGAACCGGGTTTAATTAAAAGTGCGTACACCTCACACCATAAGGCTTAAGCCCTGATGTTTTGAAAATTTCAAAAAGTACTTCATCAAAATGTGATGAATTAATTAAATTATTTACCTACCTGCCTGCCTACGTACTTATGTTAGATGATTCCCTATAAATTTACCTTACTTGAAAGTTCATTAAATTTTGCTCTTGTGGTCATAAGCGGATTTGATTTGGGGAAATGTTTGAAGGGCCCAGACAGTATTATGTGTAGAATTCCGGAAGAGAAAATATTCTAATAGAGAGCCCTTAAATTTGACAGTTCATAGCAGCCATGACTTTTTATCTCTCAGGCTGGTTGTCACTAGATCTGTCGAAAATATTATCGCTTTAGAAAAATCGGCGTTTGGTAGACGAATTTTGCAGGGGCTTTTGAATGAGTTCTCTAATTTTCATCGAACTGCCATTTTAACCGACGGTGACGTCAAAAAGAAAAAAGAACAGTAAATAATTTGCAACGACACTTATCCACATGTGATCCAAGAACGTCAAATTCATTTCGAAAACGTTACTAGTTAGTGTGGGACTTGACTTGAGTACAAGTACATTAATTTTTAATTGTACTTGAACATTTTAAGTTTGAGTACCTGAACTTGTATATTTGTATGATAGAACGTTTTTACTTTTAATTTCTTTTCAAGTACTTTTAATTCCTTTTGTATTTGAATTTTTCAACTACTTTCAACTTTTTGTACGTAAATTCATTTTTACTTCGTCAAGTCCTTTCAATTTAGTTAATTTTGTACTTCAATTCTTTTGGATTTTTCTTTTACTTGAATATCTTTCCAATCCTTGTTGTATGTACTTAAATTCCTTCTTAGTTCTTCAAGTATTTACTCTCTTTAGTTTTAAAATATACTCGTATTTCAATTCCTTTTCAATTCATTTTGTGCTTGAATTACTTTTCCATTTTTTTTTTTAAATATTTTCAATTCAGAATTATAATGTTTTAAGTCAATACTTTAAATACTTCTTGAGAGACTTTCATTCATAAAACTTGAAGTTATGAAACAGATTAAAGAATTAAAAATAAATTGAAGTTCTTCAGTAGTTGAATATCTTAAGTAAACAATTGTAGATTTCAAGTAAAAAATAAATTGAATCTACAAGTACAATCCCCAATACAAGTACATACTCAGAATTTTAAAGTAAAAGTACAAAAGAATTCTAGCAGAACTTAAAATTTTTAAGTTTTACAGAATTGAATTTTATTTGTTAAGTACCAATCTCAACCAGAATTTAACCGAGCTTAATCCGACCCTGATCATTACTCAATAATTTTGCAATAAAAACAAAAATAAACAAATTAATTTCCAAAATAAAACGATCATGAGGTTATTACCTTTAGACTGAGACTGAGACATCACAAAGACTCAGACTGCGGAAGGTCAGAAGGGGTTTTCTGAACCCTCACATATGGTATTGCGTAGTTCGACATATTGTAACTTTTTTTTTAATTCGTGTTTTTCTTTTTTTGCACTTCAACTTGAAGGTTATAAAACTCGTCGACTTAAAGCTGTTGAAGGTTCTTTTGTGTTAAGTTCCGTTCACATGCTCCTCCAAGCATACGAAATGCTTAATTTTTCCCCAATGTAAATGAACTCCTGAATTTTGATGTTGATGTGTGGGGGCCATTAAACTTGCATAAAATGAGTGAATACTCGTTTTACTTACTTTAATCTTTCTTCTATCATAATCTTCATCATTCATCGAGATTTCAAAAATTTAGAGGGAATAATAAAAACAGTTCTAAACCTTGCAATTAAATTTAACCTAGGTTCACTAGAATTAGAGTCGACATTTTGTATGAGGCATCTCACAACAGACATGAAACTCAGACACATGATTTTTAACTCAGACATTGTTTGTTTTTAATTGTGTGTGAATCTGGGAATATTATTTTGTTATTATTGTTCATGGGAAGCATGTCAGATACGAGTTCGTATGAGTAGTGAGTAGTTGTAGGACATGTGACTTCCGTGGAATTAAATTAAATTAAAAAGCATGCAGATGCAAAGCCACAGCCACAGCCAGCAATCATCATCATCATCATCATCATTATCATCTGACTTCGTTCGTACCAGGAATTATTAAGAAATTAATACAAAACATGTTTCTTTTTCTAATTTAAAAAAAAACCTATTAAAATGTTTTCCCAAAATATAATTAAGATTCGAAAGATAATGAATAATAATTTGTTCAATTAAAAAACATTATTAATTTTTTCAAACACGATATAATTCATGGTGTCAAATGCTTTTGATGAGTAATGATTAATGACGTTGTCAGTAGAAACCGAAACAGTTCTAGGAAGATCGCCATATCAAATTTTGAATAAACTTTCTGGCAAAAAAAATTTGTCAATTACCAAGTTTAATTGTTCTTAAGAAGTACTCAAAACATTTCTTAAACAGTTGTTGATTTTGTGTATGAAATTCATAAACATATAATTACCCACTCCTTCAAGCCTTGACATTTTAAAGGTTTTAAGTTCGTTGAAGGTACATATCTTGATTCAAGAACTGTAAAGAAAGAAAGTTATCCGTTCGGAGTGGAATATTCTCCGATTGTGTACGATTCGAAAGAATTTTTGACAGCTCTCCGATATCCTCCGAATAAAATTCATCACGGAACAAAATGCACCAATGACAACTCTACGATTTTTTAATTTCTATACATTTGGAGCATCCGGTTTTCTGTTTATTTTTATTTTTTCATTAATAAGAGGTTTGCATTTTCAAAATAATATATACCTAAACTATTGAAAGTAATTTGTTTGTAATAATTTTGTTTTCCAAATTTCGAGTTTGGAAATTAATTCGATAACTATTCTCACACCCAACTTAATTTAAAATGCGAATTGAAGAAAAGATTTCTGGCTTTCCAAAAAGGTATAACATGTTATTGTATAGGTCTTACAGTTATTTTTATACATATATTTTTCTGTGTTTAATATTTTTTTTTCTTTTATAAAATAGCCCTCCAGCCTAAACAGTGTTAGAAATACCCCCTCCCAATTAATTTTTTGTCTTAACCTAACCTACTAGTTGCAGCTTCTTTGGTGCATTTTTTGCACCCTGTATATATATTTTTATTTTTCGCGTTTAATTTTTTTCATTTTTTTTTTATTTTTAAAATTCGATTGTTTTTATATTAAAGTACAAATTTTCATAATCAATTTTTTCTTGCATTTAAGTTTTCTTATTTTTATTTTTATTTTTTTTTATTTTAATTTTTTTTTATTTTAATTTTTTTTTATTTTAATTTTTTTTTATTTTAATTTTTTTTTATTTTAATTTTTTTTTATTTTAATTTTTTTTTATTTTAATTTTTTTTATTTTAATTTTTTTTTTTATTTTTATTTTTTTTTTATTTTATTTTCTTATTTTATTTTATTTTATTTTTTTTATTTTATTTAATATTTTTTTTATTTTTTTTTTTTTTTTTTTTTTTAATAATGTGTTTTTTTTTATTTTTAGTCAGTTTATTTTTCTACAAATTTAAAAATGTTTTATAATTATTTTTCTGCTTTAAGTAATTTTTAGTATGATTTTTTTTTCGTTGTTTTTATTTTAAAAAAACATTTTTTCGTGTGATTTTTTTATTATTGTTTTTATTTTTTTTCTCCCAACATACATATGTACATATGTATTTTTAAATCAGTCTGGAAATAAAATTTTGATTAATGTATTTGAAATGTTCAGATGTAAAGCTTAAAATTCGTTTTGCTGTATTAAGTTTCGTTTTATTGCGAAATTGATCGATTTAATGCGCAGAATTCATCACCTGTTTTTCTTTGTTTTTCCAACACTCCTTTACTAAGAAAGCTGCCAGTTTTTATTTTGAAATTTTTTATTTATGAGTAATGAACTTGAAACTTGATAAAAACTAAAATGTAAATGACATTAATTCTGTGGAATCAAATGCAGTTTAATCTAGAATTTAATAAGTTCATCATAAATAACAAAAAAAAAAAGAAGATAAAAAGGTTGTAAACCCCCTCAAAGTCTGCCACAATGTATACATATGGTATAAAAATGACATTATCGATCATTATATTATAAATAGAAATAAAACAAAAAACATTATCATTTTTCCCACCATTATTTTAAAGTATAGTATTCACTCGTACTCACTACGAACATTGCCAATAATAATAAAAATAATAATTGTTTATTGTTTATTTTTTGTTTTTCTCTGCAGCTGGCTATTTTGTCTGAAATTATTGCTTAAATATGAAATTTTATTATACACGTGAATTGACAATTTGCATATTGCAATTTAATTTTGAAACAAATAAACAAGAAGTATAAAAAAAAAAACAGGCAAATTATTATTAGTCATGTATGAATCTAATGTGTTCAAAAAATAAATTCTCGTGTTTGCTGCCAATTGAAATGTTATCACTTAATGACACATGACTTTGTTTTACAAAGTTAGTCATGAGTAAGTGTAATTTTACTTTGGTGAAAAATACATTTACACTGAAAATGACGTTATTGTAAGTTAGACATTTATCAAATTTATTTTAAGAAAAATATAAAATGTAATTGTTAATGTTTTCCTTGACCACTCAGATAGTCCTCTGATTTTAATAATACGAAATTGAAATATTGAACTGTCAAAAGTAGTTTATCTCTGTCTTACCACGAGTTAGCTGAGCTCAGCGTTTATTAGTTCGGTCCTTTTATTTAGAGCTCGTAGAGCACAATCCAAGCTAGCATCAATTGAAAAAAGAAACAAATTTTGAGTGCTCTGAACACAGGCCATTTTGACAGGTCAGTTTCCTGCTCCTTCCTGATAAACGCCTTTTAGCTTTATTATGCAAATTCTTTGACGTTAGGCAAAAAAGTCTTCAAGTCAAAAACTGCAGTTGTTGGTACAACCAAATTGCAAATTTAATTATTAAGATCGATGGGGAATTGACAAACCTGGGTTTTCGACAACATACCTGAATACAACAGCAATATTCTCAATTGAACTTAAACAATGCACATTGTTTCGTTTCTTCCCATTACTAACTTGTCTAAACAGCTCAATCTTTCAATTACCGAAGTTTTCCCATTTTCACGATTTTTCACCCAATAATTTCGACTGCAGGATTTTTAAAACTCGTTTGATTTTTTAGTAAATGCAAAAGTTGACAGAAAGATGAGCTTCAAAGGTGACAGCTGGCCAAGTAGCAAGTAATTAAAAATGAAAACTGTCATTTGGAAACCCTTTCGGTATTGATAAAATTGATCCAGTCATATTCAAATTTAGGTCCAAATAAGGTATTAAACCGTTAAGAGTGATTTCAAAATGTTTAAAGAATGTCAAAATATATGTAAATAAAATTTCAAGTTGCATCAACTCGATTATGCGTTTTGGGAAGCCAAACTGAAACACTTAACATGGATGTTAAATGTTAGTCACATAATGTTTCCTGATCATTGATGTCAGGATAAAGCCCAAGACCGAAAAGAACCAAGTGTCAAGTGTGTTGGTTCCTGTGATTCATTGCAATTCTTCAAGTCTAAAAAAAAAACACAATTTCCACATTAATCGAAAATCATGCATTGTATTTATTAACCTCAATATAATGTTCATTCAACCGAATCATATTATTTCCAAATTAAAAGTACATGATTTCCCATTGTGATTCATTTAGCAGGAAATATTGCAATGCACAGTGTCAGTCTCGCTTCTTTCTCTTCTCATTGACGGAAGTATCACTTTAAACCAAAAACAATGTGGAATTACATGAAATAATGCAATTTTGTATTCGATAATGTACTCTAAAAGTAGGTATATGTTCCTTTCACAACAGAGAATAAAAAATTTTTTTAATAAAGTTTGCTCTAATAAATATAAATATTTATACTCAGAGTCATTCGATTGGGACATGTTTAATATGTATTTTATTAGAAGACAAATTAATACTTTTTAAAAGGATAAAGTCAAGTTCGTTGTTTTAGAAAAAAATAGACAAAGGTACAAAATAACTTACTAAATGCATACATGATAAGTAAATAAAATTAAGTTTGACACATAAAAACGAAGACAAAACCTTAGTGTGTTTCGATCTTATTCTGTATGAAGTTTTAAGAAACACGCAACTAAGATAAGTTTGACAAAAATTTGAATCTGAAAACATCACGAACCAAATAATGAGTTCTCAAATTTAAAAGCAAACTTTACTGGATTTTTGTAAAATGGAAATAGCTGTGTTTTATTGGTTATCTTTAGCTAACACAGTAATACAAGTTTCAAAAAAAACCTCTTATTCACTATAAAATAGCTAACTCTTAATTTTACTGCTTTATTACTAAGGGAGTGTTTCAAAAATACAATTCTTAGGTCGAGTTGAAAAATGCATGAAAATGTAGATCGAGTTGAAAAATTTGGAAAAAGGTGCCTCCTACATTTCACAATTCGAAAGTCGTAATTTCATTAAAACACTTTTACTGATTACTGACTTAATTTTTTTACCTCATCCGTTGTTGTTGTTTTCCTGGTAAAATGTTGCTATGTATCGTATTTACTGTTCAAAAAATCATGGCATAAATGCCATTTTCATGCATTATTGTCTCTTGAACAAAACAAGAATAAAATCTTCTACATATTATGTTTTTAATCGGAAAAAATTGTTATGTGTACTCAATTTCTTGACACGAATCTTATCAAAGTCATCTGATTGAGATATAATATTTCATCCGTAACAAAAGAATGATGATATTATGAACATAAGCAAATGTAGATACAGTACATTGTATCGGAGGCAACTTCATACAAAAATATATGTATACTTACGTACGTACAACTAAAGCTGACAACATTTCTGCGGAACGTGATTTGTGTGTCAATTAATGACACGCATCTTCTTCGGGGACTTACTCGCATCAGAGTCATCGTGTGGTACAAGTACGGGTATATAGATACTCGTAATATTCTCAGCTGAGTTGTTTTTAATTAAAATACGAGACAGCTTTTTGTGTCGGAGAAAGAACGAAAGAAAGAAAAGAATACAAATTGGAAAACTCAATTATTGCGTGTTGGAAAAATATAGATTTTTTTTTCGCGCTTCTGTTGAGTTTAAATACGTTACGTACATACGTCAGTCAGAATTCAGAAATCAGCTGCAACTTATCCTCGGCGCATTTGACGTCATTTGCTTTGCTAAAGAAAAAATGAAAAAAAAAACAAAACAAACACTTTTCCTCCTCCCCCCCCACTCAATTCAAATAAAACGAGTAAACACAACACGAAGCAGAAAGAAATCCCAAACATTAAATTGATATAATAAAGCAATTAATAAAGTTGTTGTATATTATATGAGTACACAACATCAAGTATACGAGTATTATGAAGTGAAGGTTGCAAACACCGCAAATCTAAGAGGCAATATTGCACTCGGGTGCAATTTAAACAGTACATCTCAGGAGTTATTGCTTAGATCAAAATGAACATTTGATGGAAGAAACTTGTCAAATTAAATCCTTAGAACTATGGTAGAACTGGTAATGTCTTTCTTTAATCACAATTAAACGAATATCTTCGAAATGTGTCATCCCAAATATCATATGAAAGAAAAATAAACTGTCAGTCAATCAATCCGTCAGTCAGTCATTAAGAAAATCAGTGATTCAGATATTCAACAAATTGCAGCCATTTTTATAGAAATTTATTTGTCAATCTGACAGTAAAATCGTCAGTCAAACGGTTAATAAGGTGGTCGGTAGGGAAGTCAGTCTGTAGGATAGTCAGTCGGTAGAGCAGTCAGTCAGTCAGATTGTTCTTAATGTCAATTAGCTGGTCTGTAAACAATTACTACAAATTATGTTATTGACAAGTTTCAGTCATAAGAGCCCCATACCAATATTGACTGATTTTTTTTTTTATTTTGAATTGACCGAGTCGAAATAAGTAGTAAAATGTCTTCTTTTAAATTATTGGCAGTTCTTACGGTAACAGAATACGATGGTACCTTGCAGAGGGTATTAAATGTCAATTTTGACATTTCTACAATATTAAAATGTACTCCGAATCCATCCGGCACTGATTCATCAAAATCTGCAATAGGGGTATGAATATTTCCCAAAAGTTGAATGTACCCTATACCCAAAATTAATACATAAATATCTGTTGTGTTTTTATGTCAATCACAATAATTAATTTATATTATTTAATTGCAACAATAAAATCGCTTAATTAGCAGCTTATCTGAACTTAGCGTATCAGTAAAAAAAAAACACCACCTGTTCTTGCTCTTGGTGGTGGTGGTGGTGGTTTTGTTTGCACTCGAGTGCATCTGACACCAGCAAAATAACACAATATCCGACGCGAGTGAACTACGTAAACTTCAGTTAATGGTGTTTTTCCGCAAACGCTGGCGCTGCTGTAAATATCCAGCGCAATTCATCATCATACGCCACTTGTTGCTAACCAGTTGTGTCATTAAAATACTCGTTGCGCCTTTGTGCGAGTATAATACGTCGAAGCTCTTTGTCAAAAACGATTTCAAAAGAGAAGCTTTTCGCACTAAGCCAGCCAGGCTCCTTTTTGAGTGAATGCTGAACATGCATATAATCCAATTTTAATGTCCCAAAGGTCAACTGTTGACATTCAAAGTTCAACATTTTACAGTTCACTTATTCAGAGCAGCACTATTATACAAAGTGACACGCAACAGGGTAACGGAGCATAATGACGTTGGACGTAGACGTGGACGATACTATACAACAACGAACGACGGCAACGGACGACGACGACGTAAGCCTCAGAAAACAAAAATTAAAAACATTATTCCACTTGACCTCTAGATGGCGTAACTGGAAAACTCTTTTTTTATTTCGTTTGTTTGGTTTGTCTTTTTATTTGTTAAATATGCAAATTTCTTCAAACGTTTTCAATTATATTATCAGCGTTGTGTATGTGTATTCTCCAAAATAAAAAAAACAATTAACAAAAAGAAAACAACACATCAGAATAACAATAACGAGCGAAGCAAGTGTTTTTATTTTTAAATCGATTTCTATGAGAATTTTCACACTCATGTGCATGGGAATGCAGCAAAAGCAGAAGCGCATATCCCTATCCCCTATGGAAAGTTTCTACAAATGTATTCACATAAATGTATGTACATTGGTGCTCGATTGCAGTTCAATTGATTGTTAGATGCGAAAAGTGTTAGATACAATTATTGGCTGTCAGTGTCAATGCCACATACCAAACTGTGTTCGAGTATACCTACTTATATTCCAGATCTCCTGGTTGGCAGAGATGATAAAGTGGTGTGCGGCAAAAACTTAATTAAAATTTTAAGGTTTAAGTTATGCTATTTGTGTTTTAAAGAACTCAGCACTTTTTAGTCACAAGTTTAGTACTTTTTTTTTTGGTATTTAGTATAAAGGAATTTAATTACTTCATCTAAAATACTTAGAACTAAGTACTAAACCTTTTTTGTTTCTATAACATGTTTTTTTTCTACTAAGTATTTCACACTTTTTAGTAGGTATTCGTAGTTCGTGCTCAATACTTTTTAATACTTAGTACTAAGCACTTACGGTAGATTCCGGTAGGCTGGTCAACTAACTGGCATTAGTAAAGAGGAACCTGCTCGGAAAGTCCTTTGTAGTACATTTTATGGTATAGAAGACAGATTGGCAGATTATGTTTGCGTTGGAAAAATGACGTAGACCAGGACGCCCAATACTGTCCTGTACAGGACGATGGTTCTGCCAAAGGCTTGGAGTGCGCAACTAGATGGCGTTGGCTCGTGTTGGAGATAATAGGAGAGACCTGTTGAATTAGGTCATCCCCGTTGTCGAACCCAAAAATTATGACACTTTGCTTAACTTTTTACAAAACTGTCATTTTTTTTTAACTTCCTTGGGAATAGTCCAGATAAGGGAAAAGAGTAGCTACGTATTTAAAGTTTGTATTCTTAAGTCACAAACATCAGTAATCACGATAAGTACAAAATTGGGAGGCCACCTGAACGTTTCCGTGAGCTGTTATTACGTGTTCTACCTGTTTCTTGGGCTTTCTTCTCCGTGTTGTATAAATGTCTTGTGCTGTATCACCTGATACATCAAAGTCGCTGAGGTGTGGTGCCTCTACTCCGTAGATTTAGAAGACGCTTTTTCCTATGTGATTATTACTGAAATTTGAATCAGGATGTCCTTTTCCGAAGGCTCTTAAATTACCTAAATCACTTCCAGTCTTAAACTTCTAAACATGTTTTCTTTTTGTCGTGTCAAAATTGGTTTGCTTCACAGCACTGTATATAAAATGCTCCTATCTTCGATCACTAATCAACACATGTGCCTTAAAATGTTCTACAGACACGGTGCTACCGTACCTGGTTGCATCAACTAGCGACTATCACCGTCGTTGCCGATACCGTCACCATCCACGATGTCCCTTGATTGAAGGTCAATAGTGTAGGTCACAGCTCCACACCATACTCATATACTCTTCCACACTACAGAGCTAGACAACGAAGACAACCAAACAGACATGTTTTGTTTGTTTTCGCACTCACTGACACCGTGTAGTTTAATTGATTGATTGAATGAATTTTCGCAAAGTGTGAATATGAATATTTGAATTAATTGCATGATGTTAAAAATCAATTTAAAATTCTTATTATTTTGTAGGTTAGAAAGTTCACAAATATCAATGAGCGTTATTGGAAAATTTATAATTAGATTTGTTTTATTTGTGTATTAAGTTTGAGTGTGTGTTCTTGTGGAGAGGGAAACGTTACGAAACAAGTTAATATTTTTAGATTGTGATATAAATATTATTATGATTATTATTTATGAACTTTCGTTTATGGAGATATGATAAAATAGAAGTATGAACATACAACTAGAGATAAGATTAGACGGCATTGCTGCAGCTAAAAATGTGTAGCTGCGTTTCTATTATAAATAATTTTAATTTTTTTATTTTCAAACTTATATTCTATTTTATCACATATCCGTGATATCATGTAACTTGTAGCTTGACGGAATCCGCTATGATCTAATCCTCTAATAAAAAATCTTTGTATGACATAATTCTTTTGAAATAAAATATTACAAGTATTTTCGTATGTGAAATTTTCCGCTGTGAGAAATTTAATTGTTCTAACTCTAATCAAGATTATAGTTTTAATAACAACTTGATAACGATAGATTGTTATTTCATTCAAACCAATACACTTTTGAAAGGAAAATAAAACAAAATTGACAGAAGATAAAGAATGTGTTTGTTTTTTGATTGATTGATTGACAATTTTATATTTCCATTCCAATTTCCATTATCTCATTGGAGAAATTACAAAATTCCTGATTTTCTTCTTCCTAATCTTTTCTTGAAATGTCCAATTGTAAAAGACAAATTTTTCTATTAGTCAAGTCTCCTATCGAAGAACTATATTTTTAACGTCAGCAGCATCCATTAAATTACACTTTGTAAATCTTCGGCCTTCTGGTAAAACCCATCTTTCTATCGAAAGCGTAATTTTTTTCGCTATAATCTACTATAGAAAGTGCGCAAAGGAGTTCTTGATCTAGTTCCTCATTGAGGCAACATTACCTGTTCATAGGAATTTTCGAGGTAGATGGCGTACAGTTCATAATTGTAGCGTCTCTGGACCCGCTTTTGGAATATCGATCAACAACTCTCCGTAAGTGTTATCCTCCGAACGCGGCTAAAAGCTGCAGAGTTATCGTCTACAGAGTCCAACTTATCCTTAATGACAGCTGGAAACTCGATTTTTTGTTGAAATTTTTGAGTACCTGTCACAATCTCACTCTACAGCAAGCTTTTAACATGTTTTAATGTTATATTCTAGAAATTTGTTATCAATTGCCTTAACTAATGGTAAAGAATTTAGTCCTGTTCATATCTTAAAAATTGTTCCTTCTTAATTTTAAGCTTTGACTATATATTTTCATGTTCACTCTCACCGACGGACCGGACGGTCTGATAAGGCTGAAAGTGCCTTTTTACTTTTCAACATTTGTTTGAATTTCCTTCAAATCCTAATTGTGGATTTCAAACGAGAAAGTAAAAATTACCTGCGATCCTTCCTGAAGTCTTTTAAGTGAAAAGACAAGAAACAGAAGCTTCTCTAATTCCCTATGGCCTTATAAACCCACTTTCTCTGTGTAAAATGGTACTTGTTCCTGACTTATACTCGGTTTCTTTAACAAAACTATCTCTTAGTCACGTTATCAAGCGGTTCATACTTACATATAAACGTTTATGCAATTCTTTTAGATTTATATTAAATACATACAAAAAATCAAAACCAAAAAAAAAAAACGATAAATTTCGATTACTTTTTTTTAATTGTTTTAATTTATGACACACAAAATATCTTGTTGATTAATATTTTGTTACTGCATTTGATTAAAACAAAAAACATTTCAATATTCATAATGAAAAAAGGTCAAAATTTGACTTATTGTATGTTTTCAAACGAGTTAATTTTATATTAGAAATTACCCGATAGCTATTTATCGGTTATTCACATCAGTTCGTGTTGTTTTATACTCGTAAGTTCTACGATGTTATACAAAAAATCAAATGTTATTAAATTGCTACGCTCTAAAAATTAACTTATGATGACACCCATTGATAGACTTACAAATTTATAATTTTTAATTTTTTTTTTTTTTTAATCTACTCACATTCTCGAGTCATATTAATCAGAAGGGCATGTGTAATCTTAGAAAATTTCAACAGAAACATGTAATTAAACAAAAAGTTTTATTGATTAAATGTTTTGAATTTATGAGTGTGTGTGAGTGTTTTTTTGGAGGGGGGTCTTTTTGATTTAGAATGATAAACGATTGTATTCATTTTTTGTTCTGATTTTAATAGACCATGATCTAATCTTATAATTAGGTTTTTTTTTTAAGGTCCATCAGAATGGCATGAAAAATAAAAATCTTGATTTCATCAGACTCTCCATGGCCTCATTAATCAAAACGAAATGACATTTTTACAATTAGTATCTAAATTATTGTCTTAATGTTTATTATGATATCCCCTCTTCTTTAAGTCGTCATACCAATTAATATCCGTATCCATATCGAAAAATCATCTTCAAAGATAAGACCCAGTTCTGGATAAATTGTTACTTCAACTAAAGTCGAATTCGGAGTGATATAAATTTACAAAAGATCTAAGAGCATCCGATGCATATCGTTGAGTGTGGATTTTGGAATATAGGTCTATGATTTACAACTCGTGCTCTAGCAATATATGGGCATGGTCATCTCATGAGGAGATGATGTGAAATTTGTGCGATTCGACTCCACAAGACTTTTTCTTTTCGTGTTTTCTGAAGCCGCAGTTCGAAGCGAATTAATTTTTGTATTACCGGTTAAAAAAAACCATTCATTGCATTTATTTATTAAAAATGAAATCTTATAAATGTTGGCGACGATTTCGTCTGAGGTCCAATTTTTGGCAACTCACGTCAGTAATGTTGGTTTCAAATCGTCAATCTTAGGTGGCGTATTTCTTATTAAGACGTGAAACCTTACATATCTTCCTACATTTTTATTATCTAAATTTATTTAAAACTGTCAAGTGATCGAAACCAAGGAAACTCTGGGAAAATTTCTTAAATTTTTCTAAAAAATTCAATGAGTTTGAAGAGGTGCATTGAAATATTCCAATTTGGACATTTTTGCCTATGATACCAGTAGTAGCTGGTTAAATGTTAAAATATCTCAATACCAACGTTGGCTGGTAGCTGCAAGTTTTTACATTTAAACCTAAAGGAATAAATTCGAATCACCTGGGTTCGTATCAAAGTAAATTGCAATTTGACTTTGAAAAATCCGCTTAGAAATAATATCAATCGTCTGGACTACCTACTACCTAGCCTTGGGATAAATGAATCGCCCTTTATTGAAAAATATATTCTATTTTAAATACATATATCGTTCATCACCAAAACCCCCCTGGAAATGCTATTTTTGGATTTCTTATTTCCTGTAGGACATATTATAAACAAAACTCCACAAAATCTAAACAAAAGTGGTTTCCTGACAATGAACAATAAAGAAATTTTCCACCCCATCCAATTATCATTACCAAATTTTGTATCTTATCTTTCTAATCTTATCAGTTTTTTTTGCACAAAGGTTTTAATCAACTTCGTCATAAAAATCAAGCAAATTCATTCAAAAAAACGACAAAAGAAAACAAAACTTATTGTGTTATTTTCCTTTAGTGTGCTATTGCTATCAATTATATAGCAAATAAATAAATAAACTGATAAAAAAAAGAAAAGCATAACAAAAACTTAATTGCGAACACACACCCCACGGATTTGTTTCATTTGACATTGACAAAAAGTATCTCGTCTTTGTGTAAATACTTTTTTTTTAGGCGCCTTTGTTCAATTTATATCGACCTGGTTGCCTGTTTAAAGATACACAAACAACAACATCACCTAAAAACAACTAAAAAGTTAATTCGACGTTGATAAACACAACATCAATAAGATAAGATTAAAGCGTTTTAAATTACTGTCGATTTATTTTTAAGTTTCATTTTAAAATAAAAAAAAAAGAAATCTCATTTGTTTGAGTTCCAATGTGGAACTGTGAGTTGAAAGTTCAAATGTCAAAGAAAGGAAACCTCGAAGTTGAGAAACACAACAAAATAGTAAACCTAATGGCGTCATGTATTCAGCTTACCACATAATTTCACTTTCATTGGAATCTCTATTTTATTTGGCAGTTTTTTAACGATTTAAAGCACAAAACTCTACATAAAAAAACAATCACGTCACTTCGGAGGAACTTTGAGGTACTAGGTTTTGTCCAAAGACTCGAAAAATAGCCCACGTAGTATTGTTGTATCGATACACCGGGCACGTAAGTTAAATTTTTATTATTCAATAGAAAGTTTATGAATAATATTGTTTGTTTGTTTAAATGTATGCAAAATCACGCTTCTTTACACACAATTCACAGAATTAGAAGTTCGTATGCCTGATGTTTATGAAAGAAACAGTGACTTCTCATTAAGTTGGCGTACAGGTGTTTATTTTCTTCTTCTTTGCTTAGCCCACCAGCCAACTCCATTGCTAAGTCGTACTCTTATTGTAATAAATCCTCAGGTAATCTTGAATTTAGACTGAAGCACAAGAATCATCTTGAGAATTTTGAAAAAAAAAAATCCAAATCCACTTACTAAACTAAGGTTTTGACGAAAACCTGTTCGCGCCCTGTTCCAATGACCAAATTCTTTTATCAATAATTCTTTCTATTGTCTTTACCTATATACCTATGAAATTTGAAAAATAATAATAAAATCATGTTTCTGAACTCATTTTTTCAGGCCGATGATAAATCACTTTTAGCACGATTCTACCATGCAGACAGATCTCTCACAGCCATATCCAGCGAATTGGATAGTTTTGATGGACGAGCAGAACCAGATCGATGTTCGCGTCTTGTCAGCCGTTTACGCCAGGGACAGGTTAGCTTTTCAATCATGAATTGATATTACTTAAAATTTAATGTTCTTCTTTTTTTTTTTGCCTTTTCAGGACAAAGTTCTATCGATAACAAATCAAATAATGGAAGAAGTTCTTGGAGACGATCGGGCTTTGCGAGAATTTCGTGTGAAATTTCCCGAGGAAGTTCTGCAAGAGAATCTTGCCGGACAGTTATGGTTTGGCGCCGAATGCCTAGCAGCTGGTTCATCGATAATGAACCGAGAACAAGAGAGTAAAGACATGCGACCACTTGCCCAGGCTGTAACCAAGAGTCTGGGCAATGTAAGGAATTTGCTTCGAGATCAGTGCCTTCGAAATAATGTCCCCAATAGCCAAACTTTGCATTTAGATTTCAACGACTCTAACACAGAGCAGCTTTATGAGAGCCTTAAGATTTTCGATCGGCTATTTGCCGAATTTGAGATGCGCTATGTCAGTGCAATGGTGCAGGTTAAGACAAAGCACGAATATGAAATGCTACAATCGATATGTGTGTTATTTTCGGAGACTTTACAACGAGCATTGACTGTGGGTCTGATCGAACAGGAGAAAGTTGATGCTTTTGATCCGGGACTGATGTTTTCCATTCCACGATTGGCCATAGTGACGGGTCTTGTGATATATAATCGGGGACCGTTGAATATGGACATGCCGGCAGATCAGTTGTCTGAGATGTTTCGGCCGTATCGTTCGTTTCTGATAAAAATTCGAGATCTCTTAAGAAAACTGAATAAAAACGAGTTGCATCAGTTGGAAAAGCTTCTGTGCACGAATGAGGATATTCACCTAAAACAGCCGAACGTAGTCAACGGTTCTGATGGTGATAGTGAGACTGCAAATTTAATAAATAACAACAATAATGACTGTGATGATGCCGCAACAAGTTCCTCTTCGTCAGCTTCGACGAAGAATGATAAAACCGAACAAGAAAAGGAAAAGGAATCTAATAATGAAGATAAAGCGGAAAGTGCAACTGCATTGAACGAAAACGAAAATACCACAAAGGTATTTAGTGATAATAGTGTGTTTGCGATGTCCTCCTCGTCAGAAGCCTCAACGCCGTCAGTCTCACCGTCCCCATCACCTCTGCCATCGTTTTCATCGACGACATCCTCCACCGAGTGGACAGATGATGAAAATGTTGCCCTTCCGAAGGAGGGTGATGACATAGTATCCGCCGATTGTGCCACCGGTTACCTCATACCAAACACCAATCTGGGCAACCTGCTGCAGCCGAATGAAGTTCCACTCACAGACAACTTCATCGCCAGTGAAGATGATGAGTTCGGTAGCTGTAATGGAGGTGAAGATGCTGATCTGCCGGAAGCAGATCGGGAGTTCAATATAAATACACCTAGCTGCAGTCGAGTATCAGCACCAACAGTTGTCGACTCCTCAGAAGAGAGTGAACAGCTGACAATAAAGGGCAGCGATGGTAAGTCCCTGGACAGCAGAGGTAGTCAGTATACAAAGCTGGAGAAGAGCTCTGCAAGCAGCAGCACAGGTGAGAGCAGTGGGAAGCGTTCCCACCGCCATCACCATCATCACCACCACCATCACAGTCACCGGCATCATCATCATCACCACCATCGGCATCATAACAGCAGCAATAGTCACATTGTGGGGACCAGCAGTAGTGCAAGTAGCAGTGCGAGTAGTCCAAGCAGTAAGAGCAGCAGCAGTACCAGTGAAGGAAGTCGTAATCATTCCAAGAAACGTTCCAAAAACCATACCACACAAAAGCCTGACACCTCCAGCGGGGACACAGCGTCTTCTTTGTCAGATGGTGATCAGCACGAAGTCAATTTAGCCCTTCGCGCTGCGGGAAGGATGAAGTTCATGTAAGAATCATTTATTTTTGTTTTAATTTTCTTGAAATTAGTTTTTTGTTTTTGTTTTTGTAGAAGCACAGAGTACCTCTTGCACCGACTATTCGTAAGCATAGCGAGTGTTGCAGATCAACTCCAAACGAACTTCGCCGCCGATCTTCGACAAATCTTGCGCAGCGTGTTCCTCATGAACATGAGCTCGTCGCAGGATGAAATCGAAATTCCCGAAAAGAATACAAAAGACCCAACATCTGAGCTGTTTGAATTCAGGGCTTCGGAGAACGATGTTATTCAGCAGCAGAGTGCTGGTTCAAATCAAAGCATTTATTCGGCCGAAGAAGTAAATCCCGAACTGGATAATGTGTTCAACAACAACAATAATAACAACAACAACGGAACTGATCGTCCACCAGTCATACAGCGTGGTCACACCATCGATTTGGTTCCCTCAGAAAATCCACCGCCACTTCCAGTTCGAAATAATATCGGACGTAGTCGAAGTCTTGGCGAAGAATCGGTACAAATCCAAGTATCACCGAACACGAGTGATCGACGAAATGGTAGCTTATCGGCATATTTGCGCGAACGTCGACTTTCCTCGGGCAGTCACAGTGCAGCAAATTCATCCTCTTCCACAGCAAGTAACTCGCCGATAAGCGAACGTTCCGCAGCTCATTACACTGCCGTTGCCAACAATAATCTAAACAACAACACAAACCACAGTAGTAATAGTATCATACACAACAACAACAGCATGGATGTTCCAGGGACGCAGGCGATATCGCCGCAAATACGACTCTCGCCACCCGTTTGGGTTCCCGATGATAAGGCGCCTCGCTGCATGTCCTGCACGACCCCATTCACAGCATTCCGCCGCAGGCACCACTGCCGCAACTGTGGAGGAGTTTTCTGCGGAGTATGCTCGTCAGCGTCAACGCCCCTGCCCAAATTTGGTCTGACAAAAGCGGTTCGCGTGTGTCGCGATTGCTTTGTCCATCAGCTGACAGGTTAGGCTAACGAGTTTACTCAGCAACAAAACAAAACCAAAACACATGGAAAGAACAGCCACACAACTGATAGCAGCGCCAGCGCCTGTCTGGAAAGTTGCCGAAAGTTTTAGAATTTTCTTAGTTTCTCTTTTAATTTGTATAAACTTATTGAATTTTATTTAGACAAACTTTTTATACACATTTTTGTGTAAGAAAAATAATAATTAATCAAAAAAAAAAACTCGCGGTATCATTATTTTACCCATTTATGTATAAATAAAAAAGGAGACATTTTTACATAAATCCACTACATATTATAATAAAATATATATAGACAACTACATTCAATTCAATTTGTAGGCAATGTATATAAAAATATAATGAAATACTATTTTTGTTTTGATTTTAAATGCATATAAAAATTAAAATATAAAAACAAGAAATAAAAGAAGAAAACAAAAAGAAAAATTAATAAACAAAAATATAACTAAAAAAAGTATAAAAACTAAATTGCTTTGACGCGTATTCGTGCATTTTATGCAAAATAAAAGCAGAAAAAACATCGTTTTTGTCCCTTTGTTTATTGAAATTAGTTGAATCGTTAAGAACTTTAAAAGGAAACGTAAATGTTTACCAGAGAAAGAAAAATTTAGTTTTTTTTGTTTTTCCTTTAAAAAAAAAATATGTAATAATTTACTATTTAGTCAAATTTATATACCTAAATAAGTTTAAGGGAAAGTATGTTTGTGTCTTTTTTAATTTAATTTTATTGTTTTTCTTTTAAGCTTAGACACTTTTTGTTTATGAAATAAGTTTGCTTGTTTAACTATTTTATTTTTATTTCTTTTTTTCGTTTATGTGAAGAAAATTGTATGTATTGTTTAATTGCAGTTAATTTTGTGTAACATTGTATGTATGTACCTACTCGTATGTATTCAATATAACTTCTTATTAAAAAACAATTGTTATCCTGTAATTATTTAGAGTGTGAGAGTTGTGGAGTTGATAAGCCTTTAAGTTGAGACACCTATCATGAAACTTGTATTGATTGTTTTGGTTTATCGGGGCTGTGCCTGTGGTTTGAATTGCTTGAAACCTAGAAAGGGTCCTTCAAGTTGACCGGTTAATATTTGAGATTTATTTATTGATTACAATTCACATTTAACATTTATACAGGCGATGAAAAAGTGTCAAGTGTGTATTTAATAATCCGACCTAGAATATGCTTATATAATTTAAGGCCGCCTACGACAGCATAGAAAGTTTAGAAATATACACAGCTATGAGAAAATTAAATAAATTGGCGGTACTATTTTAGTTGACCATGTCCAATATAACTAGCCTAGTTATGTATAATAGCCGGTGCATTCATTTAGATACTTTGCGTCAATAGTAGCAGCCGATAACATCATAGAAGAAGAAATACGCGTGCCGCTGCTTAAAGCGAACACAGCCTACTAAAGTCTGTCAAAAGGCGTGCTTACGATGGAGATAGATAAGATGATGCTGATGATGAGATTTGAGTCTTTTTTTTTTTCCTTTAGTAGTAGGCATTTCGATCCTTGAAAGGTCTTCGGTTGAGAAACGATATTCTTATATTCTCTATGATCTGATCACTTTTTCAGTCATCCACACTAAGTGCTTTTACCTCCGCAATGGCTTGGTCTTTGGGATTTTATTTCAAAGATACTCTTAATTGCGGCATTTTTGTAAATTTGCTAGGTTTGGCTATCCAATTGTAACGAAGTGCTCTAACTTTCCAAACCAAATGGACTTCTTTGTACAGCTTATAGAGATTGTTATTATATTTACTCTACAATGCTCTTTTTGACCATAAGATTAAATAGCTGATGAAGTTTTTTTTTTTTCAAAACAACTCTAAATGTCTGCTTATCTTCCTGCTCCGATACCGTCTCGAAAGACTGAGAATAAGCAGTTTGAAAGGCTTGAATTTGATAATAGATGTAATTTTTCGATTATTATGCCATTCTTGAAAGTTTTAATTAAAATTTGTATTGAAATCTTGAAATTTTGTTGCTAACGCTCGGTCTGCAACTTTCGATTCCCATTTTCCTATTGTTCAATTTTAAAGTGGTGTCTACTTCTAACCTTCTACCCATAATCCATAGGCAATAATTAACCAAGCTACACTATTGTGTATTTTTAAGTTTAAAGACTTATTTGATTGGCTTTTAAAATTAAATTAAAATCAGTTACCCAATTTTAGGCTTCATTGACGATTTGTCATTCCATAATACTTTAGAAATAATTAAATCTAGTTTTTTTTACCTACACATAACGACTATTTGACATCTATCATGCCCCCAAAACCTAAGTTCAAAGGAAAACCAAAACCCGTGGAGCCGATTGTGGAAGAAGACAAAATTATTGAACAACCATCACAAGATTCTATACCCGATAAAGATGTCGATTTGGTCAATGATTTGAATGAAGAATTCTTCAATTCTGCAAATAAAGTATGTAACATCTATAAGATTTTAGGTTTTCTGTAAATAGGTATGTTTTTCAATATTCATATAGACTATACAGAATTTAGTTGAAAGCAAAAACTTAAGAGATGCTGGAAGGGTGAAGAAATTCATATCTATTTTGCACAATATTCATAAGAAATATGTAGAAGAATTGAAAATAAATGCAGAACTTAGGCCACAAGTTGAACGAGCTAACATTAAATTACGATTAGCTCTTGAATTAACTGGTAATTCAGAGGCAGCTATGGATCGAATGAAAGAGGCTTTAGGTAATGTAGATAGTTACCTATTATCAATGCAGGTGGATAAAGAAGCTATAAGTAAACTAACTTTGGGCTATTTTTATATTAGCTAAAAAACAGTCAAGAAGTCAGCTTCATTTCATAGCTTAAATCTTGAATGTCAAAAGTTTGCAAGTTTTGTTATAGTTTTATCTCGTTACATATGTTAATAAAATAAAACATACAAATATTTTGTTTATAAAGGTGATTCATGGAGAGAAACGGATGCATCACAGTCTCGTGAGCAAGATGTACAAGAGCAACTCTATCAGCTCATGGCAAAGTGTGCCAAGTACGAAACCAAAGAAAGTGCCAAACCTGATGATAGTGCAGAGTAAAAGATTTTTAATAAAATAAATTAAATTAATTTTCCCAACTACGACTAATTTAAGGTTTGGCAACTTGGCAAAGTATAAAAATATCATTCTCCGAGAACGCGATCGAATAAATGCTGAACTTATGGACCATGAAAAACGATTACAACTTCAGCGATACTATTCTGAGTCTTTGGAATATATTAACAAAGTTGCTGAAGAGAACATCAATAGGATCACTAGTCGAATGAGGGTCTTAAAAACTAGAAATTGAATAACTTAAGCTTTTTTGTAAAATATCCCTCTTTGTAGATTCTAGACTCTGAAAAGACTAACTTGGAAATTAAAGTAAAAAATCTGACTAATGCCTTGGAAGATCAGAGAGAGTACAATGCATCGACAGTTTTGAAATTGGAACAAACAAATAGAGAGGTTTTATTAGACAAAAAGAAGCCAGTCCTACAGTTTAATATTTATTTTTTCGTTAGTTATCAGAGTCACAACAAAAAATACTTAAGAAAGCAATAGAAATAGACAAGCAAAAATTGATGATTGAGAAGTTACGAGGTGAAAATATGGTTTTTGCAAGGCAACAATCAAAATTTGAAGCACAAATGGAAGCTAATAAAAAAGAAAAACGTGATTTGGAGGAAACTATCAGGACATTGAGAGCTGGTGAAAAGGTTTGCACTGAAATTTTGGTAAAGAAGAATTAACAACTATAACTGTATTTTCTTCAGCAAAAAACTGAAGAAATCAATCAACTTACAAAAATATACAAGAAAACCGTCTTTGACTATGACACACTTTCGCAAAAGTTGTACAAAATGGATAGGAAACTAAATACGCTGAATGAAGAGTCCCTAAAACAGAAGTGAGTGACTGTTACTTTGACGAATTTGTACCTTGTATCTAGGCCAATTTATGATAAAAATGCGTTGGCGACTTTTATTACTTTGAACATCTTTCACCATTTTTTAGGAACCTTTCAAACGCTCTTGAAAAAGACCTTCTGAGTTCTTCGCAAAAAATGGAAGATCTTCGACGCATCAAAGACTATGTGACTCGCGAACGCGATAGTCTTCGTAGTGACATCGTAAAATTGAACAACAATCTTACTGACCAAAAGCACACAAATATGATGCAAGGAATTCGCATTGACAATCTAAATTTGGATATTCAAAAGCTCAATGTTAAATTGGACGAAGCAAAGATAAATATTTCGAAAGCAGAAAAAGAACGTGACGAAATGGCTCACGAAGTCGAATCACAACACGAACGCATTGAATACCTGCAAGATCAGATTCAACTGAAAACCGATCAAGTCACCGATTTGTCAGAGAAACTTACCGCTAAACATGCTGCGTTGATAAATTTGAAGAAGCTTCTCGAAACAGCACATTCGGAGAAAATGATGCTGCAGCGTTCATTGGAGACATGCACCCAGGAGAGGGACAATTTTAGAGTTCTACAAAATGTGAGTTGTTGAAAAAAAAACTTCATAAATGTCTTAATACAGTTTTTGTGTTTGTATTATAGAAATCTGCACATCAAATGGCTCAGCTTACATCGGAGATCAGTGCCAATCAAAACAAGATCAATGTCTTGAATTTGAAGATTGAAAGACTGAACAATGAAAAGAAAGACCTACAGACGGAACTCAGATCTACGAAAGCAACTTTAGCAAGTGTTAGAAAGGATTTGAAGGAACTTAAAGTCAAAAATGATAGTTTGCTGAATACCATTGCTGTAAGGAACTTTTTTCAATAGCAATAATTGAGTGATGCCTTAATTTTATTTTCTATAATCAGGAAGACGAGATGCGTTTTTTGACACTTTCTCATGAATTGGATGATACCCGAAAAGACAAGAATCTTATAGGTCTTCAAATGGTTCGAAGAAATGATGAGATAGTTCTGTTGAAAGAAAAAATAATAATCATACAGACTGCATTGGACCAGGGTTAATGAAGAGACCATTTTACCAATTTTCCAAACCTAATTTGAGCCATTTTTCACAGGCCAAGTTCAATATAACCAAAGATTGGAAGATATTCGTCTCCTTAAAGTGCAAATTACAAATTTGCACACAGAACGGGATTGTCTTTCGAGAGCAATTAAGAGCACGGCTGATATGCGAATTGAAATAATTCGCTTGCAAAGGATGCTCACTGAAGAGAGGGTTCGTTCTCGGGCTCTGATCGAAGACGCTCGTACACCGGCTGCTGTTCATCGTTGGCGTATTCTCAAGGGATCTCAACCAGGCAAATACGATCTTATTCAGAAAGTTCAAATGCTCCAAAGGTACTCCTACTTGAAAGTACTTAAAATTTGATTCAATGCAAAATAATGCAAGGAACTAATTTTATTTGATGCAGGCGCAATTTGCGACAGGAAGTTCAAAAGACCCGGCTTAAACAAAGACTACAAGAAAAAGAAAAGCTGTGTGATTCCATGAAGAAAATTGTAGAGAACCTACCGACTTCTGATGTCAAAGATCAGTTGACTAAAAGTCAGGTAACTCAGTTCGGCTAAAGAAAATGATATATTTGAAGGTTTGCAATTTTTCGTTATTCGCAGTGGGCACTTCGGGAAAAGGAGAAGAAACTCAAAGTAATGATCGCGGAACTCAGTGTTAATCAGATTGAGCTAAGGGCTAGAGATTGTGCCATAGATGAATTCAAGACCACTCTCCAACTGACTACACAATCTCTCCTTGAGGAAAAACGAAAGACGGTCAGAATGCCAGCTAGCGGAAGCCTTCCAGAAAGGACAAAGTCCTCATCGAATGATAAATCTAATTAAAAAAGAAGATAACGTTCTATAAATTAAAAGAAACTTTATTTATTATGCTTTGTTACGAGCTTGAGGGGATCTTAAAGCCTCCTCCTAAGCTTCTCTGGAAAGTCGGCGGTGCCGAAAAGCACTGATGTTGCATTTGACTTATGACCTGTCGTTCTTCCAGAAGTTTCTGTTTCTTCTTCTTTTCAGTGGACAACTCGGATTTTGCTTGTGATAAATTCGATTTCAAATCTTCCACCAGTGTTTCTCTGGCTCGTTCATCGGAATCCTTGGACTTTAATTCAGCAATCAGCGATTTAAGTTTTCGATTTTTTATAAAAAGATTATGCTGTGTAATTTACATAATTAGGTATAAGACAAATTAGTAATTTGTAATCTGTTGATAAATTACCTTAACTTCATTTAGTTCATCTTTGATTTTATAGCTCGGAAGCTTAAGCATAAATTCTTTTAAGGCATCATACAATCTTTGAGACTCTTCGAGTGCTCGACTTTGTTCCAAATTATTAACGTTTTGTGCAAGAATTTGTCTAAAATTATAAATTTATAGTAGTTATTGGTTGCAAAATTATAAAAACAATTTGTTATACTTTCTTAAGACTTGTATCTTGTGAATTAGGTCCATTTTCTCAGGATCTCGACCTCGAAGGTTGCGCCATCTAAAAGAAAAAAAGTAATTATTATGTAGGGTGATTTTTTAAGAGGTTTAGAACTTTAAAAAAAAAAAAACACACAAAATTCGAAAAAATTAATGAAATATTTATTTGAATCTATAGTTTAAAGATAATTTCATGCAAATGTTGACCGCGGCTGCGTCTCAGGTAGCCCATTCGCTGAGTCCAATCGGATATCGGCCGGTATCTCACGAATGAATGCATGGATGTTGGCTTCCAGTGCGTCATACCTTGACATACCCCCACAAAAAATAGTCTAATGGTGTCAAATCGCACGATCTAGGCGACCAATTGACCGGCCCGAAACGTGAAATTGACTGTTCACCAAACTCGCCTCTCAATCGCGCCATTGTTTCGCGTGCTGTGTGGCATGTGGCACCGTCTTGTTGAAACCACATATCATGCAAGTCAAGAACTTCCATTTCGGGCAAAAAAAAGTTTGTTATCATCGCTCGGTAGCGTTCATCATTGACAGTAACGCTGCGATTCGCATCATCTTTGAAGAAATATGGCCCAATAATGCCACCGGCCCATAAACCGCACCAAACAGTGGCTTTTACGGGATGCATTGGTAGCTCTTGCAATGCTTCTGGCTGATCTTCACTCCAAATGCGGCAATTTTGCTTATTTACGTACCCATTCAACCAAAAATGAGCCTCATCGCTGAACACAATTTTTCGATAAAAAAGCGGATCCTCGGCCAGCTTTCCAAGAGCCCATTCACCAAAAATTCGGCGTTGTGGTAGGTCGGCTGGCTTTAGTTCTTGCACCAGCTGTATCTTAAAAGGATTTACGCCCAAATCCTTCCGCAAAATTTTCCACGTAGTGCTGTAACAAAGGCCTGCTGGGAACGGCGCCGAATCGACATTTCGCGGTCTTCTGTCACACTAGCTGATACGGCCGCAATATTTTCTTCACTACGCACAGTACGTAAACGTGTTGGTGGTTTAATGTCCAACAAAGTAAATTTGGTGCGAAATTTGGTCACAATCTTCCGAATAGACTGCTCAGAAGGTCGAGAATGCCGACCATAAAATGGAAGCAGCGCGCAATGAACATTTCGAACCGAGCACGAATTTTGATAGTAAAATTTAATAATTTGCAAGCGTTGTTCATTTGTAAAACGATCCATGGTTAAATTGCAAACCAAACTGAAGCTGTTTGACAGTGACACAAGGTACTAAACACACGTCAGCTGTCAAAACCAGTGTTGCCAAAACCAAACCAGCTATAAAATCACCTGTTAGTTTACTTGTTTGATCGAAATATTGTTATTTTCAAAATAGGATAAGTGAGGTGATTTTAACTTTGTAGCGAAATACAAAAACTACTACCCACCTGTGAATATTCATTGGCGTCAGCATTTCATCCTGCAAGGCCCTTGCCTTGATCCTTTGCTGATTCAATACTCTATGCATTTGCAAAAGTTCCTTTCTCAAGTCTGCAGCAGACTCACGATCTTTCCGCAGGACATTTCTCTCCGTCCGTAGATTATGAATTTCAACTTTCATCAAACGCATATCATCCTGACACTGTCCATATTGTTTTTCTGTTTGGTCATAGGCTGCTTGAAGATTATGCATTCGATCCTTGAGTTCGGTTAGTTCTTCGGTTCGTTTTGTCAACTGGACACTTACAGAATTCTTTTCTTGAATGATGTTATCCAATTCCTTCTTTTGTCGTGATAATTTGTTTTCATCTTCCTAAAATGATAAGTTGTTAGAATAAAAGTTAGGAAGATGCAATAGGAATCACCTGTAATGACTTTGAGAACTGATCGTTTTCTAATCGCTTCTCCTGCAACTCCGAACGGGTGTGTTGGTGGGCCAATTGACTATTACGCACTTCACCCTTCAACATTCTTCTTTCCTTCTCCATTTTATCAATTTGCAATTGTAACTTACTGATTTCGGCATCCTTGTTAGATATTCTATTTCGGAAGAGCTTCAAGTCATTATTAAGTGTTTCTATCTGTTTTCGTAGCTTCTTGGCTTCTTCCTCTCCTGACTGAACCGATCGATGTAGGTTGTTTTTTTCATTCTGAAGTACATCATGTTGTGTCTGCAGGAAAGCACACTTGACTTCAGTATCTGTTATGATTCGTTTAAGTTCGAACTCGTAGTTTTCCTTAAGGTGAATCTCATCTGAAAAAAAAGAAGGTAATAAATTAGAAAGCGAGTTCTTCAGAATCCTAGAACCTAAGTAGACGCTTACTTTGAAGAGCATCAATTTTATCCCCAAGGCTTTGAATTTCTTCAACCTTTTTGGATTTTTCATGGGAGACTTTGGACAGCTCATCACGCTGCTTTTTTTGTTTCAGCTCTAGCAAACCAATTGTGTCCATTAACGAACGATTTTTATGTTGAACCTCTTGAAATTGTTCAGCAGACTCTTCTAGGGCCTGATTGCAAAGAATCAGATCACGTTTCAAAACATCACGTTCCTTAGTAATGACTTCAATGTTATTCTCGCAGCGTTGGATGATTTTTCGCATTCCTTTAAGTTCTTTTTCTTGAGTATTGATAATTGATCTACAAAAAGTGGAGTTAGGAGTTTAGTTGGAGGAAGTCAAATTATGTTGAGTCACCTCATTCGCAGATTCTCCTCCTCGGATTTCTTTTTTGCTTCCAAAACTGTTGAATATTTTCGAGCTGAAGCATCTTGAGATTTACAAACATTGGCATTTTCTTGTTTCATTTTGATAAGTTCTTCTTCCCGGAGCTTTGGAAGAAGGTTTGTTTCGTGATTATACAATATGATTTCAAACATTTTAGAAAACCTTACCTTTAATAGATTTGATTTTTGAGCCAAATCAGCTTTAAACTTATCCCGTTCTGTTGTGGCATATTCCAGGTCAACAATCACTCTGGCAAGTTTGTTACTGGTCGCATTGTGTTGGGTATGAAGATGTTCCAAATTTGTTTTTGCAGCAAGAATTTGAAGATTTTGATGGATTTTATTTTTCATAAGGTAGTCGTTCTATAATTAATTAAAATATTCTTTTTTTATTTAAATTTAAAATAATATATAAGTTGAATAGTTACCTTTAATTTGAATTGTTCAATTTGGTCTGTGAGCTTAGACTCTTCGGATTTCAAGCTGGATAGGTCTTTTGTGGCTACATCAAATTGTTTCTTGCAGCTGTACAAGTCTGAAGATGTTTCCTACGATACATTTTCAAAAATGAAGAAGAACTTGGAATTATGCATTGATATAGATTTACGGGGATTAAATTTACATGAGAATTGATTTCTCTTTAGTGTTAGATCGAAAAAGCGATCACTTGGCAGAAATAACTTCGAATTTCGAATGAGAAATAAATAAGTCAGAAGTGGGAAACAATTTCAATTGGAAATGTTATCTAAAAATTTTATAAAATTTTATTTCCAACTTCTGAGGAATTTTTATTTCCCACATGAAGATTTTTTAATAAAAATATTATCGTACATCCAAGACTTTAATTAAGGCCTTGTTTTTCTCTTCTAGATTCTTTGTCATGTGTTCCACTTCAGTTGTGTACAATCTTTGGATTTGGATACGTTTGTTCAGTTCACGAATTTCAGTGTTAAGTTTTTCTTTTTCCTTGGCATAATCTTTTTTACTGAAAGGTTGAAAAGAAAATTGAGATAACGGCCCTTAAGTATAAACATAAACAAATCGCGGCTTACTCGTCTCGACCAACTTTCTTTTCACTCATTTTTAAAACTTCGTTTTCTAGAATTGCTATTTGATCCCGCAGTTTCATTACTTCTTCCTGAGCCATCTGTTCACGTAGCTGGGCACTATCCTTTTCCATCCAAGCCTTTTCTGAAATTTTGAGAACATTTTTTATTAACAAGGTGGAGCAAAAATTCCATTGACGTAGGTGTATTTTCGGCCTTTCTTCTACTTAAATGTCAAATAAGAGTTGACATTTTATTTCACAAAAAAAAAAAAACTGGTAATATTTTTAGACGAAATGGTGATGTTTTCAACACCTTTACTAGTACTTTTTTTGAATTGAACTTATTCTTCAAACACTTTGTAATCTTCTACAAATACCAACCTATAACACTCCTCAGTTCATTGATTGTAACTTGATCCAATTGTGAAATTTCGGCGGATTTTTCCATTCGTCGTTTACAATTTTCAATTTCTTTTTGAAGTTCCTCTGAACGAAGTTCTTCATGATGCAAATCCGCCTTAAATCTAGTGCAACAAATGTAAATTCGTTGAACATTGTCAGCATTTTCTTGGCTGTCTTTTTGTCGAAGGACCTTTGTTATCTAAAACAACACAATCGATTTTAACAAAATTGGTTAGTATAACTAACTACAGAATTCTAATGACACAAATTGAGTTAAGGAATGAGAAAGGAAGTCACTAAGGAATAAGGAATCTTACCTCTGTGATTTTCGAGGAGAGTGATGTAAAAAACTCTTCATCAATGACATCCGGAACTAATGGTTCATCTTCGGAACCAGATTTCTGGGATTCATCACCACTATCGTCCATGGTTTAGTAATATAAGTTTCTAACTAATAAACTTATGTAGGTTCCTGTTCTTTTTTTTTCAAAACAAAGCTTATTTCCGTTGTCAACACAGCAATGGCGTTGCCGGTCCTAGTGTTGCCAAGCCAGCCAAAGTTGTTTATTGAATTATGATGATTTAAGTGAATGAAGGTGCATTTTTGTTGATTCAAAAAAGGGTGAAGCTTTAAAAAATAAATAAGCTGAAACATACATTACTGTTTGAGCTTAGCATGAAAAAAAAATGAATTTCCTCCCAAAACTCTGCAATTAAAAAAAGCTTTGAAACGACAACTCTTGGTTGATGTCTTATGGATGGAAAATTTGTTGTTTTTCATTTGAAGTCGTGATTGTATGATAATTTTTTAATAGATTAGAGGGTGATAATGAATGTATAGCATGATAGCGCATTGTCGAAAGCCCATAAGCCAAAAGTCTATTAGAAACTGTTTGCTCGTTTGGATGGGCGAAAGTTTATAAATGCACTATGCACTTTTAACCCAAGGAAGTAGACGAAAAATTAGAAAAAAATTTCTTATCTTACTACTGGTCCATTGCTTATGGATTCTCGGTCCTAGAAATTAATAAAAATTACTAGATTAAATGTTTCAAATTCAAAAAATTCAAATTTCACAAAAATTATTTTAAAAAATATTAAAACAAAATGTTGTTGAAAATTCAATCAGGCATTTATTAAAGTTTTGTGTTAAACAAACTCGCCAATAAAAAAGGGTTTCTAACAAAACTAAATTTGGTAGGTTTTTAATTAAAATTAAAAATATAAATCACAAAACTTTAAAACAACGAAACTTTTTGGTTCAGTGTTTATAAAAAATCAACTTACCATGAAATCTTATCGTTATAATATTACAAATGACAAGTAATATAATAATTTCCAGCTGCAATAAACTCGATTGTAATTAACTTGGTCAGTTATGTATCAAAACAACCGGCAACAGCAGCGTCTGTAATTAATATGCGCACTAGTGTTTTAAAGAGACACTCGCATTCTTCTATACCTCGACTCCAACGATGCACAGAAAACCATCGCACCATGACTCAACTCAAACCATTTTTGAGGAAAACTAAACATCGAAAAGACAGACAAGACAATAATTTACAGCACCACTTTACAACCATTTCCTTCTTTTCAAACTTACAAACACAAGCTTTTGTGGAAAACTCCTGATACACAATTATTATTTGTTAGGAAAATGTACCACCCCTCGGTTTATCCATTTGTACTTTTGTATATCTGTGGGAAATTGAAAATCTGAAATGCACTGCACAGCACATAAAGATAAACTTTCGTTTTCATTGCGATCTGGTAACCTTGTAAAGATATTGAAGTATGTACACAAATGGAGGAAATTTATAGATGGGTTTTCCAAGCATCAAAAGAAGAAAGAAAAAGAAAAACGGTAAGCTAAGAGAAGGAGAAGAGAAGATAAACATACAATATTTTATTTGGTTATGCAACCATTTGACTGTATTGTGGGGGTTTCTATAATCGCGGAAGTTTATTTTGCGGTTCTCTTAAGTGGGTGATCAAATTGTTGTTGTTTAATTGAAATCATCAACACTGAAGTTGTATATAGATTTTCCGGAATTTTCATCGTTTGTTCCGATATGATTTTCTGTTGTTCAGTTAAATTTATTTAACTTGGATTTTTAAAATAAGAAGATATGTACATATGTATATTCTATATGTACAAAGACAAAACACTGATAACTTTGTCATTGTTTTTTTTTTTTCAAATTGTCAACCCCATACTTGTAAAAATTATAACTATATTGTTAAAAGTTATAGTATGTAAAAAATAAAAGAAACTATGAAACAATGAAACAATATCATTGCTCGTTATCAAAATTAGTTGTGTTAAACTTAGAGTTAAGATTCTTGTAATAAAAAAAAAAATTCTATGTAAAACCTGCCACTACAAACATATGAAAATAAAAAAAATATATTTAAAATTGCAATACGTACTACATATAAATTAAAATAAATATAAAGTCAATATCTCAAGTATTTTTTGGGATTTAATTTTATTTATAAAAAACTGTCAATTGATATCGATATGTTGAAAACCAAATGTGTAAGACGTCAGATGTCAATTTGTTCCTGACATATTTGCAACCAAATTTTTTTCACTTATTTTAAGAATTGCATAATTTTTTCGCAAACTTTTATCTGTTGGCAATATCTAAAAAATAAGCAGACATTTCAATTTTAAATAACAATAATTTACCAATAATAAATTTAAATTCTAGGGACCTTCAATTTTGCAATTCGATAAATTGAACCGATAACAATAAATTGTTATGGAAAGTTAAAATATGTATTTTAAGACTTTTTTTGAGTTGAAAACAAAATATGTATTTATTTATATTATTTAACTATTTATATGAATATTTAAAGACTCTACGAAACCTTCAAAACTACCAGAGGCCTGCCAAAAGACGACGGACGCTCTGTCATGTAGCAGCATCAAGCCTGTTCCTAAGATAGTGGTCTGCATGTCCCATGCCCACACAAACTGCACCATCTTTCAAAAGTCCACTCAATACTTTGGGAATGCAGATGACTTTGAAATCATAGGAAGAACCAGTATAGAGTCAGAGGCAAAAAAAGGGTCTTGTTATCAATAAAGAGAAGTATAAATGTTGTCATCGCATAGAGTCGATTTCCATCACAAACTTGACTATTGACAATTCTGTTAATTCCTTAACTGACATGGAGCTGTGTTGATTAAATCTTTAAAAACACTGTTTCTTAAGACTTTGTAAGCAATTGAGAGATAAAATGACTAAAAGTTCGCTTGGTGTCTTCTAGAGAAAGGATTTTTGGTCCGTTTTGTATCAATAGACAAAATAACATTTGGCGAAGACGATACCACTGGTAAAATATACTGCATGTTCAACAGTTAAAATAGCTTTGGCATGTGGAGCAAATGAACTCCGAAGCTCTAACCGATAAAGTAGATTTTCAATTAAGTCAGAGGGAGATTAAAAACAATTTTGCCAAGAAAAGTGTATCCTCACCAGTTGCCATAAAGAACCTATATCTTTTGGATAACCGAAAGTAATTGTTCTCTTGTGCCTTATTTGAAAAGATTAGAATTAATAGAAAGTAATGGTAAAATGCATCTATACCTATTATTTTTACTGCTACTTGGGATTCGAAATATATGTATGTAGCTAAGCATGTTTTTGGTGTATAACATCTCTTTTTAAAAAATATATTTTTTTTTGCATTTTTAGTATGTATAATTTTTATCTTTAAAAAAACAAACATTTATTTAATAATTGTTTGTCTGATTTATTATATAACATACAAATATTTCAACTGCGTAATGATACAAAAAATACAAGTTTTGCCTGTTTTTAACTTTAAAAAAATATCATATTTTTGTTATTCGCAAATATGAAATTCCCTAGTCAATAACATTTGTAAACGTAGGACGACCTGTTCTAATCAATTTCAATTCTTTATTTGGAAATACCCTTATCCGGAATTTAGGAATTTGTATTTCCAAAAAAAAAAGGTTTTCTTACCAGCTCTTTTGTTTCTTTTTTCTTTGTTACTCGCTTATATACCAAATAATGGTTTTAATTCAAAATCTAAACTTCTTTAGATAATTTTATATTAAGGTAATCATAATTTAAAACCTTTTGCGTATTAATTTACTTCCTCATCTTTAAACTGTTCCAAAAAAAATACAAATTTAAAAACCTTCTGAAGAAACCACAAAAAAAAAACTCTTTTTCGCATGCAAATTAGTAACAAATCCAAATAAACAAAAAAATAAAATTAAAAAATTGAATCCCACTCACAATGTTTCTGTTTTTTTTTCAGTTTATATTTTTTGTTCAATATTCATTGATTCACACGATAAAATATACTCTGCATGTTGGTAATTGATACAAGGGGTATAGACAACATGTTGTTACTTACGAAACAGTGAAAACAGCCTTTTTCCAGCTGTCATGAATGAGCCGAATGGTCTTGACATGAACCACCACCGACACGAATAAATTCATACAAAAGACTTATAGTTGGAAAGATTGAGTTGCATTTGCGGAAGTTAAATCCCGGAAAAGACCTTAAATCAATTCAAAACGAAGCCTTAAAATTTACAAAAAAATATTTCTGTTTAAAAAAGACCTTTGAAGCACCTAATGGCCCAAATGACTACAATTCTTAAAGTTTCTTGAGGGAAATATGGTTCCATAGTTAAAAAAATCAGTAATTTTCAACTTGACCTCCCAAACTATGCAACTAGGCATTCAAGTCGAATCATAGACCAGCCATCATAGCAATAAGGTCTCACTTTGTTATATACCCAATACGAAATCAAGTTCAATGGCCAAGAGCTTTGGTATTTCTTGAGAGTGGCTCAAACGCGTTGTCTCCTATAGGAAGTAGGTTTCATTTTAACTTAAATTTAAATTTTAAAATGTGCGATTTAGCCGACCTTTTAGAGGCCAGGCCAACTCATCTGAATAAATTTTATTTCAAAAAGATGTGATCTGAAAACAGAGCCGAGCTCGGATCTAGTGATGTTGAATGTGCTGATCTCTTTGTATAATGTGATAATTATTATGATTACAATCTAAGCACTTTTCAAAACACACACAGACCCGAACACCAG
Source organism: Scaeva pyrastri (assembly GCA_905146935.1). Lineage (NCBI taxonomy): Eukaryota > Metazoa > Arthropoda > Insecta > Diptera > Syrphidae > Scaeva > Scaeva pyrastri. The sequence goes on from LR989927.1 coordinate 132,586,256, forward strand.
TTATGTGATTAACTGCCTCAAACTGAATATAAATAAATGGGATTGGATTGCTGCTTTTAACATGAGTTTGAATTAATTGAAAAATGTAAATAGAATCATTGTTAACAATGCTCGTAGTTGAATATTTGATTTGATACCATCTTTATAGGGAACATCACAACATCACGCAAAACAAGAACCTATGTAAGTTATTTAAGGTTACAAATAAAAGTGTTGACTTTAACTATCAATTCCTAGTACGTTTAACGTCGCGTAGAATTAGCTACCCTACCGGTTTTGATACTTTGCTGTGGGTTAATTCAACTTTGAAGTTTATTTTTAGCAGTGGCGTGGGTTTGATGGGGTTTTAAAGAAATGTTTTACCCTGTGGATTTTATATTTTAAAAAGCTCAATGACTGGTGGACTACGAATGCAATTAGTTCAATCTGCAGTCAAATAATTAATAAAAAAATTAAATGTAGCATTATTTTGACTTTGGCATTTTTTTGCGGAACGATTTATCGGATTTTGATCAAAATTTGTGTGCAAAAGTTAAAACTTTCAATATGTCTTTTCAAAAGTAATTGCATTTTCTTGCAAACTGTAAGAATTAAAAAATTTAAAGAAAAACACTTAAAGAGTTCAGCCGGAAGTTGCAATTCTTTTAGTTGGTTTTAATTAATAGGTGTGCCAGAGATTTTGGGTGTTGATCTCCTGACAAGTCAGCCATCGGAGAAATGGAGTTGTCATGTTGTTAGTTTTGACTTGGAAAAGAAAATATCCTGTAACCCACTTCTTTTCACTAAGATCGATAACTTTTTTGGTTCGGTTCACAAAGTTTTTTTTGTGGTAATATTATGGATAGGGAATGTGCGTCATCGCCTTTAGGATTTCCAGCCATGATCTTAAGAAAAACCCTTTTGAAAGTTTTTACCATATTCTCGGCTAACTCATTTGACTTGGAGTTGAATGGATCTGAGGTCATATGCGCATTGGAATGATCATGATAGAACTCTTTAAAGGTAAATTGTGTCCTATTGTCGATAACCTTTCGTTTAAACCAATGACCTTGATGTACAAGTATTAAAATTTTAGATTGAGTAGAACTGTTATAAACCATGTAAATACTGAATAATAAAGTATTCCAAAATATGTAATTAAAACAACTATTCATAGTAGTATGAAGTTTTAATAATTTCTTATTTATTAAAAATAAACTGTCATTTAATTCCTCACCAGGGGAGAGGGGAGGGGTATTTAAGACCAAACACCCTTTCATAAATCCACCGTTAAATTCTGTTATAATGTACATTGTTATTGACATAAACCAACGTACCAACAAATGAATAAAATCAAATAAGGAAATAAAAAGTACGTATACGCCTAAGTGTACCATTCAATTTTATTGTATTTATAGGTTTTTTGTACCATTTTATACTTAGATACGATTCGTTATTTACCCTTCTAATATAGTCAAATTGTGTACATAATTGTCTTAAATAATAAATAAAAGAATTTCCTTATGACCTTACGAGTACCAGTCATTAATGTAAACATGCTTTCCTATTCCCTAATTTATTAATAAGTTAAAATTCAAACTTTTTGCTGACTAGAGATTCGTAAAAAATACCAACTTTACGATAAACAACTTGTGTAATTTAAATTCACCTCCGCCTCTGAAAAATGAATAAAACCACTGCAAAACTCTATCCAAAGAGCAATGCAATAATCAAACCAAACACAACTAACTCTAGCCAAACAAAAAACGATGTAATTTAAACAATTTTAGTGCATACTAAAAAAATAAAATAAAAACAGATAAAAAAATAAATAAAAAAAGCATTAGCAAAGCTCGCCATACTCGTAGTACCATAGCAGATCAACAAAGCCTCAGAGCATAGCTCCAACTGATAGTTGTAGTCCCAAACCGACCGCACTGCGCCACCATCTGAACAATGCGCTCATGATTTTCAGACCTCAGTCAGTCCCAGTCCCAGAGCAGTTCGAGTAAAAGCGGCCAAAAAACCACAACGTGTTGTCGACGTGAGTAGTCAACAAGTCGTCTGCTGGCTACGTACACGTCTTTTTCTTCTTTTGGTCGTTTTCGTTTTTGATTTTGATTTGGATTTTGATTTCGATTTCATTTCGATTTGATTTAAATTTTCGAGTTTTTTTCGCTCTCGAATCGATTCGCTTCGATCCGAAACGTCCGACGCACGGTAACGTCGTCGTCGCTGCCCCCGCTCCACTTATTGCCTCGACTTTGTGCGTGTGTCTATTTTTTTAAGTTTTAGTTTTTTATTTTTTGTGTCAAAAGTTCTCTTTAACAACAAAATAAGTTCATGTCTGCAAGTACCTGCCTCCATTGTAATTAATAAGAAAAGAAAATAAAATAAAAAAATTAAGAAAAAGTGAAAATACCAAAATTCAAAAAGAGTGTCTTTTGTTGTCTTCACAAATTATATACACAAGTTTACATAGCTAAGTGTGTTTGGATTAAAATTTTTGGAAGGAAAGTTCTCAAGAAAGCCATCTCTATCTTTGTACCAACAACGTTCATCCAACTTCTACCATGGGTTCAAGGAAGGAACGCAATGGCAATGCCACTGCAATTGATCGGGAAATCATCAGGAAGCACTTTAGCTGGTCTGATCCGAATGCAGGGTAAGTTACACAGTGAGAAATGACCTTCAACGGGGGCACAATTTTATTCGAGGTTTGTGCCAAATCTAATTAAAATTTTTTGTTAGTGAAACGCGTCTAAGGTCATGAGTTGAGATGATGAGATAGTTGACCGATGCTGGCAACAGTGCTGTGTAAAATTGTTTTATTTTTTGTTTTAAAGTGAATACAAATATTTTTGATTTATTTTTGGGAAAGTCAAAACTTTGGGTTTTAAGCATCTTTATTCAAAATATAAATAATATAGTAAGTTCTTGAAAAAAAAGCGCAGATTTTGTAGTGCTTATATTTTGCGACAAAAGAAACAGCATTAAAACGAGTGTTGTTGGTTTTTATGATTGAAATTTTTGAAAGTTATGGTTACTGTTTGGATTTGTCGATTTGAAAATTTTGATTATTTTTTTACGTTTGAATATCCAATACGTGCTGCATATTTACGTCATTGTTCGAACATTTGGAATAGCTTCTTCCTTTTTGATATATGACTATTTGAAAATTAATGAAAAAATCAATCTTTTGAAAGTTCATAAATATGAATCTGAAATATTTTGAAAGTTATTTGAAGAAAAAAATTAATAACTGGGAATAATTCAGAATATTTTTTGATTCAGCCCAAAATTTAAGTTTCGTTCTTGTTTTCGGATTTTACTTCAAGAATATTCTTGGATCGCCTCAAATATTTTAACAATATACCAATAAAAACCTAATGATTCTAAATGTCATCTTAAAACTCTAAAATTGAAAAAATAGGTTAGAAGCTAATTATCATATTTTTAAATTTTCCCCTTTTCTGGGATATAAAGGTTCCAAAAAACTTAAATTTCTGTCTCATCCGAATTTATCTATCATTTCAAGATACTTATTGATGTAAAGATAAACCACTTTAATAAAAAAAAAGTTATGATAACAAAAATTGAATGCATGTTAGTTGGAATTCTTTGCTACATGTATAATGAAGTATCAAAATGTTTTTAAATAATTTATCATGTTATTAATTAAAAAAATATGTTTAAGTTGAAAATGCATTTTTTTCATCAAGAGTTAAAATTTTGGTAAAAAAGGTAATGGATAGAACTGAAAAAATATAAAAACTCAAATTAGGGATTTTCAAGAGTTTAATGTCATGAGAGCCTAAAAGAATAAATAAAATAATCATAGAGTTAATAACCTTACAATTAAGAGCTGTTTTTTTTAAATAAAAATTGGAAAAATGTTTAAAATTTATTATTATTTATACGTTAAAAAACTCTTATAATTTTATTTTAACAAAGACAAAGTGAAACAAATTTAGTATTCTGTTATCAACTTAAAGAATTTGTTGGCCAAGAATCCCAAAGCTTAAGACTTCAAAAAAAAAACGCACTTTTCTAAACAAAATTAATTCAAAGTTTCTAGCTATACATTTTTTTCTGTAATTATTACCAAGGACGAATGCGTTTTTCTTACGTAAGATAGTTGGACTCATCATTTAGATGCTGCCATAATACTCTTCTAAGACAAGGAAATTCGAGATTAATCCTATTTCGGATGATTCAGATTCTGCAACACTATTATTATGATCGATCTACCTTCAGCTGTATAAATATTATGCGTCAGAGTTCCTGCACATCAAGCGAGTTAAAAAAAATTGTCGGATAGTTAACAGAAATTAATATTTTTTAAATTTGTGCAATGCCTAGGAGTTCCTTCTTCGATAGTGAGAACTCGCGAAAACTTACATGAAACGATATGAATCCAATCTTACTAACAATTGGAAGCAACAGTTGTTGTCTAGAGAATACATCAACCTAAGGGTCGTTCTGCGATGCTATTACTTTCATTTTCATAGAAAATTTCAACTATTTGACATTCCGTGACAAAATGGATTATTTTACGTTTGCATTAAATTCATCCAGAGGAGTTAAATCTCGTAAGTCCTTTATTGTACGAAGGCATACATGATTATCCGAATTAAAAAAATCGTTCTTGTTGATTCTCATCAAATCAAATACTACCATCTTAAATTTTTTTGAGAATAAATTCTATCAGGGCCTTACTCTATTCTCCAGGAAAGATGTTTTACACTGTTATTGTGATTTACGAAAGAAAAGTTTAAGTAAGCCATTCTGAAAACTTTTGTTTGTAAAAAACCTTCTCCTAGCTATTACAAACAAATAAATAATAAAATACTCTCCCAGTTCATAGACAAACTTTTCGTATAGTTTCTGTACACAGTACTGTTACATTTAACTAGTTGCCAAACTCGTTTCTATAAATATCCATAAACATTTTGCACTATTATAGGAACGAGAGATTAAATGCAACAACAACACCAACAAGAAGCCATTAAGGAATCTGGTTTTTGCTTTTTAATGATACAGCAGATTGCATTTTGATGCCTTTTCTGTCTCGGATCTTGACGTATCCTTGAGGCCCTTTAGTTCGATACTCCTTTCGTCTTCTTTTTACTGATTCACTGGCTTTTCCACAAATTGTCCAATATTGGTGGAGACTGTATAGATGTTAATTTATTTCCATCAAACTCGGTACTCATATTAAATAGTATTTACTTAGATCTCAAGTTTTGTTAGACATTTCTAAGTTTATTTGCCAATGAATTTGTCATGGTTTTACTCGTATTGGTGATATCTTACCTCCTGAGATTGGAAGAAACAAAAAAGCTGACGTTAAAACTTAAATTTGTTTTTGTTTGTTTTATAATTTTTTGTTGTTGTTGTTGTATAATTTTGCCATAAAGATGATGTGCGAGAGAGCATAATACCTTGGCTTCATATGTGAGATGCAATTGAGCGGTAAGCTTCTGCAATTATATGGTTGCCTTGCCACCTTAATGAATAAATTGTAATGGCACATGGTGTAGCCTCTGCCACCATATTTGGAGGGGGATGTAGCATAAATGGCATTGAGTGGGGTTTTCAAGGTGTTTGAACTTTTTTGCTAGTGCGCATTGTGATTTGAAACCTTTTCTCTTCTTTTTTGTTGTTATTGTTGATGATGAATTAAAATCACGGTTTATGTGATTTTAATGAATTATTCACTGAATTGATGTACATACATTTGTAAATTTGTGATAGCCTCATGAATCTTATGATGAATTAATTCATGATTAAACACAAATTCAAAATCAAATTATTAATCATGAGACTCTAAGTGGATGACACATTTTTTTTTGCAAGTACACAAAATAATTTGATTAATGAATGGAATTAATAAAAAAAAACGAGTAAATTTTTGTAAGTTGATTCAAGTTAATTGGTCTGTGAATTGTCAAACCTGACCTACGATTTGTGGACTCTTGAGTTTAAAAATTAACTATATTTTATTTGACCAACTTTTTGTCGAAGCTCGAGGGCCTTGAAAAGTTTATCTAGGTTGCGTTTAAATTAAATATGATAAATGGAAAGTTGGTGCAGATTTTGGAACTTGGTTCTAGTGACTCATAAAGTCATAACTAATAATATTGTTTTTATGGACAGCTTTATAACTTAATTTAAACGGTTGCAGGCGATTATTAAATTTAAAATTAATTGAATTGGTCACCAGAATGGAAAGTTTTAATTTGATTGTTCTCAATTTTCGATAATATTGGGGAAAGATATCACACTTTTAATAAATTTAAGGAATTTTAATTTCAATTTTGGCAGAGGCCATTCATTTAAGCAATAAGAGGTTTTGGCCGCTTTATCGAGGTACACAAGATGTCGGATAGCTATCTACATTTTTTCGAGTTTTGATTTTGATAAATTGAAAGCGGTCTAGAAATCTAGGTAGCGGGTAGAAATGGTAGGAGACCTTAATTGAGAAATGTCTTTTAAAATCATAACATAATCGCTCAGAAAATTTTCATCGTTTATGCTCGTATCTAAGTCAGTTGAATTTTTGTTGGTTTGGAAACAAGTCACTACTTTCGGGGCACCTCCACCTGGGCGAAGCTCATCAAAAACTGATTTGGTACGGCGTTGAAGCTCTTTAACATTAAGACGATTATAACGACCCTTAAATGTGCGAAATATAGAAAAAGTTGCCCGAACAGAACACCCATTTCGTGTTATAGAACGCTAAATTTATTCAATTTGACATTGAAAAATCAGACTGGCATAGATGAAAGCCAATTTCACAGGCGTTGCTTTGACAATATGGCCGCTATTAAATGTCATAATTCGAATGTCATAATGACTCTAAAAAACCTTAAAAATAGAACCTCTATCGATCTTTTAAATTCTGCAAATTTTGCCGATTCATTTTAGAATTTGAAATATCAGACCATGTCTTTTTTGCCGTTAACAATATCAAAAAATAACACACCCCTTGTCAACTATATATGAAACTCATACATATCTACTCTTACATACACAACAGGTTATACATATTATTTGCTTTAAATTAATTCAATTTAAATTTTAGTTTAATTTAAAAATCTAATTTATTCAAGTTTATTTCTTTCATAAGATATTCATTTACTGTGATTTTATTTCTGGTTTTAAAATTTTTGAATAATTTTTGAATGTCCATAACCTTGAATTTTGGCATAACTATAAATCGTAATATACATTCAAAATCTTTTGTTTCTTTTTTGGTCTAAAATTAAGAAATGCAGAGTATAAAATAATAATAATCTAAATATTCAGTTTTTAATAACGTTTAAAAATAAAACTAATAACTTCCCTTATTTTCATAGAGTTTCGAATGAAAAACGCATTAATTAGATAATAATAACAATCATTTTTTTTACTGAATTCTCAATTTTGGATCTGCACTTGTCCCATTTCATTTCGGTTTAAGTGAGAAGATTGGAAAGATGGAGCACACTTTGTGACTTGTTTTTTGGTTCTATTTCAATTGGGGAATGAAGCAAGGGGAATTACCTTTATTTGAATAAAATATAATTTAAAATTCGTTGTTTTGAAAGGAACAAAAAAGTTCTATGATTTCTTTTAATGAAGCTGTTAAGCCAAACAAAATTTATTGTTTATTTATTTTATTATTTGAAGAAGAAGAAAATGAGGACAGACGCGTTTTTGACTTTTTGATATTTATATAACAAAAAAGTGAATCATTAGGGAATTATCGGAATTAGGTTTGTAAATTGGGATATTTTGGATTTTTCATATCTGGTATTTGGATGGATGGGTACTCGTACTCGTCTCAGAATGAATAGGGAAGGGCATCCTGTTTTAAAATTATTATAAAATTGCATATGAAATTGACAACACAAAACCATGGCAAGGTAACCTCTAGAAGAATTGACAGATATGCATTATTGGTACGGATTAGCAGATTATTCCAGACTTGCCATCACGGAGATTGTACGCTGAAAAGTTCCCCACCGTCTTTGGGAACATGGAGTGCTGGTGAATCAAATAAGAGAAAGCTGGTGGATCAACACACATCGAGAAAAGAATTTAGGTATCACGTAATACTTCTTTTAGCATTAGAAGGACAGTGACTGTAGTTGGATTGCACCAGAGTAAAGTTCGGTCAGTGATTCAAACCGATAGTCGATAGCAATATCATTTAACCCCAATGCAAGAATTGACGTGAAATGTTAAAAGATATGAGGACTGAATTTTGTGGAATAATATTGCTCAGGGAAGAAACAGAATACAACTATTTTAAAAGGATACTATGAAATGATTATGCTCAGTTTAATAGAGAGGAAGTTACCGATTTCCACAACATGTAATACTGATGGAGCCACAACAATCACAATAAATGGCCTTTACAACTAATGGTATAATAAATTGAACGAAATATTAAACCAGGTCTGTGCAATTAGTCCTTATAGTTGCAGGCAACTTATTTACATAGTTTGCATTCAGGTGATCAACTTCAAAATGTTGAGGATAGAACTGAAAACAAAAACCTCGTTTTTCTAATGTTCAATATTTGGTCTGCAATTCCATGAATATTTCCATGCAAATGAGAACATATTTTTCAAACACATTTTAATTAATTCCGCGATATCAATTTTGAAGTAAATTTAACAGTGAGTTGTAAAACCTTGTTTTTTGGAACTTGTATTACTGATGCCCTATTCAAAAGTGACCAACATCTAATAAAAGAAAATTTACCAAACAAATATTTTAATGAATTGGAATCTAAAACATCATCAACCACATAACATTGAATATTTTTCAACACAATAGAAATTTCAAAAGTGATAACTCACAATTTAAACCAATTAAACATTTGTACCTACCTCGTTTATTACTTTTGTTAATTAAAATTTTTAACAAATTTGTAATTGCAATTTAAGTGTTTTGTAAGCCAATCGAACCATGCGATTGAAGGCACTAAAAGGCTTCATGATTAATGTATACATTTTTGTCTGCTCATAAATTATCATAATTAATTTAAAAAAAATAATCAAAAAATAGTTTTTGTTATTTAGAGAAGCTTCACTGTGTTTTTTTTTTTAATCACTTCTATAGCTAAAGCTCAACGTCGTCGCCATCATGAGCTTTTGTTCCGTTTACCACATACAAGAACCAGAAATAAATAACACAATACAAAATTCCGCTAGAGGGCATCATTGTTAAAGTCTGCGCAGCAGGTTGAGGTATTAAATAATAATCTGTTTGTTGAACCGGTTTCCGGTTTTTCGTTTCCGTTGAATTTTGAAATTATGATTTTGTCTGGTTTTTGATACGAAATTCCAATTTTGAGTTGAAGATACTCAAGCTCTGGTGATGGACTTCGTGTAGAGCGTAGATACAGTTAACTTAAATATGCATCTTAAAGGCTGGAATGTTCTGTAACTGTTATAGTGTAGAGTGTACATACATATATCAAATTGAATACAATTACGTATCAAAGTGATGATGATTCACTGATGCATATTTATTTATTGTTATTGAATTCGTCCACTTTGTATGCAGATCATAAATTGATCTAAAGGAGACAGGGAATTTCTTATACGAGTACACCACTACCAATATCAACCTCTGCTCTTACGAACGCGATTAATTCGCATAAATAATCACGCCCGCCCGGCCCGATGTCGATGAACGCCGTCACCACCGCCGTAATCTCATTTTTGTCTTTTGTAATCTTTGTTAGAACGAAGCAATGAGGAAGATTATAACAATGAAACAAATAATCTTTTGTTTTATTCTGCTTTAAGGATTTTTCATATGTAAATTTCAATTGAAATAAAAATAAGATAAATTTTTGTATCTGAAGTGATTTTTTTATTAGAAGGAATGACGAATGAGTGATAGTTTGGCTTTATGTTAATATGGTCAAAGAAGGTGATATATTGGTCGCCAATGGGTCTGGAAATATTCAAAATTATAACCGAGCTGCGATGAGCTGTTTAATTTTTTTTATCTAGCATCAACCTTATACCATTAACAAGGATATCGTGTCCTTTTTTTTGAAAGCGAATTGGAGGCACTTTTGTCTTTAAAAAATTAGAAGTGAACTCCAGAAAATTTTGTTTCTTTGTGACTTTAGACGAACTGTGGATTGAAATCATTCTACAGTTTTATTATGAAGACGCCGAAGGCTCTTTTAATTATAAAGAAGTACGCAAGAAATTTTTGAGAATATGTTTAAATACAAATTTTTTACCAAGCTTTAGATTTAAAATTTATATTAAAATTAGAAGAGTCTAGCAATTCAACTCGTTTAAGGTAATTTGAAGGACATAAGGTTTAGATTTGGAAGGTCTTCACACAGAATTTTGAGGTATAATGGTTACGAAAGAGTATACTGATGAGATAACTGGCTTCATTTGAGAAAAATATCAAAAAATGTATCCTCTTAATAATTCAGTTTTAGTATTTTAATACATTAGGTATGCGTGTAGCTTCTTCAAATTGAAATTCTAATAAGGGGTTCCTTAGTACGATTATAACTGCCTCAAATATTCTTGAGAACTCCAAGCTCCATGCAATTTTTGAGTTAATATTAACAAAGAATTTTGATCCAAAATTCATCAATTGACATAAACGAGTGTACCATTGTCATCTTGTAAACTTGTTTAGTTTAATTCCCTTTTTTCCTTAACGTTGATCCATAGACTTTGTTCATGCTATAATCTTATATAGGTACATATATAAATTGCGTGTCACTTTGTTTGTCCGCGATAGACTCCTAAACTACTTAACCGATTTCAATCAAATTTGTACACTGTGTGCAGTTTGATCCAACTTGAAATATAGGAAAGCACATTTTATTGCAAATAATTTGTCTATTATTTGATATTGACAGTTATCTGTTAGCTCCAAACAATTTTAACAGATGGCAACATCTGTTGACTGGATTGAGTAAGTATTGTAGGATGCCGAGAACATAAAAATGACAAATAAAACAAGAGACGTTTTCGTTTCGACAATTTATTACAAACTGATTTTATTTGACAAAGCCAAAATGATACCACGGTGCAGCAAAGTTAAAATATGTAACATAATGTAGTATGTATAGTATGTACTTTACATAGATAAGCCTGAAGGGCATACTGTTTTGTCATTCGATTTGTTTTATGGTAGTTTAGAATAGAAGTAATATATAAAATAAAATATATAGGTTTGACAATTAAATATCGAGTAAAAGTGTAAATATTAAATGTAAATGTAAATGTGTTCGATTATGTACAGGGTGTTTCATTATCCATGTTTATAAATAATATTTGCTACAGCTCAACCCTCCGCAAAAGAAATCGCCCTCGATTTTCTTAGTAAAATAAATTAATGAACATTAATAATAGAATATCAATAAGATTGATGTTAATTCATATTAAAACATTTTTTTTTTCATTTAAAATCAAACTATTAACGAAAGTTTAATTTGTACATATTGTTTCAAGATAACAGTATTGTAAATAAATACCTATGTATAAAAATAAATTTTATTATACCGAGCATAAAATGTATACATATTATTATAATTTTTTTTTTTTTTAAACTTATTAATACGTGCAATGATATAACGAATCATTCTGGTATAGAATAATTTTTCATGTTTTCTGGAGATGCTACTCCTTCATACGGTATCCGCGAAACTTGAAAATTATCTAAATCTTTTATTAAAAATCTGTCGTTGGGAAGTGATTTAGCTATTTCGTAAGGTCCTTTGTATTTTGGGTTCAGTTTTTTATTAGTGCCAGACGTATTATCATTATTTTTTATCAAAACAAGGTCACCTTCTTTGTATGGATATGGTTTCTTGTGTTTTTTATCAAAATAAATTTTGTTTTTTGTTTTGGAATGAATAATATTTTCAGATGCTTTTTGTCTTAAAAGTTTCAAGTTTCCAGATTTTTCTTTAATTAAATTTTCCGTAAGATACTAAAAAAACATGTTTTTTCAAATTATGAACACAAGAAGGAAGAGGACCATAATGATCAATATGTATGGTTTCGAATGGCTTATCGCCTTTAAGGATACTGTGAAGTACACCCTCTTTCTTACCACTTTGTGGTGAGAAATGAATACATTTTAAACAGCTACAGACATAATTTTTTATTTTAGCCTTCATAAAGGGAAACCAATAAGTTTTTCTAATAAAATTATAACATTTTTCAGCACCTGCATGACAAAGACCTTCGTGGTGCGTCTGGATAACATTTCTTTCCATTTGTGATGGAATGTAAAAGAGAACTTGGTCATTTAATTTTCGATACACCAGACCATTTATTAGTTCATACAAATGACTTTTCCTCTTTTCGAGCATTTGAACCAGTTCCCTCACTGTTTTGTCTCTATGTTGAGATGCAGCTAATGCATGCTCAAAAGATTCCGTTTCCACTATTAAAACATTATGACACCTACTGAGCGCATCAACGTGACCCATTTTTTTACCATCTCTATGTTCTACCGTATAATTATAGTCTTGGAGTTCTAATGCCCAGCGAGATATTCTCGGGTTAAGAAGTTTTTTGTTAAGAGTAAGGGTCAAGGATTTGCAGTCAGTAAGTATTTTAAAGTAAATGCCAGCTAAATAGATTCTAAATCTTCTTAGAGCGTACACTATGGCCAGTGTCTCAAGTTCGTATGAATGATATTTTGACTCTTGATCAGTTGTTCGTTTTGAGAAAAAGAATACTGGGTGAAAAAGTTTATCATTTTGTTGCTGAAGCAAAACAGCTCCAAAACCAAAACTACTTGCATCGCAATGCAACTCAGTAATTGCGTTTGGGTTGTAAATACTTAACACTGGAGCATCTAAAAGTTTTTGTTTCAAAGAGTCAAACGTAGACAATTCTATTTCACCAAAAACGAACTGGGAATCCTTTTTCAACAGGTCATACAGTGGCTTTGCGATAATCGAAAAATCTTTTATAAACTTCCTGAAATAGGAGCATAAGCCTAGGAAAGAGTGCAAGCACTTTATATTTTTAGGAACAGGAAAATCTTGAACTGCCTTAACACCATCTGAATTTGGACGTATTCCACTAAGAGAAATGTTGTATCCTAAAAACGTTATCTGCTCATACAAGAACAAACATTTATCAAAACGTAACTGCAACTGATTCTTTTTAATAATGTCAAAACCTTTCCTAAAATATTAAAATGTTCATCTAATGTTTCGGTAGCCACAAGTAAGTCGTCAATATATATTCTTAACTTTTCGGATCGTAATAAATTTTTGAATTTTGATTCAATAAATCGTTGAAAAACTGCCGGGCCATTTTTTAGCCCAAATGGCATAAAAAGGTACTCAAACTGCCCGGATGGTGTCACGAAAGAAGTAAGTTTAGTTGAATCATCAGCCATTTTAACATGCTGGAAACCATTTTTTAAATCCAACACAGTAAAGTACCTTTTATTACGTAATCCATCAAGGATGTCTTCAATTACAGGTATAGAGGAAAATTATCTTTAATTGTAATCTTATTGAGGTCGCGGTAATCAACGCATAATCGTAGTTCCCCGGTTTTCTTTTTTGCTAAAACTATAGGTGAAGCAAATGGTGAATTGCTTTCACGAATGATTTTTCTATTTAAAAGATCATCTATGATTTTATTTAACTCAGTTTTTTGAGCAAATGGCAACCTTCTAGGTGTGCAACTGAAAACACTATTCATATCCTTAAGAACTATCTTCATTTTAATTTCATCGTCTGTTGAATCGTTATTCACATAATTACTATCTGAAATACATCTGGCAACTAAATTTTGAATTTTGATTTTATAGTTAAAAGTTAAATTTTCATTTATATTTAAGTTGATTTTAAAATCGTGCTCATTAAACGTATCAATTTTTAAAATCGCATTTATATCATCGTCAAATAGGTTTTTGCTTAAATTCATTTCATAATCATTTTTCATTACGTTATCATTTTCCAAACTTAATTTAACATTTGTTTTTCTTAAAAAATCTCTTCCTAAAATAAAAGCATCTCCCATGGTATCATTTTTCACAATATATAAACAATGACTTACAAAATTTTGATTAAATTTAATTTTACAAAACACCTTACCAAGAATTATTAATTTACTATTGTTTATGCCCACAAAGTCTTCAGATTGCGTCACAGATGTCGTCATATAGGGTTGAATAAATTTTTGTTGTACGAAACTAATAGGACTGCCAGTGTCTATCATTGTTACAGCACTCATCGTTGTACTAATTGCTCCATACTCGCTGCTCTGAAGATGATAGTCCAAAACACCATGAAAATCGCGAAAAATTGATGCATCGTCATTATCAGCGTCTTGAAGAAGACACACCGCAGATGATTTAGGGCAATCTTTGATAACATGTCCCCGCTCCCCACAGCGAAAACAAGAACCTCTTTCACGTGGGGGTTTTGGACACTTTGACGACATGTGACCGGTTTCGTTACAGTTGTAACACTTTATGCCAATTTTGTTGCCTGGATATACCGTTGTTTTTGATTGTGGTACAGTCTTGTAAAAAGCTGTGGAACCTGATTGACATTCCAATTTCATTTTTTCGTATCGTTTCAAGACCGTCTTAAGCTCAGGTATAGTATTTGCTGTGAAAAGAATTTGTTTATTGAAAGATGAATCGGGTATACCTCTTATAATATATGATATGACATCATTCTCCTCAATGTCAGATGAACTTGCGATCTCTAGCATCGTCAGAACGTATTGTTGCAGATTTTCTTCCTTGCGTTTTCTCCGGTTTCTCAAGGTGTTGTGTACATCTGAAGGTGATGCATGATGATTAAACTCGTTCAGCAACGCTGTTTTTAGCTCTCCCCAAGAGCGACATGGAGTTGATCTAAGAAAAAGTTTAGCAGTTCCTTTCAACAATCGCTGCGCAAAAATGAAACACTTTGACTCGTCAAGGTTATAAAGTTCCTTTGAATGCTCAAAATTTTGAATCCATTTAGAGATGGGAAAACTGTCATCTCCGGAGAACGTTTGCAATGAATCTTCTATGTCCCTAAATGAGCAAGAATTAGCATGTGACTCACTTGGACTGTTTAGCTCCGCCAGTCGCTTTTGCAAAGCTAGAATTTCTTCTTTTCTCGCAACTATTCTCCGCAAATCCTCTAGTTGTTGTTGATCCGCATCATTTTCAGGAACATTTTCGTCGGTGTCTTCGTTGCTGCTGTCGTCATTGCTGGCAAGGAAAAATTCATCTATTCGAGCATCATCCAAATGCCGAGTTGCTTCTTCAAGGCGAACTCTTAACGTAGCTTTAATTCCATTTGAAGGAAAACCCAATGCAGTCAATTTATCTTTTAGTGCTTGAACAGAAGCCACTTTTAAAAAATTTGAAACACGTGAATCCATTTTTTACTTGTTAAAATAAGATTTCACTTTTTTTTTTTTGGAGACTTTACAAAACTTTTCTTACATATTTTTTCTTATTGTTCTTTTTTTAACATAAAACGTAAAACATGGAATTTGTAACCATAAAACAAAAATTGTACAGTCGAACGTACACTTAACACATTAGTTTTTTCAGTCTATCCCACTTCTGAAGCTGTAGGATGCCGAGAACATAAAAATGACAAATAAAACAAGAGACGTTTTCGTTTCGACAATTTATTACAAACTGATTTTATTTGACAAAGCCAAAATGATACCACGGTGCAGCAAAGTTAAAATATGTAACATAATGTAGTATGTATAGTATGTACTTTACATAGATAAGCCTAAAGGGCATACTGTTTTGTCATTCGATTTGTTTTATGGTAGTTTAGAATAGAAGTAATATATAAAATAAAATATATAGGTTTGACAATTAAATATCGAGTAAAAGTGTAAATATTAAATGTAAATGTAAATGTGTTCGATTATGTACAGGGTGTTTCATTATCCATGTTTATAAATAATATTTGCTATAGTATTCAATAGATGGCGCTATGTCAAACGTCCAAACGTTTCATATAGTTACAATTTAATAGCATAACCACCACATGTTGCTGATTCTAAAGATTAGGTTAGATTTATTTTGTAGTAAACAGTAATACAGTGAATTTTTCTTTCTCAATTTTTGGTGTTAGCGTGAAGTATTATCAAATAGTTACATATATTTGAAATATACATATATAGAATGAAATTTGGCACAGAGATAGATTATATTGTCTTAAAAAGCAGGGAGGCTAATTTTTACCCCTGTAAAATGTATTTTTTAGGATTAAACATTGACAACGTTTTACATAAAAATTGAAGAAATCTGCAGATAGTGTTGTACATCCAGCACAACGAAAGAGATGTTTGCAACAACTTCTGTTGTCCTGCCGACTGATCGACTTTTTAATAAACTTACGAAATTCAACGAAAAGAAAAAAGTGTACTTTTCTGATTTATGAAAATATAAAAAAAGAAATTTTATGTAAAAAAGGTATTTATTGAGAATTTTTAAATTTCCTCCTCACTAAATTGTCAATTTAATTGATAATATAAACAATAACAAAATAAACGAACTACTCACATACAAAAAATAAGAAACTTAAAAACAAACAACTTAGTTAATAGCCGACCCTCATGTTAGATTATACCAGACTTATAGACTTGTTTTGGCTTAAAATGTATTCTGTTGATGGTGTGAGTGTGATTAAACATACAACTACTTAACTTACATTTTTAAAATATGTACTAAAGCCCGCACAAAATTGCTGAATACCTTAAAGCCTCTTGTTTTTTGCATTTATTTTAAGTTTGAAACTCACCTCATTCAACAGGTTCTCTATTTAAACTTACGAAGCTCCAACAACTCTCCGACTTAAGTCGGGAATGTATGACGGTTGGTGGCTGTACCGCCGCCGCTGCCGCTTCACCGACGAACGGCGAAATTTTGCAACAACAGCAACACCATCATCAGGCGAGAATTATGTAACTGCGCGATATACAAGCCGACTCCACTCCTAAAACAAACATCGAAGTGAGGATGCGGAGAGGAGATACCTAACCTATACTCACAGCTTGTAGTTCGTACTCGTAAGATCTCAAGTATTTGGGTGCACAGCAGCGTACCACAAGCGCGAGTAATTTATTGACTAAAATATTATCGAATCGCACTGCAAACACTCTTTTTGTGGACTTAAATTTTTAACTGTCAACAGCAAAATTAACAAAAGTATTGGATTCCGTTAAGATGTGGTTGTGTTGAATGTTTGAGCAAAATCTTTGACTGTATTATGTTAGGATATCTAAAAAGCTTCCGGTCAAGTAGAGTTAGTGTGGCTTTTAGTGAAAAGAGATCTCTTTTTTAATGGAAATCAGTTGATATTCAAATTTGAATCGATAAACTGTCTTCGATTGAAAATTTAAGGTAAGACTTTTATTAGGTTCTTCTTCTAAACTGTCAAAGTTAAAGGATTTAACGCACGCAAACTACTTATAAAATATTAACAATCTGTATTGGAAATCTTTAAGACCATAAGAGTTTTCCTCGAGTATACCTAGTTTACAGAAAATAAAATATTGGTCATCCTTGTAGTACCTACATACATCAACTTTATGGTTTCTTTTTGAATTACTTAAATTTTTGGTTGTACCTTTAGAAGGACTGCCACAAGGACACGTGTTGTTTGAAGTTATAAGCAAGCGACAATGTAGGTACAATTTTTAAATGCAGAAGTGTAATGATAATGATGATAATTCGTCAAAAAATAAGAATTTCGCTTCTGAAAATTAAAATATTGTATAGATTTGAGTAATTTTTTGATATCGAAAAAGGGCGGTTTTATAGTTCCCGAGTGTATTTAAAAAATAATATATACATAATTTCAAATAATAGTTGGTTATTTGTATTCAAAGTCATAAACTATCAAATTTTGTTGATCAGAATTTTCGTCCTGTCAATTTGTTGCTTCAGAAATCGTTTTTAGAGCTTGAGATGACATTTTAAAACAAAATATTTGCCATAAACCTTAAAGGAATATCCTTCGAATACTCAAGGTAAGACGAGAAGAACGACAAAGATAACTTCATTTAAATGTTGTCTGCAACTTCGTTTCAAATGATCAATTCGGAAAGTGAATTTTGCATCACTTTTTCGAGAATTTCGGTCTGTTTTCCACGAATTACGCGTATTATGTTATCCTGTAAGAGGCTTCAAACGTGTTCGGCTTGTCCAACACATAGACTGAAGAGGTATTAAATCGCATGATCTTGGCGGCCAACTCACAGGGCCATTTTGAGAGATAAGCTGCTCACCAAATTCATCTTCAACATATTCATTGTTTTACGAGGTGTGTTGCATATGGCACCGTCTTGATTAAACCACATGTTAACCAAGTTCAAATCAGCTCAACTGGATCAATTATGGCTTTATATCGTTCGTTGTTGATTTCTTCCACGGTCGTCTTTGAACAAAAATCGACCGATGATACCACTACCCCATAAACCAGACCAAACTGTGGTTTTTTCGGGATGCACCGGTAATTCTTGTGGCTGTGTCTGTTTATCAATCCAGATGCTACAGTTTTGTTTATTTACTTATCCGTAAATATAATAAATTTCAAAAATTTGCAATCGTTGCTCGTTTGTAAGCCGTTCCCTGAAGAATTGGCAGTGTTTCTTAAAACGTTTCACTTTGACATATGAAATTTGGACTCCATTACCAACCAGCGCAGCCAACCTAAAAACTTAACTCGTAAAAAATCACCTTTATTTCGTCACTACTGATAAACTTCGACTAAGACATACATAAATTAAGACATACATAAATACATAAATCATCTTAATGATGGAAATTCTGATAAAGATTACACATATTCTTAATCTCTTTAATTTCTACAAATAACGGGTGATTTTTTAGCTGGTTTGGTTTTGGCAACACTGGTTTTGACAGCTGACGTGTGTTTAGTACCTTGTGTCACTGTCGTCGCTGTCAAACAGCTTCAGTTTGGTTTGCAATTTAACCATGGATCGTCTTACAAATGAACAACGCTTGCAAACTATTGAATTTTAATATCAAAATTCGTGCTCGGTTCGAAATGTTCATCGCGCGCTGCTTCCATTTTATGGTCGGCATTCTCGACCTTCTGAGCAGTCTATTCGGAAGATTGTGACCAAATTTCGCACAAAATTTACTTTGTTGGACATGATGATGATGCGAATCGCAGATGATAACAAACTTTTTTTTTGCCCGAAATGGAAGTTCTTGACTTGCATGATATGTGGTTTCAACAAGACGGTGCCACATGCCACACAGCACGCGAAACAATGGCGCAATTGCGAGGCGAGTTTGGTGAACAGTTAATTTCACGTTTCGGGCCGGTCAACTGGCCGCCTAGATCGTGCGATTTGACACCATTAGACTATTTTTTGTGGGGGTATGTCAAGGCTAATGTCTATAGGGACAAGCCCGCTTCGATTGACGCACTGGAAGCCAACATCCATGCATTCATTCGTGAGATACCGGCCGATATGTGTGAAAGAGTATGTCAAAATTGGACTCAGCGGATGGGCTACCTGAGACGCAGCCGCGGTCAACATTTGCATGAAATTATCTTTAAACATTAAATTGCAAGGTTCAAACTATCGATTCAAATAAATATTTCATTCATTTTTTCGAATTTTTCGTGTTTTTTTTTTTTTTTTTAAGTTCTAAACCTCTTAAAAAATCACCCATATTGATTCATTAATATAAAGTCAATTTATTTGATATTTGAAAGAGAGTTTTGTACATCACACTAACAGCTGGTGCACTCGGGCGTATGCTCGATGTTTTTTCATTCTATTTTGTACCCAAGATAATAGCTACAAATCCCAAATTCATGTGTCAATTTTTGGATGGCATGACATTTAAATTATTAATTTTTTTTTTTTAAATTAACACGTCGTCAAATCCACTACAAAATAACTAATATTATGTTGTATTAGCATAAACACCAATCGGTATTACTTTTTTCAAAGATGCTCGATTTATGTCAAAATGAAAAAAAAAGGATGACAAATAATGTTGAATATTAAAAAAAAACTATAAGAATATTTTCCATTTAAGTTTTTTAAACTTTTAGTGAAAATTATTCACAAATTTTAATTTTAATACAAAAATTGAAATTGAAAACAACACAGAAACAAAAAAAAATCAAGTAAAGTTTTATAGATAAACACAAAAATGGTAAATTGTTTTTTTTAGTAATTAAAAATAATCAAACCCAGCAAATACCATTTTCAATACATATATCTTTTGTGCAATTTTGATAATTTTTCTTTTGAACTTTGAATGCAATTAAACACAACATTAATCCAAAATCATAAGATTAAATTGAAATTAAGTCGAAATTCTAAAATAAACTTAATTAAACTAATTTCTTTTCCATTATCACTATCATTACTTTTAATTGTGATTTATTCTGTAATTACTTATGCAGTTAAATCGAAAGGATACTAAAATTTCACTTATACGCCGTTGAATTTAATTTATGTATAATAAATGTCAAACTTTCTTAATTTGTAGCTACTATAAATTGGACTTTAGTAGGTAATATTCATTTATTGTCTTTTTTAAGATAGTATTAAATATTTATGACTTAAGAACTAATTAACACTTGAAGTTCAAAATACATAAAATAGCATTGAAGATACAGTGTTAATATTTTTTAAAGAATTCTTTAAGAAAAAGCATTTAAAAAACATTCAAAACTTAATAATTCAAAAAGTAGAAGAAACATAGATTTTTATAAGTTTTGTAAATTGGTATTGAAAAACCTCAATGGTTACTACTTCTTAGTGACTTTAATTTAATTACGTAAATTTGTATGAAAAAGAAAAAAAAATCTCATATGCTTCAATCCGTTTAAGACCGCAATTCATTTATTCCGGGAATATGTCAACAATCTACTTACACAGAAAAACGCTCTCGTGGCTGAAATAAAATGCAGTTGGAACTAGTCTTTGTCATTTCCACAAAAGTTGCATGTAATCCTGCTTAAACACGAAATACAACAAAATGGTAAGTCACTCTGATGGCTGAGGCTTTGTCTCCTAAAGACTTCCCATGATCTCTATGTCATGTCCCCCTCCCCTTCCAGCTAGCTGTGCAAATGTCCACATTTTGCATCAACTCCAAACCCTGTAATCTGCAAACTTAAGACTACTGGCATACATCAAGCTTATAGATGCATTCGTTGCAAGAAGTTCCAAGCCAATTCGTCGTCGACTAGACTTGGTGCCACAAGCACACAATCGTCATCGGCACTTTCTGGCAACATGTTATCACCAACATCATCGTCATCACCATCATCAGGTCCGTTGTTGTGACGGTGACGGTGTCGGTGCGGCGAAAACGCTTGTTGTACTAGCATCGGTAGTTAGTCGGCTTATAAATGTATCTTCAAGTCGTAGATACATCGGGCTCCGCGCGCCACCGTAATCGATTGCATCAGAGGTGAAAGTCGTTTCGGTGTCTGGTGCCATATAAACCTCGTTTCTGTGTAATTAATAATAACAACATTTACAACTTTAACCGCATATTGGCAATACTTAATACTGCATACTAAATATAGCTTGTATAGTGTGGATGTGTGCTGAGCATCACACATCGGACAATCCCTTAATCGAAAGCACCTCAAAAATATTAAAGTGGACCAGTTTTTTGGTTCACAATTTTCTGAAAGTATCTTAACGGCTGCTGCGAGGAAAATCTGCACATGCAAACTTACACACACAAAAAACTCGTGATAAAATTATGTATAAACAAAAATTCAAGAAAACAGAATTGAAAAGAATTACAAAACTCAGCAAACAAAAAATATTCACACTCCGGTTCCAATAAAAGAGTTCATTATTTCTTACTTAAATTTTTCGACATGATGAACTTTAAATAAAAACTGCGTTTTCAATCTTAAAAAAATAATTCGGCTTAATTGCTAGTAATAACAAAATGTAATAAGATTAAGCGACTGCAAGTTTTTGTTAGAGTTAGTATTCATTTGAGAATTTTGACAAATATGTATGCATGTTTTCTTGTCTTTGGCTCTTTAATTGGTGTGTTTAACATTGACATTCGAAGAGACAAAATTTCGAGATATTACTCAAGAAATTTAAAGCTTGTATTTAGTTTAACCCCTCCTCATTTAAAATATTTTTCGGCTAGAACATTTCACAACACATCATTCAAATGGACGTCTTGGTTTTGTTGGCAGTTATTTAAGCGTTGGTAAAATTTGATGAATTATTTCTAAAAATTGGGCAGAAACTTGTTGAAAGGGCAAAATAATCTGAAGGTGTCAACTGTCAAGTCACGACAACGTGTGAGTTTCTGAAGTTCCGAATTGTACTATGAATACTTTGACAACTGAAATTCATTGGCAACTTTGAAAGTTGCTGAAACATAAGAATTTGGAGACAATCAGTTTGATTAGTTGACACTGTAAAATAAAAACAAAAAAATTTGCTTGAAAAAACGAATTTAATAATAATTTTTTTTTGAAAAATCCTATGTACATATTAAAAAAAAAATATAAAAAAACTATTAGACAGTTATTCTTTTATTTGTGTCTAGTTACTTAAATGCATAAAAAGCACCTGTTTAGGTAACTTTCAAAATATTAAACTTTTTTAAGAAAACTAACCTAAATCTAAACCAAAGATGAGAAAGATTTCCGATTCAAGTTTTTAAAACATATTTTCCTGATAAATAGTTTTTGATGAAAATATTTTTAAACTTAAAATTAGAAAGAAACTGAGAATATAAAGCATTGACTAACCTCATTTAATTTAAATGTGTTTCATTCGTAATTCTTAGCCAGCGCAGTAATACAAGTTTGAATTTATATTTTTAATGCATCGAAGTCACAATTAAATTTGACAGTTTACTTTAGGTATGAAAATCAATTTTACTTCTAACAAATATATATTGCACTCTAATAGAAAATTTAAAATTAAATAAATATGTACAAAATTTGTGATTTAAATTACTCACGAGTAAGATATAAAAAATCAATGCTTAACGACAATTCATTGAAATAAACGATGGATCTGGATAAAGGCTCAGTACAGCCATATCTAGTATTATGTGCTCTTTGAAATAAAAAAATCCTAGCTCTCAGTGTTCTAACTGGAAGATAGATTGGGACCAGGCTTGCAAGATTGGGCTCTTTATCGTAAATTGGGCTATCTTTTTCCAAAATTGCCGACAACAATTTCACTATGACAGCCCAAATCTAATCTTGGTGATATATTTTTTCGTACAAATTAAAACATATCATATTTGCTCTCTAAACATACCCCTTACTCATTGCATGGGTTGGCATCACTCTTTGCTCTCTAAATATACATAGGTACCTACTACTCTACTCTGGTTATGACATTTCAAATCAACTGCAATAATCTTCACTTTAATTCCATTTATTCCGGAATTCCCTTTAAAAAAAAAACAAATATAACTTAAAATTAACTGTGGCTGGACGAACAAAAAATGTTTTTTTAATTTTTTTTTTTTAAATAAATTGTAATTGAAGTTATAAAAACGTATTTTTATTGGTATTGGACTACTTTATCGGCTCCGATTTTGGGCTACAAAAATTTCTAAATTAGGCTATCGAACTAGGTCAAGACATGGCAACTCTTGGGACCAGTGCCAGAAGTGATGGACACTTTATATTTTAACAGAGTAAATCTCTAATGAGCATTACACTATGACTAGTTTCAAGAGATTTTAAACCAAGGAGTTGCAGTTGACATCTAGCCTTATATTCTGGACTAAAGCTCCAACGCATTTGTTGAAATATATATTTCATAAATCGTCTTTGAATCTTTTCAAGTCGGTCAGAGTGAATTTTAAAAGTAGGATTCCATATTACGTCTGCATATTACAGAATAGATCTAACAAGAAATGTGTAAAGTGTTAATATAGAATGTAACGTAACATTAACCATTTGGATTGATGAATCCAACTAACGAATTGGCGTTTGGAATCAAATAGTCAAGTTGGTATTTAAAAGATAGGACAGAATCAAGTCTAACACCTAAATCGTTAATCCTTGAGACTCGATTGATAGGTATAGATTCAAGTGTATTTCTTGAGAAAGAAATCGCATTACACTTTTTAATATTTAGTTTTAGACCATAAGCATGACACCAATAAGACAAACCCTTTACTTCAGTTTGAATCATCTGACAATCTTCTAAAGATTTGACTTTTACAAACAGTTTGAGATTATCTGCATATATCAGACAATTTCAATAATTAATCACTGAAAGAATATCATTAAAAAAATATAATGAAGAAGAGTGGACCAAGATGGCTTCCTTGGGGAACACCAGACGTTCATAAGATGTTTTAAGAACATATACTTCTAACAGTAAGATATGAAGATAACCAACGAAGCATTTCTGAATGGAATCCAAATAATTCAAGCTTATTTATAAGTGTTTTGTGATTCATTGAGTCAAATGCCTTCCCAAAATCTGTATATATATTGCATCGACTTCTGATTTTTCTTCCATGTTGTTAATGACATATGATGTAAAAAAAGCTAAATTTGTAACCGTAGACCTACCAGAGTCAAAGCCATGCTGTTCTGAGGCTAAAAACTCACATGTCAAGAAATAGAGTTTCTTTTTGACTAAGTTTTCAAATTGCAGAGAGTTTACAAATTCCTCTATAATTTTCCATGTTGTTTTTAGCTGCCGATTTATGAATACGAACGAGGTACGAATATTTCCACTCATTTAAGAAAATACCTTCCGAAAGCGATTTATTACCAAGATAGCAATCAACGGACAGTGGATGGAATAACAACAGTTTTTAAGGATTACAGGAGGTTTGCCATCTGGACCGGAATTAGCATTTGATTTAAGTGAACTCATCGCGGATATATTTCATCACCACTGAACTGGATAGATCCTAGATCAATCTTATTTACTACATTATACAAGGAATTACTATTAAATGCAGAAGAAGAATAGATTCTTTGGAAAAAATCAGCAAACAATTCAACTGCGGAATTTATATCTTAGGATTCAATCCCGCTAAAGAAATACTCCGTTTTAAATGTCACTTTAAGGCTTTAAACACAATTTTCAATTTCCGAGTAATTTTCAGTTCCAGAGCGTTGTCACAGCAATGGAATTTAAAAATGTAGTAATTTATATAAATATGTATTAAATAAAATTTAACAATAAATTCAAAATAATGGTTATGAGACGACATCAACTCAGTTTTGACAGACAAATGTCACAGTGAATTAGCGATTGACTTTTTAACAGCCGCCTTTTTATAGAAACTTTAAGTTTGATAAAAATCTCATTGCCAGTTCTTAATATTAACATGATTTTTAACAATTTTTATTTATGATATTTCAAAGTACAAACTAGAGTATAACATTAAACTATTATATTACTAAACTTTACTCAATTGATCTGACGGTATTTTATGTCACTCTAATCCATTGACCAGGAGTGTGTTAAATTTAGAGCTGCGACTCCGATTGCGGCTTATATTTCCATGTTCGTCTCATTTTTTTTTTGTTTACGTTCAGCGGCAATGCGTTACGTTGTCGGTGAATGATTTGACCAATTTTCGAGCAGCAACAGCAGTTATATTCATTTTATTTTAATTTTGTATTTTTTTTTTATTTTTTGAATTTGGGTACAAGGTCGAGCGAATGTACTTCTTTGGCCATCGGACTAGGCCAAGTCGAGTAGAGTCTGTTTTTTTTTTTTTTTTATTAACACTTTCGGTTTTTTCTTTCTATGTAATTTGAATATTTTTTTTTATTTGATTTTTCTTGCATATATTTGATTTAATGCGGGGAAGGGACACAAAATACACCACTGTAACGGATAATTTTTAAAATTAAATTTAAACCAGAATTCATCAATGAAATATTTTTTGTTGTGGGTTTAAATGTGTTAAATGAAGAAAAAGAAAAATCCAAAATAAAAGCGCGATGATAAGAATTGCAAATCAATTGGGTTAACCAGCCGTTAGCGTGATGACGTTGCATAAATTTAAATCAAACCAAAACAAAAGCAAAAACACAAAAGTAAAACACAAAATACACGAAATATTTATGTTTCGGAACATACAAACTCATATAACAAGCTTGTTATGGAAATCATCAAAAAAATGGATTATGTATTGGAATTGTAATCGAGTTGTTTGAATCGAATTAAATTGAATTGAATTAATTTGATTCAAGTTTAATCACCTGTAGAATTTATTCAATCTGCTGCAAGAAATGCACGAATCCTTATCTAATTTGGGTATTTCGTGGGTTGTTGAAATCTTATCCTAATGTAGTCAATAATTTTTTGATAAGTGTGTGATTTGGTCACTGATTGGCAATCATACATTTGCCAATGATGGTTCTTTAAGTTAACCTACAATTTGTATGTTCTTCACCATCAAACTTCTTGCCTTGGAGTAAACGCCCTTTGTTAATTTCATTACGATTTTGTCATTTAAAAGTTCTTAAGTATTTATTGGAGAACATTGGCAACACCTTTCGCAGTGCTTAGGGCCCCTGTTGACTTCTTAAAACAAAGTTCTTGAAAAAAACGCATCTCATCGTTTCACGCATTCCATTTACCAGGTGTTGTGCAATTTAGAGGCCTTCTTGATTTTGAAATTCAGCATTTTATGAAGTTGAAGTGCATTTCACAGTCGAGAATAAAATATATTTCCGCTTACGGTAGCTAAAATAAATAAATTATTCAGTCTTCTCTCGCCTTTACGTCGTCGACGTTGTCGTTCGTCGAATGACATCGAGTGTCAGTCATAATGCCACTTATCAACAACTATTATAATTATTATTTTTTTTTTGTTTTATTTGTAAGCGAGAATGTCTATAAAATGATCTCTGCAATTTATGTTCTTACCTGTTTAGTGTTTTAAGGGTGAATAAGGGATTCGAGAAAATAAAATCGGTTTAGTCGCTGTAAAATTTATATACATATGTATATATATAAAATGCTTTATGACACATGGAATTAAGAAATTTAAGGTTGTCAGCGTAAAAGAGTTCTTTTCTTTAAAGATAATGTAAATTGAAAAATATTTTTAAAAGTAGAGGATATAAATTGTAGTCGTGGGATGTCTTTAAATATGTAAAACAAATATATTTTATTTGAATAAGAAATGAAATAAAGTGAAATTTGACAAAAATTTGAGAACAAAAATTCCACAATCAAAAAAAAAAATAGTATTCAGCTGTCACATCAACTACTATCTTCATGATAAATGACGTTTATGTTAACGTTACGTTAACATTTTAATTTGTGGGACAGTTGTTTTTTTTGTGATTATTAAATTGTGATTATTCATATTGCCAGTAGATGGCGTTGAGTACATCAACTTTTGACAGCTGATTGATTGCGTTGCGTTGCGTTTTTTAGCATTTTTCTTAAGGTTTATCAAATTTGTATCAGCTCTCAACAGTTACTGTAATACGATTTGATTTTTTAACAAATTTGATAACCGAAGTTTGTCAAAATTGCTATCTACTCTCCATTCCATTTGAATACCAATTCCAATCTGGGGTTTATTGTCAATCTTGAGTTTATCTTATGTCATTAAATTGGGGCTAGACTAAGTTTGCCGGGCGCGCTAGTTATTTAACATTTCTTCACACAAAATTCTTTGTTTAAAAATTTTTTCATCCATTAACGAACTATTTTTCAATGAAATTTTATAGTTTTCAAACGTCCCTTTTTTCTTAGAAAAAAAATTATAATTTTCATATCGTACAACAATAGCTGTGTTTTATTCACTGCTTGGTAGCTAGCGCAGCAAAACTTTCCTTTTAAAACAAAAACAATTTGATTGCTGGCCAAAACGAAGCCAGCAAAAATAATGACAGCCGTTCTGGCGATATATGTAAAGTGAGTTTGATCACTAGAAGTATAGGTATCTATACAACAGTAAATAAAACACAACTATGTATACTTTTTTTACACACATTACCAAAAGGTTTGTCATTTTTTCCATAAAAGGATCACCCGTTTTGAGTTTTGAAACATTATGTGTCTTTTAGGTTATAGATTACTCATTATGTTGACTTCATTTTGAATAAATGTTCTTTAGAGCAAGTTCATGTGACCCTGATGAAATCTATCTAATTAACATACATCAAGTATTGCAGTTCTTCACATCCAGTTGCTTGTGATAATTGTCTAAATGCAATTTTAATTATCACTGCTTGACTGCATCAACTGAAACAGAATATTATAGCAGACTAATTGACTTGACAGCAACAGAAATAGAAATCTGACAGAATCGAAATTGTTTCAGTAGAAACGTAAATAAACTTATTTCTTTTACATTCTCAATTAATCGTATCTATACATGTGTCAATTTGTATCCGAGTCTTTTGTAAAAAAAATTCCAATAAATAGTTCTGGCCTCCATGGTTCGTTCTGTCATTGAAGTGACGTTTCACACCTGCTGCTAAACGTTCTTCTGTTCTGTACCAGCAATATTCAGTGTGTGTGTTTTTTTTTTAAATGGATTTTATGACTTAAAAGTTTTTATAATTTAACCAACCTAAAACATACGAATGGGTAATTAAAAACCAAAGGTTACACCCGAAGTTTTGACTGACAAGGTAAATCTGTTAGGTTGAAAAACACACACAAAAAAAAAATGTTTAAATTGTCTTTTGATTAGAATGTCAACTATATTATTTCCTTGACCTTACGAACTTGATCTGGATGTTTAACTATTAAGTTTTTGTTTAATTTGTATAAATTGTTTATTAATAGACATACAAAATTGTTTACTCTCACACTATATACACACTAGGGTTGTATCTGTAATTTGATATTAAAAATATGTAATTAACCTTTTTCTGAGAGAAATATAAACGATCATAGGTTGATTACTGATATATGAATATTATTATTCATAGTTTTAGTTGTGTGCATTTAAACATTTTAATCACATTAAGTTTTTTTTAATTAGGTTTGATCTTTGATACTGTTAGTGAGACTCTATTTCTATAGAGAGTATAGTGTTTAGATTAATAAAAGGATAAAAGGTTAATTTTAGAGTTAATTTGAACTAGAAAAAAAGTAATATCTAATAATATATTATATGGTTTGAGGAAGTACTTAAACATATTTAGAAAAAAAATTAACAAAAAAAAGGTTGAAGGTTAGGTAGGTTTGTAAAAATATCATTGAAACATTATTTGGTTGAAAAATTTGGTTGTATTTATTATTGAATGTCAGAATTTGTATGTGAATAGAATATTTGCTATAAGAACATATTTTTTAATTTAATTGAAGTTGTATTTTTTTTTATTATTGAATACGCTATATGCAAAATTACACACAGAAAATAACAACGGATTACTGAATGTAGCCAGTAAAAATATTTTAATGAAGATAGAGTTCTTGATTGTAAAATTTAGTTGGCATTTAAGTGGTGAAAAAAAAAATATAAATATTGGAAGCCTTTAGGCTGAGTTTGTTAATATGTTTTAATTTTTCTATAGAACAAACATTATTAGATTGATAATATAGAAAACATATAATTATTTTGTTTTTAAACTTACTTCTTCATTAAGATAGTTAAACTAATCATCGAATCAATTTATTTGAATCAAATAATTTCGAGTAATATTGTGTAAGTGTCATTGAAATATGCTAGTTTTCAAATACATACATAAATATAATGAATTGTTTTTTTAATTTGAAGAAAATATTGAACCCTTATTATGCAATTGGTCCTTAAAGTTGCCTGCAACTTGTTTCTTTAGTTTGTGTTCTCTCATATGAATGCAATTATTGAACTATAATAAGATACGAATAAGGAACTTTTAGTTGTGTGTGGCAGACCTGAACACAAAAATCATATTTGTATACAGTTTTGCGGCAAATTTAGTACCTAATGAGGAAAGTTCTTAAGCAACTCAGTCTGCATAAGATGAAAATTTTAACCCGAGAATTGTATTATTGTACATTTTCAAACGTACCCCATTTGATGTAGATTTGCCAATTTTGAAAGTCAAATAAAGAGTAAGTTATAAAGTGACTAAATGTTGAAGCTTGAAGCTGAGATATCAATAAGGTTTTATCTTTTTTTGAGAGCCCTATCAATGACATTAAGTGTGAAATATAACATCGTTCAAATGACCGTCACGGCTTCTATGGGTGGTATGCATTCGAAAGGTCTAATTTGCGATGACTTTGGCGCATACATTAGACTGAATTTGACCGATGACATCATCGATTATGTTGTCTTTGAGGGTAGAGCTGGTTTATGGCTAATTCTCATAGACCTGCGACTTAAGATAAATTATTTAAGTTGTATGGCAACGTAGATCCATCCATTGAAACCAATCACAAGAATTTGTTGATCATCGACCTATCGCGATCGTAGTAAACGGCAAATCTGCTTATTCACGTATACCCATTCATCCAAATATGAGCCTCATCGCTAAAGATTATTTTCGACCAAAATTGGGATCAACTGGAACACAAATATTGATAATATTGTTTTATCAGTTGCACTGTAAATTCACACATCATTAGTGACTGATTAAAAAACGATATTTTTAACAGAAAGTAAAAGAAATAATATGGCCACCCGCTGTCAAAATCAACCGTCACTATTTTGGAAAACCCTTTATTATTGCACTAGATAAAAATCACCAATCAAACAGGGTGATGCTATTTGGCTTACAATTTTATGGGCGTCACTAAAAGTAAAGCCGTCACTATTTCTTTGGTCCTAATCGGACACTCTATTACTAAATTGAAGAAGACGCTAACCTCCCATCAATCTTAAGAGAGGACTTATCAACTGCAAAAGGGTTGCCTATCTACAGTTCTCTGACTAACGTGAACGATTAGCGGAAACGCCTTTATGTCCTGTATCGCTCTCGACTGTGTAAATAGAGGAAAGTATCGAAAGGGATAAAGCCGCTTAAACGATCACTTGTATTACTGATCGTCGTGAAAATAGGTTACAAAAAATAAGCTGTTGATAGAGAACATTGCTTCTTTATATATTTTTGTCATATCCCGGCTTGACTGTTTTATTGGAAGTTAACAGAAAATAATATATCCATACTCCATACTAATATTATAAATGCGAAAGTAACTCTGTCTGTCTGTTACTCTTTCACGCTTAAACGGCTGAACGAATTTTGATGAAATTTAGTAAGGTAACGGTTACCTAAAAACGGATATTAGATCAAATTGATCACGTCATCGTACTTAGGGGGTAGAAAGTAGGCAGAAAACTGAATTGAGTTAGTGATTTTTAATCGTTTGTTTTAAAAGTGTAACTCATTCACGCCTTAACGTCTGAACGGATTTTTATAAGACTTGGTTAATTTAAAGATAGGATCCTAGGCACGGACACAGGCTACTTTTTACGGCGGGAAAATACCTCATTCCCGCTGAAATCTAGCGTGATCGTGTCAAGAAGCGCATGACGCCATAGCTGCTGAAATGATTTTGATGTATTTTTTTTTTTAGCTGAGTGTTACTAAGACTTCAAGTTAGTATTTGATCACTTTTCTAACTTAGAGGGTAGGTAGGCGCCATAATTTAGGGAATTTATGATAAAATTTTGATGCAACTGTCTTTATTTAACAGTTTTACTTGGATCAAAACTTAGCGACATTCCATCACATTACTTAACTTATAGGGTAGGAAGGTACCAAAATTCAGACTACTTTTTACTTCGGGAAAATATCTCATTCCCACAGGAACCTATACATAGCTACCTATCTACAACATTAAAACTCTGTCTAGAATCACATTACGCCAAAACTATTGATCTGATTTGTATACGATTTTTTTATGTTAAGACGTTAAATTTGGGCGAGACGAAATTCGGCAGGTCAGCAATCCTGCCAAATGCCTTTTACAACAATAAATAAAACACAAAGTAAAAATCCTTAAGTTTTATTCGATTTATGTGTAGCGAAGCGCACCGGGTAACAGCTAGTGTTAAATAAATGTCTTACCTAATCGAAGAAATTATTTACTAGTTTGATTTCCTGAATTCAAGTTCAAGTTTTTAATTCAGTGACACTTTTCTTAAGATAAAAACTGAACTAGTAGAATGCAAAATGTATGTAAACGTAGACTATTTTTAAAATTCAATTAATCTATTTACTTTTCTTTTATACCACTATTTTTTTTTTTGTAAAAATATCATTCGCTTCCCAGAATAATTGCTGATCATACCTAAAAAATGTACCTGCGTATTTTTTACTCTTAGCTTATCTACTCCACGTGTTCTCCCGGTTCAATTAATCCAGTGTGTATTATTTTCAACCATTAACAAATAACAAACATTATTTGTTTATCTTTTTTAAAAGTGAATATAATTTGTTTTGTAAATCCGAGCAATTTAAAAAACAAAACAATTTCTTAAGCAATACAAATTGCTCACTCATTTTAATCTACATAAATACAAACAATGACTTTCAACGGATTTATTTCTTAAAACTCTCTGAAATATAAAATTTTCCCACACACACATTTCAATTAGCACTCTCGAGGGAAAGTTATGAATAAATCGCATTGTCCTTCAATCTTAATAATAAGCTTATTTTAACCGGTAACCGGAAATTTGCCAAGAAATCTACAACAACACAAAAATCAACTCATCAAATCACCGACTACTGTCCGCTTTGTCCGAAATGAAAGAAAAAATAACTGTAAACAAATTCTCAAGGTTACAATGTAACTCTTTTAAATTATATGCCAAGTTTCTTAATTCCAAAAACAAACACATCATAAAAATACAAAAGTTTTAGTCTATTTTTTGTGATAAAGAAAATGTCATACGAAAAATAACTCACATACGCCCCAGTGTACTCGAAACAATGAAAAACCATTTTTGCGCCCAAAATTAACTATTACAAAATTTTCTGCACTCTTCTTGTGGCACAAAGAAAAGAAAAAAAATTCAAAACCGATGGAATGGAAATAATTAGATAGCCATTTAGACCGCGCATTAAATCACTTTTGAGTTTAGGTTGGTTGGTTGAGTCTAAACAACTTACAACATAAAACTGTGGCAACCACAACACTAAAACTATTAACAACATCGAATGACTAACGGTGTAATTTTGACAGATTATGGTGGTAATTTGGTAGCAATTCATCACAGTTTTAATTAATAGGGTTCCCCACTTAAGTTTGTAATTTTTGGGTTAAAGGAATTTCCTATTTTGAGGTCAAGGTGATTTATAAAATGTGTCAAAAAAGTTGCATGAACCGTCAGCTTAGTGTCGCATGTGTCACCAATTAAAATGTTTGACATGTAATGTGATCAATTGTTTAAAATTTGTTTTCGCTGTCATTGTTGATCGGTCATGATAAATTAATAAAACTATGAACTCTTTCTTACCACACACGAAATCAAAATCAATATAGGAATTTAGTTTGGAAGACTTTTTGACAGGGACGTATTGAGTTATTAGTCGCC
This sequence comes from Scaeva pyrastri, assembly GCA_905146935.1. Lineage (NCBI taxonomy): Eukaryota > Metazoa > Arthropoda > Insecta > Diptera > Syrphidae > Scaeva > Scaeva pyrastri. Next base: position 132,619,694 of record LR989927.1, read on the forward strand.
ACTTGGGCGCCACTTTAAAAAAATTATCGTTTTTTTGTCAAATTTTTCAGATAATCAATATTTTTCTAACGAGACTGTACAAAAGTAAGCCCCATCCTTTTTTAGGTTGAAGAGACAATGATTCTGTATGGAGCCCTCTTGAATGTGACGTTTTGTTGGCTCCCTCTGAGTGTCATTGTTGAGTCCACCAATGTGTCATTAAGTGTTGGTGGTGGCATTGAAATCGGAAATCAATTGTTAGTCAAATGGTGTGTCGTCTGATTTGTGTCTTACTGTTATAATGTGAGTGGGCAGCGGGATAGGTACGTGTAAGAGCCATACACACATTCTTGTGTTGCAACCGCTCTGGTGTTGGTTGGTTGGATGGTTGGATGGCCCAATTGGCATGGTACTAAATAAATGGTACTAAATAATTCGGTGCAAGACGACACTACGAAGAATGGCCATACCGCCACCGCCACCACCACTACAACCACAACTTGAGTTGACCAATTGAAGTGACTTGGCGGACGGAAGGCAACATTGGCGATGAATAAACTTTATAGATTTGATTTTTTTTTGTATGTTTGTAAATTGCAGGTCTGGGTTTCTTCTTTTTTTGTTTTAATTCAGTTTTGAAGTTCAACGTTTAGCAATTAGTCGTGGGTGATTTTGAATTTATTTACATATCGAATGTTGCGTAAAGAAAAATTGTATTAAACTCGATTTAATTCAATGTTACAAGAGTGTTAATTCGGTGATAGAGATTTAGATAGTGGTGCCCTCTGTGTCAATTTATTAAGCTTTATTAATCTCATTATTAAAATATTTGTGTTTTTTTTTCTCTTGTATTGGTGGGTGTCTTTTTTATGAGTGGTTGGGATATCTCAATTATTAATAGGTGATAAATGATAGCCTGAGAAATTCAAAAAGTGCCTTAGGATCTACTTTGATAGTTTTTTGTTGTTGCTGATTAACAATAAAATTATTGTGTCTATTTTACAAAAGATAGAATTTAAAATTGCATATTTTTTGTCACTATGATGAGGAGATAAATGGGCGTTTGCAAGTAAAATGTAAGTATAAATATTTAAAGAATTTTTCACTGTCAAGTTGGCACTGTTAGTGAAAGTTCTGTTCATTTTGTTTGTTGTTGTATTCATAATAAAACGTATAGTAGAATAGATAGAATAGTTCGGGAAGTATTGTTGTAGATGTAGATAGAAGTCATTAAAAAAGAATTGGTTGATTAGATTAAAAAAATTATTTATAAGATTAATCGCATCAATTTTTTAGAACATAGACAGAACACATCCAAAAATATAGGGCAAGTATTTTTTTTGCAGAATTCTAAAGTCAAAAGACAAAAGTTTAGGTCTCATCTCGTGAAACTTTGTAGACAAAATGTAGCCAGTAGAAAATAAAAAGTGACATCTGATTAAAGCTCACTTTACCGAAGTTTTCTTTCAGATCAAGTCAACACAAGACTTTAAATGGTGTATGTTCTTCGATAGAATTTTACAATATTTCGTTTTGGGACATGCGACCAAAAAGTAGACTTCTAACCTTTTAAAGGAAACTTTTTATAGATTTAGCACGTTGTTATTAAGTCAATGAACTAATACTAATATTTACTTTAAGATGATTAAAATAATAAAAGTTGTCTTATCACTCTTTTTTAAATAGTTACCCTAAACAGAAATAAAAAATCACCCTTTTTGTAATTTAAAAATCTATAGTTTTTATTTTTTAATTCAGAATAAAAAAGCAAATTACTAAATTTAAATACAAATGACTTAAGTGGTCATAGTGACAAAATTAATCTTTCTCAATTTTTAGAGTTGAAAAAAAACTGTTACAAATAATTATGTTACTTGCATTAAGCAGTGACTGATAGTGTCTTAAAGTCAATAAACTTCAATAACCCATAACCATGAAAATTGGTACATTCATATTTTTGTAATTCTTAATCGAATTATTATCTATAAACGTGATGAGATAAGTAAAGCTGCTTTCAAATTTATTAGTGTAGACAGAGATATTCTTAAAAACGTTTGTGATATGATAACATTCAAAAAAAAGTTTGTGACGAAACATTTTACAACTCTGGAATATTAAACAAAAATACCTTTAATTATTGTAATGCTTTTTGTATGACAAAAAAAAAATGTTTAAGGATAAATTAATAGTTCAATGAAAGTGAAAAACAAAAATAAATCAAAATATGAATAAGCAAATGAAATAAAAGTGAAAATTCAAAAAATTTAAGTAAAGAATGATTAATTAAAATAACAGCATGCAAAATTAATTAACAATAAACATAAAGCACTAAAAAATTTCGACTTAAAATTAAATAAATATCTGAGTACATAATAAAAAAATTAATTCATGAATCTGATTGTCCAAGTAGGTAATCGTAATTATTTCAATTCAAATCGTTCCGTGTAATAATAAAGTCTGAGATTCTTGCAGCTGCTGATTGATGTGCTAGAGATTATTTGTTATTAAAGTAAGGTAAACGTACATTAAACTAATTTGAAGTTAACAAAATTTACATAAAAAAGAACAATGGATGGAAATCTTTTTCTATACCAAAAAAGACACGGTAATATGAATTATTATTTTGAAATTATTACCTGCTTAACAGTGTGGAAGTTTTCAAAAAAATGTATGTGTAAATATTTCCTCCAGTTTAATTCAACTTAAACTAAATTTAAAGCCAAATAAATAATTCTTTCACTCTTTTTTTTTTAAATTACAAAGGTACACTAGTCGTACACGTTACTTTTTTGATCTAAAATAAGGAAGGAAATTGGATCAGCCAGACCTAGAAACTCTCAAATTGAGTAATATTTTAAAACATTAAATTTTACGAATATCTACTTTTATATTATTTTTAAATTTTATTTATTTTAATTTTTTAATTTATAATCAGCAAAAATAAAATTTCCTTTTTTTTTCTTTTCAGGTAAGTCATGAAAAGAGCCGAAAGAATTATAAAAAAACGGTAACTTATTTATTGCTGTTTTATATTCTTCTTCTTTTTTTTTGATAAAAAAAAAATTCCTTACATAAAAATAAAAATTCGAAAATTGCTTTCCAGGAATTATTTTTTATTTCAAGGCATTTATAAAATAAAATCAAGTTTTACATATTTCGGACAAAATTCATATGTACAAATTAAAAAATATCGTTTTTTATGACTCTTAAAAACAAATTAAGAGCCATTAATTAAGGAAAAAATGGTAAATATTTTTTTTTAAAAACATCCTGGCTTAACACAATATAAATAATCAAAGTAAATAAACTATCCTTAAGCCCCACATGGACTTACTTTACTTCACTTCAAAAGTACAATATTAAAAACAAAAAATATTCAATCTATTAATTAACCTTTTATGTTAAGAATAAATGTAAGAAAAAACCACATTAAACATGCATTAGTATATGCCATAAATAGTTTAATTAATAATTTATAAACGAACTATTTTATTTTCATTTTCGATTGGTAAGCCTGAAAAAAATTTCTAAATTCAAAAATTATATCAATCTAATTTATAAGATGAGAGAAATTTAAATTTTTTAAATTTATTTAAAATTATTATTCTTTATTTTATCAAATTTTGGATTTAAACAAACATTTATTTATCAACACTGATTTTCCAATTCAAAATAAATAATAAAATATACATAAGTCAGCTTAATATAAGATATTAGGTGTCTCATAAGCTCTATGGCTATGATCTCGTCTAATGATCACACCAAACTCTAAAAGCGGTCTCCTAAAGAGAAACAATTAATTCATTTTTCAATTTTCTTACTATAGAAGCCACGTATGAAACCCTTGAGCGTCTTGGCAAATTTTAGTCTAAAATATAACGTCTCAAATGCTTCCTTTGGTTTGGTCTTACGTGTCTCGTTAAACGTATCTTATTAAAATTAAATATATTCAGTAATTCTTTTCCTGTAACTAAATACCCAAGATTAAAAAAAAAATATATTTGTAGGTATGTATTTTAAATGCACTTAGCTCTTTTCTAGAAGAATTCAAAACGCGGTAGTTGAAAACAACAATCTAGTTTATCTAAGAACTTGTTAAATTGTTGACAATATCTCTCCATAAAATACCCAATACGCTACTTTTTTGTATCGCGCACCTATTACCCACTCCGCTTTTACCACAATACTTGCACTTCTGGAGTTTAGACACCAGCACTAAGGAGACGCTTCCCGTTCCTTTTTCTCACCAAACCAGCTTATTACGAAAGCTTTTAACCATGTCGTCCCGTCCGCTCCAACCACTCGCAAACCCGTCTTGACTTCAAATCATTACACTCATACGCCCCGCTGTACCCACCTCGTACTTACCATGCCATGAAAAAATATCAACCCCTTAAGTAAGCAAATCGGTTTATTGATATTTACATTCAATAAACAAACTTAAAAGACACACAGACACACGTTACCACCTCTACAATCGCATCATTCGAGCCATAACCAAATTGGAGGAGGACAAAAAAGCTTGTTTGACTATTGAGAAATACATTTTTATATAAAGCTGAGGTAGTTTGTATTTTTATCGATGTTTATTTAAATAAAAACTAAAAAAAAAAAAAAAAAACTAGCCGCAATCGGTCGGTGGTGTGGTATTGAGACACTATTCCCGCATTATTGTCTCACAAACACACGCAACCACAACCTAGCATTATGGCACTTTGTGAGCGTGTTTGTTTGTATTGCAGTGGGCAAAGTTACCTGGTGTCTTACTTATAGATACTCGGACGTTGCGTCTTGACCAAACCGATAGATACTCTGAATTCAGTTAACTCACCTCGATTAAAAGTCCCATACCCAGTTACCCACCTCAACTTGAAGTGGTGAAAATGTATGTAAAGTTTGTTTTTCCATTTCCACTTCAACTCTATTCGATTCGAATCGAATTCAATTGATTTGTGTTGCGTTAACGTTTTTCCATCGATTGCATGCGATCCGGTCCGGTTTACGTTTGCGTTTGTACGAGTATCTCTGTCATCATCGCTCGTCACCAAAGTAGTAGATATAGCGCTCCAAGACTGCAACTGGTTGGCCTGGCCATAAAGACGTAACATTTCGTACGAAATCAGCTTCAGCGATTCAGATTCAGAGCCGTCGTCGTTGGTCGGTCGACGGACGGTCGTCGTCGCTTGCTGCTTTAGATACTAGTACACCACACCGCCACACGTCGCGTCGCGTCGTCGCTTCAATCGTAGTCGTTGTTGTCGCTTAGTGTTGCCTCATTGCTTTTTGCTTACTTATGCGCGCTAAAGTATCTATACAGCCATCATAACCACTTAGGGATAGAAGCTAGCTTCCAAGTTGGTCGAGTTAGTACATCTTGGACTTTTGTACGCTTAGCATGTCCAAGACGAATTGAAACATAATTTCTTTTTGTTTTTTGTTTTCGGCGAATTTATCAATTGGATTTTTGAGTTTGAAAATTTTTTTTTAACTTTTAAACGTCTTTTCGTCTTTTGTCGGTGAAAATTTCGACTTTTAGTTGATCATTGTTGTTGTTGCTTGTTGAGTGAAAAGAGTTTGTGTCTTGAGCATATACAAAAAATAAACAAAACACAAAAAGTACCATTTTGAGTTACATACGAGTATTTGCATTACCAAACGGTCAGTTGTGTTGTTGTTGATTTCGAAATCAAATTTAAAAAAAAAAAGTTTGAAATTGTGTTAATGGCCAAACGAGACCAAGGTCAAAGAAAAGTCTTAAATAGTTTTGTGTTGTAAAAGTGGTGAAGTTCGTTTTTTTTTTGTTTTTTGTTGAAGAAGAAAAAGAAGCAGAAGGAAATAAACCAAGCAAAAAGTGGATATTTTTGAGATCAAAACAAATTTAAAACAACAACGAAATCTTTTGATTGAATTTTGATTTAAAGTGTAAGTTTCTTTTAAATTAAATACATTTTTTTTTGTAAAAAATATTGGAAACACCTTAAATTTTCATAAATTGTGCATGTAGGAGTAGAAATAATTCATTTAGGTGTTGAAACCATGTAAAGTTTGAAATTTAAATTGGGTAGAATTAACAATTTTTGTAAGATAATTACATTTTAACTGTTTAGTATAAAACTTAACTTTAAACCGATGTCTGTTTAATATATCGGTTGAATTAAAATCTTTTTTCTCTCTATTGTGGGGCTGTCGTGAAAAAAAAACTATCCCTCGGAATTTTTTGTCCATCTACTAAGGTTGTAAACGCAATGATTTTTGGAATCGATAAGAAGCAGACATTTTAAAAACTAAAGTCCTTTTAAAACTCAGCTTCCAGTATTAAATTACATGGGGTACCTTCGTATTTATTAGCGTTTGTAATTTTCGAACATTGAATCAATTTCTTCGCTAACAACTTTTAAGAACCAAGAATTTTCAAGAAACTTTCAGAAATGTTAAAATTTAATAAGTTTTTAGAAAAAAAAACCTGAAGAAGAAATGTAACTTAATTTGTCATTATACTCAAATCGTATTTTTCGAACTTATATTGTTATAAAAAACTCTGATTTTGTCACTTTTTTCATAATTTTGTCTGCTTAAAATTTATGAAAAATTTTTTAATACTAATTTTTATAAAGGAAATAAAACTCTGGTTTAAAAACTAAATTTTCAAACTAAAGGAGACTGCCAAAAGTTTTGAACATTACTCCAAAATATAATTGAAAATTGACAAGTGTTGCCATTCTTACAGTATCTACAAGTACTGTGAACAAATCAATTTAAATCAGACTGATACTGATGTTCTCAGGATTCTGAGAAATGGTTTTAGGGATTTCTCAACAATCTTAAAAAAAATTTATTTTATTTCGAAATTGTATTTGAAAACTAAATTTTACCTAGAATCTTGATCCAAATTCTGTAACTAAAGAAAATATTGGATTCAAAATACAAGAGAGCTAGATTTGGCGGAAATTGACTATTGTCAGAACTACACAACTTGTCATAAGAGCCAAAAATCTTAAAGTTATTGTGCAAATAATTTGGGACTTTTCTTATATAAACTTGAAAGTTGTAATAAAAACAAAAAATCATTAGAATTAGAAAATTATAAAATGGTTAAAACTATACAATAAATAAAAGGCGTATCAAGTATTTAAAAAAATTTCTATATCGATAGGTTTTTGACATCAAGTATATCGATATTTTTTCAGTGATACCAAACTAAAAACCATTCATGAGCCTATGACTAAATTAATCCTAGACTGAAAAACTGCTTCAGAAGTTAACTGTGGATTCAGGATTAACTGAATCTGACGTAACTCTGAGTTTAACTTAGAATTGAAAAACTAGGCTTAAGACGTTTTTACACAGTAATACTTTTATAGAACACACGTAACTTTGATGTTTTTGTTAATTTAAATGATCTATTTCGAAATGTCGGTATGAATTTTTTTCTATACCAGTGTGTTCTGCAAGCTTAACTGTCAAAAGTTATTTTGATACTGAAGACATTGGGAGCCTTCCAGTTTTTGGTTTCAAAAATTTTGATGCAATCAATTACATTTATTATTTAAGGCAGTCTTTTGATTTGAACGACATACAGAATCTTTGGAAGATTTCAAATCAAAGAAGAATCTTAAGAAAATGTTGAATTAAAAAAGATTTCTTTAGAAAACCCATGTTCCAGATCCCATTTTTTTAAAAAGCATTGAAAAAATGTTTCGTCATGTAATATAATAAAAATAAAATATTATTTTGTCTATAAGTTAACTTATTTTTGTTAAAACAAAAAAAAAAGACAAACTACCCTAAGTTTAATTTAGCGCTAACTGTTTTGATTTAAAAAAAAATACGGGCACTTATGTATAACTTAAAATTTATTTTAAAAAATATTACAATCGAAGCAATAAGACACCGACGGCAATTTTCCATTTAAAGTGTCAAAATTTGTTTTTGAAATTGTTTTTGTTTTTAAAAAACTTTTCCACCATAAGGTTAAATTTTGTTTTTTCAGATGTAAAAAATGATTTTTTAATAATAAATTTGGGATCCACGTTATTTTTCGTCTTTCATTTTCAAATAGTGAGTAGTGACCTCAATAAGCAAAGTTTAATGTAAAAGTCGTCCCGTTTTTGAATTACGAAAATATTTGTTTGTTTTACTTTTCTTTCGATGTTAAAAAATACTTTCAGTTCAGAATGAAATATTTCAATCTTAAAAATTCTTCTGTAATTAATTTTCTACATTTTAATATCTTCGTCCTTTGTTCCAAGGACTATCAATTCAATATTATGTTGTTTTTAAAAAATGATTCTCTTCAATAAAACAAACGAACAAATTTATGTAAATGGAATCATGATAAAATCTCATCGCTATTTTTAATGAAATTTGCTTAGTTTAAATTATTTTCAAAAGTTTTTTTCCAATATATTTGTACTCATACATCGCGTTTTAAAATTCGTTTTTTTATTTCAAAAATATCTAGATCATGAATCGAAACACAGCTGTCATCGATTCGTTTTTGTTGTCCTTCTAAAAAATAATAATTATTACGTGTGTTGTATTTGTGATGTGAGGTCTGTTTTGAAATCAAATTCTGTTTTTTTTTTTTTTCGTCTTCTTTATTTTATAGTCATTCAAATTGTAATTATATAGTGATTTGAAATTAGTTACAGGTAATTAAAGTTTAATAAATGAGTACGGAGTTGCAAAACAAATGTCATTTGCAGTCAATCGCATTTCATAATAACCATGTGGGCTGTTTGTGGTGCCTTGGAATGGATTTCAAATTGACAGGATTAGTATTGAAATTAAATTGACAGGATAAGAATTAAATTAATAACAATACATAAACTAGTTTGAGTTTACCTGTTGTGGGTATTAGATATCGCTGTTTGTTTTAATTTCAATCAAATTGAAGTAAAGACGGAAATAAAAAATAATATTAAAAGAAAAACGGAACAGATGCGATGTGGATAAAATGTAACTTGTTGTGAGTGTTATTGTTGTTTTACCAGTGGTGGATTAACAAAATAAACGCCTTTTCATAGGATATGTAAATTATACAGTAATTATCTGAACATTAAAAGTTATTTCAAAATCTGTGTTCATTTCCTGTCTGATGAGCCCCCTCTTGAGTATTTTGACAGATTCCTAAAAAAATCTTGCCTTAAGAAAGTGCTTCTAATATTACTCGTTCAAAACAAGCACAAAAGTCAAGGTCCCCTCGATTATTAATATTACTCTTATTCAGAAAAGGTTAAAAGATTTAAGTCAGTAGGTTCTAGTTCTCAAAGAGCCATCTTATTTTTGTATGAAATATCTTAGAAAAAAAGATTTCATGAGAAACAAAAAAGAAACAGTGGTACTAAATTTGAACGACAGTAAGTTCTGTGAAACTATAAGAAACTGCTTATCGAAAAATGTGTGCCCTTTGAAGTTGACATATCGATCCAAGTTAAAAAGCGAAATGAAAATAAAATATAATGAATTGAAATAGTTAATTCAAATCAAAATTCAATATAAATATATTTCTTGAAATATTTTATTTAAGTGCATTCAATTTTAATTTTTTAATTTATGTCGTTTTTTAAGCCTTACAAGAAAGTGGTATTTCAAGTTATTTATAAATCCACCCTTGTGTAGAAATACGTCACTAGATACATTATGTCTAATGACAACTTTTCATTAAAGGCAATAAAAACAAACACCACAATTTGACCTAATTCCTATAAGAACCAATAAGAGAGTTAATGTTTTTATATACATATACACACATACATATGTATATTTTTTTTGTTTAATTTCCGTATTAGTTTAACAGAACAAAATGCAGAAAATGAAGTGAGGTAGTTTACAGTTTGAAGTAAAAGTATGCCAGTTTATGTGGTTAGTAAATTTTTACTTTTACTCTAAGAACATACATTTCTTGGATTAATTGTTGTTTAAAATATTAACAAAAATATTTGTTAATATTTATACCTAATGCATTATTAGAATAAAAGAATTGTTTTTACAGTAGGAAATGAAAATTGTGAAAAATCAATTCCTTTTTTGTTGAAATTTCATAAGGTTTTAAGCGTACGGAATTTAATTCCTAAAAACTATGTGAATATCCTTTGTATGGATAGTTTTTGAAATTTTCTTAACGACAATGGCAAATAAAATTTTTTTAATTAAAAAAAAATGCACTAATTTTCATAATTATATATATTTAAAAGCGTTTACTTTTTCGAAAAAAAAACAAGCAACAGAAATTATGATGAAAATATTTAAATAACTAAATTAAAAAACATAGGTATATCCTTTTTAGAAATGAAAAATTAAAAATAAACAAAGAAATGCATTTTAGTTTGCACAAAAATTACCTATAATATATTTATTTAAAAATAAATTTAAATTTTTACAATTTGTGAGCTAATTGTTTAAAATTTGTAAAAAAAAATAAAATGAAAATAACAATTTAATCAATAAAAAACCAATTTATGAAGTCTTTATAAATTCAGAAATTTCAAAATTATAAACTTAAATATTTAGATTTTTATTTTATTTTAAAGGTATCATTATTATTTCTTATATGAAAAACTTAGTTGGAGCTTCCCTTTGACCACCTGCCAATTTTCCAAAAAGATCGTGAAATCGACACCATTCTGTCAATAATGGCGACTACGATCTTGTCTTTCACAACATCACTGAAAGACTTGTTTTTTTTTTTTTTTGAGTGCTGAAGTTGAGCACTTTTGGGATTTTTCGTTGAGGGGTATTTCCCTCCACCGACCTTTGGCGTTTAGTCTTGAAGTTTTCTTCGGTCTTAACGCTTGTTTTAGCTAATGCTTCTAGCCCACTTCATTTTTGCGTCATGCTGAGAGGATCCTGCGACTCCAGTTTGTTCACCGAATCTCCTCAGAATTCTTTCAGCATTCCGCTTGTTCTTATAGGAGGCCGCAGAGGGAGTAGGTTTTCTCTTGCTCCCTTTAGAACCTTCTTTTGGATTGTTGGTGCCCTTACAGGTGGATGGGCCATTATACACAGTTCTTCCTCCACTAGGAGGAAGTGCTGTTACAACTTTAAGTCTAATTAAAATTTTCATTTCCAAATTTCTTAAATTTGAAATTTTTCATTCTGGGTGAAAAAGATAAATTCTTAGGTTCAAAAAATTGATCCATTAATTTTTTTATAATTGTAATTTGTCGCAGATTACACATTGTACCCCAAAATCCATTAGTTGGTTTGTAGTGTTTTATTTTTCACATGAAATATGAATCACTATATTATACAAAAAATTGTAATGTGAAAGGGTGTTTCTTAGTGCGGTAGCTATAAATTTCTATACCACAAAGCTCCCTCACAAAAATGACATGTTTACGAGGAAGAAATCAACCAAAAATATAGAGACCCCAAATTTAAGTCCAAAGGCATGTTCCATAATTTTGAAATATGTAATTACATAATGTGCATAAAATTATGATTTTCTATAAAGTTTTTGCACGTGTTTTCCCTAAATCTTTACTCCAAAATTTTGAAAAGAACACCAACTCCTTGAAAGTCAATGTCCAGACTGCACCTTTTGCTTATTTTCTCATTTAAAAACAACTATACTAAGGGCAGATAGGAGCATTTGTTCAATTTTAATTTATGTAGTTCTTCGAGTAAGTTGTCCATTTTGGACTTAAATTGTCCTTGGCAATAGCGAAGAAATATATTTAAGGAAATTAAAATTACGCCCATATTACTAACAATTAGAATAGCCTGTCTCCCTTCTGCTTCTAAAGTTCACGGACATAATTAATCTTTTTCTCTATCCTTGATATGTTTTAATGATAACTAAGTAATTAAACTACGTACTTCGTAGTTTAAACCAATTTTCCGGGTTCCTTAACCCACATGATAAATAATTAAATTTTCCAACTGTTTGGTCGAAGTAATTTTCTTTTTAAATTTTTAATATAATTTATCATTCTAACAATTACTTTTCTATTTGAATTATTAAAAAACATACTTATGTATATTATAACTTTAAGTTATTAATGATTAACGTTTATTTCATACAAAAACAACTTTCGATTAATTTTTTTTTGTTTCTAACATAAGGAAATACGTATTTAATCACGCATAACACGAAAGGTTCATATCGGAGTACTTAAAAGTCATTCAAGGGTCGATTAAAATTCCAGAATAAGATACTCAATATACCCCTAAGTCTTAATCCAGACAGAAAAACGCAATCATCATAAATTTAATTCATTGCATCAGGAAAAATAAAAAAAGAATCCAACCAGTCAGTGAGCTTACAAAAAATGAAAACGAAAAAAAAAAAATTAATTTAATCTCATTAAAAGAAATTTCCATAAATACTATTTCTCCAATCACAATCACACATGCCTCTATAATAAATGCGATAACAAATTACATTGTAATTTTCTTAAGAACCTTTATGCAATTACATGGACAACCTCTAGACTGCAGCAATCATACACCGACCGACGGCGACGCGACGACAAACGGCAACGTGTTGAGATCAAAGGTCCTTAATTTTTTGTATTTGAAACAAAGAAAGAAAAAAAAAAAATGAAGAAAAACGTGTTACAATTCTGCCATTTGAAAGTCTTTGATAAATAATATTTGAGTATCTGTATTTGTATAAAGATTTAAGTTAAGTATCTATGAGTTGAAAACCCGTTTTATTGAAAGTATTCATAAAGATATAGTAGATAAACTTTAATCCATCCAAGCGAAGCTAATGAGAGGTTGTAAAGTTGAAATTAATTGAGGTTAGACATTTAGCTATATGTACGAGCATACAAAGTTCTAATAACTTTTTTTAAGTATTTAAGAATCTACTTCGAGACTTGATAACACAATACAACAAAGTATGACTATTTAAAAAATTTAATACTAAAAGTTGACTTAATGCATCAAAATAATTTCATGAGAACTTTTGTTACAAAATACTTCTGTCCTTAAAATTAAAGTCAACTTAAACTGAGTTTAAAACAGATAAAAGGCATATACTTTTATAAGCCTCATCCCTTTTCCTAAGTTTAAATTTGCTTTAGAACCATTTTTTTAGTTAAAAAAGTTCCAGATTCACATTAGCTTTTTTCACAATAGATTTGTTATTCAGAAAATTTAGTCTCTATTAGGATGCTGCTATTGTCTACACCTCTACACAGAGAAATATATAGTTAATAACTAAGATTAAGAACAAGGGCCCAAGATGACTGTCCTGAGGAACGCCCGATTTGGAAATGAAACACATTAAAAAATGGCTTCTGAATCTAAATAATTAAGACTTATTTGGAAGTTTAAATATTAGCTTAGTTTTGAATTTAAAAGGCTTAATAGTTATTGCCAAGTTCTTGTTTTTCCACATTTCTAGGCCAGTAGATCACTTTAAAAAAAATTTCTTCAAAAGGAAGTTAGATATCAGCCAAATGGCCGCCATATCCTGTTCATGAAATTGTACATAACCGATTGACATATTTTCGTCTGCATGTCGTGTACAACTTCACGTATTCCATCATTAAGATGTATGAATCGATTGTAAAGCATTGGAATGGACATTATCTTTCACTTGGTTCCAAAGAGTAAAGTCTAAAGGTGTTAAATCACAAGATTTCGGTGGCCAATTGGATTAGCTCTTTAGGACATAACACGACCAGGATACTGTGAAGATGGAAAGGGTTTCATCCGAGTTGAAAATAGAACTCATCACTTAAAAACATTTGTCAATGAAAACCAGGATCATTTTGATTTAGATTTAGAGGACCCAATTAGTGAAGATTCAGAGTAATTTATGATCGAAGTCTTTGTGTTAACTGAATTTTTAACGCCTTAAGAGGACTTTAGTCTTCATACAAAGTGCTATTTTATGCCAATTCTGAAATGTCTAGTTCCAAAGATAGACGAGGAATCGATTCCAGTTGTCTATGAGCGAAGTATTTAAGTATTGCCGTCCCCGTCCAAAACTGTGCTTCAGGAATTTCAATATGTTTGAGCTCTTTGGGAATTTCGTGGTTTTTAATTATCAAATGTCAAAAGATGACAGTTTCAAAGTGACAGCTGCCCAAATTAAAGGACTTTTGAAGATGAGATGTCAGATCGTTAAACCCTTTTGTAGTTACAATCCAAGTCACATCTCTGTCACATCAGTTCCTCTGTAACCACGGCCCCCTTAACTCCGGGCCCAATAAAATTGATACAATAGTTACCACAGAAACTACACCCCTGACTCAAGGGCAATGAAGTTTAGAATTATTTTTATTGCCAATATAACCATAAAAGAATTGTAATTTTTGACAATTTTGTGATCAAATATTCGTCTACCATTTAATTCATCTAGTTTGTTCTTTTAACGGAGATTGTTTGCCTAAAATAATTAACTCCACTTAAAAATATTTGCATTTTCGAACAATTAATTAAAATCAAAGTTGGACTTAAAATAATATTAAATTATTATCAATGAAACTTAAGACACAAACTAATGGCAATCCGCAACAAATTTAACTTAAATTTAACTATTTTCCTTTGCCAAATAATCATAATCACATAAGCCCGGCCATAATGTGCGAATATACTATAAAATAATAGCTTCATTAATAAATATTTTAACTGCGCAAAAGATTATGACTTGCGATTCTTATAAGGCGAAGTGAAGAGAGACATTAATAAATTATACAGCAATGGACATTGGGTTTCATAATAATTTTTGTTTTTATCCAAGCAGATTCAAAATTTCATCTTTTGTATAGCCAAAATATTTATTAAATTCTCTTGAAGCAAATATTCGAGTATACTCGTAATGTGAAGTTATGTTAAGTTAAGTTAAAAAAAAGGAATCAAACATTTATTGTGAACAATAAAATATTTTTTTTATGACTTATTTATTTAATGCGGTTGATTAACTATCCATCCTGGTACCTACTTAAATTTTGAATCAAAATGAAAACAATTTAATTGGGTAATAAAATAGTGTTGCCAAAAAAAACATTCGATTAATTTGTCAATTTAGATTCATAAATGGCAAGATAATTATTATTGCTAATAAGTTCCTAGAGTCTACTTTAGTTTTTTATGAACATCAAAAATAAGTTCTGTGAATAAAAAATTAATGAAAGAATAAAACCAAGAACCAAGTTTTGCGGAACCTGAAGATAACTTAGATTGAAGTTGAAGCTAGTTAGAAAATTTAAAGTAACGCACATTTTTTTAAAATGGAAATATTCGAAAAATAATTAATTCGTCTTTAAACATCCCTTTTAGCAAAAATATGTAAAACTAATAGAATTTGTGTTGTATTCACTGAAAATGAAGCACATTCCAGCTTCCAGCACAGCTGTCATTTTTTCTGACAGCAATCAAATTGTTGTTGTTTGCCGAGAGAAAATTGTCTGTGCTATCTACGCAGCAGTGAATAAAACACAGCGAAAATCAATTCGGCAAAGGAAAATTATTTCAGTATGTTAAAAATTACGTCATTTAAATATGACAGTTTTCATCAGTAAACTGAAAGCATGATTGTGCTATGGCGTCGAGAAATGTAATTTGATAATAATCAACTATTCCGCAACTTAGAGCAACTTCCGAGAATTTTGAAGTGTGTTTTTTTTAATTATTTAATTTCATAAGGGGTATTATTTGCACCAAAGAAACAGCCTTTACAATTAATAGTACAATAATTTGATGAACATATTGAACCACAATTATGCCACTAGCTCTTTAAGTTGCCGCCAACTTATTTCAAAAGTTGGTGTTTTCATACAAGCGAAGGTAATTGAACTATAAATTGCTCTTTTAATTGTGAACTGAGAACAAAAACCACCTTCTTCCAAATTTTGGTTGGAAATTTAATAGCAAGGAACTCTTAACAAACTCGGTCTGCATTTCCATGGATTTTTTAACTCGACTCGTATTAAAAAAAACTCCCCAATTAATATAGAAATAAACCCAATTTTTGCAACTTCCATTGCTGGACTTGTTAATGGTTACCAATAAAACACGGCTTATGTTGTTTCTCCTTGAACAATTTTGTAAAAGTTTCGTTATTAAGTTGACTTATGACTTTATTTCCGAGTTGCATATATAACAAGAAAGTTATACGAAAAAACAACACAAATCACGATGAAAAACGACACTTATTATATTGATTATTATATTTATAAATTTTCTGAAGAAGGAGCCTATGTCTACTTATGTGTAAGTTAAGTGAATAAGTAGAAATTAAAATTAATAATATTTTACTTAGGCAAACTTAAGTTATCAATAGCAAAAACTATCTGCTACAACTTTGCTCATCGCTAAAATTAAGTATTAATTTTTAGACATTAAATTTAAGTAACCCTACAAATAAATCAATATGTAAATTGTAATAAAACATCCAAGACTTATGTTCAGTTAATTAAGAGCTATCTTAACAATATAAATTTTAAAATATGAATACATAACTTTAATCTTGTCTTGTAATGAATTCTCGTAACCTTTTTGAATTTATTAATATACTTACACAAAAATAAAAGATATGTTTTAAATTAATATTTAATTTTAATTGCTATTAACTTTAATATGTTTATAGTTCAAAGTCAAATAAATTTATTTTATTCAAATGAGCATGAAAACCTTAATTAATTTGTAAATAAATTAAGAAAAATCTCAATTTATGACTTTCAAAATAATTCAAATGTAGGAAGATTTAAATTTACATTTACATCATAATTATTTATTCATTTTGTCATTGACTGAATTCGAAAGGCAATAAACATATCTTATAGAAGTTGAATTTTTACATCAATTCAACGGAAAATAAATTTTTCGAAATTAGTTTCTGGTTTAAAATCAAAAAAGTATTCCAAAAACTTTGGGTTTTTGTAAGAGTTTTTTTTCCAAAAAGAGCTTAATAATTATTTAAAAATTTAAAGTTAAGACAAATCTTAAAATAAAATAAATTCTTCACTGAATTAAAAAATAGGTAAATTAAACTCCAATTTTAACCACATTCACATCCACTAAACGTCAAAGTGACAGTTTCTTATATTCTTTTTTAAAAAATCCTTTATTTCATAGTAAAATTGTTAATAAAAGGATATTTGATATCAAATTTAACTCAAATTCATTCTGAAAGAACGTATTTCTTTAAAGTCTAATTTTATGTAAGTTCTATATTCAAGACTGTTAGAACAGTAACTTCGCCATAACTTAACAACTGATGGAGATTCTATTTTTTGAATACAAATTATAATATTATCATATTAATGTAATTATTTTTTTTCTCTATTATTTCCCTATACGCATTATTTTTAAATAATTATATGTAAAGTTTATTTATACAAAATATATCCATGATTCAGCAGAACTTTAAAAAAAAGAATTCAGGGTATTACTTTAATAAAGATCATGGTTTTTTGTACATTAATGTTTTAATTTATTATTATTATTATCAGAAACATTTTTAAATGACTAATTTTTGTTTCATTTTATTGCAAAAATTCTATTAAAAATTCCTTTATAAATATTAATTTAATACATAATAATTTCTTATCATATAAATTATTATCTATTAAATTGAGAGTTAAATTAAGGAACAAAATAATATAAATTTTAATTTTAATAAATTAAATAATCGATCAAGATAAACAAGTTTTGATTTTTTTTTTTGTATCAACTAAATACAAATTTTGTAAATTCACTGTAAAATTATATAAAAAAAAATGTTATTTTAAATTATTCATTCTTTCCATATGGTTGATGATATTTGTGCAAAAAAAGAATTGTTTTTGTATTTTATGAACAATAAAAAACCAGTGACAGACTTTGCATATTAAATTTTTGGCAAAATGTTGGGCTTTACGAGTATTGTTAAATTTTTGGGCTTTGGGGTGTTCTTAAAGATTCTGTTCACGAAAATTATCTGCACACGACAGCAATTACGAGTACTTGCTGTCTGTCACTTGGTTGTTTCTTTTTTTGTCTATGTTTTTTGTACTTTTCAAATTCGTATTGTTTTTGGGTTTTAGAAGTGCTAAGCTTTGCCAAGTCAAGCCCTCACATTTGAATATTGTAGTTACCACAAAACTGGTGAAGAAAATATTGTATATTAAACGATGGTTTTTTAAACGTCACGCCCCCGTTGTTGCATCTAACAGTAGAATGATTAAACACTAAAATTTGCTCCCACATAGAAGCAATAGAACATCAAGAACGTACGGAAAATGAATGTAAAAGAATGCAAACACTTTTGGGGCTTAAAATATTTTAATCAAGAAATATTATTATTTGACATTTGAAAGATTACTGTCAATTTTCCTACTATTTATTTTTTCTTATAAGGTTCTTTTCCAAAAGCAAATGGTTTTCGAAATTGAGTTAAAATTTGTATTACTTTTGGTATTCTTAAAGTTTTTGTTCCAACAATTCGAACATCCTACCCCAATGTACCCTAAATGTTCATTAAGCACATATCGCGAAGTGAAAAGTAAAAGTTCTCGGTTTGAAAATCGTACTTTTCTCAACACCACCAACAGTGCCCGGCACTGATACTGGCTTCATTTCATGGGAATACTAAGTGTTAAAGTTTCTTAAACTTTCGCCACCGCAACACCGCTGCCACTTTATTGTCTGCCTTAGTACCACAAAACGAACCATCCAGCACCTCACCGGTTTTACTATTTTTTTTTTTTATTTTTTCTCCAATTTTTGTTGGTTTTCTGTAAAATTTTTCCTTTTCGCATTAAAATGATGACATAATTTTTATTTTCTGAAATGCAACACAACAACAAACTCAGGCCACATGGGACATGGTTTGGTCTCTTGTCTCTTGTCTCTGGTCTGGGGCCAGACCAGGGAGGATCATGCTGGAGCTGACTGGCTGCTGAAATGGTACATGTTTCCCCTATTCGTGTGATTTTTAAAAACAAACCGACAATAATTCTGCAACTGCAAACAACTTTTCGCAGACGAACACAAAGACGCAAACATCGAAGATGGTGTTAGATAATTTATTAGCAAACCAAAACAACAACAAAAAAAGTGAAAAAATAATAAAATCAATCAAAAACTAATGTCTTTCCCCCCGAAACCTCGCTGCAGCCACTGACTGCAGTAACTGCTGCTGAATGCTGATGCATGCATCTATCGGGACCGGAGCGTGTGAGGATTGTTACCTCAGCAGTGAGGTGAAATGCGGTAGGTTCGGCGACGACCGACGGCTACATGTTGTCTTGGACATTTCGGTTCCTGTTAGCTTAGCTTAGCTTGGCTATGTAACAAGTTGAAGTGTGGCTCGTTTTTATGTGTTCCAATGTTAGTAGAGTTGCAGTCAAATAATTACTTAAATGCATAATAAAATTATTAAAAACTAGAAATACCGTATTGTTTGTCTTCGTTCGTCTGTCTGTCCCGTCCGTCCGTTGTCGTCAAATAAAAACCATTTTTAATATGAAAACCTGAAAATTACTAAACGTTAAGTTTAATGTTTAATTTAATGAACGTTTTATTAGTTAATGTGAGTGAAAAACAAGGTTTACCTGGTTTTTATTGTCCGACTGCAAAAGGTGGGCAATTTTGGCCTTTTGACACCTTTTTGAACTATTTGACGCAATTAAAAAGGTATTTGTGTTGGAAAATCACTCACTCTCTCATGAAAATACATTATATTTGAAAAATGAACAAAAAACTTTGCAACTTTGTATTTTAATGTTTAATGTTTAAGACAATATGTTGTTAGATTATAATTATTATGAAAATTTAAAGTCGTATTTCGCAATGTAATATTTTAGTGAAAAATTCCCTTTTCTTTTACCTAAAACTCAAAACAATTTGCTAAGACGAAACAAGTGTCTTTCTTCATTTTTCAATAAAATTTAAAACTAACTTTTGGTTTGATTTCGGAGGTTTTGAGATATTTCTTAAGGCAGATTGCAATTTCTTTCATGATTTATTTGCGATTTAAATTTGCAACTGTTTGACAAACTGCCAAGTAGATTTAAAATTTGACCGTTACCTTGTTGATATCATAAACCATTAAGAACGTTTTGATGGACACATACGAACATAATAATAATGAGTCAACATCTGCCAACTTCCACCTACTATTTCGCTTTCTGTTAAAAACAATGAAAGCAATTGCAGGGCTTCTAAAAGACCTTGCAATTTAAAAAGCTCTTCTAATAGTCTGAGGTAAAGCCTTCCGATCTATCATACCCTAAAGATTTTTTTCCAAGTGGATGAAAATCAGCATTTGTCCAAAATGCCTGTAAAAAAAAAAATTAAACCTCCTCTTCCTCAAACTATCACCCAAGTGCACTTCTTTTCCTTCCTTCTTTTAAAGGACTTTAAAACGAGGATCAATTTTCAGCTTAGGAAATACATATCTTGAAAAAAGAAAACTTCGTAATAATCGGCAAAACGGGTTTAGCAAAAATATTTGAATATTCAATTCAAGTACTATTGAAGGGTTTCAAATCCGACATCTACAAAATAAACTCTGGTGTGCCCCAAGGCTCCGTTTTGTATCCGACTTTTATTTTGTAAACATATTTTTAGCCTTAGACTTTTGCGCAACCGTTTCGGTGTGTTTTTGACACTCAATTTATTCAATTGATAAATGTCAAAGCCAAGTCCGTATGTCATCAAAATAATTTACAGACAAAAATATAATTTGTAAGTTTAAAAAATATGGAGGTCAAAAAGTTTTAAATTCTAGATTAGACTTTGGTGTACAAAATTGAAGATCTCGAGTCTAATTAACCATTTGGTTATGAGTATGACTAATCGTTTATAAGACGAGCCAGAACTTAAAGCTTTTTAGCACTTTTGACCGTCAAGAAAATGATATTTTTCGTTCTTCTGATACCTTGTCTCCATAAAAATGTATTCTTATGATTCTGTATACATACGAGTAGATTGGTCTAGGTCTCGGTCTCGGAAGTCTAAGATCAATATTTTTTGAAGACATAAATAAGAATATAGTTGTTTTCTTATAGCAAAAATTCCGATATTTCAGTTGAATTTTGAACCTTCAAATTACCAAAAGTAACCTTCAATTAACTCTTAATTTTACTACCAAAACTGGAATCTCTTTTCCTATACATTAATTGAGTGATGTGTTTCAAGAATGTTTAAAATAATTCGCAGATCAAGTAGAAAATGCATGGAAATGTAGATCGAGTTGAAATATTAACAGAAATGCAGACCAAGATCGTTTAGAGGAGTTTTTCTCCTTATTGAAATGTCAGCAAAACTTTGGTTTTGTTCTAAGAACTTAATGATTCCAACCTAAAGTTGCTCACTCTAGGATTTCATAGTTCAATTAAATTGACTTATATGAGAAAGCAAAAACTTTGGAAATAGGTTGCCAGCAACTCTAAGAGTGAGTTTCATGATTGTGGTTTGATATTTTCTTCAAATCATCATACAACTAATTATGAAGTCCATTTATAATTGGAGTCAACTTAAAATTCAAACAAATATTCATTTAAAGTTCCGGGAAGTCGCTCAAAGTTGCCTAGAGCGCGGAAATTAGCAACTTACTTGGTTTCAAATTAATGGTTCAATTAAGTTGCCAATTAAATGATGAAAATTGGAATATTTCAATGACATTTCCACAATGTGTGATGATAATGCCTTCATATGAATTTCTACAAAATGTCACTTAGTCATTTACATAATTTTACTATGACTCAACCTTTATTTATCTTCAATAATATTCGTTTTTTTTTTAAGTTGTCATCAAAACAAACATGAGGTTTTCAACGAAACCATAACAATGGTCTGTCGAAGCCCTACACAAAAAAGCTGTTTACAAACTATTATGGTAAACAAGTGACTCTTAAAATCGATACCTTAACCCATCCGTCATGTAAATCACCACATCAAATGCACAACAAATTTTATAACAAAACGTCACTACGTTTGTGTTGTCATAGGTTATGTCAAAGAAAAACAAAAATAAAGCTTTGTTTACATCGAACAACTGACCTAGTTTTCATATAAATACGGATGTCATATTTTTCTGCTGAGTCTCTAAAATTTCTCAAGACTCTCAAATGAAAAAAAAAAAAAAAAACAATTCCAAGAAAACCATCACACTTAGCTAATAAGCTGAGTTTTTTTTTTTGCTTTTTTTTTTGCTTTTCATCACTTCATCTAGAAAATAACCAGTAATCATTCGTGAAGTAATCATAACCAAAAACAAAAAGTCAGCGTTAACTTTTAGCTTGCAGTTGTCATCCGCAAAAGTTTCCATACACAAAACAAAATACAAAATAAAATGCATCTCTTGGCAGCTAAACGTCTCTTACATACGTCATACATACAAACATTTGTATATATAGAAGTGAAGTGGAAATTATTTTCGCTAAAATTTTCCTCTGTCTTTTCAACTTCAAGACTTGAAGACTTAAGCATCATCATCACATCGGCTGGTTATGATATATAAGTCTTAGAAATTTCGTATGCATCAGAAGTCGCAAGTTGCATCGTGTGTAAGTGGAAAAAAGCAACAAAAACAATTATTTTTCGCTTCCCGAAACGTCAACAAACTAAGACGACCTTGTGCCACCTTACCCCACTGCAATTTGACGTATAGTGGCGCTGCAACGAAGACAAACGACGCGACGTTAGTCGCGGCAGCATGTTGCCAGTCGATGCAAAACTTAAAAACACCTGCTCTAGTTATCCAGGGCTGGATTTGGGAGAGAGCAGGTCAGTGAGGCAAAAACGTCACATTGAAAAATACAAATACAATGAAAATTTATTAAGTGAATTGAAAAGTGTTTCATCAAATGTCAATTTGTTATTTTTAAAATGCTGTCGAATAATCGATGACGTTCACATTAGACTCATTTTAAGTGGATTCATTTTGACGTTTCATCATATCATATTTTACCATCTTTTACGAGTGAGGTAAAATATTAAGTTGTCATTGAACGTCAAACTAACCGTAATGTCACAAGCTGTCAAATTGTTTTTTTGTTACAGCGTTGCCAACAGTTTTTTTTTCATTATTGACTGCTGTTGAAAAGTTTATAATTTTATAAAAACTTGGTCTTGAGGGATTCTCTTCTTTAAAAAAAAAATTCATCGTTGCAATTGCCACGCCTCCTAAAATGAAAAATGTTAGGTTTTCTGTTTTCCTTCTTGAACACAAGAACAAGAACGTGTAATTCACAAAAACATTAACTTTCTATGGAATTTCATCATTTAAAAATCAATCGATGCAGGTTAGCGAGAGGGCCTCTCATGATCACGACACGGCCCTGCTTAAACTACAAAATAATGTAAATTTTGTAATTTAATCTTTTTCCTTCGTTTTATCGAATAAAACTTTAAAGTTTTTCGTTTTTCTTCGAATTTCCAGAACTTATGCGCAAACAACAATAAAAATTCGAGCGAGTGCAAAACTTAATACGCATTTTTTTCTGCTCGAGTACTTAGTAAGTCAAGCTTATTCCACATGAAGTTAAAGTCGGACTATACTTGAGTTTGTAGTACCTACCTCAATTTGTGTGTTGTACTCGAATCTTTAGACGGCTTACAACTACATAACTATGGCTTAGCTGAGCTGTGGCCTCTATTGAAAATGAAAGTTGTTAAACTGGACTTCGAATTGGCTTCGTTTAGTTTGGTTTGGTTTACTTAAGTTCGGCTTCGGGTTGTGCTCATAAGTTTTTGTTGTTGTTGTTGTTGTTGTTTGTGATGATGGTTGTAAACGGAAAAGCGGCTAACTGGTGCCTGGTGCTTGGTTACTCAATATCTGCATCATGGACGGGTTTTCTGTAAATGCAGCAAAAAAACCCCAATGATTCTTCTTCGAGTTCCGTCCCTCATGCATGTGATTGTCTTTCTTGTATCTTCGAGTTCATTCGATGGATATCCATCAGATTTATGACGTATCTTTAAGTCTTTCGAAGTGATTAATTTTGCAGATACAACATTCTATAGCTACACATGCATTTTTTAAGTAAATACTCGAATGTAAGTTATGATATGTAATTTTTCATTATGATTATGTGATGAAATTCATACATACATACATATTACGTTTTTAGACCTACTCTGAAAGTCATGTGTTTTGTCTCGTATGAATGGTGAATGGATTTGAAGAAGAAGAAGATAAATTTGGACAAAAGAAAACCTTGACGAATTGTTGGGCAATAATCAACTCAGACTTCAGACGGAGACTGAGTCTGATGTCTGACTCTTAACCAACGACCGAACGAACTATTAAATGCTTCAATGAATGTAAAATGAGTTTGGTTGTTTTAAGCTTTTATTTATTTTTTTTCCGTTCGTAAGTCCTCCAATGGAATTTGGGATTTATTTTTATTTTTATTTTTTAACTGACTCACAGCACGTTTTTTCGGTTAACGCCATTTAAAGTGAATTACAAAATAAACATAGTAAAAAAAAAATGTATTGCAGGATTTTGGCAAAATTTCAAGAGTTTTTTGAAGTTGCACTTAGTCGGTCAGGAACGTGATGTGACTTTTGATAAACCCCAAACTCGTATGGGGAATTTTTAAATGCATGAAGATAACTGATTCTATTCTTGTGGAATCCAAAAATAACTACTTGAGACCTTCTGATATCTTTGATTAATTTGACAACTTTTTGGAGTCAAATTTTTACCAACCAAATCCTGGACTGTGTTTCTTTAACTGGGCACCATTTTTTGTAAGGAATAAAAGTTGTGCCATTTTATTTGGAAAGCTAAAAATATTTGTTTTTAAGCTAGAATGTAGAACATGAGTTAGAAATTTAAGCAAACTCAACGTGACTTTTTGAGAAACCCAAATTACACACCAGTAAATGAACAATCTTACTGCTTCTTCCTTTGTTATCCGTTTTTTGAAGGCCTATTGCAACTTTATCGGTGTAAAGATAAATCTATTGTTTTTCTCAAACTTAATAGTTTTGTGTCAAAGGCCAAACTTTTTTTCAAATTAAGAGATCCTTTCTTGAAATAGTTCTAAAATCAATTCCAAACTACTTTTTTCGTACGTCCTGATAATTTTGATTCCAAATTAATCAAAAGTTATGTCTTAAACTATAAGACCTTAAGCATGAAGCCATTGAACCTGTTTTGATTTTGTCACGAAATTGGCCATAAATATTCTACATTAAATTCAAAATAATATCTATAAAAGATCCATTGAAAATATTCTAGAAGCCTTTGGCTTTGAGGTTCGATTTTCGAAAAAAGGAAGCCACGATCAGTTTTTATACTTTATTGTCAATTAGTCATGAATGTAGATCCTTCACCATCACCGTTCGTCGCTTCTATCGAGTCTCGATTGTCGATTGTTTCTTATGTGTCATGGCGTTTTTGAATTGGTTTATTTTAGGCGGCTATTTTCGAGTCTCGACTGGTGTACACTGTGCAGCGTTGCCAGAACCGGTCTATTTTTCTTAATGCCCATTTAACATTAATTTGGTATGTGACTGATTTGAAATTTTGTGAAGATAAAGTTCCCTGTTGTGGTCCAAATGGAAAAAGGAAGACAAAACAAGAAAACAAAGAGATTTATGTATGTTTTTTAAAGTAAGTTATTCTCGCGTTTCAATTGCCAAATCTTACTGAACAGAATTTTCAACTGAGATTGACATTCTCAACTGTCACCAAACATCGAAACTTCCTACGCAGCTTAAGAAAAACAACCTTCACTTGTATTTCAACGGTTTAACTTCTTGTTTCTAGTATCTCCTTCTCGTTACGTTTTGCAAATGAGAGACTTGTCATTTTTTCGCAATTATACATAGTTAAAAAAAAAAAAAAAAAAAAAAAACAGAAAAAGAAACTACAAAGTCAGGTAACAATAACTTAATTTTCCGCCGATGTTTTTCTATGAATATTAAATTTTTTACTGAAACCCTATTGTAAGCTTAAATTACATAAATATTTATACAACAATTTTAAAAACAATACCATTTGTCACAAATTATCAACTTGTAACATTATATTCATCATTTTTCTATTTGATTACACAAAAGAAAAAAACATCTATACAAAAAAAAAATTAAACAAAATAAAAATGTTAACACCTGTCATTGTTGTAAATGTCAAAGAACAAAAAAAAAACAAGCAACACTCATTGACAGTGATTTGACCATAAATCAAATTGAAGACGTATTCGCATTATGTTTTGTGCAATAAATTCGTCGATTTAGTTTGTGTTTGTGTTTTTGTTTTTTATTTGTTTTGCACTTTTTTTTTAAGGTTATTTTTGAATTACATACCACTGAATGGAAAATGTGTTTTTCAATGTCACAGTTTTTTCTTCTTCTTCGTTTTGACATTTTTCTACACACTTTGCATGAC
Source organism: Scaeva pyrastri (assembly GCA_905146935.1). NCBI lineage: Eukaryota > Metazoa > Arthropoda > Insecta > Diptera > Syrphidae > Scaeva > Scaeva pyrastri. The sequence goes on from LR989927.1 coordinate 132,645,960, forward strand.
ATGCATTTGCTGACATGCGTTTTAGTTTCATTGACATATGCACTATGCAGTGTGTCATATTTAAAATGGCTTTGGTCTCAATTACCACGACCAAGAACTACAAGTGAAGGTTTTGTCATTGCCCTAACCTTACTTAATATAAAATTAATGTTGAATAATGATGTGCATGTAAGTTTTTTTGATCAATAAACTGACAGTATGTAATTAAAAAAAAAACTGAGCTAAGTGAATTTGAACTTTTGAAATGACTTGACAGAAATATTGTAGGTTAAGTCGATCTATGGTTCACTCCAATTTCTTTCTTTCTTTTGATTAAATTTAAGATAAAGTATCCACCGTGTCTTCTTTGGTCGGTTTTTATCTGAAATGTCCAATTCCTATATTCCATCACTCTATCGTACATATATATAAATTAAAATGAATTTGACAGATGTTATTGTTTTGCTTTGAAGGTTGGTTAGTGATTCAGTGGCATTGATATGCACCAATCTATGCAAGCTGTTTGACATTATCGTTCTTGTTAAAACCACTGGTCATTCCTAATTATTATAGCATCCAGTTTATTTCTATCAAATGTCAATTGATAGTGGCCAGCCCAAAATCTAGTTAGAAATGCATCGGACATTCTTCGATCTCATGTGGTGTCGGCCCAAATTTGACAATTTCGTTTTTAGACAAAAGCATCTACATAATCTAGAAATGGACCCCATATCGCTGTAGATGAGGGTTTGACAAAACTGATTGAATAAATGTCATCTAACTTGACAGATGTAACTTCAACAATCTGACAGCTATCAAATGTCAAAGTTTAGAAGATTCTATTAGAAGAATTCAATATTTTTTTTAGAAGAATTTTTTAGTCTAAGGAGTTTTGAGAGTTACTGCAACCTAAGGATTGTTTTTTTTAATGTTTATTAGCACAAATGACTGAGAGCTTCCGAGGTTGGGCATCTTATTTTTTCCCGTATTTATCTTCAGCAAGCATACAAGTGGCTCCTTATGAGTTCTAAGAAAATATTTGCTACTTTTTTAGTGACCGCAGGTAAAACCCTCTCCAGTTTTTTTTTTTACCATATGATCGTTAGATATTACTAAAAATTTCCGATCCGCTTTTTTAAACTTTAAAGCATTATTTCTAAATCTTTTATGATTTGCTCAGATTTTATAATACTAAAACACATAATATATGTTTTGAATAATTTTTTTAACAAAGTCAACTATATGCACAATTTAAACGAAGATTTTTGGTTAATTTTATTTATAATTTGTCAGAGCATATTTTTTTATAATTTTGTTTTATTTTCTTTTATTTCTGCAGTGATGAAATTTTTCTGGATAAGAAAAATACAAAAACCGGATAATCTGAGCGAAAACAACTTAAGAAAGTTTCAATCGCAGTTATTATAACTTGCGTAAGAAACTTTTCAAATCTTTTCCAATAATTTATTTTATATTTTTTTCTTGAGAATTCAACTTTTGCCCACCGAACCAAATAAATCACATTATGTTGATAACGTAAGTTCTTAAACTAAAATTCTTTAATTATAAAAAAAAAACTAATTATTTTAATAGGATGTACAAACGACATTACGATAAATATATAATAAAATGATTCATTCAAGATCATCATTTAATGGAAAATTTAAAAAAGAATAAATAATTATTGTTATTGCAATTTATTGATTGGCATATAGGCACATTATAACAAATACATATGTGTGTACAAATTACCAACCTTGTGGAAAAATCATGAATGGAAAATTTTTACTTTTCAAGTGAAGTTAATAAATTCATGTGTGTGCGTTAAACTTTTAAACTAGTTATTAACTAAAAATTAAGTGTTTACAATTATTACAGAAATAAATGAATCACAATTATTATATCGGATAAAGTAGTTATGCTTGAAAACTTTAAATGCAATAAAGATTTTCTAGATTCGTCGCGCCGTCATGCTCCGTCAGCATCATATGGAAGCTGTTTTAGATTTCGATAGTTCATTTAAGAATTTAAACGAAGTCTTGTAGTTGATGTAAACATCAAATTAAAAAGCCTGTTTCTTGTCTTACATTAAAGGAATTCTTAATTATCTTAAGATACTTGCTCTGCGTAATTTACAGATTAATCTCTGTTAACATGAAGTGTGGCGCTAAAGAAAAGATACGAAAAATTCCTGTACAATTTCCGGTTCAGTTGTAAGGCTCTTTTCAAGTTAAGTTGACAGGCCAAGAATTGGTTGTCCATGCTTAGCCCTAGAACATTTTTTTAAAAAGCAGTTACTCAGGTACAGTTTGACGGGTATAATTTTGACGTTAGAAAAACGATGTCACATTGTACTGATGTCTCTTATTTTGACGTTTCATTTTGTTTCATCTTGCTCCAGCTCAGTGTTTAACAAAATCCCTTCCTTAATAAATTCCTTTTTCTTTCCTTTTTCCTTTCCTTTCTTTTCCTTTCTTTTCCTTTCTTTTCCTTTCTTTTCCTTTCCTTTCCTTTCCTTTCCTTTCCTTTCCTTTCCTTTCCTTTCCTTTCCTTTCCTTTCCTTTCCTTTCCTTTCCTTTCCTTTCCTTTCCTTTCCTTTCCTTTCCTTTCCTTTCCTTTCCTTTCCTTTCCTTTCCTTTCCTTTCCTTTCCTTTCCTTTCCTTTCCTTTCCTTTCCTTTCCTTTCCTTTCCTTTCCTTTCCTTTCCTTAAACAATTTGGTAAGAGTAAGATAAAATGACAAGAAGCCAAAATGATCTGCCAAAAAAAACGTCAAATGTAAACACCATAATACAAAATAAAACAGTTTCCTTTCCAATCTTTTTATGTCAATTTTCAATATGATGTTTTTTTCTTAGGGTTGCCATTGCTATTTGTCAAACAAAAGTTTAAAAAGAATTGTTAATTTTAGGGCACAATTTTTAAGTAGAAGGATGTTTGTATCAATTACGTATCTTTCAAAGCGCATGATAGTGCCAAGTTAAGTTTTAAGAGTCAAGTGGTTCCTGAGATACAGAACTTAAAAATTGAAATAATCGTGACAGATCATAAAAAACTCCACAATATAATTATATCGACACACAAATATTGACAAACTTCAAAACTTAATATTTCTAATATCCACTTAGGAGGCGTGGCGACTATAATCCCATCGTTGAAACAACTCCAAATTGTGATAGAATTTGACATTTAACTTCAAAAAGTTTTCTCTTTTAAAAAGAGATCAAGATCTGTCAAGTCTGACAGATATGTAGTACATAGGATAAGAAAATGTTTACACTCGTTTAACTCACATACACTAAGTACATATGTTGTACATAGATGGATGGTTAAAAAGAGAGACAAAAAGTATGCGTTTTTTTTCCTAAATTCGTGTGAGCGAGATAAAACGCAGAAACGTCAAAACGAATCCAATGTGAATACTGCCAAAGAGACTTTGCTCCTTTGTCTTATATTTTTTTATTCAATGGAATTTTATTATCGTTCATCATCCAAATTAAATATTCGGTAATTCTTTTTTATTGTTAAAATTATGCAATTTTGCAATTTATTCAAAAACTAAAGCATAAGTCATAATTTTTTTACTTGACTTTTAAGACTTTTAGTAACATTTTAATCATTAAACTAAATCAAAAAACCGTGTGGATGGTGGAGTGCAAAAACGCACCCATACAGAAACTGACAGCAGGTATATGAATTAAAGTCAAACGCTTGCGCTTCGTCATCGCCATATCTCCATCTCAAGCATTGCATCGCCTTACAATTAATATTATTGCATTACTAGCCTCATTCCGCTCCTCAGGTTGGTATAGAGGTGAGGTCTGAGTACGAGTACTCGAATATCGGTCTTACAAAAAAGACTTCCAAAGTCAGTCGGTTGAATTGGTACTCCAAGCTTAGTGACCATATAAAACTGTGTGAGTTCCAGCTCCAGTCGGACACGCTTGGTGGGCTTTTGGTCAGGTTATTTTTTTTCCAAATTATGTAATTGAAAATTGGGTTGTAAAAAATACCGTGCGACCGACGCACAACCGACGCGACGGCAACGCAACGACGCGACGAGCTTGTTTGTTGCTAATTTCCTATGAATTTTTTGCTGAGGCTTTGAAAGTCAGGAGGGGCTCGTCGTCGTCGTCCGTCCGTCGTTGGTCTTTGGTTGGTATGTCAGTAGCTCAGGCTACAGGGTGGCGTTGGAAAATGAGTGTAACTACACAAATGCGCAAATATGACGTAATTATTGAACAGGTACAACGGTACCGGTTTTCTTGAGGAGGAGAGATGAGGAAAACACATGAAAATGAAACTGATAACAAAATCTGCATAACAAATTTGCATAAATGGACAACAACTGACAGCCAGAGAGTGTTAGGTTCATAATATTTGATGTTTCCTAGTGGTGGACATGATTTTAGGTGCATTGAGTGATGGAACATGTGTCATAAGTATATAGTGTCATAAGACAAATTTGATGTCAAAAGTTAGGCAAGTTACAATCAATTTACTTAATGATATGTATTTGAATGACAACATTTTTGACCTACATATATAATTATTATAAAATAGTCAAGAGTCTAAACTCGTTAATATGAGAGTGGTCTGAAAATTTATAAACTTTAGATGAAGATGGCAGCACTCGTCAATAAAAGTCAATGAATGTTGTTGTTAATCTTTCATCCTGAAAGTGACAGTTATATTTGACAGTCTTTTGAGTGATTTCACGGGAGTATTTTTGTGAAAATCGAAATGAATTACTTGGCTGATATTGGCCTATAGTACTTAAATCGTTTCCGGATTGTTGGTGTAGAATCAGTACAGCACTAAAAAAACTAATAGCACTGTTTTCAAATTTAGAACGCAACAAATCCTAGATGTATAAGAGGTTGTCCAAATCCATGTCTTTAAAAATAAGTGGGTTAACATATGCAGCTCTGTAACGCCATTAATGACGGAAGTACTGTCATCACTTCACAATTTGAATCAAACTGTCACTCTGTTATGGATTGACTTTTTAACGGTAACGTGCAGGTCTTTTGATCCTCAGATGCGTCAAATTTGTTTGTTAACGTTACCTTAGCGCCGAGATTGAAATGCGTTTCCTCGTTGTTGAATTCAAGTTGTTTTAAAGCCCATACAACAAAGTGATGTGTCTTCAATAAATTGCTGAGTCGATTGAACCTTCTAAATGAATAATATTAGATTGTGAGCCTCACACGACACGACACACGAGAGTTGTCAAGTTTTCAACATTTGACAAACGTTATTCGAGCGTAAATGGATTCATTTAGTTCCAGACTTTTTGTCAAGATTTTGAGCAATAAAAACCGGTCAGTGTTAAAATAACTCATGATTAAGGTGGCCTATCCAATATTAGAGTTAGTTATAAATTTGAGATTTGAAGAAAAATTGAATAAAACCAACGGTCTACATAAATTACCTGAAATCAATACTTTGACCCTGTCATTCATAAAATATAATCTAGAAGTGTTATTTTCAACAAAAAAAGAGTAAAAATTAAAATAGAAACTTGAAATTAATTCACTAAAAGTAGATAATTCTTGTTTTGAAAACTTGATTAGTTAAACGGCCTACTTGAGTTTACACTATTAAACACGAGTTACGAGTATTGTATGAGTTACACGTGTAAACTTGTGGTTTTTCTTGACACAAAATGTCAATTAAAACAAACAAAACAATTAATTAATTGTTGTTTTTTTTTTACACCAACATGTAGTCCAACGTTCACACCAAGGAAACTCTGGGACAGATCAAAACAACATTTAACTGTTTGCTAAGTTTCATGGCTGCTGCACTGCATCCTTGAAGTAGATTTTGCATTATTTTGTGATATTATTTAATTTTGAAAATATTTTAATTCAAATTTAGAGAACGAATGTATTTTCGAATATATGAATGATTTTTATTACATACTTTCAGTATTTCGATTACAAGTAAAGTTTGATCGTTCAGTGCTCAGTGCTCATGGCAAATTAATAATAGCAACTAATGCAAGCAGATGTTAAGACTACCAATTACTCAATATTTATGTGCAATAGCCAGCAAGTATATTAAATGTTTGCAATACTCATAGATACTAGTAGTACCTCGATTTTTAATCCCATTAACTTTGTATTTGCAACATCACTGAGCTATGAAGCAAAAGTTACATTCAAACTGCAGTGCGGTGCGATGCGGTGGTGCGGTGCATCTAAATTCCGATATAAACTCACGTGTGCGGTAATTTCATACAAATACTCGTTACTCGTATATATATCGACCGTTGATTACTATTTATCTACAAGTTTATTGCAACGCATTTCGAATTCTTTGATTACAATTTTACAATATACAAATACATATGTATGTATGTATATATCTTCCAATATACACAATTGGAATCTATGTATGTGATAGTTGAAGGGTGGCGGGGGGAGGTGGGGTGCTTTCAAACTGATTAACTTGTAGCACGCGAAATGTGAGCTGTGCCTTATTCTTCAATACCTCCATTCAGAAGATATAAAATACTTGCAATGATGACGATAATTATATTTTGTAAACAAAACAAAGCAGATAGATTTATTGATATAAAATAAGTGAATAAATTTATTATCATTCTGTTATATCTATCAATCAGCTTAAGTGTGATTATCAGATCGAAGGCTTGTGCCTTTTAACAAGGCTTATTTGATTGTTAGTTTATTTTTTTTTAATGGCATTTGTAGAATTTCTTTGATAATTATGTAGGTTTTTAATGTTTACAAGAAACAATCCAATGTTACTCAAAAGTTACACCAGATGGCCTTCTCGAAGTGAAGTATCAGTTAATTTTATAGTGACAGGAATTGTTTGTTGACAGAGACACTGACAAGTAAGACTTTCTTGGTCTTCTTAACTTTTACAAAAGATATACTTACAGTTCTTAAATTATTATTACTATTTAAATCATTTGTTTGCAACTAATACTTTAGTTTATTTTATATTAGATTTTTTAGTGACGTTTGTTATGACAACTCAGGTGTCAAAGTCACAACCCAACATTTACTAGCCTTAAGCGCTAATTCATATACTGTTATAATCATAGTGACGTCTTCTATTACACCTGTCATTGAGTGAATTCAAACATAACAAACCTACACCGTAATTAAGATATATTTTCTTACTCAAACTGTAATAATAAGTGACATTTGATATCTGGCCTTTGATTTCTTCAATCTTGACTTTAATGCTCCTTCAATCTATGACTGTACTTCCTGAATCTCAGATTCTGACTTAAGATTTTTTATTTTGTGTTTTACTTTATTAACAGTTGACGTTTAAGTCTTGACGTATAAGTTTGTTTAGTGACGTTTGAGTATATGATCTTTTGATGATACACTTTATAAAATATTTAAAGAAGTTAGATAGATGATAACCTTAATTTATGAAAACGCCGATTACTAGATAATGAAAAAGACTGTTTCAGAAAAAAATTAGAACAAGAAGAAAAACGTAAAAAATCATATAAAGTTGGTAAGCTTCAAAAAGTTAACCAAAAATTTAATTGAACTAAAACTCAACCACAATTTATTTCAATCTCGAAAGTTTCCTTTTTTTAAATGACACGAAAGTTAATCTCGAGTTAAGTTTAATTTTAAGAGTTTAATTCTTAATTAATAGATAAGAAATAATCATTTTTTATACCAGATTTCCAAAGTGGTGATATTTGCTTATTTTTAATATACTTGACTTTTAAAATAACTAAGAATCAAACAAGTAAGATTTTTACGAAAATTCTATTTTTGTGGCTATTTATAGAGCCAGATGGCAGAAGTAATCCAAAACTTAAAACTTCCTGTATGAAATAATTTTATTACATTTTTCCAACTAAAATAAAAGCAATACAATATAATTTTCAAATTAACTCTACAAAAATTGAAAATTCTATCGAATTTAAAAAATTATGTTCAAATTAAAGCAAAAGCATCACATTCACTTTGATAAATTATGCATCATTCATAGGAAGTAATAAATTATAATATTCCAAGTATTTTTGTAATAAAAATATCTAAATTTGTTTAAAAAAAAGAATAATATTATATATACATATGTACATATTAAAGAAAAATTTAAAATAAAAACAACAAAAACATATACCATTCTATCAAGCACAAGTATATATAATTTTGATATGGAATGTTTTTAACACACTGATGCCTATAATCATCCCATTAACATTCAACTAGCATTTTATGGAATTGCAAATAGTGATTATTGTTTATATAAAAATAAAATAAACATAAAAAAACGTCTTTCCTGTCACACGCTTACACCCCTAAATCGCAGCACCAAAGACATTAAGATTATGTATTTGTGTGATTTGATTGAGAGACTTTGATCAATAATAATAATTCAGGCTATACAATAAAAATAATATTATTATATGAAGGTTTAATATGAAATAACTAAAATGGCTATAATTGTTATTAGTTTTGAAACAATAATGCAGTTCCGAAAAAAGCTGCCAAATTTTGAAATTGTTTTTCATAGAATACCGAAGCCATTTTCAGTCTAATTCTTAAAACATTAAAACATTTCTACAACTACGTATATTAACTGTTTGAATAATTTTAGCGCCATCTGGTTACTAATAAATTCAAGACCTTGTTGACGATTGGGCGTGGCCAGATGACTTACACATCGAACAAATGAGCACTTGATGAGTAACAATAGTTCGTTATTTTATCTTGATCGTATTTCTGAGAAACAAAAATAGATTACTCAGAAACAGAAACTAAAATTCAAAATTCATTCAAACACAATTAAAGACTTTTTAACTTTGTTCAAATTCACCGAAAAAAAAACAAACAAAAAAATTAAATTGTAAATAGAAACGTGTTAGAAATTTCATTAAAAATGGCAAAAGTATATTTTTCTAATTTAAGTGTAAGTACACGTGCGTTCGTAAATATTGTATGTATGTATATAATATATATTAACAATCACACCTATTTATAAAAGACCTACTATAACTGATTGACAACAGAGATTGCTAATGTTTATTTTATTTTATTTTTATTCCTCCTAGCAATTAGATACACATTTAAAAGGGACAAAAGTCAACTTATTTAAGTTGATAATTAAGCTTTGATCTGATACTTTTTTTTGTTGTTATTAGTTTTATTAACAACAGCAACATTTTTATTGACATTTGAATGTATATACTTGTCAATGGGTTGGCCATGAAATGTTTTTCCGTCATTAAGTAAAATAATCATTGGTCAAGAACTTTGGCTTTTTAATGACCAAACAAAGTTATGTTTGTTCAATAGCACATAGTTAAGGTGTTTCAAAGTGTTTTACTTTTCATTTATTACTTGAAAAGTCTTCATTTCCTAGAATATGTAAATTGATGGATTTGATTATAATGTTATAAGCCAACATTTTAGTAGACTTTTGGTGAAGATGAAGATTCAAAGGGTTATCTTAGATCTTATGATGTTTTAGTTTTTTTTGAAGAATGTTTGAATTACTACTTCTTCTTTGATTCCAAGAGTTCAATGATCAGAGCTGGAAATGTTCTAACAAGTTGTAAGCCTGTAGTCCGAATATTAATTGATAGTTTATAAATATTTTGAAATTCTACTATTTGTTGATAATCACAAATGTTTTCAAATGTTTAAGTGAACAATTTTTTTTCAGTGTAGAATTTTATTTCAGTTTATAATATCTGTCAAAGAGATCATCGTATGTATTCTGCTATTTTTTCTTTGTCAATTTATATAACCTACGTGCTTCAATTACAACACATTTATAAGCTCTTTTTATGAAAAACTGCACATTTAACTCGGTGACATATTATGAATGCCACTCCTCTTTAATCAAAAACTATATAATAACTGCCATTCATTTAAAAATAAATCTGCTTTACACACATGTCTTATCATTTGATGTAATAAATTCAAATAATATTCACTACAATTTCTGTCCCGAAATCAAAACCTTAACCTTGAAATATCAACTCTCTTTATGGTTAAATATTATTCAATAAATACGCCAAAACTTCCAGTTTAGTTGGAACATTTATATTTCATAATAACAGCAACAACAACAACAACAACAACAATAACGATAAAAAACCCACACAATTTAATTAGCAACCGATAACATCCATCGGCCTAATAATAACATAATAACTGTGAGCACCTCATGGGCAAAGTCTTACAAACATATTTTTCTTTTTATATTTCTTATAAATTATTCAAATATGTAGCCATATTTTACATACATACATAAAAGACTTGGAATGATGACAAAAAGTCTTTTTTTTCTGCATATTTATGTTCCACCACCACCATCGCTTTTTGTATAGTTTGTCAATTGACCTTGTAATTATAAATTTCAAGACATATATCTACCTACATTGATACATACATACATACATATATTTAAATGTATGTATGTAATATTTAAATATTAATTTTATGTCTTAACCCATACAAGAACACGTAATTTTACGAAATATCCAATTTTGGTATAAAATGTATCAAAACAAAACGAAAGAGCTGAGCAACGAACTTGAAAATGGAATACATGCCTGCGTACGCGTTGGCTTTGAATGTTTAGTGTCAATTTGCAGCACAGGTTTGTCTCTTTAACTTAAGTAATTTAATTATGTACTAATGTAAATTAGTGCTTTTCATCTAACGATGTTTTTTGTTGTAATCTTTAAGCCTTTTTTTTGGAATTACATAAGGAAAACTCTAGTTTTGTTTTTATTGAAAGAGGTTTTTAGCCTAAAACTTGAAGTTAATACCAAATATGCCATTGATTTCCCTTTCTGAACTATTTCAAACTATTTTAATTTCGATATCAAAACCAGTTTAATTACAAATAGAGGGATTTAGTCATCATAATTTTAGTTATGCTTGATGAGGTTAAATAGACAAAGTTCAGGTGTACTCAATTTACTTCTCTCTTATTTTTTACTTATACTTTTTTTCATTGCAAGTAAAATTAAATTCTGGAATATTTTAAGTAAAATATAATTTATTCTAAATTAAATCTTCCGCTTGATGATTCACCTTAGATTTGTAGTACTATACTCTTTTGTTCTCGTATCATGACCACAATTTGTAGACAGAAAATACGTCAACGAAAAGATAGCCATCATCATGAGGTTGTGATGTTGAGGTAGTAGGTACATTCAACTTTTGTACAGGTCGGTTGAGTCCATGCTAAAGCTTAGAGTCGATATTGTGATGAAGGCAGCTTTGTGTCTCAAGAAATAGCGACTTAGTTATAGTTGTTACTGTTGCGGGAATCGGTTGTGTTTGAGGAGTTTATGAATTAAAAAAAAAAAAAAAATTTCTATGCGATTTGTTTTGTTGTTTACTTATACTTAGTTGTGTGAAAATTGTTTAATGAGTAATATGTGCGGTACATAATTATATAGTAACAAAAAAGAAAAACAAATTATTTTATTCGGCAATAATAAGAAACTCGTTTTAGTAAATTCTCTGTTCGAAAAATAAAATATAATTTTCTTACTTAAATAAATAACGAATTGAATTTTCGAAAACTACTTTAAATATTTTAAAATGTGAGTTAATTTTTTAAAAGTACTGATATATTCTATAAATTTGTATTCATGTTTTTAGAATGTTGCAATTTATAAAATATAATCAAATTTATGTATAATCATAAATTATTGTTTTTTATGCCTCCTTAAATAAACATATGTTTCGGATAATGTGATTTCGAATTCGTTCATGATTTTAAGCCGGCTTAAAATTCAAAAGACGTTAAACTATTGTCATGGAAATAAGGATTTTGTGCTTTTCTTCGAATTATACTTAAATTTATTTTAAAACTAGTGAATTTATTTTATTTTAAGACCTTTGTCTAAATTTGATTGAATTTTTTTTTAATACTTTTCAATAACATTTTAAATTATAATTGAAATATTAAATTTTAGGATTTTAATTTGAATTGAATAATTTTAACATGTTATGAAAATTTCTGGACATTGTTTGGAATTGAATGATGACATTTTATTTCTTTGTTTTTTGTTGAAAATAGAAATTAAAAATTGACTTTTGAACTTTTATTACTAAAGCAATTAAAATAAATAATAATAATTATGACTGAAATTGAAATAACTTGTTTGCTCCTTTTAATTAATTTTTAAATAATTTTTTCTGAATGAAATTAATAAGTTAATATTGTATATACAATTGAACATCAGATTTTTTCGAATGGTGCCAAAAAGAGGGCCTCACTCTGTATTGTTGTTAAATATTTTTTTATATTTTTAACTTGAAGAACACAGAGTCTAAATAAATATGGAGTAATAAAAAAATAATTTGATCTCCTGATCAATATAAAAGTTTTTTTTTAAATGTGAAGCAATTTCGAAGGACAAATTCTTATTTCTTACAACATACTTCAATAATTAATTTAAAATTGTTTAGATGAATTAATGTAAACCTGCTCAATTCTTTCAATTTTAATTAAATAGATTCAGCGATGATTTCTTTTTTCTTTTTTTCAATTTAATAAATTGTTCAAATTAAGTGTAACTACTTAAACTATTTTCAAGTTCTTTTAAGCCTTCCTCAAGAATTTCTCAAGGAAGCCACTTACCTCATTTAGATGACTTTTTAATAATCAACGAATTACTTGGTGCTATATAGCTCATGTGGAATCAAATCCGGATTGATTATATCGGGTGGTTTTCTTAGAACTTGTGAGCTTTAAACAATAATAGAAGACAGAGATATAGTTGACATTAATTGCTTATTAATTTAATCTGGTAGATATAATGTCATTATAATCTCATTACGACAAATCTTGCCGTTTGGCGTCAATGGTGAAGTGGGTATTTGGTTCCAATGTCTTAAGAGTTGCTGGTTTGACACCATTAGCCAATGACTTAACATAGTCCTAGCCCCATAAAAAGTTAATGAGAAGAACAGTATCATTTTAAGAAATAAAGTTGTCGCAATTTGTAATTTTTCAACTTCATGTTTCGAATAGGACTACAAAATTACGATATAAAATAATTAATAATTACGATAATAAAATTTCAATATTCCATTCTGGATCATTCAAGCTAAGACTTTAATTGATTTAAACATTATTTTTAAAATGTCCCACTGTAGTAACATTGTAACAGATAACTACCCTATTGACCCTGTTTCCATTATTTACTTTAACGACTTAGCAGAGCCGGTCCAAAGACAATCCCTTGTGGTACAACAGTTTGAATTGACTTACACGAAGAGTGTTCTTATATTATCTACTATAGGTCAATTAAACTGTTTATTATCTACATTAATTTTATCTAGAACTTAAGATGTCTCAGGTACTTATATTGCATATTTAACTGAGCTCCTATATGTGTCATTTTTAAAGTCAATAATTCGCTTAGCGTATGGCATACATAAATGATATTTTTTCCTTTTCCTTTGTTGACTATTTTCATATGCAACATAATTTATTTATAGATTTTTTAATTTGTTTATTTATTTTTTGTATTTTCAGGTCAACAAGTGAGCCAGTTATGGCAAACCACACAGAGAGACCCAGTTGGGGCTCACCAGATACAGCCGTTGCCATGCGGCATGCATTTAAATCCTATGGCAAAGGCAAAAATGCCAACCAGGTTTTGAATAATCTCAACATGACAGTTCCAAAGGGCACAATGTAAGTACACATACCTACTTATTGTTATTAAATTAATAAAATAATTTATATTATTTTCAATGAACGTACAAAATCGTATGTCCATGTATAAGTGGTCTAATTGAATTGTTATAATTAACTCACACAGAAGTATATATAGTCATTTTGTTGTTGCATAATCCTGATTCTATGAAATACAATATCCGGCATTTTTCTTTCTTATACGAGACCACATTCCCCATGTGGCAAGGTAATTTGTTTTCGCAATTTGGTGTCAAGTGGTTGTGTTAATTGATGGAAAAGAGGGGATTTTTTTTCTTTTGGATCGTCATGTAATTTGTTTGTTTATATCTTTTCTTCGTTCATTCTGTAATGTCATTTTGTTAAATATTTGTTCTTGATTCAAAAAGAATTTAAATGCAGTTATTCGTCACTAGACAGTGCAAACATTGATTTTCTTGATTATTGAAATAATGTACTGAGAAAATCCATTTGACAGGGTCTATCATCGAGAGCTTTCCGGCATTTTGTATTCGATCTTTCGATACCATTTTCCATGGATTATAACATCCTGTTAGGGTGCATCCTAAATTATTCCATATTCCATGACACTTAGGCGCAAACGTTTGGTTGAATTTGAGGGCTACTTTGGATTGAGGCTTATTTGCAGGGACCTAGGACTTCACAAATTTGACTTGAACTGTAAAAAAAACTGTAAAGACATTTTTTAACATATAACTAGGATAGTTCTTACAGATGTAGACTAATGATGCCACATGTCTAAAACCCGTATAAAACCGTGATTTCCCTAGAATGAAAAGGAAGCTCTGTGATCTCAGATGGATTTCTGGATTGTGTCCCAATTTTAATTTTTTTTTTTGTGGATAAATCCATTCATCTTAAAATAGACCATATCAATGGATAGGACCGAACCAGTAGACTCAAAGTTGTCCAAGTCAAAATTGACAAAGAACATGGTGCCGTTCTGCAAATAAAACATCCATTTTGATAAAACAGTCATCATATCATTTGCACAAGTTGAAAGTATATGATCATTTCCCTAAGCAGATGATTCATTTTGACAGATGTACCATCAAATGTCAAAATTCGGAAGCCCTTGCATTGAAAGATCAGTGCAGAAGATCCCAAAAACGATTTAAGCGAAGATCACTTTAAATTTTAAAATGTGAATTTGATCTTGAAATATTGATATTATCAAAAATATTACCTTGATTCAATTTTCTTAAAAATATTTAATAAGTTTTCGCACTTTTGATCAACTTAATTTTCAAACTGTACTGTTTCAATATTTTATTTTCTTTTAGAAATTTTTAGAGCAACCAAGACAACTTTTATGACACTGTTTTTTTCACAAGTGGCAACATTGGTAACTCTATATACAGTTAGCACCACAATTCTTTAATTTTGGTCGAAAAAGAGTTTTCGATCTGCAAAATAATCAGTGACATTTTTTGTTATTATTTTCGCGGCATAAAAACAGCAAGAAAGCGGAAATTATTGACTAACCTAATTTCCAAAGCTTGTTTTTCTTTTGAAATAGAATAAAATTCATTGATCTCGAGAGACCTGTCAAATCAATTCCTTCATTCCCAACGAAATGTGTCATAAATAAGAAAAATCTATATTATTATACCGATATTCTTGTTATTAAAAAAAAACACAATATCGTCTGTCAAATCAAGAAAAAAAATCTTTTCTATTTTAATAACATCACGAACGGACTTTTCAAAACAATGATCATGACCCAAATACAAAACGAAATGAGTACACATACCCACCTTTTTCTCTAAAAATTAAATTCGAAGAAAAATAATTAATTAACCGTAAATTATTACACTGAAACAAATAAATGGTTGTCAAATATTAAAACCATATCGTGATAGACCCACGTTTTGTTGGGACAGTGGAACTTGAATGGGACTAAAAACCATATCTTCTATCATAAATCAACAATTTTGACAACCACAGTAATGTCAATTATTTCTCGAACTATCCAACACGGTTCTCTTCGTCTCATTTTTCTCAGTGTTTCATTAGGGCAACGTACTACTCGTACCAATGGCTTTGACACATGGTCATGACTTGCATCAGCTATCAGATTTTATCTAAAGCTGACATCTGTATGACGTATGTCATATTGTGTACTTTTGAGTTCAAAACTCATCTGATGCGTGTTCATATATTATGTTTGGTTTGTGGCTCTGGCGCTGTTCCGTGTTCAAGGTGAATTTTAAAAAAGTACGCATTTAATTGAAGTTTATAGCCACCTGTCATTTGAATGAAACAAGTACAAGTATATATGACTGATGATGGTTAAATATACATTAAGCAGAGAGGTTCATTGAACGCTTCGAGGTATGATACTTCCCATTTTAATCCAACATTGATGACGGCCCGGTGGACATGATCATGATGTATAATTACTTTCCTTTTCTTTTGCATGAATTAAACGATGCTGTGTGTCATAAAAATAGTTAAAAACCTGCCTAACGAAATAGTACTATTAAAAATAGTTAAATATTTCATAAGAGAGTTTCAAAGAAACATTGACCTACTTTTTGGCAGTTTGTTAGTAGACACACGATTGGAGTTCATTTTTCTTCTTTTTTTTCGTAATTATTTATGAATTATGATTGTAAAAGACTTAGCCACACATGGCTTTTGCCAATAGTCTGAGAGGTAGAGTCTTAAAAATTATAATAGCAAACTTAAATGTTAAGTTGAAAATTTCTGTAGTTAGAGTAGTTTTTAAAAACAGTTAATTAAACTTTGACAGGTGTCGGAATTCCAGATTCATTAAATTACTTGTCACAAAGCTATGCATTGGTTGTAAATAAGCTTAGTGACTTAACTGCTCGTAAAGAATCGCAGCTTAGTAATTTACAAATTTCAAAAATATCAATACGTTGTAGTTCAAAATAAAAAAGTAATTACAATTTTTCCCCGAAATTAAATGCCTAATTCGAGAATCACTTCTCTTTCATGACTTACAATGATTGAACACTTACCTCTTGTGACTTGTGATGTGACAATTCATCTGGTATGACATTTCTTCTGATGTGACAATTTTTCTAAGAAACAAAATTGCGAGACTAGAGTAATGTGGTTTCGACCTGTGGTTGAGACCTGAAAATGAAATTAGTTGACAGTTAGAACAGTTCCATTTCCAGTTGCAGCACCATTGTGCTTGATAGATACGCTCTAATACTAATTATAGTACATGAACGTCAGTATTCGACCAACTTTTTTAGAATTCCGAGTCTTCTTGTCAATTTTTACTTCAATCTTTCAATTGTTTTCGATGAAATATTCATTGAGTTTTAACAGATAACTGGCTTTGGAAAAATGTTGAGCAATGCTTGTTCAAAAATTTTATATTCGAGCTCAAACTATTTGCTTCAATTTTCTCTGCTGACGTATTGAGAAATCAAAATTCTAAAACTCCAAAGTGAAAGTCAAGAAATCCCAAAAAAGAAATCCTGAAAAATTAAAAAAATCACTACTTTTTAAAGCTTGACTTCAATTCGAGTAACATGTTTGAAGTAAAAATCACTTATGCATACAATTTGACGTCTTCCTTAAAATAATTGACAATTGGATTAGTTGAATATTTCTATTTCCTGTAAATATTTTCGAAAACAAATCTGAGCACAAACTTTAGCTCAACTCGTTAGAACCAGAATTTACATTGGTCAAAATTAATTTTCAAACTGTTTAGAAAATTGTATGCTGACTTTACTGCCACTTTCTTTTGATATGAGGTTTGATACTTGATGAACAGAGTTACCAGGCACTTTAAAGAATAAATTTAAATTAATCTGAAAAACTTAGTCTTTCAAAATATAGAATTATGAACAAGTTATTTTGGTTTGCAATTTAAATTTACGAATTTACGAATCAATGGAGCCAGTTGAAAATTTCAATACGGCAACCATTTTTTTGACAGTTCTCATAGAAAATTGTTCAATCGAATGTGTAATTGATAGCTAGATGATAATCGACTTGGACTATTAAAAATGCGAGAATTTCCTTTACTTTAGTCATTTCCATCCCAGAATTTTTATCTTTCGTCAGAAAATGTGACGGTGAGTGAAATCAATTTCTTCAGAAAATTATTTACATATATTTTTATATCTAACATTTGTATGTATGTATTTATGATACGTATGTACATATATAATAGGAAAGCACATCGTATTATTTTAATTTAAGTAGAGTCAAAAATCAATTTATTACATAATTATATCTCTGTGCCAAATTTCATCAAAATCCATACAGCCGTTCTGGTGCCATTTACAAACAAACAATACAACATTAGTAAGATTAAAAAAAGCAACTCACCTTCTCAGGCTATTCCGTTTTATTGAAAGACATCTATGATAATGACAAGGGACCGGGTTAAACCTTTAGCTCAAGCAGCTGGCCCTGTGCGTATTTATTCGTCATCTTGATGGAAGCCCATGTCAAAGGCAACTTAACCAACAAAAAAGAAAAAAATTTCAATAACAAGAAAAGTCAAGGTGAAAAATACTTTTAAACAAAAGATACGTTTTAAGTTTGACAAAGATGAAAAAAAAAAAAACTTAAAAAAGTATTTAAAAATACCGGTTAATGTTTTTCAACTCAACAAGGAAATCAAGTGAGTTTTTTCTTCTCGTCTTCTTCTCGTTTTTTTGTTTTACGAGTAATAGTAAACTGGGTTGGTCCATCGGAGACGTACAATTATTTTATTGAAGGTTGATAAGTACATTTATATAAAACTACCGTGTTCTCCTTGCCAGTAAACTATCTTACATTAAAGATAAAAAAAAAATTGTAAAATTGTTGTAATGAGGTCTAGATTGTTATCAATGCAGGGAATTTATGTATGTAAGTGCTTTTTATATTTGTTTAAATTTTTTGTTTTGAAATTTAAATTGTCATGAACTTTTTGTACATTAATTACAGTTTTTGTTTCGTTCAGTTTTGAACGTCATTCCATGCACTCTACAGATCACATCTTTGGTTTTTCCAATGGAACCTGTTACACTGCAAACATTTTAGGATTTTTCCATTAACATACTGGAAATGACACTGGAATTGTTTTTGTCTGACATAACAGTCTTCTTTGTCAACAGAGAAAAAAAAATGTCTGCCTTTTTTCGTGAATGACACTCAATTGACCGGTGAATGGAAATAGCCTTGATGATGTTTAAAAATTGTTTACATAAACATTTTGAGATATTTTATGGTTTTTTTTTTTCTTAATCCTATTCTTTGCGGATGTCGCTTGATTTAAACGGGTTTTATTAATCAAACAAGATTTTTGATGGCGGTGGTGTGACGAGGTGATTTTTTGGAGGCAAGGTTTGACTTAGGTCAGGGGAGTTACATTATGTATGTTTATTTTTTGGTTTTAACTGATTTGTCAATTAGGAACCATTTGAGAATATGGATTATCTTCTTTTATGTCTACCTATAAGACGCTAAAAATAATTCTATGAGCTTCAATTTAAGTGATGAATAAATAAACCCTAAAAATGATCTTGAAGTTTAAGTAGACAAGTCAGTGACTCTTATGTTTATTCAGCAAATTCAAGGAAATTTACCGACAGTCTTAGAAAAAAAAACACTTGAATTAGAATTTCTTGTTGTTTTAGGTTTTAGGGTAGAATTAGATTTTTGTTATTTTGCTCAGCTGACGAAGTGGTCTTACTCGGGATCAATTTCGATTACTTTTGGGAACTATACTTCCACCATTTGCATAGAATAATATGCAAGAATTTATAAATACATAGATAGACAGGGATGTTACAAAACTAAATAGTGAAAGGTGAACCTAAAAAGACCTTGAGTGTTGGGTGCCATTTAAAAGTTAAGATCGTTTGGTTATGATTGGTACTAGTTGTAAAAAAATAAGTTGTTTTAAGTTCCAATAACTGGCATACAGCATATATAAAGATTATGCCGAATCTAATTTCGTAGTTTTTTAGACTTTTGAGTTTTGACATTTTATTTTTAAAATGGTTTGAAATGCTTATTTTAAAAGATTTATCAATGAGGACAAGAAAAAATTATAGGTTTTGATAAGAATAAAGTGACTAGTGACTTACAATTTTCACCCATTTCTGTCAGAGTTAAAGGGGACCTCCTTTTTTTATGCCTTACCCGAAATGCTAATTTTTGAGAAAGCACTTTTCATGACCAGAATAACGCTATGCGGATTTATTAATTCCTCACAAAAGGCAGTAGGTATAGTAAAAACTTTCAAGTGACACAGACAGGGGTCGAACCCAGACCTCTGGCATGACAGTCCTATACGCACTAACGCCACGGCTAAACTGATCTTTCAACAAAAAAAAATGTGTATGTCATTTTACGGTGCATATGTCAACGGAAAAGTTTTTTTCAAAACTTTTAATTGAGGCAAGTAAAAAGATTGCTTGAAAAAAGAATGTAAACTTATCAGGTCGAGTTGAAAAATGAAGAGTGAAAATGTAGATCGAGTTAAAATAATTATAGTATACGTTAATATCTACGAAGACATCCTCAGGTCTGTCAACATTTATTTAGTTTTGGAACCACTTAACTGCCTCCTACATTTCACAATCCGAAACTCTAACTTCACTAAAATAATAATCATACAAAGTAGACGTTTTTCTTCAGAGCAGAGTCTGAACTGTCAAACAAAAAATTGTGTTTCTTTTTACCTCTGAACGTTCAGAGCTTGACATTTTTGTTTCTCTTTTCGTTCTTTACTTGTTTTGATCTTGTTCTGAGTGCGCTCTATGAGCTCAGAGCAAAATAACTGATCAATTCGAATTGAATGCAGAACAGAAGTATTTGACAGGTGAGATTTAAAAAAAATTAGTAGAGTTTGATTATGATTTACTTTTCGATTTTAATTTAAGTTTAAATATTATTTCTTGTTTATTAGAAGAAAATAAGAAGTAAATTGACAAATGTCAAATAGTGACAGCTAAGTGTTCAGGTGTGTTTAAAAAAGAATTCTGAGCGCTCAGAGCAGGCTTTGTTCAGAGCATGCTCGATATGCTCGGACTCTGTTCAGAATTCTTTTCTGAGCTAAAAAAGAAAAACTAATAGGTACTGACTCCTGACTTATATTTGTCTTCAGTGCTCAATTTTGTTATGTAGCGTATTCATTGTAATATAATTGCGTATAATTGTTAAAAAAGTTTTATGCAAAATAATAAAATTTTAAATTTTATTCAATATAAAATAAATTCAAAAAATTAATCAACGTTTTCCTTATGTCATTTATTTTTAGTTATGGACTTCTCGGAGCATCTGGTTGTGGTAAGACAACACTGCTCTCCTGCATAGTGGGTCGTCGTCGTTTGGATTCAGGTGATATTGCCGTATTGGGTGGCAAACCTGGCACCCGAGGTTCGGGTGTTCCTGGCAAACGTGTCGGCTATATGCCCCAAGAGATTGCCCTCTATGGTGAATTTTCCATCAGAGAAACAATGATGTACTTTGGTTGGATATTTGGCATGGAATCGAAAGAAATCAGAGAACGCTTGCAGTTCCTTTTGGATTTCCTTGATTTGCCATCGGAAAAGCGTTTGGTGAAAAATCTCAGTGGTGGTCAACAGAGACGTGTATCGTTTGCTGTTGCTCTGATGCATGATCCTGAATTGTTAATTCTGGACGAACCAACTGTGGGAGTTGATCCGTTGTTGCGTCAAAGTATATGGAATCATTTGGTTCATATAACAAAAGCTGGACAAAAGACCGTTATTATAACAACGCATTACATCGAAGAAGCTAGGCAAGCACATACGGTGAGTAATTTCGAAGTAATTCTGGTAAAAGTTAAGAGGTTATTTTAATCGTGAATCTTTCATAATTCAAGGATTAAAAGACTTAAAATGAAAAGAATTCCACAAAGCTTAACATTAAGATTAAAAGTCAAAGTTACTTCAAAATGGCGGCGTCCCTGTCTTAACTTAGTTGTCAAAATATGGTATGCAATGCTCTCCTGTGTAATTCATTTGGAGCTTCAACTTTAATGAGGTTAAAACCCAAAGTACAATTAATATAGTTTACCTATAATCAATAAAATCTTATTCTACTGTTAATGCTGTAATTATCATTGAATATGATGTGTCTGATGTTTTTGCTGACATTATCATCTTTTGCTTAATAATTATTGCCTACGTTTTGCGAGGGATGTTCCAATACAATATTACACGAACAAGGTCATGACAAATGAGTGCATAATATGTCATTATTCAGATTTGATTTGCAATTAAAATGTTTTTAATTACAAACCTTCCGAAACCCACAAATCACTCAAACATGACTACAATTTCAAAAGCTTTATACTTTTTCGATATTATTTAAGACTTTTTATATATTCAGTTTAAGGAATATAATTAATTTTTATTTAATTTTATAATCTTTCAGATTGGTCTAATGAGATCTGGAAACCTCCTTGCCGAAGAATCACCCAGCGTATTACTATCGATGTACAAATGTTTAAGTCTCGAAGAAGTATTCTTAAAATTATCCCGCATTCAAAGCCAAAAAGGAGAATTAACTCAAGTTAATTTTAGGTAATTAAAATGTCTATTAATAAAAAAAAAGAAAGAGTAAAACAGAGTAACAAGAGACGAACATGTGTATCTAACTTTGAATAATTTTTCTTCTTTCCATTATTTTTAACACCAATTTTTTTTTAATCAAGCATGTTAGTTTTTTTTATTATTTTTGGATTTTGGTTTATGTTTCATGTTTCATTAATCAATGTAAAATTCCAGTAATAATATTTCTCTTCATACAATGGCATTCGGCAGTAAAAAGGATAATCCCGGTTCGAGTCATGAAGGAGGAGTCATTGGCCTTAATTACTATCCAACCCAAAGTAAAGAAGTCCTAATCAACGATACGAATGGATCAATTTATACGGTTTGTTTGGTTTCTTTATACAAAAAAAAAACAAGAAAAAAGGTCTCGAACTGGACAAAAAAAAGTTCCTATTCCACAAAATCATACATTTTTAATTTTTAGTATTTTTTTAACGCATTACATCCAATTTACTTTTAAGAACCTAATTTTTGATAAAATTGAATTTGAATCCCACCAAAAAAAAATTTAACAGTGCACCAAAATTTTCCATTTTAAAAGCTGTCAAAAAGAAGAAGAATAAAGTCCAAAACAACTTCTTATTATGACAGTTATTACCTTTTCTCTGAACCAAATTTGGCGTTGAATATAAAGCCTCACAATTTTTACAAAAATGTGTATTTGCCACGAACTCTGATTGTAATTTTTTGTTTCTTTACCTGCATTAAGTTCAAAATTTTAGATTTTAGCAAGTGCTATTATGGAGCACTTGATAATCTGTTTTTATATTTTTTTATTTTTAAAGTGATGTATTTCAAGAACTTTTTGTCCCATAGAGATGACATTTGGAATTAAGTTTACTATGAAGTTAAAGGGAGTTCAAATACAAAATAGGCTGAGTTCACATCATACACATACTGATTTAATATTATACAAAAATCCATATAAATGCTTAGTGTAAACCAATAAATAACGCTATACACCACAATCAAAGAAAACATCCATTTTAAAATCTTTCTGACAGTGACACCTGAGTTGATAGTAAGAAATATAATTGAACTGTCAACATTGGTCGTCAACTAAGACCTTACGTCAAATTTTTTATGATGAATTTAAAATTGTATGCAGGAAACGTATTAGTCTGCTATAAACTTGAGCTAAAAGTTTACGTGAAAATAAATATAAGTTTCCTGCAACTTTTAGTTTGTTGGTGCGAATAGAAGTAACCAAAGTGCCTTAAGATTAAGATTTGACAAGATTTAGCAAGAGTTTGACTCAATCCGTTAATATTAATTTTTGACAATTTTGTTTCCTCATTTAAACAATAAACCAAAAGATTTTAAAGGAAACTTAAATAATATAGCCAATAAGATCTTCAGCTACTAGTTTCTTGTGTGTAAGGGGACAAAATAAAATTTGACAGATTTTATTATTTTAAAATGGGGGAGGGAAGTATTCATGCAATAGTCTTGTTTGACAGAAAGCTAAAGTCAAAATTTATCTCAGTGCATGAACACCCTTAGATATTTGTTTAGGTAATGCATCATTTCATTCATTCAAAAATTCTTTTTTCTTTTTTATGACAAACAAAAAAAAAACACAAACAAAAACAAAACATCCTTTTGATTTATTCGAAATAGCTTAACCAGGAGAATTTCAATCCTCCGTCACCGTACAAAACACAAAACGAACCTCAGAAATCCGATTGCTTTGCCGATCTTTGCATGGTAAGTTTCCGCCATATTTTAAGGGTATATTTTCACTTGGTTTTAAACTAAAATTATTTTTCTTTCTCTCATAAATAAAAAAAAGATGACAACAAAAGGTAAAATTAAGGCTCTCTTAACAAAGAACTTCCTCCGGATGTGGCGTAATGTTGGAGTTATGATGTTTATCTTTGTTCTGCCCGTGATGCAAGTTATTCTCTTCTGTATGGCCATTGGACGTGAACCACAAGGACTCAAGATCGCTATTGTCAATGACGAACTTAATAACACGGTAAATATTCTTTTACACTAATTGGTAACTACGGTTTTCTGTAAATCCATGTCCATTCCAGGATAACTGTTTCTGGCAAGATGGATGTCATGTTGAAAATGTTGGATGTCGATATTTAAGCCATCTAAATGACAGCATAGTAAAACGGTATTATACGGATCTGGATGTGGCGCTAGATGCGGTTCGAGCGGGTGACGTCTGGGGTGCTATTCATATAGGAGAAAATTTCACTGATGCTTTTGTTGCCAGAGCTGCCTTAGGTACGAGACAAACTACTTAAACATATTTTAAGTTCAAAAACATAACCTTCATTTTGTTTGTCTTAATTTGAAGGACGTGATTCTGATGAAGAAACAATTGACCAATCCGAGATCAAAGTGTGGCTTGATATGTCAAATCAACAAATTGGTGTCATGCTTAATAGGGATCTGCAATTGGCTTATCGAGATTTTGCCATGAAATTGCTCGAACAGTGCGGCAGTAATCCGAAGCTGGGCGATGTGCCAATTCAATTTGACGAACCTATTTATGGAACTATGAATCCGTCATTTACTGATTTCGTTGCACCAGGAGTTATTTTGACGTAAGTTGTATTCTATAAAAGTCATACTTTGATGTGATTTGAATTCTTAAATAGTTATTGGCGAGTTTATTTTTTTGAAAGAAAAAAAAAAATAGGAACTTATTGAATTATTATCTAATTACAGAATTGTTTTCTTTTTGGCGGTTGCTCTGACGTCATCGGCTTTAATTATCGAAAGAACTGAGGTAAGTTTTGTTGTACCTGAAAATATTCGTTATGGAAATTTAATTTATGATTTAATTTAATGATCAAAGAAGATAAACATTCTCAACGAGTCTAAGGGAAACATTTCCAATATGACACATAAATTAACATTCCACTAAGGGCATTTTTTGTTTTCACATCACGTTCATAGCATTTGTCGCATTAAGTGACATTTTTAAATGATACACTTTTATTATGACGTTTTTCAAATGAATCAGTGGATGCTTCGCGCTTAAAATCGATTAAATGGATTCAGAACTAGAGCTGACCACTGATTTTGATTCTGATAGTTGATAGTTGATAGTTGAAAGTTGAAAGTTGAAAGATGATAGTTGATAGTTGATAGTTGATAGTTGATAGTTGATAGTTGATAGTTGATAGTTGATAGTTGATAGTTGATAGTTGATAGTTGATAGTTGAAAGTTGATAGTTGATAGTTGATAGTTGAAAGTTGAAAGTTGATAGTTGATAGTTGATAGTTGATAGTTGATAGTTGATAGTTGATAGTTGATAGTTGATAGTTGATAGTTGATAGTTGATAGTTGATAGTTGATAGTTGATAGTTGATAGTTGATAGTTGATAGTTGATAGTTGATAGTTGATAGTTGATAGTTGATAGTTGATAGTTGATAGTTGATAGTTTATAGTTTATAGTTTATAGTTTATAGTTTATAGTTGATAGTTGATAGTTGATAGTTGATAGTTGATTATTGATTATTGATCATTA
The DNA here is from genome assembly GCA_905146935.1 of Scaeva pyrastri. NCBI lineage: Eukaryota > Metazoa > Arthropoda > Insecta > Diptera > Syrphidae > Scaeva > Scaeva pyrastri. Next base: position 132,671,697 of record LR989927.1, read on the forward strand.
ATTATATTATTGATAGTTGATACTAAGTAAATGGTTTAAAACAAGGATACTTATAATATAAATTGTCTTCCTTTTCAGGGTATGTTGGATCGTTCTTGGGTCGCTGGTGTGTCACCGGGTGAGATTCTCTTCTCCCACGTGGTCACTCAATTCGTTGTGATGTGCGGTCAGACTTCGCTGGTCTTGATCTTCATGTTGGTTGTCTTTGGAGTCACAAACAATGGTGAACTATTCTGGGTGATTGTCATCACTCTGCTACAAGGAATGTGCGGTATGTGCTTCGGTTTCCTAATTTCTGCCGTCTGTGAACTCGAACGAAATGCAATTCAACTGGCATTGGGTTCGTTCTACCCGACACTCCTGCTCTCCGGTGTTATTTGGCCCATCGAAGGAATGCCAATTGTGCTAAAGTAAGTCTTGAATATTTTGGATACAAATTTGTGTAGTTATTAATTTTGTGTGCATTTTTCAGATACATTTCACTTGTGCTGCCTCTGACGTTGGCCACCTCATCCCTGCGTTCAATACTCACCCGTGGCTGGACGATAGTGGAACCAGCAGTGTACAGTGGCTTCCTGAGTACACTGGCATGGATTGTTTTGTTCTTGGTGTTCACACTGATTGTTCTGCGGGCGAAACGAGGATAAGTTGCGAAAAGGGAAACGCGATTGCAGGACTCTTGACTCTTCTTTTTTGCTCCGTGATGCGATGATTTAGATGTCTCTCTCTATCTCTCTCTCTCTCTACCAACGATGAGGAGCAAAAATATTCCAGAACCTTCCTTTGATAGTTATGATCCTCTGTGCCCAAATCCTAGCTTCTCTCTTCTCGTCATTTAAGCTGCTCGTCGCTCCTCCATTTGTTCAATATTTATTTCTCCGCAGCGCAGTGTATGTGTAGCTTTTAGTTTAATTTAATTACTTAATTATAAGGGTTAGGCTGTAATTTATAAATTTAAACAAAAAAAATAAATAACTAAGCAAATTAAAAGACAAGGGAAGCAACATTCAAATCAGCCCCATCACAGAATCCGACGGAAACGGAAATCTCATTCAAAAAGCAGGACAAACAATTTCGTCAATAACGGAATCTACGCTGAGGGTGAATTCGACATTCTTCTCGAAATGTACATAAAATAGAGACAATCATGTTTTAGTTTGTGATCACAAAAAATATAAAAAAGATTTTTGAGAAAATTTGATTAATTTTTTTTTTCTATTTAAAAATCTCCTTGGAACAAAAAATATATAAATGAATTTAGAATTAAATAATAATGTGTGTGTGGTCTGTGATTTCAATACTAGATAAAAAAAATAACGTTAACAAGGAATATTTCCTTTTTTATATATATAAAAAAATAATATTTTGTTGTTGGTTTATAAATGATAAATCAAAAAATAGGTGTGTTTTATTTTATTATTATTATTTTTTTAAAAGGGACATCAGATAAAATAAACAATGGGAAGAATATAGTTTTTGCGATATTTTTTTTGTATGGGATTTATTTTATGTAAAAAATTAAAAATTATAAATTGAATGAGGAAACAAAAATATGGAACAAAATTTTAACGATTTAAGCAGTTTTATTTAAATATAAAATTGAAATTCTAATTAGGTTTTATAATTATTGTTTTTAATGTTAAGTTTAAAAATGTAGTGTGTTTTTTTTTCGAAGATCGATTGAAATTCTTTGACATAAATAATTACAAAAAAATGTAAATAAATATACGAAAAATAATAAAAATAAAAAATAAAATATTGGTATTTTTAAATCATTTGAATTTTTGGTCAGATGGTGGTTATTCGAAAAGTGTAACGATCTCTGTGGCTCAAAAACTCCTTCAACCTTTTTTCAAATAAACGAACAAGAAAAAGAATCATCACTATCTTTGGTTCGACAAATGGTATCTGGGATCTGGTCCTGGCCTCATTCAACGAGTTTTTCCGTTTATCCAAATCTCTAGCCCACCGAGGAAGCCATCCAGAGGCACTCCGTAAGGCCACGGACGTCCTGGTCTATGTACGCCATCTCTCCAGCGTCAACAAAGTCTGCCACAAAGCATTTTTGTAGCTGGTTCCTCTTAGTTCATGCGAGTTTGGTCACCAGCCCATACGGTTCATGATTCTAACGTCTCCGGAATCTTCCTTCCTCACATATGTATGTCTTCCTAGACATTTCTCTCGAACTCGGTTAAAACATCGGAGTGCCTTTTCCTTAGAACGCATGATGATGATTGGTCTGGATAGCAATCCGAAATAAATTCTACACGTTTTTCATAAGGGTAAGTAAAACTGCTGGTGTCAAGAAGTGGAGAATGGCGCCCAAGCTATGTTTTTCTCTAGAAGTACCTTCAACTTACAGTTGTTACGTGGGCGTGTGTGCAATTTGTAATAGATTCCATTTCATGAGTTCCATTTAAAACGCTTACCTCCTTTCAAAAGATCACAGACCTGATATTTTCATTCGAATGCCCCTTTTTGTTGTTCTTTTGACTACGGGCTTCCGTCAAATAAATTAATTTCCCGATGGGATTTTAATTTTCCTTTCACTTTTGGTTCATGTTTTCAATAATACTGGTACTTTTGGTTCGAATACAAACTAGATCCACATAAAATCCCATGTGGAATCTATTCCACACAAAAATCCCATCCTCTTATTTTTGACATCTCTCTTTCGTATTTATTTTTGTTTTGCCTTTTGTCTTACTTACTTCATTCTCTTGTCAACATTCCATCTTGACAGCTGACTTCATTCATTGAAAACGTCAACATCACAAAAAACGAAAAATTACCAAACAAAAGTTTTCCATTCTTCTCAATCTCAATCTAAAGAGAAAACAAGAAAATTATGAATTTTACACCGTGAAAAACAAGAAACTTATAGAAAAACTGTCCACGAAAAATGGATAAATCCAATGTTGTCAACCAATTCACAAACTATGTGGACCAACTACGGACCCAGGAATGCAGGTAACAAGTTCTTTTTTCGTTTTGAATATTAAATTAGTCTGTGCATCCGGTGTGTGTGATGCTATACAAAAAACATTTCGTCATTGGATTTTAATTTTCATGTCGAAATAATTTGCCATTGTATTTGTTTTAGCCAAAAAGAAAAAATCAATTGCTTCCAGCACATTGCCGAGTGCATCCTGGCACCAGCAATGGTGTCTCACATCAACTACGCCACACATTGCAGCAATGCAACGAGTGTTCTGCTGCTGTTCTGCGAGGACTTGGATTCGGTGGTTCGGATGAGCGCCGAGGCGAATCTCAATCGGATATTTCGGTCTTTGGAAAAGACTCGAGTAAAACGCATTTTAATGGATTTGTATGGGGAAATTAAAAAGAACGGAAATCAGAGGTATGAGTTGGCTGTAAATTGTTGTTGTTGACTCTCAAGTTGTAAAATTGTCTTGCTTTTAGGTCACTCCGAATTTGTTTGAATCTCTTTGCCTACTATTCACCGCACATCAAGGAGAAGTACATCTCTTCGTATGCTTTGCGATTGCTTCCGTGTTTGCAAACAATTGCCCAGCGGAAGGAGGCCCAACTTTGCGAAACGCTGTGCGAGTTTATAAAGAGCTTTGCCAAACACATGCAGATGGGATTGAATGATAGTCAAACTTGTAAACTAATTGATGTGAGTATTTTCTTCATTTAAAATCACTTGTTTACCATTTAACTAAAAACTATTAAAACTTTATTACTTTAAGTGGCACTAAAATCTGTCTAGTTATTTATAGCCTGGGAAATCTCTTTTCCTTCAGGTCTCCTTTTATTTGTCACTTACCATTCTGGAACTTCCTCTGATTCTCCATTACTTTCTAAGGCAATTCATTTGCTCCATTCTTACCAAATCGCTCAGGTATTTTAAATCTTGTAAATTTTATCGGTGTTTTATTAGTACAAATTAGTGGAAGTTTTCGGAGATTATGTTTCATAAGAACTTGACTTATGAGGTTTATAAGGAATGTAGAATGAAAAAGTCGGGTATATTTTCGTTACTTAATTGTTTGTTTTATATGTGAAGTAAAATTTGGGAGACTCGTTCGAGTATAGTAAATAGTATCTTGAAAATGAGCAAATTATAAATCGTAGCTGACTTATTTCTCAAGACTAAAATTATTTCTAAACAAGTCCATTGTTTAACGAGTTGTATGACTCCGCCGTCTTGTTGAATTCAGAGCCTAAGTATACCATGGGTTCTTTCAGGAAGCACATAATTCGCTAATCTGACGCGATAACGGTTAATATACGATTGATTTGAGGAAATATGCTCCAATGAATCTACCACCCATAAACCACACCATACCGTTGTTTTTATTGGATGTAATGGTATCTCTCTATACTCTTCGGGTAGCTCATCAGCCTAAATACTGCAATTTTGTTTATAAACGATCCATTGAACCAGAATAAAATTTTACGATTAAAAATCGGTTTTTCATTAAGCCAATTAGCGGAAAATACGACGCAAGTTATTTCTCCAATTCTTGCATAGTTTGAATTTTGTACGCTTTCAGGACGAGATCCTCACCTAAAATACGACAAATTGTCGAATATGAAGGTTCTAAGAAAGACGACGACACGGAGCGATTTGTCACGGTCTTCGCGTATACTCTCTGCTAAAGTTGCTGTAGTCTCTTCACTACGTGCTGGATGTGGTCTAATCGGAAAACTGTGAGTGGTTTTTGCATTAGTGATTTCATTTGCTCTATAAGCATCATAAGTTCTTCAAACTGCACGAAAAACATTTCTCGCAGAACACTGATTTTCGTAATACAGCTGAATAAGGTTTTTTCTGATGAAAAGTCTTTGTGAGTGAACATGCCAGAACCTCTAAGTGGACTTGAATTTTGTAGTAGTTTATTAACTTTATCTTTTATAGTAGTTTCCACAAAAACATTGCAGTTTTAACAGTTTGAAGCTAAGACACGCGGAAAGTCTGATTATTTGGTAAACAACTTTTTGACTCCTTTACGATAGTTCGTTGTTTTGTACAAATGTTTGAGAAGGCGAATGATAGGATTTTGGGTGGAAAATCAACTAAAAATAAAAATTTGAGCTGGCAATTAATTTCTTCTAGTATATTTGTTCAAATTTTTCCAATTACTTATTGGATATCCTAACGAACTTTCAATGTTTTCTTTTGTTGTCAAATTTGCATTTTGATTATCCTGGAGATTTCCCATGGACGTCTTTAATTCACATAGTGATTGATGTTATTGTTTCTTTTTGGTGTCTTTTTGAAGATGCAATACTATTTTCTGGTGAAGTGAAAGCCAGAAGGCTTTTTGAACTTATTTAAACCTTTATGATTAACATTTCCTTCTCCATGACAATTTGTCTGTGATATTTGTTGGAACTTAGGGTTGGCATACTTGACAAAATAAAATGCCTTGTTTAATTGAACTTGTAAAAGTCATTCAGATGAAGATACCGATTACGTAAAGTCCAATAATTGAAATAGCTCGAACTATTAAACTAAGGAATCCACTCAAGTAAAATAAAAAAGAAAACTAAAATTCAAAAATCCTTAAATTAGTTTTTAAATATTTAATCTTTTTCACATCTATTGTATGAAATGTATTATTTTTAAGTTTGAAAAATGGTCTAAATCTTGCGATTCCTTCGGTTCAGAAATTCAGTGAAGTGAATTTACAAATAAATATTTATTGGCGGACTTGGGTACATCAGGGAGGTAATTTTTATATTTGAAAATACATACTTTGATTTCAAAAACTAAATTACCTACTTATTTTGCATTCAATCAAAATACATAAAACCGAAAATTCGAAGCTTAAACTTTTGAACTTAACAAAAGTAAGTCACATAACAAAACTTTGTTTTTTGGTTTAAAAGATGAACATTGCAATTGAAACTTTTTAACACTCTTGCTGATGTCAAGTCAAGATAAACTCAGTCATTGGCAAAATTCAGCAAACGAAGCCCTTAGTTTTTATTTATGGCATCCCCATCCAAAAATATTTTTCCTCTATCATCTGCTGTCTATAAAAGAATTCGTTATGATACCAACCACTTTGTCAAACGGCATAAATGTTAACTAAATTCATTGGGCCATCCAACTTAATCACATCAAAATAACAACTATCACTCCTCGTTCTCTGTAACAGACAGAAAAAAATGATAAAACCGTTGTTAGTCAATTCATCTCTTGAATTTCGTCAACCATACATAAGCCCTTCATTTTGAGGTCGAGTTCAGTTCGGATCGACTGCAACTGTCTATTGAAAAATCAGTAACAAACTAACAACAAACTTTCTTTGTTTTCATATTTTTTCTGGCATAACTGTGGCTCTCTAAAAATACAAAAAAAAAAATATAATGTATGTAGTATGAACATAACTCCTTACCTGCCTATCAACAGCCCCAACATTGAATGTTTTGAACTCGTATCCTTTTTCGGAGTTCAGAGTTCACCCCGAGCTGACATGACAGCATTTCCATCAACATCCATGTTTCATATACATTTTTCAATTTATTAAAACACTCTAACGCATCGTTGGCTTGCCCCAGCCCAATCCAACCCAGCCCAGCCCATCCATAGCCAACCCCATTGATATTCCATTTCTGATGAACTAATCCGTGATCTAAACAGAATTGTTTAAAATATACACACAGTTTCTGGCGTCTAGTTTTTCATGTAGCCCCCTGCCCAAAACTAGACGGGATGTGGGTTGGGTATAAGCCTGTTTGAAAAAAATAAGCCCTCTTGTATTTATATTTACAGCAGCAGCCAGGAGCTAGCTAGCCAGCTAGAAAAATATAAAAAAACAACTCTTTTACCTTTACACGTTGTTGATTTTGATTTATTTGTATGCCTTTGCAGGTTTTCATCGCCAACTTTGGATCGGAATGCGCTGTAAAGCGTCGCTGCTCCTCGCAAAATTGCATCAGCTTAATTGAGAACTCTCGCAACAGAAGCCTGATGGCGAAACACGCCCTAAATAAAGCAATCGGTGAGTTTGAGTTTGAGTTGTTTCTTCTAAACAAAATGCCTCCCGTAGAATATTTTATTTACGTGCATACATATGAATGTAGGTACAATGTTTTTTTTAATATTTTTTTATATTTATTATTCAATGCCTCGTGATAATTTCAAATGCAAATCAACAATTCATATCCAACTGGTGATGTTCTGAATACATTTTTTATGCCTTTATAAAAATACGAATGCAAACAAATGCAACTACAAAAAAAAAAGGAATAGAGATTACACTGCGCCTGGGAAATTAGAGGAGGAAGCTTTGGCTCCAGCTTCTGCACGGGCTCCAGGATGACAACTGGCAGCCTATATTTTCCTCATAAAAGCAATGTTGTTGTTTTTGTTTGTTCGTTTTTTTGTTTTTCGTTTTGGGTAAACATGGGATTTTTGTTAAAGGCTTGTTTTTTGTTACTTTAATTAACAAAATGTCCAAAAAACACGAGAACTGGGTACGTTCCTGATCTATGATGATGATGATGATGATGACGATGGTGATGGCAAAGGACGAAGGACTAAAATTTTAATACAAGCGGCCGGCATGGGAACGGGCAGTGTGAACGGGATTCAATTATTCATTGGAAATAAGGCTTTCAGAGCAACAATTCAATGTTGATTGCATTTATTTCACAAGGCTAGGTACAATTAGATTTAAATTTAGAGGCGAAAAATTGAGGTTTTTAGAAAAAAATATTATTTTTTGTTTTTGGTTGTTGTGTGCAAAAGAAAAAAAAAAAACAGTGCAGTGTAAATTTCTTTTAAATTGTGTATTTTTTTGTTACGTTTTGTTTTAAATAAAATGGAAATTGGGATCACAAGATTATTGCCATAGGGTTTAAAGTTTTAAAATAAAATTGGTTAATTAATGGAAATGTTTTTATATGAATTACAATGATGTACAAATAAAATTCATGGATTTAGAGTAATATGTTCTATTTTTGATTTGATTCATGTAACTAATTTCATGATGAGTGTTCGGTTGCGTTGGGGGGTACATCACTTCAAGAAGATGGCCCCCAAGTATAGAAGAGTACGAGAAGGCTGTAAGTTGGCTTAAATATCGCAAAGCTCCCGGAGCATGGCGGGACAGCTTGACTTGACATCCAGCAATTAATGGAATTATAGTGCATGTATGGAAGCATAAATAAATGCCGGAAGATTGTCGAATGGGTATCATATAAGCTGATGGTCTGTCCAGAGTTTGGGAAAACAATCAGTTACTCTGGCACGTCAAAGAGAGGAGCCATCGTAACTAGGTTCAGCCAGATACTGATTTACCTACATTCCTTCATCCAGATCGAGCAGGAGGCGCACAAATTCTTTCATTAGTGAGGGAAAAAAAGGATATGGTGGCGTAGACTGCGAGGAAAATAGTTGCTCAGACAGTCAAAGTAGAAAAGCATGAATTTGAAGTAGTGCAATTTTTCATATAGTTATGTACCTTGAGTCAAAAGCAGCAGTCTGTGTGTACTCACATATGGATCTCAGACTTGGGTGCTATGTAAAAGGCAATCTTCTACAACCTCTTAGAATTGAAGAGGAAAGTCTTGCGAAGAATTATGTGAATATAGGTAAAATTCGGGTCCGGAGACGCTGCAATCATGAACTGTATGCAATCTACCTCAGAGCAGATGTCAAGAAAAAAAAATTAAGCTCGATAGATTCACGTGGACTGGTCATATATCTCACATAACTGAAGAGGAACCAGTGCAGAAAGTCCTTTATCCTTTCAATGAGGATACTGGGGAGAGATGGCGTAAATCAGGACACCCGAAGCATTGGCGTGCGCCGCTTGATGGGGTCAGCTCACTATTTTTAAATTACTTCAATAGACTCCGACTTATTTTAACTCAATTCAACATTTGTTGACTCAATTCAGTTTCCAATGATTGCATTCACAAGGGATTGCATTCTACCACAACCCAGACTGACTGAAGCTGTAATTCCAAGGTTATAAAAGACCTTATCCCATCCTAAGTCCACACAACAACACTTAAAAACTTTTAACTATTTAACAATATAATTGCCTGCATCATTCATTACAACAACGGAAACATTTCTATCTATCTGCATCTGCATAAATCTAATATACAATATCCTGATTAGAATTTATCGAACTTTAAAATATTTATCCACTCAAAACCCCCCTTCACTGATGATGACTGTAAATTAATCCGCCATTTACAATTTTCCACAAATTCACAAATAAAATCGAGTACGCAACACAAAACCTGGCAATCAAAATCAATTTTTAATTAATCATTGTGTCTAACACGGATATTTTGCGTTTAAACGAATTCAGTTTCAGTTTCGATTATAATTGTTAGAGGGCAGCACCGACAACGTGGCAATTTTGATATTTCAAATTCAAATAAATATATAAACTATGCACACATCCACATCCGGAGTTGAATTAATTTCTATGTATATTTATTTTTTTCTGAAATTCCTATCTTACTTTGATGAAGCGTAATTGTTGGTTTTCCGGATGCTTTTGATCCAGACATTTCGCTGTGCATTTCGGGAATACTTGCACCTCTACAAAACCAAACACTCTATACTCGCATTCATTTGGCTCTGCGTGATTATTGGATGGAGGCGTGTCCCGCCCCCGACCCAGTCCATAGAGGTAAGGTAGAGCAGCGACAGGCAGCAGTTAGCAGGCAGCAGGCAGCAGGTTTTATGCAAAATGTGAATGTTAAATTCAATTTAGATTACATTGCCTTTGGCGTTTTATACAAAATTACTAAAACATGTGTAATTAGATATTCTGAAACATTTGAACGGGATAAACCCGGCTGAAATATGTTTTATATGATTTTCAATAATTAATTTACTTTGTGTAAGCTGTAATGCGCTCCCTGGATAGGTTTGAGCGTATACAGGAGTTTAATATGCATGGATGCAAAATACTGAATGTGATTGGTTTAAATTTTAAATGTTGTTTAAGCTGAACGACAGCGAAAAAAATAAATAATATTTTAAGCTTTATTAAAACAAAATGTACATAAGTAAAAAAAAGGAAGCAAATGACTGCAGTTGTAGATAGAAATAATTAAAACTTTTGATTTATTTTTTTTTTTCATCGCAGGATTAAAATGGAATTAAATGGAAATTAATTAGGATTAGAATGCTTCTTATCTCGTATCCAGACTTTTAAATTGTAAAAATATGTACTGTACTGATTTAGAAGATAACTTTTTATTTTTTATTAATAATAATTAAAGTACCTCCTCCTCCTTTTTTCTCATCCCACAGTTCAATCTCTAAATAAATAAGGGAATGAAAAAACTCAAAGAAATTTGTTTTTCTTTTCCACAAGCGCATCAAAGGGCACAGTAGTATCCATTCAAGATGTTTTATGCCAAGACTTTTTGAAAAAGAAAAAATTCCATTTGAAAGGCCGTTTTTAACTTGAGAACCAATTAAAGCAAATACTTAATGTGGTAAGCCAATCAATGAAATTACTTCCGTCAAATTTCGAAGCAATAGCAGAAATAGTTCCTGAGATACAGAACTTCTAAAATCTGAAATACAGCAACTACTACATCGAATTTTTGCTGTATTAAAATTCGAGGGGGTGTAATATCCGACCCATTTTTCAAACCGTTTACTAAGTACTCAGATCTCGGATCCATATGTGAATACTGCCAAAACCACCGTCTTGAGCAAAAGCAGCTTAGAACTTATGGTAAAGTTTCTGGATAGATTTTTGACAGACTGTAGGGTGTAGACCCTGTAAGCTTTAAGCAGCGAATTCCTTCTTCTATGTTGTTGGCGGCTGCTACTATTGACCAAAAGTACCTATTTGAAGGATTGTACTACTTCAAATTCATGCCTCGATTTCTTGACGAGCTATTCTTCTCGCAGTCAACGCCACAATTTGTAATTTAAAAAAAAACGATCTAAAATCAATAATATCAATGTCAAAACAAACCGATTCGTTGAATAAAGTCTTTTAAGCTCGAAAATTCTTAATCCAAGCTTCAAATTCTTGTTTTGCGCTTGTTTTTTGTAAGCCTAGAATTCTCATTTCAAGAAGCTTAATTTAAAGAATACAAAAGCGTAATTTAAGACCATTTAACCCTCAAATTAAAATCACGTATTCTTAAATCAAATTTTTTATTCTTAATGTAATGTTTTAAAATCTCCATGTATATTATTTTATTATCCCTTGAGGCTCCGGACAGAATAGTTTCCGATTTCTGGAAGTTGATTAACTTCCGCGAGTTAACGGCTCCTTGTTGAAGTTCATTTATATCGAAGACTGTGGTAGAAGTTACATTGCCACTCTTGACAAAAAAAATGTTCAATGGTAGAGCATGTCATAAAGTATATACAACAGGGGCTTATTTATACCAAGTCTTGCTAGCTTGAGATAGATACCTTCTAACCATACGTTGTCGAAGGCCTTCTCCAAGTCAACCAGACAGGCACCCGTACACTGTTTTTTAGATTTGTTCCATTGGATTTCAGATACAAGCTAACACGCGGCATAAATAGTGTCATGACCCGCCCTGAAGCCGAACTGATTATCCGGTATGATATAGTTGTCCTCAGCCCACGTGGACAGAGCTCTATTAATGATTTTTCAAATACCTAACTGATACTTGGAAGAAGACTTATCGACCGGAGATTTGCTGGATTGGAGGTGTCCTTTCCCTTTTTCGGGAGAGGATGTACCACAGTTGTCTTCCAACGAACTGGATAATATGCATTATTCAGTGCGTTGTTAAACAGTGTGGCGAAAATGTATATTGCTTCCTGAGGTAAATGTCGTAGTACAATGTCCTGATGACTTCTTTTTCTTTATTGAATCAAGGATGAGCTGGAGCACTAATTTTGAGACTAGCAGGGAATTTGCCCCACTTCGCACGGCGCGGCGATTGTTACATTTGCCAAGTGTTCATCAATGAACCCGGTGAAGCCGATCGCCATTGCGTTATTTCGTTCTGCAGATAAAAGTGGTGAAGCAGAGCTCTGTTCTCCAGGTCGTGGTTCGAGCGAATGCAAGCATTCACCTTGTACACTTGCTCAACAGTTCATCCTAGATGGTGCCAGTCGACAACTTAATGGGCACATGAACACAATAGATATCTTCTCATCATCACATATTACTTGTGTCCTTTTTAAATACCTCAGCTTAGCAAAGGACATTTTTATTCAGGAACTAATAAACTCATAAATATTTTTGAAGAACTCCCTGTTTTGCTAGGAACATCTTAAAGTTCTTCCAAAATTAAAAGTAGGTCAACCTCCTCTCTCATATTTTCAAATTAATTTCAAAAGAACACAATTTAGAACAATTAACATCCAAGTAAGATATTTCAGCTTTTGCTATTACTAGTTGTGTTTTATTCATTGCTGTATAGCTGTTGCAGTAAAATTTCAATCAATTTGGTCTCTTACTTTTGGCAGCAATGCTTTTGTGCTCTTTCTCAATCTTTCTTAAGTAAAAAGTTGAAGAAGCATCGAGATATGTTTATTCCTTCGAATAACAGGTGATATTCCGCAGGGCTTTATTCTTGGACCACTTTTATTTTCTATTGTGAACAAACTGACTAAGCTGAAAAAAAAACATTTTCCAGTGTACAGAGTCAAAAAACCTTCAAAATCTTCATCCTTAAAATACATTGAACAATTTACTTTTATTTTTTATGACACTAGTATTGGGAGAGTGCATCCCTTTTTTTATTTAAATTCACTTTAATTTTTTTTTTATCCAAAAGCAGCTACCTCAGATAAGTTAAAATCCACGAAAAATAACTAATTTTGTCCTTGCCAACATTTCTATTTCGTAATCATTTTTCAAAGGTCTGTTTTTTTTCCAAAACCGCAACACATCATTTCTGCTGCTATTTATTCTTCGAAAATAAATTTTATACAACAAATCTTTGATTCAACCTCTTATAACTCGGAGAAGATGTGTAAACTCACCCCCTTGGTGTACGGGGTTGCGAGGGCGAACGCCAAGGCCGACTAACATAAATAAATACCTAAAATTAAAAGATTCTTTTTATATAAACTATCTAAGAAATTTACCAACGTGACTCCAGCAAGCTCCTCCATATAATTGAGAAGCTTCGCACACTCTCCAGGCTTCAAGATATAAAGATACACGCAACACTTTGTGCACCTAACTATGTTACTCAATTAATTTCAGTTCAGAAATTCTTTTTCCACTTTGTAACCATATCATCCCTCTTGGATGTGGGTACTATACATACATATGTATATCTATGTGTGGGTGAGTGTTTGTGTTGGGGTCTAACTGTTCCTCGTGCATTCCGCATTCAGATGATGATGATCATCATCATAATAGTCTTGGTATATGCACATCACATCCCTTAGATAGATGCATAAGAGGCCTCTTTTCTTTCGCTTCCCCTTCAGGCTCTTTTAAGTAAGTTTTTAGTGTATCAATTAATTTGAAAAGCCGCCACAAAACTTTCAGGTTTGGCTTTAAGTTAGAAAGCAAAACTTAAACAAACTGCAATAACTTGCTGACTTCGTCCTCTCTGCTTTCGAGTATGGTGCAGCTCAATTTTAAGTCTGTGACTATCTCAGATACACTTCGGTTAATTGGATTAGGCATTAAATAGTTGGTCTTTTTTTTATAAGGGATAGGATATTTGTTTGTTTTTTTCGAAAATATACAATAATAAGACGAAGAAATTCACAGATTTTGCCATAAAGTCTGATGATCTGTAAGGCCGATCGTCTTTATATGCCTCGAGAATTAGTAAACAAGTTTTGCCTGAAATAGAATTAAGTGGTCCCTCGATTGTTTCACTATTTAACTTAACTTAACAGCCTTCTATTTTCTGTAGTCATCCATACCACGTGCTCTGACACCTGGGATAGATTGGCTTTTGAAGCGGAAGTGGGGTCTTTCTTGGCTGGAGCATTGTTGTCAATTCAAGTCCATACACCAAGTCAACGTGTTTTGACTTTTCGAATCACAGCCCTTCCTTTCTGTTTATCATCCAGCATTCAGCGCCTTGAAGAAAGACCGGCACAATAATGGTTTTGTCTTAAACGTGAGTAGGTTAGAAACCATTTTTTTGAAAAATCGAAGCAGTGGGGGCTTCCCAAGGTAATTCTTTCTCGAATCTGCACTAAGGTGCAGTTTGTGGAGAGTTTATATTTCCCCGAAAAAAGATGAACTTTTAAACTGTTAGTGCTACACTAAGTGACGTTTTGGTCAAATCAGTGGGTTTATTTTTGTTTGCTGATAAAAGAAATGTGGTCTAATCCTGATTGACTTCAAAAGAAATTAGCTTACGATGTTCTTCAATCGCTGGAGACTGTAAAAGAAACGTTAGCAGCTGTAAGTGATACCTTTGTCTTCCACATATCCCAGTAGTTTTACAGAAGTGTTCGTGGTAACGTTTAACCGGAGCCGGTTGCATTTTTGAAAAAGTTTGGAAGAGTTATTTCTTGATTGCACATTGCAGTGTGTGTTTTCTAATGTCATACGTCAGAACTGGATCAATTGTCCTAGGGTCCTGAGTCAGCCATCATCATAGAGAACTTTTGACGAAGAATGCTTTCGTTTGAGATTTTAAAGTCGATCAAGACCTCAATTGAAAAAATAGTTTAAAAATATTCGAAAATATATTAGCCAAAATTATAGTTTCCTGAAAAGTTTTGAAAAAAAAAAGATTTGAATACCTAGTGACTTGATATTCGATGAAAAAGTATAATTCTTAGCACTGAATACTTGACATGATACTTTAACAAATTGACACCATTGATACTTAATAGTCTCTTAACCCGGAAGACATAACAGTCTTGTATAGTCTTACTGCAAAAGTGCGAGTGTATTCATAATTCGTACCAAAAGACGCCCGTCCCTAAACATTCAAAAACTCGCATCGGTTGCCTCTCATAGACATTTAACCAAGATTTTTGGACGGGTTCACGGCCATAAAGGTCAATTCCACTGGTTTCTGTGAATGACCGAACAGTCATAAATATGGAAAACCAGTGTTTCCAACGGGGCTTGAGAAAATCTAAACAATATAAAATTTTGTTCCAAACTTATACCCTCCAGTCTTTTGGTGTTGATTCTGACGTCATTAAAATTATAGGATGAGTTTAAAGTGAGCGAATATTAACTATAGAATTTAACAGTACCAAATCGATTTAACCGATGTGTATCCTACCTACATACATACTACATACAAATGAACATAAGTGCATGTGTGTGCGTCTAAGCAAAAAACGTTGTAAACTCTGGAAGTCTAGAAGCAACCATCACAAAGCGGGACAGTCCTCGTTACTATAGAGGACTTCATTCTAACACACACAAAAACTTTAAATCATCCTTTTCCGTTCTCTCGATCTAATGATTGGTAATAGAAGAAAAAGTTAACAGAAAAAAAAAACAATTTTCCTTTCGTCAGACATATCTAAACGTAAAAAAAAAATATTAAAGTGATGTAGTAAATATTTTCAGTTAAAAGTTCATGCAGTTCAGTTTTGGACTCCCGGTGGCGTCATCGTCGTCTTCGTCTGTCGGTCGATAGCCGTGTCGTTCGTTTGCACACATCGTTAAAAGTTTGCAGAAGTTCCTGGAGATCCTAAGTACTCTCTTCTTTTATTTATTTTTCCTCTGGACAGATCTCTAAATTGAAGAAAATTGATGGTCTTCTCTGGAGCCCTTTATTCATGTGTCATCCATAAGTCCAAGTAAAGTAGGAGAGTTCCGATTCATTTGGTATTAATGGGATTATGATTCCGTCAATTGAAAAGGTGATACATTTTTTTAGGGATACGAGGGTGAAGGGTGATTTATTTGTCTATACTTAAACCAGGTGAAAACAAGGTAAAACGAATGTAAATATGCGGCACATAGGTAAAGGGTGGACCAGATATAAGTTTCCTTTAAATAAAATGCAATAAAATGAACAAAATTAAACTTTTCCATGAATGACACAACTTGACTTACACATGAAAAATGCATACTGCCTATTAACTGGCGCCCAACGTTGGAACTCAACCGATTCTACTAGTATGAACCATTGCAAGTAATAATGCGACTACTCGAGACTTAATTCCCGAAGTTGCAGCACTTATTTAAGAAAGAAATTGTTTCCCCCACAACGACGAAGTTATCCAATTCTATACGAGAATGTCAGTCAACTTACTGCCGTGGCTACTGACTATAAGGCACTCATATTCACCTTCCACTCCAAAACAGCTGAAATTGAGCTTTATTTGAGATAATTCTTCAACTTTTGTATAATTAAAATTTGCTAAATATACTGACAATCAATGGTGAGAATATTCTGCAAACTGAAAAACTGCAATGAATAACGGTTAATTCCGTTAGAAAGTGTGATTCATTCAACATAGTCAACGCAGGCCAACATTCCCGTGTAACCGGCTAAGACAAAGTAAAGATTGTCAAATCTAAGCTGATGTCTAACAAAGACATCTTAGCAGATTGTCCAACTGCCGAACTTTTTAATACGGTTAAAGATGACTTGGCTAGGAGAACGCACGCAATTCATGGAATAACCGGCCGATGTTAATAACCCAAGAACATCAAATCCATCCACCAGCATTTCATCGATTTCAAGAACGCATATTAATAGTCGACAGAGATAAACTGGTTAGAACCGTGTCTAGTTTTGACATCTTTGCCAAACTTGTCCGTTTTTGCAGGAAGACTTCAATTTTACCGAACTTTTTTAAGAACGACTTTAGACAAGATGATGCGTCCTGTCCTTTGATTTCTTTAACTGAGTTTCCACTTCAGCACTGGAGTCTGTCCAATAACTTGTATTTACGTCAATATTGACATATTTGGAAGAATTCAGCGAGATGTCGAATGGCGAATTTTTGAGTATTTAGACGCTCTCTACTTGTTCCTATCGATGTAGGATTTTGAAGATAGAGATCTCTGTCAAAATTTCAACTATTGACACATGTAACTTTACTTTGAGACTTTGTTTCCTTGCACTCTGTTATGAAGAATTACTCTTGCTAAACGCTTTTCCTTTGGGCTATGAAAGCAATTCAGTAGAAGCATTAACAATGAAAATTGCAGGAAAGATGGAACGACAAGCTGTATATACGGGCTATTAAGCGGCTAAGACTTAGTCAAGAGGATAATAGTCCTACGTCTGAAATAGCTTGGTCACGTAGGGTGTGGAGCCTTAGAAAACAAACGTTCCTATCCGGAAAGTCTTCAATTCCTCGTCCACCAAACACAGGACAGCAACGTAAGAGAATACCGCGTATGAGATACAAAGTTACCACAATCGACCGAGCTAACTTTAGATGTTCGTTGAATGAGGCCCTAGTTTACGTAATATGTTCAGTATTTCATCTCAAAAATTGTTCATTTGGTGTAAAATTGGCGTTGCTGAGAATGTCAATAGGCCCATAAACAATTCTTCAAACAGTCAAACAAAAAATGTTTGTTTTAAAAATTAAAAGAATATTCCAACAAAAGTCGTTCGGGTGAAAAAAAATCTCTCCCATAACTTCATTCTTCACGTGAGTCGGTTTCAAAAACCCTTTGAAATCAACTTAAAATCAAACATTTCCTAATTTGTGTAAACAAAATCAATTGCATATTGGCCTGCTTCAAAGAATTTCACGCTAGCGTGAACTCCAACTCGCTCCCACTTTCCACTACATCGACAAAGCAGTTATCTATACTCACTTAAGGTCCAGTGCTTCTGTCCGATTCCTTTCAATCAACGAACATTTCCTCTCGGTTCTGAATAACCATCATCAACCATTAACCATCATCTCTACCATATTTACATTAAACTTTATATACATTTTATTTTATCATCGTTCTTTTTTTTATTTTTCAGATTCCCTTCTGAATGGCGACCATCAAAATACAAATAATATACTACTTGGAACTTTGGGATTCCTAAGAATTCTCCTACCCTTAATTATTCGGGCCGAAAGCAATGGCACTCATCATATTTACCGCAGAAGAAGTTCTACTGCTCCTGCCTCCAACACAACTCTTGGCAGCTCGAGGACAAATTCGAAGAAGAAGAACAACAACAACAGCAGTGGCAAGAGCAATAATAATAATTATGACAAAACCGATGACAATAATTGTAGCAGCAGCAGCAGTAGCAGCATCCAGGACGCCAGGCAAATAGTTGAGATCTACGATTTTTGTTTGCACTTACTCAACACAAACCACACTTCGAGTCATTCCATTATAAATGCCTCTCTCGAGGTTATCAATTCAATTTTGCAGTCCTTTGACGGGACAGGCACATCCGCCGCTGGAAAAACACTTGAGCACCTCCTATGCAATCACCAGCTGCAGCACAATGAATACCTAAGAAAGAGGAAATCATTAAAAAATCAAATATTCCAATTGAAAAATTTCCAAATGACGTGCAATGTGAGTGCTGTAGCTGGAACTGGGAGTGGAGGTGGAGGTGGAACTGAAGGGGCTCCGGCGTCAACAGTTGCATCACCATTCAAGTCATGCTCGTCGTCGTCGAGAGCGGGTGCGAGTGCGGGTGCAGTGAAGAAAGAAAGCAGCTGGATGCCTGATAGTGTTCGCCATGAGGTTTCAGGCCCCGCTACCGCTACCGCTACCGCCAGTAGCAGTCAAAGTTTGCTCGATGCTGCTGCTAGTGCTGGTGATGGTGATGAAGATGCATCCGAATTGAATAAACATGGATCGTTGAAGACGACTGTGCCAGTGACAGCCGCACTGTCTGGGACAAAGTCGTCGTTGTCATCGTCGTCGTCGTTGTCGCCGTCGAAAGTAAAATCAACGGAGGAAGAATCTATTAGAGATGCATTCAAATTAGGAATGGAAAAAATGTCGTCATCCCTGGGAACCGCCTCACATCCGACGCCGCCCCCACGAAGGCATCACCAGCACCAACAGCAGAATATACATCGGCCCAGTGCAGCCAGCAGAGCCAACGACATTCCCATCAGCGGTGGCGGCTCTGTCTCGGTTTCTGATGCGAAATACGATGACAAGAAGCGGCATGGGGACGAGAACGCCAAAGTAAATAATAAGAAGAACAGCAGTAACTCAGGAATATCAGTTGACGACGACGAGGTAGCTGCATGCACCGTCAATCAAACAACCACTCCAGCTAACGATGAGTTACAACTTAAGAATCATAAGGACGATCAACATCATCACCGTAATATTGATGACGACGTCGACGATGATGATGATGATGTTGTTGATGATGACGACGATGACGGTTTTACTACCCTGTTGGAAGTAAATGAACCGCTCCAAGAAGATCCCCATTTATTGTTGTCGTCGCTGTCATCGGTTGGTATGGTTGAACCCTCGTCAAAATCGGGGGTAAATCCAAATCTACTAGCAGCTCCAGCTACAGCTACAGCTTCGATTTCAGCAGTGACGGTAAATGTCGACCTGCTGATTGAAGGCGAAGGCGAAGGTGATGCCGAAGAGGGGTTCGGTGGTGGTTCAAGCGATGACAAATCACAGTTCTTGAGTGACATCGACAATGAATCATTCAACAGCATTGATTTCGAATCTGAAATCACAATTGGTGGTGGCAGCAGCGGCATTGGCAGCGGTGAGCACGACAATAATAATTCCGACAACAAAGATTCTGAATCGACAACAACTACAACTACAACGACGACGTCGACGTCGAGGGTAATTCCGCCCTTAACTGGAGGAGAATCATCATCGTTGCCGAGAAGAACAACTGCGACTACGACTACGACTTCGACGACGTCGATGAGTGTCAACAGTGGAAACGACAGCGGTGGCGTCAAGTCGAGTGATACAATTGGTTCTTTCTTTAACAATTTACTCTCGCATTCAAGTGCAGGTAAGCTTTCGCTTTTTTGTTTCCAGAAATCACTAAAGGATCAATTTTAGTTGGTTGCTAGAGCAATAGAGTAGAAGGAATCATCGACCTGGAGGAAGGGGATGAAGGAATGGAATAGGATTGTATACTCGTATAGAGTTATTCATGTTTAACCGACAGTTTTTCTTGGGTTCGAGTGGAAACATTTTATTCGATGAGTCCCATCAACTCCATCAGAACTCCAACCTCGACATCGTCGTCGACGACGTTAACTTAATCCTCATAGTCGTGAAATTGATTGTGTGCCTTTGTGCATCCAATGCCAGTTGACTTTTATATTTGCTAGTTGCTGCTTCCTGCATCCTTACGGAAGTAACAGGAGCACTACCATATTTACATAATTGTGTCATCGTTGTGTTGTCGGTGTTGCATCATGTTATGACGATGAGAAGATAAATGAACTGTACAAATGATTATCCCAATGCCATGCATACATCCATACTTATGTATATTATATGTAGACACTCTCATAAGGGAGAAGGTTAATGTCAACACACACACCACATGCACTCGTGCAGATTCCGGGGTGATTAGGACTCAGTTAAGACATCATGGATAATGCGTTATGATGACTGACGTTAGTTCAATTGACATCCATGACAAAGTTTATAAAACAATTTGTTTCAATTTAATTGATTAAGATTTAAGAGTATTTATAGGTCTTTGGGTGAAATGCACGGCAATGATTAATTGTTTTGGGTTACGTATGAGTATTCACCCTCCAGGTGCGCGTTGCCTTGTCAATTGAAAACAGATAAAGTTGTAAGGTTTGACGTTAATAGGGGATGCAGGTGTTACATGTATGGTGTTATATGTATGTATGCGAGTGTTTATTGCATTATTTGTAATTATGAGTAGGAATTAAGTTATGTTAATAGACCGTACACTATAAGAAGTACCCTCAAGACCTATCGGGATAAACGATGAATGATATTTCGCGAGGTTTATTAACTACAAAGTAAAATACATTCCTTGGCTTTTGGGTGTTGACAATTTAAAATGTCTCTTTCTCAAACCCTGATAGTTAATATTATCAACATATCATTAGCAGAAGTATAAGAGATCAAATTAAGTCTAAGTACAGTTGCAAGGATTTTAACTGTTTCTGTTGCAATCAGGTGAATGATAGTAAGAGATTTTTGCAAATTTTATTGAACATCATAAACTTTTTGAACTTTTTGAAATTTACTTAGTTATGTATTAATTAATATCGACAGTCAAGTGCTTAAGACTCTTATTCCATTTGTCCCGTCAGCGAACGATGTCATCATTATGCTTTGAGACACACCCTCAATTTAATATTCTTATAAGCTCAAAATCCAAACATTCAACAGTTCTTTAGTCAAGTTAAAAAACCTCAAAAAATTCTTTTGGATCGAATAAGGCTTATATACAATATTAAGGATAAGGATTTAATTGTGTAGTAAATGAAGTACTTCTTACTAAAAAATTTTTGAAATCAAAGTGTTACAAGTGCTTTAGTTAAATTAATTTTTGTAAGGGCCTCCACAATTCCCATTTCAGGCCACAAAATTTCAATGTTTAGTGTTTTAAGATAAGACGCCTAAAATTTGCCTAAAGATGATGATTTCTTTGGGTTTTTGAGGTTAAAAACACGGGTTAGATAGTCCTAAAAAGATTGGAAAGAAGAAAAACCCAAATCGACTAAAGGCTCACCAGATTAAACTCACCTTCACCTCTTTAACTTTCAATATTTTCCAGTGCGAAATGAAACAACGAAGACGTTTTGCCAACATTCCAATTTGCAACGTACAGTTGGACGCGTTTATTAGTTTCTTGGCCTTCAGCTTTAAAATTAGTACAATAATTTCATCGGTCGTTTCATACAGTCATGCTGTCAACGGATTTGTACGAATTTAGTCCTTCAGCAATTTGACTTTCAATAATTTTCTTCTATAATAAAAATAAAACTCGAATTAATTGCAGTAAAAAATAATTGCACATTTGCCCACTAGAATTGAGAATTCAATTAGGACATCTCCCAAATTGCGCACAGCCTGAGTCAAATGTAAAGCCATCTATGCACTCAGAGAAAAAATACCATAAATCCAATGGGAATACCATTGTTTCAATGGTTTTTTACTATTAAAATTAGTCAATAGGGTGTGTACCATTATTTCAATAGTTTTGATACTATTAATTTAATGGTATGTTTGTACTATTGATATAATAGTTAAATACTATAGAAGTAATAGTGTGTACCATTCAAAAAAGTATTTTAATGGGACGCGCAATATTGAAAATCTATGGTATGTCCCCATTAAATCAATAGTATAATACCATTGCTTAGTTTCGAAATTCGAACACATTATCGAATTTCGAATACAATGTGATAGTATTTCACTATTAATTTGATAGTATAACACTATTGATTTAATGGTATAATACCATTGATTTAATGGTATAATATCATTGATTTAATGGTATAATTCGATTTATTTAATGGTATAATACTATTGATTTAACAAAATGGTGTTATTGATTTAATGGGATAATACTATTGACTCAATAGTATAGTACTATTGATTCAATAGTATAACACTATCCATTTAATAGTACATTACCATTGATCTAATAGTACTGTACTATTACTTTAATAGTACTGTACTATTACTTTAATAGTTAAGTACTATTAGTTCAATAGTATAGTACCATTGAATTAATATGTACCTATGTAGTACTATTGATTTAATGGTATATACTGTAGAACCATTGATTTAATAGTTTTTAAAGCTGAAAAAATAGAACATCTATAAATTTGTTAGCTCTTGATTCATATTTATCTGTGCATTTGTATGCATATACTTACCTTTTCAAGATGAAACGTCTTCCATAGCCTTTAGTCTCATATGAAAAATAAAAAAGTATTTAAAATACATTACATTAACAATCAATTTATTTATTTTTCATTTCTATTTACACTTTTGTAGACTTAAAATACTTTACATACATTTTTAAAGATAACAATTTTTTTCATATTAACATGAATACAAACTTTTTACAATATAATTTTTTTTAATTAAATAACTAAAAAATGATTTGAATGCATTAATTCTTTCGTCTCTTTTGTTCTTCAATATATCCGAGGTTACTCCGAAGTCCCAGGTATCCATGGTAACTAAAAATCAAAATAAAAAAATAGGAATTAATACTCATCACCTAAATGGGATAAACTACTGTAATCTTAAGATGATTAGATGAATACAATAAAAATCTAACGGGACTTGAATGTAAATTTGAACGTGTTTTTTTAATATTAATTTAGGGAATTTAAAAACATACAAAACTATAGTTCACTATTATACTTTATTATTACTTAACAATTTTTATAGACGTACAAGATTTGAAACGACTTTCAATTTAATAATTTCGTTTTGAACTTCACACTTTTCTCACACTAAGTTAAATAAATTCAAATATTTTGGCGACCGCACTCGAGGACAGTAGCAAAACAACTGGCAAAGTTTTTACCAATCAAAAATTGTAAAACAAAATCTTAGAGCTTTAATGGTCTATACTATTAAAACAATCAGAAATACTATAAAAGTAGAGGGACGCTACTATTAGCAGTGCTACAAAAATTCTTACTTTAATGGGATCTACTATTATAATGGAATGAATACTATAAAAATGTAACGGGACTTGAATTCCATTTGCAATGTATTTTAATACTATTTTATGGAATTGAAAAATTATCGGGGAAAACTTAAATTCACTATAACGTATTCGAAAATAATTTATGAAACATTCCAAATTTGAAAGATCATATAATTTTTTAATTTTTTTAACTATACAATTCTTTAAAATCATATGCTAAATGTTTGTTTTTATCACTGATTGTAATCAAGGACTGCAGAAAACACTTGATTATGGAAAAGTTTTTACTTGGCAAAATTATTAAAATCTCAGAGTTTTAATGGGAAATACTATTGAAGTAATGGGGTACTACTATTACTAGGCCGGCAAAATATAAATTTCAATAGGATATCCTATTATTCCTATTAAGTTATGCGATATATACTTTGCAAAATTAACGGATGTTTTCGAAATTAAATGAACACGTGGCATTTCTCAAAAAAATGTCGATTTGTGCAAAAAATACCCAAATATTTGGATTTCTGATTTTATCAAGAGTTTCATGAATTGTATTTTTAAAGTTAAAATTTAAAATTTTCTTTAACAACATTAAAAGAAAAACAGCTTAAAATTAAAACTACTTTTTCTTCAAAACCCAAAATATTATGCAAATGTAGATACAACTTCGCAATAGTTTTATTTCCTGACACATTTTTTGGCTTTACTTTTTACTTTTAGGTATTTTAACAGAATATGAGAATTATTTTATGAAAAGATTAAAATTTTCTATAAAAATACTTACATAAGTGCTAGGGTTATGTTTTAAACTAAAACTAAACTATGTTATGCGATGCAATGTATAAAATTGTATAAGCATAAGTAAAATAATCATAAGGTAATTATTATATATAAAATAAACAAAATCTTACTTACCTTAATAAAATATATCACGTTTTGTATCATCGTTTAACTTCACACACATAACTTTTAACTTGTATATTTTTTTATTTAAATAACTTTGAATTTTTAAGAGTTCAAATAAATGTTAGCCAATTTTTGTTTTTATAAAGTTGAATTGTTTGTTTTTGGTAAAATATTTGCGGTATATAGGGTACCAATGCTGTCAGAAACACGATAGCTTAATATTTATGTACAAAAAATATGCTAAACACATTTATTTAACTAGGTATAGCATAGTGAAAATCAACTTTGTAGGTAATAACTCGGAAAATATTTTACTATCTTTCAGTTCAAATAGCAATCGTATTTTTGATTTTTTTTAGTTTAATCATAATACATCTAGTATGTTGGTAAAAATAACAATAGAATCATATATTAATAATAGAAAGAAAAATTTTATGTATGCATTATAAATTAATAATTTTTCAAATCTTATACTTAATTTATCAAACTCACAAATCTCATTAAAACGTATGTTTTAATAGGGTCCACTATTATCCAATAAAATTTTCGAAATTAGGTTTAATTTAATAAGATGATACTATAAAAAATATAGTACATACTATAAGCCTCAATATGACAAATCTTATTAAATCGTGTATTTTAATGGGATGCATTATTAACCAGTGTATTTTTCGAAATTCGGTGCTATTTAATAAGATGATACCTTACATTTTATAATACGTACTATAAATACCAATGGTAGGCATTATTAAAAGTGTAGATTTTTAATAGTATGGATACTATTAAATTTTTATAGTACTCAACTATTAAAATTATGGTACTTGTTATAAGATATTAATGGAAAACTATTAAAACGAAAGTATTTGTAATTAAATTAATAGTATGAGTCCCTTTAATTTCAATAGTTTCAAAACTATTAAAACAATAGTTTGAAAACCATTAATTTAATAGTAAATCTTATTAAAAAAGGCTTTTTTTAATCAATGGTCGTCCCATTGAGCAGTTATAGGATATTTTTCTCTGAGTGTGGGGTTGCGGTATTGATTACAGCAAAGCGCCATCTATTATTTATCTTGTTAACTTTTTCTACCAAAATATATGCAAAGTTTCTTTTATAAGTATCAATTTAAAAACTTTTCAAAACTGCCCAACTAATTTTTCAATTTAAAATGGTAAAAAATCATCAACTCATGCAAAGGCAAAATGTCTCGTTTTTCGTTCTACAAGCCATTGCGGAACCATTCTCAAATAACAAATACACGTAGCCGTTCTCGTGCTCTATTCCAAAAATACGAAATACAAGCATTCCACAACTTCAGAGTGGATTGACATACAGACGTCATTCATTGGTGATTCTATAGGTACATAAATTGTTTTTAAATATTTTTTGTGGATAAATAAAGTCTTGGAAGTAATTAAACAAAATGAAAAACTAGATTTTTGTTTAACTCTTTCGATACCAAAATGCCATTAAATTTTTTTTTCGACAAAACAAGTAAGCATCTCAATGTTTTCGAACACTTTTTCCAAATCTGTCAAATCTTCTACTAAAAAAGGTTTTTTGTCTAAAATGCAAAAAATTATATTTTCTGAGTAATTTGTAAAAAAATTTTGCTTAACCCCTTTCTCCTTTTAACATTTCTTGCTCTACTCTAAATTAAGGGTTTGTACGTTAATTTTTTTAACGAGTTTTTCGCTTAAAAAAATGTCTATTATTGTGAAGATAGGATATTTGACTCTCACTTTTACAATAATGGATTTAAATAAGCTATTTCACACTAAAAGCTCTCGGATGATTGTGGGGATCAGTAACTTTGACAGTAAATACACAATTTTACATTATAAATCCTTATTCGTCAAATATTAGAGACCTTAAAAAAATAATTGTTCAATCTTTCTAAAAGACCATAAGCTAAAAAAATATCGACAACAGTTAACTTTCCCCGTTAATTTCGATTCAAATGCTTTAAAACAGAAAGCTTTTTTATAGAATCCATTAAAAAAAGCTCGTTGGCAATTCTTTGGAAACCATTTTTTTCGTCTCTCACAGCAGTAATGCTTTTAATGTGTAGACAGAAATGTTGAAGAGGGCGTTCTGATCGTACGACATTTTACAAGGTTAGCGGCTTACTTGGTTTTGTGTGAGCAGTTTTTCTCAATTCTATGCATCAGACCCCACTGTTCTTGAAAAGCTTCCCCCATTAGGCCTGAACATTTTTTTTTTAGTTAAATTTGAAAAAAATGTTTAGCCAGCTAACCAATCAGTGACAAAAAACTTAGCTTATCTCCAAGTCCCTTATATCGTCTTACATGCCCAATGTCTAACAGTCTCAAAGATTAAAATTGGATAAACTAACTACTCATTTTCCCAATAAAACGTTGAAGTTAAAGAACCAAGTTAACTCCTTTCTGATGATTTTGCCACTTCTGCTTCTTTTTTCGAAAGTGTTAGCTTTTTTAGGTAACATGTTTATTTGAATAAAAAAGAGAATGATGTTGCAACTTTATCTGGTAATTAAAACAATTACTGACTTCAAAATTGTCACTTTAATTAACATTAAATTAGAAAGTATTAACAGACAATCAAAAATTTCATATACGATGCAGATCATGCTCTTTCTCAATTAAGTTGTTCCTTCAAATGTGCTTCTGTCTTTTTAAAATATAATTATACCAAACGTCGCCGCCGCCGCCAACCGCCAAAACACGATTTCCACTCACGTAGGTAATCCTCCTTACCATCTTTCCTTTCCGTATCCGTTGTTAAATGAACATTTTCAATTCAGGTCATTTGTTAAATAGTGCAAACGAATTGAGGCTGGAAATAATTTCTTTTTCTTGTTTAGTGGATGCACGCAATTGCTTAATGTTATCCATTAGTTTTATCTCGTTTTTAAAATAGAAAACAAAAATAAAATTGAAAACATAAATAAAACATTTTGTTTCCTTTCACTTGCAGAATCCATGACAAAACTATTTCGCTCAACCCCCAAGCCGCCACCGACAACATTACCGACTCTAGCAGCAGATACCTCACAAGTTCCGGCCGCAATAAATTCTCAACAGCAGAAATTGCAACAGCAGCAGCAACTCCAGCTTCAACTTCAGCAGCAACAACAAGATGCAGACAATCTCTCGTTAGAATCCATAAACAGCCATATATCTCTGAGCAGTCACGTATCACTTCCGACCAATAGCTCTAGCTCGAGAAATGAGCAAGATTTAGTAATGGTATTACCACATCAGAGTGCTGGTGGCAACCCCTCTGCCATGGCATCAACCACCACCACAAGTGCTGGGGTCAATGATGATGCATTATCTAGTGCGTCAGCAACGGCATCAACAGCCCTGCTAATGGACAACACGAACACTCGCAATACTACAGATGACGAGGATGAGTCCTCCTCTGTTTCTGTCACAAAGTCACAACTGCTGGACGAGCTTGACGGCTGTGCCGACCTCCAACTGCCGACGTCGTCGTCGTCAATGGAATTTAACATCGGAACGATTTATGAACAAGCCATCATCTATTATACGACACGTTCCATTGCGTTGAAGTTTTTATTGACTGGCCAGCGAGGTTATCTACAATCGGATACCTTCGTGCGAGTCTCTATAAAGCATCTTTCATTGAATGTTATCGCTAATTGTGCTCGTCTCTTGCCGGAGGTGATGCAAATTCCTTTGGAAATAAGTTCGGCAGAGATAAGGCGCACCCAACTGGCCCTGCAGATACCCGAGGAAGATGAGCAACTGGCAATGGCGATGGCGTCCGGCGGCCACAGCTCAAACCATAGCAGCAGCGACACCAGCAGTAGTTCGAATGTTGGCAAGGACTTTGACCACCTCACAGATGAGTGTAGGCTTGTAGGGGAATTCACACCATTGGGTGAGCTAAGTGCTGGGAGTTTGATGCCTCTGGAAATTAAGGACGACCACTTTGGTGAGAGCACCACAAATGATTTCCTCAATCAACCGCTGAGTAAAAGTGCCGACCCATTGTTGTTGTTCGCTGAATTAGGCGGACCACTACCATCGTCATCATCATCGTCGCAACAGAAATCCCCAAAACCGAAACGTAATCACAAACGATCGGAACAAATTCTCTCAAAATCGGAAATAATTGAATCTAAAACAAGTCGCAACAGCGTTAAGGGTCGAGTAGCAGTGGCGTCGTCGTCGGTGGCGGTGGCGTTGGCGTTGGCGGTGGATGCTGCTCAACCAATAACATCGCAATTAAGAGACACATCGATTGGAAAATCCGCTGCGGAAAAATTCAATTTGGTCAACAAGCAGTCGCCCACTGACTATTTCTCCATGAGCACTGGCGGTGGCATTGGCAGTGGTAAAGCCATCTATGACATCCAACAACGGCAAGCCGCCCATCGGATACTGCGAGAGGGACATCAGCAGATCCTTTCCGATGTGTTGCTCTTTTACAATCATTCGGATCCAATTTTGCGTGGCGATGTGCAAATAATTATTGGCAATTTCATGCAGTCCACACTTGGCTTGTACCACAATTGCAATGAGTTGTTCGATATCGATTCCGGGTACAATGTCAATAGGAACAACGACAACGGTGTCGGTAACGGTGATGGTGATGGTAATGGTAATGGTGACGGTAAAGTTGGTGGTAATTGGGAACCGAATTGTCCCCATCACTCACCGCTGCATATCAATAGGCTGTTGGCAATTTTAATCAAGGTATGTATTTAAATTAGAACTGCTATGGTTAGTTTTTTAGTTTATACCAACATTTAATCGAAAATCTAACTCACTCCTAGTCTGCCCTCGGGATAAAAGAGAAGCGAGAAACGAGAAACAAGAAACGAGGCCGCGACACGGCTTAGGTTAGATGATTTGCTTTCGATCGCATTTTGACATTTTTCGGTCGTCATTAAATTGACGAGGGTTTCATGGCCGAAGAGATACGTATAATGTGTGGTTTTCACAAAGAACAACGACATCAACCTGAACCGTGCCACGCCGAGGTCCTGGTGGCGATGGCAATGGCGCGGGTGGCCAACGAATTTATTTAAATGCGGAAGTATTCAAATTTTCGTTTTGGCAAATAAGTCGATGGTTGATGGATATGTATTCGTTATTTGTGTAGGCTTGGTTGTCTGATTGGGTTTGTGGTGTTTGATTGACATTTTGAATTGAATTAGAATGATAACCTTGACGCTTTGACGTTTGAATAAAGACTGGTTAGGTCTTCAGGTGGGCTTTCATCGAAAGGATTCAATTTGTTTATATAAGAAACTTTTACAAGGATGCAAAATTCGTATCTGTTTATAGAAGATTTCAGATTTGATGGTTTTAAGATTTAAACTTGAAGGATTTCGCTTTCAAAAATGCCTCTTTAAGAGTTGATGTCATCTTTTAGACGTTAATTACTGAAATTTTAACATTCCAAACTTTAAAGAAAATCATAATTCTTAAAGTGCACTTGGGCGTATACGTGTTATTTTTGTCTTTTTCTTTTTAATTAATTACGTAGTGTCTTGTTTTTATTTCGAAGATATTTTTGCTTCATGGTGTCAATTTTCATTTAATTAAATATTTTCAATTAACGTTTTTGTTTTGGATTTAATGACTGTCTGGTAATCGAAAGACAGTCGGTGATGGTGGTGAGCGTAGGCGGATAAATTAATGTCTGCTTGACTCTTGACAATTAATATTTTATTATTTTTATCTCTAAAGATATAATATTCAAGATTTCGTAATTGTATATCTTTTTTGTTCATTATCTCAAATAAAACAAATTATATAAAAAATATTTAAACGCAAGAACAAAGTAGAAACCCTTGCAAAAATTAGTCAGCGATGCAGAAAGCAGAGACAACCTCGATGGATGACTTGACTATCGTTATGAATTGTTCTTTCTGCCTTGACATTCCTTTCTTTGAGTCTGATTTAACAAAAAGAAAAAACGAAGAAGCAACTTACCACCGATATAACTCCTTCGTTATCTATTTTTCTAACAATACATAAATATTTCAAAAAAGGACATGTATTGGATTTGCTTAAAACTTTTTCATTTATTCATTGACTCAATAAGTAATTCAGGTTAGTTAGTCCGTAATTCAGTTCAGTTAGTCAGTTAATCAGTTAGTAGTAAGTCAATTAGTTAGGCAGGAAGTTAGTTGGTTAGTTACTTAGTTAGTTATTTATTTAAATGTTTTAGTTTGTAAGTATTGCTAGTTTTTTTTCTCTTTTTCAGAAGGAATTTGATGCCTTGAATCTTTATGTTGCTATTTACAACTCTTTTATTTTGAGAAACCAATGCGTTTTCTTTCAGATGCCAGACTCAAACATTTCTAACCTAGAAAGGTGAAACTTTCATAGAACAACATGGTTATATCATCAAATTGATGTGTTTGTCTGAAATGCAAAGCATTTTTTTATTGAAGTTGTCAAGAGCAACTAGTTGTTAACATGGAAGAATATCTTCAGACCTCAAAGCGCTTCACTTAATATCAAATGCGAGAACAATCTGCATTTCAAAAAATAAGAATCCTTAATGATTCAGTTTTGTTTTCCGATTTTCGCCATCCTCCTCCACCTGAAGATCATGGTCATGAAGTAGACGCGAAAAGTTTCAAGTGAAATAAAAGGGTTCACAGAATTTACGTTCTTACAAGCACCCAAAGCATCGGATTTCTGCTCATAGCCAAGTCAATTGTTGGTAAAGCTTAAGACGACAACACTATACATATAATCGAATTGATAGTTAAAAAGTGCTTATGACAAACTGCAGAGCATTCCATAGAACTAACTTGGCGCAACCAGTGCCATCTTTTGTGTATTTCCACCCAACCCACAACCACATGTGCATTTTCTGATGATAATGGTGATGGGCTGATGGCAATGGCAATGGTAAAGGAGTAATCAGCTCCAAGAAGCTGAAGCATTTCACTTATGTGTAATTCTCTCTATACCTCTACCTCTGAGTACAGGACGAGAAACCCTAGATATGTAGATATAGGTATGCCTGGCACAAGGATGCCATCGGAGCCATTAAAGTTTGTAAATTCTTTTCTTTCCTTTCATTGTACACCATGCAGATTATACCACATACAGCCCTAGGGGAGTTCAAGGTACATATATATGTACACAGTATATAGACAGCGAGTATGAAAGGAATGCTTTGCGCTTATCTCGGGTTTTAAGGAAAGAAGCAGCGCTCTTACAAAAGGAGCAACGCAATTCAACCTATCCCAACAAGATACGAGTAAAGTATGGAAGTGAAAATAAAAGACAAAAATGAAATGGAAAAAAAAGAAAACGAAGGAAAACTCAAAACTGAAAAGGTTTCGTTGACTTTTACATGCGAATTGAAAGAACTGCAAAAACTGACTTCGGTTCAGTTCGTCTTAGTATGGTCTGGTGTGTATTATGCTATCCTCCAAATAGGTATCTGATGCTATAAATTTATCCTTAAGCAACGATACCTAAATAGAAGGAGCGAGTTGAAAAAAAATCTGATTTTTTTGTTCAACGGTTGGATTTGGTTTCAATGTGGAATAAGGGCCCGTCATTCAATTTTTCTGTTGTTTACTTCTACATCGTGTACAGATTTTTTGACAGGAGTGTCGTTAGTAATGATTCAATTTTTTGTTTTATAATCATTATAAACATTTTTGAATGACAGGTGGAACTGTAACGAATTGTACCTATTCGTTACTTGATACCAGTTGCCATTAAAATACCGCGGTATGAAAATACGTAATCGCTTAGAAATAAAAGGAACAAAGTTTTCATTGAAAATATTTACCCTTCAAAGTTACGTGGGAGTTTTCTCTTGTTGTTAATCGTTAGTTTAAAGTTGCAAGTTGTGAGTACCGAGTGTGTATCGAATTTAAGATTTCAATACTATTACCTGAAATACTTATTTTGTAAAAAGGAGAAATTCATATTCTGGAAAATAAAGCTTTATAAATATTTGACAGATTGAAGCCATTAGGGTTCACATTCGTGAAATATGCTATCAAATGTCACTTCCTATTCGTTGCTTGAAATCTTTTGGGCAAAATTCGTTTGATTGAGCGACGACGGTGGTTTTGACAGATAAGTATTTTTTTTTCGACGTGCAAGAGTTGATTAATTGCTTTCTGGACCTGGAATCATTTATCCATACTATACCATGTTTTAGTTTTCCCGGTAAAATGTCAATGGCGACCGTGAAATGAACGAACCGTTTCAAATGTTGTCAAAACTGAACGAAAAAAATAAATATGTATTCATTTGTGTGAGTTAATGACTTAAAGAAACAAGTGACAGCTGATTTGACAGATATAACGTCAACAATATAACAGCTTTCTACTGTCAAAGAGTTTGAATGTCTCCTTTCCTTTTTATACATGTTTGAAGATTCCTGTCAAACTTTTGAGAAAAAATTAAAAATTGAACGATTTTGTTAATTGCATCTTTTGGGCCTCATCAAGATACCTTGCCAAATCCAGCCCTCACTCCTGATTGAAGAATATGCTTTTCCAAATATAGAAAGAGAAGAAAAAAAAAAACATAGTTCTTAGCTTCAAGTTTTCATATGGTGTAGGTAGAATGAAAAGAAAAGTTTTTGTTCGGCTTCCTGTTTTCCCATACTCCGATGCTTCTTAAAAATTCACCTCAACTCCTCGTTTCTCGCTCCCACACTATCTATACCTATGTATAGTTACATGCACATCTCTCTCTCTCTCTCTTATGCAAACACACTCGCTCTTCCATGAATCCATTGATGTTTGGATATGTTTGGTGTGTGTTGTGTGTACACATTCTTAAAATGTCTTATTGAATTTATATTTATCTTCTTTTATGCGAATACAGGGCTTACAGGACGACATTCACACAGTGGTCATACATGCCCTGAATGCGGTTGATAAAATATTTCCTTTGCTGATGTCCAAATATTTGAGTGCGTCCTTCATCCAAAAAACGGCAGCAGGCTTTAGTGGCAGGAGCAGCTTCAGTAAAAGTCACCAACATGCACCGGATGGAACTAATGACATTGGAGTGAGTAATGGCAGTGGCCAGAATCTGAATCAGAATCAGAATCAGACTCGGACTCAGACTCAGAATGAGAATCAGAAGCAGGACGAGGACCAGAACCAGGACCAGGAGCACTTATTGTATGCTGATGATGATACACTTATTGGGAATCTATTGAAATGTTTTGAAGTCCACCATCACCATCGCCTCCAACACAACCGAAGTAATGGTAATGGAATTTCGGTTTTTGCGACTGACGAAAAAGTCAATTGTGCCAGTGCAAGTCCTACTCGGCCAGGCTCTGCCTCAACGGCTGGCCACGACCACGACTACGACCACGACCACTGCCTCAATCAACAAAACCATCAACCAGGATGCCGGGAAAAAGAACGAGGACGAGGACGACAAGTAGAAGCTGGAGATTTTTTCATCATATCCCCGAAATTGCTATTGAGCAAACTTCGCCTGTGCTATCACAATAAATATTGGTTGGTCCTGAATAAATACGCCGAAGTTATATCGAATCTGGACTATGATGCAATTCGAGAATATTACGGAAATGATATTGCCAGTACTTATGAGGTGAGTCCTTTTTTTTCCTTTTTTTGAATAAAGTTTCAGCCTCTTATTATGTTTGGAGTCAGGACTCGGGACTTGGGACTTGGGACTCGGCATGGTAATGGCAATGGAAGGATTTTTGTGATTTTTCAAATTTATTTTAAATTGATTGAAAGTATGTAATGTGCCCATACAGTGACAGTACTAGTGCTAGTGCCAGGTCCAGCGTCCAGTGCCTTTATCCTGTCCTCTTGATGGCAGCGAGAAGTGGCCGGCCGCCTTGCCGTTGCCGTTGCAGTTGGTTCGCTGGTTGCTTGAATGGAGTTGGATTTATATTTATTTACCCTTTTGATCTCTCGGCGAGTTGGTTTGGAATTTTATTTTCCAAAAATCGGTATGTCCCTGTTTTTGGTTTTGAATGGCGCCATGGCCGTTCACTTTGGAGCAGTGTCTACCTGTACCTGTGCTGGATTCTGGAATCAATTGTTTGTCTGTTTGTTTGATTTTTTCTGTTGGTCTATTGAGATAAATGAAATTGATCCACAATCGAAAAGCCACTCGGTCGGATTGTTAAGTAAATTTCTCGGAGCGTTTACGCTTATAAGTAGGTTTGGTATTTTTGGCAAAATGAATTTGTATTAAGTTTTCCTTTTGTATTTTGTTTGTTTTTTTTTTTTTGGAGAAAGAAAATTGGAAAATCTGTTGCCGGTTAGAAATTTGAAGGGCCATTTTATGGATACCACTCTTCAAGTGGAATCTATTGTATCTTAAAGTGCTGCAGTTTTGGAAGGATTTAAAAGGGAAAATAAGAACAGGAATGAATCTTTGGTTACAGAAGGATCTATGTTTATAAAATATGAAAATAAAATGCTTACACTCCGGTTCAGTCAATTAGATTCAGTGGCCACAGATTTCTTGCCTTGATCAAAGCTTTAACCTTGTTTGAAACGATGTAAGCAGATGAGTACACTTCTATGGAATAAAATGTCTGTATTTGATATCTATACATTTTCCTCACGTTGTACAGTGGAAGTCTAAACTCCAATTTTGGTTTATACTTCAATTTAAGAATTAATCGTGTTCAAAGTTTTGTTTTCACCTTGAACTCAGTTTAATTTGCAGATTAAGTTAACCGACAGTATTTTACCGTTAAAATTCTAGTTCAGCATTTAAAACCTCTTCTTACGGTGACATTTCAATTCAACCTCAACAAAAACAAAAATATTTATTAGTTGTCATGTTCTTTATGTCAGAAGTAAAGAGAAGACAAGAAAATATAGTTGAAAAACTTCATGAAAGAGACATTCTAAACACGTTACGTTACATTACGCAATTGAAAGAGGTTCAAGTAAATTGAAGTTCAGATTTCACTTTGAAACCGGACGATTTAAACTAAAAAACTTCAACTCAGTTTAACTTTCAGCTGAACAGAAGTTTAAACTTAAAAACAACATTTCAATAAATGTCATAATTTTTTCCTGACCCATATACTTAGACCTCGTACATAGTAGAAGGACGTACTCTAAAAGCCAGTGAAATATTTATAAATCAAGAGATCATAAAATATTTCAAAATTGCCGACATCTGAAAGTCGTTTTAGTTACACTATTTCTAACTCAAGAACGGCTGAACCGATTTGGCTGAAATTTGACAGTTTATAGTCTGGAATAGTCTATAGGTTAATGTGTGGCTTCCGTGGCATAGATTTCTTTTAATTTTTCACTCACACCAGAATGACTGAATTTATGAAAAAAATTGCATAGAAAATCGAATAGGCAACAACAATATTTTTCAAAAGTTTGAGTTTCTGTATTAAATTGGGCCCAAACGAAGTTTCCCGGGTCCTCTAGTAATCTTATGAAACAAAATAGTATACGAAAATGTTCAGATATACATACAAATGTATCTTCTAAAGTGGGAACAACTTCTGAAATATCGGAATACAGAGACAGGCCTTTTAAATAATTTATTCAATGTCTTATGTACCATTAATTTATTTGGAAGGAAAAGTCGTCGTCAATAGGCGCGAACATATCCTGTTGGAAGGTCTTGGGTCTTCCTTGAATAATATTGCTTACACCAATGAAAACTTTTGATCAATCTGTAAATTGTAAAAGTATTGGATGCATTCCGAACATCAAAAAAATGTTGTAATGGTTTTGGTGTTTTAATAATTGAATGTCGATTTAAAACAGTCAATTGTGTCCACTTCTTCTGAGAGTTCTCACTTTTTCTATTTATGACAGATTAAAAAAAAACGAACTATTAATTGAAAATAAGTGTGCAGTATTTGAATTCAAGGTTCAACAGTTAGAAGACTGATGAGTAAATTCAAAAAAACCGAATCCATTATAGAATGAACTTTTCTTGTGCGTTGACTTACCATTTCTGCTGTAATGGTTTCTGCAACCTTAAACCTCATTTTCGAATTTTGAAACAGTATTTAACTACAGTTCCGAGATCTTACATATCGTCATCAGTAAGAAAGAGCCGCTATTTAAAATTTCATACAAAAACAAGCATCTGTCATATGTATTAAGGTCTATAAATGTGATCAATGACAACATAGTCAACCTAGTCTTTTAGCACGATGTACATTACCTCCAATGTTTCCCTATTTTTTTTATAACCTTCAAATATATCTTACGATTTCTCAAGCCCCTTGTGTGCTGTCTTTTTTGACTTCGATCCACTATTCATTACTTGACACATTTGTCTTTGGTGAGCTGAGAAAATGAACGCCATCCCTAGTGTCAACTGGCCTTAAAAACTTATAGTAATTGTCAATTTTTAAAATAGTCAAGTTTTTCTCTTAACATCTTTCGCCGAAACAGTCCCAAAATTTGGATGCGTTCGTTAGAAAACTGATTCTTGAGAAATTTAAGGTGTCGACACAATTTTGTGGTAGTTTATTGAACTACTCAAATAAGTAGATTCCTTTTTGTATTTGGTATACTCACCTAGACGTTTAGAAAATGTCTTTCCCAAAAATATAAATCGGGAGTAACTAGTTGAAAAACTACAAGCTCATTTTGTACAAACATATGTCTTAATTTCCCTTTCGTTCTTCTTCTAATGTTACCACTTGTAATCAACGAGTCGGTTCTAACCAAACTCTTAAACTTCCAGAATTTCATCACTACTTTATTTATTTAAAACTAAATTTAAACGTTTCCCGAAAAACTCCTTAAAGCTTAACGTACCTACTGATGTTGACTTAATGTTCAAATTCCAACTCTGAAACCATGTATACCTAGACTTATCCTATGCTCAAGCAATAAACTTTTTTTTTTCTAATATGTATTTCCAAGAAATTGTGGTTAGGTCTATTTTTATACCACTTCCTCAATACTCAATACCACGCATTTCAGATGTCATTTAATTTTGTACGAGTAGGTATTTCAAATTTCCCAAAACAGCCATATCAGTAATTGTACACCCCTATCACCATCAATTTCCAATAAAAACCAAACCCAATCGAATTCCCATTCCTATATGTAGGTATGTATTTCCATTTTCGTTCCTATTGCCATTGGTGCTTCGATTTTGATTTTATCGTCAGCAAAATAAATTGGTTCCACTCGTGTAAACAAATTTGCCACTCCCCCGTCCCCCCTCACTGCTGTGCACCTCCTTTTTGTTCGTTTTCAAGTTTCCAGCGAAAACAAACTTAATAGCTGATTCAATGTAGTTTCTGCGGTTCCAAATGGTTGGTTTATGGCTTTTTATGTTTAGGAACCATTCAATCTGTTTTCACTTTGTTCTCTTCCAGCTCCATGTCTGCCTACCACTACCACCTCCTCCTCAATTTCTCCCCTCCCCTGATTTCAAATCCTCCACAAAACGACGACGACCGACGACCGACGACGACGTTGATTCAAAGAAGTAGAAATAATATAAAAATGAAAATAGAAAAAAAAAAGAAAGCAAAAGATTCCTCCATTTCTGGTCCTTGCGATGATAATAATCAATCTTCTTTTCCTTTGTGGCAGAATACATTTCTGGAAGAACTGGTGCAACTTGTTGGCGACGATGATTCTCGCGTCAGGGAGCATACCGCTGATTGCCTGTGCCGTTTTATTATTCAAATATCGGGCCACCACCACCACCGCCAACGTCAACAGGAGCACTTCCGCCAAACGCAGATGGCTGAAAGGACTCTCGGTAGCACAACTCCCGGACAACTCCGCGCCACGTCTTCGAAGGAGCTCTATCAGACCAATTTCAATTTGTTGTGGGACTTCTACGACTATCGCTTCTTCCAGGGCATGTCGATTCCAATCCGTGATTTACTCACAGAACACAGTCAGTCGATGCGATTGGCAAATGGCGAAGTTTTGGCCAAAGTTTTGTACAGACTCACAAACAAGCTGATGGAGTTGAACGATAGGAACCTGCAGGTAAGTGTGCTGCTGCTGCTTCTTCTGTGACCACGATCACGACCACGACGACGACGACGATAAAGATGCAAAATCCTGGTCGTCCTTGTTGTTGCAGAGAAATGGCAGAAATCTAATTTGACCTGTTTGTCTGTAAAATGAAAATGAAAATGAAAAAAAAAGAAAACTCATCCCTGTTTTTTATGAATTTTTTATGATTCCCACAGTGTGGCATTATTTATGCACTGAAAGTCCTGTTGAAAGCATTCAACTTTTTCGATTTCCGTGAGATTTGGACGGAGTTCAACTTTGTGGAGATTTGCCTGAAGTTCGCTTATCATAACTACGCGACGGCGTTGGATTTAAATTGCCAGAATGACCTAATGGAAGTCACAACAACATTGATTGCAGGTGAGTAGGTCAAAGAAGCGAACTGATTTTATCGAGTTTTTTTGCTTTTCATGATTTTTTATTCAGAAAAATAATAAGGCAGCTTGGATCTATACAGAGCTCCATGTAGTGTTGTAATGAAAAACGTGGTTTTTAGGTCACGTTGCATTGGAGAAGATTCTATATTTTTTTTTAAGATTGTCTCATCAAGAATCCTTTTTTTTTAGGATTTATTAAATTTATTGTTAAAGAATATACCATAGTTTGATGAAGGGAGTGTTTCTGTTTAGAATTTGGGGCGACTCTTGGTCACGAACTAACTTCTTTTAGGCCCAAGAAAATAGTAGGTCTATAGACTTGGTTAGGAACAAAGGTAAGATTCGATAGATTCATAAGATTTTTGTCTGGAAAATGAACATCGCAATTAAAAACGTAATGAAAACAGTAAGGGCCTGTATTGAAGATCCTTACTGTTTTCATGACATTCAGATGACATTTTGACAAAGTAAATGTTCTATCTCAACTATGCCGTTTTGGGTCTGGGAGCTATTTAAGCTTTAGCTAGAAAGCAAAATCTTGTACTTCTATACGATTGACGTCTTGTGTCAAATTTATTCGCTTCGTGGTTCTTTGTGAGATTTGGCTATGTTAAATCGACGTTTCAGGGTTATCTAAAGTTTGATGGCTGATAGTTGCGAATTTCCAACTGTGTTGACATTTATGTTCAGTAAGGTTTGGAAATTCAACATTTCGTTGAACAGCGCTTCCATCCACCGGACAAGCTTTTAGTGAAGTTATCGATGGATTTCGCACTTTTCTCTTTTCTTTTCTCTCTCGATTTTTACGCTAAAATGTCGATTCTTCACCGGTCTTAATTCGTTGACATTATTGTCTATAAAATACAGAAGAATTACGTGTACAAAAAATTGATTCTGGACTCTTGTTTTTCTGGAGCGACACCAATATGTCAAATGTTTCTTTTATTGAGACTGGAGTCCCACAAGGCTGCATTCTTTGGCCTCTTCTTTTAGCATAAATATTTGACTCGTAGTATGGTCGTAGGAGATTTAAATTAAAGTCTATGCACACTTTCACGGATTTCACGGATAGATTTTACGTTTCGTTAATGAATGTATGTCTGTTAATTGCATACTGAACTAGAAGACTCAAATCCTCCAGATATTCAACAAAAAGTCAGTTATCAAAGTTAAGAAGTTCTTATTGGAAACTCTTTCTATGAAGCCTGGAAATTTTAGAAGCAGTTATTTAACCCTATTCTTCTTCATCATAGAAGTAATAAGATGTTGTCATTTCTTTTTGTAGCAGCTGTCAGATTTGATATTTAGCTATCAAAACGTTAATTAAAAATTAATAATAAAGGAAGTATCGAAAAAGACCCATCGATAATTTGAGTCAACATTCTCTAAAGATAAAGACTCATTGACTCATTGGTTCATCACCGGACCGTATTTCTTTTAAAATGAGAATACAGCCAAAGTTGCGATACTAACAATTGTTAAATGTAAACGATGTTGACTGACTTTCTGTAACCGAAACCTTAATTGACATGGCTATAAATCATAGCCTAAAACCATTTAAGACTGTTAAGGAAAACTTCAGACGCGGATTTATCGTAAGATGAGCTCTTTACCTATTTGATTATTTTTGTAGGCTAGTGTTCATTAATAAACTTACCACTTTGTCCAACACTTAAGACTTTATTACCAAAGTAAAGACGCAGAGATCCGGTCAATTCATCAAAAATTGGTCAAACTGGCATTTAAGTTTCTAAATGATGAGAAGCTATTAGGATCAATTTCTTGTCTCGCACAGTTTTTCTTTCATAAAACATAGACGAGATTTTTTTGTTATTTTAATAATTATTGTTTTTATATCAAACCGGGTGGATGGCGGGAGGGGAGGAGTGAAATAGTACTCCCAAATTCCCCGCCAGCAAATTTATCATA
The DNA here is from genome assembly GCA_905146935.1 of Scaeva pyrastri. Lineage (NCBI taxonomy): Eukaryota > Metazoa > Arthropoda > Insecta > Diptera > Syrphidae > Scaeva > Scaeva pyrastri. Next base: position 132,712,369 of record LR989927.1, read on the forward strand.
AATCGGTTTACTCTCTCTTAATCTATTCAACACCAGTTTAAAAACAAACGCAAAAATTACGCCTTTTACTGAAACTGACAACCGGAATGACAAATCCAGCTTTTTCGATTTTTTTTTGTTTGATTAAAACCTCCAATTTTCAAATAAAAAAAAAATTAAAACACCCAACAAATTAAATGCCACCGCTCTTAAGTCTACACTTTATTTACTTTTTAATTTCATATTTAGACAATTGCTATTTAATTTAATATTATGTCACAAATAATCATATGATTTTATTATTTTTTTTTTATATATAAATCGTTTTCAATAATGAACTCAAATAAATGATTTAAAAAAAAAAAAAACAAAATACAACCAAAGTGTAAATCTTTTATCAGCGCATTATTTTCCATTGGTTGCTTGGTTACATCGTCATTAAGTATAATTATAAAGGTGAAAACACAATTAAAACCTTTATCAATAAATACACACACACACACAATACAAACACATACAATCACACATATACACATATGCAGGCATTGTATATATGTAAGTAAAGTATTGATTATTAATATAATCTGAATTAAATTTATCGGAAAATTACGTATCATTTAATTTACCACCATTTCAACCACACATAATTGTTGCAATTATAAATTGATATTAATGTACATATTGCTGGGATTCGATAAAAAGTAGCTAACTTTCAGCATCTAAATGAAAATGTAAATAAAACAAAAGGAAATAAGAAAATCTGAAACAAATATTTAAAAAAAAAATGTTCAATAAAAAAAAACTGTTAATTAAAATTCACCATATCAGCCCACACATTATTGAAGTTGATTTTTTTTTTAATTTTAAATTGCATCTCTAATTTTTTTTGTTGAAACCCCCTTGAAATATCAACAATATTCCCCGCCGCTCTTCGTCGTCCGTTTGCCGCCCTCTGTCCCACCTCGCAAGTCATTCCATTTCTATGCCAGTCGATCGATGATGTGGGCAATTTGATTAAATCAGAACTGTTGCATTATAATGTGGCTATATAAATGCGAATTAAAATATAAATAGGTACCGTAATAAACTCAGATTCATAAATTGTAATGGAATTTTGCAAAATGTGAAATTGTGGTTACCTGACCTGAGGTTTTCTTCAGAAACTAGTCTTCGAAATTCGAATTTTAAAATGTTTTCAGAATCACCCATGTTCTCTTTCTCTTAAAGCTTTTAAGCAGAGGGTGTCTCAAAATTTGAACAAGATTTTTACAATTTGACAGTTTTCAACATAAGAAGTGGTTAAAAAAATGAGAACAAATCACCAAATTTTGACAGCTCAATGCCATTGGAAAATTAATAGCAGTTCTAAATCAACAATTGTAATCTGGTCACCCTATACTTGATTTAACATAGAAAAAGCTTCTTTGGAATTAAATTTAAATTTATTTGTAATCAATGGATTGATATTTTCCAGTCAGCTGTTGTTTTGCTTATTTGACATTATAAATAGAATACTACACAATGCCATTTTTAGACTTTGGTTTATCTAATTTCAAAATTTAATGATATTTTTAAATTATATATAATATATTATCCGGATTGTGTTGTATATCTTAACGGTGAAATGAGACAATTGAGACTTGAGATTATCCAAAACCAACGTGTGATAGAGTTTGATGCTTTAAATCCTACCGCTTTGAGCATACAATCCGGACATTCCATATAAAATCTCATTTTCATAATTAAAATATTCACAAAAAACGGTCACAACCATATAAAGTAAATTCAAATAGCTTATATCGAATTTATGTATATTAAGTTAAAATGCATTTTTTTTTCAAAATCTGTGTCAATTTCTGACATCTGTTTATCCGAATTATCCTTTTTCTTTGCTTCACTAATATCCATGTCAAATTTGTTTTCTATATCCTTTTATCCTTTTATCCGAATTATCCGTTTGCTTTTCTTCTATACTTAAAAGTCGTTATTTATCCCAGATAATATTCGGAACACCTAAAATTAAGGCTTCTACTTGTTTTATATAACAATACATTTCAATTTTCGACACTATTTATGTACTATATCCTTATAGGTATCTATTTAGATATCCGAACCGGTTTTAAATATGCTGTTATCCGAATTATCCGTGTGGTTTGTTTCTCCCCTTTGAAGTCGATATTTCTCTCAAATCATATTGGGGATTTCAAAAGTCCATAAATATCAATTTTGATTTCCACCATTCTCCATTAACAATACTCGAATCTCATATCCCAAATCCGAATGCTTTGATTCACAGCTATCCGTTTCAAATCTAATCCGTTTCCGTATCTAATCCGCATCTTTCTTTATTGAATACCCTTTAATCCTAATTTTCTTTTTTCTTTGTTTCATAACTATTCCAATGGGATTCGTATATCCGTTTATCCGTACTTTGACTGTGCTTTGTTTCTCTCATTTCAAGTCGCTATTTTTTGCAGATCATATTGGAAAGTTTTAGCATTCTTGAATTCATGTTTAAAAATCTGATATTATTTTTCAAATACTATCCGAATAATATCCGAATGTTCTCATTCACTACTATCCGTGTTTAAATATCGTATATGTTATCCAGATTCGAATGTTATTCCGGATACTAATATTTTTCATATATTTATTTATCCGAATTGTCCGTATGTTCTGATACACTAAATAATCCAGATCCGAATGTGTTTCAAATATCCGTTTATCTCAATTATCAAAATGATTTTATTTACTTTTATCCGTGTTCAAAGTTCAAGTATCGTATACCTGATACGAATCTCATTCGGATATTCATTAATGCTACTATTGTTTGTATTAAAAGTTCAATAATCTAACCTCAGATTAGAATTTGTTTCAAGTACTGTCAATTTATACTATCCGTTTGTTTCAAAACTATCTACATACTTCCAAAGTTTGGTTAATTTGCTCGGATTTAAATCGTTCTTCGAGTATCCGTTTATCCACATTATCCATATGCTCTGTTGTATCGCGTTAAAGGTTCGAATAACATATTCGGGATCTAAATCTTTTCCGGATATCCGTTTAAATTAATTATCCGTGGGCTCATATTGTGATTACTTGACATCCATTTTATACCCACTAAATGAAAACGGATAAAGGGATTGTAAGTGAGAGATTTACTTGCAAACAGGCTTAAATTTATCCTAAAATTCTTCACACCAACACCTACACTTTGATATAAGATTAGGGAACTGTTAAATTAAGTATGGTCACCCTATAGCATATGTTATGTACCTACCCGTGTGTACAAGTATGTAAGTTCGTATATTTATGTATTTATAATCACTCGTGGACCAATCCTTCGGATATAAATTAATTCAAAAAATAAAAAAAAATAAAAAAAAATAAAACCTCACCCATCGCATGCACCGGGGAGCAACCAATCTAGATGTAGTTTTATTGGATTTATATTGGAAAAAGGATGCAAATAACAAATAAAGCGCAAATACCTCGAAATATAAATTAGCATCGGAAATGCTCGTAATATTTCAATTAATTAATAATCGAGCTTTATAGCTCTGCGAGTTCTGGAGTTCAGGGTTCTTTTTTTTTTATTCTCTCATTTTTATAGTGCACTTTGTGTGTTCGATTCATTTTCATAATTTACTCTTTCTTTCCGCATGAACTGCTCCACTGACCAAGGCTTTCAACGCAACGTGTCCCCCCTCCCCATCAACCCCTCAACTGCATTAAAGTGGGGCTCCGGCTACCCCATATTCGAGCACGAAGTTCCACCCCTGGTTGTCCTTAAATGCTAATAATAATAATTTCTTTTTTTTTTGACTTTCATGACTTTCATGGTTTTGCATTTATTTTGTTTGGTAATTGAGTTATGATAATTCGATGCCGGGAATTCTTTGCCGATTTATCACATACTCGTACATATCGCGACAATAAAACAGGTTATTTTTATTTTCAGTTTTTTTTTCGCATTTGATTGTGTTTATGAAATATTTATTGTAGTTTTTTTTTTCTTTTTTTTTTGTGTGTGAATATAAATTTAATTGTTCTCTCATTTGCAGGCAATGTTTTAACAACAAATGTCATCAGCCAGAATAGCTACATCGATAATATATTGACACATACGATGAAAATAATTAATATATACTATCACCTGTTCACCAATCAGAAGCCATTGCTTTTTGCCAAAGTCCAGCGAAACGATTTATTTTCGAATGCCAAAGAATTGGCGATTGTTAGTAGTGTGGGTTATTTTGGAAACGATTATGTTTACATTAAGTTGTATAATATTTTGAAAGCTGCTAACGATAGTTATAAGGTGAGTTTAATTTTTTGAATTTTATTCAATATTTTTGATTGCAGAAATGAAATAGAATATGATATTTAATTTAAAAAATATGAAAAAATAGTATAAAACATAACTTTTGCAAAATTAAAAAAAAATTATGATGATGATTTTAACCCTTTTCCGGCTAACATTGCGAAAACGTGATGTCATGTTTGCGAACGTCACTAGCTTAAATGATGTTTTATTTTAACGAACGAATAACTAATTTTAGAAAGTTGATTGAATTATCCATTCCACTTGTTTTTAAATTTTTTTTCGAAAAATTAATTTTCTATTTTTGAAAGTGTTTTTGAAAAGCTCAAACACTTTTAAAAACCGAAATTTTTAAGCGATTAAAAAATGTAGCAATATTACATTACTTAAATTTTTTTAAAACTGTTAAGGAAAAGTTCAATTTATATTTTAATATTCGTTTGAAATAATTCATGCCAGTTGTTGTTTAGTTAGTGATGTTAAATTCCTACTTTGCGTTTTCGAAACATCCGCCAAAAGTAGTAGATTTTTTGTTTGTGGAGTTTTTACTTCACATGAAATGGGATTTTTTCGAAATAATGTGGGATTGATTTGTTTAATTATAATCCGCCAGTTGTAAGTTAAAAATCTCTTAAAAACGTATCCGTGTTTGGAAAAATAAACAATTTTTTATTTTTAACTGCCAAAAAACTTTAAAAAATCTTTGATGAATCCGAGTTCAGACAAAAAAATCGAAATCAATTTAAATGTATGTAAATAGTAAAATTGAAGCAAAAAGTATTATTTTGCCAACTTTTTTTTTGGTGCTCAAAACCGACGGAAAAATACGATGATTCTAACAGTGCATAAACATTCCAAAATGTTGACTTAACTTTAAGAAAATCCGTGTTTTTAGAATTACATGTCAATGTAATCTAATAGCCACTGCGTTGAAAATTGGAATTGAAAGCAAATTATTTGGAATTTTGTTCTTTTCGGGAATACATACAGTAACTCAACCCCAGTACCAGTTAGATCTATATTGTTCTAGTGAACCAGTATTTCACTGCTATGTGATAAAAGATGCCTTGAGCTAAGATCAATTCAACAAAATAAAACCATATTTATACATGGAACATGGAAATTTATGCAACTTGGGAAAGATCTTTCAATCTATGAACAGATGATTCTTAATTATTATGAATGAAATTCTGTAATTCGGATATAAGGAAGCAATCTTGACAGACCCGACAGAAATGAAGTAAAAATGACGTGGGTGCATCGATTTCGTATTCGACGAGAAAAGACAAATTGTTGTGTTCAATTCAAATCTTTTTTCCGTAAAAAGTTTAACGTTCGGCTCAATCTGAGATTCTCTGTTGAAAAGTATATAAAACTAATATTTTATAAACATACACATATTCGTATGTGACAAGAAGAATAGAGTTTGCCAAAACGCATAAAGATTGGCCAAAAGAGGAATGGAGGAATGTTCTCTGATGGAGCGACCAGAGCAAAGTTATCCTTTTTGGGTCCAAGGATCGTCGAGAGTATGTGAGAACACCTCAGAATGCAGCAAACGATCCACGGTACACTAAGAAAATAGTGGAACATGGGTTTGCTCTTCCTACTACGGGGTCGGGCCTATTTATCCCATCAAGGGTATAAAGGATGCAGTTTAAAAGGTTAAAATTCCCTACGCTAAAGAAGAAATGACGTTGGTTTGGGTATATCAGCAAGATAACGATCCAAAACACACTTCGAAAAGAGCAAATTCATGGTTTCGGAAGAAAAGGGTATGAATTATAAAGTGGCCGGCTCAATCCCCTGACCTGAACCCCATTGAATTCAAAAGAACTGTTGGAAGTAGTGTGAGATTCGTAGAACGCAATATCAATCAACAGGTGTAAAGCTTAAATACGATGCCACACAGATACACTTTTATATTCAAAAATAATGGTTATGCAACAAAGTATTAATGTTAAGCTAAAGTTAATAATATAGTTTCATGCAACTTATTACAGTTTTTCTTAGTTTTAGCAATACAATGTTACGCGATGCTATTTTTGTGAACAGCTGTAAATTAAAAAAAAATGTCCACTGTGATAAAAATAACGTTAAAAACTTAACTCTATTTTTTTATTTTTAATACCAATGGACGACCTTAATTTGTTATTTAAATTTTAGTGAAACTATAAGATTCTCCAATAGACCAAAATTGGCAGTGTGGCACCTGGAGCTGGTATAGCCGCCGGAAATGGGTTTAAAAAATGTCTCTAGACGTCGTGATTTGACAGATATCTAATAAATTATGAGGGCTGTGGTAGAAATTCAGTGCTTCAAAATTTAGCTGTTGAAATTCTTACTGAGCAACTTTAAGTTGTGGTTGGCAGATCTAAGAACAAGAACTCACTTTCTCCAAATATATGCTGCAAATTCAAACTCTGACCCACTTCGGTCTGTAATTTTATAAATTTCAACTCGATCTAGGTATACATTTTCATGTATTTTTCAACTCAACCTGAAAAATCTGTCACTAAAACACACTCCAATTCAATTAATGTTGGGATATCAATTTTGGGATCAAAAAAAGTGTGAGTTATACGAATAAAGTGAATAAAGTGTTTTTTTTTTTGGAATTGTGTTACTGCGATAGCTAAAGGTTACCGTGGGAAATGGTATAGTAAATCATGAACTGAGAACAGCTAAGTCGAAGTTACTTAAATTAACTTCAGTTTCAAAATTTTCATGAATTGACTAAAGTTTTGTTAAAGCAGTAATTTTTTTTCGACAAAACTAAATTTTTCAATAAACTATCCATCAAAAAAACTATAACTAAGTTGCGTGCAATTTTAAAACTTCCTTCCATTCGATTCCCCTCCTATTTCGGAATAATGCATAAAGTTCTTGTCGTTCTTAGCTTCGGTAGATATTTATTTCTTTTCTTTTCATTTTATTCAATTTTTCTTTTTTGTTCTTAGTTTTTTTTTCAAACTATTGAAATTGCAATTTATTTCATTTTCAGATGACCATAAATCAAATCTCTGGCGCAAAACTAATTTCCCTCCTACGGACCTGCATCAATACGCTTAGTACTTGCATCGAGTTGCGAGTGAACTGTGGCGACCCCTCTCCCTCTGGCAATCCAATCAAATTAATCGAGGAAATTATACAGTATTTGACTAAGCTAATCAATTATGCACCGACCGAGAGCATAGCAAGCTTAAGGCAACTATTAAAATTCTTATTCGGACGAAATTATGGTAGTCGATGCTCCGACTACCAGCTCCACATAAATCCATACTTGGAAGCCAAATCTATAGCAACTGGGATGAATATGATGGCGACAGAAACAGGAGCAGCATTTGGGGGTGGCTCTCCAAATGGGAGTCCATCGCATTTCATTTCGACCTCAACTCTTGACAAAAGCTTAATTGGTACGGGTGGAGGTGGTAGTGGTAGTGGCGGTATTTTGGGCGCCACTGGAAACCATAACCGAATGCCAACGACCACCACCATGAGTTCGACCGTAGTTTTTGGTCAATTGTTCGCCACTGGATTAGAGCTTCCATTGTGGAGGAGCGACACAGAGAACGATTGTGCTAAGCATATTAAACTATTCGAGCCATTGGTCATATACTGTTTGACGGTAGGTATATCCGGTTCCGTTCCGGACTGTATATACATTCGTATTGTGTGCTCTTCTATTTCCGTTTTCAAAATTCAAATCCTATTTGATTTAGATTTAGATTTAGATTAACTCTGCAAAAGAAACTTATTAAAATACATTCCTCGTTTTTTATTGCATGATAATGGGATATAATAATTTTTTTTTAAAATGTTTCTTTTTTTTTAATTCTTTTGTTGTTGTTTCATTTTAGCTTTTTATGAGATCAAATTCAATTGTGCACGCTTCCATTCTGGAACTGCTTTCGCAATTGTTGGATCTGAATGTTACCTACAGCGTTTTGGACTCGAAATTTGTGATATACGATGAAATAATGAAGAGCTTGGAGTTGATTGAGAGCGGAGTGGCAAGGTAATTGTTATGACTTGTTAGTTTTAAATGGGGAACATAAGTAAAGTAGTGTTTTTTTGGTAACTGAATAATACGCTACATCGCAAATTTAATATGGAACACAATAACACCAGATTAATTAAAAAAAAAAAAATAAATAAGTCAGTAGTCAACGAAAAGTAAAAGAGAGTTATAAGTAGAGGAAAAAAGTTGAGGGTGTGTTCGTTGATTGATATTTTATTCTCCGACTGCAGTAGGTAAAAAGTGTAAACGTTGGATTAACGTTGGATAAACGTTTAATTAAAAAAAAGTCACTTAAAGTCACATTTTTACATATCTATAAATTGATCATGACAAACGTTAACACTTTAACAGATTATTTTTAGAATTAAATTTAAGACTGTATACAAGTTGAAGCATCACAGGTATAATATTGAACCACTAAATAAATTGGTGGCAACACTCTCTTTAAAGCCAATTGAATTAAACTGTGAAAATTTTAGAAGAACTTATAAACTCGATCTGCATTTTCATGCAATTTTGAACTCGACCTGAAAAATGCATATAATATATTGAATATTTTTCGAACACAGCCCATGCATTACTGTTATTTAATTTTACAAGTAGAACAGGTATACCAACTTGAGAAGTTAAAAGTTACATATATTATAAGTGAGTTAGCGAATTACCAATGAAACACGGCTTAAAATGTATAAAAATAAATAATTTTTTTAAGAAAATATTAATTTTCTAAGTGCTTGCTTTAGAAAAAGTAGACTTCTGTCTTTTGAATAAAAATCAAGGAAATAAAATTTTACTTGCTTTTTGAAGACTTCATTTTCTTTTAAAAGCAGGTAAAGGGTGTTTTTAGAGACACAACTGAAAACTGAAATAATGTACAGACAAATGTTTGTGGGAATAGGAAAATGAATTTAATCTGACAGATGAATTTTGGGGTTAATATGTTTGAATATGGTTTCGAGGAAGTATTTGCGCGAGTTCTACTGTTTGGATGTTTTTCACCTCAAACACTTAAAGGTTAATCCTCAATACCGGGTTAGGCAATACTGTTTTTTACATTCGAAAGCCGATCCCTTGTGTTTTTTGATTTCCTTTCTTTGAAAGATAAGATCCCATACTTCGAAGTTTATTTCGAAAATAAAATTAAAATCAGTTCTATTGAAATGGTTGAATTGTAGTTATATTATGAATATTAACAGCTCGAAATTGAATATCATCTCGGTAAACATTGAAAAATTCACCTTTGTTATGTGCGGGAAATAAAGATATTCCAGGAAATTCCCAACTTATATACTTTAAATCAAACCACAAGTCGATCAACACCGCCACCTTTCGGACTGCGAAACAGTCAAAATCAAAGCTTGATTTAAAGCCTTTTGAGCAATTTATTTCTCTATGGAGATAACATAATAACTCTGTTTAGACACTACCTTACAGACGGGAATGCACGAGGGCTTGGAATTTTTCATTAAACACGGGTCCTGTCCTATCACAAAGTGGGCTACTATAAATTCAAGAATATCTGAAAACAATTATCTCAAACACTTCTTAAAAGGCTTCAAATGATTTGGAAAAGTAAGAAAAACGTCAAGATTCATGTAGAATAATAGCTGATTATTGATCAACCACCATTAGTCTAAGTGTGTTGATTTTCATACAAGGAGCCACTTATATCAAACCTTATACCTAATTGATTTAGGTGGCATGGGAGAGCCCTGAAAATAACCTTTGTGTGTCTTCTTATCTATATAACCCTCGGAAGTTTAACGCCGCGGGGAAAATTCGTGTGCTGCATTTAAAAGTACTTCCCAATCAACTATTTCTCATATTTCTAAGCTTACTGAAAAACTTCTAAAAGGTAACTAACCGTATGATAAGCCATGCCGGTCTTCGCGTACAATATATAAGCTACAGCTGCAGCTGTATAGTCTACAGCTTCCACAGAACCATGATTTTCGTAATAAAGCTGAAGAATTTGAAGGCGCTGTTGTCGTGTGAATATTTCCATGATGACTTGCCAAACGATTGTGAACAAAAATGAGAAAGCAGTTTGTTTGGACTCACGTGTTATCTATCAAAAAACCCTTAAATCAAATCTCATGAATCACACAAAAAATATTTAAAAAACTCTACTAAATATTAAGTAGGATTAGAATTTTGAAATTCAAAAAATGGTCTTTAAGTGCTTCTAAGTTGAAAGCTGACTATTATAGAGAGTGTCTGCTGTGATTTCTGTACCTTGGAATTGACATAGTTCTCGCAGTGCAACAGTTTGAACTTTGTAATGTTTTAATAAAATGGAATAAAAGCCTATGCAAGAAGAGTTTGAATAATTCTTTTTTGCTTCTAGGATCCATCATGATCTGAGCTTATCAGCGCCTTTTCGAGGCTCATTTTCAAGTCTCCGTTTTGTCTCCAATTCAGTTCTGTCTGACTATCTCTTCTGTAGAAGGTAAAAATTCGACTTCGCATAGAATTTTGCTCATTTATATGTAAGGTAATCTTCAAAGATTTATTCGTCGGAGTACAATTCTTGAAATTGTTGTATCTTAAAACTCCCTTGAACCTCTTATATAGAATTAGAAATAGAACTTCTCTTACAGTAAACAATAATTCGTCAGGGTCTGTCGTAGATCACTCTGCACAATTCAATTCACATTTAATGCCAAAATTTACCATGATACTAACGGGTGATTTTTTAGCTGGTTTGGTTTTGGCAACACTGGTTTTGACAGCTGACGTGTGTTTAGTACCTTGTGTCACTGTCAAACAGCTTCAGTTTAGTTTGCAATTTAACCATGGATCGTCTTACAAATGAACAACGCTTGCAAATTATTGAATTTTACTATCAAAATTCGTGCTCGGTTCGAAATGTTCATCGCGCGCTGCTTCCATTTTATGGTCGGCATTCTCGACCTTCTGAGCAGTCTATTCGGAAGATTGTGACCAAATTTCGCACCAAATTTACTTTGTTGGACATTAAACCACCAACACGTTTACGTACTGTGCGTAGTGAAGAAAATATTGCGGCCGTATCAGCTAGTGTGACAGAAGACCGCGAAATCTCGATTCGGCGCCGTTCCCAGCAGTTAAGCCTTTGTTACAGCACTACGTGGAAAATTTTGCGGAAGGATTTGGGCGTAAAGCCTTTTAAGATACAGCTGGTGCAAGAACTAAAGCCAGCCGACCTACCACAACCACAACGCCGAATTTTTGGTGAATGGGCTCTTGGAAAGCTGGCCGAGGATCCGCTTTTTTATCGAAAAATTCTGTTCAGCGATGAGGCTCATTTTTGGTTGAATGGGTACGTAAATAAGCAAAATTGCAGCATTTGGAGTGAAGATCAGCCAGAAGCATTGCAACAGTTACCAATACATCCCGAAAAAGCCACTGTTTGGTGCGGTTTATGGGCCGGCGGCATTATTGGGCCATATTTCTTCAAAGATGATGCGAATCGCAGCGTTACTGTCAATGGTGAACGCTACCGAACGATGATAACAAACTTTTTTTTGCCCGAAATGGAAGTTCTTGACTTGCATGATATGTGGTTTCAACAAGACGGTGCCACATGCCACACAGCACGCGAAACAATGGCGCAATTGCGAGGCGAGTTTGGTGAACAGTTAATTTCACGTTTCGGGCCGGTCAATTGGCCGCCTAGATCGTGCGATTTGACACCATTAGACTATTTTTTGTTGGGGTATGTCAAGGCTAATGTCTATAGGGACAAGCCCGCTTCGATTGACGCACTGGAAGCCAAAATCCATGCATTCATTTGTGAGATACCGGCCGATATGTGTGAAAGAGTATGCCAAAATTGGACTCAGCGGATGGGCTACTTGAGACGCAGCCGCGGTCAACATTTGCATGAAATTATCTTTAAACATTAAATTGCAAGGTTCAAACTATCGATTCAAATAAATATTTCATTCATTTTTTTGAATTTTTTGTGTTTTTTTTTTTTTAAGTTCTAAACCTCTTAAAAAATCACCCATTATAATAACTTTTGAATTTATTAACATGAATAATATTTTAATGTTACCTTTAATCTCTTCTTACTTAAAAACATGAGTTTCATAAGATAAACCCTTCCTTTTATCGTGATCTTAAAATCCTGATTTATTGCAAAAATATAGGAATTTAGATTTAATCTACTTCAGACTATCTACTCCAGTTATGGTCAGTATTATTAAAATTTCAGTTTAAAAGACCAAAATAGGGTTGAAAAACTTGTTTCCAAAAAGTGGTGATTTTTCTGCTAGGTACACCCTATGGATTCCCGAATCTTAAACATGCTCGAAACTCCATACAAACGATTATGAACCACATAAAAGGACATTACCATAAACTTCAGTCCACACCATATCACGACTATTTACCCCTCCTTCTCTTATGTTTTATCTCCTTAATAAGTCCTTTTCATATTTATATACTCACACACTTTTCCCATTTCAATAAAATTATCTCGCTATGACACACACCCAGTCGATTCGACACAATCAAAACCAACCCATTACATTTTTATATACCTTTTAATATGAAGTGACGAAATATTCATCAAAAAAGCAAAGGCAAAAAAGAAAAAAAAAACGACAACGTGACTCATTAACAACCGACATAATTAAAATCTTCACATGAAATTTATTAATTCAATAATTAAATCTAACTCATCTGAAACACATCACAAACACCATAATTCTATGACCACTTAACCATCATATCCGCCGTCGCAGCCGCCACCACCGCCGCCGCGCCACGCCACCGTCCATATTTATTTACGAAAATATGAACTTATAGTCCTTCGTCCTTCGTCCTTCGTTCGTGTCGTCCTTGTGTTGTGTGTGTCATAAAATTCACAACTCGTGTGTGTATGTGGGAAAAGCCAGGCAACACAAATCGATGTCTGGGAACATGGCAACCAAACTGAACCGCGGAGACTGGAAACGGGACCGTGACCGGGTTTGGAAGTTGGAACAGGGGCCGGGACATGGCAAACAATATTTTACGTGACCCAAAGCATAATATTAAATAATAACACCCCCTATTTGGTGGCGCGTCACAGTGGTCGTTTGTCCTGTGACACGGGGTGGGTTAGGAGGTTCTGGGTATAGGCCATAGCTGGTCTGCAGTGCAGTAGGCAACTCCCACTGAAATTCCTAAAACAATGATATTACTCACCCTGTATCGCATACTAACTATATTTATGTTCTCTTTTCATGATAATCCTCTTGCCGCCGTCGCCAACGCCAACGCCAACGCTAACTCCAACTCCAACGACACCCACAACAACACTAACATCGTCAACTAAACAACATCGACGGGCAGAAATGGCAGCACCATAATTCCACCGGTCCTAAAGTTCCTCGTCCAATTAACATATAAAAGCGATCGAAAGATAATAACGATACCGAAAATCATAAGCATCGCCAACAATTTACTGGCCAATAATTCAATACGAGAATGCAGTGTCCTGGCGCTGAAGGGATTAGCCTTTGAGATATTCCTGATGCCGGCTCCTCCGTTGTCAGGCTCGATAGACGCTCGCCCCCATCGCCCAGCTCCGCCTCCACCTTCGCCTTCGCAAGTGCCTCTTCGGAACGCTAGCGCTTCTGCTAGTGCATCCCCACTTAGACTTGCAAGCAGCAAGAGCAGCAGTCGACGCAGCAGCATCAGTAGTGTTGCTGCTTTGGACGCCAAAGAATTGGACACACAAAAGGAGGTGGTTTTGGGAATGCTCGAGAAATTTATTGATTCCCAAGAATGCCAGAGGATGTTGGCGATTTTATTACTTCACGACCGGAGCTGGAATTCATTCATCGACCTTCAACAACAACGGCAGCATTCAATGGTTGCATCCACGTCGTTGTCGGTGGCGTCGTCGTCGTCGCCAAAACCAATGACACCAATGCCGATGCTGGTACCGTCATCGTTGTCGTCGTCGTCTCTGTCATCGATGCCAGCATTGTCGATGCAGGAAGGAGCAATATATTCAATTGTAACGAAGGGACTCTGCGATGGCAGAATCAAAGTGCACGACTGGCAGGGATTCTTTGTGCTGGAGTCTTTGTTCCAGAACAGTGGTAAAAATATCCTTTTAGACAGCAAGGAGTTCTCATCGATGCTGGCATTGTTCATCACAAAGGTAAGTTCTTCTTATTTTGTACTGAAATAGGAGAATATTAGTTATTTGGCGAATCCTTTTTAGACCCCCGGAAATGGGAGCTATTGGAAAATAAGAAGAAAAAAAGAATGCATTTGAATTTTTTATCTGACTGGCTAAGCAATATTTTCTTAATGCCAATATTTCAATTCTGTGCATTTTAATTCCTTGCAGTGTTTCAGTGCAGAGCGGATGACAAAACGCCATTACTTTTAGCCATTTGTTTGTGTAAGATCATTTTATAGGAAATTGAAAGTTAAAAGCGCCATCTACATATGAGTTGCAACTACGATTAATTAGTTAAAATGTAAAATTTATTGACTACTATTGGATTTTTTCCGCTGACGGAATTAAAAGATCAAAGTGAAAAGCCTTGAGTATAGCTTAAAATTCCTATAGTTTTCGCCTACTTATTCAATTGTTGCGGTCTTAGAAGTCAAACCATACTTTTGAAACCGAGAGGGCGGTAGTTGATGTGCCATATTTTCATATAGTAAAAGACTAAGAGGTTATCAATAAGTGGCTTTCTTTTTAAAAAGCAAGACTATTCCAAAGGTGCTACAATCATGAACAGTATCTTACAAACTACCTCGAATCTGATAACGTGAAAAAAATAAGCTCGGTAGACTTTAGTGGGCGAAAAAGTACATTTTATATTATCGCTTACAGGACGTTACCAAATTCAAATTCTGACCGCGCAGCAGCTGCGTTGTAGGTCGTTTATGCGGTCGTTCTAATTTGCGGACGTTTGTTTCACAGGCTGCGTTGCAAGAACCCCGTCTTCTCGGGCTTTAATTTTTGACCTAAAGTCCGCTATCATGGCTTGATAACAATCCCCAATTGAAAGTTGGCACCAGCCTCAAGTATACGATTTATTTGAACTTAAGTAACTCTACAATTTCATCCGGTTGTTCTTCGACAAAAAGCATTACTCAAAAACCCTGTATCTTCGGCAAATCTCTCAAGAACATATTCACTAAAAAGATGACGCAAAGGAAAGTCAGCCTGTTTCAACTCTTTCGTTAAATATTTTTTTTTTTTTTTGCGAAGAATTGACCATGTTTTTCTAGATGTCAGAAAAAGTTGTTGAAACGGTCTAACAGTCTTTTCAAAAATTTTTTTAAATTAGTTTTTTAGGACAAGTGAAAAAATTAGGTAATGCATTAAGCAAAAACAGGGACTTCTCTCCCCAACTTTCCCCAATCTTCTGAGATTCCTTTTCGAGTATTCTACGCCAAGTTTTTCTCTTGCCACCTATGTTCCTGCCATCATGATTAAAAAGGTACTACTCGATTGCGTGCCTCGCGGTGGAGACTTCAGGGTGGGGCCTATCCACTGCTACTTTCTTTTGCGGATATTTAAGTCGATCGAGTTTTAACCAATTCTCTTGGTTGGAAATCGTAAGCACTTAACGCTTATAATCTTTTTAATGTGTACGTTTCTCTTCCACACTCTTTGACAAAAGGAGCTTTTAAATTTCGTATTCGTCACCACTGTCTTTTGACACCACACTTCTTTAGGTACAGAAAGTCGTCGTGGAGTTGACACCGGATGTTCGTTCCAAAATTATTTTCGAAATTATTATTTTGGTCACTATAATGAGGACACAGATCCGTCAATCAAAAAGATTTATCTTTCTTTGGCAATTGGACTGTCATCCCTTTCTTCCACTAATCTTTTAAACTTTATGGCGCTAATTCGTTAAGTTTTTCTGGAATTCTTAAAGGTTTTTTTTGCAGATGTTTTCTAGACTAGCATGGGTGAGTGGATGCGAATAAGGGAAGACGATACTGAGATTTGATGACAGTTCTCTCGCCTTCAAGTATCAGTGTTTTCTTGAGTTGTTTCTTCCAGACTAAATAAAACAAGTGCTCTTTGAAGGTGAATCTACAATTCTACATGTCCTGCTCTCAACAACCTCTCTTAGCACAGTCCCATGATGTCGCGGTTGTATCGTAGGAGTTCTCTCTCAAGTTAGAAGTTGCTGTCTTCTTCTAGGTGGCTGAAGAAAAGAGTTCACGCATTTACCAGTCTCATATTCATTATTTTAACGCAAATGGTCGCTGTTTTGAACTTAATATGATAAAGGTCGTCAATTAATCTTGAATTTCTGAACCAATAACATAACGTGTCTTACGAGTAAAATTACAATATAAAACAAAAGGTTTTCAATGACTTTAAATGCTTCGTTTTTCGGTAAAGGATCAGAATTTCGGCAACTTAATCCTTAAAAGTCTAAAATCACAAAATCTTCTTTAAAAAATTGTTTTGTATAAAATTGCGTGTTACAAATGATTGTTTTCTGTTTAATCCTTTGATAGCATACCATCCTTTAATACTTCGAATCTTCTCGAAAGTATCTTCTTCCCTTGAGTCCCCTGTGTTTAGTTTATTCGAATTATTCATTGAGATTGCCAATGAAATGCCACATGGTCTACTTTTTCTTGTTAAAGTTTTATTCCGTTTTTATTTCCATTCACCTCCGTTTAAGTTTCCCCCTAAACCAATACTCGTGAATGGTCTTCTGCAGAATCGATATGTCCTGCTTAATTTTATACAGTTTCCGAAACCTTTCTAGGATTTTGTGGTTTCATTCGTTGTAACTCTTGTTTATTCACCATAAATGGGTCACCTTCATCTTTTACTTATGTGAGTATACCTGGAATTATCGAGTCGCCTCTTTGGGATCAGACGCCACCACTACCACGACCGCAGACGGTCGGCCTTCTCAAACACCCCACTGTCGACGACGACGCTTGCAACTTTAGGACTATATCGCATAATTTAGTACTTAATATCTTCTTTTTTTTATGAAAATTCTTCATTCTACTCGATTTAATACCCCGACATAACCCTAGTCTAGCCCCTCCCCCCAAGAAAAACCACCTTCATACTCACAACCCATATACACACACCTAATTGTTTCCTAATAAAATAGTGTTCCCATTACATTTTCCGGGTCTCCAGAGAAAGTCCCATAGATTTATTCTTATCTTGGTTACAAATTTCTTAAATCTTCCATAAAATCCTTTCGGTATCCCAGGGTGCCTTTAATTCAACCACACACACACGCACACACATTCCAAAGATGGAAACGGGGAGAGGTGAGCAAAAAAAAAAATACGCAGGAATAAAAAAGCCATTGAAGACACATACAACGCCCTTCTATAAGCCAGTTCTACCGATAAAAAGGGTTCCTTGGTTCTTCCGCTTCCGTTGATAAACGCAAGTGTCCCTGCTTGAAGCCTCCATACGAGCTTACACCGTTCGCTTGGTTTTGCAGTCCTTTTCTCCTTGGATGATGGGGATGAGGAGGCTGCGAGTTATTTAAACCTTTTATTTTTCAATGATATAAAACTATTTCTATGTGTATGTGTATGTGTCTGTTTATTAATAAATGTGTGTGTGTGTTTCGTGTTTTGGTATACGAACTATCTTTACTTGGCCACGCTGAACTCATACCCGTATCCCTGTTCAAATCCCTCCTCCGCCCTGTATGAAACGTTACAACAACCCCATTTGAATCCGTTGAAAACTTCCATTCAACAGGTTTTCCACTGTACAAACAGCAAAAAAAAAAACAACAACAACAACAACAACAAAGCCGTGCCTGGGACTCATGCTCAAGTGATTCATGGAGTAAATAAAAGGATCATAAATCCTTGCGGAAGACCGCACACATTGTTTTCTTAGAAGACCCTTGAGTGCGTGTTTTTATATGGTTTGGTCTCCAGTTTGGTTTGGGTTGAGTTGAGTTGGATGGGGGTTGAATGGGGTTGGGCAAAGGTATGTTAGAAGTGTAAACAATAAAATTATGGTGACCATATTTTTATTTTTTTTTTTTGAGAAGCTTAAATCTTGTATCGAAATGTAGAGGCCTAACTAGTGCTTGTTTTTTTCATAAAGAAACCTAAAAAAACAAGTTTTTCACAAAATCTTCAATTTAGTATTAAGTATTTCGCAAATAATTTTTTTTTTTAATAAGAACAAATTTGAGTGATAGGAGGCATTTTGAGAATTTTGCTTTACGGTTTTTAGTTTCGCAAATGTTATTTTAAGTTCGCAATTAAAGAACTTGCAATTATTGCATTATTTTATTCCACTTGTTCAAATTTAACATGGTTTTATTAAAGTCTTAAATTGTTTTTTTGCTGTACATAACAATAATTTAGAAGCAAAAATACTATGCAAATTAATGTATTGCAAAATTAATCGTTGTTGTTGCGAAAACTTATTTAAATATTTTCTATAAATAAAATTATTTAGCTATACAAGCATTTTCCATTTTTACGTCGATTCAAGGCTCTATATTTATTTCATTTTTAAAGATCAAAGGAATAGAGTTTGCGAAATACATTTTCGCGATAAAGAAAATTGCAATGAGACATGAAAAGATTTCTTGCGAAATGACTATTTTTCAGTCAAATTGAAAATTCTAAAAATAAATTTTGTGAAACAACTATTGCGAACCGAATTTATTGTAATAACTTGCGAAGTATGAAAAAAATGACAGTCTTAACGGAGATATCCTAAAAAAAAGTTGAATTTTGATGATTTCTTAACAAAAAATTGGAAGGTTTTGTTAATACCGAACTCAGGTTTTGTACTAAAATTTTGAAAAGAGATATCGTTCAAATTTGATAAAACAAAATCCTTAGTAAAAATATTAAAATATCAAAAACTTTTAAAAGGTTGGTACTTTTTTGACGAAGATCAGATTGGTACTATTGCTATTTGTCCACCATTTTTAATAAAGCCTCTGCAATTGCAGAATGAATTTTAATGAGAAGCTCAATGGCATTCGTTCTATTTAGTAAACTAGCGACTCGCCTTGACATTTCACGAGATAAATAGCTAGAGAACAATAGAAGAGCACATAATAATAATAGCAGTTTTTGAGTTCATTCAAAAGCATGTAACATCTCTGTGCCAAATTTCATCCAGATCCGTTCAGCTGTTCTGGTGTTATTGAGCAACAAACATCCATAAGTACATCCAAACTAAAACATTTCTTAAAACTAAAAAAAAAAAATGTAAACGAAATGTGGTAACCCTAAGCTAAGCTTAGGAGGGTTTTTGTTTATTTTTTTTTATCAACCCGGTTATAAGCATTTATTTGAAGATTTATGAAAAGGGTTCGATTGTGTGTATAAGTTCATTGTTTATCTATCACCCAAGCTTTGGTCGTCTTCTTTTGTTCTTACCTTGTTTGTGTTAAATCGTTTGTAAGAAACTTAAAAAAAAATACCGTTATAAGTGTGAAGCCGGACTAAAAACTAAAACAAAGGTAAAAGCAAAAGAAAAAGTGAAAAACAAACAAAAATATGTCTGCTTCTGTCCTTCAATAGACATACAATACCTAACCTATACATAAATGTACATATGGTTTACCAGTTTACCTTAAATCTAGCATCATGGGTTATGTGTTATGTTCCGTTTAAGTGCATCATTCTTAAAAGAAATAAAAACACAACACAAAAGAAGAATAGAAATAGGAAAACAAGTTGAAATAGAAAACTATATACAAAAGGTAAAAGATTAGATTTTTTTTTGGGAGAAAATATTTAGAAATTTTTTGTGTATGGCGTTCCTCAAGGCAGTGACTTTGGGCCTCTTCTTTTAATTCTTAACTTAAACTGTGTTGAAAAGTTACTCCTAAGAATTAAAATCACCCTTCAATTCTTTATGGCTATTTATCTTATTTTCTCTGTTGAAGCTATTCGTTATCTTGTTTCTGTTATGAGCAAAGACTATTTCATCAGCTCCATATTCCCCATGTTCAAGAAAGGCTATCCTACGTCCAACAGGAGTGTACCGAGGCATTTCTCTAATAAACGTCGCATATAAGAATTGAGATCCTATTTAATGCAACGTATTGTGTAAGCGTCTTAAGACAAATTACACGCTCTACAAAACCCTCATTCTGCCAATATTGTTATACGGTTTTAAGTTCTGCACGATAAGCTGAAAAGGATAGCTGCTTGTTGACTCTTTTGGAATAAAAATCGTGAATCTTGTAATCCTAGCCCCAGGTTAGTGACGAAGAGGAAGACTGAATCACCAGTTTAAAGACCAAGCAATCGGAGATACCGGTGTCTATGGAAAGCCATAATGTCTCAGTCAGAGACCCTTTATAAACACTGATAAAGCAAGTTCAATATGATGTAAAACCGAAAGCCCATTCAACATTCAGCTTCTAAAACGATGATCAAAGAAAGTTACTTATACCGATTCCTACCTGACCCGATTTAAACTTAGTTGCACCGCTTCTAGAATCGGCCCTTTTAAATATCGTTTCCTTATCAAAGTGACATATCGAGAACTGACAATTCCTTAAATGCTTTAACAAAAGGATTCTTCACGACATAAGATAATTGCTAGCCTTACCTTAGTCTCGTCAAAATCGAAAAATCTTAGTATCATCCCAGTACCGGTTGTTTTTTTTTGATAATGTTGATAGTTAAATGTTAAACAATTTCTTGAAACCGTTTAAGCACAAAGTTAAAAATGAATTCATGTAAATGTCTTCTTAAGTGTGTTTAACTATTTTATCGGCACTATCCTAAAATAAAACAATAAAAAATTCATGTTTTTGAAAATCACTTCCACTTCCCCTCGTCGTCGTCGTGTCGCGTCGTGTCGTTGCTGATTCTGGAACACATAATTGTTAAACTCTTAGTCAGCATTTGTTGTTTAACCCTTGATGTTCATTTTTATTGCCTTTCAGGATATTTGTGTTTAAATGTCGAGTACATAAAAATCAGTTTCAAGTTTCATGTACATAGTTCTAGTAGTTTTGTTTTTTTTTGGGGTGCAAAAACCACAGAGTTCACTGTGGCGTATGAGTGTTATTTTTTCCTTTTGCTTTGGAATATTTTTTCCGTCTTCAAACGTTAAGTGAAAAGGAAATCTCTTTAATGCAGGAAATCACAACAAAACAAAAAAATAATCAACTCAATAATAAAGTTAGAAAGCTAAGCTCTCTACTTGGAGACTTGCAGTCTGGCCACCGATCCAATGATGGCGCTGACGCTGACGTTGACTATGACTCTGGGTTCGCTATGCACCGCCGCCGTCGTCGGTCGTATACGGGTGGTCCATCTAAAGGGGAGCGTAAAAAGATAAAATCCAAGCAACATTTGTATCCCTCTGGTTATAATTTTTCTACAAAGCCATCCTCTCCCCCACTCTGCTCTACTCTGCTCTGCTGTACCACTTACTAATTACCAATTAACTTTGAAAGTCGCATCATTTTTCCTCCCTTCTCTTACTCTGCATCCTTTATTTTGTCTTGTCTTTTTTATATATATTAAATTTGCTCTTTTTGTTTATTTTTTTTTTATATGTATATACATAACCCACACACACATACATTTGTAGAATGTGGAGAGCTTCAGCGATTTATCGTGTGCCACTATTATCCTGGAGAATGTGATCCTTAAAACCGAGGAAATTTATTTAGTAAATCACATAAAACTTTATTTGAAAAATCACTTCGGCAGAGACGGCAGTGGCAATGGCAGTGGCAAAGTTGCAACTACAGGAGCAGGAACAGGAGGAGTGACAGTAGTAGCTGGGATGACATCATTCGAGCTCAGTGGTTACCCTCATCTTCAATCGATGTCCTCGTCCTCATCAGGAATGGATGATGTTGATTACGGTGGTCGATATGCTTCCAGCTTGCCCAGTACTAGCAAGGCTGCTACTGCCACTGCTACTTCAACTCATGGCTCCAACACCAATACCAACATCACCATCACCACCAACACTAACACCAACACCAATACCAATACCACTTCCATAACCATCAATGAAATTAACTATTTTGCAAAAGTTTTATGCGAGAAGCTTGATGGATGCCTGGCAACTTTGGCAAAATGTCGTACACCGCCGAATAGAAAATATTGCGGGCTTGTGGTGAGATTCGTTAGGGCACTCTATGTCATTACCGAGAAGAAGGACTCAGGACTTCAGCCGGCCGTACGTCGATTGCTATCGGGTGAGTATAATTTTTGGGAGAAATACAATTTGGCAGGACTTAGCACGGACGAGGGTCTGCAATTGGAGATGCTGAAACTTTTGGTTACCATCAAATTGCAATCGGACAGAAGCTCAGTGTTGCAACAGCTTCAAGAGGGCGGTATTAAGTGGAACGTGCAAAGAACACTCCTCAAGGAAATTTGTTCAAAAATGGTAAGTGTACAAACTACATACATATATACTTGTACTCGTAGTTTTCCAGACTTCATATACGAGTAACTATATAACTGTCGGACTCGTCGCTAAGGGACAAAGTTGGCCGCACAAATTCAAATAAATATTCGTTATAAATGGTTGTGTTGGGGGTAAATGAAAAAGGACCAAGTCAATGGAGTATGTTAAACAAGAATGTATGTTCGACGTTTTGTGTAGAAGGGAAGTTTAAAGAATGATAAAAGGTAAATTAAATTGCAAACTAAATTGGCTCAGATATTCTATAGTTATTTTGGGAGCTTTGAGCTTCAAAATCAGATCGTCGAACAGCAACAATTGTTGTATAATTGGTTTAAGAACTGTTGATAAGTAACCTTACTTATCCATCAATATTTCGATTCTCTACAGGCTGTAAGGACCTAGTCAATTAATGACATAAGTCATTAAAGTCATCATTTGAATGCAGTCTTTTGTTATACGACATTTTTGTTTATTAAGTCATGATTTTAGACTCGTCTAAGTCACTAAAAAACAAGGAACTTTAAGCGTTATGGTGGTATAAAGAGGAATAAAGAAGAACTGTTAATGACGTCGAACCTGTATAAAGATAATATAATTGTTTTTAGTTTAAAAAGTCTATTCGAGGATTTAACATCTGATTGAAATAATTGTTGGTTTTGAATATTTGACATTTCACATTTAAAAGCTTAAGAAGTTTCATTTGAACTCGTTAACATTTTTCAAGACATAATTTTAAACATCTTAGAAATAGACTTATTCCTCTTTCAAAAGCAACTGCTAACACTATAAAGTTCATAACTTCTGACAGATAAATTAATTTTAGCCACAAAAAGATGATACTGAAACTTTTTAAAAAGTTGTAAATGTCAAAAACAATATTTCTTTAAAAAAAATCTTTTTGCTAAAAATAAATGAAATAGTTATTAAATGTAAAATATCTGAAAAAAAATCATCTAAAATTTATTTTCAGAGACAAGTCGAATATTTAATTAACTTCAAAAAATATGCCACATAAACTTTTGAAGTGAAAACTTTCGAAGCATTTAAATCGTTAAATTACAAGTTGGAATGTCACTCAATTAAAAATACATAATAAAAGTGATAACAAGAAAATAAATACAAGACAAAATTTAAAGCAAAAACCAAAATAAAAACAGCATTTGAGGTTAGGGTTGATCAATTAAAGAATAACTGGAAGTAAAAAGAAAATGTAATTCCTTTAGTTGGAAAGATTTTGGTTCCGAATTGTAAAATCAAAAATCATCAATGAATTATGGAAAATGAACTTTAAAAAACGTTGTGGTCACCCACGTATATTTTTTGGAAAAATCAAAATCTCCAGTTCTTTACCTTAATTTTGATTTTTGAAAGTTATTGAATATCGAAACAAATAATTGCTATAAAAGTAATTCTTGTGAAATAAAAGAGTAAAGAAGTGTTTCCATGACCACTTCGATCATTTGCGACTGCCCTTGTCGTCGATAACTTCACGAACTCTTTTTTTAAGATCTTAAATTGACGTTGGATCCATAGACCTTATCTTTTGCATGTCTTCAAAGAAAAATATCAAAAGGTCCCGTTGGCCAATTATGATCATCTTATCAAGAAGTAACACGATCACGGCCCTATTCCACAATACAACTTATCAACTTTCCACTTCGCACTTATCAAATTTTTCATCAATTTGCAAAAAAATTGTGTCCTCAGAACAACATGTAGGAACATAAAAAATATGATAAGTTGAAAATTATAAGTGTAGTTTGCAAAGTCTTTACAATTTTTATATACTCTTTGCAATTTCTGTTCCATGTACGTTATCTTGTCCAAAGTGCGAAGTTAATATTGAAAAGTATAATTTGTAAAGAGACTGTTTCTGTTCATCAAAAGTTTCCAAAGAAAGTGGCTAAACGGTCGGTGGAACATTTTGCATTATCACTTTGCAAAAGAAAGCAAAGACTTGCGAAATATTATGGAACAAAAAACCTACGACTTTGCAAAAAAATTTAATTGGATTAGCGAAAAGTGAAAACTTGATAAGTTATTGTGGAATAGGGCCCTGAAACTTTTCTGGGAAAATTACCATATATTGTTTCGCTTGTTGTGTGGCGACGAAGAGCTATCTTGTTAAGACTAAACGTAATCCACATCAATATCTTCCAATTCCAAAAAACAGGAAACATTATTGCTGGCACGGAACCGCAATCTATTCACCGTATCAGTTGCACCAGCCCTTCTTTCCCCAAAACAGTCATACTTTAAAAATAGAAGAGACAAATTCTTGGATTTTTTGAGATTCAAATGTCAAATGATCCTCTTTTATACATTTCAAAGACCAACAGTCAAGATTCGACTTCTTTGGTGATCGAATTACTGTCATTCTTGTGTTAACTAAACTTTAAAAGCCTTAAGAAATAAGTTTGAATGGACGAGAAATCGACAAACCCTGAACTGAAACGACTACAGGCTATAGCAGTAATATTCTCAGTTCTTCTTTAAGGACACATAAAGTAGGACACACAATTTTTCTACAACTTTCAGTTACTTAAAGACGACCCAAAAGTGCTTTACTTTTGCAACCTGTGACTCCAAAATTTTCACCATTTTTGTAGTGAATCGTAATAATTTCGAATCTTTGTTGAAGCGTGTATCTTTCAATTGTAGTAAAAGTTCATAGTTTTTACTTTCCAAATGTCAAAAGATGACAGTTTCAAAAGTGACAGTTCCCAAATGGAGAGTTATTTCTATCACTTTCAGAATTAACTTGATTACCTTAGGAGAATTAAAAAAATCTCAAATAGATTTACTAACAAACCTTCATCTATCAAATCATACATCCTTATACTTGTTTAACATACTGTTGATATGTCCATATAATTAATTCGAGAATTCCAAATACAAAATTTCCAAACTTTTCCATTTAAATTCACGAAAGCTTATGTCAATTTTCTAATTTTCCATACCTTAAATGACAAAAACATTCCAACGACTACGATGATGATGGTCATTTAAGTCTCCTATTCCTATTTACCTTGTCAGAATCCCCCCAAAAAAAAAAAGGATAAGGTCGATAGAAATAGTGAAAAAGAGAGAGATTTTAAATAATTTTTCGTTTACCTTAACCCTTATATCCAGGAAGAAGAGGTCCTTCCATCATCGACATCGCCATTGCCATCGACATCGACATCGACATCTACATCAAAATCAACTACAACTAACTGGAACTACACCCAAGTGCAGGAACTTTTCTCAAGTAGTTTTTTAAATATTTTAATTAACGATAATCTGCCTTTCATTCGAATCCTGTGCCATGGCAACGAGCAATTTTCCTCATTATTCCTGAGAGCCCTAATCGAGAACTGCAATGTCCTTAAAAAGGTAAGTGAATAGAATTTTTGCTTTTTTGCAATTTGTTTTTTCTTTTTCTTTTGATTTTTTTTTTTATAAAATAAATTGACTGATTATTTCCCATGGGGGGTTTTTATTATAAATATAAAGATGGTTTTTATAAAACAACAACAGTTTTTTTTTTTGTAAATTAAACAGTCATGAAATTGAAAAAGAATTTCTGCGTTATTTTTATCTTTCCACAGAATACCATTCGCCTGGTGGTTTCCGAGTTCATTGAACATGGCCAAGAGTACACTCGGATGCAGGGAACTGATGCCATCGCAGTGGAACTACTGACAAAACTCTTTGATTTGGTGAATGGCTATGGTAATAAGTCTCTTGAGAATTTAATTGTGCGAGCAAGTCGGAGAATAATCGCGCAGCACGATGATAAATTGGCCATTCGTAATAGCTTCCTTGTGTCTGGCCCAACAGAGCTGGGGAAGATTTTGTAAGTGGATTTAACTGGGTGTTTTTTTTTTTTATACGAAATATTGAATATAAGAGAATGTATTAAGAAGGATAAGCGGTTCAGTTAAAAACAATAATCAATACAAAATTAAAGGGTGGCTTTTAATATCTTTTTGAAGTTTCTGATGGTTCTTGTCAAAAAGCATCAGTTAAAAGCACTCTCAACACTTAAATAAATATTTTCAGTTTAAAAAAAAAAACATATTACAAGAATCTAATCCTTCAAAAAGTTACTTCTAATTTTAAATGTTAAAAAAAAACACCCTGTAAGGAGTTACTTTATATAGAATTTATATTTACAATTTTATTTTTGATTTGATTTTTTTTTTATGTTTTGTCTTTTCATCCTCAAAAAAATAAAAAAAAAAAACAGATTCAAAGACGAATTGAATACGGAAACCGATGAGGCAATTAGTCGGAGATATGAACAAAGGATCATCGATGAAAAGTGGCTCTTTGCTCAAGTAAGTCAATTTTTTAACGCTAATTATCTCAATATTCAAATTAAATACATATACATACATAAAAGCAGATATATAAATAAATGCACAGATTCTGAAATTAAATATTTTGATGTGGTGTTTGATTGAATTTTCAATTTTGTTTCGTTGGAATTTCAATTGTTTAAGTTGAATATTCAAGTGACTATACTCCTACTTATGTTATGATAATTAGTCTTTTCTAACAATGAGTTAAAATTAAAATAAATTTCACTCAGTAAAGTAATAAAATATCTAAATTTAATAAAATTAACTTGTGAATTATTATATGAGCATTTAATTATGTGTTTTTTTGGTAAATTTTAAAATTTTACATGAAAAACAACAAATAAAAAGTCCGTAGTCAGTAAAAACATTTAAATGAAGAATTTCAGATTGTGAAATATAGGGGGCGGTTAGGTTTAAGTGGTCTAAAAACTAAATAAAGTTTGCAGACTTGAGGGTGTGTTTGTTAAAATTTATTTTTAATAAAAAGAGTAATTCATGGAGAGGTTTGATTTATAATTTGAAATAAAACACATACATTTGAAAATCAAACCTCATCGATGAATCACCCATTATCTTTTATTATTCCAAATTATTAAAACTTCAAAGAAATATACATTTCAATTTTCATCTGTCAACTGTAAAATTAAATGGGCAATAGCCTCAAGCAAATAAAGTTGCTAATCATCTCCCAATTTATAGCAACTTCCAGAAATTTGTACTAAGTGCTATTTTTTGAAAATTTAGGTTGCTTTTGTCTTCTTATATATGAATTTTTTATTGATTCCCCAATTAATAAGTTTATTAATTACAACGAACCACGAATATGCAACTGACCCTTAAAGTTGCTGGCAACTTATTTTCATAGTTTGTGCTCAATGAACTACGTATGAAATTCTTGCGTGAGTAACTTTAAGTTTTAGGCGAATTGAGAAAAAAACCCGCCTTTTTCCAAAGTTTTGCCGCAAATTTAATAGTGAGAAAAGCTTTTAACCGATTCGGTCCAATTTTCAATAAATATTTCAACTCGATCTACATTTTCATGCATTTTCCAACTCGACTTAAATTTAAAAAATTGTTTGAAACACGCTATAATTAATGTAGGGAAACTAAAAGCTTGTTATAAAGTGTGTAGTGTTTTTTTTTAGAATCTGTGTTACCCATAAAACACGAATTTTTGGAACTGAAAAATGTCGACTTAGAACCTTTTTATAAACAACTTTAAAACCAATTAAATTCTGAATTCTGATTAAAAATTATTTTTAAACTAAACACAAATACTCTTCTTCCAGATCATGAAGTCCTCGCCAGCTGCAGACCCCGAAAGTCTGTCTCGAATCCTCCTCGAAATAACATCCGAATACAAACTGTCGAAAATTTTCGCATCGCCCGAATTCGACGTCGAACGGATCCTCACATCGGCCATCGATACGTCACTAAAGTCAATGATGTCCACATTTCGCAACAGTTGCATTCAATTTAACCCACACATCCATTACATGGATGTCAATCCCTTGATAAAAGTAGCCCTACAAACGCTCGTTACCCACATCGACAAAAATTTCCCAAGCTCCAACAAAATCGAACGCTTTCCCTTGTATCTGGCCAAAGCTGTCATCGCTTTGATGGAAAATTTGAAGGAAATTGAAGAGCTGGCATTAATTTACACCGAATCGAAATTCATTGATAAATTTGTCAAAGAACATCTGCTGCGTCCTCAAGTCGTGGCAGCACTCAAAAAGTTCCTTTGGATTTTCTGCAAGGGTATAGAATCGGGCGTAATGAATCAGCAAAGTGGGGGAGGTGCTCTTGAGATGTTCACTTTCACCTCGTGCATCGATGCGATTCTAAGGCACAAATTGATTTGGCACGAATTCAATTTGTCCAGCGATTGTGATTACGACTATGGTGATGGTGACGGCGCTGACTGCAACATTGACGGAGAGGGACACAAATCCGCTGCCGAAACAAATGCACAACTCTTAAATGATGTCCTTAATATGCTGTTTGTCGTTGTAACTCAATCAATGGGTAACACGATTTTCTACAAAAAATACAAAGCTCAGTTGTTGCTTCCGCCTGCTTCTACTACGTCCACATCCACGACGACGATGATGACAAAAACGAAATCTCACACGCAGAGCGTGTCCGTCTTCCAAAAGGCAATTTTCCTGGCCAAGCTGATTGAAACCGAACTGGATGTTGACTGCGTTGATGGCAGCACGAAGGGATCCCAAATCAAATGTGCCACAGTGCCAATGGTATGAATGATGACACACTATTCCAGATTTTCTTTTCAAACTCTCTCATACTCTCTCTCTGGTTTTTTGAATCTTCTAGCGAATCCTCAAATCGATTGGAATCTCAATTTTACGGACAAATCGATTTTATGCATATGCTGTGACCCCGTTGGAGATATACCAACAGAGTGGGGGTATCGAGGGTGTGGCTGGTGGCTGTGGAACGATGGCTGGTGCCTCTGGCGGTTATGAGAGGCAGATTAAAAGTTCCAACGGGAAACTACCCTCGATTCCGGTTGAACACCTCAGTGATGTTGATGTTTTGCAAAAATTTGTAAAGAGGTAAGTGTCTCCGTTCGTTGCCGTTCTCGTTGTCGATTCCATAGTCGACGACTCCATCCTCTTCGGAATCTTGGTCCTCATCGTCGACATCGTCATCCAGAATTATTGCATGCAATTCAGCAGCTCTGGGAAGAAAAAAAAAATGTTTATATGTAATCCAAATGGAGAGGGAAAAAAAAGAACTCAAGTTGCTTTCTCGAGATTTCTTTTGCTTTCTGCCTCCGAGCCATCATCCTGATGATGATGGTGGATAAACTTTGTGTTTAGATCAACTCCAGGCTTTTGGCTGGGATTCAAGTGCAAATATTTGATAATGTTAGGTAGGTCGGAAAAGAAGTACCCGCTGGAGGAGTGGGGAGAGGAGTCATTGAGCATTGAACATTGAAAGGAGTAGGTAGGGACGTATGATATAGAAAAAATAATGTCCTCTCCAGTTCGAGAGTTCCAGCCAGCGCAGCGCTCTAAACCATTTGTGGCTGTCAGAGCCATTATAGTCTTTGAGTCTATTGTTTGTGTGAGCAAATATAATGGGGGTAAATGTTTGCCTTTCGAAAAGAGTGTCAACAGACACGGCACGGACATTTTCGGCAACAGGTACCAGTTTATCGCATTTAGGGATTTAACGTTGACCATCGCACAACTGCCAATGGCTTGTTGGGATGACTATGACGGCTGAGGAGGAAGGAAGTTTGGGGGGTGAGGTGTCAGTAGGCAGGAAAGTACCTACCAGTTAAATAAAATTTACCATCATGTGAAGTGTTATGTATTGATTTAGGACTAAGTTAATATTGGTAGAGCTAAGACGATGGATGTTTGAGGACGAAATA
The DNA here is from genome assembly GCA_905146935.1 of Scaeva pyrastri. Lineage (NCBI taxonomy): Eukaryota > Metazoa > Arthropoda > Insecta > Diptera > Syrphidae > Scaeva > Scaeva pyrastri. The sequence goes on from LR989927.1 coordinate 132,742,816, forward strand.
AGTTCAATTTAATTGGAGTAATTAGTTTTAAATTAAATTACATTGTTGTTCTTTATTTTTTCATTGATAGTTGTTTGAGGGAAGACTTCAATTTTTTACGAGATGGACTTGAACCGATAGAATATTTATTCTATTCTTAAATGTTTCCAAATACAAATATACTTTAAATTTGGCTCTAGCTGTTAAAAAACTCACGTTGAAATCACACGTCTGTATCATCCAAATAAGAACTTCATAATCATCGGTCTATAGGGCTCGTTGTTAACGGTGATGACCTGACTAACGTCGTAAATCTTTGACAGCTTGGAATCCACATTAAAATTGGCCATCTTGGGGATGCTTTCGATGCTCTTGCATCTAATGTGGGTTAATATCATCCCAAATTTGACCATTTTTATTTGTAAGCGTATTTATCCAGAAATGCCTAAAATTCTCCTCCAAGTCCTCTCGGAAAACGGCAATGAACTTGTTACCTTTAGGAAGACAATTAAAAAGTTAACCTTCATGTTTTTCAAGCACTTTTTAAAATCCTTCAATTTACATTAAAAAAAGAAAAACCTTCATCCTCACATAACCAACCCCCTCCATGAGTTTTCTGCTTGCATATTAATGATTCCCTCTGCATTAGGCATTTCCAGTTAAGTTAATACTCATTCCCCCCTCTTTCAACCCGTCGTCGTCGGCAGAGAAGATATGCACTCCTAGAGCATAATGATTCACTATAAATCATTATGTTATCACTTTCATTTTGCATATCCTTATGCTGCATCCGATAACACTTAAATACTTCATTTAACTTGGTGTCCCTGCTTTTATAATCTGTCTCCCCCACCAGCTCGCGCATTTGTATCTATACTATGTTCGTAGGTGTGTTTATCTGCATCTGTATCAGCGTCAAGCATAATCTATAGCCCCTTAAGCTAAAACAAAAACTTCATCAACATCGTCCTCGTGTGCTTGTCCTCGATGTAACCATGGAAAACAAATTATTCCCTTGTCTGGTAAAATCCTTGTTAAATTATACATACATATACGTAACTAGGTAGATACTCAACTTCATGCCCCCCGTACGTTTGTCTAGTCTAGACGCCAACAGCACATATTTAACACATATCTGTGCTACTCTACATGTACCGTTAACGAACAAAGTAACTTGACAGATCACATAAAATAGCTGCAGGAAGCTCCCCACAATGAGACACTTAACAAACTCAAACCAACCGCACAACTGGGTATATCGGTTCGGTATCGGTGTGACAGTGCAGTTCTACTACTGCTATCCACCACTGCTGCCATCGCAGCGCACCCATCCAAGCGAAATAGTATATACGACGAGTATAGGGATATAGGGAGCGAGTAGTCAGTGGCGCTGTACCAAAAACCCATAACTGACTCACAATTGGGTGCCCACGAGTCGGTGGCGCGACGCACGGTGCAGCGGTGGCGGCAGTGGTATTGTGTCATTTGTAAACAGGGTCGAATTCAGTTGGAATTCAAAGTCTATTAAAGTGCCTACGGGCGCCATTTAAGGGAGTCATTAGACTTGTGTGTTGTGTGCCATCTAGTTGTCGAAAGTTTGACGATTTTGAAAGATAAACTTTCCTTTTGTTTTTTGCACTCAGTTCACATGTCAATCTTTTTTAACAATTTCCACGGAGAAAAAACTGATGAGAAGCAAGTCAAAGACGTGTTTTTCTTCAGAAGAGTTTTAGTTTCAAAATTCCATTCAAATCTGGCAAAATGTCACAGGTCAATTCACTGGACAATTCTCCCAAAATTAATGACGGAAGTTCTTGGATTTAAAACGAGACCTTTAGCTTCAAACCCATCAACTGTCAAAATAAAAGTTAACCAAATATTCTCTCATGGCTTTTTTCCTTCCCTTCTAACATTTTGAGAATGAATTGTGAAAGTTCAGGATTTTCACTCGAAATTCATTGATCCTTAGCGGAAAAATATTTTGTCGAAAATTGTGTTTCCTTTCGCATCGGAGTTTTCTTCGAGGGAAATTTATTTCATCTTCTGAGAATGTTTTAGTCAAACATATGATTAGTAACATCATCGTGAATAACTCCGAAAATTGGTTAGAACGAAGTCTATTGTGAACAGAATTGTCAACAGATTTTGTAGTTTGACTTTTTTAAGTGAGAAATTGACCGATTTTCCAAATTTCTCCCACCAAATTTATCCAGGGAAAAAATCTCCCAAAAATTTAGAACTCTTTGTATTGGACTTATTTTGAAATGAATGAAAATTATCGTGAGTAAGAACTTCAATCATTGGAAGCGTGAAAAATGCCCAACACATTGTGTCTTATTTTTGGTATTGAGTAAAATTTTTCTGAGTAATTTTAAAAATTCTTAAATTTGAATTTTCATTCGAGGGAGGTTTAATTCACATTCTTTTTCCAAAAAAGTTGAATCAACTCGAACTTAATATGTTTATCGTGAATACTTCACTTCACTTTTTCCCTTAAAAAGTGAACGACTCTGAAAATTTTTCATTCAGAAATCGTTTTCACTGGAAATGGGGATTTAAAAGGAATAACATTCATTGAGAGTCGTTTTCATTCCAATATCAAAAATGTCAACAATGCAGACACTTTTTCAGGGAAATTTGACTGAACAATTTCGCGGCATTTAATTTTCAATCGAGCGAATTTTATTCAACCAAAGTTACTCGAAATATTTTCTTCGGAATTTATTGATATTGGGAAAAATCGTTGGTCTTTTTTTCGTGTAAACGAGGTATTACAAATACAGCGATTAAATATGAAAATTTGGAAAAAAAAAGAAATTATACTCATCTCAGGATTGTAAAAGAATACATTCACTTGTGAATACTTTAAACTGAAATGAACGAAAAGATAAATGCATTTCAACTGATTGTTGCTTTCTCAAAGAAAATTCAAAGAATTCAATCATTAGAACGAATTAAATTTATTACTCGCAGTGATTGCATTCGCAAAAGATTTACAACTTTACTTCATGCACCCCAGGCTCTGTGGCGAAACAGCTCAGACCCTGGCCTTGCTTTGGTAGTGGCATTGTCATTTTGTGTCCTTCAAAACTTATTACATTAAGCTTTCGACGAAAATTTCATCGTTAGATTGAGTTTCCGTCTGAGTTGAGTCCTCGCTTGACGCTGCTATTTTACTATTAACCCCCCCACCCCCTACCCCTTCTGCTCCTCCGCTTTGTTCTCTCAATTTAGATGAGTTTTGTGCATTAACATGTGTGTTTGTGACGCAAAATATGGACATGTATTCATTGTGTGTGTGTGACTGACTCTATTTACGTTTTGATAGAGATCCTTGAGCATAAATAATAACCAAAAAGGATATCTCGTTATCGCTGTATCTGACTGTATATGCGAGAGTATCAACGATTATATCGCCAACATAACATAACTAACTAACTAAACTAGTAACCAATCTTTCTCTCTATCTCATTTGCAGGTTATCAATTTTTGGCTTCACAACACGACAACAATTCGAGGAGTACTTTATGACATTCCTGTTGCTAATCAATAAAGTTTACGATGAAAATATGGTCGACGAGCAGGAGCAATTTCAAATTAAAAGCGTTTGTTTAGAAGCAATTCTGGAACTTTTAATTACGTACAAAACTTTTCCGATTGTGGGCAGTAAACTTTCATATTTTCATCATACAACTCGATGGGCTCGTATTAATTGCGATAGTATTAGGTGAGTCCTGTGAGAGTGCGGGTGTATGTATATGTTGTATCTCTTTTGTATAAATCCCACCTATACACACAAATATATACATGTATAACATACTGTACAAACATATCCTAGCTTATGATATACGAAACGGATGTTGGATGTTTTTCAAGGCGTTTGAAATAACCTCAGGATATTGCTACACATGAACATGAAGACATTTATGTGTGTGTGTGTGTGTTGTTATTACTTTATCATGACTTGGCGGCATCAGTTATAATTTTATTACTGTGCGTTGTTATGGCCTGTCTTATGGCCGGGTAAAGGGTTTTCCAAATTAATTAATAGCACTTGTGGCGATAGCTGTTGCGTCATCAACGATCGGTTTTATCTGCGTGATTCGAATGGCCTGGGTGGGAGCGGGCGGTGTAAAGTGTGAGAAGAGATAAGTTGTTTGTTTTTCTTTTACGGTAACGGCTAAACTTAACATGAAATTAATTGAAATTTGTAACATATCTAGTTTTTTATGGTTCTTTGAAGTTTTCAAGATAAAAATTTCGGGCTTAGATTGAAAGCACATAAAAGATAAAAGCAGAAGAGCCAGATACTTTGATGATAACACTATTTGACAAGGTCTTCTAATCGTCCACTAAAATTGTACTTTCCCGAATGTTCTTTATGGTCTTAGTTCGGAAAGAACAAGCCATTCCCTATAAAATAAACCACAACTTGTAATCGAAATGGTTGAAGTCGGGCCTTGCAGCTGGCACGGTGACATTCTTGGATGATGGTTTTCTTGTTCGACTATCCATTTCTTAAAGCCTTATTACGGTTGTCAAAGATCAATTAATTGACAATTGAAACATTTTGTCAATCAATTGATACCTACATCGGTATTATGAACCCGAGTTGATCATTTTTTGATCCATTGTGAACAAAGATCAAAAATCTATTGTGAATAGTGCCTATTTACAGCTGCAAATTTTAATATGTTTGGGATAAGTTGTTGCCTTTTCGTTGGCTTTAATATCTAAAAATACATTAAGGAAGGCATCTTCCGAAAGTCTAAAGTTTTGAATGAATCTATAAGCGAGCCAAATTAGTTTTTGTAATGTAATGAAAAAATATCTTTTATCTACATACATATGTTCAGCCAAATACATCGGATTTGAAGCATCGCGTAATTTTCTTCGAATCTTTGCTTGCTCTAAAGTATTTTCATCTTCAATTTCATTTTCACCGAAAAATAGTTCTATAGTAGACATGCTTTTGGCTTTCGCGATTCGTAAAATATTTTATCAACAAGGAATTTGTGATTGACTGAAAATTTGATAATCAACAAACATTTTGACAACCATAATACCAAGACTGTCAATTTAAATCATTCACAATAGATCCAATTTCTGAAGAGCGTTCACAGTTTATCAAAAATTTTGATTTTTGAACACGATAATACCGATTCTTTAATTTTATTGATAAATATCAAATATCGTATTGATCTTTGACAACCGTAATAAGGGTGTTAGTTTCAAACATTTTTTGGTAAATTTTTGACAAAGTCTTAACTCCTCTTTCACAAAAAGAAGGTAAATTCTGTCATTGTAGTTTACTCCAAACATCGCCGCCGCGCTGTATCATTAGATTAGAAGAGTGGCCCTTTTTAACCCTTAAAATAAGTTTTGAGGCTTCTTTCGAAGTCCCCGCACACTCAATCACTTTTGCATACCGGATTTAGTGAGATTGTGAGTAGGTGTCCTGTGTGCCTTTTGTAGATAATAAGCCCTAAGACTTCATTGATGATGCGAGACATGGATTTTTGAGAAATCTTCTTTTCCCTCGACAAAATCTACTGCTTTCTCAGTAGTTTACGTCTTTTTTGAGTTTTGACGGCTTTGATAGCGTTGACGGCTTGAACTTTGACGTTCAAGTGACGTTCAGTATCGTTGAATAATTTTTTAATACGTTACAATCACAAATGATAAAGTTATTCCTAGCGGTTGTAAAGTTCAAAGTTTATTACTAGATCAGTAGCTTATTTAGATTCTTAAATTCAGATTCTGATTATGCACAGTAAAATGAATATTTTGACAGGAATATATTTTAAATCTCCAGAATATCTTAAACCAACATTCAAAATTCCAATTAAACACAAAAATGAATTCCCAAATGTTTTTAATAACACATGCATTCATGAAATACTGTTTTTCAATTTAATGTTTCGAATATGTATGCAAATTTTAATTCTTCTTACTTTTTAATGATGTTAATTTGGTTTTGTCAGTAAGATGACCAGAAAGTCAATTTCGTTCCAAAAAAATAAGACACTTCTCAAAAAATTAGTGTTGCCAAACTTTCCAGTTTGTTCCGGACATTAAAATTTCCACTAAGCAACTTAAAGTTGTAGTCGGCAGACCTGCGAACAAAAACCGCTTTCTTCGAAAGTTGTACTACAATTTCAATAGTGTGGGAAACGTCTGAACGAACTCGGTCTGCATTTCCATGAATATTTCAACTCGATCTACATTCTCATGTACAATTCGACCTGTGAAATGTATTAAGAAAATTTCAAACACACACAATTTTGACAGCAAAAGCTAAGATTGAGTTATTAAATGAATAATACCTTTGTATTACTGCGCTACATCAAGTTTAGATTACCAAAAAAACACGGCTTTTATTTCAAAAAGAAAAGCAGTAATTCCTTGAATATTATACTTTTTGCAATATCATAAATATCCTGCTGAAAGATACCATACTTTCTCCAATGAACCACTTTAAGTTTAATTAACGTTCACTTTACTCCAACTCCAATCTCATCCAAATATATATCCTCAATTTAACATTAAATCTGGTAAACAGAAATCATAAATAGTACCTATAGCTATCGAGAAATCTTTAATGGATAAAGTCAGCTCAAGTATTGCTTTCAATCTCCCCTTTCCTCCCCACCCCGCTGCTGCTGTCCACAACATTTGCAAACTCTATTAAGATTATTCCTTTCATATAAATACATTCCCTTATATTATATAAACTCAAAATATAGTACGTATTTGATGCAAACCCCTCAAATACAAACTTCTCATAATTGCGGCAGTAAAATTGAATTGCTTATAACGTGTGCAAGTACATAATAAATTATCCAAAACTGTCATCCAGATTCCGCAAATCCCTTTAACGTTTATAAATATATACTCCCTCTGATGCAATCGTTCTGCAAATCCCTTTTAGCAGCTTGTGTACCGTGCGTCGTCGTTGTCACTGTGACTGTCGCCGTCATCGACGACGACGACAACGACGACGTCATCGACTTACGGTTACATATACTCGTAGTTAAATTGACAAACCCCCAAAAAAGCTAGAAGTTTTTATTTTATTGCGAAAATTTCATAACCGTCATAACTCGGAAAATGTTATTTGCTTTAATTAAGGAAATCCTCCGCAAATCTGAATCCCAGAATCTGTCCTGTGCAAAATTTACGAAATACGACATCATGGAGCTGATTTAATTACACCGCACTCTTAGATGAATGGCATGCGAGTTGTGGTGCATTGAACGATAAACAAAAATAAAAAGATAAAAACAAAAAAAAAAAAATCAACCCCAAAGTTTCAGAATACGAGTATCTCGTATCTGAATCTGAGTCAGAATCTGAATTCGCTTCTCCATCAATTAAACGAATTTATTTGGCTATAAGGCAACTACTGGTAATCGGATAGAGAGAGATTATATCTCTACCAAAGCCGTCATATTGGGGTTGTGTAACCCCTCTCTGATATATTTGTACTTAATTGTGGTGACCATATTTCAAAGGGGGCGATAAAGTCAGAACATTATTTGAGTTGGGAGTGGAGTTAATTTCTATCGTTGAACTTTTAAAGACAAACTCTAATAAAAGTTCGAATGTGCCTTCAATGTGTGTTGAACTTCCATGCAGTGTTTCGCGAAATACTTTGAATAGACTAACTTCAAAATGATGGCTTAAAATTTTAAAAATTAGGACAAAGATTCTTTTAAATAACTTCGAAATGTTGAGAATGTATATTTTTATACTTATAGGAAGTCAAAAAAATTAAAATCTTTGAGGTTTACACTGATAAATTCCCATTTTGTATTTATTGAATTTGAATCGAATATTGTAATATTTATACAAAAATGTCAATTTGATATTCGTCAATATTTTATCATTTTTTAGCTATTGACAAATGCATTATGTTAAAAATAAAATGCATTTGAAGTCAATAGCATTGCTTATTGTGATGATATTTAAGCCGAAAAACAATTTTTGACACTTTTCGGTAAATTTCAGTTTTGGTTTTTTATTAAAAAAAAACTGTCAATTCGATATTGGTCAAAAAATTACCATATGTTCAAAATTCTACTATGCAAAAAATAAAATAAATTTGAAGTTAAAATGATTGACCACTCTGGACATTATTCAAGACAAGAAACTACTTTTGACATTTTTTGGTAAGTTTTTGGTTAAGTTTTTTATTTTTTGTAAAACAACTGTCAATTCGATATTTGTCAAAATTGTAGCATATATTAATGATTGTATTTCGTATAAACTTATATAAGTTTGAAGTCAATATCTGTACTCATTTTCGAGATATTCAAGTCAAAAAAATAATTTTTACTGACTTTTTGTGGAAATTTTTGTACTTTTTAATTTTTTGTAAAAAAACCGTCAATTGATTTTTTTTTCAAACTTTCACCAGATGTAAAAAACATCGTTTCACATAATTGGATCTTGACAATCTAAGGATCAAATTTTCCCTAACTTGACTTTGTAATATTGCAAAGGGTGTTGTTTGTAGACGTGTGGTTTTCAGTCTGTCAATACTTTTTTAAGAGTTTGTATTTTTGACAGCTGTCACTTGATTTGTGCTCAGTTTGGTTAGCCATTTTATAATAAATAGACTTCCTCCAAAACAACGTTTTCAAATCGTGCAAATTTATTACCAAAATAATTATTCGGTTTGCGCTACTCATCGTACTCTGCACACGTTTGCGTCCAATATTCGGTCGACATAGTCGCCCAGCATTGATCGGTTTTGAAACACATTTACTCTGATGGATACTGCTCCCTCAGAAACACCACAGTACTGTACCAACCGAAGAGTGGAGAAGAGTATCGAATAAGACCCGAATGAGTCCATCCGCCATCGGGTGCAACAACTCGTGCAAGAATTGAAGCCAAACGACCATCAAACGCGTCGCACGTTCAGTGAATTGTGATTCGTGAATAGGCCACCGATCCCGATTTTCAGAAGAACATTTTGTTTAGCGATGAATAGGTACGTTAATAATCCAAATCGTCGTACTTTGAATGATCATAGTCCACAAGCTATTGTTGAGATTCCGTTACTTCCTCAAAAATTAACTCGTTAGTGCTGACATACGTCCTTAATTGCTGACATACGTCCTTAATTGCTGCAGAAAGCGGTGGAAAATTGGGCTGGAATTTATTCGAACTTGCCCGAAGTCAATTTTTAAAGAAAATGGCAAATCCTTATTTCTATAAAAAAGATAAATTCTTTACTATAATATTAAATTATATGAGTTTTTTTCTTCTTGAAAATCACACGTCTAAAAAAAAACACCCTCTATAAGTACAAGTACACATTTGGCTATAGCTAAAAACGGAGTTCTCTGCAGGAAGCAGTTCGATATTACTTTTTTTGGTTTTATAAAGCCATGAAGTTAAATTTGCTGTTTAATAAAATTTTGTAAATAAAAAAAAAATCAATGTTTTGTTAGTAATCTATAACTAGCCCAGTAATACAAGTTCCAAAAAACCCTTTGTTCACTTTCTAAATCGCTCTAAATTTTAATCCCAAAATGTGTATCCCTGTGTTAATCGGGGTGTATTTGATTTTTTTTTTAAATTAATATCATTAAAATGCTGTGTTTTATTCACTGCTGGGTAGGTCGTAGAACAGCAAAATATCCCTTGGCAAGCAACAACAATTTGATAACTGGCGAAAAAGATGCCAGCAAAAATAATGACATCTGTGCTGGCGATATATGTAGGTATGGATGTAAAGTGAGTTTGACCGTTTTATTCACTTGAATGCTGTACTAGCTATGTATACAGCATTGAATAAAACACTTCTTCTATTAAATTTGCAGAAAAACATAAGAAAAAAGGTTTGTTTGTTCTTAGGTCTGCCGCCTACAACTTAAAGTTGCTTACCCTACTCGAATTATGAATTTAAGTTGCTGGCAACTCTAAAGGTCAGTAGCATAATAATCATGCTTCAATATTCTTGAAAATATTATACAATTAATTATAAAGGAATTTTATTATTTGAAGAGTAAAAATCCACTTTATGCAATAAAAAAGTTATTAATTAAAAATTTGCAAAAAACACTAAGTATTAATTCCGGGAAGTTGCTGTAAGTTGCCTAGTAGACGATGATAAGCAACTTACCTTGCTTATCTTTTCTGCTCAAATTTCGAGTTAAAAAGAAAAGAGATAAAAATGTTGACTATGAACCACTAGCAGCTGGTCACCTTAATTGAATACACAACCCAACACAAAAAACAAAAAACAAAAACTGACAACACCAACAAATTTAATTATATTTCAAATATGTGCTATATTGTAATTTTCCTATTTTTTTTATATTTTTTTGTTATTGTTCATTTTTGTTTCAGTTTGAAAAAACTACACAAAGTCCAACTACTCGTTTCGGATTCGAATGTATTTTACCATCCGAATTTGGAGCGCAACTTGTCACCAATGGCCAACACAAGGGACAACATTATTGGAACATCGTCCTTTCGGCCCAATCAGTATGATCTCAATTTTATTTGGCAACAAATGGAAGCCTACAACAGCCCGCATAGTCCAACACGTAGTGGAAGGGAGGATAGCTTATTATCATCGCCATCTAGTGACTCAGCGACAGCAACAACAATAACAACAACGTCAAAAACATCAGGTGCCGCAGATGGCAAAGAGGATGTTTTCACTAGGAATTTCCGTCATTTCACCGATAACTCTGGAATCGATTTTAGGAGCAGCTCTCAATTAATATTCGATGTGCTAATGCAAATCAATGAGGTATGGTATTTAAATTTAATACTCGTCTCGTATATATAAGCCTTCAGTTCTTGAACAAACAGTTGTGTTGAAAAAATAACAAACGAAATTCAAATTGTTTAAAAAATAAGAACTTCCTTCGCTGAAGGTACTTTTGACATAACAGACACCAAATGTTTTTTGACAGTTCTAATAACTTGAATCGAAAACTATTAAACACCACTGTAAATATGTATTAAAACGTACTTAATACCCCACATTCACTATGCACAAAATCGAGTAGCATAGAACTTATAGCGTTTTGGGGATTTTCTAAATTGAAATTCGTTCGAAATACATTTTATCATGCTCTCACCAAAATTTATTATTCAGTCGAGGTGGCTGTCTGAATCCTTAAAATGGCATTGCGCGTCATAGGATTTTAATTATGGATGCCATTCGGGACTCGGGGCCAACCATAGCCCCATCCCCCCCTCTCCCTATAGTTGACCATCAATATTATGAACGAGACGAGCGACTTTAACGGATATACTAGTACATCTATACATATATAATAAATGAACGATAAATTAATATGCCTATGTATTTTGGTTGGATGTACAATGTACATACTCGTAGGTACGAGTATGATGAACTGTGACTGTGTGACTGTAGGGTGACGTAATTGAGTGAAGTCCTCGTAGTCCTTGGATGGATTAATAGGAATTATCGTATGTAGGTATAGTTTATCCATTTTTTTTTTTTGGATGTTGAAGGATCTAAAACTGCGCAGGGTACTTACAAACGCATATTTCCTGTTTTAATTGAAAAAGTTTAGGATCTATACAGAGAGTATGTATGAATGTACTCGTATGTATGTAAGTACCTAAATATTGATAGCACTTAATTTTAGGAGGTGTTTACCGCAAGTGGGATCAAAATCAACTGCAATCTATCATTTTGGTAACACAAAGTGTTTAATTTAAAAGAAAGACTTTATTTGTGGTTTAGAAAGTTCGGAATGTTTTTCAAAAAATGCCACTCCTTTAAAAGTGCCGACAGACACAAAGTGCACTTAAACTTAATTGGTCTGGGACATTTCACTACAAGGTAGAAAGATCTTCGATATTTTAATTTAATAAAAACTTTAAGGCCTAAAATAACCAATGTCAAATCGTAAAAAAAAAACTTCATAGACTATTGTTTGTGTAAATCTTTAGCTTAATGCAGATTTACTGATGCAATTTAACGACCAGGGCATTAATACCTAGAAAATACAAACATATTAGAACTCTTTAAGCCCCATTTAGACAATAATTTCAGTTTCAGTTGAGCTATCAGTTAAACTGATGTCTAAACGCAAAAACTGAAGCATTTAACTGAAACTGGTGGAATTCCAATAAATTGTCAGTTTAATTCTAAGCTAAACTAAGTTCATCCGAACACCGAACTGAGTTTTATTTTAACTGAACTCAAACCTGATACTCTAAAAGGGGTTCTAATGAAATATTACCCAAAAATGTATTTAAAAAATTGTCAAAAAAACTAAGAAATTCTACCGTAGAGTCGAAAATTATTTTCAAATATTATATGTATGTCAAAATATTCATAACCCCTAAATATTAGGAAGTTTTACCGATTTCGAATATTTTTCGATTATTTTGTCGAAGTATTTTGATTTCTAAAAACTTTAAAAATAAATATTTTAAACCACATTATTTGAAACACGCACTTCTGCCCGAAGGGTGTGAGGGTGAATCATTAATTCATTAAATTATGAATTATTATATGTATGTATATTAGACCACGTAAATTCTATAAATGCAAATTTTTTGATTATTATAAGTTAGGTATTCCCAATTTTGAACTGATTATTTAATTTACATGTGGAAAAATTAATATTATTTTTTAATACCTTTACTTCGAATATTCCAAGTAGTTATCAGTCTTGTCAGGTCTCTGAATTTTTTCGTAAAATCTCGTCTTGTCTCGTCTCGTCTCAAGTTCTCAAACATTTTGCCTTCAACAATAATTTTTGTTTTTAAATGTCACCTTAAAAGTCTAAAATTGAATCAATTTAAAATTTATAAGTATAACAAACCTGTTTTGTCTTGAAAAACTGAAGTGTACAGAAAAAAAAAAAAAAATAATAACTTATTGAACGTTTCAAATCCAGACATCATTTAAATGGTTTTTAAATTAAATACATTTTTATTGTCAAATTTGAACAAAAATATAAGATATTTTGTGTGCTGAAATTACAAAACTAAAAGTCTAAAAGATTGATGAGAATAAGGTCCAAAATATTTAGATATATTGTAGCGTTTTCGTCTCTAAAAAAAATATTTGAAACTATCGGACCTGGCGCACTTTGACCGAGTCAATTTTCGATTTTAATAATTTCCCTACTTTTTCAGTTTTTTTTTTAAAATACATTTTGTTTACGATTACTTGTGAGCCAAGATTTGATATCGGTTTTTGTAGAACGGTCAAAAGCAAGCATTTTTTACTATGGGAGGGGAGCCTATCTCACTCTGTTTAGGAGGAAGGGACAGTTTGTGAAAAGTAAAGTATTGAAAACAAAGTATTATACATAAAGTACTATACCAGTTTTGAAAGCCAGCAGACTGTTCTATAATTACAAGTTTAAATCACAATAACATATTTTTGTCAATAGATTTTTGAAAAATTTACATGAAAACTCAAAATTTCGATAAAAAAATTGTTTTCACCATGATTTTTTTTCAAAATTACGAAACAAAATGCCAAATGGAACGCACAAAAAAGTGAATGGCTTTATGTCTTCTAGTTTTTGAGAAAACTAAATTTCGAATCGAATCGAATGTTTAGCATTACATTGGTGCTTATTATGACAAAAAAACAAAAAGTGAAATCTTTATTTACTTGTAATTGTTTTGTTTATTGTTTAATAATATAAATTTGTTTGATAAAAACATAAAATAATTAAATAACAATGAAAATATGGCATTTGTGTTGTTTATAAAAATGAAGATGGTGCTGAAGAAGTTCAGAGTAGGATAGTGGATGCTTCAAACCCATTGCTACCTCCGGGTTTTTCTTCCATTATTTTAATTAATTTTCCCTTTTGTTCGCGGTTTATGCAGTTGGAATGCGACATAAAACAACATCAAAATTAATAAAAGTAATTTATTTTCTATGAAATAATTAAAAACTTACGTTTTGTGACATTTAATTCTATTCTTTCGAATGTCAAAATTGCGCAAATGAATGAACTTTCTATGGATTGGGTGAACTTTCGATTTGTTCGATTAACATTCTAATCGCCGAGTCTCAAAATTAAGTTTCAACGAATTCGAATCACTTTCGAACGAAAGAGAATGTCATAATAAGCACCATTATTTGGTATTGATTCAGCCTTTCTATAATCTTAGCTTGACAACCGAACAGCAAATCGCATTTTATTTTAAAACACCTTGGGTTACATAATTGCAATTTTGGAAAGGGCCCGTTCATAAAACACGTTCGCTGACAAGGGGTAAGGGGTCTTGCTGAGTGTAACAAGATGTGACAAGGGGGTCCAAGGCAACGTGACGTTCACGATACCAAAAAATTTTCCTGAAGTATTTCCCTCAACAATTTTTATCATGATAGAAGTCACTCATTTCGTATTGTTAATACAGATATACAGAATATACCTACAGATTTATAAACTTACAAATTTTTGTTGTGGCAATAAAATTGTAACTTGATAAAGAATTATTCAAATCCAGGTGTAGTAGTTTCGGACCCATTTTTATTTAAACAAACAATCAAATCTTTGTTCTTTATAATTATAATAACGGGTGATTTTTTAGCTGGTTTGGTTTTGGCAACACTGGTTTTGACAGCTGACGTGTGTTTAGTACCTTGTGTCACTGTCAAACAGCTTCAGTTTGGTTTGCAATTTAACCATGGATCGTCTTACAAATGAACAACGCTTGAAAATTATTGAATTTTACTATTAAAATTCGTGCTTGGTTCGAAATGTTCATCGCGCGCTGCTTCCATTTTATGGTCGGCATTCTCGACCTTCTGAGCAGTCTATTCGGAAGATTGTGACCAAATTTCGCACCAAATTTACTTTGTTGGACATTAAACCACCAACACGTTTACGTACTGTGCGTAGTGAAGAAAATATTGCGGCCGTATCAGATAGTGTGACAGAAGACCGCGAAATGTCGATTCGGCGCCGTTCCCAGCAGTTAAGCCTTTGTTACAGCACTACGTGGAAAATTTTGAGGAAGGATTTGGGCGTAAAGCCTTTTAAGATACAGCTGGTGCAAGAACTAAAGCCAGCCGACCTACCACAACGCCGAATTTTTCTTGAATGGGCTCTTGGAAAGCTGGCCGATGATCAGCTTTTTTATCGAAAAATTGTGTTCAGCGATGAGGCTCATTTTTAGTTGAATGGGTAGGTACGTAAATAAGCAAAATTGCCGCATTTGGAGTGAAGATCAGCCAGAAGCATTGCAACAGCTACCAATGCATCCCGAAAAAGCCACTGTTTGGTGCGGTTTATGGGCCGGCGGCATTATTGGGCCATATTTCTTCAAAGATGATGCGAATCGCAGCGTTACTGTCAATGGTGAACGCTACCGAGCGATGATAACAAACTTTTTTTTGCCCGAAATGGAAGTTCTTGACTTGCATGATATGTGGTTTCAACAAGACGGTGCCACATGCCACACAGCACGCGAAACAATGGCGCAATTGCGAGGCGAGTTTGGTGAACAGTTAATTTCACGTTTCGGGCCGGTCAATTGGCCGCCTAGATCGTGCGATTTGACACCATTACACTATTTTTTGTGGGGGTATGTCAAGGCTAATGTCTATAGGGACAAGCCCGCTTCGATTGACGCACTGGAAGCCAACATCCATGCATTCATTCGTGAGATACCGGCCGATATGTGTGAAAGAGTATGCCAAAATTGGACTCAGCGGATAGGCTACCTGAGACGCAGCCGCGGTCAACATTTGCATGAAATTATCTTTAAACATTAAATTGCAAGGTTCAAACTATCGATTCAAATACGTATTTCATTCATTTTTTCGAATTTTTCGTGTTTTTTTTTTTAATTCTAAACCTCTTAAAAAAATCACCCATTATATGTACCTACATATTATGAACATACATTGAACATTGAACGTTTATATATGTACTATATGTAAATATGTATATACAGTGGCGGATTAAGCTCTGTCGCCGCCCTAGGCCCTGTCTGATTTGCCGCCCTTTTTAATAGTTTTTATTTTATGAAAGTATAATTGTTAAACAATACAAATAAATATTTAATTAATATTAACAAAATAAATAATGAACATTTTTCTCAAACTATAATGTATTGCTTAATTTTGTAAATATCTTTTTGCTATGTCGTTATAATCAATTTCTTCAACTTGTTGAGCTTCAATAGTAGTGGTAAGGAATTAAGTCTGTATTGGCCCATACTTTCATGTAAACATGTTACGTACTAACCCTTTTCAAGGTGGAAAAATATCTTTCTCCGGGACAGTTTGTAGCGGTAATACTCAAAAAATACGTAGAGCAATGTCTACATTCGGATAAACATCTCGAAGATTCTGTGATTACAAAACATTGCATATTCCTTGCATGGAACGTACATCTTTCGTATTTAATAGAGAATCTTTGAGTTGATAGTGTAAATGAATAGATTCATTTCCAAGTCTTCCAAATTATCAGGATATTTAGTAATTAATTCATCTGCACGATTTTTCAATTCATTAAAATAGATACATTGTCAAAGAAATTAAAATTTGTATAAAACTCATGATAAGCATTCTTAAGTCCTGCCAATTATACACTTAAAGTATATAAAATTGGTTAATAAACGTTGGTTCGAAAATTTTCATTTCGCATATGAGTATTCTGTCCTTCTCTTGTGGCTCGTCTTCCTGAATTTTACAGGTTATTTTAAGACGGGTGCCATAGTTATAATAATTTTGAACTCCAGATAGTGCTTTCGCTTTTTCCTAATATTTGGAAAATTGTTGTTTTCTCAAGTCTTTGGGAAATAATGCAAAATAACTATACATTTGTAAATATCTCAGTTGATAAATTCGCTTTAGAATCATGAAGCTCCTTACTCGCAGCATTAAAAAGATCCACAATGACATTCCAAACAATGACTAGAACTGCTGTTTCTATATATGTAGATGTTGTAATTTTTCTGCAGTCCCCTAGCTTGAGATACCGTTGTGAGTTTTTCATACTTGCTTTCAGCAATAAATTTCAATGCAACAATAATTACAGGCCACTCTTTTTCTAATGCGTAGCATGCATCATGTAAAGGAGACCAACGAATTTGAGAAAGGCTTTTAAGTTACAATTTAGAAACAAAAATGGGGGGAGTTTTTCTTTTAGATGCCTTTACATGGAAAGAATTAAATCAAATCAAATTCTATCTGCCTGCTAGTAAGAAAAGAAGTACCTTACAGTTAATTGTTATAATTCGGCAATCCATACATATGTATATAAGAAACCATTGAAAAATATCAATATTGCACCGACGAATAAAAAAGTAAATTAAAAAATGAGTCACATATAGAAAATTATATCTGTAATTTAAAAAAAAAATTGAACCAATCCTTGACATGAATTGTCGGGAAATTTTATCTAGTTTAACATTCTAAAAAATTTGCCGCCCCCCAAATTGTGCCGCCCTAGGCACGGGCCTCACGGGCCTAGGCGGTAATCCAGCACTGTGTATATATCGTTGCTGTTTAAAATAACCGGCATAACTCAAAAAAAAACACGATTTCTGAGTTAATGATGGTTATAGAATAAAAAAAACAATACTCTATCTTTCTGTCAAACTGGCATAACTGTAGCTCTTCGGAATCCCGCTATATGGAAATTTTTCCAAAGGTCACATTGGATAATAATACGAAAAATCGTATGACTAACAAACTCGTTTTCTGAAGAATCGTGTTTTTTGAGTTATGCTGGTTTTCTTAAACAGCAACGAAATGTTTATGTGTTATGAATTTTCATTTATAACAAAAATGTTGACGTTGAATCATATTAACGACTTCGAAAAAAAATTCATATTTTAGTGGAATTGAAATAACTAAAACAATACAAATAAAACAGACTCCATTATCAAGTACAAACCGATAAGATAACAAATAATATTAAAAATAAATTCAAGCAGTATCCATGATAAAACAGTCATCAACACTCCAGCAAATATGAGCCGAAATAGCTCAGTTGGGAGAGCGTTAGACTGAAGATCTAAATGTCCCCGGTTCAATCCCGGGTTTCGGCATATGGTGTTTTTTTTTATTTTTTTTTTTTATTATCTAAGCAAAAATTTAAAAATTAATGCTTTGAGTTTTAGTTATGTTGGAAAACAAAATAAAATGCATTCAAAAATTGTTTTATATCCAATTTAATGAAAATGCATTCTTAGGTAAAATTTTCAATGGCGCACTTATTGTTCAACAGATTTTGGCAATCAAAAGAATTCACAAACAAGGTTACTAATATGTGTTTGAAAATGATTGAATAATTTCGATGTTGCAAGAGTCATCAAATTTCGTATTATTATCTTGGTTTTTTATACATTTTTCAAAATGTGACCTAAAAATTTGCAGTTACGAGTAAAAGATGAACTTCTATATATTGTCAAGTGGAAATTTCATAAAAAATGGTAACTGAAAGTACCGCTCCCTTTACGTTTGAAGAAAACGTTGATAAATATTGAGAACTTATTTCTAAAGTGAGTGCTGTGTAGCCCAAACTGTGGATTTTTTAAATAAGTTTTGGCTGAAATCGAGCACACATCAAAATTCTAAAATTAGGAAGAGTTGTATGCTAGTGGACAACACTCTTGGTCCCCATCATGAGATGTCCACAGACGAGTTGCAAAGAGTGATGGTTTATCAATTGCGGATTGTGGGGTAGTGGCATAAGGTATTAAACTATTTTTCTTTAAAAATGAAGCTGAGAACAATCTTTCAGTGAGGGTTTAACGTTAAAAGAACCGTGTTAACAGCTTTCACTGAAATTGAAGACAACTACTTTTGGTTGATGAAGAATGGCTGTGTGCCATATTCGATTCTTCTAGCAAAACATACTGAAATCGTGTCAACTCAATAATTGGTCTAAATCAGAATTGATTTGACCTTTTTGGACTTTTGTTTGTAGAAAATCTTGAAGTATTTAAAAATCACTTTACCTTTCTAAAATTATGCCTTCAAACTATATAAAACTATAATGGTAATTTATTTATTTTAGATTGACCTACTGTTAAATGCCTGCTATGAAAAAAACTCTAAAATTAACTGAAGTGGCCTTAGCTATTTTTTCTTTTTATACATTTTGTGTCCAAAACCTATCTTCGTCTTGTATTGTTCAAATATTTGAAAAATAAGAACTTCTTAAGATTTTACTTTCTGACAAAGTACTTTCCGCCTTCTTAGCTCAAATTTTAATTTTAAATATTCAAAATTTGTTTCACACGTTATTAATTATAAAATTAAAAAACTGATAATTACAAACTTAAAACTTTTTTTTCTATTTTCAGCAAAATCATATTCTAGCTTTGCCGAACTTGGTAAAATTTTGTGAAATATGTGATAGTCGTGACCAAATCAAATTGATCAGGAATAAAGCTTTAAGACTCCAGGAATCAATACCCATGGACGATACAATAACTCATCAGGTAGACAATGCTCACACAAACCTAAAAATTCCCAAATGTAATCTGACAACTCATGACATTCACTAATGCCACCCACTTACTCGTATTATTTGTCCGATCCTGCTCTGGCCGTCATCGTGGCCAGGTAGGTCCTTGTCCTTATTTCCAAGTCCCACTATACATCCAGATCCTTAGCCTCCTCCTTTTCAACCGCATCCAGACCACAATTGCATTTTCACAATTCCCATCTAATGCAACTGCATTTTCTAATTCTCTATCGGTATTTGTATCTGTAAATACATCTGTGTGAGTGTGTTGTGTTTATATGTTTGTAATGGTCAATTGTATTTTCTCATTCTCTATACTCGTACGTCATGTTGGGAAAACGCTTTCAACTTTAAATGTATGCCCCCGTACCGTTCGTTCGTTGCTCGGATTGACGGTCTGTTGCTGCAGTACGTAATCTACTTATTGTGTAAGACCCAAGCGATGCTGATACCATCGCCGAACGAGCTCTCGCATCTATGCGCTTTAGCAGCCGCCTACTTAAAGAGCTCTCATGTGTTCATTAGGAATGCCACCCTGTCGGGATTGTTGTGTCTGCTCGAGTGCTGCTCCAAAACGAACACAACAATTGGAAAACTAAGCGAGGAGCTATCGATGCTTCGGGACTTGATTGTTAGCTACATAAATCGTCATGGCATTATCGAGGAAAGGTAAGTTCTCGTGGCTAACCAAATGGATTAGATACCTATACCAATACATGAGTTTTCTATATATAATCCATAAGTAGATATAGGTTTTAATATGTTAACAGATATATGAACACTCTAAGTCACTTGATTTGGGTTGTTTTTTTTTTATCTGATCGTAAATAGCGCTTAAGGAACTCCAGACTTTGCAGCGTAGATAGCATTGAAGAAACTAAAAATGTTTTTTCTTTTTAACATCCACCCACCACCACCCACCATCGTAAAGCCTTCCTCGAAGTCGACTACAGTCGAGATAATGAATGAAATGAATGAAATGAATGAAACGAATGAAATGAATGAAATGAATGAAATGAATGAAATGAATGAAATTAATGAAATTAATGAAATGAATGAAATGAATGAAATGAATGAAATGAATGAAATGAATGAAATGAATGAAATGAATGAAATGAATGAAACGAATGAAATGAATGAAATGAATGAAATGAATGAAATTAATGAAATGAATGAAATGAATGAAATGAATGAAATTAATGAAATGAATGAAATGAATGAAATGAATGAAATGAATGAAATGAATGAAATGAATGAAATGAATGAAATGAATGAAATGAATGAAATGAATGAAATGAATGAAATGAATGAAATAAATGAAATGATTGAAATGAATGGAATGAATGAAATGAATGAAATGAATTAAATGAATGAAATGAATGACATGCATGAAATGACTTGAATGAATAAAATATGAATTGAGTGAATAGAATTAATTGAATGAAATTAATGAATTGAATGAGACGAATGAATTTAATGACTTGAATGAAGTGAATGAATGGAATGAATTGAATTAAATGCATGAGTTAAATGAATCGAATATTATATGGAAGCACACTGACTTAGAAATCAATGAAAAATTTCATTTTCTTAGAAGACTATCATCATGTTAATACCAATGACCTAATCATTTGCTCCAGAGTGTAGTAGTATCATTTTTTTTTTGTTTTTCTTAAAACAAATCATCAAAAGAAAGTGATGCTTGAGAAGTTCCGAGAATTGTACGATTTAATGTTAACCTCATCGCAATCCCTTACCTCGCCACAAGTGATGGTCTTTGAATTCGATTGTGATTAGGAAATTCATTTAAGAAGTCATTTACGGTTTATGTGAAGAACGTTTGTTGTACATTCTGTACATTTCACAAATCGACATACGTACATACATACATATGTGAAATAACTGTACACTAGTTGTGGCTTTCAATCCTGCCAATTTCTTGAATAATTTCCTCGATCTAAATTCGCATTGTAGTTCAGGATATTTGGCAATTTTCAGTTGGCTGTGATTTACCTTTTGAATAATGATTAGGGCTTAGTGTTAAATTAAGTTGTATTTATGTATATTTGAGCTTAATTTTCTGATAAATATGTATGTATATACACAATAATATATAAAATTAAATGTTTTTATTTTGACAGCCCATCAATGCAGTGTCAAAGTGATACCCATGTCAAACTAATATGGACGCTAAATTTCAGTCTAATTGAATGGACATCGAAATTTGTGGTTCAATGTCATTTGCTCTCAAATACGATAATTTGGGCTAATAAACATCTGAAGAGGGTTACCAACCATGATGTTTTTCTTTGTGTTATTCATGTAAGTATTAATCAATTTTTTAAGTGTATAACTCAAGTTCTCATTTTTAAATTCCAAAAAAATAAGAAAACTCAGTGAAGAGATGGTTTGTTTTATTTTTGATCTTCTTCAATCTTACTTAAAATATTCCCTAACGATGTTTAACACTTTAATTCCATCTAGAAGTCACTTAAATCAAGTGGTACACCCAGGCGTATGTGCATTTTTTTTTAATGTATTAACTTCAATTGTGTTTTTATAAAAAAGACGTTTTCTACTCTGTATTTATCGTACTTTAACCCCAAATTAAATGAAAATGATTTCTCAACAAGTCCATTGTTTCGCGAGTTTAATGGCCCCTGCCGCCCGTCTTGTTGAAACCAGAGCTAACTGAGATCATCATTGGCCTAAATGACTCTTCAAACGATCAAAACGTCAAAAAAAAAACTTTTGAAAATCAAACATCACGATGAATCACCCGATGTTTCTGGAAAATTATGCGTGATGAAAGAAGATAACGTTTAATACAAAATGAACATAGTTATAATTGAATAATTAAAATTTGTGTGGTTTTTTTGAGTAGGTGAAAATAACAGAAGTATTTTTTTCAAAAACACACATTTCCATTAACTGCTAGTTGAACATTTAAATTGTTTGTTTCTAAATCTTTCTCAAACATTCCTATTCCCTTGAGTGCAGCGGTTTACACACACTTACGTGCCACTGGTTGCCGCCTGCCCGCCGCGTCTTAATGATAAAGAACTTATAATTTGATCTTTGAAGTCCATACGCCGATTCCATGAATATTTTCGAGCAAAAAGTGTGTCTGTAGTTTAAAATATAAACATCCTTTGCCTTTCATTGGAATATCCTATCGGAAAACCATTTTTTTTTTGATATGACACAAAACAACACAGTTCCAATTTCGTAAAACTTTATCCACGTGCAGTGGCAGCAGAAGCAGGACTACTTCTGTCATTTCCATTCATCCATAAAAGTTTGTCCAACAAATACGAGAACGAGAGTACCTAGCCGAGAAAAAGTGCTCCGAGGACAACATCGTTGGACAAAACCATTACAACCTCAACACGGCTCTTTATTTAAGTCCTAGCTGGTGCGGAGCTTGTGTCTGCCATTGTGCTCGTATTGTGGTTATCCCTTAGGCCATTTACATATACACTGTACACATACATCTCGATTTTCATAGTCCGCTGTGGGTCCATGTTTTTTTTTTTTTTTTGTCTAGGATACCAAGCCAATAACCAGCATTCAGTGGGTTGGTTGATGCTCATGACTCATGAATTCTTTCAACAGGCAAACTGGGATGTGTGGCTATAGTGGTCCTGCTTCTGGAGTCGAGTCGAATCCTCCTGATGGTCTATCGTCAGGATTCAGGACCTGGCACTGTGCCGCGCGTTGCTTTCAAATTGGTTTTTTGATTGGCAATTTTGAAGCGAACCCTTCAAAAGCCCTGGCCAACTTTAGATTGGTTGGTTGAGTTGGTTGAGTTGGTAGGACGACGTTCGTTGGTAGGACGCACAGCACACACAGCTAATTGTTGTTTATACGCCTTTTAAATACCCTGTACCGTTGTATTCAGAGTCCTCGTATACGAGTACAAACGTTGTTATCACACTTTCTAATAGGTCCTGAATTCTAGGTCACACACAGATATTATTGAATTTCATATCATCATCGACCTCATATGAACCCCATAGATACAGTATCTATTCGTACATATATCTAAAACCGCAGGATCAGGGATTACCAATGCAATAACCATCAATATTATGTATATTTGTGTATCTACTTATACATTTGTAGATGTGTATGAGTATTGAATGTCTTTCTATAGTTTTGTGGGATATTTGTTCCTTTATTTTTGTTGTTGTTATTTTTTTTAGGGATTAGAACGGATAGTTGTAATCAATGTTGCTACACCAGAGATGCGGACCAAAATTGAAAAGCTCGCCCTCGATTTGATGAAGCTGGAAAACGAGAGATTTTCAATTCCAGCACTGAAATTGCTTTTGTCATGCATTTATATGGGTGAGTAAATAAATTTGATTATTATTTTTTAATATTTAAAAATTGAGTATATTTCCGTGTGTGTGTGTGTTTTTTTTATTAGGCTTAAAATAAAACCAAACTTTGGGTAGTCACATTAATTCGAAATAAAGGGATTTTTTTCAATATCTATAAAAAATAGTTAACGTCCTTAACCATAAAAATTTTGAAAATAATAAAAAAGGTATTCATGGTTATTAATCCGTGGCTCTAAAGTCATACTTTTATCGTTATGAATTATTATTTTGTATTTTATGATGGTTTGCCTAAACTTAAATGACTGTCATTTTTGTGGTAAAAAGTTGACAAACAAAATACAGATAATTGACCGAAAGTTAATAGTTAAAAAATGATTAAAATTGCACGAGTTAAATTCAAATGATTCCTCACATACACTTAGTTCACGTTAAATGATATGATTTAGAAGACTTATGTATGTATATTTATGTCAAAGCTATTCTTGAAGGAAAATGTTAAAACTTGAATTTTTTTGCTAAATGTTCCGGTCACTGGAGTTTTCGCAAAAGCACTTTAACTCTCCTCTAACTCCTAGAGCATAGGACAACCACAGATTCTCTTCATATAAATTGTTTCTCGGTTCAAGATATGGTGGTTTAGCTGTGTAGATTGGGGAATTGAGCTTCATTAATAACACTTCCATCTTGTTCTTTGTCTTCCATAATTCCATTATTATAATACAATGGGGACTCCACTTGAAAGACTACTTTACTAAATCCTCGTTGGTTTCTTAAAAATATGAAAAATCTAACACCACTTTAGCTGAAATCTCCTATGATGATCTACTTTTTTAGGATAAGTTTCATCCAAAAATTCTAAGATTGTAATAATTTGTTGGCCATCTTATCTTGAGAATGTATCGAAGACAGCGATTGATAAATCGTAAGCTTTTCGAGATGTCAGCGGAGCATTGCCAAGTTCCACAAGTGTATAAAAGGATGATTAAGTTAATATTTGGTTTTAGAAGACGGTTTGCCCTGAGATATACAGATTACAGATATACTGTAATAGGAGCAATTTTACCAGATATCAAAGACGACATTTCAAATTGTAGAAAATTGCTTTGAGTATAATACCATTTTTCGTTAATTGTATATTTGAGCGCCAACATTTTTTTTTAGTTTTTCAATTAAAAAAAAAATAATGGCATGTTGAACTTTTTCCAAATTTATACCAAAACTGTATCTTATCACATTGCACACAATAAAATTTATTTGAAGTTAATAGCATTATCCGTTTCTGAGATATTTGCGACCAATCAAAATTTTGACTATTTTTTTAAACTGCTAAGTTTGATTCCAATTAACCCTGACGTTCCTCAAGGAAGCCATCTAAGACCTGTACTTTTTATTTTCAATATTTCGACATAGCAAGGGTAATAAATATTTTTAAACTTCTGTCAAATTTGTTTTGTTGTCGGACTTTTTTGACGACAAAAGTAAAATAATTCTATTTTTGGTAAATTCATCAATTTAACAATGTTCTGGAATGTTACTAGAGCCTATACATTTTAAAAAAGAGTCGATAACACTGATCAGCAAAACTAACATTTTTTTTTGTTCTTTTAAATGAAGTAATATTTTTTCCAAAAGATGTTTTCTGCCCTAAATTCGAATCTCACGTTAGATATATTTTTTCCTCACGTCAGGTTTTTGAAATATAAGTCTTAAAAAATGTAAAAATTCTATAATAAGGTGCTTTTAAGGCTAAAGTAAAGCTAAACGCACGGCATCCATTTGCGCACTCCAAGACTTCGGGCGTCCAGGTCTAAACATTATCTCGCAAGCATGGTCTGCCACGCTATCACACCATTAAATGCCCTTTAATAGACTTTCTGAGTTAGTCCCTTTTCGTTAAAACCAGCTCGATTATCATGGCACACAGTTCATGATTGCAGCGTCTCCGGAATCTTCCTTTCTCACATACAAGGTCAAAAATTCTTCGTAAGACTTTCTGACGACCCTGGTTAATAGTTTTACTAAGCACCTATGTAGGTCTCAGATCCGTATGTGAGTACTGGCAGATGCATTGTCTTGTACAGCAACAGGAGTTCAGTTTCCTTTGATCAGGCGTCCCCTTATTTCTTCTATACTATGTTGTTAACCGCTGCTTTTATTGACCGAAGGTATTTAATGGACTTCACTTCAAATTCATGTTCCGTTTCCTTCTTGTTCCTTAGCATTGAATAACTTACATAAGTCCGAATCCCATTCCAAAAGCCCTATCCTCATGCATCATAAACTGAATTAGAAATGGAATAATTAGATTTTCATTATCATCGCATTTCAAATGAAGTGTACAACTCACTACCCACTATCACCCGTCTAAATCGACGCAAGATGTCGCTTCAACTTTCCTTTTCTTCTACAAATCACATACCCAGTGATTCAACTGAAACAAAAAAAAAAAAACTCCAAACACACTTAACCCAAGTTGACACCAACTGTCACAGCCAAATCTGACAACTACTGACTTCAACACTTGTTCCATTTCTTCAAGTATCAATGATTTCCAATCTTCTAATTAAAACCAAAGAACTGATTCGTATTAAATCACTCGAGGCAACGCTATTTTCCGAACTATTCAATACATCAATAACTATAAGTCATCATCGCCACGCCATGCCACCACTACTCGTACTCCGCCCCGCCAATTTTATCTTCATTTTCATTTCGATTTCTATTTCGATTTCTTATTCCATTTTTATTTTCAATTATCTACTTGTGTGTTTCTCCTCCGTTCGCTTTGCTCGTTTATGCCCTATTTAAAAGTTCTCGGGTCGTTTATTGATTCCCATCCTCGCCACGGTGGTGTGGTGCTGTACGGTACGATACGGTGGTGGCGCTGCCATCGTATATCTTTAATTAAAATCTTATCTATTTCATCACTCACAATTCACAAATCGATTGCCCTAAATAATATAATACACATTTTTATTGTGCCAGTTTCAATCTCTCATATATCATTACACTTTACACCCCCCTCACACCCTCACACCATATCGCACGTCCTCCCGAGATACATCCGAGAGATATAGGTACATGGATGTAAGAGCCCCCTTCTAAACTCGATGTCGACAAATAACCTTGATTCGTTGTGTAACTCATCAGGCCAATCCAATTGGTCAATTGTTTATCCTTGTTTTCTCGTCGTTACAGCAAAAATAAAGCTTATCTTGGCTGTGCCTTGCTCATTGATATGCCACCCTCACCCGCTCACCCTTACTCGAACCCAACCCATTCCCAGTTCCGTTGTTTTTGTTCTTGTTGTTTGTTGTTGTTGTTGGTGGTGGTGTCCTTATGCCATCAACTCAACATCAACATCCCTTTTATCGTTCATGGTCCTGGAGAGTCCTTTTCGCTTCGCTTCGGTTCAGTTCGGTTCGGTTTGGATCCCAGAAACTATAGCAATGCCAACACTTCTGACTCTGAAGGGGTGTACTTTTATGGGTGTTTGTGTGTATGTGTGTATGACGGTCTGTGTTTAAAATGTCCTTCAATCTCGTTCCAATAAAAATAAGTATGGAATTAGTATCCTCCCGCTTGTCGGTCGGTCGGCGGCGGCGGCCACTCACTCTCCCTCTCTCTACGGAATAGACAAGAAGAAAAGTTGTGCGGTTAAAGTTTGTCGTCTTTGGTCGTCGTCGTCGTCGGCTGCTGTGCCGGTACGGTACGGTACGGTACTGCATCCTCTTCACGTATACTCGTATATTTCGTATAACATTATGTACCCCACAACCCACCTCATCTCACCTAAATAAATGGAGGTCATTTTCTCATTTTTATAGAGTAAATTAATATTTCCTCATTTTGTTTTAATCACACTTTCTGGTCGTCATCATCGTTCGTAGTTCGTGTATAGTTAGAAAATAATAAAGAGTCTGGACGAAGTTTTCCGAGAGAGATATAAGAGTTCAAGACACGTTCTTATGTCGGCTCCTTGGCCTTACAAAAATACCTAACACAGACTTAGCTATTTTTATATTTATAAGGGATGGGCTGTCCTGAAACACTGCACATTTGGTTTATTGTTTTGGGGGAGGGGGAGGTATTATTTTGGTTTATTTTAATTTTTTTTTTGTTTAACGGAAATGGGAGTTCTAAAAACCAATTAAAACAACCTAATTTTGTTTGTTGCAGAACCGATTAACCAATTAATAGACCAAGAGAGTCTTAATTTTTTAAGAAATACAAAAATGTCATAGAATGATTATGCAGTCATGACACACAAATTAAGAAATGTCAATGTCCAAAAAATATTCTAGAAATATTTTGTGCAAATCATGAGAATCTAGATCAATACTTTTCATGTAGGTATTACAATACTAAAAGATTTCGATATTTTTCTGGGTGAATTTGATCTAAAATTGATCCTAGCACTGAGAAGAAGGGGCATTTTTCAATTGCAAGTATTAGTAAGTTCTCCAATTTATAAAACTGCGATGACGAATTGAATTCCTCTGGAAGAGAGACTTAGGTGACTACGACGCAGGACAACAATTCTGTCTACCAAACTTCAATGAAGTGAATCCTACACTGTTTTAGGGATCAGGCGATGACTTGGTATTGTATTATTGTATTATTGTAGTATTGTAGTATTGTAGTATTGTAGTATTGTAGTATTGTAGTATTGTAGTATTGTAGTATTGTAGTATTGTAGTATTGTAGTATTGTAGTATTGTAGTATTGTAGTATTGTAGTATTGTAGTATTGTAGTATTGTAGTATTGTAGTATTGTAGTATTGTAGTATTGTAGTATTGTAGTATTGTAGTATTGTAGTATTGTAGTATTGTAGTATTGTAGTATTGTAGTATTGTAGTATTGTAGTATTGTAGTATTGTAGTATTGTAGTATTTTAGTATTGTAGTATTGTAGTATTGTAGTATTGAAGTATTGTAGTAGTATTGTAGTAGTATTGTAGTAGTATTGTAGTATTGTAGTATTGTAGTATTGTAGTATTGTAGTATTGTAGTATTGTAGTATTGTAGTATTGTAGTATTGTAGTATTGTAGTATTGTAGTATTGTAGTATTGTAGTATTGTAGTATTGTAGTATTGTAGTATTGTAGTATTGTAGTATTGTAGTATTGTAGTATTGTAGTATTGTAGTATTGTAGTATTGTAGTATTGTAGTATTGTAGTATTGTAGTATTGTAGTATTGTAGTATTGTAGTATTGTAGTATTGTAGTATTGTAGTATTGTAGTATTGTAGTATTGTAGTATTTTAGTATTGTAGTATTGTAGTATTGTAGTATTGTAGTATTTTAGTATTGTAGTATTGTAGTATTGTAGTATTGTAGTATTGTAGTATTGTAGTATTGTAGTATTGTAGTATTGTAGTATTGTAGTATTGTAGTATTGTAGTATTGTAGTATTGTAGTATTGTAGTATTGTAGTATTTTAGTATTGTAGTATTGTAGTATTGTAGTATTGTAGTATTGAAGTATTGTAGTAGTATTGTAGTAGTATTGTAGTAGTATTGTAGTAGTATTGTAGTATTGTAGTATTGTAGTATTGTAGTATTGTAGTATTGTAGTATTGTAGTATTGTAGTATTGTAGTATTGTAGTATTGTAGTATTGTAGTATTGTAGTATTGTAGTATTGTAGTATTGTAGTATTGTAGTATTGTAGTATTGTAGTATTGTAGTATTGTAGTATTGTAGTATTGTAGTATTGTAGTATTGTAGTATTGTAGTATTGTAGTATTGTAGTATTGTAGTATTGTAGTATTGTAGTATTGTAGTATTGTAGTATTGTAGTATTGTAGTATTGTAGTATTGTAGTATTTTAGTATTGTAGTATTGTAGTATTGTAGTATTGTAGTATTTTAGTATTGTAGTATTGTAGTATTGTAGTATTGTAGTATTGTAGTATTGTAGTATTGTAGTATTGTAGTATTGTAGTATTGTAGTATTGTAGTATTGTAGTATTGTAGTATTGTAGTATTGTAGTATTGTAGTATTGTAGTATTGTAGTATTGTAGTATTGTAGTATTGTAATATTGTAATATTGTAATATTGTAGTATTGTAGTATTGTAGTATTGTAGTGTTGTAGTATTGTAGTATTGTAGAATTGTAGAATTGTAGAATTGTAGTATTGTAGTATTAGTATTGTTTGTCCGATCCTCAAGAAAGGAGACTCTCTGAATTGCTCCAACTAAACAGATGTCAGATCTCAGATGTCCTGAACATCGCTTATAAGATCCTTACTGGTATGTGACCATATGAAACTGTTCGTCAACAACTTGATAAATCGATATCAGTGTGGTCTTATACCGGGAAAGTCCACAATAGACCAAATTTTTACATTACGGTTGCTTGGAAAAAAACTAAGGAACTCCAAATCGATACCCACTACCTCTTTATCATTTCAAGGCCGCGTATGACATCATCTATAGAGAAGAACTTTAGTTTTGAAATCCCTGCCAAACTTGTCCGTTTGTGCAGAATGACTATGGAAAAGATATGTTGCTCCATCAAAGTCCAAATTTAACCGATGCATTTGATGTCAAAAAAGGTTTTAAACAAGTTGATGCTCTGTCATGCGACTTCTTCAGTCTAGATCTGGAAACAGTGTTGTGCAAAATTCGGGTGTCAACACTAAAAGCACAATCTTCCAAAGGTTAATCCAATTACTCGGACTAGGGATGATATTGAAGTATTGGAAGAATTGGAAGTTTTTTAAGTATTGAGACGGAAGTGAAGAACATGAGTGTAGTGGTCAATGAGGTCAAGATAAAGTATATACATATATATGAAAATTTTCAAAAAATGGTTAAAGACAATTTTGAAAACTGTTTCATGAATTTAAACAAAATTAAACTGATCTCGCCACAAGAAACGGATCTCAAAATTTGTATCAGACTTAAATTCACAAGGAACGTGGACTTGTCATATTTTTATTGCTGGAAGTACCTTTCGGTTTTTTTTTTTTAACCGCCAAATTTATGGTCATGATCTTTATGTGATTTATTCTGAAAAAAAGGAAAAATCACTATCCGTTTTGATTTTAAAGTTGCCTTGGTGCCAATTTATAAATCGGGCTCAAAAACAATATTGTGAACTATAGGAGAATTTGCAAACTATCTGCGATTCCTAAACTTTTTGAAAGCTTAATTAAAAATAAACTTTATTTTTCTGATTAAGGAACACGTTGGTATTAACCAACATGGATTTATTTCAGGAAGGTTACAAATTTGTTCTTTCTTTAGTAGTTAAATCTATCGAGAACTAAAGCCGAGTTGATACTAATTAAGCAGACTTCAGTAAGGCTTTCAATTCAGGTGGTCATACAATATTGCTTCGTAAACTTGAAATTTTCGGTTTTCAGTCAAGCCTACTTCAAATGATCGGTTCATTTTTAATGAGTAGAATTCAAAAAATAAAAAATAGTGAACATACTTCACGACCTATTAATTGTTCTTCAGTCTTTTTCAGCCTGGACACAGAACTAACTACTACCAGGTCAGTTAGAGAGTTTAATGAAGTTGATGCTAATATTTTTTTTTACATTGTCGATTTAGAAAAAAACTAAAATATTAGATTCAATTCAATTTGTTTTACGATAACCATGCTGTACTAAGTAATATAAACTTCTTTCTGGAAGAATGGTACCACATAAAAGCCTAAGAGAATTTCATCAACTAACATGCATCCACATCCACACCCACTCTCCAAAAAGTGTTCCTTGCATTTTTTTCAACAGCAAACTATATCCTAACATTACTTTGGACATCACATGAATAGTGTCCTGCCTTAAAATTGAAATTTTAATTCTGTATTCATCCCCATCCGCCCACTCTGGCACAGACTCGTTTAGATGTATTAAGAGCCTTTTACGAACACCTTACAATGCCTCCTGCCATCACTCGAACACAAACTATCGACCAGAAATTCGTCCTTGTGTATATAGTCAAGTCACCTCCTCCCATCATAGATCAGACAACGTTTTCTGGGCTGGAACATTACTCCTCCAACAAAAAACGACGACACTCCATCCGTGATACAGCTCCAACTACAGCTACTCCAAGTCTGAAGTACCCCCTTGTAATACGACAAAATCCCAATGTTTAACATCCTTGTTGCAAAAAAAAAAAACACACTCACACACACACATAGAGAAAGTACACGGTTTTACAAGGATTATCCTTGATGCTCCCATTTTAAGTGCCATTTTATTGTGTTACAATCATTCATTTTGTTTTTTTTTTTTGCATTTGTATTTGTATAGGCTCCTCGAAGCAATTGGAAAACACCGAGCTGTCCAATGGCATTGTCCAGGATGACCCGGAGATAATCGCCCAACAGACTGACAAAGTCGACATTCTTTTGCATTGCATTAAGTCATCGACGAGGAGCGCCGCCTGGATCTACGGCCAAGTCCTGTGTCAAATTATTCGAGATTTGGTGCCGCCAAATGAGATCCTCACCAAGGTCATCAAGGAGTTTTTGGCCATAAATCAACCGCATTGCGATGTTATTGCCAGCATAGTGCATCAGGTGAGAGCCAGATAATGTACAGAGTTTGGAACCAAGACGAAAACGACGAGCGACGCAACAACGGAAACGACAAACGGGCCATTTTGCCAACCGAACTGAACCGAATTCCAATTACCGCTATTTGCATATATTCCTGTCAAACTAATTTTTTTTTTTATCTTTTTGTCTCCCTTCCAACCAACCAACCAACCACACAGGTCTTTCGTTCCGCCATTGATTCGTCGTTCCTGCAAATGCTGCAAGATTGGCTGATATGTTCGTTGCCAACTTTCCTGGCGCTGCCGCAACAGAAAGGTGTCTGGGCGCTAACCGTCATCTTCTTATCGGCGTCCATAAATTTGCATTTGATTAAGCTATTCCCAGTTGTTTTGGTTGAATTCGGGGAATTGGGTCAACAGGAGATTGTCCTGTTTCAGACGTCCGCCCAAGATTTCCACTCGAAATTGAGCGCCGAACAGAAGACACGTTTTCGAGATGCATTCAAGCGTTTCCAGCAAAATGAGATTTTCGCAAAGATGCTGCACAGTTTGTAGCGAGATATGGACGATATGATGATGATGACGACTCAACGACGACCACGACGACTATGATGGTGACACCGACCGATGATATGACGAAAGAGACGGATGCTTGCAGGACATGGAGCTCAGCAAACGCAGAGCAGAAGGACCAAAAGGAAGGATGCGACCAGAATCGGGAATTTATTTAGTTAACAAAAAAAAAACAAAAACGAACAAAATTAATGTTTTTCATTTCGTTTTCATTTTCGATTTATTTATTTTTCTTCCTCTCTCTTTCTTTTCATATTTTCGCATTTTTTGTTCATTCCTCCATTTTGTTAGTTAAATTCAGAGAAATAAAAAAGGACGATAAAATCTTCTTTGTACTCTTTAAGAGGCATATTTATGTGTTGCGTACATGTTAATATGTAATAAGGAGACATTTTTGCAAATAAAACACAAATCTGATACGTTTAAACTTTATGTGTGGAATGTTATGCAGATAAATTTTAATTATATATTCAAATATGAATCATAACAATAAATCGTATGTACCTATAGTAACCTAACATAATATATACATGTAAAACAAAATACTTTATTCTAATAAAAAACAACAACACGTATATACCCCAAACGGTTTTTTGTGTTTTTATTATCGTGCATCTTCAAGATTGCTAATGTTTGAGCATTAGCGTGAAATACGTTTGGCCAATAAAAATTATCGGTGCAGAGTTTTCGAAGGGACGACACGTCGCGTCTAATTTAAAACATCGTAAGTTAAATATTATCAAAAACAAATTTAAGTCCCGGATTTAGAATCAATAAGAAATTATGATGTTTTCAAAGACAATTACATTCTATTTCACAATTATTTTTTACAAATTTCATTTGGCGTTGGTACCTCGAAAAAGGTCATAATTTTAAAGTTTGACCGATTTTTTCTTTTAAATTTTCTTACATCAAAGATGTTGGCTTTATTTTTTGAACGCAGCCCAAAACTGAATATAGGTTTTTTTCTTTTCATATAAAAATGACGTTTATCAAATTATAAACGTCAAAGTATAAATAAGTTTTAACCTTAAGACGCAAGGGGTAAGGATTTGGTAAAATTGTTGTATGAATTGAAAATTTTAAAATTTGCGATTTTTGACGATTCCGCTTTTTTCAAGTTTACAACTTTGGGTTTTCTTCATGGCAATTCGTCACTTGATGTCATCCAACTCAATTGTCATGTTTCACTGGTGGAAATTATGAGCCAATTTTAAACTTATAAATTTGTCTCACAGTTCGAATTCACTTTCAGATTTACAATCATGTTAATATGTCAAAATTTTAACATCAGAGAAATGCTAGACGATGGTGTGTGATTGTCAGGTCCGTGTGTAGAAAAATAGTTAGAGACGGGGCTTCCATATTTACTGTGATGGCTACATCATTTTTTTAAAAAGGGCTAAAACCTCTTAACAGGATAAAAATTCATGACTATTAAAGATGTCGTGTCGTTTATTTACTGGCATTAGGTAAGTAACTTTTTAGTAGCCCAAAAAGCCCAAATATAAAAATTAATGCTCGGTTATATTAAATTATTGGTAAATAAATAAGTAATTAAAATGATATGTTTAGAAGTGTATTACAACACAAGTAGCGATAGTGAGGATGATAAAGAGAGTGGAGAGTGCGAAATATTGAAAAAGGACATTCTATATTTATAAAAATTAACCCTTCTTCTGGTCATGCTATAACTTGAGAACGGCTAAACCGATTTCGTTCATCTTTCTTTTAAATGTTATCTAATGTTTTGTAGAAGGTTTGTCAATAAAAAAAAAATAAAGAAAAGTGCACAGAAAACTATTTTAAACTTTTTTAATGTTTGAAATAACTGCCAGTTTGATAAATCGGAAAATTTATTAAAAATACAAATAAAAAGGGGACTTTTAGTGTTGCCAGAGCTGTCAAATTTTAGTTTTTTTTTTAAACATTTAGTTTTTAAGCTACCAACTCTAAAATGGATTTTGAATACAAGTGGAAATGAGGTGATCAGCTATATGTATTTATATACATATATCTATACGGAATAATAAGAATTTCCAGAAATCTTGATAAACCGAATTATGAATCGCTGTCATCGCCATTGTATATAAACTAAATAGTATTCTCATGGAACAGAAAATTTTAGTACGGAATCGGATCCACTGGGGGCGCTAGTTGGACGAAAATTTCTCAGTTTAAGAGAACGAGAAGAGCCAAACTTCATATAAAAAAAAATAATGTGCGAATGAAAGGAGTATTTTATTTTCTGTCATAGGAAATAGGTTGTGTGAAAGAGTTGTTTGTTTCCCGCCACAATAAGAAGGCAAAAAAAACGTAAACATAAACAAAAATTTGGCGTTCCTTCTTGTCTGAGCATTATTCGCATAGAATTGAATATACATGTATTCATACTTGTATACAACGATTGCTTTCAGATTTTGGTTGTGGCTGCCTAGCGACGGCTATTCATTTTGCTATAGCTATGTTTGCTTTAACCATTGTAGGTATTTTGCTATTTCAAATTCGTTTTGAATTGATTTTTCAATTTTTGTAAAAACTGATTCGTTGTTGCCAAATTTGTAGTCTGGTGCATTGATGTTTTTGTTGTTTTTTATTATTTTGCAAATTGTTCGAAAGGG
This sequence comes from Scaeva pyrastri, assembly GCA_905146935.1. Taxonomy (NCBI): domain Eukaryota; kingdom Metazoa; phylum Arthropoda; class Insecta; order Diptera; family Syrphidae; genus Scaeva; species Scaeva pyrastri. The sequence continues at coordinate 132,778,313 of LR989927.1, forward strand.
AGTAGGTGGGTAAGTAAAAGTAGCTTTGCAGGTAGGTGTTGCTACTTGACATTTAAGTTATGAGAAAACAAATGAATATTTAACAATATTTTATTTGGTTGAAGCAAAAATCTTTATAGGTAGATTTTTACTGAATTTAATGTAAAAATAACAACATCACAACTGAAATTATAATTTTCACGTACTATGAATATTTTCCACGAGTATAGTAAAGTTGTAAGGTTCAAGTGAACTAAAAAAAGTTTACATTGTTTTCACGTGTAATGAAATAAAATTCCAGTATAGACGTGATTTACATTAAAATTTGTGAGTTCAAAACAAATTTAATGGGATTTTATTGTTTGTGACTTGGAATAAAGTTTTAATACATACCTACCTACTTTCATTTAAAATAACCGTTTTGTTTAAGAATGGTTTTAACATTTAATTTGACTTGAACTTGATTTTTTATGTATTAAGACTTCAAAAGCAAATGTGTATCTATTTTTATGAAGTTCTTAAAATAATTCCATACATATATCAAAAATATTATATTCACAAAAAAGGTAAAATATCTACATACCTAATTGAATTTACTTCATTATTTGAAAATTTCTCAATGATTTTTCAAATTGGCAACTCCATAACAATTCGTACTTCTGTTTACTTTTGTTTGCTTCTTCGTTATTTTTTATAATTTTTCCTCCCTTCCAATTCCAACTCCTTATATCCCCTTGAAAATAAAATAGCAATATAAATGTTCTCAAAAGTGTCTCTTAACTATCTCACTCGAACCTTCCTTTTATTCGTATATATTCATTTCAGATGTTTTGGTTGACGTTTGAAAACCAAATTAATTTTTTTTGTCTAAATTCTCTCGTCTTCTCATCTCTTAAATATTCCTGAATTTGCTTAAATATTAGTTCGGAATCGCTTCTACAGAGGGCTCACGTTCTGTTCCCCATCATGATTGTACTATTCCATTTCATATACAATGGTCATCGCTTTTCCATGGAATTGGTTATTCTCTTTACTTTGTAAGTCGAATGTCAAATTTTATTAATTTTTAAAGGAGATTTTAGCTAAGTTGAAAATCACTCTACCAGGAGACGATAACGTTTTGGATTGTTAGGAGAAAAGTTTGTGATAATTTTTAGATTATGTGTCTGCCTTGAGCCATCGTGAATTTTAGGACATTTTCATGATACTTTTAATTGCCAAAAAAGTTCCAATTCACTTGTGATTCCTTCTAAGACCGATTTTTTTTTTGATTTCCCAAAACCCATACTATGTCAAGAACTTTTCATTTGACGTTTCACTCGGATAAAGTAGTAGCTGTCAGTTTTTGGTCAGTTTGTAAGCATTCCCGTCACTATTCAATATTGGGACACAAAGTAAGATGTTTGTGTGCATGAAAGTATTAATTTTTAGCAACGATCAACCAATTTTGACTTAGTCGAGGAAAGGACATCCAGCGGTCGATGAAGATGTCAATATTTTTGATGTATGTATAAAAGAAAGTCGTATTACTTATACAATTTATAACTCAAGAACGGCTAAACCGTTGGTTGAAAATTGGCACAGTGACAGTTTATAGTCTGGAAAAGCAAAGGCTTATGGTTTCAACAACCAGGACATGAACTTCGATTGTCCTGCCGCTCGATCCACTTTTTAATAAACTTACGAAGTACATCGGCATCGGGCTATGTAGAAACTATGAAAGAATTGTATTTAAAATCGAATAAGCAACAACAATATTTTACAAAGCTTGAGTTTCAGCATTAAATTGGAGCGAGACGAAGTTTGCCGGGCCCTCTAGTTAATTATAAAAAGAAAGTAAATAGGACGAAACACAAATCCATTTGATTTGTCTTATTTGAAGTGAGTTCGTCTTGACATTTTGAACTAAATTGTAGTAAAACTTTCGTACACTTTAACAGATTCAAACAGTACCTACTTTAGATTGTCCAAAGAAGCATTTAAGTATGTGTTGGAACTCCATTACTTTTTTATGTCTTTTTTCTCCATCATCATCAGCTCGACGAGTGCCTGGAACTGGTTCTGGTTTGTCAATTTCAACTGAAAATATGCACAAATATTCACCCCTATCAAGGTATCTGTTCGGAAGAAAATTTTCTCCGATTTGTTCGAAATTAGGGAATTTTCTATCGGATATCCGTTCCTATAAGCATTTCGCATAAATCTTCCGACAAAATACATACATCGCATTCCTTTGCTCAGCGGTGAATTGCGATTAGGTAACAATTTTTGACAGCTATGAGTTGAATTTCTTCAAAAGTTGTCCGCTGAAAAATCATTGCGGAATCTATTCGGAAATTTAAACTTCAAAATTGTAAGTAAAATATTAAAACGAACGCGATTGTTTGCTTAATTTTATGTATTTAGTTCCGCAACGCATACCTGGAAAGTGAACTGAGTTCCGATCGGAGTTTTCTTTTGTACGAAAATTCTCCGAACGAATACCTATAGGGCTGAATAGAACATCTCTAGAGTCCAATAGGGCAAAACTCGTCACCATGTACAACAGGCCAGGCCACGGCTCAAAATTCGCCAAAATTCGCATTTAGTGCTGTTGAAACCATTTTTAACACATTTCAAATCATCTATTTTTTGGACCCAATGAAAATGTTATTATCAAATTTGTTATTATCGAATTTGTTCTTCTGAATTACGTCTAAAAAAAAATTTATTTGAAATAACATTTTAAAACCTACATATCCACTTTTGTTCAACTAGAACCAAATAGTTAACCCACAAGAACTAAACGAACCAAACCATCTTCATCGTCGACGTGAAGAAGTTTTACAGGAAAGACAAGGTGATCCTCTGCGCTGCCTCTGATTTATACGAAAGTATTTATTTTTCAAATCGAAAACCATCAAAAACAAACCCTCTATAACTATGACGAAGCTGAAAAAGTTTCCAAAGCTCTTGCGGCAATCACTCTAAACGGAACCGATGACGATGTTGTTGACGCATGGAATGTGGCAAGTAAAAGTAAAGCTGGCATTGATTATGACAAACTGATAGGTGAGTAGCTTTCCATGTGAATGACCCACTAACCGCCACTAACTGAGTATTGATTCTCAGAAAGATTTGGTTCTTGAAAAATCTATGATGCCCTCATCGGGAGATTCGAAAAAGTCACAGGCAAACCCGCACATCTATTCATTCGACGAAGTGGCATCTTATTTTCACATCGGGATCTGCACAACAATCTCAACATGAAGGAACAAGGCAAACCGTTTAACCTCTACATCGGTCGTGGTTCGAGTTCAGATTCTTTGTATTTGGATCAAGAAATGAAAATGTTCCTCAAACAGAAGACGCATTTCAATATACGGAATCATTCTCTTTTGTTCCTACAAATCTGCATTTTTATATTTGACAGAACATTACAAATCACATGCAATAATGACAGATGTCAATTGAACCTTAAAATAATATGTACCTATGTATGTAAGTTAAAAACTCTAAAGTCTATACTGAAAAAAATTTTATAATACCTACATACTTTGACAGTTGATGATGGCCATATTGTTGAAGCTTTGCCTGTCAAATTGGCTTACATGCAAAATATAACTTACTCACTCACAATATTAAACCATCAAGGAACTAAAGGTATAAACACCAAATGAGCTCCAAATAAAAAGGGAACATATCTTTGGGACAGTAATTTCAAGACGGTACACCAATAAATAAAATTTTTAAATTTAAGACGAAAATTTTTTGGCGTGAATCGGAAAATTTCACCACGAAAAAAGTGTGGTGAGTTGAAGGAGATCGAGTAATTTGACTTAATTTGACATTTTCCTGTAAGGTTGTTTAGAGTGCAGAGTGTGCATATTCACCACCGCGGATTTAAAAGCTAACTTAACAAATTTCATTTGTCAAATTCAGCTTGAAATATATGTCAGCTTCAAATCATATTGGACATTTGGAATTCGCACCACCCAAAGAAGCTGCAATTGACGTTTGAACTATGTTGTATTCCATTCATAATGGTGGATATTGGTCCTTCAATTATATTCAAAAAAGTCAATTTAAAGATAACTGTCATTTAAGTAAACACCCTGTGCATCGAGTATTATGTAGTCTTTAACTGTATAAATACGAAAAATCGAAGAGTGGGGTAACACTCAGCCCAATTTTGTTTATTGATTTTGATTCGTTTTTGTGGCCTTGAGTCCAAAATTTATTTGAACTTGTCCAAGTACTGACGTCTCTACAACCAGATACAGTTACTATTTTGAAAGAAAGTGCTCACTCGAATGACACTTTGGAAAATTATTTCAAAAGTGTCTTTGAATCAATTTCGATATTTTGACAATATTGAAACATTTCAAGTTACTAATACTTGAAGCCATCACTACCTTCCATACATGTTGAACTTTTCAACTTAGAATTAACCACTAAAAACGTGTCCTTGCACTGTACATACACATACATACATACATGTATATAGTTCCCCTAAACCTTTCCTTATAGATATGTCCCAATATACTTAAGTTCAAGGATTTATATAACAAAGGAAAGGATGTACAAAATTAAATTTCTCAGCAAAATCTCAAATGACTCACTTACTTCGGCACCTATAGTAATCTATAGGAACCTACGAGGAACCTAGGAACCTTCTTAACTTTACACATTAAATTCTCGAGTTCATCGTATTTATTATTTCTGGGAAATATTCACTTGCACTCCGGTTGTTTGTCAAAGGCGTCGTCGTCTTCGTCTTCGTTGTCGTCGAAGAAATTCTTCAGCTTTGCTTATCCCAGAGGTGGATACGTAGATACTTTATCTATGAACTGAAAAAGCTGCATAACATGTCCCTTTAAGCATCATGCAAATATAATATGTAATTCTAAAATGCACGACATCATTTCAAGTGATGTGATGTGTACACGAAAAAACATCTGCTGCCATATCGATTTCCTTTTTCCTCGCCATCCCAACCCATCCCATCAACACAGGAGCAGGACTATACGGACACGGATATGGATACAGCTACGGATATACCTTGTAAAAGTCATATATTGAAATTACAAAATTTCTTCCCTCAGAGCTCCAAAGGAACTCTCTCAAACAGCTCCGTTTGAAAATTAAATATTCAGCCTCAGTGCACCTACAACGACTACGAGGACGACATGAACTTCGCACTGGCACTGGGGATGCATTCCATGGCACTACTGACCTAGACCGGGTTTTCCAGAAATTTTTCCTACTTGGATTCCACATTCCAAACAACCGACACGAACAACAACGACCGCGACGATACGGACGACCGACGGGACGATGGGTAGTTGTTGCAGCCCGAATTCCGGGTCGGTCCTTTCGATTATCCTTTCTTATCAAATTCCAGTATTCCACACACATAATTAATATTCCCATGTCGTTTCGTTTCGGTCCGGTTTGTTATCACATTCCCCTTGATGGCAGTTCCCATTTTATTTCGTTCCGTTCTCCATTCTTATCACAAGGACTCCGCCGGTAAATGGAACAAATTCCTGCGCATGATTTCGAATGAATGAATCCTTGATGATGATGAAGAAGAAGACGAAGAAGAAGGTAAAGCGAAAAGGAAAAGCATAACCAAAACAGCTATTTTGAAAACAGATAGACGGTCTTCTTGTGCAGCTGTAGATTCACATCCGGGAATGCAATATGCTTGTTTGTGGAATCTCTGTGTAATTTCCGCTTTAGCAGCGTGATTTTAATTGCATCCCTATAATATAGCCTTGGCATTTCAGGTATCCGCTCCACTCCGCTCCGCTTTGCTCTGCTCTGTGCCAGGATTCAGGAATCAGGACAAAGCGTAGGGAGTTGGATCCTTTGCCATCTATATAGGTTCTGGTATTAGAGGTGGTACTGGTACTGGTACTTATCACCCTACTTATGTGTGTGTGTGTGCTTTTGGCCTGTTGTTTGTGTGTTTGGTTGTGGTGTCCCCGCAAGCGAGAATTAATCATTGTCAAATTGCTTAAATCACGAGAGATGAGAGATCTTGGAAGCTGCATCTTACAAGCAAAAGTCAAAGATATCTTTTGAAGGCGAAGCTGGAGTTGTATATAGTTGTTTGTGGCTAAAAAGAGGAGGACACGAGCACGACTGTGTGGGTATAAGGACGAGTATCTACACCATGACAACGACTGCGACTACTACTAACTCTGATGATGATGACGACGAAGACGACGATGACGATGATGATGATGATGACGACAAACGTTCGTTGGCAACGTTTAATTCAGGAAGCAGAAGCAACACACTTTGTTGGAATTCCAACGTTTATGAAATCATTTGCAGACGACTTTCTCCACAATTTCCACCTGATTCGTATATCTCGTAAGTTCGTAAGGCTGTAACTAAGGCTATGGCTGCAACCCAACCAACGACGCTCACGCCCAAGCCCACACCACACCCCCGAAATAATGGGCTTGTGTAATGCTTAATTATGTTGCCTGTCATCGAAAGGAGCAATAGAATATTCTTTGAGAAGGAGCAAGACAAGTGGAATGGAAGGATAATGTTTTGAATTAATCACTTTTGTTTTTGGCATTCTTGGCTAAGGTTATATTAGGTTCCTTTTACCTGGAACTGTACCAGTATACCTCTGATGCTCTCTGAGTCTCTGTGCAGGTAAAGGAAATTAAATACTGTTTTCAACTTTAAGGTAAATATTCAATTAAATAGACTGTTACTGTGTCTTGTCTTCAACATCAGAGAAGAAGCGATTCGAAGGAGGGCGAATTGTCAAGGGTTTAAAGCCATATACACAATCTTTAATCTGTGGCTATAATATTCAATGTGCCTATATAATTTCAAGTTGTCACATTTTACTTAACTTAATTATAGATATTAAATTTAATTCGAATCAAATGATTTTGGAGAAGTAGTGCAGTTTTGTATTGGTTTTGATTTGCGGCAGGAAATGTTTTTTATACTTCCTCTATTTGAAGGAAGTTTTGGGGAATTATAAGTGAAACTTATTCCATATGAATACGATCGTGTTTTGTAACTAAGACTTCACTATACTTATCAGCAAGAGTGTAGTTGTTGCGATTTTAGCGGTCTTAATTACTTTACCTGTTTCCTTTTGAAATATGGCTACGTTATTTTTTAAAATTTAAATTGTGAGTATATTAAATCAACTTCAAGAAGTCCGGAAGTTGAAATCATTTTAAAAATTCATTTATACTTCACTAGAACTCTGAAGACAAGACCTTCTTAATCATCAAATTCTGGGTATATGTTTTAATAAATTTCATTGACAAATCTGGAGTTCCTAAGGGTAGTCATTAAGGGCCACTTCTTTTTTAGTTAATTTATTACCTTCTTCACAATATCTCAAGAACAGATGAAAAACTCGACTCCAATTAAATTTAGTTTAACAGGCTATAATTTCAAAAGATACAGAAAGGACTTTCACAAAAATTTGTCGAGTGGTTTTTCTCATTATAATTATTTAAGAAAAAAAAGTAAAAATTTCAGTTGGACAAAAAATTAACACATCATGGCTCATTTTTCTGTGCCCACAAAGCAGAACCGCTAAATTCGAGTTTAGACAAAATTGAGATTTTTATGTTGTTAGATTCAGTGTGTCCGACTCTATTTTGTAAATTTTTGTTAACTCCGTATTGTAAAAAATGGACCCACAATTTTCAAAAAACAAAACAACTAAAGTCAGTTTCTTACAACGTCATATAGGAAAAACAACTAAACTTGACTTAAGATTATAATTTCTTCTTGTTTACTCAAGGAATCCATACTTCCATATTACTTACTATATACTTACTTTACTTACTAATATTATAAATGCGAAAGTAACTCTGTCTGTCTGTCTGTTACTCTTTCACGCCTAAACGGCTGAACGGATTTTGTTGAAATTTGGTATGGTGATAGATGATAACCTAGAAATGGTCATAGGCTATAAATAATCACGCCATCGTACTTAAGGCATAGGCAGTAGGCAGAAAACTAATTAAGTTAGTGATTTGTAATCACTAATTTGTAATTTTAAAAGTTTAACTCATTTCCGCCTTAACGTCTGAACGGATTTTTATAAGACTTGGTTTATTTAAAGATAGGATCCTAGGCATGGACACAGGCTACTTTTTACGGCGGTAAAATATCTCATTCCCACAGGAACCTATACATAGCTACATACATATCTACAACATTAAAACTTCAAACGTCTCTCCTGAAAATGGTGGCGGATTTCGACGCATATTTTGTACCGCCATGTTTTTTAACTAATTCACTGACACTGACAGTTGATAGCACAGCTGACATTAAACTTTAATATTTATTATTATCGATAAGAAAATGCTAAAAGTATCCTCCTGGAAGACATAGGGTTGCCACTTTTCATATTATTATATTATTTGCGGGTTCCTTAGTCAAAGTCTTATTGTATGCTGATGACTTGGTGTTATTGGCTGATACTCCATGCGCTCTGCAACTGCAAATCAACAGACTTCAAGACTACTGTTCAACTTGGGGCCTACAAATCAATACAAATAAAACAAAAGCTATGATTTTTGAATCTAGACACCGAAGGAGGCTACCGGAGGAATCATGGACTATCAACAATGAAGACATCGATTTAGTAAAGGAGTTCAAGTACCTGGGAGTGTTGTTAACATCCAACCTTAACTGGAGTAAACATGCAAGGGAGAAAGGTAGGGAAGCAAAACTAGCTATAAATCTGATGTGGCCAACGTTTTTCAGCAACAGAAACATTGATGTAGCATCAAAGTACCGCGTGTTCAAAGCAACAGTCAATACTTGTATGTGTTATGGGGTGCAAGCATTTGGGTACGCACAACATGAAGAATTCGAAAGTATCCAGAGATTCTTCTTTAAGCGACTATTCCAATTACCTAACGCAACACCAACGTATGCTCTACATGTGGAGTCAGGTCTAGCACCGATTTACATCCAAAATCTCAAATCACATGCCAACTATCTTACTACATTAGTGAAAAGAGATAACGGACTTCATAAGTCAATTTTGTTAAGGCAACTTCGAAGAAACGCTACACCTTTCAAAGAATGGAACCTTCTTGCTGCGGCACAAAATGTAACGCTTTCTCTAACTGAGAATAACATTACTGAATGGCAGAATTTATTCGATGACCTGATTGCAAAAACTGATAGCGTGATATATCGACAATATCTAGAAAGGGCATCCTCTTCAGAAAGTAGAAATATTTACAGGAATCTGAACCACCAATTGTCATCCGATATTAACTACTTTTGCAAGGAACTGACTCCAGAAGCTATCGGTGTCATTTTTAGAGCGAGAGTCGAATTACTTAATTTGAACTTTGTGCTTTATTTGTGATTTATCACAAATCTGCACTCTCTGCAATCTAAGAGAACTTGAAGGTACTCACCATTTTATAGCAGTTTGCCCAATATTGCAAGAAATAAGGCGATTATATTTCCAAACTAGTTTTTTGACTTTGAACGAGCTTATTGATATTCTCAACGGATCAATTGGTTGCGTAAATCTCTTTAAATTTTGTAAACATGCTTTGACATATCGCAATAGTTTTTGAACCTTAAGAAATATTCTCCCAGTTAAAAAAAATAACTAATATTTGTGTTTCAAATCACGTGAAAATTGTATAGTATTTATGTTTCAAATCATCAAAATTGCATAAAAATCTTATTATCTTTCAAAAATTTGTGTTTCAAATCACGTGAAAATTGTCTAGTATTTATGTTGCAAATCATTAAAATTGCATAAAAAGTGTAATATCTTTAAAATTTACCGTAAGAAATGTATCTCAACATTATCTATCATCTATGATCTGTTATTAATTAATTGTATTTAAAAAAAAAAAAAAAAAAAGAACTACTTCCTTTTAAGATTCGCTTTTTCTTAAATAATTTTTTGTTTTTCTTAGAAAGTCGAACAAGTTTATAAAATAAATAAAATGTAAAACTGTGTAATGAAGATTTAAAAACTTTCATATTATACTTAATACCTATACGTATGTATGTATTTTAGTTAAAAAAAAATGTCTATCAGGCAGACGGCAGCTTGCCAAGTCCTTATATTCTATGATTTAAAAGAATGTAAAACTTATATATTGTAATAAAGAATTTTATCTAATCTAATCTAATCTATACAAGAACGACGGATAATTCAAATTTCAATACAATTTTTTACTAGTTTTAACAACTTTTTCGACATATTGTCAAATTTTCAAAAAATAATAAAACCTACACAAACATTTTTAAAATGATAACAATTGTTTTTCGACTCGAATACTTGACAACGAGCATGAATATAGACTTTAAGTGTATTGTGTATTGCAAAATAATTATTAATAAAATAATTAATTGCTAATTTTATTAACAAATATTTAAATTCCTTAATGATATATTTTGAATATTATGCATAATATGTACTTTAAAATCTTTGGCATTTATTGAAGTTCGCAAAGAAATAACAAAAAAATTACAAAAAATTTCACAGTTCAAAAAAATCAAAATTGCTGCACTGGTAGAAAAATTTGATCGAATTGGTCATAAAAATTTCGTAAAAAGGATATGGTGCCGCAATTAAATTGTTTTTAAAAATACTCTTCTAATATTAAAATTAAAGCTTTCTGGAAAACCCTGTACAAAAGTGGGGACTTGGGCGTATGTGTATTTTTGTTTGTTTTATTTTTATATTTTTATTTTATCTTAGACGAACTTCAAAATTTATTGGATGTTTTAATTTTGAAATAAACTAAGCTGTTACTAACATGGTATACCAAAGTTGCCTTTCTGAGGTAAGGGCTGCTATTTAAAGGTATCATTTTTAGATTTTAAAATTACAAGAAATTCAAAATTTGTTTGATTTAAATGCTAACAATAAAAAATAAATATTTTTTTTCTGTGAGTTTGAAAACAATTTTTTTTGTTTTGTTAACTGTACAGTACAATTAGGGACTCAGACCTAAAAGTATTTCAAAATTAAATAATGATTTCAATTAACCACTTTTTTTACACTTAATTTAAGCAACTTTAAATTAAAACAATTACAGCTTGATGTTAATGTTTATAAAATATAAATTGCATACCAAAATAATGTAGTCAGTTAGTCAGAAAATCCTTTAAAACAATGTAAAACAATGTTAACAAATGTTTAAAATACTTTCAATGTTTTATTATTTTTTTTTGTCCTCGAGCTGAATAATTATTTTTATTTATTTAGTTAACATTAAAAATTGTTTAAATTAATTTTTGATGAATTGATTCTTTTCAAATGGCATTTAATAAAATATATCTTAAATGATTAAAAAAAAAAAACTTACCCCCTGGCATATTTATCTACAAAATCTCAAATTAGTATTTATTACTAAAACAATTTTTAATTATACAATATCTACTTTATTCGAAAATAAATATTTGATTAAAATAAATACAAACAAAAAAATACTTAAAATTATTCTGCACTTACATATGTGATGATGAGGACACACACATTACAAAACAAAACCTCATTACGAAAAATACCAAAACATGTAAGTAATTATGTTTTATGTTTTTTTGAAATAAAAACAAAATAATTTTAATATTTACAAACAAAAACCACATAGTTGTTGAATTTTTATGTTTTTTTATTTTTTTTCACTTCACTTCAGTCCACTTCCCATTCACATGCTTGTTGTTGAAGTTCTAGCATTTGATGTTCTCCTCGGTGGTGGGAGATGTGAATTACAACTTTGATATCTGGGGGAGCAATTGACGGCCTACAAAAAATCAAAAGAAAAAAAAAAACAAACAAATATTTTTTAGTTTTAATGAACAAAATATTAAGTATATAAAAGTGCACACGGGATGAGGGTCCTTGTAGGGGATTAATTTTATTATTTTTATTATTACATATTTTTTTTTTTTTTCATTTTATTTCATTATAATCGTTTCATTATAGAAAATTTACACAATTCCATTCGAAGCTTAAAAGAAAATAACCCTTATAATAAGTTTTGTATTGTTGTTGTTGTTTTGTTGTGTTGTTTTGGTGGCGGTTGATGTTCAAAAATTCCCGCCTTTGTTTTTCAAATAATTTCTCTCTCTCAATTGCGTTATGCATAATTAAATCACTTCAGTGTGTTTTTTTATTTTGGTTTGTTTTTTGTTGGTGGAATGAGTTTAGAGGAAAGGGGCAGAGGGAAAATAAAATATATACATATATTTACAATTCTGTTTCCAAACCAACCAAAATTGTTAACCATGGACAGATTGGTTGCATGTTCTTGCTTTGAAATTATTGTAAAGGGGAAATTATTTATTTTTGTAAAATTATAGGGAAGAAAAGTCGTAAATGTTTTTATTATTTTATTAGTGGTTTTCTTCCTTAAGAAACACCTTAAATTTATAAGACGTAAGCAGTGCTGTCACCCTACTACTAAAGCAGTAGATCTGCTGCAAACAAATCTACTCATCTTTTAAGAATTTTTAAAGACATCCAAAGTTCGTAAATTAATTATATTTTAAATGAATACATTTCTATGTACATATGTACATATTATATTGAAATATCTACTGCTGTATATAACAATCTACTACGTTTTTTTAAAGATATATACTGCGCTTCTTCATCTGTATTTTTGTTAATATTGTTTAAAAAAATTCAGTTACAGATTTTTTTAGTTTTAGTGGGTATACAGCACAGTTAAGCTTCGTCAAGCAAACAACAATCAAATAAAAAGTCAGTTAATAAAATACAATATAATTGAGCTGGTAATAGAACTTTGAAAGGCCAAAACGAAGAGGGCGCTGATAGCAGTCTTAGAAAGTAAATTGGGGCTATGTATTATTTTAGAGAGCTATTTTTATTGATTAATTGTTAAATATATATAGTCATCATTTTTGTCCATTGTAACTGTTTTAAAAGCAGACATTTTTTTACTATCTAATGTATTTTTTTTTCTTTTTTCAACACACCCGTTTTTTTGACGGACGAGACGGTTTGGATGACGTTTAAAGAAAGACAAGAATAACTTTTGAGAAGTTGGTGGTCTACTGTGATTTTGTGTTTTCACAAACAGATCAAACTATTTCTATGAAATTTTTCAGAAAAAATTCTAATGGAAGTAAATTTTGTAAAATTTAATTACTTTCATACCAATTATTTTGCAACTAGAAAAGTTTTGGTTTATCTTTCATTTTTCTTTAAGAGCAAGAAAAAAATAAAAGTTAATTGATGTCATTGCCATGTCCATTGTTCTTATATCAATGTAATGCATACGGTTTCAACGTTGAAATCGGTTTTTACCATCCGCTTTGACACTTTGACTACAACGATTTGACATTTAGTTTGTTCTGTTGTTTCTGTTTGTTCTTCCTCAAATGTCACTCTCGTTTCCAGAGAGATCTAAAAATTAATGTGTTCGTTGATTGTACCCCATAACCCTCTGTTTACACTTTGAACACGCTAAAATTCAAGTTTGTTTTAATTTTTGTTTTTTTTTAATTTTAATTGTCTTATAAAAATTCAGGTAAACTGTTGAAACACAAAAAAAAGTTTGGGCTAGATTTGTGTTGCATTCATAATGGAGAATAAATCCAGTCAGATAAAACTGGGAATGCGAATTTTATCAAAAAGATCCCGGAATTTAGGCAGGAAATTAAAAATACAAGATTAATATTGTGCCCTTCAAAGTATATTCGGTTTGCGGTATGGCCATCAGAACTATGTTTGATTTTTCCATGATCTTTTTCGGGTGATGAAATTCGTTTCGCGGAGCGATTTCTTAAGTCAATGCAATAGGAAAATGACAGCGGCGTTACTACTGTTACAAATGTCAATCTACGAGTATTATGCTGAACATTTCATAGAATATCAATGACAGATGTGGCAACCTAAAAAAGAGAAACTCATATAAAGTGACTGATAGCTCCACACAATGGCGATGTTGATTCCGGGAACTTTTTAATCAAGGTGGTAAAAGTCAACTTATCAAACTGGTATATTTTGCAGAATTTTGTCCTTATTCTTATAAAAGAAAAAAAGTCAAACCTGAGTTAGTTGAATTCACTTGGTACCTATCTGAAAAACGATTCGAACGCGGGCTAAACCATTTTGTCCTAATGTTACTTTGAGGTAATTTGGTGCTTAGAGCTCATAATTTTACTTCCTATTTTATGCAATAGTAAGACGTAAAAATATTATGTCAATAAATCTTATCTTAATAAATTTCCAATTTCAGTGGGAATTGATTTCTCAAAGATACACGAACAAATGTTTCCGTTTCCGTTAAAAAATATTTGAATTTATAAATTTAATGTTGTTGGTAATAAAATCTAACGGCGCACAATCTTTCCTTTTCTTATTTCTCAACAATTGTTTATCATTTTCAAAATTATGTTTTATTATTCTTTCAAAAATTACAAAACCAATACTTGAATATAATAGCAATTAATTAAAACAAAAAAAGGAGGAAAACAGAGACTGCTCGAGTGTAAATTCGTGTTACTGAACTAATTACTCGGCTTCAGAGGGTTGTTCGTTTGGTTTTGTTGGGTTTGGTTTTTGCTTTGCATATTTTATGATGCACAAAAATATTAACCATCATGGCAATGACGATGGCGGTTGGACCGGAGCTTCGCGGCTCGACGTCGACGAACGTGGTCCTACGCGGCACAGGGCGGCAGCCAGCTTGGAGTGACAAATATTTACCTTTACTGGTTGCATTAATTTTCCATCCAAACCGAATAAAGTGTGAAAAATTTCTACAAACACATAAGTACATTCATATACATACATACCATACATATAATATGTATATCTAAAAAAAAAACAACCAACTAAATGCTTGTGATGGGTTAACTATGAGCTTGATATACAAATACATACAAACATTTTGAAAGAGGATGTTTATCATAAAAATATGTAAATTTTACAACAACGTTTTTATAATTTAAATTAAAAGAACATTTAAGGGACCTAACACTGTTATATGCATGAGCTGAAGGCAATTTCGTAATAATTTGTAAGAAAAATAATAATTATAATCAGTTCTAAATTCAGGAGTTTAAAAATAACGCCTTGATATGTAAAGAACTTATAACTATATGAAAATGAAAGAGGAATAAAAAATAGGTTAATGTTCAATATCTGCAAATAACAACTTTGATGTGTTTAAAATGAGTGCAATGAAGATGAAAATTATTTAGCAACTGTGAGGCGTTTCTTCTCTTGGTTTAAGCAGATGCATTGTTTAGAAAGTAATAAATAAGACTTGGATTTGATTAACATAAAACAACTTTATAAAGAAGGTATATATTAGAAGTATCAATCGATGATATAAAAGTGGAGTAGAGTAATCCATCCTGATCTAAACCAAACTCCAAAAAGACACTGAGTTCGACACATACTGATAACTTCAAATTATGCATGATGCTGATTGATAGTAATTTTAAGTTTTTTATTTTTTGTGCAAAAACTGTCAATTCGATATTTGTCAAAACTGGAGCATAAGTCAATAGTTGTATAAACTTAAATAAATTTAAAGTCAATATCGTTGCCCATTCTCAAGGTATTCAAGTCAAAAAACTTTTTTTTACCAAATTTTAATAGAATTTTTGGACTTTTTTATTTTTAGTGAAAAAACTGTCAATTGAATTTTTTTTTCCAAAATTTTACCAAATGTCAAAGACGATACTTCACATTGTAGAAAATAATTTTGAGCATAATACTATATTTCCTTGATTGTATTTTTGAGCGGGAAAATTTGTTTGTTTTAGTTTTTCAATAAAAAAAAAAAAATAACGTTATGTTGAACTTTTTTCAAATAGCACATCACATTGCATACAATAAAATTTATTTGAAGTTAATAGCTTCATCCGTGCATGAAATATTTTTGATCAACCAAAATTTTCACTATTTTTTTAAACTGCTATAGTGAAAAAATGGCTCAACAAATTTTTATGAAAGTCCTTTCAGCTTCTTTTGAAGAAGAACAAAATTTTGTTGGAGTCAATATCTCTTCTCGTTCTTGAGATACCGTGGATGAAAAATGGTATCTCGAACGTACATATCTCGTGTCATTTCAATTTGACAAATCGATAGGATTACAATAACTTCCTATGGGAATTAAAATTTTTTTTTTTTACAAATTTTAATTCATTCGGTTGTCCATCCAATGGTCTTACTAATTACATCCTCTTAAACATGTTGCATAGAGTTATGCTTTTCGTGGTTTTATTAAAAAATGGTTTGTATCTTATAGTGAATAAATCGAAGTAAATTAGTTAAAGTGAGTAATGTCCTAAGTGACTCTATGAACATTAACTTGGGTGTACCCCAAGGATCAGTCCTAGGTCCAATTCTCTTTTTAATATACTTATATAAATTCTTTATTTGATCTACCATTTGTTGGGAAAGTTAAAGCCTTCGCTGACGACCTTGCAATTGGATATACCTACTGCTGAAAGTCCATTGAATTTAGTTGCTGACTTTAACCAAGATGTGCACTTACTAAGGTTATGGTTCGCAGAACACAAACTTATCGTTAGAACTAAAACTATTTATTATGGTATATATTTCATTCACGGCTTTGATATGGAATAATGCTGTTGGGGAGGTGCTTATATCAACCAATTACAACAATTAACTATCTTTCAAAAATGCATCATAAGGAAAACATGTAATTCCTTTCGCTTAGCTCACACTATGGAACTATTTAGATTTACAGGTATTCTACCAGTAAGACACTTATTTTACTTTTAAGTCCTAAAATGTTTATTAATCGAGGTGGTTATAGGTATTCAAAGTCCTATAAGGGACTTACATAACCTAAAAAGTAAGTATCGTCTTGTTCCTACTCTACCTTTTCGGACCACAATTTTTAGAAACTCGTACACTATTTTATCTCACAGGTTGTTCAACAAACTCCCTGAGAATATGCGAAGAATTAGAAATAGCTCTATTTTTTTAAATGTATTAGATCGTGGCTCCTCTAATATAACATTTTTAAATCGAAACATTACTAAACTACATTGTCTTCTGATTCATTTTTATTGAATTGCTATTTCTTAAAATTGTATCTTACCTATGTATATTTAAATTAAACGTAAACTCTTTTCTAAAACGTCAATTTTAACCCCAAATTGTAAATTTGTTTAATAAAACGTAGCATTATTTTCATCGAGCCATAAGCATAATTGATACCAAATGTAGTCTGGCAAGACCGCCTGGAAAACCTTGAGATAGTCCTGTCAAACTTGATTCGAGAGCTAATTTGTAGACCAGTGTAAATGATCATTTTCAAGCAGACTATCCCAAGGTTTCCCACGCTGTGTTCGAGGTTAAGTAGAAATTAAAACAAAAAAGTTGAATTCGCAGTAAGAATTTTACCTATGTAAGCTATTTAAATAATTTTATTAATTGTTTGACATAAAACCTTCTTTTTAGAAAATAAAATCATTTAATAATTGTAACTGGAAAAGCCGATTTTTATTTGGGAATTTGAAGAACCAGCGATTCAACAATTATCTTTATTTAAATTTTTAATATAAATTCTACAAACTATTATCTTGTATAAAATTATTATTTATTTTCGTATAAGGTAATATTTTTACAGTCAACATAAATAATAATAAATACAAATAGGTACAAAAAAAAAACAAACTTCTCTTAAACCTATGTATATTAAACCTGCATTAAAAGCCCTTTGATTATTTTCCTTGTCAACAATGGCGTAAAATTTTAAACGACTTAGTAAATTGGTAAACCCTTTTTAAGCAACTTCCTAGCTAAAAAGATGGTTAAGCTAATCTTAAACGATATTAACATTTTACTATCTCTTAGCATATTGCTTAAGTTAAAATACCGAAAACCCAACTTTAACTTTTAGCAATTTGCTAAATCCATATGACATCCGTCATTAACCTAAATAAAAAAAATTCTTTCAAATTTTACTTGATAGTTTTGATTCGTGTGTTTTTTCGTAATTCGGAAACTAATAATTGTTTTTTAACCAATAAAATGTTTGCGGAATACGAAGATTTGAAATATTTGAAGATTTTGTACATCAGGATGATGGAATTAGAGATTAAACCTGTGTTCATTTGTATTTTTATCTTATTGGATTGCATGGGATTGTCCAGTATATACTTGGGACATTTCCATTTAATAGGTCCGTTTGCTTTGTTTATTTTCACGAACTGTCACTATTTTGAAATGTTCGGATGTCCGTTTTTTAATAAAAAGGAGTTATAGCAATTTACTAGTTAGCAAAACGGACATAGGCTAATGCTATACAATTTTGGAGTCGTAGTAAAATGTTAAGTCTCTAATAATAGGTTGTTTAAAATGTTGCACCAATGCCATTAAAGATTTGTAATGAAATTTAGAAGAAGGAACGAAAGTCAAAATGTCAAAAAATAATTTGTTTATCTAAAGACATTTTCAGACTTCCAGCAAATACAGTTCCACTACAATTTACTTAAGAAACCTTAAATAAAATGCAGACGACATTACAATCAAAGTCGAAACGGAGACCTAACAACAACATAAAAGATAATATCTTGAAAGTTCTGACCAATTATTCCCTGCTTAAGAAATTGGTGTGATTTGGCATTGGACACGGAACACAAGAGTTCTCCGGTTACGCTAAGCGTTTTTTGATTAGATTTATTGAGGAACAAAATTATATGATCTTATTTCTCCTATAGACGAAACAATATATTAAAAATCCCTTATCCGGATAGACATTTTGAAGAACACATAATTTGAGTAAACTTATGTCACTTTTGACATTTTGATTTTCGGTGTAATCGTAGTCTTTTAGAAAAAAATTGTGATAATGAACAAAGCTTCAATAGATTAGATTAAAAAACAGTAAAATAATCGATTGCTTTTGCCAAATTTTAAGCCTTACAACAATTATTCCAATTTTGACAATTTTAAAAACAATAACTTAAAACAGAAAAAAAAATAATTTTTTAAATAACGATAAGATTTACAATGCCATTTTTGTTATGTATATCTTTCATGGAAATCTAGAAATATATTCTTAAATTTTCACTTTAAATTCAGTTCGGTTTATGAAAATTTTTCGATTTCGTCTCATTTGGTTTTAACTCGTATCGTCTGGTTTCAGTTTCTCGAGAAATGACATTTGCACAGCTACACGTGTACGTGGTGCGATCTTGAAAAAAGTAAACAAACTCGGTACAAACGTCATTCATAACTAAGTATCAGACAATTCACTTCCGTGGATATTTGCGTGTTTTTTTTTTGCCGCACGTGCCCTTCTTCAAAAATACATCATATTTCGAAAATACATCAATCAGTTTCCAAAAATAAGATTCTTGTCTTTGTTTTGACAATAGCAATCTGCAATCTGCAAAATTATCCTCTCTGCCGATTTGTATCTTTCAATAGTAAAATTCCAAATAGTTCCATCATTTTTGCAATAAGTTGCAAAATATTATGCAGAACCGTGTGTTGAAAGCTTAAAGATAATTTCAAAAATAGAAATTTTTTTGTAATTAATTTGTAAACATCATAACGGTAAAATTTGCATAAATACCAAATGGGAAGCGCTCTATTTTCTTTATGAAAACAAAGCAGTTGCAAGCCCCCAATGCCGACACACTGCTGCCTACCTCCTCTCGGTGCCTTCATCGATCTACCGCTACCGTAAATAACGTAGATACGAGTGTAAACAATACATTACATCGTCTTCACATACCTACATACATACATACACACATACATATATATGCCGTTCGAATAACGGCAAACAAAAACAAGCTTATTTCAGTAGCACTTCACTGTTTACAGAACACTTTAGGTGTATTTACTTTCAAGACATATCGGATTCAGAGCAAACAACCGTTTGTTGCTTTAAACGCAATTTTCCAAAGAGATTTTCATTAAAATAAAAAAATACCAACACACATACAACAAATGATTCCGAATACGCCTATTAATCCGCGTGCATCACAGCGGAACGGAGTAAGTCTACATTCGAGTAGGTATAAAGCACAAGACAGGTACATAATATACGTACTGAAATAGGCGCCCGCCCCTCTTGTAGCGATCCAAGGGGGACTGGGGTGAGGTGGAATGGATCCTATCTAATTGAGCTATAAAAATTCAATCACCCACACGTTCAATTCAAATTACGAATCAATGCAAACAATTTTGTGCCATTAATTAAAAACGAAAACCTGCCCAGAACTAAACTGATACTGACGTCACGGTGGGGTCAAGGCGTCGTCGGTCGGTCGGTGGTGGCGGCGGTAACGAGGGACACGATGATTTACAAGCTATCGCAGAATACAAATACATACATATCGAACGTACCCTCTCTGGCACCTTTTCCCGCTGATACGCATAATTAAAATGTGATGCCGTAGTGTCCGGGAAACTATTTTACTATTTTTACTGATTCATGAATTTGATGCGAATCTCATAAAAATTCATGGTTGCCATGGTGTGAATATCGAATACAATTCAAATATTTTGCTGATGGTAAATAAATGATGAGCAACTAAAAAAATGTAAGCCAAATCGGTCCAACGGAAGACATTCCATCTTATACATACTAGAGGACCCAGCGAACTTTGTCCCACCCTATTTGAGTTCTAACATCACTCGACATCTGGCTGTTATATTGGTCGATATGTCACCAACCGATTAAAATTTTCATTACTCTCGGAAATTACAAAAAAAGTTTAGCTATAATAAATTTATTGAATTTTATTTTTGTTGAAGTTCGTCTTGGCATTTTATGCCCCCTAAATCTCAGACACTAACATACTCATGATAAAAGATTTAAGTATCTGTATAATGGTGACAGAATAACAGACAACTTTAAAACTTTTCGTTAACGTTGGATAAACGACTGAAATATACAAATTTGACAACCAACTGACAGTTAAACATTTTTTGTTTGCAGCTAAAACAAATTGTTTGGGAAAATAAAGACTTCCTTGCAATTTTTCCATATTTTCTTAATTTTCAAAGCTTCCCTGGACTCCTACAAAAATTTTAAATCCAAAATCATCAAAATCGGCCAAGTCGTTCTCGAGTTTTAGTGAGACAAATAAACAGAAATGGATTTTTATATATACCTACATATCTCGCAAGGTATGGGACCCCAAATTTTTAATTTCATTGAGTTTCAGAAAAAAGTGTCAAACAGAATTTGAAAAAAACTCAATGGCAACCCTTTTCATATCCAAATAAATTAATACTTACATTAGATTAGAGTGCTAACAGAGTAGTTATCACCGAAAAGCAATATTAATTATATTTTTGATATGAATTTTTGTGTTTATTACTTTTATTTCATGACCTCGATTATTTTATTAATCGTTTACACCTCCCCCTCTCCCCAAATAGTATAAATAAACCCCATCACATGGCAATATCAGTCCGAGCTGTGCGTCTGATGTCCCATAATTGAGATATGAAAATATGCACACTCCGAACGCGAGGCGCGGACGCGTTTTGCATAGAATCCAGATTATTTTTAGACGAAACTTTAATCGAAACGATTGCGATGACAACATTTTATAGATACATTCATATTTCTGATGAAAAAATATCTCGCCACCAAATAGTGATTAAAGTTTTTGATGATAGTGTTTTTGTTTCCCATGTTGCTCTAGATGTTGTTTGTTTTAATTTTTAATTTTAAGCATTATTTATTTAAGCCACAAAATAAATAAAATATTTAAATTACACAGAAAAAATATTATTTTAATTTATGTTTTGCAACAAACTATAAATTTAACTCGGAGATAATTGATATTCGATTGAATACACACAAAAATAAAACACACACACACATAGATTTAGTTGGAAAGTTTTAGTGATAAATCATTTGAGAACCTGGCGCAAAATATATACAAAAACTTTGAATCAAACGTGGGCAAGAAAATTAAGATAAATTGTTTAGTTTAGATTTATAATCTGTGTTGAATGTTGTTTTTTTGTATTAATTTGTTAAGTTTTTTTTGTTTTTTGTTATAACAGATTTATATGTTATTTAGTTATTAATAGAGTCTTTAGTATAATAAATAATTCTATGGAATTATAGTTTTGATTTGCAAATATTTTTTTTGGATTTTAATTATTAAAAAATTAATACCTATTATGAGACAAACATTTACTTTTAGTCTAAGAGCCCGCAGCAAATTTTGGGTTGTGAGAGTTAACCAAAAATGAAGGGTATAAGTGGAAAGCTGTTGAAAATGTGAGTACAAAAATCCATGTCTTGCAGTTCCTAGTCGCGGCCTTTGTGGTGAAATAGGGGGTCAAAAAGCCCAAAAAATGATTTTTGGGAATACTAATGTTAACCTAAAAATTTCCTCACCCATCTATAGATATCAACCTTCCGATCACAAAAAGGTGAGTCCAAGACAAATTCATAGCGGCAATATGTCTGCCAGACAATTTGAAAAAACCCAATAACTACTGTAGAAAATAAAATTTGAATTTAAAAAATTTTTAAAAACAGTTTTTCTTCAAAAAATTCAAATTTTACACTCAATGTGTTTAAAAATTTTTAAAATTCAAATTTTATTTTCTACAGTAGTTATTGGGTTTTTTCAAATTGTCTGGCAAAGGTATGGCCGCGGTGAATTTGTCTTGGACTCAGCTTTTTGTGATCAGGGGGTGTCGACACCAATGGTGTGGTAAAAAAAATTTTTGGTTAACATCATTATTCCCAAAGTTGATTTTTTAGGGTTTTTTAAATTGTCTGGCAGAGGTATGGCCGCGGTGAATTTGTCTTGGACTCACCTTTTTGTGATCGGAAGGTTGATATCTATAGATGGGTGAGGAAATTTTTAGGTTAACATTAGTATTCCCAAAAATCATTTTTTGGGCTTTTTTGACCCCCTATTTCACCACAAAGGCCGCGACTAGGAACTGCAAGACATGGATTTTTGTACTCACATTTTCAACAGCTTTCCACTTATACCCTTCATTTTTGGTTAACTCTCACAACCCAAAATTTGCTGTGGGCTCTCAGTCTATTTGATAAATATAAAAAAATTTAGGTATTCTCATGATAAAACTAGATGAAAGTTTTTGATAAAATATAAGATACAAAATTCAAACTCAAAGCAAATTCATCAAAATTGATGATAATTAAAATACTGTCACTATTAATCTTATATAAAAAAAATAATATTCTCCGTTCGTGAAACATTAACTAAAAACTCACAAGACTACCTAGATCGAAACGACACTTTTTGTTTTTAACTTGTACCAAAATTTGACGAAACTTTCTTTACACAAGTTTTATAGTTTCATGTATTATGGACGTTTATTTTAATCGCTCCGATTTGTGGATTGATTGTTTTCATTAATTTTGATGTTTTAATCATTTTTAGACCGAGCTCGGTGGCATTCACTCAAGAATGAGTCTAGATATCGACTTCAATTAAGTTTAATTAAACAGGTGACAATTTCAAAGGACTTAAGAGGGACTTTCAAAAAATTGAAAATTTTGGTTAGTCGCAAAAATATCTCAAGAACAAATAATGCTACTACCATCAAATATCCTTCATATTAAGACAATGTAAGAATAGCCGTGTTTTATTGGAAATTGAAAATAATAGCTAGTAAAATTTAACATGGAAAATAACAACACCTCATTAGTGAACAAAAATAAGCTAGTATTTATAATAAAAGAATGTTTACTATCTTATAATAAATTGGACAATAATTTAAAGAAAATAGTGAACCATGATTATTCAACTGGTCTTTAAGGCTGGGTGTCCCAGATCGGCAAACTCAAACTTCATGTAAATGACTTTATTTGTGTTAGTGACCTTTTTTTTGTCATGAATTTCATGGCATCGCCATATGTGGCCACAGGAATTTTGTTCTTGTTTGTTACTCTCTCTCAACACTCTTTTTGAACAAGAATAGAGTCGAAGAAAAAAAATGAGTATCTTTATAAGATCTACAACACGCTAAAGTGGGCAAATTAAAAAAAACAACAATAACTACCAAAGAAAAGGACAGTCTATGCGGTATGTACGTTTCCTTTCGATTTCAATATTTTCTCAAAAACAGGTCCTGATCTCGTTTACACTGAAATTGTTTTTGTTTTGCCAAAGAACAATAAATCCCCTCTCTATTGCCACAAAAAAAATCTAGATGAAATATAAAAAAAACAAAACGATCATGACTTCTGCTACATCTTTAAACTAAAGGGTGCAAGAAGTAGGTAGATAAACCACTCACAATATTGTTCTGCATACTTTCCACCACGCGAATTGGTCGAACACTTGCTCTAGTAAACTCATTGACAAAAAAAAACTGGTTTGTCCTTACATATTCCTCAAATTCCAATAACCGGTTTTTCTATTGCATTTTCTGTTCTTGATGCAAAAAGGAAGAAACAACCAGCAATATGTAAACCAACAACAAAAATATTTGGGAGCGGGTGGGCGAGGCTCATTTCTTTTCCAAATGAAAAACATTCTCTCGAAGCGCTAATTTCGCAGTGGAATTTGTGGGAACTGAAACTTCTATGTGTGCGTGTAAAAAGGAAATTAGAAAGGGAAAAACACCAAATTAGACACTTTTTCAAAAATTTATTTAAAAAAAACCATCACCGCAATTAGAATTTTTGAATTGGAAAACAATAGAAAAAATACTAAAGAAAAATAAAAAAAATAAGAAAAATATGCACAAGCATTACTTTCTCTGGAAAGCTAATTGTTATTTGGGCTTTTTCAATGAACATTTAAAGTGTTAATAATTTTTTTTTAGAAAAAGTCAATCCGTCACTCCCGAGGTAATTAATTAATCTATTAAATAAAATAAAGAAAAAAAATATAGTTCAAAAGGCTAAAAAACTAATGAGGGATATTTAAAAGTCCTCAAAAATAGAACGTGTTTTGCGTTTTTTTTAGGTTTTTTTATTTTTTTAAACTTTAAAAGTGAATTATTTAAAAAAAAATTGATTTTTAATAAAAATATTTGAGACAGGCTTTACAATACTTTTTGTTTCGATAAAATATGTAGTAGATTAAAGAAGTTATACCTGTTCAAACACGTCAAACCCATTGAAAATTGCATAAGATTGGACTAATTTTATGCCCATAAAAAAAATTAAATAAATTAAAGTCAATCCGTCGCTCCCTTAATTAACTTAATTTCTTTTGAAAACACCAAAAAAATTAAATAAAAATCTTAGTTATACTAGAAATAAATGGTGCATTTTAAAGTACTATCAAAATAACGACAAAATTGTAGTTTGTTTCACTCTCAGAATTTCTATATTATACATTTAACAATTATAATGATGCAGTGTAGTAGCCCTGTTTATTTAAAATGCATTAATTTTTATTTCAATCAATTAGCATTCGAAATGTAAAAGTTATCGCTTTATTTGTAACATTCCAGCCGTTTTTTTGGCTGGCCACCCAGCCTTCCGGAAATTAATTCCATAGTTTTCGCTCTTCCATATTATAAGCCAATAAAATTTTACAGGGCGTTGCTCAGGTGGTCAACTTTAAGCTGTAGGCGGTAAATCTAACAACAAAATCAATTTATTTTCAAAGTCTTACTGCAAATATCAGTAAGAAAAATTCTAAACCAACTCGGTGTGCATTTCCAGGCAAACTTCAACTCAACTAGAATTTTCATGCTTTTTCCAACTCGACCCAACAATTTACATAATTACACATTCTTCGAACACATCCCAGCTAGAAACAGCTGTTGTTTTTTTTTTGTTTTCAAAACTCAAATTGAATACTTAATTAAAATGTAAAGAAGATAATGCAGACAATTCAATATTCAATTTGCAATATTCTTTAAATAATGTTTTAAATACCTATTTTCGTCAATCATATTTCAAGAACGACTTAAGACATCAATTTAATATAATTTTTTCTTAAAGTTATTTACTTAAGGATCTTAAATGTTTTCGTTTTTTTTTTTTACTTAAAAATCTAAAAAAGTCTGTGATAAAAAATTTTTATTTTATTTTCGTCAAGATGTTGAAAATAAAATGCATTTAAAGTCATATCATTGCTTTTTTGAAGATATTTGACCTAAGAAACTATTTTTATTTTTTAAGTCAATATCGTTTTTTGGTCCAACTTCAAGTAAAATTCTTATAGTTTCTGTATTTATAGCTGTCGATTAATATTACATAGTTGAAAAAATTTACAAAAACTTTATTTTATGTTTTGAAATGTGATTCTCAAGTTTCATTCTTTAGATATTTGAGGCATAAGATAATTTCTTGCAGTTTTTCTGATTAAAAACAAAATATTAATTGTATAGTGATTTTTTTCTAAATTCATAAAAAATATACATAACCTCATATATGGAATGTGAAATGAAATCAATTTGAATCATATTTTTGCTAAGTGATGAATTTTGTTTCTTCATAAAAATCTGAAATCTAAATCGTGTCTTACAGATATACGAAGTTTAATCAAATTCATGTAATTTTAATCTCTTAATGAAATACCATCATTCAATATCAAATGTTAAGGCATATCCATGTAAAATAATGGAAACATTTTAAACTAAAACCTTGAAACGCTAGCTTCCAGCTTCCATCATGTAGCTTACATTTTTACCTTGACTTTTCAATCATCATTTTCATTACTATACTCGCAATAAAAATTCCATCAAAACAGAATCAGGAGAGTGTAGGTGTAACACCCTAGAGTACATCCATACATACATACATATACATATATATTCACTATCACTGTGTCTAAATGTGTGGGTGTAACATAGGAACCTGTGTTGTGTTTTATTTATTCACACTAAATTTGTGTCTCATTTGGAATGCAATCAAAACCCGGGAAATACAAATTCCATTCTCATTCGTATATTTATAATTAATTCCCCCTCACTCTGCATCCACTCTCATCCCAACTACAATCCTCAATATTTTCCATCCTCCATTTCTCATGGCCATGGAAAATGGAAACTATAGGTACGAGTATCAACAAAAACACTTCTTACACAAATATTTCGCACAAATACCTCACCCCCCAGGCCCCAACCCTCCCCTCACAACTGTGCGCGCTTATTGACTTCACAACACGAACACAACCATCATACTCGTCCACCCTCGTCCCACTTACCTTGTGAAAAGCTTTGCGGAAATTTTCCGATAGAAACGCGTACAGCACGGGATTGATGCAGGAGCTCGTGTACGCCAGCAAGTGCGCGATGATTTGCAAAACAACCGTCCAAGTGGAATCGGCGTGGTACAAGTCGAAAGCCTTCAGAACCATAATTATCTAAGCCAAAAAACAAAAAAACAAAACAAAATGAAATGAAAACAAATTTTCAAAAATGGTTCCATCCTAAAAAGTGGTACTTCCAGTATCCGAGAATTCGGATTCGGGCCGAGCCCCCACTTAAAGTCGTACCTGTATTGGCAACCAGAGGGAGGCAAATGCAATCACCACCACAACCACCAGCCGAGTAACTCGCTTCCGGCCGCGCTGCGATTCCTCGGACATCTTAACCCCGGCGCCCTGCTGCCACAGGCTCGTTATCATCCGGACGTACAGACCGCTAATTATTACCAGTGGCAGAAAGTACGAGGCAATCATGAATGTAACGTGATATGTCGACCATGAGATATAATCGTTCTTCGAATCAAACCGGCACAGCAGCCATCGCTGGGTCCCGTCCAGCATATCCTGTAAATATAAATTAGCAAAAAAAGTTAAATAGCATAACTTTTTTTTCAATAATGTATGGGTGTGTAGAAAGTAGAATATAGGAGTGTGGGGGAATTTATTCAACACACACTCGTCCAACGACCAACGACGAGCGTCAATTAGTTAATGGATGTGTGCGGATAAAGCTGTTTAATCGACTTTAATCCGTTAGTGATTTCGCTACTTATCGGAATCACTTGTAATTTATGGTAATAAGGACTCTCGCTAATGCCAAATGGATTCTTTTGAAAAAAAAAAAATAAAAAAAATATGGAATAACTTTTTCGATATCAATCAATTGGACTCGATTGGTTTGTACATATTTGAATGCTCATTCAGATCAACTTGAAAAGATATTTTAATTTTGAGATGCGGATGTGGAAACTTGATATATGGATATGGATATGTACACGAATAGATGTGGAGGACTGATTATATGTGTCAGGGCTTCAAAGGTATATATATATAATTATTTAAACCATTAGGAGCCATTAGAATCTGAAAGGCTGAGTATTTGTGGTACACTAACCGTAATTTAGGACCTTTTACATTAGTGAAATATGTTTAAAAGAAAAAACTGTGATAGTGTGTTACAATAACGAACAAAATAAATATGTATAAAAATTTCAGTTGAATTGTTCCGTCACTTCAAGATTCTTGAGCGTGGAAGACTTCACGGGTTAGTAAACTTTTTCGAGCCTTAAGAATTATCAACCAAACAGATATCGATATGAAGTGATCAGTATCCAACAAGCCGTAGAGCAATCTTATCCTTGATTATTAAGGGCATTTTTAATATCTTATATCAATAGAGGAGTGCCCCTTTTGCCCTTTTTCAAATACCTTGGGTCAATAGCAGCAGCAGATAACAATAAAAAGGGTGATTTTTTAAACGTAGTTTTTTGATAATGAAATAAAACGATACAATTTTGCATGATATATTCATATTTTTATTGGAATCGATGAATTGGCTTTTACCATATACGTTTTAAGGATAGCTTCTTTTAAATTTTATCCGCGGTTCCATTTCAAATGGCCCATTCGTAAAGTCCAATTTAGGATCACTTTTTCCAGCATTTCGGCCTGTATTCCACGAATTACGCGTTTTATGTTATCCTGTAAGGATTCAATCGTGTTCGACTTGTCGAAATAGACAAACGACTTTACATAACCCCACAAGGAATAATCAAGAGGCGCTAAACCGCATGATCTTGGCGGCCAACTCACAGGGCCATTACAAGAGATAAGCTGCTCACCAATTTCATTCTTTGACATGTCCATTGTTTCACGAGATGTTTATATTGCACCGTCTTTATGAAAACACATGTTGACCTGGTTCAACTCAGTCAAGTCGAGTATCATGGCTCGATATCTTTCGCCGTTGACGGTAAAGTTTCTTCCACGGTCGTATTTGAATAAAAATGCCACTAGCCCATATAAACCACACCAAATTGTCGTTTTTTCGGGATGCATTGTTAATTCTTGTATTGCATAATGGCTGTTTATAGTTTATCAATCCATGTTCTCCAGAAATGTGCTTCATCACTGAACACAATTTTTTGATAAAACAAACGATACAAAATTTTCACAGAGCACGAATTTTGATAATAAATTTCAGTAATTTGCAATTGTTGCTCAGTTGAAAGTCTTTCCATGGTGAAATGGCAGAGTATACTGAAATCTTTTCACTTTGAAAGATGACGTTTGGACGCCATTACCAACCAGTGCAGCCAACCTGATAAGCTAAGCTCTTAAAACATCACTTATTAGATGAAGAAATACGCAGGAACTGCTTCATCCAAAAACCTAACCATAATTTCTAAGCTGCGGCCGTATACGAAAATGGTTCTGGCAATAATCACATAATATGTATCTGTGACCTTAGGGAAGTCTTAATTGCTAGCCCCGTATACCTTACAATCATTAACTGTTTGGAATCTACCTTGAAATTGATATCCTGAAAAAAAGTTAAGTTTGGTAAACTCCAATGGATTGGTCATCTAGCTCGCAAGAGTGAAGAGAAACCACCTCGGAAGGTCCTTTGTTGAACATTTTATGTATCATTCTTTCGTTGGATAGTTGGCGTAAGTCAGGACACCCAAGTCTTGGGATGCTCAACTGGATGGCAGCGGCTTGCAACCGATCGGAATGAATTTAGCGACTTTTTGAATGAGGACAGCATCGGGTCCCGGTTTTCGAGCTGATGATGAAGTGCAGATCTTCTAATGATGTCTCTAATATATCCTCACGTTCAATGCTAGACTTTCCAAGAACAGTACCGGAGAGAAATACATTGGATGGAGAAACTTTTCAACTAACATTCTTGGATTTTCAAAACCCGAAATATTAAATTATCCTCCGAAGTGATGAAAATTCCCTTAGTTCGGATCATTTTGATGAATTTCAAAGATCCAATAAGCGCAAAGATACTACCTTACTGATGATTGACCAGCTTTGGTTTTCGTCTTGACTGAACTTTAATCTTTGAGAGCCTTAAGAAAAGATCTAAGTCATAATATTGTTTAATGTCATTTGTAAAATATCTTATTCCAAAGATTGACAAAGAATTGGATGTTCTTGAGTGACGTAAACAGTATTAATCATCCACTAAATTGTACCAACAGCATAAATGTTTTGACCACTTTTACTTTTGCTGACTTGTCGAAGGTTCAAAATTGCTATAGTTTACAAAATTTTCACCATTTTCTCATAGTGAATTTTAACAATTTAAATGCGTTCTTGGAGTATAATTATATTGTTCCATTTTAAATAATAGATTGGGTTTTACATTTCAAATGTTAAAAGATGACAGCTTCAAAGTGACAACTACTCAAATATCGGACTTTCAAAGTGATACTTCTTTTTGGAAAACCATTTATCTTCTAATTGAGCTTATTTAAGAATCAACAGGGAACCTAAGAATCCAAAACAAAGATGTTGAAGTTTCTTTTCATCCTTTACCAATGAAGTAAGAAAAACTTTAGATCCCCACGTTTCAAAATAAGGATTTCGTTACCTAGTTTTGGTAGTATGGTCTCCATATGATCTCATCTTTTATTTGGCTTTAGTCAAGGTCCTTTAGATAATCTCGATCTTTTAGTGAACCACTTGTTGGCGTTTTCTTTTGACAGTGCATATTCCTTGACGAGGTTAGAAGAAAGCTTACAGTGGCTTTAGAATAAAGCCGAACAAATTTTAGTAATTTGGACTTTAAGTGTCCAACCACACAAATGTCAATTCCAACTGACCACCAAATATGTGGATTTAGATCAAATATCGAAAAACAAAAAAAGCCATCTCAAAAAAGACAACTCGGTTAATTTTTCTTACAATCAACTGACAACATGACCGAAGATTGGTAAGATGTGCTTTTTACACTTTCTAGTTGAATTTGAGCACTTACTAACAACCCAAGCTCTTACTAAAGAAAACGTTAGTATAGCATAGGGTTAAAAAAGTCATTAAGAAAACTTATTCAAAAAAATATGTTTATGCCGATATAATCCTAATCCAATCTCACTGGCCCTGATCTTCAGTTCATGGAGTAAGACTGGCAAAGCCTTGAGTTTATAACCTGCTATATTAGGCTTTGTATGTATGTATGACGACCCTGGCTCAAATCACAAAATGTAAAGCCCCTATATAATGCCATTAATAATTTTGGGAAGTATCAACATCTCAATTCATCCAGTGATACACCAAACAGCTTCGAGCGTTCTTGCCAATGTCATCTTTCCAGTGTAAATAAAGCTTCTCATTATTTTTTCAATCTCAATCCAAAAATGTGCTGCAAAGAACATTTGAAGACAATCTTCTTCGTCCTCTTTAAAGCGGTCTACGTTACATGACGTATCTCCCAAAGTTTTCAAATCTGTCGTAATGTCTGCTTCAAGGTTATAAATCTTGATGGTCCTTCCTCACAAAAGTGGCTAAGGATGTTCTATAAATCTTTTCTTTCGAACGAGGTTGAATCGCATTTTAATAAGCGACAAAGTTTCGGGCTATATGGTACGTTGCATCTGTTTAGATGGTGTTTTTAAGGTTTCCAGACTATTTGACCGATTACAGAAGACCGGTAAATCAAAACAGTGGCAATAAAAGTACTCCTCATATTCCTTTTTAGAATGTGATTTTCAATTAAGTCATTAAAATTTTACAAAAATAAACCCAAAAAAAGAAAAACAAACTTATTTTTGAAAAAAAGAAAACCAAAAATGTTCCATTCAAAACTAAAAAAAAAGATTATTCACATAATATTCAATACTATAGGTACTATAATAGTTTTTATTAATGTATGGTTTTGAGTTATTTTCATAAACCGTAGTGTTCCAATTTTTAGAAAGTTCAATAATTGAATTAAGGTCATTACGTAAACATTCATATTCAGAGCTGAAAAACGTGATTTTTAATTGAAATGTACTGCAACTAATAATAGAAATTAAATTCAAAAAGAAAATATAACAAAATAATTATAACTTTCATATTTTCTTACACTTGAAAATATTCAAAACCAGCTGTTTTGCTATACACATAATTATTGAACGTCTTAAGTTTTCAACAAAGTCTTAAAGTAATTGAAAAACTCACATAATGAATTGATATAAAACCGTTCTATGTCCATCATTAGAATTAAAAATCAAAAAAAAAAAAAAAATAAAACAAAATTGTTGCCCTTGAACTCAATTTGTTTTTCCACGAAAAAAAAAACACACTTAAAAACAGTGGGAACGATGTTTACACGCCCATCAAAAAGCTGTTTTTTTAGTAGCTACGTGTTTGGATTTTATTTCACCGATTAAAATCGATAAATCTTTTAATAGTACTCGAGATATTTCCAAAAAACAAAACGAAAAATTAAGAAATCAAATATTTGCGAACTTAAATCACATCATAAACGCTCTCTCCACTTGAACGAATTTGCGGTTAAAATTTAATTAAACAAAAACAAAAAAAAAATAAAAAACCAAAAGAAATTATTTTGCCATCTATTTTTTTATTTTTGCGTTTTTTTTTCCAACTTCGAAAATGTGTATGGTTAATCGATAAATATGTTGTTTATATCAATTTATTTTTATGTCCGTTAGAAGTAGCCAAAAAAAGTTTGAATATAATGATCTGTTAAATAAATTAATTTCCAATTAAGTTTGAGTAGAGATATCATTTGGTATAAATGATACATCTGGCATAATGGAAAATAGCGTTTTAGTGAAAGATAAGTTAGAAAGCAATCTGGATTATGTTATAACGTTTTTTTTCTTTTTTGTATCTTTAAATAATGGTGTTTTTAAAATTTTAGAAAAAAAAATTAAAAGTTTTTTAAGTTCTTCGGTGTGTTTTATGATACAATATTTCTTTTAACGAAAGTAAGAAAACTATTTTCCGAAAATAAGAGTGAAATACAGAAATTTTTAGTAGAAGCATTTAAAAATATACATAAATATGTTATAACTATAAAAGTTATCGATTTTATAAATTAGGCGGGAATTTCGGCAGGATTTTTATTTTAAACTGAAATTATTCAAAACTTTTGATGTGTCTGAAAGTTTATGTGTTCTTCCAAATATGAAGTCATTACCTTTTTTTTTTATTACAAAGTGTTTCTAAAGAAAAAAAAATCGTGAATTATTTCATTACGATTAATATTGTTTCACAAATAATATGTGTGTAAAGAAGTGTACAGAGAAAAAAAAAAGAAATTGTCCTTAATGACTGTCCTGAGGAATCCCAGAAATATCTTCGATTTCTGAAATATTTGGAACCCCATATAAGAAATAAAAGAGAGGTTCTAATACTTTCTGCGAGAGATGATCAAGTTCGGAGTTCTAAACGATTTGGATTCAAAAGAGTCCGATAAAAAAAAGATGGAAATGATAACATGCGTATCTTTAGCATACAAAATTTCTTTCCTTATTAGACTCTCTATAAACTGAGCCTGTATAACTGGATAATTTCCGATCTGTTTTTTGATTTTTAGAAAATGAATTTTTCAAGTAAGAATTTTGAATCTATTTAGTATAATTTTTTAAGTACAATTTATAATTTTTTCACTCAAAAAGTCATACCAGAATAAAATCTTTTTTTTAGAACCTTGATTTTCTTCAACTTAATATTTTTTTTTCAACAGAATGATTCTACAAATAAATGTTAACCAGATAATATATTGTAATTAAATACAATTTTATCTAAGACTAGCTGATGATGTAAGAAAAATGCGTATACGCCCAAGTACACCTGATTTCAGTTAAGTGGAAAACCCTGAAATTAATGAAAACAGAAACTCCATACATACAGGATTTTTCAACAAGAACATTGTTTTCTAAAACAAAGAATTTAGAGGAATGTTTGGCAATTATGAATGAAAAATGATATCTGGCAAATGTCCACCACGACCAAGCTGACAAATGTTGATTCTTTCACCAAAATTTGTAATCACTTTTTTGGCAAAATGGAGGGTCTATTTCGTTCATTACATCCAGACAACATAGCATAGCACACAGTGACGCGTTGGCTTCTTAAATTTTGGCTTTAAAATGTGGCAATTTTGTTTGTTGACATACTCTGACAAATGAAAATGGACTTCGTCTAAAGATTGCGAAATTTTACTTAACAGAACTTCCATTTGCATAGTTGATTAAAGTATTTCAAGACGATTTTCCAGCGAAATAAAATTCATTGTAACTATTGCCAAATCATATACTACGAATTCCGCCAAAAACTAAATGTCAAAACTATCACGTTCTTTGTATTGCCGGGAAAAATGAAGTTCTTGTTGAAATACCCTTTATAAAGAACTGACCCGATTTCTCTTATTTACAAACAGCGAACAGTAAAAATGGAAATTAAAATTAAAAAGTTTTTTTAAATAAAACAAAAACAAAAAGTACGTTCGATGACATTATGTATGGAACTCTTTTCTTTTGCACGGGAACGCTTGCAGAAGTTAAGAAGCTGGACCCAATTTTCAACGGTTTTCAAGCAGAAATCGGCCGATAC
Source organism: Scaeva pyrastri (assembly GCA_905146935.1). Taxonomy (NCBI): domain Eukaryota; kingdom Metazoa; phylum Arthropoda; class Insecta; order Diptera; family Syrphidae; genus Scaeva; species Scaeva pyrastri. The sequence continues at coordinate 132,812,984 of LR989927.1, forward strand.
TGCTGCTTTTTCACGTTTGATATTCATACGAAGTTCATCAATCGTCATTGGCTTGTGGGTATAGACCATAGATTTGATGTAGACCCACCAGGAAATAGTCTAACGCCGTCAAATCGCATGACCGAAGCGGCCAAGCGACTGGACCATTTCGTGAGATAACACCTTCTCCAAACTTGGTTTCCAATAAATTGATTGTGACATTTGCTGTGTGGCTTGTGGCGTCGCGTGCGCCGTCCTGTTCGAACCACATGTGCTTCAAGTCCATATCATCCAATTGGGGCCAAAAATATTCGGTTATCATTGAACGTTAGCGATCCCCATTCACAGTAACCTGTCGGTCCTGATCATCACGGAAGAAGTACGGCCCAATTACACCAGTAATATTCTCAACACTTCGGGCACTTCTATGTCTCACTGGCACGAGAACATTTTGTACTATGCCTGTTCAAATTTGTCCACTAGACGCTCAATTGTTGATCTGCTAGGACGATTATTACGACCATAAATTGGAGCCCACTGACTCCGAATTTCGGTAGTAAATTTTAATAATTTCGACTCGTTCTTGGCTCGTATATCTTTCCATCATGAAATGGCAAACCTTACTGAAGAAAAATGTCAAAAGAGCGGCAAGAAATATGGCGTCGTTTGCTGTCCCTGTCGCTCTACCTTTGTAGCGTCCCTGTTGAAAAACCTTTTACTTAAGAAATACAGGAACTTTATTATAATTCAACGACTTAATAAGATAATGATAAGGTTAACAATTTTAGGTTTCTTTTATATCATAATTTGCGCGGGAATCAGTCTTCATTCCCCGCCAGGAATATTTGACAGGTATTGTATAAAAAAGTTTGACATATATAGTCTTTAATTGAATTTGCATATAGGATTTTCATTGACAAACGTTATCAAGAAACAATGAGCACAGTTAATAAATAGAAGATGGTGGACCATATGAAACTTATCGTTTTCTATCTATTGTTTGTTCTTTCTTTCCTGTCCAGCTCTCTCTTATTACATCTCATATAGTATCATCTGAAAGCATTTTTGTCGCTAAGATGTAGTGTTTCCACTCCGAAAAGTGATATGAAAATTATGTGATGTAATAAATTTTATTGTTTGATTTTCTTTGTAATTTTAAGAAATTTAGACAAATTGCTCAATATTTATATTAATAAAAATACATAATTGATTTTTGTCTTATTGATGTTAACCGTTAATTTCAAATTTGAATACGCCACTGTAGGACGGAAATAAGAAAGAACTAAATATGTATTTCTATTTGTATTTTTAGTACCCATCTAAAATTTGAAATATTTTAATAAAATAAACAGTGTCTTTATAAATGCTCTTGAAATTTTTAAATCAATCAAATTTGAAACTACAGATATACTTTCAAAAACTAACACTATCCAAATAAATCAAACATCAAACAAAAAAAAAAAAAAATAATAAATAAAATCCCTAATAATTAAAAAAAAATGAAAATAAACATTTTTAAACATTTTACAACCCCGTACACCTGTCCTCCAATATCACCACACCACATAAAAAAAAACAACCACATAAATCGATTAATTTTAATGTAAACAAAACACATAATGTATTTTTTGTTTTAATGACCAATCCATCATGCGGGCCATTTGTTTTTTTTTACATTTTAATTTAAATTTTATATTTTTAGCCAAATTGTGTTAAGTGTGTTAATGCGTGGAGGATTATTTTTAATTCACTTCATTAAGTTTAAAATTTTAGAAACATCATATTTTTAAATCCCTTTTTACGTGTAAATAAAAAATTAAATGATATTTGCATAATTTTCATTAAGTGTTTTGTGTTTTCAAAAAATAAAAAAAGTAGTTTTTGGCGGAAATTTCATCTATCCAAATATAATTTAAATAATTAAAGAAAACACACACACACACACACTCACATGAATTGCAATCGTAAAGGAAAATCAACAAAAATTTAATTTGCCTAATTTGTTTATAATAAATTTAAAGAAATTTGTTTGTACATTGAATTTTTGTTTATCAATTTGTAATAAAGTTCTAAAAGATTTTTTTTTTTAATTTTTTTTTTCATCCCCTAAATTCGAGAGGGCAGACAATTAATCTCAGTTTAACACTTGCAGAATGTAAATTTGCAAAATATTCACTTACCATTATTTTAGTGTGTGTACTGTACATATGTATGTATGTATTGTGTTGTAGGTGTAGAGGTATAATAAAATATTTATATTGAAATGATTTTAAGGCATTGAAAGAAATACACCTGTTCAATATTAGTAAGGCAATTAATTTGGAGTAAAGGTGTTTTGTGATCTTTAGTTTGAGTTGAACAAATGCAGGAAACAATTGAAAAGTATAGTTGTTTGGATAATTTAAAAATAGTTTAAATTTTTTGTTTTGTTTAAGTATAATAAAGGTATTTCTAATGAAAACATTAATCGAGTGTGGGAAGATGTGTATCTACTTTACATGGCAATGTATTTTCAATTTTGGGATCTTGTCTCTGAGGGAACTCCTTCGGGACCCTTATTTAATACATTTAACTTTAATTTTGAACACATAAGTACTTCTCATACTGTTTAAAGGTTTTCCAATTAGAGGCATTATTTTGAATAGCCCGCTATTTCGGTAGATGTCACTTTTAAAGTACTTTTTTGACATTTGATAAGTAAATTCTACGCCATTAATGAAACGGAATACGATTGAAATATATTATCTAGGATTTTATCGAAATATCATTTTGACTCATGAGGCCCATTTCCACCTCGATGGCTACGTCAATAAGCAAAATTTTCTTATCTGGGGTTCGGAAAACCCAAGGCTTATTGTCGAAAAGCCTCTCCAACATTCCATCCTCAACGTGTAACTGTTTAGTGCAGTCTTTGGACCTTACTTTTTCGAAAATGAGACAACAGTGACTACAAATGGATTGCGCTATCGAGAGATGATGAATGATTTTATATGGCCGCAATTTGATGTTATTGATCTGGACATAGTTTACTTTCAATAAGACCACGCTTTGTGACACGCACGAAACGAAACCATCGATCTTTTACGGGAAAGCTTCCGGACCGTGTTATCCCTTGAAGAGGTGATCACAATTGGCCACCTTGGGGCTTCTTCCTTTGGGGCTACGTGAAAAATAAAGTTCAAGCCAACATTCCATTCCAGCGTCGATTCAAGAGCTCAAATATGGAATTCGTGAAGCTATTAAGGTAATGAAATAGGCACTTTTGCGATTTGGTGATGGAACTATAGGTGAAAATAAGCCTTATCACTTTTCTCACTAAAGTGATAAATCAGTTTGAATTCTTGTCTATAGGAACTTTCAAAGTCAAGAGAACATCAAAGTCTATTGCAGAAAACGATTTATGTCATTTGTAGAATATTTAAGGTAACAAATCGAGGGTAAATCGACAAACCAGGATTTTCGTCAACATCACGATCTACAAGACTGAGTTTTTCTGGAACGAAGCAAATGATTTCAATTCTTCTAATCTCAACACCTACAATTTGTCCACCACTTTCAATATTGCCAGCTGAGACGGTACTTCCTTAGACCGAAAAGTTCTTCAGTTTTGCGAACTGTAATTACAAAATGTTTTCCATTTTTAAGTGAGTTTTTACTTGTCAAATGTCAAAAGATGACAGCTTCAAGACACAAAAATAGTAGACTGTTCAAAACGCCTATTTAAATAACCCTTTAACCAACCCCTTTTAAACATTTAATTTGAATTAATCGTTTAAAAAATCTTTCTTATTGTCTAAAACCAAACAAAAAGTATTACACCATATACAAATGATTTAAATTAAATTATTAAACAAAAATTCAAATGTAAAAGTTTTTTATCATATTTACATAATAAATCGCTCTTAATGTTTTTTTAGCTAATAATAATTTTAACTTGTGAAAGAGTTTTGTTTATTAAACAAAGAGTGTATTTTGAATCCACTAAACGATTGGAAAAATTCGTTTCTTCAAAATTTCTGAAATTAATTGAAAAGATCCGCATACTAAACTGAAATTTCGAAATGTTGCTTTTCATAAAAATTATCACAAAACACTTGAACATTTGAAACATTTTTGTGGTGAATTTTGTGCTGTTCGAATTGATAAGAGATAAGAAATTATTTTTTGGTTGCAAGGCTCGTGCCAATTTAAAGAGCTGATAAGGGGATAATATTGTAATGTATTTTATTATTAATTTCGTGGCTTATAAGAATAGTATTTAATAATAATGTTTAAGGTTCAATTTGTCGGGTTATAGGAAAATGTGTGTAGAGCAAATTCGAAAAAAATAACAAAACTTTTCTTTTATGATTTATATAATTAAGGGACCTGATGTACTTTGTCCGGCCATTTCATTACTCTTGGAACTTACAAAAAAAAGTTTATCTATAATAAAATTACTTTAAATTCAAATTTTGAATTGTAGGTATTGACTTAAAGTTCGTCTTTTCCTTGGCATTTTAAGACCAGTAAAGCACTGCCAACTGCAATACTGATGATAAAAGATTATAATAACTTTATAATGGTGACAAAATGACGGGAGAGACGACTGAAATTGAAATATTAAAATTATTATTACTAGTAAAAATTGTATGGGAAAATGAAGTTGTTTTTTTTACTGTCTTTTTTGCAATTTGTTCATATTTTCTCACTTTTTAATGTTTCCTTGGATTGGGAAAGATTTTAAAACCAAAATCGGTGAAATCAAACGAGCCGTTCTCGACAAACACACAAAAATTGATTTTTATTATAATTAATGAAACGCAGTCTAAATTGAAAAACAGTTACACACATGAATTTTACTCTTGAATCAATCTGTCTACTAAATGAAACTGCATCAAAATCCGTTACGTAGTTTTAAGGATCTAAGCATACATGGGGAGAGACAGCTGGAAGCGACTTTGTTTTAAAGTATGTAATAGTGAAGTGATGTAGTGATTATTTATGTCAAATGCCAGTCTAAAATTTGTTAAAGTAAAAAGTTTAATTTGTTTCAGCGGTATGCTAAACCATCTCCCCCCTCACTAGATTGAAAAAAAAGTTGAATTCAAATTCTTTAAAAATTTGAATTCTTACAACGACAAATTATTTTTTTTTGAACAACTGTTAAAATTTAAAGAAGACAAAATAAAGTAACCAAAAAAATACAGAGTGTTTCGGTAAAAACTATATTTTGATAAGAATTTATACATTTGCAAAAGTTTGTTTACTTGTACCTACTTAATAGATATATTTACTCAGTTATTTTATACGTAAGAAAAACAAACTTCAGTGGACCTCTCAATGTTGAACAATCACCTTCAGCCAACCTTCAGCCAATTCTTTTAGTTTTTACAGATTATCTGAGAAAGATGTTTTGAGAACTATTCTTTCTATTAAATCAAATGCCATAAGACTTGACTTAACTAACCCAAACTTTATTAAACTTTTGCTCTCCTATATTCTGAGATTTATAACACACAGCTTCAACAGTATTTTGAAAACATCTGAGTTTCCTACAGAATAGAATACAGGCTCCGCAATAGATTTTCGACGAATAGCCATTCCACCTTTTCTATCAAAATTATTTGAAAAGGCAATCTCCAAATTCAAAATCATCTTACTTCTAACAACCTTCTCAGTATATGTCATTCTGGGTTCCGATTCCGACCACAATCTAGTTGTAAATCGGAATTACTTCTCGTTTTGCTGATATAAAATAAGAGCTGCCTTAGATAAAGACTATTTTGTTCTGCTCACGCTGTTAGACTTCTCCAAGGCTTTTGATACAGTTAATCACTCAATACTCTGTATAAGACTACACCAAAGTTTTGGTTTTTCAACTGAGTCCTGCAAACTGATCCACTCATATCTTAATAGCAGGCAACAATGTTTTGTAGCAAATGGTAGATCGTCCACCTTCGCTTATGTACTTCACGTAGTCCCACAAGGATCAATGTTGGGCCCACTGTTTTTCTCCATATACATATGTAAATGATTTATCACAGATAGTTAAAAATTGTTTTATTCACTTGTATGATGACGACGCGACGACGACGACGTGAAGCTTTTGATCAGCCGGCCCTTAACTGCAAAGGACAAGGCAGTCTCTCTGATGAACTCGGATTTGCGAAACATCACACGTTGGCGTTTAATAAACAATCTTCACCTAAACCCTTAAAAAAAAACCCTAAGTCAAAAACATTGCATATCTATGGGAAGATTTTTGACAAAACCTTACTAAGTCCCCATCTCTTAATGTAGACTCTTCCCGTAATCTAGGGATGGTTTTCAATCGAACTCTTACCTGAAATGAACATCTTAACAGCTCTATAGGGACGGTTAATGAAAGTCTTAGAGATCCTTCGCATCGCTCAAGGCTTCATTCCTCAGCATACTAAGCTCTTGGTAGCAAAAAACGCTTTTAGTAAAATATGATTTCGGCTGGAATATCTCTAGACTGAGCAATATTGACGTTAGGGCATCATAAGGCCGAAACTGATAATTTCATATAAAAGTGTCTTCAAACACCGCTGTTGTCAAAAACTTATCGATTCTAAACAATTGTGTTAGGCATAGTTTAAAATTAATTTTGAGTCAATATTGTTGCTTATTTTTTTTTAAATATTCTATAGTCAAAAAACTGTCAATTGATTTCTTGTGAAAACTGTACGAGTTCTCAAAAATTTCATAAAATTGTTTTAAGATTAATGTTATTTTTGGTCCAATATCATATCTGATTAAACAATTTTTAAGATTTAAAAAAATACCTATGCGTTGAATTTTTGACCTCATAATGTCATTTCCATTTTTTTTTTATTTGAAAAACTCTACGCAACATTTTTAAAAATCCTTCTGGCTCTTTTTGAAGTTATACCTACACTACATATAATCTGCTGAGCTAAATTATTTCAAGTTAATATTTTTAACCTGTCTTCGTTACAAATTGGGCTAAATATTATCTAGATGGAAAATTCAATGACAAAACAATTATTTCAGCTAAGAAGTTGGGGATTTTAGGTTTCAACTTAGTTGTTCAAAATGGTTATCGCTTACTTTAGTCGAAATTTGGAAAATTTAAGCGACCTGAAAATATTTGGTTTGCGAAATGAATAACCATTTAATCATATACTGTTTTTAATATTAAAATTTTTCGATTCCCCCCTCTGTAAATAAATTTTAAGGCTAGACTTTTCCATGCCAAAGGCAACAAAACCTTCACTCCTAACTTCTATTTTTTGAATTCTAACTTTTGAATTCAGTGTGTCATTTAAATGTCAGTTCCAAACTTGACCAAATTTCTGTGATATTATTCAATTCAAGTCGAATATTTTGAAAAATGTCGATTTTGACAAAGAAACCAATAAGGAGAATACGTGTCCTCCTTATTTCTAAAAACACAGTTTTTACTTGGAATATACAAAGTACAAGTGTGTCCATTATTTGAGTGGGAACTTACCTCCAATGCATGGGTGAAAAATACCGGCACTGATGCCAAAACAATCACAATCCACACCGTGAATATGGCGATTTTCGTCGTCTTCTCCGTGCGTATCGCCCGCGACCAAATCGGATGAACTACCGCCAAAAAGCGGTCCACCGACATTAACACCAGCGTATAGATGCTAACCATTACCGTTGCCACAATCATATACTGGACAAAACAACACCAAGCCTCACCGAATGGCCAAATATGGAACATATAATCGCTGGCCGTGAACGGTATGCAAAATATCACAAACAACAGATCCGCAATGGCCAAGTTCATAATTAGTAAGTTGGTAGTGGAGCGCATCTGTGGATTAGCCAACACCACAAATATCACCAGACTATTGCCCAAAAATCCAGTAATGGCAATAAGCCCGAAGAATACCGGCACTATAACGGTAACTAGTTCCTCGGTTTGACTGTCTATGATGGTAATGGGGGTGGCATTGAATCTGTCCTCGTACTCGTAGTTCGAGAGATTCATGTTTCCGCGATTATGGTCGGGAATATTTTGAATTTATGATATACGAGGAATAGATGCAATTAATATAGGTGCGTGCTTCCTAAAAAGACGCACGGTAGGACGGACGCCGCCGCTGCGCCAGGGACTTTACACACCTAATTTTGTGCAATAAATCAGAGCAGAGCGGGCGGTCTGAAATTGCTTTCGACATTTACGTTTCCTCGGAAAATATTCTCACTTAATTAGATCTTTCAGCGGGTAATTAATAACTCAGTTGATAGATAATGTGCGGGAGGATGTTTTTTAGTTTATTTTTTTTTTTTTTTGGAATTCAATTCAAAACCACTTCGACACGACGACACCACCGACACTACTTTAAAAAATTCGCGAGCTGCAACGCCTGAACATGAACACAAGCCGACGACTATTACCGATACCGAGTTTGCTAGTTGGAAATATTTTTCACGCTCGTGAGGTCATTACCCACGGTCGGATTTTTTCGGAATGCTTCCATTCTCACGATTCACCAGCTTTTGTTTCAAACCATTGATCTGTATGCAGAGATAAATAAATACACTCCGGATTGCTGGATTCAATACAGGTTATTAGATTTTTTTTCAACTGGAATATTGCCATTGGGTTTTAAAAATTTAAAATTTAAAACAGTATTTATTTTTGTAATTTATATGTTAAACGAATAAAATAATAATAATAAAATTTGATCATAGAAATTATTTTGTGTTTTTTTAATGATTAAATATTTCGTAAAAATAAGACTACCTTCGGTTAGTTGAAGAACATACCAAAACCATTACTTTTTGATACGAAAAATTGCAGTTTTTGAGAGGCCATGATAATGAAAATTAATTTTAAATCCCCTTGTGTTCATTTTTTTATTTTAAATAGTTGAGCCTCTTGAAGACCTTCGTTTCTACTACTCACGAAATTTAAAACAGTGCGGATTAAAAAACAAATTTTATTTTTAAAAGCAACAGTTTCTGAGAAAGAAAAAAAAATCAAATTAACAAATTAGAGTTAAATTACTTAGAATGTTTTTAATTCCGGAACAAAGCGAAAGTCAAAGCAAAGCATTTGTTTCAACATGATAGATTGGTTATCTTCCTTCGAATGGTTTCGAATTGCTGGCACTGGCATAAGACACCTGTCAAACTCAACTGTCTTTTGAAATGTCATAATATAGTTGAATGGTTGCCATAAAGGACAACAATGCAGGTGTTGCTCATGATGAATATAAATAAATGTTTCAAGTAATGCAAAGATTGAAAGTTGCTACCCAGTGACCATTCCGCCCCGGGCGGAGAAAATTTTCAAGTGCTATAGTATAAAATATTTTAACCATTTTATATCCATTTCGCAATTCCAAATTCCGATATATTAAAAAAGAAAACATGGAATTTTTTCTTACTTATTCTGTAAAAAAAAATGGAGAAACCCTTTTCGTTGCATAATATTTTGTTGGAACTGCTGGCAACACTTTATCTGACATGTTTTTTTTTTGTCTGATTAAATTATCCTGTACAGGTTCAATATTTTATTTTTGAAAAACGAAACCATGTGAACAAATTTCTTTAGAATTATTTTAAGTTGAAATAGCTACTTTAGTAAGACAGACGGAAAATTGTATACGCCCCCACCCCTCCGGGCAACCTACACCCATGTTATTCCACTGGATGGAAGTTATATCTCCTAATGCTCAACATCCCTAACTGCCCAAACTCATTTATGTATTTAACTGACGGAAGAGAAAATATTCGCATCATTATTAAATTATTGTGGTGTTCCGCAGGGCAACCATTTGGGTCCTACTTTGTTTCTTGTTTATATTGATAACTTTTATATGTAAATTGAGCATTTAAACTGACTACTTTAAAATTGGATTCTGAAGTCAAAACTAAGCTTTTTAAAATACTATGACTTGATTATTAATAATTTATTTCTTAGAAAGAACTCCTAAGATTTTTTAGATGCTTAAGCTTTGTAAACATTTGTAAACACATACAAAAGTCATTGTTTTAATAGCAACTTTTCTTGTGTAGTTTTTGTTTCATTTACAAAATTAATTACATAATAATTGTTAAGAAATCGTTTTCGAAAAAGAATTTAATTTGTTTTCGAATATTTCTGTTCTGAAAGAGCTCCATTTCACTTTAATTTGTTTTTTTTTTTTTTAAACCTTCATTAAATTTATGTATGTATGCTTTTTTTACCTATTTATTATTATTATTTAGAATTACATTTGATAGAATAAAAATAAAAAATAAAAAATTATGTATAAAATATCAAAAAAAGCTTTTCTTAAAGACCAATACCAAATCCAACGATGCAGAGTGTTCTTACGTAGTTTTATTCAAATGAATACATTTATACAACATTCTAGTAGATTGTATACAGTTATTTGTGTGTGTACAAACACTATTTGGCCGTTGCGTTATTGTCTACCTGTTGTCTGCTACAACCACAATATACGATGTACGGATGTATATACGAGTAGTACTTGTTCCGTGCAATTACGCAAATACGAACCGAATGATATATGCAAGTACTGCCAATTAATCTATGAGGCGTGCGGATAGCTTTCTGGGATTTTAAATTGAAAAAGGATTATGCAATGCAATGCAATTCCATGGACAACCAAGTAAGCCAGCTCACCTGGAAATAGAATTTCGCTCTTTCGATGGTTCCATCACATTCACATCCGCAACCGTTCGCCGTCGTCGGCCGTCACTCTCGGTCGTCGTCGAATTGTTCGTCGTCGATGTTTGTTTTTCAATATTTGTTGGTTTTTAAGGCTTTGTTTGTCCTTGAGCTTTTGGATGGCAATGTTGTTTTTGAAACACTTGCGTAAAGCTTGAAGAACTACTACATACTCGTATTTGATTAAATTTTTAAAAACACACATTTCGGATTGCCGAAAGATACATACGTACGTCAATAGGTTAAATGAGTAGGTGTTCAAGGAGAAGTTTATATTTCATGCACGTCCCGATAAATTTTGCATAAAATATGCAATGTTCCCATTCTAGATAGATTGAGTGGGCTTAAATAATATCTATTTATGGATTCGGAAGGAGGATGGGACCTAATTTTGAATATACATATGTATAATTGTATAGGTGGTGCAACCCTAAGTTATTCTTTTTCTTTATGAGTTCAATGGTGGATCAAGTTATCAAAATTAAGGTTAGCTTTGAGACGAAGCTCAACCAGTCTTTTGGCAATCACATTTCGATTTCGTTAAAATTGAATAAATGGAATAAATAAATAAGTTATGTCATAGTATCGTTCTTGGTCTCAAATTTTTTTCTTGTCCCAAATTTAACTCCGAAGCAATTTAATCGGTCTTTTCATGGGCAATCCTGATAATGATAAGATAAGTCATTAACGAAAAAGTACATGCAACTATTAATTATAGCTATAGCTGTTAATGAGGGTAGAACAAAGTACATGCTGTCACTATAAAGGACCTTCAACACCAACGTCTTGGTTAAAACGTTATCATCGTCAGATGTAGCTTTGAGGTTCTTTTTCTATCTGGAATTAGCCATGAACGCACAGACAACAAAATCAGCGCTGAAATCAAACGAAGAATTACTCTTGCTAACCGCTGTTTCTTCGGGCGCTTATCTGACCAACCGAAGTGTCCCTTTGTAAGATCCACTTACCGCCTCTCATGCTATGTGGAGAGTGCATGAACCAAATGATAAAAGTGGGCGACAGCAACTTGGATTGCCTTGAGTGAAAAATTCTTCGATTGATCTGCGGTCCTGTATGGCGAGACGAACGGCCTGTACGGTCTGTACAGCGACTTAAACTTAGCGAGGATCAAGTCTGAGGGTAGAGCGTATGAAAACCAAAGCTGCGGACCGGAACATCCTCGAATTGAACCCCGCATTACCAGCAAAGTAGAGGAAGGATCAAATAGCGCAGACAAGTAATAAGTGTCCAGACTTAACATGGAATGCATAAATGAAGTGATCTAGCTATAGGAACCGACCAAGATGAAGATAATATTTTCGAAAAATTCTATACTTTTCAATAATTTGTCGCATACAAACCTTCAAATGCCAAACAAAATTTAAGAAATAAAGTTACGTATGCGCCCCGTGTACCTTTTTAATAAAGCTCCAATTATTTTGACTGTAAGGTATTGACTCCAACTATATTTCTTTCCTTTCTGATACACGATGGCCTTCCATCCTCTGCGATCCCGAGCACGTTGCTTTCAGTCATTCAGACCAAGCTTTCTATTATTCGCGATAGCTTGGTCTTTAAATCGGTGGTTCGGGCATCCTTGCTGCCTCAAACCAGCTGGCTGGGATTCGAATATCCTGTAAGCTGGAGCGTTGTTGTCCATTCGCTCTATGTGGCCGAGCCAATAAAGTCGATGTTTTTTTACTTTTTTGACAACGTCCACATCTTTGTACAGCTCATAGAGTTCGCGATTGTATCTTCTCCTCCATTCACCTCCGCAGGACCAAATATCAGACGAAGAATTTTTCTCTTGAAAGAGCCCAACAGCAGAGCAGCTCTCCCTTTCTGCTTGTCGTCTAGCACTCAGCCAGCACCATATAGTAGAACTGGCAGTATAAGAGTTTTGTAAAGCAAGCATTTTGTCTATCGAGAGAGAAGTTTTGATTCCTAGGGTAATTCTTCGCCGAATCTAGTCCGGAAATCTGGTGTCGTTTGTGGAGGTGATGTTGACTAGAAGGTAGATGAACTCCTCAGCTACTTCGAAGTTACTGCTATCAATAGTGACGTTGTGCTTGCCGTAAAGGCCTCAATAACGGCACGTTGGGAGCGGCCGATGATGTCTATGTCGTCCGCATACCCTAATAGTTGAATCAATCTGTTGAAGATAGTGCCCTCCGTATTAAATCCTGATCCACGCACTATCTGCTCCAAAACGATATTGAAGAAGTCACATGAAACCCTGTACAAGTTTTGAAGAGTTCAGAAGAACTATTTTCTAGTTGTACGTTGCATATTGTATTTTCCACAGTTACACGAAACAACTGAATCAGTTTTTCCGGGATCCCGAGTTCGTCCATAGCTCTATAAAGTTCTTGACGATGGATGCTATCATATGCTGCTTTGAAGTCGATGAAAAGATGATGTGTCTCGACTTGAAACTCGTTGGTCTTTTCCAGGATCTGTCTGAATGTGAAGATTTGGTCTAAAATCGATCTGCCGGGCCGGAAGGTACACTGGTATTTGCCAATTATAGTGTTATAGAAAGGCTTTAGACGCTAACACAAAACGTTGGATATTATCTTATTAAGCAGGGATATGCCCCTGTGATTTCTACAGGATACAGAATAGCTTTTTTTGAAGATCGGGCATATGAAGCCGATGGACCAATCAACGGGAATTCTTTCCTCCATCCAAACTTTATTGATGATATGATACATGCTTCCTATCAGCACATCTCCGCCTTGTTTAAAGAGTTACACAGGGAGTTGATAGGAACCGGTGGCCTTGTTGATCTTTAGCCTTTTGATATCAAGATCAATCTCTTCTATGTTATATACTGGGTGGAGGTACTGGTTCGGTGTTATTTGGCTCTGGATATTGTTCATGCCCATATCTTGCTCTAGGAGATGTCCATTCAGCTGTTGCTGGAAATGCTGCTCGAAGACATCTACCATTCCTTGTACTTCAGTGACTAGATTCCCATCGCTATTTAGAAGAGCTTGCGTCTAGGCTTAAAGCTAGCAGTTAGTTGAGAGGCTTTTTTTTCTTCGGAAGATCTTTTTTCTTCCCTTCTCCTGGTTCGATACTCTACTCCTTTGCCTAGTTTCCAATGTGGCTGGATAGGTCTTTGTAGAATAGCGCTCGCTTTATTGGTGGTGATGACCTGGTCAAAGTCGCATTGAAAAAAAAAAACATACTTTATTCAGATCAAAGTGTATTTTTTTTTTTCAGGGTAAAAAGAAGTCCTCACAATTGTCAGATAAAAATAAATATCGTTTTTTAAACATCTTTAGAACCAATTAACACACATCGTTGTCAATGGTCGTTTGCGGAAATTTTTGGGCTGGGAACGATGCAGAAGTTTCATAGTAACGGTCTTCGAAAGATCGAGTTAGTGACACGAAATTGATTACCTGAGATTCTTTTGCATGTTACGATAAGTTTGACAGAATCTTGCACCTCGCTGACGTTCGGGCATATTTTGATCGCTTGTGGACCAATTCAACAGAATGTCCGCTATCATGTGCCAAAATTCAAAAGTCAGTCATTTAAGACACCATTTTTAGTTTTTGTAACTTTACTCTTAATATGATTATTGAATTTTACAAAACACCTTTTTTAAATTGTTAAAAGGGGCAAAGAAAATGTTGCGTATACGCCTTGATGTACCATTGCATACTTTCAGGAGTTAATGATGGAAATTGATGATTGAGAACATATGAACAGCTAATTAACGTTATTTTAAAATATATTCGAATAAAAACCAAAATTGATTCAAATCTCAAACAAATTGAAAGAGTGCTCCAACAATTTAATAATTTACAATTTTATTTATATCACGAATTTCAAAATCTACAAATACATTCTATTATATGATTAAGATACTTCTCTAATTCCGTTCCCGTAATTTATTTACCCTAATTTAAATCTCAAATCAAATTCCCTCAAACTTGTGTTTTCGCCTTTAAAATGTGTTCTGTCACCAAAATACACACAAATACAAACAAAAGCAATCCCTTTGATGTACAATCTTCACGTTTACTGTCATTTTCCATTGATACTACACGCCTTCGTGACGTTTATTGTTCGACTGTGAACAACGAGACAACTAGCGCCGCAGTTCAACGGAAAATCTAAACAACTGTGACGGAGCTCCACGTCGACATTTACTCATTGTTACGACCTCACTGAGGAGATTATCTAGACACAGTTGAGTGTTTTCATGAATTAATTTGCCACCTAACCGTGTCCATCCTTTTGAATGCTTACAATCTCCTAACTTCACCGTTGTCGTCGTCTTTGGTATCGTCATCAGTGTAGACCGCTCTGTCATCAGCCACTCACTGTCATTGGATTTTTTAGCCTGATGGAGCTGCTGGTGCACACTCAAACACTTCCCCGTATCGGATACCAGACGGCCATCTTTTGCACGGAGAAACCAATGGCTAGTTTGGCCATGATAGCAGTTTTCCAGGACAACATCTGCAATGGTTCCGGATGCGGCCCGCACAATTTTCAAACACTTTTGTCCAGAGCTCAATTTTCCAAATGCAATGTAATCTGTGTTTGGCAATCTGAAAGGTAGAACCACCGACCGACCGACCGACGCCAACGACGACGGACGGACAATATGATGAATTAGAACCGAAGCGAAGGTAAAGGGTGGAGGACGGAGCACAAAAGGTATTTTGACTTTGAATACTCACTTCAGTTCCTGGAAAACTGTTTGCAAGAACCATGAAAACGGGCGGCACTGCAAATCCTGTTTCATCCTTTGAATGGGTCTCGGCGGATTCGGCATCAACGTCGTCGTAGTCGTCGTCGGCGGCGGCAGCTGCGGCGGAGGCATAAGGTTGCTGTCGTGTCCTGTTGATAATGCTTTGTTGCGCTCCTCATGGGATTTCCCAGCAGCATCAGAGAAAAAGTATTTATACTCGTCCAGCCAGGACTCGGCAATGACTTTGCGATTCCTACATTTTACGAGTCCAAGATAAAGTCCGATGGGTTCTTACTTTGTTCTTTTTATCTTAATCTCTATTTTTGTTTACTGCCAAAACTTACCTTAGATCCTGCTGCTGTCCATTAGGCTCCTCCGTTGGCGTCCGCTGCTGATGCTGGGAACTTCGGAACACATGACCCACCCGACTGCAGGGCACAATCTCAATTTGTCCGCCGCACAGCCACAGTTTTATGGACATTTCAATTGACTCGCCGCCCCAAACCTGTCATCGAGGAGGACGAAAACAATTTTTTTTCTTTCAAAATTCCACAAACAAATATTTTCGCATTCGAGCTTGAATCCCCACGCGCGCTGTGCTGTTTCACTACAAAGGACACAAAAACACCCTTGAGTGTTTTCGAGTTCCTGTGTGCAGAAACAGCAACAACAACAGCAGCAGCAACAGACTACACACCTTCAGAAGTGGGTTGAATCCATTCAATTTGAAAAACCAATTTCGGGATATCATGAAGACTCCACCGGCAAACGTCGGACTCCTGCAAATAAATCAACCGTAAAACACAAGCCCTGCCCTTAGAGAAGGGCCAAGGCCCGTCGAAAAAAGGAATATTTATTTTTTCCCGGAGCGCCGCAGCGGAGCGGGAAAATAAGACAGAAATATACAAAGATAGATAGTTTCGGTTTCGGTTTTGGCTAACTGTTAACTGCTAACACAAAACTTCTTTTGAACATTGACAATTACGCAAATGGCTCTGACGGATGGTTACTGGCGACCTCGCGCTCCTCCTCGTTCATCGGTATCCAACGAAAGTGTAAATCCCAATTGAATCCACCTTTGAGATACTTCGAACTGACACGGTATTGAAATGTTGTCGCATCAATGCTATCCAATACCGGACTAACGGCCATGCCCGGGTACGAGGCTAGGCGGTCCAACAATGGCTCTATCCAGCCAACGTTTACCTCCGAATGACTATCGAGAAAGACAATGTAATCACCGGTGGCTAGTTTGGCCCCCAGATTACGTGATTCAATCAGACCCGTGTGCTGACTATTGCGGTGAGGTTTTATAAATGCCCCCAAGGGCAACTTGGCCAGGTCAGCAAGGGCTGTTTCTGAAATGAAATGAATAAATGAAGAAAAAACTGAAGTCGTAAAATGTTTGGCCATCATGGAGTCTATGTTTTGTGTACGTTTGGAATTATTATGGAAAATGGGAAATTGGAGTGTTGATGTAAGTTGGCATTTATTTATCTTTGATGTGTGTTATGGAAAAGGTGTATGGGGGGGAGGCATTCCACTCCATGTTTGTTGTTTAATTTTGGGATTTGATTAAAGATACAGAATTGAATGCAACACGGGCCTTGGTTTGAGGGAGGAAGTTTGAAAGGATTGTCTGAAAATTTTAGTGGGACGTAGGTACGATGACTTCAGACCTTCAGAGAGATTTTTGATCTCGACGAGTTTTATTGTTTTAATTTTAAATGAATTTTGTTTGCTATTAAAAGATAACGAAACTATTTTCTAATTATGTGAATCACTGTTTTTGAGTTCAGCGTAAGGACGTGAATGATTTGTATCTATAAGTGAAATACAGAAGTATGTAGTTTGACAGTTAGGAGTAGGTAAACATTAAGTGACGACATCAGAAACTAGTTGACGGCTTCAAAATCAATATGCCTGCTTTTGGAAATATTGAGGGTTATCTAGATAATGAAGCATAAGTTAAAGTAGATACCGTTTCCAGTAATTTAATGGACATGCAATATACAATACGAGGATAAGTGATATTACAAGAAATAGACATAGTTCAAGAACATGCAGATCCAATTCCTTCAACTAATATAGAAGAGAATGAACTTGATAAAAAAAGTGAAGAAATAACAAAGCCACCGGTTCTGACAATATTTAAGTTTAAGTAGAACTCTTGAAAAAACTATTGAGATGTTTCACAGAGCAATCGGAATATTGATCTATCACTTCCATATGTTTCACCTTACAAAAAAGGTGATATGCCCCATGAAAATCATCACACAGAAAGACCAATTCCCCTAAAATTATCAGTACTTCTATACTTTGCTGAGCAGAAAGGGAATACTGTTTCTGGGGCTCTTTCGAAGGAAGAATTCTCTGTCTGATATTTATTCTAAGGCGAATGAAGAAGAATATATAACCGCTAACTCTTTTTCCTGGTTTCAATTCAAAGAATAAAAACACCTCGACTTCTTCCCTTGATGGGAAACATTGAATGAATGAACAATACAATAGAATACAATATACACATTCAAGACTACCAAGCAATATCGGAAGCCAGAGAGCTTGTTCTTAATGACTGGAAGCAAATCCTTTAAACACACTTTCACTTTATAGTATAGTAAATCTTTTCTACTATTAATCCTTTCAATACACTGTTCAAGCTTAGAAACGTCGCGAACTGTTTAGGTACTTTAAATTTGGCTTAGATTACTTTTTAAAGCTGAAAAACTGGTTAAGGACCATGCTCTAGTCTAGTGACTTTCTTGGTATTTCTAATAAGAAATGTGTCCAAAAGGTCTAATTATTAGCAAATCGGTTACTGGCAAGAGATAGAACTTCTGTAGAACTTTTGGGTAAAATAGACAGAAAATGAACTAAGACTTCTGGCATAACAGTTCTAGGCTTTATTACCAGTGCAGCAATTATATTTCTGTCAAAATACAAGTACTGATTCAACCAGATGAGTCTGGTATTAAGATCAATAGATTTCTCCAGAGCCCTAAGCAGAATAGTTTCCAGTCATCGCAATATTTCTGAATCTTGTCGAAGTCACACTCTAGAAGAATTCTGATGACTTCGACTATTGATGCGCTGTCCTGTATAAAATTAGATCGTTGGAGTACCCAATTTTTTGAGTTACACTACCTATCAGTTGGCTGCCGAGATAACAGCTCACTGCTGAATACCATTTCTAATGTCCAACACTTTGGCAGAAGTTACATTGCCACTTTTGCCAACAAATATTCTACTTTAGAAACCTTCTAATTCTAATTATGCATTATCTAAGGCTTTCTCTAAGTCAACAAGACCAGCTCGAACACGGTGGGGATGGTGTCATGTCCCGTCTTAAAGTCGAATAATTATCCGGTATGATATTATTGTCAGCATTCAACTAATGATTTTTCAAATACCTTGCTGATACTTGAGAAAAGACTTATCACTTTCCTCTTTCGCTAGAGGAAGTATACCACATTGCACTCACTTTTCTAAAGGTAGTTTGTATGAGTGAATGTTAGAAAGATTAATAGAAGCATTCTAGTTGAATTAAAGCTGTTGCCAAGGAAAATCCCAAGACGACATAGACATGTATAAAGTTGCGTTTCGAAATATTAATCGAAACCTTAACAAAAATGTTGCTGCTTAATCATAAGCTTTTTGAAATGACTTTAGATAACTCTGGATAGGCTTACTCTTATCCTAATAATTTCTTACCATCATCACTGAAATCATCAACAATAATGATTTCCTCCAGAAATCGTTGAGGAGTCCTCTGCAACACTGACAATATTGTCCGCAACAGCGTCGATCTCGCCTCATTCCTAAACACCACTATCACAGATACTTTAGATTTATTTGGCACATTAAATCTGTTTTCCTTGCATCTGGAAAATAAAAATGCAAATCAGTAGATAACTTTTTTTTTAAACTCAGTACTTGAATTCGAAGTACGAGTAAAACAACATCATCAAAAGAAACAGCCTCACACTTCATCACGCGTATCTGGCAGCTCACGGAACGCTCCAATTCCGTCACTGATGTATTTTTCAAAAAAATAAAAATCACTTCTCTTCCCCGACCACTATGACGATGAGGATGAGAATGACGACGACGGATCCAGAACCATTCGCTCGGAGATAAATCCTTCGAATTCTCTCAACAGCGCACTTAAGTTGCCAAGGACCTAAAGTGTACCCGATAGATACGTATACGTTTGTATGCCAGGAGTAGAGTATGATGAAAATGTATCGCATTGATGAAGAAAACCACCTGAGATTAAACACCTTACTTTCAGTTCACCGACATTCAATGCGGACCTGGATTCACGTTCTAGTTGCACATTGATTTGAATCACAAAGAATACCGTGCTTAGTGTTAAGACCATCAAGAGTAGCAGATACTTCTTCTTTCTATTGAATACGCCCATTGAATTGGGAAGAGTGACAGAAGTTTCAAAAAAAAAAAAAAAAAAATAAAATAAAAAAACGAATTCAAAATAAACAAAACAAAAAATAAACGAATTTCCGCAAAAGCTCTAATGTTCCATAACGACGAGCGAGAGCGACGCCGCCGAGTGACTGCCACCGCATAGGCATCTGACGAACGGGGAGCGGGCTTTGGAAATACATGTTCGGCAGAGAAGTTTCTTATCGCAATCGGAATTCGGAATCAATATTTGACATACATTTTAACCAGAGCGATATCAGTGACGAACGATACAATTTTTTTTTATTTTTTGCATTTTTCTGTTTTGATATTATCGCGTCGTTTATCGTTATCGCTTTCCGTATCGATAACAGGTACTTTGACTACATTTGTTGACAGTTGGGATTACTCCTATCTACACACTCATGTTACATACCCACCCTTTCGTAATGTGTGTGTATTTGTATTTGTGTTTTTATTTGATACTATAAATTAATTAGCAATAAGATAAGGATTATGTACATTCGCACCACTTCTATGTCGGGATCATGTAAAGTTTTGATAAACATACAGTCAGGGCCAACAGAATCGACCAAAACATAAATGTCAAAAATAATCGGTCAGGTATGTAAGCAAGAGTACGAATAAATTCTATCTTTATAATATTTGTTTCATATTAACACATTTTTAAAACGCCGTTTTTGTAAGAAATTAAAAATTATGACAGAAAATTTGTAAAGGTTAAGCAGTCAAGTTTTTACAAAACATTACTCATTAAGTAAGTACTCATTAAGTAATTCGTTAAAAAACTTTACTAAAGTATACTTGTCACATTCAAATTCAACTCAGATTCAAGTATTGAAGGGTTTTCCAAAGAGTGTGATTTCATTTTAGTAAGCCCGATTTTTGGGCAACTGTCACTTCAGCAGCTGTCATCCTTTGATTTCTACAAATGGAACAATACATGCTTTAAGAACGCATTGCAATTGTTGAAAGTTACTACAAAAATGGGGAACACTTTGCGGTCACAATTCGCAGCAAAACTAAACACTTAATTTTTTGGAAAATCACTTTTCAAGGATTGGTCAAGTCCTTGTTTAAGCCTTCAAGTAGCACAGGGTTGAACAGAGAACTATATACTTTTCAAAATTTTCCACTAAAAGGTGAAATTAAGATTAAGAAGTCTCCGAGTTTAAAATGTTCTTCATCACTGAAGAGAATAATTTTACCTCTTAATGGAAAATTTTACAAAAGGGTGATTCATCGTGAGGCTTGATTTGTAAAGCAAAATAAAAATTTATATAATGTTGGCAATAACTGGGGTGGCCCATTCGGAAGGTCCAATTCTACTCTTTTGAACATAGCCACTGGTATGTTACTCTTGAAAGCATCCATGGTACCCGAAAAACCTTCTGGTACTTTTCGAGTTGCTTATATCAGCAAAAACCGGCAATTTTGTTTAATAACGTATACATTGAGCCAGAAATGGTCTTTATCACTGAACAAAATTTCATGAGAGTTTTTCCAGAGCCCACTCACTGAAAATTCTATGCAAATTCAAGTAGCCTGGCATGAGTTCTTATACAAGTTGAGAGTTGTGTGCATTTTTTGATGATAACTTGTCAATCGATACCTAACAAAAATGAAAAAACAGAAAGAAGTCGCGTGTGATCTGTCAAAAAAAACTGATGGAAAATCGAACCTCACGATGAATCACCCTACACATAAAAAGTTTCTGTCATCATTTGGATTTCTATTTCATTAAAATAAAAACTAATGAATTCATAGATCTGATAAATTTTCTTATTTGAAAGTTTAAGTAGGTACCCGACTCATCCCAACTTTTTCCATTCACATGGTTTGATCATTTTACAAAAATCTAAAATGTTCCTTAAAAGTTTTTAAAAGTTATAAATATACATACAAATTCTAAAAAAATGTATAGATGCTAGGACTTCTGTTGAAGAAATAGAAATTTCTAAGTTCCGTTTCCGTCTGAAAAATATCAGTCTTTCCTAATTATTAGTCTCGGTTTCCTAAAAGTCTCTTTTCAATCTCTTTCAAGAGTAAAAAACTGCCTTAGAAAACTTTGGTTGTTAGAAAAGAAATGTGTAATTCCTCAGACGGTATTCCATAAAGAATATTGATTTTATATCAGCAAAATTTAAAAATTCTGCTAAAAAATCATTTCTGAAGGCAAATCAAGATAGGGAGACAAAATGGATCCCTGAGGTACACCATCGTTTTCTTTGCATATTGCCTATGGCTATTTCAAGCTGGATGGTTGCTGATTTCAGTTGTTTAGAAAAGAACTCAGTATTGGTATATTCGTTCTTGGAGAACGTGACTCTTCAGAAAAATAAAAGCCATACCATTCGATTCAGAAATTGTAAATTTTTTGGCTCAACGATTACAGAATCTTTCACAACTTCCAATACAAATGCAGTCATGTACTTTTTTGGCAACCTTGACCGACATTTGGGACATTTCTAACATATTAAGAAATTATGTACAATTTTTCAGGATTTGTAGTATTTCCTACTTCAAATGTTAAACTCGTTAACATTTTGACCTCCGAATCATAAATGTTTCGTTAATTTTGACACACCCTTTATTGAATAGTCTGATCTTTTCAATGTAAATACTTTTAATTCAAATTTTTTATCATGAAACTTTTTCCAAAAACTACTTATTCCAATATTTCTTCTGCAATGGTCCAAAAGTATATTTAAACTTTATAAAATCTTGATTTGTCTTTTACACGAAATCATATTGAAACTTTTCTATAGAAATAATCTTTACTCTATCAACAAAATCTCGTTACTCTCGAAGTAGAAATTGTTTCTTTTCGAGCACGTTTCAAAACAATTTTCTATATTTAAATTAGTTTTTCAAGTGTAATCTTAAGAGAATTCAGTTTTTCATTATTTCGTTTTACAAGAAATTGAAATTTCAAAAAATAAAAAAAAAAACAAAAAACAAATGTTGTGATGTTGTTGTTCCTTTTTTGAAGGAGAAAACTAAAGTGCAGGCACGTTTTTCAAATCCTAAATGAATGACTTTACATTAAAGTGTACACCTATGTACATATACACTACACTACACTACAGCCCCCTGTTCCACACGCTCGTAGTTCTGGTATACAGGTTCATATACTCGTATCCTTTCCAAAGGCACTCACGCATAATCCTTAATGATAGCATCACACACAAAGGTGAGAGAAACAATTATCCTTGAGAAAAGTTTGTTGTTTCAAGGAGCTAACATGTGCACTTGTGCAATGGAAGAAGTGCAAGAAAACATTTTATCCCCGCCTTCTGTCACACCCACTTTCACCCTCCGACAACTCCGCCGCCGCCGATGAGAAATGATTCTTCACAAACTTTTCCTCTTCAACATCACAAAGTGCATTTATAAACTTTGTTGTCTAAACTAAACAAAAACTCCCTGCCTCATAACACCATCATCTCATCATAATGATTTGCTTGAAGCTATTAAATCATGAAAAAGCAAATATTTCTGACAATTCTGACAAAAAAACAAAAAACTGTGTTTCGCCTTGACTCTTATTTTTCTTCCTGTTTTTTTTTTCTTCGTAAAAAACGAAAAATCATAGAAATCCGAATTCTTCCAAAGATCTCAAATTGTATGGAAAATTATTTGAGAAAACATTCCGTCGAGCAGTGGGGGTATTTTTTGGCAAAAATCTTTGTCGAAACTTGAGAATAATATTTCTCGACTCGAGACTTCGGACTGCGAAGCGAATTCCCGAAACAATGATCCAATTTTCGAGGTGAAAAGCAATTATTTAGTTATGAGCATCATTTCGCTTTAGCATCATAAGACCGAACAAAACAAAAAGCTAATTTCGACGCCGAACCATCCTGCCAAACCGCCCCACCCACCCTTCAATGATGATTTCTTTATAGCACCCAAACATTGCACGGAAGGCTATATATGTAGAGTATAGAGATAGAGACCCAGGTGAACCAGGTGGAGCCCGACAAGCTGTCCCGGATTATTATCCTTCAAGTCCAACAGACGACGACTCTCTTTCGGTCTTGCCAAACTATTGTTTAAGTACACTTTTGTATCGAAATTGTTTTTAAATTGTTCCTGAAGGACTTTACAAATCGTCTTAAGTTCTTTCCTCGATGGTCCATGTTGTGCTGATGGGGCTGCGACTCGGTTTGGGTGATTTGGAGGGGGATGACGGGCGGGCGGGTGGTAGCGTGGCGTTGTTTAAGGTGATGGTTATTGTGCAATTGTTCATAGTTTTACAGAGTTCAAGGGAGATATTTCAAAAATTATAAACTTGTTGTGTGCTGTGAATAAAGTGAATAGTGAAAGAATTTCTTCTTTTTTTTTTTAAACTAGGACAAGAAAGTGGAACATAATATTTCGACAAGAATTAGTTAGAAGTTGCCAGAAGGAGGATCAAGTGAGGTTATGGTTTGTTTAAAGGGCGAAACCAGATGATTTTAAGTTTTACTCTACTCTTACATACTTTTGGAAAAGAGTTTCTTTAACTTTGCAATCGAAATTGGAGCTGTTGCTTTGGATTTTTGTGGCTTTAAATACAAACGCTTGGTAAATTAAAACTTATCAGGTCAATGAAATAAAATTTAAGATTGTGTAAATAATGTTAAATATTTTGACAACACAGTTTCGAGAGAACCAAAGAGGCTTTTGACGAATCCTCAATATTATTATCGAAAAGGTGGAAGAGAGAAGAAAGATCACAGAATATGGAATCCTGGATTGTGACAAGAATAGTTTAGAAACTAGTGTTGTTGAGGGTGAAATCGATTAAGAGTTAATCAAACATTGCACATCACACATCGCACATAAAACATCACACATCACGCATCACACCATCACACATCACACATCACACATCACACATCACATCACACATCACACATCACACATCACACATCACACATCACACATCACACATCACACATCACACATCACACATCACACATCACACATCACACATCACACATCACATATCACACGTCACACATCACACATCACACATCACACATCACACATCACACATCACACATCACACATCACACATCACACATCACACATCACACATCACACATCACACATCACACATCACACATCAAACATCACACATCACACATCACACATCACACATCACACATCACATATCACACATCACACATCACACATCACACATCACACATCACACATCACACATCACACATCACACATCACACATCACACATCACACATCACACATCACACATCATACATCATACATCACACGTCCCACAACACACTCTACAATTCGTATTATACACTTCACATTATTTTTCGTCGTGAACCCTTTTTCCACGATTTCCCAAACCTTATAGCACAAGAGGTTTTAGAGATACAACTTTTCGAAAATCCTAAAAACCGTTATTAATTGACTAACCATGACTGATTGACTAGCTGATATGTCATCAAAGTTAAGCATTTCACGGTTACCGCTGAGCTCTAGATGAGGAAAGTCTAGGAATTATTTAGCTCATGGAATACGGATCCAAGACCAACTTTGGTAAAGTTATCACATATCTATTTGAAATTGCCAAAAATGATGCGATTTTTCAAACGTTACGAACAAAAATTGTATTTGCTTATCTATCTGCTGCTGTCAATAGACTTCAGCAGAGGCTTCCTAACTTGTTGAAGTTATCATCATCATCATATCGGCTCAAAAACCGGTATCCATTGTGCTCATTCAAAAAGCATCTCCATTTATTTCGGTCTGCCACAATGTCGCCTACAATAAAATGTATTGCAAGGACTTTCCGAGCACTTTCCTCTTCGCTGGATGTGAAGTCTCGTAGTCTATCGAGCTTTTGTTCACGGTATCTGCTTGCAGTTGGATTGCATATATGTACAATTAATGATTGTAACATCTCCAGAATCGTTCTTCCTCAAATAAATGTATACTGGGCCAACAATTCTCTAAGAATTTTTTCCCAAACTCGCCTGAGAGGTCGGAGTACCCTTTACTTAGCACCCAGGCCTCGGATCGGTATCTTGTGACCTTGTGAGTACTATCAAAACCATCGTTATGTACATTTCTGTCAAATTCCATGTCAGGCCACATAACTTGGCGAATTTTGACCCGTGATTTTTACTGACATAGGAGCTGGAGTTCAACATTTGCAGTCATTTTCTGAAGACTCTGTCAAATTAAGCCTGATTTTAAGTGTCAACGTTAAGGCAAATGGTTTCAAAAATCATAAATCTTTCATTTCATAACACAATTTAAAGTCTTAAATTGACTTGTATTAAAACATTTCCGTTTTTCAAAAATCAAAAATCTTCTCTATTTTCAACAGCGAAAAAAGATCAGTCAACATGGAAGCTGCCAGTAAATGGAGAACGGAATGCACTTATACCCTTAGCTGTTTGAAAATCATGTAAATTTGTTGTAAAAAAAAAAACAATATCACCATAATAATATTCAAAAACTCCCATCAATGAAATATTAATAAATTCCCTGAAAAAAATGGTATTTCCACACATTACCATCCGGTTCCGGCCACATAAATGCAATTCAGTTTATTTCAAGCCATTTTGTTTGACTCCAAATAAATTGGGGAGTTTTGCCACCCACCTCCAATGTCCCTCCATCCTTTTCATCATTGTGTCGTATAATAGTCGATGTCAGTGTCACCTTCATCACCATACCACTTTTACGTATAGGTACGAGTTATTATAATATGTGAAAATTTCAAGGATCATTGGGTTTCAAAGTGTTTGGTTAACCACACCAAAATCGATTGGGACAAAAGTAACCATGACTACCGACTCCTGGCCTCAGGTTATGGATATTCGATGAAGTTGGCACGAGAAAGAGGCAGAGGACCCATATCCATATCACTTCGGCATCCACATACTCTCCTGGGGAAAACATATTCGTTTGGAAATTTATGAAAATCGTCCAAGACCGACCGCAAATGATGTGTGAAATTACTTTGAATGGCATTTATACAAAGCAAAAACCCCTTTTCATTCAAGACCGAGAGGACCCTATATAATAGTCATCCTCATCAATAAAATGCATCCCAAGTTGATAGATACTCGTAGTTGTATGTGTGTCAAGTTTGGGTGCTGATGCTCGCTCATCATCACTAATCTTTTGTTAAGATTTTTTTTTTTTTTTTTTTTGGGGATGGGGGTGTGTGTGTTTGTAAGGGGTAGGTATTTTGCTCCGAGAATAGAGAGTAATGAATTTAACGTCAATTAAGTTGATGAACCGAGTCTTAGGGTTGCCATAATGCAATTCAATAGTGTGATAGATAAGTTTCATCATGTGTGTCCTTCACATGACTTTGTTTTTGAAAACATGTGGATTATGTAAGAGATTTTCAAATCAATGCTTAACAACTTTGAAATCTCTTTGTGAACGCACCCTTGTATTACAGACCTAGCTGTCAGTGTCAAAATATTCAGTTTTTATCATGGTGAAGTTCGCAAACGGAATAATTTACAAATAAAATAGTTTGTGCACTGAAATTTCGGGTCGGTGACGAAATTAAGCATCATCAAGAAAGTAAAAGGATTGCTAACATCCATTTCCGTTCAAAATTTGTGAGCGTGCTTAAAGTAATTTATCGAATTATTGAGCTAGCTTAAGATTACTAATTAAACACGGTTACGGTTGTTTAAAAAATGTTTTCTGAAGCAGTTTTCAACTTCATAATAAACATGTGGCAACTCTGTCTTAAATGGCTTACATCGTCAAACAAACAGAAAAGTAAAACCATTACTAACCCTTTAGCCAGAGTTGCTTAGGGGGGAATTTTGTATTAGATTAAAATAATTAAATTAGTTAGCCGTTGCGTTGCTGATAAGCAACTTGATATAAAGCTTTTCTTTTCTTTCATCCACTCAACATAGGTACATGATGTATGTATGGACTTATGAGTTGCTGACCAACTCAAAACTCCTAACGGGTCACTTAATAAAGCTCAATTTCATAAATTTTGGAACTTTAAATATGAAATTTTCCTATTTTATGCCCGAAAAGGATCGCCTCTCAAAGGATTCAACAACTTCCATTTGTGCATAAGGAACCATGACTGCCGAAGAAGACAACTCATGAGAGAAGAAGCAGTAGCTGTAACCGAAGGATGTGCCTGGATGTCCAGGAGTAAGTATATCAGAATATCCATATTGTTGGATGCACCCTCAAAAGTAAACAATAAAAAAAAAAAACAGGAAGATATGTACCATAGGTATATTGAAAATTAAATTTTTGAATAACAAGAACCAAGCATCGGAATAATAAACCCTCCGAGAGAAGAATGACTTTAGCCATATACTGGTTTATGTGTGGACCTTGTTTGTTGTTTCTCCATGGTTTTTGAACTTGATGGTATCCTGGATGCTGGACACTGGATGAATCCTTCAGGCACTTGTTTTCCAAATATGACCTCTGTTTATATGGATACTCGTATATACTCGTAGCTAGATCCCATTACGATAAGTGAATTTTGCTTTTACACACATAAAAGATCGTCTTTCATCGCCAACCCGCCCCCTTGACAAAGCAACGACTTGAGACCATTAGAAAAGAGAATAATGTGGAACAAAGGAACTATTAAAAATTAGCCCGGTAATTTGTGGAATTATTATTTTATTTAATCATATAAAAATAAGCTCCTGGTTAAGATAAGATACGAGTATTTTTCATTACTTTAAAAGTGAGACTTTTGTTTGAGATTTAATTTTAAAATAACATGGTTCTTTAAGGTTAAATTTATTTCGAATTTATTTTTCGAATTAAAAAAGAAACTATTTAAAACACCTTTTATTGACCAATTTTTAAAATATATTTCAAATATATTTGTCACTAACTACAACAAAAGTATTTTGATTGACAGATGTGAAGGAAAGTTTTGAAATTCTTCTATCGGGTTTTTCAACAGGAACGCTACAAAAGACGAGCGACAGGGACAGTAAACGACGCCATATTTCTTGCCGTTCTTTTGACATTTCTCTTCAGTAAGGTTTGTCATTTCATGAAGGAAAGATATACGAACTAACCACGAGTCGAAATTATTAAAATTTATTACCGAAATTCGGAGTCAGTGGCCTCAACGTTAAGAGCCACTACGTCCAATTTATGGCCGTCCTAATCGTCCTAGCAGATCAACAATTGAGCGTCTAGTGGAAAAATTTGAATCCCCACGCAGAGTACAAAATTCTCCCGTGCCAGTGAGACAAAGAAGTGCCCGTAGTGTCGAGAATATTGCTGCCGCTGAGGGTTCAGTTGCAGAAAGCCCAATTGTGCCCCTCACACTCGTTCTCAAGCGTTGGACGTCGTTGTGGCGAATTTTGCGAAAAGATCTTGGCCTACATCCTTACAAGATTAAATTGACGCAAGAACTGAAGCCGCTTAACCAACAGAAGTAGTATGCTCGTGAATTGGGCTCAGCAACAACTTGCAGTATTGGTCAGTCAGCAATCCACACGTAGGTACTCCATGAGTCATCATTACATCTCGAAAAAATTACGGTTTGGTGTGGTTCATGGACCGTACTTCTTCCGTGATAATCAAAACCGGCACGTTACTGTGGATATGGATTGATATGGACTTGAAGGAAATGTGGTTCCAACAGGACGCCACAAGCCACACAGCGAATATCACAATCAATTTATTGGAAACCTAGTTTGGAGAAAGTGTTATCTCACGAAATGGTCCAATCACTTGGCCGCCTCAGTCGTTTGATTTGACGCCGCCGTTAGACTATTTCCTGGTGGGAACCAACAAGCCAGCGACAATTGATGAACTTCGTACAAATATCGAACGTGAAATTGCAGCAATATCGCCCGATTTATGCTTGAAAACCGTCGAAAATTGTGTTCAAAAAATACCAACATAAAATGGTTGGTAAAATAGTTTTGAATTAATTAACAAACGATTTTCCTAACTTGCAGATATAATCCCCTTTAAATTCCTATTTCAATAAATATTTAAAGTTGTCAATCTTTAGTCACAATTTAGCCTTGAACTTCAAAATATACTTCGTGCAATCCAGTCGTGGATTTAATTTTGTATAGCACCGAGAAAACTTAGAGGCAACTTGTGTTCATTCAAAAGTTAGCTTTTTTTAAAAAATAGGAACCTACCTACCTATATAAATTAGCTTACGAAACTTTTTCTCGAATACGATGTACATACATAGGTGTGTGTGTAACTATACCTACTTCAAATACTCGCATTTCATCTTAAAAATCTAACAGAAGGTAAAAAATTATTAAAAAAAAAAAAAAAAAAACTAAAATACCTTCATAAAGCACTTTGCCAACAAGTCTTACCTCCAACAGCTGCATAGGCTTAAATTAAAAGGTCAAAGTCACTCACACTCTCTTATATAACCATAACATAAGTGTTTAATAGCAACCTTCAGAAAATATGTCAAAAAAGTTCGCAAGCACAGTACTTCAAAGTTTCCTGCCTTTTTGCGTTCACTTCCTTTCCTTTTACCTTTTCCCATACTGGGTACTTTACCCACTTCACTCGTCCACCGCCTGCGTCCCGCTAAAAAAAAAAAAAACACCTTTAAATTACTCATTTTCTGATTACACTTCATAATAAATCATGAACAGAGGCAACGAAAAAAAAAATGGCTTTCCTCGAAACAGGATACAGCCACAAATGAATCACAGCTAAATAATGTATCGCCATATCCCCAATAATATACATACATACATATACTGCTATACCGCTGCTCATAAGCACTCCTATACAGACACAGTACATTATACAGATACATCATAAGGATGGGCAGGACATGGGATTTACAAAAGTTTAAAATGAAATTCTATGCGCGCTTCACATCCGGTTTTCATTTGTGAAATTTAATTTTTTTTTTTCTTAAAGTAGGTAAATATTCGTTTCGGGGCTTTCATAAAATTTGGTGGAAATAATTTTTAAAGATGTCAAAAATAAAAAAAAAAATGGGTCTGGGGGGTCCTTTTTCTACAAGATAAGAATATTACCTTTATTAAGTCCCGTTAGGTTGGTTAAAAGGGATGGTAGCTATTTTTTTAATTTAAGGAAATTCAAGCACCTAAAGTGACATAAGAAAAAGTACTCAACTTCCTTAAAGTTAAATTTTGACCATTAAGAATCCGATTTTGATTAAATTTTGTTCGTGCATCGTGGAAGGTTAATGACAGATGCATTGTTGTTTACTGGTTTAAAATAATGCCAACAAAATATGAGTGTCAAGTTATACAACATTCGGGAGGTCGGTAGGAAGATAATTTGCTGCCAATTAATTTGTAGTTTATTAGTTGTGCCAATTCTATTTTGTCTTCATCAAGCTTGTCAAATTGGGCTATTTTCAGAAATTGGGCTATTTTTACTCAAATTGATGACAGCAAATAGGCAAAACCTGACGTGGGTACCTACTTTTTATACACTTAAAAATTTACTTAATAAAATATTTTTTAATTGTACGTATATTGGGCTACTATTTGGGCTACTTTTTCTATTTCGATAGTGGGCTAAAAATATTTTTAATTTAGGCTATTTGAGAAATGTCAACTTTAAAATTGATATATGTAGACTTAGCAGTGCAGAAAATTGATACGACTTCTTTATTAGATGAGTTATGGTTTATGTCAATTTTGTAAATATAAGTGTTATTGTTGTATGTCAATTTCGAATTCTTAATGTCATGTATCGTACACATGTCAACTAAGCTTAAGACCTGGGAAAACAGATTCAGAACGTCTTTTAGTGAATAAGGTAGTGTCTTATAATTTGTTGTTAATAAATTAAAGGGTGTTTTTTCAAACGTGTGGTTTTCAATCTGGTGACAGTGAGAGTGACAGCTGTCACTTGATTTATGCGCAGTTTGGTTTGCCATTTCATGATCACTATAGATGAATTTCACACCACGTTTACTGTAGTGGGTAAAGCGCATCCTCAGAGCCGCCTTTTGCTGCTGTGGAACAGAGTATCGGAGAAGATCCAAATATTTCCATCCGGCAGATGATTTTGCGAAAGCAACTTGGTTGCGGGCTGACAAAATCCAACTCGTGGAAAAATTGAAGTCAAACGACTAGTCTCACGGTCAATGAATGAGCCCAAAACGAGATGGCCACCGATCCCGATTTTCATAAGAGGATTTTTTTTCAGCGATGAACCTCATTTTTGGTTGAATGATGGATTCGTTAGTTAGCAACATTGTCGTGTTTGGAGTGATCATAATCCACAAGCCATTGTTGAGACGCCACTCCACCATTGCATCCTCAAAATGGCACTATTTGGTGTGCTCTATGGACAGAGGGAATCATTGGTCCATATTTCTCCAAAAATTGAGCCCGCTAAAGTGTTACAATTAATGGCGCTATAGAGCCATGATTAATTACTTTTTCGTACCTGAATTGGAGGATGTTGATTTGAACGACCTTTAGTTCCAACAAGATGGCGCTACATGCCATACAGCCAACGAAAAAATAAATTTATTAAACTAAAGTTTGGTGTTCGCATTATCTGGAGGTCCAAGATCGTGCTATTTAATACCGCTGGAATATTTTTTGTGGGGTAATGTGAAGTCACTTGTCTACCCAGATAAGACCGAAACAACTGACGTCTTAGAAGAAAATACTTAGCGAGTTTTTT
The DNA here is from genome assembly GCA_905146935.1 of Scaeva pyrastri. Taxonomy (NCBI): domain Eukaryota; kingdom Metazoa; phylum Arthropoda; class Insecta; order Diptera; family Syrphidae; genus Scaeva; species Scaeva pyrastri. Next base: position 132,845,456 of record LR989927.1, read on the forward strand.
GCTGAAAAATTGGGTCTCTTGGCTGGAATTTTAGCTTAATTAGATATTGTTGATTTGGCAGGCTTAAACAAAATGGCAGCCAGTTTGAAAGATGTGGCTGCAAAAAGATGGCTACAATCAACTGTCAACTGTGTATAACTGTGAAAATGTGTTGTTTGATTGTACCCAGTCGAGACATTTGTCAAATTGGCTTATTGTGGCCTGGTGCCAAATGTATTGTTCATCGTGTATGACCACCTTAAGTCTATTCAAAAAATGTCCTCATTTGTAAATTTAGTACCATATTGCTTATACTCGTATGTATGAGTTTCGTCGTCTAACTTTCAGCAAAGACCATATAAGAATTGTCAGAAAGGTCGTTGCCCATATGTTATTATTGTCTAACATTTATGTTCATTGTCCAAATGTCCAATGTCCTATGTCCTATGTCCATGTAAAGCTGATATCAATAAGAGCAAAAAAATTATTTACATACATACAAACATTCTATACATCGCAACATCTTTCGAAATCATGCTTTCGAGGACAATAACCCCGAGGATGGATTTCACATCCAAAACAAAATAGATACGCAAAAAGTAGCACAAAAGTCAGAAAATATTTTTTTCAATTTTTTTTTGTTAAATGAGAACAATTTCAACAAGAGGACAAAATGTCATACAATCTTGCAAGGATAATGTGTCATACAAATGTTTTCATACTTTTTGTTTATTTTGTGTTTTGTGATTTTTTTGCATTTGGAACAAGATAAAATAAGGACGACGCTGAATATCATTCATTTTAGAAAATTGTTCCAGCCATCTAGTGATGGGACATACTCGTAGTTAATATGGCAGGACCCAGAACCGGCGGCGGCGGCGGCGGTGGTGGTGATGGTAGTAGGGTCGTATGGCAGTTGGCAGTATGGACTGAATGACTGAACGACAGGACCACCACCGGCATGCACTGGAGTGTTTAACAAAAGCAACAACAACTTCCCAGGGTTTTGTGGAGGAAAGGGGAATTGCAGGAGGAGTTGGGAGTTTAGGAGTTGTGGGTGCGATGACGGTAAGCTATAGAATTTATGAGAACGTTTGATGTTGCATTTCGGTGTGTTTACTCTGTTGGCTGGTTTCACACCACACCAACAACGGCAAACGTGTTCTAAGGATCTGCTATGCATAAAATGAACATACGTCAAGGATTTTAACACACACAAATTCACATATAATATGAACATTGTGATGGTGATGATGATGAGGAGGAGTTGGAAATGGAAATGGAGGTGGTACCTATAAAGCATGTTTTCCAGTCTGCCAGAGACGAACGAGGGAAACATTACATTGCGTTGACATTGCTCCGTCTGTTGATATATTATCCTTGCATAATGGCACGGCTGATGGTTTGAGCCAGGACTTTGTCCTTTTGGCTATAATACTCTTACTCGTACTCGTTCGTATGTTGTGCTTTGTATCCTGCTGTAACTGCAACCTTAATATCATTGCAAGAGTATTTCAAGTTAAAGCGCAGCATTTATTTAAAACTGATGCAGGTATTGTTTTTTGCCGCTTCGAAAAGCATATCCGTCTTATACTCGTTCGTTGGCGTTTGCTTATATCCTATATCCTTTGCTACCTCCGTCTTCGTCGTCTTTTTTGTGTTGTATGTGTGTGTCTGTGTTCCTTTGCAGCATAAACTTTTTGGTGTAATGTATTAAAAACAGTTTTAAGAACCAAACGGAAAAAAAAGACGACGACGAACGAACGAAACGTGTGGTAATTGAGTACCTAACTCATTACAGAAATGAGCTACAAATGAGATTTTGCTAATGAGTTTGGCATTGTGGAAGTCGTAAATGTTTTAGCTGCTGATGCTGTAAATGTTGCTCATTAAATTCGCGCACATAATAATATTTTAGAGCGCACATCAGGTGGTAGATGGTGGGTAAGGGTACGTCAATGTCAGAGTTGGGGGTTTTACATTTTTAATGTTGTAAACTTGGCCTTGATGATGAAAAAGTAATGAAAGCGTGAATTGCAATGTGATTAAACATCAACAAAAAAAAAAAGGTTCTATAAGAAGCGTTTCAAGTTTCGTATGTGAAAAGGAACGCGTATGTTCTAAGCGGAAGTACATAAACAGAAATAAAATAAATTATTGGCGACCAAGTTAATAACAATGGAACAACATACCAATTGTTGTCCAAAAGGTTAAAACTCTTATGGTATTATCTTTAAAAATCCAATTGCGAAATCGATGGTGAATTCCATTTGAAAAAAAATTAAGGCAGAAGAGAAGCATCTTGATAAAATGGTACAAATTTCAATTCTCAAATCGAAAACGCTTTTCGGCCTCACTCATCTTCACTCACTCTCTCTCATACTCGCTCATCCTCACTCATCCTCACTCAACCTGATTCATCCTCACTCATTTTCACTCATCTTCACTCAACCTCACTTAACCTAATTCATCCTCACTCATTTTCACTCATCTTCACTCAACCTGATTCATCCTCACTCATCCTCACTCATCCTCACTCATCCTCACTCATCCTCACTCATCCTCACTCATCCTCACTCATCTTCACTCCACCTGATTCATCCTCACTCATCCTCACTCATCCTCACTCAACCTTACTCATTCTCACTCATCCTCACTCATCCTCACTCATCCTCACTCATCCTCTCTCATCCTCACTCATCCTCACTCATCCTCACTCATCCTCACTCATCCTCATTCATCCTCACTCATCCTCACTCAACCTGATTCATCCTTACTCATCCTCACTCATCCTCACTCATCCTCACTCATCCTCACTCATCCTCTCTCATCCTCACTCATCCTCACTTAACCTGATTCATCCTCACTCATCCTCACTCAACCTGATTCATCCTTACTCATCCTCACTCATCCTCACTCATCCTCACTCATCCTCTCTCATCCTCACTCATCCTCACTCATCCTCACTCATCCTCACTCATCCTCACTCATCCTCACTCATCCTCACTCATCCTCACTCATCCTCACTCATCCTCTCTCATCCTCACTCATCCTCACTCATCCTCACTCATCCTCACTCATCCTCATTCATCCTCACTAATCCTCACTCATCCTCACTCAACCTGATTCATCCTTACTCATCCTCACTCATCCTCACTCATCCTCACTCATCCTCACTCATCCTCTCTCATCCTCACTCATCCTCACTCATCCTCACTCATCCTCACTCATCCTCACTCATTCTCACTCATTCTCACTCATCCTCACTCATCCTCACTCATCCTCACTCATCCTCTCTCATCCTCACTCATCCTCACTCATCCTCACTCATCCTCACTCATCCTCACTCATCCGCACTCATCCTCACTCATTCTCACTCATCCTCATTCATCCTCACTCATCCTCACTCATCCTCTCTCATCCTCACTCATCCTCACTCATCCTCACTCATCCTCACTCATCCTCACTCATCCTCACTCATCCTCACTCATCCTCACTCATCCTCACTCATCCTCACTCATCCTCACTCATCTTCACTCCACCTGATTCATCCTCACTCATCCTCACTCATCCTCACTCATCCTCACTTATCCTCACTCATCTTCACTAATCCTCACTTATCCTTACTCATCCTGACTCATCCTCACTCAACCTGATTCATCCTCACTCATCCTCACTCAACCTGATTCATCTTGACATCCTTTTTCAATCTAACTCAGATTTATGAAAATAAGTTTACTTTGATAACTCAAACTGATCTCGTTTAAACTTTTAGTTCGTCTTTAAGTATTTATATGCTTCTACTACAAAAAGGAGTGGCATTCAGTACAAAAGTGGCACTCAATCATAAAATAAAAATCATGTACCTGAATCATGTAAATTTTGCTCCTTGCATTGACATGCGATCTAATCCCTCAATCTGAATCTAAGGACATTCCTTTTCCTTTGGAAACACACACACAACTTTTTTTTGAATGTCTTAAAAGTTTCTCCGCATTTTTAACATCGATTCAATTAACATTTAGATTACTTCTTCTTTTATGTAAACGATTTTGGTTTTATATTCTTCTTCTTCGGAAATCCAAAAAATAAAAAAAAAGGATATTCCTTCTCGTGCATTGTGTCCTGAATTCGTCACATACGAGTATTCACAGAAAATAAAAAAAACACAAAAATCAAGTTCCGCCTCTTTGATGTTTTGCTGGTTCCTAGTTCGATTTCCCAGCATGATGCTTTAGAGATGATTCCATTTGACTGGAATTCAAGTCCGTACAGATGCTGCTTCCAGCTCCAATCTCCAAGCTCCGGCAGCTCCTAACTCTGGGTAGTGGTGCAATTTTGCGAAAGGGTAAACACACATTCTGGCCATATACGAGTACTCGTCCCTCCTAGATGCCAACAATATCATTCCTCTGCATCAAACCTCCCCCCCCCCCTCTCCACACTCACTCGCCCCCATAGAAGCGGGGCTTTAATTTATTAAAATTGTATTCACTTGGTGATGCACTTAGGAAATTGACAGAGATGCATTTCGTTTGCTATCAAATCGAATCATGAATAATATTGAACTCTTCTCAGATTCGAAAGAATAAATCAGGGTCCCTGGCCCCGGGGGTGTTCTTTAATGTTCCTCGCCCCTCTTTACCCTCCCGAAGTCGTTCCACTACTTACTCTCTCTCCGAGATGTCGCTTCGATTGTCATTCTCGATTGAAGTGTTGGAGTTGTGTCTTCCATGGAACTTTTTCCCTTTCTTCCTGCTTTCTCCAGCTTAAGTTGTGTTTTGTGTTTGCTCCTCCATGAGTGAGCGATTTGCCTCAGGTGTCGTTCATAGAGTGCTCACTACTCAGTGCAGAGTCTGGAGGCGGGGGGGCGTTTTCGAGCGATTTCCTCCTCTCTCAATTTCAATCTTTGTCATTTAAAATAATTTATCGTTCAATTTTGTGTGTGTTTTTTTTTATAATTAATTTTCGTGCAAAAACAAACTTAAAACAAATTGAATTAATTTCTTTCACTTAATAATTTTAATCGCTCCCCTCCGAAGGCGAAGAAGAGAAATTTCTTAGCACAGAACAAAAAAATGCTTTTAAAGTTTTTTTCTTATTCGTATGTTTGTCCTACAATAACCCGGGAAGAAAATATTTTTCATCAACCAAGAATGTCCTTAGAGAGAGAGGATTGCTTATATTACAATTTTTTCCATTTCGAGAACTGATAGTAGAAAAAAAAGGTTTGTTATTTTCATCCATGTTTTGTTGTTGTTTATTTTTAATGTTTTTATTTTTTTCCTTTTTTTTTGGAAATGCAAAATAAAGAGTTGAGTTTCCAATTCCTTTAAAGTTTGGAAAAGGAATTCAAGGATTAAATATTGAAATTGAAAAAGTAAAAAAAAAAAAATGAAAATTATTCTACGTGGGAAATAAGCAAGCAGAACTTCATCCTGTCTCGGTTTGTTTATGCACACAAAAAAGAATTTTGAAGTAAAGTTTTCTCTACGGTGACAGATTTATGTTTTTGACATTTTTGTTTTTGTTTTGGAATTTCTTCTTCTTCTTTTTTTTTAAATAAACTCATATAACTTGAATATACTTTTGAGTCAAGGAAAAGGGAATTTTTATGAGGCACTAGGTTTATAATGTGGAGATATTTTCTATGTGATTCACTAAAAATTTAGGATTATTTTTGGAATTTAGTTTACATGATACAGCAAACTTCTTGGCTGATGGACAAAAAATGAAGAAGTGAACTACGATGGACATAAATCTATATTGGGAATGGTATTGAAATTATTAAAATGAACTCATGGGAAATGTAAGATTGTAACCTGAGTAATTTTTTAAATGGAAAAAATATACGTTCGTGATTTTGTGACCGTCTTAAGATACCATTTCAACAGAAGCTCTCTTTAACCTTCTGCATTCTGCAGAATGATTCCGGTAACATTTTTAAGATCGTTTTATAGTCATTTCATCTAAATCGTCATTTTTTTTTAGAAGTATGAGAAGTTCCAATGGTTTTTGTCTATGGTTTCTGTTCCAAAAGATATAACATGTTATCGATCGTTTTACTCTTCTTCATTGTAGCACGACGTTTTGAAGAAGTCGCTGAAATGTCGATTTCTGGACGTTCGAAATTCTTAGGCTTTTATCTTTCGACTAGGTGAACATTTTATTCAAGGTACCTGGCTCGTGCTAGACTTCAAGCCAAAAGCCATCAATTCATTGCTAAGCAATTCAGTGGAAAATTTATTTCCAGAAGTGGCCCTGTTAATTGGATTTCTTGTTCGAGACACTTAACGCTCCTCGATTACTTTGTCTAGGGTTATAAAAACTCAATGGCTTATGCCATGGCATCTGCCCAAGTATGAACATTACTTAAGTTTTGAATGAATGAAAGCCTTTTAGATAAAAGACAAATCAACTAGGATGAAAAATATCGAAAGAATCCTAAAAATTTAGCTGCCTTTTGGCAATATCGAATATGTAATCATTCCTCAAGAGGTGTGGTCAGCGATGCAGATTCCAAGTATGTATGTATTATCAGTTTCCTAGTTAATTAGCCTTTGATAATGATGTCGAGATCCAATTTTAAAGTTCCACACCCGACAGATAAGAGTGTGAGTCTAGAAACGTATATGAAAACCTGAGGGTAATATCGTTAGCGAAATATTTTGTGGATTTTAGATTTTAAATCGTTCAATACTTTTTTTACCACTGAAGAAGAGAGTTGTCAATATGTACTAACTTATCTTACTTTTACTACAACGCTGTAAATATTTGTATCACTGATCTCTAAGACATACTATTCCCTATATCTACAATGTTTTATTAGAAGCTCTCGGTCCTCAATATGTTTATATCCGAAGCAAAAATTCATCATAACCTATTGGAAGAAAGACATACATAAGTGCAATTGGCGTTAGTTAGAAGGAGGGGAAGATTACAATTAATACCACATTGTTGGAGCTAAATCCTTCCAATTTATTCAACCCCTTGTACAGTACCGAACCATTATTGACGAGTATATCTAGTAACAATACATGTAGATGATAAAATTGATAAATGGTTTTTCTGTTCGGGTGATTTTTTGAATGCTTCGTCTATTTTACGGTGGGAAAAATTTAGGTACCCTAAATGATGTGCCCTAAGTCCGGGAAGATCTAAAATTTTAGACAACAGTTGCATTTTGCATTACACAGTTTAAATATATTCCTAAAATTTTGTACCCACAATGCTCGGCTGTCCATTTGCTCCTTTGAAACGTCTTGAAGGATTTTGATAAAATAATCAGAGTTATGTCTATGTGCAAATTAAAAAGAAACTTGAAAACTTTTTGAGAAACTTAACTTCCTTATCTGTTTAATAGTTTTCAAAAATTACTCCCACGATATTAAATAATATCAACTTAATGCCATTACTTAAGTAAAGTTGAAGTGTGCCATCGTTTGAGGATTTTGGGAACGGTTTCGACGATTTCGATTATACATCAGGGTCCGACAGCGAGTTATAGAAGATTTGAACGGGGTGTCAAAGCGAGGTGGGTGAAAACGTATTGTTATGATTATGGGTAGAATCGAACCATGGAGACGTGGCCGATTGCGCTTCGTGTGTTTGATTACAACACCTTCTTTGAAACGGGTCGTTCGGTCACTGAAACACAGAAACGATTCCGAAATCATTTTAATATTAGAAGCCCATTTTCATTTATCAGGAGTGGTTATCAAGCAAAACTTCTGGTATTGGGCATCTGAAAACTAATTAGAGCTCAGCTTGAACACGGTATGGTTTCAACAAGATGAGATGGAGCGACTTGCCATGCATCAAGAGCAATAATGTTTTTTTTTTAAGAGAAGCAATCCCTGGACGTCTGATTTCATTGCGAGGAGATGTGGAATGTGATAAATTTTTATGGAGATATCTTAAAGCACGAATCAACATAAACAAACCACGTACACTCGAAGCCCTAAGTGAGACAATAACCAGAGACATTCGAGCAGTTCCACGTCAAATGCTTCAGAGGAGTATGCGGAACTTCTCACATGAACAGCACTTGACTGGTGTAATTTTTCGTATATAATTAATATTTTGTTTCAGACACCAGAGAAGATTTCTCGCTTGTTTGAATCTACAAATCTTGTGCTTAGAAAGGACTGGAACTTTTTAATGTTTCGGGGGATATATGTAATTAGCTATATTTTTAAATCAACTATCAATAAAATGATAAGACCTTTTTAGTTGTTTTGTCCATAAAAGCAAGAATTTAAACTCGTCTAATTTTTCCATAATTTCGTTTTTACTTTTAAAAACTATGGTAACTTCTTTTTCATCAATTCATGCAAGGTTTATGTCTTTCCATCCAGCTAGATACGAGTATTCTTTTTTTATACGTAGACTCTGTGAAATGCTTTAGAAAGAGTTAAGAGTTATTTTTTATTATCTAAGTTAATTTAACGAAAATCACAGATAAACGACAATAGTCAAATTTAAATAAATTAACTAAAGCCGAAATGGGATATAAGTTGAACAGAATATTACGTTTAAGTTTAAAATTCTTTTATTAATCCTGCCATTCAAATAAAATTCTAGCATACTTTAAACGGGGTAAGCAGTAATTTCCTTTGTGCGATTAAATTCCAGTACTCTTCATAATTAATAAATTAACCTAAATATTTCTATACTCAAAGTTAATTCATTTGCAATTTTGCATTTAAGTAACTAATTTAAAATGCAACACACGAAACGCATATATAAATGATAACATTTATATTAAAAGTAATTGAAATTGTATTTTTTTATCAATAGTATATGAACATATGTATGTAAGTATGTGCATGTATTGTATGTGTTTAGCTATAAGTGGTTTACTAGGAATTGATGATTAAATAACCAATTGATTCGTTTAATTAATTTTGCGGTAAGTCACATTGAATAACTTTAATATTTTTTTTTAATACTTGAGTGTTTTAAAATAGAAATAAAATATACATTCCGTTATTTGAAAACTAGATGAATTTTTTTTCCAAAATAACTGTTGTTTGAAATAGAATCCATCGAAACAAATATTTTACAGATGATAAGAAAATTTTAGTGTAAACATTTTTTGAAAACAATTTTTCAAAACTTATTATATATTTAATATTTTATTTTAGAATAGAATTGAAATGACTTTATTTATACGCAAAATTCAGTTTTACAGAAAATGATTACAAGTCTTTTATGACCTAGTTCTAAAAAAACCGTCGGTCAAATATTTTATTTAAAGGGTGTCCCAAAATCAACATAAGATACTAATAAATCGTAAAGCACACAAAATAGGGTTATGTTTTAATAATGTATTTGACAAGTAGGCTTCTCGGCTTTTCTGTCAAAAATGTGACCGAATTTCGCTTTGAATTTCCTCATTTAATTCACAGGTATAATTTACTTACTCTTAAATATCACCGGTCAAATTGTTTTTTAGGGTTGCCAACACTTAAAACTACTCATACACAATTGACGGTAAATTTAATTTTAATGTTAAATTAAGAGACTCCCTTTAGAAAACCGTGATTTACGACAAAATGTTATTTTTCCAATTAAATTCGAAATAAGGATAAGAAAAGACCTTGCAAAAAAAAATAGACCGCAGTGTCCTGAAGCACTTACTCTCATCTACACAACTACATGTCTACTATGTAAAATTTGGGACTCATAGGAAAGTTTCCAATAGAAAAAGTTTAAGAAAATTGATTTTCCATTTAAATTTCTATTCCCCCTCCCCCAAAAAAAAACTTCAAGAAATACCTTTGTTCCAAATGGTTAAGAAAAATTCTTTCTTTTTTTTCTTTCTTTTTTTATGTTTTTATGGGAAGGTTGATGTATTTTGGTTCCTATAAATAACCGTAATTTTTCCTTTCACAACTTCATATCCTTTTTGTAAGAAACACTCTTAAAATGAATAAAATCCTTTTGCGGTAAACGAAGCAAAAAAAATCAATCCTTTCTGTTTTCGGTTGTCCTAGGCTTACAAGTATCTACTGATATTTATATGTTTGTATGTATGTTTGTGTAGGTGTATTTGTTTTCCTCCTTTTTTTTATGGAGACTGATGCGTAGGCATAGAAATCTATTTTCATTTAATCAATGGTTCTTACCTTTTTCAAAGCTCTGCTTATTTTCTTTTTGTTTTGTTGGTCTTATTTTTTCAATTTCATAAAGAAAGTTATACCTCAGCTCAGCTCATACTAATAAAACCGTACTCGTAGATGTATACACAAATACACACACCTACATAAGAATCAATACATGACCCACATAATGTCGAATATAATATTTTCAAAGGATGACAAAACAGAAATCTAATATTTATTTATTTTATCTGTTGCCAGACGTCCTCTAAGTAGGCTACCTTTGGGCGCTGATTCGTTATGTAAACAAGTGTATCCTTTTTCATAGTCCTCCAACCTCAACTCTCGCATCAAATCAGACTCTCAAGGACTGTAACTGGAACTGGATATTTATCCTTGCTCTTATGCTCTTCAACATAATATCAACAGAATAACTCATGGAGAGAGATGAACAGAAAAAAAAAAATTATATATGTATGTATGTATATAAATAAATAGGCTTAAGCCTTCACACATTTAGAAAATAACAGTATCCCATATACTATCTACATCCATGCACACAAACAAACATACATACATAGATGTGAATACAGGACTACAGTATATCGATGAATAAAATAAAGTTTTGGTTCTAAGTGCGTAAACAACCTAAAGGTGATTTATTATTTAATGGAACTAAGGGATTTATATGATTTCCTCGAGCAAACATCGTTAATGGTGAACAAAAACAACACACACCCAAACACACAAACACTCAAAAAATCAAGAAGAGGTCCTGGATTTACTTCCGTTAGCCATTAAATGTATATTCTCGAGATCATGAAAACAAAATTAGTGAAAAGAGATGAAATATTGAAGGTACTGTGAAGATTGACATGAGTTTGGGAGAAAAAAAAGCTTTAGTCGAGAAATCTTAAATGAGTATTGCAATAATTTAATAAAAGTTGTTTAACTTTTTTTTTATAAATGACCTAAAAGTGTTATGTGTTAAACTATCAAAACATTATCGTTGGGGAAACAACCAACGGGGGTCCGGAGGTGGCCAAATATAGAAAGTAACTGTAGCTATCATTCTATTCTTAAACTGAGAATACACGTTGGTCCCCGTCTCCCAAAGTGTCTTAAGTTATATATTTAAATACCTAAATCTTTAATTTCAAATTGATAAAAATTAAAATCACATTGAGCTCTCCCATTTTGTAATTTAACAGTGAATACTTAAAGAAAGCAATAGCTGTGTTTTATTCGTTACTGCATAGCTAGTTCAGAAAAGTTTTCCTCGGCAAATAACAACAATTTAATTGCTGACGAAAAAGAAACTAGCAAAAAATGGCAGCTGTGCTGGTGATGTTAAAGGAATGTGTTTGATCGTTTTTCACTTAAATGCTGCATTAGCTATACGCAGCAGTGAATAAAACACAACTAATATACTTTTCTTTACATAAAATTAGTCTGTGTGTAATATGATGCAATGGGAAAATAGGTATCAATTTTAGGTTAAAACTTTCTCACATTCTGAAACACCCTTTACATAAATATCTATGAACAATCAAACTTTTAAGAATTCAAAGAAGACCAAATTGGTTTTCAAAACTTATAATTATAATTCAACTATTTATGACTTTGCAACAATTATTAAAACTTTATTAAAAAAAAAAAATACACTGATACCTACACATTTCGTTATTTTAATAAAAATTATTTTCGATAATAATAATTGTCCCCAATCAAAAACAATTTAAATAAACTGTAAATTGTATTTTTAATGAGAAGAGGATTATTTAAAATTTAGTGAAATAAGTATTAATAAAAATATTTTTTATTTTTATATTTTTTCACCATCATCACGCAGAGAGAGTATTAATAGAGAAAAATGTTAATCTCAAAAATAAACAACTTTATATTATGGTTCTGGTACACCTACACTATGAAGTTATGTAGGTGAAATTAAAATTAAAATATAAATATGTAAAAAAAATAACTGATAAATTGACATTGGTGTTAATATACATAATAAAGTGGGTGTGCGTAATAATCAATTTATTGTGTTTTTTAAATGTTATTTTTTTTTTATTGTTGTCCTGTTCGTCCTTTGATTTTTTTTTCTTGTCTCATTTGCATAATTTACCCTTTATTTAATGTTGATATTTTTTTTATTTTTTTTTTGGTGTTGAGCTCAGTTGAATAATAATCAACTCAGTTTTGTGAAATGAAATGAACCCGTGTCAACTGATAATATAATTAGATTAAAAATAAAATGAACAAACCAAAAAAAAAAAAGAAAGGACCTCAACCGCAAGCTTCTGGCTTTCCAAAAAGCCTTTTATTATTAAATCGCTGATTGGATTAAAAGTGCATTAAATTCCTGCTGTGTTTAAAAAAAAAATAAATGGTGCAAGTTACAGAATCGGAGTTTTTTTTCTGAAATGATTTTTTAAAATACGTATACTCATTATTTTAACATTTAATCGAAGAACTAATACCTGAAACTTGGAGTACGGGTTAATTAAGATTAAGGTCTTATAAACTTTAACTTATACATTTACAGTGTTTTTTTCTGGTTTTTGTTTGTTTAATCAGGCTCCCGATCCATGTAGGATCTCTGCCTGAGACACAATGGCCTTCCATCCTCTGCGATCCCGAGCACGTTGCTTCCAGTCATCCAGACCAAACCAAGCTTTCGCGATGGCTTGGTCTTTAAATCGGAGGAGGTTCGGTCTTCCTTTTCTTCTCGAACCAGGTGGCTGGGCTTCAAAGATTCTCTTAGCTGGAGATTTGTTGTCCATTCGCTCGATGTGGCCAAGCTAATTAAGTTGACGTGTTTAACTTTCTTGACAACGTCCTCATCTTTGTAGAGCTGAAGAGTCCACATTTATATCTTCTCCTCCATTCGCCTCCTTCCATTCTGGTTAGAAAGGAATAAATCAAAAGGACTATGGAATTCAAAAAGTTGTAAAATCATAATAACTAATTACATTACATATTGTTAAATTGAAAATATATCTTACAGTATTGAGAATGTTAGGCTACTTTCTCTAAAGGCTGTTTAAGGCCTTCACTTTAAATTTCACGTCTTGTTGGAACCAAATGTCGTCTTGTTAGGCTGATTTATTACCGTCCTCATTTCGTGAGGACTGTCGATGACTGCAGCATTTAAATCGCATCTAACAGTCAACTTTGTTGAAAATGTAATGGTGATTCGAATGGCTTGAAGATTGAAGCCGCATTTAAACATTATCACGAAATACAATTCTTCGATGAAAGCGCTCTAATCTTCGGTCAGTTTCAGCTCAATCAGCAATAATGTGACTTTAGCCAAAATCTTTATGTAGAATTTTCCACTACGAAGGACAAAAGCCAAAAATTTGAAAACCCTACAAAAACAATGTTTTCTGGGTTTGAATCGAGAAGAGTAAGATTAGTACGAAAACGATCGATAAATGCCCGAATTGCTTGCTTCTTCGCCAATTATGTTGACCGTGAAAAGAAAAAGAAGAAGTGTTGTAGTTTCCAATTCAAAATTTTGTATACGATTCTTTTAAATTTTTTGTAGATATTTCAAACTAGGTTGTCAAATAACACATAGGACTCAAACCCCAAAAATTTATCTTGAAAAGTGGCAACTCTATGTACTCTAAACTAAACTTACACTTTTTGAAGATGAAATACAATTCTGTATCGTTTCCTGATAGCCTTAGTTAATAAAATATAGTGTGCTTGCTCTATAGTTTGTAATCTGGACACTTTTTCCTTCATACATAATCACTACTGAGTATAAAACAAAGTCGCTTTCCGCTGTTTGTCTGTTCCTATGTATGCTTAGATCTTTAAAACTACTCAACGGATTTTGATGCGGTTTGTTTTTAATGATAGAGTTCAGTAGGAAGTCTTATAATGAACAACTAGAAAATGTTTTTTTCAATACTAAAAGAAATGTTTTTTTAATTTCATTCTCGACTGCGTTTCAGTCCATACTTCATCCTAGGCGTGCTGTTAGAACTCAATTTTTGGAAACTTGTTCCCTGTTGACACAATTTTTAAATGAGCAGTTTAAGACCGTCTAAGCAAATTTCTAGGGTAATTTTTAAAAACTTAAAAAATATCATATTTTCTTATGGAGAGGTTTTTCTATATGTATTTGTTAAAATTTAAAGATTCGAATCATTTTGTTGAACAACTCAAGTTCAAGACAATTTTTTCTTGTGGTATGAAAAATATCTATTTAGTTTTAATGAAATAATTTTTCATAATTTAACGGATTTTCTGTTTAATTAACTTCCCATAGGGATTTATTGTAATCGGTCCGATTTGTCAAATTGAAATTTTTGATAAATCTGGATCATTTGTAGAGAAATGTCTGTGTGTGCGTGTGTACGTACGTTCGTGCGTTCGAGATAACCTTTTTCGTCCACGGTATCTCAAGAACGAGTAGAGATATCGACTTCAAAACTATTTTCTATTATGTGAAACGATGTTTTTTACATCTGGTAAAAGTTTGAAAAAAATTCAATTGACAGTTTTTTTTACAAAAATTAAAAAAGTACAAAAAATTCTACCAAAAGTTGGCAAAAACTGTTTTTCGACTTAAATATCATCACAACAAGCAATAATATTGACTTCAAATGTATTTATTTTTAACATAATGCATTTGTCAATACCTAAAAAATGATAAAATATTGACGAATATCAAATTGGCATTTCTTACAACAAATACAAACAATTTGTAAATATTGTTTTTCCGCTTCAACATCTCTGACAGTTTTTTTATAGTAAAATTGTTAACAATCAGAAACGCCAAGTTTTCAAATTATGCATAATGGGAAGTTATCAGTGTGGGTCGCACCCAGCCTCTTTTTAAATATTTTCAAATGCAAAAACTAAATCATCTTCTAGAATAAGGATCCCTCCAATGATATATTTACGAGGGAGGTGGACTTTGAACCCGAAATCACATATTTTTAAAATGTCTTTATTAACTTATTTCCTATTTAAAAATAAAGAATTAATTAGTCAAGTGAAAAAAATTCCCAAAACATAATATCGAATTAAGGGAAAGTTTTGCACGCCACTTTTTGGCAACTATTCCAACTCCAGTTGTATCTTTTTTAATCATCAGAAATGTCATTTTATTGAGTTAAAATTTTGTTTTTCTTAAACCTTAACCTAAATAAACTTATGTAAGTACCCTACTTTCATAATAATATAACCACCCTAATGTAGATATTTTTACGACTTTAATTATATTCTCAGACACGCTTGCTATAAACAATATTTTATCCTTCAACCTAAATCTAAATTTATTATAAATTAACAAACAATCAAAAAAGGTATAGTATCTGTACTGGTATACATAGTTAGATACTCGTAGATACACATTACATACTTAATAAACAAAGTTTTTGGCAAAAGCAAAATTTCCACTCAATCAACATTCAACATATTCAACACCAAGGCCAAGAGTCCAGAGATATTATTATTTTTCAAAACCACAAACAAATTATGGTCAATTCCCACAACCCATCATCGTAGGCAATTCATCATTTCAAAAATACAAAAAAAAAAGATAAACTGTTATTCCGATAAATGTATGTATCTTTTGGTCTGGAACAAAAATAGGAAACATAACAATATATATTTAGAAGTAAAAAACTTTGATCAATGATGGCGATGGGTGTATATTCTCCAAAGGGAGTATGTGATGGGACGAGGAGGCCTCAACTATCAAAAATGATTGGACATTACTCGAAACAGGCAAATGCGATTATAACGTGTCCCAGACTTTCTAAAAATGGTGCTTTTAATTTATCTATACATTTAAAGATTAAGCCCAATCGCAGTCCTTTTTGTGCAGGACAATTTGTTAAGTTTTGAAAAACAAAATGGCGGCGCGGAGGCGGTTAGATGATAGTGATACACTTCACCAAGAGTGATTTAAAAAGCTTCTAGGCAATCAAAAAACTTCTACCATAAAATCAATTCAAATTAAATTGCCTCACCAGCAACAGCATCAACAGCAACTGACACTGATTTCCTATTGCCTTCTTTTCCGCTATAAGCCATTTATGGAATTCAAAATCGGAATTCGGTCAGAGCAGAGATAATGTTTAATGCCATGTTTTTTTATTCGAGGTCATACCTACTCGTATAAACGCTTGCAGCCCAAACAGCAACTGGTCATCAAATTAGTTAGCCCACCTCACACACACACTCCCAAACACACACATGCCTCCTAATAATAGTTACTAACGGTATAACTGTCCGGTCCGTGTCCATATTCAGATTCACTGCTGCCAGTGTTTATTTTAATTGGCTATTTTTGAAGTTGAATCTCATTCAATATCATTCTAATTAATGACCATTGGCGTTGTTAGTTTTAAGTGCTTTAAGGGTCGTCAGAAATTAGATTGCACAATATATACATAGTATGTGTGTATGTTTGTGTTTGTGTATAATATGTATCATTGCTTTGGTGCCACTAATTAAGTGGCTAGACAATGAGAGGTTAACTATATTTAAATGAGATGTATTTAAAATGAATTTATTTTAAACGATAATACTAAATTTATTATGTAAAAATCCTTTCATCAATATGTAATCAAAGTTGTTGGTACACACACTTTGAAGTTTGGAGTTTTGAAGTGTGCATTCATTTTGTAAGTAGCATTTACATAAATTCACATTTATTGATACTTGATTTTTTGATATTTTATTTTCAAAAAAATGATTAGTGAAACAAAATCGGATTAGTGAAAAAAGGCAGATAGTATTTCGCATTGTGAAATGTAGGAGGCAGTTAAGTGATTCAAAGAGTACACAAATTTTGACAGAACTAAATTTGTGTTCCCTGATATTAATTTTTTTAACACTTCGGCTGCATAACAAAGTGTAAACGTTAAATTACAGAACAAACATTTTTGTTGAATGAAAATATTCAAAACATATAATTATCTCATTCTTAAACTTAATTTGTCACAAAAATGATTTAACTGAAAGGATCAATTCTTATAAAGAGAAATAATTTCGATTTGTATGTTTAATCATTGCGCATTTTAAAAACGTCATTGAAATATGGCAGTTTTCATTAGAGAAGTGTCAAAATAATAAAACTAAAGCCATATTCTAATCATTGACCATTTGGCAACTTAGAGCTACTTCCCGAAATTTTTAAATAGTATTTTTTTTTATAATTTTAAGCCGATGTCTTTTGTCTTCTAATGTCTGTATTATTATAATGGTGCAAGTAATTTTGGTTTCAAAAATAAAATAATTATTGTATTTATAATTAAAGTAATTAAGTTGCCGGCAACTTAATTCCATAGTTTGTGGTCTCCCATGTATGCGAATACAATTGAACTATGAATTTCTCGGGTGAGCATCTTTAAGTTTTAGTGAGCGACCTGAGAACAAAAACCGCCTTTTTCCAAAGTTGTTTTGAAAATTATATAACAGGGAAAATTTGATCTGAATTTCAATGAATATTTCAATATCATTTCCGGAGCAATCAATTTTCAGACAACTTAACTTGCATTGGTGCAACTTAAAAATATACATTTATGATAATCAATAAATCTTACTTCTTATTAACGTTGTTCTTAAAATATTAATTAATAACGTATGTATTTTAATCATTCAAAAAGAAGTTATTATTGGACTGAAGAGACCAATTCCAATATGGGACTAGCGACAGTTTTTTTAAGTCGCGCCTCTCGTTAGCCGTTCTTTGGACCTACAAATATTTTTTAACTTTGATAGAAAAATTCTGACAATTATTTGACAAATTGAAAATTTTACAGCCAGTTAAAGATATGTATACGTATGTGAAAAAATAGCCGTTTTAAAATATAAATTTCGAAAGCCCTTATTGGCAGACCATTTGTCGGTCCTTGTGTGGGATCAATTTTGATTTACAAAAAAACTAATTAATTAATTTTCAAATTGAAACATAAATAACTCTAAAACCAATCCAAAGGTTGAGGGAATTCTACCAATTACGACTAGAAGGGGATCTTAAAGAATGGCCATAGATTAGTCTTAATGCAAAGTCTGTTGTAAAAATTAATCTATTGAATTATATCATTCAAACATTTTGAAATGTTTAATAAAAATAATAACTTTTGGCAAAAAAAAAATTATTATTATTATTATTATTATTACACGTTTTTTTAAAATAAAATGTCAATCTAAAATAAGTTTTTTTAAAGTTTTTTTTTAAGAAAGAAAGTAATTAAATATGGTACTAAAAATATAATGTGTTACTCTTTAAAAAAATTCTTATTTTAAATACAAATTACATATATTACTGGTCAACAAAATTAACATTTTTTTTTGGTATTTAAAATGAAATAATACTTTTCCAAAAGATTTTTTTTTTGTCCTGAATTCGAATCTCACCTTATATTTTTTTAATCACTTCAGGTTTTTGAAATACAGAGAAAAAATCCATAATACCGTGTTTTTAAGGCTAAAATGAAGCAAAACATTCGTTCTTAAAATAAATTCTATGATGGTTTTCTAAAGTACATATATCATTATCTTCGAGATACAGTTTAAATCTTTTTAACATCTCACTTAGTTTTTGAAAACTCGCATTAGTTATAAATGGTTTGTGTATCTTCATTTTATTCTATATCAAATTTAAAAAAACTTCAGATATGTATTATCTCAAATTTTTAAAAATACACGTTTTCAACATGATTTTGGAATGCTTACATATATTCCAAAAACTTGATGTTATGGAAAACCTATACAATTCAAAAAAAACTGATGAAATTACATAGTAACAAAATGCCTTATTTATGGTGTTTTTCGAGTTCTAAAATATGATATCTCAAAAACCTAACGTGATAAAGTCACTTACAAGTCGGATTCGAACTCAAGCCAACAAAAACCTTCGGAAAGTATAATTCGATTGTGAGTTACAGAGTCTTGTTTACCAGCGTATTAATGATATGACTTTTTTTGAGTATTGTTAGAAACATGCGTTTTTGAATTGAATAACTTCAATTTTTTAGAACTCCCTTATATTTGCCTTCGGTTAAAAATTATTTTATTTTAGTTTTTCGCTCAGTGTATTTTTTTAAATTTTCTTAAAAATGTTTTTTTTTTCATCGTCTTTGATAAGGTGCTATCCTTGGGCTTGACTCTCGCAAATATTTACTTTAAATGCTTGGGAAAAAAAAAGGAACATATTTCAAATTTCATCGCGTGCGTGGGTGCAAGAAAATAATAAATCATCCACGAGAGATAAATAATACTCACCGAACGAATGACTTAAAGTGGATTTCCTTTTCCCTACCAATTAGCTTATTCAATTCAGGGAACAATTTGTATCCTTAAGTTCTTTTGAGCTTGGAATACCATCATTAAATCCCATCCTATAATTCTTTTTATTTAAAATATTGAATATTTCTGTTTCATGTACCCATACATACATAGGTAGTTGAAAAGGACCTTAAAGGTGGTGTTCTTGATACTTTGTGCACATGGTTGATTTTACTTTCAAGATACATACATACATATGTATTTTCAAAAGGATGCAATTTAATTTTATTTTTTTCTATTTTTTATTTTTTTTTAAAGGGAGGGTGAACGGAATAAGAATTACTCTCTTGTTTAGATTACGTGTCATTCAAAGTGTCACATGTCTTAAAGAAACTTGTTTAAGGAAATATTTGAAAAATTTCAATTTTGACACGTTTCTACCTGAATACTTTTCGTAAATGCATAGTTGTTGTTGTGTTTCAAATGTGGGACAAAAGTAGTAGTTTTATGTGAAACAAATTTAATATTGGATGATGTTTAAGACCGAAAAAGTGGAATAATTCTTCTTCATTCAAATATACTATATGTAGGTCTTTGTTCCGACTTTTTTCTTTGAAATGCAGTATTTTTAAAGTGGATCCAAATATTCATTATGATTTTCTTTTAGGGAATCTTGTTAGCTATACATGATATTTAGATATTTAAATAAACTTATAGATATTTAAAAACTTTCAACACACATTGTGAAGACTTTGAGACACATATAGTTGACAGACATTTGTTTAGTACCTGCTATAGTACGAGGCTACTATACGAAGTCAAATATAAAAAGTTAAATGGCGCTCGAGATACAAAGAAACTGATAACCGAATTATATATTTGAATGTCTTATATGACTCAATTAACCCTTTGGAAAATTACGACCGACTGTTTTTCATTTTTGATTTTCACAAAATCTTATAATGCACCAACTTCAGATGTAAGCACGATCTTGTGTTATATAAAAAAGATACAAATCTCGGAAAACAAAATTTTAAAATTCATGCTCGCAAACTTCATTCTTCTGCTAATGAATTCCAAAACTTTGCCAAAGTTGATTACGTTTTTGCAAGTATGTTTAGTTAGAAAAATACGATTTTTAATGTCAAATACTTGTACAATGTTATCATCGTTAGGTTCTCGATTAGTTCTGGTGTGAATTTTGCTACAAAATTGTTAGCTGACAGATGTTCAATTGTATCAACATTTAAATATTAAAACCATACTGCGGATACAAACTGCGGACAGTTTACTTTTTTTTGTCAATTTCTTACTAATTAAATTAATTGACAAAAAAAAAACACGACTATTGTACAACACAGGTTCCACAACTGAGTTCCATGTTTTCCTTGAGCTGGAATAGTTTAATTTTTAGTCTTGTCTTAAGTGGATAAAATTTGGCAGTTTAGAACTTTAAAAGTAGACAAGGAACGCTGTTTTGGCATCCATAAAAGTCTTTGATCTGAAAACATATCGGGTGATTCATCTTCAGGTATGATTTTCAATAGGTTTTTTTTTTTGACAGATCCTTCGTGAATATTTTCAAACTGCTTTGTAATTTTTTTTAGTATTGTTTGGTAAGTCATCAAGCAAAGACTCACAATACAGCAGCGGCTCGGCATCATCAAAGTTTTAAGCTGTATTACAAAAAATTGCATTTTGGTGAGAAATGTTTCACATGTTATCCGAGGAACTGTCGACCACTATTCCATATACCATTCGAAAATTTGAGTTCCAGTTAGACCACATCCAATACAAAGTGAAGGAACTCAGTGAATGGGCTCTGGAAAAACTCAATGAGAATCCGGGATTTTATCGTAAAATTTTGTTCAGTAATGAAGTCCAATATGGAAGCTAATTAACGACCCGAAGAGTACCAAGAGTATTTGATTTCACATTATATCTAAGCTCACGATGAATCACCCTTTACATTTTTTTATTTTTTGACTCAAGAAACTTAATTCTAGAAGATGCCTAAAAATAATATAATACGTTGTAATTTGTTTTTGAGTTCTAACCCGTTATACTAAAAAGGTGTAGGTGTAGAATTTTAAGAGCAGGAATGTCCTTTTCAAAGCTCGAGTCGTGTCTGCGTATTTACGTAGGTGTTCCAAATTTATAATCCTTTTTTTCTCTCCTTGACCTCAAATAAATTAGTTGAAAGAATGTTCCCCCTAAAACATTTGATATTTATCATGAAATATGTACCTGTATCTTAATTTGTATAGATACAAACATATGTATAAGATTTTATATCATAAATTGACAAAAAAAAAATTAAAAAACATTTTGGGCCTGCAGCGTTTCAAGGCAAAAAGTCCTCCTCGTTCGGACTATCACATTATTTTTATTTCAATATTATGTGTTTGTGTGTGTGACATATGTCCATGTATTGTATAATGTTTGAATGTACATATATAACAATTGTAAACACACAACTTATTAACTATGTATGTTAACTTCCATTGTATCTCTATTATTATGGTTTGACATATTTTTTTGTTTTTTTTTTTTTTTTTGAGGACATTTTATTCGTTCCTACGATTCAGAGATTCGGATTCAGATTCAGAATAGGAAGGTACTCGTGTTGGTACCTTTTGTTTAAATTTATGAAGGTGCACACAAAAGAATCACTCTCCAGGGTGACATAGGTATGTGGACTTTTGGTTTTAAATTGAGATCCACAATCACACACAGCACAGTCGCAAGGAAGCACATACTCGTATAGCTTTTTGTTATTTTTATAACCTGGCCCCGTGCCGTGTTGTCCCCGTTGGCGAAATATCAAAAAAAAAAGAAATAAGGATGCGTTATAGCACATAGCTCTGATGCTGTCTTTGGTATATTTATGGTGGTATGAGGACGCAACCATTAAAATCTGAATTGTCAACTGCGGGTTTATAAAAATAAATATTTTATTATTATTTCGAAAGGACTGAGTTTTAAAATCGACAGACGACTTTAAAATTGGATTCGTTGTGGTGGTTGGAAATAAATTGAGAAATAGTCTTAAAAATTGCTTCTGATGAATGACAATGTGGCGTGAATACGTTTTTGAATCAATAACAAAGGAATAAGATACTCTTATTGTATGGATAGAGAGATGAAATATTGGTTAACATGATGCGAATAGATTTCAAGGCGCTTTTAATGGCCTTAAATAAAGCATTTTTATATGTTGGGAATGGTTTTTAGATTTTAGGATAGTCAGATGTTTAAATAAATATAATTTTAAATTTATCGATTGATTTTTCTTCAGTGCTAACTTACTTACTAACTAAGGTCCTCAGACCTACGAAGTCCGTTCGGTGTTCCCTAGCTGGGCATAAGGCCTCAACTACTCCTACGCGCCATCGTGTGCGGTTTCCAGCGATGTATTTAAGCTCCCTCCAGCTCTTTCCCAATCTCGCAGATTCCTCTTTAACAGTACTCTTCCACGTGCTTCTCGGTCTACTAACTCTTCTTCCTGCTTGTGTGAGTGGGTTCCACTGCATTACCTGGCCCGCAATGGGTTCCTGAACTGTTCGTCTATGTAGGTCGTCTTTGGCGATACGATTAGGCCAGAAAACTCGTAAGTAAAGTAAGGTTTCGAAGACACCTATTAACAAAGGTTTTCAGTTTCCTGGTAATTGTTGTTTGCAGAACTGATTCGACGTTAAATAGTCGTAGCTTCGTGTTCAAGCTGAAACACTTGTTCCTCCAAACATTGGACAACATCCCGAATGCAGCCTTTGCTATTCCGATGCGGCTGACGATGCCTAGTTCGGTTCCTCCTTTAGAAGAGACGATACTTCCAACTTCCAAGATATTGAAAGCTCTCTACTTTCTCTACTGCTTGTTGAGCAATGTTCATGAGAGCGGATGACTGCGAGTTTCCGAGGCTGAACATCTTTGTTTTTCACAGTACTGATTTTCATCCTCAGGATTGTTGCTTCTCTCTCCACTCCTGTTGCCATTTGCTGGTGATCCTACATATATCCTATGGGAAAGCAAGCATAGTGGGTCTGCGTAGTCAAAATGCAATAAAATGTTCTACAAAAGACTTTCCGAATGACAAGGGAACTACCCACCAAAGTGTACTGAGCTTAATTTTTTTGACGAGTAGCTTCTAGGCAGATTGATACAGTTTATGATTATAACATCTGTGGAATGGTTCTTTCTGACATACGGAGCCAACAATTTTACATAAGACTTTCCTCTCGAACGCGTCTAACAGGGCAGAGTGCCTTTTACTAAGCACCAAGATATCGGATCCATATGTGAGTATTGATAGAACCACCTTTTTGTACAGCCACAGCTTAGAAGTTCTTACTTCGAATAATTTAAATTCATGCTCCACTTACTTTTTTGTTTGACGAAGTGTTCTTCTATAAAATGCAGTCCGTGATTTTGTGTCAATTTCTCAATTATGTACCTAATTGTATAAAGCTAGATTCTCCCCATGATGCTGATGTATTCCAGAAAGCCAGTATCTGACTAGACCTGGGTGATAATGATTCCTCTTGTTGGCATGTCGGAGTCTGAAGCAGCTTGCTTTAACACAAGAACGAAGAGGAGGAAGGCCATTATAGTATAAAATGGCTTTGTATAGTTTTACTCCGTATGTGCGGAAGAACGATTCCGAAGACGATAGTACAATCATGAATGTTATGAAATCTAGCTCCAAGCAAACATCGTGAACAAAATTAAGCCCGGTTGAATCCGGTGGGCTGGCCATCTAGATCGCATCAGCGAAAAGGAATCAGCTTCGAAAGCTCTTTGTAATTCATTTTATGGTAGGAGACATGCCATACTTACGCTGGAAAGGATGCTCGAAGCCTTGGGGTGCTTTGATGGCTTCGTTTCTCGATCGTGATAAATGGAGACTTGTAAAATGAGGCTAGGACCGAATCCCCGTTGTCGAGCCGATGATGATGATGATGAAAGCTCTGGTACCGTAGATGGGCTTGAAGTTCATAGTTAGTCAGATGTTAAATTCTGTAAATTGTCGGCTTCCTAGAATGGAGCCTCTGTAATAAGTTTCTTCAGACAATAGTCGTACAGTTTGACTATTGCCATTCGTAGTTCATTCGATCAGTCCAATTTTTCACATAGTCATAGTGTCTCCAATAGTTGCTGATATACTGGCACAAGGTAATGACTTAACACAGCCCTCGAAATGTTATCGAGAGGCTTTATACATCTGGAAATAAAGTTATAACCAAATTGATTTGCACCGTACGGCAAGATGGGACGTCTTGATGGAACCTACTTTATATCGGCGATGTTTAGCTGATCGGCCATTTATCGTAACAACAGCTCCTTTCTCATTTCGAAAAAAGGACCGATGATAGTGTCGCTAGCTTTTCAACAAACAGTCAATTGGAATGGATGTAATGGTGATTCAACAATTTCGTGTATTGTCGAAGTTATGAAGTGACGAAAAACTCCATCACTTAACACTGTTCTTCGATAAAAATTCTAATCTTGAGACAGTTTCCAATAAGCCAAATTAGCAAAATTGATAGTTAAACGAATGCTCATTTATCCTTAGTTCTCAAGCTCTTTACGTTAAAGGTTCCACCTAATTAAAGGACAATGGCCAAGTTAAGCGTGGCGTCGAATGGACATTTCGGCATTTTCTTCAATACTTCTTTCTACAGCAACAGTCAGCAAAATTCTCTTCTTCTTGCATTATTTGGATTAGTTTGTTCTGCTGGTTAAGGATTTATACTGAAGTGAAATGGCAAAACAAAATGTTTGATGTTCTCAACTGTCAAACCATAGACAACAACCATTCTCATTCAGCTAAAAAACACCCTATACAAAAGGAATTGATACATTTACTTAGATCTTACAGCTCTCACTATTGTTCGGGAATATTTAATTTCTTAAGAGTTTTACGAATAAAACTTCAAGGTGCTCTTGAAATAGTTGCTATCTTCTTTTTTTCAACTTATGTACATGCAAATACCAATGCCTTTTTCTTATTCAAAATCTTGAACTCATCACATTAAGACTGCTTCTTATGCTCTAAAATATGTATGTACATACTTCTTCTAAAGAAATTCGTCCTTTACAATGACAATGAGGAAAAAACCAGCACCTTAGAACTAGATAAGCTAGAATCTCCTTACAAAAGTCAAGACCAACGCAACGTGCAAATGTGAAAATTAATCACTGTCATGGAACATAAATCATGAAGCCAAAACAAAAACCTGTAGGACCTTCAAGGAATTATCCTCAAAGAGAGTCCTTCGTTTCTTTTGTACTCGGGACACGGACACGGACGCGGACGGTCCGGGCTGTTCTATTCGCATAATCTTTGTTGTCTTTTTGGCATCAACAGAGAAGCAGGAGAAAATGAGATGAGCCAAGAAGAAGTCAAGTTCATTTTTTTGTTTTTTTGTAGTCCTCTTAATACACCCCCTCTCCACCCACCTTAATGTAGAAATTTCATGAACAGTTTTTTTTTTTTGTTTTTTTCTCACTCTACCCAACCCTGTCCTTTATCCTGACTTCACTATGTACGACAAGGATATGGCAAACGAAGCACGTTGCCCACACTGTTGAACTTGTACGTACGTACAGTTCTCCGTCTCCATTGTTGCTAGGATGTATGAAAGAAGCATCCTAAGTCACCTCGTTAGATGAAACTTAAACAAAAGATGCACCGGACAATGCAATGTTTGGATGAATTAAATTAGACATTAATTAAAGTGAAATGTTTTCTCAAGAGACTTTTTCAAGTCGTCCGTCAGTCAGCATGTTGTCTTGAGTTGTGTTGTTAATGAAAATATTTTTGTGTTGTGTTTTGGAAGAAAACTACAAGAATAAATTTTATTCAGAAAAATTCACAGGGATCTATCAATTCCCCTATCTTATCCTATCCTTATCTTCGGGTACTCCGCATTAAGGGTGTCAAGCTGTCAAGTAGTGCGACAAATAGTATCGAACCTAATCAAAAACCAAGGTCCAATAACTTAAAGTCACCTTATCTATGTACAAGGACATCAAAGCTGACTATCAACACAGAAAACCTTTTAATAAAATCCTTGAATATCCTTTCCACACAATCAATCATTTTATCCCCATTCTCTCATTTTTGGATTCCATTTTGGACGTCCGTCGAAATCAATTCCAATTTGCTTGTCAACCGCAATATGACATCAAAAATCATCATATCCTTTGTAAAGGCTTCCAATTTGTGGCTCATTTATGTTTCAGAATTTCGTCGGAAAAAAGAAATTATAATTACTTTTCTATTATTTGATCCTTCGCATAATACTTATAAGTACATAGAAGCTATTAGTTTTATGCTTTAAGGCTTTATTTGCCAATTTAATTTTTGGATTGAGTCGCAAAAGGATCTGCTGCTGGTTTGTGTCCAATAAATTACTTTGAATTTCTTCTACTTTTTTTTTTTAAATCCCTTAAGAAACATCTATCCTTTTTATACTATTCCGTCGTCGTCGTCTCAGTAAATAAAAGGGTCTATAAATGTTCACAATTGACCTCTAGTTTAACAAGTAAAGCCACTTCGTGGCCTATCTAAATATGACTTCTGTCCATGTTGGATCTACAAGGACACACTGGATTTGTAGGGAAAGGATTTTAATGAAACCATACCATCACCTCCTCTATCTTCATGTAATGACTTTTTATATTTTTTTATAGCAACAGGAAAATTTGGCCTCCAGGGCTTTCGGATCTCGGATTTCGGCTTTCGGTTTTTGACCTACATCATTAGCTTCGTAAATTCTTGACTCTGACAATCAAATGGTTTTGACCCATTAAAATAGAAAGACTCAAAGCTGATAATAGGGATATTTATTTGAAAGAAATGGAAGCTGCTTTTATTACTTTGTTAGACATTATAACAAGGACAGAGTTCAGTTGTTGTATTGGAATATCGTATAAAGGATAACGTAACCCAGAAGCGACAGCGTTAATATAAAATTGGTTTGTTTTTCCTTTCTGAAATTGGAAGGGAAGAATTTGAATTCTTTTTTGAATTCCAATCAATGCTTTTTGCTGCCAATAGTTCAATTATATTTACATAATTATGTAAAATAGCTGAGTATTAAAAAGGATGTAGTCAGGATATCAAGTCTGGTCAAGCTGAAACTTACATTTACTCGTACTGCACACAATTTTGGAGTAGAATCAAAAGTCTGAGGCTATCAGATGCTACAACGCAAGATAGTTGAAGAGATAGAATGGTAGTATCATTATTTCAGTTTTTGTTTCTGGCTTTCTAAGCCTTACAAAAACATTTAGAGGCAGCAAAAACTTTCTAGGACCAATATCCTTTCTGCCAAAACTTCAATGGAACATTTTGAGCCTTTTCAACTTACTTTTTTTTAGTTTTTCAGCTCTCGGAAATTTTATTGATACAAGATTTTGATACTGAACTATTTCAGAGTAAAAATTGACAGTTCAATAATATCTTAGGGAAGGGCCCAATGCCACCATTTTTTTAAAGTTTCTGGTGCATTTGCATGCCATTCAAAAATATCACTTAAAAACACACAATAGCAGATACTTCGTTAAAAACAGTATTGATTGACACAGAAAACTCGTTTTTGAAATATTATTTTTTTTTGTAGAAAATGTCAAAATTCTTAAAAATAAACACAAACGAAATTTTCAAAACTTTCCCATGATTCTTTATGAAAATTTCAATACTTCCAACCAATCATCGCCACATTTTGAAAAACATGAAAACTTTGTCATCGATTTGAAATCGGTAAGTATTTAATATTGTGAAAGTTAAACTTTGTTCCTTGAAATAAATGTACTCATTTATCTTTCAAAGCCCGGTTGTACCGTTGTGCAGACTCTAAACTTTGAAGACCGTTGCAGATTTGTAGAAACCACCCATGAATGCCACGAAGAAGCTCAACTCGTTGACTACACCCATTTCTTCTATTGCACAATCAATGCCCAGCATTGGACCGAAGAAGCGTTCGGAGTGTTTCTATTGTTTCTTGTTTGTCTTTATATGTTCGCCTTCGTTGGAACCACCACAGATAAATTGTAAGAATTCCTCAAAAAACTAATAGGTAAGTCTTCTAATGATTCCCTAAAGTTTCTGTCCACCATTGAAGATGATCACAAAGAAGTTCGGAATCAGCGAGAATTTCGCTGGAGTAACCCTTCTGGCATTTGGAAATAGTGTTCCAGATATAGCCACAAGTTTGGTTGGTGTTACGGGAGATGTTGGAACAATGTACTCGGATTTAATGGGATCAGCAATGTTCATAACGGCTTTTATAGCTGGCATCATTGTTTACTTGAAGCCGATGCAAGTTGAAGCTTCAACTTTTACCCGTGATATTTCGTTTCATATTTTAGCTGTGGTCTACATTGACTATGCCATCAAAAGTGACAGATTCGTAACGGTGAAGGAGAGTGTGGGTTAGTATTGAAATGTCAACAATATTTGGAAAAAATAGTTTCTAAAGGGTGTCTTCTTTTTCAAGTAATTCTCAGCATATATGTCTGCTATTTTACAATTGTCATAATGGATCAGGTGATCTTAGTTCGAACTTTGAAAAGTATTCAATACACAATCTGATAGTATTCGAGACTAATGAAGATTTCTTGTTACTCGCAGGTCTTCAAAAGAAACTGAAGCAGCAAGACAACATAACTGGTATGTCTTCATTCAAGATCAATCAAAGATTTTACTCAAACTTCTACTAATTCAGATGCTCAAGCCAAGAGACTTAAAAAGCTCCAAGAAGAAGCTGGAATTGAAATTGTCTTCAAGCCCCGTCCTGGAATAAAAATTTACATCGGTCAAGCGCAAGCCACTGAATTCAGTAGCAATCAATCAAATGAAAAAATGTTACTGCAATTCTTCCATTCTTTGAATCCGGTCGATTTGGATGATTGGCGACAAAGTGGACTATTTTCGAGGATCTTTATTGTTCTGAAAGTTCCAATAAATCTGTTTCTTTTTATCCTTGTACCAGCAGTGGATTATAATCTTGAACAGGATGGATGGTCAAAGTTGCTGAATTGCTTACAAATTATTGTAATGCCAGCGGCAATATGCGCCATAACTTGTAAGAAAGTTGGCTCCATTTCGACACAGGATTTGAACAGTTTTCTATTTTTAGTGAACGAGTATTCTGTTTTTGGATTTTCGATACCAGTTTGTACAATGTTTTTGACAATACCAATGTGTGTAGTGGTATTTTACATTACCAGAACTGATAAACGTCCACCATTTCATATTGTAAGTTGGAATTCATAAAATTTCAATATTAGAAGATCTATTTGAAGTGAATTAGTATTTACCCTGTGATTTCTTTGGCAAAGTTTCCAAAGTTGAATTGCTCAATTAAGAATTTTCTTAAAAATTTCAGTTTTTCGCAATTTTTTCAATGGTTGGCTCGATTTTTCTCGTTCGAATTTTCACAAGAGAAATCATCAATATCCTTGATGTCCTTGGAATTATAACTTTTAATAGTCAATCATTTTTGGGTTGTACCTTTTTGTCTTGGGGTGATCAAGTTGGTGATTTAATTGCATCAATTGCAATTTCTCAACAAGGCTATCAGAAAATGGGATTTGCTGCTTGTATTGCTGGACCATTATTTTGTAAATACAACTTAAGCACTAATCATTTCGAACACAAAATTTGTTGAACTATTTTTTATGTTTAATTTTAGACCTAACTGTTGGATTGGGTGGAACTTTCTTATATAAGACTATACAAAATGAAAAGCATGTATTTTTGGTAAGAAATTGTTTAATCGAAAGTGCAGATCTTTCTTACCTTAAACTTCTTCTAATGTTCTTCTAATTATTAAATTAAATCCAAAATATCATAGCTAAATATATTTATTTTCTATTTGATTTTCAGGTGTCTCAAGGATCAATGGGAGAAAATTGTACCATTTTCTTGATGCTCAATTTAATTCTACTATTATTTGCAGCTTCTTCAACCAATTTCTATGTTCGTCGATCAATTGGAATTAATTTGATAATAATTTATGTAATATTTTTGATTTATTGTTTGCTGGGTGAATATCAAATTATTCATCCATTTGGAACAGATCACTCAGAAGATTATGGATTAGCTTACTTATAATCAATATTTTTTTAAAATTTAACAATAAAAATTAATGTATTTTGAAGGTATTTTTTAATTGGTGTTTGACTTGATCGTGCCTACTGTAAGTGCAATTAAGAAACTCTTCGAAATTCAAAGTCTTATAATACCACTTTTTCAAAATAAAGAACCGATTTCTTTCAAAATCCAAACCTGTAACCATCTTTCATCTACTTAAAATATTTTTTAACACAAATTGATTTAGCACAAATTGATTAATTGTGAAAGTCTTACTTGAAGTTCATTCCGATGTTGTGTGAACAAGACGAATCCAAAAAAGTTTAATTCGAAAAAGGTGAATAACCCACTTCATTCAAAGTTTCCCTTCGAAGATTCTTTTTCATCTTCAAACAAACCAATTCCAGTGGATATGTATAATTAAATTCTAACAAACAACATAAAATTCGCATCAAATTAATTCACATATAAACCAAAACAAAAAAAAAAACAATTTAATTAACCAAATAGCTTCAAGATCTATCTCAAGGGCTGTAATATCTATCTCCACACTCATACACATTCACACTTACATACAAACTCGTATATTTATATTTCTGATTTATCTTTGAGAGTCCTTGAATTTTATTTTCTTTTTCTATTTTTTGCTATCGTCGTTGTTGTTGTTGTCTGTGGGTTTATTGTTTTTTTTTTTTTGGCTTTTTCGTTACGACCATTACATTTTGAGACATTCATAATAATATGTTACGAGTAACGTATATAGAGAAGGCGTACTTAAACTTAACCGACAACAACACAGTTCTAATGAATAAACATGTAAGAAAATATGTTATCTCTGGCAATGTCTCCTCGAACCAACGCCACCGCTCACCGCCCGCCGTCGCGTCCTCTACCGCCACACGCCCGCCGCCGACGACGCTGTCACCATAATTCCAATGCAAATATGTGTCCCTTCAAGGAGTCACATTTTAACATACGTGTTTGTTTTTCACAACCTCAACCTCTGCACGCCATCAAGCTCAAGCCTCGAAGCTGCAAAGCTAAAACCAAAACAAAAACAAAAAAAAAAAGAAGT
This sequence comes from Scaeva pyrastri, assembly GCA_905146935.1. Taxonomy (NCBI): domain Eukaryota; kingdom Metazoa; phylum Arthropoda; class Insecta; order Diptera; family Syrphidae; genus Scaeva; species Scaeva pyrastri. The sequence continues at coordinate 132,876,975 of LR989927.1, forward strand.
AAAATAAAAGAAAGGAAAAGTAGAATAAAAAGAAAAGGACTAAAATCATCAACGAAAATGTGTGTGCGAAAGTCAAAGTAAAGCTAAATCCTTAAACTTTTTCGCTGTCGTAAAATTTTATTGTGAACGTGACTTGTCATTGTGTTTTTAGGCTTTAGTGTTCTAAGACGATGTGAGTTTCGCACGTTGCAGGACCTTTTTGTCAAAACTTAGGTTTTATGGGCACACATACGAGTATGAGAATATGTATGTATGTGTGTATCTAAGTATGTACGAGTATAGGTGTAGTGTGTAGGTTAAGTAAGGTTGCTGGGAAGGACGACAAGGTAATGTGTGATGTTACATTTTACGCACTTATGCGTAATTTGTTTGCAGAGTTTCGTTCTTTTTTTTTTTTTGATGGGATAAGGGTGTGGAACGTGTGTTTAAGTAGAGTTAAGCTTCTTTGTCAAACCTGTAGCTAAGTGGAATTTAATTGATAAAAGGTCCTTATGGAAATGAAAATTTCCTCTCATTTTTGAAATAATAATCAAAACCATATACAAACACACATTAAGGTACATACATACACAAAAGCAAAAGAGTATACAGTTGATCTTAAAATTAAACTGAAAGCTCATTGAGGTGTTGTTTGTATTTTAGTAAAATATATAAAACAGTGAAAACGGTAATTTTTGAAAATTTCCTTAAACTGAATTGGGTATTATTATATCATTACACGGCATGATGTTGTTTGGAAAGCGATTTTCAAAACTTATAGTAGTTTGAGGTGTTATTTTAACAGCTAAAGAGATTTACCTACTATCAAAACATTTCATCCTTTTTGAGTTTTTTGAACTTTGTTGATAATTTATAATAAGACATAATAATATTAGTTTAAGAAACATCATAACATGTTTCTATCACCATTACGGTGTTTACTGCAAAACAATCAAAAAAAGTTAACTCGGGCGTATACGTAATATTTTTCTTTTTTATTTTAAAAATTAAATATATATATGTTCAACTTTGAATTTGGGTATTACAGTCGTTAAGGAAAGGAGAACGCATTCCGATTCCGTGCATGCGATAGGGGAGGGGTGATTAAAACCTACCTAAAAATCCTTTTGGAACACTTCCCTCTCAATGTTAACAATAAGGAATTACTACAGAAAGATATAAAAAAATTTATATATAAAATTTAAATATTTTATTTCTTGTCAGCTTACTGCTTTGCAATAGTTATATAGGGTGGTTAAATTTTAGGGGCGATGGTCAAATCTCAATGTGATTTATTCGAATGGAATCAATATAGTAGAGAAGTTTTTGACAAACAATGGTTTTAATTTTTTTTTCAACGAAGACGATTGCAACGGCCAACACTCGGACAGTCAACGTTCAGACGAAAAACAGTTAAAATTGAGAATAATTTCACGGAATGCGATTTATTGATTGTCATCATAAAAGTGAATCGAACGAAGAACAGAATCCAATTTAATTGGAATGAAAGATCAGTAGTTCGAATTTGGTCTTCAGATAAGGACTTCCTCTCCATTGAATTTCCATTGTGTCGCAGTCACTTGGATCACATTGTCAAGCAGTTCCTTAAGGGGAAACAGCCAACCGTTGAACAATTTTGGAAAGATTAAATTATACTAAGTGATAATGATCGATCCCACCTACAGCTGTAGGGTTTCTAAGTTCAAAAATTCGGTCTCGTCGTCAGTCGAGCTGTCAACGTGATTTGACTTTGAATGATAAAATGTATGGTTTTGATGACGGCCTCTTTACTCCTAGTATTGCCGTTCATTAATCCAAATAAGATTTTTATAATAGGCGTTTTTCTCCTCAGATCATGTTCAGAATGAAAAATGAAACCTAAATTTGATGCCCTTTGACAGTTTAGAAAAAAGCCTAATTTTGAAGAATGATCGATTTACAACATTTTTTGTAAATAATAGTCAAAACTCGAAAAAAAACATATTGGATCAACAGAAAATGATAATGCACGAGAAAGGATAGGATTGACCACAACCCAACTAAAGGTATAATTCCATCTAAAGGTTTTGTGGCATCGATCACAGATGGTGCGGATCGTCCACTAGTCCACCCAAATGTCTTGTAAAACAATCAATTTCATAAATTATTAGAAATTTTCGAAGCTTCACACACAATGCATTTTTCAAAAACATATTTACATATTTACAACGAAGCAATCTGCTGTTGATTTTTCACATTGGGCAAAACGAAACAGATGATGTTAACAACTAGGAAATGAGCTTCGGTTGTCCTGCCACTCGTTCTATTTTTTTAATAAGCTTGAAAAGTCATCTAGAAATTATAAAAAAAATGCAAATGCAAAAATTTTACAATATTTTTCCAAAACTTGAGTTTCTGCATTAATTTTTGGCGAGACGCAGTTTGCCGGGCCCTTTAGTAGTTTTAATTTTGTCCGCAAGGTTTATCTAAAGACATCTTTAATAAAAGCCTTCTTCTGTTAATTAGCTATTTTAAACGAATAAAAAGAATTTAAGCCAAATCGGCCCAGTTGTTCTCAGTTGATGAATTACTATATCTTTTTCACACCATCTTTTTGTATGTAATATGTAACATACACATAATGTATACTATATGAGAATATTTTCGTAAATTTTCCAATGTTCTTAATAGTTATTTGAAGACAAAGACGACAAATCAAAAACCATGAAAATCCGGCCAGCCGTTCTTGAGTTATTAAGTGTTCGAACATGTATTTATATTTATAATGAAAATATTTTTAAAAACCGTACAAGGTGTGGATTCTAAAAAATATTATAAAAGTGATTAAATGTTGATAATTAATAGGCTTTGGTTCTTCTAAGCTGTTGCGCCACTTAATGTGTCAATATTTGTATATAAACTCTTACTATAAAAACAAATTTTAAAACATACCATGCACATTTTTATGGATGCAGTGAATTCTTAATAAGAATACCATTGCCATCAAATAAAATTCAAAGTAAAAAATTCTTAACTGATAATATTTTAATGAGCTTAAAGTAGATAAGTTCCGAAGAATTCGAGAGTTTTTTTTTAATACCTTAATTTGGTAAATTTAAATAATTACTACACAATTATACAGGTAACTCTATCTGGTATCTTTTTCTCCGAAAAAAAAAAACATGTTCTAAATCTTCTTTCCTCGGGGATTATACTTAAATCATAAAATCCTCCCATCTGTTCAGTTGTAACACTTGAAGCATTTAAACATTATGATCTATTCAAAGCTCGGGGTACAGTTAGCAATGTGAACCTACTTACTTACTTACACCAACAAAAACAACAAAAAATAATGTGTTGAAGATAAAAGAACTGTCCGCAGACCAAAAGAAAAAAAAATTAAAACATTATTCTTCCTCTCAGAAAAAAAAAATACTAATTAATTGTTCGTCCTTTTGCATAATAAGGATTTAGTGTCGTTTTTTTTTTTCTAGTGAAATTCATTTTCCACGAACACAAAAAATCCTTCAGCTAACGAGGACCCAAGAAAAATATTGTGTGTTTGTTTTTGGACTAAATAGAGTTGTATATTCTCGTGTATATGAGTAGAAAAAAAAAGGACGAAAAGGACACCAGGAGACAAATGAAAAACAAAAATAGAAAAAAAATCCCATTCAAGTATGATGGAAAGTGACAGTTTGAGTCATCGTGGGTTACACACAAACAAAACAAAGTTTCTACTCTTTATTCCGAGGGGGCGGAGGCTAAAAGAGTAATTGGGGTAATTTAATAAAAATAATTTAATATGCAAGTGTTTGTGTGTGTGTGTGTATGTCCATATCCTGAAGGATTATTCTTTTTTTTTTGGCTAAGATAGGAGGGTTGTATGTATGTATGTATGTGTACTTGTTCGTACATGTGTTATGATTTATTAAGAGGCTGTTAAGCTACCTGCGTGTCGCAGGATAGCATGTGATGTTAAGATGATAAATTACTGATTCAAACCTTCTTCTAGTTGGGTTTACATACATAGATATGAAAGTGCGGGCCTAGACCGACGGAACGATAAATCTCTGACCGTAAAAGTTTCTATAAGGTTGATATGTTTTCCATGGCTATTTATATAGTACGAGCGATGCTAAGAAATTGATCAAATAAAAACCACATACAACTTTTAAAGATAAGGGGTAAGGTTATTGATATCAGCCCATGAAGATTCATAAAGGGAACGGTTGTATCCAACCGAGTTCATAGACACTACACCCTTTTAATAGGAAGAAATCATCTGATTTTGTACCTCATTCTAACTTAAAAATAAATAAAGTCTATAATTTCAAATTCACAATATTTGAAGTGAACTTCCCTCATAAAGATGAATATTAAAATTAGAGCCAAGCTTTCTTGTGTACAGAAACTGCAAACATTATAAATCATGAAATATTGACTTGCTAGAAGTTCCAATTCTAAATGCAAGGTAGTAAAACATTAATCATCCAATAATTTTTGAAGTACTTTAATGAAAAATTTAATTTTGAACTTACAATGATATTCATAAGGTGGGTACTGCGTGTTGTTACACATTTACGAGGGCAGTCCGATAAGTACTTAGCGTCACCGGCTGATTTCGCCACTATCGTAAGAAAAATTTATTATCGTGTAGTACATCCTTTCCTTGCTCCTGTTAAAATTTTAACCATATTGCATTTGTTTCGTTTAGTGACCGTTGACAAAACATGGACAGAGACCAAGGAACAATGGAAACAGTGGACTTTACCCGGCGAATGTGCTCCGAAGAAGGCGAAAACTTTCGGAAAGGTAATGTGAATTCACAAGGTGTGATCCACATCGGCTACCTGGAAAGGGAAAAAACGGTCACAGGGCTCTACTATGCCGAACTATTGGTCCGATTCGACCTCGAAGTGAAGAAAAAACGGCCCCATTTGGCGAAGAAAAAAGTGCTCTTCCACCATGACAACGCACCAGCTCAAACCTCCACCGCCACCGTCGCCATAGCAAAATTGGTAGCAACAGCTGTCCACCATATCCACCGTGTTCTGCAGATTTGGCCGCTTTTCCAAAATTTTAATTTTTCTTTTGTAGCCAAAGTACTTATCGGCTTGTTGATATGTCTTACCAAGAAAAGTCTGTATTCACAAGAACTATTGGGACTTGTGCTGTATGTGCGGTTTCTACTTCATGTTGAAATTACATGTTTAAGTTAACAAAATCCTTCTCATTCAGTACCGACTTTAAAAATCCTTTATTATTACCTAGTAGTTATTGCTAGTACCAATAACCCTTTTAGTGGTGGTGTCCTCCAAAAAGTACGACCCAATCACTCTTCCTGCGTGAATGCCGCCGCCGCCGCCGCACAGTGGCGCATATTGACTTTTTTGGTTGCAAAAATCATAGCTCGTAAACAAATAAAGATATCGAGATAATTTTTTTTTCAGCTTGAAGGAAAATTCCAAAGCTATAAATTTTGTGAATTTTAAGAAAAAATATTTACAGGGTGTTTCAGAATTTTCTGCTGAAATTCGACTTTCTCCCAATAGAAAATGCACTTAATATTTTACCTCAAAAAATTTACAAATTATTTACAAGCTGAAATAAAAAAAAAATATAATTTTTAAACAAGATTTTTCGATTTTAGCCTCTAAACTCTGAAACTTTTCATAAAACAAATGTTTTTTCTTTGATTTTAAAAATAACGAAACTTTGACTACCTGTAACATTCGAATCCTTCGACCGATTTTAAATTTTTTTTCGGATTTTGAAGCTTCCAATATTTCCCAATCCAGTAATCAAATTAGTTTTGGATTTGAAACATACACGAAAATTGAATTTTGCAAGCACTTTTGCAAAAAGGCGCCACAGTGCGCCGTGCCTACATCCAACGCAGATTTCCAGTGCCCTGGAATGGAAATTTCGACACAAAATCCTCCTTTTTATTCTTGAGTATGAAGATGACTTGACTATAATTTACTGTTAGCACATTAATTGATGTACGTTTTAACACTTTGTACTGGAAAATATGTAGTTCTCCAATGGTTCCGGTCTGTTGGAGTTGAGAAACAAACACCAGAATATTGGCCTATAGTTATCGAACACGCTAAGAAAACCGACATGTTGGAATTCACTACCTGCACTCAAACCTCGAATTGACACTCTTGTGGAGTATAGAGTTCCATTACTGCTACTGTCAAGCTCACAAAAAATGTCTGAAAATGATTCGTAAGGGTAATTAAAGTGGCACCATCTTGTATTTAAGTAAAGAGTTTTAAAATTACTCTAAAAAAATGGTGGGATATAACCTCCTTCGTGTGGAACTTTAAAGAAACAAGAAGGCCTCCCTCGACTTCTTAAGACTTAACTTAAAGTTTCTCTCGTAGATTAAATTACAAATTCTCCACATTCAAGGTCAAAAAAGCCAAGATTCAATCCAAAACACAAACAAAAAACTGAAATAACTCCAAAACAATACAATCTTGGTCCTTTTTAATGGGATTTATGTGTTTGCTCAGAGCACCTTAAGGCTAATAACCAAAAATAGTCCCTCTTATTAAGTGGAATATGTATACCTGCCTCCCCAGTAGCCACTTTTTCCTGAATTTTCAACTTCTATATGTCAATTGTTGTTTGAAAAGTAATAAAACGATTTCTGTTTTGTTTCCATTGCGTCCAGAGGAATAAGCCACCACAACTATATACATATGTACCTACGCAAAAACCATAAGAATAAATCTGGCCTGCGGGACCAAAGAGACCGACCATTCTGCGATTTCTTTTTGTTTTGTTCCTTATCAAGTTTTGTAATAATTTTTGTTTCCCTGTCTCTAAGTCTTTCTTGTTATTTTTTTTTCTTTTTTTTCGGGAAAAGCAATAACAGAAAAATCCGAAATTAAGACACTGACAAAGTTTTCCTTCGTCCTTTTTTTTTTTGGTCTTCTATTTATCGCGTTTAGGAAGCCGTAAAGGCCTTAAAGTCTACACCCCCAAGGCCAACGCCACTGACGCTACTTTCAATCTGTACGACCATTGCCGCCGCCGCGCCGCTGGCTGCTACTGCTGGTACCGCCATCGCCACCTCCACCTCCACTTCCACCGCCAGCCACGTGCACCGCGCCATATCGGCGGGCTTTTGCAAATTTCCCAATTATTATATTTTTATCTTTCTCCATCATTTTATTTACTTTTGTTGTTTATTGTTTTGAAAGCAGAAGTTTTATTGCTTTGTGCGGTTCTACCAATGTCCGGTCACTTATTTTCGTTTCAATTCAGTTTTTTTTTTTTTTGAAACGAGGAAAAATGTTGAAAGAAAAAAATCGATCTCCTATATTCTCGCGTGTATCTTAAATTAAAAAAAAAAAAAGACGATGAGAGGATGAAACATCGAACTCCTGTTTTTTTATATTTCGATAATGTATACATAGTACTTGTGTTGATTTTTCATTCTGTTTTGGCTTTAAGCGGGGAAAAAGAGAATTAAGGACTTGTAAATTGTTAAAAATTGGTTTTTAATTTTATTGACCGCGAAATATTTTATTGTTTGTTAATGGGGATTCACGTTGATAAATTGGACTTTCCAGCAGACCACAGTAAGTGAAAGAGGAACTTTTAATTTATTGTTAACAGCTGTTCCAATCCGGTACGAAGATAGTTCTTAAAAATATTGTTCTGGAAATAATAAATTCCTTTTTAACTCTGTTTTTTTTTTTGGTACTAAAATTGCTCTTAAAATAATAATTTTGCAATGCAAGAAAAAAGTAATTCTAGAATTTCTAAAACCACATCAGTAGAAGATTCATAAGCTACTTCTGTGACTGTGCAAGTGGGGGATTTTATTATGGCGTTATGTAAAATAACACTTCAAAGTCTGAAATTTCATGACAAAAAGACGAAAAAAGAAAACTCATGCATTTGCCAACATTTCAAAGTGGACAGAATAGTTTTGTAAAAAAAGTGGTTAAGTCTAGTCCACTGAGGTCACTTTTCCCCCTTTAAAATGAGTATTCTAATCAAAAACCATTTTTAAAAATCCCTATTGCAGAAATTCCAAAACTGTCATAAAACTATTCAATATAGTAGAGTGTTCTAAAGCCTAATATATTTCCTTATCAGTCCAACTTTTGAGAAATACAAACAATACATCTAAGTTTGATTGACATTTCAACTGTCAAAGTGAAAGTGTAAAAATTTAAAACTCTTCCGGTTTTTTTTTTCGAATTTAAGTAAAATAATAAGTTATTATAAAGTTAATTGACGCGAAACAGCTCTTATAACTACGTTTAATCAATATAAATTGAAGATTTGCCAGTACCAATAAAGGTATCTCAGTTTGAAAACAAAAAAAATTAAATCTCTTTCAACCAATATTAATTTGCTGCATTACGGATTCTGCTTAATGAACCGCAAACGCGGAATAACTGAAATTTCACCCGAGTATAACAATTGCAACAAAAGGAACTCCGTAAGCAAAGCGCCCACAATGGAAGTTGGAAAACTCTCGGTCACTGATTTGAAATCAATTTTAAATGATACCTTGGCTGAAAAGCTTAAGGACCTGGCCACCAAAAAAGATTTAATGTCACTCTCAAATGAAATAAATTCACTAAAATCGATCAACACTCAACTTAACAACAAACTAACAATGATGACGGAAAGGTGCGAGCTTCTCGAAACTCAACTGGAACTTTTATCACGTAAAGCCAACGAAAAGTCTATTGTAGTACACCTTCCTTTAGACACAGAAACCGATGCAATCCAATTTGCAAAACAGACTTGCGAAGGGCTTCTGATGTTAAACGAAGGCGAAGAAGTGCAAGTTAAGAGCTCCCGACAAATACGCAACAACAATGTCCAAAGAGGTACTGTCATCATGGAGCTTAACTCTGCGGAGGTCACCGATAAAATTATGGCCGCTGCGCACAAACTTAAAGACACCGGAATAAGCATATTTCGCGAACAATCACTTTTGTCTCGAAAAAAAGACAATCCCTACTTGCAATCAAAAACAAACTATTGGAAATTAATCGAAACGTGAAAATTATAGTTAAAGGAGACAAATTGCAAATCAACAACCAACATTTTGTATACAAAATCTCACGAGGATTAGCTGTCAAAACAGCAACCGAATTGTCATTTGTAGTGCAATTGTTTGGCAACAACGCATACGATCTATTTGACTGCAGCGAGGGAATGCAGTTAGCCCCGGTTGCGGATTATCCAACATCATCAGGCTCTCAAGCGAATGGAGCGCCACCTGGAAGTCAAAACTTGCATGTTAGAGCTGGAAATCAATAGGGTAAATCTGTCGTCTGCCAATATTTAATTAATTTTCAAAATTTAAGTATTTGTTCTTATAATATTACTGGCCTCAAAAGTAAGCTTTTAATGCCTGATTTTTTTAAATATATTGAACAGTTTGATATTATAATCCTCTTAGAAACATTTTTAGAAAGCAAGCACGAAAATGAATACTATAAATATTTTAAAGACTTTAAAATCATGTTTACACCAGCAAGTAGAACTAGTTTGTATGGGAGAGCCAGTGGGGGTATTTTATGTGGGATTAAAAAAAGCGTATGGGGGCATTTTGTTAAATTTAAAACTATTGATAACAGAATCTTTTTTCAAATTTTAAGCAATAACCTTAATTATTTTATCATTCCTGTGTACTTAAACTGCAATAACTGGCACAACGAATTTAACGATCTAGTAGATTTTATGAACAATTCAGCATTGGAAAACGTTATGATTATTGGAGACCTAAATGCTAGGATTGGCTTATATCAAAATCCTTCTGTACATTATCTTCGATCTATGTTAGAGAGTAATAGAAACTCAAAAGATGCTATTTTCAACCGGAATGGCAGAAATTTAACTGAATTTTTTGAACTATTTGGGCTTTGTGTGCTTAATGGGTCATCTAAAGGTGATATTAATGGAGAGTTTACATTTGTGAGTGGTCAGGGACAATCTGTCATTGATTTTGCTGCGATGTCAGAACATTGGTTGAGTTCGTTTAAGGACTTTGAGGTTGCTTTAGCAAATTTTTCGGCACATATGCCAATAGTTGTTAAAACTCAATTTACTACAGAAACTCCGCAATCGAATTTGACAAATTTACACAGACTTAAATGGTCGGAGAGTAACGCCCCACTCTACAAAAGGCTTATGAGCCGTCATACCAACTCCCTACTTCAGACGTCTACAAACACCGTTGAGGAGATTTGCGATAGGTTAGTTAGAGTAATCAAATCTTCAGCACCATTTGCACTCAATAACATTAATTCATTTCACCCTGTGAACAAATGGTTTGATAAAGATTGCAGAAATCTTCGCAAACTATCATTCGTCTACCTTAAGCTCTTTCGATCAACAAATGCTCTTTTTTTTAAACACATTTACCTTCACGTAAATAAAGAGTATAAAAATTTGTGTTTAACAAAAAAAACTGATTACCTTAAAAATCTTGCTAAGAATTTGGAAAACTGTAGGGACTCCAAATCATTTTGGAATAATGTTCGCGAGCTAGGTAGTCGGAATCAATGTATGAAGAACTCTCTTGAAGCTGAGACACTGGCAGCTCATTTTAAAACTCTTTTGGCGGCTGACGAGAATCTTCATACTTTTGATTACGCATTGCCTAACACGGTGGTAAGTGAGCTGGATAGCTCTATCTCTTTAATGGAACTTGAAATTACGCTTCACAAAATGAAAAACAATAAAGCTCCTGGCATAGACGGCATTCCAGTAGAATTCTACAAAAATAGTACTGCGGAACTCAAACATTACCTTCTGTGTTTCTTTAATAAAATGTATAACGATGCTTGTGTTCCAAGCAGCCTTAACAAAGCTATCATTTTTGCAATTTTTAAGAAAGGAGATCCGAATAACGCAGAAAACTACAGAGGTATTTCGATATTAAATACAGTTAGAAAGATATTTTCCGCAATCTTGTACGAAAGGCTTACAAAATGGATTGAGAATAAAAACCTTCTTAGTATGTTCCAAGCTGGTTTCCGGCCTGGATTTTCAGCAATGGATCATATCTTTGTGATCTCTTGTATTGCCAGAAAATTTATTGACCAAAAAAAAAAACTGTATACTTGCTTTGTGGATTTCAAAGCTGCATTTGACAAAATTAACAGGCAAGCTTTAGTCTATAAACTTTCATGCCTAGGAATTTCACGAAAATTTCTGTCGATGTATGTCAAATTTATCTCATCATCAAATGCAAGTGTATGGGATGGAAACGAATTATCACAGTGGTTTGAAACGACAGCAGGTGTCCCTCAAGGTTGTATCCTCAGCCCATTATTGTTTGCCCTGTTCATCGACGAAATATCTGACCTTCTTCCTGGTGGAGTTTCGTTTGCAAATATTGCAGTGAAAGTCTTGCTTTATGCTGATGATTTGGTTATGTTGGCGGATAGCCCTTCTAACCTACAACTGCAACTAAACAGACTTAGTTCGTTCTGTGATTTATGGGGTCTCCAAGTTAATACGCAAAAAACTAAAGTAGTTATTTTTGAAGCAAGACAAAGTAGAAGACAAACAGAGGAAAAATGGTCGCTTAGGAATGAACGTTTTGAAATTGTTCAGGAATTTAAATATTTGGGAGTTTTGTTGACACACAATATGAATTTTGTTAAGCATTCTGAAAAGAAAAGTAATGAAGCAAAATTAGCACTAAACATGATGTGGCCAAAGTTTTTTGCTAACCAAAACATTGATCTGGCTTCTAAATACCGAGTATTTAACTCAACCGTGAACTCTTGCCTTTCTTATGGAGTGCAAATTTTCGGGTATATACCGCTTGAAGCTTTTGAAAGTTTGCATAGGCATTTCTTTAAGCGCTTATTTAGACTTCCAAATTCAACACCAAATTATGCTATATACGTAGAGTCGGGTATTACACCTATATATATACAAAACTTAAAAATAAATGCGAACTATATTACTAGTATTATGAAGCGAAGCAACAGCTGTCTTCACAAAGCCATTTTGAAAAAACTTCTCCAAATAAATGCCTCCCCTTTCAAAGAGTGGAACCAGCTCGCTCTGCGCCACGACGCATTTCTTTCTCTATCAGAGTCAAATGTGAACGAATGGCATGAGCAGTTTTCAAAGGTGATCGCTAATGTTGATCAAAAAATTTATACTGAAAATCTTGCCAGTGCAAATTCATCAACATCCAGAACTATTTACAGAAACCTAAACCACGAACTTTTAACTGATGCCAACTATTTTCGAAGGGAGTTTTCAGTCGAAACCATAAGTATTATCTTTAGATCCAGAGTTGAAATCTTAAATCTAAACTTTATACCGTACCGAAACGATCTGAATCAGCTTTGTAACTTATGTAACAGAAGAGATTTAGAAGATATTAACCACTTCTTAGCAGTCTGTCCATTATTGCAGGAAATTCGTCGGTTATATTTCCATGAAAGTTTTCTTTCGTTACAGCGACTTTACGAAATTTTAAATGGAGCAGCGGGCTGGCTCAGTCTTTATAAATATTGCCAACATGCTCTTGCATATCGGAACAGTTTTTTGTAATAAAGCCCACATATTTTCTTGTTTCAATAGTTATTGTGGTTTAAACTTTTCTTATTGTAGATTGACTATTATTCAGAACTGTTTTATTTTTATTTTGTGTTTCAAATCATTTAAAATTGTATCTAATATCATTTGTATAAACCTTCAATCTTACATTGTGTAATACAAAATTGTTTAAATTTTTTATTTAAATTTTATTTTGTGTTTCAAATCACCTAAAATTGGTATGTTTCAAATCATTTAAAATTGGTTTTGTTATATTTTTTTTTTTCTTCTTTTTTTTACTTAAATCATTTATTGTAAATATATACTTTACACTTTATTTTATTTTATTTCATATGAAATGTCATTTCAGGCAGACGGCAGGATTGCCATGTCCTTATTCTTAAGATAACAATATTGTAAAACTTGATGATGAAATAAAGAATTTATCTATCTATCTATCTATCTATCTATCTATCTATCTACATCTAAGTTCCATTTTGTAAATAGTTGAGTTCCATCAGGTTTTATTCTTGGTCCTTAACTCTTTCACTATAAGTTAAAGATGTTTCGAAATTTGATAGTCCATTTGTCGATATTTCACTGTGTTATTATAAGGAAAATAAAATACATTTGAAGTCAACATCATTGCTTTCTGTGAAAATATTTGAGTCGAAAATTGTCAAGATTGTAGCATATATTGAAAATTGTATTTTGTTTAACTTAAATAAATTTGAAGTCAATATCGTTGCCCATTCTCGAGATATTAAAGTCAAGAAATAGTTTTTACTAATTTTTTGTAGTATTTTTTCCACTTTTTTATTTTTTGCAAAAAAAACTGTCAGATGTCAAAAACTTCATTTCACATAGCAAAAAACTATTTTGAAGAATATATAATTTTTTCTTCATTGTACATTTGAGTGCTAAACCTTTTATTTAGTTAAAAAAAAAAAATTACGCTAGATATGTTGAACTTTTTTCAAAATTAATACTTAATGTGTATCACATAACGTGTTGCACTTCAAATTTATTTGAAGTCAATAGTATCATCCGTTTCCAACCAAAATGTTCACTATTTTTTTAAATTGCTATATTCAAAAAATCGCTCGACAAATATTTATGAAAGTCCTTTCAACTTCCTTTTAAAGTTATAACCCGTCGAACAAAATTTATCTCTTCTCATTCTTGCGATACCGTCGACGAATAATGGTATCTCAAATGTACGAACGTACTTTCGTACTTACACACAAACATCTTCATCTTTAGAAATGACGGATTGAGATTCTAGGAACCTTAAAACGTCCAGATTTGTCAAAAATTTCAAATTGACAATTCGGACCGATTACAATAAGTCTGTTCAATGAAGCTGTTCCGAACAGTTTGGAACAGTTTAGAACACTTTAGAACAGCATTTTCTATACTTGCTTTTTAGGTAGAACAGAATTGTGAAAAGTGTCAAAATCATCTGTCTGTAATTTGTGATTGTTTTTCATTTCGTCTGTTGTGTTTTACATTTCTTTTGTGTGAGAATGAAGTAAATAAAATATTATATTTGGAACAGTTTTAATTGATTTTTATGTTGGAAACTAAATAATTGGTTTATTTATCAAAAATTGGTAATAAATTTTTATAAAACGTGAGTCAAAGCAAAACATTTTTTGTTTACAAATTCAGATGCCAGATTTTTGACTGTTCTACATAAGTTGTCTGACGTTTATTGTTCTGTTCTATCCTATCCTACGCTGTTCTACTCTGTTCTATCCTACTCTAAAACTCAGTGAACAGACTTAATTACTCCCTATCAGAAGTTAACAAGGTATTTTATCTTAAATGTAAGCCTCTGGTCTATGATGTCCCAAAATAGGCGTTGACGCATAATATAAGTGAATGTGACATTTGAGTATCAGTGTTAATGCATTGACTCGAAAACACTTTGACTATCACACGATGCCCACTAGTCAAGGCGACATACATATGTACATATGAATGAAATTAATTTTTCAGTTTTTACAATTTAATAGCAACAAACAAAATGGCTAAAAAAATATTAAGACGACTGTTTTAGACAATGAAAATGATCAAGCAGTAGAAGACCTTTGCGAAAGCACCGTTCTGTCTAGACAAAAAATTGGTTAAGGTTCCGAGAAGAAGAAGGATTTGGTGAGAAATTATTACAAGAATTATGTGCTAAAGAACCAAACTTGTACCGAAACTTTTTTTTCATGTTAGCATTCCAAGTCGATTACTTATTGCTGACCCTGGTAGAACCTCATATCCAAAAACATGGAACAAATATGCGAACGAGTATTTCGGCTGAGGTTCGATTGGTTCTCAACTTGCGTTTCCTAGCTATATATAATGTATTGCCGATAATTTCAAGTCTATCGAGGGCAATGTCAAAACCGACTTCCGAATATTTTAATAATTTCTGAAAAATGAGCGAATATGACGGTGGATATTTCGAACCTGATTTTCTTGCCCGACTTTTGTCCAAAATCCCCTGAAAATGTTTCGAAGCGCGTTCCATTTATTTCGATCTTCCAACCCATAAAAATATATGGAAACCCTAATTCTTCAGCCACTTGTAGAAAGCACTCATTCTTTGTGTGTATAATTTTATATTTTATAGTCACTATCATAAGTCATTACAGCTCGCATCCCAAAGCGCTGATCGTTTTTGGACAGCCAGGATAAGAGCAGATAATTACGCCTGTTGGGCTGAACTTTTCTTTTCCGGTGCCACTTCCTATTTCTTCACTCATGCTTAAGCATTGACATGGTATGAAATTCTGCCCTGTTAATGATAAGAAGCAGTCATTGCTGACAGTCCTAAAAATGGGTCAACGCCGCCTAATAGCATTAACTGAGAGATTATACGAGTACGATCAGCAAAAATTGTCAAGGCGTTGACTCCAAAATGTGTGTCAATGTACTGGTCAATAAGTGGACAACATACGGAAGTGACATTATTATAAAATGAAATATTACATGGCTTTTTTCTCATTGAAGATAAGATTATTTTTTTTTTTTTTTGAATGCTGGAGAAAAGTTGTATACTGTGGCGTATACTTGATTTTTTAATTGGATAACGTTTTCTTCTTTTAATTTTCAAGTCGTTTATTCATTTACTTTAATTTATTTTCTCCACTCTCTGATTTAAAATAATTCCGAATAATTTTAAATATTTTTTCCAGAATTTTGTTGAATTTTTTGTCCTTACCTTTGATCTTCACGAATCTCGCCTTTCTTCTTCCCCTTAATTGAGTTTTATCAAAATTGACTTAAAATAATTTCTGCTATACTATGTTATGTACACCCTACTAATATGCCCGCTTACTATCCCAGTTCTCATTCATAGAGAAGTTTCATTGTCCCTGCTAACAAAAGTGGATGATAAGGTCTTAGGATGTTTCTTCGCGTGATCTCTGGACCCGTCTGCATCTACATAATATGTATGCATAAGAAGAAAAAAAAGTAATATAGACAGTTTATTGCAGATCATGGTACATAGTTGAAGAAGCTTGTTGATTTAGGCTCAAGTCCGTCCTGGATTACAGTGCCCTTCTTATCAGGTTAGTTACCCCTTAAGCACCCAGTTCTTGGAATTTTTAACATTCTCAGTCTTCAATAAAATTAGTATTTTCCCACCATCATAGTTAATGTAACCAAATAACTAAATACTAATAGTTTTCTTCTTTCTTAAACTTATTTTATTTCAGATGTAAGTAAGTCTATAAATAATAATATTCTTATTAAAATGGGAGATGTGATGTCTGGTAGGATTTGCATTCTGAGATTCCTTACAGCTTACACCATACTCATATCCAAGACAGGGCACAGTCTTCTAGCCATATCTGCTCTCAACATGTCTAATATAATAACCTATTGAAGTTACCGTAAAGTGTCTTCTGTCCTTATCTATCTACATATTTCCACTGAATCTTATGTTTCTATAAATTTGCGTGTTTTCAAATGTAAATTACTATTTTCTTTTGCATAAATGTATACAACTCGAAGAACATCAAGACAAACATAAGTAAACATCCAAAAACTACTCGTTTCTTCCGTATTTGATGTGGAAAATATTCAAAATCCTACTATCTAGTAACTGTCATTTAAATGTCCTTTAAATTAAACCGACAATCGTCTCCTATCTTCTTATGTCACAAGTGTATATATGGCTGAAAGCTGCAGGGAACCATCTTGGCTTCTTCTTCTTCGGAAATACTCAACAAAAAAAAAAGGGGGAGGAAAAAAAAAACCACCTCCTCTTCTTCGTCTCATAAGAGCATTATATACCTACTCGTATACACCAAAGGTTCTCTTCCAAGCATTTGTCCATCATATTTTAAGTTAAACTGTGCGCAAAATAGTTAAACAAAACCCAGGGCAATGAAAAGACAAGACAACCAACTGCCATTTAATTTTAACAAAACTTTCACCGTTCCACTGCAGCACCTTCCCCTCCTCGTCCGCGTCCTCATCCTCGTCCTCGTCCTGATGCCCTTGCTTCTTTCTTACTGGCCATGGCCAAGTCCTTGCTTCGCACTCAAGTCTCGGCCCATTACCATTATAATCATTTTCCTGTTTACTCACTGCAGAAGAAAGACTCGAAAGTTCGGATGGCAACCAACAACCGACAAACCACACAGAGTGGGAGCCACTCTCTCACCATTTTATATGTCCTTCTTTTGAACGGAAGAATTATCCTCTCCTCCGGGCTTTAACTATATACATGTTGTTGGGTGGAATACAGTTTCGGTTCCTGCCGTCACAAGTAGTTTCCTTCAAAAAAAAAAAAAACTGAAAAAAAAATAAATATTAGAAAATGTCCTCCAACGCAACGCCATGCCATGCCAGGATCTAGATCCAGGAAGAAAGTACCTATCTACCTACTGCAATAATCCTCTCACTGTCTTGGCCCAAAACTTTACCAGCTGCTTCTATAATTCTATCATTGCCGGTGTTTTCCTCCATTTTGGTTTATTCATGGTGTTTTGTGCAATTCTAAGAAAAGGACAACAAAAAAAAAAAATAAGGGAAAATGTCGTCCTTGTCAGTTTGAAGGTTTGAACAATAAGTAAAATGTTGGCTTTATGTTTCAGATAAATGTCCACCTACGTGTATTTTATGGACTCGTGTTGAAGATGCTTTCTTCAAACTTGAGGTGGACAAATAATCTTTTACTTTTTATATTTCAATACAATTTTCAAAACCCATGCTATTGGAAAATTATTTTCATAATTCTGTCTGTCCGAAAATTATTACCAATTTTAGAAAATCTCATTCACATAAGATCTGATCTATTTACTGGAATCAGAATTGTTCCATATAAGTAGTAAAATATCAAATAAATAAAGAGTAGGTAGATGCCACGCCCCCTTAATGGAAATACTAGGCTTTCAATTTATTTTATTTCCATTATTTCTATTTCAACCAAGTTTCGATTTCAAATATTCTATACAAGACTTGGAAGTGGTCATTTTTATTTAACCATTTATAAGAAAGTGGGTGGAACCACGCCCTATGCAACGGAAAATCTTAAATTTTGATATTTTTATTTACTTTTACTTTTTTAATATTGGAAAGTACATCATAAATATGCTAATCGGAAAGTTAAGTAGTTGAGTAGGTTTTTGAAGTGCTGTTTCGAAGGAATCACTTATGGTAAGGAGTTGAAACACACTAAGTCTAAATAGACATCAATTGATTTTTCTAATCTTGACTAAGTTTCCAAAATCCAAGAAAACAATAAGTTAAACGTTAAATGGTTCACTGGGGCGTATGGGCGCTTTTTTTATTATAATTTTATTTATCTTTCATGCAGTGCATCTAGTGTTCGTCTGCTAATCTATAGATGCTGGGATTTCAAGTCAAACACTCGACAGTCTCTTTTTACATTGTCCTCAGTTTCTACTGAACACCACCTGTGGAAAATAATACCTGTCCACAGCTGTTAAAATAATCAAGACAGCGAAGCATGAATTTAAAAAACCTTGGGTTAATACTTAAAACTGATAACAACATAAAGGAGAAGAAATACTTGGGCCACAGTTCGAAGCCAGCAGAGTATTCTTTAGTCTGCCAAATCTTTTTAAATCCAGAAACCTTACCATATCTCCTAAGCTGCTCTTGGAGAAGGCGATGTTTCGGCCAGTACATTCATGGATTGGAGAGCCAGATGCTCAATAAAATGCAATCCGACGACCTCTTAAGCACGCTCGAGAAGAAAGTCTTATGAAAATTTTTGATACCCTGTATGAGGAAGGACGATTCCAACCATGAACAGTATCTAATCATAGATATCGTAAACAAAACTAAGCTTTGTGGAATTCCAGGTCACCTAGCTAGAACGAGCGAAGAAGAACCAACTCAGAAAGTTCACTGTGTTCTTTAATGGTATGGGAGACAACGTTGGCGTAGATAGACTAAGACTCCGAAAGCCTTATGGAAATGCTGTGTCTATGGAACCATTGATTTGTTATAGATTTAAAATTTGGCTCGATTTATGTCCTTAGTGATGCCTATTAACTTGGCTGAGCTCTGACATCCTTCACCCAATAAAGAATCTGCTCTCTGAGAAAAATGTGTATCAATTATATTTTATTTAAAACTCAAAAATTAGCTTTATTAAAATTAAGAAATTATTTTAAACAAAAACAACAGGGAATTTCCATTTTAATACTTTTATATCCCTTTTGCAATTCAAAGGAAAAACAATTTAAGCATATAACCAGAGCCGACACCATAGCCATGTTAAGAATTTTCAAAATGCTGTAAATCAAGTTGAATCCGCAGCAACGAAAGTCTCATGGATTTTCATTGAATAAATTATTAAGGACACGTGCATGAAAGGATGTTGTCGGGACCTGTTTAAGCCATGTGTTTGATATACCTGCATATACATATATCTATGTTTGTGTGTATCCTGAGTATATATGTACATTGACGACCAACGACGACGAAGAACGTTGTTCTAGATATTTTTTTTTATTTTAAAGCAGTATTCAGATTTTCGTCAATCAGACCACCCCTACTCCCCCCACCTTGTGTGCCTTCTCGTATACGGACACAACCACGACCGACATACATTGCGCCAATGAAATAAATAATTCTGCGGGCATTGTTAAATTTTCCTCCGCGTCCGCATCCGTATCCGCGCCGCCTTTAACAACACCAGCAACACTTTATACATATGTATGTATGTATGTTTAATAAACAGGAACAGGACGACAATATACCATACATGCAAGTGAACAAAGTTGTTTTCGCACACCTTAAGATGCATGCGAACGTTAATAATTCATTTTAATTTCTCACATAATTTCCAACGTGCTCCGGAATGTCCTTTTTTATATCGAGACCGAGAGAGGACGATGACGATGACGACGATGAAAATGAGGAGGATATGGCTTTGTCGTTTCCGTTAACGTTTGTCGTCATCATCCTTGTCGTTGTCGTCGCCTCCTTATTTGTTCTTCATTCTGAATTTTTGTTTAATATGCTTTGTGCGTTGATAATAATAAAACAAAAAAATAATAAAAGCCAAACAATCCCAGATCCATACATAAATAGCACATGTATGTATGTATGTAGGTAAATCGTATCTATGTGCATATACGTACTCATAGGCACTTTTTATGAACTTATACAAAAAAAAAACCATATGAAGAATGAAGCAGAGTTGCCATAAACGAGTATTTCTTATATGACATTTTCCATTCTCTGGGATGGGAAAAAGTGCAAAAAGTCCATCATCAGTAAAAAAGCAAATGAACTTCACCGAATCGCACGTACTCGTTCTTAAAGCTGAAGTGGATTAGAATCTTCAAAACATAAAAATTATGTATTTCAACAAGCCTGAAATTTCTGATTCCAAAGACTAAAGTAGGGATTAAAAATATGTAAATTTTTTTATATAGTGAAATTTATAACAAGCTGAAGCATAGGTAGGTACTTCAGTCTCAGCCATGTCAGTTATCTAAGGCTTCATTTTTAAAAGGGCTCTTGACTTACAAAAATAAGAAAGTATGATGTATTTTGAATAGACATTTAACAACCAACGACGTTTACGCGATCGCAACCTATCGTGTATATTACTCCATTTTTTATCTTTTGTATAAGGACTAAAACAGGTACCTTAGAAATATGCGGACAAGAAGAAGTGTAAAGTGCTGTGTAGATCACAACCAAACAATAATTATGACGTTTAATCTGAAAATATTTAAAAACATCTTATTTACGTTACTTTAATTTAATTTTATATCCAAAACAAGCTTTGTAAGTAAAGGGTGGTTAAATTTTAAGGTCCGATGTTGACTTTCAATAAAACACAAATTATTTAGAAAATGATTGTCATTTCATTATGATAAAATTGGTATGGTTCAATTATGTATTGAACAAAATATCGGCCAAATGGCAGCCGTGACCTCGGCGGCACACCTCCATCCGATGGTCAAAATTTTCGATGACGCTGAGGCATAATTGAGGTTCTATGCCTTTAATGTGACGAATTATCTCATCCTTTAGCTCTTGAATTGCTGCTGGTTTATATACGTACACCTTTACTTTCTAATAACCCCAAAAGAAAGAAGTCCAACGGTGTCAAATCACATTATCTTGGCGGCCAATTGACATCGTCATTACGTGAGATAACACGGCCATTGAATTTTTCACACAAAAGAGCCATTAATTCGTTAGCTGTATGGCAAGTGGCATCGTCCTGTTTAAACCACATATCGTCCACATTCATTTCTTCCGATTGGGGCCATGAAAAGTTCGTTATCATCTCACGATAGCGAACACCATTCATAGTAACGGCCTCATTTTATTTTTTCGACATTCACTCTTGGATTATCATTCGTCCAAATGCGGTGATTCTGCTTATTGACGAATTCACTGAAGTGAAAATGTGCCTCATCACTGAAGATGATTTTCTTCAAAAATTGATCATCCATTGTTCCGATTTCTTGCCACGATTCTGACGATTGACGACGTTTGAAATTGACGCTTGGTCAATTTAGTTAATCCGAAATTGAGAAATGTCAAATGAAATGCAGAAAAAAACTTTACTTTTAATTTTAATTGTGGTTCACATTCAACATCGGCTGTTAGGGTTTAACGACCCTTTATAAATGCAGAAACTTTTTCTCTATAGATTTTATTGTAACACTATGAGTTCCTCAAAGCAGTCATTTAAGGCCTCCTCTATTTATCTTAATTATTAAAAAACCTTCCCCCTTTCATACACTATAGGAAATTAAAGACACTAAGTTTTCTTTGCCAAAGAAAAACAAAATGGCAAAGAATTTTTATTAAATTTTATTCCATAATATTCAAATTGGCTGAAAAGAACTATGTCTTATAGTTTTTGACAAAAAGATGACTTTTAGATAACTTTAAATACAAGAGTGATAGAAGGCTCACGAAACTAGCCAATGCAGATACGCCACAGCAATAGATTGATGTAAAAAGAGGTTTTCGAGAATTTGATCAAACTTGGAATTGATAATTTATTTTGTCTTCTTGCACCTTTTATAAATAATTTACTTATTTCCAAAAACACAAAATAATTATTATTGAAAATAGAGAAAATAGTCCATCTTGGCCAATTTTAATGCGTGGTACCAAAAAAGTTATGGTCACCCTTAGACCTATGAAAACAATTTTTTCTTTGGCTGATTTGGTAACCATAATTACTTCTGAAAAAAGTTGACCCTATTCATAATTTGGCATTTTTGTGACAAGGCAATCGGTAATATTTCAGTCCATTTTTTAATAATTTCAGTTTCTAGACTTAAAAAAAAATACTTAGAATCCACATCTGTCGCCCAAAGAAATAATGGGGAGGGTCTTATAATGGCCACGCTTTACATGTCTCTTTCTTTTTAAGCGAGTTTTACGAATTTCTATGAATATCTATGATTTTGACATTTCTCCAGAAAAATCTTCTAATCGAAATAAAATTCGAAGCAAAAAGTCACGTTTCACAAGCTCTGTTAAGTTTTCTTTAGAACTAAAAGTTCCAGCACAATTTGAAAATCTCTACATATTTCGTTTTAATAACTACTCTTAATGTTAAGTCACCAGGATACCGTTATTGGACTAACCTTAACTCAATCCCCAATGAATAAGTCCCAAAGGAGTGGAATAGTACAAAAGACAAATATGCGAATTCATTCGTTCAGAAGTGGACTTGCTGCCCTGGCGGTTGGCAATGATGATAATGGATGTAGTGCTAGATTACTAATCTACAAGCTTTGAGTTCAAGACCAACTATAAGCAGTTTCTATTTCCTCAAGTTGTGGAAAATTAAAATAATTATTGCTCAGAACACCTGAAGCTTTTTTCCAGTCCTTCGTCTTCTAAAAAGTTATCATAATTTCTTGAGTGCCAGAAAACTATACAAAAAACACGCTCTTAAAACCAACTTCTTGGAATAGTTCTTAAAATTTAAAATACTGCTTTTCTGTTGTGTCACTTACAATATTTGAAAAAAGAATCCTGGAGATTTGAACTCAACTTAAATACCCTTTGGTTTTAGAAATGTCTTAGCAATGGTCGACACGTCGCCAATCAGTCAAAATCCCCTGATTAGCACTATCAAAAATTATCCGTGACACTGATTTCTTTTCTTTTTGTGAATTCTAAAATATTTTATCCCCGAGGTCCTACCAGATACCAACAACTAATAATTTTTTGTTTTAAGAAAATGAAGACCTCAAAGATTGACCAAGAGGTCATTTCCCAAAATAAACGTTAATATATAAGGTTTTTTTTCAAAGTCACAAGACTATTTGCAACTTATGTTATAAATTACTAGAGGAACATAAATGTTTTCATTGAATCGAAGTTATTTATGTAACGTTCGAGTATCACTAGTATTCTGAAGTGCTAAAGGATTCAACGGCAATGCTTTTCCAATGTGAACTGATATTTCGAAAAAAATGTTTGTCAACCGTCTGAACTACCAATTTTCTGTCTCACGACATTTTACGAAACATCACTATTGAAATAAGCAGCAGCTATTTTTAGACCAGATCCGACAAGATTCTAAGATCTGACAAGCGTCTGTCTTAAGAACAAATTTTAAATACTTTGAAAATACGATTCGAAGATTGCTGTCAAGTCTCAACACCTCTTTAAAATTTTCTCGACACCACTACTTGATCCGTTGAAAGATACGAGTATAGAATCCTTCGATAGCTTGCAACTTCAAACAAAAATCAACAGCAACAAAAAAAAAAAACAAAAAAAAACAACAACTATATTTGTGACGTGCTGAAAATCCTTTGATAGCGATTTAATTTTACCTCCTTGGTCCTCGGTCTCCTCGCTCCAGGGTAACATTCTGCACTAGCAGGCACTTATTCTTTATTTCGCCGTTGCTGTTAGCTTTCTCTATTCCCGGATGATTTATTGCGTGCGGATAGCGCGCGAAGGGAGATCTTGCAGCTCACCTATACTATACACTGTATAGCATATAGCGCCCTCTGTTCCAAAACGCACAACAGCAAGGTGAATCGTTAAATGCTTTATGGAGGGAAAAAAGTCGACAATACACTCGTATACCTCTATAACATTATGTTCGAGAGTGTGGGTGGAAAAGAGGGTGGCCATATGGATGAGTGTGTGTGTGTGGGTGTGTGTTTTGGCTCCTTTTAGTTTGCCTCCGCAGCCGCGGTGAATAATTTATGATGATACGAAATCCAGGGTGATAGCATCAAACAGTCTTATAACACGAGTACCGTTATCAACATACCTACTAACCTAACCTATGTGTACAATGTACATACATATGTATACGTGTTTATACGTCCTATACAGTTGCGAAATATATGGTGACAGCCTGACAGGTCCTTAAGGAGGATATTCTCTGTTTTGATATTTTTTTTCCTTTTGCGATTTCGTCATTTTTTCTTTTATTCTCCAAAGACACAACACAACGCAACGCAACGCAACGTACAAGCATAGTTCCTCATGTTCATCTAGATGTGGATATTAGGGAAGCTGGGGACGCAGGGAGCATATCATATGTGTGTCAGAAAAGAGAGTGATTCCATTGTTATCTTTATGAGCCTTTTATGGGGCGCCATTCAATTTTTTCTTACTTTCTTTTATTTTTCTACCTTGGGTGGAAAAATATCAAATTCGGGAGTCGAGGGAGTGGGGAATTTGCGATGATTTCTTTAAAGCAAAGACCCAAGCTCAAGCCGAAAAAGCTAATGAATTTCAAGTTGAATATAAAGAAAATTAGGTATGTTAGTGTATGCGACGCATAAATAAATTTGAAATGTTAAGATGCGAGCGCAGGGCGAATTATCTGCCTATACAATTTTAATGATTTAACGGCGCGTTGCAAGAAAAACGTTTTTGAAAGTCATAGTCAGGACTCATGAGGTGGATATAGAGGGTGCGGGGTGGTAGATGGTGTATTAATAATAGGTTTATGCGTAAATATCTGCAGTCAAATTTTATGTATACGATTCAGCCTCAGGTAGGAATTTTTTCACTTTTCCCTTAGAATAAAATAGCTTTTCACATAAAAACATATTTTACTATACAATGAAATTATGATGACGATGAGTAAAATGAGTACAAATAAAAAAAATTGTCCCATGACGTTTATAAATTTCGGGAATATGTATATTTATGTGGGTGTATTCGTAGGTGAACCTAAGGATATATTTTTTGTTTGCTTTTAAAATATAGCTAAGTCCTAAGGAGGTGATCAGTGAGGTAGAAATAAATGGGAACAGTATAAGAGGCTTCCAAAAATATCTTCGAAATGGGAGATTTTATAGCCCTGTCAAAAGTACAATACGTACTCGTATCACTGAACAATACAAGAATAGACAATAAAAACAGGTTTTCTTACACATTATATCTTTAACAGCAGTATTGACAATTTAGAACTTGAAATATTTTCAAACTTGACTATCAAATTCAGCTTTAACGAGTTGTTTGCCCGATCCAAAAGAAAGAAGATCCTCTAAACTGCGCCAAACTACAGAGGTACCAATCTCCTGAACATCACCTTAAGATATCTGCCAAACATATAAAACCTTAAGTCAACAACCTGTATGTATGTCCAATCCATATCAGTGTAGTTCCAGACCAGGAAAGTCTTGAATAGACACCAATATAACGTTCTTCCTCGCAAATTCCTCAATTCCAATGCCGAAGGACCTCACAGAAGAGACAGACCACTGTTCAGATGCTAGGGACCGAGGTGACTGGAAACTCATGTTTGTTAAGGTCCAGCTACTTTCCCAAGATTGTTTTTCTTAGTGTCAACTCACATGCCAAATATCAGAGATAATTGAAAATTTTTTAGAAAAGTTTAACATTTCACGAACTAACCCGAAGAGAATCCTACACAAGGATCTTGGTTAATTAGCTTGCAAGGTCTAATATCAATTGACTCAAAGAATAGAGGAGCACGACTTTATACTTTGTCACGCTTTGCAGTTCAGTCCTTAGAGCTGAAATCAACGCTGGACGTTACAAACCATGTTAACCCGACTATTTTAACTGACATATTTTTGGATGACCTTTGGTTCATATAGAATGGTGGCGGTCTTATTTGTACCACACCTTCAAATTCCCAAATTTTTTGTGGGATATTATACTATGCATCCTATGAATATTATAAATAATAAAATGGAACTAGAACAACTGAACGGATTTGGATAAAATGTGCTCCTCTGCTCCTCTATTATTATCTACCTATACCGAGTGATATCGAGACAAGTCCCTAATAAAAACATAAACTTGAGCCAGAACGGAAGGAATGGCTAGAAACGCTCGGCAAATAGATATTACAACATGCAATGAAGCGTTACATTTCTCTTTGCTGCACCGATCCAAAAAACGGATTCCGGATAAGTAATACCGCACTAAAGCTAACCCGCACCGAAGCTTGGGTAACTTTTGGGTTTTATGCAATTTTAAAAGTATTTTACCATTCACACATTTGCAATTCACATCCACTTCCAGCATGGAATTTGATGCAGGGACGTGGAACTCTATCGGCAATACGTCTTCTGCCTCTATCGAATGTAGTGTAAATTAAAGGAAGTATTCTCGAGAATAGCTATACTACTTCGGGTTTGACAACAGGGCCGTTCCGTAATTTTTGGATCCTAATCCTTTCTCTCCCCCTGTTTTATACCGCATTCACCGTTCACTTCTTCCTGCTATCAAATGTTCTACGGAAAAGCCTTGATCGCTGGAACCCTAACTGAATGTACTCTACCTGGCTGCTAGGGATAGGAAACGGAATCCCAACCGAATATTGCGTTGCTACTTTCTTCTTTTAAGAGTACCACAGACAAGCCTAACATTATGGTCAGAGCTTTGTTATCTTATCCTTAGTCTTTTACTAAGAAAAGTGTTCGAAATCCCATCCCCCGTCTGAAACCATTGGCTGTATCGTTTTGAAATGCATTTTTCGAATCCTTGGATGTAAAACTGAAGGAGCTTTGAAATCAATCAATCTTTATGGACAAATTACAGCACCGGAAACGGAAGACGCCTGTTTTTTGAGATCCATCTGAAGTGATTAACCAGAGAGAACTTTAGCCCAGAAAGGTCTACATAATTATAATTACAATTACGGAATGGTATCTATCCTTAACTTTTATTTAAAAAAACATAAATTACATAAGAAGTTTTGACCATTTTTGAGAATTACCTTAAATTCAATGTTCATAAATATCATGACTCAAAAACTTTTTCTTATTCACAAGTTATTGACCTATTAAGATTCTTACTCCCCCGCACAATATTCATAACTTGCCATGTAAATTTAAATACATCCCCTTTCACTTAAATCAAAAATTTGCTAAGCTTAGCTAAGCGCACAACTTCCAAGACAATTACAAACCTATTTTGATTGCTCCAATCACAGAATGTTAAATTTATTACAATGCCGACCTGAAAACCTGGAAGAAAGAAAACATACCTACATTGTAATTATATCAAAATGGAGTCACGCAATTCGAGCCATTCACACTTTATCAAAATGTTAGCAATAAAACGAAAATGAGTGATGATGATAACATCGAAATATTATTTCGATTCAGTTCGAAGGACTCCGTCATAAAGTCCTTCCTATGCAGGTATGTTGTAGAAGCAAAACGGTCTGCAAAATGTTTTTTTAATTACTATTTTTTTTCTCTATTAACCAAGAAACTATATACAGGTGTCTAGGTATGTAGAAAAAAATTACACAAAAATGTTACTTCCTAGTCTAGGAGGAGGAGTGAACGAAAGGTACGAAGTAGGCATAGCAGCAATAAAATTCCGTGCCACAATGATTAATTGTTGACGAAAGTGCCTTGAGTTGGTGGCACGATTTCCTTAACTTAGTCAATTCGAACAACCAACAGCCATAAAACTTTTACTCCACTTACTTCCTTCTATTAAAAAAAATGATTTCCTTATTTCTTAATTATTTACAAAGAGGTAGGTCATCGCAATATGGCCAAAAAAAAAAAAAAACGATTGGGGATTTTGATTTAAGCTTTTTTCAACATTTTGATGTTATGATGTTGTAGTAGCTTTAGGCATTTTTAATAAATGATTATTACCGATTCGAGTTTGGTACATTCTCGTTCAAAAAGATTTTCCTATGTTTGGTTTTCCAAAGGAGAAAAAAAAAACTTTTTTTTTTAATATCCTTTTAACAAATCAAAATTTTTCAATTTCAAAAAATGAACTTTCCTTTGAAATTGTTTACGTTTTCCTGCTGAAATTGCATTTTTTAGATTTTTATTTTCTTAAAATCCAATAGATACAAGTTGAAGCCACCATTTTTATATTATTTTTTTTTTTCTTAAGAACCAGTCATTAATACAAATAACAGCATATAACAGAGGCACAGCGACATGCCATCCCTTAAGTTGTACGCAATATAACAACTATACTATTAACACAGGAGCGGATTTAAGGAAAAACAAGTCTCAGGTCAGAAATGAAGAGATCTCTCTGCAGTTGGTTATTTAAATATTTTCTTTATTAATTAATTTGTAAATAAGGACTTAGTTCATCGAACTTGAGTGTAATTTTGTTCATAGTTTACTTATTAAAAATAATCTTTTTGAATAATCTAGCGAGAGATTAAATTTCTAAATCACTTAATTGTATGCAAGGAAAAAATCTAGTCATAAGTAAATCCTTGAAGACCAGTAGGACGGTTTGACACTCTAGTTAAATCAATTAGATCTTAATACTTATTAAATTCGAATAAATTTGTGGCTTAGATATTTAAAAGAGTTTTTGTCAAAGATGTTTAAATGATCAAAGCTATATTTTTTTCAAAATAAAATGAGTATTTATGTCCTTCGAAAGGACGAAGGGTGACAGTGAATGTATTATTTTTTTGGGCTGTAACTATAAAACTGACAAGATCAACTAGAGGCTCGGAAAAATTTGGTCCAAAATATATAGTCTCTTCTCGGTCTCGAGCAATATGCTTTTAAGTTAGCTTAGTCTCGATTTCAAAAGAGGAGACCTTAGAGTCTGACCATGAAAGAGTGACTTACATTTTTTGTGGAAACTTTGGAACGGTGATTTCTGGTACCAACGTTATGTGTCTTTTTCGCTGATCTCTGTCCACCTCTGAGATCAGCTGTTTTTAAAGAATTTTGCCAGACTGAATGTGTGGTAAGACAAGAAGACCAGCATCAAACTCTGGGAAGACTCAGAAAATTTTGATTTTGTATGTTTTTTTTCTCCGTTTCCATTTGCGGTAAAAGAAACCTAACTGGGCATTTCGAGGTGGAGACTCAGATTGAAGAAAACACCAATAGAGGTAAAGTTTAGGTCTCTGAGATCCCAGTCATAATTAAAACGTCTACAGCCAAAACATCTAGATGAATTGTGCTTACCAAAATTTAAGCTGATTGGTCTAACATCGATGACGAAAGTTGTCAGCTTCACTCTGAGGTATATATAGTGATATCAATATTTTGACGCTTTAGTTGATTACCCGAGGGTCTAGTCGGGCGGTAAAGGAACCGAATATGAGACTTTCACTCTGGGCTTTTAAATGGAGGCATCTTGAAACGGGTGTCATCTTTTCTAAGAAACTATAGCTAAATTTGGTAATCAAGGGTCTCATAATTTTGGGAATCCCATTTGTAATTTTATCACCGGACTCTCAAGCTGATCAAAGAGGACCTCATTTAGTAAAGTAAAAAAAATTATTTACTTTTAACAGTACGGCTGCAGGGGCTTCAATATATGACACTTAAAATTCAAATACTAACATATCTTAGACAGGAATAAATATCCAAAAGTCTGACTTTAAATTTAATACAATTCTGACTAAAAATTAAGACTTCAATATTTGAACCTGTTTATGAACCTAATCCGCTACTGAATAAGTTGGTACCTTCTATGTTCAATAACGTGCTCCTGCAATTTCTTCGCTAACTAAAACGTTATTGCTTTCGTCCTTATTTTCTGGTATCATTTTTCATTCTGCTTTTATAGTTCAGCTGAATAAAATCTCATCAATGCAATTGCAATATCCGTGAAGAGTATATCGTATAGTCGGGATGACACGACACAGGGGAGAACGAGGGGATATAGTATGAAAGTTGCAGTGTGCTGTGCATCCATCCTATGAATCACTACACTATAGCCCAACAAGCTTCGGTACCACACACACACACATACAGACAAACCATATTGCAACCAAACATAATAGGACTCATAGATATATGTATGTATGTATGTATAACGTAGGATGGTTGATATTAAGCATCTCGAGTCCTTGTTGGAACTTAAATGCGCATTTTGCTTGCAATTTGCCATAAAATAACCATAAATTGAATCAATTTAGTACAAAATAAAAAGGGATGGAAAGAAATGAAAATCCATTTTCCTTTATCAATGTAGAGCAGATTATACCAACCTACCCGTGTATAGCACTACATATGTACATACTTATACAATAAAAGGACATACAAAAAAAATTGCTAGCAGTATTTCATTGCATAGCATGTAGAGGTCGCTATGCGATGACACCAAGAAAAAAGAAGTTTGTCATTTTGTTTGATGCCCCGCAGGTTAACCTTGGTGGTTGGATTTTATGTCATGCATAAATATTCCGTCAAGGACATTTTATACGAGTATCATAGCAATTTTTTTTTATTTTTATCGTTAAGCAATCGAAAAATATGTTTTCTAGAAAAAAAATCACGACTTGATATGAGAATTTTAGAAGAGTTTATTATTCTACTGTACGGGGTGGGGTGGAAGACGAATATTGATACAGAACAAAGTTAAAAACTATTTTGCTTTATTTAATTTAAGATTATTGAAAAACTAAGGTTCGCCTAGTTGATGAAGCCACCACAGAAATTTATTGTATGCTGAAAAAAGTCTCAAAAAATTCTTGATACACTATCCGGACTGATCGAAATATTTTTCTGGACGGAATCAACTTTAGTCGTTATCTTGCGGGATTAAACTATAAATCCCGATGATTTTGAACTCTGTAGTTTGATAGTTCTAAAGATTATTAACCCTTGTTTGATCCTCGTAAATGTCCATCTTCAGCCATCTGCCCTATCATCAAGAATTTCAAACTATAGTGAGTTCTTGCAGCAATAATTTACTGGAACTCAATGGGTTATGAAATTAAGTTAACCATAGTGTCAGCGTAGGAAGTTAAAGAAGAAAAAGGATAGGAAAGAAGATTTTGGTGCTATCTATTTTCATCGGCTGGAGTCAGTAGAAACTGGAGTATGCACTTAGTTAGTATCAAAAAGTAGTCAATATGAGCACGTCTAACTTATTCTTTTGTACATTTTTGTAAATAAGTCAGAAACTGTTGTCTCAAACTAGAATGCGTTTGTTTGATTAAGAGGAAAATGATTTGATATAAAAATTTGGTACACAAATAACCGATAGAATCATATCACCGCTCCAAAAAGGGAAATCAGGTATTTGATTCTTATTTCAGGTGGCTCCATAAAGATCCTCAAGAAATGGCTTTGAAACAAAAAACTTCAATAGTAGGTTATTAAAAGGCCTAGATTAGACATTATTCTTCACTTTTAGGCCAGTGTCTGAAACATATTGAATTGAAAAGAGACTATTAGAACGGTTCTTAAAGTATCTAACGAATGTAACTAGATGAGCCACGTCTCTGAATATTGTATGTTATCAGTTAAATTGATGTATTTAAGGTTGAGCACTGTCAGAATAAATCGAGAAAACTTTGTTCTTCATTGTACCAAGAGGAATCTTAACTGCTTCGCAAGTGCGCCGATGCTATGGTCCGTTCATTTCAGTTAATGACACTATAGCTGCACTTGGGTGACCTGGATATATGTATCGCCTTAGGAATGGGAATCTTACACAGAATCTTCTAAAAATAACTTATTAACTTTTACTGTGGCCATATTATTGAAGTGACACCTGTCAAACTACTTACTTACTTACAATACTTCTAAGTTATTGGAAGCTTTCTACTTCCTCTACTGCTTGTTGAGCAATGTTCATCAGAGCGGATGACTGCGAGTTCCCGAGGATGAACATTTTTGTTTTTCACGTTTTGATTTTCAGCCCCACAGTTGTTGCTTCTCTCTCCACTCCTGTTGCCATTTGATGAAGATCCATGATCCTATGTAAAAAGCAAACATACCCAGTCTGGTTAGTCTAGATGTTTAAGGTAAGTTGTCAGAGTCAATCTTATTCCTCCGCTTCCTGTCAAAGCCATCCACAGTACATCACTTATCACCAATAAAAACAGGATTGGTGACAGTATGTAGCCCTGTCTGACAACGCTTTGGACTTCAAATTCTTCTGATCACCTACCTCCCTATAAGACGTGACATTTGGACCCATCAGAAGTTGCTTTAATAATAGCAAGGAGCTGTCAAACTAGCTGTTATTTATTCAAATAGTTTTGGCAGCTTTTGCCAACTCTACAAAGACGGGTATAGTGTTAAAAAGCACAGACAAATGATAAAATTGTTTCGTTAAAAATCGAAGTTCAAGATCTCGATCTTAATGAGAAGGTGCAAGTCAACAACTCGGGTGTCCGTAGATCAGAACTTTCCAATTTTTTGTCTTCACTTTGATTCACCATTCTTACAAAATTCAACTGACCCAGGAGCTAACGGTAGACTATATTAGACTATACGAGAAGTCAGTCCAATTTGGCTCTGAAGCAATTCGAACCCACGTAAATTTTTTTTTTAAATGCTCTCCAGCTATAAGATTCAGGATGAACAGCGTATAAAGAATGTCGAAGAGGTATTTTAGTGTAGCTTGCACTCTAAACTTTTAGGCTATCGAAGTCATTGGCGCATATTTCATATTAACCATCAACGCCAATTTTTTTTGGTCCCAATTTTTTAACAGCACTTCTCTCAAGGTCATCTCCCGTATCGATGGTATAAGCTGATCAACAAGATTATGGTTTGGCCCCAAAAAATTTTTTTGTAGGACACTTACAAATAAGCTTCAGACCACAGCGGTTCCCAAATTGAGTTTGATTTGACAACCAGAATAATGGAAAATGAGACTTTTCAGATTTAAGGGAAGAGAAGTTACGACAGACATCTCAATGCCGTTTTTTTCCATATACAAAATTGAGAAAACTAAGTGGATTAGAAAGTCAAGAAATACGGTAATCTTTTGAAATGAACTATTAAAACGTGGCTCAAAGCTTCCTTTGACTTCGAAAACGCTCCAATTTAATGCAATGTTTATTTATCTGGTTCTCGGATAAAAAGACAACTCCTATCCATTAACCAATCTATTCTAAACTTTATTGGAAATAAGTAGGTACCTATATCGTGCACAAAATAGCAGTTTGGAAATAATAGATTCACTTCAAATCGAAATCCACAAATAAGCAGGTACGAGTATCTCCATTATATCTAAATGAAATTCAACTGAACCCACTTAGAGGCACTCTAAACACTTAGGTACTCGTACCTTCCTTCCAAGAGTTTTTCCTTTTCATGAAAATTTAAATCATTTTTTAGTGCATTCCTTAACATTCTCGCTGTGATACTCGCTACACTCTCTCTTTCTCTCTCTCGTGCCATGTGTTGTTTTTTTTCTTGCATTGGATTTGAAAAATGTTTAAGGCAGCATTTAACAACAGGGAATACAACATTATCCCTATTCCAACATCGACAATCCGCAGCACTCTTGAACAAAATCATTTGGGAGCGGAGCGAGTGGGTAAGGTACGAGTATAGCGAGTGCACCACAACATATTCCAACACCACATCTATGATTACATGTCCTGGGACCTAAACTAAAGGAAAAAAAAAAACAGAAAGCCAGTATAAGGATATATGCAGATGTGGAGTTGAGAGCATTGGAAAATCCTCAAGGAACTGTAATACGGATGTATTGTGTGTTACAAGTGCACAAACCAACATAAACATCCTTAAATATTATAAAACTAACAAAAAATGTATATTTCAATGTGCACAAAACACTGAAGGCGAATACGGCAATGGCAACGGAATACCTACGGTCCTTAGGATATTCTGGGCTTCTCTAGGTTTACTGCTGTCTGGGGTTGCTCGTTGGTGTTGCTCTGGCTATGCTGCAGTTGAAGTTAGTGTTAGTGGTGTTGGTCCTCGCTATAAAAAGCCAGCACACCACCATGGCACCATCACCATGTATGGAGAACTTGCATTTATCCTTTTGGGAAATCTGGGACAATGTTGTTCTATTCTTCGAGGTCGTTTTTTTCTTAGTTTATTTTCCAAACGACTCCGACGACGACAACATCGAACTCGAAGTCGGCAACAAAACGGTACAGTGTTTCAATTTTTCACGTTTTTTTCTTCTTCTTTTTTTTTGTCCAAGTTGGAAAATGCAGAATTCAGAATGGTACTCAATGCCTTCGTATACATTCATGAGGCCAGACCGATGCAAATGAAATTGTATCGGATTCACGTCGATCGTCGTTAGTGGGTCTAACATTTTACCATAAAGACGACCGGAATTGATGTTTGTGTAGGTGTTTGTGTTTTTTTTTTTGTATACTCGTATGTGTGGGGTAGGCTTTTGAATTTTTAGTTCTTTGTAAATCCTCTGAATTTATAAAATATTCAGGGGGAGTGGATTGGATTCTAGAGAAGGTATAAGAAACTGAAGCGATTCCTGAGATCAAGGGAGGACTGTATGGTATTCGGACTTCTGGGTTGTAATTCTTATTTACTACGCACAGGATACTACTGGATAATCTTGATAAAGTCTTATAAGTTTCGTTTTTTTTTTGTTTTCCACGATTTTATGAAGGAGACAATTACTTTATATTAATCAGGAGAAACTGAGGAACACTGGAAATTGAGATTTGATACTTTGGTCCTATATTTAACATCATGGACTTCTATGGCACTACATGAGTTTTACTTAACGAGGTTTGTTCAAAAAATATGATCACTCTGCTGGAGTGAACAACATTTTCTGCTTAGTAAAGTGCTCAAAAATTTAGAGTGTTGGAAATGGCATACAAGGTCTTAACAGTAGACCAAGAATAGTTGAATAACCAGTAGACTATTGAAAACACTGGAAGAACAATATTATAGATGAAGTTCTAAACACTTTCGGGGAATGTCGGGATCGGCATATTCCTTTGTTCATTTCATGTAGTTTTAATTTTTCGATTTTGTAAATTGCTGAATTTTCCTACCAATAATCCAGTCGCATGGCCATAGCTCTATTTGACCAAAAATTACGTTGTTATCAGCTTTATGCAACCGAATAACATATCAAAACGGAAGTAACACTCACTTTAAAGCATTGCCATTTTTAGGAACTTCGAATAGAAGTTTCTGGAACAAGCACATCAGGACAGCATTTTAAGTTTTTCAGATCACCAATTATCTGGACCCCTGGACCTGTTTAGAATAATTTTCTCTGTAATATTGAAAAATATTAAGTAAGGTCAAGAAAAACGCCAGTCAGTCTCTTTTTTTTTTCTTATGAACCTTAATTTTTGACGAAGAGTCAAATTGTGAAGCAACTTTTGGTTTACAAATTCTTAACCTGTTTTCAATCATTATGGAAATTAACGGAGAGCAAATAGAATTCGATTGGCATGTTACGGTACCAATAACTGATCTGAAACTTGAAAGGAATTCAACTTGTTCAAAACTCTAATAGAGGATGATAAGATTAAAAAAAAAAAAACAGTCTAATTCAGGACTTTTTTTTAATATCAAGCGTTTTTTGATTGCAGTCTCTTCACTGTTCTGTATTTTCTAAAGTTTATTTCTTGGGTTTTTAACCAGCTATTACACCGCGACCAGAAACTTTAAGACATGGATTTTTATGGTTAGATTTGACACAGCTTCAAGCTCATATACTTTCACAACTCAAAATTTGACGTGAGCTTTCTGTAATATATTATTCACTGATTATCATTTACGAGCTCTTTAGAAATATTATTAGAAATATGATTAGTAAGAGCTAATTTTTTGATTACTATTATCACATGTGCTCATCACAGCAAGGATTCAGAATAAGTAACAAAGTTGCCGGATGCTGAAAGTTCCGTCAAAATCAATTATATTTAAAAACAAGCGATATTTCAACATGGTACAAAACTGCAAGAAACTATAAAATCTGGAGTTTACAAAAAAAAAATCGTACTTACATATATTATAAATGTTAAAGTTTGGATATATGTATATGTATGGATGTCTGTTACTCAATAACATCAGAACAGTTGAACGGATCTGGATGAATTTTGACACAGAGATATTATAAATGAACACACTTTTGACTCAGCTCAAAAATTAGGTACTATTAATATGATGTGTATCTTATCCCATGCGATGCTTTGACGAGCTGCTAGTGAACTTTTAAAGCCTTATGAGACCGACTAGAACGGAGTCTCAGAATATTTCTCGTCTCGTCTCTGTTCTCGGTGTCTTAAGTTAGAGTCGTGATAAAACGAAATTTATATGAAAAAAATTTTGCCTTAAAGTTAAGTTCTTCCTAAAATGCAAGTTTATTTTCTAAACATTTTTTAGTTAACTAATCGCAACTCTGAGTTTTAGAACTCTTATATTGATACCCAATACTTCAAAACTTTTTTTCGAATATGTTAAATTTAATCGTTTCTGCAAGTTGGAATGAAATTTCTTCCAAAAGAATTTGAAAAATCGGTGGAACTTTGCACCACTAAAAGTTGTTGCTTGGTGATGGATTGTGCGGCTTCTGCGGTTACTCTTTTAAAATTATTAATATTTTTTTAAAATTTAATTTAATCAAGTTCGTAGGTATGCAGAAATTCTTTCATCCTTATGTCAAAAATTATACAATGCAGGTCCGTTACCTATAAGTACTGATGCCTTCAGTCTACAACCTACATCTACACGTACATATACCTTCAGATAAGATTTAACTTAATTTTAAACCAATATTATACGACTTGGTCGATAATTTTATAGCAACATCCATTTATAATTAAATTAAACTTAATATCCACTTCTTTATATTTTTTCTGTTCTCAATTAATAATAAAATGCGCACATGTGTGCGTACATATGCGGGTAAACCACTAGAGTCCTTTATGTTCCTTGCATTGCATTGGCGAGGAGTTTTTTTTTTATTTGATGTCCTTCCTACACTTTTGGTTGGTATTGGTATTGGTGGGGTGTTATATCCGCTATAGCATTGACGCACTATACCATACTATGGATTCCGTTTAAAAACGTTCTCGATTTTCCGTTCGTCGTAGGTTCGTTTGTCCAAAAGGAAAACATTAATTTACCATCATCGCGATTCCATTCGAATGCTACGATCCATAATTATTATTTTCCTTTCTCTCTCAGGATGCAGTGTATTAACGTTTTGCTGCAATTTGCTTTAATTAATCAGCATTCCCTGATTGACACAAAACTCGAACTCATCCAACGACAATGGACGAATAATAAAGATGAATATATTGCTCAATGATGATGGCGATGACGATGACGATACAACGACAACGATGATGACTTCCATGAGGAAGTGCGGATGTCGTTGGCGATGACACATACCACCGACGACCGCCACGACAACGACGACGCGACGATGCGACATCGCAGCATTATGATGTTAATGCAGTTATTTCGCATATGGATGCATTGTGAGGAAGACCCTATTCGCAGCTGTGGACCGAATGCACACAATCGTTTTATAATATCTTCTCGTATCTTATATATCTCGCAGCTCGTATCCTTGCGAATGCGATTTCATTGACTCAAAAATATGCGAATTGAGTTGAGTGAATGTCCCAGATTGAGTATTGAACCTTTTGTTTTGCATCAAGAAGGATATCAGAGCAATGACAAAGGAAACGAAGGAGTCGTATCGTTCTCATATAGGTCTTCGTATCTTTTGGGCAAAAGGACTATTCAAATGTATGTACATAAATAAGGACTCCTAGTAATTGTTAACAATATACAGATATGCAATAAGAATTAAAAAATAAAATACGAGTAATAATGAGCACAAAGAGAGGAGAGGAGCCGAAAAGTTGTAAAGTCTTAAGATAAGTGACTCCTGTGTGATTAAGGAACAGAGATTATTAAAATTTTCAACATACTTTAACACTTGGAACCACAAACATTCGATCTTTTCCTCTGTTTAAACGCCAAGACTCCTATCCAAGAATCTACCAAGATTCTACGATACCTGGACAGAACCATTTTATCATTTAGATTGAATAAGAGACTTACTATACGAACAATTCGAAAGGGCAGTCAATGTCTGTCTAAGGTATGATGCCAAAGTCATCCTTGGGGAATTGAACGCAAAAATTGGTCGAGTCGGTATTGAGGTAAGTTTTAGTTTGCACGAGAACACTAATGACACAGGACTTCGATTCTTATAGAACTGCCAGAATTGAATACTTTGGGTGTTGCGGGTACCACTTTCCAGTGAAAAGATATCTACAAAGCCACCTTAAAATCACCTGGTGGTGTCACTAGTTTCCTACTTGACCAAGTGTTGATAGACCGTCGTTACTACTCGAGGCTTATGACTGACATGACGAAACGAACGCCCTCGAAGGCGGAAGGAACAGAGATCGGAGGGATTATAGTTCGAAGATGAATGAAAATTTGCGACTATAGACGCAAGACGTAAAGAATCAGCCTGGGAGAAGAAGACTCCATTACTCCAAGAAAAAATCCTCTATGATACCGCCACCAAGAGTTGAAGAGGTCGAGAAAGTTTTAAGTCGACTTCAACTAAATTCACCTGATTACATGTTCTTACATACATCTATTAATTCATGGAATAAAAGTGAATGTATGATAGCACGAGGAAATGCCAGAAGAAGATGGAACATCTTCCCCAAGTACAGCCGATGGTCAAACAATGAAGGTAGCGGATCAGCCAATAACGATATAGAAGTAGAAATAGGCGGGCGGCTGCTTACAGCTACTATAGTCTGTCAATGGCAATGAACTTTAAATCCTGAAATCTTGCCATAAAACTTCTAAGCTGCTGCAGGACGATAGTACTCTCATTTAAGTCCGTAATATGTGTGCTTAGTAAAAGGGACTCCGATTTCTTAGGAACGTTTTACAGAGAAACTAAAATAAAGAAGTGTGGCAGACCATGCTTCCGTTAGATAGGAGACCCGAAGCCCTAAGCCTTACACAGGTTTTTATAAAAATCAAAGTAAGATCTTAGTTCTAGCTTAGAAATTATCAAGTTTAAGACTCTGGTAAGAATGTTTGATTTTCTACCAATTTTTGATTTCAGTTTTTTCTGTATATTATAAAGGTACCAGAAGCTAAAACTTCGTTGTTTTTTATTTCATAAATCATTAAGTTAAGTTTCTCAAGGCGAAATGTAAACATTGAAGCCATTAATGTGTAGATAGATAATAAAAATAGGTCCTTACTCCTACAAGGAATTTTTTTCCAATTAAAAACTTACCTTATAATAAAATTTCTCAAGGAAACAAAAAAAGGACCTACAAAATCTGGTCCACGCCAACTCTACAGAGTAAACTTCAAAGACGACCAAGAGCAAGACCAATCAC
Organism: Scaeva pyrastri; assembly: GCA_905146935.1. NCBI lineage: Eukaryota > Metazoa > Arthropoda > Insecta > Diptera > Syrphidae > Scaeva > Scaeva pyrastri. The sequence continues at coordinate 132,916,513 of LR989927.1, forward strand.
CACCAGCATCCTCACCACCACCGCACCGTCACCATCATCGTCATCGCCATTGCCATCTTCATCAGATTTACACACAAAGGCATAAAAATCATTTTGCAAACTTTCGACTTTCAAAAGAGTTAGCCAAGATTTTGCATTATCTCGGTATCCATCGTCTCCATCATCATCATCATCATCGGTGTGGTGTCGTTCATGTTCACGTCCTCGTCATCATCGTCTTCGACTCCTTCGCGTCGTCGTCGTCTCGGAGATGAACAAGAACATTGGACAAATCTTAGCTTAGGTAAGAAAGAGGGATGTATATGTATACATAGTTTGGTTTTTTTTTTGTTCCTAAGCCATGGCAAGAAGAAAAAGTGTCGCTTAGCAAAAGGACCTCAATTCATTCCTTATTTCCAGAACTTTATATTATTAACAGCATTATCTTATTAACGATAAAATTCATTCCACTTGGATAGAATGACTAATTATACCCGGAGGAGGATTCTTTTGGATCGTTGAAGGAAGTGTGCCATACGCTCTTCCTGTGCTGGTGATGACGACGGGACGGGACTGGAGTTGACGACACACCAACAAGTATGCCCTGGTATAGCATAGGCAAAGCCACGACAACGACAAGAACGACAACGACGGCAAACGACAACGACAACGTTGGAGATAGCGGCAGTGTGTTTCTTTTGTTGAGGAAGAATGGCAAATTACTTTTACGCTGCATTGTCCTTAAAATCATTATCCGTGGCATTATATTTATGTGTGTGTATACGTATAGTGATATAATACCTCTACCTTACCCAACACACACACACACATACACTACACACCCATAAACTAAGTATAGCCTTGTGCGAAAATTACAAGAACAATTCAGTGAAGATTGTCTGCCATTTTAAAGCGAAGCAGAGAAATCGCTGCATACCAAAGAGTTAACTATCTTTACTGCCGTCGAGATTAATACAAAAGATTGGCGGCCGCGTTGAGTGGAAGACAACCAACAGGAAATGTTGCCACAAATCATAAAGGAAATATGGTTTCGTCCTGTATTGTTTAAAGGACATGCGGTGCCGCAGGAATATAAATCTTTCTGATTTTAAGTGCAGTTGAATTAGATCAAAATGAAATGAGATTATACAAAAGGAGAAGAAAGAAAAAAAAAAAAAAGAAGAAATAAGTTGTGACTGGCATTTTTATTTACGATTACAAGTACCTACTATACTAATTTGCTTAAGGACTCTGCATAAGGTAACTGTGAGTTGGTTGAGGGCGGGCGGTTCGGGATAGACAGAAGGGAACAGGAAAATCATTAAGTTCCAGGACTGGCTGAAGGTTCGTTCTATGTATTTGTGGGCTGGGATATACCTACATGTTTAAAGGTGGATGTGCTTTGAACTCGAATATCCTTTACCTTGTAATAACTTTGAATTGAATTCCGGTTTGTAGAAGATAATATCTGGACTAATCAGAGGAACTAATCACACATCGATGGAGTTTAATCAACAAGCTTAATTATCGACCTTATCACACGGAAACGTAATGTCTCAATCCCTATCAAACGGATCTTAAGTGTTTCCTACAATTTCAACAAAGAGCACGATTATCAAAAATGAACATTCGAAAATCTTTTCCAGTCGTTATCATTGGTATTTATAAGCATTTGTCCCATCCATGCCACCATATTTTGAACCTGGACGGTTTTCTTATAGGTTTCTTCGTTGCAGTTACATTTGGCATTTTGGCCAGAAAATTTGTAAATTTTCTTAGACGCCTAATAATTGAGGTTTTCAGTTTCTAGTAATCGTTGACTGTTATTTTCCAGGACCCAGGAGCTGTAGTAGCTTTAAATTTCAAACATTGGACAACATCTCGAACGCAATCCTTGATTATCCATTACGCCTGGCGATATTTTGTCCGATTCCGACTTTAGCAGGTACTGGATGCTCTCAACTTTCTCTTCAGGTTGTTGAGCAATGTTTATAAGAGAAGATGACTGTGAATTTCTAAGGTTGTCAGAGTCCATCATATTCCTTCGCTTTCTGTCAAGGCTGGGCGAAGAATATCACTAATAGCTAATAAAATTAGAATACTTGATAGTATGCAGCCTTGTTTGACCCCATTTTGGACTTTAAACTCTTCTGACAACCTACCTTCGAGTAAGGCATGACATGTGGTCAAATAAACTCCCTGGTTGCTGTCAAAAAACTTCAATTAATGAACAGCAGGTCGAGTATAGATCAGTATTTGTCGCACTGTTCGATTATGATCCTGAAAGTATTGATGTGATCAATGCAGCAGGATTTATGTCAGCATCCTGCTTTTTCAGCGACCAGTGTTGCTTCCTGGTGTTTTCTCATGCGTTCTAACACAATCTTCGCCTAGAGTTTACGAACCTCATCAAGTATGCTTTTTTTAACAGTTAGAAGCATTTATCATTTACTTTGTCCACTTTTCGGTGAAGCATTTAGATAACATAGATAAACTGTGAGTCGTTGCAAAAATTGGCTCGGGGATGCCGTCAAGTCCCACGACTTTTTACTTTGTTTGTTTCACAAAAGAATTATCCCTGTGCAGAAGTTCAAGGTTCTATAATATCAGAAAGTGTTTAATAGTTTTGATGATTTGTCATTTGGTCAGTAACTCAGTTATCCGGTTCTTTCGAAGTACAGTATCTCAGAAAGTATTGTTCCTGTTTTTGATTTAGTAAGTAAACATTTTTAATTTCTGACCCTTCTTCGTTCGGAAAAAGGAGGTTTGATAATTCGCAGATTTTGCACCACCCACCTATAAAAGGACTTCCTTTGGTTCCGTTGAAGAATAAGAAGGACCACTTAATTGGAGCGGCGCATTCTTCTCATGAATGTGAACACCACCGTAAAATTACATGTTCTAAAAAATATCAGTTTGTATAGCTTAAGACCGAAGTGTCAAAGTCTGACTTTAAAATAAAGGTTATTATTTAAGATACTTATAAGGGCTAACCCAGTTTCATAATAATAGATTCTATATGTTAAAACTTTTACCATACATTCACATAATTTCCAACACATGAATTTAACCTTCTTATCTCTTCTAGAATATGTAAAAGATGCATCTATTAAGAAACACGCAGAAATGTTCCCATAAATATGTATCCACATCTCCACAACAACAACAACTATACAGCAAAAAACATTCACACAATAAAATAGCAGCAGAATTATCGTATCGTCTTGGCCGCATACATTTGAATAAATTCCTACCTTTTTTGCATCGAAACACAACGGCGTTGTGTTGTTCATTGGTATATGTATGTATGTGCATAATAACTGTGCTGCAGGATTCAATGCATTTATGCAAGAGGATATGTGTATGATATACAATATACAATACCGCCCACCCCTATGGCCATTCTGCATAGTTTTGCAGCCCTAGTTTGCATATACACTTTACATACAGGGTCTTCTATATTAAAGGTATCTTATTACACTCATTCTCATGGATGGAATTTATCCTTACAATACATTCCCCGCCTTCTCTCGTTCACTCCTCTGTACTCTTCCCATATTCCCAGTTCGAAAATATTTCTTTGAAGTTGTTAAGAAGTCAAAAAAAAAAAAAAATAGAAATCATCATCTATTCAAGTCGTGCTCCATCAGCGTAATGAGAATCTTAGATAAAGAATGCCCGGCCCAAGGACAATGACACCCGAAATTCATAAGCATTAGCAAAATACGGAGGACGCATCATGATAAAAGGAAATTCTGAATTCTAAGCATCACGGTCAACATCAATGGTTGGTCTGGTCATGCTTTTCTTCTTTTTTTCTTTTTGGTTCGCCATTCACTCCTTAGGTCCTGGGAAGGGTATAGGATAAATCATTTTTTCCAGAATTATTCCTCAAAAAAAAAAGAAGTAAAAATGGAGAATGTTACAAGGCCGGTATTTTGAAAAGAATGTTACTGCTTATTCTTGGTAAGTAGAACATATAAAATGATTGAAAAATGACTTACTTCATGATGCGGGTTGAAAATGTTAGACCTATTTACTTATTGCTTCTAAGATCAAAAACACATGTTTTACATTAGATAAACATTGACATCTTTCTCTTTTATATACTCAATTAAAGGGGAATTTCAGGGATACAAGTTAACAAGGATAATAAATTGGGAAAAAATTGAAGACGATAACAATACAAACGAATATACCATGACATCCATATATAATTATATTCGTAAATTTTAATTATAAACAAAACAAATTATAAAAATAGTATTAAGAAACAATAAATTGAAAACGACTGGGCTGATTTTTGTTAAAACTCTACAGACATTTCTGTGGCCACAAGGAAAAACCGCTAAAGTAACTTTTCAACATTTTTCAGGAGAGACCTTTGAAGTTTTTGGAAAAAGTACAAAATTACAAATTGCTCTAGAATATTATTAAAAAATCTGATAGTCTTGAAACTAGTATCAAATTGAAGGTATTTTAGATATCTGTTAATATAAAATGAAACAATTCACTTAACATTGAAATAAAAAGCGTGGGAGGCAAAATAAACACTTTAGCTGTTTTGGCTTGAGGCAATTGTTCTTACAAAAAATCTAAAATCGACTTTAGCTGTTTTTCCTTGCAGTAAATCGAAATTTTCATTGCACAAAGTTGAGTTTAGCTTTTCTTCCTTGTGGTAATTTAGGATTTTACTACGCCAATCTGGACTTTAGTTGTTATTCCACAACCGGAAACTTAGAATATATAAAAAATATTATCGAGGAAGAACAACTAAACTCGAGCTTAGTCGTTTTTCCTTACGTGAGAACGGAAACAAATCAATAAATTGAATGCGGAAAAACAACCAAATTAAGTTTTAGTTGTTATTCCTTGAGTAAACAAGAAGAAATTATAATCTTAAGTCAAGTTTAGTTGTTTTTCCTAAATGACGTTGTAAGAAACTGACTTTAGTTGTTTTTTTTTTTTTGAAAATTGTGGGTCCATTTTTTACAATACGGAGTTAAAAAAATTTACAAAATAGAGTCGGACACTCTGAATCTAACGACATAAAAATCTCAATTTTGTCTATTGCTCTAAACTCGACTTTAGCGGTTTTGCTTTGTGGGCACAGATTTAAGGAATTGAAAATTGATTTTTTTTATGGAATTCCTTATGGAATTTCGGAATGGTTTTTCGAATGAAAAATAAGAAATTGTTTAGTGGATCTTTATTTAGACATATTATCGTATGATTTTGAAAGATGTAAAGGCGTTGTGAAGCTTGGTAAATTTTGGATAATGATCAATGTCACAACCCGGCTCATTACAGAACGGTGCATCGGCTGTCGAATTTCGATATCGATCTCGATAAATTTTTTAGAGTACTCATTATCGAAGGAGAAACTTATGACCTAAGTGTTCCCCGGCATTACCAGAAGCCAAGAATAATGACGTTACGATAGCTTGAATTTCATCATTCAAAGGCAAATTGTTGGAAAACTACATTCGTAGGTACTGATCCGGAGGTAGGTACAGATGTGGAGGAATGTTTATGGAATTAAAACTTCTGGTATACTTGTGTATTCAATTAAAATAAATAAAAATAAAAATTACATTTTCGAAGCAGTTGTCTGCTCGGGATGAAGACAATGAAAGTCGACCTGGAACTACACTATAGTACCTATGGTTTCTAATTCTACGACGTATTTGGCTAACTTAGGAGTAACTAAAGATAGGAAATTATATAAGGCGTGTTTTATTGATAAACATAGGTTAGCTTAGTACTCGAAATCGCAATAAAACGCTATGCTTAGTTTTAAACTAACTCGCGATTTATATTTAAAAGTTGGTTCCCCTTGAGCCAAATGTCAATATTTTTCAGAGAAAAAAAGGGAAAAAATCAAATTAAACGTCAAAACCTGTTAGAGAAATAAACAAAATATCGCTTTGAAATAAAAATAATAAAATGTGTCAAATAGCCTCAACTGTATCCTTAGTAAATTTCTGAGCTCGATTACTAACCTGTTTCTCCTCAGTTTTCGTTTGTTGTAAAATTTTACTAACCTAAGGATAAAATGAACAACGAAACGAACGTACATAGGTATACATATGCATATGTATGTAACAAGATATTTTATAATTTATTTTTATTTCATGCGAGATACAGCAGGGAAACATACAAAATTATTATCTTATTATTATTATTATTCAAGAGTACACTTGGTCGTATACGCACTTTATTTCAAACTAAAAAAATATAAATCGGAACTCATTTCGTAAGCGTATTTAGTTGATGATTTTTTGCCATGATTTTTGTATCTTGATATAAATTAATCTTATTTATTTCATATGATTCCATATCTAACAGGATTTGGATAATATTGAAAAATATGCAGAAACTCATCTTATATCAACAATTTAATTTGAAAAGTTATATTTTTTATAAATGTTTGTTTTCAAAATGGGATTAAAAATGATATACTTGATATTTTAATATTAGAATTAGAACCTAATTACTATTTACTAATAATTGTTTTAATTTGAAATTTAAAGCTCTAAAAGACTGATGAAATAAATTATAATGACGAGAGTCGGGGCAAATTGGTTTTACCCCTTTTTATGTGGTCTTTTCAGAGGGATCAGTCTTACCTTCTTTGTGCTTAAAGGTATTCTTCCTTTGCCAACATCTGATGTAGAAGAGATATTATCTACCGTTAGCCCTTGGCTGGTTGAAGATTCACCTGGAATTTCCCGTTTTTTCGAAAACTTATGGGAAATCTACTTCACGTTTTTCGCCTTTTCTGGGATCGGGGCGTCTATCTTATTTTAGTAGCTATATCAGAGCTCCGGATTAGTATGGTAAGGTGAAAGTTACTTTCTGATTCGATCTGATTTAAGAGAGGTACATAGATACAGTTAGAATACATTCGGTATACCACCGATTGTAAACACCCCGTATTATTGGTTAATTACTTAGTTCTTCTCAAAACCACACTCAGAAGAATCTTTTAAACCTAAACTTCCGCACCACTTCAATGTGAGTATACACTGAATTCATATCGTATTCTTGGTCACTTAGTTACGTATATTATCTTCTTTAATACCGGGTTTTCCAATAAGAGGTGTTCTTTTGATATTCAAACAAATATGGCATTTTTTGAGATTTAACTGTAAAGGGGAAGGTATTATGGAAAACAAAATCAGTCAAATGGCCGCCTCGGCAACGCTTACAGAACCGTATTCTTTTCATTAAATTAAGAGCTTATAGGCAGTTAAATCTTGAGTTTTTCGAGCTCAAGATGCAATGAGAAATGGGCCTCATCAATCAAGATGATTTTTTGATCAAATTCCGAATCATTCTCATGCATTTTCATAGTGAATTTTAATAATTTCAATGTATTGTCGAAGCGTGCATCGTTCCATTTGTACTACTTGTCAAAAATTACAGCTCCAAAACATAGCGGGTAATTCGAAATAACACCTCTTATTGTAAAATCCTTTACAATTCTAGATTTAACTGAAAGAGATTATGCGCTTGCCAACTTTGGCTTTTTGGTTATTGTAAATGGTTTTATAAAGCTTTTGAATTAATTAGCAAAATTTATGCAAGAAATCTTAGAAAAAAATTAAAATTTTACACAGTTGAAGTTATACATTTTTTCCCCAAGAATCATAGATTATGTTGTTATATAGTTATTCCATGTTTAAGAAAAAAAATGTTACGAGATGTTTTAGAAAAAGATCACAAAAATCTAAAAATCTTACTAAGATTTTGAATTTTAATATTCATTTAAAGCCTATAAAATTGTTTGCAATTTTTACTTTGACGAAAATAAGGCAGCTGTATGGAATATCTCCGAAAAGTCGGAGAGTTTTGAATCAAAGATGGGATTCAAACAAGGATGCTTTTCTTTGTTCATAGAGGACCTGATTGATTTTCTTCCTGGTCGAATTGAATTATCGAGGACACTCATCAATGCCTTGCTTTTTGTAGATGACGTCGTACTGTTTGCTTACACGCCCAAAACTCTACAACTGATGATTAACCACTAGATGTGTAGTGTAGTGTCGTTAAATTTGAACAAAGCCAAGGTGATAATATTCCGGAATGGTTCTGGTAGAACAGCCAGGAATGAAAAATGGCACTATGACAGATCGAGATTGCTAAAGCTTACAAATATCTAGGATTCACCATTAACAGCAATCTTAATATGGAAACACACCTTTAAGAAAAGCAAGTGCAATATCAGCAACATGGAAGAAATGGTTCTCAATACCAGTATTCTCAATATGGTTCTCAATATTACACAGTATTAAGTGTAAGGTCTTTGTTGCAGTGGCGGAATCCATTATGATGTATGCTGCACAAGTGTGGGGAAGGGAGAAGTTTGAAACGAAAAACACCCCAAATTATATGATCTCAATTGAGATAGGTCTATCACTTCATCAAAACTGTTAAATGTCATGTTGATTATATCAAAAAGTATATAATATGTCAGATGAAAGACTTTTAAACAATTTTAGCATTGTAAGCAATTGAGAAGAAAAATCTGTGGTATAAGAAGTTAGAAGACCATGACTTTCGAATACTGGATGAAAATGGTAAATATACTGCGATGATGACCTTCGAAATCTTATTTCAAATTTAGATGAAAAACTTAGAGTCGACTCTATTAATAAAGCTACATCCTCGGTGCATAGATCAACATGCAACCATCACAATTTATGCGAGCGTAACTACTTTCAAAATGAGAATAAACGGGATCTCATGTCGATAATTTTCAAAATGAGAGGTGAACTGATAAGCCTTAATTATATACCATATAAATAGGGAGGATTCTCCTATCTACTGCAGCGTTTGTAACTTAAGAGTAAGAGAAGATGTAGTCCATTTCATAGGAAAGTGTCCAATTTTATGTGAAATACGCAGAAATTTGCTCGGCAGCAACGTAAAGTCATCGGAAGAATTAGTCGCCCTCCTCAACTGCGAAGGAAACATGAAACAATTATTTAATTATTTTCGAACTGCAATGTCTGACCGCAATCAAACCATAAATGAATCCTTTTAAAATAGACATTTATTTATGCTTATTCAAAAAAAACTTCAATTTGATAATATATTGTTAATTTTTAAATAGAAGTCAATCGGCAAACCGCATAGCTAAGACTTAACGATTTTACTAAATTATTTTTGTAAACAATGTGTCTAAGCGAAAGTTTATAAATCGAATTATCTTTCTATCTGTCTATCTATCTACCTTAAGTTGCTAAGAAAAGTAAAGTAATTAGTTACATTTCTAACAAAAATTCCAATACTTCCAGACGAATTCTAATAAAGCTAACTATTAACATATTTTTTATTTTTATTTTTTCTTTTTTTTTTTTTGTCTAGTCCCATTAAGTCTTGTGGTGTAAGAAATGTGTATTATTAGGACTTCTTTCTTTCTTCAATTATCATGTTCAGAAGATACCCCAGCTGTCATCCAATTTGTTGTGTCACAGCAAAAGCTTAAGTGCTAAGATAAGTACGTTTTTTTATAAATAATGTTTATATATAATGTTAAAACCATCATATTCAAGTGGTATAAATAAAAACAAATTTCTTGAAGGTGCGTGGTTATCATTCACCCTTCCATATTTAATGCCATTTAAGTTTTTCTGCTTCAATCATTCACTTACTCATATTACGATACGATACGATGCTCTATGGTAAAAGAAACAATCCTGTCATTTCATTACTTTTATAGTTACAAACGTCAAAATGCCTGATGGATGTGACATAAGTTTTCATATCCAATATTAATGTTTCCAAAGACCATGATAAATAATGTCAACCAAGAAAAAAAAGGACACCCAACAGCAAAAGTTGTTCGTTTTTTTTTTTCTTCATCTCCTCAGATTAATACGATTATCAGAACTGATATATCCCACGCATGTATGAGATCCTTATGCCCAGAAGAAAATATAAACTTAACTCAAAATTAGGTCCAATACGTCAAAATACCAACAACGGTACATTAGGAGTAGGTGTATAGGATGTTTGTTTGTTGTATTATACTCGTAAAGCTATACTTTTGTTTGTTTTCTGTTTCATACACCTACAAACATTAGGTACAAGGATGCTGTCCCCAAAATTCGAAAAATAAATTAATCATTTCGCTTGAAGGCATGAAAAGGAACGATATGTGACACAAACACTTCAGGAATATTATATCCTTGAACTTATCTCATATTATGTCCCTGATGCTGAATACCAGCTTTCAGAGAGGGTTTTTCAAATTCAAAAAAATAAAAAAAAAATGACAAAAATATAAGGTAAATAATTTAATAACCGATTCAAATACGATACAATATTGATCGGCTAAAGTTTACCTCATCAAGATGCTCACGCTGGCTGGGCGAGGATGTAAAGAAAACAATATCCTTTTTTTTATTTTTTATTTTTTTTTGTTTCTATTCTTATACCTGAAGTTTTAAATTGGTTTCAATTTTTTTTTTCTCTTATTCACAAAAAGTTAGTGTAGGAGTTGACAAAAAAATTCAGATTGTTTACCTGAGAGCAAAAAGTTAATATTAATTTTCTTTGGAAAATATATATGTATTTCGTTTGTTTTGGAATCCACCAATAACCCAACTTTTTCAAATGCATACGTTATGATGGTTTTAGTCAAAAGTTGTTTGTTCAATCTTCAGATATGTATAGGTGTAATTACCATGAAGGGAAATATCTAATTAATTAATCAAAATGTATTCACGCCATCATCATTTCACTGTTGCCGATTTTTTTGAAAACTTATCATTTGATTCAGTCTTCGGTGTTTCTTACAAGTGTGATTTTCAAGAAGAAATAAACCACATATAATTTATTGTTATGACTAAGAATTTAGCTTTATTGTAAAGATAAAAATTTGCCATCATGTTTTGAAAATGATTTTGGGCAAGTGGAAGCCGCAGATAACTCCATTAAATTCCACCCGAGAGGCCTAATTTTCGACCACTTTTTGCAGCAATTAGGGCCGTTTGTCACCAATAATTCACCGAATATTCCCTTCCAATCCGTCAATCGTCTCGGGCTTATTTGAGTAAACAAGCTACTTCACACTGTACACAACCACACAACCATACAAAAAATATTCCAGCGATGTTAATTCGCAAAAATGGTACACATACGCCCAAGTGCACTGTTTTCGAACAAAAATAAAAGTACTTTCAATTCTTTTGGCACTAATAAATCTTGTTTTTCAAATAAAAAATAAAAACTCAATTTGACACTCTTGCACTCCTTTCTAGGTCGTCCGTCGGTCATAACTCATAAACGGCTGAAGTACTGTCACCATTTAACGTTTGACTAATTTCAAGGATCATTGAATGCAATCGGATGTCGTCATATGAAGAAATTTTGATGTTCACATTCACATAATCTCTGACTCTTATGATGGCCATCGAATGCAAGAAATGAGCTATGAAATTGAACTCATCCGGATGTCCTGGCCCTTACCGTTTACCGTACCTTGTTCAGTTGTCCTTAAGCGATATTAAATTATTCCCTCGTTGGGATGGGCAAACTGAATCAGAGACAGAACCCTGTCGTTGTAGTTGTCGACGTCCTCCGCAGACTTCGTTATTTTGGAAAGGTCAGTTTCAGCTGAGTAGTTGTAAATATCGCAAGGATGAAGTTGAAGTTACATCGATGTTCTCATGCCAACCAGAGACCACCTCTCTGCCCGTCGTCGTCGTCGTGAACATTATCCTCTTAATGTCCTTAGAATATCTGTGCTTTTCTCGACGGACGAAACGAAAGGATGCAATAAATTCTTGTGCACAAAACTCCAGAGTCTTTCCGTGTAACAAGTCATTTGCTGATGTGGTCCTGTGTGGGTGGGTTGGATGAACATTAGTGGGAGGGAGCTGATGCAGTATAGCAGTTTGCGTCATTCGCTGTTCAACTGCACTTAGTCCCCCAAACAATGAGAGATGGTCCTTAATAAGAAGTGTTTACATGTAACACAAAAGCGCTCCGCTCCGGAGGCTATATAGCAAGGGTAGCGGCACAGTGCGGTGTGGTAGCAGAATTGTGTTGGTTATTCGATGGTCGATTGTATGTGTGTGGAGGAAACAAATATTTACCAAACATAAAACAATTTGCTTTCTCACACGATATCCTTTCCCCGGACCCGAGCCCGAACTCGAGTCGAAGCCCAAGCCCATCAAGCGGGCAAGACCAGTCCCTTGTTAGAGCACAGAACAAACACGCAGCCATTCTGGCTGCCATTCTTGGGGGATTAATTCTGTGGGAGGACTTTCGGGATTCGTCTAAGGATATGGCATCTGGTGTTGTACGGAATGAAAATATGTGAGGCAGCACGAATGGGCATTTTAAGTGGGTAGTTGTTCTTTGTAATGGATTTGGCCGGTTTTTAAGGCCCATTTACCGAAACTGAGAGTGCACATGGCACAATGCGATGCTCAAACTATCTTTACACGTATAACTATCTCAATACCAACGTATACCTGTGAAAATAAAGTGCAGTTTCTGCATTGGATGGACGGGTTTTTGTGAACCGTTTCATGTCAATGTCAGTTGTTTCGGTTTGTTAGCTGACACAGTGTTATCTGTTCTGCAATGGTTTATGTATAAGCTGAGATACATTGTATCTAAACACTGTCTTTCAGTAAAGATACAAAGATGAATGTTTGTTTTAGATAGAAAATTATTGACATTAGTAAGATAGAAGATGGATACAAGGTTTTAAGTAATTCTAGTTTTAACGAAAGTCACTCTATGTTAGTCACACTTTCGACAGCACAACCACAAATTATATGAACGGCAGGAATTCGGATCGCAGATCAAATTTACACCACTCAAAAGTTCATTAGATAGAGATACCTACTGAATTAAATTATGTCAATATTTCGGCGATTTTCGCCAGTTTTTTTTTTTTCAATTTATAATTGTAACTATTTTCAGAAATTCTTCCATTCTACATCACTGCCACCATTCAAATGAATTTTAATGGCATCATCGAGTTCAACCTAATCCTATTACTTAAAAAACTTATACTTAATTAAAAATATTTCAATTTATTACGAAGCCAACTATAACAGTTGTAAACAAAAACAAAACAAAAATAAACAAACAAAAATAAAATTATAATTTAGGTTCATTTCATATTTTTGCCGCAAACAATTTCAAAACCACACTGCAATGTTTATTAACTCAAAAATATTATCTTTAGCAGCTACTTAACCTAGAATACAGAATTATTCCACTTCCGCCTCCTTGCCACCCCCTCCCAGCCTTGCCACATTTTTCCATTTTCCCCAAAGGGCTTTTGTTCTTAATGGAGATTCGTGAAAATTATTATTTACACAGAACTCGAAAAAAATTTCCATGCGGGTGCTTCATTTTAAAATTTTTGTTCAACGAGTAAACTAAAAAACAAACCAATAAAAAATAAAATAGACAGAAAAAAAAATTAAAAATAAAAAAAAGAAGAAAAATTTAGTCGGTTCCAATCCGAAACTAAAATCTAGCCCACTTTATTCAATTTAAAATTCTCAAGCTCTGGATTTATGGAGGGGATTGATGTGGATTGTGGAAGTGTTTGGGAATCCTATAGATGAGGAAGTTTGAAGTTCTAAAGGGGAGATTATGTCTCTACGAGAAAAAAGTCGAAATTTAAATATTTGGACAATTTTATTTAAAAGAGTGTAATAATGAGACGGTTGAAGGTTGTCAGCGGGAAAATAGTGACAATTTTAATTTTTGCTTCGTTAAGCTAAGTTATAAGACCCCAAAAATTGGCATTGAATATATTTAAGTGTCAATTAGAATACCTGACCAACTTTATCCCGCCCCAATTGAGTTCTAACAGCCTGACTTTTTGCTGGTAAATATTCGTCAAACTATCAATACCTACTATCGGAACTTTCAATTGTATTGATTTGAAGTTTTTCTTGTCCGTGGCATTTTAAGACCAGTAAATCTCAGACACTGACGAACTGATCATTAATGATTTTAACAACTGCATAATGGTGACAGAATGACAGGCAAGTTTTTAACTTTTCGTTAGCTTTGGACAGACAACTGAAACATACAATACAAAATAAAGTTGTTTTTTTACTGGTCTTCCTCGCAATTTGTCTATATTTTTGTCTATATTGTCTATAATATATATTTTGTCTATATATTATAGCCAAATCGGTCAAGCCGTTCTCGAGTTTTAGCGAGCCAAACAAACAGAAATTGATTTTTAAATATTATGTAAAAAGAAGATTATTGTAACGCCTTGAAGTATACTTCATCTCAACTATTGTATAATGTGTTGCAGTTCTTAGGAGTAAATGAAGTATGGAATGAAATTTTAAAAACAACTTTTTTAATTGAACAAAACATAATGTAGTGATCTTTTACTTAGACAATATTAACATATTCAAAAATGGTTGAATTATCTTAGATTGAAAAGTACCTATTTTGCTAACAACCTGTTTGTTCTTTATTGTTTTTAAAATAATCTAGAAATATTATTTCCCAAAACTTTTCGAAAAGCTTAATTGTATTGTAACTGGCCATATTTTAACTTTTGGACCCGATATATTTGTCAGATCTTTCGACTTTAGAGCACTTTTGTGCTACTATACGTTGTCAGCTATTTGTATTTATATTTAACGACTTTTTGATAATTCTTTTAAGTTTCACACAATAAAAAACTTGGTTCCCTGAAAAAGTGGCAGTTATTTAAAAACTAGTTTTAAAATTTTAATTCATCATTCCAAAGAATGCATGACTATGATGACCAAGATGACCACGAGTATGATCAAATCCACTTTTCATAAGAAATCCTAACTGATCAAATGTCCTATCATTACGTTTCAGTGTTCCATCCAAGGTCATGGAACTGCTGATCAATATAGTACAGCTAACTCCTGAAATATCAATAACAACGGAAGCTTCTTATTGACTGTAAAATTTTCATTCCACTGATATTTGGATAGCTTTAATCCTCATATCGTTGATATTTTTCAAACATCTTCACTTTTTCACTAGATTAGTAATTATATTTTTTAAATTGACATAGTAAATTATCGCACTTGCGCCACAAGCTATTAAGTCAATATTTTCTAATTAGTATTATGGAAGAAGTCTTGACCAGTGTTAAATCCTTAACTACATCATTTATAGAGGTACAATTTTTTGCCATAATATAGAATGATATCTTCTCAAAAAAGTTGCATATCGAATTAAAAAAAAAGAACCAAAACTGAAGTTACGTTCTTGAGGCTCTAGGCCGACGAAATGCTAGTAGCTAGGCTCCGTATTATCTCCAACAACATTGCTTACTTAAAAAAACAGCATCCTTTTACCGCTTTCTTGATGGACCTCCCTCTTTTTCGAATGTCAAGTTACTAGGAACAGCAACACCGCAAAATATGTTGAACTCTTTAAACTTAGGTTTGAACAGTATTGGAATTGGAAATATACCAATGGACATATTTAACCTAAGCCTTCTAAAACTAAAGTCGGTCAAAAATGGAACTTGAATTTCGGAAAATGAAGAATTTTGTGGGAACAATTAATTATTTTTATAATGTCCCAAAGTCGATATAAGGGCCTTTTTCCTCTTTTGATCGAGCATACTTAAAATAGAATATATTGAATGTTTCATCGTGATTTTTACTAAGCTTTTTTTGACGGATCACGCCTGACTCCAATCAAACTGCTTTGTCACTTTTGTTCACGTAGATATCGTTTGACAAGTCATCAATTGACAATTGTTCAGCTGTATTTCGAAAGTCAAGGTTCTGAGAGAAATGTTTTTCTTGCGATTCTAGGATCTTTCGGTGCGCTTAATCGACTTACTGAAACCACTTTTGCCAATACCATTCAAAAATTTAGGTCCCAGTTTGTGTTAGTGGATGTCACTTGATTGGTTAAACCACATGCAACACGTGGTAAACAGAAGACTGTGACTATTCGATTTATTGTAGTTCTCAACAGCTTGGTTGTTCAAAATTGACAATTTAGGGCTTTAAAAAAACTGAATGAAAATCCGGTGATTTATTGTGAGATTTTGTTCAGTATTTAGTCTGATAAGTTACCTGAAGAGTACCAACATCTAAACCATTTCATCAACTATTAGTTTGATTTTATCATCTGATCTTAGTCTCCACTGATCAAATTCAGAAGACCATTTTCATTGGTTTTATTGAAAAGTATTGAGTTCCTCAGGGAAGTAATTTTAGACCATTTTTTTACTTTTAATCTAAGTTAAAACAGGTGTATCCATCAGTTTTCTTGGCCAAAATCTGATAGGTACTAGGAAAAAGGAGCTCAACTGGGACAGATCTTGCAAATGGTTTTCCAATTTTCTACTGTATTGATCTAAAGATTTCGGGTAAAAAATATCAAAAAAAGGGTTATACGGTATTTGTAGATGTAAAATCAAAAGCTACGTGAGATGAGGTTTTAAAGAGTCTAACTACGTCACTTAATCCCCTTTTAAGACCCTTTTAGACGATCAGTTTTCAGTTCAGTTATCAGTTTATATTTCAGTTCAACTGACGTGAATTCCATTAGTTTCAGTTACAGTCTCTGAAAGCTTAACTGATAGCCCAACTAAAACTGAACTGATCGTCTAAAAGGGGCTTTATATCGTAGCTAATAAACAAGGATATTAGTCCTTGTCATAACAACGTTTTTCACCTCTGCAAATTGCGGCTATAATGAAGCTATTTCCAATATCAGTTTCAGTACACATTTTGGGTATTTAAATGTTGAATTAAGACTTCTGAACCTAAAGAGCAGGTCCATCCGACTTTTTTCGGCATTTTTCAATTTTTTTCCTTCACTTCAACTACAGAATATTTTTTTATTTTTTTTCCAAGACCAACAATTTTTGGTTATTCCATTCCATTTACAGTAACCTAAAGCGATGGATGACGATGAGTTATGTTCTACTATTTGTCTGGCTCTGAATTAATACCTATCTATCTGGATCTACCTATCTATACACTTTTTTTAATCGTGGTTTGAAACGATTTTAATGCTTTTAGCTAAATTAAAACTAGTGGTTGAACAATTTTAATTAGCAAAACTTTAATTCAGTGCGAAACAGTTAAAGCCCCGCCGCCACTCTTTTCTATGCGAAAGCAAAGCGAAGGTTTCATTCAAATTCTGATAGCGTCGACGAATAAGCTGGATACTGCAGCTGGAGCTTGAGAAGGAAAGGAAGGTTATATTTTACATTTTAGTCGCACCACAAATCTGATGGGCATAAGACCGCTCCAGTTTGCTTCCCGAAAAAAGGGTGTTGCTTTTGCTTTGAATTCAAACAAACCCAACCAAAAAAAAAAAAAAACGAAACCTTTTAAATTATGTTGCTCCATGCTCCATGGTGGTGGTGGTTGGTAGTCGTGGTGGAGGCATGAGCATAGATATGCATAAATATATAGGAACTCGTGCAGTGGGTAACTTTGAACAAAAAGCTTTTCTATCCCAAAGGCGAATATCAACAAATCACTGATCCAGTTTCGGTGCCAGGGTGCTCCTACTTTGACTATGCCATTATATCCCTGATTTTTCTATTCCCTTATCTACACAAACATACACACACACACATACACATACTCGTACGACGACTATAGCTACGAGGTCGATCCCATTAGGGTGCCGGCTTTAAATTAACTTTGTTCCTCTATCCTCTTCTGTGTTCCCGGATCCCGGATCCGGGGGAGCATAATGTGCAAATGTGGGCACAATTTCCAAATTAACTTTTGCACTCGTTCAACAAGCTCCTCATACATTTATGTATATACGAGTAGCTATAAGGACGAGTATATTGTTGGTTATGGTGTTGGTATAGATAGTGGATGGAGCGACTCTATGAAATCTGAATTTTGTATGAGTCCTTTCTACAGGTTCGGTTCGAATGAAATCCTGTATTGGGAATGGGATGCATTGAGGCTACTTTATATAGGTATAGAGCAAAAATGTCACATTGCAGAAGCAGGAGCAGGTATAGGTTAGGTGTGCGCTCGCTACTGGTTTGGTTAGGTGATACAAATACAATTTCTCTCGTGTTGAAGTTTAATTTAAGGGAAGTAATTAGAGATAAAATTTGTGGGCTACTTTGACTTTCGCTTTTGTCCAGAACCAGAACTCCAGATATAGGATTTAGTTTCTTTTTCGTTTTTCCTATGAACCCATAATATAAATGTTTTATTAACAAACCAAGTCATTACCTTTAGCATTTTCAGGAATCATTAACAGTGGAGGAATAAGTATTTCATTGGGAAGTTAGTTACTTTGCCACCGGAGCAGATTTGAAAAACTTTGTCTAGTTTTCTTTTTCTTATAAAATTATTTTAAAAGAAATATCATTTTGAAAGCAGGAAGTTCTAAAACGAAATTTTTTGCATAAACTATCACTGGACTTGAGGTTAAAGGATTGCAATATTTTATGAATGTAATCATAAATGAGTTCAGTATATTGCGTTCTTTTGACTCCACTTTAAATGTTTCAAATGTTCACATGCCAAAAATTTAATGCATCTCTTAGATTGAATTCAAACTTTTCAAAAAACTCATAAACTTAGCAGATACCTACTGACGAATAAAACTCACAATTTCCCATATTCCGTATACTCGGTCTACATCTACATCTACACACATACATAACGAACATACCTAACGGAAATAGAATCTCTTTTATATTTTCAAGGTTTTTTTTCAAAAAAAAAACCTATGTTGAACTTTCGAAAACAAAAATTATAGGTGCTTTTCTTAATCCAAAAAGAAGGTAGGTACCTATCATCCTCCTGCTGCACGTGGATGTGTTTTGTGCCTGGCTAGGGGTGGCAATGACGGTGCGGTGAATATAGGGAACGAGGATATGTAGAAACGGAACACCTAAAGGCATCAATCTCAAATAGATTTCATTTTATGTTCTCGCTAAAATGTTAAAAGACTTTTCCGGTGTTGTATTTTTTTTTTTATATTCTTTTTGCCTAAAATGTTATTTGATTTATGCCACACTCTGGAAGGAAACAATTGTTTCAATAAAGAAAGAGAAAAACACAGAAAAAAAAATATAACAGAAAATGGATATATGAGTATAAAAACAGAGTTATGCTTTGTTCTTAAAAAATAAACACACACAGAGTTGAAATGAAGTCTAAATCTACTATACCTACTTTTAAATATGAATTTATAGGGTGTTCTAGTTTTGAAGGTTTAAGGTTACTTTTGCACTATATGCGTTTTTTTTTTTTAAATGAAAATATGTTTTTAATCTTTGACAAAATGTCATAGCACACTTTGACAACTGTTCGACAATTTTAAGCGTTTTATTTCGGTCTTGACCTCCTTAATATATAAAGTTCCAGCCAGACCGTTTTTGGGTCTTGAAATAAAAAATAATCAGTGGGTGGCAAATCTGCTGACAATAGTAACCAGGACACTAATGGTTCTGTCGTACCACAAGCTGAATAAGCAGGAACGTTTTCTTGGTGAAAGACTCTTTTTTGGCAAATGAAGACTCTTGGCGTTCATCTCGATGACCAAGTTCTAAAGGAAGTCGTGTTTTTTTCTATCAGGACATAATAAGTTGGAAGAAATGTAATTAAACTTTGACAGTAGTCTAGCTGGTACTCTAGGACAAGGTTTTGGTGTAATCTTTCGGTCAGGCCTACAATTCTTTAGCTCAATAAGTATCAGGAAATGATTTCTACACTACTTACTAATGATTGTGTCAATTTTATGGTCAGTAGAAATCAAATTTTGTATGTCCTCGTTCCTCTATAACTTTAGGAAATCTCACTTTAAGGCCCTTTCTTTCACGAAGGCCTTAAGAAAAGACTTAAGTTGCTAAATATCAAGATCCAATTGTAACTGTTGGTGTGCCTTAGCGGGACATAGGGCCGCAACTACTCCTACGCTCCATCGTATGCGGTTTCCAGGGATGTATTTGAGATCCCTCCAGCTATTTCCCAATCTTCCAACTCTTCTTCCTTCTTGTGTGAAGAAGTGTGTTCCACTGAATATCCTGGCCCGCAATGCAGTCATTACCTTTTCGAAGCGAGTATCGACGGGTTCCTGACCTGTTCGCCTATATAAGTCATCGTTAGAGATACGATTAGGCCAGAAAACCCTTAAGATGTTTCGAAGGCACCTATTAACGAAGGTTTGCATTTGCCTGGTTATTGTTGTTTTCGAGGAGCTCCAACCATACAGTAGAACTGATTCGGCGTTAGAGTTAAACAGTCATAGCCTTGTGTTCAAGCTGAGAGATTTGTTGCTCCAAACATTGAACAACTTCCCGAATGCAGACTTTGCTTTTTCGATGCGGCTGGGATGTTCAGTTCGGTTCCTCCTTCAGTCTTCAGTGGAGACAATACTTTCAAGGTATTGGAAGCTCTCTGCTTTCTCAACTGCTTGTTGAACAATGTTCATCGAAGCTTCCGAGGCTGAATATCTTGTTTTTCCAGTATTAATTTTCAGCCCCATGATTGTTGCTTCAATCTTCACCCTTGTTGCCAAGAATAATTTTGATGAATTTTAATTGCAGAATCAGCAATGATACGACGTACGTTGCTGTTAATCTTAATTGACTTAAGTTTGTAGTGTCTAATACAAAATATCGACAAACCTGGGTTTTCTTCAGCACTGAGGGCTTCAGCAGCAATGTTTTAAGTTGTTCTTGAGCAACGCCACGGTTTCGAATTTTCACATCACTAATTTAGTGCTTTAGATTTGCGAAATGAGGACTGCAAAATTTTCGACATTTTTGTGCTAAACTTTGGAATTTCCATTTGTTGTTCAAGCGTCTATCGTTCCATTTTAGTGAAACAGTAGTTTTAACTTGTGAACTGTCAAAAGTGACAGCTGGCTAAAATTGAGTGGGTTGGTCAAAATGAAACTTCCTATCATCTCTAGTTCACATTTATTAAGATTGATGTTAAAGGTTGATTCTAGAAGAAATTATATTTTGTATTTCTATCTTAAACACCCTGTTCATCTCTTTAAAACTTTATCCTAACCCGCTTCTAGCAACAAAAGGAAGAAAAAAAAATTTGCACGTCTAATGTTTTCTTATGCCGTTTCGTTTCGGTTCTTATAACTCTTCTCTTACCATTCGCTTTTTAGAGTTTTTAAGGAAATCCTTGAAAAATAAAGTCATCCATCTCGTCGAGGATTATGGATTAAAATAATGTAACATTTATTTACTTTCTTTTGACAGTTGTAGAAACAAAAATTTGAAAACATACATATATACTTATACTCGTGCTCTTCAATTACTTTTTTTACTCGTTTTTAAATTCTTGTGGCTGTGTAAGTGGGTTGGTGCTTAATGAAGAAGAAAGAAGAAAAAAAAGGAAGAGAGTCTTTAAAACCCTTTAATAGATACCAACAAAAAAAATTATGTCAATTAAAGTCACATGAACAAAAGCACGTTAGCCATGGTGGCAAAATGACCAATTACTTATGGATATTTCTCTTCCAAACGAAAAAGGACCTTTTGCATTGAACTCTAAACGACATAACCGTCATCGTCGTTGGTCGTCGAGGACAAATTGCTCCATTGCACAATAAGCTTTGGTTCACATAAAAATGCTTAAAGATATTTGCATACCATAAATTCCTTGCAACTCGTCCAAGGACACCGAATATACGGGATACGAGATCCGAGATACCCAATGAACAATATCTTCTTCAATTTACTCCTCCGCAGATGAACAAGAGAACGTCATCGGAATCGGAATCGGGACACATGGAAGCTCAAAAAAATGTCAACAAACAACAAACAAAACAAAGACCAAGTTAAAAAAAAAGAACTGAAACAGAAACAGGACTTTATGGTAATGTCAGATAATTTCATGGAATTTGTTTCTTTCACTTAACTTTATTTCCATCCAATTACATTATACTTCGTTTTCGTCGTCCGTCCGTTCGATGATGTTGTTCGGGTCTTGGTCCTCTGAAAAGGAAGTAAATTTGACCGTGGACAGTTGTAGGAACACACTTACAAACATCCGAAGTTATAGAAGAAGCTACCTTAAAAAACATCTTGCCATAGAACACATTTGGGTGACCTTTTTTTGGTAATTGGATACCTTTGGAAAAAAAGCAGAGAGGAGCAGAGAAGAAGCTGAAAAACAAAAATGCAAATACAACTATAGTTTTGACAGACCAGACCGTTAGACCGACAGTTCAGAATACCAAAAGAAAAAAAAAAAAAAACAGAAGAAATTTACCTAACCGGAAAAAGATATTTGCAAAATGTTGATTTTTAATGCTTACGCATGCAGTAAATAAAATTGAGAGTCCTTTTTGAATGTCAAAGCGAGGAGTTTGGGAGATTTTTTTTTTGTTTGGCATTTATTTCACTTTGGAACAATAATTAGGGTAACTATTTACGTTTTGTCGTTTTCGTTTTTTTCTTTTTTTTTGTGAAAGGTTCAACTTTCAAGGGATGTAAAAAATAGAGTCAGCTATTGACTTTCACTCGATGTACATGTGTGTAAAATGTAAACATGTCTCCTGTGAAACATTTTTGTTTAACTTTAAAGATGAAAAGTGGGAATAGAAGAGAACTTTAACCAGTAGAAATACGAAAAATACGTGTTTTTGTTTTAAACCAATATATTGTACAGGGTCCGGCAGTGAGGTATGAATGATTTGAAAAGATTGTAACACACTCATTTCTTCACCAAAACTCAAATTTTATTTATAAATGTATATTTTAGATGTTGTCATTAAAGTAAAAAAATGACAAAAAAATAATTACGTACGAAAAATCACCTCAGTTAAGTGCTGACCATTTGTGTCAAAACACTCCTACGACGGTGTGAGAAGTTCTGTATACTCCTCTGAAGCATTTGACGTGGGACTGCTATTCACTCATTTCATAATCATATCAAACCACGGAACACGAAAAATATTGAAATGATTTCGGAATCATCTATTTGTTTCAATGACCGAACGCCAACGGCCCGTTTCAATTAACGTGTTCGACCACAACTCCATGATTACTGAAATGGCATCTTGCTACGAGTCGATACAAACCATACTCATAAGTCATAAGCATAACAATACGGTTTTCCCCACATCGCTTGATGCCCTGTTCAAATTTTCCATACCTCGCTGGCAGACCCTGTACATTTCGTCAATGTTAGCCTTGAAATTTGGATAAATTTAGCTTATCGCTGTTGTCTAAGTTAGTTGCATTTTACAAATACAATTTTTATCATTAAGACAGATGTTTACTTTGCACTTTCGACACTCTACAAAAGATCTACTATTGAATTCCTGACACTTTAAACGGTGCAACAACGCGTTGTCTAGTAGTCCCAAGAGGCAAGTAATCCAGCTTATCTAACCTAGCGTCCTGGCTTGGTAAAGTTGCAACGTGTGATTTCAACTTCTTTTTTTGGACACCGTCTTCCATTACATTTGAGGTTTGCTCACTTTTATAACTTGAACTAGGTTTGTTAACATGGTATAAATCTTCAGATGGGGCACACTTGAAATCAGCTAAAGACATCCAAAGCTCAGAGCAACAGATCCACTCCTCAAATGTGCCGATTATACGAATAATGTCATCACTGCTATTGGACATGGTACATATTGGTAAGCCTTTTCTCCTATGTTATAACGTCGCACTTCAGATAATGTCTTAGGAACTTCCGACATAATGTTGAAGCCATAAGTTAGCAATTCTGTTGTGGAACCAGGTTACCAATGAAATATCGTAGGAAGTGTCTCAATAGTAGCCCCTCTTCCTTTTTATCACTTTTTCTTCAGGAACGTTATACCCCGGAACTAGCTTTTATTGTTTCTAAGAGAAAAATTGCTTTTTATCTAAGGTAATTCAGCATTGGTAATGACGTATACCAATTCTCAAAAAACAGCTTATATAGTTCTGCCATTCAGGAATTGTTCTTTCTAATCCTACAACAACTTCACTCTACTTTTTTTAGGTAGATTGTTGTCTGATTGCACAGGTCCCTTTAGATCCAGGATGAAATTCAAAATCGTAGTATACCTTATTATATACTTTTAGTAGCCTCTTCCTTGATTTCAATAAGATCTTATTGAAGGTAACTGTATAATAGACATGAAGAGGCAAATATCCTAACAAACTGCTTAACTTCTCCTTCTTTCAGACAGAATCTTCTTCCAGGACGTTTTAATAGGCGATAATGTTCGTTTCTTGTTCGATATCCTGGAACAATTCGTCGGAGAACAACCAGTAAAAGCAACTTTAGATTCATCTTAGAATACATCACGCTATCGAGGTCGTTCACTTCTTGAAGGTTGACTTGATGAAATTACCAAATGAATAGAGGAATAATATGATCTTCTAAATCCCAATAAGATCCATCCGATTCTGAGATGATGGAAGACTTTGGCCCTATACTGTGATATCATCATCTGACAAATCTTCGTCACTGCTATTGTCAGGAAAACTTTGAATCCTTGTTTGGAATATGTCCGTTAAATCGATGAGGGTCCATGTCGCACTGATTTTTGTAATGTAATTTTTTATAAATTACTATGATAACAAAATGCAACATTTTTACACTTAACCTTTCTTTTACTAAACAAAATGATAAGAACATTGTTATACAAAATATGTTTACGTAATTTAATTATATCCGTTGTCTTTGGTGAGTTCCGATTGAACTACGGTTATCATATCCTATCCCTGTATCCTGTCCTGTCCTTGTCGGCTTTCATGACCTCTGGTGGACAGTAGCAGAAGTTGTAGCAATTAGAAAGTATTTTTTTCTACTTTTGTGTCCTTACTGCATGTTGGCTCAAATATTGTTCAATGGAAAAAGGAATATTTCTGATGCATGGTGTGTAGTATATGAGCCATTTAGTTTTGACACCTTGACAACAATATTTTACCAAAAAACTGAAAAATAACTTAAACTTTCATTAACTATGAGCCACCATGCAGTAAAGGGTTAACAATTCGATTGTCACTGGAATCACATTGTTCATCACTTTCTTGACGGAGAACTGCATTACGTTTTCGCAGTTTCGGATGACTCAGATATCGCAACATGATTACTCTCAATCCCATCTTCAATAGTAAAATTTTTAAGTTCAAAAGTTCAGTCTGTCACTCTTTACTCGTCGGTCACTCTGTCAATTCATTTGCACTTTAGCGGCTTGCAACGTTTGCAAATGTAATAATAAGCTCGAATTAACTGCACAAAGCACATTTAATCGAATTGACACCTGTCAAAATGTACACAGCTGAATATAACTTCAACCATTATTTTAATTTTTTGCTTTATGTCCAATTTATCACCAATATAAAGCCTATGTTACTTACAAATTACGTTGCTTTCTATTGGTTAAAGAATTTTCAAAATCAGTTCAATAGATCTAGAGATTACCCCCTACAATCTTACAAACTTTACCAACTCTTTCGAGAAGCTATGGATATAGGTACTGTGGCCCTTTTATCAAAAAGAAAATTCGACCATTCTAAACTTCAATCTTCAATGTTATGTGTTTTGTGCTATTTTTGCAAGTCTAAATTCGAAAGTCATTTGGAGACATCCCATAAATTCAGACATAAATAAGTTGGATTATATAATTATCATTTCAATTCAGAAATTCAGATTTGAAAAGTGGCAACCATATGTCTTCCAGCATCAGGATAATTTTTTCATTTTCTTATCGATAATAATAAATATTGAAGTTTAATGTCAACTGTGCTATCAAATGTCAGTTTATTGGTTAAAAAACATGGAGGTACAAAATACGCATTGAAATTCGCTCCCTTTATCAAATCTTTTAAGACTTTTAATTTCGTTAGTAATTTGATTTAAAATACATTGAAGGACAAAACATTTTTTTTTTCATTGTACAACACTTAAACTGTGCAAGACAAAATGAATATTTTTTTTCAAGGAATTTAAACTACAATAGTTGTACACAAAACAACAAATAAGTGACAACTCTTCAAATGCCTCCTTTTTTGTATACGAATTAACCTCACATTTATTGACAACAATCCGTCACTTCAATAAGAACACTATAATGGCTCTTTCTGACAAAAATCCACTATAATACTGTCTGTCTGCCAGTTGTTGTGTATACACAACATTAACATTTTACATATTGTAACAAATGATTGTACAGCAACGGAAATTATGAAAATCAGCTTGAATGTTAAAAGTGTTGTTTAATTTTTAAAATAAACATTGTATACTTAAATTACATATGTACACACAAGCGTTCTTGATTGCTCATCAAATTGTGTATGCTGATGATTAAGAGTTTGACAGTGAATATAATTAGTGCTTGTCACCAACATCATCACAGATATCCGCGTGTAATTTATGTATATTTAACTCCTGAGTCCTGACTATAGCTCAAAGGCTCATCTGGAGTCCTTAGCATTTCCTGATGTATCGCAATTATTGTACATATATCGAAGTGTTGTTAATTTGTGTATAACGAGGCCCAAGGATATTGGAAATTGCACAAATGCACACGACAATGTTTGCCCGATTATCGACTGAGCGATTTCAAAGCATATATACAGATTGATTTTGAATGCTTCTAGAGATTAATTAAAATCTTTGAGCTCGTAATTCAAAATCCTGTGTCCAACATCTAAATAACTTGTGCTGGCCAAAAGTTCAAAACGTTTATTTAAACGTTTCCATTCAAATGGGTTTTTTTCATTTTTGTCACAACACAAAAAATATAAAGAAGAAGACAAATGATACGAAGGAATTTTTCAAAAGTGACTGGATAAAATTTTTTCATTAATTTTTTCCCGAGGCAACCCAAAGCCAGAATGTAATATTCATAGAAGACAGACCAAAAAAACATCGCAGATAAAATTCACATGCAACATAATGCACCCATACATACATGTACATACATGATGTAAATATATGCACTTATTTAGGTATACATCAAGGGTATTTTTTACAACACCACTAACACACATACATGTATGTATGTAGGGTCTTGCATAAAATGAAAATATGTTGGAGGATTCCCTTATTTGCTTATGCATGCATTGCATATAGCTTTGGCTTAGTTCTGCAAGTTATTGCGGTGAAATTCTGTGGAAAGTTGTCATGATGAATGCATCGGAGAAGATTTTCCTCCAGCTGCAAGATGCGACCATCAGAGTCAGTGGAGCGGTAGGTGGGTATATACAGAGTAGATATGTACAACAACAGCAAAAAAAAAAGGTTATGTCACTGCTCCACATTTATTTCTGGAGCACACACATAATAAGGAGCAACATGGCAAAAGATCAAGATTAGAGTCATGTATCACTCTGGATTCCATTTTTCATCCCTAGAGCAAAAGTTTATTTTGAAGATAAGAAAGAAAAGCCCGACCTTAGACACACAAACACATACACATGAATAATATAACTTACATGTGTATGAGTACATTATGTTGGGTTGTAAGTTATTATAATGTTAAGCTTTAAGAATTAAGAAATTTGTTCGTATAACATAGCTAATGGTTTTGACGGGCCTTACAGTTAATAAAACTCCAACGTTATTCTGACAAATGAAGTTGTGTTTTTTTTTTTGGTATGTCATTAATTTTGTAAATAAACTACTTTACGAAAAGGACACGAGAATTTAATTGGACTGAAGGGTGGATTTAGACAGTTTCCACATGTCTGTAAGGTAACAATTATACTTTTGATAATGTGTTGGCCTTTTTGGTGATCCAATCCACTATTAAGAAAATATAATTATTTTTGAAAAGTTCTTTAATCTTTTAGCATGTGGAAAAGAAATATTGACTGACGACGTGAGATTGAACTTTATCCTTTTTTAAAAAAGTTAGAAAACTCTCTTCATTCAAAATTCATCATGTAAATCTGAAGTGATATTGGTTTAAGGGCAGGAGAGTAGCTAAGGGAGTATTAAGGGGTGGTTAAATTTTAACGGCCGATGTTGAATGTGAACCACACCTTATTGTCAAGTTTTTTTCTGCATTTCATTTGACATTTCTCAATTTCAGACTAACTCAATTTGACCAAGCGTCAATCTCAAGCGTACGTCGTCAATAGTCAAAATGGTGACAAGAAATGGAAACAGTGGATGATTAATTGTCGAAGAAAATCATCTTTAGTGATGAGGCACATTTTCACCTCAGCGGATTCGGCAATAGGCAGAATTGCCGCATTTGGGCGAACGATAATCCGGGAGTGATTGTCGAAAGACCAATGCACCCACGAAGAGTGACTGTTTCATGTTTGGTGCGGTTTATGGGCTGGAAGCATCATATCAGGCTATAGTAAGATGATAACAAACTTATTATGGCCCGAATTGGAAGATATGGATTAAAGGTCTTGTTGAATACAGTCATTTACCTTCTCTGAGCAAGCACAGTAAATCAGTGTATTCTGTTTGTTGCATGCTTAGAAAGTAGTGTACACTAAAAGAGAATACACTATTTTTAAAACCAAACACTGTACACCATTCAATTTCTTTGTATCAAAACGAGTACACTGTTTGATTTCTCTCATAGGCTTGAAAGCTTGAACCAAATAGAACAGAACAAGCCTAACACACCGAATACACCTAATACAAAATTTGGTGGCGCTCTCCTAAGGTTGACTTCTCTCGTTTGAAGAGACAAAGATTGAGAGATCTGAAGAATTTAAATTTTTTTTCTCATACTCAAAGACTGGTGATGAACAAGGACAACCTTTCTATTTGTCACTCTTACATTCTTTAGTGATTGAAAATCGGCTTGGTATATTCGTTGTGTTCGATGTACACTCGCTGTATTCGGTGCATTTGAGAAAAAACCAAATAGTGTATTCGTTATGACCAAATACACGATTCTATTGTTTTGGTATGTTGTGATGATTCATTTGTTCTGTTTTGAAAAAAGTGAGAGCAGCAAGTAGTGTATTTGGAAAAATATAGAATGGCTTGAAAGGGTATTCAAGCCACTCGTTGCAGATGTCTAATATGGATGTGGACGATATGTGGTTTCAACAGGACGGTGCCTCTTGCAACACACCAAACGAAACAATGGCGCTGTTAATTGGCCCAAAAGATCATGTGATTTGACAGCGTTGGACTTCTTTTTTTTGGGGTTATTAGAAAGAAAAGGTGTACGTCGATAAGCCAGCAACAACTCAAGAGTTAAAGGATGAGATAGGCCCTCAATTATGCCTCAGCGTCATCGAGAATTTGGACCATCAGATGGAGGTGTGCTGTCGAAATCACGGCGACCATTTGTCCGATATTTTGTTCCATACATAACTGAACTTTATCAATTTCCTAATTAATTTGTGTTTTATTCAAAATCAACATCGGCCCTTAAAATTTAATCACCCTACAGCTTTTTAATGTTTTTTGAACAATTTTTTTTTTTTAATTCTACTTTATTTACATTGAAATTTAAAAATTTCACTTTCAATATCTGAATCAAAGATTCCATCGCTAAAAAAAAAAAAAACGAATGCGAATTTAAATCCCTTGAAATGGAAACCGTGTTGCAGATTGACACAGATTTTTGATATTCCATTGGGGTGCACTGTTTTATCACTCGAGGGGGCAATTCGTGTCAGAGCAGAGGTTTCTTTTATATCTTGTATGCGAGTTGTGAGCTTAAAATTATTATTCCTTGTGTTTTGGTTATTTTGTGGAGCTGATATTATTTATAAGGTTGAACTTTTTGTGTGCGTTTTTTTTTAACTTTAAGAGCTGTCAAAAGGACTTAAAGGAATGAAAATATGTATGTATATTTAATTTAAACTCTTTTAAATGGTTATGACAGTGATGATGATAGCAATCAAGCAAAAAAAAAGGATGCATAAATTTTGTTAGTGATTGAATTCTCACTTAAGTGAAAATTTTTTCTTTGTATAGAATTTGAGACCGTTGTAGAAATTGTGTAGCCCCTGATTTGAGCTAAATTACCTTATTCTTAAGCGAAAAAGTCTAACAAGTTCAAATCACACTATTTCTTGGTTAGTTCACAGTAACTTTACTTGACACTGCCGCATGGTTAATTAAATCAATTTTGATTTAAGCTTAATCTAGGCCAAAAGAAGTCGTTTGTCATAAATCTATAGTGCTCGTGATTGAAAGAGATGGCAGACGTCGCTCTGACGACAACAGCTTAAAATTACAACTAAATGATTTCTTCCACATGCAGTGGACTTTCTTGAATCTCCTGTGCATTGTTGTTTAGTTCAGGGAGGGGAAAGCAATCTGTGACTCTGGTACTCTAGTACGCCAACAAGAGTGACCATCATCACCAAGTCCAGCCAGAAACTTGTCTAACGTAGATAACATTGACATCATTGGCCCTTCAACCTCTATGTCGCGTTCGAGAAGAATATTTTAAGGAGAATTGTTGGCTCTGTATATGTGAGGAAGGACGACCTCTAAGACGCTACATTCATGAACTGGTATTCAATCTACCTATGTATGTAGATGCATATATGGTGAAAAAATTAAGATCGTTAATCTCTGCTTTTGCCAAACAGAATGACCCTAAATTTGTCCAATGTGGTTTATTCAACCAAGCTACATATAATATATTTAACGTTAATTTAAATAAAAGTTAGAATACAAAATAATAAAACCTTACTTCAAAAATTATTTATTAGATCTTGTGTATCCTTTGACGAAAAACCCTTAATTTTTGTTTTGTTTAGTTCGAACTTTTTCCATCACGTGCAATGCATCAATAGCAAGACAATTTTTACGTTTCATACTCAAATTTGCAGCTCTTTCCATTGAATTTCATTCAATTGAACCTTTATCGGGTAATATATCAAAATGTTAGATAAACTACCATTTACCATTATTCCTTAAACCAACCAACATCTGAGTGGCTTAATTGTTTTTTGCTAAGTGAAACTACATATCTCCCAAGGTGGTCATGTTTCAAACTAGTCATCAAGCTAAAAATTCATAGTTTCCCTGAAGCTTATTTTGTTCTTCATCAAAAGTGAAATAAAATGCACTTTTAAAACAGGTACTATTTCAATCTAACATTTTTACTTCTAAGTTGAATTTATAAACTATTAAAAAACTACAAGGATTATATTTTAGTTGTTTTTTTTTTTTTGAAAGGTAGGTTGTACCTAAGGGAATTTAAAAAAATGATTTTTGTAAAACTAAAATGTTACAACTAAACAACAAAAAATACAAAAAAACACTCAAAGCACCACAGGCAAACAAAGATGTTGCATCCTTTTTGAAATTGCGTGATGCGAGCAAAAGAAACACCAACGGAGTGCAAATAAACGTTGCAGCAACAGACAAACAGATTATCTAACAAACGCCAAAGTGAAAGGATGTGAAGTCTGCAAACAAAAAATAAAACAAATACAACCACAATGCCGGCCGTCGCCTTAGGGTTTTAGATGCTTTGGGGCAAATAAGTAGGTGGGTGGGTCGGTGGATGGATCCACAACGGACCTTGGTGGATAAAATCCCGTCTATTTACACTGACCTTTAACCATTTTAGTATACATTCATTCATATCTACTCTTACATCACATATACATACATACATACATACATACATACCCTTAGAGGAGACAAAGTTTTTTGTCACTTCCCGCTAGCGAGATAAAATATGTCAGTTTCTTTTATCCTTTTGATTTATTCACCCAATTCAGCCGCGCCACAGGCCATCATGTACCTTACCCATACTCATACACAAACATCACAACATGCACTTGAGGATCTTCTTTGATTGTGGTGACCGCACATGAATTTTGAAAATGGCCAAAATATTTGACAAACGAAAGAATTTGTGTTTAAAGTTATCAATTAAAAATTGAATACCATTTTGTCATTTGTTCATTAATAACTTCCGTACCAATTTTCGTCAAATAAGTTTGAATTGAAATGAATAATATTTGAATTTATGGTGTTGAATTTAAACTTTATCACCATTGTAAGGATGAAATGGTCACATTTTCTACATTATGCGGGGTGGTTTCACAATACAACTAAAAGGACAAAGAATAGGTTCCTGAAAGCGCATACCACATTCACCTACACACTTATATACATACATACTATATGTTATACAAATGTTTGTATAATAGTCAAGTCCTTTAACATTCTATACGTCCTAAAGTGTTGTTGAATTTTATATATGTATTTGTATAGTGTGTGTTGTTGGTCTAACTTTTACTTTGCATTCAGTCGACGACGACGACCGACAAGGACAACGGCTGATCATACTGAACTGATATCCTGATGCGTGTTTTTTTGGCTAAGCTATAAGGACTCATCGTGTATAAAATGGAAGAAAGTTTTGTAACAAGTTTAAAGCATTTTTTGAGTAGGACGAGAAATATTGTTGTTTCGTTTAGAGTTTGTGTTTTTTTTTTCTGTCTGTTTAAACTTGTGTTGAGTGTTATGCAGGATATTTTTTTTTTGTGAGTATAATTTTACGAAAAAAAAATGTCCTTCGCTCTTGCATTGCAAACTTCTATAAAACCTTACAAATTGGAAATTGCCTTGAAACAGGATAGACATAATTTGTGACGAAAATTGTGCTTGGATCTACAATCGGCTATGTGGATAAAGTTGTAAATTGTAATGGGAATGCAATTGAAATTTTTGCAGGGTAATTGCAGCTGATAAGAATTAATAATTTAAGCAGGTATGAGCATGAGACACCTGTACCTATCTTCAAACCTATACTTTAAAACACACCAGGAAGTGTTAGTTACACTATTAAGAACTCAAGAACTGCTGAACCGATAAGGCTGAAATTTGGCTCAGAGACAGTGTTTATAGTCTGGAATAGTCTATAGGTAAATGTGTGGATTATAGTCTGAAAAAGCATATACGGTAATTTTTATCCTGGTAAAATGTATTTAATTAGGATTAAACATTGACCACGTCTAACACAAAAATTGAAACAATCTCCGGTTATTGTTTTACATTCAGCACAACGAAAGATATGGTTTCAAAAACTAGGACATGAACTTCGGTTGTCCTGTAACCTGTTGCTCGATCCACTTACGGAGTACACCGGGCCATCTAGAAACTATGAAAAAATTGAATGGAAAATCGAATAAGTAACAGCAATATTTTTCCAAAACTTGAGTTTTTGCATTAAATCGGGGCGAGATGAAATTTGCCGCTAGTTACAAATAAAATTAAATTATCAGTTTTTAAGACCAGTTTTAAAGTCTTCTTAATTTATATTATAACTTGATAGAAATAAAGATTTTAACTGCCTTAAAACGTCTGAATTTCTCAAAATTTTAAATTATCAAAAAATATCGCTGTCTTGAACTCGAATCTCAAATTACCAATTTTCAGCATTATTTTTTTTTTTTTTTGCAGTCACGAAAACTTGACGTGATAGCCTTATTAAGATGACGAAATCAATATCAGAACAAAAATCCTTCTTAGATGTTTTTGCTTTTCCTCTTAAAAGAACTGTTTTATCATAATTTCTTCAAGTTTATGAAGGACAAGACAAAGAAAAGAATTTTTCAGAAATTAAATGAAGTTTTGAACATCATCAACCGGGAACCAGTCCCTTCCACATTCATTAAATCTCTCCAATTATCCCAATCCATCACCGACGAAGCCATTCAGTAGCGTAAGCACCCCAAGGCTTCGGGCATTCAGGGCGGAAACATGGTCCTGCTGTACTGTAGCCTACCATTTCCAACAAAGGATTTTCCAAGCTGGTTTATCTTCGCTCTAGTTCACAGAAGTCTAACGAGAAGCCATGATGATTGTATCGTCTCCGGAATCGTACAGCAGCAGCAGTGCAGTGGTACGGTTTCTGGATTTAAAAACCTTTCACAGACTATTAGGGTAGGCTCTCATGTCTTTGAGCATCTGTCCGCGTATTCCTTCTTCTTTGTTGTTATCGGCTGCAAGTATATTGACCCAGGATACGAGTATTCGAAGGATTCCACTTCTTAAAATTCATGCTCCGCTATACCTTGATTATTTGACCATCAGGTGTTTTTTTCTTTTCGCAGTCGACGAAGACACATGTACTTTATTTTTCCCTCACTGATCTGAAGCCCCAGATTTTTCGCCGCCTCACCTTTTCAATCTGGGTAAAGGATTCATGTATAGCTTGTTAGCCGCGTATGCCAGTGTCTGGCTGGAGCAGGTTGACTGGACCAGGTGACGATGGTCCCTCTTGTTGGCTTGCCAGTGTTACAGATCGCTTTCTTAAACTACAAATTGGAAGAAGGTAGTCTAGACCAATCCCTTGTCGGAGTCAATCATCACAAATTTTATAAGAAAAATATTTTTAGATTTTCAAAGCCCGAAAGCTATATAAATTCTTATCAATGACCTTCAAACCCTGTGCTGAATATCTGTCGTTCTTTCACTTAACCATTTAAACTTCAAAAAGAAATTTTTGACATTCGTACTGTTGTTAGACTAAACTATTTAATTCAAGGGCGTTCGTCAAAATTCTTCTTAAAGAATTTTAGTCATCCTTTGGAGAATATTGTTTTTTAAAACTCAATGGATTAAAGTTTCTATTTACGAAATATTATATTTTACTGCTTAAAAACTTTAAGGGCAGAAGTAGCTGCATTTTTTTTTTAATACAAAATACTTGTTGTCAAAATGCAGGGTTTCATAAGACAAATTGAAAATTAAAAACTTTTGAAAAGTATAATTTTTGTATGGACAGTCAAAACTTCGAAAGGGAGAATCCCAAAACCGGAATTTCGACTGACTACCAATTTAAGGTCCCGATTTTACTAAACTTTTATTAGGGGTCTTCCATAATTTTGTGTGTACATTGTACAAATTTAAGAACCAAAAATGTTACCTTCTTTAGGAAGAAGAAAATTGCTTATTATTATTTTGGAATTTCTTAAGATTACCCACGTCTATATTTTCCCGGCAACCTAAACCTACATTTCATAAGGTCTTAAGAAAGAAAATCGTGTTCGTTTAAATTGACCCACCTTAAGCTATGTACACATTGGGATACAAAATATTTCTGCTTATTACTTTTAAGCCAGTTAAAACCCGCAACACTCACAGTACTTATATATTGTATAGTGTTAGTGTGCATTATCGTAAAGTATGTTTTCTATAAGCCAAAAAGTATTTTTTTTTTTTTTTTTTTACATACTTCTTCTTCGTTTTTGGTTTGAGATTTTAGTGGAATCGGGTCAGGGACAATACAGTTGGTCTTGGTATACATACAAACTGGAGTATATTTTACAGCTTATTTTTTGTCCTTACATTTACGTTTCTGGGGGATAAATTTTATATATATTCCACGAGTACACCTTCATCGTATTCAATAGAACTCTACAAATTCCAAAGAGGTTAAGGTTTTTAAAATTATATCCATTTTAAGGACAGATAAGTGAAACTGTTGTGTTTTTGTTCGGAAAAAAAGGAGAGATTTTATTTTCATTCGAAATAAATGCTGACACATATTATTTCTTTTTTTTTATCTTTAAAAAAAGAAGAGGGGAAACTGGGAAAGATATAATAAGTTCTCTTAAAAATTTACTTTAAAATAGAAAAACAAACAAAACCAACATGAATACGATATAATTTTTTGAAATACATTTTGTAAGTCCGTCACACTTTATCGAGACCAACGTTTCACAGGACGCGACATCTAGTGGTTTCTTTTAAAGCCATGTCCAAAAGTTGTTTTCCGGACCAACATTTTTACAGGTCTATCAAATCTTTGTGAAACGCTTGACTTTTAAACAAAGTTGGTAAATATTGAAATCTTATTTCTAAAGTAACAGCAATTTTTGAAACTGTGTTTTGCCACCTGTACGCGATTTAAACAATTAATCAGACTACCTAGTTGACAACACTCATGAAATATAGCGATCCACTGTAGCCGTCGACAATCGACTTTGACAGCTCAGCATTTCACCAACTAGTCTCAGGAGAATTCTGGCCCAAAGATCTCGACTAAAAATATCCAATATCCAAATTTACAGCTTAACAATCAAAATGGGGCACCAAGACCTCGTAAATCCTCCACGTTATTGTCAAGAAGCCAATGCAATGGCATCCACAGAGAGTGACAGTTTGGTGTAGTTTGGGGAGTGGTTACATCACTGGAGATTGGAGAATTTTTCTTCAAAACCTGGCATTACAGAGCCAAGTTACTGATTATTTGTATGTTGAAATTAGAAGCAAAGATAAGCCATCCTGTCGATGTCAATATGTCACCTCGTAACTACGATTTCAACCTTTTAGACTTTTTGTGAGGAATCGTGATGGACCATTTTAAACCAATATTCCGGAGACAATCCAACTTTGACATTTTAAGGTTTTACAATTTCGAGAAGTCCTTCATTATTTCGACGGTTTATTAGAAAGCCCCATCAGTTACAATTATTCTGATTTTTAAAGTACTCTATCTCAGGAACCACTTTTGCTATAAAGTTGAAATTTGGCAAGACTCATGTTCTCAAATAGGTTGGTAATTACCTACATATTGCGAATTTAAATTTTTTCGTTCTAATGTTAAAAGTTAGTAGAAATTCGGATATTACGTTTCTGTTAAACAAATGTAGTGAATAACAACTTGACTGAACACCCCTGTACACGATTACTTCTGAATTTGTCCAGATGAAGGTTTTTTTTTGCGATTTATGCTCTGATTAGTATGTTTCAGTAACTCTTAAAATCAAGTGAAGCATTTTTAATTCCAGGCCCCAATCCCAATATAGTCAGTAGTATCATTGATCCCGTCCCACACCAAATACGCTCATTAATGTTTTAAAATTTAGATACATAATATCATAACGTTCGACTTCAATTGCAAACGGGTTCAATTGTAAATGTTTTCAGTATTGAAAACTTAATTGCCATCAATTATGTAAGTCCAATGCATTCCCTTAAACTATAAATCAAAAAACAACCACCTTTTCAATCAAGACACGTTGAATCGCTTACCATTAAGAATTAAAAATCAGAAGCTGTGACAATTATTTACCCAATTTGAAAATTCTCGGTAAACTCGTGTAATTGTTGCACTCCATTTCTCCAAACTTCCAACACTCGTTTGTAGTTCCTTAAATAATAAATAATTCAAAATCAGCATCACATGGACTTTTCAACTCAACATCATTGATGTGACATCGAAAAGATCGAACGGTTTGCCATATCAATCTCTCACCTTTCTAACATTGTATTAATCTTTCACACAATAGTACCTCAATTCAAATATGCCATTACACAGACACAATTACATGTACATATAAGGAAACCAAATAAAAGTGGCACATACTCGTCCCTGATAAGGAAGCAAATAGTCGGACTTCTGATGCCTTGCCTAATTGAAAGCACTTAATGTTGATGCATTAATAACGAGCTTAGCAAATGGAATCGTTTCGATAAGAAAATAAAAATAAAAACAATAGAAAATCGAAAACGATGTAGTGTTTCTGTTTTGTTTGAGTTGAATCAATTAAGAAAAATAAAAGGAAGAAGTTGGGAAGAAGAGATATTGATTGAAACTCATGTGTGACAGTTCAATCATGGTTGATAACAAGAACTACTCTTAGAAATTAGAAATACATGTCTTACCTTTTTGGTTCTGCTTTCTACTTCCTCTTTCCAGAGACCTTCAATTCATAGGTATTCATTCTTGAGGTTGGTCTTGTCCTTTAGTTCTGTTTGAAGGAAAAGGAACAAGATTTGAGTTTTTGCTTTTTCATTCCAATCAAAAGTTATACAAAAATCTGTCCATCATCCAAGACTATCTATATTACGAGATTTTATAAGACTAAGAATTGAGAAATGCCTGACTCGTAACTTCAGGTCTATTGATTTCCATATTGTTCTTCATCTTCCAACTTGCCATGTACCCTGGAAATCTCCAGATTGAAGTGCATGATCAATCCATGGCCATTTTCGTTTTCAAATATCGATGCTAGTAGCTCAAACTGCCAGAAAATCTTAAGAATATGGCACGCCGAGAACTACCAAACCAAATATTAGTGTCGAAGAATCCCAACTTAGTACTTTAGAAGATTTGACTGGAGATCCAAATATGGGACAGATTACCGAAGTAAGTGCAAGCTTTAATTTCTAATCTTAACGTCCAAATCCGTACCTTTTACGACGTTTGCTGATACGTCAATCTTTTTCAAAGTAGTCGAATAGTTTGGCCTTTTCAACTAGTATTGCCTGTCTTTTAGCTTTCTTGTGAGCTTGAGTTTCTATACACCTGCAGTGCTTGGCACTTGGCAAATCGCGTTCAGCTTACTGATATTACTTCCATGGCGATGTTGTACTCCTCTTTAATAAATGGAAACAATTTTGGGGTGAATTCCTTTTCCAAGGCCTTCTTAAAATTCACTTACATTAGGTAAAGAGGTTATTGAAATTCTACAGACTGCTCGAGAATGATACTAAGGGTATTGATATGTTCAACACGCAATCAGCCAATACGGAAACTAACTTAAATCTTCTGGAGTATAAAGTCGGTTATGATAATTGCCACTAGTTTTGACAAAAGCTGACGGTAATACCACGACAATATTGTTGCAGTTCTGTGGGTTACCTCAATTTGGCAGCTTAACAATTACTTCCACCTTCCAATCCCTGGGATAGGTTTTATTCCATCACACAGATTGTATTAACAAATATACATGTACATATATGAAAAATACCAGTCCTTATGTCAGGATCAGTTTTCAGTTGGAATTCCATAAAGTCCAGCTGGTATGATATTTTTAAGAAGATTTACAATGTTTAGATTTCCACTACGGAAGGGGGTTCAGTGTCAATTCCGTAATAAGTCCAGTGTGTCTTATTGAGTTAGGAAAATTAAGCTTCAAAATCTTCATAGGTTAAGGTTTATAAGGGCTCAGGTTCAGAAAGGAGGTTCAATATTCATCGAAAAATTCAAACTATTACAGTCCCAATCAAGCTCCTATGACAAGAACTGCTATTATTTATATGACAAAGCAAATGTCCCGCTCTGGGCCAACACAAACGTTTTTAGCACGATTTAAAGCCACCGACACCTTTCTACCCCCAAAATTGTGGTATATTCAATACCCCATATAAGATAAGACCAATTTTCGTGAAAAGTCAAAGTCACATTCCCTAATCATGGTATGGTGCAATCTGATCTCCATCATCCCTTTATCAAAAACAAATTTCCACAAAATCATTTCCTGAGTTCCTCAGAAATCTTCAACGAGTCTTCCCAGAAATCCCACATACTCGTTTATTTGCCACTTTGAACGCTATCAACTGATATTTAAGATGCTCTATGAGTGTAATCGTTGGTTCCTTTGTGTTGGCAATTAATTTGGCCTGGCCCGAAGAACAGCAGCAGTCTATAGGAGCGAGTAAGAGCAATCAATTTGGTGAATCTGATTCGTGTTTAGGCAAAGAAGGTGGATGGGTGTCGGGTGGGATTGTCTGATGGGTCTCTTGAGTGATGGAATCTATAGGGGGAAAACATTAAGACGTGTGATAACAATTTACCACATCACCGAGCCGTGTTCTTCACCTGGGATTCCTGCAGGATAATTGCTTTGTATTGGGAGTGATGTAGAGAAGTGGTAATACACTGGTAACATGGTTTAACCTTAATAAAGGTTTTGACTCACTGTGTTTTGTTGCCAACATTTACCATTGGTATCGGATATTATGTCTCATTATCATTGACTCCGAGAGACTCCCACTAAATGTGTGTTGTGTATATGGATGGATATAATCATTTAATCAACATAGTTTCAACTTGTGTACAACATTACCTTCGGGATAATTACGATAGAACATGGACATATAATTGCTTTGAACTCCGGGATAAGGGTATTGCCATGCCAGTCGAAATTGCGGTTATTAGGTGTTGGGGATATGTGTGTTTTTGTTTTAATTTACTCAAAATAAATTAGCGCAATGAATTTTGTGGTACAGCTACTATTTAACATAAAACACTCATCAGTTTCTCCATGCTGTGGTTTTGATGTGGTTTGAAATCTGTTTTTATGAATTATCCCGAATTAAAGTGAAATTGAAGCCATGGACAGTGGACATACACTTTAGGTATTTTTAATTTCTGAAATAAAATACATACATCCTGTACTTGCAAACTATGATAACAATATACATATGAAATATCAGCATTGTTCTCCTCGTCCTGAATATTTAAGAAAGCGAGGTGAGGGGCGTTACCCACACTGAAAACTTCATATTGGTGCCTTAAAAATTGGAATTAATTGAAGTTTTTGTGTTTAATAAATTCGGATAGTTTTTTCTTAGATTTTACTAGAGGGTTCGAACAATTTCGTCTCGCATCAATTTAATGCAGAAACTCAAGCTGTGGAAAAATATTGCCGTTGCTTATTCTATTTTCCATTCAATTTTTTCATAGTTTCTAGATGGCCCGGTGTACTCCGTAAGTGGATCGAGCAACAGGTAAAACGACAACCGAAGTTCATGTCCTAGTTGTTAAAACCATTTGTTTCGTTGTGCTGAATGTGAAACAATAATAGCAGGTTGCTTCAATTTTTGTGTAAAACGTGGTCAAAAAATTGTAGGTACCGGGATAAAAACTAGCCTGTGCTATTTCAGACTATAATCTAGATAGATAGATAGATAGAATTTGATTTATTATCTTTTTCCAAAAGTACAATTTACATAATTTTTTTTACATGAATCTTTAAAGCATGGCTTTGCCGTCTGCCCGATTGACAATTATTAATTAATGTACAGATTTAACTGGATTTTTGATAGAAAAGTGAAAATATTTCAAAAATAAAATTATCTTATAATGTTTATATATGTACATGATTTTGTTTTTATATAAATATTTATAAATAAGTATATGCATGTGTTTATTATTATATGTATGTTTCTTAGAATTCCTCGTTCAAAATTTGATTTCTATATGACATTGCTTTTATATAGTAGTTGTAGAGTTTGGTAACATCTTCTTCGCAGTTCAGCATTGCTAGCACTTCCGTTTTCGTTTTCATGTCACTGCCAAAAAAAATTCTTCGTATTTCCTTCAGAATAGGACATATTCCGATGAAGTGTATGACATCTTCTCTTACTGCCAGGTTACACAGACTGCAAATAACTGGCAAATCTGCGCGATGTGGCATGAAGTTCAGTCTTACCAATTCCCCTCTCATCTTAAACATTGCTGATATTAGTTTTTGACTGTTTTCAGCCCGGAAATAATTTTTTTCGCACAGGTTATGGTTCAATATGTTGTAGGTTGCTCTGTGCACCGAAGAAGTTGCCTTGTCGATACAATTTATTCTATATTTTTCATCAACTTTAGACACTAGGTGATGGAGGGAATCTTCTACAATCTTTCTGTCAGTTATCTCATGGCTAAGATTCAGGTTAACGTCACAATAGTCTGCAAGCTCCTTGAGTTTATCATACCAAAGTCCTTTTCTTCTTATAGTATACAAGGCTATTACTTTTGGCAATCTTCCGTTTGGCATCTTAAACACTTTCAATAAATAGTCAACATGTAGCTTCAGTGTCTTCGTAAACAGAGGTGACAGTCCAGTTTCGATGTTTATCATGTAGTTCGGTGTGTTGCTTGGTAGCTGGAAACATCTTTTTACATAAATTCTCAACAATTTCTCAACAGTTTCGTATTGTTCAAAACCCCAAGTTTGCGCCGCATACATCATCACAGATTCCGCAACTGCGCTGAAAACCTTGTACTTTACAGTGTGGGAAATTAGGTTGTTCTCGAAGCATTTCTTCCATGTCGCGCTAATAGCGCTTTTAGCTTGTATAAGCTTAGCTTTTAAATGGTCTTCCATGTTAAGATTGCTTGTTATAATGACACCAAGATATTTGTAAGATCTCACAACTTCGATCGGTTCTCTATTTAAGTGCCACTGCTCATTCCTTGCCATTCTGCCAGACCCCTTTCTAAAAATCATCACTTTGGATTTACTCAAATTGACCGTCAAATTCCACAAGCTGCAGTATTCACCAAGCCGATTGATCATTAATTGCAATGTTTCAGGAGAATATGCGAAAAGCACAACGTCATCAGCAAACAATAGGGCTTTGATCACCGTTGCAGCAAACTCTATTCCACCTGGTAAACTATCAATAAGGTCGTCGATAAATAGAGCAAATAAGTTGGGACTTAGGGGACATCCTTGCTTTACTCCCATTGCCGTTTCGAACCATTCAGACATTTCCTCTCCGTTCCATACTGCTGCCTGATTTCCGTCATAAAGGTTTTCCAAGACTCTGCCAAACTTTGATGTCATTCCGGCGTTATAGAGTTTAAGAAACAACGCTCTTCTATCAATTGTGTCAAAGGCTGCTGCGAAGTCAACGAAGAATACGTATAACTTTTTATTTTGCTCTAGAAAAGTTCCTGCAATGCTTCTTAAGATAAAGATGTTATCACTTGTAGAATAACTGCTTCGAAAACCTGACTGAAATTCTTTAAGCTTCGAGTTACTCTTCATCCAACTACACAGGCGATTATTCAAAAGTGAGACAAAAACTTTGTATGTGGAATTGAGAAAGGATATTCCACGGTAATTTTTTGGATCTGATATGTCTCCTTTTTTATGAATAGGGAATATAATTGACTCTTTGAACTGCTTTGGTATGTTTCCAGTTTCTAAGATTTTATTGAAGGCTTCTGTGAGTTTTTTGCCAAGGTTTATCGTTCCGTATTTCAGGAACTCTACCGTGATTCTGTCAGATCCTGGCGCTTTTCCATCTTTGAGTTTGCTCATTGCCAAACGTAGCTCTTCATCATTAATGACTCCATCCAGAATATCGTCAGATAGAGAAGGTTTTGCATATAAAAGGGTTGGTGCAACCAAGTCAGGATTTAAAAGCTTCTTGAAGTGTTCTTGCAATAAGGGTACCGAAAGATTATTGCTGATTTTTAGACTTTTACCGTTTATTTTTTTTATCTCTTTCCAAAATTCTTTAGTGTCTCTACAGCAAGTCAATTTTAGGGCCGTGGTTTCATAGTATCTCCTTTTTTTTTCCTTGCAGATTTTTTTGTAGAAATTGTTTGCTTCGATATAGTATTTTTTCAGATCTGGATGGTTAAACTTTCGGAATACTCTTAGCCATCCGAATGATTTTTTTCTAGCCTTTTCACATTCCATATCATACCACTCATTCTTCGTTTTCTGCCTTGAAGTGTGTGATTGTCTACAAATCGGATATGAAGATTTAATTAAGTGTTCAATATCCTCTACTTTAAGCTCTGCTTGCTCGTGAAGATTTCGATTTAAGTTCTGTCGATACACAGTGGACTTGTTTTCCTTCCAAATCAGTTTAGGAGGCAGATTAAGTTTCCTTGACGTATCCCGTGGTATAACATAGGGGTTGCAAGACTATAATCTATCTCTGTACCAAATTTCAGCCAAATCGGTTCAGCCGTTCTTCAGTTATATTTATAACTTTCTTTTATATTTCGGCCTTTAAAATTTAACCACCCTTTATATAATAGTAATATTATTATTATAATAATTGATTTGATGATTGAAACTGTCAAAAATAGCAAAACAATCAGATTGCAATTTTCAACTTGATAAAAGCATATCAGGTTGCTTTACAATTTTTGAGAGGTACCTCCATAATTTTTATTATTATTTATAGTTATGTATATTTAAATATTCATCATCATTGATGTTGGTTGTTAAAAAATTTTTAACAAAAAAAAATCTGACTTACATACAAAATTTCTCGTGATATTCTAGTGGAAAAATAATATTTAAATACTAATTTTTGTTATTGTAATTTTTTAATTTTTGTAAAAAAAAACTGTAAATTTAATGTTTTCCAATATTTTACAAGATGTCAGAAATATTAAACGTACATAAACACAAATGACAGATTTAGATACTTAAAATGTTCAGATTTGTCAAAAATTTCAATTTGACAAATCCGAGCCATAACAATAACTCCCTCTTTAATGTAAAAATAAAAAAAAATATTTATTTTGGTTTTTAT
Source organism: Scaeva pyrastri (assembly GCA_905146935.1). Taxonomy (NCBI): domain Eukaryota; kingdom Metazoa; phylum Arthropoda; class Insecta; order Diptera; family Syrphidae; genus Scaeva; species Scaeva pyrastri. Next base: position 132,960,423 of record LR989927.1, read on the forward strand.
TTATCAAGTATTAATTTTTAAAAAACTGTATTCCAAATTTCAATTCCTCAGTTTTTTGTTTTTTTTACCATAAATCACATTATGGTCAAAAACCCTAAAAACTCAAAATTCTCAAAACATGGATACAATTTATATACATACATAGCTATGTTGAATATTTTGTACTATTTGAAAAAAAAAGCTAGTTTATTTTCTCAATAATAATAATTTGTTAACTGATATAGTGTAGTGAAGAGTATCCAATGAATAAAAGTATAAGAACCACCTAACTGTACTTTTTATTTGCTCTAAATACAGTTTTGGCACTCCTACATTCAATCTCACGGATTTAACTGACGCTACGGACACTGTTTTATAGTTTTGACTTTATTTAAATTTTAACCTTAATTTAGAATTTATGCGTGTCACAACTCATGTTTTAGCTCAAATGAAGAAGAATTTAAAGAAGAAAGTGTTTTATTCAATTTTAATAGTGTTTATCATTCGCCTTAGTGTCATAAAAACGTAAGTCGATATTTGATAAATTTTCAGGAGATAAATAAATGAATTTATAACAAAAACCTTTAATTTGAAAATAGAGAACCACCGAAAGATGATAATTTCTTAAAGGATCTTTTTAATATCTACTAAATAAGCTTTCAAATATTTCATTTCATTTTTCACAAAACGTTTGTTTTTAATAACAATCAAAAAAATGACCTACTCAATTAGACTAATCCTAGACAACTGAATTTCTTTTGTCGATAAAACTATGAACGAGGGAAAAAAGTGGTTTAATAAATTTTTTTCAATAATAATTTAGGTCAACAGTAAACATACTGACATACTTATAAATAAAATCATCAAATTTTTGTCGTCTAAAAAATTATTTTATTACGTATTTGGATATTAAATACGCCATTGTATGTTTGTAGATCTATCCCCGACAGCCGACACACTCTCGACATTCTAGATGTTTGTATACATTAACTCAAGCTACAAAATTTAGCCAAGACTTTATGCCACATTTATTTTTGTCATAAAAAAATACTCGCGAACTGTGAGACGTAAATATTACGTTCATGTATTTAAATGCAACATTTCTCGGGAATAGAGATTGTTGAACTTATAAAAATAAACACTTTTATATGTATGTATATGGTGCCCATAAGACTTAAAGTTCCATGTGAAGTTATAAGGAGTTGAAATTTGATACAAATGCGAATATTTCTTAGAAAAAATATGTTCTTTTTTATAGAAGTAAGGCATAAACACAAAACAGTCAAAACTATGAATGTAACAAGATGACTTTGCTTATGTATGTGTTTATTTTTTTAGTAACGAACAGACAAAATACATAGTCATGAAAATATCGTTCATTAAGGAAACTATAAAAGGCAATAGTATTTACATATGTAGGTAAAGAGAGAAACATATTTACAAATGATATCAAACATGTACACAGGAGTTGTTAAAAAATTCTTAGTTGGTTTGTGTTTACTCGTATTTCTTCCATCACTTAGTTTTATGTTTTAAGAAGTCGTCTCATCAGTTTAGACATTAAGGCCTCTTATTGTTGTTATTCCAGATTCAACGGATTCTATTGTAATTCAAAGAACTTACTCCAAGGATCACAATATTTATTTCATATTTCCAAATAAATTCTAGCCAAAGAGGCTCAATTTTCGACTACTTTTTGCAGCAATTGGAGCCGTATGTCAGAAATAACGACCCAAATATTCTCTTCCAAGGCGTCAATCGTCAAGGGCTTATTTGCGAAGACAAGCAACTTCACATAACCTCACAAAAAAATAGTCCAGTGGTATTAAATCACACGATCTTGGAGGCTACGATGCAGTCCCACGACGATGCGAGATAATATATACTCCAAGGTTCACATCAACATCCTCCAATTCAGGCAATAAAAAGTCATTAATCTTGGCTCCATAGCAACAATATGACCGGCTTCATTTTTGTAAAATATGGAACTCTCTGCCCATAGAGCATCACAAACAGTGACTTTTGAAGGATGTAACGGAGGCATCTCAACAATGCTTTGTGGATTATGATCACCCTTAAATGATCAACAACCAAAAATGAGGTCATCACTGAACAAAATTTTCTTATGAAAATCGGGATCGGTGGCCATCTCGGTTTATAATCGTACCATTATCTTGGTAATAAAATTGCACGATTTGCAAACTTTGTTCAGGAGAAAGCCCATTTATTTTTAAATGGCATGCCAAACCGAGTATAAATCAAGTGACATCTGAAAAAAGTATTATCAGATTGAAAACCACACGTCCTAAAAAAAACGCCCTCTATGTGTAAAATTGAGTTCAAAAATTTTGTCGGACTGCAACTTGACATAATGTTCTCTATAAAACGTCATCATAATGGCTAAAGTAGAACTTATTTAAATTCAATATCATATATATATTTGAAACTTACTAAAATGTATTAATAAATTCTTCTTGTTCTTGAGACATGATTGCATGAACAGTGGGTTAGTTAAGCTTTTGGATCTAAGGCTTGGTACCCTGATCGGGAAAAATGTTGTCTCCAATACCTAAAATTTTTGTCCTAGGACACATTTTGTCTCAGGTGTTTTTCAGGGTTGCTCGCACGCAAAACTGTGACGTTTGGCTTTAAAGTTTAAAGATGTGTTTAGCAAAGTGCAATTTTCACAATTTGCTGCCAAAAACCAGATGAAAAAAAATAAGTTCCGCGATATACTTTTCAAGTTGCCAAACAGACATAAGAAGTCTCCACCTCGTTTTTCCTCTGGAGTGGAGTTATTTTTGATGGAAACTTTATTAGGGCGCCATAACAGCCATTTCTTATTTTTCGAAATCATTTTTTTTTAAAGTTATTTTAGAAAACAAATATAATGTAATGAATCGGAGACTGAATCCAAGAAAAAAACTGTAAAAAAGTTATACATAAAAATATGTAATAAACATAAACACTTTTTGTACCTTATGAATCAAATAACACAATTGAAAATGATTTTAACCAAATATTTATAGGACATTTTCCCGAAAATAAAAGTTACCTAATAACTTGATAAAAAATTAAGGGATATAAAAACAGTTGCGCTTTATAATCACCAACAGTAAAGTACGGCCTTGACAGGTTTTTTTTATTTCTCCAACATTAAACTTTTGCGAGGCCGTTAGAATTTATTTTGTAGAGATTAAGATTGTATAGATACATTTTGTCTTTTCTCGATCTGTGTACTAGGTTAAAATGTTTACAGTAGGTACATGACGTTGCCTTAAAAATTATTCTATTAAAATATTTTCCGGTACCTAGCAGCTACTCTGTAACTTAAGGCCCTTGAATTATCTGCCCCAGTTTGATTGCCAAATCGAGCACCGCGATAACTAAGCTCCTGTTAAAAATAGGTAAGTACACTCGTTTTTATTTAATATTCATTTAGGGAATAACTGTTTATCAAAAACTTTAAAATAAGTATGTTTGAAATATACCTCCTACAGTTTGAAATACTCAATCGTATTGTCTTAAATTTTAAATTGTTTTTGGTTTAAAGATTTCTCGAGCGAAGTAAATTAAAGCCTGACTTAAAGTTAAATGCTAATTTAAGTCCTCACTTCTTCTAATTCCCACTTCTGCTTTTGTTTTTTGTATCCTCTTTCCCAATTTACTTGTTTATTCATCATTTATTGCAAAATCATTATCTTGTCCTATAAAAAATATAAATCCAATTAAATTTGAAAATATTTTACTTATTTTTCAAACAAAAATAATAATAACTAGGTCTAAGACTTCTTTAATCCGAAAATCTCATATTCTCACTCAATAAAACTTGCTTCACAATGTTTTCAACAATTTTCAAGTGTTTATTTCATTTCCGGTTCAAAAGTTCAAAATAAAATCGGAACTTTCGCCCACACATTATTTACCTGTTTCTATATTTCCTTTGTTTTATTCGTCCTTCTTGGTGTCTTTTACTTAAAAACAAAAATGCTAAGAAAATTGCAAAAAAAAAAACGAACGAAATCGGACCCATATAATGTATTACTGCCCAAAAAAGACTTTCACTTTCCCAAACAATAAATAACAACAAAAACGGGAGGAAATCAAATGATGAAATAACAAATATAAATACAATTGAGCAATATAAATGTATGTAGGTATCCAAGGTAAGAAATAAATTTCGTCCGTTTTTCCTGCTCTCTGGCGACCAAATCTCTGGATGAAAAAATGAAAAAAAATAAGAAACTTCGGCTTTGATCGCCAAACAAAGCAAAAAGGACAAAGTTTTTCGCTTCCTAACGGTACCCTACAAATACACACTCTATACTTATACACTTAACTCCACCTACATACCTTGATTTCGGCGCTTTTTTATTGCCCCGAGAAAGGACAACAATAATCGCCATTACACCGGGCTCAAAAGATGCAGAAATCCTTGTATCATATTGTTATTATTTTTTTTTTGGTCTCTAAGTCCTGTGTGCCGTTTTGTGTCCACCCAGTGGGAAACGGTTTTATTACTTCCAGAACAACAATTGACATTCAAAGTTGAAAAGCAATTCCACATTTACTCTGTGGTACGGGAGAGACAATTTTTGTTATTACCTTTGGATCCATATCCTTGGATAAACATTAGTAGCCACACACACAAAACAAAAGTTTAACGGCCAATAAGCCATTTCGGCCCGAACGAGTATTGAAATGGAAGAAGGCTTTTTTTCCTACGAGTATTGAACAACCATAATTTTTTGGTTAATTTTTTACCAAGAGCGTAGTTGTGGGGGAAAAAAAAAGTCGGACCAGTTAAGGCAGTTCTTATTATTTCCATAGTGAGTTGTTGGGGGGTTTCAATAGTCAAACTATTCGAGTTAACCAGTATTGTGCAGTTATAATATTGAAATTCTTCTTACTAAAAAGATTTAATATTGATAGTGGAGTGGAAAGTTTCTGAATAATATTATAACATAATACTGGGGTTCCCGGCAAACTTCGTCTCGCCCCAATTTAAGGCAGAAACCCAAGCTTTGGAAAAATATTGTTGTTGCTTATTCGATTTTCCATGCAATTTTTTCTTAGTTTCTAGATGGCTGTGTACTTCGTAGGTTTATTAAAAAGTGGATTAAACGACAGGACAACCCAAGTTCATGTCCTAGTTGTTGAAACCATTTCTTTCGTTGTGCTGAATGTAAAACAATAACCGGAGATTGTTTCAATTTTTGTGTAAAACGTGATCAATGTTTAATCTTGATAACACGGAATACATTAAAGAAACTCAAAGTCCTTTTGGGTGTTTATAAATTCAAAACGGAGATGTTCTGTTCATCTTTTCCGCAATGTATGAAGTATGGAGACTCTAAATCTAAAGATAGGTACTCAATCATCGTGTGATCTTTTTGCAAAGTACTTTCAAACATCGTACAATAGTGATGTCATCGCAGATATTGATGGTTTATACCCTGATACAGTTCCCTTAATAGATTTTTCACTAAACAATTTTAATGTAATAGATATTCTTAATAGCTTAAATGAAATTGATATTACAAAAAAAGCCGGATTTGATGGTATTCCTCCCATTCTCTTATCAAAATGTTCTTCTTCCCTTTGTAATGTGTTAACAATTATATTTAATAAATCCCTTTCAACTGGTATTTTTCTTGATGAGTGGAAAAGATGTTTTATAGTTACGATTTATAAAAGTGGCCTTAAACACTTGGTGAAGAATTACAGGCCTATTTCAAAATCATATGCTATACCCAAACTCTTTGAAAGAATAGTTACTCAAAGACTCTATTTTTCTGAAAAGGAATTGGTATCTTCTTACCAACATGGGTTTGTAAAAGGAAGATCGACTTGCACAAATTTAAGCCTTTTTACAAATTTTTGTTTAAATAAAATTGAAAATGGTAGTTGATGTTTTATATACCGATTTTGTGAAAGCATTTGATCGTGTGCACCAAAAAGATTGAAGATTGGGTGTAAATGTTACTTTTATCAAATGGTTAAATTCCCATCTCTCAAATAGAAAGCAGATCGTTAAAATAGATGTACTTACATTCCTATTGACGTTTTGTCCGGTCTTCCTCAAGGAAGTCATTTGGATCCGCTTCTTTTCCTAATATTTACCAATGATTTACCTTCTGCATTAAAATACTGCAAATGTTTGATGTTGTACGTAGATGATGTTAAACCATTTCTTTCGACATCTTCGCTTGCAGATTGCAAATTGCAATTTTCTGGAATGGTGTAATTGTAATCATTTTCAACTTAACTTTTTGAAATGGAAAGTAGGTATTTAGTGCTACAAGATCACAGACCCTTATTGTTTCTGAATATAAATTCTACGATGTTAAGCTTCTAAGAGTGAATGCTATTAAGGACCTGTAGTGTATTTTGATCCAAAGCTAGATTTCAAAACTCACATTGATTATATGTGGTCTCTAGAGGTAAGTCCTTGTTAGGTTTCTTAAAAAGAACTTCAAAAGAAATTAAAGATGCTTATACGCTAAGAAGTTATTCATGGCATTAGTTTTACCAGTTATAGAATATTGCTGTGTTGTATGGTCGCCGTACTATGACAACAGCATTTTTAGGTTAGAAAGAATTCAAAAAGCCATTGTTAAAGTTATGAAAAATAAAATAACTAATTACCATTTCGACCACCCCCCATTTGTTTTCGAGGAACGCACTTGTCTTAAGGTATGTATGTATATATCAATCACATTATTGCAGCCATAAACATAAATAACAAGAAGTAAAAGGTTGTGAAACGCTAACCGCCATTGTATGTTGTATCAAAATAATTGTTTATATGTAATATTGTATAATAATTCACTATGCTTTCTTTTTGGAATTTTATTTTTCTTACATTGGGTGAAATCATTGAATTAAATGTGTACTTAGTACGAATATTAAGTGTATAACCCATCATATTCCTTAAAAAGGAACCGGAAACTGATGGGTGATTTGTTAAACATTGAAAATGCACTTTGTGAGTAATTTGAATCTAGAAATCATAGTATCAAGATGTTGTTTTTAACACTCCTTTACTTTTACTATTGTCATTAACAAATTACATATGTCAAGTTAGCGCTTCACTTTCGAAATTAAAAATACTTGGTATACAGTTAATTGCAGTGTTTAAGTTGTAAATTAGTTGTGGAAAAAAAACTTGTAGCTCGACGATTTTAATAAATACGGGTAGGTACCTATGTAGTGCTATGACAATTATAATAGTTTATAGCAATTATTATTACAATTATAATAATAATAGTATACAACTAAGTTAATATTTAGAACACAACTTTTGAGCAAACATTCTTCTGTTATAAATTTAAGAAGAGCAGATAGTATTTTATAGCTTGGCTGACTTTCTCGTGAAGGTCATTGATTGTGTCACTCGATAAAAATGAAACTTTCCCCTTTTATTTTAAAAAAAACTCGATTACTTAACGTTATAAAATTATACTTTATTAATTAATATGTGTATATTCATGGTTCGAACACGAATGAATGACCTTCTTAATACTACAAAGGTTAAACGATGATTGTGCAAATTATAAAAACATAGAAAAATTGTTTGACAAGAAGTGTCATTTTGAGCTGTTGATATTATGGTTAATTAATAATAATCATTTTGTAAATATATCAGTAATAATGATGAATTATAAATAATAAATATTTTTACATTTACTATAATTTAATAATTGAATTAATAAATAATTGGTGTGCCAAACATTGACTCTCGATATTGACTCTTGGTCTTGGTATATGTTAAGAGATAGATATGTAGATATTTTATTTTATTGTTAGAAAGAAATTACAGAGTTTACAATATTTTTAAAGTCATTGCACAGCACAGAGATAATGATATCAAATTATATCTTACTACTGAAAAAAAATAATATGATTTTGAACAGCAAATGTATTTATATCTTAATATTTAAGAGTTTGAAGGAAAAAATTACAAAAAAAACCTTCATTCGAATTTTGTTTATAACTACATACATACATACATACATATATCACAGAAATTTTATGCTTAAGTCTAATTAAAACTAATATCAATTAAATATCAAGTCTTAAACCTTAATAAATAAGCAAATAAATAATACTAAATAGGTATAAATAATAAATAAATAATAATAAATAAACAATAAATTATAAATAATAGATAATAAATAAATAAATAGATGAATGAAAAATAAATTAAATGTAGCAAAGATAAATAAACAAACAGTTTGATTAATTACATAATTAAATTTAAAAAAAATAATGGGAATTTCAATTTTCGTATCTACTTTTAGCACGTTTGCCTGTTTGTGTAAGTCTTGGGTTAAGAAATGCCAGGAGAGCTTGAGCATCATTTTTTAAATTTTGTTTTGCAGAAACACACACCCACACAGACATCTCTCAAGAAATGACGGATTTAGATCCTAGGTACCTTAACACGTCCAGATTTGTCAAAAATTTCAATTTGACGGACGGATCGGAATTAAAATGAGACGCATTTATCAATAACTTATTCCAATGATTCGCTTTCAAACAAATCCGCTAGAAAAAACAATACAAAAATACAATTATTCTAAACCTGGAATATAAATTTGCATTCATTACCAAGACAAGATGAATTTGGAGTTGAATTAGATTAGAATGTTTTTTCGTATGCGCATAAATCATTGAATATAATTTTAGCAACATGATCATACGATTTTGATGCACCAATATTGCCATTATTTTCATCGAAAGTCCTCTAATTGTCCCTTTGCTTCTCTAACTCTACAATAATTGAGATTGAGCACTCGTAAAAAAGAATCAAGAAATTAAATTCAAATAACTGTACCTTCAGTTTGCCTTAATTAAACTATTCACGATAACCTTTGTTTTTTTGATTCGCAAGTCGATCCAATTGAATTATTATTTTCCTTATACATTATGCCTCTTTTCATTATCCATCCATTTACAAATAAATTAATTTCAAAGCAGATTTGGTAAAGCAATAAAAAAAAATCAAATAACAATATGATATAATTTTCTCTATTTATTCACACACATAAACACAAAAATTTGGCCTACTTTTTTCAGCATTAAACACCATTCCACTTACTTTTTTTGTGGACAACCAAAAACACGAAAAATGAAACAATTTTGTAAACGAATCAAAAACCGATTAACTGTGTTACTCAAAACGTTGTACAGTGTTAAAACAGTTTCTTTTTTTTTTTGGTTCCTGGGGCCTTAAAAATTTTAGGTACTTATTTTTTTTTTTAAACTGCTTCAAAAATTAACTTTTCACATAAATAAAAATCACTTTATAAGAACATATTAAATTAACTAAATAGGTTGATAACTTGTTTGATTTATTTGATTTACGGTTTCAATTGAAATTGGATTGACAACTGTGACCAGTTGTCTCGTCGCATTGTGTTGTGAATCAGGCATCATACAATAATCTTTGCATGAGGGCGAGCGTGAAGGCTGGGTGACTGGTGTCCTAAACCATCGAACTGAAACTGTATGTAAATGTTCATACTTGCATTTATTGGTGTGAAAGAAATCTCAATTCGCTCCCAACTCATAGAATGCGTTACTTATGGGTTGCAATGGATTTATCTTACAGCTCGATAAAACACCATACACACGTTCTTATGAGAGCCAACCCATACTTGAGGGATGCGGATGAGAACACTGAAGGAAAAACGAATATTCCAATTAGCTACTTACTTGTAGATATCGTAATCGGCGACTTATCTCTGTTTCTTATAGTTATTTCCACGTAATGGCAAAACTTTTTGAACAACGGGAACCAATATTGTTGATGTTTTCATTTTTATGTCGTCAAAATTTTGGCAATTTATTTAGTTCAATAGATCCTGAGGTTTGGACAAATTTAAAAGCTAGAATACGCCGCCCGAGTGACATAAGAAAACATAAATATATTTGACCCCGTTGGATGGTACACTGTCGTAAGGATGTCATCAAAACAATCAAAATATTCAGTGGTAGAAATGGGACGCGAGGATATTTTTAGCTTCAAAGCAGTAAGTTCAACTTTGATTAAAAATCGTAAGGTTGATACTGAAGGAAATAATGTTAATTGGCTAAAAATATCTTACCAGCAGAATAGAAAAACTGATACAAATAACATCTTTTTTAAGTATGACAAGGGTCACGAAGAGTTCAAAGCTGTATAAATAATTCGACGGCAATCAAGAAAAGATGAGTTACCAAAATTAACTCAATGTTTTACGGGATTTAAGTGTATAAAATCAGAAAAGTATAGTGATTTGTTGGACCTTTGTAATAAAGGCATAATACCCTCGCACTACCACGATTTCTACAAATCGTTAAAAACTTCCGATTTGGATGACGAAAGTGATAATTAGAAATAAATGCCTAAATTACAAGAAAAAATAATAATAAAATGAAATTAATGAAAAAGATTTTTTGAAAATGATTATTTTATTCAAAAACGTAACAAAACGAAAGGGGTCAGAGTAATAATTCTCATTTGAGGCACATAAACGTATCATTTCACTTTATTGAATAAAATATCATTTATGATTTAAACAAAATTAAGAATAATTTATATCTATTCTATAGCTAGTATGTTAACCTTGAAATTTTTAAAAGTTAATTTTACAAAAGTTTCCATAGAGCTCATAAAAATGAAAAATGGTGAAAAAAAATCACAAAATCGTCTCTCCTGAAAATTAGCAAATATTGACATACGTTTTTGTGTCACTAAGGCGACGAATAGTGCCTGTAAGAGTAGGTAACACATATTAATTTAAAAAAAAAAGAAACGTTTTTGGCTATAAAAGAGACTTCAAACATAGGTACCAATTGAAGTTCTAGTTTTTGCATGTTCCTTGCATTATTTATTATCAGGTAATGATCAAAATTGAATTAAATGATTCTTCCAAAATTTTGGGATTAAATGGCAATTATTTTTGCTAAAGCTTCATCTGCGACGGCTTTCATTACGGCTTCAGCTCGAATGGCATAGGTTTTGGTTGTGATTTTAAAAGAATTAAGAATATATATGAATTTTTTATTAATGTTTTTTTTCCTGTTCCTATTTTTATAAAATTTGCAAAATTTTAGTCAACAGGAGAAGTTAAAAATATTTGGAAAATGTTGTCGTATGCGCATGTATTTGTGATAGAAACTTTAGTACCCATTAATTTGACAAATTCCAGGCTCAATGATAAGCCGTTCCGTAGAATGGGAATAACAAACTAGAAATTGCTTGGGGATAGACCACCGCATGCATCTGGACCAAATTGGGTCCCAATAGGGAAATTCCAATAGGGCCCCAATAGGGAAAAATAAAAATTTAGAGTCAAAATTTCTCGATTGGGATTCGAGTGGAAAATAAGTGGGAAAAACGCTCCCAAAGTAAAAATATTTTAATTTTTTGTTTGACAATCGAGAGAACGTGATTACAAATTACGACACGATCTTTCTAACTATTTTGAATATGTCTTTTATAGTGGTTTTGTTTTCACCAATGTATTTCCCCACCTTTTTTTTCTATCGGGAATATACCATTCGCCTTTCCAATTTTCAATTGGGTGAAGGGTCAACCTAGCTTCTTTTTGGATGTCGCTTTCACAAGAAAGATTCTCAACTTTTTTTGAAAATTGTTTGCTTATTTAATTTTTACACAGAAAGGCACTCTAATTTGTAATCTATCGAGTTTTCTTCACATTTAGACTCTAACGTACATTAATTATTGCCAATCGACCCTTGTCTTGGTTGATAAATTTTTCGACCAGTAAATCGAGTTTTAATTGGTTTTTTTTTTAAACACTTGTGTTTTTATAATTTTCATATCGTTTTCGACAGAAGCGCTAGATGCAGGAACCTGACCACGAAAAAAATGCTCAGCAGTGCAAATATTGGCCCAAACAGGAAATGTTTCTAAGTTTTTTAGTAAGTTGCTAGCTATTGGCGGACAAACTAGGGGATTGTCTTTTCCCCCTTTTTCTGAATTTAAAATGGTACTGACCTCGTCATAAATTTGTCCGCTCCAGTTGCGGCAGCTAAATAATATATCGTCAGACACATATTTTTTTCCCCTCTTCACCTTCATCTGACTCCGTTCCAGTTAAGGTCACTTAATAAGAATTTTATATCAACCCAATGTTGGGAATTTTAATTATAAAGTTTTCTTATATGTGTTTCCCCTTTGTTGACACTTTTTGTCAATATCTCTGAAGAGGATATTCAAAGTATTGCTTTTATAATGGCTGGTGACGTTTTTAATTTAGTGGTGGTTATAATTAAAAGCCCTATGGCTATTAAATAGAACTTGTTTCGCCTGTGATCGAAATTCGACCATCTGTTTTTGTTACATGAAAACGAAACATATTTCCACACTCTTTACTCCGCTATTTTTCAAACAATAAAAAACCACAAAAAAAAAGAGCGATAACTGTGCAATTATTCCAATCTCAGCAACTTTGTCTACCCCGGCCAGGGTTGGCCGAATTAACTGCAATACATTTCCTACATCATTAACTACCCGTAGTTAATTGAATAAACTTCACTGTTTTACTGCAAATTGTAACGTTTTCCACATACATACATATGTACATAGTTAAACCAGAGAACAAATAAAATTTCAATAACATGGTGAACAGATCATTTGACATTTAAAACTACATTTGCTACAATTTGTTTCATTAACTACGTTTGACTACATAAACTACGTAGCAAATGTAAAAAAAAATGTGGCAGTCAGTCAGCCATCCCTGTTTCTGGCCAGTAGGACAGAGAATTTAAGAGAGTTTTCTCTTACTGTGCTCAAATAAAATTTCCTGCTGATATAGGCAAGGGGAGTCGGTTACGCTATAATTTCACATATGTCTATTTTTACACGGATATAGTTGACCGATCCACATAATCTTTTCTGATGGCACTTTTAATTAAAATTACCTTTCAAATGGTATATTTTGTATTATCCTCCGTTGGGTTTAAGTATAGTAAAAAGGAATTACAAGAAAATGCTTAACGTATTAATATATGGATTCTTTTTATGTCGTATGTATGCATTTTTGAATTATTATTATTATTACTTTATCCCAATCGAAGATAGGACGTCTTTATCTCACTCTATCTTCAGAAGAATTCCCTTTAGTTGTGTGAAAGACATAATTGGTCAGCATTACCGTGCATATAATAAAATTGCGAAAGCTCCCAAGAAAATGAAAAGAATTGCATTCCACGTTTTATTATTATTGTTTAAAATAAAAATGTTTATATAAAAAGAAAAGGTATTGAATTCGTAAAATGTATGTACATCCCTAAATATAGAATCTAATATAATTACAACTCGGTTATTATAAATTACGAAATTCGAAATCTAAAGTATTAAATATTTCGAAAATGTCAAGATTACAAGGATATTTTAATTTCTTTAATTTTCCACAAAATGAAAGTCTCAAAAATACAGGAATTAACAATGCACCAACCACACGGTACGATGATCTAAGCAAATAATATTTAAACAGCTTATATTTTCTTAACTGCATTTTAAAAGATTTCCCGTAAATTCCCATGCAAATACTTAAAACAAACACTATGTTAAACCCATAGTCCGGTATTACACAGCGCATGTTTATCCTTGCATTAATGAAGTGCGAAAGAGAAAGGAAGAAATAAAAAATGAAATAGAAGTAAATTTGTCTCGGCATGCACGTACAAGCTATTCCTTGCATGTTTTTGACGTTTCTCTTTCTACTTTTCCGTTGTTTTTCGAATTTGCTTTATTTCGTTTCTTTCGTTGTTAAGGAAACATCCATAATGATTTTGACTAATGAAAATAAAATAAAATGGAATGAAGCCTTAACATACGAGTTTATTATTTCATTTATTTAAGTAAATCTAAATTGTTCAAATCATTCCCTGGTCCTATTTTTTGATTTTTATTATTTTTTTTTTCTAAATTACTAAACCGATCACCGAAACAACCAATGTGAAATGAAAGATATCTGTCAAAATAATGCACAGACTAAAACATGCGAAAAGTGTGTGTGTAATAATGCACGCATCACCGAATGACTCTTCAAAACAAAATAGCCGATTAATGCGCATTAAATACATGCTCTGTGTAATACCGGACATACCATTTAAAAGTTTTAAAAAGCTCTAACAACAAAAGCTCCTCTACAAAAGTTACTTCATACGGTAAGGTAACCCTGTAATCTGTATGCCTGTATTTCATAAATATAAAATAAAGATTAAAATGTGTCAGTGCGCATTTGGCTTTGCGCCTGGCAGGACATGCTGGCTTGTGGCAGATGCAGTCATGGATCCATAGGCGGATGAGAACTTTTTTACATGAATCTTAGATATTCATTTCGCTTTCGACAGAAGCGCTGGATGCAGGAACACGACCGCGATCAAAATTGGCGGACAAACTCGTGGATTGTCTTTCCCCCTTTTTTTAATTTAAAACGGTATTGACCTCGTCATAAATTTGTCCCCTCCAGTTGCGCGAATTAAATATATCGTCAGACACATATTTCTTTTCCCCTCTTCACCTTCATCTGACACCGTTCCAGTTCAGGTCACTTATTAGGAATTTTATATCAACCTAATTTGGGGAATTTTCACTAGAAAGTTCCCTTATAAGTGTTTCCCCTTTTTGTCAATATTTCTGAAGAGGATATTCACAATATTGCTTTTATAATGGCTGGTGACGTTTTTAATTCAGTGGTTATAATTAAAAGCGCTATGGCTATTAAATAGAATTCTTTTATTCGCGGACGAACGTTTAAAAACATTTGGATTGCAACCATTAGAATAATGTGTAATGCTCAGAAGAGGTGAAAATGCAGCTGTTTTTGCGTTCATTAAAGCACGCGATTCGTCAACTATCAGAAAATTTTATATTTTTTTAAAAATAGATTTTGTATAAGTGTGACTAACAAAGAGTTTGGAGAAATTAAATGTTATGAAAAGTGTATTTTTTAAGAAGCAAATTTAAAAAAAATTATGTTTTTGTATAATAATAACATTTTTTTTGTTCATTTCTTTTCTTAAATGAATGCCTCTAAATTTATTTGTAATATATTTCTTACCACTTCAACTGAACATTTAGCTCCAGATCTCAGCCAAATTAAAACGGTATTTTGCTATTCCTCGATTTATCGAGCCACTGAAAGAGAACCCCATTTGAATACTAAAATGGATGTATATAAAAATAAATGGTGCGACTTTTGATCATCCACATGTATTAATTTGGGGACTACTTTACCAGTGCATCAATGAACAAAAAAGCTTCATCTGTTGTCACTTTGTCGTTATACACTTTAATTTGGTGATTGGACCAAAACTCTACATAAGCAGGATCAGAACCAATGTTATGAATTGTATTCTGTCCTATTGATAATGTTCGCTTCATTATAGACAAAGATTTTATAATGTCACTGTCTACAAACAGTAACCGCTTATGTTCATATTTGGCGTTTCCTAACACTGTTGAGCTATAGAGTAATCCTAATTTTGTATCACTTTTGTCTGAAATTTCGGCGGCTTTTTTGTTGCGATAGGTACGCAAAATCCGACATATTTTCCAAATCTTTAACAACTTTTTTTCGAATTTCTTTTCAAAGCTGTCTTTTTACACATTTATCTGTGCCTTCTACTAAAGTACAAAAAATTTTGACTACTCTTTCGTGTTCGGGAGCAGAAATGCAGCATTTCAGAATGCTTCCACAAGACCAAGAGCAATATCCTGTAAATATTTTTTTAGCTATCCCATTACATCTGCCCATTTTTCTTGTTTTAGTATTGTATATTTACGCATTTTATTTTTTGTACTAACGTAGTACGATGTTTCTGTTAACATCTCTTTGAATTTACTTTTACCCAAAGTAAGAGTAAAAATTAGCTTGTTTGGGAATGTCGAATTCAAACTATTATTAGTTTCGTCGAAGTCCTTGGTTCATTCCATACTAATTTCTTCAATATTTTGTCCTGATAATTGTTCAAATAAACCATGCTTATTGGATACGGTCAATGCATGTAGCGATGCACTCTTTATTAGGTTTCTTAAATCATAAGCAATATCCTGCCACACACTGTTTGATGCAGGAACCACTCTATTCTCAATGTAAATCCTGTCTTTAAATTTCAAAATTGAAAAGACGTACCTACTCCTCCGCTGTAATTTTTGGACGTCTTACAGTGGGGCAGAATTAGGCAATTTGTGCGATTAATTATTTTGGGGATCATGAAGTGACTAAATGTGCTTTTAAAAATGAGTTACTAATAAATAAATTTGATAGCTATCAAAACTCCTTTTTTTAACTTTCAAAAGCATTTTCAACTTCACACATGCTAAGAGCATCTACATGAAAATCTTTTTTACTAATAAATGCATTTCGATTGCTTAAGCTTGACAACAATGGGTCTGACGAAATCATCACTCGGTTAAAAATATCTTCTAAATTTTCTTTTCCCCATGTTTTTCGGCTGAATTGTCCTCTAAAGATTTTAAAATCTTTGTTTCTTGCTTCCAAAGCTTCTTCACTCAACTGTCCTATTGGTACTAGGCATGTATATACAATTAAATGGGCATGTATTAATATTTTGTGCACTGTTATACTCATATAATACCAGGGATAAAGAGCTACAAAGTGTCGACCAGTATCTTCACAATAATTTTTAAACTGTTCATTTTTGAGCTTGAAGCCACTTGATAAGCATTGCATGATTATATAAAATTTTTGAATTAAAGTCTCATCAATTCCAGTGATGGCAACAGATATAGTACTTTTTTCAAAAAATCTTCTGGCAACATTACCAGTATTAGTGTTTCCTTATCCAGGTTTGGGATGATCAACAATTAATCCAATTTTTTCTTGAATTCTCCTTGGATTCGTTTTTTGTTTTCACTAACATTAATTTCTTTTGTTTTGCTTGTTTTCCACTCCTGAACTGGCAGTTTATACGCAACATTTAAAAGACATTCAAAAGCCGAATCCATGCATGTAAAACAGAGATGCCAAATCATTTTGTCTATGTTATTGAAGTCCTTACATGTAGCATTGCATAAATAGCATCTCATAGACGATTTTGTATCTGACAAACTGTTACACACCTTTCCATCTATCATTGAAAATATTGTTTCATGCTTCACAATAAACTTTTTGGAATCCACAGTGATTGTTGTCCAATGAAGATTTTGGATCTGTCTATCTGTTATATCTTTTTCAATTCTTATTAGCTCGTCACTCTCCTTTGGAAAGTCAATTTTTTTGGACGGCAATAGCGTGGAGATGATGGACAGGGGTTTTTCCCTGTTTAAATAAAAGTTGTAGTGGGACCAAACACTTCATAAAAATAAATTTGTCTTCGTTCTCATGGCTTTCTAAATATTTTTGAACGTATTGGCTATGACCAGAGCTTCCATCGAAACCCCACTTCGATACTAACTTCAATTCATATTCTGAATCAGGTTGAAATGTTTCCAAAACCGTGTTCTGATTCATCAAAATTTTTTCGCTAGTATGGTCTAACAAATTTTGGGTAGATACCTCAGCACAATTTTCTGTTATATGCATATCAAGAGGATAACAATTTTTCTTTTCATTTTGAACTTCTTTATAAGAAGGGTTCACATTTTTGGCATATGTTTTGATAACATTGTACTGAAAGCTTGATAATTTTGCTTCTATTAGCATAGACAAAGATTCTATCGGGGACACTTTTCTTGGTTCATCATAATTTTTTTCTCTTTCTAAGAAGTTTTGAGAGGTTGTAGCTTCTTTGATTAAATCTGCTGCCTGTTTTTGACCCGAAGCTCTCAGGCTCATTTGGGCAGCATAAACAAGTTCATTTGTTGAAATTATATTTCTCAACTCCGCAGTTCGTTTGCGTTTTGTCGATTCACTGCATGCATCAAAACCAAAAATTGGACGTCCTGCAGTAGAAGAAAACATTTTAAAAGAAATCAATCCATTCAGCCCCATTAACTCGGTGGTAAAAAAAAGTTTCTTTGTACGATTTTATCGCTCCCATTTAGTTTTAAGTTGGTGTTTGAAATTTTTCAAATTTTGCCGAAGCTCACATAAGTGACTTTCGTTGCACAAAGTCTTTTCTTGAAGGAAATTCTCAACCTCAAAAAATTTTGCATCAAAAATCTTCTTTTCGCTGGCAAGAAATACTTCCACCAATTTTCTTCTTGGACATTCATATTTTGGTTGCACAATACCTTAAAAAATGGTCAGTTTGTTTACTTGGCCAGAAAAATAAATATTTTATTTCAAATGAAAAAAAAACGTTTTTTTTTGAAACTTTATAAATACATACGAATGTGTACTTTATTTAAATTGTGTAAGTTTGGAGTATTTTTTATCATAGGTAATATTTTTTTGCTTTTTTTTTTGGTGAGCTATTGGATATTTTTATTTAAATATTTGTATAATTGGTATTTGAAAAGAAAAATATAAATATAAAAAAGACGCAACTCATCGATCCTATCAGTGGAAGGAAATTTTTCAAAAAAGGCAATATATAGGGATTTACCAGGGAAAAAAATTAATGTAAAACAAGATGCTTCACACAAGTTTTTGTTAAAAACTAAAAATTAATAGGAAATCACACAAATATTGACTGTTAAGCAAATGCCATAAGAAATATTTAAAGCACATGTAAAAATCTTCAATACTATTTTTTTTTTTCAAATATGGAGCTGCCCCAGTGTCTGCCCTTTTTTAATTTAGCCATTATAATTAGGATGTATCTAAACTTTTTTATTTAATTTGTTTAATCATATACTCTTGAAAACACGTCGAGACAAAATTAAGCTGCTAACGAGGCAAATGTATTTTGTCTTTTGAATTACACTTAAGAAAACCAAGTTAAGCATAAATATGTCAAAAATAACGTTTTAAATTTTCCAAGAAATCTAGAAAAAAAACTTCAGTAGTGAGGGTAAATAACTATGAGCTTTACTCAAACTCAACTATCATTCCAAAGAATACAAAAAAAAAATATGAATCTAGTAGACCTTAAAAAATTTAAAAAAGGTTTTATATTAGTGTTACCAGAACCAATCGTTTTTAAGGGTAAAGATATTCGAATGCAAAATAACTTTCAGAATGTGACAAATGGTAACTTCAGTTTTTTTTTTTTAAGTTTTGTCGTGGCACTAACTAACGCTTTCTTCAAAAGATGATGCAGTTTCGGTTGTACGATAATAATGGGGAAGCGAGTTTCCAATATGAAAGGTTAAGAACTAAATGGAGAATTTCGTACATTTTTACTCCAAAACATGGTATCTTTATCTGCGTGAAAACTTGGCAAATTCCAATTATATTAGAATATAAATTTGTCTGATTAGAAGGTCAAATTTTTAATATGCGGATGACAAGGACAATTATCTTCCGTCAAAAGATTTTTTTTATTTGTTTTTTTTTTAACTCTTTGTCCCATTGACAAATGAAATCAATGAAAATATCTGATATCATAACTTTCTATGTTGTTAGAAGAAGTCTCAACATCATCACCCTGAATCGGACAAAGTAACATATCAAAAACTGGTTTTCGAAAAGTTTTATTTGTTTTGGAGGTAGTCTTAAACTTGTAATTAATGGATCAGATGTTATAAGCATTAAATTGAAAGCATCTTGATTGCTTTCATCTCTCGACCATTTCTGGAATAATTTTCAAGATATTTCTTGAAGTCCTTGTTCCTAGCTTCTTAAGCTTCTTCGGATAATTGTCCAATAGGAAGAAGAGCAGCCTTATGTACAGTTGGAGGCATATAAAACCAAGGGCAGGAATTGACAAAGTGTTTTGCAGTATCGATTGTGAATTCTCGAAATTTGTCGATGTTTATCATATCAAATTGATTTGGCTACTAGAATTAAATATAGCTTTTCCATAAGAAGTTTGTCAATTCCCATGATTTCCGAAACTAGACCCAAATTATTGGAAAACTATGTATTAATTAAATAAACAAATTTTAATTTTGAATTAAATTTAGTTTTATTTTAAGCAAATTTTATCACAACTTATTTATTTATAATAATAAACTACGCGTTTCGGAAATATTATTCCATCTTCAGGTTTCCTATTGGAGTATCGACTTTATGTATTTTAGGTGATCCTGTGAATTGTGGTGCTTAAGCATATGGTTGTTTTAATCTTAATTTTGTGTAGTTGTCAAATAAGTTATTGCAGTTAATAATTGCATTATTTATTTGTTTTACATATTGTTTTGTTGGGTCACTTTTCAATGTTTGTATATTGTTGTCTGCTATGAAAGCAGATGAAGCATTGCTGAGATGAGTTATTAGTTGTGAGGGCAAGGGCAAGGGCATTACAGACTTTTCCATCCACCATTGTGAAAAGAAGTTTATGTGAAACTCGTAGGTTTTTTTTTTAATAGAGACTTCGCTTCTTCTCCTTTCTGACATCTTCATCGTACTTCTACTTTCATGTTGCTGATATGCTTTTTTATACATGTGCGGCCTTCATATTTTAGGTTATCTTTGCATTTTATAACGGAATAGCGATAGAAGTAACGTTCGTTTCATTTTTTGAATTAATTCCGATTCTGCCATTTGGGTGGCCCCAATGTAAAACGCAGGGTTCGGAGAACGATAAAATTTAATTCGTTCGCGATCGAAAAACCAAACCGGGAATTTAATTTTTAATTCGATCGCGAATTTTATTTTTCGGATCTTTAAAAATAAAATTTGTGTTCGCGAACGAATTAAATTTTGTTGGGAACTGAAAAATTTAATTCGTTCACGAATTTATCACAGAAGATCCAAAAAAAGATCCATTCACGAACCGATCATTAATAAAAAAAAAATCAATTTTTAAATGTTTTTATTAAGAAAATAGAAAATAATGCTTAGAAAAGAAGAATTGGTACATTTTGTTTTTTTTTTTACATTTTTAGGTTTTCAATTAATTCGTTATTCAGCTTAACTAACAAAACATTGTTTATTGTGTCTTTTGAGAGTTTACTCCTATTTTTTGTTATAAGGACTGTAAGGGCACTAATAGCCCGTTCCACAGAGACTTGGGTTGATGGAACTGACAGAATTGTTTGTGCTAGTTTTCCTAGGAGTGGTTCCTTACTACTGAAGGATATTTTTTTTTCTTTCCGAACTGAATTTGAGATTAATACACTTCTACTTCCCGTTGGCTCATCATCATCATCAAAACTGACACCATTTTTTTTGCTAAAATGCCTTTTAATGTTTCCTGTGACTTTTCCTTTTAATTTTTTGTCACATCTTAAACAAGTTGAAATATGTATTTGTTTCCTGTTCAAAAGAAATGTATTTTTCTATTTCAAATTCTTTTTTTCGTCCCATTATGAATTAATTATATTAAAAAACAGCGATTAAAAATTTTAAAACAACAGCGTTCAAAATCAACTTTACTCCGCGAAACACATTCGATGAATAATTTTTCCGATCCTTCCGATTTTTGTTCACTAAAGCTATGTAGGTACTTCTAGTTAGATTGCAGGGGCGACTTTCCAAAACGACTTCCGGAGTTGGGGCTTGATTTTTTTTACAGTTAGGTAGGCAGGGTTAAAATATTAGAGCGAGGAAACCCCCATAAATGCCAACAAAAAAATATTTTATTTTTCGGTTTTAACCCTGCTTTTTTTTACCTTGCTGTACACGCCTATGACAATTAGTTTTTAGTGCATAATACTTTTTTGTGGCCTACTTTACCATGTCCAAGTGCAATCAATGTGTTTTGACTCATTTATTCGGGTTTAAAATTCAAGTTAATTTAGTATTACGGCTGTGCAAGAAATATATACATAAGTGCAGTTGAACCATGCATTTTTTTTTGATTATTTTCAAAATCTTAAAGGCAACAGTTGAATTTAAAATTCAGTTTTCAAGAATCTGAAAATAATCAAAATGAAAAATCGCGCGACATGAAGTGAACTTATTTCCAATGGTCTGGACTTGTATGCAAATTTTACTTACCATTTTCCAAATCTGTAAGTTTCCACAATTTTATTAATTTAATAATAAGAACAAAGACATTTAAAAAAAAAATTTACTTTCGAAAGTCACCGTACGTATGTATGATGGCTCTTATTAGTTCTTCAAAAGGATCTAATACATTTTTTTTTTAAATTCCGTCCCCACTGGTACTCTACAACCCAATCGGCAAAGTTGTGATTATAGCTATCGCTATAAAAAGCTCTCTTCACAAATATCCATTGGGATTCAATCCTTTGGGTATGCGTCCCATCCTTAGCAACGAATGGATTATCTGGATCGCTATGGTTAACCTTTTTATGTATATAACCATGTTGACCCAGACAATCGTACGCCTTCCAAAAATCTATGTGGATTGTAGATCCCTCCTTTACATGCTTTTTTATGAGAGGAATTAGAACCTGGAAAAAAAATCATTAAAGGTATGTGTATAATTATGTTGTATTGTAAAAGAACTTACATCTGCATTCCGCACATTATCAGTGCAAACTTCGAGCCTTAGATCTTCAGATCCATCCTCTATCATCCCAAGCACTTCCTTACAATAACTAAACCAATCTGCTATTGTCCTCGTTGATAGACAACTTGCAGATGAAGTGAAATTTTCTATCATTACAGTTTCGTAGGGAAACTTCCATCCAAAACTATACATGAGATACAGCACTGTAGGTACCGATATGTGGGAATTCTCGAAACAAGTCCCTACTACCCTTGAAATCCTCTTCTTTCCTTTGCAAACTCCTCGATTGCATTGAAAATAACCAATCGGATTTTGTCTGTGGGATATACTCATGGAAGCTCTGTGAATCCGACATTTCTTTTCTTTTGGCAGCAATCCTAACTCCTCTGCAAAATTAATTGCCAAAGATTCACAATTAACGTGTTGGTACAGCTTCACTAAGTTCCTAAAATTATTCATTTCATTTGACATTTTAACCAATTTAAAATGCAATCAAAAAGTAAAGTAAATAACTGTTTCTTTTTCAAAATATTCAAATTAGATAAAAGGAAATTTCCTTAAAATTTCCCTGAAAAAAAACAGTACATATGGCATCACTGTACCAACGAAAGAAAAGAGAAACGTCATAATAAACAAAAAAAAGTTTGTCATGTGGCTGTCAGCCATTATTGTGTGTAATTTGTATGCAAAAGTGAAACTTTAAAAATAGAAAAATAATAATTGTTTCCTCACTCTAGGATTGTGATAAATAGTGTTTATCTATCGAATAAAAAAAACGGCGTGTTCAAATTCCGGGAGTCATTTTGGAAAGTTGAGCCAGATTGCATACATTCTAGTCGTCCTGAATTATGGTATCTAGTATCACAAGTGTAAGAACCAAATAAAAGCAAAATAAATATTTTGAACAAAAATAAACACATGTCGACTAAACATGTATGAAATAAAATTTTAAAGTCATTTCAAATATAAATACAAATATTACTTCTTAGTCTTAAAAAAATTTATCATCGATAGGGATCTACCATCTACCATACACACTATTTTACTTAGACTTTCTTATAAAATAACCAGATTGCTAAATCAGTTTTTGTTTTTGCAATTTCTTACTGTATACTATACATTAAACCGAATCCCAAAAAAACACGCCTAATATTAACATACAAGAACGCGTCTGTTTAAAAATGGTTAAATTAGTTAATAAATAGTCAATAGGTCGACTCCACTTACATATGTATGTTCGATAGGTTTAATTAAATTTTATATTATCTTCCATTAAAAAATATAATGCACCAATAAATCGATCTGACACATTATATCCATTAACACTAGAATTAGAATATCTTTCTACCAAAAAAGTTATCCAATCAAACTTTAAGAAAATACTTTACATAATAACCTCCTTCCGTCGTCATTGTTGGTACGTAATTTTAACATAACCTCAGCATTAAAGTCTTTCATAACCTTTAAACCGGCAAAATTAACTACAACGGTTCTCGAGAAAACAAGCCATGTATTTAATTTCAAACTTTTACATTGTAAACCAGTGAAAATCTCTCAACAAGCAACAACCAACGTTCTCTTGAAATTTAATTAAATGTCTCAATTACCATCGAGTATTTTAACAAAGACCAATACATTTATACAAGGATACGGTACCGGGTATACAGCATGTAGCGATGTGTATAGCTCGTAGCTTCAATCGATTTTAATTTTGATTAAAAAGCAAGAATTACAACGAAAAATTTCCTATTTTAAATGAACTCTTATTCCTGATGATGCTGATGCTGGCTTGACTGGCATAGGTCCTTGTGTCGCGGGGTATGGGCTGAGCTGGGCTGGGCTGGGCGTATCGAATTCCTAGCAATTGAACGTTGCGTTGTTGATTTCAAGGATTTCACACAATACTCTCGTGCTCGTATAATGTTGAATAATTTATCCTTGAAGTTCATTCCATCCCAAGTAACCTTTCACAACACTTCCATTTCTCTTTGGCTGTTGATACAATTACTATAATTTAAGTAGACACTCTTCAAAAGTAGATACTCGTAGATACACGTAAGTCCCAAAACATTAACTAAGTTTTTGCTCCTGCACACCATTTTCTGGATGATGATGATGATGGTCGTAGAGAAAAGGTGAAACAAATTTGCAAATTAACATAAACATTTGCCATAGAATCACACAGGACTCTGAGGCAGTTTCTTTTTGAGGATTAAGGGATTTAAGTCCTTTGGTCCCAACTGTGACACTTTCTACTATATACGAATATCCCCCACTATGCAGATGATCAGCTGGAGGACTTAAAGGGGCAAATGGGAATAGTAAACAATACGTTACAACAACAAATCTGAGGATAAAAAATGAGATGACGTTGGCAAAAAATAAAACGAAACAACTCTTAGCGATGTCCTGGACACCAAGAAAAAGCAAAAAAATAAAAAAAACACAGAAGAAGACTAATTAATTGTTTTTCTTGTTGCCTAATTAGGATTTACTATCCTTTTTGGTGATTTCCCCAATTAAATGAACGGGCACCAGGAGATGAATACGTTTTTCTGTTTGGGTTTGTGTTTTGTTTTTGGTCCTTGTTTTGTTTTCAGGATCAACGAGTCACGAGAACAGAGAAAAAATGTTAAACAATCTGTTTTTGGACAAAAAAACTGACTGGACCGTTTTAGTCACTATGGTAATAAGCCATTGCATTAGTTGGTTACAGGCTAGAGGGTGACTAGATGTAATATCTCTAGGATGAGTGGTGATGGTGTTATAAGTAATTGGGCACTTTGTTTTTCTATGTGACTGGTTAGGGTTTTTTTTTTTGTTTATTATTATCATTCAGACACAAAGGAAGATAAGATTTAGAACCGAATTCACCTGCTGAATATATTCTGTTCCCTAATGGGATACAAAACTATATTAATAAACTCCAATAAAACGTGAATTATCTAAAATTAGTGGGATTGGTCTTACGGTTACAAGAGTATAACTAGATCAGAGGGTGTTTCTGGTTGGAGACTGAAAATAGCCCTGAGGAACACCAGCATATATTTTATGGGTAGGTATCAGACCAATACAACTTGTACTGAAATGGCATTTTTAATCCAACGGAAAAGAGCCTTATTCCAGACCAAATAATTTAGAAATATCAAGTAGTTACAATGATCTTGTGATTTCGTCAAAGTGGTGTAAAGATTTAATCCACATTTTAGTGAGATAAACCATCAAATCGCCACTAGATCTATTGCTTTGTTACAAAGCCTGCTTTGTTCGAGATATTTCTTGTGTTGGAAACTAATCAGCGTTTCCATGACCCTAAAAAAGTAGATTCGCTAGATACTTAAAGAAAAATTAGGATTCGCCTTTTTTACAGGCTGGACAAATGCTCTTTTCCTCCGTATAAGGTCTGAAGAGTAGGTTAGACGGAGAAGATTAAGCAACGGTTTTCCAGTATGACATAATACCGACCGATAGCGGGAATAGTATGGACCAGAGGGCTTAAAATTTCTGCCGCCTTAGGCCCTGTCTGAATAGCCACCCTTTTTAAAAGATGACATTTTTATTGTTTGTAATTCTTCTTATTATTCAGACATGATTTTTATTTTATTAAAGTTAATTGTTAAGCCATATAAATTTAGATAAATATTTATTAAATATTAACAAAATAAATAATAAACATTTTTCTCAAACTCGAAAGTATTGCTTAATTTGTAAATATTTTCTTTCTGGCTTTCGTCTGAGGAAAAACACTATATTATAGTTTTTGTAAAGTAGAAGAATGTCAACTGCTTCGGTTCATTGAGCTACACAAGTTCAAACTAAATCTAAGGAATTAGCAGCACAAGGAATATATTCTGTTAATGGATTATTTTTTTTTGATTCGTGACTGCACTCCTTAGTAAATAAAAACCTGACATATTGCTCGCATTATCGTAAGATTGACCACAACAATTCATGATATTCAAACCATTATTCTCAAGAAATTTTAACAAGTATCTTCAATATCTGTAGCCTTATGGCCAGTATTTGGGATAAATTCTAGAAATCTTTCGACAATTTCACCATTGTCAAGTACCTACATTTCTAATACCTTATAAAATTATCGTAAGTTGATCAACATGAGGAATATCAGTCGTAGATTCCACAATTACACCAAAAACGGGTCAAATTCAGCAAGAAGCTCGAATGAACCTAAAAAATGTCCATTATGTTGATCTCCAAATTATTGCGAATGTCCTCTAAATGGCAGACCTCTTATTGCGTGAGATTCAGCAATCGCAATTACTCCATACAAAAGTAGTTTCCAGTAAAGAATTTCGTCATCGAACTGTTTGATAAGACGTTGATCAACACGACCTTGAACGACAGCTCGAGCCTTGAAATGACTATTATATTCATTTTTTGAAAATCAGAATTTTTATGAGATTTAATATGCCCTTTTGAGGTTTTCCGATTTAGAAATGGTTCACCAGTAAAATCGTTTACCTTACCACTTCTACCAAATAGTAAACATAGAGTTTCCGCCAGTCCTTTTCTGATTGATACTTGAATTCACTGAATCCTCTTGTTCCGATGTCTTCTAAAAACCATTAAATTTGTTAAAATTACCGACAGCTATTTTGGAACAACGCACAATATTAGTTAAGGTTAGGTTGAAGTGGTTGTCAAGGATTTTGGAGATATATTAAGACCAATTTTTGAACCGTGCTTCATTTCTTAGAATTTTTGTACATGACACAAATATAGTTGGTTCTGATTTTACAATTTATGCCTTAGATTTTTAATACTCGTACCAAGCTCCTTGAGTTAAAAAAACTCAAGTTTTCAATTTTTAATTGATATGCAGTTCAAATCCTACAATTCCTTTCAGATTTCTCTTTTTACGAGAGTTGAAAGTGCCTCGTTTTAATAGAAACCAATTATTATAAAGTGGGTAGATACCACGCCCCCTACGTCGAAAATTTGAGGTTTTTGATTTGATACCATAAGCAATGCTTAACTGTCAATTTCTCCCTATAGGTAAGAAGCTGTAAGAAGAAAGTAGTGTCTCAAAACCTTGGATGGGCCTTACCGTGGCCTTCCATAAACACAAAAGCAAGTAACACATATTTTTGTATAGCAAGTACCTACAATCTACATGTTTAAAAAATAGAACCTTTTGACGTTATCAAGATCTTCTGTCATTCACGTTTTTATGGCTTGCATGTGTCTAAATTTTTGCGGCGCCTATGTCTTTTTATGTTCTTCATTTTTAGATGGAAACATATTTTTTTACCCTTTGCAACAATATTCCCCGCCAAAGTCACACCACCACCGCACCACACCGCACCGTGTACGTGAGTCTCAGTTGTGCACTTTATTTTAAATCAACTGCCGACAACAACTGCCATCACGCACGCTAAACTTTTGTGATTGCTACAAAAGTACACCCGCATATTTTACTGTAAACGTTGACTTAGCCGTAGACACAGGCATGTACTATGTACTCGTATAGGACGAGCAACTATAGGTAAGTGACTATAATTTTATGTACGTACTCGGAGGCTTTGCTGGTATTTTGCTGTTCCTGTCACGAACACATCCATCACCTAGTTGTCAAAACTCCTGTTCTAACAAATTGTTAGTGAGCGTGTGGCTAATTTTCGGTTTAAAGGTGAAAAGGTGTGTGTTGTTACTTTGATTCCTTGAGGTTTTCTTTGTTTATTGAAGTTCATACTCGTATACTCGTATAACCCATCATGGAATGGCGGTTAAAAACTGGTGATATATTTTAACACAAAAACGTGTGTTTTGAGTACTTAATCAATAAGATTTGCATTTAATTAGTAACATAGTTGGACATTTTAAAGTTAATCGTGTAATTTAGTAGTTGTTAAATATTCATTTGAACTAAAGGCCAACTTTGATGATTGAAATTAAAATTGCGTTTTTGTTTGCACTTTTCGAAATTTAATTTGAAATGCAATGACGTATTTTTAAAAATGAACACCTCATTATTTTGTGGGGTCTTGAGGTGATGTTAAATGACATTTACACACATTTTAGATTGCATCTCGTAATTTGGCCATGATTTTGTGTAAATGTCAACCATACAAATTTGAAAATTTAAAACACGGTCAGATAAAAATATGCAAACGTTTATCTTCAAGTATAATTTAAAGGCCACAAAAAGACGATGGTGTTAGGGTTAAAAATAATAGATCCACAAGAATAAATTCCAAATCTGACCTTGGGACAAACTCAACACCTCACTACGTTTAACAATGCCCAAAAGACAAGACGACGCACGGCGTTCTTATTTCAATCTTCCTATACCTCAACTGCCGTTAAAACTGAAGATTGATTTCATCACGTAGAAATCAGACTTTTAACAATGAGACTACTCACTACATCCTTCCTACCAACACTAACTGATATGTTGTCCTCGTTTTTTATCAAAAAATAAAAAAAAATGATGAGGAACTACCATATATACATTTACAATACACATACCCATACCAGCTAACGAACAAAAGATATAAAAAAATCTCTTTAAGGACCTGTCAAGTTGTCACCATTTATATTGCAGCCTTGTACTCATGTTATACGCCTCTTTGATGATATCAATGAGATTTTCTATCGCCATAAATTATTCACTAGCTAGAAGAGACAAACCAAAAGCTGAAGCACGAGTATCACCTTATCGTTTTTTTTTTTTTCCATTTTTTTCCAGAATTATATTGATGCTTCTTGAGTCCTACACTACGACTTTAGTATATAAAGGTATAAGTTAAGGTGTATAATACAGGTGTAGTATCTAGCATTTTCTTGGTCCTTTAACACACAATAAATTATCCTCAAGCGTAGTGAGTTCTATTGTAAGAGTGGTGAGAGTTAAAAAAAAGGAAAAAACAAAAATGAGGGTAATCTAAGAGGAATTTTTATTTCGAAAGAAGGAATGTAGGATTTTTTCGAAACACAGTTGTTAACTTTTTAAAGTCGACATTTTACTTGGTCCATGTTAAAATGACCTCAATTTTAAATATTTGTTTCATTATTCTTTTTGAATGATGAATCTATTTTGTTATAATTTTTTTTTTATCATTCAACGTTCCAATGTTGTTTTAAACATTTTTGATAATAATGGGTACATTAAACTAGAATTCAAAGTTTTAACTTTTTTCACAGCAAATTGAATGCTTTTTATAAATTCTGTTTTTAAGAACAATCTAGATCAAGTAGCCCACGCTAACATTCTGTTTCTTAGAAGATAAATTTTAAAAATGAAAGACTTAAAAACATTATTTTACATAAAGTCACCAAAACTTCAAAAAGTTATGTGTATGAATTTTAACTTGTCAATGATATTCTTGAATAATAATATATAAGTTTGATTAAGTTTGATTCATTTATAATTTTATGAAAACAAATTTAATTAACTTTTCTTAACTATTTTGCGTCTTTGGAGTTTTTGAAAAATGTATTTTGTAGAAAATGTATTTTAGTAGAAAACAACAAGAATCAACACAATCACTTTAAAATTTAAAATTTTGGAAAACAATTTTTTTTTTGAATTTTTGAATTAATTACAAAAAAGTCTATTTTGTGCTTTGGAATTATTACTTATTTTCTTTTATTTTAGTTCTAAGTAACTAATTGCATACTACATTTATGTTTTTTAAATTTTCAATATTATAATTTTGAATAAGGAGTAGCGTGTTTTATATTTTTATAAATAATAATTTATATTGAGTAAATTCAATGTAAAACTTATTAAAAACTTATAATTTCTAAAGTTCTTTTTTAATTTGTTTACAAATTATAAATTAATTAAAAAAAAAAGAAATAAGTTTTTTCAGCATTTTTAAAGAAGAACTTCACAACTAGTAATGGGTATTTTTCTTAGACTTGTGGTTTTCAAGAAAAAATAAAAAGCATATTATATAATGTTTTGTCCAAGGATGCCATTATGTTTTAAAAATGATTTCGGGTATATTGAATCTAAGTTTTGCAGGAAGATAATGCTGTCACTAAAAGTTTCCTTCAATAAATTCATTGTTCCGCTGGTTATATGGCATGTAGTACCATAACTTCTCAATAATGGCTTGTAGATTATGGTCACTCCAAATGCGACAAATTTATTTACTTATCAAAGTATCCATTCATTTCGTTATAGGCCTATTCATCGAACGTGCGACGCACTTGATGGCCGTTCGGCTTCAATTCTTGCACGAGTTGGATTTTTTAAATCGGAAAACTAAGATCCTTCCCCAAAATCTTAAATAATGTGGATGGGAACAGCTACAATAATTGTTGCACGTTATGCCGGATGGTCTCATTCTGGTCTTTTTCGATACTCTTCTCCACAGTAGCAATAGCGTCGATGCAAATTGTATAAATTCTTCCAGATATGGCCGACAAAAAACGGTATCCAAAACGTATCTACGAACGTACGTACACGTACACACAGAGCCATCTGCAATTCTGCATCTCTCCAAAAGTCATGTATTTAGATTTCAAGCACCTTGGAACGTTCAGATTTATCAACATTAGCCGTGTTTTATTGGTAAGTGAATACACTGCCTAGTAAAATTTTACAAAGAAAACAACAACACCTTATTAGTGAACAAAAATAAGCTAGTAATCAGCAGAAGTATCAGTCAAGTTGAGCAAGAAATTAATAAATGTTGAAAAACATGAGGGTGTGTTCGTTCCAAAAATTTCAAACGAAACATTTTTTGGTTGAAATTATCGAAACAAATTTTTACCTAAACTTACTAAAATCAATTCTACACAAAATTGATAAAACTTATTGAATCAATTTCTATAAAATAAAAGGTGTACTTAACTAACCATAATATATAATGGACACATTATTGAAATATGCTTGTTCTCATTACAAAATCTGATAAAAGGTGATTCCAAAAATGCATGGTTGCGAAAGTCTGTCGAATGCGTAATTATTATTTTCATTTACAACTTAGTATAAAAACCCACATACAAAAATATATTTTTAACTTTTATATATGATTGCAACTGATCGCATTTAAACAAAGCATGAATAAGTTAGGAATTATGACTCTGCAGGCAACTTAAAGTATCTTCTCGAAATTTTTACTTAGTATTCCTTCATAATTTCGTGTTGACTTTTGCCTTCTAATATCTTATCTATTGAATAAAAAGAATAAAAGAATCAAAATAAATGGTCTTTATAATAAAAGGGATAATAATTTAAAAGAAAATTGTGAACCACGATAATTCAACTGGTCTTTAAAGTTGCCGGAAACTTAGTTGCGTATTTTTCGCTCTTCCAAACAAGCCAATAAAATTTATCCAGTAGTTGATCAAGTGGGTAGCTTTAAGTTCTTAGCGGCAAGTGTAACAACAAAATCAATATATATTTTCAAAATTCTACTAAAAATATAATTAAGAAAAAATCAAAACCAACTCGGTATGCATTTCCATGCAAACTTCAACTCAACTAGTATTTTTATGCATTTTTCAATTCGACCCAACAATTTACATAATTACACATTTTTCGAACACATCCCATGTAGAACAGCTATTGTTTTCAGTTTTTCAAACTCAAATTAAAATACTTAACTAAAATTTAAAGAAGATAATCCAGAAATTTCTTAAACAAGTTAGTTTGCATATTTTAAACTTTTGTTGGGAATATGCATTTAATTTTTTCTATTTTCATTAATTAATTAGAGTGAGTTTCAAAGTGAATAAAACGTTTTATTGGTATTCGTAATACTATGTTAGAGGTAAATTGCCAATAAAACACTTCTATTTTCAATTCGGGCCGATTGCAAATCCTTCAAAAATCCTTTATCAGAATTTTTTCTCTTCGTAGAGGTTCTTAATAACATGACAGAATTCTGTTAACAACATTTAACCGAATCCTACACAAATGTTATGATTCGGTGAATGCGCAGTTTGATGGAATTGCCCTCTCGTCGGGGTAGATGCTTTTCGTTTCTAAATTCCCCACAGTTACGTTGAATTTAGTGTTGAAAAAACCTCCTTATGGCCAAGGAGGGGCATATGTTCTGTTATCATTTTTAGCAACACTTGGGAATTTACTTTCACTAAACGATAAAATTTCCCTCACTGCGGTGATTCGGGATGTTTTTGAGACTTGTTGTGTTGACTTTGTTTTAGCCATGTGGTGCCTCATCATGTTCCATAATATTCTTGCTGCAACAAATTTTCTGTAACATAAAATTGCGGATGCATTTGTTTTTGTTGTGAATTGTAAAGAGCATAAGTTGGATGGCCACATAAATTATTGTGGGTGGTTAAGGTTTTGCGGGTAGGAACCCTCATATTTGCTATCGTTTCGCCATAATTTCAACCACATGTTGTGCGGATGTTGTGACCCAGAAAATACAAAATTAGCTCCATTCATTGGTGTCTGTATTCTGTGGATTTTCAAATTTCCAAATTTGAATACCTTGGAGGTTATATGTATGATGGCAATGCAAACTAAGAAAAATTATAATATGTATTTGAAATTGGTCCTGCAAATTTTCAATATAGAAACTATATTTCTCCTTATTGCCTTTGAGGCAAAAAGTGACAGGACAGGATAAAGACATTTATTACGATTTTTCAATTAAATTTGTGCCAAAAAAGTGTGTTTTTTTAAACGTTGTTTTCAATCTAGCAATACTTTTTTCGGAGTTGGTCTTTTTGATAGTTGTCACTTGATTTATGCTCAGTTTGGTTTGCCGTTTTATATTTTCAAATGAACAATGTTCGCACATTCTTCGTACAAATTTATTACTAAAATATTGGCTCGGTTCGTGCAAAATATCGCGTGCTGCGTTCAATATTCGGTCGACATAATTCGAGCAACGCACTACTAGCGGATAATGCGCATCCTTAGAGACGACGACGCACTTACCATGTGTACCAAACACGCTATTGCTGCTGTGGAGTATCCAAGAACACCCGAATAAGTACATCCCCTATTCCGAGCAATAATTGGAGCTGTACCCATCCACTTTATGGAAGATTTTGCGGCCTAACAGAATCCAATTCGTTCAAGAATTGAGCCCCGACCACCATCAGCGCATTGCATTCGGTGAATAGGCCTACAGCGAGATGGCCACCGATCCCGATTTTCACAAGCAAATTTTGCTTGGCCCCTGGCGTGGCATAGAGGTGTCAGGTTTTGCGAAGTCGCTTGTCTACGCAGATAAGCCCGAGACGATTGACGCCTTGGAAGGGAATAATCGGGCGTTATTGCTGCCATACGGCCACAGTTACTTCAAAATGTGGTTGAAAATTGCGGCTGGAATTTATTCGAGCCAGCTGCGGCAGAAAATAATCATTATCATTTTTAAAACATAATGGGAAGAATAAGAATAATAAGAAATGGAAATTCTTGACCATACCATCTAATTATAACCAGTTTATTTCTTCTTGAAAACCACACTTATAAAAAAAACACTCTTTAGTTTATGAGTTTTCAACAACACTTTATTGTAGGTAAACAATAGTTGGGAGATTTTAAACATGCTTATAAATTAACTCTTTCATAGCCTTTTGATCCATAACAGTATTAAATACTTGTTTACTTTTTTTTAACTTTTAAATGACTTAAATAGTTTCATATAAACCTTTTTTGATCTTAAAAAAAAAAATAATATTTATTTGGATTAAAAACCTCGAACTAACAAATAAAATATTTAAATCCGTTTTCAAAAAAATATTAATTCAAATACTCAACCCAACATAAATGTAACTATAGGTACATAAAATAAACACCCTTTTTCATATTTTATTCTTCAAATATTTACTTTTTTGTTTCATTTAAATTAATTAACCTTCTTGGAAGTGAAGTCCTATATTAGAAACTAAATAAATGAAACTTTCATTAAAAGACTGAATTCCCGGGCAAAAATTATCTCATACATAAAGAGGACCAGACCATAACCCAAGGTAAGGTATATATCTAACCGAAAAGCCCCAACTCTATGTCTATATACATTAACATTATTGCAGCCATCATAACTTTCCTGGAATCCTTTTAAATATTTCAAACTTCCGTCGTCTTTCTTACTCTTGATATAGGTTCAGTTCAGGTTCATATATAGATGCAGAGGCAGACGCATATTTATACAGCTTCTTCTATAGCCAAGTCATCCACCTTTCGACGAACATAAGGTTGAAAGTATCTATACTTGTAGGTGTGTAGGTATGTTTAGAGGTACATTTTCACTTCCGAGGGCCGCCATAAACTTAAAGGACGACACCGAAATTATGACAGTGTTTCATTTTCCACGAAAAGGAATTTTTCTTTTCGGGAAATAATTTTAAATTATTATAACGCAACCAATGAAATGCTATTTAAGGACGATGCACCAGCAGCCAGGTGGAAGCGTGATGGAACACCTTCCAAAGCATAGCCGGCCGCGCCGCACCGCCCGGACTTGTTTTATCGCATTTTGCGCTGACAAAGACATCCGTTTTTTGTTCGTCGAATTACGTGAGCGAATAAAAACAAATGTTTCTTGGAACTTGGAACATTGTTCACTCTTCAGCCCCGGGCTGGGGTTTCGGGATCGCGACTCATCAGTGTTCGCCACGTTCGGTATATTATGACGGCGACGGATGGTTGCCACCACATGGCAGATTTTATTGTTTCACTTAAGTGAACTACGAATAAGAGGGGAGCTCTGCTTCCATATTAGTTACTAAGTTAGGAAAAAAGTTTCCCAACAGTAAGGAAACATATTTTAAGGACGAACTGAATAAAAATATGCAAAATAAAAATATCTACCCAATTGGTAACCGTGATTTTGTCTTTTATCAAGTGACTTTATGGCAGAGGAGTAATGAATTCAGTAAGAAACTTTAAAACTCGAATCCTTGAAAAGGGAGGAAACTTGCACACAAGGAGTAAGTCACTGGGTCTGGCGATGGATGGATATACATTAAAAAAGTTTAAAATTGTTTCACTTAGTGTCAACAAAGAACAAAAGACTAAAGAATTTCGTCGAAGGTAGAACCTACTATAGCTCCGACTCTGCTATCCAACTTCGAGTACTTTAATATGGAAGAAGACTCGAACCGAACCGAACTGAAAGGAACTATTTTGAGTAGCAGCTGAGCTGATTTGGCCTACAGACGCACGATAGTTTTGGCCTTTTTTTTTAAAACTTGTTCTTGAAAAAATGGAAGCATCACAAGTGAATTGTTTGCATCGCTCTTTTTAGTTTTTAAGTTTCTTTTTTTGTTTTCTTTTTCTTAAGAAAGAAATGTTTAACCAAACTTGAACAAACTTTTTCTCATTATCTCTTTGGCTAGGAATTTGCATATGGAGTAGGTACAGTTTCTGCTTTAGCAGATGTGAAGTTAAGTAAGTGTTAGTGTACAGAATATGAGATTTATCAAAGTACATAATTTTGAATTGAAATTGTATGTTTTCGTATACACCAGATTATTTGTTAAAGGATAAGACGTGAAATGTAATTGTTGCCTGATGAGAAAATATCAGATTTAAGGGTTTTGGGAATTAAAAATTTAAACAAAAATGAAATAACTTTGAAAATCTAATTTTTACTAACATTGTAAGATTAAAGTATTTGCTTTTGCTTTTTCCAAATACTTGAATGTGGCTAAGTAATAATATTTGTACATAGAAGAATTTCTAAGAAATGTGAAATTCCCATCAATTTGAGCAGAAGTACAGATAAGAATTTTTATAAGGCGTCAACAAATCCAAAAAGCAGTTTTCTTGGAAATGTTTCCATGACGGTATGTTTACTATAGACAGGTTTTTATGTTTTTTTATATTTTTTTTCTATTTCAATTTAATTAATTTGAATAATTAAATTTTGAGTAAATAAGTATCTGTCACATTTTTGACAGTTAAGACTTGTTAATCACTAAGATCTCGGCATTTGTAAAGGGTTGAATCACAACTCCCAACGTTTTCCGTGCGCGAATAATGTCATTGTTGGAAGGGAAGGGATTTGTCAATTCCTCGCAAGAAGCAGTACCCGTCAAAGTAGCTTTCAGGCAGGGGTTGAATAGACCTTTTCGTATAACAGTCCTAGGCGCTAAAATCATCTTCCCACTGGTTTATCACTACTAACACCCTTATTACGGTTGTCAAAGATCAATACGATATTTGATATTTATCAATAAAATTAATGAATCGGTATTATCGTTGTCAAAAATCAAAATTTTTGATAAACTGTGAACGCTCTTCAGAAATTAGATCTATTGTGAATGATTTAAATTGACAGTCTTGGTATTATGGTTGTCAAAATGTTTGTTGATTATCAAATTTTCAGTCAATCACAAATTCCTTGTTGATAAAATATTTTACGGATCACGAAAGCCAAAAGCACGTCTACTATAGAACTATTTTTCGGTGAAAATGAAATTGAAGAAGCAAATACTTTGGAGCAAGCAAAGATTCGAAGAAAATTACTCGATGTGAAGCATGAATTTGGCTGAACATATGTATGTAGATAAAAGATCTTTTTAATTACATTACAAAAACTAATTTGGGTCGCTTCTAGATTCATTCAAAACTTTAGACTTTCGAAAGAAGCCTTCCTTAATGTATTTTTAGATATGAACGACAAGTTAAAGCCAACGAAAAGACAACAATCCATCCCAAACATAATACAATTTGCAGCTGTCTTAAGTAAATATGCACTATTCACAATCGATTTTTGATCTTTGTTCACAATGGATCAAAAAATGATCAACTCAGGTTTATAATACCGATGTAGGTATCAATTGATTGACAAAATGTTTCAATTGTCAATTAATTGATCTTTGACAACCGTAATAAGGCTGTAAGTTATTTTTTCGAATATAAATTTACTTAAATTCATTGTTAAAACGAGTACACTAGATTTTTTTCAAACCACCATTTACAAGTTCATATTTTTGTACCAGCAAAACTTTTCATAACTTAGTTGTGCTGATAACTCCATGTAAAGAATAACTCAAATCAAAAAGTTCATATAAAATAGCGTTAAACAAATGTTTTCCCTTTCCACACATGTATGTAGGTACAGTACTTGTGTATGTAGTCATACATTTCCCTTTTAGACTATACAACTATACATTTAAAGCAATAAAATATTTCAAAGTGTGGTAGCTACCTAAATAAATCAAAGGATAAACGAAAAATGACACATTTTATCTTGGTCATAGAAATACATCCGAAATAAAGCGAGAAAAAATGTTGTTTTAAAAAATGTATATAGCAACATTTTGTTACCGCAAAGTAAACATATTTACCAGTGTAGGATTAGGATGACCGGAAGATCTTTCCACAAATTTGTGTGTGTGACATTTAATTCACGATTTTATCATCTAAAATCTCTTTTACAAAAATGAGTTTAATTTTAAAAATAAATATATAAAGTAGAGACACCGCACATTAGTTACAAGGACTATCAGATGAGACATCACAAGACATAAGATATGAAGAGAGAAAAAACAACAAGAAAGAGGAAGAAACATTTAAATCATGCTTCTACATATTAACAATAACAAGTCCCATTGATTCTGAATTTCTATGAGCGATATAAAGTAACAGGTATAAATGGCGCCCAACGATTTGACCATGAATTTTTAAAAAGTCTTAAGCATGGTGAAATAGTCCACCCCTGAAAAAACCTTTTGTTTTGTATTATGTTTTGTCTATTGTTAGATAATCTGTTTGTCTGTTGCTGCTTTTGGATGATTTTCCGGATGCACCCACTCAATATCACAAGGATTTGCATCGCCTTCGCTAGAGGCAATAGAATTTGTTTGATTGTGTCCTAAATATGAAATAAATTCAGGATAATACATGTGGAATGTAATTCAAGCCTCAACTCTTAGCCGACTATCTTTAAAAAGAAACAACATGTAGAAAAAATGTGATGGAATGAAAACTTAAGACTTTGCTGACATTTAAATGACGAAGCAAAACTTATTTATATCCTTCGGGCGAACGGAAGGAGCCGAACTGGCCAGACGGACTCGAAAGCGATTGGTTTATGATATTCGGGCTTTGTTTTCTCTTATGGCATTCTCTTTTGTGCGAAAGCCGAACCAAAGAACTATATAAGTTTTATCATAATTTAATGTTCATTTAGCTACAAGTGTGTGAAGCATATTTATTCTTGATGTTTCCAACGTTCCTTGGCCTTGTGCAAAGTTTTCGTCTCACATAAAGTATGTCCTTTTGTCGTCCATCAGAGGCACCGATATGGAGAGGCAATAAAAGTATTTAATGAGCATATATTTATACTTAGTTTACTGTGGAAAATAATAATAAAATACAAAAAAAATAACAACAAATATTTCCATCGTAGGTTGAGGGTGTGGATTATGATAAAACTAAATATAAAATAAAACAGAAGAAAAAAAAAACTACGATTTCGAAAAAGCTATTAAAGTTGAAGTTAAGTTTTTTTTTCTTATAAGAGTTGATATATAATATGCCTTTGACCAGAACCCAAGGGCATCTTTGAAATATTATTTTATAGGAATTTTTATACATCTCTATCGGCTATTAAACTAGTATACTACGCAAAAGTAAAATTTACTACTTTTCCGGAAGTCGTATAGTTTTCTTATCGTCTAAATGCGGCATATGTTGGTCATAGTTGCTTTGTGCTTGATTATTTTTATTTAAATTCTTATTTGTGTGTTGAAATTTCAGAAGCCCAAAACGAAGTTCTTTTTTTCAAAAACTTTAAGGATATCTTTGATAGTTTTTTTTTTTTGTCGCAGGAAATGCTTTTTTTACAATGTGTTATAAATCACTGCCATGAATTTTATTACTACAAAAATAATTTTGTTTTAGCTTAGCTTATCAGATCTAGGATGTATGTAGATCATCCTTTTTTAAGCTTCTTCATCCATCTTTATCAACAAAAAAAATATTTTTTTGAAATTACATATTTAAAAAAAAAAACTAGAAATAAAATTTAGTATTGTATAATTTTTTAAAAATGCAATTAAGCAAATTGATTTTCATAATACTGCTCACATTAATATATGGAGCAACAACACTGCATCTTATTGATTAAGGCTATCAGATGATAGTCAGGTTGGCAAAAAGAAGAAAGAACACATGGCAACATCACGCGATGGGTATAAAGTAGTCCCCCTACCCAATCATTTTACTGATCGATAGGAGATAAAATATTAACAACCCCCTGTAACTGACGTTTGGTTTGACAGAAATCACCACAAAATCTCACATCGGCTTAAATACAGGGTCTTTCATAAAGCACTTTATATCCTTAAAATACAGTGTGTTTTTTTTTTGGGGCATAAGCCATGTATGTAGAATTCGACGAAGAAATGAGTTTTGTTGGGTTTGATGGTAGTTGTGGTTTTATCACTTATATTATCTTTAAAAATTATAACATTTTAATTAACACCTCCATGTGAGATGAGCATGGCCTTGAATAGGTCATGTAGAGTTTCAAATGTTAGCGTGTGATCTTCTGTTGTCCAAATGAGTGAATTCGAACCAAATGAACTCGGTAATAGTCTGGATAATTGTCGTTCATAAATAAATAAAGACTTGCAGTGCCTTATTTCGGAATGCATTGAACAGTCTTTGATATCTTCTGGATTGAGTATTGGATAACATCAAAATTCTGGAACTTTTTTTGATTGATAAAACTAATCATTCAAAATCGACCTCATAGTATGAAGAAAAGGATATGTTTCCAACTGATTAAGACTCCAACATCTAGCTCCTAAGGTTAGTTGCATTTTATACGATGTAGAACGAAAAGTTTGGTGAATTGTGGTCTTCAAAAAATACCTGTTCGAATGAGTAACACAAAATTGACTGTCTTCGATTCAGCCCTATAACTTCGAAGATAGCGACGATGTTTACTACAGATCAGCCTTTCTAGAAACGTGTATAGGTTGAACGTTTACTGAACGATCTCTCGTAAAGACGATTATGATAACCGAAATTTATATGACGAATACTAAGTGTCATTTGCTGATCGGATCTCTTAACTAACAAAAAAAAAAAAAAATCGATGAAAATGAAAGTGTGGTGTCAACATGATGGCACTAAGGCTCTAGGTATAAGCCAAAGAAGATCAATTAATCTCTTGGGGGAACGGCTCACCAAACGGATTATTATCTCTCTTAGATCTTCAGGGGCGCGCACCACCGCCAGATTTGGGCCCATGTGATCCGTAAGGTCTTTTTGGCACCTGCTAAAACATTATTCGTGCTGCTATTGTCAACATAGGTACAAATGGTTCAAATTCCGGCTATCCGGATAGTGGTCATCTTCGAGATGTTGTTTTGAAAACCTACCCACACTAATAACTTCCCATTATGTATACCTTGATAATTTGACATTCTTGATATTAATCGATTACTTTTGATGTTGATTGATGACAAACTTATTAAAAAAAAATATCAGACCTAAAAAAAAATTCCAGATATTGGAGCGGAAAATTTCAGTTTTAGCTTTTTATTTTTCGTAAAAAAACAATTACGGTATGTTTAACTTTTTCCAAATTTATACCAAACCTGTTCAAATCAATAGCATAATCCGTTCCTAAGATAAAAGTCCTTTCAGCATCTTTCGAAGTTATAACCTGCGTTGAACAAAATTTAGTTGGGTTGAATGTCTTTACCCGTTTTTGAGATACCGTGGACGAAAAAGAGTATCACGAACGTACGTACACACGCACACGCAGACATCTTTCTAGAAATGACGGATTTAGATTCTAGGATCCTTTTTAAAACGTCCAGGTTTTTGTCAAAAATTTCAATTTATCAAATCGGGCCGACTGCAATAACTTTCTATGGGAAGTTTAAACTTTAAATGTACCCCTTTACACAGAAAAGATAATTGAATCGAAAAACACATATTTTATATTATAATAAAAAAAAACTAATTGGCAACATTTTATGAAAGAATTCTATAATTTGATGGAAAAATATACGTCCCTGCTCTTGGAAGTTAAAAGAACTTAAATGTATGAATATATTTTAATTTCTACCATATACCCAATTACATACCCTACAAAATCGACTTTTTAGCTTCAAAACTGACAAATCCATATCCACTCTCTGGTAGCAATTTCAAAATCGATTTTTGACCCTTTTCTTTGGGTGGTGGTGATTGGCCCAATCGTATTTTTTCTACCTGATACAATTTTACTGCCGAATTGCTATTTTTGTCCAACATAATTCGGGCCACATCAATATTTCTCTCATTTCAAATATGCATACATTTTTCGTTTTATTAAGTCCCTTTCCCCAAAAATTAGATCTTTTTTTATTATCTCGATAGCCCCCATCCCGCCGATTCAAATTAATTTTTAAAATATTTTTTTATTTCATTGCCCATAAAAAAAGAGAAGCAAAAAAAATCCTACATACCTCCATAAAATGCTGGCATCCAACCGACCGACCGTAACTAAACAAATCCACAACTTCACCCCTTTTTATGGGGTAACACTTATGCCACCCTATTTTCGCCGCACTTTGCCACCCTTTTTTGAAAGCAATCGCACACTGTGTCCCGATTAAATATTAACAAATCCTCGCTAAATGGACTCCACGCGCTCAATTGCCATATTCATGTGCTTGTGCTTCCTTTGGTTTGTTGAAGTCGTAATTCTTGTCAGCTTTGAGCTTATGTACATACATATATGTATGTATCCCTGTCCCTTCTCTGCAGAATTTCCACTTTCCACAATTTTTCGATCCTTGCATGTTCCTCATTTGAATAAACCCACTGACCTAGATGTGATTGTTTGTGGGAAGATATAATGCCAGCAGGAATTCCCATAAAGTCACCACTTCGTGTATACCCATATGTTCGAGGATACTCAAACTCAATCACGCGACTGCTCCCATACACGGTCTCAGCTATATTCCCTGAACATTTTATGGCCCTGTGAGTTGTAGTAGTCCCGTTTGTCAATCCTGCGCTAGGATTTGCGGCCAAACACTCAAACATGCGACAAAAATTGGATATCTCGACAGGGGCTTAGGGATTGCGTGCAATGAATTACCTCCGAGTGCAGACAGAGTGGACGGTGACGGTCTATAGTTTTCCAAGGACTTAAAGGATTTTACAACACAAAAAAAGGATTGGCATTAGCAAAAAAAAAACAAGAACAAGAACAAAAAAGCAAAAGAAAAACAATACAAACACAGAGAAAGAGATGAAAATGAAAACACAACCAGACATAGGTTAGGAATAATAAAATTCTAACGAGAAGTGAATGAAAACATTAGGACGTGCTTAGCTGGCCAAACCTGATGGCCACTTTGTTCGGGCATTTAGCAACACAAGATTATGCCAATGGGAGAGAGACAGAGACGCCCAGCGAAAGGTAAAGGTACAAATACAAAGGTACTATATAGGTGGGTACTCGGAGGTATTCCAGAAGGATTTCGAGATGTTTGCGGAGGATTATTGTCGACCGAGGAAGCATGGCTAATTGCAGCTAACAGTAAATGTGGTGATTATCGTTCGCTGCCTTTCTCTTTCCCTTTCTCTTTTTCTTTTAGTTCGGTTTTGTTTTCATCAACTTAAGAAGAAGCAGGTATGACAATTTCATTTTGGTTGGGTTTTTCGAAAGCATCATATCGGGAGAGAATTTTCCAGGTGGATGCCTTGCAGCTACTGACAGTTTTGTCTCGTTGTCAACTAATGGACGTGATGGGTGTTTTGATGACAGTAAAACAGTAAAGTGGTGTTGTTCGGTGAATCCTTAGTCAGCTGGATGTGCTTGGTTCTTCATTTTTTATTTAGCAATTGCTTAATTTTCCCGGTCAGCTGACAATGATTATATCATGGAAGCATAAGGTAATGCCGAAGGACGAACTGATAAATCTTTAAAATTGTGTTTATTTTTGACAAGTTCTTTATATAGGTATTTACTAAAAGTATGATAAGCACATTGATTTATTTTGACCTCTCATCATTTTCCATTTTAAAATGTCAACTGTCAAATAATTTTTTCATTTTTAAAGAGCGTTTATAAACAAGAATTCAATGCAATGGGTTAGATTTCTGATAACTCTTGAAGATGTCAAGAAACCTGAGTCAACAATGCACGCAAAGTTTGACTGTGTTTTGAAAAACGTTACTGACTGACGGCTAAATTAAAGCTATAAACACTTCCCCAAAATCGTAGAACCTTGAAATTCTGCACAAAGGTTGCACAACTTGAAACATTTTCAATTAAACTGGCATAGTAACCCCAAACTTTGTAACATTCCTATCTTATTTGACACCGTTCGAATTTTTTATGTTTAATTAACATCAGGATTAGCCGTGGCATGAAGCAAAAGAGCACTTCTTGGGGCAGAGATTTTCCTCGTTTTAAAGTTTTTATTTGGTCTAAGCATATCTAAGTACTAAGGTATTGTCCCACTACAAAAATACTGACGAACAGTTGTTAAATTTGTTCCACGCCTAAGTAACCTACAAATTATTAGTCCCTAGTAATATTCACAGAATATTATTTACTTCCTGATTTTACCAAGAAAAAATTCGATTAAATTCTTTTGAAATTGTGAAACGGTGTTTTTTTGTCAACATACATAACCTTATAAGTGTAACATTATATGTGTGGAATCTAATCGTTTCCAAGTGCGGCAATTAAGATTGTTGACAAACCATAAGAACTGTTAGCCATGAAAAGTGCGGAAACGTTAAAGTCCACGCTTCATTAGAAATGATTACCAATCTACTCCGAAACTTAACAGGACATTGCGTGCAATGTCTTCATCAAAAAGGTTCGTGTTACTTTCATGGAATTATATCGAACTTTGACATGACAAAAGTTTAAATGTATTTTAAACATGACCTTAAGTAAAATTATTATGAAATTACTGTGAAGTGAACTTAGAAGAATTGTCAAAGTGGTCACGGTCCTAGTGGATCCCAGTTTTAAAGACATTATGAGTGTATGAGGATTTTGTTACTGTTCTTCTTAACCAAAAGCCTTTACCGCAAACTGAAAGGGATATTGCATTAGAACCAGCAAGAGTTGTCTTCTTTCAGAAGTAGCACAATGTCAACTTAATACTTTGCAAAGTAGTCTTACTCCTTAGTTAGCCTAAGTTTTCATGGCATCAACGGTAATCAAAATGTTTAAGATTTTATATCATTAATAAAATGTGTTATTTTGGCCAAAACTTCTTAGTAAATTGTAGTTTTATCTGTAATATCGTAAATAGTCAAAAATAGTAAAGGTCCAAAAACGGAACCCTGAGGAACTCGAAATTGAGAGGTAAATGTTTGGAATTATACTTTGTAGAATCCTTATTATGGACTTCT
The DNA here is from genome assembly GCA_905146935.1 of Scaeva pyrastri. NCBI lineage: Eukaryota > Metazoa > Arthropoda > Insecta > Diptera > Syrphidae > Scaeva > Scaeva pyrastri. The sequence goes on from LR989927.1 coordinate 133,005,148, forward strand.
CTGGTCTTAACGACATTCAGACACTTATCATATCAGTTTCTTGACGTGAAGTTAATAAAAACCAATTTCAATTTCGTTTCAAGAGGATTCACTTTGAGTTACTGAATGGTCCTGACAGATAATTTCAGTCTATATCTGTGGCAATATGACATCTGGACAAGCTGCTTTCTTGGATTCGAGTTTGGGTATTTCTAATGTTTCCTTCATTTTAATTATGGTCAAAGTTCCAGATGCTGAGATTCTGTCCTTCTGTTCAAGGCAAGTGATGGTTATGAGATGAGACTTAACTTATTAGTCTTGTCCCTTACATATCGTACCTATCCATCAGTAGAATTCAACAGTTTATCGACTTATTTGTATGATATTTTGAAATCGATAATAATTTTTCGGTTTTCAGAACCCTAGCTTCTAATTTTGCAGACAATACCCATGAAAAACTTTTTCTTTGCATCAGTAAAATTTTAAAATTAACATTTTGGCAAATAACAGTGAATTAAAACTACTAAAGATTAAGCCCGACAAAGATTCACAAGCCTGACGAGACTGGCAAGACTGGCAAGATTCCTAGCTATAATTTCTATCTTAAATATACAGTCTTTTCGCAAATTTGACACATTTGCATGTTATATAGTATAGAAGACAAGTTAGTTTTCGGTTAGTCATAGGTGCCGTAATATGGCCTTTTAGCTTCTTAGTGATATCTATTTCCGAACTACTCGTATATTTCTTTTGATGAAGACGATTTTGTTTTTGTTCATCCTTCTCTTTGTCAAAAATCCTTTTAAGTAGTTATGTACACTTTGTATAAGTTTCAAATCTAGGAACACATTCACTATATCAGCTTTAAATTCTCTCTCTCTCTGCTAAGCATGATAATTATTAACTTTCCAACAGATACAGCAAAAGGATGAAAGATTTTCCCAGTAGTAACTTCGAAAAATCAATTTTACCAAATAAACATAGTAAACTTGATAATACAACCAATTAGTTCATTAAACTTATATCAAGGAAAATAAGTAGCAATATGTATTTAAGCTCCGACAAGGCATATCCTTGCAATGTGCAACAGATTTTCTAAGTTCTTAATTCTCTTATATACTCCTAAGTCCTTTTCTATGTATCAAACTTCACTTTCTGATTAAATTAAATATATGTAGGTATGTATAATGTACATACATATGTATTTGCAAGTATGTTTGTGTTTGTTTCCTTTCCTTATTGCAATATCCTTTCTAAAACTTTAACAACTCCAAGAAATCACAGCTGTTGCTGGGAAAACTTCTAATACCCCCTCAGATTTAAGTCGACTGCGATGGCGAAGGCGATGGAAAAATTAACAGAATATTTACTTAGAAAATTTGCTCGCTTAAGTTCGGAAAGAAGCAAAAGAGATTTAGAAAGATATATTCACAAATAAGAAGAAGAACACGAAGAAGTAAATATATGGAAGGACTTTTCGTCCTTATTTCTGATGAAACAAAAAAAAAAGAAAAGAAAATTCGTATAATAAACCAAAAAGGACTCTTAAAGTTTTCTCTGTGTTTATTTAGGTCAGAGATTGGTCAAATTTTTGTTTATTTTTTCGTTTTTTTTTCCTCTTATCAGATTTATGTGACTTCGGGCGAATAAAGGATTAAAAGTTAACCCAAAGAAATGACCAAGTTAGTAACCTTATGCGAGAGAATCAATGAATAGTTTTGGCACAATAAGGAAGGACAAAGATGGATAAGTCCACCGCCCGTCGTGCCGCAAGAAGATCAATTTTCGACAGACCATGAGTGAAAAGTCGTAGAACGAATAAGCTAACTCAGGAAAATTGAATTCAGAAATTATATGGCAAAATGGGATTACTGAAGACTTGCAATAAACATATGAGATGTCTCCATGTACAATGTACATCAGGAAGCTAAAGCAAATCCTTCATATTGTAGTCATCAAGGAAAAACTGCACACACACACACACACATGACCAAAAATACATCGAATGACAGAAACAAGTAAAACTTTCCTAAATTCTTAACGGTGAACGGCGAAAGTGATGAAGGAACTTATAACACGATATCTGTGAAGTTTTTAATTGAATTTTATGGCGTAATTCTAGTCACGTATAATAGGTACCTGGTAAATATACGAGTGTGTGGGTGTAAGCCATATACAATAACGCTGATGGCTATAAGTGCCTGTGCTTATGCCTGTTACATCGGCACCCGAGTATGTACCTATGCATGAATATGTGTGTGTTGTACAAGATTGCGTGTTAAACTATTTATGTCAAGGAAAGAGATATTTAATTGTGGAAAACAAGACGTTTCGGTTAAGTGGTTGGCAAGGTTTAAGGCTGGATATGGTGCAAAATTGATTTAGATTTTAAATGGCTGAAAAATAAAAGGATACAAAAAGTTGTGTTGTGCTTTATGGTTGTGTGGGAGGTTAATTAATAAATTTCACATTAACTAGGTTACAGAGAAGGCATAGTTTGCAGGTGGTGTGACATTTTTTAAGAAAGTTGAGGTGAATTTAATAGTGTAAATATATTTGACACATACATACGTGCCATTACCATTTTGGTAATGAATTTGTAAGCAACTTTGGTACATTAGTGATTTGTAAAATTTTATGGTATGTTAATATAATACTGAATGAAACTTTTACATTTAGAATTAGAAGAAATCCTTGGAAAACTTGTAAGTCGGTTTTCATGCAAATAACAAATTTTTAGCAAATCTTCTGAGTTGGTAAAATTAGTGCGTTTAATTTTTCATCTATTTAAAATGCACCTGTCTCATTCGAAAGTTAGTTAATAATTCTATATGATCAGTAAACTTTGTTTCAGGGTTACAAGAAGAGACTTTTGATGATGAAGGTATCGGCCTTGTTAAATCAGATTTAGAGATTAGTCTCAGTAAGGTGTTTCTTTTCTTGTAACTTGTTTAATTTGAAATATAGTGTTCTCGTTTCCTCCCGTTTCCTTGAACATTTAGCCTACAAACTAAATACATATTTGTTTCTAAAAGTCCGTTAAGGGTTCTAAGAGTAACTTGTTTAGATTTATCCTTATATATGTATGTATATATATGGAGGAAGTATTGATTTAAAACCAAATAGAGATGGTACAAAGTTCTTGAAAATTTATGTCGCACTAAGTCTGAAATGGGTTAAGATATTGTTGGAGTAGAAATGACCTTTATTATTTTCATGTAATCAGTGTAGAATGACATTAGCTGTGTTTTATTCACTGCTGGGAAGCTAGTGAAGCAAAATTTCCCTCGAAAAACAAAATCAAAATTCGATGCTGGCGAAATAGAAGGCAGTAAAAATGGCAGCTGTGCTGGCGATATATATGTAAAGTGAGTCTGATCGTTTTATTCACTTAAATGCTGCACTAGCTGTACAGCAGTGAATTAAACGTCGTTGTTTGTTAAAACAAAAATTAAAGGACCAAGGTGGCTCCCTTGAGGAACTCCTGGGTTCACAAAGATGGGCACAGAAATTAAAAACTTGAATACAACTCTATATATTGGTATTTCCCTAGGTATGACTAGGTACACTTCTCGATTCTTGACATCGTAATCTTGTCCCAATGGCTCAAAATGTTCATCCAGTTTCAATATTGCCGGTCAAGAAGGTGCATAATGATAACCCAACTGTGTTCACCATTTTTTAGAGAATTTTAACAATTTTAAAGCGATATTAAAGAGTGTTTCATTCCATTTTTATTATTGGTCTAATTCAAATCAAATGTCAAAAAATTTGGGCTGGAAATATATAACAGTAGACACCAATTTAAAAATAATAATCTACCGGGCAAGGATCGGACGATGCTTTTATACAGATATTTCGGTAAGTTTTGCAGAAAATGTAAAACGCACAAGAGCGGCAGTAGATGAACCCGCATGTTTACAAGTTTTTTTGAAAACTTAGCTTAAAGACGTACCCCCTACAAATATTTGGAATTTTGACGAAACAAACTTAATAGATTCAGAAATTTATTACCTACCTCATGCTGTGTATCGGGCTACCAAAACAGTGGACAACATGGATGGAAAATGGCGCCACAGGCTGTCGATACAAAGTAAGTGTGTCTGGATGGTTTGATGCGAATATATTCACATACTGGCTACAGTTCCAAATGATTCCTTAGAGTAGAAAAGCTTGATTGTGACAATCTTTCTTCACATATAACAGAGAACACGCTCTTCGACTATGTCGAGAAAACGAAGTGAACCTTATTTGTCTGCCGCCCAACAGCACCCATTTAACACAACCGCTTGATGCGGCATTTTTCCGGCCCCTAAAATAACTTGTCGAAAAGTGTTGTTTGACTGGAAGAAGACTCCAAAAGGTATAAGATATAAGAATATTAAGAAGGAAGATTTCCCACAACTTTTAAAAAAGATGATGGAACTGATTCCAGCTGGGAAAAGTGTTTCTGCGGGGAAAGCAGTGGCTAGTGAAGATAATGATCAGCCAAGTTCTTCTGGCCAAAGGGACACTACTTCTCACCATACCCTAGTAGTGAAGAAATTTTTGACGACAAATGGCCAGTAGTAAGAAAAAAATTGATTAAAAATGGGTTTTTAAGAAGTATTCAAAAATCAATACAATCCTTTACATCCTAAGTACAAAAATTCTAAGGGAAAATAATCATTTGACACTTTTTCTATAATATTTTTGAGATATTTCGAAAAAACGCCAAAAATCGATGCAAAGTAACCCCGGTTAGCGGTAGTCATTCAAAACTCTAAAGAACTTAGTTAAGCCTTTAACATTTTTAAGCATTTAATACTCATTCTCAGTGCACTAAAAGTAAATTGATATTTTATTACAAGGCTTATTCCATTATTTTTAATCTCTTCCACTTTACTTTTAAAGTATCACTCTCTATAGAAAATGTACATAATTGACTTCTATTATTTTTGGTCCCTTGTCCAGTTCCAGACAACAACCTGCCTGTTGGTGGTAATTTCAGTGAAATGCTCTAAGATTTGTTTTTTTTTTTAAGTTAACAGAAAACTTACAGTATCAACCTTTTTTTTTTAAGTTAGTGAATCAGAAGACCACAGCCGAAACCTATGTCAAAAGTCTATAAAAATCAAGTAATGAATCTTAAATAGACCTATCAAATTGACTCAGACTTGAGTAAATAATAAAATTTGAAGAACTAGAGACTTTACTTTAAAAGATATCTCATGAATAATTTATATCATATAAGTATGGGATAATTTAGATAGTTAAAAGAATCTTTGGTTAATTTATACATAAGTGTCAAAGTGTCACCTGATAAAGGTTAGTTTAGCACAAAATTCTATTACGTCAAAGATGTTTCACTAAACTTAGGTTTTTTAAATGTCAAATTGTATAGAATTCAGCCAGTCATGAAAATAGCACTTAGATACTTTAAGTGAACTTGTTGAATTATTGATTGGAACTAAATCTCATTTTTTTTTTCAATTTTTATGGTTTTCAGAAAATAAAAATTATAAAGATCTTCATCTGCAAATTTCCTTAAATCTGATTCAAAGTTAACTTACTTTATATGCTTAAAAGATATACAGTGATTTTCTATAGCACACCCAAATCCCCTAATTTCAAAACACAGGAACAAAAATAAAATTCAATTCAATTCTAGAATTTATAAGGATACCTACATAGGTAAGCTTCCAGAGGAGTCGATTTTTTTTTTGATAAAGATTTATTGAAAGAGAAAACGTAGCTGAATGAAATGAAATTACATTTTTTGAAATAGGTGCAAAATAAAAAAAAAAAACTTTATTTGAAGATAATTAGCACCGAAAAGATTTTTATTTTTTTCCTTTTGTTGAAATTTACAAAAAAACGTGATACAAATATGTATCTACTTTCAAAAAAAAAGAAAATAAATATTTTTGTTTGTATATTATGTGAACCTATACGAGTATACGTTTATTTGTATGCGGAAGGAAATTCAAATTCAATTAGAGTGTTCGTTGGTTCATACGAATGCGCAAATAATAAGTTTAAAATGTTCACGGTGAGAAAATGACGATTTTTTTGAAATTGTTAATTTATGAAAAATAACATAAATAACATATAAAAAATGTAAAAAAAGATACTTTGATAAGGATTCTTATCACGCACGTCCGTTCCTATTGATATTCTCGAAGGTAGCACAAATATTTATGTGTCTTCATTTATGTATGTGAGTTTGTTTTTTTACATCCTTAAGGATTGATAGGCAGAGTAAAATAGCTGATTTCCTGATAAACAAATTATATTAATGAATTATGTAATTTACTCATGTTTATTTTTATATTTTTTATTGTAGTGTTTTGTCGATGATAAATACTTTCAACTCTGTCTTGCCTTTTCAAACAAAATTTACATACAAGAATTCTAGACTAGTGGAACTCTGAGGACTTTTTCAAGGTTAAATAAAAATGACCAAACTATTCATAATAACCTATCCCGTAAAAATCTCACTATTGGACCAAACTTAACACTTTTAAACAAACTTAAAACACCACTGTGACAAATTTAGCAACAAATAGCTTGGTCATGGAATATTAAACCGCCCTTTAAATTCCAAGTGCAGTGAATCTTAGAAACGTAACTAAGAGAATGATGACAGCTGTGATGTAAACTGATGTAAAACGTCATGTGCTATATATGCTTTCTTGTCATTAATCGGCTGGTACGCTATAAGCGAAGAACTGTGTAACCTTTGCGTGCAAGCCTAATTGAAGAACAAAACAATTATAAAGATTCTAGGACCTTTTGAACCCTTGGAAAGATCTGACGAAGAGAAAGAGACATATTTCGAACAAGTCGTAAGAGTCCAACTTCCCGCTAGATAAGCTTTAACCAATCTTGGCCTCATTCCACAAGTCTACCCATTCTCCATTGTCTTAGTTCGCAAGCCTGGTTCGGGCATCCTGGTCTACGCCATTTCTCCAGCGCACGTAGGAATGGTGTACTTTGCTGTCACTTGCGATAAAGAAAGGACTTTCCGAGGTGGTAACCCTGGCTGAGGCAAGCTATAAGTGACTTGTGTATCGGAGTCTACCGAGCTTAATATTTTTGTCATTATACAGTTCATGATTGTGTCTCCGGAATCGTTCTTCCCCTGATAGAGTCTGTCATGCTTGTCAAAAATAAGGAGAACATTACTGAGAATGTATTAAGAGTCTTTGAATGGGCAGAATCACGTACACTCGCTATGATATCCTACATACAATCACATCTAGTACTCACTCATATGCGTGACCATATTGCCCACTATTTGAGCCTTATGATATGAACGTAAGATATGGAACTATGCAATTAATAATCTAGGATTGACATCTTGTTGGTATAATTTTCCGAAGCTTCTAGGAGGTGCTCAACAAGGTTATGGTCCTTGGGCTTTGGTGTGTACACACAGACTAAGGTTCTGCCAGTACTTATAGAAAATAGATCCAAGACTTGGGTGATTAACAAAGGGCACTCTGAAGAAATACTAATTAATGGCCCCCGTTTTAAAAAAAGGATGTTTTCGGAGACGCTGCAATACTAAACCTAGTGTTCAATCTTGATCTTGAAGCAGATATTGCGGCTATAAGCTCGTATACTTCCTTGGACACAAGAGAAAGGAACCGTCTCGAAAAGTTATTTGTCGGGCTGACGTTGCCTTGACAGATGGGAATAACGTTGAATTGAACGGAAGGAAGTCTTGAGGTGCTCCATTGCATGACGTAAGTCCGCGATTGGGATGGATAGAGACTTGTTGAAGGAGACCAGGATACGTATACTCCGAATGTTGATCCTCTGGTAATGATGATACACAGTTTTGTAGACCAAAAATTCAGAGGAAGAATTTGTCTAGTCATAAAGCTCTACGAAATGTTATCATCATACTTAAATTGGTCATTAAAATTGATATAATTGATAATATGTAATTTTAAACATTTGAAATCATAAGAAATTGTATTTTATTAAAGAAAATATTTTTAATTAAAAAAAAAAAATGATTTTCAGAAGAGTCCTTTAAAATTCAAAATTGTATATGTGTAAGTAAAAATAATTCTTAAATTTAAGTCAATTAAATATTAATATTAATGAATAGATATGTAATATTTGTTTAAGAATTTTATAATTTTAATTTAAGATGAATTTTTCCTCTTAGAAAATTAAATATTAGAGATTTTTTTTTGTTTTATACAAAAATTTACTATACAAAAAGATTTAAAATTTTCATTGTCACCATAAGTGTTGTAAATATTTGACTTTTTATACATTTTTTCATAGATACAATTTATTTTTACTAAAAATACATTTATTTCATCCATCATCTAAAAACTGTGTGACATGACCTTGGTATTTTAATATTTAATAAACTATGTATGTTTTTCATTAGAATTATGTTTTTTTAGTTAAATTCATATTTCCATCAATTTATATGTTTTTTCCAATTTCAACTCAATTCATAATTTTTGTCGAATTTCTTCATTTTTCTCTCCATACTCGTATTTTAATTAATTCAAAAATAAATAAAATAAATTTTATTATTCTCCCACAACCAAATGAAAGCATTTTGCTGTTGATTGAAAAATGTTATAAATTTTTTATTGTCATTAATTTATGTATTTCGGATGCCGCACGTTTAACAATTTCAAAGATTCATTTTTCCAAAAGGACATTTATGTACAAACCCATATATTTATAAATATAGCCATTGGCCTGCAATAAGGATACACCAACTTTAAAAGCATTGTTGTAGTTGTATGGCTATAGTTCCTACTCGCACATACTCGTATTTGCATATATGAAAAATTTAACTGCATTAATAACCTTTCGTCATCAACATTGGTGCTATACTCATTAAAACCTCATCATGGTCGCATAAAATGAAGTTCAGCAAAACTGGCAATTTGTAAATGTGAATGCTGATTAATTAAAATAAATTGCACAGCCAAATTAAAACAATGTACGCGGATGTATTTTTGGACAGAGAAAGGGGTGGGGGGGGAGTGTAATTATTATGCATTTCGGTGCCGCGATGCAATTCGAGTTAATGCGATGATTGGTGGATTTGTATGCATGTTGTATCAAAAAAAAAGGAGTAAAAGAAACTTTTATTTCAATTTTTCTATACTTCAAGGTCAGCAATTAAAAATTATCTCACAGGGTGACATCATTATTAATTAATCAGAACAACTTCTGAAAAATGTCAAAATTACATACGAGTCTTTTCATTTGGACAACCAATCCTATAAGTTAAATGTTCTTCGTGAATCACTTTGTTTGTTGAATAAAGTTTGAGAAACTTGCATCATCGATCTTTCCCAGTAATTCATGGAAACCTTCATCATAATATTCTTCAGGAAAGTGTGTGGAACATCAGTCATTCAAATTCAGCCATGTTAAAAGTATAGTTATATGCAGCAGTTAGTTTATCGATAGAATTTTCGGACTTTTATTTATGAGGACTTCATATGGTACTCTACTTGATCATCTCCTGGTGCTTTATTTAGCTTGAATTGTTGTATGACCTTCAGAACAGGTTTGCAGCTATCAATGTTCTTAGTTAGCCTTCAAAATGTTCCCCTAATTTATTGATAATCTTTGCAGTAGAAATACCGTTGAGAGAGCAGGCAAGAATACCAAAAGGAACGTCTATCTCTTACTTCTGACAAATTTTTCATTAGCTTGTGTGAATTTTTAATCATCTATAGCGGTTGAATTTTGGCTTCAAATGCTTCAAGAGTTTCAGATTTGTTGGCAAACACCAATGACTCAAAAAATCTCTATAAAAAGGAAACGAAAAGCACAGATTTATAAAGAAACCAGGAGCTAGTTAACAGGACCACATTTGGAAATATAGAAGATTTGGCTAATTTGGTCCAGCTCACTTCAAAATCAAACTCTTGAACAACTAAGTGTGATTGAGAATTTTGGAACGATATTTACATTGTACATAACATACTTTCATAACTAATATAAATTTGTTTCTAAAAGTTTCCTTGGAACTCTAAATTTAATCTTTTTGAAGAATTTCAAATTTTCATAAAATTCAGTTCTTAGATCCAAATTTAGTTTTGTCCAGATTTATGACTTTGAATATAAATTTTTCTACATTTATGACTTTAAAAATGGACAGAAAATCATATTATTTGATATTTGGTACTTTCAAAGTTGTAAAATTAATTTACTAACGACATCGACAAATCTAGTGATGAGACACCTATACGAGACGGAGAATTTCCATGCCAGCAAACTGATGCCAATAGTCAACTAAATAAAGCTAATTGCCAAAAATAAAAATTGGAAACTTAAAATTATTTGAAAACTTGTATTCTGCTTGATAATAACTTTTTTACTAATCCAATGTTTCAATAACTTGTCTATAACTTATAACTTTATTCCGAAATTGCTAAAGTTTACAAGGAATAAATATGTAAACATATGTTTTTTTTTCATAAGAAAATAAGTACGAGGCCCATTTTTTATATTTAAAGTTTTTGACATACATATAACAGTATATGCTATTTATGTTCAATATTCATTCCCTATAAACACATTCATTTAACACATACATAGAAGCAACATAATTAAGTCTCTTTGTGATGATGGAACTTTTCGAATTCAAATTGGTATGTGTGGTCAAATTAACTTGCATTAAGCCAGCTAGATATAAATTATTTGAAGTTTTTGATAATACAAAATAAGCTTCAATCAATTCAATGGAATTTTACGCATTGTTAATATTTCTATTCTATTCGCATCTAATTATTGGAAACTTTGACGTGACATTACCATCACCAAACCGCAGCTGCTAATACATCCAATGTTGTCGTATTGGCCATAAGTTCCTCACTGACACTATCATACTCAATACACACAAACAAATTTGTATCCATAAATTTACAACTATAATGAACTTTAAATCAATATGAACAAGGGATAAATAGAAATCAAAATTTGATCAATTCGCTCATATGGGTTTTTTGAAATTCTTCTAACAATCCGTTTTGGAAATAATTCTGTTAGCAACGAAATTTTATGATGGACTTTGTATTAATTTTTAGTAAACACACATGTTTAGAAGACTTAAACAAATTTTAAATATTCTTCCACAACATAAAGTAATGGTAAATTGAACGTAAAAGCCATGTTAAAATAAAGAAGTTCACTCAGTCGTATACGTACTTAATTATTTAATATTTCGATAATGTCTGCAAAAAGTCATTAAAAAGGACGCATATTATTTATGTACTGAATTTGGTGTTGTTATAAAAAATGTTTAAATCCAAACAAGATATAAGGTGCTGATGTGCAAACTTAATATTAAATTTAAGAAAAACAACGTAATTTAGCTAATGTTTGGCTTTTTATTCTTATTTTTTTTATATTTTGCTTTTTTTTACTTTCAAAACAACATTTACATATTTTCGTCCTTGATAAATGGGGCCCTACAAAATATCTGTTTTTGTATAGTTTGCAATTTCGTCAATGTAAAATAGAAAAAAAAAATCTTCCACTGAATTGAACACTGTCGAAAATTCTCACAAAAAAAATTCAATACTATCCAGTATGATAAAGCATCTCCTCTGTCATTATAAACATCCTCAGATACACATACGCACCTACATACATAAATAAAATATATGTAAAATACGGAAGGATGAGTTCGCTTTATTTTTTGGTTGGGTTTTCTTTTTTCAGGATTTTAAATATTGTTCAGGATTAATGTAGGCACAAAGACAAACAAACATGCAAACAGGGTGGACACAATTTCGTGTTTAAAATTTTTAAAATGCTGTAAATCAACCTGACTCGACCGTGGGCCGTTTCACTTAATAAATTATTATCAGGGCACATGAAGGACACTTGCATGAAAGGATCTGTCGGGTTTATATGGGGTGTGTGTTTTTTATTTTCATTCTTGTTTTTTTTTTGCTGTCGAAAAGTAGTTATCTGCCATACGAGTTCACGGATGTCTTTTTTTTTTCTCCTTTTTTTTCAGATTTGCATCGACCACCGCCCTTTTCCCTTTTCCATCAGAACATCAACACCAGTTCCATTCTACATCAGGACTTTCTTTTCCCAAAGAAATTAATAATTCTGTGGGCATTAATTAAACACGAGTGAGTGAAAGTGGACAAAGTTGCTATCGCAAACACCTTAAGATAGATGTTGGAAGAATGAATAATTTATTTTAATTACAATCATTGCTGAGTTGCTGTTCTATGATTTAATTAATTGCACTGGAATTACTTTAAAATTAAATTTCTACACATACATAAATCAATTTTAGGCTAAAAAGTTTACTGTCTGAATTTTTATCCGATGAAAGGTATTAATTTGATCAATTTAAGAGAATTACTACAAAAGTGCCAAAAATCAGGAGTTGACTAGGCATTGAAGAGCCTATATGAGGCCTACAAGAGACTTTTGAAACGATGTCAAACCGTTTTCCTTCAGCTTGTAAAGTTCATATGGATCTAAAAACATGGTTATGTAACACTATGCTCGTTCCGGCTACGCACGGGTGAGATACATAATAGTATCTAATAATAATCTCTGTGACAAATTTCATTCCGATCCGTTCAGCCGTTCTGGTTTCATTTAGCAAAAAATATTCACACATCCAACATTCCACATCTACATACATATATACATACATATAATATTAGTAGGATAAGAATCCTCAATTAATGAAAAATTTAACTTTATCAGCTTTTTCTTTCCTTGCGGCCCACCATGAAAAATCCATGATTCCCACGGCCAAATCCGCCTCTGGTGAAACTGATGAAACTAATTGATAAATATCTATTGTGGGACATTTTATATGCCTTTACCGCTTGATAAACTCTCTGTCGAAAATTGACTTCCTGTCATTACATTATTTTGAATATTTTCATAGGAAGTTAAAACCAAATGAGAATTAGCAAAGCAGTTTTTCTATGAATTTTTGACCCAATCAATAAAAAACCCAACACTTGGTACCATTTCCTTATCAATCGAAACCATCCAAAAAGGAATTGAAAATTAATTTATCTTGAAAAACGATATCGTTTTCGTACATATCCTTTTCCCTGCAGTATCAAAGAAAGACTTGAGTTCAGAAGGTAAACTATCTTTTCCAATATCCTGAGACCAATCGATTGTTTTATATCTTTCATCAAAATGCCTTACATTGGGGTCTTATGTGCTCTCGAGTATGTCATTTCAAAAGCTTTTCTTTGACAGACTTTACAGTCTAACATACGACTATAGATATATGTACGTATGTATGTATGTGTGTATATCGAAAGAAAAATAAATTGATTGGCATGGTAACTAAAGTAATTTTGAGAAAGGACATGTTTTCATTTTGAAAAAGGTAAATTGAGAAAGGATAGTAAGTCAATTTGACCAAATATAGGTTTTATAGATTTGTTAGATTTTAATTGCCGCACCTACCTACCCACATATATACTAGATATTTGCATTGGTGTAAGATTCTTGAGAGAAAATACATAGAACCTTTATCTTAAATATTTGTATTCTTATAAATAGACAGGATATTGAAATGTACGTTTTACTGGCCTTTATTGGCAATAAAATTGAGGAAAGTATTATATTTTCTGAGAGTTTTGAATAAATTGAAAAAAATTAATTGGTTTTGAATTTTATTCATTTTATATTATAAGCTGTAAAATGTATATAAATCGATGAAGGAGAACTTAGAAATCATTAAGAGCTTAAAGCTTCATTTGAAATGAACAGCAAATAGAATTTTACATCAAATAACTTTGAAAATAACTTGAATTTTAGACAGTCCAAAAGTAAACATTTCGTCAGGTGCAGATTTGTTCTATAGAAAACGACTTCTGTTCCTTTCAAGAGTTATACGTACTTAAGGTGGGGCTGCGATACGAAACGGACTAAGGTCTCAACCAACATGTGGGTCTCTATAGTTTGTTGTCAAAGCAAGCCAATTTGGTTGATGTCCTTCCAGTGGTCTTCCTCTACTGCGCCGTCCTTCGGAATTGGATTCGAATACTCCAGACTCAGCCATCTTAGTCTTTGACTCTTTTAACCACCTCAATATCAATATAGGTAAAGGCCGTAAAGTTCTTGACAATATCTATTCATCCACTGTCATCAAAACCAAAATCAAGAATTTTCCTTTCGAAGCATCCTAAGACATTCTCATCCTGTCTTGACAAGGTGCCAGCTTCAGTTCCATAAATTGAAAGGTCATTTTAGATGCTAGAAAGATGACTTTACTTCTCAATTGCCTTTCAAGTCCAAAAAAGAAGCGACCCGTTTGATTTCATGTCAACTGCTTCAAAGTTATAGCTGTCTATGGTGAAGTTCCTTCAAGACGTCTTGCGATCACTGACCACTAAGCCCATCTTCTCCACTACCACCTAAATGCTTACAAACGAGTCACTCATATAACGCTTTGATCTTCCACTTATTTCATTACCATCGGCGGAGTATCCGAGTATGTTGATGAACCTTTTCAATATTGGCGCACAAATCTTTCCAGAATGATATTGAAGTATTACACTGCATCGCCTTGTTCAAAAGATTTTATCGGACCAAGACACAACATCGTTGACAGAAGTTCCAAAATTAGAAATTGATCTGATGATGCGCGGCCTTCAAATCGATTAAGAAGTATTCGGTATCGATTTGAAGTTCCTTGGTTTTTTCCAAGATCTTCTGTAATATGAAAATTTGGTCTGAACTTAAACTGATATGGAACTTCCAGGTTCTTGGCGAAAGACTTCACACAATACGTTAGAAACGTTCTTATAGGCGATGTTCCGAAGATTTCATACCTCTGTAGTTGAAGCAATTCAGAGAAGTTTAAGAGTACCTAATAAAATATCATTCACAAATCACTAATTAAAGATCTTTTCGAATTTCTTTTAGAAGTTTTTATTCTTTTTTTTAAATTAAATGATTTTGGAAAATCTGTTCAGAATCGTTAACTAGGCTATTCCGAAGGACAGGAATCAACAGAAAAGCTTTGGAAAAGCTTCCTTAAAATGTCAAACCCATGTGTAGCTAAAACAGAAATTTGTGTCTGAATATTAAAACTAAGCTCAATTTTTTTTAAGCTACATATTTCTAATAAAAAATAATAAAAGTTTAACTATGGTGGCAACCCTAATTAGGATTAATAAACAATTCTAACAAAAATGTATTCAACTTTTAAACATACAAAGATTCTTAGCGATTTTCTCCCATCCAAGAACATGGCAACCCTGATTTCTCTCTCTTATAATTTCATATGAAAACTTTTATGCTAAAAATCGAATTTTCTTATCAGAAATCTAAAGACATTAAATTTAACCTAACTAATTTTTTATTGAACGTTTATATGCATCAACATAAAAGGCCTTAAAGTCGACAAAACTTCCGTGTAGGGTAAATTGTTTTTTTTTTTATTTGTATACATACATACATACCCTATAAAGTTATCGTGCATTTAATTGTTTCTTTTTCTTCCAAATAGATTTTTCGAAAACACTTTTTGGGACAGTTTAATTTTAGTTTGATTGTGGCAATCACATAAAGTTTACTTGTTAAAATATTTATGTTAGTTTTTTTTTGTACGTGCCAAGAGTCACGCAATTTATGAAACTCACCAAAGTCAAAAAGGCTAACTTTTATAAAATTGAAGAGTACCTAATGTAATTTTATTACCCTTGAAACAACATAATTTTAGTTTAATGAATCAACCAACAATCGGACAAATTTATTTTTGATTTGATTTTCCAACTGTGGAATCCTGAAAAGTAAGACACATAACACATGTATGGGAATGTGACATAATAAGAGTGTCGTAGTGATTTAATGATTTCAAAATACGAGTACATTTGTAGGAAACTTTAGAAGGCTATTTCTTGATGAAATTAAAATATTTGTGATAAACATAAGAACTTACATTAAAACTTTATTGAGGACTTTACCGTAAATGCAAATTGAGTAAAGTGGTATAGAAAAACCTTATTCCATCATTCTATGCATATTTTATTTCAATGACTTGACCAAGATCATTTGACAATGATTCGTCAATCTCAATTTTTATTGTGTAGTAGATTTTTTTAAAACATTCAAATGGTTATAGAATCCAATCGATTGACTAAACATCAATTTGCATTATCAATAAATTTATTACTCATGTAGTTATGAGTGTGTATTTAAACTATTGTTAACAAGCCAAAATTATGTATGTTTAATAATAAAATCGACCTTTTCAATACATCCCCCGTTATGCGTGACCACATCCAATATAATACTTGTATTTATAATTCAACCCAAACCGGATGTTTCCACGCCATTTTCAGGTGTTTTCCGTCGGTCTCATCGATAATTTTGCAATTAACATGCCCAAAATTTTCTTTCATCACCAAATAACCTTCAAGGCTTAAACCACATGGACCTTGCTAGGATAAAGGTTTTTGTTTTTTTTTGTATTAGATTCAAGAGTGGAAATATTTGCACGCTTATTTGAAGGTGATTCAAACTTCCAACACCCATCATCAACTATGTAATTCCCTATTTCTATAGGAATAAATAACATCGCCTGTGGATCAGGTGAAATGATGGTAATTTATGTGACCTTACGGCGACGCAGCAGCGACTATGGCCATTGGCCAGTGCAGAGAGTTTCAGGCATTACGTGATTGAATAACAGGTGTGTGCTTACACAGAATCCCTTTATTTGCCAAATAATGGCAATACAAATGTATGTAGGTTGTAGGTTAGTATAGGTTGTAGGTGTTGCCATAAAGATAACCATTTCTCTTATAAAGAAAATTTACTAAGTGTTTTAAAGATTGAAGGGAGATGTTTTGGGCTTTAATTAAGTAAACTATTTCCATTGTTTCTTATTTTAAACTTTGACATAAAATTATTCTTTTTATTTATAACAACTAACAATTAACAATCAATTCTAAACTGGCAAGGACTTCGCGAATCCGACTATCTAATTAAAACAACATTGTGATGGAACTAACAAGTCTTGACACAATGTTATTTCTACCCAATGCTCTGTATGTCAAAGTGAAGAAATTCAAGTAAGCGCAGGTAAACGGCTGGAGTAACTATATGACTCTCTTGTATCACCAACAAAGTGTTTTACCATAAGCAATAAACACATTTCGTTTAGTACAAGTTAAATATGGCCGGATGGGCGCTAAATTAAAATTTTATACCAATTGAAATATTTAAGATAGGTTAATTTAAATATCAATAATAGGTAGTACAAATAATTATTTATTTATCATTTTTTGTATGTTCTACACCAAAGCTGATGAATTCAGCCAAATTAAAGTACATATAACTATGGATTATCTTGGGGCATGGCAGTATCCTCGCCAAGTCGACCGCGAAGAAAACACTGCCGTACCATCTTTTACTGGAACCATTTCGCCGCATTTTTAGGCCCTATTTAAGAACCTCTGGATAAGACCAGAACGCAGAAATTTTCGTCATCTAGTAAGCTATAATCACATACTTGAAATCCAAAATTTATAGTACTTCCCATAAACTCAGAGAGCTCAAATTTGGTACAAAGTTAGGGTTTAATGGCCACATAAAGGGAAGACTATAAAAACTAGGATAGTCAAAAGTCTGGAGTAGGTACCTCATGAACCTGATTAGAAAACACAAGAGCCCAACCTAACTATTAGATGGAGATATATCCAAGTATATGGTAATGCCCTTCTACTATTGATACATAAAAAAAATCGATTGTCATTGCAAAAATAGAGCGTAGTGGGACACAGCGTCCGACTGTTGGGCGATTGCCTCCCCTTCTGCTTTTAATACGCATATGTAACACGAAGAATTGACCACTAATAACCCCATCTGGAAGCAAGTATAATAACTACTATACCACAACAGAAGTGACCACTACTAACACGCCATCCAGAAGCGCGTAGAGTTACTACACTAGGTAATACGAAAAACTGTGGTGCCAAGTCTATAGGGTTCCTTACTGCGATTTCTTTATTATTTTTAATCAATTTTGTGTGACTTGGATCAACTTTACACAATTGGATGAGGAGTTTTGAATGTATCGTACATATTGGATGTACATATATTGGCCCTGCTAATAAACAAGTATTTGAAGAAAATAGAAAAAAAATTCAAAAAGATTTTAAGGAAAAAATGGGTCTCCTTGTTGATAAGCCTAAGCCTAACGATTGACCGTAATACCGCACGGTCACGGATATTCTTTCGATAACCGACTCCTAGTTCTGGAATTACAGATGTAAAAAAAGACTTGATTGTTAAGTTCTCTATGATTAAGAGAATATTGTCGAGTGGCAAACAAATTTTATCACAATGTTTTTATCAATTTTATAAAATATAATATACACACAACTTGTGGACCAAAACACAAATATGATTTATAAATTTAAATATAAATGTTCGAACATACTAGTTGATTTATTTGTTGTTAAATGGATAAACCTTAAAAGTCAAAATATAAAATCTTTTAAAAAAATTGAACTCTTGAGATATTTAGTTTCTGAAAATAATAAAAAAAAATTGCGCAATTTTTATTTGATTATTTTTGAAAACTCGACAACTGAATTTCGAAATTGAATCAAATAATAATAAAAAATAATTTTATTTCGAAATTTGGTTTTCGAATTACTGATAGTGAATCAGGTTTCATTTTGATAGCTCATAAAAACGTCACTTGGACGCGTTGGGCATTTTTTATTAAGTAGGTATCCTTTTAACATTTTTAAAAATTAAACTTAGAGCGATTGTCGTCAAAAGTCTCGCGAGACCACTATAATAATGTGGGTTTGGTTACTGGGGACTTATTTTTCCCTGCACCCTATCAACACCTGGTCAATTTGGATCCTATATGGTGACTCCACCACGTGATAACAAGGTGACTTTGTATATGTATTTAGATATTTTTCGATACTACGTCCTGTTGTAATCAGTCAATTCTTGTTGCCAAACTGAGGTACCAGCCTGACCGTATTAGCCAAATCAATTTGGGTTTTTGTTTATAGCCATGCTTCAAACAGTCCAAATAGTTACGGCACCTACACCTTTTTTTCTGAGATCTGACTGTGTCAAAATTAAGAAACACTCATAATCATCAATTGAACCAAATTTCACATTTACGGTATAAGAAGGTTAAATACGCAACAGTTTAAGCCAACATTAATTAGTTAAGTATTAAAAACAGTAAAATTGAAATAAGATTATTTTATTTTTCTTATACTCGTTTTGTTTTTAATACCATTCCACATTTATGCTCAATATCCTTATTTTGCTGATTCCCCATAGTTGGTTCTGCTTGTTCAAAAAAGAACAGAGAAAACATAAAAATTTAACCTTTCTTTGTTATTTCATTCGACTAATTTGTTCTGTGTATATGTGCTTTTCATAATTATTTTCCTTTTCCCATGATGCACTTTGTTAAGAATTTTGCTGCAAATTTTCTGCCATTAATCAGTTCAGTTTCCCCTCTCATGATTGACACAAAACTCAAACTCATACTTATATTTTCGATGACAATGGAGACATATTATTTAAACATGAATATGACCCATACATACAAACTATACGATACGATACGACTACGGTGACATCGATGGCACCGAAGCATTATGATGTTAATGCAGTTATTTCGCATTATGCACATTGTGCAGAGCCTTTATTCGCAGCAGAATCAACAGCAACACTATATGTCTCGTATATGCTCGCAGAACCACTGAACTGATATCAACTATAATACGAATACGAGTACTGACTGAACTGACACGAATTATAAAATGTGTAGGTGTGGGCGTGTGGGGTACGGGTGCATTATGTTGGGTTGGTTGTTGGCACTCGTCGAAACGAGAATGGTATTTGATTGAGTTATTATGCGAATTGAGTTGAACCGTATGACGTGCAAGTCATGCGAATGATGCTCCAAATTCTATTTCGTATAAATGTTTTGTGTTGGTTCTGATGTTCTATTTAACGACAACTGTAGAATTGTATATGTATAGTGCATCGGCCCTATGAATGCAGAACCTATACTCGTACATATTGGGAGTATCTTATTTCTTTTGTTCTTTGAGTAACAAATAAATACATTGAAAGTGCGCAAACAGGAGTAGGAACTATTTATTATTAACAGAATCTAAAGGTTATTTTGTTTCTACAGCAAAGGGACTAGATTGTAGCTTTTGTCAATATTATGTCAAATTAACTAAGATTTTAGAATGTGTACATAAATGAATCTGTCGAAATTGTAGCTCTATGCAAGTAAGTAAAAATTCGTTAATACATACAATTTAAGAAACTCCACAAGAAAGGACAAACTTCACATTCTCAATTCTTTTTGTTAATTTAAAGAATAAAATAAAAATATAAACATTTGACAAATGTCACATTCTTTTCCAATACGAGAGAGAGAGTGAGAAGACCATGGCACTTCAGACAATGGTTCTCTCTTTCATTGTCGTGAAGAAACAAGTATCTTTGACAGGTCGACCCTTGGCGTTGGAGTGCAAGTGAGACCAAATCAGACGGACGACTGATGAGTTGCGACGCACGGTCTGGTTAGCTCGATTTCATACTATGTGGTGTTTAAACACGAAGTCACTCTAAGTGGAGAATGGCCAAAGGCCCAACATTAAAATTTCATTATACCATTTTCGTTGCTATACCTACAAATTTCTTTTTTTCTTAATCCATAATTATTATTATAAACTTCAATAAAAAAATAATTCATACGGACAGTTAAAGGAATTTTTACTCTTCAAATAAATAATCAATAATTCGGTATAACGGTATTACCGCCATTACGGATCTAGGCTGAAAGCTAAAATAGCTGGAAATTCAAGGAAGCGAGATAACAGATCGTGGGATCTGCCATAGGCACATACGACAAGAGCTAATGTGCTCACCAAAAGTTTCCTCCGATAAATTAATTATTTTGTTGGCTCCATGAAATGTAGTACCATCTTCCCGTCCAAGTTAGCGTTACCCAAAAGGCATCATTAAGAAAAATCTCAAGTTTTAAATATCAGTAATTTGTAATAAAAATTAAAATTTAATAGAACACAAAAAACAAGGAAAAATAAAATATTAATTTACTTAATATTAAATAATTATGTACATATTTATATATTTGTATATTTATTTAAAATAATATGCGTTTATATTTATTTTATTTATTTTGTATCTATTTACGCAATATCATAATTGGTAAATTTTACATTCTAGTCATTTTTTATTTAAATTTTTTTTCTTTTCTTTTGACATTAATTTAATTTGGAAAAAGAATAAAAATTAGTTAAAAAAAATAAGAAAACCAAATATTAAATTAATTTTAAAAATATTGGCGCAACATTTTAAACAAACTATTGTTAAGGACTTAACATTTTAGTACCTAGTAATTTGGTAAATATTTAACAATTTACTAACGACTCCAAAAATTTAAACCTTTTTTTTCGTTTTGCTAACAAGTAAATTGCTAACTCCTTTTTATTAAAAAACGGGCATCCGAACATGTCCAAATAGTGACAGTTCGTGAGAATTAGCAAAGCAAACATACTTAGGGTCCAGTTTTATAGCTAAGCTATCACTGGTTTTCATCATTGAAAATTTTATTTTGCTATTAAAAGCGATAGAGACAGTCAAATTTGTCATTGGAGGTATCAAAATGAAGGTAATAATGACTTGGAGAATTTTTCTAGTGAAAAAAAAACATTTATTTTAACCCAGAACTTTTCTGTAAGTTTATTTTTAATTTTTCAATGATGAAATCGTTTTGTTAACGGTATCTCGAGAATGAATAAAGATATCAACACGAATTTAATTTTGTTCAATAGTTTATAACTTCATGAAATGCAGAAAGGTCTTTTAAAAAAATTTGTCAAGTGGTTTTTTTACAATAGCAGTTTTTAAAAAAGTGAAAATTTTAGTTTGTCGCAAATATCTCAGGAACGAATAATGCTATTGACTTCAAATAAATTTTATTGTGTCGAATATAATGTGACACAGGTTTGGTATAAATTTTTAAATAATGTAACATACAGTTATTTTTTAAAAAAGTAAAAACTAAAAAAAACATTTTTGGAGCGGAAATATACAATGAAGGAAAAATGATATCATTTCAAAACTATTTATGCTATGTGAAATGTGATCTTTGATATCTGGTAAAATTTTTGAAAAAATTGAATAGACAGTTCTTTTACAAAAAATAAAAAAGTACAAAAAATTCTACCAAAAGTTGGTAAAAAGTGTGTTTTGACTTGAATATCTCGAGAATGAGCACCGATATTGACTTCAAACTTATTTAGGTTTATACAAAATACAATTATTAATATATTCACCAATTTTGACAAATATCAAATTGACAGTTTTTTTTACGAAAAATAATCATCACAACAAGCAATGATGTTGACTTCAAATGTATTTTATTTTCAACATAATGCATTTGTCAATAACTAACAAATGCTAAAATATTAGCGAATATCAACTTGACATTTTTGTACAATAAATACAAAATGGGAAGTTATCAGTGTGGGTCGCACCCAGCCTCTTTTTATATTATGCAGTTGTACGTAGTGTTTAAAAGAAATTAAATTAAATCTATCATTTACACGGTTCTTAATGAAAATAAGCATCAAATCCAATTTTTAAAACATATACATATGTATATATAAGTGATGCAGAGTGTAGTACAAAAATATGTAGCTATTCTTAGTAAAGCTTTAAAATATTTTATCGTCTATTATCGTCTTAAATTTAAATTGATTTATGACACACTTTAATATAAAACGAACATTATTGTTTCAACATAAAAAAGAAAGACTCTTCCTTTTGCCGTTTTTTTTTTTTGCAACAAACGATAAGAAGGCGTTTTTATTTCCTGTTTATTTCCTATCCCCTTAAAGCATTTTATAGAAAAATAAAAACAAATTTAACCAACCTTCCAAGCCTACAAACCTACCTATTTCTTGGCTGTAGGCGTTTTTTTTTTCTATATGTTTTTATTTGTAAAATCCTTGTTCTATAAAAAGTCATCCATCTCATTCAGGATTACAGATTAAAATAATGTGGCATTTATTCACTTTCCTTCTGACAGTTCTAGAACACACAAATAAATTCTATTACCTATGTACGAGTACCTTTCTTTTTGGTAACAGGAGCAAAAAAGAACAACAAAAAAAAAAAAGGAACACACACAAATTTGTGGTGCAATTGAGAGGAAAGAGGACACCATTTTATTTCTTCTAAAATCCTCATACCACAAAAAGGGGGGAACAAAAAAGGAGAACACAATGTTTTTTTTTTCTGGAAAATGTAACAAGGTCAAAAACACATTCTAAGCACCAATTGGTCTTGTTATTAGGCAACATTTTATTCAGGTACTTTTTCATTCTTAAGATCCTTAAATTACATCATTGCATCCTGTTTCCTTGTGGGTATAAGGAGACGTAAATTCTTCTACATTTATTTAAAATGGTAACGTTGTAGATGGACTATAATACACGTGTCATAAAATAAACGTTAAACACTGTTACTGGGTCACTTTTAGAAAAATTTAATGACAGATGAGTTGGAAATTGTATTCTGAAAAAATTCTAAAAGTTCTTGTGAAGTTGAAAGTGAAAATTTGGCTAACGTCTGTAAGCTTCAAGCCCCTTTAACACTGAATCCTTGATCCGCTATAATGCTTACAGCCACGTATAAATGTTTTTCTTATTAAATTCGGTGTACCTGGTAAAAAACACTTCGAATTTTTTTTTGAAAATCTTCCTTCAGTTTGTATAATAAGTTATATCATCATCATCACTTCCCAATCAAGTATTTTTGTGTTTTTAATAAATTTCCCATTACCCAACAAGTAGGTGTAGTATCTTAATGTTATGTCAGCAGTCAGCCTCTTCTTCCCCTCCTGTCTGCTTTCTTTCGATGAAAAAATAAATCACTCCTCAGATGGAGTCGGGGAAATTAAGATCCCCCCCTTGTTTGTATACTTTCAACAACCAACAAACATTACCTTAAGTTATATTCGCTTGTCTGCTTTTAATATTTAAATTTAAAAATAATAATGTTGAAACACATAAAAACGTCCTTCATTATGACATCTAGTTAAGACTGAGATAAAAGAAAAGCCAGCGAAAAAACCATACAACAACAACAACAAATATAAATATAATCCCCTTCAAGAAAACTCCAAGTTTGCTGAGTAATTTTTTTTTGCTTGGTATAAAAAAAAACCTACCGGTTTCAATTTACCTACGCACAAGAGATATTTTTTCCTGATGTGCCACCTTGATCAGGGGGCAGGCGGGGAATGTCTTACTTTAGATGAGTTTCTCGCAGAAAAAGTAATTATAATTTAAAAAATAAAAAATATAAATACCTGCCGCGTGTAATCTTGAAAAAGCTGCGGAAACCTTCATCTGCAGTCAGCTACTTTGGAAGCTGAAGACGAGACGGTGAGTATGGTGCTAAAGATTCCCATATATCAAAATTTGGCTCCATACAATCGTATGGGTTCCAGGAAGAATCTAATTGTTTTTTTTTTTATTTTTGCTACCAAACCAACAACGGAATCACCTCGCATTTTTGTTAGTACTTTAAAAGAGTATTCGAAAGAGAAATAATTTAATCCTGAATAAAAAATATGTGGAAAATTTCCACGGCTGAAAAATTTGGTTTTAATCTTCAAGGATTCCAATGTGGAATATTTTTTTTTAATTTTGAACAAGAGCTTTTTTTTGACATTAAATGAGATTTTTTTTTTAAATACATAGATGGTTTATGGTTATTTCAGCTTCACCACTTAGTTGACATCAATACCTTTCTTCCAATTCTGGGCATAAAATCTTATTCATATCAATGGCACCAGCTTCATCCTGTTCATCAGAATGCGCCCTCTTTTTGTGCAGGCCTAGACCTGACTTTGTAGTGAAGCTTCGTCCACAGTTTTGACAGAGGTTTGCGTTAAAATGGTTGATTTGTTGGATTTCCAGAGCCAGTGAGCTCTGGAGTTGTATTTGAGGTTATCCGAGGCTCATTGTTATTATTTGGACCAACAAATTTATAGGAAGGATGGGGTAACCCCAGGGGACCTTTTACAGGCTTTAGCCACGAGGAGGCGGTAAAAAGGTGAGTCTATGATCCTTAAGAAGGTTCCACGCCAAGTGGTGGCAGGTAAGAAGGAGGTGACTAGCACCTTTCTTCAGACCCTGATGGTCAAGCTTTCAAATATCTTTATTTATACGACTTTGGGATCTCGCAAGATCCAACAAGTGGCCGTACTGAATTGTGCCTGATACGCAGGCAGCACGTGAACATCTTCTAGATTTAAGGAGGGGGTGGGGGATTTTCCCGTGTCCACCATCTACTTAAAAGTGTTCTCCCGGAGTGTTTCCTAAACATACTAAAGGTATATATTAAAACTCTGGTTGAAATGAGGGCGGTATATGTTGATTTTATTTTTATTTTAACGCTGTTGTACCTATCTATTCTACTATCGTGTGTTCTATCGCACTGTTGAACGATGTGGTTCAAAGTCTCCTGTCTGGGGAAGCCTGCTCTGCAATTCCTATCAATAGGGTAGTCGTCCTCTAGACGTTCTTGATCGGGTCGGAAGCGCATTGATACAAATGTATAAAATCACGACCTGAAAGAAGTTTCGTAGGTTCTCTTACACATCTATGTGATTGGCCATGTCCGGAGTCCTCTTTAAGACCAGAACTAGAACCGTCGATGGACGAATGTAATTTTTCTGCCCAGTATTTTTTTACCCAGTATTTTTCTACCTAGACTTTTGATCTAGACCTGCAGACGCCTAAGAGCAGTATCGTTTTCTTTGGCGAGGAAAGTGTTGGCTACAACGACTTCCTCGAGATTTGCCATGTAAAAGTTGGATGATGCAAGGTGCTGGTATCGAAGAAGAATGTCAAGAAGAGTAATGTTTTTTGCACATCCATCGGACGCAATGAAGGCCTGCTGGCGTTTGTCAAGTTCTACTGCATTGTAGAATCTTTTCACCAAGATATTATGGAACTGTCTTATTACAACTGATGAGGCAGTGATTGGACGAGACTCACCTGGCTCTTTCGAGTCAGGGGTTTTCTGTATAAGCGTAGTTTTAGAATTGTACAAGATGGAACCTTATTACACCATAGGAAGAGATTAAAGATTTTTCTATAACAGTCTCATTCAGAATCTTTCTCCAAACTTTGGCTGTCACACCATCATCGGGTCCTGGTGATGTGGATACCGATGATGGTCTGGAATTTTTGACTTCATCAGCAGTGACAGGTTGCCAAAGGGAGATTATGGTATTGGTTGCTAACAAGTCCTGGGGCTTAGACGTTGAGTCTCTGGACATTATGTTTTCCCAATAAGGGAGCATAATGTTTTCTTGAGGGGTCCTACCTAAGCTCGGTCCTGCTAAAATTGTTTTAATGCAGCGATCTTGATGTTTTTTAAATTTCTCTGTATGTCTATTGTTCCTAGGCGGGGGATGGGTCCTATTCCTATTTCTTGCATTATTATTGAAAGATGCTGGTTATTTCTGGAGCCTATTGGCTCTAGATCATTATTATTAATTATTCGAGGCTGTATTCTAAATCTGGGACAAACATTAATCTAGGATCGAAGGGGCTGGTAACCCCATGGATCTGTTAAAAAACTTTTTCACACTTAGCCGTCTAGAATTGGCTTCATTGGAGAGTTGCTTCCGAAGCATAATAGGTCGTTACCGGCAGGAACCACGAGGATGTGGTGAAATAGGCACGTCTAGTTCTCTCTTGTATATCTTTTGGTAATCTTTGTTAGTTAGTTTCGTCAGCATTTTTGTTCATATTCGAATTTTCGTTAGCAACTTGTACTAAACAAAATGTGTTTATTGCTTATAGTTAAACACTTTTTGGTGATATAAGAGAGTCATAGTTACTCTAGGGCCATCACAATGCTGTGTTCTAATTAGACAGTCGGATTCCCCAAGTCCGTGTCAGTTCTGAATTGATTGTTAATTGATAGTCGTTATTATATACATACCTTGCGATGCATATAATATAATAAAGCTTAAGACTTTTAGCAAGAAAATTCCAAAACTGGTTAAGTAAACTACTATCAGGGGAACAAAATTCCTAAGAATTTTTATTTACCCAGAATGTTAACATAAACATCAAAACCACGACTTTCCAAAATTTTTGAAAAGATTACTTATTAAATTAATTAAAATTATTTTTAAACTTTGAAGAGTAGAGTCTTTGCTTGGTTTAATTAAGAAGAAAAAAAAGTTAAGTTAACGGTCCACCTTTTACAAAACTTTATGAAATTCAAAATGTTATGTTGGGCAAGAGTAACATCAGCAATCGAAAACAAAGTGTCCAGTGCTATTTGATCAGACCACCCGTCTGTAATTTTGTGTGTGAATCAAGGACCATCTGACACTTGAGCTTTGCGTCGTATTGTGTCAACCAGACATTACAAAAATTGTTCTCTTAGACATCCTGAGAGAGTAAACCAATGGTTGATGGACTAGTAGGTTGAAGAAAACACCTGTCAATAAGAGGGAAAGGAGAGAAATTAAACTAGAAGTTTTTGTTGCTGCAAAATTTTACCGTAACAAAACCCTTGAAGGCACGGCACTTTGACACTTTTCATGGGATGAAAAACGAATCACTGAGAGACCTTAAAAACTGGCCAACTTTTGGTTGGTGGCAAATATCTCAGGGCGGGATAGTGCTATTGACTTCAAATAAATTTTATTCTGGACTAGATTGTAATAGATATTTATTATAAATTTTGGAAAAGTTCAAAATACCATTTTTTTAAATTGAAAAAAAAAAATGGCGCCCAATATACAATGAAGTAAAAATGATATGACCTTCAACATCTGGTAAAATTTTGGAAAAAAATCAATTCACACCTTTTTTGCAAAAACTTGGTAAAAAAATGTTTTTTAACTCGAATTTAAAAGCTGACACACTGCCCTAAATCTAGTTAAATAATAATTTAATTCCACACTACTGACTGCTCTTTTAATTTTCCTTCTTTTTGATTAGTAAGAATTAATAAAACTAATTAATTCTTCCTTAATCATTTCTATTAGATTAATACTCCACCACCATGCAACACAACACCCCACATGTTCCCGTTTGTTAAGCAAATTATTTCTAGAACAAAAAATTAAAACTAGAACATGTCCTTGTCATCATCAGTATATCAAGTTTAAAATTCACTTATTTCACGTGGAAGGTAAGTGAACTTACTCATTTGGTTTTAATGCAGCAAAAGCCTTTTGCAATGTGAAACTTTATTAATATGCTTTTAGTGAACTCATTACAAAACTTAAAGGTTTTTGCCATGAGAAATATTTTGTGTTTGTGTGCAGTACTTACCTATACCAGTACCTACATAAAATGCAAACGCTATAAACAGGAACAAAATGTTATGTTCATGTATATCGTAAAGTATATTGCAGATGTAGTAGTAGTATGCACAAAGGAATTTTATGTTAATTTTAATATTTTTAGAAAGAGCACTTAGGCATTTTGGAATTTCAATTCAAAAAAAAAAATGATGTTATGATATTTTTTGTTTTAATTAACACACAAGATGGGATGGAGTCTTTAGTTGTTTCAATAAATGTTTGTTAGAATTTCATCAAATTCAAAGAATTCTTTGAATTCTCTCCGTACTCTTGGATATATTGTACTAAAGATAGGTAAAATAGAAGACACATAACTTTATTATTTCAATATATCAAAAAACGCATAATTGATAATCAATGAAAAAAGAAGTGGCCCGAAACGGTTCCCCTGAGGAACTTCTGATTTGCCATTGATTAAAAAAACCTTTTGTGACAAACCTGAAATCTCAGTAATGGATATTAAATATTCTTCAGTATAGAACTTTAATTTTCGACAGTTATAGTTGTGATTCATACTCTTGTAATATGACAGTTTTTATAACATATCAGTTCGTTTTTCATTCGGAGATCCCTCTATAGTTCCTTGATTTTGTTGAATCCTTTTCAAATATTCCTTATCGTATGAAAGTGATGATCAAGCTTTTTACAGAAAGTCTTAAAGTTTTTTCTGGTTGTGAAAAAGTCAATCAAATTTAATCCTTGAACCCAACATTTGATATCCTTATTCAAAAATAATTGAATTTAGTCGAAAAAGAATAGAAAAAATATTGCAGAGCACGGAAAATAACCATCCCAGTTCCAGTTTCAAATGTAGGCTAACAATGTTAAGCCTTCTACTCCTTCTAACTGTCCTAAATATGTACGTCATAATACACAAAAGAAATTAGGCCAAATTATGAAGTAAAAAGAAACCTCACAAAACAATTAATAATAATTCTGTCAAATTTAAATTCGAAACTCAGTTGAACTGCTGCAAACTTTATTGGGGCATAATTAATCGAAATCTTTAGCACGACAAATACCGCACAACACTTAATAAATCACACACCATTACC
Source organism: Scaeva pyrastri (assembly GCA_905146935.1). NCBI lineage: Eukaryota > Metazoa > Arthropoda > Insecta > Diptera > Syrphidae > Scaeva > Scaeva pyrastri. Next base: position 133,034,596 of record LR989927.1, read on the forward strand.
CGTCAGCCCAAAACTTAATCAATAACTAACAACGATGAGCACAAACCACACAAAGTAAGAGAGGACTGTCTTGAAAACCAATCACAATTTATCAATAGACAGACACCGGCACACCACCCCCGACACACATCATCCCTTTGAAGCATCCCATAACCAGATCCAGAACCAGATCCAGAACCCATTGAGAGCGAGAGTAAAAGTCTGAAATTGCAAGGACTTCAAATTGAATGCGACAGCTTACAAACTTACAATACAGACAACAGACAAACGAACACAGAACACAGAACACACATTCAAAAATCAAGAAAACAGTTTTTGCCTCCAAAAAGAGACCATCTCAAGGATACACCGAAGACTGAAGAATTGAAGATGTGAATGTAGGAGTGGAGGTATATCAAATCGAATCAATAGATATCCACTTTGCCGTATAGTCCTTTTATGTGTTCTGTCGTCTTCCCGGTGGGGTCCTTTATAGTAGATATGCCGGGATGCAGGGTGGAAATTTAATCGAATCGTGCCTACTTGGATGGATAAATTTCTTTATGTGAGTTTTGACCTGACCCGGCTTAAAACACATTCGGTTGGGCAACCACACAAGTTGGGCTATACATACACAATAACACCAGAATATAGTATACGATACGAGGATCTCCCAGTGCAGAGGGGGGTAGCAAAAATGCCAGAATTTATTGCGCTTATGGATTGGAAATTTTCTTGGAATGATAAATCGACTCTTTGGCTAAGGAGTATAGTAGGTCACTTAAGGCATAGAGCGCAAGAGAGGAGACCTTGAAAACACACACAAGGATAAACCAAAAACCAAAAGCTAAAAGAAGGACGAGATCTGAGATTTAGGATTGGGTCGACGAAACTAAAAGAAACGAATCGAAACGGGTAAGTGGGTTTGTTTTGGTGCTGTGATTTATTTTATTTGTGACATTAATATCCGACATACATTCGAAAGGACACGATCCGTGTACCTAATAGATGCATATCGTGGAAGAAATATTAGCATCCTTCGTCAATCAGGGAACACATTTTTTGTGCTGGGCTCTGGCTGCCAGAGGAATGAAATTTCGAAAAAAATGAAACTAGGCAAATTTTGAATGTATACGAGTACGAGGGTATGTTCGGTATCTTGTTGTTAAAAATGAAGGTAGAGGGCGTTGGTTGCTAACTGCGATATGAACAGTTTTGCCACTAGGTATGTTGTTAGTGTTGTGACTAATCGAAACCGTGTACGCCGCTCAAGAACAACTGGGAATATTGCTGCTGTAGGCTGTAGTGTTGACGAAAACCAGAAGATATCCTGGGTCCTTTGAAATGTCTCAAAATATTCTAGATTTTCATTGTAAAATTAATTTCATGTTCAAGTTGTGATTTATGATTTTTGTTGGCCGGAATTAGAAGTTATTGAAATCGATAAAGTTTTTTTTTGTCAGCAAGAGTGTGGAACGAAAAATCGTAACTTGAGAAGAGAAGTACATACTTAAAGACATGATCCAAATTGTCCACAGAGATCTTTTGATTGAATACCTATAGATTTAGACTAGGCCGTTCCAGCGTTTTGGATTAATTTTTATTTAAATCTTCTCGACCTTCTGTTAAGAGTTTGTATCCACTTTTTGACCCAAAGACTTTTAAAAAAATTCAATTCAACTCTTCCTTTTCTGCAAAAAAAACACCCTTTTTGTTTTTGTTCCGATTTTGTCTTAACATACATTTTTAATAACTTGAATTCACTATTTCCCTCCTAATGGGTATTGGCATGTAAGTAAATCCCTTTACTTTGAAAAATCATACTTAATTATTAAATTGAAAAAAAAAAACAAAAATGTTCTGTTTCCTTTCCCAAAATCAAGGACTAAATTTTCTTGGAACCTTTTACCATCACGTCATCGTCGACGTCGAGTCGGTTTTCCTAGCTAAAGCAGTGTGCACAGGGGTTTAATGAGAATTCCCAACACGCAAAACTTAATGCCCATTCAACCATGATTGTGAGTTGGTGTTAACTTGGATTTTTTTTTTTTTTGAGGTTACAATCATTTCCCAGTGGCTAAGAGTCAAAATGAGCGGAAATTATTAAGACAAGATTATAGGTTAAAAGGTGAGTTTAAGCTGTACTGGTCATGGTCACGGTTTAAAAATCACTTTGTTTCCAATTAGGAAGATACTTGGATGAGTTTTTTTTTTTTTGTATCGTCATTAAATCCCAAAGCACAAATCACAATTAGGCCAAATAGGAAAATGAAAATAGAAGCGGAAACGGAAACGATTGTTATCAAATTTCTTTATTTATTATATACGCAGGTGTATACAGACACAGAACCATGTTAATTATTGGCTTTATAAAGTTAAGTTCGAATTAGATTTTAAATTCAAGGAAAAAGAATTTTTTACTTTAGTATTGAGATTCGCAAAATTAAAGGAAATGAGCTTTAATGGGAAGAAAAGGTCCATTGTTGGTGGATGCATATGTAATGGTCCAGAAGAGGAAAAAAAAATGTATTAACTCAGGCTATAAGAAATAGGGTCAATCAAAATTGTATCAGTATTTTGCTTCAAGTTGAAGACGAAGGGATTCGATAATTTTCTCAGAATTTGACTAAAGGTGCACCACGATAAAAACCTTAATCGTTAAAATTTAAACTGTTTAAGAATTTATTTTACGAATCTCTTGTACAACATGTGGGAGGGTCTCAACCCATTCATCAGCTCTAGTCTGGATCAGACACAGGTTGTTGTAATTTTCTATGAATTTTAAGTTTAATTTTATTGAGGAAACTTAAGAACAAAAATTATAGAATTATACGAAAGTTTTTCATCCGTATTTCTTAATTTTTTTTTAAAGATTCATTTAATCCGAATTGCTGCAAATAACTTTTATAACTTTTGGTCAACTTATTCTGATCTTAAATTCAATCTTAATTAACTTTTTTTTTAATAATACAGTTTTTGAAAAATATTTTTGAAATTAGACGGAAACAACCTTTCAGAAACAAATGTCACGGACGAGGTGGGACTGCATATTGTCACCAATTCTGCCTTGACATATGAAGCAGAAGAATAGGATAACTCTGATAAAATAATATAGACTACGATGTATATAATCATGGATCTCCAACTCTCCATCAAATGACAACAAAAGTGGAGAGAGAACCAGCAATTGTGGGGCTGAAAATCAATGTTGAAAAAACTAAGATGTTCACATTTGGAAGCCTTAAGTCATCCGCTCTGATAAATATTGCTCAGTAACCGCAGTCTAGAAAGTAGGTAGTTTCCAGTACCTCTAGTAATGTCTCTACTGAAGGCAGAACTGGACTAGACATTACCAGCTGTATGGGGAAATCAAAAGCTGAGTTCAACATGTTGTCCAATATTTGGAGGAATAAATCTTTCAGCTTAAGTTCCTTCCTTCAATAAATTGACTGTCCCATTTGATGGAGTAGTCGGATCTTTATCCATACACTGCTCCACAGCAGCAATAGTGTCTTTGATGCGCACCGTACGGGAGGCGGCGTCTCTTAAGATCGTCATATGCGTCGCTCAGATTTGCAAACATTGCTCAGGAGTACCTAAATCTATTCATTATGAAATGGCAAACCAAATTGATCATAAATAAAGTGAACGCGGTCAAAAAGACCAACTCCAAAAAAGTATTGCCAGATTGAAAACCACACGTCTGAAAATAACACCCTTTAGAACCCAGAATATACCACTAGAGAATTACTTTGAAAACCTTAAATCTCAATTTTGACGAAAATTGATTCAATCATGTTGAATGAGGTTCAGACAGAAGAGCACGAATGTGATACTTTTTTCACAATGAGGCACTGTTCCCAAATTTAAAATCACCATAATGTCAGTCCTTACCAAAATTTCATGTTTGATTTTTGGAAGATATGACAAATGTCTCCATGGTATCATCATCAAAAATAAAAAGATTCTAAACTATTGCTTTCAAGACATCACAAAAACAAATATTTAAATAAAAGTCAACAAATTTAAAAACAACTTTTTTGCCTACTTCACAAGGCTCTCTTTCAGACACTAGATGAACTTAACTTGGTCCGATCAATAGTAGGTATACAGATACAAAACAGTTATAAATAATTTATCTTAATCTTTTTTTTTTTTTTGTTCATCCTGGTTCACCCTCCACCTCGAAGTTTTACACCATCCGACACAATCGGAACGGAATATTATTCTTATGGGATATTAAATAAATTCAAGGATAAAAATATTCTTATGTAATTTTGAATTGTGTTAATGTCACAATCTCACCCTCTGTTGCTGAAGGAAAAATGATTAATTTATTTTTTTGACTTCCAGCAAGGACATAACAGCAAATATAAGTTGGTTTATGTCTCTTGACGTATTGGACCTAATTTTAACTTAATTTTTTTTATTTTTTTTTTTGTTTATCTTTTTGTTTATTCTATCTCGGGCTTCACATAATAAACATATGGGATATCTGTTCCTTTTATCGTGTTATCCTGTTTAAAAGTTTTATACTGTCCTTCCTTATTTTTTGTTTCGTTATTTTTTTTTTGTTTGTGTCATTCGACGAATTTTGGGACCATTAATAATGGATATGAAAACTCATGTCATATCCATCAGGGATTTTGACGTTTGTAACTAATCTTTAGGGATGACAAAATGCTTTTGTGATAGGTACATTAAGTGTGTGTAAAGTTAAATCAAATGTAGATGTGTATATAAAGGAAAGAGGGTATAAAAATGTAGGTTAGTGAGGTTTCCACTGTTCATACGAATAGGTTAGGTTATATGTATGTTTTTTGTTAGGTTTAGTTATATATACATAAGTATGCCTTGCAGCAAGGTTTTTGATTTATTCTTTTTAACCCATCACTATATTAAGGTGGTACCTACATAAATATATCTAAACGCCTTTGAGATAAATAGTATTTGATGCTGAGATATAAAAGAGATTGGTTTAAGCTTGTATTTTTTGTACTATTATTTAATATGACGATTTAGGCTAAAGATTTTTCGTTTTAAACAAATAATCATGTTATGGAATACTAAGAGTAAATTCAAAAACTACATTCCCGAATTGAGGTCCAGTCCTGGTGGTTTCCTTCAACAAGTCTTCACATTTGCCCATTGATAGTGAAAGACATAAAGGATGTACGATTGTACGGTATAGGCTTCAGACTAGCTAGGAGTCTATACCGGACCTAATTGTAGTCATAATATCTCTTTTGAGATAAACTTCAACATGCTACGGTGATAACAGCACATTCCAATTTTCTTAAACAAAAAAGTTAATTTCTTTTATTTCGAGTACCTTAAAAATTTGAGTTTGAAAACACTCAAAAAATTGAAAAATATTTATAACTTTTTAACTGTTTAAGCTGGGAGCTTATTTTTGATATGTAAGGAAGCCAGTTTGAAACACTCATCACTAAGGCAGTTCTTATCAGAAAAAGTTTATCAAAAGTACCTTTTTTTCGAAAATTGAAATGGCGAAGAAAAATACTCTTGAAGTATCGCATTTTGACGTATCTACTGAAAAAGTTTTAGCAGTCACAAACATTTAGACATCTATATGTAGGTGTCCGCAAGACCTATGTTTTTGATTACTATTTGAAGTGGTTCGTATTCCAAACCTTTCGATTTCCTGAGTGAAGTTATGAAATGATAGATAAGACTAGGTGATATCAAACTCCTGACAAAAGCTTTTAAAATCATCAAAGTCAAAAGAGTATAATTGTATAAATAACTTCAACAAACAGCTGGAAAAAAGTGAAAACAATCGTGAATTTTTTTAAATACATTTTTGGAAATGGGGTTTCAGGGAAGCAATTTAAAAAGAAAAGTATAAACTCCATTAATATGACGTTTGAGTGGTGCCATAGAATCAAAAAATAAAATTGTAACTGCCAGAAGGATAACTTTGATCAATTTTTAAAACTGCACGAAATCCCTGGGACCCTGAAAATTGGGTCAGGCAAACATTTAAAAAAAATGCAATAAATAAATTTTCGAATTCTAAAGTTTATTTTTTTTAGACGCGTGGTTTTCAAGAAGAAATAAAATGCATATAATTTATTTTTATGGAAAAAAATTTAGTTTTATTATAAAGATAAGGAATTGCCATTATTTTGTATTCGTTTTGGGAACGTGACCACTGACTGACTCAATTAAATTTAGCTGAGGGGCACAATATAATTTTGGAAATTAATTTTCCAGATTTGCAAACTTTGTTGGGAAGTAAGTCTATTCATTATAAAATGGCAAACTAAACTGAGAATTTTTGAACTATAGTTCAGTTAAAAACCAACACCTTAAACAGATTCCTTTGGGTATTTGTTATTCAAAGAGGTAATAATAAAATCATTATAATAATTAAACGATCTATTCTTAAAAAAAAGTAAGTGTTAAGAAAAACAAATGTTTTTAGAACACTTCAAGGCAACAATTTAATTAACGTTCAAAAGAGCTCAACAGTTCACTCTTGTTTTCTGATTGTAAAAAAGGATAATATTCCCAACAAATTCTTAACGTTGTGGTGGTGTGTGAGTGAGAATGTATTTTGCTTATTTCTTGAAAACTTCACACAACTAAAAAGACTATACTTTAAGTTTATCGACAGAAATTTGAGAGAACAAAAAAAAAAATAACAACTCTAAGAGAATCTTAGAACTCTAAGATAAAGTTACCTTTTTTGTATCTATATTGTTTTTTGCCATTTCGCTGCATTAACACCTTTGGGGTTTAAATAGAGAAGTTTAAAATATCTGTAAGATATATATATGTAAGATGATATAGATACAAAGTTGTTGTTAGTAGTTTTCTTTTTGCTTGATAAATAGCTACAACTTTCAAACTTCCTTACTAAAATGATGGTTGATAAAATTGCAACAAATGGGAATATACATTCACTTAAAATAAGGCATTCATTTTAGTTTAATCTTTTTATATTATTTTAAGAGGAAATGAAATCAGTATTATTGATGTAAAATTGTTATAGTAATTTTTAACAATTTTCACAGCATTTTTCTTTTGAACATTTTTTTAAAGTAAAAATGACAGAGAGTGTACATTAACTTTTACTAATTTAAATCGATTTGTGTATTTTATTAGTTGTGTTTTATTCACTGCTGTATAGCTAGTACACCATTCCAGTGAATAAAACACTCACTTTACATAGTATATATCGTCAGCACAACAGCCATTTTTTTGCTCAATCAATCAAATCAATCAATTGTTGTTGTTTGTCGACGTGAATTTTGCTGTGCTTGTTACCCAGCAGTGAATAAAACACCGCTATAATAACTCTTCAGATTCAATCGATTTTTTAAATTAATAAAATTTTGGAAGACAAAGATTTTGAATTGATTGAAGATGGAAAATTGTATTCTAGGAAAGGTTTGACAGTTTGGCAGATTTTATATTGGCTGAACATTATTTCCAAAGAAGTTTCCGTAGTTTTTTACATGATGGATATTCATTTCTTGGTTCATTTCACGTACGTAGGTTAAAAAATTACCCTTCAAACCATGTGTCTTATGTTTATATTGTTACAACATTAATATTTCAGAATAAATTATACCTCCACCGCCTATTCCAACCTACTTAAATACGTCTTGAAAAAGTTAATAATTTATTAGAAAACTGTTTATATCGGGTTTTTCAACAGGGACGCTACAAAAGTAGAGCGATAGGGACAGCAAACGACGCCATATTTCTTGCTGCTCTTTTGACATTTCTATTCAGTAAGGTTTGCCATTTCATGACGGAAAGATATACGAGCCAACAACTAGTCAAAATTATTAAAATTAACTACAGAGTCAGTGTCCACAACGTTAAGAGCGCTGTGTCCAAAAAATCATCTTCATTGCTTCGCCAATAAACAAAATATGCGGTATTGGTGTGGCAGTAGTCCACACGTACTCCATGAGTCATCATTGCATTACGAAAAAATTACGTCATTGGGCCGTACTTCTTCCGTGATGATCAAGACCGGTACGTTACTGTAAATGGGGATAGCTACCGTTCAATGATAACCGAATATTTTTGGCCCCAATTGGATGATATGGACGTGGACACTTAGAGGATATGTGGTTCCAACAGGAAGGCGCCACAAGCCACACAGCGAATGTCACAATCAATTTATTGGAAACCAAATTTGGAGGACGTGTTATCTCACGAAATGGTCCAGTCGCTTGGCCGCCTCGATCGGTCATGCGATTTGACGCCGTTAGACTATTTTCTGTGGGGCTACGTCAAGTCTATGGTCTATGCCAACACGCCAGCGACGATTGATGAACTTCGTACGAATATGGAATGTGAAATTGCAGCAGTATCGGCAGATTTATGCTTGAAAACCGTCAAAAATTGGGTTTTGCGTGCCCGTGGTGGCCATGCAAAAAAAATTGAGTTCCATACATAATGGCATCGAACGTATTTTCACAGGAATAAAGAATTTCATTGATATCCAAAACCATTTTTGTTTTATTTAAAAAAAAACTTTTTTAGCGCTCTTATTGAAAAATCTTTTATGGGTGCTTTGCGGTTTAGCCAACTAACTTATGTATCTTCTCTGTTCTTGGCAATCTTCAAAATCTTTCTTTTGAAACCCTTACAACTATTTTTCGCATTATTTGTTAGTTCCAGATTGTTACAACAAGTTATCAATTTAATCCACATAATTTGCAAAATGTTACACCTTCCTTCCTCGCAAGGACGAAAATAAAAAAAAAATAAGAACAAAAAAATCAAAATACAAACAACTTAACTTAGCTTTATCCGCATTAAAATGAAAACACCAAGTTAAACAAAAACAAAATATAATATATAAAACTAATGAAAATTAATCACTGTCGTAGAAAATAAATCACTGACAAGCCGAGCCATTCTGGGTGTGGGCGTAAAAAATTAATTCGTCCTGAAAAATGCATTTTACATCAAGAAAGAAGCTCCTCCAATATTAATCATCATCATTGTTGTTCTTTCGCGTGTTGTAGGTATAAAGTCCAGCAGGGGAATATAGTCAACTTCATTTCCTTCTTGTCGTGTTTTTCGAGTATTTCATTAGAGTCCTTGTTGTTCCTGAGTGCCATTTAAGATTTTCTTCTCTAGCAGTTCCAGCAAGAACAACCATCACCATCACCATCACCATCATCAGCAAGCACATTTGCATTGTACCTACGAGACACGACGACGAGTACTTGCTAAAAGATTTATTTTTCATTAAGGACCAGACACAAGGAGAGAGGATGGGAGAGAGAGAGCGAGAGCTGAAGGATATTTGCCTGAACCAAAGGTGTCCTGGACTGGTTTTAATTTAATTAGACATTCATTATTATATGAAAGTATGTGTATAAGAGGTAGCTTCCAGATTCCTTTTCTGTCACATTTTGACACTTTACTGAAATGATATTTCAAATTCAAAATAAATTACATTTTGCAAATTATACAAAAAAAAATGTGGCTTTCGTGTGAACTGATTTTTGGACAGTTTGGAAAATAATATTTAATTTTTGTTTTTACTCATTTTTTGTATTATTAAGGTACTCAAAACTTTGACAGGTGTGAAATCCGCATACTGACAGATGAAAAAAGTGGTTTCACAATCCATCAGAAATAATAGTTAATAAATACACTTAAGCTGTCGACAGATTCATTATAATTATACCTACACCTTTTTCAAGCTGTCAGAGATATCAATCAACGAATTTGAGGGGGTTGGTATAGGAACCATATCCTACATAATTTCGTTATGACTTATGGATGTTGGAAGGACGGCATTATAATAGACGTAATTGGTTAGTTAGTCATACTACGGAGGAGCAATTTTATACGAAAAAATCATTTTACTAAGAGTGGAGACAAGCGGAACAGTAAAGTTCAATCAAAATGATGTCTGACTTAGTGGAAACTGCTTTCGGTAACATTTATATCCGCAAAGAATTTTCCAAACTGATAGTCCTTTCAGCTAAGACTTTGAGTTTATTTTAAAATTACCATAAAACTTAGAAAGTTAATTAAAACAATAAAATATGATTTTTCCTTCGGCACAGGTCTTTCATTTAAATTTTCTAAGAAATTATTTGTTTAATTATTTCGAGTCTGAAAAGAAAGAACATAATTTTTCTGTTTTATCCCACAACCTTAGCCTTCTCTGAACTACAAGGTTATCATTATTCTTTCTAAGGACTTTTTAAATGTTGATTGATATCAATTTAAGGAAATTCTGAAACTAGAAGATTTTCCTAAAAAAAGGTACAAAGCAACGCAAAGCGGTGTTCTATGGCTTCTTCTCTGGAATTTGGTAGTCATTGAACTTTAAACTGATCTGAATGTGATGGGTTTCATAATGATTTTGCGGTTTCATGGAAGTATATAAAAACCTTAGAACTCCCACAGAATCCTCTAAAGAAGTAACGAAAGTAATTATTTTCGTCTTATCTTAGCCGAAAAATTTACTTGGGAAAGAGTTACAAGACCACAGTTTTATTCAAAGAGCCTACTTATTGGTTTTAGAAGTTCGGTATTTAAATCCTAATTTACGACTTGGTAACATGGTTGATTGCCCTAGACAAAATAATAGACTGGTGAAAAACTGAGTAAGTATCTGATACCTTTAATAGTCTAAGTAACTGTTTCGAATCCGTTCCAAAGAAAGAGTATACTAACTACATCATCCCACATAAACAGTTTGACCAACATTTCCTGATCTAAATACTATCTAGAAAATACGGTATCTATTTTTGGAAGACTAGAATGCACTTCTACATATATTTGTCAAAATTTGGAGGGTTTAAAGTCTTGACCTTGATGAGAGTAAACGTGATCAACATTTTTGATAAATGGACTTTCTTAGAAAATTAGGTGACTATAGAATCTCTGCGTTCTATCTCCATTACCTATTTAATAATTATTGACCATCCTTTATGGAATATTCCTGGATTGGATATATGAATTCACCATTTTACTAAGCATCGATAATTTCGGAATACCAATTACTACAAGTAAGCATTTGGTGAAACGAGACTCTTGAGTATATGGGGAACTTAAATTAGGTGGAACATAAGATTACCATCTGCCAAACAGCGAACAGATTTTGCCAACTCATTGGATGCAACAATTCCTGGACTGTCAGAAATTATGCACTAATTGCTGATGTTTCTAAAAAAAAGAATAATTTCTTAATATAAAAGTACTATTCTACATTAGGACATGACCATTATAATTCTGCCTCAACATTTAAATCACTACGCTTAAACCAATGTTCCCCATCAAACAAATTCCTAACAAATTTTAATATTGTCTGATGATGATCTCACCTTCTACATAACATCCGATTTAAACATGTCCTTAAATAAGCCCCAAGCAAGCCATTATTTAAATTCAATGCTATTAATTCAATATAATTCCCATTAACACCAGCTTACAATAAAATCATACTGAATAATAACTTATACCTTACCTAACCTATACGGCATACACGCCGTATACTTAACTCTCATTCTCTTTAAAATAAAACAAACACAAAACTCACAAACACACAAACACACCACCAAATCACTTCCACAGGGGAAACATAAAAATGTAAATTTAACCGCAAATTCATTGAGAAAAGCCCTTTTCAGGTAATTCCCTTATAATAGCTAAAACACGCATTTTCCAACACTATATATACCCCTCCCTATATTACCTTCCATAAAATCCTACACAATATAAGCTTCTGCCTCAACAACCAATTTCGGGTATAACACGAGTCCCAAGTCATTTGTTCATGTCCTTTTGCAATTAACCAACGGTAAGCTTTTGCGAAGCTATATGTTAGGAGTTACACAAGTTCAAACTACTATGTTTTTGCGAGGGTGGGAGGGAGTTGCTGCTGTCACACCGATCCGATTGCGATAGCAAAACACTAAGTTGCCCAAAGTCAAGCTATAATTAGGCTAAGACAGCATTATCCTTAGCCTCAGTCACTGCCACAGTTGAAGTCGAAGCCACAGCAACAACAATAATTATTATTATCCCAGCTGAGGAACACGATGGCAGTGATGGTGATGGTGAGGTGATATCACATCTTAATGTTTTCCTTGATATTCACTCATTCAGACCTCGAGGCGCGCTTCCCCACACCCAATCCAGGACACGGATAACTTATCCAATCGAACGGATGCGATGCGATGCGGCGGCTGTTCTGCTGATATGGGGCACACAAAATTAATTGTTGATGTGTAGGTGAGGACTCTCAGGACGAAGTGAAGGATGTATGTGTGTGGCTAGGCTGTCGATGGTGAAGGTGATGATGATGGTGATTGAGAGTGTGAAATGTTATGTCCTTGGAAGATTCATCGATGATAAGTTGAAGTTTGCAAGTGAATTTGTCAATTTGTGTGTGAAGGACTATAAATCTTGATATTGTACGAGACCAGGACTTTTGTGAGAATAAAAACAGTGTTCGACTCTTATAAATATCCTTAATATTAACGAAATAGTATACACGCACGAAATGTGGGTGATACTAGCTTTTTGACGATAAACAGGAAAATATTGAAAATCATGAATTTCGGAAAATAACTTTAAAAAAACAATGAAACAATCTTAATTTTGAAAAAATATATAATTTAAAAATATTTTAAAATTATAAAAAAAAATTTTTTGGTGATAGACTTTCTCACTTTTGAGAAGAAAGCTAATGGATTTTTTTTTTGTAACTCAAAGACCAAAAGCTGGTTCTCAAAAAAGAGAAAGATGATTATTGATTAGGATTTCTGAATTTTCTAAAGTTGCATCACAAAAATCATCAACAAAATCCTTGAGTTCTTAATCTTGACAGAAATACTTTTTATTTCGTTGCTTATATTTTAACTGTTAAACTATTTCAAGGTGTGACTTGATATTTGAACTTAAATCAGGCCACCTCTTGAGATAGGTTTTCAGAAATATCTATGTATTCTTCCTTTTTTTTCACTCTTATATCTTTAATTAAATATTTAAAGTTGTAACACCACATGACTTGTTGAATGCAGAAGCATTAGAATATTTCAATTAAAAAAAATATTTTAATGCAGCTGGATCTAACATGACACAGGAAGGGAATCCTTAGATGCTCTTTATTTTTGAAACAATAATTGTATGTCTATGAAGGAAATGCTTTTATTTTAAAATTATTTACCGATGAATGATTTCCTATCAAAATTTGAAAAGATATCTGACTGATTATATTTTAAAATTGACAACCACGCCAGGACGCTTTTCAATTTTTGAACGGCAGTTAAAACGGCTTGTAAGTGACGAAGTAATTAATTTAAACCAATTTAATTAAATTTAAAAAAGATTAAAAAAAAACACAGATTCACGAATTCCTTTCACCTTAAATTAAAAATGTGACGTTTAAATCTTTTTTTTTTCAATAAAAAAATTCACTATAAATTTCACTGCATGATCAATAAATTGTCGCATTTTTAAATTGGAGTTCTTACCAATTTTATTATAAATATTAAATAGGAGAAGAACTCCAATTTAGAATTGAAACAAAATAAATTTCTTAATAAAAAAAAAGTTTTAAGTTTAGTTCAGCTGCACTTACATGAGTGCCCTTCAAAATTCAACTACAATGAAGATTATGTATTAAAATGCTTAAACTTGCACGTGTAGTTGAATCCAGAACGACGACTTTTAGTAAGTTTTTAAATTTCATTCAAAAATGTGTCTTAATCACTGTTTTTTAGTTTTCCATTATTTCTACATTGTTTTAATATTTGATTAAAAATTTGTATCTAATATTTTTAACAGCCTTGAAATATTCGTTGTAAGATCTTGAGCTTCTGTTTAAAGTTGGATTTGAATGCAATATATTAAATAAGTCTATGCTCAAAGAAAAATCAATTACATTCTTATAAACAAAAACTTATTCAAAACAGTACACTCTATCTAAAGATTTTTTTTATTATTATATACGTATAAGGATTTCTTGGCCTATCTGCAAAGCTTTTTTCGAATTTTAATATTAATTTCTTTAAACCGTCGGAAAACATTTTAAAAATTCAATAGAACAAAAAAGTACCTATACGCCTAGGTGTATCTTAAAAAATTTAGTAGCAGTACATGAACCGGAAAACAAATATGTTCTTTCAAAATGAATTGTGCTTTAGAGTCATGAGCTCTGTAGATTTCAAAATGATTTTAAGTATTTTAAACTACTTATTTGAAACTTTTCAAAATGTCACTAAATGATATTTTTAATCAATGTACAAATGCTTATGTGCAGAGTATGAAATATTTGAATATAAATTTGAATACAATTATTTTTGAAACACAAAAAGCAATTTCAAATCTACAGATCAAAACTTATTGCAATTTCATTTGCAATCAATAAGTTGAGATCTATATGATTTGAAAAAACCCTTTAGAAATTAAAAACCAATTCAGTTCGTTGTTACAAGAAAATTAACCTGTCATGTTAAATTAGAAATAAATTAATATTTCTTTAAATTAATATTTATTTTATTTTAATTTCATGTCTCTTCAATATCGGATTTCATTTATTAATTTGAGTTAATTTGGATGAATTTGAAAAATTACAAGAATAAAGCAACAATTTGAAGCAATTTTTATATTGTAAAAATAAATTGTATTTCCATGGCTCAAATCAAAAAATCTTTCTTTCACAATTTTTGTTTTCATTTGTTTGTGTATTTTTTTTTTTTATTTTAATAAAAAGTCTAGTATAATATCAAAAGATAACAACTCTGTACGATTTCAAGTTCAAAATTTCGTACATTATGCAAAAAAAAAAAATTTAAATGATAATTTTTTTATTATAGTTATAAGACTATTTAAAAAAAAACTTTCAGTCAAAAATGTATTATACATTGTAGCTAAAAAAACTAAAGAAATGCGAGACAAAGCAGACTTATTGGTTAATATTTTTCTGCAATAAATCTACTCAATTCGCATTTCTGCAGCATTTGAATTTTTATATTTTGAAAATTTTTATAAATTATATAATTATTGTTTTGATAAACAAGCTCAAAAATATATTTTTATTTCAAACCTCATCACCCAAAAACTACTCAGATTTTTTTTTTTTGATCTCGTAAATGAATCAAAAAACTTATAAAATCTGTTTCGATACAGAATTTTGTTTATATTGAAAAATTACTAAAAATGTTATAGAACCTTACTGTTTGAAGCTCGATTTCAAATTGATTTTTTTCTAATTTACTGAGCTCACTAAGAAGTCAAAAAACTATTCCAAGAACTAAGATTTGTTTATTTTCATATAAAATGCCTCTTTTGTCTTATTATCATGATTTCGAAATAAATGAAATATGAAAACTAATGTGAAGACAAATTACTTTTAAGTGGGACTTTATCCATATCCACTAAGAAATTAGAGGATAGTGTAAATGTATGAGTGTAAGAGTTTAAGATTGTTTATGTATATTTATTATTGAATGTTGTATTTATGGGTTGCTTGTTTCGATCTTTCAAAAATGCTATGTCCCTGGAATTTTGTATTTCCAATTTAAACAAAAAATCTTCTTCTTAAGTGAATGTAAACATAACATAAAAAAGTAAATATATTAACTATGAATATTTTAAAGTCAAAACAAAAACAACGGAAAATTTAAATTAATAGGTACCAATATGTATTTCAGAAAAATTGAAAATTGTGATAGAAGACAAATGTATTGATACTTATGAAGTGAATAGTTGTCAAAATTCTGTCACATAAATTATTTAATAGTTTTGCAGTCATATTTTAGTATCTATTATTCGAATAATAAATAAATAAATTTAACATGGTAAAACAAGCTATATACCTACTATAAAAATGAGTAAACAATTTTATTCCTTAACTCAAAATGTTATTTACAACTTTTGTTTCCAAATTATTTATTTTTGAAATATCACACTTGTCAACTGTATCTCACTTGTAACTGGAAATCAAAGTGTATCTACTTTTCTGAAGATTTTTGACAGTCTTGGTTTGAAACGGACTTCAAAATCACTCTATCACTTCAATTTTTTGAGGTATAAACTTTTGAAGTTCTAAAATAACATTATGTTGGATTTTTCAAGTTTTTGGAATGCAGGTTTGAGTAGATAAGAATTTTATTTTACAAAATTTACACAAAATTATTTAAACGAACTATGTTGAGTTTTATTATTTAGCCTTGAAACCCCGTATTAATTTTTTTTTTATTTAATTTTTAAGAGGCATATTTAATAAACGAGAAGTAAAAGAAAAAATATAAAATAACATTTAACCACATTTTTTGAGTACAGTAACTAGACATAATTTAAATAGGTTGTGATATTTTTTTTCAGAAATTTAAATTTAAGATTTTTTTATAGTTCGTTTTTTTTTTAATAGGATGAATTTGACAACTAAAAATATGGGAACAATAATTTTAGTAGTTTGGTATTCAAAGTTTCCTACTAAATCTTATTGCTCTGCATTTTTTCAGCGCCAGGAAATTTAAACCGTCTTTGTATATTTCACAATTAAAAAGGAAAAAAGTATTAAAGCACTCTTTTTGAGAAAATTCAACAAAATTTTGAACATAGATTAAATAATTATTTTAGATTGTATCGATTTTGTTATAATCACTTTAAAAAAAATAGCTGAAATAATTAATCACTTATTACTTTTGCCGAAGATGGAATTTTATTTATTATTTTTATGTATATTGGAACATATCTTGAAACATTGAAATTCATGTTTTCTAAAGTCAATTATTCTTACACGACTTCTTTCAAATGTTCATAAGATACATATACGCCTTTATTTGTACAGTTTTTAATTGTTTTTATCATATTTTCATAGAAGATACATTTTACAAAAAAGGAACTATTTAACACTTTAATCTTTTAATTCAAAATAAAGTTTTTAGTCCGACATTTGAACTCAATGGCATCAAAATGAAAACACAATTGAAAAAAATTTAATATTCCAATTTTATGAATATTTCTAATGTTAGTAAAGTAGAGACGAAATTCAACCCTTCGAGTCGAAGACTCAATCACCGAATGACCACGACACGACTCTGTATACACACTTTAAAGATCGACTTTACTGGAACTGGACGAAGTAAATAATAATGACTTCAAAAATTTACCGTAAACAAATCTTTAAGAGTGTTTCCTTCTTTATTATGAAATTCGATCCATTGATCAATAAAAAGAAGTGGAGATTTTAGATACAGATACAGTATCTGAGCTGAAAAATATATTATACTAGAAATAAATAATTTGAGTTGCGATCTGATTTGTGGACAGTGTTTGTGTATCCTAAAATTTAGAAATGCATTTGTATTCTATAAGAAACATACTTTTCTATAGAAAATAATAAAGCTATAGAGATCTTTATGGAGATTTAACACATTTACAACAAATACATATTTTGTATAAAACTATTTTTTTGTCTTTCCGACTTTACATACTTTATTTGTACACAGTATACAAATGTATCTGGATTTTCAAAAAAAAAAAAAACTACGAGTATATTCCTATTTTATTTACTTAATTAAGAAAGTAATGGATTCATTGAACGTTATTGCTGGCAGAGAAGAAACTGTCTCCTTCGGCCTTAAATTTCACACGGAACAAAATTGTTTGAAACTTTCATTTTAAGGGAATTCGTTTAGGCCGAGGACTTTACATCTCACTTGTGAGTCTAGAATTCTACTGAGTGTTCATGTTTGAAAGTAGTTCCATTTTTTAAGAGATTCGTCAATTTTGGTGAGAGAGAACCTTCGTGATGTACCAGTTTACTTGTCCATTCTTCTTGAGAAGCGTAACCTAGAGTACAGTTCAGAACAGCATCTAAAATTTTATATGTTTTTCCAAGAGACATTGATCAAGTCTTAGAAACATTTTGATTTATCTGATATAGATGTTAGTCGAAATCAAGTAATCATTGATAGCATCTATTGTCGATCTATTGAAATCGATCAATCAAAAGTGGTTCACCTTCTGGTTGATCTTTTACCAACTTTAATCGTATTTGGTGATTATGAGAATATTAAGTTTTATAAGAGAAATATAGGGTCATGTGTAAAAAGATGAGATCAATCTCTTACTGAGAACGTTCTTAGAATGTTATGCAAAAAATACGGAGTGTTGAGATCGATTTCTTGAAAAAAGCTCGATCTAAGATAGTTCTAGTCTTCCTCTTCATATGCAAAAAGATGAGTAAATGCTTGATTGCATGAGATCGATCTCATATACTGTGTTGAGCACGGGTTTTCTTTTACTCAGTACATACTTAAACAATTCGTGGTCTTTTTATAGAAAATGAAAAAATGATGCAGTTTTTTTGAATAACGAAAACAATTTTAAAAGATCCGTAAAAACCTCATAAAAAATAAACATTGAATGTCTTCTTTGATTTCGTCTTAACGCACAGAAGCTCAAGTTCAAACTATTTTATACGAAGATCTTTGAGAAGGTTTTCATATTCATTGAGTTTTAGCTGTAGAGATTGTACTCGTTTTTTGCATATGAAACTGCATCCGAGTTTGCTCGATCGATCTCACATGCGAGTTCAAACTCTACAGCTCGGACTCTGAGAACTTTCTAGATTTTTTAAAGTAGTCAAGTTACTTAAACGTTAATGAAGATACCTACACTGAGTAATTTATCATTTCTTTAACGCCATTATTTTTTGTTTCGAACTATATGATATTCAGTTTTTTAATCTGCTTCCTCTGCAATACTTGAAATAAAGTTTGAAAATACATATTGTACATACATCAGAAAATGTTCTTGTAAATCCAGCTTAAAAGCTCTCATTAACTCATGTCTCTATAGTCTATTCACTGTAGCAATCGGCCTTTTTGTACGTTAGAAGAATCACAGATCTTCTAAATGACGGCGGCGGGACTTCACTTTAAGACAATTTATTTTATAAAAAAGTGATTTAAGTTGGGAAAGAAAGTACTTCATTGAAAAACTCATATGGTATCCCGTCTTCACCAGCAGTTTTACTTTCTTAACCCTTGGAAATTACAGAGATTTTAAAATCAAAACTCAAATCCAAAATTGACTTCTTTATTCCAATTTAAAAAACAGAGACATTAAACTCTGACAGTCTTCAAGAATTTTGAACAAATTTGATCGTTCTCAATTTCCGTTTTTTTTTTTTTGGATATAAAATTGTTTTGATGTGAATTTTTTCTATTCTCTTGAAAGTATGCAACCTATTTATTGCTTACTTATCATATCAATTTAAATATCCATTTCAAATGAAAACGCCAATTTTCGTCCCAACCGTTAAAAAAGAAAATATAAAAACAAAAATCTAGGACAGCATAATTAATTCTTACTGCCATGAGTGTACATATATTTTTTTACTCAATTTTTAGGAAATTATAAAATTGATATTTCGTTTGTGGTTATTTTGTACAAATAAAAAATTTAAATTTATAAGCATTACGATTACGAACGTTTGATGTTTTTACTTAGTGAAGTTTTAACGATTTGTCAAAGTTCTGTGCATCCAATTGGAACTAAAATTAAAAAATTAAAAAGTCTATTTAATAGAAAATTAATCTTTTAATATTGAGTTCAAAAACAAACGTCAAAT
Organism: Scaeva pyrastri; assembly: GCA_905146935.1. NCBI lineage: Eukaryota > Metazoa > Arthropoda > Insecta > Diptera > Syrphidae > Scaeva > Scaeva pyrastri. Next base: position 133,054,178 of record LR989927.1, read on the forward strand.
GTTAATATTTTTGGTTGGATGAAAAAGCTTTTTGAAAGTAATGACTTTTTTGTTAATACATACATATAAAATTTAATTTATTGATAAAGTCAAACGATTTGTATGCCTTTAGAAGGTCTCTTAAAAACACCTTAGACTTTAGACGGAACAGAGTTAATATTTTAAACTGACATTCAAGATTCTAAGGATTTGAAACTTTTAACCTGTCTTCTATATCTTGGCAAAGCTTGATATATTGTGGAACATGGACCTGAAGAATAGGACCAACAATTATTTTAGTACATTTGTGAATAAGTTTGGACTAAACGAATCAATGGATTGACTCCTTCATTTCTTTGCTCTTTGAATATGCAGAAATCACCAAATCATAACATTACAAAGAAGCTCTAAAATAATGAAAAATTATGTCCACCTAAGCTTATAACTTCCATAAACAAAGTGTGTGGAAGTTTTATGAAAGAAACAGTTTCACAAAACTTTAACTTAATCTCAGTTTAAGAGTTACATAAATTTAAAGTTTAATTACTGAAACGTAAAGTTTTTTTTTTGTTCACTCCAATATTATCCCAAGGATAGCATAAGCGGACTTCAAAAACGGGATAATACCTACGAACAATAAGCCTCGACTTGAAGGTCGACTGTATCCTGGATGCACACTTGCACAATGCATAGGTACTAGACTCCATTGTAACGGAAAACCAACAGCTTGTTCATTGTTTAACCGACAAAGAGGACATTTCATGTGCTGCTGCTGCTTCTGGTCCTTCTGTTGCTTTCAAGACACACAACGCCCCGCGGAAATACAAAAGGAAATACACTTCATACAATGAAAAGGATGCGTGGTGGTGTGGGCAGGGATTGCCTAGTGTGGGCACTGATGATAGCATCGCAGGAGTATAGCTTTCATTCTTTTACTTACAATGACACAGTTACTTTCTTCTCAAGGACACCCGCTGTTCAAAATAATAGAAACTTTGCCAACCACAACCAACTGCTACGAGTCCTGTCACTTGGTCCAAATGAGTAGATAATTCTTCCGTTCAAGTAACTAGTGACAGTGAGTACGTCCAACGCAGTGGCCTGGGAACGGACACGGGCACGGGCAGGAACAGTGCGTTCATTGGGCGGTAGATTGCCCTCCTTAGTCCTTAACATTATCATCATCATCGTCGTCGCCGTCGTCGTCGTCCTGGTGACAGTACCTATATCCAAGACCAAAGTATAAAGAAGCAAGATTATGATGATGGCGGTATGATGGTTGGATAAAAAGAACCCAGCGGGACAAAATACTTGCGCTTTGTTGGATTTGTATTGCATTTTGTTTGTCGTCCTTGTTGTGTGTTGTCTTTTTATTGGCCTCAATTTTACTTCCTAACTATTTTATGCTCAGTAAAACCAGAAAAAAGAAATAAAGTAATTTATACTTTGTTGTTTTCATTTTGTTTCCTCGTTTGTTTTGCGTTTTATTAATATTAAAAAAAAATTGAAGTTTCAGAGGTTTGAGGAGTTCAATTGGTTCAAGTGGTTTGTTTTAGGTTTTGTTTCACCAAAAGCTAATTACTCACGACTTGGTTCGTTATATTTTTGGTGGCTTTAATTTTTAACTTTTCTGTTAATCATAAAATTGTTGTTCTAATCAAAAAGTGCCTTAATCGTCCGAGTGAGTCTAATTAATATTTCTCCTTGTTTTCACTTTTGTTGGGCGCCACTTATCATAAAACCAACAAAACCATGATCGGAGTCCTTTTTTCTTATGCTTAACACTTGAATTTCTACTTTTATTCTCTTGTTAGTCATAAAAAGGAAATAGCAAACTAGTTGTAAGCAATTATTATATATCTTCATCACTCTCCGCAGGTCATAAATTTTGTCTTCCTAGCTGGCAGAAAAAATAAAGTGAGAGTATACTAACAAACTTTTGGAGAAGAAAATCAAAAAAAAAAAGTTTATTATGGTACACAGGTAGTTTTTTTTTTTTGGTTGGTGCTAATGTCCAGTAAAAATATTTATTATCTTACAGTTTACCCTCCAACGCGTCAAGCATTCTAATATGCATTAATTTCTCATCACATCTCATGGATATACGACGCTTGATGGTTCAGAAGTTTTTTATCCTTGGATAAATTATAACATTAAAAATAAATAAAGATAAAAACAGAAATAGAAAGTTCTGATATTAAAACAATGGGTCCGAATAGAATAATTGATTTTCCAATAGTCAAATTTTAATATAAGATTTTTCCCAACTAAAGCAATACCGAATTGTGCAAGAATGGCAGCTATTTGTTGGAAAAACTGAAAAAAAATTAGTTTCGTAAAACTTATCTCATATCGTTATAACCGTCATTTTCGGAAGTTTCTAAATTGTGCAACGTGAGTTTGTTTAAACTTTTCGTATACGTCTTCAACACATCAGTGAAATTTCAAAACTTCCTTTTCTTATATTAAATTTGAATATCATGAAAAATCGAACCCATTGGAACTCGAAAAATCCTCGAAAAATCCGTAAAATCGTCACAAAATCCAAAATTTAAAAGTTCTTCAGACATATGAACCATAAATGTTCTAAGAAATTTTGTTAAGCATATTTTCAAGTAACTGAAATAACTTAATTTATTTTTATGCAGTAGTCTAGGCTTTGAATGGTTAGAATTAAGAACTCTAACACACACTTCAAAACTTAACTGACTTCGAAACATCCATGTCTGAAGGGAGAAGATAGCTTTTGACACTTCCCATTATTGAAGCAGATGTTTTAAATTAAACTTTTTTTGAGTAACTCTTCCCAGTAAAAAAAAAACTATCAGTTTCAAAAGTTCTTTGGATTTGCTATTTCAATAAATGCATCAGTGGGAATTCCATTAACAAAGATGTTATACAAATATCGGGATCTGTACCTGGCCTGATTCGACAAGTCTCCATTTATACTATCTCGGGTCAACACCATCCAGTTGTGTACTTCACGGTTTAGGGCGTCCGTCCTTGTGAACGGCACACCATCTATACACGGTGTCGCTTACCAAGTCCCCTTTTTGGTCAAGCTATTTGTCTAGTACAGCGAAGTCTTAATTTTTATCTCTTTTGAACGAATCTATACGTAAGAGGTCGGATGGGTCTTTTACTAAGCACCCATAGTTCTTGGATTCATGTATACGTATAAGTGAGGTCTGGCAGGACCATCGTCCTGTACAACAGCAACCAACATTGGCTGAATTGTTTTCAACAAAAATCGTAGGTTATGGCTTATCATGTTTTCTTATCTTGGGCAAAGATGATGATGATGATAGAAAACACTCGGGTCCGTTCATGAGACTATCTGAACTCTCTCAATAGTGTGAAGGCTATTTAAAACATTTTTTTGCGGTTCATTCAGCTTCTGGGTCTTCCAGGTCAAAAAAAGTATATATGCATCAATAGCAAAGTTTTATCCAGTGCTGAAATATATGATAGCATCTACGATATCTCCACAGCATATCCAAGATCAAGTCATGCTCTTTGTTCAGAGCTTCCAGTGAAGTAAGTAGGGATAATTATTCAGTTTATGTTAAATTATTTTGCAACTTAAAACCCATAAACTGGAAAAGTATGGAATCCCTATCGAAATTCTCTGATTTAGAGTGATAGATGTCTTACAGAAATATTACATTACAAAACATATTTGATACTAGAGGACCCGGCTAACTTCGCCTCGCCCCAATTTAACGCAGAAACTCAAGCAATGGAAATTTGTTTGCATAATTTATAGATGGCCCAATGTATTTCACAAGATTATTAAAGAAGTGGATTGAGTGGCAGGATAAACGAAGTTTATGTCCTGGTTATTCTAATCATCTGTTTCGTTGTGCTGAATGTAAAAGAAAAACCGCAGATTGCTTTAATTTTTGTGTAAAATTCGGTCAATGTTTTTTGAATTAAAATAAAATACATTTAACCGGGATAAAAAACATATCTACTATTAGACACCAGGTAAATGCACTATCCAAAGAGCAGGAATCCGTACTCCAAAATCTTCTGTTACGGATCTTATAGACATCCCAAGAGATGGCATGCATACAAAAAATTAACTTTGCAAAGAACTACTCGACATAGTTAATCTGTAAAAAAGAGTGGGTAAGCGAAGCTACCAACTACGACCTTAATATGCTGATGGGTCGAGAAAGTCTGAGTCGACTGAAGCAGGTATCTTTGGGCCAAGAACCAAAATTTCAATATCAATGGGACAGTCCACAAGTATTTTTCAGGCAGAAGTGAATGCCATTGCGAAATGCGCTGAACCTTCCCTCTCTGACGGTGAACCAAATACTCAAATTTCTAAGGGAAATTAAATTAAGCATTGTAAATGGGAACATTCCCAGTGCTAGTAGGGGGCACAATAAATCTTACAGGTCGCAGTGCACAAACCTCAAAATTAAATTCATTCATTTATTCATAGACACTTTAATCTGTCTATGTGCTAAATTTCAGCCAAATCGGCTCAGTCGTTCAGAGTTATAAATTGTGTTACTAATATACGACTTAATTTTATTTACAACTAGCTGACCAAGCGAACTTCGTCTCTCCCAAATTTAACGTCTTAACATAAACTCCAGAGTACATGGTAATAAAAAGTAATAAAAAGTACAAAGTTCAAATTTTAATGTGAGAGAACATCCAAAATGGATCCAAAGCATAAAAATGAATTTTAATATTATCCGAAATTTTCTGAACTTTACAATGAATTTTTCACCTTTACGTCGTTTGAAATAATTAAATCAAGTGATAAAATACAAAACTTTTTTTAATATTTTGTGTTGTTACAGAATTATTTTTCGATTTTAATAGTAATTTATTGACTTTTTCAGATTTTTTGAAAAAAATTTTGTTTTAGTAAAAATCCCTATTTTTTAAAAACATAATTTTTATGTGTACAATTTTGCTTGTTGTTTAAACGAGAATCCCTTGTTAATTTAACAACACATCATGTTGACACAGCTAAAACGTGTCATCGCTGGCTTTCTACAAAAGTAGGATAATTCTTCATTAACCATTTTCTCTATTTTTCCAATACAAACATATTGTACTGCAGTAGAATCCTCCCTTCACCTTAAATCATTTTGACTTATAAGATGACAAGCAAAATCTTATAAAAATATACCTTTTGTCAATTATTATGTTATAACTTCTGATTTAAATTACCCAATCAAGCATAATTTTCTCTTCAGCATTTAGGTATCATAATTTTCCTATAGTTGTTTTATTACAATATTGAAGTTATTATATTCATATACATACGAAACCAATAAACATGTATTTTTATCTTATAAGCAATTCTCTACCCTCATGTCAACAATTTCCATAAGCCACAATAGTACCACTCATAGGTTAGGTAGATCATTTACAAACGATTCATTGAACCAATATTTATTATTATACGAGTATACGAACATCTTAAGTTTAATAGTTTTGTATTTGCCGGAAAGCCATTCCCAAAAACATAAACAATTAATTACCCACTATATACGTATACAGTATATACTCGTTCTGAGTTTCCTAAATCCTAACATCTTTAGAACATTTCTCAGAATCGAAAATAATGAAACTTGAGAAGTTGATGCTGACTTCAGCTAAAAACACTTAAATGTGTCACGAAATCGAACAGAGCCACCAACGATACGACGACGGATGGTGCTGGAAGCGCATCAGGGTAAAGGGGGAATGTGTTTTGTTATATGTTTATAGATTTCCAACATCCGCAAACTCAAGTTAATAAGATTATTGTTTATGAAACGGAACCGTTTTATTTGGAAGGCTTTGTCTGTACCCACCGACATGTTGACGACATGTTCGTTCGCCATCACCTCCCCGGTCGTGTCGGTCGTAGTCGTCGTCGTCATGTCGTTTTTGGGATACTGGAAGTGTTGGGAGCTCGAAGTGAGGTTAACGGTATATTATTTCAGGAAGAAGGGGAGCATGTTAAATCTTTATGGATGATGATGGTACTTGGTACTCAAGTCATACAAAAAAAAAAAAACTGGCGGCAATTCGAGTATCTACGTACGGCAACAGCACAGCGCTCCTCGAGCCACGACTCAGGCCCATCATCAGGCACAAACACAGACCGACCGACCGACGAGGCACACTTTGGGATGAACCCTTCTTCGCATTACTAAGACTGAGACTGGGAATCAATTTCATGCTGAACTACCCCATCATTGGCACTTCAAAGGCTTATACTTTTACTTTATCTTTCTTTTGGAAAAAAATAATTTCACACCTCATTTTCCATTTGGGATATCTTTTCACTCACATGTGTGATGATGTGAGTTGGTGCTATGATGGTATCTTTTTCGCTTAAGGTTTTTCACTTGAGTATGATTGAGGTTTGCCGCATATCGACTTAAAGCCCTTTGGGGGGCAATGATCCTTAAAATTTGTTCGCATTCAGTGGAGGCGGTTTTTTTTTCTGTTTTCTGTTTTGATGTGAAAAAGTTGGTGTTGGTGGGATAGTGCAAACATGTTTGTGTGTCCCACGAGAGATACGTCGAAGTTCGCTGATAAAGTTTTCTATATGGAAATAGAATGAAATGACTAAAATTTGATATGAAAATCTATTTGAAAGGATTTTGGGTATAGGTAAATATAATATACGGGTTATAATGATATTTGAGTAAATATTTAGTTTGGATATGCGGAATAGAAACTGCAGCAATACTAAGCTCATTTTGAAGTTTAAATTTATGTCATATACATATGTATAGATATACGAAATTGAATTTTTGAAGATATTAAAAACAGAAATACAATTCTGTATATATTCTATAGGACCTGCTAGATTTCAGAGCAGTGCTAAAATTTTTGCATAAACATTCATAACAAACTCAATAATTTTCGTTTTATATTAATTCTATTCTCATTAAAATCAATAGCATAATTAAATTCATTAAAATATAAACATGCATTTGTAATAGGATTATGTTTAGCATAGAAAAGTTCATTTTAGAGTCAAAGAATAGGTAGTCCAAGATCTTTCTGGTAATTACATCTCTGAAAAATTTCATTATAAAATTTATATAAAAAAGATATAGGATTTTGAATTTTAGAAAATGTAACGAAGCTGCACTTTTTGTTATTGAAGTGCAACCTATTAATCGTACATTATTTTAAAATATTATTAAGGTCTGCTTAGATCATGTTTGCATCTAATATGGAATTTATGTTTCTAAAAACCTTAAAGTCATCAGCAAACAAAAGAAATTTAGAGGAAGAAAAAAAACTTGGCAGATCATTTATAAAAAGAATAAAAAGCAGTGGACCCAAATGACTACCTTGTGGTACACCCGACAAATTTAGGTTAGGTTAAAGTGGCTGCTGGAAAGAAGGTCAGCACACTTAGACCATCAATGGTTCATTGTGATACCACATAAATTATTAGATCCTCCTACTCGTTGAACCATTTGGACATTTGTGTTTGAGACTGTGAATGTCTACGTTATTTATATCGCTGGGATCATAGTAGTAGAAGTCTCCGAGGTGTAGTCTACATTTTTGTGAAAGCGCAGGACAATAGCAAAGAAGATGAGGAACTGACTCTTCTTCTTCCTCATCCATACCGATTCTACAGAAATCGTTTGCCGGAGCTCCAAGTCGTAAGGCATGTCTGCCAATTAAACAGTGACCAGTAAGGACAACTATAACGGAGCTAATGTGCCTTATCGAGATTAGTTGCTTTGAGCGTTTAGCATCATCAAGCTTTGGCTAGACAAGTGTTAGATGTGTTAGAACACCTGTGATTCAACTTCTTTATGATATCTGGTTGTAGTATATGTTTACATGTGGCTAGAGGTATGTATACCGATATTAAATTTGTTATCAAATAGTGGAAGACATGTTCGTCTGCTTTGCAATTACCTGGAATGTCTATGGCCCGGCCGGCACCCATATCAGGTGAATGTTGAATTGACCGGCCATCTCCACCAGAGATGATCTACAATTTTGGCCTACTTTTAAATTTGTGGAGACTGATTCTAAGGATTTTATGGCTGCGTGACTATCCGAGAAGATGCGTATATCAGTTGACGATATATCACGTTTTCCTTGAGCCAAGACAGGACTTCTTTGATGGCAAGAATTTGGCCTACAGTGTTCGGGGTAAACGAAAGGAGAGACTTAGATTTAGTCTGTCTGAGTATATGCCTCCTCCAAATCCCTAGTCTGTTTTGGATCCATCGGTGTAGAACTGGATGTCTTCTCCTGTCCATAAGGTCACTCTATCTCCAATTAGGATCTAGAATGGACAATTGGACACCTTCAAGTTTTTATCAAAATGGGGGGTGATGTTAATGTAATTGACGTTACAAGTTTGTGATCTGAAATAGTTCAGAATTTTTGAGTGGCCAATGTTGTTATTAATCCACCTCACCGTGAGAAGGCTGTCTAGCGGTATGAGATGGAATAGAACATCAAGCGCTGCGGTGGGGCTTGAACAAGTTGCACCGCCCATAATAAGGCTAGCATTTCTTTGGACTTTGCTTAGCTTATCACGGTTAGCAGCTATTTCTAATGCAGTCCACCGTACCGCTATACCATAAGTAAGGATCGGTCTGATGACCAACTGATGATGCGCAACTAATTAAAGATTAATCAATATACAGCGTGTAAAAATTGACTTTCCGAAGCAAAAAGAATAAAAATTGAACGTCAAAATCAAAACTGAATAAGCTAAAAATTGCTAACTTTTGTAAAAAAAAACACAATTGTTGGCACTTTTTCCATAATCTTGGGCTAAAATGGGTTAATTAATTTTAATGAAAGTAGGTTGAAAGTTTAATTGCTTTTCTAAATTGGTTTAATGAAAAGAACAGCTTATTTTAAATGATTCCCTAATAAGATCTTGTTTTTTCAATACATGTATGTATCTTCATAATTTATTTATTTATAATTTATTAGCTTATAACTAAAATTATAAAGTAATATAAGGAAGAGCACTATCTACTTAGGCTTTCAGCTCTTGTAGCTTCATAAGAATGACTTATTCATAAGATTTTAATGTCAAAATCTATCTTGTGGTTGAATATTGACTTCCCATCAACCAAATGCCAACGTTTGAACTACTTAAATCCCGATTTTTTAAGCACTAAACATATCAAGCAATTGGATTTTGATTGTTCCCAAAAACAAAAACTTCAATCAAGATTTTTTTTAGGGGATCGCAATACTTTTTTCATAACAAAAAAAATCTCATCATCTTTACAAAAAAAAAAATATACAATAATATAAGCCCCAAGCCTACATTTTCCTACTTTCGATGTTGACTATTGGTTTTTCATTTCCTTCTTCCCGAAACGATATTATTATCTTTCGAGTCACGCATCTCATTCAGAACGTCCCTAGAATACTCACAGGATACGCTCAATCGCATCTTCAAGTGTGTCACGATTCACGGAGAAAAAAAAAAAAAAACTAAAATAACTAAAAACAAAAAAATTGTCCGTCCGTCCGTCAGCGACTTCGACGTCAGTCGTATTCGTCGTCGTCGGTTCCATTGGGTAGTTATTAACTCAACAAAGATACACTTTGTCCACTTTCCTTACGAAACGGCCAATTTCGCCCGATGATGATTGTTTCCCCCCTTCATGTGCACCGAGCTGTTTGAGTTAAGTACCAACTCTTGTTCACATTGAGTTGAGTTTTTTTTTTTTTTGTTATTATTATTATTGTTATTATTTTTTTGTTCGTCTGCACTTGGTCTTTTATGTGACTCAATTCAATTTACTCCGCACTCTCAAATTGGTCGGAAACAATAAAATTTATTAAGTGTAAAAAAAAAGGATAAGACCATTCGAATCTTAAGAGGGCACAGAAATAGACCCTTGTCTGGGCACTATTCAATATCTGAATCTGGTGAAAGTGGTTCACTTAATTTTGAAATGCTATCGATTATGTGGTCAACGGTTTTGTAGTGTGTCGTTGGGCATTTAGTGGAGTTTTATTAAATGATCTCCAGAGGAATTTTTTGGTGGTATTATAAAATAAAAAAACTGACATAATTTATAGATTATTTGTATAAATAGGGGTAGGTAAGTAAGTACTTGAAAGAAATAAGTACAGTTTTTTGAGATTGTTTTCTGAGTCACTAATTGGGCCACTTGAAATCGATCATCGAAAAACTATAATAATAATATAGTTTTCAAGTGGATGGAATACACATCATCTTAAGGTTTGAGAGGATAAGGGTAAACAAGTGTCTTTACACTTTGACATCTGTCATTTTTTACTGTCACACTTTCTTTGTGTAGTTGACATGAGATATTTGTTTTCGTTACTATGAATCAAAGCGTGAAAATAAAACTGGGTCTTCGGAGCAGAGTTTTTAACAAAGACTGGTTTTTAAGGGATGAAGGATCAATAGATAGTTAGACTCTATATAAGACTGCTTTAACCTTGCGCGACCATGGAGCCAATAATTGTGTTCCAACTATAAATTTTGAAATTGAGAGACTTAATAGCAAATTTGTATTTCTTATCTAAATAAAGTGGACAGCAACCGTTGTTTTTGGTTTGCAAGTATTTTTAAGTGGCAGTTAGTTCATTGCGTAATTTTAATATTTACTTCAATTGGATTGGTGTTAAACAGAAACTTTGATTTCTATTGTAGAATTAATTTCATTTCATTTCGTAGAATTCCTTATCCATAGAAGTAGAGCTATTTAAACGGAACCTACGTAGCAATAAAAGCAGATGAGCAGATTACTTTACGTTGGGACATTTTTTGCAACAATTTTTATTACAATTATTGTTTTATTTTGTAGCACTATTATTTTGCAAATTAAAAACTAACATGGTTTCAAATGCTCGTTGTGGTATTGCCAGTAGATGTCATTATGTCCATTACTTTTGACAGCTGATTCATTTGCATAATCTTTTAATCTTATTGCTGTCAGAAGTGCGTTGCCATAAATCAGCATTGTTTCTGTAATTCAATTGAATTTAATACATTGTTTTGACACTATTTTTTTGAACACTAAAGTTTTCTTTGGCAATAATCTCGAATTTCTCAGTTTTTTGCATTGTCGCCGTTTTCATTACAAAAAATCGAATCGGAAAACTTTTTATTGAAAAACATTGTGTGTTAAAACTCTCTCTTAATTTTATTTAAACAAATCACATTGAAATAATTGATATGCTGTGCTTTATTATCACTTATTTTAAGTTTATCTTAAGGCGTTAAATTCATACGAGTCGAAGTTTTCCGGGTCCGCTAGTAAATATACCCACTATAAAATTAAATCTATTTTGTTATAACACTTACATTATGCATATTACGAGAACGACTGGTTCAGTATTTATGGTGTTTGATTTGTTGTATTTGTCTCTCCGATAAGCAGAAAAACATTAATAAATTAATGAAAGAATAAAATAAACACAAAAACATATTCCTATTGAATATACATGTACATATACATTTTATGTAAAAAATTGATTCTGAGACTTAACAAATTGCACATATGGCTCGATGACATCCCGAGGCCCTTCTGAAGCTTTATGCAAATACTCCAGATCAAGAACAGCGAGTGTACCAGCTGACCTCTTCGCCATTTAGGTTCCATTCGACAGAAGTACATCAGCTATCCGAACAATTCCATCCTGACCAGGGATAACCTTTGTCACTCTACCAAGCCTCCATGGGAATCGAACCTCTCCTTGTTTTTTATTTTTATTATTATTATTTTTATTTTCGTTCAAAAACCTCTATTTGCTATCGCACAATTTACAGACATCAAAGTACAGAGATATGATTTTACATAATGTATATCTTTCTACTGAAACAAACAATTTAATTTATAAATAAAGTAGGATACGAAGAAAAAAAAAAGTGTGCAAAAAAAAGTAATAAATATAACAAAAAAAAGTGTATTATAAAATAAACCATAATTAATTGAAAAAAAAATGTATGAATAACAAAAAAAAAAAGATAAATAAATCATAGCAGATCAGAAAAAACTTTTACAATTTATTACAAGAAAAATTACAAATGAAAAAAAAAATAAATATATAAATAATTAAATTAATAAATAAATAAATAATTAAATAAATAAATAAAGAAATTAACAAAATTGATACACACGTATAAATAAATTAATACAATAATATACAATGATATATTACCAAGTTAACAAATAATAAACAAGAAGGTGACATGCACAAGTAATCCTGTATCACATGTTTAGATCGTTAATGAGAGGATTCTCTGGAATATCGCATCGGACTCTAAATGTGTCATTGAGTTTTCGTATTCTATTTGAGATCAATTCAACATTAGCTCTGAGATGAAGATCTAAAGTAGAATGGTCCCAAGGTAAATTCAGCATCATTTTAAGGTTTTTGTTCTGAGTTATCTGAAGTTTTTTTAAATGGCATTGGGAACAACTGCCCCAGATCTGACATCCGTATTGTAGGCATTCAATAAAATATAAAAAATAATTTTTCAATGTCATCTTTTCTTTGATGCACCTTGTACGAATACATATTTTACTTTATATACTGAAAAGCTTTAACATTCCAATCGTATGATCTTCCCTATGTAAATAGCATACCGTTTTATGATTTTGTTATAAATATAACTCTCGTATTGCTAAATATGCTCTTTTTGTAATAAACGATTATAGAGAAAAAACCAAATAGTTCATCATTTTCATTCTGCTTTTAAAAAAACCCCACAGTATAAAAGAATGGCTTGGAAGATAGTTTTGTATATTATGATTTTATTTTCTTTAGAAAGTAATGATTTTCTATTAATGAATGAATACAATAATTTGATTGCAATATTTATTTTTTTTATTGTTTGCATATTATGTTCCTTAAATGTAAGTTTGCTGTCAAGAAATATGCCCAAGTATTTTACATATGGTTTCCACCTTATAGGCTGTCCACTTATAAAAAGCAGGTTCTTTTCCTGGTGAAAAAGATAGCTTGAATCTTTTCGGCATTAAGTTTTATTTTCCACTTAGTGTAATATTCTTGCAATATTCTTCTCTCCTTGTCAGTAACAAGAACAATGCTTCCAACATCTACTGATGGTTTCGCGTCTTTGTACCAATTGGATTGCCTCGTAATCTCAGGAAGGTAGTCTGTGTCTGTACAGTCTGCTTCATTGATCATTTACAGAAAACATTCTGAGAGCTGTAATATCGATCATCATCACCGAAAACAATTGAATTTGGAGTAAGTGGTCGGGGATCCTCTGGAACGACGGGTATGTGAATCAGCGGCCGCCTGTTAATTTGGATCTGTGCCTTCAATATCGCATTCAAATGAACGTCTTCTGAAATCGTTACTCCTTTCAATGTAAAATCGATGCTGGTTTTAATAGATCTAATTAGGCGTTCCCGTGGTCCAACCATCCACTGTGAATATGCTGGTATTAAACGCCAGAATTCGTAGTGAGAAACATCTGGTCTACCGAAAATCGCACGCAACAAGTCCATAATCGCGTCTGCATCTGTCGAGTACCTCAAGCTATCGCTCACGATGTTATATGCTTCACCTGTTAATGCCTTCCTAAGACGGGAAAAACATATTCTTTGGCACTGAATCTGCCCTCTAAAGATGTTCAAAGTATACATAAGTATGTTGACTTAGACTGTGCGCAATTTGACAGGTGTCATTGGTGCATTGCCATTGTCTATTGAGCAAAATGTGTTATCTATTTTTATTGCTGCAATTTAAGTCTTGCATTTTATTACTCTGATTAGAATTCTACAAACTTGTTTAAAATGTCTTAGCATATGCCCTTTTCAAAGTTGCTTCAAATATTCTTCATATTCCTAAAAAAAACAAAAATTTATTAAGAATAAAAAAATGAATTATAAAAATTATAAAAGTCATTAGGCAATTTGTTATGATTATGACATTTGAATTTATTAACACACACACATCAAAAAATTAACCACCTTATACTCCAACTTTTCAGAGAAAAACAATTTTCATTTCGAATATAAATGAATGCCTTAATTTTGATTTTTTTTTTTAATTTCTATAAATTCACTCCCTGGTATGTTTGTATATATGTAGATAACAGTCCTTCTATTCCTACTTGTCGTAGCAATTAAATCATCCAATTTGCTTTGTCTACTATGGCTAAAAGAATGATGAGGATGCAAAAAATATTTATGGGATGATTAAAAACATTAAAAAAAAAAGATGAATCATAAATTCACTTAATAATACCTACTATAATTTTAATAAGTGCTCACTAAGCTGTTTGCACTTTTCATAGTCTGTAGAGTTCAGTTTCATGAAGGTACTGAATTTTTCATTTATTCTGTGCGGACACTTAACGTCCGACAATAGGTATTCGATCCGATACAAGCCATCTAGGTGTGCAGTTCGATGTTCCAAGGATTGAGGCATCCTGTTTAACAATATCTCTCCATATCGTAAGCATATGTGGGTTGGCAGACTGTCGCAGAACATTTACTACAAAGGATTTCCGAGATGGTTCCTGCCAAGCCAACTGGAGTCTACCGAGCTTAATTTTGTTAACGATATCTGATACAGTTCATGATTCTAACGTCTCCGAAATCATTCTACCCTGGCTGTGCTGTCGTAGGCGACCTTTAAAACCATAAACGGATGATAAGATGGAATATTGAATATTAGAAATTTTTCCATCGCCTGCCAAATAGTACAAATCTGATCGGGTCTTGATTTTTCATGAAATGAAGCCCCACTAATTTTGTTAGTTTCCATAAGTTAAACCAAACCCACATGAAAATTCATCTAATGAATAAACACTGAATGTCAATATACAAGAAGCTTTGGTTGACGAAATGACCAAAAATGGTCATAAAGTACTTCCAACACACTCCTACCATACTATAACGTCAATGTCCCATTCCTTACCATGGTATGTACATAAATTATCCTAGAGATCTCATAGCCGATGTGAAAACTGAAAACTGAAAACCCACAAAATCTAAATTCAACTTTTAATGGTTTAAGTTTGGCTCTCGCTAATGAAAAGTAGATTTTTTCCATCGTTGCCAAAATCTTTGTCCCAGCCAACCAACTTACCATAAAAAAAAAAAAATACTCTCCCATAGCCCAGCTATTCCTATAACCAAGTCATAACGGTTGATGAGTTAAAAATTGTGCCAACCGGATGATGATCATCGGACAAAGAGGGAAGTTCCTTCTATATGAGTCTGAGTCTCCTTTAATATCCTATATCTAGAATCTAGATAGCCAAAACGATGATGCGCTGAGTGGATACAGATACTCATATACAGAGTCTACATACATAGATACTCTATGCATCTGCACGCCTTGATGGAAACAAATTAACAAAGATTTTTCATTAGTGTGGATTAATATTAGATTTCATTTTTTAACGATGGCGACCGACGCGACGATGATGATGGCAATGGTGTTTTGAACTATGTACTCGTACTCTCGTCGTCATCCTTAGATTTGCAGTCCTTACGATTTGCAATTGTGATAGTGTGTACCGTGCTTTGTAGGTTTTTTTTTAATGATTTTTTGATTTCTAATTATTTTTTGGAAAACGAAATGAGACGGAGGACGATAATAATAATAGAAAAGTTTTTTTATGTTAAAATCATTTATTTGGGTTGTGTTGAATTTTCCCGATATGTTTACATTTTAAATAGTGGTTTGAAACGAGAAAATATTTATATATTCTTATAATTTAGTATACAAACTTATACGATAAAAAAACATCTATACATATTTGAGTTATTTAACCATGATAATAATCAAGCAATATTTCTATATGACGTATTTCATTTTTTTTCTAATGAAAAACTAGAGCTTTTTTCTTCCTCTTGAATTCCCCATTTGAGTCAAGTCCTTATCCAGCTTGACACTTTTTGAGCCTAGAAAATGTGGCGGGGTGGGACTATGTTTCTTTAATTTATAGGTCGTATCACAACCTTTTCCAACTTAGGAAGCTTTGCATTAATCTTGATGACCAATTGATCCAATCTTCTCTTTTGGACATCCTCCACACGTCACGGCAGTACGTTTACTGGTAGATGGGCGACTTATCGGTCTTTTTCTTTTGACCTAAGCTGACACGGAACTTCAAAGTTGACAGAAGTGCCTATTTGGTGTCTCCTCGTGGCTCCTGCGTGCTTGTATCATTGATGCCGCAGTTTCTGCGAACATGGTGGTGCATGGTCGCAAAGGGTTATTGGACCCTGAGTTTTAAGAGACTCATCCACCTACAGGTCTGGAAGCCTTACCAGAGGCTATATTCTCTTACCACGGGAGATAGTTCTCGTTCTAGTGCCCCTAGTGATCGTTGTGGTTGTTTTTACGCGAATGAGGGAACACCTGGTATCAATGAGTACCGACCATCTAATCCATTTTTACAAGAGGTGTTAGATATCCTCACCCTATGCAAGGGGCGGGCGGTAAGATATTAAGTCTTACTTAGTCTTAATAAGACTTTGTAAATCAAAAATAGAACAAAATATCAAACCAAACTGCGGCGTATCCTAGCGCTTTTCCTTGGGACCGATATTGTGCGTAGGCTCACCGTCACCGTGGAATGAGTTCCGCAGAGAAGGTGTCCACGTTAAACTTTCATATTCTGAACCAATAACGCAATTTCAATGAAGTCTGAAAATATACTGCCTTAAACCTTATCATTTAACTTCAATGTCATCCGAAACAATTTTACGAGTTTTCGAGATGTTTTTTGGCGTTACCATTTCTTGTTGCCTCACTGAATGGTATGCATTATTTGTGCCTGTGCAGTTACGACGACGTTCTTTTTTAACATCAAAGAAATTATTATTTTTTTTACACTTTTACTAACATGGCAGTCCAATAACTGGAGGAATTTTGAATTAAGTGTCATGAAACTTTGACAGTATTCTAGTTGAGGTTGGTGCTCTTAGACATTGATAGATATATTTTATTGTTTTGAAGTAGAAGTTTAAAAAAAAAAACAGAAGTTTTCAATTCCAACAGTTGTCAAACACATTGACAATTTCTGTTTTTTGGTTAAACTTCAACGCCTACCGTTCTTCAAATGTCATACATTGTTATTATGATGTTTTTAATAACTCCAACAATCTTTGTGCAAAGATTGAAGGTTCTATGGTATCAGGAAGAGCATCACAGTTTCGAGTGAGTTACAATTATCTGGATTTTTGAACTGCTGTAGATTAAGGACAGCTTAAACCATTGATTTGAATTTTTTGTTGTATTATTTGGCTAACTGATTTTCTAAAAGTTGTGTAGGCACTCGTGAGTATAAGAAAATTGTTTGAAAATGTTTATGTACAAAGTTAGTAGTTTTTTAGTACCTAACTTGTTAGGTCACACCAATAAATTTAACTAAAAGTGTCAAAAATTCTTTTTCGGCTTAAATACATCATCACAACAAGCAATGATATTGACATTAAATGTATTTTATTTTCATTATTATGCATTTTTCAATATGTACTTAAATGATAAAATGTTGACGAATATCATTGACATTTGGCTGGCTGGAATTCCATCGTTTAAAATTCAAAGATCCAATCTATACTTCCTAGATTTCTTTTGATTTCAACATTAATTCCTGTTAAAAAAAAGAACATCCACAATAATAATTAATTGGATACATTTGACAAGTTAAAATATCAAGATAAAATGATGAAGATCGAATCAATTCACTTATGGACCTTTATACAAAACAAGGACAATTGCTATATGTTTGCATAACATTTATAAATGCAATAAAAAGTACTTAATAAATTAACCAGGTAATGAAAATCATTCGTTTAAACTGTAACTCATTTAAATAAAATACACACAAACTTAATTTATGAAGGACATTAGTGTAGGTTCATTTCGCTCATCATTGCCACATAAAATCAAGTTCTGCAGCAATCAGAGACCTGGGAATTCCGATTAATTAAAAAAATTTAAACAACATAATTTTTCTGCATGAGGAATACACCTGGAACTACACCTCTTAAATCATCATTCATTATATGGTTCATGTAGTGCACTGATTTAAAAGGACAAATGAATAATCAAGAAAAGGAGTTATTAAATTATATGAGGAATAAGGAAGGACCTATGAAGTCTTAAAGTGCGATGGATATCCTTGTGTATGAAATAAATATTTGTAAATTTAAAAATGTATGCCTTGAAAAGTTCGACAGCTGATTTGTTTCTGGCAGTCTTTAAAAAAAACAGCATTCTTTTTACAAGAAGCCCTATAAAGGTCCTTCTCGGTACCCCCCCAATCTTAACAGACACCCTATCTCCATCTACAAATCATGTTAAAAGTTGTTTCATGATTGCAGAATTTATAATTATGTAACAGAATTTGTATTCCTTCCATTTCTTGTACTCGTTTACTCCTAGATGTTGCCTGTTGTGTAGTCCTGTCATAATACACCAACAGTTTGTTGCAAGTTTTTCCAAGTTAATGACCTGTGACCACATCCTGCTAGACCGACACTACGACGCGACGACGACGACGACCATCACATCATCGTTATCGACAGCTACACCCGAAAAATGTTCCAGGCCTTGCTTTATTACCCCAGCACACGAGTAACGACAGAGCCGAGCACGAGTTAATCACAGTCTCTCGGTGGGGTTCTCGTCTGTCTGGCTATAGCCAGATAGGAAAAGGAACAAACTCATAGTCCTAGCGCATGAAATTGGAATTTTACCAACTTCACTCAGAAACACACATAGATAGATATAAGAACCGGTACAGACACACACATACTCGTATATAAAATAGATGGTATTATAATGCTTTTATTTTCGCATTAGTATATTCCTGGCTCTTAAAGATCCTGAGAATTTGGTTGCGTGCATGCCAAGCCTTTAACCCAAGCCTATATATACAACACCACACAGTGCTATAATGCCGGCGAAGGTAAGTGTGTGTGTGTGCAAAAAGAAGAGGTGGGAGATGTGGGTGTTCCTGACGTCGATGTTATACTACCGGATTTATGTGCTGTGCGATTGTGTGTATGGTTAACGTGCTTAAGGACGTATTAAGGACATGATTGCCACGTTTAAGATGCCTTTCAAAGGAATACATTTTTTTTTTGTTTCTTCTCTTGTGTTGTTGTCTGCATAAAGTTGACTATGGATGCGGTGAGGTGGTGGGGATGATGGCAGTATGGTGTGGTGGTGCTGCTAGGTGGTTATAGGTCTTTCTTTATTGCCTCAATTGACGTTTAATTACATTCCCCAGGGGTAGCCACACTATAGCTACTCGTATAAATACACAAATACATACCTCTGTCTTATTCTTAATTACAAGCAAACATGTAAAGGATTTTCAGGTGAATTTATCATCATGTGGATGAACTTGCTGAAGTGCGTTATTTCAAATTCCTTTAGTTAAAGACTTAAGATTTTGTGTGGATTTTTTTTTTTGGGGGGACACGAACACCAGGTACGTTTTTATTAGAAGACCTCAGAGAAGACAAAAAAAAAAATAAGAACAAAATAATTGTTGTCTTTAATTGATGAGGGATTTCATTGGGTCTTAAAATGTTCAAGCTTTTTAATATCATCCCAGTTAATATTGTCGAAGGAAGGTTGATTGTAAAATAAAAAGTAAAATTACAATCTCAATAAAATGAATCTTTCGTATCTACCTAAAAATTGTGTATTTGTCTCTTTTAATTGACAATTCAGGGCATGTTTTTAATACATGCAGTCAAAAGTTGTATATCATTTTTCTGGGAATTTTCAAAACTGATATCATATGTGGCTTTGAAATAAAAAAAAGATGGTGGTTTTCAACTCCCAGGATTTTCTCTAATTCTACTATATTTGGTTTTTAGTTAAATTAAAGGGTGTTTTTTTTTGACGTGTGGTTTTCGATCTGACAAAACTTTTTTCGGAGTGGTCCTTTTTGGACACCTATCACTTGATTTTTGCTTAGTTTGATTTGACATATCATAAAAAATAGACGTACTCTTTTACAACACTTGCAAATCATTAAAATTTACTACAAAAATAATGGTTCGAGGAAGGATTCTTTATATTTGGAGTGATCATAATCCACAAGCCATTGTTGAGACGCCACCGTTACATCCTCAAAAAGTAACTGTTTGGTGTGCTCTAATGGCAAAAGGAAACTGGAGGAAGTTGGTCATAATGTTACAGTTAATTAGTAACGCTGATTAATGACTTTTTACTGTCCCCATAATTGCTACAAAAAAGCTGTTGAAAATTAGGCCTCACGGCTGGCTGCTGCAGCGACTAAACATAAAATTATGTATCTACGTTTTATTTCTTCTTGAAAACTACACGTCTAAAAAAACACCCTTTACATGCGATTCATATATTAAGACGCTGCATACATAAGTTGAAAGGAGGCCAACTCAACATTATCCGGCAGCCAATTAAGTGGCTGTGATTGGGAAGTTGTTTATTGGATCTATAAATCGGTTCTAAATTAAAGGAACATGTTGTGAACTAACCTCATTAATTGATCATTTAAAAAATGAAAATTATATCACAGTTAAGTTTTTTAGCATTTAGATTTTAAACATTACTAATTTTCCTGTACTTTACCTACGTGATGCTTGAAAGGTCTCTGCTTAGGATAATGTGGTATTCCAGGTCTCTCTCGCAAAAATCGTTTAGTCGTCGGTCGGTACGAAGCTATTTTGCGTCTATAACCACCTAGACTCTATAGTGGTGGAGGTTCAGTCTTCCTGGTCGTCTAACCTGGGAGTAACGTTTTGTAGATTTTCTTGGCTGAAGCGTTGTTGTCAATTAGTCCGATGTGGTCCAGCTTGTACAGTTGACATGTTTTTTTTCTTGCCCTACATCTAAAGCTATAGTAAATTGAAGATTGAATCTTCTCACCCATTCGTCCCCTTCGCATATGTATATGTATGTATGACCAAATATCAGCCGAAGAATTTTTCTCTCAAAAATGTCCAATATACCAAACATATAGCAGTGGTTTCCTAGAGAAATTCTTCATCAAATTTCTGAAGTGTCGTTGATTGAATTGTTGTTGACTACCTTGAAATTACTGCTACCTACCTGAGTCACCTTTATTCCTAAGAAATGGACAGATGAGGCTTTGTTTTTGACAGCATACACTTTTTTCATACCTCAAGACCACTTTATTCATCCCCAGCTGTGAATGCTTTTAGTATAGCTCGCTTGGATTGACCGATGATACTTTCATACCATCTGCTCTATGATTAGGTGAATCTCCTTTTCTGAACTCTGTACATGCCTAGAATAGCTCAGATGAACTGTTACTTATTTACACTTTTTATATCGTATTTTGTGAATTCATGCAGGATAGCTAAATCAGTTTTTCGGGATCTAGAGTTCCGATATCCTCTCTAGAAGCTCATGCTCGACTAATGGTGGCTTTGAAACCGATTAGGTAGGTCTCGTCTCTGCTTGTCCATGGCTTTATTACCCTTTTCAGTGTTAGATCTTGGAACTGGACCTTCATTGACGGTCTCATGGTTCTTATTCAAGAATCCAAAAATATATTCGGAAATAAACTTTAAGACTTCAATATCTGAAGTTTTCTTTGTCATGGAGAAAACGAAGTTAAAAAATCTTCCAAATTCTTATACCTAAATCTAAATTCAGTCTTTTTTCAATGCTTAAGTTGAACGGCTAAAACATTTTCGGTATAAATGTCATATACGATATGATCCTTACTTTTGATTAAAAAGAAAGTTTGAGAAGGCCATAACCAGGTTACACTGATTTCTATAGGGATCTATAATTGTGACCTTACTATGTTTAATTCTACAAGGTTACTCGAAAGTCTGCAGGACGACTCTACATCAGCATATGTGACAAGTATAATTTCAAACTAAGATGTAAATTGGAGCTTTAAACTTATCTAATCTGCAAGAGACAATCTTGTAAAAGAATAAAACAAATACAATCCTCAATTTGGATCTTATATCTACTTACCGAAATTAAAGATGCTAAAGGACAACAATTCTCATAAACTTTATGTTTTTTTTTTTTGCCAAGTTTAATATCTCACAAGATTGGTGTTTTGAATATTTCAAGTTCTTTTACTTTTTTTTATTACGACCAGCCCCATTAATTGTATATTTTATTTGCTAATTTTAAAACCAGATAAGAGAGTACCTACCTACCTCCCCATCATCTCAACCGACCTAACCTATTTTGTGTTACCAAAAATTACAGAACCACTCCAATGATTAGATGTATGTGTGGGGAAAGAAGAGAGTGCTGCCTTTGGATAAATTAATAAATTTAAGCGCTTGCACCCCAAACATTGTGGCAATGAATTAACTTCCTTTAAGGATCGGTGATGGCGGTGGTGGTGGAATATATTTTAATTCGCAATGTGGCGACAAAAACACCTACACACTTACCCTCCTCCCTCGAAGAGCAACGGAACCCGGCCTATAATACACATTTGCTGAATTTGAATTTCATTCACAAACAGGACACAAAACGAGGATATGACGATGACGACAACGACGCACGACGCACGTCGAGGATTTCGCGTCATTTGCTTACACATTATATTTGTCCCAGTTCGAGAATTACCCGTCCTCAGGCAGCACTCTGGCAGTCGCATAGTGGCTTGGCTTAGCAGCTGCTCACCCCCAGCTCGACTTGGAGCCCATCCACACATCCGGCCCTGATATTTACTGCTACATAACCTTTAGCACACATAAGCCCTTGTACCGCATACAGTTATACATGCTTAGCATAACGATAATTAGATACTACACGAGCTTAACAAGGACGAGTCGGAGTTTAATGTTGCCAGGAGGAGGCTGGTATATCGTGAAACAGGAACACCAACAGCAACACAACAGTTAGGACGGGCCACGCTAGGATTACTGTAATTATATTTAAACAACACCAAGGATTCAACTCTATTGAAAGCAATAGGCCCAGGATGGGCCTTGGGCGACAGCGAGAGGTGGTCTTCAGTCGGTGTTGGTGTTGTGTTTCTGTTCCACTGTGTGCCTGGCCCTGGGAAGCGATACAAACGGACGTTTTTTTCTATGATTTGCCGCAATTATAATAATTATGAACTAAGAGATTGCAAATTTTCCCAGGATAAGTTTGGAAAGGAGGTGGAGTGAAGCCGCGACAGTCAATGGACTTAATGCCACCTAAGAGCCGGACTTTAGACAGGATAAACACAGGCAGGTACTTACCTGTGCTCCAAAGTGCGTAAGTGTTTCGTAATTGTTTTTGGAACTTTATCGCGGGCTGTTTGTGTCATGCCGAGCGAACATTTGTTTTGTGCGTTTACTTCGTCCGATAAGGACACCGATAAGGATACCCTTCCTAAGTTGTACTATATTCTAGTAGGTACCGCTATACACGCTACACCACATCGCAACCACCACCGGCACTGGGATGTTCGAATTTAACACCCCGCAAGTGTAAATGCTTACACGGTATGTCGGTTGGGAATGTATGTAAGATTGTTGTACGGCGACGACGACGAAGACGATGGTAATTTGTGCCGGTCGCCGCCGCCGCTGCCACACTGCGCAGTTGAGGAGTTTATTTAAGCGGAGCGTTTGGCACACTCTTTAAAAATTATGCAAATTAAACCCTCTGGAAGAAGTCCTTTGAGGTTGATGTTTGTTTTTTTCTCTCCTTATACATTTTTTGGTTTCTCTTTCTTGTAAAACCAATTTTCTGTAAAGACTTTTAACGAATTCAAAAATACACCGTAGAGGGTTCTATAAGGATATTCATGAAATCGTAAGGAATTATTAAAAGAATGAACTTTTGAATTTGAATACATACTCGTAGGTTAGAGGGTTTTGTATCCTACAATATAGGAAGGACCAAAAAGTTTAAGTGAACTAAAAAATTTACTTAGAATACCAACGAGCTGGGTTTTTGGGGTGTTGTATTTATATAGGAAGTACGTATAAGCGTCATTATGTTAAGAACTGAGCTTTTGATACAAGATATAAAAATTAGATGCCTAAAAAATAGTTTTTCCTCTTGTTGGGGACTTGGAAAATAATCTTTAAGTTGAAGCATACATAATCGATTTTCACATGTTTTTTATTTTGTAATTTTTCCATGGCATCAAGGAAACTTTCGGATACTAAAACACCAGAGAATATGGTAACAATGGTTGCAAGAAACGATTTACTCGTGTCATTTTAAACATTCGTTTTTGAATACAATCTTTTAAATGCAATCATTTCGTGTCATGCTAGAAGTATGAGTTCAAGCTCTGTCTGTGCCACCTAAAAGTAATTCTTGTTATCAAAAAGTGCTTCTAAGACCGTTTAAATTTTACGTCCCTTTTACCTGTGTCGTTTACAGGAATGGATAAAAGTCTTGAGTGTTTACATATCCTTAGAAAGAATTGTAAAAAGGTGTGAAAACTCACGATGAGGGCAGTTAATTCACTGCAGCAAAACGTGTAATTAAGTGCTTGCCAATATGTTCATTTTTTCACTCTCTCCATCTTGTTAAAAATTGAGCTCACCGAGACTCTGGACATGGATTTCCATTGACATTACCATTCTGATTTGCCTCATTTTTAAAGAAATATTCGGAACAATGATTCTACCATCCTATAAACCACACCGAGCAGTTATTTTAAAGGATATAATGGTAATTCTTGCTACTCTTGGGGTTACTCGTCAAGGCTCGTTGAACAAAATTTCAAGATAAAACATTGGATTTTGAGTTTTTCCAGATCCCATTCTCTGAAAATACGGCACAAATTCAATTCGGTTATCTTCAAATCCAGCCAACAAGTTGAATTTTGTCGAAATTCTTGATCCTCACGTGAAATACGCCAAGTTGTCAAAAACGACAAAACAAGCTGCTTAGAACAACGAAACGAAATCTGATTTTGTTACTTTGAATTCCCTCTTTTATAGAAACGGTAGTTCTATATATTTTTTTTTTAATATAATTTCGACGATGAATGTACAAGTGCATCAGTCAATTGAATTTTATTCATTTTTATTCTATCTGGACTTTGGTGTTGTACCTACACGTGCAAAGGACTTCCTTATGCTGAGGTTACAATAGATAAATAATTCACCAAACTCAACCAGCATTGCATGGGACAAGGATACGGTCCGTTCCGTAAAGTAAGCATCAAGCTTGTGCCATCACCTAGTTATCGTCCTTGCAAGTTTGTATGTGAGTATACATATAAGTTAGGTAAAATAGTGTGAAAAAGTCGTAGGTAAGGAAGAGAAGGAGATAGAAAGAGAGAGAGAGAAATAAAGTGAAATAAGATTTCCTGTCACGTAGTTTGTGTCCATTGCTTCTGGAAAAGGGATATCAACAGTTTAGTTTCAATGTTCGTAAACATCATCTAACTTAAGGAAAGTGGATTTTGTATGATAACTGTTACATTATTATTTTTAGTTTCTATTTAACAAAAAAATTGTAAACTAAATAGAATACGTATGCATCATAAACAAATTAGATTATGGCTTACATTTTCTAGTTTAAAAAGTTGTCACAGTTGTCAGTCTTTGAGGTAAAAGTTTGATGAAAAATTACGTCTTGACAAAATAAATTAATTTTCAATAATTTTTCAAGAAAACTATTCAAATATATTGAAGAAATTAGATAGTGGACTGGACCAAAACATCCTTTTCATATATTCTAGCTAATATTTTTCAAAATTGTCGCAAGAAATGCTGGAACAACCGGATTTTATAAAATAAGCTGATAGTTTTTTCTTCAAGATCCTGAAAAAATAGACTGCACACAAGATCTTCTCCATCTTAATATGTATGTATGAGAACAGTCCATCAAATATTCACATTACATCAGATCCTGTAAGAATCCCTAAAACATTTCAAAGCCGCATATGACACTTGTCAAGATGGCGAATTTGATTTAACCGAATCTTTTGATATTAAAATAGGCTCTAGAGAAAGTAATGCGCTGTTATGTGATTTCCTATACTTCGTCCTTGAAAGAATAGTGCAGAACTTCTACATTAACACTAAAGGCACTATTTTTCAAAAGATTGTTAAATACATTGACGATACTGAAATAATATGAAGAACTCAGCGGATTGTCTATAGAGTACTTTTTGTGTTCCACTTCTTGGGTATAAGAAACCATTATCATCATCCCATCTTTATTTGAAAACGCATAGCAGTAATCTTAACTACTATTCGCTTATTAAGTTCTGATTGGTTAACTTATTTTTGATAAATGCCATCTCCCAACATTGCTTGCTTATATTGTTATTTTCAAAAAAAAAAAAATGACAATTTCTATTATTGAATGTCCTTGCAATCGAGAATTTGCATCAAGGCCACGTCTAACAACTTCATCATCTATATTCGAAAAACGTTTTTGTCTCATCTCATTTTCCAATTGATTTCTGATTGAAAACTTTCAAAACGAACAACGGGTAGAAGGTTTCTCCTTGATACTCGTATCTCATCACAATTTTTGTCATCCTTCTTCAATCGATTTGTGTGGTTAGAAAATAAAAAAAAAAAAAAACTGTAAAAGCCTTCATCTTAGAAACATCTTGAATAAACTACTCTCAAGTCACCACACAGAGGATGCAACCACAACAAAAACCAAAATTACGCCAGGATATTTTGAAATATTAAAAAAACATAAAATGAAAATCTTACAACGAACACTGGATGCGCTCTTTTTTTATGTCTATGTATGCAACGGTTCATCTTCTATTCCATCTCTCGTCTAAAAAACGTGTCAGCACGTTTTCGAGCTGAAAAAAAATATAATAAAATAAGAAAGGAATAATTCAGTTTTTCCTTGACTTTGTGCATGTGCATGCTTAGCTCGGAGTACATACATATAGATAGGATGGAACCTATTGCTGGTAAAGTAGAAGCAATGGTTCATAATGGGCACGTCCTGGAATAATGGTCCATAACGAAGCGATAAAATTTTGCATAAACTATAAATTGGTTAACTTTTCGTCTGATTTTTGGAGGGCGAAAACAATCGTGGTTCATGAAGTTTCATTTCTGAATCCATCAGCAATCAAAAAGGAAACTCAGGGTTTTGTCAATGTTATCATGCCTGGAAATATGTAGAGGCCCTTTAATTTTAAGGACACTTTGAATTGGTATTTTCCAGAAATAATTTATACTAAGATTTTCTGAGGCTGGTATCGTGAACAATTTGGCAAAACTGATTGTTTCCATTGTCAGACTCAAACTTCATCAATCCGTTATTGTTTTTACTAAGCTCAATTCATTTATTAATTCTATGAATTGTGCTTTATATTTCTTAATAGTTGATAATAAGTTAAAGCTTCATTTTGATTATGAGGAACTAATGTTTCCGAAGGTCAAAATATCAACAATTAGCAATTGTTTTCATTATGATCGAATAATTTATTCTTTAAATTGTGCTTAATTCAGCTTAATAGTTGATGATGAGTTAAAGGCAAATTTCGATTATGAAAATCTTCTGTTTCCGAATGTCGAAAGTGACAAATTTCGATACTCTAACATATCCAGCTACTATCGTGCATCTTAAGGTACTTTGGTTAGAATATTTGGATTAACTCATTTAAATATGTCTTCTTGTTTCAATTCTCTCAAAAGCCAATTCATACTTAAGCCTTTTGATGCTGATACATAACTACTATACTAATGTCATTACCAGCCAAACTCAACTCTATGTACATGCATATGTATATGTTATAGAACTTATTTCTAAATCCTCATGAAACTCTACACAAATGTATGTATACTACTGAAACTGATGCTATAAAATCATTCATCTCCTGAAGGATTAAGGATTAAAATAATGTGTCATTTATTCACTCCATCTGACAGTTAAAGCACATAAAACCAAAAAGGATTCAATCACCCCTTTTTTTTAAGTGCCTCCATCGTTTCGTTCAAACTCATCTGTAAGCTTGTTCCATAGTGTCGGTGTGTAATTGAAGCAAGACGAAAAAAGAAGAAACATAAATCCTTAAAAATCCCTCTTAACAATTTCACTCCAAATCCAAGCAGCAAAAGCAGGAAATAAAAATAAAAATCAAAATAAAACAACCAACTTGACAAATAAATGACCAATTTCCTTATGGATCTCCATCGAATTGAACTCCATAAACGACCCATAAATACCGACAAACCAAAAAAATGTCTTCTTTTCTTCGGTTTCAAACCATCATCCATCGGTGGGGAGCATTGTGGTAGGAAAAAAACAATCCTTAATAACAATTTTGCATAACTTCTTTCCCAAAGCCATCATATCACCCCCATCTCTCCTGATATTTCCTCCCTCAACCCAAAACCAATCCTGAGGAAACAACTCAAAAATTTCGACAAACCAACACAGAAATAGGCAAAGGAAATGGAGCTTTATGGTAATGTCAGATAAATGCCATGGAATTTGTTTCTTTCACTTAACATTTTCTCTCTCCCATCCAATTACACATTCTCCCATTGCTTGACTGTACGTAAAAAAATAAATAAAAAATCCTTTTCTTCTTCCTTTGCATCCGAAACTTGCAGAAGGGTAAGAACGAACAAATAAGATATTGAAAGCGAATACATTCGAGTCCTTTTTTCTTGATAATTGGATACCTTTGGCCATGGATGAGGAAATAAGGATCGAGTTCGGAGACAAACTGAAGAAGCACAGAAGCAGGAGTGGTAGTAGGAGCATCACTATCGCCATCATTGCCATGAAATAAACGAAACCGGAAAATGTCATTTGCAGAATGCTTACGCAGGCAGCAAAATAAATTTGCAATCCTTAGGCAAGAGAAAATTCCTTAAGAAATAGGAAACCTATGCCAGCCAGCCATCAACTTGAGCAATTAGGCTGAGTACGTTTTTTGTTAAATTTAAAGAATTCATTTGGGAGACAAAATAATTGCTCAAGGATTTACGGCTTGTACATATTATAATGTGAATGTCAAAAAACCCTTGATGATTTTTGTTTAATTTATTTAATTTTACTTTCGTAATTAATTTACTGGTAAATAAAATAATTCTTAGAACCTTAGAAGTGCAGAAGAAGAAATCTTATGGCTATTCTAATTTTACTTCCTTACGCTTAATAGTTACCATCACGAAATTTCAAGGACTATTTTGTTAAAACAAAAGTGTCATTGAAGGATATTTCAAAAAGACCAGTCTGACATTTGAAGAAAGTTACTAGTGTTTATGAACACACATATTTGAACTTCTTTTAGTAGATTAAACGGTGGAAGAGAAATTTTGTTTGACTGTCAATTTTATTGTAGAAAAGCGTTGAAAGCTTTTTTCAAATTATAAACGTCTGCAATATTCAATATTTCAGATGAATTAAAAAAACACTTCAAGCCGTTTTCAGACCCACGTAAAATACTCTTAACTTTGACAGACTTAACTTGTCATACATTTCTTGTCGGATTACCACAATTTATCTAAAATGTTCGTTAAAAAATGATTTTTTTAGTATTGTGGATGATTGGATGATGATTACGATTTTTCTACTACCTTTTCAACTGGTGGTACATGGAATCAGATCCAAGTTTCCCAAAAAGGCCATCATCTTTTGACTAGTAAATGCTACACAATTACTAAAAATGACTTTTAAAATTCACTAGAAAAGTTGTGAAAATATTTCTGACACAGTTTCCCCACGTGAAATGTTCAAAACTGTAGAATATTTCTACTGTAGACCGTAGTACTGACGAAAATGCCGGTAAGTGTGTCGATAATTCTGGATTTTCATTGTTAAGCTACATTGACGTCGCCTATAACGACTCCGCTTATAACGACCACTTTTCCATCACTTGTTTAGTTTTCATACAGTTTATATTACTAGTGCAACGATCCGTCGGATATAACGACTACCGGCTATAGCGACCAGTTTTGCCTGGTCCCTTGACGGTCTTTATAAGTGACGTCGACTGTATTTGGTTTCCAGCATTAAATTACAGTGACGCACTGGCATTTGATAAATATTTTCTTTATTCTTATAAAAAATAAAACAATTTTTGTATCTGTTGGGTATTAATATCTACAAATAGCTTGGACCAAACCCAAGGAATAATATTTTTTTTACCAATCTAAAGCCTTGACGTTGAGCAATAAAATTTAAAGTCCTAAAAAAATAAATACATGTGTTAGAAAAACTAACCTCAAATTCTAAAAAAACAGTAAACATGAACATAATAATTAAATTACAATCTCATGTTAGTAAGACGTTAATGGATTTGTTCGCATTTATGATAACAGCTGCTGTCAAAAACGAATTTTGCTTCAAACTTCTAGCGTTGACTGACATATAACACAATATTATAACTGAAAATACAAACTTTGTTTTATAAATCTTCAAAACCAAATACATTTAAAATTACTAGTTTTAGTTTGTGATGCTTTTTTGGTACGAGGCTGAGGTAGGTTCGTGGTTTTACCCAAAGAAAGCAAAAAACTTAGGTTTAGAGTTTCAATTTTCCAGCAAACAACTTTTATTTCGGCGTTTGATCTTAAAGTTAAACTAACAATTTACTTCATATATTGCTTAATCTAACGTGTATTTTCTTAACTAAAACTAACACGGTATTTCATATACTTCACAAATAATAATGTTTTCATAATCTAACACGGTATTTCATATAATATAATTTCCCTAACTTCTACTGGGGTTCCGTCCCCTGTCCCTAGCACCAAACTAGGTAATAAACGGTCGGCTGACGCCTTGTCCGTCGTACACTTAGTAGAAGTGGACAGCGGAATACACGGGGGGCAAAAGATTTTTAAAGACCTAAATATTCGTGGATAGCATGTACCGGAGTATTAGCCGTCCTTGGGTTTTCTAACCTTTCGTGCTCAAGATTGGTACACAACTGATGAAGGTAGAAGACGAATTCCCACCACTTTTTCACTTCCCCATATGATATTTTCGGTTGAAAGTGGATGTGAATTATAAAAAGTGCGAATGAAAAATCACCTAATAAACCTGAGAAACCCATTGTAAGTTTAGCCACTGGCTTCAGTGTGGCGTTGCGTGTGCTGGCGTTGGTGTTGCGTGTGCGGGTTCGGGGACGTGAGTCGGTGCGGCGTCGGAAGTGTAACGCTTCGTTACAAGTTTATTAACTTCCCATAGGGAGTTATTGTAATCGGTCCGATTTGTCAAATTCAAATTACTATTCTTCATTTATCGTAACTCAAGAACGGTTGAACCGATTTTGCTGAAATTTGTCACAGAGATAGACCATAGTCTGGAATAGTTTATATGTTACTTTTTATCCTGGTAAATGTATGGTTCACGAGGGATAGATTTTGTTTATTTTTCCAACCACGTCAGAATCGTTAAACGGATCTGGATAAAATTTCGCGGAGAGATATTATAAAAAAAAAACATACTTTAGACTCAACTCAAAAATTGCTATTAATATGATTATATCTATCTATCACGTGCGATGCCGGGAAGAGCCACAAGTTTTGTATAAAAGAAGAAAAACTCACTTTAATTTTCAAAATTCAAATAAAAAACTGACAATGAATAGCTTATCAGCTGTCAAACGCCGGGCCGAAAGGAAAATAGATCTACCTACTTTTAAATTTGTCTGACTTTTGCAAAATTGGGATATAAAACCATAGCAACGCCTATATTCGAAATGTCAAAGACGGACCATCGTAAGAAAACAAACAACTTTTAGTGTTTTTATAATCCTTTGGGATTTCAGTTTTTTCGGTCTCACTTTTTTTTTTTAATTTAGAATTTGTCGTTTTTGGTATTAAGACTTAACGCCCATTTCATCTACTTGTATACTGACGTATGTATGTCTTATAACGTTCAAAATCCTTGAAACCGTAAAAAAACGTCCAAACTTTTAATTGAAAGGCAGTTCGAACCCAGTCAAGTTGTGCATTTACTTTTTGTCTAATCTTCTGACACAAATTTCATTTCCATATTGAAAAAACTGATACAAATTTTACAAAGATTTTCTTTTCCGTTCATTTCGTTTTATTTTGACAACTAGTTAATAAAAATGACACCAAACATAACGTCATTATCTAGCAAATGGCTTACTGCGTGTCTTACCACTCGCATGTGTTTTAAAACTTTTATAAGCGGACCACTTTGAAAGCACACAAAAAATAAAATAAAACTTCTTTCCTCCTCCCTCATGTGGTTTCGCATATAATTTTCAAAATTTATCAACAACACAGTAACAAAACAAAATAACCTTCCTCCAAAAATTCGTATAGGGTAGGTACAGTACCCTCCCCCCCCCAAAATGGAAAACAAAACTATTTATATGTATGTATATGTAACATGTATTCCCGGCAAAACAGCAGCGTATACAATGTTTAACGTATACAAGTTATACATGAAGTAAAAGTTTTGAACGCTCTTGCTTTTTTGTTGAGGCGGGATGGGGTTTGCCTCTGAAACAAGGATTTGTATGTGGAACTTAATTCTGTGTGCCATCATGATGCTCCTGCTATTGCCATTGCTGCCATATACAACATAGATCACTTTAACTTATAATTACCGCAGGAGAAGCCAGCAAAAGTGCAACTTTTACTAATTAGAAATCTGGCGGATAGTGATAAAAGTTTCATCAGAAAATAACCTTAAGCAAAAGTTGTGAGAGAAAAAGTTGTGTGTACCAAATCACATGCATCTTTTTGTGGTTGGGTAAGTGTTGCTGGAGGGGTAAAGAGGGGCGTGAGGGAGAATAGAGGCATTTGAATGGGTGTTTTAGAAATAAATAGGTGCGTCTGTTTAAGGTAACACTTTTCAAAGAGTTTTTTCATGTTAATTAATAAGACCACACAACCGGACTTTATTAATTAAGGGATCAGAGTTTCGTACTCTTAAGGGCACAGTACAGATTCGAGAGAAATTGGAATCACGAGGACGACAAATTTAACTAAAAAATGGGAAAATAAAACATGGGATATCGTATTTAAAAAATAGGATCTGTGCAGCATCTTCTTCAAAAACGAACACATTTTTTGAATTTGAACATTTGAAAGAACAGAATAAGTTTATTACAGGAAACATTCGTGACAAGATTTTTTTGATTTGTGCTTGACTTCGTTATTTTTTCTACAACGAAGACCAACATACAAATCCTCCAAATTTCGCTAAAACAATGTGATAAGTCCTGGAGGAGATGTCACTCTTTATTGCTCGTATAGTGTCGTCCTTCAAAAAAGGATTTCCATGGAAAGGATATCACGCGATAACAGAAATAATGTTTGTTCTCA
Organism: Scaeva pyrastri; assembly: GCA_905146935.1. NCBI lineage: Eukaryota > Metazoa > Arthropoda > Insecta > Diptera > Syrphidae > Scaeva > Scaeva pyrastri. The sequence goes on from LR989927.1 coordinate 133,087,354, forward strand.
CACCAAAACCAAGCACAAGCACATTTACCGAAAGTTGTGAAGGAGGAGGAACAATATTTTCCATCAGGACAGCCAGTTTAAAAAATTCACAAGGACGAACTTTTTTTTAAAAGGTTTTCGGAACTGAGCTCGTTTAGATATACACCTTTTAACATGGATTCGGACTCTTTGAATTCAGAAAGAGTTACTTAATATGAACCTTCATAAAATGTGTTCGTTAGTAGCTATAGAGAAATGTACTCTTTATCATTATGGTGACACCTCACGTCCTTGATTCTTGATTGACTCGTTCTTCTTACTTAAGGTGAAGAACAAGATAAAAAGAAGTGGCCCTTAATGGCGAACCTTCTTCGGTTTGACAATGAAATCCATAGATGAAGGAAGTGATTCAAGATGCCTTCAGCTTGTAAGTGTGATGATTAAGTTCATTACTATAGTTCTAGTGCTTTCGAAAGGACATTTTCTTCAAATTTATCAATTCCTCTGTATTTTGTTACCGCACCTTTTGAAACCCCTTTTATAATAGCACAATAGCTACACTCCTAATAAGGACATTGCCTTAAAACAAACAGTTAAACAATATAACTCCCTTGAAATTTATGCAAATTTAAACTTCCATCCACAGTAGAAAACTAAAATTGAAAAGTCCCAATCACAGACACAGGAAGTTCGAACAATTTGCAATTATAACTCAAATAAACATTTTATCCATCAATCCTTTTCAATATGCTCTGACAAACTCTTTATGTCCTCGTATAATTGTAACGGATTTTCTTTTCAAATCAAATTTCCATTCCCATTTAAAGGATTAGTGTAACAAAATTGCTCTAGAGCCATCTATTCCATCATCAACATAAATAAAATTTGCATAAATCAAAAAAACACTTGGCACTTTATGTCGACCGCCCCTCTATAGCTATCTCGCTTCCTCTGCCGTTTCGAGAGTCCTTTTATATTATTTAAAATTTGATCGTATAACGAACGAACCAACCAACCAAGCAACCATCAAGCAGCAACCAACCGAACCAACCCTTTGCCGATGATGGCCAGAGGGGGCAACCAAAAATAAATCAACAGTAATTTCAACTTTTCTCATATTTCATTCGCCAAAATGACAGACAGACATTAAAATTTTAATTTTATTTCGCCCGGGGGATATAAGCAAGAGTGTGTCTCTACATCAGCATCAGGAAAATGATATCCTTTCCTGCCATCCGAAACGAAAGGATATCACCAACTGGCATTTGCCCGTTTCACTCAACAGTTCCAAGTTCTCTAGAACAGGAGCCAGGAGCCAGGAGCACGGGCTGGCGAAGGCGATGGCAATGGGATGGCGTAATATGTAGACGCTTGACTTTATCTTGTTCATCTTGGGAAGTGATTACATTTATTACTGAGCCTTTTCACTCTTTTTTTTTTTTTCTTTTTTTTTTGCTGTACCTTCTCTGATGGTACTTAAAGCGGTCGAATTAAATTTGTAGGTTTACTCGCATTTTGTTGAGTCATGATGGTTCCTTCGTCGTCGGTCGTCTGGTCTGTTGTGTAGCCCCAGGACTTGAAAGCTTCGTTTCATCTGGATCTGGAGTAATAAAAGGATTTCACAAATAATGCATAATCTGGAATATTATCGCTTATTGTTTTATTATTTGGTTACGGTTACAGAAAAGAGGAAAACTTTGGCTCGGGATAACGATCCAATTAGCTATTCGTCAACGTGGAATACATAGAATTAAGAAATAAAACATTTCTGGATTAATTACATCAGTAACGACATAATTTTTGTCAATTATTTTCGATATCGGTAAGTACTCAAGGTTTTGAAAGAATATTCCTTTGCCAGTTTACTTTTAACTTGATAAGGGAGAGGATTGGCTTTCGTGTAAAAGAGTAAGACTTTGAATTTCTACTTTATGACGAAGTCCGAAAAGTAAGTCCTTGTACCGTCTTAAACACAGGATGAACCATGCTTAGCTCTGAATGAATTAACCGATAACTTAAGTTTGAAAATGTGTACAAAAATTTGGCTTTTCAAATTTTACAGTCAACCCTAAAAAGTTTCACTTTCGAAAATTCGCATCAAATTGACCGTTTTCTACCAGGTTGAAATGTTTAAACCCATTTCCTATAAAAACATTCGTTAACTAATATAGAATAATTGAATAATTATTATATTATCCTTGTGTATTCACATGTCTCTAACAAATCCTTCTTTGTAAACTTAAAAGCTTTTACGAATTAATTAAGATTGATTTTGTTGTTTAAGTAAATATTTTGTTAATTCTTCTATTTATAATTCCTACATATTGACTACTAGCTAAAAGTTTTAGAAGTTTGAAAGTTGATATCTGATTGAAGGGAAAAAGTTTTGATGAGATAAGAAACAAAAAAAAAAAACTAACCTTAAGTAAGTTGAGAAAACGCATAGTATCATTTTAGCTAAGAAAAAAGAAAGTTTGATTCAAACAAATTAAATTCAATGCTATTTTTAGTTCAGTGATAAATAAGACACAAACACAAATAAATTTGTTAAAAGTTAAAAAAAGAATTATTATTATTAGTTAAATAATTTTAAAGTCTTACACTAGTCAAATTGGACTTCTAAATGAACCAAACTTAGTAACAAGGTCCAAAGTTGACGGAAACTACGCAACGGATTTTGATGCGGTTTTTTTTTTAATAAATAGAGTGCTTCAATTTCAATTTTCAATGTAGTATGTTTGTTTGTCTCGCTAAAACTAGAGAACAGCTTGGCCGATTTAGCTGATTTTGGTTTTGAAACATTTGTCGTAGTCCAGAGAAGGTTTAGAAAGTGAGAAAATATTGACAAATTTGCGAGAAAGATAGTAAAAATTTTTCCCATACAATTTTTCAGTTGGTTGTCAAATTATTATATTTCAGTCAATCATCAGTCAAGTTGCTTGTCATTCTGACACCATAATACAGTTATTAAAATCTTTTATCATCAGTTTGTCAGTGCTTGAGATTTACTGGTAAAAAATGTAAAGAAAATTTTGATCGGTTGGTGAAATGGTGACACATCGATCAATCTAACAGCCAGGCGTGCTGTAAGAATTAAATTGTGACTGTACAAAGTTCTCCGGGTCCTCTTGTATGTTATATACTAGACACTAGAGATATAACAAATTCGTGAAGTAATACAAAATTATTCGAAACATAATTTTTTACTAAACATGTACACATTATAGTACCATCATTGAAACATCCATAAGCTCCTTTATTCCTCTCCACAGAATCCTTCTTGACAAATGTGGTTATTTCACTCCATGACACTAAGACTGAACCAACCAACAAACACAATCACAAAAAAAGAGGAATAGAAGAATGAAAAATATAATGATTACTTACATTAACTTACTGTTAGCTGCAGCTTAGTTTCTCATAATACCACCTAAAAATTCTGGGTAAGGATCTTTCTAAAGTTAGCCCTCTAGGTCTGGTCAATTTGGAATAAGGAAAGACTTTTAGATGCATGCCGTTGGGCTTTGAAATTTCGTAGGAAAATAAATTCCACCATAGCTTTTTGGAGTAAGCGGGTTAAACTACGTACTCCAACATCAGGAAATTAAAAATTCACTTCACTTTAATTATGTGATATTTGGTCGTCTTAATAATGAAGTCACAATCGTTCCAAAATCTACAGGGTCTATATTAGTTCCTTCTGTTCTAGCACTACTTTGAAGTATGTAGTTGTATTTCTATATGAAAGAAAAAGCAGATCATACTTTTTGATCTTCTTGAAATTAGTCTAAATGTCAAAAACTAAAAATAAAGAATTTTTAAAAATCGATTGGTTATTCCGGAATGGCTTTTCGAATAGAAAACTTTAAAAAATCGTTTTTTTTTAACTTCCCATAGGGAGTTATTGTAATCGGCAAATGTAATGTAATGCAAATTGAAATTTTTGACAAATCTGGGCGTTTTATGGTTCCTAGAATCTAAATTCGTCATTTGTAGAGAGATGTCTGTGTGTGTGTGTGTACGTACGTTCGTACGTATGTACGTATGTACGTATGTATGTATGTATACGTTCGTACGTTCGAGACCCCTTTTTTTGTTAACGGTATCTCGAGAATGAATAAAGATATCAACACGAATTAAATTTTATTCAATAGGTTATAACTTCATGAAATGCAGAAAGGACTTTTACAAAAATTTGTCGAACGGTTTTTTCACAATAGCAGTTTTTAAGAAAAGTTAAAATTTTAGTTTGTCGCAAATATCTCAGGAACGAATAATGCTATTGACTTCAAATAAATTTTATTGTGTAGATTGCAATGTGACATAAGTTTGGTATAAATTTTAAAATAATTTAATATACCGTTATTTTTTAAAAAAGTAAAAACTAAAAAAAAAATATTTTGGCGTGGAAATATACAATGAAGGAAAAATGATATCATCTTAAAAACTTTTTTTTATATGCAAAATGTGATCTTTGACATCTGGTAAAATTTTTGGAAAAATTGAATTGACAGTTTTTTTACAAAAAATAAAAAAGTACAAAAAATTCTACCAAAAGTTGGTAAAAAATGTTTTTTGACTTGAATACCACGAGAATGGTCAACGATATTAAGTTAAAATTTATTTTAGCTTAAACAAAATACAATTATTAATATACGCTACAATTTTGAAAAAAATAGAACTGACAGTTTTTTTACAAAAAATAAAAATCTTTAACAAAATTTAGCCGAAACATGTCAAAAGTAGTTTCTTGACTTCAATATGTCCAGGGTGATAAATCGTTTTAACTTCGAATTTATTTTATATTGTGCATAAAAGAATTGTCAACTTATGGTATATTTTTGACAAATGTCGAAATGACAGTTTTTTTACTAAAAATAAAAAACTAAAACTTAAATTTACAGAAAAGTGTATTGACGAATATCAAATTGAAATTCTCACAATAAATACAAAACTACAAATATTTCTAAAAAAATTGGTAAATATTGTTTTCAGATTCAATATCTCTGATATTTTTTATGTTAATAAAATTGTTATCAACTAACATCAAAATTTAATCAATTATTATCAGGAACAAGTTTTCAAATTATGCATAATGGGAAGTTGTCAGTGTGGGTCGCACCCAGCCTCTTTTTTTAAATTATGATTGATCTTGGATATTTGGAAAATTTCGAGTAATTGTGAGATTTTTTGTTATAAGAGATACGATAAAGGATTGACAAGGTTTTTGGATTTCGTTTTGACTAGAATATTACTCTAAGGAGATTTTCGTCAAAGGCATCCCTACCTTCGCCTGAAATCATCGTCAAGAAGTTGAAATTTACCACGTAAAAATGATAGCACTTGACAATTGCCAAACTTACGTTGGTGTGTGATATCGGTCTTTTGCAATTTGTATCGAGTTCACCACATCGTCGAAGAAAGAACTCATCATTATCACCAATGAGTTCCCGGACATTGCATGGAATCTCGATTGGACTAACGAACGGGCAATACTGGCTATCGAAGAATAATAACATCTACTATAGCTCAAAGTTCATTATTCAAAGTCAAATCGCTGGGTATTCGAGCGAGTCCTTTACATCCTGCAGTGATTTCTAGTCTCTTATTATATTGAATGAATTTTAAATTGTCTTTATGAATTACAATGAATTGAAACAATTAACAAATTTTACCAAGGAGCAACATTGAAGAGATGAAATTACATATATTTTTCTAAGCAGATGTTTACAGACATTAACATCAAGGTACCCTAACCTAAGACCACACATATGTATGTAAATATAGAATCATATGAATTTGTAAATGACTATTAAGTGCGTGACATTAAAATTCAAATTTATAAATATTTTATTGATCCAGGTAAAGTAACGATGCGATGGGCAAATCAATTCGGAATAAACGAAATAATATTTTACATAAAAGAAGTGTATTCTTTTGAAGGGAAAAAGAACTCAAATCTCGGGTTGGAGCGAATTTTTTATGAAAGTAATTTTTGTTATCTGAAAATTTAATTGAATCTATAAAATCTAACAAAGGATTGGCTGTTGATTTTTTTGTTTTTTATATATTTTAGGGATTCAATAATTGTAAAAATAATATGGCTCCGACACATGTCAATACGTTACCTTTTTTTATACAACTTTCGTAAAAGCCTTTGACATTGGCAATTAAATGTATCAAAGGTTATTTAAGATATAAATAAAAAAGTACCAATCAATTTATACCTTCTTCATTAAAAATTTAAAGCAACTCAATTAAAATTCGATTGAAAATGTATGGATACCACCTTAAAATCTTCCGACACGATTTTCATTTTTGTATCTAAATCGAAATGAAACTGTAACTTTTCATGCACGAATACGATGATTTTCCAAAATTTTACAACTACTGACAAAATGACCACAATATTATACAGTCGTATTTCCGACACTTACATTATCCTTAAGTCGTTTTCATACTTTGTAGCCAACCTCTTTGAAGCCCGACTGTGTGTCTCTTGCCAAGGACGACTTTATGCTCCAAATTTTTGATGTATCTTCATCTTCTACACTTCATCATGAACATTCCTAAAAAGAACTATAAACTCTTGCCCTCCCTAGTCGTCATATAAATTTTTACATATACATACATAATATGTTATGTTCATACATATACGCATACAGAGAAATGGAATGTTATAGAAGCACCTAAAGCAATTGCAAAATATCATCATAAAGTAGATGTTTCTGTCACACGTTGTGCACAAAATTAACTATGTTAAGTCAAAGTTACAATCTTTCATACATACATTACGAGTATATCTAGAACTACATAAATATACGAGTATGTAAGTGTAGGTACAACACAAAAAACCCGCTCCTTCCTCTGTTGATGATAATAGCTGTCATCCTACATCCAGAAACATTTCCTTTTGTGTTTCATTTAAATTCATTAACCTTCAGGCACTATTCCATGATGGTTATGAAATTTTTCCCGAACTAAGACTACATGGAGACTAGAAAAGGGAAGAGTATATAGAGTATATCCCAGCAAAAACTATCCCATGAGAGAACGACCCTATATTCAAACCCAGCCCCGAACCCGATACTCCATAACATAACTTTCATGGAATCCTTTTAAATATTTAAACTTCCGCCTCACTTGCTAACACCATACCATAACGGTATATGGGTATAGGAATGCACATACATATACGAATACACGCAGCTTTATAGCTAGGGAAGCTTCATGAACCTGAAAAAAAAAGAAGAAAAACGAGAACAACAACACATTTTCCCCCTCGAAGGACCAAACCGACACGATACAGAAATATGACAGTGTTTCATTTGTGCAAGTAGGTAAGTAGGTAGGAACATGGCTGATAGCTAACTGGACTAGAACAGGAACTTCCTTCCTTAGGTTATTTTGAAATTTAATGTAGAACAACCATCAATGGAGTTTTTTTTTTTTTTTTAGATTTTTTTGTGAAGGATGCGCAGCACCGTCAACTTTGGGAAGTCAACTTATTTTATCGCACTTTATCCTTGAAATTGTTTTAAATTGTGTTATGAGTTTTGATAATTTTAGAAAAATTAAGTAGAAACAAATTACTCGTGCATTAAATCTGCTAACCCCATTGCAATCTAGCGGGCTTTCTCAAAGTGATGGAGAATGCTTAAAGTTAATGAAGGGGTTGGGAGTTTGATTTTACTAAGTATTTGATCCTTTTTTACGGCAGAGATTGGTCGTTTGGGGAATCAAAAAAAGGTAATCGTATGTATTTTTTTCAGAGGATAGCTCAATCCATTCACAGTAAAAATTACATCAGCCTCATTTTCGAACAAATAGTGACGCCCGTTTCATGAAAAAGTGACACGTTGAGGATAGATAGTATTCCAAGTATTTAGTATGGAGAGGTTTAAAATTTCGACTTTATTTATGCAAATATTGCATCACTTGACTCTCTAAAGGACTCCTTGAAAATAATTGCTCCGATATTTCCAAAACAGAAGTATACTTATCTTTATCTCAATTGATCTCCACGATGACAAAATAAATATTGGTATGTGCAATGCTACTGTGTATTTATAAATATAAAATAAAAAAAAATCAAATTCCCTACTCATCTATATAGTCCTTAAAACCCTTATCTAAAATTCATTTCCCAAAAGGCATAAATTCTACGACGACGACGACGTAATCTCATCTAAATATTCATATGCTCGTTCGCACAATATAAACTATTTCCGCACAGCGGTAATCCATCAACCATCAACCCCTCAATGCGCACAATAAAAACCCTTCCCCTTGCCGCAGCATCCATTCCCGCTCTATGCCAACTCTTAAATAAAAATACGGTACGAGTTGTTTATAGGGAAGAGAGGTAGGTAGGTATTGCTTCAATGGATTTCCTAAATTGGCTTGCGCTATTTCACTCATTGGCAGGAGCAGGAATGTCAACCAATGCAATTATCCCGTTATCCCTTCGCAGCACGCCACAGCAGCAACAGCAGCTACAGCAGCAGCAGCAGCAATGCCAAAGGGGGTGTGATACATAATTGTATCAAAAATCACACTCATTTACAAACCCGCCGATACGGGGCGCCAGCCATCATCCCATAAAACAACCCTTGTCACTATGTCATCCGTAATTCAATAAGCGTTCTGCTGTGAGGTTTTCAATGTATTTTGCCTTTGCTTTTTTTTTATTTCATTATTTTGAATAATCGCGTAAATTGGTTTTGACATAAGGTTAATTCCGCAGCCAATGTGTCATTAACGCCTCACAGCTTGAGAGGGGTCGTTTTTTTATTTTTGTTGGTTGTTGTTGTTGCTGTTGATACGAGTATAAAAAATGACTGCATACGGATCGGATCCTTTTTGATGGGTTGCTGGCAAAAAATAAAATACTCTTGAGCCAAACATCTGCCAATAAATACATCCTGATCCGTAATGCATCAGGACGTCGTTATTCGTCCGGAAAATTCGAAACATTTGCACTGCCACCGCTGCGCTGCTGCCTAAAACGGGCGCCGCTTCGAGCCGTTTATACGAACAAAGAAAAAAAATCCTTAACCAAAATATTCGACACTTTTCCAACTTCCATTCCAAGCCGGTGCAGGATAATAGAAAAGACATAAAATAAAAACTGTAACGTTTTTTTATACATACATATTTTGTATTTCACTGTTGCATTTTTCATCCCTCAACCCCCATTGTTACCATTACCATTGCCATTGGGAAAACTGTCATGGTGGTGCGGGTGCGGTGTTGTTCTTTTTATTTGAATTTGATGCATTTTTCTGCACGAAGGCTCGTGTATTTCCACTTCCCCGAGTATCCTCAGTACTTTTACAGTTACTTTGCTACTACATCACGCGCATCCTATCATTATCACCATGGGGCATAAATCACTGTCAAGTGTCATTGGCATTCGCTCGCATGAATCCTTTTTGCTTCGTTTGTTATATTTACATTTTTTTTCTTTGTATTCTCTTCTAGTTCCGTTGGTTTGTTCAGTCGCAGTCGTCGGTTTGTGTTTGTGCCCCAAAGGAACCGAATTGCATCCCGTCCGCGTCCCCACTTGGCTTAATTGGCTCTGATGGGAGAGTGGGCCCAGTTTGCCAGCTTAGCTCTTATAACGAACCAACGGAACGAACACAACATGTGGTTGCGATTATTGCCTTTTATTAGAGAGATATCCGGGTCAACCGCGCACCCTAGGAGGTGGCGTATGGCAAGGAGCATCGTTTTCGTTTTACCAACACAACACAAAACCAGGAACAAAGTAAAGTACAGCAACACCCTGTGCGGAGCATTATGCGGTCATCCTTTTCTCCACGAGGAGCCACGAACGACAACAAGTTACATAACACAACAAACACCATCATCACGAAGAAAGTGCATTGCACTCGAAAGTGTGCTGCACAAGTGACACACTTATATTCAGCCCCCCACCCATCCCTCTTAAAACAACCCTCAACTCGATGTCAACACCACCTAAAGCAACAACTCGTAAAGCGTGCGATGTCTGTACGCTACGCTGCTGTGCCTGTGCCTTTGCCTGTTCCTGCTTCCTATCCTAACCTGCCAAGCCAATGTGAGGAACAAGTGAAAGTAATTCCTTGCAGAGTGTTGCCGTGTTGCTCTCGATTTCTACCCCTGCGTACTGAATTGTGAATGGTGAATATCCGTGCACGAGTTTCAACTCAGTTACGGTCGGTGAATATGGTGGTGAATAATCTATACCCCTAATAAAGAGGGGTGTTTTAATACATCCACATTCGCACATCAATTTGTTCTGGTTCTTGTTGTTTTCTGTACACAAAATCCTGGCCAGGCACAGGCTGCCATGAGCAATATTTTTATGGTTGTGTCCTGCTTGTCATCCCCTTTTAACTTCCCTTAATAAGTGGTGAAATAAATCAAAACATGCAAGGCAATCGAATTGCGTTCTATTGTTCGTTCGCCTTTTTGGAGGGTTAAATTTATTTTAGATTTTTATAGGACTAGGACGACGACGAACGGTATTACGTTTGTACCTACGAGTATAAACCTTTTTAATTATTCATGGGTGCTCGTGCGTAACCATTAAAATCTGGTATAATTTGTTTTTATTGTAAATGTATCCCTTTGTACATTTTTCAGGGAGAGAGGCTACATATCTACAAAATGTAAATTAATTTATTCTGTATTTGAGTATTATGTAGGTAGATGTGTGCTTCGGCTATCATCGCATCAGGGTCTTATAAATTGTCTAGGTACAATGAAATTACTTTTTTGGGGGTTGTTGTATTCTGTACTGCTGCATTCTTTTAGATTTAATATGCAAATCAAACGGTGGCATCTTTAAATTGCATTAAGCCACTGGTCAGATCAGGTCAGGTCATAAAGGGATAAAACATTGCTGTTGACTTAAAAGGACTCTGCCGAAAGCTTTTACACACGACTTTGATATTGACGTTTGAAGGGTGTTTTTTTACTCTGAATTTTTTCAAGAATGACAAAGTGAAAATAATAATTATGAATTTTAAATTGTGGCAAGAAAACCTTTAATTTTTGAAAAATAGTTTCTGTTAGTTTTTTTCTTTCAACACATCCTAAAAATATAACTGTTTTCTGAGTGTTTCAAATGTGATTGAATATCTGCTTGTTAAAATTATAAAGGTCATGTTAATTTCCGGTTATTAAGTTAAAATGTCAACATATTTCTATAATTTTTAGTTCGAAATATTAACACACTAAAATAGTTAAAACAATAATATTATAAATTTAGGTCATCAGAGAAATTTTTAGTTTATTTTTGAAAGAATTGTTTAAAAGGTCACTAGAAGGTCAAAAGTATTGCATGTTCAAAGTTAAATTTTTATTAATTATTACCTTATGAGTGACCACGAACAGGTGGCATATAATTAAATTTGTTCCGTTTGAAAAACTTTACTAAAAAGAATCAGAATGATGGATATAATTAAAGCATTTTAATAGTTCTTATTTTTAGATGAATATTATTATTTACTATATGTTTTCTTTTTAAATGAGCTATGGTAAACATTTTTAAGGTATGTTAAGTCACAGCTTTTTTTTAAGAAAAAAATTAAAAAGAATAATATAGCAGTTGGAAATATGACAGTAAATTAATTAAAAATACTGTTTAATCGTGTTAAGCTTTTTTTGTCTTGAAGAAAATTCGACATTTTGTTGGCTAAGTCGTTAAGTCGACTTAACATCAACTTAAGACATTTTTACGATTAAACATTGAACAAGTTTTACATAAAAATTGAAGCAATCTGCGGTTATTGTTTTACATTCAGCACAACGAAACAGATGTTTTCAAAAACTTTGGTTGTCCTGCCGATAAATACACTTTTTAATAAACTTATACGAAATTTACCGGACAATCTAGAAAAAAAAAATTATATGGGAAATCAAGTAAATATTTTTCCATAGCTTGAGTTTCTGCATTAAATTGGGGCAAGATGAAGTTTGCCGGGCCCTCTAGTTTATTATAAAAAATTATCCGTCTAAAAACAATTTTCACCAATTTTTTAGTAGAACTTAATGTAGTTTTTTCGTCAACATTTAATAATTTATTGACAAATGTGTTATGTTAAAAATAGAACAAATTTGAAGTCACTAAGTCAGTATAATTACTTGTTGTGAAGATAAAATGTGAGTAGAAAAACAATTTTTGAGACTTTTTTATTAGAGTTCCATTCATTGTTACGTGCCACTAACACCAGAATTATAACAATAAGTTGGACAAGCCTAAGAGACAGATGCAGTCATAACTAACTTCAAGACACTCTTGTGATTTTTCACGCTTCGACTATAAAACTTCGCTCTTGTAACGTATATGGTATTATTTCAACCACGTTTATATTTTTTATTTATTAATAAAGCTACATGTTATATTCATAATTTGTAAATCAATCGGTTTAATATTGTCATTATTTTTTTGGCGCGGTTCATCCGTTAGTGGAGGTTAAACATCTAATTTCTAGAGTATTTAGTTTTAGTTTTTAATTTTTTGTAAAAAAAATTGACATTTCCATATTTTTGAAGAATTTACCATATTTTATTTTGTGTAAAATACTATAAATATGATTTAAATATCGTTGGCCACTTTGGAGATATTCGAGTAAGAAAATTTTTTGTACCAATTTTTGATAGATTTTTTTGTACTTTTTTATTGTTTGCCAAAAAACTGTTGGTTGATTTTTTTCGAAAGTTTTACCAGATATCAAAAATATCATTGAACATAGTATACAAATTGTAGTGAAGATAATATCGTTTTTCCTTCATTAGGCGTTTTTCTTTTGTAGTTCAGAGAAGAGCCTGAACTGTCAAACAAAAAATTGTGTTTCTCTTTTAGCTCTGAACAATTCATAGCATCACTTTTGTGTTTTTTTTTTCGTTCTGAACATATTCTGAGCTTGTTCAGAGCGCGCTCTATGAGCTCAGAATAAAATAACTGAGCAGACTGAGTTGAATTTTGTTCAACTCTGTTCAGAGCTCTTTTCTGAGTTAAACAAAAAAAACGCCTGTTGTACGAGTATATTGTAGCGCCAGACATTTTTTTTATTTTTTCTATTTTGTCAAATATACCAAATTTTTGTCATATCACAATGTGCAACAAAATTTATTTTAAGTCAATAGCATTATAGTTTTGGTAAATTAATTTTTATGAAATTCCTTTCAACTTTTTCTTGAAGTTATAAGCTGTCAAACAAAATTTAATTGGAGTCGATTTCTTTACTGGTTCTTGAGATATCGTGGACGAAAAAGGCTATCTCAAACAGACATCTCTCCCAAAATGACGGATTTAGATTCTAGGATCCTTAAAACGTCCAGATTTTTCTTTATAAGAAATTAATAAAGAAAATAAAAAAATATTTGTCGGAACGAACAACTTAATTCACCGTTTTCCGTAACAAATAAATGTATATATAACTTTATGAAAAAAAGGTTAAAAAATAAAGGACACGCCGAATCAACTGTGTCAAAAACTCGAATTTAACTTAACTTTAATTTAGCGGTTCTGCCTTCCGACGGGAACAGAATTTTGTCATTATTCGGCTGTGTTGACTGTGTATGGAACTTTTTTTGATAAGAGATACAGCTTAAGAGTTACCACCAAAAAACCTTTCTTCTATAAGACTTAAATGTGAAAAAAATCAAGAAAACGACTTGCTTCTGAAAATTAGCAAATATTGACTTACGTTTTTGTAAACCACAAGGCGACAATTTTAATTTTTCTAAACCATTAAAAAGACATTCGAATTGTTTCAATTTTGAAAGTCTTATTTGAAAAAAAAAATATTTCAAATGTATTTATCCATTCTTAATTTTAAATAGCATTCTGTTTTGAATTGAAATTATCTAAATAAGTAAATATGTATATAATTGATTAAAGAGTGAAGAAGTGGGTTAAATTGCAGTTCCAAGATGGTCAATTCACATAGCCAAAACTGCTGAAAATACGATTTCTAGATTTTATGCACGGAAGACCGATTTCGACATTAGCTATGTGGCCTGACATGCTATCCTCTATGAACGAAATGTTGTTCCCAAAGATTGGTTGTTCGAAGAAAAATGGTTCAATGATACCACTGCTTCACAATTGGCTTGTCACAATATGTATTGGCATCTCAACCGTAATGTGAAGATTTTCCAAGCCCCAGTAATTTTGGTTATTACATACCCTCCGAGATAAAAATTCAGAAAAGACCATGGGGTTCAAAAGTACCCGAGAGCATGTTTGAACCCTTGTAACTTTTTGTTTTTCATTTTTTCTCCTAGAGTTCAATCTTCAGTGAAAAAAATACAATTAATTTTGTATGTTTCTAGGATCACTGATATTTTCAAAAGAAATTGGGAATTTTGTCTGGAAAATCTGGAGTCAATTTATACCCCACTATGGAATATCTAACAAAAAACATATTTTTCGTATTTTATTTTTTTTTTATTTCAATATGAATATAGGTATTTATTGATGTATGTATAATTGTATATATGAAAAACCAGTTAGAAAACTAATTAGAGGAATTGGAAACAGCAAACGAAGAACGATCCGAGAGTACTTCGAAACCTATTGAATTTCTTATCTTAGTTTTGAAGTCAAGCAAATGTTAGAATACATATTTTCAATTGAACTGAAAAATTACTTGTAAATTAAATTAATGTTTGAAAATCCTTCATAAATAAGTAGAAAATTTAAAACTTAAAAATATTGCATATACAAAAAAAATTATCGAAAACATTCTGGTATAGAAATTTTTTGCCCTGATGTAAAGGAGAGTTAAAATCACTCTAAGACCCGAACTGCGAAGCGATAACGAAACGGATAAACTACACTGTCAATTGGAATTAGATATCGAATTATAAGGATTCTAGTGAAACGAACTTTTTGCGTACAACGGCTGCTGTTGAGTACTTCTACCGGCCAAAACTTCATTTTAAAAAATCCACCATCAACGATCAACGCATCATTCAATTTGGAACATTCATTCAAAATTCATCAAGCGTGAGTATGATACTGAATTTCTGTCAAAATGTAGGGCGGGAAACTGCTGTCAATGTCAAAAGAACCCACTAAATGGGCAACCCTGTATATCTTACCAACATTTCTCAACTACCTCAATTTTACTTATTTTATATAATTTTCAATTTCAAGAGCCCACATATTTTAAGCCTTGTTTTAGTTGTGTTGTTGTAGGGAACATATTAAAAAAAACCTAATGCGTTTTATATGAAAATATTTTACTCAGTAATTTTAATTTTATATTTTGTATAAGTAATGTAAATTAAAACCATAGAAGCCCCCACTTGAACGAACACCACCACTTAGGATAAAGTTAGCCATCCACCCATCCATAAACATTTTTTTTTTTTGTAAAATTTGTACCCTGCTCAACACCTTTCTCCGACTTACAACAATTTCTGACCTACCTCACCCTAATCAAAATTCCACCTGCCTATATGATTTTTCTTAAAGGTCAACTATGGTAAGAATTCCACATTCCATTTCGTTCGTTCCTGCGCAAAAAAATATTCCTTATCACTGAGAATTTTCCCAATTCCAGTTCCATTCCATTCGTAGTTTCGATTTCAAATTCAATTTCATTTCGCAGTGTTCCCATTCATCCCCATCCCTAATTCGTTATCGAGTGTAAGGGTGGTGTTTCGCAAAGTTCCACAACAATTTGTATACACAACCCTCTGCTCCGATGTGGCTCTGAATGGAAAATTGGATAAGAAAAAAAACCTATTGCCAGTTTCGTGTTATGTGCTCGCTTATAAGGATGTGTTGCATACGGCGGGCGGTTCATACCTAATCGGAGAAACTACTATGCTCACATATTTTCGATACAGTGAATCAAAAAACTCGCGTTTACTCGGAACTACCCGTTAAGCATTGCAGCAGAGGATTTTAATCACCAAACAGTTTGATCCCTCAAAAAAAAAAAAAAAATATAATAAATTGTTGAAAAAGTCCTTCAGAAGAAGTTTCGAAATAAAGTTTTCGAAAACATCTTGAATGAAAACTTTAAACGTGCCTTTGCCTGGCTCCCGAGAAGTACTCGTTTTAATGTTTTGAATTCAGAGTGCACCTTGCAAGTCTTGGGTCCTCTTGAATTTTTTTTTTTTGGCGCGAATACTGGTTTAAGAAAATTAAATTTTTGAAACTTTAAATTTTCTTTGAGAATACACCTCAGCCTAACCGGGCTCGGGTTCTCGTCTTGTCGCAGACATCTCTTGTGTTCGTTCAAAACTTGAGCAAGTTCCGACTTTTATCTTTTTACCTGTCGCCTTGTGTTTAAGGACTCCCCGTGACAGTGGGAGCCAGAAAATCTTAAGGACTTGAGTTTTGAGTTTTCCTCAACAAAAAAAGGATAGTGTTGGTGTGTTGCGCTGGTGTGTCCCTGCACTCCATGGTCCAGAAGTGGCACAAGTGCAAGTGCATATAATAATGTGTGCTTTCTCATAAATCCTCTTCGCTGGGCAAGTTGCAAAGTTGCATTGTGTGTGAGCGAGTGTAGGTGGTAGGCTGTCGTGGTATCCTTGTTTGTTTGCTTTGTTTTTCACTGCATCCTTGTGTCGTGTTGTGTTGTTTGATCCTGTCGTTGTTGTCGTTAGCCGTGGTTCGTTGGCAATGTCGTCGACGACAACGACGCCTTCATCATCGTCGTCAAAAGCCCCATCTCGTCATCGTCATCCGTCGTCGTGGTCCTCGTCGTTGTTGTCGGTCGTTGACGCGTGTTTGTTTTGAAAGGAGAATAATTTTTTGTGTTCATTTTTTTTTGTAAATTTGTGTGCTTAAACTTAAGCAAGGATACGGGCGTGCTGAATACAAAGTGTGCACCACCTGCATAGTGAATGTTAACAACAAAATAATTGTGCAAACAGGGTGGCAAAGTAAATTGGCTTAAGTTCAGGTGTTGGATTAAAAGGGAAAGAGAAATAAAATGCAAATGCAAATGCAAATGCAAAACAGCGGGCTCGCCTGTATTTTCTTATTTCCCTGTTCATCTGAGCTTTAATTGTCCAACAAGAAAAGAAAAAAAAAAAAGTGTATTAAACGGCAAAAGAGGAAACAAAAACCGGATGTTGACACGATTTCCTTTTGGTCGTCTCGTTTCGAAGTGTTTTCTGAATGGAAAAAAGAAGTACTCGACAAGTGGGGAAAAACGACACTTAGTCAAATCCAATCCCAACTTCCTTTTGAACCCCCGAAAAGGACTCAAACTGAACCCCACCTAGAATTTAGAAAATATATTTAATTCCAAACAACACAGTGTTACTTTTGTCACCTTCCCCCATCCCCTCAACTGTTGTCGCGTCCAAAATTGTGTTTGATGGAAATTTAATAAAAAAAAAGAAATAAATCAAAATACCTATCAGTTTCGCGAAAGTTCAACATCACAAAACAAAATGGAAAATATTTATATTTATATTCAAATTTAATTCTGAATAAATAAAACCAAAAAATTTAATGTGAAAATACGAAAAAAGCAATTTTAAAATTAAAATGAATATATGAAAAGAGAAAAGATTTACAAATACATACATATGCATATGTAAATGTGTTTTATAGTTTACATGCAAATCTGGTGTTTATTTCTGAAAATTTAATTGCATACCTGCAAAAAGAATTGCGTTGAATTTTTGTTTAATTTTTCTGTTTTGTTCACATTGTTCAATAAAAATAAATTAAATTCCAAAAAAAAAATTAAATAAAAAAACCCACTATGACGATGCGTGTATCTGCCAAATACAATCACCATTTGGGATTAATTATTTATGGATTACTATTTTCGATTTGTACGACAAATGCTGGAAGGATATTTGGTAAGTGTTCTCGGATAATTGTTTTCATTTTTTTTGTTAATGTTGTTGTTATCATTTTATCAAATTTGTGGTGATGTGTTTTGAAGATAAGCAATAAATTAATAAAATAATATTAATAAAGTTATTCTTGAGTGCTATTTAGAAATGGGGGTTAATTGATTTGAGGTGTGACGTGTGAGTATGATATGATTTCGAAATGGTTTAAAAAAGTGATGAAATGACTTTGATGACTTGTTGGACTGATTATTACAACTTGATTAATTACCTCAATTTTGCATCCACAATTTATAAAAAAAATATTTAACGGAATTAATTGATTTACAGAAAGAATAAATATGTATGTCAAAAACAAATACAAAATTGTTGATTTTAAATGTTTCTGAATAATTTTGAAATGTATAATAAATATGAAATAAATGTGCAAATAGTCAATTCAAAGAGAAAACAATACGAGTCTATTATTATTTAAATCCTATAAAAATATTATTTATTGATGAATTACATATTTGATTAAATATTAAACAAAATATAATTTAACATCTATATATATAAAAATGAGTTTCTAAAATGTGTGTGTGGCCGCCTAACTCGCGCATTTATGTACCGATTTCAATTTGGTTTTTTGCCTTTTATAGAGAATTATCTGTAGATGGTTTCTATGTAAAAAAAAGTTATATTCGAACGCACCATTCCCTACAAATAGCAAAAAATTAAATCGATTCATAAAAACGCAATTTTGCAACATCAAGAACATATGTACATATTTCACCAGTTTTGACATTGTTTCCAAAAGATTTTGATACTTTAATCACACGATTCTCCAAATTTCCATTTTTGATCGCACTTGCTGAAATTATAGTATTAAAGCGTTTTCGAGAATGTGCAAGTATTTTTCGGAATCGACAGTTCCATATATACAGTAAAGATGTTCAATTTTGTGTGTTAGAAAATATATTCCCATTATCATTAATTTAGCTTTAAACTTAGTTTTTTTTAACTTAAATTATTTTATTTTATTCTGAATCGTTTTCAATTTAAATTCTTAAACGTGAAGTGATTTTGAGTTATAATACAAAAAAGTGAGTGTTTTCAATATACCGATGTGTAATTTTTTTGGTTTCAAATGTATTTAGGACCACTTAAGGATTTTGTTGTTTAATAATGTGTGTGTGGCTTCCTAACGCGGGAATTAAGTACCGATTTCAATTTTGTTTTTGGCATTTTGTAGAGAATTGTTGGTATATAAAAAATGATATTCGTAAACAATTCTTTACAAAATGATAGCCCATACAATCACTTTTAGTTATATTCGTACACCTTGTACTACTTGCATTTATTTGCTCCTAAGAAGGAAAAAAATAAATTTTAAACAAAATAGACATGCACTTATTTGAAATAAATATTGGTAATCCTAAAAATGACAATAAATCATTTAACAAGATGCATCAAAATTGAAACTCTCATTCGTATTCGTACATTTGAATCTTTTCGGATTTTTTAACGAAAGGGGCGAATTTCGATAGATTTTTATTATCTTTAAGTTTTTGTATACTTTCCTTCTTCTCAGAGTAGATTTAAATCATTAAAATCAAAAATGGGACAAAATTGAAAAAAGCATTTTTATTCTTTTTAATTTCTTAATTTCAATTATGGACAAACATTTGAATGGCATTTCATCACTATAATTTCCGAAAAATCGAAAAAGCAACAATAATATTTGTCAGTATAATCTGTTTTATATCTGTTAGTCATGAGAAGGTTTTTATAAAAGAAAACATTCCCAACAAGTCAGGAAATTATTAAAGTTGATTTTTGTATGAAAAATAAAATTGTTTTGCATGCATTTTGCGTGAAGAAATCAGTAAGATAAATAATAGATGGCGTTGGGGTACGATCAATGCCAAAATTTGATAGATATACATAGGTTGTGTTCAATTTGTGTATTATTACACCTATTCGGAATAGTCGTACATCGCACACAACATACGCCATATGATAAGAGCAAAAATTATCTAAAATCTTAATTATACGAAATTGAAAATGTCATTCAAGAAACTGTTGAAAACAATGTGATTCAGGACGGGAGACGATTATCAATGGAATATTCAAAGGAGACAAGCACCTTATCCCATGGGTTCCAATTATTACAACTGATCTTCCAATTAAAGCGGATTCACTTTCTTTTTCTCTTTTGCCATGACCAATCGTTGGAAGTAAGTGAAATTAATATCGATTTTCCCTGTTTCCCGCAAACCGTCTGTTTTTGTTTTTGAACCGGAAAACTTGTTGAAAAATTTAGCTTTCCATTAAATTTGAATTTTCTGAGTTTTATTATCACTCAAGAGTGTATCACATGGCTTTAAACTGGGGTGAGACGAAATTCAATTTTAAATTATTTTTACCCAGGTTAATTTTTTTTCTTCATAAATGCACACAGCGAAGCGGGTGGGAATAAGCTAGTTTTTTTATAAATTTGTTGTTTATTTAATGGTTTCTCTTATATGCACGTGATTTTAATTCTTTTATTATTGTTGAGAATATTATTTTATTATTATTATTCTGTTATATTTATAGTTAACAGAAATGGATAAAAATGGATTTAATTTGGCTCTTCGAATATTAAACCAAATATTATAGGAGATAAATATTTTAGTTAACTTAATATTTTTTATTTGATATTAAAATTTTATTCTACGTTTTTTATTTAATAACAATTCATGATTTTACTTAAAAACGATTTGTTTTATAAATAACGGTTTCCATTCTACGACAACCACTTATCTGTTTCATTTATTTTTTTTTTGTGAAAATTATTTAAGCACAAAATATTTTGGTAGATTTTTTTTTTTTCAAATATAACATAAGACAATGAAAACATTTAAAAGTTTTTTATCAGTCCAATTTTTTAATTGTAAAATGTATAAATGCATTGATTTCAGAGAAATATGGAAAATTTTAGTTTATATCAAATGGCATACTTACAAAAACATATGAATATTCAAATGTCTCTTCAGATTTCACATATATGGTACATATGTAGTTTTGATTTATGTGATAAATGGCATTTTCCAAATCTGTAAAATTGTAATAAAATCCATTTTTATTATTAAAAAAAAAAATAAGTATAAAATATTGTACTAAAATTTTGTAAGAACTGTTTTTGGAATTAAGACAAAATTGTTTTCTGAAGTTTTTTTTCTACAATAAAAATAAAAATTTAAGTATGTTTCTTATTTTTCGACTTTTGAATTATCCCCGGATCATTTTGTCATAATTCTGTTTTGGAAACCATATATTTTTTGAGATTTTTTTTTCGAAATTAAAACCATAGAAATTATTAGTTTTAATAAATGAATTAAATACTCAGAAAAGTTTTTTGAAGCATTTAGTTTCTAGACCAATTTGGAAAGAAAATATATTCTTCTGTGATTTTTTTTGAATAAATTGCAACGTTTGAAAGAATATAATTTGGTATTTAGTGATAATGTGAGTGAGATAGGCTCACAAAATTATATGCATACCGTGTTTTAATATAAAACGACGTTTGTCAAATTTATCCGACAGTGGAAAGTTTTGTTTTTAAAGATCAATTTTTAGATAAAATTAAATAAAGAATTTTTTTTCCTCAATATTGCGTGATTAGAAAAATTAACAGAAAAATATGGCACGGGAATCATACATTTTACAGGCCTATGTGACTATAATCTAAGTCTGTGGCAAATTGCATCCAAATCCGTTCAGCCGCTCCGGTACCATTAAGCAACAAACATCCATACATCCAAATTTTCACATTTATGATATAAGTAGGATTGTTTTTGAGTTTATTCGTTAATGTTAAATTATGATTTAAATAAATGTTCATTTTTACTCTTTAGAAAGTTATGAAAAGTAAAAGTTTCAAAACAATTACTATGAAAAAAGCAGTATGTAGTTAATTAAATAAGAGCCTTATTATGGGAAAGCTTAAAACTGTCTCACTTCTGGTGTGGTTCTGAGAATCGGAAAAAATTCAAAAATTCGGTTTTGACTTAAGTCAGTGCACAAAATTTCATATAATTTGACTTTTCACATGACATACTTAGGTCTCAAAGTATTAAACGATGTAACAAACATTTTAAATCTTACCACTTTATCCAAATGAATTTCGGAATATTTTTATAGACATTGTTTTCAAAAGACCTCCTGTACAAAATGTATTGAAAAGTAGTTTTAGAGAAGTCAAAAAGTTGCTAACAAAGATTATTTAATTCATACTTAAACAGAACTGTCACTCAATTTTTTTAATGAAAATGTGGTTCAGAAAATTAAACTTTTTTTTAAAGTCCCATGGTTCATTTAAGGCACTATATGAAAGTCAATTAATCCCTTTGAGTACCAGGTCTGAAAGTTTAATCATTTTTATTGCTTTGGATAAAGGTTGAAAGACATTTTGACGTATAGAATTGTGGGTTCCCTTCTCCAAGTTCAATATCATGAAAGAGACTAACATAACTTATAAAGTATGATAATGTGCATATCTAACACATTAAATTAGACGTGCTTTCTAGAATGGTCAGAATAACGCCTATGTCAAAAATTACAAATTACTCGTATACTTGTTGAAAACCAATTAAAAAACCTGTTTGCTGTTGTACAAAATAAAAATGGTCAACATTTTGAAACAGGTCGAATTAAAAAAAAAACACGCAATTTTAATTTCCTCCCATTTACATTAATTTTGAAAAAAGGAAGCATTTTAAACTCAAACAATTTTCTTGATTTCCAAAAGCCATCACCTGATGATTTAGCTCTATATATTTAAAGCTTCATTTAAATACATTAATAAATTAATATTTAATAAATCCTTCAAGCAAACAACCTTTATAAACATCAGACACATAAATAAGACATTTGGCACAGACGACCTAACATCTCAGCTGGGAAAAAATGTCCTTTTCAATTTTGTGAAGCCATACTAATTTCAAAATTAACTTCTTTGAGGCCATAACCCGTAAAAATGTAATATTTATAATTGGTCTGATGTTTTTTATTTTGAAAAATAAAATTAAAAAATAAAAATGTCTCTGTGTCTGGGAAGGTTGAGTTATGGAAGATGACGCATAAATTCAATTAAATTCTCTATTGTTGTTGTTGTTTTGCAAGCCAATTTTTCAAGTTGAAAGATCAAAAACTTTTTGGTAGACACGTCAATAAAATTACAGCATTTTTTGTTTCTTTATTTCGAAATGGTTTACGGTCAATTTGTTTGAAGTAATATCAACTCATTATAAACCAACAACAATAATAAAAAATTTCAACACAAAAGATACAAAAATATATTAGGTCAATTTTTCATAAAGAAATGTAATAATTCATGATGTTGTTGTGTTTTTATTTTTATATTTTTTACTGTGTGTCTAGTTACTTTTTTTTATTTTTTTATTTTTTTTTCGTTGTAAGAGATACGAAAAATTGTATTTATTTTACTTTATTTGTCGCCCCCAATCAAGGAAGAATAATTCAAAATAAAGGAGACAGGAGTTGTTGTATCATGATACATTCGAACAGGTGGCGACACCTTCAACCTTTTTGTTACTTTAACGGTTTTGTGTGGCTATGTAGTATGTACCAACCCGACAGCTTATAATAAACATCGTCCTTCATCAATTCAAATAAAAACCGAGAAAAAAACCAAAAAAAAAATATTAATGTAATTTTTATTCGGTGTAAAATGATAAAATCAATGGATGGCTGGTTGAGCATTGCGTTTCTGTTTGTTAGTATGAGTATCCAGGTATGTCGTGTCAGTGTGTGAGAAATTCCACAGAGATAGCTTGTAAAATTATGACATCCTTCGCATCACAAAAAAAAAAATAAAAAAATTAAAAAAAGAAA
This sequence comes from Scaeva pyrastri, assembly GCA_905146935.1. Classification (NCBI taxonomy): domain Eukaryota; kingdom Metazoa; phylum Arthropoda; class Insecta; order Diptera; family Syrphidae; genus Scaeva; species Scaeva pyrastri. Next base: position 133,111,036 of record LR989927.1, read on the forward strand.
AAGGAAAATTATTGTATTCGCTTTTAATTTGATTTTAATCGCACAGCAGAGACATTAAAGATATTTACACACACATAACTTTAAATAAAGGCAACTTTATCTACATTTAGAGGTACTATAAATTTATATCTCACCATCACCATCAAATATTGTAGATATGTACGTATGTTTGTATTATGTGTACCTACATAAGCTTGTTATTTGTGCCTGAACGAAGAGTTACGAGGATAATGTCCTTTAACAGCAACTCAAGTATTTTTCTTTAAATCCTGAAATCAACTTTTATTTCGCGCGATAAAAAGGATATACTATATAAATTTTATGGCTATAAGTTTGAAAGGGGGATAAATATTCGACTTGTTGAGGAAATAGAAAAGTTTTTTGATTTGGGTATTGTTCAAATAAGTAACATTTTTCTTAAAAAAAAAACGGCCGATTTTAAGTATCTGTAGAGGATTTTAAGACATTATAGATTCGTTGAGTGATTTTTTGGTATAGAAGGGGTGGGTCTGGAAAGAATTATAAAAATGTTCTTAGACAGAAGTCGAAAAAGTATTGGATCTACGATCTACTTTATTTATTTATACAAACCCAAAGAAGTATAGTGATTGATATTTTTTTTGCAGTATAAATTTTCTTAAATTATTAAAATACTTAATTATCTACATCTAAATACAGAAATGTGATTAAATATTTAAATTAAAGTTTTGTCTTCTTAAAGAAAATTGAGGTAATGTGTTTAACAATTAGAACATTTAAATTTTATTCAAAAAAAAAGTCAAAACGACGAAGCCGAGATGAGACTCAAGACTCTCTCCAGTCTCGTAAGCCTTTTCGGATGATCTTTTAATTTTTCAACACACAAAATTGTTAAAAATCACTTTACTAATCATTTTTTTAAATATTAAATAAATCTTGACGATATGGTTAAAATTCAGTTGTAAACATTTTATAGAATATCTTTCAAGGAATAAGAATTTATGTTAATTTTTTTATTTTAAGCAATTATAAAAATATGGTGGTTTATTTTCAACATTAAAAAACTAGGTACTGGTCAATGAAGAATAGTTTTGAGTCCGATGATTAAGAAATTAATTGACAGAAATTTGATTTTGTAACAGCTTTAAAGTGAAATTTGAAAATTTAATACTTAAGATACATATATGTAGTATTTGTGCCTATTTTTTTAAATAGAGTAATTTAAGAGAAAATTCACTAGATTGAGACTGTCATGAAAAGAGATGAGACGCTTCTATTAGGGGCCATTCCGATTTTGACGAGAAATACATGACGCTAGCAAACAATTCTTCATATCTCAATTCATTCAACCATGGTTTTGATTCATTGTTTTTCATTTTAAATATTTTAAAGATGTGAAAATGCTTTAAATTTATAGTGAAATTAAATTGTGATCGAAGATAAAATTTGAAAAACAAAACAGACAGAAAAAAAGTTGCACACAAATTAAAAAAAAAAAAATTAAATATGTTAACTCTCCAGGGGGTATTGCTTAAGTTCGCACTATTCATAATTATTCTTAATAAGGTATACCAGACTACAAAACTATACATAAGTATGTATATCTTAGTATGGACTTTTCATGTCCATTTCAAGAAACATTTAATTTTTATATTTATTCTTGTTTTTAATCATCATATCATCATCAAGTCCATTAATCACAAGCGGAGCATTTGCAGCCATCACGTCTTTGTCATCCTTAGGGATCTTCAGCAAGATACTTTGACTGCTGCCACTGTTTTCTCTGAGCAGTTGCTTTTACTAATACTTATGTTACTCAACATTTTTCTTGGTCATCCCACTTCTCGCGTAACTAAGTGATTCCATTAGGTTCAATTCTAAGTTAAGCAAAGAAAAATTTTGTTATACAAATCAATTTTCCAATCAATCCTCCTTTACGGTGCTCCTGTTTGGTACGATTGTGCCAAAACTCAACAACTTAAGCTCCAAATATGTCAAAATAAAATTCTCAAAATGATGCTTGATTTAACATGGTGCTATTCAACGAACAGGCTTCATGCATAAAGCAATGTCAATTTATTAAAGTCTCTTATGGAAAATTTAACAGAAAAATTTGATGTACTTTGTTCTTTCTCTGAAAATGAATTAATTAAAAGATTATCTCCACCATAAATTTGTATATAATACAATACAATGATTTTGTTAGAAGCTTTGAATTGGGAATGAAGCAATTTGTCAAGCGGATTTGTTTTGTCTAATAAATCCTTTTGACAGTTTTTGTTTTTTTTTTTTCCAAAATCAAAGCTCTAGTACAAAACTTAACGTGTGAGTTTTGCAATACTAGTTTTAAGAGTTGAATAAGGGTTTTTATTTGTAGCTTTCCTTTGAATAGTTAATATTAAAATTCTTAATACAAATAAATTATCATTATAATTTTACTTTAAATTTATAGTTGCAAAGGAAAATGTGTATCCTAAATCTCTAAAAATATAATAGCAATTGTAAAGCCTACTTTTCAAATCTCGACGTTCGGTAGGTCTTGTTTTATCCTATGCCATAATTCCTAGTTTCGATATCTCCATTTTATCATATTTTCCGGATGTGGAGTAGAAAGCGATTTTCAAAAGCCCCATATATTATATGCAGCTAAGACCTTTCAGGTTTCACAAGAGTAAAAAAGGACAGACCTAAAATTGGAGTCGAAGGATCCTGGTATTGGTACCAGGTTACCGAAGGCAATGCAACCTTTAAAAAATAATGAACTCCTAACGTGCTATTCCATACCACAATGAGCTGATACGTTTTTTATCACTAAACATTAATAATAATGTATAGTTAATTAAATATTGAATATTTGTTTGTTTCCAACATAAAAATTTTAACAATATAATTAAAACATTTTCTAAAAAAATTATTTTCTCCATTTATAGAAATTATACCAGAAACTCATTTTCACTATTCAAGTGTCACAATTATGTTTTAATCAAGTGCTTTAACAATTTTTTAATTATATTTAAAAAACTATTTCCAGTAGTTATTTACGAATTTAATTATTTTTACTAAGAAATTGAATGCTTAAATCAAAACAGTACAATTTTTTATCCATCTTGAGGAAACATTAAAAAAAACGCTCATACGCCGCATTTCCCCTGCGAGAAATATATCGAAATAAAATGTCTCTTTTTAGAAAGTCCAACATGACCTCCTTGTTGTAGTTTGAAACAAGTCTTAGTTTCGGTGAATTATGAAATAACTGCATACTTTGATGTGTTTTTTTTTAATATTGAGTGCTTCAAGAGGATGGTTTATAAAGTGATAAAATATTGACAAATTGCGAGTAAAATAGTACTATTTAAAAAAATATTTTTGATTGTTAGTTGGTTTTTAAATTTTTATATTTTTGTAGTCTGTCTTTTGCTTGTCATTGTCTCACCACTATACAGTTATTAAAATCTTTTATCATCAGTGTGTCAGTCCATGAGATTTACTGGTCTTAAAATGTCAAGGCAATTATAGATACACTTTTTTGTAAGTTCCGAGAGTAATGAAAATTTTGGTTGGTTAGTCATTCATCGACTAATCTAACTAACACACTAACAAAACTTTTTTTTATTTGGCATGTTTATTAAATAATATCTTAAGGAATCAAGCATTGAATACCATAGCCATTGGCTTGAATGAATTAAATTGCCAATTTATTTAAATATGTTGCCTATTTTATCCCTAAAAGGAAATAATATTTGTAATTTAATTTAACTCTTGAATTTAAAACCATGTCTTTAAGCTATGTATATTTCTTTGAAAAAGTAACTTTGTATAAGTTGATACAATCATTATAATTTTTCCTTTCACCGCATCACAGCATCAGCCTACGAGCAATAATTATATTATTTATTATGAATCTAAGTTAATCATTATCGTAATTAAATTTACGACGAACAAAGAAAAATCTTCCGTGCCTAACCCCCCCTTTTTTGATATGAAAAACATTAATGCATCATTATAACTAATTCAATATTTATTATAATATAACTATGCGTATAAGGATGTGTGGTTGAATACTTGGCATTCCTTTTGAAATACTCTTGTACCCATACCCACCTGCAACGCACAACATTACAAACATAATATAAATAGTATTTTGATGAATATAATGTAAGTGTGAGAAAATATGATTTTCAGAGTTTCCCGTTCTCATAGTTTCGAAATATGTAAATATACGAGTACATGAAGTTAATTAACTCATTCAATCGATCATCTATCCGTTAATAGCAGGAGGCATGTTGTAATTATAATTTTCTTTCAGACAAAGGTATAGGCCATGTATCTATACATTATGGACATACACATACATATCTATTTACATTGTATTGAATTCCCTCCTCGTATACCGTAGGCACAAGGATCACAAATATTTATGGGAAATGTCATAGCAATCCCCGACTGGCTTGTTTGTTGGTATGGTAGCAAATATTTTAATTATAAATATTTTTACATCGACACCCTATATCCTTTGATCCAGGACATACTCGTGTATACATACTTTATGTAAAGAACATGCATACCACTATAAATTACCACCAACAGTCATAGCATTCGATTGATAATTACGTTAATTGAAAAAAAAATTAAAGATATCGATAACCTTAAGGAGTATGTAATTATTGATATAATAATGGATCGGGGTGAAACCATCCTGTATAATTTTATATACCCTATATATGTGAACTCCTCCTAGGGGGCGGAATTTAACGAGCATTATTAGCTCAACTAACGGAATATATGTTTTACTCGTATGTTCCGAATGCAGTGCATTGCAAGTCCATTAATCTGATGGAACATACTCCTATACATAAATGTAAATTCATGATATTTCGAATTGCTATACGAGGATAAATTCCAGGATAATGAGGGCTTCAATTTGGATGATGAGGATGTTTACTAACAATTGGACTTTTAGCATTTCAATTTTAATAGGTATATATAGTAATTTTGGATATCCTATATTGAGAGACTTAAGGTATTTTACATTTCATCCTCAAGTATTTCAGAAATAGATAGATAGAAAGTAAAGGCTACTTATACCTGCATAACTGCACTAGGATGTTGCATATGTTACTACCATCCCATGAAATAATATCCTCAAGACGTAGTCCAATAAAATACAATAAATTAGGATAAAATTTAAAAAAAAATATTGAACCATATAAATAAAATAATAATATAAAAAAAATTATGTATGAAAATAGAATAAAATAAAATAAAATAAAATAAAATAAAATAAAATAAAATAAAATAAAATAAAATAAAATGAAATAAAACTAAGTTTAATAAAATAAAGTAAAAAATTAGGTATATTAATTAAAATAAAATATCAAAAGGACCTTAACAACAAAAAATACAATAAAATGAAATATGCATGACAAAATAAAATTCATTAAATAAAAAATATATTTAAATGAATTGCATAAGATAAAAACAGCTTTGATCTAAAAACGAATGCTTTAAAAAAAACTGTGTAAAATTAAGTAAAACAAAACTAAAAACGTAAAGTTTAAATAAATTAAGATAATAAAAAAGACAAACGAATGAAAGAATTAAAATCATGCTCAAAGAACCTTAGAGGCATAAATATAATATAAAAATAATTTAAGTAAATTAAATTTAAACAAAAACAAAATAAAATAAAACAAAATAATGTTAAACTAAACAACAACTGAAGTTGATCTTTAAAAAAAGAAAAACTGAAGCAATCTTGACAAGGAATTAAATTCTCACTTTACATATATTGAGAATTTTTTCCCCCCAAAATTTCCTTGAATCATACAATATCCTTACTACGAGTATACCGTATACGTATGTTTTAAAATTAAGTGACAGTGTTAAGTGCGGAAACTTTACTTAAAGGCATCAATTCCCTCATTGAAATCATCGCAAAAACTCAACAAAACTCACTATAAAATTTAAATATAAATATTTTAATAAACCTTTTCTATAAATCATAAATATAAACAACAACACCATGTAGAAGTCCACCACACTGCATATCAGATTTTAAGCATTCCATCAGAAAAAAATTGGCAATAAAAAAATCAAAATGGTATTTCATTTAATTCTCCCACACATACTCTCGCACTACGAGCAACGACGACGGACGATCCTCTTCCCGATATCCTCATCATATCAACACAACAGTCATAGCAATTTCCCAAACAAAATGGAGTAAACCAAAAACAAAAAAAAAAAAAAAAAAAACTGAAAAACAGGAGAAATAATAATAATAAAAGATTCAAGACAATGGGAATACCATAATAGGATTGCATTGACAAAAGGACGAAAATTGCTCCACTTACAGAGCATATGTGTTTTCTGCGGTTATTCAATGTTATGTCCTATTTTTTTTATTTTTTGTTTTTTACTTTTTTATTTTATTTTTATCATTTGGAATGCAGTATGTATTTTATATGCATATACCATCAACAACAGGGGGCGTTGGTAGGTGTGGCGAGGAAGAAGAATAAGATACAAACCCTTTTATGGTTTTGTTCAAGCGGCTCAGAGCAGGAGCAAGTATAGGAATAAATGTACGAGTATTGGAAAAGAGAAAGAAGAACAAAGGAAAACTTTTGTTTGGAAATTTATTGTCCTCGACAAAGCAAAATGAGAACAAATATAATATTGAAAATCGAAAGCTTTTACAGAAAATAAAATAAAAGTAGATATTATTGTATAAATGTGTGTGGGTGTGGGTATGGGTATGGGTATGGACTATACAGCTATTATTATAAATAATGCAATGGCATGTTTTATTCTTACCTGTCCTCTGCGATTAATATTATTTGCTTTGTTTAATTGATATTGGGCCGGAAGGTGGGGTTTGTATGATTTAATTCTGGAATGGTAAGCAGGATACGTAGATTAAAAAACATTCATTTTATATATGTATCTACATATATACGAAAAAAGATATCAAAATTGTGTGCGAGTGTGTTTTTCCTTCTGATAACGATGGTTGAAAAGAAAACACAATAGGACCAATAAAATAACATTGATAGGAAAGTAAATTGAATAAATTATTTTTCTAAAAAAAAAGGTGTTCATATTTTTGAATAAACCTACATCAATGCATTTGGAAAAAAATTTGCTCTAAGTGATATTTTTCGTTTGAATTTTAACTTAAAGTTTTTAATGTCAGACATGATAAGGACCTTAAGAGATTGTATGCCGAAACAGAATGAATATTTTTTGAGCGGATTTGTCAATTCCCCGAAAGAGGTAGTATCCGTGGAAAAAAATTTCAGGTTGCAATTATTCTTTATCATGAAATTATTTGAATCTTATGAGTTTTAAGGAATGTTGACAAAATATTTTCAGAACTTATGAGTTTGAAGGAATTTTGAAGAAATATTTTTAGTATACTCTTGGGTTTTTATATGAGATCACCTTGAAAAATTGATTTGTTATTATGGATGGATGCTTTTAACTTCTGAAAAAAATTAAACTCACTTTTTAGTCAAGTGTCAAATACCGTATAGATTCATTTATGAGAGGTTACAATTAACCTAATTATATCTAAAAAAAAGAATTATTTCTTACATTTAAAAAAAAAAATTTATTTGAAATATTTTTTTTTTGAGTTTTGAAAATAAATTTAACTTCACTTTTTTTTTAATATTGTTGAATTTTTTTATTGTTGTAACATTTTCTGTAGGACAAAATTTCTTTAGGCCATTATCTGTAGCTCTGTTTTGAGAAATGGACGACGAGAAAAGACATCTTTCTGGCAACAAAAGTTTAAAATAACAAATGGATATTTTTTTGAAATTACAACGAAATCTTAACTTGAGAACGAATCCTTAGTCTAAACAAGTTTTATTTAATTAATTAAAAATAAATATAATTAAAAAACTGGTATTTTTTAAATTTCAGCTGATAAATCAAACTTATAAATCATCACCACAAAATAACTTTAAATCTCATTTGTTAAAACACTGGAAGCATACGTTTCAAGGTTTTTCGAAAATTCATTAAGAATCAAACAATGAAGATTAATAAGCCATTCATAACGAACGAGAATTTCCAAAAAGTAGGTTAAACACTTAAAAGATTTATAATTTGAAAGATAATAATTTGTTATTTTCAAAATCATAACACAATTTTTATTCTTAAGAGTTCTGTTTTAACTTTGCCTTAAGAAAACCGTATCATGATTTATTCTACATTTTTGAAGAGGTATACATAAAAAGTACTTTCTATGTAAGATTTATATCTTATAGTTTAGAACATGTTTTAAAATACTTAATACACACATTTTTATCTCCATCTTGAGAAAAGTATAAAATCTTGTCCCAATTTTGTGGCCTACGAGCAGAGCAAAATATACCTAAGTGCTAAATTCCTGCTTTGTTCTAAAATTCATAATTAAGTATACTATTTCCAAATCGGTTATTAAATTTGCTCTTATTTCCTTATAATCTTTAGATATTCTTATTTTATGCCCCATGTCCATGAAAATCTCTACCTTATTTTTAAACGGAATAAATTTATTGTTTGCATTGTTCCACGAACTTTAGAGGAAGAAAAAATATTAAATAAGTTGAAAATTGTTGTTTTAGATATATACGAGTAGAAAAGAATATAATAATAAAATATAATAATAATTTTTGACTTCAACATCTCTTTAAGGAGGATTATTTTTTGTGTCCCAAGTGAATCGAAAAAGTGCGTATACGCCCAAGTGCACCTCCACAGAAAAGTCAGTCAAACTATAATTTTATAGCAAAAGAATAGTAATAATAATAATATATGTAAATAGAATAATATAGTTAAAAATAATTTGTATGATTTATGTGTCCTCGTTTCCGTAACATCCTTTTAAAAAGCTTCTCTGCCAAGTAGTCTTCCTTTCATATTAAAAAAAAAATATGTTAACAAAAACCATAACTTGCAGCATACATATTATTATCTGTTTTTAATTTAATAAATTAACCGTTACAAATTCACATTCAAAAAAAAAAAAAAACAAACTTCGAATTCTATAAACAAAAATTGTTTACCATAACTACGCCTCAATTTCCCCAAAATGTAAAGTAGTGTAGGTACTATACAACCCCAATCTAAACAAATAGTATTTGCTTGCCACGGCAACACTATTATTTATTCATTGAATCTATGAATGAATAACAACATTCCATCCAACTTCAACTCCCCAGTCCCCGCCCCCACTTCCACTTCCACTCCTTCTAATTACTTTTTCATCACGAACTTCAAATAATAAAATAGATTCCCAGGATATTTTCGTCCTTTATGTAAATAATTTATGTAAAATTAGTTAATTGCCTGTTTATGCTCCTTTAATAGAAGACAGAAACTTTATTTGTTAAGAAAAAGAAAAAAGAGAAGAAGAAGTAACGAATAACACGATGTGCTTTGAGAAATATGTATTTTCAAAATTTATATTATATCTCCATAATTTTGTATTTTAGATATCTCCGTTAGTTTAGCACAGCTATTTTTAATCATCAAAAGTCACTCTGGGGCATATTCTACCAACGAAACGGAGTGTGGGGGTTAGAGTTGAGGTAGATAACGTCTAATTATGTTTATTAAGGGTCTAAAACTTAACATTCTCCTTTTATCATCGAATTTTGACTAACTTTCAAATTTCATAAAAACTAAACAAAAATTATATTATTTTAATTATAACACTAGAGTCCTTGAATAATTTATGAGCTGAGGAAAACGATAGATAAATTTATGCGATTCGATAGCGGCGCGGAATCTTCAAAAGAGTGAAGTTCTTCATTTTGTTCCTGTTTTTTTAATTGAAATTTCCCTTCTCTGGCCAACACCAACATTATAACCAGGACCAACCCAACCCAACCCAAGCCAACCAAACTCAACTCACACTGTTTGCCAAGATGTCGAATTAATATGCATCATCCGTTAGCTCAAAACTTCACAAGTTTCATCGAAATATTAATTAATTTTCTCAAGCAGAAGCTTTTAAGCCAACAAGAGAGAGGCAAAAAAAAAAAAATAAAATTGAAGAAAAAAAAAATCAAAAGAAAAATATTTGATAGCCATAATAGATTCTTCCCATGCTTTCCAACACAAATACACACAATCGTCGAAAGCAAACAAATTGAAATGACAATCCTTTTAAGTATCCTAGCAGCAATCTTGTTCTAGATATTTTATTTTTATTTTTCATTTTTTTTTTTTTTTCAATCTTAAAGTCCCCTTCACTTGACGAGATAATATAATACACAATTCATGGCATGACATTGAATTTCGTTTTTCCAGCCGACGACGACGATGACGACAACGCTGAACGCCAAGGACTCTGCGACGAAGGAGGGAAGAACGGTCTTGTGGTTTGAGATGAGTCCTATTTTGTCTGCTTCTTCTTCGGCTTCGGCTCCTTATTTTCAGTGAAAAGCAGGGATAATGAAATACACCCAGAATGTCATTTGCTGACTCATCGGAATCCTTGCCGCATATTTTTGTTTTTTTTTCTCTCTCTTCAGTTTTTTTTTTGGTATTTGTCGTTTTCATTTTACATTCCGGGTTAAGAGTGTGGCGAGTGGGCGGTTGGGATGGGATGAGGGGTTGTGCAGAATTCTGCTGGAAAAGTCCTTTTTCCAAGGAATTGATCTAGTTGGCATTATGTATTATCATAAGTTGTCGTTATGCCATGGATGGGATATAACTTTGTTGAAAAGGACTTTCATGTCATTTAAGGAAGAACATGGACAAAAGTATGTAGTTTCACGCCCTGGGGAACGACAAACTATCTTAGGGACCAATAATAAATTCATAATTTTATGCCCAGTGCCACCATTGTTGTTGTGTGTGGGTTTTAAGCTTTGATTTGGTTTCTCTTTTGCTCTTATTTTTAGTTGTTGTTGTTGGTTAAGTTGCATCATATTGAAATTGAAACTTTTGAATGTCATTCCAATGTAACCAAAAATTATGGACTTGTTGCTTTTTCTTTGTTTGTTTAATATTAAAGTAGAAATTCAATTTTCGAAACAAGTGCATTTACCCTTAGTTTTTTTTTTTATGTTTGTGCATATTTCTAGGATATTCATTCCTCTTTCCCTCCTGACTTCGATAACTTTGTTAAACTTTGCATCTGTTTTTGTGTTGGTCTTATTCAAATTTGGCTATCTTTTGTTTTCCTGAAAGAAATTAATTTAAATTTTTTTTGGATTCTCCTGCAAGGATAACATCAGCTGCCTCGGCATGAGAATATTTTGTTTCACAAGAATGACATTTTGGCGGTTAAATTGTTCACCAATCATGTATGTAGCTTACATTTTAATGTTGATGAATGTTTGAGTTGGGTAGAGTGGGTTGAGTAAATGAGTAAGACAGGTATCAAAAGAAAAAATGGATTCATTAAATCATAATTAAATTTAAACAACATAAAATCTTTAACTTGAGAAGAATAATACTGAATGAAATGTATCAAGTTCTAGTGGGAAAATGAGACTAAATAGGGAACCAGTTATAGAAGATTTCGTGTCTCAAGGAACACTAGAAATTTTCTAAAATTCAAAAACCTCTAAGAAATTACACAATCTTAGTACCACACAAAATGTGTCTTACCTTTCATTTGATACCAATTTAATAAGTGAATGAACTGAGCCAAAAAATTAAGACATTTCCTGAGTACATTCTAATTTTTCAGTAGAATCAAACATTTTTTATAATAAAATTAATGTTCTAGAATGTAATTACTACTAGCTGAACCTACAACTTCGTTCGGTGCAATACTTGCCGAAAATACAATCAATTCAATTATTAATTTCACTGAAATCAGTTCGCCATTTTTTTTTTTTTTTTGGAACCTAACAAAGGTATATAAACTTGAAACTTCTTTAGAGTCGTTTTAAATTGAAGTCGTTTAAGTCGTTTTATCATTTTGTTAATTATCTATGTCAGTAACAGGTGGATTCAATTGCGAATTTTTGGGACATGGCAATTATCTAACATAATGATGACAGATTCAAATCCACTAATGCAAGTATTTACAAAAATTTGCCAACCTTCAACTCTTGGGGGAGAAAACTTCAGTTGGTCAATGAAATAGTTTTCATTTCATTATCTTCCGCTTTCTTAACTGAGCTGATTCAACTGCAGTGCCTATCTTGCAATGCAGTCATTACCTTTTCGAAGCGGTAATTGCAACTTAAGCTTTCGTATAATAGGATCAATTGGTTCCTGAACCATTTTCCTGTACAATTCTTTGTTGAAGAAAATCCGGAAGATATTTTGTGGACATTTCTTAGCGAAAGTTTGGTAGTGTGTTTGCAGAAATAGTTATTTTCAAAATACTGCTTCCATAACAGTACTTATTTCACGTTTGAGCGGAACAATCGTAGCTTTGTGCTTAAACTGAGAGAATTATTCCTCCAAACATTGTGAAACATCCCAAATGCAGGCTTTGATCTTCCGATACGATGGATGATATATTTTGTTCGGTTCCATTTTAAGTACAGAAAATACTTCCAAGATAATAAAAGCTCTCTAGTATCTCTACAGAAAACAAATTAAGTACCAATTAACTATTAGTTTTCAAATCAGATGTTTTAAGATATACTGACATCAAATCTCAAGTTTGTAAAACCCATAAAACAAAATCTCAAAAATCCAAAAAAAATTCATCTATTTTCTAATAATATTTAACTACACCTTTAATCTTTTAAAAAATAAAGGTTAAGATTACTCATGTTATAATATACCATAAAATTTTAATCCATCAAATGTTTTGTTTCAAATATTTTCAGGTAAAAATATGTTTGATATTCACTTGTTATTTTAATGAATAATGAAAAAAAAATTGAAATAATAAACAACTGATTTTTTATGTATCGTATTTATTAAAAAAGGTGATTTTTTACATTTTTTCACATTTTAAAATATGTCTATAATATTTCACCACATTTAAGCTTCGAGTTGCAAACACAACTCCGTTCAATACTGTCAACGATTTATTTTCTATAATTTATGTAGATAAGTCCTTTGTTATGTATAGGTTTTCCCCCCCCCCCCCGCAGAAAAAAACATATCATATTTAATTTATACTATTTTCTTGCAGGACCGTATAATACAATTTTAAAATATCAACAAAAAAAACTCCTTCTTTTATTGAATTTGAATACATTGCAGTCAATTTAAAAATCCCGTTTTATTTATTTGCAAAAAAAAAAACTTTTACACAACTTTCAATGCAAAATCATTATTTTAATAAAATAAAACTCAATGAAAACAAAAAATCACAACTCTTCATCAAATACAATATTTAAATTAAATTCCCTTTTTGATTTGCACCATCATATGACTTCATATAAGCGGAAGTCAGATTTACCTTTTACGCCTCCCAAAATTCACATCAATCAAAAACAAATCCATAAAGTTCCAAAGTTGATGATACGCCCATATAAACATACAAACACATATACATACTATTTTTCTCGACATTTTATTATTGCATCGGTGATATATGAAATTGGAATTAAACCCAAAAAATGTTTTATATATTATTAACAAAAAACAACAAAATTGAACTTAAACAAAATGAAATGGAAAATAAAAAAAATAATAAAATAAAAATAAAAATAAAAACAACAACTCACATATACAACACACAACCAAAACTGTTATTTTATACGAATTCCAATTAAAAGGAGGTATTTTCAATAAATAAACGCAACGACCGACAACCGACACCCCAACATTGGTTTGGCGTTGTTTGTGGTAAAAGTAAATAAAAACCCATTTGTTTTTCAAAAATACTAAAAAAAAAAGAAACACACAAAAATAAACCCATATCGTCTACCACATCCTTGAAATATCCATCACCTCTTGAGCCCTTACAACTATCTACATATGCATATACATTCATACATAGATACTCGTACTCGTACTCGTATATCCTTTTAAAGTAGGCGCATGTTAAAAAATTTCAGGATTAAAACAACCTCACTGAGAGTACAATTATTTTATTATAAATGAAGGTGGGTTGGAACTTTAGACTGTTGATTTTGGATTTCTTTTTTTAAATGACCATAAGAGACCGTGATTCATCAGTCTCCAAAAAAATGCCCGAATTCAGAAAATTCAACTTTTAGTTTTAATTTTCTTTTGATCATTGATCCAAGAGTATAGGTTGAGCTATCAAAGTCGGTTAATTTTTGTTTTGATTTCAATTTCACTTTAATTTTTCACGCAAAGGATTCAATTTTATAACATTTATTAATTGACGTTGAGATCGATGATTTTTTATTGTTAAGTGAATTGTATTAGAGCCATCTTTGTCTCAGTTTCAAAAATCGAGCTTACTTTAATATTTGTTTCGCTTTCAAGCACAATTTTAAGATTTGACAGTTGATATTAGTGGCTGATTTAATACATAATATATCAAAACGCAAGATTTGATTATGAAATCGCCGCAATCAACAGGCTACCAAAACTCGACGAATTTTACCCCAAAATACGGACGCCCAGGACTACGGACCTGGACAACAACTTGTTTTTGCTAAATGGCCTCTGGAATAGTTTAAAATTGATGAAACTCATTCTAATGTCTAATTAATGATGATACCAATACATTATGGATCCAAGAGCGTTTATAACATTCTAAAAAGACACTGCTGCGTGTTAGTTTTAGACTTTGAAAAATATCAGTCATTGGTTCTTCAGACCATAGCAGATACCAATCCTTACCAACTTCTTTGGCTTGATTCAATGACATAGATTCTAATGACATGTGATTTTTAAAGGACTACGTTATTGCTACAAAAGTTACAACAATAATCGAGCGGTTCCAGAGAATTGTTTTCTAATCCGAAGGTAAGGGACATTGGCCTAACCACCAAGATCTTGAAAATTAAATATTTTTCTGCAGTTGCAGGTCCATGTGAATAAACCATAAACATCAGCTTTTTTCAAAGCAAAACATCCCACAATTTGATGGTCATTTCCGTATCCCTCCCATCTTTCAAAGTTCTCAGGAGTAGTTTAAATTTTAAAAGCACTAATCACTTTAAAATAATAAAAAATCACTAACTCTAACCTTTCATGAAAAATCGAAAGATTTCTACTTAAAAAATCCATAAAATAATTTAAAAATACGTATACGCCTAGGTGCACCATCATGATTTTAATCATTTCTAATGCCATTCAGGGTCATAAAGTGTATTTTTTAGATTCTTAAATAAATTTAAAGTACAATTTTTTATCAGAATTTTTTATCAGAATTGCCATTTTGACGGAAAGTAGTGTCAAAAAAATTAGTTCCACAATCACCTTGTTGCCCATAGACATTTTCATAAGTTATTGAATTTCAGTTATTCGCCGAAAAGTAACAAAATCTTTTTTTTTACTTCTAAATAAACACGTAATTTTGTCAAGTTTTTAAATTTTTGGAGTTTTAGTTTGGAGTTTTTAATTGATTTCCAAATTTTATTTTACAAAATTACAAAAATCACAATAAAAATCTTTTTAAACCAACACAGATAGAATTCAATATCTTTCATTTGTTTTTCAAACCATTTTCCAGAAAAAATGTAAACTGAGTAATTACTTTTAATTCAATCAAAAAGCGTTGAGGTTGAAAAAAATTATTGACCAAAATGATGAATATTTTAGACCACGTTCTTGAAAAAGAATACAGGAAAATAGATTCTTATAAAAATGGACTTAAAATATACATATATCAGGCACGAGGCGTGACTTTTTTGGAAGCGGAAGCACTTATGATTGCACTTAAATACAAAGTTTTTATCAAGATCACATTTCTTTTATTACACAAATGTAAAAGAAAATTTTATAAAATTCATTTATTAAAATATTAAATTGAGTAATAACTTAAAACTAATGTAAAATTAAATGTAAGTTTCAATTTTTAAGAAAAATATCATTGATCAGAAAACATTAGCATTAGCATTGTTGACAATGCGATTGGCACACACACAGATAAAAAACATAACAAGAAAAAGGAACACAGTGTTAAATAAACTTTTCAACCCCTATTTCAATGAATGAGAAGAAGCAAATAACTCATATCTCTCCTTTCCTGCTCTACTTTTGTTTTCACAAATTTTCATAATGAGTTCACTCAATTCAATCTTTACTTCTTATGTGAACGCCAACAAATACAAAAAAAATGCTTTGAACGAGATTGAGTGAGAGTTGAGAGTAGGCGATATATCAGAATGCCTAGCTATTATGCATTCCAAATATTTGTTTGCAAGCGTGAGTGTATAATGGAGTGATATTGTGCATTCCCCGTGGAATTGAAGTTTGAGTTTTTGTAGTTATAGTTTTGCATTTTTTTTCCTGAACGACTTTTGTTATGAGATTTTATTAATTTAAAGAAGAGATTAAATAATATTCGATTAGATCAGTTTCGAATTAAAATTTCTTTTCTTAAATCATATAATTTTTTGAATTGCTTTACGGAAGCACTCATTCCACTCAATATATGGACGCTTCGTCCCTGACATATATATATATATACATATATACTTAAAATCATTCATTTGAAAAAAGAAAATCAGCATCGAATTGTTCTTAAAAATGTCTTAAGCAGTTATACTTACTCTTAGAATCACTTGTGTCCAACAGTTCTTATTTATGTCCAAGAAGAGAGATTTTGTTGGCTCTTCAAATAAGAACAAGATGTTTTCAAGAAGATACTTGACATGAACCGGGTTACTTAGAAGATGCTTTTCAAAATCTAATTTGAAGAATTTTCTTCCTTTCAGAAAATTAAAAACCAGATTCCACATTAAATTCTCCTAAACTATAATTAATTAATTCACATTATCAGTAATTACAATTTAATAGCCACTCTCAAATACAGTATACCTATAAATTATTTCTGAACCATTTAAGGACATTGCTATGCTAGACACGTTCTCATTATCGCTAAACCACTCTCGCTGTATATATTCAACTCTATATGCTTCTTTGTATAATGAAACTAATTCAATTAAAAAAATTAAATTATCTTCTTCCGGTCAAAACTAATAAACTTTCAAAGCTTCATTAAACCGGACAATCTAATTTCTCCCCGAAAAAAAAGTAAATTTCCCGGGAAATTAAATCATTTTTCCCTAATTAAAGTCTCATAAAACCAAAATTATTGTAAACACGATTTTCGATTGCGCAAAAATTAGATGCGATAACCAAAAAATATTAAATTTTATGTGCAAATAATCGAACTCATCATTTTGCAACCGATTTGAATTTAAGTGTCATTAAAGTTCCTAATTGCATCATCAGAATCAGAATTGCAGAGACAGAGGGAGGAAGAGGGGTACGGACACGCCTACTACTCGTACACTTTTAGTTTTTTGGAGTGAATTCTTCCCGCCATCATCGACGACAACGCACGACACGGGAATGGGAACGAACTTTTTTAATGAATCACATTCGCTCCATTTTCACACTCGAAGACACTTTCACTGCGAGTCTCTGACATCAGCTTCCGGTGCGGCCTTCAGCTTTTGCTAGAGCCAGAATATATGTAGGTATGTAATATCAAAGCATCAGCACAGGCCCACTCCTCGCCTTCTCAGTTCGAGCCTGATATTTTATAGCCGCCATTAATTAAGCAGAAACTTTCTCGAAAATTGCTCATAAAATCAAACGAAAAAGTAAAAACAAAAATGGCTTTTTCCATCCGAAGGAAGGGGAATAGGAAGACAGACAAATGGTATGACGACGACGACGCACGAGATGAAGGAGTCAAAGCTGACAAGGAACAGATGGACATGGCCATCACCATTCACCATTCACCAGGACACGATGACAGCGACACTTCTTGATGATGGTTGGTTGTTGGCTCAAGGCTCATGGCTCATAATGGCTGTAGTAGTTTGTTGTATCGTAGCTTTAGCTTTGATGCGATGCCAATTTAATCGTCCGCTTGATTTCCTTCTCGGGGTGTGTAACCGTTAGCCGTCCATTAGGAATTAATTTAAATTAGTTGTGATGTTCAAAGTTGTGTTTAATTTAATCCTCGGGTGGTGCTTATTGGTGCGCCTCCGACATTAATGAGCACAGTTAAATTAAGAACCTGGCTAAACGTTACAGTGGTCGATGGTCGTAGAGCTAAGCCCAACAACGACTGTGGCTGGCTTCGTGCTTGAACGTATCGTACGACGACGGCGACGGTGGTAGTGGTGGTGGCGCTACCTCGGGCGCTTCCACTCATATAAATATGTTGCGAATGCTGCTTCGACGCTGACTCCAGCATGATATGCAGTTATGTGCGTGATTAATGAAGCGAATCCTTTTGCTCGGCCCAAGGCCTCACAAAACGGCTACAGCCGAGTCGGTCCCACCGTTTTTGGCTTCCTCCAGGCTCCAACTAACCGATTGCTATATGGTTGGTCTCGGTGGAAAGTATCGACTGGACTGGGGACGGGCGGTTAGAGCCGGTTGATTGGATACGTTTGTTGGTGGCGAGTGGTGAGTGGCGACTTCTGAATACCTGAATCATTTCATTAATTGTCCGTTTGTAGGTCGGTCGAGGTAACCACGAGGCACTAAAATACTCCACTCCTGCCTTGGCAGGGTATTTAACAGTTGTTGTGCCTCATCTGTGTCGCAATTACTGTGATTTGTTTTGATTGCCCAGCCAACTCTTAAACACACACACACTTACAACTACACAGGAAAATATTAAAATGAATGGAGCTGTAGCTGTGTGTGCGGCAAATGTGGTCCTTTACAGTTTGCTTAGATGAGAAATTCGCTTGGAAAACATGCGGGGACATGTCTCACTAATTCTCTTTATGGTGGTTAATGGTACACAGCATAACTTATACCGTTCGGGCGTACAGGTACCTGCAGCTGATGCATGTGTGTGTGTGTGTTTGTTGGCCTCTGTTATCCTGTTTCACTTTCTGATGGATATGATTTGTGTGTGTTGTGTGCATAGGAACCCAGGAGTAGGATGTTGGCTGTGGGCTCTTGAGAGGATAAGGGGGTGTTTTATGTTTGAATGCAACAAGAGAGGTTGGACATATGTTATGCTAGTGGCGGATTAATATTGAATAATTAATACAATATCTCAGGATATATTCAAGGAGCCATTCAAATCCAGATACATGAAACACAGATAGAGATATGCAATATGAGTTGCAGCTTGCAGGTAACGTAACTTAAACACGCGTGCATGTATGCATGTTAATCTTAAGTTCTATCTCGTTGATAAAGGCTTAAATCTTTAATTCAAATGGTATTTGTGGATGAAATCCTTGAAAAGTGGCCAAATGCATATCCGAACAGATTTTGTTTTGATATGTTCTTTGGTTTTGGTTTGTAAATTTAATACAAAACCACATTTTGGTATTTTATGTTTTTGAATGATATAAATTATTATCTAACTTCAAATTCAGGAATTCTTGAATGCAATATCTTGAGTAGTTTAGATTTTTAGTGTGTGTTTGAGTGTATTTTAATTTTTGTTAAGATTTTCAAGAAATTCGGGTTTTGTATAACGTTTATAAAAAGAACTGTAAAAATGGTTAGATCTATAAGTTGAATTGATACAAATACAAAGTTATAAGTAAAATACCATTGGGAAATCAAATTATTGGATTCGTCCTTCCGAACCAACAACTTTATGATAACACCAAAAACGTGTCCTTTATGTACGGTGTAAGGTTTTTTTCTCTTACGAGTCATGGAAAAAAAAACTTTTCAGGATACAAAAGGAACACGTTTTAGGTGTTATCATAAAGTTGTTTGTTTTAATCTTGATTTCATTTAGGCATTGATTCCAGTTTATGAAAGGTCAAGTCTCCTGAGGGTTTTCAAAATAGCCCCTTTAGATTTTCAAAGCGATTTTTTTTTTGAAGGTAACTCCTCGTATGCAAAGAAATTAAAATTTTGCATTAAATAATAGGCTCCCCATAATAAGTGTTACAACGGAGTAGAAAAAGCTGTAGTCCAGGTTCTTGGGATCATTAAACTCAATAGAAAGTCAATAGAAGGCCACTAACAAATAAGTTCTACAACCCCATATTACACCTCAGTGCTTGTTTGGGCCATATGAAAATTCCTTATACATTAAGTAACGGAGGGCAGCCAGCTAAATTATAGTAAGTTAGGCAAAGTCTAACTTAGACATTTTTACTAAGCAAAGTGCCGGCTTTAGGTCTTCTAATAGTGGATCAATACCAAAATTGGACACTCCAATATTCTATACTGACTTAGACCCTTGCCTACATTTCCAGAAAAATTTCAATGAATTGATTAATTTCTATACCGATAGACTTTTAATAAATGACGTCCCTGATGGAGGCATGTTAAGACAAAATGTTAGTCCTTTCTCTCCAAGACATTTTGTTATTAAAGAAGTCCTTTCTTGGCTCTAGGATCAAACAGCCATTTGACCTCTCAATTCTTGCTCAAACAATTCATTTACAGCCTCATCTTTCACTGAAATGCCAGACCCTGAAAAATAAAGGACTACCCTTAGTAACATGCCAATAGACGAAATAAAAAAGATGGGCCAGTACCACTTACTTGAAAATTAAACAAATCTCGCCAAAGTTTGATATTAAGCGTTGTTAGCTCTCTTAATAGGTGTCCTTATAAAAGAAGTCTGCCAAAAAGTCCAGTTTAAGCAAGAAAGGAAAAGATATGACAGGGTAATTTTCAACAACAGTGTTTTCAATCATATGTAAAAGTTCATATCCTTTTTGGACAAAGGACATCAGCGTAACTTTTCATTTGTTTAAAGGATGTCAACTAACTTTTCTATACTCATTTTGTCCTTAATACTATAACTGGCAACCTTAAGAGACATTATAACAATAATTTTCCGTTCCTGAAATTAATCGAGTCTTTTGTCATTTTTTATCAATTAAACTGTGATAAATTCTTTTTGACAAAGCTTTTGTTTCAAAAATGTGCACAAATTAAAACTTGTACAACGTTTTCTTAACTCAAAACATAAAAATGTATCGCTTCCCGCTAAAACTATTACAAACTAACTAACAACCTTCAAAGAATAAGAGGGGACAATGTTAACATTATTAAGTCAGACAACATAAAAATCCATAAATCTCAAAACTAATAAATACTCAATTCTGAAATATGTAGTGTCGTACAAGTATAAAGCTATAAATTCTTCAAATATAAAGCACCAATGAACTTTGAACCAAAAACAAAAAAAAAAGGCAAAAAGGAAACTTGACAAAACAAAGCAATTTTAAACTTTTCAGATGTTACCAGAAGTCTTTTAAAGTAATTACCCTACAAACTGTCATTTTTGGTATCGCAACACATAACAAAACTTTCTCAGAAACAAAAACAACAACAACGACAACAAAATGAAAAATCTACAAAAAAAACTTGAAATAGGAAAAATATTCGTAAGTATAAAATATATAGAAGGGGGGTTTTATGCTTATACCTAATTTAAATGTTGTGTTTTTTTGTATTTCTGATATTTTTCTGGAAAAAAAGGGAAATAAATGGGAAGATTTTCTTTATTTTTTTTTTGAAAATGAAATCACGTAGTTTTGAGATAAAAATATGGGTTAGCCTGAACAATAATCATGAATGAAAAATAGGGTAGGATAAATAACTGGGTCAGCAAAAACGAACGAAAAAAAAACCTAATTTAAATAAATATGTATAGATAGGGATTTCTTGACTTACTCGTATATTTAAGGCATTATCTTTGTATGTTAAGGGTTAGACTTTATCCTGTGTTTTATCAAATTTTACATTTTAGTAATTAGAGAGGTTAAATATGATTAAAGTTTTTTTCTTTATAAAGGAAAATAATTCATTAATTTGAATAAATATAATGTTATGAATAATAACTTCCTAAAATTTACACCATAATCGAGCTTTATATGCCACTAGAGGACCCCGCAAACTTTGTCCGGTTTAAACGATCAAAATTTTCATTACTCTTGTATTGAGTTGTAGTTCGTCTTTTCGTTGGTAAATTTCAGGCAATGTGAAAGTGATGATTAAAGATCTTAAAAAGAGGCTGGGTGCGACCCACACTGACAACTTCCCATTTAACTTTAAAAAATTATCTTTTATTGAAGTTTTTGTGTCACAATAAAAAGGCATCAAGAGTCGCCTTGTTGAACTTGTAGATTTTTGTTCAAACTGTGAAATTAATTTATTCTTGATATTCTGTGATTTACTCGTAATTTTGATATTAATTGATAAAAATTTGATATTTTCGTCAATAATTTATCATTTTGTTGAAAAATGCATTTTAACGAAAAAAAAAACACATTTGAAGTCAACATCATTGCTTTTTGTGAAGATATTTAAGCAGAAAAACTATTTTTGACACTTTTTGGTAAATTTCAGTTTAAGTATTTATTTTTCCTAAAAAAAAACTATCAATTTCATATTTGTCAAAATTGTAGCGTATATTGATAATTGTATTTTGTGTAAATATAAATAAATTTGAAGTCAATATCGTTGCCCATTCTGGAGATATTCAATTATTCATGTCAAAAAACATTTTTTACCAAATTTGGGTAGTATTTATTTCACTATTTTCAAAATTTTACCACATGTCAGAAATGTCATTTCACATAGTAAAAAATTATTTTGAATTTTTACTTCATAGTATATTTGAGTGTCGACATTTTATTTTTTACTTTTTCAATTTTAAAAATATATCGGTATGTTGAACTTTTTCCAAATTTATAATTAATGTGTATTACATTACATTGCATACAATTAAATTTATTTGAAGTCAATAGCATCATCCTTTTCTGAAATATTTTTTCAACCACCCAACATTTTCACTATTTTTTTAAACTTCTATAGTGAAATAACCGCTTGACAAATTTTTATGAAAGTCCTTTCAGATTCTTTTGAAGTTATCAATTGTCGGACAAAATTTAGTTGGAGTCGATATCTCTTTTCGCTCTCGAGATACCGTGGACAAAAAATGGTATTTTGAACGTACGCACGTACGAACGTACCTACACCCACACACACAGACATCTCTCTAGAAATGACGTATTTAGATACTAGGAACCTTAAAACGTCTTGTCAAAAATTTCAATTTGCAAATCGGACCGATTATAATAATTCCCTATGGGAAGTTAATAACTCTATAATGTTGACAGAATGCCAGGCAACTTTATAACTTTTCATTAACATATATAGACTGCTGAAATATAAGAAATTGACAGTCAAAAATAGTTTGGTTGTATGGGAAATGAAAGTGTTATTTATTACTGCCTTCCCCGAAATTTTTTTATATCTTCTCACTTTTTAAACCTTCCTTGGACCACGAAAAACATTTCAAATCCCAAATGAGCAAAATCGGCCAAGTCGTTCTCGAGTTTTAGCGAGACAAACAAACAAAAAGTGATTTTTTTTATATAGATAGGATTATTGTATCGCCTTGAAGTATACTATATAATTATATTAATATTTTAAATCTCTTCTACCTTCTAATGAATTGCAGCCTTAAGGAGTAAATGAAGAATGAAACAAATTATATTTTTAAAACTATATTTTTTAATTGAAAAAAACATTACCTAGCTATTCATATAAACTACCTTCCTCTTGAATCACTCTAATTGTCAAAAAAAAACCGCATCAGAATCCGTTGCGTGGTTTAAATGATCTAAGCATACATAGGGTAGTGATAAAGGCGTTTCATGTATACTATCATTTGAATGTATTGTTGAACACTTTATCCTATGCATTATTTGAGATTTAGCCAAATAAATGACACCAAATTTGACATAAGAGTATTTCACTTGGGATATACATATTTCCACTTGAATTCTCACAAAGAAAGTTCCTACTTTGCAGAACCTGTGAAGTGAAAAAATACAGGGAGAAAATAGACCTCCGATGCTCTAATCGTTTCACTATCACTAGTTCCGATCCTCTAATGGCTGAGTAGTATTTTGCACAAATAAAACAGAACACGATCAACAAAAATAAGGACATCCATTTATTATTCTAAAAAATTAGATACTTACTTGATCAAAAATGGTTCACAAGGCAAAAAAAAACTGTTGTTTGTTAATTGGCCTTCAGGACATCTCTATCCCATAAACCAACAAAAATAAAGATCAAAAAACGTTTTCATTCATAATAAATGCCTTAGGAGTATTTAAAGAACATAAGTAAGGGCCAAAAAATTTAATATTTCCGTTTAATAGATATAGATACTACGGTATCTATATTAAATGCTTGATAAGTACATCCTAAAGAATCACCATCATGTTCATCTCTCAGCTTCTTAACAAGATTATGCGATGAACAAAAAAAAAAGTTATCCCAACATGCAAAATCGCTTATCCTAATTGATTTTATACTAAGCTACTACAACCATAAATGCCAGACTGGGAGAAGAAGAAACAAGAATTCCTTATATAAATTCTAAGGATGCGGGAAAAATCCTAGCTCAGCAAAATTTATATTATTTCGTTTTGTTGTCTTTAAAGAAAATTCCTTCATAATTCCTACACCCACGTCCGCCGCCGCGGTCGAAGCATTCCTTAGCGCTGTATAAGTGTATAAGCTAACCGTTGTCAGCAGCGGCGATGGCGGTGGCGTCCCTTCCCTTTTTGGTCAGTCAGTGATACTCTGCTTGTTACTTAGTTTGAATACGAAAATAATTAAAAACGAAAAGAATCAAGTGTTTCCTTTTTTTCTACAGGGACGTGGTTTTTTCTGTGAAATATTATCAAAACCTCCAAAGCAAAAAAATGTCTTATGAGGATGATGATGATGTTGATGATGGTGGCGGCAGTCGGCTTCGCTGTCATCAGCATCACGTTTTTCGCCTGGCAGAAGGCTTCCCGGCTCACTTTCTTTTTCGTCCTGGCTTCAGTTGTTTTCCTTCCTGGCCTGCTCATCTCCTTCGTCTTCGTTAATTTCTTCTTTTTTTTGTTTCTTCTGTATACTGTTCATATTTTCCTATCAAAGTTAACATTGAAAAGTAAAAATGGCGACAGGATATTTTGTATACCTCATTATTTTATCATAATAAATCTTTGTGTTGTTCTTGTAGCTAGGTATGTATATACATATTTTTTCTTTTCTGTGTGCTATTGTGCCTTTGTATCAGTTTTTCTTTCACAAGAAAAAGGGAGACAAAAGAAAGAAGAGAAAAACTTCCAGGATTCTTTTGTAAGAATCGGCTTCTTCAAGATTTGATTCACTTCACTTCACTGCTGCTGGTTCGGTTCGGTTCGTCTCTTTGGTCAGCAGAGTGTAGAGTCTGCTCAAGACTGAGGAAAATATAAAGAAGTACCTATCAATTCGAAGGAATTAAATTTTTTCCGACAACCGAGACCAAGACTTCTACTACCTACTTCCCTTTCTAACCTACACCCCTATCCAAGGAATCGAGGACATCACCATCAGGATGTTCTAACACACACATACACTTCTACATAAGCAAAGTTCTGAGTCCTGGAAAAATCATTCGAAAAAAAGTCTGTGTTGTGCTGTTTGTCCATTCATTTCTCGATGTCGTTCTGCTTACACATCGTAAAGAGGATGTCATTTGTCAGAATGAGCGCACCCGGAAGAGCAATGGCGAAGAATCATATAGTTACTATCTGGGTTGTCGGTTGTCAGAATATCCTCGTGCAAGGATACCTACCTACCTATACGTCGTCGTAGTCGTATCTATATGTAAGTACCTATACCCACGATGTTGTGTCCTTTGATTGATAACAACATATAGGTTTAGAGTTGTTTTTTTTTTTTTGAGTTTATGTACGTTGCACTTGTATACGAGTGCCCCCTCCCCCTCTCCCCTCCTAGTCCTTTACATTACTGTCACAGATAGTATATAGTGTCGTCTAACAAATCAAGTTAGACGGGAAAGTTGATTTGAGCTATCTTGTTTGGCGGCAGCGTTTGTTACCTTTTTATCTAGGACGAATACAGCTGACTAAGGACGAAGTTCCTGCTGTCATACTGATTTATGAATGCTGAATTCAATATTCTAAATTTTAACATAGAGAAAAAAAAATAAAAAAAACAAAGTTGATGTAAATTGAAACCAATTTTACTCCATTTGTGAGAATTGTCTGTACAAATAGCTCCATGGAATTGAGAGGAATTTTTTTTTTTTTTGTGTTGATATTTGATTGTTGATTATGTTCGTTTGTTCTTGGTTTTTTCTTGACACTTGACATGACAGTTGATAAAGTATCAAATGAATGAATGAATTGAAAATAGGTTCAAGATGAACTAAGGGTTTGAGAAACGAGTTGATAAGGTTTAATATTATTAGCATAAAACTATACCTAATTATTGATGTCTTCTAGTTTTTGTAGGCTTGATATGTAGATGGAGGAAGGGGTTGAAATTGATATTAAGACATTTAGCAATCCTTACTGCTTAACTATACTTTTAATTTGTATGAGATCGATTATGAAACATTGGTTTCGTAGGGAAATTGTCGAAATGCCCCTTGCTTATCACTATTAAATCGAACCTTATACTTGGTTATTTTGACAAAGTCAGTTGCATTCTTCCCCTTAAGAAAATACTGCGTAATACTTATACTTCTGAGAATGATTATTCAGTCTTAGATCGGACTTAGACATTTTATTTAAATCTCTTTGTTACAATACTTTTCTACTTCTAAAAAGTGCAAAACGCAAGTTGAAATGCAAAACTGATTTACTATCATTTTCGTCAGAATTGAAAGAGCAGTCAATTTTCAGCAGAAACCGAGAAGGACTTACATATGACATGTTTTACCCAGAGTCCAATTGTTGCCAAAGGAAACTGTTAACTATTTGTAATTCTCCTGAAGTATGAACTAAATTCTTTGATTAAACTTCATTTTCTTTTTCTGTTGAAAACCTCAGTTACGAGAACTTAATTTTTTTTAAGTTGAGTTTAACAAAAAAAGAAACAGCAGCTGCATGTTTGCTTCAACCTACAGTGACATTTTTCTTCAGAAATTTGGATAAATTGTTTCTTAAAAAACACACCGGAAATGAATGTGGAATATGATTTTATTGCTTATTGCGTTTTTAGAAAAGGTTTATTATGTTGATTAATATTCGTAGGAATATGCTTTTAGGATGAAAAATTATTGACGAACCATTTTACGGCAGATGATTAATTTCCCATTGACTGTTAAAGTACGAAAATCTTCTCAATTCTAAGAGTTCTTCCCTACAAAATATTCTTTTTTTTAAATTTAATATAAGTAAAATACAGCAAAGTATTTCAGGACATCAATATGATCAAGTACAAATACTTGGTATCGAAGCAACTGAGAAAATACTGATATTTGGAAATTTCAAGTAGAAGTATTGTAAAACTGAACAGTAATATTGAAGCACCAACTTGAATTTTGACATGAACAAATTCAGGACTAGATTGGGCATTTCAAATATTCATATTTATAAGTTCTTTATTTTAAGCATTTTTCAACACTTAACCCAATTGCACTCCAAAAATGAAAAAAAAAAAAAAAAAAGAATACCGCTTTCATACTGTATGCATCCAACATAATATATAAAAAGTAAAGGACTCTAAGGACTCTCCTGTCCCATTCCATTCACACTCATTTAACCGATATCCCTTCTTAAAGTACAAAAATGGACGACAACTTTGTAATCACAGCAAAACAGGAATTTAAGTGATACGAGTACCGATTTAACTGCATTAAGTGAAGAGAAGCGTTGACTGTGTTTACTTTCTCCTTTTCTCCGAATAGACTTTTGTTCTGGAATCTGGAATCTGGCATTGGACCAAGTTTTGAGTCAGTCCTTTCGGTTTCGGCTGTCGGCTGTTGGGTGTATGGGGGCATACTCGTACATAAGTAGAATAAAGATATATATCGACAAACGAGCAGGCCCAACCAAACCACCGCAAACTTTCGGAGTCCCTTCTTTCTCTCAATCGTCCTAAATAGTATATTTCTCGTCTACTTTATTTTGGCTTGGTTGAGTGACTATGACTTACATTGGCTGGTGCCAGTGTCCTTTTACGTAACCACAAATTCCCCATTTAACGAAGGGAAATTAATTTTTATAGTTACGGTTGTTCCGGGTGCTTTTTCGTGCTCCTGAATGTCCTGAGTCTCCAGCCGAGATGCGGGTGGTGGTTTGAAAATAGTAAGCAACTGGCAACCGGCAACCGGAAGAGGACAAAAGGATGTTGCAGGTCGCAAGGACACACACAAATGTTTGGCTAGGCTATAAAAAGAGTTTTAACATCACAGAAAGAGAGGGCACACGAACTGGGTCATCAGACAGAAAAGGATGAAATTCTGAATTACAAATAGACAAAAAAAAAAAAATAAAATAAAAAAAAAATATAGAAAAACGAAAACCCAATTATAATTAAGATAAGTATCTTCGAAGAAATTAGGAACAGCACTATAATGTGCTGAGTGGTTTAGACTTGGGGCAACCGAACCAGCAAGAGATATGACTCTGGCATTTTGCTCTATCTACGAGTATGTATGTGTATAAGCCTAATGCGGCCATCACACAGAAGAAGTCCCAACCAAATTAGTGGGAAAAATTAATTCTCATAAATTTCTGGGCGGCCTAAACCGACCCTTTCCAAAGTTCAACGGCAAAAAAAAAAATCGACCAAAACAGAAAAAGAAATCACCACGCTCATCCCACAAATACGAGTAGACGAAGAAAGAAGAAACCCTACGAGTTAGGGCTTGGAATTGGAATAGAAAGAAAATGACCACCCAAAGGAAGACACAAGGAGCTGGGAATTAGATGGGGGTGTCCTTGTTCTCGTCCATTTTTCGCTACAATTTCCAATGGGGATTTTGTATGAATTTTAATGAGTATACAACTATACAGCGACAGTGATGACGAGGACGGAGCCGACGACGACGACTGTAACTGGGAGACTGGGACAAGGACTAGGGCCCGAGATTCAGAACGAAAAAGAACATCAAGAACAAGAACAAGGCTTGTTAAGCCTTATGTAAGCTATTTTGCAGGAGTAATTCATTGGGCATAGTTATGACACTGAGTTATTCATGCGTTGAGAGTTATAATGATGTCGAAATAATTTATTTAATGAATTAATCTGTTTTGCTGACGTGGTGTAATAATCATAATCATTGGGTGCGATATACATCGTAATTTGGGTCATGTTTTCAGCATTTGTCATAGCCATTTTGAGGCTCTTTTTTGTCAGCAATGTACCTAAACCTATACAATCACATAGTACCTTCATAACTACGCACATACATACAATATATACTATAAAATTATGGCTGGCAATTTATTTAGCAAATAATTCAGAATGAGCGCGTTAACAACTCAATGCGATACTTTGTGTATGTGTGTGTTTGTGTTTGTGTGTCTCTATACACTAACTCTCTATTAATTTTATTTGTCTTCATAAATAAATTTCAAATAAATTATAATAAAATATCCTGCGACTAATGAAGACTTTTTGGCCAGTTGGGAAATAAACGTTACTCGTATAAGCCTATGAGCATACGAAACATGACGTGAGCGATGAGTGAGTGAATTGTAAATGTGTGTTTTAGTTTTACAAAATCATACATACACAACACATAATTGACATAACACAACAATGTGGTATGAGTTTTGTTGTTAAAATAAACTAATTTCTGTGTTTATTCATCATTAAACAACTTTATGATTTTATTTCATCATTGTATAGTCTCACCAAATATCATGTGGGTTGGTAATTTTATTAATATGATTTTTCTAATTAAAACCAACACACAAAATGAGGAAAAAGTGTGTGTTCTGCGTATGACCTCGGGTGTATTGAAATTACACGGCAGCATAACCATGATGCATGACGGTACAGTTTGTTTTTGGAAATATTGTTTGTAAATATGCGTTTTTTTTACTGTATTTAAACTGTGTTATGGTAGCAAACTCACTAACCTCTATTATAATTCCTAGAAATGAAAATGGTAATTAATTTTTCGATCAACCTTTAAAAAAAAAAACTAGCTTTTTTCAAAAAATATTGTGTATTATGGGAAACTTGTGATTGTATCAAATCGGAATTTGCAGAGTTTCCTGAATTTAATTTATTATACCTTAACCTAAATTAAACGATGTGTTATGTGATAGACATCAAATTACAGATTTATAGTTAACATTATGTTCTTTAATTAAATGATAAACATGTTTAAATCGAAGGTCTTCAACCTTAAAGCCCCAATTGAAAATGTTAAAGTGTCTGAGAAACTGTTTTTACTATTCGTTGTTTAAAATTTGGACTTGTGTCCCTGAGATTTATCACATTTATTTTGGATATTATGACATCTCAATTTATAAACTGTATTTAACTTTATAGTCCAAGATATTAAAACCCACGCAAAAATAATAACGGGACACTAAAAACCTATCATCGCAGATGTTAGTAGTTCGTTGAGTGCTTTGATGACTTAAAAGCTGATACTGCATGGTATTTGAAGTAAATGTAAATATTAGCATTTTAGCCATTTATTTTAACTTTGACATTTTACTTTGTCTTTTGATATCTTTTTGGAAGTTAATTTTGGCCACTATACATTTTTTTACTAAAACCTTAAAAATAAACCATCCAAAAACCAAAATATACAATGATAGCATTAGATTTTTAATTTTTTTTTTTAATTTAATTTTTTTTATTTTTACTCTTAGTGCTTATGATCCTTTAGAGAAAGAAATTATAGGGAAATGCGGCTTAAAGATAATTTATTCTTATTCATTTATAGCTTTTTTTATAATATACTTAAAATTACATTCAGAAAAACATTAGTTTATTATTATTGACATTTTTAAGGGTAAAATATTAAAACTATTTTCTATTTCGAAGAAAGCAGCAGCAAATTCTGTAAGTATTTTTTCCTAAAATTCACAAAATTTCTAATATGTAATTTATTTTATTTTATAGGTATTAACCTAATGATTTTTGCTACCAAAAAAGTCAATTCAATTCAATCAGCTGTCAGAAGACTTGAAATAGCATTAAACCTTATTAGTTCATCAGTGACTTTTTTCCAATCAAAATCGTTTAATTTATGTTAAATTTTCGAATGTGACAGTTTCCTAAGCATTTCGAAGCGATTCTTCTCACAAATTACATCATACATAATTATGTAACTTAGTTTTTTTGCAATTAATTGATATGAAATTTAAAATCAATTAATTAATTATTCTTCTTAACCAAAATCGTACAAAAGCAGTTTCATATCAGATCTAAACTTTGGCCTTAGAAAACTTTTTGGACAATTAGTTAGAAGGAAACAGAATTAGTAACTAAGATAAAAAAGTGGCCCTAAATTATCCCCTTGAAGAACACCTTACATATTCAAACTTAGTATGGAAATAATGTGAAATTTAGTTACCCAATAAAGGAGGGGAAATAGATTCCAATATGAAACAAGTTCTTCTTAAGGACATTAAGAAGATTGGAATTTAAAAAAATGTTAGATTTTTTAATTAAATGAAAATGTTTATATCCACTGAACAAAAACACATTATCTTAAACTAAATTAAAAAACAAATTCTAAGTTTGTATTACACTCCTAATAAATAAAAGCTTTGTATGTGAAACATTGCAATGCCTTTTATTAGGATGTCCTTTGAAAATGTAAAGGACATGATATGAGATTACTTCATTAAATAAACTTCATTGAATTGCTGTCGTTAGCGTCATCCAACATCAACCAGCTTCCCCACTCCTCCATGAATAAAAAAATAACATTGAAATAACTCATTTACTAATTCAGACTTCCAAAATATATTTCCATTTGACTATGAGCCAATTCTATCTCCCTCCAACACCCTAAAAAAAAAAAAAATGTAACACCCAATAAAAAATAACATCCTGTTTACAGCAAAGCAATCTCATTTCTAAATAACAACGTAGATTGTATTTTAATCAAGTTTGTCGCTATAGCGAAATTCTAAAACGAATATAAGCTTCGAACTTCCTGTTTAAAAATAACTCGTAGATCACACCTTCTCCACCCGTCTTCGTCTTTTTTTCCTGTTACCAATGTATGGCAGGCATTTTCCGTATTATTTTCTATAACAAGAACCCAATTGGATTCAATGAAAACGAATAAGGAAATGTAATTAAGTTTTCCATCATCATCTCACGCATCCATCTGTTCATGATGATCACGACGTCATCGTCACCGTCCGCCATCGTCGTCGCCCGCCACCACCAGCATCCAAACGAGAACATATCTCTATTTCAAAAAAAAAAATAGGAAAAAAAAAAACGAAATCGTCGGGGAAAAAAATAAACTTTCTGCAGTCATGAGGACCAAAAACCTGGAAAAGGATATGCTAAATACGTTAAATTTACCCCCAGGGTAGAAACATCTTCAGGGATATTTTTCTTCTGCTTTAATTTTTCGATTTTTTTTTACTTCTTCTTCTTCTTTTTTTTCTTCGATGCTTACATATATTTTCCCTGGATTGCCGTTGTTAAGTCGTGAGCCCCTCAAGCATCATATACTGGTAACAGTATTCTGAGGGGGAGCATCCCCGCACATTTACACGTTTTCAACTGACTGCTGACTGCGTTGAGGAAAGGATACAAATGGGAGCGAAAAAAAAATGAAAGAAAACTGCTACGCTAACAGAGCTTTTCCGGGAGAAAACGACACTACAAGACTTCGTTTGGTTTTAAGCGTCCGCGTCCCTCCTAACTATGGGATCGGGTTCGGGATCGGGATGTGTGAGGACAGCCTTAGTGTTAGTGGCGATGGCAGAAACAGCAGCAGCAGCAGAGTAGGTGTTGTGTGCACGTCAACGCGGCAAAAAATCCTTCACATGTGAAAGCGGAAGTTGTTTTTGCTTGTTCCTGATGGTGTGTTAGTGTGTGCTTACTGCTCCCACCAAGTAGGCAAAGCACGTATGACACGTTCCTTTTTTTATGTTTGCTACTGCCGTTGCCGTTGCTGTTGCTGTTACCGTTGCCATTGCTGCCGGTTCGTCCTTGTGAGTGAAAGGCATTCAGAGCCTAGGTGTTGTGTTCGACGCTTCTGGGTGCTTTAAAGTTGCCTTGCAAGTCAGGTAGATCCTGCCCGCTAAGAGTGACTGTGTTGTGTACGAGTACAGAAAGAGACAGAGACAGACAGACAAACAGATAAATATTTGTTTGGGGTTGAATGGAACGATGCGATGGGAGGATAAGTAACATCGTCCTTTTTTATGTGTGCTTCATTTATTTCACTGTTTTATCATAGAGTGATAACAAGAACCCATTTTGCTGGCGCTCGCTGGCTGCTGTAAGCCCTGCAGGTCTGAATCCTTTGTTAGTGTGGGTGTGGATGTGTGGTGTATAGCTAACTGGCCATTTTTGGGGTCCTCCATATTTTTTCTCGACGCAATTTCGTAAAAAGATGTACGACGTCGTTGTGGGTAATTGATGCAAAGGCAAAGGGTCGGCTCCTTGAATGGCCTGACCATTTTGCGTATAAAAAGGTAGATACAGAGAGAGGCATAGGCACACACCCGTAGGCGGGTACCGCACGTGGGTGGTGCTGGTGGCATTTTGCATATAAAAGTTATTACGGCCAGGCTTTGGAGGTAAAGTGTGTGATCTAGATGTTTCCAATCCAGATCTTAACGCACCGCTCCACACCACCGACCGGAGCGCCACACCGCGCCAAAGGAGGTTAACAACTCCCCAGATTCCTTTGAATTTGAATGTGTAGGTCTCACAATAGGTGGGCTGTAGAGGGTTAATTTTTTTTCCTACTTTGACTAGGCCCAAATAAATGGAGACGATTACTTAATCGATTCGAAAGGGAGATATCCTTACAAGGCACTTACAGTACAAATTTACGTGCGGTTGCATGTGCTAGTGACATGAAAAATGATCGCCTAAGGACGATATTTGAATTTGACTTTTTATTGCTAAGTTTTTTTTTCTCCTTCTTCTTCTTTTTTTATTTGGTTCGTTTTTCATTTATTTTTTATTCGGCTTTGCTTTGTTGAATGATTAATATTCGTTGGTGTAGATTTTTATTGAAATTGTTATTTTTTGCATATTATTTAGCTTCTTACCTACACCATCAAAAAATAATAATAATAATAATAATAATACACCAAAGGGATATTAGATAGGTAGATACATATACACACATACATACATACACAGAACAGGGAGGCCTTTTAATGGGATATGGTGTTGGTCATTTATTTGACAAATCGTTTTTTGAGAATGTCTTGGGATCGTTATGGAAATTTTTATCGTGTTCCAAATTAGGGGTTATTTTTCCATAAATAGGGCAATAATTTAACATGTTTAGTTTGCCTCAATCTATCTTTAGGTGATTTGTATAAAGTTGTTTTCTTTATTTTGGCATTTTTTTTTTCTTTTTGATTTTTTTTTATTTCGTTTCTTTTCAAAAAAAGGAAATTTGAAGAAATTTGTTATTTATTTTTAAGATACATTGGCTATATTTGAATAGCATTTTCGGTGATTTAAGGTTTAAGTGGTTTTATGTGTTCACCTATAAATTAGACAAAAAAGGTGGTAATTTCACTGAAATCTGATGACGCTAGTGCTGGCCTATATATGCCGGAGGTTATTTATTATAAATGAGACATAAATAATATACGTTTATATCAAGTGGAAGGGAAAAGAAAAAAAAAAACAATTATTATGAGTTAAGCTTTCGGGCTGAAGATTAGATCTATACAATTTTATTAAGTGTTTTGATGGTTAAAATGGGAGGAAAAACTGGAAAATTTGATACATTCTGAAATTTATCTTAGCCTTCCAGCTGAAATAAGTCTCAGCATCTTCAATTTTTGTCAATTTTGGTCGAATACTAAGTCTAAAGAATAATAAACATCGTGAAGTTGTTTTAATTTGAATTATGTTTCGGTACTTTTACTTGTTAAGCTCTTACAAATTTCCCTTTTAGTCAGTGCCAAAATCCTTCTGATATTGTTACAAATCAAAATCAATAGTGGAATGAATAAGCCA
Source organism: Scaeva pyrastri (assembly GCA_905146935.1). Classification (NCBI taxonomy): domain Eukaryota; kingdom Metazoa; phylum Arthropoda; class Insecta; order Diptera; family Syrphidae; genus Scaeva; species Scaeva pyrastri. The sequence goes on from LR989927.1 coordinate 133,145,980, forward strand.
ACATAATAATGTATTAAAAATAAAATAAAATTAAGTCAAAAGTGCGTATACGCCCTAGAGCACCTCTAATGTAATGTGTATTGAATATTTAGTAAGTGATGGTGGAATACATTTGTTCCAAAAACAGGCAGGAACCGCAAACGTTTTCAATAATTGGGCTTTCTTTTTCGCTTTAATCGTAAATAATAGGCCAAGAACTTGTCGTTCGCGGGTTGTCCACACCTTTACACTTGTAAGAACAACAACAACAAAAAACAATGATCAATGAACTAGGACTTAGGGAGCATTTGGAAAAAAGATCCTATTGTAGTTCAATACGCTATTTGCGACCTTCTCGACTTCAAAAAGTCTCACATTCATTCATCATTAAGAAAATGAGTAAGAAAGTTCTATCCAAAAAAATTGATGAATAAAATTTGGCAATGGAAATTGTAGATAGATTAATCCTTAAACATTACTCTCCCTATACAAACAAGGTGAAGAAAACAGAGGAGTATCATTAGGTTCAAAACCAAACTTTTAAAAAAGCTATTGATTAAAACTCCCTAAGAAAAAATTTGAAGCCTTTAAATTATTTCTTATGGAAAGAATTTGAGAACGTAGATTGTCTTTGTTGAAAGTGTCAACAGTCAAAACTTTCAAAAGAATTACTATACCGTGAGAATAGCTTATCTATATTCCAACTGATCATCTGCTTACAGACTTTAAGGTTAAGGCCTCCTACTCTAGCTTAGCCAAGGTAGAACTATACAAACCAATCAACATCTTCAACGAACTTCGGTAGTGATATAGCCTGGTCTGCCTCAACTTCAACCTGGCGTTGGAGAAAGCAATCCGTGATACTCAGGAACGCCAACCATTGTGACCAGGTCCAGCCAGATAATGGGTTCCGCACAAGACGGATAAGCCGAACCTTCATACTTTTTCGATGTTTTTTAATAATTGGCGCCCAACGTAAAGAACAAATATTCTCCACTCTCAGTGTCTCTCCATGATTCTTCACTTAACATCGAATTTTTCTTTTTTATGAATAAAATAAAAACTAAATTGGACTGCAAATAATTTATTTGTCTGGACAAAAATAAATGGAATTAACATTTCTTTTTTTCAGTCTAATCATTACAACCACCATCAACATTTTTTGAACACATAAATGTATGTATTTTTTTTTTCTGTCAATTTTATTGAACATCATGAAATTTCAAAAACACAAAACGAAAAAAAAAAAAAACAAAAATAATTGAACATTCTCTCCATTTTACAAGAGTGCCCTTATAGAAAATTGCTTACATATTAGCTTTTCGAATGTTTGCATAAAAAGTAATGCACGTTCCATCATACATAAACGACTACGACAATTTCACATAACGAAATCGTATTTGTTTGCTTTTGTACCTTGAATAAAATTTCCACTCAAAATATGAAATTCAGAAAAAAAAGGAAAAACGAGAAATAAGCTTAAAGGACTTAACCAAACAATGAATCCTGATATCTACTTTTAACATCGATGATGATGGAATGTCAGTCATATTTTATTATCCTTTCAATATACTTCTATAAATATACATACATACATATTATGTATTTATGTATATATCTACTCATGTTTTTATATACATACATATATGGGTTTAAATTTTTAAAGAGACTCAAGTGGGTGCATTTAAGCGTAGTACGTATGTACGATTATTGCCTTCATTTGTGTGTGTGTTGAATGCCACCGATTTATGTATTTTATTATAAATTTATTAAGAGCAAAATAAATTATTGTTAAACAAAAGAACTTTTTCAAAAAGGAACTGAAATTAAGTGCCAATTGGTTTCTGCTGAAATTTTTATAAAAATAAAGTAAATGATGGTATAATTTTTGTGCTGATAAACTAAATTCTCATTTTTTTACAACACATTGACAAATAGTATTGACAAATAGTTCAAATGACAAAAGTTGGGTAAAGATAAATAAAAAAAATGTGCGTCACATTTGTCGGTATTTAAAAATTCATCCTTGAATATTATAAATGTGTATAAAAAGGATAAAGCAAAAGCGGTTTATTTTTTTTGTTTTTCAGAAAAATCTGTTTTTTAATTGAAGTATTTTTTGATTTATTTACTTTATTTCGAAATATCTTTTTTTTTTGCTCGATTGGATTCGAGTAATAATCCCGTTGGGGGAAAATCATTACTTCAGTTAATTTGCGTAGTTGATGTAGGGTGAAAAAATTCTCGGAATTAATGTTCTGAAGTGGAATCGATATTTATTTCGCAAAGGACTTAAGTCCATAAAGTGATACTATTTTAAAGCAATTTTCATTCGCTCTTATATGCTTTTTTTTGTAAATTTTAATAACAATGTAAATAGTGTCTTGTTACTTTTTTAAAAGTTCTACCTTCTTTTTTTTCAATAAATTAAAATATTTTTAAAAACTTAAATTTTACAATAAAGTTATAAAATAACAGTAAACAATTGGCCCGAGAGATATCAATGATAACTCTCATAAATTTAATTTTATTTGATTTAATTTTTAAGTAAATATAGGGTGATTCATCGTGAGGTTGATTGATCGTGAGTTTTGATTTTTTTTTGACAGATCAGCTTTCCAGTTAAAACAGTGGGGTTAATCGAGCTATACTGAAACCACTTTACGCGAAGACCTTTCGACGTTCTCATCAGCTTGGCTTGTAGTATTCGACAACTTGTCGTATTTTACCTGAGGATCTCGGCCTAAAAGGCTAGAAAATTCAACTTGAGTAAGAATTGAAGCTAAGAGCCTTGAATTTTTGTTAACATTTACATGATATAATTTTTAAAAAGTAATTTCTATGAACTGTTCTTTTCTCAACAATAAACATAAGTTCACATTTTTTCGAGATATTAGCTTCCCAAAATAATTCAAAAAAACACTTTTCAAAAAAGTTGTTTCCTGATCTGTCGAAACATAAAAGGTTAAGAAGAATATATTTCACATAATATGAAACATATTTTTGATACCTTTCATTTGATTTGAAAATATTTGTTCTACGTGCTATACTTTCGGATTTCTGAGTAATTGCTTGCAAAAAAGTCCGTTTTTAACAATCTCCAATATTCAAATTCAAGCTCAATTATTTCGAAATCACCAAAACCAAATTCGAAAACATTAATATAAGCTTTCATTAGTTACTAGTCTCTTTAGTGTACGCTCTGGGCCCAAAAAAGGTCATCTCCTTTATGTGTTTTACTCTACTTTATAAATCGGACCTCATGATGAATCACCTTCTATTACATAATGTATATGTGTGTATATACTCGTATCTACTATTAATACAATAATTCTTAAAATTGCCACTTTTAACCGATCAAGTAGTTTTTTTTTTAAAGTATATCCTTAAATGAGGAATAAGCCCCTTAAAAATAAGCTCACTCTAAAATTAAGTGTTTCTATTCAAACAGTGTTGTGCTGCAGTATTTAAAAAAAAAATCACATTATAAATATGAAAATAAAAAACTTTTAAGTAGGTCTTCACAGGATTTCCATAATTTTTCTATAAATACACACATACGAGTATATAGCAAGTCTAGACCACAGAAACACCTCCATAGTTTACCACTCTCTATAAGCCCATTTACGAGTATACGGGGGAGGAAAACAACTGCCTAAAATAACAACTCTATACATGCACAAGAATGCCACTTTGCACACGATACCAGCAGGATGCGCTGCCATTGCAACATGCCGTTAAATACTTCTAATTCAACCTTAAATTACTCATTTCCAGTTAAAACAGTTTAAAAAAAGAACCACCAAGCAGAGAGGGGAGGGAGAGGCCTTTTCTATACAAAGCATTCATCCATATGCAATTCTATTCCTCTCACCATCAAAAGAGAAGTTAGAGGGAGCCACTTTCTATGCCATTATAACCTAACCAAACTATATCATCATCATTTCTCCCAACACCACCCACCACCCACACCCACTTCTTCGCAAAGTTTATTCTTTCACACGATAAAGCAAGAGCTCTCTATCTCTGTGTGGTGTGTGTGTGTACACTTATACCATTGCATTCTGGGACTAGTGGTGTAGCATATAAAAAAGTTGCTGCCACAAAAATCCTTGTACGTTCATTTAGTGCTTAATGTATCACTCTTGAATGGTGGCAGCAATGCATGCATGCACATATAATAATGTCTACTTTGTGCAAAGTATTATATTCAGGACCTCTTTCGTCCTGGTTTTGTTTTCTTTCCTTTCTTTCCTGCCATTTTTTTTGTTGTTGTTTTTGTTTTGTTTTTATGTTCTTTTTTTATCATCCTTTCTTTGTGTGCAAACTATACCATCCTAACATACATAACTCTAGAGCTGATGGAGGACTATGGAAGGATCAAGAAGCCGGACGGGTTTTGTGCAGCTCTAATTAAAAACTCAGGTTAAAATTTACGAACACACATGCTCACTGCTTACCTCTGCTTTATCCCTTTTTCTCAGCTACCTAATACCGTTATACTCGTACTTGTATACCTAAACCCGATGGCATGGCCTGAGGAAAGGTTTTATGGGAAAAGTTGAAAGTTTTATCAATATGTGCGAAGACCGGAGTGTGCTTTAATACGTCGTCATTCGGTCGGGTCTGGTTGGGATGGGTTGGGTTGGTACAAGCCTGATCGGGCCGTGTTGGGCGGTAGCAGTGGCAATGGCAGTGGCAGTGGCAGTGGTGTTGGCTGCGTTCAAAAATGCGGTGCTTTGTGAAAATGATGTGGTATATTGCCATAGCTCTGGTTTGGTTCTTTTTCATCATGATTAACAACGTACGCCTCGATTTTAGCTCATGCGTTTTAAAACCATCCTTTGAACCTAACACACAACAGGAACCAGAATCTTCCAATTTCTTGAAATAGGTTGAAGTTGAAGTTCCTTCTTCTGGAATCTACAGATCCACATCATGCAAGGTGGAAGGTTATTTTGTACCGGAGAATACCACCCGCACTGCAGCTCATGCCCCCGCACTGCCGCCCGCCCCGGTTGGGATCGGGTAAAAGGCGAAATTCCCCAAAATCCCGGATGTACCCACCTTTACCTACGTATTCCTGTCTATTTATTTTGTTGGAAGTTGATTAATTTTCATGCTAACAAGGTTTTGCTGATTAGGCTCAACGCGCGTTGGTTGTATAGTTAAAGGATGTAGGAATATTCCATTTTGTGGCTGCGAACTTTGTTATGGGTGTTAATGAGATTGCCGATGGAAAGATATACCATAGGTATACAATATACATGTCTCGAAAGGTATACGAAACGGAGGTAAAGGTACCTACATAAGCTGGGTATAGATTTAAAAAGGTACATAATTTATCCTGTATAGTTGATGGAGTATAGCTTTGTGTAAAGTTTATACCATATAAGCTCCGTTATAATGTCGTTATTGTGTCGGTCAGTTTCATCAGATAGGATTTAAAAATACGCTTTGGATAATGTACTTTAGAATCAGTTTAAAAGCTTACTACATCATCGCAACACACTCACTCTCAAACCACTTAATTAACATGCAGCTTTGGAACTTGAGTATAGGAGATAATCTACTTAACAGCGTGATGTGAAATTTTTGCAGAGGTTTCTTGACATGATTAAGTGGAGACTTTTATTAAATTCCAAAATGCAGCAAACATTTATTTTTTTAGCATTATAAAGACTTCTCAAAATGTTTAAGACATTAAGATTGGTCAAGTTTTGGCAACACTAAGAAACATATCAGCCATGTTTAATGTGTCACATACATCTAGGGAGTAGACGCACTGCATCTTAGTGGCAAAGGCTATCAGATGATAGATTTAAAATATATAACACTGATGCTAAATTCCATGCCATCACATCTTGAATTTTCTTCTCGATATGAGGATGACAGCAATTTTGATAAAATATTGATGATGATTTGTCAAAAGCGGAATGACATCCAAATTTGACAGATGTATTAGTTCAATAATATGGTAGCTACGAACCGTAAACGTGTGGGAGTATAGATATATATTTGAATGCCATCTAAAAAGCGTTTTATTGAGAAATTTTACTGGACAAAAAAATCTGATCGTTGAATTTCCAGATTGTCAATTGAAAAATTCCTCTGAGAATTTTGTTATGAAACCTCCTGCGTGTTAAACTACAAAACTTTTTCGAAAATAATTTTCATAACTTTATTGAAATCCGTTACAAAACTATCATTTTACTTTTTACAAGGATTTCTTTTTGCTTTTGACCTCATCTATAAAAGTTGCTAAACCGAGCTTATTTAACCTCTTGCCCCATTATCATGACACAATCTTAATCTCTTTTTTAACACCAACCTATTATACTTTTTTTTTCTAACAACAATTTCAACCCCAAAAAAAAAAATACAAATTTCCCTTGTAAACTTTCTTAAATGCCCCTATTAAATATTAACTTTAATACTTGCCATTTTGGCATTTATGAAACGTGAATTTCATTCATGTGAGACTAAAAACATTTTCATTAAATTAACTTTTAAACGATATAAGAATTTATTATAATAATTCCAGGAAACGTTTTAATATACAAAAGTACCAATTTAAGGCTGTTTTACGAAAAGGTAAGTAGATACAGGTACTTCCCCTTATCCGCCAAAAAAAAAAAAAAATTATACCAAATTATGAACAAAAAATAACATCCTATTATATCTTATCCGAGCCTCGTCTTTTGGAAAGAAGAAAAGACATGAATAAACATTTCCTCCTCATCTTTGTCGTCGTCGTCGTCTTAAACGTAACATACCTCAACTCCACCCTCACTGCTTACATCCCTCTTTTGGTTTCTCCAAAAATTGTTTTCCCACCGCAACAAATGTCTGCTTGATTGCACACCACAATCCTGCTAATATGGGACTTCATGTACCTACATACCTACCGACATCTAATACCTCCACCACGAAGAGTACCTATAGGTAATCGTACGAAAATGTGACCCATTTTCGATATAATATATGTACCCCTGGCTCATAACCCCCACCCCCTTCCGTTTGCTTACAAAAAATAACGACGAAGAGTAAGAAAAACCTTTATTTGAACTTTTCTTAAAAGAAAACAAAAAATCTCTCCTTCCCTTCCTCACTCACACTGTAGATATACATAAATACGTTGCAGTGGGTATACATGGGTAGCCTTATCAGGGTTATAATTAATTGAGGTATTTAGCAAAACAAACAGCACGGCACTTAATAAATCACACACCATTAACCCTCAACTCAAAACTTAATCAATAATACCCGCAAGAATATTTGCCAACCACACAAAAGGAATATAAGGACCAAACACCAAAACACAAGCACACAAAAACCGACTTCTAAGATACCAATACCAATACCAACCAAACTATAACCAATCGGTTTCTATTTTCTGCTAAAATCCATCTTCTCTCCTTCGTCCTTTGGGCTCCTCAAAACCAATCACAATTTATAGGCAAAAAAGGGAATAAGATCAATATACAATTTCAAATGCGAAGAAGTGGTTTAGTTTTGGGCCAGAAAAAAAAAAATAAAAGAAGAAGCTAAATCTATAAAACAACTACAAACGAAAGGAATTTCAAATTGAATGCGACATCAACACCACTTTAATACAATATTCCATCAAGAATTCAACCCGGCTAGCAACGAAATGAAATAAAACATAAACAAAAAAGAAATAAAATAAAATAAAATAAAATAAAATAAAAAGGATCCTTTAACGGAATCTAATCAAGCCAATGTACCGTCATCCCACAGTCGTCGTCGTCGTCCGCGTCGTCAGCGTCGTCGTCCACCTCCCTTTGAACCTAACCACAATGAGTGCCTCCTAGTGCGTGCTAGTAAAAGCTTCTACAATCGGATGTTTATTTCGGTTTTCCTTTTTCTTGGTTTTGTTTTGTTACTTTTCCTTTTCTTCTTTTTTTTTTTGTGAACCCAACCCACCTACCTACCTTCCTATCTGCCTACCTATTGAATTGGATAAATTCGTTGCTGTGATTTTTGGCCCGAACCCCCGTTTGGGTGGTGCAGAATCACACACAGTCGAGTGTCGAGCCATTTCCACCCACACAATGGATTCGAATGGAAAAATTCGAAATTTATTGCCATTATGGATTGGAAACTCACTCGGAATGATAAATTGACTTGGCTGCGGTGTAAAGTGGGTCATTTTGGAACAATGGCTGACGGTATACGAGCTTACAGACCTTGAGATCCAGATACATAGTCAAACAGCTAAACCCTGTCCCGTTTGTGTGCCATCGCGAGCTATCATATACACTTGTACTCTCATGTGAAGAGGGTTTGAAGAGGGACTAAAATCAGATTTTAGATTATGTAAAGAATAACCACAGGTCTGGGTGATTTATTTAATTTGTTACATAAATATCCGACTCACATCTGTAACGACACCGTGGCGGCTGGCGTGACGACGACGAACGCCGAGTGGCAGTCGGCGGCGTGGCGCGCGGTGCTATCTGGAACAGCATTTAAGCAAGGACATGTAGGTACAAGGTATCCTATAAGGTGGCGCAAAGTTATTCACCTGAATATATTTTTATTTGGACCTCTGCACTTTTATCAGTGTCTCCATTATATCACAGTTTCCGTGTATTTCGATAGTCTTAGACTCTATGGCATGCTAAAGCCCTCAAATTTATTTAATATACCAAAGATAGAAGACCCGAATGGTTAGATCAGCGATCTTACTTACTTACTTAGCTCCTGAGACTTCTAAAGTCTGTGGGTGTTCCCAAGTATTACAATAACTCCATACGTGTTTGAGCTCCTTTCAGTCCTTCCTTAATCTCCTCGATTCCTCTTCAAGTGTTCCCTTCTACATGCTTCTCGATCTTCCAACTCTTCTGCCTTCTTGAGGACTCGATTCCACTGTATTGCTTGTGTGTGTGTGTCCATGAAACTGTCATTTGTGCCTTCATGTAAGAGTGAACATTTGTTCTTGGCCGATTTTTCTGTATTCTTCGTTGGAGATACTATTGGCCTAGAAAACCTCTAAGATGTTTCGTAGATAATAAGTCAAGGTGTGCAGCCTCCTAGAATCTTTGCCGTCATTTTCCAGGTGCTGCATTTGTACCAGTACAAGTATTGAATGAAGCAGTTCTTACTTCGAGTTCAAGCTGATGAAGTTGTTCCTTCAAAAATTGGACGTCCCGGAAGCATCCTTTAATTTTCCGATATGGTTGACGATATATTGTTCGGTTCCGTCCCTAGTATAAAAATAGTAGTTCCAAGATTTGGAAAACTCTTTTTTTTATGTCTTAATGAAGATCATGATATTAAAATAAATCTTATTACTTTCCTTCGTGGCAAGACTACTTTTTTGACAGTATTCAGCCTTTTCTGACCCCATTTTGGACTTCAAACTCTTCTGACAACCTATCTCCGGGTAAAGTATTACATTTGGGACCCATCATCAGTCGCCTTTATAATACCAAAATGTGTTTAGGTATCCGGATTATCACTTCTTCTCAAGGCAAGCCCGATAAACCATATGTTGACGCTGTCAAAAGATTCCTCAAAAACGATGAACAGTAATTTATTAAAGTGGTGATTAGTAGTTATTCGAAGCACTATGATCCTAAAGCTTCTATGTGATCAATGCAACGTCAAGTGTTAGATCCAGATGTTGTCTTATGCGTTCTAAAACAATCCTCCTACTATTTTGGCAACAGTCGCCAGAACGCAATCCAAGTTTTCACATTTCATCAAGTCTTCTTTTTTTAGGAGCTTGACAATCATTCCATATTTCCATTGTTCGGGGAACAGCTATTATAGACCCATGTTGTCTTATGAACGGTTGAAGCAATTTCCTTGATAAAATTGGTGCTGCTTGTAGCAATTCTGCGGGAATGCCTTGAAGTCCTACGGCTTTGTTTGTCGGATTGCAACGTCTTCATCTAATTCCTGCCATAAGAAGTCGTTAATAATATTAGCGTTCGTAAGTAACGGTACCGTATTGCCTTTGTATTCCCTAAAAAATTCAGTCTGATAACAAGCCAGTGGTCCAGAATCGAACATTTTATAATTACCTGAACCTGGAAAATTTTTATTCCATGAGACTATACTGAGAAATTTTTAGTTTCTTGACCATCCCTATTTTGAGGATAGTTTGACAGTTACGTTTTTTGGTTTCAAATTGCAGTTCGCTTATTCACACATGTACGTCCTATACGACGCCATTTGCAAAATTATATCTGCCGATATGGTGATCAATTTTGGGCCACCTTGTACATACTTATGCATTTGCCAAAAGGATGTGTGTGTGAGGATCCGTATCCATATCCATATTTTGTGCCAACCGCACTGTGCCAATTTGTATCTCCTCCATCCGATATGCTCTAGAAATTATACACACAAACTATAATTCTACAATGTTTTTGGCGATTTGTCGAAGTGATAGTGCGAGAGCTCTCTCCCTCTCTCTTCTTGTTGGTACCGTAACCGGTGCCATTGCCGGGGACGCTACCACCGCGTTGCCGAGACCTATACTCAACTCATCCTCGTCCTTTGTCGTCCTTGAGTGCATAATTCTACTTGCACCAATGGATGCAAAATATCAGTGGAATTAATTCCACCCACCCAGACCTAAGATTATGCAACAGAGTGTCGAGCTGACGGCAAACATTTTGGGGAGCGAATAAGTTGCCAATGACAGTTAATTATGGAGGCTTGCGGGGGTGTTTTTGGGTCTAGAATAGGGGAATGGTTTTCGTTCAAGCAAGCAAGCAAGGATTGGGAACGGATAGTGTTGATCTATAAATATCCCGTTTATGTGTTCTCGCCACTGTTGCTTTGTGTGTTGTTTTTGTTGTTTGCTTTGGAAATTGATGGTGACGTGGGTTCCATATACTTACGTATACAACAAGGAGCAGGAGCTAACCCCATCTCATAACCCCCCCCCACTTACACCAACCAAAACTAACAAAAGCTCCAAGCGGCATGAGTGTGCTCATTATGCACTTGATGTTTTTGTTAGCCCGATCCGATATGATTGCAAAACAACTCCAGAGCCAACACCGAGATATTGATGCAGTTTTAATATGGTACGCCTCTCTTATATGCCCATATTTAAACCGCATCCGGTCCGGAGAGCGGAAAGATTTGTTTTCGAGTTTTCCAGTTTTCAGCAACACAATTTTCCAGATGGAGTTGAATTTTCACAAGAATTAGTAGATATAGAGGTGGCGACAGGAAATGCTATTTATTACATTTTGAAATTTATTTATTATTCATGATGTTAAAACTTTAGATGGCGAGGGGGTGGGCGTGTTGGGGAGGGCGGCTGTTTTGGCTTTTGTGTTGTTTTTTTTTTTTTTTTTTGATATAATAAATTTAATGTGGATTTTATAGCTTTTAGACAATATAAATTATAGATGGTAAAACTTTGATGGTTTTAGTGAGATTTCTTAAGAATTTCGAAAAGTCGTTGTGATGGTTTTTGTTATGAATGCTTAAAGTTTTTGAACTCTTGTTTACATTGGAACTTTTTGACAAAATTATGTATATGGTAAACAGGGGGACAATGTTATTGGTTGGATATAAAAGGATTAATTTATGTTTTTTTTTTTAAATATTGTGCTGATGCAAATATTAATAAATCTTAAGATGGAGATAAAGTGAATGAGAAGTTTCTAATTAACATAATCGATCAATTTAACCATTACCAGGAACTATGAGGAATATTTTGCATTTTATTTTAACCTTATAAAGGAAACTTTGTTTTTCAATAGCGCAACACCAACACCGAGAACGTGATAGTTTTATCATTTTGTTTTTGGCGGTATTCGTAGAAGGTGCTTCGACAATTGTTACAATGAATTTAATTTCGCTCGAAAATCGCATTAAAATAATTCAAATCCATTGTGAAAATGGAAAGTTACATTTCGTAAAATTCGTGATAATTTCGGCCAACATAATCTTTTTGAGACCGCTTTTAAAAAGAAGATCTAAATTTGTCAATTTCACGACGTTCTCAACTACTGAGGGATTTGGGTTTGAAACCTTAATGGTGCAGGAATTGAAGCTGACCGATCATTCAAATCACCGTAGATTTGCTCAGTTAACTCAGAAACAACCAGCTGTATTTTCTGGGCGGGCCGTTTTTGTTGAAGATTAGACTGGAAATGCGGTAACAGTCAAGGGATCACGCTATCACGACATGTTAACCACTACATTTTGGCCTATTGTTGATGACGTGGATATCACTGAAATGTGGTTTCAACATCAGGTGCACACATGTCACACAGCCAATGAAACGATCATTTGATTACAAACCAAATTTCCCTATCCCATAATTTCGCAGAATTCAGTTGTTAAGTGGCCAGCCAGATCGTTTGTCTGATTTTTCTGAATTATTGATCAAGTAACGTTATTGGTAGATGATACTTTTGAGTTCTCCTGTCCAGATGCCAGAGTCAAATAAAACACTGTTGAAATTGACGAAATACATCTTGTGCTTATTAAGGCCATACTACGTTGTATTTTTTTAAACTGATATTTTCCCGTTGCAATGGGAATCTACTAAAATAATGCCTACATATTTCTTAGTGCCGTAGAAGCCTTGATTTTAGACTTACCATATTTCCGTCCTTTCATTTTTTTAATATTTGAAAGTTTTTTTCAAAAGCAAAAAGAGGATTAATCTTGCAGGATAATATAATCACCAATATGGAGGTATCCGTTTGGAAGAAATTTTTCTCCGACAAGTGCAATTCGATTAGGCAACAATTTTTGACAGCTATGCGTTGAATTTCTCAGAAGTTGTCCGATGAAAAATCATTGAGGAATCAAATGGAGACTATAAAATTGTAATTAAAATAATAAAACGAACGGGATTCACTTTGCCTGAGTAATTGAACGCCTTATCCTATATCCGTCTATTATTTGAAAGGTATCAACACTTAAAGTTGAAAGGTTCCTACTTAACAGAAATTATCTTAGTAGGAACTTATACTATATGCTATATTAAAAATTTCTTTCTTTCTTTATAAGAATCGCAAAAAAAATATTTCCGAAAAATTAGGACAAATCGTCGAAAACAGTTTTTTCCTTAATTTCAATTAGCAGCTCGTCCCGGCATCTCACGGGATAGATAGATGATAATAGAAAATCACATATCACATTAATAGAAGTTTTTGAGTTGAGTCAAAAGTCTCTGTACCAAATTTCAGTCAAATTGGTTCAGTTGTTCTTTACTTTTAAATAGTGTACATAACACGACTTTCTTTTAAATATATATTTATTTATTAATTATTTGATATCTATTTTGATGCCAAAATATTTATAGAAGTAAATTGCTCTTATCAATTATATTACCAAAATTGCTTATTTCCAAGAATTGATTCAAGAGCCACCTTCAAATTGACCACATGTTCATTAATCTTACTGTGATACTCATATTCACATACATATGTATCTATTTCAATAGCACTTATAAACCAATCCTTGCATACCTTAATTTTGGACAGTAAGAACACATTCATTTATGATGAAATGTCATCTTATGGCTTCTTGATTTCACAGCTTACATGCGATGATACACCTCTTCAATACAGCAGAGTCCTTCCTTATATCAACTGACATATTTCTTATTTTTTTCATCCGCTTCAAATGCCCCTAAGTACATTACGTCCTTACATATACATGTATTTCTAAAAATGTAGATGTGTATAGTAAGATATAAATACACTTAAAAAAATCTTCTTTTTTTTTCCATACCACCAAAATGGATACCATTTTTCTGCTCCATTTCTGCCCTGGAATTCGCACAGATTTACTACTGCGATATTAATAGAAATAATCAGAGTTGAAATGAAATCCGACGAACTAAGGAGCAGGGAGCAGAAAAGGAAGTAAAAAAGTAACGGTTCACTGCGCTTAGATATCGTTCAAACTCATAAGGGACGTTTCTCTTATTTCCATGTTTTTTTTTTTTATTTTTGTCTATTTCTTGCAAACCAACACGAACACTTTGATTCAGCAAGGATATCGCTGTTCCATGGAGAGAAGATGCATCATAATGTCATATCGTTCTTCTTTTCGTTTCTGTTTTTTTTGCTTCTTCTTTTTTAACTGTATACTCGTATATAGAAACTCATGGAGATATGCAAAGATAATAAAGCTAAATGCAGAAGGATCTTAAATTCCCAGTTTAAACGGAAAAGGATTTCGAGATTTTTTTTGCATTTTCTTTTCTGGCATTTTCCCTCCAATAAAAAAAAAAGAGAATGGAAAAGTGTGTGATGAGAAAATGGAGACAAAATCGAACTAATGGAATTCTCAATTTTAATTACTTATACGAGAGCGAAACAGCAATATGTTGCCCAAGGATAAGGATATATTCTCGTTCGTATATCCTTTTTCTTTGAACGTGATTAATTGTGGGACTGTGTGTTGACAATAGGCAAAGCGTATTGCTTTCTTCGGAGAGGACGTGATTGTTTTGAGTTCGACTTGGGATAAAATACACAAATGCCCTATACCAAACAACCCTCCCCCCCCCTCCACCAAAAAGGATGTTTTTTGTGTTCAAAATCTATCTCTGTTTAGAAGGAAAAGGGGTCAGCAATCAATGGTTTCCTTGTTTCGAATTCAAATCAAGTAAGATCCCCGAGAAATTGGACGAAGAGGAAGAAGTATATTAATGTTGTTTATTGGTAGCTGTTGTTGTTGTTGTACATCTTAGTCTTGTATACATTTGAGAAACCTTTGCAAATAGAACGTGACCTTAAAACACCCTTATGCTTCGATTGGCAATGAAAATATTTTCAAGATTTATTTCTATTTGTCCATTCTTCTCAGCTAAAAACAAGACGGAAATGACAATCAAGTGTAAAGAGATTTAATTTTTTTAAGAGCCTAGAGAAGTGTTGTGTTGTTTAGTTGGCAAATATTTTCAATACTTTCATTTTTCTATTCGGTTTATAAGGAATTTATTCTTGTTAATAAATTTACTCAAGCAGAACAAGGACTCAGTGAATAACCATAATCAATGAAATCTATCAACATGTTAGTACCAATCGAGGAGGCTACAAGATTTTTAATCTAGAAAGACATCAGAGGGAAGGAAGGTTCAGGATATTCCAAACTAAATTCTACCAAACTGTTGGTCTCGGCATTTTTGCATCAATGCATTTTCTCTATCTCTTTAAATTATCTTCAAAGTTGACACAGATTGGAAATACTAATATTCATATTCAATCCAACTGTAATCCGAACTATCCGGATAGTTGCGAAAAATTCGAATATAATGTCGAGTATTCGTATATCCTTTTATGTTATTTTCACATAGAGTGGAATATCTGGATATTTAGTCAAAAAAAGAAAACAAAGACCCACAACCATATCGATTTGAATTTGTATCCGAATAGTGTTATACCTTAATTATCCGGATATTTAAAAATATTTGGAACAGGAATCTCAATTATCTCAAACAAATTTATTCGTTATTTTAAAGAGTTTCCGAATCATCTCAAACCTCTAATAAATCTTTCCGGGTAACTTTCATTATCCGGATAGTAAAAATCTCAATATAAATAACAATATGTATTTGTAGATTCGAAATATTTTAAGAACCAAAACGATTTGAGTGTTAAATTTGGATTCAATTTGTAAGTATCATTTTTAAGTATTCTCGTATTCGAAATTATCCGGATAGCTACGATCCTAAGAATCACATTCATGTTTCTTGAAATAAGAACGGTTTTTGAATCAAAAATATTCTGTATATTAAATTTTGTAAAGAAACTCTATCAAGTAAACCGGAATTCGAAATAGTCCGGATATTTCGAATCCCAATAATCTCTTTCCTCTGAATGAGGAGAGAAAAATAGTTTAAGGGTTTTGACAATGTTGTACTTTTTTTCTCTTAAAATTAACTGATGATATAATTCAAAATTTAATTTTTTTAATTTGTTTTACTTATATATGTAGTCTTGAATCTCAAGAAAAAGTTCAAGTTCTTGAGCTATGATATGTGAAATAAAACTATAGCTTCAAGGCACAGGACAAAGGTACACAACATTCGCCTAAATTTACCACAATATTATAGCGTCAAAAGTCAAAATGCATAAATATTTATCTGAAACCAATACAACGTCCTTAAGGTAACAAATATAAGGAAAATTCATCTTCCATAGGTATTCGTCTCACCCTGCAAAGGCATATCATGTTACCCATAGTGCCCACTCCTTTGACCATATCTTTGATGGTATAACTTTGGCTCCAGTCAACCTGTCTTGAACAGGCACAAAAGCATAAAACCCATAAGTATCACGTTCGCAATCCAATTGAAGACAAATCCTATTAATAGTCGGTTATTGTATGTGAACTAATATTTGAGCGAGGAACGATGATGAAGGAAAAGGAAGAAGAAGTTGAAGATATTTCATCCACTTTCTTTGACGAATAAAATATGTGTGAGTGTGTGTAGACCACCAACATCAGCATGTACATATATTATACAAACACATTTACATTGAAAACAAAAAATAAATAAACTAGCAGATGAAACAGTCAATCATACATAGCATAGGCCTACCAACATATTCTCTCGTTCACTGTGGCGTATACGTAAGAAAAAAAAAAAAACAAAACAGAATTTAGTCGGCTTCATTGGCTGATAATCTGTTTTTGTGTTCGATGAACGATAATTTGCTGCGTCCAGACGGATACGTTATTCGTTATTATTGTAATTTTGTTTTCTTCATTCAAGTATTGGTTTTGTATTGGAATTTCTTTTGAGTACCTATCTATGTATGTGATCCATCTTATAAGTAGGCTGGCATAGTTATATAATATTGATGGGTGAAGAGGTATAATTAAATGGTATTGAGAGCTTGTTCTGTCACTCAGATTATATACTCTTCTATTTAATAGAATAGTTTGCCAACCAAGCAAAGGTAATTGGCCGCAAGATTGTTTCGTGTGGTTTAGATACATTAATGGTTTTTTTTTCTTACTTTATTTTGTTGGAGAGGGAAATTCTATGCGGTTTTGATTGTGTGTGGTGTTTTGAAGACAAAAATACGCTTGTGTTGCAAAATATATATTCAACCAAAGGCAATTTGTGTCCTTTAGTATCAATAACAGTAAATGAAGAACGTGTTTTATAAGAAATCTTTTATTTACAACAAACTTCTAATGATACAAAAAATATATCTATTTTTTTATTTAGTTGAAGTGACTTAGGAAAAAAGATAGAAAGAGAAGTTAATTTTAATTGAAAACTTGGACATGCTTTATTTCAATTAAGAAAAGGTGAAGAATTAAAATCAGTAGGTAGTCTTCTGCCGAATTTAAAGTTCCTTGACTGGACTTTTAGTACATCTTGGAACCCAAAATAATTAAAACAGAACTAATATACAGAACTAATGTAGGTATATGCCTGAGAATTTAGGTAAAAATTTCATAAGAGCATTCTGTAAAAATTAATCCTAAACTCTGATTTCTCAAGAAAAAAAAACTTCCCAATTACAAAATGCCAATCCGATTTACTGGGAAAAAAATAACACCAAACGTATGTGCCCTGAGGATAAAATAACAAACGAAATTATTCTAGCAGAATCCCCAAACCGTCTGACGTCCAACGTTCGTCCTGTTCACATAAAATATCCTATGTAAAGTTTGCCCCATAAGAATGCTGGTATCTTTAACTTTTGTTATTATTAAAGTTGTTTTTTTTTCCTTACTTCTAAAAAAATGTTATTATTGCTCACACAGTGGAACTAAGTGAAAAAAGGTAAAAAAAAAATTGAAAATATGAGAACAAGAAGGTGGCCGGCACGCGGAAGGACATTTTCTCGGAAAAATATATCGCACAATGGAGGGATACTTTAGGTCACACGGACAAAAATGAAGAGATCTATTGATTGAGTTCACTTGACTTGAAGTGAGATGATATATCTACAGATACATAGGAATCCGTATCTACACACACAGTCGAGGGTCGAATGCAGGGAAGTTTAAAGTAAGCACAAAAAAAATAACTTTCCAAGGACATCCCATCTTGGCGATGTGTACTTTAAGTATCGAATTTAATTAAGGCGGATAGAAAAAATTTTTAAATTTATATTTTCGTGCAAATAAATTACGATAGCAGAAGATAATGTTGAAATTTTTTTCATCGAACAGAAGTTGCTTGGGATGAAAAATGGACCGAGGACCACAGGATAATAACTTTGGTTGTTTGTTTTTTGTTTGTCCGTCAGAAGGACGTACATACAATCAGGGTATAGATACATGCCTAATTCCTTTTTTCCCATCACCATCGCCACCACATCATCGCCGTCTTTATCTTAGTCCTCGTCAATATCCCTACAATAAACGCGAATGTCATAAATGTAGTGGAAGGACGAAAGATAACTCTAATGGAACATCCAAGGATCTACTTTCAGAGCTTTTAAAAGTTAAGATAACAATTTTTCTCTTGAGCTAAGCTATACATCAGGAAACAAAAGTTTTGTAGGTAATTTGTTTTTTTTTTTTGTTCTTCCTTTTTTATCGTTTTTTTTTTTCGAAAGCCAATTGGATTGGATTTAAGGACGTACATATATAAAGCAGCAGCAGGCACAGGTACGAGTTCAGGTAAGAGAAATTTTTATCCTAGACAGTGTGTATCGCATCGAATTGAGCTTAGGATATAAATGGAAAAATTATTCAATCGGAAGGAGATTATGATAATTTCATTCAGTTATAAAAAAAAAGATAATGGTAAACTCATAGGAGAAATTTGCTTATGGCAGTGCTAAGGTGGTATTTTTTTTCCTGAATTTAAAATTAAATTTAATCAGGAGTAAGTAGCTATGTTATGTATTCGAGAATAACTTAAAATAAAAACTGGGAGAATGTAAGGCTGTTTTCTTAGTAAAGAATAAATGACATAAAGTTACACTTAAAGGTTAATTTCGGAATTTGACCGTACTTGAGGAATAAGAGAAACATTTAATAGGAACATTACAACTTTGATATTTGCTAGCGGTCATATATGAGGATCATAATCTTTTGGATGATATTTATTCAGTTTCAGTATAATTATGTCAAATGACCATGTACGAGTTAAGTTTTCAAAATGAGTTTACTCATCGTACGCTTTTCCACACGATTCTTCCATTATACATAATCATTATACCATAATCGTCCTGCAGGGAGGACTTTTCGCAGAGGATAGATTTAAGTAAACTGGTGCATTGACATCTGCCAAAAAACTGTGAAAGTGCTCATTATTTTTCAAATCAGTCAATGCAGAATCTATCACAAGCAGAAGTAGACCACAACCTATCGAATTTAGAATTTTGAACTGACATACTGACATAGTATAAAATACAACAGACTCAGGACTTAAAGGTCCTTGTTTGTAAACCAACAAAATATTAGGAGTTTAAGAAGGTTTCAATTTACCTTAAGTCCGAGTTCAATGAGTCTCAAAAATGTAACTGTTCCTTCGGGATTTTGGGTACTAGACCATAACGTGTCGATTAAAGCCAAGGTATTTAACATAAATTTGATGATATAAAATTAACACACGTCACGCAGTAAAGGATGCGTATTCTAAATTTTTCATAAATTCTTCAAGGACAAGATAAATGAAAATGATGATGAATAAATGACCATTTAAATTATGCTAAATATTTGAGTACATTTTTTTAAAAGCCACAGACCGGAAGTCAATAACATTTCAAAACTCTTAAATATCTCAATATATTAAAATGTAAAAGAAAAGGCTTATACAAATGTTAAATTCAATAAAGTTATGCTTATGAGTATAAGTATAAACTCTCATCTGATGTCATTCAACTTATTGAATTTGATATTTCAGACAGTATTTGTTATGAGTTCTTTGATAAAGTTTGATAAGGGTTAGCTTAGCAGTTTT
This sequence comes from Scaeva pyrastri, assembly GCA_905146935.1. Taxonomy (NCBI): domain Eukaryota; kingdom Metazoa; phylum Arthropoda; class Insecta; order Diptera; family Syrphidae; genus Scaeva; species Scaeva pyrastri. The sequence continues at coordinate 133,165,853 of LR989927.1, forward strand.
CCAATAAGGTTTTGTTAGGTATTCGACAAGTACATACATACCCATACTTTTAGTTTGATTTCTTTGGTTGAATGGAATAAACATCTTTAGTCTGAGAAAGATTCTTCTTAAAAGGGTTTGGCTTAAACCTTAAAGAGTCAAGGTTCTTTTAAGGTAAATTATAAGCAGAACAAAATGAGATGACATCTGAATAAAGTTACCTGTGTCAGTTATTGTTTATACAACAAAATCTATTTTCAATTTCAAAGGTAATCTTATGAAATCAAAAAAAAATTAGATTTTGATTAAAGTAATTCACACAGATTTTAAATACCTTGTGCCAAAAATTAAGCCTTTAATTGTGATCTCAACGGAATTTTGATAAGTTGTAAGTTCAAACGACAGCTTTAAGATAACTTGCCCCATCTTTTCTTCCAAAGGTTAAAGGTCTCAGTTACATAATTCTTTTAGAAGGATAAGCTCGTACTTTTGTTTTCTTATATATATGTATTTTCTTACACACCCGATAAATGAAGTTTAAGATAAGATTTTTAATAAATTCTATACAAATGAGGTTTTACTGGCCAATGTGCCTGCACAATCGTTATGTATATTTATATTTATAAATAGTGAAAAAGTGATTAAATCATTTAAACCAACAAGTATTAAGTATTTGTATTATATTTTAAAGCCAATAAATAAAATGGTATGCTGTGGCGTATACGCACTTTTTTATTTATTTATTTAAAACCCATGTTTATCCATGGATGGTTACAGTTGGCTTAGAGATTTTAATTTTGATATATTCCAGTGGCTTTTTAATCTTTGTTTCTTGAAAAAAGTCACTATACTTGATTTTAGTTATCTTTTAATAAATTATTATATTTTTGGAGCCGAATTATTTACAAACTTTTCGCCAGGTCGCTCAATCTTATCACCTCTGCTATGGTGTCTGGTAGTGGATGAATTGCTAGAAAAACTGACTTCTCAAGGATTAAGATGGATCAGCTTTGTGATGACATTGTTACCACGGCTCTAGGGAAATTTTAAGGCACAATCTGCGATATAATCCAGAGAGGCCTAACAATTACAAATAAATTATGTCAAATTGTGGGGCTTTCAATAAACCTAACAAAAACGACAATAATATCATTTACTAACAGAAGATTGTTGCCTGATATGAAACCTATACGGTTAGCGGGTACAATAATCGTTCCAAAAAAGGAGATACAATATTTAGGAATAACCACAAAGGCACTAATGAATTGCAAGAGACTTGCAGGAAAATCTTGCGGGTGCAAACCGTACATCCTGTGATGGATGTACCCAATGATGGTAAGACCCATCTTAACCTTTGTTGCGGTAACACGGCATACTAGAACTGAACTTTAAAAAACTAGGAAATCACTAGAGAAAGTATACAAAGGCTCGCACGTACGACGTTATCGATAGTCCTGCAAAGTAAGAAATTATGAGATTCGCAAAAACAGGATTTAGCCCAGGAAAATGTTTAGGTGAAAGAGCAAGATTTCCCATTCCAAAATCCTCTGTTACTCGACAAAGTTAAGCTGTAAATAGGATTGGGTAAGCGAAGCTACCAACTACAACTTAAACACAAATGCCATCAGATGGTATACTGATGGGTCGAGAACGTCCAAGGGGACTGGAGCAAGTATCTTTGGGCCAAAACCCAAAATTTCGATACCAATGGGACAGTCCACAAGTATTTTCCAGGCAGAAGTAAATGCCATTGCTAAATGCCCTGAACGTAATCTCGAAAGAAACTATCTTTACCAAAACATAGCCATAATGTCAGATAGTCAAGCTGCTCTAGAAGAGCTAACATCCAACACTGTTAGTTCAAAAATAGTATGGGTAGTATGGGACTATATTGAGACATTGAATAAACTCGATAAGGTAAACACTTTCACACTCCATTTGGTACCTGGGCATATATGTAGGTGTTCAGGGAAATGAAGAGGCAGACTCCTTAGCGAAGATAGGTGCCTCAACTTCACTCTTAGGACCAGAACCTTACTGTCTAATAGGGGAAAATGTGATAAAGAACAAAATCAAAAAAGATGAGGAAGCTAAGAGATTAAAAATTTGCAAGAAACTTTCAAAAGTAAGGCAGGCAAATACTTTACTTGGAAATTATAGCCAAACCCGTTTCACAAACTGCATGAAATAAACTAAGAATAGTGACTGAATACCTAAACATCCTTACCCTTACAGACAATAGGTGCTGCAAGTTTTGTAACAATCATGAAGACATACTTGACTACATTTTGGGGCAATGTGAAATACTTATGCACCATTCATTCAGTCAGCCTTTTTCATTTCTTTGTGGAGAGACCGAAGAGGACTTGATTATCAATGAAATGTTTTTAGGTCCATATATTTTTTCATTAAATTCATTTTTCTCAAAAATCGAATTTCAAACGACAACTGTAAGTTTTTATACTTGTCTTCATTCTTAGTTAAATTAAGCTCTATGAAAGATACGGCTCAGGGAAAATCATGAGCCAAAAGAACCCTCCGACACCATCATTTGTCCAGGAAACCATTTTAGATAAGCAAGCATTAAAAATGTCACAAAATCCACACAATACCCTCTTAAATGTATCATGTCGTTGCTAATAAGAAATTTAACAATTATTTTTGTGTTTGTGTTTTTAATCCTGATCAATTTCCCCGATAACCAGGATATTTACTATAGATACCCACAACACACCTCTTGTTCCTCCTTCACATATATAATTTTCTTTTATTTTTTCTTAATTTTCTTTCATTTATTTCCGAACACAAACTCTGTCAGTTTGTGTAATTAGATTTTATTTTGACATTGTCTAATCTATTGAAAAACATTACAAAAACAGTCAAACACAGGGCAGGACATTGCGCCGCAGGACATTACTCTTGTACACTCACACAAGGCCCTATTACGAATACTTTAATGTACACACTCGTATAAATGGGGGCGGAGATACCGTTCATTGTGACGGACCTAATTCGAAAGCAGTATCTTCTTAAATGTGCCCTTAAAATAATCAAAAAGGAATATCTACTTTCTGATTGAATGTTTCAAAAACAATTTCGACTTCTCGACAAGAGATCGAGAGTTTATATATGTAAAAGCGGAAGCCGATAAGAGAAATGATATCTGAAGCTGGATAACTCTGCGGGGCTGTTTTGTGGGAATATTTATGGATTCGATGGAACTGCCAGGCAGCAGGGAAGCTCTGTATCTTTTCTATTTCTATTTTATCTGAGAGATGTTTTTTTTAATTTGTTTTGTTTGTTGCGGTAATCGCAAAAACCAACGAAAACCAAAAATATACAAATGACTCGACGTGGCTGGAAGAATATCTTAAGGGGATGATTAAAAATGTGAGTAGATTTATAGAACCCACAGATATCGGGATACACGGAGCATTCGGATAATTTGTCTTGTGTTTTGAATCCTATTATTTTTTTGTTCATTATTTGTTTCTTCTTCTTCTTCTTTTGCTTACTGTTTCGACGATGAAGACGGCGATATAAAGAATAATCTTGATGATGGGCCTATGGGGTCCTTGTTATGTACTCGTATGTGTGGTATACGCGGTGCGTACATTATACGAGTACGAGTAAGTTGGTTTTAAGTCCTCTCTGATCCTGAATAATTTCCAGTGATAGGTCGTGACATGAATACTGATTCGTTTGAGTCAACTTTTTCGATTGAGTAAGTTTTTTTTTTTTTTTTTTTTGAGGATTTTTGTGAGTTGTATCTTTTGGTCCAAAATGGAAAGCAAGACGAAGATGATATTGTTGTATTGAATTGTTAAGCAGGAAACATATTTAATGAAGACAAGAAATTATTACTAAGCTTATGCGAGCATTATTTTTTATTTAACTGTGTTATTATGCGAGTCAACGTATTATAGGATTTGCAAACCAAAAAAAAAAATCCCAAATTAATGTTTTTCAATAAATTAAAGGGTCCTTTGTTGTAGTAGCTAGTATAGGTTGTTATAGGTACGTCGCGTTTGGTATTGTATGTGTTTGTGTAGACTTTCAATACACATAAATACACAATATGGCAATATGTATATATTTTTTTTTGGAATGAGTATAATGGATTTTATTTAACGAGTATTTTATGATAATATAATTTAATGAATTTAAAGAAACCTAATGGGCGCTATGCGATGCGGGTTTGTTATGATATTTTGTCACGAACACAATATTACTCACATTAGTATAGAATGGAAGATATACATATATAAATTGATATCGTCCTAATTATGTGAAATTAGCTTTTGTGATTAAACTTTAATGTCTTTATGATTTTGATAATATGTAGAAGTTAATTCAAATTGACACGCTAACGTATGTATCTTTGTTGCCAATATCTACACACATATACATACACTCATATGTTAAGCTAAAGCATAATATAAGGTTTTTAAATTGAGCAATAAATAAAGCATTGGAATGCTTTGGGGAAGAGTCATTTGATATTTAAATTGAATTAAATATTATGTGCAGTATAGTATTCATTATCTTTTTTTAGAAACACACACACACACGTATATTTATGTGGATAGGGAACTGTATAGGGAATAGCATAATGGGAGCCAATTTAAACTGAAGCAATATTTTACACAAACGTGGTCATATCGATACATATATATGTATGTATGTAAAGTTTCTAACTTGGATGTAAATTCTTGCAAATTTAATTAAATTCTTTCATGGAATTTCGGAGGATATTTTGAGGATGTTAGCATTGAAACACAGGTATGGTCAAATGAAGTCCCATAGTAAGAGGGAGTATGTACAGTTCTGTAAAATTATTCCTAAGAAAATCAATTAAGAACCTTTTTTCCTGGTAGCTTGAATATTGGCTTTCAATACTTCAAGACTTGTTAGTTTTTCTGCGAAAGAAATGTTCTCAACAAAGCACTAATAACATGAACATCTAGCCTATTAATAGAATCACTTATATAGAAACACAAAGTTGTCACCAAATTGATTTTGAAATAAATTGATGTATAGCGCACTTTTTGACAAGTTGCGTAGTGTTCATTGGACCAAAAACCTTCTATGTTTAGCTGATGACGATGAGAAACAAACAGTCTTTTTTACTAAATATAGTGATGATTCGTCAATAGTTTATGGATTGTCTCCGTTCGGTATTGACGAATCCATTTAACCAAAAATGATGTTCAAAATTAAAAACAATTCTTCGATAAAAATGCTTAGGAAAAAATATTACACGAAATTTCCACAATTTGTAGGCGTTGTTTGTGCGTTACGAGGTTAAAGCATTCTACACAAAACTGGCACATAGTTTGACATTTTCAAACTTCATTAAAGCTTTTCATGCAGCTTAAAAACATCCTTTATATATTTAGAATAATTTCACTCAACAAAATAAATTTTGTGTAATATACAAAGGGTCCGTAGTCAGTTATAGTCAGTATAAACATCTCTGAGACCTTAGATAAAGAGTTATGGCCCTAAATGAGTACCCTGAGGAACTCCTTCTTTAGGCAATGAAACGCAAACCTGATAGTAGTCTGCTGAAATATATCAAGGAGTTAAGAATAAGATTGAGTAAAATTTGATGAATGGAGGAGCATTAAGACTATAAGTAATAATATCAAGAGAAAGTTGGTCCCAAGCATTAGCAAAATCGGAACAAGTTCTTGAACAAATTTGGAGTTATATGAGCTCTAAAGCATGTAAATTAGTAACTGTCGTTGATTTCCATGTAAAATGATATTGTTGCATATCAAAGGTTAATTATATTGTAAATGCTTTGTTGTATAACATTATAGCTGACCGCCAGGACAAATCTCTAAGTTCTCCAAAATGTTGATCCAAAGTTAAGCAGGGCAAGTTGTGCATGGCTTGGTGTCTATTCACATTTTTGTGGCTACTAAGTTGGAAACACTCTAAGAATTGACAGCAGCTGACAGTTTTGATTTAGTCAAAATGCGGCATTTTCTAGAAGAAACTTGGTTCTCATAAGCTTCACATGCACTAGCTTCGATATTTTTAAAAGATTTAGTTTTAGAAAACCAGTTTTTGGCACACCTCATGGAATTAAATCTGTTAAACTATAATTTTTTGAAAGCCAAACCTGAATCACTAAAGGACGCCAAAATATGTCAATTACATAGTTTGTATTTTTTTTTTCAGCCAATAAAGTTATGAAATCTCAATTTTAATAAAGTCCTGAGCTTCTGAGATTGAACTCAAGGTACATAACATGTTATTATATTATATATGTATCAGAAAATTGAACTTTGTGAATACATTTTGTAGAGGTGATTTATACAAAAGTGTCAATTCCCATTAAATTCATGTCAATATAAAAGTTAACTTATTAACATCCTGATCCTCTGCTTGTTAAACTATAAAAATTAAAATTGAAAATACCACACAGAATCAACAGGAAATAACCTTCCATTTTCTAACTAGATTTAAAATTTTGGTGTCACTTCAACAAATTACTTTTTTTTGAAAAACAAATGTTAAGAAAATTGTTGATCAAAATATCTACCTGAAACGAAATATACAAATTGAGGCTAAAATGTATTCGTTTCTTTTTTTTGTTAGCATTTCATGACAATAAACCATTCATTACGAGTGGAATACAATCTATCTATTTCTATAAATGCAATTTCTCAGCTTAATGTTACAGTCATTTTGAACTAATGTTTATTAAAGGTTTCCTTCAATTAAGAATATTGTATGCTATGTAGGTATCGAAGGATATACATATACATATTTGCATATCACTCGAAACCCGCAAATGATTTACAACTCCCTGAAAAAAAGGCAATCTGAAATTTATTTGTTTTCTTTTTGTTTTTATTTTTTTTTTTTTTTGCTTGAAATATAATATTTTAAACGACAACACTTTTACACCATTGCACGCCACAGCACAATTACAATCGATTTGGAGAACAGAACCGGGAAAACAAAAACCAACAAAAAACAACAACAAAAAATAAAACTGAAATCCAACGCAAAATTCACTGACCAACTTTTTGTATTATCCAGCATTTAAAAAAATATACAATCATTTTCAATTTAATTGAAACCAAAAAAAAAAAAAATAAACTGGGAATGCAAGAATAAAACGGGGTAATGTCGTGCAACAAGGACTTCTGTGAGTGCCCACAAAATATCTCCCATTATTTTGCAAGCCAGAAAACTATAAACTTTCACACTTCACCAGGGCTGGAATTGATTTATTTTTTTTTTTGTCTTTTATATTATAAAAAGTTAAAAAATTAAATAAATGATTTAAAAAAAAAAAAATCCTTTTTCATGCGAATCAGCATTTTGAATTGCTCATATAAAGGGTGTTCCAGAATTAAAGTTAGAAATCTAAAAATGAATGATTCGCTAGCTGGGGATTTGTAATTCAATAATAATGTTTTAAAAATCATGAAATTTTGCTCTCAACATTTCCAAAAGTCGACAACGTTTAAATTTTGGTCATCAAGAGGTTTCAAAAACATCATATTATTTGAACTAAAGGCCTACTCTTAATTAGACTTGACATCACTTTTCGAAATTTTAAATAGTTTTTATTTTTTTTAAAGGTCTACCAACACTTTGTAACAAAAATGGACTCATATAGTGGCATAGTGAGATAAATATGCAACTATACTGATTTTGACAAAAATTTATCAACTGTCAAGGAAGCGTTCTTTCAGACCAAATGGTTGTTTTTATAGCAGCCCAAATGGTAGCAGGATAAATGTGACTTTCATAGTTTTTATACGTCCGATGATTGCCTTACGACTCCGTTACTCCTGTAAATCGGAATGATTCGTTTCTTAGAGGGGCAGTGCTTAAGTTGGTACCTAGATTACACATAACTCCAAAGTTCAATAAGAAACATTTAACCTGATTCGGGGTGAAATTTTAGGATCAATAGCTTATTTTTTGGTATCCTTGACCCTTATAATATTGGAATGATGTTAGAAGATTTGTTTCTCTTGATACCTGAAAGAATAAATATTCAATTTCGATTTATCTATCTTTTATTTTATGGCAACTAGAATAGGCTAGAAATTTTTGACCATATTCAAAAAAAAGTGGTCCAACAATTTTGTCTCATTTAAATGTTGGCACGACTATACGTCTGAGTCAGTCCATTAGGAAGAGCCCTTATTTTAGATAACTTGTCAAACATAGCGTCTAGTATCTCGCGAATAACACGTGAAATATTGTCATCCAAAGTGACGTCAATAGTAGGTTGCTCACTCCTGAAGTCCTGAGACTTTTCAGATCCTGAGAGAAAATATTCTAAAGGTATGTAGGTGATAATAATTGAGTGCTCACCAAAATTATTTCTCAACAAGTCCAATGTTTCACGAAACTAGAGCTAACCGAAATACATCATGGCCTTGAATTTTAGGAAGCCCATAGTCAGTTAACATGAAGCGTTAAAAGTTATCATTGACGGTAACATAGCGATTTGTTTCACTTTTAAAGAAATAATATGGACCAATGCTTATTCTTAGAAAATGCAATGATACCCATTGGTACGCTTCGGGTCGCACATCATCCCAAATATGGCAATTTTGTTTAATAAAGTATCCCCATTGAGCCAGAAATGGACTTCACCACTGAGCATAATATCACGACAAGACCCGTTCACTGAAAATACGACTCAAATTCAAGTCATGGATTCAATGTGTACAAATGAAGTCTGTATCCTTTTTTGAATACGACAAACTGCCGAGAACTAAGTCGAATCAATTCGCCCGTCCGTCGGCGTTATGTTCTTGTCGAACACTATCAGTTACAAATGCTATAGTTTCAGCAAGTCGATTTTGGACACGGTATATCTTCCTAGAATCGTACGAATGGTGTGAATCTTTCCATGATAACTAACTTTTCAAACGATACGATTCTTCAATTTTTCCGGAAAAGAGCAACAAGGTGAAATTTGTTAACATTTACATATTTTTTGTAGGCAATTCTTATACTTTCGAAAACTCGAGATAACACAAAAATTGAAAGATCGACGAAAAAGTCGTGACCGAAATCGAGGCTAAGTTTAACGAGATTGATAGCGACACGAGTATGACATTTTAAAGATGTCGAGATGACTATCAAAAGTCTCATGAACATCCCTAATGTCTCTGTTTGAACTAGAATTGCTATAGTCATGGCTCTACGTCTTATCTGGTGTTAAATTATTTTGGTCTTCTAATAAGTCAGTACTTTAAGTCAGTAGTTTGGTTTCTCAGAAACCACCTTACATTTGAAGTGTTTGAAAATATAATTTGTTCTTAAGTTAGAAATTATCGCCTTGAATACAATCCCCAGATATTACCGTTTTCTTTGATAATTTCCGTGTCAAATTTGTCATCATTTGCTAAACGATATTCATTTAAGGCAAAATCACGTATATGTAATGCGCGGAACGCGGTAACTTATCTCAATTTTTCAACTCCGGCACCGCCCAGAATAGTAAATGCTTTTGCTCCCATTGTCGTTCCGCGGTGCGACCGAGCTGAACACAAGGCCCAACCGTCAACACACAACTTCATACCTAGCTACTACATTTTATTATGGCATTTTGCAATATCCTGTGACCCACATGTGATTTGGTTAAATGCGCGGATAAAACTGTGAAAATAAAACAAAGACAAAGTTTCGTTTCAGAACAAAAAAAAAAAAACAAAAAAAAAAAAACCGACAAACACACACACAGAAATTGTGTTAAATTGAAGTCCACCCCATCTCACACACTTCCCAAGAGAAAAACGCCCGCAAATGGCGACGAGACGTGACAACAGACAACGACGCGATGGACAGGGACGCGATCCAACCAACCAACCAACCAACCTATGTACCTGGACAATGCGGATGAAACACAAAAAGGATATATTTGTTTTTTCCTCCCAGACATCCAGATCCAGATCCAGGTTGTGTCATGTATGCTATTATTATTTTTCACCTTCCTTAATGCCATGTGTTTTTCGCTCTTGTCATTTATTCGCACAGGATAATGTCATACAAATAAAGGTACGTTCCTAGGATGTGTATAATGGTGTACTGTACGTCGTACTAGTGTATCGTGTACTCTATGAACGTTACATTAAAAAGCAAAAAATCAACTCGAATCTTGGTTGAATTACGATGGCGATGTCATATAGGTACCTACTACTGCAAAAGGATAATGAGAATGCAACGAGTCGGCATAAACGTTTCACCTCATTTCATGACAGGCATTATGGTGACGTTGAATTCGTTAATGACGGGTACTTTAAGTGAGAACTTATGCCATAATGTTTCAGTTTCCCGCGTTTACCATCCCATCACTATATGTACAGTCGCAGATTTAAACTACAAAACATACATACATAGTTTTTTTTATGTTTAGTTGTTGTTGTTGGTTTTTTTTTTTCCTTGCCACAAAAGTTTTCTTCCTGATTTCATTGTCCCGCTTGAGCTTTGAACATTAATCGCATTATAATTACAAGGGAGTTTTGTGGAAACAAAAAACCCAAAACAACTACAAAAACAACAAATGTTGCAACAAGCTAAAACTTTTTATGTCCTTGTTTCTATTTGAGTTGGTTGTTTTGCTATTGTTGTTGTCTTACACTCGTACTCGTACCTTTAGGTACCCATTCCATATACTATGTATGGATGTATGTTGGTATACAACAAAGGATCCTTGTGAATACTTTGTTTGGTATGGGTGAGCTTGAGCAGTATGAGTTTGCCTGGATTGGCAGGTGGATTTTTTTTTTCTACTTTTTTGGTCCTGATGTTTTTGTAGAAAATGAGCAGTTTTTATCCTCTGTTTAATGTTGCATTTTTACCTCATTTTCATGGAATATAATATGGGAGGCGTTGAATAAAAAATGAGTAACAAAAAAAGGTACCAACGTGTGTCCAACATCAAAATCACCAGCTACCGGAAACCATTTCTTTTTTTTCTTCTTCCTAGACGAAACAACATACCTAGGATTCGTGTAGTAAAAGTTCTTTTTTTAAAGACCGAAAAGTAGTTGGTAGAAGGGAGGAAGAAGGAAGGAGAGAAACAATTTTAATTTGCTTTTCTTGCAGGGCAGTATTAATTTGGGTCTCTTTAAAATTAAAATAAAGCTAATAGGTCGAGACTTTTTTTTTAAGTTTTAATTCTATATAAGAATCTGGATAAGTAACCTTTTTTGTTAAAAAGTCACATAAGTAGCAACCTTAACATGGATGGAAAAATAGGTTTATGGAACCATTTATCTTTTAAAGACTTCAATTTTCGTAAGACTTATGTTTAATGGATTTACTTCATGTAGGTATGGCTTTAATCAGAGTGTATAAGTTGGCCTGTTGGAAGGATTCACTTTGATCAGATTGAGTTTAATGTGTTCAGTTCAGTCTCTGACAACGATGAAAAAATTGGTCACTGATACAGCAACGATCACTGGAATCATGCGTTCCATTTTTATGTGTTCCTTTTCAGGCCTTCTAACTGTGTTTGTACAAATATGTTCTGTATAATATCATCTGATAGGCTTATTCGCTAAGGTGTAGTGTCTCTGCTTGTTAAATTACTTCTTCTCTACTAGCATATTTTTCTTTAATAAAGTGAGCAGAATAGAAAGGGGCTAAAATCTAATCCGATCACTTCCCCTTTAAAACGGACTATGTTCTGATTAAATGTGCTTGTCGAAATTCTCCAAAAGTTTGGCATAAAACTATTTATTCTGCACTTTTGGCTCAGTCTCAATGTCCCTGAAATTGGTAGATCCTGCAAGAGTGTCTATTGTTTTTATATGTAAGAAAGCTGAAGGCAGCTCTCATTTCTGACATGTTTATAATATAAGAAGGTATGATTGAGACTGTCAAAATATTTCTATTAGCAAAAAATTTAAATTTACACTTGTAGTAGGCATTTGATAAAAAGGTATATCTACTTTATTTCATTTTTGGATAATCTTTATTTATTTTTGGTGCACTCTTATATTTCATTTTGGGACATCCTTCGCTTTGTTTTGGGGCAACCCTTACTTCATATTTGATGATACCTTGTTATATTTCGCGACACACTTTATCATGTTTTAATTTATTACAGCCTTACAAAATTGAATGCGTGGACAACCTTGACTTTATTTTTGTACATCTTTAGTTTGATTTTGGGACAAATTTTATCTTAATTTGGAGAATCCTTTATTTTATATTGGGACAGCCATAATTTAGTAAAAGTCATCTTCTACTTTATTTTGGGACAATCTTAACTTAATTTTCAATTTAGGACACCTTGACATCCTTAATTTTATTTTAGTAGGTACATCCTTTACTTTATTTTGGAACATCCTATTAATTTATGTGTTTCATTATTGGACACAGTTTATTTAATTCTGGGACACTATCCAAAAGAAGGGAGTAAATGTCATAAGTGTCTGATTTTGTTTTTTGACAGCTAACGTGTGGTCAGAGTAATGATTCAAATTTTTTGGGTGTAAAGAAATGAAAAATTCAGAATAAAGTTTGTCAATTAGTGATGCTTTTTACAATAATTAGTTATATAACACCCTTTTTAAAGATAGGTTGTTTTATTTCAGTTTAATATAGATTATTTTCCTGAGCCTTAAGATTTATCCCTCGAGTTGAAGCTTCATCACAGCGTCGAGTCGTCCTAAGGATACGTTGACTTATTTCAATATCCTGTTGCAACCTACAGCTGTTAGGTTTTAAATTGTTTAATGTAATCTAATTTATTCTTATAGTTAAACAGTTTAACCTCCGAACTGATGGTGTGTAATACACCTATTTTAAAATACGGTATAGCCTCTCGTTTAACCCTTCAAAACACGCCATCACGTAACTTTTACAATATATAAAATATCTGCAGTCCTGTATTATCCTTTTTAATACCATATCAACACGTAAATGTAAATTGTGTAGGCGGGTACTGTTATATCTTGCAGTACTATGTATGCTCTTTTATGACACATAAAGTACCCACTAACTTTAATTATCCAAAAACATGACATTATGTGGTAAAAGCATCATAAACCAAAATCATACCTATTTAAAAAAAAGAAGAGTTAACTCAATAGGTAAGGTACGTACATATGTTCAAATGATAAAAAACACAATTTGATATGATAGAAGAGAAAGAGGGCATTATGAACACACAAATAATGTAGGTATGCAATAAAAATTTTTAAATCTTTTTCGATTTGCCATAAGCTCGACTTTATAAAAATTCAATCAAATATTATATCGGCACACATATTGTCGTCTATTCATTGCAATCCACTTAAATCAAACTTTATTTCCTTTTCGTTTTCTTCTTCCTGTTCTTAAAAAAAAAATCAAAAGAACGAATACAAATACCATACATCAGAAATATTTTCCTTTTTGTCAATAAAGAAACACAAAAGTACGAAGAAATCAAGGATAAATGCACAAAAGGATTATATGACGTGCACATACATAAAAACTTCAAACCAACACCCACACAGAGAGTCAGAGACTCGTACAGGAATCACAAATGAAAAGTTGTCATCAAAATAAGTATACAAAGAAAAAAAAAAAAACATTGTGTGCGAAATTTATTAGGGATAATAAAAAAACATAAAAACCGCTTTTGTAGTTTTTCAGATACTTTGCATTATTTGTCTTATGGTTTCATTTAACTGTCACTTTCGTCGTTGTCATTTTCGTTGTCATATCGCATTGACTTTTCTTATTCGTTTGGAAAACTTTAATAGACAGTGATATGGGATGTAAGGGGAGTACATGTGTACCCATAACCTTTTCACTGTATGAAACTTAGAGAGAACTTGAGGATAGTTTAGATACATGAGATTTGTTTAATTCTATAGATTTCTTTGTTCACGTTTCGATAGTAAGAAAAATTTTATATCTATGGATACATAAAAGATTTATTTTTAATTTAGTAAAAAATATCGACTTTAGCTTTCCTTTTAGTTTCATTGTCTCATTTGATAATGAAGCGCTTTATAATAAATGTTTCTGGGATTTTTAGTGTTGACAAAATCCCATGATTGTCAAATCATTATCCGTATTAGATATGAGGCATTCGACAAAAAATTTTACTCTGCATTTTGCATTAAGACTTACAGTCTTAGGTTCATAAAGTTCAAATATTAACAAAAAAACTGAAGCCGATCAATAGCGAGTAAGGTCGCGTCGTATCTTCTCTGGATGGGTCCTTGAAACTCATCAAAATAATTCAAATTTTGATTGAAAAATCATCTTCAGTATTGACTTTTCACTTCAAAGACTGCGTTAATAAGCATCATTGTCCCAATTCAGACGGAATTCCTAAGGCTATCAAGGACAAATAGCCGCAAATGTGTGGTCTAGGATATTTAATGCTGCATGATAGACAGAACAGTTGGTCAGACAATCAATATAGCGGGACATGAGTTTAGTACAATCCTTCAAACTTCAAATACCTTTGTATAAATACTAACAGCCAAAAGCTCGAAGCCTTTAGGGCATGTTATAGTTCGTTAAAGCTTTTTAGATCCAGAAACCTTATCATAACTTCTTATCTACTGCCGTACAGGGCGATGTTTCTGAACGTACTCCCATATGTACCATGCGAAAAGTCTTTGACCTCTTAAACGGGATTTATCTGCCCCGTATGTAAGGAAGGACGATTCCGGAGACGGTACAATCATGAACTGTATGCAATTTACCTCGAAGCAGATATAGCGAACAAAAATTAGCTCGGTAGACTTCGTTCCGCTACTCACCTAACTCGCATTAGCGAAGAGGGATTCGATCGGAAAGTCATTTATAGGAAACTTTATGTGGGGTAGGTTACATGTTCCTCATTAATTTATATGCCTTTTTTTTAAATCGTATTTTTATTCTCAAAATATTTGTAAAAAAAAAAAAAAACAGATATTGAAAAAAACGTAGCAATATTGACATTATTGTTTGAAGGACTTCTTCCACAAGCTCAAAGACTTTTTTTTCACTTATAAAAATATCCTCTGGCACGCACATGTCAATTCTCACTCTTATAAAATTGTGTACGAGTATTTTTGCAAATTTAACTTATAATTTCTCTTTATTGTAATTTGTTTGACATTCATATTTTCCTTGCGCTCAATCGAAACTCAAATATTAACTCCTCCTCGGGCGCACTCACATGCAAAACATAAAATATTGTTTCAACTCTTTATGTGTATATTTATTTAAAAATACAACAACACCCTCGCACCGTCCGTCAGTCAGCCTTCCTTCCACCAATACACACACACTCATAAACGAGTAACAACTATTCGCAGAAATTTAATTCCCTTCCGTCCGATATGAAAGAGAAAAATATTAATAAAATTGCTCGCTGTTCTTGTCAGTACTTATTGCTCCTTAAAGCAGAAAGAAAAAATCTTAAATCACATATAAAATACCACAAATCCAATATTTTCTGATTGGTGGGGGGGAAGGGGTGGCTGTGTGCCTATACTATAACTTCACCTACTTCCTACTTGCGCCATCACAACTTCTCAGATAAATAATAAAAAAGAAATCCCTACATCCTGCTGCCATTTAGCGAATCCAATCTCAATCTGCCCTCGGACTGCCCCTTCCCCATGCCCGTACGTCGTCGCTCCGCTCCGCCCCACCCCATTCACTCATATCCAACCAGGCCACGACTATTGCATCGGATATTACATAATATCAGACCATTTACCACATTGATATTCATCTCGACATGTAATGGACTGAGAGAAAACTTTGATTGCTCTCCTCGCAGTCGTACATTACACATACATACACATATGTACGTATAGATGGGTACAAAGATATAATATGAAACACATCAAGGATCAGGATCAGGACATACGCGCACTTGAACCGCACGTTACACACTCGAGAACACAACGCACAGAAAATATGAACTCATATACGATGACGACTCTGGATACTCTCTGGGTGCTGAGTGTTGGGTGTGGGGTGCCATCAGGACATCAGGACTGGTGCTGGTGATGGTCCTGGGTCTGGATGTAATCTTAGTAATTTTCGGAATAAATCGTCCTTGCAATAAAATAAAAAAGAAAAAATAAGAAACGTAATGTCAAGCGATTCTTCTGGGACGATAAAGATAGAAAAAAAAAAATAAGATATGAAGGACCTCTCGGTCCCCTGCGTTAAAGAACTTATTTATTATAATACTTCGTTTCGTTTTGCTGTATGGACAATGAACTGGACAAGACAGTGATGACAACGTTTTCGTTAGCAAAGCTTAAGGACACAAGAGACGAGGCGAGGCGAACCGAGGAAAGACTCTCTTCCTCTGGGAGATCCGATTCAACTAAGTGAAGTAGGATGGATTCTTTTTTTTTCTGTCCGTATCCTCGTCACTCCTGTAGTCGATTTTATTTTCTTCGAAAGACGACTCCTGATAAGACGAGGATATTTGTGTTAGTCTCCCTCGACTGTGTCCTTTGTAGTTTTCTAGAGAAACTTATGATGCCTGGGGTGTCCTTTAAAATGAAACAGATATCGAAAGTACCTACCATACCTACCTAGAAGAATAGGAAAATGATGATGATAATGATGAAAAGATGCCAAGCAATTCGTAGAAGAGACAGACGACAACGTAAATAGAAAGGAAAAAAAAAAAACAAAAATTGTTTTGAAACAAACGCACCATAAATGACTTAAAGGCGAACAAAAAATTTAATAAAAACTCCTCCAGAACTGTCAAGGAGCAGCAGCAGCAGTCGGAGTTCTGCAAAGCAAAGGCCCATGACTCCATCATAGATGGAAGACAGTCACGTCTGGAGAAGATTATATTTTGTTTGTATTCCACTTTCTTAGTGATTATTTTTGATCCCATATAAAAAAGCAAAAGCATGCAAATATGTATTCTATTTATGTACAGTTCAAGGATAATACATACATATGTTTTCAGAAGAAAGGGTTTTATGAAGATTTTGTTCGGTCTATTTTGTGCTGAAATTTAATTCGTATGTAAAATTTCTTACGGTCTCGGGTTTTCTTTTCTCGAGATTCAAAAACATTCAATTTGTTTTTGAGTTTATGTCTATGTGACAGGAGCTGAGTAATTTTTTGTTGAAATGGAAACGTTTTATGACATCATCATGTACGTATAGATCAGTGAACTTTCTCAACAATAATAGATTTTTATGATTTCTGTGGCTTAGAAAAAAAAATCAAGTGCATATTTGTACTAATATAATTATATTGAATAGATATTCATAGGGAGGTGACAATGAAGTTTGCTACTAAATCCATAATTTGTTCTTCTTCCAATTTTCTTTCAATGCAGTACCAAATTAGGGGATTTTCAAAGTAAGCATTTGGGAACTCTTAACCTAAATCACCTTAAGGGAGTCAAGGATGACAGATGGAACTAGTATCTTTTTGCACCAAACAGCAAAACTGTTAATATCCTTATGCAGTAGTTAATCATCCCTAAGAAATTTTAAGCTTTAAGATTTAAATTTTGATGCTGCGTATAAAGAGGCGTTCGTCATTGATAAAGAATATCGTCATAGATAAAAGAGTATCGGTCCTAAATGACTACCCTAAGGAACTCCTGATTCAACAATATGATTGAGTTAGAGCAAGAACTTTTGAATATTCCATAATAAAATGTTAAACTTGATTACCTTTTTACATGAAAGGAACTATAGTCCTGTATTTGAAAGAGCTTAGAAGATATGGTTATGATTTGAAAAGCTCTGTTGGTTTTGTAACGAAGCGTTAAGATTAGAATTGGTGTTGTGGAAACATATGGTAATTTGTCATTCGTATTCTTATAATTCACATCCACTTCCGACCCAAAATAGCATATGGGGAAGTGGAATTGGAATGTTGGTAGGAATTTGTCTTCTACCTTCTCCTGTTGTGTACCAATCTTGTCAAAATTTCCAAAACGTCAAAGTTATATAACTTAAGGTAATTACTGAACTTAAATGCTCAAGATACTCATTACCATTAAATTGTTCTTGTTTAAAATACCTATAAAGAAAAATAAGAAAAAGAAAAGAATAAAATTATTCAAAAATAATTCCTCATTTCTCTTATTACCATAATTAAATTTACAAAACCACAAAATACAAACAGAAAAAATATGCATTTAGCTTAGAGCTCAATTTGTTTTATATTTTATATAATTTTCTTTTCCATTTGACCTTCAGAAGTGTTTGTCAATGGATAAAAGTTAAAGATTCAAATCCTTAATGTATCCTTAAACGTCTACAAAATGTTGCAAGAGGAAAAAACCCTTTTTTTTTCTTCGTGTTTCTCTTCACTCTCGAAGTCAAGCTAAATCTCTTTCACAAGCAGACCCCCTCCCCAAGAAATTAATAAATAAGCCCAACAAATGAGTTCCCTTGCCGAAGGATAAATACATTATACAACAACACATACACACACAAATACATACATACATAATATACAGAAACATTTTCCCACCACAAGGATTAACCCAAATATTAACGCTGATTCTGCCATAAAACCAAGTGCTGCCATTTATTGTTCGCATCTAGAAAAGAATACACAAATAATGTTTTAGGTACTCTAAAAGGGTGTTTATTTTTAAGGGTGTAAAAGTAATTTCCTTTTTTTTTCACTAGAACTAAATTTATTATTTAATGCATTGGTTAAGGACTTAAGTCCTTATGGGACACCTCAACTTTATTTCAAAGCCAAAAAGTTCATAAAAACTAATTTAAAAACTAAAAATTTAAAACATTTTCGATCCGTCCGTCTTCGAAGTGAAACTTTTGAAAAATCTCCTCATCAATATTCTTAGAAACTGAATCTAAACTTGTCTGTGTGTTGTACAATCATTTTATTCAGCCAAAACTGACGTTTTTGACAGTTTGTAAACATATTCAAAGAACGGAATTGGGAGCGAGTGTTCTTACATACATACATACAAAAAAATAAAAAATTACTAAGAACAAAGACGAATTTCATGCAATTTCCGCACACGCATCCCAAAGACTGAGTTAACTATGTAAAATCTTCAACACCACTGAAAAAAACACCCTTTACTATAATTACAACAGCCAGAGAGACTAGAATAACCTCTTTATTATAAAGTCCTTTCCGTCGTTATAGTCACCATCATCCTCATCATCATCGGCTATAACTTCAAGCCTCTGCCTGCGCCATCCACCATCAGGCATACACAAAAATCCTAAACAAATGCCAAGTCCTTATGAGTGACAATGACAACCAATTCAAAATATAATTTCCGCTAAGACCAATCCCCTCTTTCCCCTTTTTTCACAAAACCCAATCCCAACAAACAATAGTGATAGTGAGTCTTATATAGGACAGCAGGACAATTCAAGGATAAAATATTTAAACATTCCTTATTCCTCTTATATTATTCCATTGGGGTTTGTCGTATCCTTGCTTTGCAGCTCATTACAGAAATTTTATTAATTTTCTAGCTATAGCTCACAAAAATAATAACACACACAATGACATGACCAGACATAAGTTTGTAGGTATAGGTACTCTCGTAGTTGGTACCTACACCTACACCAACACACATATACATAATATAGTTTTACAGGAAGACTCATTGAATTTTTGCTCCCGTTCCCGACTCCGCATAATTTCACACAAAAACAAAGATCCTTAAATTAAATTGTCCTTAAAATATTAATGGTGGTGCCGTTTATAACATTTTCTTGTATTTATCGTCCAACATCAATCCGAATGCGAATCAGGATGAAAAATTATTTGAAAATTAATAAACTCTTCCAATTGAGCACCCCCCCAAGAAGAGTACGAGTACGAAAAACGAGCACAAGTACGAGTACGAGTATTTTGTCAGCCAAGGATCAGGATCAATTTTTGTTTGGTGCAAAAGTGTTGTTCTTTTTTTCTTTCGGTTTTGTTTTTTTTTCAGTTTTTTATTTGAACAGGACTTTTAAATTAGGTAACCCATTCGCAGGAAGGAACAACAACAACAACAAGAAAGGGTTGATTTTTTTTATTAGAAGAAAA
The DNA here is from genome assembly GCA_905146935.1 of Scaeva pyrastri. Taxonomy (NCBI): domain Eukaryota; kingdom Metazoa; phylum Arthropoda; class Insecta; order Diptera; family Syrphidae; genus Scaeva; species Scaeva pyrastri. The sequence continues at coordinate 133,185,842 of LR989927.1, forward strand.
AGAAAAAATTCGAACGTGGGACTTGATTAAGTCCTTCAGGACGAAGGAAGGAAAATCCTTAGTTGATGGTGTTTTTTTTTATTTCACTCTTTATTCGCCTTTTTTGCGAGAAAATAAAATGAGCTGTTGAAAGTACTTACCGTACCGAAGCGCTTTTACCGTTTTAAACATTGGAGGGGTTGAATTTTCATTCACTTTGTCGGTGCATTGGCTTTTTGTATATGAACTGCGCTGCTTCTGCTCCTTCTCCTGCTTCTGATGCCTGCTTCCTTCTGCCTGCTGCTTTGAGTGTGTATCAAGGGGTTGTGATGACAGCGAGGGGGTGTGATTCGAGTTAGGTAATTCATGCTCAGGTTGCTGTGTGTTTAATCGCTTGACACCACCAACAACAAGTTGAACTGAATGAGTGATGAACTGCTGTTTGTTGCAAGGAGCAAGCAGTCGCAAGCAGTTGCAAGCAGTCCTGGTTCCTGGGTCTGTCAGAGCAGAGCCTGGTAATGTGCATACCTTTTCTCCCACCCACTTTTTCCATCCCTTTTTGTTGTAGGGAAATGGGGAGCGTGCAGTGTTTGCCGTAGTTCGTAGTACGAACAGGAAATTAAGTCTTTGAAATATTTTGCATACATTATGGGGGAGTTATAGGCGAAGGCGGCAGGACTTGTTCCTCAACTCCCGTATCTGTTTTTGGGAGCCTTCCTGTGGAATGTGTGGTTGATAATGTACATGAATGTATGTGTGTGTGTGTAGGTGGGTTTGGTAGGTACGTGCATGATGAGCTGGCAAGGCAATGTGTATGGGTGTGTGTTTGAGTGAAATTCAGGTGTGGTGAATAAAATTTGCATTGATATGAATAAATTGGAAAACATTGATTTTGAGAAATGATCGTCTATCGGTGATTTATGTGCGGAAAATGGGCTCGCACAGACCCTCGTTGTTCCCGTTCCGTTCGTCCTCGCCTCGCAGAATGAATATGCAAATTTTCACTTTTTTTGTTTGTTTATTTGTTGTTGTTTTTTTTTCTGTTTTGTTTAACTATGATGGTGTTCCAGAAATGCTTGAATGGTTTATAAAATTTTATTATTCCGATAGTTGAAACTGTTTATTGATTTTAGCCATTTTTTTCTTCATCTATTTTCAGGTAAGCGCAATCGGATATTTGGCAGGAAAAAATTTGTGGCGTACAGATATGAATTGTAAACATAAAAGTTTTGTTTTGTGTTTTTTTTTTAATTTTTTATTATTTATATATTTACTTTAGGTGAATATGTATGTTTATAGGTAATATTTTAATTTAAAATTTAGTTTTGTGTTTATATTTTGATTTGATTTGTTGTTTATACTCAATGAAGTTGGTAATTACATGTGATTGATTTTAAATTGATGATTATTTGAAGGTATGTATTTGTGTGTATTTAACTAATGTTGTTTTATTGGAAAGATTTTCTGATTTATTGAAGGATAACAGTACCTACCTGTTGTACATATTTTAATAACTTATTATTGTATATGTGTGTAAATATTTATTTTACTTGTTAACTTATCAAAGTCGGTATAGAATATAATAAAATATTTTTAATTGAAACAAATTAAATGAGCAGATTGTATTTTTTATTTAAGATGAAATGCTAATAATAATTGATTTGATTTAATGTTAATAGTGACATTTTCACTTCATTGTATGGTACATATGTTTATATTAAATTGACTGAATTATGAAAGGTCTTTGTGTCAAATTCGGTTTCACAATAATATCTAATAAATAATCCCAGATCTTGACATCGAAATATTTTAATATGATGTTTTAATTGTAATAGACAAGTTTTTTGACTTAATTAATTAAAAAAAAAACGATAAGGTTTCTCCACACTCCTTTCCAAGAGAATTCCATTTCGACATTCGATTTGTCAGTTGGTGATCGTGTCGAGAAAAAAAAACCTTGACAATATTATGTATTGTATGTATTTAGTGCTGACTGGTGAAGACATCTGCGAAACATCTGTACTCAGTAGCTATCTTTCAACTGTTTCCATTGAAGTGCCATGTTATATGCAGTTTTGTCCCGGGTAGATTTTGAGAACACCATATTGTTTTGTATTCATATCTGCATTAAGACCAAGTCCCTATTTAGTGCAATAATCGTCTAGGCGATTAATCATCTACTGAAGATTGTCGACTCAGATTGTAACACCAGTTCATCAGCATAGAAAAGAATATTTTGTTTGGTCAGCAATCCTGAGACTTCCAGGTAGATAAGCATTTCGGTTCACCAAATCAAAAGCTGACATAAAATTAAGGAAACATTTTTAGACTTTCTTGTCTTTATAAACATGAAGCTGAAAAGCTAAAATCCAGTTTTAGCCATAATTACAGTGTTAAATTCTTAATAGAATTCTGCCATTTCTCCAGTTGTTTTTGAATGTTCTAGTTCTAGAGATGTCAAATTTTCCTAATGAAGATTCCAAAATTTACTTCAAAAAGACTCCATAAAATGTAAATACCTTACTTCCTTTATATTTAAGAAATTAATGCCATAAATTATCAGTAATCTGATCAATTCCTTTTAATGTCCTTGATTTTGCTTAACAAAAAATAATTATGTTCGTTTTACTGTCCAATACAACCGATTCATTGCGAGGTCAAATTTTTATGACCAAAATATCTATTTTTGATATTATCGTTTCCTTTCTGGTCATTTGATCAATTTCTACATACATATTTTTATTCGTCCTTTCCTTACAAAGTCTTATATTAAAAATATATGTTTTTTCACTTCCCATTAATACTATCTATGTGTGTTTCCATATGTGTGTGTATATGATAACTTATTTCTATACTATACCAATAAATAATCATAGTGTTCCATTGTTTCTTAACAACTATATTTCATTACCCTTAATTAATTAGTCAACAGAAGAAATAGTAGGTAATAAGAAGAAAACACGCTTTAAGCGTGTCAGCAAAATGTAAATATTGCCCCACCTTAAGTAAACACACACAATTATATTGAGAGACATCAAGGATAGGACAATATCAACAAAATAAGAAAAGAAGAAAACTAAAAGAGAAAATTTAAGGACTACCACATTAAGGATATTAATTTGCCACTATGTATGGTCACGATTGTCAATTGGAAAATTATATTTACGAGTATATGTCACTTAGACATTAGTACTTGTCTTTAAGAAAACAAACCTAAATCTATATACAAATAAAAATTTACAGATTTGAGTTTTTGTCCAATTAAGGATGTTAGAGTGTAGTTTTTGGTCTAAGTTCATAAAATTTGATACTAAACTGATTTAGAAGTTAATTGAAAGTTTTCTTGGAGCCAAAAAAAGGAAGAATTTTTGAAGAGAAACATCAAAAATTTACTGCACGCTTAAAACAGATTAATACCGAGTGTAAGTTTGATGCTTGTTTTATTTGAAACAATTACACTAAAGAAGCTCTAGAACGATAGGATATTTTTCAATATCAATCAATAACTCAATTTTAATGTTTTTCTTTGGAAATAAAATAATAGGCATTTATGCCAGTTATTGTGAATTATTTACATTTCCGTTGAATCAAAAGATTGGAACTTAAATTATTTTCCAACTAAGGAGCAGCCGTATCGAAAATTAAAGTTAACAAAGAATATAAATTAATGGATGAAATATATTTCCTAATGCTAGGTATTGATGTCCTTAAAGTGACTGAAGTGAATAATGCGAAAGAGTATTGAAATAAAATTCACAATTCTGGCAATAATTAATAAAAATTAATAATAATATATAAATAAAAAGGATCTTCGAAATGTATGTACACCCATAACGTTCGAACGACTGCACCAAATTCGATGATTATTGGTGTTATACATTACTTATTGTTATGACCAGGTTTGTGTAATATAAAAATAAAAAAAAATTGACACGCCATGGCTCATTTTTGTCTTTGAATGGTGTCAAATTTCAGCGCTTATTTTGTACCGCCTTGTTTTGTAACTAAATAACTCACAGTTTATAGACATATTTGACATAAAAATTCAATATTTATTATTATCGATGAGAAAATGCCAAAATTGTCCTCCCGGAAGTATTATCAAGACATACGGTTGTCACTTTTAAAATCTGAATTTCTGATGTGAAATAAAAAGACTTTTGAATTTAGAATTGCCAAATAGCACTGTCTACAAAACAGACATAACATTAAAGATTGATGCTTAGAATGGTCGACAGTGACAAAAAGCCACATTACCTATAAATCAATTGTTTCTCGAAGGATTTATTAAAATTTGTATGATTGTTGGGGGTAATCTCTAGATCTACTGAACCGATTTACCAATAGAAAGCAAAGTAATTAATTTGTGAGTAACATTTAACATAGGCTATAATGCTATATATTGCTGATAAATTGGATATAGATTGAAGCAGAAAATAGTGCTTGAATTTTGTGTTGGCTTTTTGAATCCACAATTCTAATCATATTAGCTGCTGCTGTTCATGGTCCTTGTGGTTTGTGGTCTTGAGTGTTTAGCAAAAGGAGTCTCGGCCGCTTAACTGTATTATGTTAAATTCTTACGAAAATTAGTAGGTCCTGTATGTGTAGAAAAAAGATCAATTGCGTTTCCAGATTTTCAAAAATCATTAATCGAATTGAGTTTAAACATTGTGCTCTTTGGTTCAGTTTTGAATTCCAAAAGTTTAGTAGAACCTGGATATGAAGATTTAAAGAACCTTCTGTCACACAATTTGAAGAACAGGGCAGAACAGCGTATGCCTGGTCAGATAGTACATATATAATTAATCATTATTTAAATGTAACTTTTAAATAGGGAAGTTTATAGTTCGGAAACATAATTTCAGTCACAGAAACCACTGCCATTGATTTGTAGATAATAATTTCTATTTGAATTGATTATAAAGATACTCAACGCATCCATACTTCCATACTAATATAATAAATGCGAAAGTAACTCTGTCTGTCTGTCTGTCTGTTACTCTTTCACGCCTAAACGGCTGAACGGATTTTGTTAAAATTTGGTATGGTGATAAATGATAACCTAGAAATGGTCATATGCTATAAATAATCACGCCATAGTTCTTAGGGTGTAGAAAGTAGGCAGAAAACTGAATTGAGTTAGTGATTTTTAATCGTTTGTTTTAAAAGTGTAACTCATTCACGCCTTAACGTCTGAACGGATTTTTATAAGACTTAGTTAATTTAAAGATAGGATCCTAGGCATGGACACAGGCTACTTTTTACGGCGGGAAAATACCTCAATCCCGCTTAAATCTAGCGTGATCGTGTCAAGAAGCGCATGACGCCATAGCTACTGAAATGATTTTGATGTTGTTTTTTTTTAACTGAGTGTTACTAAGACTTCAAGTTAGTATTTGATCACTTTTCTAACTTAGAGGGTAGGTTGGCGCCATAATTTAGGGAATTTATGATAAAATTTTGATGCAACTGTCTTTATTTAACAGTTTTACTTGGATCGAAACTTAGCGAAATTCCATCACACTACTTAACTTATAGGGTAGGAAGGTACCAAAATTCAGACTGCTTTTTACTTCGTGAAAATATCTCATTCCCACAGGAACCTATACATAGCTACCTATCTACAACATTAAAACTCTGTCTAGAATCACATTACGCCAAAACTATTGATCTGATTTGTATACGATTTTTTTTATGTTAAGACGTTAAATTTGGGCGAGACGAAATTCGACAGGTCAGCAGTCCTGTCAAATGCCTTTTACAACAATAAATAAAACAGAAAGTAAAAATCCTTAAGTTTTATTCGATTTAGGTGTAGCGAAGCGTACCGGGTAACAGCTAGTACATATTACATAAATGTGTGTACATATATATCTTCTTTTGTATATAAAAGAAAGTCGTGTTAGTCACACTATTTATAGATCATCAATAACGGCTGAACCGATTTGGATGAAATTTGGCACAGAGGCAGTGTAAAATGTATTTTATTAGAATTAAACATTGACCACGTCTTACACAAATAATAATCTGTGGTTATTGTTTTACATTCAGCACAATGAAAGTGGTGGTTTCATCAGCTAGGACATGAACTTCGGTTGTCTTGCATTGAAAAATAGAATAAGGAACAATATTTTTCAATAGCTTGAGTTTCTGCATTAAATTGGGGCGAGACGAAGTTTGATAGGCCTTCTAGTTATTGATATTTTTTAAAAACTGTATAATTTTTAATTTAATTCAAATCATTCACAAACACATATCTTTAGGAGAAAATTTACAGATTATAATGTATTTTCTATTTAGAGGAAGTGTTGGGGTAAAAATTCGGACACAATAAAAGAAGATGAAAATTAGTTTGAAGTGCAAGTATAGCACGAACAATTTTAGTAGAACCTTGTAGTTTCAGGCTCATAAGCCATTGATTTATAATTTTTTACCTACTAGAGGACCCGGTGAACTTTGTCCCGTTCCAATTGAGCAAATCACTTGAGCAGGCCCTGAAAACGGATGATAAAAATTTTAAATAACTTTTCGTTAACGTTAGACTGACTGAAATATACAAATTTGACAACCAACTGACAGTGAAAAATAGTTTTTGTTTGCATGTAGAACAAATTATATGGGAAAAAGTATTTTTTTTTTTGTATTGTCTTCCTCAAAATCTTTTTCATAATAATAATAATAATTTTTGAATTGAAAAAAAAACATTATATAGTTATACTAATAGATCCTTTTTCTGAATCACTCTATCTATTAAAAAAAAAACGCATCAAATTCCGTTTAGAAGTCTTAAGGATCTAATCATGAATATAATAGGGAAAGACAGTGGTGCGTTGACTATGTAGTGATGACACAGCATTTTAGAATTCACGATTAATTTGCTGGACCTTTCTTTGAATCAATCAAGATGGTTCTTTTTTTCATCAACGGTTTAATTTTGTAGGATGCAATGGGAACATAGCTCTTTGACAAGGAAACTCAATTCTTTTTATTTCTAATCTTGTCACCTCTTTTTTAGAACAGTAATTGAATTTGGATGACTTTCATGTATAATCTTAAAAAAACTGAAAGTATCGTTCACGAACTTATTCTTTGAATGCATTCTTGACTATTCAAAAAATTACAAATTTTACAGTGACATGGTTTAATAGCTTGTATAATACTTGATTTATTCAGTTTCTAACAAGAAGAAGACCATAATTACCGCTGGGCAGTTCAGCCACAAAGTTTGAACAAATAAAGTTTGAAAACATCTTGTAGAATTTTTTTTTATTTTCGATACGCTTTTATTTGGGATATAATTAACTAATTTCAAGTTGCTCAAAATAGATAAAATAACAAACACTCCGTTTCTCAAGCAATGCGAAAGCCATTTTCAAAACACTAAATTAAATTAAATCTCTCTTCATTTAAAACAAAAAACCTATCATTTAATGAAAATTCTCAAAAATCTCACCAAGGGTTTACTTTAAAGACCACAACATTTACAAATATATATTCACATTTATTCCAACATTTTTCATTTTTAGACTTTTTGATGGGGCGTGAAATAGCCAAAATCTAGGGAATTGTTATATCAAACTTTAAATGCAGTTCTGAGAGTGGAATCATAGAATTAAGTCCACTCAAAACAGCCATTTTTACTAATGCGCTTTGAAGCATCCAAGCGTGCATATGTGTAATTCTATTTGCTCCAGCAGCAGGACCAGCAGCATCAGCATCAGCAGCGCAGCACTCAGAAACCTGATGAAACAAAACTTGGTATAGGTACACATATGTATGTACTGTACATAGTACATCGCCATCATCATCAGGAAACGTTAACTGAGCATAAACTCTTGAAAATCTGCAACGAAATATGATTCATTAAGCGTAAGTGGATGAAATTGTTACATTATATCCCCCTCAACCTACTCGAGAACGGTACCAAGTACATTGCTTGTTTTATGCCAAAAACTCACCCCAGAGGGCCAATACCCTGGCACGAGGAGTGTCATTGAGCGTAAGAAACACACACACATCAAAACAGAGTCAATCCGGTTGGTGGATCCTCCGAAGGATTTTAATGAGTGCGATGTTCTGGTGCTCCACTCAAACCATCATCGGCGAAAATTGCAATGGTCTAAAGAGATACAACCAGGAGCATCAGGACCAGAATAACAAACGAGCACGAGGAGCCAAAAAACATCCACAAAAGTATAAAGAAAAAAAAAAAACAAACATCCAGATCCAAATTGGGAATGGGAATGGGATTTGCATGGATACTGGATACAGTAGGAAGAGAACGTCCCGAAGAGATCCTTTGTGATGAGCCTCAGCATCGCATCGGGAAAACTGCTGAAGGAGAATAAATGAAATTGTCTCATCTCGGCTCTGGTTTTTGCCCGAATCTGGACTTGGTATACTATATAGCTTCTTTTTTTCCATGACGATGATGATGTTGATGGGTATAGAAGGATCTCCTTCCTTTCTGTTGATGTCGATGTCGATGTGAAGTCGAGAAGGAGAGGTGAATGTTTTTGCATTTCCGAAAATGGATAGTGGTGTTATTGCGATGTCCTTTGGACAGAAGAATTCGGAATCACTGTCAGACGTAATTTACTCGAAATATGAATACGACTACGAAACTCGAATGCTGCGAAGCGCGTATCCTTGTGGTACTAAAATTATGGCAGCATACGAGTAAAGCACATCCAGAGGATATGGCTTTGAAGAGCATCAGGCATAGAGGAGTATAGAAGCGATGTATCATACATACATGGGAACGGGATATGCGATGCGTGATGTGCAAGTTGATTGTATGCTAAATTTAGTTTGTTCGTCCTTTTTCGTTTTTTTTTTTTTGTTTGTGGGATATTTGAAATTTTCCAAGGATCTGAACTTTTTTCAGCGACCTTTATAACTGACCTAGGGGCATATTGCATGATGTGAATTCTTTTCAGAGTTCCTGATGGGTATTTGTAAGACCAGGATGAATGTCAGTGAAAAGAGACCGGTCGTAACAAGAGGTATAACTGTAATAGAACAGTGATATGGTTTTTTCCGGATTGAAAGGACATTCCAGTAGCGTAACATTTTGAAAAAGTATTAAAAAGAAGGCAAATTTTACGTGGAAGTTTCGATTTTTTTGTCTTTTTTCGAAAAAAAAAACATTTTTAATTAGAAATTCCTTACAATTTGGACACACATTTAAGTAACACTTTTCATTTTTTCAACAAGTTTTCAAAATAAAAACGATTTGTACGCATTTTCACAATGGACAATCCTTAAAAGTGCTTGAAGTCGAAAAATAATTTTAGTGGAAACTGTCTAAGTCAATATGTATCATATCACTTCAAAATCATATCACTTAAGATGTGTTAACGTTTACATCCAAGAAAACTGTATGTTAAAACAGCTCATTAAGAATACAATTGACCAAGAACTGAAGTATAGAACTTGAAAAATTGTGGAATAAATCCTTTTAATGAAGGTTTACTGGAAATTTCTTTGACCGATAAAGGTCAACATGTTTTTAGGGGCTCTTAAGTCGGTTATGGAAGGGGAGGCTAACAAAAGAAAGCCACGCCAATTTTGTTTCTTGGGCTTTTAGAAATCAATTTAAATCAGGGTATTCTTCTATTTCTTTGCTTACACCAGGTCTCCCTGGGTTCTTTTCCTGGTGGTCCATTCAATCTTTTTTTTTAATTTATCAACAATATTGTTTATAATTGCTTGTGACTATTCAAAGTTTTCAAAACTGTGATACTCAATCCAACTTCAAGACCAGCAATCGATTTTACTATTTTTCAAGTAATCAAATTCCTACACTCTCACAGTTTTCTGATAGCTTTTCTAAATCACTTACATGCATCACCTTGAAAATCAACGTGAATTTTTTAAATTAATATTCCACATCGACAATCCATGTACATGTACATAATATAGTCATACCTCCCTTCAGGCACAAAAATGTGTCATAAAAATTCTTTCCTTTAAGCTATCATTTTCCTCACAAAGTCCTTCGTTCATGCTGAATTCCTGCCATAAAATTATATTCATACACACACAACAACCTACCAATGACATAACCATCAATGTCTGCGTTCGTACATGTATGTGTACTCGTATAATGTTTTTATATGCAAAACCATCTCCATCTATATCCTTAGCTCTTATGTTATACCGCATCACTCGTGCAAATACAATGACGTCTTAAAACGCTTCAAGGCAAATAAATGTCTTTCGCTGTCAAAAAAACACATGTTAATCCTCTAACTAGTATGTACAGTAGAGTCAAGACCATACACAACATGGGATAAATGCGAAAGGCATATGTATACGATAACGCAAATTGTAGGTATATAGGGAAGGCAAGTTCCCTCCGGCAAATATTACAATACCGCTCCAAGTTAATTCACAACAAATTTAATAACCCATAAGAAGCAAATTACCCTTTCCATTTATGTAAGGGTATACGGAATACCTGCCAACTTTATGCCTAAGTCCCTGGTTCTGGTGGTGTTCGTGCTCAGTGCCATATCGTATTTAGAATAAGGCACATCAATGTGCAAACTCCTTAGCGCTTTTGGTGTACTCTACATATATTACTGCCATGTGTCAACAACAGACCTGAACCCATCCGGAACTCCCTTTTCGATGCTCGTTTATGTCGCTACGCGTCGACCAACACGACATAGCCACCATCGTATTTCCTCGTCGTTCGTCGTCGTTGTCGTTTTCTTCGTTGTCCTTATGCCAGCACAGAACCCAAAAGGGATGTCGAAATTAATCCAAATGGGCACTCAACTCGACATCTAACTAGCTACCACTCTAAAACCCCAGCTACCCAATCCAGCACCCGTTCCAGCACCACAAAAGCAACAATATTCCATAATTCGCTAAAATATGCAAAACAAGATCTCGAACACGAGAAACCTATAGCAACGAGTCCTTCTTCATTTATAGCATCGCAATCGCAACCCATCCGCACATTCCAGCCATCATCCCGAATTCCCTCAATAAATTCTGTGTTCTACCGTCATTTTGGATGTGCTCCGCTCCGCTCTGTTCTGTTCTGATGCGGTATAGCGTTACCGTACCGTTGCCGTTACCATATACCTCAGTTGTTATATTGGAGGTCCTTGTGTGCAGCTTGAAACGCTAAGTTCTATGAAGCATACAATCTGATGAGCATAGGGTTTAATTTCCTGTTCTTTTTTGAAAGCCGACCAATGACGAGCGACGCACGGGTGGCACGGCGTGGGGCGGCGGCGTGTAAGGTAAGGGGATGGGGTAGTTGGAATTGTGAGATGCAAAGACTTCAAAGTGGTCCACCCCAAATGACAATGTTATAACGTTAGATACCTCCTGCTCCTGCTTACAATGTACAATACATATTCGTTCATAAAAGCTTAAAGAATATTTTCATTGAAAGATACAAAAAGAATAATACCTTCCTGTCAGGCAGCAACCGATCATTTCGGAGAGAAAATAAGCTGAGCGAGCATCCTATTAATTTCTTCGCAGCTGACTCATGAAACAGTACTGTGGAAAATCTTCTGATTTATCAATATTGTTTCTATACTTGAAGGACAATCAAAAACTGTTAACCACTTTTCAACAGCTCTCAATTGCTAACTACAAACTTCTGTCTAATGTCGTTTTCAATTGGCAATCCGGAATGGGAAGTAGGAGCAGAATCCCAATTGAACACGTTTTGTGAATACTGAAAAATTTGAAGTTTGATGTGAATGTATTGGTAATTTTAAGCAATCACTTTACAATTCGCACAATTTGTTAATTCAAAAATATGACATTTGTCAAGTGTGATATTTAAAATCTTTGAATGGGTGAGTGATTCTTTTTTTGCTTCTGACTTCAAATCCAGAAGAGAAATCTCTTCTTTTTCAGAATTAGAACTGTCACTTTTGCCCAATTGAACGCTTTGAGGATGCTTTTTTCTGATTCCAGATTGCCAATTGAAAACGACATAAGACTTTTAACTCTGAGCAAATTAATTAACAATTTATCAAATAGTTTTTAGCAGCTTTTCACCGGCTTATTAGTGGCTAATCTTCTGCTGATTCACTAGTAATCAATGACATATTAGACCACTTTATCAACAAGAATTCTGCTAGTTTATTAAAACCTTGCTAAGATTGCTTCCACCAGGTATTAGTTGCTCTTCGCAGTGTAGGGCACTATCTAATTGGCAGATTCTAATTGTTATAGAAATGACTAATACCTTCGTTGGTTGATGACGGTTATTCTGACCAACTCTTTTTAGACCCGCAAACGTCAAATAGTAAGCTCGTGACATTTGATAGGTTTAGAAGAATGTAAGAATACTAGTAAAAGATAGTATTAAAATGAGAATTATCTCATCTGGTTTATGAAAGAAGGTGTGGTAAGGTCTGAACCATTTTATAGACATAATCTTTTTAGAGAATAAGCTCAAATTATACACAAAGTGCAAACCTGCTAATTTTTTATTGTAGAATGGTAAAGGTAATTATTAGAGCTGTGCAATAGACAAGACCCACCGAATTTTGTATTAGTAATGTCTTAATCTTGTCAATATCGAAAAATATCGATATCGGTTTTTAAAAATTTTGGTCTGATGTTTTTTCTCCTGAACTGTATGTTGCTTTTCAAAACCTTTTTTTTATGTAAGTTCTTTTTTCTCCGATCGTTTTACAGCTTTCAAGAGACATCTGTAACGGAATACTTGTTGTTTTTTTACAATACGACTTCATGGAGAGATACATCTAACTTTGATTTTATCGTTTTGAAAAGACATTTTGAGACATGTTTACCTATTCTTCGAAAGCTAGAGCTTAGAGTAAAGCTGAAAACAAACGTGACCAGGGTCGCAACGAGATTCGTTAGGAGACTGATATCGATACCAAGATAATACTGATATTTTTGCATTTTGACGAGATCAAGACTAACAAATATCTCGATGATTCTCGTCTCGTGATCATCGCTAGTCATTTAAGAAATGCTCTAGCTAGATATTATATTTGAATTATCATTTACTAGAGTACCCGTCTAACTTTGTCCCGTCCGGACCCAAAAGATTTCTAACAGCACGCCTGACTGTATGGTAAGATTGGTCAATTCAATATGTCACTAACCAATCAAAATTTTCATTACTCTCGAATTGAGTTCAAGTCCGTCTTTTCCTTGACATTTTAAGACCAGTAAATCTCAGACACTAACAAACTGATGATAAAAGGTTTTAATAACTGTATAGTGGTGAAACAAGAAACAAGAAAATTTATTATTTTTCGTTAATATTGGACAGATGACTGAAATATAAAAATTTGACAATCAATTGACAATCCAAAATATTTTTTGTTTGCAGGTAGAACAAATCCTGTGGGAATATAAAGTAGTTTTCTTTACTATCTTCTTCGCAATCTTTTAATTTTTAAACCTTCCCTGAACTATAACAAACATTTATAAACCAAAATCAGCCAAATCGGCCAAGCCGTTCTCGAGTCTTAGCTAGACAAACAAACAGAAATTGATTTTCATCTATAGAAGCTTATTTGGACCACTTTGAAGAATATCTTATAATGTATTGCATGCTCTTGGAAATAAATGAAGTACATAAATCCATTCTAGAGTTAAATCTGAACACCTTTCTCTTGAATCACCCTATCCATTTAAAAAAAAATCGCATCAAAATCCGTTCCGTAGTTTTACAGACAGCGAGAAGGAAAAGCAATACTATGTAGTGATTATCTATGTACCTTTATAATGTTTTTTATATAGTTCTGATGATTGCAAAACATAGTTAAACTTTCCACAGCACTGTTTTGACACTATATACGGGTATACACCTTTTGGAAACATGAAACAAAACAGGGAACGTTTTGTCTAAATACAAAGATTTTGCTGTGCATCTAAGTACTCGTATATATACGATGATGGGTATGAATTCATAGAAGCGTAAAACCCAATTTTGATTTGTTACCGTTTCAATTAAATTTTCAACTCGTGCCTTACTCCTATACTCTAACTTTCAAATTACCCGCTTACTGTTACTGGTGCTTGTTGGCAACTACGCGAACATCATGCACTTGCCACCCATTTGCATAAGAGTTCGGTTACCATAGAAGCATATCGAACAACAACAGACACTAACCTCGTTGTTTCTCCTTTGTATTTGCTCATCCTTCCTTCGCTTCGCTTTGAATTATCCTTTTACTCCTGGATGCGTATGCATTACATTCAAGTAGCTGTAGTAGAGTGTGTTGCTGTGCCTGTGCATAGTTTAATTTATTCATCCATCAAGGGCTCAAGTGCCCTCCTCCGCCTTACCACGACGGCACCATCCACCGCTATATAGTAACTTCTAACAGTATTTCTTTTATATGTTATGGATAGCTAACCTGCCACGTGTGTGCTCTGCGCATCCTTCAATAAAGGATACGCGCGTAAAATATTATGTTTAATGAGTCCGCATAGGGTTATTAAATTTGGTTTTCATCCCTTGGAATATATATAAATTCAGAATCCTCGTCTTTAGTCTTTACTGAGTTTTGTTTCCAATTCCGATGAGTTGTGTCCACTTGAGTGTGCAACAACAAAAAGATTCCAATTTTATGATCAAACTGAAAATACAACAACAACAAAAAATATAATGAAACAAAAACTTATGAGCAAAGGAATTGGTTGCTTTTGTTGCACAAATTCAAGGGGTCAAGTCCTCGCCGGGAAGCACTTGTTCCCGGGTACAATTTGTTGTGAAATCTATAATACCCTTCTATTGTCTGCCGATATGGCACTGCCACTGCCACTGCCAGTTGACTGGGTTGTAATAAACGAAATTGATACAACAGAATACTTATGCTTTGTTTGTGTGTGTGGAACAGAACAGACAGACACACACACACATATTCACTTTAAGGGTAAATTATTACTATTATCATTTTCATTTCGTCAAGATTTTCCGGTTCAAGCATCCGGTTTGTTCTTATTGGAACTTGAATATGGTACTCGTATATAAAAACAGGAACAAGGAAAGGAAGAATCAATTATTTTATAGGAAAGGGCTCGTGCTCTTATGGCTGAAATTGGCTGAAGTTACAGTTTTTCTTCTTTCTTTTTCTTTTAGGGGGATTTCTGATATTAAGATTGTTTTCAGATTGTATGAATATTGTGTATAAGAATTATTTGGTAAGAGGGGGAAAATCATAAATGGCGATATGGCCTTCGGTGTGTTATAGTTCAATTGTTCTGATTTTATATCTGATGCTGTGAGGATTGGAAGGGCTTAACGAAAAGCTTGCACTTTTCGAAGAAACTGCCCTCACTGTGTGTAGTTAAGAACATTGTCTGTAGAAAAAGGGCACGTATCCAAGGATTCAATTTGAAGGGTCAGAACTATGGAAACCAAAGATAATTACCAAAATTTGGTATTATTTACAGAGTGTTTTCTTCGTATGTCCTTGATATGAATTAACCCTGTATTTCTTTGAAAAATTACGCTTTTCAAAAGACTTTGTTTATCTCATCGTATTGACGAATTAACATTTTTTTCAATGATTCTTTTAAAATTCTGTTGTTCAAAGATTGAAGATAAAAAAAATATTTATTATACATAACGGAAAAGTTTTTTTTGCTTTAAAAATCAGAAAACTGTAAAACTGTAATTCAACTATCCTATACTTCCTACTTAATATTATAAACGTGAAAGTTTCGATAGATGGATGTTTGTTGCTCAATAACTCCAGAACGGCTGAACGGATTTGGATGAAATTTGGCACGGAGTTAGATTGTAGTCTAGCTACTTTTAATCCAAGTAAAATGTATATGGTTCGCTTGGGATGGAATTTTTTTTAATTTTTCCAATCAAAAATATGAGTTATTTGTCTCTTTTTTTGGTTAAAAGCCATGTTTTCCTTAAAATCTTATTCAGATCAAAAATATTAAGTTGCTATTTATCGACTTTAAGCAGGTCAGCCATCAGCAGGTCCACACCAAAATGATACTTCTTAAGAATGCCTTGGAACCATGTTGATTTGTTTTTTTGTAGAACCAATACTTGCAATCCTTGAGATTTCGATCTCGATTTAACCTTTGATTAGTTTCCAACTCCTATCGAGTCCAATCAGTGAATAAAGGTTATTGGATATGGTCGCTTAACTTCAAATCCTGGGTCAGTTGAATTTTTACCAGGCTCACTTTACAGTTCAATACTAAACTTTCGAACCTTGTTTTCTTTTAAGACTCAACTTTTAAGAAAACAAGGAAACTCTGAGGAATAACGAGGATGTTTTCGGAAATCCAGCGTTTTGTTTACATAATCCGGCTATCGTTTACCGAATCAAAGGACTCAAATTTATCCCACCACAATGCGAATAGTTTTCACAGTAGGACGATTATAGCGACCATAAACAGGGCATGGTCTGGTAAATGACAGCTAATATTACGGACGCAAATTTTAACAATAAAGTCACTATTAAGCTTTTAGTAGGTATAGTTAATATTTTAAGATCCTTTTTTATGCTTCCATCAAACAAGGTTTTTAACAATAAGACCAATTTATAAAATTACACAAAGCATTGGACCAAGATAATACCCTTGTTGGATACCTTTAAAAGAAAATCAGATTTTAGAGTGAAGAAAGAGACAGAAAAATTTTCAAAATTCAGAAATCAGTGAATTATATGATGCTTATTTGAGTCATAAATTGTGTTCTAAAGTTTCCAAAAAAAAATGTAAATCATATTTGTCCCCATACCCATTACAATTAATTTTCTGATAAAACAGATTAAAAATCATGATATTTCCTTATAAGTTTTCAATTGAATTGGTAATTGTAATACCTAACAAAAATTGCTCATACGCCCAAGTGCACGTTTATTTGCAGTAGTTTGCTGTTGCATCGATGAAACTACATATAAAAACTGTTTTAGAAATAATTCATGGTCCTTCTTTCTCAACTACTGAAAATATGATATTGCATAACCTACTCCCTACATTTTTTATTTAAACATTCATCCACAATTTCCTATTTGCAAGTATTTCAAAAGTTCTTAGGTTAAACTCAAATTAAAAAAAAAGACAGACAGACAAAATGTCAAAAATATACAAAACCCCACTCCGAGTATGGAGTTCCATGTTCCATCACCCCCTTTTCAAAGCATTTCAAACTTTTTTAACTCATGACTACTCCTTAGATTATTTTTAAGTGCCCTCAGGACAACTTTTATTTTTCAATCATAATGTGATGTTTAACTTTCGATTGTAACCAAAAAATGTTTGCCTTTATTTCTTCATGCCAACTGAAACATAAAAATATACAATGAGCAAAAAGAAAAAAAAACAATTTTATATTAAGCCTTGACCTTTTTCACCTCCATCACCATCACCATCATCACGGATCAAGCTTAATTTAAAATGCTCAATACTTTGACCGACTAATTGAAAATGTCAAAAGTTGGTCCCAACCAGTGACATTGACATCCTTTTGTTTTTTTTTTTTTAATTTTTTTGTTTTTTGTTTTGTTACTTCACCCAAAACTTTGATCTTTATCCTTCTTGTCGTTGTTCAATGTTCAGCCATCCATCCATTAAGTCTCCTTGGTCAGCATTTTATATTCAATTAATCTTAATATCAATCATTTTTAATGAATTTTGTTTTATAAACAAACTTTGAAATGATGATGGAGAAACGTGAATATATTGCGGCGGCGGCGGTGACGGCAGCGGGCTAGCGGCTTTATTGTCTCAAGTCGTGTTTGCTCATTCAATTCGGTCAGGTTGGACAGGTAATCTCACTTGGAACTGACACACGTTCTGTTGGCACAAAGGCGTGTTCCTACCTATTTATTCACATGTACATATACATGTACAACCAATTCAACACCATCCTGTTCAATACAATAGCTGACTGTTAGATGAGTTAAGCGTCCTATTTAATACGTAGAAGGACCGCATTCGCACACACACGCCATCAATTAGGTTCCTTTGAATTCGGTTCACCATTCACTCAACGACAAGCAGAGTGCATATAATTTAACCAGGTCCGCCACCGAACCCAATCCAACCGCCTTTCTCAACCGTCACATACATTTCTCCCGAACCCGAAGTTTATAATTCAAAGCAGAAACGCTTTTGACGTCCCCACATCTCCGCCATTAGCGCCAGCACCAACGCCAACGCCAACGCCATGTTGTACCTGTGATAGAGAAATGTGGTTGCATCAGCTTTGCTGTGCGGAAGACGTTTGCGGTTAGGTTATGACAGAAATAGGGCCAGGGGGCGCTTAGTTTAGGGTCGGGTCATGGCTGGGTATACTCAGTACAGTGAAGATACTCTATGCCCACCTACATCTCAGTTGTGTACACACTCCAGGTGTGTTTATTATCGAGATTCCATAAGCAATTAGCATCCAGGGTTTGAATAGTGTAGAATCCCACCGCCACCACGTCATCGTCATCGCCATCGTCAACCACGACTGGAGTAATCAGCGAGGCGTTGGAGTCGAACACGAGAGGGCTTGAAAGACAAGAAACAACAAGATTCTTTGGTTAACAGAGGAGGTTAGGTATAAATGCATGTGTATAGGTTTCCTCATCCATAAGCCAGCATCAGTACCCAATTTATTCCCGGAGTCAGTCGGTCGAGTTTGGAGATGGACCCTGGAAGATTAAAAATTAAGGCAATCTTTAGCACCCCAATGAATATGCGGCTTTTGATAAGGAAGAATATAATGAGGGTGAGATGGAGCACAGGACGAACACGAGGATGAGGACGACAGAGGATGGTTGATGGTGGCTTTCTTCTATTCCATCAAAAGATATCTGAAAGAGATAAAATGAGGACATCTTTTGGCCTAAGGGAAACAAGGATAATTGAAAATGGGTGGCCAATGCGGCTCCACTCATCATCGTCATAGTCGTCATCGTCGTAGTCGTAGCCGTAGTCTTTCGGTCGCGCCCTGACTCGTCCTCAAATATGAAAGGGGCAATGGAAGTCTTCAAGCTATGTGAACTCTATTATTCTTGATCATTACCTGAATTCATTAGATATGCAGGTGGGAAATCTATGGTAAAGTTTGTCGTCGTTGCCGTTGTCGTCATCGTTGTGGTTCTTCTTCTCCATTATGAAAGTTCTAATTTAAAATTTGTGGCGAGTATAAAAAGGACGAAATTTATTTTTTTTTTATAAAATTGTTAACAGATTCCACTTTTCTATTTTTCAATTTTTCGTTTCTTTATTCTTTCTTCTTTACTAAGCAGCTTTTGTGCGGCGCCTTTAAATTGTTCTTTGGTCTTTATGGAGATTTTCTATAGAGATATCTGTGTGTGTGTGAGTATAGAAGATTTATACACAAACAGCTAAGACTCCATTGAGGTTTTTCGGATGGAAAATTAAGTAGTTTTTGGGGATAAAAGTTGTATGTTCATTGAAAAGATAAACTTATATCATTTCGCGTATAATCGTATATACATACATATACATACCTACTCGTAGCTACACACACACAATGGAAACTAATTAGGAAAATTCATAAACTTTTATGAGAATAGCAGATAAAGTAGGTATAGTGATGGTGGTGATGGTGGGTTTATATATAATTGAAAAGAAAAGAAACGAAACATAAAAGGACTCATTATGGGGGTGGGAATTAATTCTAAAAATTCCTTTAAGCAAATTATTCCAAGGAGTATATTCTACCATAGTGATGAAAATGTGACGATTGACATAACTTTTTATTTGGTTTAGGTTAATTCGTGGAATTATTTGTTTCAATGGGATTATAATCAGATAAGACGACTCTAAAAAAAGAAGAGATAAGTATTCAAAGTACACGCACAGTACAGTAAGGCGCTGGAACGATTTACGTTCCATTAATTTACCATATGAATTTAAATCTAAAGATTGAATGAAACACCCATTCAGGATTCTAGCTTGTACCAAAGTGAGTTAACTTGAGTTAGGTTGGTGACCTGACCATTAAGAATCTATTAAGGTTTTGATAACTCGCAATAAACCAGGTCAGTTATTATTAATACCTTACAATGGCTTATATGGGTATAAAGAAAAAATTGCTTTGAATTAAAAGATTTTGCTTTCATAGTAATTTACCTATTATACTCAAGAACTCAAGAACGACTGAACTCATTTGGCTGAAATTTGGTGCAGAGACAGTTTATATTCTAGAAAAGTACATATGCTAACCTTTATCCCGGTAAAATGTATTTTATTAGAATTATACACGTCTTACACAAAAATTGAAGCAATCTGCCGTTATTGTTTTATATACATTCAGGAAAATAAAACAGATGTTTTCAACAACTTCGGTTGTCCTGCCGATAGATCTACTTTTTAATACACTTATATTACGAAATTCACCGGGCCATCTAGAAAAAAAAGTATGGGAAATCAAATAAACAACAACAATATTTTTCCATAGCTTGAGTTTCTGCATTAAATTGGGGCAAGACGAAGTTTGCCGGGCCCTCTACTAACATTTATATATTCTAATGTATGTACTTATTGTTAATAAGTAAACAGTAATGTCAATATTTCCCTTAGGGGACTTTTTTGGATTTCCCTATTAGGACCTTCTTGGGATTTGCCCATTGGGTCCTGGGATTGCCAAATTGGAGCCCTATAGGGCATTGCGTTACATCCCAATGGTATTCCCTATAAGGAAGCGAAATGGGGGCTCAATTGGGGCTTAATGGGTCGCAAAAATAAAAATAAAATAAAAAAGCTGGACCAAAGTCACTGCCTTGTGGCACACCAGAACTACATTTAACTGGCTCTGAAGTGTACAAATTCTAGAATATCAATATGGCTTACAGACTTAAACCGGTTTTACTTAAGCGAATAAAAAGCTTATATTATAGCTAATTTTTATATTTTTAATATTTTTTGGGAAAAGTTGACAGGAGCAGGTAAGAGTTGTTAGTCGCACAAAACACATTTTCCACGAAAGAAATTGTTTTTTATTTTTCTATTCCATAGACTTTGGAGTGTTAATTAATTGACAAGTAAAATTTTTCAGTGAAATTCGTTTCAAACACAGAATATATTTCATTGAAAAGTATTCCAGGAAATGATATAAAACCTTTTCATATCCCGAAAGTATACATATGTAATTCTCCGAAATCTGATATGGTTATTGAAATCCTCTTTGATATTAAAACTTCAATATACCCTTAAAATTTTTCCAAATTTTTAAATAAAATTTAATTCAATTCTAGTTAATGCACCTAATAATGTAATGTTGTCACCCGCCGCCGTTGTACATTTATCTACCTCCAAAGTAATTTTATGTTAATTAAAATATTTTGCCAAATTCCAAAATATATTCGGATGATCACCGATGTGAAGAATCCTCTTTCACTGATTGAAAATGTCCTAGAATCCTGTTAAATAAACATACATTACATACACACACATACAAAATATCCATGTTCATATAAAATGTATGCACACCGTAATTTGTGTCATTACCCGAGCACTGGCACACTGATGCATAAGTGCATAGGTGCACCAAGTGAAAAGTACCATAAATTCACAGAAATCACAATACCATAATAGAATCAGAAACTACATTTACAAAATGCACCTTTTGGCATTTCTATTTTACAAAATGCATACATGCATATATGCATCTGTGTAGGTATAGGTATACATTGGTATGTAATAAGGATTCGCGCGTCGCACATTGAGGACGTGCTGACACTAATGAGGCAAGCCATGTGTGACAACTACCCTAGATTCTGCCAGGACATCATGCACTTGCATCACCCTATCTTCTAACACGCTGCTGTCACATTCTGTCAACCGCTGACTACATCGAAAGTAACATTTAATTAATCATTTAAGCATCAAATCCTTCACTGATACCCATACATACTCGCATATATGTATATAAAATAAACACAGATAGGTACAAGGAACTGTACATGAACGAGTATAGCTAACTCTTCGGCTTCATCCTTGCCTCGTACTCGTTCTCGTAATTTGTGGGTGCAGGATCTGGAATGCGCGTTGTGTAAATATCAAATATTTGAGTTTTAGCTAATCAAATTTGTATTTATCCTAAATGTCACTTGAGGGCGTGTGGGGCGATTACATAAGGATACACAGTTTGAGTGTGCTCGTATACATAGACGCGTCAAACTCTCCCGCAGTTCCTGTCTCACACGCTTAAATGTATGTCACGCCAATGACGATGTTATTTGACACGACACGACTGAAGCCGTCCTTTCTCAGAATTCGGTTGCAGACGTCAGAATAAGAGTGAGTTAGAAAGAGAAGACCTATGACGATGACGTTTTAAAGGAATTCTCTGAATTGAATACTAGGCCCGATACATATAAGCCTAGACTGCCGTGTCGTCGTCGTCGCGTAGCAGGATGGTTATGTAGATCGGGGGAATCAGTTAAAATGATGTTCATTAAAATCCCCCAAAGTGATGAGATCTAACGGCGGCGCTTTAGCTTAATGCATGAGAAGATTTGCATATGGTGTTTGCCATTAAATCACTACCACTGTTACATGCTGTCGTTAGCTAAAAGCCGATAGCTTCAGGCTTCGATGGTAGTCTGTTCTGACTTTATGAAATGGGAAGACAGGATCAGGCTTCCGGCTATACTCACAGTGAATACGGTCGACCATCGTTTTGCACCGACAACGGACGGACGGCTTCATTGTAGAAAGGATATTAATATTCACAATTACAAAACGGCACGGGGTAGTTTTGTGTATAGCACCCCCACACCTACACCCTCACTATCATCATCGTAGACCTTATAGTGCAATATAATTTGATGAACCTCGAGCGTGTGTATGTGCAGGACTTAAAATATAGATACACTAATGCAGTCATCTATAGGTACCTTACCTATCGCTAGGTACCGAAGGTTAGGTAAGGTAGGACACACATCGACATCACACCCTTTTCTCTGCAGGATTCATTGTTTTTAGCGAAGAATACGAGTATCAGAGTGGAGCGGTGGCGCGTTGGCGGCGCGACGTTGTTAAATGTAATTGCTTGAAAGTTAATTGCTTGCCGCTCCTTTTATCTATAGTCCCGCGGGAGCTCTTGATCAGAAAATTATGATGGCGTAGAGTGTGATGGAGACTGGGGTATGCTAAGGTACGAATATGTGTGTGTGTATGTATTTCCAGGTCAGGGTGAATGTACATCTATACGAGAGAGTATAAGGAAAGGAAGTTGTTGCCAATTTACGCAACCATGTGCGCCACTGATTGTATTATAGAAAATTGTTAAATTGCCGCATGTATCGTTTCGTACCTCCTTCTTCAAGGGTTGATTGCAGCAAATTTGAGAATATCAATTTAGTTTATGAGTGTTGTGTTGTATTTTCGAGCAAGGAAAAGTATCTTCCACCAGCCAGCTAGCGCAGCGCACTGAAGCGTCAGGAGAACGTATCCGCTGATAATTGCAATGAAATATGACTCTGATGGTGCTGTGAGTGTATTTTGTTAATTAAGTTCCCTGTCGGAATGGGTTTGTTATAGTGAACTTGAAAATTGGAATATAATTTAGAGCAGTTAATGTTGGCAGTAAATGGTAAGGCTTATGCAGATGATGGTACAAAAATGGTACTAACAATTCTAACTTGCACACACTTACATAGATTGAAGACCTTGTCAAATTCTGTAATCATTTGATTTTAGAAAGATTGCGATCATTTGAATGCAATTAACTGAATGCAATCATTTGAGAATTCATGCATTTGCAGACTGTGTATTCCATTGCATTTCTTGATTGCATTTTTTTGCAATCTTTGTATCGAATTTTTTGTAAGAACTAAAATGTGCTGCCAGTTAATTGTGGTAAAAATTGTTACAAGGTACTAACAGAACTTTAAAAAGAGCTAATTAAAGACGCTTATCAATAAACGGCCTAGAATCTTTAAACCCAAAGAAAACACTAAAGCAGTGACGAATAGCTCATGCTATTCAATTTTTTCCGGTACTTTGGGTCTGTAACGTGTTTTGAGGAAGTTCGGACAAAATCAACAACACAATCATGACTCAGCTATTTGTTTACCAAATTTTTTTCACTGTGACTAGTTTCTGTTTCCAAAACGTCATTTTTCAAAGCTGAGCCATAATAATCAACAGTTTTGCTTAATAACTAACTAACAAACATGACTCGGATTTTATAAATCCTGTAATGTGTATGTGTTTTTGACACATTTTGGACTAAAATTAGGAAAAATAAAAATTGCTTTAAATTGTCAATTATTTCAAAATATTAATTTTAATCTTGTAATATTATATTTGTTTCACGATAAATTAAAATCCACTAATTGAAGCTCCATATAAAGTCGCCATAGTGACATAACTTACTGTATGTAAAATTTAATCAACAATTTTACAAAACTTCTTTGCAATCGAAATCAATATTCATTCGTATACATATTTATAAAAAAATAGTGTACAATAAAAACATATACCCATGCAGAATTTTATACTCGAACATAACAAGGAGCTTGTTGATTTTTTCTGACAACAAAAATAGTTATTCACTTTAAATTACCATCCATATCGTCAAAAAAAAAACGAAAAACGAAAAAACGAAAAACTACAAAATGCTACTGTGTCAAAAATATTCGAAATAAAAACCGATCCAAAACGAACATAAAAATTCAATTGTCCACCTATCGACTTCAATTTGCACTAATTTGATTTCGAATATAACAACACAATCAAAAATATTATATAATATGAATGTAGATGAACTTTTCATATCAAAAGCAATCAAATTTGAATTGTTTCGTTACAGTTATACTATTGATTTTTTTTTTTAAGTCAGATACAAATATGAAAAAGTGCTGATATGAACAATAATACATTAATTTTATATACAGATGCAGGGTGATTCAAAGTGATGTATAAAAAAATGTTTGTCATCTTTTAAAAATGTGATTTTGTAATACACACATATCTTTGTTTTCATGATAATTGACTTATTTGGGATACACTTTTAAATAAGTTCTCTATGGACACTTTTTTGACAGTTTTTTTTTCTCAGTTTCTGGAGAATAAAAAGATTGATCCTTGGTTAGAAACATCAAAAAGATAAAATTTTTATTAACTCAAAAACGACATAATTTTCAGCCTAAAGTGCTTACTAATTCTCAGTTTTTTTTAGTTTTTTTGTCAAAATTATAAATAATCAAAAATAGAAAAAATAAAATATACATATAATTCCTTTCAATTAAATAATGACGATTGTAAGTCATCACGCAAAAATCAAATTCGTGCCTTGCTTGTCATAATGGACTTTTGGCTCATTTGGATGGGTTAAAAAGGCCCATGAATTTGCTATAAGCTTACAAAAAATCCCAGAAAAATTTCGATTTTTGGTTCAGAAAAAATTGAGTTGAACTTCATACATTTTTAAGAGTGTTAGTCAGTCAAATAAGTACTTCAATGTTAACATTTATATCTGAACTTATGTACATTAAAAAAACAATATGGATTTTGGGCATACCTTAAACGGCCAAAAATCGTTAGACGCTGTACAAACGAGGAGATAAAGTCAACGGACAACAAATACAGGGTGTCTTGGAGCTCTTTGATGCATCTTATGGAAATCAACCTGTAAACACATTCCATTGTAGTTGCAAGTACAAGAGTGTAAGATATGATTACAATGGATTATAACTTACTAGATGACCCGGCGAACTTTGTCTCACCTCCAACCGATCAAAATTTTCATTATTCTCGAAACATGAAAAGAAGTCTATCTATAGTAACATTTATTTGAATTGCATTGACTTGAAGTTCGTCTTTTACTTGAAATATACTATACAAACATATTAAAAAATTAATTTATATAATAATACGATAATTGTGTCAACTTAAAGATATTGCAAACCTCACTAATGTATAATACTTTTAGGAGTTAATGAATATGGAATGAAACGCAGTCTAGAATGAAATTGTAAAAATTAATTTTTTGATTGAAAAAACATACAAACCTTCCTTTTCAATCACTTTATCTATATATAAAAAAAACGCATCAAAATCCATTGCGTAGTCTTAAAGATTTAAGCGTACATAGGGACATAGGGAAAGAAAATATAAATGTAAAATTCGAACAATCTAATTTTTATTTCTACTCTGGAGTTTATGTTAAGGCTTTAAATTGGGATGAGACGAAGTTCGCCAGGTCAGCTAGTCTATATATAAATAGGCTAATGAACATTTTTTAGTACCATTTTCTCAAAATGTATTTGACCGATTTCGATAAATTTGATGTATACTTTTGACACGGATTAACACACGATGGGTCATTTTGTATATAGGAACAATGTTTTCTCCATCAATATTTTCGATCAAATTTTTTTTTTATAAGGAATCATTTTAAAATGGCTTGAAAATATTCAATATTTATGTACCTTATGTACACCAAATAATGATTATTGACAGACTTACTTAGGTACACAATATGTCAATTAATGAGACAATGGCAGATCACAAAACTAAACGTGACGGTAATGTCTGTCACTTACTGTCACCTCAAAACTGCTCAGTATTTTTCATATGAGAATTTAAGATTTATGTAGACGACAACAATTAGCTTCACTTCTAAGATTATCGCGTTCACATGGGTCTCTAAAACCCCCTCCTTTTGTTATCAACCAGCGATGAAAATTCTTATGTTTAGTCTCGTTTCATCTGGTCACCATTTATGGACTTAACATCCTAAACTATTCAGAAGATTTCCCAGCCTCGTATCAGTTTCAGTGTCGAGTCCATGTTCAGCTTTATTAATTAGTATAATAATTGGATTCAATTTAATATTTTTTCCCTGGCCCGTTTTCTTTGTCGTTCGCTTTGAATTTGATGTGAAAAATTCAATTTCACGACACTTTATTAAGGATCATAAAATCAAATCAAATTAAATATTTCATCAAAAATATGTATCTTAATTAAAACAACTTTTGAAAACTTAATTTACACATTTTATTTAACTTTTTACCTGTAAAAATTAAAAGAATTCTGGAAAAAAACTTAAAGCACCTATTTTACGAGTAATTTAAATGAAAAAATCCAATTCCAACATGTCATATTTATTGTTTTTTCAAACATATGTATATGTATAAGTAAATCATTTCAAAAACATGAAACAAAATTTAGAAAAATGGGTTTTGAAGGGTTAAACTTACAAAGGATTTCGTATTTTTTTTTAATGAAATATCATTGCTCATGAAGACTTTTATATTTTTTTTTGTATTCCTTAAAACATACAAAACATTAATAAATCCCCAAGCAATGCAATAACAAAAGTCAAAAACTCAAAAAAAAAGTCAAACGGGTTGTATAAAAGCATTGTCAAACGATTGTCGCAAAAAAAAAATAAAATAAAAAAAGAACTGCCAAAAAGATTAAACTCCTCACACCCTTCCTGTTATGCGAATTGTAATTTTTTGAAAGTTGCCTCGCATAAAAAACGAACTAAACTATGTTTTTTTTTTTTTTGGGTACCGTTCTGTTCACAGTTTTCAATTTAATTTCAATTAATGTGAAACATTTTTCATGTTTTAACTGAACATTTCTGGGAAATGATTTGTTGTATTCGTTTTTGGTAAGTTCCCTTATTTATTTAATTTTTTTTTTTGTTTCTTAAATTTGTATTCCGAAAGGATATTGCAATAATAATTCAAAACCAGACCGACAATGACAACGAGCAGCTATAAAGTCCTTTTTTTGTATTTAAACAAAATCCATTCTCCAATGGATATATACTTTAAATGATTAAAAACAAAAAAGGACGAACACAACTGTCAGCGGTTGCATTAGCTGTAGCAGGCGTAATCACAGGATAATAGGTTTTTTCCTTCTTCATAGAGCAACAAAAAATCAAAAAAATCAACACAAAAAAAATACAAGGATATCAAGCGGGATTTGAATAAAATTGCGTCACACAAGGGTGACGATGCAAATTAAACGCCGCCGCCGCCCGTTGTCATCGTCGTCATCGTCGTTCGTCGCCGTCAAGCCGAAAATCCAAAGGACCTCGTGAATTATCATCGATGCGAGAAACACACCAATTGCCCATTCTGGTTGTCTGATGAGAGTTAAACGGCCGACGACGATGACGACGACGACGACGGTAGGGCGACGGACAGACGGTGGGTGGACGAGGAAGAGCATAACGTTGGCTTCGGGGTCCTTATACGAATAACAAAAAAATTGGGGGTATGGTGGGAAAACGCGGGAAGGCAAATGATTTTTTTTTCTACCATCTATCTATCTTTTTTTTTTGATAAAGTAAAATTAGATTTATCAGACTTTCAACTAAATTGGACAGGATATGGCGAACAGGATGCCAGAATATTACGCTAACTGAATGCGCCTAAAAGATTGGGCTGAGTATCGCCGCCGAGGTTCGTTTATCTGCCCGGGTGCTGACTATAACCACCCAGGACGAAGTGGCACGGCAGGCTCGCGGAGGCGCATTGAAGCGCAAAGTCAAGAGTGCCCTTTTCGATCGAATTGTTCCACTCGTTTTATTACTTTCTACGATTGCCTTGACGTTTTATAGAAAGAACTCAGGACTCGAATGGAAAGTGGAGGACGGGAAACCTATGTCCTGGTGGGATGATGTCATGTTGTTTGGTATCATTGTGTGGGTGGGATTTTTTTTTTTTGTTTTTTTGATTTTATATTATTTTTTTCCTGACCAAAATTTATGGGCGATTTGGTTGGAAGCGTATGAGTGAAATTTATCTCCTTCCTGGGAAAATGACAAAAGGGATTAATTTTTTCTATATGTACGTACTTTTTTGTGTGTTTGTGCTTGTGTACTTGGATGTGTATGTTCG
Source organism: Scaeva pyrastri (assembly GCA_905146935.1). Taxonomy (NCBI): domain Eukaryota; kingdom Metazoa; phylum Arthropoda; class Insecta; order Diptera; family Syrphidae; genus Scaeva; species Scaeva pyrastri. Next base: position 133,214,644 of record LR989927.1, read on the forward strand.
TTGTTTTTTTTAAGCTTGTGGTTATATAACACAGGGATCTAAATGAGTAGATAATTGAGAGGAAGTAAAACTAGGAGATGGGAGTAGATATTATATCTTGACAAAAGGATGAAGAAGAGACAAATCATCATTCTTAAAGATTAAGATGGAAGAGAGACTATTAATTAGTAAAGTTCTATTAATTACAATTTACGATAGTCTCTATGAGCCAATAAATAATCATTTTGAATGGTCTTTTAGAGAGGTTAATTTGAGATTAATATTTCGTTTAGATAATTATTTATATATTCATAGTAGTTTATAAGGGGCTTACATGAGTCCATCAAAGTAGTTCTTTTTGTACACATGATGATAGTTCAGTAGCAGTTACATATTACACATACATACGTAATATGGGCAGTGGTATAATGAACAAGAGAGATTCTTAAGAAGGACTTTCAGGATTAATTCTTATGAAAAGTAAAGATAGAATTACTGTTTCTTGTTTTACTTCTTGAAGAAAATCAGCATTTGTTAGTTATTTATGTAGGAACCAAATATATGCAGCAGGAAATTTAATTGAATTTTCTTGCAAATTCGTAAAAAAAAAAACAAGTATACGCCCATTGTCCCCTTACAATTTTTTTCAGCAGGTAAAGCTAACCTGACGTCACTAGCAGAATGTAGAATAGAATTTAAATTGAGAAAGTATTCTTACATTTTTCTAATAACTTTAAATGTTTTTATAAAGAATTCAAATTGAGTTTTCCATATAGAAGCAAGTTTTCTTCATTGCATGAAAAGAAGGGAAACTATTACAGATCCTTTAATCTTGTTATATTTTTCTATGTTTATAAAGAATTTGTCTCAAAATATATTAAATAAACTGTTTAAAATTATAAATGTAATGAATTTTCTATAAAAAAATAAATATATAATACAAAGTACATTTATTATGTTTAAAACGAATGCAATCTTCTTGAGAACGAATCAAATTGAAAAGATTGCAATAATTTTAAATCTGTGCATATCCAATTAAAAGCTTGTCTTTTGAATTTATTGTATAAATTTAATTAATTTAATTATTAGTAAATTTAAAATAGTTTTTCAGTCTTTCTTTTTCTTTTTTCTTATTTAACTTTTTAAGATATCAATATCTTAGATGAATGGAAGAAATCTGGAAAGATTGCAATCTTTTTAATTTTATTCGTTCTCAAAGAGATTTCATGCAAAAAGATTGCATATTTTTTATAACCCAGATGAAAAGGTTATTTGTTCTCTGGAATGTCTCCTTTTAAAAAAGATAAAAATGTAATCCTTGTCTTAAGTCAAATACATACTCGTTTTTTATTTGAGATGTCATTTTAAAAGTACTTTGTACAAATCACTCTAGAAATCATGATTTTGAATAAATTGTAAAAAACTATTTCTAAATTTTATCGAAACTTGTCAGTTTGTGTTTTTATTTCGCACGGATTTTCAAAGTGACAAGTTAAGGTAACAGCCTTCAATATTCTGGAACATAAACCTTTTTAAAAAATTTGGGGTTATGCTGTTACTGGTATGTTAAATTTTATTTCAAGTATAGTGGGTGTGACATATCCTTCAATATTTCTTTTTAGGAACATTGTAATAAAACACAAATCTAACCATTTGCTTGGTGGTAATATTTTCCTTTTTTTTTTTGTATATTTCCATGTTTCTTCAGACGTGACAAACATCCCAACGGAGAAGGTAATAGCCGAAGCTGGAAAGAATGTCACCATAACATGTCCTGGTGTAACGGAGCACTCTCTGGTGGATACGTTAACGTGGAAAACGGCAACAACAACAATCGCTCAATTTGCCAATCGGATACCGCTGTTACACAGCCCAAGGGTAAGTCAAAAAATTCACCTATACACAACACTATTTATCACTATATTATATGAGTGTGTATGTGTGTATAGCACTTACAGCTCTGTCACCTCTTCACTCTCACTGTCACCTCGAGTTCCCTTATCACCTCTGTCTTTGAAACAGGGATGACATCAGGAACTGTGAAGCTGAAATTTTTATTTAAAGACCCATGATCCGAATCCTTGCCGCATCCCACACCTTTGCAGGAGCTCATCCCTGGATCCCAATCCCAACTCAGACTCAAATTTTGGAATATCTCTTTACAGAGTGCCGTCAGAAGAACCGAAAAATAGTCAACTTCACTTCTTATAGCTCTGCTTTCCTCGCCTCTCCTCTGCTCTGCTCTTATCCACACCTTTTGGCTTATTGTGAAACGCCAACAATGTGAGACGAAACCGACTTGTTTCCGTTCGTTCTGAAAATATTTCGAGACTTCCAAATGCGGCATCAGGACAGGATGTTCACCTCCCTCTCATCACGTTGGCACAGTGTAGGTACCGTTATATATACCGTACACATTACCCAATACCTTCATCCTGTGCATACAAACGTCAGCCAGGACGAATAGCAAAAAGTTGCCTTTGTTGGCAAATACACAACTTGTCCGATTGCATTTGCATATCAGGACATTGCATTCAATATTTTGCTCATTTTATAGTCAGCTCGATAAGCCAGCATAAGCAATACTTAGTTCTGCCAACACCAGTTACCAAACCATCCATGCATTCAGGCAGCCAACCAGCCATCGCTAGCCACCAGAACGTAGATGTGATCCGTTCCAAAATCTAGGTACAAATAGATAACTCTATGGACGGGACGAGTATGGGTACCGCTGCTGGTTGCCTTTACCTGATACCACTATAGCACCACCTGCAGAAGGATAAAGGTGTCACGTCAAACTTGAGTGAATTTTTAGAGGGGAAAGGGGGGTTAATACCTGGAAAGTTCATTGCATTTGTGGAAAGAATGACAGAATTCGGTTAGGTGCCATGAAATTAGGTTTCCATTTCCGGGACTTCTGTGAAGTTGGAAGACAGACCCAACTGCAGGAATTACAGATACTTTCGTCGAACATACATGTATATGCATGTATATTTGTATGTATGCAAGGATCGAGTTGTCATTGAGGTTGTTCGAAAGATTGGTCTAGCTTGTGTCTGGTCTAGTGGTATACAATCATCGTTAATGCTTAAAGTGAGGAACATTATTATTAAGGTTTTTAAATTAGGTTCTTCCTGCTCTAATTTGCTTGAAATACTTTCGAAAGATTCAAGATTAAAATTTAAATAATAACTCAATAATTTTGGAAATGTTATTAACTTTTACAATTTATAAAATTGTTGCAACAAAATATAGAAAGTCAAATTGGTTCATTTGAAGGAATAATTGGTCAGCCATTGACTTATTAATCTGTACGTCATTAATTTGACTTTGACTTTGGGACAAAAAATATCTGTTTAAATTCGGTCCAAACGCTTTGATTCCTATAGTGGTTTTGATTGTATTGAATTTCTACGAACTGTAATTGAAACATTTCCTGGAACAGTGGGCCACATAATGTGATTTTCGCGTCCGTTTATCAGTACCAGGTCCTATTATTAATAAAAAAAATTCCGCTTGATTACTCATACAAAGCATTGGAATCTTTGCTTCAATTCATCAGAAATTCCTTTCTAAATAAAAATCAATTTTTCGCAATTAAAAATAATTCCATTGAAATATTTTTTTTTTTAAATGCTAACAATTCTGAGGATTACAAAATTTTTTTTCAATTTTATAAACAAATAAAAAAATAATAAATAAAAAATAATAAATTTAACTCTTTAATGGGCTTTACTTGATCATATGGATTTAATATTGACTATTTCCAAAAAAAACCACTCGGGCGTATACGTAACTTATTTATTTTCTTCATTCTAGTAATTTGCTTTTATTTTATATAAAAAAAATCAATTTGTTTAAAAGCGAATATTGAATTTACAAAAGAAATATTTTTTCATGATTTGATATGTTTGAACATATAAAGGGTGTTTCATTAATAGCTTTATATCTACAAGTTCAACGTGACGAAGTTTTCCTGAGATATCACCGAAATTTGTGTACGTTTGATCGTTTTCTATATGTCATCTGAAATGTCAAATTTAACATGATTCCCTCAAATAAGTCACACTGAATTCGAAAACTGGAAAATTGGAATAGGTTACGGGTAAGCTTGACTTTGAATGCTGACTGTGGCTTGTGGCTAATTTTCCGTAACCTTAGAAAATCACTGGTGTCAATATCATGAAATGTATGCGAAAAGAAGGTTCTCTTGGATCTTATGTAAATTTGCACTCATTTGTTTAAAAAAGGACCACGATGAAAAGAGTTTTTAATGAAAATTTGAATAAGTCTCCAAATTCTCAAGAACTCATTCAGCAAATAAATGTCGTTATTGGTCATTTATCATTTTGTCCAGATGAAATGTCCAGAACCAATTTACAAAGCAAAATTTGATACGTTGTGGTCAGCGAAATGCCGAGTTCTCTTAAGCGTTGCGAAATACAAGACATTATTGGGTCCTGCTAAATGCTCTCAAGGATAATGACGATTTTCCAATAAGATCAACATATCGGTGTTCCATGATGAAAGCACAGAAAGGGCAAGAGCTGAGGTAATGTTTTGAGTTCTCTGTGTATTTCTTTAAAAGTCTGACTTTTCAAGGCCTAAGCCTTTATTTAAATTTCAAACATCCTGAAAAAGCTAAGAAAGCCTTGCTTTATTTTTTTTAAACCTTGAAATAGAAACAGTTCGGTTTTTTCTGTTCTAACTTTTCAACATCACATCCCAGACTATATAGGGGTTTGAGGCGGGCTACTTTATTACCTTGGTAATTTGAAAAACTTTAATAAGAAAAATAAAGTGCGCTTTAGCATCACAATCCACTGAACACTGTCATCGATCTTAGAAGCCAAGTGAAACATGCACAAAGGATACACGGTAGCGCGCATTAGAAAGATATAAATTTACCTTTTCCGTATTTTGTGTTTCTTCGATTTTATTTTCCCTACGAAAACGTTTTCCAGCTGAGGGAATTTCCTCAGCAGCAGAAAGGGAAGACGACTCGACTTCGAGCTAAAGCCAATCTTGCTTCTCAGGGCCATCATGAGAGATTTTCTTTATTCGCTTGAATGATCATTTTAAATGTGACACCCTTGGTATTGAAAAAGAATAAGAAAATACATACTAAAAGAAAACAAACAATATCTCGTATATTTTCCCATCAACCACCCACCCCCCTCCCACCGTGCGTGTTCTTGAGACCGCTAGAATCATCAACCCCTGTATCCGCACATCCGCATCCGGATCTGGATCACACATCGCAACAAATACACACACACACACTGTCTTCTGCGCTATAAAGCTTCTTTGCAGATGCACACCCCTCCCCCGACTCCCCCCGCAAACAAAAAGGGACTTTGAAGTACAGTCACGTGTTAAATCAATTAATTTATTTATTGCGACAATTTGGAATTTTTCTAGGATTTTTCTTCGGTCCTCTTTGTACTTTGCTCTGCTTCTTTTTCTTCTTCTTCTTATTTTTTATAGTTATTGTTGCTATTGGCTATTTTGTAGATATAAATTGAAAAGGAAAATGAGAAGCGGATGGTGGTTAAGTGCGGGATTTTGGATGTGGATGGGAGTGTGGGTTTGAATAAGGCTTTAAGAGCTTCCTATAGTTCGTTTCTGACAAAGGAATCGTTTTATGTTGAAATTGCTTGCTGATAGATACGAGAATATCTGGGGATACAAAAAATATATAATTTATTTTGTACCATTCTCCCACCATCACCCAACGTCTCCCATTGCTCTTATACATCGAATAAGGACTGAAAAATGTTTATCTCCGCTTTCAAAAAAATTATATTTTGATAATATTTTTCTAAAGATTTTTTATAAGAACCATCATCAACAATTGAAAAGGGAACAATATACGAAAATAGATAAGCAAACAAAAAATTGATGACGAATATTGCAAGTTGGGAATAGAAAAGCTAAAAAACGAAAGAAAAAAAATAGAAATAGAGGAGGACTAAAATGAATTAGGATAAAAATGTATCAAAAATATTTCAGGCTTTATCAATTTTAGATAACAATCGCTGCTCGATTTTCAAAGGATGTCATGTCCCGAAATTAAAACTAGATTGGAATTTTGTATTCTTTGTTTGGTAAATTTTGACAGCTGTCAATGTCAAATTTCAATGTACATTACATGCGCCCAGATAGGAAAATTTTGACATAAAAGATCGGTCCAAGCGATAAAAATGTGTGACTTAATGCCTTAGTAAATTTAGGTTTCCATCAATCATCGAAATCAACCATCAGTAAGTGCGAATAGTAAGAACAATTGGTAACCATCTGATGAAACCTGTCTGTCACTATAGTTTGTGTTGTATCATCTGATAGTCTTATTAGCTAAGGTGCAGAGTTTCTATTTCTTATACGTTCTTGTGCAGAATAGTTTGAATCCAATCATCACCGATACCGGGATACGGTTCTGGCCTCATTCAACAATTCTCTGCATTTATCCCGCCATCCTGTTGCGTACCACAAGGCTTCGAGCGTTCGGTCTTAGCAATCAAATCTCTTCAGCCTAAGCATGATGGGCTGCCACACTGCCGCTTATCATAAAGTGTTCCACCAAGGACGGGATGGGTACACAGTTGATCATGATTGAAACGTCTCCGAAATCATCCTTCCTCACATATGGGGCCATCAATTCTTCTAAAGCTTACCTCTAGAACGTGGCTAAGAGGTCGAAGCGCCAGGTCTCGGATCCATATGTGAATACTAGCAGAACCATAATTCTGTACAGCAGCAGCTTAGAAGTTTTGGAATGATTCCGGATTTAAATAGCTTAGCAGAATATAGTATCGTTGTTATCGACTGATTCCAAGCAGACCATAAGCCAGATCATCTCCTTGTTGAAGTCTGTTGAAGATCTTGATTGGCCTGCATAGCAATTCGGCTAATTTACCTTGGCTTGTTACATTGGACATGGTCAACCTACAAAGTCGTGTCAATTTATTTGGGATGCCGAATTCTCATGGTTTTGTTGAGTTCAGTCTTCAAAGTCATAAACAGTTTGAATACTAAACTCAAAACATTTGTCCATCACCTGCCTAAAATTAAAAATCTGATAGTTCTAGCTTCCGTTCTTCTTGGATAGAGGAGAGTATCTTATGAACCATACGTCCAATATTTGACAAATTTTCCTTTCGAAAAAAATTAAAGAAAGAAAACTTCCAAAAACCAACATTCAAGATTTGACTGTAATGACCTCTGCATTTGATTGTTTGTTAATGACATTTGAACTTTTTAAATTAATGTTTAAATATTGTTCAGCTCCCTCTTTTCCAGAGTATCCTCTTCAATGATGTTGTTAACTTGCCATTGTTTGTTGATCAATTGTGACCAAAGTTAAAAGTTAAAAAGTTAACATACAATTTCCAAGCTGCATTTGCTTTACTCTCTTGCCAACTTTTTTAATAGCCAATCAAAGTTGCTTGTAAATTATTATACCTAGTGTCATAACATCAAGCTTATTTCGCCTTTTTTATTTACTTTTTTTTTTTTTTTTTTTTTTTTGAAAGTAGGTAGGTACACATAATTATTTTGTATCTTTCTATTTTTATATAAAATAGATGATGAAGGGAAAAAGTTTGTTCTTCTTGTAGGTTGGTATATAAGAAAAGGTATACTCGTCTTCTGATGATGATGAGGCCCTGCCTTGGCGGAGGCGGCGTGGAGTGGCGGCAGTGCAGTGCTTTTCATAAGTCTTTACTTCATCCTTTGCAGCCATCATAAGCGAGATCTGTATAACTACTACGAGTACAATTATTAAACTTTAATCCAAAGCAGATGCATGTAAATGTAAAGCAACATGGGGAAAATTGCATTTAATAAAATGCAAATTTACACTTTCTAACATTAAACCACTTTAATGGGTGTGCCGATGCCGTTGTCGGCTCTGATGCTCTGATGCGGGTGATGGTGCCGATGATGGTGCTGGTGATGGTGCTAGTTCTGGTCCTGGTCCTGGTCCTGGTCTTGGCCGCCCTGTATCATTGCTGCATGCCGTGCCGTGTACCTTCATACATAAGCAGGGTTTGCTTAAGTTTGATGATATAGCAAAACTAGAGCATGTCATCAGTTCAAGTTTAAATTTACTCTTGTACTTATGCATACACTCGTTCGTTTAATGCATGAGTCCTTTTAGATCGTTGTTGTATATTGTAAATACATACATATATGTATCTATGTATAGATGTATTATATATGGGAACTTCATTAACACATGCTTTCAGAGTGAACTCATTAAAAGTTACCCTTTTGCCGTCATAGAGAGAAAGTAAATGTTGCTATAGGAACAAACATGCTTTGCTGCAAATTTTACTAAACAGGGTGTTTCCAATTTAAACAACAAATTAAAACCCCTTATGGACAAACCAATGGAAAAATTGGATTTATAAGTGTTATGCTCCATTTATACTGAGCCTAAGACGTCAAATGGCATTTCCTTAGTGTAGAGAGCTTTATTATTAACTTTAAATTTTCCCAGGACAATTCTTATTAGAGCTGGCCACGAGACGAGAGAAAAATCTCTTGTCTTGTATCGGTCTCGTATATGGTGTAACTGAATTTGACCGTTAAAATTTTACATTTTTTAAGGTAATATTATATTTTTGCATTGAGGTATAGCTATTGATCTAGAACTCTAGAAAAAACAAGATTTCAAATTTCATTTTTGACAAACAAATATAGGTGACAGAGACTAGAATAATTTTACGAGACCGAAACGAGCTAAGATTGACAAAAGATATGACAAACTGATAGATTGAACTTCACCTTATCTTCCAAATGAGTATCAAATCGAAAAGCTTTTAATGTTAAATCTGGAGTTCCTAAAGGTTGAAACTTGAGGCCACTTCTTTTAACCTATTTGTAATAGATTATAAGTAATGTGTCCTTTTTTGTCCTGTAATCGTGTTTATCTATCTTAATATAAAAAAAAGGAATCAGTCCAAATATTATGAGGTCTTCTAATTAAAAAGTCGCCATTTACATTGAACTCTCTTAGTTGCTAATTGGCCTCGTCGAAACCGAGATGAAAAGACTAAAATCTTGAATGTTAAAATTCGCTATAATCGATATAAAAGTACTAAATGCGACTCCCACTTTGTTGAACTTTGTCTGAATGTCCAGTCTTTATAAGAGAAGGTTCTTCCTTGAAATAGGCTGTTGCATTCCTTCCTTCAGACAATTCAACAGTATTACTCGGTTTTCTAGGAATGCCCATAAGCTAACAATTGAGTCCAGTTTCGTGAGATGCTTTTTCTAGTTCAATTAATACATTCAAAACAAATGTACATATATTAGTTTCTCCTATGAATGGTAAACTGTATTCAATACCTACCCCTTCATAAAAATGATGTATAAAAAAAAGGTCTCAATACTGAAATCATAAAACTTTTCGGAAAATCTATTTTGTATGACACAAAATCGCTTCTACTTTCATCAGTTTGTACAACTGCATTTTCAGCTGCATTTGAACTTTTGAAAAACTTAATTGCCATTCCTGGAGCAAGTTTAAAAATCGTCCACTATTTTTCGTATATGGAAGATCATATCAAGGATAGAAGGTACAGAAAAAATCCCGAATAATTTAAAACTCGCACCTCACAATATTTGCATATATTATTACAACATTTGTATAGGAATACTGGAACCCTTTCAAAATAGAACAAGAACCACCCTTTACCGGCATAAGTTAACTAAGCATATCCTTATAAGGACAAAAGTGTGTGTACAAAAGCAAAGGTACCTGCCAAGTACGAGTATACTTACCTTACTTTCTTCAAAATAATATAACACTGCAAAACTTTTAAAGTCTTTTCCTACAAACAATCTTTATATGCAATAAGGACATCAATATAAGCTTCAAGTGTGTCATCTCTAGGATAATAATGATTACTCTCCTTGAAACTATACTCTCGTTGTTGTCGTCGTCGTCGTCATCGTAAGTTTCATATACGAATTAATTTGTGTGTGTGCTTCATCAGAGTGCAGTGGATTTATTGATCCGATTATTTGATCCGATGCACACAAACATTCTCAATGGAATTTCGAGTAGATTCAATCAAAAAGCTGTTTTTGAGGAGTCTCATTTCATAGATAATAAACTCAAGACAGGAACGCACACACACACACACACACCCATCCTTAGAATCAGGATATTAATAATAATAATTGAAATTCAAAGACTTCATGATAGGAATGCATATGTATGTGGGTAAGCATCATGGTATACCTTGAACTTATGGATAGATATAGTTCAAGGACTAAATATAAAGTCTGGTTTTCGTTTTGACACTTCATTTAAATGTTATGTGTTACATATTCTACTTTTGGTTAATTAAATTTTCTGTAGTATCGGTCACTTGTCAAATTTATACAAATGAATTTATTGTTTTGAAATTTATGAACTTCAAACTAAGGCTTCATAGAAAACATAATTTTTGTAATATGAAGATCCTGGTACAGGACTTTAAAATGACAATGTGATGAAGCGATATTGAAATTCAATATTGGAAAACTATAACACATGGTCAAATGAACACATAGACTTAAATTAGAGAAGATATTAATTTGGAAGGATATACCCATAGTCAGGGCATCTCCTTTTTTGAAAATATGGTTCAAAGACTTTCGTATTATGGATTGCAGCATATAGGTACTTTTAACACTGAAACCGGAACATGTTTAATAAGCACGTCTCCAGCAGGCTTTTTATGTGATTTACTAGTCTAATAAGCTTGAGGACCTTGCCTTTCGTTTTCTTGATAAGGGAATAAAATAATGGCTGTGTCATTTTTTGTTAAGGATATGAAGTCTTTTTAGGTAAGATTTTGGGTTCATGAACCAAATTGATTTTAATCAGACCTTAAATTAAATATGGAGAAAAACGATGGCTCTTAGTCTTGACTTTTGAATTTTAGATTTAGACTAAATCTAGATCTCTCTTTACTTCTTTTCAATCACTGTAACACATCCTTAGACACATCATAAAAGTCCTTTTTTTGGTCAAAGAAAACGTGATATCGTCGAAGTGTCTCCTCGGAAAGTCGACCTACTATAACATTATTAGACTCAGTCTCTAAAACTAAAATCCCAATATTATCCACCATCTCTTGTCGGGACGGACAAACAGTTCAATAGCTATTTATCTTATTTGGATGCCGGGTTATTGGAAACTGTAAAGCTGACGAACTTGCATAAGACTGATCAACTTTACCTTGCTGGGTATAAAAATCTGACATTGGTTATAGGCGTTCTTACATGACACTGTCGAATAGGCAGAAATGTGTTTCGACTTTTCGAAGAGAAAGAGGAGTCCGTTTCTCACCTTCTATCACAAAGACGACAACTCCACCTGGGAGACTTCTACTTCTACGCTATAGCTCCAAATGGTTTAACGAGTAGATTCATGTGATTTAATAAGGCATAACTATTGGTCTTAGTTTTTTGGCTTTTTTTAGTCAGCAGCCATCTTAACTTAACCTAATGATGCTTTTAGGAGGCAAACTTGGTGGTATTACAAAACTAATTTCCAGGCTTTGGTTTGAATACCTCTGTGAACGCTATAATCGAATTCTAGTCTTCCACTACGTTTTCTTGGACAAATTCTTTTTTCTTAAGAAAAGGTTAGTCCAAATCTATCATAATATACAGATTTTAAAATTTTCCACAAAATGACTTTAACGATTTTGATGAAATTTAATATTTTTTTGTAAGGAGTATCAATTACAAAATCAATTAGCATTCGATGAACCAAATATTGTACTTAATTTATAACCAAACTCTTTGACGTTCCGTTCGGCTAAACGAACTTTGAAGTGGCAACACAACACTTTAACTCTATTTGGCTCTGTAGTCTAATTGCTATGTCCAAAAATACATCTCATATAATGGTCCATCACTGAATTGCTAACATTAAGCAGGTTACTTTTAATGTCTTTTACTTCCGGAACTGAGTGACATTTAAATCTCTTACCTCCGATCTAAATGACTTCTTCCAAACACATTATTCCTCCCTCCTTTTTCGGAGTCATGAGTATTTTGCAACCCTCATTGTGACAATGATACCCTGATGATGAATCTATTAATTTGTTACCTTGTACTGTGACATTTTTTCTACTCCGAACTTCCCTAACCATCATAAAACCCCGAAATGAACTGAAATCCCAATCCCGCGTGCATTTAACTCGCACTAATTTATTATTTAACTCGTTTCAATGATTGCGCTGCTCCTGTCCTGGATGCACGTATCTTGACGAATCTCCCTAAGCTTCTGTCAAAATTATCACCTAAGACTGGAATACTTGGTACTTGTCACGTCGCATCGTCAACCACAAACAAACTATACTACCACATTGTAAACTCTGTCGTTTGGGTGCGAGAGTGGGTGTGTGCAGAAATTTAAGCATTCAAAGACAGTCCCTAAAAAGCGTTGTTTCCTGACAACTGAATAAATGAAAATAATTGTAATTAAAATAGTTTCAAAGTTGAAGAACATTTTCACCGCTGCGCATACCGCATCCAGTATACCGCACCTACTCGAGCACCCCAGCACCTGCTCTGCAAGTCCCTCGATGCACTGCAAAGAGCAACCCAACTATGGTACATCAGAGTACTGCGTCTATATGCACGCGTCATGTGATAAAGATAAAAACCTCGAAAAGTATGTGGGTGTGTGTGTGTGTTTTGGAAATTTAGTTAACGGCAATGCCGCAAAAGTTTTCCCAGCATCATCGGAGGACCCCCTTTAAGGCAACATCGTCGTACAGTTGCGTCGTCATCGTCATCATCATGATCGGAGCGTGTGCGGGCTGTGGACTGCGGCAGAGTCCCACCCACCCATCCAAATCCAAACCCATTCCAATTGCCAACCCTTATCAGGAATTTATGGAAAACTACTCAAGCACACTCACAGACAGATGAACACTTCCCGAGTTGCTTCGGTGGACTCATCCTCGTAAATCTCTTCTTCAAACATAAGATATTAAACGCTTAAAAGTCATTCGTTTAAGTTAGCACTTGGAGTGGTGGCGAGTTGGGTGGTGCAGAGGTGGATGGAGAAGACAATGACGACGACGACGATGGGCTATGTGATGTCTTTGCCATGTTTCTCCACAGCCGCACCTCACCAACATCGCCATCGCCGCCAACGACACTTCCGACCACATCTCTGGCACTGCAAACGGCATGTGTCTCCGTCTCCTTAAGAGCTCGAGCAGCAAGCACCCATCACCATCACAGGGGGAGGCCGTTCTCGATGATGCCTTTGCCGTTTGCCTCACAGTCAGAGTCGGAGTCGGAGTCAGCGTCAGCGTTTAGTTGTCATGGGGCACAGTTAAAAAAGAATACTCCCTCGCTATCAATTATCTTAAGCTTCTTTTGTCGTTTCGTAGGGAGTTTCGTGTCACCGCTTCGCCCCATCTACTCGCCATACCCTACCCTACCAAACCCCACCGTAGATACTTGCAAGGCCTGACACTCGAACCCGAACTGCTACGAAATTGCTGAAGCTATTAGTTTAATTAAGGATTCCACACATTACTCCTTATAGCCGAGCCGTATAGATGTGTTCTCGTTTTCGTTCTCGTTCTCGTTCCCATTCCCATTCCCATACTCAGCTCCAGATCGTGCTCTCGATATTCGGAAGCGCACTCATGGGTATTCTTCCATGAATGAATATGCCAAATGGAAAACTTTTATCCTTAATTCCGGAGGCAGGGGGAGCCAAAATGGCTCCTATATGGTTTTGGCTGGGTTTTCGCATTGAGGTTGGGAGTGTCAGAAAAAACTAACTTAATCATCGACCAATATGAAGTTCCTTAAAGTTCCGTACAGACCGCCGCGCTCCGCGCCATCTACCGCCACAATTACATTGCACTTATAACTCTTATCTCTATCTCTCCCTCTCTCTCTCTTTACAGATTCAACTGCTGTCTGATAATTTCGGTCTGCAATTCGTTCCGGCAATTGCATCGGACACTGCCGAGTACATATGTCTGGTTAATGACAGACATATTCCGGAGGCGATTGTTGATTTATTAGTTCAGGGTGAGTAATTAATTTTATGCGGTGTTTGTTTGTTTGCTTGTTTGTTTGTGTGAGTTTTGTGTTGTGGGTGCCTGGGTGATTGGATGTCCTGAGGGATGCCATTGTTTTTGTTGTTGTTATTATTATTGTCGGTTCTGTTACCATAAAATTTCGGGAAGCTTATAGTAAGTCCTGAGGTGCACAACTCTACTCTCAATGTGATCTGTTGCAGCCCGAGGAGCGAAGTGAGTCCTTGTGTCACAATATTTCCCTTTTTGCGGTAACCGAATGCGGCTTTGTACAAATTGTGTGTGATTGTGTATGTGTGTGTGTTTTGTCTCTCTGTAGATAATATTGAAACGCTTCTGGTTTCCGTCCAGTTGCCCTAATATATTATTCCATAATATTCATGCACCTATTTCTTTGTGCTTTTGGCTTTTTTGTCCATTCCACACAGATGTTCCAGATCCACCAGAGAGGCCATTACTGATGAGTTTCACGTCACGCTCGGTTAATTTATCATGGGCACATTCACAGCATTCGAGGAATACCCCGGTAACGCATTTCATCATTGAAACGAGGTAAGCCAGGTTTTGTGGTGTTTTATAGGCATATTCCATTATTTGATGTATTTTTATTAAATTGCACTTTCGAGTATAGTCCTGGAAAATTTGTGGGTGGAGAGTGGTCTTATATTTGGGGACAATCTTTCGGAGTGAGTTTAAAGTTAAACCGAATGTAACTCATCAACTTTTAACTCGAGTTCTACTTAAAGAACTTAAATTTGTGTCTTGAGTGTATTGAAAGAGATTATAAACTCAAGGTCTGAAGATTTCATGAGAAGGTTTTAGTTTTTGAGAAAGTTGTTTAAGAAACAAAATGTAAGACAGAGAAAAATGGGGTTTTCAAAGGTCATCTGTCATATTAAGTATTTTTTTTTTAATCTACAAAAGGGACCATATTCAAAATAAAAAAAAAAACATACATTTCAAACAATTGCCTTGGAAATGGTTCCTTTATAAGGCAGTGTCACCCTAATTGAACAAAATAAAAGGCTAGGAGTCGGCAATTCAAGAGATGCTTTAGCTGAAAGGATCTGTATATTAAACTAATTGATTGTGGGTGTTCCAGCATAGTTTGTGTTTTGTTTTCATAATTTATAAGTTTAAGTAACACTATTTTAGAAACTAATCAAAAAAGCCGAAAATTTAAATTCTGTTTCATAAAGTAAAGCTGAATACGTTTAGTCACACTTATTTCGCCTATTTCCCTAATGTCTTTACCATCAAAACCCTAAAAATTAATATCAAAGAGTTTCAATAAATTATGAAATGAAATTTATTCTGCATTTTAGTATAGAATAAAATAATCCTACGCAAGGTGGACTACATTCCACCCCTGAACTAGATTCCGAAATTCTCTTAAAAATATGCCAATATTTTCTAACTAAATAGTAAAGTTGACAGATTGATAGTTGGATTAGAATAGTCATGAGACCAGAAATATTTTGATCTCGTATCGGTCCTCTTTTACAAGACCGACAAATTACCTTGAAATTTCCAAAACAATTTTGTATATTTATAGAATTGAAATTTATCCACACTTTCGCTATTCTTGTCTTATAAAAGAGGTTTTATTTTGACATTTGACAAGCTAAAATTAAGCCATTGTTAAATTAAAACTATTCAAACTTAAACATGCATTGATGGTAAATATCAAAGTACGTCGTAAAGCACCTTCTTGACTTCCAATAGTGAAAAGATGAAAAAATTTGAGCCATTGTGTTGTTAAAAAGTCAAAATCTTGTGCTTCACTCAAAAACAGCAGACAATATTACTCCTGTAGGCCGTAATAGTATTGATGAAAACCCAGGTTTGTCGAATACCTGTCGGTTTTTGAAAATTAGGCTTTCCACAAAATACATTACAATTACACCATATTTTTGATAAAGACTTACAAAAACTCAAGTCGTTCCATCATTGAGCCTGATTGACCCCTTGAAACGCCTCATTATTTTCAGTCTTAAAAAAATTCCAAAAATGTTTCCCAAAAGCCAACTAATCGATTGAAAGAACAAGATTGAAGTAAGGTTGATAAGTAATTTCATATTCGTCAATAATTGTGATGAATTCAATAACTGATTTCTAAAGTCTAAATTTTGTACAACCCAACAACAAATACTGATACTGACCATCTTAACATTTTCCTTGCAACTTTTTGAGTGTGACTATAATTCTTTTACATAAAAATAAATTATATTTAATTTAACTCCACTGCAGGTATATTATGTACATTATGTAAATGTAAAGTACATTATATTTATTTTAATCCTTTTTACCGAATCCACTCATGCATTGCTTTAACCATAAAGAAACCATTTTCAATATCAATAAACGTCAATGGTTGTAAAATCCATTCCTGAGTGTTGTTCATTTAAAATTATTGGCATCCTTTTAACCTACATACATGTCATATGTATGTATGTATATCAAATATGATAATCATTATCATTATCATCATCATCAGAGTTCTGTTCATACTTTGATCCAAATTAAAATCCGTCCAAAGTATTTGAGGTACACAATCAGCTAATCACCAAACCACACAACTTGCATGCATACAGCATTCATTTTATTGCTCGGTTTTTTAAACAAAAATTCCACCAATTCCATGAGAATTCAAAAAACATTCAATAGAATGGTCAAAATACATACAAATTTGCATATGTACGTAATTTGTAATATTAGTATATAGTATGTAGTTTTAACCATGTTCGGTTCCATTCATATATTTTGGTTTAAGCCGCACTATAAAAATGAAGAAAACAAATAATAATAATATTAACAAAAAAAAAAATCCCTCAAAATAATAAAACAGAAAAAACTTTTCCATGGAATTCGAAAACAAAATGAAAAATATCCTTTCAGTTTGAAATTCCATTCGAAAACTCAAATCCCGCTGGACCATTTTTCATTTTTCATTTTTCAATGCAATGCAAAACGGCTTCCCTTAAAAACCACTACCATTACCAGTGTGACCGCGCGCTCTACTGGATGCTGATTAAATTTAACACAAATTATACATACATCCTCTTGGAATCACCAGCTCCAGTTCCAATTCCAGCTCCAGCTTCAGCACCATCATCAGGATCAGGATCAGCACCCAGCAACAGCAACAGGGGAAAAAAATGAAGTAAAAACCAAGCCGTTAAAATAACGAGAATGCCGGTCGAAAAAGGATATAGAGACCAAATTGCACCGCACTGCAATGTTACACGGCGGCGAACATGTTCGGTTTGTAGCCGACAGGATTATTATAACCACTCAATGCTGCCGTCCAGGATTTGAACATTTATGTTCAGAGTTTATCAACAACTCACATGAATTGTGACCAATAGGGGGATTAACTTCAGTGAGACCGAAGTTAGCCACCGCAAATGGAACTTCGTATACACTTTGGCGTTCAGCCCGCCGCGTTTTGTTCTGTTTCGTCATCGGCCGACCTGGTACGGCCGGCGTCCTTTTGGGCCGTTGGGATATATCGACATGGAAAAATTATATGAAATATCCTTTTTTATTGAAATTAATACCAAAACCATGAGTTTTTAATTCGTGTAAAAGCATTTTTATCCCGATGTATAGCGGCGGCGGCGGCATGGTGGCGATGACGATGGAGGGCGTGTGGCTCGAGAGTTTCGAGCTGACCAAAATCCGAGACAGCTATGTGAATTTATAGATCGAGTTTAGTGCAGTTTATATCGGTGGTGGTGGTTCTGGCGGTGGCGGCCAGTAGTCCACACTAACGCCCACGACCGTTCCGTAACTAACTCCCAAAAATGGATATGTAAAATCCCGTGTTTCGTCGTGTGTAGTTCCAATTTGTCTAACCCCTCTACCTCCCCTACCGACCCTCGCCAACAAATAGAAGAACAACCCAAATCGAGATAGGTACACATTATATAAATGTATGCTACAGCAGCAAAAATAATTTCACTAAAAAGGACCTCGCTCGAATATTCCATCCTAAACTATTTAAAATATTTCACTGCATGTCCTTTATATCCTTTTACATACCATATATGAAAATATATACGAACAACTGGCAAAGTTGTTTGCATAAAAGGCAAAACAAGGATGCGAGTTTTTAGCGGATTATTATGTTGATGAAGTTTCGCTATGTTGAATATTATCCTTTTGTGTGCAATGTTTTTACTCGAGGGGGATTTGGTGGTGCTCGTCAAATCTGCATCCAAAAGTTCTCTATATGTGCATTTTGTCAACTCTCTCTCAAAAAAAAAAAAAAGGATTCAAACTAAAACTTAATCCAAAAACGAAAAAATCTCATATATGTACATATGTATATCCTGGTGGAAATGTTCTGTGAAACTATATCACAGAATAAAAAACACTCACACCCACACAGAAAAATGTTCAACAAGAAGAATTATTTACCAGTGATTTGATATTGTTTCGATTTTACTTCTATTTTTCTATATGTATGTATATCTATGAGATAGAATATACATTTACAAAAAGTTAGATAGACATAGATATGATATTTTTAATATTCGGAGAGTTTGAATCCCCTTCATGATGTTCTATGTGTGATTACAAGGCGGAAGTTTTTGCTTGGTTTCACACTTTGTGCGCAATTCCAGGATGAACCCGATCCATACACAAATACACGCTTAGCACAGCTCATATAGTAATGCATGTGAATTTGCATGTCGTTTTTTTTTCCTTTTCTGGAATGGATTTTTGAAAAGAGATTTATAATGAATGCATTGTGTAATGGCGAGTTTATCTTTTTTTAGGAAGGGGATTTAAAGTTTGAGTGATTTTTAAATGTCCATTGTTATTGTGGAAATCGGAAATGGAAGAGAAATTGTTCGGGAAATCAATAAAATGCATGATTATAAGAAGCTTAGTGTTCAAAGGATAGAAAAATATTCGAATTGTTGTTTTTGAAAATCCGTACACTTCAATTCCCATTACCGTAATACGATTTACTTCTTTCGTCAATTTTGTATAAAAGTCTTTGATCAGATGAGTACAAAATTCTTTAATCGTTAGTTTATTGAAAGGATCTATAAAAGATTTCATTCCGGTTTTATTTTGAAATTAAAACACGAGTATTTTATTAGAAAATCAAGGAAGGTTTATATAATTATTGAACACATTAAGGTGTTCCATTGATAATGAAAAACAGGGTTTAGAAAATTGTCTACGGTTGCAGCAATCTTTCCTTTTCACGATATTACGTGGTCTGAAGGTCTTAAATCACAAGGATTTAATATCTAATTTTGATTACCTCTTCCAGAAATAATAAGATTAGGGAACTTTTCTTGCAAAATTAACACTTAATACTGCTGTCCAAATCAATTTCCAACAATTCTGCCCTTGAGAAGGCATTGAATTGAAGCTTCAAAGCGCAATACATTTATCGTGACAGCACCAGCTTTCTTTTTCAATAAGTAAGGACCCATCACACCAACTTCCGCAAAAACTGCACCAAATAGTGACACGTTAAGGATGAAAAAGTTTTTTCATAAGTAGTTCTGGATTGCTCGTGCCCCAAATGCCACAATTCTGCTTACTAGCGTAGCTTCCGAAGTGAAAATGAGCCTCTACACTGATGATGATTTTGTCTTGAAAATTCGAGGATCATTTTGATGCTTTTCAAGGACTTAATCAGGGAAGATTGATTACCACAAGTTCCTATGTAAAGTAAACTTTGACAAATGTGGTTTTTTGTCAACACTTTGGGCTACAGCAGTTATATATTCTCAATAGGTCTTGATATACATACAAACACGATTTCTATTCTTCACAATTGTTCATTAACTATAAATATTCAACTTTTGTTAAAAAAAATTAGGTATACGTCGCAGTGTACCACAATATAAGATCCTTAGGTGATCCTTTTAATGCATACCCCAAAGTCATTAAGTTACTGATCATATTATTAACCAATTGTGTATTTTCAAATATCTGTACTTTTTCATATTAGTTATCGAGATAAAGTAGATTAAAAACCCTTTTTAGATTTTCAAACCCTCAAACCTAAGTCTTATCAAATATGTGTCAAAAGTTTAAGATTTTGTGCACCTAAAAGTCTACTACATCTTATTGTGATTCAATTTCGTATTCATCAATTTAATAAATAGAAATTATTTGAAGTCTTATTCCAAAAAGTTCGTCACCCCTTATACAAAACATCGAAACAAGCTGTCTCATAAAACACAGATTAATTTGAATATCAAAGCGAAAAACTATAAAGAAAAGCTCTACTTTAATGATTTCTCAAGAGAAAACGGCATTCCGTACTGTAATTTACATCTAAGAAGAAAAAAAAAAAAAAACAACCCTCTGCCACCCCCATTGTATCGTTCATTCAGAATCTAAACAAACCCGCATGTTATTTGCTGCTCCATCTTTAGGTAAACTATTTACAAACCACCCCATATCCATTAAGGAATTTCTTTACAAAGACTGATAACATCATTAAAACTGCAACCACGAGCCTTCAAGCATAGGATATGTACTTGTAAAAATCGGCTACATCCCCATCACTCTCTCTCTCTCTATCTTTCAATGTAGCCTCTTATAGAACCGCAATATAAACCCTATCAAGCCAAAGACTAGGTACGACGATGTCTATGACTATGACTATGATGACGAGGGACCAGCGACGTGATGTGTGCAAGGAAAATCAAATTAATCAAAATTAAATTAAGCCCTTCTCCATCTCTATGGAACTTAGATTGACGAACCGTAAGTGCAACATGCAATCAAAGTGAGGATGAGAAAGGCATCGTGTAATAGTGTGTCATGCCACAGACGATATAACAAGTGAATCCTGTGCCTTGCCTGGTATTCAACTCAGACCACCCCCACACCCATCCCCACCCGCACGCTCCCTTTGCTTGTAGGACCATCAGTAACATTTATTATAGCTTGATCCTTGCTATAGTGGGTATTCGGTGTGCGGTATAGCGGTAAGGGGGTATGATCTATTTTGTATCTATCGCTATTTAACCCTATTTTATGTCATCATGTCCTTATACTGTGTGTGTAGGTATACGTATGTATATGTGAATGTTTATATTTTGTTTGCTTTATGATTTCAGAGTTGGCGAAGAAGGACCCTGGGACCAAGTGCCGCAAATTTTCACTAAAACTAATGCGACATCATATCAAGTGACAGGCCTTATACCGTTTACGGTCTATAGCTTTCGTCTATTGGCTGTTAACAAATTGGGTGTTAGTCCTCCGTCCAAAGAGTCCTACTACATTGTGACACTACGTGAACGTAAGTACTCTGCATCAATTTTCTATACATAAAAAAACAACCTACCTACATTTTATATACGAGTATTTTTATACGTGTGTGTATATGTGATTTTATAATTCTACAGTGGTTGAGAGCTGTATTTTTTTTATGGTTAAAAAAGGGGTTTTCAAAATACATACTCGACTCATATAGGTATATGTGAACCATTTACTCGTGTACGAACCTTCTCAACCCACATTATTTCACATTTAGGTTGGCTTATAAAAATGGTCATGATATGAAGTTCTGAACTCATGAGTAATGAGGGTACTGAAGAGGCTAAGTTAGGGTTCAAAATACGAGTGTGAGGCCGTTGAAACAGAGAGATAATTTATGTAGGTATATTTTTCAGTTTTTCAGTTTTATTTTTTAGTTAAAAAAAAAGTGGCATTTTGTTACAGAACCAAACTGAGCAAAGGATTTAATTTGAATTTTATAGCTTTAAATTTCATACAGTGGGGTTCGGTGAATAAACAGTGAATAGAAATTTAAAACGAAGGTATTAGTAAATGTTCCAAAAATTTAATATTCAACTTGAATATAAAAATTCCCCCAAGAAAAATAATACAGAAGAGTTTCCGAAGATGGGGATGACTTTTTTTGTGTAAGTTGTACAAAAAGCTGAATTTTTAGAAAAATGTTCTTTGAGACTGGTGGAAGTTTGAACATAGTTTCTTCGTGGCGGTTATTGTGCCAAAATGTTTGCCAAATATAATGACGTTGGTTTCTCTGGTTGGTAACAAGCCTCGGAAATGGACTGATTGTACGACGCGATAGGTCGATTCAATAGCCACTGGAACGTACTGGATATGGATAATAATTGAAGAATTTTCTCATGAAGCGGAATCTTCTATATATCTCATCTTACAGAGCAGCTAGCCGCGTTTCACTGTCAAAATACAATGCTGACATACCACCACTGCAGGTTAGAAGATGGAAGGAGAATTGTGTCTTACAACAGTAAACATATGACAATACCATCACAGTTGTTATACAAAAATACCATTTAGTCTTCCTAGTGTTAGAGAAAAAACGTTTACGGAACTGCGGACGAGATCTTTGACGAAGAGAATAAGCCCTCAATGCCAGTTCAAGTTATGGTGCAGAAGTCGTCAGTCGTAACCAAATCGACCACTTGTTGATGGACCTTCACCAATATTTAAGACTGATGACGGTACGAACGTACCGAGGTATACCTTACCCATATCAATTAGGATCATTTTCATATTGACATGGTGTTTTGAGAGCGGATTACCATACATAGAAGTAATACATCGTTCGATCAGGTTCAATTTTCGAATCAATCCTGTTGACCAACGAAATGAGAATACCACGAACACCCTTGGTCATGCATTAGAACTCGCCCTCGAAGAAGCCTTAGGGCCAGTATGTTGGACGTATACGATAAGTGGATATGCCTCTAAAATAATGTCGTTAGTGCTCCATCTCAGATTAAACGTAAGACTGTTTTAAACCGAAAAGAGCTCAGAAGAACAGTAAAATTGCTTCACAGACAGAAAAAATCAGCCTGGGAGAAGAACTTGATGTGTGAACTTAAAAAAAAGTTGAGAACAATGTCCGCATTTGGAGCGGATGGAAGTGTACTTTTATGAAACAGTAAGCTCAACAAAGAAATGGATGGATGAAAGAAAGTCTTGAAGAAGAAGCTTACCTAAATGTGCTCGCAAGAACCAGAGGCCTTGCAATGCTCTTGCGATCAAGATTATTGGAGAAAGTTGTTGATTGAAGCTATATCCAGATCCCGTTTGTCAAGCTGATAATGATGACATCAAAATCTGAAGGTTCTCGAACATACACAATTACGTGTGTCAACTAAATGGACTCTTTAGCAGAAATATCAAATTCAGTCATCAGCAGCTATCCAAATTGGGACCGTTTAAATTTATCTAAGATCCATCAACGTGTTTTTTCTGAGCTTGATGATATAAACGCCGGCAAAATGTCGTTCAACACAAAATATGTACACAACATTGGCATTTGAGTGTTTCGAGGACTTGGTCATCAAAACTTATGGTATGACTGTTTGATCACAAAAGATTTTTGCCTTGCGGTTTTCTGAAATCGCAGATCTACATATGTATGTAAGTTGGCTAAAAACTTCACCGATTCTTTGAACCAATATAATATGACATTTTTATCTGTTAAACTCAGTCTAATTCCTTCACCAAAAAAATTTAATGTTAGACAATTTGTACAGAAAAGTTTTGGTAGACATTATAAAGATACCTTTCAGTCTTTCAAACAAATACAAATGTTCTATAATACCTCACACACACATAATTTTATTTAAATTCAAAGATAAGAAGTGCATAATGAAAGGTTTGTACTTTACATTGATAACCAATACCCATCTAATTTCTAATAAGGACTCACTATCTCGCCACAGAAAAAAAAGCAAAAGCGAATAAAATTTTAGGACCAAATAAAGACACAATTGTTCCAAAGATAAAAACCTCCATTTTTTCAAGCACCTATCTCAAATACGAACCTAATCCCTAATCACACTGCGACAATCGCACATTATCCCAGGTATTCTCAACCGCAAACAACAAACAAACACATTTGCAATTCAACACAACCAATCGGATAAACAAAACCCAAACTATAGCACTTATCCGTTGTATACCACCACACACTCCATACCCCATCCCGACCAGATATAGATACCTATAGGCTTTGGATATACCGCGTGGCTAAACAAAAACGCCTGGACGCGCCTATGGTATATTCCCGAAGTGTTTATCAGGATACCTGCCATTATGTGTCTATATAATGATTAAAACTACAAGCAAATACTACCTACTCGAGTACGAGTACTTGCTGGCACATTCCCCGAGAGCAAATAGCATCATGGTCAACATTGGGTCGCCACCGACGACGCTACACGGCCTCCACCGTGCCGCCATCGCTTGCTACTGACAATAGTGACAGCATTGGGCAATTCTATATCTAGCTCCTCAATGGACGACCAGGTCCAAGGCAACGTGGTCAAGAGGAGGAGGACGGCGGCGAAGAATGAAATTTACACGACTCACACGGCAACAACAAAGTCCTCTAAATACTTGAAAAGATTGGATGTGCGCTTCGGTTTGGTTAGGACGGCGAAGGGCCGGAGCAGAAACAGGGGCAGCATTGGGCCAACAGAATTACGACAAGGACAAAGACTTCAGCAACAACTGATTTTACTTCACCATCATCAGCATTATGGAACGGTGTTGCGGGGCGCGGCGGGGTTGAACGGCAGCGAGCCTGGGTGTATCAGAGGAAAATACCAGAAATAATCCCAATTGCTCGTTCGTCGGAACCGAGTACCTATGCTTGTTGGCTCGTTGTCGCTGTTTTATCTTTATCCAGTATCCACAGCTCGCGTTTTCATTTCATTCACTTCAGTTAAGTTCAGAGGTCGTATCCTTGAATCGCGGCAGCATCATGAGGCGAAAGTCCGGCTTTAGAAAGTTTCTCTATTACTACATACACCCACACCCTAATCTCACCCACATCCACAATCTACACCCTCACTTAGCCAGAAATCCATTATGGCTTGGATACTGTTTAGGTACAGCGATATGGACGTAGCTTTATAATGGAACATTTCTCGCCACTGCGCCGTAAATTTTTGTTGGAAGATGAATACAAAAAAAAAACCTTCTACAATGTCATTGTTTCATTATGATTAATTTAACCCCCCCCTCAAAAAAAGAAAAAAAAAAAAGAAATTAATTAAAAACCATTCTGACGAATTGTTTCTCTGCATTAAAGGTTGCTGCTAAATTTGTTAGGACTTTTGTGAATTTTTGTCTGTTTTACTTTTAAGATTTTCCAGATGCTTCTGGTGTCCTGTATAAATCCTTATATTTAAATATAGCTCTATGAATTTGTTGGTATATTCTACGTTTTATGTTGCCATTGAAATTCGAAAATTCAATTGAAATATGCTTCTCCATGATGGGTTTGTTCAGAGTTCTTGAAGATAGAGGACAGAGCACAGACAATGTGGAAATTAAATTCTACGTAGCTTGCAACGAATTTTTGCCTTCGAGTTATAAATTACGCTTTTTTAATTTTCTCCATACTGGGATAAGTATTGGTTTTGTTTAAAGAAAATAATTGGGATTTTAATTAAACTTGGAAGTACTAAATATTTGGCTCGAGTATCACCTGAAAGAAGAGTTGATTTTTAACTTCGATTATTTTAATTGATAGTTACAAAAAATGAGAGATATCAATATGGTTTGTTTTTTTTTCGAAATATTGATAACTTGGAAAGACAATTATTGTTTTTAAAATTTGGCCAAAGCCGTATAACGAGCTTAATAAACTGAATGTATGGGCAGTATCAATATCATTAATATTAATGAGCCGAATAACCAGTGTTGCCACAATGCTGCAAGCTTAACAAAAGTGTTAAAAAACAAAAAGTTATTTCAAAGATTGAAGGTGTAACCCGATAATTCTTTTTATTAGCCACTGATAGATGTAAAAATAGATTTCCGTTCAGATTTTTTGCTCGTAAGGTTTGATCAATAATATAACACTTAAACACATAATTTGAAAATAAACTTTAAAGAATTTATTCCATTTCCTGGTATGTCACGAATAACCCGAATTATACTGTTTTCTAAAGCGTCAATCGTAGTTGGCTTTTTTCTAAAGACCTAAGGTTTCACATATTCCTAGAGAAAATTTGTAGTTAGTATATCGGTGGCCAATTTACCGAAGTATAACGTGAAATTAAGTGTCGTCCAAATTTATTTTTTAACAAGTCCATTGTTTCACACACTCTATGGCTCGTATCGAAGCACCATCTTTTCGAAACCAGAGCTCACTAGGTAATGGGCTTGAATTTCCGAAAACACAAATACATTAACATATCGTTATGATTACAATTGATGTTAATATTTTGATTTGCTTCATTTTTGAAGAAATATGGACCGACCAATGATTCCATCAGCCCTTATTCTTACACACCATACCATTGTTTTTAACGAATGTAGTAGCAGCTCTTGGTACTCTTCCGGTTGCTCATCAGCTCAAATATGGCTTCCTCACCAATGAAATTGAGTTTTTGTCCAGATTCCATTCGCATTCACCGAAAAAACTTAGCAAATTCAAATCGTTAATGGGTATGGTTTTATCGCGAGATCTTCGATTAAAATACGCCAAGTTGTCAAATATGACAAGCCAAGCTGATAAAAACGTCTACAAATTGATTCGTCACGATTTTCGCTTGCATTTTTAGCTACACCTGCTTCAGTCTCTTCATTACATGCAGGATGTGGTGTCTAACCGAAGGAGTATCACCCAGTTATGCCACTTTTGTTAACGAGGAGTCAAATTTGCGAATGGTATTGGCTTGCCAATAGTGGTTTTAGTAGGTCTATTATGCGCACAGTAAGTTCCTCGAATCCTACGAAAAATGTTGGTGTGAGTCTTTCCGAGATGACCTGCTAAACGATATTGAACAAAAATGACAAAGTAGTTTGATAGGAGTGACGCATTTGTCAAAAAAAAAAACTATTGAAAATCAAACCTCACCATAAATCACCCGAATGCATTAACATAATTTAACTGTGTCTTTCAAAGTTTTAAAATTCCTCCCATAAAAAATTAGTTGTCCAATTCATTCACCGTAACCAGGATTTTCGAATTTTTGAGTTTTCGATGAAAATCTGGAAAATTTTGATGCATATAAAGAGCTAAGAATCCAATGAGTAAAGGTTTGATGGTGATTAACCAACTTGTGTTCTTGGTGGCAAATGAAAAGCCTTAAGACCTATGTAAGTCGTTTTTGGAATATTTAATTTCAAAGACCGACGTTAAATCGACAAACCATGGTTTTCGTTAAGATAACGTGCCACAGCGACTAAATCTTTGTCTCTCCTTTTGTTTACCCAAACACTGTAGTGTGTTCCAGGCAGAACTTCTATAGCCATCAAGGAAGTACTCTCTTGGATCAAAGAAAACGTGATATCGTCTACTGATGTACGTATCTTCTTGGGTAGTCAAGCAGCCATAAAATCCTTAGAATCTGTCTCCTCTAAGTCAGTCATATCTCAAAAGTAAACAATTCAAAATTCACCTAATCTGGAACCGGGTCGTTGAGACATTCCAGGTAATTACAAAGCTGACGAATTTCTACAAATGGAAAAACATAACTTCTATCAAACAAATCTAATATCGGTATACCCCTAGCTACATGTAAACATATGCTTAAACAAAATATCATAAAGATGTTGAATCACAGGTGATCTGACATCACATCCACTTGTCTGGCAAAAAAATTAATTTGGCCAAAGCTTGATGCAACTCATCTCTATTGGTATGGATTGCACATTAGCTCTGTTATAGGTGTTTTTACCGGTCACTGCTTAATAGGCTGATATGACTTATGTACCACTTGGAGCTCCGGCAAACGCTTTCTATAGAAACTGTATGGATAAGGAAGAAGAAGAGTCAGTTCCTCATCTTCTTTGTCATGGTCCTGAGCTGTCAGAAAAACGAAGGTCACACCTCAGTCACTTCTACTATAATCATCCCAATGATATGAGTAACACAGATATTTACAGTCCAAACACTTTATTGTTATCTCCAAATGGTTCAACGAGTAGAAGGATCAAATGATCTAAATCGTATCACAACGGACCATTTATTAGTCTAAGTATGCTGGCTTTCATTCTTTTGACCAGCAGCCACCTTAACCTAACCTAACCTTACTTACGTGCCACAGCAGCCATATTCTGAACTGCTTTTGAGCAACGCATACGGCTCCTATTCTTCACATCAGCAACTTGTCCCAACATCTAAAATGTTCAACCCTTTTTCGCTATTGCCGATCGAGAAGGTACTTCAGGACAACCCAAAAGTGGTTTAGCTTTGCAAACTGCAAATGCACAAGATTTTAGTTTCAAAAATGTCGACTTCTCAAATAAATTAACCATTGCCTTCATCATTACGTACCAACAAGTGATACTAGCTATAGCTTCGCTTAAAAATTAATATTCAATATATAAAATCATGTCATGCAGTCAATTGTAAATTTTTATCATGAATAATTATTACGTCATCCCCACTCAACAAAAAAGACCCAAAGACAACTCTGGAATTTATTAAAAAAAAAAAAAAAAATTAACCTGTTAATTTCAATTACCTAAAATTACAAAGTATAAAGTAATTGTTTTTTTTACGTACTTTTAAAAACTTGTCTTAAAACCAAATCCCGCATCAAATGAATTTCAAGTCGGCAAAAAAAAAATTGTAAATGATGTTTCGTTTTATTTTAATCCAATTTATTCCTGTTCACTTCATTTTTATAGCAATATACCCTCTAATCGCTTTTTTATCTGTTTAATGCTCGTTGAAGTGAAATTCTCAAGACATCCCTTACCTTTTACAAAAAAAAACGAAAAATAAAATACAAAAAAAAACGCATTAAGATTCACATTAATCACGTTTGATGGAAACATAGAGACAATTTAAATCACGTTCTAAGGATAATTCTAATCCTGCAATTCTTCTAATTACATTTCTTTTTTTATTGTTTTTTTTTTCTTTTTCTTTTTTTTTTTGGCATGTTCAAATTTACCGTCGTTTTTGCTCATCATCCCACTGTTAGAGTAATTACATATGTATGTACTCGTATATAAAGATAAATTAAAATTCCTTCATTTTATTTTAAAATACAATTAGTTATGTCTGTATGTATATGCAGGTCTCATTCATATGTGTATGTATAATTGATGGATTTTTTTTTTTGTTGTTGTTACTATATACTTGCAGCTCCCATTGGAAAGCCAGTCCCTACCACCGCCCATAATACATCATCCACGTCAGTGTATGTATCATGGAAGCCGCCGCCACCAAATACGATTCTAGGTGAATTCCTCGGATATCGCATTACGTACCGACCTCGGGACCGGGATCCCAACGACACCAAGGAAATTTACATTCGGGATAGCACTGTGGAGGTAAGTTAGTTAGCTTTTAGCTCAAGCAGGATAATGTAACTTTATATCGTCTCTATGTATGTATGTGTGGGTTCTTGAAAAGTTATGCAATCGTGTCGTGTCGTCGTCGTCGTCGTCGTAGGAGGAATGAAATACTAGTCTGGAGAAGAACTTCGTTTAAATGCCATTTATTCTTGTAGTCTTTGGTGTTTTAGCAAAAAAAAAGGACATCTAAGACGAATCGGCTTATATGTGGATAAATGTAATGTGATTAAGGTGTAGGGAATAGGAAAACCTACAGTCAAGTCTTAATAATTGGAACAAATTACAAAAATGCTAAAAGTTTATTAAATCGGTACTGGCTTCATTCAACAAGTATCTCTATTTATTCCATTCTCAGGACGACCGACGTTATCTAATAGCGAACCCTAAGGCTAGAAATGTCCTGGTCTACTCAATCTCTCCGACATAGGCATGACCAGGCACCTCTTACCCACAAAAAGATATACTACTAAAATGGACTTTCCGAGCTCGTTAATCTTCCCTCATGTAAGCTTCTTTTTTCCCATGATATCTACTTCGTCCTTTGCCTTCCATCTCATTAAAGTGAAGTAATAATAATCTTAAATGGAATTCTGTGTTCAAGTTTTCGCGAGCCCACTGTAAACGAAAGTGTTTTGCCAATGCCGTTTTCTGCACTTTCTGTCAACCAGCTCAGACACTTTTAACTAAACGACTGATTGTTCTGCTTCATCTGGAGATTATACATATACACACACACTACACTCACACACATACATTTATAGTGGAAGGATATTTTAGTGATATTTCCATTTTTGAAACATAATTTTCACCTCCATATCTGGCGGTACTTGTCGTGAATTACAAACGAATTTAGATTCACGATTATCTGGTTGGCTTCGAAGCAGTCGGCTCTCGGATTTGAACATATCTTTCTTAGACTCAAATTCCCTCCCCCAACCCATAGCCACCTCCTCGTTAAAAACCACCACCCCTCAGACTAATGGCTGTTTAAAAGGTTTAACATTGAATTTAGTTTTTGTTGCTAAATTTCTATCCTTTTTTTCTGTTGCCCGTGTCCTTGGATAACGAGAGAAGATTAGTGAACATTTTTCTTGTTGACAAGTAGTGCAGCTCCAGACAAGACCAGAAGCGCTCCAAACGCTACTGAAAAGATGGATGATGTCTGTCGGATTCCGGTTCGAGTTCGGGTTCTAGTAGATATACCTACTAGTAGTTCTGTGGTTTAGTGGAAATGATTTTTTGAAATCCTTGGAAAGTTCATAATGATGAGTGGCTATTTCTGTTTTTTTGTGGAATATTTAACAGACTTCGCTTGAGCTGGACAAATGTAGGCGATGATGGCCATGGTATAGAGTTCTATTGCTGGAAATTAAACAGCTATGTCCTATGTACATATCTTCATGATGGTATACCTTGTTCGTAATCCTTTTTAAGCTCATTAGTGAAATTTTGTGTTGTCTATTGTGTCTGTCTATTGTTGTACTTTTTGGAAATTTATTGCACAGCAGACAGACACCGAACAGAGGCTAATTAATTTTCGAAAAAGGCATCGTACCCGAAAACAAACTTTTGTGGCAAATGGATTTTATTTTTGGAAAATTAAAAGGAAAATCAATTCGTTTGTTCGTCAGAGTTTTCCAAATTTTCGATTTTTGAGTAGATGTAGGTACTACATGTGAAGGGCAAGGGATGTACATAACTCCTGGCAAAAATGAATTTCAACTTTTTAGATTTGGCTTTTTAATTAAAATTAATAAGGTGTTCGAATTCAATCTTCATTAAATTTCTTGTAATTTTTGTTTTGACCTTGATGAGATTATTAATTTATGAAATTGTTATTAGGAGTATGTTTTGTTTTCAAGGTTGAATTAAAAAAAGAGAAAAAAAAGTAGGAAGTACCCCGACCCCAACATCCCAGACGGTTTCCTTTAAGAACATCCCACTTATTGAGAGTTTCGTGTTATAAAAATGTTACTAAGCTATTTTTCTACTATTAGATGGCCAAAACCAGAAATGCGGAGCAAATTTTAGTTACTCGAGTTAAGCTGTGATGCTCTTTTGTACGAGGCTGAGGTAAGCTCGTGTGTGTCCTTTGGATAAGCAACAACTTGGGTTTAGAGCTTCGAACTCGAATTCAGCAACAACTTTATTTCGATTCGACGTTAAAAACACTTAGAAGAAGTGAACAGTATAAGAAGGTTACTACGGATTTAACGGTGAGGTCCCTCCCCTGTCCATATCACCAAACTAGGGACTAAACGTGATTGCTTAAGCCTTGTCCGTAGTACACTAAGAACATAAAAGAAGTGGACTACGGACGGAATAAATGGAGGATTGGAGGGAGAGGGATTTTTAGGACTCAAAAATATCTACGAGTTTGATGGGTAAATGCAGGAGTCAAATTTCCATTTACATTTCTCATCCCTATATATGATATTTTGGGTTGGAAGTGGATGTGAATCGCAAACGTGCGAATGACAAAATACCTTTTAGTTCCGCAGCACCTAAATTCTTGGCTTCGGCATGGTGCTACTTCTACGGAATCGGTATCGTGAATCGGTATTGAATAATTTATTGAAACCGTGAAGGTGACATTTATTTGAAATATATCGTCTAAAAACTAGAAAGCGTCCCAAAGAATAACAGTTTCACTCACTACCATGTTTTCTCCACTTATTAAGATGTTTTGAAACTTCCCTTGTAGAATGTCCAGGTTTCAATTTGAAAGCCTATCTCCTGCTGCTATGGCATTATTTTCAGCAAAATAAAAAAAATGTTGGAGAAGT
Source organism: Scaeva pyrastri (assembly GCA_905146935.1). Classification (NCBI taxonomy): domain Eukaryota; kingdom Metazoa; phylum Arthropoda; class Insecta; order Diptera; family Syrphidae; genus Scaeva; species Scaeva pyrastri. Next base: position 133,246,793 of record LR989927.1, read on the forward strand.
TGAAAACAGTTTTGTAACATGGTCTTTGAATTGATTTCAAAGCTATAAATACTTTTTCTTTTCACCAGAAGTTTTTAAAACTATAGGTAAAGTTCCTTCCTCGTCAAAGAAAGGGCTGAAGGCTCTCAAGTAGCTTATAGTTGAAGAGACGTCTTTTTAGAATCTGAATTTTTAAGTTATATTAAAAATATTTTTGGAGAGATGAAAAATTCGTCCGGAGGCGGCAGACGGCGTCAAAGTTTTGTGTTCCAAATATTTCCTTAGCTGGTACCTTTTCCTTTTTAAGTTCTGCTGTTTCTTTATCAACTAAAATCTTCATCACCACTATTACTAAAATTTTCCAAATCCCATATAATTTCACAGTTATGGCGCCAGAAAACAGAAATTTGAAAAACAGAAAATATTCCCTGGTGTGGCTCAAAATGTTAAAGAGGCTTGGTCCCCACATATTGATAACACATTTATACCAAATTCAAATTTGAAGCCACTTTTTGTTCATAAGATGGCTGAGAACAACTTAAGATGACAGCTTTTTTTTTTAATGAAGGACATTGATCATTTTTTTTTAACTGTCAAAATTTTCAACTCGAACAAATCCAAATGAGATAATAGAAGTTTTGAGGTTTGAAACATTTAATCTTAACTAACTCCCGTCATCCCCATCCAAAGACTCTTGATCAGCATGTTTAATTATGTGACGCAAAAATTCCTCATCTTCGTCATTAATTTTCACCTATCTAATTAAACTTCAACAAAGACAAAAATATAATTCAATAATTCACTTGCTCAAAAAAAAAAAAAAAGAAGAAGCTTCATGCAGCTCAATCTGTCATTAGACATTCTAAAATTTCATTTGGAAAAAGTCTTTGTTTTCTCGCACAACTCTACTCACATACCAAAAGCAACAACAACGAGTGGATAGAAAAAAAAAACGGTTTTTTATCTTAGCCATTCCTCCGTTTCCTATTAGAAAGGATCTATTATATATCCCTTGTGAAACCGGAACACATTTCTTAGCTTGCAATTAGTAAGCGTTTTCTTCCATTTATTTCTTCTTTTATTCCATTTGTCCTCTCTTTCACAAAGAAATCTTCTGTCAACAGCATTTTTCACTTAAAATCTCTTTATGCCTTTAAGGAAGAAAATCGAAAAAAAAATAAAATATAAAATATCCTTATATGTATGTATGTACAAAGCAATGGAAGTTGGGAGTCCTGTGCTTTTGACTCCATCAATCGTGTATAAGAATTCAAAATTGATTCAAATAGGATTAAGATATTCTTTTTTTTTTATTTTACAATGGGATTTCGAATTTAAGGAAAAGAGAAAAATGTCATTTATGTATATAGTATGTATGAGTATGTGTACTGTGTAGTATTTCGTTTTGAAATCGAATGGAATGGCCATTCAAATAAAATATATGTCAATATGTCATGTTTATGTAGAATAATATATGTGCATTATTATGTACCTTACGGGAGTTCAATCAGACGTTTGTATCATGTGGTTGTAGATACATAGATTAAATGGAATGGGAGGAATACATAGGATTTGTATCTTCTTCTTGAAAATCAAATTACTCAAGTAGGATGAATTTAATTCCTTGATGTTGTTCAATTTGCAAATTGAGTGGACTTTTATCCGATATGAAAGAGTTGTGTTATCCAAAATACCGATAAAAAAGATAAGGAATATCGATACAAAATGACGAAAACTACGTTCAAGGATAATAAATATTCCAGACAAAGTAAAGGAAAAATTACAGATTTAGTTTGTATACGCTTGGATCTGTTGATATCGTTAAAAACATGACTTTGACTACAATTGAAGTCCTCATCATTGGTCCGATCCTGGCCTCATTCAACAGGTCTCTCCATTTATCCCACAATAGCGAGCCAAGACACCATCCAGTTTTACATTATCTTGAAATTAAAAAAAAAATATATTCTTTAGATGTATAAAAAACACTAAAACTGTCATCGTACACTGAGGCGTATGTGTATTTTTTTTTTTAATTTGATTAAGTTTTTAAACATATTTTTCTACCACGAAAAGCACAAAAGGTACTTAATTTTTATTTCAAATGCAACGGGCTTATCACTCTTGGGTTTGTTTAAAAACTTTGTTTTTTTTTCAATAAGGAATAATCATACTACCAAAAATTACGTTTCTGATAACTGCGGTAAAATTTTCAAAAAGAAAAATTACAGTTTTTTAATAGGAGTTTTTTTAGAGGAGTGGTTTTCAAATAGAAATAAAACTAATATAATTTAATGGTATGGTCAAAAATATAGCTTTATTATGAGAATAAGAGTTTGCCATTATGTTTTATAAAATGATTTTGGGCAAGTGGCCGCCACGGCTGGCTCGAAAAATTCCCGGCGAGAGACCCAATTTTCGATCACAGTAATTGATGCCGTCAGCAATAACTCGCCGAATAATCTCTTCCAAGGGGTCAATCGTCTCGAGGTAATCAGCATAGAAAAGCGACTTCACATAACTAAACAAAAAGTAGTTTTGGGGTGTATAGTGAAGTTCTCTTAGAGTCAAAGGTTGTCCACATCAGCATCCTCCAATTCAGGAACGAAAAAGTCATTAATCATGTTAATCATGGCTCAATAGCGTTCCCCATTGACGGAAGAACTCATTCGGGCCTTCTTCGATACTCTTCCCCCGAGAAGCAATAGCGTCTTCGGTGCACACTGTACGGCGTCTCTAAAGATGCAAATTATCCACTAGACTAAACGTGGTGCGAAACCGAGCCATGGTTACTCGAATTACCGACTTTGCTGGACAATTATGCTGACCGAATATTGGAGGTATAGATCGAACCGAACCAATATTTTGGCAATATTTTTGCATGATTTTCAAACTTTATTCAATAGTAAGTCTATTGATTATGAAATGACAAATCACACTGAGCAGAAATCCAGTAACAGCTGTCAAAAAGACCAACTCTGAAGAAAGGTTGACAGATCGAAAACCACACGTCTGAAAAGAACACCCTTTATTTAAAATAACTTCTTAGGAAATCCCAATTTTCAAATGCACCAAAAAAGACTTTTCAGTAGAAAATAAAAGACACTTTGTACTCTTCCCCAAATATTGCCACAAAAATATCAGATTCTGACCTTTAATGGTAAGATTGTATTCAAAATGGTGGCAATTTGCCACTTTCCTGCACAAAAGCGGTAACAGAATAATTTCAGTTTTTGGTATTAATTATTCAAACCATTTCTAAGTTGCTCCTTTTCTGATGGCCCAATGCCAAGAGGGGTTTAAATACAGTACCTACTTTAAAAAAATATGAAATAGTCCTTTCGAAAGCATTAAGGCGTTATTCCTATTAGCTTTTATTATATGCAAAACCTCTCAGCCATTTTGTGTGTATATAGGAAGGTAGTGAAATGACAATTCAGGACAATGAACATAATTTCGAGTTAGGTTAAATGGAAAATGATTATTGTTTATTTAAATGCATTCAAATGCATATGTATGAAAAATTCTGCATGAGAAAAACTTTAAGATTAAAAAAAAAGGACATGTCAGGTTCTCACTGAGCATCATGAGGCGTTGTCCACCCATCGCGAAGAGAGAAAAATTATTTAACTTATGCGATGCACTCGGTCTTCCTCATCCTCGTCGTCGTCCTCGCATATAAAGCATAGAAATTTTGCACAAAATTTCACATGAAACACGTATCGCCTTCTAAATCTACGAGCACTACGAGAAAATGGTATGGTAATTTTGTTCTTATTCGTATGAGGAAATTTTCAAAAATAAAATCACTCATAAAAACACGAACGACAAAATTGGGCAAAAGTGCCGGGAAACTTATTTACCGTATATTCAACATCCTTCGTCTGTGTTTGGGCAAGGGGGGGGGATGACCAGGATCAGAAGGACTCAGAGGAGAAGTGTGTTCGCAGATTTGAGATACTATCAAAACCGTTGTTGTCGTTTGGGGAAAACATGGACCGTCGCTCTTCGCGTCTCGTTTTAGTCGGTTGGGGGTTGGGGGCAAATAGTTTTGTGATGTTAGTCGGGACGGGAACTTGAACACAGTGCACAGATATCCGTTCGGGACATTTTTCCAGTCACTTATGTTTCTGACTCTCAAATGAAAATTAGTTTTCCTAGTTTTCTCTATGCATGTAGTCCTTTTTGCCATATCTCACTTCTCACGGTACATATATTCGTTTCGTATGTGAATGTGAATGTGGGTGCTCTCTGTGAAGCACAAGGAAGTGAATGATATCGGCTAAGGGACAAACAACTGCCCCCAGCAGCAGCGCCATTTGCCTCCTGGGGGTATGGTATATAGTGTGGGTGGAAAATATCTGCTTCGTCTCCTCTCTTCTCGTCTCCTCTCATCCTGTTCCGTCTGGGGGTCTGTTATCGAACGGCGAAAACTCAATTTCCTTTAGATTTAGTAAGAATTTCAGTCTATGTGTGGTGGGTGGTGATGTATAGACGAGCAGAAAAACGAATGAAGTCCTGTGTAACTGTAAAACTAATCGATTTTTCATCTCCTTCATTTTTTTTTTGTTTCTTTTTGAAAATAGCTACTTCGAGTAGAATTCATATTATCAACAAATCAACGACAAAAAAAAATACGATTTTCCTCTCCAGAACATGTTAGAAGTACAGATAGCCCGCCGGTAGCTGGGTATATTGACTTGGCTACGACTGGAAAGGATATTTAATTTAAGGATTTCAAATGCAGATAGATCCGTCTCGTCTGTGTATTGATATCGCACAAATCAAACACCTGTTTCATTTTGTTAATTCTGATCTTCTTGATTTTTGTTTTTACTTATTCTTCTTCTTCTTTTTCAGAGCCATGAAATTCATAATCTGGAGGCATACACACAGTATAAGGTGTCAGTTCAGGTATTTAATCCAGAAGGATTGGGACCCGAAACTACGATATTGGTTATGACGGACGAAGGAGGTGAGTGGATTTTAATGTTTTTACTTTTATTGTGTACTTTTTTTGGGAGTAGGTGAAAGTTATCACATATGGTTCGAGTTTATTTTTTTGAAAGAGGAAATGAAAAACTCACTTAGGGATTTTGTAGTTATTTTTTTAAACTTATTTCATTCTTTGGATGCAGAAGTTTATTTTTGTATTTTAAGGAAATAAGTGAGATTTTAAAATAGACCTTTATTTAGATTTTACAATGAGTTTAAATAATTTGAAAATATCTTTAAAGCCGTGTTAAAATTTAGAAAACTAATCTTAAAACAAGCTTGAAGTTTAAATTGGAATACATGCATGCATCATATGATGTTTGTTTTCCTATCTGGTCCTACTTCGACAACTGTTACTAATTCAAGAGTTTACGGTCTTCAACGCCACCTCATTAGGGGTCTGTTGTTGACAGTCTCATCTGAATCTACAGAGCTTAATTTTTATAATAACTTACTTTACTTTATCAGGTTCGTGATCCATGTAGGATTTATGCCTAAGACACGCACATTCTCTGTGACCCCAAGAACGTTGCTTCCAGTCATCCAGACCAAGCGTTCTAGTATCCGCGATGACTTGGTCTTTAAACCGAAGGTTCGGTCTTCCTTGACACCTCGAACCATGTGGCTGGGATTCGGAGATGCTCTTAGCTGGAGCGTTATTGTCCATTCGCTCGATGAGTCGACGTGTTTTAACTTTTTGATATGGTCCACATCTTTGTATAGCTCATAGAACTCGCGGTTCTCCTTCATTCGCCTCCTTCGCACATAGGACCAAATATTCGAAGAAGAATTTTTCTTTCGAAAGAGCCCAACAGCTGCTCTCCCGTTCTGCTTATCGTCCAGCACTCATCACCATATATAGCAGGACTGGCAGTATAAGAGTTTTGTAGAGCAAGCCTTTTGTAATTCAAGAGAGGAGTTTAGAACCCAAGTAGCAGCGGTTTCCTACAGGGTAATTCTTCGCCAGTGTTCCAGATCGATATTGAAGAAATCACGTTATAGCGCATTTCCTTGCCGAAACCTTGTACAAGTTTCGAAGTTTACAGAAGACCTATTTCCTAGTTGTATATTGCATCTTATATTTTCCAGAGTAACACGACACAACTTAATCAGTTTTCCCGGGATCCCGAGTTCGTCCATCGCCCTATAGAGTTCTTGACTATGGATTTTATCATATGCTGTCTTAAAGTCGATGAAAAGATGATGTGCCTATAGACTTGAAATTCGTTGGTCTTTTCCAGGATTTTTTAATAAGCTTCGCAAACAAATCTGCCATAGCGTATTCAATAAACGATTGTTCTTAACAGAATAAAGTTAGATGCGTAACGCCTTAGTTAATTTTTCCGTTTTAAAGAAGCATCAATACAAAGACTATGGAAATCTCAGTTCCATTGAATCAGTCACTTGTAGGTATGTACCTTGCCTATTCGTTTGAACAAGGAAATGAAGCATTTCGATATTTTATGTTACAATTTACTGACTTTAAAAAAAATAGTTATCAAAAACAGTAAAACAAAATGGGCAACTTAGTTTTGAAAACCAATCTTCAAAATCAAATTTTGTTCTTATATCTATTTTGAAAAGTATATTTCCTTAAAAACACTTACCCCTTTTCACCCTAAAAATAGCAAAATTTGAAAATCCGTCACCGAAAACTGATTCTTAAAGACAATCATTTAAACAATTAATATAAGGCCTTAAAATTTTTCAAAAGTTTGCTTACGACTTTCATCTTCTAAGTTCTTCAATTGCTTTCTTCACTTTGTGACCCCATTAAGACAACCGTTTCCATTTTTGATAGATTATATGACATGAGAAACACCTCAGGCAAGACATCGCCAAGACCATTCCGTCGTTGTATTGAAATTGTAACACTGCTGATAACAGTAGAAGTAGGATCCAACTGCGGATAGAATTTTAAGGGTTGCTCGAGTCTCGAATAGATGTAAATGTTGGTACAATTGATATAACCCTTGTGCATTTCGAAGGCATGTTCGTAGAGTACGATAAGTATTAAGCTTTTAAGGTTTTATCTGCAACCAAACTAGCTCAAAACAAAAACGCGACGAAATTGAAAATGAAAATCAACGCATTTTGAAGCATCAACATAAGTGGTCTTAGGCGTCTAGTAACTCATGATTTTATATTTTTGTTTAACAGCGATATATAAGAGTTATAAACACGACAAAGCGTTCCTACAAATAAAGTGAGAAATTCAAAACTAACTTAAAAGTCTGCGAACATACCCTTTAATTTTTGTTTTCCTATCTGTCAAAAAAATACAAAACAAAACGCATACAACTGTGGATACGTTTTTTTGGGAAATCCTACTTCACATTATTTATAAAACAGTCTAATTCAGCTGCTTGTCATTTAAAGCAGGAGAATGCTTTCTCTTTCTGGGAGTTAAGCCGATGTCTCATTTCTTGTCTAATAAACACATCGCTCAGCCCCCGTTGATTTACTAAATTTAGTGACACAACAGTTCGTTCAAAACTATGACCTAGCGACTTTTAACTTTCTAATACTTCTGGTTTTCGAGTGACGAAGAATGTGCAAAAAAAGTTTTAAGCCAGCTTTTTTTGACATGACAATCAACGCATTGTTTAGTTATGAAAAACTTAATACCCGGCATTCCTTCAAAAGTAGATTTTAAATTATTAGTTTTGAAATAAGTCAAGTGTTAATTAATATTTAAAAAACCCAAAAAGAATTTCATGCATAAATATTTATTTCACCCTATATAAAATAGAATTTTTGAAATCGGTCTTAATACATCCTTATTACTGTTCAAAGATAAAAGACACTTAATTAACAAAACAGCAGAAAATCATTAAGCTCTAATCTCATTAATAAAGATTTTTAATTGTGCTTATTAACTCGAAACTGAATTCCTTCACATCCTATAGAACTTTTAATAGTACTTAAGATAAGAATGCTTAAAAATACTGAATACTGAAAATACCATGACAACTGAAGCCACATCTCTATAATACATACATATAAATTTAAAGCCTTTTCATTTGAATTAGACTCATTAAATTCCCTCATTTGTATTTTATTAAATTAAAACAAATCTCTAACCTCAAATTTCCTATAACAGTCATATTTGTATATATTATCTAAATTTATCAAAATATATCGTTTCCAAATATCTTTGGTTTTGCGGAAATATCTGAGCTCGTCTCCTTGTCGTTTCCCGTCGTGCGTGCGTCGTCGGTCGTCGTGCGTCGTATTGCCGTTTGCCGCTCTCTCAACATAATCCCTGAGCCTATGCTCATTCACAATGTAACATTTGGTTCATAAACCACACTCGTTTATCACTTATGCAAATTCCAGAACATAACTTCATCACCCATTTTACCCAAGAGATATATTTCAAAATTCTTGACAACGACCACCATAAATGAATGGCAGTGTGTCTAGACCGGAAATTAAATGTGACTACATTACAATAAGCTTTCGGTTGTTGTGGTACGGTTCTGCTGCTATACCAGGATTTGATGATTTTGATTATTATTATTATTATTCCCGAAGGCTTAAATAATTGTTTAAGTTCATCTCTCTATCAAGTATCTATACAGATACACTATACACATACTTGACACTCGAATCTTGTAGGTTGTTTAGTGTGTGTCAATTAAGATACATTACTCTAGATGGAGATGATGATGATGTGAACATGAATATAGAGATTCCAGACAATAAATGTTTCCATTATTTTAGATAGAAATTTATAACAATTACTAAATAAAATGTTTACACTTTGGAAAATTATGATTTCTATATTTCACAGGGCAGGGCAGGGATGTGGTATCAGAGATAATCTTAGGAGGAAAATGATTTACAATTTTGGGATTTATTTAAATAACTTGGGGTCATTTCATGTTTATTTAACTCAGTTTTTTTACATTTCAATCCTTGATCTTGTAGTTTAAGGATTAAAGTAACTTAATAATTGTAGAGTCATGAGAAAGTACATAGTTCTTTATTAATGAAAAGTTATTGTTTTTGAAATGTTCTTGGAAGACTAAAAATAATCAATCAATTGAAATATCAAAAAATTTATTATCAAAGCTGTAAACTTTTTCTGGTAAATTATATGTGTACATAAAATCTATTCATAACAATTTTCCTTAACTAATGAAGCTTATGTTATATCAGTCTTAAGAATTTTGTTTGTAATGAATATCGATTTTTTTTCAAAAAAATGAGTATACGCCTGTGTGTACAATAAATATTTTTTTCTAGTCTTAACATAAAGGATTTTCCCATAGGGACAGGTTAATTTTGATAGCTCGTGGTTACCCCATTGTTTCTTTCACTTTCTATTAAAATATCATGGCATGATAACTTTATTATCAACATGTAGGTGTTCTCAAGTTGGAAGTTGATTCTCATTTTTGTCGTAAAACCATTTTTAGCGATGAGGCCCAGTTTTGGAAAGAATACGTGAATAAGCAAAATTGTCGGATTTGGGACGACACCAATCCACGCGAGAATCATGAGGTGCCAATGCCAGCAAATAAAGTTAATGTTTGATCCGTACTTCTTCGAAAATGATGTTGGGCAGGCCATCACCGTCAACGGTGATTTCTATAGGTCAATGATCACCAACTTCTTGTGGTCTGAATTGGATGACACCTTAGGCATATGGTTTCAACAGGGAGGCGCTACGTGCCACACAACTCAAGATTCAATCAATATCCTGCTTCTGCACGGAGTGGTTTAATGGCATGGTTATCTCGCGCAAAATTGATGTGAATTGGCCACACAAGATCGCGTGTTTTGACCCGTTTAGACTTTTTCTTGTTGGGCCCTTGATTGAAAACCCTTTAGATTATAATCATAAAGGATCCAATTTAATTTTTCAACTCAGCTATGACTGCTTTTAAACTAATTTTGAACTTAAATAACTCGGCTGTTCTGTAACTGTTCTTTTCCAACACTTCCTTATACATTTCTTTGCCAAAATAAAAGCTGGTATTTGGGAAAAAAGATTCTTAGATTTAAAACATCCTTGGAACACGGGACAAGTCAGTCGTTATCACCGGGGTTCCTAAGGGCAGTCATTTATGGCCATTTCTTTTTTATTCAATAACTAGCTTTTGTCCACTGCTTCGTTCACGTTAAATTCGTGGTAACAGGTTTCCTCTTTCCTGAATTAGAACATAGAAGAGAACTCGGAACAGAATATTATTTTGATACGCTACTGTAGACGATATTAATATGTTGTTCCATTTGGGGATAGAATGTAAAGATTCTGAGTATTAGACATACGCAAACATGCTACATTACATACAATTGACCGTGGGAGAAGCACGGCTTTTCTAAGTTCAGCCCAGCCACCTATAACGTTTGTCATTGCGTTTTGTTAATGGTCATAGCGATGCTAAGCTTCGGACGAAATTGTAGCTTTTAAAACTGGATCATTACTTTTTCACTCTTTCTTAAGTGTCGTCTTCGGTTAATTTAGTGGTGCTATAATGATAATGCGGCCAAGTTGTGTGACACGAAGTCTCGTCCCATAACAAAATCTCGGGGCATCCCAATTTTGCATAAGCATGACTGGGACGCTTAGTTTATGATATTAGTGTGGATTCGTTTGTATCATACAACCTGTACTAATTTTGCGGAGAGTCTCACACAAACTTCTGGAGGGCTGGAGGAAGATTGAAAAAAGTAAGGCTGGTATTTTTCATTGGTAACAAAGAGTCTGTGTACCGATTTTTAGCTTCCTACCTTGATAACAGCAAAATTTCTCATATAAAATTTTACCCCTTCTCCTTTTTAAGGGGAAGTGGAGGGTTAGAAAGAGACATATTAGCCCATGTCACTTTCCACCAATTTCGCATTTATTAGTATGGAATGGATGGATGATCGAAAAAAATATTTTGAAAAAGCACTTCCGCATCTATACATTTTTTGATTGTTGGGATAAATATGAAAAAAAAACTTTGTGGAAAAAGTAATACACCATGGGGTGTTGGAACCGTAAAGTTTTTAGGTTCCTTAATGGCTCCAAAGACCTGGTACTAATCAACGGAATGATACATATAAGAATCAGTACTTACATATTTTTAATAACCACACTCTTAGTTCATCTGGCTGATTCATTGGACAGTAAATTTAGTTTTCAACGAGAGGGAGAAGAGAGAAATGTGAAAGAAGGATCCGGAGCTGAAAATATTTTTGACTCCAAACCATTTAATGCCTATACCATCGTTCTTCCAAAATATGGAACTTACAATATTTCTCTTATGACATAAACTTTATTCACTTAATTACAGCGGTCATGTAAGGTTTATTAGTTAAGGTTTCCTGTGTAATAAAATCATGAAATAGTCTTTTACAGCCAGTTCAACAATAAAAAATCATTTGTTTTCAATGCCTTCGCGATTGACAATGATGAACTGTGCAAAGTCGTCTTTAAGCCAGTGAATCCTTTTTTACAGACTGAAACTGGTTGAACACCAAGTTAAAGTTGTTCCACTCTCTAGGCAACTTTATCAATTTCTGAGAAAGAAGATTTTCTAGTTACATTTCCGATTGTCAAAAGAATGGTTTTTAAGTTAAATCTCATAATTCTGATAGACCTTGCTAAGCTAAACTTAAGTTTATCGTCTAAATTTCCATAGTGATTTAACATTAGCAGTTCGAAGATGATTTATTATTTGACAAAAGCTACTCGAACAATGTGTTTCTCTCGAAGTGATTGTCAACATGAACCCATTCCCACTGCAAAAGATCACTATAGGTATTTTTTCCAGAATTATGTAGGTAGGTTATCTGTACAGACAATATTTAAAAACTCATATTTAAAAATATTATCCGGGTTAAAAATCAAGTACTCTGACCCTTAAATACAATTCAAGCCAATATAATTTATTACAAAAATACAAGTCAAGCTATAAAGCAATGAAGATTAATGTGTTTTTAGTCTTTTATTCAGTTTCCATTTATGTACATATTTTGTGTTCATTTATTTAAATTCAAATCGTTCAAAAAAAAAAAAAAAAACTCGAAAGAAGATAGCCAGTAGATCCATATTTCATTTACAGCCGCAGTTAAGTATGTATAGGGTTTATTGACTTTCATATAACAAAAAAAAGGAAAAACCTTTGAAATCTGACATAAATTTATGTTTAAAAAAAAAGGTTAATATAAACATTCACGGCCCATACAGCAAACGTTTTCCTTTCAAAATCAAAAATCAAAAACCAAAAACCAAAAAAAAGGAAAAAAAATAGAATCATAAAAAACACTTGCTGTCATTATGAAAGGATTAACCTTTATCTCCTGTGGATGTTTTAACCAAATAAAAATATTCTAAACAAAATAAAATAATATTGGTCTGTTCGGCTACACGCCATCCATATAAAAGTGCTTATTTTGAATGAAATTTCATTTCAATACCATTCCCTAACCCAAACTTAAAATTCTTGCCCTTTTCCACCCTCCCACTTTGTAAAAAAATCTAACGGAAATATTGCTCCTTTGTAGATAACTCCCAAAAAACATCCAATAAACACATATCCCTACGTTGATATTTCCGGAATCATCCTTTTTCCCCTTTGTATTGGTGTGAGTCCTTTTTAGCCCAACCATACATGTGTGTGTGTGTGTGTGTTTGTGTTGGAAGAAGTATCTTCTGATGCCACAAAAATATACATATAATAATTCCCGAAGAAGAAAGTACGACAAACATTAACATCTGCTAGAAATTCATCTCGGTTTTATGAAAAAAGGATTCGAGCCGAGGCAGAAAGGCAAAAGCCATATCCAACAAAACAGTTCATGCATAATTTATTCCCAGCCAAAAGTTGATCCCCCTCACCTGATTAAAAATAAGCCCTATACTCCAAATCCGAAGCGAAAAGAAGCAGCACGAAGTGTACAGGAAAGAAGGGCAAACGCAGGATAAGAAGAAGGATATGGCTGTCTGTATTCCCAAAGTATTTAAAGTTCGTATAAGGCAAAGGGCCAGGGCCAGAGTTGGAGTCAGAGTCAGAGTCAGGGCCTCAGTGGTGGTTCTTGGCTTCGGCTTGATGTTTGTGTGCATCAGTGTGTAGGCTAATCCCCGAAAGGATTAAACAAAATGAAAATAAAAGGAGCACACAAAAAGCAAGACTAAAGAAAAAAACACATCCTTAAAACCATCATCCACCCCACATCCTCTGTGCACTCTGTGCCCCTGCCCATCATCAGGATTCAAAATTCAGGATTCAACATTCACGATTCACGATTCAGGAACCAAAAGCCAGGGCACAGAGTGCGGAGTGCGGAATGGCAAGAAAATGTTAAGAAATCCTCGCCAAAGTTTATGATCCTTTTTCGCTAAAAATATGTTCATGGAAATCAAGAGGATAATTTTTCAACGCAAGTCTAGCTATACAGATACGAATATCACAGGCAGGATATGCCTTACCTGTCCTATCAATTTCTGTGAACCCGAACTCATGTACAGGTGAAAGAACATCGACGAAAGGTTACACCGTTCCCATCGGAAGGTATCGATGTGAATCCGGCGGCGCGGTCTTCACTTTGGCTGTCCTTCAACAACCCTTAAGACGTATTTCACTCTTATCCAGTATAGAAGAAAAAGAAGAAGAAGAAGAAGAAGGAGTCTTGTTTGGCTCGATATCGTGAAGGCGGGTGACAGAACAGAGGTAATGTGCACCGTGCAGGGCTGTGTTTTATTTTCAGCTCTTCCATCAGTCAGGTCGCGGCAAGGATAACTTACTTCGGTTTGGTGTAAAACCTTTCAACAGCCAGCCAGAGCGTCAGGGCTCAGGATATACAAGCGTAAGGCGAAGAAGTATTCCTTTCAGGATTTTTGTTTTTTTTTTTTCTTTCTGTGAGGTGTGTGTATTTCTGTATCGTTGTAGCTAGGTGAGTCCTTGGGCTCTACTTTCGCGCTTTGAAAGGTTAGGGTAGGAGGCGTTGGCTTAAGGTTAGGTTTGGGTGAAGATACAATAAAAGTTAATATTTTCTTTGGTTCTGGGGCTCTTTGTTGTACTTCTATTGGAACAGTGAACATTTCTTTCTTCTCTTTTTCATATTCTTTTCTTTATTATCCATTTTGATGTGGTTCCAATGAAATACCTAGACTCTAGACAACATTGACAGATTGTGGTGGCGACGACTACAACGACTACAACGACGACGACGACAATAATGTTTATAAGTTTCCAAGGAGGGTTAAGGACAAAACGAAGACGAAGCCCTACAATATACAATACACTTGGAGTCAGTGTCAGTGTTGTTGTCGATGTCGGGTTAAAGTGTCGGTTAAGGTGTTGGATTGTCTTGCTCCGCGGTCTCCGAAGTATTTTCTTTCTTACTATTTTTTTTTTTTTTTTGAAAACTTTTTTTTTATGGCGCTATTTTTTGTGTGTTCCATTCCATTGTTAAATTTAATGTTTTAATATTTTATATTTTGACCAAACAATCTAGAAGTTCAAATATTGTTTCTTCATTGTTCGCTCAATTTGTACATCCAGGGTAAAAGAAGACCCTCAATTGAAAACTTTCGGTCTTCGAGTGGTGGGTGGGGGGTGGGGAGATTTTATCAGTAAATTCGCTGTAGGTGGTTAATTGTCTGACTATATACAAGAACAGTTAGTTACAAAAATATAGATAAGAAATAAGAAGGAAACAAGATTGCTTTTATACTTTACTTCGTATATAAATTGGAAGAAAAAGGTTTTTTGTTTTAGCGCACAATATTTCTCCCCTTAGTTTCTATCGGTTGAGATGGTATTGATTTTTGGATTTTCCTCTAATGATGGGGAAAAACAGGAGCATTTCAAAAAGGATGAAATGTTAGTATTAGCAGTTTGAGGAGGTTGAAATTCTTAAATGAAGTTATAGTAGGTATCTGCTTGGAAACTTTGATTATAAAAGAAAAAAACAACAACGAAGAAAAAGTAACAAAACAATTAGATCTTCTTAAGAACCTCGTAGAAGAGCAGAAAGGTACTTAAGACCTGGGAAAAATAAGTTGTTAAAAAGGTTTCTTATTGTTTCTAATTATTTGATTTAAATTGAATTTGAAATTATTGTTTGATAAAATAAAGAATTAAGTTTAGTTAGAGTTTTGTTTGTTTGGGGCTCAAAGAATATATGATTCATTTTCTTTTCCCTAAAAACTTTTTGACATAAAAGTCGTAAGCTGGACAAATTTTACGGTGGGCTTTACGAGTTTTAGGTATTTTTACAAGTAAATAAGAATTTACTTGCTGTTTGTTGAATATAAACAATTCAATAGTGACATTTTAGATTTGTAAATCTGAGCTTAGAATCGTTTGTATCATTCAACTCCATCTCTGAATTCTGAAGATACTAGGCAAAAGAATTTAAATTCGAACATCATTATTTTGTCGGGCTGGAGTGACGAATGTCCAATCCATTTTATTATCAACTTTGTCAATGTCTGTCTGCCAAACGCTGTTCAAGTCCAAACCAACCAATTTCTAAGTTATAGTTATATTTTAACTATAAACTTGATTTGTTAGATTTTTCTAGCTTAAGTTTCAATACCATCGAATGTTACTGAAAAATGTACAGCCCTCTATATATACCTCGTATCAGTTCGGAAGAAAATTTTGTCCGAATTGTTCGAAATCGGAGAATTTTCTATCGAGGTATCCGTTCCGATAAGCATTTCCCATAAATCTTCCCACAAGGTACATCGCATTGCTGCGCTCAGCAGTGCAAAGCGATTAGGCAACAATTTTTGACAGCTACGCGTTGAATTTCTTCAGAAGTCGTCCGATAAAAAATGATTGCAGAATTTATTCGGAAATTTAAACTACAAAATTTTAAGTAAAATATTAAAACGAACGTGATTGTTTGCTTCATTTTATTTATTTTCGCAACGGATACCTCGAAAGTAATCTGAGTTCCGATCGGAATGAAAATTCGTTAAATTCTCCGAACGAATCTCTCGATAGAGCTGATAGTCTTCTAAACTTATAACACATTAAAATTAGATATGTAACAAATTTATTAGTTTTGCAAGCGAAAACTTTTCAAATTTCGAAAACTTAAATTCAAGTTCCTAAAAAAACAATTTTTACTGTGATAATAAGGTTTCAGAATATTTTCTAGTTTACTATTTTAAAAATATAAACATTTCTTATTTTTAAATAGCGTTTTTATATTTTTTAAAATTTAACATAGAACCCATTTTGCACAAAATACTGAAGAAGTTTACTCAAAACTTGAGTCTAAAGATTTATAAATGTTCTTGTTTCAGTAAAAAGAACAGTTAATTAAAGTTTGCAATGGTAATTGTTTCATATAAATTACAAGGAACATGGAGGTAGTGTTCTTTAGAATACTCCTTAGTAGTTTAATCACAATATCTCGTTCATTCGGCCGGGCTTTGACATTTCAAATAGAAATTATATATTTCTTATGGGACAAATTTAAATATTACCTCAAGCGTTTCTATGGCCTTATATCGTAATATCGTAAACACCCGAGCAAAGCAAAAGTAGATCTATGTGTTTTCTATTCGGTCGGGCGTTTGACAACTGAAAATATTCGTTGAAAGTTATTTTTTTTTTCTGAATTTTGAAAATTGTAGCTTGTTAACGCCAGACCGACTATACGCTATATTGTGATTAAGCTATGAAACCTAAAATTTTTTCGAATTCCAACACTTAACAACAATTACAAGTGCTCATATAAATTAACAAGAAGATTAAAAAGGTGGATGGTTACCACGCCTTCCAAGTCAAAAACTTACAATTTCTGCAAAATTTCATATTGCTTCGATAAATATTAAAATTTGGTATGATCCATTTCCTCAACTAGCTTATTTTGAAAATATTGTAAGTTTCTTAAGTTTTTTTGGCTTCGGAGTAAGGATGATTAAAAAATATTGGTTAAATTTAGTCCTGTTAAATGTTTGTACTGGCCAAGAACTTGGCTGAACTTGCATTGTCACTTGATCTATTAGAATTTAAATCATTTGGTATATTAACATTTCTTTTAATAGCACTTTAATAGCTGTTTCCAATATTTAATAGTTTGTTTTTTTGAGGAAAAAAAATCAATATTAAAATTGCATTATAATTCCACCAAACCTTTAATTCTACCAAAACAAAAATATTAAAAAAAAAAGTTAGTTTTATAGACAAATCATTTTAATTCGTAAGTTCAGTTCAGTTTTTCTTCCAACAAACAACATAATATTCAAAACCATATTTTTTTTAAAACTGAAAACATATACTTTATGAATGTATTTAAAAACACTCATTATAACTGAGTGTCTCTAAACAGCAATATCATTTACTTGAAAACTTTCAAAACTAATTTCAAACATTGAAGATTACTAATCAAAAAAGTTTGTGTTCCAAAACAATTGTTCATGAAGTCACTTTAGGCCCTCAGACACATTAACGCAACAGCAATATCTCACAAGAAAAAAAAAAATTAAAACCTTGAGGAAATCAAAACTTAAGGCCCCATCAACCACCATCTTCCTTCCTTCCTTCTTTCCTATAATTTAAACAACAACAAAAAAAAAGGAAAATTAAATTCAACGACTTCTGTTTCCTTTTTTTTTGTTTTCAGTTTTTATTTGATACTAAGTCAAAAGTTAAAGATTTAACAATTTTCGACTTTTTCACGCCAATCATAGAGGATTTTTCATGCCATAAGGTCCTGACCATCACGGAACGAACCGGACCAGACCAGACCACCCATTTACCACCACCGCACCCCATTCCACAAAAACATCAACCTAATAATCCCTTCCATTTTCTCGTAGCACCAAATAGCTAGTCCTTTATTTTTTTTTACTTCGGCGTCGGTTTGTTGGATGGATGCTGCTGCTGGTTAGGATCGACTATGCTGATGGCAAAATAAGAAATTAACCCAAGAAACAAAAAAAAAGAATAAAATTGAAAAAAATAACAACAAAAATAATGTTATTTCAAAGAAGGTTTTATTTTTAGGAATCAAATCACCCACTTCAACCATAAAAACAAAAATCACTCGAGGGAAAAGAACAAGAGCAGTGGAACAAAGTTAAGGACTCAAACGTTGAGTTGAATGAAAAAAAAAACCCAGCGGAAACTTTTGTACCGAACCGACAAAGACCACCACCGCCGTCGCCGTCGCCGAAAAACCGCCATCAATTAGTAGAAGGGATATTGTGTCTTCTGTCTCTGTCTATCCCAGTGTAATTTTTTTTTGTCACATACGTAAATACCACTACCACTACCGCAGCCAATTAAATATTCTTTTAGGTGCGGTTTTTGTGTAACTCGTTTCAAATTAAAAACAAACATTGAATGCCAAGAAAAACACTGTCCACCGGAACTACATCAACTTCTACTCCGCTCTGTCCTGTCCTGCTCCGCCCCACTCCGCTCCGCATATGGCCCGGAATAAAGGTCCTTATTCTGGTTATTGTCGACGAAGGCAGCAAAGAATAGAAGACAAGATTCTTGGTCCTGAATTCGTATATCTAGAACTTTACCTGTATAAAGTACCAACTATGGGAAAAACCGCACCCAAAAGGAATTAATATTCGACTTTGGACAATTTCGTCCTTTTTTTTTCTTTGCTCTATCCGTTTCCGGGCAGGGATGATATATTTTCTTTCCCACCAAACCACGATAAATTCTTCATAGAAAAATTAAATAACCTGTGGTTTTATACGTTTTTTTTTTTTTTTGAAAAGTCACAAATAATATAAATTTTTTTTCCTAAATTTTTAAGTTCAGCAAAATATCCTTAGGATTCAAGGGAATAAAAACCCTTTCTCCATGTTGATAACAAAAATAGAATTGCATGCATCCTTTTTTTATTTGTATTTCATTTATTGTTGCAACAAAACGGGCAATTTGAAAATGTATGGAAAATAGTTGAAAAGTTTTCCAAGAAATCGAAAATTCAAGAAATATTAAAAAAAAAAAAGAATACGCTACGATTTGTGGGATGAAGAATATTAAATCCTTATTTCCATTATAGAGCGGACAATGAAGATAGAAGTGGTTCTGGTTGGTTGTGGGAAGATGAGATCGGGGGTGTTTCGGTTGTGCAGACAAACATATTTTCTTGGTGTTGCACATTTTTCATTCTTTTATTGTGATGGTAATTTCACTCTGGCAACTTCAACTCAACCATACTAAACGTTATCCTGAGGAAAAAGCGAAAATCCCTAGACGCTTTGTGGTTCTGAGTGTTCCACTGCATAGCAAAGCCGATGACAACAGTGGGTTTTTCATTTTCATAAAGGGTGTCCCATAGCTTAGGAAAGATTTGAATTTGGCATTATTTGTGTAGAGAAAGCGTTGCATTATTTACTGAACACTGTAACAAAAATGACAAAATTTTGACAGAAAGCTAAGGTGCTATCTACATTGGTAGCTTTTCTGTCATAAATTTTGTCAAATATTTTCAATTCTAAAACTTGAGTTGGTAACAATGCAATAACTTCAGATTTTGTGTTAATTTTGAAACACCCTTTATTCAATATTTAGTAATAATGATAATAATCGTTCAACTTTAATTCAGTTTTTAATTAAAAAAAAGTCAGGAAGTTTTATATTAAATATTGTAGGCTTCAATTTGTTAATTTATTTTTGCATAAAGTTTACTGAACTTAAATTTATTAAATTTAATAATTAAATTTAATGTGTTATAGACATTATGTAATTATTGGTCACGCAAGTCCCAGAGTCCACTGCCATTATATTGAAATAATTGGCTTATGTTCACCAGTGGCAGAAATGAAAAATGATTTGATTAAAGATTCTTGACTGAAAAATTTCTCCTTGTCAAAAGGAAAATGTGATTGTATTCAATTTGTCAATAAAAAAAAATTCTAAAAATGTATTAGGAAAAATTCAAATATTTTTAAATTGAATATTTTAAGTATACACAAACATAATTTGATATCTTTTGATTTTGGCTGAGATAAATGAAAGTCGTTAAAAGAACAAGTTATATTCTAGTCAAAATATTGTGAAAATTTCAGAACGAATGGCATGTTTATGAAAATTGGTACAAACTTTCGTCATTATAAGCAAATGACGAAAAGTCCCCGAAAATTTCATTAAAAGTTATTTGACTAATATTATATATGTATGGACTTATGTGAAAGTTTGGAAGGAAATTTGGCGCAAGCTTTTTATACCGATTTCTTTTAATTATTCAACCACGCCAGAATGGCTGAACGGATTTGGATGAAATTTTATTAATAAAAAAAAAAAACAGACTTTTGACTCAACTCAAAAACTTTTATTTATATGATGTGCATTTATATTATTATGTATCTATCCCTTACGATGCCGAGACGAGCCCCTAGTTTATTATAGAAAAGTTTTCGGTACCTACTTTTAAAAATCGCTTCTAAGACATTTAAAAGTTCGAAAGTATCAGAAAATACCTTGAGTAATAAAGGGTGTTTTTTAAGCTAAAAAAAAACTTTCAGTAATGACACAAGGAAGAAATATTATTGAAATACATTTTTCATTATAACAACTATTGGTATGTATATTACTTCGTAAAATTAAGTTCTAAGAGTCCAATTTTTTACTATTTTTCCAAATGTCTGGACATATGGCTTCAATGACGTCTTGGATATTGTCTTCTAAATGATGCAAGAGTTGTTCGGTTTGTCGGAATAAGCCAAAGAGGCGCTAAGTCACATAAAGATAACATGGTTGGCTAAGCGTGTAATATTACAAGTTGTGCCGTCGTGATAGAACCAAATGTCGTCATTTTTATCTGATTAATTTTGGAAATAAATAATAATTAGTCAGAATAGCGCTCGACATTGACAGTCAGTGATGATAGCTATATCTTCATCAGTCAATTTTAGTGGATACAATAATAATTCGTCACCATTGACGACTTGAGAATTGTCTTCGCATCATATGTATGTATGTACATATATGCTCTTCATCAGTCTCAGTATTAATAACGTAAATTTGCATAATCTAGAGGCGTTGGCGTTGTTGAATTGCCAAACCTTGCTGTACAGAAATTTCAACACCATTTCACATTCGGAACTGTTAAATCACAGACAACAACCATCGAAATAGCTTAAAATAAACAAAGATTCTTTGTTTATCATGTGATAGGTCAGAAATTCGGTTTCCAGTTTTATTTCTTCGAATGAAAATTTTAAAATTGTTTGTACCTGATTTCTTTTTGTACAAAAACGTTGCCGTATTTATAAGTCTAATTTTTATTTTTTATAAAATGTCATTTTCACGAATTTTCTTATGGCGAAATTTTCGAAAAAAAATACCTGTATCTCAAGAACGGATACAGATATCCACTCCAATTAAATTTTGTTCGACAGGCTATAACTTCGAAAGATGCAGAAAGGACTTTTATAAAAATTTGTCAAGCGGTTTTTTCGCATTAGCATTTCAAAAAAACAGTAAAAAATTTGGTTTATCGCAAATATCTCATTAACGGATAATGCTATCGACTTCAAATAAATTTTATTGTACACAATGTAATGTGGTACAGATTTGGTATAAATTTGATTAAAAAAAGTTCAACAAACCGCTATTTTATTAAAATTGAAAAAAACAAAAAAAAATTTTGCTGGCGCTCAAATATACGACGACTGAAAAATAATTTTATTTTCAAAACAATTTTTTGAAATGTGAAATGATGTTTTTGATATCTGGTAAGATTTTGGAAAAAATTCAATTGACAGGTTTTATATTCCAAAAAATTAAAAGTACACAAAATTCTACCAAAAGTTGGTAAAAAATGTTTTTTGACTTGAATATATCTAGAGTGGGCAACGATATTGACTTTAAGTTTATTTACGATTATACAAAATACAATTTTTAATATATGCTACACTATTACAAAACTACAAAACTTAAACAAAAATTTACCAAAAAATGTCAAAAGTTGTTTCTTTTTCTTGACTTGAATATTTCGAGAGAGTCAATCATTTTAATTTAATATTTATTATTTTATTATGTAATTGTTGAAATATGGTACATTTTTGACAAATATCGAATTGACAGTTTTTCACGAAAAATAAAAAATCTAAAACTAAAATTTCACGAAAAGTTCGGCTCAAATATCTTCAAAAAAAGCAGTGATATTTACTTCAAATGTGTTTTATTTTCATTATAATGCATTTTTGTCAATACCTAATTGATAAAATATTGATGAATATGAAATCAACATTTTTTACAATAAATAAAAAACTACAAAAAGTTCTAAAAAATTGGTAAATATTGTTTTTTTCTGATAATTTTGTATTTAAAATTTTTATTAATCAACTTGGTAAATCGATTAATATCAGGAATGCCAAGTTTTCAAAGTGTGCATAATGGGAACTTATCAGTGTGATTCAATTGTCTTAGAATTTTTAGTTGTCTTAGAGTTCCTACGGTTCTTCTATCTTCTATATAAATAAAAAAGGATCTTCGAAATGTATGTACGATGTACGCCCATAACTTTCGAACGACTGCACCAAATTTGATGATTCTTCGTTTTATGTATTATTGTTAGGACAAGGTTTATGTAATATAAAAATTAAAAAAAATTGACACCATTGCTCATTTTTGTCTTTAAATGATGGTTTCAAATTTCAGCGCTTATTTTGTACAGCCGAGTTTTTTAACTAATTAACTGACAGACACATTTGACATAAAACTTCAATATTTATTATTATCGAAAATGCCAAATGTGTCCTCCTGGAAGTATGATGAAGACATAGGGTTGCCACTTTTCAAATCTGAATTTCTGAATTGAAATATTTATATAATCCAGCTTATTTATGTCCCATACAAAATTACTTTCGAATTTAGACTTGAGAAATAGCACTGTTTACAAAACAGACATAACATTGAAGATTGAATTTTGGAAAGGTCGAATTAAATTTTTGTCAAATAATATCTAAATAGAGCGTTTCTTGAAAGAGTTGGTAAAATTTTTAAGATTGTAGAGGGAAATCTCTAGATCTACTGAACCGATTTTGAAAATTCTTTTATCAATAGAAAGTAACGTAATTTGTGAGTCACATAGGCTATACATATATTGGAGATAAATTGGATATGGAATTAAGCAGAAAATAGTGCTTGAAGTGAAAAAAAAGTTGAAAAAGTATAAGGTCAATTTATAGATTTTTATGCTGGGACTAGAGCTGCTATCTTCATGCCATCTATTCTGTGAAGGCTTTTTGAATCAACAAATCTAATCATATAATATTCTGCTGTTCATGGTCCTTATGAGTACTCACATATGCATTCTTGAGTGTTTGGCAAAAGGAGTCTCGACGTCTTAACTGTATTCTGGTAAATTCTTACAAAAAATTGTTGGTCCTGTAAATGAAGAGAAATAATCTAGGAGACGCAATTATTTTGCAAACAAAAAATCATTTGCGTTTCCAGATTTTTAAAAAACATTAATCAAATTTGATCAGATTTGAGTTCAGTTTTTTAATTGCGTTGGCTAACAACCAGAATTAAGTCATTTGAAAAAAAAAAAATATGTACAGCTTAATTACACATAACGTTTTTAGTTTAATCACGTAAAGTTTTAAATTCGTCCATAAAATCTTGAGTTCTGTAATTTTTAAGTTCTGATACTCGAAAAATTGCATATCAATTCATATTTTCGAGTATATCGGTTAAACTAAGCAACTTTGGCCTTAAAGTCAAAAAAAAAATTGCCTACCACAAAAGCCAACCATATCAACAAAAGAAAGCCGCCTTTGGTATCATCTAATAGAAATCTTCAATATCATGAAGACAAATCTTTAACCAAAGGACATTTCCCAGGACTTTCACTTCAATTAATCCCATGTGCGACAAAATGATTAAAAAATATTATCTCCATCTGACACAAAATGGCAAGTTTCTGAGACAAATTTTTATTGAATTTTGTTGCCATTTCTCTCCTTCTTTTTTGTTTCCTCCCGGAAAAGCAAACAAAGGGGAAAAAAAAGTATGAAAGAAAAACACATTCACCCGAAAGGGTTGTAGGGTTGAAGGGTTTGTCGGGTCGGGATGTTATATCGAAAAAAGTTGCTGCTGCTGCAGGGGCAAGTGGCAGGGGAATGCGGAATAAAATAACATGGCGCATAAAATAATCCAGCTTAGTGCATTGTATTATTTATAATGTTGTTTAAAAAAGCTTTATTTGCTTCACCTCGCCTTCGGGTGATGGCAACGGTATTTCGTATTTGGCCCGTTTATTCCGGGCATAGCTTTTATCGCACCCCGGTTATTATTTGTTTTTCGTTTCATTCTTTTTTTTTTCAGTTTTTTCAATTTTTCATTTTGAAACCCGCCGCCGCCGCCGCTTTGCTCATCTGAATAATCTGAAGGATTAAACGAAATGAAAACCTTTTTATGTATTATTTTGGATTTTTTTTTGAGACACAATGATTGTGTTTATTCGCATTCTAAATATCATTGAATATGAAACTCAAATAACAATATTCTTAAAAAGAAATGAAACGAAAAACAAAATACGAGTATTTGATATTTATTCCAGACAAGGATAATGAATTTTTTTTTAAGGTTTAAGGTTGAAAAAGCCATGACAGAAAAACTTGCGTTAGACACAATCGGATTTTGAAAAAAAAAATAAAGAAAAAAAAAAAACTTTTCAAAACAAACCCGCCCCAAAGGGGTTTTGATCCTGGAAAAGATATTCGGCTGGATATATAGGGATACTCAACTCGTGCACACAACAATAAGACACATGCTCTACCTATAAATATACCGCTGTATCCTTTTTCCGAACGAAACGAACGGTATAAAGCGGTATATTATATCCCTTTTGATTTTGCCTCCTATTATTTTATTTTTCGTATTTCATTTTGGAAAAAGTAAAAGTAGGAAAGTCAAGTGGAGCATATGTCCTGGGATGAAGATTAAAAGTTAAATAAACTTTCTTGTTCAAAGGATTACATTTTTTTCATTTTTCATTTTTGGCTTTTTGTCTGTTTGCTTTTTGTGTTGAAATTTAATTTTATTTTCATTTTCAACAAAACACAAAAAGCGTATTATGTGAGATTACGCACGCAGTGATTATAAATAGTTGACTTTGGGTATAAAAAAAATTAAAAAAACAAAAAAACTGAGAAGATGAATCTCTGTGAATTTTGTGATGGGAAAGGATAATATATAATGCTCTCTGGCTTTTTGGGGGAGGATGGGTTCTTTTTTGAAGGGTTTGAGGGGGAGAACTTTCATCAAAAAAGGGGAGACTTTGTCTGATGTGGAACAATTTTGTTGTTTGCATTTGGAATTTTAGAGTTCTTGCATTCTTTGGCAGAACAAACAAATTAAGGAACCCTGAAAGTTAATTATCAACTTTTCTCTGTATGTATGTTTGTGTGTGTGATGATAGAAGGGATTTATTTTAGTATGAGTGCTAGAACAGATGATAATCTTTTATTACGTCATCGAAAAGCAGGAGCAGAAGGGAAGCGATATGAATGTGTTCATTACTTTTTTATGTTTGAAATTATTTTGATGAAAATTGAAAAGTCAAATTCGCTTTAGTAATCAGCAGTAATTTAAGAAGCATAAGTTTTTGCTGGAATTATAGTTGGAAACTGTTTTAAGTTTTCAAGACACTGACTCCGTCTAATAACAACTGCGAGTAAAATTAATAAAATAGAAGTGAATCCTTTTTCAAAAGAAATGACATTAAGATTAAAGATGAAGACGTTTATTAAGACTTACAAGTGTACTTTAGTGTGAAGAAGTTGATAATTATTGTTTTCCTTGATAACTTTGATTGACATCTTTAATAACCTAGATCTTCTGCCGGCCTCAATTGCAACTATCTCCTTTTATCTTGATTGAGAAAGGACACCGTGCAATTGCGGAGTCAAATTTTTCGAGCGTTCTTAGCCAGCACAAACATGGTCTGGTACCTGTAATCTAAAAAGGACTTTCCGAGTTCGTTTCTTTCCAAAATCTACACTGTTAAGATAAATTCCGGAATGGTCCTTCCTCAAATACAGGGCCAACAATGCTTTAGAACACTTTCCTTTTTCGAATTACCTTTTACTTGGTCTCGAATCTATATGGGAGTATTGGCAGAACAGACTATAGTAGGCTCTGTTAGCTTTAAGCAGCTGCCCGCGCGTTTCTTCTTCTATGTTGCTATCGGCTGCTACCATTGACTCAAACTATTTGAAGGATTGCACTAATTCAAATTTATGTCCCCCTGCCTTGATTGTTTGAAGAGCTGTTTTTCTTGGAGTAGTTTGTGTTTCCCTTACTAATTTGCAGCCCCAGATTTTGTACTACCTCCTGCTCGATTCTATACCTTTTCAACAGTCTTCTGGCTTCATAAATCAATACGTGCTCTATAATTTTATGAATAGTTCGATGTAAAGTTTGCCCGATATGTTGAATCAGTTCAGCTGATATGTTAACCAGCTCCTGGGACACTATTATTTCAAAGCTGACTTACTTCCTTCTTTTTCGGTGGGCTGACGGCTTAGAAATTGTTTAGAGTACACTTTTATCGATTCAGTTTACCTGCCTTAATACCATCTGAATTAATATCATTTCAAATTGTACGACAATATATCTATTGACGTACCAATTCATTCCGAAATGGGCTTTATCGTCCTCCATTCAAAATATTTTCCTCCCAATATTTCTTCAGTCTCTTGATCAGTTAAATTTTATAGGCCTAGTTCATGGTAGAGACGTGTCATCAACTGCCTCCATCTCTTTTACAAGTAAGAGATATATTTTCAGCAGATATTGCTTTTGATCGACACAAAGGTTTTGGCTAAGTAACTTAACTAGAGCCTTCAAATTCATCCACCACACAACCTAACAGTTCTGTCATTAGGACGACTATTGCAACAGTCAAACCAACCATTTTTATTAAATAATTCCATTAATTACTACTTGCTATCGAAATGCCAAATCTTCAACAATATTGGCAGATAGCAACTGTTAAAAAATCTAATCTCTTATTTTTTAATTTTTTTTAAAGTAGGGTTCCCTTTTCACAATTTTTACCAAGGCAACCCTTTATCTCTCGATATGTCTATTCGATTCCTAACGTTTTAGAATGGTTTTCTATATTTCATATTTTCTAAGAACAGATTTTTCACCTTTAATAAGGTAATTGCCATCATGGTCCAATATTCAAACTGCATAATTTCAACAATGCCCCTCTTTAACATTTTGTCCACATTCCTTCTTCTTCCCCCCCCCCCCTTTTTTTACTTCAATTCTTCTAGCTTACAATAACTTAAACATAAAGCATAAAATAACTGCTAATAAATTGAATTGTTATCCCCCTGAAAACCGCATTTCCTACATAACATGATCCTAACATTGGCTTTCGAAGAATTATCTCTTAAAAATGTATCTAAAAATTGTCCTATAAATACAAATGTATCTATATATTTTATAGCAGACAGACAACTACACACATGTTTTGAAAATAATCGAACAATTAATTTGTTTTTCTGTGACTTGGACACAGCAAAATGCTGTTGTCTGTCATTGGCCTGGCCATGGTCATGTTGATAAATTTACAAATCCAAATAAATTGTTGCCTCCGATTGTGACAATTCGACTATTTGTATTCAACTTACCGTGTCGTCGTTACCGCCTGTTGTCATTGGCCTTATATTGCTTCACTACTCGTATATGCAGTGCACATACAGCCATAAAAGCAGCACACACACATTTCCTTCCCCTTTGTGTAACGAGTCAAGTAGGCAGGAGTCCTTAATGCAATTGTAAGTCTCTAAGTTCTCTTATACTCCTTGTTTGGTACAGTATAGGAACGTTCCTGTCGTCACCCGCCATCATCATTGTCGTCGTTGTCGTCGTCATCGTCTTCCTCGTCGTTGGATGTCCCTTCGTCATTGATATATTATTTCAAGAAGTGGTGGTTATGTCCTTTCTCCCTGCACTCTGCATCTGCACACTGCACCCTGAACTGAACTGAACAATACAAAACAATTCGCTCCTACTTGTTAACATTTTGGGAATGCAAGTTCCGGAGTTTGGATATTAGTATCCAAATGTTGTTATCATCTGTTTCCAGGAACATGAATAACACACTCCTTATAACAATTGCCTGGCAATGTTTAGGTGGTTAGTCAAGCCTGCATCTGGCCGGGGATCCAAATTTGGGATGCAACTGAATGGTGCTGCGTGTCTGAATTGAATAAATCTGTTATACCCCTGTTATAGCCAAGAACCCAGGAGCAAGAGCTGCAGCAGGACAAGAAGAAGAATACAAGTATAAGCCAACACTTCCTGGATGTTGGATGCTGCTGCTCGCTTGTGTCCTATATTTCGTTTGTGCAGATTTAATGGAGAATAAATTTAAGAATTTTGTATGATTTCGTCCTGGAAGGGGAGGCACAACCACAACTCCTTGATATTTGAGATTTTGTATTTCGAAAATCTAAGAGAAAGTATTTCTCTTTTTTTATATTTTTTAGGTTGAAAATGCAAGGAGATGAAAAATGGCACAAAGGATAGTTTTAAATTTGTATGTATGTATGTATGTTGTTGGTTGTTGTGGTAGAAGAGGAAAACTTGAAATACTTCTGAAACTGCCACTGACAGGATACGTACAAAGTGAAAAACTGATTTTATAGAACTCCATCAAATCCAAAGGATCTCCTATTTTATTTTTATTTCCTTTAATCAGAGCTTTGATTAATCATTCTTTTTTTTTTAATTGGGAGTTTTGAAAATTTTGATTCTGATTTTGTTGAAAATTATTTTTCTGAGAATTTGAAAAAAATACAAACTGGAAAAAGGTACACTTATTCATGAACTACTGAGAACAACTGGGACGATTTCGATTGAATTCTTTTACGTTGGCGTTGTTTGTAATTGTTAGGAGTAGCTTTTATGACGGAGGACAATTTTGGGAAACAAATTCGAGAAAAGTCGGAAAATTAGAAAACTGATATTTGTGTATGGAATAAATTTAATTATTTTTCTACGAAATTTTACATTTATCGATTGACTTTATGGTTCTAAACGCTGTAAAGGTAAAAATTCGTTGAAAAAATCAGATAATTGGATTCATTAAAATAGAAGACGATGCATTTCGGATGGAGCAGTTAAAATAAAGATGGCGCTGTGCTTCAATTAATGGCGTTATGCGTTTACTTTGACTGTCCACATTTTTCTTGCTCCGATTTTTGTCTGAGGAAACAGAACAGCAGTACAACCAGTTTTACACAAAAATTTGCTGCCGTAAATTTCGACCTTA
This sequence comes from Scaeva pyrastri, assembly GCA_905146935.1. Classification (NCBI taxonomy): domain Eukaryota; kingdom Metazoa; phylum Arthropoda; class Insecta; order Diptera; family Syrphidae; genus Scaeva; species Scaeva pyrastri. The sequence goes on from LR989927.1 coordinate 133,275,998, forward strand.
CATTCAAAGCAAGCTTGATTACTATAACTTAAAATTTTTGTAGGCTCAATGAAAGTTTAAAAAGTTATTTATGATGAAAAAATCACCACCCTTTGGCATAACCCTCAATTCACCCTTTGGGACCGGCGGCGTAACATATTACAGATTTACAAAGATGAAACAGTGCACTCCGGCGTATGAGTGTTTTTTTTTAAATTCTTATTTTATTCAATTTTGGCCTCAATGTTATAGATTGTAGATTACCTATGCCACGATGACAAAATATCCATGAGCCATAACATTCATCCTGCAGCATGCCTTCGAATCCATAAAATATTCCTCCAACACCTTAAAAAAGTTAAACAATTCATTATACAACATCCTTAAAAATAATTGAGGTTAAAGATATTGAGTTTCTGGCCTCCATAGAAGTGAATATATACTACATACATATAAATCCATATGTATATCCAAAGTCTCAAGTAAATATGTATTTTTTTTTTTCTTCTTAAACAGAAATTTGGCATCAACGTAAATATAATTTTTATTCTAAAGTCACCATGTCAACCTTTTTCTATAAAAATAAATATTCTCTGTTGCTAAATTGTATTCTTAGGACGAACTTTTTCCAAGAGCATATTGAATTCTCCGGAAGTACAAATATAAATACACACTTAGCTCGTCCCCTATTAATTTATATCGCTTATTTTGCAGCATAACAAAGCAATTTCCTTGAAAAAGACACACTTCACCACCCCAACAAACGATAGCCAACTCCACCCCAGACCACCCAACTTCGGCCACCACCCTTCTGTCCTCATAACGCACCATCTGTGATATCTCCCACGACAAAATGTCGCCATGCAATCTTCTCATTTCCGTTTGTTGTCCCATTAAATCTTTAAAAGAGAAACAAAAAAAAAAACATAAAATTTCCAACTCATTAAAAATGAACTAAAAAAAAAATCGAAGGAAAAAGACGAAAAACTCTTCTAATTAAGGTCGACATACAAAAAAAAATAAACGAAAACAAAAACAAGAACAGCAAAAAAAAAACAAAACAAAAGTACAAATATCACACCAGAAAACATTAACCATTTAAAGATTTAAATTAAACACAAACAAGGAAAAACAATTTTCTCCCAAATCCATATCCCCCCGTGGCTACGGCAGCGGCGGACGGAATGGAGTCGCATGGCGGGCATACTACGGCACACGTGTGCGTTGAAAAAGTTTTCCAGTTTTTTTTCTTTTTCTTCAGTTTTCCATTTTTCTTATCGTTTTTTTAATAACATTTTAATTGTCCTTATGGCCTTGCCAAAGTTCGCCTGCTTCTTTTTCATTTCTTTCTTTTTTCCATTTTCATTTTCGCAAATAGATTCTATACGTATGTTCAGAAACAGATACAGAAGCAAACACCACCACCTGTTAACGTTGCACATCGTCTTTCCTTTCGTTGAGTTTATCTCCATTAGCTCTTCGGTTATGTCATTTCAATCCTTCAACTAAGTCCAAACCCCAAAACACTCATCCTTCATATTCATTTGATTCTTGATTTTTATCCTTGTTTTGTTTTTCGTTTTCGACTTTATTCCTTCTCATGAGTGATCGATTTTCCTTACCTGTGTCGTAATATATTTATAAGGACATCGTATGCATTCCTTGAAAAAAGGACATTTTTTAGAAAGAGATGATTTGAATTAATCGATAGTTTTTATCAGGTTAAAAATTTCATCGATGAAAAGTAAACTTTTTTAAAGGTCAGAAAATTGGTTATTAAAGCTCGGTCAGTTCCGTTAATTGGTCATTCAAAGTTTTTTTTTTTGTTATGATTTTTTTTAGTTTTTCCTTTTCAAGGTCATATAGAGACGACTGTCTGAGTGCGACAAGAATACCATCTGACAGATCAATATTAATTGGTTATTAAAGGTCAATTTGTTTTAGTAATTGGTTGGCTGTTGAATTTTTGTTTTAATGAATTTTAAACTTTTTATTAAAGGTCATTGTAAAAGAAATTTAAAAGTTATTATTGTTTTAAGCACTCATTACGGTTATTCAAAAGTTATAAACTATTTAAGAGGCAATTATTTGTTGATAAAAGGTCGATAAGTTTTAATGAATTCTGGCGGTAAATTTGTAAGGCGTTTCGAATGCCTTTCGATGATTTCTTAAGTTTTAGGGCCTTCAGTTTGATACTAAAAATACATGAATATTTTTGAAGAGAAATCAATTGATGGTAATTTTATTTTAAATAAGAATTTATGTGAAATTTAAAATAGAAACCAATACACCATGACTACTGTTGCAGTCTCCTTATACTTTTCATGAAATTTTCCATGACCAATTCGCAAATTTGAGACGGTAACTTTACGAATTTCATCTTAAAGGTCTTGAATCGATTATATAGCATCTCCTACGTGGTCTCAAAGAAAAAAGTCGACATGTGCTTACTGCTCAATCAAGCTCGGTGGTCAATTATTATATCATTCCTTTGAGAATGAAACTTTTCTTGAAAAATTGCAATAATTCTTGAATTTGCTGATTTCCAAATGTGAAAAATCAGTTTTTTAACATAGCCACCGAGATGAAGATGGTGTTTCATTAAAAATCTGAATATTTTTCTGATGCATTTCCAGCACCCAATCAGTGTGGTTGCTATGATGATCTACTAACATGAGTTCTTGTATTGATTGGACCTTCCTAAAAGCCTTAAAACCATATAGTCTTGTAATGTAGTTCAAGGAATACCTCGTTGCAAGGAATCGACAAACTTGGGTCTTTTCTTACATTACAAGTGACAGCAATTATTTCTGAGCTATTCTTGTGTCAAATTCAATCTGATTTATGCAGCACAGACATTCCGGATGCATACCGTCCAAACAACCAACGATTGAACAGCAGATCAAAGTTCAAGATCTCCTTAATTCTTGTCATCAATGAAAGTTCTAACAACAAGATAATTTGGTTAACTTTTTTAAATGTTTTAAATGGAAAGTCTTAAGTTTTCAATTTGTTTGTTGTGCTGCAAGAAAAGTGGGTTCATGCCACGCCCTTATATGACTTGACAATCTAAATCTTTTAATTAATTCTTGGTATAAACTTCAACTTTTACCGCTTTACCAAAATAAACCATTGCACAAGAATTGGAAATACTGATTTTAAAATACCAATCATGTACCTAATAGTCTTTGAATACCACGCCCCCTTAAAACCAAATTTTCGATTTAATTAATCTCTGTGAAAAATTTTGGGATCAGGAACTACTTCATATTCTTGACGATCTTTTTCAAGATCAAATTTTTACGATTTTAGTAGTGCTGTGTCTCAGGAACCACTTGGACTGAAAAATTTAGCTTCTTTATGCCTTATTTGAATAGCCTAAATATTTTGAATTCGAGTTCATGACTTAATTGAGTTGAAAATCGGCTGTTCCCTATGTAAAAAAAGGTGTTACGTCTAGAAACTTGTTTGGGTACTACCTTGCCCTTTGATTCGTAAACTAATAAATTTTTATTTTTATTTTTTAAATTCAATAAATCAGCAAGTCCATGAGACCTTACGATGAACTTAATTTTCCACACACAACCGTTCGTTTCCAGTTGACCCATCAAACAGAAATCTGAGTGAAAAATCATGAAACTATACACCTAGTAGTGAAAATGGAAATGGATCACAGGGGAAAATAGTTTTCATATACGAAGTTTTCCCGGTACCGGTATGTTTTTCAATTTTTCTTCCATGTTTTCAGTTATAAGTTTTTCTTTTTTCTTTTTTCTTATTTCATTTTGCTTTTTGTTTCTCTGAGAATGTACCAAAATTGAAAAGTTTTAAGGTTTTGTTGAAAGCATTCCGCGGTGAAATTGAAATTTGGTGGGAATTCATTTTCTCCGGGGCTGGATGAGTGCATTGCTGGTGGTATTATTCTTTTGGATAGCATTCTCGTTTTCTTCTTGCTCGACAGCGATGATCTTCATCGTCTCCGTTGCCATCACTATTTCAACTTCCGGTTCCGCAAAAAGCATTCCTCACCTCTGTCGCCGAAATAGATGACACCGTCACAGTGCGAAATAAACTTTTACTGTATCGAAATTCAATTTTGGGTTTCGTCATTGGGTTTTTAAGAGACAACGAAAAAGAGAGACTGAAGGTGAGAACTTGTAGCAGGAGCTGGAACTGGTTTTGGTTCTGGTTCTGGTGCTGGGATTGAGAACAGTTTTTGAGGAGTTTCGTTGTTCGCCGAACAAGGCTGCCTGCATTCGAGTGTATAGGAATTCCCATTGCGGAAGAAGTTTGCAAAATTGGAAAACTGTAATGGATGGGAAGTGTTCTTAGGAGTTGTTCCTCGTCGAAGATGTACACTCGTACACTTCCAACTTTGGTGATGACACCAATGACGGCAGACTGAGTGCGAGAACAAAATGTTCAACAATGTTGCTGCAAGAAATTCAATTATTGTCAATTTTTTTTTTGTTATTTTCTTTTATCCTTGTGATGGCACAGGAAGAACCCGACGAAGGTGGTGATGTAAATGGAACAAAGGTCTTTATTATAAAGGTACTTTGTTGTTTGCCATTTTCTCAGGAGGGTACTTAAGATTTATTTTAATCTATTAATGAAGAACCATTTGGGAAATCTTAAACTTTTGTACAATTCAAATAAGGTTCGTTAGGACCGGGTCGGGCCGGGCATCAAGGTAAGTTATACAAGTAAAGTCGAGGTAAGATGAGACCTTGGCCAAAGGAATTGCAGGATATTAAATTATTTGGCTATCGAGGTTTTTTGAGTAACTGATGTCTGTCTTGAGGGTAAGCATAAGTTCAAGTTCTATTTACTTTATTATCTAAATGAATGTTCTGAGGTTAACTATGGTCGGGAATCTTTAACTAATTTCTTCAAAGGCCTCTGGTAACATTATGTTAATCTCGTCTCCTTTGGAAAAGTTTTTTGAGTTTTAAGTAAAGTATAGAATATTGCTGGGGGGTGTTGGTTTTTTCTGGTGAACTGAACAGGGAGGAAAGGTTTAAGATTGTTGAGGTCTTTAGGTTGGTATTGAATAAATAAGAAAGATAAGAAAATTTTAATTTTAATTTTAATTTTAATCGGAAATTCTTGAAAACCCATTAATTTGGATAAAACTGGAGAAGTAAAGCAAGTAAGGTGTTTTGTGTATTTTTGTTTATTTATTTGAAGAGACAAATTTAAGGATTAACATCTAAGATTATTTTTATTCATTCTAATTTAACAGTCATTTTAAAGACACCTGTTTAAGAAAATCTTGCAAGACTCATCGGTCTCGGAAAAATCAGTTAAAAAAAAAAAAAAATTTAGTTGTGCATGCATAGTTCAAAAGTTGAGACAAGTCAGGACCTGGAGGTAAATTGAGACGAGATTCATTTTACGGATGTCAAAATATAGTTTTTAAAGTTGCTGTCAAATTTCTACACTTTATTTACTACGTCACGACCAGAAATAAAACTTTCCCAAAAACAAGTCTTAATTGGTACTCAAATTTTGTCAAGATCGAGACGATTTACATATCTGAGTTATCGAGAGTTATCTGAGGTTTAAAAGTTCGCCTCTATTAACAAACTAAACAGATAGAGACAGTTTGATTGCAGCACTAAGACAGGCCATAAGACGACACCTGATGAAACGTTTCCCTAATTTCGTCTTGGTCTCGTCAAACTCGAAGTATGTCAGCTCCCTCTCGTTTCGTCTTATATCAGTCACTCTACGATTTCTCACATCTTGTGTCACATTGTGTCTCGAAAATTGACAGCTAATGACTTGAAAATTACATTTTGACAACCATGTAATATAAAATAAAATTAACAAGCTTTAACGTAGACACCTTCCCTTCGGAACTAATACCACAGTGGGCCTGCCTACCCACATTTTCGGACCTATAGAAAAGTTTTAGACTTACAAAGTCTTAATAAGACTAAGTAAGCCTTTATATCGTCCCGCAGCAGTACAATTTGTAATCTGTGTTAAGGCACAGAAAAATCCCCTTGCTAGAGGTTGGGGTCTTTCTAACACCTCTTGTATCAATGTATTAGATGGTCAGTCCTCATTGATACCATATGTTTCCGCCTTCGGGTAACCACAGCCACCACGATACTCGCACTAGGTCAACCCAGATGATAAAGTATAGAATATTGCTGGGGGGTGTTGGTTTTTTCTGGTGAACTGAACAGGGAGGAAAGGTTTAAGATTGTTGAGGTCTTTAGGTTGGTATTGAATAAATAAGAAAGATAAGAAAATTTTAATTTTAATTTTAATTTTAATCGGAAATTCTTGAAAACCCATTAATTTGGATAAAACTGGAGAAGTAAAGCAAGTAAGGTGTTTTGTGTATTTTTGTTTATTTATTTGAAGAGACAAATTTAAGGATTAACATCTAAGATTATTTTTATTCATTCTAATTTAACAGTCATTTTAAAGACACCTGTTTAAGAAAATCTTGCAAGACTCATCGGTCTCGGAAAAATCAGTTAAAAAAAAAAAAAAATTTAGTTGTGCATGCATAGTTCAAAAGTTGAGACAAGTCAGGACCTGGAGGTAAATTGAGACGAGATTCATTTTACGGATGTCAAAATATAGTTTTTAAAGTTGCTGTCAAATTTCTACACTTTATTTACTACGTCACGACCAGAAATAAAACTTTCCCAAAAACAAGTCTTAATTGGTACTCAAATTTTGTCAAGATCGAGACGATTTACATATCTGAGTTATCGAGAGTTATCTGAGGTTTAAAAGTTCGCCTCTATTAACAAACTAAACAGATAGAGACAGTTTGATTGCAGCACTAAGACAGGCCATAAGACGACACCTGATGAAACGTTTCCCTAATTTCGTCTTGGTCTCGTCAAACTCGAAGTATGTCAGCTCCCTCTCGTTTCGTCTTATATCAGTCACTCTACGATTTCTCACATCTTGTGTCACATTGTGTCTCGAAAATTGACAGCTAATGACTTGAAAATTACATTTTGACAACCATGTAATATAAAATAAAATTAACAAGCTTTAACGTAGACACCTTCCCTTCGGAACTAATACCACAGTGGGCCTGCCTACCCACATTTTCGGACCTATAGAAAAGTTTTAGACTTACAAAGTCTTAATAAGACTAAGTAAGCCTTTATATCGTCCCGCAGCAGTACAATTTGTAATCTGTGTTAAGGCACAGAAAAATCCCCTTGCTAGAGGTTGGGGTCTTTCTAACACCTCTTGTATCAATGTATTAGATGGTCAGTCCTCATTGATACCATATGTTTCCGCCTTCGGGTAACCACAGCCACCACGATACTCGCACTAGGTCAACCCAGATGATTTTTAGGTAGTATCGCCTCCACTTGCTCTCTTCAATGCCTTCCAGAGAGTATCTTTATTCTTCCTTTTCTTGAGATGATGCAAGTTTTTTAAGAGGCTTTCCCAGTTACATCTTGAAGAGTATTGAAAAAAGTTCACACTAATCTGAAAACTTGCTTCTTTTGAAGAGGTTTTATTCATCTCGTATTCGTAAGTATCATGATGATACTGGCGAATAATCGTTATTGCTATCGGATCGACAACTAGATCCAGTTCCAGTCCTGGCCTAATGACGTGACGAACGCCATCCAGTTTGCGGACCCCAAAATGATTTGGGAGTCCTGGTTCAAGAACGCCAAAAGGCCATGCTGTCTGGGTTTCGTTTCTTTCGGTTCTTTTGATGATGTCGATGTGTGACTCTTTGTTAGCTTGACGAAGTCACAGATTACTTTCTCCAACAATAGGTTAAAGTGAAAGCAGGCTACTCCATCGTTTTGTGGGAGTCCGTTGCTATTTACAAAATTACATGTGAGAGTTTCAAATATTTTTTTTTTCATTCGAGTATAATAAAGGGTTTTCCAATAAGAAGTGTTATTTTGAATAGCCTGCTATTTCGGCAGATGTCACTTTTGACAGATAAGGTCTACGCCAACAGCCCAGCGTCGATTCTAGATCTCAAAGATGGAATTCATGAAGCTATTGAGGGCATACAGCAGTCACTTTGCGATTTGGTGATGGAAAAATTCATGAACAGGATACGGTTCTATAAGCGTAGCCGAGGCGGCCATTTTACTGATATTGTTTTCCATTTTTAATGGCATACATTCTTCTTTACATTGAAATAAACATCCCATCATTTATGTCAAAAAATGCCTTTTTTTTTTGAATATCAAAAAACGCCTCTTACTAGAAAACTTAAAATTATTAAGCAAAATAATGCTCCCAAGAGTACCATCTTTTTTCATGAGCATATTTTAAATTTTTGGCTTCCTAAGTAAAATTATGAAATTGTAACCAAATTCCTCATTAATGTACTCATATGAAAATAAATCCCCTTAAGGCCTCACTGCACATTGTAAAATGTATATTCGAAAATATTTTTGGTATGAAATAATTTCTGACCACACAACACAAAACAACACGACACAAAATCCTGATGGTTCTTCTTTTAAAAACCCCATCGCATCGGGTTCCTTGTAAAACAAAAGCATTTCAGCCAAAGGCCAACGGGTAACGGACAATGGCCAACAGTCAAAAGTCCCCACGTAATTAAATCTCTTTGATCATATATTCCTTCAAATACATAAACTGAAAATGTATGACACGGATTTAACATGCGTTCCAAAGCAGTCATTGTTACTGCAGGACAGGACGGCACCACCTTTGGGCTAAAATCCGAAAAACACACATACCAACTCAGCAACAATAAAATGAAAATATTTACAATACTCGTACAACTCAGAAAAAGGACCTTTGTGTGTCCAAGTCCAGTTCCAGGTCCCAGGTCCAAGTCCAGGTGTGCAAGTGCTTTGACATTCAAGCAAGAGACTTTATATGTTTTTGTTGTTGTTTTGTTTTTGACTGAGCTCTGGAAATTCCATTCTATCCTATTTGGTCAGCACATCAGGACACACCAGGTATACACGTCATGGTTTTGTGGCAAAGAGTGTAGTCCTCGCAGTGGAGTCCTTTGATGCACACTACAACAACAAAGAAAAAAAACACACATGAAAAATAATAATAAAATGAAAATCATAAAAATAGCCGTTATCAATTTAAGGACAATAATAATCAATTTACAGTTGGAACTTGCAACAAAGGGAGTTTTCTTCGGCAGTAGTGTTGTGTTGTAGCTGCTGCGAGTTCCTTTGATAATAAAAAGCTCCCCTAAGTTGTCCCAACTCCAATATACTCCGTCATCCTGGTGATTTTAGATTAATATTATTTTTTGTGATTTTGTTTTCGTGGTGTAGATGGGGGGGAGATGGGAGGAAGGGGGTAAAATAAACTTTCAAAATTGCTCAAGAGTCCGGACTTAGACCCCCTCTTTCGCTGCATCATGATGGCAATGCAATAAAACTTTGCTTAGCAGAGCGAGCGAGCGACGACGACGACGACGACGAAGGCGATGGTTATGGCGATGACGCCCGACGGACCCAAAAAAAAAAAGGACATTTGGCGTGTCCTTCCATCGTTGCACTTGGTTTTATTTTCAACAATATTTTTTCTTTGTTCCTTATTTTAAGTGAACATATGTCAGCCAATTAAGGATAAAATAGGGTTGGGATTTGAGAAAGTTTTGTAACAAACTTCTTCTGCTCGTTGGTAGTGTATGTGGCTCTGGCAGCAACCGACAGTGGTGTGCTGCTCCTTAGCGATGGGATTCGGCGACGCGATGCCTCTGTGCGTATGTGTGTTAGTTGGAGCAAGGACATTCATGGAGAATTTAAATCGTCCACAACATATGGTGGTTAAATAAATGTTTTCCGTCAACACCAAACCATCAACCAGAACCAGAACCAGCACCAAAACGAGAACCCAAAGATATCCCATTGAGTTTTTCAATCAATTGATTTCACCTTCCGCTCTCCAGAGGGCGAAAATGTCAGGATTTATTTATATATTTCGTTTTTTTTGTATTTTTTTATTTTTGTGTTGGTTATATTTGAAAATGTGTGTCGTTCGTTGTTGAGAATTCCTCTTTTATTGCCAGTCGTGCGCTATACTCGTAGCATGTCCTGGAGGACCATTACACATTTTAAATATTCGAAAAATTCAATTACACAATCCATTCGGGGATCAAAAAGGCGACCCTAAGACTTACAAATTAAATCCTAGAGGTGTATGTCTGTGTATGTATGTGTGTATGTAGGTTTGTTCATCTCTTCAATATCAGGGATTTAAATTGAGGTAAAATATGCCAATGGCTATGCCGTATACACCGGTCGGCGGCGGCGGTGTTTTGGAGGTGATTTAATTCCGGTAATCCTTCGCGTAGTGGAATGTTCTCAATTTATACACACAACAAAAAAAAAAGAATATAAAAATACCAATATCTGAAATTCCTAGGTCTTTTGATTCATCTAATAATTCTCTAAGCCTTCTTTTCTCCTATGCTTAACCTGGCCTGTCCTGGCCTTTATGTATACTGTATATAACGCCTTTGGTATAGGCAGGTATTTGAGTTGGAATTCAGAAAATTGAATTGGAATACAAAGACGGCAGGTATTTTCGAAATGCCAAAAGAGGAGATGGTTGCCGTTCCAGGTTTTTTTTTTTTTGACCAAATAAAGGCTTTAGGGAACAAGTTGTTGGGAAATGGTTTTTTTGAAATTAATTTAAATTGCGTGCAGGACAGGGGTTATTCGTTGTTATTATAAGCTCCGCTAGCGGTAGTGGTTATATACAAGTATTGGAAAAAGGGTCACAACCAAAGGGACTTAAGCGATTACTTTGAGCGCAATATAAAAGCTCAATTATGTAATTTATTTTCAATTTAAGGCTATTATTGTGCGATTAATAGAGCAGTGTGTGTTTGGTGTGTAAGTGTATGTATGTCTAGGTTTACCTCTTGGAAACCTGAAAAAGTGCTGGAAAAATGAATTTTGTAAATCGTTTGGACTCAAAGGAAAATATTTAATTGAATCTGATTTAATAAGAGTAAATTTCTTATGGAAAAATGTCAAAACGGCCTTTTTACTCCGGTATGAACATGTTAAAAAATAATAACACCTTTTTTTGACATAAAATTCATAGGATAGATTTTATCGACAATTTGTTCTTGTAAGCTACGTTCAAGAGACTGAATCTTCTGTAGTTGGTGCAGTTCACAAGGTCTCCTATATTGAGAATCGGTCAAACAATTCTAAGGTACCATTTATTGGTATGCTTTCTGCCTACCATGTAGATGAGTTAGAACATACTGCTAGCCAAGTCATCAATTCCTTCTTTAAATAGTTTACCAGAGAAGCCATCAACTCAGTTCAAAGTCATAATCAGTTGGGAAACAATTGAACATCCGATTTAAATAAAATTGTACCCTTGGGCGTATACGCACTTAAATTTAACTTTTTACTTATAAATTTGGTTTTGTTCTTCATGCTTTACATTAACGGCCTACAAAACGACTGCTGAACCAGAAACCTCTTCTTTTGAAAAAAATCATTCAACTCTTCCCTTGTATTTATTTTTTGTTCCTCTTAGAAGACTTTTCTAATCGCTCTAGAATATTTTCCTTTTTTCAAAGCTCCTAAACAGAAAACTCTTCGAACATGAACAAGTGTTTTGCAATACACTCAAGTTATCTTTAAATCGGAATAATTGTTTCTGAAGTTTAATGACTTATCAATTTTTTTTCTCAGAATTCTAAAAATATAATTACCCTCAACCGCAACAATTGCATTCAAAGTCCTTAAGGTCAATTTAAATTTACTTCAAATTGCTATTTATCATCAAACCATTTTCCGGGACGCATCATTACATTCATCAGACTGTTTGTGACAGTCAATATTAAAATGCCTCATTGTTAATAAATTAACCAATGAAGAAGGCGATTTTTTCTTTCATCCGTCACTGTGGGCTCAATTTGTAAAACATCATTAGCTGTCACCTTTCAAAAACATTTCTTTATTATTTTCTAATACAATTTGATTATGTAAAAGCCTACTCATATACCCACCCTAGTTCACATTAAACCGCCCCCCAAAAAATATAAACGACTTTCCACCCCTCTCTGTGACATTATCATCATCATCATCATACGCAACGCACATGGACAGAACACTGGGAAGTGTATGAAAGCACGGGGCTATCACATTCCCGATTAGCCAGCTTTTATGTCAAATGCATGATGAATGTCAGATGAGATGGAAGTGGAACAAAAAATAAATGTGGGACGACTGACAAGACGCTTGAAGAAATCCAAACAGAACAATGGCAATGTCTTGAAATAAATCAGCAAGCTTCGAAAATGATAGCGAAGCATAAAGAAGGATGAAAGTACGTACTTATTTTGACGATGAGGACCAAAAACGACGAAGACGCCAACAAACGCGACGACAACAACAACGAAGACAACGACAAGAACGAGGACTTTCGCCAAAGGAGCATAACAAATGTTAAGCTCGTGTAACAAATTCGCTTGCATTATCTCTTCACTTCGCAAGGATTTTGAAAGACAGTTAGTTCCAAGTCGTTGTTGTCGTTCAAGGACCAAAGTGCGAACAATACAGAGAACAATTTTACTCGTCTCGTGTACCGTTAGATGAAAAAGAGCTGAGCTGAGCACCGACAATTCCGGTATAAAAATTCTTCTTCCGTTCCTCCTTCGCTTCATTTCGTTTCGCTTCTTCATCTCCATCTTCTTCGTATATTGTTATTCTTTTTCTGATAGATAATGTTGTAGATTCATAGACTTTATTTCCCTTGTCATCTATTTCTCCTCCTTCCCATTTTATCTGTTCCTTTGTGATGGCAGGGGGGGGCAATATCTTAAAGTTGTTTATTTACGCTATTGTCTTGTTTTGTTGTTAAAAGTTTTCTTATACACTGAACCGAATGGAACCCGTTCGTTTCGGGTAATCTGCGAGAATAAAATGGAAGAAAATTGATTTGCTTCTATCAGGAAATAAGAAGAAAAGAATTAGGGAGTTCGCTTTTCCTGAATTATCCTGAAAACAGCAACACACACGAACAACATGAACCATAGGTAAAATAAAGAACAACAATTCAGATGTTGAAGTAAAAGTATTTGTATGTGTGTGTATGCGCCTTTGAGATTTTTCTATAAAAAGGATACACAGATACAAATACAGATGTACCATACAGAGTTAGATGCAATGATTATGCTATAATAGAATACGGAAGAAGCACTCTCTTTGTCTGAAAATTGCAATGATTCGATTGTGTGCGCGAGCAAACTTTTAAGTGCGAGTAAGAGGATCTCAACAAATAGATACACCTACCTAACCTACATACATAGATTAGATACATATATATTATATATGTATGTTTAAATGTGTGTATGTTAGCTAAGAAGATGTAGTGGCTTGTTAAGGAAGTTAGCGAAGTATAATGAAGCTTTTAGGGAGCTCTCGCTCTTGTTGTGATTGAATGATTTGAGCTTATAATATTTTAAAAGGATATTGTTAATGGGTTTGTTACTGTTAGTTTGTAATTAAGATAATTAAGTTGACTTTTCTATATTGTGCCAACGCCAAGTCTTATTAGGTAAGGTATACAATAATACAATCCTATGAATTAATAAAGGCTTTTCCATTAAGGGTGGGTCGATTTTAAAATTGAATAAAACAAGTTGTATGTATATGAGATATCCATAAGGTTTCATTTTTCTTTGAGAGCCCTACCAATTAAATTTTGTGTAAAATATAATTCTAATGGCTGCCACGGCTTCGCTAGGTGACGCGCGTTCGTAGGGTCCAGTTTTCGATGACTTTGGCGCATAAATCAGACTGAATTTGACCGATGGCATCGATTATGTTGCCTTTGAGGGCCGTGGTGATTTCCGGCTTATTCACATAGGCCTGCGACTCAAAAAACCCAATTCACGTCAACGATATTTTAACAGAATGTTAAAGGAGCAATATGGCTGCCACGAGTTGTCAAAATCAACCCGCCCCTATTCGTAAACCCTTTAGTTTCCATTATCTCTTTAAAGAGATATAATTTGTTGCTCGTGTGCTTTTTATCTTAAAATTGTGTGTGAATATGAAATAGGCTAGATAGTTTTTAAGGACTAATTGTTGGAAGTATTGGGACGAGATCGTTGCCAAATGTCACAAAGAGTGCAATACAATAATTAAACGTAAAATACTTATAATAGAATAATTCATATATAATGGATACCTTGATTTATGATTTTTCACAAAAAAATAAAAAAATATAACGTCACAATGTTTATGACGATAAACCTGAAAAAAAACCATTTTAATAAGATAGCATTGGACTCGTTGTTGTTCTTATTCAGAATTCACACTTTAGAACATTATTGCCAATTTGGATTTGAATTAAATGAAGCTTAAAAAATAGAACTGAAAAAAAAATAAGTATACGCCTCAGTGTACACAGAAAATCGTCGTTTTAAAGCGAACTAAACTACATCATACTTAGTATTGCTAAAGAATTCGTCGTGATCCTATTCCGAAGGAAAAGATATTGGCCATGTGGTGAATGTCCATTTTTAGGCTGATTTGGAATGATCTGAACATGAATATCAGTCGTAGCTCAATAGGTAACTTTTTTTTTGTTAATTGAAAATCAGCCAGAAATCAGAACAAGAATATCCTTTTTTGCTGGTGAGAAGATTTTTACCGTTTAAAAAGTTTAATAATAAAAATAATAGAACTTATGTGACATCATCACAAAACAGTTGCTAAAAGGATTCAACATGGCTACCATCGGGCTACAGCAATATTTTGGTTGCGAGTCTCTGTGGTCACAACATCAGAACATAGCCTTAAAGACCCCTCACTGAAATTAAGAAAACTTCAAGAAAACATGGACCGAGACAGCGGAAAAATCCAATTTTTGTATCAGAACTTATAGCAGGACAAGGTAAATTTGAAGTTCCGTTCTATATGTATATGGAGTGAGTATAAAAATAAGTCAATTTCTCCGTATATGCGACATAAATCCAAGCTAAAACCTTAATGAAAAGGTCCAAGATTTAAAAGACTTGGGCTCAGAATTTGCGTTTATTCAAATATGATCCCACAAAATACGTTTTGAGTGTTTGTACAAAAGCAGTATTTTCACAAACATGCCACTAAGTTCTAGTTCTAGTACTGATGTACATACAAACATACATCTGTTTTAGTTGTTTTAGGAAAAATCGAATTCTTTGAGCTTGAATTTACTTTTCTAGATAAAAACTTTGTTTCTAGGTAAGGGTATAGAAATTTCAGTTTTTGAAGATTTCTCAAAAATTTTCATAAAGAATTTTAAACAAACTGTTCCAATTCTTCACCGATGCTTTTTCTATCACTATCAGGGAGCCTACGATGTCTAGTATAGTACAATCCCTGACTTGTACGTTTATAAGTAAAAAAAAAAAAACTTATGTAGTCCTACCCGTTGAAAATTTTGTATTCAAACTCATCTTCAGTTACAAGTACACAATAAAAAAAAAAAAACGGAAAACGGAAATGATCATAATGAATATAAATCACCTCAATAAATTCAATAGCTTCACATACTCGATAGCTTCTATAAATATCGATACTCGATCGATTTTCCTAACCACATTGATTCTATCTCAAGTAAGTTTTACTCTATGCAAATTTTTCTTTCAATTATCTTTTACCATAATACAGTTAAAGTTCAAAAGCAATATAGGCAACTAAAAGTCAATTTACTTTCAAAAAATCATTTCATTTGTATAAAAATCAGATATGTGAGTATACGAGTGTGTAAGTGTGTATGTACGTAAATCGAAATGAAAATAAAAATCTCAATCAAATGGCAAATGCCCTTTCCCCTAAGACACAAAACTATTGACCTCCCGCTGCTGATACTATACAAATACATGTATGTACATATGTAATTCAAAGCTTCCTAGTGATTTCCTTCGTCTTAAACCAACATCATCTCATAACCAAACATACACATCCATAAAAAAAAAAATATCCCAGATCCACTCTTCACTTGAGCTAACGAAATTTACGTTCTTCGAAATGACTATCAATTCTATTTGTTTGCCGAAAAGAAATGAAATCACTTATTCCTCCACTTCACGAAATATCCCGCCATTGTTGAGGAGGATCTAGATTCTGGATTCTGGATTCTGAATTCTGGATTCTGAAATCGCTTCTCGCATCTCGCTTGGGAAAAGCAAACAGCTCGAAAAAAGAAATAGAAAAAAGAAAAAAATGAAAGAAAATAGTAGCGAAGCAAAGCTAACAGAAAAAAAGCTGTTATCTTAGCAAATGTTCTTCCAGGTCCCATATCCTTGCCAAACCTGCGTCTGATTGTTGTTCGTTTGTCACATATGCCAGTTTCAATATGATGACAACGTGCCAATGCTGACGCAGCCTTCTTTTCCTTTACCCCCTCTTTTCTATTACTCAAGAAGAAAGTTTCAATGTCTACACACATACATATCTGATTATTTATCTGTTGTCGTCCTACGTCCTTCCTTCTTCTTCCTTCATCGTCTTTCGTCCTTGTTCTATTGACGAGTGTAGGTGCTTTGCATACTCGTATATGGCATCGCTCATAAAAGAGAACAGCTCTCTGGAGTGGCATTTGCACGGCACCTCTTCCTTTTGAATGTCGTTGCCGTTGTCGTTGTCGTTGTCGTCAATGAAATCGGAAAAGAAAACCCAAATGCGGAAGGAATAGATAAATGGATAGATACCGTACGAATTGAGTTTCGACAGCCATAACTTGAGAATTGAAAGATTTTTCTTTTGTTCCTGATCCCGATCCTGATCCTGGGTTAGGTTATGTCTTATGGGTGTTGGTATTATTTTGGTTGTTTATTTTTTTTTCTCTTCTTCTTCTTCTTTTTCCCTTTTGCCAGTCATTTTTCATTTTGTCTTGATTTAAGTTTGGGTTATTCTCGGATCGTATTTTCAATGCGGTTCTCTCCGGCTATGAAAATGGGAAAATGTGGTTTTTTCGGAGAGCAGAATAAAAGGGGAGGGGGAGGGCAGGGCAGGCGAAACAACACATCAAAGACCGAAGCTTTGGTGGAAATGAAAATGGAATGGTACTTTAGAAAACAATTTTCTCCTACCCGACCAGATGTCATGAACTATGACCGAATGGTGGTAGTAAATTTAAATTGTTTACCCTTGAGAATCAGAATACGAGTCGAGTACCTACACATACCTAGTATCGCCTGCCTGGCATTGGTAGGTACTGGATCTGGAGCTAGAGCTGGAGCTGGTGCTCGTGCTGAAGCTGATTTTGCTTCTGTTGATGTTTTGGAATTGGGAAAATGTGCGGCATTTGAAATAGTGTGGCAAACTCTGGATTTGATGGCGTAGTCAGGTGTTGATGGAAATGTTATTATGTGATTCTTGAATTATATATATTTTTCCTGTATACAGAAGGAAAGTGAAAAAAAAAATAAGAAGAAAACACGAATGACTTTTCTTTTGAAGACTGTGGCGTATACGTAACCTTTTTTTTTATACGAGTGAGAACATTTGTGTACGATTCACTTTGGAAGTAGAAAAAAGTGTTTACTTTTAAATAACAGGAACACATCGTCCTGGATGTTTCCTCAACATTGTTTGTATTTGGATTCTGGAAGAGGAAATCTTTTGTGTTCTTTCTTTTTTTTTTCGAATGCATAAATTTAGGATTTTTTCTATGGGAACAACTTTGTATTTGGAATTTTTTAAGTGAATTAAAACAAACTTGGTGATTGTTGGAAAAATATGCAAGTTCAAGATGTAATCGGTTTTAGTTTGAAGAACTTGGGTACATTTTACTAAAAGAACTTCAGTATTATTTGTCAATTTTAATCTTAGAGTGTAAAACAAGAATCTTTGGATTATCCCGAGAAGTGACTTATAATCATAAGTTTTTATCGCATTTAGACGAAATCAATGACTGATAAAATAAGTAAAATTAAGCTAAATAATAAATTATTGGTAGCAGGCTTCCAACTATTGAGTGTAGATGGTTAATAATGGATTAAGCTTTCAGTTGATTAAGCTTTTATGTCTCAACAGCTTTTTTAGTTTGAAAACAACACTTAAAAACTTCATACAAGTCGAAAAGTAGTAGTATGTAGAAAGTTTTATGCTGAGCTAACTACATAAGTTAACTAAAGACAAATCACATAATGTTTTAGAAAACAAGAGAAACAGTAAAGGACCAAGTACTGAACCTTGAGGCACCCCATCGGGATAGAATTTAACTCAATTTGATTTTTTTTTTGTGTGACAAATTGTTACCGGTTTGTTATTTAGAAAGTGGTGAGACAGAACAGTTGAATGTAATCATTTTAATTGTTCAAGTTTTGAATAAGAAAATAGGTAAAAACTTGCTGTTGTACCTCGTAGTGTTCATGAAAACCCAGGTTTGTCGATTTTTAGTCGATCTTTGCAATTAGGTGCTCTTAAAAATACTAGCTTTGAGAACCTAGTTAACACAAACATTTAAGCCAGTTGATCATCAACAAGGACACATTTTTACTTGAAAAAGATCGAACAATCATTTGCAGTGATGAGGCTTATTTCCTTGAATGGTTTTTGAAAAACCTCTCCATTTCAACTCACTATTTAGTGGAGTTTTAGGGCTTGCAGATTGAGTGTCCCTTTCTTGAAATTGGAAGATAGATCTACTTGCAACAACAGCAGCGAAACAATCGCAATTTATGATACTGTCAAAAACAGCATTTGAAATAAAATAACCCTCAGTGGTTAGTTAGGTATTCAATAATAATATTATAAAAATTAGTAAATAAATATGTCATATGTAATTATTTCTGTACAAAATATAACTCACTCTTCATCTTTCATCAAATTTTGAAAAGAAAAATTACTTAATACGTTCTTATTGTCACTGTCGAAAAAAACACGAACAAAAGGTTACGCATTATGAAAACATTTTGTATCTTTTTATTAAAATAAAAGATAAATTCTTTTCAAAATTCAACACCCACACACACCATACACAATACACATACTATAGAATTTCCAAAAATAATTTAAGTACTGAATTTTTCGACCTTCAATAGAAACTGTAATGTTGTTTATTTTCCCCAAAAAAAAAAAACGACATTCCATCATCCTTAAAAAATATTATTCCTTACAAATCTTTTTCCTAATGTACCTCAACATTTCTCTGGCAAAAGAATTTCGTTTTTTCCTTTAATAAGGACGAATATAACCAAACTCCAATAAATTTTCTTCCAAAGTAAAAGGAATTTCTTTTCAAAAACTTTGGTTGGTATCAGAAGGACGAGAAATAAAAACAAAAAAAAAATAAAAAACAAAAACAAAGACGAACGAAAAATAAGATGAGAGTAGGTTTATAGGTAAGGATGTTCATGAAAAGTGGAAAAATATCCTTTTGAAGTGTTTGTCGATAGACGATACCCAACGACGACGCCAGTCGACGAAGATGACGATGACGACGACGACGACGCAAACAAAATCATTTAATTTTTTGTTGTTGTGTTATTTACTTTCTATTTTTCCACAAAAATGTATCATCAGATGTCACAGAAGATTAAAATAAATCGCTAAAGGACCTTTTTCGTTTATTGAAAGCAACAAAAAAAAAGTAAAAATAATAAAAATGAAAATAAAAATAAAACTTCAATCGAAATACAAAAAAGACATGTTTTTTTTTTGTTGGTACAATTTGTATTGTTTCTGTTAAATTTCTATCCATAGAAATTAAATCCAATAAATTCTACGAGTATATCGGAGTTCATATTAAAACTGTCAATCATTTTATTCGATTTCATTGCGCGTTGAATTCAAAGAATTGATGGGTTTGAATGTACTCGTAGTATACTCGTACTAGTCACTTGTATACGTGAATGTGAACGTGACTTTTGTTTTTGACAAATTGGCAAATAAATGTCAAATATTTTGCAATTAAAATAAAAGAACAAGGTGTGCTCTTTGTTCTTTGTGATAGATTTTGATCTGGATTTTTGGTGATATCTGTTTTTGTATTATTGTATTTTTTATTTTTTTTTTTTGGCATGTAGGATGTATCTGGATCTGTATTTAAGTTGTCAGTGACAATTAAAAGCAACTGCCAAAAATTTAACAAACAAAATTGTACACAGTACTGTGGTGAAATGTTTTTGTTTTGGTTTTTGAGTTTTAGTCCAAAATGTTGTATACAGACTAATATTAGGATCCTTATGTTATAATGAGTGTTTTTGAAGAGAAGTCCCGATGGTTCTTGTCTATGGTTTGACAGTCGAGAATTTCAAACTGTGTTGACATTTCTGTTCAATAAGGTTTGACATTAGATCAAGAATTTTTTGATGCCAGAACAACTTTTCCACATTTTGGAATTTTGGAAAACTCGTTTCTGGTAAAATGGTTTCGTTTCTGCAAATCCTTTCCTCATCCTCTTTTGTTCGATTTGACGCCTTTGGATTCCATTTTATATGGCAATTTTATGTAATTGGCTTATGCCGTTTAACCAACAATTTCGATTGAAGCCAAAAAGTGTACGAATTGGAGAAAAATTCGACTCATCGAATGAACTAGATAACTTGTAGGTTTGTCGGAAATCGAAGAACATTTGTGTCTTCTATTATCGTTTAAAGTTTTCAAGCACTAAAAAAACACCCGATATGAAATTGAAAAAAAATAACAACAATTGCTTTGAAAATTGAGTATTTTAAGAAACAATTTGAGTTAAGTCCATGCTCAAAGTAATATAAATGTCAAAACGCCGAACGTTCTTCCATGGTTTGGATCCTGGTTGCTTACCAAATAAAAGATGAACTCACTTGAAGCCTCAGAGAATTTCAAACTTACACCTTGCGAACTTATGCAGGTCTTGACAAGCTTAGCAATAGGGTCAATAACTGCCAATTTAACTGCCGAACATTACTTGCCTTTAAGCGGTGTATCAATACTTGCTGGCTCCGACATTTAAAGAAGAATCTTAGGTAAAAGATTAGAGCTTCAAAATTGTCACACCCGAACAAAATCCTGAAACTAGATTTTATGAGCTAAACTTTAATTAGTGCTTTAAACAAAGATCTGAAACAATTCTTCTGAGTGAAAAACTTGTGACCGAAATTACCTTAGTTTTAGTACAATCCTAACCTAACAAAATAAAATGGCCTTTAATGTTCACGAAACCATTATTAATCTGTCCATCAGTAACAAAGACATTCAAATAGATCAATTAAGGCCAAGCATAGATTAGAACCCACACCCCCTCTAGCATCCTTATTCTGTCGAAAATCCAAAATGGCGGTACTAACTTGACGTCTTAGTTGACCAATGACCATGCCATACTTTAACTTTTCAGTTTTTCTTTGAATAAAGTTCTAAAAAAATGTTGGAAAAGTTAAAAAATTATTTGACAGCTGACAGTTTGGACTTTCGAAATGTTTTCCAATAATGTAAATAAGTTTTTTTTTTGTATAATACCTTAACTTAACTGTCAGCTGTCAACTTATTTCTTTTTTAGTGTTCAAAAGTCAGACTTTGATTTTACATAAAACATAGCTAACCCATTACGAGTTAGGTCTTTTTGCCCAAAACTTTAAAGCCTGAATTTCAAAAAAAATAGTTTAAAACCCAAAAACCTTTTATTAAATTTTGGAGGAATATTTGAAATCTATAAATAATTGAAAGTTGAAATTCGAAAACAGTTTTAAACCTTAAGATTATAAATTTCCTTGATAAGACAATCAGGCCGACAGTCATCTTATTTTTCTTATTTCACATTTTTTGGATTTTTGACTTATTCTGTTTGTTTTATTTGGTTTTGACCAGAGATCAAAAGTAAATCTCAACCTTTTGAAAGGTCTTTTAAATTACTCTCACTTGTTGAGATTTTCAAAAATGATCACGTAATAACCAGTTTATTTATTATTTTTGTTTTTTCGGTTTCTCAGAGAGAAACTTTTATTTTGTTTTTTTTTAGGTTTTGGTTACCCGGTGACCACTTATTGCTGAGAGAAAAAAATAAATCTCACTTGGAGATATTTAATTTGCTTTAGAAATTATTATCATTATTCTTGACTTGTTGTAAAAAGTAGGAGGTAAATAATAAAAAAAAAAATTATACTAAATATTCTAGTCAAATGTGCAAAAAAGCTTATGTACATAAATACAAAAAAAAACAAGTGTACGCCTTGGTGTACGATATCAATACCATAGTCACTTTCTTGCGCTCTTCTCAGATGTCTAATTTGAACGGGCTATAAAAGCCTGCATTAAGGTATTAAAAGGTATATACATTATCTAAGAATCTTAAATTATCAGAAATTTCAATGATTTCAAATAATTTCACACACCTTTTTTCATTTAAAACATCCAAATTCCAATAAAAACTGTTTTTCATGAATAAAATAGAATTTTATTAACTCACATCTTATACACGTTCTGCTTAAACTGTTGATTTATGTATGTGGTTTGCAACAAGAACGTGAAGAAAATGGAACAAGTGACGTCAGTAACAATGAAACACTTCTAAAATTATATGTTGACATATAGAAAATTTTGAGTCGGCCTACCATCGTTTACCGTTGGACACTAATATTTTGTCATTTTTTCAAAATCTCAAACTTAAATGTCCTTACATTTTTGAGATCCCTCTGGTTGTACTGGGCGTTCCAGCAACGCAAGTTTCAGTGGAAAGGGCATTTTCCTCTCTAAGTTTTATACTTAGTGAAAGAAGATACAATTTGAATCCAAAAAATCTTGAGAGTTTACTTTTAGTTAGGCTGAATACTTAAGAATTGATGTTTTTTTACTTGAAAAATAAAGAAAACAATGTAATTTATCATTTGACCATTTTTGATTTATTTTCTATGGAAAAGGTTTTAGGTTAACCAATTATATATATTTTTGATTAAATAAGTCAACAGATAAGAGATATTTGTGAACTTAAATGATAAATCTCACCCAAAGACCTAAAAAATTATTTTTTTTTAAATAAATCACAGAGCAAGATCTAAATGAAATTAGAGAATTAAATAAATCTCAGTGAGAAACCGATTGAAAATAAAGGTCAACGGTTATTTTGGATGTATAGTTTTGACATTAATTTTTGAAAGTTTTTAGTTGTTGTTGGAAACTATGTATAATATGACAGTTTTGGTATTTTATGGCCTTGGGATTAGTGATCATCCCTTGCTTATTAAAATTAAAATTTTTATCTTCCAAATCTAACTTCAAATCAAAATTGTGACCAGATTAGATTCTTAATTATATAAAATGTTGACCAACTTGTTTTGAGATTTTCAGCACAGCTCTGTTTGAATAAAATTTTTACCTCTTCCACACTCAAAAATACGTGAAGTTTTTAAAACAATGCCAGCACATAGGTATACAGTATACAAATGTATACGAGACTTCAGCTTGGGGAAGCATAAACGTGTGATCCCGCAGGGGTGTCAGTCAGGACGTCAGGGACTTCCCTCGAAGCTTGACATCATCTGTCGAATTCAAATTAAATTTTATTCAAAACTTTTCGTTTTCTTTTTTTTTTGGCATATCAGCCATTGATGCGGTAATCCAATGCTTTCTGTTGTGTCACTTCTCCAACCCGATACACGAACCTATTCATTGTTCGTGTTATATGGCAGAATGGATATTTTTGTGGGAGGGGTGGGAGATTGGTGATGGGGGGTAGGATGTATTGTATGTTTGTGTGTATATTTTTGATTTTTTGTTTTGTTTTGTTTTGGATTGCTGTTGCCCCGCTGTCAAAAACATTTCATCTGCAGTGCCTCACATCAACACAAACCTACACGGACGGGCGGCGCGGTGGCGATGATGGGGGTGTGAGTGTGTAGCGGGGTGAGTGCCAGTGCCTGTTTTGTTTTTCAATGAAAGTGTCTATTTTTGAAAGTGTGTCAATATATGATATTGTTTACGCGACACATATTGACACCCTTTGGCTTCAACAATCTACACGTAAATGGGTATATGCAGGGGGGAAACGGTGGGTGGTGACAGAGAGACTGGGACGGGAAGGGTGTTCTTTTTGTTTTGTTTTCGTTTAGTTGATGCCTTCCCTAGCACACGTAGTATTGATTTTTTTTTTTTTTTTAAGAAGAACATTTTTCAGTCTCGTTTTTTTTTTTTGCATTCAAAGTTCTTTTTGTTTCGTCTCACTCTCAACCCCAGTTGGGAGTGCCAGAGGGCTGGGAATATTCTCAGCAGGGACACGCGTTAGGGGTTCGCTTAGGTGGCACATTCGAACAAAAAGTTTTCGTTTGGTGTTGTTTCCAGGTTGCTTTTGATGCTGATGCTGATGCTGATGATGATGATGCGAGCTTTGTGTGTTATTGTTTCTCGTTTTCTATACTTTCTGCCTGTGTCATTGTATTAAAATGTCAAAAAGTACGAAAGATAAGATGACATCGATATTGTACGTGTCAGATCGAGGTAAAAGGATTACGGTGTGTTTTCTTTTATTTTTATTATAGATGTTCCTTAAATTTATGAAGGTGTATATGGGTACGAAAGAAGGTCCTGAATATATAGCATATTGGTAGGTAAGGTAAAGGTATGGATATGTATTTTACAATCATCAATCTTGATGCAATGTCGTATAATATTTGACAACAAAAAAAGGAAAGATTTTAGTTTGAATTTTGAAGGATTTTAAAAATCCAAAATGAATGACCTGTATTGAATAACAAAACTCTGGGAAAAAAATATATAAAATCCTTTAGCTTATAGGTGTTCGACTTTAAAGGAGTGAGGATTAGTGTCAAAGGATGTGACATTAATGACACAAAGCATACGACGATGACGATGCACGTACATACATATGTACATATTTCTGGAAGTCTTTGATATTATGTTAGAGGGTTTTATTTTTTTATTTTTATTTTATAGATGAGATTTATGTTTTTTCATCCGCATCTTACGCAAGGATGCACCTTTATGTCCCAAAGAAAGAAAAGATATAAATGTCAGTTGTGTTTGTATAAGAAATCTCAAAGAGTTTTCATAACCTAAATTTATGAAATTAACACTTTTTTTATCTTTTGTGTTGAATTCAAAGCTTACGAAAATATGGGACATAACTCAATCAGAAAAATTCATTTGGTTCTTTTTTAGA
Organism: Scaeva pyrastri; assembly: GCA_905146935.1. NCBI lineage: Eukaryota > Metazoa > Arthropoda > Insecta > Diptera > Syrphidae > Scaeva > Scaeva pyrastri. Next base: position 133,301,045 of record LR989927.1, read on the forward strand.
AGAGTCTCAAATTCTTATCAAAAATTGCTAAGGGTCCGGTTTTTTTAACTATAGTATACCCGTGCAATAGAAACTTCATATCTTTAAAACCAATACTAAGTGACACAGATGTTATCATTGATTACTTTTGAAATACCTCAGAAAACACTTCTTCAAAGGGCACTTGCATTGATAAATTTGTCTTCTTCAAATATTGTTTCTAGAAATATTACCATAACTTCTAAGCTGTTTGCCATAACCTCTTAGACGCTCCCGAGAGGAGAATTGTTGGTTGCTTCATGAAAAAGGACGATTCTGTAGACGCAAATGCTCCAATCATGAACTGTATGTAATCTTGAGCAGATATGTATATCGTGAGCGCAAAACTCAGTCATAGACTTCTTAAAAGAGGCCAGAACAGGACGCCGGTTGTCGAGGCGATGATGATGAAGTTTCTGAACTTGTTGACAACTGAACACCAAATTTTTTTATGGTGTGGATGATAAACATCAACTCTCTTACCGTTTTCGAAGTCAAATGGAATTTTTAACCCACTTTGAATTCCTGAACTCTGAAATCCAAAGTTTCAGAATTGTGACAAGGTATTCCCGAAATCAATTATAATTTACGCTTAACTGTCAGCTTGTAAGGAACTTCTGACACACCCGTCAGCGACTCTGAAATATTCATGTGTGAGAGTAATGTCTATAAAATTTAGTGGACCTGTAATATTGTTTGTCAAATCTGTATTGGCAAATGTTCCACGTAATTTTCTGTAAAGTATCAGCTGTCAATTTACTTTTTCTGTTTCATGTTTATGATGGTAAATTAAAAACCAGTTTTTATTAAGAGACACAATTTTCTGTATAAAAAAACTCTATGTCATGTCATTCTATGTTGTGTACTTTAGTTCGAAAATTCATTTTGACACTTAAATTGAAATCATATTTGTCGAATACCTATAGAAGTCATAGAATGGTTACATCAATGTGGATTTCAAATTTGGTCATTCCCGAGGACCTGTGGCTTAAATTTCGAAACCAGCACAACACTAAGTCTGATATATGAAAAGTTTTCCATTAATTTTCAATATATAGGATTGTCATATTTTTGATACACAAACAGCTCCAGTTGCAATTCAATCGAATATTCTACCCCCTCTTTACCCTTTTATATACATACTATGTATATCGACACATCATGAGTGATAAAATACCTCAATTTATCACTCGAAAAACGTTCGGAAAATAAATTTTCGCAAAAGTGCGCTGCTGATTCTGAATTTGAACGCTAATTTCCTTTGGCATTCATTGCATGCATGCAAATGCCATGCACATTGCACATGGACTGCATGTCAACAACTGCGGTTCCATTTCCGACAGTCGTTGATTGAGAACCAACGAATTTCGCAAATGGAATTTGGGCAAGGGGCATGGACATTGGACATGGTCATGGACATTGGCATCAGGATGAGCAATGAGCATATAAGCATCCTTATGGTAGCTTGGCTGATGCTCGGCACTTCTGCTGAACTGCCAAGGATCACAAGAATGGACATAAATTTAAGTGGCAATTTATACACGTTTCTCCGCACGAACTGGATTCGTCAATATTTTATCATTTTATGTGCAATTTGTTCGGCAGCACACAAAAATTCGATACCCTCCATCGAGATACGAGTCCTTACAGGACTCGCCGCCGCCGCCGCGCCGCCTCCGCTCTCCACTTCAACAAAAGTCCAAAATTACTTTAACATTCAAAACGGGCTCCTAAGTGCATTTCAATAAATCTCTGTATTTTCAAAATTGGAGAAATTCCTTTTGTGTGCCTAACCTAGTGCCTCCTTCCGTGTGGAAGTGGATGTGAAATGAAGTTTGGAATATGGGAGACTCAGAGCCATCTGCACACCGACCGACCGTATGTCATCGCAGTCGCACACACGACGACGATGACATAGTTGGTGACGTCCACATGGACCAGCTCCAAAGTACCTTAAAAAAAAAAAAAACAGGAGGCATAAGGTAGTGCCTTTGCTTCACTCTCTCGAACGGCAAGGTAACTGCAGCGGGCAGCGGGCTTCGAGACTACGAGTGCAAATATCCAGTGTATGGCAAAAGTGCAGGAGCATAGACGGGATGGGATGGAAAAAAACAAGGATTCTAAGAACATTCCACACGGGTCCAATAAGCACTGACTTCCGCGCAAATATTTATTATCCTTTCCCAACCATTTATTCTGCGTTTTTCTTCTCCGGTCTTAGCCTGTATGGTGCTCCTGTTTGTCAGATCATTTCGAGGCTGAGGATTTTTATCTGAACATGCCACTCCCCCCTCTATCCACTACCACAACGATGATGGTGGACCGGTGATGTTGAATCTTTGGTAGGCACGTGGGAAAATCAAATTCTATTCGTATTCCTGGATCCCGTCCCGATGCAGAGATATAGAGTAGAGGAGCCAGTTCCAAAGCCAATGTGAACAGGAACGGGCAACGTTTGCCGGCGAGTCTACATCAATGCAGAATAAAGAATGAGATCAAGATGGCTCAGAGGGTATATAAAGTGGCAGCTACGAACAAAAAAAAAAAAACAGAAACTAAGAACACATCTAGGGCAAAGCAAACATATGTTCGGGGTATACTCACTGGGGGAATCTTGATTCTTTTCTTCTTCGGCTTGTTTTTTCTGCGCCATCAAAGGATGAAAGGATCCAACAAAGAATAAAAGCACAAAAAACAAAAACTCTTCGTAGCGTAAGCGTAGGAAGGTAGGTATCCTTCCACTGGATATACTGGATATGAATCTTGAAGGACCAACTCCGGGAATGAGGAAAGATGTATGTTTGGTACATTATTTATTGGTACGGGTGGATTTACGTCAGATCTAAGAAAAATGTACCCAAGTGAGTAGTTTCTCAGTTTCGACTTGAAAATGGAAATGGAAATTTTCCATCGAAAGCCTAATGACGTGAAATAAATAAATGGAATGTTTTTGAAAATTGTTTTCTTCCTCTTCTTTTTTTTAAACTCGCATAAATTACAAAAACATGAAGTTATTACACATGAGTAAATAATGAATGTTTGTATATACATAGGTATATGTATTTGATATGAAACAAAAAAATTAAAATATTTTTTCTTTGAAATGTAAAAATAACTTCCGTGAAAAAAGCCCATTTTTCTATTACATAATTCTGCCAACCGAAAAGATCAGATGGTTTCAGTTTTTTTAAGTGAATTATTTTTCAGGCTCCAATTTTACGAAAATGCCATCAATTATATTTTATCTTATATCTTACAATAGGTTCCAAAGAGCTAAGAAAAAAAAAGTTTTTGTTGAAGAGAAGCCGTCTAATATTTTCCTCTGTATTGGACTTTAGCGAGCTTAGTTTGATAGTTCCTTTTTCGAATTTCTAAAAAGTCTTTGACTATACTTATCACTTAGTTTGATAGTTCCTTTTTCGAATTTTTAAAAAGTCTTTGACTATACTTATCACTTGATTGAAAAAAAAAAATTAACAGTATTACTGCAACATCAATTAGTATTTGGAAAAAAATTCCTACCCAATTCTGGGCAAACAGTTAATTGTGAGGTTCCACTGGGTTCTGTTTTAGGACCTCTTTTATTTACGTACTTATTTAGGCCCTCAGTCCTAAAAAGTGAATAAGAATTCTCTAGTGGCACATAGGCACGCAACTACGTCTACAAGCCATCGCTCTTCCTCTATCTCTATGATTCTTGCCCGACTGTTTTTCTCCAGGTGCTTCTTGGTCTACCAACTCTTCTTCCCTCTTAAGTGAGTAGATTCCACTGCATTTCCTGTCTCGCGATGCAGCCATTAACTCTTAGAAGCATGGGTCGCTGTCCAATCCATTTCCACTTGCTTCTACGTTAGTGTCAATGATTTGCTGACCCGTTTTCCTATTGAGTTCTTCGTAAGAAGGTTTGAAGTTTCCTATTTATCTACAGCAACTATGAATATAGCAGTACTGAGTGAAACAGTCGTGGCTTTGTGTTCAAGCAAAGAGATTTATTCCTCCTTATATTGAACAACACCTCTAACGCTGGCTAGCGGTATCAGGTTCGGTTCCATCTTCAGTAGAGACAATACTTCCAATGAAACAAGAAGCTCTCTACTTTCTCTACTGGTTGTTAAGCAATGTTTATTAGAGCGTATTACTGAGAGTTTAGGAGACTGAACAACTTAGCTTTTTCTGTATTAATTTTCAGGCCCACTACTTCCGCTTCTCTCTCCATCCTTATTGTCATTTGATGAAGATAATAGACTAAGTTTATCTTGCGTAAGAACTTAAACTTTTCTGCAACATCCCCTATTAGATTCAGACATTCTAATGTGAGGTTCCACAGGGTTCTGTTTCAGGACCTCTATTATTTACGTAATTTATTAATATTCTACATGTACCTCACTTCTTCGCTTTTCCAAATGAAGTAATTATATTGAAATTTAACTTTAAAAAAGTCTTTACCTTGACTTTCAGCCCAAAACCTTGACATAGCCCTGAAAACTAAGCACTATAGTCGAAAGGCCTTTAGTTTGAGCAAAACCTTTTTCCAAGGGAAAATTAAAGCTGAATTTTCAAGAAGACAGTTTTAACTGTTTTTTAAATCTTACTAATTAATTAGTTATTAACGACTTCTGATCCTGGAATCGACTAAGCAGGGAAAAGTGTTGTTCCCAGGACTTCAGGTCTTCGAAAGTACACTTAGAATTAAGTTTTTCTTGAAAAATTATTTAGAGTTAAGTAAAATTTTTATTTTAAAAGTAATAAGCTCGACCATATGCTACCCATTTAGAAATGTAAATGAATTTTTGAAATATCATAACTTTTACTTAATAACAGAAAAATGTATTAACTTTTCTTTTCTCTTTTTTTTTTGCAGGTAAGTGAATTTCAAAAACTTTACAATGGATACGTAAAATTCATCAAATGGTTTCATCAAGGTTTAAATTCTTAAAATCTTTCTCATATTAAAAGTATTTAAATTCTCCGATTGGTGTCATCTCATATAACTTGCGTGTATAACATTTTAGAGTCCTTAACAGTAAAATTTTTTTCAATTTGTCTCTAATATCGTCATTGATATTTAACACACTCTGCTCGCGTTGATCAGGTACTCGTATATTTAATTGATTAAATGATTTAAAATCAATTTAACATCAATTTGAAATTGGTTTCCATGGACGCATCAAATTATAGCTTCAATTAAACTTTGAACTAACTTCTATCTCCCTTACTGCAAATCCTATTAACTGACCCAGCTTAACTCCCGCCTTCCCTCCCCTTCCATTATGAATATCCATAAAGCTTTTATAATTATATTGCCCTGTTTAAAAAAATTTAATTTAACATTACGATCTGGTTGAAGGAGTCCTTTTTGATGTACAAAAAAAAAAACAACACATCCTCTGATTAGTCTGTGTAGTTCGCTGCACTTATCCAGAGCCAGAGGGAGACACAGAGTGCAAATAAACATGCATTTGGTCCGCTAAACATGTCCGCATCGGGAATGGTAAAACATTAAAAAAAAAATAAAACACAAAAAAAAAACCTACAAAATGGCTTCATCCGCATCCAGCTGCTAGAGGCGAGGCGCTGAGCACTATAAGGTCCTTGATGAATACGTGTGTGTTGTGCAGTGTGCAGTGACGTTAACTAATACACAGTGCTTAGTTACAAGGCTAATTTGTAGTAATTAATGTTCGCATGTGCGTTATGTGTGTTATTTGTACCACTCTGTGTCACATTATGGTCAGCAAAACAGTCCTAATCGGCAAAATCCCTTAATTGTGAGTTACACATACAAAAGAGAGAGAGAGAGATTGCAGTTTTCATTTTACCTACCTATACAAATGTATACAACTGCATACATTGAATAGGACTATGGAATAGAACAACGAATGAAGGGAAGAAATAAATCCACTTGGATTGAATTCCATGAGTGATTCAGTAGAGCGTTTAAAAATTTAATTTGAAATTTTCTCCTAATTGGGAGATGCATACGAGTATACATACATATACATATGTACCTATGTATGTTTATTAGCCTAAACAAATCTGTGACCCAGATATCCTGTCAAGGCAGAACCAATCACATAGGACATAGGCAAGTTGTCTCAATAGAAGGTAGGCATATACTATAGGCCAGGCAAGCACGGAGTTTGAAGTCCTGCACGGCCGGCATGGAAATGGGAATAGAAATAGAAATAGGAATACTCTACTCACGTCAATGTTATTGCTGCAATGAAATGAAATGACTGTCTCAAACCTCCTGCAACGCACAGGACTAACTGTGATTGTGTATATACATCACAACACACCTCTTTATGGCAACCAACATGGTCCATTGGCAAGAACACAGCATTTGGGCCAGTTTGGTTCGGTGCGAGGGAGTGTGGAGTGGAGTCGGATAGGGTTTAAAGCTTCATGTCTAAGAGGGTTATATGATATTGTGCCTCTCAGATATAGGTACACATACTCGAGTAGAGAGCCTCTTCATCATCATGCATGATGTGTCCTAAATTAATGTTTTAATGAGTCTCTGCGTATGCGTGGAGCATAATACCCATTACACTCATAATATGCTCCAAGCGGATGGCTTGGCTTGGCTCAGCTTGGCTACATCAAAGAGTTTGGTGGGGTAGGGAATTCTAGGTGGAAGGGGGTTGATTTTCTCGTCCTTACTGTTGATTACACACCATTTTCTTGTATTGAATTTCTACGAAACATACAACAATCGAACACCCTGGCAACTGAATCAATTTATTGGCGTACGATGATGATGATGAGAAATAATGCCGATCGCAATCATCACAACAGGGACACAGGACCCATCTTCTTTTGTTCCTTACCTATACCTACAACTACAACACAACATCATCCGCATATCCAAGCAAAATAACAATAATATCAATTTTTAATGAAGCACAAGGATATCATCAAAATGTTTTGTGTGTGTATGTATGTGTGTGTGTGTGTGAGTTTGGTAAACAGGGTTGGAGGAGGTATAAAGAGAATGGAAATATTGTGTCGTTTGAATGGAAATGTGGATTATATACGATAACTTAAGCATGAAGTTGAAGGTTCATGGTTATAATAAAGAAATTAATTAATCACAATCAGCTAGACCTGGACCTGGGACCTGGATCTGGACGTGGGACTTGCAATTACAACACACATTTTTCGGATGTCGAAATGAAAGGTCAATTTTTGTTTGCTACCCTTATTTCGTCTGCATACATATTTGTTTTTAATCAAAGACGTAATTTTTCAGGTCTGACGGATTTATAAAATGTAATTTTATTATATAGACGAATTTCTTCCTGGTTATAGGGATGCTTCTTCAATATTTTACATTTGGTTATGAATTCATAACGATTTATTGTAATTAAAAACGTTTTCGTGTTTAATTGCAAATGAATTCTGGTTATTATTTATTTTTAATTAGTGTGAATTGACATTTGTTTACGTTACGTATTTACTAGCTGTACACTGCTCGCACTAATACTCCAGCAAGTAAAATAAATTTGACGGGAAGATATTACACAAATATTCCATTCATTTTGAATAATTTTATTGATTTTGTTCTTTTCGAAAAAAAAAAATGTGACAATATTGTCTGTTCAATGTCTGTACATAAATTCATATGTCACCCACAACTCGAAACGTCATCATTCGTTCACTGTTTTCGTTTCAATTCAAATTCAATTCAAATCAGAATGAACTGTCATGACAAAATATGAAATTCATTTTTGGAATGACAGTGGCGACATCTGTCGAAACTCGGTCTTAGTGGCTTTTCTTTTTATTATGATAATATTGGTATGGTTCAATTATGTATGGATCAAAATAACGGCCAAATGGTCATCCATCCGAAGGTCCGATGACGCTAAGGCATAATTGAGGTTATATGCCGTTAATGTGCCAAATTAACTCATCTTTTAGCTTTTCTTTCACATAACCCCAAAGAAAGCAGTCCAACGGTGTGAAATCACAATATGATCTTGGCGGCCAATTGACATCGCCACCACGTGAGATAACAAGGCCATTGAATTTGTCGCGCAAAGGAGCCATTGTTTCGTTAGCTCTGCGGCAAGTGGCACCTTCCTGTTGAAACCACATATCGACCAGGTTCACCAAACAGTCACTCTCTGTGGGTGAATTGGTTTTTCGACAATCAGTCTTGCATTATTCTTCGCCCGAATGCGGTAATTATGCCTATTGACGAATCCATTGAGGTAAAAATGTGCCTCATCAGTGAAAAAGATTTTCTTCGAAAATTGCATTATTTATGGATTTGGATTTGAACGCCATTTTTCATAATAAGCCTGAATAAATTTAACGCGTTGCTCGATTGTGTATCTTTCCATGGTTCAAATTGAATTAGTCTGGAATTGAGAAAAAATGTCAAATGAAATGCAGAAAAAAAAACTTGACGTTTAGATGTGGTTCACATTCAACATCGGCCCTTAAAATTTAATCACCCTTTAATATAACCGGCATACTTCATCTCGTCCCAATTTAATTTGTCTTCTGAAAAACTTGAGAGTGATAATAAAACTCAAATAGTAATATCTAATAGCGAAAAGGACACATATAAAATTTCGCACAGTCAAAGTCAACGCCATCTACCGGGTTGTGGAATTGATCGCAGTACAGCGCCATCTATTAATTATCTTGTTAACTTCTCCATCAAAAATGCATGAATTTCACAATTATTACTATCCGAAATTTTTCCTCCAAAATTATCAAATCCGGATAATCAAATTTCCCGACTTTTCCGAAGGTTTTCCCAAATAAAAAATTAAGCCAAGAGCTGCTGGATGAGTAATATACATTTTTAACTCTATTTTGTTCATAAATAGATTTAAAAAATTCAAAACTTATCTAGATTTATTTCATTTTCATTAAAAATCATTAAAATAATAAATTTAAATAAAAAGCCAGACAAAGTAATAAAGAATGAAAATCCAGAAAAAATCATATGTTTCACAAAATAGTTGCAACCTTAAAAAACACATCCTTTTTATACTTTTCTTTATCTATCCTTTCCGTCTTCTTATAATTTATTCTATGTCTTTTTCGAATTAAATATAAAAACATTAGGTACAATCTTCAATATAAATTTATAATCCACGATGAGTTCTTAAAGACTTTTACTTGAAAGTTTTTTACTTTACAGCTTTACACTCTTTTCAAAATCCAAATTAAAAAAAAAATGATAAGAAAAAAATATTCAGTCAATTCATCAACATAACAACCTCTCAGATCGCTAAGTCAGCCATTATTTTCAGGATAAAATTGTAGCTCCTTTACACTTGGGATTTCATATGTGTAATGTATACATACCTCCAAGCAGAGAAGGAAGGTACACCTTCATACATGTATATATTATAGAAAATACCTAAGGAATTCATACACATGCTTATATATGTCCCACATATAAACTTATAGGTACATCCGTTAACATTCTTCTTTCCGACACACTTAACTGCACTTTATACCTTATTCTCAAAGACTTACACCGATATACTATACCTACATATCTATTTCAAATGAAACCCAACAGGATACACTTCGCAATGTAGAGTATATCATACACAACGTATACTCGAAGATACACACCGAAAGGAGTAGGTATATGAATATCTCAGGATTGCTATATCATCATCAAACTCTGGTTTTAGGATGTAGCACCTGAAAATTTACAAAAGATATTTATTGTCGGCAGGGAAAATCTTAAATTTCCATCACTTTATACCTCCTGCATGTGTCTGTCCGTCCATTCGTCTATCGTCTATCGTCTATATTTATGTTTCTGTAGATCTTGAGAAGAGGGAACGATAAAACGAATGAACCAGAACGAACAGGTTGAGAATTAGGATATCTTAGGATAATATATTAGATATCTAACCATCCGATTCATCAGGAAATTGTACTTCGAGTTCGAGGCTGATGCTCTATTCCCATTGAATCTACATTAATCTCGGGCCGATAGGTGGCAGTGGCAGTGGCTTGGCTCTGGATTGGTAAGCTTGAGTTGGAAAAACAAAATTAAAACAAAACAACACAACACAAAATAAAATAAAAGAAGAGCAGAACAGAACTCAGAAAAGAAAAAACACCCACCATCTTCCGAATTGTTGTTGTTTTGTATGTTATACAAATTTATCCCAAAAGCATCCTCTCCTTCAAGTGCAGTGAATCAACCATCAGGATTATACCGATTTAGTTGATAACTGTACCGATTTATTTCAGCTTTGGTTATCTTCTTCTTCTTCACTTTTTCTTCTTCTTCTTGATATCGTTTCGTTTGTTTTAGTCGTATTTTGTCGGCCGCACTCGATTGGATTTGCTTGGGAAAAGGATAAAGTGCTTGTATCTTTTGTGGTTCCCACGACATTGCCAATGAAAACAGCCGAGCCACCTCCTAACCGACCATTCTCCGTTCGTCCTTCAGTTTTCAGCCTTTAGCGTTGACATAAGGGGGGGGAGAAGTGGGAGTGTATCCGTTTGTGCAGAAGAAACTTGCTTCACACTAAGAATAACATTTAAACAGAGATACAAGACTTTTCTTTGGTCGATTTTATTCATTATTCCATCGTATCTATAGATTCATAGATAGATAGATACTTTAGGTGGTATGATCCTCTTGGAGTGTTGTCCTTGGAGTTCGTATAGGATTTTGTTGCATTGCATATTGAAGGCATCACTTTAATCGAGGAATACAAAACTTGAATTCAAACAGATGGTCGATTGCAATTTCGAGGCATCTCGTTTTTGGTTAAAGTCCCTGTTGGCTGTTGCCATTTGCCGACTATACCCTATCCAATACCGGATACCGATTGCCCGCCAACGCAAGCCTTCATCTAGACCCACCCTTTTCCTCCCATCACTGTCGTCTTTGTTGGCATCAAAGTGTGCAATTTATTTTCAGCTATTTTAACAATAAGAACGAATCGACATTCGACAGTCGAACATTTTGTGTGAAAAAAAGAAAACTAAAGAAATTCCATTTAAATTGAAATGTGAAATGCAAAATGATGAAATTTGGGCAAATACATCTGTGAAATGTTTGGATTGATGGGTGTTTGCAATATTCTTATACCTATTTTATTTTTTTTCTGCAAGTTTAGATTTTATAAAATTCTTCCTTTGATTTATATTTATAGTGATAGATTCTTTGGCTCGAAACAAATAACCAAACTTAGATATTCTAGTATCCGTTTTTGTCTCAAGAGACGAAATGATAACATGTCGCGTTTTATAAAGTGATGATAACAATCAAAGGTAACATAAGACATGACACTTACCTTATCTATTGAAACACGCGAAAAAATGGATGTTCCGAAATGCAGGGAACATTTGAATGCAAGTTTAGCTTCCACTTACTTTTATTAGTATTAACAAAAATTAATAAACAATAATGTAATAAAACATAAATAGTTTTTACAGTGTATTGAAAATTTTTTTTTTTAAAACGTACAAAACTTGGAACTGCAAAATTTATTTTTTGACTGAAAAAATTAACGATAAGTTAACAGCAATGAGTTTTAACTCATGATATTATGTATTAAACAGATTTTCTGGAGCATGTTTTGTTATGAAATACTTAAAAAAAAAAACATCGAAAACATAGAAAATATTCCACATGTATTTAAATTTTATATTGTTTAAACACATTGCCGAAAAATTAAAGGAAATTTAACATATTCAAATAAAATCCTTAAAGTAGTTTTCTGGGTTGTGCTTTGCGAATTTTAAATGAACGTACTGAAAGACATAGAATAAATATCGCACTGTCAATTCTCACTGTCACTATTATAGTTTATGACTAATTTGTCTCAAATTAATAAATCTCATTCAATAATTACTTGTTAAGCAATTCTTAATGGCTGATTCACTAAATTAATATCAAATAAAAAAACATAGAAAACATAGAATTAAAAAATCGAGACTTTTTCAAGTAATAACGTTTCATTTGTTGAATATTTTTTCCTTTTAAATTTATTTGCTTACTTAGTTGTGAAATTTTGTTCACTTAAAGTTGATGTTATGTATATCATACATCGGCATAAAACCATTTGAAGAAAATTTGGAAATAAACAAAATAAGTGTTTTAAAAAAAGCAAACAAACATTCAATTTAAAATAATGGCGGCCGACCCATGCCACAAAACCCCTCCAGATTAAACTTACAGATAAATAAAAACATAAATATTTTAAAACAATGTTGAATTCCTGAATTCCTGAAAAAGACATGCAAGGATGCCTAATTCAGTTTTTAAATTTTTTTGTTAAATACATTTTTTGTTTAAGTTTTAAAATAATAAAGATATTTAACAAAAACAAGTTTAACTTAAATCCAAATGGCGCCCAACGCAAAACCACTATATCATTTAATTTCGTAATTTATAAGGCTCTAGCTTTGAAAATATTTTCGTTGGCGCAAACACAGACACAGCTTTCATTCATTATGATTTGATGATTGGCTTGGTAAACCACTAAAGCATTTGATTTTCAAAAATACAAATTCTTAGAGAATTTACAAACTAACCAGCCTAAACAATCGTAAATCAACAGCAACAGATGTTCTTCAGTTCTTCAAAGTTCCACTTCAAACTTGCCCATTATAGCCAAAAAAACTTATGGTCTGTACTTTAGGGAGAATTTTTATGAGCATATTATTCCTGTGAAAAGTTTCTCAGAAGAAAAATCTACAAAGTTAACATTTTGAAAATAATAAAAAGTAATTCGTGTTGTTAATGGTTTGGAAAACTATTTTCTACACTTGCTCCACTGTAAAAGTCTACACAATGACTGTACAAAATACTCGTCCCTACTCGAACGCACATTATTATTCTATATAAAATTCAATTCCTTTTGGGTGTCAATATTAAACTACTCGCACACACCAATAACATTCACTATACTCGTACATCGGGACAGGATCAAAAAGGTTTGCTCTCGGTATTTAATTTCCATAAAATGCATGCAATACCCCGACTCCATGTATGGGTACACTTGCACATCACAGAGGACACTTTATAACGGTAAGGACGAACAGGGTACTCCTCCACGTACATACAATGATACAAATTTTGAGACCATAAGAAAAGAAGAGTGTGTAGGAGGAACAACGAGTGTGTATGTGTGTGTATCGATACATCAGAAATAATAATACACGAATAATAATCTCCTGCAGTTATGTGCATCGTTTAGTCCTGCTGGTGTTTCAGCTCTTCTCTCTCGCCTTCTCTACAAACTGTTCAGTTTTAAAGGATCTTTTTAAAGTTGAGGTATTATATGACTGAAACAGGATGAGAGGACTCTGATAAGGAGTCACAAAAAGCGGAGGACTGATGGTGGGGGTGACATTCCATTTGGGAAGACGAAGAAGAAAGCAATCGCAGAAATGTATTTTCTGTGTATAGGTCTTAAGTAATTGGGATGTATTGAAATAAAAGGACCTTCTTCCCCTTTACCCATCATATCCAAACTAAAAGAGGAAGCAAAGCAATAAATTTGCAGATCCTTTTGCAGAAGTGTCTGTTGGTAGTTGAGTAGGTTGAGGTATCGTCTCTATGTCCAAACCAAAAGGTTGTTTGCAAACGGCTTCATTGAGCCGGTACAATATTTTCTTATTCCTCTTTACCACATAAAGAATCTTGACCATAAGGGACTCTTTCGATGTTTTGTTTGAGTTGTCCTAGGACTTTTGAATATAGACAGAATGCCTATAGAGAATATACATAATATTCAAATCTATACAACAACTGTATAGGTAAAGTAGATACCTATCTATAAGTCCTCTGGAAGTATTCGAACTTTATTTCGTTCAGATATAATTTTAGAAAGATTTAAGCTTTAAGTGGCAATTTATTTAGGACACAATTTGACAATCACTTCCTTGGAAATTGTGTGTCCAAAACGAAGGAAATCCCAATACAAGTTCGAGTAAATACGAGAAGGTAGTTTTTTGTTTTATTTTTTTTTTGATATGTTGATCAAATTTTGAATTGTTGCTTTTGATTTTGAGATGGAAAATTGATTCTGATCTGAGTTTTGTTCGTCTCGATAATTTGCATATTTGCTTTCTAAAGTCAAAGTAAAGACTTACAGTTACAGGAGTGGTAATAAATGCGTTCAAGCTTGTCATTATTTTTCTGATGTATTGGCTGGAAGACAGTTTATTGTACATTGAATTTAGTTTCCAGAGGATTGATATTTAAAATTTCTTTGACTTTAAAAAAAGTTGGGAATTTGAGTTAACTTTTTGTTTAAATTGTGAGGTAAAAAAATGAACTCATTGAGGAATATTGGTCAAAAAGCGAGGGAGTGCTCGATGAACACTTATTTTATACAGGTTCCTTCATTAAAAGCTTATTATTTTTAAATTCAAATAAAACTCATTGTGAATGTGAATGTGAGAAGCTATCGAAGTCATTTGAATAGACCGGTTTCTTAATCAGAAAACCTCTCAAGAAAATGTCTAATGAAGTCAAATTTTGGCCAGTTCACATTAACTTCATGTGAGGTAATAAAAGTTTGTGTAACATACCACGTACAACATCCTGTTCAAAGAACTTAGCAATCACCGTTTACAATGATGACCTGGATCAGTCCAAAATTCACATCAAACAGTGACTTTTCCAAGATGCATTGGATGCTCTTGGATCTTTTGTGATTTGATATCGTCAACAATTCCTGGATCAAAAGAATTTTGAACAGTATCAGGTCGAAAACAGGACCCAAAATTCCACAAGTCGTGATCTTTGAAGGACTCAGTTCTTATGATTTTATGCAGATTATTAAATGAACCACTGTAAATAGCCCTCTCAGTGGAAAGATTCTGGCAGCTGTCAAATAAACAAAGTGTAAATAAATAATTCATTCTGATAAGAGAATGTTATTATTTATGAATTTAATCGGTGTAACTGTCAATATACAAAATCATAATATTACAAAACAGGCTGAATAAATGACAACCAATTTAACGGATGTGACTTCTAAAATTTGTCCATTTTCAACTGTCAAAGTTTGAAAGTTTTGATGTTCATTTATCTCAAACTAAAAAGAACACAGTAGTAATATTTCCAAATCTAATTTCATTAACAGGTTTTGCTCATGTCACTTTAACCTCAAATAATTCTTTTTAAATTTATGCTTCACTTAATAAAATATGATAAGTTATTCTAAAAATCAATTAACTATTTTCCAAGAAAGAATGTCACAATTCACTTGTTATGCACATAAAATTAATATTTATTTCTGGGAAATTTTTTTAATTATTATTGCATGTAAGAACCAAATGAACCATCATGATGATAGATGCTTAAAATAATTTAATTTTGTATACTGATGAAGAGAATGCACAAATATTTTGAATTGGAATATTTTGCATAACATATTTGATAACAAAAATAACTCCCACAAGAAATATTTAGAAAATAATATTCTAAAAAATACTCTGTATAATCTTTTAAGTTTTCGAGTATTATCAATTTTGTTCTGACTTGAAGATGGTTAAAAATTTCCATGAAAAATTCTTAATTAATCTAAGCTATCAACCTTGATACATATAGTATTGGATTTTAATTGCTTCTTCGATATTGAATTCATTTTTTAATTCACTGAATGTTTTGTCGAACCATCTTCGTTAGTGAAGTATTTTAACATGTCTCTGGAGTCAATGAAAACAAAAACGGCCTAAGTACAGCACCCAACGGCATGCTAGCTAATCACAACTATTGAGTTCTTATCCGTGGATGCCGTTGTTCCTTGAAAGCGAAAAAAGTCAACTTATTGAATCCAATTGCGCCACTCGCAAAAATCTACTTAGTAGAAAAAGTGCCCATGGTGTGATGGTTAGTGCGTTGGACTGTCATGCCAAAGCTCTAGGGTTCGATCCCTGCCTGTTCAACCTGAAAGTTTTTATGGGTACTCCTCTTTCGAGGAATTGACACATCCTCCAAGAGTAGTTCTGGTCATGAAAAGTGCTTTCTCAAAAATTAAGCCGTTCGGATTTGGCATAAAAAGTGTAGGTCCCCTCCATCCCTGCCATTACTAGCGCACAGGAATGGTTGAGAGTTGAAATTGTAAGTCACTAGATCCTGGCTCTATTCAAGTTGTATCGCCAAAAAACAAAAAAAAAAACTAAATTTTAGGGACAGAGGCTATCAGATGATACAACACAAGACCGACAAAAAAACACACAACTGAACGTACTAGTAAAAGTTTCAAGCAGGTGAGAACTGCTTTCAATTATGCTTGATTTCGGGATCGACGGGAACCGATATTTCATCAGTTACTAAGTCCTTGTTGCCTTGAAGGAATCTTTTATGTTGATTTTAACATGTCTATGCGAATAATGAAATATACATACGAGTATATCCACAAACTACATCAATTTAGAAAATCTCAATGCCAAAACTTACCTTTTCAATAGTTTATCATCAGTTAGTTAAGTGATGTGTAACAATAATAGATTTGTCATTAACTGTAAATAGTTCTCAGTTCCTTTTGACATTTATTCAACCATCACTTTATCTTCTATCAAAACTTTCAGAAATCTTAAAACTTAAAAGGAAATTCGTAAAATACGTCCTCGCCAAGATATATTAAGTTCAGATTTGTATCAACTTCAATCATTTTCTTCCATTAAAACCCATTTTGTTATTATCTATCCTTATAAAAATCCACTATTATACGACCACAACCTCAAAACCCTCAAACCAACAGTTATTTTTCTTTTCTTTTTTTTTTTCATCTCCATTTTCGTTTTCATTTTGAAATCGTTTTCCTTAAATGTCTCAAATCATTGCATGCATCACAACCAAAAGTACTTCCTTTCTCCCCAAACCCCCTCTAAACCCTCTTTTCTTCTCTTCACTTCTCGCATCTAACCTAACACTTTTACAAAAGAAAATAACTCTTACAAAATGCATTTTAGTTATGAAATCTCATTTCCTTCTTTCATCCTAAATAACCACATTTCACTTTCAACTCTGTGTGTTGTGTGTGTATGTGTGTGTGTGTGTATGCGGTGGCAATGAATGATATCCTGCTACAGAAATAGAAAATTCAAACCCATGACAGTTCAGTTTACGTTTTCAAATGCAATTTGTCACGAAAACTTAAACACAAAAAACCTCACGACTGACGACGGACGATGATGACGACGACGACGACGAGGAGGACGAGGACGGATATTTTACAAGCAGAAATGAAAAGAAAAAAAAGAAAGAAAGAAAAATAGAAAAAAATCATAGAGAAACAAGAAAAAACCAACGAACAACGTAACTAACAAAACTTTGATATAGAAACGCAAAGAAAACCCAAGTAAACTAACTAAAGTGCATTTCACTTTGTATGTACTAAGATAGGTAACCGGAAATCCTGTTCCATTAACAGTTAAAAGGTAAAGAATAAAGAAACAGTAAATACATGTGTACGAACCAACACGATGACAAGGACGTGGATGAGGACGAGGACGAAGAGGTACTATGACTATGACGCAAGGACACACCACTTAAAAGCGTATTGCGTGACCCGTGATTGAATAACACAACACAAAACCAGAGCTCTTCTTTTTCGTGTCAGTCAGGTGGACTCAAAACTCCGGACGGACTTAGTACTTTCCGTGCACTCATTGCATTGTGTGTGGCAGGATGTTGTTTCCTTTTTTTTTTTAAGTTGTTGTTTTCTTTTGCCTCTATTCAACACCCAACTATACATAAAGCATACCTATTGGACGACAACGATACAAAGGACATTCGCAACTAACCACGGACCAAGAATCACGCTGGCGACTATTTCTATTATAGGAACTCCTTCCTCCCGTTTGGTCATGTTGTCGTCGTCGTCGTCTTAGTTCCAAGAAGACCAGGACCAGAACTATTGCCACTTGGATTTTACAGTTTACAATCAATAATATTTTCTACACTTTTCCACAAAGACCATACTCGAAGATAGGTAAAGGAGTCTCAGGAAATTCGATCGAATTTAATGATGCTGCAAAGAGAAGCGGCGCGGGGGGGGACAATGCGGTGGACCGACAAGGGCAGAGATAAGAGACGAGTGGAGGTGGTTGTATAACATAAAATACGATCCGTTTTACTATAAGTAATCGAAAACTTCCTTCGGCTACGGTAAACGAATCTCAGCGACAATGTATGTTCAGGTGTTTGCATTCACTCGAAACCATTGTTCCAATAAGTCCAGGGGTGGATTTTCTTTAAGGGTGAAGTAAACTTTTTGAAAGGCGCAGTGACATCAATGCTGAAATTGTTTCGGGGCCCATTATGTGAACCATTTGGGGTTTGAGTGTCTAAAGAATTAAGGAATAAGTAACAGAGTACCGAAATTTTAATGAAGATACGGTCATGATATTGAGGAGTAAGGGAGCATGAGGTGATTTATAACTTCCTGATTACTTTACAGTCAGATAATGTGGACCTAGTTCCTCAAGCGACTGTACCTAAATGAAATTGACTTTACAAAGTTGACGAACAACAAGCCCGACGATTAAGATGAATTACCAGAGATTTGTCGATTTGTGAATTCCATGATTTTATTTCCTGTAAAATTTATTTTAGCATATTCCCTCTTTTTTGTAATTTCTGCCATTCATTGCGTCCTGATCCTGAGCAGAATTTGGCTGTTGTTCAACAGGGAATGTCAACGAAACTGATTTAAACACGCGGTTCAATGTTAAATTGGGAAATTGGCTCTTTAGAAACCGCTATGACTTGAATCCTTAAAATTATTTCTGAAACTGATTCTGCAAAGGTCAGGCGTTAACACTGAAGCTACTTTCTTCAAGCTGCTGTTACTTTGGTTTGTCGAGATAAATCCTTTAGACCGCCAGTTCTAGATTTTACCTTTCGGTACTAAATGCTGTGTCTAAAATGCCACTTTTCAAAGGCCCCTCTTCGACACAGTCTGCTCATGTCCTTCCTCATTGCCCCCAATCAGTGGCTGTGGCGAATGGCTGGTGGTGGCTCTGCCTCTATATCTGTGACGGTCGGTGGTGGTGGTGGAGGCGGTTGCAGAGCAAACTGCTAGTTCTATCCATGGGTATACTGAAAATAAAGTGCACATTAGAGATGCTGCAGTTCGTGGTAAAACAAGTGACAAATTAAAAATCCGATCACGTTTTTGGCGTCTTTTTTTGCTAAAAAAAAAAAAAAAAAAAACTTTTCCCAAAAACTGGGACGACAGCGACATTCAACGGAAGTGCAACATCACGGAAAAAATACGTAATTAGCATTCGCAACATCAAGCTCAGGTTTGGTTTTTGGAGGATCCACGGAGTATGGTGATGGTGATGGGTTTTCTAGAACACTCCACACCGCCTCCGCCGGCGCTGCTGGTATCTCGAATTCGCCTCTGATTTTCACATTAACCCCAACATCAAGTGTGCCTGTGTTCCACCTATACACACATGCATAGTTAGGTTATATCCTTTCGAGGAGTGTGAGGAATCTGTTGTTTTATCGTGCTCTACATTCTGCTCTTTGAAATTTTGCCGTTGATAATCTTTCCTAAATTATGGCGTGAATTTGTATGAAATTCCATTGTAGTCCCTTTTACTCCGTTTCCCATCACATAGCCTTTTTGCCATGTTAGATAAAGGTAGATATGTACTTATGTATGTATGTGTTGTGTATATATGAAAAAATATACAAAAATGTGTGTATAGGTATCTGCGGTATATTTGTAGGTATATATGGCAAGGATAACAATGTTTTTACTCATCCGGATTTTAACAAATCCCGGGGATTTAATTTCAAATGAAGATTGGGAGTAGATATTAGCACAGCGCGCGGCATCGGTGGCAGCTGAACGAACTAAACCCCTTCGAGCTTATAAGTGAAGGCGTTCACATTTTAGTTGAAAAATTGAAAAACCAAAAGTTGTAGAATTCAAAATTCCCAACCAAAAAGGAGATGAGGACGAGTAGGAGCGGGAAGAACCGAGATGGAAGCTAAAGCTAAAGCTGAAGCTGGAGCTGGGGGAGTTTTCAAAAGTGAGGTATTTTCAGTTCGTTTTTTTTTTTTTTGCTGTTTGTGTTTGGGAATGTGTCGGATGTTTATTTTCTAATCTTCTTGGAAATATTTGGAGAAATTATTTTGCACGTACACAAGAGCGGGGGTCTTATATTAAAGTCTCTTTGAATATATTCCAAAGGGAAATATATTTTTGGGAGGGATAATAATACAGAAAGGCCTTTCACGCATCCAACAAGCAAAACGGATGTCGATGTTTTGTACCTACACTACATATATAAGTTGTGTTTATTTAAAATTATATTACCTGCAATGGTGTTTTCCCAAAGGATCCAATATGGGGGTGGGGGGGTTGAGAGTGGTAGTGGAAAATCGTGAATGTTTATTTGAGTGGATTTTCTGTAATCAGTGCAAATATGAGGGAGACGAGACCAGAGAGATTTGTGTTTAGAAAATATTGGTCAAGCTTTTTTTGGATAAAGTTTATTTTTAAAAAATTACTAAGAAAATTGTGGTAGTTTTTTTTAATAACTTTGGCCATCTGTTAAGAGAATTAGTAATTAAGGGATTTTCTATGTAAATTAAATTTTTCATTAATTATTATATTTGTTCATAGGAAGGAAGCTTTTTGGTTCTTTTTAACCTTAAATATGTTAATAAACTATGAGTTGTTGAATGGGATTTAGGTTAAGATTAAAGTTTTACATTTTCCCTTATGAAAAGGTATTACCTTAAGGTTTAAGCTTCATAAATGAAATTTCGCATAGATTATTTTTCCAAAGTAGAATTAGGTGAAAACAAATCCTTTAACCTTTTTACATGATGGAAATTTTGATTTCATACAACATTTGGGAAAAAATACTTAATTTTATCCCAAGTATCAAGAATTAATGGAAAGAGTAATATGAACTTCCACCTATCTAGAAGCTGTTAAGAAATCCAACTTTGTATAAATCATTTACTTAATATGCTTCAGGCTCCAGGTGCATTAGGGTGTCTTCCTCTTCAATCTTGAGCAAGTTTATTGAAGCTATGCAAATTAAACGTAGTAAATGGCAAATGGATTGGCTCAAAAGTCTTTTATCATCTTGAATTTAAAATCTGGAGTTCGAAGACTATCTTATCTGGAGAATTGGTGGCCGTGCATTTTCACCTCTGTGTGATAAGCTTTGAACCAAATCTTCACTAACGATTAATTTGCTGATATGATACTTACTCTATATTAGTCGAACTCCTGAATTACTTCGAAAATGTTGACTGATAAAAGTCATTTCCCAGTCGATGGGTGGATGTTTTTCGTTCGTTTATAACAGATATTTGGTCTTGTCTTCTTAAAATACAAGGCTTAATAGTTCCGGATAGTTACTCTTTACTGGCATGTTGGTAGCAGCTAACAATGGTTTTTCATCGTGATATTCGTGATATTCCAATATTTATACCTATCAGCTCAATTTGACAGTGCATGTCTGAAAAATCTGACCTTGATTAGAATAGTTCAAAAGATTTTGTACCCAATTGCACATACACCATTTATTTTCCAGTTGATCTGATTCACATTTGGATCAATTTTTCCGGTATTCAGAGTTCAGAAATATTCATAGTACTGGATAGTGATTATAGTAATTTTATTGACTATAGAAATTCGTTTGTCTACCTAATGATTTATTACAGGCTGAGGATTGGGTATATGAGGCTATGGGCGTATCTACGAGTGTATCAGCCGAAAATTTAGTCGTAGACTTTTTTGACACGCTTATAGTTATACAGGATTACGTATATTATTTTAAGCTCGATTTTTAGCTGAGATATACTGCGATGCTTTTTTGTACGAAGGCCGAAGTCTTGTCCGTCTACAATTAGAAGAAGTGGACAGCGGAATAAAACAGGGCTCAAATTCCCTTCGTGTCCGTTACAGCAAACTAGCAGAATAAACGGTGATCTACCTCGCGGTGGTCGGCCCTTGAAGTTTACTACGCAATAAACGGCGAGGTTTCATCCTTTGTCATTAGCAACAAACTAGGAAATAAACGTGCAGGCTTAAGCCTCTTTCCTTTCTATACTCTAGATTAGTGCACAACGGGTAAAGTAGACAAATTCTTAACCACATTTCACTTCGCTATGTGATATTTTGGGTATGAAGGGGATGCGAATCGTAAACGGGCGAATGACAAAATACCTTTTAATTCCACAGCACATAATTTCTTAGCTAAGCTATTGACTTCGGTGTGGTGCTACTTTTGAGGAATCGGTGCTACCTGGGTCGGTAAGGCGACGGAAGTGTAACGATTCGTTACTTCGATTTTTTTTTAAGACATATGACACTTTGTTTATGAAATAATTCATGCAACATGTTAACAGATCTCTGTTAGTATTCCACATTCCAGTAGTACTGTATTTTGAAGTCGGAGGCATTACATTTTTTAAGTAACTTTAATGATCAAACTTTAAACTAAATATTTTGTTATATTTTAAGAACAAACAACAGCCTTTAAACTCGATTTCCTAGAAAGTATTGTATTGCTACTGGTACTGGCTTAAATTTCCAAGAAATCAATTTTTCTTTAAGATCTCCTTCCTTTTTATATTCCATCACGAATATCCCAATCCCAATCTACAATCCTAACCTTTCTAATAATTTTTTTTGAAGAGCAAAAATCTTCATAATAATAATATGCTTATACTCTCGTATATCAGGTCTTACAAAATTATAACATTCATTCCCAAAAGAGAACCTTCACATCGCCATCCATCGTCAAGGAGATACACCCTGAAGATATGACATTCCTTTCAATTCACCCTCCACCATCATCGGAGCATCCCTCCTTCTATGGCAAATGGAATACACAAAGCGAAGCAGCAACAAAAAAAAAAAAACCAAAACTGCGTGCACGGAAAATGAATTCCGAAAATGTCTCTTGGTTAAGAAGACCAAGGAAGCAAATGAAAGAGAGATTTTATATGATGAAAATGTCCTTGCCTTTCAGCATGATGATGATGATGATAATGATGATGGTCCCATTCTACAGCGCTTCCCCCAGCATGCGACTCTTTGCATTATTCACCAAAGATATTACTTTTCTTCCTTGCACACTAATACAAATAGACTCGAAGTGTGCAGGTACACGCACACGTTCATGTACCCCACAGTTATAGCTCACCCCTGCCTTTACAAATGAATTGGATGCCCCGAACATTTTTTCGGTTCGGTTGGTAGGCAACGCCAATGTTCGGTTCGTTCAGTCCAACAAATATTACGTATACGCCACCGCATCCCGAAAAACAACCGCAAACAAATATTTGAGCTTCAGGGAAGGGGATGAAGGGGTCGTAGTTGTAGTTGTCATTGTCGTTGTCTTTGCCATCGTCGTCGTCGTCGTCAACCTCGTTGAGGTGGCTCGAGACCCTAGTACTCGTGCTTGGCTAGGGGGCCAAGGTAAGTCAACAAGACCACCTTTTCGCTGTTTTCCCCTCCTTGTTATGCCCACCGAAAACGAAATACACTCCACACCCCACACCTGGAAACATCAACTACCTTACCTACCCACTGCAGCATCAGCTCTCGGTTAGGGTGAGGGTGAGTGTAAGAGTACGTATTACCATTTCTGAATTTTGTAGGAAGGCTAGAAGGACTACTTTCATATCCCTTGACAAAAGGTACGAGAGTGAACATCACTTGCAAGAGGTTATCCATAAGCTATCTGGTGTGGAATTTATTTTCCACCGAGAGGCACCAGGCAGAGAAATACTACGTCCCTATTCCGAGACTACGAGTATAACCACCAGGCCAGGTGATGCAGGTGCAGATGCCGGTGCAGATGCAGGTGCAAGTGAGCAGAGCGAGGCTTCGCTGTGTGAATCTCTGAATTCAGGACATTCAGTGGCGACAAATATGAGTCGTTGTCCTTTTGTGCACCATGCACTGCATACCACCTACAGTTGGTGTGCTCCACTGCCACGATGAT
This sequence comes from Scaeva pyrastri, assembly GCA_905146935.1. Classification (NCBI taxonomy): domain Eukaryota; kingdom Metazoa; phylum Arthropoda; class Insecta; order Diptera; family Syrphidae; genus Scaeva; species Scaeva pyrastri. The sequence continues at coordinate 133,325,012 of LR989927.1, forward strand.
GCATGGAGTTCACCTTTAACTGTTTTTTTTCTTCTTTTTTTTCGTCCTTTTTTGTATTATTCGGTTGACTAGTGAAACCACAGGGAATTGTTTTTACATTTTTAACATTTCGTTTTGTGTTCTTGAATTAAATCCTTTTTGTTGTCATCCTTTCAGGTTCCTTCTTTTTTTTTTGTGTTGGTACTGTTTTTGTTGTTTTCTGCTCAAGGGCTGTTATTCTCTACAATTTAAGAATTTCGTCCCTTTTAATTCGGTAGAGCACAGTGGTGTGTGTTTCCATGACCCAGTTTGGGACAGAAGAAAAGGAGGAACTGAAGAGTTTTGGGGATAGAAAGACAAAACATCGAATGGAAAGCACCCAGCAACACATAGCCAGTCGAATCGGGACAGGAAGAAGAAGAGAGGGTCACATATAGGATTTGAATTCCAATTGGAGTCTGTGGGATCCTTTGACCTGGACACTGATTGTTATAGGTGGTATTGCTTTTGCTTCTGCTACTGCTATTTCTATTGCTCCTGAAACTGCTACTGGTACGACTCTGTATGGTGTTCGTTTATGGTGCCGAGCTTAGAGGAATATCCTTTAAAAAAAAAAAAACAGGAAACTCGATTCGTTTGCTTCTTTGAATCCCGTTTGGTGGATATAAATTAAAAATACATGGCTCAATAAATTTTAAAGATTTACGACTTTATTTCTTTGCTAGCTTTTGTCCTTTCTCCATTTCTCGCTCTCAATTTTTGCTCTGCGTGTAGTCCTAGTTTTCCTGATATATTTTTTTTTCTGTGTGTCAGGAATATGGAGTATTTAAGCGCTTCTCTAGGAACAGACAGCAGCAGAAAAAAAAATAAAAATAAAACAAGCAGATAAGTTTATAGACGATAGATCCTTTGGTCCTTTCTTTGGCAAGATGTCATATTCACACAGATGGATTGCTTTTGAGTTGAAGTGCAATCTCTGTGATTGTGTGAAGTATTTTTTTCACTATATTTTTTTTTTTATTATTTGCTGGGTTTTTTTCGTCCTTTTTAGTAGTCATTCTATTCCACTGTAATCCTTCAGTCAAGAGACAGTTTACTGAGGATAAACGGTGCGGGAATGGCAAATGATTTGTTGAATTCTATGACATTCGAAAGATTGACAGATACCAGTAGGGAATGTTGGGAGAGATGGAGATGGAGATGGAGGGTTAGGTATATATTTTGTGCATTTGAAATAAAGAATGATTTGTGTTCGAAGGAATCAAAGGATTTTAGCAGCAGAATCAATTCGGAAGCTTAACGTTAAACAGATTAAAAGGCATCCAATTTTTGTTTTTTGAATACTTTTGAAGTCGAAGTCGAGCTTAAGGAGTGTGGACTCAAATCCAGTTAGGATTTCCTTTGAGAAGTAAATTAAAATTTTATTTTTTTTAGGCCAAAAGACAAAAGATGTGAAAATGTAGATCAGGAGTTCTTTGGGACTTTGGTCGGTCAAGATCGTGAATAATTTAAAATGGAATTCTTAGAAAATGTTGAACTGGGTTGACATTTTCTCCTACGTTGATAACAAAGGACTCAAAACATTTACATATGAATTGACTTCAATGTCAGATTGCATACGACATAACCAAAAGTTAATAAAAATTAAATCAGTCAAGTGGATATTGGCATTTCTATCACTTAATCTTTATTATGAGCTCTTCTAACATTGGGTAGTGATTTTATTAAGTCAGGACAAGAGGACAGGATTCTTTATATTCCTTAGTGTATCACGTTGATAGTATTTAAGGACGCTGTAGTGCCCAGTCAAGTTCTTGGGTACTGCATACCCGAACAAACTTAGTTGAAATTCTTCTAAATTCAGAAGGTTAAAATATTCTAATACTATCAAATCCAAAATCAAGTCATTCTTGAAATGTGAATATGTCAAACATTCCTGAAATCTTTATTGTCTGACAGGCTCTTTCAATTGACAAATCCCTAAAATTATGAACCACTTCCAGAAATCGCAGAACCTTGATATTCGCACAAACATTAGTCTTGTAGTGTAAAATTTGCAGTTTTGATGTGGAGGGAGTGGTATCCGCCTTTTTCTCATAACTAGTAAGAATTCAAAAGTGCATTTAAAAATCTTGTAAAGTGATAATATCTGGAAGAGCTGTTGAACATTAGGAGGGAAACATTGAAAACTTGAGATATGTTCCTAGGGGGCGTGGTATGAAGGTAGGAATTAGAGTGTATACAAAGGGGTGGCAATTACAAAAAACGTAACTTTGTAGAAAATTATAAATAGTGGCAAGTTCTTTTACATACAAAAACTGTCAGCCAACACAACTTAGGAAATATAAAAATATGCCAAGTTCAAAAAAAGATGGTTTTCGAAACAACTACATATAAAAAGTCATGACAAAAGTTTATGTAATACTTATATGAATGAAATGTCACGAGTTCCTTGAGATCGTGGTATTGACAAAGCTGTTTTAACAAAAATACACTTCAATTTTAATTAATAAGCCATTAAGGTTGGCTAACTTCACGTTTTAAAAGTTTTCTCAGTGAAAATTCAAAGTTGTTTGATATCACTTTAACTCTAATGTAAACATCCATAGAATAGATTTCACTAGTTCAATATTATAATTTCAATAATGCTGAAAATTTTGAAATTATTCGGTTTGAAGGTTTGGTCTGATAATTTTTTTAAGTAGAAAATAAAAAACAATACGAGTAATTCAAAATGGACATTTTAAGTTTTTAACTCTTAATATATTTAGAGTTTGAATGCAGAAGCCCTTTTTTGATGAATTTCGCTGCCATTTAAGGGCTCCCTGAAGGCAGTCACTTGGGGCCACTTTCTTTAATCTAAACTTTTACTTAAGTGTTCCTCATTACACTACAGGAACTTTCTGATCGTCTCCTAAGTCACGGAAAGCAGTTGAACAAGATCATTTGTCTTTCAAAATATTGAAAGTGGTTTCCCCTTATTCAAAATTAAATTATTAATATTTCAACTATGGGTGATTTTTTAAGAGGTTTAAAACTTTTTTTTTTTAAAACACAAAAAATTCGAAAAAAATGAATGAAATATTTATTTGAATCGATAGTTTGAACCTTGCAATTTAATGTTTAAAGATAATTTCATGCAAATGTTGACCGCGGCTGCTTCTCAGGTAGCCCATCCGCTGAGTCCAATTTTGGCATACTCTTTCACACATATCGGCCGGTATCTCACGAATGAATGCATGGATGTTGGCTTCCAGTGCGTCAATCGAAGCAGGCTTGTCCCTATAGACATTAGCCTTGACATACCCCCACAAAAAATAGTCTAATGGTGTCAAATCGCACGATCTAGGCGGCCAATTGACCGGCCCGAAACGTGAAATTAACTGTTCACCAAACTCGCCTCGCAATTGCGCCATTGTTTCGCGTGCTGTGTGGCATGTGGCACCGTCTTGTTGAAACCACATATCATGCAAGTCAAGAACTTCCATTTCGGGAAAAAAAAAGTTTGTTCACCATTGACAGTAACGCTGCGATTCGCATCATCTTTGAAGAAATATGGCCCAATAATGCCGCCGGCCCATAAACCGCACCAAACAGTGGCTTTTTCGGGATGCATTGGTAGCTGTTGCAATGCTTCTGGCTGATCTTCACTCCAAATGCGGCAATTTTGCTTATTTACGTACCCATTCAACCAAAAATGAGCCTCATCGCTGAACACAATTTTTCGATAAAAAAGCGGTTCCTCGGTCAGCTTTCCAAGAGCCCATTCACCAAAAATTCGGCTTTGTGGTAGGTCGGCTGGCTTTAGTTCTTGCACCAGCTGTATCTTTAAAGGCTTTACGCCCAAATCCTTCCGCAAAATTGTCCACGTAGTGCTGTAACAAAGGCTTAACTGCTGGGAACGGCGCCGAATCGACATTTCGCGGTCTTCTGTCACACTAGCTGATATTTTCTTCACTACGCACAGTACGTAAACGTGTTGGTAGTTTAATGTCCAACAAAGTAAATTTGGTGCGAAATTTGGTCACAATCTTCCGAATAGACTGCTCAGAAGGTCGAGAATGCCGACCATAAAATGGAAGCAGCGCGCGATGAACATTTCGAACCGAGCACGAATTTTGATAATAAAATTCAATAACTTCCAAGCGTTGTTCATTTGTAAGACGATCCATGGTTAAATTGCAAACCAAACTGAAGCTGTTTGACAGTGACACAAGGTACTAAACACACGTCAGCTGTCAAAACCAATGTTGCCAAAACCAAACCAGCTAAAAAATCACCCGTTATAAGTTAACCTCTCTTTGAGATGAACTTTTTTAGCATGTTTCAAATAGTGATATTTTAAAGTCAAATATGGTCATCAAATAAAGTTTAATACCCCAATTTCAAAAAATAAAAAAATGTCATTGTCATGTCATTTCATTCCTCTTCTATCATCAACCAAAATTATGATGTGTCAAATAATTCCTTAAATCCTTTTCCTAGCATAAAATTTACCAAATCAAATTTAATCTTCTCCTCCTAACTTTAGTTGTTCATATTTTAATAACCTTTTTAGATTCTAATTATGATCTTCTAAGAATTATAACTCTGGAAAAAAGGTTAGGTACCCTCACTTAAACATAACCTTTTCAAAAATTCACTGCCCACGGACTTTTCATACCACTTTTCATCAAAACGAAAAAAAAAAAACTGAAATGAAAAGAAAAGAAAACTAACAATCCAAGAATCCTGTATTAGCATGAAACCACAGCAATTAGTTCGCGGTTACCTTAACTCAACAACCATCAAGCATAATGGTTTTCTTTATAGCAAGCAATAAAATCTTCCAGATTGCTCCTTTATTTAATCCTTAACCACACACGAGCTACTAACAAATTCTCTGTTCCTCTTTTCTTTTTCTTTTTTTTTTTTTTGAGTAGGTAAACCATTTTCATATTTCTAAACTCGCACGGAAATTACGGTTTGAAAGTTTTATGAATTACCTTATACCTTTTTATACACACACACAAACACACAGAATTATTTGTAGTCTAAAACAAACATTCATAAGCCCGAGGTTGTAGTGGTGATATGGAATGGTATATGTATGTGAATCTGCGCCATAAAAAATGTTTTGGTAAATTCCACTATAATAATAGGAGAGAAATTTATGTTGCACTAATTTTCACAAACGAAACATGAAAATAAAGAACATTACCGTGTTTTTTTGGATGCCACAATAAAAATGGCAGAACAACAATTCTCGTGGTCGAGATGGCTTCATAATGTATACAATAATAGTTTGTATAAAGCTACTACTAATACTTAGATAAGTGCTGGATTGGCATGGGAGAGGAATGGGCCCGGTCTTCTGATTCTACGAAAATCTAAGATGCTGTCATATTTTTAGAGAATAATGGCTGTCTCTATAAGATTTCCATGTTTTCTTAATAAAGGGTGATTCATAGTGAGGTTGAATTTATAAAGTAAAATAAAACACATAAAATTGAAAGCAAACTCAAAATTTTACTACATTAAATTTTTGAAAATGATACTAGTATCATGTAAATGTCGGAAAATCTAATTTCGAGGGACTCCTTCAAGCTTAGGGACTGGTATCTCAAGAATAACACGAGTTATATGCTTCTAAGGCATCTATCGTAGCTGGCTTATTCCTAAAGACTTAAGACTTTACATACATATCCCGAGAGAAAGTAATCCGAAGGTATGTATGATATTACACGATCTAGGCGCCAAGTTTACGGTAGTAAAATATTTAGTTAAGTTCTCACCAAAATGATTTATCAACAAGTCCATTGTTTTACACACTCGTAACTTGTCATGTTTAAACCAAAGCTCACTGAGACCAACGATATTGGAATAAAAACTGACAAAGCAGTTTGATAGATCTGTCAAAAAAACCTATAGAAAATCGAACCTCACGATGAATCACCCGATATAAAGAATTGGGCCCCACCGATCTAAGTTGTATCAAAACTTCAACTTAGTTTAATCCGATCTTGAACACAAGGTATGTATGTGATATATGGCGTATGGTGGTATGTTGAAAAGTATGAGTGTGTGTGTGTATGTAGTAAAATAAAACTCATATTTGCATTTTTATAGTCCACCTTTGACCTGAAATCATGTTAAATTTCAATATTACTGCACAACAGGATGCGAAGTATTTTTACAGCTCAAAAGAATGGCGAAAACAAAATTTCATATATAATGGAGGTCGGTTTTGCTGACGGCAGGATATCCCGCATCCCGTCGACCGACCGTCGCGTCGGTCGAAGTCGGAGGCGCAACGCGGCGTCTCCATCGCCCACACTCAAAAATGTGTTTGCCCAAAAAGTTGTACCTCCATAGACACATACTCATATATCCATTGCAGTAAAAGTGTTGAATTTTTTGTATTACAAACTTATACACGGCAATGCAGTCGACAGGGGAGGTGTGCTGGATAACGGCGGCGGCGGCGGCGGCGGGCGGCGTCAGCAACATCCAGTAAATTCCGTGCAACGAGCACAATGAAAGGCTTATTTGATTTCTGCTTTGGACAAGGATTATATTTCGAGTCAAACAAAGGACGAGATGTACATTTTTGGCGCGGAGCATGTAGTGCAGGTGGGTGGGTACCTACAAACCACAAGTTTTTGTGTTTTCTTTTTCCCGGAGAAAAGAAAATTCTGAAAAATAATAGTTCCCATTTTTTTCATTTGTGTTGCGGTTTGTGAGGAATATGATGGTTGAAGAAAAAGTTCCAAGAAAAGTTTTTGAATTTTGTTTCCCTTCTTTTCCTACAATAATTTTATTGCAAACTTATGTTTAAAGCAACGCAACGCAACGCAATGTTTAATAAAACTTTTAAAAACACAATCAAAAAGTAGCAACTATACTTCAAAGGATTCGAAATGCGTGGATGAATTTACGCATTTGAAGGTTATTTCTTTGATTAAAAAAAAAACCGCAGGAAAATATTTAACTCCGGAGCTTGAAGTTTGAAGAGGAGTTGATGGTTGAAAAGGCTCATGGAAATACATGAAGTTTTCCACTAACCTTAGAGTCCTTTCACCGATAACCAAAACGATTGAATTCAATTGAATGACCACACTGAATGGAGTCTTGAAATAATTTCATATTAATGAAGTGAACGAGATTCTTAAGATTGCATTCATAAAATATTTCAATCTCTCGCAAACCCATTCAATGATTTCATTCAACTCACGAGCGAAAACAATGGAAAGTTTTTATAAGTCCCTGCTCTTTGATTCGCCAATCACCACGAACAAAAAACTGACGACGAGTGACGATTAAAATATTCTGATGCCCACTTTTTATAAATTGCCTGCCTTTTCTGGCTGTCACATCGATGATAGTCCTTAAATCTCGTTAAAAGTTAATCTTAAAACTCAAATTTCCTGTGATATAAATGTAAATTATATACAATCTGGCCATGCCACACACATGGGACCATGAGCGTATATCCTATATGACATTTTCTTTCAGAATCTGTATGAATATAAAAAAAATAAAAACCAACCTCAATCTCATGCATATTCGTCCTTCGCATCTCCCATCCATTGAAAGTCAATTTCAAGTCAGTTCCAGACGATTGAAAGCTTCACTTGCATCTGCCAATCTTATTCAACCACATCACAACCAAAAATCAAATCCAGGATATATCCTCGTATCCGTATGTATGAGCATTATAAGCATGTGTGTGTGTGAGAGAGAGAGAGATGAAGAAAAAATATGTATAAACAAGAATATGGAAAGAAATCCTTAAAAGGCTATAATATTTGTATCATCTACATCCTCGAGCTTGCGAGCGTTCTCAAGAGATTGCGAACCAATGAACGAACGAACGAACGAAACGAACGCCAACGGACGCAGGACGTTCCATATCCGGTCATCCATATTAATATTGAAAGGCAAATCGATCTGATGTGCATTCATATCAGCATGATTTATTACATTGAGGGTAGAAGTCTCAAAAAAAAAGGAAACGTAAATTCCTTCAGCTGCTCGTACACACACCTATACACATGATGTATGGGTGACCTTATGATCTATGCTCTGGCCGTTCCAGTGCCCGTCCTGGCAATATCCGCATCGTTGCTCAATAACTCCTTGAAACTTCTGTTTTGGGTTAAATTCATCTTAAACGAAAAATGGAATTATGATTTCTTCTTTCGATATACAATCATTTATTCGTATCGGTTAAGGTACGGTACCGTACCGGTACCGGTCCATCAGTTTTCGTTTACAAACAAACCTTGAAATTTGGGTCAATTGGGGTATAAATGAATAAGTTCCAACGGCATTTCCCATTTAATACACTTACATACTCGAACACATATACATCAGGTAAGGATTGGGTGGTTTTGTGGGATTTTAAGCCATCAGGGGTGGAGGGGGATTTGGGGTTTTTTCCATGTTGATTTTCTTTAGCTTCAAAGAAGTGTTTTAATAATCTATTTCGAAATATTGGACTTTAAGCTGCTATGAAGTAAAGGTATAATTGATTTACTTAAAAAGGATCAACTGCCTGAATTTCAATTCAGTCCTAACATATAGAGTAAATGGTTTTGGGCAGGATAGTAATTTGGTTCATAAACATATGTGAATTTTTGACAAAATCGATATTTTAGTCAAGTGAAATATACAATAAGGAAATGACCTCTGTTCAAGTTTGTCGATTGAAAGTTAATTGAAAAAAGTTCAAGTTAGCAATCTGGAACTTCTTATGTCAGTTTAATTTTCATTGCCTTGGATATTGGATCAAATAATTACCAAGTGTCATTTGACATTTACAATACATGATATACATGGTTAAAGTTCTCAACAACTACATACATAATAAACACAACAAGATTTTGTTGGACTGGTTAGGCGTTAGGGTCATACCTATCTGATTCATAGATGCTTCTTTAATAAAAAGGAGTCCCCCAAGGGTCTATCTTGGGTCCAATATTGTTTTTTATACAATTTTAAATCTGATTTACTGCATTTGTTGACGATGTAAGTTCTTCTAATGATTCCAAGAGTACTCAGGAATTTGTGGTTGACATTATTTGAGACCTTGATTTATTTAGAGCTTAGAATACTGAGGACAAGTTAAAAATCAGTCCTATTTATAAAGCCTGAAGTTAAAGCACATTTTGAGCTATAAGAAACAGAATCAATTCTCCACTTAAGTTGTCTCACAACAAATCTAATTAAAAAAAAGTGGCCCAAGATGGCTACCTTGAGGAACTCCAGTAAGTACTGAGTCCTCTCATTATGCGAGCTTGACAACCACCTGAGAACCAGGCCATTAGATCCAAAAGGACCGTTTGAATTTGGAATATGCAGTTGAAGTTAAAGAAGCAAACGAATTTAAATCACCGTGCAAATCTTCACAATAGTGATATTTAAAATGGTTTTTAAGATTATTTTGATACTTAAATAAAATTAAAAGAAAAGGGCCTAAGTGACTACCATGTGGAACTCAAAGATTGGTTTAAAGCTTAGTTGATTTGGAATTATTCGTAATTTTACAGATGTTATTTCCGACTTACTTAACGTTATGTTTCATGGTTTCTTAGGTGATCCTGAGCCCCATCAGTAATTCCCTTAAGTTACCGCTCATTTGGTCATCCACTAATGCGCCAAAGGAATCGATGAGCATTGTTGCAATCTTATTACCTGCACTTCAAATTGTTGACCTGTCAATTCATGGATTTGTGGTGTTTTGTCCAATATCTTCTGCAGATTCAGATCAGATTGTATCCTTCTAGATTGATGCTCCTTTGGGGAGAATGCTGCACACTTATTTCTGATACTGTTATAATATTACGGAAGTATCCAAATTATCAAGTAAAGTATGTTCGGAGTAGTGTAAAATTTACACTGTTCAGTGCTTATGATTTTAGCAATTTCACTGAATTGATAGTTAAGTTAAATTAAGGAAATTTGTCGGCCTAGCACTGCATAAACCATTGTCCAGACATATCCAAAGCTCTTGCAATCATATTCCAAGAAGGGATTTTAATTACATACCCTTTTTATGTCGAAGATTTGAATTCTTTGAAGTGAAAATGGTCCTAGATTCTAAAGATGATTTTTCTCTGAAATTAATGTCCATTTTTAACCTCCCCAGAATTAAGGTGAATTGTCTTTTGTCCAAATTGCCAATTGATAATGAGGTATTCCAAAAAGTTTTTAGATGCAATTTCTAACACAAACATATTACCAATAACTAAGGCCATATACTCATCATCGACATTAGTAAATATTTTAAGGATGTAAAATAGACTGGAGTTTAATCCACAGACCCATCTCTCGGGATTATCGTAACGTTATGATTTTCATTAAAATATAAAACCATAACATTACGATTTTTTACACGAATCAAATATACCTTCCTCCTAAACGTCCTTAACATCCTCTTGAATTAGGTCTTTACGAAAGTGTATCAGTATCAGTATCAGTATCAGAAGCAATTTAAAATTCATGCGAAATATCAAAAACCTTCCACACAAAACAAAAGAAAACACTAAACATGAAATATTCACTTAAGTGCAGTAAAGCTTAATGGCTTTAATCTTCCAACCCAATTTGAAGCTAAGCACAAAAATGTTCTGATGCCAAAGCCCATCGTCATAGCCATCTCCATCGCCATCGCCATCACATTACCTTTTTTCTCAATTGGAAACATACCTACTCGTGCAAAAGTACATACATACATATATATTCATTGTGATTTCTTTTATATTTATTTATATTTTGTTTCTTCATTGGAAACATACATTTTATTTTTTTTTTGTATTTGTATTTTGCTTACTCAACACCACACCAGATGGAGTGGAGTACGAGTATTAGGAAGAGATACTTGAGATACTCGTAGTCGTATCGTAGGTACCAATACTCAAGTCATTGGTCGGGAAAAAAAAAAAAGAAGCAACAAAGCACATCTGGGAAATACAACCCATATCCAAATGGCCTGTTTTTATTGAACACTTGAATAATTCAAGAGATTGAAAAAGGTGCTAAGCATTAACTGACGCACGTATCCAGGTTATTTGTGTCAGGCTCGTTTGGTTATCGCTTTGGTATCTCTAAATACGATATACCTTTCGTTCGATCCTATATGTATGTATATTTGTCCAACCACCCACCACCGTTCGTCGCCGGCCGGCTTGCCGTGTCGTCGTCCTTCGTTAGTTTCTACGCCCACAAGAAGACATTAAATCGATTTTCCATTTCGTTTCCGGCGCTAGTTGTCCGGTAAAAGTAAAATGTACTTAGTGCAATTTACGACTGCATGCCACTTAATGCCCTGCAAGTAATCACAAAAAGGCGTAAAAGGATTAAGGATTAACTGACACGATAGCCATGATTGTGTAGATCGTCCTTGTACACACACATACACACAGTTTAGTTGGCTGGCCGGGCCGGTAGTAAATGCTCCGAGTTGAGCAAGCAAAAACAAAGAGTGAAGCAATAATATCCTTTCTGTTTCTTGGTTCTCAGCAACTATACAAAAAAAAACAAGAAAAAAAAAAAACGAAACAAATAAAAATATAAAGGAATTTTCTTTATGCCTGAGTCCACTTCACATGACTTGACTGCCGGCCGGCCGGCTTGGCTCGACTCAGCTCCAACTGCTTCCAACTCCTGACTCCGGACATTATAGAGACATGGATATGTTCCTTCATAATAAACAACACAACATTCCATACACGATAGAGCTGCTGGCATTTTCATTTTGCCACAAAGAACAGAAGAAGAAATCATAAAGTTTTATGTTTCGAAAAGTCGGTTTATTGCCCGGGCGATACGATGAAAGCTTGCTGAATTGTTGCTCCTTTAGATCCGGCCTAGTTCTTCATTATTTATACTTTCACCAAGATGGAGCTGACAATTTAAATAAAACAAAACAGGACTATTTTTGTACTTTAATATTAATACACACACAAACACACATGAATATAAATATATATTTGTATAGGCGTGAGACCCTTTTTGATATATTAATTTTTGCTATAAAATTATTCAACACGAAATTTTATTTATAAGGGAGATTTATGAGTAACAACAAACAAAAGGGTATCCATATCCTGGAATTCTATATATCCTTATTCAAATCTATCTGTACCGGAAGTTATTATGAGTCAGGCGTTATAATGTTTAAAATTAATTAAATCAAAGCCGTTACTTTAATTTAATATAGGTAGGTACCCAAAAATGTTTTCAAGCGTACTGATTTATTGCAAATAATGATGATTGTGTTTTGTTTTGGGTCACACACACACACACACAAATATAGGACACATCAGCATATGGATTTGATTTAATATCTTTACTTTAAAGTTTGTAGATATATTTCCTGACTTTGATGACAGGAAAGGAGTGTGCGCCATTTTTATAAATTTAAAGTTTTTGGGTTTACTTAATTTGAAATAATCTATTTTTTGATAAAATTTATTGAAGTTCCGTAAAGCATACATTATGCGGAACTTATTTAACTACAAGATGAATGCTTTACGATTTACGAGGACATAGAAATTCTTTTTGAAGGAATTTGAAAGTATCTTAATAATTGTTTTAGGAGCTCGTATAATTTTGGTATACCATCCATCAACTTGTTACTCTTTGTCCTTTGGTCTTCCCATAAGAAGATAAGTTAGGTTACTTGAAAATTAATGTTAAATTTTAAAATGAAAGTTTTAAATTTGCTTTGAAAGTCTAATAATTTAAACTTTTTTTAATAGTTCAACAGTACTTTGCGAACAGACGGTGATTTATGTCCCCTTCTTCTAACCTAACTTTTCCTAGTTGGGTGACTATTTTTAGTCCCATGATGAGATGAAAATGACAGCATCACTTTTTTTTGGACAGAATTGTGCCGCTCTTGGTTTAAAAAAAAATGCATTACGTTTTCGGTATTATAAAATGCAACTTTTGGACTTTTCTGAAAAAAAACTGTCAAAACTTTGCATTCATTTTCTGAGACAGCTATACAATTAAAATAACTATGGTTTCATCACTATCGCGGATCCACAATCCAGACGGATTCCCAACTATGTATGATGGGCAGTTCAAGGATGGAATAGTCTAGCCCCTAAAGCTTATTTATCTTATTAAAAAACGAGGCCTCCATTAATTACGTCTTTAGAAATTTAGAACTGCTTAAGTGGTCTTGGACTGATCTTTTACGGTCATTAAAGATTGCATTGTTTTATTATACAAAAAATTTGAAGTCTCAAAATGAATGCATTCAGTTAATGATTCAATTTGATTGCATTCACTAACAACCATTATGGATGTACCTACATATACTTTCAACTGACATTTCTATTTTTCATTTTCTCGAATATCTAGTTTAAGTATTTCAAACAACAGCTATAATTCTATAGTAACAAATTGAACGTTAACTTGTAAACTAAGGCTGATGGCACATCCTCCCTTTTAAGTTAGTGATTCCTTAAGCCTTTGTCGTTAATGTTATAACGTCATATTTTTCAACAATAAAAAGAATACCTGTTCATTAACCAATTATAGTTAATGACCTAGAACTAACTTATGGATCCATATTTTGTAAGCCAACCTAATGCAAACTTGCATTTCAATATTCCCAATAAAAGTGTTTTGAGGCATTCCTCATTTCCTTAACAGTAACAGACGAAGGATTAATAAAAAGTCACAGGTAGATTCCCTTCTTGTCTATTTCACTCATGTTCCTATTTAGCTAATTCGTATAGGTATGTGACATTTCAATTGTCAACTTTGAGGTCTCAACTGAGTTTCCCCCAAAAATGTAACAGTTGTGAATAGTCTTAAGGGCCCGACACATAAAATCCATCACATGTGTGGTGGAAACGGATGCATTGACATTGATTTATGATACAATTGGGGGTAACCCAATGGATTCGTTACGTTTTTTGTTTTCGAAAAAGACAATCTTCAAATAAATAGCTCTGTTCCATTTCTCGAATCCATGAATGTCAGCGCATTTCATAAAACTGTTAAAAGCAATAAAAAAACAACTGTCAAACTTCGCAAAAATTCAAAATTATTGACACAATCCAGACGAAAATGGACAAGCTTAAGCACTATGAAGCTGTCCTTTACTAAAAAACATTTCAGAAAAAATGAATTGAACAATACTTGATATTTTTTTCTTAAAATATTTGAGCAAACCACTTATTATATTATTTATTTAACTTTGCTATAATTTGTCAGCATATTTGACAGATAGAATATAAGTATTTTGTATGCTAAAGTTCTTTCAATGACTACTTTCAAACTTTGACAGATGATAATTGACAGATTGCTTAAACGCCATCTGTCATATTAAATGTTGCTTCATGATCTTTTTTCCGTCGTCAAAACTCTCACCACCTTGTACATACATACATAGGTATTTGAATAGAGCCTGAAGTTCGTTATGTATTTTTCAATTGATTTATTTCGTACACGCTGTGTTATTTTTTTATTTATTTGTGTCATTCTAATTGTGTTTCATATACTGACAACTGTTCCAGGATTAAGGCTTCGGTTTTAATTGCAATTTGAATTTTATATAAACCTAGAACTAAGATGTCAACAAAAAGTGACAGTTCTTTGATGGAAAATGCTTTTATTTTTCACTTCAAAATTTACAAAAATGTTTTCATAATTTCTTATCAAGGTCCAGTTTCACAATTCTGGTTAGTATACATACATCCATCTTTAGTTCAGCAATTTTTCTGAACTTCAATTCTTTTGAAAAATTCGAAATCAAAAGTCGTGTCTAACAGATTACAGTGTGAACAGCGCTTTTGACATTAATCTTTGTAAGTATTGGTAAACCTGAAAAATTTCGCCTTGAAGTTGGCAGCACCTGCACAGCAACACCGTTTAAATCTTACGTTAAAGTCGAAGTCAATGTTACTGTGAAAGCCATTTACCACTACGTAAAGATCATCATTTTGATTAACTCCGAATACTCTTTACGTTAACGTTAACGTTAACGTTAACGTTAACGTTAACATCTCGTTGTGAATTCGACATTTAACGGATACTTCTCAAACTAAAAAATGAACGCATTCACAAGTAAATGAACATCTCTGTTTGTAGAAATACACGTTCAGCGAAACTAGCGAACAATTTTAAGTTTAAACAAAAAAACGTGAGAAGCTGATAATTCTAATAAAGGCATGATGAACCCACGAAGTATGTAAAAGAACATAATCTTTTTGTGGGCTGAACAAGAACTTGGTAATAATTTTTTAGATACTCAAGTTACATAGTAGATAACCCTACAAAAAGCATTAAATTGCTTCCATTAAACTACCTGGCCAAAACTAAACTTTATTCCCCTGCTGAAAAATAAATGGCAATAAATAAAATAAAAATAATAATACCTCTTTGTTCAGTTGCTTGTAAGCCTGTGTAAAAGCGTGAAAGAATAAAGAATTTGCACGAACATAAATTTCAAACCAAAAACAACCTCAAACAAAAAATAAAAATCCTTGTGAAACTAGAAAATAAAAATTGCCCACCGAATGCGAATGGTTGATATAGTAACCTGGATGGATAGGTTCGGGCCAACTCACTGTGTTTTTTTCTTCCTTCTATTTTCTAAGTTCACCCTCCTACACAGATTTCAAAAAGTATAAAAGTCCTACCAAGCTCGACATGAGCGAAAAAAACACATTTTTCCTTGTTGTATGTATAGGTAAGGTATAGGTACCTGGGTAACTGTACGCGCACCTTACTGCAACCAAATCCTAGTTCGGAACACTTGATGGGTTCTCGCGTACCCCCACGGGTTTTGAAATATTCGTAAATTGGTAACCTCCCCGCGCGTACCCATTTCACAGCTATGCCACGTCGCCGTCGGCGGTGGATTAATGACACCTCGTAAATCAAGGACCCCTACGCTTTTGAGCCTCGGCTGGTTGGTTTGGATGGTGTTATAGACGGCAAGGGAGGAGGGGATGTTCTTCCTTCTACCGATAAGAAAAAAAGTGAAGAAAATAATCGTGGGAAATGAAAATGATAAATGCAATAACTTCCAAATGGTATCTGGCTTTGCAAACAAACGAAAAAGTAAAATAGTCCTTGAAAAAAAAAGAAGAATAGGTACTCACCTGCTGGAGCCGGAGCTGGAAACCTGGCCAAAATAAGGTGTATGGAGGATTGGTAGGTACACAGAGGGTAAACACCCCAAGCAAGTTGGCTCTAAGTTAATTCTTACGCTCACTCGCTCTGCTTGGCAATGGCCCATTGAGTGTGAAGGATTGTTCGCGCTAAGTTTGCCTTGTTATTGCTTCTTTTTTTCCATCCTGCATGCGGTTGTTGTTGTTGCTTTTTTGTTTTCTGCGGAAGACCTGCCCACGTGGTCTTAATGGCACAACAAATGACTGTGAGTCTCCAAAATGGCGCGTACTGCCTGGGAATACGACCGACGACTACGCTCGCTATAAGCATCATTAGCCGTGGTTTGCCCTTTTTTATTATGTAGATGGGAAAAAAAAACTCACAAGCCATTCACCCGCCCAACTTCAGCCAGGGCAAGGACGAACAAAAAATCGCAGCAAGGAATAGGTACCTACTATAATATAACCTACTACTATAGTACATAGTTAAGAACGAATTATTGTGCATGAATGCAAGGTGGCTCCGCACCATTCTACCACACATCTTGCCCATTTTCCCCAGATACACCCTAAACTATCGTTGGATCTCTCTAGCTCCGGTTCCAGATTCCAGCTCCTAACCATGGCTGATTATGAATTCATTTAGAGTAGCTGTGAGTTTTACAGGTGGATATATGGAACGGTAATGCAGGTGTAGAAGTGTAGTTAGAACTTTCTCAGACAGCAGGTGCCGAAGGACCTCCTTCACTTCCTGTTGTTTTATTTACACGTTGATTTAATTTTGAGTGAACGAGCTGAGGATGGTCGGTCGGTTCGGTCGGTTGACTTAGTCTTATATAGACAAATATAGTCGGATCGGACGGAGGCTTTGGATGCTTCTCCAGCTCGGTTCGGCTCAGTCGAGTCGGTCGGTGGGTCGGTTGGTTATTTGAACTATAACAAGTTGGGAAAATCTTTTGCATTCTACAAACACAAAGCCCAGGATAATCGAGGAAGTTTTCAGCAAGTTCTGTTGAGATACTTTGGAAAATCCATACAGTTTATGGTGATGATATGTTGCTATATTCCTCGTACTCGTTACATATATATACATATCCCCACTGTAAATATGCAGAGACAGCTTAAGCTTAACTTTGGACAGGACGTTGATGCTGCAGCATTGCCTTTCTTGAATGTTTGTGCATCTCTGTAAATATATTGGCATAGGTGTACCTGAATTTGTTTTTGGGTTAAAAAGATAATTGTTTTTGCAGTGGAAACATAATCTTGGTTAAGATCCGCATCCGCATGCAAAATATATTCTTACCCCCACTCTATAAAATGAATCTCATGTCTTCATTTTGAAAATTTATCCTTTGTTTTCGAATTAGAGCAAATCGATGTGTAAGAGGGAATACCTACAAAATACCTCCTGCTCCTGCTCCTGGTCATGTCTGGAGGTTTTGTTGAAAGAAACATTATTATTTGAGGACATAAAACGATATTAAAGGTTATACTAAGATCCATAAGACTTGTCGACCAGGACGTGCTGATTGCATTTATTCGTATATACCTAATAATAATTGTGATGTAGCAAAAGGAACTGAGACTTATAACTGTATAAAGTCTGAATACCTTATAAGAGTGGGTGATCTGTGAGCCTGGTGAGTTATTTGGGTTAATCCTTTTGTTTTGAAATTTAATTGGGCTTAATTTACACTTCCATTCATAAACAAGAGTTTCAAGTTGTTTCGATATAATTTAGATCTTATCTTATGAGAAATGCAATAAGAATTAAAATGATTGACGAAGTTCTTGAGATACATAAAATCTTACCTTTATCTGCTGTATGATATTCTACTTTGAGATTTGTGTGTAGTATTTCTTGAGATTTAAATAAAGATTTCCGCTTTTGTAACTTTTCATAAATTCAAGAAGATGACAAAATAAAACCAATAGATGCAATGCATTGGTTGAGGGAATCACCATCAAGTGCACAGGAGAGATTATGGGGATTCAAAAACTTAAAATTGAGGTTTCATCTTATCTTTCAATTCAAGTTAAGCACGAGCATGCCTCCTATTTCCTATTAACTACAGATCGAAAAAAAAAATACACATTTCTGTACAACAAAGATCTTTGACAGAGACAATGTGCAGTTAAATTTTGCTGTGAACGGTTTCCTATTTATGTTTAAACCACAAATTTTAGTAAAACAAAAAATGGATTTAGATTAATTTGAAACACATTTTTAAGTTTTCAAACCGAACACCTTACTTTTTTAGTTACTGTTTGTTTTTTGAGAGCCGAAAAACGTATTTCACTAAAATTAACATTTTTTTTATCGAAAACTGAATTTACCAATGGAAATTATAAGCTTAAACTTTTAAATTCATGCACTTTTCTATTTGCAATAATATATAAATATATTTTCCTATATACAATCATTTGACAAGTGCCTACTATTTTTATTTTCAAGACAGTATACAGCTTGTATTCTTATGAAGCAACTTATTCTGACGTTTCATCATTTTATCTTGCTTTTATTTTAGATTTTTTTTTTAAATCTCTAAAATGATAAAACGTGTTCATATTTTGAAAACCTTCTGAGAAATTAATTCATTTTTATTTATCTTTCAAAGAAGCGGATAACATAAGTAAAGATGTGAATAAAATACAAATTGAATTTTGCACATCGAATAAATTGTGAAGGTACATATTTCTTTCTTATTTGAGTTTTCAAATAAATAATAAGTGAGCAAGTTTCAATTCTAAGAAATTTATTAAAGAAATCTTGTTTACAGTTCTTAGAATACGAAAATCTTTGAGATATATGAAATATACATTTATTTACTGTCTAATTTCAAATTATTAAGGTTACGTTGAACGAGACAAGAAAGTGTCACTTGAAATCTAATAAAAATATATTTGTGTGATTTTCAATTATGTTGACTTCTTTTCAAGTGAAAAAGAGCCATTGCTTTCTCCTTTGAATGTTACACGAAAAAATAATAAGAAATAATGTTTTGTCTTTGGCATCCTTATCCTCAGACCCCAGACTACTTAGAACTTAATATCCTAAAATGAACATTCAACATATTAATGCAATATTTAAAAATCACTCTGTCTACTTGTACATTTAAATTACATTTACATGTTGCTCTGGCAATGACATCATCCAATTAGGAGGAAAAGATGACATTAATGACAGTTAAAATCCGAAAGAGAAAGACACGCACAAAAACTAAATTCGGAAAGAAGTGATGCCAAAATGCAATATTTAGAATAATATTAAAAACATGATTAATTCAAATTTGATGCAGCTGGTTATACAAGTATACAAAAGTAGTTTGCAAAAAATTGTGTAATGTGGCGGAAGATTTTTTATAATTATGTACATATTTCAAATCTCAGACACACATTTTTTCGTTTTGTTATATCTTTAAATTTCATCATTGTATAATAACTTTCGAAAAAAAAATTTTTGATTGAATTTGCATTATGCTTATCAACTTTTTCTAAAATACGGTATAATAACGATGTTTTTTGTATTAAGTTCTTATTTGATTTGCTTCTACTTCTACTCATTGTCATTGCTTAGTTGAAATTTGAATCTTCAGCAAATAGCATTTTGTCAATTTCAAATAAAATTGTTTTTATGTTTCTAACAAGGGTGATAAGCTTCAAACAACTTATATTAATTACATTCAAAGTCCTAAATTATTGCTCTTGTCAAACTCATTTTAGTACCGAACAGCAAAAGAAGATATGTCAAAATAAAACTCTCAACTATATTCATAAATTGACCATTGACCATTCAAACAAATATTTGTTTGCAAGAACATTATGTATGTTAAGAATATTGATGGTAAAAAGTAGCTGTAAGAAAAGTAAGGTACTATTTTTTCGATATTTTAAACTCTAACCCCGCTTCAAAACGCAAAAATCCTATGATTTTTTTTGTAAAACATCAAAAATCTTTTGTAATAACATAATTATTAAAAATATTTGTAAAATGTTACATCATTTCTTTAAAAGAAAAGATGACATTTCTAAGACATGTATGCTGTTTTCTGTTCAAAAAATGAGTTATATTCACTACTTTTGTAGAAATTTAAAACTTGTAATTCGGTTCCCTGAGCAATAATTTATTTATTTATTGATTTCGTTATCTGAAATACTTTTAAAAGATGTTCATGTTTCTTTTCATCTCAACGCTTAAAAACTAAAGCATTACTTAAAAGTACTAAAATTCATATAATCTCACAACAAGAATCACTTCAACGGCAACTCTCATTACACCTAACCGAATTGCATTTTCTGCACAGTTTACTCCGACAACAGACAGCACAGTTCCATTTCCATTATCAACCAACCAAACCAAACGAAACAAACAAACCCAAACTCCGACTCCGACAAGACTTTCGAATTTGACATTTCTGTTTTTTTCTGTTTCGGTTCGGAGCCAACTTTCGGAGTCGGTTTTCGATGGTTCGTCGGTCGTCTATCATCTCAAATCGTGTATTCTCAAAATAAAAATTCTTTTTCTCGATTTAAACAAACTCCAATCATCCAAATTATTGTTCCCCCTAGTGCTTCCCAGTCACTGCCGTGTTAAAAAAGTGCCAATTGTCTCGTGAAACAATGAAATTCATGTGAAAAACACGAAAACAAACCAACGAAAAAAGTGTTCCATCTCTTCATATTCTGTGCAGCGCAGAAAATCATTTGGTAGATAGAGGCGAATGCACTATTCTTATTTTTTTTTCTTCCATCATCATCATCATCCTAACGTTCCCTTTGTGTTTTATGCATCCCATGGGGTATCTGAATGAATAATTTGGGACTCTTTAGACCTGGGAAATGTTAAGTTCAACTGTGATCTGAGTGATTGTTTATTAAAGTCTTATTTTCATTTATTGTTTATTGCAAAAATCGCGAGAGAAATATCAAATTAAAATCTGGGTTTGGTACAGCAAAAGAAGATTCGCTCGAAAAAGAGAAATATTGACAGCTCTCGGCACCAATACCATGGCATAAGTCAGGAAATCAATAAAATGTGTCAAAGTGTGGGGCAATACACACAACGGAGGCGCACGTTTTTCGTACATGTATACACGAATACACGTGCTTCCAGCCAGGCGCCATGTTTGTACACAGTGCGGCGACGGTGACGGCGAATTTCAATTGAAATGAACTGAGTGCTGCTGCAAAAGTTGAATTCGCCGTTTGGTGTCTTGTGTTGTTGCTAGTTTTGAATTTGCTTTTGGTCTTTGTTTTGCTTTGCTTTGTTGTTGTTATCTGCTTCTTCGTGATGTATTCGTGTGTAAAGTGTATTTTGTTGTTGGACTGGCCAGGGATTCGTTTTTCGTATTTCGCATTTGTATTTGGGTCTCTTTTGTAGCTGGAAACTGGGATTCGGGAGTCGGTTCGGTACTCGACACAGAAAATAGATACATTTTTGTTGGTTCGACTCATCTCGTTGTCGACCTTACTCTCGCGAATTAAACAGAGCTGGCCCGATACTTCTCCAAGGAGTGGTTCTGGTATCTTGTTGGTTTGGTAGTCGACATCGTCGACGGGGGATGACGAGGGAACAGAGATTTCATCCAAAAATGGAATATGACTCTGGAGATTTTCGGGGAAAATCGACAAAGTTCGCGTTTGTGGAATCGAATTGCATGCAAGATGGGCAGCAGGAACTGGTGCGGACTGCTCGTCCTCTGTGCACACACGATTCCTTTTTTTGTTGTGTAAAAATTAAAGTTGGCAAACAGGATTCTATCAAGTTTGTCTCGGATGCGATGGCCTTTGCGAGTTGTGGGATGCGAAGAGTAGGTTCATCTTTTTGCCAACTTTAAAACACACACACACACACACACACACACACACAATATCTAGTTGTGGACTCCAATTGGATTTTGGTCTTTTTCGGAGTCGTCGTCGTCATCGTCATCGTCGTCGACAATATTTAGTTGCTTGCCCGGGAACTGGACGAGATAACATCTCATTATTCATTGTATTCGTACTGGGTGGGTAGCGATTCTCTAATAAATTTAGTTTTTTTGTTTTGCTTTTTGTTTCCCATGCCATGAGTCACAGAATCAGTCAATGGACTCGAATCGTATTCCCATTCGCATTTCACTAAACGAGGAGTGCGCCTTTATCGATTTTGCAAAAATGATTTTTCTCTCTTTGCAGGAGAATTCAATTGAATTAGAATAACGCATTGTGATACCTACAATGTTCATGACCTGGGCGTGGGTTTATCCATGTTTGACTTTGAATGTTTAGTATGTTTATCGTTGTGGGGTAATTCAATAAATACTTAAAGAGAAAAGAGGAAAACATTAAAACTGATTTCTGGAAAAATGCTTCGAAATCGAAGTCCATTCCTGACCTCATTTAGTCAGTCTCTCCATTTTCCATGTAGCATTTTTCAAAATTGAACAACTACATACGTCAGTAATAATAATGTCAAAAGCAATTTTTGGAATCCATCACATTTGGATTTGAATTACAAGGCAAGTTTTCGGTTCTCAGAAACTATGAGAAAGCCTTGGCCTTTCCAATTATTGTAGTTGGTATTTTAAAGTCTGTAAATTCTTCACTAAGGTAAATCAATATTAAAATCCATTCATCTACACTCCTGACTGCGTCAGAATTGAAATTTTCAAGTCTTTTCAGAGAAAGGAAATTAAAAATTCCAAATTCAATAAGGTGCTTCTCGTTCATCAATTGCATATACCCACATTTTCTTACGTAATTTATATTTTCTTATATCTCAAAGTCATCTGTCGTCTCTCACCTTCAATCAGTCACAGATAAATTATATTTCTCATTCTCAATATTCACTTAACATATTGATGGAAAGGCTGTGAATAAATTTAATTCATTACTTTGATTCGCCGTCGGCGTCGGCGGCCGCGGCAGGTATTGGAATTTATTTGTAGATATTTCTTTTACATGTTTTAAATTGTGTCTATGGATTCTACTTAACACCTTTTGTGTCATTAAAACGCATTGACATGTGTTTTAGTTACATACATATGCCAAATGATTTGTTGTTAAAATTGTTGCATAATTTTATTGTAAATATGTAGTTGTATTACTTATCGTTATGGTTTGACAACGGTACAAAGAATTGGAGTTTATAGTCTACGGAAACATTTTGGTCTTTATGGATCAAGAAGACATGTAAACGTTTGAATTCAAGCGATTTACCCTAACGTTCAGTTAATATTGGGAAGGTAGCAATTGGCGGTCTTGATGTGACTTATTTTGATGTCTCGTGATACATTAAAACTAGATTATAATACGGTTAGCACTTTTTGGCTTGTGATACCAATATTTTTATTTCTGGAGTGACTTTCGAGATTTCGTTATGCTATTGGACCTCTTCATAGGTGCTGAGATGTTCTACATCCATTAGTGTACCCCTGGAAGGTATTTGCTTTGAGAATGTAGTTCAAATTTGCACTTATCCATTCTTTTTTGTAACTTAACTTCTTCTAACAACTGTTGAAACGTTCAGTAGATTAATTTCTGTGAATTTGGAATTACTTATAACTTCGTTTGCTTCGACAGGTTATCATTTCTCTTGTGATGTTTAATCCCATTTCTTGGTTATACTCATTTGGTACTCTTTGAATTATGTCACAAAGAGTTTCTTTAAACTTTTCTTGAGCTCTTATAACAATATCATTGGTAAAGCCCTTTACCATCGGTAAAGCGATAAAACTCCTACCTGTGGACGTCTCTAGTTAGATATGACGTCAAAGGCACTTCGCTTTGAATTTAAAATAACGAATTTCTGTAAAACAAAAAGAAATTAAAACTGTCGAATTACATAAACATAAACGGTGTGCCACAGAAGTGTGTTATTATACCCTCATTGGGGCATTGTGATTGACATTTGTGTCAGCTCTTATAAATCCTTAAGTACCTATCTCACTATTCAAACTCCTATCAGACACGTGCCTTAATGTAAAATCATCCAAGCACAATCGATTAAGTGGAATGACGAACACATTGATGTTCTTCAACCAAAACGGTTTTTGTTTTTTTTTTTGTTCTTATTGATTTAACCAAATCAAACAAACTTTACAAAACTAATAGAGAAGTTCTTGTTATAATCCCATCTCCACCCCGCAGTCGCATTCACAAAACTCAAGGTGAATGGAACGAGCGTGATGTGATGGCCTTCATGTCCGTGCAAAAACAAAAGTGGAAACACTTGAGCCTCACACAGAGATTCTGTGTTGTCTTAGGTTAAATATTTAGATAAGAACAGCTGTAAAGTGTAAACACACTCGAGATATAAGGCAAAAGCGTTGTGCATCTTAAAGATATCGTTTTTTTGTTCCTTCTGTGTATCTGTTTGTTTGATGCAAGTGTTATATTAATAAATTAACAAGCTCAGGAAATTAATAATAATTTTATTAGATGTGATGCTTATGATGTCAAATAAATCAATCCAAAATTGAAACTGAAAAAAAAAAAATACACCGGATGTTTACTATTCTGATATTTATTTTCCTAAGACCATCACGTGAGTTGGATTCCAAAAACCACCTCGAAAGATACCAACAAAATTAACTGCGTGACAAGATGTCAACCAAAAGCACGAGCCATATTATGATAAACAAGCAAAATATAAATATAAACAAAAAAAGATACACAAAAGACAAGATGTACATATAAAATCTACACGTTTAGTTAAGCTTTAATATAAAAACAAAAGTTGGGCGGTCACAACGACCATCAAGTGTCAACGTTAGAGAGTCGACAGCCACATTGTATTGGTGGCGACAGCGACATACTAACCTGGTCCGAAAAAAGAAAACCAAGACAATTCATAGGTAAACAACACCGTTATGCTTAGCTTTAGACATACTAAAGTTATTTTTAAAGTTAAGTAATAAATAAGCGGAAGAAATTGTATTTCTCGGTATCGTCGTCTGTTCGCACTACAGTGGCGCCTTTTCATTTTTATTTTTGACAGTTGTTGTGACATTTGCTGTTTGGTTGGATCTGTATTTTTTTTAATATTGTTGAAAACTGTGTAGCTTTTATTCTACACAGAAATAATTTCCGCTAAATAGAAACTTTTCATTATTCCCTTGTCGTGTTGAACGCATTGATTTAAAAAATGTTTGTTTAGAGATATCTGTCTTAAGTTTATCTAAGGCTGGGTTCATATATTCTTTCGAAGTCTCATAAGTCATATCGTTTCATGATTCGATATTTTCCTTTTTTTAATTTTGAACAATATTTGGGCTGTGGCTTTGTTTTTTTTTTAATTGAGTGTGTTTAGATCCTTACGTTGCTTTATTTTTTGCTTACTGCAAGCTCCGACTAAAAGGCTGAACACAACAAATGACAGATGTGTGAAATGGGAGAAAACGTCAGTTGAGAAATATGAAATGTCGATTACTAGTTAAACTAATTCAACGGTTGTTACTACATCTGTCATCAGTTGATTGGAGAGCTTTCTACCAATACAAAAACAGTACTATTTATTTTCGTTTCAACTTTTTCTACAAACCAATCCACTGTCTTATCATTTATCATTGTCTTTAAGGTTCATTCACACGAATGCATTGTAGCCGCATCGTCGATTTTGCTCTCTTTTTATTTTTCCTCTCCCCTCATCAAAGAAAGACTTTGTCAATTTAGCTTACATTTGATGTGTGTCGTTTCGTTTGGCTTGAAGCTCTTTTTTTTAAAAAGACAAATCTCCTCTGGTAATGTCGATGACCCGCCCCCCTTTCGTTCGTGTTGTGACAAACGCCAAATTTCAATGATACAAAACAAAAAAAAAAATTGTATCTAAAAAGGGAACTTTTGTATTTTATTATTTTTTTTTTACTTCTTTTTTTATTTAATTTTGGCGCAAATTCTTTGTTCATCCGTAACTTATAGTTTTTTTTTTTGTATCTTTCTTTTTTGCCTTTGATAGTGTGAAATAAAAAAAGAATTCAAACTGAAATGATTAAATGACACAATTTTATTTTGTTTACTTTTTTATTTCTCTTTATGTTAATATAAAAATAGCGGGATATATTTAAAAGAAATAAAATGTGAAAGCATAGTTTAAAAGATTTATTTATTTTTTCATTCTCTTTTGCTATATTTTCTTTGTGTTTTTATTTTTATTTTTGTTTTGTTATTTTTATTTTCCTATTTCACTTTTCTCTAAGTAGGTACCTACGTCCTACACTTCGGTTCAGTTAGTTAGGCTCACTCGGAAAATTGTTCAGTTTTGGGAGAACGAATATTTCAAATTTTTCTTCTTCTACTTGAAAATAGATGGACATGTTTGGGTTCTAATTGTATCTAGACAAACGCACAATCAATTGTTCACTTAGGCGTATACGTACTTATTCTATTGTATTTTATTCGAATTTAAATACTAACTGAATAAAACTTATTAAGACCAACAAAATAATTTATTAAGTAGGTCAAATCCATTAAGTCGGATTGTGCCTTTACAAATAATTCATAACATCGTTTTAATGGTTGGTTGGAGAGTTTAAAAAAAGTCGTTTGTTTTAGTACTACTTTCACAGTTGGTTGCGATTCTCGTTGTTAGTGTTTATGTTGTTCTTGTTTTTTTTTTTTTTTTGTTTGTTGTTATAGTTGTAGTTGATAATTGACCAAAGCTTTAACTTAACTGTAAATATTATGCTTAAGTGTCAACTTTTACTTATTTGATAGTTTGAGGTAATTACTTGTTGATTGTTGTTTTATGGTAGAAGGAAATGAATTAATAATATAACTTAATTTAATAAGAGAGGTGCATTGTATAGGTCACTAAACTTTCGTTAATTTAATAAATCAGATTTTTTTTTATAAAAAGGGAAGTCTTTATTTGGTTTGCTGATAGAAGTGGTTATTATTTGAAATTGCTTTTAGATTGAATTTTGTTTGATGAATCGTTAGTAGACTTAACGAGTTCATTAATTTGACAGAAGTCTATCTCAGTTTTAATCTGTCACTTCAAATAGTTTAAAGAAATAACAAAAGGAGAAGTTAGTAAAATAATTGATCTCTTATTTTACTGTGCCAATTTGAAGCTATATTGGTAGAAACTTAACGAAGACTTATATATCCTACGTTAAATTCAAGTAAATTGGTTTGGAAGTGGATTGAAGTTAAGTTAAAATGACATTGAGATAACAGCAGAAGGATTGAAACATTTTTCAGTTCTTTTTGTAAACGAAAAGTAAGTGACCGTCTTTTGTTTCAAGAGTTATTTTTAAATTGATAATTAGTTCTTGTTCCTTCTTTAAAGAGCTAATAGACTAAATCGAATTAATGTCAAAACCAAACTAACATTTTTTAAAACTATTCGTCAAATGGTCAAAAGTTTCATTATTTGCGATCTTCTTAATTTCTTATGATTGGTGATGAGTGATGATAATCCCAAACCCAGTGTCTAAGTTAATTTAATGAATACAATCTTTTAAATGAATTCAATTTAATGTATAGTGATTGCATTCATAATAGATTGCATTCTTTCACAAATCTGATATCTGTTTTGAGTTATAGTTGGATTCAAATTTTAAATTGACATACTTTCAGACTGATTTAAATTTAACGAAACTGAGCAGAACCACTTAATGTACTTCCTCAGTCAATTAAGTCGACCCTTATTTTTAAGTCCATTCATACACTCTTTTGAATATTTCTAAAGCTTTTTGTAAACAATGCAAATAACTTCTCAATATTCTTTCCACTTTAAATTCTCAACAACATAATCCCTTTGTTTTATATATAAAAACTTATTCAAACGAATAAAATGCTTGCCAAAACACAGCAATAAAAGTGCAACAAAATGTCCTTAACATATTTGACAATTTTTGTTCAAAATAACAAAACGCATGCATTCGAATAAAAAACAAATCCAAGTGTATATGGGATTTCCAGATAATCCACTTCACTTGAAGGACACAATCTTAAGTATACTCGTATTTGGGTGGCTTCACAGTTTAGCTTGTTGAGAAAATTTCCTAATTTCTTTGCTTGTGGTGTATCTATGGAATATGGAATGTTCCAAAGCGCTGTACATATACAGAATCTCTTGTTATGTGTATCCTTTTTTTTGGATGGTTTTTCTGTTTTGAAATGTTAACATTATGGTAAAAGAGAAAACATTGGTTTGACATTTATGTATGTGCTTTCGTTATGACATAAGGATAACATGAAATAGGAGTGACATTCGAATGTATTTAAGGATAATGCAATTTTCGGTCATTTAACACAAACAAAAAATTCTTGAAAGCTTTAATGTGACACATTCAAGTTCAAATATGTGTGAGAAAAAAATTACGAACATAATACATATTTTGAGAACATGGAGAAAGAAAACTGCAAGAATGCAAGGCCATTGAAAGGGAACATACATATGTATTGTTTTTTTGGCAGCGATTCAAAAACAAGTAGACAAATTTTGAAAGTTTGCGTCTTGGAATTAGAATGTGTTTTTTAAGAAGTTTATGGGAGTAAACCAATCCTAATTTAAAAGCATAAGTGTCCAAGTGGGGATTATAAAGTAGAAAACAAATCAATATCTGGAAACCAGGCATAAGGATCTTAAAAGAACACATCAGAAGTAGTCTCATCTACAATTCTCGTACATGTTCAGTTTTATTTATTGGATTTTACTAGTATTCGATTCAATTTAGGAGTAGTTGAATCGAGTTAACGTATACTTACTCCGTCAAACAAATATTAATCTATTTATGTCAAATATACTACCCAAAAAATGGACCAATCTAAAGCTCTAGTTATGTAAACAATCATCACCCAGTGTTATTGAAAAGGAGTTTTGTGTTTTTGTTTTCTTTTTTGACATGTAGATATTGCAACACTTTTACTCCGGTTTAACTCCTCTTATGAACCATGTTTTGCGGACTTCTCATCTAATCCTCGTGTAATATTGTATAAATAGAATTTTCGCAATAAGAGGCATGGAAAAGTCGCTAAAATGAGTTGAATTATTTTGTGTATTATTATTTGTAGTTAAAATCGATTTAAGATATTTAAATGAAATATCTGCTGAGAATTAAACAATAATGATCAATACACAATCAACCAGTCATTACTCGACGACACTTTGCAATGGTGGTTAATAGTTTTAATTTTCTTTATGAAACTAACTTTTCTGATCTATAAATAAACTTTCACTATTTCATCATGCAAAGCTAAAAAATGCACATCTTCTAAATATTACATTTTAATTGTTAAAGTCATTAAGAACTTACACGATTACAAACAAAAGCATCAGCAAAAAAAAAAAAGTAAAAAAACAAAGTTAATCTTTTTTTTCAATTTTCAATGCCAACAGCTTTTTAGTAAGAGTTAAGTTAAATATTCTTTTAAAATCTCAGTGTTTTTTCTTTAACAAGGAACTACAAAATTCTACAAGAGTATCTATCGTAGTGTTGCCAGACCTTTCCCGAGAAATTTCTGATTTGAAAAATAAATTCTAAAGGGACAAATTTCTTCTGCTGTATTGTGATCCACCCCT
This sequence comes from Scaeva pyrastri, assembly GCA_905146935.1. Taxonomy (NCBI): domain Eukaryota; kingdom Metazoa; phylum Arthropoda; class Insecta; order Diptera; family Syrphidae; genus Scaeva; species Scaeva pyrastri. The sequence goes on from LR989927.1 coordinate 133,354,619, forward strand.
AAGACAGAAAGTACTAAATATATAATATTTTTTTTTTAACCTAACTAAACAAAGATCATTCAGTTATTGCAATCTGACAGCTGTCATTTATATTGACATATTTTTCAATTTTTGTATGAGATTAACTTAACTGATGAACAATTATCCATTCATTCATTGTCTAAATAATAAAAGTAATGATCTTGTTTATAAAAAACATTTCAACAGTTGGATAAATACACGTTATTTTTATGACGATGTAGATTATGGTTGTCAATTTCAGTGATGCCAATTTCTAAGATTAAGTGTTTAAACAATTGTCAAAGTTGGACATTCCTGGAATGTACTTTTACCGAAGTCTCAGCTTCTCAATTTCAAAATACCACAGTTTTATGAGTCACTTTAATCTAAAGAACAGAAAAGCGTCAAAAAGTTGCACTTTGGTGAATACGGTGTTTTTTTCCGAAACTTACAAGCATGAAATGTCAGAACTTAGATAATTTGAAAGAAACTTCGGTGGTCATACGCAAAATATACAACAAAATTAAATGACATAATTTAATGGATATACGGAAAAGCTTAGTAATTTGTCGAATAGTGATCTGACGTTTCTTAATAATAATTTGGTTGGTTTTTGACGTTCTGAGCCGTCCAAGGCAAGTGTGGTAATATTTCTTTCTCAAATTTTCTGAACATTTTATTTTACTTGTAAACACTTTTCTGACCTGCAGTTAACTCAACATACATTTATGTCACTTGTCTAATTTCACGGATGTAATGGTTTTTGGCTGAGGGCATTCGGCATTGACTTACTTTTTCTTAAAAAAAGGTTATATGAACTTTGCGAAAAGATTAATTTTTTCCATAGTAAATTTTCTCAATTTGAAACGTCAAATTAATTGTCAAACCTTACTAAACTGAACTGTCAACCCAGTTTGACGTTTTTAACTGTCAAACCATAGACAATAACCATCGAAACTTCTCATGCACCTAATAAGACACCCTTTACAACAATACAACTAAAAACTAGACAAGCAATACATATAAGAAATTGTACTTTGTATTCTCTTATCACCTCACAGTTGAACTTAAAAATAAAATAATATTTCCCATACTGACAAGTCGCAAGTGAAAACTAAAACAATCACATCGTTTGTTTTTGTTGTTGTTTTTTCGTCTACATACATAATGTGCGGATGCGAAGTTGAAAACGTCAGATGAAAATAAAATGAAAAAAAAAACATTAAAAGGAAAACATCGCATCCCCAAATGAACACATTTTTTTTATTAACACCAACAACAACAATTCAGAATAAAAAAAAACACCAACAAAAACAACAACAACGAAACGTTTACTTGCCTCGCTGAATCATAAGTGTGTTTCCACCGCTGGAAACGCGCTTCTATAAACATTCCCAGCAGTGAACTCAATTAAAGTTATCAGTGTTCATCAATGCCTCCGAACTGAACAGACAGCGACAGCTAGCGACAACACCATGGGCTTCAGCTGGAGCTTATAAAAAGCAAATTTCTATACGTTGTTTTTTTTTTTTTGTTGATTCCGTTTGTGGTGTTTTTTTTTCGTTTTGTTGTTGTTTGAATCTCATTGTGTTTTTGTTGTTTTTTGTTTTTAGTGTCCATTCACTTGAAATCATGCTGAAACACCGAGTGTAACAATTTTTACGAAAATATATAAAAATTCGTGTCGAGGAAATACCGACGGACGCACACGTTTTAAAACAAGTCTCCTGCTTTAATCTCAGAGTGTTCTCATAGAAAATCTTCGAAAAAAAACATCAACAAAATATCCCAAAGATACAAAAGTATCTTATCTTAAATAAAAGTATTTCAAATATTCCAAAATGATTCTCGAGTAGACCAAATCGCCCGCGTACTTAGCGCCGCCGGAAAGAGTGCGTACACACATACAACATACCTACATACAGACAGACATCGATATAAAAGTGCGACTGTGAGTGAATTCATTCGTAAATAAAAGTAAAAAGAAACTAAAAAAAAAAGAATCTCGTAGATATTCTCGACTCCAGTCGGAAAAAAAATTAAAGAAATCAGCACTGAACTCTGATAAAATGTTCGCCGCTGGAAAGATCATAATTCAATTGATTTTATTAATTTCGATTTACTGCTGGATTCCGATAACCAGAACCCATGCCTTGGCCAGTCCGGCATCATTGTCATCGTCATCCTCATTGTCGTCATCTCCATCGACGTTAGCTGGAGATGGTGTTGGCGATGGCGATTGGGATATTGCATCTGCAGCATCGGACTCGGATGCTGGTGCAGTGACTGCAGATGAGCCATTCACAGCGGCCACAACTCAATTACCCAATGACGCACCCATAGAGCCTGCACTAATCCCGTTTACGTTACCGGCATCGCCCCAAGCCGCACCAGATCTAGTTCCTGTTCCAGAGCCATCGTCAGATTTAGTTCCAGCAGCAGCACCAAACGCAACAATGATGCTGACGACATCATCATCATCATCGTCGTCGGCGTCGTCGTCGTCGTCGTCGAACGAAGGCAGACCGGCACTTGTCGATAAAGATGATTATGGTAATTACTATTTGGATATAGAATAGTTTTAATATAATTTATTATGCATATAGTCTCTTTTTTTCTATTTTCTAATTAATATCCTCTGTGGGTGGAGGCTCGGAATAAGCTATCACCGCAAGCTTTTGAGTGTATTTAGTGTGTAGTTTAGTTGCAGCTATAGCAGCGCTGCACTTTGTATTTGACCTAAATTAATGCAAATACGAGAACATTGGATGGAACGAACAAATCCGATGCATTATTATTATAAATATTTTCATAGATAGAAAGATATACATATACATAGATGTGGAGTACACTTAAGCTAAATAGAGCTTAATGTAGCCCAACTGCAAGAGCTGAGGTTTGTATTTGTTTAGAGACACTCGGGTGCTAGAGAAACTGCTCACTTGACCAGGAAATGAAAAAGATTTTTTTTTTTTAATTTTGTATAACAGATAAATTTACGAATTTCAGTAGACTTAAAAATATTAAGAATTAAAAGCTTTATACTAGCCGTGTTTTTTTTTGGTTAGTGAATACTCTAAAATTTAACATGGAAAACAATATCAACAACGGAATTTTTAACTTTCAAACATACCTTTAAATTCATTTTAAGAAAATATTGAACCACCATTGAGCAACTGACCCTTAAAGTTGCCGGCAACTTATTTCCATAGGTTGCGTTCTCTTATATAAGCGAATGTAATTATTGAACTATGAATTCTTTGGATAAGCTACTTTAAAATGTGGACCGTAGACCTGAGAATAAGAAACCGCCTTTTTCTAAAGTTAAGCTACAAATTCAATTTCAACTCGATCAACATTTTCATATTTTATTTTTAACTCGATCTGAGACATTTTTCACACACTTTTTTGGAACTTGTATTACTGTTCTAACTAAAGACTACTAATAAAACACGACTACTATATTTATATCTATGCAGAAAAGCTTAAATTTTGGCATTGAAACAAGTTTAAAGTATATTTTAAATCATCAAATTGTAAAAGTTTGGTAAAATATTTTTACTTAAAGTTTCCAAATTGACGAATTGTTCAATTTAATACATTTTTCTGCTAAAACTTCTACAACCAGTCTTCTATAAAAGCTACCTCTTCTTTTATCACAAAGTCAAAACTGATAAAATGTAAGTGGAAATTGCACCCTAATGACTAAGGATCTCAGCTGATACAACACAAGGCAAGGCAAAGCAAAGGAACAGCTGGAATACAGAATAATCGTTGTCGAGAGACTAAAATGTTTCTTTTTGTTGCTAGGACGGATGCTTAGTGTTGGTAAAAACCGTGTTTTATCAGTGACTATTTGTTTGTAAATATAATATTGTATCATTTTTATTTAATTATAAAACATGATTCTAACTAATTTTAAGTTTTATGAAACCTACATTCACTTAATTTTCAAACTCTTATTCGTGTATGAACTGCTTTAAGCGGGTTATGATACTAGAAAGTAAAATGCATTTACAAATGTTGACAAGTTTATAAGTGATTTAAAACTATCATCATTACAATTCAATATACTGAGGAAAAAATCAAGAGAAGTTGAATTATTTTTAATCGCTACCGGTTATTTTTATTTAGTTTTAACCACCAGTTACCCCGGCTTCCTAATTTAACACAATTACAGATTAACTAATTATAGCAATTAAATGGGTGGTTCCATTTGCACTTGAGTGTAAAACTGTAAATATCCATATGAACAACACATGTAGTAGATACCTACTCTAGATACAGATACAAATTGATTCTGTGTAATGTAGATTATCTCCGACAAGGTCGACCACGGCCATGCACATGCACTATGGCATAAGTGCATAGTACACCCAATTCACGTTGGTCTGGCAACCACAAATGTATCTACATATAAAGTATCTCAATGTAAAATTGTTTTTTTTTTTTTTTTTTGTTTGCCTGGTTTTGTTTTAGCGAATTTGTTCATTCGCTCATTCGTTAGTTTTTGTTCCGGCCACTATTGAAATTGCAATTATTATTAAGTCGACTGTACTAAGTAGGTACTCGTAAGTTGGTTAAATAAAATTAATTTGTCTCATTAGATACATGTACGAGAGTGTATGTATCTTATCATTGATTGAATGTATCTGAATCTGTTCAGTGTACAGAATTGTGTTGGCAATGAAGTGGATAGAGAAATAAGTCTTTTTTTTTCTGCATTTTTGTTTTAATAATAATTTGTTTGTTTTGTTTATATTTTTATATTAATAATATTACAAGTGTACTTCAGTAAACAAAGCTAATATGTGTATTCAATATTACCAAGCTTATTTATACAAAAATTGAGAGTATTATTTGTTTAAGGAGCCTTATGTAATTAAAACAAATATTTTTATTATTTTATTTTTTTATTTTTAAATTAATTAGTTGGATATTGGTATGATTGAGAGCTACTAAACACCAAAAGAGTCAATGTTCGATTAAGTTTGCCAAATTATGCTACAAATTGGCCTTAAGTAAATTTTTAAAAATATTTTATATATATTTGTGGTTTTATTAAATTTCGTACTGTGAAATTTATTTTTTAATAAAATTTTAAAATTTGTGGGGAAAAATGAAAATTTTAGATGGACAAACAAATGCAGAAGCCCTTTGTGTTCTAAGTTAGTATTTAGGGGTGTTAGTCACTGTTTCGTTCAAATGACATTTTGTCTAAATAAATAAATGAACTTTTTTAACACATTTTGAAAGTTTTGCCATCTTGCAGTTTCAAAAATCCGATAAAATGTGAGTGGTACACTCTGGCGTATACTTTCTTTTTATTTTATAATGTACTTGGTGTTTCTTGTCTCCCTGTCTTGTATTAATGTCTTGAGTTGTATCATCTGATAGCCTTACTTTCTAGGATTCAGTTTCTCCACTCCGTAGATTTATATAAAGAGCATTTTTAAAAAAAAAAGTTTAGAATTAACACATTTATATGAAAAGACATAAACTCCGTTCGGGAATTTTTACTGGAATTATTTTTGACTTGACAGTAAACATTGTCATATTTTTAATAGGAAAATAAATATATTTGATTATCATCTAGGCTTTCGTCAGTGTCATTTGTTGGAGGGAACTATTTATAGTGAGAATTTTTATTATAATTGTTGCCATGATGAAATTTTTAAGTGAATTCAACTAATTACTGAAATCTTTTGTGTGTTAAGTTTTGTACTTCTATCATTTCTTTCAATAGTCTACAAAATTATGAAGTCACAAAAATGTTTAGGTGATTGAAAACTAAGAAACCCAAGAAAAATTGTAAAATATAATATTTTTTGAGAGTCTGGTAACTCTACAAAACGTCAAATTCAAATCTCTGCGATTTAATATTCAGTTTCTTCTTCAATAATTCGTTATATTGATGTCCTTGGACGTTTTTAAACACTCTCATAAGTACTCCTTAAGATTTGACATTTCTACAGAGAACATCATTTATATTTATTTTCTTCGAACTCTGATATTTTTTTTTTTGCAACTGGCAACATTGCTTCAATCCATTTAAGTGATTTCCATCCAGTTGTTTTCTTTAGCTTTATTTGTTTATCAAAAGTGATTTTAATAGTTTTATATAGATTTAGATTAGAATATTTTTATTTTTTTACTCTAACAACAAACAAATTCAGTTCCCTGAAATTCGGATCCGATTATTAAAATATTTTTTTTTTTAATTTCTAAATCCAGACAAACAATCATTTCAGAGAACCAAAACAAAGCTAGTCTCAGTGAACAGCTGCAGCGCTCAACTCGATGATTCTACATTCAATTATTGTTTATTGTTCTTTCCCTTTCTTGCTTCCGATTACAAATTATTAAACAAAACATTAAGAATAAAAAAAAATCTGAAAATTAGCATGCACCTAGTTTGGCAGACGACGAACGATGAACGATGACGACGACGAACTGAACACACCCAGAAGCTCTATACGCATCAGTAATATTTTTAACTACGTTGTTAGTTTCTAATTTTAATTGAAACAAAACAAATAAAACATTTTTGAATGCTTCCCATAGAGTCCCACTTTCATAGCTTCGGGACCCGGACCTTCCCAACCTCCGACAATGGAATAGGGATTTCTTAGCGTCATAATTTATTATCACTGTATTCCGCTGGCAGCTCTCGGTTAAAAAACAAATGCAAATTTATTTCGATTACTCATTCCCCGACCGAACCTAACCGTCACCCCCTAGCCTCTACCCCCACCGCAGTTGCAACCGCAACCAACCACTGTCCGAGGGTCTGCCATTTGAAATGCGCATTTAATTATTAATTAAAATAAATTTAGGGGATTTTGTTTTCTAAAACCGAGGGAGGGTGGCGGCGAGGCGTTGCGGTAGGTGGAATAAATCCAGATTTTATTTGTGTACGCGTACAGACTTAGGGATTTGTGCGGTTGTATTTTTAAAAAGACAAATTTGTGCATCTTGTCAGAAGAAGAAGATCTCGAGCTTGTGTTGAGTAGAATAGAGATTCTAAGATTTAATGAAATTGGACAGACAATGTTTAACAGGCAGAGACGATAACATTTTTCTGGCACGCGAATTGCATTCAAACAACTAAGGGGGTTTCATGAAGCACTTTCTTTCTTTGAACTTAACACCGTTTAAATGTCTGCCGCTATACATATGTGGGTTGGCCCGCATCCGGAACGACCAAATTTCCATGAAGTTACATATATCGGAGCTCTGACGTGTCAAACCCGATGTCATTAGTGTCCATATTATTACCTATTGAATTTTAAATCGAATGAATTTACATGAAGTCGTTAACAAAGAAATATGTCGAAATTCACACCAAACTGCATTTTTAAAATCCGTCAATGGAGGCTTGACAAAATTGATTGACTAAATGACAGCCAATTTGAAAGGTTCAGCTTCAATAGTATGACCGCTATCAACTGTCAAAGCTCATACGAGTAAATCCTTGTTTATGTATTTAGAACGCGTCCACTGGAAGTTTTACTGTCATTTCTATTGGAATACTGGAATGTTTAAGTAAATGTTGCTCTTATGTAGGTACTGATAAAAGTTTAGGACTTGTTAGGAACAATAATAATTGAAGCAGCAACTCTCTTAACCTCAAACCTTTTAATAAGCAAAAAAAGCAAAAGTCACATAAAATTTTGCACCATAATATTAAAGTAAAAGCTCCTAAAAATTATTCCTTAGGGCTTGAATAAGAACTCTTCCCACATTTGTTCTTAAAAAAAAAGCATAGTTGCTTAAATAACACCACTGTACATAAGCACTGCACATTCTGTAAGGGTCAATAAACATAAGAGGAGAGCTCTTCACTTGAGTGACTTAACTTTTGGTAAGCACATGTTGCCCATACGCCAACCCAGACCCACCTCAACCCACCGACAGACCCCTTGATGTCTGTCAGTTTTAAAGTACATAAGAGATACGAGCTGAGCATATATACATATAAAAGAAAATTACTTTCGCCCCTTTTTACATTACAGTGATGATGTTGGCAGCATATACACCTAAGTTTTATTTTTTCATGAGTTATAGCTTTTTGAAATTTTTACTTGTGGTTTTTTTTTTTTTTTTTTGATTGCTTCCAAAATGAAAGTATTTAAAACAGTTAAAAATTTAATGTAGCAATCAAAGGTTGGGTCAAAAATTAAGGAAACTTCAAAATTTAAGTATAGTTTGACGTTGATAGCAGAAATTATGTGTATGGTATTTTAATTGTTTGAAATATTAAAGACCATTGTTATAAGGTTACAGGTTTGTCTAAATTAAGAACTGTATTTAATTGAAAATAACAATTTGACGGCGTTGACTCTCTGATGTACAAATGATGTCAAAATCTGTCCCAAGGGTGTCACGTCGTGTAATTGTCAACGAAAAATACAGTCAACGCGATAACGAGTACATTGACGAACGACGCATTGATACACATTTTTGAGTCACCGAGTTGACAATTTTTTATAACCGCGTGTAATGTCTCATTCTATGCTATATTGGGACGCGTTGACGCATTTTTGGGACTGCCGGCCGGTCATCGCAGAGTGTCACGTTGACTAATATATACTCATTATTTTTTCCAATCGTGTAGTAACGTTCCAATCCAAAAGTAACGTTGAATCACGTTAGTGTCAACGCATTTTAGAACAACATTGACCGAAGGGTGTCATTCGTGTTATGGTCAACGTTTAATACAATGACACAATGAACGTTGACGGTGCGTTAACAGAAGGAAACAAAAAACAAAATTGTGTGTCCAAATTATTAAAATTCCGACATATCTCATCACAAGCCCAGGGCCTTAAAAACAATTCAAAAGAATGCTTAAAAGTTAAATCATTGCCTGTTGCTTATCCTTCAGTTTTACGACAATCACTTAAGCCTTAAAGTGCCCTGTCAAAGATTGGTGCGACTGTTTAAAAAACTCTGACTTTGGACACTTGATTGTGTGATTTAAAAAACAATGTTTACTTTTTCAAGCCTAAAACTATGACAGCTCTTCATGGTGATCGACTATCAAACCAGATTTAAAAAATGACAGATAAATTGAACTGGGTTGCCATAATTCGTAAAAGATAAAAAACCTACCCCTGGCGTAAAATTATTTTAGCAAAACAAAATTTTTGTTGCCTGTTTTTATTTTTTATCATTTTAAATAATACGGGACTTAAAAAAATGTCCTTAGTGATTCTCGACATCGGCTTAACTCTTTAACAAACATTTTTTTTGTAGTGTTCATCTGTGTACAATTCCTATACTCAAAAAAATACAGGATGACTCTCAAATGGTCAATGTAGGATTCTAATAATATTGATAACGTGTTAATGGGCACCCTCCAATTTTTCTTTCATTTTAACTTATTCTTTTTTGTATGTCTCCAAAAATGATTCAATCGATTTTGATTAAATAAAAAAATCTTAAAAGATAGAATTGTGTATTTAAATAACATAAAAGTTTAAAATTACATCAAAATATTTTCTAAAAGTTCAATTAAATCTTGAAGACAATAATAAAGTCAAAAGTTTTATTCAATTTGCAAAAAAATTAAAATTTTCGAATTCAAAAACACAAACACTTAAAAGTTGTTATTTTTTGTTTCTTCGAACGTTTTATATGTGTTCAGTATGGGTACGTCAAAAATGGCAACAGAAAACGAACAGAAAGACACCTTTGGCTTTCATTTTATCGAAAATCTTTAGTAAAATTGAAAAACGCTCAATGTATGTACAGTACATAACGATTAAGTGTTTTTACATTAATAAACACAACAAAAACAACAAAGAAATAAGAATTTAAAATAAAGAAAAAGGCAAAACTAAACATAGGTACAATAAAACTTTATCGTTTGTCAAAAAACTTACAACAAATAGCTTATAGAAAAATAGTAACTTTGTTCACATTCACACAGACACACAAAACTTGATGTATTTTAAATTCAATCATCATTCAAACTCAACAAAACTTATCCTCTCCTTTATTTTATTTTTTCTTATTTTTTTATTTTTTCAAAAATGAATTTGCAGTATTTGAATCGAACGCTTATCCTGCGATGTCTGAAAAACAAACAAATTCTATCAGACACTACTACCTACACCAACCTAAAAAAAAAATAAAATAAATAAACAAAAACAAGACCGATCTAAAATGGAAATGTATTTGGCTTTATCCATTTTTCTTCCATCATTTCTTTGATGCCATTACATCCATCCTCCATTTATCCAGCCATCCATCCATCCATCTATCCGGGAAGAGACGAAAAGATTTAATGGAGGTCTAAAGCCAAACAAATGTGCATATATTCACATTTATCCTCACGGTTTTTGTTGTTAACTGTTTTTTGTTTTTTTGTTTTTTTCTTCTATTTTTCGAACGTTACCAACATCCTTGTTGTCTTCTGGATTTTTCTTTTTCAAGTTCGAAAATTAATGGGAAAAGAAAAATTGATCCCGGAAAGAGGAGCAAAGTTCCTGAACCGGCACATAATGGCAACGGGTTGTCTTCAGTTAAACCGGTCAGTGGCAGTTGTATTCGTATATTTGCAATTTCAATTCGTAGAAGAAAAACAAAAACAAAAACATTGTTTGAATTTATTAAACAATATATGGAGATGCCGAGGAGCAAAACAGAAGATATCCTGCTTTTTGTACAACACTTAGTTGTCCTGGTAATACTATACACAAAAAAGAAAAGAAAAAAAAAACCCGCACGCCTCTGCTTCTGCTGCCAGTGCCGCCGGCTGGACACTAACTAACTATCACAGACGATCTATTCTGCCATGTCCCGCACATTATACTCCTTCTACATATACTCCCCATACTAGAAAGGGACCCCCTTTGAGGATGGTTCGTTTGTTTCTTAATTGATTTTCCTTCAGGATTCACAGGATTGTTCTTCTTCGTCTTTTCGATTTCTTTTTCCTATCTCTGTCTGTCGGCAGATAGTTTGTTACCGCACTACTATTTCTATTTCAATTCTTTTCGTGCAGATCCAATATTTCTCCCTGGGCCATGATAGCAAATAATAAAAAAAAAATGGGGGAAACCAACCGAAGGAGAATGGAAATTTATTGAATTGAATAAATTCATCGTGTGGTACCGGCAGCGGTGGTGGTGGTCCTGTTGGTCCTGGCTAATCCCTTCTTTGTCTTCTTTAAAAAAAAAAACAAACAAAAAAAAAACGCTCCTTGAATTCTTTATATATGCAAACAAGGAGGCACTTGGATTTGATTGTAGGTCGCAATTGGAATTGGCTTCTTCATAAGAGCCGACCGACCTCTCCTTCCGGTGGAACACACGTCCTTTTCCTTTAACTTGAGTTCGATTCAATTCGATTCGATTCGATTTGAAAAAAAGTCAGATCCAGGAATTTCCGAACTGCTCACACAAATAGTTACAAAGAAATACGTAGTCAAATTGTTCACGAGAGTGAGGCAAGATTTGAATATGAACTGAACAGTGGAGCTGGATGGGCCTAAACCGGACACAATTTAGTAAATTTTCTTCTTCCACTGTGCTTTGCAGATCATATTTAAGGCTAAGGACCCCACCTCTAAATTAGCAGGATACATATATCCATACATCTTCTCCTTTTAACTTAAATTAGTTTTGAGTTTTGCTAAAAGTAGTGGACCAAATATGGATCCCTGAGGAACTCCGTTCAATAGATTTCTTGAAAAGTGATTTAGAATGTTCACTTAAAAAAAATTCTTCAAAAAAATTGTTCCTCTGTTGATTATGCTAAAATTAGATGTTTTTGAAAAATTTCGAGTATTCGAATAATTGCCGCTTTTTACCCGTTTCTATGTCCCTTAGGCTCTATTTTTGAAATGTATTTGCTAACGTTGGCTAAACTTACATAGGTATTAAATTAAAGCCATGTTTATTCTTATGACTTTCCAGATTCCATTTTTTTATTTCAACTTAAAGTCAATGCTTTCCCATAGTTGTCGTATCGCCTCAAGGACTTTTGATTGAACAGCGGCCATTTGAAAGATAATCTCCATAGGGACAAAAAAGGGTGTCTCTCGCTGTTGTGGAATATATATAAATGTGGCTTCGGGCTTAATTTCCAATCATCATCATCATCTACATCCGCAGCAACATACCCAATACAACCCACCTCCCACCCCCCCACACATTTAGGATTATTTCATTGCAAAGGATGTAAATGTTTGTGTGTGTATACTGTATACTGTATATGCATTGCATTATAATCATCTTAAAGATTGTCCTGGACTTGAATGTTTCTTGAAAAGAATATAAACCCAACTACCTACGACTTAGTATAGACTCGTCTCTATATGTACGAGTAGTTTGAGTGCTTTGCTTGTCTTGAGTGTCGCCTTCAGGCATAGAATCATCGGTGTAATCATTTCCATCTCAATTCACATTTACACAATTTTGTTTTACATACATATGTATGAAAAATCATGTATATGTATATATATTATATGCTCCTTTTTGGTTTACTTTAGATGCCTTATTTATGTATATCTAAACTTTCATCCAACACATATACAAGTTATATGTCTGATGTGTTCCTATAAAGAAAATGTCAAGAACTGAAAAAGGATTCTCAAGTGTCTGCCAGTGTCTAGAATTTTTGCCCATCACAGACAATGAATATCCATTAGCCTAGCTGTAGATTGTTATACTCACATGTAGACGTAGACGTATATCGAGGTAGATTTTCTACATACGAGTATATTTTTTTAAAAAACAACCAGAGATCAAAATTGAACAACCATTATATAGGAAAATGGCAAAAGGATTTCTGTGGGCAAGACATTTGAAAGACAAGATGTGTCTGTTTTTTTTTTTTTTTTTTTTTTTTCATTATTTCTTTGAATTCGGTTTCCTTGGACGTTTGGATTGTGTCTGGATGTGTATATGGATTCTGGGAAAAGTTCTTTAAGATAAAACAACTATATAATCGCCCTGGCAAATGGGTTCTTTTGATGTCTATATGTTCCAGAGTAAGCCTTATCCAAAGTTTTATTACGGAATATAAGACTGCTCCTTGCATGGATCAATTTTTGTTTCTATTTTTTGTTTGTATAAAATTTGCGTTCGTATTTGGATGGAGAGTCTCAGAATCAAGAATAAAATGGAAGATTTCTTATCATTGTAATTCTTTCCAATTGTCTAATTGATGGGACATTAATTGCTTGCTTTTTGATACATCCACAAAATTAGAATCAAGTTAGAATGTTGAGTTAAGTAAGCACTACCATTTTAAGGATAGAAATGTCGTGCAAAAATATATTATTATGATATAATTTCGAAGCATAAAAATCCTCAAAAACAGTTTTGGCTTGAAAAAAAAGAAAACAAAAAAATACAAAGGACCCAACGAAACTCCTTCTAATCTCGAGACCTTTTCTAGTCTCGTCTGTGTGTCGTTAAAATCTAAAAATAATCAGTCTAGTCCATGTGCTGGATGATTTCGTATTTTTCCCTGTGAGTATTGAAGTTCGAAGTCTCTTCTTCTTATATTTTTGAACGAAGTATTGAAAACTATTACTTCAAACATTAAAATTTCTGTTTCCCGGAGCAAAAATTTAAAAAAGAAATATATGTATAAATATTTTACAGCAAAGATTCTGACATTTGAATTCATGACAGTTAAAGTTATACTCTAATGAAATAGACAGTTTAGGACTTAAAATATAAACCCGAAAGTATATTTTGAAATTAATAACATGTTCCAAATGTCACTGTTCCATATGTCACTCTGAAGCTTTCAATCGTTATTTTCCGATATTAAATTCTAGTTTAATGTGAAAAATTTTGATTAATGATTGACGTTGAGAACGTTCCCATTACATTTCTAGAGCGAGACTTTTCACTTCTTTTGAACATCCCTGGTGTTACTTAACACACGGGTCGTCCAAGAACTAGTGCCTCAAATGTCGCAATCAAACTGTTAATGATTGTGCTATAAAAAGCTCGAAAAAATCCGTTTGTGAATTGCTGCCGCCCAAATGTCATTCTCATTATTTTTGAAGTATAATTTACCACGCACTGTTCCTTCCTAGAATAAAAAATGCCCTGTTCTTATTTTAACTTATGCTCAACAGCCATCTGTCAAAATGGAATCTAAAAATATGAATTCCTTTCAATTGAAATTATGTTATAATTAACTTTTATTTTTATTCAAAAATAAAAATAAATGCTTACTTTAAAAATAGACAAAATTATTAACGGTATTTCAAACTTCGAAAACATATTAAATATTAATAAATAATCCCACTTTTCGACGATATAAATATCCACAGTCATATTTCAAAATCCATTAGTTGAATGCGAGTATTGTTAGCTTATAAGCAACTCAAGTAAAAAAAGAAACAATTCAATTACATTCAATATCAGTGAAATCAAAAATGCAAAACAATTAATTACCGATTACCATTTCATGTGTCAATTAAATGACATTAACCATACGTTTCGAAATGTCAAAATGCCAAGAAATTCCATTTAATTTTTAACCACGTACACATTATATATTATGTATGAGTACATATATAAACCACACAAAAAAAAAAACTTTATTTATATTCACATGAAGAACACATTAATATATCGACTTGTTATAGTGTCGTGAGTGTCATAAACCTTGTCACTTTTTGAGGTAAAGTTTCAAGATACGACATACGAGTACGAGTATTTCGAATTTACATCCCAATCGAAATAACAAAAGCAAGTAAATTTCTGTTTACTTCAATGTTCGCAATTAAATTACATATAATTATTATAAATTTTTCTATAAAACATTAAAGTAATTTAAGAATCACGTTCGTGTGATTTCGGATATGGATTACAATCTTAAATGGTTTAAAGCCTGTTTTCGTATTGATTAAGAATTCAAGTTAAAATGTTTAACTCTTTTTTTAAGTGTTTAATTCAAATGATTAATTTTTTTTTTAAATAGACCTTCATTTATGCAAGGGCTATTAATTTGAATGACTTTGAGTAATAAAACTTATCGTGTGATCGAAGTTAAGGGGATTCCATTTTTGTTTTGTTATTGTTTAAAACGGGTTTTTATTTATTTTTAAATATAGAGCAAGTTGCCATTGAAGATAATAAATAATATAATTTTAAAATTCAATTATAGTTTGTTTTATGACATCGAACAAATTCCACCACAACAATGTTTCAAAGAGCTCGTGTTTTTTGTTTTCAACACGCCAACAAAAAATAAACCATATTTAAACGTGCTTGCCATTATTGGTATTTTAGACCAAACCTATACCACAAAAATATCTACTATTAGTGGTGAAAAATTTTAAACAACTTAAATAAAATAAAATTGTTGAGGTCTTCTTGTTAATTTTCTATCCAGAATAAAAATATTTTGAGTTCGAAGAAAAGACATTTGTGCTTTCGAAATCGAAAATAATCGATTCTAAATCCCAATCTGCGAAACAGTTCTTTTCATTATTTGACAGTTAAGACAGATAAAATATCATCTTTTTGAAAGTGGAATAAGTATTTTTTTTTATGTTTTGGCTATTGAGATATTATTGATCTTTCTGTTGTTAGTTCTATCTTTTCTCTCTTTCCATCCGTCTTATTTTAATGTCTTGTGTTGTATCACCTGATAGCCTTAGTTCAAGTGCAGTGTCTCTAACCCGTTGGATGGCTGAACACGTCCTGTAAAATAACACGAAAGCATGTCTCTTTACTTAAGGCGGGTTTTTAAAGAGTGTTTAAAAAGAAAACAGTGTTGAAATAAAATTCTTGAAGTTTTTGAAAAGTCATAAAGTTCAAAGTGGAACGATATATTTTTGCATGGTTTTCAACAATGGTTCAGACGATTTAAAATGTTCCTCAAATGTCTAAACAAAATACATTTTTCTTTTAATATTTTTTGAATTTACACCAGACATAACTGTCAAACTAAAAAAAGTTAATGTCTGAATTTATTTATTGTTTCGGACATAAAATCTATAAAAAAAGTTTTGTTCGGTCACTGAACGCACTCAAACTAGTTTATAAACGAACCTCTCTATACTTTTTATAAATGTCAAACTGTCACATGGTGCTAGTAATAAACACAACATTAGAAACACAATTTAGTGTTACTAAACTTGATTATAATTAAAAAGCTATTTTATTTAACCTTACAAATATTACTTGTGTTTTCATACCGAATCAATTTTAATATGTGAGGTGTCAAAAAAATAATATTACTGTGAATGAATTTAAATTATTAATTTCTTTAAAAAGAATTCGCTAATCAAACAGTTTCGTTTTACAATAATGTTTTGACACTAAGTCTGTTTCATTTAAAGTGTGCCTGAAATTAAGAAGAGTGGAACAAAATTTAAGTGGGAAACAGGGTGTAGGTGTGGCAATAACAAATATTTATAGTTTTTTTTAAATAATATTCAATGTTATTGCAGTGGTTCATGATTTAATTTTTTTAAAACCATTTTGTAGCAAAAAAACTAAAATGAATTTAAATGGCTTCCCGAAAATAAGTTCTCGTGACCAAATAAGTTAAAAACTCTTCATTTTAAGTATCTACATAATTAAGTAACTCTACCAACGAAAAAACTCTTAACCGACTATAATTTTGTACCGATTTTGATTTGTATTCCTATTTATGAATGCGGCAACACTAACCCCCAATGCACACATGCGTAATTTAGAATAGCGGTGACGCTGGCAGCACCCATATTGCGTCTTACAGTAAATTGAGTGGTACACACTAACCTGTGGTGACGTTGCATTGACAGTTAACAAGTTTAAGGTGTAACTAGAATGTAATTGTTATTGTTTGAATTCTCTCCCAATGCAAAGGAAAAACCACAACTTTATTTAAATGTAAATGCAACTGTTTTGTATAGCATTTTTATAATTATCATTATTACTGAGATTAGGTAAACAATTAATAAAAAAATGTTCTCACATTAGCAAGTTAATTCATGTTCGTGTTATGAAATCAATAAATTTATGCCTTTGATCACATAAACCACAATCCAACACTCTGTACACACTGGTGACTGGTTTGATGCTGCACACGATGCACTCGATATAAAGTATATAATAATTATTGTGTTTTTCAGTTGTATAAATAAATACACTTTTTTTGCATTAATGGAGAAATAAGTTTTTGTTTTTGATAAATTTGTTTTCGTGATTTGCATGAGCGTAGTTTTTTTTTTGCAGAAAAACCACATCAATTAAAGAATTCTGAAGAAAATGGTGTATATGGAGAATCATATTTATAGTTTAAATGTTTTTAGTTCGTTTATTAAATAAAGCGTAAATATTTTCACAGTAAATTAAAGAAAATCAAATAAAAATGGAAGCGGTTTTTAAAGCAATTTGTTTTCCTAAAAAATTGAAATTGAAAAACAAACAAACTCAACCGTTTATTAAAAAAATTGACTTTTTGATTTTTACAAGATTGCACCAAATTTATCCCCCTATCAGAAGATGTTATAATTGGAAATGGCGGCTTACGTCAATTTATTTTTGACATTTGTGAACTAGACAAATGTAGTATACAAATAAGCAAGAAATGGAGTGCATGTGAGTTACTGTTAAGTGTCAAGCCATCCTTAGTCTATGAACGAATAGGATTATTTTGAAATTTGAAATATTTTTAGTATCTATTTCGAACCACTCTGATATTTCTAAATTGCGGAAAAAGTTCGTTTTTGAACTGTTAATTGATATTTATTAAGAAAAACTTGTAAAAGAATGTCTCTTTGAAACGTTAATATAAGCAGCCTGAATACAGTGTTTATAAATGCATTTTTTAAATTAGAATTATATATCAAAAATGTTGTGCCAAATCGTTAAGTCCGAGAAAAATTAAATTTCAAAACAGACGGTACTAAAGGTGTTCGGTGTTTATACAAGACTTATGTATGCTACTACCGAAAGGTAGTAAGAAATGAAAAAATGTTCTAAGTTGTACATACTCCTGATTTAACTTAAACTTACTCAACTAACGGGTGATTTTTTAGCTGGTTTGGTTTTGGCAACACTGGTTTTGACAGCTGACGTGTGTTTAGTACCTTGTGCCACTGTCAAACAGCTTCAGTCTGGTTTGCAATTTAACTATGGATCGTCTTACAAATGAACAACGCTTGCAAATTATTGAATTTTACTATCAAAATTCGTGCTCGCTTCAAAATGTTCATCGCGCGCTGCTTATCGAAAAATTGTGTTCAGCGATGAGGCTCAATTTTGGTTGAATGGGTACGTAAATAAGCAAAATTGCCGCATTTGGAGTGAAGATCAGCCAGAAGCATTGCAACAGCTACCAATGCATCCCGAAAAAGCCACTGTTTTGTGCGGTTTATGGGCCGGCGGCATTATTGGGCCATATGTCTTCAAAGATGATGCGAATCGCAGCGTTACTGTCAATGGTGAACGCTACCGAGCGATGATAACAAACTTTTTTTTGCCCGAAATGGAAGTTCTTGACTTGCATGACATGTGGTTTCAACAAGACGGTGCCACATGCCACACAGCATGCGAAACAATGGCGCAATTGCGAGGCGAGTTTGGTGAACAGTTAATTTCACGTTTCGGGCCGGTCAATTGGCCGCCTAGATCGTGCGATTTGACACCATTAGACTATTTTTTGTGGGGGTATGTCAAGGCTAATGTCTATAGGGACAAGCCCGCTTCGATTGACGCACTGGAAGCCAACATCCATGCATTCATTCGTGAGATACCGGCCGATATGTGTGAAAGAGTATGCCAAAATTGGACTCAGCGGATGGGCTACCTGAGACGCAGCCGCGGTCAACATTTGCATGAAATTATCTTTAAACATTAAATTGCAAGGTTCAAACTATCGATTCAAATAAATATTTCATTCATTTTTTCGAATTTTTTGTGTTTTTTTTTTAAAGTTCTTAACCTCTTAAAAAATCACCCATTATTTTTATTTTTCATAAGAAAAAACCTGTGAAAATTTAATCTAAGACGTTAAAGCTGTAGTTTCTGAGAAACTAAAAAATGCAAAGATGGAAGCGCCAATGAGTGTGTTTTTCGATCACTTGTTGAAAGTTTTTATCTCTTAAGAAGATATTTATTTTCAAGTTTTTAAATCTGTTTCCGTTTTCCGAGAAATCAATGAATACTAAACAGTTATTCGCACTCATATTATGAAGACAGGATGCTTTTCAATAAAATTGTGTGATATACGAAAAGACTACTTGGTTTATTGTTTCTGTCCCATAATAAAGAAGTCACTTCCGGTTGTATCTTAAAAGCGTTTTAAGTCTGCTCAAGGAACATTTAACTTAAGCAAAAACAATTCAACTCTTTAAAAAGTTTTGAATTTGGAAATATACCGCTTGTTAAAAAATTCAAGACTCTTTAAAAGATACAGAAAAAATAAATATACCTGTAGGTATTAGAATTGTGCTTTTAATAAGCAAAACAAAAATGTAACAAGTTTTTAAATTTTTGAAATTTTGTTCGACTTCTAAAACAATAAAATCCAAGATAGCCCAAAAAGATCAAAAGTCTTGAGGTAAATTGATATTCAACCAATTTTTTGTCTGGTTTGACATTCATTTGGAGCTCTTTCAATTTTTTTCTAACAAAGCACTTTTTAAGCGACAAATTTCTTAATCTTATAAGATATATAACCAAATCAGAAGATAGACCCCGCCCCTTAATTAATGCACACCTCCTCGTAATTGTTTTGAACTATTTTGTTATAATTACTTCAGTCACTTTCAAAAAGTACTGACGAACTATGTGTTTTTTTTTTTTTTCATTTTCCATCACCAAAATACTTCCGCCTACATTTAACCTAATTCTCCATCATCTCAAGTCAAAACTTTTACCACCAATTTTTTGTTTGTTGTCAGTGTTTTTTTTTATTTAAATCCATTTCGTCATTCAACTGAAGCTTACATTTATTTAAATTACACAACTAATTTTTCAAACCAAATTAAAATTTGTCAGATGATTGATTAATGTCAAACTCACCGTCGCGTCATTACAAATTATCAAAACAAAATATCGCATCACAGTGGGGCTGAGAGGTATACTGACAAGCCTAACACGAAATCCCCCCCACCCCTCCTTGCTCCATGAAACAAATATTCGACAGGAAGAAAAAAAAAAAAACACCCTTCAAATCATCAAACGAAAGTGTTCTTACCTCAATATCATAAGCAAAACACCATAAACAAGAAAATTAAAATAATCCGAACTCTCTCAAAATCCACTAATCATCGCTTTTTCGAACACGGTACCGAAAAAACCTACCCGAAGAAAAAAAAAGATTGAAAAATAAAAACCGAGTTAGCAAAAAGCCAAAAGCATTCGCCTTCATTCTTTCATTAATCATCCAGTCGAGTCGGGGCTCCGCCGGAAACGCCAGGTCACCAGAGTAATTAATTTTCCTCAAAAAATCCCCCCTCTCCCCAAAAAAAAAATAAGGCTTCAGCAAATTTTTCACTATGAGAATAAGAATGAAATCGTTTGGCATCATAAAAGCTGTAGGAGTCTTATAGGAGCTGAAACAGTACGAAGCCATCAGGAGCAGACATAACTGGTATATAACCCGAGCGACCGACGACGACGACGACGAGCGACGTAATCACCGCACCGAGTTGTTGTAGGAGCAAAAATTCTAAAAGTGGTCCTGGTCTATTCTACGATGACGAGTAGAAGGACAACAACCAAGGATAAGGAACAGCAGCTTGATTCTTTCTTTAGAATGATATACAAAATAGACTCCTGGAGTCCTTGGTTCGTCCTGGAAAAAAGATAAAAAATAATAATTTAAGACGAAGAAAATGACACCCGGTAACATCCCCGCCCCGCCCAGACAGCGTGCTCTACTTGAGAAAGTCTAATGATCCTTAAGTCGTCACATAAGACACAATGAGAGAGAGGATGAATCGCATTCGCAACTCAAAAATATTGAAAAATGTGCTCCCAGGACCATGAGGACGAAGAGAAGAAGAAGTGTTTTGTTGTTGTTTCTTTTTTTCTCTTTTTTTTTCCTGAAACTCTCCTGGTCCACCGCTCCGTCCTTCCTCGGCATGGGGATGTAGATGATGTGTTCTAGCTCCTGGCTGTGAACTGCAGAACGAGGAACACGAGATGATTTTTCATCTTCCATTCAGCGCGACGACGGTGATGGTGATGGTGATGTTGATGTCGTTCGGTGCTTCACCATAAGGTTGGGGGTCTAATGGCACGTTTTGCTTTATCTCTGGCCCCGTATGCGCTGCGCTCGCTGGCACTGGCTGGTTCAATGACAGAAAACTACCCTCAAAACTGGGGATAGCTTTTTTAGTTCATTGGCTTCATTATTGACATCGCCATCGTATAGTGGTGTGCTGATGTATTGTTGAGGGTGGCAATAGACGCGCGGAATGTGGACCGTCATTGCGGCTTGCGGTGTCGAGTATACATATTTCTCCGAACCCAGAACCGAGTTATATGATGCCAGCTCAGCGGAACAGGAAATTTTCATTGTTTTCCGTTTCACAACGAATATGACACTTGAGGTATCGCACTGCGACTGAACGGCGACATCGAGAACGACGACGACGACAACGACAACTCCAACGACGACACTAAAGACAAAAGAACTTTCCAGCACGGTTGCATCAGCATCAGTTGTTGCACTATAAGCGGATGGATAGTGTGCCACTTGACAACTTGTTCCAAAAGGACGAGCTCAGCGAGGAACATCGATGTCGAGTCGAGATACCTGTGCCCTAATGGAAAAGCATGTTCTCGCGAATTCTTTGTGAAGACTGCTGCCGGGACATTTGAGGACATCATTCGGCGGTGATTATATACCTTTGGCTTGACAACCTGCTGAAGTTTAGGAACAAAGTATCTTTTGAGCTATTTGCTTTCACATATTGCCTCCCCTCTCCGCTCCGGGCGTCGCGTCGTCGTCATCTCATCGTTCATCGTCGTCGATGATGACGAAAACAACAGAACATTCAAATTGAAACTTGCTTCCAAGGTAACTCCTGTGTTTTTGTTTTGAGTGTGTGTGTGTGTGTGGTTCAACTGGAGTTACAAAAACTGTCATCAACCAAAAAGTGCTCACTTTAGATGCATATCTGTATGTATCTGCATCTATGGAGTGGATGCAGGAAGTTTTTGATGGGATATCGTCGAAAATTTGTTGAAACTTTTTCACACTGTGTTCTGGCTATTTGCAGAACATGGGGAGCTTTGTGTATACCCAAAAACTTCTGCGGAATGATTCGATGATTCAAGCAGCAATAGGACGAGTAAAGTTATCACAGTTGCAACAGGATCGTTTCTTCTTTTTTTTCTGTTTTTGTTTTTTTAACCGAAACCCAATTATAAAAGTTGACCGTTACAATGTTTTAATGAAGTAATGAAGTTTGGGCAAAACAAATGCATCGAGAAGATTTCTCTTTTGGTCTTTCTTTTTTTTTTCTGGTGGCAAATTAAAACCATGTCAGTAGCATGTGTTTTTAGATGATTCGATGAACATGAAAAAAAAAAAGAATGGAGAAAACTCGTCTCTAATTAGATCCTCATTGGAATCCTTTTTTTTGTTATTGTTTAGGAGTTTTGTAGGGTTTAGTTGGGAAAGGATTCAAAAGTTGGACACTAAATGACTTTCCTATAATTGGAGAGAGTTAGGAAGGATAATGGACTGGTGTTGGGTTTAACTTTTGGAAAAGAATATCAAAAGCTTTGGTAGTTTTTCTGGGTTTTTGAAAATTCTAACAACAATGAAACCTGAAATGGAATTCTGACCAATGTGTTATGTACGACTTGAAAACCCTTAATTCTATCGGATTTTACATTTTTTTTTGATTTTTAAGCCGAAGGGTTTTCGGTCTAAATTTACAATTCAAATAAACTTTTGACATCTACCCACGAGAATGTAGTAAGCGACATTTTCAAAAATTGTCTGTTTGTACATTTAGAAAGACATTTTTGTAACACTTGTGATAGTTGGCAAAAGAAAAGTTTGATAGAATCCCAAGTTTTTGACATTTGATGTAAATATTTCGACAAATCATTGTCAATTTATACTTACAGAAAATGCAAGTATTCAAAACTGATGTGTTGATTACTGCATTTTTCAAATTCCCAAATAAAACTTCCAGATTTCTGCTTTTTGAGATCGTGTATTTTGAAAAATACTTGTCAAAATTTGAGCAAGAATAGAAAAAATATGAAAAAAACCCGAAAAACTATTTTTATTCTAAAAATTTGTGTAAAAACCAGTTTTTCTTAAAAGTGCAAATTGTTTGAGTTACAAAACGAGAATTTCATATTCAACAACTTCGTCACTTGAGGAAAAAATGTGAAAAAGCTTATTTCGAAGAAGTTTGCAAGTTGCAAATGGCAACCCCGTAAGTTCATCGAATCGCACAAAACAACATTTATTATGGAACGCTAATTTTCGTAATACAGCTAAACAATTTGGAGATACTGGTGCTGTTGTTGTAGAGTGTGTGTTGTGGAATGAGTATTTCCATGATGTCTTGGCAAAAATGACAAAGCGCGATCTGTCAAAAAAGCCTAACACAAATCAAACCTCACGATGAATCACCCGATATTACTATTAATAGTTACAGTTCAAGTGGAAAATCGATACTTTCGATATATTTCTTTCTTTTTAGAAAAATTATCATAAGCCAGTCTTCATACCGTTCAGAAGCAATAATCTTAAGCATGAAATTTTTGAAACATAACGTTGAATAACCTTGATTTTTTCAATGTTTGTGACAATTTTCTTCTTACACCAAAGAAACGGAAGTTTCGTTTTCGACTAGATTAAATATATTATTAAAAATTTTAAGAAGTAATGTTTTTGAACTGAAAAAGTTTTGTAATTTTATTTGTTCTCTAATTTTCTTTTTAGAACTGTCCAGTCCGTTGGAAGTTCAATTTCAGTACTCCTATCAGATTTTAGAATTACAAACTACGAATTAAGTTTTTTTTCAAATTTTCCTCTTATAGCAAAAAAAACAACTCAACTGACTTGAGCTTGAGATTCATTTTTAATTTATGAACCGTTTGAATTCTTGTCTGATTTATGAGCTGCACAATGGTTGATTGGAAAGTAAATTTTGTTTTATTTAGTCCTCCGTCATCTTCGACATCTAGAAATTCTCAAATAAAATATTAAACCTTTTGTTTTCCAAAGCCACAAATCTTAACGCACGTGGTCCTTTCAAAATTAAAATTTAATTACCACAATATAGAAACAAAAGAAAATTAAGAAAAAATAAAATAAATAAACAGTTATTTAAACCAATTTATCATTTATTCTCAACAAGAATAATTCTTGTGGTTAAATGAATAAATCATTACCTACACAAATATATATTTTCTGGTATCTTAATTCTAAGAAAAAGTACATCTACCGCCATCCAGTGGCAATTCTTCAACTGATTATAAATGAATATTTAATTAGATTTTCACAAGTGTTACGCATATACTCGTGTATCACACAAAAACACAACAACAAAATTGTATGTAATTTAAAAATATAATAATTTCATTATGAAAGCAGCAGTGTCTCCGCCGAAATGAAAAAAAAAAAACATCACAATACAAATTTAGCAAAACAAAAACTAATTAAGAAAACAAATAAAACATAAATATTCGGTTTTGTTTACCTACTTATAAATGTAGAATTTATAAATATTTCAATATGTGTCATGAAATCCATTTTTAAAACCACAAAATAACCATTTTCATGACATGTGTTATTCTTATTAGGTTTTGTAGGTTATTAGGTATGCATGTTTGTTTTTGGTGGTGTAAAAAAAAAGTAAGAAAATTCATCTCAGATCTTAAATAATTTTAATTTCAGGTTCAAATTAAATCGGATTACATCTGTTTCATTTGAATCCTTTTTTTTTGTGGTTTAATTTGCGAGTTAGAAGATTATAAATACATTTAAAGAAATATAAGAACCTGTCACAGGGTGATTCATCTTTCATACAGCTTTGTCATGTCTTGAGAAAACAAAATCTTCTTTTCATATATGCTCTTACTTTAATCATTTTTGACGAATTAGAAATTTTGACAAATCTCAGTGTTTTAAGATCCTCAGAATCCTTAAAAGACAGTTTCTTTTTTCTAATAACAAAATTTAAAAAAATATACTAAAAGCAATAATATTTTTTTTTAAGTTTAATATGTTTTAAACAGTAAATAATTGTTAAAAAGTATTTGTTTTTTATTAAATTTTGATTTGACAGTTTATAGAATAAATAAAAATGCACCAAGTTTCTTCTGAAAACTTTTTAAAAAGTTTTTTTTTGACTCCAATAACTTGAAAACGATTAATTTAAAAAAATTTAATTTAAATTATTTTACAAAAAAAAAGAAAAGAAATGTAACACAATTACAATTACACATAATTATGTACATATTAGTTTTCAAAGGCACAAATAGAAAGTTGTCAATATGGGTTACAAAATCAGACTCATTTTGAATCATGGTTTGGTGTCTCACTTTTTAATCATTTTGGGCGATATGGTAACAATTTCAGTACTGACATTTGAACAATTGTGTTTACCGATAACTAGGTGATTAAGTCCTTAGGTCTGGTATACACTTTTCAAATAAATCCACAAAAGAGTCCTTTTTAGTTAAAATTGGAGATTCGGGTGAAGAGTTACGGACACTATTCATTGACTACACACGTCCACCGTATTTTCGAAACCAATAACTTTCCTGGACATTTTCAAATATTTTTGTGCACAAAAAATTATTCAAAACGGGCCAATATCCATTTTTTTGAAGAAAGATTGTCCAGTAATAGTTTTGACGCAGTAATTTTGTATGGTTCAATAACATTTTCTAAACCTCGTTACCACTTCGCTACCAGAGAGATTTTTTTTCCCATGAATTGGAACTATTAGACTTGCATGATTTTGTAATTCCTTTTTGGTTTACCAAAGAAGAATGAACTGTTTCCAAGTAAAATAAAAAGTTAAAAAAAGTCCCTTGAAACTTGAATTTTTCGTTTGAATTTTTCGTTTGATCAAAAAAATCCATTAAACTATTTTCATGAAAATTTAAAAAACGATACGGAGAAAACGGTTTTCTATGTGAGTTAAAATTTCGGGAACCACTTTGTTGGCTCAACATCGTATTTTAATTTTTTTTTTTTTTAAGTTTTATGGAATGCGTTAATCCAAAGATCGACGAAACTGACAAACCTTGATTTTCTTCAACAGAACTGGCTATAGCAGAATTTTTATCAGTTATTATATTGAGCAACGTTCACGGTTTCGATTCAACAACTCTTAACCTAAAAGTGCCTTTAGTTTTGCGAACTGTAAAATGTGTACCATTAATAATTTCCATTTCTAATAATATCGTAGTTTTTACTTGTCAAATGTCAAAAGATGACAACTGCACAAGTGACAGGTGCAAAAATTGCGAGCTCTTTAGAATGAAATTTATAAATTTAGAAAACAACATGGCTTCTAGTATGACAATTTTGACAGCAATTTTTAATAGCACTGACGTTTTGTCATTTAAGTTTAAGGCTGTGTTCACATTGCGGCCTTAGTTTTGGTTTTTATTTCGAAATATGTATTTCAACACTTTATAAATCATTAAATTCGATCGATCATTGTTTTTTGAATACTTGTCCGTTGACAATTTTAAAGCTTATAGCTACTCCTCTTCCGCTTTAAAGGTTCTCATGAACTCACTATCTTAATCATAGCTGTTCTGCCGTTAACAAAAATGAAAAAAAAAAAACAATATTCAAAAACAGAATTAGGTATAACCATTTCCGCAAAATGTCTATCTAATTTCATTAAGAGCAACACATGTATGTAAATGTAAATTATAAATTAACATAGGTACGTGTGATAACAGTCACACCTTCAAAGCTGTACACATACTTACATATATGCAATAAGACATGACGGCATTCTCAATAAACCTTATTCAGAGAGCTTCCATCAGTTAAATAAGTCGAGACGAGACGAGACAAAACGAAACGAAACGAGATAAGGGTAGAACCTACCCTTCCTATCCTTCACTGCCTTATGCTTCGTGTGATTTAGAATGACATTGACTTAAGGCAGGTAAGGTAAAACCACGCCTTTTATGGAAATAAATAATTCGAGAACTTTTGGCGGTGGAAGAGACTACATCATAGCAATTACTCTGCACCACCACTTCCATTTCCATTCCCATCTCCATACAGAATGAAATTCATTGGGATAGGATACGGAGGCTCTTCGCTGTTCCAGGCCTGTGACAATAAAACCATCTCCTACCTTACCCAACCCAATCAACTTCATACATCATCATCATCATCAGCAGCGGCAGGAACAGGAACAGGGACAGGAGGAGCAGCAGCAGCAGTAACGGCACAGAACGTGCGTGTGCTTTATTTTGTCCTCGCATTTTAAATTGTGTGATCTATCTCTTAGTTCAGTTCTGGTGGAACACCCTCCTTATATTCATTATTTACAAGGGAACAATATTCCACAGGGTGATATGTATGTATAGGCTGATAGGGTTGAAGGTTCTTGTGAAAAAGTGAAAACCTCCACTTCTTGTAAATTTCAACTTCAGTCTAATAGACTCAATCAATGTCACGTTCATTTCAGAATAAGAAAAAAAAGACAAGATATTGTTCTTTTCACTGCCAAGAAGCCTCCTTTTAGAATCAGGTGTTCTAGAACTTGAAGTCGGTGGAACCTTGAAGTGTCAAACACTTATGGTGCCTATAGCTGTCATTTTGTCGAATCTGCGATTTTCGAAGGAAAGCAATCATCAAAGAAGTTTAATTACGACTATACCCAACACAAACAGAACTTTTAGGTCTGTTTAGAAATGAAATGAAGTTCTGTCAACATTTCCCGTTCCAAAAACTGAAAATCAGAACAAGAGCATCCATGTAACCGTGTTGCGACTTCTTTTTTAATCCATTAATTCGTGTAAAATATGCTAAGGATTTTAAATAGTTCTTGTTTGTTAATTCACATCTGGCTGTCATTGTGAAGTGAAAAACAAATAAGTGAACGTGTTTAAGCTCCTTCTCATTACACAAATAATCACCGTAAGAGTGTGAGACGAGGACGTAAGAGGGGATTTAAATCCTTCGTGAAAAATAAAGAGCAAAGTCAATTTAAAAAAAAAGCTCAAATAAACTAAAACAAACTAATTTTCACTCGCGCTCTTGTGAAGTGAAAAAAAAAAAAAAAAAACGAAAAGCCAAACACTCATCCCCTCCAACTTCGTCACATATGAAATTGTTTATCTTCAATCCCCTTAAATAAGATGTACACTACCAAGTACATTATACATAATGTACTCTACCTCGAATGTATGTATGTATGTATTTACAAAAAGCAAAAGCAAGTTAGAGTGCTAGTTTGCGAAAGCAATAACGCCATCTACTCGCAAGGAAATAAAATTAAAAATTCAAGCACATGAACCAATTAAAGTCGAAACTGACGAACGACAATATGTGTTGCCAAACAAGCTGACTTTTAAAGACTCGAACAAATAGTTTTTTTTTTTTTTTGTACCTACTTGTTTTAGTTTTATATCCTTCGTCCTTGTTTTTTGTCTACTTTCTTGAATCTGCTCTTCTTCGTTCTAGAAAAGTAAAAATAAGGATAATTAGTTGAGATGTCTATAAGGACAGCTTATTGTGTTGTCTTTCTGTCAGTTCGGTCCAATACAGTTCAAGTGAACATTGGAATAGAAAACTAATGGAAGATTCTTAAAAGTTGTGTAATGAAAACCACGTATATCTTTTTGGCAATGAAGGTTCGAAACATACACACACTTATATGAATACAGTGCTGTGTTAAAATTGTTTGTGAACTGACATTATTTTGAAAGTCGTAAATAATTTCCTTTCCACAATTTAAATTTTAATTTCCTTACTGGGCCTTGTGAATAAAAAAAAAGTTTAAGCTAAAACTTAGATTTTTTAAGTAAAAGCTAGATTTTAAGTAAATAAAAATAAGCTTAAGCTAGCTAGTTAAAGTTGTTTACTTTAAGCTTATTTTCCCAGCCTAAGTTTCAGTTTTGGTTATACATGAACAGTTCTAGCAAAAGCTAAAAAACAAAGCATTTGCTAAAAATTTTTCACAAAGTATCTAAATTTAAATTGAAAAGAAACTTTAGCTTCACAGATCAAGAATAAGCTTCTGTAAAAAAGTAATAACTGGAAATTATCTTTTAAATACTAGCTTAAGCTTTTTTTATTTGTTCTTTCCGTAGGCTTTTAGTTTTGGCTTTAAAGTATTAGATAAAGTTAAGATTTTTTTTCAAAATTTTTAAAATATTTTTAGAATATGATTTAGTAAAATTGTTTTTGAAGTTCCTCAAGGAGAACAACTAGGGCCTTTCTTTTTTTATATTTAAAATCTCAGGCAGTGTTCAAGGGTTCATTCCCTGTGAATAGAAATATGAGTCCCTATTGTGTTTAAATCAAAGCTGTGTTTTATTCACTGCTGTATAGCAAGCGCAGCAAAATTTCCCCGGGTAAGCAACAATAATTTGATTGCTAGTGGAAAAGAAGCCAGCAAAAAAGATGGCGGATGAATGTGACTTGGGCTATGCATGAAGCAGTGAATAAAACACAGCTCAAATAAAAGAAAGGGACATTAGATTTGCCCTTGTGGAACACCTAATAAAAAAAGTGACCAATCAACTTTCTCTGAAAGACTGAACAAAAAATAAATTAAATTAATCATTAATATTTGTTAACACACCACTGTCCTCACTTTGTAGGTGATTTCAGTTGCAGGATCTACTCAGGATAAGTCTGGACAGGATTTAAACTGATTTCCAGCAAATGGGTGAAATGTTATTTTTCGTTAAAATTGCTTACCAAACGTCGCTTTCACTGTTATCAGATAAATAAAAATGGAAAACTACCCATCCCAAATGAACCATAAACCAGAATCCGTGCTGGGGATACATCCAAAGGTATCTCTCTATCTATGTATCTACAATCTAAACTGATGCTGATACTTCCATACATCTCCTTCAGAGATGTTCTTCCCTTATCCGCCAGTCACAAACGAATAAATTCGGACAGCTGGAAAAACAATCTGCTGAAGGTTTGTTCCGATTCCGACAACACTCTCTCAACAACCTTCCCTTTCAAAGAAGCTGCACCTTCTCAAAAAAAAAAAAAAAAAAAACAAAGGTACTCCACAAATGAAACAATATACAATGGGAAGCTTTGGGGGCTGTTTGCTCCAGAAGACTGTCAATTGGGAAAAGTATAGAAAGCAGAGTTGAGCGCGTGATGTAGGAACAACATTATCACCGAAACAAAAGAATGAACTATGTACTCGTATACTGCCGGGGAAAACATCTCTCACAATGGGAGGGGGTTGGGAAAACTGTGAAAACTTATTTATTTCCGGGATTTTCGAGTTTTTATTTTTGTGTAGTTTTTTCTTTCTTTTTGTCTGACTCTTGTTTTACTTCTTTGGGGGGGTTAAGTCACACACAAAGTGTTGTTTGCTAAGATCGGGAAGGGGCTTATACTCGTGCTTTATAGCATTTGCTTGTTTTTATTTTTGTTTTTGTTTTGTTTTTAAGGGAAAGTGCTATTGTTTTCGTATATTGTTTTAAAGCAGTCTATGGCTTCTTATAAATAAAAAGCAAAAGGTAGATTATTTACGAAAAAAAAAACAAAACAAAAGAGAGTGTTTTTACTTCGTAGACCCTTTTCTTTCTTGGGCTTTGTGACAAATTTAGGAGAAAAAAAAGAAGAGTTTGGTTGGAGCGGGGGGGGGGGAGGGGGTTAGTAATTTAACAACTAACACAACTCATTCGAGAGGTCCAACAAAAAACAAAAAAGTGGGTATTAAGTTTGGATAAGCTTTAATACTAATCCGGTATGAGGACGAAAACATCATTTTGACGTCTTATTTTTAAGATCCAATTTATGGGACACGAATTGAAATCAATTATTTTTAGGCAGTTAAAATGTTTATGTCTTAAAATGGGCTAAGAAATGGACGGATTTCTCTAAGGACCAAGTGAACGTTTTTGAGTTGTTATGGAAAATTTGGAAGATGCTTATGAACTTCTAAGTCTTATAAGAAACTTTTTTTTGAAACCATTTGAAAAATATTTGCATTTCCTTAACTTAATTACTATTCTGACTGTTATTTTTTAAAATTTAATTTAATTTTTCTATCATTTACAGTTCCAAGTAAACCATTGAATTTGACAGTATTGGATGTTACATCGACAACTATAACCTTGACATGGTTGGTTCCGAAAAATCAAAATGGTATCATCAATGGCTATCATGTATTTCATTTGCATGAAAATCAAACTGGAGTTGGTATTGCTAGAGCCTCAGATGGACCATCGGTTACATTTGTCATGGATAAATTAAGTGAGTACTATATCTCTGTTTTAAAACCAAATATAATAAAATAATATGAATGCCATTAATAAAACATGAGAAAAGTTGACAATAACGGCTATGGGGGAGATAGTTCACACGGCAGAACTTCGGGAACGTTGTTTTTGAAATGAGCAGTTACTGATTCGAAAAATATGTTCCTGAAACACTGACAAGACCCTCGTATAAGATTATCCTTGATTACAAGAAAAGTATTGGTTTTAAATGTTGAACTAAAAAAATCAAACGGCACTTGAGTCCTTACCTTCCAATACCAGTTTGCACGGTCGTAGAATCTCTGAAAAAAAGCTTAAAGTTTGACATCTAGTTCTAATTTCGATCATTTGCTCATCTACCCATTTTGAATCGAATATCAGTGAAATAAAAGTTGGTGTGCTGCAGGGCTCCGTTTTGTCTCCTACATTCTTTCTTAGACATAATTTCTTGACGATATGTGATGTCTGTCACTTTCAATGAATCAAATTGTTTAGCAAACTTTAGTATACCATAGTAAGCTTTTCATGTTTCTTTCCGGACTCAAAACTTCTACGTTAGTGTAGTTAAGTGTCAGAAAGAATCATAGACCGTGGAGAATTTCATGCCTCAAGAACTAAATGCTTCCTAATATCGTTAACTTTTTATCAAGTCCCATTGAGTTGCACCCGACGACGCTGTCAAATATTGAGGTTTTTTTTCAGGACTTACATTAAATTTGTCTCTTTTTTTTGATGTGACCTAAAGTCGACTATTATCGTTTTTGAAATATTACAATCATTCGTCTCTTTTTTCTTAGGTTTTTGTTTTAAATTCCCAAAGTGACAAAATCTCAGATAAAAAAAGAAAATTAATAATCTACAAGGATACCTTTCTCCCTTACTGTATTTTATGAACTGATAAAATGTCTGACACTTGAAACTGAAATAACATTGCTTATACGCCCCAGTGTACCACTCTGAATAATGTTTTTTTTTTTTGTATTGAATTCTTTTGCCAATTTAGGTTAAAAAATTCCCTTTGATTTTTCGAGAAACTATTAAAAAGTTAGGATTAAATTTTCAAAGCTGAAAATTATCAAAGGATGTGTTTTCTATAAGAAAAGTAAATGAAAACGTGAAAATACAAGTTGCAATTGATACCACTAACGTGTTTTCGAGTAACACACCATCAGACAAGAGATTCAAAACCTTTACATTTGTTCGTCCTTAAAACAAAAATCACCCCAGAATCTCTTGTCAAAATCAAAAACTTATTTAAAAACCCAACTCTCATCTCCTAATTCCTTTGTTTTCAAAACTTTCAAGTACGATGTTTATTACAAAAACCCTCCAAAGAATATTCCTCGTATTTAGATACAAATTTGCAACGCATTCAAAAACATTACAAGTGAAGCAAAGAGGGAATAATAAACAAGAGCCCACTAATTGACTGGCAATTTAAGAACACCCTCTAAATGTTCCATGTACACTTACACTTACACCTACAGCACATGACACCTTAAGCCCCTTCGACTTTCAAATTACTCCCATATACTGCTTCCATCAACCAGTGTGACGTCCGCTTTGTCGTTTTCGTTTCGTCGTTAAGAAATAAGCCAAAACAGTAACAAACACTTTGAATTGTCATATCTGTCATTCTTATTCATAAAAGTAATTTAACAATTTATGTGCTCCTCCTCCATCACCACCAGCGTCAGCCAAACCTTGTGTTTACTTTTGAAAATGTAATAAATTATGTAATTACCGTTTCTCTTGCCATGGCTTAAATATAAATGTATGTGTATATTTGTATGTATTGTATAGGAAGTAATCATAATTATCATCAAAACGAGCATAGTGGCAAAGAAAATACATTTGTATACTTGTATGTGTAATGTTTCGCACATTTTAGCTTCGTTGTGTCGCGTCAGTGTTAACCGTCTAAACAAACAATCTGAGTCTTAAAATAGACAGCTGCCTTGACTGCCACAATAGGCAGTTGAAGAAGCACCTGCAGGAAGAATAAGCTTAAATTCATTAATACACTGAAAGAAAAAATCATCATACGGAAGTAAACCAAATTCAATACAAAAAAAATTAGTGAAAACTTTGATGTTGGTAGGTTAAAGGCTTCCAAATTGATAGATGATTAATTACACTCTTCTAGTACTATGCATTCAGAAAAAAACGGAGCTTTTTTCAATACATTTTTTCAATCGAAAGATCGCATTCAATGAATTCGATCAAAAGATTCAATCGCATTCAGTTCTCCGATTAATTGGCTTTTGCGATGTTTTTGAACTTAAAAATTGAAATATTGTTAATCATATCGCCAAATTCCAGTCGAAAGGTCCGATTTTCGACCAATTTTTATAGCAATTGGAGCCGTGTTTCAGCAAAAACGCTCCTAATATTCACTTCTAAGGCGTCAATCGTCCCAGGCTTATCTGTGTAGACAATCAACTTCACATAACCCCACAAAAAATAGTTAAATCGCACGATCTGCTACGCCATGCCAAGTGTTGGAACCAAAGGTCGTCCACATCAACATCTACCAATTCAGACACTAAAAAGTCAATAATCAGGGTTTAGTGATTGAACATTAGTGCCCTTCTTCATTTTCCCTCTGCCCCTAGAGCACACCAAACAGTGACTTTTTGAGGATGTAATTTCCGCCGGTGTCTCAAGTATGGCTTGTGGAATATGATCACTCCAAATACGACAATTTTGCTTATCAACGTACACATTCAACCATATGAGGTTTATCGCTGAACAAAATCGGGATCGGTGGCCATCTCGTTTTGAGGCCATTCACTGAACGTACGACAAGCTCAATGGTCGTTGGGCTTCAATTCTTGCACGAGTTGGATTTTGTAGGCTAAGATCCTTCCTCAAAATCTTCCATAAAGTGGATGGACACACCTCCAATTCTTGCGCGAGATGGCGGATGGACTCATTCGGGTCTTCTTCGATGCTGGTGCGCATTGTACGGAGTCTCGGTGCGAAAGCGATACATGATTTACCGATTCTACTGGGCGATTATGCCGACCGAATATTGGCATTGGAACCGATGGATTATTTTGGTAATAAATTTGCATGATTTGCAAACGTTCAGGACGAAGTCTACATTATGAAATGGCAAACCAAACTAAGCATAAATCAAATGACCAACTCCGAAAAAAAGTATTTCCAGATGGAAATCCAGATGTCTAAAAAAACACCCTGTAAAGTAATTTCAATTCAGATGCTGATGATGTCAAAATTGAAAAATGTCGGTCACTTCTCGGTTTGTGTCTTTTTCTCGAAAAGTTTAATTTTAAGTCTAGTCTCCACTTTTGAGCTCACCGAATATTTTTACTCCGAAATTTTAAAATCACTAAACCATAAATTCACAATTTTTTACAGCAAAGATACTTATTTCTTTTAATCAAAGTTGTAGTAACGTTTCTACGCAAATTGACAGTTTTTGAGTTTATCACTGATTTCAAATATGAAGAAGAAACATCTAAATAAAAAATCGATCTTTTTCGGAGTGACATTCAACTCTCCACCATTTTTACAGTGCGGTTGATTTCCGCCCGTGTATCGATCACCTCGAAGTGTCAATTACGTATTCATTCTTTTAACCAATCATTAGATGTTAATGAAGTAAATATACACATAAACATACACACATGTAGGTTGTACATACATATATACAATCTAAGCAAATGAACTGTCAAAAGGATGTGCCTCATGTTTTGTGAAAATAATCATTAAAAGTGTTTGTGTGTGCGTGAGTATTCTAATTAGTCTAGTATACTCTCGGGCGATTTGTGATGGTACACCACGACGAGCGACGCACCGTATAAAAACCCAAAGCGGGAAAGTTGTGAAAATTTAAAAAGGATATACCCTTTTGCGCTAAAGGGCTTTCCAATCGACCCTATCATCCTTCGTCCAGGGATGGGAGGACCTCGTCAATTGTCCTTTGCTTCCGATACTGAAACAGAAAATGACTGATTGAATATTTTATGCTCCGTTTTGGTTCACCCAAACAAGGACTTGGATTTAAAATGCTAAACACAAAATGTGCTCTATTATTTGTTAAGCCAAGGGATTCTATGCCCCTAAATGACTTATGTATGTACAATAGTAATTTTCGAAGCCATTTTTCGTCTTCGATATACCAAAGTTGATGATGTTTTTCAATGACACAACAAAGGGTCGGTCCGTCATCGTCGTCGTCCTCGGTCCACCGCCGCCATCGTAAGTCCCCTAGGGTCATAATCAAATTAATACTAAATCAACAAATACAACCTCAGGACAAGAATGGTTATTATATGGTTGTCAGTTTGTGGGAGGGGAATATACATAGATTTACGCCGTTCGTAAGTTAATTGTTGGCAGGACATCGCAAGGACTTCAGAGTCAAGTCCAATGTTGTTTAATGTTGAGTTGCCACATGAAAATGTGGTGATTAAAACAATACAATTATGATAATCTTCATGAAAATGCATTAGCAATCTGCCAAAATTTCATTCCTGTCAGGAGTATAAGCTTCATCTAGAGGTTTGTAGATGTGTGTAAACTTATGTGTATATGTAGACTCAATGTAAGTAAGGTGGTTAGGAGGAATTTCAGCTTTAATCTTAATGTAAGGATGAACAATAACATTGTTATGGTACATACCGTACGTGCTTTGAAATATCTAGAATATTAGACGATTGGGGATTATTATGAAATTTTGTAATGACATGCTTTTGTTGTTCAATACAAATATATAAAGAGCCAATCGAAATTTGACATATATGTAATATCAGTCATTATATTGACAGGTCTTGACATAAGCTTGATGTTAGAATATTCATGACAAATTCAAAGTGTATATACGAGTGAAGAAAACGACGAAAACAACGGCACTCATTGGAGAATGAACTCAATAATCAGGATATTCAAAATGTATTTCGATGAACGTGAGACAATTTAAATATTTTGTATATTTAATGAAGTTGCAGCATCAAAAATTCCCATACAAATCTTAAGATGTCAAAATTTGTGGTGAAATTTGGCAGAATTGTAAACATTTATACTCGTCAAAGTTTACAGAAATTATTTTAAAAATCTTATAACAAAAGATTCAAAAGTTACATGTGGCAACGCTAGTGTTGACAGTTACAATTACAATACTTTTAATATCACCAACAGGGCTGTCAATTTTTAATATTTCTTTGATACTAAAGTACTAGAAAGTGATTTTCTTGCAAATTGAAATTATAATTTTTCTAACTTTTGTTGGTTTTGGTTTTAAAATCTAAATAAGTACTATTCAAAAACCTTTTGATAAAAAATTGGTGGGCTTCCAAGAACTCAAAGCGAGATCAGACGGATGGGTCTCAAGATCGATTTCCATAGATTCTAAAATATGACATTGTCTTTGTTCTTTCAGTTCCTACGTAACTTTTCCAATTTCGGTTCTCTTGACAACTGTCAAAATGTGAAAGTCAAAAAAAGGAATTTTTCATAAAAAAGCCCCAACTGTATTACTTACTCGTATTACAATTTTAATTATAAACAGAAAGTATATTCCGTAAGCCAGTTGCCAAATGATCAATAAAACACCAACTCTTCCTCACCTTCGAAGAGAAAAGGAAAAAATTAATTTATCTCGTGTACCGAACTTAAAAAGGATTAAATTTACCTGTCATAAAATGCTTAAAACGCAGGACCATGTTTCAACAGAGGTCCTCTTCTTTCTCTTCACACACCCACAAAGGACACAAGATATTCCTTTTTTTTTTAATTTAAATCAACATGTAAACAGAGAAAAAAAATAACGCAAACTTATTTACAAAGCTGATTCAAAATCCCGACTTAATAACTTTGCAACGATAAAAAGTTGGACAGAGAAAAAAAATGCCAAGATATCTCTCCATAATAATCCATACATTTTCGCACTATTAACTTTCAGTGTGGCGTTGCGGCTTTGGGTTTTCATGTTTTTTCCCTATTTTTTTGGTGTTGTTGTTGTTGTTGTGTTTTCCTTCAACCGCCCGTCGATTTTTTCTCCTACAGTGAGGAAAAAAACGTGTACCTTTCGTACAATCTATAGACGGTGCGGTGGTGTGGTGAGTTGCAGTCAGAGCGCCAGTGTTTTCCTTTTGAAATTTTTTTAATTGGTTTTTTGTGGAGCAACGAACACGCATTGACTGCTCAGAGAACAGAATATTCCTTTCATCCTTTAATACGCTGATATTGGTATGTCTATGTGTGTACTTGTGCAACAATAAGGCTCACAAACCGAATTTTCATTAAAATGAACCCATATTCACTTGCTGTGTAGATTGACGGTGCTCAGCGCGTTCCAAAATACGAAAAACAAATTATTTTATTATCTTTTATATTTTTAATCTGATAGGTGGCGCTGGAGTCAAGTAAAGTTATTGACAGTTATGGAATTTTTAAATATTTCAAAAATGGTTTGTCTACTCACCAACTGTGGGCATATGGTCGAACCACAAAATTATGTCCTTAATAATAATAATATAGGTATAGATGTGCACCGAGGCGTATACGCACTATTTTTTTTTTTTAAATTATTATATATTTGTGGCCTTTTTTCCTCCAATTTGGATTGTGGAAGTTATTCGGCTTACGGTATTTATGAAAGGGATGCTGTTCAAAGTAATTGTCATCTACATTAAAAAGAAATGTAAAATCAGTGAGATAAGCAAATCTATCTGATGGCTTCTTTTGATTACACTTCGATAAAGTTGTTGGTATAAGACTGAATATGTTTTTTTTACGGATAACGATAGGATTGTGCTACGGTAGAATATAGTGGTTCAAGGTCCAAGGACTTGTTTGTCCAAAAACATGTCCTAAAACATGTACTCAATATACGATGTCACTTTTGCAAATGTTATGATATCAAGCTGAGCATTTTATAGAATGTCAATGACATGTTTGAAATTACTTTGTCATCAATGAATAAAATAAAAGATTTTATGAATAACAAAGTGTGTGTGTGAACGATAATTTATAATCTGACATACAATCTCAATTTTTTAAAAACAGTGACGTCTTCTGTCTCACCAGCTTAGAAACTAAAATATCTATTAACTATTCGTATTCTGCAGTTCAATTGTAAAATTTTAAGACTTGATATCGATTTTTCAGTTGTATTAAAATTAATACATTTAAAAATAGGAGTGCACAAAGACATTCACTGAATGTTAGTTTATTTCTTCTTTGCAGACAGAATTTCACGAAACTAAACGAAAATTAGATTTTCGACATTATAATGACATATCAATTAAGTATGTATTTGTATAACAGTTAAAGTTCTACCACAAGTCTTTTCAAAATCCATATCACCAAAACACTAGGGTTTCATATCTTAATGTTAGGCAAAAAATATTCTTTTATGGTTTAAAGTGAGTGTGAACTATAATTTTACAATGACAAGTTATCCTTTTTAAGAAGAAATTTCATATAATGTGTCAAGCCATATTGTCCAAGTTATATCAAATTTATTCTGACACATTTAAAATGGTCGTTCCGAATCATCAACTGTTCAGAAAAATGTTCCACATTTGGCCAGCCAACTCTAATTTGTACAGTTTTTTGTGTCTTTATCATAAATGACACAATATTGCACTCATGTAACTTCTCTGTTATTTGATGTGTTTCAAATACTGCCCATCTAAAAGTCTTAAATAAATAACGTGGATCACTATACTGTATTGGAAGTCCCCATCAAAAAATGATGACAATTAGTATTGATCCAACTATTGTCAAAATAAAAGTTCTCCTTTTTGAATCGGTTATAAATTAAATCCTGTCAGCGTGTCGTAATTTATTTCCAGACATCAATTTTATTTCACTCGGGGACATTTTTTATTAATTAAAATAAAGGAATTTAATTTTGTTGATATGAGAGAACGGAGGCGTGTAGTAGTATAGGTCATATACAAATACATACACATATACATATATATACTGTGTACATATAACCAAAAAAAAGGACCTTTTGGAAGGGGCCTTCCCAGTTCCTGGGCTTCACATTGTTATACTAATTACATTTCGATTCCGGATTTTATTTATAGATATATGGACGTTGTTTTTTTTTTTTTGGTAATTTTAATTCATCGCTGCCCGGTAGTTATGCCTGCATTTAAGTTGGGAAATTAAAAATAATTCCTCACGAGTACGGTCGCGGTAGCAGAGTGTAGTATAGAGTAGTGCGAGTGAGTCAATTTATTATTCTCCGTTTAACGTTGGTGGCACTGGAGCTGACTCTGACTCTGGCACTGGCTATACTGGTGGTATCTTTTCGAATTTATGTAATAATAAAAAAAATCCCAACTGCTGGAATTCTGCCGCCCCTTCACGCTGATGCAGGCAGTGCAGTACACTTGGGACAGCAAACACACTGCCGGAGATTGCGGTCATGTGTGTCAGACTCATCAGCAAAAATGACAAGTCGACCTGCCATTAATATTGCTTTTAATGATGGCCGCCGAACTGTAATCGTATTAATTAGAAATACGAAACGAAACTACCCCTTCGGCGGCGGCGGCCTTAAATTGATTGTATACAATTTATAGATACGTATAGTAATCATTGTAGTATAAATTATTGTTTGGTTAATGATTGTTAAAAATTTAAACTTTTATTCTTTTTTTTTTCAGAACCATTTACCGAATATAGAATCAATGTTAAGGCCTACACCATTGCACATGAAGGCGAATCAACTGAACCGATTCGTCAGCGTACTGATGTCGCCGGTCCAAGTGCACCGATTGTCGTTAACTTGACATGTCATTCACAGGACTCGATTACAATTCGTTGGAGGCGTCCGTTGGAGTTCTTTAATTCAATCGATTATTATATAATTAAATCGCGTATAGTTGGACAGGAAACGCATCGTGATATTAGAATTAATGCCTCGGACAAGGAACTGGAAACGGCGGTGAGTTTTGTTTTTCTATTTATTTAGATCCTAAATCAATATAATTTATTAATTTATCATTTTTCATCTATCAAAGTGAGAATCAGTACTTTAAAAAAAGTACCTCAAAGTTGTTGCTATTAAAAGGACATTTTGTCCTTGTTTACTTATGACGTCAGATTTCTGTCTGTTAATGTTTTTTTTTAAATTAGAATACTATCGGTACGAGTTTAAAACTTCACAATCCAATATGCAAGAATGTGTAACAATTCAAATGTCTATCATCAAATAAACTCACGAATCCTTTTTCATCACAAAAAATAAAAAAATAAAAAATATAATAAATTATTGTGTCTCAAAAGGACACAGACAAAACAGAAAAAAGAAAAAAACGAAACCAATTTCAATTTCCTGACTTTTAGCCAAAATTCATATCCTTCCTTGTCGAAAGTCGAAATGAATTGCCATCTGCCAATTAGGTTACCGCAAAATATATTTTATCAAAATTGCATTTCCATCTGCAAGAATGCAATTTTTCCAGGAAAACAATAAATTCTTCATATTTATATTTTTTTCGTTTGTTTTTGTTTTTTTTTTATTTTGTTTTGTATTTTTGACAATATATTGCTCGTGTCGTGTTTTTGTTTTTAGAAAACAAAAATTACATGTGTGTGTGTCTGTGTGTGGGTTTCTGTTTTGGTTGTATTAAAATTTGTTGTTGTTTTGTTTTGTGTTGTTGGCGAAAAGCAATTCGGAAAACATAAAATTAAACAACTGCAATATGTCAATAAATCTTTTTCCTTCATCCCTAACAAATTCCCCCCTTCTACGATTGTCTAAGTTCTACACCTGTATGTGTGAGGAGTAAAACATAAATGCCATCAACCGAGGACAATATAGACATGTTGAATTTATATCTCGATGTGAATGTTTGTAGGTCTGTGCCTGTGTGTCGGCTTTCGTGTGTGTGTGCATTGTGCATGCAATTCGAGGATCATTGAATGGCCCTCGTTATTATTATATTGTTAGATTGCGATATGCAACGTTTTTAAATGTATGTTTATGTGTGTGTGTGTGTGAAGTTATTTAAAAATACATCTACCAACAAACGGTGACTATAAAAGTTCACAAAATAGACAATAGAAGCCCCCACACACACCTCCTTGAAAATGCATAAACAAACATGATGCTTTCTATGTTATCGTTTGTGATATTTTATATTCCCCCAGAGTTTCACAGATGACAATTTTGTAGATGCACAAAATACACTCCGTTTCTCTGGATTTAGTACTTTTTATGATTTTGTATTTTGTTCATTTAGTGTGAATTGTAAAACGCATAAAACTTTTCATTGTCGTCTTTGAAAACCTGACCAATCATTCAGGGTGTTCAAGTTCAATTTAAAAAAAAAGAATCAAAAACGAGTTTTGTAAATAAAATAATTTCGAAATCGATTTCACTGTTCGTTTTCAAGATAAACATTTTCAGAGTCAAGTAGAATTTTTTCTAAGAATATTAATCAAATCCTAAAATTCACCATTTTTGGTAGTGTCAAATTATGCCGGACTTTAATGCTCGTGAGATGCTTGACACCAACAAAATTCTCACTTTTTAAAATTCACTGCGCATCTTACTTGTTATAAAGGGTTTTACAAAAACAAGAACCCATTTTGAATAGCTATTTTGGCAGCTGTCACTTTGAAGCTGTCATCTATTGATTATGCTATCGCCATTACTAAAAATCTTTGATTTTTGGAATTATGTTTTTCACGAGTGACCACCGTACTTTGCGAAAAGACTTAGATCTTAAGGCCAGATATTGTGTCTCGGATTTGGTCTTTGAAACACATAAAAAAGATTTGAATTTTCATTGAAAAATCCACTTTACTGATAGGACTCGGCGCCTAGGATCAAAAAAGCCAAGAATGATTTTTGAAAAGCCATTCCATCTTTAATTTGTCAATCGAAATTCTTAATGATACTGGTGCAACTGTTACTGTGAATTGATTGCGCTACCAAGCTAAAAATGGTGATTTTCTATAACCCGAAAAATGTTGATGTAAACGACGATAATTTTCAGACCTTAAAAATGAAATTCGTAAAGTAATATTAGAAAACTCAAGACGAAACAAGACTCAATTATAGAAACCGAAACCCAGATAAGACTTTCCTCTTAAGTGTATATGAAAACTTTTGTAGGGTTTCGTCTAGCGGCTAGCGCTAAGGTACAAACCAACACAGTTCTTCCAATGTCGAGATTTTCGAATTAGAAGTTAAAAATGTTTACAATTAATATAATTTGAAAAAAGTATTTATTGACACTTTTTCGTTTGACTTACTATTAAGCAAATATCGTCATTTCAAGAAAAATAAAAAATGTCGATATTTTTTATATTAAATCACACCAAAGAATTTTCTCTGTAATTTCCCAAATTGCTTAAAAATAAGTTTTCAAAGTCAAAGTAGATCTAATATTTTCGTCACTAAGAAAACCGCACGTCTTCTTCGAATTTTCTGCCGTTTATACCAATTTCCAGCACTTCTCGTTCATGTTTTGTAAGTTCTTAAAGTGCATTACAATTTTACAAAAACCAAACAAAAATTTGTCATCATTCTAGTGACCCAGAGTGTTCGTGTTCTCGTTATATTGAATAATCCAAGTTGGCAGCGAAGCATCGCACCATTCGTCGTCGTATATTTCGTTGCCAATAAAATAAAGTTAAATGTTCTTTGACATAAAATTCTGCCCTGATACCGGCAGACTCAACTTAAAAAACAAGACGATAGGTTAGAAAAACTCGTTCTCGTACTTTTTTGTTGTTGTTGTATAAATTCATATAAAAAGAAAAGCGCCATAGGAAAACCCATTCAAAGTTGACGTGCTCTCTATACAAAGTCGATTAAATATCAACAATCCCACTCGAGTGTGTCTATGTACTTCAAATTTTGATTGGAATTGAAAATATTCATCGAAGCGCAGGCCATTTTCCTCCATTAAATTCAAACCATTTTTAAATTAGAAAAAAAAGAAGAAAACACGATACGAAAATGAATAAATATTAAGGACCGCTTTTTTTCCTTTTTTTTTGGTTGTTCTTTTGTTTTTGAATACAAATGAAAAATTTCCTTTGAAAAAAAAAAATATTTTTTCATTACTCATACTCCGTCCTCCGTGCGTCTTTCGGCAGTCTATAAGGCTAAAAACGTAATAGGCTTTTCAAAATCAGCTTTAATATGGCAATCAAAATAAAGAAAGTCTGTCTCAGCCTTGTTCGTTAAGGGGGAGGGAGGGGAAGAAAATAAGGAATTAAATGAAAAACAAAGCTGTTCTCTTGTGCTTCTATGAGTTCGTGGTGGAATTTTTTTTTTTTGAAGTTTTAAGCTTTAAGAGTTTGGCCAACAAATTGGGTTGTTGTCTTTTTAAAGATAGCACCTGTTATTCGGATCTTAATAAGAAATATTTTACCTTAATTATTTGCTCTCTGGCAACGTTTGTATTTTAAGGTGAGGGATGAAGAAAAGTGTCATTTTGTATTCCAAAAACGAGGTGCATTTTACCTGGAATCAATTTCAGTAGAATTGGCCTTAAATTGTTAATTTTGTTTAATGTTATCACTTTTGTTTTTTTTTTTTTAATATTAATAAAATTATTTTTTGTTTTATTGTTAATGTGACGGAAATCAATTTAAAACATAAAAAGACTCAAAAAATTATCTGCATACCATAATAATTAACATATTTCGTCTACTCTGAAATATGTTTCCTTTTTTTTTCATGTGTGCTTAGTTTACCCCAACAATTTGTTTTTTTTTTATGGAAGTGTCTTAAACTTTCTAACTTTTGACCTGTTTTGTTAGAAAATCTAGATTCACTGAAATAATTTAATCCAAAGTCGGCCATTTTTATTATAATTTTAACAAAAAAAAGATGACATCAATCATTTTTGAAAACTCTAACACTTAGACCTTCTACTTTAACTGATGTCATTAAAAAGGCTCTATCAAAGGCTCCATTGGAAGCCCTATAAAAATCCCTCTCGAAAAAAACCTTATAAAAACAACAAAGGAGGAAAAACTTTAGATATACGAAATTGTCAGACACCATACTACATACACACATACTGCTCCATCCCATTACCAGCCAGGATTAGAAAAAATATGGACATAATTTTACGATACATAATAACAACATCCAAGCAACAAATGGCTTCAATTTGTATTTTTTGTTTCCACTCAAAAAGGGTGTTTCTTTATAAGGTCTAAGATTTTGTGTAGTATTATTCCAATTTTTTGAGCGGTTTTATAATAAAATGGACTTGAATTTTTTAAACATTGATGACTTTGACATTAAATAGAAAAGAAAAATGCATATTTAAAAATACTTAAAGTATTGGCAACCTTCAATTTACAATTGACAATTTCGGACTAGAAGTAGATACTTGTTTTTTTGTGAAGCCGCAAAATTCTCTTCATTGACAACCAGACATAAATCAAACCATCTCAACTGTCAAAACTAAACATAAAACTTATATGTACGTAGT
This sequence comes from Scaeva pyrastri, assembly GCA_905146935.1. Taxonomy (NCBI): domain Eukaryota; kingdom Metazoa; phylum Arthropoda; class Insecta; order Diptera; family Syrphidae; genus Scaeva; species Scaeva pyrastri. The sequence continues at coordinate 133,399,461 of LR989927.1, forward strand.
TAATGTAGGAAAATATTATAGAACTATATGTAAAAGTCTTACTGTCCGTTCTTGACACTTGTTGAATTTCTAAAAACCTTTGACAGAATATTTTCAAGCAATACAAAACTGAACACCTCGAACAGCAGCCCTCTACTGTCCCTCTTTAATGGAGTCTTAGAGGCTGGAAAACTCAAAAGAAATATAATGAGTTCATCAGCAGGAAACGAAAGTACAACTTTAGGCAAATACTGTCTCGTTTCTGTCATTAGAAAAATACCTTCAAATTCTCCAAAATCAAGATTGCTTAAAGTGCAACCATAACCTTAGCTTCCACATATCTAACCAAATTCCGGGGAATATCTTAGTGACATTTTTCAACTATTGCTCATAAATTATCGTTTTTAACCTGGAGATAGAAGAAATGGAAAATTCATTAATGCATTGAGTTCCTTCTCTTAACTATGTTTTGAGGGACTTACTTTGATGATGGTTAAAGTAATTAAACGGAAGACTAAGTACTTAAAGTTTTAACGGAAGTTCAAGTTTTAAAATTACAAGTACCTGAAGTACTGACATACTGGCATCTAAAAAATTCAATAAAAAAGACCGTGTACTTTAGAGGACTGAAAAATTTCGGGTACCTATCGATTGCATTTGAAGGATTGTCCAGAAATATCAGTATTTCTGTCAGCCGTCGAAATAATATTATTGCCTTTTTAGAAGTACAAACACAAATTTCGACAAACTCAATTCTTTCTTATATTATTTAAAATCTGTTTCATATATTTTGACAACTTTTTCTTGTCACTCGAAAACACACCCTGTTCTGTCAGGAACTACTTTGTTGATTCTTATTTAAGACTGTTTGTTTCGCAATTCTCTACGAGCTTCTTCCAGTATCAGTCATTTCCCCTTGGGTTTGGTTCATTTTCTTGTCTTCTTTTTTTTCCTGTGTCTCTTGTTTGAGAATAACCTACGACCTCGGAGCGGGAATTATTCACAGTTTTCTTCATTATATCCGGAATAGTGTTGCGGGATGGGAACGGCTGTTGCTGCTGTGGTGTTCCAAATGAAAGCGAGATGCCTCTGGCTGACTTTTAAGCCCTAAGTGGCTTATAGAGGGTAACAAAACGAAAAAAAAAAAACAAAAACAAAATCCTGAATGCTGAATGGCATGTACTGTACTTATTCTATAGATGGTTTAAAGTTTATGTTTTGATGTTTTTTTTTATTTTATTTTTTTCTTCAACAAAATTAATGGTCTTGCGGAGGTTTGTTCGTTCAATGGAAAACAGACACAAAAAAAAAAAAAAAATTAAAAACATTCCTTAAGTTTATGAAGCATTTACTCGTATTTTAAAATTTCCTTCATCCAGTTCGTCCTGTGTTACTCTGCACAAAATATACTTTGAATCTAATTATGTGAATCTCATCTTTTTTTCGACATTCTCTTCTTTCAGATGATTTTGCAGAATTTGACAACGAATTCAATGTACGAGGTCAAAGTAGCAGCTGCAACTTACAGCGTTATAAATCCGAAGAAGATAGTTCCTGGGCGGTATTCCGAGCCAAAGAAGGTAAATTAAACTTAAAAATAAAAAAAAAGCAAAAAATTACGAGATCTAAAGTTTTGTTTGTAATGAAAAAGTCATCAAGTATTTTTTTGACGGAAGTACGAGTAGAAGAGGAAATTGAGTTGTTTCCTCGAGTTGGTTTATGCTGCAAAATGAGTGTTTCTTCTTTTTTTAAGGGTGCACGTATTGTTAAGTGGTTTTAAAGTAGCCCTTTGGAGTTTATCTTATAGGTTGGAAAATTACGGTGTACGGTCGGTTTGTAGGAGTAGTCCAAATAGACCACTGACTTTTACTCGGATGAATAGATTTAAATGATAATCACTTTTAGTAGCCATTTTGAGTGTAGTTAAAGGTAAACATAAAGTTACCACAAATAATGGTGGTTATTGTAAAATTTTACTGCGGACTTGGTCTGAAATTTTTAGGAAATGTTTTATTTTACAATTTTATCAGATCTTTGTGGAAAAAAGTTTAGTACAAGCTTCATTTTATGATGGAAGAATTTCTTCAGTTATGAGTTGATGAATGAATACAATAACATTAATGACCCTTCTCTGGTATAGAAGTTATATTTGAAGAAGGTTAGTCCATGAGATGAAAGGTTATAAGATTGCGCTTAAAGAATACACATCAATTTAATCAGTTTAAGATTTAGATTCTGCCCATTGTTTTTCAAAAAAATAACAACCAAATGAAGTATTGATAGCTCAGATAAAGAATAGTGGCACTAAATGACTACCTTGTGGAACTGTTGATTTGGCATTGGAAGAACTACTTAATTTAGCTTGGCAGTTAATTTTTTGAAGATAAATACTCCATGTGGCTAGTTGAGAAGGAAATCAAATTGCATCTAGCTTAAACTTGATGACATTATAAAAAATTTGCTCGAAAGTCCATAGAAATCAAAACGTTCCTAAAGTGTACGGAACGAGATACATCACTGATAGATTAGATAAAAAGTAGTGGTGCTATATGCTAACCTGAGGAACTCTAAAAATCTCAATGAAACAGCTTCAGAATTTAACCTGATAGGATCTTTTTTAAAGATACAAATTTCATGTGACTAGTTGAGGAGAAAATCCAATAGCATTCAACTTAAACGTGAAGATATCATACGAAACTTGATGCAATGGTCATAAAGATTAGAATGTGCCTATATATACCGTACAGAAAGATATATATCACTGACATCTGATAGGATAAAAAGTATGGTTGTACCTTATGTCTACCTTGTGGAACTCTTGATTTGACAATGACAGAACTTCTTAATTTGACCTAACAAGACTTTTTTGGAAGATAAGAATGATATAATGATTAATTGAGAAGGTAACGCATTAACATCTAACTTAAACGAAATAGCTTTCATAAAAGGTATTTATCCAAACTATGATAAATTCTGAATTTATAATGACGAAGCTGCAATACTTCAGGATGGTCAAGAGCATCGAAGAGGATTTTGGTCATTTATGTTATTCCTTGCAATACCTTTTAATTCATTCATGATGTCATTAATGAGGAACTCCAGTCCATGCATTTAGTCTCAAAACAAATAATGAGGTGCGGTTATCTTAATTTAAAAACCAATACTCTGAAAAACATTAAATTACAAATCGAAGTATTACATTTTTTCATAACATTGACAAAAGATTAACCTGTTTAACGTTTCTAAGAGCACGACTTGTAATAAATCTTCATAAGTTTAAAATTAGACTTTTTAACGTTCGACACAATCTTTAACCTCATATTTGCTTCGTTCGTTTTTTTTTTTGTTTTTTTTTTGTTTGTATTTCATTGAACAAAATGCCAACATACATACTTCAAAAATTCGAAACTGGTAGACACGCATAAAAAACATGGCCACAAACATCACCTCGAAAATATCATTCATTCTGAAAATAAAATCTTCACACCTTGTAAAAAAAAAGTACGTACTTTAATGACATCATAACGATGGAAAATATTTATTTATGAGGCGTAAAAAACACGACTCGATTCAGTGTTTATGTTTTCTTTTTTTTTTTAACATCGTAATATTTTCGGTATTTTTTTTTTTTTTTTTAAGGTAGGGACACACAATTTTATGGTTAACGTTAATGAAATCAACCGTGAACTATGAGAATTTACTTTATGCGAACATTGCATTTACATTACAATGTATGTAGGATACTACGGCAGTGGCGGCGGGAGCGTTATGGGGATATAGTTACTTTCCGTTTCATTGAGATATTTCTCTGAGTATTATTTGATGGGTATTCAGGAAACTCGTAAAAAAAAGTTAAATGCCAAACATTTATATTTAAAGCGTTTAAGGCAGTCGAGTGAGTTTAAAAAGTCAAATTACAGGGTGAGAATAAAGGGTGTTGGTGATTCATACATACTAACATCGAAAAAAAGGTGCAGAGGGTCTGTTGAAAATGTTCCAGGAATCACTCATTAAAACAAAGTGAGCTTGCTAATAGCCACTATGCAATCCATTCAATTTCCGTATGATAAACTTCTTCGAAAGTTCATAGAGAACATATTGATGATTCTACATGTGTCAAATTAGCTGATTCTAGGCAAATCATACTGGGCATTCAACAACATGTCCAAATTAAACAGAAAATTACCCAATATCTATTCCCTAACACAGTTTCTGAAAGACCTTTAGAATAGAAGATAACTGTCCCTAATTTCAATAGAAAAACCTTCTAGATGACAAAGTACAAAAAAAATCAAAGTTTTGGTATTTGGAATAGTACCAATCCATATAAAACTCCAGAGGGTCCAAAGAATCTCAAATAATAATTAAAATAGTTAATGGCTTTAGGACGACGTTGTGATATGTCCATAATTCTTTGAGATCGTGTTAAAAAACAACTACAGGTTAAACACATTTCTGAATAATTCAAATTTTCTTCTTAACAATGAAAATCATCCATTTTTGGTCCAACAGTTTGACTTGGCTTCATTAAAAGTAAAACCGGTAGACGTGGCGTATACGCAATTTTTGTTTTAATATTTTTACATATTTCAATATTTTTGTCACATAGAACATTGAAAGGTTACCATTAATGATCATGGTAGTTTTAAGTCTAGTTTTTAGGCACAAAACAGCTGTGTAGTTGCGACCCCCCTCTAACTTCAGAACTAATCAAGTCGAAACTTCAATTTCTCAATGCATGTATAATTGAAAAAGACAAAGTACTCCAAAAATCAAAAAAACCGAAACTTATCTAATGACTTACATACTTACTTACTTAGGTCCTTAGACCTATTAAGTCCGTTGGTGTTTCAACTTGGTTTACCAAATCTTCTTCCTTCTTGTGTGAGTGGGTTCCACTACATTGCCACTTGTGCCTTTGTATATAATGGTATCGACTGGTTCCTGACCTGTTCGTCTATATAAGTCCTCGTTAGAGATACGATTAGGCCAGAAAACCCGTAAGATGTTTGCAAGACACCTATTAACGAAGGTTTGCACTTTCCTATAGCAGTTGCAGTACTGATTCGACTTTTGGGTGGAACAGTCGTAGCTTTTTGCTCAAGTTTAGAGATTTATTCTTCCAAACATTGGAAAACATCCCTAACACAGCCTTTAATTGAATTATTGAATAAAAACATGGTTGGTGATAGTATGCATCCCTATGCGAATCCACTTTGAGCTTCAGCTCCATTGGGTTGAGTTTATCCAGTGTACCCCTTCTCCGCAAAACAAGCCATATAACTCCCTCCCTTTTCACGCTGTCAAAAGCCTTCTCCCAATCAATAAAGAGCAGCTGAAGTGGTGATTGGTTTTCGACGCACTGTTCGATTATAATCCTCAAGATATTGATGTGATTATTTTGGCGACTCAAATCCCATTCCAGTTTTCACACTTTATCAAGTCTCCTTTTTGAATATTTTACAATAAAAATTACAAAGCATAGAATAAAAGGGGTGTTGAGGTCTTGACTGTTATAGTATCTGCAATAAAACACTTTTTTGAAATTATTGTATTCTTTTAGTTTCCAATAAATTTCATTCTTTAATTACAAAACAATTATTCTCACTGATATGGTTTCTTCAATTTCAAACTGAGCTCAATTTCAAATCCCCATGCTCCACATAAGACACCATAAAAAAAACTGTATGCAAATCCCAACTCTAAGAAAAAAAAACTTTGCAATCGTTTTCCTTTGAACGCATTTAATTTAACAGATCTCATTTTAAAAATGCGTAAAGTTTTTCCTCAAACAACAAAAAAAAAAGTGAAAAAATAAAAACAGCTTTTCCTAGTCACTTGAAATAGGTAAAGAATAAAAGTTAAAAGTATTTTTGCTAGACAAAACAACATCTCTAATTCCAAGTCAACCATGGTAACAAAATATAAAAAAAAATCATAATTTTTTTTAAATTTGTTTTTCAATTTTCATCAAAGTATGTTGTCGTCGTCGTTTGACTTTTGTATTTTATCAAAAAAAAAAAAAACAAAAATCTTTCTTTACAAATTTCTTCTTTTATTTATGCTTGACAACCACAACTTCACTATCTATGTTTTTTATCTTTCCCATAAAAATCCTCTAATTGCTTTTACCACCCCCGTACCCTACAACACCTAACCGCAGACATCCCTCGTTGCATTGATGTACGACTATATAAATAAAAAACAACAACAAATAAATTAAGAAAGAAAAATCAAGCCTTGCCGTCTTAAAAATTTGAATTAAAAGAAAAAAATCAAAGCAGCAAAGTTTGTTCTTAAGTTTTCCACGGAAAAATTATAGACAAAAAGAAAAATAAATGAAATAAAAAAGTAAACTGCATACCTACTGCGATTTCCAGGTCACTTATTGCATAAATCAAAGGTTAACTCACTGCCAAAGGACTTTTGAACTCATCTTAATTATGCTTAATGCACTTGCTTTTGGCATCATTTTATATTTTTCATTTTTTTTTTTTTTGAATTTCACTATTTTCTTTTTTTTTCTTGTATGTATTCCAAAGAAAACCAGAAGAACGCATTATCATCGGCCAGGCATTAATCACGCCACACTTAACATTCATTTTCCTGGAATTATTTCCTGGAGGTCACATTAATATTAAACTTTTGTCTTTTATTTTATATAATTTTTTTTGTTTGATTTTTTGCATAATTTTTTGCCTTTTGTAATTTTTTTTTTTTAAATACACCTTGTTTTACCTGCCCGGTTGGTGTGTGGCGGGCAGGAAGGTCCTTGTGCAAAAAAAAGGGGGGGGGGGAAATTAACAAAAGCGATCTCCATAATGAATTTACATTCTCACCAAGGCGACTGCGACTGCGACTGCGACTGCGACGACGACGACGGGTGCTGCTGCTTTTGACAAATATTCCCTGGAATACGTGATTTTTTGTGGGTGGGAGAGCAAGTTGGGTGTTTTTTTAATCCTGTATTTATTGCTGGGGAGAAAAAAAACCCACCCCTCCTCCCTCCCGAAACACACTCTTGTTTATGTTCATCTGACACATACATGCAGTTTTGTATTTTTATTAAAAGTTGTATCTTCTGTTGTGTGATATATTTTTTTTTTTAAACTAAAGTTGGACCTTTTCTTCTCTAAGCCCGGATGACATGAATAATTATACTAGCGTCCTTTCTATTAACATTTTTTTATATTGTTTTTTTTTTATAAAAATAAAATAAAATAAACTTAAACAAAAGAGTGAACCAACAATAGGTGCACATACGACATACCCCATAAATAAACGTTTTTTTAACAATAAAGTTTTGTCAGTTTTGTGTTAATAGAAAAAAAGGAAAAAAAATTGGAACATTATTTTGTTCGAAAAAAGTTTTTTAGTTATTCTATTAAGAGAATGGTTTGTTTGACTACACAAATTTTAATTCAATTCAAAATACTTTTTAGAATAAAAAAATAGTTTTTTTTTATCGAATTTTGCAACCAGTGTTGTTTTCAGATATTAAAAGATTTACTAAAAATTTTAAATCCTATTTTATAGTAAGTTTCTAAGCTATAAAGTTGGTTTTGTGGTGTTTTTGACATCTGTCAGCAAGTTTTTTAAGACTCATAAGGTGTATGTTATTAAGAGAAAAATCGTTCACATTTTAGCTCACATTTATAAAAGCTCTCTGTCATTTTTTGGAATAGTTTCGAAAACCCTGTGATAGATCTCATAACTTGGCTCTTTTTCTGTATTTCATCTGTATTCCTTCTGAGTAGGGTTGAGAATTTTTTAAATGTGTTTCTAATAAAAAGTGTGTAGATATTCAAAAAAATTCTGGGTACCACCGTGTCCTTTTGGTCTAAAGCGTAAGAGTACTTTTAAATCATATGACCTTCGTTACTCAGTCCCCAACTCTGTTGTTGACATAATTTATCTCATTTATTGTAATTTATCCTTAACTCAAATGAATTGTATTTTATTTCATTTTTGCAGATACTTTTGCAACCAAATTGCGAGAAAATCCAACCCTTACTGAGGACATCACATAATGACTACAATTTGGCTGTTCTCGTTGGAATTATATTCAGTTGTTTCGGAATTGTCCTTATTGTGATGGCATTCTTTTTATGGAGGTAAGTGGAGTTCTTAAATGTATATTGTATCTATTTGTGTATTCGAGTGTGTGGTTGTATTTGGGTGCGGGGTTTTTATTGTATTTATATATACTTTCTTGTCTTATTTTTTTTTTTTTTTGATACTCCTCCATTTTTAGAGAAAAACGATTGGGAAACGAATTCTATGTATCGTGTTTCTGCTTATTCTCTAATGAGGCAGGATTTTGTGCAATTGTGCAAGTTTTTTTTTTTTTGTTTGTTGTTTTGTTTTTTGTTTATATTTTCCAGAATTGCATTGTTAAACAAAAGACGAAGACAACGACAACGACGACGACAATGATACGAAAACGACTTAGATATGAAGCTATCTTTAGGTATATATTTTGAGTGTATGTGTTCCAAGTTGATAGAAGTAGGTTTCCTTGAGAGTTTCGTATCTTATTCTTCTTGTTCTCCTTATAACATTCAAGGATTCTTCTCAAGAATGAAATCAAATAGATAAATTGCTGCAATGTCCTTCGCTATGGATATTTTTTTTTTTGTGTTTTTCTTTTCTGTTCGTTTTTTTTTTTTGCGAGTGAATAAATGAGAGAATAATACATTTGGTTTTAATTAGTTTTGGAAGTCAAAGCACACAGATATCGGGTTGGTATTTGGGTTTCACGAAAAAAAAGAAGATAAAATTCCAACAAAAGATTGAATTGTCTTAAAATCTATGTTAAGTATCTGTGCTAGTTTCTTTTTTATTGTTTTTTACTGCGGCTTATAAAGAAAACGATGCAACATTTACATTTATTGTCCATAAACTGACTTTTTTCTTGAAATAATCTTCGTTTGTCGTTTATTATAACGAAGTGTCCTTTAAATGAAAAATTAGATTTTATTTGATATCATGAAACCTACTCCTTCTCCTACTCCTACTCCTACTCCTACTCCAACTCCTACTCCTACTCCTACTCCTACTCCTACTCCTACTCCTACTCCTACTCCTACTCCTACTCCTACTCCTACTCCTACTCCTACTCCTACTCCTACTCCTACTCCTACTCCTACTCCTACTCCTACTCCTACTCCTACTCCTACTCCTACTCCTACTCCTACTCCTACTCCTACTCCTACTCCTACTCCTACTCCTACTCCTACTCCTACTCCTACTCCTACTCCTACTCCTACTCCTACTCCTACTCCTACTCCTACTCCTACTCCTACTCCTACTCCTACTCCTACTCCTACTCCTACTCCTACTCCTACTCCTACTCCTACTCCTACTCCTACTCCTACTCCTACTCCTACTCCTACTCCTAATCCTGATCCTACTCCTACTTCTACAACTTCTACTTCTGATACTAATACTACTACTTTTACTACTATTGTTCTTAAGTTCTGTTAGTCCTGTTTTCACTACTTTAAATAATCTCATAACGAAGAACTCTTATGATACCTTAATTACTTTTAAAACTTTAGTATCCGCTAAAACTCCTACTAGTAGCAACATTTTTACTACTTTTACTACGATCAACTTAAAATCTTTCATTTTTCTTCAGAATTAACAAACAGAATATCCTTATGAATAACTTATTACTTATAACATCGATCCTAGCCGAAATCTCAAATTAAAACCGTTCCCAGAAACTTGTTGGCTCCAAACAGAACTTATGTAAAACCAAGAAAGTAAATAAAAAAATACATATACAAATAAAAACCAAAGTTTACCTACCAAAACCATCCGTTTGCGACTAACTCAAAAAATAAAAAAAATTAAGACAACCGTCACAAAACTTTTCCACAATCCAGAAACATTTCCATCTTGGATTTTATGTGTTGTGACTTCAGACGTCGCTGGTGGTGTGATGGACAAATTTCACATATATATACGTATGGCGTTAGCTTAAGGATGTTATCCATGTGACAATTTCCAAACGCAGATGATGATGGGAATGGAGACAAGGACGAGAACGGAAACAGGAACGGGAACAGAAACGATGAAGCGATTCCTTGCTTCTTATCTTTTTGTTGGCTTGTTTGTTTTTGCACTTCATAAATACGTATCCTTATCCTGCGAGGCAAGGCATAAAAACGAAGCCAGAAGAACTTACAGCGAGTCATGCCGAGATATCTATTTCATGCACAGTCGTATTTTTAATAAACTTTTTTCCTTTTTCAACCCCCCTCCTCACTCTTTACCGTCACTGTGATAGTTTTGGTTTTGTCTAGCTTTGGTTTTGATTTTTATTTTGATTTTTTTTGTGTGTCCTTTCTGATGGAAAATTTTCATGTTTTTGCGCTTGGAATGTGAAATTTTTTGTGTGCATCGTGAAAAGTTTTTGAATACTTCTTGCTATCAACATCATCACCTTGGAAAAACATCTGCGGAAAAACTTGCCAACATAAAAATGCACAAAGACTACGCCCGTGCAACTCAATACGCTGACAACTTTATGCAGCCAAATTGCTGTGTCTATACTCGTGTACCTGTGTCTGTGCGACGCGACGCCAAATGGATTTAAGGACCAAACTCTGCACAATTGACAAGAAAGATGATTTTTGCATCTGCGTTTCGTCCGTCAGAATTGTGTCTTCGTCCCTTGTCGCGTCGTCGGTCGTCCTGTCATCGCTGTCTATCCCAAAGTTTTCCTGTTTCTCCCTTTTTTTTGTTCTTCAACAAAAGGACCAGCGCCAGCGCAAAAAACTTAAACATATTCCTTTTTGTGTGAATTCTCACGTAAGAGAGATAAGAATTTAATTGCAAGAAAAACTTTATTAAATTATACCCAAGCGTTTTTTTTGGTTGAGAGCTTGTGAGTTATTTGCTTTTCGAGTACCTAAAAAAAATGAAAGGTTATTAACTCCTTATTGCAGTATGTTATATGTTGCAGGTGATAATGTGTGTGTTTATGTCCCCATTCACGCCTCCGGGAGTATATCACTGAAATTAAAATTTTAAAGTAGAACGACACATATTTTAGTTTATGCTCTGTTGTCAGTCCATTACCACGGCAATCACTAGTTTGCCAAGGGGCACTATACCCTCGAAGGGAAGTTTTAGTTGTTGGATGGATTAATTAGGTTCGTTAGCATGTTTTAAAATAGAAGTTGTGTAAATAAATTGTAAAATAAAAACAAAAATAACAGGAAACTAAAAACCAAATGGTAAACGAGGAAAATTGTGTTCACTGTGGCGTATGTGTGATTTTTTTAAATTGTTATTTTATTTTATTTTTTTACTAAGGTGCAAAATGTTGTTAAGCAATATACTCGTTAATTTAAGTATTTTTTTTGTATTAATAAAATTTCCAATCATAAAATAATTAAGTAATATCGACCCCTTACCGCCAAATTATCGTAAGCGACAAAAATCAAATTTTACAGGAGAAGGTTTTTTAAAAATATTTTTACTCAAAAATGTACCAGAAAGTTTTAATTGCACATTTACATATAATTATGATAATTAGATTATATTTTGTAGGAAAACATGATCAGGGATGGGTCTGTAACGGCTTAAAATAGTATTTTCGTTAAAAAAAAGGCATTTTCGACAAAAGTGTCGCTTACAATAAAAAAATTTGTTGCCTGATTGATTTTTTTAATGACCTTTCACAAAAATTTGAGCCATGAAAATATTTTATAAAAATAATTTTTTTTTTTAAATGTTACATAATGCCAATAATTTTTTGGAACTAAATAACAAATGATTTTTAACTTTAACAAAAAATTTTATGTAATTTTATTGTTTTTGTTTATTTTTTTTTTGCATTTTTACTAATGTTTGCTTTAGTGAAATGTTTTATAAAGCTTTTTGAAGAATCAATTTCGTAATCTTAAAAATCGTGTCTCTATAGATAGCGTGATTCATCTCGATGTTTGATTTATAATGTAAAACCAAATCACATAAATTTGATGTCATTTACTCTTTGAAAATTATATCATGACTACGCTTTAGATGGCCCATTCGGTATTGGGTCCAATTTTAGGCCACTTGTGATCAAAAAATTAAACGGCAAGCCAATAAAAACTTAAATTGATTAATTTTTTTCGAATTCTTCTTCACTAAAGTAAACGAAGTTAAATCAATACTTCCACTAACTTTCATTTTCGATTCAGTTCTAAACTGTCAACTGTCAAATATTTTTACTGGGTTGCCAACACCAAGCGATTCGTTTGATTTTTTTAAAAGCTTTTAACTCAGCTGAACCTTAGTTTTCCTATATATCATTGTATTCATCACTTTTTGTCTGATTAAAAAAAAGTATTTAATAGTGTGACGGAGAAAATTGATTTTTGTTATTGAATAATGGTTATAGAATGCCCGAGTTCTGGAATTTCCAATGTGTAGAAAAACGTATTTCCTCAAACGATTATTTCAATTATCTACTTCGAAACAGGTCTTGAAAATGAATATTCTACAATTTTCTTGTTTGACTTAACATATAAAAAAAACTTGAAAACTTATTTACTTTAAAAATAATTTGCATATGAGAAACAAAGTCGAAACTGTTTTTCATAAATCAATAATATTGGTAACTTCTGATGCATTATGATCATTTTTTTTTTTTGCTCGTCAACTTATAGAAAAATTATTAATTAAGTGATATCAACAAAATTTCATAATAAAAATCCAAGTGCAACAATTTACAATTGAAATTGAAGAATAATTTGCAATCGTGACACAACACGGATATTTCAAACGATTTAATTGAACACTATAAATTTGATTGATGATTTGAAGTGGGTTTGAATAAAATGAAAAAAAAAAAAATCATAAAAATCCAATGAAATTAATATTCATATAGTTTTAGATATAAAAAGAGCTTTAACGTGAGTTCACATGAGCTTGTTTTTTTTTTTTGGTCTTAGATCAAAATTAATTGCAATTTTTTATTTGCTTTAAAGTTAAATGCAATCGTTGAGTTATTTTTTCAAAGTCAATTGATTCATCACGGTTAAGTTGGACACGAATTTCAAGAGGAATTTTTCATTTGGAATGTGCGGTAATTTGTTTTTATTTTCATTATTCACAAAACTTTGAAAAAATTCAAGTGTATTACAGTGATGAAATCAGAAATACATGCCAAATACAAGTCTTTTTTTTAACTTTTTTTTAGAATAACAATTTAACATCGACAATAATTGAAAAGTGAATAATTTGTAAATTTTGTCTTTTATCAAAATTAACTGGGTGCAAAATATTGACAAATCACATTCAAATTCCTTTTCTTTCTTTTTTCCTCAAAAAAAAAAAAAAAAAAGAAGGACGAATCCCTAAAAGCCGTGACAAGTCCTCATCAATGAGTAAATAAATCATAATTATTAAGAAAGGAAAAAAATGAGAAGGTCCTGGTTTTCCAACCGAAACCATTCAAACCACGAATGGAAATTTAATCAGCCAACAAGATTTAATCCCTTTTTATTAATAAATAAAAGTTATTTTGACCTTTTTTTTGACGGTTTGTAACTTGGTCGGTCGAATTTGAAATAAACACAAATTACAGACATCAGTCAAGGGGTTGAAGGTGGCTTTATAGAAATTCAAACAGACGACCGACAACCGATGACTAGCGACTTTTCAGCTCAGTTTTCAGTTCAATTCGGTTTTTCATTCTTTTATCTTAAAAAAAAAAAGAAAACAAGAAATAAAGAAATTCAATCTGCGAAAAACTTTGGTTTTAGCGAAATTGAATAGAAAAGTTTCATTTCCTAATTAGCACCGGTCGGCGCGGTTGCTAAAGAAGAAAAAAAAAATTGTATAACTCAGATAAAGATTTTGCCATTAAAACAAAACCGCACAAATCCTTTCATGTCAATTAAATTTTCATTTCAATTCCAATGGCTAAAAAAGATAACCAGTGGTTTTTTTTTTTTGTGAAATTCGTATTTTTCATAAATCTTGAAGTACATTTAATGAATAAAATTTGTTTTTATTCGGCATACTTTTTGATGTTTTATCCTAAAATTAAGTTGAATTTGTATCTTAAGAGTTTTTGACTTTTATAATATTTCTTTATGAAATGAAATTTCAAAGTAGGTACGTCTTAGATTCTTTTAAAAATAAATTAAATGAGCTTTTTCTTTGTGGCCCACAAAAATTCAATATGGCTAATTTGTTTTATTGTAATTTTGTTACTTGAACTTTATTTCAAAGAACAGAATTTATTAAAATTAATACTTATAAAATTTTGTGAAGTAAATGTTTACTATTATTTTTGAGCCTTTCAGGAAATATAAAACATTTAATTTCATCTCTGTGGCAACGCTGTGCTAAGTAGGACTTGATCTTTGTTGTGGTTGACTTATTCAATGCGAACATTTTATTCCTCATTCAATAAAAGGAAACGTCATTGAAGTAGTTGAGTATCAAATAACATTGACTGCTTTCTTTTATAAATTTTTCTTACAATTTCAATTGGAATATTAGAAATGTATAAAAAAAACAGCAGCATATCCCAAGACAAAAACTGTACACTTTCACATTTAAATATTGAAATCGTTAAGTCAAAACTGAAATATGACATAAAATGAAAAATCTGTTCAAAAGCAATAACGTCAAAAAGCATAATTGTTATATCGGCTGAATGTTTTCAACTAAACGTATTATGACACTTTGGATGTTATGACATTTAGTGTGCGTGTTATAACAGTTTCAATTAGTTTCGTTCTTGAATCCTATCGACAAAAGTCATGACAGGTGAAAGAAAGAATGTTAGAATACTAAAAAAACTTACTTTTCGTCCCAAAGATTGTACATTTTCGAAATCCAATTCTTTTCAGTTAAGCAGACTAATGCATATTTAAAAATCATTTTGTCGGATTTTACTACCAAACGTTGCCACGAACTTTCAGCGGAACGGTGTAAATCCAATGGTAATTTGATAAAACTGTTATAACAGACAAAGTTTTTGCTTGAGTACTCACAAATAAATTGACTAGGACACACACCCTCGGTGACGTTAAGTCAATCTGTCAAACAGGCCACTCGATATCCGAAAAATGGCGTAACGAATTTCATAGGAGAAATGAGGCATTAGGAAGTTCACAAATACAAATGTAGTTACAATCTTTCAATTCCAAATATTAACACTTCATGTCACTTGAAGTCACTCACAGACTCTTATACTTAAACTTGTAATAATTTTTTGTTTATCAAATTTAAAAAATATAGAACAATTTATGAATAGTGATAGTTAGGCCCCCTATCGTTAGGTGTGGATACTGGATCCGCACCTAAACGCAAGTGACATAATTCAGAAGTATTTCAAATGGATGTGTTCAGAGATTATTTATTGTAATCACCCGTTCACATTGAATATATTTGAAATTTATAATTTAAAAACAACGAATTTGCATTTTGAGTTATTGTGGTTTACATTGTTAATTGAAAGAGAGGAAATATTTAATGAAACTGAAAATAGTTTGTAATTCGAATTTAAATTTCGAATTCTTATGTATGTCAATATTTCGAATTTTAATCTTTTCTCTATAAAACTCTATTGCAATATAATTAATGGCTATTTTAAAACTTTGTTCGGGCAAGTGAACACCTTTTTTATTTTAACTACTTTTATATCTTCGTGTAATGTCTATGTCTTTTTTATTTAGTTTAAGTTGCAATTCTTATTTACACAAGATATTTGCCACTAAGTAAATATTCGTTTATCTTTGTATTCATATAACTTCAATTTAATAAATTGTAACAGTTTATTGAAGTGATAGTTTTATTCTATGAAAACTTGTTCATTCATTGTAACAAACATACTTGAAGTACACTGTTAAGTTGTTTAAATGCAAATTATATTGCAATATCAAAAAACTTTTATTAAATTTAAGTGAAGAGGATTTTGGAAATGTAAATTGTTGCCTTTTGATTGCTTTTCATATGACGTATCAACAAGAAAGGTTATGTACTTTAGTTTAAATTTGCCAATAAAATTAGCAACTATTAATGTTGTAACTTTAAACTTTAAGGAATAAGCTTTTGCTTCATCTGCAAAATCAATTCGAAATAAAAAATAAATATTTACCGAGATAATTGATTACACACTTCGAACCCATAAAATTCACAATATCAGTCAAAAAAAGTTGTAGAAATCGGGAGTAAATAAACTAAGTGGGTGTGTTGTGCTGATAATTCCGAATTGACCTCAATTACCTTTTATTTCACTGTTAAACAACTGTTATGTTTAAAAAAGAAACAATAAATTAATAAGAAAACTAAGATTACCCTCACTTTTTTTGCAAGATTTGATTATCAACTTTAGGTGGGAATTGATAGTCAAGATCAAAATTTATCAGAAATGCAAATAGTTTTGTCTGCAAATGTGATTTTTTCGTATGTGACAAGTCAATAAAATTACTGTGTTAAATATTAATCCAATCATCGTTTTATTTAAAATTGTAGTTTACTTTTTATTCTAACCAATTCATGTTTTATACTCACTGATAAGTTGCCATGTGATTAAATTCATTTCATATCATTTGTAGTCAATTTATTATCAAAGATCAACAAATTTGTTAACACTTCTGTTTGCAAATAAATAAATTCGAATTAATCATGAGATGAGAAATTGAAGTGTCCTTCGATTGACATATTTATTTTAAACAAATTAAATGCACATGAGTTGCCCATTGAACTATAAATCAAACAGTTCTTAACATTGTTAACGAACTCATTGCAGTCTAATTAAGAAACGAGGTCCAAGATTGGATCCCTGCGGAACACCATTGATAACTTATGCATATAAAAGTGGGGACAATATTGATGTTTGTTTGACAGATAAATAAGAACTATTTTGACAATTCTCCACATTAAGTTAATTCTTAACTGTTCGAAGAGTTCGTTTTTGAAAGTGGCAAAAAGTTTCAGTCTACTACTTAAATGTTAGTTAGGATTGAATAACCGATTAAATTAAATTTATCTGCCACTGTCGAGCTAATTTATTTAAGATTTGGCATATTACAAAATTAAACCCAGATTAATTATTAAAACATAAACAGGTTATCATTAAATTTTATTTTTTTTTTTATCGATCATAAGTAAAATAAATCTAATTTATTATCATACTCGTTTATCTTAACAACAACAACAACAAAAAATTAGAGTATGAAGATAATTGTTTCATTGAATATTTCATTAACACCTTGAATATCTCACTTTTTGTCCAATTAATATTTTTTTTTCTCGTTTGTTTCACTTTTCTCTGATAACATGAAGTCATAAAGACTCGACAACAAAAAAAGCAATAACTAAAGCAAAGCCTTTCAATACACAAATAAAACAATTAATTTTTGCATGGTTGTCATAATCTACTTAATGAACACAGTACGGTCCGGTTGATTTGGGATATTCTTTTTTTCTTAGAGGTTAGTAAGATATATTTTGTTCAGCGCCATCTGTTTTTTTAATTTAAATTAAACGAAGTTTGTCAATAGAATTGAATAGAAAATGGTGCATTACAAGTGAAACATAAATCGGACCTTATTTGACAGATGACATGGGTTATGTTAGCTTTGAGAACAGCTGTGGTTTGTGATTTATTTGTGATTTCAGAAAATCATTTTTCTAGTGAAATCGCACGACTTTACTTCAAGTCATTCATGGAAATGAGAAAATTTCACCCAAGGGTTACTTTGAACACTCTTGAGCTGCCCTAGAGCCCATTCTGTTTACAAATGTCTTTGTCTAATGTCGTTACTCGTTACCATCAGCTCTTCAACTTTCGTGGAATTTTGTACGGAAGAAGTCCAAATGACCAAAAGTCACTAAGCTTTGGTCTTCGAAATACCGTGGTATTTATTGCCCATTAGATTGTTCTGCAAAATCTCACGAATATCGGTACATGGAAGGTTGTCTTATCAGAAAAACTGATATTCATCTTTAAAGTTAATTGAAAAAATAGACAATAAATAACAGTCAAGTTAACCGATGTAGCCTTAACAATTTGGCCTCCATCAACTGTCGTGTTGAGAAAAACAATTACCATAAGTACAAAAAAAAAACTATAAAAGTTCAAGTGTCTCTAATCCAGCGAACTGCACTGTCCATACACTCCCATATAGATTAATAATAATTATTTTTATTATCAACTGCTGTGTGCCAGTTCGTTTATATTCTTAGATAAGAGTAGTTGTTAGGTAAAGTTAGTATTTGCCATCCCCAACCCCATGTTTCAGCCACATCCACAGCCTCATCCCTCGCTCGCCTTCCATTTTAATTTTTTAGTGACTTAGGTATTTAGAACTTAACGTCCGTCCTACGTAGATACTACGTAGTACGAGTCTAGAGCGACCTTAAGAAAGCCATCATCGCTTGTGTCTCTCGGCGTTTCCGTCGGCGTCGTTCGTGACTAGTTTCTTCCAATCGAAAGCTGTATTTTGTTGTGTACACACGCGGACGTCTAATGTTCGTGTAAAAATTTTGACATATTTTACCCGCATCTACGACAATTATAACAGTTGTTCAAATAAAAAAAAAAAATACGTCTATTACGATATTTCGACAAACTCGTAAATCTTTAGTATATTTTGTGCAAAATTCTACGAGACATTCCGGCGGAATCGGTTCGATGTCGAGTTCGTCAGCACTCGAGTCTGCAATTTCAAGTATTTACTTACCTTTTGTGTGTTGTCAGTGTCGAAATCTCAGATTATGGTGATTGCATTTGATTTTTAATCGATTTTGATTTGATTTGAGATAAAAAAAAATTCATTTGAATTTGTCGTGAGTTCCTGTGACGTGAGGAAATGTCAAAGCTGAAACGAAACAACAGCAACCCCAAGCGGGGGAATTGGTTTACGTAAGTTCAAAACAAATCGTGTTGTAAGTGTTGGTGTTTCAAACAAATTCAAGTGTTATACTTGTAAGTGCAGTTGCAATGAATGTGTTATACGAGTAGTGAGTACGAGTATGTACTTACAAGTACAAACAAGTACTCGATGGACTCATTAATGACTTCATCATCATTAAAGTTGTGTTTTGCCGACGACGACGACAACTAGACAGCAAGATACTTTAATGAAATTCAGTTAACATTTTGTGTACTCGTATCTTTGAGTACGGCGAAGTTAAAAAACAACAACAAAATAGTTCTTCAGAATGAGTTAAAGTTTGTTTTTGTTGTTCCACATACATTTGTATCTACGTCTATACATCGTACGAGTATGTGTCATTCGCGTATCGAAAGATTAAAAAGCGATTTGTTATTTTATTATCAAAACGACCTTAATTTGCAATAAGAAAAAAAATACATAAATAAAAGTAAAACAACAAAAACAAGAAAAGATGGAAAGTTCGAAATAATTTACGCAGTGCGTTTTTTTGGTTTTACTTTCGTTTTTTGCTGTTGTTTATTTTCAGTAAACTAAGTGTTTTTTTTTTTTTTTTGTAGTTTTTGCTATTTCGTAAGTTCGTGTTAATATACATAGTTTTGCGAGGGGGAGTGTTTTAACAGTAAACCCACCCTCATCTCGTGTTGGGTTGTTTATGTTTACAAAATTATTTCTTACTTTTTTTTTGGTTGTGTAATATTTGAGTTATTAAGGGATTAATACTGAATTCGTGAAAATATTTTTGGTTGGTGTAAATATCATCATGAGGTGAAATGAAGGTGTAGAATGGAATTTAACAAGTTTTTACAGTGAAATAGTGAGATAAGTTTTATTTATGTATTTGTAACTGCGCAGTATATACAAATGTGAAAATGATAGAATAACTTATCGGTGTTTTGGGGAAAAAACCAATAGTATTTTTTTTTTTTGCATAAATGATGATCTACTCGTGTGCTTTTAGTGATGTTTACTTTAAATTGATTTGCTAGAAAATGACTATGACAATTGATCTATTCAGTTGAAATTTGGTGATAATGGCATGTGGTAGGTTCTTCTATAAAATTGTGACCATCACTTCCCATAAATTTGGATCTTCTATTGCAATATGATTAGAGTTACCAGACTCTTATTATAATATTTCACGTGTTGTTCATGTTTCATCGAATTGAATTTAATTATGTTGTATGACTTTAAGGCTATTGGATTAACTACAAATCAAATTAAAAACTGCGTCAACAATTTTCCAAAATAAAGTTCTTTAAAAATCGTTTATATACATTATACATACATTCATAATGTATATGTTTTAAGAAAGGTTTTTATTTGATATACCATGAAAATAAGAAATTCATTAAGGACCTCTTCGTTTTATTTAATTATGATAAATTTTTTATTTAATAGACGATGATAAATAATAATTTTAAAAACGTAAGGCATTCCGATTAATACATCACATACAAATGAAAAAGAAAATGATCCAACGATGCTATAATTTCTTCAACCCATCCACAAAATAAGTTTTCTCAAGGTCTATAAAGTCTACAAAGTAGGCCTCCGTGGATATGAAGACCTCCTCATTGCACTCAAGTTTCAATTTGGAAACGAAATGTATAGAGAATACTGTGCCTGAGCAAGCAGATCATAGTGCAATTCGGCCAATTGGCCATACCGGCTGCGGAGGCGGTGGAGTTAGCGTCCTCCAAATAGGACCGCTATTTCTTCAATTCGGAGTCGAAACGATCAAATAATTCGGCATAGTAAAGCCCTGTGATCGTTTGCTTTTCACCTGGTAATAGAATCACCAGGCCATCACTTTTCCGACTGATTGGACAGTTTTTGGAGCACATTCGCCGGATTAATTTCAATGATTCGGCAGTTCCTTGGTGTATACCACTGAAACCAATCATGAAATGATGCAGAAACTGTCTCTGAAGTCTCTGAAGTCTGTCTCATCGCGCCAATAGCGAATTCATAAATGATATGATCCTACTGTCTGCCAATACGAGATCGTTGATTTTTGACACCGGATTGCCTTTTATTAGAAATATTCGTTTCACGCCTGAATTTCAAATATGTATATTTTAAGGGTTCTTTTGAGCTTGAAAAAACGATCTTAAATTCGATATTTAAGTAAAAGGATTTTTTAACTTATTTAAATTATTAATATATAATTTATATTAATACTTAAGGATGTATTTTTTAGGAACTATTCTTTTTTAAGCTGAATTGATGACCAAGTAGTGTCTCCTTAAATATAAAATATAAAATCCAAGATTTTTTCCGTTTGTGTTGCATATTATGATAACAAGTACCTTAAATTTTGTATAAATTTAATAATACAAAAATAATTTAATTAAGTTTTTATTAAATTTCCTTAACTTTTAAACTATGTCGGTCGTAGAAAATGAAGAAGTTCAACATACTATGTACATAAGCATATGTACATACATAGATACTGTTTGCATACAAAAATAAAACCTGTTACTTATTGTTTCAAATATTTTAATTTTATGAACAACTCAAATAATTTAATGAGTCTCATTGAAAATTTCAAAATAAAAACAAAATGTTTGCTTGTTTTTCTATTACTCAGCACTTGAAGTCTGTAGTTTTTCTTTTTTTTTCAGGAGATACAAAAATCTCCTGATTGTGAAGTGGCATTTAATTAAAATAAATTTTAATTTAAATAGAATTGAAAAGATGGTCATTTAAAAATTAGATTTGTATATATTGTAGCAACCAGAAGGTATTTGTGTTTTTATTTGAAATTGCTTCTCGAAATCACAGTACATTTCATAAATATTTCTTTATCATGTTTTGTATGAAGTTTTATTCTTCAAATAATCTTAAATTCTAGAAAATACATTTTCGCTTAATGAGGTTGAATATTTAAAAAAAATAATCCATTTTTAAAGATTTTAAAGACATTTTTGTGTGTCTGAAATTTACTAACTAATAAAATGATTGTTTTCAGACCTGATTTTGGTGACTTGAAAACTAACACCAAATTTTTGAAGTCCCAAAAGTAATTGTATACATATGTTATAAGACAACTAGGAATAAAATATTTTAACTATCTCAATAACAACTTCGATAATTTTGATAGCATGACTTATGTATATATTTTGTAATATGCCTAGAACCATTTCATTTTTTCTTCTTTTTCAATCGATATTAAAATTTGTTTTAATTACCTACAAACTTACAAATCTAAATCTTAAAATGAATGATTTATAACTCCTCCCATGCAAATATCATTCTCTTTTAAAAAATATAAAAATGATTGCTAAAAACTATTTTCGAATCGAAATACGATCCTAAATTGAACACTCAATTTCCATACTTAAAAATCAAATTAAGCTAACAAGGATAAAACTTTTAATGTCAATGCAGCTTATTGATAATTCGACGCTTTCAAAAATGAATTTGAGAACTTATCTTCTTTCAAACTGAACTAATTGCTTTAAAGTTGTCTTTAAAATTAACAACAAAAAAATCGTCTTTACTCGTATTCCATCCTTATCGTCTTTGATCGTAGTTTTTTATCCTATAATGCTCCTTTTGATCTGTCCCTTTTCATCTTTTACAGTTCTTAAAACCAATCAATTCCAATAACGTCCTTTCTTTTCACGCTCATTATAAAGATGATAAATTTATTAAATAATTCTGTTATTAAAATAGGAACCCTTTTTTTAAGAATTTGGGTCTATCTTTGGAGACTCGTCTCATTTGAATCATTTTGAACTTTTAACTTATATAAGTTATAATTACATTCAGTTTGTTATTCTTCATGAATTTAAAAATTTAAGACAAAGTCATATCACGCTCCTTGTTTTAAATTGCATTGATTAAAACACAACCGCTAACCTTTTTTTGTCATTACAACTCTTAAATAAAACACAAAATGAATGTAAAATTTAAATATCAAATTCTTAACTAATTATACAAAATTTGATAAAAAGCATCCTGTTTTATATTTTCCTCATTTCTTTCCTTTTTTTGTTCAATTTTGATTAAAGAAAATAGAAATCGAAATCCTTATAATAGAACCTTTTTATTCAAAACCAAAAAAAATATTTATTCCACACAAGCCATCAAAATAAAACGATTTTCCTTGAATAAACCATAATCGCTTAGCTGAGAGAGACTCAACTTTTTAATTGCATTTTTTTCCACAATTTCTTAAAAAAAAAAAAATGAAAATAAAATCGAACCAAAACGTGTTACTATATCGTAAAATCGTTTAGAAAAAAAGAAAATCCTATTTTCTTTTCCATAAACCTCTATTGAATAAAATATTTTTCTTCCTATTTTGAATTAATTATCCTTCCTCGAAAAAAAAAAATAAATAAGAAAGAAACCTCATTTTATTATGTATCTTTGCCAATAACCAATAACTTGACCCATGTCCTTATACAAACACCCAAACACGCCCACATTCAAATCTGCTTAGTTTGTTACCAATATAATTTAAAAATACAAAAAAAATCCCTCCACAAAGCCACTTCTCTATCTAAAAGATACATCCGGGAAAGTTTTCCAAATTTTAGGATTTTCTTCTTGGCTCCGAATAAATTTAAAAAAAAAAATGGAAGTGTATGCAAATAATCCGACATAACACAAGAAAAAGGTAAACTGAATTAAACTCAACTCCTAGATACCAATTTTCTAAGCTGGAAAAGAGCAACAAAAATATACAAAATGAAAAAAAATAAAGAAAACATATAAAATAGATATAAAAGAATATTTTCTACTCTCAAAGAGAGCTTCATATTTAACAAGCGTTAAATTTTCGAACCAAAAAACGATCAACTTGCTGCAGGACGAAAGGTAGGAAGGTTTATCACGCCCAACCCCAACCCAAACTCAAACCCAAACCAATCCAAGCCCATTCCACATCCCACTGATGCTTATTTTCTTTTCCAATATATTTATGTAAATTTTCCCTCCATGATGCCACGAAGACAGCCCGCATCTCTCACAGCTCAGAACACACAGGTACGAAAGTATCTGTATCTATCCATTTTCTTTGAGAAAACAAGGAACAAAGTCCTTGGGTTTTTGGGAATCCTGGCACAACACAAGAACAATAATAACAAAAAAAAAAAAAAACAAGAAGAAAACGATTTCAAGCAAAACAATAGACTGCCAATGAATTTATCTATTTTCGAAATAAATTTTATAGTTTTCGGGAATTGGAATGCTCGTATTTTCTCAAGGATCATCTTCTCTTCTAAGTTCAAACACGCTTTACCGCCATTGTACTGTACACGTGTTCGAGTATATAGTGTTGTGTTTTCGAAGCATTGCAGTGTTGTGGCATTTTGAGGGCGACTTAAAAAGGTCAGGCCTGTATTCGTAAAGTTGTAGTTATGGAGAATTAAGCTCTTCTTAACCAAGTTTTGTAACTTTCTACATTTTGTATCCTGTTTTTCTTTTTCTTTTGTTGTTGAGAAAGCGGGAGAAAGATAGAGAGCGAAAGAGAGATTTGCAATTAAGTTTTAACACTTAAACATTATTTGAATAGCACTTAATAGTATTACGTTGATTCAGAGAGGGCGCTGGGGCAGAAACTTTCTGACCGCACCTCGAGGGCTTTGCGAATAAAGTAAAGTTTGTTGAAAAGTCTTCTTTATAGATTTTTGTTCTCCTTATTTCTGTTATGGCAATAGCATCAAGGCAGAGCTCTTTGGCGGCAGTGGCAGGCGGCCGGCTTGTAGTATCCTTTATTCATTTACCTAAGCAAGTCCTATTTGGGTGAGGGTGAATAATGCGGTGGAGGAGGGAAAGTCCCAGCAGTTCTTTGAAATTTTGTGCTTTTAGTACTGATGATGGATGAAAGAGGCGAGCTGATGCGGTACAAAGTGTATATTTTAACTTCGACGATGCATTAAGAATAAGATGGCGCCCGGGTGGAGATGATGGAGAGTTGGAGAGAGTTGAATGAATTCAACTGGGGCTCTGGGTTTACTCTGTAGGTGTACCCAGTTGAGGCAATTGCATTTGCTAGTTCGAGTTCTGTTGTTGGGATAGTTTTTAATATTATTTGAGATTTCCTTTGGTTTGCCGCATCCAGAATCCAGGTTTTTGTTTCTCCATCCTGCCATAGTGGGTACATACAGCTTCTCGGTTCGGGTGAATTATTTATTTAAGCATGGACGAATTATTTCGATGGTTCTGGTTTAGTTTTTTTTCGTGTAAGAATACTTATTTTTGAGAAGAAAAGATATTCGCATCTGAAATTGGCAGGGGTAAAGCTTAATAGAATTATGAAAAAGAACCATCAGGGAAACAGCTATGAGATGCCTTCAAGTTTTGAGGGATTTTAGTACTAGTTTCTTTTTTTATTTTTTTATTCAGGCCAAAGTTTAAGTATAACAATTGTTAAGTAATTTTTGCGTATTTTTATTTTTGCAAAAGTTTATTTGCACTTTGGAAAGTTTCTTCGTTTTTTTTTTTCTTGATCAAAAAGGGAATAGAATAGACAGAAAAGTGAGTAAACTCACTTAATCTAATGAAGTTTTTTTTCCGTTTTTTTGGCATTTTCTTTTTTTGCAATAGATCAGTTCGAGACGATGATGAAGAAGAAAGATAGACAGGAAAAGAAAAAAGAATGTTTAAAAAGTAAATAACTTTTAATTTTTGCTGTTTTTTTTTCTTGCTTTTTATTATCAAAAAGAATTTATAATTCGATTCTTTACAAGAAGAAAAGTTTTTTGGAAAACTAGTTAAATATTATTTCTTAAAAAAATAAATTTTGCTCCTTAGGCGCATTGGGCTTTCGGGACTTCCTTTTTTTCTTATTTTTATAGAAATATTTATTTTCTTCGAGTACTTTAAGTATAAGTTTTTGAAGTACTTCAGTACATTTTTTGGCTGCAGTACGAGGAATTGAGTATTCGACTTTAATGCAAAATATTTTATTTGATTTTTAATCAGAGTATACCCTTCGAAATATGTACTCATATACTTAGAGAAATAATAAATTCAAGTAAGTGCTCGAAATAAAGTACTAGAAAAAGTGCTTCCTAGTTTAAAAGTACTTTGTCCTTTTGATTTTGAGTACAAGTATACAGGCACTGAGTACTTAACTGGACTTAGTGCTTGAAAGTTTCCACGTCTGCTTTTAGGTCGATCAGCAAATTTTTGAAAACGATGAAGAAAAATGACAAATCAGTTTTATAGGAAAATCAAATCTTACGATGAATCACCCTATTGATTCAGATGATTGATTGAAATGATTCAATACAATGGAAGTCAAAAAATCAGAAAAACTTCTTAGGCCTGTTCGGGTGCAATTATTTGTGATAGGCTAACACAGAATGGAAGGATCATGTACCACCATAAATTGACTTCTGGTATAATCTTTCAAAACTATTTAAAATAATATATTAAATTAAAACATTTATTTTACTCATTAAAGAGGTCAATTGGAAAATAGTTAGCTTCAAATGTTCAATCAATAATTCGTTCCAAAATTCAACACTTAAAAGAAATCCCAAATATTACACCCAAAAAATTCCAATTAATATTGCATATTAATAAAAAAAAAAAAACAAAAAACGAATATTTTAGTTATGTAACATATTCGAATTTGCTATGTAGGTGGCCATTCAACCAATAACCTCAGGCTTCACGCAAATGTGTTTTAGGACTTAATTAGAATTTATTACTTAAATTAATGTAATTTTAGATATTTTTTGTGGTTGTTTATTTTCTCATATTTTATCCCTTTATTGATGCCACGTTTTGCTAAAATTTATAAAACAAAAAATAAACAAAGTGAAATAACCACAAATACAAAATAGAAAAAAAAAAAAAAAACAACAACATGAATTTAGTTAAATCTGTCAATTAAATTCATCTACATAATCAAAATCTAATTGATCCGTGAAAATACATACAAACATGTAGAAGGTTAAAACAAAAGCAGTGCAGCGTATTGAAAATTAATTAAATTTATGTTTTGAAATTTAAAACAAAGAGAAAAAAATTTTATATTTCGTTTCTAGTTCAACGAAAACAATGACGATATTTGTTTGGATTTTAAAAAAAATATGATAAAATGATAAAAATAAAACGCCTGGAATTTAGAAACTGAATGTGAATTAAACTTAATTGGACCATTTTGTGTAAAAGTTATAGTTGGCCTTAATCGAGAGATTTATCATTTAGCTTCAAATATTAAAAATAGAATTTTTCTTTTGAATTGCCATTTTTAACACATTTTTTTTTAATATTTTGATTCAATGAACTTGTTTAAAAATTATACAACAGAACAATGTTTTCAACTGCAATTGTTTTTTAAACTTAACTTGTTACAAATATAAAATGTTTTAATTGGTTTTAAGTATTAAATAATATATCAAGTTTTCGAATAAAAGGTTTTATTTTGAGAGAAATAATTGGACGTTTAATTCAATGTAAAAAAAGGTATGCAGTCAAAAATGGAAAACAAAAAACATCAAAATGGCTGCCACTGCTACCGTTGCAGCACTTTATCGTTTTCATGATTTTTTCGATTACAAATTCGGTCATTTCCGTTTGTATGTCCTCGATAGCTAATTCTTTAAGAACTTGAATTGACTATAGAGTATTAACATAGATCTTATCTTTAATGTAGTCCCAAAGAAAAATATTCTAAAGGTATTAAATTACAAGCTCTCGCTATACAATTGTAATCACTTCTTTCAGAAATAACAGGGTCAATACTATCAGAATCTTCCAATGCCTTACAATAATCATTGTAGCTCTTTAACCGTGATTGTTGCACATGCCTCATTTTCGCATAGTAAGGTTCCAAAAACCGCAACCTTGAATTTTAAGAACCCTAAATGCGAAAATTTTGCTCCTTTGCTGCTTCTGTAGCCTCCCAGGTTTCATCGATGGGAATCCAGGTCAATTTTGATTCATTTCGAAGTCCCAATCAGCGAGAATACGATGTTACTGATGACAGACCGACTTGAGTTTTTGTGTTCCTGAAACTTTAAAGCCTTAAGACCTAATCGTCAAACCTGGCGTTTTCTCGAGTTTGTCTATTACTGGCCAAGAAGGTGCTTTACTTCGACCCAAAAATATGACTGCAAAATGTCCTTCGTGTTTATAGGGTTTCTTTGGACCGTTACATTTTTTGTAATGGAGTTATGTATTGTCAAAAGATGACAACTTTAAAAATGACAACTACCCAAATAGTGATATATTTATAATATAACCTTTTATTAGAAATCCCTTTATGTCATCATCAAGTTCCGGATCTGAATTTAGGTTAAGCATGTTGTTCATTTAATTTTAAATCATCTTGCTTTTTCGAGAGATAATTTAAAGAAAAAATTGATTTTAGAAAATAAAAAAAAAATACAAAAACTGGCCACGAAATGGAAAAAATTTCGATCTTGTAAGACTTTCCAAGATGACACAGTATATTTTAAAGCAAATATTCTCGAGATCGATGAAACTTGTCTCGTCAGCATTTCGATAAGTCATACAGCTACAGAGGTTCCTGAAATCGAATGAAATCGAAATTGAAATTGAGAATCGAGAGAAATTGTTTTCAAAGTTCTATCTTTCGATCAGTTTCAAGACTTCGAATACTTTTCGAAATCACTTCAAGTGAAATTATAGAAACTGACATTTACATAAATAAACAATTTGTTAATTGACATTATTTGTAAATTTCTTTCTGTCATTTTAATAAATTCAAAATATAAAAAATAATTAAAAATATTAAAACCATTTAATTTCTTGTTTCTTTCAACAATTTCACACTGACTACTTCTAGTCGAAAATCCTCAAAATCGAAATGTAGAACATTGACTTTCACTCAAAATTGATTTCGAAAAAAATGAAATCGATATCGATTAAAATGGAATTTAGAACACCAATTTTTATATTGAATCGATTTTAATTCCCTTTCGAGTGAAATTAAAATGTAGGACTTAGCTGATAAACTATGTTATTTCATTGTAGGCTAGCTTTGACTTTGGTGGATTATAAATTAATAATTTCAATGTTCAAAACAAAACTTTTTCGATATTGACGAGACCAGACGAATTCCCTTAGCCAGGCCAATTTTCAAAAACTCAGGTCGAGTTGGCAATTTTTAGTGTATTTTTCAGATGCTACGAGTATTTTTTTATTTGAAGTATAATTCACGTTTAAAAATCGACTTTATTACATTTCGAAATGAAATCCTATTTTTAATCAAGTTTTGTAATATATCGACCAGACACATGCGACAATGTTGTCAGTTTGTTAAATAATTGATAGTCTGATTTGTTTTTCATGCAAAACCAAGAAACTAATCAAGTTAATGAGTAATTAACATAAAGTCTAAATGTAATAAAGTTAACGTTGTCTACTTTACCAAGTACAAACTTTATAACATTGTTCCAACTAAAAACAACTACATATAAACCTTTAAATATTTATGTATAAGTATACAAAAAGAAAACTTGGCGGCACATATTTCTATTCCAAAAACTATGTACTCTCTACTCGTATTTTCGAAAGTGCCATTTGGCTTTATGTATTTATAAATAAATATTAGACCCTAAAAATGAAATCACTAGTTCATAAAGTTTAGCTAATAAACCATTGCCATAGAAATATTCCAAAGAGTCTTCCTCGAGGATGACATAAAGACGTCTCCAAGATTTAAGTAAATAATATGTGTGTGTGTCTGCTGTTAGAGAAAAGCAAAAGACTTCAAGATGTCATAACCATACATACACACTTATAGAAATATCAGCAAGGACGAACAATTTATAGATATGGAAACATGTGAATAAAGTGAATGCGAATGGTCTTAAATATGAATTTATTAATAAAAATAGAAATTCTTAGAAATGTTTTGATAGAAGTGAACGGTTATGGTTACCATCTGTCTTTTTCCATCTGTCATTTTTGACACTATTTAAAACTAAATATTTAGTTTTCTAATCTTCTTTTAAAAGAGATCATATTAAATTGCTTGGAACTAGATTTTAGGGGTTTGTTGCTCTTCAAGTCTTTGAACGTATGAATAAGAGAACTAATCGCTACTAACTGTATTTTTTTTATTCGAAACTAGAATATCAAATTTAATGTAAATACTTATGACTTGTTACTGATACTTGAACTTCACCATTGAGCTCACAGATCTGACTTGAAGTCTAACGGCCAATGTGTAATATAGGGTTTTCCAATAAGTGGTTTATTTTGAACAGCCCGCTTTTTGGTTAGCTGTCACATTCGAAGCTGTCATATTTTGTCATTTGACAAGTAAAAACTACACTATTATGAAAAATGGAACAACTCATTGAATTTTTTTTAAATTTAGTTCAAAAATGGTCACAGTTCTCGAAACAGATGTATTTAGGTCATCCGCGTCGTGAAATACATTCTCGGCCAGCAATATTCCAACTGATGAAGCTTTTTTTTTCGAAATCCTTTTTCAATTAATCGCCGATCTTTGGATAAGTTCTTAAGGCTTTTAAAGTTCACTTAACGGATGAACTCAAGTCAGACGATCACCAGGGAGCTAGAATTGCATCAAAATTATCCACGTTTCAATGAAAAGGCCGATTTTTACTTCGAAGGCTTCGTTTATTATCAGAATTTGAATCAGCATTTGAAGATTGAAAAATCCAACATTGATTGATCCATCCGGGACGTCTCATTGTTCAGTGAAGTTTTTGAAATTAAATTATTCGAAAATGATGCGCGCTAATGGATTGGGCTACCGGGCTTTTATCAATTAATTTTTTGTCAGAATTAGAAGATATTGATGTGGACAACAGCGTCATCTATTTTCAACAAGATGGTACTATAAACTACAAGAAAAAATGAAACAATCGCAATTTTTCTCAAAATTTTTCCTGACTACGATATTTCTTGACAAGCTGATCTTGAGATTTAACACTTTTATCAAGACCTGAATTTTTTTTTCAATAGTTTAATGGTCACCCTAAAATCAGTAAAACAAAATTGAAAAACTCAGTTTTTGAAAGAATTTTCATTTTGCAGCCTTCGTTTTATTTTATTTATTGTTTTTTTTTATATATATTTTTTTTTTACTAGCCTAAGGATCAACACACACATACATACATTCACATGCTCTTAGTGAATATGACAAGTATACGAGTGAATATATTACTTTTTAATATTACATTCAAACGATATGGGGTGTATGGAATCTGTTGACATCGTCAGTGTCTTGGTTTTTTTTTTTTTTTTTTTTGTGGCAGTCATATTCTTTATATATCAAGGGTCAGATGGGAATTTAAGAAGAAATCCACATACTTGGTTAACTTTATTATTTTTATTAGACATCAAGTAAATCGTTCTCTTACGACAACGATGATCCGTCGAAGACCGGTTACGACGACACCGTACCGTCGCTGATTCGTCGCCGTCGTTGACGCCGCTTAGCTCTACTTAACCAAACGAGAATCTTTATTAGAACAGACTTTTGCTTAAAATTTTGGTTAAGGGTTTTGCTTTGAAGCTCGTTGTGGTAGTGATGTCGTTGTATGTACATATATAGTTGAGGTTGTTAAAACGTGACAGAAATGTCAAAATAACATGACCTTTACTCCTGTAGATTGGATTTTTGTTGTTGTTGACTTTGACTGTGACTGTGACACAAAGGACCTGATGGGTGCTGTGTTTCCTTAAGAAGGATATTATGATGGCACCTATAGACTTACTCCCTCTCTCTTTTATGATAGCGGAATATCAATTTCATAAATGAATGAATAAATATAAAATAACGGCTCGTGACAGTACTTATCTAGGTACATACATACAATATACATACATACATAAATACTGTATATTTAGTTTAGCAATTGTTGATGAAAATTCTGAAAAACATATTTTGGTGATACATAAAAAAATGTGTTTATCCGCAGAATTTTATATGCGAACAAGTAATAAATTTAATCGAGTAAAAATCGTTAAATTTTCATGTTATCCAGTAATGAAAATATTTGATTGAATTTTTAAGTTTGTTTGATTTTTTTCTTGTCAAACATTGAATTTGGAGGGATGGAGAAAAAAACTTCTTATTTGAGGAATTTTTTAAATGATAAAGTCCAAATTTTAGTGATTCGTT
Organism: Scaeva pyrastri; assembly: GCA_905146935.1. NCBI lineage: Eukaryota > Metazoa > Arthropoda > Insecta > Diptera > Syrphidae > Scaeva > Scaeva pyrastri. The sequence continues at coordinate 133,431,447 of LR989927.1, forward strand.
TATGAATGCGAAAAATACAATTTTAATCGATTAGTTTTCAAAATTAAATTAGCTGGCGGAAAATTTGTCAATTTGTGGTATGCACTAAATTCTCCTGTGCATTCTCACAGCGGGCGTTTAGTTAAACAGATATAGCGTCCATTGTGATCTATCAAAACAAATTTAAGTATTGACAGGTTTCTGAATTGCTTAAATAACTTTTTCCAAGCCTTAACGGAGTTATAGTCTCGAAAGTAAGATTTTTATCAAACGACAATCAATTAAATTTGTATAAAACTTTCCCAGTAGTGTAAAAAGTAATCATCAGAATATAATTCTTTTCTAGAATATTTTGTTCCTAAAAATATTGGATCCAAAATAATTTGTTTTGCATGTTTCTCTAACAACTCTCTTTAAAACTATGGATTTAGATTCATGAGCTTAAAATGATAGGACCAGTTTTAAGTCTTTATCAGAATTGCCTTTCAATTGAAATACATTTTTGGAAAAGTAAATCAAGAAAAATATATCTGTCAAGTTTAATGCACTTCTTTCAAAATATCATCTTTGTTCAACTGAAAACCGAACTTGGTAACTTTGTGATTTACTTTTTTTCTAGTTTAAAGTCTTTAAAAGAGGACTGTCTTATTAAAGAAGGAAGCATGATAAATTCACAATGGATTTGTATCTTGTTAACGATGATTTTTGTACAAAATAATAAACTTCAAAAAAATAAAAAAAACTGCCATTGGCGTTCAAAATATGCATTTATATTCCCTGAACGTTTTCATTGTCTATTGATTTAAAGCTGTGTTCACACTGTTGCAAATAAATCAAAGTGTTTCTAATAACAAATTGACCTTTTAAAGTTCCCTTTGTTCCCTTTATACACGACGTATATTTAAAAATCAATTACCGTTGCTTTCGCCTAAATAGATAAACTAATATCCTATTTTCACACAAAATTAATCCTTGACTTTTGTTTAAAAAAAAGCTTTAATAATTACCCCAGTATTAAATTTCAATAAAATTGATCCCTTCCGAAATTGTAAACGATTAGTGCAATTCACCATCACCCCCTACAATCCTAATGCACATTATAGAATTAACCTTAATTTATTTAAAATTATTTCCAAAAATAAACAAAAACAAAACGTTTATTTGCATATCGCATGTATTCAGCAATAAAATTTGTCGTCAATCGAGAATTTCTGACATTATAATTTCCCATGGGAAATAATATAATTCTCTACTAATTAGAGTGAATATCGCATAAACAAATACCGGCAACACAAAAACAGGTGTCCCAACACAATTAGAAAAACAAAAACAAATCCAAAAATAAAAATAAAATCAAAAACAAACACAAACTTGGGATAACGCAAATAGAGCAAAGCCTTTTCGATGCCTTGTGAATTTAAAAAGCTGCTGAATATTTGAATTAAGACACCTCCTCCCGATTGGGATCCCGATCCCTGCATCAGATAATAATAATATACTTTTGTTTATTTTTATCTGCATCTAAAAAGGATAATTTTTAATGTGTTCTTTTTGTGAGCATTGCGAAGAAGTTTTTGTAAATAAGCAAAAATTATAATTGTTTTTAAATTAACTTTTTTGATATAAAAACGAGTTAAACATGAACACAACATAATATGAATTTCAAAAAAAAAAAAACACACACACATGCAAACTCCTAGATACATAAATTAAAAAAAAAAAAAGAAAATTACTCACATGGGAACCGAAAAGGACTAAATTGAGAAATCCCTTGAGAAGTTCCCATATGGCTGGCATATGCAGTACTAGTACGAGTGGTAGCATATATGCAGCCCAAATGTAATGCAATTTGTCTGCTGCATGCATGCAAACTTCAAATAAAGTTTTTAATTTAATTTTCTGGAAAATATACTTTTTGGCTAAAGTTTTTTCCATACATGTTTGTACTTATGTACTTATAATAACCCGCATATGAATAAAAAAAGGAGAACTTCAAATAACAAAAAGGAAAATACAAATAAAAATAAAGATGATTGTTAAAGTACATAATCAAAAAAAAAAGCAACAACAACATCAAATTCATATAAATTACTTTATTTCCAATGCATTCACTTGTATAGGTAAGTGGAGAACATCCTTGTTCCTTATTTTCCATTACCCGCAGCTAGGAGAAAAAAAACTGGGAAAGATGAATTTTCTTGTTTTTCCTCTTAATAATATTCGAGGACTTGCAATTTACTTTTTAACAAATAAAGGGCGGCGGATATACAGTGGGCTATTTACAAAAAGAAACGAGGACAGTTTTTATACAGTTCGTAAAAATTGGAAATTTAATGCGTAATTAATATTGGTTTTATTATTAGACCCACAAAACGTTGATCTTTCTTTGTGAATACCATATATATAGCACCATAGCTGAGAATGAGCATTACAAAGATTCAAAATATTCCTTCAACTACTACTAAATTTTAAGGCAAATAGTCAATGTAAAGGGCAAAATGAAAAGGACTTGAAACAGAGCCTTGTGGGACTCCGGTTTTTGTTTGACTATCGCTGCCATTCGAAACAACAATTTTTGTAGACAGGCAATGCAATTCTAAAGAGCTTTTATTCGGTGATATTTTTCATGTAAAGTACTGCATTTTAAAAATTCAGAACTAGGCTATGACTCAAGAACCTCAATGATTTAAGAAGAAGTCATGCAGTTGAGAAGACAACACCTTTATGTGTCCTAGGAATACTTTATCATCCTGAGAACACTTTGTTACAGCTTAAAAAATACAAACATTATGAGAACACTCAACTACTCGTTAATAGCATATGGTTACTCGGTACTTTTGTTTCACATTATATTGATTTATCAAATAAAGAAAAAAAGGTCTGAGTCGAGTTCTTCAGTATAATGTATATACGACGGGTTTATGATCTAAAGAGGAACATATTTGCTATATCGTTGTTTTTTGTATTTTTTTTAATAACGTATTTCCTATTTTTGGAATACAACGAGTACAAGCAAAATCTTAAAAATAAAACCTTTTACAGTGTATTTTAAAAGTAACGAAATCATACAGGTGACGATAACACCCTTGCTTATTTTGAAATGTATTCTTAATCGTTACAAAACAGGGTACTCGTTACTTTGTGTCATGCAATTTGCTATAGTTAAACTTTAAATAATTTAAAATTTAGTAAAATTAATATTTTCTTTTGAATAGACAAGCAAATGAGGCCCATTATTTCAAATGTACATACTTTTGCAATTTCCAAATTGCTTAAGAATTCTTCTACTGTTTCTACGATGGCAGTTTAAGGTGATGCAAAAAGTATTTGAGGAACATTAATCTTCTAGTTTTGAGTAAAACCACAATAAGAGACATATTAGTACAACTGGGGTACCAATGCAAAAATAGCTACTGATTTATCAAAGCGGTTTCACTCATATTTAAGTACCATTAAGGAACGTTGTTTCTATTGTTTATGTTTTAGCCTTAACGTATTAATTTGGTATTACAAAAGTGTTAGACCTGACGATTAAACTTTTAATTCTGAATCAAGATTTTCCATTTTGTTTTTTAAGTGTTAAAAAGAAGAGGTCCTAAATGACTTCCCTGTGGAATGCCAAATAACTTGAAGAATAGTGATCGATGATGACTTCTTGAGACCTGAGAGTTTGAGAAATAGATATAGCAGACAATTTCACCATCATCAATTTAATTTCCAGTGCTTTGCGCCAACTGATAGAGGAAAACCTTCGGTTCCTGTGTAAAAATGAAAATCAAACATATTTTGAAGCTACCCGAAATTGGCCTGAATAGCCTGTTCATAATTAGGTTTAGAAAGCAATATTCAATTAAAATCTGATACATTGAAAAGTATTTAAAAAGCTCTTATTTTTTCGACAACAAAAAGATCCAAAATGACCCACTGTAGGTTCATTGAGTGAGGGTTCAAGTGTAGTAAAAAATATATATGGAATTGAATTGAGTAAAGTACTCCAAATTGTACACATTCGTTGTTTATCAGCAGAAAACAAGGAAAAGGAGAGACCACCACCATTTTTTTTTCTCAATTTTATTTTATTCTATTTGTTTTGTCTTCATTTTTGGAACTTAAAAACTCAGATAGTTACCGTTTAAAGATGCAGGACAACAACAACGAAGCAAAAGCGGGGAAAAAAGCAAAAATAAACTGCATAACATTCAAAGGGATTACATTTTCATAGGATATTATTTTATTTATATTTTGTTGTAAAGTTGTGCTCGTTTCCTATCCTAGCTCTTGCAAATGCAATTGTTGTCCTTTTTTTTTGTTTTGTTTTTATTGTGCGCAAGGATATGGAACAAATCGCAAGGCGGTACCCGGTACCCTTTCTCTGTCTCTTTGATCCTTCCAATTTGTCTAGCGGGGTGCTCCGTGCTCCTGTTTCTGTTGTTGTATAGCTGTTGATGTTTTGTAGATGGAACATTGGGTGCGTGATGTAAGTGAAAACTAAATTTGATTTTGTTTCCCATCGCTGAGTTCTCCTGCTCCCAGTTCGTTTGCTTTTTGCTCTGCTCCTGACGCAGATACGTGCATTCGTTTTGGGATGCTTTTTTTCTTTTGTGTTGCATCTAATTTTGATGAAATTTAAGCGCGTAAGCAGTTTACAGAACGTTCAACTGTATGATGGAATTATTTTTAAGTTTATTGCCTCTTGCTCTTCGTTGCTCCAGAAACTGGGTGACAGGGTGAAAGAAATAGGAGGACGAGGAGGTAGTTGTGCGTTTAACATAATTCCTTTGTTTGTGAATCAGATCACAGAGAAGTTAGATGCACTTAAATCAGGAACTCTTTAAGTTACTCAATATATGTAGCAATAGAGGCATGAGAGCACAAATTTCACAAAGTTTCATCGTTAAGTGGGTATAATATGATGTTGATATGATAAAGGGAAATAAGTTCATATTATTCATATAAAATAGAAAGATCTTAATATAAAAGAGTTCCTATATTGTATTGCATTTCATGTGAATTCCAGAACTCCACATGAGTTCTGTTTAATGAGAGAATTACATGATGTAGACAACACAAGCTACATGTCGTGCTAAAGAAATAAAAGAAAATGGAATTTTCCATTTTCCAATTTTGAATTTCTTTAAGTTTTTACTACAAACAATTGAAACAAGAAGATAAATGTAAGATACTTAAAATACTTATAAGAGAAAATGTAAGTCATTCTCCAAGAAACACATTGCATGTTTGATATTTTTTTGAGACATTTCAGGAAATTATAAGGTTCCTTTTCTTTAAGTAGAGAGTTTAAACATTTAAGAAGTGATTAAACTCTCATTTATGTTACCAGCACAATATTAAACAAAACAACTGACAGCTACGTTAATTTGTGCATTATTTTTAAATGATCTGCCAAAATGAAGACTACATACATATATCAAAAAGTTATTAGTTGTGTTCAAAGAACCTGTTCCGAACAATTTGGAACACTAAAGAACAGAATTTTTTTACACTCACATTTTAGGTAAAACAGAATTATGAAAAATGTGTAAACCATCTGGCACATCAACTCTCCATATCGGAAACACTAATCAGTTCCCACTGTATTTACCAAAAATTTGTTATAAATTTTCACAAAACGGTAGCCAAAGCAAAATAAATTGTTCTTTACAATTTCAAATGTCAGATATTTGATTGTTCTAAGTCCTCTGACGTTTAATGTTCTGCTTCACCCTGTTCTTCGTTGTTCTTGTCTACTCTGACAGTATATTGGTGCTTATTATGACATTCTCTTTCGTTCGAAAGTGATTCGAATTCGTTGAAACTTAATTTTGAGACTCGGCGATTAGAATGTTAATCGAACAAATCGAAAGTTCACCCAATCCATAGAAAGTTCATTCATTTGCGCAATTTTGACATTCGAAAGAATAGAATTAAATGTCATTTTTGTTTCGTTTGAATTTTTCTGTCGAGTAAGAAACAAAACATGTAAGTTTTGAATTATTTCATAGAAAATAAATTACTTTTATTAATTTTGATTTTGTTTTATGTTTAAAGGTCGCATTCCAACTGCATAAACCGCGAACAAAAGGGAAAATTAATTAAAATAATGGAAGAAAAACTCGGAGGTAGCAATGGGTTTGAAGCATCCACTATCCTTCTACTCTGAACTTCTTCAGCACCATCTTCATTTTTATAAACAACACAAATGCCATATTTTCATTGTTATTTAATTATTTTATGTTTTTAGCAAACAAATTTTAATTATTAAACAATAAACAAAACAATTACAAGTAAACAAAGATTTCACTTTTTGGTTTTGACATTTCACAAACACTTCTCTTTTGTTTTTGATATTTTAGTGTGACCAAGTGTATACGAAAAAAAATAAGAAATTAGAACGCGTCATGAACAACTTATTTTTTTTAAGAATAGTTTCAAATCAGCCGAGTTGACACAAAAAATGTAATGAATATGTATTTATTTATGGTTAAACTTTACTTTATAATAAAAAAATGTATTATTTATTTTTTTCTTGATTCTTTATCCCACATCTATAAAATGTTTAGAATCAAAAAAATGTAAAACGGTCATACTTATTCAAATATAAACATAGGAAATGTCAAACAGCTGATACTGAAAATGAATCACTCCTCAAGTTCATTTTATGCTATCTTTCGCAAATGAATGTTATTCGATCGAATCTCAAAATTAAGAAAGTTCATTCGAACGAATAGAATCATTCTAACGAATAGACTATTCATGCGAATGTCATAATAAGCACCATTACAATTGGGAAAGCATTTGTACAAAATGACAGAAATGTCAAAAATAGAAATAAGTATGCTTAATTTTTCTTCTATGTACCAAACAACAACAACTCCATTGGTTGAACCGTTAACAAGGTTTACTTGACAAGACAACATCAAACCTTTTTTCAAATTTTCAAAAAACACTTAACAACTAATTAGAATTAACTTTTTAAATTTAATTAAATCAAACAAAATGTACCTACTCTTTACTACAAAATTGATTTTTTCGTGTCGGATCGCTTTTTAAAATCTCATCGAACAAACCAAAAACTTATGACATCTTTTGTCAATTTGACATTTTTTCGTTACAACTTGTCCTTGCAACTTAAACCAAGTTATGGGTGAGTTTAGGATGAAAATCCGTTAGGGTTTGAAAACTTGTTAAATATTAACCAAATGACTTCCATATTAAGTTCAAAACAGTGAAATCATGCCATTTTATTTTTTGGGCACAATTGAACTTATGCCAAATAAATTAAATCTGAAACTGTATAGGCAAACTCTTTTGGAACTTACATATTTCAAAAATTATTCAAAATTTTATTTACATTCCGAACAAAACAAAAATCTGAATTTTCTTTTAAGCATTTAAATGTGTTCCTATTTTTGTAAAAAGTCGCACTGACTATTAAGGCTTTTTAAAAAGTTTAGTGAAACATTCTTCGCTATTTTATCGGTTCAAAGCTAAACATAATAAATTACAAAATTAACTTGAAATAATTCTGAAAACAAACAAATTTATAACTCAAAGTCACTTAACTTAATGGACAGATAAAAAGATATGAATGAAAACCATTACCAATCATAAATAATTTCAATTTCGTAAATCAAACCCTTACTCCCAAAGACCCGTCCGTGCTTCCAGTGTGAATGAATAAATAAAAAGTCTCAATGAACCGTTAGCAACTTAAGGGCAACCAAAATATGCCCATTTGCAACTTGTTCCTACTTCGCACTTTCCTTTAATCTTCGATTAAAATTCCAGCGTTTGCATTCAATCTGTTTTACGTTCCACAAAAAATCGGAACATGTGTCCTTCACTGGAAATTGCAAGACATTTTCATCTAAACCCTTAATCCACCTTATGAGGCTTTAAAACCAAATGTTTTACTTCACACGGGGATTATGTACATGGACACAAAAAAATCATTTAATCCTTTTGGATACAAGCCCGCCTTTAAAACCGCGCCCAATCGTTCCCAATCGTACCGTTGTCGGCGTCGTAGTCGAAGTCGTCGTCGTCGTCGTTGTCGTTGTTGGTATCACCCACCATCATCATCGCCATATAGCCATCCTTATTCTCATAATCGTTCAATTTTATTTCAGTTCATTTCCGTACGATTTTAATGTTTCTCTCTTCATTTTCTATTTCTTTTCAAAAGCAGGAAATGTTTCCATGCAGCTTACTACTACCTAGACGATCCCCCACATCATCCATCGGTGCCCCAGGTTGACTGGGAAGTTCCCGTCGAGATTGGCGGCGAAATACGTGCTGCTGTACCGGTAAATGAGTTCAGTAAGCATGTAGCGTCGCTGCACGCTGATGGCGACATCGGCTTTAGCCGGGAGTATGAGGCCATTCAAAATGAGTGCATATCCGACGACCTACCCTGCGAGCACTCACAGCATCCGGAGAACAAGCGAAAAAATCGCTATCTCAACATAACTGCATGTAAGTAAAAGCAAATAGACCGTTAGAACGTTATACCGTTATACCGAAAGAGAAAAAGGCAATCCAACTAATCGATTCTTTACAGATGACCACAGCCGAGTGCATCTCCACCCAACACCAGGCCAAAAGAAGAACCTCGATTATATTAATGCCAACTTCATTGACGGCTACCAGAAGACCCGTGCCTTTATCGGCACGCAAGGACCATTGCCGGACACATTTGATTGCTTCTGGCGAATGATTTGGGAGCAACGAGTGGCGATTATTGTGATGATAACGAACCTGGTCGAACGGGGCCGTCGGAAGTGCGATATGTACTGGCCAAAGGATGGCATCGAGACATACGGGGTCATTCAAGTGAAGCTGATTGAGGAGGAAGTAATGTCCACGTATACTGTGCGAACGTTACAGATTAAGCACCTCAAGGTGAGTTTCTTTTTTTTTTGGACTTGTCATAAAATATGTAACTATGATGTGTTCTCGTACTTTCAGCTAAAAAAGAAGAAACAGTCGAACTCGGAGAAAATCGTTTACCAATACCACTACACGAATTGGCCGGATCATGGAACACCCGACCATCCACTGCCAGTATTAAATTTTGTTAAGAAATCCTCAGCAGCCAATCCACCAGATGCAGGTCCAATAGTTGTCCATTGCAGGTATTTCCTTAAGCAGTGCTATTCGTTATGGCCAATTTGATTGACCTTTCTTGTTTTGTCTTATTGCAGCGCTGGAGTTGGTCGCACTGGAACATACATCGTTTTAGATGCCATGCTCAAGCAAATCCAGCAGAAAGGAGTCGTCAATGTATTCGGCTTCCTGCGACACATCCGGGTGCAGCGAAATTTCCTCGTTCAAACCGAGGAGCAGTACATTTTCCTGCACGACGCCCTGGTCGAGGCTATAGCCAGTGGGGAAACAAACCTGCGTGCCGATCAAATTGAGGAGCTTAAAAATCTCACCACCTACCTAGAGAACCAGTACAAGAATATAATTCAATTCCAAACGAAGGATATTCACATCGCGTCGGCGATGAAGCAAGTCAACTCAATCAAGAATCGTGGTGCCATATTCCCGATTGAAAGCAGTCGGGTGCATTTAACGCCGAAGCCAGGCGAAGAAGGAAGCGATTACATAAACGCTTCTTGGCTGCATGGTTTCAGGCGGTTGCGAGACTTCATTGTCACCCAACATCCAATGTCGCACACCATAAAGGATTTCTGGCAAATGGTGTGGGATCACAATGCGCAAACAATTGTATTGCTATCATCATTAGATGAGATTGTAGGTTTCAAAAGATATCTTTGTATTTTTTTTTTCTTTCTTTTTGTGTGGCATTAGAACGCAGTTCGATATCCTATGTATTGATGGTCTTTTCTTTCCACAGAACTTTGCGCAATTTTGGCCAGATGACACGACGCCCATCGAAAGCGATTACTATCGCGTAAAATTCTTAAGCAAGACCAACAAAAGCGACTACGTGAGTCGAGATTTTGTCATACAATCAATACAGGACGATTATGAGCTAAGCGTGAAAATGCTGCATTGTCCCAGTTGGCCAGAAATGACCAATCCAAATAGTATTTACGATTTTATTGTGGACGTGCACGAGAGATGCAGCGACTACAGAAACGGACCAATCGTTGTCGTGGATAGGTAAGTGTTGTTATTTTTTATTTTTCTATTTCGTAGTTGTTTGTGTTTCAATTTGCTTTCCAAATGTGTTTAAAGGTTATAGAAAACGTTTTTGAATTAGGTAAATAGAGATAGTTGGATATTTTATTCATAGAGGACACATTCACAATTTAATTTATAATAAAAAAGGTTCTCAAAAAGTGTGCACACTTGCTCTTTTTTTCTGGTTTATACGTGGGACTTCTTAGTACGACTGACTTTTACTAAGAAAGATACAAGAACAAGATGACACCTTTGAATTTCTCAACTTTTCTTAAATGAAGATATTCAACTCCTCGTTTATTCCAACCTAGAGCTTACACTGAAGCCAAAAACTTAATAAGCTTTTGAACATTCTATTTTACTAAAGCCTTCATCAGATTAGAATTATAAATTATGAAAGTTCAGACATTTAAGGTTATCAATTTGTTTGGCATGATAACATTTCGTGCTGTTGAAATGGCCAGGTGCTAGTGGACATTGTTGTAGTATCTCTAGCCATCCCTATATTCGAGTTTTTAACAAATATAACACTTTAGCAACGTAGTGCAACTAACATTCTTTGTTCTATCAATTTCATGTTTGTCTTCATATTGTTCATTTATTTAAATAAAATTTGTATACAAAAATAATTTAAAATTAAAACTATTTTCAGATACGGCGGTGCTCAGGCATGTACATTCTGTGCGATCTCATCACTATCCATCGAAATGGAATATTGCAATACGGCTAACATCTATCAATATGCCAAATTGTATCACAACAAACGGCCGGGCGTATGGACGTCTAGCGAAGACATACGCCTTATTTACAACATCTTATCATATTTGCCTCGTAATTTGCAGCTACTCAAACGCACTGCCTTGCGTACAGAATTTGAAGATGTTACGACGGCAACGCCGGATCTATACAGTAAAATCTGTAGCAATGGTAATATTAGTAGTACGTTACAAAATTCAAATACCCTAACTAACATTACTATAAATAATGCTGCAATAACTTCACTTATAAATGGTGATGTTACAACAACAACAAATCCAACACAAACAACTATCATTCCAACATCAACAATAATTAATAATTTGGATAACGATGGTGATGGTAATAATGGTGGGTCTGGGGATTATATTACTAACTCAACTAACCAAATCTCCCCTACTAACGAACAACAACAACAACAACTAACAACTGTTGGTAATGGCGATGAAACTAACGGTGATGGAATTAATCTTAATATTAATGTCAATGGTAATGTGAATTTAAATGTTAATGGTAATTTAAATTGAATTTTCACCAACACAGCTGTAACGGATGCTCAAAGCTTAGATATTGTAGGATAAACAAATAAATTATTTTAGTTTAACAAATTAACACAACAATATTCCTAAGTAAAATTAAAGAAAAACAACAAAAAAAAACATAAATTTACACAAAAATAGTAGAGCAAGCTGACACAACCAATCATCAAATAAACAATTACATAAAAATTCATCCAGTTATTATTGAAAATTCCTTTAACAACAAAAAAACACAATAAACATTCTCTTCTATGTTCCTCTGGTTCCTTTTTTCTTTTATCTAATTCTATTCATAAATTAACTAAAAAAAGAATTATTATATGTATTCGTATATGTAAGAAGTTCAACAATACATCACACACTCTTGGAGGGAATGGTCAAAAAAAAAAAAAAAATACCGGCACCTCCTCAAGAAAAATATAAGCGCACCCTTTTATGAATAAACGAAAAATGTAGTTAAACTAGAGAAAGCAACACAAAACAATGTAGTTATTAACAATTTATACGAGAAACACGGTGATGAGATTGCATGAAATTAATTATTAGTTCTTAATCATTATAATTATCATTATCATTATTATTATTGGATACAAAATATATATATATATTAAAATTCTTTGTATAAATGTGACAATGTGATTTGCTGCGTGTATGATGGATGTTTAGTCGCGTCTGTCCGTCCCGTCCGTCTGTTTGATTTTGATTTAGATTTTTTTTTGTATTTGTTTTTCATTTCCGTCCCCATTATTTATCGAAAAAATTATAAATTATAATTTACCTAAAATTGTAAATTGTATAAAATTATAATTATAAAAAAAAACAAAAAATTATATCTAGAAATATTATATGTAAAATGTATTTATCGAAATTTTAATTTAAGAAAATTTAAAAACAAAAAATCCCTGTGTGCTTGTTTTAGTTATTTTAATGAATTTATAGATTTGTAAATAATCATTAAGTGAATCCAATACACTATATTAGTTTAAAATTAAAATACTCTCCATTATATTATTTTCCAAAACAGTAAAAGTGAATAAAAAAAAAAACATTGTACATTATAGAAAATATATATATGATAACATAAACATAAACATAAATATATATATATATTATATATATATGCATAGATGAGAAAAAAAAACATATTTAAAGACTGGTTTTGTACACTTTTTACATAATTATGATTATTATTAAATTTAAATTAATTATTAATTATATTAAAGTACACACACATTGTAAAAAGCTAAAGTAAAATTTGAAAAGAAAAATAGAGAAAACAAAAGTTTGTATCCATTTTAATTTTAATAAAATTTTGTATTTCTGTTTTGTATTAAGATTTTTCAATGTTTTTCTTTGAAAAAAAAAAAGAATATTCAACTTTGGTTTAAAAATGAAGCATAAAAAACAAAACAAATATTTTGTGTAGTTTTGTTTTTCCCTTCGTGCATGTTTTAATTTTAATATTTTTTGTATTGCATCATTATGAGAATAATTATAAATAAAGAAATAATAATTATAACGATACTTCTCCTAAGAAAATATATAAACTAAATAAAGTTTTAAATTTAAAATTATGTATGTTGAGTTTTTACTTTTCTTTTTTAGCTTTGTTTGTATATTTTGATCTCTTCTGTTAACACTGTTTTTTATTTTGGTTTAAATAGTATGGTTTATGTTAACCATTTAAATAAAAAAAAACCATTTGAGGTTTATAAAGTACATATACTTGAATATTTTAGATTGTAACTGGCAATCCTCACCAAATACACTTGACTAGAAATTTAATAGTCAGTTGTGAAAATGGTTTGCACGGAATTGTCAGCTATAAGTCATTGAAATATTTCATTAAAATATACTTATGTATGTGTTATGTATATGTACGTACATATTAAACTCTTGCACTTAAGATATACATATAAGGAGTTGAATCAGTGACGCTTTCAGCCTCAAAAGAGAATTTTATCACGAGAAATTCAAATTCATTCGAGTCAAAAAAGAAGTCGCATTCACGGTTGATCTGAGTGGGTCCGATCATGCACTGATTTTACTATTCTTTTGATTCTCCAATCTCTTTTCGAGTCAAATAATAACTCGATTTTTTCTTTAAGATGTAAATTCTGATTTTTTTCCAATTATCATTGGTTGGTTGTTTTCTGTTATATCTTATATCACATTATTATCGATTTTGAATATACATATTTACTTAGCTTATTAACATTCTAAACTATTCTCAAACATATTTCTACCAAGCTTTGAATTGACTTTAATTACTCCCTTATCACTAACTCTTTAAATTTCCTGTTATGGAGCTCATTGTTGCCTGCTTGATCTGGCTGAAGGAATCGTATAGTTTGAGTTTGGACGGTTCTTTCGATGATGTTGATGTCGTCTGCGTAAGCTAGTATCTGGCTGGACCTGGTGACGATGATGGTCTGTCCTGTTGGCATACCAGAGCCACAGATTGCTTGCTTTCTAAAACGCCAACTTGAAGATTAGAATTTATTTTATAGGACTAATGAAATTATCATAGTTCAACCAATAGTTACATGTCCAAGAAGGAGTGCTCAAGATGACTGCAATTAAAGTATGGTCCAAGATGGCTGCAATTAAATTATGGGCATTGAACATATTTAAAGTCTTTATTATGGCTTGAAAACTAGTTCTGTAAAGCTTGTTGGATGTTGGGCTATAAAATAGTACAATAAGTCTGGTGCCATTTTTGTACAGGGGCATTTATTACTAAGTTTTTGATAATAGACAAATTAAGAGATTGAAAAAGTTTGATCTCCCACTCACTCCAAGATTTAAAGAAAAAATGAGAGTTATGCTTGTATTGGAATTAAAGCAAGCTCTTTGTTTAAATGATTAATTTATTGAAGAAATGGGAATACTTCATAATCAGGATATGTCTTTATAGTGAAATCGATGTATGGATATTTGTGACTTATTTATAATTTTATCAGTAATTTGTTTATAGTTTTCATACTCTTAAATGATCAGCACAATTTTTTGTTATATTTTCCTCAGACTTAAAAGTTCTCTATGCCCTGATTTTTTTTATTATTTTGTTTTTATATGTAAACTATAGCTTTTGATAACTTTTTTGGTGTCCCTTTTTTCCATTACGAAATACATTATAAAAAAATAAATATTTTAGTTTCACTTAATCGAAACGAGTATTATAGAATAACTTTTAAATTAAAATCACGATATAGAAAACAAAACAAAAAAAAATAAACTAGCATTAATTACTGAATATATAGTAAAAAAATAAATATAGGCCTAGGGTAAATCAAAACGGATACAAAAACATAAAAAAGTAAAAAAAAAGGAACAGATAAATAGATATTTTATTAAAGAAAATTGTAAATATATGAAAATGAGAACAAATTTATTGAACGAAAAAAAAAAAACATAATTCTAAGATAAAATATAACAAAAAAACAAAAAGATAATTAGGTACGACAAAAGATTTAAAGTTATAAATATACATTAAACAGCAAAAAACAGAAAACTAAATTTTTATGTCGTCCTTTTTGAGACAAGGAAATAATTTAGCAAATAAGTAATTAATATTAAACAAACAAAAAAAATCAATTGTGAGATTCAATTCGTGTGATCAGTCTGAACTCTTAAAATGATTTTAAGTCATAAAAAAATATATATTAATATGAAGAAAAAAAGTTAGTTAAACAAAAAAAAAAAAAAAAAACATGATCTAAGATAAAATGAAGAAAACAATCTACTTATTATAATGATTATTTAAATGAAATGATTTAATTAAATATTACAGAAACACATGACACAACAAAATGATAAAACGTAAATATATGTATGTATGTACTACAGGAGCGATCGTAAGAGATTATATTATTTAATTATTATGCAAAAGAATTATTAATATACAACAAACAAAATATGATGAAAAAGTAAAAAAAAAATTAAAAAATACAGCAGTTGTTTTATTTTAAGTAGAACCTGAGATGAGGCGTTAAAGCTAAATAACTATCAACATTTACTTCAGAAGTTAAAATAAAATATAAACACGTGCAGGTGCATCTTATATTACTTATATTTGTTTGATTTTGTAAACAAAATTGACTGTACTCAATGAATTTAAGCTTTGGACTGAAATTACATATATCATCCTCAGGTTAAATGTGTTCATAACGTATTATTGAGGATTAGGTCAAATTCTCAACAGCCTTATAAACTATTATTCTTCAAAAAAAATCCTTTTATCCTCTTTGAATACAAAAAGTTTTTCCAATCATGCAGGCCATATTCATCATTCACATCGTTGTACAAGGTTCCTCAAAAGAAAGTTTTATATTTTTTATATTTTCATTTTTTTCTTAAAAATAATATCGTAGAAACTCATGTTCGCTGCACTCACTTAATCGAAATTACTTACATACGACGACTCAGTGATGACTGATTAAAACGCTTCAATTTTATTTAGCACCGAGAACCTTTTTCTTCTCTGTAATATTCCTTTGGGCGAACATCTAAACCCAAAAATTTCTCTCGAACATAAGTTTAATTTAAGGCAGCCAATTTCTAGAGGGAATTTCTTCCCGACACCAATATCCGAAAGATTCCCAAATAAAATATTTCAAAAAGTGCAAAATTGTCTGCCTTTTAGATGTTATCAAGTTGTTATATTTTTAAAGCCATTCGCTCAAATATAAATCCACTTCTGAAAGCGATTCTATGAGTCTTTTCTATAAGCATTTAACAATAGAACATGCTAAATTATTAAAAAATATGGTAGTCTAAAGCAAGTTGAACGACATGTTCCCATTAGTCGAATATAGTAGGCATTGAATAAACAAATATGACTCAGTACGTGCCAATAACAAGGAAATAGTTTTGATTTTTCATGTAGGTAGGTATTTGCGGATGCCTTTTGTGAGTATTCAGATTCTGCAGTTCTTTTTTTTTATGATTTTTAAAGTCGTTCTTTGTCCAGATTTTAAAAGACTGCAAAAATAAAGGCTTTTAAATCCTTTACATGTGTAAGAGTAAGGTTGGAAAACCGAGTGATGGATGAAAATAGTTTTTGGACGTCCTGAACGTTCATCATCTTCCAAGCTCTTACTTCCACGTTTTAATTCAACTGCCCAAAATTTCACTGTGGTAAATGATGGTTCAAAAACAAATATTTTATCAAAGCTCGATACTCGATTTTTTCCATTTTCACAAAAAAACTCCCATCGACTCACTCAAACGACTGTCAATTTAAAACTGGCACCCTAAAAGGCTGAAACTTTGCTGTTAAAAGATGCACAACTACATTTCCTGACTTTTATTGACGAGTGCTGCCGTCTTCACTTTGAGGTCGGAAACTTTTCAGACCGCCCTCGCACACATCTATCAGAATAATTAAAGGACAATACAATTGCAGTGGCTAGTTATCAGATTAGCACACATTTGCATTTCTCTTAAATTATTATCAGCTTCAAGACGACAGATACTCGTTATAATTCTCAGTGCATTCTCAATCTTTCGTTTAGTTTACAATAGAATTTTTGTTATTCAGACTTGTTAGTTCATATACCTACTTGCCCATTAAATTCGATACAATATCTCCTGAACTTTAAATAGGTTCCTTCCATTATTGCTGTGTAATAACGTGCAAGCAAATGTAATTCAGTTGACCCTTTTTCTATCCTTCTCATTGTTCTGAAAATTTCACCAGTCGGAGCACAACAGTACATAAGTATGCATAATGATGTGAACTTTGAACCTTTAAGATCAAGCCTTGTAAAAAGTTACTTCTTCAAACTTGAATTATATATTTCTTTATTAAAATTAAAAAAAAAAAAACAAACAAATTTCTTTCTTGAGTAACTCAAAATTAATGTATCCACCATCCTTAAAAAGGAGTACTTGGTTTTTTGATCATCTGCTTTTTTCTTGTATATGAAATGCTAAAAAGAAACAAAGGCTTGTAAAAAACTAAGAACTTCACCAGAAACAACAAACAAAATCAACCAACATTGTATTTAGCAGACATCATGAAAATGAATTTTTAGTACACGAATCAAAAACAACACAAATTTGTTCGGGTCCAAAATAAATTAAAAAATCAAAACTATTTATTAGATAAAACACAATGGGCTGACTAAAACTCCTTTTTGTTTTGTTAAATAAAAATACATAAACATTTTCCAAACTAAAGTATTTACTGCAATGTTAGGTCATAGTATGGAGTGTCCTTGCATCGTACCAGCACCGCATCCATAATCATTTGGTTCCATTCATTCGAGTACATGGAAAAGTCAGCTTTCCTAAACAGCTTTATTTTGTTTTGCGGGGCAATGTTTGAACACAAATAATAGTTTATGGCAATTTCGGTTAGTTCGGCATGGTAGTTCTTCATTGACCATTCAAGGACACTTTGGCAATTTGTTTCGTCTAATAGAAAAACCATTACATTGAATATGACTTTCTCCAGCTCTGGTATAATATACACTCGAGATAGTTCAAATGCTTCGATAACTGATTTGTACTTTTCTACAGGTGGAATGTTTGGTGGCTTACTCTGGGAACGAAGTTCAATGAGGTTGAGAAAGTATCGCAGACCGCTGGCTGAATAGGCTTTCAAATGTATCTCACCCTCGTTACCTTCGCGAAAATCGCTATTCAACATGGAGTTGAATACTTCACTCACGTCTGATAAGAGTTTCTTGTTGAAGCTCACTGAAATCTCTTCGTCATTATCGTGAACAATGAATTTCATATCACAATCGTACGATTTGGCAGATGGATTTCGATCGTCGAAGATTTGATCACAATCGAAGGATTCCTTGTCACTGTCGGGTATGGCTATGTCAAGAGTTGATTGGCTCATTGATGTAAGGGCATCAACAGCTTCGGTGGTGAACTCACTGTCTTCGGTAAGGATCATGTTAATGAGATTAAACAGCACACTGCTCTCAGTGAGAAGGTTGTAAAGAATTCGATGGTTTTTTATAATAAAGCCAACTGCTATGGAAGCCCTTTTTTGACTGGCTTCTTCGGAGCGTAGTAAACGAGCCAGTTCACCCTTGCCGTAATGTGTTTCCCCGACATTAGTTAGAGTCTCCAAGAACCCAATACCTCCGGTTTTAAGCTAAAATATAAAATTCCTATAAATGAAACGTCTTTTTTGTTTAATCAAGAAACTCACTTCATCGACCTTTGTCATTTGGAACAGCTGGTTAGCTACTCCAAGCTTGATTATCTGAGCAAAGAACTGACTTTCGCTGCAAAAACAAAAAGGGAAAGGAATGAAGACGGACGCTCCTCTGATCTTACAATCTTATTTACTTACGACAAAATATTCGTTAGTGATCCGCAAAAACAATTATTCAGCCCAAATGTATTGATAGCTTCTATTATGGTAAATAACGTCTCTGGTTTGCTTAGTTCAGCACCCTTATTAACTAATAGCGTCACTCGGTAAATAAGATTTTCAATTATATCTATTGTGCTGTTCCCCAGTTTTGGCAATTTAAGAGGTAACACATCTATAAAGGGGCAAAATCTCAATGAGTTACTTTACTATTACTGCACCATTAACTTTTTTCTTGATTTACCTTGGCTTTCGTCTTCATCATCTTCTTTGTCTAAGGCATTATCTTCTAAGTTATTTTCCGACTTACAAGCTATGTCCAACAGTTTCATTATATCAGAATCATGTGGATCAGTCTTTATATTATCATCATCATCGATTCCCTCATCATCGCTGCACACGGGTGAGTATGTTTCCGATTCCGTATCCATTTCTATTCAATGAATAGTTTTTTTTTTTAATTTGAGACTTTGTAAATGTTATGAATGATAATGGAAATTTACCTGAATTCTCTTTAAAACCACCCCCTAACGGGGACATTCCCCTCGAGCTGCAAGGACTCGAGGGCGAGACAATAGAACGAGGTGAACTGCATGGTGATTCGAAGTCACAATTGGATTCATCGCGAAGTTTTTGACTCTGGAATTGTTAGTTTTTATTTAATACTTAGACATAATGAGGTATAAATACACATCGGTTAGAGAGGATAAAAACTCGACAAATGAATTTTACTGTTTTAGATTTTTTGACAAGATCCGTCGATTCATGAGGCATAGAAATCTATCGGGACAAATAGAATCGGAGGTATTCAAAATACTGGGTTTTTTTCGACTCACCTTACATACAGATTCTATAGAATTTTCCGGTAGTTTTCTTTTTTTCGAAGTGTTTTTTCTCTCCTCTCGTTTTCGCTTACGATAGTCGTCATCACTATGCAGATAAGCATCGAGTTCATTGATTAAAATTCCAATCAACCCTTCTCGTAGCATCAAATCCATGCTAATATTGTCATATTGGAAGTTGTTGAGGACATAAAATATCTAAAACACAGATTAACAGTTATTTCAATATGTTCTATATGCAAAGCAAGTTTTGTGAAATGGACAAAATACTGACGGAAGAAATCTCTGTATGTGACTTGGATGTCCTTGCGATGTCCAAGAGTTTGCCAATGGCTCCTGATCGTCGGATTTTCGATCGATTACACGCATCTCCTGACAACATGCAAATCACATTGATGCAGTGTCTGATCTCGCTCTCAGAGAGAGGTTTCGCTGTGAAAAGAGCACAAATATACGTAAGACTAGGAAGAGGGTTTAATCTATGAGAAACTTACGCATATTCCGACAAATGAGCAACTCGCATGCGGCAACAATAGCATCGGCTGTACCTAAGGCGTGGATAGAGCTCGGATGTTTAGAGAAATTCGATAGAATCTTGAGAGCCGTCGTCCGATAGGGATTTTCTTCGGAGGCAAAGAACACCACAGCCGCGAGACTGTTTGTTCTGTTGACGACCTGAAATAGCACAACAAATTCGTATAAGAAGATTCAACGAAGGTACCTTCCCTGTCAGAGAAACTTACTTCCCAAGCTTGAAAATTCAGGTTGATTTCAGAGATTATCAGCAGGCATTTGAGAATCTCGCTGGCCAAATCGATATTCGCCTTTTCGGTTGGCATAATGTAGTCCGTACAAGCCTTGGAGTTCTTCAGGAAAGCCATATCGAAAATATCACTTCGAGGGCCTTCCAAGTTGCGAGCTACTTCCTCGAAATACTTCTCTCTATGTTGGTTTTTCTTTAGACCACCTGTCTTCTGTGGCAATTCGGGCACCGGTTCGGGGATTTCCTTGTTCTTCATTACGCCCACCAGGGTCTTCAGAACCAGAGTGAATCCTTCCGATGCCAAGAAGTGCCTCAAAAACTGCTCATCAGTCACAAGAAAGCGGCACGCTCGGAAGCACATAATTTGTGTCTGTACATCGTCGCTCTCCTCGATGATTTGGCAAACTGCCGATGCTATGGCTGGACAATGGGTGGAGAGTAACTTCGTGTTGTCTACTTTGGCAAGGTTTCCCAGGAGCCTACAAGCTCGGCACTGGATTAATGCATTCGGGATGCTTTTCAGAATCGTCGCCAATGGTATGGAAATTTTATTGTCCAAAGCCTTTGATGAAAAAAACTTGTCACAGTGAGAAAGTCCAACTAACAAAGAACTCAACAACTCACCTCGTTGCAGCAGTCAACATTTGTACAGCAATTTCCCAGAATACTGAGAACAACCTCCAGAATCTGCTCGTGGGGTTTGTTAAGGAAGCGCACCATCGGTGGAATCCCATTACACTGATGGAACATCACTATGCCGTCACAGTCTTTGACCAAATCCGTTCGTAGCTTGACCAAACCCTTTAGAATGACATTTTTGTCTGTGGAATTCTTGAGCACATCGAGAATGTGCGAGACTATTTCACGGTTCATTTTGTCGACCGTGAATTGAGGTATTTTTTTCTACAATTCAATTGGTTTTTAGTTTTTAGATTTGTGTGAATTGTGTTTTTAATACAATTAAAAACAATGAAATTGAGAAAATTATCTCAATTTTGACAGAAGATTAGGGAGGTGTTTGGGTGTGCAGTAGCAGTTGTTTGTTTGGCTTTGGTGGTTGGTGAAGAGAAATGTTGTATGACAGTTTTGTGATGGAAAGTCTATTGGCCGGTAGATGGCTTTGGGAAGTGTTATATTTAGGGCTGCCAAGTAAATAATAAATTTAACGGAAGGAATTTTGAATATGAATTTAAATGTACATTTGATTATTTAAACATTATTTACATATTATTTTATTATTAATACAAAAAGGGAAGGGAAAAAATGATTAGCAGAATACTACCTTCTACTACCTTCTTAGTAAAGTATTTAGTTCGCAATAACAGAACCTTCTTGATCACGTTCAATCTCCAATAAAATTAACTTTTCTTAAGTTTTGTAGCATTCCCAGCAACATTAGTCTTTAAAAAAGTGAAAAATCGCATTATGTATTTAATTTGAATATCTCGGTAAAACGAAAATTTTGTTTTAGTTTGAAAAAAATAACTAAAACGAGTAGGGAAGGGCTCAACGGACCAATTACCTATAGGTCTAAGAGTGTTGGGTTTTTCTGGACAGCAGCTACCTTTAATCTAACATAACACTTGGTTTGAAACTGCATTCAAAGAGTGAGACTGATTACATTAAGTAGTTCCTTATAAATGTAGCAAATGTAATCATTTTATTGACTGACTTTTCAGTTAAGTTTCTAAAAAAGTTGCTTTAATAAGGAATTAACTTTCAAGATCCTGTCGATTTTAGAACCAAGTCATTAAGATGGGGCAGATATTAAAATTTAACCCACTCACACAAGAAGGAAGAAGAGTTGGTAGACCGAGCCGAGAAGCACGTGGAGAAGAACAGTTGAGGAGGAATCTGCGAGTTTGGGAAAGAGCTGGAGGGAGCCAAAACACATCGCTGGAAACCGCACACGGCAGGTAGGAGTAGTGGAGGCCCTATGTCCCGATAGGGCACACCAACGGACTTCGTAAGTCTCAGGATCTAAGTAAGTAAGTAAGTAAGATATTAAAGTTTTGAGTGAAAACCTGCAACTAGCAGGACAACTGAAATACCTAGAATTCAAATACCTAGGTAAGATTTATTTTTACAATCTTAAATTGTAAATTAAAACGCCAATCTTTGACGCCAGTATCTTGTCAATGCTTTGCGATGCCTTTCAAAACTGGTTCCATCTATCTCCGGAAAAGGATCCCGAAGGCTCAAATAACCATTTAAATAACAACTTGGGAAGCTATATGAAATCAGTACGACATTTCAAATAAAAACCAACAGGATTTAACAGTGACCTGTATTCTCTTGTCCCTGTAATCTCAATGCACTCCATATAGTCTTACTGTTAATTAGTCTAACTCAAATTAAGAAGATTTAAATTTCTTCAAGAGCTTTATTACACTTATAGAATCTTCAGATGTTTTGAATGGTTTATATAATAAGTTGAAGATTATACAGCAGACTTGCAATTTAATGGAGGTCTTGAAGTAATTATTAAAGTCAGTTCTTACTGCATGTGTAAATATCCCTAGTTCTATCTTGGTCCTGACTCAGAAAAGTATGTTGCCCTTTTGCTAAATCCTTTCAAAACTTTCGTTTACTTAATCAAGTGGAAATATTATGCAAAAAACCAAGACACAAAGTCACAGGATTATATCATTTGATGTGTTCCCAAGCATAGTCGATAATTGAGACTATTTTTAGAAGAACTATAATTAAAATAACAATTTAAAATAAGCACAAACATCAGACTAACTACATACATTCCTTGAGAACGTATACATACGTATTGGCACTTAAATTCCTAACTGATGTCTGGCAGAGAGGATTCTCGAAGTTACATAATTTATATTTCTTTTAAAGAACGTTAACATCATCCCAAAGACTGCCACTATTTTCCAGACTTAAAAAAAAAACTACGAATAACAAACTATTTTCGACGGAATTCAAAGTAAATTGCTTGAATGGAATAATTCGAGATTCGCATTATCATTATCCGCATTTTATTCTGAAACAAGGAGGAGTTTAACCCTCACCCACCTTTGGATAAACAAAGGCTGATGTTTGAGTCATTTAAAAGCGAAAGTTACGACTATAGCCTTTTGACAGTTGAAGTAAACGGGGGACAACAATTCGTCAAGACAATTGTAAACCTATTTTTTAACTTTGTTTATTTGTTATTTGTTTAAACAACGACTGCGAATTCGATACCGATACCGATACGGATACGGATAGCAACAATTGCGGTCGTTATTTGCATTCTTAAGGCCTTAACAATAAATTTGGGGTTCTGGGGAATAAATAATTTAAGTCGTGTTCTATAGAGATTTCTTGTTATTGGTAAAGACTTTTGTACAGTGGTATATTTGAGGGTTTAATGGGGGTTAAATTTAGGGAAGCCAGTTTTGCAAAAAGCCTCTGCATCAAATTATTAAAAATCTAGAGCTACTAGTTTGTTGAAAAATTATTATTAATATTGAAGTTGTTATTTCAAGAAATATTGAAGGCCTCTAAAATTTGTTACAACATATTTTTTAGAACTCTTTCAAGTAGAAATCTTTGCAGACATTTTTCGAAAATTTAGAAAGTTTCCAAAGTTTATCTGAAAGTCGTGTTTTCTTTAGTGAATACGCTAAACCGCAAAACAACAGATTAGTAAACAAAAATGAGACATTAGTCAGTAAAAGTATTTTAGTGAATAGGTACAGAGTTTCCGATTTTGAAATGTAGGAGGTAGTTATAAGTGATGCAAAAAATAAATTTATACAAACTTGAGGGTATGTTCGCCGACATTTTTTTTTAATACTTCGTCTGCACTAAAAAGTTTTTTTGAAACTTGTATTAATGTGCTAGCTAACAACTACCAATAAAACAGGACTTTAGTTTATGTTATAAGGATAAATATCATAATTTTGTGCTTTTAAACCACGATTACACTTACAATGGAGTGGCAGTATAAAAAGGGTGACTAAAATTCAAATTGTTAAGTTTATGGAAATGTGTGTTAACTTTAAATATTTCATGCTGAAGTTGGAAGTCATATTGAAAGAGTGAGTTTTTTTTAAAACCACTAAGTTTTTGAGAATGTAGGACAGAATTATTGGCATTTCCACATTCAAACGATTAGAAAAATTCCTAGGAAAATGTGTTTAGCCAGTTTATTTTCCACCGTGTCATTAGATTTGTTTGGTAATAATAAATTAATAACACACGATACAAAAGTAATGTACACAAAAATTCATAATCGAAATCCGAACAAATATGTGCTTAAGAAATCGTTAAACAACTCAATAAATGGCTCAAGCTTTTTTCGAATATATTCCTTCTAAGCATTTTTAGTCCTTCAAGAAGATAGAACTTGGTTCTCCTTCTGTTAATGTTATGATTTTGTCCGGGGTTTCCCTTCCCTTTGAAAAATATTTCGTGTGGAAAGTCATTTTTTCTAATTGCTTTATACATTTATTTTAACAACTAGAAGGTCCGGCAAACTTCGTCTCGCCCCAATTTAATGCTGAAAATCAAGCTTTGGAAAAATATTGTTGTTCCTTATTCGATTTTAAATACAAATTTTTCATAGTTTCTAAATAGCCCGATGCCGATGTACTTCGTAAGTTTATTAAAAAATGGATCGAGCGGCAGGACAACCGATGTTCATGTCCTAGTTGTTGAAACCATCAGCATATTTGCTTTTCCAGACTATAAACTGTAACTGTGTCAATTTCAACCAATTCGGTTCAGTAGTTCTTGAGTTATAAATTGTATAACTAACATGACTTTCTTCTATACATATATAAAAAATATTGACATCTTCATCGACCGCTAGATGTCATTCCCTTAAATCTATTATTAATAATTCACATTCTATCTAAATTTCAAATATGTATGCAATTATTTGAAACAATTGGTACCTTCGGGAACAAAGGGTTAACTAATTCAAAGTTGGTTGATCTTTGCTAAAAATCACTACGTTCATGCACACAAACATCTTACGCTGTGTCCCAAGATATTAATACTGACGGGAATGTATACAAACAGACCAAAAATTGACAGCTTCTGCTTTATCCGATTGAAACGTCAAATGAATGAAAGTTCTTGAAATAGTATGGGTTTTGGGAAATCAAGAAATTTTCTAAGAAGGAATCACAGCTTAATTGGAACTTTTTTGGCAGTTAAAAGCATCATCTAACTGTCCCAAAATTCATGGTGGCTCAAGGCAGACACATAACCTAAAAACTTTCACAAACTTTTCTCCTTACAATCCAAAACGTTATCACATCCTGGTAGAGTGATTTTCAACTTAGCTAAAATCTCCTTTAAAAGTTAATTAAATTTGACATTCCAAGAATAACCAATTCCCTGGAAAAGCTATGACAGCGATTCATTATTCGGTTTATCAAGATTTCTGAAAATAATGGGTGATTTTTTAAGAGGTTTAGAACTTAAAAAAAAAAACACAAAAAATTCGAAAAAATGAATGAAATATTTATTTGAATCAATGGTTTGAACCTTGCAATTTAATGTTTAAAGATAATTTCATGCAAATGTTGACCGCGGCTGCGTCTCAGGTAGCCCATCCGCTGAGTCCAATTTTGGCATACTCTTTCACACATATCGGCCGGTATCTCACAAATGAATGCATGGATGTTGGCTTCCAGTGCTTCAATCGAAGCGGGCTTGTCCCTATAGACATTAGCCTTGACATACCCCCACAAAAAATAGTCTAATGGTGTCAAATCGCACGATCTAGGCGGCCAATTGACCGGCCCGAAACGTGAAATTAACTGTTCACCAAACTCGCCTCGCAATTGCGCCATTGTTTCGCGTGCTGTGTAGCATGTGGCACCGTCTTGTTGAAACCACATATCATGCAAGTCAAGAACTTCCATTTCGGGCAAAAAAAAGTTTGTTATCATCGCTCGGTAGCGTTCACCATTGACAGTAACGCTGCGATTCGCATCATCTTTGAAGAAATATGGCTCAATAATGCCGCCGGCCCATAAACCGCACCAAACAGTGGCTTTTTCGGGATGCATTGGTAGCTGTTGCAATGCTTCTGGCTGATCTTCACTCCAAATGCAGCAATTTTGCTTATTTACGTACCCATTCAACCAAAAATGAGCCTCATCGCTGAACACAATTTTTCGATAAAAAAGCGGATCCTCGGCCAGCTTTCCAAGAGCCCATTCACGAAAAATTCGGCGTTGTGGTAGGTCGGCTGGCTTTAGTTCTTGCACCAGCTGTATCTTAAAAGGCTTTACGCCCAAATCCTTCCGCAAAATTTTCCACGTAGTGCTGTAACAAAGGCCTAACTGCTGGGAACGGCGCCGAATCGACATTTCGCGGTCTTCTGTCACACTAGCTGATACGGCCGCAATATTTTCTTCACTGCGCACAGTACGTAAACGTGTTGGTGGTTTAATGTCCAACAAAGTAAATTTGGTGCGAAATTTGGTCACAATCTTCCGAATAGACTGCTCAGAAGGTCGAGAATGCCGACCATAAAATGGAAGCAGCGCGCGATGAACATTTCGAACCGAGCACGAATTTTGATAGTAAAATTCAATAATTTGCAAGCGTTGTTCATTTATAAGACGATCCATGGTTAAATTGCAAACCAAACTGAAGCTGTTTGACAGTGACACAAGGTACTAAACACACGTCAGCTGTCAAAACCAGTGTTGCCAAAACCAAACCAGCTAAAAAATCACCCGTTACTAATTATTCCCTATATGTATGTACATATTACATACATATATGTATATAATATGTACATACATTTATTTATTTATATGTAGCTGAGCACCTCCTTTCCACTTGTATTTACAATACATTTTAGAGTTGGTCGCTTAAAAATTAAATGTTATTTATAAAAAAAAAACTAAAATTTGACAGTTTTGGCAACTCTAAAAGCCCCCTTTCTATTATTATTTATTTTTAATAAAGTTATTTCAAACTTTAAAAAAGTTTAAAATAGGATATCAACCTATTTCCTTTTTTTAAATTTTCTTAGTTTTTGTGCATTTTTCTTTATTTTTTTTATTGACAAACCTTCTACGAAACATTTAAAAGAAAGATGAACTAAATCGGTTTAGCCGTTCTCAAGTTATAATGTGACCAGAAGAAAAAAGGGTTAATTTTCATGTTATTATTAGATTATTAGATCTGTAATTGGATGCAACGCCCTTGAGTAAAAAATTTTAGCTTTACCATTCTATTAAATTTCATTACTCTACAAGAGTTGAAAAATAAGTTCAATTTAAACCTACACTCTCTAAAAGGAAAATATCAAATATTCGATTTATTTCTCTTGGGTTTTCCATAAGACTTTGAGCGAAATTTCAAGGTCCTACGAAATCGAGAAGAATATTCGATGAACTTTATGACTGAAAAGTCAGTGACGTGACGGTAATTGCAATTCTGTCAGTAATTTATCTCAGGAACCACTAGTCCTATAGAGTTGACGTTTTGAAAGATTCTAGTTCTCAGCTAGCCTAGCAAACATTGAAGTTTCTAGCTTTATCTGTCCTTTAGAGAAAGGCGCGAAAATAATGCTTCTTCTAAAAAGGGTGAAGGATCTTCCAAGACATTTTATTTACGAAAATATTTAAATAAATAAAAATAGAAACCATTGCTTAACTGCTTTCATTACCAATTAAATATTAATAAAAAAACGTTATTGTTTCATTCCTTATCAACAATTGTTATACTTACTAAATTTTATAATACCAATTTGATAACAACACGCACTAGCAGTGGCTAATCATCATTTATTTTATGAAAACATGAATTTATTAATAATTGAAAAGCAAATAATAAAATGTTTCACTTTAAATAAGTTCTTCCTTTAAACAAATATGGTACTTCATTACTAGGCTATTAGTGAGACTGAGTTTTATTTAAAAGTTAAATACCCCACTGTACACGACGAATTACTCATACGCGTTTCAGGTCAGGTCGTTATTTATGACGAAAATAAATCGAGTTTTGTTTTGTATTTAATTCTTTTTTTCGGTTTATTAAGACGTGTTTGAATTCATAAACAATTTCAATTTGTTCTTTTTAAATAACCGAATTTTTGCCAAAATAAACATACAATTTCGGCTTTGAATAAATATAAATGAAAATGAGAAAAAAACCGAGACTTAACGTATAACGTGTGGAATTTATTGTTAAGTTCAATTCAAAGGCGCGTAAAATTTGAAACGACTCAAGCGTCGAGTCACACGTTATTGATAATGACGATGACGGTAAGTAATTATTCGTATGAACGTTTTTATTTTTTTTTATTTCTAATTTAATGTATTTTTTATCAATTTGGCCCACATAAAGTTTAATTGTGTAGTTTTTTTTTCGTATTTGTTTTTAATGTCAGGTTTTTGTTTTGGTTTACAATTAGTCGAATTAAGCAAACCATGTTAAGTGTGAATAAATTTTGAGTACCTATGCATTGCGGTGTAATCGTGTTTGACAATCAAAACAATGCAAATAAAATATTACCATCAAACTTATTTTAATTGAAATTGACAATTATTTTGAATGTTTTTATCTTTTCAATCAATTTAGTGCAAGGTAAGAGTCAGTTCAAGTGCAATGTGAATCAAAATAGACAGAATTAAGACTTTTAATTATAGAAATCAAGATAGTTCGTTGTCTGAACGAATTCTTTTATTAAATGCAGAAAGATTTCGACATACTTATTTTCTTGAATCTTCTGCAGAAGATTAGATTAGATCAGTCTATGACAAAACTTTGTGCTTCCAAAAACAATCTTTAACCTTGTGATCACTTCATATTTGTGGTTTATTAATTGACTTAATTATGTATCTTTAGCATAACAATAAGTAGATTAATTTTAGAACATCTCAATGAACTATTTCTGCGTTTAAGTGTGGTGAAATCATTTGAATGATCTTATCAAAACATAATTCTTCCCCAAAATAAACATCAAACCATAAAAATCCATCAAAACCTAAAACTTTCACAAAAATCGTTGTGCAAGAAAAAATTTAAGAAAAAACAAAAACCACACAAATTATTACCCTTTAAGAATTTTTTAATTTAAATTTTGTTGTATATGTTACGACACACGATTTATATTTAACGACTCATTAAAGTTTGATTATTGAAGAAAATCTTGCAAAGATCCAACACAATTTACATCGTAAATCTTCGTGTTGTATATAAAAGAAACAAAATTTCAATTTTACGCTTTTAAATTTTGAAAAACTTGAGGTTTTTGTGCGGAGTACCTGAACTTTTAATGATTATAATGTGAGGATCATGTTGAACGAACGAGATCATCAGACAGTCTTTATTGGAAATGGAAACTATCTTCATCTAAAGTTTATTATTTTGATGTGCTATAAAATTTCTTTTTTTTTTGGTTTGGTTTGGTTTGGACTAATTTTTAAGAGCCACTTAGCATATGAGTGCAAAAAAGTTTCAATGAACTTAAAGTTTTCAATTTTTTTTTAAATTAAATAATGCTTATTTGCTTATATCACCTTTAGGTAAGGTAGCAGTTGGGAAAGATTGTTCTTTGAATGGAAATTTCGTGTGAAAAAATGACGTATGTACATATGTGAAGATACTCTTTCGTTGGCATTTGAATTGATGTGAATATTTTTAATAGGTTTTTGTAAAAAATCAGAATAAGATGATCGCACGCAATTTAAATGAATTACAAAAAGGAAGTTAGGGTCATGGACTTGTAGTGAGGTATGACTAGTCATGAAATGATATTAAGGTCAATAATAATGTTTACATTTTAAAACCACTTCAAATAACTTCTCCATGACTGGATCGAACAAATTTTCCCTAAATGTCATGAAATGTACTTATTTAAGTTTTGCGTAAGATTTTGTGAGAAAATTTCATCATCATCATCGGATCGACAACCGGAATCCGGTATATTAGCATTATTCAACAGGTCTCTTCCTTTATCCCGATTGCGACCTAAGTTTGCTTTGTTATCAATTAATTCAATATGATTTCAAGCGATTACATAGTTTAGGGTAAAAATATATTCTTCTTATTTTATCAAAACTTTACCTAAGTGATTATTAATATCATAATCTAATGTAGTTAGATTCTGCGAAAGAATAAATAAATGTTTGAGGTTAAATGAGTGAGGTAAAATGATTCATTCTACTGTGTATTTAACTCGGCACCATTTTATTAACTTCCCATAGGGAGTTATTGTAATCAGTCCGATTTGTCAAATTGAAATTTTTGACAAATCTGGACGTTTAATGGTTCCTAGAATCTAAATCCGTCATTTGTGGAGAGATGTCTGTGTGTGTGTGTACGTACGTTCGTACGTATGTACGTATGTACGTATGTACGTATGTACGTATGTACGTATGTACGTATGTACGTATGTACGTATGTACGTATATACGTATGTTAACGGTATCTCGAGAATGAATAAAGATATCAACACGAATTAAATTTTATTCAGGAACGAGTAATACTATTGACTTCAAATAAATTTTATTGTGTCAATTGCAATGTGACACAGGTGTGGTATAAATTTGACAATAATTTAACATACCGTTATTTTTTAAAAAAGTAAAAACTAAAAAAAAAAAATTTTGGAGCGTAAATAAACAATGAAGGAAAAATGATATCATCTTAACAACAATTTATGCTATGTGAAATGTGATCTTTGATATCTGGTAAAATTTTTGAAAAAATTGAATCGACAGTTTTTTTACAAAAAATAAAAAAGTACAAAAAATTCTGCCAAAAGTTGGGAAAAAGTGTGTTTTGACTTGAATATCTCGAGAATGAGCACCGGTATTGACTTCAAACTTATTTGTGTTTATACAAATAATTATTAATATATGCACCAATTTTGACAAATATCAAATTGACAGTTTTTTTACGTAAAATAAAAACTAAAACCGAAATTTACAGAAAAGTGACAAAAATTGTTTTTCGACTATCATCGCAACAAGCAATTGACTCAAATGTATTTTGTTTTCAACATAATGCATTTGTTAATACCTTAAAAAAGGTAAAATATTGACGAATATTAAATTGACAATTTGGACAATAAATACAAAATGGGAAGTTATCAGTGTGGGTCGCACCCAGCCTCTTTTTTATTTTAATAATCAGACACTTGTGGTCCTTCGACCATATTTGAGGACAGACAACAGACATTTAATGCCGGGCGACGAGTTAGACCCATGGGTTGCATTTTCGGGTCAGGGTTGCGTGGGTTCAGAGAGGGGTTTGATCAGTACTCCCTCCCAGGATTCAAACCTCACTTCGATCGAAGCAAATCTACTCCAGTTTTAAGGGAGAAAACATATCTACTTCGCCACTCCGATTTTTTTCAGATCTGCTCCTTTTTTCCACACTAAAAAATTGTTTAGCCAAACCATATAAAAAGCAAGTATCTACATTAATTATATATTTACATAGGTATATTTCCGTTAAATACATTTTTGTTAGAAAAACAGTTTTTGAAAACTTGAATATTTCTTTCATTTTCAAATCAACTTCGGAAATTTTTGATTTACTTCACTTTTGCTGCAAATCTGTTCAGAAATTTTGTTACTGAGGTTCGAACCCTGCTCTCTCCTGAATGACAATGAGACATAGCAGACATTGTATTCCTTATTTCGTCCTGAAGTAGAACCCATTCACCCACACTATAGGCACATTGAATTTTTGAAAATGTTTAGTAAATTATTGATGAATAATATATAAAAAAAGTGGGCCTAAATGGCTACCTTCTGGAACATTTGAAAACTCAGTACCATAAAAGTTGATCCAATCAAGGATTTTTGAATGGAATCCTAAATTTTGTAATTTCTTTATCGAAATTTGTTGATGTTATATGTAAAGTTCTTTGGGAAAATCAGTATACATAACATAAACTTGAAGTCACTCTTGCTCTGAATCTAAAAAAAGGTTGTTAAAAATTTCATCATATGGCTACACTAGTCTCTATTCAAATTTCGTCCTCCATAAACTACTAGGATTATTAGGAACCACAAGAAGATTTTATTATCTAGCTCTTTATTCTCTCGCTTTATCTTGAAGAGTAGATTGACAGGCCAAGAAGTGGTTGTGCATAGCCTAAAATCTCATAACTTATTTTTTTTCAAAAAAGTAAAATATAAAAATAAGTTTGAAAAAGACGTTTTCTAGGTAAGCAACAGATTAAAAATACATCTAAGTTCACATTGAACTAGCGTTTGGTCAAAATTTTAGGTTTGAGTTAAAAATATTAGTAAATGAAAAATTAATTTAATTTTGAATTAACATATGGTTGCAAGCGTGAGAAAAATTTATCAAATTCATACGTTTTGTATGTTAAGATTTGAAGAATTTCCTATAGGCTTTCAGTGGGAGCTGGGAATCAATGATTCTATCTTAATATATATAAATTACGTGTCACGTTGTTTGTCCACGATGGACTCCTAAACTACTTAGCCGATTTTAATCAAATTTGCACACCGCGTTCAGTTTGATCCAACTTAAAAGATAGGATAGCTTACATCTCAATTTATGATCGCAATATTATTTTATTGCAAATTATTTGACTATTATTTGATAGCCACAATTATATGTTATCTCCAAACGATTTTATCAGATAGCGACAACTGTGCACTGGATTGAGTAAGTTAAGATTTCAATAGATGCAGCTACAACTTGATAGCATAACCACCACATGTTGCTGAGGCTAAAGTATAGGTTAAATTTATTTTGTATAGTGAACCAAAATACAGTGAATTTCAATTTTTCCATTTTTGGTGTTAGCGTTAAGTATTATCAAATAGTTATATTTGAAATACATACATATATATAATATGAAGGCTATTGTTTACCCCGGTAAAATGTATTTTTTAGGATTAAACATTGACCAAGTTTTACATAAAAATTGAAGCAATCTGCGGTTATTGTTTTACAGAAAACAGATGTTTTCAATAACTTCTATTGTCCTGCCGATCAATACTCTTTTTAATAAACTTACGAAATTCACTGGGCCTTATAGAAAAAAAAAATTGTTAGGGAAATCTAATAAGCAACAATAATATTTTTCCACAACTTGAGTTTCTCCATTTAATTGGGGCAAGACGAAGTTTGCGGGGCCCTCTAGTTATATTTTATATTTTTATTTTTTATAACGGGTGATTTTTTAGCTGGTTTGGTTTTGGTAACACTGGTTTTGACAGCTGACGTGTGTTTAGTACCTTGTGTCACTGTCAAACAGCTTCAGTTTGGTTTGCAATTTAACCATGGATCGTCTTACAAATGAACAACGCTTGCAAATTATTGAATTTTACTATCAAAATTCGTGCTCGGTTCGAAATGTTCATCGCGCACTGCTTCCATTTTATGGTCGGCATTCTAGACCTTCTGAGTAGTCTATTCGGCAGATTGTGACCAAATTTACTTTGTTGGACATTAAACCACCAACACATTTACGTACTGTGCGTAGTGAAGGAAATATTGCGGCCGTATCAGCTAGTGTGACAGAAGACCGCGAAATGTCGATTCGGCGCCGTTCCCAGCAGTTAGGCCTATGTTACAGCATAACGTGGAAAATTTTGCGGAAGGATTTGGGCGTAAAGCCTTTTAAGATACAGCTGGTGCAAGAACTAAAGCCAGCCGACCTACCACAACGCCGAATTTTTGGTGAATGGGCTCTTGGAAAGCTGGCCGAGGATCCGCTTTTTTATCGAAAAATTGTGTTCAGCGATGAGGCTCATTTTTGGTTGAATGGATACGTAAATAAGCAAAATTGCCGCATTTGGAGTGAAGATCAGACAGAAGCATTGCAACAGCTACCAATGCATCCCGAAAAAGCCACTGTTTGGTGCGGTTTATGGGCCGGCGGCATTATTGGGCCATATTTCTTCAAAGATGATGCGAATCGCAGCGTTACTGTCAATGGTGAACGCTACCGAGCGATGATAACAAACTTTTTTTTGCCCGAAATGGAAGTTCTTGACTTGCATGATATGTGGTTTCAACAAGACGGTGCCACATGCTACACAGCACGCGAAACAATGGCGCAATTGCGAGGCGAGTTTGGTGAACAGTTAATTTCACGTTTCGGGCCGGTCAATTGGCCGCCTAGATCGTGCGATTTGACACCATTAGACTATTTTTTGTGGGGGTATGTCAAGGCTAATGTCTATAGGGACAAGCCCGCTTCGATTGAAGCACTGGAAGCCAACATCCATGCATTCATTTGTGAGATACCGGCCGATATGTGTGAAAGAGTATGCCAAAATTGGACTCAGCGGATGGGCTACCTGAGACGCAGCCGCGGTCAACATTTGCATGAAATTATCTTTAAACATTAAATTGCAAGGTTCAAACCATTGATTCAAATAAATATTTCATTCATTTTTTCGAATTTTTTGTGTTTTTTTTTTTAAGTTCTAAACCTCTTAAAAAATCACCCATTAGTTGGTCTTTTTGAAGACTTTTTGACCCAGGTTATTTCACAATCTTCATACATTTTTTGTATAACGTCTCCTCTCCGGGATTTTCAATAATATTCCCTTAGATTTTTTATTCGAAGTCAACTAAAAGGCTGAAGTGATCTTTAATTAAATTAAAAGAATTGAATTTTATGAAAATTTTTGTATAACAAAATACTATTTTTTAGAGTAAAATAATGTATTAATTCTGATAGAGAGGATAAACTTTGGGCATCTAATGATCTTGATTTAAGGAGCATTTTAATATTAATGAAAAAGGTTAAACTGTTCTTAACTACCATTTATCTTAATCTCTTCTTTAAATAAAAGTTTAAATTGAATCTTATTTATGGAATTTTTTTTCTTAAGCTGGCATATTTTCACTTAAAAAAAAAAGACATTTTTACCCACTTCTACATTACACATAATGTATGCTAATAAAGTTGTTCTTTAATATCTTTAAGCTGAAAGGCAATTATAAATCTTTATTGACTAAAGAACAATAAAACGCTAAAAATAGCTTTGGCATTGCATTTATTGCAGCTAATTCTTGGGTAAATATAAAAATCATAAACTGACATAGTATCTGCGGGTTACCATAAAAGCCCCCGCGCAAGATAGATTTTCAAAGAACTTTAGATATTACAACATTAAAGGTAAATTTAGATGCATTTAAACTTAAAAAAAAAAAGCACACAAATTCTAGTTACTTAAACATAAAATTAAGGCTGAATATGTTGAGAAATAGTAAAAGATTAATAGAAATATTAGAACTCCTTCAAATATTGAATGAACTGAAATCAACAACAACAAGCAGTTATTTAAGTTTAACCCCTTATGTTATACAAAATAATAAATTAAAAAATAGATCAAAAGTTCAAGAGTGTGGAGTGATTTGAAAATTATATCATTTCCAACAAAATTATTCAAATCTTTTGTATAAATTGAATTGTATGTTTCCGTGTCATAATGAGGAACATAATGGCGTTGATATTGTTGTAAAATTGGCTACATATGTATTTTAAATATACTTTACTTTCCTTTTTATTTAAGGGTTGTTAAAAAGCCAGGAACGTATTAAGAGAAGGGGTCTTTATAGGGTTTATGTCCATACAAAAACTGAAAAAAAAACATTAGTTTATTTTTTTATAAAAATTATCCACAACAATTTTGAATAAATGTCAAAGAATTTTATTGAAGCAGCGCAGCGTTTAATTATTTCTTTAAAAGTACATGTGAAATTTGTTGACATACTTTATATTTTGACAGGAAATTATCCCATCAAATGAAGTTCTATTAATTCAGTCTCTTTCAAACTGTAATATAATCTAAAATCCATAATTCGAAATTTTATAACGTTTTACTATCTTTTGATTTGTAGTACCCGTGGCGTGATGGTTAGTGCGCATAGGATTATCAAGTCAAGGGTCTGGGTTAAATCCCTGTTTGACTCAAGCGGGAAATTGACAAATCTTCCAATTCTTGTCATAAAACGTGCTTTCTCAAAACCAGCTGTAGCGCCACCTAATTTATTTAATGTAATTTACCCTTTTATTTAACTTAGACTTGCTGCTAACAATCATGACATTTGGGTCGTGGGTGGCAGCAAATGTTTTTTTTTTGAATAATAAAAAACTGAACAACAGTTTCTTACTCAAAAATACAGATGGCTTACTCTAGTCCCGGTGATTTTTTTTGTATAGTTTAGCATTAAGCCAGGATTAAAAACGTAGAAAGAAAAAGGTCTAATCCACAATCATGTGTAGTGCATGCTTTAAGCCTAAAAGACTTAACAAGACAAGGAGTAGTAAATAAGGTTTATTTTAGTTCCTATGCAGCCATTTACTGGGGATTACTTCGTTCTTGTAAAATTTTAAAAATGTCAGTTTTGTTTCAGTATCTATCTCGTACCCATATAAAAGAGTTTCGTTTTGGTCCCTCATTTTTATTTCGTAGTTTCATTTCATCACGAGTTTTTGACATTACAAACCTAATATTTGTTCCCAAATGTAAAAAATAAACTCACCACAAACATTGCCAAAACACAAAAGACTTTTCTGCCTTAACAAAATAAAAAGTTATAAGAAATTTCTTTTCCTAAATGTTCATTCAAATTCGGTTACTATGCACACGTCACTAGTTTGAAGGTAGCAATTTGACATTCATTTTACCATTGAACTAATGAGCTTGAATCTTGTAGAGTGACACTTAACTCTCTCACTAAATATATATGTTACTTCACAATTTTTTGTGTGTGTAATATATTCTAATAATTTGGTATTACTTCATAGGAATTACTTCTAACATGTCAAACACAATATTTATGCTAACAACAATTTACTGCTTGTTTAAATGATGAGTTTGATTTTATTTTAAGTCAACGAAGGAATTAAAAAAAATACATTAATACTACTTTTATCATTAAAAACTAGTGAATGATATACCATATGTATGTTTCCTACTTTAAGGATATATGCGACATTGAAACAAATCCAAAACATTGCCAAACATTATTCAAAAATCTATTGTAAACATAATACAAAAAAAAACATCCTCTAGTGTTTAATTTGGTCGCCAAAATATGACATTCGATAATGACAGTACTTTACATAGAGTGATTTTCTGAATATGAGGTTCAAATGTCAGAATTAAGTGATTCTAGCTATTTTCTTCTTTTCTTCTTTAATTTATATAAAAATTCTCCTCTCTTGCCCTTATTAATAAATCATTATAAATTAAAAATTATGACCAATTTTTAAAAAAATATTTCAAAAAACAAACAACTTCAATTAGTTGCATATTCACCCTCCCATCTACGACCCTGACCCATTGCTTATTATTTCCACAAGCGCCTTGTGATTATAGTCGTATAATCTGATTTTTGTTGTCCCTATACAACAAGAATAAAAATAAATAAAAAAACATTCTCTCATTATTTGGGTTGAGTATTTCAAAAGAATTGTAAGTTATTCTTTGAACAATGCTATCAAAAATAAAACTGAATTCATACTCCAAATAAAAAAGCAACAGCAAACTGTGTGCTTTTCAATGTTGGCGCCAATAAAGTTCAAAACCTACCTTAAACCACCCTCTCAAAACATATCAACCCACAAGATAACAAAACAAAAAAATAATATCTACAACAATCAGCTGATAAAATTTAAGATACAATTTGAATTTCATTCATAACAACGAAAAAGCTTTTTTTCCACTCTAGCAACATGTTGCTGCAATCTCGATAGAGAGAGATTGTGTCTAAGCGTTTCTATTTCACTGTCGGCACTTTTTCCATTCAATTGAATTTCATGGATTGTTCGTAGTAAAAGACATCACTAAAAAAAAGACATTTGCCGGCATTCAAACAATCAAAAATGTATCTAGCAGTGGACGAGATAAAACGCCGAAAACTTGCATCGCGCTGGTGCGGTGCGATATGGCGACAACGACGACGACGACCGGCAATAGATGGATTCGGATACAATAGTAAAGTTTTCCTTCTTACGATTCAGTTTTATCGAAAATGTCTTCTATAACGGTTCGTTGTGCGGAACTTGAATTTTGAAATCATTGCCATATTTAAATGCAGACAAAAATAAATAAATAAAAATTATTCATTTGAATTTTGTAAGTCTTAAATAAGTCAAGATTAATTTAATTTTGGATTCGGAAGTTTTTTTTTTTAATTTTGATATGAATTTTAAACTTAAATTTGTTGTTTTAGGAAAATAAACAAACAAAAAGTGCAAGTGAATAAAAAGAAAGTCAAACTGTGGTTAAAAAAAAATTTTGAATTGATTATCTAAGTTGGCCAATTGATAAAATTGGAGTTAACCTAATTTTATACAAAACATACATTCACTTAGTTTTATAAAAATCTACATAATTTGAAAAAAAAATCGAAATAAAATAATCTTAATGTCAGTTTGTGAGATTAAATTTAAGAAAAAGTAATAAAATTGAACTAGAATCAATTACCTGCCTAATTAATTAATTAGTGAATTAATAAAAAATAAACTTTTTTTTACATAATAAAATTAGTTCATTTGAAAGAAAAAAGTGCAAGTGAGTCAGTCGAATCAAGCTTTAAGTGAAATATCAATTAAAGATAAATAATTCAGAAAGATTCAAACAGACTTTCGAGGATTAGAAAGCCTACAGCAAATAATTGCATTCTGGATATTTAAGGGGATAAAAATAGAAAAGAAAGGTGAGTTCAAAAAAATATTAATAACCCCGAATTTCAGAATCGAAAACACTTCCGTAATGAAAACAAAGCGAAACGAAAAGAATTAAATGTGTCATATAAATTCCGCGAATAAATAAAACCCTCAACTTATGTTTCGTGATTAATTTAAATTTATTATTCACTGAAGATTCACCTTAAAACACACGCAAACATAAAAAAAAACCCAAATCAAATCAAAGTATGCTCGCAAAAAATAAAAAAAAACATCTTCATCATGTTGAATGAGAGATTTGTATAATCAAATTCTCCGACACCTCAATCAAATTCGAAAAAATTGAAAGATACTAAAAAAGTGTGTGGGGGCGTATACTTAATATTTTGTGTTCTTCTGTTTTTTTTTTTAATTTTTAATGCGTGTTATAGTGACTATTTGTTTAATTAGTTTAGAGATTTAACGATTATCACTTTGATCAGTAAGCACTTCATCATCTTTCGTCACCTTTGCCTGCCCACGAAGCCAGATGGCGCTGTGGTTGGATCACTTTATGGTCCTCGTGAACACTTTAATCGTGCTGTTCTATGAAAATATGAATCTGAATCTTAACAACTTAATTAAAATTAACGGTTTTGTTTTGATTAATCCCCCGTTGTAAATATTCAGACATACGGAGGAGGCTGATGGCAAATTGAATGGATCTGGATTATTATCTAGTTGTTGTTTTGTTTTTCTGTGTTTAACTTTTAAAATGATGCTTTAATCTGTTTGATCAACTTCCCTTACAAACCCTGGCAGCAGGTGCAACAAACTTATCATCTTCTGACCAGTTGGGGTGGGGATTGGGGGGAGGGTGGGTGTTGGATTATAAGGCAGCAATTGTTACGGAATATAATATAAAAAATCATTTTTGTACGTGCGAGAGGAGTAATGGGTGTTTTCTCATTTTGTAACATTTTTTTTTTGTGAGACGGTGGGTGGAAATATATTGGAAAATTATTCAAAAACTGTCAGATATTTTGAGTGAAATAGAAATGTAATAAATTAAAGGAATTTAAATTAAAAAAAAATGAAACAAAAGCCAAACCAAATGAATTTAAATTGAATTTTTTAAATATTGGAAATTTCTACCATATTTTCAAGTGGGTGCGGTTTTATAACTTGAAAGAAATTATGAATGACAGAATTATGGGCAATAGGTCGTATGTCAAAAACTGTATCAACATCTGGTAGAGAACATTTTATGGGTTTTCTTTGGAAAACGATTTTAATCGTTTAAATTAAATTAAATGAAATAAAAAAGTCATGGATTAGTTGAGATGAGTGTTGAAAGTTTTTTTTTTTATAAATAATTTTTATGTTTTATTTTTGAAGCATAAATAATTTAGTTTTAAATCAGGTGAAAGTAATAATTAATGCAACGATACTATAATCTTATGGTTTGAAAATATATAAATTAATTTTGACATTGCATTATAAATAACATTAATGTTGAATGTTGTCACACGAATACAAGATTTATTATTATATTTAATTTACGAGTAACACGTGTCGTGTATCTAGTTGTTCACAATAAATAGAACAGCAAAAGTTCTTATTTTTATATTAATATTTTAAGAAAATTGGACTCAATGTTTTTAACTATTGATGTTAAAATTAAAACGACAAGTTTCAATTTTAGGGTTTTTCAATTACACTGGTCAAAAAAATAAAATTTGTTTTCGGTTAACTTTTCCAAATGTTTTTTGTCCTCAATTAGAATCTCACCTTGCGTTTTTTCCATCATGTCAGATTTTTTGAGGTTGCTGGCATAATTCTTAGCAAAATATTTTAACAAATTTTTATCTTCGATAAATCTTCAAAATCTTTTTGGAATTTCACTTTGTATTTGGAGATTCTCATTAGTCATAAATGGCTTATTAATTAGTTAGTCTTTATTTGACTCCACCATATATGAATAAGGCCCTATGTCCCGCTAGGGAACACCAACGGACTTCGTAGGTCTGAGGATCTAAGTAAGTAAGTAAGTATATATGAATAAACCATGAATCTTAAATTTTTCATTTTTTGTTGATAATTTCGAATCGAAACTTTGGTTTAAGCCCAAATTTTTAAAATTACCGTTTTTCATGTTTTTTAATATATTTCAAAAAATTGAAGAAGACAGATGCAATAAAGAAGATTTTTTAAAAAGTAAATGAGAAACTTGGGATCTGCAAAATCATTATTAAAAAAATACTTAAATTCATGAAGTAGTTTTTTTTCAATGAATCAACCTCAAAAAGTCTCATTTATGGTGTTTTTTAACGAGTTTTAAAAGGTGATATCTCAAAAACCTAATGTGATAGAGCGAATTCAAATCCTTCGGAAGAGTATAGTAAAACAGTGTTGAACAATACCTATTTTATTTGACTTTTAAAGTGCGATCTATGTACATGTTTGAGCCTTATTTTTTTGGTTTAAAATTTGAGACCTTCCGATGTCGAAAAATAAAACTAAGAGCTTTTTCAACTTTTAGCCGAAATTTAAACTTTTGTATTGCTGTCGAAATTTTAACTAGTTACAAAATTTTGAATTCGAAATCCTATTTTCAAAATTTTTCATTCCATTCTGAATTTGTAATTGCTTGTAATTTGTATCCTCGGTTTTATTTAACTAACTATTTAACTATTTTTGAAAGTTTTTTTCTTTTCTGGTTTTATTTAATTAGAGGAATCCGGACATCTTGATATTTCTTTTCTTTTGAAAGTAAAAAACTATATTATACGGATTTTTAGTAAAATAGAAACACTAAAAATTCCTTAATGAAAAAAAAAAAACTGAGTTTTATAAATTTAAAAAAAGTCTGTTTAGATTACTTAATTTTGCTTAAAATATAATACCAGCTTTTAAGCACGCATGTGTCAAAGTTTTTTAGCTTACTTAATATTGTTTTAACATAATTTCATATATTTTTAAGGAATATTTCTTCAAAACGGATTTAAAAAAAAAAAAACCAAATGCCAAATTTTGTACAATGTCAAAATATTCATGAAAATTGTTAGACCAAACATTAGTTCAGCAATTAAAGAACATAATATAGTTCCCAAGAACTAGGTTTGTTTTTTAGTAGTTCAAAGATTGCTTGCTTGTTATTTCCAATAAGTTCTGGTATATTACCGCATGTCATTTTGCAACAATAATGTTTGGAGTTCCCATCGACATCTTTCATAATTTAATAAACATTCTTACGAGTAAGTTCTAAAATAGCATAATATTATAATCCATAGAAGATGAACAAGATACCTACTTAAATTACAGAGTCCTTAAGATTATTTTACTTTGAATTTTTTATATTTGTATTGCAAATATTATTTTGTATCAAGAATTCAATTTTAAAAACAACAAGATCTCATTTTTGAAATGCTTATGTCTAAAAGATATTGTGTTAATATATCAACTATCAATAAATTGTCATAATCTTATATCTTTTAATAAAAATCTAAAAATAAATAACCACATTTCTTCTATTCCAATTTTTTTCTTTAAGGCTTGTGTTCCTCAGGGTTCAATCCATTGACCTCTACTCTTTTCCTTATCTACGATAAAAGTGAACTTTTTAAACTTTGTGAAACATTTATATTAAGTTTAATTTCGAAATCATTTTGCTAGTACATAATATGAATCTTGATTTAGTTCGATGCAAAGGAAACCTTCTAAAGTCATAAAGAAGCTAAGCTCCATGTTAATATTAACCTGAGGTTTTAATTTTTTGGTTCACCTGTCTTGATCATCCCATAATTTTTATATTTTAGAATGTCCTTCCACCAAAAAAATAGAACAGAGATTAAAGTAAAAAAAAACTCAGCAAATCTGGATTTTTCCACTTCGTTTTTTAAGGTACTTTAATAGTATACTTTCCATAAATTCAAATTAAAACCTCCCACTTGTGTTCCTCTCCAAAAACAAAAGAAATTTATATCAAAATATGATTTTAGCGTATTTTGCGTGTTTTTAATTTATTACACGTACAAGTACATGCCTACACCTTGACAAACAATCCCACCCACTCACAGTTTCTATATACAAGTCTGTATGTAATATATTTAAGGATACAAAAAATTACAAAAACATTAAAACAAATCCAGAACTTAAGGACGTGAATAAATTTATCACTAATATAATTTTCTATACTAAATCCTTAACTTATATATAGAAGTCAAGAAATACATCTATAGACCAAAATATCTTAAGCTTCAAAAAAACAACAACACACAAATACATATGTAAGTGAACAACTTTTGTAACAATATTATTAAGACTTTATGCGGTTGAATTTAAGGAGACAAAAAAAAAACATAATATCTTTAATGTCCTTATTTGTTATTTTGTTCGGAATCAACTTCAGCCAACAACGAAACGCCAGACAGGACAATTTAAGTTTTGTTGACACAAAAGATACAAAACGAGATTGAATTTCAAACTTAGATACTGACCAATCTTAACAACAAAGGGAGGAATGGATGCGAATGCGAAAAAAGAGGAGATGAAGATTGATTTCGTAATTTCCTATTTTTTCTGTTTTTTTTTTTTCATTTGACTTGAGATACTTAAGTGTTTTGCACTTGATGGAAAAGTAGTTCGTTTTGTTTTTGTGAATAAAAAAGTGATTATTATGTACATTAAAAAGAGATTTGCAAAGTGATTTCTTTTGTTACTTATTAAAATATTATTTGTCTTATCAATTAGTGTCAGGTGGTGGGGAAAAACAAATGACAAAATTTCAGGAATTCTACTTAAATAAGACTTCTGAATATTTACTTCCTACAATTTAAGTTTAAAATTAAATAAAAATAATTGTTTTGTTAATTTTCACACCCCAAACTTAATCCCAATTGAGTGAAATTTAGTTACATCTAATTAATTATTCTTAAAATATTTGTTTATAATTTCAATGAAATATGCTCTTAACGTTGAATAAACCACTTGGTGCTTGTAACGCCAGCCCCCCCTTTCCAACTTCGCAAGAAGCATGAATGTGCAGAGTAATTTTTTCGGGGGTGATTAATTAATTTAATAAATTGTTGGTATTTTTCATGCGTGAGAAAAAAAGAAGAAAATATATTTCTTCAAATTTATCAATAAAGCGATTAATTATGTTTTAAGATTGAATTCTCATTCTGTTAAACATTCTCTGTTGCACAGTCAGTAAAGGGTTTCCTTAACTTTACGAGAATTAAATAAGGAATAATAAATAGGGATGAAAGTAAAAATCTATTTAAAAATAAAATTAATTATTCATTTGCTACTAAAATTATTACACTATAAGATATTACTGAAACCTCTGCTTTTGCTTCAAAAAAATACAATTTCCTTAATCTTCAAAACTGCAACACTAATTTTGAAAATATGTTGCATGTGTATTCAATCATAGTTTTAGGTAGGTACTTGTCCTAAAAATATGGCTGAATTTGGTTTATACAGTGTTGAATTTCATTCTATACAACTCGAATAGTTAAAAGCTTGTTGGAATAGACATTAATTTGAGTTGAAAAAAAATCTGATTATTTTAAATGGAGTTGAAGTGAGTAGGGAGCTATATTTCATTTTTAGTTTTCCGGTGGGTTGCAAAAACACAAATGGACGACGGAACACGCGAATATGAATGATTGATCTCGCTATGTTTCGCTTTGTTTATTGTCACCCCAAAAAATACAAAACTTGATTCAATTGCAGCAAGAAAAATAACGCACTTGCTCAATAGAAAAGGACATCTGTCAAATTGTGCAAAGCCTAAGTCACGCGATCTATCTACAAAATTAAAAATC
Source organism: Scaeva pyrastri (assembly GCA_905146935.1). NCBI lineage: Eukaryota > Metazoa > Arthropoda > Insecta > Diptera > Syrphidae > Scaeva > Scaeva pyrastri. The sequence continues at coordinate 133,476,243 of LR989927.1, forward strand.
AATTTTCCAAAATGTCGGAAAATTACATTTTTTGAAGGTTTTCTCTATCAAAAATGTCTATTATTCAGAGAAAAACTATGAAAATCGGTTCAGCCGTTCTTGAGTTATAGGTATTCGGAAAAGCCCGACTTTGTTGATCAACAGTTGATCAACAGTTAATCAATATTTCGACCATATTTAATAATTCTCAATATTTATATCATTTTTTTAAATTGTACAACAATGAAACCACGTTGTGCTCCCAATGATCGATTTAGTATAGCCTTAAGTGTCAGTGTGAGCTGTTTTTTTTAAAGCTTGTTGACACTTTATTACATAAAAAGCTCCAAACCTGTGGTAATTTTTGACAGCCCTCAATAACAGGCAATATTCTTACGTCAGTACGGTTGGGTTACTATAATTCTAAGACCAGATCTGAAAAACAATCAATGATTCTAATTTAAATCATTAAAAAACAAAAATTATCTTCAGAATATTTTATACAATTGATTAAAATTTTATTAACAAAAAAAAAAACAGGGTGTCTGGCGGCAGATTAGTTTTCAAAATTAAATTTTAAAAAATGTATTTAATACATATATTATTTTATTTGAAATATTAAACGACAGACTAATAATGCGGATTTCATTTTTTGAACTTTCTGTCATCCAAATGTCTTTCGTCGAGTTACACGCACTGTTCAAAACGGAGCCTCGCCACACGCTGCAGTAAACTTGATTCAATTGCGTTTGGTGTTTCAGTCGACGGTTATGCGTTCTTGTAGCTCAGTAACGGCAGTTTTGTTTATTGAAGTGTCCGTTTAAATGGAAATGAGCCTCGTCACTCAGAAAAATGGGATAGTACGAAAACGTTCCATCATCGTCTCAAAAAAATTTTTGCGTGAAACAAAATCACTTTCTTTGAGTTCTTGAACGATTTGAATTTTGAATGGATGGAACTTTAAATCCTCACTTAACCGCACGATCACTGATTCCAATGACACCACTCTTTACTACTTTTTGAAACAATCGTATTTAAAAACATAAATCTGCCACCAGACTGTACTGTACTGTAAGTAATAAAAATGTTTAAAAAGTTTTTACTCAAATATCACTAAAACAAATAAGGAGATTGACGTTTGACAATTTTATATAAAATTTTATTGTTAATAACGGGTATAATTAATAGAAAAATATTACTTTTTATTTTATGTTTACAATTTACTGATTTTGAACGCTTAAAGTACATTTTTAAGTGATGAGATACAAATCTATACTTCCTGTACTAATATTTAATATTATAAAGAGGAAACGTTGTATTTTTGTATGTTTGTTACAAATGAACTTAAAAACAGCTGGACGGATTTCGATAATTCTTTCACCATTAGAATGCTATATTATCCTAAGTAACAGTAACCGTTTTCAGAGTTCTAATTTTGTCTCCTTATAAATAAGTTTAAGAGGTAGGGGTTGAAATACTTTGATTACAATAGTACTATCTATATATTATGCAAGAATCTGTAAGACTTCTGGTTAGTCAAAATTTTAAATTAATAAATTCTGTTAATAAGTTAAAACCGAAGAATTGCTTTGATAATGGAAAAAGTTTGCAATTTAAAAGTATAATAAATAATAAACTTTTTGATCCATTTAATGGTTTATTGTTCTCCCTTAAATGTTGAAAATAGGTGGCGTTAGTTGCAACTAACGTTGCATTTTCGTAGTGTCAATGTCACGTTTAGGAGTACTGTCAAAGTGGATGTCAGCTATCATGTTCCATTTACGTTGAAAATGTTAACCATAGTTTGAATACTTTGAGTGCCCCATTTTTTAAATTTACCAAATATATTGGTTAAAAAAAAAACTTGGGACTTAAGTTCATTCCAATACCAGTTCCAAAAAAAAGAAACAACAAATGTAGATAGTTCGAATAAGTAAGATAAGATTAAAATGCTGCCAGGGTGGCAAGGTCTTCAAGTCGATAGCCATACTCGTAAATATGTTACAAATGAAAAAACTGTTTCATTTTTTATTGCGACATACAATCAAAAGCAACCATAAATATAACAATGTTATGTTATGATTCAAGGGTGATTTTATGAAGGAGCAAAAAGTACGGGTTTTTCAACCCAAAAGTTTTTCATATTTATTTCTATAAGTTTGTGGGGGAAGGTTTGTTTTTTTTTTGATAATTTATTGAACAATCTTTCGATGTTGAAATTTCGACCCGATTTTTCTCTCACACCCATCAATTTGGGCCTTTTTCTTAAGGATATTGTGTTGAGTAGATTTTGTGATATGAGGGTGAATGAATATAGTTAATAAAAAAGCATAACCCATACATAATCGTATGAACTTGGTCATATGCTGAACTTTTGAATCCATCTGCTCCCTCATTTTATTAGATATCAGTTCTGCTCAGAGCAGAACTAAAAATATTTGCCACTTCATTGTTTTCTTTGGTTATTTATTTATGTAAGTTTATAATGTTCAAGGAGTCTCGGGTTGAAATATTGCCCTTTTGGCAACTATTTTCAAGAGATAAATTTGAATTCAAAGTACATTTTTGAACTTATGTACATACTTTCAGGAATGCTTTGTTATATAAAGATTCAAGTTTAAAAACAAAACACTAAATACTTCAAAATAGTGCTCAGAAATGTCAAACTTTTGTCCAAAAACTTAAGCCCATCTAGAAATTTGATTTAAAATAAAATATTCAAAATATTCACACTAAACGGACCTTAAAAAAAAGGATTTTGAATGCTTATGGGTTCATCTAGGCCAAAATCATTACACTGAGTAAAAAAAGTAATTTTGATACAAATCAATACATTGTTTTATTTAAGAGATATGTATTTGTTTTGGAGCTGCGTCAATTTTAAATCTATTTAATATCAATTTTAGTCAAAATAAACAAAATAGGTCCCAAATGGCTCCCCTGAGGTACTCCAGAAAGAAGTAAGTCGTTACCTTAGGTAAAGTATAGAGAACTTAAGAAAAAAGGTCAAAACAGAAAACAAGCATATTTGCAGACGTACTCTCTACGTTGTAAATTTTACAAATGTCAAGCTATCAAGCTAAAATCTTTATAGAATGCCCATGACAATTCGGGAACTTTGATAAAACATACACATTTCTGTATGGAAAACATTTTTGGCTTATAAAATGTAAATATAAAAATGTTGTTCTCATAAAATAGTTTTCTATAAGTGATTTTAAAACTTTGTAACGTGATTCTAAGAACCCTAATTTTGTTGTTGTTTTCAAATACATAAAAATAATTCCTAATTTGAAGCCATTTGTGCTCTTCTAGTTCCAGAAATCATTTAGACCTGAATTATGTACTACCAGCCAGCGATGTTTTTTTTCGATATCGTGGAGTTGACCCAAATGTAAAACCTGATGACCAAAATAAGATCAAATATTTTTGAAATAAATTAATAAAATGTGTAATTATATCTCAATACCGAGAAGTGCATCCTATGTTTTAAATTTGGTCCAATTTAAGTTTTAAACATTTAAATTTTGAGTATTTTAACAACCGATTTCTTTAAAAACCTTAAGGTTTTCATACAAAGCTTCTTTGACAAATCATCTACACAAACGACATTGTCAACCCTTTCTGGCCCCCATGATTCATGAACTCTACGAACCCAGTCAACAGTCACCTCTTCAATAGAAATACAACCTTCATCTAAAAACGTTTAATAGCACAACTGACTCACAAAACTTTATTTTACTTCCACCATTTACTATCACATTATACTTAGTCGAAAAGTCGCGCAAAACTACCATCGTCACTTCATTTAATTAATAAGTTTTCTAATATTTTAGTATCAACAGCAAAACAATTCCACATCCAAATCCGCATCCACATCACCGGCGACGAAAGACAAGGGGTTGGCTGGGCCACCAACGACGACGACGACGACGTTTGACATCGCACAAAACTTTGCCCTAACCCCAATCACTTTCAATCTCTGTTTATTCAGCTGAAAAAATAAGACTCCTCGCCCCCTTCAAGAAAATCAGCACAAAATTTTTGATTTCTTACGAATCTCAAAAAAGTAAAAAAGTACAAACGTACTTTTCCGTTTGTTTCAACTTCAAGGGTCTAAGTTGCTCCCAGTGAATTGAGATGCTTCCAAAAGACCCACTTCCCATACCTGTCCTGCCCTGCCCTGGGTTGTTTCATTGTTTGTTTTGGTGGAACTTCTAAATTTCATTTTAAAGTCCGCAATTCGAGTGTACTCGTATAACTTTCGTTTGGCGGAATTGTGCAAACTAATTGGCCATTTAGTTGACATTTCAGTTTAATTTTCATTATCTTCCAGACAATGGAGTACCAAGTGGGGTTTTATTTATTATGGTATTGGTCCTGGTGGATAAGGACATCGACCTGCCAAACAAATTACCCAAAAAATCGACTCAGAATTTAATAGGCATGTTGAATGAGAATCTTCGGATTAGGAGCAGCTTTGATTTGTATACTCTTCGAACGGAATGACCTTCATGGGGGGGGGGGAGGATGAGGATTTAAGATATGAATAAGTATCTCTTACTGGACCTTTCAAATTTCTAGGGGGTAGGATGTTTTTTTTTTTAAAGATTTATCGCTTAACCATGAGACAAAATCGGAACTCATTTCCGAGGAACCTTCGTCACATTCACACTCCAACTTCGACTCCGAGTCCACACATCTCCTGTGTATTGGTCTTTAAAGGATCATCGATTGGAAACAAGAAAAATAAAAATATTTATAAACGAACGGACGACACCACGCACAATGCGACATCTGCAGAAGGAATTCTTCAAATACCGCCACCCATCATTGATCCTTTGGTCTTTGGAATTCGAGAATTCGATGAAGGAAATTGGAACACTTATGATGCAGGAGCGTGTTTGGAATAAATTTCATAGCTTGCGAAGGGCATTTCCTTTATTTATCTTGCGAGTTAACACATTCACTTTGAGTGACAAGGAGAGAGAGAGAGAAGGGAGAGAGGAGAAACTTGGGCAAATGGACGCGGGAAACAGATGGGAAGTAATATGAGGTCAAAGGTTGATGCAGAAGTCAAATTTGCATGCTTTAATGGTGGGAGAGAGGGCTTGTTCGGTGTTCTTTTCGCACGTTCGTAGGAAAACATTATGCACTTGAAGTGTTTTAGTGGGGTGGGGGGGGGTTGGATTCTTAAATCAGGGAACAGGATGTGGAGTACGAGTACTGTTTTCATAAGTTTTGATTAAAATTTGAAAGAGGCCGTGTGTGGTCGGTCTTTTCTGGGTAAACTTCGTATAATAGTGTCCTTTCAAGGAGAAATTCGACAATCATTTACTTTTGAAGTGACCTATAAAAGGTCTTAGCTATTAGTGTGACTACAATTTTATCGTACTCAAATCGTTGGAAAACCGCGTTCAGATTATAGTTTTATAATAATTATTATACGTACCAATTACCAAATGTCACTCTCAAGAAGTTCGAAACAAAATTCATACGCCCTTATTACGGTTGTCAAAGATCAATACGGTATTTGATATTTATCAATAAAATTAATGAATCGGTATTATCGTTGTCAAAAATCAAAATTTTTGATAAACTGTGAACGCTCTTCAGAAATTAAATCTATTGTGAATGATTTAAATTGACAGTCTTGGTATTATGGTTGTCAAAATGTTTGTTGATTATAAAATTTTCAGTCAATCACAAATTCCTTGTTAATAAAATATTTTACTGATCGCGAAAGCCAAAAGCATGTATACTAAAGAACTATTTTTCGATGAAAATGAAATTGAAGAAGAAAATACTTTGGAGCAAGCAAAGATTCGAAGAAAATTACGCGATGTGAAGCATGAATTTGGCTGAACATATGTAGGTATGTAGATAAAAGATCTTTTTTAATTACATTACAAAAACTAATTTGGCTCGCTTCTAGATTCATTCAAAACGACAAGTTAAAGCCAACGAAAAGGCAACAATCCATCCCAAACATACTGAAATTTGCAGCTGTCTTAAGTAAAAAGGCACTATTCACAATAGATTTTTGATCTTTGTTCACAATGGATCAAAAAATAATCAACTCGGGTTCATAATACCGATGTATCAATTGATTGGCAAAATGTTTCAATTATCAATTAATTGATCTTTGACAACCGTAATAAGGCTGTAAGTTTTTACTTTGTAAAATTACATTTTTGACATTGAGTAAAATTTTCGAGAAAAATCAATTCAGATTTATCAAAAATTGGTAAAACTGTTTTTCGACTAGAATATCTCGATAGCAGCACCAAAATTGACTTCAAATTTGAAGTGTCGAAAATTATGATTTCTGACTTGAATATCTACAAAACAAGGAATGATTTTGACTTCGATATTATTTATTTGATTTGAAGGTTTTGACAAATATCGATTTGACAGTTTACTCACAAAGAATATAAAATTAAATATTAAAATTTTTCTCAAATGTCCCTGAAGCAGGTTTTTGGCTTTGAATTTAGTTTAAAAGAAAAAAAAAATTACCAAATTTAGTTTATTTATAATGCACACCTGATATTTTTCTTTTAATAAGCAATTGATTATGGCCTTAAAATTCAATAAATCCTTATTTTTTAAGGTATCGGGGTTTTCAGTAGAGACGCTACAAAAGTAGAGCGAAAGGGACAACAAACGATGCCATATTTCTTGCCCCTCTTTTGACATTTCTCTTTAGACAGGTTTGCCATTTCATGATGGAAAGATATACGAGCCAACAACGAGTCGAAGTTATTAAAATATACTACCGAAATTCGGAGTCAGTGGCCTCAATGTTATTAGTCCTAGCAGATCAACAATTGAGCGTCTAGTGGAAAAATTTGAATCCATAGGCAGAGTACAAAATGTTCCCGTGCCAGTGAGATAAAGAAGTGTCCGTATGTGTCGAGAATATTACGACCGGCGGCGTCATTGGGCCGTACTTCTTCCGTGATGACCAAGACTGGCACGTTACTGAGAATGGGGATCGCTACCGTTCAATGATAACCTAATATTTTTGGCCCCAATTGGATGATATGGACTTAGAGGACATGTGGTTTCAACAAGATGGCGCCACAAGCCACACAGCGAATGTCACAATCAATTTTTTGGAATCCAGTTTTGGAGAACGTGTTTTCTCACGAAATGGCCCAGTCGATGGGCCGCCTTGGTTATGCGATTTGACGCCGTTAGACTATTTCCTTTGGGGCTACGTTAAGTCTATGGTGTATGCCAACAAGCCAGCGACGATTGAGGAACTTCGTACAAATATCGGCCGATTTATGCTTGAAAACCGTCGAAAATTGGGTTCAGCGTCTGGACTTCTGCAAGCGTGTCCGTGGTGGCCGTGGTGGCCATGCAAAAGAAATCGAGTTTTATACATAATGGCAAAAAACTTTTGTAGGGCTCCTATTGAAAAACCCTTTTCAATGGGAAGTAACAATTTTAAGTCCCATCCAGCTTCTTTTTTGATTAAAAAAAATCATCATTTTGCGGATATATTAATGTGAGCATTGCTGTTGAAGTTATTCTGTTCTAAAATTCAATCTTAAATTTTTACTTTACAGCGTTTCCAACAAAATTTTCTCTTAAAAAGTAAAGTCTTCTGTTTAATTCAAATGCAAATGAGTTTCTGTTTTTTTAAAGAATGTTATGATTTTCAAAAAATAACTTGTATCGATACCAGCCAATGTAAGCCATGTTTTCCAATTACGTGTAAATGTCCTTATAACATCTATTTCATCATAATTCCATGTTGTATTTTCGTATTTATATCCTTCTGACGCTCAACATTCTGACTTAATGAGTTATTTGTGTATTTTGTTTTCCATTTGTTGCACAATGAATAATAATAATAAAATCATTTAATTATAGAAAACTAAAACAATAAATCAAACCTCCACCAACCTTATCCCAATCTCCGAAGTCTTAAATCATCCTTTTCACTTCAAACTGAACTATCAGATTATTTAGTCCACAGCCATAATATTTCACTTGACTCATCAATCGACTTTTAATTTGGCGTGAAAACGACTGGCGTTTTGATTTATTTTTATCTCAATCTTTTTCGAAAATATACTCGTATCTTAATTTATTCGCGTTTTCCCAGAAAGTACATCCAACTTTACATAAATATTCTAGCGTGTTACTGTGTCGCCGCCACAGCTACCGCCATCGTCTCCGCCTCCGGAACATTTTAATTGTGAGCTCAAAAAGTCCATGAAAAAACTTATGTTCATTTGTTCGGCGAGGTGAAAAGACATTAACTTGTATCATTTTCTTTTTTCGAATATGGACGAGCGAGTGGTCAAAAGTCGGAAAATTCCGCCGAACAAATGGGCCGCGTATAAAAATTTGCTACGCAGAGTAAAAAAAAAAGGAAAAAGAAAAACAAACAAACAATTACCACCAGATGTCTGATGTGTCTGTCTGTCTGTCAATCAACGGAATTGGAAAAATCTTCTCACCTCTTCTTCGTCTCCACAAAGGACACCTATAGGTGATGCTATATTGTATCTTTTGTAAAGCGCGCGTCATATTGATGACGTTTAGTTTTGGTTTTATTTATTTTTTTTGTTACGTATACGCCCTGGATGCCAGCCAAGTAAATACATACATATAACAAAAATTGCAATTCAAATTCAATTTAAAAAGTTTGTTTATGTAAATATGAATTCTAGAAGCACAAAATTGATTTATAATTATTTTAGAATGAAGATGTATCTCTATGAGACGACCGACGACGAGACGAGCTGATGTTTGTACGTGAGCGAAAGATACGAATTTTAACGAAATTAAAAAAGTAAAACAAACATTAAAAACACGAAAAAGGAATTACATGTACACTAATTAGAAAAACGTATCTTCTTAATCCTTCAGATAAATACTAGTATGTAGCTAGATTGTATAGGATTCTTTTTTGGCTGTGGATTTGTTTTTAGTCATTCTGTCAAACGGAATTGATGAGGCACGTAGATGGTTTTTGTGCGAGAAAATCTGTGAATGACATGTCTTTTAACAAAAGAACATTGTTTGGGGGGGGGAGCAAGAGGAGGAGGAAATTAATTTGAAGAAGCTGTTATTAATTGTTCGGATAGCTGAATGTCTGCTTTTGACATGTGTGTGTTTTTTTGGGCTAAGTCATCTTCGTTTCGTTAGTTTTTGTAGTGGTTGATGGATTGCAAGCCAAAAAGTTGTAATTTTGTTCTTTTGGGTCAGTTCTTAAGTGGACTAAGCTTTTTAATATGGAAACAATTAGCAAAATGTGACAAAGAAGAAATTTTGTAATGTATGTTAATTTATTTCGAAAGGCCAATGATTTTTCTATTTTTAGAATTCAATAAAGTACACTAATTTTTAAATTTAAAAATGTTGCCAACGTTTTGGTTGGTTGACGAATTTGAAAATAAGTCGGTCAAGCGATTATTCTTTTCTAATTAATGATCTTAGTCTGGTAATAAATTTGATTTTATTGTGACAGTTAACTAATAAAAATATAATTTCATTCAAAAACATTTCAAATGATTAGTTTTTTATTTCCAATGGCCATCTTGATTTTAAAACTTTATTAGACTTTTTCCTTCAAACCGATACAGCTATACAAGTCCAGAAATTAATTCCTCAATATGAATTATGCCTTCTCTTCATTCTCTCCTAACTGACTAAAAATTCAAACTGATTTTTCTAATTTATTTTTTTATTTTGTTTTGAAAAAGATATCCCTTTTTCTATAATTTTATTTTTATGTTTATTGGTTGCCGTTAAGGCGAGGAATGGTTATTTGAATTTGGTTTTGATTTTTATCTTTTCTTAAGGGAGAGGGTTTTGGATATTTGATTTTATTGTAGGGGTGATAGTTATGAGGTAGTGATAGTTGTAGTTCCTGAAATTTTCAGCAGACAGGGTGATATCTTTTTTTATCAACTCATAATTCTGATGCAGATTGGTTTTGGGGATTTTACTGGAAAAATAATCTGATTGTAAAAATGTTGGCATTTAATGGTCTTAGATTTTGCGGTACAATGAAATAATAACTGGCTAAAAAATTATACTTGATTTTAACCAAAAAATGTTTGTGTCTAAGTTACAATTCTCTAAAAAGTTTATGAGATTTGGACCTTTCCCCCACACAAAATTCTTCTGACCAATACTAAGAGGTGAATCTAAATGACCGTTGGCAATGATTAAGAAATAATTTAAGTGATGAGGACAGGACTGAGGGAGATGATTACCAACTTTCTTTTGCCTTAACTGGAAGATATCGATAGCAAAAAATAGATGGTTTCAACAGGACGGCACGGCGCTAAGTGCCACATCACATCTCATGCATCATTAAAATTTTGTATAAACGATTCGAGGGAATTATCATCTCAAGTAATAGGATGTGAAATGTACTGACCATTGACATCGTTCGACTTGAAACCCTTGGACTTTTTTTTGGTTTCTTCTGCAGTCGGAAGCCTATTCAAATGAACTCCAGACCATAGCGGTCTTTGAAGCCAAAGTTATCCATGTCATAGGTCATGGGTAATACAAAATTGCACATTGCGGAAGTTGTGACAGACAATTAAAAGTATTTATTCAATTATATGTAACTAGATTTACATACATACATATGTATCCAGCACTTCAAACATAAACATATTAAAAGGAAGCTTTTTCAAGCAACACCTTCTCAATCTTTTAAATAATCTTTTGGCTCAATGATCATGAAGTTTCTTTAAATTTAGAAAACTTGTCATATCAAAAGAATTTGACAAAGCTAGATAAGTACAAAAATATCTTAAAGATGAAAGTCACTTAAGCAATTATCAACATCTACTTATCAACTTAAAAATCAAATAATGACACATTTTACACAGGTTGAAATTCAGTTATTGAAAGAAACTATTTAAAGTAGTTTAAAAAAGAAAATCACTACTTTTAAATTTAATCTATCAAATTTTGTGTTGGAAAATAGTCTTTTAAACTTTAGAGTTTTAGGATACCTCGGAGACTGTACTTTATGAAACTATATGGGAAGCATTTAAAAACTTTTAAAAGCGTTTCCATTTTGTCAATCCGTCTTTAGCAACAAAAATAAAATGGATATCTTTTGTAGGGAAATCAAAAGACTTTTACACAAACAACTTCCCCTGTTTCATCAACTTAAAGTTTAAATTTGAACTTTGGACAATATTGTTAGCTCAAAAGACTAAGAAAATTATATTTATATATCATTGGAATAAAAATCAAACTTGACAACCTTCCAAATCTCAAGTTCTGAACTTGGTGTGTTAACAAATTAATCTATATAACTATCACTATCATCATTACATAGTATAAAACAAATTCGCTTTCTCTGACCCGATATCCCTATGTTTGTTTCAATCTTTAAAACTACGCAGCGGATTTTGATGCGATTTTTTTTTAATAGATAAAGTGATTCAAGAGAAAGGTTTATTATGTATAGAATAAATTAATGTAGATAATGTTTTTTCAATAAAAAAATAGTTTTAAAATTACAGTCAGACTATATTTCATTCCATATTCATTTACTCCTAAAAATCTGCAATTACATTATACGACAGTTGAGATTTGTTATACATACATACATAGTATACTTCAAGGTGGTACAATAATCTATTTGCTTGTCTCGCTAAAACTAGAGAACGTGAGAAAATATGGAAATTGTAAAAAAAACTTAATTTTCTCACAAAATTTGTCAGTTGGTTGTCAAATTTTTATATTTCAGTCGTCTGTCTGTTATAAAGTTGCCCGTCATTCTGTCACAATTATGCATTAATAAAAATCATCAGTTTTCAGTTCCTGAAATTTACTGCCCTTAAAATTCAAAGTAAAGGACGAACTTCAACTCAAATACAATTCAAATAATTTTATTAGGAATAGATAAACTTTTTTTGAAAGTCCGGAGAGTAATGAAAATTTTGATAAGTTGATGACAAATCGACCAATTTAACAACCAAGCGCATGGATGGTAATTTTAATTGAAAGTTGCAAGAAATTCTTAGATCGACCAACAAATTAAAAAATTAAGTCATTTAAACGTGAAAGTTAAACAAAAAAGTTTTTTTTTTTGAGAATTACCGAAAAGGATAGTTTTTAAATACCATAAAATAATCTACAACTTCAAACACGTCATTTCGAAAATTATTACTTTTTTTTTTGTTATTACAAAGTTTATTTGATATCGGAATATTCTGCATTAGACTTCACATAGTGTATATGAGCTAAGAAGCGTTTTCAAAGTGAAAGGATCATTGAAGTATTTGGAGTTTCATTCGAAAGAACCTAACATAGAGTAAATAAGGAAACTCAGGTCTATTATTCCGAATATTATTTTTAAAACATACATAGATCTCAATTATGTAATAAAATAAAATTTGACTTACTGCGACATAAAAGAAAAACAATGCCTTTTTGTGATATTCAAGGAAAAAAAATGGTTATTTGCACTTGTACATCATTAGCCTTTGAAAGTTATCTTGCAATACTAGATAAACAACAACTGATTTCTTGAATCTCAGGATTTTTTAATTATATACATACATACGAATAAAAGTCGAACAGAACACGTTAAGCATATCATTAGACAAAACAAAAAGAAGAAGTGGTCCAAAATGGCTCCCCTGTGGCACCCCTGACAATACATTAATTGGTTGACAAAGAATTTATTTTAGTAGTAAAATGTATTCCTTAATAAATCCATAGTTTAATTTAAATATCTTTTTATTTATAAATAGTTTGGGAAATTATGAATGTTTACAAGTAGAACGATAGTTTGATATTCCTTAATTCGACCTGGATTTTTAGATTGGAATAATTAATGATTGTTTTCCCATTTATATAGAAACTCACCACTTGCAAGTAAAGAGCTTATAAAAATGAGTAACAAAGGCTCAAGGCTCAAAAGGCAGTTGTAAGAAGGAGGAACATCAAAATGGATTACTTTAACAATTAATATATTCAAAAGAGCATCTTAAATTTCATTAGATTTTATTTAAAACTGTCCAATGTCGTCTATGTTAAATTTTAAAAATCAGTTTTTCTTAAATCCTTTTTGCAGTTGTTATGAAATTTTTTGTAAGTATGTTTCTAATTTCATTTAAATAAGACCAAGACCGATCTAAGACCAACATTTTTCACTGCATTGAATAATTAAGTATTTGAAGAGCCTGCTCATATCATTTTATTTTTTGAAATGTATGATTTCTTTATTAGTTATTAAAAACTCAAACTATTTAAATGTTGAAATAATGTAAAATGAAACATTATCTCATTATCCCATTTAAAACTATTCTCATTGTATTACTGACACTATTTTTGTCTTTAATGAGAAGTAAATCATCATCAAAATTATCAATTCAATAAAAAAAAACTAACGTAAGTTAGCAGAATTTTACTTTCCATAATTTGATTGATAAAATCTCAGATTATTGTGCACAAGATAATGTCAAAAGTTTTCCCTTTTCTCCAAAAAAAAAAAAAAAAAAAAAAACCCAAAAATCAAGAAAACCTTCTTTTGAAAATCCTTGAAGGATAGGAGCAAATATCGGTATTCTTGTAAAGTGGACTTTCAAGAGTTCACTGCCTCATGACATGGACTAATTAGAGAAGATACTTAAGACCTGAATAAATAATGATGTCCACTGTCCAGTTGGCTTGGCATACAGCAGCATCCACTCCACATCCGACGTTCTTGGGTCGATCCGAAAGTCCTTTTCTCAGAATCACAAGTGGGATATCATTACAATGATGGCGTAATGCTCCTTGACCATACCCGAGGACACTTGAATCCTCTGCTGCATTATGGCAAACACGAGTCAAGTAAAGAAGTGCCTTCGCGTACAACTCATATTAATCGCCGTCGTGTCGCATCGTCAGAATCGTTCGTCATACTCGTCACTGGCGTTGACGTCGAAGTCGTCATGATATCAGCATTTAAATCCACTTCAACGGTATTTATATTGACTCGTTTTTGAATTTTCGCCCATTCAAAGTGCCCCCGGTGCAATTAACATTATTCACGACTCACGGGCACCGAAATTCCATTTAGATGGGGCCAAGTGTTTTGTTCTAGCGCCAAAAAACCTCCATAAATAAAATGGCTCCTGCGCAAATGACCTGGCCAGGCCAGGCCAGGCATATTCCCAACCATCCCTCGGCATAGGATATTGGGTTCCGAAAGATTGACAGATGGTTTCGATTTGGACTTGATTTAATATTATGGAATAAAAGCTTCAGCACGCCAAGTGCTTTGTTGGCAGTTCATATTCGATTCGTATTGTGATTGTGAGTTGGGGTGAGGGTGAAGGTGGGGGTGTCGAAACTGCGATTATATTTGCGATTATTTATATCCATCGCAGTTATCTCGTCAGCCTTGAGTGACTAAAGTGGCTAAAGATAAAACTGAGTGCTCACGAAGATACTCTAACCTAAAAAAAAAACAGATTTTATAGAAAACCACTTAATGTTCGATCTGGTAGAACAAATGGTGCGTGGAGGTTTTTAATAGCAACTTACGAGTATGTTACGTATGTACATATGTATATGCTATATGAGTTTTATGTTTAGAAGTAGGCCTATGAGTTGGAAGGTCTTTGGTTAATTGACAAAGGGCTCTTGAAAGCGTTGCATTTTTGAGTGCACAATTTGCACTAAAGTGGGTTGGATTTTATAGTTTTTGATAGATTGAAATGGGGACAATTTGTTAAATTAATCAAAAAAGTTGTTCCACTTAAGCTTTGTTAACATAGAAATAAGTCCGTGAATTGAAGTGTTACCAATTCATGTTATTTTATGAGAGTTGCAGTTGTTTATTCAATATGTTTTTTTTTGAAGATCATTTATGTTTTTACTTGAATGATTTATTTTCATCTTAGTCAATTGTCAAAGTCATATAGTAAGAAAAAATCCACTGAAATGTTTACAAAATTATATTTCATTTTTTGGAATTATATTGGTATTGTTTGACTAAGAAATCATTTTTTAAATACGATTTAAAAAATGTATGACCACATTTTGAAGACATTCTTTTGTGTTTTGAGTATTTATTGAAGTTTTGAATATTTTATTAAAAAAAAACATGAATTTAAATTTGCATACTTAACCATTGATCCAATGAAAGGTCTTCTGAAAGTGTTTTGGCAAAAAAAAAGTTACAAATGGTCTAAGAAGTTTAGAGATCATTTTGCAGACAAAATACTCTAAAATGTCTCTGTTCGTAGTGGGTAAAAGTGTAGTGTTTCTATATTCATGATTTTAAGCAAACTTTAAACATTATGTTCCTTTAAAATTGTATGCTTGAATTGAAAAAAAAAAACTTCAATATTGCATCCATATTTCAAAAATATATTTTTGGTTTATGAAAGATTATTTTTAATAAATTTTCTTTTAAAAATGGTAAATGAAATTATTAAATTAAAATTAAATTTAAAAAAGTTTTAACTAAAGATTTTGAGACACATAATATTTTTTAACATTTTTTAATAAACTTTTATAAAGTGTCCGTTTTCTTAAACGAATACAAAAATTGCAATCTATTTTAAGCCAAGAGTAAACATTTTGACAATTCTCGACTTTAAAAGTTCCTAAAGTCTAATTCCACATAATATTTAGAACGATGTGGAAGAGAGTAGAGATTTCGATTGAAAATCATATGTAAAAATGGCTTTAAAAAAGATTCAGTCAAGCATTTTTTAATCAAAAGAATTTAAAAAATCGTAAGTTATTATAATAATTTGATTTAAATTTGGAATAAAATCAACACACAGTTATTCATTAAAATAGGAAAACTGCAAAAAATTATTTTATGGCTCGAATATTTGAAAAACGAAAAATTGTAATAACTTCTTTTTCTATACGTAAAATGACGTTTTCGACAGTTGGTAAGATTAAAAAATCAATTGACGGGTTTCTTACAAGAAAATATAAACCGGCAAAAATTGTTTTTAACTCGAGTATCTTGAGAACGAATCATATTTTAATTACTATTTTAAGAACTTGATTGAATATTCAAAAACTATAAATATAAATA
Source organism: Scaeva pyrastri (assembly GCA_905146935.1). Classification (NCBI taxonomy): domain Eukaryota; kingdom Metazoa; phylum Arthropoda; class Insecta; order Diptera; family Syrphidae; genus Scaeva; species Scaeva pyrastri. The sequence goes on from LR989927.1 coordinate 133,492,267, forward strand.
AAATATTAAAAATTAAAAATATAGCTCAGTTTAAATATTAAAATTGAAAACACCTAATAACTTATTTGATTGATGAATTAATTATAACACAAAAACTTTAATGAATGCAAAATTAAAAAAATTAAAATAAGAATAAAAAGTCGAGTAATCATTTATCAAAATTGAGCAGACTATCAGCCTTATTACGGTTGTCAAAGATCAATTAATTGACAATTGAAACATTTTGTCAATCAATTGATACATCGGTATTATGAACTCGAGTTGATTATTTTTTGATCCATTGTGAACAAAGATCAAAAATCTATTGTGAATTATGCCTATTTACTTAAGACAGCTGCAAATTTTAGTATGTTTGGGATGGATTGTTGCCTTTTCGTTGGCTTTAATTTGTCGTTGATATCTAAAAATACATTAAGGAAGGCTTCTTTCGAAATTCTAAAGTTTTGAATGAATCTAGAAGCGAGCCAAATTAGTATTTGTAATGTTATTAAAAAATATCTTTTATCTACATACATATGTTCAGCCAAATTCATGCTTCACATCGCGTAATTTTCTTTAAATCTTTGCTTGCTCCAAAGTATTTTCTTCTTCAATTTCATTTTCACCGAAAAATAGTTCTGCTTTTGACTTTCGCGATCCGTAAAATATTTTATCAACAAGGAATTTGTGATTGACTGAAAATTTGATAATCAACAAACATTTTGACAACCATAACACCAAGACTGTCAATTTAAATCATTCACTATAGATTTAATTTCTGAAGAGCGTTCACAGTTTATCAAAAATTTTGATTTTTGACAACGATAATACCGATTCATTAATTTTATTGATAAATATCAAATATCGTATTGATCTTTGACAACCGTAATAAGGGTGTTATAATTTTTCGTTCATTTTATAATTTAGTCACAAATTCTTACAGTTTTTCCATTTATTATGTTGTTTTTGTAGACGGATTTAGATTCTAGAGACCTTTTAAAGTCAATTTGACAAATCGGACCGATTACAATAACTCCCTATGGGAATTTAAAAAGTCTTTAGTCGTGCGGCAGGGCGTATACGTACTTTTTTGTAATTTTATTGATTTATCAAATGTCCTCGTATCTACTAAAATAAAATAAGTATTTTTATTGTTGTTATTTTAATGACCTTGCCATGTCCACATTCTTGAAAGGATAAAACCACGTCTGCCAAATAATTTTCCATTTCATAATAAAAAGGGAAATCCTTGTTCTGTTTGTTGTGACTTTTTTTAAAGTAAATTTTGGAAACAACACGTAAAAATGTATGTACGTCCTTGAGAGTTTAATTTTTAGGATCGAGATAACTTTGGAAAATAACTTCTGTTTAGGATTCTTCTTCATAAATTATGAATTAATTTAAAATCATTTAATATTTTTTTTTTTATAATCGAAACTATTTTGTTAACTTGCCAAACATAAAAAATTATACCCTATTATTTTTATTGCTCTTGTTTTTAAAATCATATTCATGCAGTTATATTTTTTTTTTGCTTACGTTAATCTCTTTATGCAATAACAACTTAGCATCACAGTTACCTTTTATTATCACTCAATATGTAACTCAAGTTCATCAGCTATGAACAATAATTTTTGACAATAATCTTTCTTCTTTCAATTCGGACACCCACGCAAGCAACACCTTGGTAACAAATTATAATCAAACATTTAAAATAAAATACACATTATACATACATACATATTAACATTTACACATTTCATTTCATTTAATTTTTTTTTATTTTATTTGATATTTAAAACAAAACACAAAACATACATACAGTCCACAAACAAAAGAAACATTAATTATTCGCAAACATTATTGGTCCTTCGAGCCGGATTAAATTGAAGAATTTATTAAAAGTGATTAATTATTAATTTACTTAGTGATCAAATTACATATGTACATATATATTGATTGTATGATATCTATATATGTCTTTTGAAGCTCCTCATGCGCCGCATATGTGACAGTGATTTCGTGAACTCGTATATTAAATCGCATCAGCTAATTATTCGAAGTACAGTTTGATAAAAACTTAATTAATTAGACTGGTTTTTTTTCTGCAAAGAACATAGACATACAAAACATATTTTTTTTTTCATTTTAATAAAATTAATTGTGACTTTTCGACATGGCGAGTGCTTTGAAAGTTAAATGTGGTAACGCAAAGGGGCGTTTAACGCGAGCGGCAGCATTTGTGGAAACAATTGATGAATCCACATCTCTAGAAATGCTAGAGATTCGGTTAAATAAACTTGAGACCGCGTGGTCAGAATATTCCGTTCTTCATAGCGAGATTCTCGAAAAATCTCAAGAAGATGAAGTCGATGAAATTGAAAATGAATTTTCGACATACGAATCTAAATATTTTGCTACCAATGCCCAAATAATCAAAGCTATTCGCGAAAGGGTAAATTCTAATGAAGCTTCGTTAAATACGTCAGCTATTGATCGGTTAGTTGACCAGCAATCGGTTTTTTTGGAAAAATTAAATAATTCATCTTCGTTGTCGATGAATAATTCGAATACAACCAAACTTCCAAATATTGTTGTGCCACCATTTAGCGGAAGCTATAAGGATTGGCCATCCTTTCGAGATCTATTTCTCGGATCAGTTGACACTAAGACGAATCTTAGTCCAACGCATAAATTTCATTATCTGAAATCTTATTTACGTGGTGATGCAGCTAATCTTATAAAACACATTAGCATATCCGATGTTAATTACGCTGAAGCATGGGATCGTTTAGAAAAACGTTATGATCGTAGGCAATTAATAGCTCAATCATTTATTGAAACTTTTTTATCGCTTCCTACTATCAATGTTTCCAATGTTCAAACTTTAAGAAAAATTTCTGATGGTGCCGATGAAGTTGTGCGCGGGCTTAGTGCGTTGGGTAAATCGAGTCGCGATCCATGGCTCATTTATTTATTATTGAACAAGCTTGATCCCGATTCGAAACAAGCATGGGCAGAACATATCGGGTCTCGCGAAGACTGTACCATAACAGAATTTTTAGACTTTTTAGAAGAACGGTGCGATGCTCTTGAGGCATGTCAGTCTCTTAATAGTCGTTCGGTCACAACACGGACAAAGCAACCAACTAGCATTCGGGCTCATTTGGCTGGGCCTTCAGATTCAACCTCTTCATCAAAATGTCCAATGTGTAAAGAGGATCATATCCTCGCCCAGTGTGCCAAATTCGTCGCGTTAGACATTGAATCTCGTCGTAGTTTTGCAAAAACAAACACACTTTGTTTTAATTGCCTTCGTGCTGGCCATTCGTCGCATAAATGCCATTCTCCGTTTCGTTGTCGGGTGTGTAAATCACGCCATCATTCGCTGGTGCATTCTGAGGATGCATATAAAAAACCTCAATCTTCTACTTCGTCTTCTTCGCTTCAATCTCAACCTTCGTTATCAGCTTCGTCTACAGCTTCTACTACAACTACATCTACTGCTCCTAATCCGATAATTAGTAACCATTCGCTTGAATTTAGCTGTCGAAAGAGAACACTCTTACCAACCATTTTGGCTAAAATTCAAGATATTCGGGGAAATCTTATAGACTGTCGTGTGCTTCTAGATTCCGGGTCACAATCTACTTTCGTTGTTGAATCTTTCGCTCAAAGACTCGGGTATCATAGAAATCATTCAAGAATCCCTATTCTCGGGTTATCGGCTACGGAAGTCGGATATACAAAAGGACGTATATCACTAAATCTTCATTCTCGTTTCAACAATTCTCAGTTATTTGTTGATGCATTTATAATGGATAAATTAACTTCAAATTTACCATCCAAATCTATAGACTTGTCTTCCTGGTCTCATATTTCAAATCTCGAACTCGCTGATCCAAATTTCAATATCGCTGCTCCCATTGATTATCTTCTTGGAGCTGATAAACTTTGGAGCATTCTTAAGAATGGACAAATTCGTGGTCCAAATGGATGCCCAATCGCGCAAAGCACTTCGTTCGGTTGGATCATAACGGGACAATTCATTGAACCAGAAGAATCAAATTATTTTACGTGTTTTCATTTGTTAGTCGACATAGATTCGTTATTACAACGATTTTGGGAATTGGAGGAAGTTGCTCCAGCAAATCAATCTGTGGTCGATCAGGCTGAAGATCATTTTCGTCAAACGTTTTCGCGGTCTTCAGACGGGAAGTATGTCGTTCAACTTCCATTCAAAACATCAAATCCATCGTTCGAAAAAACTCTACCTCTTGCTGTTTCGCGTCTCCATGCAATGGAACGTCGTTTTTCGCAAAATTCGAATTTGCGAGAATTAAGTTCTAATTTCATGCGAGAGTATATTGACTTAGGCCATATGACTCGGATTCCTCGTGAAGAAATTGCCATTCCTGATGGCAAATGGTATTATCTTCCTCATCACGCAGTGTTGAAGCCGGACAGTTCGTCAACAAAATTGCGTGTCGTGTTTGATGGTTCAGCCAAGGATTCAACAGGAAAATCTTTGAACAGTACTCTTTTAATTGGCCCTGCTATTCAACGCGATTTGATCGGTGTGTGCTTACGCTTTCGTCAACACCCGTTCGTGTTTACTGCGGACGTTGTTAAGATGTTTCGCCAAATTTGGGTGGATGATTCGCACGCTGACTATCAGCGTATTGTTTGGCGTGAATCTCCTTCGAAGGAAATCGATCATTATCGATTACGTACTGTGACGTACGGTACAGCATCTGCTCCATTTTTGTCTGTTCGCATTTTGAAGCAGCTTGCAGAAGACTACAAATCAGACTATCCAAACGCAGCCCGTGTACTTTTAGAAGATGTCTACGTTGATGACGTCATGACAGGAGCTAAATCAACCAAGGAACTAATCGAATTACAATCAGAACTAGTTGCTCTTCTTTCCTTAGCCAAACTTCAACTTCGAAAATGGAGCTCTAATTGTCCTTCTCTTCTAGCCTCGCTTCCAAAAGAAGAATGTGAGTATTCTTTTTTCGATACAGAACTATCAAAGTCGTTTGTAAAAGTGCTCGGTATGTATTGGAATCCCTTAAACGATGATTACTCCTTTCGCATGTCAAAGAGTCTTCCAACCATCTTGTTAACGAGGCGTTCACTGTTATCAGAAGTGTCGCGAATATTCGACCCGTTAGGATTACTTGCACCATCCGTCGTTCTCTTCAAAATTCTATTTCAGGAACTCTGGTCATCGAACTTAAAGCTTGGATGGGACGACCCGCTGCCTTCGGAATTAGCTGAACGATGGGCAAAGTACAGGCAAGAACTTCCGTTTTTTGAGCAGGTTAATATTCCCAGAAACTTGTTTGCATCCTCATTCGATGACGTTGAGTTACACGGATTCTGCGATGCTTCCTCACTCGCATACGGTGCTGTGCTATATACTCGTTGTAAAACCGCTGAAGGATACAAGGTGACCATCATTGCGGCGAAGACGAAAGTGGCTCCTTTAAAACCAATTTCGATTCCCCGCTTGGAGCTCTGTGGGGCTTTGCTTCTTACTCGCTTGTTCAACCTCATAAAATCGTCTTTTTCATATAAATTTTCAAGAACTGTAGCATGGTGCGACTCTGAAATTGTTCTGCACTGGCTCTCTTCACGTCCTCGTCGCTGGACTACGTTCGTAGCCAACAGAACCTCTGCTATTTTGGAAAATGCTCCAAGGCATTGCTGGAACCATATTCCATCCGAGTCAAATCCAGCTGATTGTGCTTCGCGTGGTATTCTTCCGTCAAATCTTCCAAATCATCATCTGTGGTGGACTGGTCCACCGTGGTTATTGCTAGAGGAGAATGAATGGCCAAAACCTAAACTCGTCACCTTTAAACCGGAAGAGAACGAACTTCTACTCGAAAAAAGATTAACTCCATCTCTAGTTCTTCAATCCTTATCCAACAAATTTGATGTCATCGATCATATAATCAACAAAACATCATCGTGGTTTCGTATGCAAAGGATACTCGCTTACGTCATACGTTTTATCTACAACTATCTAAGTATAAAATCTAAAAAACCTAATCGTCGTACCTCATACTTAACCCTCAAAGAAATCATCGTCGCGAAAACAACCATAATTAAATCAATCCAACAAAATTCATTCAGTGAAGATATTCGTGCCCTAATAAACAAAAATCAATTGCCCCAAAAATCAAAACTTCTAAAATACTCTCCCTTTCTAGATAACAAAGGTCTTCTAAGAGTAGGAGGCAGAATCAAAAATGCTAACATATCTTTTAACATAAAACATCCTTTTATTCTACCTAATAATAGAGTTTCTTCTCTTATTATAGAAGATATCCACAAAGGTAACCTTCACCCAGGAGTCTCCGCAACCTTCGCCATTGTAAAACAACAGTTTTGGATATTGGGATCTCGTAACATCATTCGTAAGATTGTTTTTGACTGCAATCGATGTTACAAACTGCGAAAAGATACCACTACGCAGCTAATGGGTGACCTACCATCGCAAAGGATCTCGCAAAGCCGTCCGTTTTCACATACGGGTTGTGATTATGCTGGGCCCTTTACCATTAAGTTTTCACGAGGTCGTAATCCAAAAACGTCCAAGGCTTACATATGTTTATTTGTATGTATGGCCACAAAGGCTATCCATCTCGAGCTAGTGAGCGACCTCACTTCCGAAGCCTTTCTCGCTGCTTTCCGTCGATTTGTGTCGAGACGTGGACTTTGTTCAAACATTTACTCGGACAATGGAACCAACTTCCAAGGTGCACGTCGATGTCTCAACGAGATGCATAAGTTGGTTCTATCAGAAGCATACAACCAAGCTGTTGCTACGGCACTTGCAAGGGACAATGTGGAATGGCACTTTATCCCCCCATCGGCACCCCATTTTGGCGGTTTGTGGGAGGCTGGTGTCAAGTCCGTCAAGTTTCATCTACGACGAGTAATCGGATCAACTGTACTTACTTTCGAAGAACTATACACAGTTCTTACTCAAATAGAAGCTGTTCTTAATTCTCGTCCTCTATGTGTTATATCAGATAGTGATTTAAACCCTCTAACCCCAGCACATTTCATTATAGGTGAACCGTTTACTGCTGTCCCAGAGCCATCTACTTTGAACATACCAGTCAACCGACTTTCTCACTGGAATCATCTCCAAAATATGGTTCAAGGATTTTGGAAACGTTGGCATATGGAATACATCACTACCCTTCAAGAACGTCCAAAGTGGAAGCGACCCACTCCTAACCTAAACCCAGGGGACCTGGTTATTTTAAAGGAACCAAATCTTCCACCAACAAAGTGGCTACTTGGAAAAATCGAAGCCACAACTCAAGGTTCTGATGGTCAAGTACGAGTAGCAACTGTAAGGACTTCTGGCGGAACCTTCGTTCGTCCAATCACTAAGCTGGCACGATTACCAATATCCTGAAACTCGTTCCAGGGGGGCCGGGATGTTTAGGATTCTTCTTCATAAATTATGAATTAATTTAAAATCATTTAATATTTTTTTTTTTTTATAATCGAAACTATTTTGTTAACTTGCCAAACATAAAAAATTATACCCTATTATTTTTATTGCTCTTGTTTTTAAAATCATATTCATGCAGTTATATTTTTTTTTTGCTTACGTTAATCTCTTTATGCAATAACAACTTAGCATCACAGTTACCTTTTATTATCACTCAATATGTAACTCAAGTTCATCAGCTATGAACAATAATTTTTGACAATAATCTTTCTTCTTTCAATTCGGACACCCACGCAAGCAACACCTTGGTAACAAATTATAATCAAACATTTAAAATAAAATACACATTATACATACATACATATTAACATTTACACATTTCATTTCATTTAATTTTTTTTTATTTTATTTGATATTTAAAACAAAACACAAAACATACATACAGTCCACAAACAAAAGAAACATTAATTATTCGCAAACAACTTCAGATATGATAGTTGTAGTTGTTTATTTAACTAGATTTCTAATTAGGACTTAACTACGAGAATTAGACTTTAATTAGTTAAAATGAATCGCAAAAGAATCTAATGAAAAATTTCCTGACGGTATCCGTGAAATAAAATTCACCTACCTTTTCGACATTAAACGTCAAAGCTTTGTAATTTTTCTGTTTTTTCACACAGGTTTATTTTATAAATTCACACATTCCACCACCAACCCCTTCAATCATCACCCACCCACATCACCACAACAACCGCGATGGTGGCGCCAAAAATAGCACTGTCAAATATTAAACTAGGATTCATTTAAATATTGTCTGTGTGTTGGAGTAGGTTCAATGAATTTTCAGGAAACATCACACAAACGCAACGAAAACAAAAAAAAAAAACAACATAAAAAACAAATGTTGTGCTACATTACGAGAGGGGTAGTTTTTTTAGGGAGTACAAAACAACGAGAATTAAGAGTATGGGAAGGGAAAGAAGGCACAGACGCGGTCGGTAGTTAAAAACGTAATGGAGACACATAAATTTAAAATGCAAGCGTTTTCAAAAAGAAAGACAACAAAATATACAAACGACAGCGACAACGACTTGATGATGAATATAAAAACATTAAAAACAGATTTTCACTTGATGATGGTGTTGAAATAAAATATTTTAGGAAATTGTTTAAAAATGTGTGTTTTTTCTTTGAAATTTCTAAGCTCACATTTTCTTAAGTATTTGAGTGTTAAGTAAAAAAGAAAAAAATAATTAAGGCTGGCGATAAAATAAATTAGGATTTTGTTAGAAATGAAGAAAATTTAATGAAATTATACTAATTGTATAAAATTAGGGTGTCAAGATGTTATTAAAGTTTTAAGTATGTGAAATTAAAAACTGATTGTTATATAAATTAATTAATCTATGCGTAAGAGAATTAACTTGTTAAAAAATACTTTACTGATATGAAGATACAATTTTTTAAACAAGAATCAGATTCAAAAGAAAAATTTTACAATGACACAATTTGTTTCAATAGCTGTATATTTTTGAATTTCTGTTGAAGTTTCAAAAGCTTTTTTCAAAAACACATAGATTATTGTAGATAATCACAACCTGGGATTTAAATAGGACTACAAAATATTTATCTTTGTGGTTGATACTATTACATACAATGTATCAATTCATACATATGTGCATAAGTAAATTGGCAGAATATTTTGAGACTCATACACTGAATGTCAATTGATTTGGTACGAGGGCGAGGTCTACCTAATACCTCTTTTGCCAAAGTTCTGAAGATGTTATGATATAGAAACCTTGACACCATGTGTAACCATGAATCGCCACAATACCTCATAGATACAGCTTTGATGATGAAGTCAGGACTCAGGAGTGGCACTAAAATAAAGCCTATGGTGGGGCTTCCGCTGCCAGACCTGTAACTAGCAGATGAGTTCCTTAAAATTCAAGGACTACCTTCATTTCTTGAGATTTTGTAGCAGAAAAACAATATTTACCATTCTTTTTAGAACTTTTTACAGTTTTGTATTTATTGTTAAAAATGTAAATTTTTAGTTAAAAAAGAACTGTCAATTTGATATTTGTCAAAATTGTAGCTTATATTAAGAGTTGTATTTTGTATAAACTTAAACAAATTTGAAGTCAATATCGTTGCCCATTCTCAAGTCAAAAAACATTTTTACCAACTTTTGGTAGAATTTTTGTTTACCTTTTTAATTTTTTGTAAAAAAAAAACTGTCAATTGAATTTTTTCCAAAATTTTACCAGATGTGAAAGACGACATTTCACATTGCAGAAAATTGTTTTGAGCATTATACTATTTTCCATAAGTTTATATTTGAGCGCCAATTTTTGTTTAGTTTTTCAATTTAAAAAAAAAATTACGGTATGTTGAACTTTTTCCAAATTTATACCAAATCTGTATTGCATCATATTGCACACAATAAAATTTATTTGGAGTTAATAGCATCATCCGTTCCCGAGATATTTGCGACCAACCATTTTTTTTACTATTTTTTTAAACTGCTATAGTGAAAAAATCGCTCGACAAATTTTTTTATAAAAATCCTTTTAGCTTCCTTTGAAGTTATAACCTGTCGAAAGTACGAAAGTACATTTAGATTGTAGGAAACTTAAAACGTCCAGATTTGTCAAAAATTACAACAACTCCCTATGGGAAATTAAAAATTTTAAATTATAAAAATGAATTTGAAAATTTTTAAGCTTGAAACCAATTTTCCATCTTAACATTGTCCAAAATCATTAAAGGTTTGATAAAATACAAAAATTAAAATTTTCAGCCATTGCCCGGAATTTTTTAAGTTTTATTTCGAAAAGCCATTTCAGAACAATAATTGCACTAAAATTGATAGATAAAAAACCCAATTTTTGGATTTTTCCAATTTTCCGATTTTTTTCGCAAAATTTTCCCAAAATTTTCAATACAATTTTAATATTCACAGTTTATTTATTTGTAAGTCTGTCAGAGATCATCATTAAATTACAATCATGTTCAAAATCACAAGTCGTGATTTTGCTTTTAAAGAACCATATCAGTTGAAGAACGATGAAGGTTTTTTAGAATGATAATGAACCAAGACCACGGAACTTTATCAGAATAAAATGAAGACTTTCCTAACTAGCTCTACCTCTGATTATTGAAATCAATGGTTAAAGATCTCACGTCATTTGTGTACAATTTTTTGGAAAAAAAATGAGGAATCAAGAAGATTTTCACCAATATTAAAAAAATTATAAATATTTAAAAAAAAAGTTAATCTTGTATTCTTATCTTCCCATTCGAAGCTACATATTTGTCGAATAGAACAATTTGATAAAACTTGACTTTTTGGGATTACTAGAATCTAAATCCCTTGTTTTAATGTTCTTACTTCGTTTGAACTGAATTCTAAATAATTTTGTTCTTCAAGATATGACATAACTGCTAAGACATCCTTTTTTTCTTCAAGTTCTTACTTTTGAACTTGTTGTTGTTGTTTTTTTATCTTAATACATTTTAAAGATTGTTTAATTTATTTAGTTTTTCTGAAATCACTTCTAGGCTCTACTCTGATGATGTGCAGTGTATCATATTGGAATCTATTTGAAACTGAATTCACAACATAATGTGCCTCTTTGATTGAAACCAAAATACAAATTTGTTAGAACATTTTCATGTAATCGGTCAGACAATAAATAAATATTTAATTCCTACTGAATCGTCACTAATCCAACATTCACTTTGATATCAATCGAAATACTTTTGTTTACCACAAAACATTTGCTTTTTATTCATTAACAGACAAAATATCAAATTCGTATCAAAAGGTCAAATCAAAATTAATAAATAAGTCCTTTGGGAAATAATTGTCAATATGTGAATGAATGTATTGCTGACTTAAGCATTGTGTTGACAAGGTCATGTACGAAATCCTTTTGTGCTCCTTTTTGTTGTTGTTGTTGTGGACTAAAATCATTTCATCAGTTAATTTAATTTTTATATCTTTTTGATAGCACCTTCGATAAGTATATGAATGTTTGAGTCTTGGATCAACCGCCCAACAATCAACTCCGTAAATATGTAGTTCGTTGCTTTAGGCCTCCATAGGATTACCACAATCCTCACGATAGTAATAAAAGCATAAACATAAGCATAACCTTTAACCGCAATGTATATTTTTGTATTATGGTATTTCGCAGAGGATTTGCCAAAACGCTGAGGCGTATATTGTAACGTGCTCTACTTAAAGTCGCACAGATGTAAGGATACATTTTTTTTCTCAATTCTTACACTTTTTATCCAGCAATTTTAGGAAAGCTTACACGTATTCTTATCCTTTGAACACAATGGAATGTTTGTTGGCAGGGAAAACTTTTGTACACAGGGAAAACTGTCATCACTAAAATCGCGAACTATGGAGCAAACATCGCGTAGGCTACAGTAGTTTAGCGTGTATTGAATGAACTTAATGCGTCGTTTTTATATCAATGCTAAACAGTCTCCCTGAATTGATAAAATGTATCAGCTAACTTTTGCAAATGAAGTCAACATTGATGACTGTGAATATTGCCGCTGATATTCCAGCTTTACTTTTGTATAGACTTACATAGTTAAGACTGAGTTCTATTCTTCTTTTTTAAACGAAATGTGTATTACATAAAATCTAGTATTAATTTTTTGTGTGTCCAATTTTGACATTCAGAAGCTCACCAATTTCGATTACCATTTGCCAATAAAACATACAATTTTATTGGTATCTTTAAGTATTGCGAGAAATTTTATATTGCTTGCCTCTTAAAAAATGTGTGGCATATAAACTCCAATAAATTTATGAATTCAGCATAATACAGGCAATCATTTTATATGCTATTTTATAAATTTGTCAGATTTACTTTATTATTCAAAACCACACAAACCATTGCCGCAGTTTTATTCTTTTTTTAAAATCAATTGTGGTACACTGAGGCGTATACGCATTATTTTGATTTTACTGAAGTGTTCCTTTAAAGTTCTTCTTTTTAACTCATTCATTGGGTTTGAGATATTTTAATATTCAAAGCACGAAAAGTATATTAACAGATATTTGTTTACATTAACTAAATTTTTGATATGTCACTAAGCTAATAATAATGGCTATGTCTTATATAATTAATAGAGATATACATAAATGAAAGGTTTGTTAGCCCAATACCAACAATTTTTCTTTCCAATGAAATAAAGCACATACTAAGACCAAATTTCAAAAGTTTTTTGTGAGATATTAAAATTGGTAAACATATGAGTGGGAACAGCATTTTTGTAAGAAAAAAAGTTAATAAAAAAAATCTCAACGAAATTTCAAAGAAATATTCAAGAAATTCACACAATATTTAAATTATTATGATAAACCGTTTTTTAAATTTGAATATTTCGAGTAGTAATTAATCTTAATTTACAAACTAGAACATAGGATCTAGGAAAGTAGAAAGCCTAAAATTAGTCTTGGTTTCTGGCTAGATGCCTAATAGGTTCGTACTTCTGAACCGTAAAGGTATAAGAAGGGTCCTATTTGACGACGACAAGACGCTTTGGTTGCCCGAAGAAATGGTGATTAGCAAGAGTGTTTTTTTCTATTGATCTTAGCTCTGGTGCTGTTTTCTGTTTCCATAGGGTAACCCAGGTTACAAAAGTCCTTTAATGATAACTGCATGTACTTTGATTTATCCTCATAACCAATTTTTGCGGTCTCTGTTTAAATGCTTAATGACATCCCACTGAGTTCTTTCAATTATGTCAATTATTGTCAGTACATGCGAATAATGAGACAGACTTTTATAAGATAGTGCCACCAGGTTGATATGAGAGTTCTTGCAATATTCTTTCAAAGACGATATTAAAGGAATCACATGACAGCTCCTTGTCCAAAGAATTTCTTACATCAAAAAGTTTGGTAAAATTATTTTCAACTTTTACAAAATTTTGCACAAACTTTTATAGGGATGCCAAAAATAGAAATGGAACTACATTATGAACATCGCCTTGATATCGATAAAAAAGTTTTTTTAAGGATAAGAATTATAGACTTTCACATAGAATGATTCCTTTTTTCAGTATTAATGGTAATTATATTAACGTCAAAACCAAATTAAAATGAACACAATTTTAAAGGATACAAATTTTATGTATTTTTTTATAATACTACAAAGCAGTTAATTCATTTTTATGGCTATGAAATATAAGAAATTTGAAGCTTTATTTAGATTAGATTAGCGGTTAGTATCCATTATTCAGAAGTGGTATGCTTAGATACTGATTTGAGCACTTAACCAACTGATATAAGAACTAAGTGCTAGCTGGTTTTAAGAAATCGCTTGTTAACGAGTTCTAGCAAACACACAAATCCAATTTAACATCAGGACTAGAGTTTAAAACTTTTATGAAAAAATGTAATGATTCTAATAGTAGGGCTCCATGATGCTAATTGGGGATTTACTCGAGCGTCGTCGTGGAGACCTATTGAAATTGGTAGATAAGGTAATAAGAAGAAATAATTTTCAGTACCGTTTTCACTTTTAGCGGTGGGGGGAGCGTCTACACCCCTTTCAAATTGTAAAAAAAAAACAGTTAAATGTACATTCACGAGCGCGTCAGATATTGATATTTTTCATGTGCCAACATGTCACTGAAATATAATATACAATAATCTGACGATTTACGTGGTGGGTGTGGCTATGCGGGACGGTTTAAAAATTTAAAAAAAATGCATTTACTCGAGCGCGTCACATTTTTAGAGGGGGTGTTAAGTGAGCCCTACAAATACTCCCATTTCTTATTCTGACGATTTGGAAGTGACGTGTAAAAAAAAAATCGCCATCTTGACATACTCGAGCGCGTCAGATTAGCATACTGATGGTTTCACATGATGTTGCAAGTATAGTGACCAAAAATCTGACGATTAAAACAAGGGGTTTTGTTAATCTGACAATTTAAAAAAAAATGTTTTTTCTTTTTTTTTCTTCACAATATTAAATTTTAATTATAGATACGAAAAATTAACAATAATTTAAGAAGCATTTACATAAAAATAATAGATAGCAGATTATTATAACTTCAAAAATCACTATTATTATAATATTTTTAGTCTTCATCTTCATCGGAAGAAATGTCAGAATCTAAATCAAGAAATTCTACAGAAAATAAAAATATATGTAGGTTTACAAAAATAAGAAAACAATCCACTTCCTTTAAAAAAATTCATAAATAGGGGAAAAGTAAAAGAGAGGTATACATGTTGTACTCTAGCTGCACCCTCGGAGAGAGTAAGATAACTCAGTCAACAACATTTTGTAACGGATTTCTGTAGATCAATTAACAATAAACCTTTCTTAGAGATGGGTTTTTTATCACACTTTATGTATCACACATTTTTTTAAAAGCCAGCACTCTGTTATATCAGTTAAAGTTTTAGCAATTTTAAATTTTCTCGAAAACTATAAGGCATAAAGTCATATTATTTTCAGTTTTTGATTAAGAAGTAATGAGAGTAAGTCTGCTATTACACGTTGACTCATGAGTCGTGACTCATCTTCGAAATTTCTTTTGAAATTTCATCCTTTGAGTCGAACACTATTACACCTTGACTCTTAAGTCATGACCCTAATTTGACAACTTTCTTTAATTCAAATTTCGTTGTTTGGGAAATCTTATATTCTGTCTCGCTCTTTCAACTATAAGGGTATACATGTGAACTCGAGCACACCGAAAAAAAAAATAAAGAGGAAAAGCAAAATAACAAATGAGTGAAAATAAAATGTCAAAAATGAGTCGTTTCATTTTTTCGAATTTTGTATCTCTCTTACACCAACGTAGTTCGAAAAGAGTCACGACTCATGAGTCGTCCTGTAATAGCAGACTAACGAATTATAAGTTTAAAAAATTGTATGTAATATTAAAATTTTGAAAAATTGAATTTCAAACTTTAAAGAAATGCTTGGCCAAATTTTGAATTTAAGATGAGTTTTTTCGAAAACTATTAACTTATTTTACTTGATTTAAAAACAGGCTAATAGAACAGAGTGTTGGCTTTGAAAAAAATGTATAAAAAATAGGGTTAATTGTTACCGTTATTTTTTAAGAATATGTTTTTTATTCAAAATAGTTGTGTTTTTAATTGCGATTTTAAGTACCTTCGACTCAGATTATATTTTTTTTTGTTATTCTGATATCATTTACTTTAAAATAAAAAACAAATTTATCGCGCTCTAGAAAGTCCACGCATCCGTTTTTTCTGCAACTTTGTTACACCCTTGGGTTAGGCTCAAATTGTCAGATTAGCGAAATGTGTACTTCTTTTTTATTAATTAATCTATGTTATCTTAATCTGACGCGCTCGAGTAAATCCCCAATTTTCTTCATGGGCTCTTCTACTATAAAGTTTGAACTCTTTAAAGAAATCGACTGTTAATTTTTTTAATGAATAAGAAAATCGTTGCGAAGTTGAATGCATATTAAAGGACTTTTCAAAAGCCTTCGATAAAATGCAACAACAAGTTTGGATTAAAAAGTTGGAGGTTTTTATTCCTAACTACTTAAGTGGTTTTCAAACTTTTTAATTTTTTTTAAATTCTATTTGTTGTAAATATATCGGGTGTTCCGCAGGGGAGACATTTAGGCCCAATCATGTTCCTACATCTCTGGCAACCGCACACGATGGCGCGTAGGAGTAGTTGAGGCCCTATGTCTCGCTAGGTATAACACCAACGGACTTCGTAGACCTGAGGGCCTAAGTAAGTAAGTAAGTATGTTCCTAAATGATCTTCCCATGTGTTATAAACAATTCAGCTGCTCACTTTAAATAAAATTTACGAAGCAGATGAACTTCTTCAGAATGACCGAAATAATATTATTAATCGGTGAAATATGTATACGTAATATTTAAATTAAGCTTTCAACATCATCATAACTACATAATCGCTAAAGCCAATGCTATATTGAGATTTCTTAGATGGAGTACTCAAATTTTCACGCTGAAACATATTGTATGTCCTTCTTCCTCTTTGCTAATTTAAACCTTTATTTGTTTTTGTAAATTTCATCATCATTTTTGTCAACTATTAACTTCCACTTATTATCAATTATTCTAATATAATTTTTATTATTATACTCATGTAAAAATACGTAATATCTGCATTTTGCAAAATTCTTGTGCGATCCCATGTTTTGGAAATTCCACAACATCATAAATTAAATAGCTATCTTTGGATTCTCCTCGAATCAACTTCAAGAAATCCCATTTCATAAACAAAATCCACTTCATCTTTTTAATTTTGAATAGAACATCACGCAAATAATCTCATGATACGAAATAAGAAAAAGTGCGGAGGAAGAATTCGCAAGTAGATTCAATTAAAAATTAAACAGCAAAACAAACTGCAATTAAATAACTCAAAGTGTTTAAAATTCAATTAAATTTTTCCCATAAACCTGTCAGCGAGCTTAAGAAGCGCCATTAAAATCCATCACACCAACCGCACTCTGTCTTCCCAGAGACTACACTTTTCCTTGCCAAATCGAATTAAGTGTGTCACATAAATATCTCTCAAATTTATTACCATGCTCCGTACAACTCTTAGTCAGCCGCCACCGACCTCCACCGCCGCCGCCGCCGTCTACTCTCGAGACCGAATGTTCCACATCCTTTGCTTTCTCAAAAATAATAAAAGCTCCAACTGACCACTGTTTTCCTTTTGTATTTCCAGATTCCGCAACCGCATTTCGTTTAGTGCTGTGGCTTCGCCATTAAAATTGCACTTCCAGCAGCACAGCATCACAGCATTACAGCATCCCAGAACTGGAGCAGTTTAAATCATTGAAGTTCAGAAGTGAAGCGATTTGCTAACGCTCCAACAACTTCCAGTTAAACAAAACCAAGAGTGTAGCCCATCAGTGGGTTAAGTTAAGTGTGTTGCCAACACTCCTGCCCCCCGTGGTGGTTCTAAAGTGTTGTACAACAAAACACGACTTCCACACACAGGAACTCCATCATTGTACCGTCATAACCCAATTATTATCGCCCTCGAAGTAGTCGAAGGGTGTGGTTCACTCCATCACCATCACTATCACCATCAGCTGCAGGAGCACCGAGCAACAGCAGGCGCAAGTCGTTAGCTTTCAGGATAACAAAGTTACACAATAATGTTTCGGATGTTGTAATTGACCACCCCTATTCCGGATATTTAGTGTTAATAGCCCCCGAGGCTGGGGCCGATTCGGTTCCAGAATTGCAACAACAGAGACGTTGCCGTCGCCACTGTTGCCGAAGCCAAAGACAATTGCCACTTCGGCCATCGGAGGATGCCAGTTCTCGGAGTTGGGTTAAATTACTCATAGCAGCAACGACCTTGTTCAATGCAACATCACCAGTGACTGCCACCAGAATCCCAACATCCACATCCACGACATCGCCATCTCTATCCACATCGAATAATTCTAGTTTCTCACATCATCATCAAGGTGCTGCTGTGGTGGAGAGTATCATCATCGCCAGCGGCGGCAGCAGCATTACGTCGACTGCGATAATTCCCGGGTATTCCTCCCCCTCCGATGGCGGTGGAATGGCTATTTCCGGGGGTGGCGTCGCCGCCACTGCCGTCGAGGGTGGATCTTCCAATGTCACCTCAAACGCCACCACATCCTCCGAGAATCACTTCAACAGCACCACCGAGATGCCACAGATTCCATCGTACATCCGAACGACGTCGATGTTCGTATGCATTTCAATTATGATCCTGGGGGTCATTGGCAACGTAATGGTGAGTGAAACTTATTAAATGAGGTGAACTTTATACCGCAACGCCAACGTCAACGGTTGTTGGGAAAAATGCGAATGAAGGTTCATGAAACAATTTTGATCCATGATGCAAGTTGTTCTGAATTAAAAGCAGTTTTATTTCTTAACCTTTAATTTTTACTCACACAGTTGGCAAAAATGTTCTGAAGAATGTTAGTTACAGTATAAGGAAAGTCTGTTAAAGAGTTAAAGGGGAACGCTGAAAGGAATGGAAGGCGGGCGGAATGAGTTTTTGCGTCACCTATTTTTATGGGTTATCTTACTAAAATCTTTAAGAAGTCTTTTTGGATTTCAAGGATTCAGTTCGTTTTAATTAAAATTCAGTTTTGCCAAAGAGACGCAAATTGATCAAATGAGTAAGGAAGCATTAGTTAACTTAAAAGATAGAGATATGCCAGCATAGACTTTTTTGGAGACATATAAAAGAAAAACAATCCCATTATACATTGTTTTGTTATATCTCGAAAGGATAAGGCACTGTTTTCGACTAAAGCTCCCTTTATTTTTTATTCCGCCCGATCAAATTATTTACTTAAACATTCCTCAGGAACCACTCTGTCGATAGATGAAAACCGTATAAAAATCTGTTCAGTTGGTTTTAGATCATCATATACGGCATTTTTCTTTTTAAGCTCCGAGCTGTCAAAAAAGCCTGAGCACGTCGAGTATGCTCTTAGCAGCGTTTGATAATAGCTCTCCGATTTCTTTATGAAACACACTCTAGTACTGAACTGTCAAGAGCAATCTGTCTCTGTCATACTACAGGAAAAAAAGTGAGTTATCCGCGCTCTGCTTTTTACTGCATTAGCTCAGTCATTTTGTTTAGAGATAAGCTTGTTCCATTTGAAAAAACAAACAACACAAAACCTGTGCGCTCTGATGTGTTCGAGCTAAACAATTAACACAGACACAGATCCTTTTTGACAGCTGAATTCCCTACACTGAGCTTACTGAGAAAAGTCAAGTTTATTGGATCTTTCTTACCTATAAATGTATTAACTGACGTATTAAGTGCTAACTTTTAAAGTTAATCGTTGCTCGCGTTAAAATTAAGGGATCTATAACCCATCAACTTATATAGAATTCAAAATTTTAAAAAATTATAGGAACAAAAGCATGGATCTCCTAGTCTTCAGTTTAGTTTAAACCTTGAACTCAGTTTATTTTCCAGTGCAATTTAACTGAACGTATTCTGCGGTGTAAACTTCAGTTTAGCAACTTAAAACACATTCCACGGTAAAATTTCAATTTAATAGCTGTCAATTGACAGGAAAGCTTTTGATATTTTGATATTTGTTATTTTTTTTTTTTGTTGATTTCTTTACCTTATAAAGAAAGATAGATGGAGAAGACAAGGAAAGATAGTTGAAAAACTTCATAAAATTGACGTTCTGGACACGTTACGTTACATTACGCACTTAACAGTGTTCAACTAAACTGATCTTCAGATTTCACAATAAGATCGGAAGTGTTAAACTAAAAAACTTGTTTAAACATTCACTGTAAACTGATAGTAAGAGAAATACATTAATTTATTTACTTATGAATAAATATTATTTTAAAAAAGACTTCCGAAATTTGTATGTAGTTAATAGCTGGCCGTATTTTTGTAGCCGTATTTGCCAAGTTAGCTGTCATTGAGTGCATTCATTTAAGTAGTCACTACGTAGTCGAAATTCCACTAGCTTTGTGAATGCAAAATGCACTACAAAACTAGTCAATCGTAAACTGTCATATTTATGACAGATGTGAGTATAAAATGAAAATCATTTGTAATTGATTGGGAACAAGATGAAGTCATATGTAGTGATTTGGAAAATTAAAATTGTATTTTTTTTTTTTAACAGCTGAGAGCGAAATGTCAAATCCATTGTCAACTAACTTTGAAGTTGAAATTTTAACACTACTTTAACTAACTTCTTAGTTTTAGTTGTATTTGATCAATCAGAATGAGTTGACTTTTTAGTGACTACATTAATGAATGCACTCATTAATTCCGTTTCGCCAAGTCCATTCCGAGGTTACCATAAATTTTCCGTAGCATACTTTACATTTGAAACAGCGTTTCTGACCTATTCTAAGTTCTTCTCAGTTCTTTTGCATTTAAGTTGCACAATTATAATGTGTTTCATAGGTCAGATATTAAATAATGTTACAAAATCAAAGTTAAAGCATTCTGTACACAAAATAAGTAGGAACGTTTTCCAAGTCAGCTATTAATCCTTGTTTGAAAACAATGGAAGAAATAAAGCATGTCATCTTTATCAAAGTTTTTGCCATTTTCTTACTTAGGTACTAACTTAATTAGGCTCCCGATCCATGTAGGATCTCTGCCTGAGACACGATGGCCTTCCATCCTCTGCGATCCCGAGCACGTTGCTTCCAGTCTACATCCAGACCAAGCGTTCTGGCATCCGCGATGGCTTGGTCTTTAAACCGGAGTAGGTTCGGTCTTTCTTGTCGCCTAAACCAGATGGCTGGGATTCAAAGATTCTCTTAGCTGGAGCGTTGGACGCTCGATGTGGCCTAGCCAATAAAGTCGACGTGTTGTAACTTTTTTGACAACGTCCACATCTTTGGACAGCTCATAGAGTTCGCGGTTGTATCTTCTCCTCCATTCGCCTCCTTCGCACACATTGCCGTATTCATCCTCTTTAAAAAGTCATAATTTATAAAGAAGTGGATTATTTAAATTCTGGAATTCAGTTCTAAAATATTTAAACAAAAAGTATAGTGCCATGAGTTTTCTGAGACACTTCTTATATTTGGAGTAGTACAATCAAAAGTAAAACAACTTTTATATATAAAACAAAATCTTTTGTCTATTAGAGGACATTCATAATTAGGCTAAAAAAACTATAAACTGAAATTCTATCGTGATAGTTGGTTGACATAATTCAGTGAGCACATTGACAAAGCAAAGAAGACTTTTTCAATATTACTTATTTTTAAAACACAGACTTTTAATGCTTTTCAAGCTTTTGGTGAGTGCCATTGAAACAATTAATGGTTTTCTTTTAAATTTTTCTGTAGCTTTTTTCACGAGTATTTTTTCAAAAGAAATCCATGGATCTTCATTTCGTCGTAAAGAGAAAGGTATGGCATTAACGGTGAAAACGAAGTCAGCTAAATATTCTTGGTGTTGTTGCAACATCATATCCTTTTTATGACCAATTATAGCACATATCCGAATTAATGTCCTCGATAACTTCACTAATTCTATCTTTAAGGTCTTGTATCGATTGTAGAGCATTAGAACTTTCTTGTGACATGTAAAAAAGTTCAGAAGTCTTCATTCTCAAAGCCAATTTTAATTGTAATGACCTCTTCGAGAAATAATACGTGGCACGCAGCACTGAAGAAACACTTCAATACCAATATGTTTTAATTCCATCATTAATCATAGCTCGGTATGAGAATTCAAGCATCAGTCTCATTTTCGAATAAGTACGGTCTAATCACACCAATAGTTCCAAGCCCGGATCTAACAGTAACGTTGAGGATGGAGAAACTTGTCAACTATTATTCTTGGATCTTCCAAGCTCTAAAGGGAGCGATTCTGCTTAGTAACGTGCCCTTCCAGTTTAATGCATTCCAAGGCCCTTATTATGTAGTAATATTATGACCAAAATTTCTGGTGATCCACCGGCTTCAGCTCTTGTAGTAATTGATCCTAAAAAAAACTTAAGACCTAAGCCTTTTTAGGCAATTTTGGTTTAATGTCATTTTTGGAATGTCTAATTTCAAAGGCGAACTAAGAATCCACAAACCTGGGTTTTCGTTGACTTTACAGAAGCAATATTCTGAGTTGTTCTTGAACGAAGCTCACCGTTTCGATTCTTCATAACAAGTTGCAAGTTGCCTAAAAGCTCTAGTGTTGACGTTCGAGAAGGTGCTCCAAGTCGGCCCAAAAGTGCTTTAGTTTTGTGAACTGTTACTGCTAAATTTACACCATCTTTTAATTGAATTTCAAATCGTAGTTGAAGAATAATATCGTTTCATTTGGCGTACCTGAATAGAAAAAGTTGACAACTTCAAAAGTGACAGCTGTATAAATAGTGGGCTATTCAATATGAATCCTCTTATGGGAAAACAATTATAACGTTTTCAATTGGCAATCTGGAAGCAGAAAAAAGCATTCTCAAAGCTTTCAATGGGGCAAAAGTGACAGTTCTAAATCTGAAAAAGAAGAGATTTCTCTTCTGGATTTGAAGTCAGAAGCAAAAACAGAATCACTCACACATTCAAAGATTTTAAATGTCACACTTGATAAATGTCATATTTTTTGAATTAACAAATTGTGCGAATTGTGAAGCGATTGCTTGAAATTAAAATTAATATATAAAAAATGGAAAATAATATTGAAAATATTTTAACAATCAGCCTTATTACGGTTGTCAAAGATCAATTAATTGACAATTGAAACATTTTGTCAATCAATTGATACATCGGTATTATGAACACGAGTTGATCATTTTTTGATCCATTGTGAACAAAGATCAAAAATCTATTGTGAATAGTGCCTATTTACTTAAGTCAGCTGCAAATTTTATTATGTTTGGGATGGATTGTTGCCTTTTCGTTGGCTTTAACTTGTCGTTGATATCTAAAAATACATTAAGGAAGGCTTCTTTCGAAAGACTACAGTTTTGAATGAATCTAGAAGCGAGCCAAATTAGTTTTTGTAATGTAATTAAAAAAGATCTTTTTATCTATATACATATGTTCAGCCAAATTCATGCTTCACATCGCGTAATTTTCTTCGAATCTTTGCTTGCTCCAAAGTATTTTCTTCTTCAATTTCATTTTCACGGAAAAATAGTTCTATATAGTAGACATGCTTTTGGCTTTTGCGATCCGTAAAATATTTTATCAACAAGGAATTTGTGATTGACTGAAAATTTGATAATCAACAAACATTTTGACAACCATAATACCAAGACTGTCAATTTAAATCATTCACAATAGATTTAATTTCTGAAGAGCGTTCACAGTTATCAAAAATTTTGATTTTTGACAACGATAGTACCGATTTATTAATTTTATTGATAAATATCAAATATCGTATTGATCTTTGACAACCGTAATAAGGGTGAATAATTTTTCCTAATTTGTTCCGTACATAAATACACATATGTTATTAACACATGTCACGCTTTACCAATACAGTCACAACAAACTTCAAATTTTTAAGAATTTTGAAAAACTGTTCAATTGGGATTCTGCTTCTAATTCCAATTCCGGATTGCCAATTAAAAACAACATTAGTCTTGCAGTGACATATTTTGACAAGTCCACAGTGAGACTAGCTAAAGTAAACTTTAAATTTCATTGCAATTTGATTTTCTTATGAAATTTGACAAATTTCTTGACTATATTTAAAAGAAATTAGCAATTAAATGTTTAATGATTTTATTTATTAGCCAAAATTCTTTTTACTGATGGTTCTAGAAATAACAACCATTTTAATTAATATTGTGACAAACCATCAAATAAGAATGTCTTAACTTTTTTTTCATCAAAAAACAAATTGGTAAAATTCATCTCTTATGTATGTACATATTTATACATGTGATTATTATTGTTGATGAATAAATTAACTCATATGATTCTGTTGTCTCCTTGTTTTCCAGGTGCCAATCGTCATCTTAAAGACCAAGGACATGAGGAATTCAACAAACATATTCCTCACAAATCTCAGCATAGCCGACCTGCTTGTCCTGCTCGTTTGTACACCAACAGTATTAGTCGAAGTTAACACACGTCCTGAAACATGGGTCCTCGGCCAGGAAATGTGTAAGTTTGTACTACAACTCATAAACACACATACATACATAGGTACACATGAATGTCCATCGTTTTTCGGTTCGCTTAGTTATTTATAAGTTAGTTTTTGTCGTGTGGTGTGGTGTGGTGACTGGTGGTGGTGTATGTCGGTGTCAGAAAAGCTGACAAATAAATTGTACTAAGTTCAAAGATTCACTTTTTTATCGCAATCAACCTAATGATAGGACTTCTCTGGTGCTGCTTGAAATTTCAATTTTTTGTCACTGTTTTTGGCAAACTGGGAGCTTGCAAAGGAAGAGGGGAGTCCCATGTCCTATTCGGGATCGGGACATAAAGGAAGCAGGGAGCATCGTCGTCGTCGTCGTCGTCGTCGTGAGTCGTAAAAACAAAATTTGTCCTTTTTCCTACTTAATATGCAGCGAACAACTTCATAATCAGAGCTAAGGCATCATCGCAACAAGATTATGGCCATAGATACTTACATAGATACACACATATGCACATATTTGGACATGTGTGTGTGTGTTTGTGTTCATATATTTTTTCTGCAAAAGTGTTTGTGCCAATTTGCTCTGCATTTCAGAGATCAGAATCTCTTTAGATGACAGTAAAATATTTGTAAATTGAAAATGTTTTTGAAGGGAGATGCACGCTGCTGGTAACTGAGAAGATGTTAAAATATTGTTCGTACGTGCGGGGTTATATGTGCATAGGACATTACATACATATTATATTCAGACCCTACACGAAGACAAGCGTACGAATTGTGTAGTGTATTCGCAATCCTGGCCCTGCCCGGAGTGACATTGCAGTTGGAGGGAAGCATTGCAAGGAGCACTACGAGTATAATATGTATGGTGGAGAGTGGATTAGACAAAATTGATTTTTTCTAAGACTCTAACGTCACTAATAGAATTGGCAAGCGGAGCATAAAGGGGATTAATATGTGCTACACAATGTCAATCGCCGCCGCCGAAGACGAGGACGTTGTTCGAGTTTACCCTTAAATGTAATTCATTAAAGTCACATAACTTAAGTAATTTTTATATTCATTGACATGTGAACTGAGATATTTACAGTGTTGCCAAGTGGGGAGAAATTTTCAAATAATTGGGAAGATGTTTTGCCGATACCAAAAAATGTCAGAGACGGTTTTTAAAAAAGAAGTGTTCAATATGATCCAAAATTAATCTAGGATTTAAATTTCCCTTGACATGTGACATATTAGTAACTTTAAAACAAACGATTTGACAGTTATCAGTACTCAACAGTGAAAAGAATAATAAATAATTGATAAATTTATAAAAATAAATTATTCCTAAAAACAGGTCTTTAAAATGTCAGTGTGTTAAAGTTCTGTCCAAAGGTTGAAAACATTAATTTTCGAACTGTGGTTGCCAGGTTTTTAATATTTGTTTGAACTATTCTCCTGTCCGCTGTCCACGATGTGAGACCAAGCGAGGCTTTTGCTGGAAAAATGTCTGCTTCGTCTCAGTATCAATTTTAATGTCATAATACGAGCCTCAATAAGGACTTTTTCTTATATACCCATAATAAATACGTTGAATCTTCAATCTCCTACTCTTCCACAGAATACTGTGATTTCTCGCCTTAAGGTACTATTAAACTTGAAACCAACACAAATTCAAATTTTCCAAATAATCACATTCATCTCAATTCACAACTGTCACATTTGTGTTTCAATTCTTATTTCTTTGGAACTTGTCAGTGATGTACCAATAATTTGACAGTTCTTGTGAAGGCGTTATATGAATTACCACATTGACCATCATGTCTATATTATTTGACCACACCGGCTACCGAAATGTGACACTTAAAAGAAACCCAACGATAGACCCATCAAACGGATTTCCAACCGATAAGCTTGTCAAACTATTTTCCACTCCCAAAACTAATGCCATATTTCAAAATAAGTGTCAGCCCATAAATACCCATGCATATTATTTTCGACAAATCGATTTCCGCTTGACAGAACACACAAGCACGTCCACATAAAGCAATCTGATGATGGACTCTTTCCAAAGGCTTTCATCAATAAATTGCCCTTAGTCCATCTTTCCAAAGCCGTGATAGAAATGGAACGAGCCATGAAGATAGATAAAACAATATCTTTCATCGATAAAACGATAAAATGATCCCTCTTAAGTTCTCGAGGGACATTTATTAAAACTACTTTAAAATATCTTCAGCAATACGTTTTAATGACTTAAAGTCTACTCACGACTTTCTCAGAGGCTCATTATTGAAATAAACCCTTTAAATAGGGATTGTCAATTTTAAACTCCAGAAAACCTAAACCATTGACAAGCAATGGGAAGATATACCCAACTATAAGAACATTTTGCGTTGTACGTCTTTTTTTTCAACTCGACGAAAACAACTTAATGTTATGTCAACCTCTTTATCCTTTTGTCTCATAAGGAGCGCACAAGATGGTCGAGGGTCGAGGACATTTCATTGGTTGCCTCTAACGAATAAATCTTTCCGTTCAATTTCCTAATTTTATAACTTATAAGATACCAAAGCCAGCAACTATACATATATGTACGTTTGGTGTAGTTTGCGAGAAACGATAACAAGTGACTTAATGTTCTTTATAACCCCAAAAGAAAAGCGTTACAAACTATAAATCCTTTTCGGTTGATAAAACAGATAAATGCCTTCCTTGCAAAACAAAACAACATCAGGAAAAAAGGACATACGAGTAGGTATACCTATGAAATGGGCTTTGGCTTGTTATTATTAGGCCGTCTACCTACTATGTATGTATGTAGGTCTAGGTACCTTATATGGAGGCACGTTATGCGGTGCCGTACTATCTGTGCTCCTGTTTGGCATGATTTCAAACGGCTTGCGACCTCAACACCTTTAAGGGCCTTCACACAAGTTGTTCAAGAAAACAGAAGGTAGAAGGAAGCTTAACAAATTTTAAAAAAATTTTGAGTCTTCTTTTAAATTTTCGAAGCTTCGATGTTTAACTTTTTAAAGTATTTTAAACTGAGCTCCAAGAACTTGGTGAATAGATATCATAATTTTTCACGGCTGACTTGTTGTGAACTGGTTTATTGTATTGACCCTTTTTTAACATCTTTCTTTTTTGATTTTTTGTTCAAAGTTAGTTTTGTGAAAAGATTCAATTTTGTTATGTATGTAGCACAATATTCAAGACTGTGAAGAGAGGGGATATTAATACATTTAAAGATATAACTATGATTGGAAGTGAGTTTGAAAGAAGTTTGGAGACAATTTACAATCGTCTTGGTTAATTTTGACAATCTAAAGAGGTACTTATAATTCAAGATGTTATTCATAAACTAAGAAGTGACCTGTTGACAGTTTTTACAAATCACAAGACCACAAACGACTTTTGAACTAAATTTTTCTGTAAGTCGTAAAATTAAAATAAGTATAAATTAGGTGGAGCTACAGTTCGTAGAGATCGAAGGCCTAGTGACTTCCAACTCTCAATAACCATTCCATTGTATGAGAAGAATTACTCTTGGAGAATTTGTCAATTCCTCACAAAAGGCAGTAACCGTAAAAACTTTTAGGTGGCACGTTCAGGGATTGAACCCAGACCTATGCCATTAAAGGCCTACGCACTAACCATCATGCCACGGCTACTACTTTAAGCCATAAGT
The DNA here is from genome assembly GCA_905146935.1 of Scaeva pyrastri. NCBI lineage: Eukaryota > Metazoa > Arthropoda > Insecta > Diptera > Syrphidae > Scaeva > Scaeva pyrastri. Next base: position 133,520,012 of record LR989927.1, read on the forward strand.
TTTCGTAAGAAAAAAAGAAGCAAAGAACAAATATTTCCCGGGATCTAGCACTCTTTTAAAATAAATTATTTTGAACTAGTTGGCCCGGAAAACTTAGTCTTGTCCCAATTAAAGGCCTTCATATAAACTCCAGAGTGATAATAAATCTCAGATGTAGTTCAAATTTCAATGTCATCTATTTAAATGGAATACAAAATCAAAACTAGAGAGCGTTTTCACAAACAATGTTTTTCGATTAAGTTTCCGGAAATCAATTGCTAAAAAAGACAATGACAATGCAAAAAGGACACTTGCCAAATTGGCCACACTCTAAATCAATGTTATAACGTCATCTATCGGATGTGGCATTATTCAAAAAACAGAGCCATCTATCAGTATCAGTATTATCTGAAATTTTCAAAGCTTCCTAAAATCATACGATAAATAATGGGTGATTTTTTAAGAGGTTTAGAACTTAAAAAAAAAAAACACAAAAAATTCGAAAAAAAATTAATGCAATATTTATTTGAATCGATAGTTTGAACCTTGCAATTTAATGTTTAAAGATAATTTCATGCAAATGTTGACCGCGGCTGCGTCTCAGGTAGCCCATCCGCTGAGTCCAATTTTGGCATACTCTTTCACACATATCGGCCGGTATCTCACGAATGAATGCATGGATGTTGGCTTCCAGTGCGTCAATCGAAGCGGGCTTGTCCCTATAGACATTAGCCTTGACATACCCCCACAAAAAATAGTCTAATGGTGTCAAATCGCACGATCGCCATTGTTTCGCGTGCTGTGTGGCATGTGGCACCTTCTTGTTGAAACCACATGTCATGCAAGTCAAGAACTTCCATTTCGGGCAAGAAAAAGTTTTTTATCATCGCTCGGTAGCGTTCACCATTGACAGTAACGCTGCGATTCGCATCATCTTTGAAGAAATATGGCCCAATAATGCCGCCGGCCCATAAACCGCACCAAACAGTGGCTTTTTCGGGATGCATTGGTAGCTGTTGCAATGCTTCTGGCTGATCTTCACTTCAAATGCGGCAATTTTGCTTATTTACGTACCCATTCAACCAAAAATGAGCCTCATCGCTGAACACCATTTTTCGATAAAAAAGCGGATCCTCGGCCAGCTTTCCAAGAGCCCATTCACCAAAAATTCGGCGTTGTGGTAGGTCGGCTGGCTTTAGTTCTTGCACCAGCTGTATCTTAAAAGGCTTTACGCCCAAATCCTTCCGCAAAATTTTCCACGTAGTGCTGTAACAAAGGCCTAACTGCTGGGAACGGCGCCGAATCGACATTTCGCGGTCTTCTGTCACACTAGCTGATACGGCTGAAATATTTTCTTCACTACGCACAGTACGTAAATGTGTTGGTGGCTTAATGTCCAACAAAGTAAATTTGGTGCGAAATTTGGTCACAATCTTCCGAATAGACTGCTCAGAAGGTCGAGAATGCCGACCATAAAATGGAAGCAGCGCGCGATGAACATTTCGAACCGAGCACGAATTTTGATAGTAAAATTCAATAATTTGCAAGCGTTGTTCATTTGTAAGACGATCCATGGTTAAATTGCAAACCAAACTGAAGCTGTTTGACAGTGACACAAGGTACTAAACACACGCCAGCTGTCAAAACCAGTGTTGCCAAAACCAAACCAGCTAAAATATCACCCGTTATATGTAACTAGCTGACCCTGCAGACGTTGGCTGTTCTGCCCTGTTTTTCAAATTTTATGAAAGAAATTGCTTTAAATCTTTATATCCACGTTCTAATAAAAATTTGGCATTCATAACTTAACCAATGAGCGCCATTCATCAAATCTTGTAGGTAAGACTTTTAATTTCGTAAGCAATTTAATTTTAAGATGTATCCTGCTATTCGGGGTGGAGACAAATCCAACCATAAAAATTGGTTCAGCAGATCGCGAGTTATAAGTGTTGTAACAAATCCGTCTTTGCTTTATATGTGTATATAGATAGAAGATATATATAATATACTATTTGAAAACTCGATATGAGACGAAAATAACTCGAAATAAAGCTTTACCTTTTGAGAACGAGACAAAGACCGAGACTAAGAAGAGGCTAGCAACAGTTTTATTGTACTTGTCGTCTTCGTGGACAGTCTTAAAAAGAATAAGTCCTTCCAGATCAACGAATTTTGTAATTCTTTTCGGATCTTTGTACTTCGTCCAAAATGAATGTGCAGTACAGGGAAGATAGGACGTCTTTATCTCACTCTATCTTCATAAGAATTCCCCTTAGTTGTGTGAAAGAAAAAATTAGTTAGCGTTACCGTAGTGCATATAATAACATTGCAAAAGCTCTCTAGAAAATGAAAAGAACTGCCGTCTATGCTTTATTGTAACTGCATTTTTAAAGATTTCCCGTAATTTCAAATGCAAATACTTAAAACAAACACTATGTTAACCCCATATCATTTTAAAATAAAAGCTCCTCTACAAAAACTCAAAAAAAAGAGAAATTAAAAGTAACTTAATATTGTAAGGCAACCCTGTATCTCATAAATATAAAATGAAGGTTAAAATGTGTCAGTCTGTCAGTGCGCATTTGACTTTTCACGTGGCAGGACATGTTGGTGTGCGGCGGATGCAGTCATGAATCCATAGGCGGGTGAGAACTTTTTATGCAGGATACATTTGAATCAGTACGGTACGAATGTGAGGCACCTAATTGGTAAAAAAGCTTTCCAATAAGGCCTGTACTGCACATTCGATTTGGACGAAGTATAAGCATGTGTATATGCTCACAGGCTGAGATTCCGTTATTTAAGTGAAGTAACCCGTTATAATCTTCATCAACCAGGCAGATAAAAGCTCTGGTCACCCTCTGGGTTCTCTCGAGGTCATCTTTGTAACATATTTCATTTTTAGTGAAAAGAGAAAATATATGCAAAAAATAAAGCACATTCTTGTTTAAAAGATAAAATATCTCGTATAAGAACACTGAGGCGTATAAGCACTTTTTTGATTTTATAAATGCAAATAAATTTTCCACTTCTTTACAAACGTTATGTTAGTTCAATGATAAAACGGATTTGATTGGTTTAACATTTTTAACTATTTGTTTATAAAATTACCAATAAATTGGTTAAGGAAGGCATCAAATATAGATATAGTGAAATTCAACCGAGGAACTTTTCTATTAAGCCTCTTCCATATTTTTTTTATTTTGTACTTCTTTTTGGTTAACTGAAAAACAGCTAAAGCCAATTTTATTTTAATGAGTAATCAAGGATTAAAATTTCACACTAAAATATAAAAAATGTTGGCTTCATTCATCCATTGAACTTTAAATGTTAGCCTTAATGAATTTATTGCAATTCCTATATTATTATCACTGAAACCCCATTTATAATTTTAAAATGTAAACTGATTTTGAATCCTAAAATCATATAAAACACTTCAAATGACAAATAATAAAGAAACAATATCAAAACATCGAAATTATGTCGTTTTTATGCACGACTCGTGTGTATTTTATTATGTTAACATAGTAACAGAGCTAAATCACATTCAATCAGCATCATTGAAATTGAATCAAATGTGAGCAAACACTTGAAAAATTTACAAAATGATTGAAAAAGCGATCAAACTGTTTTGTATGGCATACAATCAGTGATTTAATGTGAGAAATTCGAATGAAAATCCATTTAACATTATCTCATGTACGAAGGAATTTGCTTTCCAAAAATTACGGGAGCGCTTCCAACACTTTCCTGAATAGGACACATAACAGATGCAAATGTCTTGGAAAAATGACAAAGAAACTTAAGAGCCGTTTGGTTATATAGAAAGTATATACTCGAGCTTCTTTGTAAAGTTTATTTATTGGAGTACCACAAGGTTCTCTTCTGGAAACTCTTCTGTTCGTTATTTAAATTAATGGTATAATTGATGTTTTCTGTGGACACACTTCACAAATACCAAAAGTTCTATTCCCTTCCTTATAAGTTATAACCTTTGAGCTAAGCCTCTCTATAAGCTAATTGAAGAATGCAATGCCTTGAAGCTCCTGCTATGTGATTTGTCATTAGCCAAAAAAAAAAAAGAATTCCTAATCCAGCCCTGTTATTAACAAAATTCAGTTTTCACATTTTCCAATTGTTAACGCAACAAAATTACAAGCCAACAATCCTGCCCATATTAACCCAGATACTTGAAATTCCCTTCTGCAATCACGGCCTACAATCACCACCATTGGGACTGTTATCCTAAAATAATCGTCAGCTACGTCGTTATCGTCTATTTCTAGATCATCCCTCTTATCCTTGTTACAAGTGTTCGGTCCGCACTTACTACAAATGTATGCCGACTGCCAACTGTCGACTGCTGACTGCCGACTACCGACAAATGTGCGGTGGCATTGGGAGGATGGGTTGTGGGCAGTGGTGGTGGTGGTGGTGGAGTGTAGGGGGTGGCACGTTGACATCTTCACCATATCCCTGATTTATGCCACCAGCTTTCTGCTCTCTCACGAATTATCCCCAAGAGTATTCCGCTGCGCTCCTGCTTCGAGTTCGAGTTCATGTACGACGACGACGACGACGTTAAATCATATGCAAGGACCTCGCGTATAATATTTCAATTTGTGTCTATTTACAGGTAAAGCAGTGCCATTTGTCGAACTGACTGTCGCCCATGCCAGTGTCCTTACCATTTTGGCGATATCCTTCGAGAGGTACTACGCCATCTGCGAGCCACTCAAGGCCGGCTATGTGTGCACAAAGACCCGCGCTTTTCTCATATGTGTCTTCGCCTGGGGGGTGGCTGCTCTCTTCACCAGGTAAGGATAAGTGTCCTGTCCGTGTGACGTTGTTTATGTTTCAGTGCACTTTTTTGTTTAGCTTTAGAAATATATTTTTATTTTAATATTCATTTTAATTATGTGTGGGTGTGTGCTTGTGTTGTGTTTCATGTTTAATTAAAGCTTTCATGTTTTTGTGCTTTTCAAATTAGTGTTTGCTTCTAGTTGAAAGTTTTCGTCCTTCGTCCTTGATAAGTTTTTGCTTGAGAATCCTTAAATCTTACAATTCGCACACAAAGGATTTGAGTTTTTTTTTTTTTTTTTTTTTTGATTTTTTTTTTTGCCATCATGAATAATAAATCAATCGCATTGGTGTTTGGTAATAAACATTTTATATAGTGTTCCAAGGAGATAACTATATACGATATAAGTTGAAGTTGTATACGAAAAACGACTATTGAGAACATTTTTGATAGGCCGTTTAATGGTGTCTCGAAGGGATAAAAGGAAATCTCCTAAGCAATAAAAATTTCCGGAGAAAATCCTTGTAGGGTAGGCTTCAATTTAAAAAGAAATCATGGAACTGGCCTTTGGCAGGAGCAAAAAACATTTTCTTCTGAATTGAATTAAGGTTTATAGTGGGCCTATCTATATGTATACGAACGAACACATCCTTGTACATAGTTGTGATTTTCATGGCCTTTTATATTAGAAAGATGGTAGCTTTAAATTTTGGTTAGAATGGAAGTTTTCTGGAAGTCGAAGATAAAAAGTTTGAATTCGTTTGTGTTTGCCTTGACTTATGAGACTAATTAGTAAAAGAAAATTAGTTAGCACTTTTGTGTTGAGAGTGAGCTTTAATTAAAAGTTTTCTGCTTCTGCTTTATGGGCTTATATTGAGTCCTATATTAATTGAGTCAGCGTTTTTTGATTCTTGAAAATATTTATAAATTCAAATTGGTTTATTTTGCAAAATAAAAATTAAATATCTCATATTTTGGCTCATTTTTTGATCAAGTTCAAATTCACAAAACTTTTAACGAAATCTTATCTATATTTATCTCATTCTGAAAGATTAAGTTGGTTCTTTTTGAATATTTTTAATTCCCTTGGATTATACCATTTTTTTATGAAAGTGTTTCTGCCGGTTTCATTTCCAAAATTTTATAATAAGGAATTTAATTGAGTTTAAACATTGCAAAAATATTTTTAGCGCAGAAAATGCATTCTCATGCTAAATTAGAAAAAAAAAACACCGGTTGAAAATAATATACTCGTAGCTCAAAAAATTAATTAAAATTTGTCAATAAAAAGAAATCAGTCGTGAATATCCAATTAAATAATTTTAATTTTGAACTATGATATGTATTATCAACAAATGTTAAAACTAAATGATAATTATAAACAATAGTGATATAATAATTATAAAATATTCAACCTCACAATCTTTAAGTAAATATCATCATTTTTGCAAAATTCAGGAAATATTGTAATGGATTATTCAACATTTCCAAAACTTCAATTCGTAAATTTTGTGAAGCAACATTTTTAATTTGAATCATAAAAATGTTTAATTATTCAATTTTTATTATACATACTACTTGTAACAATTTTTTGTTGAAAATAATTATTTTCAAAATGGTTTCCAAAAGTTAAGATGTCTCTCTTGGTTTATTTTTTGATTTTAATCGAGGACTACTTGTTCTGACAAATTATCCTACTAATATTAATATTATAAATGAGAAAGTTTGGATGGATGGATGTTCGTTGATAAATGGCACCAGAACGGCTTAACGGATTTATATGCAATTTACAACAGAGATATATTATAGTCTGGAATAAGACATATGCTACTTTTTATCTCGGTAAAATGTATGATTCCTACAAAAGTAGGAGCATTTCAAGAAAAAAACAAATTTAGAACCTAAGAATAATAATTTCTTTGTATAACATTAACGTGGGTACTTAAAATCCTTTCAGATTTTTGGTCATTCGTTGATTCCTCCACTGATTTTTCTGTATATTCTAAGTATAGTGACTTCCATCCGGTTCCGGTAAAAGTTATCAATCAAGCACTTCCAAACATTTTAGATCCAGAACTGTACATGTGGTAATCATTATACCTATATACATCTACTATTTTTGGCAATCTCATAAAGCTTAACACTTTCTGCTGAAATATCCCTATGGCAACATTCACCTCATAAGAGCTTGTAGAAACAGAATATTAATGTTAAAAAATGACGTAACTACCTGAAAAATTAAGATTTCAAATTAAGATATGATACCAAAACCTTTAGATGTTTCAAGTATCAATCCCAATCCCTTCGTCAGTTTTTGATCCATGGGTTTTGGTATAAAAGTGAATCTATTCATATTCTATGAATGCCAATACTATAATTGGCCAATGTAATTAAGTGTGTTTTATTCACTGCTGTACAGTAGTGAGATCAAACTCACTTTACATAGCACAGCTGCCATTTTTTTTGCTGCCTTCTTTTTTGCCAGCAATCAAACTATTGTTCTTGGTTGCCGAATTAAATTTTGCTGTGCTAGCTACCCATCAGTGAATAAAACATAGCTATTATTAGTCAACAGAGTTATGAGAGTTTAAGACAAATATCAGTGATCTTAAATATGATTGTTCCGCTACAATCGAAGCTGATATTGTCAAAAAAAATAAGCTCTGGTTGGCAGGGGCTCGAATGACCGAAAATTACCCAGCTAGAAAAGTTCTTTGCAGTATATTTTACGGTAGATGACCACTCTTATTTTGGAGAGATGGTGTAGACCAGGACATTTGTGGTGTGTCGTCAGATAGATTAGAATACCCAGTATCCAGTACCGTTTACATTAAAGGGTCGTTCAAAGTTATAACTTTATCAGCTTTTTCATTATCATAGACAAGTTAAATGTTGAACTTTGCTAACTTTGTTGCACTTTACTTCAACGCCTGGATTACGATAACATTTTCCTGACTGCATTCTTTTTGATTCATTTAAAATTTTTAATATGAAAATCTTTTACTTAAACTTTTAGCAGACTTCTAGACATAGCCAAATTTTGCAATATTTGCAAAAGTGTTGATCAAATGCGTTTACTTTTTACTTTGATATTCAAAATGAACAAAGCAAAAGAAATTTAATTTGTATTGAACTTCTCAATTTTTTTGAGCATTAAAAGAAACTAATTATTTCAGTTGCTCCACTTTAAGAGTTAATTTGTTAAACTTAGATATTCACTTCCAGGGACAAAACTAAATTTCCTTCATAAAAGCAAATTAGGAATTGAGGAAGGTTTTCAAATTGAACTTCCATCTCCTTTCTCTCGTCTTTCCATCACATCAGAAACGGCCTCGATTACATGATACAATAGTACTTCCTTTTTCTCTTCATTAATCCTTTGAAGATGTATATCTCTATGGCATCACCATCAATTACATTGAAATTCAATTAAATGTCATTTTATTTATATCCGATGCTTTTAGTAGATTTGCATGTGTATATATATAAATATGTACAGTTGTCTATTTTCCATTGTTAATTATATGCTTTTATTTGTGCTTCTGCTTGCTTCTATCCTAATTTGATAATGCCTTCCCCAACCAAAAGGATATAAACTCATTTCCTGCAACATTTCCACAATTTCCACAAAATACAAATAGAAAAAAAAAATGTCCTTCTCAATACGAACAAATGTATCTGTGGGTATAGAAAAGAAAAACCCTAATGCAAACATGATTGTCTTTCGTTTGATTTATTATTTATTATTTATACAACTACAACCACAATACAGCAGTAGAAAAGTGTCCTTATTCCGTCTGTGTGTGTATGTGTGTTGGTGTTCCATATTGTGTGTGTTTTTCTGTTGTGGTAACTAATGATCCTTTCAATTTCCCAAGTGCGGTGTGATATTATGTTTGGTCGTCAGTAAAAATAGAAAATACACAAACCACGACAACACTTGTTAAAAAATATAATCCCATACACTTAAAGTTTATGCAAATACCAACCATCAACCAACAACCATCATCGTCATAGTCATAGTCATAGCATCGTTTTCCGTGTCTGTCTGTGTAAAAGTGTAAACAAATGTTGTTTCCTGATGTCCTGATGAGATGCGATGAAATGAAATGTCCTTCGCATGAATAGGCTGAAGAACTCGAATGAACTTTCGGAAGAGAGGGTTTTTTGGATTTTTTTTTTTTGTTGTTTTTTGATTTTTCTTTTTATATCCTAATCGATCAGTAAAAGTTTTATCATCATATCATTAAATCACTTCTTGGCAACCCATTTTTATTATTGTATGAGTAGCTGCTACCAAAAAAATATATATTTTTATTGTATTATGTCCTTCTCACATAACGCGCCCGAATGGATGGTGTAAGCGTTTTTGAAATGTCATTTATCAAAAGAAATTAACAGTTTTTTGTTTGTTCAATTTGATTCGAAAACAACAGAAAAAAGTCAACGTAAATCAAATTTTTTAGAGTAGGAGGGGGGCCTAAGTCCCCTTAAATAAGCTTGTTTGTTTAAGGTTTGTGATTGATGTACCTACTCGTGTTTTTTTGCCAAACCACTGTGAAAAATAAAATTTATTTTTAACCAAAATATGGGGACTTAAGTCCCTTTCCATAGTTTTGGAACAAATTTTTAATAGGGTTTTTTAGTTGACGGATCTGAAATAAGATAAACAAAAATTAAAATAACAGCGGCTACAGAAAAAAAAAAATACCGAAAGAATTATTTGCATTGCGTCATGCTGAAACTAAATCAACTGTCAGAATGTCATTTGACATAATACATCAATCTTCCACGATTCCTTTGAGTTATCTTATCTTAGGCTTAACCAAGGAATAGTCTATTGGACAAGAGGGGCTAAGTCTCGTTTTTCAATTTGTTCTGTTCATTGCATTGTTATGTAAAACATGCAGCCTTGAAATACTTCAAAATAAAGATTGCATTTATTGAAATTTGAACATTTGATCATTATCAATTGATTGTTATCATGTTTTCTTTTGAAATAGTTGCAGAATGAATGAAGAAGCACATTTATAAACTAAACGTCAAAATTCTGAAATGTCATTTGTTGTTTGCAGTCTTGAATTACTTCAAAATAAAGATTGCATTCGTTGAAATTTGAACATTTGATCATTATCAATTGATTGTTATCATGTTTTCTTTTGAAATAGTTACAGAATGAATGAAGAATCGCATTCATAAACTAAACGTCAACATTCTGAAATGTCATTTGTTGTTTCTTGATTTTAAGATCGAATTGAAACTTACAGTCCATGACGTGATTATCTAAAATTTTGGTCTCCAAAAGGATATTGCAATTATACACACATTTGTATACAAAGCTGGTAAGAAATTAAGAAATTTCAATTGCAATTGAAACCTTGAATGACACAATTTAGTTTTTTTTCTGACGTTTTCAAATTCCAGAATCAAATTCCATCAAAAATCATTTGTCTGTGTGAAGGATCCTGTTTTTCAGTCATGGTTTAAATTTTAATCCGCGGTTTAGCAACATTAAGTCAACAATTTATTTTGGTTAAAAAAGGTTCAACCCTTGTTCGAGGGTATTAATATAAAATATACATACATTTAAACATCAATCATTCATCAGGAAATACTCAAAAATCAGTGATTTGAGATTGTTAAACAACAGATTAAATAATCAACGAATTTTGGACATGAGTGACATTGTTTTATAATTCTCAACTCGAACAAGTAGCTGTCAAATTAGCCAATGAATATAATCTTGAACTGTGAAGTCCAAATAAATTTATCAACATGTTTCTATGCACATTTTAAATTTATAAGGATCCACTTAACATCATTTAACTCACATATGTACTTAAAAATTAATTACATAATAACCAACTCTCCACATTCTCCGATACATTTCGTTTCATTGCTGTCATCATTAATTAAATTCAAAACTACAAAAAATAGATGAATTTCTTTTGCCTGAATCACATTTCAAAAACGCTAACCCTTCTTTAAACCACAGTTTAAATGTTATAAAATTATTCATAAATCAGCTTGTTCCCATTTTTAACCTACATGGGATCATCGGTGTGTTTTCAAAATAAAATTAAATTAAATCCCAGCCCACATCCTGATGGGGCAGTGTCCAATGATGCCTCCTACTATATTGACTCTCTCTCAATATTTCCTATTTGTAGTCCAATCCTCTGGGTGGCCGAGTACAAGTTCGTGGAATACTTTGACGGATCATACGTTGCCGCATGCCTCACGCAAGCCGTCACCACGTGGACAATTGCGTTCTTCCTGATGACCATTTCGATATTCTTCGTCATTCCCTTGGTAATCCTTATCGTCTTGTATGGGATCATCGCAAAGAACCTTATATCCAAGGACGGGCCAATGATGAAGATACGACCAACTAAGCCCGAGTTCAGTTACAAGGCTCGCAAGCAAGTTGTCTTGATGCTGGGGGCAGTGGTCCTCTCCTTCTTCCTCTGTTTACTGCCCTTCCGAGTACTCACACTGTGGATTATCCTCAGCTCGGATCAAGCTCTCTTTGCCGTTGGCGTCGAGCGGTATTACAACTTGTTGTACTTCTCGCGCATCATGCTCTACCTTAACTCGGCCATTAATCCGATTCTCTATAATTTAATGTCAACAAAGTTTCGCAAGGGATTCCTGAAATTGTGCATCTGCTGCAAGCCATTCGCCAAGACATTCCAATTCCGCCATCGCACGCCCACCCTCACCACCAACACCACGTCGTCGAGTTTCCTATCGCGGAGTTCCAATCGTCGCCCCTCGGACGACCTGCGGAATCGAGTTGGCCTCAAAGTTGATTTGCACCAAAAGGAGTGCGAGGTTGGGATGCTGTCGAAGTGTGAATCCTCGACTGTTATCGACGAGTGCAGAAAGCTCTCGTTGGCAAACAACCGCCGGAAGTTGAGTTCCGTAGATAACGAGGACGAAGAAGAAGTCATCGCCATTGGAGTGACGACGAGGCCATCAGATGACGATAGCAACGTCAACATCAAAGACCTTCCGGACGAGGCGAGAGGGAAGTTATTGAATTGTCGCAAGAAGTGCAAGAGACAAATAAGCTTCGACGAAAATGTCATTGTGAATAGTGAACGTGGAATCAACGGAGAACGAATTGTTTACCAAACGAGCCTGGAAGATAAGATTTGTGGCAGTGGAGGGAAGAAGGACACTAGTGTTATTAATTTTCTGCCAACGCACAGCCTACGGAATATTTTACAAAAATGAATTGAATTGAAAAAAAAAAACCGCCGGCTGCATCTGGTAAATATTTACAACGACAAGACGACCACGATTACTTTTTGAAGATGGAAACGCATTTCAATTGAAGGTTTTGAGATTGAGATGGATGTATAGGTACACTTGGCAGGTGAAGAGTGTTGGAGGAGTTATTGTTTGAAAATCTTAACTCGGTTGGTCTGAAAGATAATCCATTGGTTTGTGTCATTGGGAAATTATAAGTTTTTTAGACAACTTAACTGTAAACTTTGTAGTATTGTGTCATTTAAAATATCCTAGGCGTTATTAACAGACAAGAACAGGATTTTTTAAAACCATTTTCTTGATACCTAAAATTCCATATCTAGTCAAACCTATATTGAACACTTTGACATTTGGTTCAGATGGTTGTTTATGGCGTGTTTTGTTGTTAGAGGAAAAAATTCCAATCAAACAGATCTAATCGATTCTGAAACTTGTGTATGTTTCTTTCTAATTGTCTGATTGTGTTATTTGGTTCCCGTTTAATTCGAAATTTAATTCCAAAAGAATTTTCTCTTCTAAATAGGTAAAGAACGAAAACTTCACAATTATATGTCAACCCATATGTCACTGTCAATTTAAAAATGGACGTGTTCACTAATTGCAAACTGTAACTGTTGGTTATATTCAAAACTTTTTTCAATAGGTGCTTGATGTCTTACAACTTTTGTGTTTAAAAAAACTACAAAGATAACAAATTATAGTAAATTCTGGTTTTTAAAAATCCAAAACGTTGAACTGGTAACATTGTTTCCAATTTGACATTTCTTGGTTGTTTGCAGATTTACTTTATAATGAACTTGTTATAAACTCTGTCGCTCAGCTCAGAGAAGGTTTTAAAAACTGTTCAAAATTATTATCATTTTTTCAAGACGATGAAACTCCTTTATAAGTTTTCAGAATTGATTTAACGATATGTTTCTTAGAGAACTTTTAAATAACTTTTTGTGTCTTAATAAAAAGGAAAACATAACAAAGTGATTGACCTTTAATCTCACTCTATTTAACGTATATAGGACACCTGATCTTTTTTAAAGCATCTTGTTTCTTATTGTTTTTTTTTATGTTAAAATTCATTACAATTTCTGAAATGTGTATGTTAACAACTTTTCTGACTTACAAACACACAAAAAAAAACAAATATCGTCAAAAAAGTGTAATACGACCTTAATTTTCATAATTAAAAGTGATACCCATGACAGGTGACGAAAACTACGTTCTATTAAGTAATATAAGATTAAATTATTATTAATATGAAATGTTAGTCAATTTAATTTTATGTTATGGCTTAAGGGTCTTCTCTAAACGTCCTCACAAACTATAATTCCAACAGATTATTTGCCCTATTTATCAAACAAAAAAGATACAAATTACACCATGAACATGTGCGATTAAATTTTTATCTGTAATAACCAACTTAATCTTCTTGTTGGACTCCTTTTTGGACACTCTGTCTAAATGATGCCAGCGAAGGAAAAAGTAAAGTTTGAATAAACCTAAAGGGTGACTTGCTGGATTAGAACAAAAATATAACAAACAGTATTTAAAAAGTAATCAAAATAAATCGAAATTAAATGTAAGGATCTGTTTACATTTTGATGTATTCTTAAATTTGTTGAAATGTCAAAAAAAAACATCAAAATGATGAAAAGGGGTTTTTGGCATTCTCATCACTTAAATTTGCCACTATTTGTGTAGTTAAGATTAAATTCCACTTAACATTTTGACATATGACAGTTAAGTCAGAATAAAAGAAAGTAGAACATTACACGAGATAAAAACATATTTTTATTTTAAATACAAAGCATGAACAGAGTCTAAATTAAATTTCGTCTTGTCAAATTAAATTAAGGACAACATTGTTATGCTAATCAAATAACGCAATTCAACTTCAATAAGACGTTTAAGTGTCAAATATGTGAAAAACAAATACATAAAAAACTACATTGAGTTTTTTTTTTTGAAAAAATTCAAAACACCAAAACTTTGAACCTTGAATCATACAAGACTTATGATCGTCAAGGCTACAACGTCAAAATAATAAAAATGTCATTTTTTTCAAAAATCGAAACACCCAAACGATAAATTGTCTGAATTTGAATTTATGGCACAAATTTTAGGTTTTTGTTTGCTGTCAAATGGAAAATTGACACTCGAACATTTTTTAATCGTTGCAGTTGTGGGCAGTCTGGAGGAATGACATTTTAATTGAATTTTTTTTTTTGATATAATATGGGTAATATGTCATTTTCTGACATTTGACATTTTTTGAAGATATTAAGTAACAAAATAAAATTATGCCCAAATGCCCAAAAAATATCATAAAGCCTTAAGTACTTATGTGTCAAAATTTCCAAACACATAATCATAAAATATTTAAGGTGATGAGCGGTTTTTTGTATTTAAACATTATTTTTGACGTCTTGAAATTCCACTCTCTGATATTTTCTTTACAGTTTTTGGTGTCATTTTCTGGCATTAAAATCATGTGCCTTTGGTTTTAGACATTACCCAAGACCGTTATTTGTTTAATAACGATTAATTTAATGCCTTTTTTCAAAATTTAAATAATCTTATGTAAACTAAAGTTGTCCTGAGAAGTTTTTCAAACAATAAGACCGCCTCCATCAACTCCAGCACAAATAGGACGCCTGTTTCGAGTACAGTGGCCTTAGGGATAAGAAATTCAAGAAAAGAAAAAATACAAAAGAAAAAACACGAAAATGTGAAAGTAGCGATACAATAAATCCTTATTAAATACAGTTAAAAGTTAATGTAGTATATAATTAATGTATACGAACGATATATTGTAAACCAAAAAACAAAAACAAAAAAGATGGATGGAAACTGCTTTAAATAAGTAATCTTTGTCGTCGGTTTTATTCCATTTTATATTAAAAAAATATATATTATACAACTGTTATATTTTTTAAAAGTAAAAGATTTTATATTTATTAAAATATGTAGTTAAATAAAATAAAGAGACACGTTAGTTCAAATAATAATAATAAAAACAAATAAACCGCAAACTAAATTAAGAAACTAATGATTGTTGTTGCCAAAAATATCAATGTGCTCAAATATTTATATTTATTTATAAACAAAAAAAAAAAAAACACAAAAGTAAAATACATCTAATGTTAGCTTTATTTATATACTATAATGTACATGTACAGAATATTTATTGTAGCTTTAATTGTTGATAATTTTAAAACAAAAATATAAGAAAAAAAAACAAAAACAAAATATATGAAAAGACTTAAAAATAAAACAATTTTGAAATAGTCAATAAAAAAGCCAAAAAAAAAAACATAACAAATTTTATATTGTTTTTCATCATTCTTGTGGAATGTTGACGTTTAATGGTTTCAGTCAAAAAATTGATTGGATTTTTTCAGTTGAATGAGTGCCCCCTGCCCTGTAAATGTCAACTTCAACGACCACGGCTTATGTCAAAGGCATTTTTGAGTGGCAGGTTAGCAAACTTATGGGCGGAAAAGATAAATATATTGTTTTTTTTTTATTTGGATAAACAGTGTGTGATTGTATTTTTAAACTTGAAAAATAACAATTGATTTTCAAAAGTCGTTCAGAGTGGGTTCTTGTTTTTTTTTTTTAGGAAGGTACTTATGACTTGCTCATCTGCAGGAGCAAATGTAATAACAGTAATAATAAATGGTGACACGATTTGGGGAAATTTGAAAGTACGAGTCCTTTGACCTTGAGCTCTTTAGAGCTGACGATGATGATGTGTTCAAGTGCTGTCAATAAAACGCTTAACATAGCATTAAAAGGAAAACTTGAAGAACACGTTTCGTTTAGCCTTTTAGAGAATTCTTTTACATTATCTTGTATAATGCATTAAGGACAAGGATGAAGCCTTTTAAGGAATGATTCTTTACTCAAGAAACGGATATTGCTTTGTCCTTAACTTTCTAAAGTCGATAATTTACTTTGAAGACCATGACATTTTAAACGTTGTTGCAGCTATAATTGTGTCTAAATCTAATAAATGATATGAGTATTAAATATTACTTGACACCCTTTTCTTTTGTTTGGGAACTCTTCATTTATTAGTTTCAAGCCCTGTTTTTCAGTTTGAGATCATCAAGGTTTCTCATTCAAATTAAAGTTAACCTTTGAATCATATTTTCACTTAGATCTGAAAGTAAACTCTGGAATCAGAATTAATTAAGATTTGATTTTTTTTTTATTTTTCTAATTTAAATTATTAAATTTTGAACAATCTTAAAACTAAGTTCCATATATCAGTTCCATAGGTCTTTTAAATCGATACCTCTATTGTGATAGCTGTGGTATGGCAAACATAAACTTTTCTTCCACTCTTAAGACCTTTTTTTTAGCTGTCTTTAATTGAGGTTAAATTAAATAACTAAGAAGTATATCTTCAAATAAAGTTGTGTAACGCCTAATTTTATCTTTCATTCGAGTGTCTTGCTTTCTTCCTTTTCACAGAGCACAACTCACAGTGAACTTTCAAACAATAATAAATTAATCACTATATTTAACTTTATAAATAAAAAAAAAAACTGTTCTATTAATTCCCCATTGCATACAAAATAAAATATAAGACCCACATGGCATCACCCATACTTAGCCACATAAATGAACTCGCAGTTAGGAGAGTTCATATCCCCAAATGACATGAAATCTAACACATCATGACACACTTCCATTTTATAGCCAAAGCAGGAAATGGTATTGAAAACATTTTCATTTTGTCGTGTTCATTGAAACCGAATTCGAAACCCAGCGCGAAAAATCAAATCCTCCCAAGGATATGGGATCCTTCCTCAGACGAAACCCTTTTCTAAGCACTGACATTATTGAAAAATTATCTTCACTCTACAGACATTATTACATTGTTTTCGTTTTACTTTTGTATGTGTGCGATGTGAATAAACTCGAACTCCATGGTCCATCTATGTGAGAATATCCTTTGAAAATCAACCAACAAATTCCCAGTTTCTTCCTTTTATCTGGATTTAATTGAAAAGAGAGTAGATTGTAGCTTCCCAGGATGTTATTATATTTTTCACACTCGCAGGACATTCTTTTTTTTATTGCATTGTAACCGAGATATGCGTGATTGTGAGAATAAAAAGAAAAACTAATAAAATCGCATGAATGGAGCTTCTCACGATTAATTGTTTTTTTTTTTGCGGAGTTAAAAATTCATCGAAGATGTGGCCCTGATCGTCCTGTCATTGTCGATAAACCAGAGCCTACATGTTATACACTCTCAAGGACATCACATAAAATATAAATGACCCATCAGCATCATAGAAGCCGAGGTCCATGTTGAAAATCTAATTAAAAGGATATCAATTATTACGGCGGCTACTCCTGATTCGAGTTGACATTTCCGACCAACGAACGTCAATTTAAAGCCATCAATATTTTATGTTTGGGACTAGAATTTAATTAAAAAATAATTAAAATTCCTTCCGAGTGTTTACATGCTGTGGCCGGCCACGGTACCGTATAATTTTAATTTTTTCTTCTGTTTATTTTTGTTTTTGGTTTTTATATTTATTTTTTATTCAAACAGAGCTAAATCGAAAAAAAAAAACCATACAAATAATATGATGTCTGACAACTGTTTTGATGATTGCTCTCATAAAATCTTCAAGGACTCAAAAGGGAACACCACCAAGGAGTATCCATTGTGACGACCACCATGGACCACCACAGTGTTCCGTTTGGGTTATTTATGGGTCCATTTATATGGTACAAGTCGAACAAGACATAAAATATACAACACTTGTGTTTAGCTTAAGTGATGATGGTGCGGTGCGGTCATGTTATGGATGTCATAAAAGAAAGTTAATTTTGGTGAAATAAAATTTAAGAAGCTTTTTGAGTTGGATACACAAACACTTTTTGGTCAATGAAATGAATCTTCGACAAAAGCGGATTAAACAGAATGACAAGAGAGTTGACAGATAAGGGCGCACTATTTCAAACTTTGAATTCAACAATTTTGATCAAACTTTAAAAAACAACGACCTTCTACAATAAAATTACAGAATTAATTTAGGAACAGTTTGTTAACTGGGGTTTTATTTTAAATTTGGAAATTTGTTAATATTTACTTTCGAAATCGTTGATCTGTAAAAATGATTTCAAACATATGAAATCTGGAAAATACATAAGCCAGAGCAAAATGTTAAATTTTGATCAATCTGATATCAAAATTGAAATTCCTGCAATACTCACCAAACCTTAAAGAAATTTAAGTCTGTGACATTCTTTTGAATCAAAAAAAAGTGCAAGAGAGCCCAAATTAGCTTAAATTGTTTTGTTTCCACTCCTAGATGTTTAAGCTATCAATTGTTAAAAATAAAATGGTAGACCCGAAAACGGAACTATAATCTCAAATTAGCTCCGTCCACTCGTATTTTTGGTGTTTTTAAACGGCTTATGTAGTTTTATTTTGGGTTCTCAACGGATGATTTCAAAAATTTTGTCTTCCTGATTGAATTAAGCTTCTAAGCGCCATTTAAACGATCATTCCAACTTCAATTCAGTTATCAGTTAAACTCATTTCAGTTCAGTAGTCAGTTCAGATGTCATTTCAATTGAGGTTGGCGGTGAATCAACATTTTCGAATATATTAAATTTTCAAGCATTTTCATGTTTGTGGAAGTAAAGTTACTTTTGACTTTCGACTCAAAAAAAAAAAAACTCAATTGAACACCGGACTGAATGACGTCTAAATACATTGTCTTTTTAAACTAAAGTGACAACTAATTGTCAAAAAAGGGCTTTAAAGGATTAAACTTCTTTAACAAAATATTGTCATTTAAAAATGAAGAAATGTTGTGTGTTTCACTTTTATAAAAGTTCGATTTTTTACTACAAAAGGTTTTCTATTTAATAGCATGCAACCATAAATAAGGACTTAATAATGTAATTAGTTGGTTTGATCAACATACTTTAACATTATAAATCTAAATTTCTGCATTATTCAAATGATATTCTGTGTGAAATTTGGAAAGAAAAACTCATCAATAATAAAAAAATTCTACAATAATTTAATCTTAAAGAGATACATTTCACCACAATCATAGAAACGGTTCCTTTAAATATTAAAATCATAAAACTTCATACCAAAAAAAAAAGTATATGAATGTTCCAACTTGTTAAAATTTCCTTAACTATTAATGACTTTTTTTTTTTTGTCGACATTCAAAATCATCCTGGATTGCCTCTCAAAGGAAAACGAAATTAGTGTTCTTTCATACAAACCTTCCCTTCATAGCACATCCCTATACTTAGACCTATGTACCTTAAGGTTTTATCATTGCCTGTCTTGTTCACCGATTCTATGAATATTATATTTGTTAAAAAATTCAGAGTTTTTTTCTTCTTTTTTTTTTTTTTTTTCTTTTGAGGTAATTCAAAAAGAAAATGAAAGGAACGTTGATTGTGTTGAATGGAATCCTTAAACTGTTTTAGGTCAATTAAATTCAAAGTATGTATATTTGCATTTACCTATATTCAAAAATGTATACATTCTCGTAACAAACCCGACCTTGTATCAATGAATTAACATACCTATCTTGTGTAATTCGATATAAACAAACAAAGAGTTTTCTAACAACAACAATAAATTATTGTGTTTACTAAAACGGTTTGTTTTGTTTTTAAAGAGTTGACCCCTGGGAGGAATAATTCTATTAAAAATAATAAATTACAAAGAAACTAGGATCTGAACCAGACTGAGACTATTTAGTTTGAACAATTGTAGTTCCAAAAAAACGAAACTGTCAAATCACTTAACTCGCATGAGGTTGAAGATTTTATTACCAATCAATCGATAGATTTCGACAGTGTCTGTCTCTGTGCGATACTCGAATTAATAATATTAATGTAACTGGAGGTCTTTCTTCAATTTTTGATGAAAATAGGGGAATTATTTTGTCCCAATTTCAGCTCTCCGATCATCATCTTCGAATTTTATTAAGACTGTATTTAGTATATTTTATGATGTTGGCGCATTTCTTAATTTGATTTAAAAAGCTCTAAACTGTAATCAAGAAAACCTAACCCAAACTTTAATTCTTGCAGATGCCAACAAAAATTCCTTTTCCGTCAGAACCCAATCGATTGATCCTAAATTTATCTCTCCACAAAAGCTCTGAAGAAATTAAGCCTGTCTGCGATATTACGTACTCCTTTTGTTCCAAGGCATCGCGATTAAATGCGTTACAAATCGTTAAAATAAAATAACTTATGGACCAACAACAATAAAGTTGTACACAAGAAAACCATCTGAAGCTATTTGCAGACAAAATTTTGGTATTTTAGTGGACATTTAGGCATGACATGCACATGTTCCTTGCAGCTGTTTAACCAAAATTACCCCAATTAGGATAAAGTATTAAATTTTATATTTGTTCTAATTCTGTTACCATTTCATATTACACCGTTTTGAATGATTTAAGGTTATATTTACGTACATACATATAAATTTTGTTTCTAATAAATTATTTTGGAGTTTTTTTTCTCAACAAAAGTTTTAAAGTCAAAACACAGGTCCTTGTTGCTAGTCTGTCCAACAAAAACCTTGAACCTTAGTGACCGTTAAACTTCCAGCGACAATCTAATTAAAGTTTATCTTAATTATAAACATGTAGGTAACTATGCAGATATATGTAATGTGTGTCAAAATGTAAAATGGATAATTCGCAGTTTATCAAACCCTTAAAATGGAATCACTCTCTTCCAAATTTTAAAATATAAATTTAATGATGACTAACATTGGTTTTCTTTGGCTTCTTATTCTGTTGGATAAATTGATTGATTCCAATTATATGTTATATACATTTTCTTAATTAATTTCTTATTTTTACAGTCATTATTTATTCCTTCCAAAAATCTATTACAAGGTTCATTATGATGTCAATAATTGACAATTAAAAAAAGTCAAACTTTTCAATGCTTTCCGTAGTTAATTAATTCTGCCAATTAAAGGAACAACATAGGACAAAGCATTTACCATATTTCAACCAATTAACCTCTAAACAATTATTATAAATTATGAAGAAACAAAACATTCAATTTAATATAGTTTTTAATTGGATTTCTTTGTCATTCGATTCCTTTTCAAAAATTGAAAATTTCTTCAAATAAAGTCATTCACAACTGAAAATAAATAATCAACTAATTAAAACAAATCATCAAACTATTACCTTAACTAGACTTATTGTCACTTGGGTAACTCAACACTTATAATACAATCTATCTTAAAATGAATTCCCCAGTATTTCTACAGTTTCTTGAGATCATTCTTGTAAAATTTACTGATTACTTTACTAGGTAAGTAAACCCTGGGGAAATGATCTTATTTTAACATTTACCAACAATTTTCAATGAATTTATCAAAGTTAAAAATCCTGTTCAGAGAATAAAATAAGAATCACCACAAAAGAAGCCATTTATCATTTCGCCGCCTTCAACCATCTCCATCTATAGTAGGGCTCCAAATTCATAAATCCATCCCTGTAAATTGCTGTCATCGGTGTTGAAGGATATAAATTCTTGTTACAACATAAAACCCCGAAGAAAATTATCTTTTATTTTTTATTTTATTTTATTTTATTTATTTTATTTTTTTTTTGACAAATTATATGCTCTAAAAATCAGACATTGAACACGCAACATATGTCACACTCTCATAAAAACGATTTCAATCCGAGAATCCTTACGAGAGTCCTTAAATTGGCGATTCTCAATATTGTGTAAATAATAAAACAAAACCAAAAAAAAAAGAAAGAAACTCTTTATTCTGCTTATCCTGCACATTTTCATGTAAATAAAAATTGAATATTATTAAAACGTAGTGTACAGATTCGTTTTAGCTCTGCAAAATTGTAAATTGTAAATGAAAATAAATATATACTATACATACATACTATACATTGTATTATTAAACTAAATCATTGTTAAATTAACGACTTGCCCTTTAAATCTAAATAGAAAACACGAGAATGTGATGCATGCTCTAAAGTAGTGTTTTGTAGTGATGATGGCTGTAATAAACCCAAATAAAAACAAATTAAATTAAAAACAAAAAAAAAACCTAAAATAAAAAAAAAAGGATTTGCTATTTTGTAAATATAAATTTTTTAAACAAACGAAAACAAAAAAAAAAGAAAACAGCAAAAAACATAGCTAATAAAATATTTTAGAATGATTTTTATGTACATTTTGATTAATAGACTCGTAAATGATTTATATGTTTAGCATATGTGTATGAAATGACTTTATGCGTGTGTGTTCGCTCTTGGCATAGGACTCGTAATTCGAGACGAAAAACAAAAAAATTCTAACGAAACATCTTCACATCTAAAAAAAACAAAACGGCAACAAACTTTTCGGATTTATTTTCAATTTGATGGCTTTTTTCAATCGTTTCGAGTTTAATTTTTGGAAATTGCAAATAAAGAAAACAATTTGTAAACAGTTTTGACCTATAACTTGTCAGGGTCAAGAAGAAGAAACACCCCATGACAAAGAAAAACTTCCCTCTTAAAGTCCAACGTGATTGGTCGTAATTCAAAAAACGGCCTTTCTAATCACACATTTTCCCTTATTTCCATTTCCGGATCTGGAGGAATTTTGGTAGTTTATCTTATCGTAACTGTGAGTGGAATTCCAAGAAAAACAAAAAAGAACACACCACTCGCAGATAGAGGAGCCATTAATCGTCATGAAATAATGAATCCTTGGAAAATTTATTGACTTTTTGGGTCGCTTACATTTTAAATTGTTTTAAAACGTTTTTAAATCGTTCCTCACCACGCCGCGTTGTTAAACAACTATTGACCAACTCGAGAGGGCATCGGAGTGGAGTAAAGGAGTCCATATATCTTGGCCAAAAGGGGGGAAATTAAATTGTGAGCCTATAATGGCCCAACCCTTGTTATGAATAATTTATAGACAAATTATTACTTATCCTTGATACATATTCTTATCCGTCGTCGTCTCACCAAAAGGACTTGTTTTTTATTTCAATTACTTTAAAATTAAATTTTGAATCTATAAATTTAACGTTCTTGACCGAGTGAAATTGTTCCTTCTTTTTTTTATTTTTGAAGTCGTGCCAAAAGTCACTTTAAATATTATTTTTTTAAATTTAATATAATCGAACTTGGAGAGTACAAATAAACTTAAAAGAAGGAAAACAAAATAAATAAGTTTTATTTTTATTTTTTATTTGTCTAAGGTCACTTCAAAATTTAAGAACTTTTACACAAATACGTTTTTATGTACATAAACTTGTGTGATAAGGGAACTTTTGGTGGGATGAAATTTGAGATTCTTAGCTAGGTCGGGGACATTGAACTTGCTTCACGATGAATTGTGGCTAAAAGGTCGGGTGGAAAAATCTTCTTTTTTTATGTAATGATAAAAGTCTATAGTAAAGCTTAGATCACACGATTTATGTATACACAAAAAATTGTGTATAATTTTGTGTATTTCTGTCATAAAAATACACAAAACATCTGAACCACAAAATTTGATGAACACAAATAGCATACATAAACAATTTGTTTGTTATTTGTGTATAGCATAACAAATCAAATTTGTGTTTATAAACATATCGTCTCATCAGCAACAAAAATCAATTTATAAATATTTGTGTGCTACATATTTATGTATTCAAATTATTTGTGTGATTTGAAAATAGCTGCCTACACAAACCTTGTCAATTACACAAATTCATTGAAAACTCGAACGTTTTTAAATAGGTATAAATAAAATTAATATACTGCCGCCCTTATAGACTTTGCTTTGAAAGTTCTTTGAGGACGTCGCACTATGTGGCAAAATGCCGATTTCGTGCGATTAAGTCAATTTTGAAAATTTACGATTTTCATCAAAATTTTTATGGAATTATAAATTAGACATTATTTCCAACCTTGTTCTGAAATTTCATAAGATTATTATGCGCCCTTTCGAAGCTAGATGCTCTCAAAGATTGGGATTTAGCCTGAAAATTTAAATTACTTTTTGTATGGAGAAAAAAAAATTGTCTTTTGTTTGACTTTTTTTGTTCATTTTCTATGACAAGTATTTTTTTCTTTTAATTTTTGTTTTTGTTATGTATTTATAAAAGTGTGTAACTTTTTTCCCGACTCAAAAATGTTACTAATTTTATGTTAGGGGTACTTTTTCGATTTTAAGTCAAAATTTGCATATGATCGTCATTAAGTGGCCGGGAACCATAGCAGGGGCAGAATGATCAAATTGATCTTTTGCATACACATTAATAATAGTGTCAACAAGCAGAAACTAAAGAGTTTTGTTGAATCATTTTGCCCCGAAGATATTAAAACTTCAAAAAACAGTAAAAATCCAATAATCGATAATTTTAGAAAAATCGATTTTTTTAAATTTCTTTTTTTTTAAGCTTAAAAAAAAAAACTTAGATACAAATTATTATTATCGAACTATTAAAGATTTTTTCGAAAAAAAAATCAATCAAATTGATCGATTACTTTTCGAGTAAATTGAATTATAATATATATTTTTTTTTTAATTCAATAAATTTTTTTTTTCTTTTTTTTCTTAAGTTTAAAAAAAAATTTGAATACATCATATTACAAGTATGATATCAAAGATATTGAAGAAAAAAAATTATTAAAATCAGTCAATTACTTTTCGAGAAAATTGTATTTATACTTACATATTTCGAAAATTTGTACAAAAATGTTTTTGATTGACTGTAGTTCTCATACAGGGGTAGAGTTAAGAGCATTATTTCTAACAATTGATTTTTATAAGCGTATACCCTATAATACTTAAAATAAACACATAATTTAACCATTTCTTACATTAAAATATTTATATTTTGAAAAAAAAAATTTAAGGCAACCCGTTTATAATTAATCGCACGAAATCGGCATTTTGCCACATAGTGCGTCGTCGTCTATAAGAACTTTATCTTTATATATATGGCGTTTAGCACAGAAAGCAATTAAAAAGAATAGTTGAGTTGATGGATAGGGTCCTAAAGTTGCAAGTGGTATGATGCATAAGCAAAATAGTGGGAATGTATTGAATTTTTATTGGTGTTTATCCTAAATATCGTTTAATACTTCCGGGAAGTCATGTTTGGAAAGTCGTAAATCTTTGAAAGAAGCTAGTACAACCTATTTTCACTAGCCAAAACTCTTTGATTTTCTGCACTATGGCTTCCCAACCTGCCGCTGTTATTACTTTATTAGTGTCTGTTGAAAAAAGTGTTAAATAAGAATTTTAAGAAAGATTATCATGGAAGTCGTCTACAAGAACTTTGTGAACTAATGGGTAGCACAGTGGGTATAAAGCTCAGCTTTATATAGTGCGTGAGAGAAATTTTATAGCATTTCCCGTCGCTCAAAAAAGTTCTGACAGACAACCTTGGTGTACTTAAGTATTGTGACAAATAAATGTCGATCACTCCAAATTTTAAGCAACTGCTTGTACCACCACAGAAATATTATACTTGCTTGGATACCCAGACACTGTGGAATTGAAAGTAGGTAATGATGCCGCTGACGTTACAGTGAAAAACGCTACTCTATACTCGAATAACCGAAACTGCACCATCTTCTGAAGAAAACTTTTATACATCTTCAAAAGCACAACATTTCCAGCGGTACCCCTTTTAACCCATCATGAAGCAGAAAAGAATGTATAAAATTATTGAGAGCCAGAGTAGGAAAAACTACTATACTTATGAACCTGCAGAGATATGCTCCAGTTGTGGAACATCCCTTATAAAATAGCATATTTTTGTATTTTGTTGAATGTCCTGTTTAGCGACAGGAAGATGCATCAATTTATTTGCGTCTCAGAACAAAACAATATATATATGTATGTATGTATAAAATCGATTTGACATAAACAAAAATATTTTAATAATTTTGATTTGTGTAGCAGGAACCAAATTGTTTTATGTATTCCATATTTGTGTATAAGCATACAAAAACAAATTTTATATTTCGTTTGATAAAATACACAATCCGTATGAACCATAAATATGTAAATGTGGAAAACAGAAATCGTGTTGCTATAGAAATTTATGTAGAATTTTTGTATATTCGAAATTACTAAAATTTATGTATCTACACAAACCGTCTGATCTTAGCTTAAGTAAGAGATTTGTTTTAGTGTTCAAACATTTTGGCCATTATTTCAAGTGGCACTGTAGGGAAAATAAATTAACATTTCAGCTTTGAGGCAAATTTAGAAAGTTCTTCTGAAGGAAACTGATAAGGCAAATAATTTTAGTTTAGTTTAGGATGGAAAATTATGACGGTAATGGTCAACAGAGAAATTTATATTAAACTTGTCATAACTTAGATAAATGCTTTTTTAATATATCAATACTTATTTTATTTGTTATTCACTTCCAAAATAACGTCTGTCTTCAGACGAGCAGGTCTTCTGAACTTCGACATGTTTCATGTTGGTTTTTTAAACCAGTTGAAGATCTGAGGATTTCTTGAATGCTTTTTCAGGAACTTTTATGTATTTGCAGACCATTCTGTAAAGAAACCTCAAGTAAGCCATCGTTAGGTCCAAGTAGTGATAGAAGAGTTAAATCTGCCATAGCAAGTTCCTAAGTTATATTTCGTAGATACCTATTACACTGTTAATAAGATCAACACCATCGATATGTACATAGGTTATACTCACCCACAACATAACGTCGTGGGATGTTGATGTAGGTACCATGACATTTCTTTGTCGTATCTCCGGACTTCAGACATTGGAATTTGATTTGATAGTGACATCAGATGCTGTTACTTAGGTCAACTTTATAATCCTTCCCTTGAAACCTGTGGACCTGTTGATATTGGCTACTTTCTTGATTTTTCTTCATAACAAGTTTTCTGCTTGATAGCTTACATTCAGGAATTCTATTTGATCTGATAATTCCTAAGCCTTTAATACTTTCTTTGGCTAAATATTCCAAAGGACCGGACGCCAAAAAGCGAAGCCTTTAATTTTGATTACGAGAAATCATTCGTGAAAATCCCACACCAACCCTGTTCTGTAGCTCTCAACTCTCGAAAATCAAGGTAAAAATAAACATCATTTGCAGAATCATTTCTGAACGGTTTTTCAACGGCCTATAAATTAACAAACAAAAAATCGGGAGCTAGTGTTTATCACCTTAATGTTATGTTTGTAACTTGTACTTGCATACAAAAATAAAAAAAAGCCTTATTTTAGAGTACTTACACAATATTCGTACCTATTGTTTAAGGTGTACTGTGGCGTATGTGCAACATTTTTTAAAGAATTCCAAATGCTGCAGTTCATGCAAAAATCAAATAACTGTAATGTTGTTTTTCAGTAAATTTTTACTTTATGACAAAAGAAGTCTGACCAATGTCTGACCACAAAAAGTAAAATAGTAGAGAGTTACTCCCGGTAACAGCTTGGCCGAAATCTTTTTTGATAAAGTATGACTCGATCAAATGCGATGGCTACCAGCCCATAATCCGCAAGAAACAGTCAATCTTTGTAGACTTAGGTAAAAGGAGTTCCTGAATGCC
Source organism: Scaeva pyrastri (assembly GCA_905146935.1). Classification (NCBI taxonomy): domain Eukaryota; kingdom Metazoa; phylum Arthropoda; class Insecta; order Diptera; family Syrphidae; genus Scaeva; species Scaeva pyrastri. The sequence continues at coordinate 133,547,645 of LR989927.1, forward strand.
TTTTAAATTTTCCAATAAACATTCGACGTATTGACGACGATGCTTAAAATGGTCAACAGGTTTCAACTCTTGAACCAATTTGAAATTTTAATTATCGCCATTTTTGACACACTATCGCAGAACGAACTGACTGAGCCTGTACAGGTTCTTTTACATCTCCTATAGATTCACATCTTCTATAGACCTGGTCTGCTGAAACTTTCTCGCAATTCTGTCGAATATAGGCACACATTTGGTCGATTATGCTGACCAAAAAATCAAATCACAAAGTGAACAAAAACATTTTTGATTTGAACTCTCATTTTCAAAAAAACGCTACAACAAACCTAGCACACTACTGATTGTACATTTTTCCATGGTTAAATTTTTCAAACTAAGGAATGTCAAATAAAATTAAGGAAGAAACTTGACATTAAGGTGTGACTCTCAATTTGCACTTAAAGTTGCCAAAATTAGAGTCAAGCAAGCTGAACAATAATAATAATTTTTATAAAAGTTTTGTTTGCTTAGAAATTTAAAACTTCAAAAAATATTGTCAATAATTTGATAAAAAAGGATTCAAAAAGTTGTTTGACGAAATTCAAAACGAGTGTGCAAATAAATGACCCATAGAAAAGACTATTAGATATGATAGTGATACAAATTCCAGATTATACCTTCATGCCCTTGTACAAAATTTCCAAAATGTTTCATTTAGCCCAAGAAAAAATTGTAATTGAGAGCGTATAAGTTACCATCTAAAGGGGGGCCTTCGACAAAACTGAAAAGGGAAAAAAGCAAATTATTTAGTTAAAATTAAAAAAAGAAAATTTTGAATAACGCATCAACTCCCACATGGTTAGGTATACAAAATGGAGACCAACTGAAACATATCCTTTAACTTCGCCATTGCATCTTGCAATAGTGTCTTGTGTTGTATCGCCTGATAGACTAAGTCACTACGAGTCTTAACTCCGTAGATCTATACCCGAAATGGAATGAAACAAAATTAAAATTAATTTCAATTCCAATGCCTCCTTTGAATACAAAATTAATAGGAAAAGTGATCTCATGCTTCCAAATACGCAATGGTGCAAAATCATGTCTATTTTTGGATTTTAATTTCAACACTTTTTTTATCGCACAAAAAAGCTGTCATCGATTGAAAATGCTTCCCATTTCGTCATCATATTCGTATACTATGCCAAGAGTGTGCACACAATTATTTTCCCTTGAAAGTATTGATTATATAAATTAAACAAAAACAAAAAACCAACAAAATTAAACACAAAAACTAAAAAACACCAAAAAAACACAGCCCGATATTGCTAATAGCCTCATACCAAATGGAAACTTATATTGATGGATCTGAAGTCGCCGTTTGCCTCACATCGGCTGACTCCTTTTGGACGGAGTTTTATTTCATCGGAAGTATTACGCTGTTCTTTTTGCTCCCGTTTGTCATCCTCCTGGTATTGTATACCATTATTGCTTGGAATCTTATGGGTAATCCCGGAGTAATAATACAGCACCGTAATCAACCTCCACCGGCACCGCCACCAGCATCAAAAAAACCACATCCACATCCGCATCCGCAACAACATCAACATCATCAGCATCAACATCAGCATCAGCATCAACATCAACATCACCATCACCACCTCCATCACGCTCAGCTCCCGAATCAGCCTCCCTTCCACCGAACCAATGTCCTGAAATACCGCAAACAAGTTATTTTTATGCTTGTCGCCGTTGTGCTAAGCTTCTTCCTGTGTCTGCTTCCGTTTCGCGCCTTTACACTCTGGATAATCCTAATGCCACCGGAAAGCATTGTCGCCCTGGGGATCGAGGGATATTACAATCTTTTATATTTCTGCCGAATTATGTTGTACTTGAATTCGGCACTGAATCCGATTCTCTACAATTTGATGTCATCTAAATTCCGCAATGGTTTTCTGAGATTACTCGGATGCCGCAGCAGCAGAAGGGTAGCCCTCAAATCGCTGGATGGCATGCGAAAAGGTACCTTCCATACGAACTCCACCAATTTGAGTACTTCTAGCTCGACGAGTGTGCGGCGGGAGGCGTTGCGAGTGAGTAGTATTCGATCTCGAGGTGAAAGTTTGACGGGGTCCTTCGAAGGTGAAATCGAGGTCATGCGAGACAATAGTTCGAGTAATGGAATTCAAATGAATGTCTGCGAGGACTCGTCGTTGTCGTCCTCGTCTTCATCTATGGGAGTCGTTGTCATTGCGAAGAAGAAGAGTGCGAGAAGGCAGAAGAGCTTCGATGACATCGATGAGCTGGAGGAAATTGAAGAAGCCATCAGGAGCACCCAATCTGCATGTGATGCCTGTTAGGAATAGTGACATGGTCGTATGATGGGCGTCTGGTGAGAAGAATTGGCGGAATAATCATTGGTATCGAGATACAATGGTTAACCATTTCAGCGTTAACTATGGAAAGTAAAGTGATGATATACTCAGGTGCAAATTTAACCACCCATATTTAACTCATTTATTTATTTGTTAATTTATCAATATACAATTGCAATTAATAAAAAAAAAAAACAAAATATAACTTATTACATTAGATTAAATAATAGAAACAGACATATGTACACACATATGTACATAGGCCCTTTTAAGAGTAAGCAGCAGAGAAAAGGTTTTAGGTTTTACTGAAGTTAAGTTTTGTGTTTTACGCCCAGAAAGTAGATTGATTCATCATCTTTCAACATGTTGCCCTTCAATAATGCTTTATATCAGTATTTTAAGTTAGAAAAGTTATACATATTTTCGGAATTTGTTTCCATAAAGTTTGACAATTTAGATGTCAGAGACAAGTTTGAATTATTTTCAGGGTCATTTGAATAAGTTTTAGATCTTTCTAAGAATCAATGCCATCAATAACATACCCAAAAATAAATTAAATTAATTAAAATAGAAATTAGTTTGAAGGAACATTGGAAAACTTGAGATGGATGCTATAATTTGACATTTTATTTAAAGTTTTACGGTTAGATGATTAGATTTTTGAATTCAAAATGTCATGTCAAAACTCAAAATCAAAAAAATAGATACATAATATTATTAATTGTAATTAAAATTTTGTTAAGATTTCTGCAGTATTTTGTTGATTTTTTTAACTATGTGACATTTTTGGAACCGTATGCCATTTTTAAACGGTCTTAATGATTTTGGATTTTAAAACCTAAGGCTATGATTTTTGTTATTGGATTAAAGTGTTGCATTTATTTATTTATTTTCTCTAGACCCAATATTATTTTCAATTTAACTATCAGATAAAAGGGCTTTTTATTTTTAAGGCTAAAGAAAACTTTAATGTCAAATTGGCGGCTAATAAAAAACTTGCTAAAAATATGAAATCCTCAAAACAATCACCCGGTGTTATTGATAATAATTAAATAAATTATAACATATGAAGTTTCTACAGAAAATAAGTTAAATAATTTTATTTATTCACAATTTTTTACATTCCATCTACTTTTATTTTTTTTGAGAATGGGTGGTTTAATTTGCACGTGAGTATAATATCCTCTAAAAATAAAGTCTTTTTGGAGTTTTTTTTATAATAAATTAATAATTTGATTTTTCATTTAACATTAAATCACAATATAGGTTTCAACTGCAATTTCGGAACCGTATTCGTTTGGCAACAACACCAGACTTGGAACTTGGAAGCATGTGCTGCAATTGAAAAAGGAAAAGATGAAAATGTTGTGCGAATATCTAAGACTGAAGGAAAAAGGGACTAAAATAAAAACAAAAACTACATAAATGCGGAGCTTTTGAGTACGACTACATCCTAAATAATAAAAACCAAAATAAAGAAAGCGTTTTATAAAATTTAAAATAAACAAAATTATATTATAGGAAGGTACATATATTTTTGACGTATCCATTAAAATATGGCTGGCTATGAGATTATATAGAATTATATCCTTAGGAAAATTACAATAAATGTAAATTTTTTTAGCTAAAATATACCTAACTTAAAGAACAAAATAAAAAAAGAAAACAATAGAAAAATGAGTGTGAATATAAAAATATAAAAAACAAGATTGGCATTTGCATTTTTGTCTTTTATGGATTTATGTATATGGATTGCTATTGTTTTATGTATTTTTGCGAATATCCTTCAAGCTGGATAAGTAAATACATACATAGATGAATTTGGAGGATATAAATAAGAATACGAAATACGATGATTGAGGACTATGTGCTGGATTATGGTTGAATGAACGCGCAGATAAGATGAATAGTAAGTATCTAAGAAATCAACGTTTTTATGGAAGATTACTCTTGAACATGGGAAGTATCTCTATCTCTACACAAATATCTACAAAGCATTTTAAGAACAGACTGTGTTTTAAGGTTTAATATAAAATAAGGTAGCAAGGAAAAAATAATATTCATTACAAATAGACCAAGACTCAAAAGCATTAACGTAAGAAAACCATTGTACCACATTTATGCCGAAAAGTTTTTGGCCTTACAATGATAGAGCATTTGATTGTAAAAACATATGGCTTCATTTTTCGACATCTTAGATACAGTTCTCCAATATTTCAATAGTTATTCGATAGTGTAAGGCCTTGAAACCTTTAAACTTTTGTTCTCAACTTGACCTCCTCATTTCACTCAAAATCTTTTTCCAGTCAGCTAGGCTTACTAGATTGGGCTATTTATCGGAAATTGAGCTATCTTTTTCCAAAATTGCCGACACCTATTTCACTATGACAGCCCATATGCCGATATATTTTTTCGTACAAATTAAATCATATCATATTCGCTCTCTAAACATACCCCTTACTCATTGAATAAGTTGGCGTCACTCTTTGTTCTCTGAATATTCATAGGTCCTACTCTACTCTGGTTTTGACATTTTGACTGCAACAATCTTCACTATAATTCCATTTATTCCGGAATTTCCTTTAAAAAAAGCAAATATAACTTACATACTATTAACTGCGACTGACAAATTCGATTCCTCATTCCTCAATAAAATAAGGGGAAATGGAGACAATATATGTAAGAAAATTTACAAAAAACAATGGGAATTTCTATAAATTTAACCAAAATATATAGCTACAAATATAATACAAATGACCATGATAATAACAATGACTCTGATGAAGATATAACAGTTTTTGAATGATTTTCAACAGTTACATTTGTATGTGATAATATTTTTAACTCTCCTTTTTTATGAACAAACAAATGATTTTTTTTTAATAAAAATAAATTCTAAGACTGCTATTACACGATGACTCATGAGTCGTGACCAGCGTTACCACTTTACTTCAATTAAAGTAGATCTACTTCTTTTTTTCAAAAAAATCTCAAATCTACTTCCTACTTCGCACCATCGCTAAAATATTGAAATCTACTTCATTTTTAAAGTCTCTGTTTAAATCTGCTTCAATTTTATAAAAAAAGGCCAGATCTACTTCTTTTTTTTCTATATCACTCTTTTCCCATAAGAAATAAAAAAAAAGGTATTAACGTTCGGCACAATACTAATGCACAAATAATGATATTGAAACTTGTAACATGAAAACTATTCTACAAATTGTAAAAGCATCCATTTCATGAAAATTCAGATTTGGAAGAATTGAATTGTCAGTGGTGTTTAGTTTTTGGAGTCAATAATATTTTCGTAAAAAAATGTAGGCCTGAAACAGGTGTCGTCGGGTTTTGAAGTGATTTGAATAAAATTAAAAATATCGTCGAAGAGTCAATGTTTCAAGAACTCGCAGACTTAATGCTCAACTTAGCAGTTTTGCCCCACAGTTCCGCAGCAGCTGATCAAATCTTCTCTGAAATGAATTTTATAAAACATGAAAACACCAACAAGCTCCTCTTCGGTACAGTGAAAATATTATAAAGAAGCCTATAAAACAAGCAAAGTGTTCAAAAAACGAAATATTTGACCCACCGAAAAATGTATTGACTTATTTTCAAAAATATTCTGTTACTAAACAACATAAATATTGAAATAAACAAATGTAAAATGAAGTCTGAAAGAATTGTTTTTAGTTTAAATTAAAAAAAAAAGTTCATTTTTGAAATCTACTTCCAATCTACTCCGCTTTTTTACTTAAATCTACTTCGACTTTTTTTTGAAAAGTGGTAACGCTGGTCGTGACTCTTTTCGAACTACTTTGGTGCAAGAGAGATACCAGTATCGAAAAGATGAAACGGAAAATAAACTGCCCTGATGTGAGCCTCGGACAAATTTTCCACGACTCATTTTTGACATTTCTTTTTCACTCATTTGTTATTTTGGTTTTCCTCTTTATTTAAATTCGTCGTGCTCGAGTTCACATGTATACCATTATAGTTGAAAAAGCGAGACAGAATGTATGATTTCCAAAAAAAAGCAATTTGAATTAAAGAGAACTGTCAAATTAGAGTCATGACTTAAAAGTCAAGGTGTAAGTCTGCTATTACACATTGACTCATGAGTCGTGACTCATCTTCGAATTCTACTTTGAAATTTCATCCTTTGAGTCGAACACTATTACACCTTGACTCTTAAGTCATGACTCTAATTTGGCAGCTTTTTTTCATTCAAATTTCGTTGTTTGGAAAATCTTTTATTCTGTCTCGCACTTTCAACTATAAGGGTATACACGTGAACTCGAGTACGCCGAAAAAAAATAAAGAGGAAAAGCAAAATAACAAATGAGTGAAAATAAAATGTCAAAAATGAGTCGTGGAAAATTTGCCCGCGACTCACAGGGCAAATTTTCTTCCGTTTCATTTTTTCGAATTTTGTATCTCTCTTGGACCAACGTATTTCGAAAAGAGTCACGACTCATGAGTCGTCTGAAGTTATGAAAACATTTTTTTATTGGTATTGGGCTACTATTTGGGCTACTTTATCGGGTCCGATTTTGGGCTACAAAAATTTTTAAATTGGGCTATCGAACTAGGCCAAGACCTGGCAACCCTGAGTCAGCCACTTTTTTAATAATGGGAAAAAGAAAATAGGAATACAGTGGATGGATGGGAAACAAGTTCATAACACAATTCTCTTAATTTATTGGTCATATCACAAGCTGAATGAACAGAAGTCTTATCTTAGTAAAAGTCTCATACTTTTTAAGTTGATCAGTGCCAGATTTAAAATCTGAACATGTATGTCCTTTTGAGCGATGCGGAACATTGAAATGATTTATACTTTTCTTTGATGGCAACGATGTTATCTAATTAACCTGATTTAACTTCTTGGTCACTTAAAAATATTTCACGGATTCGCTATGAGCAGTGGGGTATCAGTTACAGTTATTGTTTAACATAAGATGAGTTTTATTCACTGCTGCATAGCAAGTGCAGTATTTAAAAATAAGAACAGCCGCTATTTTTTTTTCTGGCTTCTTTTTCGCCAGCAATCAAATTGTTGTTGTTTTCCGAGTGAAATTTTGGTGCACTGGCTATGCAGCAGTTAATAAAACACAACTATGATCGTCTTATTTCTCACATAAAGCTGTATGCCGAATTATTTTCTCGGTTTACGAATATCAAAAGCTAAAGTTAGAAGCTGGGTTAGAAGTTTTAGACAAAGGAACTTTTGTTAAGTGAAAGAGAGTCGGGGATAAAACGAAGCTTTTATTTTTTGGATTTCAGATTTGAAAGTATCCAATATTTCATGTACCTTTTGGTCCGAAATGTAGGTAATTTCTGACCTAATGAGATGGACGATTGAAATCTTGAGGCCACACTTTATCGGAAAAGTTTTGAAATATCAAACGGAATAATTCTACTTTTTCCACAATGATGTAAAGTGTTTGGTTAGATTGCATTCTGGAAGATATTTTTTAAGCTAAAAATTAATAAGGCTTGAAAAAGTGAGGTAAGTACAATTTGACAATAATTAGAGGAAGAGGAGACTTTTTTAGAGACTGCACAAATGCTACTTTCCATCCATTGGACTTTTAGAGTATGTTCTTTTTTTAAAGTAAGGAATTCAATTAGGACATTTAACCCTCTAGATATTTAGCCAAGAACAAGATTAGACAACGCATATACAGGGCCTTTTCAATTTAAATGAAAGAAAGGATCTTGGTAATTTCTCATTTGTTTGAAAACTTACTTGAGCCGTAATGTATAAACAGTTTCTCTGAGTGGCACTATTGTTCAATTTGACAATTTGTGTTGCGATTTATTTATTTACACCTGTGAATCCTGGAAAAAAAACCTTAAGAAAAAATCTCTTTGGCGAGTTTACATCACCCCCACATAAAATTACCATGTCTTTGAATTCCATTAAGCCTATTGATCTTGAATCAATTGATGAAATAATTACATATCCTCATTCCACAGCAGAAGATGATTTTGCCATACAAATTAGGGTAGGTAAGTTAAAAACACCTCAAATGACATTAAGCTCATGATATTTAATATTCATTTCCTGAATCAGTCGCATTTTGTCTGGGTGCAGATGTAAAATCTGTAAAAACAGATGTGGTCTGTAAATGGCAGAGTTTTCGTGAGCGAGACGTCATATCGACAGATCTTGAGTTTCCAGAATTATCTGTCAAACTTTATAGTTATATAGTTATAGTTTTCTTGGTAGGACGATTATATAGAGACAGTGAAATGGCTGAAGTGCGCTGACGAACAGAACACCGACACACACATTTTTATGAAGCAGTAAGATCATTTGCAGATGCTGTTAATCATAACTGAAGCAGCCAATTGTTGCTGTTTTAACATAAGGCGTTTTTTTTTTTAAGTCTGACGGAACACTAAGCTGAGTTTTAACAAAACTCTCCGATTTATTTATGAAACACATTTAAATACCTACTGAAGAGTCAAAAGCAACCTTTTCCTTTTCATTTTCACGACATTAATACAAATTAAGTTATTTAGGAGGGCATAGAGATCCAACCAAAAATAAACAGAACCAAATTATATTATTTTTTGAATATGAAATGTCAGCCATTAAATAAAATTAAATCTAAAAATACGCCAAGTTTCAACTTTATAAAGGTAAGAAATAAATATATTTTTAGTAAAGGGTTTTCAAAATGTACAATGTTTAACTAGTTTAAGTGTGACTTAGCAAGTTTTTTCTTAGCAACCTACAGTTATTGCAAAATCTTCAAAAACTCAGCTACATAGTTAGCCTGTCACATTTTACCCAGATAACTAGTTTACAGAATTCTTTCTATGTTTCGTAATTTACTTTCTTGATAATATGATACACAAAAAACTTCTATAGGGGTTACAAATGTTAGGATTTAAAAGTCATGTGAATATTTTCTTCAATTTCTTTGGACCTGGGACCGAATTGCCGCATCAGTCATAGAGTCATATGTGCTAACCCTAACGTTATCAAGCATCAGGTATCGAACTCAGCTATAGATATCTGATGAGAAAATGTCAAATCACTGTTAAGTGTTGAAAGGACTTGGATAGGACATATACTATTGCTCCCGTCGTACTTTCCAGACCTTTCTTTGTTCGACTGGCAACTTTTCGCATGATTGGGACACGTCATTGACAAACCAGTACTTCGCCAATTTTGAAAGAGTCGATGAATTGCTTGATGAATGATTTTGCTCACAGGAAAAAGAGAATTTTTGGGATGGTTGCACAAAAGATGGCCAAATGCAGCTACATATATAAAATTAAACCAATAGTTTAACAAAAAAAATATTTCTTTAAATTTTCTAAAAAATAACTTAGTTTTTTGAGAATACAAAACGACTATGAGTATGACTCTGCCAGCCTCTAATTTCTACAAAATAGTAATACCACAGGATGAAAAAATACTATCCTTCCGTGTATTTTACTTTATTAAAGTCTTGGTCAACACAATATCCTTAAACCACACGAGTATAGATAATATTAACTATTTTTATTGCTCTGCTAAAAGTCAATCAAATTGAATCACCTCTTTATCATTTTATTGCGAAATCGTGCCCAAATCAATTTCCAGTTTATTCCTTTTGACTAAATCAATTTCTAATTCGAAACTTTAACACTTTAACCATTTAAGAAATTGATTTTCCTAGGAATTTAAACAAAAGAAAGAAAAAATGTTCAAAACCAGAAATCTTAACATTGGCAAACTTAACACCTCGATAAAATCAACAAATTGAATTGTATCCATTTATTTATAAATCTTTACAACGAAAGAGTATATCTACGTAAATTAGAATGCAAAGAACTTGCAATTGTTTTCGTGAAGATACATTAGTATTTTATGCACGTCTCCCACCTACAAGTCAATCAAAAACTGAAATCCTCTTAAAAATTAACATAACTTTAAGGACACACTCCATTAAAATAAACTTCCCATTATCAATCATTGTAAAAAATCCTTCACAAAATTAAAAAAAAAAAGAGTATCATTTAACGCAATTTACGAGTAAGTGACTGTAAACTTGCAACACAAGGAGATTTTTATGCTCGTTTTATCCGTCGTCATCGTCAGCCATTAATCATAAACCTGTCGCAAGTCGAGTGTCGAATCAAATCAAAATCCAGACCAAACGTGAGTCGCAACTGTTCCCCCTCCCCCACCACTCCTTAATACACCTAGTTAATGCATCCATCCATTGAGGCAAATAAAAACAAAATTAATTTTATTGCCACGTTGTTCGCGCGCGTTCAGGTGCGCATCAAGAGTAAACACTAAATAATTTATTATCAACAAAGCAGCACCGGTTTAATGGTAATGGGCTTTAAATGAAAGTATCTAAAAATAAGAGTGCTAGGACGATAATGATGTTTTCTTTTGCCATGAAAAACTGACTTAGCCATCAGCCAAAAGGGATGCTTGTTTAGTCCATCCATCGCATCGCTATCTTTGATGTAATGGCCTTGACGGGCTCCAAAAGTGGGTTAATTGCTTTTTTATGAAGTGTCAAATATTCCATCAAAGTGAAATTAGTCAAAAAGTATCTATATGTAATCCGTCAATATGCAATTTGGCTGCATCGCTTAGTGCGTGCTTTGTTGCGTGGATAAATTTGAATTCAAGTTCATTTGTAACTAGGCAAAAGCAATAAAATTGATTGAATCCAAATATTGATCAGCAATGACGAGTACCTACTCGTATTTATCTTTGATATTACTTTTGCATGTCAAGTTTGTCAAATGAATTATGGTGTTATGGCGGTACCAGTGCATAAATTTAGATGAGAAAAATCGATGAAGGTGCTTACGTGATTGGAATTATGAAAACGCGGTTTGGTTATTAGCGCCGTCGATGATGTTCGATTGAGTATCTTTTTGAATGTACATACTACCTCCATTTATGTACCTGGTAGAGACAAATTTTCTTCTTTTTTTTTTGTAGATTGAACAACAAGTTCCATGTTATTAGAGTCTAAGTGTGGGAGCCACTTCTTGGTTAATTAAGCCATTTGGTAGTGTCTTTTTTTAGTCAGAAAAATTCTTAAAACGTTTCCTAATAGTCCGAGTATTGATGTTTCATTTTAACACATCATCATGTAAAGTCTAACTAACTATCTAGAGTGTCGAAGAAAAATGGATGGAATCTTGTTACTCAACGCAAAGGCATTTGAGCATAGAACAATAAGGTTCTAACTACATAGTGTCATTTTAAGAAATGTTTGTTCAGATAAAACTTTGTTAGCTTAAAGAATACGGTTTATTTTTAGTAGAAGAAAGTCGTGTAAGTTGCACTTTTAATAGCTTAAGAACTCCTCAACGGATTTGGATGAGATTTGGCACAGAGATAGATTAAAGTCTGGAATAGCACATAGGATACTTTTTAAATGTTGTATTTAAATAGTTTGAACATCTAATAAAGTCATGGATTCCCAGCTCCCAGGTTCGAGGAGACAAGGAAGACGTTCAGGCTCAAAGATCAAGTTATCGTGAAAGCCATGTACTAGCTATTGTACTACGTGGACGATCGTGTTTTAGGCAATGACGTTTCAAGAACGATAGCCAGATAAGGTAGAAAAGTAAGGCCTAATTGAATTTTAAATCAATCATAGTTCTGTGATATTTCGCGACTCAGTTTTCCTAAAAACCGAAACTCATTTACTCGAACTACATAAAATGGGTGTATTCACAACTTAAAGTTCCAACACTTCGTGCTTGACTATTGTTTCAAAATTAAAACATTGAGTATTCTGGAAGTTTGGCAGAACAAACAAACAAAAAATAACAAATTGTTTAGTTAGGTAGTTTTTTGATGTCATCATGGTGGGGTTTCCTATTTATAACACCTACAATCTACATACAATATAAGAATAAAAATGTTTCGTTTTCGGAAGGGTTCACTATATTAGAATGGAAGTTCATCAGTTAGAAGAAAAAGGTCAATATGAAAAGCCATAGATATACCAATTTAATAAATTGAGTAATTTTGTGATAGTTTCCATGACCTTAAGGTCAGTCACTCAACAGGTCAAAGTTCATGACAACTTTTTTTGACTATGAAGAGGGTTTCTTTAAATAATATTTAGTCGAAAAAATTAAACAAGAACAGAAGTTTATAATGTTTGATGAAACTCAAAATATCATCCACAGAGAGGTGGTTTAAGGAACAAATTAAACTGGTGCTCAGGGGGTGAACAATATTTGAGGTTTTGACAGTCTTTTTGATATTTAGATTTCAATCTGATCAATTCAGTGGGGTGAAACATTTGGCCTTTTCTCTTAGAGTAAGTAACAGAAACTAGCGGACGATGCTTTAACAATATGGCAGCTTTCAACTGTCAAAGTTTCGAAATCAATATTTTAAACCTTTTATCGAATGACTTATTGCCCATGTGTCAAATCAAAAATGACAGATAAACACAAAACGCATAGGTATTCGTATTAGTTTTTGGCAAGTGAAGGGGAATTAGATAGCCAATTTCTTTTTAATTTTTATAAATTTTTACATAAATTGTGTATTTTTCCTTTATGAAAAAAACAAACAATTTGAAGGACATGCCACATTATTTCAAATTTATAGATAACTGCAACTTCAAAATTACTGTCACTTATACGAGTATACATAAGTGTCCTAAAAGTTCAAGCGTGTCAATGAAAGCTCATCAGCTCTTGATTTTGTAATTGTCATCATAAAAATTTTACACATGCCTCCATTAATTTGATTATATTGTTAAATTATTTTATTCATGCTTCATTGGTAATCTCTTGAACATTTTTAACAACAACAGCATGAACATTTTTTTTACGAGCAATAAATTGTAACAAAAATCATAAATACTTTTTGAAACAACATAAATAATTCAACCATCAGGGAGAGTTCATCTAAACTCTCAGACGATAAGACTCAAATTATACGTTTTGTGAACAGCTATAAATTATTTTATTGAGTGTTTTGAAATACATAAAAAAATATACACCACACTACTACATACGTTATATACATACAAAGGTATTGAAGATCTATCAAAGTTGTCAAAAGAACACGTCATATTGGTATTTATGGCATAAAATTATCTTAATGTCAACTTTCTTTCTTAAGGAAGACAGAAAAAGTCCTTTGCGGGAGGATGTATTTTTTGTCGCTGTCTACATTTGTATGTATCAACAAATCTACCTTATTATTTATGTGATATGTAAATTAGACTTCTTCAATAGTGGGATGATTTAAAAAAAATAGAAAACCGAAGTGTCTTGTTTGGGAAAAATGACTTTTCTTTCTTTAAATAAGTTCGTGAAAATAGTTAGACAAAGAAAACTTTAACATACATAGTTGTATTTCTTTAACTTTAGAAATTGTTGGTTGGTCCTTTTTTTACAAAACTGGAGCAAACATTTTTTAAAAAAGGACATATGTACATGACATTTTCAAGCTAAATGACAATCACTCTAATGAACGAAAAGTGTTTGCTTGCTGTCATGTTTTCCTTTCATGTTTTCTGTCAAGTTAAATTTGTATTTTTTTTTTTTTGAGATAAGTGGAAATTAAGTCCACTTTTTTCTACTTAAAGTATTAACTTTTTTCTTCAAGCACGGAATTTGAGGTATGCATGTAACTATTGTTACGAATTAAAAATGAGATTAATAGGCGTTATCTTTTTTAAGCTTTGAGCAGAGCAGAATGAACCAGAGGACCGAACTGTCAAAAGTAGTCAGTCTCTGTTAAAACACTACCTGAACGCTCTCATATGTCAAAGCTAAAAAAGAAACACTGATCTTTTTTTTTGACAAGTCAGTTCCCTATTCTGACATTCATCAAAGTTAATCAGATATGTACTCGTATGTATTATAGTAGTAGTAGGATTTGAGGTGACTCATTTTGACATATTATCTTAACATTTTGATACTACTCTGTGTCACTTATCTGCTTCTTTTATACCAATAAGTGTGAGCAAGATAAACATCAAAATGAGTCACATTAAACAAATCCAATGTGAACACAGTAATATATTCTGCATATTGTCAAAATTAAAAGTGTTTCCATGTAGAACGGTTTCTCAAGTGATTCCAAGATGTCAGCTGAAATATAATGAAACTGTCATGTGAGTGGGCATTCTCATGGTTGTTCTTTCAATCCTCAAAAGTATTGGCTGTCATTTTTGACTTTTATTAACAAAACATACTTAGTACAATACTTCTTATCCTTTTTGATCTAATTTATTTTGATACTGATAAAGTTGGCAGCACTAATCTTGTTTCTGTGTTTGTATAATGGACCTAAGTGTCACTTCCTTATTGATAATTGATTTCATCGATATTCCAATGTTGAGAATAATATGTTTAGGTTTTATTAATCTTGATTGTATACCATCTATTCCTACATTTATTTCCTGGTATATTAATTGAAACATTTGGCAATGGTAATAAATACCAAAACAATAAGACACAATTTAAATGGTACTATCTGGAATGTTTCAACTATTTACTATTACTGAATATTGACTCATCGAACGTTTAACGAAGGTGGAAAGGAACCATTCTTCTTTAACTATTCAGAAAACATATCAGCCCTCTAAGTATCATAGTAAGAACTAATTAAATGATTAATAATGTTTTAAAGATTTAGTCTAAATCAGATTAGAGGAATTAAAAAGAAAACAAAAGTACACAGTAAAAGCTTAAAAGAACAAAACAAAACTGTAGATTTGAACTTTCAAAAGCGTTATTTAAAAATGCACATAATGTTATGCTTTGTTCATACGAGAATATTTATTATTTATCAAAGACGAACTTTGTTCTAACAGTTCAATTAAGGATTTAGGGCATAACTAAACTGCTCGCTACACCCCTAATAAATTCTGTGAGTCCATTAGATATGAAGAAATTAATTACGCTCGGAAAATGAATACATCGTGCCTCGTATTTGTAACTTTATTATTTTAAATCTCCAATACAATTAATGCGATATACTTAACAATATTGCACCCCAATCTAACTGAGTATAATCAATTTCAAATCAATTTAACGCGCTGAATTGTGAGGTTACAATAGCAATCTCCAAATG
The DNA here is from genome assembly GCA_905146935.1 of Scaeva pyrastri. Taxonomy (NCBI): domain Eukaryota; kingdom Metazoa; phylum Arthropoda; class Insecta; order Diptera; family Syrphidae; genus Scaeva; species Scaeva pyrastri. The sequence goes on from LR989927.1 coordinate 133,563,077, forward strand.
AATACGAAGCACGATAAATCAGGAACGGATTTACCCTCAGCATGATTCCCGGTACAACCCAACAAAACACCAAACCAAATTCTGTATAGAAACCTCTTCCTTGCTTCCCTAAATAACAGTTCCTAAACTCCATTCACAGCCACCTCCCATGGGAATGAATCAATTCAAATAGACTTTTCTCCACCACCTTGCACATCCCTTGTTTGTTTCACAAGGATCTATCGCGAGTTTCTATACAGACAGAGTCAGTTTATTGCCCACATCCTGATGCTCCTTCTAGTTTGCCTCTCCTGTGTACAACGTACGTGGATTTTATTGCCTGCCAATATTTCTTTCCGCATTCGGCTCTTATCGTGTGAATATATTACCAGGGGACTGGTGAGGCGACCAGCGACGACGACGATAACAAAGACGACGACGACGTTCCAATTAGGTTTTGGGCTTTGGTGCGGGATTCACCGCACTGATTCAAATCGAGAAACATGGTGCCGTCGTTAAGTGAAAGGACAATAAGAACCTTAATTATTTTAAGAGTTATGACGGAGGGATAGCTACAACTTTCCACACAGTCATTGGCGAAACTCTGTGCTTAAAGCTTTGGCTTTGATTAATTTAATTACCAAAGCCATATACCAATTTCAAAAATTGATTGACCATAGATAATTCGCTCAGCTAAGGAAGGATCCGGCATTTTGAGTAGCCCCACGCCATCACGGTTCGCAGGGGGGTACACTATAGAATCTGCGGATGATGTCCAATCATAGCCACAGTACCTAATTAAAATCGCGATATCGTAATAAATATATTTTGTGGAAGACTATAGTTTAATTACAATTCTGGGTGCGAGGGGAGCCGAGGCGGGTGTTGGCAGTGTTTAAATTAATTACATTTTCAAAGGCGGTATATACCTATACCTACATATGTATGTATGTATGTATTTTATACGGAAATACTCCATTAACTTGGATTTTAATCTGAATCTTTGATTTCTCATCTTTTGGTATAAACTATGAAAGGTAGGGCTGGCCACAGGACGAGAAATGTTTCCATACTTTCGAAAAAGTTCGACACCGAAACCCGAGACTTTAATATTTTGGATGGAAATTTGTCCAGGCTTTAACCAATCTCCACTCCCAGGAGCCGATTTGAAGGCTCCGAACTGACATTTAGAAAGCAATACAACTCTTATATGCATATAAAAATGTCAAAATATGACTTGTTGTAGACTGTTGTGAACTGTCAAATTGTTTTAAAGGATTAAAAACTTAACTTTTTCACTATAGAAAAGAGCGATTTTAGACAAAGACGAGACTTGGATCTTAAACGAGACCGATACAAAGACTGGCGATTTTTTCGACACTGGCTTTGAAACGAGCCTTATCGATTTTCGTCTTGTGGACCCATGCCATCCCTAACGGCTGCTATTTGATGGGTAAATTTGGAAAGAGTGATGTTGTTGGCCTTAATCGATGATAAATGGCTGTGTAAGCGGTTTTGCACATTTATAATAGAAACATTTTCCTAAGTATAATTATTAGATCAAGATAATTATATACAACAGTGAATCTCATAACAAATCTTAATAGGTCTTTAATTTTGGAGTTTGAAACTTTAATGTTACTTCAATAAAAATCGTAAATATCAGACATAAGCATATACACTCTGTGTCTCTTAACTAGTACCGGATATTTAATATCTTTTTAAAAGAAGCATTTGAAGCTTTGGCCCTAGAACATTTGAACTTTATATTTCATAAATTAAAAAGGATGTCCTAAAAAGTAAGTACACTAATATTGTGTAGTAGTGTTGGCAACTCAAAAACTAATATGAACTTCACATAGGGTACAGTTTAAAGTTAGGAGTTGTTTTAAATACAATCTCTCACGAACTCACGAGGAAACAAAGCCCTTTAAGTACAAATGTAAATCAATAAGCTTAAAAGCCAAAAGTAATTTTTACAAATTTTCTTACCTCTGATTATCCCAGTGTCAAGAGGCTTTTTTGTCAAATTGTTAAAGGGGACTGGCTTTTAAGTATAGTAGTTTTAAAAAAGAACCAAACGATGTTTTCTCCTAAGAAATACTTCAATTTCTTTTAGAAGCTATAGGATGCTCCAATAGCTGTGTTTTATTCACTGTTGGATATCTATTGCAGAAAAATTTGTAGGTTTCTAATTTCTTTTGAAATCGAAATGACTCATCATTTAATGATTCCGATCTTCCGAATTAATTGAATGTTCATCAATTCAGAATACCTAATAGATCCAAATACTTGAAGAAGTTCAATCGTTCAGGTAGTTTAGCACGGTCGTTTATGTTTCAAGCTTTACTGGTGTTAAGAAACATCTATAAAATGTACAAAAGAAAATCAACAACAACAATCAAATGATTCTGACTTTATTTTTCCTTGTATTGCTTTAATTTTCCATAATTTCAAAGAAAACCTAAAATAAAAACGAAAACTTTGTAAGTCAGCTGAAATTTTACCAACTCTTAGGATGTCTATTTACGACCCAACTATGAGAATGTTATGTATTTAATGGTCGTAATCATAATATTAATGTACGAGTATAATGTTGCTCCATTGTGTGTGTTGGGAATTATTTTCGATGATAAAATTCCATAACTTACTACCAAAAAATCAAAGGTTACGTTTTGCTTTCATATTTTTTTATCCATCCCAAATGCTACCGAAGGAGAAAAGTTATACAATTTCATAATATAAAAGGATGGGTATTGATTAGTAGGTATAGAGATAAGCAAAAGCATGTACATTTCTATAAAGACAAAATAATATATACCTATGCATGTATGTACATAATTTAAAAAATATATGAAATTTGTTTTGTGCTTAGTACGTACCTTAGATAGTTTATTGATGCTTTTTAATGGTTCAAAGTCAACAAGCTTTAAATTTTCAATTTAAAATTTAACATTTCTTACAGAATAATAAGTAAACTAGCCATGTGATTGTTTTTATTGACTCCTTAACTCTCGAAAAGTAATAATTTGACCAGCTAGTTACCAAATTGGGACGATTTGGAAAAAGAAAAATGTTCGGTGGCGTATGTGGATCTTTACTTTCATATGTCAGATAAAACAAGCTCTAATCAACATGTAACCCTTGTTAAGCTTAAAATGGCACTATTCAACGGCATATTACATTTAATAAATAATTTATTACATTTCTACATTCTGCTGTAACTTATTCGACAGAAAGTTTTTAATCAATGAATTTTTGATTCAATTCATTTCATCACAAATCATCAGATCCATCATCAGATTACTTTTTTATAAATCTTCTTTCGAAAGCATATTATTTAGTTTCTTACTGGTTTATAAACGGCTAAGACAAAAAAATTCCATACTTAAATCTGCAGTCACTAGCTTCAACCCAAAGGTATAAGCCCCAACTGTGGCAAACAAATTCCGGTTAGACAATTGAGTTTATAATCAACACCCTCACCACAAACCTTCAAACCAAAAAATTGCCATCGGGACCTGATGTTTTAACCTGGACATTAAGTTCTTTTAAGAATCGCTCTGTTAAATGTACGTTAAGAAATGTTCTCATATATGAGAGATAGAAAGTGGTGTAAAAAAAAGCAAAACTGTTTTACGTGGATTATTTTAATGTAGATATGTATATATTAATTCCGATCCTGATTCATACATCACCTCATCAAACTGAATACCATTCTCTTTGATCTAGTTATGCTTCTTATTTTCCAAATGTATTCTATTTGTCTTTTTATCTAGTCCTTTTCAGAATGACTAAACGAAATATACTCACTACGAATGAAATTAAAATAACTTCTGCTTGGGTGTTTATTTATGAGTGTTCATGACTTAAACCTAATTACTGCTGATATACCAATGTTTAAGGTCAATCAATTTCATCGTACAAAATTCAATGAAAATGAACTTAATGAACACAATTCTTTGTCTTAATTACACTGAAAACTTTTGCTCTACGCAGTCATACAGGGTCGAAGTGCAGTTGGATTATAAATTAGTGGACCCGAAATGAATTATGAGGAAAACTAAAAGCATGAGAAAAACGCGAAAGCTCAATCATGGCACGTCTCAAATTATTTTATATCGCTATTCAACCCTATCGGCAATTCCATGTGAAAAACTTCCCTGGGAGTAGATTCTCTTTCCCGGGAATCTTTCTCCTTATCGTTTATTACCATCGGAATTTTGTTTTCGGGAAAGAAATACAACCAACTTTATGACAAAAAAAAACTTTGAATACCTATATGTATATGTACATACATATATTTCTTCGAAAATTTTGACAACTTCAATTTTGATTTTATATCAAAGTAAAACAATAATTAAAATCTTTAATGTCAATAATGGAATGTTTGTTATAAACTGAAGAGGAAAATCGTGTCAAAAGGCAAAATAATTCTTTAACGACTAAGCGTAGATTCTTAATTGGCGGATGCAGTCCATTTAATTTACCCAAAGCAATGTAAGTTTGGAGTCTATATTGTTAACCTTAACCTCAATAATGGTGTCTTTTTTAAGATTAAAAAAATACAATCGTACAAATAAGCCCACGTTTGTTTTCAAAAAGGAGTTGGAAACGACCATGACCTCGGACTTGCCCAGCCTTCGTTTTCAGAAGTTTGTATGAAAAAGTGAAACTTAAAAATTAATTGAATATGAATCATAAGATGGCAAAAAATTGCGTTTTTTAGTGTTTAGCTATATATCGAATAAAAAATTCGGTGGGTGAAAATCCCTGCAGTCGTTTTGGAAAGTTGAGCCAAGCATAGCTTTCCTACTGCAAGAATTTTAGTTTGAAATTTAATTTCGCTTCAACTTCACATCACCCATTTCAAAGCTGTGACGCTTTTGTTTTTCAAGAGTAAGTCTTTTAGGTTAAAATGTTCTGTTTCTCTATGTTAGCAAAGACAGAAATACTTCGGGGGAGAAACTTCATTGCCGATATGAATTTTAATAGTATTGCCGATATAAATTATTCGAACTAGAGAAATTTTTCCATGGAAACTGTATTGCCGATAGGGCAGATTAATTGTCTAAAATTATCATCTATAGCATCACAAGAATGAATTTTATAAAAAGTAAGAGTTGAAACTTTGAAATGAACTACATACATAGTACATAATATTATGTATGTATGTATATTTTCTTCAAAATTGTTTTATCAAAAAGAGAAGAAATTTGAATAAGAAAAAATAAAAGAATACAATAATTTTTGTTTATATGCAAATTTCATTCAACCTGAAAGTATAAACTAAATCCACTTTATAGGAGAACAAGTGTTAACTTTCGAATCACGAATCTTGCATTGAGACAGCTCAACGGTTCATTTAATTACTTTGAAAATACTGAAATGTGTTTGTAAAGCAGAAGATATAAAACTTTGTTGCATTGTTAGATAGCACAAGGCAAACTTGTTGACAGTTTGAATTTGATTTAATTTCTGTTAGATATTCTATTGCGCCCAATTTAAAATATTTAAAAAACAAGTTTCATGCCTTCGGATTTAATTTGAATACATTAAACAAACAAAAAATTTTAAAATGTTGATGACCTGAACAATGAGTTTGTTGGGGAAATGGGTTATCTTCAACCTCACAGTTTCATGTTTATAGCAAACAAAAAAATAAACTAAGTAAAGGAGACACTATAACTGGATCAGAATAATCACTCTTTTTCAATTCAAACAAAACAATTTATATTAAAGAAAAAATTACTTTTATTTCCCCTTGAAAACATATTTTTTTCTTCCTCACTTTTTTTTTTGTTTTGTTTTTTGTTATATTTTATACTATAAACTCTCACTAAAAGTTTATTTTATTTTTCATTCACGAATTCTCAATTTATGTAATAAATTAATATTTATAGTTAGTGTGTCTTATTCCTTTTCATAATATTGGTTGATTTTGTTTGTTTTTTTTTGTGTTTTTTCTTATTAAATTGTTTTCCGCCGTTTTCGTATCAACATAAAAGAACAATTTTTTGCAGAATTAATTTTTTTTTGTTTACTCATATCTCTCTTATGTTTCATTCGTTTTTCATCTTTTATTTTAAATAAAAAAATATATTTAGATTACGAGAATATTTGAAAATTACAAACGAAAACAAATAAACTAAAATACGTAAACATAATAATTAAGAAAAAAGGCATACAATATAAAATAAGATTAATATAAATGAATTAGTAAGAAAGAGCGCGCTAATTTTAAAGAAATTGGGGTTTGAAAGAACAAAGAAAACATAAAAGTACATACATATATGGGCATAACCAAAATTGCGACGAAGATTGCAAAGGAGAGTGACGAATGGTGTTTGCTGTGTTTCAGTTAGAAAGTAACTAGGACGTCTTATTTAATGCTGTGTTCGATTGTTTTTTTAATATTTATATATATTTTGTATATAGGTTTTAGATTAAGTGAACATATTCTTTAATTTATTACTTTAGCCCGACTTTAAACTAATTTTAAAGTGGAATAAAGGATACGCTATAAATATAATTTTTGCCTTCTTTTCTTGTTTGTTTTCTGAATGTTGTGCAACTAAGAGGAGAATGCACTTTTGGGGGTTGGCCGACGACGCATTGCCTGTCGTTGGCGTGGGGCGTCATCGCCGGCGCACGTTTTTTTTTTTTTGTTTTTGCAACTTTTAATTTTTTTTTTTGTATGGTTGTTGTTCTTCTTTTAATTTTTTAATAAATTTTCTGTTTTATTATTTATTATTATTTTTATTATGTGTGTGTGTGTAGTTGTATTTTGTTTGTTTTATATTTTAAAGCATTCAACAGCAACCAGATTTGGTAGTTTCCACTGGACGCCCTGGGTCAATCTTAAGATTACTGGCCGGCTCGGTGGAGCTTGACGGCGGTCCAACGCGGTTTTTAATCTCAGCTGCCATTGTCATGAAAGCCTGTTCCACGTTAGTTGCGCTCTTAGCTGATGTCTCAAGGAATGGAATGCCTAATTGGTGTGCATATTCCTGTACAAAAAAGATACATGTTTTTTTTATTTATGGAAATAAAAATTGCTTTAGTAATCTAAGTCAATTTTTCTTTTGGGATTAACAGAAATTTCAGAAATGTATAAAAATGCTAAAAGATACTCCCGGATGACGTAATTAATGCATCAAAATCAGTGAGCAAGCAAAATGCCTGTGATGCTTGAGTACTTTCGTCATTACAAAAATCTGATAAAGAACTTTCATACTTCATCAGAGAACTAGAATTTTGAAGTTGCCAGCAAATCTGCTCTGTACAGATCTACCAACGAATGACTAGTTTCTAATATTATTTCATTATTATACCTTGTGAAAAATACCCTAGTCACGTAATTATGTTAAATTGCAACAATATTGATTTATAATCAAAGTGTAAGTATATCGCATCGTATCTGTTAACACAAGCTTTAAATAACGTGTTCATCGTCGTATCTAACAGGAGTACTAAAAATAGCATTTAATTCTTATGATTTCCACCCAAATAGAAAAAAAGAACTTCCATTTTATAAAACATTTTCTTTTACTTACGGCAGCAGTGGTATGCTCAACGACCTTTTTGGTGGTCAAATCACTCTTATTTCCTACAAGCAATTTATTTACATTCTCACAAGCATAACGCTCGATTTCTTCAAGCCACTGTTTGACATTATTGAAAGATTCTTGTTCCGTGCAATCGTACACAACAATAATACCATGAGCGCCACGATAGTATGACGAAGTGATTGTACGAAACCTTTCCTGACCAGCAGTATCCCACTAAAGAAATAAAAAAAAAAAACATAAAAACAAATTAAGTAATGAGATTAAGACTAAAGTAACTTTGTTATTCTTACGATTTGCAATTTAATAGTCTTTCCATCCAACTCGATTGTTCTAATTTTCTGTTAAGAGAAAATAAATAAAAAAGAAGGATAAGTTTGGAACGTTCAAATGTATATGTATTTTTTTAATAATCTCATCTTACAAAGTCTACTCCGATTGTGCTTATGTAACTCTCTGTGTAGGTATCATCCTAAAGAAATTTAGAAAAAGAAAAATTAAGTTAGAATTTGTAGTTTTTAGTTATTATTGTTTAACTTACTGCAAAACGAAGCAAAAGGCATGATTTTCCAACTCCAGAATCACCAATCAAAAGCAATTTGAAGAGGTAGTCGCTAAAAGTATTTAAAAAAAAATGAATATAACAGTTGATGATAGTTTGAGATAGATTGAGGTAAAATTGTTTGGAAAAATATTGAAACCTTATAACAATAGAAAAGCAGCTGCATTTGAGCCAAAAACCGGCGGACAATCGCGCAATTCTTTAAACTTTGGAACAAGCTGTTTAGGAAACAAATCATTTCCCATAGACTGGAGATGTAATAATTTTATCTAGTTTTCCAAAACTAATGGAAACTCCCAGATGGCGATGGATAGATCACTCAATGAGGAAACCAAACGATATTATCGCGAAGAAATGGAATAGTCAGACTACTTTATAAGTTGGAAGACCAAAAACAACATAAAAATTAACAATAAAGCTGATTCTCGGGCAAAGTTGTAGTCATATTTAAAATATCTAGTTACAGACCGTGTAGAATGGATGAAGATACGATTTCTTGGTGATTACTGATGAAGAAGTTTAAACTAGAATCATAGAGGAACGTGCACTTAAATCAAAACCAGAATAATTGGATTGAAATTAAGAAAGAACGTGACTGGAGTAGCTGAGTCTGTTCTACTACGAATTGCACAAAGTAGGTTAGCCAAGGTTAAGATTACATCACTATATCTCCTGGTGTTTCTTTTGGGACACTGAATTAAATATATGTATGTATATATATTTTTTAATTATACACTTCTGTTTGCATGATAATATGCTCAATAACTAATCGAACTTATTTTCTCGTAGGCATTCGCTAAGTTGAGTTTATAAACAAATGAATAGGTAAGTAATACCGACTTCTTAGCCAAACCAACTATATGAGTGTCCAACTGTCCTTTAACTGTTCATCAATTATTTTGAAAAATACATTTCTGTATTAAATTTTTTGATCGATGGATATTGCATTTGAAGTTCAAACTATGTACGCCGGGAAAGGTGAGCAGACTATGTACATTACAAATTGATATATCAAATATCCATGCAATCAAAGCAAACTCATTCATGCATCAATAAAGTTCAAGCATTGATGTTTAAGATTCCATTAAATGGCTATCGATTCTTTTTCTCTACTCTCTTTAAATCAAGGACATTCTGTATAATAAAACTAAATGACATCCGTTTACGATAAAATCAATGTCTTCAAGCAATAAGAAAAGAAATTACATCAAAAACCATTACAAATATTAATAATAAGCTTTCCAAAGTCGTAATAATAATAACAAAACTAAAAACTATTAAATGGATGTGCTTCGTCAAAAAGTGAAGAGACCTCACTTGCTAAATGTGATACACTGGTACCTTCATGGTGTGTTTAATTTCTTCGTGAGCAAATAGTAATCAAAACTCTCACCCTCATCTGAGATTTCTTTTTTTTCAAAATTATATTCTCTTCAAACTGGCCCTGCTCTCCACAATAAGGGTGCAGTATATAAAAATTATGATTCATATCTTTTATATTTTTTGTATTCTCTTGATTGTTTACATATCTGTTTGAATGAATCAAGGGTTGTCGTGTCTATTATATTTAATAGATATACTACTGCGTGGCTATTTATTTTTTATTGTGCAATACCACACTCCGAAAAGGAAGACTAATAATCGTAAACTGGACAAGCAATGCAGTTAATACGAACAAAATGACGTCACCAAGTATTGTTTTATATTATATAAATGTACATATATTTGTATAGCAAAAATAAATTAATTCAAATGGTGAACACAAACATTAAAAATGAAATGTATAATACTGATTTTAAGACAAATTTTTATGGTTTATGTTACACCTTAGATTTTTGGGAATAAAAAGGAATCATTGGGTGTCAAATCAGAACTAAATATATTATGTGTTATGTCCATGCTTCACCGCCCGTTATTTTCGTCTTCTCCAATGGGGGTTTTAAAATTTCAGAATGAAAAGACTTACATTGAATCATTGTTCTGCAGTTAAGTTAATTTTAGAATCATATCAAACAGGACCAAATTTGCAAAGTACAAATAAATAATTACTCCACAAAATAAACAAAAAAATGCTGTCGAGAACACCTTAAATATAGTAGATCACTTTATCTAGAATCTTTATTAACAGACCACAAGAGTGGAGAGAAAAACAAATGCAATAGGTTTCAGGATGTAACTATCCTCTCAGTGTCTATTCCGAGGGCGGAAACGAACAGGAAACCAAAACTCTGTTCCGGATGTTGTCCAATGTTGGGAAGAACACCTTTTTCAGTTGTAGAACAAGTGGTGCTATATGGATGAATTCTTCAGATCTAGAATATAAAATTGACAAAAACCTGCAATGCTTCATTGATAAATGTTTACGAGTAATATCAAGGCAAATTATATTTTCAATGAAATCCGCTTCTTACACAATAAAGTAAAGAAGTCCCGTGGGGAAGAAAGGTCGAGGAGTAATTGGTGAGATTGGTGAAAACCTGGAGGGTGCAAGAGAACCCGCATAGTTCTGTAAACCTAAGTAAGTAAGAAAGTTTCGAATACAAACCAGATATTTTTACATTGTTATTTATTTTTATAATACCAAATATAATATCAATCCCAAAAGTAGTGCCTATTGACAATTTGTATGGCTATTCGCAAATTGCAAGTCATATTTTTAGAAGCATACGAGAACTGTTTAAAAATTAGCTAAAAAATATATATATGTATAAAATATATAAATAAAAAAAACTGGCACACATGCACAGTACAACATAAATACCTCATACCTCGAGCATTTTTGGACAGTTAGGCTAGTTTTTTAACACAAAATTTCTTGAATATTCTTTGATTAATTTTTTCGACAACAGGTTATCTTCAAAATAAATACTACATATATTACTGGAACTGTGGACATGTGTATAATGGGTCAATGTGTCAACATTGAACCGACTTCGTACAACAAGAAAATTAATCTTTAAATTTTAAACTCAAGTTAAAATTATTCATAGCTTTTACTTGTTACATTATCTGTTTTATGACTAAATACCCACATATTTCAGTTTTAAAAATTCTAGGCAGTCACAAAATTTTTATTATAACTGTTGTTTTTACAATCACCTACATACATATACGAATATTTTGAAATGAAGAAACAAAAGATTGAAAATTAAATTCTGGTTTTATGAAATGCACAATCACAGATCACACAGAGATCCCAAACAAATCTTGTTCTCGAGCTTTTGTTTCACATTGTAAATAGTGTACTTCGTATTTTAATAAGAACTGTTGTGTTTTTTCACTTCGATTATTTGGTTTCCACCTTACAATAAATTAATTATTTGAACCAAAAATTTACTTTCATGATAAAATAACTCAACCACAATTGAACCAAACGCACGTTTACATTTTTAACATTTAATCACTCGATAAATGTTCGCTGACAACAACAATGACGACGCAAAACAACAATACCAACAACAAAAATGTAGAAAAGCAAGCAAGCAATTGAAACAGGTGGATGCTGCCAAGAGTAGGTACCAAGTACCTATTTATCATTTGAAGCTAGACTTTGGAGTGCATAGGTACAAACAATGAAAGCACACACAACAAAAACACACACAATAAAAAATTAGAAATTTAATCGTTTGTCGTCACCACCACCGTCGTCGTCGACTCACACTTTTTGGACTTGGACTTTAATTAATAAATTAAATTACGACTCCAAAAGTTAAATTCCATCATCTTAGCTATTTCAGCAGCATTTTTAGCGACAGATAGATAACTTTGAATAAAATACATAATATTTTTATAATCTTTATCGTCCCATTCTTAAACGATAGTGATTCGTTCCGTCTCCGTCTCTGTAGTCGTTCAGTATGATATTGCCTCAACCATAGGCCAATGTTTTATGCTGTTTAGCATGACAACGTATCATTTTAGGTTAGGTGAGCATTCGCCACCGCCGAACGAGTTATATCTGGTGAATGATTGTGATAGGTGATTAATCACGCCCTTTTTATAATAAATAATGTCACCCAGACCTTCGGCCCAACTTGGGGAGCTTCCACAGCCGAGACAAAACAACTGCCCATGGATGCAGGAATATGGTTTCGCAAAAGAATTTCTGTCACCAGCTTCGCTGGCAATCCGAGTTTTTCTTTCTTTTTTGTGTCAACTATTTTGTGGGCGAAGTTGTGATTATTTTCCTACATGAACATGACATCTCTTGCCTCAGCTCGGCCCCCAATATGGGCACTGGATACTGGGCAGAGAGCTAGCAATTAGATAAAGAAAAAAAAAACTGATATGACAAAAAAAAATTGACGGAATCGTATTGAATTTTTCCCCCCGAGTGCGTAAAGGGAAGTAAGATTTGTTGTGACGTGACTCATCATAGCGAAAATTTGCAAGGAAAATTACGATTAAACTCGCAAACGATTCCCTTGAATCTTGAAAATATTGTTTTGTGTGCGTTTTTTTCCACCAAATCCCCCAAAAGCAACAAAAAGAAAAAACTTCAATCTCATTAGTGCGCAGTAGGAAATTGAAAAAAAAAAAATACATTGCAATCGAGTCAGCGAAGAAAAAAAGATGAGAAAAAAACTCATGATTACTTTGGAACAAAGAAAATTCAGTTCTAGAAATGCACTTTCTAATGATTCCGTGGACAAATAATTGAAATTCCATCGATTCGGGGATCTCTATCGTGATAATTTTGATGCAAAAATGAAAACCGAGATTACAAATATTTGGGGAACAAGAATTAAAAGCAAAAAGAAATAAAAAAAACTTACTATTCCGGATTCATCGCAGACATTTCCTGGTGATTTTTTTGTCTTTTACTTTTCAATCGAAGTCGCTGACACTGTTAAAAAATTATATTTTGCCTTTTCGTTCTCACAATCTCCTTACACAATTGTACACACGGCAAATGGCAAGCTCACAGATATCTCGATAATTAATAACTTTTTCTCGGTTCTGGCAATTTTTTGCGAAAGCGAAATCACTTTTTCTAAATAAATCTTTTTAGGTGTTTCCTGGACCTGGGTATGTTTTAAAAAATTTTCTAGCAAATTTCGTTTCGTGTTTTTCTTTCTTTTTTCAACTTCGGGCTAGAACAATGGCGACTACTGTGATGGCAGACTGGATAGTGTAGTGTGGATGTAGTGGGTAGGAAAATGTATGGTGGCAGTGATGCGGTCTCGCTTTGTTTGACGAGGTGGGTGACGTGTTGCTGGGGTTGTCTCTTTCGATTTCTGACACATCATAACATGGTGTTGTAGAGGGTGTGAATGTGTGTGTGCTGGAAAAGTGTAAAATGCCAACAAATCGATATTTGATTATTATTATCTTTGGCTGGAAACACAAGGAAACATATGGAGAGTGGAGAGTTTTAGTATTTGTTTAATAACCTGCAATTTATTATATTTGCCCTAGGTATTGAAAACTTTTATATTTTTGGAGATTACAGATTCAGATACAGTTTAGGTGTCGATACATTCAGAGTATTTTTTGAGTTTTTTAATACGCAGAAATATGTCAAAATTTATGTTTGAGTACCTACGTTCATTAATCAAGAATTCTATAATCGGTGGGATTTTCTAATCATTTAAAACCAAAGAGATTTGTTAAACTGTCTCTTTTAATTTCAGAGCAGTTGGTTCTTGCTTCTTACTTGGAATGTGGGGATTATATTGACACAAAAAATAATTATTAATTCTTGAAAGATAAAGGAGAATCTTTTCCTTCTTCCTTAAAAATCATCCTCTCTCTTTCGAGAATTTATTCCCCATTGTTAGAAATCGGATAACATGAATACATCAGATAATTTAATTAAAGCAGAAACAAGCTTTCAAAATATTTTACAAAAATCTATCAGCGCAAGCAACTTTCACAATAGTAGATCAATGTCAGGAGGTTTAGCAATTTTATTTCATTGGTTTCGTTAAGTTTTGGATGACGTTTGAAGCTCACTTAAGTCTCCGAAATCGAGAACTTTAAATCCTGAACCAAGAGTAAAAAAGTTGAATACTCAACTCAACTCTCAAAATATATTGTAGAAAATAGTTTGTAATCAATTTGTTCAGAACCAAAAACTCCTTTTGCTGAAACAACTACAATGGGACCTCAATGAATATTTTGACCTGTTTATATAAATCGAAAACTCAAGTTTAACTTCGGTCAAAATTTTGAATTAAAAAGAATAAAATTAAATAATCACATCCAATTTGTATTAATCGAATCGAAAAAATATTTGTCTTAAAGCACTTTCTACAGCAAATGTAAATATCGGGTGATTCATCTCGAGCTTTGATTTTCAAAAGGTTTTTTTTTTACTAGTAAATTGAACATTTGAATCAAGTGGAGATGACAGCGGTTTATACGGGTTGTATTCGTTTCAAATAGATTAAAAATTAGGTTCAGGACTTTAGAGACATTTATTTTGCTCAAAACAAATTTGGATCCGAGTTCTTCTTGAAATCCAGAGTTTCTGTATCAGATTCATCCGAAGTAAAAGTTCGATCTTCAACTTCGGAGAATTCTTCGTCATCGCTTTCTTTTTCTGTTGTTTCTACAATATCTTCTATTGCAAAGTTGTTTTTGGCTTAGAATAATATGGTCGAACATCTCGTGAAATTTCATTAAAACGTCTTCTTGAGGTGTCGATGAATTTGAAGCTAACACACCTTGCCGAGAGTTGGTCAAAGACTTTATTGCCAGTCCGAGAGTTAAATTTTTCGCTGGCTTACATCTACCCTTAGTGACAGCATAAATTATGTCGCTACATAAAGATGTTATTTTAACCTTCAATTTCTCCAAATTTTCATTAGTAACATTCGGTCCTTGAATGAGGTTTTGCATAAAATCAAATAATTTTTGAGAAATGTCGCATTCTCCTCGAATGTCATTAGCAGTTACGTTGCGAGGAAGTGAATGAGTATCTATATTTTTAATGCAGCTTCTCAAAAAATATGCCACATCTTGAAATATATAATCATTTTTTTCCTCCAAAAATTTTGTGTTGTTTGCTATTATGGAAATGTCAATGTCAGTTTTGTACACAATTTTTTGGTAACGTGTTCAAGTAGACGCTTCTATCGTAATACGGTCACCAAAGTAATTTAACAATTTTTTTGCAGGGTTTCAGATCGGTAATCTTGTATGTCATCGAAATCGATTTCATGATTTCCGAACTCTAATAATAAAGCTTGGTATCTTAACATCAATTGAGCCAAGTACATTACTTTGTTGTTTTCTATTATTTCTGTTTTAATGAATGCAGATATAGATTCAAAAGCAAGTTTATGTAGTTGCCTATATTTAGCATAGCTGGATTCGGTAGATTCTTCGGTGAACCGCTTTTCTTTCGAATTTTCGATTGATATGCTGCATAACACGACTGATGGTACACAATAGTTTGACTCTCAAGTTTTGAGAGGATCTGCGAATCACCAAAAATCGTGGCCATATTTTTTATTTGCCGTGGTAAATTTTCACTCTGAGGGAATATAAGATTCTGTAGCTTCTTTTCAGATCTTTTTTGTTTGTGGTCGCAGAACAGACAACTGAAATTGCTTGATGTCGATGCTGTTGATGTTGATGCTGTTGGTGTTGACGGCTGCTGGTAGAATTATTGAAAAATGAATTTTAAAATAAAAATCGAATAAAAAAAAATTAATGGAGCATAAAATATCAACTAATGAATGTTTTTTCATAATTTGTTCATGTTCGTGATCTCGAAAGATGAAATAGAAAAATATTAATAACAATAATATTTTAAAGTCATTTTTAAAAACCCCAAAAAAATCGAAATGTACTGGATCAATTTTCACAATGAATTTATTTTCCTCATATCATATGAAAATTGTAAAGAAAAAAAAAGTAAATAATAACTGCTCCAAAAAAAAATAATAATTTATTACCATGTCTAAACTCGCAGAATTCTGTGACATGTCGCCAACATTACTCTACTCTCTTCATCCTCAGGAATTATCGTACAAGAATTGACACTGGAATCTAAACATGTTGGGTCTCCATCAGTAGTTGATGTATTTGCATCCTCCTAAAATATCAATTTTTGTTAGAAATTAAAAATGTTAGATGAATAATTTTTTCTTTATAATTTAATATTGATAGTTATAAAGAGAAATATTCCCAGGAACGATATAACAAAGAGACAGAAATAGGATAATTTTGTTGTTTGTTTTCTCAACCCTCATATTCGAAGTTAATTTAAAAAAGTTTATATATCTCGAAAATTATCATATAAATCGCAAGGCGCAAATATTAAAACAAGTTTTTTTTTTAAATGATTTATTTGACTAAAACATAATCAAAAATGTTTAAATTTCTCAATCTTCCGTGTCATTATTTCATTATTAGAAAAATTTAGAAGATGTATTTACTAAGATAATTTTGAAGATACAATTATTATCCACTTACCGTATTCGCAGCAAGAAAGTTATTAAACTCTTTATTATATTTTTTACCCAAAGCAGTCACTTTTTTGTATGATAACCTACAAAATCGAGTGATGCATTGGTTAATTCAACATCACTGTATTTAAAATTTTTCTTTTTACGAAAATTCAATTTTAATGAACAGTTCTATACGTTTCATCGTTAAAATCAAGAACATCGTCGTCCGAATTACATAAAAAACACGTTTTAGCCATTTTTATCACAATATAATGTTTATAAATAACAAAAAACAATATAGTAGTAGTGGTAGTACGTTTTTTCAATTCTGAATGAGGCAATATTTTGATTTTTTAAAACTTGACAACCGGAATTCAAGACTGATTTTTCGCAGTATGTCACCGTGTTCGCAATAAGATTATCCTTATTTTGATATAAGTTTTATTTATTAACCAGACCGGTGCATATTATTATTGTTGACTTACCTGTTTACACATGCCTTCCCTATAGTTGTGACGTGAAAAATATAGCCAACCTAACGTTTGCATATTCTATGGGCTTCATACTTTCGATTGGTATGTAAGTTGTCTATTAACCAAACCAGTGCAATCTTAAAAAAAAATAATTTTTCAATATTTAATTAATTATATCCTGGACTGAAATTTTTCAGCCAACCCACTCGCGATATGTTTGTAAACATGTTAAATTTAATATAAAGTACTTCGGTTCGGTGAAGATCGTTTTATACTCGGATTTTAACTAAATGATTTATATAAACAGTTGAATAATCCGTAAGTCGACTTATGAAGAGAAAAAAAATCTCTATTTTTGTAATACTTTGGAATGCAATTAATTTATTTATAACGATACTTTCATTTGAGTGTGATCACATACACATACACTAAATAATTTATTCAATGGCATTTTTGTTATTATTTGTTTATACATCACAAGCATATAAGACTTATTTTAATTAATCGCCATTCTATGTTTTGCCTTTCTTTACTATAAATGCAATGAAACACAATTTTTAAATTATTTTATACTTAATTGTTGTGTATATTATATTAAACTAAGTTGTTTCACTTGTTGAGATAAGGTACAGGAATACAATAATAACAAAGAATGTACAATAGATTACAATAGATTCCTTAATATTTGTTTGTTTCGTTTTTCATTATTAGAGTAGGTATAAATTTATATAATAATAATAATAAATCACTGATTACTTGCGGTGTTTTTGCGCTAAATTTTAAAATCATTTTTATTCTTTTTTTTTCTTTTTTTATCTAATTTTTCGCAAGTTGCTTCCAGCTCTCAGTGACAAAATAAAACGTAAGGGTATTTGGACCAAATTAAGCCAATGCATGATTAATTACCTTTAAGGCTAAAAACTATAATATCCAAATTTAAGGTTTTTTTTCTTCTAACAATTTCAATAGGAAAAGGGGAATAGTTGTTTCATATTTGTGTTTTGATTTTGAATGTTTTTATTCTAAGGAATTCAGCGTGAGCAATTGTTTTAGAACTTTCGTTTGCGACGTCTCCCTGATTTCACCAGCCAAGAACATCTCGTCTACGACGGTGTAGACTTTGTAGAAATTAAAAACTAAATCCAACTCACATACGTTGTGGAAATATTCATTTAATACTTCGACGAAATTGTGTATGGCTTCCAAGTAGCAGAGATTGTTGTCGTTGACATCAACGCATATGCAGAAGTAGAGACCTGCGTACCTCCGGTAGACGATTTTGAAATTACGGAACTGAAATTAAAATTGATGATAGTTGTTAACGTCTCGATTTAAATTTAAATTTAGTTTTTAAAATTAAAGTATGATATCTTATTTAATAAAGACCTAAGAAATACAATTCAAAAGAAGTGAAATCTGTTTTGTTACATGGCAGGTGGTTATGATTTAGCATTCGATGTTGGTTCGCAGTGTGACAAAATTGTTTTCTTTATCTCCTGCAGCAAGTTTCATAGAGTTGGTTGTTTGCTACTATGACCTTTTTCTGATGATAGTTGTAGCAAAAGGAGAAAATCATCAAAAAGGAAATGAATTCTTATCTGAAATATCATTTTATTTTGTTCATGAAGAACTCGAATTTCAGCAGGGCACGATTTGTCAAATTTGGTCAAAACTTTAAAATTACTTGAAGGTGATTTATTCCGATTGTGCACCTCAATGCTTCGGGCGTCCTGGTGTGCACGTTGCTGTCGCCTACCATTAGTGTTGTACAAAGGACTTTCCGAGCTGGTTCTTCTTTGTTTAGTCTCACGGAGTCTACAGAGATTAATTTTTCACGATACCTGTTTCGGGGAAGATAGCATACAGCTAATGACTTGAAGCGCACCCGTTATAAACTAACAATTTAGGTAGATGATTACCACCACCTTTAAAAATCATAATATTGAAAACAACATGTGGTTTTATTAGGCCAACAGGAATATTAAAGCAATTCGAATTTTATAGGAACAATCTAAGGACATGATCACCTGTGTCAACAACATGCTATCGATTTAATTCAGATTGATACTCCAGAATCTGAATCCATTTAAGTTTTTCAAACGTATAAAAAAAAAAAACGTATAAGATACTGAAGTAATAAAATCAGATAAATGACTTAAAAATTGAAGAAAATTGATGGGAACAAGGCCAAGTTGCTCAGAGAACTTATACATGATCCGATAACATATTTGTACACCCAATTTTGTATAGGTAGAAAAGCATTGTGGAAAAAACACAAATAGGTGTCATCTAGAATTCACTTTCTTACTTGACACAAATTCAAAGCTATGAACAAGAATCATAAGAGAACATTTCAAAAATTAGGTTCTGATGAGAAGCTCATCATGTGCCAACTCACTGATAATCCACACGTAATCACAACACCAACAAAATCCAATAGGAACTTGGTATCGCAAATGAAATTTGATATTTTCAACCAAAAACGGCAAACGGAACGTAGGAGTTCATCAACCCTCCACGTACTACGACCTTCCGAACTTTTTATCGACCTAGCTATGTAGGTAGCGAAGGAATTTTTCTCCTCAAAGGGAGAATACGCCCCACAATCTTCTATGCCACTGCCAACATTCATACAAAATCATTTCACTGCTAGTGAATTATCTCTAAAGCTTGATTAAAAAACAAACAAAAAATATATATGTATAGTACCTCAACGAAGTTGGTGTGTTTTGCATCTCGAACTGTGACCACTGCATGGACTTCTTCAATTAATTTTTGTTTCTCGTCATCGTCAAAGTTCATGTACCATTTAGCAAGGCGGGTTTTTCCAGCTCGATTTTGGATAAGAATAAAACGAATCTATGGAGAAATTTGTCAATTTATATTTAGATTGTTGTGTGCTTAAGTATGTAACCATTTTATTTGATGATTTTCGATTGTGGGAATAAGATTTTTATTGGAAAATTGGCAATCACCACCGTGCACCAATTTCTATTGCAGAGGAATCGAATTAAATTACAAAATAGTGTACATCAAAACTGTCAAATTGTCATTAGGATTTTTTCTTTTTCGATTTTACATAGAATATAGATGTTCGTTTAACATGAGTGCGTTCAGATAGATATTTGTGGTGAGTTTAAAACTAAAAATTCAAATTGTTTTTGCTTAGATAGATAGAATTGAAAATCGAAATAAGATAACAGATTAATGCAAATGGCATATGTTTCCAAGCTTTTCGAGTACTGCCCTTGTATTTTTGTATTTATATTCTCGGCAAAATATGAGGTAAAAGGTATATTTTAGTTTTTTTTACGGCAATTTATTCATTAATTTCTGAAATCTGGAAAAAGTCGCTGAGAGCTAAAGCGGCGCTAAGAGTGACCTCACAATTTGTATTTTAACGAAATTTATCAATTTTGAATCGAAATATTCGCAAAAATTGAACTACTTGCATCCTGAGACTTTACAGTTTCATTTTCATTTTTTGTTGCCAGACGGAGAGTCTGAATTAATCATCAATTGATATTTTATTTATTTATATTTATATCAAATTGTGCCTGGTTACACGAGCGCAAAAAAGAATCAATTCTCGAAAGAGAGAGGATTATTTTTAGAAAGAAGGAAAAGGATAGATTTTTTTCCATCCCCTTTCTTCTTTCCAAAAATCGTCCTTTCTCTTTCGGGAATTAATTGTTTTTTGCGCTCGTGTAACCAGGCACATTGAAAAATGTAACTTTAATAAAAAGTTCTTTTTGGGGTTATTTCTAATCTCAATAACTTGCTCCAAAAAACTTATTTATCTATGTATATCGGCCCTTATTCTGATAACTGATAACCGGTCAATTCAACTAAAGCTAAGTGTACACGATTGGTTGATCTTACAATATTGTCAGATCTGTCAATAGAAAAAATCTATCTTTTCCTTCTTTCTAAAAATCATCCTTTCTCTTTAGAGAATTAATTCTTCTTTGCGTCAATTTAATCAGCCATTTACAATGTCTTACAATTACAATCAATTGTCAGAAAATTTGTCTGACAATTAATTGAAATCTGAAAATCATGTGTACGCTTGTGGCAATCGTGTAATCTAGCAATTAATTGTCCGAAAATTTACCTGACTGTTAATTGTAAGACTATAAATTGTAAGGAACTTGATAATCGTGTACACACACAATTTATTTTTAGACCTGTCACTTTTTTGTTGTCTCACGTTTCTGACAATGAAGAAATTGATATCCTTTTTAAGCATCATACAATTTTTACATTTTCACATAATTGGCAGTGAATTTTTGATTTAAAGTTATTCAGGTAAATTCTCTTACATTTATTTTATTTTACAATTAATTGTGATTATTCAATAGAAAACAAAATGGAACGACTAGAAGTGCCACTAAACTCACATAAACCATCTTCCAAAAAAAGAAGAAAACAAAAATCTTATAGGAAGCGGGTGGAAAGCGAATGGTCGCATGGCACAACATTAAAATTCATTCAAAATATTGAGATACGACGCAGTCTGTGGGATGCTGGATGCCCAAACTACAAATTGCCAAAAGAAATGGTATGGCAAGAAGTCGCTGATGCTGTAGGTGAGACTATAGCAGAATGTAAGGGCAAATGGGCGAATTTACGCACCACATTTAACTCTAATTTGAAAAAGCAGCGGAAAATAAAATTGGGCCAAAGTGCAGATGAAGCAGTTTCCATACCCTGGAAATATTTCAAACAAATGTTGTTCTTAGAAACCAACAAAGTTCTTTTATCAACACAATCAACATCATCTTTAAAATTGGTAATTAAATATTTCATTTTCTTTATTAATTTAATGCTTCAAAATTGTTTTTGTCTTGTTTTTCTTTTTAGGACTGTGCTCAGGACGATTTTTGTTTTCTGGAAAATGTTGAGGACAGTATACCACAGCCTCCTACAACTGCTAGCAAATATATAAGGAGAAAAGTTGCAACCCCCCCATTGCGAAGCAATTCTTCTGACACCAGCCAAAGTCAAAGTTCTACAATCAAGCAAATGGTGGTAGAAGCTTTGCAATCCATGCGTTCATCGGTTTCAAAGCCTAAGAACCCATCAACTGCCTTATGTGAATATATGAATTTCGAGTTAAATAATTTAACACCAAATCAGGCCACATACGCAAGATCAAAATTGAGGCATGCCTTTAATGAGATAATGGAGGAAGTTGCTATGATGGTAAGTAGTGCCATACAATTATTTTCATAGTCTTTTTCTTATTTAGCCTATCTCTCAACAGCAGCAGTCCAGAGTGGTTAAATTTGATCCGAATGAGATAATTGTTAAAAATGAACCTATAGATGCATTTGAAGATTTTTTCGAAGACGAATTTTGTGATGATAAAGACGATATTAAATTAAGAATATGAAGTTTTTTAAACAACATACAAAATGCATTTTAAAACAATTAAACAACTTTTGTGATAAATTGAGAAAAGTTAACTGTTTTTGTTTTAAACTATATTTTCAATTTTGTTTGTAAATTTTTTTATAAAAAAATTATACTGCCACATAACCCTCTTTGGTGAAATATGAGTTGAACTCGTATTGCATATCCTTGGCTTCCAACGGTGGATCAAAACGTTAACTTTCCGATGAATATAACGTTTTAACTTCTGGATTTAAATCCTTTCAAAATAATTACGCTGTGCCTAGTTATTTTTATTTGTTGTGAAGACGCAATATGCAAGTGACATTATTGATCTTTTCCGCACTTAAGATGGTGGTGTGTTTAATCGTTGCACGTTTGGACAAGCCCTGGATAAGAAGCAACTGTGTTTTCCAATAAACAAACAACTGCCCAGTATAGAATTGCGTGTTCCGTATGATTTCATAGCAGATGATGTTTTTGGTATCTTGTCAGCGCGCTTTCAAGTCTTAAGTAAGTCCATATTTAAAACCGTCCGTTTCGACCGACGTCGATGTATAAAAATTTATATTTTGCGTCAGCTATACCTATCAACATGATGCTGAGTAACTTTTCAAGTCTTTCCAAATGAATGTGATAAGTGGTGGTCGTGTTCTTTAGAGACTCGCCTGCTGCTAGATTTCTTTGCAGCTAATTTTCCTGCAGTTGCAATTGTATATCTCGTTAAATGTCCTTTTTTCACAATATCACTTTGTATAAGAAAAAAATTTTGCAGTCATTTTGGGGAGCAATATGCAACTTGTTGGGATCTTTATTTTATCTCTTTTGATACACCATTGCAAAGGCAATTTCTTCAACAGACAGTATCCATATTCCATTTGCTGGATGTACGGGCGATGATTTAATTTCTTTTTCAAACGAACAGGAACTACTGACTTTTTTATTCCTGTGGAGTCCGCAATCTTCTTTATTGTTTTCTTCAAATATTGCTCCAATTGAAACGCGCGGCCCGCTTCCTACCAGGCGACTAACAAATCCACAAATCCTGCGCTTTGAATGATACCCCTCCTGCTTACCTCAACCCGCTAGTATTACGATAGTCGCAATTTAAAGTTAACTTTTCTGTGCAATCCAATAAATCTTACAATATTGAGGAACTCATCTTAAAAAAGAAAGACATGTTAGTACTTTTCATTGATTTAATTTATTACAGATACAGACACATGCCACTTCATTCTTATACTTACAATTATTTTCAATCCAATATTAATCCTTTCTGTATTAATTTATATTTCAAAACCTTTATACCACCTTTGAGGAGGAATCTGCGTGACTGGGAAAGAGCTGGAGGGAGCTAAAGTACATCGCTGGAAACCGCACACGATGGCGCGTAGGAGTAGTTGAGGCCCTATGTCCCGCTAGGGAACACCAACGGACTTCGTAGGTCTGAGGACCTAAGTAAGCAAGTAAGTTTATACCACCTACTTTTTCAATTAATGAAAATCAATTGTATTTAAATTGTAATTTCAAATAAGATTAAAATAATTTCGATTTAAAAAGAAACATAAACAAACAAGAAACAAGTCGACTCGACAACGAAATGAAAATAAAAGGAGAACTGTCAAACTAGATTAAAGAATCTGGTTTTCAACGTGCACTTGAACAAAAAAGGATGGAAGAGCAAAGCATAATTCAGTGTTTGTTTCGCTGGATACGCTCTTCTCAACTCACCACACTTAATTCAAATTAATTCTTCTGCGCCACCCTGTGCTGTCTTATGCTCGAAATCCTTCAATCATTTTTTTCTTTTAATTTAATTTTATTTGTATTTCTCTGTTATCGAATTAAGGTCGAATTTACTGCTAATAAAAATATTCTCGAACTTCTCGCAATTACTTAAAATCCATTTAAATTAAATACCAATCAAAAGTAAAAGTTTCACCAACTTTCCTTTTTTTTTAAATTTAATTATTTTGTTTATCCATTTTGCGTCTTTGTTTGAAAGAGAATTATGGTTTCTTATTTCCTTCCGCGTGGGAGATTTCTTATAAAAGCTGGAAATCTTCGAGAAGCTCAAAAACAGACTAACAAATGGCCAGTACGCTGGACATTCCGTCGTACACTTACGACAAAACCACAAGATAATAAAGTCGATTCCCTGATAAGCGGGACACATCTCCAACAAAAGTCCAACACCATTGCGACGAACAAAGAAAACTCACTGAAAAGACTGCGGAATCCCTGGTTTAGCTGGAGTGGCCTGTTTCTGCGATGGGCACCAATGGGATTTTGTGTGTTTGGAGCCATTGAATGGCAATGGCATCGAAATAAAGTACAAAAGGAGAACCTCCCCAGAACTGCGTCTGATTTTCAGGCGAAAGTGTACTGTTCGCTTCCGTTGCGTATCATTAGTCGCTGCTGGGGCTGGCTGGCGAACTGCTACATTCCCACCAACCTGCGTCCGTTCGTCTATGGCTGGTATTCGAATAGTTTCGGTGTAAACTTGGAGGAGGCTTTGCACTCGGATCTCACGCACTACGAAAGTTTAGCAGAGTTCTTTACGAGACCGTTGAAGGAGGGAGCGCGTGTGGTGGATCCCCACTGTGCCTTAGTGTCTCCGGCTGACGGAAAGGTTCTGCACTTTAGCACAGCCTCAGAGTCTGTGGTGGAGCAGGTCAAAGGAATCAACTACAGAATCGACTCATTCCTTGGCCCAAACAACTGGGTCAAAAGCAAAGACGGCTCCGCAGCTGACTATGCTGAGGCCATCCGCATGAACAAGAACGAGCAGACAGCGATCTTCCAGTGTGTGATATATCTGGCTCCAGGGGACTACCACCGCTTCCACTCACCCGCTGACTGGGAACCCCAGATTCGTCGTCACTTCACCGGCGAACTCTTGTCCGTCAGCCCCAAGATAGCCACCTGGTTGCCTGGACTCTTCTGTGTCAACGAACGGGCTCTGTACATTGGCAAATGGCAACACGGATTTTTCAGCTTCACCGCCGTTGGAGCAACGAACGTGGGATCCGTGAAGATCTACGTCGATGAGCAACTCAAGACCAACCGCTGGGTCGGACTCAAAGTGGGTTCGCACAAAACCTGTTCCGAGTTCGAGGAACTCCAACTACCCGAAGGCACTAAGCTGGGAAAGGGAGATCTGCTCGGACAGTTCAACATGGGCAGCACAGTTGTGCTGCTGTTCGAAGCGCCCAAGGACTTTAAGTTCCAAATAAAGGAAGGCCAAACTATTCGTATGGGAGAACCCCTTGGCTATGTGGAGAAGAAGTAAAAAGTCCGCGTCCATGACTGATGTTTGTGGAAATGGATCGATATTTCCAGAAGAATCCATTGGCCATTCTAAAGCTGTGGGCTTATCCACTCAAAGAGTCGACCACACCCGTCACAGCGACCACGAATGCTGCATGTATTTTTTTACTTGTGCTTTGTATTTCTCTAGTTTGTAAGGTACAAAGAAAATTGTTGTTGTTGTACATTTTTCGTGATACTAGATAGATTTCAATTCAATACGTTTTTTTTTTTAATTTTATAATTCCAGAAAAAAAAACGCTGATAAAACTACCAGTATGTCTCATTCGAGTATTTTTCCTTAATTTTTTTTTGTTATCAAATATAAATTATTTATTACAGTTTTTTTTTCGTAATCTTTTTTGCTTATTATTTAAATAAATTTTGTTTTGATTTGAAAATGTATCCAATAGTTTGTTGTTTTTTCTTGGTTTTATTGATGATGTTGGTTTGTTCGTAAACAAAGTTGTAGCCTTCGAGAGTTGCGAGGAGTGTTGTTCTTTTTTAATGATAAACCTGATTGACGTTGTGGTCTTTGTTTCGTGTTAACTTTTATGAATGAAGAGCGAAAAAAGTATGAACTATCAGGAAATTTACATAATTATTTATCGTCTTGTGTGGTAAAAAAGAAAACACTGAACTCTGGTTGATTGCTGAAATGTAATTGTTGCAATACTTCCTTCAATTGCTGTTTTCTAACAGTCTTGGTTGGAGGCGCTTCTGAGTATATAATTTACAACGTAGGTCAAGATTTTCGTTCCTAAAAAAAAGCACATTTTACAAGGTTTAAGATATAATTTCACCATCATCTTTGTTTGAAATTTTGTGGCGTTTTTAATTTGGTCACAGGTATACAGCTTGAAATAGGTTGAGAGTCAGTTTGATAGAGAGGAAGAGTTCCCGGAAAAAGTATCCGTGGGTCGAGCCAAAGGAAATGGTGTATGAAAATTTTGGATTGATCCTTAGACAACCAAAACCTTCTCTAAAAATTTGTTTGCCTAAATATAATACAAAAATATATGTACATAAATCAGAACGCTTATCTTTACGGTTTTAAAAATGTGCAATAATAAATGTGTTTTATAATAAAATCAACTGTGTTTCAAGACGGCATTCAGATTATTGTAAATTCTTGCGTGAGATACATATGTATATTGAACACATTGCAAGCATGTAAAGGTGTTAACATTTTAAATAATAAACCAGAAAATGTGCAATCCACCACAAGTCTTTACCTTATCTTTTACAGAAGTATTTCATGAACCAAAAAAAACAAATTTAATTAAGTATTTAATTTAATTCTATTCTTTTTCAAATAAACTTGGTGATACAATAATATTTTGTACCCTGGTCTTGTTTTCGTTCGAATAATCTTTTAACCAGGTTTGAAAATTGCTTACTTCAAATAGAAATAACATTTCAATTCTATCAGTCTTTAAAATTTTAGTCTCCGAGTCTCAGTTGTTTTTCAAAACAATTTACTATATTGGTATAAGACGAGTAAATAGAATGTTGAAATTAAAACAAAGTTTACCTGCAGAATAACTAATCTAGTAACTCTGTCTCTGTTTAATTTTTCATCCTAACATTTTATCGCTCAAATAGATTAGGACTTATAAATCTTTGAAAATACATTTTATTTTATTTGTGCATATTTCTTAAAAAAAAAATAATAAATAGCGTGTAATATAAAAAATCAAAACAAAATTCTTAAGTGTATCTTCTTCTCAATCAAAAAATTAATCCCAAGGCAACATTCGAAGCAAATTAATAAAAAAAAAATTCAAATTATATTCAGTTATCAGTTCCGAAGTTCAATTGTTGGCCAAACTATATAATTTAAATGAAGATAGTTTAGTTTAATCATTCGAAATTCACATTGATGCCTTTTCCCACATGATGTGATAAGCTCAACAACATGCTTGGGAAAACTAATGCCCCAGAAAGTTGAATAAGCTGATAAAAACAATAATCAATAAAACATCATTTAGGTATCAAAAACATTACTTTGTAAGTTATATGCAGTACACAGATAAGTTTTCTAATATTGCACAGATAAGATATTGAGCGATTTTTTTTGTAAGTTTCAAGTACCATGTCTCTATATGAGGCGATAGTATACAAAACTGAGCGACTAGAATTAAAAAGCAGGCACACGACTTCAACTTTATTTTAAGCTGATTATTTTAATCAGCCAAATGGATCAAATTGCATTATATCGTATTGTCGAACATTTGAAAAAGTTGTTAAAATTGCAGATTTTATTTTGAGACTTGGGAAGTGATTAAATCAATCAAATTTGAGTGTTCCCAACTAAATTTGGAGACAACATTTGGAATCGTTGGCTTTCTTTTTGCATTAAAAAATCTTACATATATGTATTTCTAAAGTTGTTTATTATAAGATATAAGGCCAAAATAAACAGTTCAGGTAGATTTAAACTTATGAAATACCCAATATTTGTTTATGACTAAGTAACTTGTAATTTTAAGTTATGTAAAAGTCAAATCTTTTCTTTAGAACCAACTGCCATTCCTGCTTTTGCCATTTTAAAACTTAAGAATCGATCAAAAATGTTACTTGTCTGAAGTCACTTAATCGCATGTTTCATTACGGACATAATCCAACCACGATCCACAATAATTATGAACATTCTTATAGCCCATCATACATGCAATTTCAGCGGCCGCTGCTGCTCTTTGTCCAGTTCGACAATGCATTATAATATAGGTTTCTGCAGTTGGTTTTTCCCGTCCATATTTTTTTCGAAATACCTCCAAATCTGAATTGAAATCGCAGTCGTTCAATGCCAACTCATTTCTTAACTCACACAGGGGAATATTGATTGATTGTGGAATTTTACCGAATCTAACTTCGTTTGGATCGCGAACATCTATAAGAAGCTTCTCTGGATGATTATGCAGGTTTTTGATCTCGTCATAGTACACAATTGGGATCACCATTTGATTGCAAAATCTTACGTTGAATGCGACGCATCTAGAATGCGCCGGAAAAAACTTGATGTTATTAAATGTTGATAACTGAAAAAGAACCTCAATATTAATGTTTCAAAAAAGCAAGTTATTGACACAACGTTTTGTAATGACGTCCATCTAGAGGCTATCATACGACATCTTGAACTGAAGAACATCACAAGCGACTCATTTTTCTACAAGGAATTTAGAGATAATTTCTGAACTGCCAATCTATAAAGCTCAAAGTTTGAAATTTAAAACAGAAACATAAAATTTTTTGATACTTTCAACTTAGTTTATTGATAAATTAAAGTTCAGAGCCTACAATTTAATTCTATAACTCAACTACTGGGGTTCTTTTGGCAGACCCTCTCTGTCTGCCCAATCCAACCATGACCCAACATAGTTGTGAACATTCTTGTAGCCCAATGCTGCAGCTATTTGTGCTGCGTCTTCTGATCTCTTGCCACTGCGACATTGCATGATGATGTAGGTCTTATTGTCGGGCTTCGGACGTCCATACTTCTTCTGGAATTCTGCTGTACTCACATGTGGTGCCAATTCTTGATCAACAATGCCCAAGGGTATGTTTATAGCTGATGGAATCAAACCAGTTCCCTCGATTTCCCTTGGCTCGCGAACATCAATAAGCAGTTTCTCTGGATGATTTGGCAGGTCTTTGACCTCAGCATACTCGACGACCGGAATGTTAATTTTAGTGCAGTAATTGTTCATAGCACAAGCACTCGATGGCAAGTTACTAGCAACTGGTTTTGGCTTAAGATCAACACTCGCTCTTGCTGAGTCCCATACTCCAGAGCTTACGCTGAGTAGGAAAAGATTTCTTATCAATTGGTGATGGTTTGGAAGAGCTCTCCCTCTTTGCATCAAAGTGATTCGAGAGCAAGCCATGACACTGGGAAGCATTGTTATAAGTTAGTTGGGATATTTGTTAAGAGATAATAAAAATATTGATAATAATAAATTGGTTTTGTTTACTGAGTCAAGTAAACAATTTTCACTTGTTTTAATGATATAACACTGAAGTCTTATTCACGGGAGACACTCCAACGAAACGACGACACAAAAACCGGTAGCTGAGCCAGCTGTTCATAGATTATAGGGGAAAGCACATAAGAAACGTCAAAAGACGGACAGGGAAAGTGATACCTTTGGAATATGTGCATTTCAGTTCATTTCTTTGGCCAAAAAGTATGCAAGAACTTTTGAGGGCAATAATACAGTACGGCTGAATAGAACTTGAACACGGAACTCAGAAATAT
Organism: Scaeva pyrastri; assembly: GCA_905146935.1. Lineage (NCBI taxonomy): Eukaryota > Metazoa > Arthropoda > Insecta > Diptera > Syrphidae > Scaeva > Scaeva pyrastri. The sequence continues at coordinate 133,593,019 of LR989927.1, forward strand.
AGGTACACAACTTAAACACTCGAGAATCGCAAATATAATTTACTTTACTAAATATAGAATGTTTTAACAGAATTGAACATCCGGCCTAAATAAAATTATTAAAGTTTACGTATTCGCAGGTAAGATTATTTTGTTTCTTCCAAAAATGTAGCAACGTTTTTGTCCCATAATGAAAATTTACAAGTGATATTTCCAATTTTATTTAATATAAGTGAAAGGTTGTCGGTTGAGAAAAATCCCGAACGTTTAATTTTAAACGCCAATATAGTGAAATTTAAGAAAATCTACGAAAAATCGCAATAAGGGTGTCAAAGAGTGTGGCTTTTGAGTTGTGTACTTTGAATTAATTAATTACATAGTTGAAAATTAATTATGAAACTGAAATCACTGCAAGGTTCTGCTTTGACCATGGATACTTTTTTTTAAATAATTATCTTATGATATAAAATAAATTCCCAAAAATTAAAGAAAACCATAAGGAACCAAGTTCTTAGAAAAAAGGGTCTTTATACCTACAAAGTATCCATACAAACCCTTCAAAATATTCTTGGTCTTGTAAAGGCCACTTCCACTTCCCCTGCCGATAATATTAACGAGTCTAAAATGTTATTGTTTTCATTTAAAGTACAAAACATGGTTAAATAAATAAAAACAAATTAATAAAAAAAAACTTTAATCGATGAGAACTTTCTTAGAGCACACATACGCACTTATCCATCAATATTACTCGTAAAGTAAGGTAAGGTACATACCTTTGAATATATTTTTTAAATTATAAAAAATAAACGTTTAAAGCCTCTTTGAACTTTTGTTGTCAATCAGATCCGTATTCGTTCGTAAAGAGGGTTACACGTTTAGAACTTTAAGGGTTTTTTGTTATTTAGGTCGATGGCATATGGTTTCAATATTTTTATATTTTCTGAATAGGAACTGGTATCGTTAGCTACACCAATTTGTGTATTTCTAAAGCATTTGGTTGTAAGGAATAGAGGCATGGTAAAGACTTGTGAAGAGGGTTATCAAAAGCGTACAAGTTAACATAAATTATTCAGGAAATTGGGACACACCAGACAGCACAAAAGGGGTCCTTTGAGTGTGAGTTGGTTGAATAAGAAAAATTGACTTGCGTTGGTAGGTTGGAGTACGAGTAAATAAAAGTAAAAGTAAAACAGAGGAATCTTAATTTGAGGCGAATGATTTGTGTATTTAGTTTTTGTGAATCACATTATGCGTGGGTTTTATGCCTTCTACAAACATATGTGGTTCATAAACAAGTAAAAAAGAAAAATCTTAACCAAAATGCGATGACAAATGACCCCATTTTACACAAAATATGGTTTAAAATTTCCGGATTCCCATTTTCATATGTACCATATACATATGCATATGTCAAAAAATAAACTTTTATTTATAAAATAAAATGAAATGCTCCATAAATGTGTGAATTATTTATTGGAATAGGGAAAAAGTTTAAAAATCAAAAGTTCAAAATAATACCTGATATGCAGAATTAAGAACTAAATGCTTTAACGCTAGTTTAGGATAAAATTAAGCGTCATATGTAGATTTCTTGAAATCGAAAGAAATCTAAGAGTCAATGTACGTATGTACATTGTACATAGTATGTAGGAGTCGATAAAAGATCAATAATTATATAATTATAAACAAATACTTTCTTCATTTTGAATAGACATTTAGTCTTTGTAAATGCCACGCCCCGTTCAAAGAATGTCTTGGGTTATAAGTGTTTGTTCTTCATTTGTGATGTTAATGCACCAGAATAACAAATGAGAGTGAGATATCTGGAAAATACTTATGTAAGTTTTTTTTTTAAAAAAGGAAATAATATAAGCAAACTTCAAGGCAAATAACAACTTTTTTGTTTATATTTTTTAAGAAAAAAGTGGTGTGGCTTCTTCTTGTAAGACTTCCCACCAAATTATTTATCATTCTGCTTTTTTAAAAGTTTTTTAACGATAAAAATCTACTCATAAGAAAAAAGGATATTCTCCTCAATTCAATTTCAAAGTAACTAATGAATGACTAATTGAACGTAATGATGCAGATTATATTTAATTAGCCTAGAAATGGATCTGGTGGATATGTCTAATTCTAAACGGGCCATTGGATTTAGTACCAACCTTTGACAGTTCGCACATTTTGCTCAATCGAAATACTTAAATAATTTGTGATATATTTTTATTTAAATCAATTTAGGCAGTATTTAATCTACATAATGTCGTGTGCAGATGTCTTAATTTAAACACTTTTTCATACATTTAAGACCAAAAACAAAGTCTTTGTTGAAACCGATGTCATTTTTGGAATATTCAGTTCAACCTCGGCTCAATGTCAGCTAGCCATCAAAATCGAAAATTATTATAAAACTAATTGGACCAAATTTGTGAATCATCTTCTATGTAATCTCAACTGTCAGTTACTTTGGAAAGTGACAAAATCTGCATTTATTGTTTACTTTGCTTAAATCACAATATTAAGGCCGATATTAAACTTGACCCCATGGAACTTACCTTGCTCACAATTAAGAAATTATTCAATGGACAGCAAAATTTAGAATTGGTTTTGTACGGCATTTATTTCTCCCTTTGAAATTCATACATTGATTTGTTGTTAAGTTTATTTTTATTTTTATTCTTTTTCTTTTGTTGTTAACAATTCTGTTGTTGGTTATTTGTTGTAGGTTTTTGTTATTTCTTGTTAATATATTTTATAAGTTGTTGTTTGTTTTTGTATTTATTAAATATAATAATAACAATTCTTATAAGTCTGCTTGTTGTGCCAGCCATAAAATGTACTTATTCATTCATTTTATTTTATTTTAAATTTATTTATTATTATTTTTGTTTTTTTTTTTCTTTTCAAATATATATATGTATATATATTAAATATAATTCCTATGTACCTATAATATAGTTTATAAATATTGCGTTTTTATTCGCATTGGAATATGTATGTGTGTGTGCTCTTTCGACTTAAAAACCTTTCATAAAAAATTCTATTAAATGTTATACAAGTTTTTTTTTTGTAGCTTATTCTTAAGTCTGTACCCTCAACACCATGTCATTTTTGTTTTGTTTTGTTTCTATTTTATTTTGTTTATGAATTTAGTTCTGTTTGTTTTTAATTTTCTTTTCTTTGGTTGTGTGTGTTCAAAGTGCATTTTGTGTGTGTTGCTGCTTTTAATGTTTAATGTATGTTTAATGTTTTAATATTTATTTGTTCATAATATATTTTATTATAAAATACACAGAATGTAGTTACAGCACAGTTTTATCTTTTTTTTGTTGATTTTTTTTTTGTATTTTTTATGAAACAATATTATTATCCTTATACATGTACGCATATGTCCACAAATGACTTAAACAATTACTTAATATTTTTTGTATGTATGTTCGGGTAGATCCTGTGCTATATTTGATATTTTTGTTTAGTATATTTTATATTGTTTGTTTCCTTGTTGTATTTATTTTTTTATTAAATTTGTTGCCTATATAATGATATAAATATTTTTAACATAATTTTATTGTTGTTAATATTTTATTTTTTATTTTTTGATGATTTAACTATAGTATATCTTATGATTGTGTCGTTTAAGTGTGAGTGTGTGAGTTCAAAGTAGATTTTTATATACTTATGTAAATCTTTGAATCCTTTGAGATTTGCTGAGTACGAGTAGACTAGACACGGCAGGATAATTATTATTTATGATGAATGCAGATGCTCTAAGTTATACATCATCGGTATGTAAAGGAAGTGAGATTGTGGGTGGGTGGGTTGTGGGTGTGTGTGTGTGAGGGGGCTGATTGGGTCCTTTGGGTGGGTGTGGTGTGTGCTTACGATATTGGCTAGTAGGTAGGTTTTGTTCAGAGAAGGTACTTAGGTTGATACTTTCTTGATTACAAAGACATCGCTCCGGAACAGGAAGGATATCCTTTGAGAGTTGGTATTTAAAATTGTTCGTTCAGTTGGATATAAAAAGTATAATGAAGGAAACAACAAAACAAAACGAAGAAGAAGTTCAGTTACAAGAAAGTACGATTGCGTAGGCGTATTCCTTTGGGATGGAAAATAGTGTTGTATACGAGTATAGTATGGTGTTTCATAAATGACGATGTTTGAAATATGAGTTGTTTTTTTTTTTTTTATTTTATAATGCGGCACATTATTATTATTGTTTTCAATTTGTACAGTGAGGAGAATTTGAAGAATGTCTACAAACTATTTTATAAAAATGAAGACATAATATTTATTTTCTATTTACTTAGTGATTAAAAAAAGCTATTAACATAAAAAAAATGGCTATTAAGTAATTGAAAAATGATATAAAACAAAGTTCTTTATTTACGTTCTAGTTCTAGGATGTACATTTATGGGAGCATCTTGAAGGATAAATTGGAAAGTTCCAGATCAAGAATAAAAAAGATCTTAAACGTATTTTGCAGGAAGAGTGACTCCGAATAACCTTAAGTTAAAACGGTAATCTACGAAATTTTGTAATTTATGTGAATTTTTTTTTTTTAATTAATGTTGAAATATCATTTTATATTTCGTAATGAAAAAATTGATTGTTAAAAATTCATTTCTCTATAGCACATACAAGCTTATTTATTTTTGTGACTTACTGTATGTGTATATGTAGGTATGTATTTATGTCTAGAACTGCCTACCGGAAGAGTTTTTGTTGTTGTTGCTATGTTCCCTCCTATGTCTAATGTCCATCTATGATTAGTCATAGTTATTTAGTACTGCTGTGGGTCTACGACTACGAGTTTATGGGTTTTTAAGAGATAACCTTGGAGGCTTTTTTTACCTCGTGTGGGAAATTTAATATTCTAAAAAACTTAATAATTCTTGGACTGTTCATTTAAGTGTATTTTTATTTTTTTATTGATAATCGAACTTCAATTCCTGCCTAAACAAAAAATAGAAGTCATGTAAGTTATTATTTTTTAGTTTCCTTATTTTATTATCCCATTTTATTATAATACATAAACTTTATGCATAATGTATCTTGACCAGGAATTGGATTCTGCAAACAAAGCATAATTTTTATGAGGCCAATCACCTACAACATCCTACAGAAAAATTGATTTGCAAAGTTCGCAAGTAGTTGCTTTATGAGAATCTATTTATTTAAAAGCCAGAGAAACTATGCATATTTGATATGTGCGTGATGTCCGCAAATTATTACAAAAGGTTTTTATTTTATTTTTGTTTATAGTCAACGGAATTGATATCCATATGAGATGTCGTAAATCTCGCAAAATCTTTCAAGTAATCAAACAAAGTCACCCCAAATTTACAAAATGACTATCTATTTGCAACATCACCATTTTTATTGAGTGGCGATTCGTCAAAATACGAGTATGCACAGAAGATAAGAATCTATTAGATCTTCCTCTCTCTTAGATACATTTTTCTAAAGCAAATCTACATATTTATACACAGCAGCAACATTTTTACGGTTGCAAAGAAATTATTCAAATTCAAAAAATGGAAGATAGTAAAAATGGAATTAGAGGGATTTTGCTTGATTAGATTGAAATGTATACAAAGTGGATAGGTTTTTTTTTGTTAGACATGGACGTAAATGAGTCTGGACATGCAAATGAGCTGCATAAAGTTTTTCTTCACATAAAGGCATGATACACTACACTCTTGTTAGGGAATTTCATTTGTTGGATCTGCAATGATTGCAATCTTTATGAAGTCTTATCTTGAAACAAGTCTTAAGAAATCATGAAATTAATTTAAATCATTGACTCCACTTTGAGGTAGGCCCATGAAATTCATTTAATATTCATTTGACACTGAAAAGATTCCAATATTTTTCCCCAACCAATTAATTTATTAAATTCATTGTTTTGTAAACTTTGTCTACTTTAAAAAAACACTGCATTCTTTTGAAGATTGTGCATGCAATGCAGTTGCACTTCTTGAATCCCGGAGTTTATTTAAACAAATGAATGACAAAATTTCAGAAAAATACAAAAACTTCAAGGACTCCAAAATTATATAAAAGGCTGCATTGAATACGAATAATTTTTAGAAATTCAAATGAATGCAAAGACTTCAAATGCATGATATGTGATTGAAGACACAATTATTGATTTCAGTCAAATGATTGAAAAAAAATGACATCATTCGAACTAATGTCAAATGATTTGTCATTGTAAAATTTTAAGTCAGACTCGAGTCACAAATTGAATTCACTTGGAATGCCTTATCACTTGATGCTTCCCACTGAGTGATAAAGCATCAGTAGAGCTTCAATGGGACTGTATTTTAAACATTTTTTAAAATTTCTTTAAAAATTGTCATATCATTGCATAAGAAATTTTCTACGATCTTTTCTCAATAACAATTTTTAAAAACAACTGATAAATTCTTTGCAAAAATACTAAAATAATAATATACTTTGTTTTTAAAGAATATTTTTTATAAGGGAAAAGGGAACATCACAGACTTCCTTCAGTTAAATAAAAATTCCAGATTACTTGTTATCTTGTGAAATTGTTAAACATAACAGAACAGAAATAAAAAAAAATATTTTTGACTCAAATAAATTTAAAAAAGAATAGAATTTTGACCTCCTCACTGTACTTTAAAGTTTGTTCCATTTAATGGTATTTATGTTTTTTCTCGATTTTTTATTTTTGTTTTAAACAAAACTTTAATAAACTCTGATTATTATTTTTTTTGTTAAATATAATAATATATAATAATATAATATGTATGTATAAGCAATCTGTTTTCAATTTAAAATTCTATAATTATTTAATGCAAGGTATTTAATCTAATAAAATGCATGCGCAAATATACATTATTATTGATCACACAAAATAAATTTAATTTTAATCAGCATTTTGCGCATTTCAGTGGATTGTATTTTGTATGTATTTCTATTTGTTTTCATTTAAATTTATTTTAGTTTTTTTTTTCTTTGTTTTGTTTTGTTTTATTTTATAATTTATTGTTTTATTATTTTTTTTATTTTTTTCTACTATTTGTTTAACAAACTGGGAAAAAAGCTCAAGGTTGCTCCAATTATTATAATATTCTTTTATATTTTGTATTTGGTTTTAAATTTTAAAAATATATATAATATATGTATTGTATGTATATAATGCATTTGGTAAAACATTGTTTTTTAATTTTTTTATTTTTGGTTTTTCTTTAAATTTTAAATTTAAATATTCTTTGTTGCGAAGACGGTTTATTTATTTAATTTATTTATCGGGTATACTCTTGTTATAAAGTGCCCCCCTCAAAAAAATTATTTATATGGACAAATAACAATTTGTTTTTTTCTTGATTTTTGTTTTTAATTTGTTGAATTCATTGTTGGCAGTGTTTATAGTCGACAGAGCAAAAACGTACTTTTTGTTTTTTTTTTTTTTTCTTATGAGAAAAACAACTTTTTACTAGTTCCATGATTTTAATTTAAGTTTTTAATGATTTGAGTGATTTATTTATCAAACAAAGGCAGGAGAATAAAGGTTAATGAGTTGAAATCGGAATGTTTCTTAAATTTTACTGATGTAAGCCAATAGTGTTAATTTCAAATACTTTCTTCCAATTCCAATTCATGGTAGAGTTATACGAAATAATTTTATTATTTTTAACCCAATTTAAAGCTTAACTTATAGCTGTTAACTGAAACTGAAATGCATTTTCATAAAACGTTTAATTGCAACATGAATTTAGGTCTCCCCTTTCAAAAAATCTAAAGTTCACTGAGGCGTATACGTACTCTTTTTCTACTTTATTTAAATTTGGTTTAGTTCTGTTATTTTCAAAGTTAATTTGTATTTTGATGTTAATTGTATTACATAATTGGTTTGAAAAGATTGTGATATTATCTGCAGACCTTAAAAACTCCTAACCCTGTTATTGGTTTTATATAAAGGGTTGGATTGGAATCGGCTTAAATGATTTCCGAGAAGTCACAATCAAAATTGATGAATTTTGAAAGGTTTTTTTTTCTAAGAAATATGATGCAACAAAAAATCACTATAATCGATTCCACAACTGCTCTGGTCAAACAGATTCAGTCAATCTTCTGGTTCAAAGGCATTCACCACTTCCCTGTTCCCTTATATTTCTAAATGCACAACTTATTTTTATTTTGGAAAGCCATCTCACACACTTTTCTACACTAATAAGGATCTCCTCAATCAATTCATTTTTTTTCTTTTCTGTACACCCCTCGCGCATCCAAACTTAACCAATTACCATTATAGTCCACCCAGTAGACGGAAAGAAGCTTCACTCTTAATTTGCATTATAAATGGATTCATTTTAAACATTATTATGTTGCTTTGCTGAAGTTTATGATGATGACTATGAAAGTAAGGTTTAATAACTTTTTGTTATTCGAGACTTTTTGAACTGCAAGGTATTGTTTATTGAATGAGCTTAAGGTTTTAAATAACATCTTACCGTCTATGGGGGGATTGGGAGTCAGATGAAAATTCTAAGGATACAAAAACAAGACAAATTCCAAGAAGAGAAATAAGATGGCATATTTGACATTTAAAATGTGAACCGTTTTATTTTTTTGAACTTTAAATAACAAAAGTCAAGTTCATAAATTGAAAATTTAGCTAAATGGCAGGCGTTTTAAAATTCTGTGAATAAACTGTTAAAATTAAATAATTAAAGTCATCAGTGTCACTGTGAGTTTGAAGTGGGGGAAATTCTTCAGGGTGGTCAACTTTACCATAAATAAATAAATGTATTCATCAGTGAAAAATTAGTTCTCAATTTATTTGGCCAAGTCAAAGTTATCTTTTTTACATTTGCTTGTTGTGATTTATTTGAGGTTAAATGGATGCACGTAGTTTACGAGGTTGGGCAACACTAAGCCTTAGAGAACATACATATGTATGCTCAATTCAAACACACATCATTTAAAAGATATTGAATGACCGCCTTAGCCAATGCGAACTTGTTTCGGGACAATCGACCACAAATCTATAATTCAGAGCTTACGATCAGATTGAAAAAAGATCGGGATTCATCAATAGATTTGCATATGGAGATCTGATAAGGGTTCAAAACAAAGGCAAGAAGTCCCACAGGAGTCACTGAAGAAGTAGATGTCAACCGCACCGAGAAAGCATCCTGAGTCTGTTCTGCTCTTTAATATAATTCTTGCATTTCTGTTTCAGAACAAGGTGACGGACCTGAATGTAAATCAGTTATTCTTTGCTAATGAAGGACAAAAGTGAGAATCTTATATCCTTGCATTAGAGTGATAAAGATCGAACACATATGCTGTCCATATTGTAGTCCACAAAGATCTATACTGGCTATCATGTTCTGCATTTCATTTTTTGTGAATTCACTTGATGAAAGTAAACTTGGGTGTTCCATAATTCACTTTGGAATTTTGAAAATTTCAATAGGTGTTCTGCAATACAATCCATTCCGTTTTTTGGACGAATTCAATTCGTCAAAAATGTACACAAGTCAAATTAGTATTTTGCCATTTAAACATAAAACATGAGAAATCATTCTAAGAAGGAATATCCTTATTTTCCAAAACATTTGGGATGATTCTTCAGGTTTGACTGTTCGAAGGAATTTCGAAGTCTTTTTGCAGAGCTTTTTAGTGAAGTTGTGTTTCAACAGAATGCTCTGAAATATGGACAATTGTAATGAAGTGAATGAAGAAAAAAGATCAGTTTTCAGTTTCATTTTCCATCCCTTACGTTGTGACAAAATAATGATTTTTTTATGAAACTTTAAAGTACCTATTCCTGTAGATTTTTTAAAGAAGATATAATTCTCTTAAGGTTTTTGAAATCCTTAATTTGCTTATGAGATTCAAGTCGTAAAATTTAAATGGTGATTCAAGTAAAGATTACATTCACACTTGAAATATCAGTGAAATGTGTTCACACGAAACTTAAACTTGGTGTGTTATCAGATGCATCAAGCATCAGGTTTTAAAGATATTCTAACATACGAGTACATATTATCTTTGTTCAAAGACCCCCGTTCTATACTTTGCTGTAAAACTTTCACGACAAAGAGGATTTTTTGTTCCGATATTTAAGTTAAAAAAATGAATTTTTGATGCAACTTTTCAACAAAATTAAGCATATTATTTTTATTTAAAATATCAAAATGGATTTTGAAAGTAAAAATGGACTAAGTGGGTGTTTTTGGGCCATTTCAATACATATATCCAAACCCTGATTCTCATGCCTAATTTGAAATCAGTATATCACAAAAACTTCGAAGAACATTATGTGGAATTAGTAGACCAGCGTTGATATCGTATTTAAATTTAAGAGCATTATTTTTGAGTTTTTGTTTAAATAGCATACATGCTGATTGGCTACTCGAGGAATTTCAATGAAAAACTAATTTTCACCTTATCTGATGCCAAAACGTTAAGTAAACTATTCTTTAAATACATTTCAGACTTATCGCCGTTAATGAATTTAATCTAAGTCCCTAAAGTCTAGACCCATTCTGTTAAAATAAATCATATAAGAATCTAAAATTTTCATAAACATATCAAGCGTAAGAAAGTAATCCAAAATCTTCCGAACCATTTTCCGAAGCCTCTTCCAACTACCGAGACCATAACCTCAAAAAAAAAATTACCTAACTGATGAAAAATGGGACTCGCCTTAAAAGGAAAAAGTTAAACCAATAAAATGGAACTAAAATTTTGTTGTTTTCTCTATTATTTGTTTTTTTTTTTTTTTTTTAGCTCAGACAATTTTCCGCGTACTATTATACTCTTTTCTGTTCCTCAACTATCTCAACAAAATATTTGCTGCCTTCTTGAATGTATCTTTTCATTTTCATTAGATTTTTCGTATTTCATTTTTTGTATGTTTTGTTTTTTTTTGTGTTTATTTTTTGTTTTCATTTTATACTCTTACAAACTTCTACAAAATTACAATTAGGTACATTTCTCTAGACCTCACAAGTATCTTGGACAAAATCACAATTTGTTTTTTTTTTTTTAAGTTTAATTTTTTTTATTTATTATTATTTTTTTTGTTTATTTTGTTGTTTCTTAGTTAAAATAACCAAACGCTTCCTTACCGAACGTTTTCCCTGAGCCGACTATAGTAGTTGTTTTTGTTTTTGTTGTTGTTGTTTGTTTTTTTATTTTGTAAACGGTAGCAGCAAATATTGGATTGTATCAAATTCTCCATCATCTTCGTAATCATCATCATCGAAATCATCATTATCATGTTTTGAAGATGTTGTGGATTTTTAATTTATTTGTGGGAGAGCATGACCATCGGGCTTATAGTCAAGGTTTGGGTTTAGGTACTTCACTCAGAGAATTCGATATTCCTGCGGGGTGAATTGCCATTGCTGGACTGGGAATCGGTTTTCTTGAGGATCGATACATGATGACCGACGGCAGCTCCTTCGCTGCGGCCAGGACACCCGATGATGGAGTCCTGCTTCTGTAAGAATCCTCGACGTTGGTCGGCAAATGATATAACTGAATCCTGCTTAACTAATTGATGTCTTCTTGGTTCTGAAAAGAATGAAAACAAGACAAAAATTTATTAAAGTTTGTCTTTTATATTCGTTCTCGTTCTCGTTCTCGTTCTCGTCGTCGTATATTTATTTCATAAGGGATTGCCATTCAGGATGGTAAGGGAATGGAAATGAAAATGGAAATGGCTTGATTATTCCTATTGCTATATGATAGTCGTAAAAACTATGAGGATATCCAATGGAATGAAATTGGCTTGGTTAAGGAGAAAACAAGAGGAAAACCATAAATAAATTGGAAAAATGAAGTAAGGGACTTTGTTCCACCAAAACCAGGAAGTTGGGAGGTTTGAGAGAATTTTATTTTCTGTTTATGTTTAAGCCTATGTTAACATATCGTATGTGAAATGTGATGTGTGTTGTGAGGAAGGAAGAACTCCAATGGTTTGGAAAAAATTGATTTCTAGTAAATATTTATTTGAGTTATGTTAAATTAGATGCATAAATCATAGATATTTGAAAATTTATATGGAAGACAATATTTTAACATGTTGATGTTTTCTTTTAGTGATTTTGGGTGCGGACAATAAAAGAAAAGTTTGATTTTATGAACACAAATCAATTTATTATTTAGATTTATCGTGAGTCCTTCGGAGGTTTATTGTGGTCAATATCCTTACTGAACAAAAAATAAATAAAAATAGTGATTCATTGTTGATTTTATTTTGATAGCATTTTCGTCTCCATTGTGATCAGAAAGTTTTTTGGTATTTAGAACCGTTTAAAAGATCACTATCAAGGAGAAAGTCATGTTTTAGAAGTAGAACACGAGTTATTTATTAATTTAATAATGAAAATGAAGCTTGAACCTGTCCTCACGGCTTCTCCTAGTCTAACATTCCACCAAAACTATTTTTTTTAATCTACGAAACTCCTGATCAACTTACCTGGCCTTTGATCGGCGAATGATATGACGGAATCTTGTTTCTGCAGCTTCTGCCTCTTAAGTTCTAATGGTGAAATATTGCTATCCTGATTGTTTAGACAATTCTTGCGATGTTCAATGTATGAGTATTGCGTATCCTGCTTGCATAGAGTGCCACGTCGTGAATCAATTGAAATGGTGTCCTGCGTCGAGAACGAATCGTTGCGATCCTGTTGCGAAATAAATCCACGTTTTGTCTCAATATACGATATAACTGAATCTTGTTTTGTCAAGGACATCTTCGATCCATTGCTGTCTTGTTTGCAAAGCATTCTTCTCGATCCATCACTGGACGCACTCTCTTGTTTTATTAGCATTTGACGTGATCCGTGTGAGTCCTGTTTGAGGAGCATTTGTTGTGACAAGTTGCTATCCTGTTTGATAATTAAATTATGTCGACGCAATGCATTTTGTTCGTAGATGTAAGATACGACATTCGGCTTTCGGATGGGGCTGCCGGGACTCTTTTTCGAATTTTGCTGATATTGAGATGATTTTCGAGTGCTGGCAGATGACGATACGAGCAGTACATTATCATAGTAGCTGGAAATGACATAAGAACATGACATACATATTAGGTTATGATTTGGTTTGAAAGTGAAAGTGAAAGACAGAAATGTACCGTAAACGTCCACAGCAGGAGCGGGATTTGATGATTGCAGCAAAACCGCGACGGTACTTCTTATTGAAAAACGCATATAAAATCGGATTGATACAGGAGTTTGATGATCCCAACCATTGTGCTATTGGTGTTACTGTATTCAGAATTTCTCCCTCTCGCTGTGTTATCTCGCCACCTTAAAGTTAAAACAAAAAATATTTTTGACAAAGAACGACTAAGGAGTTACTTAATACTTATGAAAGGAACTGTCAAATCTGTCAAATGTAATACTATTTGCAACTGATGATAGATATGTGACATTTTGACTGTTATTAAGTGACTTTCGTTATTGCACTGTTAATTTTCCTGAACTACTTTACCGGCAACTGTTATTTATTGTGAAAACGATCTTAAAAGTCTTTTGTTTGAATTACATAATTAACGGAAATTTTAAATTATTTTCAATTTCTATTGACTGTATAATTTAGTATAAAAAAAACTGTACAGATATCAGTTTTTCTTAAAGTAGCAAATATCTCTGCAAAACTTCTTAACTTGAACACTGACACATTCAGAATGTATTGAATTTTAATGACGTCAACCAATGGTGGGTCGGAGCATAGTTTAGTTTGTTGTTTGTAAAAGTATAGTGTCCCGCTTTAAGGTCCATTCCAAGAATATGTATAAGATCGCCAAAAGTCATACATCGGTACTTAAATTAAAATTTGCAATTTAGTGGCATATCGCATCTCATGATAAATGAACCTGTAATTAAGTGGCTTGTTAAACCAAGAGTTAAATTAAAATGGAAGTTTATCTTGTATTTTATCAGTTGACGTTTCTGTTTGAATTGAAACATAAGTGGCATACGTGCCATCATCGTCTAATTCTAATGACGAGTGCTTCCTTAAACAGTAATTTATTGACGTTCCTGAACAGTGACATCTAAATGTAGGTACTTAAAGTCACATAGCAGTTATTATTCATGTCATTTTTGTATCACACCATAATTTAATGGCGTCAATAACTTCAGCATGATTAAGTGACGTTTCCTTTTTCAGTCCAAAATTAACTCATTGTAAGTTAGTCATTTTGGTTCCAAAACATTTTGGAAACAAAAACGTTTCCTAATTTAAAACTAAATCTATTATTAATCAATTTAAGACTTACCAAATTTAATACGAGCAAATATCACATACAGCGGCAGCCAAGAGAGAACAAACAATATGACAACAGCCACGAGCATCTTGATTACTTTGACCTTTGACTTCTGTTGCATCTGTTCCATTTGACCATCATTCGAATCACCCGGTATCGAACGTGTTGAAACTTTTATCCAAATCAAAACATAACACAATGTTATCAATGCCATCGGCAGCAAATAACATGCCACAAGTTGGGCAAGTAGAAAGTACAAATTGCCATCGGTGCCGGGTGGCCAAACCTCTTGGCATAAAAACATGTCCGGTGCCATTGGAAAGGCATCCGATGCTGGCACCAAATCAAAAAACAAAATCCATGGAATTGTCGATCCTAATGCAATGACCCAAATGCAAAATATCATAAATCGGGCACGACTTTTGGTCATCTGCTTAAGTGGCCACCAAATTGCGATAAATCTGAAATGACAAAGAACAAACAAAACAAAGATGATAAGGATTCAAAACGTTTGGGTTTTGGGTTTTTTGTTTTATTTTGTTTTAATTTCTCGAGAGTTGAAAAATTGAGTTTGGTTGTTAATTGAATCATATTTTGTTGTGTACAAAGCAGAAGGGGTGGATTAAGCAATCATAATTTAATCCTAATGAAAAGGATAAAAAAGCAATAAAAAGATAGACGTCAGCTTTGAATTTACTAATCAGATTAATTTGGGGGTAGGATATTCCTTAACGACAGAAACGTGGGACTCTCATTTTTCGGTTTTTATGTTTTTGAAACTTCGTTCGTTAGGTGAACAATTTAAAATGGAAGCAATTTAAAAACAAAAAGTTTATTTACACCAGAGCATTTTTAATAAAAATAAATGATAATGATAATGACCGACAGAACGTTGAAGACATACGGAAATGATGAGGAGATAATTTCATGGATAGATTTTGGATGAGCGAATTGGATTTAAATTATGATTGAAGTGGCTTTTTCCGGGTGAAGGCTTAGAAAACTTTTTATAACTTAAAGTGATGAATTCAATTATCCTGCAGTGCAAATTACTTCAGTGGCGTAAGGTTTAAGGAATTATAATTTATTTTGGCAGTTTTATGTCTTTATATGTATGTGCTCTAATCACTATTATCAAATTTTAATTAATTTCAATGTTAAGCTTTTCTCTTATCTGAAATAATTTTTCCACATTGAACCCTATGTTTATATTTGACTTATTTTAGGTGACTTCTTTTTAACAATGATAATTTTTCTAGCTCTGGAATGTTCAAAAACGATAGGACAAACTTTTAAAACAGATTGCACACAAATGACAGCAAATTTGACAGATGTAGTTCAACAATATGGCAGTTATTACCTGAAGAATGTTAAGAGGTTTTAGAAAATGTAATTGGCATTGAAGTGATAAATGGTATTCAATACTTAATTCTACTGCACTGTTACCGATAGGGTATATATTTATAGGTTGTTTCGATATAATAGGCCTTATCTATTGTTTGGGTTTGTTCAATAATAACGGTTGCACCGAGGGCTTTCAAAGAAACGGATTCATACTTCTGTTACGCCAGGAAACGTTCCGGGTACAAGGCGAGATCATAAAACTGCTCATGACCAATATCACTTTGGTGAGAATCAGTAGCGAAAAAGTGTTGACTAGAGAAAACTGGAGTGAGGATGAAATGAGAGTTTTTAGTTGTCCCTGGGCTGGACGACATCTCTGATGAATAGGAATAATTCACCAAACTACTCTTCAGGCATATGGAAGGGATACCTTTTATGACGCAGGTTTCTTCTTTTGATTGGCATACTATTTCGGTGCTTGAAAAAATTCTATTGATTATAAACCACATAAGATTATTCAAAAAAATTCATAATTTTTAATTCCATCTGCTATTTGGCAATTCACAGAAAATGAATAGCAGAACATTTGTTTAAGTTACCTTAAATTACGAATAATTTGCCAATGACTTCAATGAATTCCAGAAGAATTATGTCAATACAGATCTATAGATCACTTAAATAACAGAGACGCAAATATCAATTATTCAGTGGAATTCCTCAACATTTTTGAATGTGCCTGGAAATGCCACCTACTATTATTTGGAATCCTTGAAGCTGGATTCGTCAAATCTTCATGCCTTTATATCATTCAATGAAACCCGCCCAATTGTAATGAAGCTAATGAATAATGTGATAGTGAGTGGCAAGGTTTTTTAAAATTTAGTTCATGAAAAAATAATGCTCAATTCCGAGAATCCATAATCAAGCCAATGAAAGTGTACGGAATAAATCTACTATCTAGGAAGCTGAATACACCTTATTCCCGAAATCACGAATCGGGAAATCAATTAGTTCTTCATTTAAGCTCCGAAGTAGAAAACAAAAAATGCCTTAAATAGAAATTTATTTTAGATCTTATCAAAACGAATAAATAATAATTCTACGAAATTAATAAATGATGTTACCCTAATTTCTCCGAAAAATGGGGGAAATAAAAGACTTCGGAAGTTAATTTTGTGCAAAGCAATGTTTTTATTTTGTTTACACAATTAAATGTTATTTAAAAATGTAAACAGAATAATGAAAAAAAAGAATTCTTCAATTAAAAAACGAAGTAACAAAGTCTTTGATATTAAATTTGATAATTGTTGATTCTCAAAAAAAGAAATTTTGCCATATATTTGTTCGAATTTAACTAAAAAAAACTTAACAGGAGTTTTATCAATAAAATATCCTACTTAAAAGTTAAAACATATTCATTTTATCGAAAAAAAACTCTTTCTAACTTCCTAAACTATTTTGAGCAACAGCATGCGACCCAGCAGTACATATTATCGTCTTGAGATACAAATTTTCATAGTAGATGTTTTCACTTAATTGCATTTGACAAAAACTCAGGTCTTATAAAAACTTTGTTGACTTGTTTGACACGACGTCATCGTCGTCTTCATCGTCATTTCCGCGGTGACCTTGAACAAATTTATTTGATAAATTGCCAAATACAAATATTTATGGGTAACGCTACATAACCGCAGAAAAAAAGTGCACACAACAACAACAAAAAAAAACATCCAAAAGTATCCGACAACTGCATTTGCAAATCTTGAAATCTTGTAGAACATCAAAACCCACCTAAACTGCATTACGAATAAAGTTTCTTATAAGTACGTGATTTTTTTCCCCCAATCTTCTTCTTCATCTCTCTACAGATTTCAATATATATAGGTATGTTTAGGTGCATACTCGTATACCGGAGCCGGAAGTGTTATCGTGAAAGGACGTGGCGGATAATAAATTTTCAATATCATCAGATTGCGAAAAAATAGAAAATATTGGAGAAGAAGGGACAACAACACAACACGGGGAAAAAGTGCAAATAAATTGAAGAAAATTTCCATTCAAATGAAAACCAATCAAATATCTCTCCGGGAAAGTGTTCCTGTCCCTGTCTCTGCACGGAAAGGAAGGACTCTTTTTTTTCACAATTGGCGCACATAATGCGGTTTTGCTTGTGGCAGTCACTGATGATGCTCCATATCCGTAAAATTGCAGCGCGATGCTACTGCTGCTGCCATACTGATAAAGTTATGTCTTTTTTAGTTAGTTTTTATTTAGCGTTTTTCATTACGACCGACGACGACTATTGGGTGACGATGCAAGTAGAGGATTCGAAACAGAAAAATTGATTTAAGCCATTTTAACCGATATATAGGATTGGTTTCATATGAGGGTTCAAATTGTGGTTTCTTAAACAGTAATTTGGATTCGTAAAATTTACCGAATCAGGTGCATTATAATTGAAGCCAGTTGTTACGAGTTGATGAACATACTTAATATAAATTATTGATCCTTCAATTTTCATAATCAAGTGTATATAAGAAACAGAGTTATTTTCAGACCATGCGGTACCCTTTTGGGTACTTTTGTAAGAAAGTCCCTTTCTGCTTTCTGAGATTCGGACAAAGCGAGAGCCTAACAAGGATTCTTAAATTCTAATACTAATACGGAACTGGCTTTACTATCGAAAGAATCGATGTGCTTTGTAGATATCGAGACACGACGGATGGTGTGCTGTAATAATTAGCTATAAGTCTACTTTGTAGAAAACGAAATACTATTAAAAAATGTCGCTGTAGCGTTAAAGCTCAGTTAAAGAGTAGTGGCCCTAAATCACTACCTTGAGGAACTCTGTTCTATTTCTACTTCTATGGCTTAAATATTCAGCTATGGAAGAATATTTTATAGAAAACGTCTTTATTTGACATTAATCAACTAAGGACTTAAAAAAATGTCGCTGTAGCACTAAAATTCAGTTAAAGAATAGTGGCCCTAAAGCACTTCCTTGAGAAACTCCGTTTTTTTAAGATTTGAAGAAATCGATTTGTATGAATTTGCGTCCAGCTTATAAATTATCTCATGGGAAAGTTGGTCAAAAGCCTTCAGAATGACGAAAAAATCAGTGCAGATTGCACATACATACATACATTTAAAAACATAGTTCCTGTCATTGTCGATTATAACAGGTAAAAGTCTTTTAGTTGAATGTTCTTGTTTAAAAAACTTTGGAATATAGGATAGCTTACAACATGGCTTCACTAGTTTCCAGGTGTTTGAATATGGGTTTATTGGTAATAAATGAAGTCTTTTATATGGTTTAAAATTAGCCTAAGTTAAGGTATCGAAATATAGGAAGAAATGGAAATAATACTATTGACTTCCACTAGTTTACAAGATTATTGAAAGAATACTTTCTGAAAAAAATGTAAACCATGTAATGGGGGATATTATTTAAGTTACAAGGATAATTTTTATAAATTAGCTGACAGATAGGTTTCTTTTCTGCATGAACTAATTTTTTTAAAATATTGGGTTTGACGTTAAGAAAACTTTCCACGTTTTTAAGAAATCCAGTATGTGAATTACTTTGTAAAATAATGAAACTGAAAATTTATTCATAATTGGCATATTCCCTAAAATGCACTAAATGCAGGTAAATGCTTGGTAATCTGCTATGAAAATAAGTATTTCAAAAATTAAGGAAATATGAACAAAAATGCTTACTGAAATGCAATTTTTTAATAAATGGTCAATGAAAAACTATGACCGAGTTATCCATTTAAATAATTTTTAGTACAATTAACTTATTTTTAGACCATGGAAATAAAAATCTAACAAAAGAGTCTCCTGATAGCAATTAAGAAACTGCTTCATACTAAATTTGCCCCATCTAGATGACGGTCTTTCCTGAAAAAATAGTGAAATTCATTCAGGTTCGAAAAATCCTGAGAATTTAGAGCAAAACCCATTTTTAAGTTACTTAAGGTTACCTCAGATATTTTTTCTAACTTTAAATTCATTTCCCAAAAATTTCCCTGCCTTAGTGTTTAATTTTTGGTTATAATTTTAATATTAGACGAAGATATTTAAGTTTTTACTGACCATAAAATCACTTAAAAAGTTATGTCTCTTCAAAATACTCCGCTTTCATAAATGCCATCGGTTCCAAATGAGCAGCTTCATGTGACCCAGTTTTATGAATTTACAAAATAAAAATTTATTTATGACAAAGATAAAGTCCTTTTTTATGATAAAACCACAAATTTGCTAACTTGCATTTTTCATCCATTCAACAAATTGTAATAATTCACGAAGAGTGAGTAATTTGGGAAATTTGACAAATGAGACAACTTTTCTCGGTGATTATTCTCGTAGTTTATTTGCTGCTGTTTTTTTTTTTTTTGAAATCCTTCAGAAATAATTGTTCGAGGACTAAAATATTCACGCTCGAGTGGTAAAAATGTATACCTTACACTTACACCATCATATGGATGATCTTGGATCTGTGCCAAATCTTTGAATCCATGGGATTAATTTTATTTAATTAATAAGATTCATCAGAAGGTTTTGCTCAGGACAATTTGCTCACACATCCTTCGGCGCTCCTGTCTCACTATACGGCCTCACCACCCACTGAATAAAACAAAGATTCATTAGTTATTAGCTCGTATAAGACAAATTTATCTAATTAACAAAAACAATTATTCACGAGGTGTGTATGGAGAATCCAGAAGCCAAAAAGACAACTGGAACTGGAACTGCAAAGGAGCAATGAAATATCATCTCTTTGTGGTGGATATAGGTCTTTTTATAGATATTTTGATAACGCAAAGGACAAAAATGTGTACACATGTGTGACGAATATAAGATGGAAATTAAATGATAGCGTCAGAATAAGCCGATATATGGTATGCTTCCATGTCTGCTTACTGCTTAGTATCAAAGATTCGGCATCTTTCGACGAGAACAGTGACGGCGTTCCACGCACGTTTTCACTCAAAGCTTCGTAATATTAATGACATCAATGTAGACAAAGACAAAGGTTATTGTACCTAACTACCTAGTGCTGGCAGATAACTGTTTTATTTCCTAGAATAAGGACATTTTAACATAGGAAGGATAAAACGGATATGTTTATGTACCTACGTCCCGGGCAGACATTACAGCTTGATGGATTAGGAAAGTTGGGTGGTAAAATACGCGGAATGATTAATCTTAAATAAATCGTTTAGGAGAGATTGGATTAAAAGAATTTCAGTTCCGGTTCCGGGTTTTCTGTAATGTAGGACGGCAGATTTTAGGGCTCTGCGACTTCGGGAGAAATTGAAGACATAATAGTTTCTGGCTTATTGAAGACTATTTCGCGTGAGTGATAAGTAACTTACAGATGTTTAAAAAAAGGCAAAATAACAAAACATTTTCTTTTATGATTATGTTCGCTCTAAGATTGATAGGTACTTTAAAAGAGTTGTGTTAAAAGGCCTACAACTGTCATAAGATGGAAAATAACGGTAACGTGCATCTCAAATGACAAATTTTCTATGACACTGACGTATTGATCATTCGGAATTGTATCTTTTGCATGTTTGACGTTAGGCGTAAAAGCTGCTGTTGTTTGTAATACAAGAAAACGTGGAAAATCATCAGTTTGACAAAATGACAGCTAAATTTATAGATATAGCTTCAGTCGTATGATCGCTGACTGTTAAAAGCCTCTTTTGGTAGACCCTTAAAGAAGCATAAGGTACTATAACCATAACCAGTCACTTTGGCTTGTTTTGCCCTAACTTTCAATCTTTTCTCGGAAATTTTAATTAATGAGTTGAGTATGTATAATTATTTTATGATGGAACTCAATAGGCGTTTTTCTTTTAAAGCTCAGAGCAGAGAACTGAGCTGTCAAAAAAGACACATCAGAGCGCTGAGGTTGTGTTCATGTGACTATGTCAATTTTTTCTTCATGTGGTATGACAGAGACAGACTGCTTTTGGCAGTTCAGTACTTAAGTGTGTTTCATAAATATATCAGAGAGCTCTGATCAAACTCTTAATTAATACAAAATAGTTTGTTTCATAAGTGTTCTGGCATAAAATGTCATTAAAGGGATAAACAGTCTTTAATTAAAGGGAACGCATCTGACAATTATAATTTAAAGATTCCTTTATAACTTTTTAACTTGATAAATCAATGTCATCATCCCTAACGACGTGACAGATAGAATCTGACATAAGATTGCTGTCAGATAGTAAAAGCTATGGTTATTATATATTTTAACTGGACTATCTTATTTTAGTCAGCATAATTATAAATTGAATATCTAACTCGAAAAAGCATTTAAACTAAGTTTTTTTTACTGAATGTTCGTAAAATTAAACAAAAATGGCAATTAAAAGGAAGTATAACCCTTCTAAAAGTTTCGAAGTTTCCCTTATTCAAAATCCTTCCCTGGACGAAAAGTATAACTCTGTATTGAGTCGCCAAAATATAATCCTCAAAAAAAATATATGATGATAAACTTCTTTTACTGTTAAATAATATGAAAGAAATAATCAAGGAAAAACAAACGATAAAGATAATTTTGTTGTTCTAGAAACAAACAAGGTTGTTTTCAATCTTGAACTTTGAGTGAACTTTGACTTACTCCCGAATAAAAAAACATAATTTATTTTTTTCTAACCCAACGGAAAAAAGAATAATAATTAAAATTTAAATGAGGATATTATTATTTCTAATCGTTCGTTATGGCGGCTATCCTTTTATTATTTTATAATTTATTATTTATGAAAAAGGGTCCTTTGATAGGATTTGTTTATTAAACTTTATTTTTATGTAAAATGATGAGTTTGTTAATCATCAACGCTTTGAATAGTGAACAATTGGTGGATATTTTTTTTATTTCGTAATTATTAATGGCTTTTTTTAAGAGAGAGGGAAATGATATAAAATGTAGATACAGTGTTGTTAACTATCACATTTATTGTTAATTAAATAAAACAAATTGGTGGGTTGTAATTATAGACAGAGATTGGTAAGAAAAATCTTCTGTCATAATAAAATGTCAGAAAAGTCAAACTGGACATAAAAGACTTGGGGCTTCAACTTAATATTACTTTCACGTGAAAAAAAAATTGTATAAAGCTGCAGAAGAAAGGTTACAGATTATTTTTTTTTTAAATTGAAGATAACAAAATGATACAAGGCGCTCTTAGTGTGTCTTGTGCAACAATCGTCGTCAAGGCCTATTGGAATCGTCAAAGATACAGGCCTTAAGACTATTGGGAATAATTATTATCAAAGTCAGCAAACAAAAATTATTTGAGAAATGTATAACTTGGCCAGTTAAAGGCAAAGTATTACTCAGACAATGACTTTCAAACTTTGGAATGTCACTTCAAAGAAATTATTAAATATTGACAAATAGACAAAATGACATCCTCTTAAAAAGTTTTATCAAGAAAATTTTGTGATGAATTCTTTTGTTTGATTGAATTTCAGTTTTGAAGAAAGCACAACACCTTCCCTTTTAATATCTGTATAGACAAACAATAGGTGTGTTCCCTTTACTTTCCAGAACTTAAGATCTGTCAAAGCTCAAAGTTAAATGAACACTAACAGTATAAATCATACTGTGTAAACAAAAACAGATTTCTTTTGTGAAATATTCAAACATTTTTCGCCGCTATCCCGAAAATGTCCTTGAAAAGCAAACATTTATTCAAAAAATTCAATTCAAAAACCTTCATACGAAATTCCATTCAAAATATATAAATACAAAACACATATTTGTATAAACTTTTGAACGCGTGCAAAACCGTTAAATACAAAGATTACCAGCATCCATATGGCTTTGATTGTATGAGAATATTTTCACATACAGTTACTCATCCAAACTACTGTATATAATGTCACTGTCACTGTCATCTTTCGAGTTATGTGAGGAATTTTCCTTTTGTCTGACGACAACTTTCATGTAGTTCCATAAAGTCTAGGAACATAACTAAAATAAATTACTTTTGAAATGATACACACACATAACACATGTACATACATAAAATATTCGTATAGCTATGTATGTATACTCATAGACTATCACAGTCACATTTTTTTCTTTTATAGATGCAATTAAAAACTGTGGTCATAAAGTCTTAAATGAATGCATGTTTTTTGACGAATAGTAAAAAACTCTGACCAACTTGTGCATTCATACAATTTTGTATATAGTTTTCTAGACGATGCGATTTTTGCCAAAGTTTAATTTTCATGGTAAATACAAAGACTGACAAAATGATAGGTGCTATAATATATTATGACTTCTCAATTTTATCAAATTCTTAGGTGGGGTAAAATTTTTAACGATTTAATAAATTAATTGTTAAAGACATTTTTAGAAATTTACTAAGCTAAAACGATGGTTTAGATAATTTTAAAAGATTTCAATATTTTATTGCTAAAGCAATTTGCTAAATCCATATGACATCTTTCATTATCCAAAGCAAAATTTCTCGAGAATTTGTGATATATGATGTGTACATGTGTTGCAATTAATCTTATTGGAAAAAGCAGCATTGCATGGAATTTTCCAGTAAACAGTTGGGATATTTCCAACTAATAGGTCAGTTTAAGTATGTTTGCTTTGTTTATTTTTACGAACTGTCACTGTTTGGACGTGTTTGGATACCAGTTTTGTTTTTAAATAAAAGGGAGCTAAAGCTTAATCAAAGCAAAATTTCGTTTTACAAGTACTCGGTCGCGCTTTTTGAAATAAAAAATCGAATCAAATGCCCATTATAACGCCGGACCGACCTGACGGTAACCGCAAAACGGAAAAAGGGTTAAATTTTTAGATTCACAAGTAAACTACCAAATACTTTGAGATTCGATTATCCGGGACGCTCTATTATCCGTGATGAAAATATTTGAGGTTCTTTCGAAACACTCTAACTCTAATATCCGAAACATGACAACATGTCCATTCCAAAAACAACTTATCAACTTTTCACTTTGCAAATTTTTCGTCAATTTGCAAAGCATTCTGTTCCACAGAACTATAAAATCTGATAGGTAAGTGAAAAGTTGAATATGATAAGTGTAATTTGCAAAGTCTTTGCAATTTTTAGTTTCACTTTGCAATTTCTGTTCCACGTACGTTCTTTTGTGCAAAGTGCAAAGTGAATATTGAAAAGTGTAATTTGCAAAGACTTTGCAAAAATTATGCTGTTTCGTTCCACAAAAACTTACAACTCTATTTTTGCAAAGCGAATTTTGATAAGTTTATCAAAAATTTGCAAAGAAAACGTTCGCTTTGCAAATGCATATTGACATTACCAGTGAAGCTTTCAAGATGTGAAAACGTGAGTTTTTATTTGACGATGTTGAAGACGCGAGTGTAATAAAAAATTATAAATACCGTATTAATTTTTCCGGACTGGAAAATTATAATTTCAATAAGTGTTTTCGTTTAAATCGAATTCAAGCACAATACTTACATAATTAATGTTCTTAAAACAAAATCCTTTTATAACACAAATAAACAATGAAGGCAAAATCGTATTATGTTCAAAATAATTTTCTTTTATGTGAACATCTTTGACATTTAGTAATTTTTTGAGAAAAAATTAATTGAAATTTTTTTTAAATAAAAAAGTTAAAAATATTCTACCATACCAAAAGTTGGTAGAAAATGTATTTTGACTTGAATATCTCGGGAATGAGCACCGGTATTGACTTCAAACTTATTTATTTATTTATGTTTAAACAAAATATACAAAATTAATAACATATGCTACAATTTTGACAAATATCGAATTGACAGTTGTTTTACAAAAAATAAAAACTTAACCAAAAATTTACCAAAAAATGTCAAAAGTAGTTTCTTGTCTTGAATAATGTCCAGATGATCAATCATTTTAACTTCAAATTTATTTTATTTTTTGCATAGTAGAATTTTGAACATATGGTACTTTTTTACAGTTTTTTTTTAAATAAAAAAAAACAAAAACTGAAATTTACCGAAAAGTGTCAAAAATTGTTTTTCGGCTTAAATAACATCACAATAAGCAATGCTATTGACTTCAAATGTATTTAACATAATGCATTTGTCCATAACTAAAAAATGATAAAATATTGACGAATATCAAATTGACATTTTTGTACAATAAATACAAAATGGGAAGTTATCAGTGTGGGTTGCACCCAGCCTCTTTTTTCAATTTTGATTTTGCAAAGTACAATGCAAAGTGAAAAGTGATGAGACAAAAGTGCAAAGATGATTAAATGCTTTGTGGAACACTTTGCACTCTCACTTTGCAGGACAGTACAAAGAGTTTACATTAACTGCAAAGTCTTTGCATAAAGTGCAAAGTCTTTGCAAAAGTTAGCGTAGTGCAAAGTAAAATTTGCAAAGAATATTGTGGAACAGAAACACTTATCACTTTGCCAAAAAAATCGATTCGCAAAGTGCAAAGTGAAAAGTTGATAAGTTTTTTGTGGAGTAGGGCCCAGGACCGAACAAGTTTCTTTACTTCTCTAAACTAACGGAATTTTCTGAATGAATTAATTAATTGCTAGTTAGTAAAAAGTTGCCCTTAACAATGTGCTGTTTAAAAATTTGCGCCACTGACTTTAATGATTCTGAAGTAAAAAAAAATAATCGAATAGGTTTGCCATTCTCGATAGAGAACATGAAAGCAGTGTTTAACTCAATTTTGTGCATATTCGTCGTCAAATTTGACGAATTTACTCATATACATATAAGTTGACGCGTTTATCTTCTCGAAGTGCACCTTAATGTTGTTCATATTGTCAAAATGAACCTAAAAACTTTTCGTATACCTTCCTTATAAGATTAATTGAAGACGATTTTTTTTTTCCTACAACATACTCGTACTTTATATTCTACATGTTACATATTGGCTTTTGTATTTAATTAAAAAAAATATGCACCCATGAAAAAAAAAGAAAGATATTTTCTTGTTTGTTTCTTGTTTCATAGAAATAGGAAAAATTGAAAATAAAAACAAGAAAAACTGGTGGATATGTTTTTATGTTTTATTTTCTCTTCATTCATAACGGGTTCCTACCATTTTATCATTGAAAATCAACTCTGTGCCTTTACTGCAGTTTCTTATAATTTCCTTAACCTTGATTTTTTTTCCTAAACTCGAGAAAAAAGAGGAAGGTTGCCATTGCCATTTTGAAAGATACAAATCAGTAGCAGGAAACATGTCTTCATTATTTTTTTCCTTGGATACTATCTTATAATTTGAATACAATCTGTCACATCTTTGTTGTCCTCCTTCCTTAAGGATTCCGGCACTACACAGACTACACTACACATTGCTGCTGTTATCAACATCCTCGAATATTGATCACTGGCAGCCTTGTGATGTCTCGTGTGTGGACGATATGAACCTTCAAATAAAATCCAATAAAGTAATGTGACTTTAAGACAAAACAAAAAAAGGAAGACATACCAAACTAAGTAATGTACTTCAACTTGGAGTCCATCATCAAGAGAATATGAGGATATTTATCCTTAAGCCAAAGCCAAAAGCCAAGTCGCTCGTGAGGAATAATCAAGCTGAAATCTCGGCCATTAACTATACTCCATTGCATGTTGTCTCTTCTTCAAAATCTCTTAGACAAAGTCCATAAGGAATATATAAGAATGTGTACTGTCTGATGGCTGATGATACCCCTACTCTTGGCAGAAAGTTAAAGTCGACAGCAAAAAGTCTCTCCTCCCCCCGCATTCAACAACAAACATTAACGGGAGAATGTGTCCTTCTTAAGCAAAAAAATAACGATGGAATGGAAAAAGATAGGTACACCATTTTAGAGGTGGATTTTCCAAACTTCCACACTTTTTAGAAATGGTTGAAAATGATGTGTAAGAAAAAGGTGAACGATGTTTTTGTTTGCAAATTTTTATGCTCTTCTTGATTCTATAAATTTTTATTATTCTTTAAAAACCAAAAAAGTTCTTTTATTTTTTTACACTTTTTTGTTGATGTTGAGTGAAAATTTTAGGAGACGAAACGAAACTGTCTAAGAAGTCATCTAAACTGGATCGTTTATCTTGAACCAACATTTGCAGTCTGACAGATCTTATAGCACACAGTAGTTTATTATTTTAAATTTGATTTGGTATTGTGACAAACACATTTTTAAGTTAATGCAAATAAGCAATTTTAAGTAATGGAAACCTCAGTTGGCGGCAACAGATACCTACACTTATTTGACCGTTTAATCGTTTGACTTTCCGTAGATTGCCGATGATAACTGTTTACATTCCTGTCAAAACATTCCTATGTTTGAGGCTTGTTGGCTCTCGACTTGTAGCCCTGAAGAAAAAAGGCTGGGATGGTTAATCCGGTTTATCTAGCAGAGTTGCAGGCAATGGGAAGATTGCAAAGCCCGGAGGAACTACACACACAGTCTTGGATTGGATTGGATTGGATTGGATTGGATTGGATTGTATTGGATTGGATTGGTGTGGATTGGATTGGATTGGATTGGATTGGATTGGATTGGATTGGATTGGATTGGATTGGATTGGATTGGATTGGATTGGATTGGATTGGATTGGATTGGATTGGATTGGATTGGATTGGATTGGATTGGATTGGATTGGATTGGATTGGATTGGATTGGATTGGATTGGATTGGATTGGATTGGATTGGATTGGATTGGATTGGATTGGATTGGATTGGATTGGATTGGATTGGATTGGATTGGATTGGATTGGATTGGATTGGATTGGATTGGATTGGATTGGATTGGATTGGATTGGATTGGATTGGATTGGATTGGATTGGATTGGATTGGATTGGATTGGATTGGATTGGATTGGATTGGATTGGATTGGATTGGATTGGATTGGATTGGATTGGATTGGATTGGATTGGATTGGATTGGATTGGATTGGATTGGATTGGATTGGATTGGATTGGATTGGATTGGATTGGATTGGATTGGATTGGATTGGATTGGATTGGATTGGATTGGATTGGATTGGATTGGATTGGATTGGATTGGATTGGATTGGATTGGATTGGATTGGATTGGATTGGATTGGATTGGATTGGATTGGATTGGATTGGATTGGATTAGATTGGAACACTCTCCGGCTGTAGAGTCTTTTCAATTGCCTTGAGTCCAAAGAAGCAGAGTTTCGCAAAAGTTATTGTGTCGCTGTCTGAATTGATGGCGGTGCAGGTACACATAGTCCTCAACATTAATCCACTGACATCACGATTTTATGTTCCAATTATGATAATACAATCGGGCTTTGCATATGATTTGACAAGCCTTTGGAAGATTGTGCATCTAAAAGGTTGTCAAAGAGCTTGACAGTACCTAAAGCGTCTTATCTAAAACCTATTTGGCAACATGGTTTGATACCTTATTCTTAATTAGAATACGCAATGAAGGACATTTCGAAGTGATTTCTCTTCGACCATGTGATCTTCAAGACATCCCTTCCCTTTGTTAAGACTTAATTAGTACGTAAGTAAAAATATTATTATCAGACTTCAAGGACAAGGCCGTTAAAAGATAAATATAATATTATAAAATTCCAAAAATTTTAAGTTTATAAATCCGCTCTTGTTTTCTAAATCTAATTGGATACAATTCTAAACTTCTTAACCTTTGAAACTCATTAAAAAGGGTTCTTGCTTCCAAAAAAGGTTACCCGCACAAATTTAAAATGTTAAGAACATTTAATTTAACTTTAACATGACTATTTGAAGGGGTTTAAGTCAAGTGAACGAGTCACGTTCTTATGGCCAAAACTTTTACTTTCCTTTTTTGTCATATGTGACATTTAACCATTTATATTTTTGCGGTGGAAAATGTGAAACTCTATTGTAGTATAAAATGCCCAAATTATCGCCATTATTCCAGAACTTCCATCTCCGCAAACTCTCCTTAAAAGCGTTACAGAGTTTCGTTTGTTGGTGCGGTCAATTTATTCAAAGCTAATACTACCGCACTCTAATGGCCAGATCATCATCATCAGTATCAGCATCGTCCGTCGTCGTCGTCGCAATACTTCCGAGGACGAAATAGAAATGATGGAGTCCTGGCCAAATACATCCGCAGCTTAGACATCCTTGAGTGAATGCATAATTTCTAGCATAATGGACTTGCCACTGAAGGCACCTATGGCATCATGGCGTGTATAGAGTACATCATGTGTGGTGTACATACCAACATGACCTCTAATATCTCATGGGGCTGATGAAGAAATCCACTTTGGTGCAGGAAGGAAGCGCTGTATATAAATTCACGTCTTGATACTTGAACACCACGCGAGTGCTCTTCCCCCCCGTCCACAGACCATCACGGTACGGTACATATTATATCTACGAGTAACATATAAAAGGGTGACTTTGGATTGGATAAGTGAAAACCACCACGCGAACTTGACAGTTTTGCTGGATATTTATCCCAAGAACGCGCATCCTTGACAATGCAAATTGTATGGGGAAAAAAGTTGTTGCCAAGATGAATACTCTTGGCCTTAAAATCGCTATCTTTTGCTCATAGAAGCGGAAAAAATGTTTAACAAAGCAACATAAGGGACCAGTGAGATACGATTTAAGTTGAATCATATAGAGAAGGGACATGTGAACAGTTAGTAGTTTTACTCGGTCTTGGTCTTGAGTCGGAAATAATCTTCCTTAAAGGCCATATCCGTAGCAAGGCTGAATTCAGAAGCGAGGGTAGCTATTTGAATAAATTTGTTTTTGTTTAGCACATATTCTACTCCCTCATACTCTCAATCCCAGTTCGCTAGTCCCGGTTACACTCCCACTTCCACTCCCACTCCCACCCCATACCATGTGCTTAGTTTGCGCTTAAAATCGGGCCAATTTAGTGTCGGGAAATGCGAAATAATTCATTGAGAATGTGATTCCTGTCACCTGTAGGGAGTCAACCCACACCCCTGGGTGTTTTATGGACAGTTTTTTATTGAATGTCCTTTTGTCATCTATCAGGATTTTATTGGTTATTTATTTTAAGGATGTTCTTTCAAGAGAGATAGTAGAATGTGTATTTTTAGTATCTGCAGCTGCTAATCCAGAGGGGCATCATTTAAGCGGGTGTAAGTATCGATAAATTTATAGCTAAGGACTCGATATTTTTATAACATCTTCATCTTTTTATATTACAAGTCGAGTCGATGGTATATGAAAATTTGGGGACCTTTTTGCCTAAAAGGTATTGGAATACGAGTGTATTTAATGACAGCCTGAGATATCAATAAAGAATTTTGAGTGTCATTCAACCACGCCAAAGTGTAATCATTAGATGAATGATTTGTGTGTAATTTTTTTCGGAAGGAGTCGATAAAACATATCTACTAGTACCTATATCCTCTTCTGGCGGGAAAAATACTTCCTTACATATGTGTGTATGTATTTATTTTTATTTGCACAAAGGAATGACAGCAATTATTGAAGCTATTATTTGTCTTGATAAGATCTTAATGGTTGAAGATTTTTCAACAAAAATTTTTAAATCAGTAATAAATTAAAATCAGATTAAGATGAAAGCAAACTGTTTGTATCAATTAACAGAGTGCAACTTTTCTCCAAAATTGTTCGTGTTTGAGAAAATTAGTATTTTTCTTATAGCGACATTTTCTTAAGGAACATTGAGCCTTAAAAAATACCCGTTTTCAGAATTATTTTCATATTAAAATCCGAAATGATTCGATTCAAGGAACCAATCAGAGAAGATAACGACGACTGTCATAAGTTTTTGTGTGAACTTTAAACGTCTTAATGCCTCATTCCTTATACAAAATACGGTGTTATGTCATTTTTAGAATTTCGACTGCGTCCAATACACTAGATATGTGGAAACGTCCATTGTTCCATTTCTAGTACAATGGTTTAATTTTTACTTGTCAAATGTCAAAATATAACAGCTTAAAAAGTGACAGCTGCCCATCATGACATTATATGTCAAATCCCTACATCGTTCCATTTCTAGTACAATGGTTTAATTTTTACTTGTCAAATGTCAAAATATAACAGCTGCCCATGATGACATTATATGTCAAATCCCTACATCTTTTCGTCTTACGATTTTTTTTTAATAAACCTAAGAAATTACTTAAAACCTTTAATATTTCAACCAAATATTCTTGAATTAAATTTCAATATTCAGGTTAAAGTTTATAATTTAACATCAGTCCTCTTCTTTCCTTCATCAGTTTATTGATTCTATAATAAAACACAACAACCTTCCTACACCATCAG
This sequence comes from Scaeva pyrastri, assembly GCA_905146935.1. NCBI lineage: Eukaryota > Metazoa > Arthropoda > Insecta > Diptera > Syrphidae > Scaeva > Scaeva pyrastri. The sequence goes on from LR989927.1 coordinate 133,624,875, forward strand.
TCTTATAAGAGCAAGTCTGCAAAATTCCCCATCACTTCCTCAGAAATGTAGTTCCACATCCCAACCCAGGTTCAACTTGATTGTCATTAAAAAAAAGGGTGAATGAATATGAATATCTCAATAACTCCCAATATAATATTCAAATATCTATATGTTTTTAATATTCACTACACAAGTTTGCCATCCTCGTGTTGGGCCCCCCCATTTTTGTCTTTCACCACAATTTAACAAATCTCTTATATTAAAATCGATTGAATATAGAAAATAGAATGAAATTAATTCAAACATTTACTCAAACCAAATTTAATTAAATTTTTTCAATAACGTCCAGTTCCATAACTTACTTGCCCTTGTATTAAAAAAAAAGTGCCTATGCCTATCGACAAATTTTACAAAAATCTACACAACCACTCACGACATTTGTAAAGCAATTAATTTTTCAACCTTAACTGATGATGATGATAAAGGGGGACTGGACCAGTGAGACAATCGGGCAGGGGTCTTTTGGAAAATATATGTACGTTTATACGGTAGCATCCATCCAATCCAATACTACTCCGCATAGGTTTTGGTGTCATTACCTTGACACAAATACCCACCACCTGTCTCTTCCAAACCAGATTACCCGGTCAGTCGTCAGTCGGCAGTTGCAAATTCAAAAACTTAATTTGCATATATGAATTTCCAGTTCAGACTTCAAAGTCAATCAATCCAATGAAGGAAGACACAAAAAACGTATCCGCCATCCGGCAAAATGGCAGAACTATAATCAATTATCCCCGCAAAATATCCTTCAATGTCAAATAACAACTGACCCCGCTGATTGAGTAACTTTTTTTTAGTTTTTTTTTTTAGTTTTGTTTTGTCGATTTGTTGACTCGTGTGCCTCCAGGCAGGTGGCTACACTGACAGCAAAACCAAAAAAAGAAAGAAAAACGACCAAAAATTATTTTTCATCGAAAAGTACAGTACTGTGAAAAAATTCACTAACTCGTCATTTTATTCTGAGCTCATAGAGCGTGCCCCGAGTTAGCTTTGGTTGAAAAAAGGAACGCACTCTGAACGTTTTGATGTCTCTGAACTAATAAAGAAACACAGATCTTTTTTGACAGCTCAGTTCCCCTCCGTGCTTAAAAAGAAAAACTCCAATGATGGCATTACTCAAAATTCATACTAATCTGTCAATATCAGTGGCAAGCATTGTTCTCTCAAATATAAGCATTGTAACAAAGCATTCAACTTTGAAGTTTGGAATATTCCTAAAAACTAGAAGATTTAAAATCGTACTCAGTCAATTCTGTCATTTAATTCTGAGTTTTGACATATTTTTGGTCTTAAATTTGTCAACGAGTGGTTTGCATTCATTACTATTTTTAACGAATTTTTGTCTTGAAGTTGACCTTTGGCTTGAACCTTGCTCCTCAGAATCTTCCACTGTATTTTGGAAATGTCTACTCGCAGACATTATGTAGAACCAAAGTAGCGCCCTTCCAATAGATCAGTTTTAAAGTCCGTTGTTTGTTGACCAACACAGTCAACTAGTGTCATCAGCCATCAGACCGAATTTGAACTTAGTTTTTCACCCTTCGGACATTTGCAACAATGGTAATCTAAAGTGACTTTTAAACTTGATGATCTGCAGCTTTGTTCAACTCTTTACGCATTTGATGGAATCCTTGATTGACGACCTTGTCTGTCAAAATGCTTTATCTGTATCTATAGTTAGTAGGATAAAAACCTTAATTACAGGCAGAAGACCCTTCCGCAATCGATGTTTTACAAAAATATTTGTTTGGTAATGTTGCACATTGATTGATAGAAACGTCAATTTTTTCATTCAAGTTTGTCAAACAAATTTGATCGTTTACACAGCTGGCTCTTATTATACTTGTTCCTTCGATGGCTATTGATTCGACTTTGGATTATTAGTTTCAAAATTTAGGAAAATAATTTGTTTACTATAATAATTTGTTTACAAAAAAAAAAAAAATTACACAATTCAGTCACCATTTTTCGCACAGCACTTTTTTACATAGATGCAATACATTTTTCATTGCAATATAATTGGTAGTAGGTATTCATTTGGTGTTGCCTTAACCTTGGCAAGTTTATGTTGGCGGGACTGGTCGGCCCGGAGGAGGGTCAAATGATAAAGGGGGAATCTTGTATCTGTCAGACAGATTAACAGACGTTCGTTGCGAAAAGAAGAATTGTCTCCGTTTATTTTCCTTCTTTCTTGTTTTTTTGTTAATTTTTTTCTTATGGGTTATGCAATGTAGCAGCGGCAGCAGACAACTGCACAGCGGGCGAGTTGCTGCTGCTCCAGATAAAGAAAAAAGAAAAAAAAAATCATCAGAAAAACCCGTTTCCTTTTCTCATTCCTCGCTTGTGGGGGATGTGAACCAAATTGAATGACAATCAGAATCAAAAATAGCAAATAGCAAATTTGAGATGAAGAAAACAAACAGACCTACCAACCGACATGTCAAATCCGGAAACGGATGTCTATGTCATAGACATGTTATTTATATGTCAAAATAGCAAAAGTCGTTACTTAAGGGTTTTGTTTTTGTTTTCATTTTATTGGATAGTAATTTTTTTGTTTGTTATATAAAATTATGGCGGCTCATGACTGGCTGCTAACCTTCTTATCTTTAAGACGATTGTGTTCCTCAATGATGCACGAGGACAGCTGGATGATGGACTGGCACAATGGTCTTAACAACTGGCACTGGATGCACGGCAACGACTGGTTTCACAATTGGGACAATGGTCTTCACGGGAACAATATGTCTAACCACTGGAGCTGGATGAACCACCCTGTTGTTGTGGAAACACAAGAACGTTTACGTTACAAAATGGTTGCTTCAATTGATATCCCATTGAATGGAATGTCAAAGGTTCATAAACTGTCAAACTTACGAATGGCTGACATGTCCCACTGGGACAAGTGGAGCATGGTGCACCACTGGGGCAACTACCACACCGGGAGCGGCATAGGCGATAGCGATGATTGAGAAAATGGCCAACTACGAGAAAGAAAAAAAAAAGGAACACACGTGACTTTAGTATGGAAACCTGAACTCGAGATGGCGCGGTCTACTCGTACTCACCAACTTGAACATATTGAAAGGTGATTTGGTTGTTTTTGGAGCTGAGATGATAATTTAATCGATGGAACGACGATCGGTGACTGTGTGATGATCGAGTATTGAGTGTGCCTTTTATACAACAGCGCTCCAATGAAGTGGAGTTGGTCGGTCTGTAGGTTTCAGAGTAACTATACTAAAACTGCATTGGGATGGCGTCAGTGGAATTCAAGGAGACAAAACATATGAGTTGTTGCATTTTCACTCGCATTGCATTGTTTATGCTAAACGATTTTATATTTCAAGTCGATGCTGTAAGTTTTAATATGATTTATGTATAATTTAAAATATAGCCATAATATTCTATACCCTTGATCGGAACTTGTGATTTTCGAGATTGAATACGTTTTTTTTTTTCTAATTTATTTACTTAGCATAAGCAAAAAAAAAGATGAAGAGAAGCTGATTAGATAGCCGGGCCTCAGCAGTTTCTTGATTAACTTGGGTAATCGGGTACTCGTATGTTGACACCGATTCTAATTAAAAAAATTTCGATTATCGCACCCAATCGTGCATAAGAATCTTGCTCTTGGATCAAATTAATTGACTTTGGTGATAAGCTGAAAAGTTAACTTTTAATGTACTCCTCCACTTGGTTGATCCGGTGATTATGGGGGATAATGATGCGGTTCATTGGCGATTTAGGCTAAAGCGTGTGTAATCAATTTGGACGGGTAATAGATTTTGTAATTGATTTTATGATTTTGGGGAACACAAGTTGATGGTCGTTAGTTCCAGAGGAAGAAGAATTGCTGAGGTTTCCTTGGCAAGAGTTTGTGTTTATTTTGGGACTTTCATCGTAATCTCTTTCTTCTTTTTCTTCACCATAAGACCGGCTTGTGCTATTTCCATAAATTGACCTCATTTTAAATAGAGGTTGTCTTGTAGCGTGTGTGTTTGATGGGAATCATATCGATTTCCTTTTCATAGATACGAGTATATCACGATTCTAAATGCGTTCGTATAGATGAAATTATTCTATCTATTAAGTCTCAAGAGCTAACCACTTTTGTCACATGGTCTTATTATTTATTCGCAACCTTTGTGCTTGGAGCGATTTTTTTTTTTTTTAATGTCAAGTTGTTTGAAAGGCAAGCAGGAGATACTCGTACTCGTAGATATTGTGACGCTTGAGGTTTTTGTGTCACTCACTATATGGACTGATTGTTTTAAACTGATGAGCTGTGATGAGTTTGATTGCGATGACAGACAATTTGAAATGTGATACTTTGCTTATAAACTTTGCACAAATCAATCAATACTAAACAACTACTTTACAAATTAGGCAAATATCAACACTTCGTAAATCGTTATAAATTGTTACCAAATTGATATATATTTTCTTTAGTTGATTTAGTTATCTTCGTAAAGATCAGTTAGAGTATGTCAATGATGAGTAAGTTTGATTTGGCCAGACACTTGAATTGAATGATAATAAAATCAGTTTTGGATGGGTTAGACTTTCTTTAGTTAGTTCACAATACTTTATTAATTACAGAAGTTTTAATTAGTATTAGATGATATGACGAATTATTTTAGAAAAGAATTCTGTGACTTCAATTTGTCGGATTTCAAGAAGAATATAAAATATTCGGGTGTAAAATGTAGTGAAATAAGGGACTGATTAAGATGTAAGACTTGATGAGACTTTTGCCAGCCTCTTGTCGGAATAACTTGATTATTTCAAAATGTCACTTGCGAACATTAAAATCGCTCTTTTCGGAAGCAGAAAAATTAAATTTTTGAACTTTTTCAGAGCAAAAATTAAGATTAAAGAGTATTGACACCTTATGACTTTTGATGCACCACATTTTTACATTCATCTAAAACTTCGAATGTCATTCGGAAGTCTATTTCGTAGATCAATTACCTACTTATTATCTATATCTAGACAATTTTGAACTAAGTAACTAGCAGTTCTGTCTGCCAGTTAATGTCTTACTTGACAGTTAAGATTTTTAGGTGAATTTTCAATGATTTCGTTTGCTCGTTTGATAGAAAAATGATTTCAACTATTTTTTTCGAACAAGAACTTTTACACTTTCGAATTTTGTAAACAGTCTCAGAGACTTAATATTAAGAAACATACATATTTATGTAAATAGAGATTGATTTCTGAATAATTTTTTTTTTCAAAAATTGCTTCTCACTTTAGCCACTGGGATTTGACGGTAAATTCTGGTCTTCATCCTTATGTATCTTTTAAGGTATCTGACTTTAAGGCTTTGACAGTTGTTAGCTGACATGTTGTTTTTTAGTCTATTTGGACAAATCACGAAGAAAACTTAGCGGTCAAAAATAGCTAAAAAAGATTATTTTACCAAAACGGGTTTTCTGTTACTATTCGATCACTTTATGGTCGCTACAATCGTCCTACAGAAGAGACTATTTGCAATGAACAATCCACCAACACAGCTACGTCAACGTAACGTATGATCTGTCAAAAACATCGCCGCTGTTAACGGGAATGCAAAATCCGAAACAATCGACTTCAAGTCGCTCACTGCTCACATAAACTTGGTCTATCACCGACCCAAACTTGTCAAACACTATGGATTTTGGGACTACGACTAATACCTATTTATGGTATACAAAGGTTCAGTATCAGTACCCTGAAGGTCGTTTTCTCTTAATAATTTTACATTTCAAATACAATGACATAAATTCTCTTTTTAAAAAAAAATAATCGTGAATATTTGCACATTTATACATATGTACATAATTAGTCTTGCTTAACTCACTTGTATTGTTTATATTCACTTAAACTTATTAATAATTGACTGTTCCCCATCATTTCCTGTTGGTTTTTTACTTGCCATGATGGAAATTTTGAAAGTTGAGAACCCACTTTCCATTACGAAAAGAATTAAGTTAATTATCCAGCATAAGTCTGCTTACTTCCACAATTTAAGCATATTTTCGGCATATTTATTAAGACAATATTTAAACATCATTATGATTAACATCCTCAGGATTACTTTAACCTTTTTCGATTTGTTCAACGGTGAAATATGTTCACTTCATCCATAAAACCCTTCCATTCCACAAATTGGCTAATTTCTTGACGAAGCAAACAACCAAATAAATTTTACATGAACTTTTTGCCATTTAATCAATGCTAGCTTAGGTACGAGTAGGTACATACCCTTGCAGAGGGCTTGAAGGCTCGCGGATTGGGGATCGGGCCTCGGGTGTGGAGGGCCATGAATTCTGCAGCATCTTCACATGTAGACAGTATACATATTTTGTTTATGCGATCCTGTCCTATTCCATCGTTATCCTAGGACGATGACGGAAAAACGTATACATCCCAGGAATGAATAATGAGTTCGTTATAAATCAAGGGAAGAACAGAATAAACGCCAGGATGAATTTATTATTTCCGGTTCAATTTTTCCCACGTTTCCTTTAGCTGCGCTATGTTTTTTTTTGTGCGTTTTTTTCGCGCTGTGAAAAGTTTGTTCACATGGTAACTTCCTTCTGTGGTCATGCATGTCATTCATTTGCTCTTGTTTCGATTGAATGATGAAGTGTGAAGCCTTTAAATTGGCAAGCATTGCGGGAATCCTGGCAGGTTGAACCTCTAATTTAAAAGGAATTCTTTTAAATTTCACGATCCTATATTTAAAGTCAGCAACGTTTGGACTTGACTTCAGAAATATGTCGCAGAGATAAATTCAATTTTTACGACGACGTGATGTCTCGTTTTGAGCCAAACATGGCTCTATAAATGATAGGAAGGTGATGGTGAATCTCGCTTTCGGGTTGGAAAATAATAAAAAAACGCACAAAATTTAAAGAGCACATAAAATTCACCATAAAGCAGGATAATTTCTAGGACCTTGCTGTTTGTGTGGAAGTGCGATTTGAGATAAAAAGTGACAGTTTATCTGGTATTTTGTCATCCTTATATGTCATGCGTGTTCAGTGTTCACTTCACAGCAGGCAAACAAAAAACCTCACACTTTTTAAACTTGACTTGATGACATTCATAAAATGCTGGGAAAAATCATATTTTTTTTTTCTCTCGGTCATATTGGAGTTCAGTTTTAATTCCTTGAAGACAAATTGTCGTATATGAAAAACTTACTAGACATCAGAGTGAAATCATTATGTTTTTTGTTTTAAACAGAAACTCATATCCTTGAAAGTTTTTTGCTTTTGTTTTTGCTTTTTGTTTTATTTGTTGAAAGAGTTCAAACAAAAAAAAAGTCTATTGAAAACATTTTTCATCTGGAAATCGTATATTATGCGAGAACAAATTACAAAGCATTTATGCCTTGCTGACCCTGACTTGTTTGGTTTGTTTTTTTTTGGAAAGATTAATATTAATGAAATTCTTAAAAGCCTTAACCTTTTGTTTTTCAATAAATAAGATACAAATACTTAAATTTATTATAATATTTTACCTTAAAAGTTTTCCGTAAGAGCTATTTAATTATTTACACAGATTTTATGTACCTATTAAAGAAATGGTTTTTGAGTGTTAAATCAAAAAACTGAACAAGTTTCAGGCATAGAAGTGTAGGGCTTTGTATTTCAGGATGATAAGTGAAAAGTTAAAATGATTAGGCTATTTCAAAAAATATAGACATCCACTTGAATTAAATGAAGATTGAGATGAAACATGCTAAAACAGCGACCTCTACTTGAGAGTAGAATTATGAATTTTGACATTTGATTTGTTCCACAGAAGTGAATTGTAAGATAAGCCGTGTTTTATTGGTAATCTATTCTAACATAGTATTTCGATACCAATAAAACGCTTTATTCACTTTTAATTTGACCTATCAAAGTTGATGTCAAAATTTAAAATTCTTCTGTCACGGACGGAAATGTGCACTTGAAAATAGAAAAAAAAAATTTAATGCATGCAAACTCACTTCTTAAATAACAGCTGTTCTTCATGGGATGTGTTCGAAGAATGTGTAATTATGTAAATTGTTATGTCGAGTTGCAAAATGCATGAAAATGCTAGTTGAGTTGAAGTTTGCATGGAAAAGCACGCCGAGTTGGTTTAGAATGTTTGTTACTTATATTTGTAGTAAAACTTTGAAAATATATTGATTTTGTTGTACCTATGGCTTACTACCAACAGCTTAAAGTTGACCAACTTAGCAACTCCCTGTTCAATTTCATTGGCTTAAATGGAAGAGCGAAAACTATGGAACTATAAGTTTCCGGCAACTTTAAAGACGAGTTGAATAATCGTGATTTCGCACCCTTTGTAAGCTTTGTAATTAGATCAAGCATATTTCAATAATTTTTCCATAAAAATAAATAAATGGTTAAATACATTAATCCTAAAGAAAATTATTTTATCTTATATGAATCGATCCTAAAAGTCTTATAAATTTTGTGAAGAATTGATTTTACAATTCAAAAACTTTGAAAGGTTAAAAAATTGAATTTTGACAGAATCAGATTTCAGATTATCAACAAGAAAGCTCTGTTTGACTTCAATGATTTCATAAAACAATTTTTAATGAAAAGAAATAAAAAAAAAATGTCTGTCATTTTCCAAATGTTAAATTAAAACCAGTTGACATAATTAATTGTAGTGGACTAATAACCGATTTAAAACTATTTTTTATAAAATTTGTTGCACTATTTATTCCTTTTTGTTGTAATTTTTCAAAAATTAAAACGTTACCAAAAAGTCTTTTTAATCTAAAAATTGTCACAAGTACTTTTGTAAATAAAATTTCTTTAAAATCGTTTGATTTGTTTTGTAGGATATTTAAAAAAAAAAAACTTTGCTTTTATTTTACAGGAACAGATTTTTGTAAAAAAAGAAGTGGACCTAAATGTCTACCCTTAGGAACCCCAAATTTGACAAAGAAAACCTAAAAAAGAGCTTTTGAATTTTCTGACACTATAAAGTTCTCAAGTTATCTAAAAAATGAAGATACTTTGTGTGTTAAAAATCGAACCACAATATTTTTATTTTTCTGACAGGTAAATGTCAATTTGTACCTACATACATTTAAAAATTAGAATATCAATTCACACGATTCTTTCTCCTTATATTTTACATACATTGGAATACATTTGACTGGAACGTGACCTTTTGATAGATCAAACTTGGAAATAGTTAATCAAGGTTTAAAAAAATATGGAACCTTCCTTCATTCTTTATACGATCTTTCTTAAAAAAAGTCCTTTGTACAAAATTTATAGTCCAGTTTTATGCCATGAACTATACAACATTCTGGTACGATTATATTTACCTAACCTATGTACATATGTGGGTAGAAACATAAACCTTTGCATGGTTGCCTCCACAAAAAATGGCAATGAACATTGAACCATCTCGTAAGGAATCTAAATGCCAAGTCAGATAAAACGAGAAACATATTGTTCTTGAAGACATACCCACTCGTATGACGATTTAAGGTGGGAGTTCTCCTTCGATTCCAGCTGGAGATGTCATACTATCGTATATATATTATGGTATAACCTTAGGATATTATCCTTAAGCCCGAAATACCACTTGGAGCAATTATTTTTGTTCTTAAATTATGAACTATAAAGAATATCCGTCTGGCGATTAGGGGCTGTTCTATAGGCAATGATACAACCATCAGTCATCCTCACCAGACTAATACAAAATAGTAGACACTATAATTTTCGGAAACTCGTATCTTGACCATTTATACAATTCTATGAACATAAACAAAATTAAATCTTATTCACAAACATACAAAACCGATTAGATGATAGTAAATATGTTAGTTGAAAACTCATTAATTAGAGTGCCAGTGCTGTGTGCGATGACTTCATCGCTACATAATATCCCGATTCCTATCCCTGTTCATAAAAACCCTTATTTTCAAAATTACATACAACCTCACCCTCTAAAAGCCCTCGAAGATATTAACAAAACAACAAAAACATCGACCGACAGCAGAAAAAAATGTTATAAACTCTTTAACTATCCCTCGAATAACTATGCAAGGACCTATTTCTATAGACAAACTTACGAGTATTTTGAGCTTTATATAAAGTCCTTGTAATCCAATTATTTAGCCGTATATCCTGATGGATGAGTCTCGAGTTATGGAGTAGCTGCGTTCTTATAAATGGGGGAATAATTTTATTCTAATGTCGCAGTGATGCCTTAAGCTTTAATGTAAATTTTATTTTAAGCCTTAAACACATTTATAATTAGATTTTATTTCTATTTTTTTAAAGAGTACTCCATAAAATAAAATTTAAATTCATGAAGTTGAAGCTGATTTCAGTTTTGTTTTTTTTTTTTTTTGTATTTTGTTTGTTAAATTTTCTAACAAATTTATTATGATGGAAAAATAAATGTGGCGAGTACTTGCACTTGCACTCAGAAGAAGTGTTTGTTGTTTAATTACAAAATAAACGTCCTTTTTGAAGGAAGAGAGAGGGTTCCACCACAAATAAAAATGGAATTCAATGTTTAATAATAATTTACAAAAGTCCTTTGAGTGATGGAGAATTTATACTGTTCACTATTCGAGGAACTATAGAAACAAATGTCAGCGACTAGGGTTGCCAATGTTTGTTGTTTTTTGCCATTTTGTCATTAAGGTTTTCGGGGTTTGTCACATAAAATACCTTGCATGACAAATTTGAAACCAGCACAACTAATGTACGACTTATTAACAACTACTTATTAACACGTTTTTAAATTGTGAAATGTTTTGCTAAGTTGACATTAGGTAAACAAAATGGAAAATAAAACATAGAAAACATCGCAAAATTTACTCAAAACTGACATAACTAATTACTTTTAATAATTACACAATTTACTGAACAAGTTACTGCCTCAGTTGATATCAAACAAGCGAAGAAACTAAAAAGAAAAACGTAGAAAACATAGAACGACAATGTCTAAATTGTAACAGTTAATAAACGGCAAATTATTCACCCAATAACTCTTTGACTTTTGTATGTTGCTTCAATAAGTGACAATCATCCTTCAGAAAAGTTTTACAGTTCTCTAATTCGCTGGCCATGAAGTTATCCCTCAGTCCAGTTTCACTTGTCCTTGAAAAAGGGAAAACTCCTTCCCGCTCTAGCAAAATTCTTTGCACAAAGCGTTTTAATGATCGACAATAGAAAAGAATAGAGGTTTAACCTATGTACAGATTAATATGGTCTAGATGAGCTTAATTCGTGGTCAAGTTTTTGAAGGTTGTCCAACACTTTTTCAACTCAGTCTGCAGCTGCATTGTGTTATGATCTTAAAATTGAATTTTCGGGTATTGAATATTTTGACAGCTGTTACTGTTGTGATGAGCCAGTTACTTACTCCTATGGCTTAAAAATTATATCCAACCTTGGTGAAGCAAAAAAAAATTAACATTTTTTTCAAGCAAGGAATTATAAAAAAAAAACATAAAAGGAATCCCGCTTGGAAGGAACTTGAACTCTCATATTAATCATTCAGTAGTCAAACTACCAGAAAGTGGAATAATATAAACACACATTACAAAAATATTTGAACCCAACATATGTACATCACTATCTCCTCTTAAATCCTTTACAAACTTCAAAACCGCTCATTTTCTGTTGAAACATTTAAAATCTACTAATGACCCTTGAGTGCACGCTAAATATATCAGACAAAATCGGACAATGGCAACCCTATCTACCTGCATCAGCCGACCACCACCGCATCGTGGCATTTTATCATCATCGTGATGTTAGTTCAGTTATAATTAATTCACTAAATTGCTTAAGTGGCTCATGGCTGTTACGAAACAACACTTTTTCCGCATACCGCGCGTTTTGTCCTTCGATTTTTGCATAATTCCAAAATTAAATCTAGTTCAATATTTCATTTCTATTCACTCACATTCACCCACCTACCTACCTAACCTATGTACATATATGATTAGAAGCATCATAGAATAGTATCTACCGATGCATCGTGAAGGGTTAAAGGGCAAAGGAGGCCGAAAATTTATACAACTCGAATATAATTTGATATTCCGCAGATATGCTTTGATACCCCACTTGTCCCGAGACTCTATAAAGCAGTGTTCGTCCTCGTGTTAATTTATATTCATTTCATAAGAACTCTTTGGCTGAAGGTGAGGTTGGCACCGACGACGATGACGATGCACGGACGGAGGTGGTGTTGGAAGTGATGCTCTGCCAGATTTGGAGTGCATCTTGTGGGACAAGTTTATGAAGCGTCAAATAATTGCAAATTGTAATTCACCAGAAATATGATTTATTATTACAACGAACGAACGTCGTGCGTCGTCGTCGTCGGGTTTTAGTGTAGGTATTCGTAGTTTGACATAAGTATACAGGACTATTGAGAGCAAGCATTTCGTCAAGCGTAGGTTTAAGGGGGAACTGGTTGCGCGAGGTAGTGACGGTGACGTTGACGACTTATATTTGAAGGCTAAAAATAAATTTCATGGATGCGGTGGTGGATACAAAATTTTAAATACCATAAAGGAAATCAAGTATGCAAACGAAAACACTAGGTAAGGTATAATTTAGGGTATTTACATGCATGCATATTTATGGGGCTGTTTATACTTTAACTTAACTGCTATGCCATAGAAGGAGCTCCTTTAATCCGATTTGAAGGAAATTCTGATGTTTAACAAAAAGTTGTAAGCAGTGGAAAGTATATGATGATTCGACGAAAAAAATGTACCGAAATGAAAAGTGACACGATATCAGGAGAGAATAAGGTTTAAATGATTTATTTGGTCTAATTGAACTTCTCAAGGCTTTATCGTTTTCAAAAACGAAATAAATGTAAACTTATACCTAAAAAACACGGACATAGAGTGAACGGAATGCTTTTTTAATTTTTTTTAGGTGTTCTACCCTTTAGTTTGAAGACAATAGCTGATCTAAACACCCAAAACCAGAAAACCCAAGTTTAAGAACGACATGATGCACAGCCCCACATATTTTAAAAACTTCTAAGTGGGCATGAACCAAGTATTATTCTAGTCATTCTATCCAAAACTAAGAATATTCGGCTCGAACGACCAAAATGCAAAGTAAAATATTCGATTCTTCATTGAAGAAATTTTTCAATTTATTCCGATAAATTTGTTATTTATTTCGGTAAAGAACAATTACAAAAATAAATTCTAAATGAACTTCAAGTAAACCGAAATGAATTTAATGACATTAAGTTTAAGGACGAATTTACATTAAGAGTTGTAGATGTCGCTCCACACTTTTTTTTGATGATGGCTTGCACTTTGAAGTTGATTGATTTATTTTTAATAATCTTAAGACATACTTTGAATTCAATTCAAGAAATTGCACACAAAATTCGAATCTAAAGTTAGTTCCTGTCTTATTCTCAATTTGAAGGTCAGTTCGATTCTCTAATTTGACATATAAATTTCTCGTTCATCAGAGTAAACATTACATTTAGCATAGTTACACGAACACCACTAATTTATAATCAAAATTCACAACTCTCGTTACACCATAAACGTTCTTCGAATTGCATGTCCAACTTATTTTAGCCATTATTTCAATTGCACATGCAAACATCCCATAATGCTTCCGATTATGACATTTAAGAAGAAGGTTCTTGTGTACAAGAGGGGACTTACCTGTCTAATGATACAGCTATTAGACTGTAAACCGATGCCGCCACCGAAACTCCTTGAACGTAAGTGACAGTTTTGCACATAAGCCAACCAAGGACCCAAGCTGCAAAGACACAAAAAAAAAGAAAACATAGAAATCACAAATCAAATTAAAGTCACATTATGTAAATACTAGTCTAAATAATCATTTTTTGCTAAATAAAAATTAAGAATACAATTAGCACGATTCATCGGGTCGTGATTTAATTTTGTTAAGCTTCCTAAAGCTCGTATGAAGGCTCATCCACATCCAAAATATCTAACGTCAAAAATGACAAGAGTCAAATTAAAAGAACCGCACACTTTCACACCTAAAATTGACAAACAAAAATAATTTTTTTCCGTCATAACCGACCCGGAGAAATGGGTACTTCTGAGTGAGATGGCAAAGACCCATAATGACATTGCTCCGCATGAGTTAGAGAGAGAGATGGGAGAGAAGCTCTTCAATTGGATTTCCTCGATTAAAGCTAAAATAACAAATTAGAATAAAAAGGTCACGTAATCACATTCAGCGTTTTAGATTAGAAAACGTGCTGGCCTGAGCCAGGCTACGGTCTGTCGGCAGAGGCGCAGGCGGTGGCGGCTCCTTTGTTAGACAAGACGGAAATTCAGAAGGAGCACCTCCGTGCCTCTATACACACTCGAATGTCTGCTGATTTCCTTGGCATCAGACAATTTACACGATGAAAAATGCAAAAGGACACTTTCTATAAAATACGTAGCAAAAAAATAAATAGCTAAAACAAAATGAGGATAGAAAAAGCAAGACTCATCATAGCTCATCCTCTTGGGAGGCTCCCGTATCCTTCCATATCCTTTCATACATAAAGTTCGTTCAACTCTTCATACGAGGAGAGATTATATGAGTACAAGACTTAAGGACCTGAAGGATCTATTTCTGGTTCGATTTTTCTTCTACTCCTACGACCAACATCAAAGATTCGTTACTGATTCGATACTCTTCTTTCATTTGGAAGCAGGGATGACAATTTATTTTATAAGATGTCGATTTTTTCATTTTGTAAATTTTCTATAAGAAAGTGGAGGATGATTACAGCCACCTTTATTAATCTTCGCCCACTACGAGTACGAAATGGAAAGAAAATTAATTTCTTTGTTTTTCGAAATAAAAATTGTATCCTTTTGTTTCGTAGTTTTCAATTTCTACCATCGATAATTAAAACCTTAGGGAATATCCACTTAATTTGAAGAATCATTTGACCACCATTATGAGGAATAGTTGAGATAGTAAATTCAATGTTTTCTGATGGATTGGAATTAGAGGACATCAAGTTCTTAGACATAACATCTCTTTTACTTTCTGACTTAATTTGAAAAGTTTTCTGTTTATAAAAATTAACAAGGTAGCTTGTCAAAATTAAGACCAGTAAACATCTGGCTTATCAGATTGAGCTACGAGTAGTTATTGAAAATTGGGCTATTTTTTTCCAGAATTGCCAGAAATAATATTTCAGTTTGAAAGTCTAATCATAATTGGGCTTAAATATGATTTTTCCTGTACAAATAAGTTAATACATAATACTGTTGACCAGTAAATCGGGAAAATTTTAATTGCTCTTAATATAAATTGCTATTTATTTTCTTTTTTCATGAACCAGCAATTTATTTAATTTTTTATTGTTAAAATAAATAAATTGTAATTAAATTTTATTTGGACTTCTATTTGGGCTACTTTTTCGGTTTCGATTTGAGCTACTAATTTTAATTGCACTTAAAGAAATGAAAGTTCTGGTAACCCTTTCAAACAACTGTCTGTCATAATTTGGTATTGTTTAATATCCCAAACTTAGAATCTTCCAATAGATCTTTCAAACTTTGACAGCTGATATCAGCCATATTATTAAAGCTAAATTTTTTAACTTGGAGATAATGTATGTAAATTAAAAAGATTTCTCTATTGTTTAAAGTGGTTAAATATTTGTATTTCCTATATTTTCATAATTGAATTGAATTGAAAATGTCGCTATAGCTAAGTTCTAAAATTTTACCACTTTAAAATTATGAGTAGACAACATTTATTAAAAAGACTGCTCAAGGTCCCATTACTTTTCATGGCTAATAGTTTTTTGTGCATAACAGAACTTGAATCCATTTTTGCATTTATATTTTGGGTTTTATATATTCTTCTTAGTAACATTTATAGTCCAGGAGAGAATAACTTAACTTATTTAAATGTTATTTGCAGACGTACAATTTGACCAGATGTAATAAAACCTTAAATAAAACATAATGTTGGAGAAAACATATTTTAAAAATATTAAAAACAAAAAGCATATCTAAGTCTTTTTTGTGATATTGGAATAAAGGATGAAGAAAGTTTCTCAACAATATCGCAAACATGGGAAACATTTAAGAAACTTTTTCCAAAATACATTTTGTCAAATTGTTACTTCGTTTGGGGATCACTCAAATTATGAATAAATGTTATTAAGTTGTTATAGAATATTGCTTGGTTTTATTTAAATTAAAACTAATACAAAAAAGGAGAATAATTTGTGCCTTGACATTGGAAGATCCTAGAGAAATTATAAAATGTTAAAACTATACCAACTCCTTTAATGACTAGCCACTAAATCAATTCAAAACCAATGTGTTCTGACAAAAGCAGCAGATGTTTTAATATACTCGTATGTGTTAACTTTTAAACTAACTTTTTGACACATAATTGTGTTTTGTTTAAGGTGTCATATGTTGTCAATGTTAGGTAAATTACAAATAAAATAAAATTTGTTGCTCATTGACAATGTCGGCTAGTGTATTCCTAACAGAAGTTATCACTATAGAGTTGCCTTAAAAAATACCCGCGTTTCGGAATGCTTCCAATCAAAGAGTCATTAAACATAAATTGGGAATAAAAAGTAGATAAAGATAAGGTCACCTAAAATGGGAGAGAAAAAACAGACGAGGGTCTAAACTTCAGTTAAAAAAAAGCTGTTGTTCAAAAGCAGTAAAATAATGACCGGATTATTGAATGGAGAGGGATCTAGGTTGACGATTTTCATTTTAGTAACTTCAAATCAGTTTAAATACAAATATGGTTCAATTTGACTCTTATTTCAGCATTTTAAGTTCACCAACCTCGGCAGGTTCAATTCAGTTCACTCCATGAACCACCTTTCAACCTTTGTTAGTCCGCCAAAATCGGTGAATTAAAAATTAAATATTAAACCACGTATGTTGAGGTGATCAATTTTAATTACTTTTTTTCTATTCAGTGCAATTTGCTTTACTTTCCAAAACCTGGTATTTTCATCCCTGCTCTAACCAAAACGGAGCAAGTGTAATTTCCAAGGTGCCTTAGATAAACTTACATCCATATTATGGGCGTGACAGGCTTTCGTGTAGTTTAGAGTTTCTATTTTCTGAATGAATTCTAGTAAAGTTTTTGTTCCACTTCCTACAGCACAAAGATGAGAAACAAAAAACAAGTTGCATTTCAGAACAAACTTCCCTTATGCCAAAGATGCTCCTGCCATCTCATCGCATCGCCTACATGTCAGGAACAAAGATAGCAGCGCAATAATAACCCACCATAAAATACTTTGTCAAACTATAAATTCCTTACAGAGTCCCACTCTACACGAGTATGTCAGATCTGGGGGAACTCCTCGTTCTTGTTTCTGTATGGAAGTCCTGTGAACTGGAGGAGCTGCCTTTGATTATCACCAGGTCGAGCGACTACGTCGTCGTAGTCGTCATCGTATCGTCGCCCTCACCGTCCTCGTCGGCTGGCCGTCCTTATAGGGTTGTTCCTATTTAAGGAACTTTTTAGTTCCCACGAGCGAACATGGAAGTAGCCGAGGTGTTCGAAAATAGTTAAAATGACTTTGTGAAGTGCTCGGTGCCTTGGCTTGGCGGTGTGTGGTGATGGTGGTGGTGGTGGTGGAGGTGGTGATGGCGTGGTAATTTAGCTTGAGCCCTCGCTGACTCGGTCCTGGACTGGAGTTCCGTTCCGGTACTTGGAAATCGCTTTCATGTTTAGATTGTTTTCGTTTAAGCTGCTGATGGACGAGACGAGTTGAGGTCGACGAGGGGAGATTTGTTGTTGAGGTTAGTTTTTATTTTTCTGGTATTTTTATTTGGAGTGAAAAACATTTTACCATTTTAGTGTGGACGGAATTTAATGAATAGGTTGCGGTTTGTGTTCCGATTGTCGTACACAGCAATATGGCCGAGTCCGTCGCTCGTCGCCATTATTTTTTGCGGGGGTGTTAACCCTTTTTTTTTAACCCACCTACGTTTTATGTGATGGGGGCATGTGTTTTTTTTTTTTCTTAAGTTCAAATTAGTCCCCGATGGTCTTTGTGAAATTAAATCCATGTAGAAAGGAACTAATTGGTTCTTTTCGAAAGGATTTAGCCATGAGTCCGACACATTGTTGTTCGCTTTGGATTTAGCTTTGGCTTTTGCTTCGGTTTCGGTCTCGACTTCAATTTAAGTTGCGTGGTTCTTTTTTTTAAGTGAAAGTCATTATGAGATTAATGTTACGAGTTGCAGTTTCGATAAACTTTTTTCGGCAATGAAAATGGTGAGGTTAGAGAGAAAGTTTTGCGAGCTATATTCAAAGTAATTTGGAATAATATATTTTGGGATGAAATTTTAACAATTTAGACGTAAGCTTGTTAAAAATAGTAACTTATAACTTTATAGCCGAGAGATAGAGTTTTCTGTTGAATTTATACTTTTGTAAATTTGGATTTAGATGCGGATTTAGAATTCGAAATTGATTTTATTAGCTTCTTGCAATTTACAGGAGCAATATGCTCAGTTGTAATGCACATGGTTTTGATTCTTCACACTTTATCTTCTTATCTTGTTCCAACACCTCTAATTTGTACACCAGTTTCATTACTGCAGGCTAAAGGGGTGTTTCACTTAAGCGAACTTTGACAGCAAAATGGTCACCATTTTTGTAGTGAAATTTAACAATTTGAATGTGCTGTTGATTCGTGTATCGTTCCATTTATAGTAAAAGCGTAGTTTTTCTCTTGGAAAATGTCAAAAGATGACAGCTTCAAAAGTGACAGCTGCCACTATTCATTATATATGTTTTTGGTTATTCATTTAGTAACTTATCTTTAGCCAATACTTTCTGACATTCCAAAAATGCCATTTTGTAAACACACGTGATAGTAATCATCATTTTATTTCGTCCTTACGACGAACAATCAATTTCAAAAAAAGATTTAATAGATGTGCTACACTCTCTCTCTAAAAAAAAAAACAGAATAATTCAAGACGAAGTAATAAAATCGTAAGTTCAAAGTGTCATTAATCACTTTCAAGGCCACACACTTACATAACTTGCAACTCAATTTCGGTTCAACATGAAACTGACATAGCTTGATTCTGTTTGTCCTTAAAAAATAAAATCTAAAGGAAAAACAAAAAAATTTAATTGTCCTTAAAAAGTTTAAAGTTTATTATTTCAGCTTTTCCCAGGAATGACGATGCGATGGGGGGGTTTTACGATGCATGTGCGATGCGGTGCTCGGATCTTGAATTAATTCCAGCACAAAAATTACTCCACAATTCCACATGCATCCTTGAAACTTAATAACCCCCAAAATGAATGACATGAACTTGTAATTTTTGTGATTGTTATAATTTTCAAGTCATCACAAATACTCGTGCATAAGAATTTAAGTAAATACTAATGGCAAAAAAAAACAATCTTCCATCAAACATACTTTATCAAGATGTTTTTTTTTACAACTTTTAAATGTTGATTCCATGCGAATTTAACGTCTTTTAGGATGGATAGAGGATTCAAATTTATGGCCATTGTCTTGAATAAATTCAACAATTTATAGATGAACAGAACATGACACATCCAAGCTTAGAGGCGGGAAAATTGATCCAACTACAGGATGATTTATTAGCGAAAAGGCACAACTTTAAAGGCACAAAGAAGTGTTTTCATTTGTTTCCACAGCACGTTGAATGGGAACATTTAAATTTCGGTAGAACCTTTAAATTGTTAAATTAACTGAAGTAACAAAAAGTTTTCAATTGCAAATTGTATCCAATAGAATTTATTCAAAAAGATGCCATGTAATGTTTAAGACTGGAATCAGGACGAAATAAATCAAAAGAAATTAGTCTACATAAGCTCTTGGGTAATTCTCTGTGAAAACTTATTCGAAAAGCCTTTAGCCAAAACATCAAATTGTAAAACTATACAAGTGTATATGCATCGTTGATTTTGAAATCTTTAGAGAAGATGAGTTACGAAAAACCATCTCCAAAGTCTAAAATCCACATAAAAAGTTAAAGCCAGTTAATAACGGGTGTCCCAAGTTTAAGGTTATTTTAAATTTAAAAAAAATGTATAACCCCGAAAATTGATGCATTTCGAGAACTGTTAGTTTGACACATCACATTACAAAGCCTAAGTTAGAAAATTGCGGTTACAATAAATTAGTGATTATTTTAATTGACTGATTTCTGTTAACTGAGTCCATTGTTTCCAAATTTTTTGATATTTATTTATAATAAAGAGTCTTCCAATTGAGACTTCTGAACTTTGACAGTTGATAGCGGCATTTTCACAGATCAAAACTTATCAACTTTAACTTAAAAATTCAAGAGCTGAAGATAAACCCCTATAGCAAACGTCCTGAATGGACTCTGTCTGAAACAGTAGGAAAAAACAGTGATGAGGCTCATTCCTGGATGAACAAACAAAACTGTCAAATTTGGAACAATACCAATCCAACTGAGATCCAAGAAGGTCCAATGCATCATCCCAAAGAAATTACTAATGGGTTTTAATTTTGTACTGGAGATGTCATCGGTCCATATTTCTTTGAGAAATATGTTAATAAGTCATCTAGGTATAGGCGTATAGGTGATGTGAACCGAGAACGTGTATTTTGAACCATTAGACTTTTTCTCGAGGGATTTTTGGAATGTAAATACGAATAATAGTGACATAATTTTAAAAATTAATACCTACCAATAATTTGGATGCAAATGTCATTCTTTATACTGTATCAAGTTTAAAAATTGAAATATCATCTCAAAATTCATTAAAACCAAATTTCGGGGGCACCCTTTTTAAATAGTAACGTCAATAATTTCAATGATTATCTTGTTCAACCAACTGTGTCAATTGAAACAAATGAAGTGTTAAATATGCTAGACGAATTTCTTGTTTAAAATTAATTAATATTTAAGGTATCCAACTTGGCACGTAAATTTGATATGAGTTGAGTTTATGGCTAGCCACGGGACAATAAGGCTCCACTCTTTCGTATTAAATCATCCGACACAAAACCGAGATGAGACTTTACATTTTGTACCGAAATTGTCACTAATGACGTTCCTCTGTCTGCTAAGTGTTTTGTGATCTTATATTCTTAAATTATTTACATAAGTATATAATAGTTGTTATTTTTAAAGTTGATTAGAATATGCGGTATTTCAAATTAAGCTATTTTTCTGACTTTGGAATATGCAATGCATATTTTTTAACTTCGTAGTGACATTTGGAACAGAATATTTCATGAACGTCAAAATACGTTAGTTTTTTGTCCATATTCAAAGACATTTGTTGTCATTAAATGATAGTTGAAATTATGCTGAAAATATTTGTGCTTCGAAATGACATTTGATAACAAATGACAAATAGACACAACTGTCTCCTGTGACGTAAGGACATTTCTAAAAGACTCCATTTTGTTAGTTCTCTCCTGGTAAACATACTCATCTATGTATAATGTCGATGTTAGGTAAGAATTCAACATCAATCGTTGTCATATACATAAATAGGAGCATTAAGACTGAATTTCATTAGACACCTTGATAAAACCAAGATGTCCCCTATCACTGTTAGAAGTGACAGTTCCTTATTTTTCGAAACCAAAAAAAAAAATAAATTGAAGCTCCTGTGGGGCTTGTTACCATTTATCGGTTTCCCTATAAAAATAAAGAGTGTCCACATAAGCAGGTTCTATCATTTTATTGGTGGTGTCCATATAATGGACTCACATTATCTTACACATATGTATGTATGTAACTTATATACATACTTATACTACACCTTCCATCCCTATATCCTTTTGTCAGATAACAATGCTCCTCAACATTTAACACCTTAGATTGAATTGGCCATTTTTTGGACTTGTTTATTGAAGTATCTGGATGAGGCTTAATACAGGCTGTTTTTTTGGTTTTCTGAGGACGAGTGTTAATCCCATAAATAAGTAAAGTCTAGTCCTACATTATACTCATTTTCGAGAAGGGTTTGTTGACTTTTTATCATGAATTATGCAAGTAGATTTGGATATAGAATCCAGCAACAAAGTCAGTAATTTCTTTTTATTTATCAACAATGGCTCGAGAGTTACTATGTGCGATGGAATGGGAAAAAGGTTATCGATTATAGTCCCGTCTTTTCATGACAGTCCGTTTGTTAAGCTTGTCATTATTGTTGCGTAGTATATAATTTGAGTTTGGTAAATAGAAATAGACTTTTGGTTCCAGAGTATATACATATTTGTTTTGTTTTTCAAACAGATGGAACTATTTACGAGTATCGGCTGGAGGACTCTAAAAGGCTCATTTCGATACGCAGTCATTTTAGATAAACTATATGCCATTTGAGAGATGAAAACAAAAAAGGCTTTTTACTGCGCAAAGTTTTCGACAAAAACTTTTTTATATTTATGTGCCATATAAATATAACGGTTATTACGAAATGTATTTGTTTTGGCATTAATTTAAATTGGTATAATATTTCGGTTGACATTGGTAAACTAAATCGATCAAAAAGTGAGCGGAAGGGTGGTGAAATTAATTGAACGCTTTTTCCTCTCAACTTTATACATTTTTTTCGATGCTCATTTTTTTAAAAATTAACCTATAGCAAGTTTATTCGATGATGGTCTTTATTTTTGGTTAATGAATCATTGTATTCAAAAAGGTTCAAGGGTAATCTATATACTGATTACCATTTCTTTGAAGAGTGTGGATTTTTGCAACGCCTTCTGTCGGTCGGGGCGCTATTATACCAAAAAAAAGGACAATTTATCCAATATTAATGTCCTTCAAAACTAAGAGCAAAAAGGGTATACGTACAGAATAAAAATTAATTATCGTGTCTATGTCTACACAAAGTTGAAGTAGGTAATTAAATGTATATGATAATTTCAATGGGTAAAAAGGCCTAAAATTCACACACATACATGGATTAATTTAAACAACAAAAAAAGGATCCTTTATAGTATAATGGCTTATCCTTATTTCGTGTTGGTTTGTAAATGTTGGTTAAATGGAATATTTTATGTGGTTTTATTATTGTTTGTATTCTGAAGTTTAAATTCTTTTATCTTTTTAGTGAAATGTTCTAATTAAATATTTCATGATAAGAGTTGGTTTAGTAATTTAAGTCAAGAGCATTGTTCTCGTTATGAGAAATCAATATTTTGTATAAAAAATATGAATTTTTTAAACTTTTTTTTATCAACTTCGTGCTTCATAATAGTGAGGGGGATTTTTAAAATAGTTTTGGTGTTTCATTGAAAATAAAGGAGGTTTGAATCAATATACAATCAGGCAAAAGTTTAATGAAGAATTAATTAAATTCAGCAAAATTTAAAAAAAGTGACTATACGTCCCAGTGTACCAAAACCAAAACTTTATGTTCAGTTTTTTATGTTTGAAATAATGGTCACTTTTCAAATTGCTTAGAACAAGCAAATTGGAATTACTGTTTCTGGAGAACCTAACATGCTGTACACGATTCTCTTACCCAGTTTTAGCAGAGGCGGCACAAAATCTGGGGGCCACATTAATAAGGGAAAAATAAAGTACATAGTAACGTCAACTGCGAGATGAACAGTTATACCAAAAATCAAGTTAGAGGATGATGTCGGCTCTAAATCGGGAGTGGTTGAGTGAGGCCAGCACTGGATCCCGATTGTCGAGATGATGATGCAAAACTGCGTTTCTTAACTTTGACAGATTAAAAAACTGAAAGGATCCAATATTAATTAAGAAAATCAGTTGTAGTTTGGCAAAATAAGAAACAATAAAGACGCGTTTCAAAATTTAAAAAAAAATACTCCATAAGGAACTCAAAACAAGGAATGGCCCCTTAAGTTCTTCGAGTAAAAATAATCTTTGAAGCTTATGATTTTACTCTTTTGCGTAGAAAACAAAGTATAACATGTATTTTCGGTAACTGAGAAATATAATTGTTATTATTGTAAAGTTTGACATTTGGAAGTTTTATTATATCAACAATGTCAGCTGTCACTTATGGCTATATAGCATAACTATCTTCTTAAAACATCAAACGACCACAGGGTGTTTTAAGAAAACAATTTTCAATACATTTAATGTCTACAATACCAAGTCAAATGTGATTGAAAAAGTACCAACATACCAATAAGTAAGACAATGTTTAATTGCATGCTTAATAGTCCAGGAATCCTTAAGCATTAAAAGCCAATTAAATGACAATTACTTTCCAACCCGCCTTACTTCATTTGCCTTTTAAGATCTTATTTTTTTTTTTACTTTTTTCTTCAATATTCTAAATGCTTTAATTTACATCAACACTTTAATTTCTTCTCGGACCTTTGGGCTTTTATTTGACAGTTAATATTTTGGTTCAGTAATTTTAAGTGCTCCATGACATTGAAAATATCTCGAAGGCTTGTCTTATTCATTTAATCAGGCAACAGTTGTCATTGTCGGCACGTTTTCCCAATAAAAATTAACTATTACTGAACAATATAATTTGCCTTTGATAATAATTTTTAAGGAACGGGTAATGCCCGGAACATCCAAAGAACCGTTTTATTGGCGATAAGCCTATACTCTTGGATAAATCCTTTTAGATGTGGCTTGTTAATTTGATATGCCTTTTATCGTTAATAAATGTCATTCAAATTCCGAATTGGAAACATCTGAATCTTATGTGATTCCAAAACCAAAAGAAATTACACAATAATTATACAAATAATCTCCTGTGTCCCGAATGAATTACCACAAATTTCTACGACAACATTATGTAATATAAAATTGTACAAGTCGATTTTTGGAATCTTGTAAAATATTTCAAAATCGCTTATTGGCAAAAATAAAGAAACAAGAACATCTTCAAAAATATGTTACTCATATGTATGAAGGAAGTTAACTTAATACATTCGAGGGAATACAACCTTCTACTCTCCTTCTCCTGCCAGGAAATTAAAAACATCCACTTCCACATAAGGAATTCACAAGGAAATGGAATCGGCACAATCAAAATATGAAATGAGTTCTGATGTTTTCTCCTCCGATGATGGTAAAATTTATTAAACATTTACCTAAGGAAATCTCGATGGGAATAAAATCATTTTGTCATTAACATAAATCATATTTGGCTATAAAATGTTTGGCTGCTTGGTTTTGAGACTTTGGTATTGAAATAAAATTTATGAGTCCTCAAGCTAATTGTTTATGGGTGTATGGATAAAATCATAACTCGTTGGGTCAATGGTAAGACCAAAACGTCTTAGTCCTGGTGGTTTTGATTGTGGGAGGTTTATGACAATGGAACCACCAGGCATTAACTTAAGTGTTGATAAAATTGATGATTGCGGTAAAGTACTTTTGGTTTAGTTATATGTATTTTAGATTAAGATTTAAACTCATTGGAAGTTATTGTCGTATGTCGGTCTGATTTTTCCAATAGAAAAATGTTGGCAAATCTCGAGGTTTCAAGATTCATTGACTATCTAAACCCTTTGTTTTTAAGCAAATAGCCTGTGTACTAATAATAGAAATAAGATGTGCACAAGGATTTTTAAAAAATTCTTCGAAATTTGGAATGGTTATCTGACATCTGACGAATCTATTTTTAAATATTATTTAATTGATAGTTAATTTTTGATTTAATTTACTCAAATTCCTTTCGACTTTAAAAATTCTCACCTTTTCCTATTTTGTTTGCTATTAGTTCCCATCTTCAAAACTTTATTTCGTATAAATTAATCTGTTCATTTTGATAATCGTAAAAATAATAATTTATCACTTAGCATAACACAACTTAACAAAAACTTCTGACAACTTATATTGATTTATATTCCAAGGGATCGGCCTACTTTTAAATTGAAATCCAGCATTATTTAAGTGAATGTTCATCATAAATAAAATCAATATAATATTATAAATAAATATGACCAGACCATACATACATACATACATACATATATGTATAAAGAAAAATCAGAAGTATAGTATTTTTCTTTTCGTTTTTATTTATGTTGTACACTTTCAATAGGTCAAAGTTTATTTGGTATTTTGTAGATATATCATCAAAAAACATATACTTATGTATGTAGGTACATATACATGCACGTGTTCCTCTTCTTTGAATAGACAACCTTGAGAGAAAAAAACGAAATCATTCCTATTTTTGACATACTCCCGTCTTATTATTGGGTTCAATACTTTTCATTGTAACCTGTTTATGAACAATCCAAAATAAACATTTTACAAACCCTTTCGAAAAAGCACAAGCGTAAATAAATATTTTGAAAATAGAAAATAAGTAAACACATCGAATGCGAACACAAGTGGTGGTGTGTATGCTCGTTTACTCGTCAAAATATGGTTGCCAACTTTCACATTTAAAGTTTTATTAATTCATTTTGTATAAACTGTATACAGGTTTTTATTTAAACTAATTCTACTTATGTTGTCAAAAATTACAAGAATCTTTTGCCTTAAAGACAGTAATATGTAAATTGTTAAACTGAAGACTAGTTAATCCTGATCCCGGAATTAAGTTTTGAAGTAGTTTTTCATTGAAGAGTCATCATTGTTAGCAATGTGTACTCGTTGAATTGGCATCACTGAAAGGTTATCGATTTATTTCCCAGAAACTATCGATATCTTTAAATCTGACAGCTGTCAGGCTTTTTTGTTTATGTCTTGAGTTTGTTAAGTGTTTTGTGTTAAAAAAGTGCATTACCCAAATAGGACATTTTGTTATTTTAATCTCTAGAAAAGTTCAGATGTGTGGAAATTAGGAAATGATTAAAGCACTATGAAAATATTGATGAAATGAGTTAAAAAACTAAACGAACTTGGCAAGGAAAAGTGCGTTTTTCACTTCATTGTGTTATTACTGTCCTATGAATCGATATCTAAAATTCGTGTTTAAGACTCAACAACGAGATCCAAACCGATTTCAAAAGTAGGAGAATAAGGGCTAGTTTTTGACTGGTGAGTTAACTCCGAGTTAACTCTGAGTTTAGTTAACCCTGTCCCAGAGTTAACTCTTGAATCAGTTCTTCAGTGAAGAGTTAACACTATCATCAAAATGTATAAGTTAATTTGGCATCACTGAATTGCCATTTGTCAGTTGTCATAAACATATACCGGATCTTGCTCTGTATTTTTATTTCCATAGTAATTTGTTGTGAAGTTGTTTGTGTTCGTTAAAAAGATTTAAAATTTTAAAAAAATTTCTAAAAGAGGATTTAATTTTTCATAAATTGAAGTTGAATGTCTCATGTCATTAAAATATATTCACTCCGGTCGTTGAATTATTGTTTGCAAAACATTTTTATTTGTCAAGCTGTCAAAATATTTTTTTAAGTCTCAGAACTGAAATGAAGAGTTAAACCAGAGTTAACTTTTACTGGCCCTAAGTGTTACAAGACTAAATCCGAATAGAAGAAGTTTAGGTAAAAAATCAAACGTTTTGGTAGTTTCTATTTTAAAGAAAGAATCGAAATATAATATTCCTCTTCTGGCAACCATGCCAAAGTTAACTTGAATTCAAAAGTCTAAGAAAACAGCAGGAGCTACAAAAAAGGGCTTTTTCATATTTGTTCAATATACCTTCCGACCCACACCCACACATGTCCTCACAAAGTTAGATGTGTGTAAAAATTCCCAAGCAAATTTTATCGATGCATTAAATTTTATGTTCAAATAATATAATATTTTATGTTCCATAAGAGTGGTAAGCTCACAGATGTTAGAAGCATCCTGACATTTCGGTACATTTATCCATTCACCATTTGAAACCCTATACCAAGTGTTCCAAGACCAAAACCCTCCAACTGGCATCTACAATAATGCTTCACATAATCGTAGGTCCTTTATTGGAATGTCACTTTCTGCCTCGCTCTCAAGTTCAATCCAAATATAGGATCTGTGCGGAAACGTCAACCAAAGTTGGTCAGTTCGGTTCGGTTTGGATCGATATCATAAACAATTAAAAATATTCTTCTTAAAGTACTCTCGTTGGATGAAATGCATTCATGCAGCTTCAAGGCTTCTTCTTCATCATCATCATTCTTTTTTTTTTTTTTGATTTGAAATAATTTTGAAAACCTTCTGTTATGTTCGCAATGGCAAAACTTCTTTTTCATCTCTCTTACATCATTTCATCCGAGGACCAAGATCTGATGGGAACTTTTGATTTGTGCCTTGTGGCGTGCCTCGCAAAGTTTGCATATAGTTTGGGAATGCGTCCCACCGGAAATGAATCGTAAGAAAATAAGAAGTAATTTATCTTAAAGTATTTCCGTGACGACAACAAAATGGGAATTTAACCTGGAATGGACAGATTGAGGAATTTCATCTTTTTTTTTTTGTTGTTTTCAATTCAAAACTTTGAATCAGTGATGAAGATAATACGGATGCATTTTATTGCTCTGCTTTTAGCTGCTGGAAAAGATTTGTAAGTGAGAAACTTAAGTAATGTGCACCATTTACGTTCCTACGACAGTTTTTTTTTAATTGAAATTTTTTTTATCCAATTTCTACAGTAGGAATGCATCACGTCAGGGTTAAAATGCAAGAGGTTCAACAAATCTGGCCTTAAATCTTTTTATTTTGAATAGTAAATGGTATGGAGTATTTTTTGAAGGAAGTCACATCAGAGAACGTATATTTGAGTTTTTAAAAACTGTTTCTGTCTAAAAAGATGAAATTTATGTCATTCTTGCATCAAAAACAGTTCATTTTTAAAAACTTTAATCTTCAGAGTAAAATAAAAGAAAAATTGCAATTTATATAAAATTAATTATTTTTTCATTGATCTTATGAATCCAAACATAAAGATTACGAATGTCCACTATCAGTGTTTGAAACATTGTATAGGTACAAAAAAAAGTATTCTATTAACAAGGAAAATGATGGTTTAATTGTCTGAACTCAACATTTAGAATACCAAATTTCGTATCCATATGGGATCATTAGCAGAACCATTGTTCTGTACATCAGCAGCTTAGGAGTTATTGTAAGGTTTCTGACTTAAAAGCTTTGACAGACTATAGTAAGCTCTGTTGGCTTTGAACAGGAGCCCGCGTATTTCTTTTTCTACATACATTATGTTGTTATCGGCTTCTACTATTAACCCAAGGTCTTTGAAGGATTGGATTAAAGGATTGTTCTTCTCGAAGTCGATGGAGACTATTTAATCGTATTGTCTTTGTTTAATATGAATTCAATGTCAATATAAAACTACTGTACCCTGTGGCGAAACACAAAACATCCTTTATTATCTGATTTTTCATAAGCAAGTGGGAAATTCATCATTATGTACAGTACATCTATCGGGACTTATTGTCTTACCCATTATATTTTGGTTCCTTAGAAAAACAAAAGAAGCTAATAAACCATCGGACTTGGTGATAAAATCGTCAGCATTTTTCGCCAAATAATGACACAAACCTACTTTATTTCCGCATAATACAGATATCTCAAAAAAGGACCTCCACACTACTCTCGCCATTAATTTAGAGCCTTTTCCAAATTTATGATAATTTTCTAAAATAAATTTTGTTCTCTCTGATCTTATTTTCCAAAACATTGAACCAAATCAACCGCAAACCCACAAACATACATCATTCCATACATAAATCCAAAACAAAAGGATATTAGAAACAAAATAAATATTTACACACAAAAAATAGAAGAAGAATATGGAAATCCAGAAATCCAGGATTCTCCTCACAGATGACCCACTAAAAGTTCAAAGAACTCAGACAAATGTCTGAGATTATTTATCTGCCTCATCTCAGACTGTGAACAGAAAAAATCCTTCCTAAGTTTGCTGGAGATCTTGGGACGACAAAAAAAAAAACAAAAAAATATTCTCAGGATTCCATTATCACGTTGATGTATTTTTCGACAATGAAAAAAAAAAGTAATAAGTCTCGTTTTCTTTTATCTCTTAATCAAATGGCAATTCGAGTCTTGACCGCACTTAATTACGCAGGCAGAGGCGTTATAAAACTTTGTTTTTATCAATTTTGATGATTTTTCTATGTAAGACGGTTAAATTTACTTGAATTCGGTTGAACAACATAAAATAATTATAATTTTAGTGACACCGACAGCGACAGCACGTCCGATGCGTCGTCGTCGTCGGCGGTTGTCGGCGGCGTTGTCAATAACTTGCCGACAAAGTGTAAGGGCGGTGTTTACGAGAACAGTGAATACGTGCCTCGAATTTAACGACGATGATAATAAAATATTGTCATCTGCGACACGGGCGCGGTGGCGGCGCGGGCGGCGTTCTTTTTCCAGACTCTAGTTTGTTGTTTTTTGTGGAAATTCAGTTTTTCGTTCGCTTATAAAATGACAGCGCCAAAAAGCTTGCGGCAAGGACCTTCCGGGTCCTCGTGGGGACTTATCTTGATTTTGTTTATTTTGAACGTTTTTTTTGTTATTACAACTTACGACCTTACGAGTATGTATGACAAAAATTCTGGCAGGCAAATTGTCTTCCGTTGAATATGTGAAGTGTTTGCAAATCTTTGGCTTTTTTTGGGTGAAACGTTTTTTTTGGAAAAGGAAACCATATCTTTATCGTGGTAATTGGATGTTTCAGGTAAAGTAACACTTTGGAAAAATGAACGCAGACATAAAACAAGGCTCGTTTACATTTTCCTATTCTTCATGTCGTGGCCGTGTGTGATAAAATTTGGAATGGATGACTTTAACTATATTTTTGTAATACCATTTCTTCGGATTCAAAATCTTGAAATTGATGTACCTACTAGGAATGAATCTTTTTTCGAAAGTAAAGCTAAAAATGTAAAGCGCACAAAGCGTTTAATTTTTGATGAACATTTATGAAATTTAGACTTTATCATCAAGTGTAAAAAATATTATTATTCAAATGGCTGTCTCGTAAATATTTTCATTTATTAAATTTGAATCCACCACTTGGTACCCTGGTCCTTGACCAATGATTTGAGTATAATGCTGAGTCTGAATGAAGAATTTCCGGGAGAATTTAACATGGTCTTTTGCGTAGTCCCACAGCAAACAAAATTCTTACGGTGTGTGAAATCTTGGTGTTCAATAAAGCCAAAATTGGTTGTGGTGTGTGGTTTGTTGCCTCGTGTTGCTGGAACCGAACATCGTAAAAGCCATTATTTCTCCGAACCGACAGTCATCTTAGATACTATGTTACGCCAATTATTGGCTTCTTCGAAGAAATGCTGATCAATGACACCTTTCAACCATAGTCAGCAATTGTTGGATGAATTGAACTTTATAAGAATATAGAGATGCAATTTCAAATGTAAAATATACCACAGTGAAGTTTATGACAAGTTCAATTTCTACGAAAGGCGCGGCGGGAAATCGATGAATTCGGACCGCTACTGCATGATTTGGGGCTGCCTGACAGAACAGAAATTTTTTGATGCAGAAAAGAATTTGAGGTCCAACCGCCATGATTTTTATAATCAACTTTATTAAATCTCCTATTTTCTATTCTCACGAAACCAAAACTGAGGAAAATGAATCTAGTCCACGTATTTCTTTTTCTCTTTATTTCATTGTAAAATGACACGTATTTATGTTATGTAATTCTAAGACGATAGTCATGAAGTCAATAACTGAAATGTCAGCATCCTACAGCATTATGAGTCTTCTGGGACATGACGATGCTGCCCTCATGTTGTCAAATGGAGAATTAATATAAAAGTGATTTTCGTATGAAATACAAAATCTTCAAAACAAAGCGTACGAATACTTTTAAGTACGTACAAAGAAATTCAATCACACTGTTTCAATATTGTCAAAATATCAATTTAAAGAAAATTGACACAAAAAGTATAATGAACTCTTCAACCAATTTCAATTTCTTTTCTTCACCTGTGATTGGAAATCAAAAAAAGAGAAAAAGTCCCACATTATATTAGCTGATAAAAAAGGATAACAAATATTTACTTGAAACTTTTGAAAATTAAAAACAGAAAAAGAAAACAAAGGAAGAATCTTTAAAAAAACATCGCACTTCAGATAAAATGACAGAATCATTAATTTTATATATGTATCTACCTGGAACTCATCCCCGCGAGTAAAGTTTTCTTGTTTTGAGGGGTAAGACGTGAAAGTGAAATTGATATTGACATTGTTTGAGGGGTATGTTACACCATTTCATTGGTCATCAGAAAACACAAAGAGTTTTATGTTTGGTTTTTAATTGAGTTTTTTTTTTGGATATTTGTGTTTTCAATTATCTAAAGTCACGATTCGAGGGAATTGGAAATAGATTCTTTGTCATTTTTGTTCTAGTTAACTATTTGAGAATTTAACAGGTAAATTAAAACAAAAAGATTGACAGAATGAAATATGTATAACCGTCTGTGTGACACTTTGGATTTAAAATCAGAAATTTAACTTTGAAAATTATTTTTTAACTGAAGAAAAAAGAGCGATTTTTGAGTGTCCTGGACTTTTGGGAACAAAAACAAATAATATAAGAAATGTAGATAATCACATATTCAAAAACTTAATACGGTACGATGAAATGAATCTACCAATGAAACTATTCACGAGAATAAACGCACCACCAAGACAAGACCGAAATTTTTGGATTTCGATGACACAGAGACTCCGATAAAAGATTAGAAAAAGTCTCGTCGTGATTCTTCTCGTCTCAAGTGAGGGCTAGCCTCTGCTTTGAGACACTTGATTTCATTTAATTAAAATCTGGAGTAGAAGAAATCATTAGACCACTCTGTACTTATACTCGAATGTTGTTCTTTCAAGATTCGGTTTGATTGTGTTTAAAAAATAGAAAAAGGTAAGCGGCCATAGAACAAAAGTATTAACAATAAAGTATGATAAGATTATTGACTGTCCAGTATCATTTGGTGATCCTAACACAAGTGGCTGTCTCTTAACAAGAAGAATTGATTTGATATCCATACAGTGATTAAGAGGGTTTTTGAAAGGTCCTGACCTGGTGTCATCAATTCGAATAATTAACTGTCAAAACATTAAAACGCCCGTAACGACAAACTTATATCTTCTGTGCATTGTATCATACTCTTTGTCAGCAGGATCTTTTTTGAAGAAACTCTCTTTTACTACAGAAACAATAAAGTTGGAAACTTCATATTGACAATTTTGACAGATTTCAATCCCATAGGAAAAAAGGTATTCTACAGAGCTTCAAAAATATTGCAGAATTTTGAAATTTCACGAAAAGGTACACAAATTGTATGTTATAGAAACGTTTAGACGTTTGACATAGCGCCATCTATTGAATACTTACTTAATCCAGTCAACAGGTGTCACCAGCTGTTACAATCGTTTGGAGCTAACAGATAATTGTGACTGTCAAATAATAGACACATAATTTGCAATAAAATAATATTGCGATCATAAATCGAGATATTAGCTATCCTATCTTTCAAGTTGAATCAAACTGAATACGGTGTACACATTTGATTAAAATGAGTTAAAGAATTAGGAGTCCATCGCGGACAAACAACGTGACACGTAATTTATATAATATACATTTTTGTTGTCAACTTTCAAAGCTCACCTTATAATCACCCTATTATTTATCATAACATCTGCAGCTTTCTCGACCTTAAGAACTGAACCTTACCTAACCATCTGCTCTTATATCATCATAATTCATAACTCTCAAGAACCTTGCATAATTTTATTTAACCTAAACCTAACCTAAATTAGGTACATACCTTTAAACCAAAAGCCAGACAAAATTATGAGACCTTTCCTTTTTCTCAAGTGTTATGAAAAATCCCCAGGTTCATTTGTATTAAGAATGCAAATGGAATTACATCGGAAATCGAATGTAATACAAGATTTGAACACATTTAAATCAATATATATAATTTCCCAGGATTTGCCTCCAGTATTTATCCATATCATAATCAAAAGAGAAAAAAAATGTATGGTATAATCTATTGACCCAGCTTATAGTCTCCTTTGTGTGATGTAATTTAAATTCTGCTCACAGCATCAAAAAAGGACATTCCCAATAAATACAAAGATAAACCTAACTTAGATTGAATGAGAGGAAAAAAAAAGGAATCTCCTCTTCTTACTTCACGACTATATTGACCAATTTGTAAACTACCAACTTTAAATCTCCTTAACTCAATCCAATATTGGATACTATATCTTTGTCTGTAAGTCTTCTAGTTTGTCCACCGTTTTTCTGAGATATCCTTTGAGAAAAATAAACAGAATGCAAGGAAATTCTCAAGAAAGACTAAAAACTTTTGTTATTGTTTCATTGATTTATAAGGCATACGAGGGCCTAGGTCATTTGTGGATTCCGAATCCGAAGACGACGAATATGGTGGAGTCAGGTTCTCGTGTTCGATGGAAAAAAAGAACACATCATAAATTCTGGTTATTAGAAAGCGAAAATTGGAAAGAATAAAAAATTACCCTTGAATTGCAATTGATTTCTGAAGAATCATTTTTTTTTTGCCACCGACTTCGACATCTTAATGGAATCTTTTTCGATTTTATAATTTTCTTATATTCAGATTAAGATGAAGAAATCGATAGAATATAAATTTAAGGAAGCCAGAGACAAGAATCTGAGGCAGCTTGAAAAATGAGGAAAGAGAAAATTAGCTTTTCAAAGCAGGATAATGTTATTAAAACATAAAATTGATAGGTGATTTAATAAAATGGATGAATGTATTAATTTTTTGTGTGTGGAAAGCTCGAAACAGCTGCTCATATACATACATATGTAAGTACGTTCTGGATTTCAAATCCCAGTAAGGAAAAAATAAATTTTAGACTGAGTACCATTACGCAGATGATTTGGCATTCTGTCAGTATTTTTTGAAAAAAAAGCCGCCCAGACTTTATATTCTATTGTCTCTCATTCCTCACATTCATTTTATTCCATTTATCAATTTTTAAATCAATTTATATTACAGTGATTTATGAATCTTCGTGATTCTGTATCTCCTAATCCTGAGACTGAGACTGAGACTGAGACTGAGACTGAGACTGAGACTGAGACTGAGACTGAGACTAAGACTAAGACTAAGACTAAGACTAAGACTAAGACTAAGACTAAGACTAAGACTAAGACTAAGACTAAGACTAAGACTAAGACTAAGACTAAGACTAAGACTAAGACTAAGACTAAGACTAAGACTAAGACTAAGACTAAGACTAAGACTAAGACTAAGACTAAGACTAAGACTAAGACTAAGACTAAGACTAAGACTAAGACTAAGACTAAGACTAAGACTAAGACTAAGACTAAGACTAAGACTAAGACTAAGACTAAGACTAAGACTAAGACTAAGACTAAGACTAAGACTAAGACTAAGACTAAGACTAAGACTAAGACTAAGACTAAGACTAAGACTAAGACTAAGACTAAGACTAAGACTAAGACTAAGACTAAGACTAAGACTAAGACTAAGACTAAGACTAAGACTAAGACTAAGACTAAGACTAAGACTAAGACTAAGACTAAGACTAAGACTAAGACTAAGACTAAGACTAAGACTAAGACTAAGACTAAGACTAAGACTAAGACTAAGACTAAGACTAAGACTAAGACTAAGACTAAGACTAAGACTAAGACCAAGACTAAGACTAAGACTAAGACTAAGACTAAGACTAAGACTAAGACTAAGACTAAGACTAAGACTAAGACTAAGACTAAGACTAAGACTAAGACTAAGACTAAGACTAAGACTAAGACTAAGACTAAGACTAAGACTAAGACTAAGACTAAGACTAAGACTAAGACTAAGACTAAGACTAAGACTAAGACTAAGACTAAGACTAAGACTAAGACTAAGACTAAGACTAAGACTAAGACTAAGACTAAGACTAAGACTAAGACTAAGACTAAGACTAAGACTAAGACTAAGACTAAGACTAAGACTAAGACTAAGACTAAGACTAAGACTAAGACTAAGACTAAGACTAAGACTAAGACTAAGACTAAGACTGAGAATGAGACTGAGAATGAGACTGAGAATGAGACTGAGAATGAGACTGAGAATGAGACTGAGAAGATATATAATTTAATTACTGCAGTTGAAGTGTCAAAAATGAGACAACTGTCAAAGAATTAAAGGATGTCTCATAATGTAAAACTATAAGATTTAGTTTATAAAAAAGTCTCGCGAATAACTACCTTTAAGTTGCATACAACTTAACTTGCTTGGTGCCTGTTTTCTAAGAATAGACAAGGTACAAGATGGCATTTTGTAGAGCGATAGCGGTAGAGATTTCCTACTTTTCTAATAGTTTTTAAATAAAAGGTATATGATTTAGTTCTATAAAACGATAAGAGTTGGTGTGTAAAAATTAAGTACTTCTAAAAATGTTTTTTTCCTTTA
The DNA here is from genome assembly GCA_905146935.1 of Scaeva pyrastri. Lineage (NCBI taxonomy): Eukaryota > Metazoa > Arthropoda > Insecta > Diptera > Syrphidae > Scaeva > Scaeva pyrastri. The sequence continues at coordinate 133,661,277 of LR989927.1, forward strand.
AAAATCTGTTTTAAATTGAAGACAATGATAATGAATCATTTTCAAATGTAACTAGCAGAAACACAATTTGCGAAGAAAACTTGAGTTAATTTTTGAAGATCGACAGAGTAACTTCTGAAAAATTGTTTTTTTAGGTCTCAAAACCACTATGTGGTTTTTTCAGCCTATTAAGTACTCTTGTCAAAAGTAAGAAGTGTTGTTTTCCTTTTAAATTATTATATATCATCATGTCTACTTTGAGGTTGTCTGGAAATACACTTCTTTGCACTCATATACTGTTCTTAATTTAAATTGATAATGTTCTTTAACATTTCAGAATAACAATTCTACATTATAAACATTCATACATACTCGAAGAAGTTAAGGACAAGGACATAACCAAGTAAGGGATGTCTATTTGAAGACTGAAAATTCCTGCCATAAAGCAAAAGAAACATTTCTTATTACCCAAGCATTTTTCAAGCATATAACAAGAACCTTTTTCTTGTCCAAAATACCCCATACGTCCGTTTTAAGGAAAATGTCTTAGTGTTGACTTGGTTTTTGTTTTTTCTGTATTTAATCAAAGTGTACACCTAATTGAGACATAAAACATTTTTGTCTTTTACAAAAGCACATTAAATTAGGTAATTCCCAAAATAATGTCCGCATCTCTTAGTAAAAAAAAAAAATTCAACAAAGTCTAAGTAAAACCAAAACAAAAACCTGTTCCAAGGCATTTTTTTATTTTCATACCCAAAACCTATTTGATACAATTAAAAAAATAACAATTTCATATGTACATAGGTATACATTTATTAATCAAATAAGAGTAAAATACCCACAATCACAATTGTATAGCGATTTCTATAAATGTATCTTTTATAAAAATAAAAATCTCAATTATCATTCAAAATAAATTTGACATGTTGTCGTGAATGTAAACCGTCTCTCAATTACTTTTGCACAATAAAACGTTTGAGTGAGGACAAAACAAAAGGACATTGTGGGTTTTTTCGTTTTTTTTTTTTTTTTTTTAATTCAAAGGACAATAATTTGTTTTCATATGAAGCCAAACAAAAGCCTTTAAGGAAGATGATGCTTTTTGTTTCCATTTCCACCCACTACGCCATTGTAGATTATAATGTAACAAAAAGTTGAAAAGACATTTTACGGGGTTCCTTGATATGGATTAATTGTTCCGACAATATCTACACAAATGGCGACAGATAATGAAAGCCTTTTTGTTGAACTTAGTGACGGATTTAAATTTTGTATAGGCATGTAACGAAAGCAACTGAAAAATTTTGCAATTTTTGACATCTTGTATTGATTATTATCGAAGACTTTACTTGCAAGACACAATAAATTTTTCTTAACAAAAATGGTTTGTCAAAAAATATATGACAGGCCGGAAAAATAATTTACTCTGCTGTCAAATTATGGAGAAATGGATACCTGGAAGCTAACACACGTTACTTACTTACTTACTTAGATCCTCAGACCTACGAAGTCCGTTGGTGTAATGGTGTTCCCTAGAGGGGCCTCAACTACTCCTACGCGCCATCGTGTGCGGTTTCCAGCGATGTATTTTAGCTCCCTTCAGCTCTTTCTCAATCTCGTAGATTCCTCCTCAACTGTTCTCCTCCAACGTGCTTCTCGGTCTACCAACTCTTCTTCTTTCTTGTGTGAGTGGGTTCCAGTGCATTGCCTGGCCCGCAATGCAGTCAGTCGACTAAACAGTTGCAAAGATTATTCTAGAACACATTAAAGAACACCTCGAAGCATCGCTCGACGCTGAACAAGCAGGCTTCCGCACTGGGTCCTCCTGCATTGATCACATCAACACCTTAAGGATCATAATCGAACAGTGCGTCGAATATCGATCCACCACTCCACCTGCTGTTCATTGATTTCGAGAAAGCTTTCGACAGCTTCAACAGTGAGTTTATCTGGCTTGCTTTATGGAGGAGGGGTATACCGGAAAAACTCATTACTATTATCAAAGCGACTTATGATGGGTCCAAATGTCACGTCTTACACGGAGGTAGGTTTTCTGCAGAATTTGAAGTCCAAAGCGGGGTCAGACAGGGCTGCATACTTTCACCAATCCTGTTTTTATTGGTGATAAGTGATGTACTTCGGATGGCTTTGAAAGGAAGCGGAGCAATAAGATGAACTCTGACAACTTACCTTAAACATCTTGACTACGCTGACGATGTTTGCTTCCTTTCCCATAAGATCATGGACCTCCATCAAATAGCAACAAGGGTGGAGAGAGAAGCAACAATCGTGGGGCTGAAAATCAATACGGGAAAAACAAAGTTGTTCAGCCTCGGGCGCTCGCAATCATTCGCTCCGATGAACATTGGTCAACAATCAGTACAGAAAGTAGAGAACTTCCAATATCTTAGAAGTATTATCAATACTGAAGGAGGAACCGAACTAAACATCGCCAGCCGTATCGGAATAGCAAAGGCTGCGTTCGGGATGTTGTCCCATGTTTGGAGGAACAAATCTCTCAGCTTGAACACAGAGCTACAACTGTTTAAAACTCTAACCTCGAATCAGGTTCTGTTATATGGTTGCAGAAAATGGAAAATAAAAACAACAATAACTAGGAAACTGCAAACCTTCGTTAATAGGTGTCTTCGAAACATCCTACGGGTTTTTTGGCCTAATCGTATCTCCAATGAGGACCTACACAGGCGAACAGGTCAGGAACCTATAGATACCATTATACGAAGGCGCAAGTGGCAGTAACACACGTTATAAAAAAAAATTAGAAAGACATTTTGGAAGACTGCCAGAAAAATTTAAGGCTCTGTTTTTGAAATTGTAATTCGATTATTTGCTGAAGATTATTCTAACCATTTCAAAGCTTCTTAACAGTCATTCAAACATTCGGACTTTCTTCTGCGGAACGGATGATTCTCAATGAAACTGTTGAATCCAAAATCTCTTGAGCGGAAATATGAACTATTCACCAAACTTTGGTTTTTTTTATACCATAGTTATTACTTTACTTGCATAACGCCAGACAACTTTAAGTTTTTTGCTCAATTCTTCAATACCAGACGTTCTGAACTTTTTCATACTTTTAGTGTATAAGGGTTGGTATCTTAAATTCTACATCGTTGATAGTTTTGAATTTGTTGCAAATGAGTATTGTTCGCTGATAGGAATACCTTGCTGAAGAACCGGCAAACAATTATTCTTTCAAACCGCTGATATTGTATTTAATAAACTAAATGTGCTTAAAATTCCTATGAAAATGCCCCAAGAAATTGGAAAGATGAAAGTGGAGGAAACACATTACTTTCATGGAAGAACAAGTGAATTGAAATCCTAAATTTGTTATATAGAAAAGTTCAAATAGTGTTTATGAATTTCAATCTCTTCCAGTCTTCTTCGAAATGCTGGGATTGTATGAAAGTCTATGACTCAAACTCAAGCTGAATTTTTCATATACATTTGTATGTATGTATGCCACTAAAAGTAGTGACATTACATTTTAGTTATTTTTGTCTTACATATCAGAATGGCTAAAATAACAGACTCTATTTAGACGCCCTCAAATTCTGTGTTGAATATTTAACAAGTCAGTAGATGTCGTGTTCGTGTAGTTTGACTTACATTAATATTTCAAAAATAAGCTATATTTGAATTTCTCCATTTCATATAGCTGTCTTCCTCATTATGTGGCTTTTTATCGTCAAATTAAACCTCCTTACCGAACTTTTCATCCCACTTACGACAGACACGATATTGTTTTATGATTAATTAATAAGGTCTACTTGATTAAATCTCATCGGTTTAACCAGACGGCATGTCATTCGTCGTCAAGTTGACACACCTCCAATTACCCTATTTACACTTAATGAATTTCTTATCACTTTTATTCGTTACATAATGTACATACATACAATTCAAGTTAAATATATCGGCTTTTTCTAGGTTAAAAATAACATGGTTCAAAATAAAATAACAAGAAAATATTTAGGCCAAAGTGAATGTCTTTTCCCACAATCAATTTTGACCATTAAATCCTCGAATGACTAATTATCTCTCCGGATAATGCAAATACTTTGAGCTTATAATGTCAACTAATGAAAGACGAGAATGTAAAAGTATAGTTAACATTAATCCTTAATATTTATTTTTATCGGAAATTATCAATGAATGAGGTCAATGCTCATATTGAATATACGGAATCAAAATATGTGTAGCTTGGCACAAATGAAACAAAACAAAGCAAAAAAATAAATCACCTTTTCACACACATATCAAATCAATTAATCAATAAAAGTGACAAAACTCAAATCACCTTTCTCCATCTTGTCAAGAAGTAATAAGAAAAATATCCCGAAGGGAATTAAAAGGGATCTAAAAATTATTCATATTATCCTTGTACGGATAAATGTAGGCTTTTATTTCTTTTTACCATCACAAGGACTAAGGTTTTCAGTCCTACTACCTTCAACAACTAGAAAAGAGATTGTTTGGTTTGTTTTTATTTTTGAATGAATATTTCGGGGTTTATTTTGGACACACAAAATAAGGTCCTTTTTGAGTAATGAGATATCAGTTGACAATGAAAGGTGTGACATGCATATAAATACTTGTGTACACATATTAAAGTAACTACATTATTTGTTGAACATATAAAATGTCCTGGTGGGTCGCACATACCTACTTGATAAAACAGTTTTTACGTTTTTCTAGGTTTGTATATTTTTAGTCTTTTTTATTTATTTATTATTTATTCATGTTCATCGCAACTAAATGTTCTTAGCTCCAATCTAATTTGTCTAAAATAAATAAATACATTTTGAGATTGAAACCGACCCACACTTATAGTTTCTGCCTTTAAAAACTTGGTATTTTCATATTTTTGTGTTATAAAAACTATCAATTGTAAACAACTTTCTTAAACATTTTTCATAGTAAAAACTTTTAGTTATATTTTGTGACTTAATGTTAACCAATTTTGGTACACCATTTCATTTCTAAAAGTTATTGTTAAAGATAACTCAAACAAAAGTTCTTGAAACTTAGATTGAGTCTGAGGAGTCAAGATTTAAACGTTTTCTGCCCTTTCATAAGCTCTGACTTTAATATCGAGGAAAATTATTTGACGATACCAAAACATTTCATTTAACACCAACTTAGGTAAAGAAAAATAATCGTAAAACGAGACAAGCAGACTAATAAACTTATAGAAGATTTTGTCCGTGCTTAAATTTATAGATACTTGTTAATAAAAAAACAAGATCTTAAGTTAACATCAATTCGAAATCATAAAGGTAATCTTTTAAGGACATAAAGACAAAGGTATAAGTTTTAGTATTTTTTCGATGCAAGGTTCGTAACTTTTGTATTTTTTGACCATAAAAACATTTCACAAGACTTTCTCTTAAAACTAAATAACTATAAATGTATTATTTATAAATATTCAATTATTTACTGCATATAGAAAAAAATCCTAATCAAGAGCAATGGTATGTCCGCTGCATTTCAATTTGTTGACAGAAGACATAGAGTTAACTAGTAGGGATATTATTTACCCTGTGTTTAAAGCTTAAAACTGAAAATACTTTTAAAATTAAAGACTAACAGCTGCAATCAAAATTTTCAAAGCGTTTAAAAATGTGTGCCTCTTATTATTAGTTATAAAATTTTCTACTAAACATTCTAGTTAATAGATGAACAACACCTTATTTATAAAAGAATTTCAACTGTTGGGTAAACATGTATAATACTTTGTCAATTCAGAAATTTTGGGTACTTGAAATGCAAATTCCTATCATATAAAGAGGACTATTGACAAAATTCATCATACTTTGAAATACACCTTTGAAAAAGAGTGTTAGTTGTTTGAAAGTTGTAATTAATAAAAAAGAAAGTTATTTATTTTAACATGATTTTTTATTTCGTTGCTGTCAAAATGTTTTAATTTTGTGTTAAATCTAAATTTTAACATATTCTCCAACGAGATATGACAAGCAAACTTGGTTCTTTTTAGGAGGAGAAAGGGGGGGTACTGTATCTTATTTTGATAAAATTCAAAAACAGGACACATGACTCTGGTGTATTATTGTAATGCTTAATCGAATGACATAAACATCGATTTAAACTTTTAAGTATATAATTGACTTTTTTATGCAAGGGTTATATTTTTTATGTGAACACATTACTATCAGTTAATATGAGGCACAGTAAAACACACTAAAGACCATATTGTATTGCAGAAAAAGAGTTAAAAATTTTCGGTCAAAAGTTTTTAAAAACAATTCTAAATTTTCTAAACTATTTTTAAAACTTTAAGATCACAGAGTTTTTTAAAAGAAAGACATTGATGTATTTGTTTCGATTTGTTGAATTGAAATATTTGGAAAATCTTGACGATTTAAGGACTCTGGAATCTAAGTTTATCATTTTAGAGAGATATCTGTGTTTCTTCGCATATATTTTTCAAAAATTTTAAGCTTTTTTATAAAAAATACAACTATAAAATATTCTATTAAAAATTATTAAAATTGTTTTTAGAACCGAATAACTTCCAAAATCATAGGTTTTAAATCTTCGTTTTGTTTTATTTTTAACATGCTACTCTTTTTAAAATTTGTTCCAAAATATTGATTACTTTGAATAAATCACTTCTGTAAAACATACATTACCTCTTTTTAAATTTAATGTTTTTTTTCTACAAGAACATATTTAATTATTAATGACTACTTAAATAAACATCAATATAATATTTCAAAGCTAATTTACAAGAAAACTTATTTTTAATAATAATCAAATTTCAATATTGTCCTTAATATTAATTATAAATCTATACTCTTTTGTTTATTAATTTAATAAAGCCAGTGAAAGGTGCCATATTGAAATAAAATCACAATAATGGCGCCTTGGGAAAAGTGTCAAATATTCATTAACGAACAGGTTATGATCTTTTGTCTAAAGAACAAGGTTTCAACTTGTCATTAAAAGACTCAATTTGAAAAGGCAAGGTAGGTGAATCTTAGGCACCCCTGCCATTTCGCTTGTCTATTTTTGTTTTAGCAATTCAATTTTGTTAAAGCTTGTCATTTTGCTGATTTTAATGATAAGACCAAACTAGCACAAAAGGCATATTTATTTATGGCACTTTCTTATGCCACATTATTTTTGCCTTCTTACACGAGGACAATTAATGTGATCAATCTGTGGATGAATCTATATAATTAAACTGGTATTGTATCCAAACTTCTTACTAATTTTGTGAGCCCTTAACTCACTATTTTTTCCAATAATATTGAGAATTTTGTAAAGTGCCTCCAAATAAGTTGAAGTTTGATGTCTTCATTCTTATAAAAATTTAATTAGGTAGACTGCAGTTGATTTCTGATACATGTAATTATTCCTGACGTTGAGAAATTAAAGCTCTTCAAATCATTTATTAGTATAGCTGTACTTACTTTCATTAAAAAAAAATTTAAAGGTCTATAAAAATATTTATCTTATGGAAAACAAAATACCATTCAATAATAAACTCCATCCAAATACAATAAGTCATTAAAAATGATAAATAAATCCTTCATACATTCGAAACGAATAAACATTGAGACTACTAAAGAACTTTCTGTATAAATTGATTGTAATTGTCATTATTCTTTACTTTACCATCAATTTATTAGCTATTATTTAGTATCTATCGATTACAAGAAAAAAATATACATGTGGATGTATACATAAACATAATAAAGTAAAGTACAGTACACCATGGTGTATGAGTAATATTTTTTCCATTAAGATATTTTAATGGTCAGGAAGTTTTGGCATAAATCAGTCTAGACCAACGCAATTAAAAGAACATTTACTCAGTGAATTAACAGAGATCAATTGATATAAATTAATATATTGACTGAATAACTATTGTAACTTTATTTAAATAATTAATTCCGAAAATTCGAAAAACGCTTCAACTTTTTTGATAACAACAACATTTCGAACTTTTTTTAATTCGAATTTAATGAAATTACAAACAAATCAGAGTGAAGCTTATTATTAATAGATAAGGTTTCACTTTCACTTTTGAAAATTAGTTTTTGGCAAGTTTTACTTACAGAATTGTAAAATACTCGACTGCATTTCATGTTTCTATCTAAATAAAGGCAATTGAAATAAGTTCTGGCAGTTAATTAAGTTTAAATGATTGGTAATTTGTTTTCAATGTTCAAGTAGCCACATCATGGAATGTATCCTTCTCTCATTAGGCATTAATATTAGATATCTACTGGAAAGAATATAGCAATAAATATAAGCTACCTTAAAATCAACTTAAAAAGTATTTCCCTTAATTAATTTATCTTATTTCTCTGTTGGGTCATTTTGGTCTTAAAATCCACAAAAAAAAAACACACACTTAATGAAGTCTCCAACGAACTTACTTGACTGTTCAATTAATTTCTTTCATACACATACGATTGCATCTAATTAATAGGTCTTTTTCTAATCGATATCACTCAAAATACAAAAGAAAACATACCTACATCCACAATCCACATATAAAAAACCATTAAGTAGATATCTATTGTTTATAAAAGATACTTAAATAAGAATAAATATACCATATATGGCTAATTGCTGTCATCTCCATTCAATAGCACTCAAACAACAACCAAGAATTGATATTTCACTAAGACAAATAAAAGAAGAGAAAAAAAAATACCACCATTGTTTTTAGGGCCATAACAATGTCTATCCAGGTCCTTTTAGCTTCCTCAATTTATAATAAAACAACCAAGAGTCTCTTTGGGCATCTTATACCAACATTATACTCTGTGTAAATGCCTTTCTCTCCCTTAAATCTTCACATAAAAAGCTTAACTAACCAAACTGACAACACTTCGGAGAGTGCCATCAGAAGAAAAAACATAACATAAACAACAACAACAACAACAACAACAAAACCAAAAAACATTAAGCCCATTTCTCGATGTAAAATAATATTTCTGCAAGGAGACATCAAGGCAGATAAGTGTCTCTTAATCCGTTTGACATCAGAGCCCAACCCTACTAATTCCGCAATCCTAGAACTTGATGAGAAAAAAAAAGTAATACAAACTTCAACCTTCATATAATCCATTTTAATGTCACTCCACACAGCTTTCCACCCTCAAATATCCTTCAGCTGACTGTGTTCGTATTGTTGTTGTTGGTTCTTCTTCTCTTCCTCTCTTCCCTTCACAACAATTTACTTATTTATTTATTAAAAAATATACCATGAGACTATATGACCCATTAACGGATATATTGGATTATTTTTGAATTATTTTCGGATTTCTTTAACACCCAAAAAAAGTATCTCATTCAAAACTCACAGAAATTATATCAACTTTTGTCAGTCTTACTTCTTCCAAGGACTCCCTTTTCCATATTAACAACAACCCTCACTCTCTTCAAGAATTAAGGGTAAAGGGTGAAATTCCTTATCTCTCATTCAAGTGAATAACTAAGTATTGAGACTCTTCACTATATGACTATACAGATACATTATGTACATACCTACCTACAAGTAGAGTATACATACACACATATAAACATTACAGTCTTTTTCCGAAAATTCAAGGCAACAAATATCACAGCAAAAAAAGAGCATTTTAGCCATATACTCATACTAGTATTCGTATTCGTAGTAAACTAAAAGTCCTTGCCATGTTTTACTATAAAAAAAAATCCAGCTCGTTGTTCGCTCTCGCCCTTTGCAAATTTCTCTGTGTACATTTTTATCCAGTCTAAGGTCAGGCTTGAAATTTTTGTTTCCAGAATATTAAATTAAAAAACAAAAAAACAAAATGGAAGTAGGTCCTTAATACCAAAACCAAAACTATGTTTGAAGGTATAACTCTGGTACTCTGTTTAAATTCAATTTAATGTATGTACTGTACATATGTATATAGGCAGTTCGAGTATCTCATGTAGTCCTTAGATAGCTGGTGAAAACAAACTAGGTACCATCCGAGTGAATATAGGTAAAGTTACACACACACTAAGTATATTCGTCTTGCTGATCAATAGAAGAACTTTTACATTATTTACCTGCCAGAGACTAGAGTGTCAAATTGTATATAGAAATAACCCTGACGGTTAGGTCGTTGAGCGAAATATTTAGGTCAATTTATCCAGCCACAAATAACCTTGAATGCAAAACAGCCTTCTTCCTTTTTCCACCTTGTTTTTTTTTTGTCGTTGAGTATATTTATGAAAACCGTCGCTCGTCCTCCCAAACCCAAACCCACTCTCGGCTCTCCCTCTCTTTCTCTCATACCTCAAACTCTCTTTTTAGGTTTTGAGTAGGTTGTAGGTATACCTTTAAATGGTATGGTGGTAAACTGCACGAGGGGGAGGCTCAACAGTCACCACACCATCAGCCCTCCTCGCCTCAAAATCCTTACTATCTATGTTTATGGTAGAGGAACCCGCAAAGAGCCATGAACCATTGATAGAAGAGGCTACACACAACACACAACACTAAACAGAAACACTCATACTCGCTCATACTCGTGTGTAACCCCTTTTTGTTGTTGTTACTGTTGTTGTTTTTATGTTGGTGGTAGTGCAACATTACCAGGTGCAGAGTTCAGGTATCTGGAAAAATTCAAAATTAGTGTATGCATCACCTCATTATCTCACTTCTTGTAGGTCGGACGGAGGTGATGGGTTGGCAGAGGTTGGCAGGCGGTAGAAATAGATACTCGTGGAGTAATAGTGTGATAGTATCTCATAATTGTATTGCACGCACGGTTGACTTAAGAACGAGAGGTAAAAATATCGAGCTTGTGGGAGGCCAAGCAGTGGGCTTGAAAGGACCTTCAACAGCTGCCCCAGCAGGAGTACCAGCATAACACTCGCAACTCGCACCTCGACCTCACTCTCTTTCTCTTTTGCCATATACATTGCACACAAAAAAATGTGGGGGAAGAGAAAAATGTATCCTCCATACACAACTAGCATACACCCAACCCACCTCGCACACACACCTCCTACTCATGCTCAGACCTGGCCTTATTATTTGTACTCATCGCACATACTATACGATATGAGTATAGCCAGCAGGCAGACCACGAGGACGACAAAAACAACAACAATCATCATAATAAATACAACCAACACCAGCAACCAAGAGGACGAGGACATATCGACGACACAACTACAAGTACAGACACACTCTCTATACTCGCACAGATACACAACCAACAGAACGAGATACATTTTGGTGCTGGTGCACAAACTTATGCCTAAGCTTAATAAAATTAGGTCAGTACTGTGTCGATGATCCTTTTGCACCCTCTGCCTTCGTCCTCGGCATGTAGTGACTGTTGTTGTTGGTGTGCCGTGCCCTCGCCTTGTCGTGTGACTATGCACATGCTCCACCATCGGCGTCGCTTCACCTCCTCTCTATACCTGGCCTAGCACAACACTTTCCATATACCCACCTCTACCTCTAGATACCTTATCCTACACTCGTATCTAGCTTATAATTTTTTCTTCTAGGTTTTTTGTTTTCTGTTTTTTGTTGTCAAAGAAAGGACGAATGTTGAGGAAAGAATTTGTGGAGCAAAAAAGTGGTGCTACAGTCCTGCTACCACTTGTCCATGCAGAATTGCAGATGCAGATAGATGAGTTATGCTCATCATGGTGATGGGGAGCATAATTCAATACTTTGATATGACACATATCACAACTCCTACCACAAAAAGATCCTACTTTAAAGCACATAAAGATACTCTGTGAGCGAGAGAGAGGCAGAGGAGAAGAGAGAACAAAAAAAAATAAAAATCCTGACACGGAGGTACATATACAATAACAAGAGCATTTTTCCAGCTCCTTGCTGCCATAGCTCTTCATCGTCATCTTCATCGTCTTTAAAACACTTGAGGCGAAAAGTGCATAGAAGTAGAAATAACAACCCCATTCCTCGTTTCCATACAACCAACCCCCTCCCCCAATTCTCCCCTTACCCACTCCCAGCCCACAACACACACCTTCTTCTCGTCAAACTACAAAAAAAATTGATGTGCCACATGACAGAAATTATATAATCATCATTTGATGCATTTTTTTTAGTTTTATTTTTTTTACCAAAAATTGTTTTTGTAATTGATTTGAAAAATGTACTCACGGACAAATATGTTGCTCATCAAAGTTGCTGGCAAACAAAAGACAATCACCAAAATATCAGCAATGGCCAAGTTCACAATAAAGTAATTGGTAACTGTTCGCATGCGGGGAGCCCGCAGGACCACGGCTATCACAAAACTATTCCCGACCAATCCGACTATGAATACGATTATGTAAGCAATGCAATACACCAGGGTCATAATGGAGGAGTGCCGATAGAGATAATCCGCATCGGTGAGGCACATCTCGTAGACATCCTCGCCCGACGACGACGACGGCGAAGACGACGACGATAGCGAGGACGACAAAAAGGAGGACGCGACAGATGATGATTGATTAGAAGTATCCATGGCCAATCGAGCAGCGTGGCCAGAGCAGCTGCTTAAATTAGATGAACTCCGATTGACCGCTCCCGGAGCCAGTTGTAATACACTGTAGCTGAAATTGTCCACCGCCAGCGCCACAGCCGAGTAATCTAGGCCATTGAAATCGTTTATGTCAATCAATGGATCGGAGCTGGAACTCGACGAGGAAAACGCAGACGAAGAGGACGAGGATGAGGATGAGGACGATGATGAGAAAGGGGTGGCAATGGTGGTGGTTGTGGTGGTGGAGGAGCTGCGATGAATGCACTCAGCCAAGGTGCTGCTACTTAGATTGCACATAGTGTCTAGCAAGGAGTGAGTGCCTCCGCCAATTATGGTATCCATTTTTTAAATGATTCCGTTTTTTTTTGTTGGTTTGTTAATTTATTTTTCACTCTTGTTCACTTCTTGTGGACTTTCAAAACCAAGTTAGACTGTTGGGAAAAATCGCGTCGAGACGGAGTGCATTTTTTATATATTCAAACTCCTTGCCGTTGCCACGGGGGGAAGGCGACGGTAGAGGGCTCAAAAAACAACACACACAGCCAGTTAAACACACGCGATAAAAAACACTTGCTTTCACTCGTTGCGTTCGTTGGTGTGGAGAGTTGTGTAGTCTGCAGCGAGATTGATTGATTTGTCTTTAGTTATACAATTTCACACAAGTGGCGCTACCCCGCCTTAACGGTTTTTGGAACGCTTCGAAATGGAAAAACGGCAACAAAAAAAATCACATAAAAAAACACTATTGATGGTGATGTTGGTGTCGATGCATCTCTTTACCATCTGATTGCTGACATACAGGATGTTGTATTCCTATCCACAGACTTTGTGGACTTTGATGAATATAACGATGCTGAGGACGCGCTAGGTTCACTTGACTCTCGACGGATGTGGCGCGAGAGAGATTAGGTGCAAACGGTTTCGTGTTCAGCGCGACACTGATGGCCAAAAACATTTAGTTTCGAGGACGACGACGACGACGACTACGACAGTTGATTCTTGTTGCAAAGCTTTTTTCCTTATACACATCCGACTCCGACCAGACCACATCCAGGATCATGAACGAAGAATTTCAATATACTCGTACTCGAACACAATTATACGAGAAGAGTACACAAAATCTAAGCAGCAAAACTGAGTCGTTTTTCAGTTTTTCAATTTGTCCGTTTTTCCTACTGCAGATGGCGCTGTTTTAGTGTTTTGTTGCCGAGAGAATTATTTGTTTGTGCTTGACGTGAAATTGTTTGAATCAAAATAAGGGCTCTTTTTCTCTGATGGAAACTTTTCTGTACGAGTATACTCTTGCGGGGGTTGGTTTCGATATGTTTGTGTCTCATTTCAATATGCAGAAGGTGAATTATGCATTTAACTGAAAATTGGTTCAAATCGCTTTTGCCAGTCAATCCGATGTATATATTTTTACCAGCGCCACCCCCCTGACTGGTGGTGGTGCAGAAAGCACACATTGGCTACCTTATCAACTTTCTACAGTGGTGGATTCTACTATAGTAGACAGGAGAACACTAAAAAATAAGTACACATGAATGGATGCAAACTGTATTTCAGTAGCGACTTCCAAAACTTTGACAGTTGATTGCGACCAAATTGCTAAAGACCTGCCAAAATATTTGCCATTGACATTTAATCAGTCTACTTTCTGAAATTATCATGGATGAATATAGCCTTCAAAATTACGTATAAATGATTTAATTTTAGTTGTGGTGGATAAATTTTTGATTTCTGGTTAGCTTAAACGGTCACCCAAAACATAACGCAATGTCTGTCGAAATAAATTTACTTTTTGCAGAATATAATTTGGGTAATTTTATATTGTAACTTACAAGTAACGACAAGCTGAAAATCAACAACCATAAGCAAAGACGTTGGTTTACTGAATCACTGAATGCGCTCATTCAAGAAATGATACCTCAACTACACTTTTTCCTCTTTTTAGAGATGTTTCTATCTCTGTCCCACCAAACTGTCAAAAGTAAACTCGTAATCCACAAACCAACAAATAGTATATTATGCAGTTATTATTTATTAAGCTAGAATGAAATATAAAAATCCTTCATAGACATTTGACACTTTCAGACCCAGAATCTGTTGAATGGATTTTTGAACACATTCTATGAAAATTGTATTCCTTAATTTGTGCGTTGAACGTGTTCAGTAAAGAATAATTGTAAGACAAACTTCACTTCAACTGTCTAAAACCGATCACTTTTACAAGTAAATATTTAATAGGCTTTTAAATCTTAAAATGACGTTTGCGACATTACATTTCAAGAAACGTCATGTCATTTCAAAATTTAAGAACCCGTTAAATTTTGTGTGAACCTAAACATTATTTTAAAAATCATTATAAAAAACTGTTTAATGTTGAAAAAAAACCTTAAAATGATTTAATAAATAAGACTGTAAATATTTCGGGCCACAAATCTTCCAAATCCAGCCCAGGATGGAAAAGGTTGCAGGCAGCACAACCATTCAAGAATGCGCGCTGTTGTGTAAAAGCTCTCTCGATTTTCAGTTTGGCCTATATTCTGGGACAGGATACTCTTTTATTTTATATACAAGGAGACAGAGACACCATCAATATAGAACCTGGCCGGAGCAGGAGGATTGGTCGATGGGTGGCATGGCAATATGTTCCATCTGTGTTATTTGTACGAACTTTACGGGGTTAGGGTGAAAATAAAAAGCTATTATATGATTGCAGGGGTGAAGTGGAAGGGGAAGTGGAAGTGAAAATGTGGAACTGTGCATTCAGAAAGGTCTTCTCTCCTTTATGCGTATGCATTTACGAGTATGTACGAGTATGTATGTATGTATGTCTGCATGTCCTTATGTAGCCAGCGAGAAAGCGGCCAAAAGTTCAAGAACCTCTATTTGGTATACATTTCGAGGAGAGCCGTGGATATTTATGATATTTGAGTGGCGATGGGGGAGTGCTGCACTTGCACTACTCTGCGTGCCCGTCCCGTTCCACAAAAAGGATGTACTATAAATGTGGATATGGATTGCAGGACTGTAGAGCGGGATGTGGTGCGTCCTGGTGTGGCACTGTGCAGGTAGGTAGTGCATGAATGTTGCAGGGAGAGAAAGTTAATTTTTATTTTTATAGCCAGGTTAGGATGGATACGAGTGTACACGGATACGAATAGTGACTATCGTAAACGGGGATGCATATGGTTTTGGGTTGGGTAAGGTTCGTTTTTTTCTTGTTACCTTTTTTCTTTTTGCATGAATAAAAAATGTGGTTTAAAAAATTGTGGTAGGTCCTCGAATGGGAACCTACATCGGAAAATAAGCGTTATATCGATAGAAGATATTATTTTCGTTTTTTGAATAAGTTCATGCATAGTTTTCACTGAATGACCAATCATTTATGTATATAAAGAGTAAAATTAGAATGTGGAAAGTTCTGAAAGAGAAGGAACTTTTTTTCGAACACTCGGTATTCTGGAAACATCGAAATGACATACAAAGATGCATGTCAGTATGAGTGAATGAACATGGCCATTATTTTAGATTTTCCGAGGTTTTATTTTTTGGTTAAGCTCTGAAAATTGCGGGCACTTTATGTCTTTATATTTTTAGGATGACATTTTCATTCTACCAACAATATTTCGAACAAAAAAATTAGTATGCATGAATCTTTGCACATGAGCATATTTAATTTAAGTTTGTACTGGAACTAAAATATTTCAGTTTTGTCTTATCAATTTATAAATGGAAGACTGCGGGTCTATTGGATAATGAAAAATGACACAGGGAAAATAATTGTTCAGATATTTACATAAAAACTGCATTAGGGCTAAAATAATGCTGTCCAAATGGCAGAAGGTATAATTAAATTGTGTTTTTTGTTTTAGTTTTTTTTTCATGCAAAGTAAAACATAGACCTTCATTTTCATAACGTACCATCGAATTTGCCAGTATTGAGCATTAGACAAGGAAAAAAGAGTAATTTCGATTCTTCAGAATGACGGTATTCTTATTTTGATCAGATCCAATCATATACTTATCTGTTTTCATTAAGTCATATTTTGGATTTAAGACATCGAAGGGACTATTAATATGAATGTTTGAATTTTCTGGTTTTCAAATCCAATGAACAAAAAACAAACGCTTTGTATTGTTTTTCCTTTCAGCGGAATTTGTATTTAATGTACATACATATAAATAAATAGTTTACACGTGTGGTGTACTGTGTCGTATGTGTAACATTTTTAAATAGTAATTAAACTACTCAAATTTTGAGTAATACATAGGTATGTAGGTATAAGTGGTGAAATGATTTGTTTTGTCTTAAATAGAGAAATCGAAACATACGCAACAGAATTCTGATAAAAAGTGGAAAAGTTCATGTTTTCGTGTTAAAGTTTTGTTTTATTAATAACTGCGAGAGTCATGCTATATGATATGTAGTTCAAAGTCATATTTTCAAATCAACAAACGAAAAAATGGTGATTTATGAAATTTAGAATTTATGAAAGTTAGTTTTATGAAAAAATCACCATTTGGGCCATAAAACTAAGTCCAAAAACGTGGGGCTTTAAAACATTTTAGAAAAAAAAATTTAAGTTGCTTCAAAAAAATTGATCAAGTAAAAAAGTGAAACATTTTCTTAAAATCATTTTAATATGAATTGAACGCACACAAAACCTTTGCCAAAAAGACCTATTTCGACGACTTTTAGATAAAAAGTTGTCCAACATAAATATGTAAATCTCCCTTCGTGCCTATAAGGCTATCAGATGATACAACACGACACGAGACACAAGGAACACAGAAAAAGGAGAACAAACACTAGAGAAAACAGATGACAGCAGTCCACGAACTATAGTTAATTTCTACTATTTTGATGACTATGAAAAGGATCAAAGCGGTTCTTACAATTATTTCTATTTTTGTCATTCAAGATTGGCTATATATTCAATAATTATCCCAAGCAATTTCAAAATTCAATAAATTTATAATCAAGGTAGGTAATATATTTCTTGCATATGTATAAATCTCAAATAATAATTAAAATTGATGTTTGTTTCATTGCAATCAGTTTTTCCATTTTAATTTTAGTTTTTAATCTTAATTCTTTCTTTTGTAAAAGAAAATGTAAAGGAAATAGACAAAATTGCAAATATTGTCAGCTAAGTGTTCGGGTGTGTTTTAAAAAGAATTCTAAATTCTATGCGCTCAGAATACCTTTCAGAGGATGTTTAGAGTAATACTACGTTTTCACCGGGCACTAAACCGAGATTTAGGTAGATTTGTCATAAATCTCCACCATACAAATGTAAATCTCCTCAAATGAAAAATTTATAGTTAATCTCCTCTTAATCTAGTTATAAACCATTCGCTGGATGCTTTCAGTGAACTAAAACACCTATTTGTATGCAACGGACACCTAATTGTAAGCAACGAACTCATTAAAACGTCATTTTGTTTGTTTTGAAACACAGCTGTACGTTATTAAGTGAACTATTTTTCAAGGTTGATTTGCAGTAAAATAATGAATTAAAAAACCATAGAAGATTCAAAATTATACACACATTGTATTACTAATGATGATGACCAAAAAGTCTTGGCAGCTTCCTTTTGTGAATTGTAAAATATCGCAGACCAAACGTCCAATGCTAAAATAAATCTGGTTGTGCCGATGAAAACACTTCGAGATTTATTCTAAATCCTATTGGCTAAATCTCGGATTTAGGGCAGGTGAAAACGTAGTATAAGCTCGATATGCTCGGACTCTATTTAGAACTCTTTTCTGAGCTAAAAAATAAAAACGCCTAAAATACATCGCATTACATGGTTCAGCTTTGCAATGCGATTAGGCAACAATTTTTGACAGCTGTTTATTGAATTTCTCGGAAGTTGTCCGATGAAAAATCATTGCGGAATCTGTTCGGAAATAGAAACTACTCATTTTATTTATTTCCGCAACGAATATCTCGAAGGTAAACTAAGTTCCGATCAGAATTCACTTTCGTTACGAAAATCGAAAAAATTATTTTTCCGCTGAACCACCTTCTTCGACGGCGGATGAACTTAAAAAATGCTATTTTCTATACATTACCGCTTTGAATTTGACTGTGTATAAACTATCTATATATATTAAAGAAAGTTGTGTTAGTAACACTATTTATAACTCAAGAACGGCTGAACCGATTGGGCTGAAATTTGGCACAGAGACAGTTTATAGTCTGGAATAGGACCAGGTTTCTTTTTATCACGGAAAAATATGTGGTTCCTGTGGGAGTTTTTTTTTATTTTTTTCAATCACTCCAGAATAGCTGAACGGATCTGGATAAAATTTTGTCACAGAGACAGATTATAGTCTGGAAACGCACATAGGCCATCCCGGTAAAATGGATTTTATTAGGATAATATACATTGACCACTTTTAACAGGAAAATTAAAGCAGTTCAACAACTAGGACATGAACTTTGCAGGTTTACGTAGTACACCGGGCCATCTAGAAACTATGAAAAAATTGAATTTAAAATCGAATCAGCAATATTTTTCTATAGCTGGAGTTTCTGCATTAAATTGGGGCTAGACGAAGTTTGCCGGGCCCTCTAATTTAGTTTATTTACCATCAATGTCTAATCTTTATGAACAAAACTCAAAATTATCAAACGACATTTTAAATATTTTTTTTTATTTCATTGAACCTTTGAACGAAATATACCGAAAACAATATTCGAAGTATTCAGCCCGCGCATTGCTATTACACCCTTCTGTTCATGTTTAAAATTTAAACCTTCTCTGAACACATCCACTTCAGATTCAAAAAATATGTCGGTAATACAGTCAATTGCTTTTGGCAGAAAACTGGCAGCTGATTTTTGTTGATTCGTATACAAACAAAATCATTACCAATTTCGCATTCCTATTCCTGTTCCAGAAAAAAAAGCCGGCACAAACTTAATTTTTATCACCGTTTTACTACATATTTGAGTTATATATTAAATTTAGTTTTTTTTTTAAATACCTTACCCACAAAATGTCAACTAAACGCCCCGAAAAGATATGGGGTCTTGTATACAACATGATGAAATCAGTGAACAACGACGTCCCGACAATTCTGAAGACCCTGGACCAAGTTCTATCCCAGAAACCCGCTTACGACATGCGTTTCGACCATGACAGCATCATCCCGCGGTCCTTGGTCATTTGGCTTTTCAATCAATTCCTCACATTTACCGGCAGACCATTGGGCGACAGGTTTGTATTGGATTAATCCACACAATTGCAATCTAACGCATTCCTACCTAGAGTACTCAAACAGAATGTGCAACTGCAAAAGAAATTACTCACCTTCTGCTGTCTCCACTTGCCGTCACTCTTCGAAACCCTGCTTCAGGAGTACAACAAGACTTTGAAGGAGTTCATTGAAGTTTGCTACAACTCGAGCAACAAATCGGACACAGATCCGCGAGTTGTGACCACATTCATCTCGGAAGACGATCAGTTTTTCAAAGAAATTGATAGTAAGTTCGTTTTCGAGAAAATCAGCTTGAACCCGGACATGGTGGACCTCACAATGCAGTGCATAGTTGAGGTTCTCACCCATGCCATGAGCATTTCCTTTAATGATCATCAGAGTCTCTTCCGAAAGATTCTCAAAACCATTCTTGAACTGTTCCTGCCCTCCGATAATTACACAAAACTTGAATGTCTGGATTTCGGTGTTAAGTTCTTCAGTAATCTCTTTAAACTTGACCAGAAACTGACAGTAGATTATGGCATTTTATTCGAGTACTGCCAATTGGTGTGGGAGAATCTCCCGAATTGGATAGGCTTTGGATTCCTGGACGAGTACGGTCTTACTCAGGCGATAAGAACTTCGATTAAACTGTTTACATGTGACTACAGAACCTATCTAACCGATAAAGTCGATGCAGATGTGTTGGTGAGCTTGTCCAAGTCTTGCGAGGCTATTCTTCGGACAGTTATTAAGGACCAAGACCGATTAGGGAACCGTATCGAACTGAAAACAAAAATCGTTGAATTCATGCTCGAGCTTCATCATAGAACCGGATGTCTGTTACCTTATCAAAGCTTCGTCCAGCTGATTCAAGCAGAGCACCAAATTGGCAAGCTCTTCGGATCAATAGATCCGGGCTCCACTGCATCGTCTGTACTCACCAGAGCGCTAAAGGGAGCCAAGGATGATCATCCAATTGTAAAGCACATTCTAGAGACAATTATCGACATGGAACACAAGTCGATCAATGAACAACAATGTAAAGCCCACTTGGCGAGTGAAAACTTCAAAGATCTCCAACGGAAATCCGTTCGCAGTGACGTTGTCTTCAATTGCAGTAATTTTCAACCGTCACTTGAGGAATTCCTCCGTGTGATGGCAGCAAGTGAGCTTAGTTCGAGCGAACTTTGTGATAACATTCACATTTGTGGACTCTTCCTCCAATCGGCAAGCACAATAGCCATCATTTCAGCAGATCTCCAGATAGCGCTGATTGATGTGATCTTCTTTTACCTGCGCCACCATTCGAAAATCAGGCAGAAACTGCAGTTGAACTTTGCGGGGATAAATCGTATTGATGAGAAGCCGATCTCGGTGTCCCTGGATGCTCTGGCGAGTGTGGCTCATCAAAATCTCGATGCGAAGGCAACCAACTACTTCCACAAGTCTGTCAAGGAGTTCATCTGCATGATGTACCCAGTTTGTCAGAGTGAGTTGATAAAGGCCCAGTTGAATGACCGGCTTCTGGACTTCCTAGCTAATTCTGTGATTTCCATAAGGTTAATTGTCTGCCATATGCTTCCGGCAATCGTCAAGGGTCAAATGAGTTCACAAATTTTGGCCAAAATCAAGTGCATTTGTTGCTCGGCTCTGGGAAGCGTTTATATCTTCAGAACTCGCTCTTATAGCGGGAACTTTGAATACAAATTTCTTTGTGCCGACTGCGAAAAGCCAAGCAATGAAGAATTTACCGAATACCTTAAGAACAAGTCAGCTGTGTTGATGCAGCATCCCGTCGGGAATTCGTTCGAGGAAACGCAACTTAACTTTGTCATAAATTCAATTGGAGCCCAAACTCTATTCACGAACAAAAGCGGCATTTTCGCAATAAATCACTTTTCGACGTCCAAACTCGAACACCAAGTTCTTTCGAACCCTCACCTTGAACCGGACATAATCAAAGCCCTGTTGATACGGACGTCGTCAGACAAGGAATTTCCCTTGATCCAAAAAGTGGGTGGTCTTGTGTTGCGCAAAGTTTACGATTCCCTTGAACGTCAAGACGAAGATCAATCAAAAGTATTGCATTTAATTTCGGTGTTGGCCAACATTGAGGGAATTCCAGAGATTTGGTTGTTTCATTTCTTCAAAATGACATTTTTCTATATGATTTGTTGTGAATCGGCCATAAGCAATGAAGCGGTGAAGTGTGCAATAGAAATGTGTGCTAATTATGGAGTAGAACCGATGCAATTGTGGCTGTGGTATAAAAGGGAGTGCCTTAGTTTAGTAGTGGATTTGACGACACACATTTATTTGAAGAAAGGACAAGGCCTGTTGAGGACTTTGAATGCGGTAAGTTTCTGATCACTAAAAGGTGCTTAACTTTTTGAGAAATACTAGTTCAACTCTCGTCTTTGCGATGCTTATTAAGTCATGGATCCTTCTAAGTCATGTGGCTCAAAATAATCGGTTATGAAAAAAATTAATGTTACGTGCCAATTGATATGCAGACATCCGAAGCAATTTTTTTTTGGGCAGAGTATACTGGGAAAACCTTTGTATCTAAATTCGGATAGGTGTAAATTCGACGCTGATATCCCTCTGTAGGTATCGTTAACGTTAACCGACCTATTAAACCACTTGCTCTAAGTCTATTCCATACCTTAATCATACTCTTCTAAAAATTTTAATTCATATGTAGGTACATAATTTCAAAGTTCCCAGACTAAATTTCACAAATAACGTTGATATAAGGAATTGCGTGATGACTATTCAAATAGATTCAAATAAAAAGCAGTATTCCATGTTGTTTTTTTGAATTCGTTGATTGATTAAAAAAAAAAAAACGGAAAAAGACAAAGTAGCCTTGCACCACATCCCGATCCCAACTCAAAATGTCGATAGAGTAGTTGTTGTAACTTTACGAAGTTAATATTTGTTGTTTTTGCGTGGGTTTTCGATTATCTCGTTCTTCTCCTTTCGCCGTAATTAAACGAAAAAGAGTAAAATATAAACCTTGCAATAGGTAATCTGTACATTAGTTGCTAGTTGAAATGTGTTTGGTTTGTCTTTAATTTTCTGCTTGCATTTTGGAAATATTCTATTTAACGGTGTTTCTTTTCGAGTTCTAACTTTAAACTTAATTATTCCGAACTTCAAGCATGAATAATTCCCCTTACAAGAACGTCTGTATTCAAGTGTATAGACTGATGAACCTGGCTACTACAGAAACAGATTTATCTCAAGTCATGGACTTACTTGACCAGATATTATTTCAAAAAGATTTGTTCTCAAAATCCTTCGATCACGAACGCAATATTCCTGGATCCTTCATAGTGTTTTTATTTAATAAATTGGTCTTATCTTCTGACCACGTACTCAGTAACAGGTAAGCTTGAGGGTTTTTAAACTTCAATGGTCTATTAATTGTATAATTGATTCTAGAACTCAAAGGCGAAACTTGCTGCTGCAGAAAAAACTGCTTAGCTTTTGCTGCCAACACAAACCCTTACTGTTCGACAAACTAATTGGCGACTACAGCGAGAGTTTGAGGACACTTATTAACTCTCCATCAGGATCTCAGTATGACTTCTGCATCCTGCACACCTTTACTTGTAGAGAACCCATGCAACTCGATAAAAACTTCGAATTCAGAAAAACAATTGTGCAATTCAAGATGATAGGTCCCACTATGTTGAGTCTAATAGAAGTCCTCACTTATGCCATCGAGCTAACTATTCAAACTCATCGAACTCTATACGTGAAGGTTCTAGAAGATCTTTTAGGTTCTTATCAGCTTCTCGATTGTGAAACCAAGATAAAAACTCTAAGCTACGGCACTCGCTTGTTTGAGGGTATCTTTGAATCGCAACACTCCCTGACTCACGACTATGTAGCTCTCTTTGAGAAATGTTCGCAAATATGGGAAAATCTTCCCGATTGGATAACTTTGGGATTCCTAGAGGAGTATTCACATTTTCAGCTTACAAATATCTCATTGGAACTGTTCAACTGCAGCTATAAAAACCTACTCACCAACCCAATCGATGCTGAGGTCTTAAGCAATTTCAGTGAATGTATTTTAGTTTCGCTTGTTAAACATGAACAAAGATTTGGTGAAAAGCCCAAATTGAAATCAAGTATTCTTGATTTCCTAATTGTTTTATACCAGAACAATAAATTCGATATATCTGAACTGAATTTGATGCAATTTTTCAAATCTGAACAAGAAATCCTCAAGCTATTTGCAATCTTCTCCCGATGTGAAAACACAGATTTTTTAACTCAAATGCTAGAAGTTATTGAAAATATACTCACAACGGAGCTACAAAGAAGTCGAACGAACTATGAGAGTCTCAAACTGGTATTGAATACGATTGCGACTGCGCAGCAAAAGGCTCTAAGTGCGGAACAGTTCAAGATGTTTAAATCATCAATGAGTCCCATAGAAATTTCACAAGCTCAATCTCAAGACATTTTGGTATTTGATATGAAGAACTTGAAAAACGCCATGTCATTATTTTTACGAAGCGAAAACTTAGAAAGCTTGAATTTAGATGAAGCGTCTCAACGGATTGAAATATGTGGCATGTTGCTGGGAGCTGGAAGTCCCCTAGATCTTTCAGCAGCTGGACGCAGCTTGAAAATTTTAATCGACATGATTTTGTTTTATCTTTTAAAATTTCCATCGCCAAACAGTGCTTGCCTACAAGAGTTCCAGTTAATTGAGACCTCATTGGATGCCATAGCAAATGTAGCAGTTCATCGATTGAATTCCGAATCAAGAGATTATTTTCTGTTTGCAACCTCAAGTATTTTAACAAGAAATCACACAGATCAAATGATACAAAAAAAACTCAATGACATGATGTTGGATTTCCTTGCCAGTGGAGCTATAACTATAAAAGCAGTTGTGAAGTCCATACTTCCGTTGTTATGTGCTCGCGAAGAATTTGGTCATTTTGACAAAGTCACAGAATTGGCAGCAGAGAAGTTGGCCAAAATCAAATCAATTTGTTGTTATGCATTTAGTCATGTGTACGTCTTCAAATACCGAGAGGAAAATCGCAACAAATATGACTTCCTCTGCGATGTGTGTGACAGTCCAGATGATGAAGCATTCAAATATTACTTCCAGGAAAAATCGGCAGTTCTTATGAATTGTTCGTTTGAGGCTAACATTAACGAATCAACATTAACGTTTGTATTAAATGAGCTCGGAAGTAGAAATGTGTTTAACCATAGAAATGGTATTTTCGCTGTCAACCACTTCCATCCAGCCAAAATAGAAAATCAGCTATTGATGAACTCGTGTCTAGTACCAGAACTCATCGCCGCTTTATTAAAAAGAACTCACGGAAACAAGGAATTGCTGATGTTGCCCAAAGTTAGTGAAGCTGTGCTGGGAGCAATTAAAAAATCACTCAAAGAGAATGAATTCGAACAGATGAAAATTTTGAAATTAATTGAAGTTGTTGCCTTCAGCTGTGAAATTCCCGAAGAGTGGGTTCTTAACTGCTTCAAAATGACCTTTTTCTTTCTCATCGGAAGTGGAGCATCGGTTGAGAATGAAGCTGTGCAATGTGGATTAGATATATGTGCGCATTATAAACTGAAACCAATTCAACTGTTTGATTGGTATAGAAATGAATGTATTCGATTGATTGTGCAGTTGGTAGTTGATGTTTATTTGTCCACTGGAAAGGGACTCTTAAGATCTTTAAATCGAGTGAGTTTTGTAGAGTTTTGATTTAACTATATCCAATTATGACATTCCAAAACAGGTGTCCGCTTTTACAAATGTTCATCACATCTCTCCAGTTATGCTAAACGCTAACAGACTTTACTTACCTCAAAGCTTCGTGAACTGGTCTGCTGTATCTCTAGCATAAGCAAGTCTGTTACTGCCAACTTTCCAAACTGATTACTCTAACCTATTAGGGGAAGGAATAAACACTGTCTAGGAACTGTATTACAAGAAATGTTCACAAATCTGAAGGTCACATTTTCGGCGAAGCAATAGAGCATTTCTTCTGTGCCAAAATAAAGCCACAAAAAAGAGCTTTTTAGTGATTTCTTTAGTTTTACTTAAATAACACAGACTGTACTCCTTACCTAAAAAAATAAAAACCCTTATTTCAACTGATTTTTTCATTTCAGTTGGTAACGATGCTTGGTTTCCTGTGCAGCCAAGAATTCATCTGCAAATACTACAAAATCCTGACCGCCATGATTCTACCATATTGCGTAAAAGAAGATCGATGTAAGGGTCTGCTGGTTCAGCTCTCCCAGGCCACAGATAATTCCATATCACATATTCTAACGGTTTCATTTTTGAATATCTACTCACATATTTATCTGAATGAAAGCCCTGAAATTGGAAACAAATGTATTGATCTGTTAGTAAGGTGCACTGGATCATCGCTTTCAAGTCTGATGCACACCGATGTCAAGGTAAATATAATTTTGTATGCATCTTATTTTCGATTCTTTAATCTATCTTTGATTCGTTTAATTAAAAATAGCAAACAGTGGCTGAGTTTTTGATATTTTACAATCGAAAGCCAGAGTTTGTAATGCAAGCTTTCAGCTGTCTTCTTTTGAATAAATCTTTCCGTGAATCTCAGACAAATGTGAGACGAACTCAAACAGCCGCAACTGAGGAATTTGCTGTATTCATAGCCGAAAGATTTCTCGGTGTAATAACACACTTCGAAGCTTGCCTAAGTGATCCGAATTTCGAGAAATCACTCAAAGAAGATGTTCTCTATAGTTTAGGACAAATAATTCGCCTTGTCGGAGCTGGACACGTCACACAATTTCGCTACAAAATTATTGCAATGTTAACATCTGTCATCTCGCTAGACGATAAGAATCTTAAGGCAATCGGTTTGAAAATTTGGAATACATTCTTGCATATTGTGGACATACAAGCACTGGGTCCATCGTTGAGCAGAATCGTTGTTTCGCTGCAGCCACTTTTGCAAACCAACGAAAAAGAAGTTGACACAATTTATAAGTTTTTGATTCTTGAGAATGGAAATCTGTTGGGAACTTATATGCCGGATCTGTATTTCATCGATGACATGGAAGTGTCGTTGGAATTGAAAAGTTTTGTTAGGCGTAAAACGGAGACACTTTTTCGGACGGGAAAGTTCGAAGACTTGCTCAAGTTTTATATTAAACAAATTAACAATGAAAATTTGCAAGTGCGTATAAGAGCTCTGAAGTACTTGAAGGAGTTCCTTACCAAGCACAGAACGGATTTGAATACTTATATTGTAGGTAAGTGTGGGTATTATTTGTGTGTCCAGAAAAAGTTTATAAATACATAGTTTTAAACTTATCTCCCAATGTAATTTATCTTCTTAAGAAATATAATAATGTATACACTAAAATTATATCATTTTTCAGGTCAAACCGAGTTAAATCCACTCATAGAATCTGTGGCAGAAAATCTGATGAATGGCTGCAAACACGTCGATCGTACTCTGCAGCTTATCTCTGGGAAATGTCTTGGTGAACTTGGAGCCATTGATCCAAGTTATATGTCTCCAAATTATGCCAAAGAACAAAAACGTTTTTCACTTAGCATTCACACAGATGCCTTTGCGATTACAGCTCTCACCGAACTCTGTCGAGCTTTCCAGAAGAACATCAAATTCGTGGATAATATGTCCGTGGCAATTCAAGAAATTCTCGCCATACAAGGTGTGAACCCCAAAGACAACAAGAAAATGCATGTTTGGGAAGCGATCCCCGTTCGAATGCGACACATCATGGAGCCGTTGCTAAGTTCTTGCTATGCAGTCGCACAAAAGGGCTACAAAATCAAGGCTCATCCGGTGTTTGGCAGTAGCTTTTGTCGTACCTACGAAGATTGGGCATTCTGGTGGTCTTGGAAAATTATTGAGTTCGTGCGCGATGCAGACACCAAAAAACTTCTCTGCTCATTTACTCCGAGTATACGTAAGGACAACAATATGCTGGAGCTCTTTCTGCCCTATATTCTGATACATTCGTTGCAAGAATGCACAGAGGAAGAAATGCAGTTGGTGTATGAGGAATTTGAAGCTGTTATTCAGCAAGCTGTCAATGGAGGATCGAAAGCAGCCAACAGAGCTGCTATCGACACTTCTCTGTCGAAAGAAATCGGTCCCACTCAGGCACTTCGAACCACAACGCAACCAAATGATATCCACGCACAGAACGTAGACGATGCTTGTGCAAAGATTTGCTTTGAACAAATTGATTTCCTCTATCGCTGGACAAGGGAATGGTCACGAGTGAGTTCTACGACTGGGGAAGCTTCGAACACACAAAAAGAATACGGAATGATACAGAATCTGCTCGGAAAAATTGACAAGTGTCAATTGGCAAAGGCCAATTTCAACTGCGGGGAGTATGCTAGAGCGTTGTTGTTCCTCGAACTGTACATAGAAGACAATAAAGCTTCACGTTTGCAGGAGAATCTGTCGTTTCTAATTGAAATCTATGCTGAACTTCTTGACCCCGACTCTGTGGAAGGCGCAATGCATATGAAGAAGACAAGTTTAACACTGCCCGAGCAAATATTGGTCAATAATATCATCGATCGCCCACAGGAGAACATAGCATGCTATGAGCAAATCATGATTCGTCCCGAACAAGTGCAGCAGGAACATGTTCTTGGCATCATCAACAGCTATCTACGTTTGGATCTTCCAGAAACCGTGTTGAACATCACCAGTGGATTGTGGGAGAAGCTCTCCGAGCGGTATACGGATGACTTCTTCAAAGAATGTCAATTTGAACCGCTGCTGCGTCTTGGATGCTATGACGACATCGAAAGAATGTTGGAAGATCCCGTCATAAGTAAGAATCCAATGATGTGGAATGTCCAGAGTGCCAAGGCTATCCGCCTCTTCCGCAACAAAGACATCCAATTGAATGATTTTCATGCCGAAATGGACGAAATCCGTTTGAACATCCTGAGCACTCTGAAAACCATTGGTGCCGAGCACTACTCCTATCACAAGGCATACACCGAAATCCTAAAACTTCAGCTACTCACCGATGTTGAGAAGAACAAGTCGCTGGTGGATTTCGTCGTAAATGAAGCGGACGAGACGAAATGTATCACAGCTGTGAATGAGTTCTTTGCCGACTGGAATGCTCGTTTGTGCTTCCTGCAGCCCACCGTGCGAATTCTTGAACCTCTCCTCTGCTTGAGACGTAATCTCCTCAGTGAAACCAAAAATCTTTTAAATACACTGAGAGGTGACGTCTCGGTTGGTCTCAACAAATGCATTGATGAAGAAATGGGCAGACTATGGATCAGAAGCATTCAAATGAACCGCGAAGCTGGGGGCCTTCAGCAAGCCAATCTGTCCATCATGAAGGCAGAGGAGTATGCCCCTGAAGCCTTGTTCATTGAAAAGGCAAAGCTTCTCTGGCAGAGCGGCGATCAGACGAAGTCACTAAAACTCATCTCCGAAAAGATAAGCGAAATCGAATCTAACGGAAATATTCCCACCCAAGATAAGTCGTATCGCCTGCTCTATTCCGAGGCAAAGTTTCTGCAGGCCACTTATAGTGCCGAGTCGATGAAAATCTGTGCCGAACAGAACCTCTACTACTTTAAGCAAGCCATTGCCGGCAATAAGAACTCAGAGAAATGCTTGGTCCACATGGCGCAGTACCTGGAAAAGATGTATGCAGCCAAATCAGATGCGGAGCAGAGCTCAGAGTCGGGAAAGAGCATGCTATTCGATATCATGGGGTACTATGCTAGGGCCATGAAAGCCGGAAACGATAGTATGTACCAGTCGATGCCACGCCTGCTGAGCATTTGGTTCGACTTTACCTCGCAAGTTGAAGAAAACAATGTCCCAAATATGTCGATTCAGCAAACATGTGCCAAAATGACGGAACTAGTCAGCAAATGCTGTGATATTCTGCCAACATACATTTTCTACTCGGCGTTCTCTCAGATACTAAGTCGAATCTGTCATCCATCGTTGGCGGTGTTTGAAGTTCTCAAGACAATTATTATCCTCCTCTTGGAAAAGTTTCCCCACCAATCGTTGTGGATGATCTTGCCAGTACTAAAGTCATCCTACACTATGCGTGCCAAACGCTGTCGCCTCATTTTAAGTGACAAACGTCTTTCTAAACGCGAAACAATAAAATATGTCGATGACTTTAATTCTCTGGCAGAGAAGCTCATCCAGTTGACTACAAAAGACACCGTGGGAATGGCACAAAGCGACCTAAATGTCCGAACTCTTGTTCCGAAACTTCCAAAGCTATTTGAAGATCCGAATTTTTCGGAGATCCTGCTGCCATTCGACAAGTACATGCAAGTGACACTCCTCAATGCCAATCGTTCAGGACAGCCAAACGATTTTGTCACCAATTCAACTCAGGTCAATCCCTTCCCCAACAAGCAAATATATATTTGTGGAATTAAGGAGGATGTTGTGGTGCTGCGATCCCAAGCCTTGCCTAAGAAGATAGTCTTTTTGTGTAGTGATGGCAAGGAGTACACGGCTATGTTAAAGCCCAAGGACGATCTGAGACTTGACTATCGACTAATGGAGTTCAATGCACTGCTGAAGAGGTATCTGCGTTTGGTAAGTACAAAATCACTAGGCTTCTTCAAAATCCCTTGTTAACTTACTTTTCTTGCTCAAGGATCCTCTAGCTCGCCAACGTCGCCTTCACATTCGCACCTATGCGGCGATCCCATTTAACGAAGACTGCGGCTTAATTGAATGGTTGCCAAACCTGACAGCCTTGAGAGTTATTCTAATGGGTATTTACCGGTCACGGAAACTTGGCATTCCCGATAAAGAACTGCGATCATTTATGCTGCAAAAGGAAGAAAAACTCGAGAAGAAGAAACAAGTTTTTAACATTCTTTTATCTCGCCATCCACCGGTGTTCCACGAATGGTTTATCTTCCAGTTCTCCACACCGCACAATTGGTATCAGGCTCGTAGTTCATACATCAAGACCATAGCTGTCATGTCGATGGTAGGCTATATCCTTGGACTTGGCGATCGCCATGGAGAGAATATTCTGTTCGACGAAACGAACGGTGAATCGGTCCATGTAGACTTTAACTGCCTATTTAACAAAGGCGAAAGCTTTAACATTCCAGAAAAAGTTCCGTTTAGATTGACCCAGAATATGGTACACGCCATGGGTCCCCTAGGCATTGAAGGTCTCTTCCGAAAGTGCTGTGAAATTACCCTAACGGTCCTGCAAAAACAAAAGAAAACCCTAATGTCTGTTTTGCGACCTTTTGTATACGATTTGAGTAGACTTGGAAAGAAAACCGGAAATAATATCGAAAAGACGGATCCACAGGCAATGGAAAATGTCAGTCGCATCGAGGAGAGGCTTCATGGATATGTAAGAAAATCGTCATTTAGTAAATAATTTGATGTAATAATATTTATGGTTTCTTGCAGGTTCAGAGACGAGGAGCAAATCGAATGCCATTGTCAACAGAGGGACAGGTGGAATTTCTCATAAACGAAGCAACTGATATTAACAATTTAGCGGTGATGTACGCCGGTTGGGGTCCATACTTGTAGTGGCTTAGCTATAATAATGTGTAAATAATAGTCTTATAGAAAGTAAGACTCATTCACTAAAAATTCGTTAAGTTATTTAATTTTATTTTGTTATTCTTCATTCAACTTGGAAATTATTAACAAAAATTTCAAATATTTTTATACTAACTTTAAAATTTTGTTTTAACATATCGTGAAAGTGTGAGATTTGTTTATTTGGCATTTGGGTAGTAAAGTTCTTATTCAAGTAACACCCATTGGCGAGCAGGGTCCTACAGTAGGGTACACGTACAAGGACACTTTTAAAAACGGATGGGATCGGGCTGCGCCAAAAGTCGCCATTTGAACAAAGACACCGAAATAGACAAACAAAAAGTTAACTGCCATTGACCAAGGTTACCCTGAATAACAAAATTGTGTATCGGCAAATATAAATTTATCAATTTACCTCATTTTCATAATCATATGCAATTATTTTAATTTTATAAGATGTCGTTTTCCTTTTACTGGTTAATGGAATTTTTTAAATAATTAAGTAAAATTGTAAAAGCGTGAGTTCTACACATCTTTTCTATTAAATGAGTGGATCTCCTTTCTGGTTGCTAAGAAGATATCTATCTATGCCACTTGATTGTTTTTTTTTATATAAAATGTATTCCAAATAAAACCTGACATCTAAAATCTAAAACACCACAAAACCCAGAACCACCTCAAAGATCCTGAAACAAAAAGAAAGACACATTACAACTGACTTTTAGCACCTTCCACCTAGCATACTTCCAAAAAGACCATGTAATTCAAAAACGTATAGAAAAGCAAGTGCTCCTGGCTAATGATAGTTTTATTCTTTTGGATGCAAGGAAATGGGCTTCACCACTGAACCAAATAACGATAAAACGTCAGATTTTCATTGAGTAGGCCAAACGATAGTTAACAATATTGACAACGCAGTTTGTTAAGAGTGACGCGTGGTCTCTCCAAAAAACCTATTGAAAATCAAACCTCAACGTGAATCACCCGATATGTAAAAAAATATGGTTCAATATAATTAACTGACCTTTGAAATCAAAATGCATGTTATTTGAAATTGCGTGAGCTCACTATTTGCACAGTCCATTTAAATGTTTGAATAAAGCTTTCGTATATTTTTACCTCGGCGAATAGAATCATGTAAGTGCAAATGCGATTCGATGACATGACTCAGTCAAATTAATGCAATTTAATCTACACAACATTAATTTTAATATGCTGAACTAATAGTAAATCATTGATGATAAAAGACTTTTTAAAAAATGACATGAAAAAGGTTGACATTTTCATCATGATGTTTAAATTTCTTTCAAAACTAACGCGAAATTCAACTACTTCAAAATAATTAATCTCAACTGATGTAGTTTTCTTTTCTTATCTCTTCCTCGTCAAATCAAAATAAGAAAAACAATTTTGATTTGATTGTTTTCGACTATTCGAAACCAAAAAGTATTGTACAATAATTTATTTATACAAATCCGAATGGGATAACTGCATCTTCTCATATCCACTAATAACAAATAAAATTTAATTTAATTTCCTTAGCTCGTTGTATTATTTCCTGTTGCCGCGAATTTTGGTTACTGCTGCAATAACGTCTTTCACTTGTGGAATTGCATTAATTTCAAGTGTTTTTGCATATGGCATCGGCACATCAACACCTTTTATTAAAAAACAAAATGAAAACATGAATTATAAAACAATTCAAATATAATTAAATAGATCATGATTACTTACCACATACTCGCCACACTGGAGCATCTAAGTGGAAGAAAGTTTCGTCTTCCATGACACGTGCACAGATTTCAGCGCCAACACCTGTTTTCAAAAATACGCATTCAAACAAAAACATAAAGGGAATTAGTTCGTTAAAGAAAGTATTTGTTTCCTGTTCGTACCGCTTTGTGGCCATCCGTTTTCGACTGTTACTAAAAAGTGGGTCTTTTTCACGGAATTAAAAATAGTCTCTGCATCTAATGGACGAATTGATCTAAGGTTAATAACTTCAGCTTCGATACCTATTAAATGACAACTTTAGTCAAAACAAACCCCTTGGAAGATATAAGTTTTTCGTTACCCTTCTTTGCCAATTCGGCGGCAGCTAATAAAGCTGTTTCTACACCCTTTGAGTGTGCAACAATCGTAACATCCTTGCCGGGCCTCTGTATTTTCGCCTTGCCAATTGGTAACACAAAGTCCTTGTCCATGACTTTGTCATCCACTGGGTAAGGAACACCATACAAGATTTCGTTTTCTAGAAACACAACTGGATCGGGATCACGAATAGCAGCTTTAAGTAGACCACGACAATCCTCTGCATCGTAGGGAGAGATTACTTTAAGTCCAGGACAATGGCTGTACCAAGCGGCAAAGCATTGTGAATGCTGAGCGCCTACACCAGCAGCCGCTCCATTCGGTCCACGGAACACAATGGGTACATTGACAACACCTGAAGACATGTAGAATGTTTTGGCAGCCGAGTTGATAATCTAAGCTCGAATTATAAAATTAAATTTTGATTTCTTGCCAAACTATAACTGAAACTAAAATAATATTTTCTTACTTGATCAATGGCTTGCATGGCAAAGTTAAAGGTCATAAATTCACAGACAGGCCTAAGATTGGCCATGGCAGCACCAACAGCAATACCTGCGAAACCCATTTCTGTGATTGGAGTGTCGATAACCCTCTTGTCACCATACTTTTTCCAAAGGCCTCTTGTGATCTTAAAGTAATTTTTACAAATTATTAAAAAATTGAAAAAAAAGTTTATTAATAGATTGTTAGGGCTAAATACATATACTATAACAGGGCATTCCTGGAATGACTGAGGATCAGATACAGATATGTTTTTGGATAGGATAAGTTCAAGTTTTTCTTAAAAAGTTTTTTTAAGAGACCACGATTCTATTGTTTGAATAATTTAAACAATAAAGAAGAAGGTTCACTCCACAAAACGGAGATCATAAAATTATATAAATTGTTGTACATAGCAGTAATGAAGGTTTTTGCAAATATTTTAGTTTTTATTTAATTTGTTTCTTTCTGCTATAAACTATTATTCTTTACATTTAATTGTTGTTCTAAAACTGCATAAAAAAGAACAATTATTTGAATAGTGAAAATTAATAATCCGTTGATTTAAGATTAGTTATCTCCGAAAAATAAAAAAGATTTCTCAGATTAAATTCAAAGTGATAAGTGGAACACAGATATAGATTCTTCGTGGCCTCTTCTCCTACCTAGTTACAAATAAGATTTCGATTTGTGCGGAGCGGTTTCACATGAGACGACAGTGGAATAATTCATCAAGTCGAAAACACACAATTAAAACATAGCACTTTGGATATACTAGTATACTTAAAAGATTCAATCAGTTCATAGGCAACGTTTTGCTAACTTAAATAAAAATTCAGGTGCAGTCAAGCTTCACGAAAAGCTGTGAATAACGTTATTAATATTCTAGTACTAATATCAACTATTCACAAAAGAGGGTGCATACTGAGAAAGTTTCTAATATCCGAGCGAAGTTTAAGCAAGGCAAATACATCAAACCTTTTGTTTCACCATGAGTCACTGAAGTCCGAGACATTAAGCGGATAACTAAGTTGATATTGTAATAATAATTATACCTGGAAGCAGTGGAAGGGATATCAGCTACTCAGAAGTTAAAATCAGACTGCAGGATTTTATTATTAGAGAAAGGTTCGATAATTTCACAAAAGAAATGTTTTCAACATAAAGTACTAAAATTCATAAACGCGAATTTGATATCGTAAGAAGGAACAAAAAATAGCTTCATAAGGATACATACTTATAAAAAATGATTTCTTTAAACTTTTATATTATTAACAAGACCTAACCGATTCCAGTCATTACGAAAAAGAGACATTGACACCATTAACGTCTTGCTTTGGAATTTTAATCGATTGTGGATAAAAAAATACTACTACAAATGTTAGCAATTGATCTAGATAATAAAAAAAATTAAAATTCATATAAAACATTACATATGTAGGTCACCATTGCTAGGAGTCCGAAACTCTTAAACTAAATCCCGAGTTACGGTCAAAAAGAAAAAAAGGAAAAGAACTTAAACCTAGTCGGTGTGAGAGGCCAGAATAAGTTATCTAGAAATCGAGTAGTCTGGAATTAACTTTTTGCACTAATAAATACGCTTACAAAAAAAAACCATATAAATTTGCACTAGTAAACCTAACTGCATTTTTTTAATCTTTAATACGTTTAAAACACGAGGGCAGTTTAAAATGTCCCATCTAAGAAAATTGGCCACTTACAGCACGTAAGAGAAGTTTAATATTGTGGAACCGACCATTGAATCAATCACAATCATGCCAATGAAAAAGAACTGATAAACTACCCCCTAGTATTTTAGAAATGTGTATATCTTATAGCAGAGTTTATTCAACTCGGAATCGGAATGCAATGACCTTCAAAATTCATGTTCATCTTTATATTTCGACCAAACTGAGGGAAGAAAATACAACAATTATACCACTCACTAATTTGTGTAAAGCTAAAGAAAGGGGTCGTGCTTTGCCCACGTGTCCCTGTCCACTCAGAGAAGATGGCTCTCTTCACTTTACTCCTATCAATTAAATGTTTATAATTACTTTCATTATCAATCACGGCGTTTAATTATTATTTATCATTTCGATTATTATCTTCCCAAATCAAAAGACCCCCAATTTATTATGATTTATGATTAAGCACAAACTAATACAGAATATTTGGTGTGTACATCAGTACCTCAGTCTATCATTGCGATAATGATAACCGTTATATGACAGTTTCATAACAATCGCTGCTGATTATTATAAACGAGATTTTCAGCTTTTGAAAGAAAAAAAAAAACTGAACAAGCTCCGCTAATCAATGAAAAGCTTTTCCCAATTACAAACACTTAATTATAGTTATTGAATTCCTTATTTGTACTTGTTTACTTTGCGCCACTAGTTTCCTTGGAGTTAAAAGAAGATACGTCGGAAGGCGGTACTGATAAATGATAAGAAATCATACCTTCTTATCCTAAACCCCCGGGACATTGCAAAACATCGAAATCGTACATTCCTTCAGTCGAGTCGTTTTATTTCCAATTATTTAACCTAAGCTAAATGTCGATGTCGAGCACATTTGCGCATGCCTGCTATCATTCGATTCAAACCTCAAACCGAGGAAGTAAACAAAGTTGTCCAAAATGCTCCGTTTATAGGGCGCCTTCTTAACAAAATACTAGCAAAATAATTTTAATTTCATGGTCAAATACAAATGATTACGTCGAACGCTACCGGCCGCCAGAATACACTCGCGCCGCTTCGCTGGCAGCGGCGAAAATCACATTAGATAACCTTACACTTAGTTGCAGTTCAACCATCAGCTCGACCGTCATCGTTGAAAGTGTTTACGTAACCACGAGAATTTTCTGCTTTTTTTCTGCAGGTATTCTTACCTTGTAGGCTCCGTCGTATTGGGCAACTTCCTCGCCAAGGATGAAGACCTTTTCATCGCGGGCCAATTCTTCATCCAAAGCGCTGTTGAGAGCATCACGAACGGTCAGTTGTTTGGCAGCTAGAGCTCTGGCAGTGGTAGAGAATGCACGACGGGCTGTGGAGGCAACGATTGGGAGCATCATGATGAGGATAAAAGCGATTAATTCGAATGCCCTTGAGGTGAATTAAATGTTCAGAGGATAAATCCTTGCGCTTTTTAATCGAATATTCGGTAAAAATTGAAAGGGAACTCCAATTTTTTTATGTCGTCGATTTGTGTAGTTTTTTTTTCTCAAACTCTCTTCAGCACTAAGGGTGAATGGAGGTCGATAAATAATTTATTCACGACGATTTATTTCACACTAAACTTTTGTGCTAAGCACTTTTCATATATGAGAATTGAAATGTCAATTATTTTCCGAAGGAGACTGACACTGACAGTTGTGAGTGGTATAAAATATCAGGAATTTGTCAAATGAAGGCGTA
The DNA here is from genome assembly GCA_905146935.1 of Scaeva pyrastri. NCBI lineage: Eukaryota > Metazoa > Arthropoda > Insecta > Diptera > Syrphidae > Scaeva > Scaeva pyrastri. Next base: position 133,698,601 of record LR989927.1, read on the forward strand.
GCCACAATAGTGTCGATGGCTTACATGTAATTTTATACGGTGACTCTATAATAAGGCTTAATACACACGTGCTGAGTTTTTGTGATTCCTTCTGAAAAGTTATGGTAATTTCTACAAAAATGGGATTTTTGTATCTAGAAGTCAAGTTTCTTGGTGACATATAATATGTAGTGGACGTTTGTCGAAATTAAAAAAGTTTTCAATCACATTATGCTCGTGTTGTTGAGTGGTCTAGGTATAACCTTAGGTACCGAATTCGATTGTGGTTACTCTAAATATGGCAACACTTGATTAAATGAAAAATGCTTATAAATACAAGTTCTTTGAAATGAAACTGTCTGACTAGAGAAAAACGAAAAATAAATAAAATTGTGGGATTATAGGAAGATGCTTTGAGCGTAAAAAAAAACTTAACATGTAAAAGACGGATTTCAAACTTTATATGACTTTTTGGAAATCCATAGTAAATTATTTGATTTAAGTATATCTATTAGATTTTTTAAAATTCGAAGTTCGTTAGTCTCCACATCCAAAACGAAAACACAGTGGAAAATATCGGTGCTGAGAATTATTAGCTATTAGGAAAATATGCCCATCGATGGCAAGTGCAATATGATAGAAGACTTAATCGAAAAAAATTAATTTATGTAAACACAAAATGGATTTGCAATACTTTGAAATTGAATTTGATTTTCTGATATCTCCTATACTTTTTCAGGATATGCATTTTTAATGATTTAATGAAGAAAGAAAAAACTTCCCTTGATTCGAGTAAACCCATATTTAAAGGAAAGACAAAGCAAAGACTTCAAATTTCCCATCTGGATTTGATTAAAACAGCTAGTATCTTCTGTTCTTCTGCTTTTTTGTTTACGGGCTTTATTGTAATTACACATTTTTTTATAAGCATTTAGCTTCTATACACATCTTTTGATCTCATTCTTGATATTACCCGTGGCGTGATGGTTAGTGCGTTGGGCTGTCATGCCAAAGGTCTAAGGTTCGATCCCTGCTTGTGCCACCTGAAAGTTTTTAGTTTTTACGGGTACTGCCACTTGCGATGAATTAACAAATCCTCCATGAGTAGTTCTTGTCATGAAAAGTGCTTTCTCAACAATTTAGCCGTTCGGATTAGGCATAAAACTGTAGGTCCCCTCCATCCCTGCCACTACTCGCACAACAGGTCTGGTATGGTTGAGAATTGTAAGTCACTCGGTCCTGGCTCTTTACGAGCTGTAGTGCCACAAAATGTATATTCTTGATATTTTAGCAAATATAATAATATATTTAAATTTATATAGTCTAATTTTGGTTTTACTAAAAGTGCTGAATGTAGTTCAACCCTTATATTTCAGTATATCTGCTTCACTAAAAATTTCGTTATTAGTGTACTGTAAAAGTTAATTTGTCACTTTTGGAATTGTCAGCTACTTACGTTACGTCTGTCATATTTCGCACTTTGTGCCAAGGAAAGAAAACAAATTTTTCATACATTTTCATCAACTACCGCAGTAGCCTTCGATTTCGTAGTTTCTCTAACATAGCGATAGCACTTCTATTCAATTCTATTCTTCCCAACCCAAATGGAGAACATTGACAAAGTTTGGTTGGGTCCCTTGCCCCCAGATTCGCCGTACGTCAAGCCATTCCGTTTCTATTTTGTGCAAAGTGGCATCGAAAAGAACTGGGATTTACTCAAAGTCCACGATAGTGTTGCCATAATTATCTACAACACAACACGGAATGCTTTGGTTTTCGTTAAGCAATTCCGGCCAGGTTTGTCCCTAATTAATTGCACATATACTCTCACAAATTATTGATTAATTTAAACTAATTTGTAATTTCTCCTTGAACCCAAATCAGCGGTTTACCATGGTGTGGTAACCAGCGACGGCAGGGAGTTCGGCGACGTAGATTTGAAAGAATTTCCGCCCAAATTGGGAGTCACTCTGGAATTATGTGCAGGAATTGTTGACAAGGACAAGAGTTGGATTGAGATCGCCCGCGAAGAGGTGCTGGAAGAGTGTGGCTATGATGTTCCGGTGGATAGAATCGAGGACGTGATCACTTTTAGGTGAGCCACCCCCAATGGTCAGATTTTTTTCATCTATAATTCGACAATTTGTTGTCTAGATCTGGAGTTGGTGCTTCTGGAGCCCAGCAAAAAATGTACTACTGCGAAGTAACTGATGCTGATAAGGTTTCCAGCGGCGGTGGTGTAGATGGCGAGGTGATTGAAGTTGTGGAGTACAACTTGGAAGATGCTCGCAAGCTCGTCACCCAGGGTGCTGTTAATAACAGTCCACCAGGTTTCCTCTTCGGAGTTCTTTGGTTCCTCACCAACAAAGCTCCCAAGGCGTAGAGATGCTATTTTATTCTTAAATCTTATCGGATTATGTGTACATCCGACTATTCCTGAAAAACCAAATGAGACAGCCAGAAAATCCATTCGTTAGATAACAACGTGATTTTATTTTATGATTAAAAAGAACAAATTATTAGTTTATATTAAAAAGAGAAACTGAAAACAAAAATAAAATTGTTGAAAGATTAAAAGAGTTTTGATTGTTTCACTTCAAAACATAAGAACATTCATTGTGTTTTACTCATTCTTTTAGGCTTTGGTGAGGGTGTTCTATGAGTAACAGTTTACTATCTGTAAATTACGCTAGAAATGCGGCATAAACCAGATAAGCAAACAAATAGTTGATTCTAGTAATGCAATAAGTAATTGGTGACTAGGGCCTGATTCGGGGAAGATAAGAGATGGAATAAATATGTTGTTTTATTCATAGGATAAATATAATTTTATAATTATTATTATAAATAATTAAAAGTACTTCGCAAACCGTAATAGGTGCTGAGAATGAACATGCGATCATAAACATTCCCAGTAATGAAATTAGAAAGAAGGTGGTTTTGCTCGAAGAAAGGGTAATTAAAATAAGCGATCGTTACACTTGTTTCTCGATATGGATGTATGTATATATATTATATACATGAAAATTTTATTTGAAAATCAAACCTGAAAGCTTTGATGTTAACATTATTCAATCCTCTATATATAAGTATGTATTTATAACTCAAGAACGGCTGAACCGAATCAGTTTATAGTCATGAATAAATTACAGGCTACATTCTATCCCGTTTAAGCAACTAGGACATGAACTTCGGTTATTCCACCGCTGCTAATTTTTAATAAACTTATTAAGTATACACATCTAGAAACTATGAAGAAATTGCATGAAACATCGAATAAGCAACATCAATAAATTGGGGTGAGACGAAGTTTGCCAGGCCACTAGTTTGAAATAAATCAAACCTTATCAGTGCTTAATTATATTTAGTGTAAATTAAGTTGTATTCAGATAGGTTGTTCACAAGAGATTACAACTATATGAACTGAGCATGTGCATCTTACTTACATATATTTGTATACAGGCCATATGAAGTTTTTTTTTTAAATTTCAAATAAATTGGTAAGATCGTATCGTCTTCGCAATGTTCCGCAAATGTTTGCCTTTCTAATGATAAAATATTTATCTTTAAAGTTACATAACATTTAAAGATGAGAGTAAACAATTATTTTTGCATTACTTCAATTTTTTTAAGATATCGAGTCCAAACAAATTGTATCGTTATCTGTAAATGTATTGAAATGAAAATAATATGAAAATATGTAATTTAAAATATTAAAAAGTAAATAAATATGCAAATACGTAACTGAAGTCCCATAAACGATTGATAAGAAGTTTCATTAAAATACTTTCTGTATGTTAAAGTTTATAGAAGTTGTGTTTTATCTTTTAAAGCAGTTGAATATTTTTTGAGTAATGTTAGATTAGATCGGGGCTAGATGGACATTTTTTAGAAACCGGAAGTACTACTAAAATATGGTTATAGTGTTGTTGGTGTGCACTTTCACTTGACCCGTTATGAGTATTGAGATACCAATGACAAATTATGTTAATCAATTCAGATTTGTGCTTAGTTGGACAAGCTAAGCAAAGTTTTTGTTTGTTTTTGATTTTAAATTGATTTCTTTACTTATCAAAAAGTCATGGCTCAACTAACTAATCAGGGGTTAGATATTATAGTTTTTTTCATAAGTACACCAAATTTCAACAAGTGTGCAAAAGATATACAAAATTTAAATCAAGATATGTCCATCATGTTCTCATATTTGTCTTTAAATGTGTTGGCAGTTGAAAGTTTAAATAATAAATTTGACAGTTCACAACTTAGCGGTTGTAAAAATAATGTTAGATGCGGGAAACATCTTAACCAGAAGTGTTCAAAACTCTAAGAGTTAGTATTTTTCCGACCATGACCGAAAAAGTTCCATTATTTTTGAAACAATGTTAAAACGATATTTTTGTTTTTTTTTCGTATAATACTCCCATACTTAACAATAATAGTTGTGAAAATGTATGACTTAAATTTAGTCGAAACAACAAAGTAATGAATCTCAGAAATAAAATAAGAATTGAACGAATGAGTTCGGATTCTTTCTTCTTTTTTTTTTAAACACGAAAGCTTATGCAGTAAATATGCACTCACAAAGCATCCACTAGCGGGGATGTAAATAAGCAAAAATGCATGTAAATCACTTAACAAAAAAAACGAACTGTTGTCGGTCGTTCGCTAACTGGGATCGTTACCACCAAGAGTTACTCTTCACCATACGCCAATCCATAACATCCGCGCGAGGATCTCTTTTGCCTTGTGAAGCATCAAACTGGTTTCCCACAGTTCACAGAACGATCGAGTTGAATGCATAGCAGTGCCATCGACTTTCGATGGATTTCGCGTCACACGGTGTATGTAGATACACTGCATGTATCACGCGAAATCCTTTCATGTACCTATGTGTTTATATATATATGCATTCATCATATAATGTATGTACCTATGCATATTGTTATTTATAATGAAAAATACACTGGGAGAAAAATTTTGTCATTTTCAAATGATACTCGTAAAATGCTGAGTAAAAAATCACAAAACTAATCTTCATTTTATGATGTTTTCCATTCGTTACAAAGATCAATTTATTTTAGTTAAAATCTGTCAAAACGCAAAACAAAATGGTTGACTTTTGATTGATAAATCAATTTTGCAATAAGACACAGCCTTATTACGGTTGCCAAAGATCAATTAATTGACAATTGAAACATTTTGTCAATCAATTGATACATCGGTATTATGAACTCGAGTTGATCATTTTTTGATCCATTGTGAACAAAGATCAAAAATCTATTGTGAATAGTGCCTATTTACTTAAGACAGCTGCACATTTTAGTATGTTTGGGATGGATTGTTGCCTTTTCGTTGGCTTTGACTTGTCGTTGATATCTAAAAATACATTAAGGAAGGCTTCTTTCGAAAGTCTAAAGTTTTGAATCAATCTAAAAGCGAGCCAAATTAGTTTTTGTAATGTAATTAAAAAAGGTCTTTTATCTACATATGTACATATGTTCAGCCAAATTCATGCTTCACATCGCGTAATTTTCTTTGAATCTTTGCTTGCTCCAAAGTATTTTCTTCTTCAATTTCATTTTCACCGAAAAATAGTTCTATAGTAGACATGCTTTTGGCTTTCGCGATCCGTAAAATATTTTATCAACAAGGAATTTGTGATTGACTGAAAATTTGATAATCAACAAACATTTTGACAACCATAATACCAAGACTGTCAATTTAAATCATTCACAATAGATCTAATTTCTGAAGAGCGTTCACAGTTTATCAAAAATTTTGATTTTTAACAACGATAATACCGATTCATTTTATTGATAGATATCAAATATCGTATTGATCTTTGACAACCGTAATAAGGGTGACAGTTTGTTCTTTTGAACTTTTCAAATGATCATAAACTAATAAACGTCAAAAATATTTATTTCGTTGATTTTGAAAAATTGAAATGTCAATATTTTTTTTAGAAAATTGATTCATGCACTATGTATGATGACGTTGTTCTACTAAAGAGGATTGTCACAGTAAAAATACGCTTCGAGTAAACTTGTGAAACTATATACATTTATGTACTTGTTGCTCAGGATAATAAAGATTAGATTTCCTTTAAAAAAAGATTATTTATTTTATTTATGTAAGTTCAGGAGAAACTGTAGAAGAAGCCATCAAGTTAACAGCCTTATTACGGTTGCCAAAGATCAATTAATTGACAATTGAAACATTTTGTCAATCAATTGATACATCGGTATTATGAACTCGAGTTGATCATTTTTTGATCCATTGTGAACAAAGATCAAAAATCTATTGTGAATAGTGCCTATTTACTTAAGACAGCTGCACATTTTAGTATGTTTGGGATGGATTGTTGCCTTTTCGTTGGCTTTAACTTGTTGATATCTAAAAATACATTAAGGAAGGCTTGTTTCGATAGTCTAAAGTTTTGAATGAATCTAGAAGTGAGCCAAATAAGTTTTTGTAATGTAATTAAAAAAGATCTTTTATCTACATACATACATATGTTCAGCCAAATCCATGCTTCACATCGCGTAATTTTCTTTGAATCTTTGCTTGCTCCAAAGTATTTTCTTCTTCAATTTCATTTTCACCGAAAAATAGTTCTATAGTAGACATGCTTTTGGCTTTCGCGTTCCGTAAAATATTTTATCAACAAGGAATTTGTGATTGACTGAAAATTTGCTAATCAACAAACATTTTGACAACCATAATACCAAGACTGTCAATTTAAATCATTCACAATAGATCTAATTTCTGAAGAGCGTTCACAGTTTATCAAAAATTTTGATTTTTGACAACGATAATACCGATTCATTAATTTTATTGATAAATATCAAATATCGTATTGATCTTTGACAACCGTAATAAGGGTGACAGTTTGTTCTTTTGAACTTTTCAAATGATCATAAACTAATAAACGTCAAAAATATTTAGTTCGTTGATTTTGAAAAATTGAAATGTCAATATTTTTTTTAGAAAATTGATTCATGCACTATGTATGATGACGTTGCTTTACTAAAGAGGATTGTCACAGTAAAAATACGCTTCGAGTAAACTTGTGAAACTATATATGGTACATTTATGTAATTGTTGCTCAGCATAATAAAGATTAGATTTCCTTTAAAAAAAGATTATTTATTTTATTTATGTATGTAAGTTCTGGAGAAACTGTAGAAGAAGCCAAGCGAAGTCTTAACAGATCGAAGGATTTTCTCACAGTGTATAGAAAAGTTCCTAAATTTCTTATTCTATATTCAAAAAGTAAACTTCGAAGACAGAATAGTTTCTGAATTTTGTTACAATTACGATAATTAACACGTGTTAACTTTCTGTACGCATTGTTTTTCTTTAAGTGTATACATTACCAAGAGATGTGTGTTGACGCTGTTTTCTTCATTCCCTTCCCTTCCCGATGCACTTGTTATTGCTTCATTTTGCCTGTCTTCTCCGCCGCACATACGTACGAACGTACACGAGTTACCAGTCCAATCTGCAGCAGTATCTCGGAAGAGTATTTTAAGCCAAGTAAATGACCAATCAACTTTACCATCATAATTTGTTACCATATTCAAATTATGTACTCCGCACTTGGACGTGTTAACAGATGGAGCCGCCACCACCACCGCGCCGACTACGTTGCCTTAAACCGCACGGACGCGGACAGCGACGGATGAAATCCTTGTTCCAATCAAATGGAACATAGTACTTAATAATTAGAAATCAGGTGGCACCGCATTGCACAGAGCATAGCAGATCGATGGCGGGCGGGCGATGGGGTACGTTGCACGATCGAATGCCACCGATTGAATTGGGATTGGGAGTGAGATTTCCATTTGCATTTCCACCAACTTGACGTGAGATTTCGGGCCAAGCCGGGTCCCAAAATGAAAACACCATTGAATCAGATCTCACACGGTTGTGGTAATAAATTTGTTTATCGCAATATTATTATCATTCCGAAGGATTTCAGCTTCCATATGGACTACCCAAGACTCAAGAGCTCATAGACGAGGCACAGCAAAGAAGAAGACCGATATCGGGCTGTCCATAGAAGGCATGTGTTTACTGGATCTACGAGCGTTTCGTGCACCTGGCTATAGGTATACCGCTAGACTAGACGAGTTTGTCCATATGGAGTTCCACAAGGAGAAGCTATATACTCGCAGTTAGTTACTTACTCGAATACGTTCGACGGCGCGGCGACGACGTTCGACATTCGCCGTTCAATTTGGATTAGTTTTGCTAGGCCGGTAATCGGGCTGGACGGCTATTGCTGTGCCTGGGCTTGGGCTTGATACACTCGTATAGTCATATATGATGGTGCTGCAATTCAGACAATTACCAGCGCTGCATTCTTGACACAAACATAAATATTTAACACAGGTCTATAAATCCGAAACCAATTAGCCTCGAATTGATATTACCTTAAATTGGTTGGCTCATTTTGCGCCATCATGCATCGGTTTGGGGTCCGTGCGCGCGCTGCTGGCTATGGTTTCACTGGAAGCTGCAACAGAGCAACATAATGTGGGTTCCGGGGATAGCCAGCGGAACATTTAATGATGTGCTCGGTGATGCATGTGTCGCGTCGTAGCTTCGCGAATCTCTAGCAAATCTTTGAGCTGGGTCTACTCGTATTCCAAAGGTCCCATAAGCTTCCAAGTCGGTAGGTATAGGTTTTTTATATGCTTTTCACCAAAAAACATATTCCGCCGAACAATAGAAATCGCTGAACATTACCGTTCGGCTGGCATTGTTTTCCTTTTTCATTAAACAGCAACAACAACAACAACAAAAAGTGGATACGCGAGGAGGTAATCCATTTATGGAGATCGTTGGGTTTTTGTTACTCAAAATGAAGTTGTTGTGTCCTCTCTCCTCTAATAAAGATGTAATTTTTTTGTTTATAAAAAGCCTCCTAGATTGGGGACATGGCGAGTATCTATGCATGCCGGAACAATTTGGATCGATTTTTTTGTTGTTGCTTTAATTTAATATGCCATACTGTACATAATGTTGTTATGTTCCGTTGTGGGGACATTAGGTCCTATCAACGGTGCGGCGCGGCGGCGGCGGTGGCGTGTTAGTTTTTTTTGTTTGTTTTATTTAAAGTTAACATTTTATTTAAAATAAAAACATTGACAGTTTTGGTGAAGGGAAGTTTCGGTTTACAAAGTGATTTTGAGAGCCAACAGCCGAACCGATGTAATCTAGCAAGAAACAAGGTTCTATTTTTTTGTGTTGGGTTCCAAAAGCTTAGGAGTAAAATCTTTTTTGTGCCTATCAAAGTGACGAGAATAAAATCGTTGATAGTTTCTCAAGCTGAGTTTTTAAAAAAGTGGCTTGAATGCTCAAAAAAGATTCGGGCGCTCAAAAGCTAGAGATGGTATTCTATTTACATTTCAGACCTACCTACATGTGGTCCTGATTTTCAACGAAAAATTATGTTAAGCCATGAGGACCATTCTCACGGCAAAGGCTATATTACCTAGCAAAAGTGTCGCATTCTGGGGCTCCGGAAATCCAAGAATGATTGTTAAAAAGTCAATCCTCAGTGTGTCACTATTTGGTGCGGGTTTTAGACTGATGGTAATGGTGTGATTGGACCTTGCTTATGTATTTGAAAATTGTACTAACAAGCTATGATTAATGATTTTTCATAGCTGGAATTGGAAGATATTGATGTGAACGACAATATTATTTTTAACAATTGGCCACCGAGATCTACACCTCTGTATTATATTACCATTTTTTTTTACCAATGCCAATACTCACCAATCGCTTCAAAAATTTTAATACATACTAAAATATGTAAGGTAATCGAGGATATAAGGCCACAGAAGTCTAAATTGGTTATGTAAAGTTTGATGAAAAGGATAATAGCTTAGAAGAACAGAAATTCGATACTATTTTTTGAAACTATTACAGGCTGATGTGTCTGATAACTTTCGCCAACCTTGTTTAAATTTTAAGAGCATGTAGAAGTTCGCACCAGACTTCATTACATTCACACGTTTATTCCTTCCTGGATTTATATATTCTGCTTAAAGACAACATCTTTCTTATAAGCAAGTCTCATCAAAAAGTGAGCATCTCAGCAAACGATTGCAGCTCACACTAAGCTTGACACTGAGCCCTCCGTACGATATTCATTTGTGGAACTTTTGTAATACCAACGGTTACAAAAACATTACAAATTTTATTTCACGTGATTATTTTGACAAATACTAAATATTGGTGCTGTTAACTTACTCATGGTTGAAAGATAAGTATAGGTATCTACATCATTTTTTATTGGAATTTTTCCTGAGTTTTTGAATATTTTTAGGTTATATTTTGTAAACATATGCTTAATAGACTTTAAAAATAATCCTGAACAAGAACAATGACGCTGTTCTCAAATATTAATTCAACTTTTTATACTATTACATCTATCAAAACCAATTAAGATCATTTGTGAACTCTTCCATAAAGACTATTTTCGACAGATGATGTTGGTTCAATTTAGACTAAATAATGTGTATCGAAATTAATCTTTTGGAAGGGTTTAATAATGATCTAAAGTTGTTCCACTAAACATCAAGTGTTCATATTTAATGGATCCCTATATGTAGTTGTAATTTATCCCACAAAACAATATAAGATTTCATTAAGAACAAAATGTCTAAAATAAAAAAGTGCGTATTCGCCACAGTGTACTACATTCGTTTTGTAGTCCTATTTAAATTTACGTCTTATCTATCTATCTTCTTCTATATAGGTATACTAGCTGACCCCGCAGACGTTGTTTTGCCCTGTTTTTCAAATTGTTTGAAAGAAATTGCTTTTAAATCTTCATATCCAGGTTCTTATAAAGTTTTGGCATTCATAACTTAACCAATGAGCGCAATTTTTAATCTCAATTCGATTAATGACTTGAAATTCTGGAAACGCCATTTATTTTTTTTGTTTGCAAAATAAGAGCGTCTCCTAGATCCTTTCTCTTCGCATACAGCACTACATCATAGGACCATGAACAATAGCAACTTATATGATTAGATTTAAGGATTCAAAAAGCCTTTACAGAATAGATGGCATGAAAATACCAGCTCCAATCTAGCACAAAAACCTATAAATGCACCTTATATTTTGTTCACTATGTTTCCCTTGTAGGTATTTATGTTATGTTACCAACTCTTTCGAGAAACGATGGATTTAGGTACTGTGGCCGTTTTTGTCAAAAATTCAATTCGACCATTCTAAAATTCAATCTTCAATGTAATGACTGTTTTGTTAACAGTGCTATTTGGCAAGTCTAAATTATTTCAATAAAGAAATTCAGATTTGAAAAGTGGCAACCGTTTGTCTTGATCATACTTCCAGGAGGACACTTTTTGTATTTTCTTATCGATACTAATAAATATTGATGTTTAATGTCAACTGTGACTATCAACAGTCAGTTAATTACTTCAAAAACACGGCAGGCGTCGAAATTTAACACCATTCATCAAATTTTGTAAGACTTTTAATTTCGTCAGCAATTTAATTTAAAATATTGAAGGCAAAAATATTTTTTCAATATATATTATTTGGCATAGTACAGTGTTCAGTAGTGCAGAGAAAAAAAATGAGCCATGGTGTGTTAATTTTCATTGTTTTTAAGATGTATTCGGCTATTCGGGGTGGAGACAAATCCAACGAATCAATAACCATGAAAATTGGTTCAGCAGATCTCGAGTTATAAGTGTTGTAACAAACCCGTCTTTGTTTTATATATATATATAAATATAAAATAAATAATAAATAAGAATATAAAAATAAACCCTATTTTCTTCTGGTCACGCTATAACTTCAGAACGGCTAAACCGATTTCGTTCATCTTTCTTTTAAATGTTTTCTAATGTTTCGTAGAAGGTTTTTCAATAAAAAAAAATAAAGAAAAGTGCACAGATACTAAGAAAATTAAAAGCAGATTGATACCCTATTTTAAACATTTTTAATGTTTGAAATAACTGCCAGTTTGATATATCGGAAAATTTATTAGAAATAAATAATAATAGAAAGGGAGCTTTAAGTGTTACCAAGGCTGTCAAATTTTAGTTTTTTTTTAATAACATTTATATGTTTATAGGGAATAATAAGAATTTCCAGAAATCTTGAAATTGTAAAAATATATTTCAATAAATCTTTTTCTTAAGAGTTTAAAAAAAAAAACGATATACATACGTATATCTTGTCCAAACTAATTAAACTCAATTTGATGAAATGATGGTCCCAAAAAGATGCGTCAAAATCAAAAGTATGTAAATCCATACTGGAATTATGCAACGCTTGTGGTATCTTCTATAGAAAAGGCAAAGTGTTTAAAATGAATGACTTCTATGCAAAAGAACTTTATCCGTACCAACATATGTATGTATATCGTCAATCACTGTGGACTTTATTTCCCAGCTTCAGTTGACGGAAATACAATCTCAGAAACTTTTGACACAAAGACAAATTACATTGAAATTGCATAATTCTTTTTTAATAATCGCCGATGGGAGCTAATTAAGTCGGACTCTGCAGCCAAACAGGAAACAAAACGCTCAACATACACAGCCATCGCCAATAACTTTTAATTAAGATCCAGGTCACTTTTGGTTTGACCACTAACTAGCTAACAAACTAGCCAACAGACCAAACAGACCAACCGACTAACCAACCATCAAACAACAACATGGATCTTTTCTCATCGAAAATATAAAATCTTAATGACCCAACCGAACCCTCGTCTGTCCGCGTCCGTCCGTTGCAGTCTCGTCACCTCTACAGCCGCTCAGCCACCGCCGTTGTCTCTGAGAGAAAAATGTAGATCCATTTAGCAGCAAAAAAGTTACATACCTATGACACATCGTGCAGGCTTCCCGTGTGTAGTGTATGTTACATCCGATACAACTGTGCCGCAAATTTGTACCATCATGACTGCAAGGCTCTGCGTTTGGCTCAACGAAGATGCACCAAAACTAAACGACCATCAACTGGCCGCGACCGCGACTGAAACTGCGACTGCGACCGCGACGAAGGCAGACAGACAGGTAAAACCAAACGAAGCGAATAAAACATTTTTCGCATCTTAACTCTTAAATGCTGAAACTTTCTTTAAATGCATGCAATTAGAATGGCAGGACTTATCTCTCAGTCTCAGTCTCAGTCTCAGCCGAAGTTGAAGCCGCTCCCGCAACGGGCGGGATGGGCGGTACGGCCGGGAGGGCTATAAACATAGTTACAGCTTCTACAAAAAGGCCATGGCTGGTGGCTGGTTAACATTGCGCTTGCTGATTTTATGGATGCCCATGTGTCCATCTAGTCATCTGGCCGTCGCCATCGCCATCGTCATCGCGACGAGGGCTTCTCCGCTGTTCGGACCAGCCAGCCCCACGTGATGTCATAAATCCATATCGATATGACATTTACATGTACTTTAGCGGCAGCCACTACACGCTGTTGTTCATACCTAAGCACCCGGCCAAAATGTGTGGAAACATACCTGAGTCCCGGTGATGGTGATAAACAAAAAATCGACAAAAAAAAAAAAACAGGCCCAACTCATGGACGTATATCTCTGGCTATAAATATCGCGCGATGACTTAGGAAGAGATTCCCTGGGCTGATAGTACGCGCGCTTTAAGACGCTTGGGCTCGGGTTCGGGCTCGGGCTCGCCACGGCTAAGGCATGGCATCCGTGTGTGCATCTATGAGCTGCTGCTGACGTGATTTACGTGAAGTGAAATGCACGTTTACAATTTAGTGCAAGCCAACCGACAACAAAGTGAAGAAGAAATAAAACATATTCTACACTTCATGGGTAACACCTTTCGTGCTCTCTTTATTAGGTCTAGCCTCTTCCATCTAGCCATAAGTGTCCCCTCTTTGGCCGCAGTTCCGAGTCTGACTTGGCTGCAGCCAGTGAATCCATCTTTTCCACACTAAGCTCTGTATACCTATCTAACTGCGAACATATATACGATTCAATTAACTAATGTGGACGGTTACACCGTTCGGTTGGACGTTATGGCTATGATGGCAGGAGCAGGAGCAGCAACAGCAGTCAGCCTTAGCCAGCGCTGCGACAGCGGCAGCAGTTAGGGGCTGTGCAGTGTGCAGTAGATGCAGCAGATGTAGCAGATGTAACGAAACGAAGTTTTGCATTTTCATACTGACAAGGAGGAGGATCTCATTCCGGTCCTGATTTCGTGCGAACGAGCGCATATTGCAACGAAGAAATGTTCGACACGTTCAAATACTCCAGGGGCTAGGATTTATATTACTAACATTACAACACGTATCCAACATAAGCCATGTATTCCCCAGAATAACGATGGTAAACTCTCGGCCAAAGACTATATGTACTTGTACCTATTCCTAGCCAAGCCTAGCGTATATTCGAAGCCTGCCTATAAATGTTGTTGCAAATGGAACAATGTGTTATATACAACATTTGAGTACTTACGTTAAAAAGATGAATTATGTGCCTTCGGACAGAGTTTGATACTTCCATTTCTTGGAGCTATCGGCAGCGTTAATCGTGCTCCTTTACGGTATAATTGAATGTCGTTGAAAGGAAGAAGAAGATGTTTTGTATTTGTAGCTGCGAATCCTCATTTTTGCTTGAGAAACTGTACAAGATTCATTCTTATGTTCGAGTCGTCCATCGTCGCGTCGGTCGTCGTCGTCGTGGTTTGAGTTATGAGGTTGATTTGGGCTAATCCGATAGCTAAATCAGTCTGCTGACGTGTTTATGTACTAAAGGCCTAGTTCTTAGGAGGGGTTATTTAAACCAGAGTTAATCAGCTTTTAATACCTGAAATAGAAACAGTTTTATATAATAATATAATTACACACATTATGTAGATTAAGAAGTAGTTTTTTAGTGAAGAAGAAATAAAGAAATTGCGGGATGATAAAACTTTTTGAACTTTCTATTTATTCAATCTTAACTAATGAACTCAATTTCAACTTTTTACAATTTTTACTGAAGACATAAAATGGTTTATTTTTATTTAACTTACAAAGAATAGGGTTTTTTTCTTAATCGTGAAACGAAAAAAAAGAGTTTTTTATTTGCTACATCTTTTGCGTTGGGCGCCATTTTCAATTTGAGAATATTTTAGTTTTGTAATCATAAATCATTCTTTTATTTTTAGCTTAAGAATAAAAGTAAATGTATGTGTATTGTTTTAAACATTTTACTAACGGTGTTCTAAATTTAAGTATCTATTAAAACTTTGGTTTAAAATAGGGTAACAAAAATCTTGATGTTCAATTTTAGTTTTTGAATATACAAAAATTCACATTGAAATACAAATTTTACGTTCGTTTTTTGTATCCCTTTTCTTTTTTTCAAAAATCGTCCTTTCGCTTTCGAGAATTAATTATTTTTAACGTCAAAGTAATCAGACACTTTGTAAATGAAAAAAAAAAACTCTAAATTTGGATTGATTCTCTTGATTGAAGCTTTGTGAGAATGTTGCCAAGCATGTTTTTTTTTCTTGAATTTTAACTTAATCTCGAAAAAAATAATGAAATTTGATCTCGCTTAAGTAAGTTTCCTAAATTCCTTTCTTGGTAAATTAATTTCATAAGAAAACTTTTGAGAAATATAAAACAACAAAATATTATTTTTGATTTTTCATATGAAAACACCACAACAGGAAAAAAGAAATGTCTCAGATTAATATAATAAATAAGCATAAAAAATAAATAAATGATGTATACAAAATTAACCTTTACTGTTGGATGCATCAGAAGACTTGGTGAGATCAAATTTACGTTTTTCGGTATTAAAAACTACTTCGGCTAATATTCAGTTCCAATTTTAACAAAAAGCTGAGATTACAAGCTAAAAAATATAAATAACTTTCTCTCAATCATAAGAAACGTCAAAAATAAACCACTTAATGAATTTTAAACCTACTCTGAACTTAGCCAATCACTTCCACTGTTGTCAAACTTAATCAATAGATGAACATTCAATTACACGACTTTGTCAATTGTCTGAAAATATAAACCTTTTTTAGAAAAAGGCTTTGTTATTCATTAAGTTATTAAAAACAGTAACAAATGGAGAGCTTGGTTTTTGTATTATTCTTACAATACTTGACACCAGCTAATAAAAGTCTAACCCCCAGTTTCAAAGTGGTAGTTTAAACTCCAGTTTTAGTTTAAACTTCAGTTTAAGAATTTATTCGGTTACACAGTTTTGTTTAAACTGTAAACTCAGTTTATTTCGCAGTTCAAGTTAACCGAGGGTATTCTGCCGTTTAAGCTCCAGTTCAGCAAACAAAACTGACATTTCAATTTAATTGAATGGGGTTTGTGGGGAAAAAGTTTTTAGAACGTCGCGAAATATTAGCTTTTTTCAGAAAATATTTACTTAAAATTAAATTGTGCATTAAAAATTTTATCGCGTAGTGAAAGTATTTTAAATGAACTAAAAAAAAATCTCTCAAGATTATGAGCAAAAAAAAACCTTTCTTGTTTATCCTTATTTGTTTACCTCAGAGGAGGAAAGAATGATAGAAGAGACAAGGATAGATAGTTAAAAAACTTCATAAAAGTGATGTCTGAACACGTAACGTCACATTACGCATTTGAACGAAGTTTAACTAAACTAAAGTTTAGATTTGATTGTGAAACCGAACGAGTTAAACTAAAAAACTTGAACGCAGTTTAAGGTTCAGCTGAACTGAAGTTTAAACGCTCACTGTGAAACTGGGGGTAAATCTAAATAAAAATCTGAAAAGTGGTGTATATAAATTGAAGCGTTTACAAAATAAAGGACTTATCGATATTACCAAAAGTTAGTATAATATGCATTCAAAATTTGTTACTTATATGTCATAACTTTACTCAATGTTTCAAGACGAATTACGAATTTCAGGTGTTTAAGTTTTTAAAAAGGGCCTTAATAGACGACACCCAAATCTTAACGCTTGTCTTAAAACTCGAGTTGTTACACCCTGAGTTTTTCGACATCGACTTTACAACAATTCATTCATCTATACATGCATTTGATAACAGACGATGCAATTTGTCAATTTTTCAGAATTCCCATTTTGGTCTTTCAATTTTTTACATTTATTTAGCTTTTTCTTACAGAACCTTAAAACTTGTTATAATCAAAAATCATGAAAAAAAAATGTATTTGTCATTTTATATTTTCACAATTACTCTTTACTCATTAGTTGAGTGTTTTTTTGTTGATAATTTCATGGAATTAATTATAAAGTTTATATATGTACATGTGTAGATATACATACACATGTACGTAAATTACAAAAAATAAGACTTTTTTTTTGAAGAAAACTTAATTTTACTTTTAAGATATTTTCGATTTGGCTTTTACAAGTTATAATTTTTTACGATTAAGCAAAACTTCAATGTTCAATTGTGATGTATATTTATGTATATGGAAAAATGAAAAAACCGACAGCAGACAAATATCAATGCATTTATTTTATTGCAATTTAATCTTTCAAAATAAATTCTGACATTCAAAATCGAGGCATTTTATCTTTTCTTTGAGTCATTCTAATGTTGACATTATTTTTCATGCCAATCACTCATCTATTTACAAAATTTCTTAGGGATCATTTATAGTTTCCAAGAAGACAAACCCACTCGGAGTGTCACCAAACATCAAACTATAAAATTACTATACATTTACATACATATATGTACATATACATATGTATGTATGTATGTATCACGAGCACTCACTTTTATTTTTATTAAATAAATATCAGTCTAATCAAACAATTCAATAGAAATGAAAATCATCTCTATGCTGGTTACGTAATTCGATTGCCACTGTCATGTCGGTCGGGGCTGGACGACCAGGAAGAAGAGAAAAACATAAATCATAAATAAATATTTGCCAAAAACCCACGCGCCATATCGCCACCCTCTCCAAAAACTTGTCTCGTCCATTTAAAAATCATTTTAAGTGACATCTGCTATTCAAAAGTGGGATTTCGGATTTACCGCGGTCGAACTCTATATACTTCCATATCCGGCAGTTTTAGTGTTTGCTTAAAACAAGATTATTCATCAAGTGACATCTGTACAAGTGTTAATTTCGGGGGTAGTTAATCGAAATAAAATCAAATCGGAATTGCGGTCTTGAAGTGGTTCGATATGATAAGCATCTGCCCTCGACC
The DNA here is from genome assembly GCA_905146935.1 of Scaeva pyrastri. NCBI lineage: Eukaryota > Metazoa > Arthropoda > Insecta > Diptera > Syrphidae > Scaeva > Scaeva pyrastri. The sequence goes on from LR989927.1 coordinate 133,716,774, forward strand.
GAACAAATTATATCTCAGAGGGTTGACGTTAATTTTAGGGGAGGGGTTGTGCGTTGTTTTTTTTTGGCATCTTTGCTGTCGTATAATACCATTATTACCAATTATTTGGCACTGTAAGACTTCAATTGCGATGAGATGATAGTGTTTATTAGAAAAGAATTAAAGCCGATAAAAATAGAAAAGTTTAAATTGAGTAATATATTCGCGTGTATAGCGATTGAATCCACTTGATAGTATAAGCGTTCGAATTAAAATGAATTAAGATTACAATGAAGATGGTAATTGGGGGAAAAATAATATTGGTACCAAATTTAAAGGCAAGCTTAGATCAATAAGATCTAGGAGTGAGATAACAGAGGCATAAATAGGACAGCATTCCTTAACAAACTTATCAGTTTCTGAATGATGTTTTTTAACTTTACTTTTATATAGAAGCGATTAGATTTTTTCTTTTTAAATTGAACTAGTTACGAAAAACTAATAATTTTAATAATTTAAATTGGAATTGGGATGTAAGGAATTGTTTCTTTCCATTTCTCCATCATAAACCTTCTGATTTTCTGTTAAATATGGTACCAATAGACAAACCAACTTTCAATCTGCTAAAAGGTATCAAGTGCTAAAAAGTTTAAAATTTTTGCTTGACCAAATCTGTGTTTTTATCTTCCAGATAATACTATGAAGAACTTTACATTTTTCCAACACGCAGGTACAAATTCAAACGTTGAGATGTCTCCAGACCGACAGTTTAGAATTAAGAACTGAATCTAGACTTTAAACAGCGGCTTTCTTTTAGAGCTACTGGTCTGGTCACTCTTCGGTTTCCTTTCGACCTCCAATCTTTCTTTGTTGATGATGCTTGAATTTTAAATTGATAAACTCGGTAGATTGCTAGCAGTTATAAGAATCCGTAGGTACGATAAACGTTTTGAAACCCCTCGTGAGACATATTTGGTTTGTGGTGCAATTTTTGTAGCAGTAAAGGACCGCCTTGGATTAGCCTAGAGTACCCATAACCACTTAGATTATTCATCAACCACTGGAGATATACTTTTGAGGATGTGCAGGTTTCAAAAATATCGATTTGGATTTTAATAACTTTGACATTAATATTTCGTGCTATGAGTAGCGACAAAAGGGAAGAAAGGATCTGTAATTCTGAAGGATCAATACAGCTTTCCGGAGTCTTCTAGGTGGAGTTTCGTGGAGCCTGCAATAAAATTAGAGATTGCCAGTTTATAAACTTTTGACATCTTAAAAAAAATACAACCAGGGCTAATGACTTTTTGATATTTATAGGAATAAGATGATAGTCTTTTGATTCAAGTCTGACCAATCTTTGATACCATTATTAAAATCAAAAGGGTAGAGTTACCTCAAAAAATCATACCTCAAAAAAAATGTTTTTCAATAAAATTGACATCGTTACTTGTAAATAAGGATCATTTCGATATCACTCAGAAATCAAGCAATGGAAGAAAACGTCTCTTACAACCCCTTTCGTTTATCTTATGGAGGTCAATGGTCTTTTAGTAAAAAAGGAAATCGATATAAGGTATGTCGTATCATCCTTTAAACCTTATGTAAGATTACTGAGTCAAAAAGCATGCTTTCCTTGAACTTTCCTATTGTTTTCTGAGATCACAAGAGATACATGTCATTGATTATGGTTTCATCGAAATACCTGGGACCATTTAGAAGCCTCATCAGTTGTTGTAATGCATAGGTACCTACATCTCCTACTTACTTCACAATTGTCCTCCGAACTAATTACGATACACAAAAAGACATATATGCATAAAGAAGATTACAAACAAGACCAAAACAAAACATCTCCAATGTCACTTTTTCAAAATGCCATCAGTTTCATCTCCCGCTGCTGTCCTGTCCTGGTTGTTCCGCATTCGAAATTGACTTTTACAAATGTCCTCCTTCAACTTTGTTATTCACGACCTACTATCCAATACCTAGTCAAACAAATAGCAAGTAGTCCAAATCGAGTCCCGTTCCATAAAATTGCCCATAAAGTGACCGTAAGTAAGTTAGGTATCGGTATAGGTACTCTTTTGTAAATACTAAAAGATTCAAATAAAACACTGAGTTCATTAAATGAATATGTACCAAATAAGTATGACATGGTCATAATCCTCGTAAAGGCATCTGCCAACTTTATTATGTGTGCCTCTGAATGTAATGCCTTAAGAAGGAAGCAAATCACCTACGCGTCGATATAAGTGCATATACATAACTTGCAGTATTCCTCCAGAAATCGCATCTACACGAGTACCTTTAACTGCTTGGCAAGTAAATTACCAATAACTGCAACCATCCTTATTTCGCAATAACTTGTCCGACAGAACAATGCCGATGCCGACAGCCGTTGTATCTATAAAGTTTGTAAGTAGTCTGTCGGTCTGCAAAGACTGCCAACACGGCCGGCAGCAGTGGGGCGGTGCGACGGCGGTGGTGACCACCAACCAGAGTAAACTAACTCCACTCCACTCCACTCCAAGTCCAATAACCAAATCCGAAGCCAACTCCATCTCCAATCGACCATTTCATTGTTTCGTGGTTTCATCGTTCACATTGGAAGTCAATAATGTGATTTGCATTGTACTCCGCTCTCATGGTAGTACTCGTAGGTTGCATTTTATTTGCAGTGCAGTTCTGCAGATCGGTCAGCGGAAGAGTAGCCGATAGCTTCACTTGCGGCTTTGCCAATAATGATATTCCATGCTTCATTGCCCTCCATCCAAGCAGAGTCGACCGACGACGACGACGAGACAAGACTCACAAGACTCAACAATCTCAAAAAGTCGAAGACACTGACCGCACATTTTTTCGGTTTACATTTGCAAGTGCAAATATTGAGCATCACTCTCGCGATTGCTTGACGAAGCCGAAATTGATTAAGTGATTTAGCTTTAGCCGGGAAACACAAGGTGGCGATTTAGGGGATGAATCATTTACAAATTTTTGGGGTGACCATATTATACTATTTTCATATTTCATTATTTCATATACATAGTTCTTAAGGAAATATAATAACAAATTTAAAGAAGGGTAAGTTTTTTAAATGCTTTTTACGGAAACATAATCCGCATTGAAGTCCAGCAAGGTTTTGTTTTCGATCTATGATGAGACTCATCCAAATAAACCTCTTCAGCACGTTGTACTGTAATTGGCAGTTTGTGCAGTTGCGACTTCTTAAAACAACCGTATGGAGTCGTTTTTAGGAGTGACGGGTGAAATTATTAGAATGTAGCTATTTCTTAAAAAAATAAGGCTGAGACAACGTTGCTGCATATATACAGCTCAATGAAAACACATAATTTTTCCCTGAAATTGACACCCGAGATCTTCACAATATTTAGCTTCAAAAAGACGATACTCCTTGCCACATTGTTTCGGTTAAAAAATGATATCACCCTTCGGACCAGTGAATTGCCCAGCAGATCATGCGATATCATACCATTAGACTTTACCCTTTTGGATTACGATAGCTAAGACTAAGGCAGGCTCAAGCTTTACACACAATAATCCTTTTTATCCATTTTTTTAAACTAACGCTATAATTCACAAAATAACAGTTGTCAAATGTATACACGTGTTTTTGAGGGATAGGGATACCTAAATAGCGCCATCTATGTGTCAGTCTACGTATTTTTTTTAGAGTGTGTAGAGGTGTATGTATGTACACTGCCAATTACTAGGATGAGGCCACATATTTTTTAATCGATTTTCGTTCTTTGTACCTGCTGGAAATTTCGTACCCATACAAATTTACTACATTTGAGTAGGTAGATATTTTCTTTAAAAAAAGTAATAAAATTAAGGGGTTAAATAGAAAAGACTGTTGGAATTTCCCTACATTAATTAAAAAGCTACTTAAAAACAGTATGAAAAAGTGCGTCACTTGGATGAGGCCACATGAAAAATCTTATAAAATATCAAAAAAATGAAAGAAATGTTTACAGTTTTTGGTTTTCAAACATTTATTTAAGTTTAAGTTTTTTATTTATTTATAAGTTTTTCTCAATTAATAATGAGTTTGGAATGGAATCATAAAGTTTTTTTAAATAGTCAAGTGAAATCTCGTCCCAGGCATCACGGATAGCTTCAATTAAGGAGTCCTTGTCTTCAAATTGTCTACCGCCTTCATAAACTTTTCGAGATAGCCATGCCCATACGTTTTCGATTATGTTCAAGTCCGGTGAATAGGGTGGCCATGGCAAAAGCTCTACGTTTTCTGATAAAATCCAGCTTTTGACAACCCTGGAAGTGTGGATGGGGGCATTGTCTTGTTGGAAAATCCAAGGCAGAGGTCCAAAAATATTTTTCATCTTCGGAAATGACCGTTCCAACAAGCATTTGTAGCTGTTTCCGTTCATTGTTGTAGAAAGAAACTCCAACTCGATTTTGCCATAGTAGGTGATAGCTCCCCACACCATAACACCTGATGTACGGCTGTGATGTCTTCCCAAAATTAGTTCCTCTTTTCTTAAATCATGGAAACAAAAGTTGTAACCATCGGGGCCGTCAAGGTTAAACTTTTTTTCATCCGAAAAGACAACGCGTTTCCATTGACTGCTCCAAGAGACATGTTCTGTTGCAAAGTTCATTCGCAGCTCCTTGTGTACTTGCTTTAGAACAGGTTTCTTTTTGAGTTTTCTTCTCTGGATAGTACCATCTTTTCTTATTATCCTTCGGACTGTCGAAATACTGGCTGATACTCCGCTTTTGGACCTTATTTTAGTAGCTGATTGAGTAGAATTTGAAGCAATACGTAAAATTAACCGCTTTTCTCGGGATGTTGTTGCTTGGGCTGTACGTTCTTTTTGGTTTTTTCCATAGTTTTGAGGATCAGCAAGATAGTGGTTTACAACTGTCTTACTTCTGTTCAGCTTCCTTGCTATTTCTCGGCTTGAGAGTCCCATTTCCTTGAAAGCATCGATTTGTCCTCTTTCTGCCACTGTCAACGTCTTTCCGGAACCCAATTGTAATTGAAATTTAATAAAAAGAGTTATTTGTAAAACGTTCTTGAATATTGCAACCAAAATTTTCAAAAAATTGCTGATGTGAACTTCTACAACGAAATATTCGCAATGGCCTCATCCTAGTGACGCACTTTTTTATATCCTTTTTAGGTAGCCCATTCATAAATGTAGGGAAATTCCAAAGGTCTTTTCTAATTAACCCTATAATTGTATCACTTTGTTTTAAGAAAATATGTACCTACTCTCATGTAGTAAAATTGTCCGGGTTAAACAAATTCCAACAGGTAAACAGACCGAAAATCGGTTGAAAAATATGTGGCCTCATCCTAGTGATTGGCAGTGTATATTTAAATATTTTTTTTTAATTTGCACTCGAAAATAAAATACTCTCTTTCATTATAAATAAATTTTCATCCTGTCCTTGTTTCATGAGAAAGGACCAATATAAGACCTAGACTTTTCTCATCCTGGTAACCTAAACAAATCCAGTGACCCGATTAGATTGGCGTTCTTAGCTGATCAAATGATTCGATATCCTTTTATTCCTTAAAGGAATGATCGCTATTTTAAAAATCCAGAAACTATGACTTAGGTCTCCAAACATTTTTCGTAAATTGCATTGAACTCAAAAAAAAAAAGTCAAACTCCAAACATAATTTTGAAAATCTTCACTGTTGAACAAATATTACATGAAATGGTCACCATTGCAGACATACACATCAACCCTCTCCCCGAACTCGACCCGATTCCGATCCTAAATCCAATTGACATGCATTCGTTATCGTTTTCGTTGAATTTGAAAATGTGTAGATGAGTGGATTGTAATTAATGCTATTGTTAAAAAAAGATACTCGAATTCGGGTTAAGGGGTTGTAGTTGTTGTTTTTATTGTTACTTGACACAGATACACAGTACTCGTATGTATTAAAATTCTACATCATTTTTATTCTCGGATAAAAGGGAAAAAGTTAATGATGCGTTCCGGTTTTTCGGTTTCGTATAGACATTAAAAAAGTCGAACATATGAGAGGTTCACATGGAACTGTATCAGTTGCACAAGTGTCATCGATGAGCGTCCTTGACACACTTGAATGATATAGACTCTGACGATGGCGGTCCAATGAAACAAGTTCTCACCCCTTTCGTATAATCGGAATCGGAATAGGCGATGTGAATTGTGCAGTGCGGTGCGAGTTTAATGAGCCGATGTAACCATTAAAAAGTATCTAAAAAAATGAACCTGCAAACATGATGTCATGACCAAAAGATGAGTGTATAGGAAGAGCCAGCGGCACAAGTGTTATTGCAACAGGATACACCTCACCGCTCAACGGATATTTGTATAATTTCTCGGTTTCATAAGGGTGCCAGATTGCGGTAATTCAATTTGAATAGAAAAAGTGTGATTTGTGACAAATTTTCAGATGTGACCGTATCCTGTCGAGAGTCGATGTTGGTGTTTAGCCCACCCCTGCAATGATATGTACTCGTAGTTTGTTTTTCCATGAATGGTGTATTCTCTGGGCCATACAATGAACACTACTTCCTGATGATGTCTCAAAAAAAGGGAGTCCTAATTATTATAAAGTTGAATGAACAGATGCAATCGCGAAGGCTATATTGTGGGTTGGGTTCTTTTTCCGCACTTGTCCAGATGCAGAGATGAATAATTTTGAATTATATGCACATGTAGCTATATGTGCATGGAAAACAAAATCTGTGAAATTGAAAATATGGATACGTTATGTTACTTAGTTTGTTTAGTACATCCGGTTTGTATTTGAGTTTATAGTTTTCATCCGATTGCGAAAATTTGTTTTCATATCAAGATTAAGCGATGGCATTTTACACCCAAAGAAAAAAAAGGACAATGAAAGTTTTGAGCAGAAAGTTAAGAGATATAGATTAGAAATGGGGGTGATTAAATCTTAATATTCCAGGAAAGACAGTCAAAACGAGATGACCTATTTCCAATAGAAGTCTATAGATAGAATAGGTAACAAATGAAAGCTGTCGATATTGAAACATTTTAGCTTAAAATTGACTCAAAAAGCATAAAGGAAATTGCATTTGTTATTCATTTACCTCGGCATTTGTAACATGAGGGGCGTGGCATCTACCAGGGGCGGATCCAGAAAAAAATTTCGAGTGGGGTCCAAAAATAACAATTTGAAAATTTTCGTTTATATTGTTGTTGAAAACTGTTTTTAAAATAGTTTTGAACGAAAAAACAAAATAGGAACTTACGGTTACAAAGTGATATTTAATTTTCTCTTGCTTTAAGCAAGAATGTCCAAGATTTCATCGCTGGACATATCATTATCTCTGTGAATATTCGTAGGCGCTAAAAGGTGGTAGATCTATCACTTAAGCGGTAGAAGTCCCAACTCTGTCATTACATTACTTGCACCAAACACAGAATAAGAACAGAGAAGAAAAAGGAATAATGAATGAATATAGAAGATAGAACCTTGTCCTTGTTTGTGTTCTATGAACTGAGGTGCGTTCAGTTTGTCGTTCGGAATTGCAAATAACTACGATGTGTAACCATAAAATCGTTCGGAAATGAATGGTTGGTGTGTCAAATAGTAACTATTTCTAACTATATCCAACTTATGTCTAGGAGGTGAGTTAAAAACGTTGATCTGTCAAAGTCAAATGTTTGATTTATACAATCAAAATATAAAAAAGCGAAATATTTTCCAAAAATAATAAATTTGATTTCTATTGGAAGTCATTTTTATTTTTGGGGTGTGCAATGTAACAAAAAATGTTCCTTCCATTTCCATTTTAAAAATATTAAAAATAAGTATATTTAATTCTTGAAATCAAAATAAAGTGTGTTTGTTTGACGGATCAACCATTCTAAATAAAAACGAGTTCGTAAATAACTTCAACTATTCCTAACTATGACACTTGAACCAACATTTTTGACATACAACTACTTTTTATTAAAAAACGGGCATCCGAACATGTCCAAATAGTGACGGTTTGTGAGTATTAGCAAAGCAAGCATAGGTACTTAAATGGACCCATTAGTTGGAAATGTCCCAACTGTAATCCCATGCAATCCAATAAGATTAAAATTAACATGAACAGAGGTTTATTCTAAAAAAATACATTTTTCTGCACAAAGAATTCAAATATTTCAAAATCTTTGTCTTCCGATAACATTTTATTTATTAAAAACATAACGAATTATGAAAAATACACTAATCAACACTTTGAAGTAAAATTGGAAAGACAGTTTTTTTTAGGATAATCACAAATATCATATGGATTTAGCAAATTGCTAAAAGTTAAATCTGGGTTTTCCGGATTTTAACATTAAAAATATGTTAAAAGATAGTAAAATGTTAAGATCGTTTAAAATCAGCAAAAACATCTTTTTAGCTTAGCAAATTGCTAAAAATGGATTTAACAATTTGCTAAATCGTTTAAAATTTTGCGTCATTATTTTTAAAGTTTTTGCAATCAGATCACTTGATAAAAAAATAAAATCTCATAAGAAAACATTGATCCTATTTCCAATTAAATTTGGTCAACTTTGTTTTAATTCTTTTGGTAAAAAATAGTTTACACAAATATTCGTCTTACTGCAGTCATATTTCATCGAGGTCAGATGTCAATAGTAAAACTTGGAGAGTATTTTTTTTCTGACCCGATTTTCTGATGAGCCACACGTCGCAACCTACAACGGTTTCCACAGCGATAGGCATAGGACGTTAAGAGATAAATATTAAAAACTACCAAAAATGATATGAAAGAACAATAAAGACGATTGGAAATAAAATTATGAGTGTTATTTGGAATATGAAAACCAAAAATGTTCATTTAAAATTTTCATTTCGGGGGGGGGGGGGGGGGGGTCCGGACCCCCAGGACCCCCCTCTGTATCCGTCGCTGGCATCTACCATTTTCAAAATATTGTTACATTTTGATTTTTGAAGTGGAACAAAAAACAAAATAAAAAATTTAAAACTTTTCCATCGCAGAGTCTGAAAAAAATCTGTAAAAAAGATTTAAATCTCTCTAAAACATTTATGAAGTTTTTTAAAACAATTATAAATTATGACAAAAAGTTGTATTTATAAACTATATCTTAGTTACAAGAAAGCTTCAATAGTAGGTTGTACCTTGTACCTGTCATTTAGGTCAGGTACAAGGTGATTGATTGAATTAAATATAAAATGCAAATCAACTTTCATTAAAAAAACTGAAACATACTTGATAGAAGTACAATTTAGTACGAAACTTTTTTACAATTCACAATAAAAACATTAAAAAATAAAAACAAAGAATAAGTTTCTTTCTTGAAATGTTTCCTTAGTTGGATTGTTGGAGTTTTTTTTACCTCTATCTCTGTCACGACCCATAGCAAATCGAAGTGAATGTATACCTAAGAATTCGGTCTACGGTCCCTTAAAACTGTGAAAAAAAAAAAATAAAACTTGTACGTCAACGAAATCATGTGCGACCATTTATGTTGTTAAATATCGCGATTTTTGTAATATCAGAAGGCAATCAATAAAAAAATAAATGCTGTCTTCAACATTCGTTACAAAATATCATTCATAGAAAGGGGATTCCTCACAGAATAAGTGATGGAAAATACTGTGTGATAAAAATATTATGAAAAGATTCAAATATTAATTTTTAGTATTTATTGTAAAATTTTTGCAGCCCCCTAAAAAGTGCCGCCCGGGGCGAGCCGCACCTCCGCACCCACTACGCTACGCTACTGCGTCTTCTTAAATATATTTCCATAAAACCTGAATATATGTATGTACACATATGTATGTAAGGTATATAATACACTTAGCGAAGTTTTAGGTCGCATACTTTTGAATTTTAAGGTCACCACAAGATCTCAAAACCCCACATTTTTCTATACGCACTACCCGCGCACATATTTTAAAAATGAAAAACATTAAAAACGTTGAGATACAGTTTCTCAAAAACTTAAACATCAATTTAAATCGTTGGAAAATTGAAAACTTCAACTGCTTTAATTTTAAAGCATAACTCCATCCAACAATTCCAATGTCGAAATAATGTTTAATTATCTTTTACCAAAATTTTGAATACATTTAATACGAGTATTGATACATTTATTAACATTATAAATTTCGTTAACAGTATTGGAAAACAAAAAAAAAAAATTATTTCATTCTTTGTCAACTTTGTAAACCCCCACACCTATTCGTGTGTACATTTATTTTTGATGGAAACAAAAAATCCCCAAACTCTGTAATCTACAAATTTTTGCATTTTTCCCATTGAAAAAAAAGAAGAAGAATTTTACTACAAATGTTATCATCTCGTTGTTCGTAATAAAATTGTGTGAGGAAGATAACTCACCTATAAAAAGAATTCTCAAAGTCGTTTATTCATCACAAGTCAAACGCATCTGTAAGCTTCTCATCGGCTTATCGTCTATTAAGTAACTAAAAAATTATAATTAATTCAAAATGAATTTCAAAGTATTGATCGTGTTGATTTTTGGATTGATTGCCTTATCAATGAGTGCTGTTGAAGCTTTCCGTGACACTGGCCGTGGCAGATTTGGTGGAGGCATTGCTGGCGGAAGAATCCCAATTCCAACAACACCACCATTCAATCCTTATCCAAGGCAGAGACATTTTTAAATTAAAATAATAAACTATAAGTAAATGGAATTTTTGTAATATTTATTTAATTCAATGTTTTATTCGAAATAAATTATTGTATAAAATTTAAAATTTTTTCTTGTTCGTTTTTTGAGTTGTATATGTATATGTATGTATGTAAAAGGTTTTTGAACAAAAGGTCTCATTTTAAAATTTGAATATTTGGACAGCTGTCACTTTTAAAGCTGTAATATTTTGACACTATACAAGTGAAAACTACGTTATTTCTAAAAATGGGAGTTTTGCGTGTTTCAACAATTCATTTTAATTCTTAATTTCATTACAAAACTGGTACAAATTTTGCAGTCAAATTTTTAACTGAGCCTTATTTAACTTAGATCGGACTGTGAAAAAAAGATTAAAATGATTTCCTGTTCCTAAAGGAATAATTTTAACTCTTACAGGAAATAAGCTTTTGGGAGCCGCATTCTTGCCTTTAATTTCAATCAATGCCCCTGTGATGGTGACCCGAAAATCAGATAAATGTGACCTGAAGGTTAATGGTGAGGCCGTTAGATGTTCCCGCCATTATTGGACTATTTTAAAGGATACATTGAAGTCAAATCAATAGTTCCAATAGTTACCTCTGAGAAAAGCTGCATTTCTGTTTGATGAAAGCGTCTAGTACAACGGACGTTATTTCGCGTAACTTTAAATTTCACTTCAGGAGTCTGTTCCCGTTTCTACCCAAAAAATGTACACAAAGTAACAAGGGAACTCGTATAACATACATAGTTCCTTTCCTCTTCTTGATTTTTTTTAAAAAATAAGATCCAAGAAAATAATAATAATTTCGCAACATTTAATTAAATAGAAAACATCAATTCACTAGATGCCCAATCATTCGTCTGCTGCAAATATAGCTAAAGCAACAGCCCCACAGCATCATCATGCAGAAGAGATATCACAATATCACCAGGAAAGGAGTAGCAATCGAAGCTGGAGTTGGAGTTGAAGTCAAAGCTGAAGCAGCCACAGTCTCAGCCAAACCAAGCTGAGCTGCCTCAATTTCATTTCAACTTGCGCTGCTGGCTTGGCTGCTTAGTTTTTCTCGTTATAACTTCAAGAAGCGAATGAATTATGGTAAATTAAGAACCGCGATTATAGATTAGTGGGTCCGCATTTCGATATTTTGTTTCAAGACTTCAGAGCAGCCCAACAGGAATACCTATAGATGCATCAATATACCATACAGCATACAACATCATCAGCAACATCATCAGCGCGCAGTAGTTTAAGTTTGAATTTGAGTTTGTGTCCGTTGTCGGAGCAGGAAGTGAGGAAGCGGAATGCGTTTTCATTTGAAATCTTGTCCAGGGCATCTTCTGGTTTCTTAATGTTGACTGCTGGCTGAATGTTGCGATGAACGAGTAGGTATATATAGTAGTATAGCTAAGCTATTCCCCATCAGATCCACTCTCTTCAAAAATGGGTTTGCTTAGGGATAGCGACGATATGATGACTGCGGCTGGTTTAGTATATTCTTTAAGTGCGGAAGAATAAGAGGGGCGCAAATGCATGCACGCCACCACGCTAGCCTGGTATAGAGTATAGACGGGACAGCAAAGCTCTCTTCTCTTCATTGATTTCGTGATTCACTTTAATGAAACGAAATCTGATATGGAGCCAGTTCGAATTATCTGCATTTATCCAAAGTAATATTAAATTTCTCATCACGCCTTTCTCAAGCAGCAGCGTCCAAAAAGACGACCGACGACCGAAGACACGACGACGAACGGACAGACGGACGGACAAGCGGTCCAACTGTAAATGCTATAGGCACAGGCGCGGATGCCCAAAAAGAATAATGAGTGTGGAAGTCAACATAAAGTCTCTTTTGAGTCTCTAAAAGTCGTTAAAGTTTGAAGCCATCGATAAATTGACGATCTAGTACTTTGCTGATAGACGCATATTTGGATATTTCACAAGCCACGCCCCTGCGTATCATGAATCTTGTAATAGTTTTTTTAATTTATGTCGACTTATAGATGGAGACACATTACACAAGTGTACAATGCAGTAAAGCACCTTGCACATGAGTTGCCACCTGCGAATGCGAATAAATTTTGAAAACCACTTTTGCGTCAAATTATCTTTTTTTAATTTAATTTAAAATTTTAAATCGAAACCAGTGCGTGAAATTAGTTTCTGTAAAAAAAAGTGTTTTTATTCAACTGACAACAAAATACATCTGCAAACTGTCAATCAGTTGATCTGTAGTTGAAACTTAAAGATCGAATTCCAAAAGCGAGTGACTCGTGATCATTAGCAATTCATAGTTTGTAATTCATACTAGTATGTCGTGTACAAGACCGAGGTGCAAGGTGCAAGAAATTAAGAATAACTGATTCAGTGACCCCGTTTTTCATTTATCGCATGTGTCAAAATGAGAAGTGACAGGTAAATACCGAACATAATAGTGGGATATGACAAGTAGATGGAGCTCTTGATTAACCAGTTTCTTCCGATTTTCTATAATGTATCAGGTGATTCTTGAAATCTTTAAACAATGATAAAAGGCAGAAATATTGTTAGAATATCATTTCTGGGAACAAATGTCATCGAAGTTTTACCTGATAAGATGTCCACTTTAACTGCATTCCACTATAAATAAGGACCAATATGAAGTAAAATAGTGATTCGTAAATGGCTGAGGATTGTATTTGCGCTATGTATGGAAATTTGACTCATTGAATTTATTTATCATGACTTGCTTAACATTACTGAATAGAAATGTCAACACAATTTGACGTTCTCAACTGTCAAACCGTAAACAACAAACAACAACTATCTAAACTTTCTCGTACAGTTACACATCATAACTGAGTAAAAATGACAGCGCTAATGATATTTTTTGATTTATTTTGACAGGTGACAGGAGTAAAAATTAAATGTCAAAGTACAGGGCGAAAATCGGAAAACATTAATTTTAAGCACTCGCTTCTGACACTCATGTCGTGTTCAACGTCATTCTAAAAGAAATATGGACTGATGACGCGGTTTGCTCAAATACTAACAAAATTTTGACTTTCATAAGGATGCTTTTAGATTTTATGTAGATTGGTACAGTTATAGCTTCGTCAAAGTTTTAATTTTCAACGACCTTCACTTCATGCAATTTTCTGACTGGATGCAACTTTTCAGCTAACCCCCTAAATAATTATGAGAAAATCCGCATCTGACTTTTACAACACTGCCACACTATGACTATTGAAAGATCCGTTTTTTAGCGGAGTATATTAGTCTTTGCTTTTGCTTCCACTTCCCCCTCAACCCGCACTGAGAATCTGTCTGAGATCATAAATTGAGGCCGAAGGATTTTCATTTTCTTCAGCATCTTCTTCAACTTTTGTGTATGCAGCTTCTTTGGTTATTAAAGATACATTTCTTTATATGAGAAGGTGAACTGCTGGCTCGCTATCAGATAATTACTGCAACACTCTGGAAATTGCGAATCCTTCCATCACCTCCTTCCTCACCTATACTCAATTTAGATATCTATTCCAGCTTCAACCGACAGCACTGCACCGCCCGCCGCCGCCGCCGCGGCCGACTCCGAATGGTTTCGAAGACTCAAGCCCAAAATAAAGAGAAACCTCATCAGGGAGCAGCAATAAGATCTAATTTTGTTTTCCGGTGGCATAATGAAATCAAAAGGTCGACATTGTTGATTCTTTGGGTAAGTTTCCACGTTTTGTTTTGGAAGGCGGTGTGTGCGGAATGCCTCATGCCTTATGCCCCAATATCTCATTTGAAGGGTTCAAACTTGATGTGATGCTTGAGTGTGGCTTGTCTAGTTTTCAACTTTCGAGGTAATCTCTGAAGTAGGAACATCTAATTGCAATTACATGCGAACTTACATAGTGTTGCTGCTCCAAACTCTGGGCCATCAAAGCCACAGGTACAAGTATGTGTGTATACATGCAGATGGATGCAGATAGACACAACTGATGGATACTGGAACGACTTTCTGCTGCCTGGTTTCGGATTTAATTGCTCCTCCAGCTGCTGGGTGGATTGGGTGTAGGTGCCTCTACCTATACTAAAGGAGCAAAAAAGCATGACCGGCGATATGGCTGCGGCTGGTGTTGTTTTGTACTCAATTGCGACTTGGAGGACTTTTTTCCTATGTTGTGAGCTGTGCTCCATCTTGACTGGTCTTTTTAATTTTCTACGGCCATTACCTCTCGATCATCGATTTATGGAAACAAAAAAACCCATTTTCATTTTCCTCCCATTGGTTTCATCGTCGTCGAACGGTCGGCAGGCTAGAAAGAAAGAAGTCCAAGCCAGCAGCAGCGCAGCAATGGCGATAGACAGTTGATGCTGCATTGAGATCCATTGGCTGGGTCTTGGAACAAAAGTAAAGTGGTTGGTGGTGGTGGATGGAATACTACTTGTAGTACTCGTACAATATGCTGGTACTAGTTTTTCCTCCGTCCGGTCCTCGATGTTCAATGACTGCTGAACTGCTGCCGCATAGCGGTGGAGCAATTTTCCTTCGGGTATAGATCGTGAGAATCGATCTGCCAACCTATTATATGTGGGTCAAATTTTGTAAGCAATTCTCTGTCGGTTGCGGTAGTGAACAATTTAGTGTAATTTTTGTTTTTGTTTTTGTTTTTTAGCCACACCCATAAAGTTTAATTGCACATTTCTAGAGAAACTGAGGGTATGCTGATGCACTCAAAAAAGTTATGTCAGTGATCGGTGAGATTGAATTCGTGATGTCCTATTGGTCATTTGGAAGATCTCAGCATAAATGGAGATTTGAAAATTTTGAAACTACAAAAATATTTCAGTTTAATGAATCAATATAGATTTTATAGGTTCGTGTTAAGTACAAAAGTAACGATCTTCTGTAATAAAGTGTGGGGTTCTTTACTTTTGATTGAGTTGAGTAATTTAAAATTTTGTGAATTGAGCCTACAGATACAAGCCATCATCAGATAAGCATATTGCCAACAAATACGATTGCAAAAAGATTACAAGAACGTAGAAATTTAGATTAAGCTAAAACTTTTGAAATCTGCTAAAATAGAAGTACTTTTAATAAGCTTACCATTATAAATGAATTTTAATAAAAGTTGTACAATAGGGCGTATGCTTAATTTTCTTTATTACTTAACTTTTTAGCAAATATTTTTAATCTCTTATTACTGTTTGCATAGCTAAATGTTTAACACCTCCTTTTAACACAATATGTTTGAAGTTCTACAGTATTTTTTATTCAGTCGAGATGACAAAATACTGCCACAATGTCGGTGGAACTCTTCTAACGTGAAAAATTGTTTGTCAAGATGAAAATTCCAAAGCAATGCAAAGTGAAACATTATAATTCGTGATATAATTAATATTGTTTCAATCAAATTTCTTAAAAATGTATCAATCGAATGATTTTGTAACTTCTGAAACTAAAATAAGTTTAAAAAATACATAAATTACATCTTACACAACTTTTTATTTCCTTCCCACTGCAAGATATTGCAAACTTTCTGATTTACTCACTTGAAAATTCTAACAATTCCTAAAATCCTAGAATCTGTAGTTTGTAAAGGGATATTTATGTGTACTTTCGGGATAGTTTTTGTGTCGTTCTTAAGAACTACCAATTTTAAATGAATTTTACTTTACTCATGTTAATTTGTACAGAATTGATATGAATTTTAAATCTTGTTTTTATTAAAATAATTAATGCAGTATGACACGCTTTTTTATGAAAATCAATATTAAAGTTCTTAATACTGTTGCTAGTTAACGTCTGTCAAAAATATTCAATGTCAAATTTTTAGATGAAACAATATTATATAATAAATTTTGATTTAAGGGAACCACCCAAAATCGTGAATTCTAAAAAAGCGGATGTGAATTAGAACGTTTGGGTTTGCTTACCGAGTTCTGTTTTGTCAAAAAATTGGAAAGATAAACAGTCAGGTAAAACGTTTTTTTAAAACCTCTTTTCTTATTTTGTAGAGTTAAAGTTCAAAATGTAAGTAAAAACAAATACAAAAGTTATTACTCATTAGTAAAATATTGTCTGTTTGTAAAATACAGTGTAAGTACATTGTCAAGTAATTTGCAACAATTATTTCTGTGTTCTTACATTCATATCAAAAATATTTATCAATCAATTAGAATTCGAAATGTAAATGTTATCGCTTTATTTGTAACATTCTAGCCGTTTTTTTGGCTGGCCACCCAGCCTTAAGTACACTTTCTAATCTAACCAAATAATTTTTTGTTTTATCAATTATACGGTCCCGCCAAAATTAGAATGTTGGTGCAGTGTACAAAGAAGTATTGTTAATTAGTAACTAATATAAAAAGAAGTGTTCCTAAATAACTGCTCTAAAGGGATCCCGATTTGCAAAGAAATTCTTCATTCATTCTTCTTCTTCTCAACTTCATCTGTTGAGAGATCTATGTATTTTACAGGAAGGATTATATTTATATCGAATACACTTATTGAAGTTGATCCACACCCTTCAGCTTACCCCTGATGACCAATTGTTTATTCATTCTTCTAAGGCATTTTTGTCCCTTAGTATGCACTTACAAAAACGTTCACAAAAACCCAAAGCTTCTCTTTAAGAAATTAAGAAAAAGCAACAGTAAAATTTGAAAATAAATTCGACAGAAAAAGTTTTATTTTACATTCCCTGTGGAATTGACGCGGTTAATACCGCAGAAGTTCGGTTCTGTTAGATCTGCTTTATACATTTTGTTTTTGTTAGTCTGATACTTAAAACTCGACTTTTTTCAGAAACCCAAATTAAGACTAGTAGTAAATATTATATACATCAATAAAGTGTTCGGAAGAAATTGCATAAAAATGACCCTTTCAAAAGTCACTCCCAATGAAATTTCAGAATTTGAGGCAAAATTTAAAAAACGTCAGTTCGTTTGGGAAAAAAAATCTTAAGCAACAATACACAAATCAAATGTTTTCCACTTTGAAATAGAGTAAAATTAAATTTTTATTAAAAATAAATTCTGTCAATTTTATAACTTGCAGCTGTGAAGATGAATAAATAGCAGTCTTTTCACAAATATTGTTGAATGCTTTCTTTATTTTGGTGCCTATCTCCCACACTAGCAATGAAAGCATTCAGTGAAAGTCCAAATCTTAAAACTTAAATAATCAGAAAATTATAAATGTAAATGTATGCTAAGTTGTTTCAATTGCAAAAGATCGATTTTAAAATGAACTCAAAAACAGAAGCGTACTTAATATTTATTGATTTATTCTCTTTTATTGAGTTAATTCATCACAAATATTTTTCCATACTAATCCATACTTCCATACTCCATACTAATATTATAATATTAATACTTTAATACTTTAATATTAATACTTTAATACTTTTAATACTATTAATACTTTAATACTTAATACTAGTAATACTTTAATACTTTAATACTTTAATACTTTAATACTTTAATACTTTAATACTTTAATACTTTAATACTTTAATACTTTAATACTTTAATACTTTAATACTTTAATACTTTAATACTTTAATACTTTAATACTTTAATACTTTAATACTAATATAATACTTATAATACTTTAATACTAATTAATACTTTAATACTAATATTATAAATGCGAAAGTAACTCTGTCTATCTGTCTGTCTGTTACTCTTTCACGCCTAAACGGCTGAACGGATTTTGTTGAAATTTGGTATGGTGATAGATGATAACCTAGAAATGGTCATAGGCTATAAATAATCACGCCATCGTTCTTAATAGGCAGATAACTAAATTTAGTTAGTGATTTTTAGTCGTTTACAAATTTTGATGTGAAGTTGAGGACCGGAACACGATAGTGGGACATTGTTGCAGGGGGACTTATAGCCGGGAGAAAACAAAAAAACTTATGTGGACGAAGTCGCGGGTAAAAGCTTGTTTATTATAAATTGTAAAAGTTGTTCTAAGTTAACACTGCACGAATGGGCTGCGGAAATTAAATTATTGTAAACAGAAAAACTTGAGGAGAATCGAATGCTGTTTGCAAGAACCTTTGTGCCAAATCCAGTTGAAAGATGAGTCAAAAATAGTTTTTTAATGCGGTACTGGATACCGCCATTTTGTAAGATGTCTATCCTTGATAGTGAATATACCTTCCCCAGTGTACCTCTAAAACAGTTAAACATGGTTGGTCAAAAAAGATGGTATTCTGGTTTTGGCTCAATGGTGTTATGAGTTAATACTCAAAATGTGTTGTGTACGTAGAAATTTTTAAGAAAAAAAAATGTATTCTTATTTTGACAAAAAAAAAATCCAACTCAGTTCTCTAGCTTCTAGCAAGACAATGACCCGAAATATACTAAGGGGTTGCAGTTATGGACTGACTAGCACAGTGCCCAGTAAGTGACTTGTGTTTACTTTCTTCTTAAAGCCAAACGGCCAAACTTGAATTTAAAGCAAATATCTTTAAATAAAGTGACAGTCTTAGAATCGATTAGTTCTTTAAATCAAAGAATTTTAGGACCCTTAAATAAGAAAACCATCCTGAACAGAGCATGGACTGGACATTGGACAATGGACATCCATATATCGGCCTCACCAACTATGCCAAGAATGAAATCAGAAAAAAAAAATTTAGAATTGTTGTATTTTCAAAAATAAGATAAATTAGAAAAAAAAGATACATAAACCTGTCCGTGTGTCATGTTTGTTTTGTAATTAACACCTGTGTATCAATCATACACAGGTAAACCAAAAAAAAAAAAAACACAATTTAGATCGCTTACAAAAGACTAAATAAGCCGATGTAGCTCACTTAACTTTTTGTTGTTTCACTTGTTTTAATATCAAATCAAATCAAGTCCAAGACAATAATAAAACCCGCTCCAGCTGTCTTATATGTAGCTCTATAGCCGTACTCATACCCGTCGTCACATTTACTCATATATAACTCACTTTTTCTCCGCTCGCAAGTCGCAAAATCCCCCTGGGAATGACAATGTTTTACGCACATTAATTACAAAATAAATTACAATATTGATGTCCAATTATGAAAGTGATTTTTTACTGACATTTGTGGCACAACTATCGGCTCTAATTAAGTTTTACATCGATCTCGATCTGTGGTCCAGGTCTAGAGAGTTCCAGGCCCACTCGGTTAAAGTGTTAAAGATAGCTAAAGGCAAAGTTATATGGAGTTGGTATACTGTAGTCGTAGTGTATACTCGTACTCGTATGATGGCGTTGAACGCAGTTACTATCGCGTAATGATTGTGATTGGATTGCTCGAATAAATCATGTTACCTCTATTATACTCTCACGGGCGATTGCGCATTGATAAATGTATCTCAATGATAATTATCCATATTCTGCCAATCACAGATGAACAAAACCAAGGAAAAAAACTAAACTAAAAGATTGGTGATGGTGAACTCTTTCACTAACCGGCTGCCCTGGCCAGGCCATCAGGCTTTTACCCAGATTCAGGTCCCGCTTTACTCGTACTTGGGACTCTTTTAAAACTGTACAAAAGCATAAAACCACCTCCGGTACCCCGTTTGCATCAAGTACTTCTGCCATTGTGTTGTTGTTTTTTTTTTTTTGTGTTTTTATTTTTGAAGCTTGTCTTATCTCTTGCGGCCGTCAGAAGATACAATAAAAGTCGGTCTTTAACACCTAAATGTCACCTGTAGATATGCAGCGCGGAGGTTCTTTTCTTTAGGTTCAGGTGCGTATCGTGGATATATTTTGAAAGGGGTTAGTTTCTTTTGGTCATCAAGCGAAGCTTTAACTTCTTTTGAACTTTTAATTTTAAAAATACTATTGAGGCTCTATAGGGCTTCTCGAGAAGTTCTATAAGAGTTCTAATCAGAATCAAAAAGTTTTCTACAGGAGTTTTATGGAGGTTCTACAGAAACTCTATAGAAGTTCTATTGACATTTTATTGGAGTTCTATAGGAGCTCTGAAGGAGTTCTTTAAGAGTTCTCTAAGGAGATCTAAAGAGTTCGTTGAAGTTCTTATGTATATATTTCTGAAGGAATTTCATGGAAGTTCTATTGACATTCTAAAGGATTTTTGTAGGAGTTCAATAGGCATTCTATGTATATGAGTACTACATGTGTTCAACAGGGATTCTATAGAATTACTTTTTGACAAATAGTAAGAGACAAAAAAAACAAGACAGGTCTTTGACAGATCATTGATATTCTACTTGATTTTCCTTCACGCATGAAGGTCACTCGACCGAGCGAGGTTATAGAAATCTTTTGTTACAAGGGAAGTTCAATTTTAACTCTGTCAGAGTATACCAATTGAACTCCTTGTCCGCCTTATGTATCCGCACCTGTTTTAGTTGCCGTCACCATCCCATCGTCGTCGTCGTCGCGCCGTGGCCAGTTCGGCTGGTTTGGCAATTGGCACTGTATGTATAGCAAAATAATAACAGATGTAGGGACAAAACGAGCACACGAAAAGATACAAGATACAAATAATAAAAAGAAAGGAGGTGGCAGCCAGCACCTCGCCACAGCTCCAACTCCAGCTATATGTATTGTATGTATATGGACGAATATGTATGCAAGTGGGCACCCAACTCCAGCTCCATCTCCAACTCCAACTGGATGCAACAGGCCGGGCGATGGCATCGCAATCGGAATCGGGAAGAATTCCGCGTTTGTTACCGAAAGCGTCAATTATTCGAATAATTTATGATTTTATGTGAAGAATATGTATAAAATGGCTTGTTGGCTGTTTGTTTGTGCTTGTTGCTTGTTGCTTGTTGGTGGCTTGTATACAGCTCGGAACTATGATGGGACTCTGGATTTGGGATGGTAGTTGGCAAGGTAAAGTACCTAACCTAGGAGGTTCTTTTGGACCAAACACGAAGTCAATTTGTATTGTCTTTTGTCAACATACAACAGATTCTCTCTGTGGCGGACGACAACTGGAACGATATATCGCTTATAGTATTTATTTTCTATTTTGATTTATACTCAACGGAATATGTTATAATTGGCTTTTAGGCCGCTGCGCTGGCTGTGATGGTTTTGACGTTGGAACATACAAATAAACCGATAAACCGTGCCTAAGTTTATCGGTGGTGTTCGAAAAAAAAAATAATAGAGGAACAAATAAAAGTTGGTTTATTACCATCAGGATTGGATATGTTCCTTGTAACAATGGTTTAGGATGTGTTGCCTTGCCTGGTTGTGTGGTTACAGCTATGCGGTCGACTATGAAATACCAACGCTGATGATGTATTATGGGATTTCCGACCAAATTCCCATTCGATGTTGTTGTGAAATTTGTTTATCTAAACCGAAATGGTTTTGAATGAACCATCTGGCAAACATTGTTTATTTAATTGCCTTTTCTAAGTATGTATCAATGGTTAGGGGTTTGATTGGGCAATTTGTTAGGGAACATGATTCGGATTGAAGGTTTCGATAAAAATGCAGATTAATAACATCGAAATTGTGTAAATTTGGCTCATTATTAGAAACTTAAGTCTAAGGACTCATTGAAGTCTTCTATAAAATACAATCGAGTTTATATAAAATGCTTAATATTAAGATGGACAAAAACAAACCTTCACTGAAAGATTCCAGATAAGATCCGAGGACAAAGAGTAGTTCAACGAGGTGATGAATATCTAAACAGAAAGTGGTATTTTAAAAATGTATCGGTTCTTAAGGGAATACACATATTTTAAGCGTATGTATTAAATTTCAATGTATACAATAAAATGTATTTGAAGTCAACAGCATTATAGGTTCTTGAGATATTTTGCGACCAACCAAAATTTTCACTTTTTTTTTAAACTGCTATCGTGAAAAAACCGCTGACTAAATTTCTTTCTGAATCTTTTATAGATATAGCCTGTTGAATAAAATTTAATTGGAATCGATATATTTACCCGTTCTTGAGATACCGTGGACGAAAAAAGGTATCTAGATTAGCGACCTTGATTTGTCAAAAATTTCAATTTGATAAATGAACTGTTCAATTGATTTTTTAAAACGTTAACTTTGTATAAATTACCCCTTTAAACCAGCTTAAATTCTGACTTAAGCGGGAGTAAAAAAATTGATTTTAAAGTTCATTTTATTGAGTCTTGAATGCACTGAAAGTGACTTAAAACAGTGAATTGATTTGCAGCTGTTAATTTACAGCATTAAGTTTTAAATGTTGCCAAATCTTATATTCACTTGGAACTTAAGTTAAAAGTCATTTAAACGACATTAAGGCTGTTGGATATTTCATATAAAAATTCGCCAAAATCCATTGTTTTACCCACTAAAGGTTACGTTTTTGAAGTCTTCATCAAGTTAAACTATATTTTCAATTAATAAATTAATGTTAAGATAGTTCTCAAAGAAATTTTTTAAGGAATAACTCAACCTTAATAAACAATTAAGATTAATGTGTCAATTAACATTTTTATCGTATAACTCTGGCAAAACTGTACAAGGGGAAGAATAAGGAGCTTAAAAGGCTTCTTCAGTGACAATAAAGACGCTCTTAATTTAAAGTCAAAATTCCAGCAACACAATATCCAAAATAGATTTAATTAATTTATAAGAATAAGTACCTTTTTTATAAAGAACATTTTAAGTACTGACTTAAATATAGAAAATATGTGTGAATCAAAGCAGTAACTTTAACTATAAGCTTAATTTTAACCTATTGTTTTTTTTGACAGTAACATGCAACTGACATCTCCTGAGTTGTCCGATGCAAACAATTCCCGATTGCGCATCACACCCCCCAGTAAGGAAGAAGTATGTACCGCCATCAAAGCACTTAAGACCAACAAAGCGGTAGGACTTGACGGCATTCCCGCAGAATTGCTGCAAGCAGCACCAACAACATCAAGCGATCTGCTGCAACCGCTCATAGAGAAAGCGTGGGTCTCCGAATGCTTTCCCGAAAAGTGGAAAAAGGGAATGATTGTCAAGCTCCCAAAAAAAGGAGACTTGATGAAGTGTGAAAACTGGAGGGGTATCTGCGTTTTGCCTGCAGTCGCCAAAATAGTAGCAAAGATTGTTTTAGATCGCATTAAAGAACACCTCGAAGCATCGCTCGACGCTGAACAAGCAGGCTTCCGCACTGGGTCCTCCTGTATTGATCACATTAACACCTTGAGGATCATCATCGAACAGTGCGTCGAATATCGATCACCACTCCACCTGCTGTTCATTGATTTCGAGAAGGCTTTCGACAGCGTCAACAGGGAGTTTATCTGGCTTGCTTTACGGAGGAGGGGTATACCGGAGAAACTCATTGCTATTATTAAAGCGACTTATGATGGGTCCAAATGTCACGTCTTACACGGAGGTAGGTTGTCCGAAGAATTTGAAGTCCAAAGCGGGGTCAGACAGGGCTGCATACTGTCACCAATCCTGTTTTTATTGGTGATAAGTGATGTACTGCGGATGGCTTTGACAGGAAGCGAAGGAATAAGATGGACTCTGACAACTTACCTTAAACATCTCGACTACGCTGACGATGTTTGCTTGCTTTCCCATAAGATCATGGATCTCCATCAAATGGCAACAAGGGTGGGGAGAGAAGCAGCAATCGTGGGGCTGAAAATCAATACGTTAAAAACAAAGTTGTTCAGCTTCGGGAACTCGCGATCGTCCGCTCCGATGAACATTGGTCAACAAGCAGTAGAGAAAGTAGAGAACTTCCAAAATCTTAGAAGTATTATCAATACTGAAAGAGGAACCGAACTAGACATCGCCAGCCGTATCGGAAAAGCATAGCTGCGTTCGGGATGTTGTCCAATGTTTGGAGGAACAAATCTCTCAGCTTGAACACAGAGCTACAACTATTTAAAACTCTAACCTCGAATCAGGTTCTGCTATATGGTTGCAGAAAATGGAAAATAAAAACAACAATAACTAGGAAACTGCAAACCTTCGTTAATAGATGTCTTCGAAACATCTTACGGGTTTTCTGGCCTAATCGTATCTCCAACTATGACTTACATAGACGAACAGGTCAGGAACCCATAGATACCATTATACGTAGGTGCAAGTGGCAGTGGATTGGACACACGCTTCGAAAAGGTAATGACTGCATTGCAGGCCAAGCAATGCAGTGGAACCCACTCACACAAGAAGGAAGAAGAGTAGGTAGACCGAGAAGCACGTGGAGAAGAACAGTTGAGGAGGAATCTGCGAGACTGGAAAAGAGCTGGAGGGAGCTTAAATACATCGCTGGAAACCGCACACGATGGCGCGTAGGAGTAGTTGAGGCCCTATGTCCCGCTAGGGAACACCAACGGACTTCGTAGGTCTGAGGACCTAAGTAAGTAAGTAAGTAAGTATTGTTTAATCTACCACAAAATTTACTAAGTCTAGAGTTTTTTTTCACTTAAGTTGAAATTCATACATTTTTTTAATATTCATATGTATCTCTGGCAAATATTTCAATAATATTATGAATTTGAATTTAGTATTTACATTATGAAGCTTATTTTTTTAAACTGTGGATAAAGTCTGAGTAGCCAAAATGGGGAACAAATCAAACAAACTACATAATATGTATTGGGAAGATTGATTGTAAAGATCCTGAATCATGTATGTACATACATATGTATGAATGTAAATATGTAAGTAAAAAACCTATAATTAATCTCATAGTTATTATCTTAATAAGGTTTTGTTTTGAATTCTTTAAGTAAATACCGACAAAGGTCTACGTACGACTTCATATTTGCAACTTACAGGGCCTTTACACCAATATAAAAAAAAGCAATGCTACAGTTTTATTTTAAATGTATTTTTATTAATGTAAGACTAAGAAACAACTAAATTTAAAAGGAACTTACTTAAGGTTTATTTCAGAAATAACTAAAAAAAATATTGACAAAAGTC
This sequence comes from Scaeva pyrastri, assembly GCA_905146935.1. NCBI lineage: Eukaryota > Metazoa > Arthropoda > Insecta > Diptera > Syrphidae > Scaeva > Scaeva pyrastri. The sequence continues at coordinate 133,742,294 of LR989927.1, forward strand.
TACATACGGAATGCAAATTATCGTTAAATGGTGAAAATGTTATATACCTCCACGAGCATATACCTATATAACTGCCTGCAAACGTCTTGGCATCGAAGAAACTACATATGTATAGGTTCTGTAGCTCTGCTGATGTTATTTGCTGATATTCTTCTTGCAGTTTTTCTTTTAAGAGTAAACGCATTTGTAATTTTATGTTTTGTAATTTTTCGCTCCAGAATTTCCCAAACATGCTTAATAACATTTAAATCTGGACTCTGAGACGGTGGGTACAGTTGTCGGGGAGCATAGTAGAGGAGTCAATCCTTGACAATTTGAGCCGTGTGCTTTGCATCGTTGTCTTGCTTAAAGACCCAACTCTGGCCAAGATTCAAAGCATCGACTGACGGTTTCAAATTGTGTTCCAAAATTGACTTGTAGTGAAAACGATCCATATTTCCTTCAATAAACACCAACTTGCCCACTCCAGAAGCTGCAACAGCTCCCCAAACCATCACACTGCCTCCACCATGCTTTACTGTAGCGACTAAGTTCTTCGGATACATGGCTGTGTTTTTTTTTACGCCAAACTTTTTCCCTTCCATCACTTCCGAAAATGTTAAACTTCGACTCATCAGTATACAAAACTCTTTTCCAGAAGTCCATGACCTTCTCAAGATGCTTTTGAGCAAACTCCAAACAAAGTTTTTTATTTTTAGCACTAATGAAAGTTTTTTTACGTGGAGTTCTGCTGTGGAAACCGTTCATATTTAATGTTCGTTGTATAGTACGTAGATGCACTATTATTTGTGACCTTGTTGCGATTTCTTCGGCTAGTTTTGTTGCATGCACTTAAGGGTTTTTGTTAACTTCTTTCAGAATAAAGCTTATATCTCAACGTTGAAGTTTCTTTGGTCGGCCACTACGTAGTTTGTTTTCCGCAGTACCGGAGTCGTTTAAGTTATTAACAATTGTTTGTACCGTAGACTGACTTAAGTTCAACAGTTCTACCACTAAATTTTGGACATCAATTGAAATTTCTTTACGAGAAGTCATTTTTTTAAATAAAATATTTTCTTGACACTGCTAAAACTTCAACTGACACTACTAAATAAAATTATCACCAACAAACAAAAGGAAAAAAAAAGATAAGTGAACTTTTCCGTTAGTATTAAGAAACAGTAACAGTGCATTTTAGTCGTATGTAGACTTTTATCATTGTTATTTAACCCGTTTTTACTAAGGATTTTGAAAGCCTGCATACTAAATTTTGGGTATGCGTGTTATTTAAAAGAGAATACATTAGAATATAATATAACTGCATCATTATTTTACCATTTAACAGTTTTATTAGAAAAAATGCTATTTATGTAGTTCGAGCAAATTGGTCTCTCTAACTCGAACCAAGTTCACTCGATTGTCTACGTCTTCCTGAAGATTCAGTTTGGTTTTAATTGGTTTTATAATAAACTAGCTTTTACCCGCGACTTTGCCCGCATAAGTTTTTTTTGTTTTCTCCCGGCTGTAAGTCCCCCTGCAACAATGTCCCACTATCCGGTCCTCAACTTCACATAATGGATAGCTCCGAATGTTACCGTCCTACCCTATAAGTTAAGTAGTGTGATGGAATGTCACCTAGTTTCGATCCAAGTAAAACTGTTAAATAAAGACAGTTGGATCAAAATGTTATCATAAATTCCCTTAATTATGGCGCCTACCTCCTAGAAAAGTGATCAAATACTAACTTGAAGTCTTAGTAACACTCAGTTAAAAAAAAAAAACATCAAAATCATTTCAGTAGCTATGGCGTCATGCGCTTCTTGACACGATCACGCTAGATTTCATCAAAAGCCGTTCAGCCGTTTAGGCATGATAGAGGCATGATAGAGCCAGCAAAAACCGTAAAAAAATCACTAACTCAATTCAGTTTTCTGCCTACTTTCTACCCTCTAAGAACAATGGCGTGATTATTTATAGCCTATGACCATTTCTAGGTTATCATCTATCACCATACCAAATTTCAACAAAATCCGTTCAGAAGTTTAGGCGTGAAAGAGTAACAGACAGACAGAGTTACTTTCGCATTTATAATATTAGTATGGATTTAAATACTAGATCCTTTCCCTTTGTGATAACGAACACAAAATTTGACAGCTCATCCTGTTCTGGCAGAGAACTTGTTGAAGCTCTTCAGCACCTACAGATTGGATTATCATTTATTCTTGGTCACAATGAAAAACTAGAAAAATAGGAAAAACAGTTTTTGGTATAGCAAAGTAGTATAGTAGCTTAATTTTTGAGTTTTTTGTTACCCAACTTTAAGTTTTTTTCAAAGTTAATTAAATCTGAAGGTAAACCGTAGAGAGAAATGAAATATTTGAACTTAAAAATTTCAACTTCTAGTAAAAATTCAAACCTTGAAAATAAAAACAAACCTCACACTCTTTTTAAAAGTAGAATTAACCCTTAAATAGCATTTGGGTTACCCTATTCTTTGAGCTAACAGCAGAATGTCACTTATGATAACAAAATTCTACTTAATGAAGTGTAGTAAGCTGAGTACCTAGTTTCTTAAGGGATCAGAACCAATATGTCAAATTACAAAAAAGGCAAACTGTCATACATACATAAAAATTCTTCAATTTTCAGAAAAGAATTTTTTAGTTTTTATTTATATTTTAGTGAATACCAAAAAGATGTCGAATAAAAACATATTGGCGCAAAATTTTAAACGATTTAGCAAATTGTTAAACCCATTTTTAGCAATTCGCTAAGCTAAAAAGATAATTTTTCTAATTTAAAAGGATTTTAACATTTTACTATCTCTTAAAATATTACTAAAGTTAAAATCCCAAAAACTCTACTTTAACTTTTAGCAATTTGCTAAATCCATATGATATCTGTCATTATCCTTGAAAAAATTCTTTCCAATTTTACTTCAATGTGTTGATTCGAGTGTTTTTCATAATTTGGGAACTAAAAATTGTTTTTAATCAATAAAATGTTATCGGAAGACGAAGATTTGGAAATATTTGAAGTCTTTGTTCAGAAAAATGCTTTTTTTTAGAAATCTACATCAGGATGATGGAATACGAGAATAAACCTGTGTTCATGTGTATTTTAATCTTATTGGATTGCATGAGATTGTCCAGTTTACAATTGGGACACTTCCATCTAATGGGTCCGTTTAAGTATGTTTGCTTTGCTAATTCTCACAAACTGTCACTATTTGGACATGTTCGGATGCCCGTTTTTTAATAAAAAGGAGTTAGCAATTTACTAGTTAGCAAAACGAAAAAAAGGGTTTAAAATTTTGGAGTCGTTAGTAAATTGTTTAATATTTAGCAAATTGCTAGTTACTAAAATGTTAAGTCCTTAACAAAAGGTTGTTTAAAATTTGGCGCCATTGTGTTTTTAAACTCTTTCAAAAAGTTGACATAAACGAAAAATATCATTTGCTGTAATAAAAATATGAGACATCATGTTCTCATCAGTTTGCTTTGTTGTAAGAAAAAAAAAAAACAAATTTGCAAAACTTTTAGAATATTTCATGACCATTAGGATTTCAATAATTAATAATTTGAATCTGTCGATAAATCAAAATTAAGTCTCCCAAGTATTCATTCCTTAAATAAGCTTTATTAATACATTTTGCTCATTTAGTCAAGAGAATTGATCTAAGCTCAAGTTAAAAGTCTAAAACTTTCAACGATGATGTCCAAACCGAAATGTCAAGAATATTTCCCAATCAAGATATTTTCCCAGGCTACAGTTTTTCCAAGATCACTCTCATGTCAAATGTGAACAATAATCTACTGCTTCGTACATGATTCTTGAGTGTAAACATTCTCAACAAAATTCTTCTTTTTTCCATCTTCATCACACTTCCAGATGCTCACTGATCAGATGCTTACGTAGACACTCAGATGCTTGTTCTACAAAACAATTTTCCTCTAATTCTGTCTGTTTGTACAGTATTTCCTCAATGAGTATATATGTGCAACACATTGTTTTTGTCTATAAGTTTTCTATTGCGAAAAAAACACCATCTAACTTAACACCGACTGCGCTCATGTGAATGGGATTTATTTGGCTAATTTCGCGGCTATAAATAATAAATCCGAGCCATAAGCATCTCATAGACACTGGCGGCGACAGAAACACATGTGAGGATGTCAAACGGATCGAAAATCGAGCGTTCGTTTGGTGTTTCCCTATTTGCGATTGTCATAGAGACAAAAGCCAAAACATTTTACCATATCATCGGAGGAGCTACGAGTAGATGATGGTGGCAACTGGTAACTGGGAACAAAAGTATTTCGACACATCCATCCCGCGCCTCCAGCATACACAGCATCCAGCATCGGCCAGGCTATAACACAGAAGCTATTCATCTTCTTGCAATCGGCATTAGGCATTCGACATTCGACGACGACACGGTCTTTGGGTTGTGAGTCACTTTATCGAGATACTTATTTTTGTGTCTTATAGCTTAAGCCCATTTGGATCCGTGAGAAAATCCATCTGCAGAAGGCGAACGGCATCTTTCTGATTCATTAGTCGAAGATGTAGAATTTGAATTTGGTGCAAAAGTTTTGTTTTCTGTTTTTGGTTTTTTTTTTGGATGCCCTCAGCCGGCATTGCCCTCTTTTTGGGGACTCTTTTTTTTAGAGGCAGGCATACCTGGTGATGGCGGCCTTTACTGGCTCGGCTCGCGATGATTATTGCTCCGGTATTGCAGCGTCTTATACTAGATACAGTCCCAGTCTGACTCCGACTCTGACTGACAACAAAATCAAGCCTGGCTTCTTCGAGACACACGTACTTTACGAGCGATTAAACTCCGCTGCCAAACCAAACGAAATGAAACGAAATGAAAAAACAAATCAAATCGAATCCTATCCTATGTGCGCTGGCTGGTTTTTTAGATACAAATTCATCGATCTTACACCTTTGCAGGGTGATGCGGCTGATGCCTAGTGCTTATGTCGGCTGCGCGCATGCGGCATGCCTTACCTGATGGACCACGAACTATTGCCGTTTCCCGAATCTCATGGCACTGCCAGTCGCGCAGTTAGTGAAGCTATTGGAACAACAAGAACAATTTTAATTAGCGCAACCTCTGTTTTCGGTTTCATTCGTTTTGATCTTGTGATGAGGTGGCGGTATGGCGGAAAACGGTGCGGTTCGGTCGGTGCTGGCTGTTGGGTTATATTGGATTGGCCCATTGCCGCATCAATTCGCCTTTTTTTTATGTATTGGGAATGCCACATCCGTCCGTCCGTCCGTCTATCTGTCCCGGTATACATTCTAACTAAACCGAGCGGAAGGTTTTGACAGTCATGGTTGCCACTTCAGTATTCGTTCTATATATTTTGAGTCCTATTTTTTTTTAGATTGGCTCAGGATCTTGTTAAAATACCGTAGAAGTTCCAAGATTCAGCTTCATTGTTCATTGAGTCTGCAAGAACTAAAGATTTCAACAGTCATGCTTGCCACTAAAGTATATATAATCGTCACTTTTCTTGAAGCTTTTGTCAAAATAGGAAAGCCAATAATGAGTTTGAGAGTACGTCAATTTTTAAGAACGGAAGATATTAAAGAATAATGTTGCAACTTTGGTATTTTTGACTTGAAAGAAAGCTTAAATTTGGCCAAAAATCGCTAGAACCACATCACCATTTTTTAAAATGAATTCTGAGGTAAACTGTCAAAAATACCATCTATCAATCTTTTAAAAAAACAGTTTTAGCATTTTTTTAAAAAGAATTTGACGATTTAAAATTCCCCCTGGTGGCAACCATGCCCCCCAGTTACTGGGGCTGTTTCTGGGGTTGCTTTTAATAATGTTCCCGATGTGTTCTGTTGCTGTCCATTTGGGTTTATATTTCGGAATTTTCGGTATTTTTTCCACCGAACCGACGGACCGACAACCATAAGACAGACCATGAGAGACCCAGGTATTCAGTTGCTCATTTATTTCATACATAAATGCGGGCCTGGAATTCGCCTAACATTCAAATAAAATATTTTCCGCTTCTTAATTAGTAATAAAAGGTTTCTGGGTGTATTTCTTTCATTTTTTTCTCATATAAAGTCTTGTCTTTTTTTTGCAGTTGTTGTTGCTGTTGTTGTTGGTTGCTAAAAGAATGGATTATAAGCTCGAAGTTTTGCGTCTTTGGCTGTTAATTGGCTTTTTTCTTGCTTCTGGGATGTGCGTCAGTCAGTTTTAGTTTCCAGCTTCAGCGGCATACGGAAATAGGTAGGCATGGACACTGGACAGAGGGGTGTATAGTGTGTATGGTTACAGCCGAGCCGAAGCACACGGTGTGTGGTGGCTATGGCTAGAGTCCAGAGAGATATCGGCTTAATGGTGGTCTTTGTTAAGATACTCATTTCAAGATAAATATGCGTAAGGTACATGACACAAAGTTTTTATAAGTTATAGTAACGTGTTCTTAAAGACTCACTGAGCCGTTTAATAATGGCAAATCTTCTTTTGTTTCTTTTTTTTTTATTTTTTTTGCTGGTCATAATACACATCTAGTCAAGACATTTACATGGAACAAAAAAAAAAGAAGAAAACATTTAGTTTAACAACGCAAGAACCATTACCTGAACTGTGCGCTGTGGTTGGGTTAAAGGAGAAGGCGATGTTTGTGGAGAAAACTGTCAGAAGTTGGTTTTAATGGCCTCATCTAATGTGAATTAGGTATGAGTAATTGAGTTATTATGAACACATTTTTGTATGGAGTTATAAAGTTTCGAGATTATTGTTGACTTTTAATTGCCGAAACAAATGATTCTATTAGTTTGAATGTGTTTTTATATTGAATAATAGATAAACAATTCAGCATTGTTCGCAATTAACCTTCTTTAGAATAGATATGGTTCTAAGTTCGAGGTTAAAACTGCTTGATATTTCAGAAGTTGGTCTGCAATAGAATATTTTGTACTTTGATCAAGTTATTGGGTTTTAAATTGTTTTACAATTCACTAACTAACAACAATTAAGAATATTACGTATACGCTCAAGTGAACCATTTTTTATTGGATTTGTTATCACATCTACAATCTACATGCATACTTTATAAATTTCTTTTTGAATTGAAAAGTTACTCTTACAAATTTTCTAAAGTTTAATGTTCTATTTTGTGACTTCTGGATTGCTGACACTAATTTTAATCTTTCATTTTCTTCACCTTTTCTTTTTCATAAGTAAAAAAAACGACTTGAATAATGCATGTCAGAAATGCACTTAGAATTAGTGAAGTATACAATAAATCAGGGTTAACGTTTTCATCTTATATTAGTCCGTGGTGCACTTAGAAATCCTTTCACTATAAACAGGACATTAAAGCCGTGTTTTATTGATATTCTGAAACCAAGGGCAGTAAACGCTTTATTCATTTTATAGCTAACTATAATTTAATTCCAAAATCGTATCTCTAAATCAATAACTTCCAGTTTCACAGTGGACGTTTTAAACTTTAATTCAGCTGAACCTTAAACGGCGTTTATGTTTTTTAGTTAAACTCGTCCGGTTTCACAGTCAAATCTTAACTTGATTTAGTTAAACTTCGTTTGAATGCGTAATGTGACGTAACGTGTGCAGACATCACATTTATGAAGTTTTTTAACTATCTATCCTTGTCTTTTCTATCTTTCTTTCCTTCTCTGAGGTAAACAAATAAGGATAAATAAGAAATGCTTTTACTACGCGATACAAATTTGAATGCACAATTAATTATAAATAAATAAAGTTTTTTGTAAAAAAAAAATGTAAAAAAACTAAAATTTCGCGACGTTTAAACAAAACTGTGAAACCCAATAAATTCTTGAACTGTGAAACTGGGAGCAATGGTTTGAAAAATTAGTAGTAAATTTCCCAGAACGAATTTAAAAATGCATGGAAATGTAGATCGAGTTAAAATAATCATGGAAATAGTGAACTCCTGTCTCCCAAGACTTAAAGTTACTCACAAAAGCAATTCTTACTGTAATAACACACTTGATCATATAAGAAATAATAAACTCTGGAAAAAAGTTGGCAACAACCCTAAAGGACAAATAAAGTATACATTTTTGACAGGCTATTGACAGTTGATAAAAATACCTAGTTAACTTTAATGATTATACCTACTTGTAAAACTAATGGAAAATTTTTATTATTACTAATTATGATCAAAAGTTAAGCTAAAAACAATTATTTATAAACTTCAACTTCTCGATTCAAACTTTGTTAACTTTGTAATACAATAAAGTTAAAAAAAAATCCAATATGTGTCAAGTATTTACAAATAGCTGTTCCCAGAAGGCAGAACGACTAAAGTCAAAAATGAGAAATAAGATTTGTATTTTTTTTAGGAATAACATAGCGAAATTCAATTTAAGTGGTTATCCTTCGAGAGATAAATAAAATTTCTTTGGTACCTATCTCTAATTTCATACTATTTTTAGTATTGTCATACTTTAGACTTTGTGGCTTTTGAGGTCACAGTTTGAGACTCGGAAAATGTTAAATGAGCAATATGATTTTTAAGCCTTCCATTTTTTAATATTTAATTTCTTCTTTAAAATGAAGATCTTTACAGAGAACAATTCTGTTTTCGTTAGTTTTAAGAACTTCAATATTTTGTCAAATAATATCGGGTGATTTTTTAGCTGGTTTGGTTTTGGCAACACTAGTTTTGACAGCTGACGTGTGTTTAGTACCTAGTGTCACTGTCAAACAGCTTCAGTTTGGTTTGCAATTTAACCATGGATCGTCTTACAAATGAACAACGCTTGCAAATTATTGAATTTTACTATCAAAATTCGTGCTCGGTTCGAAATGTTCATCGCGCGCTGCTTCCATTTTATGGTCGGCATTCTCGACCTTCTGAGCAGTCTATTCGGAAGATTGTGACCAAATTTCGCACCAAATTTACTTTGTTGGACATTAAACTACCAACACGTTTACGTACTGTGCGTAGTGAAGAAAATATTGCGGCCGTATCAGCTAGTGTGACAGAAGACCGCGAAATGTCGATTCGGCGCCGTTCCCAGCAGTTAGGCCTTTGTTACAGCTACGTGGAAAATTTTGCGGAAGGATTTGAGCGTAAAGCCTTTTAAGATACAGCTGGTGCAAGAACTAAAGTCAGCCGACCTACCATAACGCCGAATTTTTGGTGAATGGGCTCTTGGAAAGCTGGCCGAGGATCCCCTTTTTTATCGAAAAATTGTGTTCAGCGATGAGGCTCATTTTTGGTTGAATGGGTACGTAAATAAGCAAAATTGCCGCATTTGGAGTGAAGATCAGCCAGAAGCATTGCAACAGCTACCAATGCATCCCGAAAAAGCCACTGTTTGGTGCGGTTTATGGGCCGGCGGCATTATTGGGCCATATTTCTTCAAAGATGATGCGAATCGCAGCGTTACTGTCAATGGTGAACGCTACCGAGCGATGATAACAAACTTTTTTTTGCCCGAAATGGAAGTTCTTGACTTGCATGATGACGGTGCCACATGCCACACAGCACGCGATACAATGGCGCAATTGCGAGGCGAGTTTGGTGAACAGTTAATTTCACGTTTCGGGCCGGTCAATTGGCCGCCTAGATCGTGCGATTTGACACCATTAGACTATTTTTTGTGGGGGTATGTCAAGGCTAATGTCTATAGGGACAAGCCCGCTTCGATTGACGCACTGGAAGCCAACATCCATGAGATACCGGCCGATATGTGTGAAAGAGTATGCCAAAATTGGACTCAGCGGATGGGCTAACTGAGACGCAGCCGCGGTCAACATTTGCATGAAATTATCTTTAAACATTAAATTGCAAGGTTCAAACTATCGATTCAAATAAATATTTCATTCATTTTTTCGAATTTTGTGTGTTTTTTTTTTTAAAGTTCTAAACCTCTTAAAAAATCACCCATTATCAATTGAATTTTGATAGACCGAAAAATTGGCTGAACACAATAGAAACTTCAAAAATTTTATACCTACGAATTCAATATTACAAAGTTTGTCAAGTTGATCAAGTTTTAAGCTATTTATATGATGTTAACATACAGATTGGATCTAGTTTGAATCTCTCTTCAATTTGTATTTCCGTAAGAAATGACATTTAATGTAAACCGCACATTTTGGCATCTATTTTATCTCCAGTTTTACCTACAACTGTCTATTTTGAAGTTAAAATTAAAGTCCATAGAGAATACAAATGTTTTATATACCTACCTACAAAACTGGTTCAAATCAAATAACGATACCGGTAAAGCTCCACTTTTTTCCAACATAGCAACAATTTTCTCTGTACATTTGATTCAACAACAATTAAATTAAGTCTAAGATAATCCAACACTAATCATATCCCAGTCTATCAGCACACAAACCTTTAATTATGCAAAACAAATGAGGATGCTGAGTTCACTACTGGATTCCTCTTCTTTTTTTTTTAATTTTCGAAGAAACACTTATACGAGTCTAAAAAGAAGGAATACCATCACAACACAACGTCCACATCTTCTTCAAATCCTCTTCGGATCGCTCTTAAACTTGTCTGCAGAGTACGTTTTGAATATAGGTACCTATATACCGCCACTCGGCGCTGCACTATACTTAAGACTACATCAACATTATTCTCATGTTTTCCCAGGCAAATCATTAACCAAGCGTCCTAAGAGCACACACGAAAAAAAAAAGATATTGAAAAAAAAACCTCAAGGCAAAACAATTTAATTACAGCAATTGACTTGAGTTCATTTGGACTCGATCTTGCACTTGATTCCCAAAGCTGTCAGTCTGACCGGCCTACGTACGAATTAATTTACTTGCCATAAGATTTCATTAAACAACCGACCAACGACCGACCGACGACGACGACGCGACGAAGACCGACAAGAAGTAGCTGACGGCCACTTTGCATCCGCCCACTCATTTGCTCGTACATTACGTCATCTCGATGTCTCGGGGGTGACAGTTTGTGTTGATGGTCTGTGGGAAACTGATCTAAATGCCAGTGTTCCATTTTCTGTCAAATCAGAGCGAACACACATTACACCTGATCATGATCACACATGGGACAATGGCAAAATTAAACGCTTTACAGCTCACAAAAGACTGCAATCACCCCCCATAGTGACTGTCCTTATAAGTTTGACCGGTCCATATTGTGATCCAAATCCCAACTGACAAATTTCTGTAAGGGCTTGGTCAGTTGGTCAGGTGGAGTCCAAGTTCCAGTCGCAGTCCCGCGCACTGATTATTGTCCCTTTATATTCATAGAAGACTTTTATTGTGCTGTATTGTTATTTATTTTATGGCTTTGTGGTTCTTGGGCAGTTTAACATTTTTGTTTAACATTTTAACGGTTACGAAGCGCTGGAGAAGATCACCGAACACCGACTGTGGGTCACTTGAATGGATGTCACATAAATCTATGTTAATAGTAGCCCCTTATAGGTTGGTGGTCTCATAAATGTTTTGACAAAAGAATCAACGTTGCCGCCTCCTTGGATTTTCCAATAACTTCCGGAATTGCTGAGCGCGGGATGTAATATTGATGAAGAAAGATACAAAAAAAAAAAAAAAATTGATCTTATTCGGTCTTAATTTTTTTCTCAACTGTTGTTTTGTTTTGTATTTTAAATGTTTAACAATTAAGTTGTCATTGGGTGTTGCTCTTTGTTAAGTTATTGTAAGAGTGGACAATATTTTAATTTAGTTTTTTCGACTTTTACAGGTTTTACAGAATGTTTTCTTTTTAACATCAGGAATGACTTTTTGTAAGACATGTAAGACAAGGAATAGACTTTGAAGGAAAAAAGCTAAAAATTAGATTTCAGAGAGTTCGAAAATTAAGAAAGGCTGGAATTTTACTCCGATTCCGATCGTCATTTTGACATACATAGGTGTAAAAAAAAATGTGTTAAGCGTTCAAATATTGAATTTTGATGTCACGAATAATAATCAAAAACTACGTTTTTTTTTTTTGAGTATTTTGAAGAAAACAATATTTCTGTTTTGACGGGAAATATTAGTAAGGATAAGATGCTGAGATCTGTAGCTTTAAAAAGTCCAAAAGAGTAACGAGTTTTTTCTCAACAAATAATCTTATTGAAATAGGAAATCCGAATTTAACGAAAGATACACCTGTCTTAGGATCAATTGTTTGTAAGTTTTATTTAGTCTTTTAATTGTGGCATCGAATGAATTATAAATTTCAGATAACCTTCAAAAGTTTGGATCATTGCAAGAAAGGATTAAGCATCGACAATACTCGAAAAATGGATAATTTTTAATTTATTTCACATTGAACTATACTAAGAAATATTTTATAGACGGTAACAATATTGGTAAGAACCTACATTTTATCTTGTTTGTCTTTATAAATTATTTTGTCACACTGTTGTCCCAAAATTGATAGAAGGCTTTGTTTTAGAGCATTTTTTTATATAATCAAAAGGTGAAAACAAATATTTTAACTAATTTTAAACGTTAGTATTTTAAAATACTATATCAAATGTTTCGAAATCAAGCAAGCAATAAAATGAAAATCAGTTTTGGAAGAACTTAAAGATTATAAGTTTAGGTAAAATAGAAACTTCAATGCGTCTTTGGCAGTCTTCTATTTTCCGTTAATTGTAGTAAGTGATGATGACGATCAGATTAATTTATATATGTATGTAGATTATAGTTTTTGAGAGACTCTTATGAGCCAAATTAGATCTGTTGACATCAAAGGAATGGATAACTCATCAATATCCAAACTACTTTCTAGTTTATTACTGTACAACAATTTTTCAATACCAACAAATGGCAAGATTAACGAATTTAATGTTCTTTGTAACAATTACTCAATCTATCAAATCAGAACAGTTTTGTTTCCGAAATGCCACAATATCAGACTTGCTTAAGAAGTTGACCATATAAAATTCCTTGTTCATCAAAGTTTCTGACACAGTTAACCACGGTGACATTTATCCTTCTGCAGTGCTCTTGTTACAATCCCATATATTCATTTTATAGAAGCCAAGCGCTTTCGTTTGGCCATAAGTTATTTTATTCAATTCCAAGAACTAAACGTATACCTCAGGGTTCGATACTAGGGCCACTTCTCTTCTTATACTCGTATTCAGCAATTTAATTAAAACGGTTACTGGATTATCAATTTATAAATACATACAGATTGTGTCTAATTATACAAAAGGTGGAGGTTTATAAGAACTTATTCAGAAGTGGATAAAAAACATCAATTATTATTTGAAGTAATATCTCATTGATCTGTGTCTACTTGTCTAATTTTAAGTCCAATATGAAGTTTAAATAGATTTTTGTAATGTAATTAACAAAGCCTTAAACCTTGAATAATTATGCCACTTAGGTACATATGTTTAAGCAATTCGGAAATCAATAATGTTTCCACGGCGAAAAATCTTCTTCTTTTTTAAATGGCGCCCAACGTTTAAAACATCATTTATATTTCTTTTAAATTAAAAGTCTATAAATAGAGAATGGATGTAGGAAGTCCAAAAGTCATTTCACTACTAAAATTACAAAAATTCCACTTAATTGTGGAACGTAAGGATATTTGTATTAAGCGTTAGGGGTAGTTTTAAGTAAAAGAGAGAACGAACTTCAATGCATGTGATTTCTTTAGGCAATCAAATTCAAAATCCATCGCAAATAGTTTTGTTTAAAAAATTTCCCCTTCAATATAATTTAAGGGTTGTTAATTTCCCTGCCCTCTTTCGTTTGACAGAAAATAATCTAATATGAATTTTGTGATTTAGTTTTTATTAACGAATCATCAGAGAAATTTATATAAATTACCATGTGGCAAATACAAATTACTCTTGCTAGACTATTTTTGGTATAGAATGCATCATAAAGAAGTTAAAAAGTTGATAATTTTAACTATATCATTGTTTGAAGTTAGAAAATAAATTAGAAACAATTAAATTTTAACTATTCACAATTATTTACATAATGTAAGATTGTGGATAGGTAAGTCTCTTTAATTTATAATTTCAAAACTTTCTTACCTAACACAAGATTCATTTTTATTAGGCACATTTTAGTGAATACTTTTATTAATAATATTTTATTCAAATAACTCAAAGGAAATCCTGAGAATTTTAAGACTTTAGAACAGAATAGAAATAGTGTTGGAGTATTGTTGGACGCCATTTAACTTTCTGAGTATTTATCAATGCCTATTCGACTCCGCTGAAGAAGATATTTTAGACAATCTTATACTACTAACAAAATACTCTTAACGGATATAGTTACGAAAACCCTCACATAAAGAAACGCACTACTTACGTTTATTCATCAAAAACACCTTGCAACCTTTACTTTTATCCATCATGATGCGATATTATTTTATAACCTATATATACATTAAATTACAAAAAAAAATACACGCCATTGTGTTTGAATGCTCAAGCTGAAAAGTGCACTTTAATTTCGCATTAATTTCGTCCGGTAGCAATAAAAACAAAAAAAGTAAAACTGAAAAAAAAAAAACAGCCGGCCATGTTGATGTTTTGAAAGCCCCGTTTTTTTGTTTTGTTAAACTCCATTCAGAAGGACCTTCAACCCATCATCGTCGTCGTGGTGCAATAGTCTCTTCTCTACATCATCATAATTTATTTATGAAAGGAGCAACAAAAAAGAGCGTTTAACCATTCATAATTTAGACTCACTCTCATTTGGGCCACATAACGCTTAAGTTTTCATAAAAAACAAAACAAAAAAAAAACATCACATATCTGCATCCTTAACAGTCGACTTCCGTTCTTTGTCTTCTACCCCAGGGCTATTTACGTTTAACGTTAACGTTACTGTTGGCCATTTTGCCGCTTCGGCTGCGTCCAATTCGATTTCCATTTCACACCGCTTGACGGCTGCTCCTGCCGCTGCTAATCCAATCTACCACATGCACAAACACAAGCATCTAAAATCTCAGAAAATCATCAGAATATTTATGTATTATACCTGATTTCACATGATCCACAACATCACTGCCAAAGGGATCAACACGGGAGTGGAAGCGACAAGGGGGCGGTAGATTGAGTCTCATCTCCTCTGCGTCGCTTCCATCGCCAGTTGGGGATAAACTACTTAATCGCACCGATCATCGATCGCGCGCACTTAATTCGATTTCGGCGGTGCCAACAGCAACCACGGTGGCGGCATCCATGTTTCTATCTGCAACCGCAAATCCGTGTGGTAAAACTCACTTGTAGCGTTTTATCCGATTCCAATTCCGATCCCCCTGTGACTGGCGAAAGCAATGCCAAGCACAAAAGAGATGCAAAGTGGTTGAAGATGAAAATTTATACTCGTACAAAGCACCGAGCTCGAGCACCAAGCAATCGAACAAACCGAATCCGAAATCGAAGCCGAAGCTGATGAATCTAGCTGTAAAACCACCACCATGCCATGAAATCTTACCATCCACAAGGCAAGTTACGATTCGATCCACAACACCACAGCCGCACAGCACAGACAACAGGCACACACGGAGACGGAGAGTAATCGACTCTCTAATTGGTTTTGTCGAACCGGTCCACCAATCAGACGGTTGCTTGTTCCCCTTCGGAGAGAGTTGCCAGAGAGCAACCACCAAAGGAACTCTCGTTTGACCTCAGGCAAAGTGCTGGCTGCTGGCCACAGAAAATCACGCTCCGCCCAGAGCCCGGAGGTAATTGCCGCGGGTCCAAGCGCCGCAGTTCAGCGTCGCCCTTTGTGAAGTTGTGGTCGTCGTCGCGCATTGAAAAATTATATTTTTATTATTATTACCTACCATCGCCATCGTCATCGTCATTGCCATCACATCGTGCGGTACATTGATACAGTGTGTTGTTGTTTTGTTTCCTTCTTTATTGCATTGTGCCTCCTGCTCCTTCCACACCACACCACACCAAACCATCGCATCGGCCGCTTAGGCATAGGCATAGGCATCCACTTGTGGCGTTGGAGGTTCATGTCTGCACTTTTGTACTATTTTCGTTGTGTTGTCGTGTGTAAATTGGCCAAACACTATCAGGCCCCCCGATCGTTGTCCGTTCGGTTGCTTCTGCATCCATCGACTCGACGGTAATTGATGTCCTGAAGGGATAATAAATTCTGAAATTGGAAGTGCTCCTCTGGGACTGGGAGACCAAAACGAAACAAGGATTAACTACTTTTTGTTTTTGGTTGTGTAAAGTTTAAGAGTGATGAAAAGATTAAGAAAACAAAAAGCAAATAAAATATTATTGTGTCTGTGCCCCGCGGAAAATACCGTAATTCGTGTATATCTAGGCATATCTATCTACCGTTATTTAGTGTTGTTGCAGTGATATATGGTGTGTTTTTGCTCATTTCTGTGTACTGGTCGACTTCCGTATCCGGTTATCGTCTACAATAATGTCCCCCTCCCTCCGTCACATGCAACACATGATTTAGAAATAAAAAAAATATTATTATCACCATCTTTCGCTACTGCGAGTATACACAGTTGTTAGATTGTGAGTGAGAGCAAATTGGTGTTAATTGAATTGCATTTGTGCACGCATAACGGGAAAACACACGCGCAAACGCAAATACACAGCAGTTTTATAATAATCTAAACAAAAATTAAAAAAAAAAGCAGCAGGAAGAGAGCGAAAAAAGGGCGCCCTTACGCCTAATTGTTTATTAATTAGTGTCATCGCGGGAGTTTAACGCTTTGGCGATAAACAAATAAGCAACAAAATATTCTAACAAGCAACAAGTTGTACATACATACATATACAAGTCAAGTATCTAGATATTCCTTATCCGTCCATTGTATCTACGAGTATTCGAGTGTGTTTGTGTTTATGTGTGAAAGATAGCCTGATCTTGTTCTTATTGTTGTTGTTGTTGTTGTTGATATTGTTGTTGTTGGTGTTAAGTAACATAAAGTGGGTGACTAATTATTACAGTTAAAAAGTTATAATTTGCTGGGACGCGACGCCTAGCGGTGTATGAGTGCAACACCCATCGCATAATGTACATTGTTCTGCATGGGCAATGATAAGCGCCCCCGGAGACGGAGTAGTAGTAAACAGTAATAATGTGCAACTGCAGCAGCCCTACTCGCCACTAGAAAATATCTATGTACTCTGCACACCCCCTCGTCGGGCGTCTGCATCTATCTCATCATCGTCGTCGTCGACAAATTGGATTAAAGATTGCTGCTCTGCGCCCGCTACTCCTACCGCTAGCATCAGTGGACTTGTATAGTGGCACTATTTATAACAGCTACATAGTGGCTGTGGTGCCACCGAGCATCAGCATATAACATACACTTTCACATCTATATAGATTGAACCTATAGAACATCTCTATAGAGAGCTACAGCTCCTAGTATCTTCTAGTATAATAATTTAAATGTTAAAAATGTTTACAAAACATTTCAGGAGAAAATTATTATCGCACAGCGATATGCACACACTTGTTGTTGCGTACATTGTTGTGTTTTTAATTAATAAGGTTTGTATATTAGTTTCTTTTTTTTATTTTTTTATTTTTGTCAGTTTTAAATGTTTCTATATCATTTTTACTTGTATATGAAATGCTAAAAATAAATTATGTATGAACATATTTATATTTAACAAAAGAACTCTGATTGTGAACTGGAATTGTGCATACATAGTTTCTTGATTTGATGGAAGTGCGTTGTGAATTATAAAATTGATATGGATTTCTATGAATCTATGGAAATCTTTTAGAACTATTTACTGATTTCATCAGTGTAAAGAAAGTCTTGATAACTGTTGTCGAAAAAAAAAAAAAAACACTGACGAGTCCGAGACGAGACTATTAAATAAAACGGAGTTATGATGCAAATTCTAAAACAACTTTATTTGATGGTTCTTTTTTGGATAACTAAGGGAATTTTTTGTATTATGACATTATTTCTCATCCTGTCTTGACGGTTAGAGGAAAATGTATCACAGTAGCAAAAGAATTCTTACTTTGGTTTTACAAAATTCCTAAGAACTGATTTCATTACTAAACCAACAAATTATGAATTCAAATAGGGAATTCAGAAAACAAAAACTTACTGAAAAATTTAGATGCAAATCAAAAACATTGCAAGACCTGTTAACACCAGACTGATATATGTACATATGTACATGAAATAAAATATAATGTACGGATGGATATGGTTTACATATAAAACGTAATTTTATTATCAACTTGTGTTAAAGTGTTAAACATCTGTTCGTTTTCTTTCTAATAATAATATCTTAAAAATTGTATTCCAGTTTTTTTTTTTTTGTCAAAGATAAGTTCAAAAAGTTGAGTAAATTTGTGAGTAAACAGTGATCAGTTCAAGTTGATAAATTTTTCTGTCCAAATTATACTAGAAAAAAGGCCTAAAAAGGCAGTAACAATTGTTTTTAAATTTTTGAATTTTATGGGTCTATTTTCATAATCAATTTATATCCCTATAGACTTTATTTGAAGCTGTTTAGCTTTTAATTCGAGAAAAAAAAATAATAACCCTAAAACTCACACTAGAGCCAACAACTTAATAATTCTCAAAAATTTTGAAAATAGATTTCGGCTGTGAAAAAAATCATAAATAATGTAATATTCAAAAATATTTTTTGTGAAAATTCGTATAGAAGAGTTTACTTTTCTGATCATGTTTTGGTGCATTTCGTGTCATAAATTGGGCCATTTGAATTCATATATTATTCATAAATTGTAAAAATTATGATAGGAAATAAACAAAATATCACCAAAGTCAAAACACTTCTTCATCAAAAGGACTTAAATTAATTAGATCATCATTATTAGTTTGTTTAGAAACTTCAACTTTACCTCCCAAGTTGAGACTACTTCCTAATGAACTTATTTTTATATAGAATTGGTAATATGCATGTATGTATGTACTTTTAACTTACTCATATATTTCAGAATATTTACATCAATAATAATAATTATTATTATGGAATCGATTTCAATCACTTGCATGAATTTAAGGTCCACGAATGAATGAGAATCAACAAGAACGAATGTTTGTTAACTAGGAAAAGATTTTTGAATCTTAGAATTGAGTTTCGTGGAGTTACATATTTTATTTTAAAAGTAAAACACATTAACGATTGAAAAAATATTTCTTATTATAACATTTATGGTTTTATTCAAAGAACATGATATCGAGAGCACTGCATTTATGCCATAACATATTTCGAAGGATATTTTTAAAAGCTTGACTTTGAAAATTAATTACAATAATTAAGTAATTAGGGAATATTAAGTATAAGTAAAACTTGAAAAGGGTTTGGTGAATATGGAATTCATTCGGTAGATTTAAAGTTATTTATGCATCATCAGAAGAGAGAATTCGTTCAATAGTAAAGTATGAAAAGTAAATAGCCTTATTAACAATGAAAATAACTCTGTAGGAAAAACCAAAAGTTTAAGAACATTCATGTTAAGTTAATAATGGAAATACGAAATTGGAATACATTTTTGTTTGACTTGGATTTGCGTTACAAATATATAATTGGAGAATAAGGCAATTAAAAAAGATATTTAATAAAGATCAAACCTCATAACCATCAGAAATTTTATTTAAATTATATACACACGTAAAATCTCAAACAAAAAGGCATTACTAATTTATGAATGCGCTTATAAAAAATAATATATTTGAAGATGAAAAAACACAACATCTCTTTTGATTTTGATGAGAACCAATGACTTCAACAGTTTCTCAAACTATGTATATCCCCACAAAAATCGAACCACTAAAATTTCCTCCAAATTATAAATAGGTAATGACCTATTTATCAAGACAATGCCTCTACCTTAAGTCCTATAGCCAAAAAAAATAAATATATGTATAGAACAACAAACCACAATCTCTTTATAAATTACATGTCTAATAATAAACTTTAATGCCGGCTTATATGTTTCTATAAATTTATTGGTTGTACGATTATTTAAAAATATTGTGTAGTAGTTGTTCAGCACCCTATAATCTATCATAAATGCGATTAACGAATAACTAATTTATTAAGTGCTTGTGATAGCTTTATTACCTTTTTGAAAACTCTCAGCTTTTTTTTTTGTTTTTGGACTTTTTGAGTTGACAGAGTTGAGCTTAGTAATTTACATTTATCATTTTGTATTAATTTCTCAAAATGTTGTTTCAATTTTTAGTTTGAGACTGGGTTAGTGAACTGACAATAACAACTACAACTGAATTGCAATCTTATTGCTTGTTCAAAATGCAACCAAAAATGCGACACACTTTATTATATCGAACTAGGCATGGACGTTTGGATCAGGTTTTCAGTTCCCACGCTTAATATAGCCCCGTTTGGGCCCGTTCTGATGCGGAGCAAGTATGGTTATTAATCGGTGCGGTTGGCCTGATGTCTTGCGTTCGTTGTATCTTGGGTATATCCCTCTCTCAATCAATATGGTGGTATGGGATAGGTATAGGTTATTATTATTATTTATTTTTTTTTACTTCTTTGAATAAATAAAAAAGAGATTTATTAGTTTTGTATTAGCTTCTAAAGATTAGTTTATGAGATGCTATTAATTGTCAGTTATAGAACACATATGTATACGTACATACCTATAGATATAGGTTTATAGAGTGTGATTAAATTGGTGGATAAATATGTGAGATTGTGAGACTTCTGTTTGAAATTGTTTTCTTTATTATTTCTTAGGTCGAAATGATAGATAAAGCTTTTCGATATTTTTGTGAAATGATGTGATTTAATTTATTATGAGAACTTTATTTATAAGAGCTCTTTAAGTTGATACACTTTATAAGGAGACGAAAATATTGTATTGAGTTTAAAATTTTATAATTCTTATTCGACTAAGACAATATAATCTTTTGTATGATGAGTTTAAACTACCTTTCTTATTGACAACAGTGTGAGAATATAAGCTTGAAGTATCTTAGTCGCTTTCCAGTAGATATGAGGTTTTTGAGAAGAGTTACCAGATGAATAATAATAAAGTGTCAAAATTAAAAGTGACACAAGATTATCTTTAAGCAAGATAACTAGAATAAAACTACCATGAACGTATGTGTAGTTTTTCTTTGAGTCTGACTTTGAAACGAATTGTCATTTGAATGTGATTTTCCAAATGAATGATTATTAAAAAACCCTGGTAACTCATCCAAGTATATTTTCAAACACAAACACCTAGCTAGCTAATTGCTTAATTTTTGGATTTTCTAGGTAACTATTTACATACTATAAACCTTAAATTTATGCCAAGACATTTTGTTGCCTTAAGTTTTGAAAGTTGGTACACAAGTCAAAAGTTCAGATTCTTAAGTTTGACCTAAATTCACCGAACTGATGAATAACAAACGAAGAACAAAATAAAAAAAAGAACAGACAAGCAGAAGAATCTCAAACTTGAACAGAACAATGTAATGATTGGACATAATTAGAAAAGAATCTACATAGAATCTACGCATGTAGCTATGTATTTATCTTAAACAAAAATTTGAATATTTATACTCATTATCATAAATGTGATTCTCTTATTACATTTGACAAGACAAAAGATAAATACAACCAACATAATAATGTATATGATTGAGAAGATTATACGCATAAAATATACTGAGTTCGGTTTTGAGATCAAGTTACTTCTCATCATCAGTATCACATTATGCATCAGCATACGAGTATATACCTGGAAGTTTAAGGTGATGGCAACTGTGGTTTGTGTTTTTTTTTTTTTTTCTTTTTTTCTGTCAAAAATTAATATTTAACACATTATCACAAAATTAAGTTAAAGTATCTGATGACTTGAAGGAATTTATGGAATTGTTTTAGGTCAATCGTAAAGTTATAGTTTTTAATACATATCAGACTAATAGCCATCATATAACACAACATTGACAGATCGAAATTTTGTTGGAAAATTCTTTTGTATTGTATTTGATAAAAAAGGGGAACTTTGAACCCCAATGAGATGGAATTTTTGATTTGAAATCAACTACATATTTACAATATTTCTAGCTACGTTTCTTTTATAACGGTATGGTTAAAGTTTATTTGATTTTTATTTAATAATTTGAAAACAACCTTAAAAAAGGGGTTTGAAATTCAATATGAACCTTGACATTTGTCCTAATAGCTTGAGATTCCTTCTGACAGATTTAAGACACTATTTTCATGATGAAAACTTAACATCGGGAGTAGAAAACAACAGTTCAACAAACTTTACTCAGTATAAGTCTCACATAGATGAATAAGCATAAGCATAACAACCTTTGTAATTGGTTTCGTTAAGTTTCGTTAACTTTTTAAACGTCAGACAAGAGCGCTTTTTTAAGTTAAAAGCAGGGAACTGAACTGTAAAAATAGATCTGTGTTTTTCAGGTCTTGCTTCTTTTTTCAATCGGAGCTAGCTAGGACGGAGCAGTATGAGCTCCGAATTAATATCCTTTTTTTTTCTTCATTTCGGTAAATTTGTGACATTTTCTTTCGATTGTTGTATGTATATTTATAAAATTATTGTTAAATTTCATATTGTAATATTTAATTTTACTCCTTTCTTCGCTTTATAATAGAACTAATGTCCCACAATCTCTCTGTCAAGTTTCAGTTCTTAAATGTCAAATCTCTTAATTTGTTTCCTTATTCTTTCTACTTTCACAATGTCAAAATGATTAACCACAGCGGAAATGGCAATAAGAAATCAAAAATCAAACCTTATAAAAATCCTGACAATCATCGTCAATCAGTTAAGAAAATAATCGAAAAATCGATCTTTCCGGATACAGTTACCGACCCAAATTACTTATCCTCATACTCGGTCGCGGTCCCCAGTGAATTCAATAATATTTTATTTATTTGTTCACTTATTCTTATGTGATTCGTTTTTTGTACATAAACTTCTCCATCATCTTTTAAGATGAAAACACACATAAACATCAGAGAGCAAGTAATAAAACTTTAAACACATTACTGACGACAGGTTATGATGGCATTTGTCAACGCATCCAATGCACCAACAATGACCCAAAATGTGCTGTCATTCTTTTCTTTTTTCTCTTATACTAAATCGGATTAACTGAGTGACAACGCACACAAATAAATTTTCATTCTTTCATTTCTAAAGCCGAGTTTACAATAAGAAGAACCAGAACCAGAAAACCAAAAGCCCAGAAGAATATAACAATAACAACAAAGTTGACCACACCACTTTTTTCGTTCTTATTCGACGAAAAGTAACAAAAAAAATCTTTTGTCCAAACAAAACGTCACCCATCATTATGACGATGATGATGGCATACGAACGAAATGGTGTATCAGCCATCATCGATGACAGTTCAATGTGACATTAGCGGCAAAAGCAAAGCAAATAAAATAAAACATTAACAACTACAGTAGTCGCCGAGCTGGTCGTAGCGGTCGGTCGGTCGACAGTGAGCCGTTATCATAACCGAAATGTTTTTTAATCAATTCCCTTTTTAAGATAATTAAGCTTCTTTATTTTTTTATATTTATTTTTATTGGATTTGCAATTAAATTTAATTTTTGCAGGTGACATAACGAACAAATATTTCTCCTGTCAAATTTGAATAAAACAACATTTGCGTGTTTCTCTCGCTGAATAATGAATATATGGCTCGTATTTTATTTGGCCATCATCGATGTTTTCTATATTTATTGTTTTTTGTTACATTAGCATCAAATTGCCATTTTAATTCGAATTAAAATGTGCATTTTTTTTTGGAAATGTCAAAAAAATCAATTTTATTATGTCAAACGCAAATCACCAAACATAAATAACACAATGTTGTTGTGGTTGTTGTTTGAATTTGTTGTTGTCTTTTGTTTTTTTTTTTTTTGGAAGTCCAATTCTATTAACAACAAAGATACCGAGAGGGTGTTATAGCCAGAAGAACAAAAAACTCATTTAAATAAAACAAGCAATGTGGAGGACATAAATTGTGGCATATACTCGTAATAATGTGATACAGCTACAGCGGAACTGTCATCGCTTTGTACGCGTTATTATTATTCGTCGTCTCCTCGCGTCGAGCTGTCAGAATAGAGTTTTGATTTTTGAATATTTGCGCTTGTGTGGTTTTAGATGTGTTTGTGTTGAATTAATTTTTCATGCTTCAAGATGGATATCGTAAATTTTAATTCGAAGATAAATATAAAAATCGAATTCACTGGGGGATGTAAGATTAAAATATAAGACGTGTTTTTTTCCCTTGACCTTCTCGAAAATCGAGTCTAGGCATGTGGTGTTGGTGTGGATGGGAACCTTTGGCATTAAAAGAAAAACTGATCGGCTTAACTATTAAAAACCCATCAAAGAGCATTAAGAATGTGCGAGTTTCCTGTGAAAAGAAGCACTTTATTGTCAATAAAACACTGACAATTCGATTTAAACGACTCCTTAAACTGCTTGCGGCTTGACCCAGATGGCTGATGATTTACTCCCGGTCCCGGTCCACACCGACCGCAGCCGATACGTCAAAACTCAAAATCGTATCGTGTCGTTAAAGTCATCGCCGCCGCGCCGCACCGTCCTCATCGTTCGTCGTCGTCGTTACAAAACCCAAAAAGGGATGATTTGATGATTAACATATAAATCACACGATCGGCTACAGATGAGGTAGGAAGATACATCTTCCCATCTCCATGTGTGTCGTCTTCGTCTTCGTTTTGGTCTTGGTATTGGTCTTCGTCTGGCTCTGGCTCTGGCTCTGTCTCTGGCCTGGCCGGGTGATTCAGCTGTCTCAATGATTGTTGTTGTTATTGTTGATGCTCATTTCTCTGCTTCTTCTTTTCTTCGCCTTGACTCTATCTAAAGATTGTTGTCATCGTAGTCGTATAGTCGCTTCGTTAATTTCCCGCCGGCAAAGTTTATTGAAATAAAAAAAAAAACCATTGTGCCTCTTAATGGGCCAATTACACTAGTAGTGTGCATGACACTCTCTATTCAGTATCCGTATCATGTGTTTGCAAGTGAGTCTTGCGCATGCTTTACGGGATGGCTACACTTCGCCTTCATTCTTTTTCATTCATAGAGCCAAGTTCGGATCAAAAATAAAAATATAAAAATTAAAAAAAAAAACACACACATTCGCGCAATCACAGGAAGACAGGTTGCCAACCGTTGTCTCCAGGAGCGGACTGTTTAGTTTGTGTTGACCAAATTGAATTTTAATTTTGTGTTTCGCATATTATGGAAAATTTCGTGAGTCTTTTTATTTGCGTTCATTTCTATAAATCTGTCAAAATAGGGTACAAGTTATCAGCTGTCACTTTTTACATTGACAAGTGTCCAACTTCGATTTTCCTTGCAAACTAAAGGTTTTGATCTTTTCGATCAAAAATCCTAGAAGATTGTTTATGTATCGAAGTAAATAATACTCCGCTCTAAATGTCAATCGGGAAATA
Source organism: Scaeva pyrastri (assembly GCA_905146935.1). Taxonomy (NCBI): domain Eukaryota; kingdom Metazoa; phylum Arthropoda; class Insecta; order Diptera; family Syrphidae; genus Scaeva; species Scaeva pyrastri. Next base: position 133,767,698 of record LR989927.1, read on the forward strand.
TGAAATTGGCTAACAACCTTTGGGAGAAAAGATTGATAATTCTTAATTGTTATGATTTCACTTCTAGGCTGTTGCCATTTTGACAGTTAGAAGTTTAACTATAAATTCAAAAACACGATGGACTCGATCTCATTTTGGGTGTTTTCATCGTATCGTCTCTGTTTCACTAAACTTCTCTAGTCTCGTTTCCTCAAAATTCACGTAAAAATGTTTTTTTAAAGAACTCAGCTGCCTAAAGGCCATTAAATGCCAAAATCCAGCCCTTAGCGGCACAGGAAGATGGGGGCTGGAGCCACCAGTAGTCGCTTTTCATTGAGATCTCAAGACAGAGATTGGGAATGAGTGGTGGTGGCGCGGTTATCAGCACATAAATGGAATGGAAATGAAATGAAAAGCGAATGACTACGTCGACGTCGCTTGTCGCTTGTCGACGACAAGTCAAACACAATAAATACCTTTACGAACAAAAAAAAAAAAAACATAAAAGAATTTACTACTATTTTTTTATGGAAATTTATTTAGTTTTCCTTTTCAAGCTTGGTTTCCGAGTCCGAGTACGATCCGAGTTCGAGAGCATCATTATGACAGTTTGTTGTCATTGAGTGGATTGAGTCGGACTACATTTTTGAGGGTCATCATTAGGAGGAAGTTCTTCTTCTCTTCTTCTTCTTCTACTTTTTATTTTTTTTCTTCTTGAAAATCATCATCAAAAGAAAGAATAAAAAAAATAGATACGATACGAAAAGAATGCGCTCTTAATTAATGTGCAGGCAATCTGAACTGAATGCGTTTTTATTCGACTTCATTATGCATAAAATTTACTTATACAAATGTATCTTCGCGGAGGAGGGGGAGAAATCATAATTTATTATTATTTGTTTGATTAATTAATTACCTACGCTGTGTGTTGTTTTTTTATATTATCTAAATATTATACGATACAGTTGGGTGCATTATTAAATTATTGTTATTACTTTGGGTTTTAATTCTGGGTCCCACTGTGAGTGGTTTTTGAATTTCTCTTTGAGCTTAATTTAAAAAAAAAAAAATCTTCTTCTCTTGAAAAATAAGCGGGTGTTGAATAAGAGTGCTAAGTGTGTTACGGTTGTTTTTGTACAAATATTAGATTAAAAATTTTAAATAAAAAAAATAATCGAATAAAAATTTACATTTTTGGCTTAAGTTGGATTTTTTTTTATTTTTGATTTTCGAATAAAAATTGGAAATAAAAATGGATTTTAGTGCGGCCCTTTTTTAGTTTATAAACAAAGAGAGAAAAAAAATATGAACTATTAAAAAATGTACCTTACTAATATTTTTTAATCAATGCAAAGTAGTTTTAATATTTTAAGACGTTCTGGTCATCTGTGTTTTTTTTTTTTTGATTTTTTATTTTAAGGTTATAGTTGCTTTTATTGTTTAAATGTTTGCCTCAAAATACATAAAAGGGAGGATGATGGGTTTTTATGAAATGTAATTAAAATAAGCGTCTTGAGTTTTGTGCACTAGTTTGGTGAATCTTCTTCTTTTTCTTCTGGGAAATCGAGGCCAAACTATTAATTAAGAATAGGCGGAGAAGAATTATTGTTTTTATTATTTTTTAAAGTGAAAAGTTATGTCAAAATATGGTTGTTTGGTAGATATGATATCTTGAAGGTGGTCGAGGCAGTATTTATTTTTTTTCAATTTTTTGTTTTGACGATAAAACAGCAGGATTCGGTAAAGAAGCTGAGGTTAAATTTTTAAGGCCTTTTAAAACTGTTTGTTATGCTATTTCAAAGTGATATAAATAATAAATTCTTTATTTTTATGCGATATTTGATCTTCTTCCACTCACGCACTTCTTAACGGATTTTGATGAAAATTATCGCAGTGAACTTATATATTTATAGGTTTAGTTATTGTTTTTCAATCAAATTTGACCGATAAATGATGTAGATGTATGACTGACATCATCATGAATGAAATCTGGAAAAAACATTCAATATTTTCTGAAAATGAAATATTGCTTATTTTCAGAAGTTTGTTTTACAAAACGAGTTTTAAATTTTCGCAAACTTCTTCGGTTTTGAGAATATTTAAAATAGTCTATTTTTGAATTTTGGACAATTTTTTGGACACTTGTATTAACATTTTTAATAAATTCTATTTTTGTAAGACCCAAAATCTTTTTAATATTTTAACAAAAACAGTGCGTATACGCCAGGGTGTCTCTTTTTTTAAATTTTGTTTTGTATTTAAAAAAATATTTTTGTATTTGTTTTTTTTTCCTTTGACATTTAAATAATTTTTGATTTTTGATGTCAGTTATTGCAAATATTATTCAAAGTCAAACATTGCAGATATAAACTATACTACAATAATAATATTTTAATGCCTTTTTCGATTTTGAAAAGTCAAATGTTTATATTTTTTGTCCATCCACAATCAAAGTGTCAAATTTATGAAAGTAAAGCTTTTTCCCGATAAGTCAAATCAATGAACAACTATAAATAAAAGATTCTATTATTTTAATTCTGTATTATACTCTATTGCAAATTTTCAACTGCTGAATTAACTCGGGTACTCCAATTTAGATAATTTCTAATTGTTTAATTGATTAACAATTATAGTATCACATATTTTTAAAACTTTAAAATGCACTTATTTATCTATTGCTTTATAATCTTACTAACTTTTTTTAGTAAAGTCGCCTTTAGTTTAAGTTTAAGATTTTAAGATTTGTTGTTTTTAAATTAATTTGCATACTTACATATACTTTTTAATGAAAAACATTCTTTAAATGGGAAATTAATGGCTCATAATCTTGAGTACTTTATGACCTAAAGAAAAAGATAGAGTGAAAATTAATGAGTGACTATAGACACACTTTTATACGAGCAGCTCTACACTGATTTATAAGAAATTCTTTTATCTTCATTATTTTTTTCTTCTTTCCTTTTTATTTGCATATTTATACTGGCGTCTAATGGCCTACATACATACATACAAATGTATATGCATGTATATGTATGTAATTTCCAACAAAGTGCATAATAACAGTAATAAGAACAATCAATTACTTTAATGTCCTTGTTCTTTTTTTTATTGAAATTTTAATGATTATTATGCTTAACTGTTTGAAGTATTAATTTGTAGAGATCAATTTAAAAAATAAGATTTAGGAAGTTGATTGTAGCGTCTCCGGAATCGTCCTTTCTCACATTAAGGACCAACAATTCTTCTTAAGACTCTTTCCTCTCAAACCCGCGCCTTAGAGGTCGGACTGTTTTTTTATTAAGCACCCAGGGTCTAAGATCCATATGTGAGTACTACTGACATGATACATTTTTAAAATTAACACGTCTAGTTTAGTTTTCAAAAATATCCCCATTCAATGTTGGCCATGAGACACGAAGAGATTTTTAATATTTGCCTCGGTCTTTTCAGCATCGAAAATTTTCAGTACAGTCTCGGTTTTTGTATCCGTCTCGTTTCTTTTCCATTGAATTTAAACATTCCTAATATTTGTTTTAAAACGTCACTTCCGAATCATAAAATTGATCTTTCTGAAACATTTCTTGACTTATTCCGAAGATGTTGAATTCATCCAAGTTAAGTAATCTTTCAATAAAATTTGACAGCATATAAATGAATATACATATGTAAATAGTTTGAAAAAACAAACAATTTTCGACAAACATAAAATAGTAAGCTCAAATGTCAGTCAGAAACAAAAAACTTAGTCTTGTACTTTGTAAATAATTGCATAAAACTTGAAAGTTTCAATTTTTTCGAAAAAGTCGATAGAAACTTTCTCGCAACATTAACGAATGTTCTTAAGTTAGTGTCGTCTCAGATTGTCAAAGTTTCTCCAGACTTTTCTTGTCTCGTGTTTCAAATTGTTGGAATAGGACTTTATTTCAAAAGTTCAACATATTCCACGGCATCTTATGTCATTCTTCGCCATCCGGAGCCGGACTACTTTTTATAGACACTTTGTCGCCATCAGGGCCTACACAATCTATTAATGTTGATAAATTTTATTTCTTAATTGTATTCTTTTCACCTTTTCTTTTGGTTCATATCTTCGATTCCTCGTAAGTTCTTCAACACTTGAGTAATCTTCTTATTTAAAACATCTTTATCGAGATTAAAGTCAAAGGATGATATCATTCAAAATAAATTAAATCCTTTTCAATTCAAATCCAATTTTTTACGAACTTCAAAAGAAAGAAATTTCCAAAAAGTCTTACATTATTATTGGACTCTCATATAAACTAACCATCAGACCATTATACTTATTTTAATGGCATTTTGACGAGATGTATTTTATTAGGTTCTTTTTTTTTTCTCTTATTAATAAACACACTTTTACATTTTTAAATGCTTGTTTTTTATGAATTTCTTTTTCTTTTCTATAAGAGAATCATATCAATAAAATTTACCTGTGGTTTAAAGATTTTTTTATTACACTTTTTGATAAAGTTAGAATCGGAAATCGGCATCAGAAAGTAGAACATTGTATGAATGAATCGATTCTATTTTATACTAAATCCTTCCTTTTCTTAAAAATATATTTATTCAATATTAAAATTAATCTAATGCAACCACAGCCACACTAAAGTGTTGTTTTATTGCTGTACAATAAATTAATGATTCCCTTATAACTATTTGTTGGGGAACAAAATGCATTCAAATAATTTACATATAAAACTCATTGGAATATTTTTGAAGAAAGTCGTTAAAAAGTTTGTCTTTGTTTAGAAAAAAAAAGTATTGGTACAGTTTATTAACGGTCATTTTACAATAAACAAAATTCTTTTTACTTTGATTGTTGAAATATTAAATATTTTTATTCAATAAGAAGTTTCTTTTTTAAAAGAGTTCTAAGAGACATCTGGTGTATATCATAAGAAACATGAAATTTGTGCAGGGTTGCCACTGTATTTCATTAAAATTTTGGCTGAACTTCAGAACTAGTATGAAATCGTCTTTTTTAAACTTTGTTGGATTAGAATGAGTAAGTTTCGACTTGAACTAAACCTGAATGAAGCTCTCAATTTGACAGAACACGTATTTCATGTCCTTATAATTCCGTTAATAAAACCAAAATGTTTAAAATCAAATACACACGTGTACTATACTCGTATTGCGTTCAATTTTTCACATCAAACTATTTCAAAGTTTATTTTGGGATACCACAAGGTAGCCATTCAGGCCCTATCCTTTTAATTTTGATTTAATTTTTCGTCTGATTTAAAGCAAACTAAGGTTATTATTTATTAATGCATGTGATGTTATATTTTTTGAAACTACATATTTCAAATACCCAGATTGCAGTATTAAAAATGGAATTGTGAATTTAATTAATCCAAAAACCTGCCTTGAAAATCACACCCTGTACCAACTCGATATTTCGATCCGACATATAAACTTGAAGCTTGAACCACTTTCATTTATAAGGTTTTTGATTTCAAAACCTTGTTCACTTTGCATTTTGAAGGTTAAGCTTTTTTCATGAATTTTTAGGCTCAAAACTTTGAAGCTATCCACCATTTTATTCGTAATGTATTTTTTGATTCATTACAAATTCTTTTTGGGTTTGTTTGTGTATAATATGCAATTAATTAAGCTCATGTAATGTTTAATTTAACATGAATCGAACATAACTCATCTTTGACATTTTTTTTTTTTGTTTGTATAAAACCGAAACAAGAGTTCGTCATTCTTGAGATTTCTTTACGAGTAAAACGTTTTTTAGCGGATATTCTTCATTAATGATGTCATGATGTGTGTATTTTGTATGAATTGGTTTTGGCTTGTCAATCAAATCAATAAAATAAATTAAGTATTCCAATTTGATTTTAAATATGACAGCCCATCAGGAAGGTTCGTTTCAAAGTTGATTAAGTGGAAGTTTAAATTTTGTGAATTTATGTAGATTGGATTTTGTTTTATTTCTTCGAGTTTTATTATTATTTTTTTTTTTTTTTTTTGTAGAGGCACCAAGGAAAAATGTAGAAAATTTATGTGGTAAATTTTTATTGGGTTAGTTTAAATGTATTTAAATAAATACAACGCACGATGGGACTGAACTAGACTGCTGTTTTTAGAATTTAATTAAAATCCCATAAACATAAAAACAATTTATCAAAAATGTGATGACATTTTAAACTTTTTGATATGCATCATGTGAATAGAGTTTTGAAGTTTAAAAAAGAGAGGACGGAGTTAGGGGATAAACAAACACGCACTTCCCTGAAATGTCATCAAAGATATTTTATGAGCGCCTACTGAAAACAATTTTTAGTTTTTGTTTTTGATTCATTACAAATTTTGAATTTATTTAAATTAGAAATTAAAGTTTCGGGCTTCTGCTTTTGTGGAATGTGATAGTTAAAGCATATCACTCATTCACTTCATGGATCTCCTAAAGGATGAACTAAAAAGCTTTCAAAAAGAGACCGAAGTTTGCAGAGATATTTTGTATTTAAGTGAGTTGATAAAATTCACTGATGATATGGCATCTTTCTTCATTGACACACATTTCAAAAATCAGGATTTTGTGTCAGAAAAATCAAAATTTTTTGGATTTAGATAATTTTTTCATCCAAAAATAACGATTTTAGAGTCTGAAGGTGACATTTGGAGACGATACTTGACGTTGAATAAGGTATTCATGGAAGAAACACAAGACAAGAAAAAAGACAAAACTGTCAACAGCTTTTTACTCATTTAGATTGGTCATTTTATACTGAGCTAATGGAGCTCACACAAGTTTACACAACCCTAGCGCTCTGATGTGTCTAAACTGAAAAAACACTTATCCTTTTTTGACAGCTCATTTCCCTCCCAGTGGCTATGTATTAAAGTGACAGTTTGGCTTAGATCTAGTAGAAATACGTTTTTGGCCAATGTCATTTTATTCCTGTAAATGGCACTGATATATAGGATATGAGGATTCCAATATTTTTGGGAGCAATTTCAAGGTAAAAAGATCCTATACTCTTCAAAATTAGTGAAAAACACTCTATACTTCTTATAATGAAAACATTCAAAGTGTGCACAATGTTTAAGCTGATTTTAAAGGAATTATTTATAAGAAATGTCAAAACAACTGTCATTTTGGAACCTTTAAGATGTTCTAAATGTCAAAAATGGTTCATTTTTCCAACCGAAAATATACAAGTTATCACCATTTAAACAAAAATTTAAAACTTAACAATAAGAACAAATTTTTAATTATTTTTCAACTTATAATAAACTAATCAAAGTTTAAATTATTTCCCGACATCTTTACGAAAACAATAAAATTGAATAATTGTCGAAAACTAACAAATTCCTATACTTACCGCCAAAGTGAGAAAAGTCGAGTTAAAAAACACATCAAGTCTCCCCTTGTCCTAAAATTTGTCACAAAAAACACCTCATATTTAGAAAACCCGAAAAATTATGCAAATCCAAGTTTTGACAAATATCAAAGCCCTACACACATCTCATTTTCCCATTTCAAATTTTCTAAAAAAACTTAGCTCATTATCATTCCAGTCATTCCACATTTATACCTTTATTCTAAATTTAGTCATCCGATTTATTCCGTCAGTCTAAACCACAGGAATCCATCTTCTTGCTATTTGTCCAGACTAAAATTCGAACTAATCAATTTCCAGATACTTTCGAGAGATAAGATTTTACAAAATGTAACATGGTAAATGGTTAGTCATTAAGTCGGTCTTTGTTCTGGAACCTCCATTCCATTCCGATTCCATAGACTTTTTTTTTTGAACGCACATCAGCAGCTCTAATAATGCGAGGTGATTAAAAATGAAGGAAACAAAAAATACATTTAATAAACGCACCCTAAATAATCAATTTGTTGTTAATTTTTTTCCCTTCATCTTAAAACAACTTGAATACGCGATACGCGAATGGCGATATTTTCCATTTTAACAACATCGCAACTGTCAGCAGTTAATAAAAAATACCAAGTTATATTTTTTGTTTTCATTTGACAAGTTGCGGCGTCCTGTTGCGTTCAAAAAAGCCACATCGGACAACCAGAATCCAAACCGAACGCACTCCTGTCTTCTGTGTCAGTCACTTACTTACCTTGAAATCCACAAATGAATCGATTAATAAAATTATTATTTTTACTTTTTGTTGGAATTAAATGATTCTTGAGAGATGCTTCCATATGTTTCCTTTATTTCTTGGTCTTGTTTTTTTTTTTTCTTTTTTGAAACCTTACTAAAGATGCCGCAAAATTTGCATAAATAAATGTAAACCTATTTATATTTTAAACAAATCGAGTAGACTTTAATTAAATTAAAAGTCCTTAACGCCGCTGCACCGCTGCTGGCTGGGGGATGTGAATGGTGGACTGGAGCGGCTATGAGTCAACAAAGAGGAACTGGAGAAGAAAACGTTCCCAAAAATTCCAGCAGACATGGATATACGAGTACATCATCCACCTAAATGGCTACACTTTCTTGTATTTTGGTTGTCGCCTCGATGATGGGATGCGATGCGATGAGAAGAGGCCAAGAAGAAATGGAATCAATTAAAATTAATTAACATATGGATGCCCGAACATGCACCTGAACATAACACAAGATCGGGGCCCATCAGCGAGCTGGGAATTCAATAAAACTTGTCCCGTCCTGGGGTAGGGTATCGTTTGCATTGCGTCTCTCCTGACGCTGCTGCTGGCACTGAAGCAATTCCCAGAAAACCCCAAAATACCATAGCACCACTCATTCTGTTCCCTGTCCCATTGCCATCATCGGATGGGCTTCAGCATCATCACCATCACCATGATGGTGCTGAGGTACAGGTAAGGTATGCGGAGGAGGAACAGATCACCGAGAAACCAAATACAAAACCAAAACGAAAACCAACAAACCAACAAACCGACAAATTTTTCGATGGCGATGCAGGACGGAAGGGTTTCCCCTGATGCCTGATGGCCGATGTGAATTTTTCGGTTTGCCGTGATCTCGGGCCGCGCTTGTTGCTTATCTGACTTTAATTAAACGGAATCTCATAATAAATTATCTTCATTAGTAGAATCTTGACCATCGAGTTTCGTTTTGTATCACGTTCTGTGCGTTTAGCCGATCCATCCGCTTGTCCGTTTCGTCCATCGCGTCCATCTTCCATCTTCCAGCGTCCATCGTGTGTCGTGTCGTAGTTGTTGCTGGTTGTCGTTGTCTGAAGAAGTTCTGGAGTTCTGGGTTTTTCTCTCCTGAGCTCTCGCAACATAAGCGCATTCCAATGCCAGGCCAACACACATCCATCCATCGCATGGGCATCGACTCGGCGCATGGACTTCAGCATTGGCAACGGTGTGCAACTTAAGTTACTTCCATTTCGTCGTCATCGTTGTGTCTTCTTATCTGTGGCGGCATATTGGTTGAAGAAAAAGGATTAAAACTCGCACTTGTCCAGAACAGAATACGCGTTCTATACGCAACATCCTGTTGTACCATCTATACGCCGCGTCGCGTCACGTCGCCCCACCTAACCCCACTGCTATAAATATCACCATCACCTTCAGTTTACCATTTATTTGCAGCACCATTGGCATTGCAATCGCGCGCATCGTCAGCAATGACAAGCAAGTTGTTAAATCAAAAAGTAGCCGAAATACAAAACGCTTCTTCTTCTTCGTCGTCGCGGTCGTCGTCGTCGACTTTTTAACTTCGACTTTAACAACGACGACCGAACGATTGGAATTTTTATTATTTTTTATCCATCTACCGATTGTGAGCCACGCAGAATCTATTTTGACTGAAGGAAAAATTATTTACAGTAAAACCTCTCATTCATGGAAGGTTAAGTTACCTGAATTTTGAAAAAAAAAAAACGCAACTAACAGTGGTCCCATCTGTCAGATTTACTTTCGATGGGTATGTTTTCTTATGTCAACTTCAGTTTTTAGATTTCTTATTGAGAGATCGCAATTTTCTGTCAGTTCACTATCATCGTAAAAAAAAAAAACACTGTGTTGAAGAACAAGGCGGACAAGTGTTGTTTTGACAGAGTGTTTCGTAACATTTCTTGTAAAAAAGTGAAGAATTATAATAACTCTTCTTAAAGCATGTAACCTTGTCTGTTTAGGACCATAAATTTAACTGACTGCTATTTACTAGTTCATCAGTTGCATTTTTTCTTAAAACTAAGGGTCCAAACACCGAACCTTGGAGAACTCCTTAAAATTATAATTTGTATGAAAAATCTTTTATTTTCTTTATAAGTCTTTAGATGGCCAAATCTTCGGTAGGTGAAGTATAAATTTTTCCATTTTTTCAAGGAAATAGTTTTTGGAAATAAGCACAAATATTCCTTACTTCGAAAAAATAAGACGAAGATGAATGTCGGTGAATTTATACGATATTAATATATCCGAAAAAAGTATCATTCATTTGGAGTGAAGAAATCAACGGGAAATAATAATACTTTTTTTCGTATAGATGATAGCTTTGGAGAAAACTATCGAAAAATTAGAGATGAGGTACATTTAGTAAAACAAATTTAACAGAATTAAATTTTGAGTAACATTCTTATTTTCTTGCTGACATTTGACAAAATATATTCAATGTTTAAGCCACGCTTTTGTATATTTAAAACGATTTAACATCTTAAGACAAAATCAATCAATGGCTTCTTTAACCCTTAGGCATTCAAAAATCCATTTATGACATCTGTCATTTTCCTAGATCTGTCATTATTTTAAATAATAAATTTTTTCGGGCGACGAAGATTTGAAATACTCGACTCAGCTTTGTGTAGAAAAGTGCTTTGTTTTAAGTCCCGAACAAATCCCATTGCAATTAATTGTAAATATCTTTGTATTTTGACAGCTGAGTATCATTTTCAATGGATAGATCCGTTTAAGTTTGTTTGATTTGTTTTTTTTTGTTCACGAACTGTCAAATTTCAGACCTGTTTCTAATATGCAATTAGTTTCTAACTAGTTAGTAAAACCGATTAATTTTGGAATTTTTAGTAAATTTCTAAAAAATACAAGAAACGCTGATTAGTTTAATACTTCCTTGTCACGATTTTCCATCATTAGATAATGCTTATAAACTTTTCAGCCACCAAATCTTTTCGTGGTTCAGGAGTTTTTAAATGTCTAACGATTCCTAATTTGCTTTTCTCCTTATTCCTGCTTCCCCCTTTTTTTGGAAAGTAAAGGACGTATAAATGAATCTCTCCTTCAAAATTTAAAAATGTCAGAATTTTCCGGTACTTTTAACAGAAATTTAGACAAGGAGTTATTTAATTCAAAAACAAATACTTCCATCTTCTTTGTTGTAGCTTTTGCCACGCCCCCCACCTGAATTTTATCGACTTTTTTTTAATTAAGATTCAAATCTACAGCCACGCCCATATTCTGTATATTTTAGCAATTTTCATTATACATTTTATCATTTGCCCAATTTTGTTTTTTAATTTTTGAAATTAAGGGAAGAGAGATCTGACTGTGCGTTCATATCCTTCTTGAACGATTTGTTGTTATCGCTTTCCTTTTACCCGACCGGAGCGGTGGTGGCGGTGGTTCTGGATCCCAGAAATCCAGAATCCCGCAACTATCGTTCTCGTATTCGAATTCGATGAAGATGATGCGGCAAAATGTTCCCACCTGTGCGCCTCTGTTTTGTTGCACTGCAGTTAGTGTTGTCTTGTGTTGTGTTGGTATGTTGATTGGTAATATTGAAACAGGTTCCCTGATGAATATTTTACAGTATCTATATCTGTATCTTCTTTTTTTTTGTGTTCCATCCCTCATGCTTCCTCGTCCCGATTATCCTCATTCTCATTCCGTGGATTTCTATGTGATCTGCTGCTGTTCTCGCTCTATGCCTCTTCTGTGGAAGATGCAACTTCAACTTGGATGATTTTCCTCCACTCTCAACAATCACACCATCATCGATGATCGGTGATCTCAGCTTTCGTCTGGCTGAGATGCTGAGATGCATCATGGACCAGAAAACAGAAAACAGAACTCACAATTCAGAACCAACACCAAAGAGACCCTTGGGTTTTATTAATGAACGAAATCACAGCCACGGTCGTTCATCGAAGACCTATGACGGTACGGTGTGGTGTGGTGTTCCTTCGTGGCATCGGCGTTTATCCATGTGAATGGTGTTTAAAGAGGCCTTTTTCCTTAAACTTACATACGCTCCATCATCATCCTGATCGCACACATGGCGATCGGTGATCAGTGATCGTCGACGACGGTGGTGGCGCGGCCGCGGTATCGAGGGATAGGGGATCGGGATTTTTCATTGGAATGGATTTGATTGAGGTTGGGAACCTTGAAATTAAGATCAGCCCTGTCCCTGTGTAGAAGAGAGTGCGATCACCAACACACACTCGATTAAAAAAAAAAAAAAAACGATCAACGGACGCGATCGCATCGGAAGGGAAAATGAATTCATTAATGTTATTTATTGAAGTTGGTTCATTTTTCGTGTGTCTTTAGATTTTTTACCTTTTTTATTTGTTTCTTTTTTTTTAGTTTGAGATACTCGGTAGTTTTTTTTTTTTTGGAATAATAATTAAAAAGTTTAATACACTCTGTCGTGATCTATTAACTTTGCTGGTGGTATTAACATTTCCTTGAAGGTTTCTTTCCTTTAGTCTTTCTGATGTTCTGATAGTTTTTTTTTGGCGTATCTAAGGAGTATAAATAATGAGAAACAATAAATTGTTTTTTTATTAGAATTTGATAAGATAGATTTTTTATTTTTGTTTGTGATGTGTGTGAGTTCGGTTTTTTTTTATTAGAATTAGAAAATGGTTGTGTAGTATATAACTGTCAATCATTTGATTCTCCTGCGGAGATGATTAATTTATATGTGTGAACCAAGGTAAAGAAATTAAATAAATTAGATATAAAATTTATGTTGTCATGTTTGGGTTTGATTTTGATGAATGCAACTTTTGACATTTTATGCGAATTCGATATAAAAATTTTGTTTTTTTTTTGTTTTACTGGAATGAGATTTTAGTTAATTAGGTGATTAAGTCTCATTTAGGAGTCATTGGTATTTTTTTAATTGGTTGTTTTAAATTATTAAATCAAAAAGGTAGCATGTAAATAAAATTCGGGATTAGGTAGCACATTTTTCGTGATGGAGCTAGGTTCTAATTAAAAATTGTCTTAATTTATTTGAATATAAATAAAAATATATACCCGTTTTAAATTTCAAGAAGATTTATTCGTCAAAAATTTTAATTTATTCAATGACTGGTTCTGGGAAAATGTATTTTCCTTAAGAGTATTTTATATCTGACCCGTATTCTTAAGGGTCCAGCACTTCTTCAGAAAGTTTCCAAAGTTGAGTTGAAATTCAATTAGCAATGGAAAATTAAGTTGTGTTGAAGCCGACAAATTTTACTTAATTATAAATACTTCAATAATTGTTTTTCGTTGTCATTGTTATCTGAGACAGAATTTAAACATTTATAGTATTTTTAAGACATCCAAGAAATATTTGCTCTTAAAAAATCAATTATTTTAATTTATTGTCAAAAAAAGAACAATTTTTAAAATTCAGAGTGAAATTTGGAAACAAATATTTAAGGGATTGTTCAAAATTGTGTAATATTATTATAAGAGCGTTGAAGAACAAAAGTGTAATGTAAAGAAACCTGATTGTTAAAATTAAGAAGTTTTACAAGAATCCTATGAGTTGTTTCTGAGATATTTGAGCTGGAAATTGGAAATCGCAGAAAAAATTCACTTTTCCTTCTTAATAAATGTCAAATATCATAGGATAATTAATCAAATTCTTGGTTCTGCATAGAATAAGATCAAAAACAACACGATTTAAGCTTCCTACTTCCAGTAGCTTCAAATCATGCTTATGTCAGAAACTACTTAAATGTTTCAGGATGTTTACTGTAATTGGAAATTTATTAAGCTTTTGTTTAACTCTTTTATTGTGCAGTCTTAACTGGTATATTGTATAAATGTTACCTGGCCTGTCTGATCCCGAAGCCAGATTTACAAAAACTTCAACCAACCATTGCAGAGAATAAACTTGGTTATGAATATTTTTATTTAGCTGTATTTTATCTTGAATATCTCAATCGTGAATCAGTGACTCTTTTGTAGAAATTCCATAAACTTAACAATCCGCAATTAAAACTTTTATACAATCCAAAGTTTTGATGACTTAAATTTTAAATCTATCTTATATAATCATCAACAACTGTATTCAGTTTTTTTGTTTTATTTTTATGAAGAATAAATAATTGGACTTCAAGGGAAGCCAATCAAACGACACTTTGTCCAAAAACCACCTGTCGCTGTCATATTATGGTACTGAAAAACCCAATATAAAGCAATTAAGCATGTTTCATTAGAACCTTTTATTTTATTAAAAATGTGTGCCACGAACCGATCAAACTTCGAATTTTCGGTTTAAAAAAATTCTAATTTTTTCGACCCCAAAAACACTGAATTGAATTTATTGCTGTATTGTCTTTCCTTCGGCTCTGACTTACCCCAATAAAAGTGCATTCATAAAATGTAAATCTTGTCTTTATGTTATAATGCACCTTAATTAAGACACTAAAGCACACTAACCGTTAGTCAAAAAGGAAACAAACACAAATGCATGGCTTTTACTTTTAGTTCTGTTTCTTTTTGTTTTTATTTTAAGGCATAAGGCATCTGTTCTTGATCTACAGGTTGTCATAATTTTGACGCAACTGGTTTTCTGTTGTTGGATATTTTTTTTTTTTTTTTTTGTGATTTCTTAAATAATAGCTTTTTCTTATCTCGGAATACTGATTTTTGAAATCTTTTACAATCTTTTCATTTTTATCGTGTAGTCTCTTTGGTCTTGTCTTTTTTTTGTGCTTCTGCCATCATCAATGGTACTTAAAGTATTGTTATCTTAATTTCTTCATTAGTTAACTTATTTTACGTTTATTATGTATATTTTAATTTATGAGTTAATTTTGTTAATTTCTTTTTTTTTTTCATTTGGAAAAAAACTTAAACAAAGTATTTTTTTTATATTCTCAGTGTGTGCAGTTTAACAACAATTTATGATCTTTTGTATAAGAAAGTTTGTTGTTTTTATTTGTGCTCAAAAATAAACAAAGTGAATTATTGTACACGCAGTAAATATTTAGAAAAACATAATAATTTCGAGTTATTTATTTTATAAGTTTGAAAACAAAAACTAACGACTTTATTGTGATTTATATTAGGTTCTATTGTTTAAAGGGTTCACAATATTAAATGTTGAAGTTATTGTACTCGTCTCTCGGAATAATAAAGAAATTTTAATTTTACAAGGAAATTGTTTGACACGAAAATGAGAAAAAACTATTTGAGGTCATTGATCTTTTTGAGAGAATGCGTTAGACTTTTTTCAACCAATAAATCAAAGCAATCACAAAACCCGAACCTTAAAGAATCTTAAACTTGTACGTAAGGAAGCCAACTTTTCTTTTCTTTCAGAATTATTATAGGTATATGTCAAAAAATTTGACAGTTGAGAGTTTGGCAATTACAAAAATGGATGCTGTGTCGGTATTCGTATTTACATTACATTACATTCTTATCTTCATATGCAATGTTTTCGAATAATTATTTAATGATTGAATCTTGCATCGATAATAATGCACTCAACAACTCCATTTTGTATGTGAAGTTCTTGTTAACTGTCAAATTTCAGAGAGACCACATTGTTGCCAGCCTTGAAAATTTAAAAACAAATCTTTTGAGAGATTATAAAAGAGAGAGAAAGGTAAAGTCACAGTGTTTTTCATTGAATTAAATAATAGACAAAAATTCATTCAAATGCATCTTCTGTCAAATTAACCACTCACCCCACTCGATCTTTTGTTTGCGATCGAGTCAAATTCATTCGAATCGAAATCGAACACAGGTTAACAAAATAGTTGAATGGATTAAAAAAAACAAACACACAAACAATTTAATCGACCTGACTATTTGGCGATAAACATAAATATGTACATACATAATTGAAAATGGCCCGAAACTAAGTTATTATCTTAAACATTTAGACTAAAATTTTCATTTCATATTTGATTTTCAAAAGAATAATCATAATCGAGCCCATTTAACAATTGGCCCCAAGCTATATATGAAGTTGTTATTTAAATTTAGACGAGGGTCAATTGATGATATAACCTTTCAAAGTCTTTCAATTTCAATCATTCAGTTTGACATTTATAAGTGCGGCATCAAGTCGAACATAAGTTGACAGTGTTTGTATAAATGGTTTGGCTTTCGTGTTGTAACATGTTTTATTTATGTATACCTATTCATTTAAGTTTGTAAACAGAAACGCTTACGGTGGGCCTTCTTCAGAAATTCTATATGTATCAAATATATTATTCATACAAAAGGAATGACTGATCCATCCGGAGTTATTTGCAGAACGAAAAGAACAAAATCTGAAAATGAAGATATTTATTTGACACTTTGTAATGACATTCCCCAGAAGATTTTGATGTTTCTATTATGTGGAGTATAGAATTTCAACTGAATTCCAAACCAAAGTCCATAAATTAGATAAATGTCAATAAGGCGTGTAGGAACTACTATGGATAAAGTCGAAGATATAGATCAATTTGTTTAAAGTTTTCAATTTTTCCATTCTTGTATTATATGCATAATATACTAACTCCACCTATCTGTGGATAAGAATAAATTCATTAAAGTTATGTGTACGAGTATCTTAAGTCAAAACGATAAAGCTTTGTAGGTTATGTTTATTATTAAAATTGGTTTGGTTTTTCTTTCGTTCGGACAAATTGAATATTGTAATAGAATTGAAAACCCGCATCGAAGAAGATGTCAATTGATTTTCTTTTTCCATTTTTTTTTTTTTGACTATATATTGGAAAAATCAAATGTCAAACTAAATCTATTGTGATTGTGATAAACTGACAAATTGATTTTTTTTTCTCCTCTTGTGTATTTTTTCATTCACAATAACATGGTCCAATCGAAATCACTGAAATATTTATAGATTTGATTTTAAAATTAAACAGTTTTCATTCAAAATCGAAACTATTATCTATAAGAAAACAGGAAATACGGTATTCAGATGGTATAATTTGATTTGTGTCTTTTTTGTGGTGGGAATTTTTTGGTTTTGCGTTTCTGTTAATGAAGAAGTGAGCTACTGAATTTGTTTCCATTTAACTATGGACGGACAGTCGTTTATGGATATTTTTTTTTTTGTAGAATAGAAACATAAAAAGATAGGGTCAAAATACTTGAGGAAGTCATTATGGGGTTTTAATTTTATGCAAAAGCATGGTAACAATCAGCATAAGTTATCCACCATGATTATTCATATTTTGGACTGATATACCGGTTTTTCATTATGGTGTTGTATAACTAAACACATTCATTTTGAAAATTGAAAATGATAATTATCAAATTAGATGGCACTTTCATTCAACTTTTTGGAAAGGTAGCTGGAGAAGGGTGTAAGAAAGCAACAAGCTGGGAAAGAAGTCCGTTTAGAAAAGTTCGAAATATGGGTGTTAACAGAGATATGTTAATGTATTTAGTTTTTAGAAACCTTAAAAAACTCAAGTGATTCAGAAAAATGTAATTGTTAAATCTCGTTCGTCTAAATTTTGAACCAAAAAGTTCTACTAAGAACTTAAGTATTACATTTCAACTTAAGTATTACTTTCACTTTTCCTATTTCAATTTTATTGTACAAATGTACACACTTTCAAATTTTCAATTGAACTGTCATTTGTATCAACAACAATCATTAGCGCAGTTTAGTACTTAATTTACTGAATGTCAAATATTTGTATGCAGTCTCCACCATAAACAAGTTTTCAGTTACTAATTTCACGTTAAGTCATCCAACTTTTTCTGACAGCTTACCAATCAGAAGCTTTCAAAATGTCTTTAAAAATGGCAATGTTTCCCTTCAGAAGAAATACTTTTTGATGCAACTTGTAAGTTTGGAAAGTTTTTTCTTTCCAGTAAACTTTCGATAAAAGTTGCCTGAGATAAAAAGCTCTTTTTGACAGCTAACCAATCAATGATTAGAAACTTATTTTATTTTCAATTTGCTTGTCTACTGAATCTATCCAACGTGTGACAATTTTGTTTCCCTTATTGTAAAG
Source organism: Scaeva pyrastri (assembly GCA_905146935.1). Classification (NCBI taxonomy): domain Eukaryota; kingdom Metazoa; phylum Arthropoda; class Insecta; order Diptera; family Syrphidae; genus Scaeva; species Scaeva pyrastri. The sequence continues at coordinate 133,785,836 of LR989927.1, forward strand.
TGACACTTTTCCTGACAAGAAACTTGACATAACTTCTTATTCTATGACATTAATATAGTACTTGAACACTATGACAGATGGCTAATTGTGTGTCAGCCCAGATCTGAAGTTGACGACTCTAAAAACCAACTTCAAATTTTAAACATGAACGAAATTAGTCTAATTTTGAAACTACAAGTTTAGTGACAAAAATCTCTTTGACAGACACAGTTTAATGTAAATCGGTATGAGTTATGACTTATGAGAATGACCTAAAAATGTTTCAACAAGCCTTCAAAATTTAACCAAGACTTGTTTGGCCTTTAATCCAAAGCTAACGCATGTCATAAAACTCCCAGTTACTTCATATTTTAATATAATGTCACTTTGCCACCTAAGCTCTTGACAAATTTCCACACACGACAAATGAAATCTTACTTAAGTACTTTTCTTCTTATTTTTTAATAATAACTAAGTGCGCACTAAAAAATCCATTAGACTAATTTTGATTAAATACTTTGAAAGTAGTCCTCCAAATAATTTTATTTCAAAATAAAAAAACGAAAAAAAAACACTGTTTTACAACACGCGCGGAAACAAATGCCCACTTGAAACTTTAACTTATATGTTCGCATTCAGATTCAGTCCACGTTTATCCTAAGTCTAAAGATAAAAGTTGAACTCGAGGTGCCAAGCCAAGAGCTCAAAAGTTCCCTCCAGATTACATAATCCTGGCGCGAATGCGAACGCAAATACTGAGCTAACGCATATCATGTTTGTCCGAGTTTATGCGAACGCCGCCGCTGAACGTCATGTGCGTCCACGCAACTTCGCAACAAGAAAAGTGCGCAGTGCGCACTAACCAAAGCAAATTCCAGTTCTGTCCGAGAGGCAATTTAATTAGACTTGCTATTAGAGCGGACATTATATTTTAATTTGCTGAAATTATTTGTCATGTAACTACATTTTGTATTCGCTGTCTTCTCTTGTGTATTTAGTTTTTTTTTAATGTTCGTTTTTTTGTCTTTTTTTTTATTTGCCAACGAACAGGTATCAACGGCCGGCAACTTTGAGCTGGAACTACTGGAAATCTCGAACACAAACAGCCACCTGATGAGTGGCTATTGCTGTGGAGTTCCTCTGGAAATAAGAAGTACGAGAACAACAGGTGGGTACTTGGCTATAACTATACTACGACGACGTGGTGCTTCATTGTTGCGGCTGCGCAACTAGACCATTGCATTGGTTGGTATAACTAAGAGGTAACATAATTAACGAGATGGTTTACATTTTGCAGATTGTCCGCCATGTTCGACGGCGTTCCGGTTGTGTCTGAAGGAGTACCAGAGTTCGGCGCCAGAAAGCTTTACGGCCGGGTGTTCATTTGGCAACTCGAGCACGGGCATCCTTGGAGGCTCCAGTTTCGTGCTGAGTGATCCCGGAATCGGTGCTATTGTTCTGCCATTTACATTTCGCTGGACGGTAAGTACAAACTATCTTTACAATATATTTTACGAGTATCTATCTATCTATATCTAGTTCCCAAAAGAATGTTCTTATTTTTTGTGGCTATGCGGGAGAGTAAGTCGAGTACGAGTATGTACTTGACATTACTGATTACATTTTTCCTGACGTTCATCGGTCGTCGTCGTTATTCTCGTTATCGCTTTAAAAAACACGCTCCAAAAACCGCAAATAAGCACGAGCTATCCGTCTCCAACACACTGTGCGGGCAAAAGGTGGAACATGTACATAAATATTTTTATAGATATAGAGCTTCGACTACTTGTCGTTAGATGGAATGTACAAGGTCGAAGTTGGCTTGGACGGATGTTAGAGATCTTGGCGATTAACAAAAAGTGTTAATTTTAGTTTAAGGAAACATAAACACCTCGCTCCAATAGTATAGAGAAATCGCTTATATACATAAGTTAAAGCAAATGGCTTGTAGTAGGTGTAATGGCTTTTAAAAGCTACCGTGGTTAATGGTCAATAGAAGTAAGATGTGGGCCTCTGATGGACACCGATACCTCCATAACGTAAATAGTGTGAGAAAACAAGCAATAAATTCTTGTTTAATTGCTAGGCTATTGTTCGTAGTTAATTTAGAGAGTTATTTAAATTTAAATTCCCAACAATGAAGAAAATGTTGTCATTAAGAGCAATAAACTTTGAGGTGACGCCTTTATATGAATTTTATGGTTTGTTGCTCTTGTATTAACACGAAAACTTTTAAGAATTTCATGTTTAACTCCAAAAACGACAAATTTAATTGTGAAATTGAGGATGTAAAGCAGAATAACTCAAATGAGTCAAACAAAATAGACTGTCAATTTGACATTTGGGTTCTGCAAACATAAAGAACTTGAAGGTAAGACAAGTTTCTTGTTTCTGATTGATCAGCTGTCAGAAAATTGTATTCCAATCAAGGCAACTTTATTGAAAAGTTAGACTGGAAAGTTAGACTAGAAAAACTTTCCTTGCTAAAAATGTATTTATTTTAAACATACATATGTACATAATATGTATGTATGTACATAATTATGTACCTATTACATTTAAATTCATTTGTTACCAGTTTTTTTTTTCTATAAAACCCATTATGACATTTCAAAAATTAACTAACTAGTTATGAAATTCACTTGACAGCATTAAAATTCCTCATGTTTCCTGAACGTGCCCATTGTCAGAAAGATTTCAAAATGGATATGTGTTCGTTTAATGTTTCTCAGAAGTTTAATTTATAAATCTCATCAAAAAAAATAGTATGACGTATTTTTATCTTAACTTCGTACAGGCAAAACATTATAATTATGGAAACATCGAAATTAAATCTTCTAACGTTCAAGAGAGTACACAATTTTTTGACAGACAGAATAAGAACCATGTAAACAAAATGTTGGACTAAGTTCAGGGACTAATAAAACAACAAATGTTGGTGATTAATAAGACAGAAACGTCATTCTTAACCAATATTAGATATCTCATACGAAACTGTCAGTTATGAGTTAATAGTCTGAACACACGATTTTTATTGCTGTCAGATAATTAGGACATTGTCAAACTCGCAATAATTTGACAGATGTTTTCGTTTAAGTTGTTGGTTGACTATTTTTTCATTAATAAACATCTTGCAATTTTATGACTTGATGATCATTTTTACCCTGACATCAGTTTTGTCATTCTCAAAGAATTGTCAGATGGGCAATGAAATTTTAAGACTTTGGGACAGTTTACAAAAAAAATTAAAACTAATGGTATGCTATTGCCAGCTCTGTAGGAGCTATTTTCAGAGAACTGACAGATCTGAAAAACGTCTGTCAAGTCACAAGCATTAAAAATAAGATGCAAAATAATCTTCTTTGAATCCTGATGATTCCTTATCCAAAGTCTGAGTCAATGCTCGAAGAAAGTCTTTCTGATTGATGTTTGTTTTACTTTTTTTTTTCTGTAATCGACCATGAAGTTTAAGAGATAATAATTCAATGTCCCAATTCTCATAATAATTCCTTAAATAAATGACAGAAAACGTCAATTACACTGTGCTCCGTAACAAATTATCACTATAAAGACCATCCCGCATCATCGTAGAACCAGTCCAATCCGTCCGGTCCGGTCCTCTCAAAAAAGAGAGTTGGTAATTTGGTGAAAATCAAAATAAACCAACTTTGTTGACTTCGTCGTCATCGTCGTCGTCTTCGGAATGACCAGCTTGGATTGGAGTTCCTCAAGAAAAGAGGTCATCAAGACCGCACATCTTTTGTGTCATGGCAGAGAGGTATGGTGTTGTTAACCCCCTTGTTTTTTCCATCTCCTCTTTGACACGGGAATTATTATTATCATTACCGCTAGTGTTGTATGATTTCTTTAATTTTTGTTTGCGGCAATGTCAGTGGGTACTTTCATCGAATAAAAAAAATACAGAAACAGAGTTATTGTAACGTGAAACTCCCCAAAATGTTGTCCGTCCGTCCGATCAACCGACCGACAACATCATGTCCAAGTGTAGCAACACTTTCGGTTATTTCTGTTTACACAAAATGCGATTAAGGATTAGTTGCGCACCAAACAAGCCTCAAATTCAAAACCATACCGCTCTGCGGCCGCAGCCACTGCGCAAGCGCAACCACAAAAAGCCCAACCAGCTGCTGTAATTCCGCGCTCTCGTTGTCGTTGTCGTCGTCGTCGTCGATCGTGGTCGTGGTCGCCCTTCACCGCATATGCCTGCCTGCTCAATTAAACAACAACTTGTGAGCCTTATGTTTTGTATCTTGTAGATACACGGCAGCCTCGCTGTATCGTAGCTCAAAATCTTTCATATTATATTCCATCGAGCTTAAGAGTGAACAAAAAAATATTAACACAAGAAAAATATTTAATAAAAAAATAATTCAAAAAAAAAAAACACAAACAAAAAATAAGCAAACTTGTGTAAGCCGAATTAATTACGTTAACCATTTAAACCCATTTCGTGGCGTGAGCCCGCGTATCCAAAGCGATTTAAGCGAGCTGGGCCTAAATTGGACTTAAGTCTGGTCTCGTCTCGCGGATTCGGTGTTACCATTATGCTCTTCAGCGAGTGATTTCAAGAGGTTTGTGCGACTGCAAGTGATCTCTACTGATGGACTGGCCGGGCCGGGCCTGGCCAAAACCAACCATCATCTCTCAAGCTTCGGACTTATAAGTCCATTTTTTATTTTCCTATACGATTAAAGCAGATTGCCTTTTGAGGAAACGAGAGTGTCAGTGTTTTTTGCAGTCAGAGTGGTGACGTTGCAAAATAGTTGACATTTAATTCTGACAGTAGCTGTCATAGATTTGACATTCAATCAGAAGTAAGTGAAAAACGGTTTGGGGATTATAAGCTGGGATTTAATTGTTTCAAAGGGTGTCCCAAAATGTTGGTCCTTTATTTATGAAAGAATGACATCTGACAGTTAAGGGCTGTCAAATGTCAAATACTATTTCAAATATAAAGAAAAATTTACTAACTAAGTTTGAAGTTTCTACATTTTGGGACACCTTTTAAGGACAAGTTCTAGTGACTTCCTCTGTCATAAACTTCACTCGTTTAAAATTTCGTTTGTCCTAAAATTGGAACTTTACCTCCCAGACTACACCTGTGTGGTTGGTCTTGGCTCAGAGTTGGTCTGTTGTTTTTTTCCTTTGAAATTTTTCATCTTCGCTTCGTTTTCCTTATTATGGTGCTGGACTTCGACTTCGTCTTTGGCTTCCACTTCGACAAGATCCAAGTGCGCTAGCTGGTGGCTGATGGTTGGCTTATGGCCAACAGTGATGATGTTGATGATGATGGCTGGCTAGCTTAGCTATATACCCGGGGTCTGGGCAAACAACCTGTAAGCCACACAGACAACCTGTTTCGTGGGAACATTGCCTTCATAATGGAACCTGTTAAATGAATGAAATGCTATTTCGTGTCGGAATAATCTTTAGGAAATGAAGTGAACCAAAAAATGATAGAACAGTTGGATGTACGAGGAGTTACTCGCACTCATACTATGTTATGGGCTTATGGTATAAAGTGGACTAACACAATTGGAGAAGTGAAGAAAAATGGCCAAAAAGTTAACAATAACAAAAACAAGATCCAAAGGGAAAGCTCGAATCGTAAGAAGAGTTTAAGCCCGAGCAATAATATTGGTCGTTTTTTTTTTTGGGTCGTTTTTTTCGGCCAACAAACATCGCACCGCTGGAGATTCGCTCGAATTTTGTCGAAAATCAGAACTCATGCGAAACGGAGTTGCTGGTTACAGGTACAGGTACTGCAACAGCAACAGGTACATGGGCTTCCTCCTTCTGAGAAATTATATTTCAGCAGTTTTATAATCCGCTCGAATCCAGCAGCGAAGTCCAACAAAAAAAAAATGAATAACTTCAAAAATTATTATTTTTATGAAGAGGTGAAAATATGAAATTAATGGTTGGCTGGCTCGAAAAAAAAAACGACTGCACTGCGGTGCGAAACTCAACGAACGACACAGCTCTACTAGGTACGTTATGATGGTGGTCGGAGGAGAGAAAAATTAAGGTTTGGCTGCATTGCCGCGGCTGGCCGATTTGGTTTACGAGCTGTCTCCGCCAGACAGATTGAGGCCAATTTTCGCAGACATTTTAGTGCGCATTAGGTGCGAACTTGATTTTTGAATTTTTTTCGTTTTTAATTTTTGTATTTCAACAAAACTTGCGGTGGTAACTTGTTTGCACTCAAACTGCACTGAAATGAAGTATAGAAAGGTGATAATAAATCAAAAGCGTTCTATTTTTTTTGTTTTGTTTTTTGATTTTTTGTCTTCATTATACTTCTTTTCGGCTTTGGAGCATTATGGAGCGATGAACGGTTGTGAGGAATTTTAATGAAATTCAGTTGTGGATTCGTAAACGATGTGAATACATTGAACTAAGGGTGTAACTAAGCTAAATAAGATTCTCGGTCTCGTTATGCGAGCCTTAGGAGAATTGGAGAAGGTATCATTAATCACGAAACTAGATTTGGAGCTAATCGAATAACTAAGGTGTGGAAGTTTGTATTTATTTTGTACTGTGGTTGAGTGTCCTAACCAAACGGGGTGCTACTTAATAACGAGCCTGAAGAACGCAAACTTGTGTGTGCACTTTAACAGACTGGTTCATGTTTTGATTAGGAATCCTCTTACTTTTCTTTTATCAAAGTTTATCCATTCTTTGTCTTCTTTCTTTCCTTTTCCACCAGTATTATATTTTCTCTGATGTAGTAAATTTCCAACTGAACAAACATATTTTTTTGACAGTTGACAGTTCCACAAGTATTAAACACCCCTTTCAAATTCTGAAATAAATTCTGCTGCATTTTTCTAATTTGTAGGTGAGAAATGCACTAAAAATTGGAGCATATTTCTTCTTTTGTAATTGACTTAAGGGTCTTCCCACATCGACGATAGAAGCCATGTTGTTGCAGCCACATCTGTCAAATGAACTGTCATTTATTCACTTGACAAGCTGGACTTTCTGTAGATCACAACTTTGGTGAATTTTTGCTTCGTGTCTCGGATTTTTTAACATTCAAAATTTAGCAAACCCACGATCTGAAAATAATTACCATATAGGCAACAAAGTGTGTTCGCTGAATAGATTCTGGCTCTGAATTAGAATATGGTCACCGCTTGTTGCTTGGTCCTTATTTTTCTTAGAACTGCGACTACAGTCTTAGGTTTTGAGCATACAATTCTGTACGAGCGATTCTAAGACATGATCTTTTCACTTGCGGATGGTGTGAACGGACTACAGAAATCATAGAATTTGATTGCGTCAGCACCTTAAAGCCAAGCCATCATCTGTCAAAGTGCTTCCAGGATCTTCAAACTGTTCCCTTATCCGAATGTGTATGAATGAGAAAGCTAGGATTTGAACTTTTTGGATAGTTAAATGAGCGATTGTGATCGGACACAATACGGATAACATCGGACAATATAATCCAGATTTATATCATTTTTTACATTAGACGGATAGGGCAAATTTCAACTGTGCGGATATCAATTTAAAATGTCAACTATCCGGATATTCTAAAATGAAGTTCAAACTACCCAAACATTGAAAATATTAAGACGAAGAAGGATGTACATTTGTATTTTTTTTGTTTTGTATTAAAATTTTGACACGGGGCTTCTTGAATTTCGGACACTTCTAGAGAAAATAAAATTCCATAAAAAGGTTAACTTCTTTTGGGAGGTCTCATACCCGATTGACATTTAACAAACCACCAACAATAACATCCGTTGTCGTGGTGCCAAACTGATGTGCTTCAATAACAAATTCCATCATAGATTCAGATCCTTTTGCAAAATGAAAAAGTTTCTTCGAGACTGCTTTTATCCGCGTGTGATCAAAAATGTATCTCACGTATTTTCTCTTCAAATATATATTATTTTAATTTATTGACATACATAAATAAAAAAAAAACCGAATGATATTCGAAACCACCTTAAACTGTTTCAATTAGCATAATTCCTTCATCAAAAAGTCATATATCTTCATTTACTTTTAAGACCTCCTGAACCAATTATATACCAACTCTGTTATCTTCGTTTTGTCTTCAATTTTGTCCGCTGCGTTGCGCTGGTGCTGGCGCTGCTCTCGGGAAAGAAAAGGGATTTGATATGGATCACATTTTGTATAAAATTTGCATAAAATATGCGAGCAGTATACGAATTCGAACATACTTTCCATTTTCCATGACCTAGCCTAGAAAGAGGCAGTTTTCAATCGAAGACAATGGCTTCAACTATCTCAATCTTCACCATCATCATCCTACGCACATTGAGATTGTTCCAGCCGTATCCAGCATATCAAAAACCTGATGAATAGAAAAGAAGACAACAACTTGAAGATAGAAATCTTGACAAGGCATGTTTCATCCGACTCTACTCTGGATCTCTGAAGTACCAGTATGTGAAGAAACGAAGTAACCATCAGCAAGAAGTAGTTTTGTATCTTCCTTTCTTCAGTGCCTCCCTCTTTAGTATCTAGATTGTTTGAATTCTGAATAAAGTATCTATAAAGGCTTGATTTTTGTATCTTTGATTTGTTTCTACGATGACACTTAACAGCAGGTACTTCACTTGTTACGCGCTCCTTTAAGGCAGGCACACATTGAACAAATCATGCAAACCAACAACAGGAAAAAAAAAAAAAAACGAAGAAAAGATGATTGGCATCCGGTGGACATGTCTTTTTGCTTCTCGGATTCAAGAATCTTTTGTTCTCATTGCTACGATTCATTGTTTCAAGAACTCGGATAACTCATACAGGTATTTATAATGTATGGATGGATGGCGCAATCGATGGTGAAGGTGGCGGTATGGAAGGTTCCAATACCTATCTGCTCGTATAGCTAGTTGGGGTTTCCACGATTTCGTAGTTGTAGAGTAGTCTACATCTTTCCGAGAATAAAAACAGCAAATTTGTTCGAAACAGCAGCAGTCGAAGTTTTTTCATTTTACAAACTTATTAATATTCATGACCAAACTTTGACTAAAAAAAAAAAAAACAAATATAACTTATATGAAGTGCAGATTTCGAAGAGCTGACGATGGCGACCACGACAACAACGACGACGAAGACGATGACGAGGACGACAAGCTAGATCCAGAGTCAGGCCTCTTCAAGTACGAGTAGAAGAAGAAGAAGACCTCGAGTTCTAGAAGTCGGTTCCTATGTTTACGAGTAGGTACGTAATGTATGAAGAAGCAAAAAGAAGTGCAGCTCTTGTTTTCTTGTTTCTCAAAAGAACATTGCCATCATCTTCCATCGGCACGGAGCGGCGCGGCGGGCTCGGCGCGGGCTTTTAATATTTTCCTCATACGCTCTCAAGGCTTCGCTCAACTTCGGGTATTATGAAGATCCAAAAATAGTACACGCTCGCGGTGTTACATCAGTTGTGTCCAACTTTATAACTATGTTGTGAGGTACTTGCTTACTATCATCATCATGACATGCTTTTGTTTTCATTTCGAATCGAATCGAATGAAGTTTTTTTTTTGTTTTTGGTTTTTGTTTTTGAATTTTTGACTTGGGGAGCGCAGAAGCACCAGTTTACCGCGCGTTTAGAGAATAAGTCACGATTAGCAGTTTTCAATGAAACATAAAAATATCTATGGCAATAAATAATACATTTTTTGTTTGGTGGATCGTTTTGCACTGGATATTGAATGTGTTGGCAAACTATGGAAAGGCATACACTCCGTTTCTTGAGATTGATCCTAAGTTTCATCGAAAACAGACATCTTGCTCAAATTTGTTCTTATTTTATATTTCCACACTTTTTATTGTGTTTTGCGCAAGTAAATGAAAGATAATTCTATTATTCTTAAAGTGGCGCCCAAGTGCGGATTGAGACAAGGCCTTTAGGAACAAGTTTAGCCATACAGCTCGAATTTTTTTACTTGTTGTCTGCTAATTTTTCATTTCTGATCCCTTGCTAGATACTTAAATACTTTTTTGGGCCAAAGCATCTATCACGCTAATTAATAGAAAATAAAGATATCAACGAACCTTTCCTCTAATAATCTTTTCATAAAAATTCACTGTTCAAAAGGATTAACCAAGAACCCAGAGTTTTTACCCAAAAGCTTTGCAAATAGTAGCTTTTTATGTTTAACTTAGATTTTTAAAAACCTATTCCCATATTCTTCTAATTGTGTTCACTTCTTTTTTATGGATTCCAGTACTCTTTCTGCAACATATCATGATGTAAAATTATAAAGAATACTTTTATTATGAATCATTTCACCTTACCAAACATTGAGACCCATCAAACATTTTCATAACTTTGATTTTTTCTGAAACTCTTAAGTGGCGCCCAACTCAAAACTCCAATCCAATCATCTCAACCCATAGAACCGGAGTGTAAATAAAAATCCGCAACGTATTCAAATGTGTGCGAGAGCATGCAAATTGAATTGGAAATGCAAGTAATTCCTGCAAATCGCAATTGCGCAGGTGAATGTGCGATACGTTCTTTTTTTGTTGTTGTTGTTGCTGGATTGTTGGATGCAGCCAAACCAGAGCCATAGTGATCCTCGTACATGGAGAGAATGTTGGCCTGGTCCATGATGGGGATTCTGGGATGCGGCTGCCTTAGTACTTTTGTTTTTCCGTTCTATTCGTGGTTGTTCAGACAACGTTGTCGTCTTTCCGATGATCGTGTTGCATGGGTTTCCTAGTGTATCTATAAACTCGTATTGCGAGTGAATCCTTGGGGAATACTTTGTGCGGTATGTGTCTTTATCGGAATGGGTTCATCGTCTAGATGGGTTGTTAGTGAGTTTTGGTTTTTGTTGTTTTGTTTTTTTTTTTCTAGGACACACGGAGGTTCTGCTCTTGTAGATATAGTTTCACACGTCCGCGCCGCACAGGTCCCACAAGAATATATGTATATAGTGTGCCTTCCTGGGCCGTCTCCAATGTCGAAAACCTTTGACACTTATCGTTTTTGATTTGTTCTGCCTGGAGTTCTGGTTGTGATTTCGAACACGTTTCGGTTTATAGGGAGCATTAGGATCCGTCCATCCGGACCCGGAGTGAGTGAGTGAGAAATTTTATTTATTACCATCGTTTAATCGCAGTGCCTTGCTTCGGTTCGTGTGGAATGGAGAGGTTTCTATATTACATTATGTATATTCAAAGATACTCTTATGGGTACCCACTCTCTTTCGGATGAAATCTAATCGAACTATTTGGCTATGCATTCGATTTTATTGTCACATCGAATATGATACTCGAATCTCTGGAGGTATACACTTCGAGTAGATATTGAATCATTTAGTTGCAGATACCGTTTCAAAAAAATAAAGGAATATCTATAAACATAAAATAAGTGATAATTATATTCATCGGAAAAAAAAACACAAGAAACAAAAAGAAATTGTATCTCTTGATGAGAAAAAATAAATATGAATGGCGGTCACGCTTTTTTGAGGTCAGACTCTAATCGATTTTCCACTTCAGTTTTATTTGTATCGACTAAATATGCTAATTGAGTAATGGATACCTACATTTGGTTTAATGTATTTATTTGTACGAGGAGTTGTGGGTTCCTATCCTCCATAACTGATATAACTGTATAAATGGTGAGGGAGATCCCATTTGGCGCCGCCCGCCGTCTTTTTTTTTTAAATAAACATTTCTTCTAATAGAAAATAATACAAATTCCTGGAGTTGAGATGAGTTGAGTTAATTGGTCTGAGCTGTCAAGAATAAAAGCATCACAAATTCACTTTGCAGAAGAATGATGTGACTTGGGGTACACAATAATGGGGCATGAGTGTGTTCTGACCAGGCAGCTTGGCTATTTGAAATTAGATAGGCATTTTTGGAGTTGATCTTGAGGCAAAACAATGCAGTTTTTTCGATAAATTAAGTCATAAAAATGTTTGTTTTTATTTTCTTGAATTTGGTTTTATTTGAGTAAAATATTACTTGAGTGTTATCTGGGTGGTTGGAGTTTAAGTAATTTGATCCATATTTAGAAAAATTAGCATAGGAAATTGAGGAATTTTAGAAATTTTAATAAATGGTTAAGTGGCGCCCAACGCAAGCTTTTGTACAAAAGTGTGTGCATAGACATTAGGCTTTATCTTAAATAATTATCTTCGTTGAAAATGTTGTCCTAAGAAGTAAAATGACTTGAAGTGTGACCCAAACTAATTATTTTAGATAAAATTAAGTGAAATATCTGAAAACACACAAAACACTTAGGGAAGTGGTTTTCTAGAATTAAACCTAATAGAAACATTATATATCTATATCAGTGTAGGTAAATTTAAATTCAACGACTATTTTGCTTATAAATGGTGAAATATGTAGTATGAAAGTCTTGATATCAGTTCTGGGTCACAAAGACTGTTTAGATTTTTTGTCCAAACATTATTTGACGTGTTTTGAGGAAGCCATTTTATCTTTGGAAAATATTTGTAAATTCTTTTGATGACAAATCAGTTCACAATGAACTATTTTGCGAAGATCAATAACACTGCAATCATAATTTCTCATTTTTTTTTATAAATGGCGCCCAACGTGAGGATTTACGAGAAAGTTAAGTTGAAGTGACTTAGTAATTTATTTCAAACTTTGGTCAGTCTATTGATAAGTCAAATTTAAATATGGTTGAGAAATTACTTTCACAAATAACGGGATCGACGAAAGTCTAAATATTGAATCATAACTCTTAACGTAAATTTCCTTCTGCTGTAGTACTTATGTAACGGTATTCTTGATAGATTAAATGTACAATTTTAATTAATGATAATAGCCGCTATTTGATTTTTCTTAAACTCCAATTAAGTAATAAACATCTCATCAAAAAAAGGTCAGCACTCTTTCTAAATTATAAAAAAAAAAAAACACTGCAGCTATTTATCATTTTTATATAAAAATCAATCATTATCTTCTTTTCTCACTCAATTTAATCACTTGTATGTGTATTTTGCAAGACAATTTAACATATTTTTTCGAATTTATTAATTTTATTTCATAATTGTTTGATAAAAGATCAAGACTCTGGGAATTTCTTTGATCATTGGACAGAACTATGCCAAACTCATCCCATGTAACGGCACGCGGTGGCGGGCTGTTTTGGTCGTCCCATCCCATCCCATTTTGTTTTTTGAACAGTCATTCAAATTTTGAACACTCTAGCCTATTAAAAAGTGAAAGGTCCCCCTTACAAACATAACCCCATTCTTGTATACAAATCGTTTGACTTATCTCCTATTCATCTGTCAAAAAATTGACGAATTCGAAATTGAACTATCCAAGCCTACCTGTGTACCATGGGGCAAATAATTCGATTAAAAAAAATTTAAATTCGCCTTAAACCAAACCGTGTAAACCAAAAACAGATAGAAAAAAAAATACCTCAACTTGCGCTCAAGTCAAAAACTTAAATGGTATAAGACAATCTCTTGCGCACATGCGCGCAGCGCTATCTATCTTTAAATGTTTGTTATATGAAATGAACTTCCTGTGACCCCTGTGGATTAATTAAAAAAAAATTTAAACATTTGAATTAAAGAAAAAACGCGCCGCATCAAATCAAAAAGACAGACATCAATGTATTTTGTTTGCAGTGAAAGGTGAAGCGATCCAAAATAACATGACACACCAAATATCAAGCGGGATTGCTGCGTGGAGAACATAACCAAAAAAAAAAAAATTAAAACACAAAAAATGATCAGCGATGTTGCTATTAAATACTCGAAAGCTGATGCAAAGGTGTATAGCACTTCATAGAGCGGTCTTTTAATTACAAAAGATGTATCTTCAATCGAAGAGATGAAGAAACAAAACAAAAAAATCCAAATACAAATCCAAATCCAAATCCAATTTACATACAAAACATCAAGCTGTCAACAAGTCTGGTCTAAATTCGAGGGTTTGGTACAAAAATACTTCTGTTCAAAATACACTAGAGTTCGATGGAATAGGGTCAATTCACTCATTTGGCACTTAAGTGGCACAACAACTTGAACAAACACCTACAACTTTAAAGCATTTTTGAGTGCGAATAATTTGAGAATCACAAGAATTACACTTAGTCTATTTCTAGTAACAGTAACAGTTTTACAATCTTACTATTTAAGTTCGAGAATGTCTTCAAAATTTGTTCCAAGCCTTCGTAACTTTTTTCAAACTTCTTTAAGTGATTTTTCGAAAATCTTTTTTGAAGTTTTAACAAGATAACAAAGAGCTTTAATATGGCTTAAGATAAGAAGATCAGAATAACAAGCAAACAAAATTACAAAACTAATCCGGCTGTTTCTTTTTCAAACTTTAAAGTAGAACATAGCCTTTGACATTCAGGTTTACTAAGACCATGGTTACACATAGATGACATAAACTGGGGACTAAATCTTAAAATATTTGGATCCTTGAAGCAATAATTGTACGCCTTGAAATCAGAGTTAGAGAAATACCTAAAAAACTTTGAAGTGTCAATTTTCTTACACTTTCATTAATTTTTTTCATTTATCTTTTCAAACTAAACTTTCAGCAGGAAAGTTAGCCTGTCATACTAGGGACACAGCCCCTATATTTTGTCCAAGAGCAATTTAAAATAAAAACCATCACTTTCAAGCTATAAACAGATTTTTAACATTTTTAATAATAGTGGTCCAGATATGGAATCTTGTGGTACTCCATTTTAACTTTTAATTTCGTTAACATTCTGCTTATATTTAAAAAAAATAAAGTTTCTATGGCCCTAAGTTATAGAAAATCACGTCGACTTTAATGTTTACAAAAAACACAAACAGTTAAAAAACGAATTCAGTTTTTTTGACAAGAATCCGGTAGTTGGGTCAATCCGAATGAATAAAAGTGTTTTTCATGTTTGAATCATTTTACTTGTTTTTTTTTTGGTATTTCTTTATGAAAATCACTCAAAGAGGACCTCAAGCTGAATTTTTGCTACTTTAACTGAAAGATACAACTTTTGATGTGATAATAACCTCAAAAAGATCTATAAAGATGGATATCTACAGAAATATTTTAGATAGAAAGCCACCCGATCACAGGTTGAATTATAAGTAGTATCCAGTTGTATAGTGGGTTGTTTGAATTTCGAATTTGAATTTCAAACTCTTGTATATCAATCGAGAAAAAATGGAAATACTTTTTGTTGTTGTTGTTATTGTTGTTGCTGAGGAGAAGACTGATTTCTACAAACATCCCTGAGTACCACTTAACAATGTATTAAAGGAGCGTCGTGTTTTCAGATGTTGTTGTTGTTTTTTTTTCTTGTCAGTTGTTATTATTCTTGTTCGACATAGTGTGTGTAAAGTGTATGGCGGGAATACATTATTTGGAAGGGGTTGAAGGGGGATAGAAATTGGTGATGGAAAAGATTTCATCAAGTCATCCCATCCAAAAGGTCCATGCATCCAACACAAACTCTAGACTCTAGAGCTTTTCAGTAAAAAAAAAATAAAAAATCTGCTGATGGAGAAGGAAACGCAGAGTGTGCGCGGAAAGATAGTTGAGTCGACATCCAAAGCCGCGATGACGAAGTTGAAGACCGGGACCAAGCTATGCGCAGCCTCTTAAAGTGTGTATTCAATAACATTGTGGAACGGTCATCGGTTCAAATCTGCCTTCGAGGCCCAGGCCTGTGTTGCTGATGGCTTACATAGCCGCTGCTGCCTGAAGCTGCTGCTGACAAGCAGCAAGCAGCAGTCTTACTCTCCGCCAATCCAATGCTGATGATGATCGGAATTCATGTTTAATTTGTATCTCATGGATACAAATTCCCATCGATAGAGTGTTATTGTTGTTTTTGTTTTTGTTGTTGTTGTTGGGACTTTGATGATTAGCTCTTTGTTTGTTGTTCCCGTTCAATCGATTGATTGAGCCTCAAGTACACATAAACAGTGAATGAACCCAACATAAAATCAGGGAAAGAAACTTCAAAATTTATCACAGAAAAAAATAGGAGCGAAAAACTAGGTCTATCACTTCTTAAAGACTTCTTGATCGTTTCGGTTCAAAATAAAAATCCAAAAAAACCAGTAACAAATACTTTGATCGAGTAAAATTATATTTAAATCGAAATCACCTTGTCATCGTGTATTTTTGTCCACACAGAGAGGTAGTAGATGCATGCCGTTCAGGTGATTTTGTGGGTGTGTCTGAGGTTAAGATACATTTTGCTGAAAGTATCTTTGTCTACTCGTACCTACTCTCGTGCAATAGATGGAGTGTAAAATAAAATTACACTCGGTGAAGTGGGCTTGACATGGCAATTATTGATCGTGGGAAAATTGCAACTAATAGTAGATGGCTATCGGACACACCATATGCTCTGATAATTTATTGTTTAAAAATGACTTCACACACACAAACATGGTTTGACAGATTGTTAATGTAAATTGTAAATGTATGCCGGGGTTGTGGTGGCAGAGAATTTTTCAGATTAAAATATGACTTAATTAATTATTACATGCTTCGAAATGGTATTTGTTCTATTTTTAGATTGTTGTGGTGGTTAGTGTTGGAATTATTCAGTTTTACTTAGATTCTTGGAATTCGAAGATTAAGTGGAGTTGAAGTTTTTTTAAAATGGAAAATGGGATGAAAATACATTTATTTGTAGGCCTTTCAGGAGTGTAACTTATAAACATGTGTTTGACTATAGCTTCTGTCATTTTTGATCCAATTTAGCAATCCAGCTCACGAACTGAGGAACATGAATAGAATTTTTTTTTCTGAGAAAATCTGATAGATACCTCGATTAAAAATAAAACCTTCCTATTTTTGAAATGTAATCTCGTGTGTGTAGTTCAAAGAGTATAAAATTTCAGAGATTTTGTCACTGAAACATTGCAAGACAATTTTGTAAACGTAAGTTTAACTGATTTTTTATTTAGTTCTGTTTCATTTACATATAAATGGAACGATTCAGCTATAAAATACCCAACAAACGACTGTCAAGTGCCTTGCAGCATTTCTAGATTTTAAAGCTAATATAGAAGCAGAAAAGTTAGCTTGTCATACTAGGGATACAGCACCTTAGTTTGTCCAAGAGCAATTTAAAATAAAAACACATCGCTTTCAAGCTATACACAGATTTTTAATATTTTTAATAATAGTGGTCCATATATGGAATCTTGTGGTACTCCATTTAAAACGACTGCGTCAAGTGCCAATTGACTGGCTGAACACAATTGAAACGCAGTTGCAATTGAAATAAATGGCAAACTGTCATATATTTTTTCGCAAACATTGCATTTGCATATCGCCACTCTTTTAACTTCGCATTTTATCAAATTTAAAAAAAAATATGAAGTGTCGATTTAAAATAAATGCGAAATGAAGATTTTTGTACGCAAATTGTGCCATGATAAAAATTGCGAAACAATAAAATTTTAACATATTGCATTGCGAAAAGCACAAAACAGCAAATTTTCCTAAAAAAACTCTCTCACAATATTTTCAAGGGTTTTCAAAGAGTATAGTTTCTGAGATATTACACTTTACAAATCGCAAAAACCGTACCCGACTGACAGCTCATCAAAATTATTGCATTTGACGTGATTTTAATTAAAAATTTTTTACAAGTTTAAGTGCTTGTGTCAACATTAAACAGTGAATCAAGTTCTAAACTTTAGACATTTACAAAATTATACATTAGAACATATGCATTCATTTCTGTCTAAAATGTGAGACATTAACATAACAACTTTTCTCTCTGTTTCTTCATTATAACCTACAAAAGTTTCTAAAATTTTGACTTGTTCGCTTGTGAAATTTTAACAACTTTCTGTCATAATTAGAAGTTGTTGTTTCGAAAACCCACACCATCATGACTCATCGAAATCACCATTTTCTGTAACTACTACTTCCGCATCCTCACTCAACCGTTTTACCATCATTTTTCCAATTAAACTTTACATCTTCGTCTTCCATAACTCATTTGCCTATAAACTCGTACAAACGAGTATAGATACGAATAATATAATTTCGATGAAACAAAATTTTAAATTAACCAATTTATTATAAGGCATTTTATCGAACCTTTATATCTGCCATCATGTTCTTGTTCATGATACAAAATCAAAACAAACTGAATTTTTGATTTCCCGTGGAGTTATTGATGGATCCACAAGTGTTTTACTATCTTGCCCCCCTCTATGTAAACAAAGAACAATGCCCTAGTGTTTTTGTATCTACCTTACATACCATGGGTAGGGTATGTATGTAGCTATAAAGTTTCTGAAAAATGTTTGATTGAAGTCGGAGTTAGACTGCTATCCGTCCCACACTGGAGCTATCCATAAAATGTAATGGATTAACCTTCAAATAAAAGAAACGCCGCGCCGCGCACTACACACAATCGAAAATAAAATCGAAATGAAAAAACTGAAAATTCCCATCATGTTGAATAATTTCCCCCTCTTTCCCCGCACCATCGCACCGCGCATTACCCCTTCCCGGCCAACAAAACAACAGTCGTCGGCTGCGATCGGATAAAGAATACAAAACAAAATCGATCATTGTGATCAGAAAATGAGGTGTTTACATCTTGGTGGCAAAATTCAAAGCAAATTGACGATACAAATCGACAATTAAATTGTAATTTCACAGGGTCCGTCGCGTCGCCATCCGCACCACCACACCGCACCGCTGTATAGTTGCTTTGCGCCTCCTCCGCATAATGTCCGCATGTGTAAAAGATACTCACATTCGATGCATACGAAATGCGCGCGCGATATTTCCATATCAATTGTGATGCATCGTCGCCTTCCCTTATTTGGATGCAATAACCAGAGCCAGGCTTGCACCATCATTGCTGGAGCAGACTGAAGCTGAACGGGCAGCAGGAGCATCAGCAGAGGCAGCTTCTTCGGCTCTTTATCCGATGGCCAAGAGGAGATTTGATTTCTTGCTGGAGCCACTTTTTGTGTCCTTCTTTTCAGGAGCTTCGTCCGAACCGACGACGACCAACCTTCCAAGCGGTATGGTTTTTTTCCATTTTGATGGCAGCCCAGCAGCAGCGGCAGCGGCGGCGGCGTTAGCAGTGTGGAGTGGACTTCAGCTCCCGGGCCGTCCAGCAAGAATCATCGCTGTCATCATCATCAGCATCAGTATCGTGGGCATTGACTCTCTTTCTCTCTCATGTCGTTGTTGAGTACATTAAAGTTTGTATACAAAATTGAGGACTCCACAATGTAGTCACACACAGTGGGGTGCAAGAGCCTTAAATTGTTACAAATATGACAAGGGTCACACACAACTTTAATTTGTTTTTCTCACTTCAGTAACTTATCGAGTTAATACACATTCATGTTTATAATGCGATAACTGATATAATGTGCATGTTTTTGTTACGACTGTGACATCTGTCAAATTTCACACAAAAATAATGCGAACAGAAAGTCACCATTTCATTGTCGGTGGTAAGGTAAGTTTTTTACCTATCCCCCATCGAGTGGCACCGATTACGATGCTCCACTTTGATGTACATTGAGTAAAGTTCTCAATTTAAGCGTATCGTCATACCCCACATACGGGGCTCAAAATTCTTTAGAAAGCAGCTATGAGCTTGGAGCTCCCAAGTCTTGGATCCATAAGTTTTGTTATGATGAGCTTTTTAGATTTAAAGAGCTTTGAAAGACTTCAAAAAGTCATCACCGAAAATGTATGCATTTTTAGTTAGACTTAGCATTTGCTCAAAGTAGATGCTCATTGCAAATGAAACTTAGCTCGTGTTTGCTATACAAAAAGAGCATTTGCTCAGAGAAGATGCTCAAACTAAATCATCATCATTAAAATTAAGTAATGGATATGCATTTTATACATGCTTGTCAAAGTGAGTGTTTGCTCAAAGTACGTCTTCACACTTAATACATCATTAGCTTAAAAAATAAAGATTCGAGTAACTGCGCTCATATAAATTTAACAATTGCTAAATAATTCAGAATACGTTCACCAAATTGAGCTTTTACTCAAAGTAGATGCTTGAACTAAATGAAGCATTGCCTCACAAGAAAGTTTTAATCAAGTGTTTTACTATACATAAGTTTACTTAAATCGATAAGTATTTCAAAGTAAATTTATAATTTAGCTTTTGCTAATAGTAAATGCTCGCACTGAAATTAGGATTTGCTAACTCCACTAGAAAAAGAGTTCAAAGTCTTAGTTCTACATCAAACTAAAAATAGTCGTAATCAGTTTAATCGAGGAAAATATAATCGATATAATTCAACAACCGCACTTTATTGATCCCACTGTGTGTTGCTGTCAGTTTTTCCATCTCGCCTGTCCGGTGTTACAAGTCCAACGGACGGACGCAGCCGGGGCCGATCGACGACGACCGACGTTAAGAAGAAGCAAATAGTCTTGCATGTGCGGATTATGAATTCAAGTTATGAGAATAATGGAAAATCATAGCCAACGACCGACCGTTCGTTGGAACGTTTATTTCATATATTATACCCCCGCTGCTGGATGTGTGATGATGTGTGGCTATGGCTATGGCTAAGGCTCAGAAGTTTAAGCTAAAGCTGAAGCTGAAGACCATTCTCTCCGATGATGGGTAGCACTTGAAACTAATTCTGCAAAAATGTATGGCTATATACGAGTAAGATACCGGCAACATACTCGCTCCACATGTGTGTGATGGAGTGTTGGAAACGATGGAAAAAAAAGTATCTATCCACGACGACGACGACGATGCGACGGCCAAACCAAGATGAAGCTAAAGACGACTTGAGAACGTTTTGTGGAGTTTTTATACGTGAAAATTGTTTAAGAACTTCTTTGCGAGCGCAAAAACATCACAAAACGAAAGATAACTGCAGCCGCATCGCGCACGGATACGCTCCAAGATGCGCAGACGTGGAGCGCGCTGACCTAGGGCAAGAAGAGGAGATGTCGATGTCGGTCGGTTGGTCGGTTGGTTGGTTGGTTGGTTGGTTGGTTGGTTAAAGGCTATTGCCGAGCCGAGCGCACAGGTGGATCACATCGCATCGGATCGGATTGGATTGGTTTTAGCTTCGACTCGGACTTGGACTTGAGGAAACACTGGGCTGCTTCATTTTCTCTTGAACTTGCGCGCGATTATCTGGTACGAGTATACGAGTATTATGCGGATGGCTTGACTGGGGATGCGGATGGATGAGTAGATGGATGGATGGATGGATGGACGGATGGATAAAAGCCTCTCACACAGATGGAGTATGTTTTCAGGTAATGAACTGGCGAGATACACTGTTGACTATACACTACTCGTATGGCTATGGTCAATGCCATGGAATATGAAGATGATGACGACAACGGCTGCGACGACGACCGAAGTCGTCTTCCGTCCGTCCGGCCGGTGGCGGCGGTGATGGTCTTCGAAATCTCTTCGCGCACAGCTGTAAATAACTCGATGGCATAGTAATTTATTTTCAAGAACACAGCACCACACCACCGACCGACGACGACGGACTCCACTTCACTTCACTCCACTCCGCTCCGCACTCCGATCCGATCCGATGTGATCTTCTTCATTTTTCTCGATATTGTTGTTGTTGTTGTTGTTGTTTTTTAGTATTTATGTGTGTTTTTTTTTTCATTTTGTTTTTATAACCAAGTTGTTGTGCATGGATTGTTTTTAGTGTTGATTTGCCTCTGTAATGCACTTTAATTTGGTGTTTTACGGATGGCAGGAGTACGAGGATATGAAGGAGAATATCGATCGATATATGATGCATCTGGGAACACCAGGTTGCATCAATGGATCCGCTTGTCGGTATGGTGGCGATGGCTGTACGGTATATATAGATGGGGCATGTTCGGTTCAGCCCAGCCTGTAAGTCGTGATAATTTCAACTAATTACAGCAAATCAAGAGAAAATTTTTACAAATACCAATAGTGTTTATCTAGGAAATATAATCTAAGGGCATCCTACATTTATGTGAGTGGATATGTACATAGTATGTATGTGGTGCTGTGTATTATAGTGAGCGGCCCTAAAGTTTGCCAATATGAAAGGGCATGCTGAGGGGTTATTCACCCGATACACATTATGGTCAGGTAATGATTCTGAGAAGTTCATTAGGCAATGGCGGTACATTAATATAAACGCTTCGGAATGTTTGGAAGTTGCAGAAAATGAAAGCATAAAAAGCGTTCCATCCAAATTTGGAGGTATGGAACTTACTTCATATTTTTGAAATATTAAATTTACTTTTTCGACATAGTAGATGATTCTCAGCGTAAGGACTTACTCTCTGGGACTAACTTTGACGTTTTACCAGAGGAGGAAAGAGATGGGAGAAGGATTTTTTCTTATTTGAGGAATGACGGTTGGTTATAAGAACGTTCAAAAATGTTCTCCAAATGAAACTGGCCACACTTATACCATGACAGACATCTATTGTAATAAATATGGTTAAATATTTAAACTTACCTTAACTAAACTTATTAAAAGTTAAAATTGATTATTCTTCAAAAATATTACGCATACGCCGCAGTGATCTGTTAAGAAATTTATTTATTTTAACCTGAATAGTCATCGATACAAAAAAAAATTGGAGATAAATGTGGCTGACTTATGGACAGTTACATAACCATTAACTTTTGAATGTTTTGTATCACGGAAAAATTACTTTGGACAGATTTGTCTTTTATGGTTAATAAAGAGGGTGGTATTAGTTACGCTTATTCATCAAGAACGCATTAACCGATTTCGATGATAAAGAGCGATTTAACAATGCCATCTTATTGTGGAAAAGAACATAAGACTAGAACATTTTGTCTGTGTGGAGGTGTTCTATGCCAAACTTCTGCACAAGTTTTTTGATATTAAAAGTGATGTTCCAGCCCAAGAACGAAGTTCGCAGCCATACGATGAGGCTTATTTTAGTTTACACAGATAACTTTACCTAAAGTTGAGAGATAATCAGGAATTAGCTATAGAAAAGTTTCACAAAACTTAATAGACCTAATCAAAGACCCAGTGACCAATGTTTTACCTTTTCGAAATTATTACAAAAAATAAATTGTCAGTAAAATGCATAAATTGATTGCTTTCAAACACAAAAAAAAATTAATTAGAATTCAGGATTTAGAAAATAAGTTTTCTAGAATTTATAGTAATTTTTCTCTAATTTACAGAGGATCATAAACCCCACTTCTTCAGAATATGTCATATAAATTATAAAATGCATCCTTTCAATTTTTAAACTTGATTATTTGCAACAAAAGTAAGTTAAAAATGTTAATTTTTTGACACAGACACAGATTTTGAAAATGAGTTTGGACGTCGAATTTTAATATTCATGATGTACATATGTATTTTATTTTGACACAGATTCATAACATATGCTGATTTATTTCCCATGAGACTTAGCTTTATAAAAACAACTAAATATGTTATCTTTAAACAAATCGTCATAACAAAGTGTCTTAATTCTCCCAAACTCATTTAACAAAAATAAAATTAGTTAGTTAGTTAGTTAGTTAATTGACTTTTTATTCAAATTATTTTTTGGTGATAATACAATTTTTTTACAATAGTAATATTAAAACAAAGTCTTTTAGTTTGGCCTAAGAGCCGTCTACTAGATTAACATTTTTGTATTAAAATATAAATGTTTTTTGTAAATAAGATAAGTTATTAACAAATTCAAAAATTAATTTAAGTATTGACAAAAAGGTATACATTTTATTATTATTATTATTTTTTTTTTTCTTAAAAATCTTCTTCTCTGATTTGTTGTCTGTACTTCAAGGCAGCTTTCACATAAGTATAGAGTATATTCCATCCTCGTTCACCATTCAGAATTCGTTTAAACTCATCGACGTCTAAAGTTCTTTCTCCAAAATACAAAAGCCGGAATTCGCAGAGTATTGGACATACAGCCATAAAATGATATGTATCTTCTCTCTCGTTTCGATTGCAAAGATCACAGATTATGGGGAGGTCAGGTCTATGAGGCACATAGTTTAACCCTAACAATTCACCTCTTATCATAAAGATGTTTCTTATCATATCTGACGTATATCTGTTTAAGAAGTATGTTCCCTCATTTGAAACATAATTAATGGTGCTGTAGTACATTCTATGTTGTGAAGAACGTGCTTCGTTTAAGTAATCGTTGTAAAGGCAAGTTGCCGCACTCTTGATGATGGTATCAAATTTGATTCTTATTGTGGCCTCGTCGTCACTTGGATTGAGAGTAAAATTGCAACCATAACAAGTAGCCATTTCCTTCCATTCATTTACAACATCATTGTTTTGATTTAACATGTGTTTCAGCAGAACTTTTGGTAAGCGTTCATCTTTCATTTCCATTACTTTCATCATATATTCGAAGTGAAGCTTGAGTGTTGTAATTAAAAGTGGAGAACAACCAGTCTCGAGATATAACATGTAGTTTGGGGTGCTGTTAGGTAATTTAAATACTCGTTTTATGCAATATCTTTGAAACTTTTCAACCGTGTTTGACGAAGTATATCCCCAAGCTTGTGCTGCATATAGAAGTATGCTCTGAGCAGTTGATTTTATAAGTTTTATTTTTGAGCTATGCGCTACATTTTTGCTTTGAATACAGGTATTCCAGATAGAAAATAAAATTAAATTACCATAAAATAATACCTACACACTCTTATAACAAGATACATGCATACATACGTTCCTATATATTTTATTGACTTTATTAAACAAAAAAAAAAAAGAAGAAAATTAATAGATTCCGTTAAATTAAGACAAATTTAATTTACACTGCCTGTAGCTCTTTAGGTCATATGTACATAATTTTAAATGTTGCTACTAAAAAATTAAAACTTGTTAAATTTTTCTTTTTTCTTAGTAATACATAATTGTATGTGTGTATGTATTTATGTCATGTGTGTGATAGATATTAAAATAGACACAAATCACTAATCTATCCGCGATTGAAAACTCAGAAACCCATCAACTTGTGAATCATTTTTACACAAAATTAATTCAAACAGATTATTCAGTATTTAATCGGCCATTCTCTAATAAATTTAAATACTTAATTCACTTCAATCGAGGCTTACAAAAACCAAAACCAAAAAAAAAAAAAAATGACTGACAGAAAAGAAACACGACGAACATTTTGGCTAATTAAGCCTAATGTCGGTCAAAGCCTCTTTGGGAACTAACAAACGCCAAAATCATAAAACAGTAACAAATCTGCTAAATCGATTTTGACTTATTTATAATTCCTTAAAAATATTCATGGGAATATTTTCGTATTTAATTTTTTATTCGTTTGAATATTATATTCATACATTCAGCTTAATTTCAATATAAACACTACCAAATTTCTGAATGAATTAAGTTTTTTTTCGGGTGTGAAAATAAGCTAAATAGTCTATTGTTTTATTTACGTGAAATTTATACAAAATCGATATTAATCCCAGATTTTTTAAGAGCTTAAAGTGGTGATATATTTAGGTTTATGTCAAAGAAAAATAGATTTGTTTAATTAAGAGGATAAAAACTTCAAAACTTAAATTTACCTGCGAAGAAACTGTTTGCATTTGGCAAATATTTGTCATGATTTAAGTGACAATGGCAGTTTTGAAGGCATAGTCACAGTTCCTATTTTGTTGACAAATGTGACCATTTATGTTGTGTCATTGAAGTTTGTCAATTCAATTTTGCAAAGCTTTTGTTGAGTCATAACATGCCTTCTACAATTCCCAAGTCAGAACTGTAACCTACATACATATAAGAAGGTGTCCCACCAAGTTCTACCTTTATGAAGGTAGATGTAAGTAATTTAGGAGTAAATATTTTTATAGAGAGTTTTCGAAACAGTTCTTGGTTTTTGACAAAAAGTTGTTGCAGACAATTAGTCAAGAGAAAAGAGTCCTAGTTAAGCTGTCAAATTTCAACCATTAATTTTGGGTGCAAACATTTTTGGTCATAATATAACTTGGTTACTTTTGTCACTTTTATGTTTTCTAAGGTTTTCAAATGTGAAGTCACCCCTCTTCGATAGAAAATATCAAGTTTTTGATAGTTTCCTTTGAATGCATTCAAACTCCGTACGTTCTATCTTATTTCATCATTCTCTAATGAGTTTTCTATATATTAAAACAATAACTATAAGAATAGGTGGATGCCACGCCTCCTGCTTCAAAGGTATTAAATTTTCAATTATCTTATTTCATTTAAACTTCTACTGTTGAACAAATTTTCAAAATTGTACGGTATAGTTGAAAACTTGAAATTTGACAAAGTCCAACTTTCCAATGTGGTCCAACTTTTCCCGTGTTCCAACTAGCAACACTCTTCTCCAATTGAACTTTTTAAGTACAATCAGTGTAATCACTATATGTACTTGTATTTGGACATTTTTAGTACTAGTAGTCCTTTTAGATTTCCTCAAGGACTCAAGTATTAGAGAAATAGATACAAATTCAATTCCTAGTATTGGTATTGATTCTAACAATAATTCCAATACCAAGAAATTGTGCTGATACTTTTACTTTAGACAGTACACAATATTACTGCAAACATCAGAAACTTAAATAGGTATGAAAACTATTCACCCATGTTGGTCACACTAACAATAATTTTACAAGAAACTTTTAGCGAGAAGAGTGACGCCAACGTGATTGATATCCATAAATTAGAGTCAATAAGTCTGTTCCCTTCATAATGCTGATGTGAATGTGATGGACATCGCATAAAGTTGTAGGAACCTCATAACCTCTCATAACACACGATCCACCATCATTTATCTGTCCCTATATATTCCAACTAAAGACTTCGCCATAAGTCCTATCCTATAATTGGGGGGGCCTCACATGTACAAATTACACGATTAAATACTCGCTATTATTTATTTTTCTGATCAAAACCCATCACGTATCGCAGCGCAACGCAGGGCAGCACTAAACGCTCCGTGATCTATTGCAGAGTATTTTGCCTTTCGTATTAAAATTGCTTTTATTTTTTTTTATTTTTATTTTTTATATATTATATTTGTGAAATGAAGCCCCATGATGAGTCTTGAGATCTCTCATACATATTCGCTGTCTAAATAGCTCTTCTACCTGTTTCTATCTCCCTCTATCTGAATTCTGAACTGCGGTATACTCGTGCAGAGCGATAGTAATTAAATGCAAACGACGTTTCTCAGCTGGAAGCCAGGAAATTCTCATTAAAATGTCTTTCTTCTATTTAGTATCCTCGAATCGTAGTGTGTGTTTTTTTTTTTGTTTAAATAATTGTATTGAGTATACTCAACGACAACTGACCGACTGATGGACAAATTATCGGTGGGAAGAGGGCTTTCAATTTATTATTATCTCATCCGTGCACACGCATTGTGCACAGTATCCATAAGATTCGTCGAATGTATCTTGTAGATAGTTTTGTTTAATTCCTTACTATCTATCTATATTATGATCCATCGAGTTACGTTTAGCAATCAAAATGGATTTTTATTCGAAAGTGCAATAAATCAACTTGAGTTATTGGATTCAGGTCTATGCAAACATAGAAACCAAGAATACACTCAAAAATAATGTTGACTTATTTAAAGGATAATAATTAGCTTCCAATCATGAAGGCACATCATTAGTATTCAGAGTTTTGATATAGACGAGTCTTTCACTTTTTGATTCTGTTAACATTTTATCAATATGACGAAGCCACTACCGATTGTTCTTTTGACAAAAACCAGCAAACAAAATTTACAAAAGAAATAGTTTAATTACATTTTCGAAACAAACATTCGTCAAGCGATGTTTTCTATGTCCTTTTTTTATTTATCTTTCTTACTTAAGTAGTGTTACATAATAAATAAACAAAAATTTATAATATTGAACATAATTATTTTGTAAAAGCTTGTAGTTAGTAAATTGTACTAAATTCAATCTTCTTGTGCAATATTTTCTATGTTTTTGTTTTACTAACCTTACATCCCTAAGTAAGTGATAAGAGACTTTCTACAATATAGTATATTAAATGTAATGTTGCTGTAGTGGCTCAAATTGTGTGTGCGATGTTTTCGATGTTTTTATTTCTTTTTTTTCTCGCTTCAATGTAAATTATTTCTTCAAATAAAAAATTATTTATAAATTATATCAATTTCGTTTGCAATATTTTCTATGTTTTGATTTCGTGCATAAACTTTGATTTTGAAAAAAATGGACCAATAAATAAGTACACAAGTTTATGTAAACAAATTTTACAGTAAAAGTTGTTGTGGTTATGTTTTCTATGTTTTTATTTTCTACGCTATTTCTCTATTTTATAAAGATAACTGTTAAACAAAATATCTATGGAAAATAAAAACGTAGAAAACATTGCACTGCGAAATTTGAAACTGTCACAACAAAGTCAGGTCTAGTCAATGGAATATGGGATGAATTTTTGACAAAATCAAGAAAAATCATTAAATCATATTTGTGCAATGTTTTCTATGTTTTTTCTGTTTTTCTATTTCTTTGTGAACTGTTGAGTGAAATTTTTTCTGGGGTAAATTTTATGATGTTTATTATTTTTATGATTTATTTTTTTGTTGAGTGTAGATTTATACTTCAAACAATCCTATGAACAAATTTTGACCGAGTTCCCGGATTCCTCATCATCAAGAGGTATCGATTTTTGTTTTTTTTGGTGATGTCTGATGTGGTTTTGTGAAGTTGGTGGTGCGCTTCAAAATAAATTCTCAGGAACTGTTGAGACAGGTCAAAAGGTGAAAAGACTACAACGGCAACTGCTACTTCTATTTTCTATACGACAACAACAACGACTACGACAACTCCGACGACGACGTTGCGAGACGTGACAAAATGATCTGCTCCCTGCCACAGAAAAATAAATAACAAGACCATGCCCCTTATACACCACATTTAATTCGTTATTTTCTATTTTACTTATTTTTATTTAATTTAATTTTTTTTTGTTTTTCTATTTTTGCAATTTCAGAAGTCGTTTACGTTGATCCTACAAGCACTGGATATGTACAACACCTCCTATCCAGGTAATTATTGTTGCCAATATGCCATACCCACTTTGGCGAGTGTACTATAGTCATGTGTTTCTGTTGCTGGTTACTAGTTACTGGTTACTGGTTACTGAGTTGTCGAAGTAGCGCTTCCTCCTTTTGTTTGGCTTCATTTCCACAGAAATAGGTAAACGTGCATGCAAGAAACTAAGCGTCAGCGTCAGCGTTAGCGTCAACAGTTGCAAGTGTTATCTGTGGCTAAGGCTATGTAACGCCGTAAGGCTGGGGTGCATGTGCTTGTGCCTATTTTGCATATTGCACCACATCCAGTCGAAGCAGCAGCCAGAGGCTCCAACTCTGGCTACGTTTGGCATTTGAATGTGCACATGCGGGTAAAACATACGATTAATTAGCCGATGTCCTTATTTAAAATTCCAAATTTATTCCTACGTGGAGGAGGACGAGCAGGAGGAAGAAGGGGAGTAGTGGCAGGGCAGGAGGAAGACACTCGAACAGTCCCAGTACAAGTACCAGTACCAGTATAGGAGTTTTCTCGAAAACATCTCAGGAGTATCTACGAGTATCTTGTCTAATGTAAACAATTGTCTTTTCTTTTTTGTTGTTGTTGCTGTTTTGTTTCCCTCAATGCGCGGTTTTCTATTCCTCGACGTCTTGTTGGATGTGCCATGATGGTGGGTCTATGCTGTTTGTATATGTACCTACGGCTATTGGAATATGTCGTCGGATTTCATCGTCTTATTTTCACTTTGGTGGTGGTCCATGTCGTCCTAACCAAGATGCTGAGAGGTTAATTGAAGAAGCAACTTTTTCGGGCGTCATCCTGCCATCGCCCGAATGGAAGACACTCGATCACATCGGAAAGAATGCCCGCATAACATACCGGGTTAGAGTTCAGTGTGCAGTTACATACTACAATACGACATGCACAACATTTTGCCGGCCCAGGAATGACCAGTTCGGGCATTACACATGCGGTTCGGAGGGTCAGAAGGTGTGCCTTAATGGTTGGCAAGGAGTTAATTGCGAGAAGGCGATATGTAAACCAGGCTGTGATCCGACGCATGGGAAATGCGAACAACCAGGAGCATGCGAGTGAGTATATTTATTTTTATTTGCATTTTACCACATGACAGACATTTTTGTCTAGTTTAGTTTTTTCTTTTCACTTAAAACAAAAAATTGTTGCAAATGGAATTCAGAATAAATTAGGTAACTGGAATTGTCTTTGGGGAAACCTCACGTGAAATTTCATTCCCTTTAGTTATTTTTGTATTCACGTGAGAAATTACCTGTCATAAAAGGTGTCCCTAGAATCAATTAAATTACACTCAAATATGTATTTAAGTTAATATCGAAGATCGCGTAAATTTAATCATACCTTACTTCCATCCTGGGGAAATGCATGATTTTTTCGTTTAACACGATTCGTTTTTCTCCATAAACTGGTGGGGTTGTTTTCCCCAATAGACGTCAAAAAGAAACATGGCGTTATGTCACTTTAAGTTTGTGTCACGTTGATTTAGAAAATCCCGATAATATTTCTCATTACTTGTTTCCATTCATCAACTACACTACTCCACCCACAAATCTAGGGAGTAGAAACACTGCATCTTAACACCTAGGGCTATCACATGATACAAAACAAGACAGATTGACTGAGAGAAAAAGAACAAACTTCCAGGATGTTAAATCAATTTAATTTCCGAGTGAAAAATCCCGTGAAAAGTAAAATTCGACATAACCCCAATGTTGTAAAAACACGCGTGACAAATGCCATTCAAATTCAAAGCAAAAAAACTTTACCTTTCACCAAATTCAGATTTAATTTTCCGTTTATAGATTCTGTCACATCATTTAATCTTATTTATTAGTCAACTACTATTTTTGCATTCATTTAAAATGTATCTCGAAATCAAATTTATTTTATTATAAAATCCATAACATTTATCTTAAGAATTTAAATGAAAAAAAAAAAAAAAAAAACAATTCTCAAGTAATTTAGCTTTAATAAAAAAATTAAAATTAAATAAATGTGACAAATTTTCATAGGACATAATAAATTAATTTGAACTCATTTGAATACAAAACTTTTATTGACTATTGACAGAATGTTTATTTATTGGAACTATGTAGAAAAATGTGATTTCTTAATGAGTTGAACATTTTTATTTTTTGTATCTTTGTTTTTGTTTTTTTTGTTTTTTTTTTTGGACAAGCAGAACACAATTTTAAGCAATAAAAATTGAAATTTTATTTCCGTGAAGCGACAAGTTATGATGTTTTATATGTTTAGAGGGTGTTTTGTTTTGAACTTACACTTGACGAGGAAAAGAAATTTAGAAGTAACTATTATTGTTTTAATAAAATTTGAATAAACATAACAGAACATTAGAAATGCATTAGTTTAGTTTTGTAATGCACAAGTGGAAGTATAAATAAAGTATTGAAAAGATGGGAGGTAAAGCTTTAGGCTGCCACAAGGCTGTTGTTTAGGTCCTCTTCTTTTTGTTTTGTTCTTTTATTTAAATGGAGCATCATTATCTCTTTATCTTTTCATCTGTGTGTTTGCTTCAAGTGAATCATGTTGTGTTGAAACTTGAAGTCAGTTCAACCTAGACGGAGTTTAGATACAAATTTTGATCTTAAAATTGATTTGTTTGCCCTGAATTTTTACTACAATTTAAGAAATAATTTTTAATTATAAATTTAAGATTCTTTTGAGGTTCAGACACTTTTTTAAAATACACACTCTGAGAACTCAAAAAGAGTAAGTTTTACGGTTTTGAACCGTTGTCATAAAGGTTGAAATTCCAAAAAATATCTATCAAAGGGTCTTTTAGATCTGATAACCAAAACCAAGTGACCAAAGTTTTGAAGCAGTAAGGTTTCAAGTTTTTTTGTTCAGTTGAAAAAAGTGCCTCAATATTTATTTTAGAAAGATTTAAAACAATCTTATAATGGGTGATTTTTTTAGAGGTTTAGAACTTAAAAAAAAAAACACAAAAAATTCGAAAAAATTAAAGAAATATTTATTTGAATCGATAGTTTGAACCTTGCAATTTAATGTTTAAAGATAATTTCATGCAAATTTTGACCGCGGCTGCGTCTCAGGTAGCCCATCCGCTGAGTCCAATTTTGGCATACTCTTTCACACATATCGGCCGGTATCTCACGAATGAATGCATGGATGTTGGCTTCCAGTGCGTCAATTGAAGCGGGCTTGTCCCTATAGACATTAGCCTTGACATACCCCCACAAAAAATAGTCTAATGGTGTCAAATCGCACGATCTAGGCGGCCAATTGACCGGCCCGAAACGTGAAATTAACTGTTCACCAAACTCGCCTCGCAATTGCGCCATTGTTTCGCGTGCTGTGTGGCATGTGGCACCGTCTTGTTGAAACCACATATCATGCAAGTCAAGAACTTCCATTTCGGGCAAAAAAAAGTTTGTTATCATCGCTCGGTAGCGTTCACCATTGACAGTAACGCTGCGATTCGCATCATCTTTGAAGAAATATGGCCCAATAATGCCGCCGCCGGCCCATAAACCGCACCAAACAGTGGCTTTTTCGGGATGCATTGGTAGCTGTTGCAATGCTTCTGGCTGATCTTCACTCCAAATGCGGCAATTTTGCTTATTTACGTACCCATTCAACCAAAAATGAGCTTCATCGCTGAACACAATTTTTCGATAAAAAAGCGGATCCTCGGCCAGCTTTCCAAGAGCCCATTCACCAAAAATTCGGCGTTGTGCTAGGTCGGCTGGCTTTAGTTCTTGCACCAGCTGTATCTTAAAAGGCTTTACGCGCAAATCCTTCCGCAAAATTTTCCACGTAGTGCTGTAACAAAGGCCTAACTGCTGGGAACGGCGGCGCCGAATCGACATTTCGCGGTCTTCTGTCACACTAGCTGATACTGCTCTTCACTACTCACAGTACGTAAACGTGTTGGTGGTTTAATGTCCAACAAAGTAAATTTGGTGCGAAATTTCAATCTTCCGAATAGACTGCTCAGAAGGTCGAGAATGCCGACCATAAAATGGAAGCAGCGCGCGATGAACATTTCGAACCGAGCACGAATTTTGATAGTAAAATTCAATAATTTGCAAGCGTTGTTCATTTGTAAGACGATCCATGGTTAAATTGCAAACCAAACTGAAGCTGTTTGACAGTGACACAAGGTACTAAACACACGTCAGCTGTCAAAACCAGTGTTGCCAAAACCAAACCAGCTAAAAATTCACCCGTTATTTCTAGACAGTAATGGAATAAGCGTTAGCTCTAAGGGTTTTTGTTAAAAGAAATCTTTGATCTTGATTTAATTTTTTCACATGTCATCATAAGCAAATCAAGTTTACGAATCAAAATCGGGTTTATCACTTTCATGACCTTTCAAGCCAAACGATATTTCCAATTTGAAAAAATACATATTCTGGTCCTTCGAGCCGGATATCTGGGACAGATTAAAAGAGCTGTGTTACTCTACTAAAATATGTATCTTGGTTATTTCTTCAGTCTGTATGTATATTTTTATCAGGTAGATATAGATACCCATTACATAACGAACACGTCAATTTTCTAGGACTTTCCCACTTGGCCCAAAGTAGGTAATAATCTTTTAATTTTGAACAGTGGTGCTCAGAGTTTCAAATTGCACATAATTTATCTGATGAGGATGATGCAACAACAACAGAGCTCTTTTGGGTCAGCATAAGATTAGATAAGCTCCAACCCAAAGCCCAGAACATAAGTTTCCATTTATTTCAACCTATCCACACCTCTCGCGAAATGAACCAACATCTCGTCGTCGTATAAGAGGGCTTCCAAAATCCCAGCCCAAACTAACCAAAAGCCAAAAAAAAAAACACAAGTTGTTTCTATGATCTTGGTGTGTAGCTACTTTGTGTGAACAGTACCGTTCGTTTAAGGTCGGCTTTTGTTAAAATAGTTAAAAATAAAAGTCGAAAAAAAAAACTATAACAACTCATCTCCCATTCCATCGGAAGATAAGGAACATCCAGAGTCTTTCATTTCATTTCAACTTTTTGAAGAGCTCCCAAACGCTACAACAAGCCACAGGGATGTGCATCACAAAAAATGTTTAACATAGAATACGTGATTGGTTTTCTCGGTTGGTTGGAATAGGATGCGCAGTAAGGTCTGACATGAGCCGACGGAAGAGGCTATACCAGAGAATGGCCGCAGGAAAGGCCTCTGAACACGGTACATCACCTACAGTACGAGCCCATGGCAGTTGGCCCACCATAGAGAGCGTTAGTGTACTCAACTAACCATAACATCACCACTCGGTCAGCAACAGCCATTATTCAATTCATGAAAATTGCAGCTTTGATGCATCTCTCCAGCGTCAGTTTTCTTCGCTTCGGTTCGGTTCGGTTCAGCTCAGCTCAGCATCAGCAGCTGCAGTCATCATAGTTGAAGTTGATAGTGGAACGTGGAAGTGGGTATAGGTATGGGTATCTTTCTCTGTCTGCAGCGTTTGTGTGAAATCCGAACTCCTCACAACATCATCGCAATCAAAAAGAGAACACCGTACTCACGATTGTGCTATTTAACAAGCATCGGGTATTTTTTCTGTTTATTTAGTTTTTTTTTTATATTTGTCCTAACTTCCACCTCAAGTTCTGATCCGACGAGCAACTAGAGAAGACGACGACGACCGATGACGACGACGACGACGAAGACGTCCTGGTTGCTGCGGTTACCTTGTGGATGTTTTGTTGTCAGTCCATCGTCGTTGTTATCGGCTCCAAAAAATTACTTCTTTTTTGCACGTTGTTGTTCGGATCTATGGATCTCTCTTAGCTTAGTTGAGTTGAAGAGTCCCGAGACTACATGACATGCCATAGATTCGTCCGCAGATAAACCCTGTTTAATGAAATCATAAATTATACGTCTCTTCTCTATCCGGCCAGAGATTCCGTTGTTGACTTGACTGTAGTGCGCCATCGCCATCAGTGGTATGCGCAGTTGCATGCACCAAAATAAAAATGAGAAGACGAAAAAAACGCTAAGCAGCTTTGGCTATAGTATAAAGGAGACCAATCGTTCAGATCGGAATAGTTCAGTTTTTTAGATTTTTTGGTCACAGTAGACTGTTTCTTTGACGTAAGTATTTTTATTAAATTTTAAAAATATAGCAAATTACATCAAACACACAAAATTTAATAACTTAACGAAGCTTTTTATTAATTTGACTTTGAAGTTTCGTACAACAATTCACGTACAGTAGCTTGTCCTTTGAGGGTTATCTTAAATCTCAGCCCACAGCCAAAATGTCAAGTCAGCCAACTTTTTCTTTCACTCTAAAATTATATTAATCGCTTGATGCTTTGAATGTCAATCTTAAAATTGTTTTTCCCTTTAAAAAGTTAACGAAACTTGACTCAAAGCTGCACATGTTTTTGTGTCTTTATTTCTCTGATCCTTAGATATATTTACTAGTTCTTACTTAATAAAATAGTTGACAGTTGTTTGATTGATCAATCATTTTGCGTAAGAAAGAAACTTAACGAAACTAAGCTTTGAATATACAAACTTATCATCAAGTTTGTTGAATCAATCAATGTTAAAACTCTGAAAAGAACTTTGAATTTGAAGTATGCACTCGAATTTCAAAATGTCAACTTGAGAGTTGTGCTGTCATTATGACAGATCTTGGTTCAAAACGTAATTTGAAATTCTGAAAACTGTAACGTTTCAAACATTGATCAAGAAGACAAAGATTGTATGTGTTCGCAAAATGGCCCTTTATGTCCATAGGAATTTGAAATGCGGTCCACTGTTGAGTACGGCGTGATGGCGGTGGTGGTGGCGTCGTCGTCGTCGTTGTTCTCCCTCCTTCCTGTTAGTTGGCGAAATTGAAATTGCCTTCGATATCGATAACGTAGTGATGTATGTTGCGATGTTGGCCCGGATCGGAGACCTGTAACGCCGATGCTCTATGCCTCACCGCACTATGCCACTATACCGTACCGATATACCGATACCGGTGCCCCATCCATCTCGGGGAGATAATTTGTGAAATCTTCTTTATTGTTCTGAGAAATTGTTATTAATTGAGTTGTTAGCTCAGCATCGTAGCGCAGCGCAGTTCAGCGCAGGGACCCTACTCGTATATCCAAAGGCCCAGGATGGAAAAAGGGGTACCCGGGCCAATGTCGCATCGTTCGTCGAGTTGATCGCGGTCGCTAGTTGCTATACCTATTCCATTCCGATATGCAATCGCAAACTGGCACTAATGAAGAGTATCACTTCACTTGACGACACGGTCGGGCCGGCCGGTGCGGCGAAGGCGCGTCTACCCCACTGGGATGTGATGATGGTGACAAAACCGAGTTAATTGGTGGGCTGATAGTGAGCTTGATTGCAACGACTGACTTGTCGTGGTAAATGACGTTATAATTAGGTGCAAAGATTCGGTGTCGTGGTAATTAAGAGTCCTCGTCGTCGTCGCTTCGAGCAGAACCACTCATGACGGACGACCCCAGGCAGGAGAGAAGGCTTTCATAAATCTCAACATACACTATATTATATACACACAAGAGTCGCTTCGTCGTCGTCGTCCGTCGTCGCGCCGTCATCGTCAGCGTCACCATCTTCGTCGGTCGGTTGTCTGACTGATGGACTGCTCCGGTCACATTTGCAATTTAAATGAAGATACCAATCAAACAGGTGTGCATCAGGACATTACGTGGAACATTTATTTCTTCTGCGCACTGTTCGGTCTTTGGTTCTTTCTTTCCTGCTTCAGCTTCTGATGGCTTTTTGTTATACTCGTATGTTGGAAATTGGAAGCTGTGGCGTTGGTATTGTGTTGTTGGTGTTCCTGCCAAGTTGTTCCCGTCAGTCGTCTCGTTGCCGTTGGGTCGGTCGTTGTTGGACTCGAAACTCTGGTAAGCCATCAGTTGGTTGTGGCTGTTAAATAAAAACAAAAGATCCCGAGAAGCACCAAGGAGTAGAGGGCGGGCGGGCGCACCGAGGAGGAGTGAGGACAGCGTTTACCAGAGGCAATTAAGACAATTGATCCGACCACAAAAACTAGGAAACATCACCCATCATTAGCGTATACCCCGTTTTTCGAATCGATTCGGGGCCGTCTTCGTCCTCGTCGCCATTGGACAGGCTACAACTTACCAGCTCCGGCATATGGGTACACTGCTCTGACGGACGGACATTGCGCTTCTTGCACTCCACGACTCTATTCATTTCTCGTGGCGAGGAGATCCAACACATAGTGGTTTGGTTTCAGTGTTTTTATGTGTCCTCTTCACTTCGAAAATGAACATCAGCAGCAACAACAACAAGAACAACAACAAAAAAGTGGTTGCAGCCGGAGCGGCGATAGTTGCCGCAGATACGTTTGTTCAATTAAGTTTTTCAACACGGAGGCATTTAAAAGTGATGTGGTTGTTATGCAAATAACGTTCAACTGAGCGTTACTCTTTTTTCCAGATCTCGAAGTCGTCTTTTTTGTTCCTCCTTCTCCTACTCCTCCTCCTCCTCAAAGACCCAAGCTCCAAGTCGAAGAATCTAAAAACGCCTTGACTTGATTTTTTCTGCTCTTTTTGCTCAATCGTATTCCACAAATAGCAAGTCAGTCACTTGGATTTGGATTTATTTCGAAATCAAATTTCACCTCAGAACAATGATCACCGCAATTCTGAGATTCGGATTCCGAGGAAGGAAGAACCTCGGCAGCAGGATTTGTATGGACCAAGTGGTGGCGTGGTGGTGGCGTTGTACACCTCGATTGGGAATGGTAATTAAAATCAAACACAATGCTACAATCCTTCTGATGGTTATGTTGCTGCTGTTATATATGTATCCAGCTCGGATCGGAAATGGAGAATCTTGTTGCACTACGGGACACAATGTGTCACTTCGAGGGCGAGTACAAGACTTTAAGTTTGACTTGGAACATACTATCAGGAATGTTGCTTCGTCGTCGTCGGCGGCGGCGGCAGCAGCAGCCGCAGCACTACTCCACCACACAACATAGTGTAACTGCTGACAATACCCGCTCTTTGGTGACGGTTTTTGGGAGGCCCTCGCTCTGCGTCTGTGGCTCGTCTTTTGGGTCGACTAAGTAACGTTGTTGCTAGTTGCTACTGCAACTGCAACACAAGTATCGTGCAATGTTACCTGGAGCTTGGGAGTTCTGTTTTTTTTTTTGTCATTGTGTTCACTGTGTAGTGCAGATATGTTTTTGGCTTAAACAAATTTGCCCGAGCTGCAACAACAAGGGTGGCTAAAAATGTACTCTACGTCTATACCAAGCCAACTAAGGGGACATGACAGTCGTGAAGGGTTCGATTGTTCGATTATAACATATTTAGGGAAAAAAGTCAAGAGTTCTTCTGTTTTTTTTTTTTGGTTTTTGTTTACAGATTGTTTTTAATTAGATAAAACAGAAATTAGCTTTTGGTTGTTGTTAACTTGAACCACAAATGCGTAAACTTGACTATTTTTTTATCAAACAATCAAAGTCCTGACATATTTTGAACAGTTTTCTGAAAATACATTCATCATTGAAAACTATCTTAACTTCACAAGTTTTTGACACTTTGGCTGTGCAAATGTGGGCCACACTTAAATTGTGTCTGACGTCCTAAAAATTGAAACTTCATTCATGTATGCCCTCAAAATATCAGTCGTGCGACTTCAAGAAAGTCATGTTATCTGACCAATTCTTGCTGCCCGAACAAAGATTTCCATTAAAAGGACTATCATTGACAGCTTATAGAATAAAGTATAAGTTTGAAATTGGGTTGAAATTTGATTCAACCACAAGTTTAGTTTAAATCGAGTTCCGTTGAAATTAAGGCTGTTTCGACTGAAATGAGTTAGGGCAATAGAAATGCCATAAAAACTGCATTATTTCGGCTCGAACTACTGTATATGAAGAATAGTACTGTCTATGAAAAATGTAATCGAAATTAAATCAGGATTTGACTTCATGTAAACCTGAGTCCGATTGAAATTGGTTTAATCGTGATAAAATCACTTTGCATAATCGGTTTAAATTCAATCCTTGGATACAACTGGATTGAAATCTCTATACCTGATTCGATTGAATCCTTCAATCACTGATTGAATCGAAACATGGATATTATAAGGTTTTGATAACAATTTTGCTGCCACATCAATTTACATTCTCCTAATTCGTCACTGTTAACATTTGAAATTCAACGTATCTTAGAGATGAAGATTGACATAAGGTTTGAACTCAATCCAAGAAGTTGAACTTATATTGCTCTCTAGATCTGCCGAACTCTAGATCTGATAGAACGTAAAGTTCTCTAAAAATTATTTTAACTTTTTGAGCTTTTGATGGATTTTTTGACTAAGCTGAGTTGTTCAAAATTACAACTGTTTTGATTAAAGGCATATATCTGTGTATTCGGCAGTTTGTCACATTAAAATCATAAACGGGGTCTTTTATATGCAATGTGAACATACCGTCTTATATTTCCTCCCTAAATACATCAAAATGTTGACTTTTACATCAGCGAAAATATAAAGCTGCTAAAAAACCTTCCGTCCAAAATTTCTAGGATCCTTTAAACTTTATCTTTACTCCTAACCTTAAAGCCTTAAATATTACAAAAAAAAAGTTGATAGCTATCGGATACAAATATTTAAAATTTAACTGACAGATCACCAAAAGACCAAGTATTACATTTCTAGTTCTAGTGAATGATGATCAACTATCAAATTGACATTTAATGAAAACTGATGTTGCACTGAATACTCATGTCAACATTAGTTTTGAAAATATTTTAGCTTAAAGTTGGCTTGCAGAAATCATGATTTTTAAATACAAAATGTAGGAAACATATTTGGTAACAAATGAAGTTCAATATCGGACTTAGAAAAATTGTTCCAACGACCATCTTAAATATATTTAGAGGTAAAATAAATTGATAAGAACACATGAATTTTACCTTCAAGAATGAACTGGACCTGAACTTTTGTTGAGAATGGATCAACTTCTTTTTATCTCAATGATAACCCCCAAAATATCTGCTCAAGTGCGTGAACTACAATTGTTGAGAAGTACCCTAATCGAAATTATAAGTGGCAACTTTGCCGATGTGCAACTGTCATGTTAGATTTGAGTAGCTAATGTCAAACAAGAA
The DNA here is from genome assembly GCA_905146935.1 of Scaeva pyrastri. Lineage (NCBI taxonomy): Eukaryota > Metazoa > Arthropoda > Insecta > Diptera > Syrphidae > Scaeva > Scaeva pyrastri. The sequence continues at coordinate 133,825,973 of LR989927.1, forward strand.
TAATTGATTTAATTCATTCTGAAATAAAACTTGGTTTAAGCAAATTGTTCATTTCCTTTTTAATGAGCAGCAGATTTCTTTTAGGTTAAATTATAATTCACTTTATAAACGATTCAAACAACAATTATAAATGACTAAGACTTAGCCACCATTTTGAAAACCCCGTTTTGGTGGAACTAATCTTTGCAATGTAAGCTCAGAGAGATTTTTGTTAAGGAAATAAAGTTATCACCAGTAAAGCTACTTTCAGTCTTTTAATAACTCATTACAATAAAAATAAAAACCTAACCTTCTAACATCATTCCCTCAGCGCCGTATAAAGAAAAAAAATATTACATTTGTTTCGTTAAATCTTCCCGGATTCAGACCACTAATATGTTCAGCATACTTCAATATCCCAACGATTATCTTTTAATACAATTCCGTACTCCAAATCACCCAAAGACCTCAAGTTTAAGCTTCTCAAGCTTCCCGTCTCATATTTTATCGCTTTCAGCATCATAAAACCGTCTTACAGTGTTGTATGGCTTAAACAATTTATCTGTCTATTTTTATTTTCTCCGATATATTGTCCGATGTTCCCAATACTCATAGGTAAGCCATTTGGCCTCATCATCCCATAAAACCTATTAGAAACCATAACTTTACGATGGCAAGTCGATGTCGATGGAGGGGACAAGCAAAATGGAGGGGTCATCGCAGTTTAAGCCCCCAAATAATTTCGTTATATTTTAGCACAGTCGTCCATAATGCACCGCATTACTTATATTCTTATGCTCTTCCCAGAGACTGGCTGTAGTACTGGTAAATCGCATGCTGCACACCAGCTACCATGCTTCTTAAAGAACGTCCACGTGCATACATAGGTACCTATACACAAAGCACAAAGGTAGGGGGGGTTATTAAAAATTCCATTTGCAACATAACGCGAACGGTGCATCATGCCATTAGGCGCGCGAGAAAGACCTCAAGCGAAAAGCCCATTAATTCGCAACTCCTAGCCGGTAACTCATTTGGGAAGAGTTCAAAGTTTAATTTGTTACCAACAACGGGTAATAATAATGGCTATTGCCGTGTGTCCCTTCCTCTTCTTACAGATGCCGGCCCGGATGGCGTGGACCCCTCTGCAACGAGTGCATGGTCTATCCCGGCTGCAAGCACGGATCATGTAATGGTATCGCCTGGCAATGTCTATGCGATACAAATTGGGGTGGTATCCTATGTGACCAAGGTAAGTTTTTGCCGAACGGAGATGCTTTGGTTTTCAGTTTTCAGTTTTCGGTTTTGGCTGCCTTTCTTTTGCTGAATGCCCCAAGATGGGCAAATAGCTTGAGAGGATGGCAGGACGGCTGACTGTTGGCTGATGAGGTCGCAGCGTCGCGTCGTCCTCGTCGTCGAATTAAGAAAAATGCTGCGAAAATCGAAAACGATAAGATTTAGCGAAGCGAATTTGACAACTAACATTAATTATTTCATTTAGATTTAAATTATTGTGGCACCCATGAGCCTTGCATGCACGGAGGGACATGCGAGAATACGGCACCTGATCAATATCGCTGCACATGCGCAGAAGGCCTCTCCGGCGAACGGTGCGAGATTGTGGAGCATCCGTGCGCGACGCAACCGTGCAAGAATGGAGGCACATGCACGCTCAAGGTATGTATATATGGATATGGATGGATACGGATATACTTCTCCTTGTAGGACCGTCTTTAGATAGATTTTTAGAGTTTTTTTTTTTTATTTTGTTTTATTCAATCGGTTGCACATTACATTAAGTTGTTGTTGCTTGTACATATGCCGTACGAGTATGTGTGTTTTTTAATGAATTTTTGCATTTTACAGGAATCGCAAAAAATGACCGATTCGATGGCTGGGGGATTAAGTGTGCGCGGCATGCGAGGCATGAGTTCCATGGGCAAACCAGTTGGACGCAACCGTAATCCTACTGCCAACGGCGGAGGCACCAGCAGCGGCAGTGCAATGGCAAGAATGAGTCCAACCACTCCACCTGTGGCTGAATTCACTTGTACCTGTGCGCCCGGTTGGACGGGTCCCACATGCGAAATAAGTAAGTATCTATACGCCGTCCTCGTCGTCCGTCGTCGCCGCGCCGTGTTAAAGTGTATCTTAGTATTTTTGTTGTTGCTATTTTTTCTGTTGGTTGTTTTCAAATACTAGAGTGGCGTTAGAGTGTGCGCGCTCGAAGCTCATGAACACAATTTTTCGTTTTGATTTAAACTCAACGGACTTCGCAAACTCCGCCGTTTGCAAAAAATAAGAAAAAAAAAAAAACAACAAACGCACTTTTAATGAGAAAGTTGTCAAAGTGAACATTTTTTATCGCAGGGAACCGATCAAGGAGTCAACGTTTGTGGCTTTTTGTAAGTCTTCGTGGTAGCTGTCATTTAAGTTGCGGAATTTGGAATGTTTTGCAATTTGTTTTGACGTTTTCCATGAAATGATATTACAAAAAAACAAATACACAAAAATTATAATATACATAAACATGAGTTTGTTGTGTTAGTTGGGGATTAGATTAATGTTTGAATGACAGTTTTTGCAATGTGATTTGTTTTATCCTGGCTGTAGGAGAAGATTTTATAACCAGTAGTGTGACAGAGTGAGTGGAGACTTACGTCGTCGTCGCCATCATCGCCATCGTCGCCATCGTTATTTTTTTTTTTTTGAAAAATATTGAGTAAAGCTTAACATATGAACTTGTACAGATTATTTAGTTGGTTTTGTTTTCCGTATCTTCGGGATTGAAACTTTTTTCAAACATATCTTGACCAAAAATATCCTTATTAATATATGCCTCTTTGATATTAATTTTCAAAGCAATGAATGGCGCCGAACGATTGCGAAACTTCATACTTTTGCTCATAAATTAAAGTAGTCTTACAATTGTTGAAACATATTCAAACAATTATAAGACAATACTGGCGCCCAACAAAACATTTATGATTTGTTTTCACATCAGCGATTTTTTAGGTTTGGTTTGAACCAATAATGTGGCTTTTCTTTTCTCAACTTTCTCTCAAAAGTATGTCAAGTAAGCAAATTCAAGCTTATAGTTGAAAAATGTAAGAAAATGGCGCCCAACAAAAAATTTTAGTATGTTATTTGCTCCCTAAAACATTTTTAGAATAATGTTATAAAAGACTCCCAACTTTTGCAAGACCAATACCACAAATTTATAATAAAAACAAGCTTATCAAAAATCTAAAAAGTGGCGCCCAACAAAAAAAAATTATTTTGCATTTTGCTCCTTTAAATGTTCTAATCTTCATAAAAAGTTATGAATACTGGCGCCCAAAGTTTGCAACACAAAAATACCACCCAGATTTCTTTTTCTCGTTTCATTTAACTATATTTCAATTTAATTTTTTCCGACATTTAGAACATGTTCCCAGAAAACTCAAATTCTTTTCTCATACTGGGCTGGGGCACACCTAAAGTAAAATTAATTAACTTTCCCAAAGAAAAATACAAAAACTAAAATTAATATTTTCGTAGACAAAAATGAATTGTTCAAATTGACTTTTTGATCTTCAAGCTATTTAATCAAATTCTAGGAGTGCCAAATAAAAACTAAATAATCATCACATTCTACGTATAAAAAAAAAACATAATGAAAAGAAAAACAAATCAAATTGTGGTAAAATATTCTAGATCGATACAAACAAATGATATCAAAAAATATGTTCATCACCCACCTTCGAATGGGTTAAACCTTCCACAAAGAGAAGTAACAATTTTTATTTTTTAATGATAATTCTTTATTCTTTTTATTGAGAAAATTGTTTTCCTCATTTGCGTGTCCAAAAACAAAAAGGGTACACACACAGAGGGTCATCCGAGCAATCACTCATCTGTCATTTTAACTGATGGATTATACCAGACTTCACTGTTCATTGTCTGCACAGTGGGAAATGCTGTAGTGAAAACTTGGAAAAAATTAAAACTTGAATTTTTTGATTTTTTTAAAAATATTTTATTAAGACAGTAAATGTTGGTGTATCTATTTGCTGTGTCAAACTGCCCTTAAGACTTTTAATATCTCCGCGTTCTTTCACTTTAAATGTGATTTTAGTTAGTAGATATATTTTAAATTGTTGGCCACTTTACACCCAACTGTGAGTGATAGTCATACCATTTTTTCATGCGTGACTGTTAACTTTTTTCAGTTATTAATTCACCACAGTTTTAGTTTGTTTACCCCCATAAGTTAACCAAACGCGATAATTAATAAACAAACAAATCGTTTTGTGGTGGGTGTTGCATCCACACACTTAGCAATCAAGATTCGAATATTTATCCCATCTCAGCCATCACAGGCCATTAGCGAGTCGCGTTCCGGAAAACAAAGAGAAATCAAATAAAACCAAACGCAATTACGGCCAACTGATGGCGACGCGGAGAGGCGCGGCGGTGGCTGGCGGTCAAAATAATGAAAATTCAAAAATTACACGAAAAATGCCTTAAAACACTTGAAAATCTTAAAAAACAAAAACCCATTCTGTGGAAGTGCAAACAAGATGTCAAGTCAAAGCACCCATAACCTTAAGTTGTTTGCTCTTCCCGTCCGCGTTTATGTCATCATCGCATCGAAAAAGGTTACATTTGCTCTTTGGCTGATGTGGCTCACACGCAGCATCTTCACAAATCCACACTCCACACACAGCATCCTCTCATCCTCATCTCGGCACATTTCTATTGTCCGGTATGTGGACGGTTGTTTGTATCTCGAGAAGGAACATTGTCCACTTCAGAGATAATTATGCAGAGATGCTTGCTCTACAAAGCTACAACAATTTGTGCCGTGTTCTCAGATACGCGCATCTGAGCACGGCCCGAGGTAAAACAAAAAAAAAAAAACAGCCAACATTTAGGTTATGATGGGATTGCATATGTTCTACTGATCTCGAGCTCAACTCAACTCCACTGCCACGGAGCCACTAAGAGCCTAAGAGCTAAGAGGTTCTTGGAGCGCGGCTTGGTGTGCGAGCACAATTTATGCTCGGCGATCGGGTCCCGGAGATAAAGTTGTTCAAATTGTAGATTGTAGATTTGTGAACGGGACAACATTTTATATTAAAACAAGAAAAACAAAATAAAAATAAAAATAAAAATACAAAAAACATTAAAACCAAACACACAATCCAATCCACTTGCAGACATTGACGAGTGCGCCGGAGGTCCCTGCGAGCACGGTGGCACTTGTATAGACCTGGTCGGGGGCTTTCGATGCGAATGCCCCCCCGAGTGGACCGGCGACATATGCCAGATGGATGTCAACGAATGCGAATCGAATTCGGCCACAAATCTGGGGCCCTGCATCAATGCGGAAAAGTGTCATAATTTGCCGGGCTCCTTCTCCTGCCAATGCCTCAAAGGCTGGGGCGGCCCAACCTGCGCCAAAGACCTGGACGATTGCAAAGGCCAGTGCAAGAACGGAGCAACCTGCATTGACTTGGTCAATGACTATCATTGTGCGTGTGCAACGGGCTATACAGGTGCGTTGTATCTAACTCCTCGAACTCGACATCGACTTCGACGTCGACATCGACTCGACGGTGTGCGAGTATTTATGTATATTTTTAGAAATGTGCTTCAATAACCCGTTTTTTTTGTCGATTTTTCTTCCTCTCTTTGACAGGACGGGACTGTGAGACGGACATCAATGAATGCGCGAAATCACCTTGTCGCAACAATGGCGAGTGTGTGGACATGATTGGGAAATTTAAGTGCATATGTCCACTTGGATACTCGGGGTCGTTGTGTGAGGTAAGTGCAAACCTTTTTTTTTATTTTTCTCCAATTTTTCCTACTTTATTTTTTATTTCTTATTTCTTGTTTGTGTTTTGTTTCTTGAAAGCTTTTTGTTTTTGTATAATTAAGAGATTAGGAGGAAACTATGGGAAAATCACGTACCCATGTGTGTACTGTGCAAGCCTGGCTAAGTCTGGCTAAGCCTACTTCAACTTACTACCGTGTGTGTTTGGTTTGTTAGTTTAATTGGTGTTTAAGAATGCAATTAGATTGGAGTCTTAATTAGATACACACACGCCCTCTATTAGGCTTCGATGTTTACTTATTATTGGCTTCTTAAGTCTTTTGGGAGTTTGAATTGAAAAGTCAATATTTCGTTTTTCGATTGATGTTTTGAGAAAAATATAAAATTGGTATTCAATTGTTTTCTGGCTTAAGTGATTGGAAAAAAGTGTTAATTTGGAGAAACGAGATTTTCAAACGGATATGCAAAGGTGTGAAGAGGGTAGAGTTCGAGTTTTCGATTGTTAGAAGTTACTTTTTTTTGGTCAATCAAGCTGCTGATATCAACTGTGCGGAAACTGAATGTCAAACGAAAAAGTGGCGCCCAATGTGGAACCTTATCTTCTTCATTTTAAGAGGGGATTTGTTAGAAGAAGAACATCAAAGACGATCCAAATTTTAAGCGAACAACTCAAGACTAAATTAACGTGTTAATTAAATTTGTATTTAAATGGAATTAAAGCTGAACAGGCCGAGATATTTTTACTGTGTTATCATGGTTTCAAAAACGTTTAAAATATGAAGAAGAGAAATCAACACAGTAATCCGTCATTCCATTTAGTTGTATTGTTTCTAATTTGTGGGGTACAAAAAATCTCAAGAGATGTTTAACAAAACCAAATTAAGATTGTAATTATAATTCCTAGTTAGATCCCGCTTAATTTGTTACCAACAAAAAACTTAAATGAATAAGTACATATATCGCGAAAAATTCATAATTTAAGTGGCGCCCAACGTAGAAAACTGTATAATTGATTTTAATTTTTTGTAGAAACTTCCAATCAAATAATGGTGAAAAGTTATATGTAACTATATAACACTCAAGTCTTGTCATAAGCTACCCCTTATAACTAATATAAATATGGGTGATATACGTTGTACAATCCCTAGAAGTCTTTGAAGCAAATTTAAAATTGAGTAGATTAGTTTACATTTTGTTCGGCTTGCGCTGGCATTGATATGGACTGTTACTAAATGAATTGTAAAATAAAGACCACCTGAAAGATTTCTAATGCGGCATTTACAAAAATGACTAATAAAATTAAAGAATCTTAAGACTTCCTATTTTATATCTTCCTTCGCTGTGTCCCATCCCAATGCATCTTTAATACTCGACAAACTAAAGAAAACCATGTTAAATTACGTATCGTCTTAAAAGCTTCAATTTTCACACTCAAGGGATTTCGTTTAAACACCTTGTTCTTAGAATTCTTCTCGATGGATGCATTTAAAATCATGTCATATTAAATTAGACCCAGACTACCGTGCCATTGAGTTCCGCTCGCACTCGCATCCGTACTCAATTCGTTGTCTCTTCTCAGAATATATCGGACAAATCTGCCTTGGCGCGCGTGCATATTACCCATAAAGAATCTTTACAGGAATCAAAATCAATTCTGTTATTTAATAAAAAATAAGTCGAACAAAAAAAAAAAACAAAAACAGACTAAAAAAGAAAAAAATTAAAACTTTAAAAAACACCTCACCTCAAGGCGACAAGCCCGAGAACGTGAGAAATTCAGTTCGTTTGAATTATTTTCTTATCACAGTTGATTGCTCGTAATACGATTAGTGCTATAGCAGGTATTAAAGCATTAAATTCATGTGACAGAAACATACCAACCGACATAGGGACCCCGAAGACAGAACATAATGACTTAACCCACACGAAGCCCGCGCCGCCACCGCTGCTGCCTTCGTAACCGCAGTCGCAGCCGCCGACAGCGCTTAAGTATCAAATGACACATACGGCAAAATGTACAAAAAAAAAACAGAAAAAAAAACGAAACCAAAGTATCTAAATATTATAAACACACTTGAAAATGAACACAAAAAAAAATTATAAAGAGACAACCACGGAGGATACCAAAACGATGATGTAGAAGTCTCGAAATGGAGCGGCGGCGGGCGGTGTGCAGCGGTGGTGGTGATCGTCGGTCGGAAGGCAACCAACACGATGAAGCTGAAACTCTGGAGCAGCAAGGCAACACAACAACGACCAAGACGACGACTACGACGACAGAAACAACGATGACTATGTTCATAGAACTGTTGTCACCTTCTCATTTTGACAACGTATTGTCAATTAATTTTACGGTTCATGCATAAGATGCCGCCAATTAGGAGTCCTTTTTGATCTCTGAAGGGGAATTTTTGAGAAAAAATTGTTTTTGTTGGTTTTAATGCTTAATTAGGGATGAATTAGTGATAAATATTTGTTGATTTTAAATTGGCGTCAGATTGCGGTGAGTAAGAGAAAATTTTGCAGTCATTTTTTGTGCTAATTTTCAAAACAAACATTCCGAAGTTTTATGAATGAGATTTATGAAGATGGTTTGCGGATAATGTGAATTTAATGGATATGAGCACCCAGATTTTGTTTCACATAAATCATTTGGCAAAAAAGAAGCAAACATCATGACCTGGCTATGGTTATTATTTGGGAGGCAAGAAATACGTGTTTATTCTGGGTTCACGTTGGGCGCCAATTAATAACTTGTTCTCAAATTACGATTCAATCTTGTTGTTAACTTAAATGAATTGTATTTTGCTTATTACTTATCGACTGGCAATAAACAAATGTAAAAAAAAAGTAAAAGCTAGTGGTTAAGGTTTCCACGTTGGGCGCCATTTTCCTTTCTACGATCTTTTTTAACTCCTTTCTTTGAACATGTTCTTATTTTTGCTTTGAAAATTATATGCATTCGAAAACATGTTAATTTAGAACAAAATCAATTTATGGTTCCAGGTTGGGCGCCACTTATTTTAACTGAAAATATGAAATTAAAAATGTATAGTTGATGGTTTCGTTAGAGCACTATTCACTATTTTGATTTAAGAATAGGATGTTTTTAATGACTTTCCATGTACTAAGAACATAAAAAAGTTTTCGCATTGGGCGCCATTTTATTTCATTTAAAAATTAAAATATGATGGTATTCTTAAGGGAAAGACTTGTGGCTTATTATTCAAATAATATAAATCACATAACTATATGTATGTACTAAAAACATAATCCTTAAATTCCAGGAAGCCAAGGATCACTGCACACCATCACCCTGCATTCAAGGAAGCTGTCTAAATACACCCGGTGGTTATTACTGTCATTGCCCTCCTGATCACGAAGGCAAACACTGTGAGAACATGCGCCCGCTTTGCTCTTCGCCCCACTGTAATGGTAAGTTTAAGTCGAACAACAAAATATCGAAGATGCTATCTATTCATATCCCAAACGAATGTAATGTATCTATAAGATATTGTATTCATCTAAAGGTATACAGATATTGCCATCAGTGTGCGATGTTGGTAATCCCCAAACAAATGTGAACATTTCGAAGGCTTTAAAAGGCCAAAAGAAGATCTATTTGTTTAGTTAAGAGAGATTTATTTGCTCTGACACTCTGGGCTTGTAAAATAGTTTCAATAAGATACCTTTGTGTGTGCCTTGGGGCAAAGTAATTTTCCTCGTTCTTCACCACTCTTCTTCTTTTTTTGTTTTTTTTTTTTTTGTCACCAAACAAAACATTAAAATTGTGTACGCATGTCACGTGAGCTATTCTTCAGATGTTGTTGGACAAATATGGCAAAATCTTTGTATGAATCGGATTTGAAGTGATGGATGTGAATGCACGAATGCGTGAAAATGCGTTCATGTGAAGACTTTTTTGTTGTTGTTGTATTATTGACTTGTATCTGTCAGTCAGTTTTTCAACATAATATGTTAAATTTAGTTTTATTGTTTTGTTGACAATGTAAATTGTTGACAAGTAGGCAGTGGGAGTTGATTCTTAAATGTTGTTTGTAGAAACTTTTTGAAAGAATTATTGTCGTTGACATATTTTTATTTTTTTTTTCATTCTGTGGGAGGATGCGCGTTTATGGTCGATGCAATGCATAAAACTTCTATCATTTGTCACAACTGTCAATTATTCATGAGTTGTGGTAATGAAAGGCGCTTTAGCAATATGGATATTGACTGTTTGAAGAAGGTGGACTTACATGCATTGTATTTGAAATACTTAAAGAAATTATTGTAGTTATAAGCAACCAAATGTAAAACTTGTATGAAAATATTCTTGATTGAACCTCATTTTTCATGCTTTTTCTAACCATATAATCTGACAGTTTATAACTCCATAAAATGTGCACTGCAAATCCATGTGCAAGTGAGCTTTAGCTTTTTATCCAATATCATTGCCCTCAACTGATGCTTCTCAGCCCGAATAGACGAAAATGTCTTCTACGAGTAAAAAAGATACCAAAACATTGATATTATTTTCAGTTATCTGTGAATTTTTATAACCTAAATTCAAATCTTTTATAATGTTATAATATCAATCAAATCAAACTTAAAATAAAAATGTGTCGCACGTTGGGCGCCATTTAACTTTTCCTTAAATCAACCATCCAGCCTGTTTTTGAGTAATGTTCTAACCATACATCATGTTTTGAATGTAATAATTCAAAAATATATCTCTTCATTAGCTTAACCCCTCTGATGGTGTTCTGGTGATGATTTATGTTGCCAAAATAAACAAAATTAGTAAAATCACGTCATCCTCTTTTACTCATAAGACTTTCGGTAAGCTGCCATAACCTTTCCATTTCGTTAACCCTTCTTTAAATATTTTCAGTTGAACTTTAACCAAAAGTTTGTAGTTCAATATTGACTTATAGAGATGTACAATCTATAGCCCTAAGGGTTAATCCGGTTAAAGATGTGATTGATCAGGATTATTGAAATAGCATGCTAACTTAGATAGAATTGTTTAGGAAGATACTATAATAGCACAGAATAGCTAACTAAAAAACCTTAGTTTGGTGCCACCAAACTCACCAACGCTCTGTTCCTCAGAGCTGGAGTGGATATATTCTTAATATAAACCCCAGAGTCTCCCAATTCTTCCCACAGGGGAAATTCTTTCTTATGTAAGTCCTAAATACTCTTACCCGCAATCTTTAATTGGAACTTTTATCGTCCGTCTATAATAAATCTCAATCAGCGTCCCATTTTTTAAGTAAGAACAAGAAGGGGTCAGCCTCAGCATGGCACAAAAAACAAATACTCATTAAAAACTCGCACCCCCCATGTGTTCAAGTTTTTGGTTATTTTTTTTTGTTCAACTATTACCAGAACAAACATTTTTCAATTTCATCAACTAATCGATAGCATTAATTCTTGATTCATTGAAATCATCATTAATTTCATCAATTTGTATTTTTACTTCTCTCCTTTTTTAAATTCTTTCATTTTTCGTTTTTTTTTTTTTTTTTTGTATATTTATAGAAAGTTGTACACCACCCATAACTAACTCAACACAGTTCCCGGCATCTCCTTGCAGTGGACACGGGAATTGCGAAAACGGAGACGTTGGCACCTACTGCAAGTGTCATCCAGGACGTACAGGAACCTACTGTGAGCACAGTGAGTATCATCCTCTTGTCCACTTGTTTAAATTTATCGGTTATCCTCTTGACTAACCAAAAAAAAAACTCTTAAATCCACTCAACCGAACAAAATACCATCCTCATCCTTTAGCAAAGTGCGTGCTTTGACTCTGACAGGGCCGGCCCAAGATTGAGATTCTCTAGGCCTATACATGATAATGGGCCCCTTTATTTTTTAATGTAAGAATTTGTAGACATTTTTTTTTTTTGTCGAAATGACTCATGTCAAATTCAGGAGAAATTAAATTCTTCTTCTTCAAATTTAAAGTTTAATGATTGATAATCAGGTTTTATTTTGATACAAGTGCTCTTGAAAAAAGTTACCTCAATTTTAAAGACATTTTTTGACAGCTGACCAATCAACAACTAGAAACTTATCTTACCTTTAAATGTGACCTAAACGTGTCCACTCTCAATTTTTCTCCATTAAACCGATTGTCAAAATTGTCAAAGTTATTTAACATAAAAATAATTACATGTTGTAGTTGAAATCCAAATTTCTCCCAATATTAACAAAAGTAATTGGGGCCCTTTCGGATCATCTATTTCTGAAATATGTTAATCCCCGCCTGTTTACCGTGTTCATTTTCTTGAAGTCTTGTATTATAGACCTTTTCAAAAGATACGTACGTTAAATTATTTATTATTGATTAATCCGCTAATAAACTAATCTCTGAGATGCCACATACATACCCTGGTATACGAGATGACAGCACGCATTATCCCTCATTCCCCTTGTCCCATTTAAGAAGAGATTATAGATATTAAATTATCTTAAAGAAGAAAAAGAAGCCAGAGACGACGACGACGACGACGATGATGACGACGAAGAAGAAGAAGCTGGGACACCAGACGCTGACGATCATGCAAGCGAGCATCTTCTTGCTTCGTCGCGTCGTTGTCGTCGTCGTCGGTCGTTTGACTTGGTTGTGCTGAGTTGTTGTCTTCTTCTTCTTCTTGTTCTTGTTCTTCCTTGGAATCCTATGTAACTTCCTTCCAGGAGATCACACACAAAAAAAGCTAATTAAAAATACCACACAATTTTACTTTTCTCCCGCAGATTTAAATGAATGCTCCCCGAATCCCTGCCGCAACGGAGGAATCTGCTTGGACGGCGAAGGTGATTTCACATGCGAGTGCATATCAGGTTGGACAGGTAAGAAGAACCCAATAAACATTCGTCTTGGCCAGGCCAGGCCATCCGAATCCGAATCCCAATCCCAGTCTAAATCCGAATCCGAATATACGCGTTCGTGTTCCCCGCGCTCACACACTTGCTTAAATGTTTTCCATCTCGAATTTATCGATGACTCCTCACAGGAGCAGCAGCGGCGGTGGCGGTGGTGGATGATTCCCTCAGCCGGGTGTCGTCGGAGAGTCCCTTCCGCCGCATCCTCATTAGTTCCTCGCCCATATTTTGGGCAATTTTTTGTTTGCATGCATCAGCATCGTCAGAGTCACACACGAAGAGTCAATTTTTCTCCTGCATCATGATGGTCTGCCGCTGCTTTGTACTGTTCCCGCTGCTCTGGCATGTCTACCTGGTCCCGAGTGACGATGCGACGGCGACTCGAAAATCGCAAATCGCTGCTCCTGAGTAGACAGACAGAGAGAGAGGGAGAGTTATTTTTCGTAATGGTGCTGCATTCCTGCGCAGAGGGATATCGCCTGGCTCTGTTACTGTTGCATCCGAATCCGAATCCAAATTCGAATCTTCCACGTTGATCCGCTCCGCGCCGCCATTTGAAGCAAGCGCGGATGATCGAAGTCGAAGGAAACAGTATCGGGCAATAGGCTCATACTCATGTTCACATGTCGTCGCCATCGCAGTGTCGTTGATGGTGTTTGCAGGCTTATTCCGCTGAAGACCAAGTTGTAGATCGGTTTCTGGGTTTCTTCGATTTATTTTATGTTTTTTTTTTTTTCTTGGCTTTTTGGCGGAGTCCTCGTCTTCGTTTTCGCCGTCGGACTCGGTCTTCCAGACTCCAGCCCAGAGCCTGCTCGATCAGCACGCTGCAAAACTGCAACAGAGACAGAGCACAGTGCAAAATAAAAATACAAAATATTTTAATTAAAAATTCCTAATCGTGTGTGAAGTATTCTTTATCTGATTGTGGCAGGCAGACTACTTGTAGAACGTAAAAGGGAATTAATACCGTGTCCGTGTGGAACACGCAGTGTCCGTGCAGAGATTATAATTTCTTTCTCCTGCGCCTTCTCTTTGGCTCGGCTTAGCTTGGCACTTGGCATGGCACTGCCCGACTGCCGCAGTGCACTGCCTGGGCCTGGCTACGTGAATCTTTTTAGATGGAAATTTTGTGTGCGCGAAATGAATAGAAGCAACAACTAGTTTTCGTAGTCTTAGTAGTCACCACTTGTCGCTGGAAAATTGAACATAACGCCGAACAAATTATTTGCAGGTAAACGTTGCTCGGAGCGTGCGACTCAGTGCTACGCTGGACAGTGCCAAAACGGCGGAACATGTGTAACTGCCGACGGTGGAACGGCGCAATGTCGATGTGCGCCTGGCTGGAATGGGCAATTTTGCAGCGAAGCAATCGACCAGTGCCAGGGTCAGCCTTGTCATAACGGGGGCACCTGTGAGTCCGGATCGGGGTGGTTTCGCTGTCTGTGTGCCCAGGGCTTTTCTGGACCCGATTGTAGGATAAATGTTAACGAGTGTTCGCCACAACCATGTCTGGGCGGTGCTCGTTGCATCGATGGCATCGGCGGATACACCTGTGTCTGTCCGCCCGGAAGGCAAGGAGTCCGATGTGAGATTTGTAAGTTACACTGATGGTTGTTAGATTAAAGTGTTCATTAAGTTGACATTATTTTATGTGTATTTTGCCTTCCCATAGCCCTCTCGGATCCCCAGTCGGCCTGTCTGAATATAACAACCCTGTCACCGTATACTTCGTTGATGAATAGCACCAACGTTACTTCACTGCCCGTTACATTGGAGGAATCTTGCAACGCGTGCACTTGTGTCAAGGGAAAGCGAAAGTGTACGAATCTCTGGTGTGGGCTCCCCAACTGTGTTGGTGACGAATCGAAGACTTCGAATTCATCAATAGTCTGCCAGAGCCATGAAGTTTGTGTGCCATCATTGCGGGAATCCTGCTTATCGCCGCCGTGCCTGACAAGAGGCGATTGCCGAGAGCTAGAGCCTTCGCGCAGAGTTGCTCCTCCGAAACTGCCGGCCAAAAGTGAATGCTGGCCAAATCAAGCTGTGCTCAATGAAAACTGTGCCCGACTGACGATTCTTGTGGAATTGGACAGACTTTCCAAGGGAACATCGGTCGAGAGTCTCTGTTTGATCATGCGCCTGCTACTGGCCGGGAGAATGGTCAACGAGCCAGCAAGTGAAGGGATGCTGATTCTGATTTGTGACTTAAAGACTGCGACGAATGATACCATCGAGGTGACACTGGTAAGTTTTTCTTTTATGTAATTTGTTATAAGATTTAAAAAGTATTTATTTTTTTTTTCTAAATGGTCATAACGGTAAATAAACTTAATAAATGAAGGAAATTTGTTAGACTTTACAAAAAAAAATAAATTAATATGACAACAACTAACGGTAGACTAATGAGGCTGTAAAAGTGGATTGTGGATAAATGTCATAAATATTATTTGCAATTATGGAAGTACAAATCTAAACTTTTGACAGTTTGTTATTTGTGTTAAGACAGATAGATACTTTTACTTGAGTACACTTAACCTAATACTCTCTTTTGACGTTTTAATACACAAAAATAATTTAAATGATAAAAAAACATTAATTTTTAAATCACATGTTACCCAGAAGAATCCGTTTTGAAGATTGTGTAAAGAACAAACATTAGTTTTATAATATATCATTTGACATTTCACAAATGACTTTTCAGTTGAGCAAATGTGACCAGTTTCTTTGCTCTTTAGGAACTGAACTTTCACTTGTGACACTTTTGCGTTTATAATTTCTTTTTGTAACTTTCTGTAAAACACTTTTATCAAATTTGATTAAATAAAAATAAATTGCAATAAAATGAGTATTTCAAAAATTAACTAGTGTCAACTAGATGCTGAAATGTTGTTAACACTTGATAATTGTATAAAAAAACAAACAGAGCTATACGTTAATTGACAGTTGAAAAAATTCCATACATTTGAAATTTCTGTTTGGCACGGATTTGGTTTGGATTCCGGATATGTTTTGGCTTTCTTGTCAACAAAAAAATATAAATTTGATGTAGATTGTGACCTTAATCTCAAATCTAAAAGAGGAATTCGTATCAAAATCTGGTTTTAGGTTATTTTGTATGAGTAGTATTTCCATTTCTAGTCCTTATGTCTTAAAATTAACAATTTTTTTTGAACTCTTTTTCAAAATCTAATCACTTTATTTATTTATTTTTTACAGTCATCTACCAAGGTTGGAGATGCACAGCTCCCGCTGGCAATAAAACTCCTCGGTGAATTACTCTCACGGCAAAGTGGAATTTCCCATTCAAATCAGCAAGTCGCGAAACCCAGCCTAGCACCTTTGATTTCAATTCTCGAAGTCAAAGTCGAAACTGCATTGGTTACGAAGAACTCCAGCAGTTCGGGCCTTCTGTTCGGCATTCTTTGTGGCATTGGAATAGTACTAGTTGGCTTTGCCATCTTTATGGTCATGGTCTGGAAACAAAAGACCACAATACGGACCACGTCCGGCATCAATCTGACTTCATCGCTTGATGCTTTGCGGCACGAAGAAGAAAAGTCCAATAATCTGCAAAACGAAGAAATGCTCAAACGGTACACGAATCCCTTGAAAGGGAGCACGAGTTCCCTTCGCACAAATGGCATGGAGTTGAGTCTAAATCCAGCTCCGGAGTTGGCTAGCATACCGCCGCTTGCAGCTGGACCTAGCTCTCTGCATCATTCACAGCCTCTTTATCCACCGTGTGAGTCGAATTTTGACCACGAGCTGGACTCGTCGTCCAAGGCTATGCAACAAAAGCGAAGTTCGCAGATCCTGCTGCACAAAACCCAAAATTCCGACATGAAGAAGAACACTGTCGGTTCGCTGGACAGTCCGCGCAAGGACTTTGGAAAACGCTCAATCAACTGCAAGTCTGCGCCGCCCATTACCGGAGATCCCGATGTTCTAACGGTGCATGTGTAGTGAAGGGCCGCATGTCCATGTGGCGCAGTTTTAAGTTAACCGTAGGTTGTCATTGGTTGTAAATGTTAGATATTTATTGTAATCTATAAGTTTCCGGTTGTCTTCCGATAGAGGGGGTTGTTGAAATGATATGAAGTGAATAGTAAAAGAGATCTCGTACGATACGCACGAAAGTTGTTTAATTTGTTCTATGTATAACGTATTTAACTGAATAAATGCACATAAGTTCCTCGCAAAATGCATTTAAAAGAATAAAGAGAGAAAGAGACAAACAATGTTGAGAGAAGCGCCATCTATGTATACTTCAGAGCCTACTTAAACAAATTTACATAAAAAATATAAAACAAAAATTAAAAAATCTCACGCAGTATTCAAGTTAAATAAAAAAAATATTAAACAGCAATATATTAATTGTTTTCAAATCCTAATGAGTGTGATATTATAAAAGTAAATCTAACTTAATGTTAAGTTTAAAATTAAGAAGAAAAGCAAACAAAAAACAGAAGATAATTTAAGGAAATTTCTTAATTAATTGTAAATAAGAAAAATGTTTTTTTTATATATTTTTGTAAATAGAAGTAAATTGTATATAGTTTATTTAATATTTTTATATCATACACGTTAATAATAAGAATTTTGATGCAATTCCAGTTATTTTTTTATCTTTATTCACCCCTCGTTAGTTTAAGGTATGTTTTTATTTTACAATTATCTTAATGTCTTACACAAATAAATTATTATTTATTTAGTTTAATCAGAAATAAAATACAACTGTATGTTACGTTAAAATTAAAGTAGGTTTTAATGTTTAAAATTCAAAGGCTGATGTTGATGATTTTTACTTCATTATTTTATGCAAAACAGATTAATGTATTTTTGAATATTTAATTTTTTTATATAGAAATGTTTTATTTTTGTTTTAAATAAATATTTCTTTCTTAAAAAATAAAATAGATGTAGGTAGATATTTTATAAGAGTTTTAAATATTTGTAAATTAAAATAGTGAGGATATGTTTATAATATTATAATGTTCAAGGAAAAATGTGAATTTATGCAATAGTTGTCAATAATAAATTGTTTATAGAATCTAAATTTAAAAAAAGAACACGATTACTGTAAGATTTATATAATAGAGAATACAATTTTACATTAAAAAGAATCAAAATATTTGTTGTGTTGTTTATTTACATACATACATAAGTTTAATTTTTATATTTTTATTTTAAGCATAATTTCAGGGGGATAACAATAATTTGAAGAAACTTGATAACTGAACTATAAGTCTAATTTATTACGACAGTGTATTACACCTTTTTAAAGAATTTTTTTTTTATTAGGTATAAAAGTCTACTTCATTGAACTAATAACGTATGAACATAGTTCCAACGAAATCAGTGATATAAAATAAAATTAATTAAAACTGAAAATCTTAACCTTATAATTTCTGGTTAGAAGCAGATTAGGCTTAACAAAATATTCATTTGTATAAATAACTTAAAGATGATGCAGTAAAATCCCTATCAGCCCAGTACATGATTTTTTTTAAAGAGAAATCCGATTATTTAGGTCAATCAAAGCCAGGATTAGTGGTTGAAAACAGCATGTAATAATAATTCTATATAAAAAGGGTTTAATAACAAAATTTTGCCAAACCCAGACAATAAAATATTCACAGTTGCAAGAAGTCGCGATGTCAAAATGTCCTTATAGTTAATGTGATCGGTATTGCCTTGACAGCTTTAAGGTTAACATTATTGATTCTTTTTTTCTGTTGCTAGGAAATTTTGACGTATTATATTTACATTAGAAAAAATGCTTCAAGTTTTTTTATTTGTAGGATGGCATTCTTGTTTTGTTCGGTAGGTGTTTCTGACGGTTCATTTTCTTTGGATTCAGACTCATTTACTTCATTTCATTCATGGTCACTATTTTTATTTACGTTACTATTCTTTTTTTCTGTATTAAGTTCGTTAATTTTAATAATTTTTAATTTAACTTCTGTACTCTGCAAACAAATTTGCCTATATGTATTTATACAAATTCTTACAGATGATTATTTTTTGCTAAAAAAAAAATAATGGGTTCTTTTGTTTATCAGTCAGTAAACTGTCACCTAATAAAGACAACAAAGTGATGAAGAACAACTTTAATTGAATGAGTGTAATCAACTGATATTTTGACATTAGTTCACTTGATTTGATATTTAATAAGATATTTCTTGATTAACTTTTCATTAGCTTCTGACCAGGAAGTTGCATCGAATTTAGACAATTTTTCCCTACATTTTAAATCAGAATATTGAAACTTGTCTTAACTTCAAGTCGTTAATGTTTTCTGAACTAGATAAACCATTGCCTGATTGCAAAGACCCAAGAGTTTTTGTCGACGGATTATTCCCCTAAATTTATGCAGTTATCTACAATTACCTGCCTTGTCTCTTTAAAGAGCGATTCATCACAAAATCAAAAAAAAAAACTCCTACGATCAATTTCAAATCAAAAAGAAAACCGTTAAGCACATGCGATATAATAGCAATTATTCTGTTTCTACCCTAAAACGTCGAAAATTGTAAATTTTTCACTGAACACACTCCATACAGTCCACAGCTTTCAATTTTGTTTTGTAAACATAAAAAGCTCGCCTGGCCACGAAAGCAACTGTCATCGCAGTCTCTTTTCAGCAATTGTCAGTTTCCACTCTCAGCCGTCATCTGTCAACAACAAAAAATTATAAACGAAAACAAAAATTCTTGTTTTCTTTTCTTTTTCGGTTAACTTCTGCAATTCTTCTTCGAATAACCTTAAACTATTGATATTATTTTGCACATACAAATAAGTATTAAGAAAAAATGTTCGATTCCATTAGGAAATACATTTCAAATCTCTACTTCCAATACGAAATGGTCACATGCATCTACATGTTCGAGCCCTGGGAAAAGAGACTCATAAGTTAGTGGTGCAATGGGACGCTTTTGAAATTTGTAATTAATAATTTCATTGGTTTTCAATTCGATTATTTGCAGACGGATTCTTCATATTCATTTTGGCGCTTTTCACTTTCTCCAGTATTGTATACTTGCCAAAGTACATCGAGACATTTGTGCAGTTTCTATCGCCTCTTCCGCCCTCCACTGGCTACAGCCCTTCTTACCAGGCCGAAAAGATGTCCAGCAGTAGTTAAGAAGTTATATTCCGTCGTCGCACTGCACCGAATAGCCGATATCTGAGTCACTCAAAAGAATGCAGTGCTCCGAAAGACTGTTTGCTTAGTTTGTAAGAAAAGGTTTTTATGGTTATACTCGTAAATAACAACGGACACAAAAAAATTGTATCTAGAAATAGAAGCATTGAAATTGAAACTTCTTATTTGTATTTGTACCTTTTTGTCTTTGTGAATTTGTTTCTGATAAAATGCTTAAAATAGATATCTTATTGCTTAGTTTAATGATACAAAGAAATTTGTTTTGTATTTGATTGTTTGTAGAAACGGAATTCCATGCGCTATAGCAGTTTGATTCAGTATGAATTGTCGTAAGCGGCAGATTAGTGGGCATTGTTTTTCTATCAAGCTTCCCTTAGGATATATTTAAACGATCTGATCATCGCTCTAATTGACTCGAGAACGATGATTCAAAATTCCCACGATGGATATGAATCACGTAGACGCAATTATTGTGATCTGGGAAAACTGTTACCATTTGCAAATCAAAAGAAAATGGAGAACGAAGTTCCTTCGAAATTACAGTCTCAAAATGTATGTAGGCTTTATTATTAGAAAGCAGAATAATTGGCATTTTTTAAAAGCCACGAAAAAGATTTTAATTAAGTATTAGTGCAATTATAAATATCTAAGAATTCAAAATGATAAAATGTTCCCTTTTTAAAAAATGTTTTTTTTTTCTGTAAGATTAATTTAATGAACGGGGAAAATTTGAGGAAACAAAAATAGTTTCATTGGGAAATTCTCAAAAGAGGCAAAAAATATGAAGTGTTAATAATTTTGAATATTCAAATAGAATGATGTTTCGTTTAAAATGCTTATTAATTATATTTCATTCCGACTTCATACGATTTGTAAATTTCTGTGAGAATTTCTCGATGATAAATCGCTCTCTGAACAAAATAAAATAAGCAACATTCCCAATATATTTAATATGAATTATTTTCTAACCTTTATTCAGTTTTTTGAAATTGAGTGAAGTAAAGAAGACTATGTATGTACATGTTTGAATTTCAACACACCAAAACGACTGGCAAAATTTTATAGAACAGTGTGCATCTCAATGGTTCGGAGGTTGGCAAGATTGGAAGCTTGAAGCATATGAAGCTTACAAAAAACAAATCTATCGATGATCTTCTTCATCAAATCCAAGACGAGTTAGCGAGCCAACGTCAACTGGTGCAATTTTAATTGACACTTGCCCTCACATTTCACAAGCATAATATATAGAATTAAAATTTTTGCGCCAATAGTATAGAGGACACTTTAAATAATTTCTCAATTCAAAATAACTAAAAAAAACTTCCATTCAACCTGCAACCTTATTTTGCTTTTTATTATAAATTTAATCGTAAATAAATACATTTTTGCTGATATTTATCATATTTTTTGGCTTTAATTTCATTAGTAAAATAAATCGATGAAATTGATAGGTTTTGAAAATATAACAGAAAACGAAGTCCTCAAAGTTTATTGCATTTTACCCAAAGAATATTTTATAATTATGTAATATTATTTTCTCACTCTGAACAGAATATTAAAAAGCCAGCTATGTTCGTTCTTTTTTAAAAACCGTTGAAAAGTATGTACTCGACCCGAATTTGTCTGATAACATATTTATTATGAAGACTGCAAGGCTTTCGGACCATATCAACTTATGTATATATAGTTTTAAAAGTAAAGTCTTTAGCCCTGTTTATACTAATTAAAAACTTTTTTCCTTCTCTGAGTCGAAGCTAGACCTAACTTCCTTAAAGAGCACTACGCACCACGCCATCACAACCCACAGACTCAGATTTCAACCAATTGCACGTTTTATAGTTACCCGGCGTAAGAAAAAATTTAAATAAAATATTATTCTCAACAACGCTAATGCCCAGTTTGTCAGCGCGTTATACTCAAAAGTTCTTATTTTATGTATTGTAACTAAGGCTTAAATTAATCAAATTAAAACAAATGCTTCTCCATCACTGAAAAACTTTAGTTTTGCTAATATTTTCACCTCTCATTAAACTGAATAAAGGAAAAGGGCAATGAAATAACGTTTGTGAAAAGGCTTGTGTTCTCCAACCCATTTACTAAATGATAATAAAAAGACATTTTTTTATTTTTAACAGTTTTTTGTTTCTTATATTTTTTGATAAACAATTTTGTTTAAAGTGTACGTGTTGTGTATGTTGTGTGTTTGTTTTTCTTTCTTTAATTTAAATAGTTAAACTTGTTATGTGTGACCGGACACTTACAATTGCTGATTGTATTAATTTGAGATATTAGGAGCTTCATAACTATTTTTTTTTTTAGCTCTGCAAGTTATTTACAAATAATAAAAAAAAAATAATAAAACATTTTAAACGTATGTATAAAGAAAAACGAAATAAAGTATTAAAATAAAAAAAATACTCACTGGCAAGTCAATTAATTATTTTTAAAATAAAAATTTTCTTTTTTATATAAATTATATTCTAAGGACACAAACATCACTAGGTTTTTTATGGTTTCTTGTTTAACGCCGCTAGACGGCTTGAAGTAGTAGTGGTCGACGTTTTTTTCTTTTTCTTTTTCTTTGTTTTTGTTTATTGTTAATTATTTTATTTTATTTTGATAACTCGATGAATGAAAGAATACTGTTTGTTAAGTTTTATCTATTTTGATATTGTCTCTCACTCCTCGGCTGAATTCAATTGACCGTACCACTTTTTTTTTAAAGATAAGCTTAGGGCTACTTTACACTAAATAAATTAAATAAAAATAAATTAAAATGAGAGAGTGTAAGTTGGCCTAGCTAGCTGTTTTGTTTTTGTTTTTTTTTTAGTATGAGCCAAACAACGCACTTATTTCTCTTTGAACAATTGGGTGGGTTCCAATTCCCGAGTTTTGAGCTCTGGGGCCTTGGGCCAGGGCCATGTCACGGGCATGGAACTCATGTAGTTGTGGTTGTAAAGCTGCTTTTCCAGCCAGCTGCGTTTGTCGTTTGGTTCAGGATAGGTCGATGCGAGTCCTGGAATATTAAATAATTTAGTTTTGATTAATAAACGAAGTAGGAATATAATTGATTTGAAGCTCACCTTTAGCGTAGGCACATTCTGTTACGCCGATAGCAATTCGCATAGACACCTCCTTGATCTTGCTTAGCGGTGGGTAGAGTGATCCCTTCTCCAAATCACTTTGTTCGACAAACTTAGACAGCTCCTGAGCGGCAATTAGGAACATATCATCGGGAATATGATGTGTGCCAGTTGCGATAACACCAAGTGCAACACCAGGGAAAATGTATGCATTATTACCCTGACCGGGGTAGTATGTCTTTCCGTTGAATTCAACGGGTGGGAAAGGTGATCCTGATGAGAAGATCACACGACCCTAAAAATACATCCAAAATTTGCTCAATAACGAAGTTCAAGTGTGAAAATTAAGCAATTCCTACCTCGGTGGCATGGTATGCATCATGGGCAGTGCATTCAGCTTTACTTGTTGGATTTGAAAGGGCAAATATAATAGGACGTTCATTATTTTCGGCCATAAGGCCTAGAATTTCTTTGGAAAATAGTCCAGTTGCAGCAGATGCTCCAATGAGAATCTGAAATGATCAAATTTCTTTATAATCAGTGTTCTTTTTGTGATAAATTCGATGAATTGGCTTACAGATGGCTTGATTTTTTTAACTACTTGGAGTAAATCCTTCTCTGGTTCAACGTCTTTGGCATAGAAAGCTTTGTGGCCAACTAGATCGCCAACTTTACGGGTAGTTGTGAGAAGGCCATCAATGTCGTACATCCATATGTTGTTGCGTGCTTCCTTGAATGGCATAAATAAGAAAATATTAAGATTTGACTCAAAAACAAAAAATAAGTGTCGAAGATTAAATTATTTGAAAAAGAAAACCAAAATATTGAAGTTGCACAAGTTTCAAAAAGTGATTTGATTTGAGTTGCGTCAAACATTACGTGTAGTTTAGAGAATGCAAGTTTATAAGGCAGTGCTATAAATGAGGGGAAAGAAATTTGAAGGAATAATTTCAAACTCTCGAGAGGAGAAAAAGAGAGATCTTGAGGAAAAAAATAAATATTTTTTATGGAAGAATTCTCGAATGGGTATCGATTGTATAAAGCTATTAAAAGATCACAGATATAAAGGAGTTTAAAGCAAGTTCTAATAGTAAAATCACTTACTTTTTAAACTTAGCACAAATCTTAGTAACTTAAGTTACAATTCATGACAACTTTGACTGGAGTTCGCAATTAAGGAGACAATGGAAGAAAAACAAGAAACTATTAGAACTTCTTATCAAGATAAGGTTTTTTTTGATAATTAATAAATCAGTCTTATAAATATATTGCCTAATAAATATATTGCTGAGAAGCAAAAAATCGCCACTACATCAAGTATTGGCAGTGAGCTACCTGACAAAACACCTCACAATCGTCAAATATTTTTAATACAACATAATGTTTAGATATCTTCATAAAACTAGAAGCAAATTCCAAGGTTTCTATTTTTCTACCTTTAGTGCATCATCTAAGACGAAAGATTTTCAATGAAAGCTATCTGTGCAATAGGCGTGGTGCCCCGTTTGCATGTTAAAACAACATCGTAGAGATATTTGGCAACGTTCAATAGCATCATGAACATCTATTCACAGCTGATGCAAATGAATACCAAAGCAGAAAAATAATTGATTACGAATATAGAGCTAAAGAAAGAAGAATAGGTTTTGCCAACTTTGGGAAGTACATAATACAAATATACATCATATATTTTTTGTACAGGTGCATGAAGTTACAATGTTTTCTTTTCTTAGATAAATCGACTACACTGATCAACTTCAAGTGAACTCCACATGCAAATTGGAACGAAATAAAACATTTAATAAAATTTAACAAAGGGTTTTCAAATGAAAGATGCAACGGCATCGTGTGAAAGAAAGAATGCTTAACTAAATTCAACTAACTCACCTCTTGTGAGAGACCTTCCGCCATCATAGCTTTGACACAAAGATCCGCAATACCAATGGCAGCCTCTCCGGCTCCAGCAAACAAAATCTTATTGTCGGCGATGTTTTTGCCGGTTATGCGTTTCGAAGCATAAAGCCCTCCAACAGCTACAGCGGCAGTTCCTTGGATATCGTCGTTGAAAGTACAATGGGTGTTCTTGTACTTGTCAAGCAACGAGAATGCATGATGGTTGCCGAAGTCCTCAAATTGAATAAGGGTATTCTGTCCATAACGCTTGACTACGGCATCCATGAACTCATCAATGAGTTCTTCATAGGCTGCGCCTGTTACTCTCTTCTGGCGCAAACCAACATAGAGAGGATCCTCCAAGAGCTGTTGGTTATTTGTACCCACATCGATTTGAATGGGCAAACATTGATGTGGCATGATACCAGCTAAGGCAGTGTAGAGGGCAAGTTTTCCCACCGGAATACCCATGCCGCAAGCGCCCAAGTCTCCCAGACCGAGGATACGTTCGCCATCTGTTACACAAATTGCACGAACATCTGGATCGGGCCTATTTAAAACAAGAAAAAACCGTTAATCTATCTGTTAACCAAAAATAGATTGAAATCGCTTTTGTTTTCTTACCAATTACGAAGAACATCGTAGACGTGACCCCTGTCATTGATTGTAATGAACAATCCACGGGGACGTCGGTAGATGAGACCGAATTTCTGACATGCTTGACCCACTGTTGGTGTATAAACAATAGGCATGAGATCTTCGATATTTTCCGATAGCAAACGGAAGAAGAGACGTTCATTACGATCTTGCAGATCGGTGAGATATAGGTATTTGTTCAGGTCAACGGTATATCGGTTGATTGATATTTTACACAGTTCCAGTTGTTCTTCTTGTGTCTTGAAACGTGCTGGCTGCAGACCATGGATTCCCAATACTTGTCGTTCTTCCAATGTAAAGGCCAAACCCTATAGAGGAAAAAATTGATTAATCATTGTTATTTTTAAATTTAAAAAAATATAAATAAAAAAATGTGAAAGTCAGTAAAAAAGGAATATTTTAGCGTCCATTAAGTTCCATATCGAACCACAACTATTTTTCTTAGTCATACAACTACATTTGCATTTATGTATATTCTATACCTAAGAGATGACTAGGACACCCCATCAAACAGTATGAGGTGCCTCCAATGAGTATTCAATTAGTCAGCTAAGACTTAATAGAGCAAATGACACCATCCAAAGAAATAGATTGACAAAAGCAAGCCAAGATAATCAAATCTTAAACCAATAAAACTTCGCATAATCGGTTCGAGGGGGTCACCGACTGACTAACTGATTTTTCCGAAGTGTTTTCGATGTAATCGAATCTATTTCAATAAAAAAGTACCCACAGGTACTCCAAAGATAACAACAATCGATACTTGAAATCTAAGCTAATAATTTCATAAATCTGTTATCATTTTCGATAAGTGGGTTTGTTGACTAGACAAGTGCCAATAATACAATGAAGCAGCAAGTGTTAAATAACGAGTATGGGAAATCTTATCTACTATTTGTCTTTTTGAAAAAATATGATAAAAAAGTGTGATAAACACATGACATGAGGTCAACCTTGAATTAAATTGAAGCTAACTAATCCAAAGACAATACATGTGAAGCTGAAGTTTAGCTGGTTACTGTCTGGATCAAAAGCTTTATCTTCCAAATGAAAAAGAGAATATACAGCTGTGAACACAAAAATAGCAGTTAGTTCTATAAAATTAAACAATACACTTGGCAAAATATATTATGGACGCAAAATTGTTCTGTATGGTGGCACTAGCTCCCGGCAATCCCCCGAACACCGAATATCTACATATATAGATATAGGTACTTTATGTAATTAAGACAAACTGTAGTAGATACTGAGATGTGAATATTTTTTTTTCCAAAATCATTTATTTTGAATTCACACATTTTTGTAAATTTATCATCAGATGTTTTGGGACTGGCAGTTCAAGAACGGACGATTGATTCTTAAAAATATCTTTGCAAACGATTTTTGTTTTGGTTTTTTTCTTATTTTTATTTTTTGTTGTTTTGATTGAAAATAAACAAAAGATTTTTGGCAAAAAGCCGCAATTTTTTTTTTGAATAATTTATTTTAAAAAGCTTACTTTGAAAAGAAAACGAAAGCAAAACAAACTCTCGTTTTTTTCTAATTATTTTATTTTTATTGATAAACAACGATTTGTAATTTTGTATAGTAGAAGTTTGACCTTGAGTATGTCAAGTTATAGTTTAGATTTTGAGTGTGCTTCTAATTTCACTATTAAAAAACGTTTTTGAAGTAATTACTTATTGTTAATGTGAGATTTTAAGCAATTCACTGCGTTCAAAAATGAGAAAGTGAATCAAACTTTTTTGTTTCAAATTGCTGAGATTTTATCATCTGAAGAACAAAAAAAGAAATTTATAATAAAAAAGAATTTGACGATATTTTTAGCAGAGTTTATTGTTTTTTTATATAAGAATAAACCATTATTTTCGGGTGGGAAGCAGTCACTTGATAAATTTTGATCATTGTTTATATTATTTTAGGATTCAGTTATCAAGGAATCTCAAGATTCAATACGAGGACTCTAATCTTACGTTTTTGGTACATTGAAACTAAATTATATGCTGACATCGTCCAACTTCTCCAGAATTCGTTTTCAGGTGTATGTACAATACATTAGGGCCGAGCTCAATTGATAGAAATTTTTGAGAACATCGATTTTTATCACTTTATTTTATTGAGTCACAACCGGATTGGAGGTATGAACGTTTAACCAGTTCAGGTCATTTCGCAAATAGAGATGAATCAAAGATCTATTTAGTGAATCTGGGTTTGAATTGCTATCTTGCTTAGAACATTGAAAATTATTTAAAAATCGGTTTCTTATCAAGTAACAAACGTCTACTTTGAAGACAAAACTAAGGCCTAACATTAAAAAGATGGTGGGGAATTGGTGGATTTAAATATATGGTGAAGTTTTAAAAAGAGTGTTTGTGGTAAGGAATAATTGCAGAATAAAGGTTGGTGTGACTGACTTTAAGACATCAAGTGGTCTAAAAATGATAAACTGTAATGTCTTAGCTTAGCTCATTATAAAAGAATTTCAATGTCAGCTTTTTGTTCTGCGTGCGAGAATCTTCGAATCTCAGCCCCCAGTTTCAAGACGACAAAGAAGACCAAACCTTGAACTTCAAAGTAATCAATCGCGGATGCTAGTGAGGCTGTGTCTCATTTGCGATCTTCTTAACTCTACGCTCCATAAAATATAAAGTTCATTTGCTTTCGGGCTTCGAAATGGCAAAGAAATTCAAAACTTACAGAATTTTAAATTCAGTCAACTTGATTACGGAAAGGAAATGAAGTCTTTCATGTCTATCTCAGGAATCTCGTTGAGAATGTTTTTTTTTACTGTCTGTATTATGGAAAGTTCTTAGTTTCGCTGCGAATGCTACGTCTTATTTTATTTTTTTTGTTAAATTAAACATTTCAAAGAATGACGGATGAAGGAATCTCTTTGATTTCAGTCTTCGAAGTATATTTAAGCGCCAATATAATCAAAAATACAAAAATACACAAAAAATGCTTTGTTTTTAAATTGTCGAAAAAGAAACTAAACTTAATGGCAGTCAAAAGCCCAATGTTGTATCTTTCCATTGAAAAATATTAATACACTTCTGGTGACTAGGCGAGAAATAAAACGTTTTTATTTAAAGAATTTAGTTAGACATCATTTTTTTTTTAAATAAACTTGTTCAAACAAAAATGTCTCGGTGACAGTGTGTTATGAATCTTCATGTTTTCATATTTCTGAATATAGAACTGAAAATGCGGAACAGAAATTTGCCTGAACAATGTCAATAACTGAAAAGTTAGAAGCAATTATTATTATTATTAGACGGGGGCACCTGAGATGTGACGTCTTTCTATAAAATAAAATGCTTTAAATTAAAATAATTGTGCGACACACGTTCCCAGCTATTAATAGGTAGAGAAAAAATGTTATTTTTCGATTTAATAATTTTAAATTACTATCAAGTCACAAGATGGTTGGGCTTTTTCTGTTATTGTTGTCAGTTATCGTGCTTGATATCGATTCAAACTCCTGGACAGGCACTGATAGCTCGATAAGTAATTGAAGTCTTGTCTCGAACAATCGTTAAGTTTTATCAAACCAATGCGGCCGCTATCAGCCATTTATTTATTGCACCAATCTTAATGTGTAATTGGAAACACTTTGATATTTCTAGATAAATTCATACACGTCAACAGAAGCACCCATCGCCTCGTCGCTGAAGCAACCTAAAAGATTGTTTTTATTGGCACATAAGAAATTTTGATTGAATATTTTTACGATAGAGACATTTGAAATTCAAAAATGCAGTGGCAAACATTATTAAGGCTTAGACCTGAGATCTGAGTCGGAAGCTTAATCCAATTCTGTTTTATCGATCTACAATCTAATTCGAAAGACTAAAGACATTATAAATTGATACATTTCCAAAAAGATTATGTAACTTTTAATATATGTATGGTATTTGGCAGTTGGTGTCGGTGCGGTGAGCGGTGGTGGTGAGACGTGGGAGACACAAAATATAACGCAAACGAGAACCATACGCGAGATAGTTTTTCATTTTAATTAAGTTATTATAGAAAGCTCGAAGAAAGAAATCCAAAGTTTGCAATTGAAATAAGCTTTTTGCAAAATAATCACAAAAGCGGATAAAACAAGAATTGATTACACCTCATTGTGATTGTCTGATAAATATTATTTTTTTCCCCAACGCTAACACCACGACCACCACCGCGCGCCGCTAAGCTCTGACAGCTAAGCGCTGCTGCGAGGGTAGATTTTGCGTTCGTTTCTATAATTAAATTATCCGATGACATGGATACAAAAGACAGATATGTAGATAATAATTCCTAAACTTAGAGGTCAATGAAACAGTTTAATTTTCTGTGTGGTTTTTCGCCGAGAGTAATAAAGCAATAGGTTTATTAATTTGTTTTTGCAAATAATTAAACAAAAAAACAATAGTTGAGTAATTTATTATGGGTGTGAAATGAAGTACCGCATAAATTAGAAATATTACGTGCTTCATACAAATGAAATGATATGATAAATAAAAAGTACCTACTTAATTGTGTTTAGTAAGTAAAATAATAAGAGTAAAAAAATGGAATAGGGCAGAATAGCAAAGCGGGGAATTTTCCAATTTTGATTCAAATTCGAATTTAAATTTTTTTTTTCTCGGCCGTTTGTTTTGGGAGTGTGTGTTGCATTCCAAATTCAAATAGATTTTGTTTAAAAAATTAATTAGACTCCTATTTTTCGATATTTGATTGAAATTAAAATCAAACTATAAAACGAAATTGTAGACTGCCCCTCCAAGGCAGTTACCGAGCAAACGAAAAGCATCTTTCAATAAAAAAAAAATAGGATTTGGAGGCTTTGCGAGTTCTTGTAGAACAATTATTTTTTCCAAAAGTTGTTCAAATTGTTGACGAATTCATTTTACACAAAAGTATGTTGATATTTTTAGATAACCGTTCACAAACAAAAATTTTCTCTTTTTTCCGAAGTCTCAAGACTGATGGGTTTAAGAAATAATGTATTTCTTAAAGAATCTTATCTTAACTGAATTCAATTTCAAACAAAATTTTCAGCTCTCACAAACAGTTTGATTATTCTTTAATTTAAAATAAACACAATTAGGAGATGATATTATCTAGCAGGCAAAGGTTAAATAAAATCACAAGTTGTTATAAGTAACATCCATTTATGTAGTGAAATGAAAAAGAAGAATGAAACACAGCAGTCGAAGACGCATAAGTCATATATTGTCATCAGAAATTGTTGGACTAAAATTTAACCTTAAAACCGTTAAATGAAAGTTTTATCGAAGGATTTAAAGTCTGAAATATACAAAAAAAATTAGCTATTTTATCTGAGGCTTCTGTTTTGTCTAATACTCTCAACCATTTATTCCTAAAAAATACCTGTAACTTTTATTCTATTAAATTGTTTTGCTGATGATGGTACTCTTAGTTTTTCATATTCATGCATTAGTGTAAGGTAACTTGTCCAAAATGCCACTATTCATCACCGGAAGTTGATTCATGCAACTTCGACATGGACAAAGATTTTATGATGATGCCAGAAACTTGTCAATCCTTCTAACTTGACTCTAATCTACAAAGCCTTCATCGTTACAAAACTCGAGTAAAGTTCGCATAATTGGATAGGTGCCCCAATAACATAATCAAGTCCTCTGGATAGAATCCAATACAGTGCTTTGAAATGATAGGCGATACATGTACATAGCAATAAACGATACTTCAGTTAGCAGGTTTTCCATAAGAATTATATAGGATTTTGTTTTAATATTTGCTTATGATAATTCAATGGTCAATTTCTAAGAAATTTCTCAGTCAAGTTGACAGAGAAGAAGAATTATATAAGCAAAATTCCTTACCCAGAATCAAATTGTTTATTGTACAATAGAATGCAAGAACAATTGGAAAATCGAATCCAGTATATGTAGTTTATTCTTTGGCTTATATTTCTGAGCATACGGAACGTGAACGTGAGATTCTAGATATATAGAAACTGGATAAATTATTGTGAAGAAAACTTTAAGAAAAAGTATATTTTATTCAAATGAATACATATTCATTTCTAAATTTTTGATACATATCATTTGCATATTATTTCAATTCATTGACAGTCATTTTCGTTTACGAAACCTTTGCATTATCAAAAAATACTAAATACCAAACAATAGTACAACTTTGTACAAAAACTTGCAGCTCAGTTTACTGTTGATTCAAATCTGTCAGAGAGTGCCATGACTATTTCTATACTTGAATCTACAAACGATTTTATGTGACGAATTTTTTCGCACTCGGACAGTGGAAGGCAAATCATATTTTACGGATAGCATTCTTCTAATTGTTCTTAGGAGGTTACTTTCAAACTGACATTAATTTTTCCATCTGCCCTACTCTACAAGCATCATTCCATGTGAATGGAAAACAACATGTGTTGAGTTTGTCCCTTAAACAAGTACAATTTTCATTCCCCTTTGACTATCGATCTAATACACTTACATACATATGTATATTTATATCCCTTCAAATGCTTCTGAATGACCGGCAATACGACTTCCTTAGGTCTTCTGATAATCAGATAGTATATCCAGATTGGAACAAATTACATCGTTTTGGAGAAAATAAGATTGAAGCACTTGACATTTCAAAAGCATTTGATAATGATAGGTTTGGCATTAAGCTCTTTTAAATGATTCAATTTCATGGCATGCTCAGCTTATCATATTTGTTTTAAGATTCACATCTTTGTTCTTGGAACTTAAAATGTGGAATTTTAACGGCAATTTGTTATAAGCTCATTAAGTTTTGATTTTGACAATGGGGAACCAAGAACTGTAGAATTTGATGCCTTCAAAACAGACTGTCTCCTGTTATTAAAGCGTAACCCTACTCTATACTCCTTTCTCTACAAGACACTTGCAACGAGGAAATAAACAACTTCTCCCATATCACAGACCATCCTCACATATTCGCCTAAGGAAGAATTTTTTTATTTTATCTTAAAAGGATTTATTCCTTCTGAAATCGAGTACAATTTTCATATTTGAATCGACGACCTTTAGTTTACCCTTAAATTCAATTTAAGGAATACTGCTAAGCACAGACATTCTTTTCTTAGCCGCATTACACGAATGTGGAATACTTCACCGGGCTCAGTATTTTAGCCATAGCCACTCAGTGTAATATTCAGAAATTCAAACCCAAAGAGCATTGCTATTTTCTCTTAAATCATATCATACTTTTCTATTACCTTTAGAGTTGGCATATGTATATTAAAAAAGAAATAGAAATAAAAATCAAAAAATGTACCTGTCACTGTTATGTATTTACGATATTGAAAATTGTAGCAACTACCCTTAAGGTCATGTCTATCCCACATCTTGAAATGTATAATGTCTTTATCTTGAAAGAAATACACACAAATGAAATAAACGCAATAAATTTTAATTCGTAACTATTTTTATATCTCCAAAAGTTGCTGTATGCACTCACAATATGATTTTTCACGTTTCTAAAGACGTGAGAAACGTATTCGTATACGTCTTTGAATCTATTTAAAAGACCGTAATTAAAGAGAAAGATTCTTGGAAATGCAGGAAATATATTATGTTGAAGATGCTAGGCTGTTTAGAGTAACTGTGCTGATAAAAGAAAAAGTATTACGTCAATGTGCTTTTTGGAACCAACAAATGGTACAAAACCGAAAGAAATTATTACTTTATGCCCTGTGTAGGTAGCAGTTTTAAAAACGTACCATATGGAATATTTAAAAAAATGTTTAATTTTTTTCTTTCGGTAGATCTAAATACACAAAATCACATTTTATTATTTATTAAGTTTGCTTAAGTAATCAATAACTCAATTTTGCAGTTGATTGAATCCAAAAAATATGATATTATTCGCTTAATTTAAATTTGCACCACGAATCGGTAATGACTCAAATAAAGTGAAAATAAAAATATGATTGGTATGAGTAAATCAACTTACAAGTGGAAGCATTCATAATATTCCCTTTTCTGCACTTCCAGATTCGAACATAGGTACGAACGATAATAAACGTCCATTGTTTACGTAACGACTTGGGGATTTTCCATTCATCTTCCTCTTTTTCTGCCAACATGAACATAATATCCCAAGAAACTCGAACTCGATGTAGCTATAGGTACACATTATACCTATACCCACTGGCATCGTAATAGGAGTTAATGTAGGAAGGCACATTGGCAGAAGAGGTACGTATACCTACATAATATTTCTCTACACGTGGAAGCGAAGAACAAGTATGACGTAGTCGTTGCCATTCACAACAAAAAACTTATTTAACGAGTCGTAATCTTATTTGCAAAAAAAAAAAGAAAACTAGTTTCCTCATTAAGAGTTAAAGTATTCTAAATACCAAGGGAGTGACCTTCATCAATATTCCTTTGTCAGGTTTTCTCTTCTAGCACAAATGACACTCATAACTCTAATTACCTTGTTCATTCTGGGATCCCTGAGATGGTCAATTCCCAGCACCTGTGACGGACATATGATATCACCGACCACTTCATGGTATTGTCGGGTTGCGATATCGTTGCCAGCACCACATGTCGCTGCTGCCGCTTGGTTGTTGGGTGATGTTATAGCACCGTTATGCCGCGCCACGGAGCAAATTTTTGTCAAATTCGAATTTAAGCTGAAACAAGAAAACGAGAATCAAATAACACTTCTAGTTTAGCTGTTGCTATAGTTATGGTCTATAAAGCTATGACGATAGAATATGGGTGGTTTGTTTTTGCCGGTCGGTCACAATTGTCGCACATGATGATATTGACGATGACGATGATGATGACATTGTTGCCTGATTCGAGAGGCAATCTTCCTCTTGACACACAGCAGTCTAATTAGCCGCTTATGGTTTCAAGAGCATATAATCAGCTTTGTTGTTACCCATAGGCCATAAGCCTTAGACCAAACAAAAGCAGTCATTTGGATTTGGGGCTGGCGGATCGGATACTCTCGCTTCCGTTCACACTGTCAAGAGCTTTCGTTATACACACACTTTACTGCCTCTCCAACCTCTACCGCTACAGCTACAGCTGATTCGGACTTATTTTGCTCGGTTCGTAGGCATGCGAACGGCAAACGGCAGGCAATGCCAAAAGTATTGCACATGGACGCACAGCCACACTTTCTGGGAATTAATATTCTTGTGTTTCTGAAAGACTTTCGAAATTGTTTGCTAATTTTAGACGAGAACGCTCGCCAAAGCCAAAGCCAAAGATAAAGCATCATCATCTCATCCTCAACAACAAAAAAGGTGTACACTGTAGACCCATTTCGATTTCAAAATCTTCGCTCGTCTATTTTTCGTGATTATGCAATGCTAACAGAAGAATTGGGACAACACAACTACTGGCTGCCCCAATGTCTGGCGGTTATTGTTGATGTGAGACGGGGTCGTGTCCACCGCCCTCTGTATCAACAGCAGCAGCTGCTGCAGCCACGCTAAAACACTTACAAGTTACAAGAGATTACAACTTACCAACCCCAACCCTAAACGACAACGAAAAACCATCCCCTGCGCAGGAGGCAAGGAGAGCAGAAGCCAAACGGAAACCAAATCGGAATCGACTTAAATTCTGTATCTAGTGTACGGAATTTTTACACAGAACACAAACCAAAGAATTTCAGCCTCGGAGTTATATAAAATCTTCTGTTCCCCGATGGCGATAAAACCAAAAGAATTTGAATTAGATTCCAAAAATGTCGTTAAATCAAAGCAGAGGTAATAAAAGAAAAGCGCAATTCTTTGCAGCCCCTTGTTTCCATTGAGGTAACTACCGTCGTCGTCAATCGATCAATAATATTAATTAGAATTTTTATGAATAGAGAAATTGGGTTTTCCTGAGGACTTCAACTTACATTGGACGAGTGAACATTATTGTTGATTGTTTTTGCGGCTAAGTATATGAGATCGCTTCATTCAATTTACAATAAGTGAATATAGTTTGGTTTTTGAGTGCAGTTTTGTTAGAGACCGAGAATGTTTTTTTTTTCTTTTTTGGGGTATAGAAAGGGGTTTTGTATTTTTCTTTTTAGATTTTTTTCAAACTACGCCGGCAGTTAAACGAAACGAACACGACGAGTGCAAATTTTTGACTGAGAAAAAGTTTGAGGAATTTTTTATTTGAAATGAAAGGAAATGGAGCAAAAGTTTTAGCGGAACGACAGTGGAATGCGAGAATGAGTGATGACATTTGGCAAAGTTGTGCTTTTTACAGTGGAGGCGAATGAAGTCGAACAGTGTTTAGGGTATTTAGAACAGTTTGGAGAGGATTTTCTTAGACTCGTTTTGATAAGTCCGATATTACGCGGTGCTTAAATTAATTAATGAGTAATGGTTATTTTCTTTTAATCTGTCATTCTGTGATTTTTACGACACTAGCGTTCCATTTTTCCACTCTCAGAAAAAGTACAATGTACATACATCAAACTAGTGCCGAAGAAAATATTTTTAAATAATCCCAGTGAAAAATTTTATTGCCGTCATTGAAATCTGTCTTTGGTCTCTTTCACGAATAAAGAAGGGAGTATACTATAGCTCTTAGACCGTCTGTTTAACGAAATAGGGAAGCGTTTCTTGGCATAAAGACCAATAGATGTCGTTAGTTTCTATTAACTAAAATTTATGTTAGCCAAGAGACGGTAAAAAAGGTTTTTTGTTGTTACTGCTTGATATCGAGAGCTTGTTTCGATTGTATCCGTTGGACTATTTTAAATTTAAGTTTTGTATGAAAACATTCGCAAATTAGGGTAAGAAAAAAGTTTGAAAATGCAAACGTAAATAACCATCACTGCAGATCGTCTCTTGAACGCAGTTGATCTTATTTTCATGCGTTAATTATGGATTTGTGCAATCATTGTGAAAAATATCTTGCATTTTATTTTGTTTTTCTTTGCTGAGTGTATTTTTAAAGAAATGGTTGAAAAATAAGAAAGATTTACCATCAGGATATAAAAATATTGATGGACTTTTGCTCGGTAAAATGCAAAAATCAATCTTCCGGAATTTAACGCCAAAGGAAATATTTGAATAAAGCCTGAAGTTATATTCTAAGAATGAAGGAATGCTACGTATGTGAGTGCGACATACGTATCTTCAAAACTGCGTTAAGCATCACAAACTGGCTAATTATTAGGAAAACTGAATATAATATGTGCTTTATAAAACTTCATACTTCACTATCCTTGTCACTTAGAGTACGATGGAATACAGATGTGATATTTGTTTACGCAACCCATGACATCGGGGAATAGATACCTCTTGAACTAAATCGTTTTAAACATAACCCTTAAAATAGGTACGCAGAATCGGGGTCAGAGGTCACTATAAGAGCAACAGTTTGCTAGTTACCAAATTGTTAATAGCAGAGATATACTATTTTTATTTCAGGTCATGCACATCTTTTTCTAATCCATATATAGCCCCTGCTCATTCTAAAATGAGTTCATAGTTAATTGTTAAAAATGTTCAATATCAGCATCTCTTATTGTAAGTAACTACTTGTCCTATCTTCAACGTGCTAAACGTAAATGAGACAACGAATGCATTATCAATCAATATATTTCTGTTTTCGTTTAACTGAGATATGAAGATGTTTCAAGATAAGTTTCTAATTATTAGAATTTTAATATTAGGTATCATTTAGCATAAGAGCCGCCTTAAAATTGATACTACCTTCTTAACTAGATTTAAGATTATGTTTATTAAATGTAAAACACTTTAAATTTTTGACACAATATTTTCCGGATAGCAAACCTTTATCTTAGAATTAAGTAAATAAATAAAAGAACATGAAACTTACAACTATAAAAACACAAAACACTTTATTTTATTTTATATTTACAATTTTTCTAAGACTTCTTACAAATACCAGTACAATCTAGTTTTATTTAACTACAAGTGCTGAACTTAAACTACATTGAAACCTAAACTTTTGATTTTTGCAAATGCTTGTCAAAGATTCCTTTTCAAATTATTGCTGTGAATATGAGAAGTCACCAACAGAGACATCATTGCCCACAAGAAACCTATAAATAAAATAAAATTAATGTCATTTATAAATCTATTAATTTATTATACCTACTTGCTAGGCAAATGGGAGTACCCCGGGATGGAGAACTCTTGAGGGATGTGTTCTCTGTGGTGACCATTTTTGTCTCAAACTCATACGAAGCTCGAAATCCTGTTTTATCAAATCTGTCATTGGCATTAAATGATATCCGAAAGAATCGGCCATCCGACCGCACATTGATTTCATCCTTCTTGCCGCACATTTTGGCAAATTTTCTATCTGTGCTCATGAAATTCGAAAACTCTACATAATCACTAGCGGTAATGTCTTCACACCTGTCAATTGGAGAGATATTGATTTTTAATATATTCAATATAACAGTTTGTATATATCTAATCTTACGGATAAATGCCTTCCACGTCAAAATACGTGAATCTTATGTTCACCCGCTCTCCAGGTTGTCCGAAAAAGTAGTAATTACACTTCAAGTTTTTCGGATAAAATCCGGGAAAATTCGGAGACGTAAACCAGCCAGTTTTGTCGACTGAACTATTGTACGCAAAAACGCAGTGAGTTGACATTTGTTCCCCAGTAGTGATGCCAAAATCTGGAAATTGCAATGGAAACAGTTTGAAGTGTGGGTAATCTATTTAGTTACTCGAAGCTTACTTTTTAAAAACCTGTATTCAGCCTTGAAACCACGAGTCCCTTTGCCAATTCGTCTGCTCATATACTTGAGGAGCATCATCGATCCATCTGACATGATTGGTTTTGGTATGGTCGAACCACAGAAGGTGTCTTCAAGTTCGTATCTGCTCCTTTGAGGCAGAAATAATTGTAGGATATCGGCATTTTCACAATCAGTTCGATTTGATTGTTTGGGGAGACTAAACTCGAAGAATTTTATCTAGGTTACAGTAAAAAATTAATACGGTATTTTGTTTGACATTTTTATGACACATTACCTGAACTCTTTCAAGTTCTTCGGCTTTGAATTCATAGCGACATGTTAAGAAGCCCGATTCCGAGTACAACGGAGAGTTGATTGTGCCATTTTTGGTCGTTTTTGAGTCGAATATTTTATCACATTCGTATTCTGGAATAAAAAGAGACAAGAATAAGATCATTATCAAAATTTGAATAAAACCAAACTTGTTATTATAAATTTATTATAAAATATAAAATTGTTTAAACGTCCACTACTTTGGGAGGCGCTTAAACTTAGAAATAATCATCACTGACAGTGATTTAACGATGCAATTGAAAGTTGATTTCTAAGTGCTCCATATCTGGACCAAGTCACGACACGAATTCCCCCAAAGTTGTTGTAAACAAAACGAAATCGCCTGGCTTGTCGAAGCAACCTGCTTTTTTTGATGTACAAGAGTTTATTGATCGTCAACTTAGCCAATGGATTCGAATTTATCCATCAAACGGAGAAAGTGGAGGGAATCCTTGTTGAAAGACACTTTCTAATGATTTTGTCACATTTTTACCTAAAAGTTTGGTAATTTCATTTTTTTAAATTATAACATAAACAAATAAACTAAAATTTCTTTAACCGCAAATAGTCAAGACCATTTTGTCATTTCTCATTTATATTGAAGCAAAAATTGGCAAAGTGCCTTCTGTAGTTAAATCTTAATTTCCATTCCCTGGGTCCCTACGAAATTAAAAAAAAATCTTCTAAGCACAGAGGCCTCTACTGTAAAAAGACAATTATCTAAACTGTTATACTGATGGGCTTTTTAAAACGAACAGATCATAAAATATGTGCTATAAACGTCAACTTCAACAAGTACTTGGAAGTTGAAAATGAGTAATGAAATGACATCGACATGTTGTTTATCTACAGCACTCAAGCAATTTTGTATTATGTATTTATGAAATTGTGAAATAAATTAATTTTGTTATTCAACAAGTTTTAAAGTCGAAATCGTTTGTTCTTTTATGGAAAGCATACCGTTGGCGTCAAAATGTCTGCGAACAAAGATAATTTGCTAGAAACATTCATACACATTTGTGATGAAGTTGCAAATGTTTCGAGTTACATCAGTAAATCTAACATTCTGCAGAATTTCTTTCAAAAGGTTTAAACTAAAAATCAAATAACAAACATATGGAAATACATATATTCAATTATAATAAATTACAGGGCTCCAGTGGCAAAGGATTCGACGGAGATATCCATTTGTGGATAAATATGCTCCTGCCCAAAGCCAGCCAGAGGGTTTACAATTTACAAAACAAACAAATCATCAAACTCTTCTCGAGGATATTTCGCACGGATGGGGAGGATATGTTGATTGATTTGGAGCAAGGTGAGTGTGTTTTGCTCACAAACTTTACATACATATTGTGTATAAAAAGCTACTCAATTCAAAAGGCGATGTCTCTGAAACAATACGCAAGTATTTTGAGCTATCCAAAGGAATTTCACCAAGTGACAAAAGTACCCTTAGTCTGCAAGAAGTCGAAGAAACTTTGATAAATCTTACTAGTTCGGGAAAAGAAGATTATCAAGTTGATATTTTCAGTAAATTATGCAAGAAAGTGACGGCAGAAGATTTAAAAATGGTGATTCGCCTCATCAAACAAGACTTAAAAATAAATGCCAAAGAGCGACACGTCTTAGATGCATTCGGTCCGGACGCTTATCCCGCATATCAATCCTCGCGTGATCTCGATGCTGTTGTCGATCAATTTGCCAAGAAAACTGCTGCCAAATGCCCTTTGAGAGGCAAGAAGGTAAAACGACAAACCTAGTGCATGTAATTTCGAACTAACAATGAACACTCTTAGGCTGCAGCTGGCTCGGTGAATGTCCAAATCATGACTCCCATTAGTCCTATGCTTGCAAGCGCTTGTAATTCTGTAGATACTGCCTTCAAAAAGAATCCTGGTGGTCTGTTCAGTGAGATAAAATACGATGGCGAACGAGTTCAAATTCATAAACATGGCAATGACTATCGGTTTTTCTCGAGGAATCTGAAGCCTGTGATGGATCATAAAGTTCGACGATTTAAAGAGATCATTCCAAAGGTGAGTGCAAATATCAAGTGAGAGATCATCACTGTTGATATTAAAATTTCAATTCAATAAACAGGCTTTTCCAAGTGCTTCTGATATGATAATCGATTCGGAAATAATCATGGTCGATACCGACACCTGCGAGATGCTGCCATTCGGAACTCTAGGCGTTCACAAGAAGCAACAACACAGCAACTCAGAAGTGTGTCTATTCGTCTTCGATTGCATTTATTTCAATGGAAGAGATTTACAAAATGTGTATGTTTAATAAATAGATGTTGGAGCTATATGAAATTAAACTACATTATTATATATTTTTAGACCATTTCGTGAGAGACGAAAAATTCTTGAATCTAATATCAATCCAATAAAATCCTATGTTCAATTATCCGAGAGTCATTTCTTATCAACGAAAAAGGAATTGTCCTTAATGACAGCGAAGGTAAAGCTCATGAAAAGATGCTGTTTTCTTTTCCGAACATTTAACTGATTCAAAATTCTTCTCTCTTCAATGAAGGTCCTTAAAGCTGGAATGGAAGGAATAGTGCTCAAAAGTGCTAATGGTCTCTATCAGCCGGGAAAAAGGGGATGGCTAAAAGTGAAAAAGGATTATCTTTTTGAAGGTGAATTTGATAATAATTTGCCCCTGATGGATTTAGTATAAATAAAGAACGATTGAACTTTTGTTTCAGGTAAAATGGCAGATACAGCTGATTTGGTAGTGCTAGGTGGTTGGTTTGGTTCTGGAAAGAAAGGAGGAATGCTTAGTATTTACCTTATGGGCTGTCTAGACAAGAAAATTAATGTCTGGAAAACAGTGACAAAAGTCCATTCGGGCCTTGACGATGCGACGATGGAAGAAATCCACGATAAACTGATGCCCCAAATGGAACGCAGCGATGTGAAAAACGTACCCTCCTGGTTCGTTTGCAATAAACCACTAGTTCCCGATTACATTGCCAAATCACCGAGTAAAATGCCGGTTTGGGAAATAACAGGAGCCGAATTTACCAGTTCGAATGCCCATACAGCAAATGGAATTTCCATACGTTTTCCACGCATTACAAAGCTTAGAGACGATAAGTCACCCAAGGAGGCAACAAGTTTGCAGGAATTGCAAAATTTATTCACAGCCTCTAAGAACAATGTGAATGTTGACTTACTTTTAAATAGCTGCGACGATGATACGACGACGCAGATTGACATCAAAACAAATATGGTCGGAAGTCCAATGAAGAAAATAAAAGTTGAAAAAGTCAAAGAATCTCCTGATTCCAACGAAAAACTCAAAATAAAGAAAGAAAAATCAAAGGACCCAAATGACGATGTTAAAGTTGGAACTTCAAAGAAAACCCTCTTAGATTTTATGCAAACAAAAGATAAACTGAACCAATCCGATAGGGATTCAAAACGTCCAAGTCCAATAAAAAAAGAAAAACCAACAGTTAAGAGAGAAAACTCGAGTGACTGTAATGACGAAGAATCAGTTCCGCTTAAAAAAAGGCAACGAAAAGTCGAACTATTTTTTGGCTACACGGCATATTTTCAAAGTAACAAGGGTCCGAACTTGCATGATTATTTGAAAAAATTCGAGGGCAATGGTGGGAGTATAACGCTCAATCGAAAAAAGGCCAATATTGTTTTGTATGAGGATGAGACGTTTGTGGAATCGATAAGCCAAAGCAGGTATGCTTAAAAAATGATAGAATATGTTGGTGAACTTTAATTATTTCACTCGCTTTCCTCGTTTTTTGTTTTTCTTTTAGATTAAATTATAACAAAGACTGTCGACATATAACTTTAAAGTGGATGTTGGACTGCATCAGTGATGACTCAGTCAAACCGATTCCTGAATATGCTGTCCAAGTAAAAGTTTAAGTTGATATTATTCAAAATTGTACATAAATCATGCTTGTTTAGTTAGAGTTAAGAAAAAAATATTTAGTATTTATTTAATTTACATTTGCAGCTGAAATTATATTTAAGTACATAATATATCTTTGGTTAGAAAATATAACATTTTGGTACATATTTACAAATTTGATAATTTCTCAGTTATTATTATTTTTAATAAGAAAGACGCGTGTTATTATTTATTATTTAACTTACAAATAACAACTGGGATTTCAATTGGCAATCACCTCACCAAAGAATCTATTCACTTGTCGTCCATGTTAAAAATAAAATAGCCTAAGCTCTTGATCGAGGTGGGGATGATGATTCAAAAAAATCAGCATTAAACCTATTTAAAAACTCTCCGATTTAATCTAACGTTGTTTCTAGCTTGACTGAAATTAAACTGATTGCAAATCAAAACTCTGTGCTGCACTCCAACGCCAACGGGCCACTTCAAGCTTTCAATTCTGTGGAAATATTTTACAACCATGAGAAAAAGCTTCACTGCAATTGGCTTGCCTAATCTTATCTCAAGCTGTAGGAGAAAATTCCTAGTGTACATTTGTGCATATAAA
The DNA here is from genome assembly GCA_905146935.1 of Scaeva pyrastri. Lineage (NCBI taxonomy): Eukaryota > Metazoa > Arthropoda > Insecta > Diptera > Syrphidae > Scaeva > Scaeva pyrastri. Next base: position 133,869,010 of record LR989927.1, read on the forward strand.
TTATGTTATGGGATGAGTACCTAAGTATATGGCCACTCAAAAATCAGAAAGATAACTCATTTCTGAATGAGATATAAATACTGGTAACTGTAACTCAAGCTTTATAGTTCCACGTTCCACTTGCTGAAGTGCAAGGTAGTTTATGGTTTGTTTATCAATTGTTGTTTACATTTAGAATTCAGAACGCTACACACAATTTGCAATATTGTTAGTATTGTTGATTAAAAATTAGATAATCATGATCGTTGAATTAATTGTGTTGGTTGGGCTTTTAGCATTAGTATTGTACAAGTGGTCGACATTTGATTTTTTCGAAAAACGTATTTTCCCTATAAGCAACCTGTTCCGCTTCTTGGAAACTAATTTGAATTTATTTCAAGAAAAGTTTCAATGTTCGACAATGTAAGGAATCACTAAATAAGTTCGATAACAAGTGAGTGAGAAAGTTAACCACATTCCACAGAAGTGTGAATTTTATTATTGCTATTGTTTGTTTCAGAATCTTCGGTCTTTTCGATTTACGCTCACCAACTTATGTTATTCGCGATCCTGAACTCTTGAAACGCATAACTATAAAAGAATTTGATCATTCCGTGAATCATCGTGAAGGTTTCAGAGATGGTGGCCTTCTGGACAAGTCCCATAATAATTTGAGAGATCAGAAGTGGAAAGATATGCGTTCGACTCTTAGTCCAATGTTTACCGGAAGTAAAATGCGCCAAATATTTGTTCTCTTCAATGAAGTAGCTCTAGAGTCAATGGAATTCTTGAAAAGAAACCGCAAAGCTGAGATCTATGTGAATATGAAGATTATATTTGGATTCCTATTGCCGGATATCATATGGATGAAAAGTATTTTCCAAACCCTTTGACATTCGACCCGGAAAGATTTAGCGATGAAAACAAAAGAAATATTCAACCTTTTACGTATTTCTCATTTGGCATTGGACCCAGAATTTGTATTGGTAAGTTTTCATCTGGAAAATGGTTGAAAATAAGAAAATCTAATGACTTTAATTTTTTAATTAATAACTTCAGCAAATAGATTTGCTCTGTTAGAAGCGAAATCTATTTTATTCTATGTGCTGAGTGAGTTCGAGATCCAACCGTCGGATAAATCACCATTACCAATGGAACTTACTCCTGGAGTCATCAATTTGAAACCGAAAAAAGGATTTTGGATGAATCTAGATAAACTTTCAAATGAATCTTAAGTTTTGTGTTCAATGAATATTTATTATTAAAATTCATGTTAAATATGATAAAATATTAAGTGAAAATAAATATATGAAGTCTTAAGTAGCTGCCTTGGGTACTTCGGAACCATAGTTTATCTGGCTATGTATAAATTTGATGACATTCAAATGTACGAACTAGATTTAAACGTCCAGATTAACTTCTGATTGTATGGTGCTATAAAATGTTAAGCTATTGGGTAGCCAGATATGAAAAAATCTGATTTTAAATTTAAATTTGGTAGATAAATAAAGTAGCGCATATGCCTCGGAATTCACTTTTGTAAGTAAGAAATTTTCTGTTTTCTGAGATGATCCTGAACTTGACTTAAACTAGTTATAGACTTTTAGGTAATGAATAAGTCGGTCAAAGTGACAAGAGATATGAGAATGAAATAATTGTAGTTAACCTGCTGCGGGAAAAATTTCACTTCTGTTGTGGCGTGCGTCGAGAAAGGAAGGGTAGTTTTAGGAAAATATTATGCATAAATTAAATAAGGTATGACAAACGTAAAGGTACTGAACGAATCTTAGGAAAAGAAGAGATAATTGCAGCTAGACTGCAGCTCAGCCTGGAATTGCTATCAAAAAAGTTTTGAACGTTCTAATTTTTGTGTGTCCACTATGATCTGTTCAATTTTCCATCATTTAGTGGATTTTCTTTACTAAATTACAATTCAAAGAGAAAATAAACCTAGCTTTGATATTCTGTGAAGATTATTACTTGGGTTCTTGTTCATGAATCATGATTATTCAAATGCCAAAAATAAAATGAATACTGAATATTTTGACAGCAGTTGCAGATTCACCTCCATTGTGTTCGGTCGGTAATTCGAAATTTTTGAAATTGTTGAAAATGTCCTACTATGTACTTTTAAAGAGAGGGACGGCACAAAGAACTGACTGATGGCTTTGGTTAACGTTGTAATGTTATAAGAGTGCAGGATAATGATTAAATCGGATTGAATAAAGCCTGCTTATTTATAATCTGTTCCAAATTTAATCCCGATCCGTTCAGCCGTTATGGTGCCATTTAGCAACAAACATCCATATGGTACGTCCAAACTTTCACATTTATGCTATTAATAGGAAGTAGGATAAATATGGAAGGAATTTAAATTCCCTAAAAATAGTTCAATTTTCTTGAAATCAAATACCTACTGAATAAGATATTTTCGTGATTTTGTCGATTTATGGCTTTGTACACCAGAATAGCTTGAGGTTAAAAAACTTCAGAAATACCAAATGTAGGTAACACGTGGTCTGATGCATACACATATATGTATATGTAGTAGTTACTGGATTCAAAAATAATTATAAATAATGATAATTCAATTAAACGAAAACAATCGTGCAAGATCAAAGCGATACGATTTTACATAGGTATGTATCTCATCAGATAATAATAACAGTAGTAAACCATAAATAGGAGACTACACGGCATCAAATTGAAAAATCGATTAAAATTATGGAATCTTATCTTGTATCAAAAAACAAAAAAACAGTAGGTAAATCATTTTCTGAGATTGAACCAATTTTAACCAAATAAAATGTATAAAATTTTTGTTTATAGAGATAAGATTGACAACTTTTGGAATACCTAATGAAAAAATCGTTTTTGATTTTGTTTTTGTTTAGGTTAATTTTTTTTTTTTTTTTTAATTTAAGCAGACCGAAGAAAATTAACTCTTCAGAAATGACAACGCAATGCTAATGTGTTCAGGGCGAATACGAATACTCCCTGGGAAGCTGATTTTATTCCAAGTTGAATTTGTAAACATACAAAATTATAAATAAAATAAATAGTATAAATTTGGGCATTTAAAAACGTACCTACATTTTAAAATTCAGCAAAGAAATTGTTTTAAAAATCAAAGTTTTCCATATTTACTTAGGTAATATTTAACATAGAAAAAGGTTAATTTTTTATATAATCTTAAGATTCGATACATACATATACGAGTAACATTTTTTTATACAAGTCCATGTTTCTGTAAATCTATTGGAAAGTAATGAGACACATACCTCTTTGCCTAAAAACAAAAACATAATTTGAAATAAAATGTTTTTGTAAACTGTCTTGATTCTATTCTTTATTGTTATGCCAAATAATTAATCGGCCCTATCGAGGTATTCGTTCGGAACGGAGAAGTGTCCGCATTGCAAAATTTGTCGGAGGTTCAAATTGCATTTGAGGTATCTTATCGGAAGGAATAATAATACACAAATGCGATTACCCCCCGTGGTGCAATGATTTGACATGTGACAAATTTTAGATCTTAATAGAGATAAAAAGAATATATTGAGATTTCGATATAAATACCTTCCGATATCTTTATATGAGAATCAAACGACTTTTAAATAATTATAAAATGGTACAAAATCTTTAAAATTATTTACAAAATGGATTTGTTACAATTGTTACTAATAGAGTGCTCAAGAGAGTCTGACGACTCGATTTGGAACTCAATACTGGTGTTTTCCATAATGGAAATTGAAATTTAAAATTCAATTTAAAAAAAAATCGTTTATTTTAACGGCAAAACTGAAATATCAAATACTTTTTTTTTAGTTTGACAGTCTTCAATTTTCTGTGCACAGATTTTTTTTGGGTGAAATTCGCAGGGTGGGGAAATTTTTTGCTCCCTCAAGAGCTCTATCTTCTGTGAAAAACTACGAAAAAAACTGTGAAAAATGGAACAGCTTTTCACAATTTTTCGGTGATTTTTGGCGAATTTCACACACTTGTAACAGACCTAGTATCTATAGTTATCAGCCCAAAACTTTATTTTAAAGAACACATTTGGTAGTCCAATTTCGTCAGTTGTGTTTGTAATATTTTAAGCATTGAAAACTACCCTTTTATCATGTACCCTATGTTTTGAATTTATAGAAAAAAGTCAATAAGGGGATTTTGGAGGACTTTTGATGCTTTGTTTTTTTGCGCGATTCCCATTAGAAAAATTTATTTAGACCTTTGACCCTATTTTCCCAGCCTATTTATTTTTGATGAGACAGAGAAAAGACTTTTTCGAGCCTCGGTCCAGTGACCAACCACATTTTTAACCAAACAAACACATCAATGCCAACCCTATCTACCCGAACATGTCAGTTATTACCCTAAAGGGGTTAATGTCTGCTTTCACAGTTAAAATTATTATGAAATATAAGATTTGGTTTATCGCAGTCAAGAGGTTCTATTTCAATTTCTATTTCTTATTGCAACAGCCAAACTTATTTCAAGTGCTTAACTTATCGATAGATAATTTTATTTAATTTACTTTGATAGGTATTTGTTTATAAAATGTCGTTGACCAAACGTTTTACATTCAGAGATTTGATAGTATGTAGTTTTTTTTTTTTAATGCTGCTGATTGTACATTATCTTCAAATAGGTAAATAAATAACAAACATGAATTAACAGCTTTTTTTTTAAATATAAAATAAATGTCTTTGGTAAAATATAAAAAGCTTCAATTCGTTGAATTCACTCAATGTTCCAAAGCTTTCCCACAGTGAAAGTGTGTTCTTTAAAAATCAATTTAAATATTAATAACCCGCCACCCGCTGCGCTGCTTTGATTAACACCGTTTGTTCTTATTTTCAATAATTTGTTGTTGTGATTTTAACTTACATAATAGATATTTTACATATATATTAATCAAATTGATTATGATTGTTGAGTTTATAATTCTCCTGGGCTTAGCCCTGTTTATCTTCTACAAATGGACAACTGCAAATTTTGACTTTTTCGATAAGGTCCGCATTCCCTACGATAAACCATTTCCTCTATTCGGAAGTCTTAAGGATGTTGTATTTCAGAGAATTTCCATGTACGATTGTGTGAATAATCTTTATAAGAAATTTAATACGAGGTAAGTTTTGAAAGAAAAATAAAAACTATATTTTTAAGTGCAATTAATAATTTTAAAATAAGGCTTTTGGTAATCTACAAGTGGTTTAAGTTTGCATCGGGAATAAACCTCAAATAATTTTTCAATAATTTCTGGATTTAAACCTGTGTCCAAAAAAAAGATGCATAAAGTTCTCAATTTGTAAATTTATTAACGCTTCTTTAATCGAGAAGCGTTCCAGTTTTACTTAGACACTTTCTACACGAGCCCTTATACGAGTATTTAAAAAAAAAAGCTTAAACACTGCAACCGATCAAAGTTGGGATGTCATATTGACAAGAAGGTCAGTGATAAGCTTAAACAATATCGGAGGACGGCTCTTGCACATTTGTACTTGTTATTCTTCCAGACCTCTAAAGTCTTTAGTATTAAATGTATGCCTGTATGTGTTTGAATTCCGCTTAATTTGAAACAAATTTCAGACGATTAGGCATTCCCGAAAAGTTGTTGTCATTTTGAATAAATAACCTTGAAATAATCTTTGGTTATCTACAAAGCAATAACAAATAATTACCCTATAAAATTGGATTAATGTATGGACAGATTTCAACACCTTTTATTTATACAAAAAAAAAAAAAAACAATTTCAAAATTATCTTTCCAGTGTATTTGGCATCTTTGAACATCGTTACCCCGTCTATGTGATCCGTGATCCTGCTTTGCTAAAAATAATAACGGTCAAAGAATTCGATCACTTTATCAATCACCTAACAACCTTCGAAGCCCGAGATGGTGATCTTTTTGGCAATTCCTTGTTCTTTATGAAAAATGACAAATGGAAAGATATGCGATCAACTTTGACACCAGTATTTACCGGAAGTAAAATGCGTCAAATGTTTGTCCTGATAAATGAAGTTGCAAAGGAATCCATCTTGTTTCTTAAAGCCAATTCTAAGAATACAAAAGAACTGGATTACAATATCAAAGACTATTTTACCAGATTCACAAATGACACCATTGCTTCTGCAGTTTTTGGCTTGAACGTCAATTCATTTAAGGACGAACAGAATGAGTTCTATCAGATGGGAAAGAGAGTGACAAATTTCACAGCCATACAGAATTTGAAGTTTTTCTTGACTTTCAACTTTGGACAGATTATGCGAGTAAGTTTTTGACTTTGATGTTTAATATTTTGATATTTTTTTGACTTCCCTCTTCCCTGGCATTTCAGTTGTTTAAAGTTAAACTGTTCAGCAGCGAAGATACTGATTATTTCGTGCGACTTGTGATGGATGCAATGAAGTTCAGGGAACAAAGCAAAGTAGTGCGACCGGATATGATACACATGTTGCTGCAATCTAACGGTCATTCAAACAATAATAAAACAGATCAAAGTCCATTGGCTGACAAAAAGTGGAGCGATGTTGAAATTGTAGCTCAGTTTTTCCTGTTCTTCTTTGCTGGTTTTGAGACAACTGCAACCACTATGGCGTTTGCTATAACTGAACTCATGAAAAACCCCGACTGTCAGGAGAAACTTCGTCAAGAAATCTTTGATGTGAAAGAAGCTCTCGATGGAGAACCACTTTCCTACGAAGCTCTTCAGGGCATGAAGTACATGGACATGGTTATTTCGGAGACACTTAGAAGGTGGCCCGCGGTACAGACTGTCGATCGGCAGTGTAATAAGGATTTCTCGTACAAGGACAATGATGTAGACATAACTATTAGATCTGGTGATGTAGTTTGGATTCCAATAGTTGGTTATCACCTGGACGAGAACTACTTTCCAGATCCTTTGAAATTCGATCCGGAGAGATTTAGCGAAGAGAATAAGGCCAACATTAAGCCGTTTACATATTTGCCATTCGGATTAGGACCTAGGAATTGTATAGGTACGAGTATTCTGAGCATATTTATTCTGAGAACAACTTACTAAACTAAAAACACTTTTATTATTGTCTTTAGGGAATAGATTTGCTCTGCTGGAATCTAAGGCCATATTGTTTTATATTTTGAGCGAGTTCCGTATTGAAATTTCATCAAAGTGCATACTTCCAACTGAATTAGCTCCTTCGGGAATAAATACGTTACCAAAAGGTGGATTTTGGGTAAAATTAGTACCACTTGAATGTGAAAAAAAATTAAATTAAAAGAGTATATGTAAACACAAAAGAATGTTTTTAATTTTCATGGCACAAGGTAAATGAATCGAGATTATGAAAAGATTCAGCATTTGACTCGGCGGCGTCGTTATAAAGGCCAAATTTTTAAGGAAAAAGTCCTAAAAACATAGAAACTGTATCACTACAAATTTGAAGATAGTTTAATTATTAATATAAAAAATTTCAATACATTTTCTGGAGAAGCTTTGTTAACAATAGAAAACACTCTTTTATTTTATGTGAAAAACTGACGATTCCATATTTTTCAAAATTCTATTATTGTTATCGGTCCGATTTGTCAAATTGAAATTTTCAACTGTTCTGGACGTTTTAAGGAAGAGACGGATTAAGATTCTGTGGACCTTATAACCTCCTGTGAGATGTTAATAATTCTAACTCACAGCATACGATTTGAATTGAGTAAGTTTGAATTCAAAAATGAGAATGGTAAACTTTAGTATACAAGATTACTTAGTGAACATTTAGATTAGATTATAGAGTTGATTGAAATCTACTTAATAATAAAAACATATAAACTTATCAGGGGTGACAAGGGTTTGAAAACAATAACATAACAAATATAGTTTGTATTTGTTGTTGATTTCAAGGCCGCGTATGACAGCATTTATGAAGCAATGTTTTTTTTTTTTTTTGGTATCCCTGTCAAACTTGGACAATGCACTAGAATGCACTGTCAAACCGTCAAAAATCGGCTTACTAGGACCATACTATTTTGCGTAATTATTAAGTGCAATAATGTAACGGTGCGGCGTGAATAATTTCGTCCTAGATAAATAGAGGATGTACTAAAATATTTATCTATTACTTATTTATTTTGATTTATTCCAAGAAGAAATACTAACAATAAAAAGATAAAAAAGTAATAGATTAATAAATGTAAAGTTGTCAAACATAAATATTTTTGTATGAATTTCAAAAATTAAGTTTTTGACGACTTGTTGGTTCCCGGATATTCTCAAAACCAGCTCCACTCTTTTTGGACTTCTTAATTAAATGAATGAATTGATTCCTCAATGTATGTATGTATTTTTCTCTTTATAGCTTCTGTTGTTAGCCTTGGAGCTAACAATTTTAGAGATTCTTTTATAGCGTTTAAGGAATCCGCCTTAATCACCCTATTTATGTATTGCGGGTGTGTTGTCACATACAAATTGGGGTGCGATTAGTATGCAGTTATGAGCTCTGAAGTAAGTTGTTTTGTCCAAATAATCTCTTGCGACATGATGGTTGCTTATTTTGGTTTCCGTTAAATTTAAAAATTATTTGGTTTTACATACCTATATTGATGAAAATCATATTAGAGTTGTGTATTTCCATTGGTTTTTTAATTCAAAAACTTACCTGCGGTTTGTATTGATATTTTTTTTACAATAATTTGCACACAATTATAGTTTATAATTTTGATTTTTTAAATATCTACCGGTTTAATAGGTACTATGATTTTCAATAAACAATAGAAAACATAAAAAATATTCTGTCTCGCTCTTTCAACTATAAGGGACATGCGAACTCGAGCACGACGAATTTAAATAAAGTGGAAAAGCAAAATAACAAATGAGTGAAAAAGAAATGTCAAAAATAAGTCGTGGAAAATTTGCCCTCGACTCACAGCATACTGCAATTTTGCTTCCGTTTCATTTTTTAGAATTTTGTATCGCTCTTGCACCAACTTAATTCAAAAAGAGTCACGACTCATGAGTCATCGTGTAATAGCAGTCTTATATAACTCAAGAAATCCAAATGAAAGTTTTTCATCGCTTGAAAAGAAAATTCTCATAAGTCAAAAATTTAAAATTTTCAGGAAAGGCTTTTAAAGAATGAATAATAATAATAACAGAAACTGAATATCATTTTGGTAATAAAAAACTACTTATTAATTTGAACTGACTTAAAATTGTCCTAACAAAACTCATGCTGACGTTAAGTTGTCACTTAAAAAATTTTGTTTATGACAATTTTTACAAACATGGAAAATTGCAATAATTACCAAACTTACTTTAGTGTTTTATTACATATTTTTAGTCTAAGCTCTTCAAAAAATAAACCAATAATTAGGAACTACATATTTGCAACAAATAAGAACCACTCTTATGTGTCCTAATCTATCATCTTACTTCCAGGTCTAATGTTCACGTGACGTCTGATAAGATTTCTTGGTATAAATAGGAACTCGCTTAACGTCTAATTTAGTATAAATTCTTCAGACGATCAAGACGGTTTGCCTGCGATTAACAAAAAAATAGATTGGTTTTTTTAGACTAATAAAAAATAAGTTTTTTTTTATTTTTTGAATACATTTTTGAGTATTAAGTTTAAATTTATAATTATAATGATTATCGAGTTCATAACTCTCTTGGGCTTAGCCCTGTTTATCTTTTACAAATGGTCAATTGCCACTTTTGACTTTTTCGAAAAGATTGGCATCCCATTTGACAAACCGTTTCCGTTATTCGGCAGTCAAAAGGATATTGTAATGAGAAAGTGTACTTTCTATGATAATGTAAATAGACTTTATAAACAATTCAATACAAGGTGAGTGTTTTGTTTTAAATAGACTCAAATAAGTTAAGTATTTTTTGTTTTTCTTAATTTTATGTTGGTTGTGAGATGGTGTATTTGCATTTTGTTTTTACATACTAGCGGGCCCGGCAAACTTTGTCTCGCCCCAATTTATAGCCTTTAGATAATCCCACACATAATTCAAATTTGAATCACGAGTAGAGAGCGTTTTGACAAACAGTGCGTTTTTTATTATTTTTATTTTATTTAAAGACGGTTTATCAACCAGTTTGAAAGTGCGAAAACTGAGAAATTCGGCTCCCCAAAATTGGCCTTTTGATTTATCGGAAAAGATAATCAGTTGGAATAATCGAAACTCGTAGAATAGGGACTTCTTCTCCTTTATATTTCCATTGCTCATCGTTTCTTGAATGTTGAATCGAATTATTCATTAGTTCCTTAACGAGCAACCTAGCTACCTGTTGTACAATTACATAAGATTCAGATTCCGCAACATGATAATGATCGATCTCACCTTCCGCTTTAAAATTTGTACTCCTCCAACGCTTTCTTCGACTTCGAATAATTTAATTACTAATTCTATCAAAAATATTATTATTTTATGCGATGACCGCTATGTGTGGGGAAATACATTTTTGTTTTGGGCAGAGACCAGTCCGAATTGTTGCTAATTTTATCGAAATCAGTCCAGGCGTGCATAGGTGTATGTGCATTTGTCATGTCTACGCTTAATTAATTGATTTAAACAAGAGAGATTAAAAATAGTGAAGAAGGGTTACAATGATGTCTTGTTTTGTTAAATTACGTCATGATGATATAAAATTTTAGTGATCTGAATCAACGCGAAAGTCGAACATATGTATGTACTATGTATGTACCTAGTATGTATTTTGACATATATTTTAGAAAAGACAATGACCGATAAGTATTTTTTCTTTTCGAAAACAAATTCACAACGATTAAAATTTGATAGATTAAACATTTTTAGTCCCATAACTTTTTTATATTTTTTCACGGATTCTTATCAAAAGATAAAATTAAACCTTATCAGACAATTATGTATATTTTTGAATGAATGGTTATGAATTAACAATACAAGATAGTATTGGAAATTTATGAATCAACTCAAAAAAAAGGAAAAAATGCTAAAATGAAAATTTTATCAAAAAATATGTAAGAGAATGCTTTGAAATTTGTGTGAAGTCAATACCATCAATATCGATGCTTAAAATCTCCAACAGCAGCAGAATTTTTCACTATACATATAAATTAAATATAAAAAAATAATCTCATTTTTCGTTTCAGTGTTAGTGGTTTTTTTGACCACCGGTCCCCGGTTTTTCTAATTTGTGATCCAGCTTTGCTCAAACAAATAACAGTTAAGGACTTCGATCACTTCGCCAATCATCGACCACCAATTTTCGACGAAACAAATGATGGTCTTTTTGGCAATTCTTTAATTGTCTTGCGAAATGACAAATGGAAAGATATGCGCTCGACCTTAAGTCCCGTATTTACCGGTAGTAAAATGCGTCAAATGTTCGTCCTTATGAATGAAGTCGCAAAGGAATCCATAGATTTCTTAAAAACCGAATGTGAAAAAGAAAAGGAAATCGATTTCGATATCAAGGATTATTTGACGAAGTTCACAAATGACACAATTGCTTCAGCAGTTTTTGGATTGAAGGTTAATTCCTTTAAGGACGGGCAGAATGAGTTTTATCAGATGGGAAAGAGAGTGACAACTTTTACAACCATACAAAATTTGAAATTTTTCTTGTTCTCATCCTTTAGGCCCATTATGAAGGTACATTTTTGACAAAGAAACTCATAGAATTTTTCGTTAACAATAAATGAAAATAAATTTGTGTTGTTTTTTTTAAGTTGCTAAAAATCGAGCTGTTCAACAGAAAAGATACAGATTATTTCATGCGTCTTGTATTGGACGCAATGAAATACAGACAACAGAACAAGATTATGCGACCCGATATGGTCAACATGATGATGGAGGCCCAGGGAATCTTCATCAACAAGGAAGCTGATCAAAAACCAGCACCAGACAAAAAGTGGAGTGATGTCGAAATTGTGGCTCAGTTTTTCTTGTTTTTCTTTGCGGGTTTTGAGACAACTTCTGTAATGATGGCATTTGCTATCCTGGAACTCATGCAAAATCCCGATTGCCAGGAGAAACTTCGTCAAGAAATATTTGATGTGAAAGAAGCTCTCGATGGAGAACCTCTTTCTTACGAAGCTATTCAAGGCATGAAGTACATGGACATGGTTTTGTCTGAGACACTTCGAAGGTGGCCCCCAACTATTGCTGCCGATCGACAGTGTAATAAAGATTTCTCGTACAAGGATAATAAAGTAGACATAACTATCAGATCTGGTGATATAATTTGGATTCCAATAGTTGGTTATCACCTGGACGAGAAATACTTTCCAGATCCATTGAAATTCGATCCGGAGAGGTTTAGCGAAGAGAATAAGGCCAACATTAAGCCGTTTACATATTTGCCATTTGGAATTGGACCTAGGAATTGTATAGGTACGAGTGTTTTATTAATTTTAAGTACATCTTTTTAAACTGAATACCTTTTTTTTTTGTTCCCAGGAAACAGATTTGCTTTGCTGGAAGCAAAAGCTATGTTGTTTTATATTCTGAGCGAGTTCCGTATTGAGGCATCACCAAAGAGTACAATACCCATTGTTATAACAAAAAAAAGCTTTAATCTTGCACCCGAAGGAGGACATTGGGTAAAGCTTGTACCATTTCAGAAATGAATCCAATTGAACCTTAAATTGGTCAAATAATATTTTCTTGTGAATACATATTTATATAATTATAAACATAATTTCTCGAAAAAAAGTTCCTATCTTCTTAAAATTAAAAAAAATGTCAAAAAGGGGATTTTTGAGGTAAAGGGGGTATATATGTACATTATACATACAAATGTTAACGATATTGTAGACTGTAAATAAAACAAAAAGTTTTCTAAGAATTATCGATTTTTTTATTTAGAAAGAGAAAAGCGTAAGCCCTTTTAAATTCATTTAGCCAAGAGGAAATTACAATTATTTTACGCCAAAAAATGAATAAAAATCTTTACTAACTTCGTATTACAGTTTAAAAAAAGCTAAAGTGAAATGTTATCCCGATAACAGGAGTCTAAATGAGTATTCTGCAGAATATGTTTTACAAAGCTTAGTAAATCATAGTAGGTACTGAAGGTTCATATTTGCTAAAACAGATGTTTTAGCTTCTGTTTCGGATTTATTTTTGATTATTAAATGGGGTTTCGATTGAGCTCAGCAAAACGCATACAAACAAAATCATAAATCAGGTCGATATTTTGATGAGAACCTCTTTAATATTTCCATGGTGCCAATTCAGTTGTATTTCTTGCAAGAAATTAAAAAGCGCTATGGCAAAACTCTGCTCATTCATCCACAGGATATTGTCCACCTATTAAACTTAATTTTGCCAATGAAAAGACAGAGTTGATAAAGTCTCAGAAGTAAATTATTTAATTCAACAACAAATCAACAATTTAAAGATAAATAATGACAGCCTTAAGCATTTAGTGCTTTTATTATCTTTAACAACTTCTTCTCAAACCTTTTACATTTGCGCAGCAAAACCATCAGAAATGAACAATTCAATCGAACTTTAAAAAAAAAGTGGACCAAAAGCAATGACCTTTGTGTTAAGCCCCCCCCCTCAATCCTGGATCAGATTTATGGAAAGTCTCCTGAATATTGCTTATAGGCTGGATGTTAAAGTTTGTCAGGTTAGAGATCTAGAGGTCAGTAACATACCTCTATATTCGAATCGGTATTCGACTTTGATGCTAAATGTTTTGATATTTTTCTGACCTTCTTGTCATTTCAGATCCTCAAAGTGAATGTGTTCGGCAGCTAAGATACTGAGTATTTCATGCGTTCATCGCTGGACCAAATGAAGTACAGTTAACAAAGCAAGGTAGTGCGACCGGATATGATACAAACGATGCTGCAAACCAACGGTTTTTCTTTACGGGTTTTGAGAAAACTTTTGTAATGATAATACTATCCTGGAACTCATGAAAAACCACGACTGGCAGGAGAAGCTTCGTAAATAAGTCTGGAGAACTCCTGTTTTATACGGAACTCATCAGGGCATGAAGAACATTAATTGAATATGGTTATTTCTGAAACAAACATTCTCTAATCCGAACGAAATCAATCAGTTACCTTTGACTCAATACAAGTCAGTGATCGATTGTCCTTGATGTGTTTGAGATAAAAATCTGTTATATGGATTTATTTTGAAAAAAAACTTTTCTACACTTGTGAATGTTATTATCTTCAAAATAATATGCACTTCAAATCCTTATCTGTCCTAGTTCTTCAGATATGGGCAGCGATAAAAAGTGTTTAATTAATTTCTTTTCTATAAAATAGATACTATAAACCGTAAAAGCAATCAACAACGATAAATTTATGCATTTTATATTTTTTTGGCAAATAAATTTCACTTTAATTATTATCTTTATGTCTTTTATTTATGTACATATCCATAAAGGGTGATTCATCGTGAGGTTTGATTTACATATATTGTAAAAAAATAAAAGACGTACATTTTAAAATTTGTAATATTTCTTAAAAGAAGAATTCATGGAGTTTACTTTTTGAAAGTGGTCCATTCGGAAGATAAATAATGTTGGATTCCAAATCGTCAGTCGTAGTTGGCTTATTCCTAAAGACATGAGAGTTTATATACCCCCAAATAAAATAGTTCAAAGGTGTAAAATTTTACCTATTTACCCTAGCAAAAGATGAAAAGTGCTCACCATAATGATGATTGTACGGTTTGTAAACCCTTCTCGTTGAAACCAGAGCTCACCGAAACCTTGAAAGCTTGAATTTCAAGAAGTACTTAGTCCGTTAATATAGCGCGATAATGGCTATACCACTGACAGACGGTAACATTCTGATTTTCCACATTTTTCAAGAAATAAGGTTCAAAGATTTCCTCAGTCCATAAAAATACGATACCGTTGTTTTAATGGGTGTAACGGTAGTTCTTGATACTCATAGAATTTGCCAAATAAGACAATTTTATTTATTAACGCATCCATTGAGCAAGAAATAGGCTTCATCACTGCACTAAATTTAACAGAACGCTGATTTTACTAATTTGGAAACGTTGATGTATTGGAAGTCTTTTCATGATGACTTGCAAAACTATAGGTACTGAACAAAAATGACAAATCAGTTTGATAGAAGTCACACATGATTTTTCAAAAAAATTCTATACAAATAATTTTGACCTGAAAATCTTCAGGACGAGAAGTGCTTTTGACTTCAAATGTATTGAATTTTCTTCAAAAATAATAATATTCTAATATTATATAAATTACGTGTCACGTTGTTTGTCCACGATGGACTCCAAAAATACTTTTTCTACGATTTTATTTTTTTGAAAAATAGGATAGCTTGCATCTCAATTTATGATGGCAATATTATTTTATTGCAAATTATTTGTCTATTATTTGACAATCACAATTATCTGTTAGCTCCAAACGATTTTTTGACTGGATTAAGTAAGTATTCAATAGATGGCGCTATGTCAAACGTTCAACGTTTAATAGATGGCACTATGTCAAACGTCCAAACGTTTCTATTAACTACAATTTTTAATAGCATATGTTAAAGTATAGATTAAATTTTAATGTAAAACATGGTCAATGTTTAATCCTAAAAAATACATTTTACCGGGGTAAAAAATAGCCTTCATATTATATTTATGTATTTCAAATATAACTAGTTGATGTATTTATCAACGCTAACACCAAAAATGGAAAAAGTGAAATTCACTGTATTTTGGTTCACTATACAAAATAAATTTAACCTATACTTTAGCCTCAGCAACATGTGGTGGTTATGCTATCAAGTTGTAGCTTATATGGAACGTTTAGACGTTTGACATAGGGCCATCTATTGAATTCTTAACTTACTCAATCCAGTGCACAGATGTCGCTATCTGATAAAATCGTTTGGAACTAACAGATAATTGTGACTATCAAATAATAGACAAATAATTTGCAATAAAATAATATTGTAATCATAAATTGAGATGTAAGCTATCCTATCTTTTAAGTTGGATCAAACTGCACGCGGTGTGCAAATTTGATTAAAATCGGCTAAGTAGTTTAGGAGTCCATGGCGGACAAACAACGTGACACGGAATTTATATATATTAAGATTAAGATTACGAAATTCACCGGGCCATCTAGGAAAAAACTTGTATTGGAAATCCATAGCTTCAGTTTCTACATTAAATTGGGGCAAGACGAAGTTTGCCGGGCCCTCTAGTACATACATATATAAAAGGTTAAAAAACTCCAAAGATATGTGTGATGACGTTTAAATCGAAAACATCGCTTTCTTACAAGATACAGGCAAAAACAAAAAGATCAGAAGTCACATAAATTACCAAATTTAGTTCAGCTGAAATTTTCAAATTGGACAGCTAATTTTTTATATTATTCAATTTATTATTGCATACAAAACCAAAGTCGTGAAAGTTATCATTCAGCATCTCTTAATTACATTATTATTATTCTTGTACTGTTTTAAAATTTGTATTTTATTTTTTTTTATAATTTTAAATTTGAAGTAGGTACTTGTGAAACTAAGAACAAATAGGAACCACCCTTATGCTCTAATCTAACTATTCAGTGCCAAGTTTAATGGTCACACCAAAGACTGACGTCTGATAAGCTTTTCGTTACGAGTATAAGTAGGTGCTTGTCTAACGTTAGAAGCTTCAATTCATTATTGGATCCAGTTAATTTAGTATAAGTTCTACAGACGTCGAAGGCGGTTAAACGAGCTTTAAAGAAAAAAATAGATCGGTTTGTTTTGACTAATAAAATATTAGTTTATTTTTTTTTTTGGTTTTTGAATTAATTTTTGTGTGTTAGATTTAATTTTATACGAGTAATGTTAATCGAGTTCATAATTCTGTTGGGCTTAGCCCTGTTTATGTTTTACAAATGGTCAACTGCAAATTTTGACTTTTTCGAAAAGATCGGAATTCCTTACGACAAACCGTTTCCGTTATTCGGCAGTCAAAAGGACATGGTTCTGCGAAAGTGTTCTATGTATGATAATATAAATAGACTTTATAAACAATTCAATACGAGGTAAGTATTTTATTTTAGATAAATTAAAATATAATATTTAAATTGTTTTAATTGTCAGTGGGCTTTGGATTTGTGGTTTTAATTAATAAATTGCGTGATATTAATTTTATTGTGACAGTGACAATGAAGATGATGCATTATGTCATAAGTGCAGTATTCACCAGTTAAACTGGTTTATTGATTTCAGACACTCATTTGTGATGGTTCTCTAAAAATGCTTAAATCTCGATTCATATTTGAGTGCGGAATTGATATGGTTTGCATTTTTATTATTTATTTATGTACATATCTCTCATGTCTATACGCTTAATTAAATATGTATTTTGTATGAACAAGTGAATGATAGTGAGAAATTTTTCAGGAGTGATGGAATTTTGAACTTCAATTTATAAATTCATTTTAAACTTTAAGCTCATCAATAAAAACATTGGGATATTCGTTGGATGCATATAACTGTCACATAAGGTATTTCAATCTTTTACATTATACAAATAAAATCATGGGAATGAGATGAAAATGCTAAAATTCAAAGTGTATCGCGGGTGTTTTTTTAGAAATTTTGTGCGACGTAGTTTTGTATTGAAAAGGGAAATCCTAAGATAATTTGTGACTTGAAATTTTTTTATTTTAAGATTTTTTACGTATACATTTTACTAGAACTATGTAGTTTTGTGAAAGGAAATTCTCAAACAATTGCACTGAATAGCAATTTCGAATAGCATTGTCATTTGAGAATTAAAATGCAAAAATGGGATGTTTGAAATTTTCTAATAAGTAAAGTTATATTCTCCAAACAACAATTTATTAAATTCATTCAAAATTTGTACGCAAAAAAACGATGTTTGGCATATTATAGTTTTTGAAGTTGGAATTAGTTTATGGTAAAAGGTTGTGACGAATAATAATAGATAAACTCAAATTTCATTGATAAAAATCATTAAAAATAAGACAGCCACAAGTCCTACAGGAAGTCGCTATCGCTATCGCTGATGGTTCTATGATCTTTATTTCTTGATTAAAAAACTGATAATAAATATGTTATTTTTAATATGTTTTCATTTAAAATTGATCAAAACAATATCTAATCAGCTGTGTGCCGCAGTTATGATAAAGCATTTAAATGACTAAAAAAAAGTATAAAAATACTTGACAAATTTTTTTGCGTTAAGCGAGCGTGTTGTGATTACAGATTCAGCTTGATTGAACTGATAAGCATTCTGGAATACTATAGATGTAAATGCAGTAAATATCTATAAAATATCAAAAAAATGTTTCATAAGTGCAACAAAAAGTAAATTCACCTTGTAGCATTTATCAACTTATTTAAAAAAAAAAAACTCATTTAGATTAATTAATTAGATTAATTTGGTCCTTTCCACAAAATAGTTGAAGGTGCTAATTATAAATGGGAACTTAACAAAAAAACGTCAACAATTTCCAAACGAACTAATCTAAATCCGACGCACAAATAAATGTCATACAATGGCTTCATAAATTTTCAAATTTTGAAAAAAAAACAAAAATGGTTACAATGTTTTTTGACCTTGAATAAAAATTTTTGCAGATGTAGGATCGTCGGGGACTTTTGACATTTTATTTATAATGATGTATTTAACGTCTGTGCCAATTTTCAGCTCTATGCGAATTTTGTCTAGGTCAAATGTCTATTTTGACTGGACTATTTGGTAAATTTCGACATGATAAAATAAAGTTTTAGTGATCGGATACTATCGGGTACTCGAACATATTTTCGAAAAGGAACACAAAAAAAAAGATTTTATAAATACAAAGATAAGAATTTGATAAGTGATTAATTTATTTGAAGCTTTTTCAATAATTTAAATAGTCTCATAACTTTTTAAACGTACATATGTATGTACATATATATTTATTTATTTCTTATCCGATATTATTATAAAAAATCGCGCACTCGCAGAGAATTTAAACTTTATCAGACAATTGTTTTCTTGAATGAATGGTTATGAATGAATGATAATAGATAACACACTATTGGTGCTTTCGACTGGTTGTCTAGAAGTTTTCTGAATCCCGAAAATTGACAGTTCTTCTTCTCGAATTCAGAATCGGCTAGAAGCACTATTCCAATGAAACAATTGAAGTGTCAAATCTTTATTAAAATCAAATTTGACACATACAAAAGTAAATAAACTTTAGAATCGATTATATCTGTGGCAGAGTGACATTTACAAGTGTCACATTGTCAGGAAGCGTGTACGAGTTTAGAAGTGTGATGGCATTAGGCAGAATTGGCGTAAAAAAAGAAAAAACACATATGTATGTATGTATGTATATTGACATAAAATGTTAACTCAATAAAAAGTTTACTTTCATTTTTTTTAAATTATAAAATGTGAACACTTGCTTAACTTAACTCTTATGCTTTTGGCTAAAAAAAAACTTTCAGAAAAAATCACGACTTTCAACAATATGTTAATATGTATAATGTAATTGTAATAATTTTAAAAAATAGTTAAAGAAGTAATTTGACACTTATAAGACCTGAAAATTTAAGCGAGTAAAAGGAGACTGGAGAAATGTCGATTAAAAATATTCAACTACATATTTCACAAGACCTGATTTCGTGAAATTTCTAGCTTCTACGATATTGGCTAGCTTTTTTGAAGGCCTGTATTTCAGGAACAACTTGCTCTTGAGAGTATCGAAGAATTAAGTGACGTGTATGCCCTCGAAAAACCAAGTAAACAATTAAAGATCTTGAATTTAAAGTTTCTATAACTCTATTGAGGGGATGTCGAAAATTGGCTGACGTTGCAGTGTCTAAAGACCGTGTCTATAATAAGTAGAATCCAATTGAAACCTTATCTGATGAGGCTCATATGTAAACGAAATTCATTCATTCTATAAAAGTAGGCAGGTACCCATTTTAATCTATAAATAAAATATCTCCGATTTCATTCTTTAGTGTTTAAGATCAAACAAAACTTTCGAGTTAATGTTTTTTATTAATAAAAATGTAGGTCTTATTATTGAAATGCAAATGATGTGATTTATAACGATCTAACGAAAAGCTTTTCAGATGAGATTGTCGGACATCTAAAGCTCAATTGGTGCGAGGCACTTCGCCTGAACATTTTTTATATTTATTAATAATTGTTGATATTTGTTTGTGTTACTTAAGCTTTGCGAAAGTACTATTTTTAATTTATTGTTTAAAAATAATGATTGTGTTAATAAATATGTATGTGAGATTGTTTATGTTTGTTATTGTTATTTGAACGTGAATAAGGTTCAAAGTTTTTAAACGTCTATATAATTAAGCTTGACTGTATTTTGCTATTGTTTTTTTTTTTTAAGCGCTTAAAATTAAATAATACTTCATCAAATATCAAAATGGGAAAATAATTGTTAATAAATGTTAATAAAAACAATTATGATGGGTTTAGCTTATAGGTACATATGTACATAAATATATTAATGTATGGTATCTTTAATTGGCCCATACTCTAAGCATGAAATCGGGGGGTAAGTTATTTGTCTACAATTAAGTTTGAGTGTTCTCCGTTGATCGAATTGAATATTTGGTGACCATTCTACGCAGTGCACAACCAAACGAGTGGGTTATGTTCATTATTGTATGCAAGGCAAATTATAAAGGATTACGCAAACTTCTCAACAGGCCGCACCGATATCCGTAGCTGGTCTCCAAGGTGTAGAGTCTCTAGTCGATAGAATAATGTAGGTAAGGGAAGTCGGCAAATTAGATCCGTAACTTCGGGATAAGGATTGGCTCTGAAGATTGAGATAGTCGGGCTTGAATTGGAAGCAATAACATGGTTTATGTACTCGTTCTGGGTAAATAAAAATTCTTAGGAATTTTGTTCCCCGGATAGTAGTTTTTAAGTCTTAAGCTATATTATATTATATGTATCGCAAGGTATGAATACATATGTATATTCTTTTAATTTATAACGAATATCAATTAACAATCAATTCAGAACTGACACGGACTTGGGGAATCCGACTTTCTAATTAAAACAAAGCATTGTGATGGCCCTAACGGGTGTTGCGTTGACACAATATGATTTCTGCCCAGTGCTCTGAATGTCAAAGTGAAGAAATTCAAGTAAGCGCGGGTAAACGGTGGGAGTAACTATGACTCTCTTGGATCCCTGGGGTTACCAGCCCCTTCGATCTGTCTAATGTTGGTCCAGTAAACTATATACAGCCTCGGATAAATATAAATAGTCTAGAGCCAACAGACTCTAGAAACCAACATCTTCCACCCACCCAACCCCTACCCCGCAATTCCAGTCACTTAGAGCACATATGCAACATATGTAATAGGCAATTCAGTACTACGACCGGCCTGGGCGTTCATAAAAGAAGAACTCATCCCAACGAACTTGATAACGAAAGACTCAGAGTCGATGTCAAGCTTCGTTGGTCGCAAGAGGAAACAAAAATGCTCGCTAGGATGGAGATAGAACTAGAAAGGTTAGGTGTACGCTTCATCAACATGGAGCTACACAAATTTTTCCATAATAGATCTCTAGAAGCAATTAAAAAAGAAAGGCAGAAACCTTCCTACCGAGAATTAGTTAACACCTACAGAAATGAACAAGCCCCACCCGTTGGGTTAGATACCTCTAATGCTGAAGAAGGAGAACAAAACGATCTCCAAAGTCTCTACATCTATTTCGCAAATTCCAATTCCCCTGATTTGGATAATACCCTAGACAGAACCTTTAGTGAAATTATAACGAGAGCCCTAGCCTAGGAAATTTTTTCATTGAAAATTTCCACACTAGACCCTCTAACAATAGTCACAATAATAGACACAGAAATAGGACCCCACCGAGAAACAATAGGCAAAAGAGAAAATTAGAATATCGTCTCATACAGAAGAACTTTAAAAAGCATCAGAGTCGTTGTATTAAATCCATTCTAGCAGGACCCAGCTTAGGTAGGACCCCTCCTGAAAATATTATGCTCCCTTATTGGGAGAATATTATGTCTAGAGACTCTACGTCAAAGCCCCAGGACCTGGTAGCGCCCAATACATTAGACTCCCTTTCGCAACCTGTCACTGCTGATGAAATTAAAAATTCCAGACCATCGATATCCACATCACCCGGACCCGATGGAGTGACAGCCAAAGTATGGAGAAAAATTCCAATTGAGACGGTTAGGAGAATCTTCAACCTCTTCCTGTGGTGTACCAAAGTTCCACAACATTTATACATGTCTAGAACAACGCTTATACCGAAAACCCCTGACTCGAAAGAACCACGCGAGTTTCGCCCAATCACTGTCTCGTCCATCATAATCAGACAGTTTCATAACATCTTAGCGAAAAGACTGTATAATGCAGTGGAACTTGACCAACGCCAGCAGGCTTTCATTGCGTCTGATGGATGTGCCAAAAACATCAGCCTTCTTGACCTTCTACTCCGATACCAGCACCTTGCTTCATCCAACTTTTATTTGGCTTCAATTGATGTCGCCAAGGCATTCGATTCTGTGTCCCACCCGACAATAAATAGGGACACTTCGATCCTATGGGGCTCCATCTAGTTTTGTAGACTATGTAGACACTCTATATAAGTCTTCAACAACTAAGTTAGTGAGTACCGATGGGACATCAAACCAAATTAAAGTTAAGAGCGGAGTTAAGCAAGGCGACTCCCTTTCACCAATTTTGTTCAACCTGGTTATCGACAGGCTTCTCAAATCTCTACCTTCGGAAATTGCGGCAAACATAGGATCGGCTCCAGTTAATGCACTCGCATTTGCTGACGATCTTATCTTATGCGCAACAACTCCACAGGGCCTACAGAGAATTCTCGAACACACCCTTGAATTTCTTACTTCGTGCGGCATGCATGTCAATGCATCAAAATGCTGCACTATTAGTATTAAAGGACAGGGAAAGCCGAAAACAACAGTGATCGGGCAAAGGAATTTCTCGATAGGTAATCAACAATTACCAGCTCTCAAAGGCACTGACACCTTGCGTTACCTAGGTATAGAATTTTCACCCGATGGTAGGAATAAATTTAGAAACCCCGACTTAGAGTCTAAACTAATTAGAATAACCAAAGCCCCACTTAAACCTCAGCAAAGATTGCATATATTAAGATCAGTGTTAATTCCTTAGCTTTACCACCAAATAACGCTAGGAAATTGTCAAATAGGAGTATTAAATAAAATTGACAGACAGAATAAGGACAGAGGTAAGGAAATGGTTAGACTTGCCCAAAGATGTCACCATTGCATATTTTCATGCACCAATTGACCAAGGTGGTCTTGGAATTCCGGCCGTAAGGTTTACGGCGCCTCTAATTCGCGTCAACAGGTTAAAAAGAATTAGTCTCCCCAATCTTGACAATGTAGTAATCGCAAACACATTCCTCGCGAAGGAAATTGACACTGCACTTAGGCGTCTGCAGGTAGGCAATACTAGATTAGATTCAAAAGTCCTAGTTGAAAAATACTGGGCGAATAAATTATATTCATCCATCGACGGTTCTGGTCTCATGGAGGCCTCTGGACATGGACAATCACATAGATGGGTAAGAGAACCTACGAAACTTCTCTCTGGTCGTGACTTTATTCACTGCTTAAAAACGCGTATCAATGCGCTTCCGACCAGATCAAGAACGTCTAGAGGTCGACCCTCTATTGATAAGAACTGTAGAGCAGGCTGTCCCAAGCAGGAAACTTTAAATCATGTCGTTAAGCAATGTAATAGAACACATGATGGCAGAATAGATAGGCATAACTCAGTTGTTAACTTCCTGAAAAGGTATGCAAATTATCTTGGCCTTCAAACTGGGGGAGTAGACGTGTTTTTAAATCGCTCCGGGTTATTTATTAAATTTTGTTAGAAATATTTGTTATTTAGCTTTAAATTTTGCTCAGTAGTTTTTTTAATTGTATCCCTTCATTTTCATGTAAAAATCTTGTGTTAATTCAATAAAATAATAGTGTAATTAATAGTTTTCAATTCTCAATTTTTCTTTCACTTGCATTAAATTGACCTCGTAAAACATCCCTACAACTTACTCTCGACCATTAACATTCTTTTCAAAACTGTTCTTCTCAACCGTCTCATAATAAACTCCGCCCATTTTAAAGAAATATTCAGTGGAACTAACTTTTTCACCCAAATGGACATCTTCCACATCAGCGAAGTTTGAATTTTAATATCTCTGTGAATTAGAGTGTATGTACTTCACCAAACACACTACATTCCGCAAACTTAAGGCGATCAAACTCTCCTCAGAGCATATTCAACGTGCTTAGGCTCTGCTCAGTGCTCTGGTCAGAGCTAAAAAAGTAAAACGCATTGTATTATTGTGTCTGTGCAAATAAAACAACGCCACCTATCTGTGGATTTAAGCGACATAACTAAAAACTACTTGTATTTATAGGGGTTTTTCTTTTTAAATTCTGAGCCTAAGCATTTCGAGTATGTATGCTTTGAGTAATGTTCTCTGGTTTATTTATAAACTGTACTGAAGTCATTTGAGACGATATAACAATAATGGCTCCGATTGAAAAAAAAACACAAATTGAGCACTCTGATACGAGTATGTCTGGATTTTAAAATATCAGCTCAGTTCTCTGCTCTGAGCTTAAACTGTATGCGCCTTGTGTCACACGAAAAGGACTATCGTTTCCACTAAAAAATGTTGCATTTGGTAAAATATTTCAGTTATTGAAACATCTTTGAGTTTAAAGTTCAAAGCTATGATATGACAAATCTTCCAAAAGTTTCGCTCTTGTCAGTGCTACATCAGCTTAATGCTTTGCACCTGGCCGCGTTCGTTTCGCAATCCAAGAGGCTATCTGAGATTATTTGGGATATGTTTGTCATCGACCGAAATAGGAAATATTTTCGCTCAAAATATGAGTAAGAACAGCTGACAAAATGAAAATTAAAATGTTTACTGGGGTTCGTTATATTTCTTAATTTTCAATTTTTAAAATGCATAAAAAAAACTCTTTGGGAACTGTTTTTCAAGCTGGATAGCTAAGTACACCGAAAATTTTGGAATACCTTGAGATTTGGTTTTGACAACAGATGATTTTGTTCATCAGCTGTTTTTTTTTCCTATGCGATGACATTAACACCGGGAAGTTTTGGATTGATCGCCGAACACGACCATTGATTTGAAATGTATGACGTAAATTCATGTGTATAGCGTTTTTTTATTTTAGTAGTGTCACTGGTGTCAATGTTGTAAATGCAGACTCTTCGCATTAAAAAATATAAAACCTCAAATTTTTCGTTTCAGTGTTAGTGGTTTATTTGACCACCGGTCCCCGATGTATCTTATTTGTGATCCAGCCTTGCTCAAGCAGATAACAATAAAAGACTTTGATCATTTCGCCAATCATCGACCACTCTTCGATGGGAATGATGGTGGTCTTTTTAGCAATTCGTTGATTGTCTTGCGAAATGACAAATGGAAAGATATGCGCTCGACCTTAAGTCCCGTATTTACCGGTAGTAAAATGCGTCAAATGTTCGTCCTAATGAATGAAGTGGCAAAGGAATCCATAGATTTCTTGAAAACCACATGTGAAAAAGAAAAGGAAATCGACTTCGATATCAAAGATTATTTGACGAAGTTCACAAATGACACAATTGCTTCAGCAGTTTTTGGATTGAAGGTTAATTCCTTTAAGGACGGGCAGAATGAGTTTTATCAGATGGGAAAGAGAGTGACAACCTTAACTGCTTTACAGAATTTGAAGTTTATCTTGTATTTAGTCTTTAAGCCCCTTATGAAGGTAAGTTTTCGACACAAACTCTTACAATTTTTCGCTGATTGTGTTGTTGTTGTTGAAGTTGCTGAAAATCGAGCTGTTCAATAAAAAAGATACAGATTATTTCATGCGTCTTGTATTGGATGCAATGAAATACAGACAACAGAACAAGATTATGCGACCCGATATGGTCAACATGATGATGGAGGCCCAGGGAATATTCATCAACAAGGAAGCCGATCAAAAACCAGCAACAGACAAAAAGTGGAGTGATGTCGAAATTGTGGCTCAGTTTTTCTTGTTTTTCTTTGCGGGTTTTGAGACAACTTCTGTAATGATGGCATTTGCTATCTTGGAACTCATGCAAAATCCCGAATGCCAGGAGAAACTTCGTCAAGAAATCTTCGATGTGATAGAAGCTCTCGATGGAGAACCCCTTTCTTACGAAGCTATTCAAGGCATGAAGTACATGGATATGGTTTTGTCTGAGACACTTCGAAGGTGGCCCCCAACTATTGCTGCCGATCGACAGTGTAATAAAGATTTCTCGTACAAGGATAATGATGTAGACATAACTATCAGATCTGGAGATACAATTTTGATTCCAATAGTTGGTTATCACCTGGACGAGAACTACTTTCCAGATCCTTTGAAATTCGATCCGGAGAGGTTTAGCGAAGAGAATAAGGCTAATATTAAACCTTTTACATATTTACCATTTGGACTTGGACCTAGGAATTGTATAGGTAGGAGTGTTCTATTGATTTTAAGGACATCATTGAACTGAATACCGTTTTCTTTTCTTGTTCCTAGGAAATAGATTTGCTTTGCTGGAAGCGAAAGCTTTGTTATTTTATATTCTCAGCGAGTTCCGTATTGAGGCATCTCCGAAGAGTACCATACCCATTGTTTTATCAGCAGCAGGCTTTAATCTTCAACCAAAGGGTGGATACTGGGTGAAGCTAGTGCCATTCGAAAATTAAATCCAATTGAACATCACATTAATGTTAAATGAAGATATAAAATGTTCCTTAATATGTTAAATATACAACACGATTGGTTTATATGAAAACTATAAGAAAAGTCAAAATAGTCATTACTCATTATAATACATACGAACAAAATTTCTCATAAGAATGGGTTTTTATTGGGGAAGAGGTTTGCAGGATCGTGAGACTTTAGGGTGTATTCGTTGATATTTATTTTGTATACTTCGTGTGCACTTCAAAATGTAAGCATTTTGCAAATTACAGAACAAACATTTTTACATGAATATGAGTAGGTACATACATATGTATGTATATACTAAACATATACTATGTACATAAATATATTCCAAAAATAACAATTATTTAATTTTTAAATCATAACACATAAAGGCAATTGTTCTCCCTAAATAAATGGCCTTTTTAATTTATTGTAATAATTCGAACAAAATATTGAAGCACGATTATGGAACTGCCCCCTAGAGTTTCCGTAAACTTTTTTCCACAGTTTGTACCTTCTCATTCAAAAACAGCTTTATCCCAAGTTTCGCAGCAAATTCAATAGTGAGGAAAACTCTAAACCAACTCGGTCTACATTTTCATGTATTTTTCAACTTAACTATTACAAATTTTTTAAGCACACTTCAATTAATAGGTCTGTTCCAAGTGTGTGAAAATCACCGAAAAACTGTGAAAAGCTGTTCCAAGTTCCAATTGAAGACTGTCAAACACCAGTATTGAGTTCCAAATCGAGTCGTCAGACTCTCTTGAGAACCCTATTAGTAACAGTTTTAACAAATCCATTTTTAATTAATTTTAAACAATTAGAAACTTTCGAATCAAATTTGTTGAAATGATTTTTGTTGACATTTTTTTTTTGACGTTTCGTAGAGTCTGTGAAATGTCGTCCCACTTCGTTGTGCACAGTTTCTCTCTCGCTGAGAGAATTTTACCCCCACTCCTTAAAAAAATGTGTACTGTGAATTTCTGTGCCCAAAATACTTGGAACAGACCTAATGTAGGGCACTCTCTATGCGTCTCAATAAAGCAAGGCCCTGATGTGTATGAACTATGAACTATTAAAAATGGTCAATCTTTGTTATTTTTTTTTGTTTCATGTAAATATGTAAAGTATTCAATTTTGATACAACATTTAAAATTTCACGCAAACTTTAATATTCCTAAAGCTTTCCTTACTTAACTGCCATTCATGCGCCTGCTTTGCTTTTTTACAGCTACGGAGTCGGAATATCCTAAGTATGAAAAAGGGTTCTAAGGTTTACAAAATATCTCATTAAAAAGCCTAAATTTTTGTGATCTATCATTTACAGTATTTTCGGCATCTTTGACCAACGCAATCCGGTCTACGTAATCCGTGATCCAGAACTAGTCAAGCAAATAGCTGTCAAAGACTTTGATCATTTTATCAATCATCGTGAAGTTTTCAATGAAAATTTCGGGGGTCTTTTTGGAAAATCTCTGTTTTTCATGAGAAATAACAAATGGAAAAATATGCGTCACACTCTGAGTCCCGTTTTCACCGGCAGTAAAATGCGTCAAATGTTTGTTCTTATAAACGAAGTTGCCAAAGAATCGATGAATTTCTTGAAGGAAAAATCTGAAAATCACGAAGAAATCGATTTTGAGATCAAAAACTACTTCACGAAATTCACAAATGACACAATTGCGTCGGCGGTTTTTGGTTTAAAGATTAATTCCTTCAAGGACGAATGCAATGAGTTCTATTTGATGGGAAAAAGATTTACCACCCCAACAACTCTTCAGAGCATCAAGTTTTACATGTATCTCAACTCGAAACACTTGACCGAAGTGAGTTCATCTAATTGATTCTTATAATTTATAGCGAGTGTACCGCAAATCTCATTTATCCTTAAAGTTCTTGAATGTCCAAATGTTTAGCGAAGCCGATACTAACTACTTCCTCCGCCTTGTGCTAGACACCATGAAATACAGGGAAAATAACAACATAATCCGCCCGGATTTGGTACACATGTTAATGGAAGCCAGGAGGACATTCACGAAGAATGGGGAAGAGTCTGAAAACTCAGTGCAGTGGACCGATGAGGAAATTGTGGCACAGTTCTTCCTATTTCTCTTCGCTGGTTTTGAGATAACTGCATCGATGATGGCGTTCGCTGCTAGTGAACTTATGCAGAATCCCGATTGCCAGGAAAAACTTCGTGAGGAAATTTTCGAAGTGAAAAAAGCCCTCAACGGAGAGCCCCTTTCTTACGAAGTTCTTCAGGGCATGAAGTATATGGACATGGTGGTATCTGAAACTCTGCGACGATGGCCGCCAACGGTCATAACTTTCCGCCACTGTAACAAGGATTTCTCGTATAAGGACGATGACGTGCATGTTACCATCAAAGCTGGGGAAACAATTGGTATACCCATAGTTGGCTTCCATCTGGACGAGCAATATTTCCCGAATCCACTGAAGTTCGACCCGGAGAGGTTTAGTGACGAAAATAGAGGCAACATTAAGCCATTCACATATCTGCCATTCGGGGTCGGACCAAGAAGCTGTTTGGGTACATTTAAGTGTTTGATTCGATGGTGTGTGAATTGATAGACTGTTCTATTTTTTAGGAAGCAGATTCGCCCTTTTGGAGGGTAAGGCTATATTGTTCCACATTTTGAGTGAATTCCGTATCGAACCTTCACCTTGGAGCAGAGTTCCAATTGTTTTAGAGTTTGCCGGATTTAATCTTTTGGCAAAGGGTGGTTCCTGGATGAAACTAGTGCCGCTGGAAATGGTGCAGTAGTGAAAATGACAGTATCACTTTATTGAATGACGTGTTTAGTGTTTCAAGCAATAAATATACTTTATTTGTCCTTTTTTTATTTGGAGTTTTCTTTTAAAATATGGAAATAGGTTGGTATAAAAACTCCTCAGTGGGCCGACCCGACACACGTCTAAAGATTTTACTTCACAGTCAAGAAGGAAATCAGGTCCTTGGCTATTTTTTTGAAAAGCTCCTTTAGAACTTTTAGAAACGACTCTTATTAACAGTTAAATAATACAAGGCAAAAACTAATTTGAAATTTCCCGTTCTTGTCACTTTTTAGTATCGCTGGAATCTTCGATCAACGCAACCCTACTTTCATAATCCGTGATCCGGCCCTTTTGAAGCAAATCACCATCAAGGATTTTGACCATTTCATCAATCATCGCCAAGTTTTCTCTGAGGATGATGATGAACTATTCGGGAATGCTTTGTCCAACTTGCACAACGAGAAATGGAAGGCCATGCGATCGACACTGAGTCCGGTCTTCACTGGCAGTAAAATGCGTCAAATGTTTGTCCTTATCAACGAAGTGGCCCATGAATCTATGAAGTATCTAAAAAAGGATGGAAAGACCGAAATCGATTTTAATATCAAGGACTATTTTACACATTTCACCAATGACGTCATTGCTTCGGCGGTTTTTGGACTGCAAATTAACTCGTTTAGGGATGAGGACAACGAGTTCTATCAGATGGGCAAGAAAGTGACACGTTTCAGTTTTTGGCAGAACTTGAAGTTTATTCTATTTGGAAACTTTAAGTACATCATGAGGGTGAGGTTATAGTTTTCTGAGTCAATTTAAGTGATTTCTGAAGATTATTTTTTCTTTAGGCCTTTAAAATTAAGCTCTTTGATCAAAAATACGCCACCTACTTCACCCGGCTGGTTCTGGATGCAATGAAGTATCGTCAAGAACACAAAATTATCCGACCCGATATGATCAATATGATGATGGAGGCGAAGGGCCTGTTCATCGATAAGGAGCCAAACGAAATGCCAACAATCGCTCGGGAATGGTCAGACAATGAAATTGTCGCACAATTCTTCGTCTTTTTCTTTGCGGGCTTTGAGCCAACTGCGGTGCTCATGTCATTTGCTGCGCATGAGCTTATGGTAAATCCTGATGTCCAGGATCGACTTCGTCAAGAAATCCAGGAAGTCAAGGAGAACCTCAACGGAAAACCACTTACTTATGAGGTTCTCCAAGGCATGAAATACATGGACATGGTAGTTTCAGAGACTCTTAGAAGATGGCCTCCAGCTGTTGTTACCGATCGTCAATGCAACAAGGACTATCATTATAAGGACGATGAAATAGATGTGACCATTAAGGCTGGCCAACATCTCTGGATCCCGATAGTTGGGTACCATATGGATGAGAAGTACTTCCCAGATCCGTTGAAATTCGATCCAGAGAGGTTTAGTGATGAAAATAAAGGAAGTATTCAACCTTTTACGTACCTGCCTTTTGGAGTCGGTCCAAGGATTTGCATTGGTAAAAAGGATTTCTTAATAAAAATAAAACAAGTTAATTACTTTACTCTTTTGTTTCTAGCCAATAGATTTGCTCTTATGGAAGTTAAGGCAATGCTGTTTTATCTTGTTGGTGAATTTGAAATAAAACCGTCGCCAAACTCTTCTATACCCATGGTCTTGAAAGCAGGAGTTTTCAACCTAGCACCGAAGAAAGGGTTCTGGACTAAGCTGATTCCATTGAAAACCTAGAGGCTCATTTTTGTCATAGTTATTTTCGTTGTTTAGTTGTTAACAGTCGTTTAAAATTGGCTTACAAAAGTATTATATTGTTACTCATAAAACTTTGATTCGTTTTTGAAAGGTTGATGTTAAAAAAAAATAAAATTTATAGTCATAGTCTGTGAGATAGTCGTGTTTAACTCTGAAGATGCCACTTTGGACTTGCAAGGCAATTAATGAACAAGGATTTCAAAAACTGTAAGCAACAAATTAAGTATTTACGTCCAATTTGTAATACATCAACATTTATTATGATATCAATTTGTTTTACATAAAGTAATTTGATTAATAAGTACGATTTGAACTAAAATTCCAAGAAGAATTGTTCTCAAAAAGAACAAGTATTGTTAGATATTATTATTGGTAATCTTTAGCTACAAATTTCATTCACTAATATAACTGCAAATGAAGTTGGTTTAGATTTTTACTTCCTATTGAATTTCCAGCAAAACTTTGGATGAAGGCGGATTCTGTTTTTAGATCTCCTGCCCACAATAAATCTAATCTATGAAGGCAAAACAAAAACTATGGAAATAAGTTGCCTGCCCAATACAATTATCTTAATTCAATAAAATGAGTAGAGAACATTTAATATAAATTTACAGTGCAGCCGAAGTATAAAAAAATAATAAATTGTTAACGAAATCTGCCAACATTTTATTTATTGTTTGCACTATTTAACTGCCTCCTATATTTCACAATCCGCAACTCTATGTTCACTTAAATACATAAGTTTACTGACTAGACTACTGATTTAACATTGTTAACTTATCAATATCATCCGTTAATGTTGTTTTAGTATGTATATACCCCGGCGCGGAGCGGTGGTGTTTAAATTGGATTGACGGTATCAGAAAGAACAAAACTACTGCATACTTTTAAACGGATCAAAAAATTGTAATGTATGAACATTTTATAGGTTTAACAATTTAATATGGCGATGAATCACTTAATATTCATTGATATATTTTTCAGTAATATGACGTAGCTATTATTGGGAAAGCCCCACTTTTTTGCATTCAACTTTGATAAAAGAAATTAAATTTAATCAACACATTTTAAAACCAGAAAAACTAAATACAAGTTAGTGTACAAGATTAGACTTCCTCATTCCACAATAGAAAACAACATATTGTAACATGGTAGAATCAAAAGAAAGTACTATCTGTGAAAGATGAAACACCGTTAGTGTTTTGAATTTTGAATTTTGATCAAAAGAAGCTAAACAATAAAATGAGTTTACGTCTTCTTAAGTATTCCATATTAACTAAAACAATCGCGCAAAAGTTTTGTCGTACTTAGAAATCATAAATTGGTAACATTGCCGTAGCATCATACTATAGTACCAATTTGTCAGTTGGACAGTTTTAAAGGAAAAGGTTCGTTTATGAACGTGTCTCGTGTGTATGAGTTTAGTGCTGTCAAACTTTCAAATTTTTAGTTAGTAGACTCAAGACTGTATATAAAATTTAGCATAATGCTAATATTTTTACATAACTCGTACATATGTACTGTACATTACATATATATTCAACATTAAACTATGCAGTACCGTTTTTCGTTGGTTTAATGACAGTATTGAAGTCATAGGTTTGGCCCATGGCAGAAAAAGAGGTCAAAATCAATTAACGTATAAACTAATATTTCTTTAAAAAATCTTATGTCGTTTTTAATTCGCAATCAGGAATTGGAATTAGAAGCAGATTCCCAATTGTACAGTTTTTCTGAATTCTGAAAAATGTGAAGTTTGGTGTGACTGTGTTGGTAAAATGTGACATGTGTCAACTACAAACAACAAAACTACAAACTCTGGCATGAGAAAATTAACTGCATCACTTGCATCGTCATCACTTGATGAAGAAGATGAGGAAGACGACTCCAACAATGTTTCTAACAAATTAGGAACAATTGTTAAGATATTTTCAATATTATTTTCCATTTTTTCATACCATATTTTAATTTTAATTTCAAGCAATCACTTCACAGTTCGCACAATTTTTTAATTCAAAAAATATGACATTTATCAAGTGTGACATTTAAAATCTTTGAATGTATGAGTGATTCTGTTTTTGCTTCTGATTTCAAATCCAGAAGAGAAATCTCTTCTTTTTCAGAATCAGAAATGTCACTTTTGCCCAATTGAACGCTTTCAGGATGCTTTTTTTTGCTTCCAGATTGCCAATTGCAAACTCCATTACTTTGTATACAAAGGACATTTGCTTGACTTTTTAAAGTTACTTGTTGACTGATCAACAACTCATTTAGTCAAAACACGCAATTTGTACAAAACACTCAATAACTTATTCAAAACAATAACGAATTATGATAATTTCCCTTCAATAAATCCCCTTGGCCAGACCATGATTACTAATTCACTAAGAAAACGAAGTTAAAACTTCAAAGAATTAAAAGCATTAGCAAATACTAACAATGAAAGACTGATGACGATGAGATGAATAAACGTTGAATGGAACTAACTATAAAATTGTTAAAGCACATCCGCCAAAATAACAACAACATAAAAAGTAGCTAAGTGCATCTTCTTACAGGTCCAAAAGTATACGAGTGCCTTTACCTACCTTCCAACTTCCATAAGGCAAAATAATTCTGTTAGGTAGAAAGTCCTTGAAATGGATTCTTATCTTTGGTTTTATGATTTAAAAACAATGGAAGGTTGGTTTGGGTGATTCGGATTCCCCATGTTTTATTCTCACCTGAGTTAGGGCCAAGGTATGACAATGAAGCAGTTTCAGAAGCTATAGTTACATTGCTACTAACACTTTCTTTGCAAAGAACAATCATGAGAAACTTTATCTTCAATGCAATGAATCTATGGAAGAAAAGATATAAAAAAAAAATACTTAAAGGGACTGCACGGCACGTGCTTGATGGTACGGTTGCTGTAGTTAAAAACTTTGTACTTCAATGTTTGGAAATAAAATGAGTTTTAAAGAAAAATAACTCTGGTTAAAACAATGGCAGTAATATGATTTGAAATAAGATTCAACAATCCTTTTGTATCACACAGGAAAGTTGAAGTAGCATTACTTAAAAAAATACGCTTTTAAGTTTGACAAACAAAAATAAAAACTGTTTTGGTTCATATTTTTGGAATTTGAAAAAAAAACCAAAGGCAGATTATATCTTACCATGTGAGCTTATATTTAGGGGCGGAAGTCAAGAAAGAAGAACTCCATGCGACGAAACATGGCGAAACTTTACCTGGCCTTGGCACCTCAGTCTTTGCCTTTCAAGCCATATCTAATTTAAATAACTAATATTAGTTTCGATATTTGACATCTTACTTCTGCGATCAATTTATCGAAGTCGTAACTATCTATCAATAAAATCTGACAGTTTATGACATTGAATAGGGTAAGAAGCCATAATTTGACATCCGCATATGATAATCCGTTACAAAGTCACTCGAAGTGAAGCCATAACCATAATTTAAGAAGAATGTCATTCAGAATGACAAACAAAATTTATCGATAATATTCTGGCTTGAATTTCGTAATTCAACATTAATTCTCCCACTGACAACCAGGGAAATATTTACATTAGTTGCAGGTGTCTTTATTGTCAGTTGTCAAAAATAGTATTGCCAGTAACCATGTTTTTCACCGAGCACTCAATTCCGAAATGTTATTGCATTCCTGTTTAAATTTTAAAGTAAACAACCTTAAGTTAATTATAATTGCGTTTTATAATCAATTAACTTAGGTCAACGTTCATTAATATAATGAACCAATTCCTGAAACAACATTTTAATCGGTTCTTCACATAACAATTATAAATACCTATGTCAATAATTAGTCGGAAAGTAACCGTTAAAAAAATGTCTATTATTCATAATTTCTATATAAACAATATCAGGTTTAGAAAGCTAATCAGCATGACGTCAAAATAAGATTCAATACCAAATTGTGGAAGGTAAGATTTTGCCCACGGCATTTCAGAATTCCTGGCAAAAAAAAAAATAAACTCGTTTTTTTTTATCGTCTTTGAATTGTCATAAATGTCAATAGTTTTTAATAAAACAAATTAAATTAACAAAAATGTCTAGAAATATAACAAAACATGGGCGAGCAATATTCTGATCAAACTGTGAGAAAAAGAAGATGATTTTTACAAATGTTATTAAATACATTTACTTTCAAAAATATTTATTTTAAAATCATTTGTGCAAATATTTACCATCCCACCTGTGAGTTATAGAAATTTAAGTTAATTAAATTTGAGTTGCCTAAATTTAACTGGAATTACGTATGAACATTGAACAGCCATACAAATTTTATGTTTGGCCTTAAATTTATAATGTAAAGACATTCATTAACTTTGAACTCTTGCTGATTAAAAAAAAAAAATAAGTTAAATAAAAACTTGAACTAAAATCAATCTAAAGCTTCTCAAGCAACCCCAACCCTAACCTTTATATACCAGCAATACGATTATTGTATTTACTAAAACAATTTTAAACACACTTGGATCTGTCAATAATTATCATGTATGTTAACTTATAAAACTTATAACAATCATAATGGCATATTATACTGAGCTGTGCAAAATTTGGTAACTTTTTTATCATAGTTTGTTAGTTTTCTGAAAGACACTTCCATTTGTTTTTTTGAATAAGGAAAAATAGAATATAGAATATAGAATATAGAATATAGAATATAGAATATAGAATATAGAATATAGAATATAGAATATAGAATATAGAATATAGAATATAGAATATAGAATATAGAATATAGAATATAGAATATAGAATATAGAATATAGAATATAGAATATAGAATATAGAATATAGAATATAGAATATAGAATATAGAATATAGAATATAGAATATAGAATATAGAATATAGAATATAGAATATAGAATACAGAATATAGAATATAGAATATAGAATATAGAATATAGAATATAGAATATAGAATATAGAATATAGAATATAGAATATAGAATATAGAATATAGAAAACAAAGAACTATAAAATAAAAAAATTCTCAACCATTTAGAGAATTTAAATGATTTCTGATCGAATGTAGTTTTGGAAAAAAAATCCTTTTCATTTCAATTTTAGCACTTAATTTTCCAAATGAAGACAAATAATTGGAGTGTAAATCCCCTTAAAATTGAAAATTTTCACATTTGTTCGAAATTGAAACTTATCGATATCATCATTGAAATAAAAATCAATGGACATTTCTTTCGAGCTAGCTATTCCAATGTGATAATAATATATTCTATCCTGCACCACGCTACAACAATCCAACAGATACCTTTCTTCACTTTTTTATTTTTAGCATTTTGTTCTTCCGAACAATTAAATTCTGAAAATAAAATCATTAAAAATAATGGACGCCCGACATTATTTTGCACATCAGTTTAACGTTACAGATAATAATAATTTAACAATTCAAATCCAATTATCCAACAGATAGCAGCAGCTGTCCCGTGCCATGCCATTGCGATGCCAGACGCACAGACAGTGGTGCAGATACAATTTTCATACATCCAAACTCATTAATACCAACATAGACATCATATCGCTGCCATTGGCTCCAAATTAGCTTTGTTTGATTCAAAACTATGAAATTGATTAAAAATTCGCATTTCAGTTTATTGTTGTACAAAACCAGGTAACAGGTAGGTAGGCAGGCAGGTACAGTACTTGTATCTAGATACAGATAAGGCTATAGTCGGATTATGGTATTGCATGTGGCGGCAGACAAGACAATTCATACTCGTATACTAGTACTCAGTATACAGTGCGAGTACGAGTACCAGTACTTGTATCGGTATACACAGTCATATCCATAGTCACGTTCCATTTAATGTTACTTTCTTTGGGCTTCCTGACCCACTGTAGTGTGTGCGTTTATGTTCATGGCGGCTTAATATTCAGAAGGCACGTCTTGAAATCTAATGAAATTGTTTAACATTTTTTGTTTGTAATTTATGCTAACGGTACTTGCCTAACAATTCATATACAAGAAGCAAAGAAAACACACAAAGAAGCTACATACGAGTACCTAATCATGCTCATAAACTTGTCTTGATGAAGGATCAGCTTAAGTGTGATATGGGCTTAAATCCTTGATGCTTTGGTGTTGCAGATATCAGTTGGAATTCTGAATTCTATTTTGTTGTTTTTGTATGTAAATTTATCTACCATCGGAAGGATATCGTTTTATTTTGACTGATTTATATATGCTGATGACAGTGGTAATGGCAGGATTTTAAAACGGTTCACTATCAAGAATCAATTTTGATTAAATTTTCTAAAACGAAATCAGATTTGCTATTGATTTACAATAAAATATATATTTTTAAGGACTTCAAGCTTCCATTATTGTTGAAATTTAATATATTTGTCAAATTGGCATTGGACGTTCAACAGTTCATTTTTTTTTGGCAACCACAAGATCTCGGCTTACAGCATGACTTAAGAGTGCAACTGATCCCGAAGCTGTAGACAGACGTTTGTTGTAGATTTTGAGTTCGTTGCGTTTATTAAGACAGGAGATATGTAGAGTCAATTATAATAAACTTTTTTTAGAACAAGAATGACTGGCGATTTTGCCGAAGTCCAAAAAAATATGTTTTCGTTTCTTAAAAATACTTTACAATTGGTTGAAAACTTAAACAATTAACTTGGTCAAAAAAACAGAACGTTTGTTCGCCAAGGTGGGGCCAACTTTTTTAAAAACCCTTAGGAGACTATTACAGTACCTTCAGGTCCTTTTCGAAACTGTTTATCTCTCAGACCAAAATCTGAATTCTGAATGAAAAACATATTAAAATCCTAAAAAAGCATGAAGTTTAGGCTAACTAATTACTTCGTTGTCAAGATTATTTATAACCTGTCTTATCAACAACTATTAATTCAAGTTTCAAACCATGAAGAATAAAGATAATATATTTGTCAACATAATTTCGAATCACTGAATGATAATGTTCAATAACACAAAAATGTTTCTTATTTGTTTAATAGGCTTTAATAGTCTTTAATAGTTTTAATTTATTGATCTACGAATAAACAATAACCTATTTGTTTTGTTTTAATCTCAAAAATAAACTATAGGAGTAAATGTTTGTTTTTAAAGTTTTTAAGTAACAATTTCATTAAACCAATTAAACAAACACAAGTGCATGTTTTTTATATTGCTGTATCAGATATCCAGGGTTTGAATTTGAAAAGATGAAGTACCTTATGTACATTTAGAAAAGCTTATCTTTTTGACACTTTTTGATATATTACATAAACTTAACTTGTGGTTATGACAACATTTAATTTGTTGCTGTATAATTTTTTAATTATTTCAATACACAGATCACAGATTGTTGACTTTGAACACAAATAATCCCGCCAAAAGAAATTTAATTGATCAGGTCTGTCAAATTTTCCCATTCTCTTAACATCATTTACCTAAACATTTTTGACAGTATTTTTTTTTTTAATTTTTATCTTAACCCTAAAAAAAACACATTGTTCGCTGGTGAAATGCGCTTTACTTGGCATTAACTGTCAACAGCCAAAATTTTTGTTTTTATTGTAGATTTGGCATTAGCTTACAAAATTACATAATTCTGATCTGAAATATGGCAAAAGTCTCGCTGGTGTTTTCGGGTCTTTTTCAGTATTTCCAATAATTTTGAAATTTGTTTAAATTACAACTTCAATTGATTTCATCAATACCTTCTTGATGCACTTTTGTGTTCAAAGTTAGGAATTTGAAAATCTTCTAGATTTACTCCGATAAAATAGAAAACATGTATATTTGTGTGTATGAACATATGTATGTACATAATTTCAATTATCAAGAGTTAAATTTCAACAAAGTATGACTTCGATGGATTAAAAATAATCAAGAAAAGCCGAATTTAGGATTATAGAGTTTCGAGGTGACTTTTTGGAAATGAATAATGATTTGTAAACACTCGAGGCAAAACGAGACGAAACTACAAAAAAGCACGAAATTCAAAACAAATGCTAGATGATCAGTCATATGAGACTGACAGTTTCCGGTTTTGACGAGATCTCGTCTCTCATCTTGTCTATTTTACACCTCCTTTCATACAGAAAGTAATTCAAAAGTAATCATATGACAAAAGAGTTGATGGCGCTGCTTATCATGTGAATATTTATAGTCTTCTGTGAATCTGTAATCTTTCCAAATGTCAAAATGTTATCCGCTTTTTTTTTATGAATTACAGCATCTTCTGACAGGATGGTGACACTGAAGTCATATTTTCCATCAATAAAGATCTTTAAATGTACACAAGCATACGTCTTTATTCCCAAGATCAACCTTACATAATTTGGCATTCAAAAATTAAAAAAAAAAACTT
Organism: Scaeva pyrastri; assembly: GCA_905146935.1. NCBI lineage: Eukaryota > Metazoa > Arthropoda > Insecta > Diptera > Syrphidae > Scaeva > Scaeva pyrastri. Next base: position 133,908,667 of record LR989927.1, read on the forward strand.
TTAGGCAGACAATATGACCATTACATATATGTATGTATGTATAATCAACAATCACGCTGTTGTCTCATTAATCTTAAACGACTACACACGACCATTGTACTGTCATTTCTATGGCAAGCAAATAACTCACATACGCGTAATTCTCTGCGTTTGACAAAGCAAAACAAACATTTACCACCATATAACTCTCGTATTGAACCAACAGACTTGACAGTTGCACATTCAAATCATTTCCATTATTTGTGTGGCGTAAAAATCGAAAGCGATCACTCCAAGCACATACTCGTACTCGAGCATTGCGTGGATCCATATCTGATGAATGGCTAGCTATTTTTTTGACTTTTGAGTTTTTCGTTTTTTTTTTTTTTGTCTTTAAGGTTTCATTTACCGTCTTGCAAGGCAGTCAAGACAGCCAGAGCCAGTACGGTTTGAAAATTTGTGTTGCGTGGTAATCGGATACCCATACCTACCATTAATTCGTCCGTCGGTTAAAAATTATCGAAAACCAAAAGAAAGAAAAAAACTGTAACTTCACTCGATCGTAATTGTAATAATAATAATAATTACCGTCGTCAATGTCCGTCGACGCGTCGCGTCGCTCAAAAAGTGTGATTTAAGAAATATTTTTTTCTTGATTTTTGTCAACCTGCATAATAGGGCTTATTTTGACTACGGAAGTACCAGCAGTATCTGCACTCAGCATCAATCTACCTCATCTCGAAGTACTTAATACCAAAGTTAATTTGAATTACCGTAAAGTAATTACATTGACCTAGACGCAGCACTGATTGACGTCTGAATAAACATTACATACTTCAAAATTTTGTTTGTTTAAACCAATATAAAAAATAGGAAAACAAAAATATCCATAAAAGGCAAACGACGACGACGACGAAGCGACCGCGACGCGATGATTAAAATTCGTGTTTTAGTCATTATAAAGTTATAACCGTTTGGGCATCTTGCCAAAATTGATTTTATCTATCGCCCCCTCTTAGAATTAAACGCAACTCAACTCAAACTTACACCTACTTGCTTTATGTGACAATTATTGGTTTTATGAAAAAAAGTTGTATCTGTCATTGGATGTAAATTATTGATAGTAGTAAATTCGCAGTTTGTCCAAATGTCAGACAGAAGAAGAAATTTCCAATTCCAAAAGAAAACGGTTTTTAGTGGATTAAATGAAATTTTGTTAAAATTATGTGATTGGTAAAAAATCATGTCTTGAAAATATTCTATTAATTTTATTTATTTTTAGTAAATAATTGGTGAATGATTCGAAATTTTAAATAATGTGTACACGTTATTTGATTTGACAATAAGAAAAATTTACTTAATCACGTGCCTTGGTTAATATCAAACAATTGGCGGGTTGATATCAGGCTCCAAGTTTTTTTCTTCTTTTAAATCTTACCAGTTGTTTAAATAGCCAGTGCTACACGACAAGCGAAATTTAGTACACTTTAAAAAATCATGTCGTTAATTTAAACAATTATTTAACCGGAAGTAGCAGGTGGCCCATGTTTTTTCCTACTTTTCATACATTTTCTATGCTCCTGTGTGACTTTAATGGAAATCCGTGAGGGAGTAATATGTATCTTGGTGAACCAACTTTGCCAGTAAAAAATTCTAAAATAGCCAGTTCTCCCTTGTTGTTAAGATTTATATCTTCAGTGAAGATAAAAACAGTGAAAAGTTTTAAAAATATACGTCAAAATGGTATTTAATTGGTTAAAAAATAAATAAATAATTTTAATAACATTTTTTGTTCAAAACTGGAAACTAATGGACCTAAAACTGCTTTAGTCTTGCGAAATGTGACTTCCAAATTGTCATTACTTTAGTAGTGAATTTATCAATTTCAATTTGTTGTTGATGAGGTATTATAGTCAAATGTCATAAACTCATAACATGACAGATTTAAAAGTGACAGCTGCCCAAATTGTGTTCCATTCCACGTTGGGTCAGTCCACGTCTTCAAATTTCAAATTGAATTTATGTATCGGGGAAATCGAACCATAAATTGACAACAAAAATGAGTAGCAAAAAGTTAGCGAAATAAAAATTTTAAGGAGCATACATTTACGACATAAAATAGAAATTTCCATCCAAGAACAAAGTACTGAAATACTTTAAATAAATTAAAATCTTTAAATATTTAAACTATCAAGCAAGTTCCTACGATCAAGTCAGTCTTATTTTTTTATCATTTATAAGAATCATTATTTCCTTAAAAAAAAAACATGACAAATGAAATAAAAAGATGCTTAAAATTTGTATTGAAAATAAAATTATGAAGGCACAAACAGAAAAAAAAATAAAAATTTAATAATTATTTTGTTAAATTCTGCGCACAATTAAAATACAAAAAATGTTTTAAAAATAAACATTATCAAAAAGTGTTTAAGGAAAATTAAATCACTACTTAATCACCCGCCTTTGTTTCATTTGTTTATTGCAACAGGGTGTTTAAAGATTTAAGCAAATATTTATGCAGGATTAAGTTTAGTTTTAGTTTCAAGTGCTGCCCAGCAAGCTCTAAGATTGCTCTTTTCCTTAGCAACAAATTAAGATGTTTCCTCTATTGAATGGTAACTCCCTTCAGTGAAATTTGACAGCTTTGACATTATTTCAGTTCCGAAATGAAATCGTTCTTTTCTTAATAAAAAATTCCTAATTCTTTTATTGCTAAAAAAACATAAAATGAGTGTTTTGTGGGCTCAAAATATCACCCGGAAACGGAAAGACTGATGAGCATACAAAGGGTGTAGGGGAGTTTCCACTTAAAAAAAATGTGTTTCGTCTTATTCCAGTGGTGAGTACATTATAGGTAGCATATATAGAAGTTTATCGTCTTATCTCCACTGGAAGATTGTGTCAGAACTCTCTTCCTAAACGTTGTCAATATACATACATACATACATACATATTCATATACACATATTTAAAATTTTAAAATGTCTGTTTTAATCTAATGAATTTAAAATGTAGATATGTATGTACTAAATATGTACATATGTAACTGAGTTTTACCTTTGAACAGACGATATCATCCCCTATCAATATAATTAACAATTATTTTTATTAATTTGTATTTGAATCTTGAAATCCAATCAAAGGTCTCTTAAAAGCATTTTTCCTATTTGCCATACTAACTCTAAAGTAGGTAACATAACATTATTGATGAATTTGAGAGTAGCATTTCGCCCTCCCCCTCCCCACAAAAACACACATACACCCGATAGCTATAATGTAACGGAGAGTAAGAGTAGACATGCCTACCCTACACGTGACATCAAGTGTGATCAAATAATGCCAAGTGCTTTTACCTGACATTATCGACATCTACATACAATACATACATACATACGAGTACAGTGCTATATTGATATTAAGTTTATTAACATACGATTACATACACTTAACGTTTATTCAAAACGCGCTTTATGCCACCGCACCTCAATTCGGATACCTTTAACGAATTTGAAATGAATATTGTTTGTATGTGGCCAGGTGTAGAATTAGCACTGGCTTTTTACTATGTATAAGTATGTATGTAAGTATGTGGGTATACAATTTGGTCAAAAAAATATTTCAAATAAAATTAGGTTATTTTTTTTTTTTGGTGGTTATTAATTTGTGACGATATATAACCTACAATTTGAATGCGGTTTTTTTTTTTCTTATTTAAATGAGACAATCGCCAAAATTTCTAAAAATAGTGGCTTAAGTATATTTGTACAATTAGGAACGAATGAGTAATTATATAGGTCCAGTTACTCTGTTGACAATTTTTTTTTTAATAGGCCTCAATGCTATTTTTGACAACATGCATAGTAACCTACAAAAGTAGGTTATTTTATTTCTTGATTTTTGTTCAAGATGTAGGGCGAGACGTCTCGTCTCGGTCTCGTCAAAATCAAAAAGTGTGAGTTCCAATTTGAAGTCTAGTGTACCTAATCCATAATATTTTTTATTTGAACTCAAAACTTTAAGACTTTCTGTTACGGAGCAACTGTTACTGTTACCTCATAGCAATGCTTTAATGAAATTTGACAGTTATTGAATCTCACATCTATATATTGTCACTTGGAATAGGAAGATATAAAATCGTCCTTTTTTAGAGTCAAGAATTACATAAATATGTTAAATTTAGAAAATTTAAATTTTTCAGAGCATTTCCCTTATACGAGTAGGTATCGATTTTCTTTGAAAAAACATTTTTGACAGTTAATAAACCAATTACATAATTAACTTTGCTATTATAACGATTAATTTAAAAAATTGGACATTTGGCCTGGTGAGAATCTTATCAAATGTCAGTCTCGTCTTGGTTTCACGAGACGAGACCGATATGAAAACGAGATTTATTATGTCACGTTGCCAGCGCTGGTTGTTATAAAATATAAAAATTAAATAAATTTTGTTTTCATTTAAAAAAATTAAAAGTGCAAACATACTTTTGACAGCAAGAGTTTATAAAAATAAAAAAGATATTCAAGTCATATTTGAGTATTAGCTTGGAGTAATTCAAGTCCAAAAGTGGTTAAAAATGTTGCAGATGATCTTACAAAAAAAAAGTTGCTAACTATAAAACAAACATTTGCGATATCACACACTAACGTAGTGATAGGTATTGATTGGGCAAAAGTTTGTGAATATTGAAGACATGAAAAGTTACAATGTTTGAGTGTCAGTGTGTGTACTTAGTATTTATCTTAACAATCTGTGAATTTGATATTTTTGATCTTTTTACGTTGTTGCTACATGCAAAATCAATTTTTCTTTGAATGAAAGTCAGACGAATCGTTTAATTTTCCATGAGTCTAGAAATCAATGAGGATGAATTTGACAGATAGCACAGCAAATAAAAAAAGATCTGTTTGATTGATTGACGACCCAAAATTCGCCCAGTTGTAGCCTGTGAAAGACTGAGTCCTGTATCTTAAACCCTGCAAATTTTTCAGTTGACGCATGTAATAATTGGATGATTGTTCAATTAACCAGTGAACTAAAATCTGAAACCTTTTCGTACAGGGCAGTAATTACGACTTCGAAGTTCACAGAAGCTTGTCGAAACAGTTTTCGATTTTGTTAAGCATTTTTAACTTCCCATAGGGAGTTATTGTTATCGGTCCGATTTGTCAAATCGAAATTTTTGACAAATCTGGACGTTTTATGGTTCCTAGAATCTAAATTCGTCATTTGTAGAGAGATGTCTGTGTGTGTGTGTGTACGTACGTTTGTACGTTCGAGACCCTTTTTTCGTTAACGATATCTCGAGAATGAATAGAGGTATCGAATCGAATTAAATTTTGTTCTATAGGTTATAACTTCGAAAGATGCAGAAAGGACTTTTATAAAAATTTGTCGAGCCGTTTTTTCACCATAGCAGTTTTAAAAAAATTTTAGTTTGTTGCAAATATCTCAAGAGCTTATGATGCTATTGACTTGAAATAAATTTTATTGTGTATATAACAATGTAATACAGCTTTGGTATAAATTTGGAAATAGTTCAACATACCGTTATTTTTTAAAAAAGTAAAAACTAAAAAAAAATTTTTGGAGTGCAAATATACAATGAAGGAAAAATGATATCATCTTCAAAATAATTTTTTACTATAGAAAATACTGTCCTTATCATGTGGTAAAATTTTCAAAAAAATTCAATTGACACTTTTTTTACAAAAAATAAATAAGTACAAAAAATTCTACCAAAAGTTGGTAAAAAATGTTTTTTTGACTTGATTATCTCGAGAATGATCACCGATATTGACTTCATATTTATTTAAGTTTATACAAAATACAATTATGAATATATGCTACAATTTTGACAAATGTCGAATTGACAGTTTTTTTACGAAAAATAAAAAACTAAAACCGAAATTTACAGAAAAGTGACAAAAATCGTTTTTCGACTTAAAAATCATCACAACACGCAATAGACTTCAAATGTATTGCATTTGTTAATACCTAAAAACAGGTAAAATACAGACGAATATTAAATTGACAGTTTTGTACAATAAATACAAAATGGGAAGTTATCAGTGTGGGTCGCACCCAGCCTCTTTTTAAATTTTGTTTTGTAAGCTATTGCCAACGCTTAAACTGAATAAAGACTTTATAATTGACAGTCCATTTGACAAACGTCAACCAAATGACAGCTGCTAGCAATTATCAAGGTTCGAAAGTTCAACTTTGGGGACTGTAATTTATTTTTCGAATTATTTATGTTGTATTGAATAATTATATCAAAAGATTTATTTAGTGGTTAACTAATTTCTAGCGCTATGCCTTCAATTTATGGGGCTTTTCACCAGCTGTATAGGCCAGGATTGTTGTTTTGGTTAATTCTCTTTGCCAAATGAGGCTGCTGGGGAATGATCCACTTCCGTACAAAAACAGAGTTATTTAGGAGTGATTAAATGAAACGTCATGAAGTTTTGACAGTATTCAAGTTAAGGTTTTGAGTTTCTGACGTAATCTAAACATTTTCAGCCTCTATGGTAAAGTTAGTGAAAGAAATCGCTCTTATTAACTCCCCATAGGGAGTTATTGTAATCGGTCCGATTTGTCAAATTGAAATTTTTGACAAATCTGGACGTTTTTTTGTTCCTAGAATCTAAATTCGTCATTTGTAGAGAGATGTCTGTGTGTGTGTGTGTACGTACGTTCGTACGTTCGAGATACCTTTTTTCGTTAACGATATCTCAAGAACCAGTAGAGATATCGATTCCAATTAAATTTTGTTCGATAGGTTATAACTTCAAAAGAAGCTGAAAGGACTTTTATAAAAATTTGTCTAACGGTTTTTCCACTATAGCAGTTTTTAAAAAAAGTGAAAATTTTAGTTTGTCGCAAATATCTCAGGAACGAATAATGCTATTGACTTCAAATAAATTTTATTGTGTAGATTGCAATGTGACACAGGTTTGGTATAAATTTGAAAATAATTTAACATACCGTTATTTTTAAAAAAAGTAAAAACTAAAAAAAAATTTTTGGTGCGAAAATATACAATGAAGGAAAAATTATATCATCTTCAAAACAATTTTTAACTATGTGAAATGTGATATTTGACATCTGGTAAAATTTTTGAAAAAATTGAATTGACAGTTTTTTTACAAAAAATAAAAAAGTGAAAAAAATTCTACTAAAAGTTGGTAAAATTTGTTTTTTGACTTGAATATCACGAGAATGGGCAACGATATTGACTTCAAATTTATTTAAGCTTAAACAAAATACAATTATCAATATACGCTACAATTTTGACAAATATAGAAGTGACAGTTCTTTTTACAAAAAAAAAAACTTTAACAAAAATTTGCCGAAAAATGTCAAAAGTAGTTAATTGACTTTAATATGTCCAGAGTGGTAAATCATTTTAACTCCGGATTTTATTTAATTTTTGCATAATAGAATTGTCAACTTATGATACATTTTTGACAAATGTCGAAATGACAGTTTTTTTTACTAAAGTATAAAATTAAAACTGAGATTTACAGAAAAGTGTCATAAATTGTTTTTCGACTTAAATATCATCACTACAAACAATGATATTGATTTCAAGTGTACATATTTTATTTTCAACCTACTCGTAATGCATTTGTCAATACCTAAAAAATGGTAAAATATTGACGGATATCAAATTGAAATTTTCACAATAAATACAGAATTACAATTATTTCTAAAAAAATTGGTAAATATTGTTTTCAGATTCAATATCTCTGATATTTTTTATGTTAATAAAATTGTTATCAACTAACATCAAAAGTTAATCAATTTATAAGGAACGCTAAGTTTTCAAATTATGCATAATGGGAAGTTATCAGTGTGGGTCGCACCCAGCCTCTTTTTTACTTTTAAAATAATAAATTACTTAGGCCGGCCATTCACGATACAAAATAACTACCCAAATTGAGTTTACAAAGCTTAGCAAATATCAAAATTATTTTGATTTTTACGCAGTATTTAGCTGCACAAACCATACAAACAACCCGAGTGAATATCTTATAGTTGTGTTTTATTTAGTGCTGCATAGCTAGTGCACCATTCAAGTGATTTTTTTGTGGCTTCTTTTTCGCCAGCAATCTAATTATTATTGTTGTTTGCCGTGGGAAATTTTGCTGCGCTAGCTATGCAGCAATGAATAAAACACAACTTATAACATAATAATTGAGACACTACATGGGCCAAAATTACGTGTCACTAAGAGCTGCAACGGGAATAAAAAAAAAAAAACAAATCACAACAAACACCAAAATCGAATTGTAACACCCTGTACCGTCATCGTCATGTCAGCCGGCAAATTTCCATTATGGAAATTTTAGATCTTCAGCACAAACTCTGTCTTTCGAATGACATTAGTCATTAAAAATGTACTGTAATGTAATTAGTTTCAAATACGTCAAGGTGCCAGCCAACCACGATTAGAGGTCAATTAGTGTACGAGTATAAACAATCAAAGAAAAAAAAAAATAAGTAAATTTACTTTTACTATAGGTTGAAAAAAAAAAACGACTCTTGGATTCGCCGATAAACGTCTCTGTGAATGGAAGGTGTTCCACAGAAAACGGCACCGACTTCCACACTAACATCCTTTGACATTGAAGTCAAAATCATCTCGATCTCAATCTCGTCAGAGTATGTAAACAATGTCGTATCCGCAGCCAGTTTTCTTAACCAGAACTTCAATCTTTTCTGCGTACACTCGTCAGCTGCGTCGTCCGTCGTCGTCGTTGTTGAGTGGATTTTCTGCTGCTATATAGGAAAGCGATACTGGTTTTAATGTACGAGTATCTCATATTTATTTTGTCTGTTTTTTGTTGTTGTTGTTTTTTTTTTTTGCAAATACACCTGACTTTTGAGTCGAGTGTAAAGTTTGAGTCTCTCGATAAATACTCGTAAATCGAAGCGTACTACGGCGCGGCGGCTGCGCTTACCGTGGGTAGGCAGTAAGTCAGGTTGTTATTAGCCACTTAGCCATTAAACCATTAAGCCACACTTTGCTGCTGGGTATATAAAGAGCATTGCATCCGATTTAGTCGTTTTGTTCATCAGATGGTTCAATCAGTGTTTAATGCGTGAATCATAGATCAACACAAAAACAAAAATTAGATTTCAATTAATAAATTCATATATTTAAAAAAATAGATACAAATAATTGTTGGTGATTTTGTTCGAATCAATTGAATCGCTCAAATAATTAAAATTACAATCTTACGCAAATAATTTACAATTGTTAATCGTTCGTGTTAAGTTTCCATCACAACCGCAATCATGGCGAGCGACCAGGAGACATCGTTTGAAAGTAAATTGAAAAAAAAAATCCTTAAAAATATCCTCGACAAAAATCCCTGTTTTATTTTGTTTTGTGTTTTGTAGATGAATTCAGTGAATCGAGTATCCGAGAGTTTTTTAATAATCAAAGTGTTTTCCTAACTGGCGCCACAGGATTCCTTGGCAAAGGTATTTAAAATTAAAAAAAAAAATAAAATCAAGTCCTTTTGAAAGTTCAAATAGAATCCTTGAGAGTGTTTTATACTAAAATTTTCTGTTCAAATTTCAAATTTAGTGATTTTGGAAAAATTGCTGCGCACAACCGAAGTTAAAATGGTATACATATTAATTCGAAAGAAACGAGACAAGGACATTAAGGAAAGAGTCGTCGATATCTTTGAAGATCCTGTAAGAGTTTTTTTTTGTTTGTTTTTGTTTTCTTAATAAAATTCTCGAGTGTGTGAATAAAATTAATAATGTAAAAAAAATGTATGTAAATACACAAATGTAGCTCTTCCAAGTTCTACGCCGAGAGAGACGTGATTTTCTCGTGAGGGTCCATCCAATTGTTGGTGATTGCTCCTTGCCACATCTGGGCATATCCAAGGCCGATCAGCAGCTTCTTAAGGAGAATGCCAGTGTGGTTATACACAGTGCTGCCACAGTGCGATTCATCGAGCCGCTCAAGAATGCCCTGGAAATAAATGTACGTGCAACATTGGCACTGATTGAGTTGGCCAAGGAAATGGAAAACATTAAGGTGAGTCTGTTCCGAGTTTTATTGTTATTATACCTATTTTTTCGCATTTTATTTTTTTTTTTCGTTTTTGTTTTTGTTTTACACACTTTTGATCAAGAACGACAACTTGGCTAAAAGGCCTCAAGACTTAAGTGCCCCGTGATTTTAATTGGATGGGATTTATAATTTTATTTGCATTGATATGTGATGGCTTCGTATAGTTTAGACTTTAGAGGATGGATATGTGATGAGACCTTGTACTTGTGGAAATCTTTAATTGCGACTGGTTTTGGAGATTGTTTTTGTTGTTGTTTTTTTTTTCTGTAACTACGAGTATGATGCATTTTTATTATTCGAGAAGTTCATGGTCAGGAAAGGGATTATTGGCTCGTTAATAAACTCGTTTGAGGTTTTAAAGGGATGACACTGTCTGGGTTTTTTTTTACTCTTGGTTTGAGAAGTGTCCATCCAATTCATGAGTGATATTTTTTTTTGGTGAATTGTGTCTTGATGCTTGGTAAAATTGTGTTAAGAATGCAGCATACGTAAACTCAGGGAGGCTCTTTCGATTGTTGTCAATGTTGAATTAATTATGAAAAATTGTTTCCTTCAAAAAGTAGCTTTTAATTTTCTTCCTTTCACTTTCGATCATTTCATCAATGTTTGTGTACTCGTACTTTTAAAAAATTTGTCTAAATTCTTGGATGCTTCTTAATTATCTTAAATTTTAAATATCAGTTTTAAAAATCGATGTTACCAACGCTTATGAAACAAATGAAATTTTTAAATGAGTGTTTTTAACATTTTCTTGTATTATAGCAAAATTTGAATGAATTGCCAAATATTTGTCTTAGATCGTAAAAAATTTAGAAAATATTAGTGCATATTATTTTAGAATTTGGAAATCGTCAATTCGAAAGGTTAAAACTAAACTTCTACAAATAATAGTTGTTTTTGTAGAAAAATCAAAGCAAATTAACCAAAACCTGGGGTTTTTAAATAAAAACAAAAATAATCACATGTATTGGAAGCTGTGTTAGGTCTTAAGATGAAAATCAATGTCTTGCAATTCCTGGTAGCGACTTAACGAAGTTGCCTCTCAAAAACAAAAACTCATTGATAAAAATGTTCCTTGATATTGATATTAAGTGTGTGATTCTTTATGCTCTTTACATTGATAGAACTAACAGTCATAAAATATAAGTGGAAACAAAAGTCTAAGATAATTTTATAAAATCGTGCTTTTAACATTTGCATTTGTGTTTTTTTTTTAAACTGCCTAAAACGACAATGCAGGAAGGACACTTGTCAAATTTTTCACAGCTTAAGTCAACGTATAATTCCATCTAAAACTGTTGCACTTCGATTTCCCATGCCTTTGCTGAACTTAAAGAAATATATCAAAGTCAAAATTAGCCTAATCGGTCCAGCCATTCTAGCGAAACAAACGAACAGCAATTTTTTTTTTTTTTGAATACTAGAGAACCCGGCGAACTTTGTCCAGCAACAATTGAGTTACAAAAGCATTCCTGGCGTATACGTATATTGGTTGATATGTCACTAACCAATCAAAATTTGCATTCCTCTCGGAATTTACAAAACAAAGTTTATCTACATATAATTAAATTATTTGAATTGTATTGAGCTGAAATTTGTCTTTTCCTTGGAATTTCAAGACTAGTTAATTACAGGCACTGACAAATGATTTAAATAACTGTAAAATGGTGATAGAATGACAGGCAACCCTAAAACTTTTCGTTAAAGTTGAACAGACGACTAAAATGTAAGAATTTGACAACCAAAAATTGTTTTTTTTTGCAGGTAGAAGAAATTGTTTTGGAAAATGAAGTTGTTTCTTCTTTATTGTTTTTCTCACAATTTTTTTTAATATTTCCTAACTTTTTAAACCTTTCCTCGAATACGAACAACATTTCAAAATCAAAATTAATCAAATCGGCCAAGCCGTTCTCGAGTTTAAGCTAGACAAACACATTGAAATAGATTTTTAAAAATATAGATATAGGAAATAGAACATTTGACATCAGTTTTAATGTTTAAACCAGAAAAATTTGTCGTGATTGAAAGAAATAGTATTCGTCAAGTCTATTTAGACTTTTAACCTACTTTACATTGAAAGAACCATTAAAAGTGGTTAATAAATTAACCGCACATTTTCGACATTATTCATGAAATTGTAGATCCTTTTCATTTCTGACATTCATCTCACTCAAAAATGGTTGTGGCATCTAAGTCCTGGTTTCTTCCGAGGGACTAGAAATTTATTCCTTCTTCTGTCAGAAATTTCCTGAAAGTATTCTATGTTCAAAATTCTGTACATTTCTAATTTTTTTTATAACAATAAATACATATAATATAATTTAAAGCCCTCAATTCAAAGCCAATTCGTCACAAATTTCAATGAACTTAATTTGCTACAAAATCTTTAAAAGTCATCAAATCAAAACTATTTTGGGAAATGATTCCTTCCTCATAAAAATTAAACTAATCATTTTTTTACAATTCTAAACACTTTCAATTTCGTCACATTTCCTAACCATCAAAAACTAAAACCTATAAAAACAAAAACATAGAATCTACCAAAATTTACTCTCGCTTTAAGTAATCCCATATAAGAACTTATTTGTTTCCCTAAACCCATAATTTAAGCTGCAAATTAAACTATACACCTCGCTAAAAAAAAAACACAAACTCATCACAACACCAACAACAATAACCACGGAATCAATGAACTGTATTTAAATAAAGGTCACTATAGAATTTTGATATCAAACTCTTCTTTTAGATTCTTATTGTGGGAGTTAGGGAACTAATTGGAAAATTTTTCCATGAACATTTGGTCAGATACCTACGTCATATTTGCATACGGTTTTTAATGTTCTTGATGGAAATGTATTATTTAATATTTGGAATTACATAACGACTTGGTGGTCCACTTTCTTATTATGGTCGTTGTCGTTAACGATTAAATTGATTTCGATTAAATTATTACACGGATGTTCTTTTAAGTTCCCGATAGTTTTGGCTTATCAAAATCAATTTAAATTACCTTGACTCCAAAAACGGTGGAAAGATTTTTATGTAATTCAATTATATCCTAAAATATTTAGTTATATTCCTTTTAATGTTAGTTACAAGCATATCATAAATTTGTGTTTTCCAAAAAACAAACAACAATTTCTAGTTCCTTAACTTAACCATAAGTTAATTGTAATTATTTCGCATAAAGTTCTTCTAGATTTGAAACATACATATATTCTTTGATTATAAAAGAACAAATCCACTTAAAAAACATTTCTATTATTTATCACATTTTTAGTTTTGTTGTAAAATTTACAAACAAACAATTGCATATATGGTCACGTCTGAGATTTGTCATTTTTTTGGTAATACCAAATTATGTTGGGTAACTTGAATAATTAATTTCTTCTGCCCATAAAAAGTGATTCATTCCAAATATGCACGTGAACTTTTTGGCTATGAAGTTTTGTTAATTTTTTTTTCTGGGGGCGTGGGATTTTTAAGTGATTGTTATAAATCTTTTACATGACTAATTTTACATTACATAAAACTACATAAAACAATGTAATGATAAGAAGATATGGATTAAGTTTTTCCAAACATGTTTTTCAAAATATTCAAAAAAATGTAATGAGCATTGCGTAGGTGATGACATTATTTTTTTTATTGTTTTTTTGATTTGTATGAAAATGGTTTCGAATGAAATATAAAATTTTATCACTTTCTTCTTCCTTCTTTTTATGTGAGAACTTGATTCTATATTTAGTTTGACTTGTTTTCATTTATTGGACTTTTTTAATTTATAAAATCTTACTTTCTTAGAATATTGTTTCATATAATTAGAGTGATCTTAAAAGTAAAGGATGATTCAAATCAAATAAAAATCACGTACTCATTCGGGTACTTAAATCTCAAGAATGCAATCATTTGTGAATGCAAACTTTACAAATTCTTTATTGAATGCAGCTCAAAGACTTAATTCATTGAACTCACTTAGAAACCAGGACCTAAAGTTATAAAATATCCACGAATTGAACTTATAAAAGATTGTAATTATCTTTTTCCTAGATTATTAGAATGCGATCAATTGAATGTAATTATTTGAGATGTCATTCATTTATTTAGATTCATTTGAAGTTCATGTATCATTTGAATACTGTTGATGTTTTTTTTTAACTTTCGAAGAAACTTCAAAACAATATAAGCATCATTTCTATTGATTCCAAAGTTTTCTAAGGTAGAAATGCAGGTGTTCATGAAGTTTGACAGAACAGCAATATTTAACATTAAAGAAATGTATCGACTTAAGAGCAATCTTAAACTGTCAAGTTCTTCAAGTTTCAAAAAATGTGGAAAAATTAATTCCTAAACAAATTTTGGGACACTCTTTAAACTTTATATGAATCAATTCGGATTGGGTTTTGTATCAGGCATTTCGAAAAGTATTGTAATTTAGCAAAAAAGTTAAAATATCATTAAAACTATGACTTTTAGACTAAGTGGAAGTGTGCAGCAGGAAATGCTTGTTAAATGAATAACAAACAAATTATTTATTTTTATTTCCCGATTAAGCTCGGAGATTAAGTTTATTCTATAAGGTACTAAATTTATGCAGTTCCTAGAATTTTGCTATCTAGACCTTAAGTCCACAACAGTGCGTAACCTTTAAACGCTATTATAATCCGCTTGCTTTTCTAATTCAAATATTTGTTTGCTTAAACAGGGTGTCCTAAAATTAACGCAAGATTTAATTTTGCCGCCATTTTTACAGTAAAGTATTAATCTGTTAATAAACCTATCCAATGTAGTTTATAATTCAATATATTTGGGACACCCTATATAAGAGAAAAAAATAAATCCATTTTCATTCATAAATATTTTAACAATAATAATTATACAAAAAATAAAAACACTTTACGTTATGGTAAACAAGCTTATTACAACAATTAAACTGATATCAAATGGGTTATAAATTTTCCATAAACTAAAATCATGCATGCATAATTTGATTTGGCTGATGCCAAAGTATATTATAAAACCAAAACTTGTTTAATTGCAAATATAATAATGTTTCTCTTTGTAACAATGCATATTTTATAGGTTTACTTTTGTTTTCTTATTACTTTAATCAATGACTTCTTCTTTGATTTATTTAATTAAGTTTTAAATTGAATTTGATTGAAAAACATATTTCAAGAACTTTCGTAAAATAACCGACAAAACAATGTCAAATTTTTTTGAACTGTTTTTAAATTAGTTTTGATTTCTTATACACCTTTTACCTTACATCTGTTAACTACATACATACAAATATTAGAAAAAATAGATATGGAAAAGTGTTGAAACTGAATCCGATGTTTTCCACCAATTTGCAACACAAATGCTTTCCTAATCGATGACAAATAAAGTCAAGAATTATGTATGCAAATAAAACATTCAATTAAACAATATTGTAATATTGTTTTCCTTTTGTTAAAAATCTATTTTTAAATATTTATTTTCCTGATCAATTTGCATTGGATATTTAATTGTGTAAATGAAAATTTAATTTACATGTACTAAAAAAAAAACATAAAATTCCTGCAGTTATTTGTCATCGATGAAAGTGAAGTTTCGCTGTTTGTTTTTTTGATGTAAAAAATAATATTAATAATCCGTTAGAAGATCCATTAAGTTTAATGACTCTTAACTGGTAACACATATTAGTTAGTAGAGAATTAGGATCTAATGACTTACTTACGTAACTCCCAATCATTTCCTTGGGCGAGTTCTAGAATTCATGGGGACCAACAATTTTACATTGTCAAAAAACTGACATGTCTAATTCAATATTTTGAAATTTTTTTTGACATTTCAATGGAATTGTTTCGTTGAATTTTATGCAATCGTTTTAGAGAGATATCTGGGTGATGAGTATAAGTATGTTAAAGAATGAAATGATTGGAAATGTAATTTTTTATATCGTCGGAATGACATCATTTTTGACAGTTCGGACTTATTTTTAGTCTTTGCTGTCATTATTGTTATCTTTTACAAATTCTGCACAAAACTACACGGACTTTAAATAAATGATTGTTGGGAAATTATATTGAAGAAACAAATTATCAATTTGAAATTAATTGAAACTTTTTACATTTTTTGTAGTCGATCTAAGCCCATGGTTCGTAGCTAAGCTTAGTAGGCAAAGTCGAGTTCAAGTCATTTAGCTTTAAAAAATATGAAAAGCGTACAACAGATTTACAGATTTTTGTTCCAAATTTTATAGTTTTGAAGTGACACAATATATTTTTAGTTGTCAAAATTTTGGTTCTCTGTCACATTTTTGCTTTAAGTCCCTTTTAGACGATCCGATCAGTTCAGTATATTTAATCGTCCTTTCACAAGCATGGACACTTGCTATAATTTTCAATAAAATCAACAAATATTCATTCAGTTTCAACAAATAAAAAAAAAAACGGAAAGTTGATTCACTCTTAACTACAATTGAAATGACGACTGAACTGACAACTGAACTGGAACGTATTTTAACAGTTTAACTGAAGTTTAACTGACAGCTCAACTGAAACTGAAACTATTTGAGACAAGTCGAAATTGCGATTGTAACGAATATGAGTCAAAAATATGAGTTCAATACATCTTTAACCACTTACATACATAAATTGTACGAAATATATTTCAGTAATACAAAAACTTAAACAAGAAAATGTCAAAATTATACCACCACATAATTCTAAAACTGTCAACCTTTGTTTTGAACCCAAATTAATAGTTAAACAGATAAACTTGACGAAAACTTCATCCATATCTTTAAGATCGAGTATATCCTCTCGTCTTATAAAGAGTAATTTTTTCTTAAACATTTCTTTGAAATAAAGATGACATTTTTTGACAAGTACCTTCTTGACTCAAACGAAGAAGTCATAAACTACAAAACAGGCAACATTGGCACGTTAAGTACCAATTAATAACTAATTTAATATTCAAAAAAACTTCTGATGATATACAATCAAAATTGTATATGTATTTGTGTTCTATATTGTTATCGAACTCAGAATCGGAAGGAAGTTCATTTTGCAAACTTTCCTGCATGCCCGTCTTTGGTGTCAATGTAACCGCATCTATCACGCCATTATGCATTCAATCAATCAATTTGAATTAATTAACTCATTCGCTTTAATAATTTCACTCTTTCCATTTAATATCCAATTAAAATCGCAAATTCTATCTGCGCTGCGCGCTGTAAAGAGAGACAATCTCAAACTTGGCAATTTCTTGGCTCGCATACAATGTCAGTAAACCATAGATGACTCTTTTCTTTATAAAATTTTGTACTGTTTTTTTTTTTTTTTTTATTTGATGGGAGTTAAGTTCCGGTCATGTAATTTCCATTAACGTCATTTTGAAGTTCGAGCACTACAAGTGACCGTATAGCGACCGTCATGGAAATCTTTTACTCAATTTCGCAGCCACCCATAAATAAAAAATAAAACAAAACAAAACATTATGCATCCACACACAACTTGACTCATTGATATTGATTATTATTATTATTTTCGTATCGATTCTCAAGATTGCATCCATAAATTAAAAAACAAAAAATAAATAAAACATTTAAATATGCACATACATACTCGAGATCGAGATGCTTTTCTGCGAAGACCGCATTGCAGCGCAGCGAATGCATTGATGAATGAGTGTTATGCAAATTGGCATCGTTAGTCGTTGGTGTGAGTGTGTATTTAAACTTTTATATCAATCACACGCTGCTACCGATTGATTAGCCAGCCACCTTTGTCTCAGTCTCGGGCAGCATTTTGTTTCCTTTTGCTAATTTTTGAAGCAAATGCTTTTGCTTTTAGCGAATGCACATGCATCATTTACATGCATCGATCGGATCATGTCACATGTAATTGGATTCGGCGAAGTTTGATTCTGGGGGAAATACCCCACACTATATTTGACGTACTGACAAGTGACACTTTGGTCACTATATCGCCACTGCCGCTGCCGTCGACCGCACAGACAATGCAATGTCTAATTTACGAGTATGATGCAGATGCAATTGTCAAATTTATTCAACTCACGAATTTTCTACGTCAAAATGCGACAAAAAAGGATCCACGAGAATATTCATGCAGCAAACAGAATTCTGTTCGAGGAATATGTAATTTTTCGAAAAGAGTGATGTTGTACAATTTATTCGTCTTCTTTTTTGAGATTGTGGCACTTACTCGTAACTCCTATGTATGTGGAGGCAGCTCCGGCTTTGGTTCTTTTGTTAGATCTGATAAAAATAGCTGGGAAGTGTATAATTTCGAATGACTAGTTGCTAAGTTATAGAACTCTTGTCCAGGATACGAAGAAAGGGGATTTTTCTTCATGTACGAGTATCTAAAGATTAAAGAGATCAGGACGTACAGTCTAGACTCTAGACTTATACTGACTAGCATGCATCGTTAAAGAATTCCGAAACTCTTGGTCACGTTTAGAAGAGTTCGTATTTTTCCATAAAATACGACTTTAAGTCTTCAGGAATAATGGTAGATCCGGATCGTGAAAACTTTTTTCTTTTGACACGGATCTTCATTGAGAAATGTCTCCAACGCAAACTACTCACAGCACTTCCCCAAAATGACAATTACTCGTATTTGAGACATAATCAGACAATTTAAAGAAAACCAGAAGTAGCTATTCAGTCAACCAACAGTAGAGAAAGTAGAGAGCTTCCAATACTTTGGAAGCATCATCTCTCCTGAGGTACCGAACTAGACATCGTCAGTCGTATCGGATGTCCAATGTTTGGAGGAACAAATCTCTCAGCTTGAACACAAAGCTACGACCGTTTAACTCCAACGTCAAATCAGTTCTGCTATATGGATGCACCACCTGGAAAATAAGAACTACAATAACCAGGAATCTGCAAACCTTCGTCAATAGGTATCTTCGAAACATCTTAAGGGTTTTCTGGCCTAATCGTATCTCCAACGAGGATCTACATAGACGAACAGGTCAGGAACCCATAGACACCATTATACGAAGGCGCAAGTGGCAGTGGATTGGACACACGCTTTGAAAAGGTAATAATGACTGCATTGCTGTCCAGGCAATGCAGTGGAATCCACTCACAAAAGAAGGAAGAAGAGTTGGTAGACCGAGAAGCACGTGGAGAAGAACAGTCGAGGAGGAATCTGCGAGATTGGGAAAGAGCTGGAGGGAGCTCAAACACATCGCTGGAAACCGTACACGATGGCGCGTAGGAGTAGTTGAGGCCCTATGTCCCGCTAGGGAACACCAACGGACTTCATAGGTCTGAGGACCTAAGTAAGTAAGTAAGTAAGAAGTAGCTATTCGACGCCGAATAAAATCAGTGTCAAAACGTTCTAAAATTAGTTTGTGACGTTTGGAATATGTCAAAATCGACCAAAACTTAGTGCTGGTGCCATCTATTGACAAACAGTTTATATTGAGAGATAAGAAACTCAAAAAGGGAAATTCGTTCGAAAACGTTTTACCTCCGGAAATAGAAAATACGTATTGCATTCCAAAACTAGTTTTGATTAATTTTATAGCAACTTTAATTTCTTCTTTTAAAAATATCAATGACAAAGTTGTTTACTACACAAAAAAATTAGCAAAAAATAATGAACAATATTTTATTAGAAGAAATATATTTTTGTAAGGAACAAAAAATATTGATTTATGAAGTTAAAGAAAGAAAAAAACTCATAAAAACCATAATAAAAAAATGTGGAATTTTTACAGCCCTCCGTAGGCACGTTCCATGATTTTAAAATTAACTTAATGACAAGGTTGTTCCTGGGATTATGTGTGAATCTGCTGATTAATTTAACAATTTATCCGCACACGTTGTCATTTTAATGATTCAATTAAACAATATCAACCGGTTTACAAAGCAACCGAAACAATTTTGATTAAAGTTATTAACTTAAGTGCATTTTATTGTTTAAGTTCATTCTATGTCGTTAAAAATATCTCAATAGAAATTAAATTTTTACAGACTCGCTGTAAAATAAATCACCGCGAATTCATGTTCATGACATTTAAATGTGCACAATTGTAATTGTCTCATATGTTTCCAAATCCACCAAAAAAAAAAAAAACCTCCAGAATTTGGAATTGCATCTTCCACAACTTGCATCTGAATTTCATGTGGGACAAATAAATTGAGCGTTTTCTTTGTTTTAACTTGAAATTGAAATAACAAAATCTTACCCCGCAATAAATTGCATCAACCAACTTCCAGCAAGAAGTTCAAACCGACACACTGACTAACTGACTTGGATATCTTCTCCACAGTTGCCAGTTGCCATTTGGCAGTTGCAAGTTGCGAGTTGCGACTTAAGATATGCACTTAAGAAATGGCATTACATCCGTCTTGGTCTTGGCGGGCGCAGAATTTGTGCTGCCATCTCTCTTACCGATGCGATGCATCAGATGCTGCCTCATACTGGTTCCAAGAGTCAACCACCATTGAGTGCTGTTTACTGTTTGCAGATGGAGATGGCCAAAGTGGCCCGGCCAAGATGAGAAAGAAACGACAACAAAAATGAAACTTGTTCTTCAATATGATCTCATATAATGAAAATAACCAGGAAGCTAGACATCCAAAAGCTGGAATTACTCCCCCTGTTGCTGCATCCAAAAAATATGGCCACCTGGCAGGTTTCGGTCGGACTACACACTATCCAATGACTAAGTGAGTGTACGATGGTAACCAGCTCGCACTTGGATCGGTTTCTGTTTCCGTGTTTGGATTTTTCGAAGCCGAGGCCGAAATCTATGCCGCTGGCAATGCGTTGCTTCAGCTTAAAGCGGATTGTGAGCTGAAACCAGATAACCACTAAAATCCAATGATTTGATTAACTGCAGAAGGAGAACATAAAACCAATGGACCAATGCAGTGTGTTGCACTCTATAGGACTGCGGAGCCAGGAAACACAGGTGGTGTCTCCACTTGCTGATAGAGGACAACTACTCATACCATCAGCAGCCAGCCAGAGCCAGAGCCAGTTTGATTTGATTTTTCCTGCGAAAATCTATTACGTTGCTTGCATCTTGTAGCTTATAGCTTATCGCTGATGTATGAGCATACTTCGGGCGGTATTTACGTAATTTTTGTTGTTGTGATGCCGTTTAATTTATTAGCAACAGCCAGTTCCACTCGAGTTTACTGCGCTTTTAGAGTTCATCCAAAACATCTAATATCTGATGACAGTGAGGAGCGACGCACGGCGGCGGCGACCGACACGGCGGCAGCGGTGATGAGACTGCGGAAAATATTTTAAGTGTTTGCTCGTTTAGGTTGCACGTTTTAAGCAAAATATTTGCATAAGTAAATGCATTTTGCGAGAACGCAACACCAACACCAAAAGCAAAAGCAAAAACCGTCTGACACAAGTGCCAAGAGGATGATACTCTTGAACTTTGAAGCCAATATAATGCAGATAAGGTCGAGTTCCTGTGAAAGGAACCCTCTAGAATGCAAACAATAAACACACACTCACTCATTTCCACATTCCCTATCGAGGAGGGTATTTTACCGGGGGGTTCTATTGAAATGCATTCACTTTTGTTTACCGAAATGTAATGAATTTCAAATATTTCAGGTGAGATCATATGGAAACTAATGAGCTTCTGTTTCAATATTTGCTTAAAAATACTCACTTTACTCCGAAACTCCGATCCGATACTCGATGCGGCAATTAGAAATGATATTTTAATTGAAAACACAAATAATAAAAAAAAAGGAGGAACATTGATTCGTCGCACACTTGGAAGTAATCTTTTTCATCGAGTTCCTGAGGGATGTGCTTGCAATTCATTGAAAGATTAAAAATATATAAAAAATGAAAAACAATTTCTCGGAAGATAGAAAACATAAAAAAGTCGAACTGAAAAATGTATATTGGTCTCGTATATTGAAAATCATCCCCAAGGAAATGTTAAAAGAGGTTTAGGATTCGTTTCGATTCGTTTTTTTTTTTTTATATATTTTTCTATATCCTCTCAGATGTGTATTGACAACTTTAAGGAGTGGAAAAAAAAGAAGCATTTACTTCGAATAGGTAGGACATGCTCTCGCACACTGTGTATGTAATATATTGTTGGGTGATACAAGGGGGTAAAAAAAGGATCCCCTCGGGTAATCTTGGATTGGAAATGGAAACAATCATCACATGACCTAAATCAAGGGGATAACAATTGTTGATGTTTGTGTGTATTGCGATTGTTTCTAGGTTCTGGGAACATCCAGGATCTACTTTTTTTGGACGCGGAAGAGAAGGCATCGTAGGTACCATAGTTCGGAAGCTTAACATTGTGATTTTGAGTTAAGCTGTTGAGTGGGCAAATAATTATTTTAGGATGAAGATATTGTTTTAAGAATCTAAAAAATGGAGTGCAGTTTTACTAGCGGTTATGGTACGAGGAGGTACCCTTAAGGCGGATCATAAACTCGGAATTTTGACCCAGAATCAAAATTACATTGGTGGAGATCTTCAACAGTACCTTCAAATGTAACCATAGATGCAAAGAGGGATTTCTTTCAAAATTGGAATTAAATCAATTGTTTTCCAAT
The DNA here is from genome assembly GCA_905146935.1 of Scaeva pyrastri. Classification (NCBI taxonomy): domain Eukaryota; kingdom Metazoa; phylum Arthropoda; class Insecta; order Diptera; family Syrphidae; genus Scaeva; species Scaeva pyrastri. The sequence continues at coordinate 133,931,325 of LR989927.1, forward strand.
TCATTTGTTCCAAAAGTTTTGACCCGAATAAAAAACAAATTATTTAGAATCAATTAAGTGAAAACATTTTGTTAATTTATTTATTTTTAAGGATTTCAGCCAGTTTAATAATAAAATAGTTTCATAAGTAATTCGAAAGAGATTAGATGACATTTTTTACAGAAATTTCTTGAAATAATTCGTCTAATTTCCATTATAGTTTGGGTCTAAGTTTTACGCATTAAAAATTGTTAACATTTCTTATATTCTTACAATGGTTAACAAGCAAGCAAATATGGTCCTTAATTTCTAACTTGTGGAATTCAAGGAGATTTTGAAATAGATTTTTTGACAGCTTGTGTTGTTGGAAAAAAAGTAGAATGATTAGCTTACGATCTTAAAAACACATGGGGTCTTCACAAACTACAAGGAGATCTTTGATCCTCCATTTGATCTTTGACCTGATTTAATTAAATTTTGTAGACGAATTGTGTCGGATCAAAACTTAAGCCTTTTGCAATTCTTTTGTCGTCTGAATCTTATGCCCAATCATAATAAGTTTTTTTTTTGAAAGTTACATAGATGTGGAGTTAGTTCAGTAACTTTGTCACGCAATAAAATATAATCTTGGTTAATTCTTACTAATTTCATTGAAATCCGAACTTTGTTCCTCCAGTGGTGAATCAATTCATAATTTTATTTGACATTTTACCAACATGTGGACTGTGGACATTGATTAATATATTATTATAAATTTTTGATATTCAGGTGTGCCCTTAAAGTGTGTAAATAAGTTGAAAATTTTAATGGAACAAATATATAATTTGATATATGTAGTGTAAACAAAAATGTATTATAAAAATAGTTTTGTAAATAAGGAATTAAAAAAGCTTACCACATTTTTTGTGTTTGTTCAAAGATAACAAGAGACAGAGGTCTTAAGGGATTTGTTTTCTTATGGATTGAATTACTTTGATGACATTGATAAGTTCGTTATTCAATCTTTATTTTACCAGCTGTTTTGTATGGAACACCATAAGTTGGTTCTGCTTATTTTACGTAAGTAAATATATTTTACTAAACCTCAACAAAAAGTTAAAATAAGCACTCTTATTAAAATTTCAACAATGAAACAATAAAAGTAAGTATACGCCTAGTGTGTCATTGTTGTAGTTATGTTAGACAATTTCAATTCATGTTTCTATTTGTTAACTATTGTTGTTGAAAATGTTATAAATTGAAAAAAAGATTTTAAAGTGGAGTGAGCTCATCAAAATTGGGCGGAATTTGAATACTCAATCAATTGAAATACATAATCACTACATAGTATAAAACAAATTCGCATCCTTTTGTATGCTTAGATCCCTAAAACTACGCAACGGATTTTAATGTGTTTTTTTTTTAATAAATAGACTTTTTAAAGGGGAAGGGGGAAGGATTATAATATAAATAACTAGATAGTGTTTTTTTAATTATAAAATTAGTTTTTAAAATATTCTAGACTGCGTTTCATTCCATACTTCATTTACTCTCAAAAGCTGCAATACGCATTATTCGATAGTAGAGATTTGAAATATATGTACATTATTGATTATATGTATACACATGTATTGTACATAGCATATTTCAAGGGGGTGGCGGCGGTGGTGCAATAATTTTCTTTTCTATATGTAAAAATCAATTTCTGTTTGTTTGTATCCCTAAAATTCGAGAACCGCTTGGCCGATTTGACTGATTTTAGTTTGGATATGTTTGTCGTAGTCCAGAAAAGGCTTACAAAGTTGCCTGTCTTTATGTCACCATCATTTATATTTATTAAAATCTTTTATCATCATTTATTTATAAGTCATACTTGGGCAAGGCCTGGGGTGAAATCGGCTAAGCTGATAGTTGACTATCAAATTTGACTATCATTTTGACTTTCAAATTTGATAGTATACACTTTACCGTCTATGTAAGATGATCACTTTTGTGTCACTTTTTTTTGCATACAAAGAAACTAATTGTTATTTTTCAACTTTAAATATATTTGAAAACAAACCTCCGAGAATTCGAAAGGAACTTTTTAAAATGTACATAAGTAAATTTAAGTAACAAATTTAAAACAATAGATTAAACATTTTAATTTATGCATAGGACACACGCTAATAAACACCAAATGACCATTTTGGCTAATTTCATGGATCAGGATTTCAATTTTGGCCAAATCATTTGCTTCAGGGGGAAACACCATCTAACGAATCTAATTTTGATCAAATTGACAGCTAAATAGGTGTCACTTAAAAAAGTCAAATAAAAATAAAATTTGACAGTCAAATTAACTATTACTTTACACAGATCAATTTTCTTAAATTTGACTGTGAACTATCAAAAATCACCTTACACTATTCCACCCCTGGATCAACCTAAATACAAATTAATAAAAAAGGGGGTTAGGTGTGACCCACACTGATAACTTCTCATTTTGTAATTATTGTAAAAAAAAATACAATTTGATATTCGTCAATATTTTATCATTTTCTAGGTATTGACAAATGCATTATGTTAAAAATAAAATACATTTGAAGTCAACATCATTGCTTGTTGTGATGATATTTAATCCGAAAAACGATTTTTGTCACTTTTCTGTAAATTTCGGTTTTAGTTTTTATTTTTAGTAAAAAAAATAAAATTTCGACGTTTGTCAAAAATGTACTATACATACATCGACAATTCTATTATGTAAAAAATAAGATAAATTCGCGGTTAAAATGATTCTCCACTCTGGACATATTGAAGTCAAGAAACTGCTTTTGACATTTTTCGATTAATTTATGTTTAAGTTTTTATTTTTTGTAAAAAAAAATTTCAATTCCATATTTGTCAAAATTGTAGCATATATTAATAAATATATTTTGTTTAAACTAAAATAAATTTGTAGTCAATATCGGAGCTCATTCTCGAGATATTCAAGTCAAAAAACACTTTTTACCAACTTTTGGTAGAATTTTTTGTACTTTTTTATTTTTTGTAAAAAAACTGTCAATTGAATTTTTTTCAAACTTTCACCAGATGTAAAGAACATCGTTTCAGATAATAGAAAATAGTTTTGAAGAGAATATTATTTTCACTTCATTGTACATTTCCGCACCAATTTTTTTTTTTTTAGTTTTTCAATTTTAAAAAAATAAGTTAAAAATTTTCAAAATTTATTTAAAATCTGTATCACATTACAATGTTTACAATAAAATTTATTTGAAGTCAATGGCACTATCCATTCTTCAGATATTTGCTACCAACCAAAATGTTTTTTTTAAACTTCTATAGTGAAAAAACCGCTTGACCAATTTTTATGGAAGTCCTTTCTGCATCTTTCGAAGTTATAACCTTTCGAACAAAATTTAATTGGAGTCTATATCTTTACTCGTTCTTGAGATACCGTGGACGAAAAAGGGTATCTCGGACGTACGAACGTACGAACGTACGTACACACGCACACACAGACATCTCTCTACAAATGACGGATCTAGATTCTAGAAACCTTGAAATGTCCAGATTTGTCAAAAATTTCAATTTGACAAATCGGACCGATTACAATAACTCCCTATGGGAAGTTAATAATATAAAAAAATAAAATTCAATCTGAACAACCTGTTTTCGGTTCGACTCACAGCATTTAAACACAGAAGTTCTGTGATGAACTCTAATTAAAGCCTTTGGGGAAGTCATTGTACCCACTTAGTATGTCTATTTTTTATTGTTTTGCGTTAAAGATTCCTAAACTGAAAAAAAATACCCTCTGATAATAATCAGTTTAAATATTGGTCAGCAGTTTCAAACCAAGTATTTTAGAAGACTTTTTAAATCTAAGACTAGAAAACACAACATTTTGTAGTTTCCAAATGACATTTGAAAACAAATTATATAGACTCAGGTGAGCATAGTTCAAAAATGTAACAAAGCCGAGATTTATATTTCTTGATATATGATGGTTGGTCACTCTAATCACTCCTCTCCTTAATTGATAGTTTTACTTTGAAATCGTTTCGGAAACTATTTTTGAAATGTTATCCAAGTTATGTATATGGAAACTTCATTTAACCTCTCGTCCTAATACAAATCAATGTTCGAATTCCACCTTAAATAAAAATAATCTAAAATAAGTTTCTCAATCATTGTTGAATTTTTGTTGGTGTCAATAAAATTATCCAAAAACGTGATTGCATGGCACGTGTTTGTTTATTCTTGAATCATCAATTAATATAATTAATATTTTGTGACAAAAACCAAATTCAACAAAAAAAAAGCTCCTGTATCTTTCAATTCTCGCAAATCGAATCAACAATGTGAAACCATCAGAATTGTACTTAAATGACACAATGATGCGGTCAATAAGAATAAATACTTTTGTGGTTTTTTAGCAAAAAAAAAAAACAAAAATCGGAAAATTTTATTATTTATGAATGGAAAAATATACTTTGAGCAAAAAACAAAACAACAGATAAATCGTTTGATGCAAATCAACAATGTGGTTATGGATTTATGGCTACTAATCGATAATCATCATCGATTTGAAATATTTACAACGACAATAAAAGTTTTTTTTTTGTATTTTTATTGCAAAGGTTGAAACTCCCTCAAAGCCACAAATTCACACACGATTTTGAATTCGTGTTAATTGTGAAAAACTCCCGTGTAGTTTTTTTTTTTTTTTTGTTTTTCTTCTTAACTTAATCCGCGGGTATCTTTTTTTTTATTGTTCGTATATCTTTCTTGTCTCGGTTAAATTTAATTGATATGGAATCTGTGCGATACGATACTTATCTCTTTACATTGTCTCTGCATCTAGAGTGTGGATGAAGGGGGGGCCATATATATTATGTTTGTCTTTTATGGAACTTGAAATTATAATCTTAGCACAACAACATAGCCTTTAATCTCACTCAAATTGTAAGTTGTCTTAGAACACACACAATTTTCCACTCAAAACTTTGCTTATCTCTCTGTCTTTCCACTCCGCTGTCCCACTCCAACCAACTGGTCCCTCGCAGCCATCCGTTGCACATGCACACCCAGAATCCACAAGTGAAGGCTATCATCTTCTGAGTTTTTAGGTTAACTTCAAGTTCTTTTGATCAATTAAAGTCTCACGAGTATATGTATCTGCATCTATTCGTATCTGTGTAATTTTTTGTATCTAACAAGTTCGTAAATGTTCATATGTATGTGTGTGTTATGATTTTGTTTTATTTTTTTTATTTTTTTTTTAATTTTCTTTGGTTCGTTGCAGAGTTTTCTTCATGTGTCGTCGGCGTTTGCCAACTGCAATCGGCCCCACATAGACGAGGTGTTCTACAGCGCGGGCATAAGCGGGGAGAATGCATGCCTCTTAGCCGAATTACTTAGTCCTGAGGTCCTTGACAAGATTAGTTCTAAGCTGATTGGAAACTTCCCCAACACATACACATACACCAAGGCCCTGGCCGAGGAGATTATTCTAATGAATGGCAAGGAACTGCCACTGTGTGTGTTTAGGCCCGGAATTGGTGAGTTACGCTTAGGACCGCATGAAATTTACGATGTGGTCTTGCATGGACATCGGACAATATGCACATTGCACAGGCACCCTTAACACTGCTTGATGTAGCCGGTGCCGGTCATGAGGATGTTGGTTGATGTTGATGATGATGATGATGATGTAATTATTTGATTATTGCAGTTATTCCGACGTATAAGGATCCGGTGCCGGGGTGGATTGACAACTTGTACGGACCGACGAGTATTCTAATTGGCGCCGCAACCGGAGTCCTGCGAGTGCTCTATGCCAGGATGAGCCAAAACGCCGCCGTTGTTCCCGTGGATTATTGTGCAAATGCAATATTGGCTTGCAGTTGGAATACCGCTAAGAACCAGTAAGTACACATAAATATGCACATCATTCCTCCCAACCATCCAGCCTCTACCCTCTATTCACGAGGAACGACTACTACGTAGTTTATATGGGTTTTCGTAATTCCTGGTGCTGCTCCTCCTCTAGGCAGAGCATTGGGGTACTTGTACTGTTTAAATAAATGATATTGGAATGCATTGCGACGCTGGCGATGGCGATGGCGACGATGACGACGACGACGGAAGGTTTGTTTGCACGGGAGACACGAGTCAAATTAATGGCTTGTCAGTGTTTATATAGATACAAATTGACTGTTTCCATATGAGACGTGATTTCAGTCAGTTCATATAAAGCTTCCATAATACTCGGATACTATGTTATGATGATGAGACTTTATGGCGAGTAAATATTTGTTAATGGGTTGCCAGTAAATAAAACAGAGAATGCATGTTACACATCAGAAGTTGGATACAAGTATTAAGGCCTGATCAGTTAAGGGGAAGACTTTGAACTTTGTAATGGCTCTTCAGCCGGTGGCAAACTTACACATATTCAAACATACATATGACCTAGAGGTATATACTGCCTGCTGTCTATTGATGCAAGAGTAGCCTTATATTAACTTTGATGGTTTTAAGGGGTTGTTATTTGTTTTCGAATTTAATTGAATATTATTTATATTTACGTTTATCGATTTATTAATAGTCGTGTAGTTATCTGGTAATTAAAAATCCATTAAAATTGCTTTTCCTTGTTCATTAATGTCTAATGTAAACAAGAAACAGAAGTAATTTCTTTAATTGTATTTGTTTTTTTTTTTTGTCAATTTATTTGGAAAAATACAAATGTACTTAGTCAACTTGTTCTTGAAAAAATAGAAATCAATTAATTTGTCTTGGCAAGTGCTTAGGATTTTTTTTCGAGAAATTATCATTTATAAAGCTTAGGATTAATTATAAGTTTTTTGATTATTCTCAAGTTTAAATATGTTTGAAAAAAAGGCAAAAACAAAGGTTTCAAAACCTCAATTTGAGAAAAACTGTTAGAAATGATCATTTTCAGTTCAAGAAACTTCCGAGAATTGCTTAATTTAACAGAGTAGCTTGAGTTTGTTAATCGGTTTTCAATTAAAACTTTGTACAATTTTTATTCAGAAATCCAAAAAAAAAATACTACTCTGCTTACTTCACATAAATTGAACTTTAATAAATAATTAATTGCAGTTTAGATATACAGTTATGTTGATTTTTGATTTAATTTCTCTTGAATTGGAGCAATATTAGTTGTTGCAACAAAATTATGATACTTAAATTTAAAGGTTACGTATACGCCCTAGTGAATTTCGTGAATTTTTATATAAATAATAATATTAAACGAAGGTAACCCTGAACACATTTTCTTTAGTTGTTTGCCATTTCATTATTCGGACGGGTCAACACTGAAAGAGCTTGAAAAAGCTTTCAAATGAGAAAGACTTATTCAAAAAGAAAAGAGTGCGGATGAAAGGCAAACATCCTATCTTCCCTGTACTGACAATTTATAGGAGACAGAGATTAGTTTGTTTACTTTTTGGTTCTTTCTTTAAAAAGGCAATTTATGGCCTTGAATATGAACAATTCAGTTCCAAACTTATTCAAAAAAAACTTCCAGAAGAAAGAAATCTGAAAAAAATATTTTTCTGAAATTTGACAGTAATCCATTTTCCAAAGGGAACAATAATGAAAACTAACAGAATTGGGAGTTCAGCATTAGTTGTGTTTTATTTACTGCTGTATAGCTAGTGCAGCATTAAAGTGAATAAAACGATTAAACTCACTTTACATTTATCGTCAGCGCAGCTGCCATTATTTTTTCTGACTTCTTTCTCGCCAATAATCAAATTGTTGTTGTTTGATGAGGCAAATTTTGCTGATCTTGCTTCCCAGCAGTGAATAAAACACAGCTATTGTGTTCAAATCTTAGGTCTTTTCTCAGATACTTTGCTTGTTAAGGGTCTTAAGTCTTCTTAAGGGAACAACGTTTTATGATTATTTAAAAAATACCTCAAAAAATTTGTACTGAAAAGAAATACATTGACAAATTCGACAAGCTAAATATATTGGACGATGAATGTAAGATTCAGTAAATAAATTATTTAATATCAATCTGGAAACAGTGAGTAAGGGTTTGAAATTATTAAACTTTATATCTTTTTATTTATTAAAATACTAGTGTGTCCGACAAACTTTGTCTCACCCGAATTTAATGTCTTCAAATAAACTACAGAGCGATAATAAATCACAGATAGTTCAAAATTTAAATGTGATTTATTTTTAATAAATTCGAAATCAGTTGAAAACTTCCCACGACTGGCCTTGAGATTTATTGAATGCCATCACAAAAGAAAATTGAACGAGGAATTGAATTCGATATATGTAATGGGATTGAAAGATCGGTTAGAATAATTGTAACTCGTGGGATTTTTTGAATTTGCAATAATTGCAAATGACTCGCATTGTATATCAGGTTCTTTAAGGACAACTACTTACCCTTGCAAAGTTTTTAATGACTTAAATTCCACTTTTGACCGATCCCACCTTCAGCCTCAAAAATTCCGTCGGTAGCAATAAAACGAAGACCTCAATTTTTTGCTGGTAGTTTTGCCCGTTCATCAATTCAATCGAGGTTTTTGCAATGATCGCAACACTTTTTTTTCTTCCATCCATCAATCATCAAATCATTCAAATAAATTCTAAATTTCGTCTTAAATTCCCAATTTTTCCGGAAGGTTTTTCCAAAATCTTCTTTCATAAAATCCTACTCCTGGCATATTACAAACAACTGAATGGAATTCAATCCTAATCAACTCAGCGGTTTGAAGTTCATGAAATTGAATGAATGTTAAAAAACTAAATTTCACGATTATTTCATTAATGTACCCTTAAACTCTTTATCACTTTTAATTTTTCTACGAATGCCAAACTATCCCATTATCATTTTTAGTCTCCAAATTTAGTTTTATTTGTAAGTCAAAATTTCTAAGATACAATTATCTCACATTTACTGCACCATCAAGACATCACATAGTATAACGACTGAAAGCGAATGTTTATAAACATTCCACTTGGACTGACCCAGACCCAGTCCATCGGCACGGCATCGGCATCGGCACCCCCTTCACAGAGCCAAAGCCTGGCCAAATCACTTTCATAGAATTTGCCAAAGATTTATCATCAAAATAAAAGCACAATAATTAAACCAATTCTACTCGGCCATTGAGTAAATTTAGTTTGTAGGTAGTTTGTTTCCATTTGAACCAAAACCCAAACTAAACCACCAGAAGAGACCATCCATTTATGGGCCATATAACATATAACATCTATTCCGAGCCAAGACCCTCGTTCGAGTATATGGAAAGTAATTCAAAACATGGATTGTTTAGGAAATCGATCCCTCTCTCGGGTATACCCTCTGGGAACTGGGAACTAGAACTGGAAGACGACTTATGGACGTCAATAGCAGAAAGCACACTACACTACACAATACACATATACGATCGAACGAAACACTTTGTATTTGTGGCCATAAGAACGGGAATAAGTCAAGAAGCAGTATGGGTTGTTGAGTACCCATTCTGGCAGCTTCCAGCACTCCCAAACCCACACCCGCACCCGCAACCCGAATCCCATCCGCACCCGCAACCCGAATCCCATCCCAACCAGAAAACCAAGAAAGTCCTAAAAAGATATAAATGCGAAGCGAACCTCATGGGATAATAAATATAGTTTGAAAAAAACTAAAAAACACGCTTTTAAAACCCATCATACTAAAAAAGCGGAAAATAATTTTTAATATAAGCTGAAAACAATAATGAACTAAAAATACAAGTGTTATTGTGAAAAAGCGTTGGGCGCATTGGCCATATTTTTTTTTCATATATCGAGCGCCCACGCTTATTCACAATAACACTTGTATTTTTAGTTCATTATTGTTTTCAGCTTATATTAAAAATTATTTTCCGCTTTTTTAGTATGATGGGTTTTAAAAGCGTGTTTTTTAGTTTTTTTCAAACTATATTTATTTTTAACTTTTTAGTTTAACGTGCTTTAAAAGCGTGTTTTTTAGTTTTTTTTAAACTGTATTTATTTTGTGATTTAAGAAAACATTGAAACATTTCATTGACCCATTTAGTTGATTGAAATTGTAAATGAAATTGGAATTATTTATTTATAATTTAAAATCTCGTAATTTTAATTAAAAAAAAAAAGTCACCCATAGCTAGGATTTGATCCCACGACCCTTGACGCTCAAACTGAAACGTGACCACGCTTTAACCAACTGAGCCACCGAAGCACTTAAAATTAGGGAGTCTATTAATATTTACATATAAGCGCATAATAAAATCAGGAAAAAGCAGGAGCTGTGGGATTAAAATATTTAATCCTGGTAATCCTGATAAGGATATTGAGATAAACTTATGAAATTATTGTTTTGCCACCGGTTCTTGATATGTGTACAAAATTTTATTAAAATCGGTTCGTGTAAAGTGGGTCAAAATCGAGTGTAAAGGTGTCGGTTACATACATACATACATACATACATACATACATACATACATACATACATACAAGTGAAGCTAATATAAGCGTGTTAAAAATTGAGTCAATGGTCGGTACTCGGTCGATGGTCTTGTGGTCGTGTGTTGTGGATTGTTCGCTCGTTTACTTGAGTGTTGTTGTTGTGCGAGGGGGGTTTGGTAACAAAGAAAAAAAAAAAAAGAGGTAAGACGCCGCCGATATGGGTGGAGGTCTGCTGGTGTGTCACTTCCAGAGTTTAATGATGCTTCTCCGCCGAGTAAACAAATTAGTTGGCATTCATTCAACGCATCAGCTTCAGTTTGCAGTTAACCCGAAGCCGTGAATTCCCGTCAAAGGTGATTCATTTCACTTGTCAAAACTGAACCACACTCTTGTTGTGTGTGAGTCTTATGAGTGAGACTGATGCTGAGCTGATGGCTGGCGGGTTTAATGTTCCCTTTTCCTGATGTGCAATTAAATTTACTTCGAGCTGACTTCGAGGCCACAGGTGAATGTTTGAAGCTGCACGATTCTCATCTTCCAAGCTTGAATTCCACGAACTTCCATTTCCATATTCCATGCCATTCAAATTGACATCTTCAAGTTAATTCAATTGACATTCGATTTGGTGTTATTATTATTCTGTTTTTTTTTTTTCTTTTTTTTTGTGAGCTCAAAAAAGGAAAACCAAATCGAAATCAATTCAATTAAGTCTGCGTCACACAGTACGGGGTTACGGCTTGAGGTTGAGTTGGAGTTGGAGTGTTATGTCAGAGGGTTTTTATGGCCGGTTCCTTATTTGAATACTCGGAATCGGAATCGGAACCATCGGAGTTGACCTTCCATTATGAGCTTATTTCACCCCGAAAAATATGCAATATCTTATAACATATACTCGTACATTTGTGTGGCTGTCTCCATTTTGGTTTCCATAGCTGTGATTCGACTCTGACTCGAAATTGATTTATTTATCCTTATTTTGAGGTCCTTGGATGGCAAGAAAAAAGCAATAAAAGCACAAGATATGAGGAGATGGTGACGTACGTATGTAGGATGTCGGATACCTTCCTACCGTACCGCTGCTCGCTCTAGCTGAAATATTTTTGTATCTATTAATTTTGTTTTTGTATCCTATAGCATCTAACTATAGGTTGCCATATCCGCAAATAACTTTGGTGGAAAAAATATATTCATATGGAAAAAAGAAAAAAAACTTGCAAGACTGCAAATTAGTATGAATTCGTTATTGAAATGTTCCAAAATATAGAATTTTTGTTTACATTACTCAGCTTATACTGATATACATATTATGTATGTATGTATATGTTGATAAAAAGGATGTACCTACATATATATTTGTAGCTGATGTTTGAGGTTTATATGTTATGGAGATTGAAAAGGATTTGGTCAGACCAAATTTATGAAACAAAAGATTAAATGGATGGACGGACGCGGACGGATGGGAAAAGTTGAAATAAAAATGCGATGATAATGATCATGATGAAGTTTCGGGCTTCGCAGTTTTTTTTTTTTGTGTTGGTGTTGGTTTTGGTCCTGGTTCGAAATAAAATTCGAAGCAAAAACACTTTGCAAATTGTTTGAATTGAGTTATCTTTTGGTTTCAGTTTCAGGATTATTATATAATGTTTTTGAATATAAACTTTTTTTACATACATATACCTATACGTGAATATCAGAAGTTCTAGTTGGTGGCATCAAAAAAAAAAAGTATGTGATGTTTGAGAAAAAAAATATAAACTGCAGAAATGGTCATTTGTGGTGCAAAACATATCCGCTTAAAAATCAGTTCCAGTAACAAATAGGTAATTGATTCATTTACGCGGAGATAAAATTTTGCTTTCAGGTAGATTAAAGTTGTATTTTTATTTTTTCGTAAATACAGAAAAATTAGCAGAGCTAGGCAGGTTTGTCGGTTCCTTATTTCACGGTTCTAAATATCAATTAACAGAGGATAGAATTGAATCGAGATTTGATAGAAACATCAATTTTCTAAAATTATTTACGTCAAACCAATCAAAATTAAACAATGTATTTAATTTTGAATAAGAGTTTGAAAGACCTTCCTTTAATTCTTGTTTTCACCAGATCAGAAAAAAATCAGGGATGTTAAACAAATTTACAAAAACAATTTGCTTCATTGTTTTATTTTTTATCGAACTTAACGAAAAACAAAGTCTTTCTATACTGGCAGCTTCTATTCATGTATACTGACTTATTTATAAGAGTTTCTTAGAAATCTTTTGTCCAGCCATCCACCATTGTCTTAAATGTCAGATAACATCTTATTTATAAAAAAGTATAACAGTATAACAGTTAACAGAAAGTTTTAAGATAAAAAAGGATGTTTGCTCATTTTTCGTTCAGATGATTGACTGTATTAATTCTTTCGTTCAAATATTATTCTGAACACTTTCAATGAACGCATTCAAGGAGCATACTGCATACACTGAACAAGTGCAAAGAAGAATAAACAGAAGCTAAAAAAAAAAAATGGCGGATGAAATAAGACGCACATGTCTTTTCTATTTAATAAATTACATAAATTCATGATTTTAAGCCGTCTTTAAGCGAATTTGTTTTTCTAATAGAAGACATTTTTAGGTTTTCAAAACTTTTGAATCTTCGAACAAAATAAAAAAAAATCTTATTTTTTCATAAAATGTGAGCGCTTTGAGCACGTTCAGTGCAAAGAGTTCTCCAAGCGTTTTTCACTCTGTTCAAAGTTTTTCTCTTTTAACATATTTTCTTTTTTAATTTTATGCATTGAACTTTTATGCTTTAAGCATAAGGTTTTGTAGTTGAGTATATTTTAGCTCGTCAAGTTGCAAGAGAAATCTGTCAACCATACCCTACTTTATAGTATCACACTAAACATTAATTTAATATCTTCTTTAATTAACTACAAATCTGCGTAGTTTTATTTTTTTAAGTTTTTTTTTTTTTTGCTCTTGTTAGTTGATACTTTATCTCTAAGACACAATATTTTAAGGAAAAGATTTTAGCAGAAGACTCAGCTTCTTCTTGGCAACTAAAATGTTGGAAAACTAATTGGATTCTAAAATATAAAATGTCTTTACTTTATTCTTGCTAATGGCAACAAGCTTTCATTCAGTTATGGAAACTGGGCGTATTAGTTATTATTACTATATTGAAAAGGAGCATCAAAAGAGATAAGAATGTTTTTCTGTTCACTATAAAATTTTCATATTATATGGTAATTTGAAAAATAACAACAAATTTATAGAACTTTTGATCTTAAGTCTACATGAAAATGGTTTATTACGGAATTAACATACATATATTAACTTCCTGAACAAAATAAGTGTCTATATAACATGTTGAGTAGATACTTAAGTATAAACATAAATTAGGTATTCAACGCTCTTTAGAATTATATTTAATTGCTCGTCATTATGCCAGAATTAAGATATCGACACCGTTTTTGATTCAAATAGTGTTTTAATTTAATGAAATGTGTAAAACGGTGTTCTACGGAGTAGATGCGGTTTAATTAGGCTTCCCCTAAGTTACGTATTTAAAATAAGGGCATATAACACACGTTCTTGATTTTACACACATATCAAATTTCATATCGTTTAATACATGTTGTTAATTGAACTTTATTTGCCTTCAGATATTTTTACAAGCTGCGTTTCAATTTCACAACTGAATACTTCTCTTATTTTAGGTCATAAATAATAATACTTTCGTATCAAAAAGTTTAAACAAGTGGTTTAAAGAAAACATACATAATATTTCGTGGTCATAAATCAAAGGCATGTCACAATTATCAACTTTATTTTCAGATGGCTTGAATACTCCTAAATTTTTATGAACAAATACCAAAGGGCTAGTTTTTCAGCTGAGCTTATACACACCTTTCTTACCAAAACAAAAATTCAGTGTTTAATTTTATGAGCCTAAAGTTTCGCAGCACACAAAAATATTTGTCAAAGATTTAAAATCATGTCTTGTTTATTAAAAATAAATAAACAATATAAATATGTTTAAGAATTTTGAATGGATATGTATATTTTGACGAACTTTGCGTTATGCGAAATACAGTACCTACCCCAGGGCTGGATTTGTTACCGAGACTTGAACAATCTGTCCTGAGATTGTAACGAAATCTATTGCAATTATGAGTTTCAAAGAATAAGATTTTTGAAAAAGTAAAAAAGTAAATTAAATTAATTACAACCAATATGTTTTTAAAATTAACATAATTCATTTTATTTTTAAATGAATGTTGTTGGCTTGTAGATGTTGATGCTTAGGCATACTCAAACTAATTTCGCAGTAAATTTCAAATGAAAACGCCTAAGCTTAGAAGCTATTTTTTCTGTCAAATTATTATTAGGTATATTAATACTAATTATATATATATTAATGTCAAAATTGACACATTACGCTGTAAGTACGGCTTGAAATTTGGTTTCAAGTAGCGAAATCCTTGGGTACTTAAGAAAAATATGTGAGCCAGTGTTTTAAAGTATTTAAGTATTTAAGTATTTAAGTACTTAAGTATTTAAGTATTTAAGTATTTAAGTATTTAAGTATTTAAGTATTTAAGTATTTAAGTATTTAAGTATTTAAGTATTTAAGTATTTAAGTATTTAAGTATTTAAGTATTTAAGTATTTAAGTATTTAAGTATTTAAGTATTTAAGTATTTAAGTATTTAAGTATTTAAGTATTTAAGTATTTAAGTATTTAAGTATTTAAGTATTTAAGTATTTAAGTATTTAAGTATTTAAGTATTTAAGTATTTAAGTATTTAAGTATTTAAGTATTTAAGTATTTAAGTATTTAAGTATTTAAGTATTTAAGTATTTAAGTATTTAAGTATTTAAGTATTTAAGTATTTAAGTATTTAAGTATTTAAGTATTTAAGTATTTAAGTATTTAAGTATTTAAGTATTTAAGTATTTAAGTATTTAAGTATTTAAGTATTTAAGTATTTAAGTATTTAAGTATTTAAGTATTTAAGTATTTAAGTATTTAAGTATTTAAGTATTTAAGTATTTAAGTATTTAAGTATTTAAGTATTTAAGTATTTAAGTATTTAAGTATTTAAGTATTTAAGTATTTAAGTATTTAAGTATTTAAGTATTTAAGTATTTAAGTATTTAAGTATTTAAGTATTTAAGTATTTAAGTATTTAAGTATTTAAGTATTTAAGTATTTAAGTATTTAAGTATTTAAGTATTTAAGTATTTAAGTATTTAAGTATTTAAGTATTTAAGTATTTAAGTATTTAAGTATTTAAGTATTTAAGTATTTAAGTATTTAAGTATTTAAGTATTTAAGTATTTAAGTATTTAAGTATTTAAGTATTTAAGTATTTAAGTATTTAAGTATTTAAGTATTTAAGTATTTAAGTATTTAAGTATTTAAGTATTTAAGTATTTAAGTATTTAAGTATTTAAGTATTTAAGTATTTAAGTATTTAAGTATTTAAGTATTTAAGTATTTAAGTATTTAAGTATTTAAGTATTTAAGTATTTAAGTATTTAAGTATTTAAGTATTTAAGTATTTAAGTATTTAAGTATTTAAGTATTTAAGTATTTAAGTATTTAAGTATTTAAGTATTTAAGTATTTAAGTATTTAAGTATTTAAGTATTTAAGTATTTAAGTATTTAAGTATTTAAGTATTTAAGTATTTAAGTATTTAAGTATTTAAGTATTTAAGTATTTAAGTATTTAAGTATTTAAGTATTTAAGTATTTAAGTATTTAAGTATTTAAGTATTTAAGTATTTAAGTATTTAAGTATTTAAGTATTTAAGTATTTAAGTATTTAAGTATTTAAGTATTTAAGTATTTAAGTATTTAAGTATTTAAGTATTTAAGTATTTAAGTATTTAAGTATTTAAGTATTTAAGTATTTAAGTATTTAAGTATTTAAGTATTTAAGTATTTAAGTATTTAAGTATTTAAGTATTTAAGTATTTAAGTATTTAAGTATTTAAGTATTTAAGTATTTAAGTATTTAAGTATTTAAGTATTTAAGTATTTAAGTATTTAAGTATTTAAGTATTTAAGTATTTAAGTATTTAAGTATTTAAGTATTTAAGTATTTAAGTATTTAAGTATTTAAGTATTTAAGTATTTAAGTATTTAAGTATTTAAGTATTTAAGTATTTAAGTATTTAAGTATTTAAGTATTTAAGTATTTAAGTATTTAAGTATTTAAGTATTTAAGTATTTAAGTATTTAAGTATTTAAGTATTTAAGTATTTAAGTATTTAAGTATTTAAGTATTTAAGTATTTAAGTATTTAAGTATTTAAGTATTTAAGTATTTAAGTATTTAAGTATTTAAGTATTTAAGTATTTAAGTATTTAAGTATTTAAGTATTTAAGTATTTAAGTATTTAAGTATTTAAGTATTTAAGTATTTAAGTATTTAAGTATTTAAGTATTTAAGTATTTAAGTATTTAAGTATTTAAGTATTTAAGTATTTAAGTATTTAAGTATTTAAGTATTTAAGTATTTAAGTATTTAAGTATTTAAGTATTTTCAATAATTAAATATTTAATTATTTAATTATTAAAAAAATTCTATCAAAAGTGAAAATTGCTAGAAATTTGAATAAAAAATCCTAGCTAATTCTTTGAATGTTTTTTAAAAAGGCAAAAAGCTCAAACTCGATATATTCTCGGTTTTTTGGTTTAGCCTAGTCCAGATCTATCGCCATCTAGCGAGCGAGATAATATTTATTAAAGAAAACAAGTAAAATTTATGAGAGTCCTTTTCAGACTGGGTATCCCTTACCACTTTACATGCTACCCCCTAGGATAGAAATGCTTTAGGCAAAAAGAAGTTTATGGGTCTTTTTTTTTTTTTTTTTTGTTAAATATTTGTTCTTCGGTTTTTGCAAGTCGAGATAAGTTTCTTTAAATTTAAGCATGTTAACATGCCTTTTTACAAATTCCCTTTACTACAATAAATTGTTTAAGATTAAAGATAAGTTTGTTAAAACTTCTACGTTGTAAAATTGGCTTTGAAATTCAACCTTAAAATCTGTTTTTCAAAATAAAATAAAATTCAATTCAATCTAGATAAAACTAGTCTAAAAATTTAAAATATTCGCTTTCAGTGCAGCCGTAGTTACTTTGGCCTGTAACTGAATCCTATCTATGAAAATATCGTGCATATAAATAATTTGACATTTTGCGCCTTGCCTGTGGCGTTTAAAACTCATAACGGCTCGCCCAACCCTTTATACTGTTTTCATATAGAAAACGCACTCCCTACCTCCTATAATGGCTCCTCTATGCGCAAATTCCATAGTTAGCCCTTAAAACTAGCAAAAATAGCAAACATCGAGATTATCTCAATCACGTTGTTCCCCCAAAAAGTCCGTATTTTCCATGCGAACTACACTCCTCGACGACCTTGTCACTTAAAAAAGATTGTAAATTCCCCACAAAAAAAGTATCTAACTACTTTATCTCCCACTTGGCCACTTCCCTGGTCATTAAACGTTTGTTTCCAACATATCCCCATCTAAAGTCCAATAACTTTCATTTTTATGTATCCACGGCAATGGCACACTAACTCAGTGCTCTATTTCCACAACTTAAGGGTACAAAAAAAAAAAAAAACAAAAAACAAATCACAGCGCAATTAAAACGCAATAAAACCATGAAATAGAACTAAAAAAAACCAAACCCACTTAAGTCGAATACAAAATGATACCAAAATACCAACCCCAAAAATAAAAAAAAAAAATAATCCCGGAAAATAGAATCCTCATAATGTGTTATGATTTTTTTCTCCTTCTGGTTGTGGTTGGTAGTTTTGGCAACATAAGATACTTTGATTCATAACCAAGATACTTTATATAGGTGCTTTATGGTTTTGAAATATTACGAGACAAATAAAACAGTTTTTTCCCCCGGAAAATTAAAACGCCTCTCGCTTCGGTACATAAAGTCACCCCTCAAACCAAAACTAGGTACCGTCCTGTAATCGTTTCGTTTGACACGTTTTCCCGTTTGATTCATTGACCGATAAATGGACATTGGTAACAAGAGAAACTTTATATAAGACGATACATCGGATCCTATTTACGGTTAAGAACTCAACTGCAAACACAAGAATTGTCAGAGCATTGTTCGACAATATTCTGGTCATGAAACACTAAAAGAGATGAAAGGACATAAGACAAAAAAGTAAAAATAAAAATAAAATAAAATCGAGAATGATATCCATTCGGTCGGCGGCGTGACAATGACACGATAGACACTAGACTCAATGTTCATTGTCCTTTATACAAAAAGGAGCATCCTTTTTACAAAAAAAAAAAAAAGAAGTTCCGACATACACCTACAAAACAAAACAACCTTTTGTCATGTCCCGAACAATACCTGGTGAAGCTTACTTGAATTCACATCTCATATTCTCTAAACAAAAACTACAAACACACACACACGCACACACACACAAACGAGCATACTGTCCGTCCTTCAGGACACGAGCATAGAGAAGAACATTATTTGTCACTCAGATATGTCTTAATCCATTACACACAAAAGGCGATACCGATACGGAAACCCTTCCCAAACAAACTGACCCACATCCTCCTCCCGATCCCGACCTGGACCATATGATGGCGATGGTCATCATCTGAGTCCTTCTCTTCATATTAAATTAAATGCACTCCTTATAAATTCTTCATCATATCGCAACATCATCCCGACTTCGGCTTCGGCTTCAGAGCAGCCGGCAGTCAGTACTCAGTATAGCCAGGAGCAGGAGCGCCAAAGAAGATACAGATACTAAATCATTTATACTATATAGAACTTTTGTTGGCCCATGGTATATTCATTCATCTCTTCCATCTTTTTCGTCCTTGTCCATGATGTATAGTGCTACGATTCCACCTATTTACAACTTTGTCCCGGACCCAGAAAACCTCGTGAAATGGGAGGCCTACAGGACATCCGCCCTTACAGATGGCGTTAAGATGCCATTCACTCGCATGCTCTGGTATCCCACTCTAACAGTGACTGAGTCCAAGACCTGGTTTAGTATTCTCTGCTTCTTCTACCACATCATTCCGGCAGTGCTCTTTGACTTCTGTCTCATCCTGATTGGTCGCAAACGAAGGTAAGTTAAACTTCTTGATAAACACAAAAACAAACAACAACAAAAAATCTGTTTCCTACTTTTCCGAATAGAATGCTTAAGATGTACAAGAAAATCCACAAATCCTGCTCTCTGCTTAACTACTTCGCCGAGCACGACTGGACCTTCACGTGCGACAACATCAAAAAGATTTGGGCCAAACTACCGGAAACGGATCACGAAATATATCCTTTCGACATGCGACAAATCGTATGGAGTCGACAATTCTACCACAGCATGTGCGGTGTTCGACGTTACTTGGGCAAGGAGGAACCAAAGACCATACCCAAAGGAATCAAGTTGCTAAGAAGGTTCGCATTCGCACATCCTTTGTCCATGCCCGTTCTGCATTAACATGATGCACATACGAGCATAACAAAAAACAAAATACCTTTAAATGCTAATGTGAATTTCTCTCTTGTATAGGTTAAGGATATTGCATTCAGCCATGCTCCTGACGGTTTACGGATCCATCATTTGCCTCCTGCTGATGTTCGTGTTCAAGGCATTCATTGATAAATAATAAATAATCGGGAGGGATCGAGAGGGAGCGTATATATATACTCGTATAGCTAATAGAATGGAAAGGAATTTCCATCATCATCGTAATCGTAATCGCAGACCGAAGGAATTCAGTGCCAAGCCGCCTCTAGAGTTTAGTTGTACAAAAATCGATCGAATAAACACCATCGTCATCAATCCATCATCAGCTTCATCAGTATCATTATCACCCTAAAAATGGAGGACCCATCAAATCCTAACACCCACACCAACCCCCGCCCTGCACATATGATGACCATCACACAAAAGGATATCATATCACATCGCATCGTCATCGTTATCGTCATAGACTCACATCAAGGATGTATTTATAAAGCTTAAGATTAGATTTTTTCTTTGTCACATTTTTTATGTTGTTATCACATTGAGAAAATAACGGTAAATAAAAACGTCTAAAAAATACAATGACATGCAAAACAGACTATTTAGATGGTAAACAGGGATTTTTCGTGGTTTAAAAAAAAAAAACGAAAAACGAAAAACGAAAAAAAAAACAAAACCTCAAGGACGTCACTTTACCGGAGCTGCGAATCATGAGGATATTGGTTTCCGTCACAACATGTGCCATTGTTGTGATTTCCGGTGTGCCTCGGCCGTGGCGCGGCAGGCAAATATCGCAAACAAACATCACGACCAGGAGGGATAGTGCTGTGAAAAAGTGCCCCCTGGGGACTGATGGGGCGTACGCGGCCATCGCCACCACCACCACCACTGCCACTGCTCCCGTCTTGCTGTTGTTGAAGAAGTGGATAAGGCAGAATAGGATAAATGTAATTTTTTTCAAAATACCCATCCGCCGCGCCGCGGAATTACCGTGCACATCACTGAGGACAACAATAACAGCAAGGAGGACATTATGTCTTGATAGTCACACTCACACCACACTCACAGTCACAGTCACAGTCACAGTCGCAGTCACAGTTTGCAAATAGCGGACCGAAGGGAATTTATTTTCTGGCTTCTATTTTTTATTATTTTTATTTTTTTGAATATCCTTTTTTTATAATATGGTATCCTAGTTCTGGATTTGAACAAAAAAAAACACACACAATAAATACGAGTACGAGAATGTGGCGATATGGCGCGGCGCGGCGCAGCTCGACACGAAAATAGTTAAAAGTTTTTTGCTCCGCTCTGGGGAGCTGCTCGGCAAAGACTACCATCGAAAGGATGCGAATGGGAATCCTTTATAACTTCATATTTTTCTTCTTTATACGTTTCACCGGGGGATGAAACTACTGTAAATGGTGCTACTTTGGTTTTTGGTTCCTTCTGCTTCTGCTCTGCTCTGCTCCTCGATGTGGATGTGGATGTGGAAGTGGATGTGGATGCTGATGGGTGGCTGGCTGGTTGGCTGCCTGGCTTGCTGGATGTTGGATGCTGTGTTCTATGTGCTGTGTGCTGGATGGCTCTGCTCTTTGGCTGCTGCTGCTGCTCATGATGATGATGATGGCGATGAGATGGGGCGATGTGTGTTATCTAGAAGGCATATTCGCTCGAATCCTCAGCAGTGGTTAAGTAGGGTTTAGTTTTGTCGTTCTTGTCGTTTTCATCATCATCATCATTATCATCATCATCATCGTAGTTGTTGGCAGTCAGTGGCGGCACAGCGCGCAGCAGTGGTGCTTTACCGTCGTCGTCGTCGTCGTTGTGTCATTTTGGGTTCTAGCCTCGTCGTCGTTACTCGTTGGCATGCAGCGCTACCGAGTCAACTTAAGCCTTTTTAGGTTGTGGGAAAGTGTGAATATAAATGTGTCACAATAAACCAGGAAAAAAAGGGAAGAAATGAGTTTTGCGTATGTAGAGATGTCCCTAAATGTAGAATGCACCCTGCTGGCTGTGAGTGGCTGGGATAACAGGAACAGCATGGGTACCTAAATGTGAATAAAGCAAAATAATAAAACAAATTCCATTACAAGGCTTTGGATTGGCATCGGCAAAAAAAGGAACTTTAGAAAAGGGTTGCCATTTTATACTCGTATACCGTATACTTATACGGGAAGGTAGATTCGATGGGATACATTTTATTGGGCATAGATTTTTATGTTTATTTATTTCAGTCTTTTTTTCGGGTTTTTCGGGAGGGTTCCTAGGTTAACGTGTAGGTGGTTGATGGGATGTTTGAACCAAGACCTGGAAAGTCATTTTATTTTGCGGCTTTTTTGATAGTTTTTTTTTTTTTACTGATGGTTCGAGTTAAATTGTAAAAAAGAGCAATAACGGGCTTTGACAAATTCAAATTCAAATAAAAGTTAACTGTGTGACTATAAGTTATAGTTTGATAATAAATTTCTCACTTTGTCTATATTTTCAAATAAAATATTGCGTGGGATGGCGATTATTTTTTTTTTTCAGACATCAGCAATATCTTTATTAAACGGTAGGTGGTTCTTTTTGACATGTTATTTTTGTTATTAGTTGGTTTGAAAAATTTGACTGACTGCAAATGAAGAGTTTCAGAACCATAGTTGAATTTTCTTCCAGAGTGGATTGTTAAAAAATTGAGTCACTTTTATGGTCAGGAATCATCAGTAGGGTAAAACAGGGTAAATAAATATAAAGAATAAAAAAAGTTTAATAAAAATATATGAGTATTATTTTTATAAAGTTATTTTTGTGTATGAATGATGTTAATATTTCTATAAGTATGGTAATAAGAGACAACTTTAAAAAGGTAAACGTTTTTGAAAATTTCTTTTCTTCTGGACATACAATTTTGGTTCCCATTAAAGGGATTAAGGAAGAATTTTTGGCCAAAGTGAGTAAAATGGATCATCATCGAACAGTGCGTCGAATATCGATCACCACTCCACCTGCTGTTCATTCATTTCGAGAAGGCTTTCGACAGCGTCAACAGGGAGTTTATCTGGCTTGCTTTGCGGAGGAGAGGTATACCGGAGAAACTCATTGCTATTATTAAAGTGACTTATGATGGGTCCAAATTTCACGTCTTACACTGAGGTAAGTTGTCCGAAGAATTTGAAGTCCAAAGAAGGGTCAGACAGGGCTGCATACTGTAACCAATCCTGTTTTTATTGGTGATAAGCGATGTATTGCGGATAGCTTTGACAGGAAGCGGAGGAATAAGATGGACTCTGACAACTTACCCTAAACATCTTGATTACGCTAACGATATATGCTTGCTTCCCCATAAGATCATGGATCTCCATCAAATGGCAACAAGGATGGAAAGAGAAGCAACAATCGTGGGGCTGAAAATCAATACGGGAAAAACAAAGATGTTCAGCCTCGGGAACTCACGATTATCCGCTCCGATGAATATTGGTCAACAAACAGTAGAAAAAGTAGAGACCTTCCAATATTTTGGAAGTGTTGTCTCTACTGAAGGAGGTACCGAACTAGACATCGTCAGTCGTATCGGAAAAGCAAAGGCTGCGTTCGGGATGTTGTCCAATGTTTGGAGGAACAAATCTCTCAGCTTGAATACAAAGCTACGACTGTTTAACTCCAACGTCAAATCAGTTCTGCTATATGGATGCAGCACCTGGAAAATAACAACTACAATAACCAGGAAACTGCAAACCTTCGTTAATAGGTTTCTTCGAAACATCTTTGTAAAACATTATTTGAATATTATGGCAACTGTGTTTTACCCCATTTTACCCTAAAAAAATCAAATATTAAACACACAAGACTAAAAAAAGACGACTCGATCCATTTTTATATCAATGAGCGATGCAAAGAATCAGAAGCTAGTGAATAGGTAGCGGCGAATATTCGGAACTGAAACAAAGCTTCTTCTCCCGACTTTCTAACTCTTAACGTGTTTAACGTGGAAGGTTAAGCGATAAAGAAGTCGTGTCTTCTAAAAAAGTAATATCCATATTTTCTCCGATTTTTTGTGTGTAAACTTTCTAAGAGCCAAAACAGATTTAGCCAATAACTTTGGTTCTTAGATGTTTAAGGTTCTTGATAAGTTCGAGATGACTACATATTACCTCGTTAAATTGTGCCAAAACTATCTGCTACGTTTTTTGATGTATTCTCAAAAGATTGTTAAAAAAGCTTTATGGACAAAGAAAGGCTCTCATGGCGTTATGATTACCATTTAAATGATCTTTACGACCAAATGCCAGCATAAGAAAAAGAAGTAGGAGGATAGAAAAGAAGAATTCGGTGCATTGGCCAAATATTTTTTTCCACCGGTAGCTTGCAGTAGATTCTGGAAGAAATAGAAAAAAGACTGTCTAGAGGTGGGCCTTAATTCACAGTCTCTAGATTAGAAGTTGGAAAAGGCGAAAGTGTTTTGCTTCATTAATGACCAACAAAAAGGACCCAAGTGTGTTTTTCTGACAATCATTTCAACTTAGTCCGAACCTTACCAAAATAAGTTATATTTCTATCAAACTAAAAAATTAAAAAAGAGGCTGGGTGCGACCCACACTGATAACTTCCCATTTTGTATTTATTGTACAAAAATGTCAATTTGATATTCGTCAATATTTTATCATTTTTTAGCTATTGACAAAAAATGCATTATGTTAAAAATAAAATACATTTGAAGTCAATAGCATTGCTTATTATGATGGTATTTAAGCCGAAAAACAATTTTTGACACTTTTCGGTAAATTTCAGTTTTCGTTTTTTATTACAAAAAAAAAACTGTCAATTCGATATTTGTCAAAAAAGTACCATATGTTCAAAATTCTACTATGCAAAAAATGAAATAAATTTGAAGTTTAAATGATTGACCACTCTGCACATTATTCAAGACCAGAAACTGCTTTTGACATTTTTTGGTAAGTTTTTGGTTAAGTTTTTTATTTTGTGTAAAACAACTGTCAATTCGATATTTGTCAAAATTGTAGCATATATTAATAATTGTATTTTGTAGAAACATAAATGAGTTTGAAGTCAATATCGGTGCTCATTCTCGAGATATTTAAGTCAAAAAACACTTTTTACCAACTTTTGGTAAAATTTTTTGTACGTTTTTATTTTTTGTAAAAAAACTGTCAATTGAATTTAAAACATCGTTTAACATAATAGAAAATAGTTTTGAAGATAATATCGTTTTTCCTTCATTGTATATTTTCGCGACAAAATTTTTTTTTTAGTTTTTCAATTTTTATAAAATAACGGTAAATTGAAAATTTTCAAAATTTATATCAAATCCGTATCACATTACAATGTATACAATAAAATTTATTTGAAGTCAATAGCACTATCTGTTCCTGAGATATTTGCTTCCAACCAAAATTTTCACTTTTAAAAAAAACTGCTATATTGAAAAAACCGCTTGATCAATTTTTATGAAAGTCCTTTCTGCATCTTTCGAAGTTATAACCTGTCGAACAAAATTTTAATTGGAGTCGATATCTTTACTCGTTCTTGAGATACCGTGGACGAAAAAAAGTATCTCGAACATTTGAACGTACAAACGTACGAACGTACGTACACACGCACACACAGACATCTCTCTACAAATGACGGATCTAGATTCTAGGAACCTTAAAATGTCCAGATTTTTCAAAAATTTCAATTTGACAAATCGGACCGATTACAATAACTCACTATGAAGTTAAAAATGTCCTAAAAAAGTGGCTCACCGCTTTCTAATCACATCTCATCTATCCATTTTCAATTAAATATTTTCAAACTCTGCCTAAGCACTGCGTAAATTCACAAAACCAGATGCGCTTCGGTTAATCTAATTCATGTAAACGGCGGCGTCACTATGAATAATATGCTCATGATTTAATCATACGAGGGAATCAATTTTTATTTTATATTTTGTCACACTCATTGATCAATTAAATTCATTCACAATTTATTGAATGATTTAGAATAATTTACTCACTTTATCAAAATAAATTCCTATAGCCTAATTGCGGCATGTATACTTTAAAAAAAATTATAACGAGTTCCAAGAGTGAAAGACAGTGACAACTTAAATTAGAAATCGTTTATGAATTATTGTGAAATTGAATTCATGTATAGTTAGGTTGACATTTGACTCGCAATGGGTGCGTCATTAATGAATGTGTATTAAAAAAAATTGTATATTGTATTTGTATCTATAAGTTATGTAAGTACCTGCAGAAAATATTTAAAAGACATCTTCAATGTTTTATTGGGAATTAAAGATAAACGTTAATTGTTAAATAATACGAGACTTATGACATTTTTATTGAGAAAGTATCACTTTTGATTTCATTTGTCAAAATACCAAACGACATATTCTTATCTGATATTTTAAATAACTATTAATCCTAATTGATGTTGTGTCTTTGAAATTTAACTTTTGTCAGTCATTGTTTTGTGACAGACAGAAAAATGGGAGGGACCTACAGTTACAGTTGTACGTCATAACAAATATTTTTAGTTCTATAAAAGGTTTAGAAATCGTGCAATCGGATTTCTCAACTTAGACAGTTAATTGTGGAAATTATTTCGAAGCTACATCTGTCAAATTGGCTGTCATTAATTCAGTCTGATGTTTAAAACAAATCACCTTGTAACAACACGTGTGAAAAAAACTTGTTATCAAATTGGATGTTCTTTTTGAGTAAAATTTAGCATGCTTCTTTCATTTACGCTTTAAGTGGCAGATTGTTATCAATTAGGAGGATAAATTTGAGTCCACTGGTTCAGTAAACGACCGTCAAACACTCTTAACACAGGATCCACCAAGAACATCACATACGTCCCTGAGAGTTTACAGAAGATGCATTAGCAATCGATTTTATATCGTTAAGAGGAACACGACTTTTCGGGAACCGCAAGTTACCGACCGAAGCTCAACTTGCTCAGGAGCTAAAGTTAAATGACAGAAACAACTAGTTCTGTTCGCTTTATCGGCTCTGTAGTAATTGAAAACTGATCTAAAATCATCTCCAGCGATGATGACCATTTCTGTCCAAATGAGTAAGTATACCATTTGTCAGTCTGATTTATATGTCAGAAATGTCAAATTGGATATTTCTTAAGCCGTATTTATATTTCTCATACTGTAGCATCAAATATGAACTGTTTTCAATCTACCTAAAGAAGCAGATATCGTTAGATGAACCAGCTCGGAAAGTTCTTTGTAGTAGGTACCTACATTTTATGGTAGGAGATAGCCTGCTAGGCCATTCTAATGCTGGAGAGATGGAATAGACCAGAACGCCAGAAACCTTATTGGAGTTCGCAACTGGATAACGTAGCGTAGTTGGTTCACGATCGGGATAAATATGGAGAGACTTGTTAAATGAGGCCAGGACCGGATCTCGGTTGCCGAAGATTATCGAATGAACAAAAATTACAATCGCATTAGATGTCTAAGATGCTGATGAGACAATTCCTATAAGTACAATTTTATTTAAAAATATTATTCAATGGAGAGTTTTCGAATAGCGACGGGTTGATTTTGACAGCTCGTGACGGCCATATTTTTTAATCAGTCACTATAGACAAATCATCATGGCAAGTTATAGTGTAGTGCAACATATGCAACTGATAAAAATTAGTTTTTTTTTAATTTTTCGAAAAGTCATCTTTAGGCCCATTTTTGGATGAATGCGGGTACTTAAATAAGCAAATGTTCACATCACGCGTCCAGTGGAAACTGGAGAAAATAGAAATACACGTTCCCTGAAATCACAGCCTTTAGATTAGCAGCCGAATAAGAATTATTCCAATATCCAATTAAGAAGGAATAAAGAAAAAAGTATTAGGAAAAACTTAAAAATAAGCAAAGCTGAAAGATTTTTAGT
The DNA here is from genome assembly GCA_905146935.1 of Scaeva pyrastri. NCBI lineage: Eukaryota > Metazoa > Arthropoda > Insecta > Diptera > Syrphidae > Scaeva > Scaeva pyrastri. The sequence goes on from LR989927.1 coordinate 133,959,164, forward strand.
TAATTTAAATTGTCAGAAAGTTCTGACTGTGGAAATTTAGGTACTTTGAATGGATTCAAAATTGAATTCAATTTAAAAAGGAAGCATCAATTGAAGCATTTCAAAAATCGTTATAACTCTCAAGCGAAACGAAAACGTAAGAAATATCTGGCGGTTTCTGAGTTAAATTCTGTACACAGTGGTTCCTAAATTGATTTTCTTTCTGAGGTACCACTTTTCTATCGCGTTCCTCATCATCGTCATGTCAAAGATCTCGTATTTTGTTTGTTATCTAACTTAAGACTTCTTTATACACGAACTTAAAATTCGCTGATTATTTTTACAATCTGACCCGGTTAGTATTTTTTTTTTTTAGAAATTTGTTCCACATATTGGATTTTTTTTTGAAATTGAGAATAAAGATTCAAGCTTTTTATTTGTACGCTGAACCCAATTTTCGACGGTTTCGGCCGATACTGCTGCAATTTCAAGTTCGATATTCGTACGAAGTTCATCAATCTCGATGGCTTGTTGGCATAGACCATAGACCTGAAGTAGCCCCACAGGAAATAGTCTCACGGCGCGGCGTTAAATCGCACGACCGAGGCGGCCAAGCGACTGGACCATTTCGTGCGATAACATACGTTCTCCAAACATGGTTTCCAATACGCTGTGTGGCTTGTGGCGCCGTCCTGTTGGAACCACATGTACTCCAAGTCCATATCATCCAATTGGGTCCAAAAATATTCGGTTATCATTGAACGGTAGTGATCTCCATTCACCAGTAACGTGCTGATCTTGATTATCACGGAAAAAGAACGGCCCAATGACGCCGCCGCGCCGGCCCATAATTTTTTCGGGATGCAATGATGACTCATGGAGTATGTGTGGATTGCTGCCCGACAAATACTGCATATTTTGTTTATTGACGAAGCCATTCAGCCAGAAATGAGCCTCATCATAAATTGGACGTAGTGCTCTTTACGTTGAGGCTACTGACTCCGAATTTCGGTAATAAATTTTAATAATTTTGACTCGTTGTTGGTTCGTATATCTTTCCATCATTAAATGACAAACCTTACTGAAGAGAAATGTCAAAAGCGTCCCTGTTGAAAAACCCGATATATATAGAATGAATTAATTTCATGGCTCTCACAAAATCATTCTTGTCAAATCAAAGATTTTTGAGCTTTTCACCCCGCTGAAATATGTATTTATATACATATCTATGTATTTACACATAATCCGATATTTAACATTTTCTGAGAATTCTTAATCCTCCTTTCATTTAACTTACATCTCAGGTCATTCATATTTTTTTTTATTAAATGAATCCATTCTCCCTAAATATTCTATTTCATTTTCGTTTCCATCATCTTAAAATACGTAGTTTAAATAAAATTCTTCAAAAACTCGAAATAACTTAGCTCTCTGGGTTTTAAGTTAAAATTTCCAGGAATTCTTTAAGAAAAACCATTCAAAATACAATATCACCAACAAAAACAATATTTTCGGATTAAATAAGATCTTAAAACTAATAATAACAATTATTCATAAATATGTACAAAAATGGATATAAGTATGTACAATTGTACATACAAAGGATGATATTACATAATTATTCAAATCAAGAAATTCTTAATAAGTTTTGAAATTGTATATATTATATTTATCAATTTAGTTCTCCTCAAAGTATTCTATTTATTTTATTTCTTGGAAATCTTTATGCCTCGATTGTATGCAACAAATTTTAAACTATAATTTGGTTTATCTTAATAGCATTTGAAAAACAGTGGGACAGAAGGAATAGATTTTTAGATTGAAAAGTAAAAAATAATAAAAGTGATGTTTTGATTTAAATCAGTTTTTGATTTCGATTAGAATATGAAAGTCTGGGATTAAAAGATTTTAATAAAAAAGAAAATTAACTTATGGATGATTGAGTTTTTAAAATTTAACGAGATTTTTATTTTCAAAAACTGCAAAAGAATTGTAAAGTTTTCCAAATGTTTTGTACCATAAAAAATAAGTTTCTAATATTTAAAATCAAATTTGGAAAAAAATACATGTCTTAAAATCTTTTAAGTCTACTCTCGTATTGCATTAAAATGTTTAAATACATCAATGACCGTTTTTATCCTATTTCACCTTGTTGAGGAGCTATAGAATGGAATGATAACTTAGATGAAGAAGTAGGGATTGTCCACCTTGGTCTTGTTGTTTCTAAGTTTAAGTGTACAATATAATATTTTAAAGATTATCACTTAAGTACCAACATTTTTTGAGTTTAAATTTTTGGTGTCATAAATGTACTCGTATATTTTATGTTTTAAAAACTTAAATGAAACGAGTTGAAACAACAGATGCAGCCAAACCACAATGACTATCACAGACTGAGAAATATTTATTTAATATCCTTGCTGCAATATTCTATATATAATTTTATTACGGAAATATTATATAAAAAATTGGAAGCCTTTACTTTATTTTAAACCAGATTCATCATAAAAAGTTTATATTTTTCATGTTCGTTTGCTTATTAGTCACGTACAAGTCGAAGTTTAATTCTCATGAATTGATGATGTACTAATGGTTCACTGCGGCGTATGTGCACTTTTTTTTAAATTCTTTTTTGTGTTCTTTACCGAAATAAAATGGCGGATTAAACCGATATATTAAATTTTGTAACAAATTAAAATTATATTTTAAATTTAGTTTTATTTAACAAAATTTATCTTAATTGTGTTAAAAATGTAAACATTACTATGATATAAATTAACACTATTCTAAGTTATGTACCTATTGTAAATATTTTTTCGTGAGAGCTTAAAATGCTTACACGGTAATCAGCAATTTTGTGTCAAAAATTTGATGCAAGTCTCTCCAGTAAAACCACACTTTTCCACAAGCAAATTGAAGCATCCATTTAAAAAAAAAAAAAAAAACCTTTCTAAATTCTTTCTACCAAAAGCTTCCTTAACTTAAATTGAAATTACAATTTCTAACAAAGGACGAACCACACACCTTAACCCACAGCCCAACTAAATTATGATTAAGAGCCCGTGGTTACCATAAGCCCCAGAAAGAAAAGTAAAAATAAGCCACAAACTCTAGAAGAACCAAAAAACAATCGACGGATTAAAGTAAGACTTTAAAAAACGAAAAACAAAACCCTTAAATGTTTGGCACTTTTCCAAAACCACTATGCTTACAAATTTTTACAAACAGATTCTTTAATTTTTATACAAACAACATAAAAAAATGGAAAAGAATTAGCAAGTCAATGAGATTCATGAATTTATTTAAAAAAAAAAAATAACGGTGTGTGTCATCTTCATAACTTCATAATAAATGCACCACCAGATGGGCTGCAGGCTGCAGGACTGTGGGGGCCGTAGGTTCTGTCATCACTTCTTAAAAAAAAAGTGCTTTGAAGAGAATAATAACATAAAAGAAAAAAAAAAACTGTGTCCGTGCACAGAAATGATGGTTAAAATTAAAATATCCTCTTCATAGTTCGTAATTTCCTTTGGACGGAAGCCTTTTTCTATCCTTTCTCCTTGGCTGCCCATTGCCACCTTGGCTATATAGACGCATCCGTATTTATGTATGCTAGCTGTGCCAGGACACCATCATAATTGAATGAGAACAACCTTTAGTTTCAATCGGTTCAATTTCCAATAATTTAACTTGGGTTTTGCTCTTCGTCTTCTTGTTCTTCTTCTTCTTCCTCTTCATCAATTTTTTCTAACAACTTTTCTTTCTTTCCGCCGTTGCGCTGCCAGGATGCTGAGAGATTTTATTGAATTTTTATGTCCTCCCCCTACCCCGTTTCTTTTATACTGGTATAACTCAATTTTAAACTTATGATATTTGCTAGAGTCGATTTAAAATAGAAGGAATATTAAATGGAGTGGGTAGGGTATACCTTGTGGGTATAGAGGGGAGTGGAGATTTCTGACAGAGACGAGTCAGATATCCCATTCGATTAAGAGCTTAGCTTTCTATAAAATATCTATTTGATTTATATTGACTTAGGACTTACCCATTGGATTGACCAGCAGCGATGAACTTGGACCACTTCCGGTGGCAATGCCGTTAGTGGATATGGCCATGTTGGTGGCCAGTATTGCACGATGTGACTCTTGGAGGAAAACCTCGTTTAGCTTGGGGTTGGCAATTACCCACGGAGTTGCTGCAACATTGAAAAGACCTCGTTTTTCACTTGAATTTCGAATTGTTGTATCTGATGTATGTATGTATGTGTATCTTTGTCTATATATACGTATGTAATGTATGTATGTACTTACTTTTGTTCTTTTTCAATTTAATCGCATCGACAAACTTAAATTTGCCACGAAATCCTTTGGCGGTTTGGTTGGAGCTCGCGTTGAATTCGATGAGGAGATCTGGACCATTACTGTAGATCCTTTTGTTGTGTACTGTTTCGCAGATTACATCGATGATTGAGGATACGTTGGGAGACTCTGCATCGTAGATGGTTACTTTGTCCAAATTGCAACTGCAGTCAGTTATATGTGAGTTGTATAGATGCATGAAAGAAAAGTTTTCTTTTTTTAATGAGATGAAAAAGTAAAAGAAAAAGTAGGACGTTTGTGTGGGAGGATGCCTTTCTTTAAAGAATCTGTACACCAACACATACATACACATTCAAAAAGAATGAATGTGTGGCATCCATTGGAGGGCAGTAATGAAGGATTACCAAAAATGATTCCATTTGGCAACTTGGGCACGACAAAAAATCAAGGTACAACTTAATTAAATCTTATTGAATGAATGGTGGAGTAAAAATAAAAAGAGTTATTGAAAATGATGCTGAAGTTGATTTATTTCAAAGAGAGTGAATGGAATGGATTCGAAGAATAAAGTCATTTGGGTTGAAAATTAAAGAATTTTCTGCAAGTAAGAAAAATCTCTTGGAATTACTTTCTCATTCGAAGAAATGAAAAAAACACAGCTCCAAGTTTCGTGGAAATTTAAATTATTATGAACTTTGCCATTTATTTTTTTTTCTAAACTTCTTGAAAAATTATAAAAATGGAAAATAATAATTAAGTATGCATTTTTTAATTTAATTTATTAATGAATAACATTTTAAAGGTTGACTTGGCAAATGCTTAAGGTCTTTTCAGTTATAAATTTTGTTGATAAGTTAAACGATAACTCGACAAATTAACATACATTAATTTGACATATTTATCAAAATAAATATTTTTATGTTTAAAATGCAGTTTTGTAGCAGTAGAATTTTAAAAGAAAGCTTATATATGTATGTACTGTACATGTAGTGGATCGATTTAAAAAAAGCTATCTCCGTACCCCTTGGCTTGTCCTATTTATCATGGCTTTTAATCCCAACCATTTCGACAATTAAGACATAAGAACTCTAGGTGTTTTAATTTGACAGGTTTGTGAATTTGATCAGATGACCCTAAAAATTATATTTGTTTAAACATAATCATCGAACAGAGCTAGAGTCTTAGTGGGGTATTATCTTCTTCTAGAACTGGAAGAGAACTTCGTTTTCTTGACAAAGAGAGAAGGTTGTTTTCTTCCATTTGCTTATGTCTTGGGTGTCTTATCATTTGATGTAGTTAGATGAGTAATTCCCGTTCCCATTCTTCTAATATGTGAACCAGTGTTCATTTGTACAAAAAACCTTCGATAATCCCTTTTTCTAAGACCAATGATATTTAAGCTTAAAATATTGGAAGAATTGGATCTTCAGTTATAACCCAATTAAATTCCATTACAAATATATAAAAAAGTAAAAGTAAAATAATTACGGTAATTAAAAATGTGTATCATACTTATCCTGATTTTTTGGCATGATGAGCTCAGCAAACACAACTTCAACTCTCGTTTCAGGCCTATCAAAAGTAAACATAAGATAGTTCAAAGTTAAAAAAAAAAAACACTTAAAATGTTTTTAAAAATCATTGGTGCAAAATTTTAAACGATTTAGCAAATTGTTAAACCCATTTTTAGCAATTTGCTAAGCTAAAAAATGGTTTTGCTAATTTTAAACGATTTAAAATTTTACTATCTCCTAAAATATTGCTAAAGTTAAAATTCCGAAAACCCTACTTTAATTTTAACAATTTGCTAAATACATTTCCAACTAATGGGTCCGTTTAAGTATGTTTGCTTTGCCAATTCTCACGAACTGTCACTATTTGGACATGTTCGGATGCCCGTTTTTTAATAACAAGGAGTTAGCAATTGACTATAGTTAGCAAAACGAAGAAAAGGGTTTAGTAAATTGTTAAATATTTAGCAAATTGCTAGTTAGTAAAATGTTAAGTCCTTAACAAAAGGTTGTTTAAAATTTTGCGCCATTGACATGAATATTGTTTTAAGAAAAAAGGAAAAACAAGAGAGCTGTCAATTTAGGTCATTGACGAAATACAAAAAATTAAAATAATCTTTGTATAGATGTCTTAAATGTCTGACTGTCAACTATTACAATATGAGGGATTTATATCAGGAAAACAGTGGCCTTAAAACTTCCAAGCAAATTCGTCTAAGAAGCACCTTTTCACGATCAGAATCATTTCAATTGTTATAAATTGGAGGGCGCTACACACTGTTTAGTGACTCACAGAGCTCTCAACTATTCCTGTGTGCGAGTAACGTCAGTTTTTATGCTAAATCCGAACTCCTAAATTTTTGAGAAAGCACTTACATGAGAAGAATTACTTTTAGAAGATTTATCAATTCCGCTCAAGAGGCAGTAGCCGTAAAAACTTGTAGGTGGTAGAGGCAGGGATTGAACCCACAGACCTTTGGCATGGCAGTTCTATTTGACAAGTTACTGTCACATTTTTGTTAGTCAAATTTGGTTTCTTCTGTGTAAGGTAATTAAATATAATTCAATTCGATTGATCAAAATAATGATAACAATAGCGGATGATTCACAATAATGAATGAAAAAAATTGAAAACGTCAGCTTCAGAAACGTCATATTTACTGTTTGCCTGTCACCTTATATAGACAAAACGAACTTATCAATTTAAATTGTCATTTATCTCAAATCATCTCAACTGCGATTCCACCCCTGGTTTGCGTTTGAGGCCAGGAATGGACAACAGACCTCTGGCACGACAGTTCCATCATGTTTCAAACATAACGTTATACGAACGGCTAATTCATCTTTCATTTTCAATCATCAGTCTAATTCCAAAACCTAATTTTATACATTGTTGTCAGAAGATCGCTATTTAACGCAATTAAACGCATTGCTCACCTCTGAATATTAAACCAAATACACTGACCACTAAAATTTCTATTTGCTGTATTGAATAACCGTCCTAACCCTTTTTCAAATTAATTAAATGAATTCCATCCCCAATCAAGCACATATCACAAACCAAATCACTAAATTACGTATGCACTGCACTGCACTGCATATGCAGGATGCAGGATGCATACTGCACACACCACCAACCCAGGTCGACACGGGTATTCGTGTTGTTTTTTTAATTATTTATTCAATCCACCGCGGTGCACTGGTGCTGGGGCCGGTGGTAGATGCAATTGATAATTGCAGGAGTCATTGCAACTGCTCCCCCGCCCCAAAACCAAAGTAAAAACCAAACAATAAGTGAAAACAATTAAACAATCGTAAATAAGAGCCACCACATTGACATACATACCGTCCGATAAACTTATACGTGCACTGTATGTGTGCAGCGTAGTTGGCAGGATATCGCGGCGAATGGAAGTATTTCCACGCGTCATTTGTCTCGTTAGCCACGGCACTCTGCTCCTCGGCGAAAAAGTAATAATCACAATAGGTTCCCGGTATCAGACGCCCGTCATTTTCGAAATTAGCTTCAACAGCCAAAGAACGATAACGACAACGGCAACAACGGGACGAATATAATAAAAAAAGATGTTCTCAGTTGAAATTTAATTATTCATCTGGAGTGCCACAAAGCCATAGACATGCAACACACACAATCATATACAATACATACGTCATACCTCGGTCCAGAAAGGAGTACTCGCCACGGATGTGCACAGCCACAGCGGCAGAATCGTTTCGTCTCAGCGATGCCGGCTTAAATATCACCCGCAATCCATAAATCCTTCCACCACTGAAGAGCTGCGGCTGGAATGGTAGCTGGATCGGTTGCTGGTGTCCACCGCGCTCATCAACCGTGGCTGCTTCGTTGTCATTGTCGTCGTCCTTGTCGTTGTCACGGACGTCGTCGGCATCCAAGCGTGAAACAATTTCATTCAGTTCTTCTGGCGCATAATTAAGTAAAACATTCCGTTTAAAGTGACTGTGACACATGGTGTACTCGGGGATTGTGGTGTTCTCGATGACGGGCTCCTTCAGATACGGAAATAGTTCTACGTACTCGACGCAACTGCAAAGGCACACAAAAATTCCGAAAATATAAATTAAATATTTGAAACAAATCGCAAATGAAATTAATTTCGCTAAAATTTGTAAAGTAAAAGTGCTCGTTTTATTTTTTGTGCTACGACGACGTTAAGTGGGCCTTGACGAGATGACGTTCGCTGTCCGGAAACACCCCCTCATTAACCAATAAAAATAAAAATAAAAACACAAGGAAATTAAATGCTCTGATTGGATCACATGAGATTGTGCTTCTGATTAAAAGTTGCAACGCGGATATGATTGTGGCTTGAAGTTGGAGATACTCATACGTGGGAGATTGTCAATAATGCGGCAATTAAAGGTGGGGAAGTACGAGTATATTAACGAGGACTCTTATTTTTATGGAAAGTGACCATCATGGAGCAACCAAAAGTAATATACAGAAGAGATGGACAGGATAAGACCCAACGTCGAAAAAGACTCCATACGTTTTTACTTACCTTTAAAAATTATAGTAGATGAGAAAAGACATTTAAATTTAAATTTTAAGTGAATATTTTTATCGATAATCGATATGGCATTGGATGCAAAATAACTTTATTTGGGCGTGATAAAAGCAAGGTTTTCTTAATATGAACCACAAAAGGTCAATGTTCATTGTCTAACCTTGTAACTTTTGAATAGTCTTCAGAGCAAATGTCAAGGAAATTGGAAATGTTTGAATGGGGCTCAACCCAAAACAGTGGCTTCAAGAATATTGTCTGATTTTTTTTAGACCAATCGCGGGTCATTACACAATTTTGGGGCATTCAAATTACGAAGCAAAATTTAAGCGAATCTTAAATCACAATTTAATGAACTAAAAAACCAAACTGGATTGTTGACTCATCAGGATCAACAACAACAACGACAGTTATATTTTGAAATTAATGGCGTCAATTTTCAAATTTATAAAATTTTTCATGCTTAAATAGTCCACTTAGACTCACATAGCCATGCGTGCAAGGTTAGAAATCTGGAAGGATTCCGTTTTTTAACTAAATTTTTTTAGCCATTGAGTTACCAACATTCTTCAGAGTCGGATGCCAACGTCTGGCAATTGTGGAGATACTACGGACCCTAATTATTCGTTCTGTAGTTGAAGACGTATAATTTATGGCAAGGTATAATATAATAATCCCCAAAGTATGCATTTATTTCGTCCACATATTAAACACGTGTCCACCTGGAATCAGCAAACAACAGCTATAGAGCACCACCAAAAGTCCAGTATTATTTTTAATAGAATTCAGCGAGATGTCAAGTCAAGAGCTTAGAGAGAATTATTAATGTCGGCCATTGTTACACTACGTGTCGGAAATTCAAAGGTTTATAGTTATTTAACTGAATAGTGCACAATCCACCCAAAATAAAGGGCGAAAACGCGCAGGTATCAGCGGGATGAAGAATAACATGTGCATACTGATGCCTTGTCGTTTTATGAATCTGATCCATTTTGAAGAAAAATTTTCATCAAAATCGGTCCAGTCAATTGAGACAAATTCAATTCCATACATCAGAGACATAGAAGAATATCTAAAAGCAATTGAATAAAAAAGTAGAAACTTTTTTAAATCTGACGTTATTTGAAATATAATTTTTTTTACTGACAAATTGCCAAAAACTTGTAATCCTTGTCAATTTGATCCTTATCGAATTTGAGATATGTAAATTACATGTTTCTCTTTAATTAAAATTATAAATTTTAGATTAGAAAATGGCAAAGTAATCTTAAGTTCTATAAAAGTGACAACATTTTAGTTTTCAATTTTACAACCAATTCTTTCCCAAATATTCGTTATTCTGTAAGAATACTTTAATGTATTTTTTCTGGAAACAATCAAAATACGTTATTCAAACCTGAAAATTTTCCAATTTAAAAAACGGGTTTTTAAGAGTTTAGAGATGTAAAATTAATATATGTATATTTTTTTTTTTATTTTTACATTCCTAAAAACATCGTATACTGAAATATGATCTTAATTCAGTGTTTTGAGTTCATTTCATCATTTATATTACATTGTCATCTTTGATTCTTATTTCAAAAACGAAAATATCAAAATAAGTCTTAATGCTTCAATTAGTTTTGTATGTATGTATGTATGTATTTTGATAAATCTTAAAAAACAAGACATTTTTTGACATTTATAACAAACTAGCCGACCCGTACCAACTTGGTTGGGTGTTAATTATTTTTGTGATGCAATTACATATATGTTGTATAAGTAAGTTGTTGTTCTAAGTAATAAGTCAGGTTTATTGTTTAAAAATCTTATAGGAAGTTATTTTATTTTTATTTTATTTCTTAATACCTACAGTATTTATATACATATAATATACGCTGTGTTCAAAATAATAGTAATGCTCATTGAACTATAACATCCCTGACATTAATGCCATCTTAACAGTTGGAAACTTAATTTCAGTGATGTCAATGTTTCTAACGGTCAACCATAAACAAATATACTGTCGCCTTATATTAAAAATGATTTAACGACAAAAGTTATAACTCAGTTTTTAGATGTTTGCATAATTAGAGCTGTTCAAAATAATAGTAGTGTAGTTGATTTTGTTCGAAAAGTAAGTAATTAAATTTTGATATTCACAAAAAAATAAGTTGTTTCATTTAAATTGTACTATAAAGTGGGAAGAGCAAAACATTGCAATTTGGATAAGCGATGCCTAATACCTTCAAGCCCACGCTATTAAATTCAAAGAAACTCCCGAAACCCGAGGCAGAAAAAGAAAGACGACAGTCATGGAGGACAGGCACAGCCGAGCCATTTGCGTCGTCTGTTGAAATACAGAAGAACTTGAGCGTGGAGGTAAGTGCACTTACTATTCGGAGGCGATTGTTGGAAGAAAATTTGAATGCTCGAAGTCCCCCCAAAGTCCCGTTTTTGACCAAGAAGCACATGCAAACTCGGCTACGATTTGCTAAAGAGCACATGAACTGGCCTAAGGAGAAATGATGCAACGTATTGTGGACAGATAAAAGCAAAATTATTCTCTTTTGTAGTACTGGATCCCAGCAATACGTCCGTCGTCCACCCAACACAGAATATGTAGGTACCCAAATTCACTACCAAGACGGTAACACATGGTGGATCTAAAATTTTAATTTGGGCCTGTTTTTCCTACTCTGGTGTAGGGCCCATAAAATTTATTCAAGGCATTATGGATCAGCGGGTCTATGTCGAAATCCTTCAAAATACAATGCTTCCATATGCTGAACATGATAACCCGCTGAAATGGGTCTTCCAACAAGACAACGACCCGAAGCACACAAGTCGAGCGGCTAAAGAGTGTTTTCGGGTCAATGGAATTTAGCTAATGTCTTGGTCAGTGCAATCACCTGACTTAAACCCCATTGAAAATTTATGGGAGATGTTAAGAGGGAGGTTAGAAGAGCTAAGCCTTCAAATAACTGAGAACTGTGGGCCGTAGTAAAGGATGCTTGGAAGAACATACCAAAGGAGCGTTGTGAGTGTTTGGTAGACTCGGTGAAGCGTCGGTGTAGAGCTGTGATTAATAACAAAAGTTACTCAACAAAATACGGAATAAAAATAATTCTATAAGTTTTTTTTTTTCTTTTTGTTAATTTTTATTAAGTTTTTTTTAAACATTTTTCGATACTACTATTTTTTTGAACAGTTGATTTTGTGTTCTTATTTAGTTTTATTTTCTTAAACAATTGTTCTCGGACAAAACCCAAAAATAAACCAAAGTTAAATAATCAAGGATAAACGTGTGTTTAATTAAAAATTAAGTTTTGTGAAAATAAGTTATGTGTTATAGTTTTATGAAGCAATTAATCATTCCATGAAGCGCACTACTATTATTTTGAACACAACTGAACTACTACATACTTATATTAATTGTTATATAATTCTTAAAATACAATGTTTGATGTTTTTTATTTTCCGGTAGCAAAATACATATATTGGTTTTGTGGAGTTCCAACTCGATATAAGCCAACATATAACTGTCATGCGAAAAACACTCCTTTCTTAGACCAATGCCTATACTAGAGAAAATGTCTGCCCCTGAGCCTTATTTATTGTAAGGCCAAATTACACCTTCACTGGGAACTGCTCCCACTGCTGGCCCGGTTGGTGGTTAGTATGTTTGCTACAGTTAAATTGTTGCGCAACTCTTTTATTAACAGTCTCGGGACATTACACAAATTTGGAGGGCTTAAATTTCTTAGCAACATGATGGGAATCCCGACTTTAATAAGCATGAGCTCGTGAGGAGGCAGGCCAGAAGCGTTCAAAGAATTTAAAAATTCTTGAGGATAGTGTATTGTGTCGTGCCTAAAAGTATGCTCGAGAATGTTCCTTTAGCTTATAAAACTCACCCATACCTGTAAAGCACCACATTTTGCTGACTTAATTTCCATATACATACATTTATTTTCCACTATTTTTTTTGTTAAACCATAATAAAATACAGCCTATAATATCACTCCTGAATATTGTAGCTTTCTGTAAGTGAGAGAATTTTTATGATCGGATAAGTATTTCCGAAGATTACCCCCTACAAACAAAAAAAGTTAGAAACTTAACCTCTTTATTTATTAGTATAGATACAAGCAGCTACTCCCGACTTCGAACCGGATAAATATATAAGATAATAACCAATCTATGTGCCAAATTTCATCAAGATCCGATCAGTCGGCCTGGTGCCATTTAGTAACAAAAAATCATACATTCAAACTTTAGTATTCAGTTTGAAAATGCTTCTTAGAAAGATTTAAAGTTAAAAAATATTATTAAGTCTACACTGCAAACTCTGTTTATGAATGGTAAGTTTTAATCTAAGAAGGTTTTGAATTGAAGCCATATTCATATAAGAATCTTAGGGTCTTTCTTTCTTCTTAGTTCAAAACCCATATTATTTATTGAAAATTCTCCAGTTTGACTAAAAGACTAAATAAAACGCCACATTTAACAACATTGTTCTTAATTTAATGAATTCGATTTCACACCTTTTCAAATATGATTCATTAAATAAAACTTATTCATAAGTATATGTATGTAGAATGTAGATCCATTTTTGTTATTTCATTGGCATAACATATTTTAACGCTCGCTTAAATTTTTATTGTTTTCTAAAATCAGACGATTTATTTTCATAAACAGTTGAAAGTGCATGCAACCGCACTTAATGTTAATTGCTGTGGTTTTTGAAAGCGACAAAAGGGACAGTGTTCCATATACAATTTGTGGCTTGCATTTGGCCAGTTTCAAAAAAAAAAAAAATTATAAAAACACAGACAATATTATTTTTATCCAACGCTTTATTTAAAATGAAAACAAAACAAGAACTGTGATATCCTGATAGCATATTAAATACACTTCCCTTGGCGCTTGAAATGCTCCGCCATCCATCGCATCCGGTCCGGACACTCTCAATGTTAATATCAGCTTAAAAAACTGTGTTAATTATTATTTATCTATGGAATTTTATTTCAATAAAGTTCTGTTTCAATCATCTCCTTATTTTTATTCAAAGTTTCCAAAGTTTAATTTGAGAAATTAAGCACACTTAACTCCACACGACATCGACAGCTAAAGTTGTATGTTTCTCATTAGCCAACTTTGACTGCCATTTTAACACATTTAAAATTCAGTTTTAATTTGAAAATTAATTATTTTGTATCTTTGTAATTAATTTTTAAAGTATTCAATGTTAATTTTATTTAGTTTTCCGCTTCCGGATTCCAGACAACATTCGGCAAAATGCTGGATAATCAATCATCGGTGGCTCGTCCAGTGTTTTCGGTTTCGCCATCGGGGCTCTGGATAGTGCCTCCCTGGCCTCAGTTTTGGATAGTTTATCTCCGTAGTTAGTTAACTCCTCGTAGATTCTGTAAAATTATTTTAAAATTTACTACTTTAACCCACTTTTGAACACACTCACACACAAAAACAAAAAAAAAAAAAAACAAAAAAAAATAGTGAACGTGAAAAGTGAACACAATATTTGCTCTTACTTTTTCTCCGCAATTAACCCAGTTTTTTCGTCGTCCCACTTGCTCCACGCTTCCAGTAGGACATCCTCGGGATCCAGCTCAATCGTCCGGAAACCCATGAGCTGCACAAATGCATCATAGTCCAATGGCTCTTTGGCCTGCAGCCAAGGGCCACAACCAACAACCGAGAACATAAAAACATTTGTGTATAAATCTCAAAAAGCGTGTCAAACAAGCAGTTCTACCTCCTTTATCATCTCGTCGAGCATTTCCTCTGGAGCCTCGCCGCCCAGCGCCAGCAATGTCGTCCTCAGATCTTCGCGCGAAATCCTCCCATCCGAGTCGGCATCGAACAGAATGAAAACCTGCATTTTGATTGTTATTATTTTCCTGATGTGAAGGAAGCCGACGACGGCGACGACGCCGAGCATCCAACTAAGGTGGCATCATCATTTAAAGCAAGATGCCTGGAATATGTGAGATGCCTGGATGCGATGTGATGGAGTCATACCTCTTTCAATTCAACCAGTTTCCTCTCGTCCAGATCCTTGAGGGCGTCCAAATCGCCCATGTGCACTTCATCCGGGACTGTGTAATGGCCGACAGTTTTGGGAATCTTCAGTTTGGGATTGAAAATCTCATTGATCACTGCCATGGGTGATGATTCATCGACTTCCTGCTCGGTCAGGGCATTATGTTCCTTCTCCTTGAGTCGTCTGGCAGCGGATTTCTTTCTTTTCTTCAAAATTCAAAAAGAGCAAAGGAGACGGAGGAGTATTTAGCAAATCAATCGTGCAGGAGAACACCATTTTTTGTATTCACCCTCTCGAGTTCCTCGAAGGGAATCACATTTTCCATAGACATTTTCTTTCGATGGAGATTTCTTAGGATTATCTCTTCCTTGACCACTTAACCCGAGACGACTTTCGCGGTACCACTCGGCACGTTAACTGGGAGCTGTTGCCAGAAGAGGCACCCATTTTATTGGAAAACCAATCGATCGTCAATTACATACGATTTTGAGTATATGTTCGTATGTATGTAAATAAATGATGTGGTTTTTGGGTGCAGATTGAGTGGTAGGTGTGTGAATTTCGAAAATGCATATTTTTAAATTTTCACGATGTATTTTTAGAAAGCATGTATTTTTTTTTTATTTTTAAGGTGTTTTCCATATTTTTTATAATTTTCTTTCCTGATTTACGTTTTTAATTTTTAGTTAAGCTTACCGAAAACGGCGCAGTCCGGCGGCGCTTATAACACTAAAAACGTATAAATGGAAGAGGGCGACATATACTTGCTGCCACAATTCTGAGTTTCTGGTAATTGGGGGCAATGAGGCTTCAAGCACCCCTATGACTGTATTCTTAAGTGATCCAAATTTGACAACACAAAGCTAGATAAAAACTTAACTTATTTTTTAAGACACATCAAAAGTATAGCATTTTGTATGATATCTAAATAATAAGGTAGAATAAAAGCCTTAATAAAACAATGGGAAATGAAATTAAATTGGTCTTTTTGACAGCTGTCACTTGATGTATGCTCAGTGTAATTTTTCAATTCATAATAATGAATAGACTTGAACAACGTTAGCAAATCGTTTAAATTTGGTCGACATAATCGCTCAGCAGAATCGTTAATTCGAGCAACCATGGATCGGTTTGGGCTTACAAAATCTAGATCGTGCAAGAAGCCGAACGACCATCAAGCGCGTAGCACGTTCGGTGAATTGGAGATGGCCACCGATCCCGATTTTTGCAAGAAAATTTTATTTAGCGATGAAACTCATTTTTGGTTGGATGGGAATTGGCAGAGGGAATCATTGGTCCAAATTTCGTCAAAAATGAAGCCGGCCATAATGTTACAGCCAATGGTTAACGCTAGAAATTCATGATTAATGACTTTTTCGTGCCTGAATTGAAGGATGTTGATGTGGACAACCTGTGGTTCCAACAAGATGGCGCTTCATGCTATAAAGCCAACGAAACAATCAATTTATTGAAGGAAACTTTTGGTTATCTTGCGTTGTGTCGTAGGCCTGTGAAGTGGCTTCCAAAATCGTGCCATTTAAAACTGCTGGACTATTTTTTGTGTGGTTATGTGAAGTTGATTGTCTACTCAGATAACCTCAAGACCATTGACGCCTTGGAAGAGAATATTCGGCGCTTTATTCCTGACATATCCTAATTACTGCAAAAAGTGGTCGAAAATTGGGACTCTCTAATTTTTTGGCCACTGTGAAATTGGCTTTCTATTCTTTAGGCGTGTCTTATCTTAAAAGAGTTTGTGGGTCTCAAGAATTTAGTTTCCTTTTTTTCGTTTCAGCATAAGCGTGTAAATCAATATACAGTTGCTCGCACGATTAATCGGACATAGAAAAAAAATTACTTTGGAAGTGCAATTACTCTGAAAAAATTTATGGAGGTTGTAGAAATTTATCTCTGATTTATTAAATAGAAACCCTTAAGCTTGATGTTTACAAATAAAATCTTATTTAAAATAAAAAAATGTAAGCAAAAAACTAAAACAAGTCAATTATTGCATTTTCCATAAATAATGGGACACTTTTTCCTGATGCACTTGGTACTTTTTCCATCAAATTGTGAAAGGCTACTCATTTTCAGTTGGTTGTTGACAAGTTTTTTTTACTAATGGTTAAAATGGCTCCCAAAGGCAAACAAACATCGGTTGAAAAAATAAAATTGGTTACACTGGTATACAGTGGTTTTGTTGCCCTGGATATAAGACTGATTTTAGATATATTTATGCTCACAATTCATGAAACTTTCAATAATTTTGTAAGAATTGCTCTCAATTTTGTTAAAATTATTATTTTTATTTTAAACTAAAAAATTGAAAAACAAGAAATAAAATGACATAAATGTTGAAAATATTAGTTTTATTTTGAAAGATTAAGAAACATTAAAGTAGAGAGAAAAAATTGTTAAACACTTTTACTATAGGCGCGTTTTATTGCTAAACTTAGGTTAGCTTAGAAATCCCAATCGCAATAAAACGCTATCCTTAGTTTTAAACTGACTTTCGTTTTATATTTAAAAGTTGGTTCCCCTTGAGCCAAATGTCAATACTTCTCAGAGAAAAAAAGAAAAAAAAATCAAATTAAACGTCAAAACCTGTCAGAGAAATAAACAAAATATTGATTTGAAATAAAAATAATAAAATGTGTCAAATACCTAAACTGTATCCTTAGTAAATTACTGAGCTCGATTACTAACTTGTTTCTCCTCAGTTTCCGTTTGTTGTTGTTTACTATGTAAAATTTTACTAACCTAAGGATAAAATGAACAACAAAACGCGCCTTATATTTCCATAAAACGCCTTTTATTAGCTTTCCTTTTATAATTCTTCTTTTGACAATCTCTTTTTAAAGACCATCTGTAATCTGCCATCATATGAAAATCCCAGCGACCCTGATACCGTTCTTCCATCACCTTCAGATCCTAGTGGAACCGCTCTCCCTGTTCTTCAATTTAATTCCCTAAAATATCCAGAAATTTATCTAGATGATTGCGAAGATAGTGTAACTTTATACTCATATTTGCTAGTAGAATCTGAAAATTTGTCAGCATATTTTGCACAATTTCTTCATAATTTGGTGCTTTATGATTACCTAGGAAATTTTCGACTACCAGTACTTTATCTAAATCTTATTGTTTGGAAGTTAAGGAAAATCTTTTCTTTCTGAGATATAAAAATTTTTTTTTGAAAGATACCAGAAATAAAGAAGTGAGCATAGAAACGAGAACAAGATTAGAATGGTCTCAAAGCTCGAAAAATGCCATTTGTACCAAGTAAAAAAAATGAGAAAGGTTTTAACATTTGACCAGAGAAATACATATACTTATTCTTCGTTCTGGAATGAAGTAAAATTACTTCAATTTGTATTATTTTTTGTGTACGGTTGGACATTACGAGATCAAAAAATAGGATTTGTTCCGGCACACTTTACCACACCAATTGAAGCCAAGTGGTCAGTTAGTTGGGAATACAAGACGACTTTATCTTCTACCTTAATGCAATTGAGCACATTTGGGATAAACTTGCACAAAATAAATTTCGAATTATCAGAAACTTAAGATCGGTCTTCAAGAAGAGTGGACAAAAATAACTGCCGAAGTTTCTTCAAAATTGGTATCTTGTTTGTGAGACATGTAATTATGGAGTTGTTGTAGTTTTCTGTTAATTATTTTTAAATGATGTTTATTAAAAATTTTAATATTGTTTACTTAAAATAAATATAAGATTCCATAAGTTAAAATGTGATGTTTAAATTTAACACCACCCAAACATTGTCTTAGAGAAATTGCAAAGTAATTTTTTTCTATGTTCGATTAGTCGTGTGAGCCACTGTATGTTTGTATGTATATTTATTTTGTCATTAAATTCAACAAGTCTTTGATTTTCAAATCATTTAATATTTACAACAAATTGAATGTGTCATAAGTTCATTGTGTAAAATTTACCAGAACTTATGTTTATTTACTCCAAACTTGTCTCATAAATAATTCCGCCTCCTTTAAATTGCTGTTGAGTCCTGATTGAGGTTTTATTTTGAAGCCCTTTTCTGGAGAAGTGAGAATAAAAAGCAACCTTTATTATAGTATGCGTGTCTTAAGAAAGTTTTTAATACAGTCATTTTGTATGCTTTAATAAATTATGATGTATTTCAGAATTTTGTATTAAAGGTGAAATATTTGTTTAATTTTGACAGTTGTCAAATATTTGTGACGAAGTAAATAATATTAAAAAAAAACTTTAAAGTATTTAAGTTTATAGACAACACTGTTTCTGATTGTTACAATTAACAAAGTGTGAATTAAAAATAAGTTGACACTTTTTTCCCGCAGGTGTGAGTCAATTTTTTAAGCTTATTACATGAAAGTTTGAAATTAAATAATTTTGTTTGTTGTTTTTATAAGCTTTCAGAAAGTGACCGATAGTAACACTGCAAAGCCACTAGGAACTTAAGGCTTAAGCATTGTTTATAAGAAGCTTAAGTTTTCTAGTGAGAGCCTTAGTCTGTTCTAGTTTTTTGAAAATGAAACACAGATTAAACTAAACAGTCTAAGATGAAAAATTCGGCCTTGAGCTTTACGTTATGTCAAAATAGCTAGATATTTCAAATATAAGACTTATCAAATCCTTCTAGACATTGTTGAAATAATTTCGATATTTTTATAGCATTTACTTTACAATATTCTAGATTAAGCTTCTATATTTCCACAATGCATTTGCATAAGAAATCTTAAAATTTTTTAAAATTTTATAACTTCCGTAATTCCAAGTGATTGAACGTCTTAGAACCAAACTCAATCAATCAAATTTTGAAGTTCCAGTTTTCTATAATAAATGACATTCTTTTGCGATCTAATTAACTTATTTGAAATTGATTGTTATCTTTCACACAACACACCTTAATTCGAAATAATCAAATGAAAATTTAATTAAATCCCTTTAAAATGCCCCCAATTTAATCCATGTGCCCGCGCCGCCACTGTCTTCCCATTATACTCGCAATCTTCTAAATGCCAAAGTCTTATAATTACTCAATTGCACTCTGCTTGCGTTTAATTCCGAGATTGATATCTGCATAATTTTTAGCAAAATAGAATCCATTGGACCGATGCATTGCCTGCTGTCGGTCTCGTGACATCTAATTTAAATCAATTTACAAAATTGAATTTATATTTAAGCAATCGAGTATGTTTGCATTTTTGTATGTAGGTATACAAATAAGTTTGTTGGTGTAGTTACTCATATTTTTCTGATCACATTTAGCTGATGCAAAAATATTCCAAAATTATTTTCCTCAGCATAAATTGTGCGCATCATAAATAATTAATTGACAGAGACACTCGCTGCCTTCTGCCACCCAACCGAATACCAAATTGTAGTGTTGTTTATAGCCGAAGAAGAAGAAGCAAATCATCTTAGAAAACGGATGTCAAGAGAGGTGGAAATAGGGACAGGGAGGTTTCCGACACCCCACAAAAATTTCAAAACTCAGTTTTTCAACAGTCTTTGTGAGCGTCTGAGATATAAAAATTGTATTCTCACTTTTGATTTTAAGTAACAAACTCTTGGGGGCCATAGCACCCCATTCTACAAAATTCTCAAAAGGACAAAAGGACATTTATTAGAATGGCAAATGTTAAAATTCACTTTGAGGAACAAAAATTTTATTATAACCTTTAAACATTTTCAGACCCCCCTCCCCACACTAAACTTTTACCTACACGCCTGAAATTTATTATATTCGCTTCCTCCATTTCTTTCCGAAACACTTGTACACATTCAATCAAATCACCGAGTCAAATAGAAATAAGTTTTATTGAAAAAGGAACACAGGCACACACTTACTTCGGCTGCAGTTGAACGTCCTTCAATTCAAGCTGAACGATATTGCTCGCAGTTCCCGTTACGAAAACCAGAACACAATCGCTCCGAACGAAACGCGGATTGCTCGAGTTAACCAAAAACACCCCGCGGTTGTCCTCGTTCACTTCTGTTGCATGAATACAAGGACAATCTGAAATACAAAACAACAACAAAAAGAAAAAAAAAACAAGGATAAAATAAAGAGCCAAAAGGATGCACTCGCGTTCGCTTTCTAAAGGAGCAGACGTTGTTCCCTTTTTTTTTTTTTTTTTTTTTTTTTTGGAGACTTCCGTTTGCATTCAAATCGAAAAACACAAATCGCTTGCGAGTTGGAGTTCTCTTATGCTTCACTGGGACTATTACCTAGCCATAAATTTCTGCTCGCGGTTGACACAGATGGAAAGCAATCCGGACAGAGGCCACAAATAATAAGACAGAAAATCAAAAGAACACTTCTTCTGGCCATGGTGAAAGGCGGACAACTAATTTCTAGCCCTCAGCCTCGCTTATCTGACAGAGGACGATGACGATAACGACGACGCGAGACTAATGAGAGGTTCTTCTACTCGTATCATATTGAGAACACTTAATTTAAAATTATCCTGATGCCCTTCCCTATGCTCGGGACCAGGCAGCAGGCAGCCTTCAGCCTTCAGCCCATCCGATACCACTCCACACCGCACCGCTACACCATAATCATCCCTTTATAGTGTTTAGGGTGTATTTTTATAAGGATAACAAAAAAATCGACCTAGTAGTGAGCTCACGTTAACATGGCTGAAAGGAAGTGGACATAGAATGTCGGTTGTAGTAAAAATAGCTCGACCCAATTTGTGCGGATGTGGAAATCTATCTACTGGTATGTGCTCGTATGTGTGGTGATGATTATGATGTTGATGATGACACATTAGCATAGATATTTCGCGGCTCGGTTATATTCTCAGCTCATCTCAGCTCGGCTCGACTCGACTATGAATGGAAATTATAATTGCTCCGAAGCTGGCAAATGGAAGCAGAAAGAAAAAAATGTAGCGGCAGGTTTTGGGTCACACAACATTGATTGTTTTAGATTTTTTACAAACAAAAAAAATGGAGGAAGGATGTGGGCTTGTGGGGTGGGTTTTGTGGTGGAGTAGCTCCGTTTGGCACGAGTTTTGTAAAAGCTGATGAAAGATAGTAAGGAATATAAATTCGAGGATGTACTTTTTCTATTCGGTGATATGGTTTTGGGAGGGGATGCTGGTCTGGTTATAGATTTTGGGGCTTAAGTGACTGTATATTTGGAGTGGGTGGGTAGGGGCTTATGGATTTTTTTTATGGTTTTATGAGTGAGTTAATTGACTTGGGTCATAGACCTTTCCGAATGAGTTACTTTACAGATCGTAAAAGTGTATATGAATGACACCAGAAATTTGTCTGAGTAGGTACATACATATATAGAAAGTTGTGGAAGAGTATTGGGAGGACATGATGAGGTTATTTTGCACAGTATAATTTTTTTTTATCGATTATAAGAAATTCCAATATAAATATGACTGTAAGCTGTTTTCGACTTGGGAAAACTTCAATTTATTGGATAGGAAAAAATTATTATTTTTTTTTTTTTTGACTTTCAGAAAACACTTTAAGTGTTATTTATTTTGCCTGATATCAGTTATTTCGTTATTGATTATTTTTATACATTTTTCTCGTAGACTGTTTTGATGACTTGATATGTATTTAGCAGAGAATTTATCTTAGAAAAGAGAAAGTATTTTTATTAAAGCAGTTTGTAAATGTTATTAAAATCCATACTAATATTATAAATGCGAAAGTAACTCTGTCTGTCTGTTACTCTTTCACGTCTCAACGGCTGAACGGATTTTGTTGAAATTTGGTATGGTGATAGATGATATCCTAGAAATGGTCATAGGCTATAAATAATCACGCCATCGTCTTTAGGGGGTAGGCAGTAGGGAGATAACTAATTTGAGTTAGTGATTTTTAGTCATTTTTGTTGGGACTTTTGCTCTTCCACGTCTAAACGGATGAACAGATTTTGATGAAATTTAGTTATGTAGGTGATAGATGGTTACCTAAAAACGGATATAAGATCAAAATGATCACGTCATCGTACCTACTTAGGGGGAAGAAAGTAGGCAGAAAACTAATTAAGTTAGTGATTTGTAATCGTTTGTTTTAAAAGTTTAACTCATTCACCCCTTAACGTCTGAACGGATTTTTATAAGACTTGGTTTATTTAAAGATAGGATCCTAGGCACGGACACTACTTTTTACGGCGGGAAAATACCTCATTCCCTCGGAAATCTAGCGTGATCGTGTCAAGAAGCGCATGACGCCATAGCTACTGAAATGATTTCGATGTTTTTTTTTAACTGAGTGTTACTAAGACATCAAGTTAGTATTTGATCACTTTTCTAACTTAGAGGGTAGGTAGGCGCCAGAATTTAGGGAATTTATGATAAAATTTTGATGCAACTGTCTTTATTTAACAGTTTTATTTGGATCGAAACTTAGCGATATTCCATCACACTACTTAACTTAAAGGGTAGGAAGGTAACAAAATTCAGACTACTTTTTACTTCGGGAAAATATCTCATTCCCACTCTGTCTAGAATCACATTACGCCAAAACTATTGATCTGATTTGTATACGATTTTTTTAGGTTAAGACGTTAAATTTGGGCAAGACGAAGTTCGGCAGGTCAGCAGTCCTGTCAAATGCCTTTTACAACAATAAATAAGGCACAAAGTAAAAATCCTTAAGTTTTATTCGATTTAGGTGTAGCGAAGCGCTCCGGGTAACAGCTAGTTATTTAATAAAAGCTTGATTTTTAATTCAACTTCAGAACTACAAACTACAAAAGTTTTTAAACCAGGGTCAAATACCAAGTAGGTCGGTAGAAATGACTATCACAAGCAAAATTCGCTTCTAACCTTTAAGCTCAGCAAGAAATCTAAACAATAATTTCCTTCCAAAATCATGTCTTTATTTTGGTAAAGCTAAGTAAGATCGTTAAGGAATTATTTTCGAAAGGAAGCTGGGATATTTATGGACATATATAATGCTTTACTTTTCTGCATATTCGTCAATAGGACAGTGTCGGGCACTTACAGCAAATGATCTCAGCTATGTATATCATTGACTCAAGCTTTTTACTATGTACCTTTTTTTAAGACAATATTATATTTCTGTACAAAGGTAAGTTCTGAAAATGTAAAAATTTTGGAAATTGAGCTAAACCTATATAAAAACTGAGATTCATACAAATAAACTTCAAAAACATAACAAATGTAAAATACTGAAAAAGGAATCATTTTATCGCACATTTGACAATAAATTACAACGAAAGGGAAAATTGAACCACTGCACTGATCAAGTCTCCCCTTAGAAACTGTCTTACGTTCACGTTTTTTCACAATTAAAAATTAATAACTTTTGTGAAACACTAGCTATAGCTTCTTTTGTTTTAATATTAATAAAGTCGAACAATTGTTTTATTAGATTATGTTAACTACTTTTACTTACCAGGTTAAAAAATAACTTCTTATCGCAAAAAGGAAAATTTTTTTAACTAACTTTTTGGTCCAAAAACGCCCTTTCACTTTTAACAGCCAAATTCAACTAAAGATGCTGAATTATTTTTGTGTTTTGTTAAAGGGTAAATGTATGCAACGCTTGAGTTTACTCATAAAAGATATAAGTTGATATTAAGTAAATTATTGAAAGTGGCTTAAGTCTCCCGCTTTCCCCCTTTAGCTCTGATATTTTTTTATCTTTACTTGAACAAATTTAGACCGATTACAAACGTTTTTTTTTGTTTCACTTTCACTAAATTACTTCTTAAAATGCTTTCCAATCAAGTCTTACCCATTTTTTGAAAGTTTTTTTGCTTTAGCTTAATAAATTCCTTCTTTTAGTTTTTTTTTTTTTAACTTTTTTTCTTACCAAAAAATAAAATTTAATTCATTGAAGCTTATCATATTATTATATTTATTAAATATAATTTTTATTAAATATACATTTTTTATAAATTAAATTATATAAGTTACTTTTTGTCTCTTATCAATTATTTTTACCATCTGCATCATCGTCGACTGCAAATGCCTTCTGCAACTCACTGTACTTTTTGATTGCTTGATGCACAAAATTGGCGGCCCTGCGAACGCGTTCCGGAGTCATTTCATTGCCAACAATCATGCCAACACTTCTGGCAGTCTCATTCCAATTCAAGAACTTCAAAGACTTAAACGATACCGAGCAGATTGGAGTTAGAGAGCATAAGGCTGTGGTGAGAGCTCCCCCCATAATGACCATGGTCACGGTTCCCATCATAACAGCCATCGATCGCATAATCCAACTGATCATAGTCGATGGAATGATTCCTTGTAGGAAACCTAGGGAGTCACTTTGAACGGATTGACTTGCTGAACCAGATGGCATCAGGTAGCCCTCGTAGCCAGTTTGGACCACATACGGAGATGGATAGCCGGGAGGATGCTGCGGATAGCCGGGGAACGGTTGGGGATATCCACCTGGGAAAGGGTCGGGATAACCTGGAATTCCACTCGGAAGCAGTCCCGAGTATATGTTTGACGGATCGTAAATCAAAGTTTCAGAAGATGTCTACAAAAGATTTTTAATGTTTAAACTGCCCACAGAGAAAGTGACAAACTTACTGCTGAACTTCCAGAATATTGACTGTCATCCGATGACGGTGGTGGTGGTGGTGGCTTCAAATCCGTCGATCCGTCATCTTTGGCCTCTATTGGAGGCAATGGTGGTACTTGATCCACTTCATCTGAAATAGGAACACCCGACACACTTGCGGCAATTAGCAGAACCACACCGAACGTTGCGAAAACACTGTTCATATTATATTCCGTACACGCAGCTATGACCTTTCACAATTGAGTCCTTTTCGGGAATGTCTTAATAATTTGACCGTTCTATTTATTTATATATCGTTTTCCCCGCTCTTTGGGATTTGGGAATAACTTGAACGATAACAACTTAATGTCCTACCCCGACACTAATACCACTTAACCATTATCCGACATTGATATTTCCACAAAAGGGTCCTGAATTGTTTTCCAGGAATTCTTGTCCCAATAGAGATTAACAACAACAACAACTCCGTAATCTGGAAGCTATTGTAACAACAATAACGACTTCGGAACTCTCGGTTCGACACGACACATTATTGCGAAATAGAAATTGTAATCCTAATTGCTGGCAAACAGTTTTTAGGTAGATACGAAACCGATAATAAGATGCACCGATGACTATGCAGCCAAGACTGATGACAGGTATAAGTTGCATTAATGACAAACTGTCGCCTGTCAAAAACAAAAGAATAACTTTTCCCATTTGTGATGTTGTTGTTGACGTTGATGTTGTTTTTGGTGGCGGGATAGACATTGGACAGGTAAGGTATGGAGTTGGGAAGCATTGTCTGCAATTTGCATTTCCACAGCTAGGTAAGTAATACGTATCTGTTTCCTACAAACTAATTGCTATCCAATATCTTTCTCTGGGAAGGCCGCTGGACAAAAACTAAATAATTACACTCTTAATGGACAGATTCGTGGGTAACTGTGGCAAGGGCAAATTGTGTTTAGTTTACCCATTTGCAACACAGATAACGCCGCCGAACCTGCAAGCATAGTAAACATAGTGCACTTGCTGCATCTGCATGTAGGTATGTGTTTGAGTACGTGCGTGGCTTGGTGTCCTAAAGTATCAAGGTATATACTCTTCCTAGGGTAGTACAAAGTCAGATGGAAATGGAATGCAACCCGAAGGAAAGAAGTATCGATTGCCCTTAATTTTGTTTCCATAGGTAACTATACTGGTGCACTTGTTTGAAATGAATTTCGTACCTGACATGGGTCGCATACACTTGTCCTTATATAGACTTAGTTGGCTCTAGAATTATGAAAAGATAAATTTATTGACCTCGAATATTTTATACATCATTCCATTATCTTAAAAATAATCGAGTTCATTGGGAAATTAGGATATTAGTTCCTCAGGGCAGTCTTCAAGGGCCACTTCTTTTAATCTTAAATTAATAATCACGTTCCAGCAATTTTGGTTTAAATTAATTTACAACATCCAAGTTGGCAAGCAATACGTTGAGTTTTTGATGCAGGAATTAAGGATGTCTCGAGAATATTGTCAATATGGTTGTCGAACTATGCTATTGCTAAATGAAGGTAGAATTCGTTTTAGGGGCTGTGTCTTAATTTTTTGCCAATATTTTTAAATATTTGCTTAGTTTTGCAAAACCATAAGTTACCCTAACAGAACCTGCAGCAATAAAGTTCAAAACATAAGGGATAGCAGGCATCCCAGCTACAGTTAAGGTACCTGCGACTGCGAGAGTGAGTACATACCTATCCAGGAAGGTAGAGGATTCCACGTTTTGTTATTTTATTTTATTTCATTTTTTTTTTTTTATTTTTATTTTTATTTTTCGGAAACGTTTCGCGTCGTTGTCTAATGAGATTTTATGGAAGGTACGTGTCCTATGGTGCTTCCAATATAATAAATGTTTTTGTAAGGTCGTTTTGTATTTAAACTGAAAACGGCTAAACTAATGATGGAGCCATACCTTTTAAATAGTAGGTACTCCTATTTATATATATATCTAGACATTCATTGGTGGAATTAAATTTCGGTAGTTTTTAAAAATGAATACTTAATTTTAAATTAGAATCGTAGGCTCATTAGGCTCTGGTTTGTTTATAATTTTAATTAAAGTGCTTAATGGTGGTAAAGTGACTAAGTGGATATTATAGCGAGGAAAATACTTTTGGTTTGTGTTTGGAATTCATTTGGTATGCGATGGATAAGTGGTTTTGGAACATTTTGACATTAAGGCTACAAAACTTGTATTACGACAAATTTTAGGACAATTTTTCAGAAATCAGTTCCAACAGTCAATGACATGGCTTGTCATTTAAATGCCGCAGTTTGGTGATTGGTTTAACTCACTCCACATTTATTATCTTACTGTCCATAGCATGCATCTTATCCGACTCGATTATTTTCTCAGGGTCTTCGTTAAGTTTTTTTTTAACTGCACTGAAATCACTTCCAACAGTCAATCACATGGCTTGTCATTTAAGTGACGCAGTTTGGAGATTGGTTTAACTCACTCCACATTTATTAACTTACTGTCGATAGCATGCATCTTATCGGAATCGATTATTATTTTCTCGGGGTCTTCGTTAAGTTTTTTTTAACTGCACTGTACTAAGAAACAATTTGGACTATCCGAAAATTGTTGCACATATGAGCTGAGTCATCAAAAATTCAAAATTTATCCAATAATGTATCCATATTCTTAAACCTTTACATCTGCCAAGTTAGCTGTCATTTATTCAGTTTGCTTTGCTTAATCACTATGGATGAATATACCGTTGAACAATACGTTCAAGTCGAAGAATTTTTTTGTTAAAAAGTGAAAACTTTCGCACGCTTTGGCCATTTTAAGTTCCTTATTTGAAAAAAGAGATCTTTAGTAAAAAGGATCATTTGGGTCCGTGTTTTTTTGAGAAAGACGTTGGTCAATAAGAACTTTCTTTGACCTGAGTTGAATGGAACTCCTCGAATTTATCCTCGAATAGGTATGGTCACCCAAATTCTAAGCCTGACATTTCTCATCTTAATATTGTATGTATCTTTATATCGATTTAATAATGAACGTATTAAATTTCGCAAAAAGTTGTGTTTTTATTTGCAAAATAAAAATCACTGCTTACGTTGTGGTTAAAATATAATTATACCCCAGAATAGTGAAAATCAATTTTTAAATTTCTCAATTGCAAATGTTTTTGAAATTTATTTCTCACAAGTTTATTGCATCGAGTTAAATTATTAACCTTCAATTCACATAAATTCCCATTCCTCCCAGCGCACCAAATGCACTCTGCACATGTCCAGGATGTCACTTCTTCCCTAGACTCGAGCTGCTTCCTTTATTTGTTTTTTTTAAAAATTGTATCTTCACTGAGTAACTTAAAAAAACAAACAAAAAAGTAATTGCGTGTATTCATTTTATTTATAATTCATCACTCAATTCGCTTAGTTACATTTTAATGAGGTGACCTAGTCTTGTATTGTCATTGCTTATATATGAATGGAAAGGAAAGTAGTCAAGGCTTTGACAGAATTAAAGTCAACTTACGTCAATACTCCTTCGGTAGAATCAACTTTTTCGCTAAAAGATACATTTTGCAATACGTGGAAGTTACATAGTTTGCCAGTTTGTTTTCTGTCTTTTCTCGAGAGGCAAAAAAAAAAAACACTCTTTGTGAAGGTCTTCTACTATGATAGGTCCCCCCTCATTGATTACGTTTTTTTGCTACTTTTCTTGCTTCCAGTCCACACACTATAACCACCAAGCCCACGGATCGAAAGTTTCCCTTTTTTTATTGTCATTTGATAGGAAAATTAATAATTTGCGTCATTAAAGTTCACAGGTTAGTTATTTGAAGCCGCGACTCTGATGGCCGTCGTCGTCGTCGGTCGTGTCGTCGTCAACAACTTCAGGTGACAAACACTTTCACAGCTCTCACACAAAGAGCTATATCGCAATTGCAAGTGAGTGTTCTAGTTGCGCTATGCCATATTGTTGTGTCCCTAATATTGGACGGCGTATCCTAGCGACCGACGACGACGACGAGCCTATTTAAGGCCCCAAGTACACTCAACACTCCTGAGCATTGCTCAATACCATCCCTATCCAATCCTTGCAATAAATTCGTACTATAACAGTGTCGACTTGCAGGCAAAGCAAAGGACGGCGAAAAATATTCATCAGCGTTTTGCCTGCATTTGGCCAAGATTCGGGTCGAGTGCGGTTGTGTTAGAGAAAACCAGAACAGTCTTCGGAACTATCAATCATTAAAGACGCCCGCCCGTTCCACGTCCAAGCGAGTCGAACGTCAGAGGGTGAATCCCGATCAAACTGGGTAACTGCATTGATACCATAGCTGTTGTGCAGCACAAATTAATCGTCCGTGCCAAGTGAGTAGTCAAAGTGAGTCCGCTGATGGACGAAGTCGACAAGCTTCAATTCGATCCGACTGCCCTCTGCGTGGTTTTTCTCTTGTGAACTCATTGGTCTCCCACACCCACAGTTACACCCACTGACCCACTGGGGGCAGCCATCAAGTTAATAGTTGTTAAATTTTGATGATAACCTGTCGAGAAAGTTTCCTTGAGCACCAAATACGTTTTCCTTTTCATTTTCATTTTCGTTTTTCCATCGAATTGATTGATTTATTTCCTTTCACTCATTTGGTTGAGAAGGGAGGGTTTCCTGACTGTTGAGGGTGGGTGGGTTCAAGGCCTGAGTGTTGTGTTTTGTTGTTGGAGGACTGATTACTGGAATTGGAAGTAATTGAGACTTTGGTATTGCTCGGAACGAATGTGTAGCGATTGCGGAATCGCAGAGTGAGTTCTGTTCTTGTTGGTGAGCCGATAAGTTCACAAGAAAGCTCAGCACCCAGAGCGCAGTCTTTATGGTCAACGAGACACGTGAAATTGTCAAGGAATTCGTTTATTGCCTTATTAGGGGTGGAAAGATGCCACCAATACTGTACTATCTGCCCCCGAGTCCGCCGTGTCGAGCAATTATGATGCTGGCCAAGATGCTGGACATGGAATTCGATATGCGACTGGTGAACATATTGGAAGGGGAGCAACTGAAGCCGGAGTTTGTGGAATTGAATCCTCAGCATTGTTTGCCAACGGTTGATGACGATGGATTGGTACTCTGGGAGAGGTATGTACTGTACATTATGTATAACGGAGACTCTGTGGGAATTGTTTTGTAATTTATCGGGAAATTAATGAGTTTTATAATGCATTTATTTATTTTTTCAATTTAGTCGAGCAATACTTGCGTATTTGGTTTTGGCGTATGCCAAGGATGATAAATTGTATCCGAAGGACATTCGGGTGAGGGCATTGGTTGACCAGCGGTTGCAGTTCGATTTGGGCACATTGTTTGCCCGGATGGGCGATTACTTTGTAAGTATTCAGTCCAAGATAAGATAAGTGATATATGTAGAATCCAAATTTCTGTTCGGGTTTTTTTCGTCTTAGATTTAGTCAGAGGAGTAAATTAATAATTTATGCTTAGGTACAAGAAAAGTAACCATTTAAATTAGAAATGAGGCGTTGATTGACCAATTATCGAGACTAATTGACCTTAAATGGCAATTAGGAAGTACTTTGACCATGTTTTTTGACCGATTTATCTTTGAAAAATAAGTTCATTGCCCAGGGTTAAGGATAACAAAGTTAAGTCTTTGTTCATAGCAAGAAGATAAGGTCATTGATACTTCTTAACATTTTGAAGTGTGATACTTGGGTACATTTAGGGACAAAATCGTTACACAGTCATGAATCCTGAATCTGAAAAAAAGTCTAACTTTGTTTTACCTTAAATGAATAACTGCGCTGTTACTCCCTATGATAAGAACTTTATTTAGGCCTTTAAATTTGATTTCCTGTCGCAGTCTTTTATGTTACTTGCAGCAGGTAGAAAATGAGTTTCCTGATTTTGTTCTCAAGTTTTTTTTTTTAACAACATGACTTGTTTTCCAAGAATTTTTAATTTATACAACTCAAGATATTTTAATCATTCTTAAATAAATATGACTTCTTCAAGTTTAAATTGTAAACTAATCCCAACTTCAAGATGTCTTAATTTGGTCAATTTTACTTTAAAATAATATATGCTATGCATGTTTTGAATATCTACAGTTAATTTCGGTATATTTTGAAACAAGATTGTTTATAAGAAAATAATTTTATTTTAGAAATAAATTTAATATTACACTAAAGTGTCCCGTGAATGGCATCAAAATTGTTCACTTTAATTTAGTTTGAGGAGTAGTACTAAGAGTACAAAGTTTGTGTGATCTAATACTGGTTTTTTAATTAAAATATTTTCTTTTTTTCGAAAGTTTCTAAAAATTAATAAGGTTATACTTTAAGAAACGTCATTAAAATTTTAACTTTGTCATTTAAGTTGTGAATTTTATAAAAAGTTTGGGAGCACAAGTTTTGGTATTTTTCAATAGGAGGCTTTCATTAAATTGTACAAACTTAAGGAATTCAATGAAAGGAAATCAAAAACTTTAGAACAACATATTATTTAAAAAACAACTGGTATACAGTTCTGCAGAAAAATTGTTACAACAATTTTGGGTAACTATATCCAGTTAGTAAAAAAAACTTGAAATTCTTAGTAAATTTTCGACTTTCCGCAAGTTGAGAGATTTAAAGGCCCACTTGATTTTTAAGATAGATTTTTGTAGTTCATTTAAAAAATATTTATCAAAAACTAGCGGACCCGGTGAACATTGTCTCACCCCATTTTAACGCCTTCAGATAAATAATATTTGAAAGGCAGTGGGCGATTACTTCTGGCGCAAGAAAATGAAACAAGGGCGGTTATAATTGAATATAATTTTAAGGTTTGTGCACTGCAACCTGTTAGATCTATTGTGCCCAAGGGAGGTTTGTCATTACTTGAACATGCAACATTTAGCTGACCGTGGGGAAAACGATTGGCCAATTGAATAACCTCACTTTTTACATGAAGCGAAGTTATTTTCTCAAAAAAATTATAGACTTGTTATCTATCGCATTGAATTTAAATTGATCGTAATGCTTGTACCGTTTGCAGAAAAAACTTTACTGGCAATTACAAGCAACTGGAAAAATTGGAGCCATATCGGTCTACCCGTTCTCAGTTGATGAAATATTGCATATTTTTCACAAACTTTTTATTATAATATTATTATAGTATCAAACAAAGTCGCTTCCCGCTGTTTGTCTGTGTCTATGTATGATATGTTCTTTAAAACTACGGAACGGATTTTGATGCGTTTTTTTTTTTAAATATGCACATAGATGGAATGATTCAAGAGAAAAGTTTAAGTGTATAACTAGATACTGTTTTTTTTTTTCAATTAAAAAAATTGGTTCAAAAAATCGTTCCACAATCCATCACACTGCGTTTCTTTCTATACCTTATTTACACTTAAAGGCGGTGCAATAATCTTTCTAACTTCTTATATAGTATATGTATAAAAGTCAATTTCTGCTTGTTTGTCTCGCTAAAACTCGAGAACGACTTGGCCGATTTTGCTGATTTTGGTTCTGCAATGTTTGTAGTTCTCGAGGAAAGGTTTAAAAAGTGAGAAAATATGAAAATATTTGAGAAAAACATTAAAGAAAAAACAACTTCATTTTCCCATACAATTTGTTTTACCTGCAAAAAAAATATTTCTGATTGTCAGTTTTTTGTCAAATTTTTCTATTTCAGTCGTCTGTACAACTTTAGTGAAAAATTCTAAAGTTGACTGTCATTCTGTCACCATTATACAGTTATTAAAAAAAAATCATCATCATCATCATATCATCAGTTTGTCAGTTTGTAACTCGATTCTAATTTTGATTCTATTCGAAACTAATTTGCGATTCTACTTTTAAATAGTATTATATTCATGAAACAAGAATAGAGTGTCAGTAATGCCGAGCATTTGCGATTTTCGAACGATCTGCTCGCAAACACATTTGATTTCTGCTTTGTTTTGACATTAACTTTCGAGTTAGGTTTAGGTGGTTACCGGTCATACCAAAGTACATAAAAACAAATTTGGCACCACTAGAGCTGTTCAATTATAGCAAATTATAGCGTCCTTAAAGAGTTATAGAGTCCAGAATTTGCGAATTCGAATATTTTTATTATAAAATCGAGTTAGATGATTGGGCCCATGGTTTTTAAATGCTAAGGAAAAGGCGAACTTCAACTATCCATTATTGATAAACTTTTTTTGATAGTGCCAAGAGTAATGGAAATTTTGATAGTTTGGTGACATATCTACCAATAAAACAGGGAAGCATGCTGTTAGAATTCAATTGGGGAGGGACAAAGTTTGTCGTGCCCTCTAGTTTTACCTAAACTTTATGTTTATTTAAAATTAAAATAACTTGACTCTGTGATTCTTTTATTTTATTTTTTATTTTGTTTATTAATCCTGCAATTTGTGGTGGCAAGAAAAAAAAATCGACTGTTTTTCAAAATAGATGTCTTGAAAAATGTTGTTTCTAAATTCATGCCATGTTATCTAAATACATACTTATATGTATACACACATAACTGTTGCTTTATAATCAAGAGTCAGTAAGACAGGTACCTACTTTCGGAAGTTCCAAAATTTGTTAGATAGTTTGATGAATCATCGATTAGCAAGCATCTATCAAACATAAATTCCAATTTTGTTTTGACTACGCAGTCTTAAATTATTTTAAACTTTTTTATTCCCCTCGCCCTCCCCAGATAAATGTATGTACATGAAATCCTTGTTCATTTATAAAATTCAAATCTACAATATAGACGATCTGAAAAACATTCCTGTATCCTGTTCCTCTCCCTGGAAACAATAAAGCTTATCTCTCTTTGTTACTTTCATCGTGCGTTGTCTTTGTCGTCGTCTTCTTCTTTGTCGATTGCCACTGGATATAGAACAAGGCACATTCCAGAGCTCAAGCCTGTTAGCCTGATGTTACTCTTGTTCAATGCTCGTTGAAATTTTAAGTAATTCGAAAATCAATAAATCGAAAAAGGTATCTCCGTTCTTCGGTAAATTTGTATTTATAATTTATGCAAATCCCTTCAGGATCAAACCTTCCCTACTACCTACACATTTATAGAATTTAAGTGAGTGGAACAATCCATTGTTAGCAGGTGTGTGGGTAGGAGAGGTGCCTTTAACTAATAGGATTTTGAAGCTGATTGTGTTGCTAGTCACCGCTCACCGATGTTACATTTGTATTTTGATGTGAGAATAGAAAATTGAATAAAAAAAAAGATATGACTTACTTGCTTACGAAAACCAAAGTGAAGAAACAAGAGTAACAGGTGAAAAATAATGGTTTGATATTTCGGAAAATAATGCGTGTACGAATACGAATATTTCGTAGATAAATTCTTGAAATTCGTTTTTGGTAAATACTTAAATCTTTTAACATGTTTAACAGAAATGAAGACATCGATATGGTAACAATTTGGAGTTAGATTTTATCAGTAAAACCCTTAAGGAGCATATTAAAAATGACAAAACGTCCATCTTGATATTAACGTTAAAATATAAATGAAATGCTTCAAAGCCCAAAAAGAATGTTATAGAGGCAGTTTTAATTTTTGAATCCAAACACCCAGAAACCACCGAACACCAAATTTTACGTCGGTTTTATTCTTATCTATCTACATACATACATAGGATGTATGTACTGTAAATATTAGTTTAACCCATTTGCGGCTAAAGTTGCGAAAACGCAACGTCATGTTTGCGAGCATCTCTAACTTAAATGATTATTTATTTTAATAAACTAATTAATGATTTTGAAATTTTATTGAATTATCTAATCGACCTGTTTTTGGATTTTTTCGAAAAATTAATTTTTTTATTTTTTTGAGCACTTTCAAAAACCCATATTTTGAAAATTCTGAGGTAACTTTTAAAAAAAAATTAAAATAAAAAAGTGCCAAAATTATATTTTTCTAAATGTTTTTTTCAAAAACTGCCTGCAATAGGTTCAATTTATACTTCAGTATACATTTGAAGTAATTCGTACGAGTTGTTTGCTAAGCAGGTGGAGTAAAATTCCTACGTTGCGTTTTCGCAACATCCGTCAAAAGTAGTAGATTTTTTAAACAAAAAATATTTTTTTACCGTGGACTTTTTACTTCACATGAATTGGAGTTTCTTCGAATTAATGTGGGATTGATTTGTTTTTTAATTAAAAGCAGTCAGTTGTGAGTGAAAATTATATTTTTAAAATTACTTCGTGTTTGAAAAAATAAATAATATTTAATTAATACTTGAAGAATCCAAGTTCAGACGAAAAACACGAAATCAATTTAAATTTAGATGGTGTAGTTGGAAAAAAACTTATTAGTTTGCATCATAAAACTATGATGTGAGTGAAGAAATCAATGATAATGTGCAATAGTTATAAGATGTTTCCAAATGACTTAGGAGGTGAAATCGGGTAAGAACAAGAAAACACATTTTATGATGTAGTGTACCATAAGTAAGTTAGTGCTCAAAAGCCACCGAGAAAATACGATGATTCTAACAGTGCATCAACATTCAAAAATGTTGTGACAACATCAAAAAAATAATTGCCATATTTTCACAATGATATATCAAAGTAATATTAAAGCCACCGCGTTGAAATTTGGAATTGAACGCAAATTTTTAGGAATTTTGTTCTTTTCAGGAATAAATACAGTACCCTTGTTATATCTATATTGGACTAGTAAACCAGTATTTCCCTGCCATATGATAACAGGTGTCATGAACCCAGATCAATTCAAAACCATAAAACCATTTACATGTTATTGATAACAGTTCCATCGATTCCTGCCAAAAATTTGCTAAGCTTTCTGACCCCAACAATTTGCCGAACGCAAGATTTATGAAACTCGGGAAATCTACACGTGCGTCGTCTTACAAATTATTATTATTATTATTATTTTATTATTCTTACATAAATGTACAGAGTAATACTTAAGATTACAGCTTGAGCCACTTAGGCTTTCAGCTGAAAGTCTTTCAATCTATGAACAGATGATTCTTTATTATGAACGAAATTCTATAATTCGGATAAAAGGAAACATCAGTTTTTATTGTCAGCAAAAGCAATCTTGACAGACTCAACAGAAATGAACAAAAAATGACGTGGGTCCATTGATTTCGTATTCGACAAGGAAAGTCAAATTGTTGCTGTTCTTTGAAATGATATTTCAATGGCAACAGTTGTGCCAAAATCATTTGATTGATCAACCAATTGAATAACAAATGAGAAGCATGTGAATTATAGTGTATAAAGATGGATAGTGTTGAGTAGTTTGATAACGCCAAAACAAACCATCAAATAGACTTGATTCAGAACTATTAAAAGCTTGACGAATATATTGATTCTACAGAAAATTTGTCAAAGAATAACCTCTTTAGCAACTTGAATTCAGAACATTTGTTGTCAAGTTCGTATTAGAGTCAAAGACAATCTGCAGTCAGCCTATTCAAAAAGAGAAAACCCTACTGAAGTGGTTCGTTTCAATGACATGAAACGTCGAAATAGAAAAACTTCTGAGCTGTGTGAAGTATCCAATTTAAATCTTTTTTTTCTGTTAAAAGTTTAACGTAAGGCTCTATTGAAGATGCTCTGATGAAAACCATAAAAAAAAACTAATATTTTATAAACATATATAACTACGTATGTATATATGTATGTACTTATACATAGTATTATTATTTTATTCATCATCATTATTAGTTTATATTCTGCTTTTTCAAAAAAATTCTTCAGATTTCCTCTAATCAGACCAAAAAAAGGTAGTGTGTGAAATTTCATGTTCCTAGCATATCTGGAACTGGTACCATTGTATGCAAATAATGAAAAATAGATCTACTTAAGCTTTGCTCGGGCGTTTACGATATTACGATATAAAGTCATAGTAACGCCTCGCCTGAGGTAACATTTCAGATTGCCTAAAAGGAGTTCACTATTTCTATTTGAAATTTTGCAAAGCCCAACCGACCTAACGCGATATTGTGATTTAGCTTTAGATGTCTCCTGTCCTTGCTTTGATTTTTTTTAAACACTTAGATTTTTTTAAGTCAATTCAATTTCATCTACAGTAGTTAAGTTAATGAAATTTTACCCAAATAGCTTCGTACATGTTTAGAATATTGATAATGTGTACACAGAGTACTCTTCTTTAATAATAAGAAAACATTATATACCTACCTTTAAGTACCTTAAATCTGACATCGATAACTATATGGATAAGAAGCTCATGAATTTAAGCTACTATAAGTTGATAGATCAGATGAAATTAAAGTTGTAAATACAGGATCAAATTCAAATTTGTTTTTACAAATTCACGACTTCTCAGCTTATAGGAAAATGTTTATTCTTAACTCTTTTTAATCATTAATCTATGTATACTTCTTTTAAGTTCCCTACTATGTTCATGGGTGCCCCACTGGACGAAACCAAGAAAGCCAAATTATTAGAAGCTTTAAGATGGTTCGAGGCCATGTTCAAAAACAAACAGGCATTCTCAGCAGCTGACCACTTTACCATTGCTGACTTATCACTTACAATAACTGTATCTCAAATGGAGGCATTCGGTCTTGATTTGGGCCCATATCCAAAGATAAGAGCTTGGTTGAAAAAATGCAAGGAAGAACTCGAACCTTATGGTTATGAGGTAAGATATATATTCTATATCTACATATATATAGTCCATAATAATTATACAATTAAAATGCTATAACAATTTTGATTATAGGAAATAAATCAGTCCGGAGCTGACACCTTGAAGGAAATGCTGCATTCAAAAATGCAAAAGTGAATTTAAAAAAAAAAACACACAATATTGTTAAGGTTTTGCTGAAATTATTTATTAACTGTTGAATTGAATTCTATAAAATAAAATTAAACATTAAATATTCTTCTTCTTTTTTTGCTTTTGATTATTTTCAATTTTTGTAAAATCATACATTTTCGCATACCACAAGGGTGAAATTAGAAAATGGAATCCCAAGGATATGGAAGGTGCAATTTATGCATTTTTTAAAAATAACAATAAATTAACAAATTAATATTTCCACCAGTCTTCTTCCACGCTTAAATATTACATCCTTATACAGTTCCACATTTTTATTTTTTCTCCAGATATTTTTTCCACACTAATTACATACATATATATCTAGAGCTGTATACTTCTAAAGTTAATATGAAATTTATTATGTATTAAATTTAAAAAAATGTTTAACGCCCTTTTAGACCAACACCAAACGGAGTTTCATTCTAACTGAACTGACAGTTGAACTAAAAAATGAGCTGATAACTGAATTGAAAACTGGTCGTCTAAACAGGACTTAAGACTTCCTCTTGTGAATTTCTTCCTAATAATACTTACAAACTGTCTGGAATATGGTAACAGTGGCATTAAAGTTACTGCTAAAGCTGTAATAAGTTAAAGGACAACTCACCTCTTTTGACCAAAATCAAAAGTGGTGCCCTGGATCAAATAATTTATACGGAGTACGAATCCAATAAAATGTTTCGATTTTTAGAAATAAATCATTTTAAAAGCAAGAACCATTTTTGTTCCTTGTACATACGAGTATGTATGTAGTGTAGGTACTCGTATATTCAAAGGTACTGTGATGCTAGAAAAAAAATTGACTGTCATCGACCATTTGACCAGTTTCATGGTAAGTGAAGATTTTAATTGTTATACATTTACACCATCAATAAACTTTCTAAACACATCACCACCATAAATTTATAGATGATGGATCTGACGAATATATTCAATTATTGATGGCTCGGATGTTCTCTTCCAGAGTTCTGATGTGGTTTTTAATGGTTGGTTATTGACATGGCATCATAGTGATTCCGAAGCTGTGATGAAAGCGGAAATTTTATCTATATTCAAATTACTAAAACCACACTTGTCTGACATTTGCATTCACAACAGTTTTATGCCATAAATATTAGTGAATGACAGCTTATGTTCCATTCAAAATCCCACATACTCGTATTCGTAAAATGTAAATATTCGACCACAAATAAATGCATAAAAATGCGCGACATATATGTTCAAATTGTGAATTAAACTTATCATTTGCAGCAGTTGAGTGCTTCGTGTTTTAATTCTAAATTATCTATAGGTAAGTCCAGATTTGAATTAAAAAAAAACAGGAAATATTTTTTTCGACTGGTAAAAAACATCTACGCATGAACTGTAAGGTTCCTATCCCTAGTATTCGAAAATATGAAACAATACTCTGTTGTCTTCATATGTATTTAAAAAAAAAAATATATAGATTTTGAAGATAGGTAATTCTTATTGCTGCACCAGTTCATGCCTAAACCTTTTGTACGAGCAAAGAAATGACAATTTTTTTTGTCAATCAAATCTGGACTTATAGAAAAGTATATTTTTTTAAATTTAATCTCGTATTTAAAATGATTTAATTCTTAAAATCGGAACATATTGTTGGTTTCGTATAAAGTATTTAATGCAGGGCAGGAATTTTTATTTTTGTCAAAAAAGGTGAGTTGTCCCTTACCTTATTAAAAACTTAAGTAATAACTTTAGTGCCTGTGTTACAGAAAAAAATAAAATTAAAGATCTATTAAGGATACTTACCAATTTATTAAGAATAGTTACATTCATAAGATACCGTCTTAAAAAAAAAACCTACAACGTTTTCCTCAAATGATAGTCTCCTAACTCCAAAGTGCAAAATCTTTTATAGACAATCACTCCTTATAAATATTTTCCCTAAAAAAAACCACCACAATCGAAATTTATCTAAGCTCTTACTTTGAGAGTCATTGATTCAAATATTAACAACATTTCCAATATTAAATCCCTTAAATGCAAACAAACAACAAACCCGTCCTGAAAAATTTTCAAAATGTAACCAAAGAAAAACAAAAATGATGTTGTTAGAGGAAATAAAAGAAGAAGACCTGGACGTTTTTATTGTTAAATAAGAAAAATTAATTAAAATATGTTATGCATAAACTATCTACTAATTAATAACTAACGAAAAAAGTAAAAACAATTATTATTATAAAATACATAAAATGTATACATCTGATGTACATAAAATTCAAAAAATTACCGATACTGAGGCAAAAATGTTTTGTCTTGATCGCTCAGTAGGATGATTTTGAATTTTCTGTCATCAGAATTATTACAAATTAAATAGTAATAACTTTAAAAAAAAAAAAAAAATTAACAGGAAATATTTGAGAAAAATTTAAACTACATACCAATGCATTCCAGTATTCGAAATCAAGGAGCTCTTGACGATCCCTTTCTTGCGACTGACTTGAATCCAAAGGTGGCGCTTCTTCTTCGTTTTCTTTTTCTTTGGATTCAATTTTTTTTGTAAATTTAAGGGGATCCTAAACAGAGAACAAAAAATTAGAATCTCATGCTTTTAAATTAACAACGAATTAACCATATTCAATCCAATCAAATACAAGAAAATACTCACGTAATCATGAACTCTCCAATATGTCCGCCAGAATTCCTCCTTTTTTCTGTTTTTCTCATGCTCGTCCCCTCTTCTCTCTTCTTTTTCTTTTTTATAATATCTTTCGGCAATCTATAATCAATTTCAAAAAATAATATTTTATCCTAAAAGCCAAACTTTTTAAATACAAAAATTAAATTATCTTACATTTATTACCAGCCTTCTTCCACTCTTAAACAACAATTCTCTCCAGCAAATCATTTTGTTTGTTAGCAGCAGATATTTTTTCTCCAGACTGATATTTTGAAGTTTGATTTTGAGTATAATAATTTTAATTTCAAAGTCGACTTAATTTTTAGTATAAAACTCAACACAGTGCATTGAG
The DNA here is from genome assembly GCA_905146935.1 of Scaeva pyrastri. NCBI lineage: Eukaryota > Metazoa > Arthropoda > Insecta > Diptera > Syrphidae > Scaeva > Scaeva pyrastri. Next base: position 134,000,422 of record LR989927.1, read on the forward strand.
TGTAAGGTGTTTTTTAGCAGGGGTATTTGCTTTTGTGGTCAAGTAGTGGTCTTAACATGGTAAAATGGGGGTATTAAGGAAAAGGATGGTTATTGGTCAGGGCACTCATTGCACTGATGTTGAGTGCACTAAAAAAATCCAAGTTGATGCGCTTGGAAAAGTGAGAAGTGTAAGCGAGAAAGAGCGATAAGAAAATTTAATACAAGATAACCACACAATGGTCAGTTGCATCGGATGAATCAGATGCATTGAACACTTTGGTGCATCAGATGCATTTAACACTTTAGTGCATCAAGTGCATCAGCTGAATTTAAAACTTGGGTTCATTAACTGCATCAGATGCATTTAACACTTTGGTGCATCAAATGCATTTAACACTTTGGTGCATCACATGCATTTAACACTTAAGTGCATCAGATGAATTTTACACTTGGGTTAATTAAGTGCATCAGATGCATTTAAAACTTTGGTGCATCAGATGCATTTAACACTTTGGTGCATCACATGCATTTAACACTATAGTGCATCAAGTGCATCAGATGAATTTTACACTTGGGTTCATTAAGTGCATCAGAATCGTTTAACACTTTTGTGCATCAAGTGCATCAGATGCATTACACTTTAGTGCATCAGATGGATTTTACACTTGGGTTCATTAAGTGCATCAGATGCATTTAACACGTTAGTGGATCAGATGTATTTAACACTTTGGTGCATCAGATGCACCAAACACTTTAGTGCATCAAGAACATCAGCTGAATTTAAAACTTGGGTTCATTAAGTGCATCAGATGCATTTAACACTTTGGTGCATCAAATGCATTTAACACTTTGGTGCATCACATGCATTTAACAATTAAGTGCATCAGATGAATTTTACACTTGGGTTAATTAAGTGCATCAGATGCATTTAAAACTTTGGTGCATCAGATGCATTTAACACTTTGGTGCATCACATGCATTTAACACTTAAGTGCATCAGATGAATTTTACACTTGGGTTAATTAAGTGCATCAGATTCGTTTAACACTTTGGTGCATCAAATGCATTTAACACTTTGGTGCATCACATGCATTTAACACTTAAGTGCATCAGATGAATTTTACACTTGGGTTAATTAAGTGCATCAGATGCATTTAACACTTTGGTGCATCAGATGCATTTAACACTTAAGTGCATCAGATGAATTTTACACTTGGGTTAATTAAGTGCATCAGATGCATTTAACACTTTGGTGGATCAGATGCATTTAACACTTTAGTGCATCAAGTGCATCAGATGAATTTTACACTTGGGTTCATTAAGTGCATCAGATTGGTTTAACACTTTTGTGCATCAAGTGCATCAGATGCATTTAACACTTTGGTGCATCAAATGCATTTAACACTTTGGTGCATCAGATGCATTTAACACTTTGGTGCATCACATGCATTTAACACTTAAGTGCATCAGATGAATTTTACACTTGGGTTAATTAAGTGCATCAGATGCATTTAAAACTTTGGTGCATCAGATGCATTTAACACTTAAGTGCATCAGATGAATTTTACACTTGGGTTAATTAAGTGCATCAGATTCGTTTAACACTTTGGTGCATCAGATGCATTTAACACTTTGGTGCATCAGATGCATTTAACACTTAAGTGCATCAGATGAATTTTACACTTGGGTTAATTAAGTGCATCAGATGCATTTAACACTTTGGTGGATCAGATGCATTTAACACTTTAGTGCATCAAGTGCATCAGATGAATTTTACACTTGGGTTCATTAAGTGCATCAGATTGGTTTAACACTTTTGTGCATCAAGTGCATCAGATGCATTTAACACTTTGGTGCATCAAATGCATTTAACACTTTGGTGCATCAGATGCATTTAACACTTAAGTGCATCAGATGAATTTTACACTTGGGTTAATTAAGTGCATCAGATGCATTTAACACTTTGGTGGATCAGATGCATTTAACACTTTAGTGCATCAAGTGCATCAGATGAATTTTACACTTGGGTTCATTAAGTGCATCAGATTGGTTTAACACTTTTGTGCATCAAGTGCATCAGATGCATTTAACACTTTGGTGCATCAAATGCATTTAACACTTTGGTGCATCAGATGCATTTAACACTTAAGTGCATCAGATGAATTTTACACTTGGGTTAATTAAGTGCATCAGATGCATTTAACACTTTGGTGCATCAGATGCATTTAACACTTAAGTGCATAAGATGAATTTTACACTTGGGTTAATTAAGTGCATCAGATTCGTTTAACACTTTAGTGCATCAGATGCATTTAACACTTAAGTGCATCAGATGAATTTTACACTTGGGTTAATTAAGTGCATCAGATGCATTTAACACTTTGGTGGATCAAATGCATTTAACACTTTAGTGCATCAAGTGCATCAGATGAATTTTACACTTGGGTTCATTAAGTGCATCAGATTGGTTTAACACTTTTGTGCATCAAGTGCATCAGATGCATTTAACACTTTGGTGCATCAAATGCATTTAACACTTTGGTGCATCAGATGCATTTAACACTTAAGTGCATCAGATGAATTTTACACTTGGGTTAATTAAGTGCATCAGATTCGTTTAACACTTTGGTGCATCAAATGCATTTAACACTTTGGTGCATCAGATGCATTTAACACTTTGGTGCATCAGATGCATTTAACACTTAAGTGCATCAGATGAATTTTACACTTGGGTTAATTAGGTGCATCAGATGCATTTAACACTTTGGTGGATCAAATGCATTTAACACTTTGGTGCATCAGATGCATTTAACACTTAAGTGCATCAGATGAATTTTACACTTGGGTTAATTAAGTGCATCAGATTCGTTTAACACTTTGGTGCATCAAATGCATTTAACACTTTGGTGCATCACATGCATTTAACACTTAAGTGCATCAGATGCATTTAACACTTTGGTGCATCAGATGCATTTAACACTTTGGTGCATCAAATGCATTTAACACTTAAGTGCATCAGATGAATTTTACACTTGGGTTAATTAAGTGCATCAGATTCGTTTAACACTTTGGTGCATCAAATGCATTTAACACTTTGGTGCATCACATGCATTTAACACTTAAGTGCATCAGATGAATTTTACACTTGGGTTAATTAAGTGCATCAGATGCATTTAACACTTTGGTGCATCAGATGCATTTAACACTTAAGTGCATCAGATGAATTTTACACTTGGGTTAATTAAGTGCATAAGATGCATTTAACACTTTGGTGGATCAGATGCATTTAACACTTTAGTGCATCAAGTGCATCAGATGAATTTTACACTTGGGTTCATTAAGTGCATCAGATTGGTTTAACACTTTTGTGCATCAAGTGCATCAGATGCATTTAACACTTTGGTGCATCAAATGCATTTAACACTTTGGTGCATCAGATGCATTTAACACTTAAGTGCATCAGATGAATTTTACACTTGGGTTAATTAAGTGCATCAGATGCATTTAACACTTTGGTGCATCAGATGCATTTAACACTTAAGTGCATCAGATGAATTTTACACTTGGGTTAATTAAGTGCATCAGATGCATTTAACACTTTGGTGCATCAGATGCATTTAACACTTAAGTGCATCAGATGAATTTTACACTTGGGTTAATTAAGTGCATCAGATTCGTTTAACACTTTGGTGCATCAAATGCATTTAACACTTTGGTGCATCACATGCATTTAACACTTAAGTGCATCAGATGAATTTTACACTTTTGTTAATTAAGTGCATCAGATGCATTTAACACTTTGGTGCATCAGATGCATTTAACACTTTGGTGCATCACATGCATTTAACACTTAAGTGCATCAGATGAATTTTACACTTGGGTTAATTAAGTGCATCAGATTCGTTTAACACTTTGGTGCATCAAATGCATTTAACACTTTGGTGCATCACATGCATTTAACACTTAAGTGCATCAGATGAATTTTACACTTGGGTTAATTAAGTGCATCAGATGCATTTAACACTTAAGTGCATCAGATGAATTTTACACTTGGGTTAATTAAGTGCATCAGATGCATTTAACACTTTGGTGGATCAGATGCATTTAACACTTTAGTGCATCAAGTGCATCAGATGAATTTTACACTTGGGTTCATTAAGTGCATCAGATTGGTTTAACACTTTTGTGCATCAAGTGCATCAGATGCATTTAACACTTTGGTGCATCAAATGCATTTAACACTTTGGTGCATCAAATGCATTTAACACTTTGGTGCATCAGATGCATTTAACACTTAAGTGCATCAGATGAATTTTACACTTGGGTTAATTAAGTGCATCAGATTCGTTTAACACTTTGGTGCATCAAATGCATTTAACACTTTGGTGCATCACATGCATTTAACACTTAAGTGCATCAGATGAATTTTACACTTGGGTTAATTAAGTGCATCAGATTCGTTTAACACTTTGGTGCATCAAATGCATTTAACACTTTGGTGCAACAGATGCATTTAACACTTAAGTGCATCAGATGAATTTTACACTTGGGTTAATTAAGTGCATCAGATGCATTTAACACTTTGGTGCATCAGATGCATTTAACACTTAAGTGCATCAGATGAATTTTACACTTGGGTTCATTAAGTGCATCAGATGCATTTAACACTTTGGTGCATCAGATGCATTTAACACTTAAGTGCATCAGATGAATTTTACACTTGGGTTAATTAAGTGCATCAGATTCGTTTAACACTTTTGTGCATCAAGTGCATCAGATGTATAACACTTTAGTGCATCAAGTGCATCAGATGGATTTTACACTTTGGTTCATTAAGTGCATCAGATGCATTTAACACTTTGGTGGATCAGATGCATTTAACACTTTAATGCATCAAGTGCATCAGATGAATTTTACACTTGGGTTCATTAAGTGCATCAGATTCGTTTAACAATTTGGTGCATCAGATGCACTTAACACTTTAGTGCATCAAGTGCTATACATAAACTACTAATTAATAAATAACGAAAAAAGTAAACACAATTATTATTATAAAATACATACATAAATACATTTTCTTAAAAGTTTATACAATTATTACCAACAAGAAATCTTAAATCAGTTTAAATTCAGTGTGATAATCCTCATTATCGTGCGATAATTTGGAAACACATAAATATGTACATGTTAAGATTTATATTGTATCTTTCGAATTCTAGGAACTGTACATACATACATATGTATATCGGTGTTGAATGAATCGAAAGTCCTTAATTTTTCTTGCTGCTTCATTTTATTTTATTTTATTTTATTTTATAATATTTTATTTTCGTAGTACCTAGTATCCAATTCTGACATAAATTCTTTACATTATTCTATAAATAATGTAAATCTGAAAGTTTGGATCGGGATGAAATTTTGCACAGAGATATTATTAATAAACAGACTTTTGACTTAACTCAAACATTAGGTATTATTTGTATAAGGCCTTTCTACCAGAGACTATCAGCTAGTATCATCATTGATATAATTGTGTTAATAAAAAACGGAAATTATAGATTTTTTGCTGAAAATGTAAATTATAGCGTTTTGAATGAATTTAGCATTGTCAATGAATGTATAACTTCATATTACATATTTTTACAATTACGTCTTCTTTAATTCCTAAGAACAACAACAAATACCTTCCATTTCTCAAGAGCTTTTGGACTTACCGCTTACACTATTAATACCTTAATTGACCTTCCGTGATGTACGAATGCCAAAGAAGTCAATTAAGGAACAATTTCCCTTTTTTTCTTCATTAATTTCCCTCTCTAATTATCTTTTAATTCACACTTTCACTTTTACTTTTTTTTAGTCTAGTTAATCATTCTCATGTATATCCGCTGTATAAACATTTTTAGCTCTATAAATTGTATTAATAATTGAAAAGATTGATTGTTATAACTTATAAGTTTTTTTAATTCATTCTCTTGGGAAAAAAAAAGACAAAACATAAACAAATATTGATGTGGCCCCTGCTCCTGGCCTTTCGTGCAACAACGCCTTCCATACAATGACTGTCATTTCATATTGGATCAGCCATAATATTAAACCTTCGCAATACCAATGTAAGTTCACAGAGTATCTATGATTCATAAGAAATTAATTATTCAAGATATATGTAGCAAAAAAATCTATGACTGGTTCTATGTTCTGATGGGAACTACGTTTGACTCAATTAAGTTGGCCGTCGCGTCGGTCGTCTTATCAAAACTTGATGATTATCTTCCTCAGGAAGTGCCCCAACTATTTTATGAAAATAAAAAACATGACAACTTGTTTCAGCTTTCGGAAATGAAATGGTAAAAAATATAAACAAAACCAACCCAAATATTGGGGAAAAATTGAAGGTTATATTGTAAGAGTCAACTAAAGTTAACATGCCAAATGTTCATGCTAAGTGGCGTGAAATCAATTTTGACAATTTGTTATAATATTTGATAGTAGACAAAGTTTCTTAGTGTCAAAGATAAAAATTTACAATAGGAAGCAGCTACATACAATATACATACATATAAAACAAAGAAAACAACTTTAATCGGACTTTCAACTTGATTTTTTACATATGTAGTTGTGTTATCTTTATTAGTTGTTTCCTAAAGACAAACGCATAATTGATAGCGCTATTTTTGAAGTGTAAAAAAATTGCAAGTCATAAGCCAGAAAAAGCTTCAATAACAATATTCAGCTTAAATGCACTTTAGGTTTTGATAAGATCGGAAGATAACATTAAGTATGATAGTAATTCTGGTAAATAAAATAATATTATTGATGGTAAAATTTCGATACGATTTCTATAATTTATTTAATTTTTTTTAAATGGAATGGTTGAAATGTGCTATTTTATATGTGATACATTCATTATTTTAAGTCAAAATATGAAAAGTGGTTTGTACATTCATGACATACATATGTATGTACAGATTAAATTATGTTTTTCTTTTTTTAGTGATTAATGAATAACTTAATGTTTGTTTGGTTGATTTAGATATAAACAATAAAACAAATTTCCAAATAAATCTAAAGAATTTCAATCGAAAATCATTTAACACTTTCATTTTGGTTTTTTTAACGTATATGTAAATGGGCCGTTTTTGAAAAAAGTTTTATCGTAACCTGGCCATTCCGATTCGGAAACAAATTGTTTTCTGTTTTAAAATTAATTAAAACAAGTTGTATATGAAATATCAATAAGGTTTTATCTTTATTTGAGAGCCCTATCAATGACATCGTTCAAATGACCTCCACGACTTAGCTGGGTGGCGCGCATCCGAAATTTTCAGTCTTCGATGACTTTGGCACAAGAAAAAATTCTATAAAGGGCCGAATCACACGATCTTGGTGGCCAATTCACGTCGTCGTCGCCTCGGAGCGAGATAACCATGCTATGAAACAGCTAGTGCAGGATATCGATTGTTTTGCGGCACTTAGCGCCATCCTGTCGGAACCGCATATGTCTTCGATGCCACAAGATGTTGGTGTTCATCGACCTATAGCGATCACGACGAGTTGTCAAAGTCAACCCGTCCCTATTGGAAAATCTTTAAATGAGCACTTATTAAAAGTTAAATCTTTTTCTTAATCATGTGCAACCAAATACCAGAATATCTCAAGAATTACTAATTTACAGTTTAATTTAAATGCCTTAAAAAATACATGTGATAACTTTCGAAGCCAATATCATTATGAATATTTTATGGTATTTTTGAAATTTAAGGAGAATGTATTGTGAGAAATGACTTTTTATATTGAAACTTGTACGAAGACATTGTTGGTTTATCAAAATAGACTAGATTCTTAATTGAACGGTTAGACGTTTAACCTTATTGGACTGGAAATGTTGAATTATTAATTCTATTCTAGTACTTATTATAAGTTTAGAGAGGAGTTAAAATTCGAGTGGGTTGGTTGCCTTCTACGAGTATGTACCTACATAATAAGAACTTAGCGCTAGAATATTATATCTGGTTACTGAAGTGATTTTTGAGTATGGTATTTCTTTGTTAATTACAAGTGATTAATTCAAATCAAAATAACGTCACAGTTTGTCCCGAAAAATAAATAATCCAAATCTTACAAAAAATGCATGAAAAAATTAGATCTTCATTTTTTCCTTAAGTTTAATTTTCTAAGCTGCAATAACGATCAACAGACGTTTGAATATAAAGTCTAAAATCAACCACCCCACTTAGTTCAAAATTTTAAACATACATATGTAGGTAGGGGGAAAGCGGGAGACTTGATCATACGGGAGACTTGAGCCACTCTCAATAATTTACTAAATATGCACTTAAAAATTTCATGAGTAAACTCAAACGTTGCATACATTTACCCTTTACCAGCACACAAAAATAATTCAGCATCTTTGGTAGACTTTGGCTGATAAAAGCGAAAGGGGGTTTTTGGACCAAAAAAGTTAGTTAAAAAAAAATTTCCTTTTTGCGATAAAGTTTTTTTTTAACCTGGTAAGTAAAAGTAGTTAACATAATCTAATAAAACGGTTGTTCGACTATGTTAATATTAAAACAAAAAGAAGCTAGCTAGTTTTTCACAAAAGTTATTAATTTTTAATTGTGAAAAAACGTGAACGGGAGACATGAGCCAGTTTCTTAAGGGAGACTTGATCAGTGGTTCAAGTTTTGATGTAATTTATTGTCAAATGTGTGATAAAATACTTCCTTTTTCAGCATTTTACATTTGTTATGTTTTTAAAGTTTATTTATTTATTTTTAAAATTTTTTTATCTACAAGTTGAATAACTTTAAAATTGTTATATTCATTTTCATACATAATACTTAATTACTATGAAAGATAGTTGTGTTTTTAAATTTCTATTAGTTTTTTTTTTGTATAAACACGTAAAACAGAATTTTTCTTCTTCATTCATAATACTGCATTAATTTTAATAAGATATGAACTGATTGATTTATTTGTTATGTTGTTTTTTTCGAAGAATTTAAGTATGGTCAAGTCTCCCCAAGGCGGTGGTCAAGTCTCCCTGCTAAGGGGGAGACTTGAGCCAAAAATCTGTTCCCAATCATTTAGCATTTGGAAAAAATCACTTGTGTGTATGTATAGTTTATGAAATTAGTATTAATGTAGATAAATGTATCTTTAAAAATATGTATCCACCATGTGGCTTAAATGAACAGAAAAGATTTTATGAACGATTTAACAAAAAGTGGCTCAAGTCTCCCGCCTTCCCCCTACTTATTTTCCTCCTTTAAAATTCAAAGCTCCTTCGCCATCATCCAATAGTGCTTCATGAAATCACAATAAGAATTTTAAAGCACTCCATTGTGAACTATCCTTATGGCTTGCATTTCTGCCAAAAGCCCTAGATTAGAAAGCTTTTTCGTTAAAAAACATCAACACAGATCGGTTCTTTATAAAAAGTGGACTTTTTGAGAATGAACTATTAAGTTCCTATCCTCAGAGGTAAGTGTTTGTCAAAAAAGTATCAAAATTGTTTTATTATAAATTAGGCGGTGGTATATTAATTTTAATTATAGTGGCCGGATATATGTTTCAAAATATATTTTACAACATAATTTTTGGAATTTGAAATTTGTCCCAATGTATTTGATCACATTTATTGCGCTTAGCGCTAATTTCCCTGGGATTTATGTCAATGAAAAAGTTTATGTTTTTTTTAGTGTACCTATCTATTAATGAAAATGTTTTATTTTGAGTAGAGGGATTTAATTTAAGTTATTTGTATGGGAATCAAAATGTTAAATAAATAAAAAAGCCATTCAAAGATATAAAAATTAATTTCTGTAACGAAGTTTATAGATTTGATAAAAGACAACAAATCACTCCAATAAAAGTAAATAGGTATATAAATGTAATAGGTATAGGTAATAAGAGTTTCTGATAAAGACACTTTTTTATTACAAGTTCTTATATTAAAGTTATTAATCTTTGGATGTGTAGGACGTAGGTTTATCAACAAAACCATTAAATATGTAAATTTGTATTTAAATTTAGTAGATTTAACAGAAAAGGGAATTAGGTATCCAATTGAAAAATATTTCAATCAAGAAAAACTGTTGAAATTAAATAAATATTAAATACGTTTGTTTCTTAATTGCTTGCAATTTAATGTTTTTATTATTCATATCATAAACCTTTTAATAAGTGATAAATTAGTATAAGTACAAAAAAATCAAATTTTAAAAACTTTTAAGAACTTTTTCTCCTTTTTTCAAAATCTGGTTCAAAAAGCTTTTCAAGATGCTGATTAAAAGAGAATTATTTTATTTAAAAATTACTGTACAGTTTTTAAATATAATTTAAGAGCTTTGAGAGAAAGTCTTCTCTATCTTCTCATAAAGCTATAAGGTGAAGAAAATAGCAAAAAGTAAAAATTAGGCGCTGGCATCAGGCACCTATACCTAAGTTCGTATAGTAATATTTGAACATACTTTCTTCCAATATTTTTTAAATCATTTCTAATGTGGTTTAGCAATTTAAACCTTAATGTTTATCTCGGAACATGCATAAAGATAAAGTGAATTTTAAAAATATACTTTCAATACACTCTAAGTAGGTATCTAAGTATTAAACTACATATTTTATTTCAATCAATATGAAAATATTTATTCATTATTAAAGAAGTTACAACTATCCCATAATTTTACAGACTATAAAACTAAATTAGTTAACATGGATTTCTACTATATGGCCGATTCACCGCCTTGCCGTTCAATTCTTATGACGGCTAAGGCTATCGGTGTTGAACTTAATCTCAAGGAACTGGACTTAGCGATCGATGCACATTTAAAGCCAGAATTCGTCAAGGTATGTAATTTGTTTTTCCTTTTTCTTATATGAATGAAACCAAGAATGTATATCTTTTTTCTTTTCAAACTAAAGATTAATCCACAACATACAATTCCCACATTGGTAGACAATGGCTTCGCCCTATGGGAGTCACGCGCCATCATGGTCTATCTGGTGGAAAAGTACGCCAAGGACGATTCACTGTACCCCAAATGCCCCAAGAAGCGCGCTGTCATCAATCAGCGTTTGTACTTCGACATGGGCACATTGTACCAACGTTTCTCGGAATACTACTACCCTCAATTATTCTATAACTCCAAGGCACCACTAGATCCTGAGAAATTCAAGAAAATGGAAGAGGCTATTGGTTTTCTTGAAATCTTCCTCACTGGTCAACAGTATGCAGCTGGAGAGAGTCTTACTTTAGCTGATATAGCATTGGTTGCCACTGTGTCCACCTATGAGTGTGGTGGGTTTGACATCAGCAAGTATCCCAATGTCGCCAAATGGTATAAAAAATGCCAAAATGTTATTCCTGGCATCGAGTTCAACCGAACTGGAGCGGAATTATTTAAAAAATATTTTGATATTCTTAAAAAGTAATCAAAAGTAAACTCTAAGTTTTGCATTTTCAATTAATTAATTCTTTTGATATTAAAATGTCCTTGGACTTCAAAGAATATAAAATAAATATATTTAATACAAAAGTATCTTCACAGAGACTGTCTCAAAATTATAAAATATTGCTTTTCTTAAACAGAAATCTTACGTCTAATCATTGCAGATTAGTTTGTTATCATCGCTCGGTAGCGTTCACCATTGACAGTAACGCTGCGATTCGCATAATCTTTGAAGAAATATGGCCCAATAATGCCGCCGGCCCATAAACCGCACCAAACAGTCGCTTTTTCGGGATGCATTGGTAGCTGTTGCAATGCTTCTGGCTGATCTTCACTCCAAATGCGGCAATTTTGCTTATTTACGTACTCATTCAACCAAAAATGAGCCTCATCGCTGAACACAAAAATTCGGCATTGTGGTAGGTCGGCTGGCTTTAGTTCTTGCACCAGCTGTATCTTAAAAGGCTTTACGCCCAAATCCTTCCGCAAAATTTTCCACGTAGTGCTGTAACAAAGGCCTAACTGCTGGGAACGGCGCCGAATCGACATTTCGCGGTCTACTGTCACACTAGCTGATACGGCCGCAATATTTTCTTCACTACGCACAGTACGTAAACGTGTTGGTGGTTTAATGTCCAACAAAGTAAATTTGGTGCGAAATTTGGTTACAATCTTCCGAATAGACTGCTCAGAAGGTCGAGAATGCCGACCATAAAATGGAAGCAGCGCGCGATGAACATTTCGAACCGATCACGAATTTTGATAGTGAAATTCAATAATTTTCAAGCGTTGTTCATTTGATAGACGATCCATGGTTAAATTGCAAACCAAACTGAAGCTGTTTGACAGTGACACAAGGTACTAAACACACGTCAGCTGTCAAAACCAGTGTTGCCAAAACCAAACCAGCTAAAAAATCACCCGTTATTTATAGTAGGTTTTGAAAATTACATTAGTTTGTTATATCTCCAGCGGATTGGGTAGCGTTTTCGATTTGAACTCCCAGAAGGTTTGATTTTTCCAACATCTTTAGAAATTGTCGTAATATTTTAGAAAATTGCCTTTAACTAAACACTTAAACTTTGGAAAAGTGAAAACCGCTTGAAATTCCGTTCAGACTTGTCAGGGGACCAACACACTGTGGGTCATTTTAGTTTTTGAACTGGCGAAAACTGGGATACCAGGTGTAATAGGGTGATAGCGTCCCCAAAAAAGAATTGCAACACGCATATTACAATCGCAAAGGACTTTACAGCGTAAATGCGATGGTTGTAAGTCTTGCATTAGAAAATCGACACTCACAATCGGGGCCTAAAAAAAAAAAAATTACATAGAAACTATGTTTTCTCCTTCAATATTTTCGATCAAATTGTTTTTGAGATTAAAAATCGAAAGGTCTTGAATTTTGACACTTTTATAGTTTGACTTCAATTTCCAGGTGAACCTGATAACTTAATAAATATTTATTAATTTAAAGCAAGCATTTTTGTTTCTTTTGTAAGAAATTTTTACCATTCATTTTGGCCCTCAGTTAATTTTGATACAGGGTACCTGCAAGGCACGCTTCGACCGCCATCGCCACTGGTTCCACACCTTTTCTTATCTGTTTATTTTATATTTCAATAAAAACAAAGTAAACCAAGAATATTTTGTTTGCTTTTCTTATAAACGTTAAAAGAAAACAAAAAGAAAAATTGTACAGTGCGGTTAGAAATGGAAATTCTGGGGTATTTTAAAACTTCGCAATTTTTCTTGTCTGACAGTTCTTGGACATTTTTCACAATTTTATTATGCCTATTTTTGAATGCAAACTTTTTAATTATGGCCTTTAAAATGTAGGCGAAAACCACACCCTTTGAGTGGCAAGCATAGATACAACTCAACCTTTATACCAACAAACTAAACCTTATACCATTATAACAAAATGAAGTGCTTAATTTTATTGTTACAATTTGAATTTGTTTTAATTGATTTCCTTGATTAGCCTTACAAATTAGTTATGAAGTTAAATGGGGCCAATAGTTGTCTGAATTTGTTCCTGTAAAACCTTCTCAAGTCTCTTAATATTTGAATGGCCGGAAACATTTCATTAAACATTTTTTTTTTATATCAAAAGTTTTCGAAGTAAACATAAACAAATAAAAAGTGCGCAACTTCAACTCTAAAAAATATTTCTTTTAAAAATATGCTTCAAGTACTTGATGCACTGAAGTAGTAACATTTGATTAGTTGAATTATAATGCTTCAAATATTTCACTTGCAATAACTGTTATTGTATGTAGAAACGCTCTGATTCCGCTTAAATCTCGAAGTTAGGTGCCTCGCAAGTCGCAAAGCTAAGTTCCGCCACAAAAAAAAAAAAAAAAAAAATAGACTCCCACAAGTCAGTCTTGTTTTTTTTTTCCTGTTTTGCCGGCTTTTAAGTAGGAAAAAAATGAAAAAATGCTAGCTTAAGCTTTTTTAATTGTCAGATGCAAATTTTTACCCATTAAAACCTTATTGCAATCTAACCCATAAGCTTTGCTTTGGTATGTGTTTGAATTTCATTGCATTCGCGTGACACAGCGCCTTTGCCAAAGTCAATTGCAAACAATTTTAAATTTATTAATTTCTCTCGCTCTCCGTAATTAATCTTTCAACCAAACTTTTACTTAATTGGTTGTCTTACTGAAGCAGGGTGTAGGTTTATGTAAATGTCTACTATGTTATTAGGTCTTTGGTTCAATGGACAATTGGGTAAAAATAATTGAGTGCTATAGGGTCTCCTGGAAATTTTGAATCCAACAAATGACACACCAAAAAGTATAAACAAACACTGACGTGGCCTTTCGTGCCACAAAAAAACACCTTCCATAATGACTGTCATTTTGTCGTATATTAGATCAACCAACCACCACAAAAAAAATTATAACCACTGTCTTTTAATGATTCATATTATAAATAAATTATGAACTATTCCCAAAATCCATTACATTAAAAAATGAGTCCAACTTCGATTGTGACGACGACGAATGATAGTTTTGTGCCGTGGGAATCACGCCTGACTCAAATATGTGTTGAAGTTGAAATTCGTCTAGTCTTTAAATTGTTGGTAAAACGATTAACCCACGTCATGAAAACAAACAACATCAAGACTGGTTTTATCTTTCCGAAATTAGCAAAAATTTAAACACCGTGAATACAAAAAAGAAATAATCATGGAAATAACCCATGTATGTCGGATTAACAATCCAAAAATTTAGAGGTCATTCGAGTCAAACTAAATTTGTTTATAAGAAGTTATAAAAGATACTCTTGATTGTGTATTAATGTATGTACATTAAATTAGAAGTGTTTTGGAATGCACTTTTAAATTTGAACCTCTACTAGCCCATCATTTATCACTTAGCAGTAAGACAAACAATTCGTTGGGCTATCTTAGGTCAGTAAAATAGCAAGTCATTGACAAATGAGAATCTAAAGTAAGATATTGAATGAGTGAGAATAAATCAACAATAATAATATTATATTATTATAAATACATATACACATCTGTGATAGATTGTATAGAATGTAGAAGTAGATACTTCTGGAATGATTCGCTACAACTGTTTTGTATCTTCTATACAAGTCCGGTGAGGCGGCAGCAGCAGCTTGGAGGCAAATACAAATTTTGCTGAGTAATGTTGTTAAGTAATGAATTCATAAATTATCTTTGGCGATACATGTTCAAGTTCAGCTTTAACTTTATTTTAGTAATATAAATGCATTTTATTTAGGGGAAAGCTGGAGACTCGAATTTACTAAATATCCACTTAAAACTTACATGAGTAAACTCAAACGTTGCATACATTTACCCTTTACCAGGACACAAAAATAATTCCGCATCTTTAGTTGACTTTGGCTGATAAAAGTGAAAGGGGGAAAAAAGTTAGTTAAAAAAAATGTATTTCAATATCTGTTAATATTAAAACAAAAAGAAGCTAGCTAGTGTTTCACAAAAGTTATTAATTTTTAATTGTGAAAAAACGTGAACGGGAGACATGAGCCAGTTTCTTAGGGGAGTTCAAGTTTCCCTTTTGATGTAATTTATTGTCAAATGTGTGATAAAATACTTCCTTCTTCAGCATTTTACATTTGTTATGTTTTTGAAGTTTATTTATTTACTAGCTTTTACCCGCGACTTCGTCCGCATAAGTTTTTTTGTTTTCTCCCGACTGTAAGTCCCCCTGCAACAATGTCCCACTATCGTGTTCCGGTCCTCAACTTCACATCAAAATTTGTTCAAAAGCAACCTAATCAACCTGACACGATCACGCTAGATTTCCGCTGGAATGAGGTATTTTCCCGCCGTAAAAAGTAGCCTGTGTCCGTGCCTAGGATCCTATCTTTAAATTAACCAAGTCTTATAAAAATCCGTTCAGACGTTAAGGCGTGAATGAGGTAAACTTTTAAAACAAACGATTAAAAATCACTAACTTAATTAGTTTTCTGCCTACTTTATACCCCCTAAGTAGGTACGATGACGTGATCATTTTGATCTTATATCCGTTTTTAGGTAACCATCTATTACCTTACTAAATTTCATCAAAATCCGTTCAGCCGTTTAGACGTGGAGGAGCAAAAGTCCTAACAAAAACGACTAAAAATCACTAACTCAATTTAGTTATCTGCCCACTGCCTTCCCCCTAAGAACGATGGCGTGATTATTTATAGCCTATGACCATTTCTAGGTTATCATCTATCACCATACCAAATTTCAACAAAATCCGTTCAGCCGTTTAGGCGTGAAAGAGTAACAGACAGACAGACATAGTATAGTATAGTATAGTAAAGTATAGTATATAGTATGGATTTTTTGAATTTTTTATCTAAAAGTTGAATAACTTTAAAATTCATATGTTCATTTTCATCGTGTGCGGTTTCCAGGGATGTATTTAAGTTCCCTTCAGCTATTTTCCAATCTCAAAGATTCCTCCTCGACTGTTTTCCTCTTTACGTGCTTCTTGGTCTACCAGCGCTTCTTCCAGCAATGCAGTCAATAACTTTTCGAAGAGTATGTCCAATCCAATTCCACTTGCGCCTTCGTATAATGGTATCGATGTGTTCCTGACCTGTTCGCCTATATATGTACATACATAAGTCCTAGTTAGAGACAGCTTGAATGTAAAAAAAAAAAATGATTATTTAAAAGATCATTATCATTGATACCGCTAAAATGAATTATTTCACTGGACTTGATTAAATATTTGCTTCCTTTTATGAAAAAATTACTGACGAAAAATTAACATAAACTCGATTGTCTCAGACAACTAACACATGTCCATATACATACATATTTATATTTTCTTAATTCAAAGAAAGTTTTTTTTTTAAATCCTAACTCCTATAAGCTAAGTAAAAAGCAAAGATTTTCAAATTTCACACCTCACACCATTGTTAAAGAAAAATCTGTCTCAAATGCATATCCCAGATTATTATAACCATAAATATTATTGCCAGACTAAAAATCAAACTTCAGAAAATAAGATAAGTTAAATTATCATTTTAACAGCTTTAAAGCGTCTGGCACAAGTTATGGCCGCCCGCAAGTGTCTGGCAGTGCGGCCATTATTTTCTAATAATGCTATTTGTGAAGTTAACATAAAAATCAGCCTTTCAGAAAATAACATATGTTTGGCGGCCCTGGGCTCTTACTCTATATGAAGGCAGAAGAAAAAAAGGGTATTTTTTCAAATCATAATTTTGTATAGGTACCTAGGTATATGTAGATACTATACCTATTTGTATATGTTCAGAGTGATATTTGGTATGGAATATTTTGTAGAATTCAAAAAACGGTTTATTTGAAGGATGACTACGAAAAGTATCAAAAATTTCAATATAATATTTTAAATAATTCTGTTTTCTTGAAATATTTGTAAAAACCCGAAGTAAATATCCAAGTAGGTATTATTCAATTCAAATGCCTTTTAATAAACATGCATGTTTTATGATTATCTCCTTACCCCACCAAACTATCAACCAAATATTCAAGATATTTGTATACTGCAGATCTTGATACTGCCATACTTTTTAATTTGAATAACTCTGCGAGAAGGAAAGAACCAGAAAAGGGGGCAAATTCTACCAACAAAATAAACTAACTACATAGGTACAATCTTATATTTATAATGTATAGGTAGGTACCCACTCGACAAAAAAAATTACAAACAATAAGAAACAAAAATACTCCAACACATTAAAATCTAAGCAACGCCAAACACCAAACACATTTCTGTTCTCCTCCTCTCTGACCCGCTGCCAATGCCCGCGCGCCGCTCGTCTACATACTTGCCCTTAAGTCACCATCACAATCAACAGATGCTAATGTTAAATCCACCGGCCGGTTAGTCGACACGGCATCCCCCTCCATAAATATACTTGTTTTCATCATCATAGCCCCCACCCTCTCCCACTTCCTTCAACAACCGACTCACACTCTATTGTGAATCATGCCAAGTGCCAAGTGACGCTGCCAAAAGTTCACAAACTTGGAGAGCTTTTTCGTTTAAAAGGCAAGACCAGTTCAGATCGGCACTTAGTTGAAGTTGACTCTTCGTAGCTGAATTATTAAGTTCCAATTCTTCCGAGGTAAGTGTTTGTGGGCAAGCAGAATAACAGGAATAATAAACTGTACAAACCTCCGTTCCTATACATTGTACATAACTGTGTTTAACTTTAGAAAAAATGAACTCGTTGACCAAACCCTTGTAACAAAAAAAAAAAAAGTGAAGTTATGCAATAAAGTGAATGGATTCAATTAAAGATACAAGTTCGACCTAATAAGATAAAATGAACACAAACTATCTACATAGACACGAATTTGTATTGTTATTAAAATGAAATTTTTCCACTGAAAGTGAACAGTTTTGATAAAATCTTAAATAAGCATGACGCAGTGTACAAATAGTTTATTCTATTTTTGAACTGAGGATATATTTTTTTTTATTAATATTGTGATAAATGTGTTAAATTATGCATTAATTTATCTTTTAGAAATTATCAAACCAAAACACCAGAAAACATGGATTTCTACTACTTGCCCGGATCCGCCCCATGCCGTTCAGTCCTTATGACTGCCAAGGCTGTCGGTGTTGACCTAAACCTCAAGGAATTGAATTTAATGGCCGGCGAACATCTGAAGCCGGAATTCATTAAGGTGAGGTTTTTAAAGTGTAAATTTATTTTAACTTTTGTAAAAATTATTTCTTCATTTTACTCGCAATAGATCAACCCACAACACACAATTCCCACATTGGTAGACAATGGCTTCGCTCTCTGGGAGTCCCGCGCCATCATGGTCTATCTGGTGGAGAAGTACGGCAAGACCGATTCTCTGTACCCCAAGTGCCCCAAGAAGCGCGCCGTCATCAACCAGCGTTTGTACTTCGACATGGGCACATTGTATCAGCGTTTCGCCGACTACTACTACCCACAAATCTTTGCCAAGGCACCAGCAGACCCTGAGAAATTCAAGAAAATGGAAGAGGCTTTCGGTTTCTTGGAAATCTTCCTCACTGGCCAACAATATGCTGCTGGTGAAAGCCTCACCTTAGCCGATATTGCATTGGTTGCCACCGTTTCCACCTACGAAGTTGCCAAGTTCGACATCAGCAAGTACCCCAATGTTGCCAAGTGGTACAAACAATGCAAGGCTGTCACTCCCGGCATCGATCTCAATCAATCCGGAGTTGAGCAATTCAAGAAATACTTCGATTAGATTTAAGCGTGTGTAATTTATTATGTAATTATCATATTATTATGTTATGTGTGTCAGCTTGATGTTGATTTCTTTTTTAAATTTATTTAAATTAAAAGACACAATTTAATAACCATAGGTGCTCTTAGCTAAGTGTATTAATTTTTAAAAACACATTATTTTTGTAATAAATTAAAAATAAAAATGCAAAAAGAAAACTAAACATTCATTTAGTATGTGATTCGATTTTTCCTTTCTTCCTGAAAGGTCTGGGAAAATTATTCTTCTAGAAAAGGTCGATAATTTATTCTATTGACGCAATTGTTTCGTATTAAGCTTGGGTTAAAGGAACTTTTATCTTTTGGCTTTTATTCTAAGCTATCAAACCTTTGAAGAGATATGTTTGTTGTTTGATATATGTATGTACATATACTCGAGTGTTTCGAACTTATCTTTATCATGAGGAAACTGATATTTTTTTTAATATAGCTTGAACATCAATAATTTTATCATTTTTTTAATTAAATTTTTGGTTTTGCACAAGTCAGCCCATCAGAAAGCCATTTCCGTGAACCACTGGTTCTAGGAAGTTGAAATCTGATGACTTTTTTGAAACTATTAAGAATTCGATGATCTTTACTTTATTGGTATTGAAATGTGATCTCGTCTGATTGTTTATCAATCCGTGGTGGATTTTTTTGTCGGTTTTTGAATGAACTGATCATTTCATGAGGTTCTGTCTTTTACAATTAGGTTACTTACTTCATTTTTATTGTTTGATGAATTTAATTAATTTATTTCAAAATTCATACTTTGAATTTTATAATGGCCCTTATGATTAAATTTGATAATTTATTCATTTTTTTGTTTTATTAGGGAGATTATTAGAGATACCGGTATTTAATTTCAAGATATTCGAGTATCATCGTAGGAAAATCTTAAATTAAAACAAGACAACAAATCTGTAGTTAAGTTTTGTGAAATAAAATGGTGCAAAATATTAAATCTAACAAAAAATCAGTTATCATAAGATAAGTTTCAGAAGTTCAAAAGAGTTGATTAATGTTGATTTTAATGAAAGCGAGATTATCAAAGCAAATTTCATCCTAATGGTTGACAACTTTCAAAGGCACTATAAGCTCGGTTAGATATGGTTAAGTTAGGATCCAGATCCAGTCCAGTCAACATAAACAGAGGAGACAAACAAGGTGACCCCCTTTAACCCTTAATCTTCTACCTAGTTATGGACGAATTATTATGCGAACTAGACCAATTCTCAGGAATACACCTAATACAGGGAAGAAACCTACCGGACCCCCTGGCCCTTCAATTTACGCAAAAAATGGCAATATATACATAGCACACCTAATTTTATGGAGCAGCTTCAAAAAAATACCCAAATAACACCATAAGGGTTCTACCTTTAATAATGGGCGCAAGAGGTATTTGGTGTAAGCAGAACAATTACATCCTCGACCAACTACACCTGTACAAAGAACGTATCACGGACATCATCCACGATTCACACCACCATAACAGGAAGCTGGACGACTCACCAGAGATTCATGAGGAAGGTGTGGCAAAAGTGGTTTATAGAATAATAAAAACTAATAAATAGCCGAAATATCAGTAATAAATGAATTGAGTTGTATATGTATTATTTTCTTAATCATACATTTTTTGAACATTTGTTAGGAAAATAATTCTGTAAATATATTCCAGCCAACTTGCTACTGGAGAAATAGCTGCCGGCCGTAAAGTCACATGCTTAGACCAATTATTATAGTTTGTCCGTTGTACTACCAAATGGATCTCAAGATAGTATCTGCTCGTTAAACCATTCGCAAATAGCAATGTAGCCTTTGTGACAATAAATGCCAGAATTTCTTAGATCACTAGGATCACTCCCAGATGGAGTCTTCGTCCAAAGTCTAAACAAGTGGGTTGGATAAAGTGGGTAATCAGTGTGCTTTATAGCTATTCATGTATGTGGGTAATTCAAAATACAATTTGATTAAAAAAATGTAGTAGGTAGGTACACTTGATAGATTACAAGTTGCTGCTAGCGGCAAGTTTGTGCTGAAAACAGTTTTTGAGTTACCTACACAAAAGTCGATCGCGTGCGTAAAAAATATTATATGTATGTCGAGAAACTTCTAAAATTATTTTGTTTAATAGTTTCCATAGTTTCTCCCCGATTTGACTAATTAAATAAAACGTTCCCTAGAATGGCCACCAAGTTTTCAAATGACGCATTATTTTTGGCAACGCTAAGAACACTTAATTTAAAACTTGTACCCAAACATTATTTATTTTAAATAAAATCTGGTCGGAGAGACTTTTGTAAGTTTCGTCTAGTGTCTTTATTAGTAAATAAATTCGGGTTTTTCAACAATAGACTTTGTTGTTTCTGAATGTCACTTCAAAACTCTAAAATCAAAGTCGTCGACTTCTACGGGTAACATAGGCAATAAATCAGATTTTGACATTCATAAAATTTTCCTTTCGATAGGATGACAATTTAAAGCTTTAAAATCCAGAATAAATAATGAAAAAACTCATAAAATTTTGAGAGTTAAAAAAAAAAAAAACAAACTTAATTGAATGAAAAAAATAAACATTTATAAAATAATTTTGTATTATTTTTATTATTATTTTTTTTATTTATTTTATTTTTAATTTATTTATTTATTTTTCTTATATGGCACATCTTTATGTGAATATGTTCCTATAAATCTAATGATATAAAACAAAATCTAGATTTACATTTATAAAAAAAATATTAATCATTAAAATAGCTCCACAACAATTAAGATGTAAAATTATAATCTCAAAATAAAATAATATAAATACGTACTTTATGTTTATGCACACGCATATATATATCGTTACCAAAAATTTTATAAAATTCAACAAAAATAAACAAACTTTTCTAGCTCCCCTCTCCACTATTTATATATTTATTTGTTTTTGTTTTTTGTATGAAGATAAATAAACTTTGATAAGATAAAGATATCAAAGTTTAATTTAAAAATTGAATAGAATTCTTATTGTGAATAATAATTTATCACCGGAAATTTCCATAAATTAAAATTATAAACAACAAATATAGAAATGTAATCTTTTGGAGTGAACATACACATACATACAAACATAAACCCAATGACAGAAGATATCTTTTATAATAACTAACAACAAATTAAAGCCAAAAGAAAAATGATGTATCATTCATTTAAAAGACTTCAAGTTTCGATTTTATTCAAAGCTGTACGAGTACTTAGATGTACATAAATATTATGAATATCTAGAACCATCGAACACAAACTTTTAAAAACAACTTTAATTCTTATCTTCGTTCAAAATGAGTTGATTTTTCGTCAAACCTATATATGGCTATTGATTTCAAAAGACTAAGTTTTCACTTAAACTTTATAATTCCTAAGTTTTATTCAAATACAAAAATAACAAAAACCAATACAATAAAAATTACACTTAAACTTATGCTAAATGTCTCTTGAACTGCTCGATTCCAGCTTTGTTGAGTTCAATTCCAGGAACAACTGCCTGACATTCCTTGTACCACCTGTCGACATTGGGATACTTGCTGATGTCGAATTTGGCAACTTCATAATTGGAGATGGTAGCAACCATTGCAATATCGGCCACGGTTAGATTTGTCCCAGCCACGAACTCTTGACCGTTGAGGAAGATATCCATCATAGCAAAAGCTTCTTCCATCTTCTTGAATTTCTCAGGGTCTGCTGGTGCCTTGGCAAAGAATTGCGGATAATAGTACTCGGCGAAACGTTGATACAGAGTTCCCATGTCGAAGTACAGACGTTGGTTGACTACGGCTCGCTCCTTGGGGCATTTGGGGTAGAGTAGGTTGGTCTTGTCGTATTTCTCCGCTAGGTAGACGATTATTGCACGAGATTCCCATAGGGCAAAGCCATTATCCACCAATGTGGGAATTGTCCTCTGTGGATTGATCTTTTTGAGGCAAACAAATCAGTTTAAGCACATACTCGTAATTGATAAAAATGTCAATATTTTGGACTTACCTTGGCGTATTCTGGATTACGATGTTCACCCTTTGCTAAATTCAATTCCTTCAAATTAAGTTCAACGCCAACAGCCTTAGCAGTCATCAGGACTGAACGGCACGGGGATGACGGTAGGAAGTAGTATAGATCCATGTTTTTGAGTTGATCTGAAGATTAAAATTGATCTTAAGTAAATTGAATTTTATTTTATTTTTTGGCAGAAAAACACACACCTTTAATGAAGAAAAAGAACTAAGCAGTCACTTTCAAAGTATAAACTGGAAGTGGGTGCCTCTGCGAATTGGGCTTTTAAACGAAAAAAAACTTGCTTTTAAAATTCGGGTATAACGTCAGCGAAAATTTGTTTAAATGCTCTATCAAAACAATAATACGCCAAGTCATTTTTGATTAAATAAAACTTTTAAGGTAAAAGATTCCATATGGAATTGAAGATAAGTTAAACTGTTTGTACACTCCATGTCAAAAGATTGTCTACAGCAACAACTTTCTTTCTTAATTTTGATGTTTTTCATATTTTTAAAACTGAAATTGAAATAAATATAATGTAAGACATCAAAGAAGTCTAAATGATGAAAAGCTAAAATAGGTACTTAAAAGACTAAGACTCGATTTCTTACTAAATACGCCGCTAGATATAATGAAAGAAGCATTTTTTTAATTAAAATTAATTTTACTTCAAAAACAAATAAAAATAAATTCAGTTTTGATGTTTCAACTTGATACCTTAAATAGATTTAAAGCAACAATATCAATTTTAAATAAATTGAGCACATTTTGAATCTAACATGTTTTTAACCTAAAAAAAAATCCCAAAATCTTTCTTGTTCTTCTTGTTTATATATATAGTAAAAATATATAATAAAAAAAGTGAAACAACGAAAAAGATAATCTGCCCTATCGGCAATACAGTTTCCATGAACAAATTTCTCCAGTTCGAATAATTTGTATCGGCAATACTTTTTGAATGGAAAAATTTCCAAGGAAAGATTTCTCCTATTAAAATCCCTATCGGCAATGAAGTTTCTCCCCCGAAATATTTCTGTCCTTGCTTACATAGAGAACAGAACATTTTGGCCTTAAAAACTTATTCTTGAAGAACAAAAGCGTTACAACTTTGAAATGGGTTATGTGAAATTGAAACGAAATTAAATTTCAAACCAAAATTCTTGCAGTAGGAAAGCTTAGTTTGGCTCAACTTTCCAAAACGACTGCAGGGACTTTCACCCACCAAATTTTTTATTCGATAGATAAACACTAAAAACGCAATTTTTACCATCTTATGAGTGAGAACACATTTATTACTATATTCAATTAATTTTTTAAATTCACTTTTTCATGCGGATCACATCAAGAAACACGAATCCAACGAGCCCGACGCGACGTCATGGTCGTTTCCAACTCCTTTTTGAAAACAAACGTCGACTTACATATGTATACATACATATTTGTAAGATTGTATTTTTTGAATCTTAAAAAAGACACCATTATTGAGATTAACGTTAACAATATAAACTCCAAACTTATATTGCTTTGGGTAAATCAAATGGACTGCATCCGCCAATTAAGAGTCTTCGCTTAGTGTTTAAAGAATTATTTTGGCTTTTGACACGATTTTCCTCATTAGTTTACATATATCATAAACATTACATTATTGACATTTAAGGATTTTAGTTACTGTTTTACTTTGATATAAAATCAAAATTGAAGTTTTCAAAATTTTCGAAGAAATATATTCGAAGTTTTTTTTTTTTTGTAAAGTTGGTTATATTTCTTTCCCGGAAACGAGATTCCGATGGAGATTAAAGATAAGGAGAAAGATTTCCGGGAAAGAGAATCTACTCCCAGGGAAGTTTTTCACATGGAATTGCCGATAGGGCTGAATATGACAGATCTAGGACACCTTTAATTGTCACATTTCTATATATTTTTTACTTATGCTTAGCTCTTATGGCAGATTGATTTTCAGCAGCTAATTTCAAAGCCTATTACATCCAGCTTTTTAATAATAAATTTTTTTTTAATCAACATAAAACTTTAAACTCACAACATTAACCGGGTAAAAAGTTAGGGAATAATTTTACGTTTTAAAAATTCTCAATTTATAGGTCCAGACTCGATGCTTTTTTTGGTTCCTTAATTTTACTCATGGCGTCATCGTCAGTCAGTCAGTCTTGAACTACTTTCTAGAAATTAAGTTTTGTTGAGCAAACTATGTTTTTTTGGTTTCCTATTTTTATTGATATAAGGCTAAAAAATCCCCTGTCAAAGTGAGGAAAAACTGATAGCTTTTTAATTAATCGTTAATTACATTTATAATAGTTCAATGTAGTTTTTGAAAATGTTACGCGGATTTTAGTTCAACCATGTTTGCTTAAAAGTAGTTTTCAAATAAAATAAAGCAAGCAACAAATCTGCTTAGTGTGACAATAAGTCGAGAATTGTACATTTAAAAAAATTATAAAGGGTGATTCATAGTGAGGTTTAATTTATAATGTAAATCACAATCTTCGCCTATATAATGTAAATCACAATCTTCGCCTATACTTTCAGCTACAGCTGCTATCTCTTAACTACGTGCTATTTACGATCTAATGATTATCTCCAAAAAGCCTTTTGAAAAATATACATAACGATGAATCACCCGATAGTTGGTGGGGGATACAAAAATAAGACATTTTAAGCAGTGAACGCTGTTTTGCAAAAGTTTAAACAAGTAATGTGAGCTAACATCTGATGACTTAGCTCCGGTTCCTTTTTAGTCCAGATATTTATGTTTTTTTCTTGAAGATGTTGATATTGCAATTAATTATTAACTAAAATGTATGTTTTTTTTTATATATTTTCGACTTACCGTTCGTTGTATTTAATATGCGAGGATTTGAAATATAGTAGTTCTTCCAAATGAAAAATTTAAATTTTTCGGTGTGTAAAAAAAACATTTCTAACATTTTCTTTTTATTTCAAATTGCATTCAACATCGTTTGTACAAAAAAAAAAAAAACTATACATTAAAACAATTACAGTTAACAAGGTGCACGTTCTTTAAACCTAAATTTAAGTATTTCCTAATAATACCAAATAATTTTACACTACACTTAACACCTAAAATTCTAAATTATTCTAATAGATGGAGTCACTTTTCCGGAACGATTGCTCCAAATTATGCAGCCTTTGTTCGAGATCTGTCATGGAATTCCTTAATAAATGGCCCCTCGGTCGTAACGAGACTCGCGGTGAACTCTGCATTAAGTCGTCCTTAACTCCGGAAAACGAATGTCGTATCCGATTGTGATGAAAATTTGTATTCTGATAACTATGGAGTTTGTGAAGTTCACAGAGTTGCTGTTGTTGTTGATGATGGGTTTTCTGCATACTTGGTATCGAATGGAGACTACAGGCTCGTGTTGAGGTGACGTCTTCATTTTTTAAAGAATCCTCATAGCTATCGCTGGAAAACAAAGTTCAAAATTTTATTTAATTAGTAGGAAGTTTTCAGATAAATCAAGGCCTTTCATTCAGAAACCAAAGAGTTGTAATTCTCAGTTTTTCAGTACAAATCCTAAGTTAAACCCAATTACCGATTTTTTTAAGATCTTGATTAACAGTTTTTGGCTAAGAACAAAATAATCAAGCTATAAAACACAATACCAACCTGCTATCATTGGCAGCAGCAAAACAGACACCGGATTCGGTGTGGGGATATTTCCGAATATCCGAGACGCTCTGGCGCCTCTGTAAGACCTTGAGAATTTCTGAAGGCGTCTCGCTGCGTTCACGATGACTTATAAAATCGACACCTGAATCACGACCGCTTGAATGATGTGAATGTAACGATGTGTCGTAATGTTGTGTTCTGTAAATAAATTTAATCGAAAACGAACAAAAAAAAATACAATCATGAAAGAATGTGTGTGTTCAACCAAGTGTGCTGTTGGTCTATTTTGTCTTTGTTCACAAAAAAAAGCTTTTTTAAGTTCAATTAGCAAAATTAAAGTTTTACGAAGAATTAATTATATATACTTCTACTTATTTTTTTGGCTCAAATTGGCCATTAAATACTCGTTAAGTTAATTTGCTTTGATATAATACAACTAAGAGTTTTTATATAGTGATGTCATGATAATTAAAAATAATAAGTTATAGTACATTACATACACATAGGCATACATTTATGTACATTTATTTACAATGTACATATATTCTTAAACATTCATACAAACATAATAAATAAAAGGTTTTGAAACTGTGGCTATCATGAAAATAAATGCACAATCATTGCTTTTCGATTGCTAAATGTTAAATCGATTGATTTTGATCAGATAAAATATAATTGAAAATAAATATTCTCCTTGCCTATACCATAACTTTGTGAATTTAAAAATTATCTTTTTTTGAAAACTGTTTAAGTTCAAATAATTGAACTTAGTGCAAGTGTTTCTTTTTGTAGGGTGAATTGGGGTGTAAACAAAAAATAGTGCTCAAACAAAAAAAGTGTATGTTTTTGAAAACTTAGATTTTTATATTGTTGATTTTGGTAATTCATAAAGATGTCAAAGCAATAAAAATAAATTTTTCGCACGTTGGGTATTTAAACATTTTTCATTATTAACTTCCCATAGGAAGTTATTGTAATCGGTCCGATTTGTCAAATTGAAATTTTTGACAAATCTGGATGTTTCATGGTTGCTAGAATCTAAATTCGTCATTTGTGGAGAGATGTCTGTGTGTGTGTGTGTATGTCCGTTCGTATGTGCGTACGTTCGAGATACCCTTTTTCGTCCACGATAACTCAAGAACCAGTAGAGATACCGAATGCAATTAACTTTGTTCGATAGGTTATAACTTCGAAAGAAGCTGAAAGGACTTTTATAAAAATTTGTCTAATGGTTTTTCCACTATAGCAGTTTTTAAAAAAAATAAAAATATCTCAGGAACGAATAATGCTATTGACTTCAAATAAATTTTATTGGGTAGATTGTATTGTGACACAGGTTTGGTGTAAATTTGAAAATAATTTAACATACCGTTATTTTTTTTAAAAAGTAAAAACTAAAAAAAGAATTTTTGGCGCGCAAATATACAATGAAGGAAAAATGATATCATCTTCAAAACATTTTTTTATTATGTGAAATCGTAGTCTTTGACATCTGGTAAAATTTTTGAAAAAATTGAATTGACATTTTTTTACAAAAAATTCTACCAAAAGTTGGTAAAAATTGTTTTTTGACTTGAATATCACGAGAATGGGCAACGATATTGACTTCAAATTTATTTTAGCTTAAACAAAATACAATTATAAATATACACTACAATTTTGACAAATATAGAACTGATAGTTTTTTTTACAAAAAATAAAAAAAACTTTAACAAAAATTAGCCGAGAAATGTCGAAAGTAGTTTCTTGACTTCAAAATGTCCAGAGTGGTAAATCATCTTAACTTCGAATTTGTTAAATTTTTGCATAATAGAATTGTCAATTTATGATACATTTTTGACAAATGTCGAAATGACAGTTTATTTACTAAAATAAAAAACTAAAACTGAAATTTACAGAAAACTGTCATAAATTGTTTTTCGGCTTAAATATCATCACTACAAACAATGATATTGACTTCAAATGTATTTTATTTTCAACCTACTCGTAATGCATATGTCAATACTTACAAATTGGTAAAATATTGACAAAATAACAAATTAAAATTCTCACAATAAATACAAAACTACAAATATTTCTAAAAAAAATTGGTAAATATTGTTTTCAGATTCAATATCTCTGATATTTTTTATGTTAATAAAATTGTTATCAACTAACATACAAAATTAATCAATTATATCAGGAACGCCAAGTTTTCAAATTATGCATAATGGGAAGTTATCAGTGTGGGTCGAACCCAGCGTCTTTTTTAAAATTTCGTTTCAAAATCAATGTTTGCAATGAGTTTTAACAAATTAAGAAGTGCAAACCAGGAAAAAAGTGGAACTTGCACACAGGGTTTGCGTTCGCAAAAAATGAAAACGTTGGATATTCAACTGGCTATTAAATGAAAAATTGAAAAAATAACTAAACTTACAGCCACAAAAAGTAATGGTATCTAAAAAACTAACACCAATTTCTATTTTTTATAGCACTCCAAGTTATAGCAGACAGATGTTTACCTGGCGTAGATTAACTGGTGGATTAACTTGGTAAGTTTAACTGTAAGTATTTCTACTTAAAAACATACAATAAAATAATACATAATTGAAAAATCTTTAAAAACTTGACATCTCTCTGTCAAATTTTCGAGTTGTTTTGAAATACTTTAGGGATATCTTTAAAACTACGCAACGGATTTTGATACATTATTTTTTATAGATAGAGTAATTCAAGAGAAAGGTTTATGTACTAACTTGATATTGTTTTTTTTTTTTTTTCAATTAAAAAAATTGGTTCAAAATATTTCGTTCTAGACTGAGTTTCATTCCATATTTCATATACTCCTAAAAGTTGCAATGTATTGTATTGAGATTTGCAACAATATATTATATAGTATGCTTCAAGGCATTTTATTTCGCTAAGACTCGAGGACGACTTGGCCGATTTGGCTGATTTTGGATTTGAAATGTTTGTTTTAATTCAGGAAAGGTTTAAAAAGTGATAAAATATGGAAAAATTTTGAGTAAAACAGTAAAAAAAAACTTAATTTTGTATAGTCAGTTGGTTGTCAATTTTTATCTTTTAGTCGCCTGTCCAACGTTAAAGAAAAGTTATAAAGTTGTCTGTCTTTCTGTCACCGTTATACATTTTTACAAATCTGTTATGATCAGTTTGTCAGTGTGTCTGACATTTATTGGTCTTAAAATGCCAAGGAAAAGATGAACTTCAATACAATACACTTCATATAATTTTATTATAGATAACATTTGTTTTTAAGTTCCGAGTGTAATGAAAATTTGAATCGGTTGGTGATATTAACCAATCTCAACTATAATATGTCCTAAAATAACCTTAAGAACTACTAAACAAATTTTGGGGCGGTTTACATCCATTGGCAGAGTTGTTCCTGTTATGAAAGTTTAGACAGTTTTTTTTAAGGATTTGGGGTAAGTTGTTGAAGATCTCGGAAAAGCCGTCTAGCTGACTATCCGTTGGAGATATAAATACGTTAGGATTGTTTTTTTTTTTTTTTCTTAAATAGCTTACAATAACCATTCTAAGTCCTTACAAGTATAACAGACAATTTAGTATTTTTAAAAGCTATTTAGACGGAGACAGTATAAATCTTATAAAATTCGAGCTTTCTCGCACTAAAAAACCAACTATGTATTAACCCATGCGAAGCCGGGAAAGGCCACTAGTATAAAATAAATTAAAATAGAACACGAACAAAATAAAATAGAATCCAATAAGTGTTTTTCGGGCTTTATGTACTTTTAAGGCCAAAGCAGTATTTCGATTCGGTACAACTGTTTTACACTGTTAATACACCCACCCTGACTAAGATTTTACTTTTCATATTTCCTTTTTTAAGAAACGGTTCAAGTTTTAACTGAAAACATTTATTTAAAAAACTAAACCAACATACTGTTTTCTTCTACTTTTTTAAATCATACAAATCCCCTCTCATTAAATATCCGGCTACGGCCTCGTGTGACCTATTTCATGTTAAAATAATTAACATATTATTTAGATATTATAATTTTCTTAATGGTTTCTTTGCTCTGTTTTTTATGATTCAAGCTTTGCTAGTAACATCTACACACAGCCAAACTTTCAACGAAATATTCTTGTTATACATCTAAAGAACAACTAAACCAGTTTCCAGCAAAAAAGTTTAGCTAAAGATATTCACATGTTTACATCCACTCAACGCTACACGCCTACACTATTCAATGAAACCCCAATTTTCATAGAACTACGTGGGTAGCACCACGGAACGCATTCCTCTTTGAAATCGAAAGTCATACCATTAACCCACTTTTCTCCTCAACCCAGTAACTTCCGAAAGCCAATGGAAACCCAAGTCCAAACCCAAACCCAACGACCCTTTTACCACCACGTTGATTTGGATTTCCATATGAAAGCCAAAACAAGAACCCACCACAAGGGACCACATCCATTTATACTCACAGCCCATTTGATGCCTGAAAGGTGCTATACTTGGTTCCATACGACATCGGCTCGTGCTCCACTGGGGCAGCTGACCGGTTTGCTTTGATGATCGACTTCGGCAACGGGACATCGATATATTCCCTGGGACGCATGCTGCTCAATGATACGGCAACCAAGAGTGGAACATGAAATAGAAAAAAAGTAGTTTTAGAAAAATTACCCAATTCTGGAGATATACGGTTAGAAGACTCCAAGAACGAAAAAAAGGTATACAAACTCGTTGTTCAGAATGGTTGGCGTTTTGTGAAAGATATCCGGTTTCTGCAGCGTGCTGGATGAGTGCGTGGAACACATCGACTCCGGACTGCTTATGGTCTTCCGCAATGCCTTGCCGCCGTTGCCACCACCAGCACCGCCGCCGCCGTTGGAAACGTCGTTCAGCCTGGCTATCGTATAAGTTAGACCAGTTTCCGATGATGGAAACTCTTGTTCCGTCCATCTGACATGAGAATTAAAAATTAATGAACCATGAGGAGCAATATTATGTATGTAGGTATGAAACTACGACGACTAAACTATGAGGCAAGTGAAGTTGTTTCTGCGATAGGGCTAGAGTCTTTGGAGGAAATGAGTGGAATGGAGGTATGTGGTGTGGTGGTGCTGTGCACTTCATGTGTATTGTTATTGCATACCAACTCTGTGCCATGGTCTCGCCATTCCAGGAATGGAGTTAATAACAATTTACAGTTATTTTTCAAAGTCCAGCATGCCCACATAAGTCCGCTCTGAATGGAAGTACATAAAAAATGGGGAGACAAGAACAAGTACATGATCTAGTATGAGACTTTGTGGCCTTAAGTACCAAGTCTAAAATACGAGTCCGAGTATGAGTCCAACCAGCCAAAGGTGGCAGCAGAGCTTGGAGCAAATTGAAACAACACACATGTTTGTGGAATTTTCATTTTTATTGTTCTTCTTCTTTTTCTTCACCGTGCACTTTGCAGTGTATATTATTTTTTATATTCTGTTGTACTCGTATCTCAAAGATACCTACAAACAATGATGGTGACTGGTGACCAAAAACTCTAACACTATCAGTCTTAATGCATACAAGTTACGTGGGTTATATGGTAATGGTTAGCTTAATTGTGGTTACCGTTTCTGCCTGAAGCACACCAGGCAAAGGGCAGTAGTGCAGGCTCCGGCCAGAATGAGGACAGCCAAAACGAGTGAAATTATTTCGGTGCCACCCATTATGGAGACCGACTTGCTGGTGGACCGTACCGTTCCGAAATCTGATACTTCAATTATACGGGGCTCAGCGACGGACGAGGAGTTTTCGGCTACCAACTGACTCAGGGAACTAGAATGATGAGAATTTAAATTTAATTAATTAGTCCGAGATTAGAGTGAAACTTTTATTTGGATTGTTAAGTTGGGTCTTCTTGGGTCACATCATCACATACCTGTGAAGGGTCTCCATATCGACAACCGCATTGGTCCGTAGGTCAACGGCATACACATAAGCATCCGTCCTAAAACGAAATGATACAATAAAACACACGACTATGTAGAGATGGTTCATTAAAATGACAAAAGAATGAATTAAGTAGGCATGGAAGTACACTGAAAAAAAAGGTTTACCTATATTTTGAACAAAAATTACATGACAAAAAACTAAGACTAAGACCCTAAAAACGTGAACATTTATTGGAAAGTTACTAAGTAAGCAAGTGCAACTTAAAATTGCCTATAATTTTTGACGGCCCTCAATTTTGGTGTTTTCAGGAAATTATTTAAAATCTGCTATCAATTTTTATTTTAAACTAACTGACACGGCGAACTTCATCTCTCCCAAATTTAACGTCTTAACTCAAGAGTACCTACATAGTAATAAAACATAGATAGCGTAATAATGAATTTTAGAATCATGCGAAATTTTCAGAATTTTTCAATGAATTTTACACTTACTTAAACTAAGAATTTGTTTTTTGATAAATAAAGGTGCTATAACACTTATGTTTGGGTTAAAGTAGTGTTATATGTAAATCCACCGTACCGATTTTGTGCAAACTTAACATAAACCATCTTCTAAATAGTCCGAACAAAGCTTAAAAATTTGGTTTAGATGGGTGAGCCCGTTCTTGAGTTATAAGATTACGACGAAAATTGACATTGATTTTTATATATACAGATATAAATATGCTATTTTGAGGCTTTTCCCGGCAATTATTCGAATTCTTCTCACCTTTTAAACCTACCCTAGACCTCCACGAACATTTTAAGACCAAGATGGGATTAATCCGTTTAGCCGTTCTCGAGTTTTATCGAGACTAACGAACAGCAATTCATTTTTGTATATATAGACTAGAGAACCTGGCGAACTTTGTTCAGCCTCAATTATAAGTTCTAACAGCACGCCTGGTTGTTAGATTGGTTTGGTCGATAT
The DNA here is from genome assembly GCA_905146935.1 of Scaeva pyrastri. Taxonomy (NCBI): domain Eukaryota; kingdom Metazoa; phylum Arthropoda; class Insecta; order Diptera; family Syrphidae; genus Scaeva; species Scaeva pyrastri. The sequence goes on from LR989927.1 coordinate 134,034,178, forward strand.
GTCATCAACGGATAAAAATTTCATTATTTTGTCTCAAAACTTACAAGAAAAACAATGATTTTAATAACTGTAATGGTGACAGAATAACAGGCAACGTTATAACTTTTAGTTAACGTTGGACAGACAAATGAAATATAAAAATTTGACAATCAACTGACAGAACAAATTGTACGGAAAAATGAAGGTGTTCTTTTCTACCGTCTTCCTTGCAATTTTTCCTACTTTCTAACTTTTTAAGCCATTATCCTGGACTACGACTAACGTTTAAAACTCGAGTACAATTCATATAATCTGGACAGGAGCTCCTTGAGTTTCTTGGAAAGAATACAAAAGAGAAAAAAGAGGCTGGGTGCGACCCACACTGATAACTTCCCACTATGCATAATTTGAAAACTTGGCGTTTCTGATATTAATCGCCTTACTTTGATGCTGATTGTTAACAATTTTACTAACAAAAAAATTGTCAGAGATGTTGAAGCGGAAAAACAATATTTACAAATTGTTTGTATTTGTTGTAAAAAAATGTCAATTTGTTATTCGTCAATATTTTATCATTTTTTAGATATTGTCAAATGCATTATTTTAAAAATAAAATACATTTGAAGTCAATAGCATTGCTTGTTGTGATGATATTTAAACCGAAAAACAATTTGACAATGACACTTTTCGCTAAATTTCAGTTTTGGTTTTTATTTTTCGTAAAAAAACTGCCAATTTAATATGTGTCAAAAAAGTACCATATGTTCAAAATTCTATTACGCAAAAACTGAAATAGATTCGAAGTTAAAATGATTGACCATTTTGGACATATTCAAGTCAAGAAACTACTTTTGACATGTTTTTGGTAATTTTTTGATTATGTTTTTTATATTTTGTAAGAAGACTGTCATTTCGATATTTGTCAAAATTGTAGCATATATAAATAATTGTATTTTGTATAAACATAAATAAGTTCGAAGTCAATATCGGTGCTCATTCTCGTGATATTCAAGTCAAAAAACAATTTTTACCAACTTTTGGTAGAATTTTTTGTACTTTTTTAATTTTTGTAAAAAAACTGTCAATTTTTTTCAAACTTTTACCAGATGTAAAAAACATCGTTTTTCATAATATAAAATAGTTTTGAAGAAAATATAATTTTTCCTTTATTGTTTATTTTCGCACCAAACATTTTTTTTTAGTTTTTCAATTTAAAAAAAATAACGGTAAGTTGAAAATTTTCAAAATTTATATCAAATCTGTATCACATTACAATGTTTACAATAAAATTTATTAGAAGTCAATGGCACTATCCATTCCGGAGATATTTGCTACCAACCAAAATTTTCACTTTTTTTTAAACTGCTAAACCGCTTGACCAATTTTTACGAAAGCCCTTTCTGCATCTTTCGAAGTTATAACCCGTCGAACAAAATTTAATTGGAGACGATATCTCTACTCGTTCTTGAGATACCCTGGACGAAAAAGGGTATCTCGAACGTACGAACGTACAAACGTACGAACGTAGAAAATGATTACAAATTTTTTGAACTGTTTTCAAATTCAAATTAAATACTGAACTAAAATAAAGAGTTATCTATTTAATTTTCTCTATTTTAAGAACCTAAATATATAGCATTAATATTTTGTCAGTGGTAGAATATTTTGAAATTTTGACATATGAAATAATAATCATAAAATGACAAATAATACACCTCTACCCAAAATAGGAAGTCAAATTAAGAGTGAGCAAATAAAGATTTTTTTTTCGGTCTCGTATTACTGCGTAAGAGAAAGATAAGATTCTAAAAAAACACGAATATTTGATGTGACAAAAAATGCTACAATGTTAAGGATATTATGCAATTCAAAATATACATACATAATTCAGCAGTCAATTAATAAAAATATTCTTGTGACAAATAAAAATCGTTCTTTGGTTTTCAATTGAATTTTAAGTAATAGATTTTTTTCAGTGTAGAAGGAAAATCTTTACAACGTTTGGTTCACATACAAACACGTTTTTAACATTAAATCCCGAGTTCTTTACACTCTGATACGTTTTAATATAAAAAATGGTAGATAATAAATGGGGCATTTCACGTGAAGCGGACAACGAAAAAAGTGGTGGGTGTTGGATTTTGATCTTTTTTGGTGTACTTATACTTCTCTCGATTCTAAACATAAATCCAAAAGGATTTAAAATTTTGAGGCCTGGCGTCGGATTTATGGGATTCTAAAGTTTGCCTTAGCCTTGAATAAGGATTTAAAGCAAGCATTTTTCTAGATCAAATGATGAGAAATACAATTATTTTTGTTTATGAAATATGTTGTAAGTCACATGTTCTTTTGAGTTACGAAATCTAAACCGGAAGTTGGATTTATTTTTTGATAAAAAACCGGAAATTAAATTTTCAAACTTAATTTTAAAAAACTTCGACCATTTTGATATTTTTTTTTTATGTCTCAAAATAAACTTTATACAATTTATAAGCTACATGCCAAGTTTTAGAGTGGGATCTCTATTCGTTTGGAAGATACATAACTTTAAGTGCTTCGCCTTTGTGCCAAAAACCATATTTTTCATATAGGAATCCGGAAACGGTGAATTAAATTTAAATTTTACTTTGTTTAGACCATTTAAATATGTTTTTTTCATTCCATAAAATCTTTCTAATGCAATAAAGATATAAAATGCTGAGTTTTAAGCTGGGATCTCAATTCATTCAAAAGTTGCATGGTTTTTAGTACTGAAGCAACTATTTTCCACAGCTGGGGTTAACGTACTTCGCTCTAAAATGCAATCGACTTAATAATCGCTGGGTGATCCAAGTTGCAAATTGAATGCCTTCGACTTCATTGTCAACAAAACTATTCTTAAGGTTATCACGGATTCTATGCAAGATACGCAGTGTTCATCTGGCGACAATTTTGTATCATAAACTGTTCAAGTCGGGTTAAAATACATCATCCTTTGCAGATAATCCTCATAAATATTAATAGAATATCCGTTTCAGCTATAAAAGAGTGTATATTTCCTGCCGTCAACATAAGCTTCTCAAAAGACACTTACCAGTGTCTCAAGCTAAGATACACCGTCTTGGGCCTCAGAATGAGAAACATTGATAAGCCCAACTTAATACTGGGGTATTTAGTTTAAAACTGCTAATACAGATCAGCTATAGTGCAATAGTATAGTTTTTTCTATATGCAGGCATAATTCGGCTTGCACCTCCCCGTAAAAGTAAAACGATCTTACCATCAGATTCGTTTTAGCTTTGATTTTTCCCGTAACATAAATAAGGTGTTTACAATACCCATAACTTTTCTGCAAGCAATTTTTATTTCTTTGCCGCGTTAAGATTTCGAATTGTTCATTAAGTCTTTTCTTGGTCAAAGCCTTAGTTGTAACTGCTAATAACATTATATTCATTGCATTTGTTTTTTGTTAAAGATTTCTTAAGCCTCGATATTTTCATTAGTTTGAAAATTTTTATTTTTGAAAAATTAAATATTATTTATTAATTAAAGAATTACTGAATTAAATTCTTATCAAAAAGTTCTCAAAGTAATTCAGAAAAAAAAGTTTTACACAAGCCTTAACACTTTTTCGAATTTAATTAAGCTTAAACTAGTAAACAATTATGTTTAATAAAAACAAAAACTTGGACCTTACGAAAAAAATGGTATCATGTTATATTGATTTTTGTTTTGAATTAAAGCTATTTTCTTCTACTGAATTCAGGATATCACATACTCATTCTGTACGATATTAAGAGAAAGAGACCGAAAGGGTCTTTTCGAACTACACGTGAGTAAGACATCAACTCAAGACCATGTAACTTTTTAATGAATTGAGATCCCAGCTTAAAACTCAGCATTTTATATCTTTATTGCATTAGAAAGATTTTATGGAATGAAAAAAACATATTTAAATGGTCTAAACAAAGTAAAATTTAAATTTAATTCACCGTTTCCGGATTCCTATATGAAAAATATGGTTTTTGGCACAAAGGCGAAGCACTTAAAGTTATGTATCTTCCAAACGAATAGAGATCCCACTCTAAAACTTGGCATGTAGCTTATAAATTGTATAAAGTTTATTTTGAGACATAAAAAAAAAATATCAAAATGGTCGAAGTTTTTTAAAATTAAGTTTGAAAATTTAATTTCCGGTTTTTTATCAAAAAATAAATCCAACTTCCGGTTTAGATTTCGTAACTCAAAAGAACATGTGACTTACAACATATTTCATAAACAAAAATAATTGTATTTCTCATCATTTGATCTAGAAAAATGCTTGCTTTAAATCCTTATTCAAGGCTAAGGCAAACTTTAGAATCCCATAAATCCGACGCCAGGCCTCAAAATTTTAAATCCTTTTGGATTTATGTTTAGAATCGAGAGAAGTATAAGTACACCAAAAAAGATCAAAATCCAACACCCACCACTTTTTTCGTTGTCCGCTTCACGTGAAATGCCCCAAATGATACCTCAAAAAGGTGATTTATAATTGATATTGGGAAGCTTTGTAGTTAAAGTACCTCTCTCTCTACCATTCCAAATTAATGTAGTAAGAGAAATGGTAATTTAATCTAGTTTTTTGGGGAAAGAAAGTGTTAGTATAGTAACAATTATAAACATTAATGAAGGTCACAGTTAGAGCGTTAAACGTATAAAAGTCATATTAAAGGTACCCACACGTACTTAAGTAGATATTTTATGGTTATTTCGATAGGGGGAGTTATTATCTTCTGACTCTGGGGCATTCGACAACTACAAAGTAACTTTTATAATGCCTTAGATACGATTTGATAGATCGATTGAAATAAAGTTTGTGTGTGGAAAATGAAAGCGCAAGTTGAGTTTTAATGCAACTCTTAAACCATAAAAAAACACTGTTTCCGGTTGCAATGAAAGTGGAGTTTTGTTGAAAAACTTTCACTTTCTTATTCTTTAAGTGTGTATTAACTGACACCTAGTGTTCAACAGAATCTCTTAAATGTGACATCAATCAATTTATCAATCTGGATTGATTGTTACAGACAAAAACCATACTCACGCTATTTCTTCGCCGCCCTCATGTGGTTCTAACATCCGTATCTTCACATCCATCTGAGTTGTGTCACTCAATCTAGCTGTCAAAGTCTCGATATGTTTTTCAACTTCGACCGGTCTTCCTGCGATCACCAATCGAACTTCCCTCTTCTCATCAAGAACATAAACAAACACATTTGCAATGCTACTTCTCCCATTGTCGGCTCCTTGGCGATCGGTTGCCTTCACATCGAATCCATAAACCCGTTGGTCGATTCCAACTGAATTCAGGACTCGGATCTTGCCTGTCACTTCGTCGATGCCAAACAGTCTCGAAGGTTCATTGAGAAGTTTGTATCTGATCTCAGCGTTAATACCTTTATCAGCGTCCAAGGCTTCCACTGTCGTAACTGGATACCCGAAGTTTGCTGTGTTTGGAATGACAGCAACAATTGGTCTTCCCCGCCCTCGGAACTTTGGGGCGTTATCGTTCTCGTCCAAAATCCTCACTACAACTCTAACTTCGTTGTAACTCAGATCCAGGATCCTCTCATCAGCAACGGGATATGTGGTTTTGACAAAGTTTCGACCCTCCCGGGATACCTTTTCCGCACGGATCTTAAGCCGGTATATTTCTTTTGCTTCCCTGTCGAACGATTTACTGGCATAGACAACCCCAGCTGTTGGGTCGATCTCAAAGTATTGATGGTCGGTAGATTCTGCTTCGGGAACTAACACCCATCGATATGCCTCAGGCTTGTGCCTGGATGTTAGGTTTAAACTGATGATTGCCATTGGGGCCACATTGTTCTCTTCGAGACTGACCTCGTAGTACCGATGCGGAAATAGGTCGGTGTTGAGCTCTCCTTCCATCTCTGTCTCCGGGACTATGAGTTGTCCTTGCAGGTTGACCAAGAGCACCGCGGTCGATGACTGCGTAGGACTGCCAAGGTCCGAAGCTATGATTGTCATATTCAGATGTTCGTAGTCGTTGTATTTGTTGAAGTCACCAATCGTAGTCACAACGCCATCTCGTGAATCGATCTGAAACAATGACGGCATTTCCTTGTGCACCAAGGAAAACAGCACGAGGCCGTTTCCGTTGCCGGTGTAGTCCTTGTCCACAGCATAGATTTGTTTCACAAAAGTCCCAGGCATACTATTTCTTCCTAGAAATGCCCGGTAATGGGCAATGGGTGTATTTCCTTCGAGGTTGTAGAGCTTCGGATCAACAAGATCATCGTAGCCGATGAATTCTGGGGCATTATCATTCACATCGAGGATATTGATCTCCACTTCTACCGAACTGGACATTCGCTGCGACTCCTCGCCGTTGTCCGTTGCCATCACATGGAAGTTGTATATCGACACGTGTTCGCGATCCAAAAGTCCGTCGATCTTCAGAACTCCCGATATCGGGGAAATCGTAAACGGAATCTCTTCCTCAGCCTTAAGGCTATAAGTTATATTTGCATTCTGACCATAGTCCATGTCGGTAGCATCAATTCTATCGACAGAATGTTGGACGTAGGGACCTTCATGAATGTCGAAGGAATACCACGACTTCTTGAACACCGGTGCGTGATTGTTTACATCGACAATTGTGAATCGGATGCAAGTGGTATCGAATAGATTCCCAATATCTCTGGCCTTCAACTTGAGCATAACCTCGGACATAGCCTCGGGGGGAGAATTCACCTTAAGTTCCCCGGTGAGCTTGTCAATGGCAAAGTTCTTAAACACCTTCCCCGTTGGTCTTCCCACGAAATTCACTGACTCCGATTCGATTTCATACATAATTCGTGCGTTCTTCCCGTAGTCCTCATCTGTTGCAGTCACCTGAAGGACAATTGTTCCTACAATAATGTCCTCCCTCATTGCGAACAAGGGGCACTTTGACATTCCACCAGCCCGCTTTTCTCTGCTCAAGAAGTCATAATGCCGCTCCAGGGCTAGCCTCGGTGATCCGGGAATGTTGTAGCTTGGGATCAGGGAAATCGGCTGCTGGGTGTGTTTCTCGATAAAGAAGATCTCCATGTCGGTGGTGTATTCCCTAATCTCCAAGTTTGATTCCTTGAAGACAGAAATTTTGTCAAATATCGGTGGATTATCGTTCACATCGGCAACAAGCACGTTCAACTGGGCCACCGAAGATAGACCCCCGGAGTCTACTGCGATCAGCTTTAGTTTGTAGAACTGTTCCCTCTCCCTGTCAAGTCCCTTACGCCCGGTGAATCGAATCCGAAAATGTGGCCCACTGCTGTAGGTCAAGTTGGGACCTAGAATGAACGATTGCATGTCAACGAACTCCTGCTCCTCGTTCCACTGCTCGGTTAGGTTGAATAAGTTGAAGACGGTGTTCTCGGAACTGTTAGCCAGTTCCACTGCAAACATCTCACTGCCATCGCCCTGGAGGACCACTTTGAACTCGGCATTTTTACCCGCATCATCATCTGACACCTTAATGTATCGATTCAGGAATAACTCAGCCCTGAGTTCACAGTTTTCATTTATCATTCCGACATAAACTGGAGCATCAAAGACCGGCGGATTGTCATTGACATCATCGACCAAAACATTCACTTGGTAAATCGCTGCACCGGTGATCTGGCCCTTGGAATACTCCACAATAATCGTCAGTTCGTAGTGGTCTCGTTCTTCGCGATCAAGGCCGGTTATGGTCATCAGAGTTCCGTCATCGGTGATCGTTATCTTATTCATTACTTCCTGCCGATTGGCAATGATGTACCGCATGGCAACAAACCCGCCATTCTCGAGACGTCGCATTGCCCGAGTTTTGGTGTTGTTTTTTAAGAAGCTGCTGTAGTTTCTGTAGTTTGAAGGTTGAAGTCGTTTGAAAGCATTCATTTGGGCATAGATCTTGTGAGCCTCGAGGGCTTCAAGCTCTTTTTCGTTCTTATAGACTAGCTGACCGATAATAGCACCGATTTTGTTCTCCTCAACGTGAAAGCCAATTGCTCGGACATTTATTTCCCTTAAAGAAAAAAGATTAAGAACTTAGTACGTGGATTGATAATTTTTTAAGAAGTTTCTCTCACTCTATAACCGAGTGTTTGGTTAGTTCCTTTTGACTCACTACGTGGATTGTAACATTCGTAATGAGTACACCCTCTTTCTCCTCTTCCACCTGGTGGAGCTTATCGATTGGTTTCCGAAACGGTGATTTCCTAAAAGTCAGCTGACGGCCTTGAGTGAGGTTTGTGAATTGCTGAAATACAAAATTTGAATTAAAATAAACAGTTTCAGAAAGCAAGTCTAAGGTTTCGCAATTCCAAAGATACTTACAAAATTTGCGACAGCCTCAAAGTAGTAGATCAATCTCTGGAAGTCCTTCAGTTCTCGAATAACTGTTATAATTCCAGATCGTTCTTCAATGGCAAATGGCACTCCATCCGAATATGAATGCAGAAGATCATACAAAATATCATCATCACCTTCGTACATCAACGTTGTTCGAACTTGTCCCACAGACGTTCCTAGTGGGACATCAGAACCCACCCAGAATTCATATGGAGCTCCAAGAAAATCGACTTCTTCGTCTCCCATAGTCGCATATACCTCAATTGTGACAACTGCTAGAGAAAATCTCCTCTCTGACGGATTGGCGGGCTAAAAATTTGAACAAAATCAAGACTTCTGTCCTCCCGAATTTAAAAAATGGTCTTACTTGATCAGTAGCTTCAATGAACACTGCAATTCTCCCAGGTCTCAACGGTCCAGCAACATAAATAGCCCCAGTTTGAGGATCCAACCGAAACGGGATAAATCCACTTCCCTTGGGTCGTTGCAGCTCATACAGAACAACACCATTTCGTCCCTCATCCGGATCATAGGCTACAACTTTTCCAATTAGAGTTCCAACTGCAGCATTCGATTGGACCTTGAATTCATATAAATTGCCCTTTTCAAACTTCGGCGTATTGTCATTCGAGTCTAGAAGCGTTATCTGGACTTGAACAGAACTTGGTCCTTCCTGATTGAGTTCGTCGTACGATGGATTCTTCTCAATAGCTTCCACAACTAAAGCGATGGACTTTCGTGTCTCTCTATCTAGGAGACGATGTTCGCGAACGGTTATCCATCCGGATCGACTATCGATGAGAAAGGCTCCAGCTGAAGAATTTTCCTCGACAAGATTATAAGCAAACTCTGCGTTCTCTCCTTGATCTCGGTCGATAGCATTGACTTGGAGAACGCTGAAGCCACTTGGCAGATTTTCCACAATTGAAATGTTGTAGTAGTCCACTTCGAATTCAGGCTGGTTGTCGTTAAGGTCGAGGATTTCGATTTCAATTCTGGAAAGATCAAATTTTCAGCTCTTTAAGTAAAAAAAATAAAATGTCAAAACTTGGAGAATTTTTTAAAATGACTAACTTTTATTTCAAAATTAAGAGCAAAGTTCCCTTATATTTTGTATTTAAACAACAAACCTTACAGACTAACATTTTCATTTTTAACTTCCCATAGGGAGATATTGTAATCGGTCGGATTTGTCAAATTAAAATTTTTGACAAATCTGGACGTTTCAAGGTTCCTAGAATCTAGATCTGTCATTTGTAGAGAGATGTCTGTGTGTGCGTGTGTACGTACGTTCGTACGTTCGAGATACCCTTTTTCGTCCACGGTATCTCAAGAACGAGTAAAGATATCGACTCCAATTAAATTTTGTTCGACAGGTTATAACTTCGAAAGATGCAGAAAGGACTTTCATAAACATTGGCCAAGTGGTTTTTTCACTATAGCAGTTTTTAAAAAAAGTGAAAATGTTGGTTGGAAGCAAATATCTCAGGAATAGATAGTGCCATTGACTTCAAATAAATTTTATCGTATACATTGTAATTTGATACAGATTTGATATAAATTTTGAAAATTTTCAACTTACCGTTATTTTTTAAAAATTGAAAAACTAAAAAAAAATTTTTTGGCGCAAAAATATACAATGAAGGAAAAATGATATTCTCTTCAAAAATATTTTCTATTATGTGAAACGATGTTTTTTACATCTGGTGAAAGTTTGAAAAAAATTCAATTGACAGTTTTTTTACAAAAAATAAAAAAGTACAAAAAATTTTACCAAAAGTTGGTAAAAAGTGTTTTTTGACTTGAATATCTCGACAATACAAAATACAATTATTATTATGTACTATATGCTACAATTTGACAAATATCGAATTGACACTTTGTTTTTTTAATAAAAAACGAAAACTGAAATTTACCGAAAAGTGTCAAAAATTGTTTTTCGGCTTAAATATCATCAGAATAAGCAATGCTATTGACTTCAAATGTATTTTATTTTTAACATAATGCATTTGTCAATAGCTAAAAAATGATAAGATATTGTCGAATATCAAATTGACATTTTTGTACAATAAATACAAAATGGTAAGTTATCAGTGTGAGTCGCACCCAGCCTCCTTTTTTTTATAAATTTGAATTCTTAATTTTAAGAAAACTTTGACATCAAAAGTCATGTGTAGCAGATTAAAACAGCGATTTTGACATTCATTCTTTTAGCCCTAAAGTTGGCAGCATTTGCATAGCAACAACTATTTTAGGACTTCCGGTTCCGGTTATGGTGGTAGTTATTATATATGTATCTGCAACTTCGCGTTTGCTCATATTTAGGTGGTGTTCAATGAATTTGTTTTCGCAACACGAGACGCCTCTTCCACCGACTATAATAGGATGCTATGTTGTGGAAGGTGATCGTGGTGTATATTGCCACCTTCGTGTTGTGCAATCATTGCAGCGGATGTTAGGCTGCAGATGGTACATTCAGTTTCTTTTTGCCTCGGTATTGGTTACTCGTTTCACTGCGTAGTTGTGCCTACTTATGCGATTGGTGTGGCTTATGGGGCACCGCTGTAGAATATGTCTATTGCTTTCGGTGCGATTGCATCCAGCGCGACACTGACGGGCCTCAGTTGGATTCTAGGGCAATCCTGCCTCCCCATTCCAGCATTTGGGAGGGTGTTGCGAGCTTGCTTTCAAGTGTTAAGCCTGCATCAGGCCATTGCCAGAAAATGAATCCTGGAGAAGATTCCTGTGTTTTGTGAATCCTGGCTTGATAATGTTTGAGATGGAGTTGATGCGGTTGTTTGCAAGCTTTCAGCCACCAGTGAGAAGTGGGCTCTCGTTCCGCAGCTTTGTTAATCGTGTTGATATTATAATGCGAATGTTTTCAGCCAGGCTAAACATTAAGAATTAAGATGCGGTGCTTTTTCGGATCTTCCGGTCGGCATATTTTAGGACTTTTGGGTTATTTTAGGCTTCTGAAGATGGGCAATATATCTGGGGATTAAGGATGAGCAATTTGCTGTAGCGGTTTGAGAGATGCCCTTGAAATTCCCAGCAAACTGGTTTAAAAGATCACCTCGGCTAAATTTTCCTCCAGATATTTGAAATTGCCTTTAGTGTCCATCTTGGCCCTTGGGTATGGGAACCGCTCCCACCTTGAATGTTGTGCGGGTATCGAGTCTAAATTGATTTTCTTCATTGCTGTCACGGTTTTCAAGACTAAGGTAGAGCATTTCTTGGCATTGATGCTCATGCTCATAGTTGTAAGGAAGTCTACCGTTGTCCTATGTTTACACAACGAGGATTATGTTGTCCGCGTTGGCTAAACAGAAGACTTTGTGGCCGTTTGTTTTAATATCATTGTGAAATTTTTTCTCCTAAGTCGATGATGTTTGATAAGGCTCTTGATGGACCAAGATTTGGCAAGGGATCCTTCGATGATTGGTGTAAAAAAACGTTGACACTCTTGAGACTCGATACTATTAAGTCTTTTAGAAATGTTGCGATTGAAAACCCTAAGAATAATCGACGAGATGGTGATCGGTCGCCAATCTTTGGGTTCTCCAGCTATATGTGCTTATCTTAGGAATTATGGTTGTTGAATTCCTTTTCAAAATATCGGGTAGATCCTCTGCAAAACGGAGTGAGTTGAAAAACAGCGTGAGTTTGTGTATAGACACTTTTTTAAGTTTTAACGGAAAGAATTTGCTTCCGGTAACCCGGTCTTGGCATAACATCCAAAAATACTTGCAAATTGGGCTAGGATCTCTGAATCGGGGGAAGTTGTCTCGATAACCGTCCGGTTAGCACAGCCAGATTTATCAGTAGTGTATTCCTTTTGCATAAATTTGTATCTGATACGTTTGCGCTGGCGGGCGGTTGTTATGCGCGTTGTTGAGGGCGTTCGGTGATTACACAAAAAAATGAAAATTATTCAATCAAAATCTATTCTAGAGTTTTATAGAAGAAATCCCTTTTTGTACGATCGATAAAAACCGAAAACACCAAAAAAAAGGTAAGAATGTCATCATCACTAAATACCGTTTTTTCATGTACATATACATACATATAAATTATACGGCATTATCATTTTTATAATAATTAAATTATTTTGAGTGTTATTTAAACACTCTTCAGATTTGTTTGCTGTCAAAATCGCAGTTTACGTTGTTATCTGATTGACATGACTTTTGCTGTCGAAGTTTTCTCTGCTCTTGCTGTTGAAGTCGCTGTGTCAATCTGTTTCTCGCATAGTGCTTGTATTTCACCAATCAAAAAGAAAAAAACTTTCAAATTAATTTTACTAAGCATTTCTAACTACTTTTTAAATGTCACATTATTGCTTAAGTTAAGACTGCAGAAAAACATCAATAAAAAAGTACTCTTCCGTGATTCTAAAATATTTAAAAAAGTATTTCTTCAGTTAATTAATTTAAGAATGTTAAAAGAATTCATTGGTCAGAACTTCGGCAGGCGAATTATTGTTATTACGGTATTGAGGGAATAGACAATAGACGTGCTTCGATTTTCTAATCGATTTCTTGCACAATTTTACTGCTGTTTAGTAGCTTAGCTGGACAATAATAATTCATTTTATTTGTTCAATTAAAAAGTAATTGAGCTGTCACATGAATCGTCAATAATTATAACCTCCCTGCTTCTGGTATTTAACAACTCTTTTTTATGACAACTAGAAATTGCATTCTCTTAAGTTGTTTTATTGTTTTAAACCTGATTAAATGGGCAGTGTTAAAATTCCTCGAATACATATGTACATATGAATGTATAGCAACACGTGTATAGAAATAACTACACTTTTAAATAGAAAGTTTCAATTAAAAAAAAATTCGTTCAATAAAATTTAATTAATATCGAAAAAAGACAAAGTGTAATCAAAAAAAAAGAGCTGTCATTTCGTCAGAATATTAAAAAACTATCAGATATGTTTTTTTCTAGAGTGATGGGCTTTTAATGTTGGTAAAGTTTTCTCACTTTTATGTGACAGATAAAATATTCTTATCTCTTTAATCAATGAACGAGCTCTTGTGACCTTTTTTAAGTTGTTGGGCATAAATTAAAAAAGTTAAGTTCTGAAGAAATATTTTGATACACAACTGGGTTCATGTTCTTGTTCATATATTTAAGTCCAGAATCACAAGAAAATGCTATAATTTTCAGAACAACATGTTTAAAAGTTAAATTCCATTAAAAATAAGACATTTATATGCTTTTTACTTTACTACATATTATATGAGCCAATCAGGTGTTCAAGTTTTGGGAACAAAGAGATTTTTGTTAAATTTTTAGTATTATTTTATTTGTAAAAAAGTTTCTCAAGCAAGCCATTATTGTTTTAATATATTTAAAAGGAAATTAGCTCAAAGTAGATGGAACCATTTGCTACCAAGGAAATGATTTTTAAAAATGTTTGGTTATAGTTTTCGTAAGATAACGGTTAGTTGTTAAAAATTCAGAGTATAATTTTGGATTGAAAGCAATTGCTTGCTAATAATTCCTTTCTTTTAAGTGGATAACCTTACTTTTATTCTTATTATACAATTCTTAAAAAATAAAACATTATGTTAAAGTTTTAAATCTATCAGATAATCATTTTATTTTAAAACAATTCTTCTTTAAGGAATAGTTTCCAAATATGTATCTTGGTTATCATAAGAAATTAATGAAAACAGTATCAAGATCAGATACAAATTAGTTAATGAAAACTAAAATTATAAAAGGTCGCTTTATTTTAGATTTTAAATTTGATGAAAATTTCGTATTATTTTATCAACGAAAAACTCTATTTTTTAAAAAAAATCTATTTTACAAACCTAAGAATCTTACCTTGCCACAGCTTTCTTTAACGGGCTATCCCTCTGCCTTGACTCTATTTGGAGTACAAAAGTATTTCCAGGAAGACTTTCTTCTTCCAGATCGATTTCCTTTTGCAAGAATATTATCCCATTCGAAGAATTCACATCGAAAAGCTTTCGTTCATTCCCCGAGATTATTTCATAAACAAGTGTCGCATTTAGTGAGTCCTGATCGTACGCCATGATCGGTGGTGAAAAGTACAGAGGCATTCGAATCACTCTGCCCTGCAAAATCAGAGAAAAAAAAAACCATTAGCACCTCTTAATTGACAACATTCAAAAAACACTTTACTGTCATCGGGTAGAATTCGTTGATCTTGGTCCGGTAGACTCCCTCGGTGAATTTTGGAGGCATATCGTCAACATCAAGTACTCTAACAATAACCGTGGTGTTGGCTTGATTTGGGGGAGTCCCTCGATCGATTGCCAGCAAGGGAATTCGGAATTCCCGGATTCCATTGTCGAAGTCAAGTTCCCGCTTTAGAATCAAAAGTGGGCGATGGGGACTCTCGAGGGCGAAAAACGGTGCACTCTCAGCGCCATGGAATACGCTCGAAAGTGTCAAATGGACTTCCGAGTTGGGCGTGTTGGGCTTATCGCGATCGAAGGCTTGAATATTCCGGTATATCACCGAACCCGGCGGTGTTGACTCCTCGACCTCCACAATATACGGCTCATTGAGGAACTTCGGAACTTGATCGTTCACATCTTCAATGTAAACAGTCACCGATATGAAGCTTGTCTGGAATAAGTCAAACAAGTCAAAGTGGCATCGCCTTTAAATCAAATAACACACATCAACATACCTCTTCGATTCTTCCCTTCTTCCCAGTGCAAAGAACCCGGAATTTCAATAAGTTCTGCGGCTGATCGCGGTCCACCAAGCTCTCCAGAGACTTCTTCAAATTTATCTGCACAGATGTGGAATTCAATTCATGTAACATGAAGTACGAGTGATCGGTGAAGCCATCGGCACTCTTCAAGTATATCGATGACCTTGGATATGCATGCAACATCAATATCTCTTGATCGATCGGTGTATCTTCGCGGACGCGAATAAACCGCACCCCTTCGCTCTCCGATCCCATGCCGTCAATGGTGTGGAAAACGCAACCTGTGGATGAGGACGCACGCAATACAGGTTAGTTCTACAAAGTCACGGTAATTAGATACTCAGGCATAAGTAGGTTGACACTGGATGGTCCCTGATGATTGACTACTGTTCTGACTTCCACTTTGGGTTTGAGCAGAGAACTTATGTAAAAGTGTATCTTTTGGATAATGCAAATTCACTTCTGATGGTGTCTCTGCCTCAGAATTATAATACAGATCGCGCGATGCACATTCAACGACTTTCTTTGCTTACGGTATCTTGTTATAGATACGAAGACGGACCCAAGAGGAAAGATGTAGATGAATGAGATGCATCTATCTAAGAGTACTACCTACATGTAAATAGTCAGTGTGCGGGAAGAGTATCTTCCCGCATAGTCGTTGATTTGTTGCGACACAAATTCTCAGCGCGAAACAATGAACCACATTCGGCTGAAAAGAGGTTTTTCTTTGGCGATGGTGATGGTTTTCGCAGTCCTATAAATAACATCCCAAGATGAGAGCCATAGAATGTGCAATTAGTTCCCACCCTCATGACATAATTAACTCATTTTCTGTTTGTTTTTTTTTTTAAGAAATGTTAAACCACATCTTGTTGCATCTGATGGTGGCAGTAGTGCAATCTTTTGTGAGTTACTTTAGACACAGAGTCTGCCAGTCGAAATTTTCAAAGAAAAAGAAAGAATGGAATTTTTCCCCTAGGTATGCTCATTTTCCGCGTGCATTTTTCACTTGTTTGTTTTTTTTTCTTTCTTCATTTTCCCATATAAATAATATTCCCTGAAGTCGTGAATTTTGATGCAAGTATACTTATTTTCATGTCCATAAGTCTACGAAACAAATAAAAGTGACAATGTATCTTTTGCCACTGACTTACTTGTGAGAAGGTGCGTTTTAAAAGGTAAGATAGGATTTTAGTTTTTTCATATTGAACTCGTATGTGAAACTCTAAAAATCGTATGAGAAAATGGAATCGAATACAAAAAAGTAAAATAATTTTCAACGACTCTTTATATCTTTTTGTTTCTTAATTGTAATTTATTTATGGTTTTTGAAGAGAATTCTGCGAATCAACATTATCAATTTTAATTT
Organism: Scaeva pyrastri; assembly: GCA_905146935.1. Classification (NCBI taxonomy): domain Eukaryota; kingdom Metazoa; phylum Arthropoda; class Insecta; order Diptera; family Syrphidae; genus Scaeva; species Scaeva pyrastri. The sequence continues at coordinate 134,050,590 of LR989927.1, forward strand.
TGAAATATCACAAAAATGAAAATTGTCTTCAGATTTATTAAAAAAATAAAATTTTTCTATCACGGACTTATGTTTACCAATAAAATTAACTGCTAGGTTCTTTTCTAGACTGAATTCAAAATAAATCCAAGAGAGGAGAAAATTGTTTTCAAATTTCTGGATAATTTTTTTGGTTTATTTCTAATTGTTTTCATAGACGTCTTACAAAGTAGTAATAGCTTTGCTATGGTACTCAGTAGGACAAAAAAAACGTGCGTTTTTCAAAGCTTAACACTGGAAATGAAAAGCCGAACCACTTTTCAATACATTTTCTGGATTCATCTCTTAAGTATGAACTGAAAAATGTCATTGCTGTAGGAAGTGCGAGAAATCACGAATTGAATCTACTGATCAATTTCCAGGATAATGAGGGATGATCTGCACCTGAAAGCCTATCGATGTCCAACTGGTCATTTGTTAACTCCTGGTTAAAAAAAATGTAAGGCTGGAAGAAGCAAACGACTTTTGAAGTGGCACGCTAAAATTAACTCGAGAATATCGTTTAACCCCATGAGAAGCAAAATGACAAAATTTATGCTACGTCACCACATAAAGCGAAAACATTGCAACATTAAGAAACAGTATAAAATAAAAACTATAGAATGTGACTTGATAGACTTCCTACAGAAGTCTTAGCTTAAAACATTGACCGAAGCAGGGCCTAAAATGGCAGTGGAGACAGTGCGTGAGGGGTGCCACTTCAAGAAACGAGGAGCACAGTAGATTCTTTACAAAAAAAAATGCAGTAGATCCAATTTTTCCGATGTAGATTTTTTATTAAAGAAAAAATGACGCAAAATTTTAAACGATTTAACAAATTGATAAACCCGTTTTTAGCAATTTGCTAAGCTAAAAAGATGGTTTTGATTATTTTAAACGATTTTAACATTTTACTATCTCTTAACATATTGCTAAAGTTAAAATCCCAAAAACTCTACTTTAACTTTTAGCAATTTGCTAAATCCATATAATATCTGTCATTATCATAGAAAAAATTCTTTCCAATTTTACTTCAATGTGTTGATTCGAGTGTTTTTCATAATTTGGGAACTAAAAATTGTTTTTAATCAATAAAATGTTATCGGAAGACGAAGATTTTGAAATATTTGAAGTCTTTGTGCAGAAAAATGCTTTTTTTTAGAAATATACATCAGGATGATGGAATACGAGAATAAACCTGTGTTCATGTGTATATTAATCTTATTGGATTGCATGGGATTGTCCAATTTACAGTTGGGTCTTTTCCAACTAATGGGTCCGTTTAAGTATGTTTGCTTTGGTAATTCTCACGAACTGTCACTATTTGGACATGTTCGGATGCCTGTTTTCTAAGAAAAATGAGTTAGCAATTTACTAGTTAGCACAACGAAAAAAAGGGTTTAAAATTTTGGATTCGTAAGTAAATTGTTAAATATTTAGCACATTGCTAGTTAGTAAAATGTTAAGTCCTTAACAAAAGGTTGTTGAAAATTTTGCGCCAATTAATTTAGCTACAGACACAGAAAGTGGTTCAGATTCTTCCACAGACTGTGTGTTGCTGTCATTTTAAAAATTTGTCATTTTGCTGTTTCTCTAAAAACGCATAGCATGAGCATAAGTTAAAAAAATGTACCTGTTTTTTGTACGGGATCCGTCAAACTTAGTCTCCCTCAATTCAATGCAGAAACTCAAGCTATGAAAAATATTGTTGTTGCTTATTCGATTTTTCATGCAATTCTTTTCATAGTTCCTAGATGGCCCGGTGTACTTCGTAAGTTAATTAAAAAGTGGATCGAGTGGCAAGACAACCGAAGTTCAAGTCCTAGTTGTTGTAGCCATCTGTTTCGTTGTGATGAATGTAAAACAATAACCGCAATTTGTGTGTAAAACTTGGTCAATGTCCAGATAAAATAATAAATTTTACCGGGATAAAAATAAAGCCTATGTGCTTTTCCAGACTATAATCAATCTCTGTGTTAAATTTCATCCAGATCCGTTCAGCTATTCTGGCGTGATTGGAAAAATTAAAAGAAATCTAGCTTCTAGACTATTTCAGACTATAAACTGTATCTGTGCCAAATTTCAGCTAGATCGGTTCAGCCGTTCTTGACTTATAAATAGTTTAATTAACACGACTTTTTTTTATGTACATATGTATGTAATGTATGTATATAGATTTATCCTTATTTATTGTAAAATGTATTATATTTTTTTTAGACAATTTAAAAAACAAATTTAAATTTCAGATTCCCGTTAGTTTCAACAAAAAGGGAACACAGTAAAAAAAGAAACATAGACAGAGATTTGTTTCATGATTGAAAGCATTCAAACAATTTCATCTGTCATTTTAGAAAATGTAACCAAGTTCACAATGAATTGGCTTCGTTCAGGCAAACTAAAAACATGGTCACCGCTGTAACTTACAGCAGTTATTTTTGCGGGTGCTACAAAGCTGTAAAAATGAAAAAGTGCAGTAGATTGGATTTACTGGACGTAGATTTATTTTTTGCGGAAAGTGCAGTAGTACTACTGCAATTGCACCAATGTGGCATCCCTGCCGTGTCGCTATATTGCCGCTCAGTGACTAGGGGTATTATTTCAAATTAAACTATTCATTTTGAATTCAAAATACAATACTCTTTTTATTTTATGGCTTTCTATGTTTGTATCAGAATTTATGACGAAATAAAGAAAATTTTTACTAACAAAGTATAATTATATTATTTAATATTTTTTGAACTATGGGTCGATACTTGTATGAAGAAATGAGTTAACATCGATGTGGGACTAAATTCAGGACTAGGACTAGAAATTATGACTCTAAGAATCTAAAACGGGCTTTATGCTAGTCTCTTCTTCTTGATTGGCGGTCAAGTTAAGGATGCATTGACGGAAATAATTACCTATTAATCTAAAGTTTTTATCAGCTGTTGTGTATTTCCAAACACTGAACGAAACTTGGCTGCGAACCTGACGGAAATAGCTGAGAGACTAGAATTCATACGTGTGTCAAATAACCCAACGTGGTTTTTTATTTCTTCTGTTTCTGGCTTCCGGGACATCTGGTCGTAGTTTTGTAAGTTCTTTTAATTCACTAAATAAAACTGGAGTTATATATATCTTGGGTTAAATCCTTTTGTTTCAGTGGAAATAAGAACCTTTTAGCAAAATACGCAACATTAGCAATTTTTTCAAATATAAATATTTTAAGCTCAAAAGAAATCTATAGCTTTGGCTTATGTAAACTGCAGTTCAATTTTACTCATTTCTAAAGTCTAGTAAAGAAAGTCTAGTAAAGAAATTTATCAGTAAAATGACATGCTTAAATAATATTGTTAGGTTTATAAACTTGCTGAAAACTTAGCTTATCTTAATCTTAATATGTATAAATTACGTGTCACGTTGTTTGTCCGCGATGGACTCCTAAACTACTTAGCCGATTTTAATCAAATTTGCACACAGCGTGCAGTTTGATCCAACTTAAAAGATAGGATAGCTTACATCTCAATTTATGATTACAATATTATTTTATTGCAAATTATTTGTCTATTATTTGATAGTCACAATTATCTGTTAGCTCCAAACGATTTTATCAGATAGTGACATCTGTGCACTGCATTGAGTAAGTTAAGAATTCAATAGATGGCGCTATGTCAAACGTCTAAAAGTTCCATATAAGCTAAAACTTGATAGCATAACCACCACCTGTTGCTGAGGCTAAATTAAAAGTTTAAATTTAGTTGGTAGTAAACCGAAATACAGTGAATTTTACATTTTCAATTTTTGGTGTTAGCGTTAAGTATTATCAAATAGTTATATATTTGAAATATACATATATAAAATGAAATTTGGCACAGAGATAGATTATAGTCATAAAAAGTACGTATGCTAATTTTTTAGGATTAAACATTGAACAAGTTTTACATAAAAATTGAAGCAATCTGCGGTTATTGTTTTACATTCAGCACAACGAAACAGTTGTTTTCAAAAACTTCGGTTGTCCTGCCAATAAATCCACTTTTTAATAAACTTATACGAAATTCACCGAGCAATCTAGAAAAAAAAATATATTGGAAATAAAATAAGCAACAACAATATATTTCCATAGCTTGAGTTTCTGCATTAAATTGGGGCAAGACGAAGTTTGTTTATTATAAATTAAAAAAAGCTAACATATGTATATTTTATTCCTGAGAAATTTCATATTTGAAAAAAAGCAGAAGATATTAATTCGCAGAGAGGGTCAAATTTTTGAGATCCCTTCCTTTTGTTTGTATTTTATGAAACTTAGTCAAATATTAATTTCAGAATGATTTATAACCTCACAAGCTTAATATCTAAAAGAAAATATAAACATCTATAGAAACCTCTCCTGAAAAGTCACAAATCTCTTAACAGTCTTGAATTATTGTCAAAGAAAAAATTCGTGTTCAACAGGATTCTTGAATATTAAAAAACACAATATATTGCTATATAAAAATGAAATCCCCATTTGTTTGTTTTTAAGAAATCCAACTTTATTTTAATTTAATTGGCATTTTGAACTCAAATTGATTCGATTTGCATTGCTGCACCGAAAAGTGTAAGACGCAGCAAAAGAAAGTAACCGCGTTGCAATAAACACGCTATCTTATAGTTTAAATGAACTTCCATTACATTAGAAAAATGAGAAAAGTCAAATGAAAACGAAAAGATGTCTCATATGAATGTCCCAAGTAAGGAATATGGTATGGCGGCCGGCCGGTATTGCATCGGTCTTGTATCAGTTGGCATCAGTTGGCCGAAGAACCCAAACTTCTGGTTTTTACTTTTTTTTTTCCTACCAACAAACATAAATAACCCCAAGTTTATGACTTCGAGTTTTTCTCTTGGTGAAATAATTTCTTCAATCGAAACTAGTTTGCTTTTATTTATTTATTTATTTATTTTTTTGTTTTTTAATTGAAGAAAAATGAATAACAGTTACATTAATGACTAACTTGTTGCATTATTCCATCCTCAGTAAAGGCAATCGGTGTTCGTGTAACTTGTAACAAAGATACAATACCCAGGGTCACATGGATAAGGCTAAATAGAATAGATTTGTTGACAAGGACTTTGTCAATTGCACTTAATTTGTGCAACATCAATTTGGGTATAGTTTGACAGATATATGTATTTTTTTAATCTTTTTCGTTGCCCGAAGTAATGTCATTATTTAAATCACACATTTGAGAAGGTACATTGGTACTCTGACCGAAATTTGGCCAAAAACAAATAAAATCACGATCTAGTCGTGGTCGATTGCATGAACTTGTTCCTATGGTTCAAATGGAAATTTGTGGTGACAAGATTGAAGAGAAAGTGTGGAATAGCAAGCCGTATATTAGATACCAATAAACATTTAAGCCGATTTTCAGAAAAGGTTATTTAAGTTATCAATTTTTTTTTAATAAAAGTGAAATGAAATAAACTTGGGAGTAAAATTTAAAATAACTAATTGAAACCAAAAGTTTAAACGAAAATGAACGCAAGGATATACATTTTTGTAGCTCAGTATTGAGACTTTGAGTCTTTTGTTCTTTTCGTATTTGTTGCACCAAAATTTAAAGAATTCAAGTCTGGAACCAGGAAGACTTGGATAACATTCTGCCTGAAAACTGTGAGCACTTAAAGGGGCTTTCACGTTGCAACTGACAGCAATTTTTAATGTTATTGTTTATTTTTTTTCCTTCAACAAAGTAAAGAATGTCCTTAAAATCTACAAAAAAATCAATTTAATTAGTGTAACAGTTTTAGGTTACTTAAACATCGAAAATTATAGTGAGAAAACCACTAGAACTGATAAATTCCCAGTTTTATTAATTCGTATTATCGGTGGAGTAAAGTTACTCCGACTTCACTTTACATTTTGTGGCGCTACAGCTCGTAGAGAACCTGGACCTAATGATCTACAACTCTCAATCTCAACCATTCCGGTGTGCGATTAATGGCAAGGATGGCGGGGAACTACAGTTTTATGCCGAATTCAAACGGCTAAATTTTTGAGAAAGCACTTTTCATGACACGAACTACTCTTGAAGGATTTGTCAATTACTCGCAAGCGGCAGTACCCGTAAAAACATTGAGGTGGCACAGGCAGCGATTCTAGAATTTTGGCATGACAGTCCAACGCATTTACCATCACGCCACAGGTACGACCACTTTACAACGCCTTTAATACTGAAAAGCTTATTAATAAAAAAAAAACACGAGTAACAAAGGCGGAGTAAGCTAAAACGGGTTCATAGTAGTTTTAAAGCCGTAGTAGACATTTCAAAAAAAATGTGTAAAAGAATTGTTTTTACAATTTTCAGAAATGGATAATTATTTTGATTTTTTGAATGATTTAAATTCTTTTGACGCCTTAACTACGAGAAGAAGAAGGACAAAGCTCTATAAAACTCGGTTTAATTCATAACGATTTCCGGTCTTTTTTCTAATATCCAAAACTTTTCGTTATGACTTATCTTTTGTGATCTTTTTATTTTATTTTGTTTATTTATTTCAAATCGCATTTGTTATACGAAAAAAAATTCATTAAATCAATTAAAATGAACTGTTGTGCGAATCAGCTGAGGTTTGTTTACGTTTAAAATAACCCAAGTTTTAGATTGGTCATTTTTCTAATACAAGATTTGACATAAGCAAGACGTAACTAAAACGGGTAGGATTTTTTTTTATAAATAAGGATTCGTTTGATATGGCGTACCTAAAGACGGTGTAAATGGTTCAACCAGTTTTAACTATTCCGAGGTTTAAAGGAGTAATAGTAAAAAAAAGCGATCAAAATTTTCATTACTCTCAGAACTTAAAAAAAAAGTTTATCTAGTATAATAAAATTATTTGAATTGTATTGAGTTTAAGACCAGTAAATCTCAGGCACTGACAAACTGAAGAAAAAATATTTTAATAACTGTATAATGGAGGCAGAATGACAGGCAGCTTTATAACTTTTCGTTAAAGTTGGACAGACGACCGAAATATAAATATTTGACAACCAACTGACAGTCAAAAATAAGTTTTTTTTTTGTAGGTAGAACAAATTGTATTTTACTGCCTTCCAACGTAATCTTTCCACAGTTTACCACTTTTAAACTTTCCCTCAACTACGACAAACATTTCAAAATCAAAATCAGAAGAAAAGAATAGGAAAGCCGTTCTCAAGTTTCAGCGAGACAAACTGTTAGAGACTGTTAAATTTCAAATTAAGGACAAATATTTGCTCTTTATTTAATTCTAATCTTACATCGTGTATTAAGATGTTTATATGTGTACTCCTGAATACCGAGGAGTACTTTTTTTCGCGATTGTTTTTTTTTTTGGTTTCACGAGACAAGACCACTTTCCTTTTAGCACAAATTTTAAAGTGTTAAATTGTTTTGAAGGTTCAATAATTTCCCTTCGAATAAAATCTCCCTTTTATTTCAAATATCTATAATTATATAAATACTTGAGGGCCCGGCAAACTTCGTCTTGTCCCAATTTAATGCTGAAACTCAAGCTTTGGAAAAATATTGTTGTTGCTTTTTCGATTTTAAATACAATTTTTTCATATGTAGTTTCTAGATAGCCCGATGCCCATGTACTTCGTAAGTTTAACAAAATTTTCTAAGAAGGAATCACAGCGTAATTGGAAATATTTTGGCAATTAAAAGTATCATGAAATAGACCCAAAATTCACGATGGCTCAAGATAGACACATAACCTAAAAACTTTCACAAACTTTTCCCCTAACAATCTAAAACTGATAGAGTGAAATGAAAATGTTATTTAAAAAAAAAAAAAATTAAAATTTGACACTTCTGGCAACACTAATATCCCTCTTTCTATTATTAGGTCTGTTTCTTTACTCGCCCGCGGGATCCCAAAACTACCCAAAACGTGTTTCTTTACTTTCTTCTGCCACGAAAATGCCAGAGCTTTTCATTTTTTTTCGTTTCCCCTCCAGCAAGAATTTACCCGAACACTTTCTTGCTTGTCAAAATTAAATCACCTGATCGAAAAATTTGAAGTTTGTGATTTGTGAAGAGATTGAAAATTAAAATTTAATAAAAGTAAACAAATATGGAACTACTGTTATCTTCCTCATCATTCATTAATAAGAACAATTGTTTAAATTTTATTTTAAATTCCTCTAAATGGCTACAGTTTCGCTACATACACATACCTACAAATCTGTCTTCAAATTTGAAGTTTACCCAGAAACATCCCAAATGCGTTTCTTTACTTTTAAGTTCGGGCACCAAATTACAAAAACAACATCAAAAAGCTAGAGCCCGAACTTTTTCCCGAGCTTTTTCCCAAACTTTACCCGAAAAGTAAAGAAACAGACCTATTATTGATTTTTAATAAATTTTCCGATATATCAAACTGACAGTTATTTCAAACATTAAAAAAATTTAAAATAGGGTACCAACCTTTTTGTATTTTTTTTTATTGACAAACCTTCTACGAAACATTAGAAAACATTCAAAACAAAGATGAACGAAATCGGTTTAGCCGTTCTTAAGTTATAGCGTGACCAGAAGAAAATATGGTTCATTTTTATATATATATATATACATATGTAATGTAGGTATGTATAAATAAAAGTCGTGTGACTACCACTATTTACACTATTTTAACTGCTGAACCGATTTGCTTGAAAATTATGGGAAAACCAGGAAAAGGACAAACTTTTGACTAAAACTCAAAAACTTCTATTAATATGATGACGAGACGAGCCGCTAGTTTAAATATAAAAAAGGAAAAAGAAAACTTTAGATCTCGAATGCAAAATCTTACAGTTAAATTAGGGATTAACAATTCCCCATGAACAAACAGAGTTAAATCATTGAATTAACAAGACCAACATACTAATATAATCAATAAAAGATTTTTATAATGAAAAAAAAAAAAAACAAATCACTGGGTAAACAACTAAAAGCTAAGTGTATAAATAAATGAAATGCACTAATTCTTGTTTTTATATAAATAAATTGAAACTCTCATCTTCAGATAAAATTTTTTTTTTACTAAATCTAAATACAATTGAAATTTCAAACTGGCAACATTCTTTTCGAATGCTTGAAGTAAAATATGTTTTATATGTATTGTATATTGAGATACAATCCGACACGATAATGAATGCAGAGTAATATTTATTATCTGATCAAATATGTAAAATTCAAATTGAATAAATTGATGTTCTAAATTTTACGCTTGATTACCATTTTACTTGGGTTGGGATTCTTTAGTGAGTTGTCAACAAAAAATTTGCAACAAACTAAAAATGTTATACGTAATTTTTGAGAAATATACTACATATCTTTAGATTATTCTTTGAGGAGTTAAATCAATTTCATATAATTAAATAATAAATAAAATTAAGTAGGTTATACGTTGAAAGAAATAAATCCACTTTTTTTTGAATAATTAAGTTTTGTAAGGTGTTACAATTTTAACAACTTGCTAAAATAAACTTGACGAAATAAAAATTCTAACATGAGACTTTTTGAAAAACTGATTTGAAACAAATTAATGTTAACGGATCCTTCGATCCACTTTCAAAAGTACTCTTGAGGTAAAAAAAAAACAAACTACTGTTTTATGTCCGTCTTTATAGAAAAATTCAATAAGATTTTCCTCAAAACCATAATAAGCCGTGAAAAATACTCAATTCTTCTCTTCCAAATTTTCAGACTTAAATCACAAAATAGCCTGAAGTTTCTGAGGAAACCTATGTTTAAGCCAAACCGGCATCAACTTCTAAAGACATCGTTAAACGTAAAACAAAGGACACGGAAGTCCAAGTTTTCCAAAAGACTCTACTCCAACACTTGCTTATCTCAAGACTTTGCGGAAGAAAACTCATGATGCCATTGGCGTAACATAAATAAAAATATTTCAGGTCAATCCACCACGTTCCACTAAACAAGATAATTGCCACACATAGTTTTTCTTAATTATTGGTCTTGTCAAAGTATAATTTCTGTGCTATCAAACAAAAGCAAATACCAATACCCACTTAAGAGTATATCTATGTGAAGACGAAGTGAACTTGGTTAAGAAAACAAACAGCTGGTGGAACTGTAAAGATCAATTAAGATATTCCATCCGTCATCCGCCAATATAATACAAACTATCGATCCGCAATTACTTCATCAACTTGTCTCTGATGAGAACTCTCGTGTATAGTCGAATCGATCGAGGTTCATCTCGATGCAAATTAATTCACAGAGATTATTTTAAGACTTCGTTGTCCGTCGTCGTCGTCGTCATTCAAATTTAAATGAGCGATGTCAATGCCCTTACATCACACACAATCCCCAGCCAAGCCACACACACTTTCATTCAAAACATCGGTTTTCCATTGTTTGATTTCTAATAAATAAATCAATAATAACCTAACGGTACTCCTTAAATCGATTAATTAATCCCCTTAATAGCTTTACGTAACTCCTGGCTGATGAGAGCCTATACAAAATGCGTCTTTTGTCATATAAAATCCAATCTTGAAATTACAAAACTCAAAGTCTTTGAGGAAAAGTTAGTGAGGTCTTTCCCAACACGACTCAAAAGTCCAAAACCAAAGTAGATGGTAACTGTCACGAAAAAAAGTCGTATCTTTTGACAAAGTAGTTAACAGATACAAAGTTTCTCCTGGAAGTGAAGCGGGCTAACAATTAGTTTTCCAAGTTTGTAATCCAGTTAATTGGCCTAAAGTAGTTGCAGTTGCAGCGCAAGTGTAACACGGTGGCGGCGGCGGTGCAGCGCCCGCCACTGCAACTGCAACTGACTTCCTTATTGCGCGTGCACTCCCTGTCGTAGTTATGATAGACGTTGAGCGTTTAACCACCCAAATACTTGCCGTGACAACAGCTATCCATCCGCAATGCGAAGGTAATCCAAAGTAACGCGCTTGCAGCCGCGGCTGCAGTCGGCGATATCCTTTGCCGATGCATTTTAATCGAGCACTCACTGAATACTTTTTTTTTCCTTAATTATAATCTTTAATCACTCATTGAATCGATTGGAGTGTAAACAACAAAACAGTTAAACGCCTCCAAGTATCAAATTCAAATTCTTCACTTTTTTTCACAATGTAGGTATCTCACTTTGTATACGAGTATCTCTCATTCGAGGAAATCACTTTATCCACGACCGAAGTTGGAGCACTTCTTTCACCAAGCGAATATAAAATCCAACTGAAGAAATGAAGAAGTGAAGACACTGGTGATGGTGATGGTGATGGAGATGGCTAGATGGCTTTTACTGGCAGTGGATTTGGACTAGAGCTAGTGGAAGCCACTAGACAAGATGCCCGCGGAATGTGTGTCTAACCTAACCTAACACTGAACCAAACCACACCGAACCGAACCACATCGCTTTGCAGAAGACTGCTTCTTCTGGTTTTTGTATCTTTCCGATTGGGAATGGGATGTTGATGATGATGGTTGTAATTGTAACGGTTCTTAGTCGACATTGTAAGTCGTTGTTATCAGGCGCGCTCGGCTCGAGAAAGAGCCGACCAAAACAAAAACCCGCAAAATGCATCTCGGAGCCATCCAAGCCCAAGGAGTCATCCATTTGTTAGAGTGGGTACTGGGTATACGCGAAGCGCATACTCTTGACCAAGTAAACTTACTTTGTCCAGGCTTACGACCAACGACGACGATGACGACGATGATGGGCTTGGTGGCTGGAAAGTCGTCAGACTGGAAAATTCAAAACGCTAGACCAAGTTAATGTGTGTGGCGGAGATGTAGGAGGAGCGCTGCTGCTGGAGCTGGACACAACAACGGTTTTTGCTCGTTTTTGAGTCTGACACAAATTGCTCCCTGGTTTATGTAGATGAACATAATAATGTTATTGTTTTTATGATTTTGTTGTTTTTTTCTATTTTTATTTTTATTTTTATTTTGTTCTGTTGTTTTTTGTTGAAATGTCTTGAATCGTGTTGATGGGGCAGTTTTGCTATTAATTTTTTGTTAAATTATGTTAAGACGTTTAAATTGCGGCAGAATGTAATCGGTTCTCATAAGAAGTTTGTGTTTTGTGGTAAGCGAATTATGTCAGTGAGGATTTGCTTTTTTTTTTTACTCGCGGTGATGGGCAGTTATATTTTGAATACTTGAATAATCAAATAAATAATACTTAAGTTTTTGGGTAACTTAATTGTTTTCTTGGTCCTGGTTCTGCGAGTAACATATATGTATGTAAATAAAATTGACAGAATTCTGAATGTGTCAATTATTAAAATTAATACATTTTTTCATATAAAGAAAACCTCAATGTTAGATACGCGTTGGTTTTAGGGTGCTAACTTAGTCACTTATTCTATTTTTAGTTTTGTGATTTTAACTTATTTAAAATATGCACCAATTAGTTACTAATAATTCATCGGTTGGAAGTTTTAGGTCCGATGACTTCTACATTGCTATAAGCTGTCTTAGCTGAAATAGAACTATTCCAGTTATTAAAAATAAATGTCAATAAGTCATAATCATGCATGTATAATATCTTAAAGTGCTGATGGATCTTACATAGCTATTTGAGTAAATGACGTCAATGTCACTTCTTAGTCTTACACGGAGGTAGGTTGTCAGAAGAGTTCGAAGTTCAGAGTGGGGTTAGACTTTTTGAACACAAATACGGATGATACAACGATTACTAGAAAACTTCAAACCTTCGTACCTTTAAACTAAGAATTGTATGGAAAAACGTGTCAGTAATCTATGGACACTATTTTTCGAAGCTGCAAGAGGCAGTGGATTGAACACACGTTTCGAAAATGTAATGACTGACCATGCAGTGAAATCAAGAAAATCAGAAAATCAGTCTATAGAGACCTGGAAGCACATGGAAAAGTATTGAGGAGCAGCTTGACGAAACTTAAATGCTTGAGACGCTTCAACGGATTTGGATGAAATTTGGCACAGAGATAGATTAGTCTGGAATAGCACATAGGATGCTTTTTAAATTTAATACTTAAATACTCGTAGTTTGAACCATGAGAAACGTTTAAATATTTTGAAGCAACAAAGTTCTATCTATAACACAATGTCGGGTAACAAAGTTCTGTGAATTTCTTCTTAAATTTCTCTAAGTTCACTAGGTTAGAACTTTGCAAACTTGGTTTTTTAATAAATTGATTCACATAAAACTTTGTTTACTGTCGGTTCATCTCCACTTATGCGTGGAGTATTGATTGACACTCGACAGACGCGAGATGGTTTGACGAAATTCGCTTCGATTTATTTCTTTTTTTTTCACTTTTTAAAAACACTTTTCATACGGAACAAATGTGTTCCCAATTGTGGATCTTATTTTTAGTCCAATAATAAGTGATAAATTTAAAAGATAAATTATATCAATCTGCAATAAGTTCTCAAAAAAACCTTTTTGAATAAAACACTAATGTACTAATGGCGCAATTAAATATTTTCTTTTGAAAATGCCTTCCTTTTTTCTACTAATTATTCAAAAATAACTTAATTTTTCAGAACAATGAAGTTGGACTGCCATCTAGCTTCGAATAGGAAAAGCTTCATACAATTTCGATGTTAAATAATAACATAGACGGTTTGTGTATTAAATACAAATAACCCTACTGTGGGGAATATATTACCAATAAGGTTTGAGTATTTGATTTTAATTTGTGGTGAAATAAAAAAAATAATACACTAAGCATGGTAAAAAGTTTTGCAGCATTGCCATATTTAATGTTAATTTTTTATTGGATGGATATTTTCATGCATTTAGATTTTCAAATATTGGTGCTTATTTTGACATTCTCTTTCGTTCGAAAGTGAGTCGAATTCGTTGAAACTTAATTTTGAGACTCGGCGATTAGAATGTTAATCGTTCATTCATTTGCGAAAGCTTATTCAATTTTGACATTCGAAAGAATAGAATTAAATGTCATTTTTGTGTAGTTTGAATTTTTCTGTCGAGTAAGAAACAAAATATGTACGTTTTTAATTATTTCTTATAAAATAAATTATTTTTATTAATTTTGTTGTTGTTTTATGGTTAAAGGTCGCATTCCAACTGGACAAACCGAAAACAAAAGGGAAAATTAATTAAAATAAGAAAAACCCGGAGGTAGTAACGGGTTTGAAGCATCCACTATCCTTTTACTCTAAACTTCTGCAGCACCATCTTCATTTATAGACAACACAAATGCCGTATTTTCATTTTTTATTTAATTATTTTATGTTTTTATCAAACAAATTAAAATTATTAAACAAGAAACAAAACAATTACAAATAAACAGATTTCAGTGTTTGGTTTTGACATTTCACAAACACTTCTCTTTTGTGTTTGATACTTTAGTGTGACCAAGTGTATACGAAAAAAAAAATACAAATTTAGAACGAGTCATGAATAACTTATTTTTTAAGAATAGTTTAAAAACAGCTGAGTTGATACAAAAAATGTAATGAATATGTATTTATTTATGGTTAAACTTTACTTTATAATGAAAAAATGCATTATTTATTTTGTTTCTTGATTCTTTATACAACATCTATAAAATGTTTAGAAACAAAAAAATGTAAAACGGTCGTACTAATTCAAATAGAAACTTGGTAATTGTCAAACAGCTGATACTGTGAATGAATCTTTTTTCAAGTTCATTTTATGCTATCTTTCGCAAATGAATGTTATTCGATCGAATCTCAAAATTACGAAAGTTCATTCGAACGAATAGAATCATTCTAACGAATAGACTATTCATGTCACAAAAAAGTTTTGATAAATAAAATAATTGTATAACAACAAAGTGTAAGCCAATTAAAAGTTCTGGAAAAAAGTAGCCGTTTTCAACAGATTTTCGTAAGCAAATTTACATTATTTATTGCAAATACAATATACACATAACATTTAAAAAAAAAAAACTAATGAATAATTAGTTTTTCTCAAGTTACATTTACATACATCAGTAAAATACTTTTAAATAATGCATCCTTTTCTTGTGCAACATAGAACACCCGCATTCAATTAATTTTTGCCCATTATTCATCATCATCAGTGTAATCAAAAAACAACGCCTTAGTCACAATAAACTGCAAGATAATTACAACAAAATTAATCGAGTAAGAAATCAGGAACAAGAGGAAAGAGTTATTCAACGAAAACAATCCCAGAACATTGACTTCGAACACCTCAGGCCAGTAGCTGAATACCAGTACATCTCCCTAAAACAAAAAACTATATAAATTCAAAAGTTTTAAATTTCAAACAAAAATCAAACCCACCCCCCATTCCGAGCCCAAACTACCCCAACCCACGTCCAAATCCAGCAAGGTATCTCTCAGATGCCCCGAGTTCTTCTTAAACCTTTCTGCACCATAGAGCATCAGACAGATGTTCGAGAATATCATCACGACGTACACCAAGTTGAGCTGGTTCAAACGGTTGCCTTGAACATAAAAATCCAGCATAGCGTATAAATTCGTCAGCAAATTGGCAAAGGTATTAAACATCTGGACGAGAATAGAAACTTCAATGCATCTCGCGAATTCAGAAGCCGTCCGCTTCATTTGCGTGTACAACCGCAGCAGTCGAAGGAGTTTCTTTCGATGCACGCGAATCTGCATCTGACTCAGCCCGCCATCGCCAGCCCGCATCTCCAGTTGCAAGGCCTTCAATATCTCATCCAGCAGATAGAAGCATCGCGCCAGCAGCAGCATGCTGGCGAAAACAATGTCCGAGAATACAGCCGCAATCTCGGCTATGTATAGATTCAGAAAGAACGCCATGAACCATTCCGCGTTGATGATGTCACCATACTCGATGATATATGGAAAGTTAATTAGCACTTCGTACATGGTGATGGAGAACTTTATCATGATGAGGAGAATCATCCCAGGAGTGATGATGCTGCCGTTGCCATTCTCGTTCCTTTTGTCGTTGTCATTGCAGCTATAACCCATTTTGGCTTCGGCTGACAGCCTGTTGAGAACTTTTTGGAAGTTTGCTGCCATGCGACACACGTTGTGGCGCTTCCAGAGCTGACACACCAGCGCCACGAAAGAAGACGCAAAGCCCAGGCAAAATTGTGCAGCAGCTATCAAGGACATGTTATCGTCGATATGCAGCCCGGACACCCGATAAATTTCCGAATTTAATATAACTACGAACGGGGATGCAACCGCAACCAACACACAAACGCCACATGACACCACCGTGGCTCGGCGAGAAGTCCGGAAAACCTTCGTTCCGAAGTCAAATTCCAGAGCCGCCAAGCCTAGGAACTTGCTAAGGCAGTAAAAAAACTTAAAAAAAACGACCGCTCCAACTTTATTGCACCACATGTCGGTGGTTTCTGCGAAGAAAAAACGAAAAATATCCACTCATACATCTGCAACAGCTTGTTAGGTAAATTAAAGTGCATAATTAGTCCATTGTGGCATAAATAATTAATGGTAATTCTAGAATGATGCACCCCTTAGTCCCAACACCCGAAACCCGAGTGTGTCGATGTCGACTGAAATTTAAAAATCAATTTTGAAACACTCACAAAACGATAAAATTATTCAATAACCACGAATAACCGGGAGAAAGTGTTTAATTCTTAAATCGAACAAATCTACGATTAAGGAGATTAACTGTACAAAAAGTCGGCTATTTATCCAACCCCCTCCCCCCTACATAAGCCGATGAACATAAACACCAACTGCCTACCTACAAGCCCCAAGTTGGTAATGATGACGCATTACCTTAACTTTGCGGTGAGTTAATTAAATTGCGTGAAATTTTCGGCAAGAATCCTGCAAAGTCTACACGCTTTTCTTCTGCTACAAAACCCACACATACACACACACACGGAAACCACGTATAACCACCGGAAACACAATCCATTAGTTTCCTTAAGCTTTCGGATGGATGCTCGGGGGACGTATAAACACATTGGTTATTTAACGCATGAGGCTTTTGTGTTGGCTCAGACGAATTTTGTTGCATAATTAGGTTTTTCTTATTTTTTCTTCGGGTGGATTATGGGGGTATTGGTGGGGGGGTAAGTTGTATCAGTGAAAATAAGTGCAATTAATATATTTTTGTGCATGTTTAAAGAATAATTAAATTTTAAATTGCTCAATCAAAACGAGATTGGAGTTTATTACTGATGGTCATGAGATTAGACCCTTCCACAGAAATCACTTTCGCTTCCACTGGGTTACGTCACAATTGAGAAAAGTTGAACCATCTTAGCCACTGATGAATATTAGATATTAGCAAATGAATGCAGTTTGTTACTGTTTAGTACTAGATTAGTATTTTAATAAAGGAAAGGTTTTTAGCTTGTAATTGTCATAAAAAAGCATATAACCCCTCATTAGGGGGGTCGGTGGTGTCTCGAACCCGTAAATTCATCACTAATCTAAGCATTGACGTTTCATACAATCTTAATACCCTCGGTATTCAATTGAAATCAGTCTCTTCAACAATTTTTCAAATTTTGCGCTTAATGCTGGACACGAGACAAAAATTGGCGAGTCTCAGAGCATATACTCGTAGCAAAGTTTAGAATGCTGATATTTGACAGGTAGCAAATGTTTCTCATGTTTCCTTTATGTCAAACATCGACGCGGAAGCAACTGTGATTTCTAAAAATTGTTTTTGATTGCTTGACGACCAAGATGAAGGGAATACTGGGTTCTTCGTTCATCCACCTCGGAACTTTCTTTGACATCATATAGACGCGCCTTGTGAACGCCTCCACGTGGCTCCTGCTGGAAACAAATCATAAAAGAGAGGATGGGTGCCACCCACACTGATAACTTCCCATTATGCATAATTTGAAAACTTGGCGTTGCTGATATTAATCGATTTACTTTTGATGCAGATTGTTAACAATGTTATTAACAAAAAAATTGTCAGAGATGTTTAAGCGGAAAAACAATATTTACTAATTTTTCTTAACTTTTTGTAGTTTTGTATTTGTTTTAAGAAATGTCAATTTGATATTCGTCAATATTTTATCATTTTTTAGGTATTGACAAATGCATTATGTTAAAAATAAAATACATTTGAAGTCAATAGCATTGCTTGTTGTGATGATATTTAAGTCGAAAAACAATTTTTGACACTTTTCGGTAAATTTCAGTTTTCGTTTTTTATTAAAAAAAAACTGTCAATTCGATATTTGTCAAAATTGTAGCATATATTAATAATTGTATTTTGTATAAACATAAATGAGTTTGAGTTCAATATCGGTGCTCATTCTCGAGATATTTAAGTCAAAAAACAATTTTTATCAACTTTTGGAAGAATTTTTGTACTTTTTTATTTTTTGTAAAAAAACTGTCAATTGAATTTTTTTCAAAATTTTACCAGATGTCAAAAACATCATTTCACATTGTAGAAAATTATTTTAAACGTACATAATATCATTTTTCCTTCGATGTATATGTATTTATATTTGAGCGCCAAAATTTTTTTTTAATATTTCAATTTAAAAAAAAATAATGATTTGTTGAACTTTTTCACATTGTACACAATAAAATTTATTTGAAGTCGATAGCATTATCCGTTCCTGAGATATTTGCGATAAACCAAATTTTTTACTGTTTTTTTTTAAATGCTATAATGAAAAAAACACTTGACCAATTTTTATGAAAGTCCTTTCTGCATCTTTCGAAGTTATAACCTGTCGAACAAAATTTAATTGGAGTCGATATCTCTACTCGTTCTTGAGATACCGTTGACGAAAAAGGGTATCTCGAACGTACGAACCAATTTGCCACCTACATTTTATTGGCCGCGTTTTATTGGGAATCTATCCCTAACATAGTATTCGAGTACCAATAAAACGCTATATTCACTTTTATATTCACTTTTAATTTTTCTTCTTAAAGTTGGTGTCCCTACATTATTTGTCAAATCAGTGATGTCAAAATTTCAAAATCTTCTGTCACACATAAAATATATGCAAATGTGCACTTGAAAATAGAAAAAATTGAATGCATATTGCAAACAATAGTTGTAAATATACAAACTCACTTGTTAAAGAAATTTCTGGCTAACATCTTTACATTTTAGTTAAAAAATCAATTTGAGTTTTAAATCAAAATAAACAACAGCTGTTCTACATGGGGCGCGTTCGAAGAATGTACAATTGTGTAAATTATTGGGTCGAGTTGGAAAATGCATGAAAACGGTTGTTGAGTTGAAGTTTGCATGGAAATGCACACCGAGTTGGTTTCGAATGTGTTTTACTTATATTTGTTGTAAGACTTTGAAAATATATTGATTTTCTTGTTATATATATTACCCACAGATTAAAGTTCACCATTTTATCAACTCCCTGTTTAATTCTATCGGTTTATATGGAAGAGCGAAAAATATGGAACTAAGTTTCTGGCAACTTTAAAGACCAGTTGAATAATCGTAGTTCACTATTTTCCTTAAATTATTATAGAATTTATTACACAGACCATTTATTTGGGTAGTAAACATTCTTTTATTCTTTTTATTCAATAAATAAAATATTAAAAGACAAAATTCAACATGAAATTATAAAGAAATAATTAATACAAATTATGAGAAGTTACTTCAAGTTGCCTGTAGAGTCAAAATTACCATTTTATTCTACTCAATACAGTATACATATAACTTTGGGTGTTTTTATAAATGCATGACTTGTTTGCATGCAATCAATTGTTATCATATTAAAGTCAAAAACAAATATGTTTGCTTGTCACTTTTTATAGTTTCACATTTGCTCAACAAATATTTAAGTTTTGCTTTTATGAAAATCGGACATTTAACATGTGCATTTAAAAAAAGTATGCATTCATCAGACTTTCACAACCATGCATTTATGGAAGCAACCTTTGTCAGCTTTTTAATGAGAACAAGCATGTTTCAATAAATTTTCCACAATACGTGATGGTAAAATACACTAATCCTAAAAAAATTATTTTATCTCTTATGAATTGTTCCTCAAAGTTTTAAAAATTTTGTAAAGCATTGATTTTAATTAATTTTTTAACGAAAAAATTGCATTTTTATAATTTCAACCCAAATAAATGTTTGGTTGAAATTTGTGGATCGCTTGCACTTTTCAATGCAGGCGAAGTGTAAAAGAAGTGTATTTGTTACCGAACACACCCTCATGTTGCCAACATTTGCATATTTTTTGCACTTCTTGACTGCCCCTTCATTTAACTAGATGAAACTCTATCTTCACTAAATTACTATCGATAAACACTAGCTTATTTTTGTTCACTTTTGAGGTGTTGTTGTTTTCCATGTAAAATTTTACTAGATAGTATTTTCAATTACCAATAAAACACGGCTATTGAACTATTGATTCATTTTAAATGCACAAGTATTTGAAATATTTTACTAAATGTGCTTATGACACCCTGTCTAAGAGTTTTGAAGTCCCAAACCCTCTTCTTTTTTACTCTAAAAACTCGTCCCGATTTATTTGAAAAGATTCTATTTCGTGTTTGAATTACAGGAACCAAATACATATTTTTGTTTTAATTAAGTTTCACTTTCAGAGCGGTATGTAGATGTAGGGTAAGACTTCAGGCCCCAATTCTTTTAATCGATTTTATGATCAAAACAAAACTAGGTATAGGTAAACCAATAAAAATTGTTGACATTGTTAGATTATAATAAAAAAAACGTTACCTTATAAGAGGATTTTAATATTTAATTATAAATATTTTATCAATAACGAAATTCAAGTTCAAAAGTTTTGAGAGGAACTTATATGAAATTATTATTATTAGACCCACTCCAAAACATAAGAAAAAATTACGAGTTTGATATAAAAAACACATCTCATAATCTCCAGACTTGTATAGATATAAATATAAGTAAGGTAGGTATGGATATGTATTTTTCCTAATGCATTTATTTACGATTTACCTTTTCATGGTTTTCGTTATTAATTTTTGAAAAAGTGTGGTGTTCTATGATTAAGCTCAACAGGTAAAAGGTAGCATTAAATTTATTAGAATTTAAATTTAAGAGGCTCAAATTTGAATAATTACTTAAGTGACAAAATTTTTTATAAGCCCCATATTAAAAAGCCTTTCTTTAGATGATGTTTACTTTGGAAATAAAGAATTTCGTGACGACAATAGAATATCGTTATGGATTCACTTTAAGTTGACACTCGTTAATGATGGAAGAAGAATCAGGTAAGATTTACATATTTGATAAAAAAATAATCTAAATTATCATTTAAATATTTCCTGTCGTCTAAAGTGTTTATGACGAAGGTTTTGACAAAGTTAATTATTTATATTTTTTATTTCATTATAAAGGAAAAATTGACACAAGAAAGTACATGTGAATGAACATTTTCTTTTTCGGTATAAAATCTTTAGTACTCATAATATAACGCTATATTCACTTCGTAAGTCATTATTAATGTTATTCTCACCTTTTTTATTGCTAAATATTGTTTGAGGTGCGTTTGAAAAGTTTGTTATACATTCCTAAAGTCGAGTTGAAAAATGCATGAAAATTGAGGTCGAGTTGAAGTATGCAAAACAGAACTTCAAAAAAGCAGTTTTTTTCTAAGGTCTGCCTCCCACAACTTAAAGTTGCTTACCCGAGGAATTAATATCACTCAATTACATTCGCTTCTATCTTCTATGAGAGGAGAGAGGACACAAACTAAACTATGCAAATAAGTTGCAGGCAACTTTAAGGACCAGTTGTATAGTCGTGTTTCAAAATCTTCTTTAAATTATTATGCAATTAATTTAATAACCATTTATTTGGAAAATAAAAATTCCTTCTATTCAAAATAATTTACACAAAACTCGAATACATT
The DNA here is from genome assembly GCA_905146935.1 of Scaeva pyrastri. Taxonomy (NCBI): domain Eukaryota; kingdom Metazoa; phylum Arthropoda; class Insecta; order Diptera; family Syrphidae; genus Scaeva; species Scaeva pyrastri. Next base: position 134,072,413 of record LR989927.1, read on the forward strand.
ATAGTTTCAAAGATCATAAAGTAAAAATGTCGGGCAATTGCTTTAGGTAATAAAGGGTTTTTCAACAGGGACGCTACAAAAGTAAAGCGACAGGGACAACAAACGACGCCATATTTCTTGCCGCTCTTTTGACATTTCTCTTCAGTAAGGTTTGCCACTTCATGATGGAAAGATATACGAGCCAATAACGAATCGAAATTAGGTATTAAAATTTACTAAAATTTACTCAGCTCAACGTTAAGAGCTGAATGGCTTCGTCAATAAACAAAATATGCAGTATTGGTCGGGCAGCAATCCACACGTACTCCATGAGTCATCATTGCATCCCGAAAAAATTACGGTTTGGTGTGGTTTATCATAAACCGTTTATGGGCCGGCGGCGTCATTGGGCCGTACTTCTTTCGTGATGATCAAGACTTACTGTGAATGGGGATCGCTACCGTTCAATGATAACCGAATATTTTTGGCTCCAATTGGATGATATGGACTTGGAGGACATGTAGTTCTAACACCACGGCGCCAAAAGCCACACAGCGAATGTCACAATCAATTTATTGGAAACCAAGTTTGGAGAATGTGTTATCTCACGTAATTTTACAGTCACTTGGCCGCCTCGGTCATGCGATTTGACGCCGTTAGACTATTTCCTGTGGGGCTACTTCAAGTCTATGGTCTATGCCAACAAGCCAGCGACGATTGATGAACTTTGTATGAATATCGAACGTGAAATCGGCCGATTTATGCTTGAAAACCGTCGGAAATTGGGTTCAGTGTCTGGACTTCTGCAAGCGTGCCCGTGGTGGCCATGCAAAAAAAATCGAGTTCCATACATAATGGCATCGAACGTACTTTCACAGGAATAAGGATATTGATATCCAAAACCGTTATTGTTTTATTTAAAAAAACTTTTGTAGCGCTCTTATTGAAAAACTCGATATTTTTTAGATATAAACCAAATATCCGTTAAAATGAAACTAATTATTGCTTTAAGACATTTAAGTAAATTTCCAATATTTTCATTCTAAATTCTTAAGACGTGAACTAATGCAATGCGGGAAATGGTATTTTTTTTAAATATAATTTAATTAAAAGATAAGAAATTAAAAGTAAAATATTAATACGAAATATAAATCTGACAAGTGAGAGCGACCCCTGCCAGAGTTTTAACTTTCGAAAGTAACAAAAAGCAAAAATGACCAAATTGCATCCATTTTCATAGCAATAGAAGAATAAACCTTGTCGTTAAATTTTGTCTATTTTATTTCATTGAACCGAAATTATTGGTATAGGTCCTTAACTTTTTTAGGAACTTGTGTTTGAAATTATATACTTTACATAAAACATCCTTTTCCATACCTCCATTACTCCATTAAATCAAATTTGTCATCAAATGTCATGTCAGCTTTCACTCGACTCGTAAAAGCAAAACAAATTTACATTAATTTATAAAGAATTTTCTTCAACTCTGTAACGCTTAAAACAAAAACAAAAAAAAAAAACTCTGGACAGCGAATATCCTGGTGTCTGGAAAGCTTTAGAGAGAACAAAAAACAACAAAAAAATTCGTAAAACATTTTCATACAGACGTGAAATTAAGATTAATTTATTTGGATTTGACGGGACGCCAGGATAATTTATATCTGTTAAAGTAAAATAAGGAAGAGATAAAAATGAAAAATAAAAAAAAACAATTAAGTTAACTGGCGGGCGGGAACATTTAAATGTTTGGTTGTTATCCTTGAGTTGAGGTATTTTGTCCTTTAAAATAAAACAAAAAAAAAAATGTATGCAATTTTAAATTGTGCACTTGGAACTTTGTGTAACAAAAAAGCAAACAAAAGTAAATAAATATTATTATACTGAATAATTCAATTTTTTTATATTTTCATTTTGAAGAAAGGAACTCAGAAATTCCGGTGTCGGATATGCACACTGCGCCAAGAACATGCCTTAAAATAAAGAAACTGGCTTCGATTTAAAGTAAAACTGCGAAAAGTCGTTATTTTTAAAATCATAGTGTTGCTCTACTTTTAAAATAAACTATATTAAAATCTAAAAATTAAGTAAGTAAGTAAGTAAAATTTTATTGAGAATTTTGTTTTTCCAATTAACAATTATTTACAAATTTAGATGTACACTTATAATTAGTCGGCAGACTTGGAATTGGCCTTGCTACACAATTTTGTTAAAGTTAGAATTTGTTATATTTAGAAGAGATATAATGAACAGTTTGTGTAGTTAATTAGGTTTTACATTTCTCCTAATGTAGCTCAGGAACTACAAGTTTTTGAAAGGAAAGTCATTAGAAAATGTATATCAAAATTATAGAAAACCATGTGGGAAATGGTATAGCAACCAAACTTTATATGATGAGTCGGGCATAGTTCCACTACTTTCTTACCTCACAAATTTAGCTAAAAGAAGAATTCAGGGTCTTCAACACCATGATAACCCATTCCTTCGAATTACATTTGAGGAAAATATTGGCAACTCGCCCTATGAAACATATTACTTGTCACCTGTTTGTGCACTCAGTGGGGATTCTCTAGGGGAGCTCCTTATCTGCGAGAATGATAATTCATTTTCTTCTTCTTATTTTTGGATGAAATACCTAAAAAATCATTTTTCGTGTTTAATCAACTTACGTTTACATTTAAAAAAAAAAAAGTATTTTAATACTATAATATTTTAATTAAAAATATTGTAAATTTTAATGTATGTCTATAATAAGTTATCTAGTAAATTTTTACAAGTAATTAGTTCGTATTGATAAAATATAAATTTGTATTATGAAATAATTATTTAACAAGTGTAACTGCCATATGTTTTAAAGAGCTTAGCTCTCAATATTACATTCGACCATCAGTCGTCATTTTTTTTATTTCTTTTTTATTAATTTCTTTAGTTTTAAGTTTTTTTTTTAGGTTAAGTTTATTTGCAATTGTATGGTCTTGTTGAGTAGTCCATTTATTTTCCCTATCAGTAATTGGAATCCTTAAGAAATAATTGGTCTAATGAGAATTTTGTACATAAGGAGCTTAGATTTCTTTTCAACTTCTTTAGAGTTAATAAGAAATTTTAATATAGCCAATGCAGATTTACATTTTTTTAAAGCCGTCCTTGCGTGTTGGTTCATTTTGAGTCTTTCATGTAAATTTACCTATTCCCAAATATTTAATGGACTGTTTCAGAGGTATTTCATTGTCGTTAATTAAAAGTTTTAATTGTTTGCTTTCGCGTACAGCCAAATGATGTCCTCTGCCGGAGGCATTCCTAAAACAGATTAACTCGCATTTACTTAAATTGATACTTATACCCCATTTTTTGTAGTAATCAGTAACTAAATCGAGGTGTTGTTTAACCTTATTTAGAGCTTCGTGTGGTCTTTCATTGGGACAAAACAGTAAAGTATCATCAGCATAAAGTATGGCCTCTGAGTTGTTATGATAAATGAGAAAATCATATAAATAAATATTAAACAGGAATGGGCCCAAAATAGAACCTTGAGGAACACCAGAAAAAATTTGGATTGGTGAAGAGATTTTGTTTTCAAAGAAAATTGATATAAATCGGTTTGATAGAAAATTTTGAATAATTTTGATCATATAAGGAGGAAAATTTAGTCTACTTAATTTGTAAAGAAGTCCGTCATGCCAAACAAAATCAAATGCTTTTGAAAGATCTTAAGCACAGGCTATCGTACAATGCTTGGATCTTAGATTTTTCAGAATTAGATTTTGAAAGTATAATAAAAATTAACTTGTTACGATTTTGATATTTAGGTACTCCAAAAAAAAAATTTCGAATCTAGTAGTAAATGAATTTAAACTAAAAACGAACATTTTTTATTTTTTCAATACAATAATGAAGAATGATATTACTTTTATTTTAAATAAATTAAAATTTGATATTATTTAACGAAAATGCAATGTGGCTTTACCAAAAAGCATTCAAAAATCAATTATAACGAACAAACCTAGTAGTAAAAACAAGGATTATGAAAATAAGGACGCTGAACTGAACTGTCTTGCCTTGCTAAGAGCCCGCCTGGGCTCAATCCCTTCCAGTGCCATGGGAGGACTTGTATTTAAGAGACATCAGCAAAGAAGAAGACACAACTTTCAAATTAAAAATGTGTCAGGTGAGTTTATATTGTGTGTGTTGATTTATAGTATGTTTAGAATTTTTATTGTTTTTGTTCGTCTGATAATTTCGTTGTTTTTTGTCAAATTATGTACCTTATTTTCTATTTATCAATCGGCATTTTTTTATTAAGCAATATTACGTTAAATTATCGATTTTCGCATATTCCATACAGTAGATTTTATTTGCATTAAGGTATATAATGTATGTACCTACATATGTATGTATACTTTGCTTTATAAGAGGTTACCAATGATTATTTCACTTAACTTAAGAAATGCATCCGAAATTTATCAAATGAATATTATTTGTATAATACAGAAAAAAGGGGACCTTAACCAAGTTTAGGGTCTCCCGAAGGTCTTCTTAAAGCTGATGGTACTTGATGTAAAATTAATCTAAGACGCTTTTTAGGCCCCTTGGCTCTCAAAGTGACTTTTAACTCCCTGTAAATGTTTGCTGTTTTAAGATTTAAGAATTTAAATATTTTTAACGAAGCCATCCATTTGTTAATTTTATGGGAAGGACCTTCCTAGTCTAAATTTGTGGTCACGTTTGTTTTTTAAATAAAAAACTGTGCATCCTATTGGTGATTTCCTTGGGATTTAATTGATCAACGTACGAGTATTGTAGGTAATGTTTTTCTTGCTAAATTTAAGTGCACAAAAGATCACCGTTATGCATTAAACGTTTTTCGAAGAAAGTATAAGCTATCAAGTTATATTTCTGCGCTTTTCAAGTTCTTAAGAAAATAAAGAGACTTTTTAGTCCTTGATTTTGAAAATCTTACATAGTATAGATATAAATCCTGTCTCATTGTGCACATCCTTGACTGTCTCTTTTAACATACGAAAATTCTGAGTGAAATTGTGTACTTTTGTTAATACATTGTTTTCAAACTAAAAAGAAAAATTGATTTTATTATAAATCATGCAATTTCAAAAAGATGAATTCATTTGAGTCATTCAGATGCTCAAAGGTACTTCCTGAGTATACTTGAGCTAGGGCGGCCGATTTTTGGGATGCCAAATTTGGGGCCCGACTTTGTTTTACCTCATGGAAATTAAAAAGAAGAGATGGCAAGTTACAGCGTCGAGCAACACGGGAAAATGATAAAACTTTGGGTTTTGGAGCAGTTGTAAGTTGATCCAAATTTTGTCCGAAAAATCATCTTTAGCGATGAGAATTATTTGTGGATGAACGGGTATACGACATGTGAATAAAAAAAATTTCTGGATTTAGGACGACACACCAATCCACGCGAGATTCATGAGTTGTCAATGCATCTTAATATGAGTGAATTTTGGGCTGGAAAATGATGCTGGCCAAGTCCTGTGGGGGCTAGAGCTGTGTCAATCGTTTTTTTTAATTCATTTTTATTTTATTTCAATCTTACAACTACTTAAAGCTAGACAAAAATTCTTAAAACTAGCATTAAATCAATAACTTACAACTAACTTACTGGCCCTATGCGGACGCTCTAAGTTAAACTAATATTTTAATGCTAAGGCCTTTCGGCGTGAGAACTAACTTAAAACTAAATTTCTATATCTTTTTTTATCACCAAGAAGAATTCCAAAAAACTTGGTTTCTTTATCGGTTTTTATTTATTTTTTAAAAAACTTAAAACTAAAAGAAATTAAATAAATAAAGCAAAAAGTAAAACTAAAAACTAGAATAATACTAAGTAAAACTAACTTAAAAGTAATTAAAACTAAATTAAAACTAATTAAAACTAGTTAAGACTACTTATAACTACTTATTTATTTACAACTACTTAAGACTACTTAAGAACTACTTACAAACTAGAACAGCCACAGTAAGCTTTTTTTTTTAAATTTTTTTTTTTTGGTGCCACCACGACTGTCCCTACTTAACTAAAAAAAATACCTAAACCTATGTAAGCCGGCCAAGGTCAAGAGACTCGGTCAACTTTTTAAATATCAATTTGAATTTGCAACCACCAATATTGGTTCTCCTGCTTTACCCTATCTCTCCGGTCCCGATCGGACACAGTTCTACTGAACCGAAGGCGCTCAGCTCCGATTCGTTCTTTTCAATCGTTCATTTTTTCAATCATTTATGTTTCGTTTTCAGTTTTATTGCAAAGAAAACGGTAAACATCTTTCTAAACCGTTCATTATTCATCCTTCTTTTCTTGTTACTTCCATTTCGTTTTCAAGTTTATTTAAATTGGCTGCAGCAATTGAATGATTTAAAATATTTAAACAAAAGGAATTTAATATAATTTTACAGGTAGATTTCTTTTTCCTACTAATAAGATACTTAAAATATATATGATTTTTTTTGATCCTCTAAGGATAACAATTAAAATGGATTTAAGTAACAAACGAAGTCCAATTTGGATGCATTTTTCTCAAATTGATGACAAAAAGGCAAAATGCGTTTATTGCCAAAAAATTTTGAGCATAAACGGAGGTGCCACCGGAAATCTAGGGAGGCATTTGAAAACTAGGCACGTGGGCATTTCGATTGAGAAGGTTCGATATATTAAAGAACGTTGTATACCACCTTCATCTTTAGTGAACAATCAACCAGCAGTTCCCCCAAACACAATACAAATTCCTCATACAGCCACATCTACCTCAATAACTTTACAACCAATTACTCCATCCACATCCCACTTCCCCAATAGATCTTCCTTCTACTTCAGCCTCAATACAAACAATAGCTACCCCAACTTCAAATCAAAATATACTAGAAAGACAACTACCAATTCCATGCTACATTCGAAAACCCATATTTTTAAGCTATTCAAAAAAGTTAGATGAACAAATAGTGAAAACAATATTGTAAAACAATATTACCCTTTCTGTATGGTTGAGGACCAAGAGTTCAAAAAATTTGTCGAAATGCTCAATCCTAGTTACCAAGGCTTTACGAAGAAACAAGGATGAAAGTGCAAGACTCATTAACAAACATTTCAGCTGTATGTGTCACAACAGACGCATGGACTTCCGTTATCCACTGGGGGCTGTCTTAAGTCGTAGGTCTATGCAAAAAAGCAGCAAGCCACCGCATCAAAATTCATACCATCAGTCAAATTTAGCCTGATTTATGCTCCAAAAGGCGTTTTTCTTTTTAAGCTCAGAGCAGAGAACTGAGTTGTCAAAAAAAGATCTGTGTTTCTTTTTTAGCTCAGACACATCAGAGCGCTCAGTTTGTGTTTCTTTTTTCAATCGGAGCTAGCTCGGAGCGAGTTAAGTATCCATAGCAAAACATATTGAGAAAAAAGATAACATTATTTGTATTCAATGATATCTTTAGTCTCTAGTACAGTCTTGCACACAACGCTACAATGATAACATATGTAAAAGAGATAATATCGTTTGTATACAATGTTGGAATATTATCTCTTCTTCATTATCAAGCAAGACGATTGTACGCTTGGGTCTCCTTGTAGATAGATAAGAAAAGTATATAAATACGACTGTATGATGAATTTATCAATAGTCTTATTGTAACTACATAGTAGCCTTAAGCTCCTTTTAGAATTAGTAAAAAGTATTTCAATAATAAAGGACATAGTTCCAAATAAATATTGTTTAATTTTAAAAGTAAGAAACAAGTGTTTTAATTGGCGATCCTGCCAGGAGGTTAAATATACTTTTTAACTTCAATCGAGCGGACCTCGGGAACAAGTAGTGAAATCTAGTATAAACAGAACACTCGCGTTACCGGTTACAAGAATTACCTAGCATAGCAGGTACAAATATAGCTTCTTCGTACGAAGCAGCAAAGCAATTCAGTGAAAGTGTATATGTGGAGGAAAAAAACACACAAATTCGACGACAACAGACACGAGTTCAAAATGGAACAACTCGCAGTATTAATGGCAAGATTAGAAGCTTTAGAAACCAGGTGCAACACAGTAACACAAACCCTAGAGCACACACGCACAGAGAATGCAAGGTTAGCAGCAATAATAACTAACCAAAATCAAATAAACACTAATTTAGAAACAAAACTAAATGAAGTAAAATCTGGATTAGGCATAGTACCAAACATACCTGTGCTAGAGGAAATAAGAACCACATATACAGATGGTAGTGAAATACAGTTAGACGCATTTAAAAGCCTACCTATTTTCAACGGCGATCAATCAAATTATCGGTCGTGGCGCGAAGAAGCATCCAGATTAATGGACAGCATTAAAAACTTCAAAACACACAGTAAGTACGCAGCAGCATTGACTATAGTGAAAAGTAAAATACAGGGTGCAGCCGCGAATGTGTTAACTAATTATAACACAATTTTTAATTTTGAGGCGATACGTAACAGATTAGATTATACGTACTCTAATCAAGAACCTCTATACGTGCTACAAGACATGATGAAAGCCATCACGCAAAAAAGAAGCACACTGTCTGAATACCACGACGAGATAAATAAAAATCTCAATTTAATAATATCAAAAATCACTATGTCAGGTGATCCGCCGAATATAATCGACAGACTAATTAAAAATGCTAACGACGACGCAGTTCGTATATTCATTGATGGTATGAGTGACAACTTTACAAGAGGATCATTATATTCAGCTACAATAAATGATCTAGAACACGCATTCGCAATTGCTCGCAGAATAGAACATGATAATGTGCACAGGCATTTACATCTCACTCAAGATAAGCACCACAAAAATATGCCACATGAACGCAGAAACGAAAGAAGACCAAATTATTCGAGCCAAACAACGAATTATCAACCCCAGAAGCAATACGATAATATGCAGCAACACAATCAAGGACCACGCCTAAACCCTTTCAAGAGAAATGACGGACCACAGCCGATGGAGATAAACTCGAGACAAATTGTACATGCACAGCGACAAAATTGGAATCAATACAAACCCGATGTATATAATCCACCAGCGAAACGTGAACACAGCGGGAGTTTCAACACACACAACAGACCGCAACGATCTTATCAGCAGAACTTCAAGCAGCAGAGAGTAAATAACTCCCGACAACAACGCAGAGACGATGTCAGCAGTACATATGCAGAAGCAGATGAAACGGAATGTATGGTAAATAATAACATAAGAATAGATCATTTAAACTAGTAGACGGGTTGCCCTGCTTAAATTTAACTAGTACTATTTCTAAGAAAATTTATAAAATTCTTATTGATACTGGTGCAACCCATAATTACATTAATAGAAAATGCGATTCTAGCGAAAAAATTAAAATTAAACCTATAAAAATAAAAACAATGCATGGTTATTCTATGGTAGATACAAAGAAAGTAGTTAGGATATTAAAGAAAAATATAACATTTTTTGAATTAGAGGATATTCAGTCTTTTGATATGATATTAGGATATGAAGGACTTAAAGTTCTAAACGCGGAAATAAATTTCAGTAATATGACTCTAACTACCATAAGCAGTGTCGAATCTATTCAGAAAATTAATTACATAATTGGGGAAAATAATATTTATAAAGCAGACATAGATAGACTGATGAAGATTAATAACAGCATAGGACCGTTACCCTTTACAGATACTATAGAAGCAAGCATTAGGACGACCAATGATAATCCGGTTTATGTTAAACAATATCCATATCCCATAGCAGATAACGAATTCGTAAACAAAGAAATACAGAAACTCTTACATGACGATATAATAGAAAAAAGCCATAGTCCTTATAACAGTCCCATATGGACAGTACCTAAAAAAGGTTTGGACGAAAAAGGAAAACCAAAACGGCGCATGGTTGTTGATTTCCAAAAACTTAACGCTCACACTGTAACAGACAGATACCCCATTCCGGATGTCAACATGACAATTCAAAATTTAGGTAAAGCCAAGTACTTTACAACGTTAGATTTGGAGTCAGGTTTCCACCAAATTAAAATCAAAACAGATGATAAAGAAAAAACAGCTTTTGCTATAAATGGCGCAAAATATCATTTTAAACGAATGCCTTTCGGGCTCAAAAATGCACCAAGCATATTTCAGAGATGCGTGGACGACATTTTGAGAGACTTTGTAGGTAAATTCGTACACGTTTACATTGATGACGTATTGATATATTCTTCATCTGAGGAAGAACATATACAGCACATAAGTCAAGTATTCGACGTACTCAATAAAGCCACATTAAAAATATCTGATGAGAAAAGTAAGTTTTTTCAAGAAGAAGTAGAATACTTAGGTCACATAATCAGACATGGTAGAATCACTACGAACCCTGAGAAAATAGCAGCTATAGAAAATTTTCCAGTCCCACAAACGGTAAAGGATTTGAGAGGATTTTTAGGTCTTACAGGTTACTATCGTAAGTTTATAAAAGGATACGCAAGCATAGCCAAGCCCCTGACATTATATTTACGAGGAGATAACGGTAAAGTAAACAAAAAACAAAGTAAAAATATTAAGTTAAATCTGAATGATTCAGCATTAGAAGCGATTAGAATTTTAAAAAATTATTTGAAAGAACAAGTCGAACTTTTTCAACCGGATTATAGTAAACCATTCGAGCTTACTACTGATGCATCCAACATAGCTATTGGAGCCGTACTAAGTCAGAATAAGCAACCTATACACTTCTTGTCAAGAACACTGAGTAAGACAGAAGAGAACTATAGCACAAACGAGAAAGAGCTATTAGCGATCATATGGTCCTTACAAAAACTCAGAAACTACATATATGGTATAGCAGACTTAACCATATATACCGATCACCAGAGCCTTATATATTCTGTATCAGAAAAAAATCCCAACACAAAACTAAAACTTGTAAGGGTAACTCACGAAAGAGCACACCGAGGGTTACGTAACAATATACAAGAAATCTCAGAGAAATATTACTGGCCCGATCTAAATAAACAAGCAAAGAGTTTCAACAAAAAATGCATAGCATGTCTATTTGGAAAATATGAAAGAAAACCTATCAGAGAACCTCTGAATAATTCAGAAATACCAACACATGTGGGAACACACATTCATATGGACATATACTTCAACGACAAGTATACTTTCCTTGTAACAGTAGATAAGTATTCTAAATATACAATCCTTCGGGAAATCGAAACTCGAAACAGACTGTACGACGTTATGGAAGAGGTCTTATCTAATTATTTCCCAAAATGTGAACGACTCATGACAGATAACGAGAAGGGATTCAAAACAGAAATGGTGAACCAAATGTGTTTGAAATACAACATAACTAAAGTAGAAACTCCAGTATACAGATCGACAGCGAACGGTCAGGTAGAACGTGTAAACGGTACAATAACTGAACTGTCTAGAATATTCACAATTCAGAATAAAACAAGACTTATCGAAGAAATATTTAGAACAGTGCGTGAATTAAATAATTCTATACACTCAGTTACCGGTTTGAAACCTAGAGACATTTTCTTTAATCAAAATAAATATAGCAATAGTGAAATTATAATAAATAAACTAAACTCAGCATCCAAAAAAGTGATCGAACGTCTAAATAAAGGAACTCGACACAGAGAGTATAAAAAAGGAGATAAGATAATGGTAAGAATCACAGGTCTTAGAAAGAAATCTAACGCCAGATACATAACAAGAATAGTAGAAGAAGATAAAGGAGACACTGTAATCTCTAAAGAAGGAATAAAAATTCACAAGGATAACATAAAGAATTATCATTTTTCAGATGACGAAAATATTAATATTCCTAACATTACTAGGAATTGTACAGAGTCAAGAAGGGCAAGGAAACGTTCAAATAACTGAGTTACTAAACAAGAAGTTTATACTTACGCAAACAGATGACGTGTATTTATTCAAAGAACAAACTTATTTGTTACATGCCACCAACCTGACTTCGATATTTCAACCTTACGTAAATATCGTAACTAGTAAATATCAACCTACACAAGAAGAAAAAATTTGGTTAAGTAAAATTAAGAATTTAGCAGACCAATTACAAGAACATACTAGGCATACTAGATCAATTAACTTTTTAGGAACAGCTTTCAAATATGTGTTTGGTAATCCTGACCATTATGACTTAGTTAACATAGAAACGAGTATAAATAATCTCATAGAAAACAATAATAAACAAAAAACTATAAATTCTAGATTTGAACAAATTTTGCAACAATTCGAAGGTCAGAGCCTTAAAGAACATTTAGTAATAGAACAAGTGTACGAACAATTATTATTATTGACCAGAACAATTAATGCAGCAAAAAATAATGAATATTTATCAGAAAGCCTAGACTTAGATGACATTAAAAATATTATTCAACATGAAATAATTCAAGTACCCATAATAAATATACTTCAGTACTCTAAAATATTATTAGCTAGAACTGATGAATTCTTCATCACAATATATAAATATCCAGTTCTAATTAAATCATGTAAATTGTATAAAGTAACACCTTTAAATTCAAAACATGGAAAAATCATTACAGATAAAACAATTGCCTTATGTAACCAAACTTATTTAAGAACAAGAAATTGTCAAAATCATCTAAGTAAAAACATTTGTGAAATTAACTTTGAAGAAGAAAATTGTCTTATTCCACTTTTAAAGAATATAACTTCAAAATGCAACATTAAACAAGAATACGATTACGACTTAGAAATTGAATCCGATGTTATGTTATTAAGCGGTAAGCATAAGTTAAATAATCAAACAATTAATGGTATAAACTTAGTTACTTATGAAAATACTATAAATCTAGACGATAAAATATACAAAAACATGCATAAGCAAATTAAAGAAGTTATATTAAGAAATCATAATTCAGAGTCTTACATCGACCAAATAATTAAAGAAGATACAATGTACAAATTCGATAACATAGATACTTTAAAAAAACTAATTATTCCTTTTGAAGAAAAACCGATATTATCAACTATATACACAATTGTAACACTGATTGTTATTCTAGCATTTACGTACGTAATGATAAAAACTATACAATGTATAACAGATCGTCAAAAACAAAAAAAGATTGACGCATATAACAAAACTTATGAAAGAGAAATGTTAAAAATAGCGTCGAAAAATCGAGACGATTTCGTTTAACAAGGGGGGGAGTTAAGTATCCATAGCAAAACATATTGAGAAAAAAGATAACATTATTTGTATTCAATGATATCTTTAGTCTCTAGTACAGTCTTGCACACAACGCTACAATGATAACATATGTAAAAGAGATAATATCGTTTGTATACAATGTTGGAATATTATCTCTTCTTCATTATCAAGCAAGACGATTGTACGCTTGGGTCTCCTTGTAGATAGATAAGAAAAGTATATAAATACGACTGTATGATGAATTTATCAATAGTCTTATTGTAACTACATAGTAGCCTTAAGCTCCTTTTAGAATTAGTAAAAAGTATTTCAATAATAAAGGACATAGTTCCAAATAAATATTGTTTAATTTTAAAAGTAAGAAACAAGTGTTTTAATTAGCGCGCTCTACGAGCTCTAAATAAAATGACCGAGCGAATGGAGTAAAAAGATGAGCGCGACTATGTCACTTTTTTGTTCATGTGGTATGACAGAGACAGACTGCTTTTGGCAGTTCAGTGCTTAAGTGTGTTTCTTAAATATATCGGAGAACTCTGATCAAACTCTGCTCAGAGCATACTCGACGTGCTCAGGCTCTGCTCAGTGCTCTGTTCAGAGCTAAAAAAGAAAAACGCCTAAAGTTATCGAAAACTAGACTTTCGGATGCGCGCCACCCATCAGCGAAGCCACTGCGGCCATTTGAACTAGGTATGTTACATACATATGTATGTACATTTCACACATAAGCCGCGTTTTATTTTGCACATGGGATGAACTGGATCATATTTTCCCACTTTTATAAAATGATGTTGCCAGTTGTGATTATTAGAATTTAATTATACTCCGAAAAAACATCTTGCCCGTACACGATACAGAAATGTAGTTGCAGACGAAGAAAATAAAAAAAAAAATTAGCTCCCACGGGCTTTCACTGCAAATAGTAAATCTGCACAAATTATTTTCACAACAATAAAATATTTTGTCTTTGTCCTGCCGTTCACTGCGCAACTTAAGATTGTAAACTTTACCATAATGATTCGGAATCGAGTCCTAAATCACAAAACATGGTTTATGGCAATACTCTCGTTTTGACAACTCAGAACAAAAACACTACCCCTCGCAAATACAAAATTTCCCTTCTTTTGGTGGTGGGATCAATCTTGGTTCACGAAAATTGAACCAAAAGAATATCAAGATCATGACGTATAGTGTTGTTGTAATATTGTAATTCATGTATAATAAAACGCGGCTTTAATGTCATTGATAGGGCTCTCAACTAAAGACTAAAGACAAAACGATATTGAAATCTCATGTAGCACATTTATACAACTTGTTTTATTCAATTTTAAAATCGACTCGCCCTTAATGGAAAAACCTTAATATTAAATTATTTTAAAGTACATTAAGGTATGTACCTACTGTACATAATTAAAAAAAAATCTGTTGGAAATATTTTAAGCTCTAGTTTAAATATACTCGTACTAGTATTCGTCATCTTTTGATAACGTCCTCACCGAAATCGGTCACATTTGTATATGAATAACATTTATAAAATATTACCATTAACCTAAATTGAAAATGAATTGTTATCAAATGACGTAACTCTGTACAAAATATAGCTTCAACTTAACTGAAAAATATTGTTCACTTTCAGATGAATTAGAATTGAGGATGTTTTTTTTTGACCTTAAGATAAAACATTTTTGTCAAAGTAGATACAAAATTTGGCATTTCTTTCATGTCACTGGTAGCCTCTTCCTTGGTCATGGATTGGTATTCGTAGGCGACTTTTCGATTGATAGTTGTCAAAAGTTTGTACAGTTCGGTGCCTTCTTCGGGGCTGTTTTTTACTGCTTCTTTGAAGGCCTGACAAAAGGCCTGTATAAACCACGATCCGTTTTCAGGACATCGAAACGAACAGTAACCTGGTTTGAAAGTGTTTTTAAAATATCAATTTTCTTTTGTCGAAGTTTTTGTCAAACTCACCATAAAAAGTTGAATAATATAACAAGAGATCAGCTGTATTCGGTATAGCATAAGTTATTGTTTTGGTTGGTATTGGTATTTCTGATTCATGCCATGTTTCATTTTCATCTATATTAGGACTTGCAAATAACTGGGACCTGGAACGCATATATATCACGGGCTTTTCTAACTGATTTCCTCGGCATGCCTAAATTCCCAAAAATTTTAAATTTAGTGAAAGAAATAATTTATCTCATTATCCACGAAGTACAAACACTGCATCTTAGTGTAAAATGCTATCAGATAAAACAACACAAGCCATCAATACAAGGCACAGGGGCAGAGTAATCAATTATTATTATCAAACAACATTAAGCACAATGCCAACATCTCACTCTAGGTTTCAGATGATCAACCATCTTTCTCCTCATTGCGCTCAATGATAATTTGGTCGCTACCGAAAAAAAGTAACATGGTTTCCAACTTTAAATAACTTACTTGAATGATAAACAATTTGGGTTTGTCAATCAGAGTTTTGCAGTTTTCTCCTAAAAATGGCGTCCACAAACACTCCACTGGGTATGTTTTGTCCTTGGCAAAGATTTTGCCCTCGATTCCATGCGACATAACCACAACAACAAGACAGTCATTATCGCTATGATCCTCCCTGGCAACTACATCAGTTTAAAATACCACAATGACAATTAGCAAAGATAAGTCTTCGAGATACTTTAGAATTTAGACACATTGTTTATTCCCTCACCATTTTCCAATTGAATTTTGAGTTCTTCAAACGTCAAATCATCAAATGTCCTCACATCAAATCCGTACTCCGTCAGAACACTTTTTAGTCGATCACGATCATGTTCGCTTCCCCTCCTCGGTTCTTGATATGGGATTTCTTTGTGATTGAAAATCAAGGCGGTTCCAATGTTCCAGTTGCTGGTATCGTAGTTTATATCTTTCGTTGCAATTGACCGCACTCGAATAGGGATTTGGTCAAGTTGTCGGTTTGGAGATCGCAGTTCCACTTCTTCATTTTTATTAAAAAATCTCGGAATGAGGTTCCATGCGTCAGTGTCTTCCATTTTGTTAAAATTTCTCCCTCAATCTTACCCTGGCAAAAGTAGGTAAAGAACTGTTTCGAAAACGTGCTTTTATATTTTTAACGAGAGGTGATAAGAAAAACTAAAAATATTATTATTGTAATTGTTTGTGTAGAATTTGAGAATTTTTTTTCTAATCATTAGTTTAATAAACATAATTACACATTTTGACGAATTCCTTCAATGAAAGTTTACTGTAATCGCATTCATCGTTCCATGGGTGGAACTCGTAGCCGTACGTTTGGTCTTTGGTCTACCATTATTTCATGATCAAACAGCGAAATCGGTTTTAAATTATAGCACAGTCACAGCCACAGCATACAAGTGCTGAGAAAAGGTGAAGAAAAAAATTAGTGAATGCTTCTAATGCTCTAAGGAAAATTTTGTGGTACTATTTTCTCAAAAAGTATTTGACCGATTTCGATAAATTTGATGTGGCTGAAAAGCAGAATTTTGGATATGTGCAAAATATACTTTTGGTACGGATTAACATACTGTTGATCATTTTGGTTTTTGCTCTGTTTTTCCCTCAAATGCCTCATTGAGGGAAGAGTTCTTCCCATTATGTCAATATAGTTAGCATATGCGAGAAATTTGACAGACTACGTTAAAGAAATCACATGACAGCAAATCATCTTGTGTCAACTATACCACTTTTTTTTGATCAAGAGGTTTTCGGTAAAGTTATTTTGTTTTAATAAATCACTGAAAAATAAATGCAGAGCCAATTTTTTCGACACTACATTTTACACTCTGTTAACAGAAACAAACTTTGCCGATTTTTGAGCACCATTTAACTTCGGGGTAAAATGCATAAGAAACTGTTAAATTACAACATTAGCGAAGGATGTAAACATCACAAAATTTCAACTTTATAGCACAAGTAGTTTCTGTGGTACAGCACTTTGAGTTTGTAGGACCCTTGAAAGACTGATTTCTTCACTCAACACGAAATTAGAAGTCCTTCCTAATATCCTCGAACCTTAAAGTTCCTCGCAGAGGTATAGGGCTTGTAAAACAATAAACTGACAAAATAGTAAATCTTCAAATTAGAAGGTCAGGTATCCGTCCACTTTCTCTAGATCAACCAAAATAAGAGCTTCCAAATATTATAGCGTTGCACATTCATCCACTTTTCTTGATCAAAAACATAATCCAAATTGTCAGCCATGAAAAGACGTCAAGTTTATATTAATTGGACGGTTTAACTTGGCTCTTTTTCTCTTATAAGCCTGCCCTTCAAAAGCTTTCAAAAACTGACAAATTTTAACCATTCAAACATGGTATACAACTTTCTGGACAAATTGACATTAGGTATCATTGACAATCTTTATTCTTTTTTACATATCGTCATATGTATATGCCAATATTGCACAAATTTTCATAAATCACATCTTATTCTTCTTTAAGGAGTTAACTCTTATCATTTCTGTTGTCACTTAACTAACATATTAAGTTTATTTAAAACTAAGACAAATTTATCAAACGATTAATCAATCAGTAACGATTAGAGATAAAAATGTTTCTTATCTACTTTTTTTTTTAATTCAATCAAAAACAAAGAAAATCCTTTTCGACAGTTTTATTTGCGTTTCACCTTAAGATAGAAAATTTTAGTTAAAGTTGACAAAAAATTTGGCATTTCTTTCATTTCGTTGGTAGCCTCTTGCTTGGTCATGGATTGGTATTCGTAGGCGACTGTTCGATTGATCGTTGTCAAAAGTTTGAATAATTCGGTGCCTTCTTCGGAGCTGTTTTTTGCTGCTTCTTCGAAAGCCTGACAGAAGGCCTGCATAAACCACGATCCATTTTCGACATTTCGAAATGAATAGTAGCCTGGTAAAAAATACGAATAACTCAAATCGGATTCACTTAAAATTTCAGTGATTTGTGGAACTCACCATCGAAAGTCGAATAGAAGACTAAAAGATCAGCTGTATTCGGGATGGCATAAGTGATTGTTTCTTTTTCTTTTGCAAAACGCGACATTGGCGCCACGATATTTCTCTTATATGTCACTGGCCTTTCTAACTGATTTCCGCGACAGGCCTGTGGAATCCAAGGAAACAAAAATTCAGACCCGAATTGACATAACTTACGACTTATGTACTTACTTGAATAAAAAACAATTTGGGTTTGTTAATCAGAGTCTTGCAGTTTTCTCCTAAAAATGGTGTCCACAGACGCTCCACTGGATATGTCATGTCCTTGGCATAGACCTTGCCTTCGATTCCATGCGACATAACAACAACAACAAGACAGTCATTATCACTGTGATCCTCCCTGGCAACTACAGGTTTGAGTATCAGATTAGTTGATTACTATAGACACTTCAAATCTCACATAATGTTTGTCAAACACTCACCATCTCTCAATTGATCATTGAGTTTCTCAAACGTCAAATCATCAAAACACCTGACGTCAAATCCGTACTGCTTGAGCATACTCTTGACTCGATCACGATCACGTTCGGTTCCCTTTCTCGGTTCCTGGTTCCGGATTTCTTTGTGATTGAAAATCAAGGCTATCCCAATATTCGGGTTGTCTGTATCGTAGTTTACATCTTTTGTGGCAATTGACCGAATCGGACCTTTTATTTGAGTTGCCAGACCATCGATTTCGTCAAATTTTTGACTTTCACTATGACTGTCTGGTCGTTCTTTGTGTTCCTTTTTCTTGCCGAATCTTAGCACAGATATGTCAGTCTCATCCATTTTGCTTGAATTTCTCCCTCCAACTGACTCGGAGTCAAGACTAAAGTGATTTTGATATCGCTCTTTCGGCGGTCATATCTAATCGTTTTGATAACGAGAAACGATAAGGAAATTCACCAGGCGCAGTCGATTTGTAAATGTTTTGAAGAAGCCAATTAAGCCAAAGTCACCAGTCCCGGTGAATCCAAATTTTTATCTTATCGATTAGATTAATATATTAATATTGTAATATCTTTTATTTTTGAGCAATAAACTTTTTAACTTTTTTTGTTTTTGAATTTTTCAAGTTTGTTTAGGTGATGGAAAATAGATTCGGTGAGTCACATTCACACGAATTTATTTGAGTAGGTGTATCTATACAATTCTACATTATGCTTGTAAAGTACACTCTGATTAATCAGGTGTAACTACAAATTTTGTTTTGATACATAAAATTTCTTACATGATGAGTTTAATACGAATAAGTTATTAGACTTCCGAGGAAAAATTCAACCAAAAAAGCCTACATACATATACATACAAAGTTCATCTTTTACTTCTTAACTATGTACGTTCTTAGAAAATAAATTTAGTCACATAAGAACAATCAAGTGTTGCGGAGTGTAGTTACGATTTTGATAGTAAGATTATTATTTATTGTTATATTTACTAACATAGTTAGTCGCTGCAAAAAAAAACCCGAATTGTTTACTTGTTTATAAGTTTTTGATAATAATGCTCGAATATGTTTATCTACAGAATAAAAATTAAAGTGTGCACTTAAAGCTTTAGGAGGCCAAGTCATACTGACGTTGAATTTGATTGAAATTGTTTTTTTTTTTATTTCGCATTCAACCAAATTTAAAATGGGGAATATCATTTATGTTTTTAAACTTTATCAGATAGTAGCAGTAACGGATTAAGCTCTGTCGCCGCCCTAGGCCCTGTCTGATTAGCCGCCCTTTTTAATAGTTTTTATTTTATGAAAGTATAATTGTTAAACAATACAAATAATTATTTAATTAATATGAACAAAATAAATAATGAACATTTTTCTCAAATATTGCTTAATTTTGTAAATATCTTCTTTCTTTGTCGTTATAATCAATTTCTTCAACTTGTTGAGCTTCAATAGTAGTGGTAAGGAATTAAGTCTGTATTGGCCCATACTTTTACGTAGACATATTACGTACTAACCCTTTTCAAGGTGGAAAAATATCTTTCTCCGGGACAGTTTGTAGCGGTAATACTCAAAAAATACGTAGAGCAATGTCTACATTCGGATAAACATCTCGAAGATTCTGTGATTACAAAACATTGCATATTACTTGCATGGAACGTACATCTTTCGTATTTAATAGAGAATCTTTGAGTTGATAGTGTAAATGAATACATTCATTTCCAAGTCTTCCAAATTATCAGGATATTTAGTAATTAATTCATCTGCACGATTTTTCAATTCATTAAAATAGATACATTGTCAAAGAAATTAAAATTTGTATAAAACTCATGATTAGCATTCTTAAGTCCTGCCAATTATATACACTTAAAGTATATAAAATTGGTTAATAAACGTTGGTTCGAAAATTTTCATTTCGGATATGAGTATTCTGTCCTTCTCTTGTGGCTCGTCGTCCTGAATTTTACAGGTTATTTTAAGACGGGTGCCATAGCTATAATAATTTTGAACTCCACATAGTGCTTTCGCTTTTTCCTAATATTTGGAAAATTGTTGTTTTCTCAAGTCTTTTAGAAATAATGCAAAATAACTATACATTTGTAAATATCTCAGTTGATAAATTCGCTTTAGAATCATGAAGCTTCTTACTCGCAGCATTAAAAAGATCTAAAATGACATTCCAAACAATGACTAGAACTACTGTTTCAATATATGTAGATGTTGTAATTTTTCTGCAGTCCCCTAGCTTGAGATAGCGTTGTGAGTTTTTCATACTTGCTTTCAGCAATAAATTTCAATGCAACAATAATAACAGGCCACTCTTTTTCTAATGCGTAACATGCATCATGTCAAGGAGACCAACGAGTTTGAGAAAGGCTTTTAAGTTACAATTAAGAAACAAAAATGGCGGGAGTTTTTCTTTTAGATGCCTTTACATGGAAAGAATGAAATCAAATCAAATTCTATCTGCCTGCTAGTAAGAAAAGAAGTACCTTACAGTTAATTGTTATAATTCGGCAATCCATACATAAATAAGAAACCATTGAAAAAATATCAATATTGCACCGACGAATAAAAAGGTAAATTAAAAAATGAGTTACATATAGAAAATTATATCTGTAATTAAAAAAAAAAATTGAACATATCCTTGAAATGAATTGTCGAGAAATTTTATCTAGTTTAACATTCTAAAAAATTTGCCGCCCCCAAATTGTGCCGCCCTAGGCACGGGCCTCACGGGCCTAGGCGGTAATCCAGCACTGGATAGTAGGTATTATTTTTTCAATAGAATTGACAGTTGACATACATTTTAAGGAATTTAAACAACAAAGATGTGAGCCAAATTAAAGTTTTTACGTTACAAAATTATTAGGTGGCAATACTGTTCTCTAGTCGTTAATTGGTTTATCAAAAGTATTCCTATGTGAAAATATTGTAATCGACTCGATTTGTCGAGTCGAAGTTATTGACAAATCTTTACTTTTCAAATAATATAAATCCATCAGTTTTAGAACGATGATGCCTTGTTATTTCGAGTAGAGATATCAGCTTTAACTAAATTTTGTATGACAGCTAATAACTTCAAAAGATGAAAAAAGGACACTAGATTTTAAATATTAATTTAAATAACATTTAAGTGTAGATAAATAGGCAAAAAAGGTCAAAATTTTAATTACATTTCAAAAAAAGAGGCTGGGTGCGACCCACACTGATAACTTCCCATTATGCACACTTTGAAAATTTGGCATTCCTGATATTAATTGATTTACTTTTGATGTTGATTGATAAAAATTTTAAATACAAAATTTATCAGAATTAATAAAAATTTCGAGATATTGTAGCGGAAAAACAATATTTATCAATTCTTTTAGACATGACATATTCGTCAATATTTTATCAATTAGCTATTGAAAAATGCATTATAATGAAAATGAAATACATGTGCTTTTTTTGAAGATATTTGAGCCGAACTTTTCATTAAATTTTAGATTTAGATTTTTATTTTTCGTGAAAAAACTGTCGATTCGATATTTATCAAAAATAATAAAATAAATAACATATTAAGTTAAAATGATTAACCACTCTCGAAATATTCAAGTCAAGAAACAACTTTTGACATTTTTTGGTAAATTTTTGTTTAAGTTTTTATTTGTTGTAAAAAAAAAACTGCCAATTCGATATTTGTCAAAATTGTAGCACTTATTAAAAAATTTATTTTGTATAATAATAAATAAATTTGAATTCAATATCGTTGCCCATTCTCAAAATTTGCATGTCAAAAAACATTTTTTACCAACTTTTGGTAGATTTTTTTTAGTTTCACACACGTACACACACACACAGACATCTCGCTACAATTGACGGATTTAGATTCTAGGAACCATAAAACGTCCAGATTTGTAAAAAATTTCAATTTGACAAATCGGACCGATTACAATAACTCCCTATGGGAAGTTAATAACACGATGGCCTTAGTAGATGGAACTTGTATGAAGTTCTTTTTGAGATAAATTCGGATCGGCTTTGAAAACATCAGTTGTTTTTGGTCAAATCGTAATAAGTGAAAAACGCTTCCTTGTTTTAGATAAGTGTTCATACTTAAAAGCACAGTTTTTCAGATCTTTTTGCTTCAAATTAACATTTCAAATGCAAATTGAAGTAATTTGTGTTTCTATGTTTCGTAATTACTTTTTCAATGACACTGTGAAAGTTCTGGCACACAAAACTTTTGCGTTTTTTCTTTGATCATTGAATATTGATGGTATTAAAGAAAATTTTATTCGATTTATATTTTGTGTTTTTTTTAATCTCAAGATCTCAGTTTTTACATATGAAAATATTTATTCAAGTCATGAAAAGTCAACGTCATCATCGGCTTGAGAACCGGGATTCGGTCCCGGCCTCTTTTATGTAACAAGTCTGTCCATTTATCCCGACGAGACGACTCCATTCAGTCGGGGGACTTCCACACAAAAGTGGGGGAACAACGAACGGCCATCGACTCAGCTACAGTAACGGCCTTAATTAGTATCCCAAGATAAAAAAATAAGTTAAGCTAATTATAAGGGCCTTAAAATGTTACTACCATTAAAAACCACAACCACAAAACGTACACCACTACACATTTCTGAAGTCATAAGTATAAATTTTAATAATTCATAAGAAACTCATAAATGAGATTTCAAGATAAAATAAATGACCCTCATAAATGTGAAATTTCTTATTTGATTAGTAAAAATTTATTGGATTTATTAAATCCCTTCATAAACCAAACCAAACCAAACCAAACCACCCTCCTGATTTGAAAAAGGTCAATCTCTCACTTCATATACAGGTCATGTGGATGTCATCATCTGTTTCCGTTAAGAAATAAAACAAATAAAATTCCAAGTGATAAAACATTCTCAGAAGCTAATCACAAGTGAACATGACGGCATTCTTGTAAAATCAGTTATGTAAGGATAACGCGAATGTATGTAAATTCAGACATCATTCTCCTACCCCTTCGCCTTCGTAAAACTGCCACACCATAAGAGAATCATAAAAAATGCAACATATGGCGCATAGCGCCACAAAAAAGAATCGAATAATCCAATAATCGCAAGACTAGAAAGTAGAAACCCAGGTCATGTGCGCAGTTGTTGCTTCTTCTTCTGCTTGCTGCTTCTTATGGAATTTCTCGAAATCCGCACAAATCTCATATCCTTTGCCATCTTTTAGTTTTCTCATATCCTCAGCTCGTAAAACTCCACTCAAACCAACACCGTTAATGTTACATGTACCTACGTCTTCTCGAATCTAGATGATTGTAAAATAATGTCCACACCGTATTTTCATGTTACAAAACTTACAACCAATGCCAAATCTAAAAGCCATAAGCCGTAACGTCGACGCCGCCGCCGCCGTCGTCACCGTTTGTCGTCGTCCATAATTGGCAATATTCAAATTTGATTTATTTCAAACGGAAATTAACTTTCGTTTCGTTTACGCAAAAGTTTTCTTCATTGGCTTTCTTATGTTTGTCAAAGCTAGCAAAAAAGGCAATATCTACTGTTGCAACATGCCCCCCGGGGCAACAATACCATCGTCATATCGGGAACATTTCTGATGCCAACTTACAATTTGATGTCTCCAAAAAAATTCCTCGTAGAATAAGTTCTCGAATATAACACCACCTTTTCTTCCGAAAATCATGCCAATCAATTGATCTGTTAACAAAAACACAATTTGCTCCTTACAGGATGTTCCGGAAATTATTACTTCCCCTCCATTATCCGATTTACCGATTTACAAGTCATTTCGTTCTCTTTCACTGTCGATTAGATCTCCCCGTTGCCGTTGCTGTTGCTGTTGCTGTTGCCACTGCCACTGCCACTGTCATTGCCACTCGCCCCGCAAAATGGCAATCAGCCAGCGACAGTGACTGAGATCTGGGACAGCCAGAGCTACATAAAGCCATATCCTTTACGTCTACAGCCACAGAGACAGACCCAGTCCCAGTGCCAGCGCCATTGCCATCGCCAGCTGGGGCGTTGAAAGGGTGTCACATTCAAGGGTGCAAAATCCCAGACTATGCAAATAGTGTAGAGTAATTTATTATCACGCAACAAAGTTGTAAGAGCGCGTTTGGTTCGTTCGCGTTCGGTTGTTGGTGATGGACCCTTGCGCGACCGCCCACACACTTGCACCCGCAATTCCAACGCCATCCACGGCAGTTAAGCCGCAGTTTTCGGATTTGAATACAATGCGAGTATGTGGGATGGAAGTGTTTTTCTTCCTTTTGTGTTCCTTCGCTGCTTAAACTGTTTTCTGTAAATCCCCATCCTCCGGCCTCTGCCTCTGCCTCGTCATCGTCCTCGTCTCCGTCACCGACCTCGGCTCAGACTTCCATAGCAGCGCCTTCTCTTTCCCTGAGAGTGCTTAACATTGAAAAATCCCCAAAGTCCAATGACTAATGCTGGATGTGTACAGCACGTTGGGGGGTTTGTGCGCCCTGTAGGTAGGAAGAAACAGTAAAAAAAACGAATCCAACAAGTGCGCACGCCCAAAACTTTCCCGTCGTTTGGGTTCGGTTCGGTCCGTTCCGTGGTACAACATTCGTTGTTTTTTTTCCCTAGTTTTATTGCAACGCAATTTGACCGACCGAAAAAACGATTCCATTTTTTCCACTACATTTGGCAAATGCATATTCCCGAGGGGCAGTGTGGACATATTGACAAATAAATTAATCAAACTGCGTATTGGAAAACTTGGTTTGGGCGTTACTCTCGTTACGATGATGGCTCCCTTTCTGCAACAGTCACCCGCACTATTTTAAGCGCCGCCACCGCCGCCGGCTACCGGACCGTGGAATGTGGACAGAAGCACAGCACAGAAAAGAGCCCATCGGCCAGAGCTATAGCCAAAGCCAGACCAGACCAGGCCAGACAGACAATCCAACTATAACAATAAAATGTGCTGTATTGGCAACAGTTTGACAGTTGGCATCGGTATGCATTGCATATGCATTTGCAATAAAGAGAGAACCCATATCGCACACTCAATCCAGTCCGCTTTTGATATTCCAGAGATACAAGGATACAAGTTGAGTTTTATGATTCGATAAGGGTGCTGCTGCTGCTGCATGTCACTCGAAAGTCGAAACTCTCGGGCACAATTACATATATTTATGTGTGGTAGTGAATTGCTGTGTCAGTGAAACTGAAACAAAAGAGTAATGTGATGAGTAGAAAATAAAATACAAAAATATAGTTACGCATTATTCTCTGTCATCTGCGAGTATTGCCGGGTTTATTTAAGTAAGACACAAATAAATTCCCACGAGTTATGATGGAAAAATGAAGTCCGGCCGGCCAACCTCTTCTGGGAATTTAGTTGGGTGCAGGCTTCGGATTTATTTTGTACGTGCATAATTCAAGAAAACAAATGTGATGTAAATGGGGAAAGGGGTTTATATTTTATGAAATTATTTAAATGGCGCCCAACGTAAGGCCAGGTTAAGACGTCAAGCAATTGATTTTTGACAGGTATAATGAAGGAAATAAAATTATATTAGTGAATACTTGACTGCTTTTGACGACTGACAATATGCCGGTCAATTTACATAAATTCAAACAGACGTCTGATATCTGACTGCATGTAGAATGTTTTAGGGCTTGTGTCAGATGTGTTAAAAGGTCACTACTTATGAGCATAACCGACAAAGTGTTAATAAAAGACAAATAGATTAATTAATGATTATTAAGTTACATATGTATGTATGTCTAATTGAGCAAAGATTTCTTACATAACCTACAAATTGATCAGATCAAATTGACCCGTCAAAAGATATTCTTTCCTTTAAGTTGACAAAAATAATAAGGCTGAGACCATTCAAAATTCGAGGTAGTTGAAGTAAAGACTTCAGACTTCTATTTTGATGAAGTTATGCTCCAACTACATATTAAGCTATGTAGGTACTGGCCATTGATCAAGTGTCAAAATTTGAACAAGTGCCAGTTTAATTCATTTTCATTCCTCGGTTAGAATTCAAAAGTAAATTGTTTCAGTTTTAAGGAAAAAATTCCCTTTTAAAGTCTCGACAGAAAACTATCTTTTGGTATTTTTTCTGCGTTTTAATTTTTTCTTCTATTCAACTCACTTTTTTTGTTTACTGTCAAGTATAGGATGTTTTTCCTCCCCACGTAAGATGGAGTGAACGGAATGGCTCATTTTTTTCTGAAAATGTGTCAATATATATATTTTCTGTGAATGTCATGACATAAAATAGTATCAAATCAGTTTCCATAAATTTCACTTTAATATTCTACTTTTTTTTTACGTTAAGTATTAAAACAAATTTTACAAGGTCCTGCACTTGTAATAAAATAACCAATGATCAATCGATAGCACTGCTCATTAGCGCCTGGTGGATGAGGTTGGAAGAATATGTCATGACTTAAACCATTTAAAAAAAAAATATTTTTTCCTCCAGCTTGGATAAATTTGTGCTGAAAGTAGACATAAGACAAATGCATTTTATTTCCATTCAAACATAAGCTCCATTGACTATTTTTTAATTTAACGGCTTTTTTTTTTGTTAATATGTGAAATTAAAAACACGATTTTCGCTTATGTCAGCTTAAGTTCTTTTAAATTATTTCCACAGAATATTTTTTAATGGATATTTTCGTTTATTGTAATTCATAATCTAATTAAAAAATAAAACAATTCAAACTGGCAACAGTCGTTAAGAAAATAAAGAAACAAATACAAAATATTTAAATTTTATAACACTTTACAAATCCTCATTTCACAGAAAACTTCCTTTAAAAATAATAAACAAAAAAAAAACACTCTCGGCAACACTTTAATCACCCACCACCAACCATCACTCCGTCAGCCAGTGTTGTCCTACGCAAAAGGAAATTCACCCACATCTGCATCCTCACACTCACTTTTTAAATTTTCGAAAATCCCACCTAAATCTTCTGCATCATAGAAAACTCTCTCAAACCTGCCCATAGCCATAGCCGTAAATATTTCACTCAACCTGTATCTTTTAAATTTCTTCCACTTGACCAAAACTTAGCTATTAAATCACTCACTCAAAACTCAACACTTCCACACCGACAACCGAGTACCAATACCGACTACCGACTCCGGCCGACAACAACAAGTCGTCAAAATCCAAACAAGAAAAATAAAATCCACACTCAATTATAAATTCATTGCTCGCTCTTTAATTTGAGTGGAACTGCATCAACCCGAAATTTAGTACGGGAACAAGCAACAACAACAACACGAACCCTCTGGCTCTGGATGAGCACAGAGCATTAGCAATGAGAGATTATACCCGAAGCCGGAGTGTAAATACAAAAACAGAAGAACAGAACCACAAAACAGAAAACTCAAACCACCAACAACGTAACTCGCAACAGCCAGCAACAAGAACAAGACCAAAGGAACCAGAAAACAACACTCCGACTCTGAGTTGAAATTGGAGTCAGAGTTCAGAGTGAGAGTCAGAAACAGAAACAGAGGACGGAGCACAGAGCACAGGCACAGGCACATCGCACATTGCACACGCACAGAACAAAAATGAAGCTGTAAGTTTTGATGTTCATGGTTCATGTTCGTGTTCGTGTTCTACTGGAAGTAGAAGGAAATCGAAATGTTGGACGAACCGATGAAACCGAAATCCATGAAATTCAGTTGCTCGTTGACTTGCATTGGATTCAAACGTTGAACGGGTCCGTTCCGCGATTGATAAGAAGGAAAAAGTTGA
This sequence comes from Scaeva pyrastri, assembly GCA_905146935.1. Classification (NCBI taxonomy): domain Eukaryota; kingdom Metazoa; phylum Arthropoda; class Insecta; order Diptera; family Syrphidae; genus Scaeva; species Scaeva pyrastri. The sequence goes on from LR989927.1 coordinate 134,100,800, forward strand.
ATTTCAAAAATCGTTCAGCACGCCGTCGCTGGTGCTGCTCCACTACAACTACAACTATAACTAAAATAACAACAACAACAGCACACATGACTTTAGCTCTATGTAATAATTCCAAATCCAATTTACCTACATGACTGCTGTAATACTCGTATGAAATTGTGCACCAGTCGCAGCCAGTAGAAGCAAAAGCATCAGAAGCATATTAAGCATCATTCAGATTCAGCAGCAGCAGCAGGAACGGCAGAAGCATCCATCAGATTCATTCTGCCACAAAATTTTCAGTGAGTTGTATTTTTGTGATAGAAGGGTGATAGATACGTCCGTCGTCGGTCTTCGCCTTCGCCTTCGTCTCCGTCGTCGCTCGACGCTAGTCGCAGCGGTAGTCATTCATAGTCGAACATCACCCATTTCGTGTGTTCCGTTCACTCGCCCAAAAACAACACAAAAAGGGTGGAATACAAGTGAATTAGGTACGAGTAGTAAAAATAAAAATTCAAACACGGAAATAATATAATAATACTCGTAGTCGTAGTACATAGTACATAGTTGCTCATCCGACTCTGTGTGTAAAAATTAAGTGGCAACCGTTTCTTTTATTAAAATTTCAAAAAAAAAAAAATTAAAAAAAATACTACAAAAATTATTGTACCTAGAAAACGCGCTCTAGAGTGCCCCCGGGGCAGTTCGTAGATTCAGTTTCAGACATTGCTCTTCGGCAGAGTCAAGTCTTCACCGTGTCGACTTCGTCTTCGTTTTCGTCATAGTCGTAGCCGTAGTCGTAGTCGTATAATCGAAATCGAAACAACGAACGGAAAAATAGCAAAATAAGGCGGAACATTGTTTAGGGCGAAAGAAGATTCTTTCTTCGGATTCATTCTCTGCTCTACAACTGTCTATACTCTCTGCATCTCCATTGTTGTTTGATTGTGGAGTGTGTGTGTGGTGTTTTTTTCGTTTTTTGTTTTTTGCTATTCTGTTTTATTTTTATTATCATTGTTCTTCCGTTTACCTCTCTATCTGAGTCAGGGTGAAGAAGACCTCCGCCCGGTCGACCCACCCCCATCGAATATCGCCCATCAAAAACGAATGATCCGAGTGATTCCAAATGTGTTGTGTAAATAATGTTAATCCCCAAGTGGCCCTGTGGAACGTATACTCGTAGCTAGTAGATAGTTGATCGTAATAATAGCAATAAAAAATAAAAATAAAATCTATTTTTCGGTCTACGCCCACCCGCCCCTACATCCTCTACAAGCCCCATAACAACCCCCAAAACAGCGCCAACAACAAACCGACAACCGAAACAACCGAAACAACAACACAACAAAATTTATCTCTCACCCATCTCGGATGAGATATAGCGACACGACAACGACCGACACCGACACGCTGAGATTTACAAAGGAAGTGAAGAAGCATCTCTATCTCCCCATCGTCCGTCTTCGTCTTGGTCGTCGCCATCTCCGACGCCGTCGTTCTGCTGGATGTCCCATCAGCATCAGCATCACCATCATCCAACATCAACATCAGCATCCCCATCCCCATCCGCAGCTCCAGCCCCAGCCCCAGCCCCAGCCCGAGCCCGAGCCCCAGTCCAATCCAAATCCCAGGCAATGAGTTGAGTTAAGTTGATGAGTTAATCCAAATGAAAGCGAGTTAAAAGACTCACACTCACACCGTTCACTCTGCTTGTTCTATTTGTTAATCAAAATTAAGTGAAGTGACTAAGGCAACCCTAATTAGACCTGTTTTAGTTTTTTTTCCCTCTGTGATTAACACGGAAGCGGCGGGAATAGAGTGAAGCTAAGGCTAAAGGAAAAAAAAAAACAATAAAGAGTGTTTTCGAAGTCCTTTCGAAAGGAAGAACAAGGAAGAACATACAAAAACAAAAAAATAAAAAACAAAAGAAAAACTAAACAAGAAAAAAAAAGAAAAGAAAGAAAACAGAAAAACTCTAAAAACAATCATGGAAAATTGTAAAATTAATGAAAAGTGCTCAACTGGACAACGACTTCAGCACCAACAAGACGAGAAGGACAAGGACGAAGAAGATCGTCTGTGTGCAGTAGCAGTAGCAGCAAGCCTGATGCAACACAAACACAAACAACACGAACAACAACAAAATCAGAAAAACAGCAGAAGCATCAGCATCAGCAACAGCAACAACAACAGCAACAGCAACAGCAGCAGCGACAGAGATACCAAAAAAAACCTTATGTCCTCATCAGCACAAAGTTCCATACGTCGCCCACCCCCGGTTACGGTGGGCGGCCGTGATGGCGGAGGAGGTGGAGGTGGCAATGGCACCCGCCCCAGTAGTGCCTGTGCCATTGCCAGCGCCACCAGTGACAAGAAGGTAGTTGTATCCACTCCGGTATCCTTGTTTAACTTTGTGTTCTACGTGATGTGTATCGGTTCGCTGGGATTCTCTGTGTACGCGAACATCCGGCAAACTTACACAGAAGAGCGGCTTAAACATCTACGACATCTCGACGATAGAATAACCCTTCTCGAGACAAAGCTAGACGACTTGCCCCAATTGATGGCATCTCTGTCATCATCGTCGTCCTCATTGTCGTCCTCATCAGTGCCAGCGCCCGCAGGAGCATCGATTTCTGCATCGGACAATCTCGCGGATACGGTGCGAAGGCTATCGCTGCACTTCGATGGCATCCACCGGCTGCGACGGGATGTGTCACAATTGCAATTAGTCAGACGACAGGAGCGGCAGACATCGATTCAGCAGCATATGCCGGAATGTCCATGTTCAGCAGGTGTGTATTTTTATCTGTTTTTATGTACATTATACATACATATGTTTGTATGTATGTAGGTACTCATTCTCGTATATATTTAGCAACAGAGTGTCAAATTTAACCATGTAGTAGAGGTTCCCTCTGGATGCCTATAGACAAGTCTGCCCATAATACTCGTAGTCGTAGTCGTAGTCATAGTCGCAGTCGCAGCCATCACTTGGCTTCGCCATTGGAGTCATCCATCCTACGACTTCCCTGATGAGTGTGTGATGTGGTGTCTCCTCAGTCCTCAGTGGATCGCGCATTTTGACGTTTGTACTGCGATTTGCCAACCATAATAAATTACCTTACGTTGCATGGTGAAGCGTAGGAAGGTGCAGGTTGACGAGGCGAGTGATGGCAAAGGCGAAGCGTATGGCGTATCACTTGTCCCGCAGTCAGAGTTATACCTCTTTCCATACTCGCAACTCGCATCGCATCCATATTCCATAGCAGAGTAAGTAGGCAGGTTAAATTGCCTGGAAGCCCCCAGAGAATTGTGCACAGTGAAGCCGAATGATAGTGTGTGAGTTTTTTTTACTCAGGATATTCCATGGCATTGCAATGGAAGGGCTTGAGTTTTTTTTTCTTTTCGGGCTCGTACCTACTCGTTGTTGGTGTGTTTTTTTTTTATTATGTTTTGATTTTATTTTTTTGCCACTCAATCGGTCATTCTGTGGGCACTTTTAAGGTGGTTAACCACTTTGTACTTTTAATCAATGATGGGGAAATTTGTGTTGTTTAAGCTTTGTGGCCATGTAGGGTACTCGTCCTCGTCCCCGTCTTCGTCCTCGTCACTTTGTATCTACCTGATCTCTCGTATAGGAACCTACCAATTTCGTTTTTCGTTAATTTTTTGCTTTGTGGAAAATTTCCTTGTTTTTTGTTTTTATTTTTGATGAATATCTATCATGGGAGCGATGAAAGTTTTTTGATGTTGTTTTGTGTTTTTGGGTGATGAGGTTTTATACATACATACTACATGAGGGCTTATACGGGTTTTGTAATTTATTTTACCCAAAAACAAAGCTAGATATGGGACCGAAATTAGTTTTGGCGAAGTAGGCACCTATGTATCTTCTTTCACTCATCCTCGACGCACAGTGGGGCAGAACCACGAAAAGTTGGCAATAAATCAACCAACAGGGCTAGGAAGCTGAAATTTGGCACAAATTCTACTTATGCCAATGTTAATGCATAGTCAAGATTTCTAATGGCCAAGCCCATTTTTAGGGTTACCACCCATACAAAAAAGTTTTCAGATTTCGAAATTTACATAAACGGCTTCAAAATGTTAATAAGACTTATTGTATTATAAGTAATTATTATTCTAGGTGTTTTCGAATTAATTGTAATGCAATTTCTTCTATAAAAATTAAAAAAAAGGTTGCCACTTTTGAAATTTTTTTATTTTTGGTTGGTATAATTACAAATATACAATTATTAGATTGAACTTAGATTTCTTCATCACTTTCCAACATTTCATCTTCATCTGGTAAGGGAGATATTAATAATTCAACGGCTTCCTGAGGCAGATGTTGTAGTTTTTTTTTAGGGAGCTTTTGCATACTTGTCAAAACTGGATCTGATGATAGTAAAAAAAAATTAAATATGTCTGCATTAGTGTTTTCTCTGCTATTTTTCCTTGAATGATGCTCCCTATATTTTTTAAAATCTTTATTCCGGGCTTCTTGCGCTTCTTCACTGAGTTGCCCAATAGGTAATGAAGCATATGAAATTATCTCGTTCCCATGAATTAAATATTTATGGACGGTAGGCGGCATACAGTACCAGGGATATTTTGAAACAAAATATTTTGCTGTTTCATGGGAAAAATTTCTAAATTTTAAAGAATTAACTTCATGGCCACATGAAACAACTATCATTATGATATGTATTTTTTTAATTAAAAGTAAATCAATTTGAGTAATTTCAGATGAAATTTCAGCGTTTTCGAAAAATCTCCTGGCCGTATTTCCATCATTGGAATTTCCGAATCCAGGCTTTGGTTTGTCTACGATTAAACCTAAACGCTCTCGAAACTTTTTTTGAATTTCTTTTTTTGTTTCGTTAACTAATTTTTTATGTTCTTCTCCTCTAATTTGCCATTTTTGTATTTTTAATTTGTATGAGAGATGAAGAAGAAATTCAAAAAACCGGATCCATCCATGCAACACGGATAAACCAAATTGTAAATGCTCCGTTTTTACTGGCCTTCGTATCATTTCTTCTATAAGATTAAATTCTTTTTGTTTGGCATTACAAATATAACATTTTTGGGAAGATGTGTTTCCTGAAATGGCATTACACACTTTTCCGTCAACCATGGTGAACATCAAATTGTGTTGAATCGAAATTGTACTGCCACTTTCCCTTACAATACTAGGTTGAAGGTTGGTAATTTCTTCGTCAACTCTTACCTTTTCAGCTACGGATACTGATGTATTTTCTCTTAAAAATTCAATCTTTAAAGGCCTGCAATACCTGGTTGAGCTTGGACGAGGATTTTGCCATATTATTTTTGCACCAGATACTAAGCGCAGTGGAACTAGGCAAGTAAGAAAAACAGCGGAATCATCTGCGTTCAGTCCATGAAAGGCTTGCTTATATGAGCTGTGCCCAGAACTACCATCAAAGCCCCATTTAGAGAACAAGCACACATTTTGCAACTCTTCGGTACTTAGTGTTTCAATCACGTCTTTTTGGACAGTTATCAAACGCTTAACTGTTAGGTTTAGCAAACTTTGCAAATCTGTACTCACAGAAGTCTCCGAAACACTCATAAATTCGGGATTGGGATAGCAGTTTTTTTTGCACTCCTGAACTATTTTGTAAGAAGGAAATACTTCTTCCTTTAAAAACTTTATCTGGCTATCCAATCCTTGGCAACCTGACGTCCTCATTATATTGTAAAGTTCTTGCCTCGTTACCGATAATGTTTTGGATGTTGTTCGGCCTAAGAAGTTTCAAAAATATTAAAACTCTGGCCAAAAACATGTATTTTCAGAACATGACGTCACCAACAAAAACGAACGCTACACACAGGGGAGCAAAATGTAGCAAGAAAATTTAACATATTCTGAAATAAGACAAACCACAGAACAAAATGACGTATAGATCACATTGGGATTTCACGGGAAACACAACTTTTCGCATAACGATATAAAAAAAATGCAAAAAAAATACACATTTTTTCCTTTTTTTTTTATTTTTAACTACAAATTAAAACAACAAGAACATATTTTTCTCAAAAAAATTAACATATAAAAACGCACCTGAGCTTACTGATTCCATTCCAATAAATTAAATTTAATTCACGTAATAAACAAACAAAAAAATACACAATTTACTAAAACAACACAAAGCGGTAAAAAGAGGTCTGCACTCAACGCAAAACGTGAACTTACTCTTCAATTGTGACGATCTCTACTAGATCACGTGATGCAAATAAACTTTTTATGTCTCATTTCTAATTCTCTGTTATATCTTGGAGAGAAATAGAACGGTTATTTAAAATAAAGCTCAACTTCATAATTTGATTAAATGCCAGCTTTTTTGGATTTTGCCCCATTGTGCGACGTCGATTCTCAGGAATGAATGAGATTTTGAGTAATTTTGGGATTTCGTTGTGATGAAAGGTCGTGTGTTCATCAGGCAAAGGATGTGCGATATGAGGGCTTGAATATTAGACGGGCATAGGAGTTCCATCACCTATTCCAGTACCTACATAAATTGAAATTGAATTTTCTTTGTTTTAAATAAGATGATATTTCCAGTATTTACACAGAGAAAGATTCACAAGCTTTCAGGTGGTATGTAGGTAGGTAGTTTAGAAAATCGTTATCAATTTGGAAAACTCGTAAAATCACAATAAACCATATTTATTCCAAAATGACATTACTCGCACCCATCTTTTGGCTTAGTTTTGTTTTTATATGGGTGCCTCGAAACAATAAAGGATAAATCCCCGGGGGATCTATTAATATAATTACTAACATTTGCTTATAGTTAAAGACATTCCAATAGATCCTATCATAATCCTTTAGGTTTTATATGGGAAAGACTATAAAAACACAATCTGGTTCAATCTGCTCATTTACGACATTTTACTGTTAAACAAAAAAAAATCAATACAAACAATTTTATCACAAAAGGAGCTGTTTATGGTTCGGAAAAAAGGGCGTAGTTTTATAGGAGAATGTCCTTGAAAGTAAACTTTAGTCATTTAATTTAGGCATTATTAAATGATTTAAGGGTATTTTATTAGTTGCTCTAAGACTGTTTATTTAGCGAATAGTGGGTTGTAAAACCGTTTCATGTGAATGGACATGATAACGTCACATTGAAGCAATACTTTGCTGAATTCAAATTCGGTCTTATAATTTCTTATCATGACATCATGTCTGATTTATAAACACTACTATAAGACTGATTAAATTCAATATAAATAATAAATGTTGAATAAAAGCATTTTAAGTTAAATAGCACGTTCTGAAATTGCTTGAAACTTAAGCACCTGCATATTAAGTTTAAAAAAAAATGTATGACGAATTTTTGTTAAATAAATCTTTCGATCTTTAAATTACATTTTTAAGCTAAGGTTATATTTTTTTAACTTAATACACTTTTTTTGTCAGAACAATTCTTAAACCACATATATCATTATTGTGTTATTAAAGCAGACAGTCTAAGGATAGGACCATCATTAAGATCATCTGTATCACATCAAAATAATGTCTGAGAAAAATGTATTACCATTTATTTTGAAAAGTCTAATAAAAAGTAGAAGTCAAATACAGTTGCCTTGTGGAACTCCAGATAAGAACGTTAATTATTCTGAAGATAGAGTATTGCATATTAATCATTATTGGTTATCAGGACCAATATCCAGATGTGCATAATGTATGTAAATATTTTACTTCCAAAGAAACCATTAATGGGAAAATCTATTAAACTTCTTATTTACCAAAGTGACATTAAAAATCGAAATGTTATTTTTTTATATTATCACTTTTTAATGGTTGTAATAAACATTTTTTTGTTCATACTCGTACATTTTAATCCGACATTTTCGACTGAATTTTCGATGGCTTTTTGACATCCATCAAAGAATAACTGTCAACTGAGTTATTTAAAAAAAAAAATTATTTCAACAGTACGACGGAACGATGTTCGAAAAAGTCGAATTATTAAATTAAATAAATTTTCAACATTTCAATTTTTACTCCTGGAAGTTTACCAAAATAGTAGCCATTTCAAAAATCTACGATACGTTTTTTCAAAAGCAAAAATACAAAAAATTGTAAAGTTTTAATTTTCTGTTTTGGTGGAATATATGGTAAGTCTCATTGGACTTATAGATAAGTAAAATATTAATTGGCTAAATTAAACATATGTTAGCTTCAAATTTTCTTATTCTGCCCCCAGAAGCAAGAATTCAATTAAAATTGTATGGTGTTCCTCAAGGATGTTACTTTGGGCCATTATTGTTTATAATGTTCTCTAATGATGTGCAAATCTACTTGAACTGCAAATTAAAAATAAAAGATGACTTAGACACATAAACCTCGTCCATTTTAATTGAAATCATCTCTCAGTGTTCACTTAACTCAAGCTATATTTACTAACACAACCAAAAATGTATTTAATTAGTTCGAGGCTTCGTTAAGTTGGACTTATCTGAACCCATATTGCCCTTCAAAGGTAACCACATCAAAGCAATCTATTAAATTAGTTAAGCGCCAAAGTTGAACACTCAAACCTACAGAAGTTTTTTTTTTATAATGGACATCCATTAGGTACTCACTCATGGATAAAAAAAAAGTGATTTAAAAAGTGAAATATCTATAACAGCACATAATTTTTCTAACACCATCAAAATCACCTGCAGCTTAAAATTCTAAAACATCACCATTCATTTAATTCTCACTTTGAAATTGAGATACTAATAAAATTGATTTTTTAACAGCTAATTAAATGAATTTAGGAAGAAAAAAAAATATGTACATACATAAAATCAAGTGGTTTATTGGTTTATTCACACTTATAATAGATTGAACACATATTACATGTAGTGGAGAATTGAATTTCTCTTGTACCTAATTGAACTAATTAAAGCCGTTTGTTGTTATTCCAAAGTGGATTGAAGTATCCTACATCGTCCCACTCGGTCTAAATTTATTTGATATCATTATTTTATATATGTACATATGTATGCACATAATATAGTTTGATCTGATGTGAATAGCCAATGGATTGAATTCAATTTAAAAATGGTGGTGTTTAGTTCCTCTATCGGAAAAGCACTTTCAATGTCACTTAATTCAATACCCCAAAAATGTCAAATAAATTAATTGATTGATTGTTAGAAGCTATTAAAATAAAAATTGGACAACTTACTGACACGAATTCTTCAGTTTCGGTATTCGAAGTGAAATTGTTTAAAAAAAATTCAAAAATTATTAAAATTGGCGGCTTTGTTTTACGATAAACTTACGACAATTAACTGCGGTTTTCGTGTTTCAAGTTTTTCTTCGATTCAAACGATTTTTAGAACTGGCAATGCTAATTTGACAATCAACATAGCACTAGAAATGAAGTATCCATAATTTGATACGGATTTCGTTGAAAGAGCTCGACTTTGTCACTACTTTTATTGGGCGCCATTTACCCAATATAAATTTCTTAACATATTCTCTTTGTACTTAAAGATTCAATTTAAAAAAACAAGAGTTTTTAAAGAAAAACTACTCAGCCTTCTATTTATTAAATCTTGTCATCATTTCGGGACACCCTTTATGTTTTATGCTATCAACATGATGATAGCTTTTTTTAGCGATGACGACTTCCATATAAATCAATTTGAAATACCAACACAAAATTGCTCATAACAAAACTAATGTAATTTTATGTGAAATGTGAATCTTGGATCAAATTTCACCATCAGCACACAAAAAAAAAAAAGGAAAATAAATCAATGCTCTCATGCCTTTCAAAATGTCAGATCTCATGTGTCAAATAAAAATCAACGTTTTCAGCTTCCATTTTTAGACTATTGCGGCAGTGAACTTTTTAAGCTTTTTAAGTCATATCACTGAACTTAACACGTATACATTATATAATATGTATGTATTTGGTGTTTTATTTGAGTTATTATGTGGTTTTATCGTTTTTGAGTGAAACTGTTTTTATTTTACTCTCATGTTTCGTGGTAAAAATTTAATCCATTTTATATTTGAAGAACAAATATGTATATCTACTATTAGTCGACTTGAAAGAGTTTAATTTGCTTTTGTTGTACATTTTTAATTAAATGTTAATATTTCAGTCAAATTATAGGAACATTAGATGCGAAATACAGAGAAGATACTTAAGCAGTTCTTTCAACTCTCCTACTAGTAATTTAAAATTATTTTACCTCTCAATAGATATAATATAATTTAATTTAAATTATTTTTTTGGTTTTTGTCTGAAATTTGTTAGCTTTAATTTGTGTTTAAAAAACTCTTTTTTTAAGACAATTTTAATATTTTAATCATAAAACCGTATTTTCTATACCTCGCATTGGGCGCCAATTATCAACATCATTTGAATTCTTATAAATATTGATGATTCCGTTTTTTAATGTTTTATAAGATAAAGAAAAGGTCTTGAAATAGCTTAACTAACAATTTAATTGTTACCTTTTATTGTACGTCACAGTAACAAATTTGTTTCAAAAATTGTCAAGAGTATAAGAAAACACAAATACAAAAATGAAGACCTGGTTTGGCATGCCTATGAGTCCTATTATTATAAAATGATTGTATCAAAAACAAAATTTTTTGATTATTTTTGAAAGAAATGGTTTTTAAATTCAAAAAGTTCTTATTTTCTACTAAAAAACTCATATTTCCACATTTTTGTATTTGTTATATTTACAATTACGATGACAGTTTTTAAGGTCATCAGTGGGTTTTGTTCTACAAAACTTTTGTAAAATTAATGAATAAACTGATAAAATTGAATTGTTGGTACTTTAAAAATTATTTTGTAGTTTCAAGTTTAGTTTTTTAAAAACAAGTCAACGGAGCTAGTTTTTTCAATGTATTACGTTACAAAAGATTTGACTTAGATAAACAGGCTAAGGAAAATTTTGTGGTACCATTAGCTTAATAAAGTATTTGAGCCACAATTGTGGGGATGTACAAAATATGTTTTCTCCTTCAATATTTTCGATCAAATTGTTTTTGAAAATTGAAAATATTTTCTATCAATCTTTAGACTATTGAATCGTCATTCCGTTCCATTGGTAACATCACTTGAAATTTGCAACATTTTATGTAGTTGCGGATTAAACTCTTTTTGAATAACTTTATAGTTGCCAAACACAGTGAGTTCCTCAAGGCAGTCTACTAGGACCATGATTTTTATCTTAATAATAAATGATATATCCTTCAATGTGCAACACTTTAGAATTTGAACTAGTTTTCAGTTTTACAAGACTGAGCACAAAATTGATTAGATAAAACCAATTAATTTCTATGGCTTACAAAAATTCAAGGTTAGACAAATTTTAGCCTAGAACCGCTCTCAAAAATAGAATCTTAATCAACCCAGGTATATGAATTTTACAAACAAATATTAAGCGATTTAGAATGTGCTAACTTTTTGTATAGTTCAATTATATATTTAAATGCATACATATATGTGTGTTCTTTTAGTGTTCTTTGCAAAAAGGGCACAAGTGTAAATAAAACAACTGTTTCAATATTTATAAATTTGCCAAATTCATACATACTCGAACTCAACCAAAACTGTATATGTACTCTCGAAAGAGTCGAATTTCGAAAGATTACGTTTTCTAAGAATAATTTAGTTTTAATTCTCTGTGCGAACAATTTTGTTTAAAATATGCTTTTTGAATTTAAATACCTAAGGGCATTCGTATTCAGCGAAAAGTTTAATTAAGTTAATTTATAAAGAAAGGAAGTAACATACGTTTCATAATAATGTTTTGCAGAATTACACAATACGCTTCTTAAAATAACATAGGAATTTTCAAAGTTCACAACCATTGCTACCTTCTGATCTTCTCTCTGTATAGATGTTTGTGTGTGTGTGCATTGAGGAGGACATTTTTATATTATTACAACATATTACAATCTTTGTGTTCCTCAAGGTGTGCGAAAACCATCATGTTATGTCACAAGGAAAATTCCTTAAGTCTCTCACTTTATATGCTTACTTATAGTCGTGACAATCTTGAGAAAGATTTTCGTAAAAGAATTCTTCTGAGATTTCAACCACCCTCTAGCCCCTATCCCCTAGCCCTTCCCTCCGCTTAACATCCCTTTTCACATATTCATACATATACATATATATGCATACATATGGAAGAATACACGAATAATGTAATGAAAATTAATGTGTATGCCAATTAACGCGTGACAACAAATTTGTTCTAATTTTCCCTTTGAGGATATGTATGTTTGTAGGAATAGGTATGTAGGTGTGTAAGGAAATGATTACGTGATATGTTGTGTACTTAATGTCATATAATATAGATTCAAGACATACACACACACAAGTTGGCTGATAATAGAGTAACTAAGCTTCTTTACATCATTGAAGTTAATTTCCAGCTGCCAAGAGATTATACGAAATAGAAAAAAAAAAGTTTTATTTAACATGTGGGAATATATGCCTAATTAAGAATCCTTTAGATCGATATAAATTAAGAATTAAAAAAAAGGCTTAAATGTTCCCATAAAAGAGTGAGTTATATCAATGGTTGAATAAATATTCGGCAGAATTAAATCAGCTTTGAGTTTAATTAATAATGTGTTCGAAATTTAACTACACACATTAAAAATTGAATATAGAAATAGAAAGATTTTATATTGGGCGCCATTTAGAAAGAAGCAATGTGAAGTTTAAGATATTAAAACGAGTCCCAAATCGAAAATTTGTTCCTGGTAAATTAAAACACTTTGACTCAAATTAGTAATGGATATTATATTACATTTTTATACCTTCGCACATAATTCAGTGGAGAATGAACACTGCAGAAGTGCAGACTGCATCCTTTTAGATGATACAACTTTGTAAAAATAAAGATCACACAAAACAAATGCTGACTTGAAATGGTTCGGCATTGTTCTACTAACTGTCATTACCCGCATTACATTATAAGTAGTTTACAGTACTTTGTTTAAAATTTGACACAAGGCTTGATAGATTTAAACAGTACCAGTGAAAAATGTCACTTGCTACGAAATGACGGAAGAGGACGATTTAATTCAGAATGTGAGCGACTTATTTTAATGGAATATTCGTTAAGTCAAAGGGACGAAGAGACCAGTTCAAAAATACAGTTGGTTCCTCAAGGAAGTCACTTGACTTACTAACAACTGTAAAGATTTTTAAAAATTCTGTGTTCCATTATTCAAATTGATTGTAAGAACTTAATTTCTATGGTCTTCAAAAAATTCAAGGCTATGCACATTTTTCAACTTGAAAGAAAATAGTATCTTTAATATTTTTGATTCAAGATTCTCTTTATGCTACTGACTCAATTTCAAACTAAGATAAGTTCTCGCAGAACAGAAATTATTTTTCTTCAAATTAAATTTGCAAAAAGCCTTTTTCTGTCGTTCATTCATTCACGATGAATTGCCAAACCGTACTGAACAATAATGACATTCTCAACTGTCAAACCCTAGAAAATAAGAATCCACAATTCTCATGCAGCTAAAAAAATACCCTATATCAACAAAAAGCAGTTAGTGGAAAAGAGAAGTGATAGTCATTTTCATTTTCATTTAAAATTTAATTTTATTTGTCATTTATTTAATGTGATGATTTAAGGATCAGTTTTTCTATGATTTATTTATTTTGAAAAGTTGTGTGGTAATTTTTTCTATGAATTTAAATATTTTTTAAAATAAACTGAAAAAGAACATTACTCATCCAGCAGTTGAAGCTGTTCTCTTTTTTAATGAAGTACAACGTCCACAAAGATCAATAAGTATAACATCTATTTTTAAGGGAAAAAACAAAAAGTGTCAGATTAAGTTAAGTTCCCAGAATTTCTACGGCCTTGAAATCCAATGCCTAGAAAATGATCTATAAATCATACATTGATAATACATTATAAATAAAGAAGCCTTTAGTGTTTTTTTTTTTCATAGAAAAAAAAAAACAGAAATATTTTTTAAATTATTCTCGACAAAATCCTGGAGGTTAAGATATTAACACAACAACATAAAAAAAAAAAAACAAAAAAATGTGTAACCCCATATTTTGTTCAACTCTTAGTGCCTTGAATGCGGCCCTGAATACACAAACAATACAATACAAAATACAAAAATATCTGACGGATTAAGGATGAAGATTAGGCCGACCATTCACCGTCGCGTCGTCTTCGTCGGTCGGTCGTAGTCTGCTCAGACAGGGAAACACAAATATCCGAACCCAACAATGGGAACCTAGATACCCCCATTACAATACAAAAATTGTAACAATAAATGGCTTTGATCTGTGTGATCTCTTTCGAATGGTTCATAAGTGTCGGTGACGGTGATGGTGATGGTGACCTATCCCCTGCCTCTAGGGAACAATAATAATGAACGTCGAAGTGAAAAGCGACGATGACGATCTGTACCGCCCGATCATGATAACCACGACGAGCGACGACGGTTTTGTTACACTCCATAGCTCAGTTTCGGTTCCAACACAAACAAATGACAATCACTCCTGAATTACCATTTGAAAGTGAGGCAGCCCCTGTGGATTTGGATATAGTCGTGGACCTTTTGTTGTTGTTGTTGTTGGAATTGGAACTATACCTTCCCTTTATAATAAACGAGCCAGCGGACTACAATAATAGCCAAACGAAAACGATGAGATCGGATGGAAAGAATGCTGAATGGTGACGCTGGTGACGCTGAGGCTTAGTCTAAGGCTGATAGCTGATACTGTATACTGAACTGACGCTGCCACTGAGGCTGTCAACTGAGCTTGAAAATTCTCACTCAATGTCAGTTAATAAATTGTAAGGGATATACATGCCATACATGCTCACGAATGCGGTATACCCTATTGTTGTGATGGAATGTACAAATGGTTTGTTGTGTGTTTTTGTTGCGCCCTCAAAAGGCGTGATAATGTCTTTTTAAAAGAATTATGAATCCCAAGACTGCCTCCACTCAAAATTCTATGCAACGCACCGTCCGTCCGTTCGTCGTCGTCACATCGTCGTCGGTCGTCACCATAACCATTGGCGACACCGTACGTCGGTCGCACCGCGCCGCCACTGTCGAACGAGCACAAACGGATTGTGGAACACAATGGGACCCTATAGTATATGGTGTCATTGAGCTCTTCACGCTGACACCTTGAAGCTGTAACTGTGTAACGAAACGAACCAGAACCGCGGCGCGATGCATCGGCAGCGGAGTACCACACTGGCCTGAGCCTGGAGTGGAGTGCCCGTGCCTGCGTAAAATGATATTTTCCTCACTCCGCTTCGGGTATCGGGCTTTGCGGTCGTGGCCAGTTTTACAACTAAATTTCGTCAATGCTAATGATAATAAATTCCTTAAGTGGGCAATAACAAAATCGTTTATTATGGATAGGTAACTCCCAGTGTGACATCGACATGACAACGCGGACAAAACGCTCGCCTCGCGCATATGCTATGCAATGCATGCCATACGGTCTGAGCCAGAGACAAGTTGTCAATTTTTATATTTATTTTTTGTTGTTGTTGTTTTAAGAAAATCTGCTGTTATGCTAGCTGGTGGTGGAGTGGTGCGGTTTGGTGGTACGCTGCAAGTACGGTGACGGTGACGGTGACGGTGAGTGAGTGGTGTGGCTCGAATGTGGAATGGAACAGACCCCTTAAGGGGTTTCTCGCATTCACTGAGCAAATGACGATGCATAATGCATAACCATCCAACACCATAAACTAACCGAAACGACACCGAAATCCACATACGAAACAGAAACACAAACACAACACAACCAACACCAAAACACCAACGACGTGTAGTGCAGCATGCAGCAGTGCATTGCATAGTCAGTGGGGCCTAATTGGGTTTTGAGGGGTTCCAAGGGAGAGGGCTGAATTGGTACTTACCTCAAAATGTTTATAATTTATTTTAAAGGACTTTAGTTACGAGAATCGTGAATGGCCGGGCTGCTGCAACATTGGTGCATTTTGACAGCTAAGTCAACCATGTCGTTTGCAGTTTTATTCAATTTGAATAAAAGGATTTCGCACTAACTGGCAAAAATGCGCTCTCATTAAATTTGTTTTCATTTTCGTTTTCATCTTAATTTTCATTTTCACTAATCGGGAAATAATGTTTTGGCTTTCGAGAGAAAACCGCATAATCAAAAACAAAAACAAAAACAAGGTTTCGAAAGTTTCGGACGACAGTTTTGTTTTCGAAGGTAGAAATTGACAGACAATTATTTTTAAATTTATATCAACTTGTTTATATGGTTGCATAGAGTTGAAAGAACAAAAACAAGGATATGTTGTAAGGATGTCAACAAATTAAGCACAGGGAGTTAGATGTTTGAATAGAATAGAATTAAATTAACAAAATTAAGAGGAACTGGGAAACTTTGCGCTAGAGGAGCGAACATGACTAAATGATTATAATTTATAACTAAAGTTCATATAGTTCCACAAAACAGTTTGTTCAAATTTTAGCCATTTTGAAAATATTTGAGTTTTGTGTCAGGAAACTAGCGATTTGTATATAAAAATGTAAAAGAAAGGGTATGTACAATTTTGATTGGATAAGGGGTTTGATAAAGTTTGATGTTTGGAACTTATAATAGTGTTAAATTACCCAAGGCTTACATCCAAAGATTGGTAACTAGGGCTAATTTGACTATGAAACGAAATAAGCCTCAGTTTTGAGACACAACTACGTAACTTAACATTCTGAATAAAAATTATCCGCCAGTCCCTGCAGTCATTTTGGGTTTGATTATTTCAGAACACGAAATATCTCTTAATAAAAATTAATTGTAATTTAATCATACGCCTTAAAATTTCATTGAACGATATCTTACTTAAACTATCCATGAGATCAATAACGAGATGGGACTTATTGTATGACATCGAGAAGTGACGGAAATTTTTCGATTTCAACGAAATCGAGACTAACTAAAATATATATTTATATGTATTTGTATAATGTATATATACTATACATTTAAAAAAATGGTTATACTTATTTCTTAAATTTTATTTCTAAAATGTAACAGCAATAGAAATAGATCTTTGAAAAAACATTTGTTAAAGTCTGAATTTTTAAAATGTATCAATTATGCAATAAAATGATGAACTTCTAGATCAATTGATTTCGCACCCACGTCCAAAACAATCTTAGAAGATCGATTGGGAGCAACATAAGTTTCCTGATAATTAAATCAAATTTTTGAAAAAAATATCACTAAAAAATTAACATTTAAAAAACATATGTATTTTTAACAAAAATATCAAATTATGCAACATTTAGGGTTTTTCAACTTATTTTAAAATATGTAATGGGTGATTTTTTAAGAGGTTTAGAACTTAAAAAAAAAACACAAAAAATTCGAAAAAAATGAATGAAATATTTATTTGAATCGATAGTTTGAACCTTGCAATTTAATGTTTAAAGATAATTTTATGCAAATGTTGACCGCGGCTGCGTCTCAGGTAGCCCATCCGCTGAGTCCAATTTTTGCATACTCTTTCACACATATCGGCCGGTATCTCACGAATGAATGCATGGATGTTGGCTTCCAGTGCGTCAATCGAAGCGGGCTTGTCCCTATAGACATTAGCCTTGACATACCCCCACAAACCCCACAAAAAATAGGCGGCCAATTGACCGGCCCGAAACGTGAAATTAACTGTTCACCAAACTCGCCTCGCAATTGCGCCATTGTTTCGCGTGCTGTGTGGCATGTGGCACCGTCTTGTTGAAACCACATATCATGCAAGTCAAGAACTTCCATTTCGGGCAAAAAAAAGTTTGTTATCATCGCTCGGTAGCGTTCACCATTGACAGTAACGCTGCGATTCGCATCATCTTTGAAGAAATATGGCCCAATAATGCCGCCGGCCCATAAACCGCACCAAACAGTGGCTTTTTCGGGATGCATTGGTAGCTGTTGCAATGCTTCTGGCTGATCTTCACTCCAAATGCGGCAATTTTGCTTATTTACGTACCCATTCAACCAAAAATGAGCCTCATCGCTGAACACAATTTTTCGATGAACATTTCGAACCGAGCACGAATTTTGATAGTAAAATTCAATAATTTGCCAGCGTTGTTCATTTGTAACACGATCCATGGTTAAATTGCAAACCAAACTGAAGCTGTTTGACAGTGACACAAGGTACTAAACACACGTCAGCTGTCAAAACCAGTGTTGCCAAAACCAAACCAGCTAAAAAATCACCCGTTACATATGTGTGTGTAGCTGAGCTAAGCCTAGTTTAATATTATCTTATAGTTAATACTAAACTCCTTACTTAAAACATATTTAAATATAATAGTTAGTTAGCCGATTAAAACCAATTTTGTTCCTTACCTATTCAAATATTTAAAACTGAACATTTTACAGTTTTTGTGTAAATATCACTTTACATTTTGTCGCTTGAAACATAAACAATCATGAACTTAGTAAAAATCCTTGTTTTTAAAAATTAAAAGTTATAGACTAGTGCCATTTTGTCATTTACTACATTTTTAATATTTCATATTTCTTTAAATGCAAAACGACACTTACGCCTCCTAGTTGTGAGATTAACATTTATAGCAGTTTGATAGAAAAACAATATTACTTTCTTGCAATTCGTTCTGTTTCAAAAAAACTATTGTATTTTAAGTCCAATTAATTTCCTTAACCAATTTTAAGTCATCAATCATTTTCATTTCCATTTACGAGTCTATCTATTTTTGTTCTTTTTTCTCAAACTGAATTAATTCCCAAAATCTTCATCAATATGAGCAAAATCGTGCGACACAATCGGGCATTTGATTTTCCCTTCACGTGCAGCAGTCCAAAATTACGCCCCTTATCGAAAACCCTACTCCACTCTCTCCGCCTCTCACACATCGATGGTGTTTTGCAATTAAAACTTTGGTGATAAAACGACAACAAACTATTTGGACATTCATAAAAACTGACAGCTTAGATGCACAGATATGTATTTATTACCCCTCGATCCCTGAGCCCTTAACACTGGGACTGAATCGATGCGATACACAAAAAGATAGACGATATTAGGTGTGGCATTCGATATGTCGATTAGCATCTACATGCATATACATATACATATATGTAAAATGTTAACGTTAATACTTCCATATTTGATTAACACATCGGAAAAGCGTAGGCAGGTATATAATACCTAATGCGTTGTGATCTGTGATGCCTTTGATCCCGTGAAGAACCAGAAAAAATTATCTAAACAAAATAAAAAACAACAAGAGATTCGAAACGTCAATGTTGATGATGATGAATGGTGGCAACTAGCTGAGCGCCACAATGCGAGGCATCTATTCCGTTCCGATACGCCGAGGCCCCAACCCCATTTCCATTTCCATCATCTCTACTTCTGTCACTATGCAGATGACGAAGTCTGACGAGAACGACGACGACGACGACGAAGAGCGACGAGCTGCTAGCTATGAGCGACAAGCGACGTCGACTCTGTGATAAACATCTCGAAGTGGGTTGGCCGATCAACCAGGAACGGGAACGGGAACGCAAACGAGAACGCAACGGTCCGACAAGTCTAATTAAATGAATAAAAGTATTTTTATTTTCGTTCAGCTATGCCGGGGAATTCGGTTCTGAAATTCCTTCAAGTCGGCTCCTATACTCGTCGAACGTCTTCCTCCCGTTCCTCACTCATTGCGTGATGCTGCGTGATGGTTTTTATAAGTGGCCACTTTACGAGACGCATTGTTCAAGTTCAAGAAAAAAAAAAAAAATAAACTCAAAAATAAAAAAGACCAAAAGTCACATCCAAGTGATTGTTGATAATTTGGTCGTTAAAAATGCCTTTCGGAATGATTTGTCCACTTGAAATGTGAGGAAGGAGGTCAATAGCTAATCGAGTGTAATGTAAACATGGTGTAAAGTCGTTTCACTAGCCGTACAATAAATTGTATTTCAAGAGGTTCTTAATTTTGTTTTTTTTTTTTTTTTTGAACGTTAGGAGTAGGGGTCAGTGTAACGACGCCGAACCTAATCAAGACGAGTATCTTTTTTATTTTTTATATTTGTGTGTGTTGTTCTTAAGGAAGTTCTCAATTTATTTTGTTGCTTCGATTTACACAAAGTTAAGAAAAAAAAAAAAAAAAACAAAATGAGACGAGAACATTCTACTTTTGAAGAAAAAGTTTAAGCGACATGCGGTAGGTAGAAGTACCTACATTATAGCAAAGCTATGTAATGTTACCTAACCTAACCTATATACTCGTATAAGGTACATTCTGGCAGCATGACTTGCTTTCCTGCCATCACTTCCCAGGGAGAATAGGAAGTTTTGTAAAAATATATTCTCATGGGTAAAATCTACTCAAGCTGAATTTATAAACAGGTACCTAGGTACGTGTGATTTGGCCACTACGACGGGGAATACTCCCTGGAAGTTCGTTCCCTGATTGCTTTGCAAACTCCTGCCTTCTGGTTCTATACATACATATGTATATCTTTTGCTCTATGTTGTATTCCATGGTGTGTCTCTTTCTTTTTTGTTAAGTTACAATATGAGTTGAGTATAGTTGCATTAAAGGCATGTTCAAAATTCGCAGAAAAAATTAACTAGGTGGATTGTATTAGCTAAGAAGAGGACCGGGTTTATGTTGAAATAGAATGAATCAAGCTTTATGTCAGTTATCAACAAGAAGTTCTGTTGCAAACTATTTTTAATCCATCCATCTAAATGTCCAAATGGAAATTATGGTCCCAATTATTTTTCTAAAACTGGTTCGGGCGATTTCCACAAATCTTCAACTTCTGATAATGTCACGAGAAAGAGATCTTAAATCTTAAAGAATGTCAATCCCACAATCCCATCTTTCTATAATCCCAAAGAAATTCGAGCCATAAAAAGTGGTTACAATTATTGATCTGCAAAACCAGTCGTCCAAAATGTACTCATCAAATGTCGCAGAGTCAGTTCAAAGCCACAGACACTAACAGCATGACTAGAGCAATCTTTTAATAGTTATACGATCCTTTTAGAAAATCTTTTGTCCACCTATATAAGCCCATGTTAAAATTGGAAATATTTATATATTAAATTTTACAAGAAAAGAAAAATAAGTGAGAAAAATAATTCAACCGGTAAAATAACAAGTCACAAAACAAGTTAAAATAAAAAAGACTGGCTTGCCAAAATTAATCAATTGCGATTCAATAGAACTTCACATCGTCTTATAATTAAAAAAAAAAAAAAATGTTCCACATACGCCACCGTTGACATTCAAATAAAGTCCTTATTCCGGATGATTATGATATGCTGGAACTTTTATTTTCACAAAATATGTTATAACACAGTTGTGTAGTCTTATAGCAATCTCAACAACAGGGTCTTTCATTTAGTGCTTCATAACTTTAATGTTTAACGAAAGAAAAGAACACGTAGCAAATGGGTAATATTTCATCAACACTCTTTATTCCTTTCTGGAAATAGCATTGCCATAAAAGTAGAACTGAAATTGACTGATGACAGGGTTTTGTTTGTGAGGAAACCTTTCTCCTGAAGATGGCCAAAACCACATGATGTGTCTGTCCATGATGCATTCCAAATGAAGTTGAAGAATCGCTGACGTTGAAAGCCAAAAATCTATAGTGACTTTTCGAGATCCATCAGAACCTCTTAGAATTCATGTGGAGTATGGTGTCATCCCAAATACATTAATTTATTTTACTGACCCAACCATTCATCTAAAAAGTGGAGTCATCGCTAAATATGATTTTCCGATAAAAATTAAATCCACTTTTCAATTGATTTTTAGCAGACCTTTTTATTTATTCAAAGCATCGGAAAAAAAAAACGAAAATAGTGGCAGGAATACAAGACCTGTTCATGTGACCTTTTCCAATTTTTTGGCTCCATTCAATACTCGTAAGTCAGCTTATATAGCAGGGGTTGACTTAACTGGCACATGTTCCTAGAATGGGGGAGCAAGAGCTTATTATTACTGCAGTAAAAACTGTGTGAGATTTAAATTCATTATAAATATAGGGTAAACAAGAAGGGGAGGCTCGTTGGGAATTTTTTTTGTTTTTGTTTTTTGCTTTTTTGAAATATACCATAGCTTTAAAATCAAATCCTAGATGAAGCGAAAACTCCCAAAGAGCGAGATATTTAATGAATTGGAACGTAATATAAGAAGGCTTATATTTTAGTACCCATTCTCAACACACACACACTTACATTATACTCATATACTCGTACCTTGACTCCCTTAAGGTTCTGATAGGATTCCTCTTATGTCTATAAAACGCACGTCTAAGGACAACATCGGACGTGAGGTCTTCTCTAACACTGTATAGGAGAGTATGTGTAGGTATATCCACCTAATGCCTATATCGAATATAATATTTAGTCGTTTTTATGTTTGTTGTTGTTGTTTTGTTTTGCTTATAAAAAATATTGAATTTGTAATGATTTTTAGGACTTAAATTGAATTTTAAAACTGAAGTTTGAGATTTTGCAAAAAAAAAAATAATTCGGCAAAATTTTGCGTGGCACGATGCAAAAGCAAAAGCAAAGCAATCATTGAAATTGCTTTTGCAAAATCCAACCGCAAAATTTTATGAAAATATGGCAAATTGAGTTGAAAATTTTTTAGGTGTTACTTTGGAGAGAAGAACGTTAAAACAAATTGACATCATCTCTGTAGAATAGCTTCTGTCAATTTGTGGAGAAAATTCTGTTTCGTGAATTCGGGTTGGGGGGTTCAGATACCTCGCTACTTATAGCCATTGTATAATACCGTCGAACGTCCTTAAAACAACACTCAAGCAGGCAGTCAGTCAGGCAGTCAGACAGGATGGGGCATAAGAATTTCTATTCAGTTGCATTTATGACTTTTAGCTTTTAGGAAAGTTTTGGTCGCCTCTGACCGCAAGTTGTTTGAATGTCGGTGGTGGTGAACTTTTGTAGGTATGTTTAGTTTAAGGTATTGTTATTGGTCCTTTTGCCTCCTGAATATGTTTTGGTGTTGCCTTTGCACAATCTGCTCATGATGTTGCTTCACCCCATATCGTCATCAGTGGGTTACTCTTACAAGAGGAACTTTAAAGTTGCCCAGTTTTACGAGTATATAGTGTAAAGAGGGGTGCGTGCTGAGAGTCAACTTTTCCCACGATAGTTGTCAGCCATAAGGCCCCAATGGAATAAGTCGTTAGATGGAAGTTAGCAAACATTAAGCACGAAGGAAGTTATGTACATATATATATTTTGTTATTTTTTTGTCTTGGCTTCCTATAAAGTTCTGTGGGAAAGTCGCCATCATGGATTTTATTTTTATTGAGTAAATTTTTCGGTTGAGGTCACCAAAGCATAAAGCTGAGCATCAACGAACTTTTATTGCAGTGCTAAATTGAAAATCAAAGGAATCTTCGGAAATAGGAAAATGTATGCACGGATTTCTCGTTGTTTTTTTTTTTTTTTTTTTGATAAGTTTTCGATTTGGCGCATCGGAAATAGATTTAAATGTATGTATTATGATTTGAAAATTGTTTGAACTTTATAATAATAATTCAACTTTTGTAAAAAGTTTAGACAGTGCGTAGAGGTTTTGGGCTAGATAAGTAAGTTTGTCAGAGCTGTTCCATCGTAAATTTATAATTTAATTTAAGCCATGACGATGTTTTTCAATTAGAAGTACACATAGCTCGAAATGCAGCTAGCAACCATCTCCAGCCGAAGTAAACATGGTAAAAATAAGAATTTGGATTTTGTGCATAAAAGTTTCAAGGTCTGAATTGAACTTTGTATTTCCTTCCAATCGAAATTTTTACCAGATTTAGCCTTTCTTGCAAAACAGATTTAATTTAAATTCGAAAATAGGTGGGCATTGTAATAGCTTTTTAAGGGATAAGTCAAGTCTTCCTTAAAGCCTCAAGAATTATCCAGTATTTTTAGCAAAATGTTAAATCTAGATAAAATTGACCAATCCAACGCACAACCACAAAAAACGTTTTCAGTTTTTTTGATGTAAAATTTAAAAAATTAAGACCCTCTTTGCAAACTGAAATAACACACTTATGTATGTATATATGTATGTATACACATTACATACATATGCATACATAGTAGTTAAAATTGTATCAATATATGAAAAGGATCGCAAACACTCTTTCAGATATCTTAAAACTAGTAATAAAGATATTTAATGATCAATTTAGATGAACGCTATAATTTGCACCTTAATCTTGCCCCTTTGCAATTAAGGACCTGAATAGCAGTGAAATAAATCTGATTTTTTATTACTTTTGATTTAATTTTATTGAATATCCCAATCCTTATGAAATGAGTATACAATGTTAGGGTGCTTTAACCAGTTCATTACTTAAGTAGTTAAAGCAGAAGATAATTTATAAGGATAATAAAATATGTGCTGGAGACAGTACAGAGTCCTGAAACACTTGTGTTTATTTTCGTAATATTTACATTGGAAACGATAAAAAAATTGGACTTTAGAAAAGTAATGATTGATTAATTCGTTTAAAGCTGACCAAGTGCCACGAGATGTGACGAGACTTATGCCTATAGTTGTATATTATTCACTGCTGCATAGCCAGCTGCGCAGCCAAAATCTTCCTCAACAAACAACAACAATTTGATTACTGGCGAAAAATAAGCCAGCTAACAAAATGGCGGCTGTGCTGGTGACATGTAGAGTAATGTTTTTGATCATCTTATTCACTTGAATTCTTCACTAGCGTTTGCAGCGAGAATAAACCACAACTCTTGCCTCATTTGGACTTGTCAAAATTGCAACAATATGATCTCCTTTTTTTCAAATGTCACTCAGGAATACGAAAATCGATAAATTTTGATTATTCAGAGCGAAAGATCTAACTTTTCCGGATGATTTTAAATCTTTGGAAGACGTAAAAATGCATAAAAGAAGCTTGACAGTATATGACTTTGAAGGTTAAATAAACAATATTTTAAAATCAATTTAATGTAAGGCCATAAAATTTAGAAACTTTTCATAGGATTTCAAATCACTAAGCAGAATAACCAGTGATAATTCTTGGCCCATTTCTTTTAAAAAAAGAAAAACATTCCATAGTGTGCAGGAATTGATCTGAAACATTTAATGTTCTGGAAAAATTGGCACACAAAATTTTCAATAAATCATTGAAATACTGAAAACTATATTAAAGTTGACCAAAACTCATTTTAGAAACTAAATTTGCTTTGTCAGTTTTATTTTGCCTTGGAAATCAATACAAAATCAACAATCTGTCAATTTCCTCAACCGGTTTTTTAAATCTTATCGGACAATAACACAAGTCCAAAAATGCTTAAAGTTTCAACTACCATCATAACCGTTAAAATACTAACGTGCGTCGCCGCCACTTAAGATCCGCATTAAAATCCTTAATGAATCCTTTTTGGAATGTGTCGCTCGTCATTTCATCTGTCAATGACATAGTATCTATTGACAAAAACGTATTCAATCAAAAATCCTTTTATTTTTTTGTTCTCCGATTTAACATCAAGCATTTCATTAATTTAAGTGTATTTAGAAAACAAACTTGAGACATCACTCAAGAAAGGATTATCATTTTTGAAGGATTACGTCTTCAAAATCTTCAAAGTATTTGAATATTTCGACCTCACTTAACTCAACAAAAAAAAAAGAAAACAGAAGTCCAAAATAAAAAAGGTTAAATCGAAAATACCAAACCAATTCTAAATCATTATTGATCTATTCTTCGCCCCAACAAAATAAAGAAGTAAACAAAAACAACAAAAACAACAACAAAATAAAAACAGCACAAAAGAAAAAAAAAAACATAAATAAGTAATTTGTCAAACCACATCAATAAAAGTCCAGCATTCTTCTCATTATTCGGGTTCTTAAAAGCATAAAAACCAAACCAAACTCAACCCAAGCGAACCGAAACCAATTCAAATTGGCCACAAATTTCATTTCTCCATCACACCACACCATACCGCACTCGCACCCGCACCGCACCGAAGCAAAAAAAATACGAGTTCGTAATATGCGTGGCAGGAAAGAACGCCTTTATTTTTATGCCAGAAAATTGTCTTCTTTGTCTATGTATTTATAATACGGTACAGCAAGTAGTACGAGCATCTGAGGTGGAGACAAGAGATTCGAATTGTATCTATGCATGTATTAAGCCAACCCTGGGGGCTGACATTAAAGAAATTACTTATGAAAATGCTCTTCCTATTATAATGGTTTTGTTGATGTTGAATGTCGACGTTGCCGTTGTTTTGAGGCGCGCTATTTCCAATTCGGATTCGGAGTCGACTTCGACTTCCACTTCGACTTCGGCTTCCTTTTTACTCTTAATAGTGCCTCGAAGCCCCATCTTATATGTTTATATCATTTGAATCCAGGAGCGTAGTAAATCATCAGATTTTAAATATTCATGTTTTCTTAATTTAATATTTACAAAGAAAAATGTGTAAATAATGTTGATACCTACAACTGGAAGATGATCCAGTAAAATTATTTATTAATTTTAAATTTCACTCTACAACATTTTTTTAAATACTCTACAACAAAGTGAATAGAGATTTTTGAACAAGATTGAACAGAAACATAAGTATACGGCTTTTAACAAAACTCAAAAGTAACAACAATGTCAACCCTGTACAATTCACTTTATAGTTGGTCGTGTCGTAGTATTGCCAGGCACTCAAGTTTTTCCGGGACATCCTGGGCTTATGACTAAAGAACAACTGTCAGAACAGAGCAACTTTTTCCTAATAATAAAAGTAATACTATGTAATTCACAAAAACAAATGTCAAATTAAACGAATTTTTTATGTCATTTAAACAAATTATTTACTGCTTTATAATTCAGCCTTAAGACAGAATTTTAATCAATTTTAACAAGGAAATTAATTTTGCAATGTGACAGCTGTCATAAGAGAAGTTTTTTTTTAAATACTGTTATTGGACAGTTTCTTATTTAAAGTAGCCTTCGAACAGTTATTTAAATATATCTCTTTTTGTAATGATATACCTGAACTTTATCAGTTGAAAGATTTTATCTACGTTCAATACAAATTTCTTTCGTTTGACATTAGATGTACCTATCGTAAGAAAAGTCTGGATAATTTCTAAGTTACAAAACCGATTAAATTTATTAAATATAATTGTATAGTTGGACAACTGTCTTAAAATTGTGACAGTTTGGAATGGGCTTAAAAATAAAATCTTAGTCCGTCGGTTTATAGTTAATGGATTATAAAAATGTTACGATTTTTTATTTTTTCTGAGCTGTAAAGTAAAGCCCTGGCTTTCCTAAAAATAAAACAAACTGTACAGTATAAAAGTTGACTGTTGGAAAGAATTACACAATTTTACCAATTGTCAATATTTTTTACTCCGTCACTGATAAAATCTCATGTCAGTGTTAAATAAGTGTATAATTGTTGTTTTAACTACTTTTCAATAGGGTTTTCCTAACCCTGATAGTTTATTATGCAATCATATTGTTGAGGTTGATCTGTCAAAACAGCTGTCATTTGTTCAATCTGTTTTGCCAAATTACCTTGGATATACTCGTATGTATACATACTGCGTTCAACAATGCGAGAAAAAAGATTTTAAAAAATTGACATTTGATATCAGTCAAACTTTTGAAGCTATATACACATGGCTCTCATTAATGAAAAAATAAATGGAAAAACTAGAACGTGTCTGTCACTTTTCCTCCTGTTTTACTCAGCAATGACAACTGAGGGTTGGGAAATAAAAGTCAAAATTCTGTTGTTACAATCTTGCAGACTGTCACTGTCAAAATGAATAATCTTTGAGTATTCCAATGCTTTCTACAAACTGTTATACTTTTCGAAAAGGATGGCAAAGTTTTTGAAATTTTATTTTCCTGAAATAGTTAGGCCTATGTCAATATTTGATATTGGAACGACTGACACTATGCCGCCCCTTGACTATGCGCCTAAACACGTCGTGTACTTCCAACGCGACTCACAACCGATCCTGGACACTATCCTCCCCTTAACCAACTCCCATTGGAGTTGTACGTACATACATATATCCTTCACCATATTTCATCTAATTCTTCGCCTCTTTTATTTATTTTCCAAACAATTTCCCGAAACAAATCTTCTCACTTGGTTCGGGATCTTGGTTCTGTTGTGGAAATGATGATGATGATGATGGTTTTGGTATAAATAAATGTGTGGCTAATAACATCCATCCATCCATCCATCCACGCCCGATGCTGGCGCTGCTGCTACTTCTGGTGCTGCTGCCGCCGCCGCCGCCGTTCGCCACGGTTGTAATGTTGTACGAATATATCTATATACAAATACAATTATTTGAAGAATCTTTCAATTTATTATTGACAAGCAGTGTATGTCCGATTAGATGATATGTATATCTTAGATTCACTAATACTTACATATTTATTTTATGGCTTCGAAAATTACGTTAGAAATCAAAACCACCTATGTAGGTGCACCCATACAACTATACAGGATACTATGGACCAGAAGTTGAGCCAAAAATGTATCAGTGTATTTTTGTGGTGAGGTTTAATTGAAAGTTTTCCATCTAATAGATACTCATATAGTTCGTTATATGGAAGACCATGTAGTGAAGGTTCTAAAAACACCGACAAGTCGGTCTTTGCGTGTCGGGGTCGTCATCGTCGTTATGTTTGGATTGGATCGGAAGAGCCATGTACACATATACACTCGTATCGTAATTGTACGAATATTATACCTTTAGATAGAGTACAACCTCATTTGAACCATATGAACCACCCAACCGAATAAGAATTAAATTTGTTTAGCTAGCCCGCGGCATTGATGTCAATACATGAGAATTAAATTATCCGCTTAGTGTATGGAAGACTATGTATACATTAATGTGGCCGCCACCGCCGCTGGCCGGCCACTTCCACTTCCATTTCCCCACACGGCCCAATGCTGCAGCATCGCATCCACAATACAATCCACATACGCTAGTTTATGGAGCTAGAGTTAGCCTCTATAGCAGAGGGTATAACTCTTATGTACAATATACACCATAATTTGATCCCCACGGAGAGGAGGATGACTTA
Organism: Scaeva pyrastri; assembly: GCA_905146935.1. Lineage (NCBI taxonomy): Eukaryota > Metazoa > Arthropoda > Insecta > Diptera > Syrphidae > Scaeva > Scaeva pyrastri. Next base: position 134,129,917 of record LR989927.1, read on the forward strand.
TGTAGCCCCTACGGCCCGGCCAGAAATCCAGTTTACCATCAGCAGCTTCCACATCATACTCGTATACTCATGGAAGCAGCGCATACTGCCAGCGCTCTAAATTGCTACGCGCTCGCTATAAGGAAGGGTGTATGGGGTCGGTGTTGTGGGTGACGGTTGAAGGCTGACGGGTAAGGGGGAGCCTCAGATACTCGTATGTTGTGTCTGATGCTTTCCTATTTCCCGGGATCCAGGATGGTATCTCTAGCATCATCATCATCAACACCATACAGCCACAGCGCTGCCGCCACCCCACTGCGCTGCGTCCGTCGTCGTCGTCGGTGGGTCGATTCGGGATTCGGGAAGGTGCTCGCATAGTGGCTGTGGCAGCGGGTGTGTTGTATGTTGTATACGCTGTGGTGCGGCAGTAATTTAAAAAATAAAAATAAAAAAAAAAAAAACACATAAAAAGCATCGAAACATTGCCACGTTCACAATAGTGGCGCTTTCCGCTCTACGTGTTGATTGCATACAACACAGTGTTTATATTTGTTAATTTAACGTGAAGGGAAGTATATAATAAATTATGGTTTAGGTGGAAAAAAATATATTCATGACAACAACAACAACAAAAACAGTAACTAAAATATCGCACCATCAACAGGCGTGAGTCTGAAGTGTTATGTTGGATTGTTGCGTTCGGATTGGGATACCTACAACAGCGTTGTTAATCATATCAACCAAGAAGAACGAGAAGCCATCAGAGAGGAGTAGGAGGCAAAGCGAGACCGAGAGCGAGAAACCGAGGCACAGACGTCATATAGATCGGGTTACAAAAACAGAACCGCAAAGCCGATATACCAAACCGACACATGTCACTTTGTAGTAATATCGGATCAGGGGTTCACGGATCAACCTTAAACCTATTTAATGTGCGGTGCGTTGTGTGATGCTGCCCTTTGCCATGCCTTTGCCTATTTGGATGAATATAAGGCTAGGCACGACCGCCGCCGCCGCTCCGCCAATGCCGCTTTAGTTAGTTTGTCGACTTTGTCGACTTTTGTGAATGTTGTGTTGTATGGAGATGTCACTCATTTGTAGTTTGTAGTGCTTCAGTTCAGAGTTCGGAAATGTAATTAATTCTCGTTTCCATAAAATAAGGCGTTCTTCTTCCCATCGAATTTGGATGGCTGGATATATTGTGTTGTTAGTTCTTCGATTCCATATCGTGACAGAATGAGTGGGGTCGTGCGTCGCATCAAGGGTTGTGTGGGTATTAAGCAAGGACCTTTCTTTTCATCAAGGATACCTACTTTTTACTCGAGGAGATTTTCATTTACAAAAACCCTTAAAAACGAATGTGTATTTTGTCGAAATATTGGTAACATGTGTTTCGACTTTCAAACAACTGATTCTGCGGAGCGTTTTTTTCCTGCTGTCAATGGTTTCCAGTAAAATGTATCCTGTTGATATCTTGTTTGTGTATCTCAGACAGAGGCAGATACACTTTTAAGGAACCAGTCAAATAAATTGTAGATATTATTAATTCTTTGATTTTAATCTATTTTCACGAATGCTTTACGATATTTCAACCTGACTCTTCACTGCGAAAATACTCCACAGATGAAATTATAGCACAAGATATGAGTTCCTGATATGCAGTGTTCTAGAAGCAGCTATCCAAGCTGCAAAGGTAAAAAAGAACCTTCTTAAACACATCTGAAAGTGTCTTTACAATGATTATACTTTTGGAAATTAGACATTTCTAAGTAATCCAATGATACATGTGGATTTCGCTAAAGGACTTGAACTTCTCTCTTGGGAATTGGCTAAAGTGAAAAACGATAGAAATGTTGTTCCCATGATTTGGATATCAAAAAGTTCTCTGTCTAACAAAGGTTATTCAACTCAATTCAATTATCAAGGCTGATTGTCAAATTATCTGTAGCCAGCTAGCTTAGTCCTTGTCATTGACTACGAGTAATACTGTGTTCGTCATCTGTGATATGGTCTATCTCAACTGCAACGTCCTTCTTGATCAGAATTGAAGACATTCCAGACCAGTATGAATGTATCCAGCAAGGTAAACTAAAGCCTCCTTAAATACTCATGAAAGACTATTCCCTTGCACAAGGGTTAAAAGTTAGTCTTCGTTAATCGTTCAGGACATAGCAGGGCTTAATCAGGTTATTTCCGTAACCACCTCAAAGTTATAACTTTTTCTATAGTCAGATGTTGTTCTTTGACATGTGAGTTTCTTTCAATTGTTTTTAGAAATATATTAAAGAAATCACGCCTTGTCTTTAACCCTTTTTGACATCAAATTTAGGTATCGGTGAGGTCTTTGAAATGGATGATGGATGATTTGTAATTTGAACTTCCTAAAGCTTTTCCAAGATCTGCTAAATTGATATTCACCTATCAGGTTGTTAACGACTATCTTCAGGTATTGACAAAATTTGGCGATGTTAAAGATATGAAATTGATGCAGCTCGAAAGTTCCCTTTTCCTAATTCTAATTCTGATGACATGATGCATATCTTAATCTTCATCTTCGAAATGTTCTATGACGAAACCTTCTGATTTAGCAACTTTATTTCAATCTTCAGTTCGTCGATGTCGGGTAGAGGGAAATTTTACAATATTCCCGTTCTCATCCCACTGACTGACTTTTGACATTTAATCAAGAGTTAATCTTGATTTCAGCTTTAATTATTAAACTATTTATTGTAAGTGATATATGTCTTCGACAGCGCTGATTAACAATCTATTTCTCTGCACCTATTAATGTATGTATGTGCATATATGTAGAGCTATCAGTAGAATCTCTAAATATAACCAAACCCACAATTATTTACTAAACCACGAGCAACTTCAGCTCAGCTCAGCTCAGCCACCAACCAGTCCCTCACCCAGTAATAAATATGGTAAATGAAAATGACGACGAAAGTACTTTCCTTCGCATTCTCAATCATTTAAGACCATTAATCAATTTAATTTTATTGTGTGAATACAACGAGAGCAGAGCCTGGCCTGTTGTATATTGTACCAGATAAAAGCGAGGGACAACAAACAGACGCTATAAAGTATCTGACAGATACTCGCAAACACATACAGCCAAGCCAAGCCAAGCCAAGCCATAGAGGTTGTCATAGTCACTCTGTGTGTTGGGAATAGGATGAGTATATGTCTATCTTTTATTTAGGTAGAATTCTGCCGCCACACCGCCGCCGCCGCCGCCACATTTAATTTGGGTAACGCAATTATCCATCACACTTTCTCTCTAAATCCCAATATTATACAAACCATTATTCCCGAGACCGAAAGCCGAGATAAACGTGATGGCGCTCCTTTTATTTTTATTATTTCTGTACTTTTTTTTTTTTTGTTTTAATAAAAAGGATTAAAAACTTAAAAGGAAAATTTTGCTGAGTGCCAGTGAAAATCTTTTCAAGTACTCGTACTTCTACTTATATGTTAGATGTACATATATATTGTATCTGGTAGGTAGATATCGCTGGCTGGTGTATCCTCTATATCCTCTATCGTCATTAAGCGCTTAACCCTCTCTATAACTACATTCATACATACCCACATACTATACTCTGCCTGCCTGGAATTTTATGTAGCCGATGTAGCTAGCATCATCTATCGGCTTCCTTATCGTTCCAACTTATGCCGCTGCTGTTGGTACTTGGATGCTTGCCGGTCCATTCATTCAGTTGGTTCATTCATTCATTTGATGCTCAGTCATCAGATCCATTCTACATCTATCCAATCCGCATCCGCACCCATATAAACGTCATAGCAGTTGTGTATTTCGGTTTGTTACTCGCTCTGAAATTGTATCTTGTGTCTCTTCTTTTGACTTTGATTCTGTGCTGATGATGGTGTGCGACGAGTACTCGTAGCAGTAACACACTCTGGTAATGACTTAGAAATAGGCTGTCCAGGCGTCCTTTCTTTGTTGGAGTATAGTGACAATGTTATTAGAAGTTTCAAATTTGGTTGAAGTTCTGTTCATCTGACAAAAAGCAATGGATGGAAAATGCCAGATCCAGTGTTAAATTTCAATATTTGTTCAGTCCCCAATAACTGTCAATTATTTAGGTTTTGCATTGAATTACCAGATTTGTGACATTAACTGATATTTTTAAAACTTTGACAATCTGGTGTGAGTTACTTGTGCTCTGATGAATGAGTTTTAATCGTTAGAATAAGTTTTTAGAGCCTGTTCACACACTTTGAAAATGGTGTTCTAAATTTGTATTAAGTCAATATTTTCTAACCCAACAGATAGATTGAGTTATCCAATTTACTTGAAGACAAGCCGACAAAAGTCTCAAACGACACTACTTATAAAGCATTCTAAAACGTACCGGAACGACACAGTATATCTTTTATTGGTTAACCACGTTTCTTCAAACATCAATTTACATAACACCAGAATTTTGAATGGTGAGACAAAACTTCACAACTAATTAACTAATTTTCGTGGTGCTAAAACAATTTAACAATGTCCATCTGTTTAAACCCACATGATTTATTGTCAAATTGATGGCTTAAGAGAATTATTTTTAAAGATTTCTTGTATGGTTCTCAATGCTTTATTCCCATTTGAATTGAAGTGCTTAGAAAATTAAATGCTTCAGCGATATAGGACCTTCACCTGATGTAAGAAGAACAAGGGTTTCAACTATCAAATGAAAAATTTAGGGCCATTTCTATGTCTTAATGTTGAAAATTACTTTAAAATTGTGTATTACTAATTTAACAATTTTTTCACTTATACTTTATATTAAGCTTGACAGTTGAGGTGATTAAGCTAGGTTAGGTTGGGTTAGGTTAAGGTGCCTGCTGGTCAAAAATGAAAGCCAGCACACTTGAGCCAATACGTAAATGGACCATCGTGATACCACTAAGATCAAGAGATCTTCCTACTTGTTGAACTATTTGGAGCTAACAATAAAGCGTTTGAGACTGTAAATGTCTGAGTTACTTAGATCACTGGGATCATAGCAGTAGAAGTCTCCAGTGTAGAGTCTACGTTATTGATTAAGATTAAGAAGTCCTTCTTAATTCTAGAAAAAAGGAAAAATTGACAGTTGAATTTAGAACAATTGAAATCTTATCTAAAAGCGAAATTAGCTTCAAGCTAAGTGCAACTAAACCTATATTAAAGTTGGGGGAAACTTTAAGGTTAGAACTTCCCGAGTGATTCTTCTTTATTTTTCAAAAATAATCTTACTGGAACTAAACTCTTTTTATTCTGAGTTTATTAATTACGATTTGAGCAATGAAAACAATTTCAAATTAAGAGAAATCCTAATTTGCGTTTCGAGCTCCTATTTAAAGTATGAACAAATAAGTTAATGAATTATAAAATTCGCCTTAAGCTGAGTAAAAGTATGGAAAAAGTCGCTTTGAGTGTCATTTTCTTTAATTAAAACAATGAATTTTCTTGTTACTTTTTTAAACTGTCAAATTCCTTGTAAAGTCTACAAATCCTTCTTCTTCATATTTTCCCCTGAGTGCATTTATTATTTCCATTTTTTTTTTATTAAAATTATCTCTCAAATTGAAAAGGCATAACTTCTTTTTCCCCTGAAAGCTGGTCACCCTGGTCTGATGGGAAGATGTGTATAGGGAATGTTTGAAAGGGCTGTTAAACTGACTAAAAGGTACTGAAAGACTGGAGACTCATTGACTGCCTGGCCTGAGTAAATTGATAGCTCGCACAGCTAATAAAGAACACACACATAACCCACGCATACACACTCACACACACACCAACATACTATGACATAAAACATGTTAAAATGTGAAAATGGAAAATTATCTAAATGTATTTACTTTGAAATTACGGCGTTTTGTCTAATGAATATTTTACATGAACCGCTGCTGCTGCTCTGCCTCCAACGAACGGCGACGACGAAAGACGACAACGAGGACGACTACGACGACGACGTTGAAGAGGTTTTGAATCATATGCCCTGCCATCATAGTCATCTTTCGTGAAGTGAACAACTTTAAAGTACTCCAGGAAAATAAAGTGAATACAAAAAAAAAAAGGTTGTCCCACTTACGGCTACAGCAGCGCGGTAATGGAAGCGGAGGTGTAGGCAGAGACGCAGGCAGCGAGCGGCGCGGCAACATAACCTATACCATTCCCATTCAGAATCCCAGCATCTAGAGATTCATAGATAAAAAGTATTGAAATAGATACTTTTAGGTACTTAAAAGAGAGTAGTTGTGTATAATTACTCTTGAGAGAGGTGTAATGGAGACTCAATTGGCTGTTAAATGAGAATATAAATTATTTGTGCAGAGAAATGTGCCCTAAGGGATTGGCTTTAATGTCACAGTCATTGGCACTGATGGCGCTGCTGGGGTAGTTCCAAAAAGATGGCTGATGGAGCTGCCTCAAATGAGATTAGAACAGCAACCCGAACCCGAACCCACTTTAGTTTAGAAAGATAGAAGATATTAATGAATCCATTAAATTTGTTGATGAAACGTTTCGTTTCGTTTTCATTTTTCAAAGACTCCAGCATCCAGCATCTAACAGCCAGTACCAGCATCACTTGTTGATGTTGGGGGTTTTGTATATGTATTATAGTCTCTGGTCGGTCGTCGTCGTCGTCGTCGGTTATCAGATTAGGGAGGAAGGTTAGATTGTTTTATGGAATAATTGAACTGATGGCAAAGAGCAAGAGTACTCTTGGTCCCTGTATACTTGTATTTGTATCTCTCTAAGTTATAGCAAGTACAGTTTTCGAATTACTCGTCGAAGAAGTTGTATACATCTTGGACTCTTGAATTTATAAATGATGATGAAAGTGGCTTGAAATTCAATATTTACTTGAGGGCAATTAAATCATTTATAAGCATCTCCATCTCCAACTCATCCCATGGGAACCATACAAACTGATAGCGAAGTTAGTTCAATTTGCTAGGACGGTTTTATCCTGCTTCCAGCTTTTGAGCTGTTCCTTGATGTTTTGTTTTGTTTGAGCTGCCATGTAAACCTGTATCAGTAAACAGTAATAATAACTGTGGCTATTGATTTTCAGTTCGATTCCCTTATACCTAACCAACCTACCTTATTCTGCACTATAAAGTATTTTGAGCAAATGAAAAATTTATATTTGAAATTGTTATGTTTGTAGGATTTCTGTGTCAGTTTCGTCGACATTTTCCCCAATTTCCTTGTTTCCCTCTTTCAAGTTTCTTTTAAAAACTTTTGTGCGGAAATATTTTGTTCCGAATAACAAAAAAAAAAAAAAAAAATGAATATATAAGGAGCTCAAACTAAAGACCAAGTTGCTATGGGTTTGTATTGGTGTATGTATGTGTATATAAAGGAACTTATCGTTATAAAGGCAAAAGTTCAAAAGTTTTCCTGGCTTTTATATATATGTATGTATAGTAGTAGGGAAATTGTCTATAGTAGCCCTTAATTGTGGCGCAAAAACCTCGAGGTTACATAACGAAAAGGCAAGAGATGTCAAGAATTAGGTGGAAAAAGTCCAGAAAAGACGTATAGTGGTCGTGCCAGAAGGCACAGTTTTCCTTTAAAATTGAGTAAGTACATAATATTTGAAACGTGCGTTGGATAATGGGCTTCTGTTAGATCTTAGGTTTTTAGGAAAAGTGATCAATGAAAAAACACTGGTAAGTTCGTCTCTGCAAGGTAAGGTGTTCTAGAAAACAACTCGGATCGAAAATAATTATGTTTCTTCACCGGAATTTAAATTTTTCAAATTGAATACTAATTAATTGAAGTATGTGGGATTATCAAAATAACTTGATATTAATGAAGGTAACAGTTCGAAGAAGTGCCTTGTGTAAAAACAGGTCTTCATCACGCCTGGGGACGAGACATTTTGTGATTCCGAACTTATTAATCCTCTCTTTTTACAACAATTTTATTTTTAATTTTCTTATTAACTTATATTGATTGATATTTTTTGCTTTTTAATTCCAGGTATGTGATATTCTAATATTCTAAAAATGAACTTAGCAGTTAGTAAAGTGAGTATTATAGCAAACACTGTTTTATTTTTAAACTTTATATCAGAGTAAAATCCTAGTTGAATCACTTATCAATTTTCATCAACTCACATTTTTTTTTTAAATTCTTTTTGAACTTCTAAACTTTTAGGCTAAAAAAAAAACTAATTTCTTACGACAAAGCCCGAAGTTATCTGAATTCTCACGGCAAAAAGCCGTTTTTTTTTTTTGTATTAAAAAATAAAATAAATAATTTTGAATATAAGCTGTAGTCGAAGAAACAATCAGAGGTAAAAATTTTGAAACCTAAAATTTATCTGAGACTTTATGAATTTCTTTTTAAATTTCGTTTCTTGTCTCAGATTTTTGTTTTTTATCTTGCTCATTTGCAGAAACAATTTTTTGATATTTTGTTTCTTAAATTTTCAAGCAAATATTTTTGATGAAACTTTTAACCGTATTTAAGGCATTTAATTTTAAAGGTTTTTAAACTTTACAGCATTTTTAAAATGACATAGCAATTTGTTATTGTTGACAATCCATAAAACTGAAGTATAGAAATGAGTTTAGTGTTAACGTTGAACTCATTGTTCCAATTTTCCCCTTACAATCGGCTCCTTAAAATTTTTAGTTATAATTAGGACCATTTGGTTGATTCCTGGCTGGAAGCTGAATTAGAAGCTCATATTTTAGAAAACGCCGCCGATTGTTAGATAAATTATTTCAATTTAAAATCTATTTACATTTGTCTTCGATTTATTTTTTTAAATTTATTTCTTAATTTCTAAATGTTGAAACAAACCCAACCTGATACGCACAAAAATTAAAGTATTAATTGTTAAGAAAAATCTGCAAAAAATCAATTATATCAAAAAAGTTGCGTATACGCCTAAGTGCATCCATTTATTTTTTGTCCTCTAAATTAAAGTAATAGAATATCTATAAAAAAAAAATACAGCTCGTAGAGAACCAGAGCCTAATGACCCTCAACTCTCAACCACTCCTGTGTGCAAGTAATGTTAGGGATGCAGATACCTTCTGTTTTTGTGCTGAATCCGAACGGATAAATTTGAGAGAAAGCACTTTTCATGACAAGAATTATACTCTTGGAGGATTTGTCAATTACTTGCAAGAGACAGTACCCTTAAAAACTTTCAGGAATCGAACCCAGACCTTTGGTATGTCAGTCCTATACGCACTAACCATCATGCTACGGGTACTACTAATAAAAGAAGGTCTACGTAAAATAAATTCATCATTGCACAATTTTTGACACAACCCAAAATTGTTATTTGAAAAGTTAGTTAATAATTTCGAAATTCTTTAAAAACGAGAATATGTTACGAATTTGTCGATTATTCAAATTATGAAAGATTGCAATTTTTTAAAAAGAACATAACACCAGAATTTTTAACGCAAGTTATCTCGTGGAAACTTTCCTTTAAATTAAATATACTTCGAATTGTTTTCTTTAACTTAAATTAAGAATTATTTAAAGCAAAAATAAAAATCCTTATAAACTAAAATATCAATATTACTACCTTGGCAAAATGTTCACATAAGCAGATACAAGTATCTGCAATCTTAACTTAAAAAAGTGTTAAATGTAGTTCTTCTACCCACTTAATGTAACAAAAGCTGTTACACAATACATATACATACATATGTACCTAGAATCTACACACATATGTAAGTATAAAAAAAATGAGCTGTAAAAACTTTGAACTTCGTTTTATTAAGGAGATTATTTTCATAAATTTCCATCAAATCAAAACAACACTTAAAATTCTGTTTAGCCCCCAGAGCTATCTCAATTTTGCATATTACCAATAATTTTATGTTTTTTTTTTAATTTTTTGCTCCACTCTACAAGTTTAAATACAAAAATACATGCTATGCTACCTACAGACTCTAATTAAAAGTTCAAATAAAAGAACCTGCATTAGCATTATGATTGCCTTGTACGACCTCGGGTCAAAGGAGAAGACATTCTTGAGAAGAATCCTGAAATAATCATCTTATTGGGAAAGACTCTAGTATTTACTTTTAATTTTTAGTTTATACTTTATCAATTAACATCAAGCAACAAGTGCTCAAAAAAATGTCATGCTCAAATTCCGATTTGGTTTTTTTTTTTGGTAGTCTTTTTTGAAGGTATGTACCAACCTTTTCATTTTGAGTTTATTTTAACCATTTAGTATTGTTAAGATAACATTACCAAGGTTTGACAAACACTTTTTATAAAATCGTGACAATTCAATTCAATCTTTTAAAGTTTTCATGTGGTAATTCTAACATAGCAGAAATATATATATGTCCATGTATTAAAAAATACTAACAAACATAAGCACATATTGAATGAAAGTTTGACAAAAAAGAATACGAATATGGTCACGGCTTCCGTCTTATAACGTTACTCTAAAAATTTTACATACGTCTGAAAGATCATTTCAAAGTTTAACTTTTGTAGAAAACAGTTTTTATCTATCCCTTATAGCTGATAGCGTTAAAAAAAAATCAAGCAAAGTATAAAAAAAAAAACAAACAAATTTTGAAATCTTAATTTAGGGTAAGTTTTGATATCGCCAAAGTATTATTAATTTCCACCATTTCATCACTTTTCACATATACGAATCAAATTTTTGAAGAAGTACGGAAAAACACTCGCACAAAATCGGATGTATTTTTGACAATATAGTCTCGAGCCCGCGCCGCACATGCTTTCCCACAACAGTTTTTGCGAATTCACCAATTCCATCAATGCATCCTTTCACATGGGAAGTGGCAAAATAGTTCCAAATAATTGTAATCCTAAATTTGGATTCAAAAACAGGCGATGGTTGCTATAAATTTTGTTTTTGAACTGGGAAGATAGCCCATCGTTCTAATTTTTTTTTAAATTTTCAAGTTACTTGGAGGTGTTGAAAGCACGGAAGAATATATTTAGTGTGCGTTAAATTATCTGATTATTCCTGGCTTTCACATTCAAAATTCTCAGCGAAGTCGATTTGAAAAAGGCCTTCATCAACTTCAATATTTGAAGATCTAGGGCGATCGTATTTAATAAATGCTTCTGATTGTTCACGTTTTAAAAATCTTTGTTTCAAAAACTATGTAGATAGAGTGACGTTGTGTCAAATGAGATCAGAAAGTATTCCAATTTCTTCGCTTCTTTCGATTCGTTTATGATCAAGGGTTTTTCTTCCAAACTTTCTATGATATTTCCGTAGTCAGTGGAATTTCATGAATAAAGTGTTTAATCCCGCAATAATTGTTGCATTTTGAAAACCAGCAGTTCATTGACGAACAAATGACTCACGAAACCATTCTCATATGTTCGGCACATTGGGCACATTTTTTTTTTTTTTTTCTTTATTTCATTAGAAAAATCTTTAAACTATGTAACATATACATATACCATAATTAAATACCAAATAAATTTAATTCAAGATTGTTTTCGAAAATGAAATAGTTAAGTACAAAGGTTGCAAGAAAAGTGAATTGACAAAAATTAAAAACAAAATTGGTCCTAAGACAGAACCTTGTGGGACACTAACGTTAATGAAATTTTCTTTACTTAAAGTATTTTTGATTTTAACTCTTTGACTACGATTATGTATAGGTACGATTCATACATAAAACCTCTAAAACCAGCATTAAATAATTTTTTAAGCAAAATATCATGATCAACCAAGTCAAAAGCCTTGATAATGTCAATAAATAGTCTAGCTGATATATCTCATCGTACCTCTTTGTTGTCTTCACCTTCTGAAAATATTTCTTATTTACTTTAGCCTTAATCAAGGTTACCTAAGAGTAAATAGAGTGTTAAAAGTTAAAAAACATTACCTTCATTGGTTTTAGCAAAAAATGGCTTATAACGTTACACATCCTAAACTATTGTTTAAATGTAAAGGGTAGCTTTATATATTTATTTTTGTATAGTTTTTTTTTTTAAAAGAAATACAAAACAAAATAATAAAATTCAAAAATTTCAATGTTTAAAATTTTAATATGAAAAGTAAAAAAACTTTTAAGAAATTTGGTCTTATAACGTTACAACAGTCTGACTTTAACTGTGACCAAAAAGGTCCAAAAAGAAATGTTTATACTGTTGAAAATGATATGGACCGTTGCTATTAGATGTATTCTCTCTAAAAATGAGCACAATAGCGGTAATTTCAACAAAAAAAAAAACGGTGACTTGCTTTTATTCCTCGAAGCCGGAATTACGGTCTTTTTTTAAATTTGACCAAATCAATCTCAAACCACATTTAATATAGTTCGTGATCCATTGCTAAGGTACTGCTTGGTCAAAAGTTACAAAATCTCAAAATATTTACCATTATTGCGAAGATATTAACCTATTGACAGTTAATAGAATATATTGACAAAATATCTTCAACGTATTTATTTTATTTTGCATTTGAAAAAAAAAATCAAATCAAGAAATAAATTTAATTAAAGCCAAAATACAAAATGACTTGTATGGAACTATTTTCTGATAACGATGAAGAGTTGAATGATCCTAAAATGGCTAGAATACCAAGAAATTTGAGTGATGCATCCAATCCTCCTGAATTATAAAGCCAAACGTAAGGTTATGTGCTGATGGGAACTACTCAGTTGAGTTTTGAAATGATTTCAATCGTGGTATTGCACCATGTGTGCCCAAAATGAATTAAGTTTCAATAGAGTGAGGAAGAAAACCATAGGAGCAAAAATATATTTCTTTGAGAAAAATTAAGATTATAAACTATTGGAAATAAAAAAGTTAAAACTTTATCACTTAATTAATTCTACACTCACATTTTTAAGTTATTGTTTTTTAGCTAGCACCAATTTAACGACGACTGAAAATTTAAGATTAAACTTTGCAATGAAGGTACATATATGTATGTATATATCATTGTTACTTTTTATAGTCAACTTGATTAAATTAAAAATGGGTTTCAAAACAACTTTTGAATGCTGAGTTTTCCCCATATATTTCTGCATCCTAAACAAGTTTTTAGCAATATCCCACTCAAAATTTAAAACATATGTATCTTGACTCACATTTCAAAAACAAAAAAAAAAACATATGAATTCAACTCTCAGGAGTATCCCTGAACCATCCATTAAAAAAATCCCTATTGCAATAACATTCCACGCATGAACCAAAATTCTTTCTAATTTATGATAAAATTTCAAAAAAAAAAAAAGAAGTTCATCAAAAACGCACTCCTCGTTATCGTTACTTTCATATCTAAGCCATCATCAGTGAAACTCAAAATTTATACCCTACCCAGAGAGTAAAACAATCAATAAACTTTCTACGAACTTTCTGTTATTGCTGAACTACAGAATACGAGTATCCAGGAGTATCTATTTTCTATACCAGCTGCCCCCCCCCCCCCCACCAACTCAGTTTTTATAAAATTGAATAAGCCATCACCATTCACCATTGCCCCTAACATACACATACTCAAAGTTGATAGATATAGTGGCCATGGAAAAGTTTAACAATATTATGAATGTATTCTGTTACTGTGTGTGTTATGTTTCATGAACTTTTGAATATTATTTTTAAAAACATTTTCATATTCGCTACATTTTTCGTTTATTAAAAATAATTAAAACTAATCTGTAAACAAAAACATTTTATTTATTTCAATATACATATATACATGTGTATTTGAATATATGTGTGTGTATTGTTGCATATATGTATGTATTGCATATCGTAGTTAAATATAAGTTCTTGCTCCAGGACTAAGGACTAACTAAAACATGTTGAATCAAATTTGAAGAGCGGAATTTCGCACATCGGGGAATTGGAAACTTTTCATTCTATTTTTAACACAAACTCGACTCGTATTTGAATTGAAATTGGAAAGAGGAATTCAATAAAATAAGGATTTTGTTTAAATAAATATTATTACTGTTTTTTGTGAAGGTTTATGGATAAATGAAGATAGATAATAAGTCTTACAGGGTGTTTCGAACTTAGGTATTAATTTTGGTTTGTCTTCAGATTGCATGTGCCTTAGGTCTTGAGAACTGGTGTTCTTTGTGTCTTTTTGCAATGCAAGTAAACATTTGACCAAAAGATTTCTTGGTTTTAGAACTGATCTATTAAATTTGAAGCAGTATCAACACTTTCAATAAAAATTTAACCACCCTACGGATTATTGATCAGAACTTCTGTGGTATATATAGAAATTTTTACCTCCATGAAGGACAGAGTAAAGATCGTGCCGGAAGTTGGACTAGCTATTAGTTGCAGAATTCTTAAAGCAACCAACTAAACTTGATCTAATTCGAGGCAAAGAAAAATTCTGACACTGTTTGAAAAGAAGTCTTTAAATTTAAACATTTAGCCTCGATTGACGTCTAAAGTTGAGCCATACGAATCACTTACAAACTATCACAAAACAGCTTTATACTTTATCCTTTATTTTGACATACGTAAAATAAAACGTAACGCACGTAATGTGGCAACTGCAGAAGTCAGAAAGTTGAAATATTTACTACTTTTCCATATTTGTGCCTTACTTACTTACTTAGGTCCTCAGACCTACGAAGTCCGTTGGTGTTCCCTAGCGGGACATACGGCCTCAACTACTCCTACGCGCCATCGTGTGCGGTTTCCAGCGATGTGTTTTAGCTCCCTCCAGCTCTTTCCCAGTCTCGCAGATTCCTCCTTAACTGTTCTTCTCCACGTGCTTCTCGGTCTACCTACTCTTCTTCCTTCTTGTGTGAGTGGGTTCCACTGCATTGCTTGGCCTTTTCGAAGCGTGTGTCCAATCCACTGCCACTTGCGCCTTCGTATAATGGTATCTATGGGTTCCTGACCTGTTCGTCTATGTAGGTCATAGTTGGAGATACGATTAGGCCAGAAAACCCGTAAGATGTTTCGAAGACACCTATTAACGAAGGTTTGCAGTTTCCTGGTTATTGTGGTTGTTATTTTCCAGGTGCTGCAGCCATATAGCAGAACTGATTCGACGTTTGAGTTGAACAGTCGTAGCTTTGTGTTCAAGCTGAGAGATTTGTTCCTCCAAACATTGGACAACATCCCGAAAGCAGCCTTTGCTTTTCCGATGCGGCTCGAGATGTCTAATTCGGTTCCTCCTTCAGGAGAGACGATACTTCCAAGGTATTGGAAGCTATCTACTTTCTCTACTGCTTGTTGACCAATGTTCATCAGAGCGGATGATTGCGAGCTCCCGAGGCTGAACATCTTTGTTTTTCCCGCATTGATTTTCAGCCCCACGATTGCTGCTTCTCTCTCCACCCTTGTTGCCATTTGATGGAGATCCATGATCTTATGGGAAAGCAAGCAAACATCGTCAGCGTAGCCTTTCCTGCTTCCAGGAGCGTCTTCACATTCCAGAAACCAATCTTTGTCCGGGTACAATAGCCAAAAGTCGTCAACGTGTGATCAATCCTTATCCGAGGCGTAGTTTCGGTTTCGGTAGCACAATTTAATTCAGTTACGAAGAATGCTAACCTCCGTAACCTATCCCAGAGAAAGCTGGGAGCTCCGCAAATACAATTTTAGCTTATTTTTGTATATAGGTACACAAAAATAATTACCGGGGACCATCACGGGGAGGTAAAGTAAGCACTTCGTCGTGCCTGAAAGTTGCGCTGCTGGTCTATGCCAAGTTATAGGCAATCAACAATTACCCGATCAGACACGGCGCAGGTCCAAATGGAATATAATGATCTAGAAAAAAATTACAACTACTTGAAGGTTAACTTTTCAAACTTTCAAAGACTTTTGTCTAATACTAATTTGTCAAATTTGTCCAGATCTCTTTTTCTCTAGGGTTCTTTGTAATTGATAGGCTCTTGCGTACTATCAAAAAGTAAAGGAATCTGAAATCTCAGATACTAAACCAATAAAATCCTGTGAGTCCTCGACATCAGTGTTATCTTTTCTAGAACCAAAAGCCTAATCGAAATCGGTGTCAGACCACAATAAAACTTCTGATAAACTGCTCTTCGAAAAAATGTGTCACACTTTAAGAGTCATTACTGAACTTAGATCTTCTTAAGTTCAATCCGAAATGCCCTTTAAAGTTCCACGACCCACATTATACACATAAAAGGTATCTCCAATGTTACATACAAATATTATCCAAGCATCATAAGGTCAATTTAAATTATTGTCTTACCCTATTAATAAAAACGGGCGGTCGGGCGTGTGAAACAAATGTTACACATTTATTGCTTCACAGTTCCATCTCTTCACATGATGCTCTTCATTGTCATATAGAACACTCGTTGGTATACATACATATATAGGAAATTTATCTAGCATGATTTTCATTTTATTATCCGTTGCGCATAATGTATTCCTATTAACTCCTTTGGTCGTAAATCAAAAGAAAATAGGATGGAATTCATGTTGGGCTTCAGGTGGCGACTTAACACACAGAAGAAAAGTTTGTTGTTTTTTATCTTAATTTTTTTTTTTTTTTTTTAAGATAAAGAGAAAAAGAATTTTGTATTTTTCTTAAGAAGAAAACAAAAAGTTTTTATTTTTTTCTGTTTTTTTTATCTTCAATTTATTCTTTAAAACCAATTTATATGTTTTTCTTTCTTCACAAAAAAAAAAAAAAAAAAAACTGAAGTTCTTATGGAGATTATTATTTATGCAGGCTTAATAGATTTTCCTCTCAAAATCATTTTTTTTTTTTTTTTGATTTTCTTTTGGAGGACTGAGTTTGTTTTTCTTAAACAAATCAAACAACTGTTTTGTTTGGAATTGGTCAAAGTACGATAAACGTGGAACGGAAATATTTCATCGGATAAAAGATGACAAATGTTTTGACACTATTAAGGTATTAGATAGGTTAGTTTTTGTGTAGCACTTTTTTGAGTTATGTATATTTTCTTTGACTTCAGTGAGAAAAAATTTAACTTCAATGAATAATTACATTAACATTAAAAAATTGATAGTTGCTTGACTGGCTTTATAATTCTGCTTTCAAAAGTCTACCCTTTCCCTTCCTTTTTCTTTAAATATACAAAACAAAAACAAAATTGGAGCATAAATTCAAAACGAAGAAGCTTAGAAAAATAGTCTCAAAAAGAATTTAAAGCAACTACAAAATTTGATATAATAGTTTCTCTTTTACTAGATTCAATTAACAAAAGCTTTGTTCTCAAAACCTTACAATGTATGCATATGTAGTTGTAGATGTTAAAAATAGTGTATAAAAATCCAAAAGAATTTCAACAAATAAAAATGGCAACCCTGACTCATGGTCTTAATTTCTTGAAAGTACAAAGTATTAGGTAAAGCAAAACACCAGAAAAAATATTATCAACTACGAGTTCATGTATTAAATGTCAAAAGGCAAAATTATGTCAATTATTAAGTGTCAAATTCAAAAGAAGATTTACTCTAATTGACTAAATTTGTCATTTCTATGAAATTATTCAAATTTGTAAGGAATTCTAGCAAATGACGTTTGTTAGAATTCATTTTGACAGGAATTGATAATTTAAAAAATGTTTCAATTCAAATTGGATTAAAAAACTTGTGCAGTAAAATGTAGGTACAAAATTGTCAAAATAATTATGCAAAAATGCTTGATACTTAATAATGTTCTGTTACTAATCTAATTGATAAACAAAATAGACATGCGGAATCATTTAAGGGGTTGTAAGTAAAAAAAGTGAAAATGGGTTCACTGGGCGTATGTTTGTTTTTTTTTTTTTAAGAAGAAATTCAAGTAGTGATGGATAGATACGAGGTTGTCGCTTTTAAGGTTTACATTAGAACTATTTAATTGCAATAAAAGTGCGCATTTAAGAAAGCGTAGGTTAGTTACATAAGGCAGTAACTAAATCCTGAAATGTAACTCTAAAGCTCTATCAGGATTTGACTCCGATTATTGTTTAAGATTCTGTCAATTGACTATATTTGCTCCCCAATTAACAGCACTCAAACAGGAGAATTCTTACAAATTTTAGACTTAATCTATTTTTCAAAAGAAATCGAATCAAAGTTCAACACAAAAATTCACAAAAATGTCCCAGTTTGTGAATTTCTTTTGATTTATTTTTCATAACAAAGGTCATCCAACTACAGTTTGGTGAATTTTACGATTCAAAGAACAAGTACGTTAAAGTCTCACTTTGATTTAAATTCTGAACTTTGAAACGATGAATGTTCGATTTGATAATTGCTTAGAAGAAAAATAGAACATTCAGTATTCTAGAAAATTTTCAAGTAGACGAAGAATAAAAGTCATCATCAAAAAAACTCTTGCTGTCAGAAACTTGGAATTCATGTGAAATACATCTCACTCGTAAAAACTTTAACTTTTCTGTCCATTTTCTGAGATTTGTAAATTTCACAGGAATCCTACATTGATGTTAAATTTCTATGAAAACTGAATCCCACTGCTTTGCATAAAATTGTAATAAAATGTCATTAAAAAAAAACTTCTGAGTCTCATGACAACAAGCTACTTTAAGACCTTTGACAATCCGATCCTATCAACAGCTTACCGACCTTGAATTATTCCCAAAACAAGAATCTTCGTCGGTGTTTGTTTTCACAATAGGAATTGCTAAAAGTAAGTCCTTATTTCTTCCTCTTTTTTAACCTTTAAACACCTATGAACAGTACTTTGCACAAATAACTGAAAAAAAAAACTCCTTTGAAGTGAAATCCAATCCGAAATCGAAAAAAAAAAAATTGTGTTAAATGTAAATAATGCTAATGAAAACTCAATATCCCCATCTTATCAGTTCATTTTAAACATTTTCCTTTCCAAGTATCCCCGTGTCCGTCCATCAATGAGTCCTGCCTGATGATGGAATTGCATTGCAAAGCATACTTCAAGTGTTCCACTGAATCAACTCTTAAGTAACAATCATACTCTTCAGTTGCATTTTAATGTAAGTATGTCAAGTAGAGAGCTGTGGGCACTAGGTATTCAGGTATTCAGATATAAAATATCCTTTGAATCCTTGAATATCCTCTGCTATGAGTTTGGTTTTGTTTGTTTGTTATGGCGTTTTCATTGCAAATGAAAAATGGATTTTATCACGATAAAATATCCTTCAATTTTGAAATTTTCATTTTTATTCCCTACTCTATACCCTACCTACTTAAGTAAATTACTTCCAATTCCGAGTTAAATAAAAAAGAAATCCTTGCCAAGGTAGGATGACTTTATTCCCTACCTTCAATCTAATTATATACACACAAACACAAACACAAGAAACAAAAACAGCACTTCTTTTTTAACTGTCTCCTGGTCTTTATCTATCTCAATTTGACTTAATTTTCAGGTTCAGATAGCTAAAGAGAAGGAAATCCTTCAGTCGAGCTAGCTATAAGGTCTTTAGTCAGTAGCCCAAAAAAACACTCTATTACCGGCCAGCAAGTGGAATGGCCTTTGTTAAATAGTTCCTTTCGCCACTCAAAATTTTAATTTAATTTCCTTGGTTTATCTCTTTGAACCCATCTCAAGCTGAAGCTACTTTCATGCAAATTTAGCACTAATATTGCGGTCTGTATATATACACAGATACACACAAAGACACCGAAATACACACAGATACTCGTATAGAGTTGAAATGTAAAATTTTATCATTGCGGTTGGTATATTGTGGTCTTATGAATTGTATTTAAACTCTTATGGAATCATTAATGTTACAAACCATAATGTGTGTATGAGTGGGGGATGATGTAGGACTGTTACCACTAGAACTACCTCCCACCCTCCTCTCACCCTTCATCATTACTGCCACCAGTATCATATTATCTCTGGCAATCTAGCAGCCGGTCTCGGCAGTACATAGTAGTTTTATAAACTAAACACCTTTATCCCAAAAATAGGCAACCATAAAACCGACAACATTTAGGACGAAATTTACGAGTATGAGTGCGACGACTATGAGTATACGAGTATATCTTCTGCAGAGTACCTACAAAATTTGGGGTTGGCCAACATCGTTTAAGATTTTCTTCTCATCAATTGTATTTTTCTTCAGGGATCTATTTGGGAAATCTAATAGGGTGAATGGGGATTATTCGGTTTACTATATAATCAATAACCAAACTATGCTAAAGATATTAAGGATAATCCAAAATTGAGGACAATTGAAATATTGCATCCTGATGCTGACAAATTGATGGACAAACACACACACATATTTATTAGAAAATGCATCAAAGACATCACGCAACGTATGATAATAATACCGCACACATGCCACAATGGAAATTTTCTGGGAATTTCAAAGATTTTAAACAAATGTGAATATTTTATTTAAGATAATGGTTAAAGTATGAAAATCTTTTATCTTAACTTTGAGATTTTCAAGATACAAAAGGACACTGGAAGGAGGAATTATCGATAAGGTTTATTTTGAAAATCCATTTAAATTCAATTTAAATTTTAAAATTTAATTAACTTTTTTTTTTATACGCTTTTGTATAGGGTCATTCATTTGGTAGTTTAAAGTTGGTAGTGCTTGACACCTGCCAAACTCAGCTGTCATTTTAAGTGTCATAATATTAATTACATGTTTCCCATTTTACTGCAAATTTAAAATACTGTAGACACAATTTAAAAAAGAACACTTTGCGATATACGTTGGCTGTATGGCATGTAGCGCCATCTTGTTGAAACCGAATGTTTTCCACATTAACATCCTTCAATTCAGACGCGAAAAAGTTATTAATCATGACACCAAACAGTGACTTTTTGACGATGTAACGGTTTCTCAACATGGGCTTGTGAATTATCATCAATCAAAAATGAGCTTCATAGCTGAACAAAATTTTGACCAAATATTGAACGCAGCGCGAGATGCATCGTCCGAGCGGAACCATTATTTACATAATTTGCAAACGTTGTTCAGGAGTAAGTCTATTCATTATAAAATGACAACCCAAACTGAGCAAAAATCAAGTGACAGCTGTCAAAAAGACCAACTCCGAAAAAATTATTGTCAGATTGAAGACCCCACAAAAAAAGTGAGTAGATTCCACATAATTCTATGACAATAACTTGGTCAATAATGTGTGTAACCAATTATTAAAGACATTAACTATTACTGATTTTTATTGTTGTCATATAACAAAAAAAAAAACAACTCACGTCAAATATTGACATTACTCTCACATCATTTTACAAATTATGACAAACCGCACGAATCCACGTTTGTCTCCCATTATTCCCGAGATTACAGGAAGAGCAGCATCATTTACGTTTCCACTTACTACTCTATATATAGTGAACATATGTCATATACTATATACCATACTATCGCAAGGATAATGCCATTAACTGTAAATCCTTTTGGTTTTATTATTCAGCTTATTTTGTGAGAGATACGACTATATTATGGTAGTTTGTCAGTCGTGCGTAAATCGAGTATAAAGGGCGTATTATTTCCATGGTTAGACTTACACGAATCCGTAAACTTCTACACACCACAGGTGGATATGGATGCCTGAAGAATCTTCAACCTAATTTTGAATTGTGATAGTGAAATGTGGAAATGTTATACTATAGTTGTTTGAGTAGAATTTGAGTTAAATGAGTGAGTTAATAGTTGTTGATGAAATATTTTGAGGTTGACAACACTATTCACCCCCCCAAATAAAAAAAAACTCATGTCAAAACCAAAATCGTTTTAAAGAGCATTATACATTTCCCAAGCATCATTAAAATGGATTTTAATTGCTATGACATTTGATAGATACTTTTACCCGTATGATCTTAAATGAACTTAACTAATCAAAAATTTAGCTTTGTCATTATTTTTCCCTTCCACACTCTGGAAAGTTACACACATCATTAACGATTACTTCACCATTCCAACAGTTTGTATGCATGTTTTTCTATACATAGGTACCAATTCGTATCCCTGTTAACAACACGTTTACATTGACAACATTCAAGTAATTAAGACAATGAGAACGAAAGTAAACTACGATAAAAAATTAAATCACCCTCATTGTGAACTAATGTGTTCAAGGAAGAAATCAAGTACACTGACAAAAAAAAAAACAACTTCAACAGATCAAATCAAATAACTGCTACTATTTAAACGTAAATACATATAAAGATTAGAAGTAGACCTTTGACAAACTTAAGTACTTACTTAAGTAAGTCCCAGAGGCGTACAATTTCAAGTACAACGTACCTTTCAGTGCAGTGTAGGGACTACCTAGGTAGGTATTCAGATACTGATACTTGAAAAAAGTTTAGGAATTACGCAAATACTAAGTTTGGCGGAACTTAGAATGACAGTTATTAAAAGATAATTCAAATACTTGTATGTACTTGTCTATTCTGCTAAATGTCCCTAAAGGAATTCAAGTAACTGAATACAAAAAGTTTTGCCAAACTTAAGTACATTAATCTACTTTTTTTTTCCAGAATCACAAAATTTCAAGTACAAATTGATACTTGAAAATAATGAGGAACTACACAAACATCAAGTATAGCGTACGTACTTAAGTATTACACTTATTACAGATCTTAGAAAGTGTTTCAGATACTAGAAATGTGCTTTCAAAACCAAGAAAATAGATGTTGATAGCTTGGAAATTCTGATCAAGTACTTAGAACTCTTTAATTTTTTTCTGGGTTCTAGTTTCTAATTCTGAATAAACCTTCGAACTATTGATGTAATAAAATAACAACAATCTTGATGCAATATTGATTGATTAATTACAAATTTCTTTCTGATGAAAGGACTTAAGACGTAAAAAATGGCTTAGCTTCTGTTTAAAAAGACATTTGGAATTTAATGTTTGTCAAGTATCAAATTTCTTCGATGGTATAAAATCTTAAGTGGAATTGTGATAACTGAATATAAGTTATCGTCATATTTTGACAGTCAAGGTTATTCAATTCAATATCAAATAATTCTTACCATAGTGAAATTCTGAAGTAATTCCAATACTATAGGTATTAAAATGGCAGATATGCTAGCGGCTCCCGAGGCTGTAATGATTTTAACTTTAACTACTATACTTAGCGGTAAAGGGGCTTCTTCTTGAAGTGATAGGGCCTCTACTTTTTCGGTGACGTTAAGCAATCTATTCAAGTACATTTCCCGCATTGCTTCATTATTTTACAGGATAGGTAATCAGATATTTCTCTTCGTTCTTGCAATATGTGCAAAAGAAAAGATTGGCAGATCCACGCCTGGTGAGGACCTCGATTTCGGCTTTTTTTTACAGTTTCACAGATCACTTGTTCACAATTCTATAGATATTCTCGTTGCGTTCAATATTCTTGTTGTTCAGAACCTGTAAGGCTTTGTCTTTGTAAGGCAATCCATTTTTGGAACACCAAAAAGATAGTGATCCAAATCAATATTGTTACTTCGGTACGTTCGTATTCATATATACCTTCATCAGGTTCTAGTTGTAGGGGCGGTGGCGGCGTTGTTTCAATACATGGCTTCATGGATTTGATATCTTTACGCAGAAACTAGCAACGACCAAGTTTTTCGATGCTGCCAGTTCTAAGACTCGAAGTCCGTTGTCTTTAATATTCCCCTGCAAACTATGGAGGCTTGCTTAGTGCCTTAATGCCTGCAAACATATTTTTGCGTTCAAATCCCCAAGGATAATTTTGACATCATACCTTGAGCAGAGATTGTAATAAGTTTCTATATTTTCATAAAGGGACTCCTCCGCAGATCGAGGAACGTTTAATATTCTTCTCGCGAAAAGTGCGCAGATTTGCACTTATAGCGTTACGGATCGATGATATAGACTTCATTTTACTGAACAAGAAACCTGATTCGAGCATATGTTGTTTTGTATGAAAGCTGCAGTCCTGTCCATCTAATCTCTTTAATGCTATTATGCCAGTTTTGTATTTTGACAGGGTATCAGCAAGCTGCTCTGGCAATTTCACATGTCATGAAAAAATTCTTTAATCATTGTTCCTAATTCGTTGCAGTGGTTGTTATCCCGTTAACAGTTTATCAGTCCATTTCCGAGTCTCATCATCACTTCTCCTGATGGTTACTTTTTCTACGGGACAGGTTATCAAACTGTCTCCAATCTGAGGAACCAGTACGACCATATTTGGTTTGCCAAACTTTTTAAGTGTCTTTGAATTTTACTGACTTTGATACAAATGAACAAGAAATATGGTTAAATTTATGTTAATGGCGCTACATATATTAAAACACCTTGAATACAAAAATATAGCCTCCATGACAGTCTTTAAATATCATTCCAATTGTTTCTCTCAGTGTAGATTAACTTAGCGACATTATTTTCTATTTCTGAGGGTGAAAATAAAAAATTAATGTATCTTCATCCTTCATAGCGTTCGAGCACTTACTTTAACAGAAGTAAATTCAAGAGAAACCAACATTATTTTTATAGAACGTTTTGTGTGTTTTTTTTTTTTTTTTTTTTTTTTTTTTTTCTTTCTCTGCTACTTTGTTCCTTAATTTTATTTTGTTACAAAACATTAAGTACCACCTCCTTCCTATTTTTGGTCGTCGTCGTTTAATTTTATTGCAGTCAAAGGAATTCCACCAAAATACCCAAGTCACTACTGAAACTCACTCACACACACAACAACACAACCAACCCCTTCAATTAAATTCAAAAGGAATAATTCTTAACTACTCCCTGTGCGCTTCGCTTCTTTGTGTGTGTGTGTGTGTGTGTTAACTCCCACTTTCGCTATTTCCAAGGAGATAATTATTATTAGTGAAATATTATGAACTAAATTATAATTGACACTCACATTCATTCCCGAAGTAACCATTAGGCAATTTATGGAATGATATTTACTCCATAAAAGTTCTACAACCGAAGAACCATCAGAGTGTCATAACCCCTTAACGTATTAGAGGCATCTTGCTACTATACTATTTTGGATGAATTCGATCTGCTGTTAAAATCATTATTTATAATTAAAGTTAATTTACCAATTTAAGGGTTGATCATCAAGAATCAATTGTTATTGCAATTGGTAGGTAAATAATCGAATAAACTTTGTATCAATGTTAACCACAGACATCATGGAGTATGTTAATTATCTGATTACATTTGATATTGGATTCTTTGAAAATTAGAATATAATTATGTTACAAAATAGAATTTATATCTATAATAAATCTTCATTAAACTATTAATCTTCAAATGTATTTGATAATCACCGTTTTAGTCGTTAAAATATCTTTTTTGTGATTTTTGAATCATGAGTTTCATTAATATTATCTTTAATTGGTTTTTCCATTTAATCCACTTAGCACATTAAAGGCCATTTTATTCAGAGTCTTATTTTTAATCCGAGCTTATTTCTACTGATAAATTAAAATAATTTGAATCCATAATCATGGATTAAGATAATAAACGGATTTTGTTTGTTAAGCGACATTTTGTCAACATACCCACTGTGAAAAATTGACCCCTAAAGTGTGATTCTTGTTAAAACTGCATCTGTTTTAATATTCCCCGAACTGCTTTTTCTATACAATTGATATTAAATGTCAATCAAATTTTTTATTGCAATTTTAATTAAGGACTAAGGGACAGTTACAGTTTGTCCAGTTTAGTTGGAAAAATAATTCAGTATATTTAGAAGGAAAAACTATCATTAGCTTAGAACGAGTTTTAAGTTAAAATATTTTAAAGATTCGTCTGAAGACTGCTTAGGGCCTTAGACTTGGTGTAAACTTTCAGAAAACAGAACTTGTTCTCTTCACGAGGAAATACAAAGTCCCACACATAAACCCTCCCTACATAAACGGGATTCCGCTTAAATTCTCAGATAAAGAAAAGTACCTTGGCCTAATTCTAGACAAGAAATTAAGCTGGAAACCTAATATACAAGAGACAATTAACAAAGCTACAATAGCTCTATTCTCCTGAAAAAAAGCTAACAAGTGATGAGGACTACAAACACACTGGCTATATACTTATCGGTCATCAGACCGATCCTAACTTATGGTGTAGCGGTATGGTGGACTGCATTAGAAATAGCTACTAACCGCGATAATCTAAGCAAAGTCCAAAGAACTGCTAGCCTGGAGTTCTGTTCAATCTCATCCCGCTAGACATCTTTAGTAAAAAAACTGCCGCTAATACAGCAATCCGGCTCAAAGCCTCCTCACAGTGGAATAATAATAACATAGGCCACTCAAAAATTCTGAACTCATTCAGATCACTTAACAGTAACGTCGACTACATCACACCTCTTCTTCGTTTTGATAAAAAAATTCAATGTGTTCATTCCCTCTAGATCCTCATGGGAGCTAGAGCCGCCGTGGACTGGAGAAACCATCAACTTCTACACTGATGGATACAAAATAGACGAGGAAGTTGGAGGCTGCGTATATTTAAGTCTCTCCTTTCGTTCACCCAAACACTGTAGTGTGTTCCAGGCAGAAATTCTTGCCATCAAAGAAGTCCTATCTTGTCTGAAGGAAAACGTGATATCGTCAACTGATATACGCATCTTCTCGTATAGTCAAGCTGCCATAAAATCCTTAGAATCAGTCTCTACTGATTCAAAAGTAGCCCAAAATTGTAGATCATCTCTGGTGAAGATGGCCGATCAATTCAATATTCACCTAATCTGGGTGGTCTGATTCACTCACCTGTCTGGCAACAAAATCAATTTGGCCAAAGCTTGATGCTAAACGCTCAAAGCAACTAATCTCCATAGGTAGACGGCACATTAGCTCCGTTATAGGTGTCCTTACTGGTCACTGGTTAATAGGTAGACATGCCTTACTACTTGGAGCTCCGGCAAACGATTTCTTTAGAAGCTGTTAGAAGCTGTATGGACGAGGAAGAAGAGAAGGTTGTTTCTCATCTTCTTTGCCATTGTCCTGCACTTGAATTAAGCACAAAAACGTAAAATACACCTCGGAGACTTCTATTACAATGATCCCAGTGATCTAATTAATACAGACCTTCACAGTCTCAACCGCTTTATTGTTAGCTCCAAATGGTTGAACAAGTAGGAGGATCCTGCTATCCATTGATGGTCTAAGTGGACTAGTCTTCTTTCCAGCAGCAACCGTAACCTAACCTAACCTAGCTGGGCCTTAATTTATTCACAGCGGCCATATCGCTGGATCTACAGTCTACACCTGTCGAATTGGTTGCAACTGATTCAGGTTATTTCGCCAAATCATAGTGATTCGAATCATAGCGTTGAACAACTTCTGGAAATGATAAAATTGTCGTATTAAAAAGAAGATGGCAACATTAAGTGGGCTAGAACCATTTTACAGTCACCATAATCGTCCTCCCAGCATTCGCAATTAGAAAAGCGGTAGAAAAGTTTGAGCCCACCGGTTCGATGAAGAATCAACCAATAATCGCTCGTAATATTTCCAGAAAACACCAATGCTGCTGATTGTAGAAAGTTCAAATTTTACAAGGGTTTTCAAGACTTCAACAAGTAACGTACTTACATATGTAAAGAACTACATGTGCTCATTTAATCGGCTTTGGAGCAGTTCAGAACTGACCCTAGTTTTAATTGAAAAATCATCATAACGGATGAAGCCAATTCCTGTATGTTGAATTTGGGAATTAACTAATCCACCTAAGTCTTGAAATTTTTCATCCAAACAAAGTCATTGTTGTGTGAAATTTTACATACATAGGAAGTTATTGATTTTGAGCCAAAGCTTCTTTTGAGGACCTGGCTATCACACGTAAGACTCATGTTAACTGTCCGCTATAGACTTTTTCTAATGATTCTTTCAGAATGAACTTTATGAATAAGGAAATAACCACGGTATTCAATGAAGCCAACATATAGCCACTGCCAGTAGCCAAATTCAGACTGACTTTCCAATATTTGCCAGTTTCATGGAAAACAACTGAGGCAGACGCTTGATATATTTGAATGTTGACCGTTTGAAGAAGGACCCTGTATGATTTGCAATGCCTTTAAAAAATATTAATATTGTTATCATTGCAAAATTTACATTGTTCTGTCATTTAAGAGATTGATTTTTAAGTGAAATAAATAAATATTTATTTAATGATTGATTTCCTATGATTCGAAGAACCTAAAACCAAATTGTCTGAGTTATCATTGAATTAACTCCAAGTTCAGGTTTTATGTCCAACAATGAGGAAATAACTTTTTCTACGATATTATCTTATGTTTGTTAAATTTTATTAACATAACTCCTATACATCACTGAACAGCTAAGCTATAAGACTTCCGTACCTACATAAAAAGTAATTCAAATCGACATTGACATTGTCTTTCTTTATCGTCTAAAATGTGTTACATTAAATTGTTGAATATGAATTCAATTGAATTATCATAACACACATTTCCTTTTGATATACACATACATTTATACCAATAGATTTCCACAAAAAGTATTTACCCTCATCGAACAATTTTTCATTTCCATTTCCATTTCCTTCGAGCTCATTAAACAACCAATATCATTGCAAAATCATTCGCTGGCACACATATCCTTTTAACATACAAAAAAAATTGCTTATACATATCTAACGAAAAAGTCCTTGCTCAGCAGACGAATATTTTTGTTGTTGTTGTTGTTGGTTCTTTTTTTTAAATATATTTTTTCTTTCTTTGTTGTTTTTTGGTTAAAAAAAATAAACAACGCGATATGGTTAAATTGTTTACATTGGCTGTTATGTCCTTTGTGTGGCTCTATTGATATCCTTGAGGCTTTATGGCGTTCCATCTCTCTGTCTCTATTTTTATAACAAGTAATATCCTTTATGATGGGGAAAAAGTTCGAATAAAGGGATGGAATTAAATTTTGGGGATGTTGATGTTGATGTTTTTGTATTTTTTTTGTTCGTTTTCTAAGATAAAGCTATTTAACATTATTTCATTCATTCATTGTGATGGGAACTGTTTGTGATATTTCCTCAGTTTTTTTTTATTATTGGTTTATAACTGGTTATGTTTTTGTTTCTATCGCAAATAAAAAAGAATATAGTTGGTATTAAGGACTTGAAAATCCTCGACAGTCTATAAAATAGAAACATAAATGACAAAGAGTAAAACTTCTCCTTTAAATGAACACAACAACTTTAATATTTATGGAACACTTTAAAGCCAACTAAGGAAAGGCGAGCCAATTGCAGTCTTTGAAGTGCCCATAATCCAGTCGCCATGCCAGTTCTAGGAAACAGCAGGAGTTCTTTCGAAGACTTTGTGAGGTTTTTTTCATCATTGTACCATAACTCAAAAACGAATAACAAAAAAAAATAACAAGGACTTAGGACTTCTGCTATAATGGAATAGTCACAGAATAGCAACACGCAATACAAAAAAAAGTATATAGAGATTCTAAGATCTGGGGTGTATCTCCAATACAAGTTGTGTTTTAAGGGTTAAGCTAAGCTGGAAAATATAGAAACCTGTGGAGGAGCGAAATACCATCAATACATGTTTTAATATTATTGCAACAAAAGCTTAGACTTGTTTGAAATGTTTGAACTTCATAGATATTGAACTACAAAGATGACATATAAAATAATTTAGACTTTGATTGAGGACAGAATAATTAGCAAAATTAAAACGTAAAAAAACGAACACTAAATCATTTTTTGCTTTTAGCTTTTTTTACCTTACAGATGCGAAGTGCTTGAATAATTTTTAAGTTTCAAGATATTCTCAAACCTATAACCAAACCAAGAAGCTTCTTTACCGCTACCTAAGGCGGTCCAAATGTCAAATGGACCGTTTTTATATCAATCCCATAACAGAAATATGTACATTTAAAATAAAACTGAAAACTTTACCGGAAATAAGGGGTGATTTTTTAGCTGGTTTGGTTTTGGCAACACTGGTTTTGACAGCTGACGTGTGTTTAATACCTTGTGTCACTGTCAAACAGCTTCAGTTTGGTTTGCAATTTAACCATGGATCGTCTTACAAATGAACAACGCTTGCAAATTATTGAATTTTACTATCAAAATTCGTGCTCGGTTCGAAATTTTCATCGCGCGCTGCTTATCGAAAAATTGTGTTCAGCGATGAGGCTCATTTTTGGTTGAATGGGTACGTAAATAAGCAAAATTGCCGCATTTGGAGTGAAGATCAGCCAGAAGCATTGCAACAGCTACCAATGCATCCCGAAAAAGCCACTGTTTGGTGCGGTTTATGGGCCGGCGGCGGCATTATTGGGCCATATTTCTTCAAAGATGATGCGAATCGCAGCGTTAATGTCAATGGTGAACGCTACCGAGCGATGATAACAAACTTTTTTTTGCCCGAAATGGAAGTTCTTGACTTGCATGATATGTGGTTTCAACAAGACGGTGCCACATGCCACACGGCAAGTGAAACAATGGCGCAATTGCGAGGCGAGTTTGGTGAACAGTTAATTTCACGTTTCGGGCCGGTCAATTGGCCACCTAGATCGTGCGATTTAACACCATTAGACTATTTTTTGTGGGGGTATGTCAAGGCTAATGTCTATAGGGACAAGCCCGCTTCGATTGACGCACTGGAAGCCAACATCCATGCATTCATTCGTGAGATACCGGCCGATATGTGTGAAAGAGTATGCCAAAATTGGACTCAGCGGATGGGCTACCTGAGACGCAGCCGCGGTCAACATTTGCATGAAATTATCTTTAAACATTAAATTGCAAGGTTCAAACTATCGATTCAAATAAATATTTCATTCATTTTTTCGAATTTTTTGTGTTTTTTTTTTTTAAGTTCTAAACCTCTTAAAAAATCACCCATTAGTTTTCGAAGCCATTTTATTTTTGTTTGCATACATACCTACATATATAAAACAAACTTATATAACTAAATTTAATTATAAATTAAAAAGAAGATTGTTCCAAGAGCCTGAAAAATGTCCCCGAACATAAATCATCCTCATTTGTTGGTAGGTACTGACTGCATCACAGGTGTAGCGCTACGTAGGGGAGGGCAAATTGAAATGGAGCATTTTAAATGGACATCCTTCATGGACAAATTTCGTCACCCTAATTTGTCAACTTGAATTACCTGCAGCAGTCAGTTTCTACTCCTATCAGGATCAGGAAAGCGACAATCAGCAGTAATTATTCTTTCTTTTTTATCAGCTTTCATTAAAAAAAAAAAAAAAAAACTTAACATCAGTCACGACTGGGAAAATATATTCATATCTATGACCACCACCACCGCCACTGCCACGACCCCTTTTTAAGTCATTAAATCTTTAAAAAGAAAAAAAAAAAAAAGAACACCAACCCTAATTAATTTTAACAATCAGATTCTTTCAATTAACGATATAAAAATGCAGAACCGCTTAACTAAGCATTTCGCACTTCAACGTAAATTAATTATAATTATTCACAACGTGCGTCGCATCGCTCTCGCTTCGGTCGTCGTCGTTTGCCCGTTTTGTCGCGTCATCAACAAAATAATTATAATAGCCTGTCCAATCACACGTAGGAGTGAACATTCGGCCATAAAATAAGTCAGATATTTTCCGGGAAAATCCAATACAATGTATCACATTTTTATAGACCTTTTCCTTTGTATAGGTGGCATTTATTTTTATTTTACGACGACGACGCACGGCGCGGCGACCGACATTGGCAGCGGGTGGCAATGTAGGCGTATAGGCCGAACCAAGAGGATCTCTTAAACACCCATTTGCAATTTGTTAATGACAAACTGATATTGCTGCCAAGTACTTCATCAAATTGTTTCACAAAAAAATAAGTAAAATATGAAATACGCAATAAAAATAAAATAATAATAAATAAAAATAATCACTCTCCCCCGGCACGGCACACTAAGATACATTAGTTTTAGTATCTTCATTATTTACATATCTTTCAGAATCAATCCCTTCGACGATAAATTCATTTCGTGATGCCAGTGACTCAGGGTAATGCGACTGCCACAGAACCGTATCGTTATCGTGGCATCATCATCGGCAGCGAACTGTGGAACATTTTAACGAAAATTTGTGCTAAATTACATGTGTAAATGTAATGTGGGCCCATAAAGTTAATGGCTGGCACGATGTATATTTTTCCAAGGGCACTGTATTTTTTTAACAGTTTGCATATTTTAAAAGACTAATTCTCGTCACGGGGTAGTGGTTCTGGAATTATCCGTTTCGAGTTCGACATAAAATTGTTGATCCCCCTTTTTGCATTTGCTTTGGGTCTTGGAATGAGTTGTTCTGCTTTTAAATTTATTATTTCCTTATAGTGGAGTAAGGATGAAATGAAATGAGTAGTAACAAATTCAGTGTTCTTCAACTTTGACAATTTTGTCATTAAAGATACAATTTGCAGTTGAATTAATTTTTAATTAAAAACAAAATCATCAAGTATATAAAAATCTTTTAATATCGAAACAATTTATGGCAAAAGAATTAAAATTTATAGAATCCAATAAAACAGATTTCTATACAGAAGAAACTAATTTCTCAAATTTCGTATTGATTGATTGTGTAACAATTGAAACTTTTTAGGAAATCTTTGATTGCTCAAAAACAACATTGTCTCACTAACAATACAATGACATTTTTTCCAAAAATAACTGCGACCATATTTTTAAGACCTTAATTGTATTACTTAATATTATAGTATTAATTAAATTATATTCAACTTATATAACTTGGCAAAAATAATAAATTAGTAGCCAGGAATGTGTGTTTCATTCCATAACACTCCACTTGCGTCAAAAACACAATTGACATATTATGCAAATGTAAGCAACTGACAGTTACCTACCTTCAAATGACAGTTAGCAAGAACATGTTTATCCAAATTGATAAAACGGGTTTGTTTTAATTTGTGTTCACTATAATTGCCCTTTTTAAACTTAATTTCCATAAACATATCGTGTGGGACATTTTTGAAATATCTAACCATATTTATAGACTAAAGTTTTCGAAGCCACACATTTCAATTTTGTCTAAATCCTCAACTTAACCCCCAGTTTCAAAGTGGAGGTTTAAACTTTAGTTCAGTTGAACTCAGTTCAAGTTTTTTTGTTTAAATCGTCCGGGTTCACAATGAAATCCGAATTTATAAAAAAATACTGTTCGTTGTTGTTTCGTAATGTGACGTAAAGTTTCCAGAACTATCTTTGCTTGTCAATAATTTTTTTCTTGACGAACTCGAAAGGTTTCTTTTATTTTTTGTTGTATTAAGAACTTCGCCAAGTGTTTCTTTTTATAAAGTAGGAACAGTTAATTTTTAATAAATAATATATTTTGATGAAATCTAATATTTCATGACTTTGTAAAAAATTTTACTCACAAACTCAATACTATCAAAAAATGGCAGCTGTTAAAATTAAATGTCACCGTGGAAAGCGGTTCTTAAGGGGCCAGTTATAGCTATCATTGGTTTTCATCATTGAAAATTTTATTTCGCTATTAAAAGCGATAGAGAAAGTCAAATTTGTCATTGGAGGTATCAAAATGAAGCTAATGACTTGGAGATTTTTTTTAGTGAAAAAAACAATAATTTTAACCCATAATTTTTCTGTAAGTTAACTTTTACTTTTTCAATGATGAAATCGAACAGCTGATTCGATTTGGAACAAAATCATTCCAATGAAAGCATTCCATTCTCGTTGTATTCCCACCTGTCAGTTTTTCTTTCAATGATATTTTTTTCTTTCAATGATCAACTCTAACCTCAAATTCTTGGAAAATGTTTGTTTATTTTTTGTTTTCTTTTAAATTGTGCAGTTGTACGTAGTATTTAAAAGAAATTTAAATAAATCTATCATTTACACGGTTGTTTGAATTCTAATTTGTTCTTTTTGCCAAACGGTAGAGGTGGTGTAAAAAACCATTTTTTTTTTTATTTCAATGATAGATATTTTCAATGGCATATTTTTCAATGATAGCTATAACCAACTTGTCAAAAAAATTCCAATGATTGGTTTCAATGATGAAAACCAATGATAGCTATAACTGGCTAATACTGATCTGAAGCTTAAACGTCAGAAAACTGGCGGTTAACTTGAACTGCAAACGAAACTGTAAACTGAAACTTAAACCGAAACCGAAACCACTGTGAAACTGGATTTCAGCTGTTAAAAAAATTCAAATCGCGATTATTACAAAGAAAACCCATAAAGTACACAAAATAGCCCACTGTTCGACCACGGCAACGGCAGCAATCGCATGGTGCAGCGCAACGCAGCGTTTAAAACGCATTATTCGCAGAAAATCAAAAACGCGTAGGTGTTCCATATATGTCCCTGTTCCAACATGTCCCGTCCACATTTACATTCTGTATACTTCTTCGACTTGGATGTGGTCCCATCACCGCCACCGACCACCACTCCGCAAGAATGAGCTGCGAGGTCAAGTTGAAATTGAAATACGTAATTAAAAAATATAAAACTGCTCACTAAGGAGAATGCAAATAAAATATTTGTATTTAATATCTTCGCCTTACCTACTTGATCCGTCCAAGACCATACCAGCAGCGGCAGCAGGGCGGCGCGACGCACGTACCGGACCGGGCGCGGTATCTGAATCTGCCTCGAGATTGTGTACTGACGTGACCACTTATCATCTTCAGCATCGGGCAGGCGGCAGGGAATATGAGTTTATTGAGTGCTTGATATGTTATTTCCCCCGGGACAGGACAAGTAGGAGGCTTCGCAGCAGTTTAATAATGAAAAAAAAACGTCCACATTTTGTTTTCATTTTTGCTCCTCGATGTTGACTTTGTGATTGAAAGAATATGAAGTTCCTTGCTGAAGTGTCAACAGGCAATTTGAGGCCTTTTCAACAATATTCTGGGTGTAATAATTGTCGTGTGCGTCACCGGCCTCCTCCTCCACCTACCGTCGCGTCGCGTCATCATCAGTGTGTTGTTCACAGACAGGTATAGATATGCAATAGAACTTTTTGCTCCTGCTCTCCTTCTCCTGCTCCTGCTCCATTGGGACCTGGATGTGTGATTTGGCACATCAAGGTGTGAACGAAGGATAACATCGATGGTGATTGGGGACAAGGCTTTCAATGACAACAATAGATTGAGTTTGATTTTTGACGTTTTTGTTATTTCTATACACTGGTTTAGTGAGTGGAGGAGATGGGTAGGTGCTTTGTACGTTTATTTGTTTTCTTAAGCACCTGTCACTATCATAAAAATGGAATTTCTTGATGTTTGTTTTGGATGTTTAATTGAAAATTTTAAATGCAAAATATTTCATTGCAAGGTTACACGGACGAAAAGTTTTATAATTTTCTCGAAAACTCTGATTTTTCAACAAACAAACAAACAGCAAAAAATATCAAAGAAGTGGGTTATTTGTAGATGTGTATTTTGTATAGGAAAGAGAACGGATAGGCATCTACTCCATTATCCAGAGCTGTCAGTTTTTTATACAGCATCAGAATCTATTCCTTTGGAATTGTGTACCAAGAAATATAATCATTGTTTTTTAACTTCTTAATATCATAACCACGTTAATATTTAACGATATTCTAAAACTTAACGATAATTAACTATATTGTATTCGTTCAGTTAAAAATTTCAGTTTCGATGAAGCTGTCAATATTTGTAATCGATAAATCGCAAGAAGTTGTAAACGTAGAAAACATTACACGACAAATTTTAAACTGTCAAATCATAACTAACGTGTTACTGACTAAGGCAATATTAATTAATTTTCTCTTTTCGTTGTTTTGTTCACTTGACACTAATGCATTTTTGAAAACTACAGAGAAACCGATCGAAAGTCGAAACAATGTTCTTGTTCTTTCATCTTCATCTTTTGTAAATCAAAACTGATAAAAATATTTTTCGATTACATATTTTGAAGTTATATTTTTGAAAGTGCATTTATTTTTTTTTTTGGAGATATTATAAGAATATGACACCCAAAGGTGTCGTTAACAAATGTCACACACAATTTTACACTTGTTCAGTGTGACATATTTACCATATGGTGACAGTATTCTTGTTGTCTTTTGAAAGAAACTTCG
Organism: Scaeva pyrastri; assembly: GCA_905146935.1. Classification (NCBI taxonomy): domain Eukaryota; kingdom Metazoa; phylum Arthropoda; class Insecta; order Diptera; family Syrphidae; genus Scaeva; species Scaeva pyrastri. The sequence goes on from LR989927.1 coordinate 134,165,848, forward strand.
ACCTGGACAAAAGACATCTGTAACGTTCTTGTTAAATTAATTTAAGGATATTTATTTTGACATTTCATGATAATCAAAAAATGTTGAAAATATGTTTGTTCGTTGAGCTGTGTGAGAAAATTCGACTTAGAGTTGCCCCAAAATTATTTTTTAAGAAATTTGAACTCAATCTGACAACTTATTCTCGTTTTTTTGGCACCTTAAATCGCCCAGAACTAATTTTGAATATTTGTCTAGGTTTTTATTTTTAAACAATTTTGTATTTATTTTGGAAATAGTAACTGATCTAAGCATTAAAAAAAAAAATAAAAATAGAAATAGTTTTTAATGAAGTTATGTCATCAACACAATTTCGAAAATGTTGGTTTCTATTTGAGAACCGAAACACACTGTTTTTTGATAATTATCAATCAGCGTTGCCACAATGTTACAAGTGTAACAAAAGTGTTACACTTTTCTTAATTTTTTTGTATTTGTTGCTATGTTACTTTTTTTTTCTTTTTGTTACACTTTTTTCTTTAAAAATTTAGTTTATGATTTTTTTAATCAGTGTGAAGTGCGCTTAAACTACACTTCCACCTATTTGTACACCTACGTCCTAAATTGAGTTGAAATCACCTTCATTCAACTCGATCGAACTCGTTCAGTTACAGTTTAGTCGAAATCTTGCTATCTTTCACTTCAAATTCAAACTCGATCTCTCGATCCAGCATATAAACTTATGTTCCTATTAAAAATTAAAAATTGAGTTCAAGAGCATTCTTTGATTTTAATCATTTTTTTCAATTTGTTACATTTTTTTCGCTTTTGTTACGTTTAAAAAAAAAATTGTTACACTTTCGTGAAGCCCAGCGGCAACGCTGTTATCAATACTGTCAAGAAAATCTGTGTCAGTCCCCAAAAAATATTCAACGAACACACCTAATTTCTACGCACTTTTTAAACATCACGTGATAGTGAGATAATGATACGTCAAATTGAGTCGTTTCAAAAGAGTTCAATGTGACAGATATTCTGTCAAAAAATCAGTTGATAGAAAAAGCTGGTTTACATGACTTCTCAATTTTAACTAATTTTGTAGTGATTACAAGTGTAAGTATTCAATTTTAATTACATGACATTATGTTTCATCAACAATACACTAAACAAACCAACTTGTAACATGTACACTTTCTATGGAATATAATTTTCTAACACTTCCCTCATGGAACGATTTATTGTTCATTACCATGATTTTAACGAAACTCAAAGCTCCTTATTGAATTGAAATAAAAAAGATTGAAATAAACTTTCTAGAGAATGAATACAAACAAATGTTCGAAAAATAAGGTATTGGGTATTCCCTGAGTAACTACTCCGGCAGCTCTGTCTGTTGTCTAATACCTAGAAGTTTGCCTTCAGGAACTTCACAAAATAAGTCTTTGATAAAATGAACAAAAAAAAAAAACAACTTTAAAAAAACTTAAAATTTAACTCAGCTGTGGAAAAATAGACAGGCGACGCGACGCGACGAGGACGACAGACGATAGACGACAGACGACTATATGGTTGGCAGAAAAATGGTTGACAGAATGTTTCTTAGAATTTCGAGCGCACTGGTGTTGTAGTCGGTTTTGTCAGATGCTTCGTGGAATTCATACACAAACCTATGACATGAGTGATGTGATGTGGGCGTGGGGGCCTTCGCTTGATGCACAGCATCCATCTGATATATTGCAATGTCAATAGTTGCAGAAACTTGTAAAAATGCACCACAATGAAGCCAGAGCAATACGCTGGAGCTGAGGAATGAATTTTTGTAGATATGTACATATACTTTTTGCTTCCGAAAAAAGGAATAAGTCTTTATATATGTAGATATGCATGGGTGAGTGGAAGAAGGGGCGTGGAACAGGGGGAGGGTGGTATATGCCTTTATCAACATCTGTTTTCTATTGCGAAGACATCAAAAACCGAAAGGAATAAAAATGACGACCTGCACTCTGCAAATAAGTTATGGAGACTCTATAAGATCCATAAGCGTGTTACAGTTTACAGTGTTATGTTGTTAAAATGGAAACACACAAAAAAATATACCAAATACCTTTTATAAAACATTTTCAAAGGGGAAGCAATTTATTTATGGACTGCTGCAAGTCCATTGTTCATTTTTAAATAATCAAAAAAAAAAAATATATGTAGGGCAAAGTTTACTTCTGGCAGAATGAACGAAAAAAAAAAGTCTAAAAAGCAAATGGGATTCGCTTTGTACATTATCTTATTTTTTTTTTGGCTTTTTATTTGCAAAACCTTTCTTTATGAATTCAGAACACGTTCATATAGAGAGAAGTTGGGGTATAGTCTTTTTTATGATTTTGAGATTTTACAATTTATTAAAAAGGCGAGCATACCATACTCGTATGCAGTGAATTTTTTACTCCTTTTACATTCGAATGCTCTATATGCGAGAATATTATATTTTGTTCATCTAATTCAGAAAATGAAAGATAGTTTTTAAAAGCAATAAATATTCTTTGCGCTTATGAGTTTTTAAATTTTGTCAAGAAACCAAATATTATGAGCCTGTCTCAAGAGTTGGGTTTGAAGAGAACTTTCTCTTTTCTATAAGCTAACATTCCCAACACCTACCGTCAAATAACGTAGCTTATGATTTCAAAGATTTTAATGTTAACTCGTAAATAGTGTCGAAATTACTAAAGGCTTACGTCTTACTTTAAATATTAATGAAGTCATAGAGTTCACAACAAAAACTTTACTTAAGCTATTTGGGTAGCCACACCACGTTTGAGCTAAAACTTGTAAGATCGTAAAAGTTCCTGTCAAGCCTGCTACTAGCCAAAAATTTTCAAAAACGGTTCTTTTTTCGCTAGAGAATAAATTTTTAAATATTTTGCTGTGGAAAAGTCCTCCTCTATAATAGCCGCGTTTTATTCTGCAGCTCTTTTCATATACACAACAAGATATTGATATTTTTCTGGTTCAATTTTGGTAATCAAAAATATTGATCCTACCACCAACAAGAAGGGAAATTTTGCACTTAAAAGTGTTAGTGTTTTTGTTCTGAGTTGTCAAAATCGGGGTATTGCCAGAAACCATGTTTTTCACTCAACGCACTCAATTCCAAATTGTTATCGCATAGCAACTTAAAATAAACAACCTTAAGTTGCGTCAAGTTCAAGTTGAAAACCATCATGGATTTTTTATCCCTCGTTTCCATCTACACATAGGAACATGGCAACCCTGAATCATAAAACATTTTGAAGGTACCCCTTGTGCATGCTTTTCATTTTATTTCATTTTAGAAACATCTGTCGATAAAGTTAAGTTCAAAATTCTGATCTCATGATCCAAGGGATTCCAATAATTTAGGCTTTTATGTTTTTCCAACTTTTCTCAAAGTAATCTCTTTATTATTATTATTTTTTTTTCTATTATCAAAAGTTGAGTTTTATTTACTACTGCATAGCTAGTGCAGCATTCAAGTGAATAAAACGATCAAACACACAACCACAGCTGCCATTTTTTTATGGCTTCTTTTTGGCTGGCAATCAAATTTTTGTGGTTCACGAGACAAATTATGCTGTGCTAGCTATGCAGCAGTGAATAAAACACAACTAATGTCAAAAATATACCAAAAATTAAGACTCCAACATATTTTGCCATTTGTGGACCTCAACACGGATCTATATCAAAGCTCCTTTTATACAACATGCTTTTAATACATCTCAATTTTATGCTCAACTCAAAAATACACCTAAATCATAACACTAAAACTTCTATCTGTGAAAATACCACGTTTAATTAATTTTTAAACTTTTCCCAACTGCATGTTTTTAGTGAACATAATATTCTTTAGTCTAAACTTTGGTCAACATATCAATTTCTAAACACAAAATGCATTTAATTGAAATTAAAGAGTAAACCAAAGTTTCATCATCATTATAAACCATCATTATTGTGATCTTAAACAAGAAATTCAAAGAACAAATTTCCGTCAACTTAACACATTAATTTGGGAATGAATATGCTTCAATTATAACAGAAGAGGTTGACTTAAACAAAAGCCTAAGATTAATAAGGATATATACAAGTCCACAGAGAGGAGCCTTCTACTGCTGTTAATCACACAAAATTATTCAATGCCACATTATTTGCTCTCCTCTCTGCCATTGACATAGGGAAAAACCCCATTAGTCACCACATTATAACCCCACCCACAAATCCTGCCAACTACTTCAATATGAATCATTCCGGTCAATCCGTTAACTAACGACGACAACGACAACGACTCAAACGACAACAACGACGACGACGGTAAGCTCAATTTCGAACAATAATACTATCCAAATTACTGGTAATTGGTCAACGACCGGTAGAAATTCACAAAACCCAAACTTACCGTTAAAAGGATTTCTCTCATCATCACAAAGCAAAAGTCTGAATTTTCTGCCCCATTGTGTTGGCCATTCAAAAACATCAATCATTATACTCACAAACGGGTCATGGGGTATAAGGTACGGTATACCTATCAAAAATTCAAAAACACAAAAATTAATAAAACAATAAAAACGACAAAACCACTTAAAATTTCAAAAGAACTCGAATAAAAGGTTCAATGAATGCCGTAATTTTGTGCCCAATCCACCCCCAAAAGGAATAAGTAGATATAATAAAACATACCGCCCATCCATATTCATTGAATTTCATTTTACGGGTTATGAATTCTGATTTGCCCCCCACCCCAATCGCACCTACCTATGTACCTACGATGAAGATGACGGCGGCGCGGTGGCAGCGGCCGGGGCCTGTCGTCCCCCATTTGAAAATTAAACAATTTATGTAAGTGAATCGCCGACTCCATTACTTATCTCTAATCACTTTCAACATCGCTAATGACAGCCTGAATCGACCCGAGCATACCAAGTGCCGACCCAAACTCGTGCCCTTTTCAACCCCAACCCCCTTCGTCGCCAACCCTCGCCAAACCATCGCCATCGAGTCGAGTTTGAGTTGAGAAGAACATTGAATGGGAAGTCCCATCGTCATTGAATTTAGGACGATGATGGCGACTGCGACGATGACGGTAACGATAACTATAGCCGACGACGAGTGACTACGACGAACGGTGACGGTGACAGCGACGACGACGTTCAGTGTTCAGAGTCCAATAATTGCCTTACATCAAAAATTTTAATTAAAACCCCTCAATGAAGTGTCGCGGTGTTAATTCTGTTAAGTCCGACCTCTGCCAACCTACATAAGTACCTTATATTCCATACAAAACCCCGAAGTCCTCATAATCCTCTTGAACCATCCACTGCCAGCATCAGTTAGTACCTAACTTACACATGGTACAGCAATACCAAGGCCAACACCATCCAATATCAGCATCAGCATCAGAGAACCAGCAGTTTCAGTTCCAGCTACACCGATGTATAGTACTCGTAGTTGAAGCAATAGCAGTAGCAGCACATCACTTTCGTTCCTCCTTCTTCTTGGTCCTGCCGTCCTGGTCCTGCTTCCGAAACACAGGATGTGGTTAATGAACCATTGGCTGTCGGTTTATTGGTTCCCAGTTCCCATAAAAGGCAGCAAGCCGACTACTTGCTTTGGAACCGTTTACAATACTCTCTCTCTCTCTCTCTCTCTCTTTTTCGTCCTAATGATTCCCGAATCCGAAAAGTGAACAAAAAAAAACTGCACAATATTCGCATGGTTAGCGAAAATGCGATTGCGATTTGCGAGAGTTCAAAAGGCGGCAAATAAACGGGCGGGCGGGCTGCGCTTGATGATTATTTCTTTGCCTTGGCACTCGAAACGCGAATTTCTTTGTGGTATCAGGCAGGATTAATTTTTAACACCCAAGTGACCCAAATTAAATCCTTTTACATGAAAGCCAGTGAGATAGTATCTCTATCATATAATATTATATACTTACCGCTATCGCTTTATTGTTGATTGACGCGTAAAGGGATGCAGTCTTGACGTGAATTTTTCTTTTTAACTAAGTGTGCTTCAGGATTCTGGAATGTACTACCATCCTGAAGTACAAACTCAAACTCAAACTTAAACTGTCACGATGGAATGGAATATGGAAACTCTGCATCTGGTTTGGGTATTTATAATATGTATATTTTATCTTAATCTCATTCAGGTACAGATAGACTGCAAGTGACAAAGTAGACAGTCAGAGGATGTACTGGTTTTGACATAAATGCAAAACATACAGAGTGGTCTTCTTCTCGTACCCACAACACCAACAGGGTTGCCATTGGATGGGTTTTGGGAGTGAATTTTTTTGTTTGTCTTCCATATTTTCATGCTAAGGTTTGGTCTACGGGGATGTCGAAAAGTGCAGAATTTAGATATTTTGGAAACATTATTATTTGTTGACTTGCATAAATTTAAAATAACATGGTTTCAAAATGACTTTTAGCAAATGTTAAGGTTGGTTTTTGACAGTTCAGCATCATTTATTTGCAACTTTTTGAGCAGTATTCTACTGAAGATTCTTTCTATCAAAGCAACGATTCCGATTTCATCCGCTCTTGGGGAAGTTGCCATTTGGAAGTTAAAAAAATCATAATCTTGTAAAATTTATATTAGTTAGACACCGTTTAACTTCCAACTAACTTAAAGTACGAACAATTTTCAAATGCCTGAGTGTTATGTCAAAAGATTACTTGTTAGCGCATAAAGGCATTTTATCAGAAGTGACATTTCAAGTGTCAAGTTAGCTAAAAAAAAATACAACATTGGAAAAAATTGTTAAGTGGGTAGTTTGCCATTAGTTATAGTAGTGATTGTTTTTTTCTATGTTTTTGAAGTACTTATTTTTAACTAGATGTCAATCACTTCAAGTTTTTGTTACTTATTTGTATTTCCATCATGTTAAGTAAAGTAAACATTTCAAAGAAACCTTATAATAAATATCAAACGCAACGGTTAATTAACAGAAAATTAATAAGCAATAAACGAGTCAACATAAAATAGCTTATAGTGAACTCAAAAACATAGAAAACATCGCACGCTTAATTTGAAAAAAACTGCTGATTAGTAGCCAATAAATTTGTTCAAGAAAATATTTGTAAGGCACTGAAACATTTGGCATACGAAAAACAAAATCACTTAGCGGCAACTCTGTCATTTGATGGCGGGCGGATCAGGTGGAGTGCCAAAGAGAAGATTCTGGGTGGCGTAACCGCTCTTTGACACGTTCTGTTTTATGATACAACGATGTAATGGCACTGGGATTATTTATTGTAATTGAGACTTCTTTTCTCGGCTATATTCCACTTTGCTGTTCCTGTTCTTCTTATTTTATGTTGTGTTCCTTTTTTTTTTTTTCCTCCTCCTGTCCTTTCTGGTTTCGGTTTCTTTCTTAGTTGCAGTCGGCCGAGGGCGCGCGGTGCGGTGGTGTGTACTGTTCTTTCTGTTTCTATAATAAGGTTAAAGCGTAAATCAAGCTCCGGGAAACGATTTATAGGTCGAGGCCCCCGAGTCCCGAGATATGTCATGGTGGTGGTGGTGGATAGCGGCGCGAGGCGGCGGCGACGATGGTAAAGGATTGCCTTTCGTTTTAGGTCGTGATGTCCTCTTCGTTTTGTGTCTTTGTAAATTTCGTTTTTGGCCTATTCATCGAATTTTTCATTATTTGCACTTTGCTGTTATATCTACGACGAGTATATGTGAGGACGTGAGGAGTCGGGCAAGAACCACAGCTTGGGCCAGGGCGCGGATAATACATTTGAAACCCAAAACCGAAATGAAGCCAATATCAACTTGGCCTTATCTAGAAAGTCATAAAAATGAAATTCAATCCAACTTTGATTAAAAAATAACAGAAGAGGCAGAATGGCTGGACGGTTTGGTTGTTCGTGGCGGGGCGGGCGGTGCGTGGTGGTGCGACCGAGGGGATAAATAAATAAAAAAAAATACAGATATACAAACACAAATGCAAACGCAAATAACTGCCTGTAGCGCGAACTCGGGCTCGAACTGGATGATGATGAGGAAGGAAATAAAAAATTGCAATTAATAATGCTAAATAATTGTGTGGAACCGCGCGCCGTGCAACGTTTGTCAACGAATATTTTATATATGTTTTTGTTGTTGTTGTTGTTATTGTTATGGTCTCATTCGTATATAAGTAGTCATCGTTGTACTCGAAGTCGTAGTCGTAGTCATCCGTTGTCATTGACAGAGAGATGGGGGCTAATAAACCTACGACATTATGGTGTGCAAAGTGTGGAACGACAATGACGACGACATAAAATATACAATCCACATAGCGGAATAAATGTATACAGTATACACACTTAAGGTACGTATCTTAAATTCACCACGAGTGGGAATCTCCATATTCATACCAACCTAGGCTTATAGGGTTAAGGTACTTCATGTTCAAAACTCAGGGACGGATTTAGAGTAAAAATAAAAACTTCCCTTTAAAAGAGTAGTCAAGTTGTCAAGTGTCAAAGTGGTATGTCTTGCTCTTTCTGTCAAAATGAACTTTACACTCTTTTAGGGGTTTTATATTGATATAAATTAGGGATTTTTTCATCTGACAGCCGCAACTGGCTCTTATTATTATTGACAAAACCAACCAATACTATTCAAAAGCTACATACTTCAAAGACACGTTTTGAAATAACATCTGTCAAAATACTAAACACAGCTGCAGTCGGAAACCAACAAGTTGACCAAATTTAATGAGTCACATTGAGAAACTTTTACTTGACTTTGATAGTCGAGATTAGAAGAGATTTTGAAATTTTTACTGTACAGCCAGGGTTGCCATAAATTCTTCTTTTTGCGTTTGAAATTTTATAGATGGATGACATTTGAACTCTGCATTTTTTGCATTTCTTGACTTGGTTTGAACTTCTTGTAGTCATTTGGAGTTTTTTTTTAACTTAATTTTTGAGAAAACAGTTAAATTATTTAAATTTTAAAAAAATCTTGAAGTTTGTCATTGATAGAGTTGATGTACACAATCGCATAGAAAATTATACGAAAATGTTCTACATCTCTAAAAGCTACATAAATCACAATTGATCGTATTTACGTTTTTTTTATTTCAAAAAGCGCGACCCTAGTATTTCTAAAACGAAATTTGGTTTCAAACCTCAAGCGTTCACTGACATTTCATTGCTTTTCTGCTGTCAAACGCCCGACCGAATAGAAAATAGATCTACTTTTGCTTTGCTCGGACGTTTACGATATTACGATATAAAGTCATAGCAACGACTGAGGTAATATTTCGCATTGCCTCTTAAGAATACATAGTTTCTATTTAAAATGTCAAAGCCCGACCGACCTAACGTTGTATTGTGATTTAGGTTTAACATTTCGTTCTTATGTTTTATAACATTTAAAATGAGATAGTTTGGTAACACTTTAATTTCAGCTTCAGATCTTGTTCACCGTTTTTAAAATGTTTATCTCTCTTTACTGTCTCTTTTTAACAATCAGTTGTGAGCTACATTAGACGATTAAATCTCAGAGTAAGTTGCTTTAAAAGAGTCTAATGTAAACACTGCCCAATATCCAAATACAACAACTGTCAAAAATTCTAATTTTATAGTAAATTCATCAACAACTGTCAAAAATTCTGTCACAAATTCATAAATCCATAGAATCGACAAATCATGCGATTGAGAAAAGAAGTTATTAATCGTAAGATTTGGCAGAAGAAAACCATGTCACTAATTTTAGTTAGCGCCTTAAAACTTCAAAGCTGTTTAAAGTCCGCCACTGTCAAAAAGAAGCCCCTTTGTGAGTTCTTCTAGTTGCTTGATGCTGGATGCTGGATGCCGGAGTTCAATGGGTGGTCGCCGCGTTCCATGGTCGTATCTCGTATTAATACACTACACACAAGTATAGTTGGCAGCTCGTCTCGGCAAGAGGTGGTGGCATCAGTGACGATGATTCTGATGCTGACGTTGTTAAGCTTGGATGAGCTGAGCGTACTCGTCCCTAGCACGAGTATAGTATAGACTAACGTAGTGTTGTGAATGAAAAGGCGAATAAGGATAGACTGTGTTGGTTGTGTGGGCTGGCTGGCTGGGGTTGCATTGCAGCTAGAGCTTGAGCTCAGACCTCAGAATCCGTATTAAAGGTAGTCGTACTGAACGAGAGTACCGCATCGAAACAAGTAATATACCTTCTTCTTCCCAGAAACACAACGGTAACGCATTTATTGTTCAAATTACTTCCACTGAAAATTGGGGAAGAAATACCTTAAGAAGACCGAACTACGACATTGCTGTAGGTATTATAATGGGCATCTCTCACCTCGTATTTATGTCTGTTTCCAGACACTCCAGTCGTTTGCCGGTGCATGTGTATATATGTATACGAGTATGTATGTACTATGGGCGTTATTCTATTCTTATTTCAAAGCACAAAGATACATTCATACATTCATTGTGTAAAAGTAGGTAGGATGTTGATAGCATCTACGGACACAGGGGGTGGTCCTTTGTGTCTATTTGGTAACAGCAATAGTCGTTTAATTGTGTTGGAGAACAAGTGAGGGTAACATATTGCGGCATTATTTGTAAAGGATATAGTTGTGTCATTTCCGGCGAAAAATACATACAATTGAATTTGCTAAAGAGGATGCATGGACAAAATTTTTTGCACATGGCCGGCGTTGAACAAAAGTTGGAATTGGAAGACGAGACGCTTAAATTCGGTTTTGTTTTTTGTTTCCCATTACATTGAATTGGAATGCAATGGAAATAGAACTTTTGTACATCATTCTAGTAGATTCTAGAATCTAGTTTGAAAAGTTTTAATCCTTTTTTGAGAGTTCAACAGGATCTCAAAATGATTTGATATAAATTATGTATGTATGTATGTGTGTGTTTTATAGAAAAGTTTTACATCAAATTTTTATTTGAAAAATCAATTTTATTTTACTCGAATTGAGTTCGGAATAATTTCTCTTTTGGACTTAATTTTTGTGCAACAACGGCAACGATTGCAATGAAAGTTGATTTTTTCCAATTATTATTGTTTCGTTTGGTTGTAACTATATATTGTGATTGTTACAAAGTTGCACAAAGTTTATAATTTCCAGTTTTGAATATTTATGGAAGGAAGGAATAATTATTGTAGTAATATAAATGATTTCAAAATAGAATATTGAATTGAATTTGAAAGTTTATGCTTTCAGCGAATGAATGAGAATTTTTGTTGAAAAGAAGAATTAAAATTTGTTTACCTACTTAATAGACTTTCCGGATTCGTGAAGCAGGGGTCGGTCGGTGGCTGCTCGAGGATGTTGCTTCATCCTTCATCGGGAATCGATATCGAGTGCTTTGTTTGCTTTGTTGGTCTTCTTTGCAACATATAAACTCAAAGATTTGAGAGTAGATACTTTTGAGCAGATGGAGAGTATTGAATTCAGTTGTTTCATTTCGGAAATCCGCGCTCTTTGGAATTGAATTTTACTTTAAGCTTGAATAGCTTATATCTATTGTTCTTCTGTCAATATCGTGCACTGACCCTAGTTAAAAATATTTTTAATCTTACACTACGGTCGGTAGGTACTATGACTGGTAACGAGACGAGAAGTTATAGGTTCAAATAAAAAAAAAATCCAATTATAAGGCATTTGGGTTGGGATATCACATGAAAGTCAAAATACCTTTTACTGTCCATATTCAAAGTCATAAACTGTCAAATTTCGTTTAAGGACAAGAAAACTCTTGGTCCCGTTTTCCAAACCTGACACGAAGCGAGACGAGGCAATACAACCTAAACACCATCGACGACATAGACGAATGTGTGGAAAGACGATTCCAGAGACTTTACAATCATGAACTATATCCAATCTATCTCGAAGCAAATATCGTGACAAAAATAAAATCGCTAGACTAAGGTATGCTGGTCACCTAGCTCACAGGAGCCGTGAGCGAAGAGGAACCATCTCGGGAAGTTCTTTGTAGTTTATTTTATGGCAGGAGACATAGTGGCAAAACATGCTTTCGTTGGAAAGATGGCGTAGACACTTAGACAGGGATGCCCGAAGGTCGCGATCGGGATAAATGGAGGGACTTGCTGAGGCCAGCACTGGAGCCGGGCTTACGAGCCGATAATGATTATGTTCTTGATTGGAAGTCGTCTAAAAAATTATGAAATTTTAGTCCCGAGGTGTCATTTGGACCCAGTTAAATGAGTCTGAGGCCGATACCGATACCGATATTGACACTGACACTTTTCAATTTCGACTAGACCATGAAAAGCCTCATAGGAAACGGTCGTGTGTTCAACCTTTCTGAAAAGTTTTGGCACTTATTTAATCTAAGTATTTTGATTGCTTAAGTTCTTATAAAATATCTTACTGCAAAAAATTATTGTAACTGCTTCGATTTGTCTAGTTGTGAACAATTATTTCTTGATTGACAATTATTTAACTGTCAACCACACTTTGAATTGACGTCATGAATTTAATTATTTAATTATTAATTCCAAATATTCCTGAAACATTCTTGTAACATGAATTTTCATCCCTGGTTTTGACTTTCCCTATAGCTTTCTGAACCTTTCCTCCTTGATGAAGAATTTTCACATTCAAATCTTCTGAAAACTTTTTGATTATCCGCCATGAGGAGGTTTAACGGTTTAACGTATACGAGTAGTGTCGTTTAAATGTTGACAAAAACTCCCAGGTGTGAGCTTAACTTTAGTTGTGATTGTGAATAAAAATCTCTCAACCAAATTAAGATTCCCAAGTTAAAAGAAGTCACAAAACCCCGCAATTTTTTCAACACATTCCAAAAAATATATACTATACACACATATAAACTCCCACATTCAAAATTCTAAAATTCTTTGATTTTCTTCTTCAAAATTGAATTCATCCCACATACATGGCTCCAGGGCTGTTACGACTTCATTTTAGCATATAAGTATTTATACAACTAAGAAAAAAGAAGGACAAAAAATCATATAATCGGATATAAAAAATGAAAATTCAATCGAACGGTATACCGCTTTGGGATTAAAGTAATTTAACTTCTTGTTATGCATCATGTGCGAGAGTATACGGATATGTAGGTACCTGGCGAAAATTTCAAAGGACACCTTGAACTTAACTTCCGTTCAGTGTTTTTTTTTTTACATTTTCATTTTTATCACGGCGGGATTTTTCCCTTAACTTACATTGCTTGTACTTATACACTTTATTCCTTTTATGTAGATTCAAAAAAAAAAAAGTTACTTTCAAACTTCTCGAGTTATTTTACGAACAATCTCGGTCTAATGATAAATCGATTTATCATTTCGGAAAATTCGATTTATCCCGAGCGTAGGATTCATATTCATCCAATATACATATGTATGTGGGTAATGCATGTAGTTATGTACACACATATGTACATGTGTTACGTATAGATGCCGAAATATAGGCTGCCGATAATTAAATACGAATAAATCATCCTGCCAAATAATAATCCATCCAACATTCCAAACAATATCCAAATCCAAAGTTCAAATTAGATTGTCGGCATACATACAGACATTTATAAGCAACAGGGAAAAGTTGGCGTTTGCCATACAAATATATGTATGTATGTAAGGCATCTCTGAATGCGATGTTATGTTACATTGAGCATTAAACAAGAATTATTGACAACTTAAGCAGCAGCGCCACTGCCATCTATATACATAACTCAACCGAAACAATCCAATTAAAATGAGATATCTACGCCTGCGATGGATAAAATGTATGTTTGTGCGTATGTACAAAATAAGTTGAAATTTGATATTCTCAATACGGAAAAGGGAAATATAATTGAACTTATGCAACTTTTCCAACAGTATATTGAACTATAGTCTGCGTATTAATGCGAATTTTTGAGAAATGGGCATTTTGAATGGCATTTGTCATCACTTCACCAGTAACTATAAAGAATATAAGTTTTTTAATCTAATTTTGATTCGTTAACATTCCTTCAATTCCTTGGGTCGATTCAATCATCACTTAGGCAGACAGGGCTGTATAAAGCTACCAATATTGTTTTTAATAGTGATCATGATCAGAGATGTGCTGCAAGCAATCTTGACAGGAAACAGAAGAATAAGATGTTCTTCATCGGAAGTTCTAAGTCATTCTTTCTGATAAGCTTAACTTACCAACCCGTAGAATAAATAGAAAGTTTCCATAATTACTTGATGGTATTGTCTCTACTGAAGGTGGAACCTTAAAAGATTACACCAGACGTATTGGAAAATTAGGGGCTGCGTTTGAAATGCTGTCCAATATTTGGAGAAACAGCTCTCTCAACTAGAACACAAAGTTAGGACTGTTCAACTTCAGCGTCGAATCAGTACTAGTATACAGATGCATGACCTGGAAAATAACAACAACGATTACTGGGAAACTGAAAACCTTCATTGATAAATGTCTACGAAACATATTATGGGTCTTCTTTCCTACGAACGAAGAATTATACAGGAGAATGGGTCAGGAACCCATTGGCATTTATTATACGAAGAAGAAGCAGAAATGTCGAGGATTTAATATCCAAGATTGAGGAAGCTCAAACACAAGGATCCAAGAATGACCGAATCCATTTCATTTGGTGATAATAATTAGTTATTTTAACAATAATGAATTCTTATATTAGTATTAGAGTACTTCAGATTCAACAAAACTATTTATCAAAGCCAAAAAAAGGTTTGAACTATATATACGTACTAGCAGACCCGCCCACGCGTTGCTGTGGCTAAGATTTTTGTTAAATTGTATTGTAGTAAACTATTTAAGGGGAACAGTACCCTGTTCAAAAATATTTATTGAAAAATATTGACAGACGTGCGTCGCTCAATGCAAATTATGTACCAGCACCAAAAATTGAAAAAGTACGAACAATTGAATTTCACTGTATTTACTTAGATACTATTTAGGTCCTCAGACCTAAATAGTCCGTTGGTGTTCCCTAGCGGGACATAGGGCCTCAACTACTCCATACTCTCCATCGTGTGCGGTTTCCAGCGATTTATTTCAGCTACCTCCAGCTCTTTCCCAATCTCGCAGATTCCTCCTCAACTGTTCTCCTTCATGTGCTTCTCGGTCTACCATCAACTCTTCTTCCTTCTTGCGTGAGTGGGTATTTAGCTTACTTCAAAATAAATTTAACTTGTACTTTAGCTATGCTATTATATTGTAGCTTACATGAAACGTACCATAGCGCCATCTATTGAATACTTACTCAATCCATTACATATCGCCATCTTTTAAAATCATTTGGAGCTAACAGATAATTGTGACTGTCAAATAATAAATTGAGATGTAAGCTAATCTGTAAAGAAATTCGCTTAAGGCGCCATCTGTTCTAGACTTATGGAAACTACGATCAATAACAACAATCAACGTTGTTGATCAGTTTATTATTAATTATTAATTATTGGGACCGTTAATTTAAATAATAACTATCCTATCATCTAAGTTGGACCAAGTTACATATATATGCCAACTTTCATGAATATCAGTTGAGTTGTTTTTGAGTTCATACAAGACATACACACGGACATTGAATTTTTATATATTAAGATTTAATAAATTTGTGTAGGAAGTAAATTTAATTATAAGTTGATAAGATATCTATTAATGTTGGCATATATTTTGGAAAAAAGACCAATTTCTTTTTAATTTAATTTTTTTCTAAGTTTATAAACTAATCGCTAAACTCTTCTAGAAAAGAGCTTTTTTAACGTTTCTCTAAAAAATTGCGTTCTTATTTTCGGTTGCAACTTACAAAGAAAAGTAATTACACGAGGATCAGAGCTGAGCAACAATTTAGCACGTCTTGGTTACAATCTATACTTGAAAACTTTCTACCATAATTTAGACGATATAATCTCAAAGTTAAAAAGACGAATATTTTTGTTCAATGTTTTTTCATTTTATTTAACTTAAAAACTCTCAGCTAAAGTGTTTGTTCCTGCCTTCTGCTGCTTCTTCCGATAGCTGACCTGTTGGAAGAAGGGCATTTGCTATAATTATAGACCCGTGCATTTAAATTTTATATAATGATCGGAGTCAGGGTGTACCATGGGTATAGCAACCAAACTTTTCGAGATTAATTTTATAAGCACTTGAAATAAACTCTTATATGACTTTATACCGAAAAAAACAAGTTAACATTAATCCCTGTGACTTCAGCGGCAATTTCAGGGTTATTTAAAAATCTTCGACTTCGAACCTGCTTGTGGTAGATCCACAATGAGCCCAAAAGCTTGTTTCCTTCTTCCATAATGTTAAATAAATATTTTTTAGTCATAACTCTCAAACCAGATGATCCTAAGAACTGGCGTAACTTAAATTCTTGCCTTGCTTTCCGCCTCCCGATCTTTTACCAGCTCAAGTTTTTGATACATTAAAAATATATCCCAGTATTCTATATTTATCTCGAAAATAAAAAACATTAAAAACAGTATAATAACGTTGTAATAAATAATCATAAAAAAGGGTTACATGGCGTATGAGTGTTTTTTTCACTTGAAATCGAAAAACTTTCATAAAATTTCGTTTAGCGACCAAATAATTTTGTATTGCAAAAACAAAAAATATATAATATAACTTACTCTTCAATAGCGCCAGTGTTGCCGTGGTTCTCAACAACTGGGTTAAAACTTTCTTATGCTCGATGGTTTTTTGACAAAAATCGCGTCGCAATCCGATTGCTTTTCCGTGCCAATGACTCTTACCAATTAAAAACGTGTTAACAATCAAAATCGGTCAGTACTCTTACAAATTCATTACATTGAATGTCATTCAGTCAGTCAATTGTTCTGACACTCAAAAGAGTAGGTAAAAGTAAGCTTCATCCCGAAAGGCAGCATTTTTACAAATTGTGTGGGAATCCTGTAGGACATTCGTTAATCTTCCCCTAATTCAACAAAGTTGTGCTTTCTGCCAACTTAAAAACGTTTTTGAATTCGATACTGAAATGTCAAAAGTATCAGAAAAAATTGTTGTCAATATTTCACAATTTCTTTCTTTCTAAATTATAACAGCACAGATGTTGATTTTGACACATCAATCATAGTTAACAACTGGCATAGTAAAATTAAATAGATACTTTCAAAACCAAGGACTATAGTTCTGCTTTAAGACACCAAAAGAAGCAAACGATAAGCCAAAAAGAAGACAGTAAAAAACAGATTGTCCCCAAAGAGTTATGTGTAAACCTTTTTTTCGGAGAAGGGTGAAGTCATTCTCAATTCAGCTAAAAAAATGTGATAAGACTTCCAACATAAATCTGCAATAAATTTGCAACCCTATAATCTTTAACTATCCAGAATGGACATCAGTATCCTACTTTCACTCTATCCAACCCCACCTACCGATACTTATATACCATAATAACTGCCCTGACTTGGCCCTTATACCAGCTTACCTTGAACCTTGTTAGAGATTATATGGGCTTACATTTTGTTGTTATCATTATTGGAGTACACTGAAAATTGGGTCAACCCGGTTTACGCATCAATAGTTAAGCCTCCCTTCGGCTTTGGCTTCAGCTTCAGCTTCGGCAGGAGCCAATAAGCCAATCTAAATAAATTCGATTCGCAAAACTGCTATATAAGGGAAGGTACGGGAAGGTAGAGACAGGGGTAGAGGGTGAGGAAGTTTTTTCGGGATAAATGACTCCCTAGAGTATTGCAAATGCAATCATGTGCGAATTGGGATATATGGGACTGTTAAATCGATTGATTAAATTTTTTAAATGTTGTTTTTTATTATTATTCTGGGTAGATAGGCAGGTGTTGTATTTTTTTGCTTTTTTTTGCAGCAATATAAATTTTTTGAATAGATTATTTCCGAAGTAAAAAAAAAATATTCATTGTCAATCTTGCCACATTGACTGTTCAAAGCGGCTTCGAGCAGATATAAAATCTGTATCGGTGATGTAAAGAAAATATCCGAAATAAATTTTATATTTTAATAGAAACACCGCCGCCGCCGTCGACAATCAGCGGGATATTTTTTTTATGTGCTAAATTGGCATTTCTCTGTTTTGGTCAGAGTTGCAGATTGTGCAGTAAAAATTCTGCAATAATAAATTGATTTTAAATAAATATTTTATTTAATAAAGAAAAATATCCTGGTGGTATTAAAATTCAATTAAATTTAATTACGTATGTATGTATGAATATCCACATACTCGTATACATAATTATTTCAGTGTTTGAATTTTTATGCGGATTTAATAATGAGCATTCAACCTGTCAAAAAAAAAAAAAAGAAAATCGAAACAATCACCGGAAAACGAAAATTGGTAAAATTTATATGTTGCATTTATTGCTTTTATGTGTTGAACAAAATTATGTTAAAATTTTATTAAAATGGAAAATAAAATTAAAACAAAAAAATACATGCTTGTTTTTTTTTATAAAAAAGTCTTTTCTTGTTTTATTTTGGAAACAATTGTCGACGGTATGCTTATTATAATATGTACTTATGTATAAGAAGGTATATATTTTTTCCTTGGCTTTGAATATTTATAAATATTTAATGTTTCAGTAAACATATTCATCATTAATATTGTATACTTTAGGTTATATACCGACTAATGTAATTTATTCCTATATCAACATGTCGCCCACGATTTTTCGGATTTAGAATCCTCCAAGAGACTTCTATAAGTGTATAAAAACAAAAAATAAAATAAAAATATATGTATTTAATTATTACAAACAACAATTTCTGCATTTAAATTAAGACTAAGAATAAGCTGTTCAAATTTTAACAGGAGCAGAAAATACCTTTCCAGCAACCCTGTCATTTATTGTCTCCTATTCCAGCGATGATATTCTATTGACAGCTGTGTTTTTTTATCATATTGACATGTGCATTTAAATATTTTTCTTAGTTTTAGTTTTTATTCGATTATTGAGAATATATTGTCTGGCAATGCCATTGTGATTAATAAAGAAACTGTTATGTACGTAAGGCATTCTGGTAAGCATCAAATAAAGGTTTTTTCAATAAGAGCGCTACAAAAGTTTTTTTTAAATAAAACAAAAACGGTTTTGGATATCAATGAAATTCTTTATTCCTGTGGAAGTTTGTTCGATGCCATTATGTATGGAACTCGATTTCTTTTGCATGGCCACCACGGGCACGCTTGCAGAAGAACCCAATTTCGGACGGTTTTCAAGCATAAATCGGCCGATTTCACGTTCGATATTCATACAAAGTTCATCAATCGTCGCTGGCTTGTTGGCATAGACCATAGACTTGAAGTAGCTCCACAGGAAATAGTCTAACGGCGTCAAATCGCATGACCGAGGCGGCCAAAAGACTGGACCATTTCGTGAGATAACACGTTCTCCAAATTTGGTTTCCAATAAATTGATTGTGACATTCGCTGTGTGGCTTTTGGCGCCGTGGTGTTGGAACTACATGTCCTCCAAGTCCATATCATCCAATTGGAGTCAAAAATATTCGGTTATCATTGAACGGTAGCGATCCCCATTCACAGTAACGTGCCGATCTTGATCATCACGGAAGAAGAACGGCCCAATGACGCCACCGGCCCATAAACCACTGATGACTCATGGAGTACGTATGGATTGCTGTCCGACAAATCCAATCTGGCTATTCAGCCAGAAATGAATTGAACGCAACGCTCTTAACGTTGAGGCCACTGACTCCGAATTTCGGTAGTAAATTTTAATACCTAATTTCGATTCGTTATTGGCTCGTATATCTTTCCATCATGAAATGGCAAACCTTACTGAAGAGAAATGTCAAAAGAGCGGCAAGAAATATGGCGTCGTTTGCTGTCCCTGTCGCTCTACTTTTGTAGCGTCCCTGTTGATTTTACCGATGCATTACAAACCTATGAACGTCATAAGTGGTCATTTCGAGCATTTTAATAGTAAACAATTTGTATTAACAAATAAAAATACAAACATTTAAATAAAAAATCTAATAATAAATAATTTTATGGTATCGATCTAGGTTATACCGAAATATACAGAAATTATTATAGAAATTGACATTGACACTTAACCGAGCCCTTTCAATAAAAAAAACAACAATCTTTCCACTTTAAAGCCACGGGTTCACTAAACCTTTTGTTAAGTCATTTAAAAAAAAAATTTAATAGGTCTTCCAGCTCCTCTGTCTTCATTAAGGTATCTCCTTTTTATTAATCGATTGAACTTTTATAAAATTTTACCAAATATTAGATTCAATACATATGTTTGACACTTACTATCATGTTCCCTTTTCAATCTTAGTTCATTATTTGACATGTTGACTGTGACTACAGCAAAATGAACCACGGTTGAACCTCTCCTAACAAATTGAAATAGTCGAGTTGAAGATTTTGCACAGAGGATTAAATATTAAACCACAATTATACAATTGACATTTTGTATAGTAATTATAAGACTTTGTGTTTGTAAGTATCTAGTATCATTTGGCAATTTTGAATTTTTTTTTTCCTTCTGAACATTTGAAAAATATTCACATAAAACAATTTGACACTTCTCTACATATTCCCTTGAATATTTCGAAGTGTAAATAAAATAAATATTGAGTGCGTTCAGCGAAATCTTTTTCTTTTCCTATTAATGGGTAAGTTTGTATCTTTTTGTTATTTACTTTTGAATATTAAAAACTTTAACCCCCAGTTTCACAGTTGAAATTTAAAACTCTACTTTTGGTTTAAACTTCAGTTTAAGAATTTATTTTATTTCACAGTTTCCTTTAAACCTTGAACTTAGGTTTATTTCACAGTTCAAGTGACTGTATTCTGCCGTTTAAATTCCAGTTCAGCAAATAAAACCACTTCCCATGGTGACATTTCAATTTAATAGCTTTTTTGTTGTTTATTGAATATTGAAAGTGATTGTGAATGTTAAGAATGTTAAACTAAAAAAACTTGAACTTCGTTAAAGGTTAGGCTAAACTGAAGCTTAAATCTTCACTCTGAAACTGGGAGTACAAAATTAGCTCTTTACAAAATGAATGTTTCTGAATATTCAAAATGCAAATTGAGTTTTGTAACTCAAAGCAACAAGCATTGAACTCTGTTTCAACAAAAAGTTTTAAAATGTATGACATTTAGTTTCAAAAAGGTATAAAATGACATTTGCAAAAATTAAGGTATTTACACATTATGATATGACAATAATGTTTAAGGCTGAGCTTGGACTTTAATGAACTAAACTTTGCTTTAAATAAAAAAAACCATACTTAAAACATAAGATCTGTCTGTTAAGGTTGTTCCAACCAAAATTCCCAATAAAGAAGGAGGAATCTGTCAAACAAAGCATATATACTTTCAATAAATCAAATTGATAACCACATCCATTTTGATATAAGAAATATTTACTCTTCTCGTTTTTAAATTATTTAATATTTCATTTAGAATATTTTGTGTAAATTTTTGAATGTGATTTTTTCCAAGTGTTGTAAAACAACATAAATAATTCAAACACAATTCCCGGAGCGTTGATCCTTTCAAATCTCTAATTAATAAATCAGCTATTTGCTCCGCATAACATTTTCTTTTAAAAAAAATTAACTATTAATATTATAATAAGCTATTTGCATTTTAGACAATTATTAACAAATAAAATACAGATCAGGAGTAAAAAAACAAAAAGCTATGGAAATTACTCATTAAATCAAAACCACAATACCTCTACACATTATAATGTAAATTTTTGCTTATATGCTTCAAACAACAATATTGTTTTGATGGATGAGCTTAACTTCATTCGAGCATCACATTAAAATTTTAAATACACATTATTCGTAATATAAAATGTACAAATATACATAAATACATAATATGAGTATGTAAATATATTTGGGTACACCTTTATTCCATTTGTCTATACAGGAAAGCATATTTTTGTGCACTCAACTAACGAATGTGATTGTTGTGTTTTAATTTGAAAATTGTCGTCCTTTTAATGATGACATGAAATACATACATATCAACAGACATTGATGCAAAAAAATATGTTTTGGTTTTAGCAGCTAATTATTTAAATTTTCACAAATTGAGAAAAAAAAATGGCATCCATCAAACACACTTCGATTTAAATCTGTTTCATTCGACATATTTATTTCAATTTCTCTTCGGTTTTTTTTTTATATTTTTGAATGAATGAATGATTTGAATAAAATCTACATGAAATAACACATCATTGATATAAAAATATAAGTGAAGTTGAATGTTGAATGTGTACATATGTGTGTGTTTTTTTTTTTTTTTGACATTCATACATAGGTGGATGTGGATGCCATCCTCAATTTCAAATATAACATTTCATTTTCTAAATAAATGTAATATGATTTTTCATCATGGTAACAATTAGAGTTTGCTTGTTCTTATTTTGCTATTTTGCTGCGGGGCGAACTTTCTTTTCTACGAAAAATGTCAATTCAAATTCGTTTTCATATTATTTGATTTGATTTTAAATTGAAAATTTGTTTACAATAATACATACATAGTAAAGGTGGTATACCTAACTGCTGTGCTCTTCTCTATACGAATGTTTTTATTAAAAATAGTAGAGACTTACATACTATACATAGTCTGTTATCAATTACAATATTTTAAATGATTTTGTTATTCTTGTTTTTTTTTTGGGATTGATATTTTTTCCTACAAATAAGCGGATTTTCCAGTTAATATGGGTTCTCGAACGATGGAAGTTTATTATAAAAGTCACAAATAGAAAAAAACGCAGGCAACACATTAAGTCATGAAGTTAAAATAATTTTTTAAAATATGTATGTAAGTTTCAAATGTTTAGCTTGAAACTTTGATGGTTGAATAAGAATTATTCCAATAATTTGATTAAGGCACAAGTTGATGCAGTAAAGAACTATTTTATAATTAAATTAACAAATTAAAACATTATTAACAAAAACATAACAATAAGAATAATATTAATTAACATACCTAAATCAACAATTATGTCGGCTTTGGAATCGTTCACCCAACTTATTTAACAATTGAAATATGATTGAAAATAATACAAAATAATAAAATATTTGATAACTGAAAAGTAAGATCCTTAATACTAAATGTGAATATGTACAGTGTTTTAGCAAAGTGTATAAACGGTAGAAGAGATCTGGCAAAAGTAGTTATGATGGTGGCTAAGTTTGTTAATAAGATGACAACAAACTTACATGTATTATATGTGTACGAGTATGATGCATAGATGTTCAATTTATTGCAGTACAACTTTGACAAAAACTGCAACGTTTTCAGACCAATTATTTGAGGTTTTTTATAACTCTGTCATAATTTAGAATGACAGATCACAATGACAGTAATTTTAAATGTAATGTTTTAACAGCTGTCAAAAATATCAATGACATTTAAACTGTCATTAAAATTTTTGAAAACTATTGAAAAATACTTCAAGATTGAGGACTTATGTAAATAGCACAATGTCAAAAGTTTAGACGAAGTTAACTCTCTTTTGAATCGGAGTCAACCAAAGACCTTAATATTGCCGTTTTGCCATTGGATTGGAAAAAGCATTGCTAACGAAAACCTTGCACATATGTTTTTCAACATTTTCTATCATTCGTTGCTGATTTAAGACTTCTTAAGTTAACAGTTAAGACACAAAGGTTCTTTCAAGGCCATTTTTTATTGCAAGATCAGGAGTTCCACAGGGCAGTGGTTTAAGACCAATTGTTTTTATCTGAGCTGTCAAACTCCTTCGTCTTGCGATTTGTTATCATTATATTCGATGCTGACGTTAATTAATTATTAGATATATACATAAATAAAAAAATTGAGTTTTTTCTGCAACAGACATCGCATCACAATTATTTAAATATTAAAATTCATCACTGAATATTTTAAATCTTTTAATTTGTTGTTTTGATGACGAATTAAAGCTTGCGACATGATATGGTAGATTTTTCATTGAATTAATAAAAATTGTGTCATGAGAAAGGTATGGTCTAAAAATGGGACTTAATTTAAATGATGATGTGATGTTGTCTTTAAAATATGTCAAAATTAAGAATTATATTTTTCTATTATGGACTTACAGCATCATCACTTGAAATGGTTCCAAAGATAAGAATTCTATTTTAAAAAAAAAAACCTACAACGCCGGATAGCAAACACAGGATCAAACCCACAATTATAAACAGTATTTTAAGGAATCTCAAAAGATAACAATAACAACCAAAAAATCGATATGTCAAATATTTCCAAAAGCGAAATTGGCAGCGTGACAAGTATCAGAGATCGAGGGCTTAGTCGTATGGGACTCTCATTTTGCTTATTCACTCCAGTATTTATGTTATAAGTCGATTGGGATTAAGGTCATCCACAATAGCAATCCTGAATTGTTCCCAATTTCGCAACTTAAGAGATAGTGTATATCCGTGGAAGGAAAAACTATTGTTTTAGGTTAAAAAAAAACTCAGTGAGGCCTTCCCTTTAAAATTTAAAAACAAACATTAACGTTCCAAACATGAGAATACCTGACATGCGTGATTGAAATCCGCGGGCTGATCTCAGCATGAAAACGTAAATTAGAAAATAAACTAACTGTAAACTAACAAACTCCATTAATTTGCCCGTGGTGAATGTGAAAATCAGTTTAAAAAAATACCCCCCGTTCTGTAATGAACTATCCGATGCAACCGGTAGATAAAGGTGACACTACATCGAAACCGAGTCCCTATTCCTATCTGACAACTGACAACCGAAAACACAGCCCAAAGGACCCAAAACATAGTAATGGCAATTAGCGTTGTGGCAAACTGAAAACCACAATAGCAACAGTCCTTGCAGTATACCTACTCGTGTTTCAAATACGACGAAAATATACCTACGTCGAATTCGAGTGGCTCCGTCTATTGGTCCTGAGCAGAACTATAATTTAATTGGGTTGACTGTTTTTTTTTTTTTTATTTTTGTTTCCATGAAAAAATGCTTCGTCCTGATGATAACTAATATCTGACCTGGAAACTTCTCCCAGAAACGATAACAACAACAACAACAACAACAAAAAAAAAAGAAAAAAACTTAGAAAGCAACAAATTTACAAACAAGATATCAAGATACAAAAATCAAAAAGGAAGATACAACCAGGAGTACCCGGAGTACGATTACGAGTAGGTATACTCGTACACTTCACGTTCACACTGAGATTGAATAATGGCGAACACGACAGGATACGGACAGGACAACGAACCCTCCGCCATTGAAGAAATTTCGCCTAATTGTGAACAACCTCACGTTCACGTGCGTATCTCAAAGAATCCATCTGCTGGACACGACAATGGGGCCTTTAATGACACATTGTACTGTGGGCTCATAAATGGCAAATATTTTGTAATAAAGTGACACATTTCCCCCCCTCGCATTCGCCATCGTCATCCCCATCGGTTGGTTGGTGTAACAATACGCATTGCAGATGGAACACAAGAGATACACTTAGCCATACATAGCTGCTGCTTGTGCTGGAGTCAAAATTGGAGTTGGAGTTGAAGTTGGATCTGGAGCTAGAGCTGGAGCTGGAGTTGTGGAGCATCAGCCAGAGTAGAGCTATTGAAAAGAAAATCCTTCGTCCTGTCGTTATAGTTTTTTTTTTCAATTTTTCCTTTTTTTTTGTTTACTGTTGTTGTAGGTATCCCCACTCTCTCCGCCTTGTTGTATTGAACAACGTTCTTTCATGTTATTTGTGGGTAGTTTTTTGCGTCTCTATCTGCTGTTCCCTGGGAGCAGTGCTTTTTATGTGTGTGGGATTTTTTTGCTTGCTTTTGTGTGTCGTTAGACGTTAGGATGTTAGGGTGATTTGGGGTTGATGTTGCGGTGGAGACGAACCATGGCGTCCATGGCAGGAAATGGAAAATGGTAGTGCTTGGAGCGTTTATTTGAATTCTAGGCGTGTACAAGGATGTGCAACTGCCTTCCCTGCATACATACCTACCCTACATACATAGATGTGAGGCATACAAATGTATGTCTATGTATGTATGCTTGTGTGTGATGTTTTCCTTTAGATGGACATGTGATGGCTTTAAATACTCCAACTGAATAAATCCGGTGGACAGCAGTGCTTTTGACTGCCGAGTTAAATAATGTTATAGGAAAGAAAAACTGCCTAAAGCAAAAAAGAAGTTTACAAAGTGAACAGACGAAAAAATGGAAGAGAAAAAAAAAACAGAAGAAAAGAGAAAACAGACAGCTTTTAGTAGATGATCTAAAAGAACATGCATGTTAAAGATACCTTTTATGTACCGCTTCTACTATATATGCTTCGGCTTTATCTTGCTCCTTTGCTTGCTGGAAACGTAAGCCGAGAAGCGAAAGGCGAAAGGCGAGAGAAAAAGTGATTAAAGGATCGTTTTGCACATTTTAATTTGTGTGGGCATGCTGGTGACAGCACAATTTTGCGTAGGCTATTGTCAAAATATTTGATTGATTAGACTTTCATTTATAATTTTTATCTTTTTGAGTTTTCTATTATTTAGAAGCAAGTGGGTAAAGACAAAAGTCTGTTGTTAAAGGACAATTGTTATGTGAGCATGTGTGAATTGTGTACCGCACTTATCCTTAAAGTATATAGGGATTGAAAGCATACAACAATATACATATGTATTTGGATACATAGATAGAGAAAAATATTCCCAACAATTGATAGTTTGTAACTTAACTAAAAACTTTTAGTAAAGCTATTAAATTTTAAGTTTTTGCAAAGTATCTACCATCATTGACTTGTGTATATTCATTCAAAATGCTTTGACGTAAGGCAAAAAGGTCTTAAGTCAGAAACTGCAGTTGTTGGTGAAACCAAATTGAAAATAGTTTAATTATGATGGTTAACTGGTTAAAAGAATTACTAAATTACGTCAATAATTCCAAACGAAAGAGAAAAAATAAAATGAGTTAAACGCAGTCAAAAACCCAAAATACAATTTTTTGACTTAAGACCTTATTGCCTAACGTCAAAGAATTGTTTCCATAAATTATAATAGTAATTTAAATTGATATCTTAAATAACAATACATTTAAAACTACTTCGTATATTGATATAAGAAGTATGTTCATTGCATCTTAATGTCTGAGGCTATTAGATGATAAAACTGAAGACAGAAAGACAAAGAAAAAAGTGAAAAAAATAGAAATGTCACATGACAAATGCTCAAAGTTAATTTCAAAGGGTTCTCCATTTTGCTGCTAAAAACACTTTCTTCCAGAATTGTTTTAAAAATAGAGCTTTTTATTAATAATCAAAACAAGTTTCTTACAAATCACTTAAGTTTATCAATTTAATTCGTGTTTCGCCGAGAGATTTGTATAAGATCTTAAAGAAAACAACCACCTTGTTTGACTTTCTAATTATAAGTGTTTTATTTTCAAATTACTATTATTTTTGTTACTTTAAAATTGACAATTGTGGTAAGAGAAATAAACAAATATGAAACATGACTAAACAATATTGATTTTGACATTTACAATGATTATAACATAAACAAATGTAAGGACCAGCTGACACTAGGGGTGGCGTTCCATTTCCGAGATTAACATTCCTCCCCGGCGGCGTGAACAAAGTTCTCAATTATACCTTCGTCCTGAAGCTCCTCATGACCATTGACATGAAATAATAAAATAATATTTAGTATGATTCAATAAAATAGAATAAGGCTTAAGTTTCATGTGATCATAAAATTTTAAACGAACAGATCTAGCTGCACCTCATAATTAAGCAGCATTGTGAACATGTCCTTTTCGATCTTGTTTTCTTACGTCAGTCATTATTGTCAATTGTAACTCGACTCGAATCGTAGTATTTATTGTTTAATAAATTTAAGGTTGTCACAAGCATCTTTTTTTACATCTTTGTTTAAATTGAAGTATTTTTTCGAAAGTGTACATGAATTGAAAATTTTTTTTCATTTCAAATTTCAATTTCTGTAAAAGTTTTATTTAAAATAGAATGCTTGATTTAACGAGATAAATGAATATATATTTCTAAAATGTTATATGAAAAAAAAAGACAATTATGTAATTAATAACTTGACAATCAAGTTTGACAAATAAAGTAACTATTTTAATTTTTAAAGTTATTTATATCTTATAAATAAAAATTTCTTCTGCTTTTCTTTATTCTTTATTCTGTTTTTGATATTTTCAGAACGATTAACAATTTTTTTTATTAATTTGCAGACCTGTGCTCTCTTTTTAAATTTCAGAACTCTAAAGTGGTATTCACATTTTACTCTTTAAGGGCCAGTAATAGTTTTTTTATTATTTCAATGACAAAAGGAATTCCATTTTATTTGTGTTCTCATCTGTCAGTTTTTATTTTAATGATGATCAATCCAAACATCAAATGCTTGGAGATTATTTCTTTGTTTTTGATGACAGATGTTTTTTAATGACGTGGCTAACTCGTCAAAAAAAAATTTTAATGATTGGTTTCAATGATGAAAGTCAATAATGACAGCTATGACTGGCACCTTACGGTGACTCACTTTGATATATATTTATTTTATTTTTTTGATATTCAAATATAATAAATAATTCAACTATAACATAAATGTCATAGTTCTATTTTGAAATACTTTCGTTTATAAAATTTTGGACGTTCTTGAGTAAGAATTTCGATTACACGCCTGTAGGTATGCGTGGGGTCATAATTCTGGTGAAACGTCCAGTCCAGTGACTTATTTTATTTAAGAAAACACGAATCTTTTCATCAAAAATCTCATTCACAAAGTTCACGAAACGTGGTCGCCACGGCCAGCAACGGTTGAAGCACCATATCCTTTTTATAAAATTTCGTGTAGACCTTATCATGCAATTTCTGTCGAACGCCTAATTCCAAAAATCGACAGGAACTGAAAAACCTGTGTTTTCGAAAATACTGTACTAACTACAATGACAATTTTTCTATTCTTTTTGACCGACAGTGCCAATAGTTTCAATTCCTTACATCACTTACCTGCTATTCCCAACCGAATTTTTACTTGTCAATTTTCAAAAGGTGACAGCTGTCCAAATAGAAAAAAAAAGAACGAAACAAATCAAGAATAAAAGAAGGCACCTGGCAACCGTATTCCATTTCTTCACACCCTCTTGATCTTTTGTAGAAAAAAAAAAATATTCTAATTTATTTCCTTCTAAAATAAAAACTATTCACGCGGAATGGAGAAGGAGGATCTATACACATACCAATTTACAAAACACAACAACAACAACAACAAAGCTACAACTAAATGCCTATCCTATCCTGTTGACACATTCATTAACTCGTAAGTAAATAAATTGGGGAATTTTCCGACCCGCCTAGCAAAGCAATAAATTAATTCCAGAGTGTAACAATTAATTGCACTCGACTGCGGACTAATTCATGAAAACACTCGTTTATCTCAACTTTTATGAATTATTATGAAATAGACCGTTAAACTATGTACGTACGTATACCGAACGAAATACATTCATATAGTTGCATGATGATGATGACATTGGCATAGGCATAGGATATTAAGATTTCCCGACGTGATAAGCCCTGCCGATCGACTGGATTCAGCGATATGGGAATTACTGGAATTGGGAGATTGTCACGATGTCGCGATGGAGCCGCAGCCGAGCGATAAGCCCCCGCACTGTGGGTGTGTGTGGAACGATTAATTAATTTCATTGACAGTATTGTCCAAAATTATGGCTAGTGTCATGTCCGACATACGACTACGATTAAGAGCGCTCATAAAAATATTCGTTGTTCCTGTCAGCTGGGCCGTCATGTCAGGCCGTCATGGAGGCGGCGGCGGATGCGGATGAAATGTCAAAGTAGGAGGGGCAATTCATTCCAAGGAATGTAGAACTTCGTGCCTAGCGAGTGATTTAGCGCTCTTGTTGGTTTTTCTCTTCCTCTGCTGTGTTCTGGGGGAGCTCGTCATATAGGCTGGCACCAGCACCAGCACGGGCACCATCAGCCTCCACATTTCACATCCTTTATTTCTTCACATCGGTCGTCCCCCCTCTGGCTCCATCTGCTTCTGCCACGACTGTTGGTATAATTTCAATATTTAGATTGGCTCTGTGTTTGGTTTGCCTACTCGTATTTGTTTTGTTGTTCTTTTGTGTGTTAATAATGGAATTCCAAAAGAATTGTCACAAAGTGACGATTGATGGCGTTGTCGTTCGTTGGTATTCGACGAGCATTTAGGATTTAAAAACGAAACGAAATGAAACAAAACGAAACAAATAAAAGAACACAGAATTTTTGTTTTGCTTTCAAATGCAGGCTCTCGAAAATGTAATTGTTTAGATTTATTTTGTTTCATTTTTTATACATACCTACTTTTTTTTATCCAAATACCGATACGAAAAACAACAGCAAAAAACACGTACCATGGGTTTTCGAATAATTTTATATGGAGCCGGTCCATACGTATTATGGTACTATATTCGAACAATGTGTTCGACTGTTTTAATTGAAAAAAGTCCTGATAGCGTGAGAAGCGAGCTTGATGGTTTTCCTGTCACAAGGATTATCTAAAAATTGTTGCCAATTTAGGGTGATGACTTGGCACATGGCAACAAAAGCAAAACAAAAAAGTTCTTTTTAATTTTTGCAATTTTTCATGTAGAAAATGTGATTGGAATAAATAAAAAACAATTTAAAAACAAAAAAAATATTAAAGCCGTTCCTATTAGATTTTCAAACATTTCTGTGAATATTGTTGGAATTATTGAAAACGTTTGAGGGGATTTAAGGATTTAATGTATACCTAGTGTAGTGAGTCGAATGCATTGAAATTTTATATGGTTTTTGAATTTTTATTTAATTTGATTTATTCGAATGTATTAACAATGAAAGCATGAAGTTTGAAACAATGAGGTTCAGTCCAGAAAAGTTTTGCACTGATTTTCCATTTTTGTTTCAGTTGAATTTTTTTTTTTAATTTTTTGTATTAACTTTCATTTTAAAATAGTTTTTTGACGCAGGATCCGAAAGAAAAAATAGGATCACTTGCACCGGAAAATAAATATATTTTTATGGATTTTTACTTCAATGAGAAAATATATCGAAACCAATGAAATGTAGACTCAGTTTTCTTTTATTAAGTTTGAGCCACATTTTGGTTAGTTGCACCATATCAACAAACAATTAGGACTAAAAGCGGATAATGACCAGTGTTGCCAATTGGATTTGATTCCGCTGATAACTAGAAAATAAACACAAAACCAACTGATAATTTTTTTGTTCGGATTCATTTTTGGCTTTGAATGGATTAAATAATTCAATAAATTGAACTAATCTTTTGTTTATTAAAAAAATTTTAAATAAATAAAGGCGTCCGTCAGTGCGAACCAAGTGTAAAAAAAAAACAAATAATTGTCTAGTGAAATGACAAAGTGCTTAGTATTTTTGATGTTTGCTTCTGGTTCCACATTTCTGTCAAGGATTAAGTTCTTTCTTAATACTAAGCATTTTTATTTATGAATTAGAAGTTCTTCAACTAAAAACAAAAATTAACAAATGAAGTGTAATGAATGAAAGTTAATTTTCTATGGACTAAACAATTTGTATTAAGTCATTAATATATACGTTGATATTGACAGTAGAAAATTCAAAAAAAAATTATTTATTATGTTCTGACAGGGGAAGAGAACTATCCCTTATAGCCAGTAAATTTTAAATTAATTGACATTAAGAAATTATCATGATACTAACTAAAAATGTATGTAAGATATCTTTAGCAACTTTTCTTGTTCCATCAACTAAACTAACCTAAAATAGTTCATCAACAAGACTTGTCCGCAATTGATAAATATCAAAGTTTCAAATGATGACAGTTAGATTGATACTAGGTGCATATCTTATTTAATGGCGATCCACGATTAATTGAATCTATAAAATTACATGTCAGTGTTATCTGTCACTTTTGTCATCTAAGAATGGCTGCGTTCAGGTATCAATCTAAAATTGATAAAAATTAGTAACAAAAGCTGTTCATTAACTTAAAGTTATACTTAATATTAATAAGTATTTTTAACTTCCCATAGGGAGTTATTGTAATCGGTCCGATTTGTCAAATTGAAATTTTTGACAAATCTGGACGTTTAATGGTTCCTAGAATCTAAATCCGTCTTTTGTAGGAGATGTCTGTGTGTGTGTGTGTACGTACGTTCGTACGTATGTACGTATGTACGTATGTACGTATGTACGTTCGTACGTTCGAGACCCCTTTTTTTGTTAACGGTATCTCGAGAATGAATAAAGATATCAACACGAATTAAATTTTATTCAGTAGGTTATAACTTCATGCAATGCAGAAAAAGGACTTTTAAAAAAATTTGTCGAACGGTTTTTTCACAATAGCAGTTTTTAAAAAAAGTGAAAATTTTAGTTTGTCGCAAATATCTCAGGAACGAGTAATACTATTGACTTCAAATAAATTTTATTGTGTCAATTGCAATGTGACACAGGTGTGGTATAAATTTGAAAATAATTTAACGTACCGTTATTTTTTAAAAAAGTAAAAACTAAAAAAAAAATTTTTGGAGCGTAAATAAACAATGAAAGAAAAATGATATCATCTTAAAAACAATTTATGCTATGTGAAATGTGATCTTTGATATCTGGTAAAATTTTTGAAAAAAATGAATTGACAGTTTTTTTACAAAAAATAAAAAAGTACAAAAAATTCTGCCAAAAGTTGGTAAAAAGTGTGTTTTGACTTGAATATCTCGAGAATGAGCACCGGTATTGACTTCAAACTTATTTGTGTTTATACAAAGTACAATTATTAATATATGCACCAATTTTGACAAATATCAAATTGACAGTTTTTTTACGTAAAATAAAAACTAAAACCGAAATTTACAGAAAAGTGGCAAAAATTGTTATTTGTCTATCATCGCAACAAGCAATTGACTCAAATGTATTTTGTTTTCAACATAATGTATTTGTTAATACCTTAAAAAAGTTAAAATATTGACGAATATTAAATTGACAATTTGGACAATAAATACAAAATGGGAAGTTATCAGTGTGGGTCGCACCCAGCCTCTTTTTATTATATTGTTTTAAGAAGTAAGTCCTATACATACATACATACATATGTATAAAATAAACATAACTAAAGGACTGTTTTTAAAAAAATGATCAAAAAATATGTCTGTTGTGTCGTTTTTGTCTTTTTTCCTCAATTGTTAGTTCAAAATCACATCCTTCAAAAAATTGAATCGGTTTTTTCGGTTAAGAAAAAGAGTCCCCATTATTCAAGAACTTACAAATTTATGAGAACATTTTGTTAAAAAAAAAAAACATAACACCACTTAGAGGGGAATCACTCAATGTATCATTTGTACCTCAAAGATAATGGAAGAGACATAACAATGTATACAGTATAAGCCCCTGGATTTAAACAGGCTTTCCTAAGTCTTGTTAATTCGCATTTTTTTCGCTGAGATCGATCCTTTTACGAGCAATACCTACAAGTCCTCAAGACCCCATGTCACCCATTTGATATTTTAAGCCCATCACCAGTCTTTCTGCATCTCACTTCTCATACTTCATTTAATAACTCTCAATCTCGAAAGTTTTATTTGATTCACATTGAAGCACGAGCACACTCAACTTCAACTCACATTCAATAAGACGTATCTTTATGGATGCGAAAATCCCAAAAAATACACTCAACTCTTAATCCAGCTCTGTTCGATTTCAAAAGGAAAAGGAAAAGTCAACATTCGATTTAACACCTTTATCATTCAATTTAACACCATCCTTGTGATGATACAAAAGTATACACATCGATGTCTACAAATACAAATACTTACTTCAATGCTCCATAATATAACTTTGCGCTGTTCGAGTTATGGATGATGATATCCCTGCCCTGTACCTGTATCTTCCTTTGCTCCCAGTTCTTCCCCTATATGTACGAGTATGTTTGTTGATATGATGACACCTTCGCATGAAAACGCAAAACACCGCGTTCCTTTCTTATTCACTGATTTTATTTTCCATTCAAATTTTCTGAGGACTTAATCCTGTTTAGAAATGACAACAACAACGACTTCGATGAAGACGAGGACGAGGACGACTTGATGAGTATACATATATACATATGTGTGTGTGCATCCTTAAGTAAATGAAACATCCACCTTAATTCTTATTCTTACTCCATAAAAGTAGCATTTCTTTTACGAGAGGAGGTGTCGATGCCGTGCCCTATACGTTGACACAAAGGCTTATAAGGGAACAAAGACTGAATTCATTTCGTTTGGCCCGATTCGACAGAAAAAAAAAATGAATCTTTTTAAAAATTCTAAGCCGCTTTGTGACAACCTAAACCTTGGGTTATTTTATGATTTTTTTTTTTTTTTATGAAGTGTCATTCCATAACACAGGTTGAACTAGATACCATGCAAAGGTACCTTCCTTCCTACTCAATAATCCTTTCAGTAAAATATTTTACACATAAAAGTAAAAATATTTCCCAATAGCTCTCATATAACAACGAGTGTGTAGTAAAAAAATATTTCATTATTTTATTGTTTTTTTTTTTTTTTCAGGACCACCCGGTCCACCAGGGCCTCCAGGGAAACGAGGGAAACGTGGTAAGAAAGGCGATCCTGGAGAAATAGGACCAGTGGTAAGTAATTCGAACCAACGCAACGCACAAGACCGACCGTGATGTACACCAACTAAATTAGGTGTTCAGATGAAGGGGGTTTTGCACAAATTAAACAAAATGAAACAAAAAAAAAATAATAAAAAAGAAAATATAAATATTTCGATACGATATGTTTTTTTAGGGACCTGCCGGCGTTAATGGCGAAAAAGGCGAACCGGTAAGTGAAATAAAATTCAGCTGCGTATACTAGCCAAGCTACAGAGCAGTTTACTTGATTAGATGCAGTTTATCATCAAGATGTGAAAATCTACGAAACGAAGTTGAAAAATAACAAATGAGAGGTTATAGTACTTTGGCTAAAATTCAGGTTAACATTTTTGAGTAAAAGGAAATTCATATAAACTGAATTCGAAATTCTGTAGTCCAAGTTCCGACCACTTTTTGCAGCAATTTAGGCAGTATGTCAGCAATTACAGTCCGAATATTCTCTTTCAAGGCGTCAATCGTCTTGGGCTAATCTGCATAGGCAAGCGACTTCACATAACCCTAGAGAAAATAGTCTAGCGGTATTAAATCGCATGATCTTGGAGACTCGCCAAAATCGGGATCGATGGCCATCTTGTTTTGGACCCAATCACCCAATCAATTCCTGCACGAATTGTATTTTTTAAGCCTGCAAACCAAGGGTGTGCATTATCCATTATGGTTGTTCAAATTACCGACTGTGCTAGGCTATTATGTGGACCGAATGCGTCGCGCCAAGCAAACATTTACCTCAATTATGAAATTCGTATTTAAAGTCGTATTTGTAGTCGTAGTCGAATCGTATCGTATTTGAAAAGCATATTATGAAAATAGTATGTCGTATATACGACTCTAGTTAAATGCAACGTACATCAACGCAATTTTAAATGTCAAATTCCAAAAGAAAAAAATAAGTTTTGTGTTCATAAGAAGTTTATTTTCATGTAAGTACTAAATAGAAACTATATAAACGAGATTAAATAGAATTCAGTTGGCTTGGCCGCTATTAACCTTTTCGGATAAAGTACTCTTAAACATTTTGGTATATTCCTTTTGCAGGCCACCCCTTCCGTTCCCTCTAGCTACCACGACATTTTGTTGGAGAGCAGACACAAGTGCCTCAAGCTGGTTTCTGTTAGTGAATTTCCTTTAAATTATAGATTAAGATACATATGTATGTATGTACATATGTAAAGAATTCTCTTAATAAATTAAAAATAAATGAAATCTTACATTTGTTTTGCTTCTATCACTAAGATTTAATTTTTTGTTTAAATGAAAATGAAACTCACAGGCAGTCGTAAGCAAAATTGTAAACTACACAAAAACGGATAAAATACGAGTAAAATCGAATTTCATAATAAGGAAAAAAACAGCGACTTATATGCGATGATACACGATAGGTACTGTTTTTCTGTCAAATTTCAAAATTTGAAATATATACCCTACTTACTACGATTTTAACTGAGATAATTGAAGAAAAGCGATTTCCATAATCACGATGTACGACTAAAGGCGTATACGACTCTAAAATACGAATTTCATAATTGAGGTGATTATTTTGGTAATAAATTTGAACGATTTGCAAACGTTGTTCAAAAGTATGTATGTAAGTCTATTTATTACAAAATGGCAAACTGTACTGAGCAGTCTTGATTTTCTGTATTATTGCCGTATCCTTTTAAAGCAAGCTCTCGATCCATGGAGTTTTTCTGTCCGAAACTCGATGATTTTTCATTTTTTTTACAACCTCATTGTAATAATATCTCAGAACACATAAGAACAAACAAACCTTAAACAACCATTTACACCTGGCAACACCGACTATTTCCCGAACGTTTA
The DNA here is from genome assembly GCA_905146935.1 of Scaeva pyrastri. NCBI lineage: Eukaryota > Metazoa > Arthropoda > Insecta > Diptera > Syrphidae > Scaeva > Scaeva pyrastri. Next base: position 134,202,338 of record LR989927.1, read on the forward strand.
CCCACTTCAGCAACCACACACAACTTCACTTTTTACTTAAAAACCTCTGGCTCGTCCAGTTTCGTCCTCTCGCCATCTTATAAAAGAAAAAAGTTTAGAATTTAATAAATTTAAGTACATTGTTATTTTTTTATTAAATAATAATTACGCAATTACATATTGCACTCATTGCCTCCAATCATTGACCTCTAGGTCGGGGGTTAGCTCTTAATTCGAATTCGAAGCTTCTCTTGATTAGAGCCTTAATATTAATTTGACATGTGTGGCCCAAGGTTCAGTGTGTTTCGACTTTTGACTTTTTGAACTTTTTGTCTTCTAGCTCATTGAACTTAAGATTATATCGTCTATTCGATTTTCTAACATTCAGGACTCAATATGAGGAGAAAAATTTGTTTTTTCAAAAGAGACTAAGCAACAATCCCCTTTTACTGCTTATCAAATTAGCAGACTATTCTTTATGGTAGTTCTGTGTCAAATCTCTGCTACGCGTAACTACGGTGTCATTCGCGGAGTTGAACTTGCTTACTTAGAAGTTGTTGCTATTAATAAAAACTTGAAGACCTAATTTGTGACTGGCCTATATTCCAGTCAGTTCAACCGATATGGTGAAGATAGATTTTTCCCTATTGACGTCCAACCCGTGCACTATCTGTTCTAAAACGACATTTAAGAAGTTTTATGTGCATTTTCGAAAAACTCGGAATAGTTTCTTCCCAAAAGCTAGCTTTGTATTATAGCTGTCCATTGCGACGCTAAGTGTGCCTTTCAATGTTATGCTGCACAACTGGATCAGTTATCTTGGGATGCTACATTTGGCAATAACCATATTCCGAAATTCGGTACATTGGTTTATAAATTTAAATTTTGCATTATTTCACTTGACATCATAAATCATATCCGGCTTCAAAGTCGAAACAAGATAAGTGGGTTTATCTTTTCCGGGATTAATTTCAGTGTAAAGACTTGATCTATGTTTAATCTGTCATTACTGAAAACTGGTATTGTACTTGAAAAGTTTTCGCCTTTTTGACAATAAGTTATAAATGGAACTGATAGACTAAAAAACCGAGGATGTTTTATTGACGTATTAACAACGCTGTGCTTGAAAAACTCCACTGGTTGTTCAGGTCAATCTTTTTGCCAGTTCAGCAACTTCTGATAAATTAATGGGTGATTTTTTAAGAGGCTTAGAACTTAAAAAAAAAAAAAAAACACAAAAAATTCAAAAAAATGAATGAAATATTTATTTGAATCGATAGTTTGAACCTTGCAATTTAATGTTTAAAGATAATTTCATGCAAATGTTGACCGCGGCTGCGTCTCAGGTAGCCCATCCGCTGAGTCCAATTTTGGCATACTCTTTCACACATATCGGCCGGTATCTCACGAATGAATGCATGGATGTTGGCTTCCAGTGCGTCAATCGAAGCGGGCTTGTCCCTATAAACATTAGCCTTGACATACCCCCACAAAAAATAGTCTAATGGTGTCAAATCGCACGATCTAGGCGTCCAATTGACCGGCCCGAAACGTGAAATTAACTGTTCACCAAACTCGCCTCGCAATTGCGCCATTGTTTCGCGTGCTGTGTGGCATGTGGCACCGTCAAGAACTTCCATTTCGGGCAAAAAAAAATTTGTTATCATCGCTCGGTAGCGTTCACCATTGACAGTAACGCTGCGATTCGCATCATCTTTGAAGAAATATGGCCCAATAATGCCGCCGCCGGCCCATAAACCGCACCAAACAGTGGCTTTTTCGGGATGCATTGGTAGCTGTTGCAATGTTTCTGGCTGATCTTCACTCCAAATGCGGCAATTTTGCTTATTTACGTACCCATTCAACCAAAAATGAGCCTCATCGCTGAACACAATTTTTCGATAAAAAAGCGGATCCTCGGCCAGCTTTCCAAGAGCCCATTCACCAAAAATTCGGCGTTGTGGTAGGTCGGCTGGCTTTAGTTCTTGCACCAGCTGTATCTTAAAAGGCTTTACGCCCAAATCCTTCCGCAAAATTTTCCACGTAGTGCTGTAACAAAGGCCTAACTGCTGGGAACGGCGGCGCCGAATCGACATTTCGCGGTCTTCTGTCACACTAGCTGATACGGCCGCAATATTTTCTTCAATACGCACAGTACGTAAACGTGTTGGTGGTTTAATGTCCAACAAAGTAAATTTGGTGCGAAATTTGGTCACAATCTTCCAAATAGACTGCTCAGAAGGTCGAGAATGCCGACCATAAAATGGAAGCAGCGCGCGATGAACATTTCGAACCGAGCACGAATTTTGATAATAAAATTCAATAATTTGCCAGCGTTGTTCATTTGTAAGACGATCCATGGTTAAATTGCAAACCAAACTGAAGCTGTTTGACAGTGACACAAGGTACTAAACACACGTCAGCTGTCAAAACCAGTGTTGCCAAAACCAAACCAGCTAAAAAATCACCCGTTATTTCCTCTGCTTCAGTCATAAAGTTGCCTCCGCTGTTTTGAAGAGCACATGTTTCTTCTATTTTTATTCACTAAAAAGGTAGTTTTTGCTTTAAAATTTAAGTCTTAAGCAACAGCATTTTTATTCAAAAAATATAAGTAAACTTATTCGATGGCTGTGTCCCTTAAGAAAGAACATTTGATAAAAAGAAAAACTGGAGTCCTAAGTCAAAGATGATCTTGTGGACTCAACTTACACCTAAGTTTTTTATCGTCATTCAACCTTTTACATATTTATTTAAACTGCATCTAATCAAGTGAACTGTATTGTACCTTTGTACTTATATTTTGTAAAACAAAAAAAAATAAACAAATAAAAACAAACAACAACAAAAAAATAAATTAATTAATGCGAATTTTATTTTTCAACACACGCATGCAAATACACTAACGACAACAGGGACGACCAGGGGATAAAGGATCACGAGGAGAGGTGGGTCATCCCGGCATTGATGTTTTCCAAACAGTAAAGGTAATTAGCGTCGTTGTTATTTCAGGATACGAATATGTTATTCCAAAGAACAAGGGTGAAGTCCACATTAAATCTCTCTCTCTCTGAAGTACATAATTGGAATCTACGACTTTGCTTGATACTCTTTGCAGGGACTTAAACGGTCAGTGACAACGTTACACGGTGGTACGCTAGGTTACGCGGAAATTGTTGCCGTTAAGGTATTTCATTCAATTAAAAAAAAAAATGAAGAAAAAAAAACACAAAAATATTCCTAGAGTTTTCCGTATTTTTTTTTTTTTTTTTTTTTTTTTTTTTTTTTTTTTGTCCGCACGCCGGATGAAAAGCAAAAATAATATTTCTTTGGTAGTACGAGTATGTAATATACAAATGTATCTAGCTTCTTTTTTTCCGTTTTTTTTTTTTTTTTTTGATTAATTGATTCTCGGTGTTGTATCTACTTGGTGTATCTTATTTATTTATTTTTTTATATCAATAGATTGATGGTTTGATGGTTTATTTTTTGTAGTTTTATTATATTTACTAGAATAGATGTTGTTAATTTATCTTGTAACGATTGTTTTTTTTTTCTTTTCTTCTTCGTGTGTTATTGTCGTTGGTTTATTCCTTTGAAGGTTATTTATTTTCTTTTGATTTTCAATACGAGTCACAGTCAGTAAGCAATTTTGTGAGGAGATAATATTTCAAAATGAAAAGGTTCTTTTTTTTTGTTGGTGTTGTCTATGTTTTTATAGCCTTAGGTGTGTTTTCATCATTGAATGAAAAATTGATTTATTAGAATTAGGTACTACGTATACTTACATACATACATAAATATGGAATGTATGTAGTATGTATAAGTATGTGTTGCCAAGAAGAATTGATTTCAAAAGAATGAAACCTAAACCTTTGTAATATTAAATCAAAACACATTTTCATGCTTTGACAGTTCTCTCAAGGTTAAGTTCATTAAATAATAATTCAACTTCTGAAAATGACACGAGTGCTCCACAGCTTTTTGTGACACACCAGGGGGTGAATTTTAAAAGTTATTTAAACCAAACTGCTATTTCTTATTACAACTTTATTTTAAGTAGTTAACCTTCAAGTTTACACTGAACCAAATCCTTACGTAAATACAACGAAAAAATTCGTTGAGCCAACGAAAATTTAATTAATTTTCAGCCGATGAAAAATTGAATTGGCCCAACGAAATAATTTTCATACGTTGATGAAGTGCTTCATCACTTAACGAAAACTGTCGTATTTTAATGAAATTCTTTCATACAAATTTTTGATCATTAATTAATGAATTTTTACATCATTGTACGAAATTTTTTCATCAATCAACGTAAAATTTAATCAAACTAAGGTACGCCAAATATGAAATTTTTTCGTTAATTAATGTATTTCTTGATAAATGTATGTAAGGAACTTTCGTAAGCTGACGAATTTTTTCATTCAATTTATGAATATTTTCATACATCAACGTAATTTTTTCGTTAGCTAACGAATTTTTTCGTACATTTTACGAAAATTTTAATAAAATTACACAAAAAATATTACCTAGCTCACGAAATTTTTCATTTAATTTATGAATATTTTCATACATCAACGTAATTTTTTGTTAGCTAACGAATTTTTTCGTACATTTTACGAAAATTTTAATAAAATTACACAAAAAATATTACCTAGCTCACGAAATTTTTCATTCAATTTATGAATATTTTCATACATCAACGTAATTTTTTTCGTTAGCTAACGAATTTTTTCGTAAAACTTATAAAAATTTTAATTGAACTAGTGAAACTTTTCGTAGATTATGCTTACTTTTTTTCGTAAAACTACGAATTTTTTCGTAAGCTTACGAAATATTTCATCCATTCTTCTTCCCTAAATTTTGGAATTAAAAACCTGAAATGCAAAAAAAGTGAAGCAGAGCGAAACCTGAAATTGAAAAAAAGTGAAGCGAAACGAAAATGTTTTACCATTAAAAAAAAAACATGTTAATTTGATTTTTTTTTATTTCAAAATCATAAAACGTGAAATACAAAAATCATGACAAGTAAAAAGCAGGCATAGTGAACTTATAAACTAATCTCATTTCCCATCAATGCACCTTTTTGGGTTTTTTTATAGCATGGGATTTTTTAAACAAATTGTAAATAAGTTGTATGCTGGACGATCGTCTTTTGAGGTGTTCCAACTTGTCGTCCACCTCTTGAGGAGTTTTGCACACAAAGAGAAAAGCTTTCTGCGAGTCCTTGATAGTACCTATACGTCTTGATGGTCGATTTTTTCCCATTGTTGTCTTTTACCATTTGTTTTTGGGTCGGAATTAGATACACATGCATAGAATGCATCTAGATGACATCCTTGGAATCTGAAAGAAAAGAAAAGAGAAAAACAAAACAAAACAAAAATTAAAATATTTTAGGAGACAAGTTAGTATGTATTTTGTAATAAAATATAGGAAGCAATAATCAAATAGTACTACTTACATTCCTCTAGTTCCTCGTTCATCCATTTCTTTACAAGTTGAACCAAGTTCCTATCTTTTATGTTCTGCTCCTTCGTCAAAAAGAAGCCTATCTTTTTGCTGTACTCCGGCCGGTTGTCCTGCAATGAAGAAGTCCTGGAGTGGAGGACGTTAAAATCTATTTCTATCTGTTAAAAAAAAAATGAAATCAAAAACATAATTAAAATATGTACATATGTATATTATAATACAATGAACAAAAAATTAATTTCTAGTAATAAAATAATAACAAAAATATATATTTTTTCTTACCTAAGCTGCCGTTCACTGTACCAAACCTTGTTTATTTGTTTTTAAATGTTTATTATTTGGTTCACAAAACTATTTTTTTTTAAATTTGTTCTATTGTTTTTTAACACTTTATTAAATTTTTACGTTGCACACAATTCTGTTTTAATTTTATAAACTTGACACGTCTTTTTACTTAAAGAGTTGAATACCAACTGTACCTTCGGCTTCGAGATGGCCATGCACATGCACACAAGAAACGAAAACACAGCGTGTTCTGTATGCATTTTTTCGTTAGTGTACATTTTTTTTTCGTTAACCGATGCAAAATTTCATTAGTCTACGAAGAATTTTGATAAGCCAATGATTTATTTTCATTAACTTATGTAAATTTTCATACGTTAATGTTGAATTTCATTATTCAACGAAGTATTTTCATAAGTTGATGAAATTTTTCATTGAATAATGAAGATTTTCATTGTTTTATATGAAAATTTTAATTAGTATACGAAAATCTTCATTCTCCCATTTTTTTTTTAGCGCAATCCTTTTTGTTTGCTCTATCAAAGTTAAAGCATTACCGAAAATATCATGGTTTGATGATATTTTTTTAATTATTTATTTTCATTAACTGATGTAGATTTTCATAAGTTTATGTTGAATTTCATATATTGATGAAATTTTCGTTACTTAATTAAAATTTAGAAAGTAACGAATAAATTCTTATTTTTAATTTTAGTAAAATTATATATCAACAAATTAATTTAAATAAAAAGAAAGAATTATTAACATGAGTCAATTTTCTTGTAACGAGTTCTGTTTGTAAGATTTCTGTGAGAAAGTAGAAAGATTTTGTATTACTAAAAATTCTAATATAACACATAATTCATGAAAATATACATAATTCGAAGTATTTTTTCATTAAATTATGAAGTTTCATTTGAGGAAACACTTTATTAACTAACGATTCTATTACATAGAACTATGAGGTTTTGCATAAAACAATGAAAAGTCTTCATTATTTAATGAAAACTTTCATATTATGATGGAATTCATTCGTTTATGAAAATAATTAATAATTTTATGAAAAGTTTTCGTAAAAAACATTTTTTATGGTTAAAATGAGTATGAAATTTTTCGTAAAGTGATGAATCTTTTCATTAAAATAACTTTTTGGGTTTCAAAAAAGAAGAAAAACTGTATGAAGCATTTTCATTAGATGATGAAGATTTTCATTTTACGAAAAATTACATATTTTCGTTGAGCCAACGAAATTTTCGTTGAGCCAACGAAAATGTAGTGTATGAAGCAATTTTCATATTTTTACGAAAGTTATTATTTTCAGTGTACGTGGGAGAAATCTTGGGGTGTTGAAAGCAAAAATGTAAAACAGACAAAGACTAAAAAATAAATAAATAATTTAAAAAACAGCAGTAAGAAGTCAAAATGTCAAAAATACGAGAATATTTAGAAAATTGTTTATAACATTTAGTTCAAACAGTTTCAGTTCTGTTTCAAATTAAATCAACTTAGAATTTTTCGCCACTAAATTTCAAATTACCTAAATCAAGTTAGAATTTTTTACCACTAAATTTAATACCTGTAATTTGTATTTGAAATTAAAGTTAAGACTTATATATAAACTCTGAATATTTCTTTAAGATGACATTTCAGTAAGTTATATTTTGACGTTGAGTTGGCAAGTAAGTCTCCAAAAAATTTGACAAACACGGTTCTCTATAACGTTTACAGCACAATCTAGCTCAATTGTTTTCTGTCTTACAAAATCTCTCAATTTAAAACCTCTCTTTCTCAATGCAAACAAAACTTGAAGAAATTCTAAATTTAATGGTTGTCCCTTCATTAGCCAGGGCCGCTTAGATTGTAGTTCCTTCGCATTTAATTGTAGATTCAAAAAACCCAATAAAATGAAGTCTATACAGGGGTTAAATCTTACGATCTCGCTGGCTAGTTCCAATCGTTGCACGTTAGAAGACCACGTCTATTTATTGGTTACGTTGGCGTTGTGTTGAATGAAATGTCATCCAACAAATGTAGGCCAACAAAAATTTGGTAATCATCCACTTACGAGTACTATTCCATTTGACAGTGACCAGTTGACCAAGGACGATGAATTCTCAGTTCTTATGAGATACATTAATGCTATTAGATCTCTTGTGGACTAGCATCGTCTCAAATTCGCCAATTTCGTCGATTACATAATTCAATGAGCTTAACGTTAACTTTAAATCGACTTTAAAATAAATGACTGTCAATTAGACAGATGTAGCGACAACAATATGCACGCTATCAAGTGTCAAAGTTCAAAAGTCGAATCGGAACAAAGAATTTAACACGATAGACTAATAATTTCTTAGACATTTGAAGTTTGAAGTTCACAGGTGCTTGTATGGGTTTCAAATTTTACTTAAAAAAATTCTCAAAAAATGTGCGCTCAACTAGAATTGATTAAGGTAACTTTAAATGGAAATGCTCATTCAAATAGACCTTAACATTAGAAAAGTCTAATACTCAAGATTCTACACTGAGTTACAAAAAAAGTGGCGCACCTTGGAATTTTGCTATAATTTCATAAAAGATGGACAAAAAAATATTTTTTTAATGCAATTTTGTTTTTTGCGGTAAAAATAAGTAATTCAACTAAAAAAAGGACAAAAAAAGTTAAGAACCTACGAATGAAGAATAAATTAACAAAAATAAGCAAAAACTTCATAAGTTAACATTTAAAATTTTTATTTTTATTTTTTTTTTAACGAGTCTTGTTTCGTTTCTAGTAGTGGGTATTTCAACCCCAAACATCAAACAAATCTTTAATTCGCCTGGGAGTACCTTGGATTAGGTTCCTTAAGATAGTGTCGTCCAAATTGTCCCATTCTTCGATTAGATCAGATCTCAGCCCACTAAGTGTCTCGGGAAGGGCAGGGCGCCTCCTAATCATTCGTCCCAGCATGTCCCATACATGTTCGATGGGATTCATGTCTGGGCTCATCACAGGCCAAGTTATCACGTCAAATTCGACTTCTTGCAAGTAATCAATAACACACCTGGCAACATTTGGTCTAGAATTTTTCTGCATCAGAAGGAAGTTTTCGCCAATAAATGGTGTGAATGGAACCACATATTCATCCCAATTGTTAGTGATGTAATATTTGGAGTTTACCGACCCCTCCACTAACTACAGCTCGGTTTTTCCTTGCATGGAAATACCGGCTCACACCATGACGGAACCTCTCAAGAAATTTTCAAGCTGGACAACTGTTACCGAAGAGTATCTCTCACCTGATCGCCTCCACACTCTGCTACGTACATCTGGCGACCGCAGACAAAACCTGGACTCATAACTAATAAGAACTCTGATCCAGTCAACCTCGGTCCATTTTTAGTAAAGGCGAGCAAATTCTATCCGCCGGCGCTTGTGCTATATCGTGAGTCTTGGTACACGAAGTGGCCTTCTTGCTCTCAGGCCACTCTCCACTAATCACCACCTCACTGTTTGTACATTCACAGCCCTCAATCCATAGGATCTAATTCTGTGAGACAGCTCAACCTCTGTTTGATGACGATCTCGAAGGGTTTGAAGTACCAAATATCGATCGTCCCTTGCATCAGGTGTAGCTCTGGTGTGACCTGAACCTTGACACCGGGCTACGCCTGTATCTTAATGGTGCTTCTAGCGTCGTCTCCGGTTTTCTAATCATAACAGCGGCATACCGCACACTTCGTCCATCCTCAGCCAAAGCCAACCCCCTGGCGAGTTCTTCTGCCGTTATTTTGCATATTTTTTTCACAAAATTATTAAAAAAGTAATAAATCAACCAATTAAAATATGCCTAAAACATTTAACTAATTTAAAAATTTACGGGGTCACGGAAGCAAAAATCCGTACATCTTGCATCTGGTATGAAGAAATGATTATGTTGGGGTTTTTCCCAAAAGAAATTACGTATAACAAGAAAAATGGAAAAATAATTTGCAAACAAATACACAAATATACCACTTAACTAAAACAAAAATAAGCTTTGGAAAAACATAGCGGTATATTGTCAAAATGATAACAAAACATCAACAAATATGACTGCGCCACTTTTTTTGTAACTCAGTGTATAATATTTCAAGCCCACCAGAGTATTCAATCAATCTCCAAGTCGATACTTGAGTCGTCAGTTCATCTGCCTATAAATACTTAAAGAGAACTTTGTCTTTCAAAAGGACTAATGACATTTTACTTCGGTTGAAAGTTACGTACTTATGAGTGAAAATCTTTCATCTCTTTAACGACCACATATTGTATGACGGATGGATGAAAGTTTTCATAGATAACTTTCAATAATGTGATGATTGATGTTGTCAATAATTATCAGTCTGATGTCGTATCGATTACTTCGATACGATGATTCAAAGTTCTTTTAGGATACATGCGTTATAGATACACACATACATAATATGTTTGTATCTGAATATGCTTCTGAATTGCCTATCCTTAAGTCATGGATACTTGTTTATGCTTTCTAATTAATTAATTCCTTACAAACTGTTTTACAATCACTCTAATGTATGAGAAGCTTAGCCGAATTTGGATGATGAATATTTGATTTGATTAACGGAATAATCTTCAGAAAATCCCATTTTTCAAAATAACGTAATGAATGAGAGGAAAATATGTGTGCGAACTTATAGGAGGGAATCAGTTTAAAAAACTCTTGGTTTGGTATTCAAAATGTAGATATTTGAAAAACATTACTTTTGCGGGTCTAATCCACAAGATTATTTCTGACCAAATTAAGGTAATAAGATGTAGTAGTATGCGTTTAAAATAGTTATCAATACATGCAATTGCGCACATACTTAACATAATCAACTACAAAAGCTTTGATTAAGCTTCAATCAACGTAGATCAATAATCGTATACTCAGGCGTATACTTACTCTTTTATTATATTAATTTATAGTTATAAAGGTTCTAGATTAAACTCAACCAACATTTTTTTATAAAGTTGATGATGAATATTAATTCAAAGAGTTTTATGAATAGGTATTTATAATTACTAAAATGGTACAATTTATTAATTTTAATCGTAAGCAGCTTGAAATGTTTTAATGGAAGACTTTAAAGATACGATTCCCTCTTGCTTAATTTTTTGTCAGAAAAGTAGTTCTTGAACACTGGAAAAGTGCTAAGCAAGAGGTACTTCGGACTCTTAGTCACGTCCAGAAAAAAGTTTGACGTAAAATTGCGGATGGCAATACCGGAGACACTACAGTCAGGCTTAGTTAGATAAGCCTTTTCTAGGTGGCAAGAACGAAACGGAACCCGCTCAGAAAGTCCTACCAATATTTTCTATGGTAGACGACAGCTTGACAAGTCATGTTTACGATACTAAAATAGCGTAAATCATTAAAAATGTTACAATTATTGCTCCCCTCTCGTACTTCAATTGCCTTAAAATTTGTTGTGCTAATTTATATATTTTTTTGTTCTTACATAGTACATATAAGCCAAAAGCCAATTTGTTTTCATTGAAATGTATGTTCTTTAATGAAAAAAAAATCATTGACCTAATGAAACATTTCCACTCAACGAATAGCTCTTAAAGAATCAATAGTCTCTGACCCACAATCTACCTTCTGACTACTTGTGACCTGTAAGTAACTATGATTTCCAACAATATAAGTAAACTCCAATTTGAACTCTTTTACACAAACCTACTACGACCTCATTACGTTCTCAACGGTAAACATTTAAGACTTCCATCCGCACAAAATTAAGCCTTTTAAAAATACATACATATCTACTGTTCCCAAATCTTTAAAACAACCATTCAAAAATCAACTCAATTACACTAATAAACCAAAAGCAAACAAATTAAAATCCTTAAATTGCTCTTAAATTTCTCCGGAAATACCTACCCCTTCCCCTCAACAAAAATCTCTTAATAAATCTTACATAACTTAAAAAACTCATTCGGTATTAAATTCTACTAATCTAGAACACAAAAAAAAAAAAAAATCAAGTAAATCATTCTCCTTGAGGAATTCCACTTCACAGAATTTATAGTTAACATACTTTCAAAATTCAAACCAAACCTCCTTTAAGTTTTGACTTTTCCCTTAAAAAAGGGACAACTCTCTATAAAGTCTACATAGGAAAGGATCCAAAGGATACCATACACATGTACATGTAGTATACAAATATTTGAAAGTTCATATTGTTTTGTTAATAACGAACATTTCTCTGGTTATACATACATAAATTATATGTCTTTCGAAAAAGGTAATAAGCCTAAAATGTTCAAAAAAAAAGGCAAACATTTCCTCAAGACTAAACATCACAGTCTCTGTCAAATTACACAATCTATCTATAAATCCATCTTGCTCTAGCTTCAACTTAAGTTTATAAGAATTCCAAAGATTCATTTTGTACTGCGAAATTCCTTGCATATATTTTCATACCTTATTTCCAAAACCATCTCAACACCATAATAATATTAAATATACTACAACTACATAGATACAACGAAGGGATCCGAGAGGGAGCTAAAATTGTCTAGGTAATGCGGTAGAAGTTATGATTTTCTAGCAATTTTCCCAAAAGGATCCACATGAGAGAATCCTATATTCTAGAAACTAAAACATAAATAATAATGAGGAAGCACATAGTAACGTTAATGTGTCATCTTCTCCCACAATCTCTAATTACCACCAAGGATACATTTATGTATTACAAAAAAAAAAACAAGAAGAGAAAAAAACATAATAACTTATCTTGCCATACAAATAGTTGGCACACGAGTAGCTTCCTTCAAGATTCAAGATGATGACTATGCTACTCTGCATTATACACTCTGGGTCGTTTGATTGGTATCTTGAATAAAAAATATACTGACAAATTTTTTTCTTTGTTCTTATAATTTGGTAATAAAGGGATTAATGGATTTAATTTTAACCAATATTTGACACTTTCTTTAAAACTCACAGACTTATGTCAAGAGGAAGTCACTAATTAAAAGGATGTTATACATTAAGTATGTTTTAAGTACGGTCTAAAAGGGTTTTAACAACTGTTTAAATACAGCAGAGCATTCGTTTATTTCTTTACAAAATTAAGGGACGTTATTTCTCAAAGCCTGTTTTGTATAATTTGACGGAGATCTGCCGTATTTTTTAACGCCTTCCAAATATCTAAAGTTGGTTTTAGTTTTAAGCAAAACCCTTTACATGTGTAGAAATGAAAAAGGTTATAAAACTGATAAACTTAGTTAAGTTAGAAAAATAAGGATTTGGTTAAATGACGTAAGTCTGTCACTTTAGTAAGGCAATTTTTTCTACTGATCTGTACCTTAAATAACCACTTAAGCCCTTATCGTAAGAACCAAAAATTCTCAACTGATTTTGATACTGGATATTAGTTTTCTTTTGCTCAACTGTCAATTTCTAGAGATCGTGTAATCCAGAGGTATACCTCCTGACGTTCATCGTGACTGTGATCTTGTGTTTCACAATTTCAAAAAGTGCTGATTACCGATATGGCCCACTTTATCACTGGCTTTTTTGCTAAGAACCTCTTAAACTGCTTAAATTTGTAGTTCTGCAGCGTTCAAGTTTCACCCGCTTACCTAGAATATTCTTTCAGATTCTAATTTCGAATCCAACTACTTAAGTGAAGCTGGGGGAGATTTATTATCCTTAATCGTAATATTCTTGTTTCACTGTATCCTCTTTATCACGGCAACAGACCTATCGGGGTGATTACCAATCAGGTCAGAAGAATTAGCAGACGATCTGTATGAAGACTGGGACTTTCATTTGACATTAGATGAAAACCTATATTAATAATAATCAATTAGCATTCTAGGGCTAGTCAAGAGGCTTGCCATTTTCTGAAAAACTAAAAAACATCATTCTGGAGTGGAATCGTGTAAGGTGATTTTTGATAGTTGACAGTCAAATTTAAGAAAATTGATCTGAGTCAATTTGAATTGAGTGATAGTCAATTTGACTGTCAAATTTTATTTGACGTTTTTAAGTGACATCTATTGTTTCCCCCTGAAGCAAATGATTTGGACAAATCGGAATGCTGCTCCATTAAATTAGCCATGAGGATCATTTGGTGTTTATGAGCGTGTGTCCTAGGCATAAATTAAAATGTTTAAGCTATTGTTTTAAATTTGTTACTAACATTTTAAAAAGTTCCTTCCGAATTCTCAGAGGTTTGTTTTCAAATAAATTTAAACTTGAAAAATAACAATTAGTTTCTTTGTACGTGATAACAAATATATTCAAAAAAAAAAGTTACACAAAAGTGATCATCTTACACAGACGGAAAAGTGTATACTATCAAATTTGAAAGTCAAAATGATAGTCAACTATCAGCTTAGCCGATTCCACCCCTGGATTAAGTTTCGGTCGCGGTTTTGGTCTCGATCTTGCTCTTGTATAGTGAGTTTCGTCGCAGTGTCGTGAATTGTTAAATTGAAATTCTCTTCTCCAGTAATCCAACCAAATAATAACATTCGCTTTTTAATGTCAATTGAACTCTTAAATTAAGCAAAATTTGACAGTTTATGATCTCTTTTTTTGTTCTATATCAAAGGTTTTTATTGTATTGTCTGATAGTCCCAGCCACAAAGATGCAGTGATTGTACTCCCTTAATTTATGAGGGATTAAAATTTCTTGTGTAAAAGAAAAAAAGTTGATAGTATTTTCTACCAATGAATTTTTAATTCAAAACGTTTATAAGTCAAACAATAAAATTTCAGTTTTAATTTTAATTTTCTTGCATATCAATCAATCGATGTGGAGTGTTAAGAGCATCTTTAAAGATCTTAAGCCATATAAAGTACACATTTTAAACAAAAAGGACATCGTGAAACACGAGAGGACTCTTAAAGTGATTAATTTTATACTATATTCGATGAATATCTCATGAATGTCTACAATTACAAACAAATATGTGCCAGGGATATAAACGACAAGCATTCCATAACATACAGACACACATAATAAACCAGAGGAGGTAGAGAGGTAACACTCACATACCTACTCGTATAAGAGCAACATTATGTATATTATACCTCTGTTCGTTAAAGTGAGTGATTTTAAAGGAAATATCCATATACATACTCTTACCAACCAACAATTCGAAATGATGAACGATATAAAAAGGATTAAATTTTCAGTAAAAGGATATTAATGGGAAGGCAAGTAGCATAAAATGTGACCTTTTTGATGATAATCACAACTATATGCTCGGCAGATAAACAATTTTCAAGTTGTAACCTCTTAAATCTTTTGCACAAAAGGACAAACATCAAGGAGTGTGTTATTACGGTGTGCGTGCGGTGGTAGATTATTGGTTCTTTTTTTTCTAATGGCTTTGTCCTGTCAGTCATATTGTATATTCCTTTTGCTTTTGGGAAACAAGGCTTTGCTTTAAGGTAAATGAGTTGGATACCGAAAAGGACTTAACAAACAAAACTGTGAAAGACACAATTTTAATTGAAAGTATCAAATGTTATAGATACACATACACATACATACTCTTGTAGCTCGTACATACATACGCTCTCTGACTTAAGATGCTTGCTCAACTGTAAATCAGTTTATTGGAGAGTGATTAAATTGTTTAAACTGTGGAAGAATGGTAGCAGCTCACATATACTCCTGTACAATTTCCTGGAAGGAAACGTTATCAGATTA
The DNA here is from genome assembly GCA_905146935.1 of Scaeva pyrastri. Lineage (NCBI taxonomy): Eukaryota > Metazoa > Arthropoda > Insecta > Diptera > Syrphidae > Scaeva > Scaeva pyrastri. The sequence continues at coordinate 134,217,764 of LR989927.1, forward strand.
GATTCACAGTACGAGTAGAGTATGTACTATGTATCTACAAGTACTCGTATGTATGTATGTACCTTGAGCATTTTAAATAAAAGGAAAATTCGGTTAGCTTCAAGCATTAAGGCCAAATAAATTAATTTCAAATTCCATTTACATTGCGTTGAGGTTATCTTTATGGAAATCAGGAAGTTTTTGGTATAGCGCAAACAAACCCACCTTCCTTCCTACCGTTCACCCGTCCATCTACCAACCAGACCACATTGGAATCAGGTCAGTGCTATACAGTGGCAGCCCAGGACCCGGTAGCGATACAAATCAATGTTATTGTTAAATGAAAAGTTCTCGCAATTTAATAGCAAATTATAATCTCGCACCGAAAGTATACGAGTAGCTTCAAGAATTTAATATTAATATTCAAAAACAAAAAATTAAACAGTAGATACTGAGTTGGTGGAGTTTTTTTTGTGTCGAAATGTTTTCGAGCGAATTAAAAATAAATTTCGCTAAAGTTTTCAGTTTAATTTTAATTAGCTACTTTAGTATGTACGCAGGTTGAGTGAGATTTTTTTTTTTTTTTTGGGGGGGGGGGGGGGGGGACATTTTATGCAGATAATTATGAATCTTAGTCATAATTTGTTTAGAAAAACAAGAGAAGGAAAGTTTTTAGAAAGTGAGTTTATTTTCGGGAAAAGTGTTTTCCAAAGTCAAATGATAGAAAAGTAGTCTTTCCGAAAAGCTGTGGAATACGTAACAAATTTCTCAACTGCTGATACGGATTTCGAATACAAATTTTAAAAGAATCAAACGTCTCCATGGACGTTATTCTATTTCATATTTTTAAAAGAATCAAAAGTGTAACATTTAAATTATAATAATTTTTATAAAAGTGAGTGGATGCCAAGCACATCAATTTGTCAATTTTTTACTTTGAATAAACTCCCATACAACGTTTTACCCGATTTCATCATTTTACATGTGTTTTATCATTTGAATAGGAGGGTACCACGCCCCTTAAATCGAAAAGAGAAAATCGTTGGTTGTCTTGTTTCCTTTGCTTACACCACAAGAACTACATACCTTTGTTTGCAATTTTAAGGTTTTGCAATACCGGGAAGTGCTTTGTGAGTAGTTCTCAGGAACCACTTGTCCTATACTGCTTAAACTTTTCTCATCTTTTTGGTTCTAAGGATATAGGGTGTAGTTTGTAAGAACAAACCTAATTTAAAGCAATAATGAGAAAATGTTGCTTATCGATTACCTAATACTCAAATCGGGTGATTCATCGTGAAGTTAAATTTTCAATAGGATTCTTTTTGACAGATCAGACTCCTATGAAACTGCTTGATCATTTTTGGTCAAAGTCATAATGAAAATAATCATGTTCAGCTATTTTTTCAATAGAAGTTAGATTTCTGATCTTTGTCAGTTCTGCTAGCCTAAATTTAGGTTATTTTTTGACATTTCATCATATTTCCCTCCATTCGATTGTTGGTATGAAATAGTACAGAGAGAAGTTTTCAAAAAAATTGAAATAAAAAGCGGTAAAAAGAAGTTGTACCGATAATAACCCATGTGGTTATCGATTTTTGAATCTAAAGATGGGATTTTGCTGTAAATCCTTCAAAACTTAAAGCAAATTTAAATCAAATACAAATCTTGTAAACTAATTTTTTTGTAAACTAACTGTAATCTTCGTAATGTATTTTTGGGAGTTATTTCTAAGCACTGATTTTATCATCTGTAAAACGAACTTTATGTGAAGTTCATTTTTTTCTTGAGATATGGCCAAATGAAAAAATCACAAAGGTACGTTCACAAGCACACACAGTGTGCAGGTTTATTGAAATTTTCTATTTGACAACTAAGATCGATAGCCATATCTCCAATGTCAAATTGACAAATAATGCCCTTAGTCAAACATTTTGTTTTTCTGTAAGTTTTGTTGTTTTAATGTTTGTTGGTTTGCTATTGTGAACTTACCTTATTTATTGAATAAATCAAAATTTCGATCCATGAAACCAACATAATTAAATATTAAAGTTTAAATGTATTCATACGCTAATGTATTTGAGTACATTTTGTTTTTATATACGAGTATGTGCGCATGTGAAGACTGTCATTATTATTTTAAACTACCGCCAATGTTTGCTTATGTCATGATTATCAATCAAAGCCCTTGCAAAACAACATGGCCACCTGGTTGGTACCTTCATTTAACCCTAAGGGTACCTTCTATGATGGAAACTTCGTATAATGGGTGTAATTTTGACCCATCAACTAAAGTCGGCTTCGTTCATTAGTTTTTAATGACTTTAAATTGAACAACTTCAAATGAAAACAAAACTTTAAAAACAAAACCCACTTTACAGTCGAAACAAAATTAAATAAAACAAAGTATGAAAAATATCTAATTAAAATAATAAAAATATATCAAAACTTTATTTTCATAACAGAAATCTGATTGTGTCTGCGTTCTTTTTTTTAATCTTTTACTTTGACTTAAATTTTACTTAGCGATTATGTTTACCAACTGTCACTTCCACATCTGATAGATTTCTTTTGTAAAATAAAATCAACATGACTTATATAGGTTTCGAAACAAACACTAACCTTGATGGTTCCTGTCAGTTTTTCTTCTTTTTTTTTACGGCGCGGCGATGAATAAGTAGCACAAAAGACTGCTGAAATCGATGGAATCGAAAAGGCACATCAAACAGTGTGTGCGATTTCATATTGATTCATTTGTCATTGTCAGATTTAAATGGAACATTGTATATTTTCTTCTTTTTTTTTTTTTTCTTTTTATAGCTTAAAGAGCAAAAAATATTTTAGCGGCAAACCTTAATAATAGGAAAAAAAATTGATTTTTCTTCGAAAACACTAGATAAAGTCTTGATTTTTATTTCTGTATTTTCGATTGTAACTGCGACAACATTTTTGTCCATTTTGACATTTCTGTAGAAGGTTTTAAGCTATTTCATAGAAGAATACTTTTGGGATAAAGCTTTAAAACTTAAACATTTTATGTAACAAATTGCAGTCAGTTTAGGTTGACAAATTCCCAGTACCCAACTTCACTTCCAAAATGCACTAAATAAACGTATATAATTTTTTCATCCCTGGGACTTTAGACACCTTTTTTTAAAATTGACATTCGTGTGGGCTTGAAGAGAAAAAAATCGGCGTGGTTAGCGAATTTCTGTATTAACACCAATGAAGATAAAATTATTTTACATAATTTTTCTATAAGCTTCCTTGCACATTGTCTTCCACGAGTACCTTTTAACTTATTTGACAGTCGTGAGGTTACTTTAAATATAAATTAATAAGAAGATATAATTGGCATTAACCAACTAAAGGCGTCAATAGAATTAATAAAAACAAAGCTTATACGCCACAGTGTACTTTACCTTTATTTTTGTTTATATAGAGCCAATGCAATTATAACTGGTAAAAAACGGTTAAATCATTTGACATACTGGATCTAAAATAGAAACTGAATTAAGAAAAGGGAAATGTCAAAATGTTGTATTGTTGTGTAGTTACATAATTTTGTGTTAAACATCAATATAATTAAACAGAATTGAATTAAGTTTACAATTTTTTTTAAATTTAACTTTAGCGCCACCTATCAAATCAATTTTTATCTGTACAAGCCGACGTTATGTGTGTTTTAAACAAACTTTATGATTTCGTCAAATTAAGTTTAGATATCTATTGAATGAGCACTAGCTGGCTGGTCAATAGTTTCTTTGAAAGTTTTGATTCGTTACGAATTTATGTAAAGCACAAATCTTGGAGAATTCATAAATAAATTTTGAACATTGGAAAAATTTACACCCTTATTACGGTTGTCAAAGACCAATACGATATTTGATATTTATCAATAAAATTAATGAATCGGTATTATCGTTGTCAAAGATCAAAATTTTTGATAAACTGTGAACGCTCTTCAGAAATTAGATCTATTGTGAATGATTTAAATTGACAGTCTTGGTATTATGGTTGTCAAAATGTTTGTTGATTATCAAATTTTTAGTCAATCACAAATTCCTTGTTGATAAAATATTTTACGGATCGCGAAAGCCAAAAGCATGTCTACTATAGAACTATTTTTCGGTGAAAATGAAATTGAAGAAGAAAATACTTTGGAGCAAGCAAAGATTCGAAGAAAATTACGCGATGTGAAGCATGGATTTTGGCTGAAAATATGTATGTAGATAAAAGATCTTTTTTAATTACATTACAAAAACTAATTTGGTTCGCTTCTAGATTCATTCAAAACTATAGACTTTCGAAAGAAGCCTTTCTTAATGTATTTTTAGATATCAACGACAAGTTAAAGCCAACGAAAAGGCAACAATCCATCCCAAACATACTAAAATTTGCAGCTGTCTTAAGTTAATAGGCACTATTCACAATAGATTTTTGATCTTTGTTCACAATGGATCAAAAAATGATCAACTCGGGTTCATAATACCGATGTATCAATTGATTGACAAAATATTTCAATTGTCAATTAATTGATCTTTGACAACCGTAATGAGGCTGTTAATGTATTTAAAAATTTTGTTAGAAAAAAGAAGGAAATCAGGAAAGTTAGTGCTATTTGGGAAAATTTTTCAAAGTTTCTCTGAGTCCAACCAATCCAACCACAAAGCTATAATTTTTGATTGCTTTTTTTGAAATAGATCAAGATACATATATGAACAAAAAAACTATAATCAATTAAAGAAAAAAAAAACAGAAAGGTAATGACAAGTAACTAACACAGTTTTTCCAAATAGTAGACACTATTACCTATGGATCCCATCTAACTTCAGAAATAATTAAGGCAGAAATTTCAATATTTTCAAGACAAGCCAAGGATACGAACCTCTCTAAATCTTTCACACTCTACACGGCAAGTGATTCTTGAGATATAGAATTTGGAAGACCTAAAAAAAATTTAGTTTTTTTAATGTTTGAATAGCCAACTCATTACATTTTAATCAGTTAAGTCTTGGAAAGTTTCATCAGACTACAATTAAATAGTTAAACAGAGCGATTAGAAAAATCCGATAGAACTTAAATCTTTTAAGTAGAAACTTGCCTAAATACCTAAAGCTTTTTTAACCTCTTCGAGTACCACTAAAAATGTATATTTTCACATTATCTATGTATGTATATATGTAAGTACGTTAAGTTTGGTTTGAAAATTCCAATACTTTTTTTTATGTATTATTCAAATCCATTGTTTAAACAAAAAAAAATATATATTAAACTCTTTAACCATGACTGCTGAAGGGTATGCTAATTTCATCTTATTTTTTGTTTGTGCAATTTTCCCTAAGAGCAGTACATAAATTCAAGTGCTTATGTACGTGCAAAAACAAAACACCCCAAGAATACGTGACCTAGTTCCTTCAATTCCACCACCACCACCACCACATTAGTGTACATCCGCTTTAATTCAAAACATTCAAATTCTAAAAATCAATAGTTTTTTTTTTTTAAACAAAAGAAATATATATATGTACGAGTTTGTATATTCATCCAGGAATGGTTAAAAGAACAAAAACGAAAATGGTTAACCGCGCGCTCATTTAGCATTTAGCATTAAGGATTTTCAACTCAACTTTTAAGATAATTTCTGATTTGTCATTTCCGTTGCTCAAGTTTTAATGAGTTTATATAGACTCAGACTACTTGCTCAATCACAATCACAATCAGAGAAAATCAAAACCCTCCACCATACCGCTGCTGATGGAAAATTCTATATCTGCTGGTTTCCTTATCGGAAATGTTAAATTTTAGTGCGATAAGTACACTTTAAAAGTCATTGTTGTTTTAATTGCTTATACGTGATTACGTTTTCCATCCTTGAGACTGTAATTGGATATAAGATACACGACGAACGACGAAAACGACAATGAATGACAATGACAGTGACAGAGACAGCGAATGCCGACGACGACTACGACGATGCGATGCGAGTAACGCTCAGTGAATGTGCCAACACCAACAAAACATATCCGACAGATACATACCTATAGCCAGCATTATCTGTCAGATACTCGTATACTCAGAGTCAGACTCAGAAGTCTTCGATGCTCCGTCAGTATGAAAAAAGGTAAAGTGTCATGGCAAATGTGATTAGGAATTTTATTATTTTCCTCATTTTTCTATTCGAGTGCTAATATTGCGTGGGATGGTATTTATCTTGCTGCTTGTGTTGTTTTTTGTTTCCCAACAAACTTCCTCCATTCCAAGTCCAAGCTCCAAGCCAAGGGAAATTCTTTTTTATTGTTTCAGTTTTTTGCTAGCAACAGTTACGCAAGCTGAATTAAGAGCAATGATGCAAACACAAAAACAAAAACAACATAATTGCGTACACTCACTTACAAGAAAAAAAGGACCTTGAAGGTTTCAACATCATGGGGAACTAGGTAGCTGATGGGCAATTGGGCAGCTGGGTAGCTGGGGGCTCGACCGGGATAACATTCCATTCCAAAATTAAATACGAAAGCTCAAGTCGAAGTCGAATAAAAAACAGAAAAAATAATAATAAATACAAGAAAGAATAATAAATAAGTGAACATAAATAATAATTGTCTATCCTCTTTATATGAAGGACCTTCGGAAATCCTTTTTTGGGTAAAAGGTGGTTGGTTTTTTTTTCGCTCTCCCCCCTTTTTTTTTTTTGTTCGATTTTGTGTTGGGCATATTTGATTTCTCGGGGTGCAAAATATGAATTTTATGAGTTCTTATAGGAAAATAATATTTAGATTGGTTTCAACCCTTTTTAGGGAAGCCTTTTAGTGCCGATAGAAAAGAAAACGGGGCGAAGAAGAAGAAGACTTTTCCGCCACACTAAAAGCAAACGACGACGACTACTTCTATACCTACTTCTTTTGATCCCGTTCCCGTTGCCTTTGCCGTTCCCGTTCCTGATTCCGATTCTGATCCCAATGGAAACGGAAGAATTATAGGGATACAATCATCAGAATGGAGGCGAGCTTGTGCGAGACTACAGGCTCTTGTCAGGTTGAATGACTTATTGAATTTCCTGCTACAAGCTACAACTTGAGCATATTAGGAGATGAAGTAGTTATATGTTTCCATTTCGTGCTCCCTTTTTTTTATACTCTCTTATAAAAGAAAGATTGTTGAGTAAGCCGGGTTAGGTTGTGCGAAGAAAGTTATTTCGTATATGGGATAAATGGTTTCGGGCCAACGAACGGTAGCAAAATGATAACCTTATGGGAGATATCTTTATGATATAAATGGAAAAGCTCGACGGAATTCTGGACGATTGCTTGGGTCTTGAGGTATAGTCCTGTAGTCGGTATAGTTAAAGTTTGTGTATCCTAGCGTGTTGTCGAGATGATAATAATTTAAACGGTCCGGTCCGGTTTCTGGAGGAATAACCAGGAGGTCGATATTTCAGGGGTTGTCTTTGTTTAGTCTTTGTTTTTTGTTGTTGTTTTTGTTGTTTTTTTTTTTGGCTTTGAGGTCAGCAGATGGGTTTGTTTAGTGAGAACTAAGTTGGTGCGGAATTTAAAATATATAGTTTGTGTGGTCATAAATTATTATGTGTTTTTTTTTATGTTTTTCTTTTTAACTTAACACTGATATTGAATAAAGTGGAAGAAGCAAAAAAAAGTGTTTCGACCCATCCGATAGCACAGTTTGAAAGTCAGAGATATTAAGCTCTAATAAATGAGGTGCCGTAAGCATTATTTTAAAATAATGCACAGGTGAAACTTTTTTTTTTATAGACACTGAAATGGTTTTACGTTTTTAAGCACTTAAAACTGCTATAAAAACAAATCTTTTGGTATATGAGTATTTGATTTATAAGCCCGGAATGTGTAATTTGTTTGCGTCCATTAGAACTTAACTTTCACACTTTTGGTTTTAAGAAAATTTTAATAGAACTCTAGAAATAGAAAATTTAAATTACAGCCCTAAAGTTAAAAAAAAACACGAGAAACAAGCGAAAAAATTTTAAAAGTTTAGAAGTAAGGAAATAATAAATTTATAAAAAAATATGAATTTAAGAGCTATGACTAAACCATCACCTGATATACATAATTTAAAAAAAAAAATCAATTTTAACGAAAAAAACTGGATATTCAAATGTACTTTCAACTTTCTTTTAAACTTCCAATTGGGTTTCTTGAAATGTTTCTGTCAAAGTTAATGTTTTTTTTTTTTCAAGGAAATTTTGCCAAAAATCTTGGTCTTGTACAAAAATAGTTTGTTTGAAACTCTTGAAAGAGTTTGTTTTGTTCTATTCCCAAATGTGTATATAGTATTAATATATTTTTCAAATCCAAAACCAAATCGAATGTTAAGATGCTCTTAATCATAAGGTTTAGTAGGCTTTTGGGTTTTTCGGTTAGAAATGTCTTTAAATTTTAAGAAGAGTTCAGTTTAACCTCCAAATATTTACGAATAACCTCTTTAAATGATTTTAGAAGACAGAATCAGTTAATTTCATTGCAAATTTATAGATAGTATGACTTTTCTATATTAGGGTCCAGTTATAGTTATCATTTGTTTTCATCATTAAAAATTTTATTTCGCTATCAAAAGCGATGGAGAAAGACAAATTTGTCATTGGAGGTATCAAAATGAAGCTAATGACTTGGAGAATTTTTTTAGTGAAAAAAAAAAAAATTAATTTTAACCCATAATTTCTTTGTAAGTTAACTTTTACTTTTTCAATGATGAAATCGTTTTCAATGAACAGCTGATTCGATTTGGAACAAAATCGTTCCAATGAAAGCATTCCATTCTCGTTGTATTCCCACCTGTCAGTTTTTCTTTCAATGATCATTTTTTCTTTCAATGATCAACTCTAACCTCAAATTCTTGGAAAATGTTTGTTTATTTTTTGTTTTATTTTAAATTGTGCAGTTGTACGTAGTATTTTAAATAAATTTATCATTTACATGGTTGTTTGAATTCTAATTTGTTCTTTTTGCCAAACGGTAGAGGTGGTGTAAAAAACCGAGTTTTTATTTATTTCAATGATAGATATTTTCAATGATATATTTTTCAATGATAGCTATAACCAACTTGTCAAACAAATTCCAATGATTGGTTTCAATGATGGAAACCAATGATAGCTATAACTGGCCCCTTAATTGAAAGTTTCCTTTCTTATGAATGTAGCATGATAAGTTATAAGTTAATCATTAAAGAAATATGTTCTCGTGATTCAGTAAGAATGACAAAATCAACAGTAAAGTAAGCTATTCTTAGTTCTCCAGCAATAAATTCTATCTATGAACGTTCGTCGTTAATAAATAAGGAAAAGAACACCGGACTAAGAAGACAACCTTTTGTAACCCCAATATAACCAAGAATTACTAAGATGAATTCCAGACCATTAGACCAAAACCGAATATTCATATTTTGTATCTCAACATTGGTAATAAATACATATCCATCAAATGAACACCGCCCTCGACACCCCAGAGCTCAAATCTGAAACCGCATAAAATCAAACAAATCAATCAAAACTTCAAACACATTTTTCAATTTTAAAGCTCAACTCTTTTTCAATATTCATCTCTAGACATTACCTATTTCCTTTTTTTTTTTAATATTATGTAAGTTGAATTTTCTCCGAAAATAGATATTTATAAATTCGAAGATCTATTGAATTTCGTTTTGCCAACAAATTTACTTATGTATATTGTTGCAAGGGAAATTCTTAATGTTTATAATTGGTTTCCTACGTTCACAAGAATAAATGTTTTAATATTAAAAATTTAATATTATATATTACAAGTATATATGTTTGTATATATAAAATTCACTTGAAATCAGTCCATCAGGAATACAAATCGGAAATACAAAAAAGAGTTATTGATTGAATTTTTCTTCTGGGAATTTATTTGAAAATAAATATCTTACTTTGTATTTTAGTGAATTGGAGATTTAATTATAATCTTTTGTTAAAAAACAACTATAATTATTCTCCTATTGCTGATACTTTTTAGTGCTGTAGATACTAATTTTCTTAAAGTTTATATTGCTTAAATTGTAGTAAAATAAAAAGTTAGGATTCGAAATGATGGGAATTTAAGTTTTGCATTCAAGTTTATAATTTTTTTGCAGAAAAGTTATGTAGTGAAATTAAGTTCTTTTCTTTTCATATAAGTATTATAAAACTGTGGTTTTATAGCATAGAACTTATACTCACAACCTCACCAGAAACTTCAGATCAAATATCAATATCACCATCTTGATGAAAAGTTCACGTCACTTTCAGCCAGTCACAAAGGAATTACATGATAGTTTAAGCTTTTACAAAATGTCAAGCTTCGAAAGCTTTTTAAGAAGAACCTTTGCACAGCGCTTTTTGGAAAGACTGTCACTTTGTGCATTAAAAAATTTTTCTATAATCACACCAAAGAGCAATTATTTCCAACTGTCAAAATATATAATTAGACATAGGTCCAACCTTTTGGACCTCAACCAGGCAGAGATTATTGTTAAAGGAATAAAACATTGCCGTTCTAGCGGACAGTACCACTATAGATTAAAGAACCATCTAAAGTGGACATCGTGTCGTGAGGGAGTCAATCTCAAATGTTTTGAGATGAATTGCAGCGAAAAAATATACAACAATTTGAAAAAGTTACAATTTTATTTATTTATTTGCTGATCAACTGTAGAAAGTTTAAACTAATATTAAGTAAAGGAGAATACATATAAAAAAAAAGATTGATTGACGGCAAGGTGGCATCATTGGACCTTATTTATTTCAAATAAGAAAGTGGACACAGCTTCCTCAAATTATCTTATCTAAAACTGTGATTTTAACCATTGTCTATTTATGCCTCCTCTGCTTTAAGTTCAAATTTTCTCTCACAGTAATTAAAACGTATAGTTGATCTACATAACAATTCATGCATGCAATTGATAACAGATGAAGATTCAAAAGTAACGTCTTTTTATAACTCTTACCCCCTGTTTCACAGTGGGCGTTTAAACTTCAGTTCAGCGGAACCTTAAACGGCGTTCAAGTTTTTCAGTTTAACACGTTCTGTTTCATTGTCAAATCTAAACTTTAGTTTAGTTAAACTTCGTTCAAATGCGTAATGTGACGTAACGTGTTCAGACATCACTTTTATGAAGTTTTTTTAACTATCTATCCTTGTCTTTTCTATCATTCTTTCCTCCTCTGAGGTAAACAAATAAGGATAAATAAGAAATGTTTTTTTTTGCTCATGATCTTGAGATTTTTTTTTAGTTCATTTTCACTACGCGATAAAATTTTTAATGCAGAATTTAATTTTAAATAAATATTTTCTGAAAAAAAAACTAATATTTCGCGACGGACGTTCTAAAAACTTTTTCCCCACAAAACCCATTCAAATAAATTGAAATGTCAGTTTTGTTTGCTGAACTGGAGTTTAAACGGCAGAATACCCTCGGTAAACTTGAACTGCGAAATAAACTGAGTTTACAGTTTAAACAAAACTGTGAAACCGAATAAATTCTTAAACTGAAGTTTAAACTAAAACTGGAGTTTAAACTACCACTGTGAAACTGGGGGTTAGGATTTTAATAATCTCCATTTACTTTTGGTCATGAGTATAACTTTGAAGAAAAACAAGAATGAAGTTGTGTACGTCATTGTATAAAGAAACATTTAATACTACATTTTATCAGTATCCCTGAGCACACAAAAATCCTTATGTTTACATACTACAGTTGTTACTGATTGATTTTAGACTTTTATTACTTTCTTACGTAGGTCTTCTGAGTAAAATAAGGGTCACAGAAAATTTTATATTGGGCGTAAAAATGAAAATTTTAACTTTTCGCATTTTTAAAATTCTTTCAACCTCGAATCCCTTTTAAAAACAATTATTTAATCTTGGATGAAATTAAAAAAAAAAAAAGAATACTCCTTACATTATCCTGTCAAAGTATGAAGTAGGAAACTGGATTGTACAAAGCAAACAAGAAAAGGAACTTCTCCCTCTCAGACTTTAGTTTCAGTGCTTTATGTTTGTTTATTTGGTCTGTTTCTCGAAAAGTCTTTGTTTTCGCAAACTTCTATCTAATAACCAAAGCGCACGTAAAGCAGGATCCCCAAATATTTACACAATCTTATTCAAAAATTAAAAAAAAAAAAGTTAAATTACCAAAACATCACCCATATATTCGCGTCCTCGTCGTAGATACACCCTCCGTCACCACCACGCGCCCTTTTGCTAAGAATAACCATCCGCATCCTTTTTACATTTTGATTTTTGTTTTTTTTAATCATTATCCTTTTTTTTGTTGATTTTTCTGATTTGTTTTTTCTTCTGTTTTTTTTTCTGTTTTGTTTATCTTTCAAAAGGGATTACAAGAAGCGGGCGTTAACGTATCCGCCTCGACAGTAATTCAATTGAAGGTGAGTTGGTAACTTTCGGGGCCGGCAAAGAATATATAATCGAACAATTTCTAACAAAAATAAAACTCCTTTCGCTAACAATTAATGCTCCTAAACTGCTTCATTGGAATCCTAACAGATGCCTCTACTTTCTGTGGACGAATTGCCAAAACCTGAGTCTTTTGCATGCAACATCTTCTTCTTTCCGTTTCTACCTACTAACTTGTATCTACCGCATGCGTGCATCCTCTTTATAGTTTTCTTAAGCCACTTTTTGTTTGACAACGCATGTAATGTATATCTGCATCCGTGAGATACCTGTTGGAGTGAAGATTAAAGTGATATTTTCCATAATTCATGACAGGGCGAACCTGGTGAACCAGGTCCACCCGGACCTCCAGGACCACCGGGAGCAATTGGCACACCAGGACAAGATGGAGAACGAGGACCGCCAGGAGAAACGGGCCCGCTGGGACCACCAGGTCCTCGTGGCGAACCAGGACCAATAGGACCGCCCGGTGCGACCGGACCACCTGGACTGAGGGTAAGTGCGAGTTTGTGCGTGATGTTTGTTTTTGTTGTGACACCGCATCTATAATTCCACTCAACTAAGATTGAGTTGTTCATTTCGGACAATAATGATTGTTTGTTTTTTTTTCTTGTGTTTCATTGTCAATAGGGCGACAAAGGAGACCGAGGGGACCGAGGTTTAACCACAACGATAAAGGGCGACGAATTTCCCACAGGCATCATCGAGGGACCACCAGGTCCACCTGGACCGCCAGGTAACTAAACTGGAATACAATGAAAACCCTGAATCCCTTTTTGTTTTTCGTTTTTTATTTTTTATTTTTGTCACAAGTGTCACAACTGTGTCGCAAGATAAGAGCTACACAGAAAAAACTTAAAGTCGTAATAGGATATTAATCATGAGATCGATTTGATTAATTTATAAGAGGTTATTTTGGAGATATGAAGGTACCTATGTGCACACTCTGGGGGCAAAGAAACAAAAAAAAAGTTAATCATCATCAGACCTTTATATTCCCAAAGTTTGCCCAGTATGTCGTTAGGAAAATAATAATAATCCACAGAAAAAATGAAAATCGAAAATAGCTGGAAAATCCTTGGATCTCTTTTCTTTTCCTCGACATAAAAACAAATATTGAATGATATCATCCCATCACCAGCAGTATAAAGTAGTATAGTATACCTTTGTAGTTGGAATCGGAGTCGAAGCCGAAGCCGGAGCCAGCTACTGGAGTGGAGCAGCATCAGTATGGGAGTGCTTCAACGCCCGCATCATCCAAAAGCTCTTTTGGATCTGGTTTTTTGCAGAATATTGTTCTATTGAGTGTGCGAATGTGGTTGACAGAGAGAATGTGTACACGAGAGGGTGTTTTATTTATACACCACCTTCGAATACCGCATCCTATTATACAGTGGCACAAATCGTTACTTAAATCATTCCTTTTGACTTGTCAATATTTCCTTGAAATCTTTTTGATCATAAAAAATAAATTAATTGATTCGAAGGAAACCCAGGAAACTTTGGTGCCTAATTAAATATAGGATTTGTGTGCAATTGACTTTTAATCATTAAATTGAACGCAAATATTGTAAAGGAATATCCTTTGATTTTTCAATAAGAACGAAAATATGTGGAAATTGAATCAAATGTTTATTTTTGGAATATCAACAATTTCACACGCACAAAATTGAATAAAATTTCTATGCCGTTTTGTATGCAATAAAATGACAGTTGACATTTACGCCTCGATAGACTGAAGTAAGAGGATGCACTAGTTTTTGACATTAAACCGACGCATGCGATAACGTTCCGTTACTTTGAAGGGAAACTCTAACAGTCCATATTTACAAAAATGCTGGAAATATTTTCTTATTACTTTAATGAAAATCGGCTTTTCAAAGCTCTGAAATGTGTATGTTGCAAGAAAACTACGTTTTAATAGTCTTTTATCATCTTTTAAATTTTATGTTTGAAATTCCATGTCGTAAAACTTGTAATGCAAGTTTTTTAAACATGATTTCACAGGGCAAAGATGTCATACATTTAATTTACTTGTGTCCTTAAAATTATACAAAAGAATAATATACATATATTAAAATATGAAAAGAACATTTGGAAGCGTTTGCGTTCTACTTCGCAGAAAAGAAATTTTAAAGAGCAGAATTTAAAGAACAACTGGTGCATGCGCATCAAAAACGGGCCGCGAAGCGCGGAGTCATTCACACAGCCATGTTATACATTATTTAATCCCTATTAAAATGTAAAAAATGCATCCGGTTTCTGTATGACCTGACTATCTCAATAAGTTCACACTTCGGATAATTCAGATAAATGATTATTATAGATCCGAATCTGTTTTTTTTTTAATATTGATGTTCATAGTTTACAAATCTGTATTGGATACAGGAAAAGTCAGATCATGGAAAAATGTAATGATTTTTAAAAATTGTAACAAATGTTTACTGTGGATTTGCCTTTAGAATCTAGACAATTTATGAAAATCTAAAATTAATCAAACATTTGCGTACCTACTCCAATTCCATTCGGTCCATTTTTTCACTACTTATACACAATCAGAATGTGTTGTCATTAATATTTCTGTATAAAAAAGATCCTTGACATCTCGCTGAGTTTATTTATTCTGCTTTTTTCACACATTACATAAATTGAAATGGCGTGAAACACATTGAGCATTAACATTTAAATTAAAGATTCTCGTATTTTATTCTTTGTGCAGATTCAAAAATGTTAAACTTTATCATAAACTAAACTAAACAACTGTCAAAACGATAAATTTTCTTAGTTCAGACTTCAAAATCTAGTTTTTAAACTATGTACCTACTTTCTACATTTTCACCTGGATTTCAGGGTTTAGTTCCACTGTCATCGTCATCGACGTCCTCGTAGTCATCATTCTCATCTAACTACGTACATACATTTCCATCGTCAACCTCATCATCTCCCCATTCGCCATCACATCATCCAGCTCCAGAACCCACAAGACACACGAATCAAATATGCTGGTTGCTAGTCCTGTCCTAGTGTGCTGGCTGTTGTCAAGATGAGGGAGGTTTATGGATTTCAAAAAAAAAAATCAACGACCGACAGACGAAGAACAGATACGATGACGATGGCAATGGCTAGGCGATGCGATGTTATGGTTTCAATTTTCCCAAAGACTAAACAGATTCTCTGACAGCGCACAAGACGACAGACACTATAGACACCAGAAGGAGTAGGAGTCAAGGTATTAGTAGAATTTATTTTCAACTAGCGAACACACGCAACAATCGTTCTTCGCCACCATGTGCCATCATCGCCATCGCCATCGCCATCGCCATCACCATCGCCATCTAGCCAACAACCGCCCACAGGACTGCAAGGACCAAACAGCAGGAGGAAAAAAAATGGATTATATGCCTAGTTGTTTACACAAGGAGCTGGATCATGGTGTTCCTTATGCCAATGGGCACATGGATTTATGTGATTTTAAAAGAAAGTAGAGTCCCTGTTCACGCCATCACAGCCACGAGTTTCAAGTCTCTAAGTTTTCTTAACCCAATTGCTTTGAAGGCGATATATTAGAACATGGTAATAAGTTGGACAAAACTGTCATCATATTTATACAGAGGCAACAAAAAAAAACTATTTCTGCTAGTTTATCACACCGAGGTAACTTTTTTTCCTGTGGGTTATCTTGGCTTCCAGCTGGGTTTCAAACAAATTCAAAATATTTGCAAAACTTGCAAGGAAATAAGAAGTGAAGTCCTCCATGTTTTTTTTTTTTTATTTTTCGGATGACTTTCTTTGGAAGAAGTTTTTTTTCCAATTTTTCTTTCTTTATTTTGATGTGAAGTAAACTTGTTCTTATTTTTATTTTGCAACATAGTTCTGCTATATACATATCTATGCCCTTCCTTTCCTACAGTAGCTCTATTGTACTCAAAGACTAGGAATGCATTTCTACTTACTGGAGGGGGGAGATAGAAGAGGGTGCGATGGTAGTTCTTATGTATATGAATGTGACTTTCAGAGAATGGATGTCAAATTTTATTTTAATAATTTGCAAATCCTTGTAAGCTTTCGTGAACATGCAGTGGATTATGTATTTTATTTTTATTTATATTTTTATAACTACTATGTGAATTTAAAACTGGGTCAAAGATTTCGAATTTCTTCAACATTTTGAATGTAAAAAATGCTTTTAAGATAGAAACTATTATAAATTGTTTTTCCCTCTTATAGAAATTCTGTAAATTTAAATATCTTACATAATGAAAGTGAATTTTGTTAAAAAAAAAAAAACTTTTTATTCAAAACTTTTCTTCGCCAAAATTAATTTAAGTTTAATGTATGACATTTGACAGCAAGCTAACTCTAAAGAATGCTAATTTTAAGTTTATTTAGGTTTTGGACGACATATTTCTTACTCAAGGTTTTTTTTGTTTTGATTTTGTTTACCTAAGGAGTCAGACTTATCCGTCAAATGTCAACAACTTGTTCTGATTTTGACTGAGGAGTATAAAGAAAAGAATGAAAAATTGAACTTGAGCATACTTCTTTAACAACTATTTATATGAATTACAGTTTTGAACATAGTTTTTTTAGAACTTATCGAAATTCTTGCTTGACTCCTAACTTTTTTAATGATCACTTTTCAAGAACTGCCTTTGCACTATACAGCAGACATGACACAGTTCTGACCCCGTTTTTTTGCCCTCTGCTCTCGGCCTGGTCGAAATCGAAACATGTCTGATGATGATTTGTGGCCATCTGAATAAGAAAAAGTATCGAAGACAACGATTGATAAAATCGTGTAATTTCCCCGAAATTTCAGCGGAGCATTTCAAAGATTGACAGGCTTACAAGACGACGGATTTAAAGTTAAAGAAGAGTTTCATCTGGGTGCGTAGCGATATTGTATTGGGGTTGCATAAATGGGAAAGCTTTGTTTATCCTGCAACTGACAACATGTAGCAAATCTGTTCCATCATCAGTTGATAAAAATTACCTATATTATATTAATTACCTTCTCGTTACTTCCCTGTTAATCTGCTATTGCCACTCGTCTGCTGCATCTTTGTCTTTTTGAAATTGATCTTTAAACCAGACATCTTCCCGTTCACTTATTTGCCAAAAATCATCGTCATTTTCGTACATAATTCCGCAGAGTTAGAACACTACACTTATAGTCTGACAGACGATACAACAGAGATATTAATGCATGGCAGGAGAAGAGAGGAGAAAGAACAAACTACAAAAACAAAACAGGAAAGTTTCAAATGATCCTCGATATTTCGGTAATCGACAATTACCGATATTTCCATTTCCTTATTTTTGAACAAAAAGGATTTGACTGAACTTTTAATCCGCTGAATGACTTCGTTGGCGATAGGTTAGGTTAGGTTAGGTTAGGTAAAGTTGGCTGCTGGAAAGAAGACCAGCACACTTAGGTCATCAATAGTCCATTTATGATACCACATACATAGATCATTAGATCCTCCTACTCGTTGAACCATTTGGAGCTTACACTAAAGCGTTTGAGACTGTGAATGTCTACGTTATTAAGATCGCTGGGATCATAGTAGTAGAAGTCACAGAAGTGTAGTTTACGTTTTTGTGGAAGTGCAGGACATTAAAAAAGAAGATGAAGACACTTCTTCTTCCTCATCCATACAGCTTCTACAGAAATCGTTTGCCGGAGCTGTAAGTCGTAAGGCATGATTGCAATGACCAATAAGGACACCTAAAACGGAGCTAATGTGCAGTCTACCAATCGAGATGAGTTGCTATCGCTGGTGATAGTATCTTCAGCTTTTCTTCGTTTCTTGCTTCACAGTTTCACACCTTCATTTCACTAGACTTCAATGTCAATTTTTTTGTGGAGTGAACACATGTCTATTTGACGTCTGGTGTGGCTATACGAGTAATCTAAGGCTTTTATTTTGACATGTTCCGCCGCAGGAACCTTCTTGTAAAAAATTCAATCAAGGGTCTCTTACTCATATTCCCTCCCTCGAAGAATCTAATCGTGCGATTTTGACTTCTAGCAATGCTCATTAATCTGTCCTTTACCCTAATTTTGGATGTCCTGTAAAGGATTAGAGGTTCTGTCTGCCACACTAATCGAATGTGGGATTCCTTACTCATGGTAGTCATAAATAAGAAGCCCTTTAAAAATTCAAGTAACTCTTTTTCCATGAAATTGACATGATTCATATAAAAATGCCTCTTTAAGTCTAATATACTCGATTAGTTCTTCAAAACTGTTCTCTCCTCAAACATGGTTCACAGGAAATTTGGGTCTGGAATGATGCTCGCCATTCCTGCACTTTTGATTGCTGGACAAATTACCAAACATTCTGATTTTCTAAACAATTTTTGTCGTTTTCGAAGAAGGAACTCAAATTTTCATTTCCTGTTGTCAGTTTTAGTTCTGCTTACAGTTCTCTTCGCCGGCCGGTTCCCTTTTAAACCCGAAGGTACTTAGATGACTTTGTCGAAAATATCTGTAAGCGGCTCATGCAATGTTACACAACTCTTAAACTCTTCCTAATCGTTCTTATAAATTCAAATTGCGTACCTAAAACCTCCCATCATTAGTCCTTGGATCAACCTGTGTTAAGCACTTCATCTTAATGTAATTCTATTTCTAATAACCTTTTAAATAGTTAAAGAACACACTCACATAATTACAACAATAAAACATTTTCCAAAGGCCATGCTCTTCAAATCATAAACTTTTCCTAACGAGTCCTTCCTAAGCTCTAAAAAACTAGTACGAGTAGTATGTATATTGTATTTGTAGTCCCTTCCTGGAAAACTTACAAGTACGAGTATATTTATGCACACACTCGTACTTTGCTTCCAACAAAAGCTGCACACATAACAAAATGATGCGATGATGTGCTCCCTGTACCTGGTTCCGAAATCAGTGTTCCTTGACGAACAGGAACACATGCCTCTGCCATTGATATCTACTCGTACTCGTACTTCTACGTTTTACCCCTAAAAGCATATTATAATTAATAACGAAATAAAACTGAGCATAAGAGGGTTGGCCTGGCCTGGCCTGGCCCGGCCAGCGCTTCTTGTTATGTTATACATCAGCAACAGTAGGTTTTATACCTAAGGTACTACAGGAACAGGACTAGTACGACGACGTAAGTTGGATTCTGCACATTTGTGTGTCTGTGCAGTGCCCTGGCCATACCTCAATTACATTTTGCCACAAGTAGAGAGTCCTCCTCAATTGCGCAATATTAACTACACTGTGGTGGCAATGGCGTGGCAAGCCCCTATACGAGCATGAATGATGAGGATGAGGATGAGGATGAGGACGATGATGGTGATGATGAGGTGGAAGTGGATGAGTGGAAGTGGAAGTGGATGGAAGTGCTGGAATGAAATTACAAAACGAAAGGGTGCCATTGCCATTACCTATCCATAAGGGTTTTTCTTTTCCTGTGCAACGTTAATTTATGGCTACACGACGATAATTGTAATTATTATTATTATTGTGGAAAAAATTTAAGTATGTACGAGTGTGTATTTGTGGGACTTTTTGTACTTGCTTTTTTTTTTTTGAAAAATCATAAATAAGGAAATGTATTTCGTATGTATTGTGTATAGAGGTGCACAGCACATGTACTCGTACCTATAGGAGAGGAGTGAGGAGACGAATGCGGAATGAGGCATCTTTCTATACGACACAACTTAAAGCAGGCGCTATAATAAATTTCTTGTTTGAAGTGTTATAGGGTAATTTTGGGTTCCGTTTCGCACATAAAATTAAGATTTTAATAAGAAACTTAAGGAATGAAGATTGGATGATGAAGCGAAGAAGAAAAGAAACAAAGTTTGATTCATATTTTAAACTTTAACAATTAGGATCTTAACTAACCTTTGTACCAGACCAGTTGGGTGGAGGGTTATTGTAACAAAACTGAATTTCAGGCTTCTCTAGAACGCTTAACTAGCTCAGTAAGATCAAGAAGATAGACCTATGGAGTTAAAAAAGTGTAGCAACATGAATTGGGGGCATTTCACTGTTTTGTACCCCTATTATATTCCTTTACATTTTTATAGAATGCTTGAAGTCCTTGCTTTGATGTGGCAAAGCAAAGCATTTTTTTTTTTTTTAGATAAAAGTTTAAAAGTCCATTTTTTATTAGTTTATTCTAGCTAAGCCTTTGACATTTGCAACAAAATATTACATGTTGCTCAAAATGTTCGAAATCAGAGCTCAAAAACTTGTCTTCTCGGTCCAATATGTCTTTTTTTTAACACTTTTGTAAATGCTGAAATACCCTTAGTAATACTTACCTTATCCGATTAGGCTTTTGCTTTTATTTAAATTATAGGTAATTTAGAAATTGAAAATGTTATTAAATTCTGAAAATAGGTAGTAACAAATTAATATCCAATTTTGAAAACTCTTCTGAAAACCACTTCTTGGCCTAACAACACCAATTCCAAATAAATATCCAAAAAAGTTTACGATTTTTATTGCTCAAGATTAAATCATATTGGTTTGGTATCTTCTTACTTAAAACAGCTTTCTGCAAAATACAGTAGAAACTGAAAAAAGTGAACAAATAAGATACAGACAAACTTCATTTTTTAAAATTGTTATTCGTATTTCAATATTTAAAATTTAAATTCGTAGAGTCAGTTTTTAAAAATACATCTTTCACTCAAAGTTCAACATTGTGCCTTATCACGAGCAAAAATTCCCTCGAATTTTTCCCATTTTGGGAACTTTAAGTGATTTCAGGGAACTTTTCCCATATTTGTATATACAAATATTTCCGTAACTAAGTTGTGAGAGAAAAAGTTCCCATAAAATTGAGGTATTTTATTTTTAACTTGTAATTATTTATTTATTCACCAAAAACGTGCCTTTTCCACTCTAGAATTTATAAACAATCAAAATTCTCAAAACCAAAACTTCCAAAAAATCCAGAAAATTCAAAATGAATGCTTCCAGGAAACAATTCTTTTACAAAATCAAACATTTTTCTGATTCAGGGAATAAAGATGAAAAAAGTAGATATGTAGTTAGGATTATAGGAAATACAATTTTTATCGGAATTTTAGGAGTAAATGAAGTATGGAATAAAACGCATTCTAGAATAATATTTTAAAAAGTAATTTTTTTATTGAAAAAACATTATCTAGTTATACATATAAACCTTCATCTTCAATCACTCTATCTTTAAAAAGTAAAACGCATCAAAATTCGTTGCGTAGTTTTAAAGATTTAAGCATACATAGGGACAGAGAAAGCGACTTGTTTTTATAAAATTTAGTGATTATATTTTCCATTATTTGATTGTGCAGTCGTTGGGAATACCGCTTCTATCCTTAGGACTATTCATATGAGGGCGACAGACGCACGAATGAACTAACATTCGTCCATTTTGACATTTCGTTCACATGTAGTTTTTTACTTCGTCGCGAATGGCGTTTACGTAGACCAAAAAAATCCTTTCAGAATGACTTTGAGGTTAGTCGCTCTTGAACAATTGCAATTCATTCGTTGCAGTGTGGATGGAATGTGGAACGCAAATAATGTTTGACAGTTCGTAGCAGTCATATTGGAATTCACGACGAACAATTTTTTCTCTCAAATTTCTCTAATTTTATCAATTAAACCGCAAATTTTAATATACTAGTTGGTCGTTCAATATCGTCTTTGGTCACTCAAATGTCCTTCAGTGTTTTATATTTAAGAGTTTAAGAGTTTTTTTTTCGACTGGTGCTCTATGATACTTTCATCGAAAGTAATTTGACATTTGTCTTTTTTGATACACGCTTAAATGACATAAATAAAATGTAAGTCAATATTCCAAGATTCTAAATGAAAACTGGTCTTCGGTCGATAAAAAAATATGGACCAAATGGAACGATTATTAAGTATTAGTCAATATTTCCCATATTCTTATTTATATGGAGAGAATTTTAAGTTGTTTTTATTAACAAAGCTTATATCAACCTAAAAATTATCCAAATTAACAGCTCACTTACAAAAAAGTATCCCTTCAATATCAAGATCTTATTTTTATTTCTCACCCCATATTCCCCTAATTAAAAATACACAACAAAATAAATACGTATTATTATGATTCCAGCATTGTTTCATTTTTGATGTTTTCTTTTGATTTATTTGATTAAATTATTTTTATTTCCAGGACCCCAAGGTATTCCGGGTGAAAGAGGCGAAATTGGTCCACCAGGACCGGCTGGACCACCAGGCGAAAAAGGACCTCGTGGTAAACGTGGTAAACGAGTAAGATCCTTTTAACAAATTTTTCTCTTTTTTTTTAAGTATTACGATTTATTATATACCTCTACGTCTACATACAAACATAAGTACATAAATAATGCGTATATCTAACATTGTACATTTTGTGTATATTTATTTGTAAATAATTGTAAATTTATATATATACCTACTGTAGATAAAAGTTTGATTGCATGTGTATTGGGTATGAACTAATATGAATAAGAGTAAATGCAAAGTATTATTTTTTTAAATTTTGTATATTTATGATACATCCAACGGTAGGTACTGAAAATTTACTTTAAATGAAATGTGTATACGCAAATGAAAATAGAGTTTAAAGTTTTAAACATTCAAATCGCTTTCTTTGAAGACACTACGAACGCACATAAAAGAGGAACACAAATTTGATTCTTGATTCGAATATTATACTTGATGATTCTTCTAGACCTGTTCAAAACTTTGTATACGTTAATTAATATACAAAACCTTTTACCATTTTGAATTTAAATGTTAGTATTTTCAATAGTCGAAATTTTTGAAATAATTATAGAAAAATGGCAAATGACATTTGACAGAAACAAACAAAACTACGACCGCATCGAATCCAATTCCAATCTGTCAGTTTTATTCTGTTCACTTAAGTATCAATATCTAATCGCGATCAGATAAGGTGGATAACGAAACGAACAGAGCATGTTACTGACAGGTTTTCAATTTTGTCTTAGCCATTTAAGGCTTGGTTTTTGTGATTTTACTTCTGAATTGAAATTAAACAATTTTGGAATTGATTTGAACATCTCGAAGGTTCCCAGGTCTGCTTTTGTTTTAAAGAAGATTCAAAAGAACGTTGCGAGTTTCTAAAAATGAGACTGAATATTGAAATTATAAGAATTCGATTCTACTAATTTTACAAAAATTAGTCAAAAAATATTACTTCCCAATAAAAACAAAGCTTTATGAAATCTTATATTATATTTAATATTGGGCGCCACTTTTTAAGAATCGAATATATTAGACTTGTTAACATATAACGAATCTCACAAAAATGAATTCAAACATCTTTCTGGCTTAAAGTTAACTTTTAAATCTTGCTACAAGACTCTATCCAGCTTTTCTATTTGCATTACACTTGAACATCCATAACCAAACCGCACAAACTCATTTCAAATATCAACTAAATATACACACTTTGATGTCTGAAATACCTTCGTACATATTTATTTAAAAAATATAAAAAAAAAGTAAACATCAAAGAAACCAAAACAAGTTTCAGAACGACTATTTTAAAAACATTCAAAACGCATTCCATTTCAGCTCGATTGCATTTCGAGTTTAAAAGTTTAAAATTCAACACACAAAATGTCATCTAAAGATCTACCATCGAAACCATTCATTGACCAGGTCATATAAAAAGTTTCTACCGGTCGCCGGTCGCCGGTCGTCCGTCAGTTGTCGGTCGTCGTCCTTAAACCATCAGACTATTTACTAAAAAACAAAACTTAGCCGAGCAAAAAAAACCAAAAAACCAACAACAAAAACTTCAATTCAGTTTTACCAGAATAAAAGTACGAGTACGAGTATATATGTATACTCAAATGTACATACATAAATTGAAAATCGTCCCAGCGGAGAAATTTTAGACTTTCACTTCAACCCATTTAAGTTATGTTTACAAAAACACTTTGACATTCATGGTTCCACTTAAAATGGATGAATGTACACATTTTCTTCAGCTCCTTTTAGCTGCTAGCTGCTACACATTTAGCTAACTTGCGAGCAAAAAAATAAAAAGGAAAAAAACGCAAAAAAGACTGGCTGTGATTAATGAGTGCACGTTTCTGGGAAAGAATTTCCAAAGTAAAACCGTTTTCGAAGGTGTTTACATAGGTTGAGGTAGGAAAATCAATTTCCCTGTGAATGGCAAAACATTATTATGTAACCTTTCCTTCAAAAGGAACCTATGTATGATGGCTTATCTAGCAAAATAAATCGGTTGAATTTTACATACAACTCCCCCTGCCCCTCCCAATACACCCATATAAGCTTATTTTTGTTGCTCCGAAAGTTAGCACACATATGTATATAGAAGATTGAACAGGTATTTTGTTACTGCTATTTATAGTAGATATTTGCTCAATCTTTTGGGGGTACGACACACGCCGACAAACATCGCCGCCATCCACCAAGGACTACGACGAACGTCCTGATTAGGGCAATTCTTTTTAAACTTAACTTGTCCCCGAAGATGTGACCAAATACTGTTATACTTTTTTTCCATTTTCCTGCCTTTTTTTGAAGATTTCTATTAAAGTTTATTGAAAAGTTTTGCCATATTGAATATATTTATATTTATGTATTTGTAAAAAATGTGGGTTAGACTTTGGGGTCAATTCGGCAAATTGGTTCACTTTGAATGAGCTGTTACACTTAAATCCGATCCACTATTATCCTTTTTTTTTTGGATTTTTATATCGAGCAACTAAAAGTGATTTGATTATCATACCATTTGAATTTCCTTGCGGGTGAATAATTTGAAATTTAATATAAAATGTTTGCTTTTTTGCTGCAAGGACCATTACCAAATGTTTTTTTGGATAACGGATAAGATTTAGGTTAAACAATGAACGCTCTCGGTCGATATATTTTTATGGACATGTATTCGATGGTGAGGTTTTTAAATGTAATTTTTATAATACGGTATAAGAAGAAAGAAGAAAAACATTATGTATGTATGAACACCAAAAATATGAGGAAACTCTTCTGTACATACAGTGATGGCCAAAACTAAAACACGCAAAATGATCACTTTATAAACATCCTAATAAAATGTGAAAACACAAATGATATTTTTATAATTTTAATTGTTTCTTATTTGAAAAATATTGTTCTATATTTTACAACTTTAAATTTGATTATCAATCTTAACATATTTAAGAAAAATTAAAAAAGTTAAAAACTCATCAAAAAGTAGCTGGACAAAACTAAAGCACATGCACTCTATTACTGTCTACAGTTATCAAGTTTTACAACTTACTTTTGAAATGCTACTATCTTCACTTGATATTTAGTCAAGCATATTCTAAGGAATAAATAAGAAGTTTATGGTGGATCTTTGATGGTGTTAACAGTCACAATTTAAAATTTTAATAAAAAATGGGAAAATGGCTCGGAATAAATATTCAAATGAACTTAAAGTAAAAATAGTAATGAGCTTGTAAACGGTGAATCGATAACATTTATTGGCGAAAAAAAAGTAATCAGCCATACAGTCATTTCTCGAATGGCGGTAGACCTCAAAAAACCAAATCGCGATGTGACAAACGATTAATCAGGTTAATAAAAAATGACCCTTATATTTGCTCAAAAAAAATTTAAAAAAGAATTAGACTTTAAAACGTCGTCAAGAATGATCCGGCAGAGAGTGGTTATAAGCGGCTTGTCGTGCCGAAAAAAAGCAATTTTTTACCTAAAGAATAGACGTGCAAGACTAGAATTTGCTACACACCTTAACTGGATGAGTGAAAAGTGGAAGACGGTCCTTTTCTCGGATGAATCAAAATTTAATTTAAAAGGATCGGACGGATTTCGCACGGTACGAAGACCGAAAGGCGAACTCCTCAATCCTCGATTCACCAGGCAACTGTGAAACATGGTGGGTTGAACATTATTGTTTGGGGATGTTTTTCCAGCGAAGGAGTTGGGCCAATTCATAAAATTAATCGTATAATGGATCGTTTCATGTACAAGGAAATCCTTGAAAACGTCCAAGCATGACATACCGTTGCGATGGATCTTTCAGCATGACAACGATCCGAAGCATACCGCTAAATTGGTTGAAGGATTGGCTTAATGAGAAATTATAGATCAGAGGATTGATCGCACAAAATGTGACAGTTTGACTTCACTGCTCCAACAAGTTCAAACTACCTGGGAAAACATCCCCATGAACATCATAATTGACAATCTAATTACCTCAATGCCTTGTCGATATGATGCAGTCATCAACAATAATGGTTACGCCATTAAATATTAACATTACCACTTTTTTTTACTTACTTTGTACATAAAAGCAAAAATGTGCTTTAGTTTTGTCCAGCTACTTTTTGATGAGTTTTTAACTTTTTTAATTTTTCTTAAATATGTTAAGATTTAAAATCAAATTTAAAGTTGTAAAATATAGAACAATATTTTGCAAATAAGAAAAAAATAATTTATAAAAATATCATTTGTGTTTTCACTTTTTATTCGGATGTTTATAAAGTGATAAATACTCGTGCTTTAGTTTTGGCCATCACTGTATATCTTCCGACTTTAATGGAACAATTTAAGTATTTCATCGAAAAAACTATATAGTTTCTAAGAGATTAATAAATTTGTCACAAGTGATGGCTAACGCTTACACAAAAAAAGGACAAAACCATGAGCTTAACTTCCATAAAAATATTGTCTCGACATCTATAGATGATGTGATAAAATGTGCACACTCATAATTCCAATGGATAAAGACCGTAAACGGTACTTCAATTAATATCAATCTTGAAAGTTCAATATGTAGAATGGCTTTTTCACCAATTCATACCAGACAAGACAAACCGCCAGTTTGGTATCTCTGTCTTTTTCACTGGTCGCATTGTCTAATTAAAAACTTTATGAGATTCAAACCAACCTTCTAAACAACCTTTTCATGGAACACTCCTTCCGTCTACTAACTTGGATACCTACATACTTCCATAAAGTTCTTAAAAATTCTAGACACATAACTATTGATTCCAAAACAAATTATTTTACTTCCCAATTATTAAATTAAGTTGAGCTGACAAGTTTGTCTCAAGCACGAGGGTATAACTACAAATGCAACAACTATAAAAGCCAATTCATTCAATTGGCCCTTAGAGATGAAAAATTCAATTTTTTTTTTGGTTCCCATTAGTCGTGATAAAAGAATGTTCAATTCTTCCATACCCAGAATTTTCAACCAGAAAACATCTTTTTAAAGACTCCGAACACGCTACCAGGAATTATTATCTTATCTCAAAAAAAAAAAAAAAAAAAAAATCGTAAGCTCTTGTACAATGCGCAAAGATTACATCTTTACATCATTTTTCATTCTGTGGGTCTGCTAGACGCCACGCCACCTACACCAAAGTTCAAATCGTCTCGACATCTATGGAAGATAGATACGTTTTGTTCGTCCCTAATGGTCGATTCGCACGCACGGATCCGACAAAAAAAAAAAAAACAAAAAAACCAAACAAACGAAACAGTGAAATAATTTCTCACCAAACAACGGGCTTAAATGTAAATTATTACACTCGCTGTCACTGGTTTGTAGCCTGTCATCCAGTCTAGTCTATTTATCTGGAGGGAAGGTTTACACGAGTCGAGTCGAGTTGGCAGTTGGTATACTAGACTAGTACAGGCAGCAGATACCAGAGTTCCACGCAATCACCAACTGTCATAAATCAATATATGGTTATTTCATTTATGAATGAGTCTGGTAAATTCCAATTTTCGCAATAACTGCGACAAGAACAAGAGACACACTTTGCATAGTTGTAGTTGTATTCGTACGTTAACGTTTGCCTGCGTATAGCACGACAAGGATGAGGATGATGAGGAGGATCATGAGAAGGAGGAGACCCAGGGGGTGGAGGTAATTAGTTTCAATTGTTGCAAACGTACGTGGTTACTATTTACATATTTGTATATTTGTATTCGTCACGTTTCATGGGCTATTATAAATTTATAATTGAAATTCATAGTCTGGCAATTCGAAGGGAAGAAATCGATATGTTTGCACAAGTGAAATGTTGACATGCTTGTTTATTTGCGTTTGCATCACATATGCCCATGTGGGATGATTTTATTTGTATTAACTCAAAAGTCACATTGAAGTTACAATAATTACTTATCTGATGATGAGTCCTTGTCTGGATGTATAGCTGATGATTGCTTGGCTTATGGGAGATTTCCGACAAGTTGGCTTTTTGTTGCATAGTATAAGCATTATTTGAGAGCAAGAAATTGTTTGATCTTCAGGCTTTCAAGTACTCTCAGTCAATTAACACATAATGTTTTCCTATCTATGCCTAGATCCTTGAATTGAAAAAAGTGTTTTACCGGAGCCTGAACGTCAGCTGTCAACTAAATGTCATTTACAATAAGAGGAATTTGTACATTTGCAGATCTTGAATCGATTGTAGAGCACCAGTCCACGTGGTCCATAGAAAACAAATAAATTTGTTTAAGCACAGAATCTCGGTAGCCAGTTGTGGTTACCTCTTCGAGAAATAACATGGTCAGGAAACTTTTCTGTTGCACGCAACGCAGTCTTTTTGAAAATTATAGTCGTTTAAACAAATATCTTCCTGCCATAAAAATCATCGAACAGTAAGGTCTTAAACACCGCCAGTCCAAATCGCACTAAATAGTGACGCATTGGTGTGGTTTTTAACAATTGTTCTTTGCCTCATCACTGAAGACGATTTTCGACAAAAATTCAGATTATTTTGAAACATTTCAAGGACCCAATTAGTGAAGATAAAACGATGCTGATGATTGACTGCCATGAATTCTGGTGTTAACTTGTACTTTAAAAGCCTTAAGTCCTACATTTTTATGCAAAATACTGTGTAATGTCGTTTGTGGAATGTTTACTTCCGAAGATCGACAGGAAACGAGATACCTGAGTTTTTGTGCAACACAGTTTTGATTGTCATCGTTGCCGAACCTGGGACTTTTTCCGCCCCAGGCCAATTCAATTTGGCGCCCTTAACTTTAAAAAAAAAAACGAAAATCTTACAAGTTAATATTTAATTTTTTTTTTTAATAATTTTACAAAATGTTGACATTAAATTGCTGCTCTTCGCGATTTCATTTTTGCAAATCTTGTAGCGATTTCTTCTTCTTCGATAAGATTCAGCATGTCCCTTTCAATGAAAATTGTTGCCAAGGATGTTAATCGCTCTTCAGTCATAGTTGAGCGTAAATATGATTTTATTATTTCAAGTTTTGAAAAACTAGAAAACTAGAAAAACCCCTGGAGCAACACTTACGGGAAACGTTAAGAGAATTTTTAACGCAGTTGTAATTTGGATACAATTCAAGCAAATGGTTTGAGCTAAATAATTTAAAATTGATAGCAGTTTGAGATCAGTAAGATTTGACGTTTGATTGAATATTTTAATTTTAATCAAGAGATCAATTATTGCTGTTAAAATTGCTTCAAGCTTCACACAATCATTAAAGTCTATATTTTTTGAAATATCGCAAATAAAAACGAAGTTTTCGTTCAGATATTGATACTGTTAAACACGCTCGTCGAGAGAAGTCACATTGATTACGTGGTAGAAGAAATCAACTTGAAATTTTGGATCAATTGATTGAAATTGTTCAGACTGATAACGGCGACTACGTAAGCTCATCAAATAGGATACAATGTATATTGATCCTTGAAGCAATATCTATAGCGTTCTTGTGTAATGCTTCAAATAAAGATTCCTCAGAACGGTTTGCCCGAAAATATTGCCGCAAGTTTATCTAAATATTCTAAGCATGTTAAAAAGTCTATGGATTTTGACTGAAGCATTTTTGAAAACACGTTTATTTTTCCTTAAAACTCATTTCAAATAATCTTTGACAAAACAAATTTTTGACAAAACAAATTTAAATTTGTATAATATGCGTTTACCTAGTTGAGTTGCTTTGTCATTAAATTCTGAACTTTCTGCGATTTCGATTAAAAAATCATACATTTCTGATAAATTTTCTTTAAGACAGTTAATAGCTTTTTAAGTTTTAAATTTGTTTCACCAATTTTGCCACCCTAGCTGAGTGGCGCCCCAGGCAACCTACCTGTTTTGCCTAAAGGCAGGTTCGGCACCGATTGTCATATACATTCCTGAAAATCTAAAGCTCATAAAATGCAGAAATCGGAATATCCATTACTATTTTTGGTGCACCAAACAAAGAAGACATTTCTGATCTTTTCCTTATTTAAGAATAATAATCAGATCTTTTGTTTGATAAACAAAAAAAAAACTTTAAGGAATTGATTACGAAAGAAACAAATCGCATATAAACAGGCCAAATCTTTCTAAGAACTTAGTATCTTCCCTCCAATTCTGCTTATCGTCAAGTACTACAGCTAAAGTATCATGCAATACGTCTTCCAATTGCAAAAGGTGATTCTTCGCGGGATCTTCATCGTGTATAGTAAAAGTTTACTCCGGGTAAGACGAATTCCTTAAGAACTTTGAAATCGATGATATGTTTTCTCCAAGAACAGTGTTAACAAAGACTCCATTATGATAACGCTGAACCTAATTGTTCACCTAATTTTCCATTGAACTGAAGTGTTGCTCCTCTAGAATACCCTTTCTCACAATATAGTCATCAGCATAACAGTGCCGAAAAAGTACCTTATTATTATTTGTGGAACTGGAACGTACAGAAGTGTGCTTTCCTCTGCTCTATTAAGCCATCTACATAAGTAGAAGTCTTTTCGCACAATCATTTTGAAAGTCTCACCAATGGTGCCGCCACGCTTATTCAAACCGAAAATTTTCATTATTTTTATTATACTTTTTCGAATCTTCTGATAATGTTGGTTAACAACCAATGCATCGTTTTCATATTAAATTTCTAAAACCACTCCTTGTTAATGGTTAATAACATTAAGCTCTGGTTTTCCATTGAATATATTAATCAGAACCACAAACCATTCAAACAAAATACAACCAAGTACTAATAGCAATCATTCCCGAACCCTTATTCTTTCGTATATTAAAAAATAAAATAAACTGTTATTGCAAAAACATGATTTCAAATAATAATTGTGTCCTTCTCGCAATACGCTCGCAAAATGGCAATGGAAAATCAAAACGAACACCATATGTTCTCCCTTATATCCATTCTACTTTTGCCCTTTTTTCTTTCGTGTAGTATTATTATTTTATTTGAGAGAAATAAAAACCGTTCGATTCCAAGTTGCGCCATCTTTTATATCCTTAAAACACAAATATGCCATCAGTTATCCCTCATTGCACTCAAAAATCAGGGAAACGCGACGACAACAATGGAGACTTCTACCGAGACATGAAGATGACGATGACGACGAAGATGACGACCCATGGCATCGAAGACATCGTCTTCGTCTTCGTTTTCATCATCGTCATGAAAAATCATCGATTGTTGGAAAATCTTATATTTTATTAAATTCGCAATAAAAACGTCTTGATTCGCAAAATTAAACTTCTTTCGCATAGTGTTAGTCGAGAGTCTAATAAATACAAAGAACAAAGCTCTAAAAGGCTATAAAAGTTTTTTTTTCGTTCTTTCTTTCTTGTGTTTGGTTTCTTTCTCGTTTTTGGCCAACGCGCTTGGAATACATATATTTTCATCCAGCGACAGCTGTCGTTCGCAGTTTCCATCTATATCGTCTCCGTCGTCGTTCTTGTCGGAAACGATGACGGCCAGATCCAGGACCAGGACCCAGGCCGCATCGCGTACAAGTGATACATTACATTTCCCACTCGTTGTGTCCTCCTAGTAGAAATCTCTGGGCTGGGCTGGGCTGGCTTCCAAGGACTAAACTTCAACTTCTCTGCAGGGACACATAACGATTTTTTGGCGATAAAGGGAGTTATTCTCGTCAATGAAAAGCGAATAGGCGGAAACGGGGGAGGGTGCTAGGAAAACTGTGTAAAGGGACCACCCAAGGGTGCGCATTCAATGGGGGCTGTGGGTTTAGTGATTTATATTCTCCACCGGCCGATTACGATTACAACTTCGACGTTTTCTGATTCTTAAGCAGAGTCCTAATCTCCAGTAATGCCAAAGGTACACATCCACACGGACATAGTACATTCCAATCCCCCAGCTCCTACCGCCCGCCACCATTGCGACCGCTTTGCGCCGCTGCTGCTGTCATCATGGAAATGGAAGAGGAAATATGTTCCCGTATGAATTCTAGCTTTCAGCGACAATTAGTTAAAGCTTTGGAGAAGAATTGTTTTTATTGCCGCTTTTTTGTATTTCTGTCTTAGAACTCCGTCATTCCTTTCTGAGCTGTATACCCACAGGATATTATTTGCCAGGTAGGTAACAAACAAAGGGGGAAAATTATACTTATACAGAATATATATAGAGAGGTAGGTAGGTAGGACTGTATATGCACCTGCCAACATCCATCTTGCGTACATGACTCTTAGACTTGCACACAGCTTCGGGGGCCTGCTCTCTGCACTGAGGGTGTTGGCAAACAGTACTTAACCTTATTCGATCAGCAGCAGCCAAGTGAAAATGCATGGACAAAACAAGGAGCTGCTGAGTATCCTTCAGCGTGCAAATTCTCAAATATTTGCACTTTTCTCCATCATCATCATCATCATCATCATCGTCAGTATGCATATACGAGTATGGAGTGTCATTGGCCAAGACAAGGGATATTTTATTATGGATCCAAGGCCGGATTATTCATAACGCGTAGTTGACAATAGAATGAAAAACGCAGAGGGCTCCGCTTTTATTCAAGGCATATACTATGTATGTAACATTTATACATTTATTCCATACTAAATACAATTTTTTTGGGGGCCTCCATATTCGTACAAAGAAATGCTTAGCTTAGTAAGGGTCTTAAGAAGGACCAAGATGACCGGAAATGAGGCCATTCCTTAAATGCCTAAAATGGTATAAAAAATCATATGTGTCTTCTTAGTTTAAGCAGCATTATTACACATGGCTTCCATAATGACACTTCAACAGTCTGATTTAAGATGACAACTTTGCTAAGCAAGCATCAACTAATCTCTATCCAGAAACTAAGATGAATCAACATTCCAATGATAATTAAACTAAAATTTTGTGCTACTCTTTAAAACAGGGTCTTTCATTAGGATCTCGATATCATCTTTAAATTTAAATAAAACGAAGTCTGACTGAGATGCGATAAAATTTTTAAAGCTATTCCTTCAAATGCTAGCCACGGATTGTCATTAAAAATGTCAAATTTTTTGTGAATAAGGTGAATAAATCAAATCCTCAATGGATTTTGTAGATAGTGATATCAGAAAACCTCTCAATATAAAGTCTAATCGGTCCAATGAAGTGTGAGCTGTGTAATACATATGTATTAGCGCTACCTATAGGTCCGACGAAATTTGACAACTATGTTTTGCTGACAAGTTCATTCTTTAATAAATTCGCTGCATCACTTAATGTGATTTTTGCGTTATTGTCAATGTTAGCTTACACAATACAACATCTATCAACTGTCAATGTTTGGTATTCCCAATTTAATAATCTTTGAATTTATGGGTTTTTCAAATATTTCTTTAATTTTAAAATGGTAAATGGTTATTGTCAAGAGTTCTGCAAAACAGCTTAAGAGACGAGACGATTTATAATTTATAATATGCACCTGCTGGACAGATTTTTCTCGCTTACTTAATGTCATCCATAAAGCATTTTCTTGACAGTTCTGTTCGTAACACGCGATCTTCTTTATTACATGTTAAGTTTGTCAAAACCTTCATGTTTCAAACTTCTGAACAAAATGTAGTTCAACTTGACAGCTAAGAAAAATCTTTAACTATACAGTCTTTTCAAACCTTAGGCGGCGCTTTATATGGCCAATTTCGACCCTGGTGAAAACTCGAATATGTGCCCAATGCACTTTGGTGACCCTCGTCTCCAGTATGCAGAGTGTTCCTGTGTGAAGCACAGACAGAGGCACAGCACCAAATTTCATATTTGTTTTGGACTTAATTTTAATCAAAGCATTACAGGAAGTGAATCGAAGGGAATGTGTGAAATATGTGTGCGTTCATGTGTCGATATGTTTATTTTGCAAATCCGGTGACAGATGGTGTCCTTTCTGTCGTTGTCGTTCTTGTGCTTGTTCCGCCTTGCCGTTGTGTTGCTTCGACCACATCGATTCTAACAAAGTCTTATGGCTATGAACCATGTTCCTATGCATAGTTCCATTTGGAGCGCCTAAT
Source organism: Scaeva pyrastri (assembly GCA_905146935.1). Lineage (NCBI taxonomy): Eukaryota > Metazoa > Arthropoda > Insecta > Diptera > Syrphidae > Scaeva > Scaeva pyrastri. Next base: position 134,252,458 of record LR989927.1, read on the forward strand.
TTTTTAAGTTCACAATGGTCTCTGTTTTTTGTTGTTGTTTTGTTTTTTACTTTATCCTGGATGTACTTCCATATTTTCTGTATCCTTTTTTATTTTATTTTGTTTCCGGGCTGAAGTATTACTTAACACATTTTCTGAGTCACGCTGTAAGTACACTTATGCTAAGTTTTTTTTTTATTTTATTTTTTTTTTACTTGTACTTTGTTGTATCCTGGTGTTGCAATTTTTTGTTCTTTTTATGTTCGGGGGTTTTGAGAGTTAAGCACTCCACCTATAGCTTTGATGTTTAGTAGAGCACACACACTCAATCTTACTTACACACACAGCTGCACACGTACACAATAGCGAGCACCCTATCTGCAGCATGACAACAACAACACGAGAGCGCACATAAGCTTTGGGGTTTTTGTGGATGCTGCAGCTAAACAATACTGGCAAGCTTGGTCTGCTTGGCTTGGCACCGTAGATGGGGTTTTATTTTGATGGTAGTTGTTGGTGTTGGATTAAACACGAGGGTAGTTTACTTGTGTGTGTGTTAATATTTGCTTTGTATAAGAAAGTAAACGAAGAGGGTATACTGATGAGTGAGAAGGGGGAAGGGGGGGTTTTGAATGCAATGAATTCTGATTGCACATTGTCTTACAGATATTTGGGCCAGGAGGTAAGGATGAGGACTATGATGACCCTCCAGTGACATTGTTACGTGGTCCACCTGGACCACCCGGTAACCCCGGAAAAGACGGACGAGAAGGACGCGACGGCCAGAAGGGTGATCCTGGTGAGCCTGGTGAACCTGGATCGTTGGGACCTCGTGGTTTAGATGGCCTACCCGGAGAACCTGGTATTGAAGGCCCTCCTGGATTGCCCGGCTATCAAGGACCACCCGGAGAAAAGGGTGATCGAGGTGACATTGGTCCACCTGGTTTGATGGGTCCTCCTGGACTTCCCGGACCACCGGGCTATCCGGGTGTTAAGGGTGACAAAGGCGATCGAGGTGATTCAGTGAGTATCGAGTGAAATTCTTAATTTTGGATGAAAACTTAACTGCCTCTTATCTTAGAAGTACAGAAAAATGCGAAGGCGACAAGATGACGGTATGGCTGATGCACCACATACACCAACAATTGAATATGTAAGTTAACGCTGCATTCATGATTAACAAATACTAACATATTGGGGGAGGTTTTGGAAACAATTCTCACAGCAATTGTTTTGTAGCAATTTGTGTCTAAACATTTTATGTATGTTCAATGTTTTAAATGGTAAATAAAATATTTTACTTAGAAAAATATTACTAATACGCCACATGCAGCAAATATATGATAGCAAATATACATTTTGAATAATTGTTTCAATCAAAATAGTGATAAATATGGAATTAACTTATGTATGTACGTAGGAAAAAAGTACCGTCATAAAAATCATTAAAAATATTTACGAAAAATATTAATTTAAAATACAATTTATTGGCAATGTTTTTTTCACTCTGTTTTTCATTCAATTGTTTTCTGAATTATTTTACTTCATGTGTGTTTTTAAGTTCTTCAGAAACCAGCATAAGTGTTTGTTTTTCATATTGTATCTGTGGATGAAAATATGCTCCAAGTCTTTTGTCAACAAACATTTCATACACTTCTTTAATGGGGCCTATGAAATTATATTTATTATATTTATTTATGTCAATTATATTTATTTAATGAACATCCTGGTAAAAAATTGGAAATACATGTTAAATCAAATTTTGCAGAATTTTAAACAAAAACCTGGATAAATCTTTAGCGAAACACCAAGTTTATGAATCAATGGTGTTTGATGTTCATTATGATTACGGAAAAGTAATCCATAATCGTATACCGAAAACTAAGGACAAATCCTTTTATCATCTGCATTAAAATCAGAGTCTTGAACATCTTGTGTCAATCAGATGAATACCTAAACGGAATGTACCTAGTACCTTCCTATTTTTTCATCATGTAGCCCCTTTTCACTTAAGTGAGTATGTAAAGTTCCTTTGATCCTGTGTGAGGTTGATGATTTTCTTTAGTCGTAGTTTTGTGTGCGATAATGATTTGGTTTTTACCCTAGATACTTTTTGTTTTATGGAACACAATGCAATAATCTCTTTGCTCTTCCAAATTTAAAACTGAAACCAAATTCACTTCGAAATTCGGACAAATAATTATGATTATTGTTTATTTCAAATACACTTATTGACGAAAATCTTTGAGTTGAACTAACTTATTGGGAAATCATCGATTGCAAGTATTCCTTCAAGTACTTTTCTATGTAAAAAATTAACTACATAAGTCTCTTAAAATTTACTTTCTAAATAATGATAATTTAAAGTATGTGCCTTATGTTTGAATCTTAATTAAATGAAGCTGATAATGAAGATTGAAAAATAATTGAAAATAAACATTAACATCAGTACTCTGTTATACTTAAACATTTCAAAATACTCCTCGTACTCGTATTTATTGACTACAAATTTCAGAACAAGTTACTTGGAACTTAATAGAACTAATGTACTCAATTATTATATTAACTTTATTCATTAGGTAATCTCATCAACATACATTTTCGAAATATGCTTCAACTTATATGCATTATAACAAATGCACAATATAGAACAAATTAAAAATCTTTTTTTTTAAACAAAATAAATTAAATTTAAATTGATAATAAATTGATTTGATCTTATCTTGTATCGTTTATGAAGCACCCAATTAACAACGATACTTTTAATTTCTCATAAAAATTCACTCATTAACATAAACAAAATATGTTTTGTATTTTTTTTCCAACAAAAAAGCTCTATGGACCCCCTGGACCACCCGGCCCAATTGGCCCTCCAGGTCATCCAGGACCAGCAGGAGAACGTGGCTTAGATGGACGCAAAGGAGATCAGGTAATAATTATTTTATAAACACGCCCATTGCACATAAGTAAAATACCATCATGAAAACAAGAATTTAATTCTGACATCAAATTCATCCATCATCTTAACGCTTTAGGGCGAGAAAGGACTGAAAGGCGATCAAGGTCCAATGGGTTTACCTGTAAGTTAATTATGTATCTTTTTTGTATGTATAAATATGTTCTTTGTTATTGTACGTTATTTTTTTGACGAACCATGATGATTATTAATTTATCGATTGATGAACTTAATTAGGGTCCAATGGGAGTGCGTGGTGATACTGGATCGTTTGGTCCTGCAGGAAAACCTGGACATCCGGTAAGTTTCTTTTGTTTTTTTTTTTTTTTTTCTATTTTCAAATTGTTGTTTGCCTTGGTTAAAAGGGATCTAAATAAAGTATATTGTATCTATTCTCTGACTTAGTCTACTTAACTCAACATTCACTGTCGTGTTCGTAATCGTAACTAATCAGTGTAATTTTTATTTCTAACAGGTGTGGGCTTATTAACCAAACACTTTACGCTGACAAAAATAAAAACAAAACAAAAAATTATCCGGCAAAAATGTTAATGGGCTGCTACTATATACTCTACCACTGTACTGCACACACAAGTTATTTGTTGTTGCTATAAAAAATCAAAAAAAAAAACAAAAAAAAAAAGAATCTCAGCAAAGTTTCCCGCCAAAAATCAAATTATCTAAAATTAATAATTTTTTTTATGTTTTTCAAATAAAATCTTTTCTGTTTGAAAATTTTAGTTTTCCATGGTTGTAAATATTCCATTCAATGCACGCTTTTCCCTATTATATCTATTATAACTATATAAATAAATAATTGTTGTAAATTTTAAATATAAAAATATTAAAACAAAAAACTAAACGCTGAAATTGTAAAAACAAAATTTAAATTTAAATTAATTTCTATAAAACAAAAATTGAAATTGAAATTCAAATTAAAATTAAACACATTTCGTCCATTGCAAATAGTTATTCATATACATTTTTAAATCAGAACACATACATACATACATTCATTATTACCCCATATTTTTTATAAAGACAAAATACTTGCATATATCGCTTTCACCTTAACCTAATTCCTATATAAATATTTACATTTAACATTAATATTTAACACCGTACATAATATACCCTACTCAACAAAATGTTAAATATCGAAAATTAAATCCGAATTCAAGTTCAACAACAATCCATATCGCATTACAGAATTTACAACACAATCGTATATGTTAGACGCCATTTTATGTTTTTGTTCCCAAACTAATTTTGCTAACCATAATATTTATTTGTCATTTTGCCTGCCCAATTTTTTTGTTTTTATTTTTTCCGTAATGGATTTTTTTTAACAAAAAAAATCTAAAATTTATATATAAAATAAACAGAAAAATAAAAATTAAAACAGCATTTGTTTCATGGAAGCAGTTTTTGTACCGTCCATACGCTTTGTATAAATTGAATATACAAAAGCTTTTAAAAATAAAATAATAAATAAATTAATGTAGTACAATTTTTCTACAAATTGGAATGAACTCTTCCATTGATCATTGCATAATTAGCTAGGTTAAACTTAAAACAAACAAAACAAAACAAAAACTATGACAAAGACATATTTACATGCGTATGAAATATAAATATATGTACTTCTTATTGGTTTCATATCATATAATATACTAAATTTTAAAAATCCCCCTAAAAATAACTGACTTTTTCCATCTACATTCAATTATATTTAAAAAAAAAAATGTCCTATTCAATTAAATATAATGTGTTATACTTTTGAATTTAAGAACAAGAACAAGAACAAAAACAAAATCCAAATCCAAATCTTAGTGATAAAAATTTGAAAAAAAATTAATAAATTCAATTATACTTTCTATCGATTAGATAATAAAAATATACTAATTTCAATTATTACTAACCTTAAACCTAAAAAATTCCACTTGAGATCAATTAAATACAAAGAAACAATATTAATGAATTCCCATTTACATAATTGAACTAACAAAAACCAAAATTAAAAGTATTTTTGTAACATAAAATTGTAAAATTAATATTAAATTTACTAACTCTTTTTATCATTATAAATAAAATTATGAATTTTGCATTTCCGCAGAGTGTATTGAATATTAAAATAATTTTTTTTTTACATGCAATTATATACACAATATGAAATTAATATACCTACGTTTATAATTGTTTGTTTTTGCATTTTATTTAATCAAACAATTTGTATATAAAATAATAAAATTTAATATTAGTGACGTTATTAAAAAATATTAATATGAAAATCATAATTTCATTTTTTATAAACAAAGAAAAAACAAAAAACATAACGAAAATCATTTGTTTAAAATGTGTTTTCATATTTTGGGAGAAATAAAAGTATTATAAAGCGTATCATGAAGCTAATGTGTGTTTGTGAATTAAAAGAATGTACTCTATGAGCTGAAAATAAATCAAGCTAAAAATTAATCTCAAAACGAAAAATAAAATAAAACAATGCTAAAAGAAAAAGAAAACGAAATCCAATCCTAATTCAAAAGTTCTAGAGCATAAGAAAAATGTAAGAATGTTTTTTTAATTGGTAAAGAAGAGAATCCAAGAATAAATGTGCCGATATCAGGAGAATGTGTTGAATTTTAATTAAAGATGAAATAATGTAGGTATATGTAATTAAAGTCAAGTTAATAAAATGTCGTTTTAAAATTGTGTAGAGAAGGTCATCGGCATCTACTCTTCATAGAGATGTCAAAAATTGGATTGGAAAACATAGGAAACTTCATATGAATATAAATTTCAAACAAATTTCAGACTCCGAAACTAAATATTGTTTAACTCCTCTTCACACTCCTTTCCACGAAATAAAAAAAAAACATTTATTTATAAAATTACGAGGCATGCAAGACGTCTTAGGTGGTCTGTGAAGAAAAGCTATTTTGAAAGATGGCCAAAATCTTGAGATTTTTCCAAATCAAATCCAATCCAAATATTTTAAATCTCAAATGAGTTTTTTTTAATACCTAATCACTCAATTCGGAGTGTAATAATATAGGATTGTTTTTTCCTATTACTTGACAGTGCAAGTGCACCACATTGCCATTTGATAACATCCGGGTTTCAGGGCTAAATCGGAAGAAATGTTAAGTGGCGCTTTTATTTTTTCCTTCGTGTAAAACATACATACCTTTCAAATCAAATTCATTTTATCTTTAGATATTTAACATTATTTTCTATTAAGTAAAAATGTCATTATAACTTATCAATTAACATGCGTATCAACTGTATCGTTCTTTAAATGGTTCCCAACAAAATACATACATTAAGATTGATAAAAAAGAATGCATTTAATTTTTTGTTCCTCTATAGCTATTCTATCATATGTAAATAAGCAAAGTAAAACTAACAAGAAACTCGATTGATTTAAAAATCGTAATAAGTAAATACACAAAAAACTAGCTTACACTGAATTCTTTCTTTTGTGCACTTACTAAAAACTTTCTCTAATATTACAGGGTCCACCTGGACTAGATGGAATGAAGGTACTAATGAAGAACTTAATTTTTTATCAACTAATCTTCTTTTTATTAAACTCCATTGTTTGTTTTTTTTTTCTTACAATAGGGTGCTCAAGGTGAGACCGGTCAAAAAGGTGAAAGAGGAGACCCTGGGCTTCCAGTAAATATAATAATATCCCAAGCAATCTTATCTTCCCAAATTAAATTTTGTTCAATTTAAGGGAACCGATGGCATACCCGGACAGGAAGGACCAAGAGGAGAGAAGGGCTCGAGAGGTGATCCAGGTCCGCCAGGAAAACGAGGAAGAAAAGGTGATCGCGGTGACAAAGGCGAACAGGGTGTTCCCGGTCTAGATGCACCTTGTCCGCTTGGATCAGATGGCTTGCCACTACCAGGTTGTGGTTGGAGACCGCCAAAGGTAAATGCTTACAAAGTTAATTTTAATGTTTCACGGTGTTTGGTGTCGGTAAATAAACAACATAATTATTTAACAATGTTTTTTGAAGACTTATTTTAAAACGATTCATAAAAAAAAACACGAGTAGTTTAACAGGATTTGCATGCATTTTTATGAAAACAACTTAATCTAGTTGCACTAACAAATAAAATGTTAACCCCTCAAACAAAATATATAACAAACACACAGGAGCCAGCCATATCTACCCCCATCCACAAAGACTATCTGCCGGATGTGACAGCACCGGAAAACAATGCCAGTGATTATGAGCAAGAAGAAGACGAGGAAGAAACTGGCGAAGGGGAGGAAGAGTATGACGATTATCAAGACAACATGCACAACTCGGACTAAACAAAAATTTAAACTATCCTGCTTCTATTTTAGTTTTGTAGATTTTTTTGTTTGCTTAATAACATTAAATTTTGGGTTACAATAATTTTAATTATTTACGGTTGATACAGAAAGTCGAGAATTCTTTAATTCACTGCTACGGCTTAGAAATAAATAAATGAAAATACTAATTTGGAACCCAAGCAAAGGCACAATTTTGAGCGTAACTTTTATTTAAACTATCTTCTTTAACAAATTTTCACAATTTTGTAGAAAATTTTCCAATTGTTGAATCTTGTATATTGTGTTGTCGAAATGGTGTTCAATAACATTATAAAACTCTTATAAATATATGTACATGTGAAGATGCACCAATTCATGGACTATTTATAATGCTTGCTTAATTGGTCATCTTCCACTTTGTTTGTTTCGGCTCTATTTTATAGCACTAGTAATTTTTTAGCACTTGCTCTAAAAACAGGAAGAAGGCTCTTTTGCTTCGCCTTTTTCGACTATCTGTATCTCCAAAGCTTTGCAATTTCTTTCAGTTAAATAATAAAGTAGGTCTTGCTTAAAACCTAAACCAATCAACAACTTAAATAACTTAATTCTTATAGGCACTAAGCGCTGATTAACAATAAATTTATTTGAAAAATAAATCATACGGTAGCTGGGTATTTTGTATGGCTTTCTTGGAACTAATTTGCACAAAAAAAAACAACAAAAAAAAATAAAATATAACTAATAAAACATTATTTCTTTATAAAAAAAAACAAAAACAAATAAATTTCAGGGAAACTTACAAGACTGGCTAATCGAGGAACTCAATTTATTGAAAAAATCAAAAACCACAAATTAGACAACAAAAAACAATTAAATAACAAAACAATTTCAAAACAAAAATTAGAGAAAATAGATATTAACAAGTACCTACCTATTGAACAAAGTGCAGGACAGCTTTCTTCCAATCGAGTCATGTAGTTTACATATAATAATTAATACTTTTTGTTTAATTAATATTTTTTTAATAATTTTAATTAAATTTTACAATTCAAGTTTATTTCATACCGTTTTGTAAAAGAATTAGTGATTAAAACGGGCTATGCCATTGAAATAAATGTTAACATTCTAAAATATTATATTGGAAAAAAAGAAAAATATGTACGTAACTTTTAAGTTTATAAGTATTTTGTATTTATAGATATAAATAATAACAAAAAAAAAAACAATTTTAATAAACATGCATTTTTAAGTAAATAAATAACTTGTTTTATTACTTGAGAAATTGAATTGTTAGATATAAGGATATAAAGTTGTTGGTTTCTGAATAATAAGTAGGAATATAAAAATAATGAATTCTTATTTTGCTGACGTAACTTGCAGTATTAAATAATATGAAATATGTTGATTTAACAAGACTCAAATAAAGATATCTTAACAACTTATTGTCTACCTTCGCTTTTTGGATCATGAATTTGATAAGCGATTATTTTGTTCTCAGAACATTGAGTATAATACTCAATACAGAAAAACTTGGCAAATCTACATTCTACCAAGGAGAATAGCGTTCATGTGTAAAATCGTACACAGATAATAAAAACACGTTTTATTTTTAAATAAAGGTGACTTTTGTAATTAAGAAAAAAATCTATAAACCAAAAGATAGTTAATCGGCTTTTGTTAATGGAATGGAAATGGAAACCATAAATATTTAAATAATATCAAACGTGTGTATTTTATTTGATTTTCATGGAGTCAATAGTACACATTTAAATTCCAATTCAAAACATAATCCATTTTTTTAGTATTCTAAGTAAAAACTCACATGATAAATAATATTAGAAATAAAAAATGGAAAATTAACTTTTTCTCTTATTGATATTACATATTTTGTTTATAGTATATTGATTATTGACACTAATCATCCATTTTCTTAACAAAGTTTTTAAATACTTACTAGTATGAATCTAATGGTACAACGAAAGACGGAAGAGCGCCCCTTTTAAAAATAAAATACGTTCAGTTAATACATTCCTTGATTTACTAAAATAACATTGAGATACATTTTTCCTTTTCATCTTTTAGTAACACATAAGAAAAGTAATAAAATTCCCCAAAAAGGCATTTAAAAAGACTAATGAGATGATTAAGTCAGAAGTTCAACAGGCAAAGCGCCCACACAAACATCACGAAAAATGCAGCCAACTCTTTTAGATTGTATTTTATAAATAAACTCATACATCATAAATAGTATCATAAATTTTAAAATTATTTTTGAAACTAAAAATTATGAACCCTATGGGATAGATTTTCTTTTCCACGTTTTTGATTGTTAAAATACTGGAAAATCATAACTAAAATAGCATTGACTCCTTTAAATAAAGCGACTTTGGAGAGCCCATGTAATTTCCCTTACACATAGAAATAGGAATTGTGTATGAAGTTGGAGCAATACAAATAAGTGCATCAGTTAAACGCTTACCTATCGTCATCAATGAAAAATAGTCATCATAAGATTTCAATGTTATTGCTTTTGAAAGAAGGTTCGGGCGGTTTTAAAGAAGTTGTTTTAATTAAATGCTTGTCTGTTTATTTCAGTACAAAATAACTCAAAATTGAGATCATTATTTCATAAGTTTCAATCCTTTTAAATATTTGTGCACACATTCTTTTGGATAAGGTTTGACTGCAATACACGTAGGAATATTTTCTGGTTGTTCAATCCAAAGCTTATGATTGATATCATTTTCTTTTAACTTTTCACTTAATGCCTTTATACTTTCCTCATCTTTGATCTGAAATATTGAAAACAATAAGCGACTACAGAAATTACAAATTATTTATTTAAGTGTTTCATACTTCGAGAACAACTTTGTGCATATTGTCTAGATCCTTGAGGTACTTGATGGTGTCAGGGTCTTCACTATTCAAATGCATTATAGCTGCCGTGGCATGACAACACTGGGCAATAACAGCTCCTAGAGGCCAGTTAAGAACTGATTTCAAATCACTACGAACAATTATGTATTGAACAATGTTGGACATTTTATTTTGGTTAATATTTTTGATTTATATAAATATTAAACTTTAATTGAGGTTGTATTCTCTTTTCAAATAACAGCAGCTGGAAGAAATAAATAAATGTTTTATATATCATGTTGGTCGTATTATTGGTTGTTCCAAATATATCATGAGATATTATTTTGACAGATATAGTTTTATTTCCAGTTGACAACTAAACAGAAATACCATTTCGTTCCCGTATAAAGAAGTGACAGTTTTAAGCGGAGAACACATCAAATACTCACCCAGCCTTCAATGAAGTAAATGAGCCAGTTATAACTATAATTCGTTTTCAACATTCAACATAACTTTATTTTTAGATTTCAATTAACATTTAGCCTGGTTGTACAATAATGACACCCATGACTCAGTAATTTCGAATCACCGGTTTCGATAAGTTAACAAAAATTCAACAGTGGCTGAAAAAAGATGAGCTATAACAAAAATAATATAACGAACCCTTTGAACCACCTCCAGTCTTACAAAATCCAAGTTATTCACACTGAAAAATTACTCATTTTAGACCAGCAATATCAAATACAAACTTTTTTCTGTCAATTGATACTTAGAAACACATTTTTCAAAGAGGCAAAGAGACAGTTGACATTTTTTTAAAATTTTACTTCAATAATTGAAAGGAATAAATTAAGACAGTAAAATCACTAAAAATCGCTTTTTTAAAACTGACAAAACTACTTGGCTTATTGATTTCCCAAATACGGTTAGGCCGAGCCTTGACTTGTTGTCTAGGTCTTGTGGATTTTTACTTTCACTGAAAATTCAAATTGATTGGACCACATGATATTTCTTGTCTCGAATCGGGTCTACATCTACATGCGCGTTGAGCAGACTACAGGAGGAATCAATCTTCAATTTTGTAATTTCCAATTTCTGCCTGTAAAAACTCATTAATCGGATTGTGTAATCGGTATGAATGTAGCAATATAGCGATTAGAGACTGCAACTCTATTCCGCTTTAATTCCGTTTGTCGGCTTACGTTTCCATACTGTTTAAGAAATATTCGATTATGGCAATACTCATACAGTTTCGGTTCACTTGTCAAAGTCTCATTCCTAATTCCTAAAACGTCACAGCAAGTCATGTTGGATTCTTGTTCATGTTCAGTTTTTCCCAGACTAGTCACGTAACAGCCAGCAGTCTCTTTGAACTCCTTTTCATTAAAAATAAAAAATTTATTTAACTTTTTTAATTTCTTATTTATTTTATATACTGACTTATATTTTATTCTATATTACTCATCCACTTGCCGACTATATGTATTAAGTGAAACAAAACGATTACAATAATTAATTCTACCGTCTTCTTGTCGTTGTCGCTGTCGTTGTCGTTGTTGTCTTCGTCGTCGTCGGTGCTGCTCCTCGATTTACGATTTATGTGCGTTGCCAAATAATTTCCTTATTTTCGTTAATATTTAAACGACTTCCAATAAAAGGCTAAGACAATATCAAAAGTAATTATGGCAAATTCAGATAATAACGTCGATGACATGAAGCATTGCTTTGAAAATTTAATTGTGATCGATGCTGGTGCTAATCTAACTAACAAAAAATACAGCCGTGACTTGGATTCAGTAATTCAGAGGGCAAAAGACGCAGGTAAAAAGTCAACTCTACTAGTAAACTCGAATCTCTATGTCGAGTATTGGGTCTTCTATTGTGTGTTATCGCTTCTTTATTAAGTGTGCGCCGCTTGTGAAGAAATTAAAAAGAAATAATGTTTTATTTGAATGTTTTGCGTTTCACTCTTCATCATCAATTTATTTTTGAATCCATATTCATGTCTCATGTGCCGTCCCTCGGCGGCGCTAACGTCCCTCTTTATAGATTTTGCGGCTCGTTCGTTCGTTGTTTTGTGTGTCTTCTTCGATGGAAGGAAGGCCAAGTGTGTGCCACAAATCTTTGCATGTTCTATGCCAAATTAAATAGGCGCTAGTCTAGTTGTTTATAGATCTAAATAGCTCATGCGAATTGCAAATTGCCAACTAGAAACAACCCCCAGTGTTTCCTCTTCTTCCTCTTTCTCTTCTTATTCGTACTGTGTTTTTTTTTTCATTCCTTGGCAGAGGAACCAATTCTTGCTTATTCTAATATATGTAGATGTATAGCAGCAATCAATATCAAGAACGACAAGATTATCTGTTTGTTGGATTTAATGTTAGGTGTTGATGATTCTGGATCATCAGAACGAGAAAATATTTTTTATTTTAAGCCTTGCACCTTATTGAAGAAATGCAATAATGCGTTTGCCTACGCTTTGAGAGGTTGCCTCTTAAGTAAGCACTGACAGTTTCTATCTCCACCAATCATGCGTGAGTGGAAAATTTTACAAACTTATTTTATCTCTTATTAGCTAAGAATCTAATTGGAAATATATTTAAAACAATAGTTCAACATCACAAAGGTTCAAGGTCTTCTTTGGACTTCGGAAAGAAAATGAAAGTTTTAAATATGGGAAGCTGCGGTGAAGCAACACTCGCGTGAATCACATCAAAAAAGACTAATAGCTATAGACTTAAAATCCTTTTTGAGCCTATTAATTCAACATGAGATCTAAATTTTATCTTTCCTTAAACTAAGTTGAGAGTCTAAACATCTTACTCGATTTGCAGGCTTGCCAAAAATCAAAACACTGAACAGTTTCGTTTTTTCTTAGAGTATTTGCATTTGTTTTAATTAATATTTCACTCGAACGTTATGGGGAGTGGTTAGAAATTAAAAGAAGGAATAATTGGAAATCAAATTAAATATTCCTCAAACAAATACAAAAAGACTTACTGTTTGATCAATGAGCGTACTTATGATAACAATTTGTCTTTATTTTTCGTTCTCTTTTCTCCTCTCCTCAAATTGGAAATGTTTTCAACAGATTTATTTAATATATAAATAAATATTTGGTCTTCTCATTCAATTTGCCTTGTGCCTTGCCTCAAGACTTCGTACCTAAATAATGCGGGCATAAATCAAAAATGATTTTTCTTCTTTTTTTTTCTCCTCAACAATTATTCTTTGTGGTTTCTGATTCACTGCGACTGACAAAGAGGATATGCGTAGGTGGTTTGTTTTGTTTTCAGAACAAAATAATATTTAATGCCCGAGTAAATATAAAGATTTCTGTATACCTACATACATAGTAATAGGCATTCGTATAGCAACAGGCAGACATGTTTAAATATACATGACACGCACGCACCTTATTTATTCCGTGTTTTATTCATATTATTATCGTTTGGTATAAAAAACAAAACGTAGATATAAGGAGTGTAGTTTTAAAGCTTCCTTTAATGTTTGAATGATAGTGATAATATGAGACAATCAAATAAACGACGCACATTAAAATTGAGTTCTGAAAAAAGACAACATACACGATTCGTCTTAAGTCTGATTACGTATTCAACACGCAAGTTGAGCACTGTTTTTATGAAGCATTATCGTTCATAGTAGTCTGTCATAATTTATGAATGTAAACAGATAAAAAAAAACATACCTATAAGAATATAAACAAAATTTAAATCATAACATCAACGATGCGTTTTTTCGCATTTAATTCAAGGTTTGGCATAATTATTCGTAGAATTTGTTTTGGATTCGTTAAAAACATGGAACTAAAAATTTACTAAAACTCAACTTGCTTGTAAGGGACTTTCTTAAATCTTCAGACTTAAATTTATTAAGTGATCACTTTGTCAAGTCAAAAAAGAAATTAAACACTTTCAATTTAAATATTTTTGTCGTACCCTAAATTAATATACTGAGTTAGATCTCTTTATTAATACAACTAATAAGGTTTTTTATTCAAGTCAAGAACAGGCCAAGAACTTAAAAAAAACAATTTGTTTTCTTAAGTTTCCGTTCGAAGATGTTTTTTTTTTTTAATAGATTAGAAACTATGTATATATTAGAATAAAAGGAAATTTGTTAACATTTCTTAAACATGAAAGAATTGTAAAAAAAAATCGAAAGAATTATTTTGGAATATTTTGTTTCTTACAGCAATTTTATTTTGTATTTCGTCCAAGATAAGCTTTTTGATTTCAATTCCCTAACAACCTATGTATGTAAATTGGAACAACTTTTTAAAACAGTCAGTGAAGGAGTTGATAAAACAAAACAAAAAATTATGTATTTTTGATTGAATGACCATGAAATTACTATAAGTCTGCCATCAACAGCCTCTAAATTAATTGTTTTAGTTATTTGTTTAAAATGCTTACCAAACGATGAAAGTAAAACCATAAAGAAAATGAAGACATATATGTACAGTACAGCCTCGCTAGTCCGGACACATAAGGTTTCTACCGTGTCCGGAATAGCGAAATGCCCGGACTATAGAGAAAAAATTAAATACAATGGACAACCGAAAACCCTTACAAATTTCCGAATTTTCATCTTATTCATTTTTATATCAAAAACAGTTGACTTTGAGATTTTGAAAATTTCTGCTACTTGCCTGACTGATTTGCCAGTTTCAATATCATCCAATATTTTACATTTCTCAGAAAGTGTCAAAGTAACATGCTTCCTTTTCTTTGTAGAAGCCATAATAAGTAATAAATTATGTTTTAAAAATTTTCAATGAGAAATTCAAATTATACACCAAAAAATATGCCTTATCCTTAAAGAAAGCTCACGATGAAATGTAACAGAGCATGAAAAATCAACGACCACAAATATAAACTTCCAATGAGTAAATTTGCAACGTTTAAAATGTCTAGATTCCAGAGCCAACTACAAGCGACAAAACTAGAAGGGGATTCCCCGTAATCGTATGAACAAACGTTTTTTCCAAGAAACAGAGACAAATAATATATGTATGTGTATTGTACATAAGCATTTTAATACGTTGTCCGGACTGTAGAGGTAAACTTTTGAAAATGTCCGAAACATAGAGGTGTCCGGACTACTGAAGTGTCCGGGCTAGCGAGTGTCCGGACTAGCGAGGCTGTACTGTATATGTATAATTGTATAGTATATGTAACTTAATGACTAATGAGCAAACAGCCCATTAAAATTGAAGAATTAAAAATCACGACATCCATAATTGAAATTATCAAATGGTGTAATTCTAGACATCGAAAAAGACTTCGACGCTGTGTAGCGCTAGGAGTGATTTAAAATTAAATAAGATTAAATTGTCCGATATATTTGATGTAGTTTCTGTTTTTGAACCCATTGTTGTCAACATTTAATGACCGACTTGTCTCATTTAGTTGTAAACACTATGTTTTCCTATGACTTTTTCGTCTAGCGTACTCGTGAAAACTTACAATATTCATTGCTCACTAAATTTCTTGCCAACTTTTTAATCATAAGAGGAAACTCAAGTTCGAAAATCACAAAAAATTGTAAAGTTAAAGTTATTTGATATCGCATGTTCTAAAAGCCGCAAAAACTTTGGGCCCTTGCACAATATAATTTTTAAGACTACTTTTTTAAAAGATGTACCTTTTCTGATAATGAGCTTATTCTCAAAATCCCAAATTACATATATATTTTGTTTATATCAGAATAAGTATTTATTATACAAAAAATAAATCTGGAAACGTTCTCTCAACAATATTGTATTTTATTTAAATTATATTAAGTGTTTATTTCAGTGTTTAGAATGTTTGAATTGTAAAGAATTATTTTTTCCTTGAAGTAAAAATTTGTTATGAAAACTTAAAAATCGAACTGTGGTAAAAGAGAAAAAGATTTCTTTTTTTAATACTGTTTATTTTTGGTTCAATTTTCGTTGGGAGTTTTTTTAGTCATTTCATTTTTTGTAATCTTGTTTTACATTTTTACAGTTTTCAGTATTTTATTTTAACCTTGGCTTAAATATTTCAAAGAATATCTACTTTTACCAATACCCAGTAGCGTGATGAATATTTTACACTTTTTCTTTTGTCTTACCCTCTTCTTAAATTGCCTTGAATTAGCTTAACACAATATTAACAATTTTTTCAGTCCGCAACATGAAAGCATAATATAAAACTAATTGTCAGTGCCAGTTTTAATTACATTTAAAGTCATTTTTATTACATTTAAAACTAAATTATTACTATTATGGTGGTAAAATAACATCAAACATTAAACATCTTCTAAATATTTAAGTAAGTCAAAGTAATTCATTGTTCTCAAAGTACGAATCTTTATCACTATTGTAATTCAGTCAGCCATGAAAAGTAATAAGACCTTAAAGGCAACCTTTTTATGACGGTTAAATAGAAAATTAAGAGTTAATTCTTAGTATAGACTTTAGGTTCTGAGAACTCTACTTGAATTAATATTATTCTTATTGTTTAAACTTAACTAGGCCATGTATATGGGACTACTTGTATCTGTACCTGAGCATAAAACAGATTTGTTGTTCATTTAGTTATATATACTAAAGTTTTTAACCAACAGTTCCTTATCTTAAGTAGTAGTAGAAATTCGATTTAAATTTCATATGCCAATCTAGTTGAGCTTTTATTCCAATGGTACCATTTGAAAATATTTCCGGATATAAAAATGCTTCAATTAAAAACGTAATGAGTGAAAATTAATTACAGCCTCAACATAAAGAATCTGTATCATTCGTTGAATTGAAAGTAAGTTTTGTCCGCCACTTACCTTGTAATGACCTTATCCCCACAAAAAGACATCTTTGGAATAAACTTTACAGCCGAATTTATTGTAATGACAAAAGAAACCAAAAAAAGAGAAAAGAAAACCAGTTTGATATTAGTAAAAAAAAATTAATTTCGATACTCATGAAAATTTATTATTTTACACTCTGATATAACCATAATGTTTATTCAATAATGCAAATGAATCATTTGGAATTTGCGTTCCACTTCATTGTAATTGAAACTCAAAAATAGGCCAATTCTTTGTTATTTGCAAATTTAACGTAAATCAATTATTCCATTTGAAAATAAACTACCTAACTCTTCTTCGAGGGTATTTTTGTGTTTGAAAATAAACAACTTAACTCGCTTTTGAAAGTTTTTGTGTGTGTTTATTATTAGCTAACTAAATTTTTCATCCAATTCAAATTTATTTACTTTTGTTTTTAATAAATAGACAGATGAATTTTAATATATACTATGTACTTTGTTTTGTTGCTTTTTATAGGTGTCCAAAAAATTATGGTTCCAGGCACATCGGTCAAATCGAGCAAAGAAGCACTACGACTATCTCGAATCTATCCAGACATAATCTATTCAACTGCTGGCATACATCCACATGACTCAAAGTCAATCATAGAAGAACCAACAAGTTGGTTTGAATTTGAACACATTGCTGAGGCACAAGAATGCGTTGCCATCGGTCCGTGTGGCCTTGACTATCAACGAGACTTTTCCGAGCCAGATGTACAAAAGGAGATTTTCGAGAAACAAATACTGCTGGCGTGCAGTCTGGGAAAATCTGTATTAATACATGAGCGTTCAGCTCAAGACGATGTCTTACAAATACTAGACAAGTGAGTGAACGATCATTATTTAAATGTCTTTTTTATTTTTTGTTATTATAATCATCATTTTCATTATTATCCAGGCAATTAATTCAATTCTTTCGAGAGCAATGATGTCAGAATGGGTTGTGGCTCTTTCTTTCGAATCGAAATCATGACTTTAATTTAATTAAGTGCGTTTTTTTATTCGAAATGTGTCTCAAGTTCAATTTAATGATTGTTTTGTTCGAGTAGTTCAAGGACACATTTTTGGAGTTATTATTTGAGTTCACCTAGCAATTTTATCAATCGATTATTATTAATAATTTTTGGTATGCTTTATTTTGTGACTAATTGTAAGCGGCCGAAGAGTTCGAATAGAACTAAATTCAAATAAATTTAGAAGGTATAAAAGAAAAAGAAGATGGGTATCCTATCCATAAAAGGACTCTTAGTTTTCACAGGATAAAATTAAAGCCAGATTTTTGAGTTGACAAACCTACCAACTAACCATCAAACCACTGGGCACCATTTCAATGCTTCATTCGTACATTAATGCTCGAACGTAGTAATTTGAAGGAATATTTTTTTGGAAATGGTGGCATAAAATTTATTTTAGCCTATTTATATATAGATGATACATAAATAGTATATTTAAGTTAACAAATGAAATATTTGTATGAGTGATTTTAATTCGATAACAAAAAGCCGCAAAATCAATTTGCAAATTTATTCGCAAATCAAAATAATGTAAAATGTTTGCATTAATTTCGAGTTAACCTTTACTTTTCTAACATCTCATTATATTGAAGCTACTACTTGCTAACCAATTGGTTCATTAACTTAAGAAGTAGATGCCTACGATTTCTTTCTTTTTTTATTTCCAAAATTATGAGTAAGAGTAATACATAGTTTCAAATTATTTAAAAATTCATAGTTATTAGAGAACCTATTTTATTTCAAAACAACATGTACGATGTATGTGCCTGTACCTCTTCAGAAAGTGAGGTATTAAATTTCTTATGAAAATTGGAAGACCATGCCTCTCAACATCATTTGAGAGTTGATATTTGATATAGCATTCTGCATGTATTGTATATGATAGACTACTTTTAATGAATGCAAAGTATTTATTTTAATACGCATCACATAATTTACAACATGTTTAGTTTATAAGCACTTCACTTTCAGTGAATTAAACTACAAATTACTTATGCGTGTCGTATTATTTTTTTAAACTTGCTGACCAATTCGTGCATTAATAATTGTTCATATTTCAAAATATCTTAAAGGTACAACTATAGCAGGTTAGGTTAGCTACTTTTTGCAATGTCATTTAAAACTGTAATTTTATGTATGTTTTAGGAAAGTATCAATCAATCATTTGAGTAATATTGATATTCGATACACTTTTATTGTGCGACTATTTAGAATTAAAAACCTTTTTCAAAATATCGTTCGAGACCCAATAAGAGTGGCAGGATGTTGTTTGCAATAAGAATCGAATATTTTTTTATTATTGCTTTAGAACCCGATTGTAAATATATTGTGCTTGTTCTCCATTATGATTTTCACTTCGTGAATTAAAACATTTCTCCATTGTTCAATCGAATTTTATTTCATTTCTTTCATTTATAATTTCAGATATCCGAACATACCACAAGTGATAATTAGAGGTTTTATGGGTACCACAGAGGAGGCAGTTAAATATTTAGATAGACGATTTTACTTAAGCTTAACTGGTTATTTATGCAAGGTGGAGTCTGTTGGATTATTTTTAATAACTGTATATAATAAAAATCAAACTGTAATTAAATTATTATTATTTTTTGTAGGACAAATCAGATACAGGAGTAAGAAAACTTTTAGAAGACGGTACACTGCCGTTGGATAGACTACTTGTCGAAACAGACTCGCCATTTATGTACCCAAACACAAGAGCTTCCAAGCTACCACAACATGTTAAGACTGGAATAACAGAGAGATCTCTGTTATATTTACATAGGTAACTTAAAAATGTTACCAAAAAATCCAACTTAAAAAGAGTTATCTATTTTGTTAAAGATATTGTACTTTTCAACGAAACGAACCATGTAGCCTACCGGCTATTGTGGAGATGATAGCAGCTTTTATGAAGAAGACACCTGACGAGGTGGCCCTAGCAACGGCTTTCAATGCTCTCAAATTATTTGGGTTGTCGTGAGTTTTTGCGCTATGATATTAGTTCTTCTTATGCAAGTCTGCTGTTAACTATATATGACGACTTTTTAATTTTACTGTTTTTTATTATTATTATTTTACTGTTTTCTATAAAAATCTGCAGATTTTTATGTATTTATAAGTAAACCGCTTAGATATTGTTTTTATTAAATATGTTTGTAAGAATTTATAATGACTATTATGCGTAACACTAAGTGCCTTATTGCCTAATCCGGATTATGGCAGAAAAAAATAAATAAACAAAAAAAATGTAGGTAATCGAATATCCCCGAAAAAGGAAAACTATATTTAAATGCATCCTCATCCCCATCTTAGCCAAGATTTACCGCATTTCCCATTTGACTAATGTGTACTGTTGTATTTTTTTATACTTTTAGAAATACATATATAGATAACAAAAATTGAGTATCATATAATGATTCCATAAATGTTAATGGCGTAAAAGTGCCATAACTTTATATTATCATAAAGCCTATGACTGTTTAGTTTATGCGTTTTGATTTTATTTAAAATTTTCTAAGCTTACAAATATTATATATTTTTATACACATATTTATTCAAAACTGTTATGAATATGTTTATATTAAAAAAAAAAAATAAATAAAAAAGTCTTTATTAAGAAAAAATTGCTAATTATTAAAGGAAGCTTGTGAATTGTTGTTTTTTTTAATAATATAAGAACAACACTTTATTTGTTATAATATATTTAATTATTTGATGGAAATGATTGTGATCATAAACGTGCATACAATATTATTATACTATATGAAATGTTTTATACAACAAATTAATCGTGTAGCTAGGAAACAATTTAATTAAATACAAAAAGCAATGAAGTATAAAATAAATACAAAGATGTTTTTACTTAAAAGTTTTCCGGATTTTGGAACATTCTGCGACCGAAACAGTTACACCTGTGGATGGTTCTGATGCCTTATTGGTAATATAATTATTAGTAATAGCATTAATTAGTACCTATGCCTGATTAATTTGAGTAAATTTATCAAATTCAAGCTAAAATACGTTAAAATAACGTATTGAATAACAAGCAGACCCAAGGTCTTAATCTGATACTCAATCAAGTTAGGTACCATAATTATTTGGAAGTACATAAATTAAACCGAGTTTCTTTGTACTGAAAATAGTAACAGTCTACTGTAGCATAGTCTCTTTAAAACCACAAACGAAATTAAAATATCCTAAATTTCCTATCCTAATATCTTTAGGACGATAGTGCTTAGTAAAAGGCACTCCGACGTCTTAGCTACGTTGGGAAGAAAAGTCTTACGGATAATTGTTGGGCCCGTATATGAGGAAAGATAATTATTAATTGTGCGATGGGAAAATTACCCAGCTCGCAATGGGGCAGGTGGAAAGATTTGCTTAAGGAGGACAGAAGCACGCCCGGATTACGAGCCGATGCGTGATGATGAAAAAAAAATTTGTTTCCAAATAAATATTGAAATTATTAGGTATTCAAAAATTTTTTCTATAGGAAAAATTCCGAGAAAACGATAGCCTTATTTAAACATTTAAGGAATAACAATTTTAAAATTGTATAAGATAGTTTCAGATTTCACTACAATTTTGGTATTGGTGCGAATGTAAAAATAGCTAGTCCTAGTTTATGAATTCTGATAAATTAGAATTTATAAAAATGATCTGAATATAATCTTTAAAATATCTTTTTCTAAAATACTCGGTCTTTTTATAAGACAATTAGATTTTACCAAATGGGGTTCATTTATATACTTGGCTACTCATATGTATGTATATGTTCTCATAGTTGCATTTGTTATTCTACAGCACAACTGTCACAGAATTCAAATTAGAGCATTCACGATAGAATATTAATTAATTTTAATTACAGTTACGTTGATATTAACATGCAATTTTATATCGCGTTAATATTTATAATTTACTTATAAAACTTTAAAAGCAAGTAAATGATTTGAAAAATACGTTTTAAATAAATATTTCTTTCTTTTCGACTAAATATAAGAAATGACTTTATACCACTCGAGTTTTTTTATAAGAGCAGTTTTCGTAAATGTAAACATATAGAAGTTTGCATCTTAATAAAAATTAAAATCTTTCTACATCCAAAAAAGTAAAATAATATTCAAAATTTAAACTGAATTAAATTCGAGTTAAAAAATTGTTTTTTAATTGGATTACTTTTTTTAACCTTATCAGGAATTTCGGCGCATAAAAATATCCAAAATTTTAATTGTCGTAGCTACACTTCACTTCATTTTTAAAGCCTAAAATATCACATTGAATTTGCCAGTTGTTTTTTTTTTATGCCTCTAAGTGAGATACTTTCCTATTTGTCTACATTATGAGGGTATTCATAACACATTGATTGTGCGTATATTAAAAAGTACCACATCTGCAGCCACTGTACCATCTCTAATGAGAATTAAAGTGCAAACTGATACGACTAAGATGAACACTTAACATATTTTTGAAGGCCGCGCACCTTCATTGCGGTTTATGATTCACCTTTCATAAACCACTTGGGAATTTTGTATTATGCATGTACCTATATCTAAACCTGTTCAGTGTGTAGTAGTGTAGTAACTGCAACAAATCAGATCATGAACTTGAAAGTTACGTTTGCATAAATAATTAAAGCTCCATTGTTAGATAAACAAAAAAGATGTTTTTGTCCTACCGACGACGTACACGTAACTTAAAAAAAAAAAACACACATATACCTACAATAAACATTTTTCTTTATTATTAAACAAAACAATGGAAAAAAAACTACCTTTGGTTACTTTTATCTGCATGGCTTTTTTCTTTGCTTCACATTACCTTCCTACACATTTTTTTGAATTCATACCCAATGACTAAATATGAGATAACAAATTATGACAATGCGCATCTGTTTTGTGCTGCGCTGCTCTATGTAAATCGATTGATTGTTGTGTGATCTTCGAACTTTTTCAACTGATGCAAATTATCCCACCATATTTTAAGACGATGGCGTAAGATAAGCTCGAACCAAGGCGTCAGTGGAGCATTCAGCTGCGATACTGTGCTGTCGAGTTCCGAACGCGAGATGTACCTCACTTCGCTGACTTCGTTCAGATTTGGATTGAGGTCGACATCTTTCTGAAGAAATAGTATGTAATCAATTTCATGTTCGCCCCAGGTCCCGTCTCCAGTATTCGAATAATGGATTCGAGTTAGATAATGAAAGTTTTCAGGTCTTATCTGTATGGAAAATGTGTTTCATGATTAGGAAAACACAAGTAAAACTCTTATAATAACCTGACTTGGAGGAATTCCTAATTCGTAATTGAGTCTTCTTTGAGCGGCACGACGGATACCCAATTCATTCAACTCTTCGCGCTCATTTTCGATCTCGTGTAGTGGATGGCTACAGCAGGCGTTGGTGTAAGTGTCAGGAAACGTTATCTAACACCGATGGCATTTTTATTGGCCTCAATAAAAAAAATAAAGGTTACACTCACCTTATGGACAGATCGTCTCTGGACTAGCATGTCCCCTTTGGTATTAAATAGAAATACACTAAACGCACGATGCAGTTTTACTTGCCCGTTGGCAGGATCCACTCTGTGGCAATCCTTTTTCGATGCAGACCCAATAACAATATCGTTCTCGTTCACCAAAATGCATTCTTCTTTGAGTGCATGCTCTTGCAGTTCGTCTAGCTTTGGTCCAGATTGTAGGACCGATGAAGACGAACGCAAGAGCTTCGATGGCGATGCCTTCAGACACAATCGTTTCACAGTAGATAAAATCATGTTCACTCGGTTTGAGTGCTTGAGGCCCGTGTTGAAAATATAAACTTCATCCGAGAATTTTCTTATTGATAAATTTTTTCACTTAACACTAGACACCTCTGCTTCGGCTACTAGCTCAAATGTAAAATAAGAAAATATGAGAAATTAGAAAGAAATCACAAATTTGTATGAATATTGAATATTTTGGCTGGAAAATGTCGTGAGATTTTTATTTGACATTTCGTTACTTGCTACTTATGTCATGCGATCTTAAGGTTGATGTTGCAGTGTTGAGTTTAACTCAGCGGGTTTACACAACAACAAATTGGATAACATGCTAGTTGAGAGCAATTCAGTGTAGGTGCTTCTTATTATTAAATATTTTCTAAAAACAATTCCAACCACAAAATCGCGACTTTAAACTGCACTCAAGTCACTTTTGAGAAAACAGAGATTATTTTTTTAATTCCTATAACTTTTAAACTTTTGCTTAGATCCTTATGATTTTTTGAAAGCAAAAATTTTGTACTAAAAAATATATTAATCTGAATTTAAAAATATACAAAATAAATAGTAGTTTTGTAGTAAAAATTAAAAAAAAGATAGAATTTTGTTACTCAACGCTAAGGCATTTGAGCATAGAACAATAAGGTACCTGATATAAAACATAGTGTCATTTTATAAAATTTTTGTTCAGATAGAACTCTGTTAGCTTCAGGAAATATGTTTTTTTTAGCAAAAGAAAGTGTGTAAGTTACACTTTTAATAGATCGGCTGAACGGATTTGGATGAAATATGGCACAGAGATATATTAAACTCTGGAATTGCACATTGGATTAAAGATTATATAGTTTGAACAATGAGAAACGTTCATATATTTTGAAGCAACAAAGTTCTATCTGCTTCCTGTCGGGTAACAAAGTTCTATGTATGATGAATAAAAATAATTTAATTTAAAATTTATAGTAAAAAGGTAGAATGTTTAATTAGTTATTAGATTTTCAAAATTATTAATTAATTAATTATCCTTAATTATGTTAAAATATTTATTTATCAAAATACATATATGTATATGCAGTTCCCATGTGCCATAAAATTAGATTCAATCGAATCCACTTCCCTTGATAGCTACAAATGTTTCAATAAGTTATATTAACTTAACTTCTCTAATCGCAACCAAATGGTTCATAAGTATCAATATCTCCAAAATTATTGTTGAATAAAATCTTTTAGTACATATTAAGTAAGATTTAAGATAGAATAAGTATTTATTTCATTTTATACAATGGTCCATTTAGAATAAATCACACAAAGTTCTTGTTGAGAAATTTATTTTCTTTTTTTTTCGCTTTAAAATGCTGTTCATGCAACCCTACAAAAAGTTTAAATAAATTACATGCATAATCAGTCATCAAAAGGAACAGACAAAATACGTGCTTTTTAAAATCTTCAAATTAAAATACATGTCTGAAACACCCTTCGGTTCGGAAAAGTATAGTTCTTAAGCTTAAATAATCATATTTGTTAACCCACGTGAGAACAATATTGTTTTTAAACGAAGTTTTGTACCCCAGAGACAAAATCATATCATCAAAAATCATGGGGCTTAAATATGCATGTTACTTGTATTTACAAACAGATTTACTCTAGTAGTTACTCCAGTTACAAACATTTCGTGGATGCATAATCAGACTGTCATATTTCCATTGGTAATCTACATTATATCAGGAAAAAAGCTAAGTAATTTCCTCGAAATGCAAAATATTTGTCTAACAAAGTAAACAAAAAAAAAAAAAAGCAATACAAATTTTTAAAATTTCTTTCAGTATAAATAATTACTTGTTTTATTTAATTCATAAATAAAAATGCAACAACAATTTCTTATTTACTTCATAGTTCGTAATTTTAAAAACCCGGCGTATAATAAAAAGTTTGTAAATTAAAAAACAATCTGGATTTTATGTGTGTATGTGTACGTGCGCTAAATCCGTTTTAATTAATAATTCTATGTAACACTCTTAGGTGGTAAAAATAATTTCGAAATTCCAGTGTCTTGATTTGCTTCGAGGATATTCGTATTCAGGGACTGGTTGTTGCTAGATGGCATTGTTGGCAGATTAGCTATTTGAATTTCTTGGCGAAATAATTCGTTTATGCTTTTGCCTATCAACTGGGCTGTTATTTTTCGGAATAAGTCTTTCTTGACTTTTTCGACTTTGTTACCTTTCGTGGGTGCAACTGATATTTTCTCATCCAATTTCTGCAGGTCTGCGGCATTGATGTTGGGAATTTGGTGCATCACTTCTAAAACTGAAGGGAATTTAGGACGCATATTCTCAAAGACTTGTACGCCAAGGGTTATTAAGCTCGACTGGTTGGCTTCATGCTGTCCATGCACTTGAAGACCCTGCAGAACAGATGTTAGGATAGATGATGCCAGTTGGGAATTAAGTAAGTTTTCACTGTCTAGGAAGCGGATGACGGGGCCTGAAAGATGGACAGCTTTCAGGCTACTTGTCCCATCATTCCACGAAATCGCACTGAGGATTGTTAAAAGTATAGGACTGGAGGTTGTGTGGTTGCGCAGCAACTTTGTTCCTAAATCACTGATCACCTCAGAAGTAAGAGCTGCATGTGTGGCACGACTGGGAGCATGCGAAGAGCCATCCATAGAGAGTTCGTCATTGTCCATGGCAACGTCAACATTGCCTCCAGATTGGTCTGTTACAATTTGGCCTCCTACTAGAGCTATTTTTAGAACGTCCAAATACTCACGAGTCAGGGTTCTATTAAGCATGTCCTCCAGCACCTCCTGCGTATCATTGACTTCACCGTTTAGCTCTCCCGTCTCGTATAGAGATGTAATATAACGCCAGCGCGCTGTCAGTCTGTACAACATAAATGGTGTCAGATGAGCTAGTATGGGCAGTAAGACCTGATCGTAGCACACTGGTGGACATGAGTATACGAATGGTTTCAGAAAAACTCTTATAATTGTCCGGAGGCGGTAGTCTGGCACATTTTCCAAGCATGCAAAAGTACTATTTATAAGAGCATCTGCTATGCCTGATAGTTGATAAAGATCTCTTCCTAGAGAAGGTCCTGCGGATCCCATCATGTGATAGCACCCTTCAAAGATATTTGTCAGGAACTGCTGCATCTTGTCAAAAGCCGTCGGAATTTTTTTCACAGTAGGATCCATTGGATCAATCAGAACTGGCGAAACACCCATTAGCATTTTCTTTTCATGCTCAAGCATTGTGTGTACAAATTTATAGCCTTCCGCAAGCAAATTCAAAGCCTCCGGTTTGAACAATTCGTTAAGAACACGCAGCAACGCTAGCACGTGTGGCAGAATGGGTACTACATGCTTAGTCGCTGGGTTACGGCAGATAGGATTTCCAGATTCGGTAAAACCAATGACGAAACCTCCACGCGAGGCACGGTCTGGGTCATCTGGCCAGGAACATCGTTTTATAACTCCAAGAATAGAATTCAGTGCGTCTAGGACCTTGCTCCGATTTGGTGAACAGGGATCTGCTTCAATATTCTGCACTGGAGTCTTATCCAGACCAATGAAGTGCATGAAATCTACGACGGATTTGTAAACTGGACTTAGTGTAAGCCAATTGATTTGCGCCTCCTGTGTGATTTCAGCTATAAACGCAGTCTGTCGTTCATAATCACAAAAATGATTTGATATCAGCAGGAGCGCCTCGTGTAGGGTGTACTGTTCACTTTTGCTGATTTGTTGTGGCTGTCTAATCAGACTATTTACATGCGAGCAGATTTGCTCAAACACCGGCAATAGGAGCAAAGGATATTTATGTCCCAATTTCACCATCAATGAAGCTGCATGCCGTCGTAGATTTTTTGCGGATTGCGACTGGACATCTTTCAGCATAATTCCGGGTGAAATATTTGGAATTTTAAAAACGAGTGCAGAGAATATTTTTTCTAGTACCCTTGGCAGCAGCGAAACTCCACTCATAGCCACGCAATTGCCAGAAATAATCTGACACGAGGACATACTGAGGAATACAAATAAAGCCGAAATACATGACAACAGAACAGATAGTATTAAAGGATCATTACTCTCCGCCTTCAGACAGTCTTCAAGTAGCCGTAGACCAGATTGAACCGATGGCCTTTCAGTGACAAGTAAGATTCGACTTAAAACACCATCTAGGACGGCCACCAGAGCTTCCCATTCCATGTAAATGGGGTCATGGATGCTACAATTCGTTGAGCTTTCTGATCGTGACTTGGAAAGCTTAAGATTAAGCCAGTTTTCACAATAAGCAAAAGTCCGCAGGGGTGAAATCAAAGTAGCTTGCCGGAAAATCTCTAAGAAATCGGCACGGCAGCGATGATAGAACACAGTGAACTCTTCCTCAGAATCATAGTCCATACACAGGTACGTCTCCGTAGAAACGTTGAATACAGTTGGCCTCTCGGCGGGGTAGCAAATTTTTATAACCCTCGGGCCTACTACTTCAATAACTTTTGGAATGTATTCGATGAACAGTGGATCCTTGGATATCTGGTCGTGTTTTAACAACACATTCCAAATTAGTGTCGCTCCATGTGCTACGGTCAGGCTGGGATGCTTATTTAGCAGATAAATAGTCTCTAGGAATACCCCAAAATGGACTGGGCGCTGAAATGTAGCCTCTTTGTTCCACATCGCAGCCAATTGATGAGCCAAACCAGTGAGAACATTGATGAGTTTCTTAAGGAACAAGTGATTCTGCTCTATGTTAGTCTCAGGGGAGACTTCCTGACTCCCTCGGTACAGATAGTTTACGGTCTCTTCACTGAAGAGCAGCAAGAGGGGCTTCCTTTCTTTTGCTTGTCCTTTTCGATTGACGATCTGTGACAGACATTCGGCTGCGTTGACCTGGAAAGCCGGATCAGTCAAGAGAACACAAAGTATGTAAAGTAGTTTGCCATCTTGACAGAAAATGTGATTGATTGAAACCCATTCGACAAAGCCTGTCAATGTAAGCAGAACCATTTCTACAACTCGACTGTGTGCACTGGCTTTCTGGATGTTGTTAACAGCTGTTGTTTCCCTAAACGAGGTCACATGAAGTTCGATGAGGCGCAGGAAGAACTCAAAAATTTCGTTCATTTTCACCGTCAGCGCCTGGTAGATGTCTTTTTTTCGTTGATTTGACTCAATTGTCTGCAGCAATGCAACGTCCTCGACCAGTCGCAGGAATATCATGAGTACCAGCTCTGTTTGTGGTTCTCCTTTAGAGCACGCATCCGACAGTTCAGATAGAAGTGTCGTCCACTGTTGTGGCCACTCTCGTTTAATCATTTCTACTATAATTCGAGAAAGGGCGTCCTTCAAATGTGTAAGACTTTTATCCTCAGCCGGTCCGATTCCCGACAAGAGTAACTTCATGGCGTTCTCTTTTATGAACAATTTCTCTTGCTGTGAAATGCCGTTCCACTTGAATTTGATTGTGTACTCGATTAATTGCAGGCCAAAGTGCTTAACATTGTTGCTGTACTGCCCTCCTGCTAAAAAAAGTCCAGCTTGTGCGCACAGGGGGGAAGCTTCTTTGAAACGTTCACAAGCCACATATGCTTCCATGCGGGATTGGTGTCTTGTGTTGGGATCCATGATGATTTCGATAGCTTGGGCTAGTTCGTTAACCAAGGCCGATACTTCTGGGTTACATTCCATTTTTCGTACAAATATATGCTGGCTTCTTGAAATCTACGGGCCCTCTGAAGAAATACCTTTAGTAAAGTGGATTTTGTTAAACAAAACTGTTGATTTGGGAGGTGGAAAAGGTTTATGATTTCACAATAACGTACCTTTATTTCAAATAAATTCAATATTCTATTTAAAATAAGTTTAATTTCAAAGAAGATTTATTTTTTTTATTATTAAGAGTGGAGACCGCGGACACACAAAAATGTGTACAGGATGTTGGCAGCAGTGAAAGTCATTTGTCATATGGTTTTATGCAGTTGTCAGTTTGACATGCTTTATGCAGTGCAAAAAAGGGAAAAGGGAAGAGTACACGCTAGAAAGGATAGATTGGTTTCTTGTTTTTAGATGATGATGCAATATTAAAAGTGAGAAAACAAAACTATTTAAGAAAATCACATGCTTTTCGACAACAGAAATTACTTTCAATGATTTGCAAAACAAAAAATGTAATTTGCATACAAATATAAACAAATAACAATTAGATATGAAAAGTCAAAACGTGTCCAGTTTAAGTGGTATGCAGATGGAAGTGTCCAACGCTTTTAGGAACCGCGTTTTCACATACAACTTTTGCTATTCTTTGCAATGTGCTTAAATCTCTACTTCCGTTTATATGCAGAATCAGAAGGTCGAGTTGAATAAGAGTCCTAGATTCGATTAAAGTTTTTTAGAGTGAGGGTTGAGTGTTCCATTTGAAGTTGAGTAGTGAATTTTCTTTCAAATGACCCAATTAGGAAAAATATCGACGTTCTAAGATTTAATAGCTTAAATTAGATATTTGTTCTTATAAGATATTATATACTATCCTGACATCTTAAAGTGGATGATATATTCCTTATTCTAGAGCTCCCAATTATACGGATAGTCAAACACACGGTTATCCGTGTATTTAGAATATCCGGATTTTGTGTGATTATAACAACCCGTGTATTTCAATTACACGGATAACAATAAGTTTACTTAACGTATTTATCAGTGTATTAAATATGTCCGTATTTTCATTATTTTTATTTTTTTAACGTAATTAAAACAACAGCGCCTCACCGCACCGCACATTCAAAATAGAATCCGTGTATTTAAGAGAATAATTACATGTGTTTTAAATAAACGGATAGTTTGTTGGGCTTTTTTAGTCATACGGACTCCGTGTATCCGTGTTCTTCACATACACGTACAGAATCGTGAGCTCTAATTCCTAATTTTATTTTAATAATAATAATTATTATGCTAATATTTCTTTTTAGTTAGATTTATTTAACAGTATTTATAAAAATAAATGAAAAAATTTGATTATGAAATCCCTATATTTCTTTCTATCATAAAAAAGATAACAGAGCGAAGTTGCACTCAGTTGACGCAATATGTGACTAAACTTCGTTTTTATCATTTTAATAACCTGTGAAATTAACATTAAAAATGAACCTGAGATGGTAACCTAGTTTTAAAAGAATTTGGTACCCTAAATAATGTACAACTGTTTCGCTCATA
The DNA here is from genome assembly GCA_905146935.1 of Scaeva pyrastri. Lineage (NCBI taxonomy): Eukaryota > Metazoa > Arthropoda > Insecta > Diptera > Syrphidae > Scaeva > Scaeva pyrastri. The sequence continues at coordinate 134,283,394 of LR989927.1, forward strand.
ATTACGACAATATATGTAGGACATTTTACATTTAAACCTGCCTTAAATTCGTTCAAGATCATTTTTGATTGTTATTTATAACATATAACATTTTCTAGGAACCGTCAATGTCCTAAAATAACGCATTCGTTAAGTGATGTCAACAAAACTTATTTAGTCTGTTGAAAGCGATAGTGTTTTACGATGCCGCCAAATAATACATTGAAATATGGTAAATTAAGATAAGTTAAGTTTCCCATGCAAGAGGTGTAACAAAGTTAAAAAATAATATAAGGCGCTTTTCTTTTAAGGTAAGAGCAGGCGACTGAGCTGTCAAAAAGATTTGTGTTTCTTATTTATCTGAGGCACAAAACAGAGCTTTTGTTAATGTGGTTCTTGTGGTTTAACAGTTCAGTGCTCCATAGTGTTCCTAAATAAATCGAGTTCTGTTCTGATTAAACTTTGCTCTTAACTTACTCGATGTGCTCAGCCTTAAGCTCAGTTCAAAAAGAAAATATGTATTCTACAATTTACAATAAATGTAGGTAAAGCTAAAGAAAATGTGCAAAACTTTGTTACACTTGTGGCAACGCTGATCTCGACCACTGCTGTCGAATGACTTCATTAAAGTGTACTAACATAGCAATTTTAATAACAAAATCTTAGATATATTTAAAAACAGAGACAAATTAAATTTAATTTAAATAACTTCGAGCATCTTGATTTGTGAAAAAAAGCTTCAAGTTCAACTTTTAAAATTATAAATAAGGTGACATTTTAATAAAATTATTGATAAAAAGTGTAAACAACCTTATAAATGAACTTAACAATTTAAGTTTACCTAGCAATAGTTGAATTCTAATATCTGAGCTGAGCCCTAAACCGGCGACGATTCTACTACTTATTTTCTCTCCTGCTCACTTATGGAGTTCATCAATTAAAGTACATACATCTGTTCCATGTGCTGACATAAACAAAAAAAAAACATTGGTTCAACTCCAACCACCACCACCCACTTCTAATAAATTTTCATTTAGATAAGTCGGTAAACGAAAAACTTAGAAAAGTTTATCAGATGATATTTCGCAAGTAGTGGTGCTGATAACATTCAGCCACGGCAACTTTAGCAAGTAGCAATCATATTAATAAAGATAGCAGCTTTACCTACATAAATTAATAATTTCTAGAGTTCATAAACAGCGGTCATTGTGTGAAAATTACTAGTATTTTGTAATTTATTAATACAAAAAGTATACAAATTTTATGTACACAGACTAAAAACTCAGGTTACAAAATAATTTTATTGTCATTAAGATTCACCAACAATGTAAGTACTTACAAAATATTTACAGAGTGCTTATGAACCTTAGGCTATAAGTCAAAGTGCAAAGAATTTACATTCACGAAATTAACATAGGGACAGAAGTTTGTCAGCTATATCTGTGTCCAATTGTGTGATTTAATCTTTTTTATAAAAAGCTTAACTGCACTATTACTAAGATTGCTGGCTCTCAAACACATGATTTATTTCGTTTAAAATAGAACATTGAAATGACGTTTTCTATTAAGAACAACATTATCTATGGAGGAGAAATCACCTCAAAAGTTACAAGCACTTACAGATCATTGGGTCACTTTTTGTTGGACCAAATTAAGAAGAATGAACATGTCGTCATGATGGTTGGTATTTGAGAATATATCTATGTACTTCACATTACCTATATATTTTATATGTATTTTCTTTGCTTCTACAGACGGATGCCTCAACCGGTCATGAGTACACACGCAAATATGTTTACGACCGAATAATTCGACTGGCGTATGTTCTCCAAAAACTAGGTGTGAAGGATGGCGATGTAATTGGAATTTGTGGGGAAAACTCTATAGACTATGCAGTTACATTGTTCGCTGCATTTGCTCTTGGTGCAACTGCAGCTCCTTTCAATGCGACCTATAGTGAACGTAAGTTGAAAAATGTAGGTGGTTTTAGATACCTACTTAACTCTGGTCTGATTTTATACAGGGGAACTGGAACATGCCACTAACCTGTCGAAGCCAAAGGTATTTTTCTGCTCTCGAAGTCCTTTGAATAAAGTTCTAGGCGTTGCTAAGAGGAATAAATATATCGAACATGTCATTGTGTTTGGTGATGTAAGTCCAAGTGCTGAGGCCACTGCATTGGAGGAATTGATTAAGAGTAAAAAAGTTGTATCCTATGCGGATTTTGAGGCACCTTCTGTTAACAAGAATGAAAATGTAGCGCTCATTGTTTGTTCTTCGGGCACAACCGGTATGCCAAAGGGAGTTCAACTAACACAAGCGAATATTCTGAGTACACTTGATGCTCAGTTGTAAGTTCATAATCATGTTTAAAGGATTCCTGTTGTTTATAGCCAAATAGTCTGGGAGTGTGCTTTAGTCACACTCTTCCTAAAATATTTCAAAATGCAAACAACAGGAATTTTTTTTTGGGAATCATTCTATTCTAAGTTATTTTTAAATAAAGTTTTCTCTTAATTTATATTATTATAAACTTGATCTAGTGAACCAGATGCAATATCGTTTTCCGATATTGCTGTGCTTAGTGTCATACCATGGTTCCATGCATTTGGCTGCATTACTCTTGTTCTGACGTCTTGCATGGACACAATGATGGTTTTCCTGCCTAAATTTGAAGAAAAGGTTTTTCTAGGAGCCATACAGGTATAAATAAATATTCTTTTTAAATTTTTCTTAACATGTTATTCTCTACTAATTTAAATATTTTGATCGAACTTATTCGTCTTAAGCTAAATGAAATATTTATACCTACATACATATGTATGTACATATGTATTAATGTATGTTATATTTTATATTTTTCAGAAATATAAGGTTGTTTTGGCGTTCATGGTGCCTCCATTAATGGTCTTCTTGGCTAAGCATCCGATTGTAGATCAATACGACTTGTCGTCGCTTTTAGTTCTAGTTTGTGGTGCTGCTCCATTGAGCAAAGAAACTGTAGATACTATTAAAGAAAGGTATATGCTTAATTTTAATACGTGTCGTTGCAGATTATAATTATAATTTTTTCTCATTCAGAATTGGCGTTCCTTTCATCAGGCAAGGGTACGGTTTAAGCGAGAGTACACTGGCTCTACTAGTACAAAGCGATACTCATTGCAAACCGGGAAGTGTGGGTGTTCTCAGACGTGGTGTCTATGCTAAAGTCTTGGATACAGAAACTGGTGCTACTCTGGGATCCAATCAACGTGGCGAGCTGTGTTTCAAAGGAGATTGCATAATGAAAGGTTACGTTGGAGATAAAAAGTCCACAGAAACCATTATCAAAGATGGCTGGCTACACACTGGCGATATTGGATACTTTGATGATGATTTTGAGTTCTTTATCGTTGACCGCATAAAGGAACTTATAAAATACAAGGCATTCCAGGTGCCACCAGCCGAAATTGAAGCACTACTTTTAACTAACCCAAAGATAAAGGACGCAGCCGTAATTGGCAAACCGGACGAAGCTTGCGGTGAGCTGCCAATAGCATTTGTTGTGAAACAACCAAATGTTCAGCTTACAGAAGATGAGGTTGTCAAATTTGTATCCGATAATGCGTCTCCGGCTAAAAAGCTGCGAGGTGGTGTACGTTTTGTTGATGAAATTCCAAAGAATCCCAGTGGGAAAATTTTACGTCGTGTCTTACGGGATATGCTTATGAAGCCAAAGTCTAAGTTGTAAAATTGAAAGTCAATATTATAAGAAATCATGTAACAGTTCAATGATTTTGAAACTAATTTTCTATTAAGACCGATACAAGTTTTTAATTCTATAAAGGAGAATGCTTATTAATAAAAATAGAAACAAAAAAAACATCAAAATGACTTCATTTATTAAAATTTAAATTGATAAAATGAATCTATCGGAACTGTTAAGTTGAAAGTACTAAAAAAATCTCTAAGTCCTAGTTTTTTAAATGTAATATATTGGAAAGAGATCTTTTTAAAGCATCTCTGTGAGTAAAAACAGCAAGATTTATTTATGTTAAATATTTAAAATGCAAATATCTTATAGAAACACCAAATACGCATTCTCTTTTTTTATCAAACTAAAATGCCATTTTATGAACAAACACAAATATTTTTTTTCAATAAAGATACATACATACGTAAAAGTATTCTAGAGCATTTCATTAATCTCTTCCTTTAAGGCTAACAACAATGTAAAAATACGTAAGTAAGCTAAAACCAACTTCGATACAGAGCTAATTGGTTTGAAAAAAATATAAAAACAAAACCCCTTAATACTTTAAGCAGATTTTAAGTCTATAAATAAACTACTACTTTTTTGTATGTATATTAATTTATTGTTTTACTCAAAGAGACTTTTAAAAACTTCGACTTGAGTTTTCTTGCTGCAATTGCGATTAACAATAAGGGGCACTTGATTTTCAATCATTGCTGCGACTAGCACCGATGATTTGACTATAGGGCCACCAACCAAGTGTAAGAATTTTGTGTCTCTCTTGTCTTTCGTATTAAATAGAATTCTTTGTGAAACAAAGTCAAGGTAATGGCTTACATTTCCCACTTCCATATACCGCGAATAAGCCGGTGAATACACTTGAATAGATGCCTTTAATGATTCACTGGCAGCCAGTAACGAAGGCTTGACAAATACTATCCTAAAATGCAAACCTAGTCCTTTGTAGAAGTCTACAGCCAGATTAAGAATATCGTCCATTTCCCGATCTGCTTCTTCTAGAGTAGAACTGGCAACGAGAGTTTGAACTGAATTGCATTGCGTTGCTGCATAAAGACCCATTTCGGTTGGAAGTTCTTCTTTAACTTTATATTTACGCCCTGTACCGAGTAATCGTAGTGGCAAAACTGATGGATACACAAAAAGCTTTGCCAAATACCCTAGGAAACTCTCATAAGAACCACCACCGGTCAGAAATGCTGAATTAAGGTGATGTCGTTGGTCCTCTTCGTGGACTCCGTGATACTCATTCGAAGATGTAAGGTTGGCTTCTATTAATACCTTTCTTGTAAAATCAGGATTTGTCATAGATACAAAGTCATTCCGTACGAAAAGATCTTTGCAGAGATGAGTGGAATCAAGTTCGAACTGAGCGGCATCGTCGAGCAAGTAGTAACAGTCTTTATCCACATAGTTAATCAAATCTGTTCGATTAAGATGTGATGATTTAGATGAGGTATTCGGAGGGGGTAGGCCATTTCTATATATAATTGCATCTTCGGTTCCTGGGGGACATTTTAAATGGAGCTCGTTGGGAAGGCATAGGAACTGCTGAACGAAATCGTCTTCTACTGGGTAGATACTCTCTTTCAGAGCTTTAAGTTCGTTTCTTATAGCAATACCATTGGCTTTTAGCTCATCAATTGATACCTTATCTGAAGCCTTAGCAGAATAATAATAAATATTAAAATAGATAATAATGAACCAATTTTACAACTCACCGTTTCCAATTCTTTGATTTTCTTGCTTATTTCTTCTCTGTTCCGTTCTAAATCAGCCTTTTTCTGTTGAAGGTCCAAAAAATGTTTGTATTTATTTTTCAGAGATTCAAGATCAGTATTCAAGCCACGTCGTAAGACGTTTTCTTTTAAAGTAGATAAATCATCCAATCGTTTTTGGAACTCCAAGTAGGGAGCAATAGGGGCATAGTTTTCTTTTGCTTTGTCACCCGTAAGGTAGAGTACTGATATGAATTTACGAAAGTTATTTGCATTTGCATTATTTCGAAGAGTAAATTTATGTAAACAAAACATTTCGTTGTTCACTTTTCAATTAAATGTTTAAACAATTAAAAACAAAATTCGAAGCCGGTAAACAAAATAGAGTACGACAAACTAAACAAGGAATACAACAATAGTAAACGAACAGCTGATAGATGACAGTTGTAACAGAATGATTTTTCTTAATGTAATGAGTGAATTCAGTCACAAAAAAAGAGATTTTTGCTACTCTTTAATTCAGTCCCAAAAAGTTTAGTTAGGATTAGTTATGAAACTTTTAGCTTAAGTTCGATTTTTTTTTCAGCTCAAAAATGTTTCTGGATCATATTTCTGACATATCATTAATCTTCTATTTCTTAGTGCTCATTTTTAGTGAGATAAATGAAGTCATTTTCTTCTCGATATTTTATCTCGTTCTCAATTCATAAAAACAGAAACAACAAAGTGAAGCAAGTGAGATTAATTTGGACATCCTTTTGCAAATACATTTTAGCAATCAGCATACTATAACTAACTGTTGATAAATAAATTGTAAAACATGTGTTTTTATTTATTTATTACTTAGATTTCTTTCTGTTTATTTTATGTTTTATAATGGCAAAAAATTTTATTTTGTACTGCAGAACAATATATATAACTTCAAACACTTTAATGAGCGATGCTCCGAAAAACAGTCCAGCTATTCCACCAACTGAAACTAAAAAAGAAATGATTTATGACTTTTTGCAACAACTACGAATGTGAAAAATTAAAAATCTTTTCTGAGCCTAATGGCTAATGAAACTTCTCACTTATGTTCATATTTTATGTTCTTACTTATTAGATCCAAACTATTTTTAGAAACTATTCGTACATATCGCTGAGTTGGAATGTCCATCATTTTTACCAAAATTTTACTCATCACAAAATCATCGTCGATTGCCCTTAAAAGTATTAATACTGATTAGTTAATTAAGAATAAGTAAAGTCAAACATTTTGGCTGTATCAATGTCTTACCCATCTCCGGCATTGTAAACGATATCATACTCTGGTTCCTCGCAGGAATTAATGCATTTGCACTCTTTTCTTTGCTCAAGTATCATATTATAACTCTCCGTAAGGCAAGAAAGGCCAAAATCATTGCAAACTGGACCATCTATAAAATCAAATGGTTGCCTAGATTAAAATTCAGACCATATTTTGACAAAAATTGTATTTCAACTAACCGTTTTCATCAGCAACTAAAAAGTGATTTGTACAATTACATACGTAGATGCTGAGATCACGCATACATTCAACAACGCATGTAGAATAGCTATAAAATCTGTATAGTTTAAAATCTGAAAGAAAATTTTCAATTATGTATGTATTTGAAAAATCTGTTATTGAAATTTGAATATGCTACATAATTTTAATACTAATAAACAACTTTAAAATAAAAGTCAAATTTAATTTTAACGCCGAGTGATAGTATAGGGTCGTGTAAACAAAGTGAAGTAAAAGAGATTTCTTAATTTCAAATGTAAAGAATCACCTTCTTGTATTTCATTATTAAAACGACAATGTCTTTTTTCCGAATCTAAAGTAAGCACACTTGCATCATTGTGAATTTCCATAACGTTGAACATTATTTCCTGGGACGTTCCCCAAAGTATTGTCTCTCTAAAAACTCCATCGGAAAAGAAGTACGGAATTTCCATGGGCGGATGTATATGAACTTGTACATCTCTGGACACAAAAAATTGCAAATTTCCTGGACCAGTTATTCTATTTGTATAGTATTTTGGTTTCCTAGATTTTCTATTAGAAGAAAAAGATAAATAATGTCAAAAATGAATTATGGTCATGACCTTAAAAAACATTGTATGGAATCGTAAAATAACAAATTTAAAATGAAAATTTTACTGAAAGGAAGTCAAAGTTAAGTTAAGTTTAGTAACGTATCTACATATCATATACATATGTATGTAATGTAAGTACCTTGCATGATTTGAGTTGAATGAGTAACATAACCCATACTCTGTGTTAATAGGCAAAAACTCGGAACAACAATCAAAGTCTGCACTGTGCCAGGAACATTCATCAAACAAATCTGTGCAATTTGTGCGGAACTAAAGATAATACATGATTGATGAAATGAAAGATTAAATGAAATTAAGTTGAATAATGTACGTATGACAACTCACTATTTCTAAAAGTTTATGAAAATCCGTTGGGCAATCTATAACTTCACATTCACTGCACGATGCACAAGTTCCACGGAAAAATAATACCTCAGCTAAATAGTCATCAATTTGTGCACTTCTATTCGTACCAAAATATCTTTCACTAATGTCCCAAATTCTTTCACCATTGTACAGCTCACACACTGTAACTGCGGGAAATGAAGTGTTCCAATCTAAACTGTAATAATAATTATAAACATATTAAATGTATGAACTTTAATTATTTAGCATGAATCAGAAAAAATAATTGAAGATTAAAACTGAGTTTATTCCTTATGTATGTGAGTATTTTATTAGTTATTTGACTTACATAACAGAATTCGATTTTAGGGTTATGGTTACAAAACTTTTGGTTTAAATAGTTAGACATTTGGATTAATCTATAAACAATTTCTAATTGCAACCACTTTTAAAAAAAGTACATTAAAAAAGTATTCCAAATGGTTAGTAAAACTGCAAACTTACTACAATGTATCCAGATTAAAAGTTACTGAGGATGTAAGAAAGCTTTTATATAATCCATATGAAATGTTCAAAAAGTAAGGAATTACAAAAAGCCCTGCTACAATAAATAGGACTCTGGAATATACAAAAGTTAATAAAAAAATACAATTTTAAACATTTGTGAATATTAACTTACAATGTTAGACATTTTTTAAAACTAATCATGCTCTATATTTTATTTCGTAAAAATGTTGTTCAATCTTATTAACATCGGAAGGTAACTTACTGCTATTACTCTCATTTAACACGTCTAAACCAAAAATATTCATATTCAATTAGGGGTTTCCATATCTATGTAAAAAAAAATTGTATAATTGCACTTCTTTGAGGTTGATTCGGATAGTTCTTTGTTAATGTTAAAAGGTTACCAATTGATTTTAAGGATAATGGAATACAAATGTATTGTTTGTGTAAATGTCATTTACTCATAGGCAGTAATGATTGTAATTCAAGCAATTATATTGGTTTAAATGGATTCATTGTAGTAGGCAAGACTTAGGGTGAATTTGATGTTACAAGTCAAATAGATATGGCATTGCGTGCTTAAAATTCTGTAACCTTTGTATTCGCATATGTATATTAAATTTTTGTTAAAATCTAACAATTCAGGTATTAATTAAAAAGGATTGAAAAAATAATGGTTCACGAACAAATTTTAATTTGTGTTATAGTTGCATTTGAGTTGTGAAGATAATAATAGAAGCAGCAAACAAAGTTTAAAGTTTAACAGTATGATAAATTTAAAAATACTGTAACTCCAGAATGCAAGAACAAGAATTGGATAATCTTTGTGTACCTAAAAATTAAGAAGAGGCAGAATAAAACACAAAAAAGGCATAAAAAGGAATTTAATTAAAAACTTTTTCCTAAAATCTGCCGAACGGTATATGAATGTCCGTTGAGGATATTTAAGTGGGTCCAAAGTACCAAATATTTTGTTTTTGGTTTTATGATCTTTCTTTCTTTCGAAGTCTAACACTCGCCGGTTTAAACCATGCGCTTGCATTTAATTGGGAAAGCATATAATCCTTTAACATGGAGCATGGTATAATTTTGATTTGCCTTATTTTTGAAGAAAAATGGACCAATGATTCAACCAGCCCGGGAACCATACCATACTGTCGTTTTAAATGGGGCTGCTCATCAGCCCAAGTATGGCAATTTTGTTTGTTGACGTGTCCACTGAGCCAGAAATGGGCTACATTACTGAACAAAATTTCGAGATAAAACGCCGAACTCACTCTGTGTAAAACGCGACGCATATTCAAATCGCCTGGCTTCAATTCTTGCACGAGTTGAATTTTGTTTGCTTTTACGCCGAGATCCTTACGTAAAATAAAAATCGAAGTTTTCGAATACGACAAGCCAAGCTGATGATGAGTAGGACGACGAATCAATTATGACTCAAATGGTATTGGAAATAGCGGTTTCAGTAGATCGATTATGCGCACCGTAAGTTCCTCAAATCGTGCGAAAAACATTTTTCATAGAACAGTGATTTTCCATACACAGTTTAGAGTTGAACAATTTCATTGATGTCTATAATGTTCTTCTCGCTAATAATTTTATTTTTAGAAGTCAGATAAAATACTTCTGAAAAATATTATCACAAAACTTCCTGCCAAGATCTAATAAATGTTTTGTATTGTTAAAGTAAATTAAAAACAAACCATTTCCGTTATTATTGAAAAGAAAAAAATATTAATCTGAAATGTGTCTATAGCAAGTGACTCAATTAAGTTTTTTAAAAATGTATTTCAAGGTAAAATACATGAATATAATATTTAAATAATAAACAAAACTATTTCTAAATAAATATTAACTTTAAAAGCTAACATTATATTAAGTAAATTGACGTTAATTAATTTCTTTTGCTTAAATATATCTTTTGTTGTTTTATTCAAATATTTTTATTTGCTTCATAAATAGAAAAAAAACTAAATTTATTTTGTATTAATTATTATTTTTGTCAGCATTCAACTTGTATTTTTGGAAAACGCTGATGCCAGTTTTCACATTTTGGCGTTGTAAACGTCGCTCTAGAAGAATTCACTTCATTTTCTGATGTTTTTCCGCTGCCTAGTAAATCAATTGTTCTTATGGTATAAGTTGTATTGAATTTAAGTTTTCCATATTCTATGTAATCTTTCTGCAATGTATTCTTTTATTTAGATAGTATTTAATAAAAGCTTTAATATTTTTTCAATTTGTGTAATTACCTTCGGTCGAATGGCTCCGTATTCGCGATTTTCACAATTAAATTCTCCAGCACAGATTTCGATTAATCTGAAGAGAAAAGAAAAACATTTACACTTTAAATATAAGCTTGTATGATCACTTATGTATATGTGAAAACTTTGGCAAAAATATTATATATAAAAGATAAAATCATAGTTGGTCACTTAGGCGAATACGTACTATTTTTTTCATACAATATTTTCAATAAATAATAATCTCACCTTCCTTTCTGATGCGGATGAAATCCAGATATTTGCACAATCATTCCGAACTTTTTACTTGGACGAAATTTTACATCATATTTGGACGAGTTCTTACTATGGCTTGTGGAATCCTCCAGCATATTATTGGTTGCATATGTGATTGTTTCTTTGGACGATTTGTGTGTGGAACACTGTAGTTTCCCATTTTGTACTAGTGGCATTGTAGTATTAAAAAGCAATGAGACCTTTTCTGATTTCAATCGTCGTCTGCCGCTAATTGATATGGCTTGTACTTGTATATAGTAACAAGAATCAACTTGGAGTCTTGTTATTTCGAATTGAGTTGCCTGTATTAATTAAGTTTATTCTAGCATTATAATGTTTTTAAATTGTAATTAAAAAACTTACATCTTTAACAAAGGTTTCATTTGCAATCAAAGAGTCATCATTGGATCGGACGTACAACGCCCAAATCACTCTGTATTTTTCTATTGGCAAGTCCGATTTGGCCGGGCACCATGCAACCTTTAGAGACATCAGGCCGTTCGGAAGTATTCTGGACGATAGCACTTTAAGATCTGGTGGTGACTTCGGTGGCTTTGGATCTGCACGAATATTCTCTACAATCAGAAGAATAGAGCACATATTTTCTAAGATGGTATAATACTTACGATTTGAAAGGGCAAATGGTTTTGATGGTTCGGTGTAGCCTCTAAAACCATTTGCATTGATTGCTGCGACTCGAAATTGGTACCATCTACCAGGCTTCAATTTAAAAGAAATTCCTGTTCTTCATTGTTAAAATAAAATTTGAAAGGTATTTTTTTGTTTTTAATTTCGAAAGCTCTACAAACCTTCTTGTCTTATTTTCTGATATTTCGGCAATTTTTTCAACCGATTGCCACTGCCAGTTGCCAAGCTTGCGAGCCGAGAAAAGACTTCCAACATGCTGCCTGGCTTCAACGTGATATGCGTACACGGAATTTGCAGATGCTTGAATGGTAACTTCACACACTCGTTGCCCTTTTGGCAGCTTGAACCCTATTATCTTCGGAATGGGTGGCAGTGTTGGATCTTTGTCAAGGCCAACTGCGTCCTGACACACAGGACCACAAGTGCTGGGACAACATTTTTGCGTCTCAGGACAGTCGAAGTCATATTGGCAGGCATCGATACATGCCCCTATATGATTTGATGAAATTATGCTAGGACATTTACCAGGACGTGGAGCCTTGGTCATTTCAGATCTACATTTTCTTTCGCAGTCCTTTGGAAATAGCAGATATTTTAAAATTCCATTGAAGATAAAATATTTAAATAACTTACGTATCGATTTTCGGTACTGGGCTTGAAACACTTTGCATAACATTGCACTTCAATTATTTTATCTTTAACATCGACAGCCCTATTTGGATGGATTCTTCTCTGATGTGATCCGTATATATCTTTTGTTCGCAAAATACTCACAGCTAGTAAAAGGCAAAAGAATTGTTTGGCTTCCAGCATTCCTTAAAAATGTAAAAGAGGCACATTTAGGACATTCAGTTTCAAAAAAAAATGCTAACTTAAGTTACTAGTCTGATTGATGAGTTGATAGAAAATGACTTTCCAACTCATACAACTTTTTTAAAATTTTTAAAAGTTGACTGGAATGGACAAGAATAGCTTCCCCAACTATCAAGTCAAATGCACTTGTGCCAAAATATCAATTGGTTATGTTTTTCTTTTTTTTTGTTTGTGCAATTGAAATTTGAACTCAATTCCAATTTTAAATTAATGCCTAGTTATTCCATGTAAAACCGATTAATGGTTTATAAGGTAAAGTCCGATATTGGAAATTAATGGCACCTGCGAAACTAAATTTGTTTTAAAAGAATGAATTTGATTGGACAGGAAAACTCACTAAGTCTCCTGAACTTATTGCCCATTATTATCGAAAGTAACTTAAAGTGATACGTGATACGATGGGCCTCATTCCTATTACTATACACTGATGAATTTAAAATCCAATTTAAATCTATACATTCATATTATATGTATTCATTTAATTTAATTTCAACATTAATTTACAAACGAATACATGAAAATCATAATTAAAATATAAATTTTAAGTATAGCAATGAAAATAACACAGGAAAATAGAAAAACCGTAAAACAAATTCGACGGAAAACAAAACGTTTAAAAGCTAAAAAGATACCAACAAAATCAATGGAAACACAAGTTAAAGGCAAACAAATTGATGACGAACTTCATGAAATACTGGAAAATCCACCTGATGGCATTCAAATTTATAGATCCTACAGATTGTATCGAAAGAAAACCAAATACGCAAATTTATTTATAAGTGGTAAATATCCTTCAAAACAAAGCAGTACCAGCATTCAATATGAGTTTAATCCAATTGTCAAAAAAGATAATAATTAAAACGAAAAATAAATGTTTGTATACATACTTACATTAACTTTTGAATCTAATGTTTGTACACAAAAATGTCAGAAAAAATTATATTGGATGTGTATGTAAGTTTCTTCTCTCTGTTCTGTTAAATGATATTTTTTGTATCGTTAAAGTTTGTTTAAATAATTTAACACGATTCTTATTAAAAACAAATATTTAATATTTTCAACAATATATGGGAATATAGAACTACTTTTGAAATTCCTGAAGGCAATAAACATAAATAAAGTCTGGCGCATTTGCACGGCCGCATATTATAGCATAAACGTGTCAAGTTGAACAAAAATTTTAAGCAATAAATTACAAATGATATCTTTTGCAACATTTTATCAATATTTCCATTATCCATAAAAAAGAATAATTGCTCCATAATATTTGAAATATTTATAATCTTATAGTTATGAGTTTATGACTAACACTACACGTCTTTATGAAGTGATGAGTTTTCATGATCGCTTCAACTGGCTGCTAGATAAGAATAAGAATCTAATGTGAAAATAAGTTTTTATAGAAGGAACTACTATTGAAGGAATTGAATAAAAAACTATGAAATTTGAAACATGGAAAGGGTGTGAATGTGGCTAAGTGATGTTATGATCAATTTGAATCTAAAATTAAATTTCTTATAGCCATATTCAACCTTTATTCCACGAGCTTTCTAAACAATGGAATAAGAGTTAGTCCAAAGAATAATAATTCCCATTAATAAAAATCAAAATATTTGTGGAATAGTAAAAAACCCTTCAAAAATCTACTACAATCGCTTGCCAGTTCTTAACTTAAAATTTTGTTGTTTTCTGTGTTCTTATCGAGTGAAAATAAAATAGAAGATTTTTGGTTTTTGCACTGGTGAACACTGTAGGATTTAAAAACAGAAACAATGTTTTCTCCTTTAATATTTTCGATCAAATTGTTTTTGAAGTTAAAAATCGAAAGGTGTCGAATTTCAGCCCACCTCTCTTACTTCCATTTAGGTCAGTTTCAACAAGTGCTATGAGTTTCCTCAAGTTTTCCTTGGAAAACCTATATTTCTTCTTGAAATCCTCCTCACTTAACACCAAACCAAGTTTAACTTAATTTTCTTTTTCTTGGTTTTTCAGCTATATTGTCTAATAATTGGTAATTGTTGAAAAAGTCAATGAATCAATAAGCCATCGATATATTATACAGTGATGGCCAAAACTAAAGCACGAGTATTTATCACTTTATAAACATCCGAATAAAAAGTGAAAACACAAATGATATTTTTATAATTTATTTTTTTCTTATTTGAAAAATATTGTTCTATATTTTACAACTTTAAATTTGATTTTAAATGTTAACATATTTAAGAAAAATTAAAAAAGTTAAGAACTCATCAAAAAGTAGCTGGACAAAACTAAAGCACATGCACTCTATTACTGTCTACAGTTATCAAGTTTTACAACTTACTTTTGAAATGCTACTATCTTCACTTGATATTGAGTCAAGCATATTCTAAGGAATAAATAAAAAGTTTATGGTGGATCTTTAATGGTGCTAAGGGTCACAATTTAAAATTTTAATAAAAAATCGTAAAATGGCGTGGAATAAATATTCAAATGAACTTAAAGTAAAAATAGTAATTAGCTTTTAAAACGGTGAATCGATAACATTTATTGGCGAAAAATATGTTATCAGCCATACAGTCATTTCTCAAATACTAACTCATACGGTACACCTCAAAAAACCAAGTCGCAATGTGACAAACGATTAATGAGGTTAATAAAAAATGACCCTTATATTTCCTCAAAAAGAATTAGACTTTAAAATGTCGTCAAGAACGATCCAGCGGAGAGTGGGTAGTAGCCGCTGGAATCTTGTAGTGCCGCAAAAAAGCAATTTTTTCCCTAAAGAATAGACGTGCAAACTTTATTGTTTGGGGATGTTTTTCCAGCGAAGGAATTGGGCCAATTCATAAAATTAATCGTATAATGGATCATTTCATGTACAAGTAAATCCTTGAAAACATCATGCTTGGAGAACATACCGTTGCGATGGATCTTTCAGCATGACAACGATCTGAATCATACCGCTAAATGGGTTGAAGGATTGGCTTAATGAAGGCAATATTAAACTTATGAAGTGGCTAGCGCAATCCCCTTATCTAAACCCCAAATAGAATCTATGAGAAATTGTAGATCAGAGGATTGATCAAACAAAATGTGACAGTTTGACTTCACTGCTCCAACAAGTTCAAACTGCCTGGGAAAACATCCCCATGAACATAATTGACAATCTAATTACCTCAATGCTTTGTCGATATGATGCAGTCATCAAAAATAATGGCTATGCCATTAAATATTAACATTACCGCTTTTTTTTTTACTTACTTTGTACATAAAAGCAAAAATATGCTTTAGTTTTGTCCAGCTACTTTTTGATGAGTTTTTAACTTTTTTAATTTTTCTTAAATATGTTAACATTTAAAATCAAATTTAAAGTTGTAAAATATAGAACAATATTTTTCAAATAAGAAAAAAATAAATTATAAAAATATCATTTGTGTTTTCACTTTTTATTCGGATGTTTATAAAGTGATAATTTTTCGTGCTTTAGTTTTGGCCATCACTGTATATGACAAACATATCAGTAAACGTCAACTTTCAGACAGTTTGTTTTATTATTAACAATTTTGACTTAGTCCATGTAATAAAGCCTAATCCTTCGTTATTCCACGTTTATTAATTTGGGTGTTAATGACTTTTAACTCTGTGTTCTAGTTCATTTAATATTTTTGTCTTTTGTTAATTTATTTACTACCTCATAATTTAGACAGCATTCATTAATTTCTGCAATTGATCTCCAGAGCGACAAAACCTACAACACTTAGGAGAACGGCTTAAGTCATATATGTATGTATGTACATATGTTAAACCGTGTGCGAATCAAATTCATTAAACACATCAATTTTCTTTGTGTTTAAAATCTCATTGAATATCTAATAACAAATGCGATGACTCAAATGCATAAGTCAATTTATCCTTTTTAAATTTTATACATCCTGTTCTCACCAATGTCAAATAAATTTCACCTAATTTTAGAATATATGTACATATGTATGCATATGTACATGGCATATTTTATATTTAGCACTCTTTTTTCATAAAATAAAAGTCACGTCAAAACTGACAAAGAAAACAAAAGTTCAACAAATGTAGTCATACGGTGTCATTTTTAATAATGACATACAGAGCACAGAAGTTTGTTGACACAATCCAACAAAATTATGCATAAAGCATTTTGACGGAAAACACTGCCTGCACTTGACCTACATAAACAATTGGCGTTATATGCACCCAAGTCCCATAAGTGTCGCATGAAGAGTCACGTTCTTATCGAAATTAATTTAATGATGCACATAAAGTGTAAAAGTGCGACTGCACTTCATTGCGGAGCACTTATCTATTTACGTTTGAAAAACACACGTAGTGAACATCCTCATTAAAAAAAAGTTGATAATTATAGAAACTAATACTCTCTGCCTCATCTCTGCTACACACACCGCACCGACCGACCGCGACGATCCACACTGCGCGCCGCCACCGCCGCCGCACAGTGGCGCCCTTTGTATGGAGAAGTGGAAATAATTCAATAATTCCTGAACCACTCAACCGATTTCAATGAAATTTTCAAGTAAGACAAAGAATGTCGTTAGTAATCGACTTCAGTAATTTCTACCTACCGTTACGCTCTACAGTGGACAAAAATTGCTTTTTTTTGGAAAAAAAAATTAAAAAAAATTGTTTTATGCGGAAATTTATTGAATTCAACAAAAAATAGCGTAAATTACTCTTTGCAATTTTAGCCAAAATTGAAATGATTTAAGAAAATACGATTATTGATAAGAATTGATTCTTAAACTACCTTTACATACATACATTGTACATATTATATACATATACATATGTATGTATATGTACATACATGGATGTGTGGATATATTATTTAAAAAAAAATTATTTATTCGCATTATCAGACACCAATGGCCATTTTTGAGGTTTAAGAGAATTATTGTAAAATTTGCCGAGTATAGAAATTAAAAAATCGGGCAAGAGTACGGCATTTTTTACTTTTCGGAAAAACTATAACACATAAATTGATAAAGTTTTCAGTGTTTAATTAAGAATTATTAAGAGCAACGAATTCTTAATCCAAAAATTTGTGCATTTCATTAAAATTTTGAAAAATCACACTTCGAACTACATATTTTTTAAACTTTGTTTTATTTATTTATTTAATTTAGTTACTCAATTTTAAAATTTAAATCCTTTTAATAACCAAGCATTACAATGATCAATAAACCAATTTAAAATAAAAAAATGATAATTATACAATAAATAAAAAAATATAAGAAATTACCAAATTTTAATTACAACAATTAGTAAAATTTTAACTTTATATTTATTTTTTTCGAAAACTATGACTTTATTTGACTTAATTTAAAAACATTCTGATAGAACAGACTGTTAGCTTTTAAAAAAAAAATACAATTCTTAATTTTAAATGTTACCGTTATTTAAAACAAAAATCTTTTTAAATTAAAGTATTTTAAATTTAAACTGCCCCTCCCGTCTAAACGGGGGGAGATAGAGCCCCTTCCATAGTGAAAAATGCTTCTTAAGAACTGTTTTATAGAAACCCGTTATAAAATCTTATCGGCTTATTTATCCTAGTCTGCTCAAAGACAGTAACAGTATTTTTGTTTTGTTTTAAACGTAACACTTCTTTACTTAAAATTGGTCTGGAAGGCGCATCCGGACGGTTCCGGATACGATTTTTGCAGCAAATTGTAGCTAAGAGTCTACACTATTTTTCTATATAAAAAAGACAACATCGGCAAATGGCGATAAAACTCAAAACATTATGAGAAGAAAAATATAACACAAAAATTGATTTTTTGTTGTTCATACCAAGTACTGTTATCACCGACCAATTTTTTATTTTTTTTAAGTTTTTCTACAGATTTATTAAAAAAAAATTATTCCAATTGGATCTGATTTCAGCTGTTGCGGATCGTTTAAAAATGAACCAATTTTCATACATATTTATGAATTTTCGACTTTAAGCTTAAAATTCTCAGGTAAACTAGTACTTATTTCAAAAAAAGTTATAACATATCATTCTTACAACTAATTAACTATAAGAATCCATTATCAGATCTTAAAAAACACCACTTTCAGAAAATTACTTATTTCCATGTTTGCCCCACTGTGCGCCGGCCGCCGGCAACAAGCGTTGTCAATTCGCAATCAGCAATCCGTTCTACGCAGCCATGTGAATACACCATCACCAACTAAACAAACGAAAACGAGTCATCGTGCTCTCCGCATTGGGATTGGGATTCCTAACAAGAAAACATCCTACAAAGAATGTGCAACATTTTTCGTGTTTTTTTGTATTTTGTATTTTTTTTTGCCGGCGCAGCGATATAAATGTAAAACGTACTCGTACACATACAAACATGCAAAGGTGCTATAAAGTCAAGCAATGCATTCGTTAAAAAAAAAAACAAATGGATATAAAAGTTATTACATAAATCAAGTTTAATAGTACGCCGCGCCGGATGATAGGGAAGACGAAATTAGTTGACCCCGAAAACTCAAATATACGCGTTGTAGATATTTGAAAGAGCATTCGATTTAGCTTAAAGATTTGTTTTTGAACCTTAAGAATTATCTATGTGGGGGTTTAGGTACTCTTTAAGTTTTAAAGTTCATATTCCTATAAGTACATATGTATATATGTATGTATGAATATGTAAATATGTTCATATGTATATCAATAACCCAGGTATTCGTTGGTGGTTGATAAAAATCTTCCAATTAAATGTTTGCAAATCGATCAATTTTTTTTTAAATTAAGAAAGAACTGCGTTTTATATGACATTTTGAATTCTTTCTACCCTAAAATCAATGTGATTAACCCCTTAAGATATAGGTTGTGATAAGTAACAGCATTTCCAGATTCTATTTTTAAAGATAAAGAATTATGGCCCACGTGTGGATTATGCACATCAGTATAGCATTTGACAGTGATTGGTCTGTTGACAAAGTATTTCGAACGCTTGATATTGCTTCATTATTTGTGATATTAGAATTAAAAAAAAAAATCATGGTGTGTACTGTTAAGCTTTCAAAAACATAATGTTTTCAGGGTGGAGCAAATTTAGAACCAGGTGGACCATAATACCTGTGGTGCCAGCACGTAATGTAATTAAGGACCAAATTCCAATATAAGTTGAAATACTGTTAAAACGAACATTTATCAATTAAATATACATACATATATACATACATAAGTTCCTGGCAAGGGTAAGCCATATTTTGTATTTCTCCTGACTAAAGGGAATTGGCATGTATAAATAGATTGAATTAAGTTTTTTCAACTTATAATCTATTTTAATGTACATTTACACAACTTACAACAAATTAAGACAAAAAAAAAAACAATTTAAAAAATACTTTCCTGCTTGGAAAAATATGAGAATCTTAAATCTATACGGATAACTGATATGAATGGTAAAACTATCTGCATTAGTGTATTGTTTGAAATTACTGAAATCAGTTTCTTTAAATACTTATGTACATTATTTAATCTTTTAAGCTAAAACACAATAATGTACAAATTGGACACGGGTGTTGAACTAAATCTAAAGGTTGATATCCAAAATGATCTGGATAATTCGGATATTTGATCCTTGATTAAGATCTGTTTTATATACCCGATATCTGACATGTGTTTTGTGAGCAATCAGCACTTACTATTGTAGTCACAACGTATTCAAAATTCAACTTCCTTTGTGAATGCAAAACTGCACTACAAAGTTAGTCAATCTCAAATTGTATAATATTAATGACATACATATTATGTGAACATGAATTAAGAAATATTTGTTTTTTGATAACCTTTTTTTTTATTTTAAAATAATTCAAATCAAATATATGTAAGTTATACTATGATTTGGAAGAATATAAAGTAATAAATAGGCATTTCAATTTAATTGTGATCAATTTATAGTGATATAAAAAATTAAAATTGTATTTTCATTTCACAGCTGAGTGCGAAATGTCAAAATCATTATCCACTAACTGTGAGGTGAAATTTCCGCTCAATTCCTAGTTGTATTTATCTAATCAGTTTGAGTAGACTATACGTAGTCACTACATTAGTGAATGCGCTTAATGCCTTTTTTTCATAAAATAGTTGATTTTTTCATAGTCTAATTTTATTCCTGCAACTCGTCTACATTTGTATACAATTTTTTTCTTGTTTGCCGAGCTCTATACAAGAGTTATACTACAATAATTAAAATATATCAAATAAAATAATTTTATGAGAACACACTTTGTGATTGAATATACAAAAACTTGATCACAAGAAATGCAACATTTTAGATTTTCAAAATCTAATGTATGTATGTCTTAACAAAATTTTGAATTTCAAAATGATCAATGTTTCTTACCATGAAGTCTCTTTATGGCCTGTTTTTTGTTACTGTTTAAAAAATTAATACATATCATATTAAAACACTGGTCTCTTGTACTGATGTTACCTTAAAGAGAACAATCGAAGTTCTAACTGCCATTTAATATTTTATTTACAAAAGTCTCTGTGAAATATGTAGATGTATGTAGGTTTTTTACTGCCAGAACAATTTGAAAAAAAAAAGTTTTTCTAAACCGATGTTTTTGTAACTAAAATAATAACACTTCTTCTATATCTAAAGCTCGAATTAAATCATTATGATTCACTTGAAACCAAATAAAATAAATTATTTAAATTGATACCTAGACATAAAAGTTCAATCTAATCTACAATGTTCACCAACATTTTATGAAATACCCTTTACCAGTATACAACTCCTTCTTTATTCAACTCGAACCACTGTAAATTGAAGTAGATGAACATACGTATCGCCACTTAACCAAAACCAAAACAAAACAAGTCAAAAAAAAGAAAATAAATACAATAAACGAAATAAAAAAAAAAACCAATATGCTCGAATCTTAATTGCGCTACCAGATAAAATCTAGAAATGAATAAAATAAAAAGAATCATTTCGAATCGGAATCACTGTGAACCGCAATTTAAACTTAATATATGCATTCAACCCGAACAAGGCTCAAAAGAGAACTCATCAGCAAAAGGAATGCTGAATGGTATTCGCCAGACCTGGCGCCGTCCCCGTATGTGATGCTAACTATATAGGTAACTCTTGGTCTCTGGAATTTAGGTCGAAAAAAGATTTCCTTAAGGGATTCTTCCTCGGATACGCGTCCCATTGCATCTTAACCGTCATCGCGTTGCGAACATCACAAGAGTATCGATGGGTTTGCTATTTTATTTAAACTACAACAATTTACTTGCAACATACCTAAAGGCAAATGAAGATTCCTCGGCGTTCACAAATTGATCTGATAATGGCACACACTCCCGAAATCACATTATATTGGTCGGAAAGAACTTCGTGATTCAAATGCTTAAAATTTCACCACAAAATAAAACTACAAAAACAAAAAACGAAACCAAAAAAAAAAAACAAATGAAAAACAAAACGCACACAGATCAACGACAACGAAATGCAAATCAACCAAATTTATTCAATTCACGCACTCGAAAAGCGTTCCCCGCGAATATTGGCAACTAACTTTCCGGAGTAACAAATCAATTTGAATGCAATTTAGGTTTCGTGAGAATAGCAAGAGTTGGCGTTTACTTTTACGTTTACGTTTACGTTTGCCGTGTCGTTTGCTTGTCGGTTGTCGGTTGTCGCAGAAGCGCAGTACTTGCCGAGCCAGCCGTATTCGACGATTTGTTGCACTCGACTGAGTGATTCAGAAATTCAGATTGCCCATGCCATATATTGACACACTATTTAGTATCGGTGGTATGTCACACAGAGAAGTGGCAGCAGCGCAGCACTTTTCAGCACTTTGCTGTCAGAACCAGCAGTGGCAGATAATAGACCGGATGGGATTCGTATGCTCGTATGTTCTGCAGCCAATGAAGATGATGATGATGATGATGATGTTGGTGGACCAGGCCGATATGCACGGTAACCATAACCATAAGACTTCTTGTTTGGTTTTAACTTTTAACCAAAAGCCAGTAGTCAGTAGTCGAATGGATGTCGAAGCCGATGCCGATGCCGATGTCGATGCGATGCGAATGCGATGAACCAACAACCGCCAACCAACCGACCAGCTACTAATTCAGCACTGCAAAAGCAAATCAGCTCTCAGTCCTTGTGCCGTAATCTTCAGGGAAGAACTAAAGTTGCGTAAAGAGAAATGCCCCTTGCGGGCAAACAACATACTGAATTAACAGCAGGAGCCGGCCATTGGGCCGGCCGGCGCGGTCGCGGTCAGGTTCCTCAACTTCTGTGCTGTGCCTGTGCCTGTGGCTGGTCGCTGGTGGCTCACTCTCTGTTGTTGAGTCATTTATGCTAGATGGTGTTTTATTTTATTCTTATTTTTCTTTTCTCATTTCTGTTTAACCTTTATAGGGTAAGCAAGAAAGCAAGCGACACAAAAATGTTGTGTTGCAAGAAAAAATCAAAGTAATAAAAAAAAAAACACAAAATTCAAAAAGTGAAGTGAATTAGTTGAAATTCTACATACTGAGGATGAGAAGTTTGAGCTGAACACAGGCAGGGTTCTAATAGCGACAGAATTTACTTACATACATATAATTATGATAGATTTCAATTCAAAATAATTACTAGATATAATTTATATTTAGGGTGCGTTATGCACAGTCTGAAGAAATAGTAACAGTTACAGCGTAATTGACATGATAAAATATGGAGATGGAGGGCACAAAACTCATGTCAAAACAGTTCATGGATTCTACTAGTCTTTCGTTTAATTATTATCATCGTAATAACCGAGCAATGTGTGTATCTCCTGCGTATCGCATTTCTTAAGATACTTCATACCATGTATGTAATACCAGTTCAGGAGACTCAAAGTCCAGAGAGAGAGAGAAAAATAAGCTTACAAATAAATATTTGTCATTCTGTGCATAGCTATGTTTACTACATTTAAAACCAAACTATGTCCTTATTAATAAGTTATAATTTCTTTTGAATAATATCAACAATGGTATCTGTATCTCAACATATTTTAAGTACTTGAGTATTTGTGGGTTTCCTTGAAGACCAGGTTAGAGTTGTTTTTTTTTTTCAAATAAGTCATCATTAGATAGCCGATTGAAAAAGTGATTTAAATAGCGATACAAAAAATATTTAAAAATGTATGTTTCTTTTGTCTGCATTTTTCTAACAGTAAAGCATTTATTGAACATATTTCCCGAGAAAGGTCAAAATTCCATGGCGTTCCACTATTATTATTTATTATTTTAGCACTGAATTTCATGAACAAATGTGTATGAGAAATTTTATATTCCTAGTCCGTTTGTTCTTTCCACAAACATCTTTTCGAGTTATCCTTACATTGATTTCTTTCTAGAGTTAACTAATCTCGATTAACCTCACAAATGAAAAACTCAGCCTTAGCCTTTCTTTATTGAATTATTTTCTGTGAATATAAATCTATGGTTTAAATAAATATAAATGCTTAACAAAAAAAAAAACTCAATAGAATTTTACTTACTTACAACAAAATAATAAATAGAAAAGGTTCCACATACGCCGTGTTAAACCTTCTATTACTTTATTTAAAACTACAAAACTCGTCGCAATAAATGTAAAAAAATATTTGGTATCTATTTATCCTTTATTATCCATCTAGAATTAAACAGAATCTCAGCTCTGAATAGTGAATACCCAGCATCATAAATTTATTGATAATAAAATATTTAGACTTTCTTCTTACAAACATTGTAGTTGGCTGTCATAACAAACGACTGATTGTTTAAATAACTTTCTAGTGCAAAAACGATAAATTGAACAATAGAAGCTCCAAAATGTAGCTCTTCTTTGTGTCTTCCTCAGTTCGTATGTGCGTATCTTTTTATATCCATATGTACTTTAAATCTTTTTTTTATTCTTTGTCTTGCATACCGCGACCCAATATCTTGATTTTATTTTAATTTACTTTTTTTATTATTTTTTTATTTTTTATTATGTTTTACTTTTTATTTTCTTTGGATTTTTTAAAAATTTTTTTTTTTTTTGTTAGTGTACGTTTTGTTCGTAATTGCTCCTTGTTGGTGTTGTGTTGTACGAAATAAAATTCCAATCGTTTAGGTTAACACCGCATCAGGAATATAGATAAATACACCATTATCTGCATCTATGGATGAGTATACAGGATACAGTGTGTTCTTGCGTGCGATGTTCTTTGATATTGCAGTCAGCACCATCGAACACCATCGTCTTGTCTTAGTCCCGTCCAACAGAAGCAACAGAGTACCAAAACTTAAAGATGCAGAGAGTGTTCACAGCACTCATTAAACAGGAGCGGCATGCCGCATCATGGTTCTTGTAGTTGATCAGTTAATGTTGAAAATGTGGAAATATAAAAAATAAATACTAAATTTCATTTCCTTAAAAATTCAATTTCCTTTAACAAGTCTACTAAAAAATAAGCAATTGATTTTTTTTTACGAATTTTTTATAATAATCATAATCATAACTTTACTAGATTTCTTTCTTTCATTTCTATCTATGAAATAATAACACGTCATCATAGTTAATTCACCAATACATTTGTCGTTTGTTAATAAGAGGCTAAATTGGAAAACTGATGAATTAAAAATGAAACAGTTTAAAATCGAAATTCTTGTGAATGTGTACCTAACTTTCAAAGAATATACATAACCCTTAAAACCTTTTTTATTTTTTCCGGGATGAATCTTTATTTATCTCTTTTCGTTAGTTCCTAAATCAAAAGTAAGGCGCTTTATTTAAGGATAGGTTTTGAGGTAACTGGCATTGCGGGATATCTTTTTGTTCTTGTCCTCAATCATTTTTAAGTCAGATTTAACAATTTTTTTATAAAAAAAACAAGGCCCTACTTTGCAATTACTCTAGAATTTAATCGACGTATTGTATAAATATCAAAAAAAAAACACAACCTTACATCCCAAACTATAAACGATTACACATCGATACTACGTGATCGGCACCAAATGGAGAATAATTATTATAATTCTTAATCTTTCAAATACGCGCCTAGATAATCGTTCTTTTTGTTTTGCATAATCAACTCACAGCTCGACAGGTCTGGCCTGACCGTAGATGCATGAAGGATGAATATAAGAAGCATGAGTGTTGCAGTGCAAGTGCAGTTCCAATTGATTACCATACAATTCGCAAGAAAGCATGGAGATTATCTAATTACGTTACACATCTTTGTTTATGGAACTCGAAGTGCGTAGCGCAGTTATCGAGGAATTCACTGGAAAAAGTAGGTACATATGTACGTATGTATATTTATGGAGATACTATATACTCGACGATAGGTGCTCCTATAAAAATCGATCACAAACTAATTGGAGCTAATTTGGAGCTAAGCTCTTAAGGAGAATTGGGTAGCTTGTGTACGATATTTGCTAATCGCATCATATTGACCGCACTTGCAGACACAGAGACAGGGGCCGGTACGACTCGACTCAGTGAATGACTGACTGGCTTCGCTCCGGGCACTGGGGTAACATCGATTTCGGGTCATTGCTATTTTGATGGAAATTCGAACTGGCGCTGGCGTTGTTGTTGTTACTGCTGGCTCCACTGGCTGTGCTGGCTGACGCCTAACGAGAACGACCGACAGTGACAGACATGGTGGAGCACGGGGGTAGTATGCGGTCGTAGTATTGATGGCATGTGGTGTCCATCAACACTAAGTGAATGAGAATATGGATAGAAAATAAACCATAGTGCGATTAATTCCTCGTTGTATCGTTATAATATACTTAAATATCATTTTTGGTGCACACGTTTTTGAGCTTCTTTTGATTGTTTCGATTTTGTTTTATTGTGTCGCTTCGTTATTTAATTCAAATGACCTGAAAGATATTTTGCTTCAAAGTTCATTGTTTTTCTAATTTTGTTGCAAATATGTATACATATGTACCTGCATTTGAGAAGGACAAAGTAAAATTTTTCTATACGATTATATCACATAAATTGATATACCTACATAATACATACATAATGTATGTACATATGTATGGATGGACACAGCAGTATTTGTGATATATAGGAATTAAAAAAATAAATTTAAATTTAAATGGAATTCAGTATGCGACAATGGTAACATAAATGGCTTAGAGTGGGATAAAATTAATACCTTTGACATATTAATTACATCATAACACCTCTATACGAACAGAAGTCTTCACTGGGAATTTGTTACTTGGGGTTTTTTCCTGTTATTTCGTGTTATTGGAGATTTTTGACAAATCATAGGTACTCACTACTGAACTTTTTAAAAATATCACCAGAGGTCGTCCAGATACACATACATACATATGTACCTATAGATAAACATACATTTACATAGGGATATTTAAATATGTACACACATATGTACATATATGGGATACAAATGAACCAATTGAATATACATACATTTATGTACTCTATAGCTTTTATTACACAAAAACTTATACAGCTTAGGGAAACTAGTCTTTGGATAAAACTTAGATCGTTGAACGCTCCTGGTACATATCTATGTATATACATATATACTCATATTTTCAACAAAAAAAATGTCCAGTCAATGCATTTGAGCATTTTGTTTTATTGTAAAAGAAATTTATTTTAATATTTTCTTTGGCCATAAATATTTACCCTTATTTATATAGAAGTAAACTCAACTGATTTTTAACCACTTTAAATTCGTAATATTTGAAAAGCTAGTTGAGGATATGCACCTCACTTAATTTAAACTCTTCAGCATAAGTTATTCTTGAGATAAATTCCTTCAACTGCGTTGGACTGCCTGACTGATAGATCATAAAATTCACAAAGCACTTTCTGATATCGTACAACCTTGCACAAACTGTACACAAAGTAAAATTTCCAACGAATTTAAATAAGAATGGAACACTTCTGAGTTCTGATTCTTAAAAATAATAAAATTTAAAAAAATTTTAGGTTTCGGAATTTTGTTTGGCTTAAAAGCTATGATTTTCTTTTAAGGGGACGTGATTGTAGAAAGATAAATATTATATAATGTATGTATAGTATAGTAACCTTCTGTCATTACTTTTCATGGGACTGATGGATTTTCTATATATAAAAGAACTTCGCTCTACGTTTTACATTTGTATTTTAGTCGGATTAATGTAAAGTTAGAGTCATCAAGATTATTTATAATGCCCAAGTTGCCTGTGAATAGTTGTAGAAACATTAATGGAGGATTGGCCGGGGCTTAAAATTTAAATAATAACATTTTTTTTATAAAATGATCAAACTGTAGTTAAACTTCGGTGATTTATAAAATTTTTAACCAAAAACTAATTATTTTTCAATTAATTATATAATAAAATGCTTCAAAGTATCTAGATTTCCTAATTACTTTTTTAATTTAAGTGCTGAAAATTCGACAAGAAAATGTCAAAATCATTTAAATATTCTTAAATGATGCTATACAATGTACGAGTAAGCACAACATCATTCGATTTATTTTTAATGTTTGCTGTTCAAAAGTTTTATTTTTTCAAAAAAAAAAAAAAAATATAATTTCTTTAGTGTCTATAAAGGTCTCATAAAGGTTCTAATGTTTGTGTTGGTTGTTACTTTTTATACAGTAAAATATTAATAATAAAATAAACCCTATCACATATTTATACAATCTTGTGTGCATTTTATAAGTTTTATTAAATGCAAATATGTACATTAATCTCTCTATTGTCATTTTATAAAGTTATATAAATTGGAATTTTAAAACAGATTAAATTTTTATCTTTATCGTCACCAGCTTCCCACACCATTGAACCTCGCATCTGCAATTTTTTAAATAGTTATATGCTTAAATAATATTTTAAGTTTCTCAAAACATACCACTGGCAATGAGCTATTGACATAAACCGATGCCCAATATGATTTCCCCTCTGCGTTGTTGGTTATACATTCATCCTGTCCATCACATGGATCTGGACTTATAGTTGCTGCGGTCTTAATAGCATTGAATACCCATCTAACGCTGTGCTTTAAAAATTGAGTATTACTATCTGGACAGATAGAGTAATAAAGAAAAATCATGTAATAAATTACACCAATATATTATATGTAACAGCATAATACAAAAAATAATAGTTAAATTTTATAGCTTTGCAATAAATTAACATAATTATAAAAAAATACGTTTTGTACATAGACTTTAACTTATTCAATGAGGGAGAAACTCTAAGGCCAGCTGCCCACGTTTCTGACAACAAACCTTTTACCACTTTTTTATAATAATGTTATAAAAACTGAAAAAAATGTAAAATACTTTGTACAACATACCTACAAATATAGGTGTGTTTTTTTGGAAATGCTATCCCTAGTGAAGTGGGATTACCCATAAATACCTTTATTCGCAGTGGTGTGATTTTTCAATTTAAAATTTGGTACTGCCTAGTTGTCAAATATTTAATTTAAGTTTTACAAGATGATATGGTATAAAATATCAAAAAAGTTTATTTATCTTAGTTAATTAATGTTATTATTCTTATGGTTTTGAATCAAAAGTTGATTTGTGTATTTTTTGTGACGCGAATATCAAAACAAAAGTCAAGGGGTCTGTTCACAGACTTTGGTTGGTTTTGGATTTATACTAAGTAATTTTTTCTTGAAGACGAACGCCAAAAATTCGATGTTACAGTGAAAGGTACACCTGGCACAATTAGTTTACAAACGATAGATGCAAGAGTACCCACGTTAAAGGAATCCAATGCTCTATATTATGAATATAAGAAACCACGTTTCTGTAGCAACGACAAAAGTGATCAAAGCTTATGAGATTTCATGTGAAAAGTAAAAATCAAAAATCGTAAACATCGTCGCTGCCTCTGCAATAGTGTTTAGTACAAAAAAAAAAGTTTTACAAAACCATGAGATTTATAAGACTTAAACACGAATTCAATGAAAAAGAACACCAATTTTCTTATAAAAATATTGTCCGATGCGTTTTTTAGTAGTGAGGAAGTCTTTTATATGAAAAACACTGTTTTTTTGTCGCGTTGATCGACAGCGTTTTAAATTTTGTTGCGTTTCTGTTTCACCTTAGTTTTGTTGCATTTAAAACATGAAACCTCAAAAAGTGCAGCAAAGAGTAAAAGTGTAGACACTCAGTAAAAAATGTAAAATGGTAAACAAAAACTATACTTATCGTACTCTACGAACATGCCTTCGAGATACACAAGAGTTATCAATTGTACCAACATTTATATTCGAGACTCGAGCAAACGTCAAAATTCTATCAGTAGTCGGACCCTGCTTCTACTTTTATTGGCAGTGAGGTTGGTGTATTTGTAATGTGAGTAAAATCTCACTTCACTACGGATAGCATTGCCAAAAAACACACCTAATAGTACATAGGCATTTATTTAAATTTAAATATTTATAATTCAATAACCGTAAGCATCTCTGTCGTCAAAAGTTTTCTCAAATCAATCGAGTCTATACATTACATTTTGTTAAAATCAAGTCTCAAATGCTTTGAGGTTTTTTTCACTAAATATGGGCACTGGAAGTTTTTAGAGCTCTGAAATCTTATCGAAATTTATCCACTTAATTTGTAATAGCTCTTGACTAAGCATTTATAATATACATAATTGATTCAAGTTGACATTTAGCGTCAAAAGTTCACAGACAGAGCCATTAAGTATACATTCACACGTCAAAAAAAGCAAGTTGTGAATTAATTCTGAGTGTTTTTTTTTAACATTTTCACTATAGTGGGAATGTTAATATGATCACACCGATTACAGAATCCTACGAACAGGATTCTTATTGAACCAAAAATCGATTTTGACATTCACTAGGAGCTCGTTCATAGGATTTCCTAATCTAACTTTCTGAGAAGATTATTTTAATTCGATTCGAACTACATATATAATTTTATTCCAGTTTGTTTTCCCCGAAAACTTTCTAAAGTCTTTTGAGGCCATTTGAAGTGGATCGTATTGATACACACAGCACAAGCATTGCGCCTCGTCAGTCTCTTTAGTATAAATAGAAAAACTAGTTAGACTTTATACTTACATACATACATATGTATGTAGAATGTAAGACTTATAATTATTTCAATATTACCAGGCTTGTAATTATAGGTACTTGGTTTTGCCCAAAAGCGTAAGTATATATCATTTCAAAAGTTAAGAGCCCTTGAAAACAACAATTACTGAAAAACCCTCATTTATCAAAAGCAGTCCTAAAACTCTAAAATTACAATTGATTGTTGAGGCTTAAAATAATGACGTTAAAAATGATTTCACATATTTACAACGTACTTTATTCATGATTACAATTTTTGCACCTCTTTCAACTATTAATAAACTCATAAACATGACTATTTTAAACTCATTCTAAATATATCTGATGAGTGTGCTGTCTCACGTATAAACCATGAAATATACCTTACTTTTACCTATACAAAGCAAGACTACTTATCAAATATCGTAAATCATTTTTTACGAGTAGATACCCGGATTCATTATTGATTTATTTATTTCAAGAGGCCCTAAAATTTTAAATATTACTTTGGCCTGCATATACGAGTATAAATGTTTAACGAACCTTTATCATCGAAAACTGCATGAACAAATACCTGACTCCCTCTTTCCATTGAACACGGTATCTGAGAACAACTTGAAATTTCCAAGAGTAGAATATCGTAACGAGATCCTGTGAAAAAAAAAATATATTAAGTTTTATCGTTATCGATCGCATATAACTTAGACAAGTTATACACAAATTAAAGCGGATTAAAATATGTGACAGAAGTTTAAGTGTTTTCTGTCAAATTGATCAATTTGTTGATAACCAATGATAAGTCCCGATTTTGATTAAACACATTCGACGTGTTGTGTCTTTGATTTTAGTTTATAACCCTTATAATAGCTTAAGGTTTATGGGGTTAACGAGTAGTTAATTGACCATCATATAGATAAAACATTGTAAAAAACGTGTGGTTAAAGACAACAATTATTGAGGTGTTATTGATTTGGTTTATCCGAATGTTCGTTCCTCAATTTAATAGAGCTGGTTTTTATAAATCAGAAAATGATAAGTTATCTATCAATTTTTCGCATGATCACACGGTGTTTTGTCACATGCATACATATTTAAGTCAATTTTAATTGCGTATATACACATATGTATTCTGTACATAGGTACAGAAATATAATATTTGAATACATGTACATTGTACAGTTTTTATTTATTTTGACCTTTGAATGCTGACGTTAGGGTGATATCTGCATTAAAATAAACATTCGATATTATAACTACTTTAAATCTTAAAGCATTCATTTTTTATCTTAACATGACACAACTAAATATAAAAAAGATAAGTAGGTAACCCATTCACACATGTTATGGTTGTACATATGTAAATGGATTGTCTTTAATTGTATTAAGGCGATATTGTCTTTAATGAGCTTTTACAAATTATTCATGGATTTATAGTTCGATCATAAATAGTGGGAGCTTTTTTCATTCAGTGTCAGTCGTCAACTCAACCCTGCCCTGCTATCATTTGACGCTAAGAACTATTTTTTTTTACATTTATGTAAAATTAAAAGAGGTTGCCTGAACTTCAAAAGTTAACTATAATAAGTTACAACTTAGTTAACTTACCGCAATCTTCATACGGAAGGGACCTAGACCGAAGGTTTTGTTTGATGTTGTATTTGAAAATCACATCTTTTGAGGAACTGCTCAGAACAAAGGAAATAATCACAATAGCGAAAAGGCAAAATCTCAGCATGATTTCCGACGCGACACGGTACAGTTGCGGTGAAATAATTTAGAAAGTGTATAGTACCTATTTTTATTAGTTGGCAAAATTAATTGTATTAACTGGAGTTTATTTTTTTTATTGTTTTTCTTTTAAACTGAAACCGAAGCACTTTGAGCTATTTGTGTCAGTATACTGATAAGTTAGTGGTTTTATCAGCCATATTTAATACGGGACGGAAATTATTGCGATATTAGATTTTTTTATTTATAAGGCTTATCCTTTAACAGATTTCAGGAGGAAAACAAATAAGAATGTGTTTTAATTTAATTAATGCAATTTCTTTTTGAATGGATATGAATCAATTTTTTGTTTTCTTAGGAAAACATGATCAAATTTAATCGACTTTTAATTTCCAAAAAATATACTATTATAATTCTGTACAAATAATAGGACATAATGCAAGATTAAGTAAAAGTACTTGATTACAGTTTGTTGGTTAAGCATTGTCTCATTCACACAAGTGAGTAGGAAGCTTTATCTGTGTTATGATTGATTGTTTAAAAAAAAAAAGAATCAAATATTATAGTTTATAATCATGATTCATGACTCATGTTATAATTCAAGTGGTCTTCTTTTGAAAATGCTCTAAGCTCGAAGACTCAAAGAGTCATTATTATCATGATTCATTAAAAAAAAAAAATAAAACTGCGAGGAAGAAAAAGATATGGTTTCTTAGTTTGTTAAATTAGTTTCCTTATAAATGTTGGTTTCAAGCAAATTTGAGATATAGAAGCTGGAATAATCATAGATTAAAAATGACCCAATGTGCAAAAAACTAAGTCTAAGTTTATCGAGTGATACAGCACATGATATTAATGAAAGACACAAAAGACATTCTTACTTACATTTTTTAATACCTACATATGTGTATATAATTTACCTCGATAAAGATGCAACTTATATAAACGTCGGTAAAGGAAACAAAATTTACACAAAAAATCGTTGTGAATTTCACTATTTGGTACACTAATGAATGTTTTTATAAAGTTTGGGCAAAATTTATTGTCTAATAACATGACCCACATGTATTTTTTAAAGCATCCATTGTCATTGAAACATTATAGTTACATACATACATATTCTAGAAAAAGCAATTTTCTTAACGAAAATATTTTTTTTATTTTTAGAAGTTGCAAAATTATTTATTATTATTAAATTATTATTAAAGAATTTCATGTTACCAAACATATATAATAATTCTGTATTTTTATAGTGGATTTACATGTTTCTGCATCTGCAAAATGCAGAAAATAGAGAGAGCTATACGTTGAAACCCGAAATTGGAAAAGAATACACAGGTGGTAACTCTATTTTGCCTCCTATAAACTGCCATAACTTGTTGACAGCTTTGAATCATATGTTTTCTTTCACAGATATCTGAAATTTGATTTTTTGTTAAATTTGTTTAATTGGTTGGAAAATGGCCTTACTTTGCGGTCGACCATTCACGCTACAAAAAAATTGCTCAAATAGAAGTTTGCACAGAATTTTGTGTTGTGAATCGGGTTGTTTGTGAGGTTTGTGCAGTTAACTGCGTAAAAATCAAAATAATTTTGATATTTCCTCAGTTTTGTAAACTCAATTTGCGCAGTTATTTTGTATCGTGAATGGCCGGCCTAAGGCCGAGCCTTCTTTTGTCATCGTTATTATTTTGAGACGAAGACTCAAGAAACAACAAGAAAAAAAGTTCTTGATTGATCCTTACCCCCAGAAATAGAACAAAAATTGCGGATTTGTTCCTTTCTGTTTTGATATAATTTTGATATCATCAAGTCGCCAAAAAAATGAGAAATCGTCACAGATTTACATCTTTACTGTAATCTTGACTTCTGCATTTCTCGAATTTCCTATAACGCAGAAATTAAGTTCTTCTGCATTTCCCTCTTTTCTCCCCATCTAACAAATATGTATTTTGTATTTAGCATAACTTATTTTTTTCCAGAAAATTAATGCACATACATGTAAGTCCACCATTAACATCAATGAATAAAAGGTTCACTGAAGCACGTCTCTACTGTTAATAGAAAATTGACAACTGACATTTCATTAGGATGATAGGAGGTGTGTTGTTTTGTATTATTTTCTTGTCATCTGTTGTGTAGCATACAAATTTCTTTTCTTCGCATTACTTTACAGAAAAATATTAAAATAATTTGTTTTCATACACCCATTTATTAAGAGGAAACAAGTAAAACAGATTCAAAATGATGTCTCAATATCTGGAAGAGTTAGAACAGGTTAGAATATGTCGAGGGCATACAAAATGACTGTTTACTCAAGTTGTAATCAATTTTTTTGGTACAGGATCCCTTTGATGTGGTGGCCTTTATCGACCGTCTAACATGGCGCACCAACAACGAAACCGGCAGTGATGAACTAAATCCTGAAGCCTTGCATGATACTTTCGTTCAAACAATCAAAGATTTGAAAATTCTCCAAGAAAAACAGCGAAAGAAACGCGAGGCCTTAGAAGAAACATTACGAGAAGAGCAACAGGCCTATGCCCAGAGTCTGCTAAAACTGCAGGAACGCCATCAATTGGCTGTCGAATGTTTTCAGCAACTAGATGAAAAAATAAATTCTGTAGCTGGCAAAATTCTTCATTTGGGCGAACAGCTGGAAAATGTAAATACTCCAAGAAGTCGAACCCTAGAGGCTCACAAGCTGCTGAATCATATGTCGGAGTTTCTTGTGTCTGGTCCCCTAGTTAGTGAGACTTTTACCGATCAAAGTAAGCTACATGAAGCCGCTGATATTATTCAAAAACTATACACCATCGCCCAAGATTTGCCTGAAGAAAAATTTGGCGAAGCAAAGAAAAAAATCGAAAAGAAGTATAACGAAATCGAACGAAAGTTGATTGAAGAATTTGCAACTGCTCAAAAAAGTGAAGATATAGAAAAAATGAAGACCATAGCAAATATATTGTCGCAGTTCAAGGGATATGCTCAGTGCATTGATGCGTATATTGAGCAAAGTCAAATGGTGAGTAGACATTGAAAGGTACTCATTTTGCAGTTGTTCACTATGTTTTAAAAGTCATTTAACAAGATGTACCTGAAACTCGTTTTTCAGTTTAAAATGTATTAACCCATAGTTTTATTACCTAATTATCCTCTGCTAATATACTGATTACGATTACGAAAAAACAACACAGACACTAATGATAAAAACCGGTGAACCAATTATAAGAAAACTTTTCTTCCCAATAACTTCGCAACCTCAAGCTGAGGGTAGCCACTTTAGTTGAATTGTGTTCAGTAAATTTAAATTTATTTATCACGAGTCCTAAGATCAATTTTTTCTTAGAAATATTAGTTAATAATGAAAGCTCTTCTATTTCTCTATCTATTTCAGACTCCCTACGGAGGTAAAGACATCTACATAGGAATTGTTCCCCTATGCAAACACCACTACGAGATTATTAAAAAAGTGTTTGCTAATCCCAATCAAGTGATGTCTAAGTTCATTTTAAATATATACCAACTTAAGCTCTACCAGTATGCACATACAAAATTGGAAGACAAAAGAGATGAAGAAAAGCATCTTCGAACATTATACGAGCTTTATTCTAGGTAACAATTTAAAGAAATAATTGTTTAGTTATATTTTTTATAAAACTGTTTCACAGAACAATAAAGCTGTCAGCCGAACTTCAAGAATTTATGACTGAAGCCGATGATGATCTTCTGAATAAATTGACATCACACATATTTACCAAACATCTAGTTAATTATATTGAAATCGAAACGACTTTTCTTAAAAAGAAATGCACAATTGAACTTGAGCGATATTACGCAAGCAAAAAACACCAAAAAAAACAATCTGAAAGATTTCAAGACCTCCGAAGAGACATGCAAGTGCTGATTGGAACCAGGGCCAATATAAATATTGCTCAGATTGAAGACTATGGCGGAGAGACATTCCTATCAGAAGAGTTGGCAATAAATCTGTTGCAGGAAGCAAAGGCTTCCTTGAAACGTTGTCGCCTACTCTCCAAGGACACCGAGTTGCCAGCAAATATTCTGAAGCTCACTGATATTCTTTTGCGCTTCATGATGCATGAACATGTCAATTATGCATTGGAACTGGGTCTACAAGCAATTCCCTTGGGCGAGACAAAAGTTTTTCCACAAATTTACTTTTTTGATGTCGTCCAAAAGAGCAATATTATTGTACATCTTTTAGAAAAACTTTATGCCGAATGTGTAGTTCCATGTATAATGTAAGTGAGTTACAACAGTGTATTGGGAGTTTTTGACTATTTTGAATTTTAGAAATACCCCGAAATACTCAGATTATATATTTAAAAAACGAGTGATGATGGAACAAATTGAACAGAGACTTGACACGGGATTAGATCGGGCCATGAACGCCGTCATGAACTGGGTCAAAATCTACCTGCAATCTGAACAAAAGAAAACAGATTTCAAACCAGACGAAGATGTAGATACCTTGGCATCTTCTGTGAGTAGAATCGACTCGTCAAATATGATTTGTATCTATAGTTTTTATTTTATTTTTGCAGGCCTGCGTAAGTGTTGTGCAAAACCTGCAGCCAACCATAGCACAATTGAAAAAATGTGTCGACGGGGAGAACTTACAGAATGTTCTAACTGAATTTGGAGTACGCTTGCACAGAGTTATCTATGACCATTTGCTTACACTGCAATTTAGTGCTGCGGGTGCAATGTGTGCTATTTGCGACGTGAACGAATACAGAAAATGTATAAGAGAACTGGATAGTCCATTGGTTACTCAGCTTTTTGACATCATGCATGCTTTGTGTAATTTATTGTTGGTGAAGCCAGAGAATTTACTTGAAGTTTGCACTGGCGAAACTTTGGTGAGTATTTAAAAATTAATTTCTTAATTAAAAAACAAACATGTTATTTGATTTTGTTTTACAGAACTACTTGGATAAGTCTGTGGTGAGACAATTTATTCAACTGAGAGGCGATATAAAATACCTTAAAACAAACACCACCTACTTGAAGGAAATAATGGAGTAAAAAGACATATGTACGGGATAAGTGATGTTTTTTAAGGTATATACTAAGTTTGTAATTATCTGTTAATTATTATTAAGGATATATTGACTTAGTTAAGCATATATTAAACAAAATTTAATGGAAAGCAGTTATTGTATCTTCTTTAAATAAAACAAAAAGAGAAAAATTAATGTTAGACGTTTTAAATCCCACTTTTCCCGCTACATATTTTGGCATTCAATCTTTTAAACTCCAAATATTTATATCTTTTTTTATTTAAAACACTTGTGTTTTGTTACCTTTAAAGTACCGTTAAAATATGAACTACATAGTATATTTGCGCATCAAAAGAATTTTAAACGAGCATTTTTGCCTAACGGTTTTGTTTTCAAATCTGCAATCGGCATGATTGTTGTTAAATGTAATAATAAATATTTGCTACCAATTTCTAAATTTGAACTTAACAACTTTGTGCTACCTTCGTAAATAATACTTGCTATTTCAAAAAATTTTGTTAATAAAAAATTCAATTTACATAACTGCCCTTTTAGTATTTTTATATTTTAATAATAATTCATTGATTTTCGTGCATTAAAAAAATGATTTTCCTTAGTCAAGATATGGAATCATCCTTCAAATTTTCCTTTAAAAACTACATATCTATGAAGAATATACTTGATAACGTTTAAAAGGAAACACTTTGCAATGCATTTGGAACTTCCATTCCTCAAAAACCATCCTATTGCCCAATAGGGAAGAATCTTTTATTATATATTTCGTTGGAACAACAAAATAGACACACATAACTGAAGACCACCTTAAGTTAATAACTCGGCATTGAAGGTTGAATCCGAAAATTATCTCTTACCCTAAAAAGCAGGTTCCTCTTCAATTTATTCAATCATTTTTTTTTCAAAAAAATTAAGAGTGGTACCTTACCTATGCACTAAAAGCAAATAAAAAATACTTACATTTTAGTTTGTACTTAGTTTTCAAACAAAAATCATATTCCTCTCATTTTTATTTTGTTTTTATTAATTTATGTTATCATTTCTTTTCTTCGTTATATATAAATTTTATTAGCTTTAGTTGTTTATCTGGTAATATCTTCCATAAATTGTATTTCGTTATTTAAAAAAGAAAAAAATTAAATATTTTTTTGCTACATTATAAGGCCCAACAAGAGAAAATAACATCCGTTTTCGATTTGGTTTGTGATTTCTAAATAAAAGTAAGTATTTGTTTTTTTTTTTCATTTTCTAACCGATAGTACACAATATATTTATCTTTTTGTTTTTCTTTAATGCTTTATTCAATATTTTATATCTGTTTTCTGTTTCCTTTCTTTCGGTTTTTCATTTTTAAATTTAATTTATGTTATAAAAATAAGAAACTTTTAGTTTTAATTCCTGGATTCTTTTTCGATTAATCGGAACAGCCATTCTGATTTTTTCTCCGTTCTATCTATATGGTCAGTGTGTGTTTGTGTTTGTGTGCATAAGTGGATAATTTGTTGTTTTTTTATAGTTAGAAATGGAGAGCAAGATATTAAGATGAGGAGAGTAAATAAGGGAGTGGTGGCATATTTTGGTAAAACAATCATCCCTAATCAAAGGAGCGCGTAGCACGTGGGTTCTGCGGAATAACTTTCTGCTTTTGCTGCTGTTGTTGCTGATGATAATGATGGCTTTTACTGACTGCTGACACCGGGATGTCTAGGGTGTGCGTTGCGCTTGTAGATGAAGCCGTAGCTTCGGAGGAACCGTCTGCAGCTATAACAGCCCTAGCTTCCATTACAGTTGGATGATAGTGCTGAGAATGTTGATAGTAGCCAAAAGGAATGTTAGCTACCGCACTACTCGTTGATGTTGTTATTGTTGTAGTGGCAGTGTTAGAAGGTTCAACAAAAGCCTGCAGATTTCTAATTTCTGTTACTGATCGCAAACTCGCCGGAAGACTGTCACTCGAAGCCAGCGATGTTGAAAGTGGTGAATTTCTTTCAATTGACGATGCTATATCTATAAAAAGAAACGTATGAAAAAACCTACACACTCTTTCTTCATTTTTAATATGTTACCCGTTTTATCAGTGTCTGGGGAACAGGCAGCTAGGCTCACAGGAGTCTGATTTCTATACATATATAAGAGTTTTTCCTCCATTTGCAGAATGACGTACTTCTGTGTTTCATATTTCGTGCTTAATGCCTGCAGGTTGAAAAAATATGTTACTTTTAATCTTTTAAACCATTTTTGAGTCACAAATAAAAAAAAAACTAACCTTGAACTTCTCCTCGTATTCATCTTTGACGGTTTTAAGCAGTCGTTTTTGATCGGTTACCACCTTTTCGTTATTTACAATTTGAGTTTGCAGTTCGATCACTTTGTGTTTGGCGCTGTCGAATTGAGAACTCTTTTCCTCCAAGGCACGTCTCAAATCTAATATATAAAAGAACAAATGAATTTAAATAACTCGAACAAAGCTATTATGACTAACCTTTAATCTCAACGTTATAGGATTCCTGAAGATGGTTTATTTCTTCATCACGAGCACGAAGATTGTCGACTTCGGCTAATCGATCGCGCAGCTTAATTTGCACCTCACCCATTACTAGAAACTCGGATTCTAATCGAATAAGTTCGCTCTTGCATTGCCCTCCCAATTCTGCTTGTAATTGAGACTGTTGCAGCTCATTACGTGTGTCAAATAGTTGACCGCGCAGCGAATCTACTTCGGAAGTAAGTTCAATGCGTTTTTGAATTTCTTCGTTCAGTCGGAACTGCAGACTTTCGTTGGTTGATTGCAGCATTTTTTTATGTTCTACTTCCTCTTGGTATCGAATCTTGAAATTTTTCAGTTCTTCTTTGAGTTTTCGCTCATTTTCGTTAGCGAGTTTTCTTCTTTTTTCGAATTGGTACACTAATTGTTGATTCTCCTCCTCGTAGGTTTTCAAGTTTTCTTTCAGACGATCTTGCTCACGTTCGAGGCTATGGATGTCCCGGCTTCGACCCATTAAGCGACGATTTCGTTCTGCGTGAATTTCACGACGATACTGCTCGTATTGCAATTGCAGACACAAAAGCTGAATGTGCTCCTTAAAAAGAATAAGTATTAAATTATTTATTTCTGTGCAGAAAATGTGTGCATAGCTAATAGCCTTACCTGATCTAATCGATACCCAGCATCTTTTAATTTAACTGTGCGATCGATGTATTGATTAAGCAGCTCTTGAGGCTGGAGTGTATTGCACTCAGTGCGCAATTTGTTGCTTTCAGATATTAAATGGAACAGCGTGTACTCATAGTTTCTCGGCCAAGTCTGAATGGTTTGCGTGACTCGAGAATGGGTCGTGCATGACTGGGTTAACTTACTGTTGAAAAGTTGCGATTTTTTTTCACGCTTATCTTTTTTTGCTGATGTCACGCTGTTAAAGTTACTGACAAGAGTGGGGCATGATTTGGCCCGACGAGCCAAAGTTCGTTCAGCTGAAAAGCCATTGATCTCATCGGTGGACGTGACATTATTCCAACTCGATTCGTTGTGACAGTAACTTGTCAAACGATTTCTTCGAATCAGTATTCGCATAGAACGATTAGAGGCCACTTGAACACCCCCTTCGGAGCAAGGCGACTGCTCGGTCTCATTGCAGTCTAAACATCGCTTGGCAATGTCTTCCGCTGCAGCTGCTGCAGCTTCAACCCGTAGTGCCACACTACTACTAGTCAGGTCCCGAACTTCTTCGTCTTCCTTAGAATCAAAATGAGGCGTGCCATTGTTTGATGCATTAACCGAACATACATTTAAAGGACTTAAAGCTGCATTGGGATAGTTTGCATTAAAAAGCATTTGGTGGCGATCATTCAGAACATGCTGCATCTTCTGATCGTACAACTTTGTTGGGATTTTATTGATTGTTGTCTGCTCCACATATGTGTGGTGGTGGTTAGAATTCTTTCCAGGTGATTCGGGAAATGCAAATTGAGTGCAAGGATCCCTCCGCATGGGCGAAGCCGGTTGACTTGTTGTAAATATAGCACACACCGCATGTTGATTAGCTGATGGCTTCATGGTCAGTTCTTTCATGGGCGTCGTTTCTGGTGTTGCTTCAACAGCTGCCTCTGGTGGTGAGGACCCACTAACGCCCATAATTGCGCCTGCTGACGGTCCACTACTCATAGGAACGCCATAACTTGGCGTCGGAGTGTGAGGCATAGTACTGGCCGATGAAATAATTTCTGTGTATGGACTCCACAGTATGTCGCCTTTTTTAAACTCTGAAAGATGTTCGCGATCTGTTAATGACTGGAAAGGCGAAGCAATGCCCGAATAAGTTATCGCCTTTTTAGGGTAACTTGTTTGATGTTCTTTTTTTATCACTGAAATTGTATCGTGGGACCGTACATATTCGGTGTGAAGTTCCTACAAGAGAAAAAAAAATGTAAATGTTTTCAAATTTTGGCTTTAGCTTTTATCCAAAATTTTCATCCAAATGAAACATTATAATTAAGTAATTTAATAAAATTAATAATTTCTATAGCCTTTTTACAATGTTAATGTGTTATTAAATTGTTCGTATGTGTTATAAGTCTGACACGCGTGATTATGGTGTCTTTTGGTGACTATGCATACGTTTTCATACAATCAATCGAATACTTAATTTTTGATTTACTTTAATTCTAGTAGGTATTATTGTACACATCTCTCAGAACTCAGAATTGATTTATCCATCAAAATTTTCATATATGTACTATGTAGGTCGAATGAAATTAAAGAAGCTCTTACACATAAGGACATAAAATCTTATTATGAAGGAAGGCAGCTAATGTATTGTTTATTAAGGTTCGTTTGAATTATGTTTATGGAACATAATAAATTATAGATAGACATCATACATATTTATTAATGGGGTAATTATTATACTCAATGATTTCAAAATAACTGCTGTTTTGTTGTTTTTTTAAATATGTACATATACATACGAAGAAATTTAAAAACTCAAATCCATTTTAACTGTAAAAGCAAGCTACTGTGAAAAACCTTTTTGAGATTAAAATGACAAAAGTAGAATGGATGCTCTTGCCATTTAATTGCATTTTTGGCAATTTATTCAACAAATTTAAGAATAGAAACAGGACCAAGTACAAATAAATTAAGAGACATATACTTTGGCTTGATCTGTACAAAAAAAAAAAGCAAATGCTAAAATACCATATTTCAAGTTAATATTTGAAATATTGTAAATTTATCCTTTACATTCCATTTTGCATCTTTCAAATTATATTTTTTTTTTATTGAGCTGGTTTTCTGTGCAAGGGAAATAAAACCCAGGGGTTTGAGAGATTTGAAAGGTTACACAAATAAATATTGGCTCTGGAATTTTGATTGTTTTCATTTTTTTTGTTATGTTTAAAAATCTGGGCAATGAACAGTATTTCTTGCGGATAAATTGAATTAAACATATCAATAAGGTAACAATTATTGGACACACAAATACCCTTTTTAAATGGAATTTTAAAATAATTAGCATACCTGATCAGCTACAGAGAGCTTTGCACATTCCTGGACAACATCATGAGGTTCTCTGTTCTTCCAACGAGAGGCATTCATCTCCTTTTCTGGACTTGCCGTCACTAACATCGGATGAACTCTCACCGTGTCCAATAGAGGCTTAATAGTATGTTGAAAAATTGCACCTTTTTCCTTTTTCGTAAACTCGCTCAGGTACAACAAGAAGTTGCAGGGATACATGCCATAGAGCCGATGGAACAGCATTTGCAATCCCAACTGCAAATGCACCAACTTATCCT
Source organism: Scaeva pyrastri (assembly GCA_905146935.1). NCBI lineage: Eukaryota > Metazoa > Arthropoda > Insecta > Diptera > Syrphidae > Scaeva > Scaeva pyrastri. Next base: position 134,326,465 of record LR989927.1, read on the forward strand.
CACTCAGTTTATTGGGGTTCTGGCTGTTCCACGATGCCAAATGGCCAAATACTTCAAATAAATCAGTAAGAAAAGTCGACACAATCATTGGGATGATAGGCAGCAAAGTGACAATACATAAAAGTGCGCTCATAAGCGAAACTATTTCCTTTTCAGTCTGAAAGAGAAATTGTATAGAAAACTAACTGCTTCAAGGGCCATGGGACAAGGAAAAGGACTGAACTACCTTAAGCAATTTCAACATATCCCATATGATTTTGTGCTTCTCGATTTTGTACAACCAGGTTGGATGTTTGCGAACGACAAAACCAAACAATGTCAGCGCTTGAATCCGATGACTCGAACTCTTCAACCAATCCGACAGCCTGTCGAATATGTAAATGTCGTGTGGTGACTGCACCTTCACCAGAACTTCCATAATTCGCAAAGATCCTGTCTTAAGAAAGTAGTCCATCATCCCATGGACAAGCCATATATCCTTGGCTACAAGAAAAATAATAATTATGTTAAGGATTTTCATTTCATCCAAATCTCGTTGTAAAACCCAGTTCAATATATAAAGAAGGTACTCACTCTGATTGAACAACTCCACTAGTTTTTTCTTGGCCTCCTCGCATTCGTGTGACTGATTCGACTCTAAATCATTAAATAGTTTCTCAGTTTCCATAATCTTTGAATTAATTTACAGAAAGAAAAAAAAAAGAAAAAAATCGAGAAAGAGGGAACGCGTGTCTCTTTATTCTTGAAGTTGTCTCCTAATCGCGTTGATAGGTGTTCCCGTACCCGTTGGTGTGTGTTGGATTTTGCAAAGAACTATTTATTTTTCACAAAAAATTTGAAACTTTTTCTACGCACTTTTCTTGACAGTCTTGAAATTATCATATTCATTCACTAATTTTTATTGGATTTTATCTTTAGACGCGCTTTGTGTTGAAAAAAATTTGTTTTTATTTGCCCATTATTCAAAAGGTTGTTTCTTTTGTATTTCAATTGAATGTGCCCGGATCTTTTTGGCATTAAAATATGGGCAAGAGATATTTCGTATTAGTCTTTTCGAAATGATTTACCATCAAAAACCATCTTTTTCAACTTTTTTAGTTCCCATTCTGTGTGAAAAGTAGAAAATCTTTCGTACTGATGGTTATTTTTTTCTTTATTTTTTTCTGACATAACCATATGTCAGTTGACTGTAACGTAAGGTGACGTTGCCTGTACTGTTGGGGTTTACGAGGATCTGTTCGTTTTTCCGAATTGTAGTTGCACGAAGCAATGTTTAAAACAATATGCCTTATTTTTGATTCAGTAGCACAGTCACTTTTATAGCTTTCACAACATCTCACAAAAATTTACTTTATTGTTACGGAATTAGAATTTGTGTACCAGATTTCTTGCGCTTATTTCGTCCAACTAAAAAAGTTGTATAAGAAAATTTTTTGATAACATTTAGAAAATGAAAAATAAAAGATGCATATATTTATTTCGCTTTTTTAAATTCTTCACAATAACAAAATACTCATTGTTGTTAAATCCCTTTTGACAGCTCATACCTATTAAATTTGTATGGAAATTCATCACAGAATAAAACATCTTACATCAGAATAAAAGACCTGCATTACAATTGTTTTTATATTTCACAAACTGTTACTAGTCACGAAATAAAATTCTGCTCCCTTGTGTCTTCTCAGATATTGGGAAAGTTGGGCTTAACTATATTCAATTCAAGTTTGTAATAAAAAAGTTATAAAAATTGGGTCACATTTTTTTAATATCCTATTGAATATGCTCTTTTGATTAATAAAAAAAAATAAGCACTTTGATTAACTAAAACAGAAAAGTTCAACACTACTACTCATTTAAGTAAACTCGTTGAGAGCTCATTGGTGGATATCGTTCATATCAATAGTTTTTGCTGAACTAAATATTTCTTTGACATACTTTTCATACCTCATACTTCTGAGTCTAATGAAAAAAAAAATATATTTTCTAAGTTCGCAGAGAATTGTGTACAAAAATTGTTTTTTTTTTTCAGGATTTTTTTTGGAATAGTCTCAAAAACTCTGAATGAGTTCATTTTTTAGTTGATGTGAAGTTACACGAATTCGTTACGTTATTTAATGGAACTACGCTACGTTATGTTTAAACAGAAAAGGGATAAAACATATTTTTATGTTCCAACGAAATAGCGAATTTTTTTTGTCAATATGTTAAAAACTTGTGTTCAAAGAATTAAAGTTTTTGATAATAAAATTATTTGTCACTATAGCACAAGTAAACAAAATGCAACTAGGTGACTTATATAATTTTTTAAAAAGGAAAAACCAAAATTTGTTATTTACCTTTTTCGCCGTAGAACCAAATGGAAAAGTGTTGTTGGGTTGGAAGTCCACGCACAGATATCGTCCAATTCGAAACTGTTTTCGGGTAGTTCGACTTCTTTTACTGAGCCCCTGAATTCTGCAGTTTCAGTTTTTGATGCTTCAATACCAGGAACTTTGCCAGTAAATAATTAGTTTTTTGACTATTTACTATTTTCTCAAAAACAATAATAATCGAATTTTTTAAAGGTTCTTAATAGACGGTGTGTAGAAGCGGGTATAAAAACTGCATTAGCATTGAATTGTCGTGTGAATGCAGTTTCGATGTTCGATAGGAAGCACTATTTCTATGCTGACTTACCGGTATTTTGTTTGGTTTATGCTTAAGTGTTATTAAATTAATTAAAATATACATATGGATATTCTTTCTATCTAGACGGGATATCAAATAACACAACAAAGAGCTGCGTTGGCCAATGAGGGTGAAGTCAACTTTCCAGTGTTGGTACCAGGAAAATCCAAGCCATACCGAAAGACTGTCCGACTTCATCAACTACAATTAGAACAGGACAGTGGAAAAAGCTTACATGACGATTCTTTAAAAAGGTATTTCAGATTAAAACATTTCAACTTAAAATTTTCGAACTACCTATTAATAAAAACACTTTAATTTTAATTTTTGCATACTTTTATTTATATCGATTAGAGCTATGTGCATGCATAATTTTTTTTTTAATTTAAAACAATAATTTAATTGCTTGTATCATCGTTTTAAAAATTATTTTTTTTTATTTTTAAATTATTTCATTTTAAGGAGCTTGGTTGACCTAAATCGAGCTGGCGTTCCACTCATGGAATTAGTTTTCGAACCAGATCTTGAAACTGGGGAAGAAGCCGCATCATTAATCAAAGAATTAATATTGATTTTTAAAACCCTTGGAACTTGTTCCTGCAAAATGGAAGGTTAAGATATCTTATCATTTGTGTAGTTTTTGTGTTATTTTTGAAGCTTTTTTTAGAGGGCGCATTACGTGTAGATGCTAATATTTCAATTCATGAAGCTGGAACACCCTATGGCGTTAGAACAGAAGTTAAAAACATAGGTTCTGTTCGTAGTATTGCTCAGGCAATTTCTTACGAAGTGAACAGGCAAATAGAAATTAAAAACAGAGGAGGTGTGATAAGCAATGAGACAAGGTCGTGGGATGCAGAATCGAAGCGAACAGTAGCGATGCGCGATAAAGAAGTTCTTCAGGACTATAGGTTTATGCCCGAACCTAATCTTCCACCATTGAGAGTTGATGTAAAAGGAAATCTCAATAAACCAAACATAATTTCAGTGTCCAAAATCGCAGAAGAGATACCTGATCTCCCAGAGGCTATAAGACAAAATTTAGTCAATAAGTTCAATCTGGAGCAAGATCCTGCCATAATTCTTGTTGTAAGTAGATTACATAAACGTATCATTTTGTTGTGATAATCTTCTTGCATATTTTTCTAGAATGAGACTGTACTTCTTGATTTCTTTACCAGCGTTCTTAAAGCTTTGCCAGGAATTCCAACAAAACTAGTTGCAAATTTTCTAATAAATGATCTCCTTACAATCTGTAATAAGTCTAATATGGATGTGGAAGATTGGTAATATTGATTTCTTTAATTACAACAATTCTAAATGAATAAATGCTTTCATAGTAAGGTGTCTGCAGATCATTTAAAGGACATTTTAAAAAATCTCCATGAACAAGAAATCAATCTTAGATCAGCACGCATTTTAATTGAAGAACTGCATGAAAAGCCGGAATTAACTGTAGCTGATGTATGAATGAAAAACAAAACAAATGATTTGAATTTGATTTAAATTTTGCTTTATATTACATTTTCAGGTAATTGAGGCAAAAAATCTAAAACAAATTAGTGATCCAATCGAAATAGAAAGAATTTGTCTACAAGCAATTGAGAAGCAACCAAAAGCTGTTGAGAATTATAAAGCTGGCAAGACGAAGGCTTTCTTTGCTATAGTAGGAGAAGTGGCAAAGTTGTCCAATCAAAAAGCAAATATGTCTTTAGTTGTTAAGAAACTTGAAGAACTACTTAAGAATTAAAGTATTCATAACAAAGAATGAAATGAGAACTAAGTAAATCTTAATAAAATTGCAGAATACGAAGACATCCATAAGCTATGAATAAATTATAAGGAGGTGAGTTTTATTACTGCTGCCGCAATCATATTATCACTCTGAGAGAATTGTCGATATAAGATACTTTGAATTATTTGTGAAATAACTAATTCGTTTAGTCATTATCTGTACAATCGTCGGTATTATTTAGTATAAACCTTAAATGTTTTACTAGTTCAATTAGAAACAAAAAAACAAACATGTAATAAGAGTCGAGCAAACAATAGAATAATTTTCTGAGACCCTAATGAGCATACAAAATTTGAACATTGAGTGATATCGCTTAAAAACTACATGGAGCACTGGGGCGTATGCGTTTTTTTTTTTCTTCTTCAAATTAAGGTTCACAAGTCATAACGATTACGAAAATTAATTGATATGCAACTAAAAGTAGCTTTTATTACTTTTAAATATTAGTTCTGTCAATATCATTTTTTATTTAAAAATTATTTCAGAAATATTTACAATTTTGTTTGCACCAATATATTCCTTTTCAGAAATTAAATTTGGTATTTTTTTAGTTCTATTCTTTTTAGACATTTTTCTTTAGAAACACCAAAGTGTAACTTTAAATTCAAAAGATAACAGTTGCAAATTAAATTTGTTTGAAGGCCAATACATTCCAGCCATCAGATATCTTGTAAAGTCCACCATGTCTGAACTGAAGATAATATTAATTAAAAAAAGAGGCTGGGTGCGACCCACACTGATAACTTCCCATTATAATTATAGGAACTTGGCATTTGTTGAAGTTTTTGTATAACATTAATTCGCCAATCAAAGGAAAAGTTATTATGTGTTCGCTTGCAGTCTTTGAGCAAAACATAATTTTAAAAACTATGTAATTAATTTATTCTTGATGTTAATCGATTTACTATTGATGTTGATTGATGTTAATATACATTATGTAGGTACAATTTTAGTAACAAAACAATTATCAGACATAAGAAAATTCTTGAGATATTGCAGTGAAAAAACAATTTTTACTAAATTTTCGAATAAACTTTTCGTAGTTTTTATTTTTTATTAGAAAATGTTAATTTGGCATTTGTCAACATTTTATAATTTTGGTATTGACAAATGCATTATTTAAAGTCAATATATTTGCTTTTTCCAAAAAAAAAACAATTTTTGACACTTTTTGTATTAGTTTTTTTATTTCTTGTAAAAATATCATTTGATTTTTTTTTTTTACAAAAACTATCAGTTCGATATTTGTCAAAATTGTATATGCTAGTATTTGTATAAATGGTAACGGTATGTTGGAATTTTTCCAAATTTATACGAAATCTGTATCACAATAGAATGTACCCAATAAAATTTATTCGAAGTAAACGTACACACGCATACACAGACATCTCTTACAAATGACGGATTTAGATTCTAAGGACCTTAAAATGTCCAGATTTGTCAAAAATTTCAATTTGACAAATCGGACCGATGACAATAACTCCCTATGTAAAGTTAAAAATCTTACCCAGCTTAAAACTTAAACTTAGTTCAGTAACCTTAGAGCGGATTCGTACTTACATATGTATGTGTTGCAATAGCGAAGGACCACTGACCAGACTCAATGTATATCCCAATGGTTGTACATCAACAAGTATATAAACAAGGGTCATGATTTCTTTAAAAGTATGTTTAATTGTTGTTTTTAATTTTTATTTTCCTCCAATGCAAATTAATACTGGTTAGAATGATTATATTTTTATATTTCGAAGCTGGTCAAGGACAATAACGTTCGATAAAATTGATACTCACAAATAACGAGATATCCATGGCCGTTCATGTTTAACATGTAAGGAGGTTAAAATTTTTATTTTTGTAGTACTCTTAAAACCAAGTTTTTGCTTTTTTAAATAAAACTAAATTTTTTCTCTAAATTGTGTTCCATCGTGATTTACTTGTTAGACTTAAAATGTAAAAAAATGTCAAATACATTTTCTCTCAAGTATATAATGTATGTATAAATGTTTGTAAAAACTTGTGATGACTAGGTGAATAAATATTAAAAAGACTTAAAATTAATGGAATTAGACATTCATGGTAAATGCATTTATAAGTCGCATTATTTAAAAAGACATCGCTTAGGTACAATATCCTCGAATTAAACGCATCAGTCCAAGTTAATTTTGTTTGGAATACTTTGTACTTAAACTTAGCTCCGTCAAGATTTCATAATTCTCATTCTCAAAGTAACCAAATTGGAGAAATAAAAATCTATATTTACTCGTACACTAAATCCATGGTAAAACTACTTCGAATATACCGTAGGAAAATGTTATTTTTGTTTGTATAAATGGCAGTGCATCAAGTGATATGAAATTAATGACTATAAATTCTTAAATTTCAAGACGAACAGTTTTGTATTTATTTATGGGGACTTAAGCTGCGATCGTATTCACGATCACGATCTCGGCACGAAGATGGTGGTAAACTCATTGAAACAGCATTATCCAAACTGAAATAAAATAAAATCAAAATATAATCACGACTTTAAACCAAAATAGGGGCCTTACCGTCGTGTTTCACTTTCAAGCAGATTAGGGTCTAATGGATGTTGTGAGACATGCCTCAAAGAATCCCCTAAAGTACTTCGCAAATGCTGCATTTCTCTATTAGCTCGGGAACTACGCAGAATATACTGCTGACGTCGCTTAGCTTCCTGAGCTAGTTGTTCTCTCAACATTGAAATCTGTAAAATAAAGTCACGTTACATCGCATTACTTCTATACCACACAAAAAACCTACCTGGTTTTCAAGCCTAAGGACTTGCTGACGGTGTGCTTGCTCACGAGCGTCTAACAATTTTTCAGCGTGAAGCTGTGCACTGCGATATCTTTCCGAGTCGCCGTCTAGACATTTGCCACTATCGTGAACTCTGGCTTTGACTCTTGCCAGCTCAGATTCTTTTTCAGCGAGAAGGGTTTCTAAGCGCCGAACTTTAAGGCGTAGATCACGAGACTCTTGTTCGATTACAGCGTGATCCAAACCACAACTATAAGCAGTAGATTTCATAAAGTTGTCGTTTTCCATGCGATTGGAATCGTAGTCCCCGGTGTCGTAATAGCTCTTTTCTGATCGGTCAAAATTAGCGGCACCACCTGAGAACTTACTTTGGCGGTCGCCTTCTAACTGTTTTACTTTATCTTTTAGAGATTGTAGTTTACCCCGAAGCTCTGTCTTCTCTCTCTGTGACGATTTAAGCTGTCGACTTAGCTCATTCTCTTCATTGTAAGTGTCCATCATGTCTACACCCTTGTTATCGCCCGACTCTTCCTTCCATTTGGCTATTCGCAGCTGTGACTCAAGAGCTGAACGCTGAACTTCAAGTTCTGTAACCTGTTCCTGAAGTCTCTGCACTGAATCTAGCTGTGCCTGCTGAGTTCGTCGCAGTTCGTTTACATTGCCTTGAGCATTTTCTAAACGTTCCGCTAAAATTCTTTTTTCATTTTCTAATGTTTGTAAACTCTTTTGAAGCATCTTCATTTTTTCTTGATTTGACTGTGAAGTATGACCTTGTTCTGAAAGCTCTTTGTTTAATGTCTTTATTTCTCCACGTAATTCAGTCTCTGTTAGGGCAGTTTTTTGTAAGCGGTCCTTAAGCTGATCTACTGTCGACTTAAGTGATGCACAACGATCTTCTAGTTGAGCTGAAGAACGGTTTTGATTTTCCAAACGTTCTTGCAACTGCCGGATAGTTGAGTCTTTTTCTTGTAGAATCATTTGTAGTCGGGTTATGTCACCTTCCATTGCAACACGTTGCAGATCAAGCTTCGAAGCTCTACTCTCGATTTTGGCTAGTTCTTCTTGAAGTTGACGTTTTTCAGTCTCAAGTTTTGCTCCGTGCTGACGACATTTTTCTAAACGCTCCTAAACAAAATAAAAACAAAATTGAATAATAATATTTTTATTTCGTAAAATAGCTCCCTGCCCCAATAAGATTTTAGAATGAGAAAATATATTACAAATTATTCTAATAAAATGCACCTGTGCCTAAATTGTAAGACAATATGTCTTAATGTGTATAAGTTTCTCATGAAATAAATAAATAAATAAAATCAATGGAAGCGAAGAAAGAATTAATTAATTCAATGTTAATAATATTTCAAAGTGATAACTGATAATATTTCCGGAATTTTATTGCGATATCTGACCTTCCTGCAAAAATTTATCGTTTTTGTATTTACTTATAAATAATTTGAATTTTTAAAAACCCTAATTCCCTGTATACAAGTCACCACAAGCCAAATTAAATAATATTATTGGTAAGAAAATTAATATTAACAGTAAAATATATCAAATTGATTTATAAAATTACATATTTCTGGATATAATCATACAATTTAGACTAAAAAGCTCATGATGTGATAAATTAAATTTTTATAAGTTTTGTTATTCAATTGAAAATGTGTATCGATTCAGACAACCATATAATAAAGAAGTCACTTTTAAATTAGTTGAACGAATTGCTATCCATTGGTTAATCGCTCCATACATACCATAAATGTGTGCATATTTGTATGTATTCAAAAATTAAAAAATATACCAATGTGTTGTGTCTTTGCAACATTTAAATTCGTCACTGGGACAGAACTCATCGATTATGAATTAAGATTGGAAGGAATATTATTATTGAATTCGTTCCGAAAAAATGCCAATACAGCTCGTGAATGGACCAATTGGGGGAATTTTTACACAATGTCTCATCACTGGTCGAAAAATTACCACTGGTTAACAAAATTAAGGTTGCGTATCCTAACAAAATTCGAAATCAAATCTTTAACAAAATGATTAAAAATACGATTACAAAAGCCAAAAAGAAGTAATAAAACAACACAGGTCGAAGGCTTTTTACTGATTTTGTCGCTGTAATGAAATCAAATTGATGACTTTTTGGGTAATGTACGCCATAGATTTCCAATTAAATCATTGCTGTGTTGAATTTATTTTCGAAAGTATTTAGGAGTATATAGAATATATTTTTCTTACCTCCGTCTGACTATTCTCTTCAGCAGCAGTACCAAGCTGCATCTCTAAGTTAGCCAGTTTTTCCCGAAGCTGTTGACATTCATCATTCTTCTGACGTAGTGAATCCTCTACTGATTGCAAGGTAGCTGACTTGATACTCAATTGACTTTCTAAATTGCTCTTCTCCTCCTGGAGATGACGCAAGACTTGATGCAGTTTCGATACTTTTGTGTCACATTTAACTTGTTGATCGGCGGCATCTTGTAGTTGCTTTTTGGTGGTGTTCAATTGGGCTTTGAAATCGTCCTTTTCGCGTTCGATTTGAGCAACTTGATGCATTAGACTACGCACGCCCTTACGAACCAAATCAGGGTCTACGTCGATAATCGGACCTTCTGGGCAATTGGAAGTACTGCGGGTCTCGAAATCATGACAACCGCTTCGAACTGGGCTATAACGTCGTGAAGGACTAACTAATCTGTGTGAAAGACTAACGGTACCATCAAATTGAATACCAGCAATACGACGCAGCGTATGCGCAATCGAACTAAGTCTTTGTTCAGCGTCACGTTTGTGAGCTTCGCAATTGCACAGTTGTTCGTCCAATGCGCGTATTCTTCCTTCAGCTCCACCAAGTCGAGCCTTTAGTTCTTGAATTTGCTGAGTAGCATCGGCTAAACAGACTTCCAAATTGTGTTTTTGATCTTCGATGCGTTTTTCTCTACAACGACCCTCGTCTAATCTTGCTACAAGTTCCTGTTCACGATTATGGAATCTATGCTCTTCTTGGCCAGCATGGCATCGAAGACGTCCAAGTTCCTGTCGTGTCGCACATAAATTGGTTTCTAAATCGGCAAGCTATAAGAAAATATATAAATAACATACATATATTCGGTTCAAATAAGAATGCCTAATAGTGTTGATGGTGGTTTACCTGTTTTTTGACTTGTTCCAACTCTTGTGAAACACGTTCTTTGGCCTCAGTTTCTGCGGTTAATTTATTTTGTAAATCCTTCTCGCCATCGTTCTTTTGTGAGCATTCAATTTGAACCTTTTGTAGAGTGCTTCTCGTCGAAGCTAGTTCTTGACTGGATTTAGTTAAATTGTTTTCGGTTTCCTTTAAAACAGTGCTGAGTCTTGTACGCTCATTTTCTAGAGTATTTTTACTATCCTCAAGATTTGCAATTTTCTGCAATGCATCTTCAATAGCTCGTGCTTGTTCTCGTTTGGCACCCTCTACTCGTTTGACGTGGTCTCTAAGTTCCTTATTGCTATTCGCATACTTATCGCGTTCAATGTTACTATCAGCAAGTGCTCGTCGGTTGTCTGTTAGCTCTTTTCGAAGACATTCCGTCTGTCCATCACCTAGGATTTTGTAAGTTAAAGTGTTTAAATTTTCAGAATGTTGCATAGCAAATAAAATAAATAAATTGTACTTAATATGAAAACTTTCTAATTAGGTATTTTAAAAATATGATTCTTGCAATTCTTAAGTTATTTTTTGATCTACCTTCTTTAATCTTTCGCAATGTTTCCTGTAGATTTGCATTTAGTCCATCGATTTTGTCTTCCCTTAAACGAACTTCCATTTTCAACTCCTCGCTTAATCTGCCAAGAGAATCTCTTTCTTCTCTGATGGATGTTAGTGAAATTTCTAACCTCTTGATTTCTTCTTCTAACTTCATTCTTAAAGGAGAGTTACAGAAATAAGGGGATAAGCAAATTATTCTAAAATTAAAACCCACTTATTTTCTTCCTCCTTAGTTCGAATACCAGCAATTTCGTCCTTTAACTGAGCTATTATATTCCGATGTTTTTCATCCCTTGCCACAAACTCCCGCCGATTGCGATCTAGGGCATCCTGTTCAGCTTTTAAATCTCGACTTACGCCTTCTAGCTTTTCAACAATTGCTTGTTTGTCACGATGGGCTACAAGAAAAATAAAAGTTTGAATATATGTAAATTTGTAAAAACACGGTTTGTAAATAAATTAATTTTTGTTTACCCATCAGCAAAGCTTGTTGTTTTTCATTTTCTGCCCGAATCATTGCATCTTCCTGTTGCTGCATCATTTTCTCTATATTAGCTTGAAGTGATTCAACGTGCTCTTGTAATTTAAATATTTCGTCATCTTTAGCCTGTTCTAGGGCTTGTAAGGCTTGCTGCATTCGTTTTTCCAAAGCATTACGAATTTGTTGGTTTTCTTCGGCGTACTTTTTATTGTTTTCATCTCCAGAAGCTTTGAGCTTGGCGATCTTCTGCAAGAATTCACTTTCTTGGGCACGTGCAGCATTTGTTAGCTGATTTTTCATTTCTTGGGCACGTCTCTGACAGCTCTCCAAATCCTTGGTTAGTCGGGATACAGAATTCTTGAGGGTTTCCTCTTTCACCAATACCTCCTGCAGTTCACGCTCGAGTTGATTACGTTTTTCAACTGTCGCTTCTAAGGTGGTATTTGTATCAAAAAGAACAGCTTCTAAGGATTCCTTTTCAGTGCGAAGGGATGCTAGAAGTTCCTGTCGTAAAGAAAAAAATGCAAGATTTTTACTAAGCCAAAACATTATTAAATGATTTACCTGTAGTCTTTGGAGGTCCTTTTCATGCATTTCAATGACAACCTGCCGTTCCTCACTTTCCTTGACCATTTCTTCTAAATTTCTATTCAGTCGACTGTTTGTTTCGTTAGCCTGTTCCAAACGTTGACGAGTACGCATTAACTCTTCATTGAGACATTCTTTCTTTCGGTTAGTGGCAGTGAGTTGGTTGTGAATGTCTCCACGATCACGAGTAATGCAGGCCAAATCTTGTTGTATCTTCTCTTTCTCCATGTGCAGGAATTTTAGTTTTTCTCGCAATGAAAGGTTTTCGGTTTCCAAGTCCAGCCGGTTCTTTTCGATGACATTTAGTTCTTTTTTAATAACAGACAATTCGTTTGCTTGCTCACTACACTGGCTACGTAATTTCTTCCTATCCTCTTCGGATTCGGTAAGATGATCTTGTAGAATTTTGACTTCTTCTTTTTCCGTAAAACTATTTGAAGAAACTTTTTCAAGTTTGTCCTGTAGCTCACACTTTTCAAGGAGCAATTTTTCCAAATCGTATTCCAAGTCGTTTCTTTGTTTTTCCATCATACAGATAACGCTGTCTGTTTCGATGCGTTGCTGTTCGAGTAAGTCTCTGTTGAGGCTAAGTCTGTTTAATTCCTCCCTCAGGGATATGGTTTCTTCTCGAAGACGACTACCGCGATCTTCTTCGGATCTGGAATATATTAAAAGCAAAGTGAGGTTAGAACCTAAAACCTAGCTTAATGTTGAATTTTATTGTATAAACCTTAAGTTCATTTCGGTAATATCTTTGTCCTTAAGAATTCTTTGAATCTCAAGTTCCACCGCCTTTTTGTCCTCTTCTAAGCTGTCAATTCTTTTTTGAAGTTTACCATAGTTAAGTTGAAGTTTCTCGTAGTCATTGCTTAAGTTTTCAAACTAAAAATAAAATTCAAAGATAACGAACTGCTACGGCTATTAAATATGAACACTTACTGCATTATTTAGCTCTGCCCTTCCTCGTTCAACATTCATCTTGTCACCTCGAGTGCTATCTAAAGACTTCTGAAGGCTCTCGCGCTCCTTGAAGAGTTCCGATAGTTGAGAATTGCTACTGTCAAGTTTTTCCGTTAACTGAGATACTTTCGAAGCTAATACATTCCTCGTATTCTCACTAGCTTCCAGTTGATTTTTCGTTGTTTGGAGATTATCGTTACAATTTTGATACTTTACTTGAAGATCATGCAAAGCCAATTGGTATTTATGCAGCGCAGCTTGTACTGCAGAAATAGTTCCTTCGGCAAAGGCATGCGAAGTTCTCGACGACCCTCTTCTTGGCGATTTCATCGGAGGCCCTCCCATAACTGATTGTTGGCTCAAGTGCAAATGCTGCGAAGATATATTGTCTTCCACATCGACAACAGCTTCAGCGTCTTGAACAACGGCTTGAGCTATTTCACGAATTGCGTTGTTCAATCGTTCGATCTCATCATTCATGCGATTTGTTTGCATAGCTTGTGATTCAGCTTGGGAGCAACGATCTTCGAGTTTCTTAAGTTGTTGCATTAAATCCTGCAAACGTAGATCACGTTCGTTTATTTCGTGTCTAGCGCCTTCATATTGAACTTTCAATGTGGCAAGTTGAGACTTGAGATCGGAGGCTTCACGTTGGGCTTTTTGCAATTGTTCATTGTTGCCTAGAGCTGCTTGTTTCATAGTGAAATCAACACCACTGCAGGCACTTGACAGATCTTTGCTAATAGTAGAAATTTCCGTTCCCATTTTGCCGACTTCGTTTTTCATAGCCATTTGCATGTCTTTGAAGGATCGTTTGACATCCACAACTTCTCGCCACATTTTCAACAAACGATTATGTTCGGAATTGTAGTAGTCCTTAAAAGCCTGTATGATTGAGTAAATGATTTGAAACATAAGAAAATACTCTGATGTAGTTCCCGAAGATGTTCTCAATAATAAGAATCAAAACGATTTACATAAATCTTTAAGTCTTAAGATCGAAATCCAGTAAGTTAGGCTAAAGATTTCAAGATAGGGTTAACTTATAATATACCCGACGCGACGTACATAACTTTTGTAGGATTATAGAAAAAAAACTCCATACCATAACTAATATATTACTAATTTAAAAATTCGACAAAAAATCTACTACTAGATACATACTAAGATTGTGATGAAATTCAAAAATGATTTATTAGGACTGGAAATACAAATTATGCGAATTGTCCCACATAGAGTTATGGTTAGTTCAGATTCAGAGGCATAGATACCGAAATATATCTAGATCTTAGAAGTTGGACATTGGATATAATTCTAAAGCCTCTGAATTTCAAAATCACTGCTTAATGTTTTGGCCCAAATTTATATTCATTATCAAATAATTATTTTTAAAAAATACCTGCTCTTCTTCCTTGTATTCATCTTCTTTCGCCATAAGTTCGTCTCTCAAATTAGCCCAATCGTTTGTTAACTTCTGCAAGTCATTCGTCAGAGCCTCATTCGTTTTGTTAGACTCCTCAAGTTGTTGTCTCAAAGCATTGTTCTGTTGCATAGTATGTTCGCATTTGTTGTGTTCCTCCTCCAGTTTTCGACAGATGTCACTGCCATCATCATGATGTGCGCAATCTCGCATGCATGGAGGTGTTGGCGGTGAGTCTAATGATGAAGAACATGGCATACTTGATTGACCCATAGTTAAAGAAGTGTTTGGACACTGTATTAATTAAATTTAAAGAGTAAAGAATCTCGCATTTTATAGCCGAAAAATTATTACACAACTTACAATTCCTGCACTTGAAATTGGACCAGTTGTTATCTGGGGGGCACTGCTATAGCTTATCGATGAAGGAACCGGCTTGATAGTTTCGTGCATTCTTCCCTCCAAGTCAGAACATCTCTGGCGATATTGCTGTACCTTTGATTGTAACCGAGACACCAATGCTGCTTGATTCTGCTGTGCTTGCTTATAGGTGTCGATACGACGACGATAGCTACTTGCTTCTTCTTGCAAGCGTTGACGCAGCTCCTGATTTTGCCGCAAGAGAGTGTTTGTTTCTGTAGGAGTTGGGCTCGACATTCTAGGAGTTAGACTAGATGGTTGTTGTGCACTAGATCCTGATGGATTATTATCCGTGCCCGTTCGAGTTCTATGTCTTGAAAATGGTAACTTAGGGTAATCAGTACCGGAAGCAGGGCATGCTGTTTTGTAGTTTTCTTTATATCCTCCCTTAAACAAAAAAAAAAAACACATACACAAAATGAAGGATTAATTCAAATTTGTACTCGTTTTTTTATTGAATTGAATTATTATAATGCACATTGGATGAGAGTATCGTGTTTTGTAAATCCGTTGCTAACTTTCATTGTCATACTACATGTAGAAATATGTATACACATAATTTTATATGTAATTTTGTATCAGATATAAACATCCCCGATTTTAATATAAAAATGGTAATGTGCACGCATTGCACAGCCTGTCACCGTGCCCAAGTTAGATATCATGCTGTTTCCTGGCTTCCAGAGTTATTAATACCAAACAATAACTAATATCGATGACATGGTAAATCCGAAATTGGAAACATACCGAGGATTTCTTGGTGTGGCATATCTTCGTGCAAAAGTAGATATCCTGTATGGGAAAGTACTTCCTTGAATGCATTTCTTTTAACAAGGGTTGCTAGTAAAAGGAAAGATATTTACTTTCACATGAGACGTTGCAACTGTATAGAATTAATTGGGTTAATATATAAGTTTTGTTTTTATCAGATAAATATTCTGTAAAGATTTTATCCGGAAATTGAAACTACATTTAATACTCCATGCAATTTCGATATAATAATCAGTTTTTAAAATGAATCCTCCCAAAAATTTGAATATGAATATGTACAGTCATAATTTTGAGTTCTTTCATCTATACATATTTAATAATTTATATAAATTATAATTTTATCCAATGAAATTGGAACTTTGCTGACTTTACTTTGATCCAATAATGTACGGATATGTTTGTAATTAACCCACCGAGCTTTTGAAATGGAAAGCCTCAAGTTTTAAATTTGTTTTCATTGACTTTAGTTGAGACCAACCAAAAGAAAATGGAATGAATGCCACGCCTCTTCAATTAAAATTTTCGATGCTTCTATACCTACTTTTGTGTTTAAATTCAAGATTCAACGATATCTGGAAGTTCTTTATATTTTGATGATCTGCCAGGAGTCAATTAAATTATTTATCTATTGTTCCTCTGGAACCACTTGTGCTATAGAATTGAAATTTGTTTTGACTAGTTTAAAAGAAATCAAGAATATGATTTTTTTTCTTTATAGATTCTGAAGTTAGAGAGGGGTTCTAAAACCTTTTGATAGTTTTATATAGAAAGAGATCTAGGGTTTGAGAACTATACTGGGAATTCCCATGGTGTTGAAATTTAGCGCAGCTATATAATAGAAGCATGGGTCATATATGATATGGATACCAAATAATGAAAGTTAATTTTGAGGACATATTTTCAAAATCGGTGCTGGGGATTTGGAGATATTTTGCTTGAATCAAAGAAAAGCATTTTTTTTAGAAGAGTCCTTGTTTTCAATAACATATATGTATGTACATAGGAACACAAAAATATCTTTCAGATTAAACCAATTCAATTTGTCTACCTTCAGTAGGTTTCTTTCTAAATGGTTAAGACATCTCTTTTCTCTTAAAAATGATTAATTTATTACTTATACTTTTTATATGTACGCTTTTTTACTTAAAACCTGGTTTTACAGGAGAATCTTCTTTATTATGCAAAATTACAATCCTAATAAAAATCTTGGTAATCATTTTTACCTTTGTTTTTCTTCTTTAGAACTTGAACATTACGTATGAGTTGTATGTACATACAGTTGTGAACACGAAAATAGCAGTAGGTAAAAAATTTAAGAAATATTGAACCAAAATTTAAAATACCTATTTATTTAAAAATTAGAACTGTTCTACAGAATGGTATTTAAAAAAGGCATAATATAAGAAACTTAATTCAGCTGCAGCGCTTTTACCTAACTCAGAAAAATTGTTAATTACATTTTTAAAAATAACATCAAAATAGCAGTGCTTGATCTATATTAGTTTTATATCTCTTGTATGTGATACCAAACCATGGAGAATGATTTTGCAACTTAGTACTTTGTTGTATTTAACCGATTTTCAATAACAGCCTGACATCGTCGTGGCATAGAATCAACCAAACGCTTGGAAAGCTCTGATAGTATTCGATACTATGCATTTTGAACTGCTGTCCAAAGTTGAATGTTTTTGGATGGATTGGCAGGTCCCTTCAAAGATTTTCAATGGGTTTCAAGTCAGGAGACTGTACCGTCCAGTCCATAATATGAACTCCATTGACACGAAACTACTCTTTTGCCTTCCGACTAGTGTGTTTCGGGTCATTATCTTGCTGGAAGACCCATTTTAAAGGCATTTCTTCTTCTTAGTGTAGTAACATGACATTTTCCAAGATATCGACATAAACATTTTGGTCCATAATCCCATCGATTTTGTGTATTGAGCCTAGTTAACCCGTAATATGAGAAACATCCCCATACCTTGAGCGATGAATCTCCGTGTTTGACGGTTGTCGTTGTGTATTGTGTCATTGCCATTGCCACCATGCAGAACAATTTTGGATTATCCATCCATAAAATATTTCGCTAAGTGTATTAATATATTGTTTAATTTTAAAAACTACTGCTATTTCCGAGTTCACAGCTTTACATACAAAAATATTTTAAAGATAATTATTTAGCTCTTGAACTTGTATTTGTTATCAAAATTTCTCTAAAAATACTTGAACAAAAAAGTCTAAGGGTCTTTTCATTAAGCAATTATTAAATTGTTATAACTTTTCTCCAACAAACTTAGCGTTTTATTTTAAGTAATGACTATAACATCGCAAAGAAATCTAATGTCGTTTTCAATTGGCAATCTGGAATCAGAAAAAAGCATTCTCAAAGCGTTCAATTGGGCAAAAGTGCAGTTTTAATTCTGAAAAAGAAGAGATTTCTCTTCTGGATTTGAAGTCAGAAGCAAAAACAGAATCACTCACACATTCAAAGATTTTTAATGTCACACTTGACAAATATTTCATATTTTTGAATTAACAAATTGTGCGAACTGTGAAGTGATTGCTTGAAATTAAAACTAAACTATAAAAAATGGATAATAATATTGACAATATCTTAGCAATTGTTCCTAATTTGTTAGAAACATTGTTGGAGTCGTCTTCCACATCTTCTTCATCAAGTGATGACGATGCAAGTGATGCAGTTAATTTTCTACTGCAGGAGTTTTCCAAAAAGCCAAGATTGCAAAACTACCAATACAGTCACACCAAACTTCAAATTATTCAGAATTCACAAAAAGTGTTCAATTGGGATTCTGCTTCTACTTCTCATTCCGAATTGCCAATTGAAAACGACATAAAATTTAAACCTTTTTGGGTTTGATTGACAGACTACAAATAATTGAAAAACTTGCCTAAAGTCGCGTCGCCGGCTATATAAAATAAAAAATTGGATTATAAGACCCAATTAAAAAAAAAAATTGCTGTTAAAATGGTGTTTGATTAAAATTAGGTTACGCCTGTCGCAGAGGGTTAATCGTTTCAGATTGTATGTTTTTGTTTTCATGATACAGCCCTGAAGAATTATCTTGAAGGTGAGACGTTGTAATACAGTTTTTCATTTCAAATAAAGGATATAGAAATTGTTGGAAAATAGTATACAGACTTCATATCTAACTAGATAATCCCAAATTAGTTAATCAAAATTAAAAAAAAATTTTATTTGTAATTCTTAACATGTAAACACTACACTGATTTGCTATTGGTGTCAGTTTAAAACTCTATATCTCGCAGATTAAAAAATACCTATTTAGTGCTATAGACTGGGTCATTTTATTTTAGTACCTATATATAGTTCATTAATTATAATAAACTAAACTTGAAAAAAAATATAAATTTCATACAAAAACCTTCATACGTTTCTTTGCACTACGCAAATTATGGTAAATTTGCATATTCGAATCCATGTACAAAATGATATTATATTATTCACTTTTTGCAGCTAAACTAATACAAAAAATACAATTCGTTCCAAATATCTTCCCTCATCCACATCAAGAATTTCTTCCGGGTTATAATTTATAGGAAAAAACTATTTTAAAATTTAATACAGACATTTTGGAGAACTTCTTGTAAGTTTTTAAGTAGTTAATAGATTTTTTATATGAATATGAATTGAATAAAATAAAGAGATTTATTTAGTATTAAATTAATATTCTTTTGCGTTTTGTTTAATTTTCGCGTTTATTATTTTTCATGTCTAGGAAATGATTTTTTCCCAAACCAGATCTCGCCAGAACCACACCCTTTTCAAATTGAAACATTTTACGTATTTTAATTATGACATTAAACATAGTTAAATCTTTTTAGTCCATTGTTAATATTTATTGAATATAATAACTAAATCACTATATGTAATTTTGAGATTTATTTTCTTGTAAATTAATTTGGTATTTTTAACCCCATGCAACATTTCTGAAAAGTTTATCAATGTTTTTTTTTTATAAATGTGAATTATTTATATACATAAATGTTTTTACTTATTATCTTTTTATTATAATTTTTCACAACTAAAACATTTAACTTTTGTTTTTTTTGAGATCATAGTTTTTCAATGCACTTACATGCGACATGCTTAAGAATTTATTTTTAAATACGACCGCGGAATTCCTTAACGTTCGTCCAGATTCGTTCGAATATCTCTTTCAACTGAGCTCCACAAAACCCAGTCCAATACCTAATATCACGACTCGCGAGTCTCGATATTCAAAACCGTCCGGTTTTAAAGCTTATTTTTATATGAATAACCTTTATCGATAAGTACATCCTGATTTAGATTTATTCAGTTTATTGTTGGCATAGTAATTTCTTTTATTTTATTTGTACAAAAAAAAGGATACTATTTTATGCACTTGAGATCCACGTTGCTACCTATTTACGTAATGAGTAAACTTCGAATGACTTCGTGGTTTCTGTCGTTATTTTACTTTTTCCTTATTGGCAAAACTATCTCGTGGTTATGTCTTCTCATTGAATTAACAAAATTCTTGTTTCTAAGGACGACCACGAATTGATTTTGGATAACATTGTCTGACTTAATATGCATAAGGACCTATAATAAGTTCACAAATCACAACTTTATTTTGAAGTGCAGAACCAACATTAACATGTACTTTGCAATTTTGTATACTTGTATTTTTTATGGCCACAAAGTTAATTAAGCATTAATTTGTTTTTTATTTTACTATTTTTTGAATTTGTGTTTTGAAATGGGGTTGCTTGCATAGTTTTTTGCATTCATTTTTATGAAGGAGTAAAATAAATTTTGCAAAGTAATAGCAGCTAATGTTTTCAACATAACTCAGATAAAATTCACGACTTGATCGAAAAAAGTAATTTCTTATAATCAAAATTGTGCTGAATACTTAAAAGTTATCAGAAACTGTATACGTACATATGTATGTATGTATGTATGTTGCATAGAACATTTGAATTTTAATATAAAAAAAGTTTGCGCAGAAAACAAAAGAGTATGATTATTTTTTGAAAAAGGTTTAACAATGTAAATTTGTACATTCTACACACCTAAATCTAAGACACCCTTTTCATATGCATATGGTTGCAATAATGTTAGGTTAAAATTGTTAGAGTTTTTGAAATCAAGCTCATATTTGTTATTTAAAAATAAAACTTAAAAACATTTCTATGTTTCTAACATGGACTCAAATCATTTTGAATTTTGAAATATTATCTAATCGTGTTATCATCGAGATTTATTTGAAATATTCATTTGAAAAGATTATAATTATAATTTGTATGGTAAATCTTCGAGATGCCAAGGAGATTTGGGACAAATATATCTAAATTTGTTTAGTGTATGGTGGAAACACTACTTGCATCACACCTATAATGTCCTTCATCTAGGCACGACTTGTTTGTTTCACTGCAAATGTTGATAAAACTTCTTAAGTCTGACAACCTTGGAATCTTGCTCTACTTCTTGTAAAATATTTGAGAGTACAAAAAAACATCCTAAATAAATCATTACTTAATCTTATCTTGTTTATAAACACAAAAACTCAACTAAAACAATTAAGTTGACAGCATTGAATGTTTAATATATGTACATATTATGATTCAGATTTTGTCTGGCTAGTTTTTTCATTTGTGATACTATTTTTCCAAAAATAACACGCAGCAGTCTGATGTAATTTTTTTGCTGTGACAAAATTGTAGACAGTTCTCAAAGTTCAAATATTAATTCAAGTAAAAACTAATTAATTTAGTATACACACATGCAACGTTCATTAAGAATTTATATAAAAAAGAGTATTACATTTTTTTTACTAATTTCTTTAATTTTAATTCTAAGAATTATTGTTATTAGAGATAAATTTTCAAGGCCATGGACTGCAGTGTTTCGGTGTTCAGTAGATTAAACACCACGCCAAGTCACGTCTTGACCAGGTTTGCTTATCATGAAACAATTTTAAACAATAAATATCAAAACAAAAGCAACAAAAATGCGTGATAACCTTTTTTTTGACATGGGAAAATATGTACATAGGTTCATATTTAGATTTCCTTTATCAATAAGTGTAGGTAAGCTTGCCATAGAAACGGTAGTTTTATAGCGTTGTCGGCGCCTTTTCTCACTCCAGTTTATTATTTTAAGAGATATAATCTTTGTCTATCAGTAAAATTATATATGTATGTACATATGTATGCACTAGATCCAGTTTTTCAGTTATGAGTTTGCATTTTGGAAGGTTTATGCAAAACCAAAGGTTTGAAATTAAACGCCTCAATTATTTGAATTAAATAATTTTTAACTATGATGTGAACGTATTGATTTTATTGTTAAACAAATTCTAATCATTTTCAAACAATTAAACTGTCAATAATTTTTTCAAACAACCTCATTATTACTCATTCTGTAGGTTCTTCTTTTTCCTCTTAATGTCTTTGATTCCAATGTTTGTAAAAATAAAAGAATCATACTCTGCTTTCGAAATTAATATACGTACAAAGCTTCAAGTTTTGTTGCTCTTCAACCAATAGTACTTTTAACATTTTACTTGCATTTCAATTTTGTAAGTATTCAATGACTGTTATGTTAGAGTGTTTATGTGCTTAAGGACATAACCAATTCAGTACTTGATTAGAACTTAGCCGTATTGTATTTGGGAATTACTACTCAAGTTTTGTAATTACTTTTCAAGTAATTATTTAACCAAATACATGCTCTTGCTGTTTTTAAGTGCTTCTTCTGATTTGGATAGTTAAACGAATTTTTAGATAGATAAGTTAAAAACACCAATGGCTAGACATGCTGTAATTAATTGAATCGGTGAGATTAAGAACGAATAATAAATTGAATACAAACAAATGAAAAATAATAAACTTTAGTTTTTTTTCAAAATTTTTAGTCCCTGATATATAAACATAATAGTGAAATTTTGAATACGGGAAGAAATATTAAGTTGGAAAGGTGGTGCACTTGAATTCTTCTTACACTCCAAGGGAAAAAGTTCCCTGTCGATATTTGTAGCCACGCATTTGTAATTATTAAATAAATTAAATAATCACGCGAATTTGTTTGTTATGAAAAATTATTTGGGTGCATATCAAAACAGAAAATATGTTAAAATTTTGGTTAGTCGCAAATATCTCAGGAACGAATAATGCTATTGACTTCAAATAAATTTTATTGTGTGCAATGTGATTTAATACAGATTTAGCATTAATTTGGAAAAAGTTCAACATACCGTTATTTTTTTTAAGTAAAAAAAATATACAATGAAGGAAAAATTGTATAACCTTCTGGTAAAATTTTTGCAAATAAAAATAATACTACCAAAAATTGGTACACAAATTTTTTTGACTTAAATATCTTCACAAACTAAAATGAAGTTGACTTCAAATGTATTTTATTTTCAGCATAATGAATTTGTCAACAATACCTAAATAAATGATAAAATCTTGATGAATATCATATTGACATTTTTTTTTACAAAAAAATTAAAGAACTCCAAAAAGTTCTACGAAAAAATTTATAAATATGATTTTTACACTATGATTCCTACAAACATTTTTTGAGATATGTATATATTTTGTATATATGTATGAATGTACATATGTACATAGTACATATCGAAAAATTTCTTAACTCTGATAATTTTTTTGTCTGATTTCTTAAGTTTGATAATTATTATCAATCAACATCAAAAGTAAATCGATTAATATCAAAAATGTCAAAGTACGTATAATGGGAAGTTATCAGTGTGGGTCGCACCCAGCGTCTTTTTTTATTTTTGCTTTAATTAATTTTTTACTCATAAGAAAAAAAAAATTATACTAAAACAAAAACAAATTATAAACGAAATATTTAATGTTGTTCTGATTTTGTTTATATTTTTTAATGCTGAAGAAAAATAATTATATTTCTATTTAAGTATTTTGAGAAGTCTCCACTCTTTTTCTGAATTTAACTCAGTAGTAGTTGGTGTTTTTGAGTTTGACTTTTGTTGATATTAGTGTTACAAGTTACATCAGCAGTACACTTAGCTTAATAACTCAAAAGTGAAGGCGGAGAATGAAAACATACATACATACATACATATATATAAAAATGAAAAATTACTTTATAAAATAGATTTCCAAAAGATCAATTATCTTGTTCGAAAGTTTATACTTTCTCAATAATTTTTAATAAACAAACCGGAAGCGCGGTGTGAAACTTCTCTTTATAAGAGTCAGTTTTGTTTCTAATTATTCACAAAGACAACTGGGTCCATGGAATACACAGAACAGATAAAAAAGCAACAAATATTAATCATTCTTAAGCTATATTACTCGTTTAAGACTTTGTATTTTGAATTTTTATAGTTCAAGCATACATCTCCATTGAAACCTAACAACTCTACCCAGACTTGATGACCCCAAAAAAACTATTGCAATAACAACCGAGCACTGGCGATAACGATTCTCCGACTCCGATCAATCAGCAAATTTAATCCTTATCACGTTGAGGTAACGAGAGGTAAGCAAATAAAATATAGAATTCTGATTTCACCCTAACTCATTACAAATAATGTTCAACTTATAGTTTTTTCTTCGCGAAACAAAATATTTTTGGTAATATTGTTTTTGGTTGTTGGTAATCGTGTTTATCGGCACGATTTGTGCGAGTGTAATCTTAAAATAAACAAACAAAAATAAAAGCTAGATTGCGATTCGCGAATGCGACCGCGCGGTGGCCAATGTGCTGCAATTCACTTTTGCACTCTGGATGCCTAACTGATAAGCCTGTCCCAACCCAACCTAAGTACCCAAGCCATGCCACTTGCGCATTTAGTCGATTTAAATGAAATGGAAAATTGTTCTAAGAAATACATGTACATAATGTAGCAGCAGAGGATCAAAGTACATGATAACCGTAAATTGTATAATTGTACAGCCGCCTGGCGCACCGCACATCTATCTACGGCGCCTGCTCATATGTATCTATACGATTTCGAACTTAAAAGATGCGACCATAATTAAAAATCATTTAGTCTCTTAATTTCTGCCAACGTTGCATATCAATATCAGTTTCCGTGCTGAATCTCAGCTTGATCCCTTGCGATTAAAGCGAAATTGTTTTCGAAATAAAATTCCTCCGACCGTTTAGTGCCGTTTTGAATCACTCGAGAGATCGTTCGAATATGCCGGCATCTAATAATCGTGGTGATAGAGACGACGACGGCGACGTTAGTCTTAGTGAAAAATCCATAGAAATGGATAGTGTGAACCCGGTTCGCTTACGCCGATCAGTTAGTTCAGGACATATAATTACTCCCTTAATGGTGCACCCCACACGTCGTAGCTTCACGACATCTTTTATGAGAATCCCAGAGGATCGTGAAATAGATATAGTGCGCCAAATGAGCAAACAACATCTTAATGTTAGCTCAAAACAAAGCACAACATCACCCTTGCTTATGTTTTGGAGATCCCCTTTGGGAAGCTTAATCCTGTGGTGGCCTACTCTGATGATCACTCTGACATTGAGTCTTCTAAGGCGTATCTTACAGGCGTTTATGTTTGTTCCACTGCTGATTGCGGCACCCAGTTTTTGGCTCTCGGCTTTGCTTTGGATATTCTGGAAGGTAATGCGCATTCCAATTTCAATTCTCAAATGGGTTCTTAGTTCAACGGCCGAGGATTTAATCGGTAACAGTACAGCATCTGCCACAAATAGAAGCGATAAACGCACAGTTCTTATCAGTTGCGGCAGCACAATACAAACACTGCACATGGCTCGAAACTTGTATTCCTCTGGAGCCAGAGTTATCGTGTTCGAATTTGAAGGACACTTTGGATTGGCTCGATTCTCGACCGCCGTACACAAGTTCTACTCAGTTCCCAAACCAACAGCCGATAATCCGGACAGCTATATTGCGGCACTATGTAACATTGTCGATAAAGAAAAGCCGTCTTATTATGTCCCCGTTTGCGCAACAAGCCCTGCTTACTACGATGCTTTGGCTAAGCCCCACTTGGAATTGCTTGGTTGTGCTACATTCCTGCCAAGTTTACAAGAAAATGTTGTCATAGATGACTCCCTCAATTTTTTTCAGAAGTGTCGAACAAGTGGAATACCATTGCCCCCTTTCAAAGTCTTGTCCTCCAAGGAGGACCTTTTACTATTATACGAGAGCGGCTTCATAGCAGCGTTCCGGAATATCATGATGGCGGTGGGAATGCAAGGATTACTCGAACGCTTTAAATATGTCGTGCCCAATAACCGTCGTGAATTTAAATTCAACCATGAGATCAGTGAAAAGAGTCAGTGGTTGATTGTGCGAGACATTCCCGGGGATCACTATGTCACTTGTACGACTGTTAAAGACTCAAAAGTCATAGCAAACGCCTCTTGTGTTGTTGAGCCCGACACAAAAAACCTTATTCCCAAGTATAGCAAAGGCATCGAGATTTGGATTAAGGAATTTTTTGCAAAAACCAGAAGTCAGAGACCCATAAATGGACATATAAGCTTTCGATTGGTCAAGAGCCAGGCCACCGGAGAATTTCTGCCTCTCGGTGCTAGGGTTGGAGTTTCACTGCCATACATTTGCTATAGCGGAACACATGCAAAGGTTCTTTGCAAACCCTGCTCACACAATAATCAATCACATTCGCAACTTGATGATGGTGGGCTCTTTTGGACAAATGAAAATCACAAAACTTCTTCGATTGATGCTATCAGCAGGAGACTGTTGGGTAATATTCTAGACAAACGAGAAGCTTTGTTTGCTTACTGGGATCCATTACCATACTGCGCCTACTACCACTTTCAGCTGCCGCTAGCTTCAGTGAAAACATTCCTGCAAAAACGCCAGAATGCACCGAAGAAAATTCCTGCTGCCATAGCATCGCCAGTGAATTAATTAATTAAAGATTTGTTGAAGAGAAACACAAGACGTGGAGAGAGATCTATAGACTTTTGATAAATAATACATATTAATATATGTATGGGCAGCTCGTATCAATGAGATTGTTAAATTATTAATTTAAGTGAATATCTATTTGTTATTTTTATAGAATTATTAATAAGATAATATTATGTATGCTTGTAGTTGTGTGTGTTATCTGTAATAACGAGTAGGTAATATACATATGTACATACATATATATGGTCATTAAATGAACCCAATAAAAATAAAATAAATGTAGTTATGAAATTAGGTACCTTGTACATAACATTTGTTTTTCAAACACAACAAAACTGGGGTTTTGCTCCGGATTCGATGACTTGATCTCTTAAATAAGAGTAAGTCACTGAATTTGAATTCTGATAATTGATTTATGTTCGTTGAACTGGTAATGTACACGTATTTATGAAAACAAAAATATTTATGTTCACTTGTCTTAAA
The DNA here is from genome assembly GCA_905146935.1 of Scaeva pyrastri. NCBI lineage: Eukaryota > Metazoa > Arthropoda > Insecta > Diptera > Syrphidae > Scaeva > Scaeva pyrastri. Next base: position 134,353,510 of record LR989927.1, read on the forward strand.
ATTTAAACTCGGTGAATTAATCGTTGATTTTGAAATTTCTCATGTGATTCACTGGGAACTATCTGTTTCGATAGGTCTTCCAGGTAGAACCAGACCAGAAATCTTGGATAACCAACTTTTTTGGGTAGTTGACTGAAAAGTTATTCATTAAAACTTTCTATCAAGTCAATTGCCTTTTTGTCAAAATAGCAGCTAATTGTGTTTTTTTACTAAATTGAAAAGTTAACTTCATTATTATTTAATGTCCTACTATTTTATGTTTTTAAAGAGGTAAAGGAATAGAAATATTATTTACTAGTATTTTGATTTCAAGGAACGCAGTTGACGGAGTACTGTCTACTTCTGGATTTTAATAAATTTGCTCAAAATCACTGGCACATTCACAGAATTGATACAATAGTTATTAAATAGAATAAAATGTTGCCAATAAAAATTAAAAATGTACCCATACAATATACATACATACACTTGATCTATGGCATTTGTGACACTTTACTTATAAATGCTTGCTAATAATGTGTTAACTTTAGTTTTAAATAAAAACATTCATTTATTACATTTAATTAAAAAAGAAAAAAATATAAAAAAACTCTTTAAGACTTAAGTTCCACAAACTCAACACGACGCACGACGACCAAACCACGTATGCATGTATTTTTAAAACTAATCCACACCCAACCTTTCCAAAAATTTAACATAAGCACTAAATTTTTGAATTTGAATATTATGTATATATACATACATACATTTGCATGTATGAATTTAATTTATTATGTAGTTTAATTTGTTACCAATTAATCTACATACATACATTAGTATTTAAGTTTTCATAATTCAATTTTTACCTTTTTCGTTGCAGTTGATTTGAGTACCACTCTTTTTTCAGAAAACAATTTAAATTACATTGAATTACCCATAATTTGTCTATCACACTCAAACTTATTTATATTACATATATGTATATCATATTTTTTATTCTTTATTTACAAAATTTAAACAATCTCATTTCTCTGTGCGTTTGCTCTTTCACGTGTTAAGAAATTAAGAAAAATAATAATAATTGTTTGTTTACAACATTTTATTTACCTGTTTTGCTATAGCAACCATGTTCATTAAAGTGGAACCGAAAACACGTCCATGAATTTAATGCAACATTATTTTATTCGCTTATGCTTAGGGAGGGTAGTTAAGGACAATGAATTTGACGACGCAGAAGGATTTTTAGAGCTGGAAAATTTGCATTTTTTAATGTGTGATTTTTAATAATTGTATGTGTTACAATCTGGTTGGTATAAAATCTTCTCACACGAAGCAATTTCATATGATCCAACTCCACCTTATCAACTAAAAACAAATTTTGTTATTTTTGTAGTATATATTAGTTTTGTAGTATATATATTTTAGTTTTCGAGTAAATCTATATACATATCTACATATGTATGTATAATTGTATATGTATGTACATACATATATAAAAAAGAAAGTCGTGTTTGTTACACTATTTATATCTCAAGAGCATCTTAACCGATTTAGCTAAAATTTAACACAAAGACAGCTTATAGTCTGAAATAGGTAGACTATAGGCTACTTTTTAGAGTGGTACAATGTATGGTTTCCGCGGAATAGATTTATTTTTAATTTGGAACAGAGATAGATTATAGTCTGGAAAATCACAAAGGTTAATTTTTATTCCGGTAAAATGTACAGTATTACGGTTTAAGATAATGTTTTACACAAAAATTGAAGCAATCTGCTGTTATTGTGGTTTCAAAAACTATTCTCTTCAGTTATCCTGCCGCTAGATCTACGAAGTTTTCCGGGTCCTCTATTTTGTTATAAAAATTAAATAAAAAAAATGTTATCCTGACTTAAAATCATCATTTTGTTTCTCAATTTTTAATAATTACTGGAGGAAAAGCTAAATCAGAAAATGTTTTAATGGCGAATTGAGGCTTATTTGTTGAATTTCCCCTCCGACGTAGACTAAAAATTTCAACTTCAAAGTTAGTTGACAGCGATTTTGACATTTCACTCTCAGCTGTTAGATAAAAATACAATTTAAATTTTCCATATCCAAATTACTCATTTTATATATCATTCTTTAATTTGATTTATTTCAAAATCACAAATGTTTCACATTTCATGCTTACATCTGTCATTAATATGACAGTTCACGATTGACTAGCTTTGTAGTGCATTTTGCATTCACAAAGCTAGTTGATCGAATATTTTTTTACTGAACAAAAAAAAAATAACGGTTATGTTCTGTTATGAAATTTTTAGACAGTCAAACTAAATTGTTAAATAAAAAATGGCTTTGAAAAAAAAACAAAAATATATGCCACTTAATACATTTCTACAGTGAGGTATCGACAGTCGACATTTATTAGAATGTCAAACTATCAATAACTTACAATTATATTCTTATTTCAAATATAACAAACACAAATTTAAAAAAGTTATAAGTGAACTTTAAAGGTTAAAGAAAACGAAAAACAATTCAAACTTGCCAGATTGATTTTGCTCATTTGCCAAGTATCTTCCGTTTTGGAGCATGGTTGAAACACATATGGATAAGAAAATGAACTCACTAGTTGATTCCAGGTTCTCCACTACAGTCAGCTGTCATGAATGACAGAACTTAAGCATATGACAGCACTGCTACAAGTACCTTTGTCAACGGTCAACATTTTTATTTTTCAAGGCAAAAAGAAAATGGTTTTTCGATGTTTATAAAACAAGAGTGACGACAAAAAAAACAATAATTAATAAAATTTCCATAATACTTATAATGATTCATATATCTATATAGATTTGTGTTGCATTTATTCGTGATAAGCATTAAAAGTGCTAACCTTCCAAAATTGACGACGCAAGAAAAGTTTTCAGTTTTAGCAGTGAAAACAAGAAAAAAAAAACTTAATGAAAATTCAAAACAGGGCAAAGTCTGTTCGTGATTATATTCTACAATGAACCATCCATTAGAACCCTCTTTATATAACCCAAATGACAGCTCTATTCCGATAAATCCAGAAATTGAACAGCCACCCCCAGAGACACGAATAAATAACGTCACTAATGCAAATGGTTCCCACCATAGTATTAATATCGATGTACATACATCAACGTTGTCTGACTCACCGACCTCTGTGCAGCAAAACTTCTTATCATTCCTAAACGATGCACGCAGTCACCTTGGTGGTAGACATGTTAATCTAAATGTACCAGCGGCAAACAGTGATAATGACACTGTTCACCATCATCCTGCCGCCCCTGTTCAACCAGAAGACAGCAATGTCAATCGCTGGAGAGTAAATCTAAACAATGTGCTCTCTTTTTCGGCTGGCCCTTCGACTGAAACAATTCGGTCTTGGATACCGCGGACAGGAAGTTTTCGATACGTTCCTTTAAATAGATCAGCATCTATCAGTAGCGTAAGAGACCCTCAATCTGCAGCTCCAGCTGGGGATGTTGCTGCCACAAACGATGTTATCATTAACTTCAGCACAATATCCTCGCCTGTAGCTACCGATCGTGAGAGTAGCTTGTCATCCAACCGTGAACCTCGAACACCATCGATAGTTACAAGGATAAGCGTACCTAGGAATAATCTCGTCGGCGGAAGTTCTGGAGAGAACACAGCGAATGGACACCTTGGAACTTCATCAAGTAATCAGCCTAATACATCAAACGACAGCCATCGCAACCCGTCGACACCACCGCCAGCAGCTCAACGAATTCCAATTGAAGTTGACGAAGATAATCTGGTCAACGAGTTGGCTGTGAAAATTTTGAGCCACTTTGTGCGTTATCTTCCATTCATTGGGATCGTGTTGTTAAAAGCCATCTATGACCACTGGTTGGGCATTATAGATGTATTTGTTCTACATATTGTAGTCTATCAGTTGAATGCATCACTGTGCGAGCAGGTGGCTAAGATGTCACAAAAGAGTCTAGGACTGTTATTTCGTGACTACCTTCTATTAACAATTGTTTTGGTATACCGGTTCATGACATCTCATAGTCAACCTGATTATTTTGGCTTGCTGCTGAATACAGCTATTGATCCGAAGTCGCTGGGCCAACTTCTTTATGCTGTGGCTGTAAACGATCTCATTTTAAAGCTTGTAACGATTAAAGTCAAAATTTTGGTTACAGCGCTTCCAACAGATATCATAAAGCATAAGTCAAGGGTAGGTAAATTAAAATTTGTACCTGTAGAAAAAAAAACGCAATTTGTAAAATCAGTAGACATTTTACTTTAACTCACAACTGTTTTATTGTTTCTAAGTTCTAAACTAAGTGAAGTTCTCGATGCTTGAACATTTTCAGAAGCTTTTATGCAATGTGCTCACTGTTTTCGTTGTTTTATAAATATACATTCTGTTTTACCTATCCTGTTTTATTTTAGATTAAAATTAAAGCTTCGGTTAACTTTGTAGTTGATGTTTGTGCTTTTAAATAGACTTTTTTTTATATTTTTAGGGAAGACTATTTGCTCTGATCGAAGCCATCTCACAACTCTATAGATCCTTAGTACCCATCAAGTCATGGATGTTGTACTTCCTTATTTCCTACACAGGATTTGATATTGTAAGTTTATAAACATTGTTTTCTAAATAGAAAAACGTTGATTAATCTTAATTTTCTAAGATCGTAGGAATGTTTTTATTCTCCTCGCTGTACATGGGCGCTAAGGCGTTTGAATTTGTGGAACGCGGAAAATTTTTGAAAAAGGCATTTTGCAGTTTTCTCAGGAATGTGGTGAGTAACAGCAGGAATTAAGACAATACATAAATTATACAATTACTGATTTTTACGACAGGATTATGGTCGCCAACCGTCAAAGGAGGAACTAAGCGAAGCCGGGTCCGTATGTCCGATATGTCACGACAACTACGAAACACCTGTGGTTCTAGAATGCAACCACATCTTCTGCGAGGTATGTGTGGGCACGTGGTTTAAGCGTGAGCAAACCTGTCCAATGTGCAGAGCCAAAGTCGCAGACGATCCAACCTGGCAGAATGGATCAACAACCCTATTTTATCAACTCTGTTAAAAAGTTCTATAGCGAAGATAATGATTAATGTTACAACTTTATTTTACTTTATTACTATGTAGCTACGTTTATGATCTTATTTCTTTCAAGTTTAATCAAATTTAAATATAAATAATGTATTTTGAAGCTAAACTATTACTTTTAATCAGCAGAATACGAAGTAAAACAAATACTTCGCCCTATTTTAAACTACCCACTGTCTTGTTTTGAAAATGACGACCGTCTCCTTCAGTCGCTTGTTTATTTATTTCCTTGTGCCGGTCTTTAGTTACTATTTCTTCCAAGACCTCTCCATCGCCTTTGATGAGGCGCGAACGACCTGTTTCTGGATCGATAATTCGCCTAATTTGACTTTGTCGCTTTTGATACTCTTCTGGTGTTTCCGGGACATGGGATTTTGAGTACATGAGATCTTCATAAGGAATATTTTTATTATATATAGGTACGTTATTTTATGGGATATTCTATTACTCACCTATGGGAACTGAAAAATCGGGCTCTTCATCCTGGTTTGTAGTTGTTGTCGTCTCAGCTTGTTTCGTTTTGGAAACTTCAGCGGCTTTAGCAAGTCTTTTATGTTCTTTATCTCTATGTTTCTTTTCCTTTTTCTTTATTTTTGACTTCTTTTCTTTTTTATGCTTTTTCTTTTCTTTTTTCTCCTTTGAGCGTTTGTGGTGATGTTTTGGTTCTTCCATGATTTCTGAGAAAATTTATATTTTTATGTATAAATAAAATTATTTATTATTTTTTTCCGATTGACATCTAAGTTAAACTGTCACTTGTTTAAGGTTATGTAGAATTAGAGCTGCCATTGACGTATTTAAAACACCTTTTGTAGTAAATGTCAAAATAGATTTTTTTTTTGAAATCTTTGTTGGGAGCAACCATCTCTAATAATTAGTAAGTAATTTAATTATTTTTTACAATTTTATAGTCTTATAATGCAAGAGTATGTTTCTCCAGAATCTTCTTTAGATTTTAAGTTGCACAGCGTACAAAATAACTTGAAAATACCATTGTAAGGATTTTCGTTTGAGTTGAGAACCTCGCATCTTACTTTAAAAGCTAAATCACAATATCGTAGCTTAATCAGAATATCGCTTCAGTCGGTCGGGCGTTGATGAGCGTTTAATCGTATTTCCGTTTTTTTTTTATTTTATTTCAAAAAGCGCGACCCTAGTATTTCTAAAACGAAATTTGGCTTCAAACCTCAAGTGTTCACTGACGTTTCACACAAAAAATAACACTATTTAAAATATAAAGAAAAAATTTTCGCACCAGAAATCTTGACAACTAAAAAAAAACGCATTTGATGTTGGCACTTATCTACTTTTGCTTTGCTCGGGCGTTTACGATATAAAGTCATAGCAACGCCTGAGGTAATATTTCGGATTGCCTCATAAGAATACATAGTCTCAATTCCAAAAGTCAAAGCCCGACTGACCTAACGCGATATTGTGATTTAGCTTTTCTAGGGTCTCGCTTTTTGAAATACAAAATCGTAAAAATGATCAAACGCTCGTCAACGCCGGACCGACCTAACGCGCACATTACAGGCTCTATTCGACCTCTACACGACTTTAGCTTATTATGGCTCTATTCAATTTCAACGTTGCATAAGTTTTATAAATAATATTTTCGGGTTAAGAGGCACTTTCAGGAGTGTATAACTTTATTTAGGCTTAGGCTTTATGTTGCATTTATAAATAATGTTGATAACTTTTTAGATGTTTTTAAGAACTTGTCTCATGGATACTTTCAACCGCAAAATTGAGTAATTAATTTTAAGATATACTTAAACATTGAACTCAATTAGATGTCAAACTTCCATATGCACCTACTTGTCACTTGTATGAAAATTAGTTTCTACAGAAATGAGAAATGTATCTTATTATATGTATGTAATTACTTAAGCATTTCTTAGGGGCGGTCAAACAAACGCAACATTTATAAAGTAAGACATGAAAAGCAAATGCAAGAAATCTGCGCAAGATATTTTTAACATTTTCACAAATACATTGAATTTGCGTATGAAAAAATTAATCCTCTACGTTTAGAGACAATCATTTGCATTTAGGAATTTGGTCATACTTTTAGTGCTGATTTCTGTATATGTGCATCAACGTATGAATTGACTCAAAGAACTGATATTTCTTTTTTTAGTGTACGTTGAAAGTTGATAACATTTTGATAACCTGCTGAACGATACCTTGTGCAAGTACAAGCGTTGCCTTATGGTCATCATGGTAGGCCACCTAGTGCCCTCAGCTCAACAACCTCTTAATTTCGTGAATGTCAACTAGGGATAGCACTATGATATATACTAATACTTAGCCTTTTGCTCGCTCACTCGTATTAATGTTAGTTCCAGAATTAAATTCGCCATAGACGCACTGTTAAAACAAAAAAAGACGAAAGGCAGCCGCGAGTCTTTTTTCTATTTGACGATAAAACTAATTTATTTACGTCTGTTTAATAATTAAAATATTTCAAAGTATCTGCCAGAAGTTAGTATAAATTGTTTACAAATAAAATTTTAGCCAACTTAAGTGTTATTATTGGTAAAAATGCAAATTTTAGCCACGTCATGTCCGAGAATTCTTCTGAGTGGTAGCAGTTTAGTAGATTCACTAGACGCCTTTTTGGCAGATCACCGCCAGCCACCCTTCCTCCTCTTCTTCCTCCGCCGCGCGCGTAAATTAAAAAAGAAACCATCATCGGCAAATTCAATTTCACACACTACACTATAGTGTGTGCATGATCGAAAGGGACAACCATCGACCATCGGAATTATTAACCCCCAAGTGTATGAGTGTAAACGAGAAGCTTAGCCTTTGTATAACCGAAACCGAAGCAGCAGCATAGCACAGAGCACAGTCTTGTGTCTTGTCTTCCCTCATAAATGCAAGAGCTGTGACTTCTTTTCTATAGTTTTCGACTTAAATTATTTTTTAATATAAAAATACTGAAAATTATTAGATTAAATTGTGCCGAAATGATTTATTATTTCCACAAAAGTAATTTCTTTTACAAAGTGATTCGAATTAATTGTGTATTAAGTCCATGCCCGTAGTTAGGTAGTAGTTTTAAGTGTGCATCATTTTATTCTCGAAGCAAGTAAGGCGACAATCGACAACGACGACGACCGACGACATTGAACGTAAGAAGCCCGTCGTGTGGTGGTTGGCTGGTGAATTTCTTTCCTTTTTTTAAGCATTTGCTTTAGAGCCTAACTTTTGTATTTCAATATCCGTTCTCTGTTCTGAGATCGTTGAAAATTTTTCTTGTAAATTTCATCGATTCCTGCTTGGTTTTTCCCTAAAATATCCGCCCTTAATCTCAGAACGGCACATTATTCCTTTTTTATGAGTCGAAAACACTCGAAAATTGAAATAATCCACAAAAAAAACCAAAAAATACTCATTTCTCTTTATTTTCTTCTCTTCCCCAGTGAACCCGTTCTGAGAAAGTTTTATGTGATCTATCATCATCGTCATCGTTTACAATTTTTTTATTTTAGTGAAGAAAAACGTCGATTTATCAATCCCGCGGAACAATATTTGTTAAAATATTTATTTAATTATTAACCACAGCGACGCGCTGCTGCATTCTATAGCTAGTTTAATTTATATTCGTATTTATAATTTATATAGAATTTACCCAAAAAAAATAATTCGAGATTCAAAAGAAAGTAGATGACTTAGCAAAAGGAGCAACATAAGTCCATCATACAAGCAATTAAATAGAAGCTATCACACAAGTGTGTAGCACTATCACCTAACATATACCGAGTTAAGTAGACAGGCCACGAATTTGCGCTGCTTTAAGAAAAGATGGACGAATCGCACCCAAAAACTCTGTATGTGGGCAATTTGGACTCATCGGTATCCGAAGATCTTCTGGTTGCCCTTTTCGGACAAATGGGACCAGTTAAAAGTTGTAAGATAATCCGGGAGCCCGGCAACGATCCGTATGCATTCATCGAATATACAACTTATCAATCGGCTGCAACAGCATTGACTGCTATGAACAAACGATTATTCCTCGAAAAGGAAATAAAGGTAAGTTTTCATGTCTCATGAAATTCTGTTTTGTTTTTCACATATTGTTAAATAATTCAAAAACAATAAATACATTATTAAGCCTTTCTACTCAATCCACTACCCTCATAACCTGGATCTATGTTTTCAATCATTTGTTAAATGTTTAGGAGTATAATAAATAGGTATGTACATTATTATGTATAAAATTATAAGGACAGGAAAAAGCATGTAGGTAAATCACATTTATGTAAATGGTTTCTTATAACTATCATTGGTACATTTTATATATGTAGATATATGAAAATTTAAGTTAAACATCCTTCTGAGATCTATTATTACATGCATACATATATAAGTAAACAACAAGTCAACTAAGCAATTTTCTTGCAATAAACATCGAAATAATTTAACAACAGTTTTTTGTAAGCTCAATCGGATATCATTGCACTGAACTAAATTTAATCATCCCTAAGAGATTTACGTTCAGTGTATAAAAAATAGGCAATAGGTATGTACATACATATAAAAAATAAGTTTTTTTTGAATAGGATAGTTTTCTTTTAAACTTACTAAAAGAAGACATGCTCAAAAAATGATACAAGCAAAATCAATTGAAATTAATAATAAATAAATTTAAAATTAAAAAATAAACAAAAAGAGAGTACGTTACACTTCAGCTAATGAATTTGTAAGTGTAGTCCCAAAAATTAAAGATTCCATTAATGTGGCATGACGTCGTAGTTGAATATTCTTTTGGTCAAGTATACGCGACTAAACCATATATGAAATAATAAAAAGAACATGTAACTCTTCTTTTAAATAAAGTCTATGTCACAACTCCGAATTGGGGAAAGTTCGAAATTATCAGTTTTCTTTTACTCACGGGTTCCCACAGATGAATGTACATTTGTTCTGAGAAGGACATTCCATGTTTGTAGTGTGGTGCATAAGAACAGAACTATATGCATGCTTGGTATCCCTTATATTAAAAGCGTGTAAGAATATAAAAGTTATAGGGAATAACTTAAAAATTGTAAAACCTAAGAAAAAACAAATATTGAATCCCTTTAATTTTGCAGAAATATGTACATAAATATTTGAATATGTATGTATATTCCCCTGATCAAGATCAGTTAGGGTTAATCCCTTCAACAATTCTCTTTTTGATAAAAAAAAAACAATTTTTATTTTCATTTTAGGTTAATTGGGCTACAAGTCCAGGCAATCAGCCAAAGACAGATATAAGTGCACATTATCACATATTCGTTGGTGATCTTAGTCCAGAAATTGAAACAGAGACTTTACGTGAAGCATTCGCACCGTTTGGCGAAATATCGAACTGTCGAATTGTTCGCGATCCCCAAACAATGAAATCCAAGGGATATGCTTTTGTTTCATTTGTTAAAAAGGCAGAAGCAGAAACCGCGATACAAACAATGAATGGCCAATGGATCGGATCACGTTCGATCCGAACGAATTGGTCAACAAGAAAACTACCACCGCCCCGTGAATCGACTAAAATCGGTGCGAATAAGTCCGCTAGTCGGCAGACATTTGAAGACGTTTACAATCAATCTAGCCCTACAAATACGACAGTCTACTGTGGTGGATTCCCGCCGAATGTTATTAGCGATGAGCTAATGCACAAACATTTTATGCAATTCGGTCAGATACAAGATGTTCGAGTGTTCAAGGACAAGGGATATGCGTTCATTAAATTTATGACAAAAGAGTCCGCGACTCGTGCTATTGAACACACACACAACACCGAAGTACATGGCAATCAAGTAAAATGCTTCTGGGGCAAGGAGAATGGCGGTGACAATTCAATGAATGCTACAGGTGCTGCGATTATAGGCCCTGGAGGTGTACCATCGCAGCAAGCAACACTACCAGGTCAGGTTATTACACCACAAGCTGCCGCCCAATATCCATATGCGGCAGCGTACCAACAAATGGGTTACTGGTACCCACCAGCGGTATGTTATATCAATTTTTTCTGATAATTGTTTTTTTTTTTAACTAATACTTGTTTTGTTGTTGCAGGGATACCCAGCTCAAATGCAGACTCAATACATGCAGCAAGGATATTATCCATATGCCTATACAGCCAGCGCTCAACAAGGAGGTAATACAAATTTAATTATTAATATAGACCGAATTAAGCTAAAGAAGTGGTAGGGAGTCAAGTCTTAAGTTATTTATAATGACGAGATGGGAAACGGGAAAAGTAACGTTTTAGTTTGTTAAATTGTTATACAGGAATAATGATGGTTGTCTTAATTGCTTTATTATAGAATCTTAAGTATGTCTGTCGATTTTTTTTTTTATAGATTTTTATGTGAAGTATGATCAAAAATATTTAACTGTTTCTACAATTTACACTTTGTTTGTGTTCTCAATTATGCAAGCTTTCAGATGATAGCTTGTGTGTGTTTGTTACGCGTATATTTGGTATCAATGACAATACATCGCCTCGATTGCCACAGCATTTATGAACGTAATGGTGTTGATTTAGATATCAGGTGTTCATTTATCTTTTGATCCACAGTAATTATATATAATACTGGTAACGCTGTCAACACCTTTCGACTTTTAATTTCGAAAATATTTAAGGAAAAAATATTTTTTCTATACATACAATGTATGTATATATGTATGTATATATATTTTTTTTATTGTACAGTGTTCACCAGTTCAAAAATCAAAATGACCCACAGTGTGTTAATCTGTGTCAAAAGTATATTCTGCACATCTCCACAATTGTGGCTTTCAGCCATATCAAATGGTACCACGAAATTTTCCTTAGCCTATTTACATATATGTATGTATAGATATACGTTAAATAATTAATAAGGAAAACTAAATTTAATTATTGAATTAATTTCAGTAAGATAATGATAAAAACTCGGTTGTCCTATTGAAATATGTATATTCTCTTAGTTAGGTGTCGTAAAAATCTACGGTGTTAGTAGTTATGGTAGCAGTGACTTTTGTGATAAAAATGAAAATATGTTTTTCAATGAAAAGAACTGTAAAATTAGGTTTATAAAAGTAAAATTAAGACAAACATAAAATTTTATTATTATATTATTTATTTAATTATTTATCGATTCTCCTCAAACCAAACCAAAATTTGGGAATTCCTAGGAGTACATAATCTTCTAGCTCAGAAGTTACTTGTAATCTGAAATGTATTCTCTGTTAACCGAAATTATAGTTTTTTTTTATAGTATTTATTCAAACATTTCATTTGAATCTTTAAGTAGTTTTCATGTTATGTTTTTCTGATAATTATTTATCAGAAATATAATGATGATATATTTTTTCTTTAAAGTATAATATATTTTACAATATTTTTTGATTAAAACAACAAACATTTAACATATTAAATCATTTTAATAACTGATACTACTTCAAAAAAAGATGTACTTACTTTAAATGATCTAATTTTAGCCTCTTATCGCATGGTACAGCCAAATGTCGCATGGGGTGTTCCAGGTGCAGTAGTACCAGGAGTGACTGCGGCTGCGTCGGCAGCAGCCGCAAATGGAAGTCTTGGACCTCAAATGATGTACAGTGCCGCAATGCCACAATATCAAACGCAATGAGATTGAGATGATAGGATTAACATCAGTAGCTGCGGCGCGAGCAGCAGCAGTTTATCCTTATCCTCGTCATCATCATCTGTTATTCCTGGATTGGATGCGTGCATAACAGAAAATCACTCATTCTATTCCGATAATGAGCAAACAATTCCAACAACAACTACAAACATATTGAAATTTCCCTATACATAGCATCAAATAAAACACACTTTTTGATCAACACACAAACACAAACACATACACATATTACATTTCCTAAAACAAAAACAATATACAATACATTCTGCTACTACTCACACACAAAGAAACAAAATCTGATGTGCGCCGCCAAGCCGCCCAAACCATAGAAGTTTAAGGTCGTTATTAATGAAAATTTTTAAATTATAATTCAAAACTAAAAGAAAAACAAAGAATATAAAAATAAAAATGCAAAACGAATATGTAATTTATAATGAAACAAAGGAAAAAAAAACAAAAGGAAGTATAACACGGTGTAACGTAAACCAATATTGCAAAATATTGAAAGAGATGATAATGTAAAATACAAATAAAATAAAACATATTTTTTAATGGTTTTTGATTATAAAGGAATGTAAAACCAGAACAAAATATAGATTTAAAAAAAAATAAATAATTTAATTTAATTGTTTTATTGTGTAATTGTATTTTCAGAGGTTTCCATTTTTTTTTTCGTAGCTAGAATTATTAAACTGATGTCTAAACGCAAAAACTAAGCGTTTAACTGAAACTGATGGGATTTTCATAAGTTGCTTTAAAAAATGAAACAACATTTCGCAAACTTATTTTACTCCGACATATTTTCCAAAACATGTAACAACTTGAATAACGTTTTGAGCATCATTTGTATAAGGGTTACTCAACGGTTACAAGTGTAAGCCACAATAAGTTATTTCAGTTCTCAGTTAAACTGATGAACTGAACCTGAATTAAGTTCCATTTTAACTGAAATGAAAACTTTAAAAGCCTTTAGGCCTTTTTTTAGTAACATAAAGTGAATAAAATGGTGCAACAAAGGAAAATAACCCGATTGACTTGGCTCTGACTTTCATTAAAGTATTAAATTTTTTTGGGTAAAAGTTTTGTTGGTAAGATCAGGGTGTCTTCCTGGCAAATTAAATTATAACTTTCTTTACTTCAAATTCTTATCCTAAAATATTAACGACCTAAATGTATACATTTATATAAGTTCGCCATACACTACCGCTACAAAAACATATTTTTTGTTCAAATTTACATTAATTTATGGAGTTTTTAGTTGTAACTCAACGGAAGAATTGCCAAAAACAGAGTTTGTAGGTACATACTAAATATGTACATTCATATGAATATACATACATACATACATAGATCCTGAAATTTGTTTATATCTTGCTTATTAATTTACAAATTTATCATTTCTATTAAAGCACTTTGAATTGATTTTAAATTAGGAAGCATTCTGTGTTAATTTGTTTAAAATGGTTCTGGACTACTAATTGCAAACTATGAATATTGTACACTGGGGCTTACGTAACTCTACTTACATGTATATGTATACATATTTCTTATATATAAAATTCTTGTGTCCCAATGTTTGTTCCCATACTCCTCCGAAACGACTTTACCGATTCTACTGAAATTTTGTATGCATATTCAGTAGGTCTGAGAATCGGCTACTATCTATTTTTCATACCTCTATGTGGTGAGGGTTGTCTCCACCACTAACATTTTTTTTATTTTTTTATAATGTATCAAAAAATTCATGCAACCCTCAATTTTCAACTTTTTATCATCGACCTTTAATTTAAGTTTAATTTATTTTCTTGATTTTGTGTTAAAAATTAATAAATACTTACTTCAGTTTTAAAAATGAAGTCACGAATTTTTGGTATTTTGTCTGTTTAGCTTACATGATTTTTATTTATTGTTTTACGTTCAGAATAACGGAACAGAATGTTACAACAACTAGGACATGAACTTCGTTTGTCTGCCGCTCGCTACACTTTTTCCAAACAGGCAAACAGCTATTTAGGCAAGACTATTGTATTTTGATTTTTTTTTTTTTAATTAGATTGAAGTAAACTTTTAAAGATCGAATTATTAGATGTAAAATAACAATGGTGTGCATAACAGTTGACATAAGAGTTTGTAATAGAATCCACCATTTTAGTGAAGGAATAGTTTAAATATATCTTGGATAAGTGATACAAAGTACACAGGGCCCTCTAGAAACTATGAAAAAATTGCACGGAAAATAGAAAAAGTAAAAACAATATTGTTCCAAAGCTTGAACTCGTGCCATAAATCGGGGCGAGACAAAGTCCGCTGGGTCCGCTAGTATATGTTTATAAATTAAAAATCAGTCTGTTTATCTACTTACGTGTTTTTAAATTAAATTCAAACAGAAAAGAATCCTCAATGGGTCTTTCTCGCAGATGTTCAATAAAATGTTCATCATTCTTATTTTCCTACAAGGTAGGGTGATTCAAGAAAAATACCCGTAAATATGTTTGCATAAATAATTCCTCTCCGAAAACTTTCATTTAAGTGACCAATATAATATATGTGTGTACTTTAAGCTTTCACTGTTTTAACTATACATAATATGTACATATGTATGAAAAACTTGTTTTTTTTAGAAATTTTTTTAATTATTTTTCTAATTAATTGATAATATCTGGTATTTTTTGTTTTTGCGCCACTGAACGCCGAATGCGCTTTAGAGAGTTGCAGAAATCATTCTCCGTAATACCACGCACTGCGCTTATGTCTAAGAGTTTTACTTGCTCAACATTGAGTTCTCGTATGGGTTCGAGGGCAGCGTCTTTAGCCAAAGCAGTTAAGTCGGAGCCAGAATATCCTTCGGTCATAGCTGAGAGACGTCTAAGGGATTCAGGACCCAGCGGGGAGTGAAACATATACTCTTTTTGTGAAGCGACGAAGAGCTGCTTCGTCTAGTTCTTGTGGCCGATTAGTGGCAGCGAGCACAACTATACGATCACCCTCTGGATTTCCTGGTAGTCCATCGAACTCGACAAGAAATTCAGTTTTTAATCGCCTTGACGCTTCATGCTCGTTAGAACTGCTTTCGTTCAGAAAGCAAAGAGTCAACTTCGTCAATGAAATTGATTGATTTTGTTTAAATTTCACATAAAATCCTGTGCAAGCGGAGCATGTAGCATGTTGAAAATATGTAATTTTCTAGGTATTATTACACATGCACAGAGATTGAACTAAGACCGTTATGGGTACTTAAGTACTTAAATACGAAAAGAGCAATTTAGTACATCTAAATGCATTTTGCTTGCAACAGGCAAAACTTTAAAGTTTTCCTTTAATTTAAAATCATTACTTTAGTCAGTTAAAAGCATAAGCATTGATTCTATTGATTTTAATATATATGTATATACCGCTAACATTATTAAAATGAATGTTTTATGCTAAGTGCTCTTCTACTTCTATCCAGTGATGATGAAAAATAAATACAAAAATCGTGCCGGATCATTGTTGAACAGTAAATGGTGATCCACTATAAAAAAATCACCAAAATGGAGAAAATAGAAAATTTGTATTGCGAAAATAAAAAGCTTTCATGGGGATTTTTTCATAAGAGATGAAGATCTACTCCACCACCTACCATAATAATCCATGACACTAGTTTTCCAATTTTAAGACACCTATTATAATAATGACAAAAAGAAAAAAATATGTCATGAGAACAATAAACAATGATGATGCGGACAAAGAACAAGAAATGTAAAATCATAAACAAGCACTAATTGTTTGACTATTTTATTTATTTCTAAATAAATGTGTTATATAAATGGAGGATGGAATACATGGCTTTAAAATTTTATGAATTAACTCACACGCACACCTACGTCTAACGAGTACAAATTTATATTGATTTTGCTTCGAAGCGCATTAATACTTTTATTTACTTTATTATATAGCAATTTTGTTTTGAAGATTATTGCGATATAAATATATGTATTTATGTATGTATATATAATACTATTTAAAATTATTTATCATCCTTTTTTAAATCAGCTACTTTCTAATTCAAGTTCCCTCTTTGTACATGATTATGGCGATTTTTCCAATGTTTTGTTTTCGTTCAAATTTTAAATAAAAAAAGATGCTTTCAAAAACATTCTTATTCACTCTAAAGATTACTAACACTCCCATTCGTAAGCAAACAAACTTATGTATTTCTATTAATTAGCAATTAAAATTATTGTGAATTCTAGTAATTTATTTTTAACATTTTGTCTTTGATAAACATAACAACAACTAACCAAGATAAGAAAAAAAAAATAAACAATGTTTTAGAAACATATTAAAGTTGAAATTTGTTTGTTTTTAATATTGGATAATTTAGTTTTATGTGTATTCATGTCGATACAAAAGTACTAAAAATATACGATATTGTGTGTTGTGAGTGTATAAAATTGTAATTTGTTAATGTGTGAAAGCGTTTTCTTTTGTTTTTATTTCAGTTATTCGTGGTTTTCTTTTTTTTCAAATTAAATGCATTTACATTGATTTTAAATTAAAACTATTTATATATACCAATTATTTTATGTAAATAGAAAAAGTTGTTATAACAACAACAACCACCTTGATAGGCTAGTGAAAGGCAATTTGTTGGTAGTGGATGCATAAACACTAAGATATATAATAATATTAAAACAAAAACACAGAACTAACGGGTACAAAATGTGATAGAAAAACTTAAATGTCTATAGTATATGAAATATCAAAATTAAACTAATAAGATAAGGAACAACTAATGTTAATTTAAATAGTAATGTCTCCATATTCCTGTGACCACTTCTCGTAGAGCACGAGACTTTGTGGCGCCACTGAACGCCGAATGCGCTTTAGAGAGTTGCAGAAATCATTCTCCGTAATACCACGCACTGCGCTTATGTCTAAGAGTTTTACTTGCTCAACATTGAGTTCTCGTATGGGTTCGAGGGCAGCGTCTTTAGCCAAAGCAGTTAAGTCGGAGCCAGAATATCCTTCGGTCATAGCTGAGAGACGTCTAAGGGATTCAGGACCCAGCGGGCTTCCTTGCTTTTCAAGAAGACGCTTCAGCAGTAGTTCTCTAGTTTCTGAATCGGGGAGTGAAACATATACTCTTTTTGTGAAGCGACGAAGAGCTGCTTCGTCTAGTTCTTGTGGCCGATTAGTGGCAGCGAGCACAACTATACGATCACCCTCTGGATTTCCTGGTAGTCCATCGAACTCGACAAGAAATTCAGTTTTTAATCGCCTTGACGCTTCATGCTCGTTAGAACTGCGTTCAGAAAGCAAAGAGTCAACTTCGTCAATGAAAATAATTGATGGTTGCATTTCACGTGCAACGGCAAACAATGCGCGAACCAGTTTTTCACCATCACCTACATATTTGCTTGTCAAGGAGGCTGCAGAGATATTTAAAAATGTTGCACTGCATTCGGTGGCAACAGCACGGGCTAAGAGTGTTTTTCCATTTCCAGGTGGTCCAAAGAGAAGTAATCCCTTAGCTGGAGCTCGAAGACCTGGTATAAATAAAATGTTAAGCTTATTCTTATCATTTTGGGGATTTTATTAATGGTTTCTTTACCTGTAAAAAGTTCGGGGCGAACTGATGGTAAAATTACCATTTCCTGTAAAGCTTGCTTCGCCACCTCTTGACCAGCTATGTCCGACCATTCAACTTTTGCTCCGCCTTCCACAATTTCGTCCATTATTATTTGTACTAGCTTAGGTTCAACACCCTTAACGCTAACCATTGGAGTTGAAGCTCCACTGCCACCATTACTGGGGCCACAGCCGATTGGTGTCCTTGATCGTTGAGGTGGAGTATTTCGTCCAGAAGTCTGAATAAAAAATATTTCTGTTTTATTGTTTTGTTTGTATAAATGAATGAACATTCAAAACAAGTTCTTGACACAATAAAAATCATATCAAGAAAAAGAGCTCAATATTTGGTCACCACTTGTAAATTTACTTACACTAAACTGTCTTCTGACTGCAGGTGGAGTTGCGGCTGTTTTTAACGGTGTACGAGTTCCATTTATGTTTGCCTTTGAACCGATATTTCGGGGTAAGGTTTGAGATTTATTTATCACACCCAGATTTCCTGGTCTTTTTGTGCCGATTGTAAGTTTACGACCAGAAGCTTAATTTTAAAAAAGGACACAATTAATTTGAAGCATTTAATAAAAAAACCAAAAATAAAGAAGAATGTAAACACAATGGGTAAAATATAAATTAGCGGTACCCATTATGCAATTTTTATAAGATTTTTCTTTACCAATTCAACTAAGCACACTTTTAACACTAAAGACGCATTGAAAATAAAATTATAAAAAAGAAAAACATAATAATTTTAATAAAAAAAAAAACAAGGTAAAGTTGGAGGTATTGGACTTAAATACGGTGCCAGATAAATTACGGCGGTGAATAGAGCTTCTACGATTTATTAGTCTATTTATATCTTTTACTGGATTCATTGCGGCTTTTAATAAGATGTTTTTTTTTATTGTCCGTAAACTTTTTTAATCGCTTACCTGTATCGATGTTTTTGCTTGTCGCTGTTTGTGCTTTTGCAGTTATTCTATTGCCACTTGCTGTACTACTTGGAGACAGTGTATTTGACATTCGCTTAGGTACTTTAGTGGCAGCTGGTGCGACTGTACTCAGTCTTGAGCTTGTGGATTGTAATCTATTTTTCAGGTGACTTGGAATGTGCATATTACTTGCGCTCTTATTTTCATAAATATTAGTCATCATTGGTTGGACAACTTGTATTTTATTACGCTTTTTTGTTGCGTCTGATGTTTGCTGGTAATGAGCATTGGTATTCTGTTCTTGTAACGTCATTTGTTCTAACTCTAGCTCGGCATTTCTAAGTTCTGGCGAGGGAATTTTATAGAAGAAATATATGCAAAATCAAACAAAAACATTTACAAAATAAAAACAAAACAAAAAAACAGTACAAATAAATAATAGTCCCTCAGATTTCATTGCTTTAATTAATATACCGTTTAAAACATGCAAATCCAAGCAAGTCACTGCTGAAACGGTGTTCAATTAAACAACAATACGTTTTTTAAACAGTCTTGTGATAGAATCAATTTCATTTGATAAAAACAAATTATTTAAAGAAAAAATAATATAAAATAACACTTATTTTTTGTGCAACGGGTCACGAGCAAAATAACACGTACGATTTTACATAGTGAAATTATCTAATACAATCATTTTCATTTATCCATTCAAAGCAATTAAGGTTTGTTAGTAATAATAATGCACTTTGTGTTTTTAATTTTGTGCAGTAAAAGTAATTACCTAAAAAGTGTAAACGATCCCTAGCCATTGAAAGATTAGTTTGCATTTTATCGTGTAAACGTTGAGCTCTTTCCCAAACATCACCACGTCCACTCCAGCAATCGACTGCAATTCCATCTTCAAGTTCTTTAATGCCTTTGCGGTATAATTCAATGGCAAGTTCTTTATGACCTTAAAAACAAAATTAAAAATTAATTGTATGTAACTGCATTCGTCTTTTAAATAAAATAAATAAAATCTGTTTCTCCGAAAAAATCTAAATTTCGCTGGATAACATTGGCTTAAACTGTTCTTTATGTTTACATTGTTTTCATGCTCCCTCACTTGTATTAACACTTATAGCTCAGGCAACTTTAGTTTTAGCGTTTTATAACTTTGAGTTTATAAATATATGTAATTGGTACTTTTTCTTTTTCAAGTTGTAACTCCCAACTAATTTTCCTAATTGGTTAATATTCGGGGGGATAGATTGACTGTCTCTATTTCGAGGATGACTTAAATGAATTTGTTATTTTGTTTCCTACCGTTGACGATTTATATACATATTAATATCTGGCTTTTTTTATAAATATCACCATTTCTGTTGTCTTGTTTTGACGCTTATTTAGTCTTTAACTACAAGCTAGGCTTTTTGTTTCTATTTTATTCCTAGTTGACTTTAAACTAGAAAAAAGTTCATCTACGGATTGACATTAATTAACTTATATTTTTACAATAATTCAGAAGCTGTAGAGCTAGTTTCTAAAAATATTACACTACTAGCTTTTATCCGCGACTTCGTCCGCATAAGTTTTTTTGTTTTCTCCCGGCTGTAAGTCCCCCTGCAACAATGTCGTGTTCCGGTCCTTAACTTCACATCAAAATTTGTTCAAAAGCAACCTAAGTACCTAAGCACTGTATAAGTTCCTGTGGGAATGAGATATTTTCCCGAAGTAAAAAGTAGTCTGAATTTTGGTACCTTTCTACCCTATAAGTTAAGTAGTGTGATGGAATATCGCTAAGTTTCGATCTAAGTAAAACTATTAAATAAAGACAGTTGCATCAAAATTTTATCATAAATTCCCTAAATTATGGCGCCTACCTACCCTCTAAGTTAGAAAAGTGATAACTTGAAGTCATGCGCTTCTTGACACGATCACGCTAGATTTCCGCGAAAATGAGGTATTTTCCCGCCGTAAAAAGTAGCCTGTGTCTGAGCCCAGGATCCTATCTTTAAATTAACCAAGTCTTATGAAAATCCGTTCAGACGTTAAGGCGTGAATGATGTAAGCTTTTAAAACAAACGATTAAAAATCACTAACTTAATTAGTTTTCTGCCTACTGCCTACGCCTTAAGTACCATAGCATGAATATTAATAGCCCATATCTTTTTCTAGGTTACTATCTATCACCTAAATAAATTTCATCAAAATCCGTTCAGCCGTTTAGGGATGATAGAGCAAAACTCCCAGCAAAAACCATAAAAAAATCACTAACTCAATTCAGTTTTCTGCCTACTGTTTACCCCCTAAGAACGATGTCGTGATTATTTATAGCCTATAACCATTTCTAGGTTATCATCTATCACCATACCAAATTTCAACAAAATCCGTTCAGCCGTTTAGGCGTGAAAGAGTAACAGACAGACAGACAGTTACTTTCGCATTTATAATATTAGTATGGAAGTATGGATTAAGATCTAAATAGGAATCTATTCTCCACTCATTTTCTTTCAGATAAAATCAACATTGATCATACATTTATTTTCAAAGTTTAAACAATCGCAGAACGACAGAAATGGTTAATAATTATAATAATAGGCAAATGAATCACAACCACATCACATAAATTTACAAACAAACATTTCAATCTGACCAAACATTGTGAAATGTGAACTAACTCACCTTCATTTTCTTCGTCGATCTTCAAGGCCTTCGAGATATATTCGAACGCTCGTCGATGGTGGTGCTTTTGCTTGGCGAGCAATGGGTCACCTGGACCTGGGGATGTTGGGGCAACCCCACCTCCTGTCTTTGATGACGACATTTCCAGCTGTTTGTGTTTGTGGTGGTTAAACGGATATTGAACTACGCTAGTCGATGCAATAGGCTTTGCCTGAATTCTTTCTAGCTCTGTGCCGACGACTATTTCGATATTGCACTCGCGCTTATGTGGCCGATAGATAACACGGGTACTAGCCCCGTACAAATACCGAAATATGCAAAAAAGTTGATAAATAAGCGAACGCAAAACGTTGAAAAGAAAAATAATCGGAAAAGATACGACATACAAGTTTTGCTTGTGCACCGATCCTTGTATAGCTGTGCTGTCATCCGGGGAGGGGGTTCGACTCGATCTGTCATCGATTTCAGCTGCAACGCTAGATTCACAATTGCTGCTACTTTTACGGTGAGTTTTTGAATTTTTTATGGGGGATTTGCTGCTACTATTGCTGCTACTAGCATTGCCCGAAGACGATTGAGTTGCAATGCTTTTGTTTCGCACCATTCGGATGGAGGGAGAAGAAATGGTATCGAATTACCCCCTTTTGTTGGAAAATTCAACTTTTTTTTACAGCCAGTAGTTTTAGCAGAAATCAAGTGTTTTCTTGGCATTCAGAATTGAAGTTATATTTTGTGAGATGTTAAGTTGATTAACTTAGTGTAAATTTTACTGAAATGTGAATGATATTGAATTGAAAAGATTTAAATAAATTAGTAACATTATTATTGTTTATATTTTCACACAAAATAACAGAAAAACAACACATGAATCGCAGCCACTAGTTTTTCGACCCCTACTTTGAAAAGTATTGACGTTTTCTAGATCTGTTTGTTTTAGGCTATTTAGGGACAATTAAGGGTAGAAACTGTTCGACTTTGAAATTTATTTCATTCTCAGAACAATGCTTGGTTAGACTTTAAGATTTATACCGCCTGCAAACCTAATTGATTATGTGGAGGCCTTATACTACGTTTTCACAGGGCACTAAACCGAGATTTAGGTAGATTTACCATAAATCTTCTCTAAGTCTTGATAATAAACCATATAAATATAAATTTTCTCAAATGAAGATTTAAAATAAATCTTCTCGAAATCGAGTTGGAAAACCTTCGCTGATTGCTTTCAGTGAATTAAAGGCCTATTTTTATGCAACGAACACCTTATGTTATGTAATGAATAAAATGTCATATTATTTTTTTTTTTTTTGAAACACAGCTGTTATACGTACATAGGTGAAGAAGAAAAATACAAGGAAGTGCCCTTGTTGGAAACAAGTGAGGCATTTTTCATAATGGTGTAAGTTCTCACTGACATAAACGCATTCCAACAGGGCACAACGAGTTTTGAGTGCAACTGTTTCTTATCAAATAATATTTAAAAAATATATATATAGGTAAAGTAATGAAATGTCATACCTCCGACTGAATTCAAGAAAAATAATGTTAAAAAGTTATACAAATATGAAAACATTAATGAAGAATAAGTTAATTTAGTAATAAGAGACAAAAAGAACATGAAGTGCCACTTGAAATGACGGACTAAATGATCTTCGTACATTATTATATTTTTCTTGAAAAAGAAATGTGAATTGCACAAACCTATTGTTGTTAACCATCAAACAAGCAACATGTTTTAAATTATTTTAATGAAATGTTTACAGGACATTTATCCGAAAATTGAAACAAAATTCAAAAATTGACTTATTAAAAAAAATATTTCTCTTTTATAAAGGCGCTTAAACGAAATGTCGCCTTATCACCAGCAAAAGAGTACGTCCTGTTACAAAGCACCAACATTTCAGTTGTTCACAAAAAAGTTTTTGCTAGTTTTCAATAATTTAATGGTGTTTTAGATTATTTAGAGTGTAAATTGTGTTGCTTGATTATTGAATTGTTAAAATATAATTAATTTAAATCACTTTCTTTGACCAAAAACAGACAGCCCTATAGAGGTATTCGTTCGGAGAATTTAAGAAACGAAAGTGAATTCTGATCGGAACTCAGCTTACTTTCGAGGTATCCGTTGCGGAAATAAATAAAATGAAGCAAACAATCGCGTTTGTTTTAATATTATACTTACAATTTTGTAGTTTAATTTCATTTACACGAATTAGTATATTTTACTCATTGTTGAACAGTTATTAACTTGTCAATTTTTTTTAAGCAACGAGGTATAATATGGCGGGAACGTACATTTTATTAAAAAACAAAACGCTAAGATTCTTCAATAACTAGTTTGCCTATTGTGGCCGGGTGATGCTTTTCTGAACTTGCCCACTTTATTTTGACTGACATTTCAAAAAACCAAAGTCAAATGTCATAAAGGAAAATAGCGAACATTTCATAACCATAATAATTAATAACCACAAGTTTCTTATTTCCATTTAATTTAAAATACTAGAAAAATGTCTAAGGCAGCCGGAAAATTAAAATCGATGAAGAAATTCGTCGAAAAAATAACTCACACAACCAAGCTGAGAACAAATATTCCGGCTGGCATGGCTGCAGCGGGTCCTCCATTGGGACCAATGCTGGGTCAGGTAACCTCTGATTAATTTCTGCTCAATACAAAGTATAACCTTTTGCCCTGAAACAGCGATCCATTAATATAGCAGCGTTCTGCAAAGATTTTAATGAACGTACCAAAGACATAAAAGAGGGAATACCGCTCCCATGTCGAGTATGGGTAAACAGCGACCGAAGCTATGAACTAGTCATTCATGCACCCCCAGCTACCTTTTTCCTAAAACAAGCAGCCGGCATTCCAAGAGGAGCAATGTACCCAGGTAAAGAACTTTCGGGCAAAATAACGTTAAAACATCTGTATGAAATTGCGGCAATTAAAATTCAAGACCCTCCTAATGCCCTGAAAACAATGGAAGTAAGTATAACATCCTTGTACATTAGTAAATAACTCTGAATAAAATGTTTAAATCTTAGCAAATGTGCGAACAACTAGTCGGAATAGCAAGAACTTGTGGAATAGAAGTTGTGAAGGATCTAAAGGCTGACGAGTACAAAGAATTTCTGGAAGAACGACAAAAGGTAGTCGAAGAACAGAAAAAGGAACTTCAAGAAAAGCGTGATGCTAAAATGTTGAGAACTGGATAATTGTTTTTGGGTGCTTTAATAGTAAAATAAAATTTAATCAAAACTAAACTTCTTTCTGTCCTTGGCCGCGTTCTTCTTCCGTTTCTTTTCCAGATGCTTAGCTAGTGCGCCTGAGGACTTCAATTCGACGAACTTTGTGACAAGCTCTTTAGCCCTTCGTTCCTCTGAAAATAAAATAAAAAATAAACAATTATATCGGCAAACCAAAGAACATATTCGGGGTTCTTTACTCTTGGTTGGAAAATGAGGCTGTCTTCCTTCTTGTCTGGCCTTTTGGATATCTTTCTGTTCTTCCTTCAGAATATTCTGCTTTACTTCCCACCGGGACTCTTCGACGTTCTTGTTCTTAAGTCTTTGCATGACGAACTTTATATTCTTTTGTTCTTCTTCAGAATTTGTTGTAAGAAGCTTCTCTTTAAGTTCTTCGATTTCTTTTTCTCTAATTTCTTTCAAGAATTTGTAGTTTTCTTTGAACTTGTTTGGATCATAGTCACCACTTTTATTATCAAATCGAGGATCCCGCAGTAATTGCTGGCTTTCCTTAGTTGTTCGCTTGACGCCACCTAGGAATGGAACTTGTCTTCTAGAAGATTGTTCTCTTGGTCGATTTTTGTTGAGCCGTTTAAAATCCTCCCTTTTTCTGGGTTTGGAAGGCACTTCCCCAAGGACAGCTTCTTTGTAGATTTTTGTGCCAAGCTCTTCTTTTAATTTCATCAGTTGCTCAAATGACATTGTTTTCAGTTCGTTTTTTATTTCATTCTAAAATTTCTTAAGTAAGCTGAGTTTGTGACTTTTATTAATTCTACTCACTCTATCATTGGGATCGTCTTCAGATTCATTATCAGTAGTACTTTCCTCTAAGGCATTAGATTCTTCGGAGGAACTCATTATGATAGTTTTATCTTGAGAGAATATACAAATAATTCAATACCCTCAATTGTTTATGAGCTCGTGTTTTGGTTCAAGATTTCGACAGATCAGATCACGTCACGTTTGCAAACCTATTCACAATTACATACCATAGTTTAGTAGATAGATAAGTAACATGCAAATGTCAGAGCTTCCAGCATTCCACATTTCATTGGGTACGTTCAACTTTTCACTTTTCAGATATATGGTTTATTTATAGAAGTTTGAAGCAAGAAACTGAACTGTCAAACAAATATTTGAATTTATTTCTTAGCTCTGATTTAAGACGCTAGAGCTGTTTTTTCAGAAAAACGAGTTTAATGGAATGCCAAATCAAGCGGAGTTTTCCCTTTGACCTGAATACTGTTTTCCACACTTTTTTTAACAATATCTTTATCATACCGAAAGTGAAACTGTGCTGATTTAGGCGAGGCTTTAAAATTGCTAATCAAATAAAGAATTGTTTGAAATTTGTATTTTATTATCCAACTAATTACAGAACCGAGTAAGTAATCACGAGCCAATTTTGTCATTTCTACAATCACTCTGAATCCAGGCTCAACTCATTCATCGGTTTTAAAATAATGTTTAATATAATTTAAAACAAATTATTTAATTTTGCCTCTTTTGTCGACAAAGATAATATTCACTGGAAAATTGTTTCATGTAAAATCAGATACGAAATGTAAACAAAGCACAAGAAAAAAGTTGTCAACTTCCAGTAAATACAAAAGTTGTCAACTTCCAGTAAATCCATCATGTCATTACTTTAAATCAACAGTAACACAAAGTACAGACAGAATAAAATAAAATAAATCAAGGTACACAAACAAAACATTTTAAAAGTAAAATTAAATTGATAAAATCACCCTTAAAATGGTTTACGTTAAAATTTGCGGAAAGAAAAATGTAATGCAGTGCAATGCACAAACTCTAGAACAACTTAATCTTGAAATATTGAATGCAACAGTAAGTGCGTTATACTTCTATCAATCCTGATTCCGAATTGAAGCTTTTTGTTTTGCAGAATCTAAATCCAGACCAATTCTACTTACTCCAAAATGGTAAGCTAGTTACCGAACACACGTATCACAATGACTCTACAGCCAACATAATTGTGCAGCTTCGAACCTTTGGTGGAAAAGGAGGATTTGGTTCTATGCTGCGAGCTATCGGAGCACAAATTGAAAAAACAACCAACCGAGAAGCTTGTCGAGATCTAAGCGGTCGTAGGCTCCGAGATATCAACGAAGAGAAACGCCTTAAGGCGTGGCTGGAAAAGCAAAAAGATCGAGAGGCGGAAGCTGAGGAGAAAAAAAAGAAAAAAGTAGAAAAACTCCTGCACGTACCTAAACATGAGTTCAAAGACGAACAATACGAAGAAGCCAGATCAAAACTAGCTGAAAAAGTCAACGATGCTTTAGAAGAAGGGCTCAAGAAAGAAGTTGAAAAACAGAACGACAAACCAAACTTAAAACGAAAAGCCGAACCAACTGGTAAGGCAAAGCAAGCTTCACTGTGGTTAGGAGCAGATATTGATGGTTCCTCAGGCTGTTCTTCCGATAGTGACGATTCAGAGTCTGGAGACGGCCCTACCACGTCGAATAAAGTTAGCAAAACATAACTATAGTTTCGAACACCTCTTTGATTGCTAAAAATTGAAAACAAAATAATAAAAAATCCGTATTAATCGGAAAACTAATTGTGGTATGTTTAGTAGTAGTCGAGTGCAGAAATTGGTTACTATCCTATTCCGAGGCCACGAAACAAATTGTTACCTCATAGCAAACAATATGCTATAATATTCAGTTGACAATTTTTACTGTAATTCAAGTCAAGTCTGAAGGCTTAAGTATGTACTTTATTTGTTTATAAATATGTATTTAGATAAATATAACACAATAATGTTAAATCAAGTGAACCCATGGAAATTCTTTGCAAGTATTTGATCAATTTTGCTTAGTTGGAAATTCCTTGCAAGTATTTGATCATTTTTACTGAGTTGTAAACTGAGAAGAGACCCACGCTAATCCCCATTTTAAGTTTGTCAGCATGAATTTAAGAGCCTTTGTCCACTGTTCCTCCGAATTGAATTGTATTCTGTAAAACACAATTTTTTTTACTTCATAGCTTCATTGATTGAAAAAATGAATTTACTTGATAGAGTAGGAGTTTGCTGTTGATGGGTCGATTATCTTCCCCTTCTCCATTTTGTACGGTAGGCAGAATTCTGTGTCACGTTTTTCGACTTCTTGTTGAAATTGAATGAGACACTCGAGGAATGCAACCATTGCTGCATCGAATTTGGTGTCCCAGAAAAACTTGAATCCGCCAGTGCCATAAAGAGGCAGCTCACGCCCCTCACCCAAAACTTCAACATAGGAATGACTTCCAAATGGTACAAGACGATACTTTTGAAAACTTAAACCTATCTTGCGGGCTAGCGCGCAAAGCAAGAGCACCGTTTGACCCCACGCAGCATTAATCTCTGACCAATCTACCGAAGCTGATGGTAATCTTCCCAAACGAAAATTATTAATAGTTCCAAAGTGCCCTGCATGCCAGATATGAAAGGCGACATTGAAGATATTCGTGTTTTGCAGTCTTTGCAGATGATGTTCAGCGTAAGAAATTTGGTTTTCTAAACTACGTTTGTCATCTTCTGTTAGCATCAAGTCGCGCCTGTGTTTCGTGTATTCGCGCCAATAGCTTACTTCTTGTTCGGCCAGCTTTGTCTTTTCAGCCTCTTCGGCTTTTATCTCAGCATTCAAAGACGATTCTTTGACTTTCAACTTCGAAAGCTCTTCGAGTAGGTGTTTCTCTTTCGATTCTAAGTCCGCCAATTCCTTTCTCAATTCAGGAATATTGGGTTTCTCTTCGGATTTTTCCAATTTCTCCAAATAGCTTTTGTAGTCTCTCCACTCGTTTTCTGCTATTTTCAATTCCCGATCTAAAAGTTCTAACATTGAATCAGTGCACTCGTCACACAATGGATGATCAAATTCAGAATTTGATGACAACGCATCAAAGAGCTGAGCCTTGGCCAGAAATTCAGCACTAAGTTTTTTGTTTTCCTTGCCATCGGAGACTAAAGTAAAGCCAGTGCCATTAATTGAATCACTTAAACGAAATGGTGGAACGACATGATCGAAACCGCTTTCATTCGGGTCCATTTCATCGATATTGGTTGCATATATTGGTACTTTAAATGAAATCATAAGCAGATGCTAGTTTAGAATTTGTAGGCTCATCTTCTTTACTTACATGATAATTCTGCCATTGCATGTTCATTAATGCTATCCAGACTTCCATCTATAATTAATGGCTTTTGGCACCTTTGGCACGCGAAGCTCACGGAAACTTTTTCATCAGCCATCGCTTCTGAGTATCTAGGTTTACAATAATTCTAAATGACTTCAAAATAAAACAATTCTTATCAATAAATATTTTGCCTCACAAGACAAGAGTCTAGATGAAGAACAACAAAAACAAATGCAAGTATTGGAACAACAAAACAAAAGGTAAACAGCTGAAAGTCATAGAAAAACTTACGTTTGGTTTATTTGTTTTCTATAATGAACGTAACGTAAGATTTTACGATAACTCGAGTTTAACATCTGCCAATTTTTGATTACAAAAGGTCTGTTTCTTTACTTTTCGGGTAAAGTTTGGGAAAAGGCTCGGGAAAAAGTTCGGGCTCTAGCTTTTTGATGGTGTTTTTTAATTTGCTGCCCGAACTTAAAAGTAAAGAAACGCATTTGGGATGTTTCTGGGTAAACTTCAAATTTGAAGACAGATATGTATGTATTTAAAACAAAATTTAAACAATTATTCTTTTAAATGGATGATGAGAAAGATAACAGTACTTTCATATTTGTTTATTTTTATTAAATTTTAATTTGCAATCTCTTCACAAAAATTTACAAATCACAAACTTCAAATATTTCGATCAGCTGATTTAATTTTGAGAAGCAAGAAAGTGCCCCAGCTAAAATGTTCGGGTAAATTCTTAATGGAGGGGAAAAGAAAAAAAATTAAAAGCTCTGGCATTTTCGTGCCAGAAAAAAGTAAAGAAACACGTTTTGGGTAGTTTTGGGAGCCCGCGTGCGAGTAAAGAAACAGACCTAAAAATATCGATTTTAATAACTCATAACGTCATAACTGTTTAAGTTCCATTGGCTACTATTTTTCATATCTTTTATTCTGTTATGACTCATAACTTATGAGTTCCCTTATGAAAATGTATAAAAACTCTTAATTGAATTTTTCGTATTCGGCATTCCAAATGTGTGTACACATTTTCTTATTTGTAAAAGAAAATTCGTAGCAGAAAAACAGAGCTCACAGAACAGGCCTAAATGTGAACTTCAAAGACAAAGATTCATGTTACTAACTAACTACAAATTTAATTTGATAAATGTAAAAAGACAATTTGATACACTTCCTAGTACTTTATTAGGGTGTTCCCAAGTGGAAAATAAGGCTTAGATTACTCCTACGAGCGATCGTGTGCGGTTTCCGTCAATGTGCTTCGGCTATTCCAATCTAGACAACGTTCAAACACACGTACATATTTAAAGAAAGATTTTTGCATCAGGACTTTAAAATTGAACAGATAGCGAAATTCGAAATCAGCAAAAAAATGTACATATGTGTATGTATATTTGTACATAATCCTAAAAATATTTTTAAGCTATACATAGTGGATCAAATGGAAACTCACAATTACAGTGGACTCTCGCTAACTTGAACATACGAAACTTAAACACTCCAATAACTTGACATGCTATTTTGCCTGTTATGTATTCTGTAGCTTAAACAAGAAATTTTGAAGACTTTACCTTAAACATTTCTGTTGCTTACTCTATAAGTTTTACAATTAAGACATTTTAACTCTTTTTGTTGCTGACTCTACAAGTTAAGTAATCAATAATTAAGACACTTAAAACAGGTGATGTTGCTATGGTACAAGATTTTAACTAATACCGAAGTTATCGAATCAATTGATAAAGTAGTCTGTCAAAACAACAGGTACAGAACGTTCAAAGGATTCACAGTTCTCCAAAACCTCGGAGAATTGAGAAAGCAAAGTTGGTTTAAATAAAATTGTGTTCTGTATCATTTATGTAAATTAATAATCATAATTGAATTTTTGTTTTGTTTCCGGCAACTTGAACAGCTCTCGTTTCGTATGTGTTCAAGTTAACGAGATTCCTTTTTAATAAGATTTTTTAAAAAGATCTAAAAATCATTAAACAACTTATTGTTAACAACTAGTATTGTGTTTAACAACAAACCCTGTATTATTATTATTATTATTATTATTTTTTTTTTTAATTTTTTCACAACCTCGAGTTATCTAAAGAAAATACCTTTGATTTTCTGTTCTCAAAAATAAAACATCCGACATCTGTGAAATGTGTTGATGACATTAAAAAAAAAAAACTTTACATGTTCACTGTGAATACTACACTCTGAATTATAACCGGTAAATAAAAATCATTCAAAACAAAATTAAATCCTTCGTTTCTGATGTGACATTGACAGTATATTTGTTACATCCACTGCTATTTTTGTTAATTCGTTTTTCAATTTATTTTTGTCAATTTTTTCCTTATTACTAATATGCACCAAATTTCGTTTGTTAATAATTACAACCAAAAATTTAGTGAATGCAAAAGATGTGATGGATGGTCTTTGGCTCCTCTGATGCGTTGAGATGTTAAAAAACCCAAAACATTCTACAAAAATATGCATCTAAAGACATAAAATAAAATGTAAATCGAGCATGTTTTTTAAGACAACTATACTGTTTTATTCAAAAAATAAAATAAAATATAAATTTGGTGTACATCGGATGTGCTCACTTTATATCGAAATTAACAAATTTTCTGCAATCCGTTTAATTTGTAAAAAAATACTATGTTTTTTTTACCTTTAATACCAAATTTTTGTAAGTAAGTTTTTCTGTTCAATAGAGGTGTACATATTTACGTACTTATGTATATGTATTATTTTTATTATAAAAATGAAAAAAAGTACAAATTACTTTTAAGTTATAAATTAGGAGTAAATAAAAAATATTGGCTCGTACACTTAAATAATGAATTCTAAATATATTTTATAAATAACAAATCTGCAATTATTTGTTTAGTTGTAGACTGTTTCCGAACACATTAAAAAATGTGTGAGTTGTTCTGTTTTTACATCGTTTTCATTGCAAATGTAAAAATTGTAGAAAACAAATTTCTGTGCCTAAGATTTGCATCAGAAAATGGTATCAAACCTACCTCACGTTTTTTCTTATTTGCCTTTTAATGTTTCTCATTTGTGTTTCTCAAAATTCAGGGACCTCGGTGTAAGTGAAAGACTCTTGAGACACATATGAGCTTGTTGGACCATAAAAAGCTGATCTTTTGTTTGTCCACAAGCAAGTTTTTCCCACTTCGGATCAAGGTACCTTTGAATAGCATGTTTTGGACTCTTGTTCTCTTTTTTGGCTTCGCTAGTATCCATAAGGAGTTCAGAATCTCCAAGAGTATCTTTTAAAATGCTTGGCGGTGAGAATACAATGGAATTGGTTGAAGTAAGGAATTTACTTGGCGTCTCCGTTTCGTAGGGCATCTTTTTCTCGACTTTTATATCATTCTCCCAACTAGCACTGAGAGCCTTACGTGCTTTTTTCGTGGGTTGGCGAACAGTTTCCATATTGTTGCTTTTGGTTCCTTCCGTTTTTATAACCATTTGTGAATTCTGAGTGTCGTTAAGTTGTTCGTCATAGATTATCTCGGCCAAATCCTCTACAAGACTTGATGGACTTGGAGGTATATATCTATTACCTTTTCGTTTCTTTCCCAGGGCAGCCAGTGCATCCTTGAAAGGTGTGGGTGTTCTCGGGCCGAGAAGGCTTTTGTGAGGTGTTTCGAGTGAGGAGTTGTCATGCTCTTTCTTGACTTCCATTCCAAAGCGATTGTACGTCTTTCGCACCGGAGTGCTAGCTCTTAAATTCATATCGTCAAATGTTGTCAAACAGGGAGAGTTAAGGAATTGACTGGGCGAGAATGGTAAAGGTTTTATGGGAGTCATTACAGGAGAATCTGGTAGTTTGATTGCATTTGAACTTGGCACTGCAGTTTGTGTGGCTTCGGAGTTCTGCATCTGACGAGATTTCTTTAAAATATTTGGTGGTTTGTTTTGTGGTACCTTAAATGGAAAATAAAAAGTATTCGTATTATTTTATATGTACATCTTTTTTTGGAAACAAAATTAACAAAATTTGATCTTCAATTATAGGGCCCATAGACTACGAAACCTTTTGAGCAAAGAAATGTATTTTGTTGTTGTAAAAATGTTGTGCAAACTGTTTGGGAAGTGTGTAGTTATTTGGAGGGTTTGCGATTCTTGCATTTTCTTTAGAGAAAACCATAAAATTCAGCTTTTTTCAAGAAGAGTAAAATGATTTTAAAGTTTTAAGGTAAAGACCCTAAAGAGAAAAAAGTACAGGTATTTTCCAAAATTACTCATTAACGAATACAAAAATTTGTCAATGAGTAATGTGACTCAGATCAAGGATCCTTAAGTATGGTTTCTATAAACTTTTATATAAAAAGAGGGAAATATCCAGACAGGCTTTCCTTAAAAAGCGAGTATGTAAACATACTCGTATCTACATATGTATGTAAGCATTAAGTAAATAATTTACTGTTTTTTAATACCTAAATTGTTTCGATCAGAGTGTTAACTTCAGAAAATTTTCGATGGGTTGTTACACAAAAGGACCTATATCAATAGAATAGAGTATACATCTGTTCACTTTACTCACATTTTTAGTATCGAGTGTCAAACACGCGGCAAAACCTGTTTTGTATTAAAAATACGAAAATAAATTTTGTATTATTATGAACTTATAACTCACCCAAGTGGACAAAAACATTTGTCATTTGAGCAAATAACGTGTCTAATGTTATATACAGCTCAAAACAAGATCGTTATTATTGAAATTACATTAATTAAATACATTATATTTATTTAAAGATTAAGGAAATTCTTTTGCAAGAAGTCGCAATGTTATATTTATTTAAATAACGAAAAACGAAGTGGGCTGATAACAGCTAGTAAAAAATAAAACAATATCGATATTCTATTGTTTGACGAATTTGTAGTTCGTAACTTTTTTTAAAAAGGATATCCAAATAATCTATAACTTGTTAATTATAATTACAAACTTAGTTATAGTTACAAAGTTATATGGTAACATTAATCAAAACAACATTAAACGCTGCACAGAAATTAGTAATCAAAATCATGAATCATCTATTTTAAAAGGTCACACTCGCTAGTCTGCTAAAATGGCTCTTGAAAGTAAACCACTTTTTTGTTCAGTAGTTAATGTAAACTATTTTGAGGACATCAAGTTTATATTGGAAAGGTAAATTGTAATACAATTTTGTGATTCTTTGAACATTTCAAAGTTTGAGCGTGAATTAAGTGAACATAGGGCGAATAATTCTATAAACTAAAATAATTATTTAAGGAACATAATTTAATTTTGAATCAAATTAAAAATTCAATATCTAATGACAGCTATTAAAAGAGAGCCGTTTGGCCTTATCTTGTCATTGAGAAAATTGATTATGAAATTTAGCAGTCGTGAATACCTTTGACACAACTTTGGTTTTTGCATTGTTGTGAATCCGATCTATAAGTGAAGACTGAAGCGACTGTTGATGACTGTTGGCCTGATGGCTTGCACTTGAAGAACCACTTCCCATTTTAATTAACTCTTTTAAATTGGAACGCGAATTTTTGAGACTTGTGACAACACGTGTTTGCGTATTGGATTTACGTCCACCTTCAGCATACTCATACTTCCTGCGCATAGTTGAGTTCCAATGATTTTTAATGGCGTTGTCTGTTCGACCAGGCAGAAGTTTGGCGATTTTTGCCCATTGATTGCCATACTGTATATGAGCTTGATAGATTATTTTATCCTCATCCTCAGTCCATGCAGTTTTTTTAATGTTCGGATTGAGATGATTGTGCCATCTTTCGCGGCATTGTTTTCCTATTCGACCATTGAGATATCGTGCAATAAGGGTCCATTTCTTGGGACCGTATCGTCGCACTAATTCTATTACCTTGTCGTCTTCTTCCTTAGTCCAAGGACCTTTTATTAAATCTGGATTAAGCACCTTTGCCCAACGCTGTTGAATTTGTTGGTCAGTACGATCTTTGAACATGGGAGTTATGATCTCCCATTTTTCGCCATATTGCGATACAAGCTGTTTTAGAATTACATCGTCAGATCTAGACCAACGCTTACCTGCCCCAGCGTTTTTGGAACTAATGCTACTATCATCATCCCCACCACCCGCATCTGAGAAATCCGAATAGTCGCATTCGGCTTCGGGGTTTGAGTCACTTTCTTGCATCTGCATATGCATCTTTTTAATTTGTTATAAATTTAAGTCGAAAATTCTGAAATAAATCACTTTTCTTCGCCGCACCTCCAGCGAGAGCAGTTGTGGAAAAATTTATCTTGGCCTTGTATTTGGTATTTGTGCACTTTGCCACGACAATATAAACAATCGCCAAAGTATTGGGCGTGTAAATTTTCACTATAATGTTCAAAAATGTCTAAATTCGAAGTCGCAGAGAATAGCGCTCCACAGCTTAAGCAAGTTATTTTTTCCTCTTTATGCAAATCACTTCGTAGACGGTAGTTCGTTGAATCGCTCTCAGTTTTACCTAATCGAAGGAAACCATTGTTCGAATCGCCATTTGTGGCCATTTAAAATGGCAAAAACTTGGTAAACTTTGAATTGCTGACGGGATTTTAAGAATTACTTGAAGATTTTTTAATTTAACTGAACACCTGCTCAAAATTTTACTCCACGGAAAAAATCGTTTTGGTTTGAAAAATTGAAATGTCTTCAGTGACAGATGGCAAGTGACATCAATCGAAAGCGTTCAGAACAGCAAAGCTTGTGTAAATGGACGCGTTCAACTAAAATGTGGTTTTCATTGAAATTTATATCAGCGCTTGTAACATGTAACGAATTGGAATTGGTATTAGGATTGATGAAAATTGAAATTTTCTGTCCAAAAATATTCCTAAATAAATGTGTTCAACAAAATAGTGAAAAGATCGAAATGTTCTCTGTAAATACTTCAATATCCCTTTAAACTATCTGTAAGTCAAAATATATGTGAAGCACATTTAGAAAATGGTTGGGGTTAAATGCTAAGTAACTAAGTACCTACTATGCATAATTATTAAATATGTATGTTAAAAAGTACAAAAAAAGTGAAAAATGAATCTGCTACATTTTGCCGGGAAACTCAAAACTCGTGTATGACTATACCATGCAATAGAAGGCGCGTTTTGTTGTTCATTTTACCCTTAGGTTAGTAAAATTTAACATAGTAAACAACAACAAACGAAAACTGAGGAGAAACAAGTTAGTAATCGAGCTCAGTAATTTACTAAGGATACATGTTGCGGCTATTTGACACATTTTATTATTTTTATTTCAAAGCAATATTTTGTTTCTTTCTCTGTCAGGTTTTGACGTTTAATTTGATTTTTTTTTCTTTTTTTTCTCTGAAAAGTATTGAAATTTGGCTCAAGGGGATCCAACTTTTAAATATAAAACGAAAGTCGGTTTAAAACTAAGGATAGCGTTTTATTACGATTCCGATTACTAAGCTAACCTAAGTTTAGCAATAAAACGCGCCTAGTATAAACATAGGCACATACATACGTAGCCATAGAGTACCGATTCAGGAGTTTGGTTTTAAATACTTTTTGACAAAAAGAAATGCACAAGAAATAGAAATAGAGAAAAAGTTTAAAGTCATGGGCCATGGCTTCCAACGTGAAAATAAAATGTAATAAAATGAAAAATACCTAAAAAAGTATCAAGTACAAAAATCGAAAAAACCCAAATTTTAATAATAATAAAATTTTAACTTTAATTTGCTTACAGCTTTACAAATAATTATTATTTATAATTAATTTCTTTTTAAATACTTATGTATTTACACAACTTGAAAATTCTATTTGTACCTAAAAAATATTTATTTTAAAATCTCTCTCATTATACCATTTTTCTTAATTATATATTTTTTTTTTTAATACATTAATGTTTTATGATTTCATAACCTAGCACATATTTTAATCAAGGTGGTGTAAATATTCTCCACTTAAAATATATAATATATTCTTTTCGGAATTCACACAAAAATTAGTGCAATTATGTTGAGAATTTATATGCTTGAATTAACTAACTGGCCATAAATTATTATAAACTTTATTTTTATCTGCGTATTTATTGTAACAATAAAGTCATTTTGTTCTTTGTAGATTTGAAAACTTCAATGTATACATACATTTATAAATATCTCTATGAAAAACCTGACAACATTATTATTGTGTTTTAATTTGTAATTACTATGTTTTGAAATCTCAACACGAGATATATATTGATTTAACAATTTTATTTGAACGCAACCACATTTCTATATTTATTATTTTTATAAATAGTGCTTTCTACGCCTGTATTGGCAGTGATGTTTGGTAAAAATCAAATTATTCTAGTATAATTTAGTTATTTATTTTCGTTTTGTAACTAATAAGTAATAATATATATAAATATAATTGTGGCTATTACTTTCAAATAATTAAATACCTTACTATGCTACTGAGTGGTTTTTTTGCTTTGTTATTATCATGTTCTTGAACTTTATTTACATTTTTCTTCCCATAATAATTTTTATTGCTAACATATCATTGCTCTGGGTCAGTTAAAAATACTTTTTTTTTTCGAAATATTACGATATGTCAATTTTAACTGGTAGGTATGAATGGAGTTATTAATTTCTTTAAATATATTTTCGTTTGGTTTGATGATTGTCTTAACAGACGGTGATTACTTCGAAAATAACACGATCGTTATCACTTTTTATGATTTAAAAATGGTAAACTTAGTATTTTTGTTACTTTCTAACTGAACACGTTTTTGAATATTCTCAAATAAAATGTAGTAATACATATTAATCGCTTTAAATTAAAAAAAATTGCAACAGAGTTTTAGTTAACTTAATGCATATTTTCTTTTAATTTTGTTAAACATTAATATCAACGTAATAATTTCCCAGTTGGATATTTCATATTTCCTTAAATACCTTATACATTATTTTATTTATATATCCATCATATCCGTTATTTTTTTAATTTGGAAAACAGATTACATGCTTGCTTTTGTTCGTATTCTAAAATCTTAAGTGTTGCATAAATTGAAAAATTTTAACTTCGTATTTCTAAACAGTTGTAGTAGTTATTGAACTTTACATAATTTTATATATACCACTTTCTGCGTTTACGTACTTTGAAGATTAAATATCTAAACCTTATCTTTGCTTGGTGAATAATTTTTTCCTTATTTGGATACAGGAATTTCCGCAAGTAAGTTGTGGGGGAATAAGTTCCCTTGAAAAAAGTTCCCATAAAATTGCCGATTGAGCAGAAAAACTTTTTAAAAACAGGTATAGATTTAGAAGACAGTAAAATGACCAAACAAATTGAGTAAAATAATCAAAGGCTAAATTAAAATTCATACATTTAATTTTGAAAAAAGTATTCGTGTTAATTAAAATATTGTACAAAATATACAAAGTTTAATTCTTGGCCAATTTTTTAGTTACTTCAACTTTCTTTTCTTTTATAAAAAATTGATATTAATGTTTAAATTGTTTGCATTATAGGTTGTAACATGAAAATAAATAAGTAACACTCATCACTTTTTATGTGACTAATTGGCACAGTTAAGGTTTTGGCACACTAATAATTCTAGTAACAATTTTAATACCTGGAGGTTCCTTGATTACATCTTAATGAAGATCATACAATAATTTCCATTCGATTTCCTTTTCTGCTTACTTTTGGTGGACCTTGTGAGAACTCTGACATGCCACCATACTTAAATGTAAAAACTACAGTTTGTTGGCCGAAGTTAGCTTCAAATCTAAAAAAACATATAATAATGAAAATTAAAAAAAAAAGAATAAAGATATTTAGCTCTTACTCGGTACTTATGTGTATCTCTGGCGGCTTACTAGTTGCATTCTGAATAACTAAAAATAGTTTTGTTACAATTTCAATGACATGACCAGTCTGGAAGACAAAATCTCCTTTTTTTCGACCAAATTCTGACTGAAAATATAAAAAAATGTCTAACAATATAATATGTATAATCAGAAATTGTTTTATTTACTTACAGCTTTAACATGAAATACTGCTATATCGTCCAAGTATGGGCTTAATGACATACGATAAATTTCAGCAGCCGGTACACGATATTTTATTTGTAATGTTCGTTGATCCAAAAGTAACAACGAAGATGTTGATAAAACTAATAAAATTGGCACAAACTTAAAATAGAAATTTTGATTTGTATCATTTTTGGATATTAATTTAATTTGAGCATATTGCGGTACCTTTCCACTTGAACGAGTTATTTTGTTGATGATGTCGGCGAAAACCACGTACTGATCGTTTGTTTCCACACAGATCTTTTTCCATTGTAAATTATGGCGCAGTCTTACGTAGTCACCAACAAAAGGATGCCCGACACTTTAATACAAAATGAAAATTTCATACAATCATTTTGCATTCACTACTTTTAAAATATAAATATTTTTAATAATTTAATCTAATGTCTTGTTTACCTTCTTGGGTACGATGCTTTTCGATCCTTAAAAATAATACTCGCTGTAACTTTTTCTCTCATACGATTGCGTGACGTTTGATCAAATGAATTCCGGTAGATCATACATTTCCAGCGATGGTAAATTGCACGTAGAATTCTTGAAGTTTCAATTAGAAATTTTGGTGCACTAGGCCATTCCGTTGAGAGCGGACTAAGTGTATTTGGCGGAAGACGTAGCGGAAGTGTAAGAAGAAAATTTCGAATTTTCCATCTTCTATAGAATTGAAAAATAACCTCAACTGCCCATTCAACTTGTTTTCTGTACTTAACCGCACGGTATTCTTCTTTTGCCTAAAAAACAAAAATAAAATAAACCATCATAGTTTTTCCAATTTTTTAATAGAAATTATTTTAAATAACAATTAATTATTAGAAGTAAAGATAAATGTGTTTAAGAGTGCAATCTAGAAAACAAAAAATCGATGCATCTTCAAAGGCATACTTACTATTCTATATAAACTCCACAGATGCCTTCGCCCTGTGAACGGAATACCAAAGCGACACTCCTATACGCAAACAAATGCAAATAAAAAAGTTACATGCAAACACCATGCAATGATTTAAAAAAATAAAAATAAATAAAAAGCAAACAAACCCTCCATGTTCTCCAGGCACTCGATATAACAATTTGACTCTCTCGCATACGCAGGAATGTTTTTCTGCGCATGTGCATTCGATATGTTTTCTGTATCAGGATGGCTAGATCATCCATGCGCGCTTTTCTAAACTGTTCCAATTCAAAAACCTGCAAGTACTAATTTCAGATAATGCGAAAAATAGAAACAAAATTATCTTACAGTACGCGGACTCCTAATAAAGACATTTTTTGTTCCGATTGTAAATTCAGCTGATGGCAGTGGCACATTACGTATAATCAATGCAATACCTTCAACGGTATTGCCACTGTGCAAGTGTGGCCACGTAACACTATTCAGCAGTTTATAGCGATTGAAAAATTTCCCATGAGATAAATGAAAGCAGTGACCTGTCCTACATAGATTTACTAAAGGCATAAGGCTCATGTAACGCACTTGATGTTGTACTAAGGCTAGTTCGAATGTTCTTGGCTGCTTTGCCTCATTCGGTTTAATGCAGAATACATAATGAGTTCCGCGGTTTTTGATTACAGCTATAAGAGTTTGTAATTGGGTGCGTAAATTGGCACTAAGGGTAGAGGGCTTCTTGGTTGAACGCTTTGGATTGCCTTGAATAAACAAATATGTTCCATTAGAAAACAATGATTTAAATAATTTACTTTTTACTCACCTTCTGGGAAGAGGCTTTGTACTAAAGACATTTTGCTTTGGTATAGACCTCCGCTAATATTTTTGGGAAGCACATCTGAATTTTTTTCCAGAAACCGATGAACCGTATAGTTGACTACATTTGCGAAGTGTCTTATTCTAAAAAAAATGTATATATGAAGAAAAATGCTACATCTCACAGTTCGAGCATAGAGCAAATTTTGGAAGCAGAGGTAATTTACAAATTCAGAATAATTAATCAAAAAAAAAATTAAATGCTCCCTTAACCCTTTATCTTAAACCTAGAAAAAACTGTAAGAGGCAACAAAATTACACACTCAAACTTTGGTTATACCTTCACTCCCAAAATTTGCTGTCTACTCTTAATTGTTTAGACAAGGTATTTTATGCCACTAAGTTTTTGAGAAAGAGCTACATCAATCAAGAAAATTGGATATACTGTTATAGAACGTTCTGTACTCGTGCTATTCTTTTACAAAATTGTGCAATACAGGTTTGAATAGACTCATTAATGCCTCTACGTCCCAAAAACTCAATAGCAATCTATTACTAATTAATAACATAAACATAGATAAAACCTACTTAAAACTCATTGAAGTCATTGTTGGACCACTAGTTAGGAAGTTTGGATGGCCAGCACAGCATTGTTGTATCCGAATCAAAAGTGCTTCATCTGTGTTTATGTGCGGTTCATTAATGAGACTTAAAATGCCATAGCAAGGTTTATCAATGAGCTCGCAAATTGATTCATTATCAAAAAAATCAATACGAGACCACTCCAACCCTTCTCTGACATATATCTCTTGTTCTAGCCTAAGAACGTTGTATATAAAATTCTAAAATTTTAAAAGACATGATTAATGTCAGACCAATATGATTTAAAATACGTAATATAAAAAACATCTAAAATGCTAACATACCTGGTGTATTTTCTCAGCACAGTAATTAATTGCGAATTGTTCAAAAGAATTGTTATCAAAAATTTCGAAACCGTAAAAGTCTAGTAAAGCTAAATTTTTCTCTCTTTGATTTGATTTCAATGAGTCATTAATTCTATTGACGAGCCAAGTAAAGAGTCGACTGTAAAGTGTTCGACATAATGTATTTCTGTACGCTGTTGCTTGTCTGGCATCAAGTTCACAGCCTAAATAAAAATAAATGTGTTAGGTTTATGTTAAATATGACAAACTCAAGAGATATCTACCAGAATCTTCATGCATACAAGCAGCGCTAGCTCGCGTAAGGCAATGTAATAAAATTTGAGCATCTAGATTAAGTAACTGAGCGGTTTCCTGTAGTTCTATTAAAAGAAAAAAAAAAAATGGAATTAATCAAACATTTGAGTTTTCAAATTAAGGTTCACTACCGTAATCATTGGAAACCTGACAGCCTTCGGTGCCGTCTATATTAGTTATTGGTACAAAGATAAAGTTTCCTAACTTCAGCACAACAGCAATAACACGAAACATGGATTGGATTTCATCAGAGTGTAGGCCCAGAACTTCGAGGGATTTCTATAAGCAGAAAATATACATAGTTTAAATTAATTAATTGATTAATAAATCTTTTGATAATTAGCAAATTTTGCCTTTTGAAATTAAGTTAAATTTAAGTAAAATAAGAACAATGATATATGTATGTATGTATGAACAGAACATGTTAGAATAAGATGTAAATACATAAATAGGGATACATTGTAATTACCTTTGTATAGTGAAAGTTATTTCGATCCTCTTCAATGGCTGTGGTGTTTTTCAAAATTTCATACTTCTCAACATTTCTATAGAGTTTCAATGATTCTAAAAGAAAAGAGTAATGAATTTCATTTTATTTTAATTACCAGAAAAATAACACAAATTACTTAAAAACTGCACATCAGCACCCAACAGCAATTGATAAAAAATGTGGAAATTCCTTTCTCCAGGATTTAAGTGAGTAATGCGGGTCTGAAAATGCAAATATAAATGTTAATGGGATTCTTATAAAAAAAAACTATGAGACAAACCTTTTCCAACATGTCTATGATTGCAAATATTTAATAAATAAACAAATAAGGGAATTACAATTTGCATACAATAAAACTTAAAAATGATCATTAATCATCGCTTGAATTTCATTCAGTTCAATTATTTATTAAACCCATAATCGCAATGTTAACAAAAAAAATCCCCAAGTACGTTAAGCGATAAGAAGACAACTGATAAAGATTTCTTTTATAAATAACTTATAAATCAACAAATTTTTCAGTAAATCTAAAAGTTAAGACATGGCCAAACATCACCTAACATTTAATTTAATTGTTATTAATTTCGTATTAAGCTATATCGTAAGTTGCATTAATAAAAACTTGTATCAATATAATTAATAATTATGTACATATTTATGTATGTATTTTTAGATATGTTTTTGTTATGGAAGCTGTGATATCACTCCTGAGCAACAACCAGGGGTAGATGATTTTATTGATAACATATCAACGCACTACAAAAATGAAATTCAAATTATTGAAGCGAAACTTTTTCAAATGCAATTTGCATTTCAAAAGCAACTCTCCGTCGTGGAGTACAGTCAAGAGTTAGTTGCTAAAACTAGCAGACAACTTGAATCCCGCATAAGAAGCACAGCAACACTTGGTTATAAAACTAAACTATGTATTCAACATTTTATGAATAATGTTACAATGGAGAATCTTAATATTCAAACCAAATTGCGGACATGTGTAGACATTGCGCGAACTAGTTCAAAACCTCTAGCTGACAATGTGAAAAATCAAATAAAAAATTCCAGAACTCAGTTGCATGAGCTTATTAACACCGATTTAGTATTATGCCGAAAGAATAATGCGAACAAAATGCAGAAACTAACTGAATGTGCAAGAGAAAAGGTATGTTTTGTTTTGTTTTAAGGAGCACAATTAATCGGAATTTAAAATATTTTTAGCTTAAAGTTCGTGAGGTCAACGTTCAGAATATGCTGAAAGCAGCTGAAAAAGACATTGAAAATTGCATGTGCAAATCGGATATGTTGGCCCAGACTGCTCAAGAATGTTCGTTTCTTCTTATTCTCGAAGTATACACGCTCTTATCAGAAATTGTTTCTAATATTAACACTTGTATAGGTGAAAGACTGGTAGAAATAAAATAAAGTTTATTTTAATGGAACACTGAATAAAAATCACTGAAACTTCTATTTCTATGTATCTATGTATGTATATGTATATAAAGTTAAGTGGCAAAACTTCCTGTTCGCATACTCCTCCTAAACGGCTTGCCCGATTTCAATGAAATGTTCAGGGGTGATTGGGGTCTGTGTGGAGGGTGCACATAAGAAATTTAATGTGTGTATCAATACACGCAAATAAGGGTTCTTATAGCACCTTTATTTATCAAAAAACAAATATTTATATTTTTTTTTTCCTTTGTCAAAAATATAAATAAACAAAAATAGAAAAAATTAAATATAATTTCTTTCAAATAATGACAACTGTAGGACATCACACTAAAAAAAATTCGTGCATTGCTTCCCATAATGCGCTTTTGGTTCAACAGGCAAACGTTTTTTGATGACTCCAGTTGCTACTATATTTTTTATCCATACTATTATTATAAGGAGGAAATAGAGATAGTTTTAAAAACAAATTTTTATAAAAGAAAATTTATTCAAAAAATATGAAAAAATCGGGAAATTGATTTTGTATGACGAA
The DNA here is from genome assembly GCA_905146935.1 of Scaeva pyrastri. Taxonomy (NCBI): domain Eukaryota; kingdom Metazoa; phylum Arthropoda; class Insecta; order Diptera; family Syrphidae; genus Scaeva; species Scaeva pyrastri. The sequence continues at coordinate 134,398,300 of LR989927.1, forward strand.
AAATGTTTTTTTTTTATATTATTCTAGGTATTACAATATATTCAATTATTTAGTGAATGAATATGGCGAAATAAGGTGATGAAATTTATACATAACTTTTATCATTATTACAAATATGAGAATAAATTTGAATTAAGACCATTTTTTGTATAGCTTCATTTTTCCATAAAATTTTATCTACAGATAAATGGATATTTAAGACTAACTAACACAATCCATAAAAAGAAAATTTTTAAATATTTATCGGTGACGTGGAGATATTGTTTAAAAACCTATCTTTAAGCGCTCATCATTGCAAAGATCGGTTTTAAGCCGTTATTTCAACCAAAAGATTGTTTTTAACCCATAACATGAACTTCAAACTAAGCACTGCTTGACTAAAGGTGGAAAATTCATTGAAAAGTTCTGAAAATTTCGCATAGTTCTAGAATTCATTATTACGCTACCTATGTGTTATTACTATGTTCTTTTGAGTTTATGTTAAGATGTTAAATTTGGGCGAGAGGAAGTTCACCAGGTCAGCTAGTAATGTATACATTTATTTATTTATATAATACATACTATGTATAACATACATACATAATGTATGTATGTATATCATTATTAATGTTTGAAGTTAAACGGATGTTCAAAATTTAATGGAATTGATATTGTACATCATTGAGTTTAAATTATCTTCTTGGTTTAGGCTGGACAAACTGTATAAGGGATATTTTCTCTTGAGATTTTATTAGAAATATAAAGAACTATTTCGAACGCACCGAATAGATAGAATAGCAAGGAGAATCTCAGTGTGTAACAAATATTTATCGTCCGCATAATATTTATTATTCCTTAAGTTAAATTAAAATTTAAAAATATACTTACAATGTGTTATATGAATTCCTATAGGATCTCCTTTAAAATCAATTTCAATATCGAAAAATTTTCCCTAAAAGAAAACCATATGAGAATTGAAAATTATATTTCGTGTCCCTCATACTTACATATCTACTGGAGTTATTATTCTTTAAAGTTGTTGCATTGCCCATTGCTTCTAAAAATACATCTGCGCACGTAACACATTCCCTCATTCTAGGATTTCTACACTGTGTTAAAATACTTGTTGCTGACAGATTTCTGTTTGTTTTCAAATTCTCTCCATACATTTGATTGAGCCGGTGAGCATCGAAAAGAGAAATCCTTGACGAACTTATTGTCGAATTGGGAATAAAATCTCTACTTGTAGAACTTTCATTTGAATGTTGCCGAATTAAACTAGAACAACTGCCCCTCATTTTAACATCGGTTTTCATTTTATAAGAAATCGAATTGCCACTGCTACATGCCTTCTCCTCAACTTCAAAGCTACGTTGGCGGGTACATTTATTGTGGCCACATAGTCGACAACCAGTTGATGTTGCATTCGAGTTGTTGTATGGCGATCCTTTCATTCCAACATTATATGCCGTTGAATCACAATTTGACGCTGAGTTTAAAATTCCCATCGACACATTGGTCGACGCATCACAAACGATTCTATCGGATTTTGGGCGATTCAAAGTGACATCATTGTAGTTATGTTTAAAGCATGATTTTGTTGGTACTGTTGTTGATATAACTGATGTTCTTTCTTGGCGATGGGGTATGAGTTCATCAAAATTTTCTGTACTCTTATGATGGGAAAAATCAAAATCAACAACTTTTTCGCGTATGTTTTTCTAAGGGAAGACAAACACAACAATACAATTTTTTTTTCTAGAGAAAAATATGTTAAATTACTTTGGATGAACGATCACTACTTTCAGCACGAGCTCTCAACAATGACTCTGGTGTCGCGGTTGTATGTTGGGAAGATTGTTTCTTTGGAGTTGATATTCGTGAACTAGGACATGCAATAAAGCTTCCTGAACAGCTGCTGGAAGTTCGACGTCTTGATGAAGTTAAAGGACATTTAAGTTTGCTTTTTTGGGCGTCTTGAATGTGAGTGAGAAAATTGACAACCATTTTAAATGATTCTGTTTTACCCGCTCCACTTTCGCCTATGGTGAACAACAATTATATTTATTATTTTACTTTATAATACATAATGTGTATTTTGTTTAAAAATAATATTTACCTAATAAAATGATACATTGATCTTCACTTTGGTCCTTAAGAGACTGGTAAGCTAAATTAGCAAGGCCGTAACTAAAATAAGCCATAGAGAAGTGTCTTAAGTTAATTAACATAACTATACTTTTTAAATGTATAAGCATAATAATCATTCAGAAATCATGTAGGTACAAATAGCAAGAAGTGATGGGAAACTAAAAAATAAATTTATTGAAAACTTACATATGCGGAGGCAGTTGGAAAATGCCTTTACTTCCATAAGCTCGAATTATTTCTGAAGTGTGCTCCGATATGTGGCGGTATGGGTTGACAGCAACAACTGATGTCCCAATGTAAGTCTAGTACGGTTTAGCAATATGACAATGACGAGAAAAAACAAATTAAAATAACACCTTGGATAAGAAATCACGAAAATACTCACGTATACATGATCTCTTTTATAACGCTGATGAATGTTGTTAATAAAACTATCCTCAGATAAATTCTCTAACAACACTGAATCCCAAGTTCCAATTTCTTGTTCCATTTTGGCGGTTTCAATACTTTTCAATCAATAAAAAAAGAAATTGCAAATTGTTGTTTTTTGTTTACAAATTTAAACAAAAATCCTGCACAAAATAGAACTCAGCATTTAAGTGGAACAGACTTATCAGTGATTTATCTCATTCGTGCTTTCTTATTAACTGCTGATTTACATGGCAAATTATCGATTTACACGCAAAATTATATGGGGCAGAATCAAGAGATATGAAAGTATATTTTCTTTTTTTCTTTGAATGCAAACTTATTAAATCAAATGCTTTGCGATTTAATTCAAATGGATTTTGGCTTAGTGTAATGGGAAAAGATTTTGGTTGTGGATTTTAAATTAAATAATTTTATTTAAACACCTGAAAATAATTTTTATATTTTCTCAGCGCAAGGTAAAATAAAATAAAAAAAAATACGAGAATTAACTTGAGTATGATGAGAATAAACTAAAGTTTTGTATGATTACACGAAATTCATTTTTTCATACTTAATTAATATTTATTTAAATTTAAATTAAATCTAATTGGGTAAACACAGAATATTTAGCTAGACTTGGCGATTTAAAAATTTTCACGGCTGACATTTCGCCATACTTTTTGGGTGTCAATCAACTGTCAACGGATACAGGGAGCGTTCAGTGCTCAATGGGCAGTTCGTTCGGGGTGTTTATAGAGCTGATGATAAAATGTTCTCCCTAAAGAAAATTCCGACGATAATGAAAGTAATTCAGTTTTAATTGTCTTTGTGAAAGTTTCATAAAATTATTGAGATTTTTTATAATCAGACTCTGAACTAAATGACGTAGATTTATTTGAAATATTAAATTAAACCATTTTAAGTTTTGTTTTATCAGATCGCACCCAAATTATTTTTATTTAAATGCTCTATATAATATTTACAAAAGCGTTTTCAATTTTTTCGCTTGAGAAATTGAGATTTTACTGGAGTGAAAAGCGCACGTCTTTTTTAATTGGCAATCCGGAATTGGAATTAGAAGCAGAATCCCAATTGAACAATTTTCCGAATTCTGAAAAATTTAAAGTTTGGTGTGACTGTACTGATAAAGTCTGACATGTGTCAACTACATATGTGATTTCTGTACGGAACCAAATTTTACTTGTTTTTTGTCTTGCAAACATGGAGGATGTAAATATGGATAATTTCTAACAAATTAGGAACAATTGTTAAGATTATTATTATTATTATTATTCCATTATTTTTATATTTTAATTTAAAGTTAATTAAAAAATATGACATTTATCAAGTGTGGCATTTAATATCTTTCAATGTGTGAGTGATTCTGTTTTTGCTTCTGATTTCAAATCCAGAAGAGAAATCAAAACTGTCAGTTTTGCCCAATTGCCAACTGAATTACAGCCCTTAATCTTCAGCGGAAGAAAAGAATTTAAATTGAAAAGTGGATAAATCCAATAAAACAAAAACTCATTCATCTTTAAAACAGTTTATTTTGAAATTTTCGCAAAAATGAATAAATCAACTTTTTATTACTATGTAGGTATTTCAACTTCTTTTAAACACATCTGTTCGTTTGATCCCGAGTAAACTCACCAAGCGTATGTGGAAAAATATAATTCAGAAGTTAACTCCGATTAATTCAGATACGGAGATGATGATGGTTCTTAGTGGCCAATCATTGGAATTTTTTTGACAAGATGGTTATAGCTATCATTGAAAAATATGTCATTGAAAATATGTATCATTGAAATAAAAAAACTCTGTTTTTTACACCAGCTCTACTGTTTGGAAAAAAGAACAAATTAGAAAAAAATTCTCCAGCTTTATTTTGATACCAAACATGACAAATTTTAATTTTCTATCACTTTAAAATTTCCAAACTAATTTTTCAATGATTAAAACCAATGATAACTATAACTGCCCCCTTAAAATATCGGAACATGAGGGATAGAACATAGAACTTAAGATTATCTAACGCATCCGCTATTTATTTGTATGTATATTTTTTAGCACCACTGTGCTCTGTCACTGCCAACAGCTGTTTGCTGTTTACTATTTCTGTCATCAGTCACCCAGAAAAAAGAAAAGTGATAAGTTACAAAACAGGGGCATCATGCTGAAAAATCTTCTTCAGGTTTAAACATTTTATTTCTATCTATTTTAGTATTTTCAAACTTTGTTCATTTGCAGGTAATTCCTAAGACCATTGAAAATGAGTCAAAGAGATCCCTGCACACTTCTACTGTTATGTGCAAAGTTCAAGCGGGTCGATATCGCATAACCCCAAAACGCGATAGACCTCTAACTTATGAAATGGCCAATGCTCCTCACCATATTGTTCATCGTAAATCATGGAACTCTTGGAATACATGTGAGTAACATTATTAAGATCGAGAAAAAAATTATTTGAAATGGCTTCTTGCAGCTACAATTCTCGATGGAATTCGACCCTCACAAACGGCTGTTGAAGATGTCTTCATAAGAAAGTTTATGAACGGAACATGGCACTCTCTTGTTTGCTCTGAAGTCATAATCAAGAGGCAATATAATCACATCCGTATAGCCGCTATAATTAGACAAGGCATAACTGCCCGTAAAATGTACTTCCTCATTGGATACACCGAAGAGATGCTATCCAATTGGTTACAATGCCCTGTCACCCTTGAAATACAAACCGTGGCTGATAGGAAGGACGTTGTATTTAAATATATCTAAGCTATTTAAAATAAAATAACACGAAATTAAAGAGAGTTTAGTGAATGTTTATTTCATTATGAATTGTATTACAGGATTTCCACGACTTTATTGCCTTGTTAAGGACACTAGAAACATCCTGGTCTCTCGCCTTTTCAATAGATTTCTTTATTGTGTCAATGGTCTTGCACTGAAATAAGGCACTACGAAATGTTTCGGTTTTCAGCAATTCCAACAATATGAAAATCAATATTTTTTTAGATCCACCACAGATTTTGTCCCACACTTTCACTAACGCCACCTCGTTTATGATTCCGGCGAAACAGGTTCCGTACCATTCTTCTATAATGTTGCTTTTGAAAAATTGGTGTTTCTCTAGATGGCTTTAAAGAGTAATTAAAAAATGCATATATTTAATTTTTTATTTGTATAGTAGAACCCATATTAACACTTAAAATTAGTGTACGAAATTCGGTCCAAATTCACAACATGAACAAGACCTACGTATGCTTTTTAAATGTCGAAGACGAATGTCTTCAAACTGTGCTTATACTATACTTGCATATAGTACAAGAATCTTAATTTGATATGAATATATTATAACTACTCGTAAATAGACACCTGATTTTTAAATGTTTTGATAACTGTTTTCTTTTATAAAAGTAAAGTGATTTTTGCCAATATAAAAGTCCTTCAGACACCTTCAGACATAGCTACTTTAACTCGCTTTTTTAATTGCTTTTAATTTGCAACAAAAAAGGGATCTCAGTATTTTTAATGACTTGAAACCAGAAATAGTTAAATTTGCAAGACGCTAAATTAAACTACTTACCTCTTTGATAATAATGATCTGATTGGGAAACTTGCAACATACAAACCAATTGTATACAAATACTTACTTAAACTCAAACATAGAAGCAATCGCATTGGCTTACCTATAAAGTAGGTTATCCTCCCGCTTAAGAATAGTCTGAGTGAGTTCTTTGAGTTTCGGCAGTTCCGATTTGATAACTTTTATCAATTCATAAAACTCCTTTGCTATCCAATACACATCGACATCGTTTTCAAACATTCGGAGTAGGACCTTGGCTATTTCAACGAAATGAGTATCTTCCTTGAAAGTAAAACAAACAAAAAATACACAATTAAAAATCTAAGAAAAGTCTTTTCATTTGTCATCTTACGTTTATATTTGTATCCGGGTGCAGTTTTTTGTGTTCGAGTAGCCACATTGCGTAGAGAACTTTGCATTTTGGTGTATTCTCGTCGATGTATCTCATTATTGTTACAGCTCTGAGCACATCTGTGTACACGGCTGTTCTCTGTTCCATGACATAGCTTGTGGCGTTTTGGTGGACAGGCAAAGGGAGAATTCCTAGTTGATTGTTGTATTTCGGTTTGAAGATAAAACCATTGAATGTTCTATGAAATGCACTTACCTAGTATGATGTTCCAAACGAGAGTTCTTTGATTTGTTGGAACTGTAAAGCTCAGGCAGAATTGCTGCAACTTCAGTCGGGTGAGAGTGTGATCTTTAAGAAGAATATTAAGGGATTTCTTTTCTTCCACACTGTTACAGCCAACCTTCTCATAATAGCTGGAACGGAAGTTTCTTTCGTCCGTTGTCATTGTTATGATAAAGTGTTTTTTTTTATTGTGAAAAAACAAATGAGATCAATAATTTTTACATGAATTCAATTTAATTTGTTTTTTGTTTACTATTTTCATTTTGACAAAAGAAAATGAACTAACAATTTCATAGACCTGTTTGATGGTTTAAAATCGTTATTCTCATAATATATCGATGACAGCAGCTATGGTGGGATTAAAGGTGCTTCCAAAAGAAAGCGAAATATTCGAACGATGATAATGGAATTCGAATTTCAAAATTAGCAAAAATTGGTTAAAAAATGCAACGAAATGAATATATGAATAAACCCAATCTAAACTTTAGTTGAAATATTGATTTATAGTGGTCATACAAGTAATTTAAAATAATATAACAATAAAATAATTCGAAACTAAATAACAAGACTCCCGATAAATTTTTGTTTTACTGTTTTGTTAATAACATAACAATAAAATGGTAGCAGCAGAAGTGAAACTGATGTTAAAATACAAATATTGACTTCTTCTTCTTCATTTAGGAGCCTTTATACATTGCTTCTCGATAAATTACATAATTTAATAACGACGTATCTAATCTTGTCACGAAATCCATTCGCTTTATAATTAGAAAAAAGATCACATCGAAAAAGGTTACATTGCCGTCGCATTGTGAATCAAACTACAGAATTTTCACGAACAGACCTATTTAATGATTGGCTTTGCTCTCTATCGAGCCTCGAAAAAAACAAAACCACTAGCGCCATCATTTCCATTATTGTGATGCAGGAGAAAGTGAAAATCTGACACTGAAAATTAATTAAAAAAAAATATTATGCGATGGCGAAGTCGATTTCAGCAACTCCTCCAGCATCTCCAAATCAAAGTTCATTTCCATCATTTTTTAGTCTAAATAGTTCAATAAAAATGCCAAAACTCAACACAATTTTCATCATATTTATCCATTCCCTATGTCTATGGCATATCGATGCCAGAACCAGCGACTCAGAGGAGTATATGAAACGCGAACATTCCCTAGTTAGTCCATTTCATGGTGAGTAATAGTAAATTATTTTTCCCAATTAAATAAAAGATAACCAACCTTGCGTCGTTAATATAGGATCTGGAATGAATCTGCCTTATTGGGATTTCCTCGGGAATACCATGGTTCTAAATAATTTTATCAGACTAACCGCGGACATGCAATCAAGAAGTGGGGCGATATGGAACTTAGCGGTAAGCTAATTAATTGACGTTAATTTTGGAACAAAATATTTAAAAATAATATTCCCTTACTGTTTTTAATTACAGCCATGCATGTCTAAAAACTGGGAAGTTCATGTTATGTTCAAAGTCCATGGAAAAGGCACTGAACTGTTCGGCGATGGATTCGCAATTTGGTATGCTAAAGATCGAATGGTCTCCGGCGAAGTGTTTGGAAGTAAGAACTTGTTCTCCGGATTGGCTATCATTTTGGACACCTACAGCAATCACAATGGACCACACAACGTAAGTTTTCCAATTCACCAATAATCATTGATGTGAAGTGCCACCAGCTATTAATGAATCACTAAGACAGCTCGCTCTTATGTGGCATTTAAACGTATATGCTCAAAGATAAGGCATATCATTCAACTTTCATTCCTTTGAAAAATATAAATTGAACTCATTGAAAATAAAAAAAAATAGATCTTTAAAGATAGAGACATACCTTTAAGGCAGCTAGTAAGAAGTCAACCAATAAAGATATGATGGTCTAGGTGGATATGAGATAAAAATAACATTAAAACAAAAATGTTCTTGAATTTGTGTCAATTTTAAATTAAAAACATTAAGATAATAATGAATGTTTTAACAATATAGCTTACATCCATCCATTAAGAATGCAATATTATAAATTTACTATACATATTATCTTGGTAGAAAGCTTTATATCAAAACATGGCTGCCGGCTGGTAGTGGCGGTCTTGTGGTGATGACGATCAATTAATGTCGAGTCGAACTGTTGCAAATTTCTTTCATTCTGTTTTTATAATTCATATCGAAGATAAAGTTTAGGGCTATATCAGTTGATAACTAGTTCATTCCGACGCCTTAATTCTACTCTTTTTCGGCTCCGCAGGCGTTGAGCTTTTTTAGAACTACTACTAGGAGATTTTGGCGTACAGCCAAGGGACCCTAAAGGAGAAAACTCACAGCTCGGCTTTTGAAAAGCTTTTGGCAGTCACTACCAGCCATATTATTCACGTATTCCCTATTCCGAGAAATACAAAACACTAACTCTCAAGTAAAATAGTCACACATATCAAGATTGTTAGAATAAAGTACCTAAAACAGTAAATTCATGAAAAAAGAATACAAACATTTTCTCTAGAACACACCTTTGAACTTTCACTCTAACTTATGATTAAGACATGAATTCAATGGATTTTCCTTTATTAAACAGTCAATTTTTTATTTCTAGCACAATCACCCATTTCTAAGTGCAATGGTTAACAATGGCTCATTAAGCTATGACCACGACAGAGACGGAACACATACACAGTTAGCCGGCTGCGAAGTACGCTTTCGTAATGTTGATTACGAAACACAAGTTCGAATTCGTTATGAAAACGATATCCTATCTGTTTCTACGGATTTGGAAAATAAGAACGAATGGAAAAGTTGCTTTGTTGTAAAAGACGTCGAACTGCCAACTGGATATTTCTTTGGAATTTCGGCAACTACGGGAGATTTATCCGATAATCATGACATTCACTCGTTTAAGTTCTATGACTTGGACACTGATATCACTGTAAGTTTAATAATTTCACGATTTTGTCTGTTTATCGAACAATACAAAATTGAAATTTTTCAGCCTGCGCAAGCAATAGAGCGAAGCAAAATAATTCCAAATGCAAAAACTTTTGAGGCACCACGGGAGCATAAGGACGATCCCAAACCTGGAATGTCGAATGCAAAAATCTTCTTTATTCTCCTCTTTGGAATGTTGGCCTGCATTGCCATTTGTATATTCGCAATTTCCTACTATAAAGAAAAAAACTCAAGAAAACGATTCTATTAGTAGATTATTTTACTTTCCTAGTGCAAATATTTAAACAAAATTAAAAAAAAAAAGAATAAAAGACTCGACTGAAGATCTTAGTCATTCATTATAAGTTACTCCAAAGAAGCCTATACTCATCATCTTACTTGTTAGAGATTGGCATAGTATTGGTTTATTATTATTTTCAAAAAAACTAATCTGATTAAATTCATAAGAAAAATATATATGTATAAGTGAAAGTTTTTTTTTTTTTGTAAAATCGAAGAAATCGATTTTCATTTTAATAACATCTTGAGCGTTTTAGATAAAAAAATATTTATATTTATTGAATACTGCTTCTAAGTAAAGGCTCGGGAAACTATTTATATAAAACAAAAAACTAAACTTGTATAGAAATGGGGAGAACTTAGCAAGTGTAAATAAATATGAGGACTTGTATATTTGTACAAGTTTTGTGTAATTTTTAAAAGATGGTCAATTTACTTACTGGAAAAATTTACTGATAGGTAATTTGAATTCAGTTATGTATATAAACTGTTTTATTGAATGGCTTTATGTCGTTTTCAATTGGCAATCGGGAATGAGAAGTAGAAGCAGAATCCCAATTGAACACTTTTTGTGAATTCTGAAAAATTTGAAGTTTGGTGTGATGGTATTGGTAGTTTTGCAATGTTGGCTTTTTGGAAAACTCCAGCAATAGAAAATTAACTGCATCACTTGCATCGTCATCACTTGATGAAGAAGATGAGGAAGACGACTCCAACAATGTTTCTAACAAATTAGGAACAATTGCTAAGATATTGTCAATATTATTACCCATTTTTTTAATAGTTTAATTAAATTATGCCTTTCTCTTTGGTTTGGCTTAGGGTCAGCTCAATCACGTGCCAACCCAACCAGAACCAGATATAAGAAATATTAGGTACCTATGTAACTTTTTTATTTATAATAGACTTTTTTTTTCCTTTCTAAGATACATACATACTATGTATGAAGGGTCCAGAGGAAAAACGGCATAAGTCACAAAAACAATTCCGAGAAAAATCAATATTAAAGCTTACTAACTCACACAGGCTAATATAGAAGAAAACAATAAAATTTAAAAAACACAGTTTTGTAGCCCATCATTTTCTTAGACTCAGATACAAATTTAATGTTCATTCCATGGATAAATAGATTTGATAAAAATAATTTAATGAATGAGGTACCTGACTTTTTCCATTTTAATCAAGCAGAAAACGAAATTATAAGTTTACTTACTTACATCAGCTAAATTAAAAAGAAAATCAAAATTCTAAAAATACATATGTACATATATGTATGTAGTTTTGTAACCGATTATGTTTTTAGTAGCATCAAAAAAAATAATTTGTATTTAATGAATAAATAGAATGCGATTAAATATAAATAATTTATGGAATAAATACTATGGGACTTTTGTCGTTTTTCCCTTTTCATCAATTGTCCATCGCTGGGATCGTCAATGAATTAATCGTCACTTTTGAAATTACTTAAATTTTAAATTAATTTTTTGGCAGAAAGATTTGTAAGAAATACTAATCTTGTGTAGTTTATTTATATTTAGGTCTTCAGACAGGTACATTTTTTTAGAAGTTTTGAGATTTGGGACCTTTAAGGTTTTTGATGCAGATAATCACAATCTATGACCTTCAACAAACCCTTGTGGCTTAAAAAGAGGTACCTACTCTTTTAAATTTTTGGCTGCTACTCGCACTCACTTTCACTTATAACAAAAAAACATACATATTTGTACGTATGTATGTTTATAACAAAAGCAACAATATAATACGATAATTTAGTCCATTTAACATGGACTTGTGCCGTTCTTCCTGTGTATGGATTTTTTTAAAAACGTTTTTTTAGGTAGAATAGTACTTTTTAGAAAAAGAGAATAGAACATCAGAAAGTACTTGCAAGAACCTACAAGATGACATCATTAGGTTGATTTTGAAAAAAAATTGACTTGGGCCGTTTTCCCCTTGGACCCTTCATAATATGTAAAATATTTTTCGGTGTTTTAGTTAGACTTTTAAAATTGGGAAATTGTTTAACATTTTGTTTTAAGATGTCCAAGAGAGCTTTGGCTGTAAACATTTTGCAGTATTTTTTTCACAAAATAATCATTAATAGAAGCAAGTAAAACGGGTATACTTCTAATAACTTAAAATTTCTGAGATAAAGCTTCATTCAAATTTGAAATTTTTAGCCTTGCGCTTCATGCATTATATAAATAGAGGGTTTACAGCTAAATAAATATCTCAAAAAACATAAGCTTCTAAATAAACGGCAATACAACGGCAAGGGCACATTGGTTTTGAGTGCCTAAATATTGCAATGACTGGGAAATAATAAACCGAGTAAAGCATTCCACATTTGTGTAGTACGGCTCAAGAAAGAATCTCTGTACTTAACAGTACATTTCGAAATTGAGTTCAAGGGAGAACCGATGGGCATTCCTAGAAGTACGAGTATAATTGTTTGAGGGGAGGAATTCAACTGACTATTTGGCTAGACCTTTGTTTATAAAAATAGCGATGAAACAATGATAGATAACATTACGTCGGTGTTCAAGCGGTGCAATTGTTTCCGTTAGAGAACGGTCTTCTGTCCAAGGGACTAAAGTACGTTATAGGAGCATCTGCCAAGATATGTTATGTGTACTTGTGCCGTTCATGGAAAGTGGCATGGGCAGCGTTCAATGACTAAATAATAAGGAAATAATACCATTACAATTATTTATTTAGTTGATTATATTTCAGAGGAACAGACAATATTTTTGTTGTTGTTTTTAATATCTTTTAATGTAGTTTTTAACAATTAATTTTTAAATATGAATAAAGGGATTATACAGTACTATGGGTAATAACTTATATTCAAAAATGTCTACAATATTGGTAAATTTATTTTGATTCAAAGCAATTTTCTTACAAAAAAATCATCTCTCTGTTTGTTTATCATATACCTCAAATGCTACTTCTTGTTTGTGTTTTGTTCCTGTTATAGTTGATTGATTTTCAAAAACATAAATAAATAACTTACATAAGCTACACATTGTCTTAAGGTCTAAGAACTTATAATTTATATAACTTGTTATTGAATTTTGTAATGTAAAGAAAAGGGAGAATGATCAAAGAAAATATGTTCACTCAATACAATATAAATTAAATGATTTTTTATCATCATATTCCCACCCTAGAAGTTGTCTATTATTTTAATTAATACAAATTAGACATTGTTACCCAAGTTAAAAACTACTCATACTATACAAAAGAGAATAATTCAATATTTTTTCCTAAACACTGTCCATTCCGGAGCACACCTGTATACCTATATCACGATCTTGGGTACATTATCGAGTAAAAGGCTATAGAAGCGCTCCTGAATTGAGAATGTTTTCTAATGAACTAACTAAGCTATAAACTAATTAATGCAAATTTTAATTAAAAAATATGATAATTAAACAAAAAAAATTAAAAGATAAAACTATAAGTAATATGCTTCTCAAGTCTTACAAGTTTTGGTTTCAGAAAAAGTTCTTTTTTTTAATCGAAAAAAAAAACTAAAAACAAATCCTTTGCTGTGATCGATATCAAAAGATCTTAACATTAACATTTGGCTAAGCTTTTTTATATGAAAAAAAGGTGATGTTTATTCGAAACGTTTCCTGGGCGATACTGTAACGGGAATTCTTTTCGTCGGGGAAATATGAAGTTGGCTGGCAACTTTGGGACCCGCAGCTACTGTGGTAGTTGTTTGCTTCTTGGATACCTCTGCTGGACTGTTATCAAAAGTTGAACTGCGGTTAAGTTTGCTAACTGTACGCAGTTGAGAAGGTTTTGAGGCAGCCATCGTCTGCTTTGTTGGTGGTATAGCAGTTGGTTTGGACGCGGTTCGCTTAGCTTCGTCTACCTTTTTCCATATGCCGGCAATACGACTGCTGATTTGGTTTATCTTCGTTGTGGTCGTCAGGTTGGAATTACTGCGTGATGGAGGAGTGGTTGACGGAAGATTAGATCGAAGTGACTGCACCGACGGTGTAACACGGATTGAAGCGTTGCTGTTCGACCTCTGGGGGACCGTCGGCACACTGGGCGATTTACGAACTCCAACGAGACCTTTGCGCTTTGAATCGATGCTCGGAGCTGCCGTATAGGGTCGGGCGGGCATTGTTACTTGTCTCGGAAGCTTACCAATTACTGTTGGAGCTACTTTTGACGAGGGCGGCTTCAGCTTAGTGGTATTAGATTTTTTCAAAGGTAGCTTTGAAACGCGAGTAGGCGAAACCACAACAGGTACTGGAACATCAGTGATTGTTGGTTCATCCTGAACAAAAGTACCTTGACGTTCAAGAGTTGGCGGAGCGGTTGCGGGTATATTTGACGTCGTATCATTTTTGGGCTTTTTGTTAGGAGATACGCTTGGGACCATGGAACCCAACTTGGATGGCGCATCCGATTTCTTGGAAGAAGTCACACTATTAACCGGTTTGGTGTTCTTTTGTTTGAGGCTTGTCACGGGCAATTTCTTTAGTTGTGACGTTTTATTGACAGCTATGTTTGTTATGTTATTTATTTGAGCCTTGCTGGGAAATGAAAGGCGGGGTGCTGTTTTGCGGTAAGGTGATATGTATTGGGGTTTCTTGCGTCCACGCACTGCCTTTACAACTGATTCGGGTGGTGTCAGTCCATCTTCACTGAAATTCACCTCTGTCCCAGAATCTTTGTCACCTAGTTTCACAATTCGTGGCCTGACCAAACGTTTCGGGGGAGCCTCATCCTCGTTCTGATAGTTGTTTTGATAGCACGACTCGGTTTCGGAAGTTTGGTCACATTCCATGCTATTGTAGTCACTTTCAGCTGTGGTCGTCGTGGAGGGAGCAATCACCAATGTTTGAATTGAGCAGCCTTCCTCGATGTCTGTTTGTGTGGGGTCGGCGATTAAATCAGAAGAAGCAATAAATTTGAACTGCTTCGTCATCGCTTTGATAGAACACATCTCTTCCGAGCAATCGTCAGTTGAAGTTAGACTTTCTTGATCGTTACACGCACCCATTGACTGAATCTGAAATTAACAGCAGAAGAAATTTAGTATAGTAATAGTACTGGAAAAATTGTATTAAATAATATTTTCACATGACGGACTTACATCAAAGTTGTTCGATTCCTGATCACATGTATAGCTGATGGTTCGAGTGCGATAGCGTTCCGGATTCGCATTTCTTCTTTGCACAGCAGTAGGGCTCTTCTTTAGTATTTGTCCATCCGCGTTTTCAGGGACATCTTCGACTTCCTCAATTTCTATTTGCAGAACCTCATCGTCTCCGTCAAAATCTAGTTCTTCCAGCTCCCCATTGTAGTTTTCGTTCAGAGCAAAATCAGCTGCAATTGTGTATGTTTTAAAACGGTCCTTCACAAGCTTCCTTTTCTGCTTGGGAGTTAGTGTCCTCTTGACGCCGTTGACATTGCGATATTTTCTTGGGGTTGATTCGGCAGAGCTGAAATCTGATTGTAATGGCGTTTCATTTGAATCGTAACCATCACGAGGAAGTATTTCTGAGCAGCTTTGCAATGTAACTGTGTTATCATCAAAATCATAGGCCGTCTCATAATTACCAATGGTCGTGTTGTTTAGACTCTGATCTACAATTTCCGATTGGATGCTTGAGACGCTTATCATTGAATCCAGAAGTTCATCCATCAGAGATGGGGGCTTAATGTTCTCTAAGTTGCAACTTGAATTTACACTTTCCAGGCTACCGTTCAGTGCTGCCGGCAGTTGGCCTAAAGCACGTCTTGCCACAATACCAGCAGGCAAAGATTTCTTTCGTAATCTAGACAGTTGTGGACTCTGCGGGACCTCATAGCAGCCAGACATACTCAATGATTCCATGCATGACGGCGGACGAATGTTATCCAGGTCAAGACTGGTGGTACTTTGAGCCATATCGTTTAGTAAGTTATCTGCTAACCTATTAGCTTCCAGAGCAATAATTGTGGAGTTTGTCATGACTGATGGAACTCCAAATCCGGGGGTCAAGTAGGTGTTTGTAGAGGCCACTTGCATTGGAACTTGTTTCACTTCCCCACCTACCTGAAATCTGATACCTTCGCTTGAGAGCTCAGTTAGCTGTTCATTTTCTGACACAACTGCAGCTATCTCATCGTTGACCAAAGTGTCGGTTTCTGTTTCCAATGAATTAGGTTGCGATGTGCCAACTTCTTCAACGGTATTCATTGTTTGCATTGACAATGATTCAAATGGCTGAGCCTCGTTTGTTGGAGTTATCTCTGCAAAGTCGTGTAGATCACCTCTAAATCGGAGCGATGAGTGATCTATTTGCATGGAAGTCTGATCGTCATCTTCGTCATCTTGCAGAGAAGCAATCATTGGAGCAGACATGCTTACGCTGGGGAATGAAACATCGTTAGGGCATGTGTCCTCACTCCAGGTGTTGTTGGATGTTGTGGTTGTAGTGTTGCTGTTGTACTTGTTGTTGCATACTGCTTCATCAGTCAAATCACTATTGTCTGCAGCTCGCAAGTACTCAGCTGTTGACACATAATCGTGAGTCAGTCGTTCAACGGATTTTAGCATTAGGTCTGGATCCTTGTGTTTGTTCGGAACAATGGGAGTCATCTGCTGGTGGCTAGAATTATCCATGTCGAAAGAAACAGACTGCGATTCTTGGAACGAGTCCTGACTGCTGATCATTCCTTGTCCTGGATACTCGTCCGTCCATGTGGTATTCATACTAGCCAGCAGTAAGGATTCTGCCCCACCGCCCTCTGCACTGCTCGTGCTAGACCCAATTGTCATTGGGCGGCTGCTGTCGTGGGTTAATGCAACCTCCTCCGCCTTGGCCGCTGTCAATTGCAGATGCTGAAGATTTTTTGGGTCTTTTGTGCCGTCTGGATACTCTTTCATCCCTACGTCTGGAGCTGTGTTGGGGGCACTTGGAGATGTAGTAATTTCCCGATGTTGAAACTGTTCCAACACAGCTGCAGACGTAGTTTCCCCGTTTTTTGACATTTTCTGCGTCATCGGAGGGACCATAGTAGGGATTACTGTTGGCGATTGTGCCTGCATGTTGGCTGTTGTGAAATTTGCTAGATGTGCAATGTGATGCGGATCGTTGGTGCGTCTTTGGTTGAACATAGTCTCGACTGAAGACAACATGTGCCTAGTGTGTCTTGCCGGAGGTCTTATTTGATTAGTTGCTGCAC
Organism: Scaeva pyrastri; assembly: GCA_905146935.1. NCBI lineage: Eukaryota > Metazoa > Arthropoda > Insecta > Diptera > Syrphidae > Scaeva > Scaeva pyrastri. The sequence goes on from LR989927.1 coordinate 134,415,490, forward strand.
TTTTTGCCATGCCAGTGCTTATGCATTCCTGCAAAAGCTGCTCATCTTTACGTTCGCGATCTCTCTGGCGTTCCCGATCCAAACGCAATGGTGTTTTTGGATTCGGCACACGCGGTATGCTTGAAAGTTGGGCTAACTTCGGGGTCACGTTCAAATTCGGATTGGACGTGGAAGAACGACCTTGTTGCTGTAACTTATCAGAATGATGCCTAGTTTTCTTATTCATGCCAGTTCGTATACATTGCTCAAATAGTGACTTGGACTGGTTGTCGTTTGAATCACTCGAGTCAACTGAACTTATCGACTCGTTGCCATCGAAAGTTTTTTGATGACTTGATGAGAGATGTTGATTAGCTGCTGATCTCGATGATGTAGGGATCGGCTGTGATGAGGATAAGGGACGTTTGTTTGACGAATTGAAACCAAGATTAGACTTGGGTCTATTGCAACCAGCGGCAATAGCCTAATTGAGAGGAGTATTTAATTAGAAAATAATTTTTAGGATTTCATATAACATTTCTAACCTGACTAAGTAAATTCGTATCTTCCTCTGATTCAATGGAAAGCGAGCTTAACGAATCGTCTGCGATGTTCGCTGTTTGTGGGTTTTGCATCTGAGGCTGATGCACTTTCTTAGACTCGTTGATGTCGGGCGATCGGTAATCATTACCGCCTGATGGCAATCTGCAAAATAAGTAAATATTTAAATAAATAGTAGAAGAAATTTGAATTGATGCTGGAATATGAATTAATAAACGATTCAATCAATTGGATGGAAATAATGGTTTTACTACGTAACTACTCAATATGCCTTTCGGAAACTATCGAGAATTTCCATGTTTAATTTTACTGGCTGATATACATAATTCGTACATCGTCGCACAGATCTCGTCCCCCGCTTTTTATTCCTTACATTTGAACGTCAATTCTTTCTTAATTCCGTCCGTCTTTGGAACTCATTATCAAGAAATTAATAATAATTGATCATGAAAGTTTAATGATCAATTCGGACTTACAATTAGACCCTGTTGATTGAGTCCATATTTAATTTCAAATACTTTTGATAAATCAAGCGATAAATGGGATTAACAAACAAATCAAATCATATACAAATTAAGAATCTTTATATTTTTCTTCACTAACTGAACATACAATATCAACCGAATTAATAGAAATGTCTTACATTTGTTAATTTTTTTTTGTTTACCTATTAAAAATATTAAATATTTTTGGATATTTAAATTTGTTTTAAATTTAGTCATAAAACCATTGCGCGAAAATTCTAATGTGAATACATAGCTAGGAATTATACCTTATGCAAACTTAAAGGGATCTGCAGAGACGATTATGATAACAAAATGAATAAACCTCCCCTTTTACAATTTTTTTCCCAAATCTAAATCTAGCCCATTACATTGGTGTCATATGCGTTCATTAACAGAAAACGGATACAAACATTACTGTGATTTCATTTTACTTCGTTAATTTATTTATATTGGCAAGTGCAAATCAATGTATAATTTGTATATGTGTATATTCGTTAAAGTTGATGAAAAAAAAAATTAAATAAACAAAGTAAAAAAGTAGAACAAAAAGATTGCGCACACACATTTTGAATGAACAAGATGATGCGAAAGCAAGATCTAAATTCATACATGAAATATATCATAAAAATTACCTGTAAAGAAGAAGATAAAACATGAGTGCATTTTTGTAATACTTCTACACCAAACAACGATGACTACGTATTTTAAAAAGCTTCACACAATAAAGATACAATTATACAATCCCAAGTATCACTAACGTAGAAACTAAACCAAGCTAATAAAGACATATGCAAGCATAAAAAAAAAAGAGGAAAAAAAAAAACTCACTTCTTCATCAAAGCGGGACCAACAATACTAGAACCAACAGTCAGATTCGATAGGTCCGACATCATTGAGAAATTACAAGGACTGTCCTCGACCAGGTATTTATTCATTTCATCATTTACTGGCGGTACAAAGTTATGCATAGGAAGCCCACCCCTCCGTAGCATTGCTATAGGATCATTTGTCGAATTCTCAGGTCTTCTTCGGGGTGCGGAGCTTTTTCTGCTTACTTGAGGACCAGTGCTTCTTTCTGCATTCGCCTCAGTGCTCGTCACATTATCCTTTGGTATATTTACCGGTTTTTGCATTCCATCTCGAATACATTGCTCTAGCAAGTCGAGTCCACCGGCTTCTGAAGCATTCGAACTGACATCGTCCGAAAGATTCGCTACCATCTCACCTTCGATTTTGTTTCCCATTGGATTAGTGAGTAACGAAATGGTTGATAAATTTGTATTACTGCCAACTTTTGAAAGAAGAGCGGGTGTGTCTTCTGTAAAATATTGCTTTGTCGAGTCTCCAGCTGGAGTTGATGAAATAATGTTTGTATCTTTGTGCCCTTCAGTCTCTTTTCTATCGCGATTCATTCCGATATTTATACAAGTTGCAAGGAGGTAGTCATCGTTTGTCTCTTCTTCTCCCTCAGAGAAAGCAATATCAACAATTTTTGCCGATTCAATTGATTTCTCATCGGCACAGTTCGGGAGAGGATTTTCGGCTTTTACTAGATCCATATCTACTTTATTTGTAGGCTGTTCATCGTCCAAACTTAAATTACTTAGACTAGTGGCACATGAGAATTGAGCGGGGGTGTTCTCCACTTGGAATGTGTTGAGATCATCTTCGAAAACGCTTCGCAAGCGAGGAGGTGCTGGATTCTGATTTTTTGAACTGCCGCCTACCACAACGGCTACCACTGACGAAAAAGGCAACTGGGAGTTACTATTTCTCCGCGGAGACTGTGGCATACTCTGTGTGGGGGAATCTGGTATATCCGAGGGCGAGATCACACCACTCGCCAGACGACTAAAATCACTAACCACAGAACTTTTGTCGTCAGCAACTATGGCTCCGACTTCTTCCTCTTCTGCAAGCGAATCCATAGAGCTGTGACGGGAAAACATTAACGGGGTCTCCTGTGCTGAGTTGTAGTTATTCTTAGATAATATAGCACATGGCCCTGGGTCCTGAGTATTCGACGGTAAAACCGTCTTGTCATCCTTAACATCGACAGCTGCTGGTGTTGGAGCCGGCTCTGGCGATTTTTCCGTCTGCTGCTTTGTATTGGTGTTGGCTTTGTCGGTCTTTGATTTTGCCGAAGTGCTTGCATTTGTCGTTTGTGCATTTTGTGGAGACTCTTCTAGACTGCTCAACGACTCATAGCGACTGAAGTAACCAGGTGTCCCTTCTTCACAGTAGTTTATTGGTTTTTCTGGAGTATATGAACCGGATCCATAGATTACGTTACTTGAAGGAAGCACAGCTGTCTGTGGCTTATTGCGAACTATGTTTTCTTCTAATTTTGGGTTCTGTAAATCACTCACAGAGGCCGCATTGGAAATAACATACGGAGTGTCCTCGGTTTGGTAACACTTCACACTATCTTCGAGTATTAAAATTATTTCACTTCCATTGTTCATTCGAGTTTTCTCTTCGATATCGGATTCTACTTGATTTTCGGCATACCTTAAGCTAAAATCTGTTGGTTGATCCAAATCGGTCTCTTGGTAACTAGAATAGTTACGGGCTGTTTTAAGACCCTTTTGGTTTGTTTTTGTCGAGGATTCTGCCAGAGATTTATTTGACTTTGTACTCTCGGAGTACTTAGCGGAGTAATCTATTGGTTGTTCCGCTTCATTTTCAACATCAAATGCTGCTGTCTTAACCGCGAATTCAATATTTCTATCGGGGGGGATTTTTCCGCGTACCAAAGATGAATTGCCTCGCATCATTTCGTATGCTGAATCCGATTTGGCTGAAAAAATAGAATCTCTGCTCTCGCTTTTTGAGACTACAGCGGATCTCGTAAGACGCACCGGGGGTGGCGGAAACTTACGGGGATCAGTGAGTGGTGTAAAATCATTTCTCTCTTTTGGTGGCGTTACCACATCTATATTTTCACAAGTTTCTGAAAGATTCTGATTGACTAATTCTTGTTCGAGAGCTTTTTGTTTTCGAGCATTCAACGTTGGCAATTCCTTCAAGCCCATCGATCGAGCAATCGGGTCCATATTATTCTGATTATGTATACTTGGTCGAAAATTTTGTAAATTTTTTAGTGCAGCCGAACTGCCTTCCGATATCAACTTATGTTTTGAGTGTATGAGTGATCGCAGCATTGGTACTGCTCCATTATCCCAGAGGAATTTCTGGTCTTCAGCTGAACGAGCAGATAAATTCCACAACGTTCCACAAGCATTGCTAACAACGGTTAGACTCTCTGATTTTAATTGTTGCAATAGTATTGCTAGACAATTCCTTTCACGTAAAATTTTCCTGTAGTCCTCACGAACTGCTATATGACTAGAGACATTTCGTAGGATTCCTCCGGCGTTCTCAATTATTTTAAGTGTCTTGCTTGGACCCTCATAGGTCAGCATATCGACTAGAAATGCCAGTGCTCCTTCAACGGCACAGAATTCCGCTTTATTAGTGCTACAATGCGCTGAAAGATTCCACAGTGCAGACAAAATCGCTTTCAATGTATTTTCGTTTTTATTGATCATGGCAGCCTTGGCCAAAGCTGTCACTGTACCAATTTCATTCAATACCGCTTTCATATTGCTATCGACACGCCATGACAGATTCCTCAGCACACTTGCAGTGACCTGTTCAAGAGAAAAAATAAACATTTAGTTATATGCAAGAAATACAAAACAAAGCATTCAAATGTACCTGCAGAAGATCATCTGGGGCTGAGTCCAATTGAGCAACAAGAGCTTCCATGAATTCTTTATTTCCACAAAGGAGAGTTTTATTGTTTTCATCCCCAAAAGTGAGGTTTGTCAAAGCCATGAGAGCGTACCGTCTCAGTGAGTTGCAGCACTCGTCTTCTGATTTCGGCCCATGAACCGCATGGTCCAAGTGCACTAAGCCAGCAATAGCTTGCAACGCACCCAGTTGACACATGGCGTGTCTATGCTCCTCGTCAAAACTGACTTTCATTAGACTTGAAATCGCTGCCAGCGGATGTCTGTCCGAATCGTCAGCAATTGCTTCTCCACCACTCTGAAGTAATGTCTTCAAAAAGTTGCAATAGTCCAGTATTTGTTCGATGAGCCTAAGAACTTTTGCTTCCCGGCGACCCACCTTGTCATCGGGGTGGCTATGCACAACGTTGTGTAGTGCCATTCCAGCATATTTACGAACCCCATCATTTGCATCTGAGTGCATCATTTGTACCAACAATGGGATGCACCCAGACTTTCGCAGAGCAACGCATGCTTCACTAGTTCGAGATAATTCGAGAAACTTCTTTGAAACATCAACTGAGTCGTGAGATCCAAGCATAGACGCTAAGGAATAAACACATTCAGCCTTGGGCAACCCAGAATATTGACTTCCATCTGTACGTTCTTCTGTAGTCCAGATTAAACTGCTCTCCATTGGTGGCACAACAAGATCACTCTCGATAAACCGTGATAGCGTATAGCTGGGCTCCTTATATTTACGAGTCGACCCGCGTGAGTCCCGATCTCTGTCTAGAGAGTGTTTTCGACCACTCGACCCAGATGTAGACCTCTGAAAGTCGTGTTGTCTCTCGAAATTCCTATCTAAGCTCCTATGTTCGCGCATTTCCTTGTCGAGCATGTAGTCAGGTGGAATCGGATTTTCGTCGAGAAAATGCTTCTTCTTGCCAAACGCTCCACTAGAACTGCCGCCACACGAATTTCTTCCTACCAGAGTATTGTCATCTTGAGTGAATTCTTTTTTCGTATAACCACTTGCAGCCAATTCATAGTCGCTAATTTCACCGTCACGTTCGTATTTTTTGTCAATTTTTAGATTCTCGCCCAGGCCCGAGCTAGCAGACGACGACACTTTTTGCTGCGACGTGCTTTGGGGTCCACCAATTGTAAGAATTGCACTAAAATCTTCCTCAAATCCTGGCGGAGCTACAGCATCGTAGTCTAAAAAATGGCGCTTTTGTGGTGTGACATCATCTAGTGCCTCCAAGTCCGTATGATCAATAAATATATCATCCAGATCTTGATTCGACGATGAAGATGAATGCGAGCGTGTGAGATCTTTTTGTAAAGATGACATGGTGTATCTTTTTGTTTGGTTTGTTTTCTTTCTCTAGCACTCAATGGACCATCTTTGTGAACTAAAAATATACAGAAAAAATATATAGTTTCGGTTTAGTTGGACTGTTTCGTGTGGTGCCTATTTTTAGTGCTCCTGGCACTCCCTATTCCTTTCCTCATTTATGTCAACCCAGATCAAGTATAGCAAACAACAAATCAAAGGGTTGTATTATAATGATGAAAAATGTTTTTTTTTCTAAAAAAAATTATGAGTGATTATATTCAGTGCAGAGATTTTGGAAAGACAACTTTTTGCCTTTTTGGAATATATTAAACAAATATTTACCAATGTATGAGTGCGTGTTCGAGAGCGATTATCGTACATAAAAGGTAATATGTATAATAATTCCCGCATATTGTTGATATTATTTGATTCACGAAATAAAGAGTGGTTGACAGGTGTTTTTTTTTTTTTGAAACAAACAAAAATATTTCTACAAAAACACCTACGAATTCAGTTTATACTTTGTTTGTTTTATTTTTTTTTTTTGATCTACAATCTACATACATACATATGTATATCTACATATCTTTTGTTATTGATTTAATTTAATTATGGCAAAGAAACAACAAGATTTTGGTAGCAACTTTCAGACTAATCTTTACGATAACAAGAAGGTCTTTTGATGAGAGTGTACGGTGCTTTTTTTAAATATGGGCTATGTGCATATTGAAGTGAAGTAATAAAGAAATTGCTAGTATGTATTTACAAGTTTAAAAGGTGGAATTAAAACTGAATTCCTGGTGCGCTTAAGGCCTTATATAATGAAATTAATTGTCCTAAGCTTTTCCAGAGCGCGACTATTAAGTATTATTTCCTAAATGCCCACACAATCGCTGGAATACCCAAGGGAGGGGCATCTATAAAAACCAAACTGAGAGTACGACCTCTATCGAATACCTACACACATATGTATTTATTAAGATAAATACAAATTAAAATGTGATGTTCGTCATAACATCACCATAAGAGATTAATAGGGGCAATATGTGACTCTTTGATAAATCGAATAATACGAGTAGAACGATATTGTATAACATAACGATTTTATTTGTTGTTATTAACGAAAACCTTCAATATTGTGGCAACTTACAATGTTGTCAAATCAGTTCTGGGTTGTTCTTTATATTCGGAATGGCACGACGATGTCCATGAAAAAAATTCTACGATACACTAATTTAGTTACCTTGAGATATGCAACAAACAATGGACGTCAACGATTTCTAGGGTCAACACCGCAAGACTCAGGCAGTGTAGTTGTAATGTTATGATCTTAGTAGTAAGACCTGGGAGCCTGACAATGCTCGGTTAAAAAAGATGTTCTTGCAACAATTTTTGATTTACCAACCACTGCAACTCATGTTAACTAGATTAGATGACTTTAGAAAAATGACTCAACGACTTTTACTTTATTTTTATGAGTGATTTTAAGAAGTTACAAAGTCATCCAGAGAAACTATAAATAACGCACCTTTAAACCTGGTTGTATTGTTAATAAGACCAAATGAGAAAGATTTAAATCATGTGGATAAGAGACTCAAAATGGTCTTTGCCACTTTTAGTTCTAAATGGTAATCGTATAAACAAGAGGTAATCTTATAAGATTTTAATTAATTCAGGTCAAATTCAGTCTTGAAACAATATACTTAATGAATATAATAGCATAATATGATGAACTAAGCCCATTAAATAATTTGTACTCGTATTCGAAACTTATTTTACTTTTGCGGAAGATGATAAATGAGGCTAATTAATTATCAAGAGATTCTGTAATAAAATATTCATATAATCATACATGCAAGTGGCATTGAGATTTTTAATCAAAAGATAGAAAGGGAAATTCAAAATAAGAAAGTTTTCATTCAAAAATATAAAACCTAAATATTGTATAGATTAATACGATAGAAGTCGTTGTTGAAGAACAGGTAACCAACTGAGTTTGGGAGGCTTTTTCTCTTTCTCTTATTTAAACTACATAAACTTGTCTTAAGCAGGTTAATTTTTGAATTATTTATATTTTATATTGTTATAATCCTACAAAATTTAACTACTGGGATAAAAATTATTTTTTTTTAAATTGCATTGTTTTAGGAAAATGGTATCCTACTTCAATCAAAACTATATAAAAACTAATAAAAGTGTATGCAAATAAGAGGAAGGTGAAATCGAAGCTACAGCAAAACGATGACAAATTTTTAGTTTTCAAATCAAGAAATTGCTGCAGAGAGCTTATCACTACGTGATAATCAACCTATCAGGGTAATTTTAAGTACATAAATATAAACAATAAATTATTACTTTAATAAAAAAAGAATATATTCATAAAATTTGTGTAATATATTTACAAGAACACGAACTTATACACACAAACTTATTTTAGTCAAAAAGTTGTACAAATTCCATTTTATTTTAAACCAGATTGATTAAATTTGCATCTGATGTTGATAAAAGATTTTATTAATCAGTATTTAAAACACAAACATCTAGCCCACTCACTTCGTGACGATCTTGCAAATGACTAACAGATATTGTGTGAATAAAATAAATAAAAAAAAAACATCTTGTAGATCTCATTCATAACATTGGCGCCTGTTGCAATAAATTTCAATCGCTTATTCAGAATTACTAATGAGACATTTGAGTGTTTACATTTCCTACAACGCTGTTTCCATAAGTTGTTTAGTGAGCAGCAGCATATATAAAATGCTATTGACCGACGCACGCTAATTGATGTTCATTGGTTTTCTAGCTCACTGTTTGTTTATTTTTTTAAAATTTCTGCTAGGGCGTTGATATGAAACAATGACTATAATTTAAAAATTACTTACACTTGCACCCCTCCAGACATCCCTCCAATTAAAATTGCACCCGAAATTGCTTGTGTACATTCGGGTTGTCAACCAATAAATTTTTCTTTAATAATGTACATATATAAAAATGAATCGTAAAACATGGATGAAGTCAAATAGATGATGTAAACAATTGTGCCTTATTTGAACTGAAATATTGTATAATTGTTCTCCAAAGAAGTGAATACAGTCGATAAGGAACTTATCTATCAATGTCGCGACAATCGCATTCCAAATAGGGCTTGTTATTGTGTAGAAGCTTTTTGATCTTACTTATTTGGTTAGTTATATTTGAATTTATTTTAAAATTGTTATTTATTTGTCGAAGAACTTCTGTTTTCAAAAAACCATCAGTAGGAAGTACCTATTTGTAAAGTGTAGTTTTTTAAGCTAGTAATTCACGGTCAACGTAATGGGTCAACGCGTTGACTCTCTGACTCTCTGACGTCATCGAAAAATCAAAATTTTCTCTGTCAACGCACCGTCAACGTTCACATTGTCATTGTATTAAACGTTGACCATCACACGAATGACACTCTTCGGTCAATGCTATCCCAACATGCGTTGACTCATATGTGAGTCAACGTTGTTTTATTATCACAGTCAATGCATTGACTCAAAAAACCATGGCAATCACATGATTTGAAAAGTAATGTGTCAACGTCATCGTCATACCTACATACAATTAAATAACAAATTCAATTCAACGCGTTGACTCAAAAATGTGCGTCAAAGCTAGTGTCAATGTACTCGTCAACGAAAGTTGACGATTACACGACGTGACACACTTGGGACAGATATTGACGTCATTTTGACGTCAGAGAGTCAACGCGTTGACCCATTACGTTGACCGTGTAATACTAGCTTTAGACTCTGATACAATTATTTTATATTATATTATTTATATTTATTTATTAAACATTTATGAGCAATTTAGACCTACATTTGCTTTGTCTTTTAAATAAACTTGGTATTCATTGTTCAAACACAAATTTACAGTCTTCTTTTCACTGCAAAATTTTTCTTACAAAAAAATTCCATAGTAAAACTAACAAGAAATGGAGATATTTTGCTCAACAGTTTACACTTGTGTGTAAATACAAACTTGTATGTATCTATCAGAGCACTTAAATAAGCAAAATATGAGATGATAACTAAAACAAATTGCATTAATTTAATATACTGTTGCTTTTGTTTTAACTCTTCCTCCAAACAAACATAAATTATAAATAAATATCACGACAACTAACTATTATTTGTAGATGAAATACCTTTCTCTTGTTATGGAATTGGTTCTCATCCGTCATCAACGACAAGACATTCACCTTATTCGTATTGTTTGAAGGCCAAACAAATTTCCATAGAATAGCAATAAAAATATAATAATTATTAATCAGTTGGACGTATTATTCTAGTGTCAACAAAACTGATAGTGATGCAGCTCCGTGTTCAAAACACAAAACGTCAACACAATCAAATATGCTTTAATATTAATTTCGCATGATTGTTAGTGGCAGTAGGGTTCAACCTTTTTTAGTCGTTATTTGGAATCTTGTGTTGTCGCCAACGACAACGGTTCAATTTTTTATTTGGCTTGAATAAGAAGTAAATATGAACATGTATAATATGGTACGTAGGGATGCGGGTGTAGAGATTTTCATTCCTTTATTTATATTTAGCATTTATAGAATTTTGCGTGCTACTCTTGGTAAACAAATTTTATATGAACATTTTTTTTCTAATGCAAAAATATTTCTTTGTTTACTTATAATATCCAAATCGATTTGTGTTTGAACGGTTACAATTTGGTCTATAACATCCCTGTTAAATTGGAACAAAAATTAATAATTTAATTCTAATACGAATTAGAAATGTTAAATAGCAATAACCTGGATTTATATAGTGTGATGTAAAAATGGTCCAAAAGGGATTATATGTAATCTTCTAATCTTCAACGATATCCAATTTGAAACTAATATGTACATACACATTCGAAAAGTAAAATGTTTTGACAAAATGTGTGTTGCCAACTAATATGCAAAAACTGCATAATCTACATTTGTTTCTCAATATATAAAAACGTAGTGATCTTCAAAACCGATCATATTAAAATCAGAGGTCAATAGCCTTTTATATTTGATTCTTTTTAGTTTCTTGGGTACCTTTCTTCAATACGTACCTTCATGCAGTTTATATCGAAAAGCTTTTCTTGTGAAATTAGAAACCCATTTGAAATGTCTTCAAATGCAAATGCTGATGAATTATAACACAATAAAAAAAATATTTATTTATGTATGTTGCTAGTTTAATGAAATCATTGTTACTGTGACAATAAAATTGGATATTTGCATTTCATAATTCGTTAAAGAATTCAATTGATTGACTTAGTTTGCCTATCCATTTTCTTACAATTAATATAAACATTGTTTACTGGCAGTGCCTGTTTGTAATAAAACTGTATATATATGTATATATTATGTATGTATATATTATATGTCCATCAACGAAAAAGTATGTGGATGATTTATAAAAATCTTAAACTGTCAAACATAATTCCTTCACGTCTTAACCAAACACAAACCACTCTATTTTCATTCACACACACTTCGAGTTAAAATTAAATTTATATTTATAAAAAGTTACACCATCCTCCAATATCAATAAATTATAATACTTTTCCGTAGCTCTATCTTCGAAACGAAATTATATTCTTACTTTTGGTTCATTTGCCTATCTTGTGTTCAACGAAAAATTAAATTCAAACAGCGCGTTACAAAACAGAAAGAACAACAAACAAAAAAAAAACATAAACCAAAAACTATTAATATCATTCCCCAGCTAAGTTTTATTTACATTACATAGGTATATGTATGTAGATACAGCGAAGCGAATGAGTGTCCAGAATTATAAGCAGGAGCCCATTCTGCCGGCCGCTTAATGTGTGATGACGGCCACTTCTTCCAATTTCCAACCAACTAGGGGCAATGATTCATACCTACTCACAAGCTCGAGCCACCACCACCACTACGAAGCACCACCACCGACAATTCTTAAAAACAACCAGTCGCAGCCTTCAGTCAGCAATGCGCAAATATTTACTTTTATTTATCTTTATAGAAGAGCCAAATCGCTTCCCGGCTAATTCAACAACAAAAACTACACTCTTATCGACTTATCACTGCTGCGCCTTTGCAATTGCCATTGCCACCGACTCGACACAAGACAATCAACGAATCGACGACACTTGCAAATTGCGAGTGTGATAAAAATATTTTTCGCAATAATTTCAAATTAGATCACAAGATCAAAATAAGGAATTCCACAAATTCAAAAACGATCCAATGATTAATAATTTCAGGTTCAGCCCTGCGACTGGCAATTCAGATAGAAAAAAAACGAATAGAATGAAGGATACATGATATGCCCATATGAGTGTGGAATTCGAGTTCATCCACAAAACATGAACGAACAACCATAAGGCAAAGATGAACAAGGGCAGGGAGGGACGTCGTCACAGTACCATTTAGTATTGATTTTTCTCATCTTTGCCCTGCAGAAGAATGGACGACAACGACGACTTCGACTTGGACGAAGGCACAGGGCAGAAAAGACAATCATTCCACCATGGCCTCGTCGACCGCAGAAACAACAGATTTATGAGTTTTACATAATAATAGTGCATTTAATTGCTAAGTTAACTTCCAACAAATGGAGATTTGTTTACAGTTAGTATAAGTAACAGTTTTGCTGCACGATGCGAATGCAAAAATCTAACTCCATGAACGAGCATACATAAGAGCGTCTTTTCTTTTCTTTTCTTATTTTTTTTTTTTAAATTAATTAGGCTTTTACGAATGAGTAATTTTTTGGGGGAAAACAATTATTTCTTTTCTCATTTAACTATCCGTTTTCCACCAACTAGGATAGGATGGCAGAAAAATTCCCAATTGGAAAAAAAATGTGGAGCACTTACCTCTGATAATCCCAAGATGAAGATGGTTGATGATGTCAATGTTGTGAAAACAAGGATCTTGAGTTTTATTTAATTATTTCATGTTTTCTTTGTTGGTTTTTTTTGCTTTCGATTTTATTTATATTTATTTTAAGTCTTTTTGTTTTCTGATAAAATTTCACCAAGGAAGATCACACACAAAATTATACGACATAACAAGACGACGACATGAAAAAATCTGAGAGAGAAAATAATTTTGTCTTTCAAGGAAGACAGTAAAAATCGGGGTGCGAATGTGCGGAGGAGATGGAGTGATTATTGTGTGTGTTGAAAAGAGACAACTTTAAAGTACGGATTGATTTTGACGGCCAGTTGTAGTAGAATGAGCAGACTGTAGTAGATTATTAGCAGGTGGATTTGGGTAGGGTAAATTTGGGCCAATATTAATATTTCTCGGTTCTTGAAGCCAGATAAGATTAATGTTGTTTTGTAAGAAGTGAGGGTATGAAATGAAGTCTATTATTTCTCAAGATTTTGATTGGACTTCATTGATATTTTTAATTTGAAAAAATACACATTTTTTATTTCTTATTTTTTTTTTTGTGGTTCAATCGAAATATCTGTGCTAGCCATGTTATAAAATAATATCAAATTAAATAAGTATAGCAGATACTATCAAAAAGATAATAGAGATGAACAACAAATGTAAATTTAGGGTTCATCTGGAGGGTTCAGTTTTGGGTAATGCAAAACAACGTTTCAGTATAAATTAATAAATAAAGCATCTAATGAGATCTTTAATACTCAGCAGCTCCATAATCAATTAAGAGCCCCTAAACCTACAAAGGATTGAAGAATCTTTTTAAGTTAATAAAAAAAAATAATATTGGTGCTATGAGGGCTTCTTGAGTTATCAATTGTGTAACAACATCAACTCCTATACTAAAAAGTTCAATGAGGGCTTCAGTTGAATAATTGTAAAGGCCACATAAGTATATTTTCGATTTCTAAACTGTTCAGTTTCAGCATTCCGGAAGCATTTTGGAGATTTCGTCATAGGAGTATTTAATTGGGAAATGGGCCACTAAACTTATAATGGTGTACTTGCAAAATCATCATCGGTTCCAAAACCAAGGTAGATTGTAGACACGACACACGAGATAGTCTTTTCTTTCTCTCTTTGTTAATGCTGAAACAATTCAATTTTTTCTTAAGAATTCATTCATAAGCATTGTGGTCTAAAAAGCGACACATTATTTAAATTCTATTCATTTTAGGAAAAAAGTATAAAACAAAGATAGTTTTCTTATCAATAAAATTTATTTCTTATTCTTATCCTTAATTGTGTACTTATCATAGGTTTTTGTCGGGTCATAAGGCTCCCAACGGCTAGCCGGAAAGATGTGCTTGTTGCGCTCATACCAGTTCCTCAGTAGAACTTTACCAGCATGGGACTCTTCCTTTTCCACAGTAGCATCGCTAATCATCCGAACATCGTCGTGCACATCGAACTGAAACAGCGGTCCACTTTTGCCTCTTGCTTTGGTTACAATGAAATCATAGAAAGTGTAATGATGTGGTAGAATCAGATCCTCTTTGACGTACATCAATTGGTCGGCCATAACTGTTTTCAGCTCGTTGAATTCCTTGCGAAGTACTTCCAGACACTTTTGCAGGAACTGATAAATGGAATTGCCCTTTTTCATTGTAGCACTTCGTCGATGTCCCGATCCGTCCCAGTAACTGAACGTAATTGTGATCTCTTGGTCCTTCAACGCAGCTTGCTGGGCGACCCATTCTTGGCGAAGTTCTTCGCGAAGACGGTTTTCTCGCTCCTCGCGTTCTCGATCAGGGAGAAATGAGGTATCTACGTCTGGATTCTTACAGATTTTCTTTTTCAGCGGTTCCTCACTTCGCTCCTCAGTTTTCCATTTCTTGACCGGCCTTATTTCAAGCGGCTTTATGTCCTCATCCTCTTCGTCAGCTTCTTCTTCGTCCAGAGTAAAAGATAGAGCTTGAATTTGCCGTTTCTGTTTGTTCTTCTCTGCTTGGATTGCCTCAAGAGCCCTCAGTTTCTCACGTTCTTTCTCGTCTTTTTTCTGGGCTAGTTTCTTTTCGCGTTCTCGAACGATGTCTTCCTGTTTGGCTTTCATCTCATCCAACGTGACCAAACCAATAGTAGAGGTCTTGAGTTGTTGTTCCACGGCATCGTAGTGGCTGGCAAATTTGTTTTCGATATTGGAAATCTTCAAATCTTCTTCAATTTTCTTTTTGCGTAATTCAATTTCTTGTTGGGCGATTTCACGTTTTTTCATTAACTGCATTGCACGACCAGCTTCACTGGCTGCTCCTTTGTAGTGAGCCATTGTTTAAAGTTTAAACAACTAAATTTCACTTCCGAAAATTGTATTTTACTATGAATAAATTGTTTTGGACAATGTTTTCTATTTTCTAAATTTAATGGAATAAATGCAAGATGCAAGCAATAAGCAAATACAAAAAAAAAATGGTGAAGGAAAACCAAAACGTCAAAGAGGAATGTCATTCTTTAAATGGGTTTCTTAGCACTGAGTATTGGAAAATAATAGGCAAATTACAGGGTGAAGAAATTTGATCAAATAGATTTGGACGTTTACGGTGGACTTACTTCGTTAAATTAATTTGAATTGATCTAGCTATAGAGAAATTTTTATTTTTACATTTATAAATTTACATCAGATTTATAAAGTTTAAAATGTTGTTGTGCTGTTAATATTAATAGTGCTTGTGTGACGTATGCTTAACAATTAAATAGTTTTGGTTATAAAACAGAGATATCCGTCATTTATTATTTTATATTACATGACTTCTAGGAATAAGTTTATTTGTGAATTTTCCTTAGGGAATTGGAAAAAATTGTTGTTCTACTATTTTACCGATTGTCAAGCTTAAGCACTTTTTATAAACTTTGGTTGAACATTTAATCCTTGATTCAGTGTTAGACGTTTATATCTAAAGGATTCAGTATATAAAATCTATTTGACTACACACGACGACGAAACTTCAATTAACCCACCCATATTGAAATGACTAAAACTTGCATTGAACGTATTTAAAACCCTCTTAACTGGTTTATTCCAGAGATATATGCATATACTAGCTGTTCCCCGCGACTTCGTCCGCCTCAATTTATTATTATAGCAATTAAGATTAAGTTTAAAAAAAAATATTTTTAAAAGTACTTCGTAAAGGTTATTTAAGTTTTATTTTCTTATGGTAGAAGAACATAACGGATTTTCTCTGTAACCCGATTTTGACAATGGGATGAATAATTGTCTTTACTTTTGCAACATTTTCCACTGATTCTTCACTCCTGTTGGTCGTAACGTAATTTTATAGAGCTGAAAACATTCCTCGACAAATGGACTATCTAACGCAAATAGAATTTTCAAATTCGAACCAGTAGTTCCTGAGATTAGCGCGTTCAAACAAACAAACTCTTTAGCTTAACATATTAGCATAGATGAGCAAATGTAGACAATGGTTACACACAGAAAATTGTCTAACTTTACAATAGCTAACTAGCCAACTGTCCAAGAGTGTTCAAAGAAATTTTATTATATAAGACTTTCGGTATGTAGTTGGATTATGTCTGAAGCGTGAGTTTTCTAAATGATTTTTTAATGCTTCATGTGATTAAGCTAACTCGAGACATTTGGGTCTGTTTGGTTTCCCTATTGATAAAAAATTAATTAATATTGACTCTGCCCAGCAATTTTTTTAGGATTGTCTTTGAATAAAATGTCTTTTTCGTGTGCAGCTGAGTAAATAGCTACTTAGTGACATTATTCTTCAATCTTCACTTTGAGTATAAGTTCAGGTCAATATATTACTGTTTGCATGGAAAAACTAATGCTCAACTGTGGGCCAAGGTACATCGCAAAAACCTTGAGCCTGAAATCGGAATCGGAGAAATAAGTTTCCCAGGATACATTTTTTAAACCAATATTATAAAGCTCTTCCTTAGCAAAGCATATTGAAAAGACGTCTAATAAAAATTTACCAAACTTTTTGAGATCGAAAAAGAAAAATGATTTTAACAATATTTTAAACATACAAATTTATTAAATGATAAGTTCAATCAAAGTTCTATGGAATCACTGGACGTTGAAGAAGTTTATTGAACTTCTCCATTAAAACTAATTTCGTTATATACAAAGGTGCGTTGCTAAGCATAAAATCCGTAACTGCATTGAGTATTAATAAAGAACAGTAAACGAACAATACCAATGTTAACAATGGAACACATAAAATCAGCAAAGGAACCCTTCGATCGGTCACAATGTAGGTTTCCCGTGTTATGTTCTTCATCCATTTCCAAATATATGGAAATAATTGATCGAATAAATCCTTTGTTTTGATTATGACATTTTGAAAACCACAGATAATTTTCACCATCAAAAATACAAACAACAGCATGAACAGCATTACAAAGGAAACATTTTCAGAGTCAGAAGTATTTTCACTTTTTTCATCGTCAGATTGGGTTTCCGTTTGATATTTGACTAGATCAATTTTTCCGTTTTTATGGATTCCATTAATCTGTAGAACTCTTCATCTAAATCTTTTTTGGGACTTCTTGCATCATTCGAAACAAAGCTTCCTCTGAAACGGTTTAATCCAGGCTTTGAACTGCCATACAGCTTAAACTGATGTGGAAGAATCATTTTTAAAAGCGGTTCTTATAGACTTATTTTAATATGATTCTGATTTGACTCCTGAACATATCACATAAAAATACAAGATTGCTTAATTTTCTCTCTCATCAAATGTACAACTAGTTTAAAAATTAACAAGCAGTTGTAGTAAGTACATATGTATGTGTTTTTATTTTTATGATGACTCTTTTCAAAAATTTTACTCTTTACGTCCATAGATATAAAAAAGGACTTGAAACCAGAGCTGTACATTTTAAAGTATCAGTGCCAGTACCAGTACCAGTACCGGCTACTCACTTATACATACTTGAAAAAATAAAATACTTGGTACTTGAAAATCACAAGTACAAGCATTTTCTCAAGTGCTTTTATTAAGTACTGTTACTGGGTACTTGAATACTTGAAAGTTTATTTTCAAGTACTTTTACTGGGTACTTGACTTATTGCAAGTATACTTTTCAAGTACAAGTCCATTGGAAATATTTAAGAGAAATTAGATAATTTTGGGATTATATGTATGGAAGGTTATTTGAGTAAGTTTTGTTAAAAAATTACTTAATTGGTGAATTGTTTAGAGGTAAGTTTTTTTTTTTAAATAATCGTTCATATTAAAAAAATAGGAAGGAAATTGATTTTTGGTACCAAATGAAAGGTTTTATGTTTTTTTTCTTTTGTATTATGCAGTAATATTGTAAAAAAAGCACCTACAACTTTTTTCATTGAATTCAGTATATTTTTTTTTGAGCATATGACTTGTACTTGTCAGTCTTAAATTACCCAGTAATTGTACTTGAAAAGCATTTAAAAATGTACTCACCTGTATCACAGTACCAAGTAAAAATACTTGTAAAGTACTTGGAAATGTGCTTGCAAGTATTCAAGTACCCAGTAAAAGTACTTGAGAAAGTACTTGCACTTGTGATTTTTAAGTATCAATGGTTATAAGAAAGACTTAAAATCCAAGAAATTTCATTCTTATATGCGAAACACTAATATAAGAAAGAAAATTTCTTATATAAAATCAATGGTCACAACAACATATTTTGTATGTTCAAGCAACAAGTCAAATGCTGATCGAAATATCAAAATATTTGCAGAGTGTTCGCGGTCTTTCTAAAACTGCTGCTGTCATTTCACTGGAAAGCTGTCATTAACGGTGGTATTACAAGGATGAGTAAACAAAAAGTTTTGACAAAGGTTTGTTGATGAAGTAATTTTCTTTTAGCAGTTCTTTTTTATTCTAAAGATTGATATTGGTGCGTAAAAATGTGTTTCTTATAAGAGTGTTTTTCTTATAGGCGAGTTTCTTATGTCCGTAAAATACTACTTAAATTTTCAAGTACCAGTTCCAGGACCCCGAAATAAGTGATGTAAAGAATTGAAACCGTGTGAGTCGCTTGTTTGTTAAGTTTTCGGTTCTCGTCTATTTTTGCAATTTGGCATTTCACAACAGACATTTTACCATATTTTGCCTAAAGACTTAGGTCTTAAAGTAGAGTTAACAAACGAAATCATTAAAACACGAAACATTTAGTATATTAAAATATATAAAAATGGACCAACTTCCAAAAGTAGCGGCTAAATTAAACTTTTTCGCTGTTTTCCAAAAAAAAGTATAATTCCGAGACAGTGATGACATTTGTGTCACTTTTTACTTTCAGGGCAATTACAATTGACAATGTCCTCATTATAATATTTTAATACTTCTATTAATGGTTCTAGTTAAAATATTTGGCATTGTATAAAAAAAGAAACAATTTAAACTTAAGTCAAGGTCGAGTATTCGTATTCGTCTATGCAAAAAATAGAACCGAACGTACAAAATTAAAATAACGGAAAGCACTCCGGATCGGGGGAACGTGTTTTTGTTCTTGTTTTTTGCTAAATTGTTTGGGAATTCTTCTTTTAATTCCTTATGTATATTGAATGTTCATAAAATTATCATAATGAAGAGTAAGTACTGAATATTTTGTTCATGTTTTTTTGAGATTTTTTCCGCTTGTTTGTATTTATGTCCTGTCACGTTTCGCGCAGGCAACACAAACTAAAAAGCTTTCTCTCAGTTGAATTTCTTAAAGATTCTCAAATTAAACGACCAAAAGCTCCCTCTATGTGAGAGTAACAAATTTGTTCCTTTAAGTTAGTTGACTAATGAGTCTTGAATCATAAACATTGTCCCGATAGAATGATGCTATTTTTGACTGAACACGAATTTTAAACGAACAAATCTTTGTAAACTTTTGATATATCGTATTTATTAATTTGCTTTATTAAAATTGGCGTATTCCTGTAAATTCATTTTAAGTGCTTTAATAGCTTTAGCCAAGTTGGCTTTCATTTCTTTTTTTTTCGTTTGGTTATATTGACAATAATTTGGATTTTGACATGAGACAAAAATATACACGAGTTTGATCTTTGAGAGTAGGACCTACTCTCTAGGTATGTTGTGATCGATATTTACAACCAGATGGCGCCTAAGTTTTTACATGGAAATAGATAAAAAATGATGAAGCATTAAATTAGTTTATTGTTAAAGTTTACCTTAAAAATCTTTGCTATTAATCACTCTAGATGTGCCTGGCATATGTAATTTTGGATTATTTTCATTAATTCACAAATTTATCTATTGTAGTTTTCTGCTTCTACTGAACCTTAGGGAAAGTTATGGCCTTAATTTTGAAATGAATCTTATGCAATAAATAATAATTTTGTTTGTTGTCTCTGACTACTGCGCGGCGCGGGTGTGACGTAAAGCGGCCGGCGGCGCCAAGAAGAACCTTCCCGCAATGATATCTTTTCTAACGATAGCAAAAATTACAATTTATGAATCTTATTAATATCGGTAAGGTATATCTCTCTCTACTTTAATCTAAATGACTTGGTTATTATAGCCGAGGGCATAGTAAAATTTACCCGAAAATACCATCAATATACATCTTTTCCGATGTTGGTTTGCAATCCGAAGTACTAGTACTAATACGAGTACATAGTAGTTTTAGGTTAGCTAGGTTTGTTAAACTCAAGATTTTACTTTTTGAACATGCTTGCCACATAAAATGACTCCCTTTGACCTTTCACAACTGAGTTTATCTTGGCCCTTATGCGACTTCTGTTCGGTTCTTGGAGACATTAGATTTAAGGATGAGAAATTCTAGATGGTAAATAGGATTCGTATAATGGGCACTTTATTGCGACAAAAGGAATAAACTAATTTCTCATTGTTATAGAAGTTTAAATGGGAAAGTGACTCTGGTCAGGATTCAGGGATATATGCGAGTATCCATTTCGAGTTGTAGATATGTATATATGTTTTTTTTGTCTCAAAGCCCCAGACATACAAATTGATTTTCACACAGTTCGTCCTTTAATGTACACTCATCCTGTGACCTAGCGCTATCAATTCGGCTCTAGAACTGGTCCAAAAACAAGTCGTTTATTTCTATTTTTATTTTTATTCTCACTTTTCGTTGAGTGTGTATGTGTAGACTGTAGAGTAGAGGTGTGTGTATTTGTTTTAGAATCAATTTGAATTCTGTACATTTACATGAATATTGTTTGTATAAAAATTCCTATATAATCCGATGGGTTTTGGGAAAACCCCTTAATATTTACGATGGTTTTTGTTTTGTGGTAGAAATTTTGCGATGCACAGTAGGAGTAACATGTTATGGGGTATTCTTTGGGGAATGAACGAAAAGTTATTTTCTTTTTGTACTTTTTGTTTTAAAAGTTCATAATAAAAGCCATCAGAGAAAATCCACCACCTGATTCAAAATTCAATGACGGAAACTGAATGATAATATAACACAAATTCAAAATGGATGGCGCTGCTGACGCGACGCGACGGTTTACGAGTTTATAGGGCTGCGATAGTAAAGGACACCTTTTGATGAAGGACATTCTTGATGGAGTGCTTGCTATACATAGATATCATGTAGAATTTTTTTTTTGTTTATTTGCATACATGTGGGATGTGTTTCATTTATTTCCTATTTATCTTTTATAAGAATAAATTATTTGTCCTTAAGGCGTATGTTGATTAAATGTTGAAGATACAAAATGAACACTTCCGAATTTTTTTTCTTTTCAGTTTGGCTTAAATACCTTGAAACAAAAAAGCCATTGACGTATTAGATATGGATTTCTAAAAGCCAACTGGTTATTGGTGTGAACAAATTCTCAACGCAACTAGCCCTTTTTAAGGTTAAGTGATGCAAAATGTAGCAAGACATCAGTTGACTATTGATAATGCCATAGGAAATATTATTAGTGGTCCAATGATTCTTTAAAAAAAAATATTTATTTGAGGAAAATTCACAAAAGATGATGCTTGAAAATGAACAAAACATGTTTCCAGTATGACTTTTCTTCTCAATTTCTGATGCTTAAACAACTTGTGACCAAAAAAACTTCTCACTTTGGAAACAAAGAACGGAAATTAAGAATTTTATCACAAAAATTGATTTTCTATAGGTACAAAACATATTTGAAAAACTTGAAAATTTATATTTGACTATTAAAACTGTGAAAGTGTTTTATCACCATAGTTTTTGAAAAATGTTTATATTTCCGTACGTTGAAAACAATGCAAATAAAAAACAAAATGAAAATGTTTTTCAAAAAACCACAAATGAAAAAAACAAAACAATAATAAAATTGAAATGTTATGTGCATCTGTTGGCACTCAATTAATGGTTCGAATTCATTTATGTTTCGAACAATATTTTTTTTAAGAAAAAGCAATGTCCGTATGGTTAAATATTACCATTTGTACACATAAAGCAATCGGTGAACATACATAGGTATGTTGTGTGACAACTCTATTCTGACAATAGCATTTTGCAGAACCAAAAATCTGAAGAATTATAGTGTTAAAAGATTATATGCCAGCAGCTGCTTTTTGCAATCCATCAGCATTTGTTAGTGAAAACTGCTTTTTTACGTAACTAATCTAACTTGTAAAAACGAAAAATTGTCAGTCATCTTCTTTGGATTGGTCTCATGTTGCAAAATTTGAAAATGTATGTACATAAATCATTTTAGTATTCTTTGAGATACAAAAATAATAATGAAATTTGAATCTAAATTCAAAACACTTTATGGAAAAACTTAAAACTTGGCAAGATTGGCCAGAATCTCGGAAAATTTCGGAGATTTTTAAAATATTACGATCTCGTCTAAAAATTTCTCGTCTCCATAGCCAGCAGCCGTCTTGTCAATACGTTTTTGATTGATTTATTATGTTTGTAAAAAAAGGAAGCACGACTTTGTAGAAAGCTAGCGTTACAATTAGTATTAAGTGCATTGTTGACAAAGATATAGAATAACAATAAATTATATGAAACGTAATTTTATATATTTTCAGTTTAATTATTGCGTATACGACCCAGTGTACTATTGCTCTATATGAGGTTATGGCCATATATTTTGATTTGAATATTTAATTTTAACCTAAATAGTTTCTCAAGCTTAAAGATGTTAACACTATAAGTCATTGTTCGCAAAAAAAATGTTTAAACCTCTCCAAGCAACAACTTGAAAAGTGGATAAATCAGTGTGATCTCTAGACTCTGTAATACATATATATGTATAATGCATAAGTATGTACATCGATGGTATTTATCATAAGCCACAGGAGTCCTGCCAAGTGGACACACTCTGGAAAACATACGCAGGTAAAGAACCAAGGTTTGTCTTCTTTTGTACCATAATTTTGTTAGGTTTGATTAAAACAAAGTTTATTTTGTTAAAAATACAAAACTCTGCCTTTGGGATCAGAAAATAAAAATAAAAGTTAATTAAATTATTCGGAGTAGGTTCTCCGTCTGTCCTAGTATAAACCACAGTGTATGGTAAATAAAATTCTTGTACCATTTCACCATCCATTAAACAAGGACCATATTTCAAATAAAGATCCAACTACGAGTACATACGCCATAGTTTTTAATTTAAAACCTAGACGAAATTCGTTCTTTAGATGATTCATTGGGGATGTGTGCTTGAATAATGTATGTATACATATTTATAAATATATAGAATGTAAACTATCCTTACATCTATTTTGAACTCGTCAAAGAACCAGATGGAGTTCGTGTATAGTTTAAATGAGACTAAGAGAGATTGTCAAATCCCCAGGCATTAATTGGAATTGAGAATTTCAAACGCACATAACCTTGTAAAATCCTGTGTTTTTTTACAACATGCATTTAGCTGCAGAGTTGTGTTTGTGGGTGGCCTTTGGAGGAATAATGGCTGTCGCTGTACGAGTATTATACAAAAAAAAAAAGGTTATAAATTTGATTGGATCGTACAAGTGTGTGTAGGTGTATCTCTATGTATGAAACGAGGATAAACGATTGCATGTCTAGCTGGAGGGGTTTTTCCCATGACCCATGAACTTTTGTTCTTGCCAATTTGCATTTGTGCTTCTTGGAGCAGATACAAAGGCGTTTCACACTAATGAAACGCTATAATCTGTTATTTGTTTAACGCCGAAGTCGAAGTCGAAGCCGTTATACCCACATGAATCAAGTTTGTTTATTTGTTATTGATGAAGGTGTTTTTTGAATTAGGTTTCAATGCCAAAAATGCTGAACAATAATGATTCAAGAATGTATTTAGGGGTTTTTCACGTGTACAATGTTCATTACATAAACCGATTTACATATGTATGTATGTATATTGTATACATATAACAGGTTTATTTTATGTGGGTTTGTGGTTTAATCAATTGATTTTTCTTA
Organism: Scaeva pyrastri; assembly: GCA_905146935.1. Lineage (NCBI taxonomy): Eukaryota > Metazoa > Arthropoda > Insecta > Diptera > Syrphidae > Scaeva > Scaeva pyrastri. The sequence continues at coordinate 134,439,910 of LR989927.1, forward strand.
AAGGTCAATATAATTCCATAGGTTTTCAATTTTATCATCATTGAAATGATGGGAATAACAGCAGTTGGATGAAATGTTCCATTAGATTTGAATTTTAATTGAAACTCAATCTCGTTTTGATTTCGATTGAACCTTGATTCAGTCTTGATTTTTTAAGATTTTATCAATTGCAATCTTGGAAAATTTCGTATTTTTTGTTTAAGTTTTTGAGTTTCAAAGTTCAATTCTTGGAAGTGTACTTGATTTTTTGTAAAACTTAATATGACTTGGTATTTTAAATAAAGATCGACCAAAAATGTCCACACAGAATTAAGTAAATGGTATTTTACTCTAGATGTACCTTAAGTAGTTGTAATTAATTTTTTTTAAAATATATAGATATGTTGTACGTCTTTAAGATTTCTAAAAGTTTTAAATTTTTATAAAGTCACAGCTTTATTATGTTTTTTTTTCTTTTTTGAAGAATTGTTCAAATAAACTAAAAGAATAAGAGACACTGAGGCGTATACGTTATTTTCCTAATTTATTTAATTCAGAAAAGAAATACAAATTTTCAATTTTTCTTAGTACGAGTCTATCAAGCAAATAGGTAAGTGGATACATTTTAATTAAAACCAAATAAAAATAAAATAAAACAAACTAAAATGAACACGGAAACAAATTGAAAAAAAAACTTTATTGAATTTAATTGGTAAAAAGGAAGAGACCAAGGAAATAGGATTGAAAAGAAAAATCCATAGGAACAAAGACATGGTTATTTTCTTTTATAAATTATAGCTTAACAGTATCTATACATTTGTTTTGAAAAGTCTAGTGGCAATAAGCGCGTAATTACATCAAGAATTTGAATCGTTAAAGTTAAAAAAAAAACTTTTCAATTTTAAGTGTCGTACCGAAATAAATGTAAAGAGAAAACAATGACTTAAGAAGAAAAAGTTACTTTAATTAGATTCGTTGCTTTAGTATTACATTTACTAACTGTTAACATTCTGTAGCAATTTTTTTTTTAACTTAGGAAGGTCACTGGAATGCTTTAAGTTGGTATCATAGTTCAAGGCTAAGTATTCGAGATTAAACGAACAACTGTTCAACAATATGCACTTTTCATCAAATTTTAAAGTTTAAAAAAGAACCTTTAACTGGAATAGCGTAAATGATTAATAGCAACACCTATTAAATTTTTGAAAAATAGTATAAATAAATTTAAATAAAATCAAAAAAAACTTATTATGCTACAGTTATCCTGTAGAGACGAATTTTTTAAACACACTTCAATTTAATGAATCACATCGGCTCATCCTTGATACTCGTTTTCAACCTTATCCCAATACTGCAGTGGAACCCACTCACACAAGAAGGAAGAAGAGTAGGTAGACCGAGAAGCACGTGGAGAAGAACAGTTTAGGAGGAATCTGCGAGACTGGGAAAGAGCTGGAGGGAGCTTAAATACATCGCTGGAAACCGCACACGATGGCGCGTAGGAGTAGTTGAGGCCCTATGTCCCGCTAGGGAACACCAACGGACTTCGTAGGTCTGAGGACCTAAGCAAGTAAGTAAGTATCAAAGCTTTTACTTAAATTGATGTCTAAATGTCAATAAGTTGATAGTTCAGTTATCAGTTAAATTGATGTGTAAATGTGTTGCTGACACAAGTAAAATGAAAGATGAACTGAACACCGGACTAACGTCTGAATACACTCTCTTTTTAACTGAAATGACAACTGTACTGATGACTCATTATACTCAGTTTTACTATGTTGAGTTTGCTTTCTCCTTTCTCTTTTTGCTCCTTGAAAGGCTATTTTTGTCAGCAGATCGGTTCTTCCAGTGGAGTGTGATTTCTTCAATAAAACACATTTCTTATCCTTATAAATTGGTTATAACATTATCAAAACAATAACTATATTTTTTGTTTTCACAAAAATCAAATCAAATGCCTTAAAGGCCACATTATAATTCCTTAAAGTATTTAGTTGTTATATATCTCAATAAAATAAACGTAAAGTAGAAAAATCAATCTTATCTCCCACCAAACGCCTTTTGACATTTTCCCCATGGCTATATCTTACTTTCGATTCTTTCGAGCTGATTTAGTCTTTTACGTATTCGACAGGAACTTGGCAATCAGAAGCAGAAGGTATATGTATAAATGTTCTATTCCCACATGACACAAAGGCGTTATTCATTGAGTCCAATTTGTTAAGGGAAGAGAATTCATTATGTTCGATAAATTGTACTTTGCTGTGCAAATATTTCTGAACATTGCAACATATAATTTTGTTCAAATTCGAGTTTATAGTCAAAAGATTTAAGTTACAATGATGAAACTACGAATTCGACAGCTGTCAAACACATGCAAGCACTGTAAAATTGGCAAATATTGTAAGAATTTGTCACACATTTTACAAGAAACATACAAAAATTTACCAAAATGTACGTATACTATACCTTTTGTATTCTAATGAATCCACTAATACTAATTCTTTCAAGGATCTGTCAATTGAGTGACATTAAAATCTCAAACCCTATCTGCTCAGTTATTATATTTTATCAAATTTATTTGCACAGTACTATTATACTCGTAAAATGTAAGAAATACAATCATACTTGTACCAATACTGATGGGCTGAGCACACAAACGTTTTAAGGACATTCGGACTGAGGATTAGGCCAGGTTACATGAACTGGCTATTGCAATAAAACACAACCATTTTCCTTTGATTGATTTTTGATATGTGCTATTAACCTTGGATTGGCCCTTATACCTCAAACGCCATCACTTCTGTTCTATCCGTCATCTAACTTTATATCTAATGGGTAAGTTATGTTCAGTCCACAAAAAAATTGATATAGACAAAAAAACAAAAAAAAAAATGAAGACAATTTCTACCTCCAAAGATAGATTGTCTTGCACGTGCGAGTTTGGTCAGTTCCGAGTGCTAGATAAATGCGTGCCTGATAAGACTTAAATGGATATCCAGCTATAAACAATTTCGCTTTTGTTTTTGTTAGACAGTTTAGATAGATGATGGCAAATAGACGAATGTTGGTATCCTTAATGGATAAAATGTATCCTTAAACCCTTTTCAAGTGTCATTTGATAAATGGTTGGGGTAGAAAGGTTATTACATCTACTCGTATATGTGAAATGACAAAAATAGCTTTGAAGTAGAACATCGCGATACTCGTAGTGGACTCTGCTTATATTTTCTTGATATGAACAACTTTTGGTAACTTAAATCTTCCGTGTCATATATGTAATGAAGATTTCAAAAAAGGTTGCTCGTGGTGTCAGCGGAATACTTATTTACAAGCCAGAAGGTCATCAGAATTTGTCATTTACGTTTAGCATGAAAATCTTCAATATCATTATAGGCCCTAAGATGCAAACTGAAAAGACGTCTTTTAATGGAAAAAGAAGACCCGGTATTTACAAGATACTGATGGTAATTATTTTGTTTGATAAAATTAAAAAAAATTAAAATGTCTAGTTTATAGTGAAAAGATGTGAACACGAGGACCAAGGTCCAATGGAGCAATCATTTAGAGGTGAACCATTATCCAGAAGTACGAGTATAAAAAGTCATTTGAATAAACTTGTTTGCCATAAGGAAGACATCATACGTATAAAACAGGAGCATCATGTGACATTAATTTATCATGCAATTGACTCTATAGTAGTTATTTTTCTTGAACATCAATTCAAAGTCAAAATTTTAACTTTGAATATCTTTCCACCGATACAGTCAGTTATTTTTACTTAAGAATTATGGTAAATGCAGCAAAAACGATTAATTTTGATTTGTTCGACTGATTTAGACTAAAACTAGTCCAACGGTATTACCCCCTTTTACCCTAATATTTAATTTTGTTTTTTTTTTAGAGTATTTAACGTAAAAGCAAATTAATTTGTAAATATTTTTGGTTGCATTCAATTCAAAATCTGAGACCGAATATTGATTGCTTATACCAAATTTCATTAACTGATCCATGACAAGCCAAGTGACTAAACGACCATAACTGATGATGCACCTGCAGTTACCTATCGCTATCGCAAGTAATACCATGACATGTACTCATACAAAGCTATTTCATCTGGAGATGACATCTCCATTATCCTCTGGCGGATGGATATATGAGGACGGAAATAGTTCAGCGAGTCCTTTGATATCTTTGCCTTCCCTTATCCTTCTCGTAAGCTGATGTCATTTCTGTACATTATGAAATTGACGTTAAATGTATGTATGAAAAGAAGAAGAACTCAATCAATGGATAAATTTCTTAAGCCAATCGAATGATGTCAGTTTAATTTGCATCATGAAAAGGCCATCTATGTATACAGCCGATAATATAACCTCGAGGTTAGAATTTGACCTCAAATTATAAGGGGATTTGATAAACATCAAATTAAAATGAACTTTGGGTACTTTAGGGAAAATTCAAATGTCATTGGGTAATTTTTTTAAAAGGCGTTTTTAGGATTTTAGGTTCGAAAATAAATTAACCTTAAATTTTAAATCACGAAATATGGTAATCCATATGCTACATGGAAAACAACTTCAAAATTACATTTGTATAGGGAAATGTTTGTTAATTAGTTCTGGAAAATATGGTGAAAAGTAAAATAGCTTGCTGTTATCATTATTAACGTACCTAATCTTATGTTAACCGGTTTGACTCAAGTAATTTTATATTCTACTTCTACATGTCACATTATATTTGAAGCTTGAACTTGAACCCCTAATCCGAAGTATAGCACGAGGGTAAATGACAACAAAATGCACGTCAAGGTAAGGTACACTATAATTAGAACGGACCTAGTGACAGGATGACAGAAAATGTTCTTTTTTCATTTTAATTTTATCCTTGGATTTGATTTTAATTATTAAGAAAATAAAGTTTTCAGTAATTGGAATGGTAAATTTAGGAATTTATTGACTCAGATTGACTTATTCCATCTTAAAGACATCACCTTAGATGTTCGTTATTTTCACATTTATTTTTCTTAAATAAACTTCAAATAAGCCCCTTTAATAGAATTGAAAATTCTATCCACTCATCAATCCCCTTCATTGTCCTCTCACATGTCCCTATTCTATTTAAACATTCGAATGAGGTTTTCATTTTTTTGATAAAGGTTAGACACAAAGCCGTTCCTTGCAAACTTGTTTCCAAATCAGTGGGTTTCTTGCTTTATTTTAAATATTGTTTTGTTTTCTTTCTTACATATTTAAATAACTTTACGGTTCTTTGAAAACAGGTTTAGCTATCCTTAAAAACATGTTCCTACCTCAAATATATTTATATATATATACACATACATATTTTAAATCGTGACAAAATTATTTTGTTTTATTTTTCCGAAAAATAAAAGAACATTATTTTACAGAATTAAGATTTGATTTAGAAAAGAAAGACAATCCTACAGCATTTCTATGGACAGAGCAAATAAGATCCTAGTATTAATTGTTTTGATATTTAGGTATACATAAATTATACTTAATTCAGATTTAGACAATGTATAATCAATCAAAAGTACATAATTTAATAAATCTTTGGCGCAACTAAATCTGTTGTCTGAATTGGAAGGCTCAAGGTTCCTTTATTGATTGATTTGTCTCGTAAAAAAATTCTCTTCACCTTTGACACTTTTATGAACCTACGTATTTAATACCTTATTTAATACATTTTATTTTTGTATATGCATGTACTATGTATTTTTGTCTTCCGTAAACATTTGTGAATGGAATCCGACGTTCCTAACAGTGCAAAGATATCAAGGACATTTGAACGCTTTGATTAGTTAATGATGAGAATTTTATTTTTACTACAGTTTTGACATTGACAGCTTAGTCTTGAGCACAAGGCTGCGTTCACATTGAACATTCAAAGATGTCAAGTACCAATTAAAATCTCACAAAACACTGACAGGGGACACAAAAAACTTAAATCTATCTATTTATGTACATACATAGTAAGTATACGAGTACCTATGTATCTCAATGAAATATAAAGTCCTTGATTGCTTACTGTTTTTCTTAGACGGAATTCATATAATATTTTAGAAGGTCTGTGAAGCCATTTAGGCGGAAATTCAGCACCTGATACCTTGTTTACAAGAACTTCAATAATTGTCAAGTTTTCAGATGCATCAATGGGAAGTTAATTGCAGTGTGAGTAGCACTATAATTAGAATTTATAATTATACGATGGGTTTTGTGCTTATTCATTGATTAAATCAGGTTAAAAGGTCACAATTTAATGAACTAATATTTTTGTATAGTTTTTATCTTGTTATTAGATTATATGAATATTGAAATTTTCCAGATCCAACACATTTGAAGGGAAATTAAAGAACAGCTTCTGCTGGGTCAGCAGCAAATGAGGTTACTATAAAGTAAAACAAAATATTTTTGCAAACGTCACTCTTGTTTTTTAACTCCACTTTTATTTTTTTTTTTTTGAAATTAGTTTGAATTTATTTTTTTCAATTTTAATATTTTTATGACATACTATAATTTTCAAAACTGCAAGCCACTTGAACTGCAAAAGAAGGTACACATTGCGCCCGGTTGTGTATTTTTCCCATGCATAATTTTAAACGGATGACAGCATTTTGTTTTTTTTTGTTTTTGTGCTATTTCAACCTGTTGTAGAAGGAGTTTCATTAATATAAGGAAATTACTTCCAGATTGATGAATATAATTAAACTCAGCATGATGGATTCCTTGCCCTTATACGACCAGGATGATTGATGTTTAAACATACCTTACCTATAGAGACCTATAGTGTAGCTAGAACATTTGTACTCTTTATAAATTGTGTGTAGTCCTCGAACTGCTGATGTGCAAAATTTGGAGTCATGGCAAAATAAAATGTTGATTAACTAACTGATGACGAATCATTCAGTAATTCAGTCAAAAAGTATTTTAAAGAAGAGAAAAAAAATCGATATTATTCATAAGTTCTCATGCATGCAAAGAAAATAAATGTTGGCATAAAACTGTTATACCCGCTTATTAACCGAAGGTCATTATTTCATTACTTAGCAAACGCAATAAACTTATAATTTTTAAAGTTGTTTTTCATGCAATACCTACTTTTATACTGATATTAAAAAATTGTAAATTCTTCAAATCAAAATCTTAGAAACGATGCTTAAGCTCCCTTGGCATTTCTCAACCCAAGACTTGCACAATACAGACAAACGTGTTTAAATTGAAATTCTCAATAGTAATTTTTCTAGAAAATATGTATTGAGTGAAAACTCTCTAATTAGAAAACTAATTTAAGAAACTGTCAAATATTTATTAAAAAACAGAAAAAAAAACATTATACACTGCCAATCACTAGGATGATTCCACATATTTTCAACCGATTTTAGGTCCGATACCTGTTGGAATTTGACTAACCCGGAAAATTTTACTACATGAGAGTAGGTACATATTTTCTTAAAACAAAGTGATACAATTATAGGGTTAATTAGAAAAGACCATTGGAATTTCCCTACATTAATGAATGAGCTACCTAAAAAGGATATAAAAAAGTGCGTCACTTGGATGAGGCCATTGCGAATATTTCGTTGTAGAAGTTGACATCAGCAATTTGTTTCAAAATTTTGGTTGCAATATTTAAGAAAGTTATACAAATAACTCTTTTTATTAAATTTCAATTACAAATGGGTTCCGGAAAGACGTTGACAGTGGCAGAAAGAGGACAAATCGATGCTTTCAAGGAAATAGGACTCTCAAGCCGAGAAATAGCTAGGAAGCTGAACAGAAGTAAGACAGTTGTAAACAACTATCTTGCTGATCCTAAAAACTATGGAAAAAACCAAAAAGGACGCACAGCCCAAGCAACAACATTCCGAGAAAAGCCGTTAATTTTACGTATTGCTTCAAATTCTACTCAATCAGCTACTAAAATAAGGTCCAAAAGCTGAGTATCAGCCAGTATTTCGACAGTCCGAAGGAGAATAATAAAAGATGGTACTACCTAGAGAAGAAAACTCAAAAAAAAACCTGTTCTAAAGCACGTACACAAGGAGCTGCGAATGAACTTTGCAACAGAACATGTCTCTTGGAGCAGCAATGGAAACGCGTTGTCTTTTCGGATGAAAAAAAGTTTAACCTTGACGGCCCGATGGTTACAACTTTTATTTCCATGATTTAAGAAAAGAGAACCTAATTTTGGGAAGACATCACAGCCGTACATCAGGTGTGAGGAGCTATCACCTACTATGGCAAAATCGAGTTGGAGTTTCTTTCTACAACAATGAACGGAAACAGCTACAAATGCTTGTTGGAACGTTCATTTCCGAAGATGAAAAATATTTTTGGACCTCTGCCTTGGATTTTCCAACAAGACAATGCCCCCATCCACACTTCCAGGCTTGTCAAAAGCTGGATTTTATCAGAAAACGTAGAGCTTTTGCCATGGCCACCCAATTCACCGGATTTGAACATAATCGAAAACGTATATGGGCATGGCTATCTCGAAAAGTTTATGAAGGCGGTAGACAATTTGAAGACCAGGACTCCTTAATTGAAGCTATCCGTGATGCCTGGGACGAGATTTCACTTGACTATTTAAAAAAACTTTATGATTCCATTCCAAACCGTCTAATAGAGGTCATATCGAAAAACGGGGGCATACTCATTATTAATTGAGAAAAACTTAATAAATAAATGTTTGAAAACCAAAAACTGTAAACATTTCTTTAATTTTTTTGATATTTTATAAGATTTTTCATGTGGCCTCATCCAAGTGACGCACTTTTTCATACTGTTTTTAAGTAGCTCTTTAATTAATGTAGGGAAATTCCAACAGTCTTTTCTATTTAACCCCTTAATTTTATTACTTTTTTTAAAGAAAATATCTACCTACTCAAATGTAGTAAATTTGTAGATATGGGTACGAAATTTCCAGCAGGTATAAAGAACGAAAATCGATTAAAAAATATGTGGCCTCTTCCTAGTGATTGTCAGTGTAATTATGTTCCTTAATAGATTAATCAGATATTTATTGCGTTGTATTTATTACAGTGGACTCTCGCTAACTTGAACATACGATAACTTAAACAATCCAATAACTTGAACATGCTATTTTCCCTGTTATGTATTTTGCAGCTTAAACAGTCAATTTTGAAGAATCTTTACCTTGAACTTTTCTATTGCTTACTCATATAAGTTGAATAAATAAGACATTTGAACTTTTTAACTGCTGAGTCTATAAGTGATGTTATCAATAGTTAAGACATTTGGTACGGGTGATGTTGCTATGGTACAAAGAATTGTAACTAATACCGTAGGTATCGAATCAATTGATAAAGTAGTCAATTGGGTCTGTCAAAACAACAGAACGGTCAAAATATTCACAGTTCTCCAAAACCTCAGAGAAAGTGGAGCTGAAGAATGATTTGTATAAAAGTAAGAAACAATTTTTTTGGATCATAAATTGAATTTTTCTATTGTTTCCAGTAACTTGAACAGCCCTCTTTTTGTAAGTGTTCAAGTTAGCGAGATTCCACTGTATTTATGTTTTAATCATACTTATCATTTTGTTATTATTTGTAATTTATTTATTTTGTTATTGTTGCTTCAGCAAAATTAAATTAATTCCAAATTGTCTAGCTCCGTAGTTTTATTTATTTCAATTAATAAAGGTTTACAATGTTAGTGTAGTTTTACGATGGCTTTAAATTTCTGTAAAGGATTAATCTTAAATCTAAGTTTACATTAATTCATATATAATTGTACATACGTTTTAGTTTTCTTCTTTAGGTTTTACAAAAACACGTTGAGCTGACGCAACTTCTTAACTTCAAAAGGACAGATTTTTAGGTTAGTTTCTTTTTTTCTTTTTTAGGTTTTATAATACTACTGTTTCTTTCTTACATAGAAATAGAATAGTTGTCTCGTTTTAAGCAGGAGTTCGAAATTATGTTGAGGCATTGCCAGGTGTGGCAACAATCCCCCCTTGTAAGCAGAACGTCTCGTTCGGGTTACCAATTCCTTGCTGACCAACTTCGAGGACTGCTATCTTGGTGGCTGGACGCAGGTATTCGCCACATTTTGTTTTGACCACGGCTGACCTAACTTGTCCATCCTTGCTAGGAACGATTTTTATTATTCTTCCTTTTGGCCAGGTATTTCTGGGACTATCCTCATCCACGATCACCACCACATCACCCACTGCTAAAGGTTTTACTTCGCCGAACCACTTTGACCGCTTGGTCAACGTAGGCAGATACTCCTTAATCCACCGTTTCCAAAATCGATTTCCGAAATTTTCACATGCCACCCAGTTCTTTCTCAAGGCTCCAGCACTATCATCTAGTTCGCAAAAATATTTAATTCCATTAGACGAGCCAAGAAGAAAATGATTAGGCGTGAGTGCCTCTTCGTTCTCGATATCGATAGGGACGTACGTCAGCGGTCTTGAATTGATGATTAACTCAACTTCAGCCATCATACTGAGTAGGAGTTCATCTTTGGGATTACGAGCAGTTGTAATCTGCCCTAAAGCGTCTTTAATCGACCGCACCAGGCGTTCCCAACTCCCTCCCATGTGTGGAGAAGATGGTGGGATAAATTTCCAATGTATGCCCTCATTCATTACTTCGCTAACGAATTCATTGTTGTTCGACAGACTCGCAACAGCATTCTTCAATTCTTGATTTGCGCCTTTGAAATTGGTGCCATTGTCACTCCAGAGCTCAATGGGTCTACCTCTTCGAGAACAGAAACGTTTAATGGCAAGTATGCATGAGTCACTTGATAAACTATGTGCGATCTCGATGTGGACGGCTCTTATCGTCAGGCAGGTGAACAAGACACCCCAACGCTTTTCTAGGCGTCTTCCCACAGAAGCAAATATAGGTCCGAAGTAGTCTACGCCAGTGTAGGAAAATGGATTTGCAAATGCTTTGAGTCGTGCCGGTGGTAAATCGCCCATCATTGGTGGTATAGGTTTAGCTCTGCGAATTCGACATACCGTACACGCGAGTTCAACTTTTTTCACAGCCGTTCTCAACGCTGGGATATAAAACATCTGTCGGATTTCGTTAACAACGGTTTCAGAAAACCTATGCCGGAATCTTTCATGAAAATCTTTAATTATCAATTGAGTTATGCGATGATTATTTGGCAGAATGATTGGCCTTCTGCAGCTTAAGTCTACATATTCTGCTGCATCGATTCGACCTTTAATGCGAATAACGTTATTCTCATCCATATACGGACTCATTGTAAACAATGGACTAGTTTTTGCCAGAGAGACGTTTTTTGCGTTGCCATGCTTGCATTTTTTCAGCAAGGCCCATTCTTTCGGATATGATTGAGATTGGCAAAGTCCATACAAGTAATTTTCGGCGGCAGCAATTTCTGATGGAGTCAAGCAGACTTCTTTAACAACATCTTTGCCCCATCGCGCACGATTTACAAAACGGAGTACGTAGGCCATCACTCTCTTTATGTTCCTCCATTTGCTGAATCGGTTGCAGTCAATAATCGGTGATAGTTCAGAAATTTGATGAACAAAAACTCTAGCTTCTTCGTTTGTAGAAAATTTTTCTGATGTTCCAGGCCACATGTCCTCGCACTGGTATAAAAATGGAGGTCCTACGTTCCATCGGCTGTTCGAATGAAATTCTCTACTCGTGTTCCACTTTGTTGCTTCATCGGCTACGTTTTCATCGCTAGGTAACCATCGCCACTGCTTCGAGTTCGACTCTTCCAGAATTTCACCAACTCTAAATGCTACGAACTGTTTGAAACGTCTACTGTCGCTATTGATCCAGCAGAGTACAGTTTGGGAGTCTGACCAGAAATACCGTTTGTGTATTTGCACTGAATGACCTCTTACAATTGCTTTTGCCAACCTCACACCAAGCACTGCTGCTTCAAGCTCAAGCCGCGGAACTGACATTAGCTTAAGAGGAGCTACTTTTGATTTCGAAGCCACTAAGCTACATTCAATTTGGTTTCCTTTAACGACGCGTAGGTAGGCAACTGAGGCGTATGCGGATAAGCTTGCGTCTACAAAGGTATGGAGTTCGACTTGACAGTCTTCGTAGGATCGTATTTTTCTCAAATAAGACCTTTCGATTCTTAGTTGCTCCACACTAGGTAGAAAATGAAGCCATTCGCGCCAGCTTTGAAAATGTTCACATTTAATCTCTTCATCCCATTCAGTGTTACTGCGCCATATTTCTTGGAGTAATATTTTTAAGAGCACCAAGAAATTCGAAATGAGCCCCAGTGGGTCAAATATACTCATGAGAGTTCTCAAAACTTCCCTTTTTGTTGGTGGTCGTTGCTCATTCCAAACCTCTGGACTTAGTTTTCGAAGGTTGCAGTTGAATGAAAATAAATCGTCGTCCGGCGACCACCACATTCCAAGAATTTTCGCGGATTCGTTTATAACTTTACGGTTTTCGAAAATCTTATCGGATTCTACCGATCTCTCTCCAAGTTCATCGATGACGTTTCTGGAGTTACTCATGAAATTCCGGATTTCAAAGCCACCGCTTTCATGTATCTGGATAACTTGGTTCGCCAAACGCACTGCCTCTTCTTCTGTATCCAAGCTGTCCAGGTAGTCATCTACATAATGATTCCTTGTTATCGCTTCCACAGCTCTTGGATATTGTGAGATATATCGCTCGGCATTTTTGTTTTTTACATATTGAGCACAGTATGGTGAACAAGTGGAGCCAAAAGTCATGACTTGCATTAAATAGTCTTCAACCTCGCCGGTAGCTTTGTTTCTCCATAGGAAGCGTTGAGCGTTTTGATCGGCTTTCAAAATCTGAATTTGGTGAAACATTTCTTTTATGTCACCACAAATTGCAAACTTGCGTTGTCGAAATCGAAATAGTACGTCAGAAAGAGCGGGTAGCGTGTCGGGGCCAGTGAGAAGCTTTGAGTTCAAGGATATTCCAGAATAATTTGCTGCTGCATCCCACACTAGACGAACCTTAGCTGGCTTGTTAGGATTGACTACCGGAAAAATTGGGAGGTACCATATTCTCGGTTGGCTTTTATCTGTTTTTTCATCCTTTGTGAGCTTTCTAGCATAACCTTTTTCTAAATAGTACTCGATTTGCTTATTAAGTTTATCTTCAAGAAAAGGATTCTTCTTTAGTTGCTTCTCAAGGCCAAACAATCTGCGTTCAGCTAGCAGTCTGTTGTTTGGAAGTGAAACCTTTTCATCTTTCCATAACAAGCCAACAGCGTATCTTCCCTCAATGTTGATCGTTGAACTGTCCAAAATTGCTTGAGCTCTCGCATCGTTTGCATTCAGCGGCAATTTACTTTGCTTCGAACCGATGTTTTCGATTTGAAAATATTCTTTGACTAACTCGTCAAGTCTGTCATCAATTCTCACTTGACAGTCACAGATAGAACAGCTTATGTGATTAGTTTGAAAAGGTTTACCATCTCGGTTTTCGCCGTACGGTCCAAAAACTACCCAACCTAATCGTGTTTTAGCGGCTACGGGCTCATCAACTTTCGATTCACGTATTTTCTGATAATTTACCAAGTTGCAGTGGTCAAGACCAATTAGAATTCGAGGTTGAATCTCATGATACGACGTAGCAGGAATCCCCTGCAGATACGTAAAGCGCTCTTTGATGTCATCAAAGTTCATTGTCTGGATTGGCAACTCCAATGAGTCAATTGTACGTACTTGACTAAGCGGGTACATTTTTGAGGACTTGTATCCAGAAATCTGAAGATTAACGACTTGGGAATTTTCATCTGATTGTTGTATTCCTGAAGTCCATTTCAGACACAAAGGGTTTTTCTCACCTTCGAGTTTCAGTTCATCCGCTAGTTTTGATTCAATTAGCGAAACTGATGAGCCGTCATCCAAAAACGCGTAAGTATGCAGTTTTTTTTCGGCACTATACAACGTCACTGGTAAAATTTTAAATAACATTTGCTTTTCTTTTGTTGCATGCGCATTGCAGTTTTGCTCCTCAATACGTGGCGTTGGCGCAGCTGACTCTAAGTATTTATGAAGCATCTGGTGGTGTTTGTAGAGACAACCATTCACACCGCACTTTTTCTCCGAGGTGCATTTGCGTCGGCGGTGGTTCACCAGACAAGTTCGACAGAGGTTGTTTCTATTGACAATGTCCCATTTTTGTTTCAAAGGGAGCGACTTAAACTTGTAACAACGTTCAATATTCTTACAACTTTCAGAACACACAATGCATTTTCCACTTTCTTCGATTCCGGCAGAGGTCGCTGGATGTTGATGTACATTAAGTATCGGAATACAAGTCGATCTCTTTTTCTCAGTCTTTGGCTCATTTGCTTTCGAGAAATTAATCTCTGTCACTTGACAAGCACCTTCTGCAACTTTGAAAAGCCATTGACTGAAGGCAGAAAGATTTGTTGGATCAGTTGTGTTAGTGTTTACTTTAAACATGCCCCAGTTCAACTTCGTTTGGCTAGGCAGTTTCTGAACTAGTTCTTGGAGCAAGTACGGGCTGTTAAGATGTGATTCAAGTCCACTGGTTTCCATTGTGGCCACGATATTTCGCACGGATAAAGCAAAACTTATCAAAGATTCTAGTTGGTCGTTTTTTGGTGACGGTTCAGATCTTATTTTTGCTATAAGTGAGTTAATAATGGCTTCAGGTCGACCGTAAAGCATACGCAATGTTGATATGATGTTGGGAAGCTGATTTGGATACAGCAATTGAGCTCTTACCGCTTCCAAGGCTTTTCCCTTCAAACACCTCTGCAAGCGAATCAGATTTTCATCGTTGGATAGACCGCAGACACGAGTAGAGTTTTCAAAACAGCTGATGAATAAAGGCCACTCTTCGTGTCGACCGGAGAAACTTGGCAATTCCTTGTGCATTATGTGCCTTGACGCAATTTGAGAGCTGTTGAGTTCTGGGCTGCGATCGTTGCAATGACCAAGGTTTAAAGTATCGCCGGTTGAGTGTCTTATGTGTTCGATAGGGAATGTATTTGCTGGTGGAATCTGCCCGTTCTGTATTCCGTTTGGCCGAGGCTGGTCTTGTGACGTTCTTGGACGAATAGCATGGCTATTTGTAGGAGCACATTGTGGGGGAGGTGCGATTAACTTTTCAGTTAAATTTGCCTGTTGCTCACCGACCCAATTCTCCAGGCGTTCATTGTCATGGCAACTGTCTTGTTCGCTTTCGTCTTGTTCTTGTGCGCTTTCGTCATCTGACAACGTTTGTTCTAGAAGTGCGTACTTGGCGTCGAGGTACTCCTGATCACGCTTTTGTTTAAGAACCCTTTCTTCTACCAGTCTTTTTAATTTTAACTTGAGCGAAGACGATGAACTAACCGATTTAGTATCTTTGTGTGCCAGTTTCTTGACAGTGACTTGAGTACTTGACAATTGTTTGTTTTCCTTCGAGTGCGTTTCAGAGAGAGTGGGGTTATCTGGAGGATGGCGGTTACGCTCTAGTTCAGAAGGATTACCTACATTCTCTGAACATTTTGGGCATAGCCAATCTTTTGATGAAATAGAGGAGGTGACATTGACACATGTAAAGTGGTGCCAGTCGTCACATTTGTCGCACATAACCATATAGGAATTATCTATTTTGTCGCATGACTTGCAGTTAAATTGACCTACATTTGCTTCGTCGTGGTGGTTTTTTCGCGAAGGGGATGCCTTGTCGTCGTTATGCAGAGAACCTTTTGTGCCTACCGACGAAGGAACTCGAAGTTGGAGTTCACGATTTTCATCAGTTTTCGATGAACGTGAATGAGGCATTTGGCGAATAGTTTTAAGGGAAAAATCGTGAAAAAACCTTACCTTGAGGCTTGAATCGATGCGGTGTTGTTGCGGGGATGATCGTACAGGATTGTTAAAACAAATTTAAAGAATGTTGCTTCAGCAAAATTAAATTAATTCCAAATTGTCTAGCTTCGTAGTTTTATTTATTTCAATTAATAAAGGTTTACAATGTTAGTGTAGTTTTACGATGGCTTTAAATTTCTGTAAAGGATTAATCTTAAATCTAAGTTTACATTAATTCATATATAATTGTACATACGTTTTAGTTTTCTTCTTTAGGTTTTACAAAAACACGTTGAGCTGACGCAACTTCTTAACTTCAAAAGGACAGATTTTTAGGTTAGTTTCTTTTTTTCTTTTTTAGGTTTTATAATACTACTGTTTCTTTCTTACATAGAAATAGAATAGTTGTCTCGTTTTAAGCAGGAGTTCGAAATTATGTTGAGGCATTGCCAGGTGTGGCAACAGTTATGTTTATATAACATACTATTTATTATTATTATTTTCTTTGTTTTTGTTTAGTAATTAATCAAATTCTCTATTTATTGATTTATTGATTTATTTACATTTTTATTCCTTTTACTCTATATACTTATTTATTTATTTAGTTTTCACTGGTAAAATTGATGATTCATGATAGATTCTATTAGATTTAAGCATACTCTTTCTGTGATATTAGTTATAAACAAAATTCGAATGAAGGTTTTTCTTTTTCTAATGCTTTCCTTTAAACTAATAAATATTAAAATACATATGTATACACATGCTGTTCAAAAACCAATTATTATTTTTCATAAGTAAATTTGTAATCATATATCTGTGCTGTGCAATGACTTAAAAATATTGTAAACTATAATGTATATTTCTTTCTTACAATAAAATAAAATATCTATGTATCTTCTTCTATGAATATCTACATATACAAATCAAAGACTCGAATATATAGGTACGTTTATTATTTTATGTACATACATAATATATATGTATGTATGTATGTGAATAGGTGAACATTTACATTTTGATAATACAAAATAACATTCCAGAAAATGAAGTCTTTTACCTTGGCTATTCAATGAAAGGAGATTCCTATCAACATGATATCAGATAGTTTCAATTAAGTTTTGGTAAGTGAAATCATTGAAAGCTATTTGTATGTACCTACATTTTTGTGGGGGAGATATTGTGTGTAAGGTCACCATACCAAAAGAGGACTATTAAGGCTAGAAAAGAGCTGTTCTATAGGATATGATGGGCATTGGGCAGTCATTGTTTTGATTTTATGTTATATAGTTACAGAGATAGGCAAATTTTATTACATTTTTATTTCTTTATAAACAAGAATGAGGTTATTTGAAGTGATTTTTGGTAAAATTATGACTACACAAAATGGTTATTTCAATGATATTATTTTTTAAAGTAAAACAAGAACATTTCTCCCAGAGCAGGTACATTAAGAAACTATGTAGAATTGAAAAATCACATCTGCATTGAATTTTATTCTTGGAAGTTAAAAAAAGAAGGACTTTCAAATTTGAAAGAGATCTGTTAGCTTCCATGTAACAGTATAAGTTTTAACAAATAGTTAAAATATTTTTGTGTGTAAAGGTGATCCACCAGGTTGGGTGGGGTATACACTCCTCGACAACTGAATACGCACAAACATTTTTTAATATACTTTATCCATTTTTTCCAAACAGTTATGGTTATTATGCCATCTGTTGATGCTAACTATTCCCTTAAGATGTTAAGCAGATAATTCCGAAAGAATTATCCAAAAACAACCGTGAGTTTGTCTTCAACCACTTGCAAAGTGTTTTATATGCAAAGTAGGAGTTTTTTTTTTAGTCAACTGAATAGGTACAACGCCATTTTCTTCGTTGTTTATAAGTTTTTTGGAGTGCTTGAATTTAATTCTTGATTTCAAATTTTAAGAAAAATGGGTAGATCTAGGTGTCTTACCAGTGTTGAAAAAGCTAAAACCGATTTACTTAGAGACCAAGGCCTAACTGGACGTGCAATAGCTGATAAAGTTGGCCGAAGTTTTAATCTAGTTTATTCTTACTTGAAAAATAAAGATGCATACGGCAAAAACATGAAGGGAGGTAAGAAAACATCAACAACAGCAACTGAGAGACGAAGAATTTTAAGATGTGCATCAAATTCTTCTGATTCTGTGGCAAAAATAAAACAAAAAGTCGGCGTAAACGCAAGTTGCTCAACAGTTTTAAGAGTAATCAATAACTCAAGACATCTTAAACGAATGAAACTTAAGAATAAACCACCACTTGACGAGAGACGGAAAATGTTGCGATTAGATTTTTCAAGACTTCACATGAGTTGGAAAAAAGAATGGTATCACGTGGTTTTTTCAGATGAAAAAAAGTTTAATTTCGATGTCCCTGATGGGTTCAGCTTCTATTTTCACGACTTAAGAAAAGAAAAAAGATTTTTAAAGCGCCATCATAGTCGTGAAGGAGGTGTCATGATATGGGGAGCAGTCAGTTATTATGGAACAGTTGAGCTCGAGGTTGTAACATCAAAAATGACAGCAGCTGGGTATAAAGTAATTTTGGAAAGAAATTTTCCTAAATTTTCTAACATCTTTGGACCCATAAACTGGACCTACCAACATGATAATGCGCCTATTCACTCAGCGCGCATAATAAAAACATGGATAGAGGAGCAACAAGTGCAGTTGCTTCAATGCCCGCCGTACTCACCTGATCTTAACATCATGGAAAATGTCTGGGGACGCAAAGTTTATGAGGGTGGTCGTCAGTTCGAAGACAAAGAAACCTTAATTTCTGCAATCAAATTAGCGTGGAGCGAAATTTCGTTAAATTACATTAAAAAGCTATACGATTCCATGCCGGATCGAATTTACGAAGTAATTAAAAATAAAGGTGGAAGTACCCACTACTAAATTTAAACAAAAACTTGTTTAATTCCATTCCAATACCAATTTTAATCTTTGTACCTATTCAGTTGACTCAAAAAAAAACTTCTACTTTGCATAAGTTACACTTTGGAGGTGGTTGAAGGAAAAACTCATGGTTGTTTTTGGATAACACTTGGAAATTCTGTTATTTATATGTTACGAAAATTTTTACCATCAACAGATGGCATAATAGACATCACTGTTTGGAAAAAATGAATAAAATATATTCAAAAATGTTTGTGCGTATTCAGTTGACGAGGAGTGTATATCATCTCCCAAAATGTTATATGAATTTAGTCTAAGTGGACTTATAGTGTTGACGACATTTTAATAATGGTTTCAGGGAAATTCATAATTTAATTTTCAGAACTTCTTAGATAAGATTCTGACAATTGTAGCAATTTGGTCAAAAACTGCGGAACAAATGTAAATCCACTCAATTAGATAGAATTGGTCGTAATATCGCTACCTTAAACATTTGTTTCAATGCATATTACTGGTTCGCCCAAAAATAACAGGTGATTGTAAAAGAAATATATTTAGGCCCAAAATAAAATGTACTACAGATGACTTTCTTGTTTCTTTGCTCATATGAGAGCTATGTAGATGAGCAGCCCACCGGAGTCTAAAGAGCTCATTTGTTTTCATGAATATACGGTTCATATGATTGTATCTCCGGAATCGTTCTTCCTCACCTACGGGGCCAACAATTCTTTTGAAGTCTTTCCTCTTGAACGCGTCTAAAGAAGTGGAACGAGTACTGACAGCAGCTTAGAAGTTTTGATTATGTTTCTTGATTTGAAAAGCTTTGCTACCCGCGTATTTCTTGTTATAAATTTATATGGACTGCTATTATTGACCCAAGGTATTTGAAGCATTGCACTGCTTCTTGATTGTTTGACCATAGTTTATCTTTTCGCAGCCGACACCACCATGTTCTATGTTTTTAGTTTTTACTACACTAACACTAATGTACACTGTATAGCCCCAGGTTTTGTTTCGCCTGCTCGGTCTGGGTGGATAGGATGACGATGGTCCGTCATGTTGGCGTATTAGAGTCAAGGATTGCTTTCCAACGTAAGGTTGAATTCTCTCATGACTTTGTATAGTTCTAGATTTAATATTAAATTCTAGACAATGTTCCATCATCGCCCCATAGATGCACCATTATTTCATGAATTGCTTGATGTAGGTAATGCTGGTCCGAAATGTTGGATCAGCTTAGCAGCCCTATCGAGCTTCACGCTGCAATTCCTAAAGAACTGTTGAAAAACTGTTGGAGTGTTAGTATGAAGACAGTTTTTGAAACTCGAAACTGACATAAAAACCCTCTGTAGTCCTTTTTATTAAACGTCAAGACCAAGTCAAATGGGTGCCAAGTTCATGAATGTATCAACTTAAATTTAAATATTCACTTGCTTAAAAACATTTTTTTTAACCCTTAAAGGATGATAATACAACAATGTACCTACCACCGTTTAGTAAGACATAAAAATGTCTAATGTGCATTTTGGAAAATCCCAAAAACACATCATCAGAGGTTAAGGGTAAACAAGTCTTATTTATGTTCACTTTAATCCCCTTCCTCTCCAGATTAGGTATACATCGAAGTACACCTTTATTTAAGGTTAAAACTTTGAGACGAGACAAAGTTGTACACATGTATTTGTACATATACTTCAACACACAGAACTATAAAGACAAAAATATTTTCACTTCAATGGAAAATTAAATCCTCCTCTTGGCTTATATGCTTTTCATAAAAATTCTTGCCAATCTCTAAAAGCAAATATTTCACTTCACTTACAAAACATATACTCGACTCGTACTCCTACCAAACCAACCATCGAGCCATTTTTACGGTTCTAGTGTGCCTGATGCTTGGTGAACGAGTTAAAAGAATAAAACTTAATCCTGATGGCGGACCTGGATCCCAACAATGCCAATGGAAAGAAAATATTTGTTTGCAAAAGGATTTCCCTTATCAATATAACGCACAGGTTATACGACAACGTGGAGCCTTTATGGAACTAATAACAATGTATCCTGGCATAAAAACAATAAACTCCCATAGTGATTGTATATAAAGAGGCAGTAGGTACCCTTTTTTTTGTCGGAGAGCTAAATCTGTGTGATAAACGACACACCCTTGTAAACTTTTTTGTCTTACCTTTATTCGGATAGTAAGAGCTAAGAGTTCCCTCCCGACATTGATTTATTTCGTATCTGGAGGCTATATGGGGAAGAGGTGTTGTTCGAATACCTGATGGGTGCGATAGGGTGGTGCTGCTGAATGTCAATAGTTCCAAGGATTCTCAACGTGAAACTTAAAAGTTTGTTATTATCTTGGTTGTATTAAAAACACTAAACGGTAGGAGGTACATGGATTTGAGTTATAAATTCGGGAATAGTGGTGGCATGACAGCTCATGGAGAGCCAAGGCTTACAACCCATGACTAGAGAGAAAACTATTTTCTTTCATTTTTGGCTGAATGAAAACTTCCATGGAAGGAAGAATTTTTCAGTTCCTTGAAATACTATGGTTGAAGTAGCCCATAAGTGAGAGTGAGAGTCGAGAGACATTCCTGTAACTCAATGAAACCAATTATGGAGCTCTTTACGATGAGTGGAAGGCAATGTTTATAGTAGAATATTAGAATTAGCAAACTTATAATTAGAATAAAAACATTTAAGACCCAAATTCAGTCCATTTTTTTCGGAGGAACGCGACGCACGTGGTTATATGTGTAGCACTGAACTGATGGAGTTTATTTCCATACATATAACAGTTGAGCTGATAAGTTCATAGTCCAGAATATAAAAAATGTTTTTGTTGATTGAATTCGAATTTATTAGTTAAAAGTTACCATTTGTCTTTAGCTTCAAAATAGACTTCAGTTTCGTCGATTACCTCTTTATTTTTGCCCAAAATCGTGGTCCAGCTGGGATTCTTTAAAGGACTGTGAACAGGAAAATGTCGGTGAGACCGCATATTTAAATAATTCTGTGGATGTAATTTTGCCATCATTTTTACTGATATGTGACACGGTGAATTTTCTTTCTTCTTTTTCAAATTGGGCCTAAATCTTAAATATTTATGTGTCTTATTAATGCTACTTTTTCACTATTTTGCAAAATATTGGTTCACCTCTACCTAACACTTTTTTCTAAATACGAGTAGTATATTCCTGTATGCGAGTAATGTCAGAGATGGAGGGGACCTACAGTTCTTATGCCTAATCCTAACGGATCATTTTTAAGAAAGCAATTTTCATTAGGATTTGTTAATTCCTCGCAAGAGGCAGTATATGTAAAAACTTTCCGGTGGCAAAGGCAGGGTTTGGACCCAGACCTTTACTTAGAAGTTGAATGAATTCATCCGGGTTGATTCAATTGAACCAAATTTATTTATTCAAGTGACAGTTTGGTCTGAATTAAATAATTTTGATTAAATAAATAATGAATAATGAATAACTTTAATAAATTCAAGCAAGTGGAATATCGACCGATCAAACTATACAGACATTTCTAACAAATAATTTTTAAAGAGTTTGTGTTTGAGATCATTTTACTTTTAATGGCCAACAGATTTTCTACACAAGAAATAACAGCTCTACTCTTTATCCTTACATTCGAACACCCTGTTTGATTTAAGGTAAATTTACAATACAATACCTCCTTCAACCACAAATTTGTCGCCATTCGAAATTCCAATTTTGGGTATTTGTTAAAAAAAATAAGAAAACAATGTAACCCAACGAAAAAACCCAATTCTATCCCCTTGAGTTTATGTGTATGTATGTTTGTTGTTATATTAAAAATCAATCCTTAAAAAGATTCCTTATTGTAAGGTACCCGCACTCAAAACAAATTTAAAGGATCAATTTATATATACAAAAGCAAATATTAAAAAAAAAAACAAGGTCGTTTGAAAATCTGATGTATTGTCAATTTTTAGCTCAATCGACTTTCGTTTAGTTTAGCATTTAATATTGATATTTGTTAAAAGAACATTTTGTTGTATAATGTATGTACATAATGTGTAAGATGGGTTTGTTTCCTTTTGAACTTTAATTTATAGACTAAGGTAAAATTTAGTTAAAAAAATACTTAAAAAAGGGTTCTATTGTGTGTTATAACGATCAAACTTTAAAAAAATGTAATGATACTTGACAAGACCTTTGCTATAGTCTCGTATTGATCTCATTAAAACCGAAAAAGTGTCTAACTTCGAATTAAAAGAGACAAAAGCATCTCAGTTAGACATTCGTACAGTTATGAATATTTGTATATATACTAATTTCCCTATACGCTCCCAGATGGAGAACAATGTTGAGAGGTAAGTGCCTCCCACTTGATTTGGATATTAATAACTTAGTTAAAGAGGATATCTGTCGGAGACTATCAGCCTTATTACTGTTGTCAAAGATCAATTAATTGACAATTGAAATATTTTGTCAATCAATTGATACATCGGTATTATGAACCCGAGTTGATCATTTTTTGATCCATTGTGAAAAAACATCAAAAATCTATTGTGAATAGTGCCTGTTTAATTAAGACAGCTGCAAATTTTAGTATATTTGGGATGCCTTGCCTTTTCGTTGGCTTTAACTTGTCGTTGATATGTAAAAATACATTTAAGAAGGCTTCTTTCGAAAGTCTAAAGTTTTGAATGAATCTAGAAGCGAACCAAATTAGTTTTTGTAATGTAATTAAAAAATATCTTTTATCTACATATGTACATATGTTCAACCAAATCCATGCTTCATATCGCGTAATTTTCTTCGAATCTTTGCTTGCTCCAAAGTATTTTCGTCTTCAATTTCATTTTCACCGAAAAATAGTTCTATAGTAGACATGCTTTTGGCTTTCACGATCCGTAAAATATTTTATCAACAAGGAATTTGTGATTGACTGAAAATTTGATAATCAACAAACATTTTGACAACCATAATACCAAGACTGTCAATTTAAATCATTCACAATAGATCTAATTTCTGAAGAGCGTTCACAGTTTATCAAAAATTTTGATTTTTGACAACGATAATACCGATTCATTAATTTTATTGATAAATATCAAATATCGTATTGATCTTTGACAACCGTAATAAGGGTGTATGGCCTTTCATCCTCTAACCTCTACTATCCACAGTAGCTTGTTCTAGTCAATCAAACCAAATGCTGGAATTCACGATGGCTTAATCCTTAAACCAGAGGGAAAGTTTGATGCTCCTCGTCCTCGTCATCTCCAGTTTAAACGAACTCCTTAATTACTTCAAAGTCCCTACTATCAATAGTGATATTTTGTCATAGTCGCTAAAAACACTTTTTAATTATTGACGACAGGTATTTGGACTTACAGCCTGTCTGATTCTACCGTTGCATTGTGATGGGTCACAAGTCACAGGATAGTTGTGATGCGATAACATTAATGGAATTCTTGGATAGTCCTCAAAAACAAAATTCACCACAGCGTGGTAAGATTTGTAATGTCATTAATGATTGACCGTAAACATTTATTTCAAGCTTCAAAGTGCAATATAACGAAAATATTTAATTAAAAAAATTAATACAAAAATAAATAAGTTGACAGCTCTGAATAACTTCCCAGCTTAAAGATTTTAAAAGCCGTCGTCATCGCTGCGCTCTTTTCAATATGAAATGTTTAAAAAAAAATCATTGCTGTATTGTTAAAACGTTACTTTTCATTTACGGATGAAAGGTCTGCAATAAGATGCAGTAGAATTAAATTATCTACACTCACAAATCTATAAAAGCAAATTACAAATTTTGTTCACAACATTACATCAAGTGTCAAAACTCAAGTCATAAATTAGTTGTGACTTGCTCTGATGGAGATCACAATTTCGATTGTTTTTGTGACTCTCACAAGTTGTGGACTACGAAAAAGTCACAAAATCAATTTCACCTCTTCTTGTGACTTGTGAGGTTTCAGAATCGGATTTAAAATTTATATCGTCGATATAGTCACATCTTGCTGGTCAACTAAAAAAATTACTTTCAGACAATTTAAGTTCAAAAATAACACAACACAAAACCACCAAAAATATTCATAAATAATTTTCGTTCCCTAAAAAAACAGTTTTTAATATTCCAGTAAATACACTGTTGTTCCTGTTTTATCCCAGCTTCAAGAGAAAATAACCAAAAAGGTTCTCTACTGAAGGACAACGAAATGCTTCAAGTTTGTGGTTGCTTTCCTTTTTAAGTGTTTGATTTGCCCTTAAATGTGTTCAAAAAGCCTTAAAATACAAAATTTATTTGTGTGGGAATGATGATTCTTACTTAGATCTTGAGACACTCAAACTCAAGACTTACATATCTATTTTTGTATTCTATATCGCAGATGTTTAAGAAATCATTTTAACAAAGAAACACAGATTTCCTTTCTTAAATTTTTAAATTATATAAATGTAACTACGAGTATGAGTCTATGTATGTATATGTGAATATTGTTCCCTTCTTATGTCGGATTTGTAGGTATTTTGTGAGGATCCAGTTCGAGTACGGTTCTCAGATTATTTAAATTTATGAAAAAATGTTCTCCCCGCTTTAAGTTAACCTAAAACGGATGTCGATGTCGTCCATGATATACATATGTATGTGTATGTACATCAGTATGTACATAGTTGGTACACAAAGCGTGTCTAAAAGCCACTCGGCTTTTTAACCAAAAGAAGTGTCTTCTTTCCTTTTTTATTGACTTATTTCACATCCACAAAGCCAGTTGTAGAGGTAAAGTGTACTGTACGTAGTATGTATGTATGTGTAACATTTATTATATTTTTATTTTTGTTCTACCCCAGGACACACTTTGATTCGTCCCACAGCCACCACCCATACTGTTCATAGCCCATAGACAAGTGTAACCGTTACATCTCCACTCACAACGGGAACACAAAACGTGTGTTTAATGTAAAAGTTACTTTGTTGTCGGAGGATAGTGCGGGATACCCTTCTTCCAGAGGGCTCCATATTGGCGTCAAGAGCTTTCTGGGCTTGAACGTGGACAATCACATTGCCACCGCTGCCGTTGCTGGCTGATAAAAAAAATTGTTCTCCATGAACTTGATTGCATCAACATCATCTCATCATTGGCATCAGCATTGAAGTTGATAGCTGATATCGTCCCATCATCAGCATCAACATCAACATCAACTGCATCATGTGACTCTTAACTGAGGGTTGCACTGTTGCACAGGACAAGTGGAAGTGTTTCATCGCAGCAATAAGAAATGTGATTGTCACGATGTGGAACCCTCAGTTGTCCTAATTTTGCTTAGATAGCTTTGTCTCACCTCGTCATTGAGAGCTATGGCCAGTTTTCAATTACTGCAAATGTAGCCCATCCACTTCGTAACATTGTCGTCATCATAGTTGCGTGAGCTTCGTCCTCGTTAGTAACGTTCATTATCTCCTGATTCCTGACTACCTTTGTAAACGCAATCTCGTGTTAACTATAGCTTTCCTTTGTCAATTGTCACTTTGCAAAATGCTTGTCGGAAATGTTTGCTTAAGCTTAAGAACGAACAGTAAGGTAGACAAGTGCGTCGCACCTCTTCACTTTGATAATTCCAATTTAGTGTACTCCTCTATTAAAAGGCATGATGGTTAGCCAGTGGAATTGTCATGCCAAAACCCAAAATTCTAGGTTTGAAAGTAATGACACTTTAATTTTTGGATTTTGTTAAACACAGGAATGGTCAAGACTTAATAAGTGACTAGTAGATCATATTATGTGCGTTAAAAACTGTTGTGATGAATTGATAAATGTGTGACAGTTTATAAAGTTCCAACTTAAATGACAATCCTTGGACATCTGGTTATGGCTTAGGAAAATATTTGCAATTTGCATGCATCATTTTAACTCACGGTGACATTGCAGCACCGCATATGCTTCTTACAATACTCACAAATAAATTGAGTGGGTCACACAAAACTACGATGACGCTGCGTTGACGTTGATGCATTGCGCGTCATTCTTGCGTTAAGAACACTCGCAAGTTTCTATGATATCGTTGCGTCATTCATTGCAAACAAGTTTGCGTCTTTCAGTATACATACATTGTATTTTATTGAGCAGTGCACACATTTTAAGTCTGTTCAATGAAGCTGTTCCGAACAGTTTAGAACAGATTAGAACAGCTTTTTGCTGTTCAATGAAGTTTTTGCTGTTCTAAAGTGTTCTAGTTTGATGTTCAATGAGGCAATCTAGAACAGTTTGGAACACTTTAGAACAGCATTTTCTACACTTGCTTTTTAGGTAGAACAGAATTGTGAAAAGTGTCAAAATCATCTGTCTGTAATTTGTGATTGGTTTTCATTTCGTCTGTTGTGCTTTATACTTGTTTTGTGTGAGAATAAAGTAAACAAAATATTATATTTGGAACAGTTTTAATTGATTTTTATGTCGGAAACTAAATAAATGGTTTATTTATCAAAAATTGGTAATACATTTTCATTAAACGTGAGTCAAAGCAAAACTATTTTTTGTTTTCAATTTCAGATGCCAGATATTTGACTGTTCTAAGTTGTCTGACGTTTATTGTTCTGTTCTATCCTATCCTACGCTGTTCTACTCTGTTCTATCCTACTCTAAAACTCAATGAACAGACTTTTTATAAATTTCCATTGCTGCAAACCAATCTCGAACCGCAGTGCAGATTGAGTTTAGCTAGAAGACCTCGTGTGTGTGCACTGAACTATTGCAGTACCACAGCCACAGAGTGATCCCTGCATCACCGTTGCGTCAAAAAAACGCATGTGTGCAACGGGCCTGAAGAAAGCCAAAGTGAACATTTTTAAATGTTTGTCACCTCTTTGTCATAATGCACATTTTTTTTTTAGACTAATGTGTCAAATATTCGTATGTAGAATTGTCACCTGTCCCTGTTGATGAAATATAGGTCCTTTTTTATAAACATGTGAATGCGTATTCTATCACTACATCTATCTCATTTATAAAAGGTATTTTACTATGGACTTCTGACATTTGATGGCGGTCCACTGATGGTTCAGTAAACGATCAATCGACACTAGTACGTAGCGAAAACATAGCAGATGTCAATGAAATAAAAAAGGCGCGTTTTAGACAGTCGATTTTGCGATGTAACTTGACCAATTTCCATCATGATTTACATTTGTAGCCGAACAAAATTCAATTGATCCGGGAATTGGAATCGAACGACCATATAAACGATGAATATTCGGTGATGGAGCAGATGGAAACTGGACCTAAAACTCATAAACAAACAAAAGTGGCGTGATTGTGACGATACCAATCCACATGAGCTTCAAGGACATCCAATGCAATCCAATACCGAAATAGTCACCCACCAATTGGTGTACATTTTGGACTGGATGGCAGTGTCATTAATCTATATTTCTTTGAGAACGAAGTTGTTAAGGCCATCACAGTCAACGCCTAGCGTTGTGAATGGATTATTACTGGACAGCCATTTGAACGATGTCATGGATATATCCCCGTTAAATGAGTAGGTATATAATGTACATAAAATTTTACACAAATTTTGTTTAAAATTTTAAGATGTTTTTAAAAGTCCAAAATAGTGTTGAGTTTGTTAATGTTGATTTGTCGAAATTTAGTCCAACAAGAAAAAGAGAAATAAAATGAGGTTTTTCGAGTTCTGCTTAATTTCATCTTTCGACAAATTATTATCGACTTAAAATCCAAACAAAATAAATTTAACTTTATTCCTTTGAATGTCCTTTTCATGAAAAGAAATTATTTTTCTTAGTAGCTGTTCCTTTTGTCTGCTTTCTAATTTAAGCAAATTAATATTTAATTTTATAAATAAGGCTCAAATTCCATTATTGAAAAATTCAATTTTTCAATGGAAGCCCTTCGATTAACATTTTGAGGCCACTTATAATTTCAAACAAGGATGGATGGGAAACAGATATGTACCTATAGCAGTTAAGCAGTGGCTTGTAAATTCTGTAATCCTACCTTTAGTTTTTTATTACAAAACTTTATTATTATGTATATGAATAAAAGTTTTGCTTTGTCTGTCAATAAAACCTCACTCTTGAGATTCCACCTGGATTCTTTTCAAAAGATTGTTAAAAACTTCTAGATAGAAAATCAACTGACGAAAGGCAACTGAGAAGAAAAAACTTTTGAGATAAACTATCTTATACTCAAGGTATGCACAACACATACTCGAACATTATTAAAGGTAACTTCATTGAAAATCAGCTCTGGTCAGCTAACATACCAACAACATATACATACATACCTTATAGACTCATGTTACGTGGACGAATGGCTGATGACTACGTCCTTCGTTAATCCCTATGTCTTAGCATAATTCATTCCAGCATCAGCCCCCACCAAGCCATGTACGATTATCTCGACTCGCCATACAGAGACACACCGACACATTAAGAAGGATAGAATATCTTTCGAAATTTAACGTTAACCTGGAGAGCAATTTGGGATCCTTTGACCCTCATCCACGACGACGAGACGGACGTCGACCTAGAAGTGTAAGCTTACATCAGCTCTACCTCCCATATAATTAACGGTAAGTTTATTTTTCCCTAATGCTCCTGATGTGTAAGTTTTTTTTTTTTTTTTTTTTTTGTAGAATGAAGGATTTGATTTTCTTGTTACTCCCCATCCTACTCCCCCCCCCACACACACACAAGGACATGAAATCAAGTGACTAAAAGGATGTGATGAGGTGTGAATAAAATCTTTTCACAGGAATTGCGCAATGCGTTAATTATGACAAAGCTACTTGCATATTAATGTTGAGATAAGTGACACTAGACGAGAGTTGGCGTGACAGTCACCTCACCTTGTCATATGATTTAGGCGTTAAGGTTGCCTTTTTTTTGGTGTCTAGTTTGAGGGATTATTCCTACCGAGACTTTTTCTGGGTTATAAATTTTTTAATGTCCTGTTATCTGATTTTATTTACTGTGCTACGTGATTCTTGCATTAAAAGTTACACACTCTATTGTTGACTCTGGAGGTTGTGAGTTGTGAGTGACACGTGTTTGGTTTGTTTCGTAAATTGATTTATTTAGAGTAACAATGTCGAAATAGGTTCATTCACAAGCTCATAACTTTTGGGATCATCATAACTGATACTGAGCTGAGCTGTAATATGATCGTAATTTTTATTAGATTTATATGCTAGGCAGTGTCAGACTTTTCACATTTAGTTTAGTCATCATATATAATTAATGTTTACTGAAGCTAGTAATTCCAAGGGAATGTGTTTGTGTCGTTTTGAAGACACATTGTTACGTTTCTACAAGCAAGAGTTACTTAACCAGAACGATGTCAGAAAGGACAAAAAATTATTATTCTTTTGATACCTGGCATAAAGTAACTATTCTAGTAACACACTAAACTTAAAGGTGTATTTCGGAGTAGGTTTATTTTTTTTTATTTTTTGTTTGTTTCCGAAGAATTCTTAGCTTGATTTTCGAACGAAAAGAAACTGGAAACTGTCAAGAAATGTAAATTCAACATTTCACACCTTAAAATGCCTAGAGCTGCAAGAAAAAATTTTATGAATCGAAACCAAGACTAAAATGATTAATTTTAGTTATTTGATTTTAATTTTTAAATTGTTTAGAAAACATTTTTTTCAATTTTTTTTTATACCTGAGTTCTGTTTTAATTTAAATAACCCTTTTAATCGGTTATAGTTGTCATAGTTTCAATAGAAATATGTTTTTTCTTCTGTCGGAGAATCCTTTGTTTGAAGTTTCAAAAGTTTTACTCAGTTGAAACATAATTTTCAAGTTCAAGTACAAAATAAGTTCGGAATACTTAATGTCAAGCTTAGCCTGCAAAGTTTAAAATCTATATTAAAGTGAATACATCTTAAAATAAATTAAGACTCTTAATGATTACATAATATACTCATACCTTTATGTATATGACTTTATGTATATGTACCTTTACAAAAAACGCCAAAAAATATTCATAATTAATATTATCCACCCATAAAAAGCTCCAATTTAACTTAACACTGATAACTTTTTAATTCTGCGGGGAATACAAATTAAGGCATCTCCTCTCGGTAGAACTTTTTTCCAACACCAAAACCAAATGCCAGCCTACCTGAAATTGACTTTGCAGCTCCCCCCCCCCCAACAACACCATTCCAAATATTTATGGTTGTAAAATAATAATGCCTAATGAGAAGGTAGTAGAAATTGATAGCCCTCTAATGTAGATTCAA
Organism: Scaeva pyrastri; assembly: GCA_905146935.1. Classification (NCBI taxonomy): domain Eukaryota; kingdom Metazoa; phylum Arthropoda; class Insecta; order Diptera; family Syrphidae; genus Scaeva; species Scaeva pyrastri. Next base: position 134,470,891 of record LR989927.1, read on the forward strand.
ACTTTTCCCATGTTTCGAAAGCCAAATTCACTTAAAGTTTAACGATTCAGAAATATCGTTCATAGGGAGGTGTCCATGTCCATTTCCATGTCCTGCCCATGGCTATGCAAAAACAAATAGATATAGGTTAAGCTTACACCGCAGAATAGTAGCCCTAAATATTGTCCAAGGAGCCAGAAGCTGCAGGAGTAGAAGAATTGACCAAAAGGCGCAAAACACGCGCTTCCTTTTCCATTCCTCAACACATTGAAAGTTAAATGGAGATAAGCTTATTAAATATAATTGGTGTCTGTACGAATATATTTAAGCTTTGTGTTTTGGGTGTTCAAGAAGTTTTTGGTTGCAGGGCCAAAGTTTGTGGAATGAAGGCGTCTTTTGGTTGCTCAGTGAATTCAACCTCAAGGGTATTCACTTTGTCTTCGTGTTTGGCTTTCTCCCTTTTTTGAGTTTTCTAAGAAGATAATTTTGTTTCATAAAGAAAAAAGTTTTCTGGATACTCGCAAAATTCATAAGTATGTATGTACGGTAATATTGTTGGAAAATAATGATGTTTCCAATTTTTTTTTTTGTAATACAAAAAATTCAATTTAAAATTAATTTCGTTGACTTTGTTGTAAATAGAAAATTCTTATTTTAAGTAAAAAAGCGTGTAATGCTGTAATACACTGACCACCAGTTAACTTTCAGTTCGATGGTGACATTTGATTCAACTAAACTAACGAAAATATTAATAATATATGAACATACATACATGTGGAGATAATAAATGAAAAGTTCTATTTTAGTCTACAAAAGTTTAGGTAGCGGTTTACTTTTATAGTAAAAACCAAAATGACTCCAAAAGCGATTATGATCGCAAGAATTAATTTAAGATTTCTTCACTAATCTTCATAATTTAAAATTGTAAATGTTTTTAAAATAAATAACTATTACAGAGTGTCCTCTGTAAGTTAAAGAAGTATTTGTGAATAGTTCGATAAATGTTTTAGAATTAATTAATGCTTTCAAATGGATGTTTAAATTAACTAAGAAGTGGTTTTGGAAAGATCAAAAAATCAAAACATCAATTTCCAAACATAAATAAACCCATAAACGCTTTAAAGATTATACATTTTGACAATGTTTAAACAGTATCTAACACCCTTATTACGGTTGTCAAAGATCAATACGATATTTGATATTTATCAATAAAATTAATGAATCGGTATTATCGTTGTCAAAAATCAAAATTTTTGATAAACTGTGAACGCTCTTCAGAAATTAGATCTATTGTGAATGATTTAAATTGACAGTCTTGGTATTATGGTTGTCAAAATGTTTGTTGATTATCAAATTTTCAGTCAATCACAAATTCCTTGTTGATAAAATATTTTACGGATCGCGAAAGCCAAAAGCAGGTCTACTATAGAACTATTTTTCGGTGAAAATGAAATTGAAGAAGAAAATACTTTGGAGCAAGCAAAGATTCAAAGAAAATTACGCAATGCTTCAAATCTGATGGATTTGGCTGAATGTAGATAAAAGATCTTTTTTAATTACATTATAAAAACTAATTTGGTTCGCTTCTAGATTCATTCAAAACTTTAGACTTTCGAAAGAAGTCTCCTTAATGTATTTTTAGATATCAACGACAAGTTAAAGCCAACAAAAAGGCAACAATTCATCCCAAACATACTAAAATGTGCAGCTGTCTTAAGTAAATAGGCACTATTCACAATAGATTTTTGATCTTTGTTCACAATGGATCAAAAAATGATCAACTCGGGTTCATAATACCGATGTATCAATTGATTGACAAAATATTTCAATTGTCAATTAATTGATCTTTGACAACCATAATAAGGCTGTAAGTATCTAAGAAGTATTTAATGTACAAATCTTTAGTTAGACTTATAGATTGTAAAATTATTAATTCATTTAAAAACTTAGTTTTAAATCAGGACCAGGTTATTTTAATAATTTATGCAAATTCTGTTTCCAATACCCATACCAAAATGTTCAAAATATTTAAGGGCCCGTTAAAACTTGTTTTCTATGGAATAAATATATAGACTTCTCCTCAAAATAGTCTGTCAGCCTCTCAAAAACTTGAATAGGAGCGTTATAATGGTAAAATATAAAGACATTTCCTTATTTTTTTTTATTTGCAACTATAAATTCTTCCAACAGCTCATGTTTATACATTTCTGTGTTCATTCTTCTATGCACAATGCAATATCCGGTTTTTTATTTGCAGAAAAAACTGCCCAAATCTTTGCACTCTTATTCCTTGAGGATCTTCACTGCTAACTTCCAACTGGTCTCATCGTGAACAATTTGGAAATAGATATAGAATATAGTTCTCCTATCTGATAGACCTAATATCCTGCAAACGATTATCGACAGCTTTATCAGGTACAGTGGAGGCAGTAAGTGGAACTTAGATGTCAACCTTGATAAGTCGGAAATTGTAATTTTTATGGTATCTACTTTAACGATGGGGAGATAAAATATGAAACCATTATAAATATCTCAGTGTTATCTTCACTTATAACATGTCATGGTCTGAACACCTATCAGAACGTCTCACTGCATCAAAAACTCCGTAAACTCGATTCCTTACAACATGAAAAGTTCACCTGACTTACATAAAGAAAAGAATGACTTTCCCAAATTCTATTTATATCTGAAATTATGATTCAGTTTAATTTTTATTGGGCCCAGGAATGGTCAGGCCTCTTCCAAAAAATTCAAATGGATTTCAATTTCGAAGCTCCATATGCTCAGAATGGAATCGTATGCACAAAATACTTCTAACAAAGGTAACCGAACAAAATTGGGTTGATTTCGCAGGAAAGGCGCTCTAGTCATAATACCATGACGAATATTGCAACCTTCTTTATTCTGAAGTCCCAAATTACTTTGAAGATAACAACCCTGGCGACATGATAAATCTTATCTTCAAAGCAAGATGTGGTCTTCTTAACTTAAACTCAAGAACTTTTCGTAATGCACTATATGCAATATGGATGCTACAGAAAATACATAATGTACGTATCACTTCGTTGCCCTGTTCGTTGTTTTCTACTAACAATTCTTAATATATAAAAATTCAATGTCCGTGTGTATGTCTTGAATGAACTCAAAAACAACTCAACTGATATTCATGAAAGTTGGCATATATGTATATGTAATTTGGTCCAACTTAGATGATAGGATAGTTATTATTTAAATTAACGGTCCCAATAATTAATAATTAATAATAAACTGATCAACAACGTTGATTGTTGTTATTGATCGTAGTTTCCATAAGTCTAGAACAGATGGCGCCATAAGCGAATTTCTTTACAGAGTAGCTAACATCTTAATTTATTATTTGGCAGTCACAATTATCTGTTAGCTCCAAATGATTTTAAAAGATGGCGATATGTAATGGATTGAGTAAGTATTCAATAGATGGCACTATGGTACGTTTCATGTAAGCTACAATATAATAGCACAGCTAAAGTACAAGTTAAATTTATTTTGAAGTAAGCTAAATACCCACTCACAAGAAGGAAGAAGAGTTGATGGTAGACCAAGAAACACATGGAGGAGAACAGTTGAGGAGGAACCTGCGAGATTGGGAAAGAGCTGGAGGCAGCTAAAATACATCGCTGGAAACAGCGCACGATGGAGAGTAGGAGTAGTTGAGGCCCTATGTCCCGCTAGGGAACACCAACGGACTTCGTAGGTCTGAGGACCTAAGTAAGTAAGTAAGTACCTACCTTCATCCATTGAAAAATTTAATTGAATGTTTGAACCCTGATTTAAGGTAAAAAAAGTAACTATCAGGTAACATTTAAATTACTTCAGAGTAAAGCAAAATAAAAAAAAACACATATTTTGTAATTTTGGAAATAAAATATTTTTAAGTTATTTTGGAATCGCTTGAATTTTACGGGGGGTAGAAAGTCATATTTTGTGATAAAACTGCGAGCATTTTGAAAATTAAGTTTCCACATGACCGAAATTCAATACATGAAAATGATCATCCCAACCCAAATAATCACTCACAGTAGTGATTACTTTATTAATTTGAACATATTATGTGTGGAGAAAACTGGAAAAGTTTCCACTATAAGTTTTGTTATTATATTGCGACAATAAAATAATAAAACCTTTTAATTTTTGTTTCAGTTTAGTAATACAAAATGACTTGCGTAAGTAAATGCGTATTGTCAACATTTTTAGTAACAATGTTATAATATTGTTACTACTTTGCAACAAAAGTTTAGTAGTAAAACTGAAGGATTTTCTCGCTTTTTTGGTAACAAAGTAATCATTATTATACTCATTTGTTGTCACTTTGTTATATTCCATCAGTCAGAAGAGATTCTGTGATTCAATTGATACTAGCTGTGCCACTTGGGTGGTCTTTGTACCATTTTTGAAGGATACCTCAAAAATTATCTAGGAAGCGAAATGCTAGGCCGATCAACATTCCCCAATTTCCTAAATGGCTTAAATTACCAAAATCTATACAACTACTTACACAAATCACTAAAATATCGAAGTCTTATAATAAATGAATTTAGTTAATTCACTTAGCTTTGCTGTAATAAAGTAAATATGTTTTTTGAACCTGACACACAACTTAAAACAAGTTATTGTCAAATTTAATTTTGAATTGAAAATAAAATTATTTTATCTTATCTATTGGATCTCCTGATTTCTCTTGGAATTTTATAATAATAATAGCCTCAATTTTTATATGTAATAATTTTTGAGCTTTCTACATACATACGTACGTACTTAAAATTCTTCCATGCATCGTATTAAGATTCTGTAAAAATAATTCGAAAAATTATACCATTAAATATTAGTAAACTTAGGAACTAATACAAAGTTAATGGAACTTAAAGGTTTAACTGTGATATGATACAGTGCAATCTAATGGTCTTATAGTAAAAAAACACCACACCCAAACTCGATAAATATGTCCAAAGACAATAGTGCCGGAAAAATGTTTTTTATATGACTCCTTAAGGAGTCATAACCTCCAGTTTTAAGCTTAAATCCTAAAGACTTAGTTAAGCCATTACTGCCAGGAATCATCTTGCTTTCGATACTACTCTAGGCTCATCAAGTCTCACTCAATTTTGCCCTATCAAATTTTTAATGGTTTTTTACTCTTGCTAAAAACACAATGAAATAAAAGTACCTACATATCTAAAACTAAAATTAAATAATAATTTTTTCTTGTCTCACTTTTTACTACGCCATCTTATTTAAAAACCACTAAAATTCTTGTCGTTATCAGGGGTTTCTATGTAAATTTATAAACCTTTTTTCAATATCCATCACAGTAAATTACTTAAACAGAGACCAGAAATTTAATGACACTTGAAACTTTGAAAAATAACTTGCTTAATTGGCTTTTTCCATTAAAAAGCAACCTACAGTCTTCTACACCTTATTGAAAATTCTAGTAATGTACCCGAAGGTAGTGAGGCTATTCCATATTTTAAAGGCACTCGCAACTTTTATAATCATAATAACAAACAGTAAGATCTCCTTTAAAAAGACACTATAGTCAATTCCTAACTTATAAACAATATTAAATAGGTACAGGGTGTTCCATAATTCTCATCAATTTTATTTTAGGGCATCATTTTTGGTCATATCATTATAGACAACTTTTCAAAATATCTAAAATGTATGGGGAATAAAAGGGAAGGCTTACTTTGAAGTGTAGTTGTAATTGTTTAAAAAAAAATATTTTAAGCTAAATTAAATCTAATCAAAATACCAAATTTTATAATTGCATTTAAAGATATCCTTTTTTTCGGCTGAATTTAGTAATCGTAAAAATAGAACATTTTTGGAAACATTTTATAAATTGAATGATAATAATTAATTTTTTGTACTCAGAATATATTCCTTTAATATTATTGACAAAGTAAAAGAAACACCCTGTATATATATGCTAACAAAAGCCTACGCACTACAAATTGTTTGTGTTTTAACTCCATCCCGACCATGAAGTTTCAAAATGACGATGATGACGTGCGTTGCTCGACTTGTATATGGATGAGCAGCATTAAGGCTATGTGAAAACTGATTAAGTTAATTAGGTTTGAAAAACAAAAAGAATAAACATCAAGCCCCCTCTTCATCAATATAATAAAAGTATATTAATATTTCCTGAAACGTTTAATCGCCCGACCAGATACCTACTCTTCACACCCACCAATTAAGTAATCATTTCATAAATCAAATTATCCCCTGTTACTTGCAAGACTGAGCACCAAAGCCTCCTTAAAATCGGTAAACCGCCTCATCTCAAGCTTTCCTCATTCCCAATTTAATTTACTGAATTCAATTTAGCCAAAAAGTACTCGAGCTTATGTTATACAGTATACACAGGAATGTATATATTGCCATTAAGCTTCCTTTATCGACTTTGTATTCGTGGATTAGGACTTCATACAAGTTATACAGTAATGGAGCCTAATCGGAGGGGATAAAAATATTAATTACATACTTAAATTCTTAAACTAACTTCAACAAAGTAAAATTTTACTTTAGATGCTTTTACATTTTACCTGGAACAGTGTAAATCGAATACCTGTGTAATCCACGTGCCACGCTGCGCTCCTCAGTGCTCATATTAATTTTCAACAATGTTTATCATCGTTCACATAATCATCAGCATCAACAGGAAAATTATATTAGTAGATAGATTATTCCGGGTATAACTTTAGTGACTTCGAACAAAAAGTGTCGTGTATGCGACTAAACGTCAAACGGCAAAGTCTGTGACGATCAAAGCCATCACAATTGATGGAATTCCAAGAATGGTGGCATACTTGTTGCTTGTACGCCATTCCTGAAAAAACTCTGAGGAATTTTTTCCCACTATTATTATTCATTAAAACATGAATGAGTGTCAACGTCAACACCAATTTAGCTAAGTAAAAGTTCTGACAGTTCACATTTTTAACTATGTTTGACAAACAAAGTTTGATTAACTTGAATTTGGAAAAAAAGAACGCTTCATTAAACGTTTTGCAAAATTTTCTGCATGAATATCTTGATATTTTTACAATGCTATTTGGGATTATGAAAGCAAACCTTAAACAGAATTTATTTTAATTGATAACGTAAAGTAAGAATTACCTTAATGGACACGGTGTTATTCCAGGATTTTTTTAGGGTAATTTAAGTTTTCTATGTATGTATAATTGACATTTTGCACTTAGAAGTTAAAAGGCGTGGAATAAAGCTACTTAAAAAAAAAATACATATGTAATTAAAAAGTAGTGACATTTAATCAAAAATAGTGTCAAATTCTTTTATGTACAAAAAGTCAAAAACTAACAGCCATGAAATGTTAAGAGTTCCCAAAATATTTAAAGTTCTATCTCAATGAAGGTGTTATTTGAAAAGATCAATTAATTGACAATTGAAATATTTTGTCAATCAATTGATACATCGGCATTATGAACCCGAGTTGATAATTTTTTGATCCATTGTGAACAAAGATCAAAAATCTATTGTGAAAAGTGCCTATTTACTTAAGACAGCTGCAAATTTTAGTTTGTTTGGGATGGATTGTTGCCTTTTCGTTGGCTTTAACTTGTCGTTGATATGTAAAAATACATTAAGGAAGGCTTCTTTCGAAAGTCTAAAGTTTTGAATGAATCTAGAAGCGAGCCAAATTAGTTTTTGTAATGTAATTAAAAAAGATCTTTTATCTACATAGATATGTTCAGGCAAATCCATCGGACTTGAAGCATCGCGTAATTTTCTTCGAATCTTTACTTTTGCTCCAAAGTATTTTCTTCTTCAATTTCATTTTCACCGAAAAATAGTTCTGTAGTAGAAATGCTTTTGGTTTTCACGATCCGTAAAATATTTTATCAACAAGGAATTTGTGATTGACTGAAAATTTGATAATCAACAAACATTTTGACAACCATAATACCAAGACTGTCCAATTTAAATCATTCACAATAGATCTAATTTCTGAAGAGCGTTCACAGTTTATCAAAAATTTTGATTTTTGACAACGATAATACCGCTTCATTAATTTTATTGATAAATATGAAATATGGTATTGATCTTTGACAACCGTAATAAGGGCGTATGACAGAAATATGACGGGTTAACTTGGAAAGTTTACGAAAAAGGTTTAGTAGTAAAATTTTCTAAGACTTGACTGTTTCCTTTATATTATTTTAGCGGTTTTTCTCCTTAAATCAAAAGCAATTAATTGTAAGAATTAATCGGCTAAACACTTTTCTTTGGTCTAAAAATGTAAAATATTAATGTTTGATTATTATTGTTTCAAATTAATTAGTTATGGTGCAAATGCATTTTTGTCAAGGAAAAAAGTCTATGCAAAGATAAGGACTTGAATAAACACACAAAAAAAATATTAATATTAAGTTTAAAAAACAGTTTTCATTTCAAAAAGGAAAAAATATTTTTTAAAAATAGCTACAACTGTATCAACTAATTTCTCGAATTAACAAGTGGTTAAATAAATTAAATGAATTTTATTCGAATAATATTGTGTTCAAAGGATAATTGATTGAATTAATTTTGAACTTGTTCGTTGTATAGCAGTGGCGTAGCGTAGTGGGTGCGGGGGGGGGGCGGCCCGCCCCGGGCGGCACTTTTTAGGTGCGGCAAAATTTGACAAGAAATAATAAAAATATTTGAATCATTTGATAATATTTTTATCGCACTGATTTTTTCAAATTTTCCATTACTTATTCTGTGACGAATCCCCTTTCTATGAATGATATTTTGTAACGACTGTTGAAAACAACATCTATAATACATATTATATATGTACATATATTCATGCGGACTTACCGTATTTTATTTTGCGCTTTGATTTTCTATTACTAACAATCGGCGCGAATGATTTTGACAAATTTAAAGAAAGATATGTATATTGTTGGATTGTTATAACATTGTCTCGTATCATAATTTATGTTTTGCTTATTGCTTTCAAATCGTAATTTTTGTGTAAAGAAGTGATTTTATGATTTTTCGTGTGTGCGTATCCTATAAAGGTATTTTATTTATGCAATTGTATGTTGGACTGTCTGATATGGTCCTCCTATGTTGTCTAAACTATAATTTTATAAGTAAAAAAAAAAAACGGCTTCTTACAGCTGGTTTTACACTCGCGTATCTACTCAGGGTTCCGTAAAAATGTTAACGGTTTCAAGGTCATTCCCTGAATCGGTTAAAATTTTATGTTTATAGGTCAACGGAAATTATTCTGTAGGTTTTAATTGCCTTGTGATATCACAAAAATCGTGAGTTTTTACAACATAAATGGCCACATCTGATCGCGTTGATCTACTAGTTTAGTTTTTTTTCACAGTTTTAAGGGACTGTAGACTGAAATCTATATACTAATATCTAATAGGTAAAGCTAATAGTATAGGTATGTCTAACGTTTCAAAAATTGACCCACTTTAACCTTTTTTATGATAATGGAATTTGGTCGAAATTAATGTACCTATTATTGCCAATTATTTGTCATAGAGTTTTTTCTACACAAAATATTATTAATCCATCTTGGTTCCAAATTGCATCCAGATCCGTTCAGTCATTCTGACGAGATTGGAAAAATTCCACGGGAACCATACATTTCACTGGGATAAGAAGTAGCCTATGTGCTATAAATTTTTCTTGAAAGTTACTTTTAATAGGAGACTGGAAATTATCTTATTTTGAAAATAAAATTGGAAATAATCGGTGATTTAGGAAAAAGAGTGACTAGCTATTAGGATTTAATATCGAAATTTTTCCCTGATATCGATGGAATAAAAAATAAAGATTATTTATCAATGGATGCGTTGAAAGGCAAGATAATGTAATGGATCAAGAAAATGAGGTCATTACACACAGGAGTTTCTTAATTCTTTAAACCAGAGTGGCCTTCCCCCACATTTTCCTCAAGTTAAAAAATGGTGCCCCAATATTTTTACTTAGAAATATTAAACTGACAAATTTATGTAACGGACCAACCATGTGTGCAAAATGTGCAAATGAACAGGTCGTAAAATTCTGTTTACATGTGTGCAAATATAAAAAAGTGGCGCTTTACACAACTCTTTCACGGGGCTCAAGATTGGCTAGGGCCGGCATTGTAGCAGTTATATCTACGTGTATACGAGGGTGGTCTGAAAAGTTTCCGACCTCAATGTGAAGACGGCAGTACTCGTCAATAAAAGTCAGGGAATGTAGTTGTGCATCTTTTGACAGCAGCATACGAAGTTTCAGCCATTTTCGACTCGCAGTTTTTATGTGACCATCGTTTGACTGAGTCGATGTGAGTATTTTTGTGAAAATGAAAAAATCGAGTATCGAGGTGTCAATGTAGTATACACATAAAATTAAAATGCATATGAGAGGGCGGCAAAATTTCCATCCGCCCCGGGCGGCCGAAACCCACGCTACGCCACTGTTGTATAGTCATCTTGATGGAGGCATTGATTTATCAATTTAATTCCATTTCATCAATTTAGTATCCAATCCGATTACACCGTCAAATGAACGATGTTATAGGTATTTCTAAAACCAGCACACAATTATTAGACAGGACAAAAGGACCACCGAGTTATGTATACCTATCTAATAATTCCCAAAAGAACATGTTTTGAAAATGTTTATTCAATAATGATTTTGAAATAATTTTCAAAATAAAGGCATCACAAATTACAAGTTACGCATTTTGAACAATTCAAAAGTAACTTATTCCCAGAATTTTACAATCCAAATCCATGTCCACTTGTTCTACGTAATAATGCTTTTAGGTCTTGTAAATAATCAGTCAGTTTGCCAATGAATTTTATGAAAAATAATATAATAACTTACACACGTTTTAATAACAAATCAAAACTCATAATGAATTAATTTCAAAACATGTAAGGTTTTTCTAATTTGTTTCTTTTAGAGAATGTTTATAATAGCCACGTTTTATTATTGATTTTATTTTATGTATGTATGTATATCCCATTTTTATACAGATACGAACCAAATCTAACATTAGCCGTGTTTTATTGGTAATTGAAAATACTAGCTAGTAAAATTTTACATGGAAAACAACAACACCTCAAAAGTGAACAAAAATAAGCTAGTGTTTATCCATAGTAATTTAGTGAAGATAGAGTTTCATCTAGTTAAATGTAGGGGCAGTAAAGAAGTGCAAAAAATATGATAATGTTGGCAACATGAGGGTGTGTTCGGTAACAAATACACTTCTTTTACACTTCGCCTGCATTGAAAAGTGCAAGCGATCCACAAATTTCAAACCAAACATTTATTTGGGTTGAAATTATAAAAATGCAATTATTTCGTTAAAAAATTTATTAAAATCAATACTTTACAAAATTTTTAAAACTTTTAGGAACAATTCATAAGAGATAAAATAATTTTATAAGGATTAGTGTATTTTACCATCACATATTGTGGAAAATTTATTGAAACATGCTTGTTCTCATTAAAAAGCTGGCAAAGGTTGCTTCCATAAATGCATGGTTGTGAAAGTCTGACGAATTCATACCTTTTTTAAATACACATGTTAAATGTCCGATTTTCTTAACAGCAAGACTCAAATATTTGTTGAGCAAATGTGAAACTATAAAAAGTGAGAAGCAAACATATTTTTTTTTTACTTTAATATGATTGCAATTGATCGCATGTAAACAATGCATGCATTTATAAAAACACCCAAAGTGATTTGTATATGGTATTGAGTAGAATAAAATGGTAATTTTGACTCTACAGGAAACTTGAAGTAACTTCTTATAATTTTTATTAATTATTTCTTTATAATTTCATGTTGAATTTTGTCTTTTAATATTTTATTTATTGAATAAAAAGAATAAAAGAATGTTTACTACCCAAATAAATGGTCTGTGTAATAAATTCTATAATAATTTAAGGAAAATAGTGAACTACGATTATTCAACTGGTCTTTAAAGTTGCCAGAAACTTAGTTCCATATTTTTCGTTCTTCCATATAAACCAATAGAATTGAACAGGGAGTTGATAAAATGGTGAACTTTAATCTGTGGGTGTTAAATGTAACAAGAAAATCAATATATTTTCAAAGTTTTACTACAAATATAAGTAAAACACATTCGAAACCAACTCGGCGTGCATTTCCATGCAAACTTCAACTCAACAACCGTTTTCATGAATTTTCCAACTCGACCCAATAATTTACACAATTGTACATTCTTCGAACGCGCCCCATGTAGAACAGCTGTTGTTTATTTTGATTTAAAACTCAAATTGGATTTTTAACTACAATGTAAAGATGTTAGCCCGAAATTTCTTTAACCAGTGAGTTTGTAAATTAACAAATTTTGTTTGCGATATGCATTCAGTTTTTCTATTTTCAAGTGCACATTTGCCTTTTATATTTTGTGTGTGACAGAAGATTTTGAAATTTTGACATCAATGATTTGACAAATAATGTAGGGACACCAACTTTAAGAAGAAAAATTAAAAGTGAATATAGCGTTTTATTGGTACTAGAATACTATGTTAGGGATAGATTACCAATAAAACGCGGCTATTGAATAAACTTAACAATATATTTTGGAAATAGTTTGAAATTGGTCACGAGGTGAGAATATTTACGGTCTCATAAAGGTAAGGTATGTCGTCTCGTCAAATCGAGAGTAGACGAGATGATACTACTTTAGAAGTACTCGAAACAAAACTTATACATTATGGTCCAAAATGTTTTAAAAAGTCTCCTCGGATCTCGTTTCTTCGCCTGACTTAAATTCTGTTACTGGCCGGGCCCATTAAAACATGCAATTTATAATATTGATCAATTTTTGCCTTAATACCTACGAGTATATGTCATCTGAACTTAATTTTATGCATCTATAAAAAATCTATCTTACTAGAAAAATCAGACAGTTAGGATACCTAGTGCTATGGTGTTTTACGATGCAAAGTAAAAGATGTACAATGTACATATGTAGGTGGAAATAGGCAACAGTTATTCGAGTATCCAAAATAAACAGTGGTGGTTTAATACGTATGAACGTTTGAAGGTATAAAACTACGAATGTATGTAGCTTTAATTCGGTTGTTTTGCGGACCAAGTTTTATGTTAAGAGAATAGCTTAATAAACTTTATTAGTTTCTTAGGTTAGGAACAAAGTTAATTGAAACAAACAACATAATTGACTTTTATGAGGATCATTCTATGTAGGTACCTAAATATTCTATGATAAAATAATACATATATATAATATTACATAATGTAAGAGAAGGTAATAGATTTTAAGTAGTATTTAGTCTTGGTAGACAAAAACAAATTGTAATGTCCACTTGCCGATTTCCGAAAAAATTTAAAAACGGAAATGAAAATTCAATTAATCTTGATCTGAATTTTAACCAAATTAAATTTGCAGATTAGTCAACTGAAAATCAAAAGAACATTTTCAAAATCATCTGTCAAATCTTCTATATATATAAAACAAAGACGGGTTTGTTACAACACTTATAACTCAAGATCTGCTGAACCAATTTCCATAGTTATTGATTCGTTGGTTTTGTCTCCACCCCGAATAGCAGAATACATTTTAAAAACAATGAAAATTAACACACAATGGCTCATTTTTGTCTCTGCACTATTGAACATTGATGAATGGTGTCGAATTTCGACACATATTTTAAACCGCCGCCGCCGTGTTTTTGAACTAATTGACTGACAGTTAATGGTCACAGTTGACATTAAACATCAATATTTATTATTATCAGGTCTGTTCCAAGTGTGTGAAATTCGCCGAAAATCACCGAAAAACTGCGAAAAGCTGTTCCAAGTTACACATTTTTCGTAGTTTTTCACAGAAGAGAGAGCTCTTGAGAGAGCAAAAAATTTCCCCACCCTGTGAATTTCAGCCACAAAAATTTCTGTGCACAAAAAATTGAAGACTGTCAAATTCAAAAAAAAAGCATTTGACATTTTAGTTCTGCCGTTAAAATAAACGAATTTTTTAAAATTGAATTTTAAATTCTAATTTTCATTATGGAAAACACCAGTATTGAGTTCCAAATCGACTCGTCAGACTCTCTTGAGCACTCTATGAGTAACAATTTTAACAAATCCATTTTTTAATTAATTTTAAACAATTAGAAACTTTTCACGCGCTTTCGAATCAAATTTTTTGAAATGAATTTTTGTTGACATTGTTTGACGTTTCGTAGAGTCTGTGATTTTCTGTGAAATGTCGTTCCACTTCGTTGTGTATAGTTTCTCTCACGCTGAGAGAATTTTACTCCCACTTCTTAAAAAAATATGTGCTGATTTCTGTGCACAAAACACTTGGAACAGACCTATCGATAAGAAAATACAAAAAGTGTCCTCCTGGAAGTATGATCAAGACAAACGGTTACAACTTTTCAAATCTAAATTTCTTTATTGAAATAATTTAGACTTGCCAAATAGCACTTTTTACAAAACATTTATAACATTGAAGATTGAAGTTTAGAATGGTGGAATTGAATTTTTGACAAAACGGCCACAGTACATATCTCCATCGTTTCTCTAAAGAGTTGGTAACATTTTTGAGATTGTATTAGGTAATATCTAGATCTACTGAACCGATTTTTAAAATTCTTTTACCAATAGAAAGCTTGCTATATATTTGTGATAAATTGGATATGCAGAGAAGCAGAAAATAGTGCCTCAAGATTGTGTTTAAGAGAAAAACAAGTGAAACATAGTGAACAAAATATAAGGTCCATTTATAGGTTTTTATGCTGGATTGGAGCTGGTATTTTCATGCCATCTATTCTGTAAAGGCTTTTTGAATCTTAAAATCTAATCATATAAGTTGCTATTGTTCATCTTTTATTTTGCAAACAAAAAATTAATGGCGTTTCCAGAATTTCAAAATTCATTAATCGAATTGAGATTAAAAATTGCGCTAATTGGTTAAGTTATGAATGCCAAAATTTTATTAGAACCTGTATATGAAGATTTAAAGTAATTTCTTTCACACAATTTGAAAAACAGGGCAGAACAACGTCTGCGGGGTCAGCTAGTAAGTTACTATATAATTTAAAATTATTAAACTTACACATTTAATTACATATACATATTTTGAAGCTAAGGTTTGAATTATCTTGCGTGTGTTGGCAAAATTATTCCATTTTCTCATAGAGCATTTTACTGAGCAACCGTGATTTTTACCTCAAACATTATTTGAAGGGTAAACCGAAAATAATGTTATGTAAATGAAATTTGAAATAAATATTAAATTTATTAAAAGAAATTAAAATACAAAAAAAGTCTTCTCTCGAAAAATATCTTGAATGGGAATTGTTTGAACAGCTACTGGAAACAACTTTCTAAAAAGAAAATTGTTTAGTGTTCGATTTTGTGCTTTTTCGTGAGAACATAAAATGTCAGAATAATTTATCTGCTTAATACGGCTAAGGAATATTTTCCTGGAAATAACCATAACCTTTATTAAAATTTATCATCTTTATTTTGTTTCTTGATTAATAAAATTAATTAATTTTTTGTTTTTTTTTTCTTATCGAATAAAATGCAATAAATTTATGCAAAAAAACATAATTATTTAATCAATTTCGCCCACGAATTCTTTTTCATTTCGAATATTTATTTCCACGAATATAAAACATTTGTTCGAAAATCGGGAAAATATATTCCAAATACATGGAAGGGATTTCTCTTAATATAATTTTACATAAAACATAACCATTTAATAATATTCATTGATGCTGCATTAATTAGTAAAGTGAACGATTTCCAGGTAACCATCTTGTTATTTGGAAATCAGAATCAAATACTCGATGAACCATCATCATCAACCTCCACACATTTTCCATAATGTAAAGGGTTCAGTGAGTTGTCAGTGGTTATTCAAGGGAACTTATACATTTTTGAAGTTGGAAACACAGCATTTTTTATAATTTCTGTTTCGTAGCCGTATCTTGTTAAATGCACAAAAAATTGATCGAAAGACATCACCGAAATAAGTGCTGGACTTACATATATTGAATGTCTGATTGTAGGAATTTTCGCAAACTCGTGCAATGAGCAGCACTTAAAAATAATACATTTACCCTCAACATGTGGCAACTTCTATAGAAAATAGTGGTTTTAATATTTAAATGTTTTAAAAATCAATTCAACGAATTTTATCAAAATCCATGTCGATTCGAAGTAGGAAGAACGAATTTTTCGAGAAGTACCTACTCTTCCGAATTTTGTATACAAAGTCTTGCAATTGCTTAAAAATCCAATTTATCGACAAGCTTTTTAATACTTTAAATTTATTATCTTACATTGGTAACCATCAGTTTTAAAGTTATTTACTTAAGTTAAAATGCTGCTCAGATCTTAGCTACCAATAAGAACCTTAAGCCAGTTCTATCAATGCTAATTTCGTAATTCAAGTCGGCTAATATCGTTTCTACCATCAGCGTGTGCCATTTGTTGAAGAGTTAGTTATGCGTGTATGATGGGTTGGATTTGATGTCTTTTAGGTCGTCTTTGATGTTTCTGTCCTTAAATTGACAGGATAAAGTTGAAAGAAAAATTACTATCTTGATTTAATATCAATTGAAAAGCTCAGAATTTCAGGAATGGACGAATTTATGTCACTTCCTAGTATAAATATGTAACGGGTGATTTTATAGCTGGTTTGGTTTTGGCAACACTGGTTTTGACAGCGGACGTGTGTTTAGTACCTTGTGTCACTGTCAATCAGCTTCAGTTTGGTTTGCAATTTAACCATGGATCGTCTTACAAATGAACAACGCTTTCAAATTATTGAATTTTATACTATCAAAATTCGTGCTCGGTTCGAAATGTTCATCGCGCGCTGCTTCCATTTTATGGTCGGCATTCTCGACCTTCTGAGCAGTCTATTCGGAAGATTGTGACCAAATTTCGCACCAAATTTACTATGTTGGACATTAAACCACCAACACGTTTACGTACTGTGCGTAGTGAAGAAAATATTGCGGCCGTATCAGCTAGTGTGACAGAAGACCGCGAAATGTCGATTCGGCGCCGTTCCCAGCAGTTAGGCCTTTGTTACAGCACTACGTGGAAAATTTTGCGGAAGGATTTGGGCGTAAAGCCTTTTAAGATACAGCTGGTGCAAGAACTAAAGCCAGCCGACCTACCACAACGCCGAATTTTTGGTGAATGGGCTCTTGGAAAGCTGGCCGAGGATCCGCTTTTTTATCGAAAAATTGTGTTCAGCGATGAGGCTCATTTTTGGTTGAATGGGTACGTAAATAAGCAAAATTGCCGCATTTGGAGTGAAGATCAGCCAGAAACATTGCAACAGCTACCAATGCATCCCGAAAAAGCCACTGTTTGGTGCGGTTTATGGGCCGGCGGCGGCATTATTGGGCCATATTTCTTCAAAGATGATGCGAATCGCAGCGTTACTGTCAATGGTGAACGCTACCGAGCGATGATAACAAACTTTTTTTTGCCCGAAATGGAAGTTCTTGACTTGCATGATATGTGGTTTCAACAAGACGGTGCCACATGCCACACAGCACGCGAAACAATGGCGCAATTGCGAGGCGAGTTTGGTGAACAGTTAATTTCACGTTTCGGGCCGGTCAATTGGCCGCCTAGATCATGCGATTTGACACCATTAGACTATTTTTTGTGGGGGTATGTCAAGGCTAATGTCTATAGGGACAAGCCCGCTTCGATTGACGCACTGGAAGCCAACATCCATGCATTCATTCGTGAGATACCGGCCGATATGTGTGAAAGAGTATGCCAAAATTGGACTCAGCGGATGGGCTACCTGAGACGCTGCCGCGGTCAACATTTGCATGAAATTATCTTTAAACATTAAATTGCAAGGTTCAAACTATCGATTCAAATAAATATTTCATTCATTTTTTCGAATTGTTTGTGTTTTTTTTTGTTTAAGTTCTAAACCTCTTAAAAAATCACCCATTAGTTTGAAAAAATGGTTCTTGAAACCTAATAAATCATTTATAAATTCCAGGGAATACTATTCTAAAACCCAGAACGATCTAGGACAATCTATCAAGTACATTACCGACAACTTAAAAAAAAAAAAACAATATCATACAATATCTGAGCAAGAGAAGAATTAGCTGAAATAGAAATATCTGGTTTTTCAACAGGGACGCTACAAAAGTAGAGCGACAGGGACAGCAAACGACACCATATTTCTTGCCGCTCTTTTGAGATTTTTCTTCAGTATGGTTTGCCATTTCATGATGGAAAGATATAAGAGCCAACAACCAGTCGAAATTATTAAAATTTACTACCGAAATTCGGAGTCAGTGGCCTCAACGTTAAGAGCGCTACGTCCAATTTATTTCGTCTTAGCAGATCAACAATTGAGCGTCTAGTGGAAACATTTTAATCCACAGGCACATTACAAAATGTTCCCGTCCCTTGCCAGTGAGACAAAGAAGTGCCCGTAGTGTCGAGAATATTGCTGCCGCTGAGGTTTCAGTTGCAGAAATCCCAAATGTGTCTCTCACACGTCGTTCTCAAGCGTTGGGCATCTCTGTGACGTCGTTTTGGCGACTTTTACGAAAAGATCTTGGCCTACATCCTTACAAGTTTAAATTGACGCAAGAACTGAAGCCGCTTGGCCACCAGAAGCGTCGTCGTATGTTCGTGAATTGGGCTGAGCAACAGTTTGAAAATGATTCGGATTTTCATCGAAAAATCATCTTCAGCGATGAGGCTCATTTCTGGCTGAATGGCTTCGTCAGTAAGCAAAATGTGCGGTATTGGTCAGGCATCACCAATCCACAAGTATACTCCATGAGTCATCATTGCATCACGAAAAAATTACGGTTTGGTGTGGTTTATGGGCCGGTGGCGTCATTGGGCCGTACTTCTTCCGTGATTATCAAGACCGGCACATGACTGTGAATGGTGATCGCTACCGTTCAATGATAACCTACTATTTTTGTCCCCAATTGGATGATATGGACTTGGAGGATATGTGGTTCCAACAGGACCAATTTCCAACTTTTTAAAATATCAGAGCAAGAGAAGAATTAGTTGAAATACAAATAAATTTGGTAATGGAATTATTGATAAGAAATGAACTTTGTAGCAATATTAAATGGAAAAAATTTATAGCAGTTTAAAAAGATAGATTTTTTTAAAAACCGGTGAAAAAAGAATGTGCTCCTACATTTTCACACTAGGCACTTGTCAGTAAATGATTTTGTGAACATTTTAAATTATCTGTCTGTGTATAAAAGTCCATTATCGATACAGAAACAACACTCGCAATATTAAAACTACAACTTTTACGACTTGAGCCTCGACTTCTTCTGTCCTCAAGTCTAGGATAAACGTGAAATTTACAAATTTACCGCAGCTCTATCACTTTACTTTTCGAATGCCAAACTTTAGTGATCAAATAATTTTTTTTGGCAGTGGTGTCTTTTTCTTAAGATTATTATTAGCAATCAAAGTCATAAGATACTCAACACTTCAGAACTCCCTCCCTAAGTAATTTAGAAATATGTATTGACCAATATTTGGCTGGTAAAATAAAACCTCAAGTATTGACCCAAGACTTGAAGCTGTTCAACA
The DNA here is from genome assembly GCA_905146935.1 of Scaeva pyrastri. Classification (NCBI taxonomy): domain Eukaryota; kingdom Metazoa; phylum Arthropoda; class Insecta; order Diptera; family Syrphidae; genus Scaeva; species Scaeva pyrastri. The sequence continues at coordinate 134,490,500 of LR989927.1, forward strand.
ATTTCTTATTTTTGTATTGATATCTATTGATTTCTATAAAGTCTTGATTATATTCAAATGCTTGAAAATTCAAATCACATTGTTAAAGATTTTCGAAATCCATATAATCGTCAATACTTGAACCTTGATTTTAATTTTCGACATTATAATTTACACTTTCACAAAAAGAAATTTCAAAAATAACTTCGTAGTTCTCTGGGGAAAAAATGTCTCTCTTTAACAAGGCAAAGGCATTAAATTATGTTATTTCAATTTGAATCTTTGGCAAAAGAAAAGAACAAACTTTATTCATATTAACAGTGCATTTATTTGACAGGCAATTTTCGTTATCCTTAAAATCCTGTTTGACAACAAAAGAATTTACATATTCTTTTCCACTGGTACGTCATAACTTATTCCATAAGTATACACACACTACATGCATACAAATGCCAATAAACGTATACTTGTACTCATACTACCAAAAATAAATAATATGTTGTAATCAATATACAAATTCAGAGGAGCACTTGTCTATCTTCCTGCCACTGAATCCCGAATCCGTATCCCGATCTGCCATAGACGATAACAAAAACCTGGTGTTCGTCTTATGCGTTGCCTTGATAAGAAAATGCCTGTGAATTACGATGGCGCGGCGGAGGCGGTGGGCGACAACGACGACGACGGCACAACACACAGATTTACTTTTATGATGTGATGAACATGGCAATGCCGGGGATTATATACGGGAGTATTTATTTAAATCCAACTGTTTCAGATACAACTTTGGGTATAGAATAATAATATAATTTTATGTTGTATTTATATATGTTACCTACATAAGTCACATTTTCTGACTTGTAAAACAAGGATATATGTAGTATGTTTTTTAATTAAAATAAAAGTTACGTTACACATTGTGTTGTTTGAATTTTAATCCTTATCAAACAATCATCTCTAATTAAAACAAAAGCAACATAAAAACTCGTATGATTCAATTCCAGTTGCAATGTCAACGAAATAAAAAAAAATGCCAAGAACAGTTTAGAGAAAAAAGTTTGACATTAAGTTAAAAGCTTTAAGTTAAGGGTTAACCTATAATCTTAAGCTACCTACGTAGGTACTAATCCAAGGTTTCAACTTGTAGATGTAGATGCAACATGGCCATAAATTAGAAAAATACAGGGAAGGTCAAAAGTCCAAAACTTTTGAACTTATAAGTGTTTATAGAAAAATTCTTTTTCACTCCTGGTGAAGTATTGGGTGATTTTTTAAGAGGTTTATGCAAATGTTGACCGCGGCTGCGTCTCAGGTAGCCCATCCGCTGAGTCCAATTTTGGCATACTCTTTCACACATATCGGCTGGTATCTCACGAATGAACGCATGGATGTTGGCTTCCAGTGCGTCAATCGAAGTGGGCTTGTCCCTATAGACATTAGCCTTGACATACCCCCACAAAAAATAGTCTAATGGTGTCAAATCGCACGATCTAGGCGGCCAATTGACCGGCCCGAAACATGAAATTAACTGTTCACCAAACTCGCCTCGCAATTGCGCCATTGTTTCGCGTGCTGTGTGGCATGTGGCACCGTCTTGTTGAAACCACATATCATGGAAGTCAAGAACTTCCATTTCGGGCAAAAAAAAGTTTGTTATCATCGCTCGGTAGCGTTCACCATTGACAGTAACGCTGCGATTCGCATCATCTTTGAAGAAATATGGCCCAATAATGCCGCCGCCGGCCAATTAACCGCACCAAACAGTGGCTTTTTCGGGATGCATTGGTAGCTGTTGCAATGCTTCTGGCTGATCTTCACTCCAAATGCGGCAATTTTGCTTATTTACGTACCCATTCAACCAAAAATGAGCCTCATCGCTGAACACAATTTTTCGATAAGCAGCGCGCGATGAACATTTCGAACCGAGCACGAATTTTAATAGTAAAATTCAATAATTTGAAAGCGTTGTTTATTTGTAAGACGATCCATGGTTAAATTGCAAACCAAACTGAAGCTGTTTGACAGTGACACAAGGTACTAAACACACGTCAGCTGTCAAAACCAGTGTTGCCAAAACCAAACCAGCTAAAAAATCACCCGTTATAAAAATGTCATTGTTTCTGACCTTTTAGAGATTTCTTAACATCATACTCGTAAGTATAAAGAGTCATTTCAATTTTATCAAATAGTACGTTAGAGTGCTGAGGCAAGTTCTTATAGGGACGACTGTCATTTTGAAGTAACAAACCCACCCGACTTTCAAACTCCTCTTGTCTCTGAACCAATTAAGTCACAAGCTTAAAATTTCCAAAACAATCTCTCATTCTTCCTGCTATAATCTCAAAATCATTTCAAATCAACTCGCAAATTGTCTCCTCGACTCATTTACCAGAAATTTCCGAGTCAAATATCCTTCCCTATTTCAACTTGAGCTTTCGATTTCAAGTCTGAATGTATGTACGTAAAAGGGGTAAATGGGGATTTAAAAATAAATAGGTATGCCTTATTTTCCACATAATTAATAAGAGTACAAGGACAAAAATATGAAAAATGGCAATCTGGCGCAACGCTCTTGAATATGTATTTCATTTACACATTTATTATGAATTCATTTTTGTTAGCTCATGATTATTTATCAAGTTTTTTTTTCACCCATTTCATCAATGTTAAACATTCTACAATTTATGTGTATTCAAAAGTTAAACGTTTCCAACTCCCGCCGATGATGCCGCAGCCAGCGGGCACCGAACGTCCCACCCGTCGAATGATTAACCCTCAAAAAGTTCGTTTCAGGGAATTCTTTAATTAAAGACACCGCCGCGCCGCGCCGCCGCCGTGTAGGGCTGCCGGAGTATTTACTTTAATTGCCTTAAATTTGTTTTTGTCTAGAGCTATTTTTACACTTGGAGCTCTACAGGGAAAGTATTTGCTTCAGGGAAACCGCAGGTTTCTTTTCATATTTTCCAGGAAAATTGCAACAAAAATTTCACTAAGATGAGCAGACGGAGACAATTAAAATTATTAGACAAGAAAAATGTGCTTTGGGTTTTAGCATGAAAAATGGGTTCCCATAGAAAAGGGAATGGAAATCCCAATTAAAATCTTCCATTCATAGATTTTTTTTGTAACCAATCTCGTTCTCCGATCCGTATGGGAAAGTAAGAGCAACTGAGACGTGTTCCTTATTTTACTGACAATAGCATCACGTATTCATCGCGGAGGTATCAATGAATAGTAGTTGTTTAACATTCTGGCTGAACGTTCCAATTAAAGATTATATTGCAACTAAGAAATAATTCCTGTGAATGAAATGGGGAGTACAGACAGGTATGGAAATATTGTTTTCTTCGCCATTCCTATGTATAAGTACTTGCAAAACTACTATAGCATCGTAGATTGTCATTGCGTTGTAAATTTAGCTTTCAAGGTTGCAGGTGCGGAACTAAGAAGTTTTTTCAGGGAGACATTAGAAGGTAAACGATGTCAAACTTTCTCAGTAAGTCGCTGACATGAAACAGAATTATTGTGTTTCGAAGGAAAGTATAGAAGCACTAGCTGACCTGACAAACGTTGCCGTTGTTGTACCTTTTTCATTTAAATCAAATCTTACAAAAATTCAATGAAATAAGATAAGTGGGTACACGCCTACGTGCACCATTTATACGGAAGTATTGCAACTTCTTATTCTTATTTAGCAGGAGTTGCATTATTTTGTTATATTAATGAAGAAAATGAACATATCTGTGTAAGTTTAAAGTAAGTTTAGTTTTCAAAAACGTTGAGGGAAAAAGTTTTTGAACAAATTTTAACTAGAATATTTTTTTTCTAATTCTTTCTTTAGTTCGTTTAGCTTTGACCATTCTAAAAAAATATACGTATTTTTTTAAATTTGACCGAGTAGACGTTTTTTTTTTATTGACGCCATAAGAATAATAATTTATATTGTACCAGTTATCCGCAATATTTATCATATATACTAAAAAATGGTGTTTCGAAATATTTCGATACTTTTTTTTTATTTTTCCTGGTTTGTCAATATCTTACGAAACAATTTATTTCACAGTTCTTGTAATTAAAGTAATTTCTATATTATCTAAATTTAAAGAATAAAATGCTGAGGTGTCAAGCAGAATAACTGCCTAAAGTGCCATCTGTTGAATGGTAATTAATACAACCAACAATTGACGTCCACAATTCTCTGTGTTCGCAACACTGAATTAACTACATCAACTGTAAAGTTATACGTTTAAACGTCAAAATCGAAGTTATACCTATGAGTTCAGGAACATCACACGGTATTTTTAAACGTTCACTATTTATTAAACGTCACCGTGTCGTTCAACAACTTTTTTCTTGAATGTAAGTCTACATTCTCCCATTCTAACTTACCCTTCTATGACAGCTGTCAAATAATTTCTTAATTTCAGAGTTTTGAATAGTTATTATACACTACATAGTTGAAAAATGACATACATATAATGAACAATAGGTTATTGTGAATAATTTCTTTTTATGTATTCAAACCGCCAGAGACAAAAAAAAAAGAGACAGAAAGTTACGATAAAATAAGTGAACTGGCCTAACTGGGATTTGACATACTTCTCTTTCTCTACACATGTTGTGCTTGTGCATAACTGTCAACGTAAAATTTTCAGATCATTCATGACAACGAACACACAACACTCCCTCTCCTTCCCATAGGATCCGCACTTGGTTTATTTTCATTAAAACCTCCATTGAGAATAACAAATAATGGGATATGAGTTTTGTTCGTTTCGTATTCGTTGAGTTGAGACACCATAGATAGAACTGTCTCTGCAATCTTATGGAACTGTCATGAAGACACGAGACATTTGTCTTTCCTATCATTCCTCTTACCTCACTTTTATTTATGGTTATGGTTTTGTGGAATGTGAGTTTTCGTTAAAGCGCAGCAGCTAAGGAAAAACGGATGTGATGTCTTGAGTATAAGAAACATGAACATCTTCCTGAATATAGGTTAAAGGGAGGAGGTTCTTATCCCCCACATATACACATACATTTTAGTTATTTCTTGCTATTATATCAGGATAAGGAAAAGAGTGTTGGAAAGGAAAACTTTATATACAAATATTTTGGAAGATGTCAGTTGTTAAACTGTATGAAATCAAAATATGATAAATGTCAAGTAATGAAGCGATTTACGAGTATTTAACCAGGAAGCTATTAGTTTGCGATAAATGAAGTCCGAACGATTTTTAATTATAACGAATCATTTTTAAAATAGGGGTTGGTTTGGTACTGCTGTTTTAAATTTTTTAATTCTGAAGCACAATGTTTGAACCGTTAAAAGAACTTTAACAAAAATAATATTTGTTGTTATGAATAAATTTATACCTACTTTAGAACAAAATATTCCATTTTGAGGAAAACAAAAAGGAAAAAGTGAGAATTAAACGTATTTCTGCAACATTATTTTAGCCAAAGTGTAATTAAGATTTTCTTTACTCTATTCAATTTCGTAACGTTTTTTTCTGCAACTTAAATTGTTTTTTTAATGCAACTTAATATTTAGTAACACCATCAACTGTAAGAGTTGAATTGCATCAAGCAATTACTTTTGTAGTCCAGTCTAGCACAACAATACACGATGCAAGTTTGTCCTTGAACTGTAAATGAGTTTATTCCTTCTTTCCTTTTCCTTCAAAGTATATTTAAATATATTTTTATATGTGTGTATAAATTTTCATCCAAAACAAAAGTTGCTTGACACAACTTAAATATTTTAAAAGTTATTGTTTGTAAGTGAAATCTGTTTTAGTTACAGACACCAGGGGGAAATGTTGTGAAAATATGAATTCATTCAGTTTTAAAATAAATTTCGAGTCCATTTTTTTTGAGTGACTGAAATGTCAATTTTACGATTCTAAAATAAATTTACTTGGTGGTTAGCTGCTTTTAAGGAAACTACATAATATTTATGAAAAGAAAGTATGTTGGTAAGGTATGTAGTAATGAAACTTATTTCAACATCAATATTTATCAAGGAAAATTTGCGATGAAACTCCTTTGCGAATACTCTGCATTATTCTGTCGTTCTGTCTTTGACTTAATTCAATTTTTGGACAAATTGATACAAAATTTGCCAATTGCTGACAATCTATAGTCAGTTTTGATAAAACTTTCTATTTTGAGTGTAAAATACGATCTAATGAACAAAAGGAATTAGTTTTTCTGCTCGACTTTATTATTGCAGTCTTAGAATATTTTAAATTCAAAATCAAAATTTTATCTATTGACTTGAATTTATGGCTGAATTTTTTTTTGTAACCTTTCGTAGTCTTTTGATGTGTTTTTATTTATTTTTAACCTTTTAATTCTGTGTATTTCTTTTGGTGATTGAAAAATATGTAAACACTTCACTTGAGAAGGGTAAAAATAAATTAAAATAAGTTTTCAAAGGTTGAGGTTACCTATATGTTAGATTTCAAGGGATCAGATGAAAAACCTTTCGTACTCTCCAAGAGGTTTAAATCAACAGAAAAAGAGCAAATCTCTAGAGGGACAAATCACTCTACATTTAAACGTGTCTATCATATGAAGGAGCAAATAATCCCATCTTAACTATTGTGAGAACCATGTACTTGTCGCAATCAAGAAATGCAAACAAATGCAAAGACCATAATCACTTCAAATCAAAGGAAAGGAAGCCTTTAAAAATTTCAATCATTTGATTGTAGTCTTGGGAAAAAAGATTACAATCTTTTAAATGGAAAACAACATTCCTGGTCCAAAGTTAATTCAATGAATGCAATCTTTCAATTAAAGTTATTATTAGAATTACATTCGCAAAAGATTGCATTCGTTGTTGCTCCGTTTAAGAGCAGCTAGTTTTAGTTTCAGTACATACATCAGAACTCAAAATATGAAGGAAACTTATGAATAATTAATAAGTATAACAAGAACATATTTATTCTTTCGAGATTAGAATATTCAAAGTTGAAGATCAGCCAAAAATCATATTTTAAAAGCTATTTTGACATAAAATATAGGTTCCTAGATCTGACACAAAATATCGGTCGTTCCAGGTAACGAATTGACTATAATGTATTTAAATAAACAATATGATTTATTTTATTCAAAAATCACTTTTTTTAACAGTAAATTATAAACAAAGTTTGTGGTATATTAAAAAAAAAAAAACAGACTAAAAATAGTTTCCATGGTCATCTAATCCTTGACCTTCCCCAAAAGTAAGCCCACAAGTTATTTCGTCACTTGTGAAATCATGTGTTTTAGCTTTTTACTTTTTTATAATTCAACTCCAAAACAAACTCCAACCCAATTATGGACTTGCCACAAATTTAACGTTATGTTTAGTCTCATTATAATAAAAAAAGGTAAGTATGTGGCTAATTATTACTTGACAATTCGTTCTGCCGACACGTCGTCGTCACCGGCGCCAAAAACAATGTGTTTTTTTTATTTAAGTCTTTATGATAAAAATGAAATCATTTTGGACATTTTGTGGCGACACACTCATGAACTCTGGGCACCATTAAAATTTGTTATTCTCTTGGGGTAGATTAAGGTGTTTTTGAGGAAGACCACAATGGTCATCACATCAGGAAAGCATTAATGTCTGCGTTATATGTATGTGTCCTGACTCATGAGATGTTTTATTTCATTCTTCATAAACACCTCCACAAAAGCTTTTAAATATAAGGATTTATTGAATAGAATTGTGATGCTTTTTTGTCATTATTATATTACACAAACCTTGTTCTAACAATAACGAATACATAAAATTAAGAATCATCAAATTTGGTGCAGTCGTTCGAAAGTTATGGGCGTATATACATACATTTCGACGAAGATCATTTTTTATTTATGTATATAGAAGATTTTCAAGCTTATTTGCGGCTTCTGTCACTTTACCAATGTGTCATCTGTCACCTTTCATGTTTTGCGAAGCACTTAACTGTCTAATGTCGTTTTCAATTGGCAGCATTCTCAAAGCGTTCAATTGGGCAAAAGTGACAGTTCTAATTCTGAAAAAGAAGAGATTTCTCTTCTGGATTTGAAGTCAGAAGTAAAAACAGAATCACTCACACATTCAAAGATTTTAAATGTCACACTTGACAAGTGTCATATTTTTGAATTAACAAATTGTGCGAATTGTGAAGTGATTGCTTGAAATTAAAACTAAACTATAAAAAAATGCATAATAATATTGACAATATCTTAGGAATTGTTCCTAATTTGTTAGAAACATTGTTGGAGTCGTCTTCCTCATCTTCTTCATCAAGTGATGACGATGCAAGTGATGCAGTTAATTTTCTACTGCAGGAGTTTTCCAAAAAGCCAAGATTGCAAAACTACCAATACAGTCACACCAAACTTCAAATTTTTCAGAATTCACAAAAAGTGTTCAATTGGGATTCTGCTTCTATTTCTCATTCCGGATTGCCAATTGAAAACGACATAAAATTAATGAAGCATTATTTCATGAATTTTACAAAGTCCCATTTATGACTTTTCGATTCGATTCGGCCTCACCTAATGTCAAAATCATTGATTGGTGATTGATATTGCCCCAAGTTCCAAGTTAAACTCAGAATCAGAGAATCTAGTGTTAAGTACATATCCATGAGTGGAAAATGTATTTTCTTGTTTTCTAGGTTTCTAAGTTCTATTTTTGAAGTGTAGTGAAAGTTAAAATAAAGTGAGCCCAGAAACAAGGATAATCTCACATTGGAACAATTGGTGAATTTGTCATTTGGTCGATAAACTTGCCTAAATTTAGAATGGAATAGGCGGGCTATCCGTTCCGTTCCGTAATTGGTTCACATGTATGTAGCTCCAAACATCATAAATTATCAGTTAACCATCATGCCTCGACACAAAAGCCTTAGAATTGTCACATGTCAAGATTGGTATCTTTTTGTGTTTAATTTGTCAATAATCCGGTGTATTGTTATTATTGTTCTATGGTTCCAAAAGTATATTTGACAATTACAACGTAATCAGATTTTTGTCAGTATCTAAACACAACACTGTTCAAAATGTTGAGTTCATTCGAAAAGACATTGTTATGCTAATGTTGGTCAAAGCTAAACCAAATCACTTGTACTATAAAATTGCAATTAGAAATAGAAATTTAAATTTCCCCGAAGCCAAATTTTCATAATCTAACAGCAATAATACATAGGTAGGTATGTACGAATAAACTGGGACCATTTATTAGCAACCCTTATCCTGCGATTGTGCATTTAGTGAAAATGCCAAATATACAAAAACTTTTGCTGATATTCATCTCTCTTGAATGAACAATAAAAAAAAAAAAATATGCCCCATAGCTCATTGTTATTTAGATTGAATGATATACATACATATGAAAGTATGAGGTTGTATTTGTATATGTATGTATGTATATAAGGTAGGATGCATGACCGAGATTGCTTTTATATCGCAGCATCCATGAAAATCCTGCCGATATCCACATCAGGATGTGCATTTGTTGGTTAGATTAGGATTCAAATTTTGCACTCCCAATAGTTGGATGGAATCACAATATGCTAATTTCCATTTTGTTCTTACACAATATACTCTAGATAACTTTGTTAGGTTAGGTTTGATGATTTGCAAAACCACAAAAATTTGTTCAATTTGCAAAAATACGTATGTATACTTATGTGTATAAAGATAGAAATGCAAACACGTACATACATATACAAAACATATGTGGTTGAATCCGTTGAACATTTGCGAATATGTATATTGCTTAAAATGCATAAAAATTCAAAGGATTTTTCGAATAAATTTTGGAAAAACAAAATCTTAGAATAAATCTTCCACGTTTTACGGCAGTTTTTTTTTTGAAATTATTTATTTGCTGGGATTTGTTATCAGTTAAAAAGGAATTAAAATTATTGGAACAGAGTCTACATTATTTTCAACATGAATTTTCAAAAAAAAAATATGACTTAAGTCTTCAAAGAAGCTTATTCTTAAAGATAACTATTCGATACAAAGTTATAGTCTATCACATGCCTTGGTTTATATCAAGCAGTCGATTAGTTAATACAAACTTTTCACTCGTTGTTCTCGAATCAACTATTTTCCAAATCACTTAAATGTTGCAAAAGTAATCCAGAATATGTTTAGTTAAGTACCTACACTTTCTATTAGAACAAAATACGAGTAACTTTATTGAGGGTTTCCAAAAAGTTTTAAATAGCCTGTTTAGCTTTTTAGGCAGTTGTCTCTTTTATATTTTTCACGTCTTTTCACATTTAACAAGTAAGATAACGCCATTACGAAAAATTGATATTGTTGCGAGCATACGTTCGTACGTTCGAGATATCGGCTTTTTGTCGACTATATCTCAAGAACAAGTAGAAATATGGACTGCAAATAATTTTTATCATAACTTCAAAAGATGTAGAAAGGACTTTCAAAAATACTAAACTAATAATAGCCGTGTTTTATTGATAAATCAATCCCTAACATAGTATTACGAATTTTGATTTTTGACGATATTTGACTTCTCAAAGTTGGTATCTCTTCATATTATTTGTCAAATTATTGATGTCAAAATTTCAAAATCTTCTGCCACGGATAAAAAATAAGAAAATTGAATATATATCGCAAACAAAAGTTGTAAATGTACAAACTCACTGGTTAAAGAAATTTTGGGCAACATTTTAGTTAATTATTCAATATGAGTTTGAAAACAAAAAAAAACAACAGCTGTTCTACATGTGGGTGGATTCGAAAAATGTATAATGTAAATTGTTGGGTCGAGTTGCAAAATACATGAAAATGCTAGTTGAGTTGAAATTTGCATGGAAATGCACACCGAGTTGGTTTAGAATTTTTCTTACTTATATTTGCAGTAAAACTTTGAAAAACATATATTGATTTTGTTGTTAGATTTATCGCCAATAGCTTAAAGTTGACTACCTTAGCAACTCACTGTTCAATTTCATTGGCTTATATGGAAGAGCGAAAACTATAGAACTAAGTTTCTGGCAACTTTAAAGACCAGGTGAAAAATTGTGCTTCACTATTTTGTTTAAATTATTGGTAAATTTATTTTAAAGACCATTTATTTATATATTAAACATTCTTTTATTCTTTTTAGTCAATAATTAAGATATTAGAAGACAAAAGTCAACACGAAGTTTTGAAGAAGTAAAAATTTCGAGAAGTTACTTTAAGTTGTCTGTAGAGACTTAAATACCAACTTATTCTACTCAATAAAAACAAGCATGTTTCAATAATGTTTCCATAATATGTTATGGTTGAATACACTAACCCTAAAGGAAATTATTTTACCTTATAGGAATTGATCCTGTATATGTATATCTTACTAATTTTGTGAAGAAATGATTTTAGTAAATTTTCTTACGAAATAATTTGTTTTGATAATTTCAACCAAATTATGTTTGGTTTGGAATTTATGGAACTTTGCACATTTATATATTTCTTTGCATTTCTTGACTGCCTCCTACATTTAACTAAATGAAACTCTATCTTCACTAAAATACTTTTGCAGAATACTAGCTTATTTTTTTTCAGTAATGAGGTGTTGTTGTTTTCCATGTAAAATTTTACTATATAGCTAGCATTTTCACTTACCAATAAAACACGGCTATTGTATACATTTCATTGCTGGAATATTTCAGAATTATTTTGACTACCTACATAAAATGATAACTGCTGAAAATTCTACTAAATTTTGGCACAAAACTTTTGTTTCATGAGTGAATCTTGTATCGCACTTAAGATCTTCGAAGAATTCTTGATTTTTGAAAGGAAACTATTTTTTATTTTTCAATGTTAAACGAATAATTTGATTATTTTCAAAAGCATTCATTTGTTAATTATTCAATAGGACTACTAAACTTCATCACTTCTTCTAGGAATATTGCAAACGCTGATGGAATATTTCCTTGAAAAAAGATTTGAATTTTAAAAATCAACTTGAGAGTCTATTTTTGAAATGGAATTCCTTCAAAAGCTACTTTTCTTGAATGTACCTAATTGAACAATATTAATTCAGCATTCTAAATTCAACACTTTCACTTCGGAACAGTAGATTATTAATAAGAATAATCGTGTCACTAACTGAAATCTCAAAAACATCATCCATGTTGAAATTGTAAACAAAAAATTGTTTTGCCTTGACTCACGTTTAATGAAAATTTATTACCAATTTTTGATAAATAAACCAATTATTTAGTTTACGGCATAAAAAAATCAATTAAAACTGTTCCAAATATAATATTTTATTTACTTTATTCTCACACAAAACAAATATAAAGCACAACAGACGAAATGAAAACCAATCACAAATTACAGACAGATGATTTTGACACTTTTCACAATAATTCTGTTCTACCTAAAAAGCAAGTGTAGAAAATGCTGTTCTAAAGTGTTCCAAACTGTTCGGAACAGCTTCATTGAACAGACTTTAATAATTGTATTTAGATTCAAACATTTTACAGAATTTCGAACATAAAAATTGCAATTAGTGTTTTATATAAAAATGTTCTAATATCCCATAAGAGTGAAGTAGGTACATCTTTTATGTTTTGATTCAAAATTCAGTTCAGGACATCGATAATAAGTTGATATTTTGACTCATAGAAAAACATCGCACTGAGTAGTGTTATTAAGTTGAAATATTCTTTTTCTCAACTATCAATGTTTAAAAAAAAGAAGAAAAATTGCCAATTTTCTTTACTTAAAAAAAAAAAAACAATCAATCCACCAGATAAACCACAACGCAAGTACTATGATACAAAAAATACACACTCTTTGGAAATATCAAAGTAAATCGAAGTGTATGCATGCATGTTTCAAAGCTTTCTAAATTGAAATAAATTGAAAAAAAAAAGAACATTACACAAAAAAGCAATTTATGGCTGCGGTTGACTTTCCAACGATTTTCCTATACAACCATAGGCTTATGAAAAATTCCGCAGCTATACATTATAAATTTCTCAACCACACGATGTTTTGAAGAAACAAAAAAAAAACATTTTAAATGAGAAACAATATTTTATAGACGATACCAGCTTTTTTAAAAATCTATTTTGGTGGAAAACGATTCTGTTAAACGATTTAGCCTTTGTTCCGCTTCATTAGTGGCATTATGTTCAATTTTCAATCAATTGACTTTTGAAAATCCTTTCTATTTCAATTTTCTCTTTAAATTAAAAGAAGTAAGCTTTCACGGTTTCTTACGTTAAAATAAAACTTTATATATGTATGTATATATCGATTGTCTAGATGTTATAAATAAAATAATATAATAAGGATCAATTTAGGTTTTACGGTCAATTATTTTTACAAGAAGATTCAAGGATCAAAGGTTTGAAGCTTTACAATAAATTGAAGTATCTAGTGGGTTGTAGATTTGTATAGGTTAGGTTAGGTTAAGTTGGCTGCTGGAAAGAAGGCCAGCACACTTAGACCATCAATAGTTCATTGTGATACCACATAGATCATAAGATCCTCCTACTTGTTGAAACCATTTGGAGCTTACAATAAAGCGTTTTAGACTGTGAATGGTTATGTCATTTAGATCGCTGGTATCATTGTAATGGGTGATTTTTTAAGAGGTTTAGAACTTAAAAAAAAAAAACAAAAAATTTTAAAAAATGAATGAAATATTTATTTTAATCGATAGTTTGAACCTTGCAATTTAATGTTTAAAGATAATTTCATGCAAATGTTGACCGCGGCTGCGTCTCAGGTAGCCCATCCGCTGAGTCCAATTTTGGCATACTCTTTCACACATATCGGCCGGTATCTCACGAATGAATGCATGGATGTTGGCTTCCAGTGCGCCAATCGAAGCGGGCTTGTCCCTATAGACATTAGCCTTGACATACCCCCACAAAAAATAGTCTAATGGTGTCAAATCGCACGATCTAGGCGGCCAATTGACCGGCCCGAAACGTGAAATTAACTGTTCACCAAACCCACCTCACAATTGCGCCATTGTTTCGCGTGCTGTGTGGCATGTGGCACCGTCTTGTTGAAACCACATATCATGCAAGTCAAGAACTTCCATTTCGGGCAAAAAAAAGTTTGTTATCATCGCTCGGTAGCGTTCACCATTGACAGTAACGCTGCGATTCGCATCATCTTTGAAGAAATATGGCCCAATAATGCCGCCTCGCCGGCCCATAAACCGCACCAAACAGTGGCTTTTTCGGGATGCATTGGTAGCTGTTGCAATGCTTCTGGCTGATCGTCACTCCAAATGCGGCAATTTTGCTTATTTACGTACCCATTCAACCAAAAATGAGCCTCATCGCTGAACACAATTTTTCGATAAAAAAGCGGATCCTCGGTCAGCTTTCCAAGAGCCCATTCACCAAAAATTCGGCGTTGTGGTAGGTCGGCTGGCTTTAGTTCTTGCACCAGCTGTATCTTAAAAGGCTTTACGCCCAAATCCTTCCGCAAAATTTTCCACGTAGTGCTGTAACTGCTGGGAACGGCGCCGAATCGACATTTCGCGGTCTTCTGTCACACTAGCTGATACAGCCGCAATATTTTCTTCACTACGCACAGTACGTAAACGTGTTGGTGGTTTAATGTCCAACAAAGTAAATTTGGTGCGAAATTTGGTCACAATCTTCCGAAAAGACTGCTCAGAAGGTCGAGAATGCCGACCATAAAATGGAAGCAGCGCGCGATGAACATTTCGAACCGAGCACGAATTTTGATAGTAAAATTCAATAATTTGCAAGCGTTGTTCATTTGTAAGACGATCCATGGTTAGATTGCAAACCAAACTGAAGCTGTTTGACAGTGACACAAGGTACTAAACACACGTCAGCCGTCAAAACCAGTGTTGCCAAAACCAAACCAGCTAAAAAATCACCTTTTAGTAGAAGTCACCGAGGTGTAGTTTACATTTTTGTGAAAGTGCAGGACAATAGCAAAGAAGATGAGGAACTGACTTTTCTTGTTCCTCATCCATACATCTTCTATAGAAATCATTTGCTGGGGCTCCAAGTCGTAAGGCATGTCTGCCTTTTAAGCAGTGACCAGATAAGGACACCTATAACGGAGCTAATGTGCCGTCTACCAATCGAGATGAGTTGCTTTGGCCAAACTCCCTCATATGTTTTGGATCCATCGGTGTAGAAGTGGATAGCTTCTCCTGTCCAAGGAATCACTCTATCTCCCAAGAGGATCTAGGGGGAATGGACACGTTGAAGTTTTTATCAAAACGAGGACGGGAGTGGAGGATGATTTAGTCGACTTTGCAAGTTAGTAATCTGAATGAGTTCACAATTTTTGCGTGGCCAATGTCGTTGTCAATTCTGTGAGGAGCCTTTAAGGAGCCTTTACGACGGATTGCTATGTTAGCGGCAGTTTGATTGCTTAAACCAAAATATAAATGAAAAAGTAATTATTTTGCTCTTTTTGTTTTTTTAATTTATATATTTTTTAACGAATATGTACCTATTTACGAGTATATGAATGTAATATATACTTATACATTATATATAAAAATAGATCTGGAGAAAATCGATTATTTGACTTTAAATTCGCAATGCACGTGAACGTCCGCAGACAATCGGGGAATTTAATTACATTAATTTTAATTGAATAAACAAATATGTTGACAAAATATATTGGTACATACATACATACATACGTATATGATATGTGCAATAAATTGAGAAATAAAATCTTTTAATGGTGCATCACATTTCAATTGTGCATGAGTTTTCAGAAAAAAAAAAAAAACAACAACAAACACTTTACACAACTACATATATATTTTCAGTTTCGAGTGGTGTATGTTTGTAGTTGAATAATAATGAAAGTGTTTCATGACAATGAATGTTTTTTATGACAACACAGTGTTCAGTTTGGTGTGTGATTTTAAATTTTATTTGCAAAATGTTCCTTTATCCTTTATTCTTTAAAAAAAAAAAAAATATGACAATGCGTACATGTTCAAATCAGTAAACCTTTAACAAAAAACAACAACACCTTCGATACTGGTGATACTGCCAAAGGTCGTATGTCACTCTTTTGGAAACACGAGAATGAAATCAGTTTAACTTCAGTATTTGTTTTTTTATTTCTGTAATATCACAAAAAACAATAATTTATTGTTAATATTTATTATTTAAATATGCAAAATGAAATATCTGCAAGTTATTTCCCTGAAAATGTTCAGAAAAGGCTTGTATACGAAATTTTGCGCCATTATATTAATAATTATGATGTGTAATATTGTGTACAACAAATTAATTATAAATAAATAATATAGTTATAGCTACTTGATTAATTTTTTTAATTCGGTAATTGCCAATTTTATGGCTTCGGAGTAATTTTTCAAAAGTCATAAATTACATATCATGTCAATTGAAAACAAACATTTAATTTTTGGGTAACTACATTGCTTGAAACGTTATGATGAAATTTTAATTCAACATGAAAAATACGAGACCAAGACGAAACTCATCTTACGAGATTGAGACGAGACGAGACGAACATTTTCGATGTAAACGAGACAAAGAAGAGATTGGCGAACGTCCCGTAGGAGCTTGTCTCTTGGCCAGCCCTAAACGCAAGATCAAAGTTATCATCTTAATATATAAAAATTCAATGTCCGTGTGTATGTCTTAAATGAACTCAAAAACAACTCAACTGATATTCATGAAAGTTGGCATATATATGTAATTTGGTCCAACTTAGATGATAGGATAGTTATTATTTAAATTAACGGTCCCAATAATTAATAATAAATAATAAACTGATCAACAACGTTGATTGTTGTTATTGATCGTAGTTTCCAGAAGTCTAGAACAGATGGCGCCTTAAGCGAATTTCTTTACAGAGTAGCTTACATCTCAATTTATTATTTGACAGTCACAATTATCTGTTAGCTCCAAATGATTTTAAAAGATGGCGATACGTAATGGATTGAGTAAGTATTCAATAGATGGCGCTATGGTACGTTTCATGTAAGCTACAATATAATAGCACAGCTAAAGTACAAGTTAAATTTATTTTGAAGTAAGCTAAATACCCACTCACACAAGAAGGAAGAAGAGTTGATGGTAGACCAAGAAGCACATGGAGGAAAACAGTTGAGGAGGAATCTGCGAGATTGGGAAAGAGCTGGAGGTAGCTGAAATACATCGCTGGAAACCGCACACGATGTAGAGTATGAATAGTTGAGGCCCTATGTCCCGCTAGGGAACACCAACGGACTTCGTAGGTCTGAGGACCTAAATAGTATCTAAGTAAATACAGTGAAATTCAATTGTTCGTACTTTTTCAGTTTTTGGTGCTGGTACACAATTTGCATTGAGCGACGCACGTCTGTCAATTTTTTTCAATAAATATTTTTAAACAGGGTACTGTTGTAGTGTGTAGTTTGATCCAACTTGAAAGATAGGATAGCTAACATCTCAATTTATGATCGCAATATTATTTTATTGCAAATTATTTGTCAATTATTTTATAGTCACAATTATCTGTTAGCTCCAAACGATTTTAACAGATTCAATAGATGGCGCTATGTCAAATGTCCAAACGTTTAATAGATGGCGCTATGACAAACTTCCAAACATTGAATAGATGGCGCTATGTCAAACGTCCAAACGTTTCATATAAGCTAGAATTTAATAGCATAACCACCACATATTACTGAGGCTAAAGAATAGGTTAAATTTATTTTGTAGCAAATCGAAATACAGTGAATTTTACTTTTTCAATTTTTGGTGTTAGTGTTAAGTATTTTTAAATAATTATATTTGAAATATAATTAGAATGAAATTTGGCACAGAGATAGATTATAGACTTAAAAAGCACGTAGCCAATTTTTACCTCGGTAAAATGTATTTTTTAGGATTAAAGATTGACCACGTTTTACATAAAAATTGAAGTAATCTGCGGTTATTGTTTTACATTCAGGGCAACGAAACAGATGTTTTCACCAACTTCGGTTGTCCTGCCGATTTATCCACTTTTTATTAAACTTACGAAATTCACCGAGCCATCTAGAAAAAAAATTATATGGGAAATCAATTAAGCAACAACAATATTTTTGAGTTTCTGCATTAAATTGGGGCAAGACGAAGTTTGTCGGGCCCTCTAGTAAGTTATAAGTTTAAGTATCATTTTATGGCCAAAAATGTATAGGAATAGGATTAAAGCATAGTTCAGTAGAACAATTTAGAGTCAGTCCGTTAATTGAAAGTTATTGATAAATAGTCAGTTTTAGAATACTTTTAAGTTTTAATAAAATAAAAATTAATTAAAAATAAAAATGGCAATAATTACTTCTACAATATTTTAGACCTTGTATACCTCGATGTAGGCAATCTGACGTCAAGCTAGCAGAACAGTCTGTAATACACTGCCAATCACTAGGATGAGGCCACATATTTTTCAACCGATTTTCGGTCCGATACCTGTTGGAATTTGTTTAACCCGGAAAATTTTACTACATGAGAGTAGGTACATATTTTCTTAAAACAAAGTGATACAATTATAGGGTTAATTAGAAAAGACCGTTGGAATTTCCCTACATTAATGAATGGGCTACCTAAAAAGGATATAAAAAGTGCGTCACTAGGATGAGGCCATTGCGAATATTTCGTTGTAGAAGTTCACATCAGCATTTTTTTTCAAAATTTTGGTTGCAATATTTAAGAAAGTTATACAAATAACTCTTTTTATTAAATTTCAATTACAAATGGGTTCCGGAAAGACGTTGACAGTGGCAGAAAGAGGACAAATCGATGCTTTCAAGGAAATGGGACTCTCAAGCCGAGAATTAGCAAGGAAGCTGAACAGAAGTAAGACAGTTGTAAACAACTATCTTGCAGATCTTCAAAACTATGGAAAAAACCAAAAAGGACAACATCCCGAGAAAAGCGGTTAATTTTACGTATTGCTTCAAATTCTACTCAATCAGCTACTAAAATAAGGTCCAAAAGCGGAGTATCAGCCAGTATTTCGACAGTCCGAAGGATAATAAGAAAAGATGGAACTATCCAGAGAAGAAAACTCAAAAAGAAACCTGTTCTAAAGCAATTACACAAGGAGCTGCAAATGACCTTTGCAACAGAACATGTCTCTTGGAGCAGTCAATGGAAACGCGTTGTCTTTTCGGATGAAAAAAAGTTTAACCTTGACGGCCCCATGGTTACAACTTTTATTTCCATGATTTAAGAAAAGAGGAACTAATTTTGGGAAGACATCACAGCCGTACATCAGGTGTTATGGTGTGGGGAGCTATCACCTACTATGGCAAAATCGAGTTGGAGTTTCTTTCTACAACAATGAACGGAAACAGCTACAAATGCTTGTTGGAACGGTCATTTGGACCTCTGCCTTGGATTTTCCAACAAGACAATGCCCCAATCCACACTTCCAGGGTTTTCAAAAGCTGGATTTTATCAGAAAACGTAGAGCTTTTGCCATGGCCACCCTATTCACCGGACTTGAACATAATCGAAAACGTATGGGCATGGCTATCTCGAAAAGTTTATGAAGGCGGTAGACAATTTGAAGACAAGGACTCCTTAATTGAAGCTATCCGTGATGCCTGGGACGAGATTTCACTTGACTATTTAAAAAAACTTTATGATTCCACTCCAAACCGTCTAATAGAGGTCATATTGAAAAATGGGGGGCATACTCATTATTAATTGAGAAAAACTTAATAAATAAATATTTGAAAACCAAAAACTGTAAACATTTCTTTCATTTTTTTGATATTTTATAAGATGTGGCCTCATCCAAGTGACGCACTTTTTCAGTCTTTTCTATTTAACCCCCTAATTTTATTACTTTTTTTAAAGAAAATATCTACCTACTCAAATGTAGTAAATTTGTATGGGTACGAAATTTCCAGCAGGTATAAAGAACGAAAATCGATTAAAAAATATGTGGCCTCATCCTAGTGATTGTCAGTGTATATATTGCCTTAAAATGATTTTTTTCTTGCCATTGTGATCTGTGCCTATATTTTTATGTCAACACATAAGTTTATTCTAGTACAATAGTACATATGTATGTGTGTGCGCCAAAGGTTCAAAACTGTAACAAGTTTCGGAAATGCATTTTTCTTTCTCTTCAGCGTCGTACTACCATCGCAGATATAGAAACTTGGAACAATATTGAAACTAATTTAGAAGAACAAGCTTACTGCAACACCGTTGAAGTCAGTTCTGAAAGTGAAGATGAGCAAGGTGATGGCAGCAATAATCTTGGAGATCCAATAAAACACGTTGACGCTGTCAGTTCTTTGTCGAATGTGTTACAATGGGGACAACAAGTTAATATTGATATGGCTGATATGTTCACTTTGAGGCTTTACAATTGAAATCTCAACTTGAAGTAAGACAAAGTCTAATAAGTGATTTCTTTTCTTCAAACTAATTTTCAAAATTTGTATACTATAATGGCAGGACCATTCAATTTATCATTATCAATAAAAACATATTAATAAATAAATTAATAAATCAACCACTTACTTAAATTTTTTTGAATGGAAAAGTCGATCGATATAACGAACGCTCTCGATATAGAGAATGACCTCGAACATTATATCATTCGTTATACTGGACGTCCACTGTATTTAAAATTAAAACAACACATTAAGTCCCTTTTAAGCTCCTTTTAGACTTTCAGTTCAGTTTCAGTTGAGCTATCAGTTAAGCTTTCAGTTAAACTGATGTCTAAACACAAAAATTGAAACGTTTAACTGAAACGGTAACTTAAACTGATGGAATTCCCATCAGTTGTCAGTGCAGTTCTCAGTTAATTTGATGAACTAAACCCCGAACTGAATTTCACTTTAAATGAACTGACAGTTAAACTGAAAAATGAACTGAAATCTGATCGTCTAAAAGCGGCTTTAAATATGAACTCACATTTTGTACATGTTACTTTGATTCAACTCAGTTATAATTTGTATTAAACCTAAGATTTTTTTCTAGATTCTTTTTTAGTTCCTATTTAATTTTTTGTATGACCATACAAGATAGAATTAATCACAAAAAGCATACGAGTATAATTCATTGGTTTGATTTCGCAGTTAGTAAAAAGGAATATGAAAATAATAATTCTTAAAGAACATGAATCAGGAAGTACCTTCAATAGATTTTAGAAATTCTTATTCAGAAAAAGAAGTTTTTTCTTTCCAAATATATTGGCTTCTTATTAAACATTTTAAATGAATTTCAAAATATATTATTTGACCTTTTTTGGTATCAAAGTCCAGATACTTATTAATTTGGATTAAGTACCTAATTCAGTCTGTTTGCCAGTTTTCAACTTATGGTTTGAGATTTTCATAAGTAGCATAATATTTTGGATTATTTTAATTTAAAACCAAATATTTAAGAATTACGTATCACCTTTGCTGTTTTTATAAAAGGCAACACATTTTATAAACTTTTATAACTCTAAAGCTTTATTTGGTTTCTCTCTTGGATCTAAACTAGATAATAATAATCTAAAATCAATCTTCATGGGAAATCCTACCTACTATAATTAATCTGTGGTATTAGGGTGGTCGAAATTATTTTAAATGTTATAAATAGAACAATTTTATTTTTTATTGCAAACGCCAAAAGGTTTTTAGAAATACCTAACATAAAATAGGTAACATTTTGTTTTAAGTCATTGTTCATTCTTCAAGTAGCGGGAGACTTGAGCCACTCTCAATAATTTACTAAATATGCACTTAAAAATTTCATGAGTAAACTCAAACGTTGCATACATTTACTTTTTACCAGCACACAAAAATAATTCAGCATCTTTAGGAGACTTTGGCTGATAAAAGCGAAAGGGGGTTTTTGGACCAAAAAAGTTAGTTAAAAAAAAAATTTCCTTTTTGCGATAAAGTTTTTTTTTAACCTGGTAAGTAAAAGTAGTTAACATAATCTAATAAAACGGTTGTTCGACTATGTTAATATTAAAACAAAAAGAAGCTTGCTAGTTTTTCACAAAAGTTATTAATTTTTAATTGTGAAAAAACGTGAACCGGAGACATGAGCCGGTTCCTTAGGGGAGACTTGATCAGTGGTTCAAGTTTCCCTTTTGTTGTTATTTATTGTCAAATGTGTGATAAAATACTTCCTTTTTCAGCATTTTACATTTGTTATGTTTTTAAAGTTTATTTATTTATTTCTTACATTTTTTATCTTCAAGTTGAATAACTTTAAAATTGTTATATTCATTTTCATACATAATACTTTATTACTATGAAAGATAGTTGTGTTTTTAAATTTCTATTAGTTTTTTTTTGTATAAACGCGTAAAACAGAATTTTTCTTCTTCATTCATAATACTGCATTAATTTTAATAAGATATGAACTGATTAATTTATTTGTTATGTTGTTTTTTTTCGAAGAATTTAAGTATGGTCAAGTCTCCCCAAGGCGGTGGTCAAGTCTCCCTGCTAAGGGGGAGACTTGAGCCAAAAATCTGTTCCCAATCATTTAGCATTTGAATAAAATCCCTTGTGTGTATGTATAGTTTATGAAATTAGTATTAATGTAGATATATGTATCTTTAAAAATATGTATCCACCATGTGGCTTAAATGAACAGAAAAGATTTTATGAACGATTTAACAAAAAGTGGCTCAAGTCTCCCGCTTTCCCCCTAATATTTAATATTTTGTATTTCTTAATCAATAAATTAACTAAAATACAAATTATAAGGTGTACCAGAAAATCTTTACCGTAAAATAAAACTTTTATTTATTAAAGAATTGGTTATTTCATGTTAAACTTTCAGACAATTTAGCGGTGTTTTCGGATCAATTCTGGATGTTTTTTCAATCAAGGTATTATTGAAGGATTGTTCATTTGTTGTCGATAGCGATTAATATTACATAGCTGTTTTACACAATTTAAAAGTTCAATTTGGCTTGCTTCCAGAGTTTCCAAAATAATTCCACTTTTTGTCAATGGTCACTTTTCGATGCAGAAACGACTTCGATTCAACTCTATAGCAGCATTTTAAAGACAATTTTCTGTCATTCAATAGATTTGACTACTGATCGTTATTTTTGTTTTTGAGTTGTGGTTGAGGCTTTAACGACTCAATCTTGCAATGTCATCAAAACGTTCTTTGACTTGCACATCGAAATTACTTTTTATGAATTTTTGAAATGACTAGTCAGATGTTTTTGAGGTTAGAGTTTTTTTTAAGTTTCTATCAGAAAATGCGGTTATTTTCATTAAATGAGAAAAATTTACATTTGCTGTCACATACATACATAACTTCAATATAACATTTGGATATATGTAGCTTTAAAGCTTGATGTCAATAGAATTAAATGGCATATGTGTCAAATCAAAACTCAATCCTAGTGGCATTTGTTATTAAAAACAGTTCACTCTATAAAAAAATATAAAACTCAATATCTTCGAAACCTTACCTTACGTTTTAGTTTTATTGTATTTTAAAACATCATTTATTTTAGAAAAACAAATTTTTCCCAGAAAAGAAGTCAATAAGTTAAAACAATGATTATAAGGACCACCTCAATACACACACATCGCCATGTTAATTCCACTTTAGGTACACCAATTCATATTATTCACAAATTATATTATCAAATCGGATTATCCCAAACCTAATTGGATGACGGACGTACACGAGTACAAACCCATCACTTCATCAGTTCAGAATCTTCATCTTATAAACTCGAACATATGTACATTTATAAAATCTACCTTTTGAGCTTCTATAACAAAAGCTATAAAGCCACAGGTTTCAATTCGTATTCAATTATGCAAAATATACATATATGTATATTTATGTATGTTATCTATAAACAAGTGTTCGTGAAGAATTTATAAACTTAATCGATGAATACCTTAAGAATAATAAAAGGTTCTTAAGAACTACTTAAGAATTTAGGTATTTATTGTTGAAACATTCAAACAAATTGTCTGAATATCGTAAATGCATATATCTACCCTTGTTTGTCTGTGCATATTTTATTCAGAAAGTTTTGTAAAACAAAGAACCTTAGCAAGAATTTGTCTTATACAGACACCCCTCCTCCGTCTATTAAGACGAAGGAAAAGGCGTAGGTTACATATATGCAAGCTATGCATATTTGATGATATACCATAGGTATCTATCTATAAATTATCAGTTGACAATTAAAGAGACTTTAAGACATGATGACATATGCCATTTAATATAAAATTTGTAGAAGAATATAAATTCTTTGATTAAATTCTATAAATTACTAGAGGGCCCGGCAAACTTCGTCTTGCCCCAATTAAATGCAGAAACTCAAGCTATGGAAAAATATTGTTGTTGCTTATTTGATTTCCCATAATTTTTTTTTTCAAATGGCCCGGTGAATTTCGTAAGTTTAATGGATCGATTGGCAGGACAACCAAAGTTGTTAAAAATATCGGTTTCGTTGTAACCGCAGATTACTTCAATTTTTATGTACAACGTGGTCAATGTTTAATCCTAAAAAATACATTTTACCGGGGTAAAAATTAGTCTACGTGCTTTATAAGGCTATAATCTATCTCTGTGCCAAATTTCATTCTATATTATATTTTCAATATAACTATTTGATAATACGTAACGCTAACACCAAAAATTGGAAAAATAAAATTGAATGTATTCCGTTTCACTACGAAATAAATTTAACCTATGTGTAAGTTCACAAACGCTTTACTGCAGTAATGATGCCCAAATGTTCAAAGTCAAACGTTCACAAACCCAGATTCTGGCATCACTTTTCTCGTCAACTGTTCATTATTGCAAAGTTTCATAAACTGATGCGCAAAAACTAAACAAAAAAGCATCACTACGACAGCGTGATTAGTCGGCATCGCAACAAGCACAGCTGCATTAGCATCAGCATCGCAAAACAGCAGTAATGCCGATTCACTGCAGCAAAATTTGACGTTTGTGAACTTACACTATATTTCTGAAATAGAGCCATCTATTAAACGTTTGAATTCTTAACTTACTCAATCCAGTGCACAGATGTCGCTATCTGATAAAATCGTTTGGAGCTAACATATAATTCTGACTGTCAAATAATAACAGACAAATAATTAGCAATAAATTAAAATTGCGACTATAATTTGAGATTTAAACTATCCTATCTTTCAAGTTGGATCGAACTGCACATGGTGTGCGAATTTTATTATAATCGGTTAAGTGGTTTATTAGTCCATTGAGGACAAACATTGTGACACGAGATTTATATATATTAAGATTGTTTAATTTAATTACCTCGAGTATTATCAAATTTTCTATTATTAATTTGCCAATTTTGGAATTAATTGAAATAATAACGAATGTTTAATATGTTCTTGATTTTGCTAGGCTTATTTAAATACACGTTTTAAAACACCATTATTGAGTTGTGCTGTCCGGCAAAGTTTACTGATTTTAATTTAAAAATAATAATGTTTTATAAAAAGAAACTGATTTCGCTCATAATTTTAAAGAGAATTATAAAAATAAATAAATTAATTTCTTACCCATATCCCAAGACCATTGCAACATTTACATTATTATTAATAAGTGGTCGGAAATCCTATTTTAACTGTATCTGTTTACACTGGAGAACATTGGTAATTGGATTTCGACATTACATTTAATTTCGATATCTTCACCTTGGGTCAAGTAGACGCACCGACACCGACACATCCGACCACAAACATCGCCATTGCAGGCATGCTTCAGGAATGTTGTTTTCGATTGATCTGATATAATAATTCCTGAAATGAAACAAACAGTTCCGAAGTTGAACTGCAACCGAGATATGGATGAGTATTTGCATTTAACCAAACTGATTCAATCACAGGGTGTAGGGATTTATAAATACATAGGTAATTGCAACCGCAATTAAATCATATAGTAAGTTATTTAGAGTATAATTTAATTAGTATAGTATAATGTGTAACACCAATGAAATTAAATCTTAAGAACTTTAAAGGCCAAAGCAATTAGTTCAAGGTAATTTGGTTTTAAAGATATAAGCATTTTCGATATAACAACGCTGTCATCCATCACAAATTACATCAACACTCGAGTCTCGAGACTCGAAGGCTCGAAGCTGCCTGCAAACAAACAGTACCTACAGAAAGTTCCAGAACAAAAGATCGCCACATTCTTTCACCGACAACCAGATAGGCAACATCCGAATGGTTAAATATAAGTTCATTAAAAAAGAACTTAGAACTTAACTTTTGGAAGTCTTTTGTTTTTATAGCGCAAGCAAATAATATATTATAAATAAACACATAAATAAATAAATGACAAACTAAATAACAAACTCTTATATTTGTCTAAATAATAAATTAAGCTAATTTTTAAATAAAAACTCTGTCCAATTTGACACAAGAAACTCAAGTGTACAAAACTACACTTAAGAACTTAATAGGCAATGTTCCCCAGATCAATCTTAATATATAAAAATTCAATGTCCGTGTGTATGTCTTGAATGAACTCAAAAACAACTCAACTGATATTCATGAAAGTTGGCATATATATGTAATTTGGTCCAACTTAGATGATAGGATAGTTATTATTTAAATTAACGGTCCCAATAATTAATAATAAATAATAAACTGATCAACAACGTTGATTGTTGTTATTGATCGTAGTTTCCAGAAGTCTAGAACAGATGGCGCCTTAAGCGAATTTCTTTACAGAGTAGCTTACATCTCAATTTATTATTTGACAGTCACAATTATCTGTTAGCTCCAAATGATTTTAAAAGATGGCGATACGTAATGGATTGAGTAAGTATTCAATAGATGGCGCTATGGTACGTTTCATGTAAGCTACAATATAATAGCACAGCTAAAGTACAAGTTAAATTTATTTTGAAGTAAGCTAAATACCCACTCACACAAGAAGGAAGAAGAGTTGATGGTAGACCAAGAAGCACATGGAGGAAAACAGTTGAGGAGGAATCTGCGAGATTGGGAAAGAGCTGGAGGTAGCTGAAATACATCGCTGGAAACCGCACACGATGTAGAGTATGAGTAGTTGAGGCCCTATGTCCCACTAGGGAACACCAACGGACTTCGTAGGTGCGGTACACAATTTGCATTGAGCGACGCACGTCTGTCAATTTTTTTCAATAAATATTTTTAAACAGGGTACTGTTCCCCTTAAATAGTTTACTACAATACAATTTAACAAAAATCTTAGCCACAGCAACGCGTGGGCGGGTCTGCTAGTACAAAATAATTTTCTTGAAAAATCACTTAAAATATTTTGAGTTTTCTTGGATTTATCTATATCTATACTTCTATTTGGATCTATATCTATATTGATATTATAAAGAGGGAACGTTGTATTTTTGTATTTTTGTTACAAATAAACTCAAAAACCACTGGATGGATTTTGATAATTCTGTCAGTATTCGAATGCTACATTATCTTTCCCTGAGAAAAAGGGATTCCTAGTAAAATTTCAATAATGTAATCCAAGGTATGATTGTCTACCCGTACAAAGCCGGAACGGGCCATTAGTGATTCATAAAATAAGAAGATATTTTTAAGTTTTTGTATTTAGTTTGTAAAGTTTTCTTTTAGATGAAATTCAATCGTTAATTTATTGACTGATGTATGTGGGCCACAAAATAATTTGCCTTTAATTTCCAAACGGACAATCGTTTGTATAGCATTAACCTTAATCTTTTTAGTCAATGGCGAAAAATTTTAAACAACCTTAATATTTTACTGACTAGCCAATTTGCTTAATATTTAATAATTTGCTAGCGATTTCAAAATTTTAAATCTTTATTTTCGTTTGGCTAATTAGTAACTTGCTAACTCCCTTTTATTAAAAACGGGTATCCGAACATGTCCAAAGCAAACATACTTAAACGGACCTATTAGTTGGAAATATCCTAACTTTAAACTGGAAATCGATGCAATCCAATAATATTAATTGTTACACGCATGAACACAGCTTCATTCTTGTATTCCAAGATTCCAATATCCTGATGCATATTTCTTCCAAAAAGGCACTTTTGTGAACAAAGCCTTCAAAGAGAAAGAAATCTAGAATTTGAAGAAAAATGGCTAAAACAATTTACTAAGTCGTTTAAAATTTTGCGCCAATATCTTTACGTAGTTTTAAAGCGTATTTAAAGAAGTTTGCAAATAAGTTTTAGTAAATAAAATTAAGTACATACATTTGAGGTATTAAAACTTGTATATTAATAGTAAGTAAGATGCATAACACTTACATATGCAAAAATTGTAGTAGATAAAGATGATTGGCCCAATAACTGATCTCTGGGGCACTCCAACAGAGAAAACGAAGGCCTCTTAAGAATAGTTGTTAACATAAGCTGCCTTTTATTATACAAATAATTTGATCTCAATCAGATCTTCAAAATAAAACGATATACGGATCATATTTTCCCTTTTCGTTTCAAATGATATTGCCAGTTGTGATTATTAGAAATGAATTACACTCCAAAAAATATACATTTTGACTTATTCCTGACGATCACTGCGCAACTTAATGTTGTTTATTTTAATTTGAAATGCGATAATAATTCGGAATTGAGGGCGTTTTGTGAAAAACATGGTTTCTGGCAATACTATGGAGTTGACAACAAAAACACCAACACTTCCAAATGCAAAATTTACCTTCTTCTTGGTCTTTTATGGATCAGTTTTGGATCACCAAAATTGAAGCAGAATAATATCAAGATTTTTGAGTGTTGTTGTAATACAAGAAAAGTCCCTGATCCAGGTTTTCATAATCTGGATCTTCATGCATAATAAAACGCGGCTAATATTTTCATTCTAATTCTTTTTAAATCAACTCAATTGCTAGCTCGATCCAAAGCATTGCTTAGTAAAATTTATATAAAAGCTATTGTATAATTTTTTACTGTGTGTAGCTATTATTAAATAATAACCAAATGGACTCCAAACTATTGAGCAATTATGCCAAAAGAATATAAAAATAGACAAAATTGCAAAAATAAAAGAAAATTATGGAAAAAATGTATTCCTATGATTTAAAAGTTCCTCGAGTTGATTCAGGAAATTTAAAATACAAACCATACGGATTTCTTAAGTCGACCAAATAGGAAAAAGTCGGAGTTTGACTTTAGCCAAATATGTTTACGGATAAGGATAGTTTTCAAAATTCAAAACCACTCTTAATAGCAGATGACCTAAATACTGCGTCACTTTTATAAACGTCAAGTTATCAAACTGACATAAATAGAATATCAATGACGGTATTTGAATATCGTATGGTAATTTTGAAATGACGCAGTTGATAGAAACATAGACACATACAAAAAATTTAAGATTTAAGTAATATAATAAATTTAAATTAAAACACCCTTTTAAAATATGATTGTGTTGAAAAATTAAATCGGTATATTCCAGAACCAATCTATATTTACTTAAAAATCATGCACAAGTATCGATGCGTATTTAAATATTTGCATTGTTCTCGGTAACAAAATTAATATTTTCCATTCTTCGATCAGGAATTTGTAAGTGGTCGTTAAAAATATTCATTCGTAAAAAAAAGTCAATATGAAATATTTTATGTCATTGTATAAATAGATATAATGTAAATACCATATTTTGTTGTTGTCACATGAAGTTTGACTCGCATTGAATTGAATTGAATTGAAACGCACTTAAACTAATGTTTGACCTTTAAATATGAAACATTCGCGTGTCCTTAGAAATTCATTTCAATTTCAAATAAAATTGACTTCCGCTTTAACTGATAATATAAATGTACAAATGTTTGTGTGCCTGATAAAAAAATACATACGTATTCAATCCTTTTTTCTTCGAAAGTAAGTTACTTCATATAACTTTGTCTATAAAAAATGTAATTCTATGCGAAAATAAAATCATTCCGTTTTATTCAAGGACGAGTTACTCTATAGCAATAAAATTTCGGGTCAAGTACCATTTAGAGAAAAAGGGTCACTCATTCAATATTAGCAAAGCCCTATACCATACATACGAGTATTATCCTAGTGGAGCACCATCAGGACCTAAATGCTATTTGAAGTTCACCCACATATTTCCACACAGTGCGTGTCGAAGGTCTCTGTCCTTATATGACGAAAAAATTGATAAAAGCGGATCTGATTAGAAAATCATTTTCGAAAGTTCCAAATTTGTTTGTGGACTTTGTAAGATGGAAGAACGTATAGAAAGGTGAAGGTGTCCATTCTAAAATCAAATACCTAAATAATATTTTTTTTTTACAAATACCTTAGATGCCTTTAAAAAATCCTTAAATCAAAAGAAAACAAAAAAAATGAGCATCAAAAAGGGTAATTCCATTTTGAGAAGAATTTGTTTGGATTTAGATCTCAAAGCCTAAATAAACAACTAGATTGTGTCTCTATACCTCCACTTTATATGAATTAAAACTTTCCGGTGCCTTAATTTACCTATACTCCTTAATTTACCAAAAGAAATATCCATTTGAAGACCATTGGATGCTTCTTATATAGCAAAACCAAGGATGACACTTCAGGCTAAGCAAATAGTTTTGATAATGGCATTCAATTAAAGTGTTTTACGATGGTAAAAGTTACAGTAAAACTCAATCATTTAGGCAAGACTGCCACTGTCAAAGTTACTTCCAAATTTCTTAGTATGGTATGAAGTTCGCCATATAAGTTTTAGGGAGTAGGTTAATTGGGAAAAAGTTTTTCATATACATGAACTTAGTCTCAACGGAATATGTAAGTGTGATTAATGAAGCCTCCCATCAGTGGGTCAAGCCTCTTCAGCCTTAGCAAAAGCATCCCACATCACTTGGTTTGAAAAAGAAAATGAATTTGTTCATTTCATATTAACATTGTTAGTTTCACGATTCTCTTTATGAGCAGTAAAAGGACAAATTGACATTTTACAGGGTGATAAAAGGTAAACAGGAGGAAAGATAACATTGTAGAGGTTGGTTCGTAAAATTAAGACAAACATTGTAGGAGCAATTTGAATTTGTCGTTATTAGTATTGTCAATCCAAAAGGAACAACAATTTGACAGGTGATAGGTAAGAATAAGTTAATTTCCGAAAGCACACTTAAACAACTAGACAACTGTCAATGATTTTATGAAAGCTAGCTTCAGTTTTCGTTTCGTTTTGTTTTCAAATAATATTTACAATTGACAGCTAAAAGGTGGTAAAAATTAAGCAATACGCTAAATAATACCATTATATTTTTTATTAGTTACAGTCTGTCAATATCTTTTCCGAGTTTCCGAACGCATACAAATTCTTTTTACAATCAAGTATGACATAACTGTCAAGTAGTTAGAAAAAATAAAACCAATTTGAAAATTAAATAACAATATTATAAGAATATGAACGTTCCTACATGTTTCGATAGATCTGTCAATGTCTTCAACGAGTTTTTAAACGCACACAAACACTATTGTCAATTATTATTTGACATCCAATGTCACCCATGAGTCTGATTATAATCAGGCATTGAGTTTGTGACACCCTTTATAAGCACTCATAATTATATCAACCACTTCATTCATTCATTTGATTATTTTTTGTCTCTCCCAAAATTGGACGTTTTGAAAGAATTTATTTTTTCAATTGGGACTTGACATGTTTTTTTAACGTTCATTGTTAATGCACCCTTAATTTAATGCTCACACTGTCAAAAAAATCTTCCATTTTGAACTATAAATGATGGAAAAAAGAACGTATACAAAGAATTACATTTTTACAAAAAAAGAGTTTGATCAGAGCTATCTGATGTCTGTGTCATACCACACAAATGAAAAGTGAAGTTAGCCACGTTCAGCTTTTTACGCTTCCATTAGCTCGGTATTTTTTTAAGACCTCGAGAGTGCGTTCCGTGGTAGATCCAAAGAAACACAACCTAAGTGTTCTTATGTGTCGAATATAAAAAAGAAAGTTATATTTTTTTTGACATGACAGTACCTAATTGAAACTTAAAATGAAAAACCGTCTCAAATTACTAGTAAATATGATTGTAAACATCAAATCGCGGTAAAGCATTTATAAATTTTGTTTATGGCATAACGGTTTCGTCAAAATCAATACAGAAAAGTAAACGTTATTGGCAATCCGGAATTGGAAGTAGAAGCAGAATCCCAATTGAACAGTTTTCTGAATTCTGAAAAATTTGAAGTTTGGTGTGACTGTATTGCTAAAGTGTGACATGTGTTAACTACATTATGTGTATTTATGTACTGAACAAATTATTGTTAAGATATTTTCAATATTATTTTCCATTATTTTTATTTCAATTTTAATTTTAAGCAATCACTTCACAGTTAGCACAATTTGTTAATTCAAAAAATATGACATTTATCAAGTGTGACATTTAAAATCTTTGAATGTGTGAGTGATTCTGTTTTTTCTTCTGATTTCAAATCCAGAAGAGGAATCTCTTCTTTTTTAGAATCAGAACTGCCACTTTTGCCCAATTGAAGGCTTTTAGAATGCTTTTTTCTGCTTCCAGATTGCCAATTGAAAACGACATACATAAGTGTGGTTATTATGACTGAGCTGTCATTTTGCGTTTCTTTTTTTTGACAGAAATGACATATGTATTACATTACAATTAAAGAACATCGCTAGGGAAACATGATTTAAACTATTCTCTATAGGACTGTATTATACATTGTACATACATACATATAAATTGTATGTGCCTCATTGCAGTTGGTGGTGGCGGCGTTATTAGAGGATCTCAGAACTAAGAACGAACGAAAGCGCACCTTGTGGCCGTAACGTCAGTGAAAATTGGACTCATCGAATCAATCATGGTTGTCATAAGATTGTCATCGAATTCCGTCCATGTCCATTGTACTTCAAGCCAATTAAAAAACAAAAGCCCAGTTCGATCCCGAAAATATGACAAGGGCACTTTATGATGTCAACTTTGACATTCAGTCAAAACTTTCATGATTATTAACAATCTACTATGGTAAATCGTTCTCCAGGAAATAATTGACATAATCTGTGCTTCCCCAAAGTATAATTTGGCAATTCCAAACTGATGCTGTTTCATTCCTTGATATCTTCACATTCCTTTTTTCATCCCTTAAATTTTTCTTACTCGTATAAGATGGTTATGTTCGATGGATAATATTCTAAAAAAAAAACTTCTCAACACTTGTTTTTTTTAATATATAAATACATATATATTTTTGGCTGAATCTTGCCCAATATTTTTCAGTATTTTTTATATTCCTTAAGTCCCTATTAAAGTGTAATTTGGTTGGATGGTCATGACGACAAAAAAAAAAGAGAAAAAAAATGAAGAGAAAATAAGACACCAGATGATGGATGATAATGTTCATTTCCTATGATAAAATGAGGCATTTTGGCAAAATGAAAAGCATCTTCCGTAAAAAGTCTTAATCTAGGTAAGGGGATAAATATTATAATAGGCGTATTAAATTTCCATAAAGTAAGCTTATTAAAAATACATAATTTATGTTTGAAGGTGGTTTGGGTGGTACCGGCGGTGGTGGCGGCGGGGATGTTGTACATTTTACATAATATGTATATAGTTTCACTAGGGATACAATTTTATTGATTTGATTTTATCGTCTGGAAATTGACATGAAATAAAGTATTCTCTTTTGTGTGTTCGAAACGTGTAGCTTACAAAAAGAACCAATCTTTTGAGCTCCATTCAATTCCTCTGTTTTTTTTTTTTTTTTAATGTAAAATCAATGCCAAATAACAAAAGCCTGTCAGAGATTAATAGTTAATATTTTTTTGAGCTGTCACATAATATGAGTAACCAAATACATACGTGTATAGGTTGTGTGTATAGGTTGTGTCATATCGAAGCAAAACATGTTTTTTACCTTATTGTTCACCGAATTGTCTTAAATATGTAAAAAGATTCGATTTTCGATTAAGGGAAAAAGCTTGATTTTCCAGAAATTATGGAACATGTATGGCATTTCAAAAATGTATCTATAAATGTATAAGAGGACCCTGATGTAGTCTACACTCTTGACAGAAGGACCATCGAGAGATGGATGTAAGCTTTATAAACCACTTCAAAGAAATATTGACATTTTTAACAATTTAACTGATGTTTTAAGTGGTAAATATTCTGTGTGCCATCAAACAAATGTCTCCTATTTTACACTATGTTATGTTTCTGGGTTGCAAGCTCCTTATTTCGTTCTGCTTTAGTTATCTATTAGCCTCTCGTTTATTGACAAAAACTTTGTTTTATATAGTTCCATAAAAAACAGCGTTCACTGTTAAATTTGATTACCAAGTTGGCCAAGAGAAATTTGATCTTTTGTAAGTCAAATTCTTGCCATGCATTTGTCGAACAAGGCTCCATCTATTAGAACCATACAAATTGAGTTCCTCCGCTATTGGCCAGACAATTTTGTATATCATTTTTCTCTAAAAAAATCTCTCAATAATACAGAGTGGCACGATTCGTGCTACAAAAATAAAACGTAATAACTTTTTTTCTGTGTGAGTAATCGGCTTATTTTTTTTTTATTTTGTAGGTTACTATTTAGATTTATAAAAATAGATGCTTGGGATACGGAGAAAAGAATTTGGATAGTGCAACGGTACCATGCTTTGCAGTCCGTCATTTCCGTCCAAAGGGAACTTAGGCGGGAGTTTGGCGGTAATCCCCCGAGTAGATGGACCATTATGAGGTTTGTAAACATGTTAGCCGAATCTGGAAGCATCGCACGAAGGCCGTACCATCGAGATGTCAATGTTCGGGTTCAGGATACAATCGCAGCAGTAGCATCTGCAATACAGGCCAATCCGAGCGTTTCGACCCGAAACTTATCGGGGCAAATTGGAGTTAGTAGACGGTCATTACAACGGATACTTCATGACGATTTAAACTTGTTTCCGTACAAAGTCCAAATTACTATCAAGTTAATCCCTCAGGATTTGCCTGTTCGCCTGGAATTTTGCCAAAAATGATATCAATGGCCGAAGAAGACAACACATTGATCAATTGTTTGTTCATGTCTGATGAGGCCCATTTTGATCTCAACAGCAATGTAAACAAGCAAAATTTCCGTATATGGAATGATTCTAATCCAGAAATTCCCCATGAGACGGAACTGCACCCAGAACGAGTCACTGTGTGGTGCGCAGTTTCATCAAGGTGTATTGTCGGGCCGTACTTCTTTGAAGAAAACGGTGTAACCGTTACTTTCAATGGGGACCGTTATTTAAAGATGTTGAAGGAGTTTTTTTACCCAGAACTGCGCCGAAGACGTATACCATTCAACAGCGTTTGGTTTCAGCAAGATGGAGCAACTGTACATATAGCCAGACCAGTTATGGCGGAGCTAAACAAAAAATTCGCAAACAAATTAATTTCTAGGAACTCCACTCTTCGCTGGCCCCCAAGGTCACCTGACCTGACTGCACCAGACTTCTTTTTATGGGGTTATGTCAAGCAAGAGGTGTATAAAACGAAGCCCAGGAATTTAACTGAATTAAAGCAGTCCATAACGACAATAATTGAGGCGATCCCAACTTCAACTCTTCAGGCCGCAATGAATAATTTTTTGACCAGGTGCCGCATATGCGTGGAAGAGCGTGGAGGTCATTTGCGGTCTATAATCTTTTAAAACAACTAACTATTTAAAATAAAATTAAATTTTCTAACCAATAAAAAAAAAAAGATGAAATACATCGATTAAAAAAAAAAGTTATTTGAATTTCTTATTGTAGCACAATTGGTGCGCCACCATGTATGACCCGATAATTCTTTTGGCCATAAACAACACTAAAAATTGGATCTCAATTGATTTTTATGTATCCTTGGATTTTTGAAGCACCACCAGTGCATTTTTATTCCAAAATATGTTACCCCTAAATTTGATAATCAACCATGGAATTTTTTCACAAAAATTATTGTATCGTTGAGGGGATTGTTTTGGAGACAGAATTTAAACAAGAATATGCTTAAATTTGGGGAAAGTGATTTTTCGTTCAAATTACCATTTTTGTAGCATAACAACAAGTTTTTTTATCCATAGGATTTAAAGCTGATGAACAAAATAGATGATTATTTCTCAATTTACAAGGACAACTTTCAACAAAAATAGTTTTAAATCAACAAAGCCAAACAAATAATTCAGATGTCATATATTTGTGTGTGTTCCTCCAGAGTTCCGAGAGTGGGCTTTAAAAGACTAAAACCATTTTATTCAGTTGTAAAGAAAACTCGTATTTGACTTAAAATGAACAAATTTTCCCTTATACTGCACACATTTACGGAGTTGCGACACAGCATCTTAGCAACTAAGGCCATTAGGTGATACAACACAAGCCATCAATGTAGGTACGACAGAGGGAAGAAAAAACATAACAGCAGAATCATCAGTGACTGCTTGTTTTATAGTTCCAAGGAGTTATTAAAACACCAGGTTGGGAAATGTATTAAGTATAAATTAGGGTCGAAATTGTAGCACTAATTTGATCTCAAAATATTTAAAGGTACCTACATTCTGGAAATTTGTTCGGTTATTATTTCTTTTTTAGCTTGAAGTCCATATTTAAACTCGCTGTGGAAGCATAAAAAAAGAAATGACGAATATTTTTCTTAAATTAAAAAAGTCGCATCGATTGCATTAACTCACAATGGCAAATTAACAAATGGTACACTGGGCGTATATGCATTTTTTTTATTTTGAATTTTAAATCAATACAACATGACAACGTAAAACCAGAAATTATTTATTATTTTGTATCGATTTATGAAATGCTAAAAAAAAATGTCAAAACAGATCTCTTCGATATTGGTATGGTTTCTCTTTGTGTTCTGTTTTTGATAATGAAAAGAGGAAAATAATCTGAAAACGTTTAATTGCGTGTCGGCATGTTTACATGTGTTTTAATCCTTCTGATTGAAAGCTTTTAAAATGGTTTTCCTTTGACTTTTACTTTAATTAAAAAACCATTTAATTATTTCTTTTTTTTTTTCTTATTTTTGTATTTGTCTCGAACAAAAAGAAAGCCATATTACTCAAAATTATTTCTAGATTCTGTCCTGAACGAGATGTAATTAAATGCTCTTAATTGGTTTATTATTACCAACAAGGGTGTGATAATAACAGATTTTATGTATTTAACAACAGAAAATTAAGAAGATAATAACCTTCTTCTGTTATATACATATATCTCTGTACAAAGATTAATGTACAGTTCATTATGTTTCCAGGTATGAGTGAGTGGTAGTTGCAGTAAGAGATTAAAGGACTTGTTGGTAAGTTGTTGATGTTCAATTTTACAAGCTCATGAAAATCCGGTTAATGTTCTGCTACTATAGCGCTCTGGACGGTAGGTCATAAAATCAATTGTTGATACCCGTTTCCGGTACAGTGGCGGTACCAGTTCAATTCCAGCAAACGGAAACTTGATATTCCATATTTTCTCTATTTTTGGTCTAATTACAGGAATTCTGTCGTTTCTAGTCGTTTTGGCATAGTTCAAAAGGTCAGCCAGCTGTCTGGGGGTAATTCTTGATAACTAAAAAGTTTAAATTCAAATAAAATACTGACATTGTTCATTTTGGGACATTTCATCCTTCGTATAACAACTTCACCAAAAAAAAAAAGTATCGTAATTTATTGTGTACTTTGAAGAAGGAAAAGATTTTTATCTCGAAAAACAAAACCCCAAGCGAATGCGAATGCAAAAACTAGCGGTATGGTGCCAGCACTTATAAATTTTATTGATTTAATTAACCTTTGATGTAGATGTACATAGCTGTTGGTATTGCACGAGTATATACCACCTTAACCTTTACAGTCTAAGAGCCGGGTCAAGATGGGTCTTTATAGATTCATCAGTTTTCTTGCTGTATATTGTCTTGTATGTATATTTTTTTTTATTATTTTAAAGAATTCAAATGAGACCTTCTATAATGATATCATCTCAGCTTTCTTGGTTTTAATTGAAACATTTTTATCAGCGAAAAAAAAGGTGAAATAAAACGAAGGATACTCGATTTCCATTGTTCCATTTTTTTATCTTTATTTAAGAATTATTTTTATATACCAGACAGCCTGTGCAATGGCGATTGTTTTAGAGTTATTCTTTTTTAAGGTTTTTTTTTTATTCTTGTTTTGATCCTTTTTTCAATTAATTTTACTTTAAAATTGATAAAAAAAATATCAGAAAAGAGAAGATTAATTTGGACTTGGTGTTGAAAAACAAGGTTTGGGTTATAATTAAAACAAAAATGTCAATACCAACACTACGATAAATAAAAGTTAATTTAAAGAAAAAAAAATTAACAATTCTAAAAAAAAAACAAAACCAGATTTTTGGGGTTTTCATTTATTTATTTTTTATCTTTAAAAGAAGCATTTTTGTTTTTCGAAGACCAAAAAAAAAGGACAATCTAAAGAAACAAAAAGAGTATGTACAATGTATAAGGATCCCGTGATCCATGAGAGAAAAAAGGCATTGGCATTCTCTAATCAAAAAGTAGATTAAAAGAAAGATGAGGATCTTAATTGCGGTAGCCAAATTCTTATGACCTTGGGCTTATTGTAAGCTTACATCAGTGACAGAATCCTAGTTAGCGTATAAAAGGCCCTAAAGATGTGATATCAAAAACTATTGCCCAGTTGACAAACTGTTCTATATTCGAGAAAAATATTTGAAAACATTTTTGTACCATCGAAAGTCTCTCATATCCCTTATAACGGGTGATTTTTTAGCTGGTTTGGTTTTGGCAACACTGGTTTTGACAGCTGACGTGTGTTTAGTACCTTGTGTCACTATCAAACAGCTTCAGTTTGGTTTGCAATTTAACCATGGATCGTCTTACAAATGAACAACGCTTGCAAATTATTGAATTATACTATCAAAATTCGTGCTCGGTTCGAAATGTTCATCGCGCGCTGCTTCCATTTTGTGGTCGGCATTCTCGACCTTCTTAGCAGTCTATTCGGAAGATTGTGACCAAATTTCGCACCAAATTTACTTTGTTGGACATTAAACCACCAACACGTTTACGTACTGTGCGTAGTGAAGAAAATATTGCGTCCGTATCAGCTAGTGTGACAGAAGACTGCGAAATGTCGATTCGGCGCCGTTCCCAGCAGTTAGGCCTTTGTTACAGCACTACGTGGAAAATTTTGCGGAAGGATTTGGGCGTAAAGCCTTTTAAAATACAGCAGGTGCAAGAACTAAAGCCAGCCGACCTACCACAACGCCGAATTTTTGGTGAATGGGCTCTTGGAAAGCTGGCCGAGGATCCGCTTTTTTTATCGAAAAATTGTGTTCAGCGATGAGGCTCATTTTTGGTTAAATGGGTACGTAAATAAGCAAAATTGCCGCATTTGGAGTGAAGATCAGCCAGAAGCATTGCAACAGCTAATAATGCATCCCGAAAAAGCCACTGTTTGGTGCGGTTTATGGGCCGGCGGCGGCATTATTGGGCCATATTTCTTCAAAGATGATGCGAATCGCAGCGTTATTGTCAATGGTGAACGCTACCGAGCGATGATAACAAACTTTTTTTTGCCCGAAATGGAAGTTCATGACTTGCATGATATGTGGTTTCAACAAGACGGTGCCACATGCCACACAGCACGCGAAACAATGGCGCAATTGCGAGGCGAGTTTGGTGAACAGTTAATTTGACGTTTCGGGCCGGTCAATTGGCCGCCTAGATCGTGCGATTTGACACCATTAGACTATTTTTTGTGGGGGTATGTCAAGGCTAATGTCTATAGGGACAAGCCCGATTACAAAACGGTTTTCAGCTTTTTAAGTTTATCTCTGTTGATTTAAACAAGAAGTTTGATGAAACATCCCATAGACGTATCTTTATCCTGATGGCAAACAAAAACTGCTTACTGCTTTCATTTTAGTCAATTACTTTTTCGCTAAATCGGGTTAAATCTTCACGTCTTTAATACTTTCTCCATTATCAACTTATTTCCTCTGCTGATTTTGTCTTCATTTTCAGAAATGTCTAACAATTAATTGTTAGATTGTTAGCTTGTGTATACACGTTGTCATATTTCCTACAAATAATTGTCACACTATGATGTTAAAACTAGTTCACAATTTGTCTGAAAATTAATTGTAAGATTAGTTTGTTATAAAACATTGTAAACATATTTTTCTTTGACACATCTGACAATATCTTGAGTGAGGTTCACTTTTAAAATTTAAAAATCTTTTAATATTTTAAAGAGTCTTAATTTTATTTTTCGTAATCCATAAAGTAAGACAGCGGTTTCCAATTCAACCCAGTTTCCATAAAATTGTATGGATTGAAATTGGTTGCTCGTCTGTTTCATGGCTTGATATCCGTTTAATCTTTCAGTAAATAGTGGAAATTATACAAATGCATACATAATGGACATGACAAATAGTATTTATTTGATAAGGACAGCAATGCACTTATGATAAATATTTAATGACATCCTATTCGGTTGAAATCAAACACGTTCACACAACAAAGAGAGCGGTGGGAGTGGGAGTGGGAGTTGATGTTGATGTTAAACAAATAATTTCTGCAATCCACCAATGAGTGGGATGCCAAATTGAGGATTAATTAAAAGGTCAAACATAATATAACCGTGATTTGTCATCGTGATGTTGCTTCATTTGGATTATTTAATTGATTAAAATTGAACTCGATAATAGTTTAGAGGAGAAGATTCCGCACAGTACGGAATAGCGGAAAAAAGTCATTGATGGAGGAGAATTTTGAAAACTATCATAAAATATTGACAAATCGACAATATCAAACAGTT
This sequence comes from Scaeva pyrastri, assembly GCA_905146935.1. Lineage (NCBI taxonomy): Eukaryota > Metazoa > Arthropoda > Insecta > Diptera > Syrphidae > Scaeva > Scaeva pyrastri. The sequence goes on from LR989927.1 coordinate 134,531,255, forward strand.
CTTCCACTAACACTTTATGAAATGAAAATAGTTCACACTTTGTTATCATGACAATTTTTGACAGATAAAACCAGCATTAAATTGAACAGATCTAATCCAAGATATTGATTAAAAGATTTAAATTTCTGATTTCTTGTAACATAACGTGAATATAACTCATCCACATCCACTTTTTAAAAACTAAGCTTGTGGTAGAATTATTGGCTTCGATGATAAGTTATTGTCACATTTTTAATAGCCTTTAGTCTGAATGATCCGCTTTGCTATGAGGTTATTCAATTCTTTCAATTTTCAATTGGTTTCAATATAAAATCGAATATTAACACTTTTATCTTTCTTAGGTTACATAAAATATTTAGTTTGAATTGAAAAAATGAATTTTTTTTGAATTTTCTGTTAACATCTTTTCAAGTTTCTTTAGAAACGTCATAATTTTAGCTAGCGATTGTCAGATTTTTGTAGCGACATCTATTTTTCACATATCTTGTGATTATTAGATAAATTACGTCGACCGAATTAATTAATTTTGATTGTCATTTAAATTTAACCCATTACTTAACTAACAAAACTCAAAGAATTTACATATTTAGTTTTAAAATAATTAATCTCTAAATCTCTTGTGTGGATTCAGTTGGATACCTCAATTTATAATGGCAAACCAAACCACCACATAAGGGTCAAGTACACAAAAGATATACTGATTGATGATTCAACCAAATCCCAAAATCCTCATTTCGAATTTTTCAAATCTGTGGTATTTCGAATTAGTTACATAAAACTAACGACCGTATAAAATTCAATTCACAAAAAACAAAAAATCTATCATTGTTATTTTTCTAATCCAATAAAACAAACATCATTGTTTTTCTAGTTTTTTTTTTGTGTCTTATTTTTACAGCATACCAAAAACTACCCACAAAAACCAATAAACCCATTGACGTTTAACCAATCTTATATAGTATAGGGACCCTATACCTAAATACACAAATGACAATGGTTTTGTCAACATGACGTACAAATAAAAATCTATGTACATGTAAACGCTACTTTAATCTCCATACATGGAAAACTTTTTCCTGTCACAAAACAAAACTATGTACCATAAAACCGCAGACCCCTTTCGGACCGAACCGACTTAAACAAAATCACATTTCATCATTACAAATGGCAAATGGACGGTTCTGGTATAGTTGAGGAGTCGAGCAGTAGTCGGAAGCACTCACAAATTGACAGCCATCGGCCATTATTTAACCACCTCCTGCTCCGGTCGTCCACCACAACTAACCACACCACCACCACCGACCGTCTGCCACCTGTAATGCCACTACAGTTGCTGTGTGACGTCCTCCCATATCCAGCTGAGTTCTCAGCGCATATCATCATCTACCATCGTACATCGTACTTACTTCTAAATCAATTACTGTTCGTTCGGTGCTCAGTTCACTTCACCACCCCCATCATAACATAATTCGATTTAATGTCAAATTTAAAGCAAATCGCATAATTTAAACGTTCACTAAAAGAGCATAATGCATGGCTACAGACACAGATACAGATACATGTCAACGTCAAGCGTGAATAATTGTACTCTCGTACGGTACATGTACACTATGCAGTTAAGCACGAAGTTAATAATTTATTGAAGCTGTTTTTAAAGAGCCTGCTTAACGGTTTTATCAAAAATCACCGCAAATTTTGAAATAGTTTAAAACCGATTAAACATATGTTAGACGAGAGGTGTTTAACTTGCTGTGGTCTTTCTGTCTGTCTGTCTACTTTAATATCATATCATTTACTGTACTCATAACTCCCGTTACAGTTCGCGCAGGTTATAATCTAGGTAAAAGCTTTTCGGTTCTCTCGCTAGATTTAGTTCTACGTACATAATTCGCCCTGCAGATGTAAACACTTTAAAGCTCACTGCTTCGGGATACCTTCGTCCTGGCAGTGGCCTTTAGTCCTCTCCCGATTTGGTAACCGTTAACACTTCACCGGAAGTGAACAGAGTGAATAAAAAGTTAACCTCCAGACAAATAATAACAACACACACAACAACACAAAAAATACCGTTACACACATCATAATTCACCGGAATTCAATAAATCCCTGCAATCTCTTGTGTAATAATTTAGTTCGTATATACATAAGCGAGGACGAGGACTTCCCTTTTCCTTTTGCTCTTTGTTCCCTTCTTGTTCATGGTTTTGATTTCGGTTCCGTTTTTTTTGTGTGGTATTGAATTGAAACGAATTGAATTGAATTGAAAGCTTTTTGTGTCTTTTCGGAGATCAAATCGAATGCGAATCAGTGAGTTCCTTGACTTGACAGCCGCGACGACGACGTTGAAACATTTATTGGCAGTTTTGGTGTTAAACAAAAGAAGTACCGTTGTTTTTTCCTCATCTTTCAATTTGTTTTGTTTTGTGTTGTGTTGTCGGTTAGTGTGACGGGGGTGTTAGTTTGAACAAAAAATCAAGTGTATTCTTATAACCCTTTTGAATTTTGTCAAATCCTTTCAGGCAATAACTGTAAGTGGATAGCAATAAAAACCAAAGGATGAATTGATACCTTATTAAGCTGAGTGTGTGTGTGTGTGTGAGAGAGTTACCGACCATCGACCGATCCCTTTTTCAGCGCTTCCTTATACATATCTCTTTAGGTGTATGATGAGTCCTTAAGCTCTTCTGTTTAACTGATACAGGATAAGCGACTGATGGCTTAAGGCAAAATGCTACCTTCGAAATTCTTGCCATAAATCACTCATTCCTCGCCTTATCCTGCCATATGTAATGACGCGTTTTTATATGTAGATGTAGTCCTTACTCTGCCCCCCTCGAAATGTTGGAAATTTATGTTACCTAATTTTGATGCAATGAATAATAATAATTATGCGTGTGTGTGCCGGCTACGTTGGTATTCTCGACTCGAACACCGACTTCGAGCCCAAAAAAGGACTACGACGAACGACCGACCGACGACGACGACGCTAGGAAACGAGGATAGCAAAAATTACATTTTGTGAATCTTATTAATATGCACTTGAATCTAATGGTTCGGTACTTTGGGTAAATGGCGTGGGTTATTACCATTAAACACTGCAAAGATTGTCTTTCGAGATTGTTGATGCTCCTCTTCGTGTGCGAATGGGATGCGATGTGTATTTATTTTTTACTGCTATCCAGAGCTGCTCCTACGTCAACTCCATGGATCGTGGATACTGGATACTGAATATTGGATACACTTTGACCTTTGACCAGACATTTTTGTTCCATGTTCTTTCATGGGACATGGCTCTGGCAATAAGATATAAAATTGAGGATGGTGGGACGGGACAAAATGGGGTGGGGTCGTTTGGCTAATACGCATTTTATGGAAGTGGACGAACATGCCGCCATTGTAATAAGAAATGACATCCTAATGTAATTGGCACTTCTAAGAAGCAAGACGACACGTTGATGACGACGCGACGACCGACTACGTCAATGACGAAAAAAAGCAATTTAAATTTAAAATGGAAAAGTTTAAAACGGCTGTAGGTTCCATATGAATGTCTGTAATTCCGTGTCCGTGTCCAGTCCAGGTCCAGTCAAGTCGAATGCAGACACAAATTAGTTATCCCTCATATGTACATACCATGTTCTCTGAGGGTCTTCATCACCATATACACATGTACCTACAGTACCCATAGGATCTTGTCGTTTGCCATGCTTTGGATTAAAAATAAGTCGGACATATTTTTATTTGTGTGTGTCTCGGAATCAATTTGAATTTCCGGTATTTATATGAATAAAAGATAGGAATTCTTAATCAAATATGAGGTCTTTGAAATAAATTCCCCTGATACATACCCTCATTGGTTTGGTCCTGGGTCTTGGTTATATCCTCTTTTAGTGAGGTCGGTCGGTTGGTGGTAACGTGTGGTTTATTTAAATTCACATACAAAATCCCCCTCCCCCCCTTCAAAAAAAAAAAAAAAAAAATTGTCTTCCCTTTTTTGTGTCCCCGCAACTTTATCACTATCATAAATAAATTCCACATAGAAAATTCAATGTGAAAAGTTTAAAAATGTGAAAAAAAATCCATAAAAAGAAATTTCATCACCTGGTTCGAGTGAAAATAAAAATAAAAGGAAGACAAAATAATAAAAAATCAAAAGAAGAAAAAAAGAAAAAAAGAAAAAAAAAAAACGAAACGAAACGGAAGTAAAATAAAAATTCAATATGGATGATGCTGCTACAAAGAAAACATTGTCTATTGATCGGGCGGCATTTCTGTTGCTAAGAGTTAAGAAGGCCTTCAAGAAGAAGCGGCAACAACGCAAGGATAGACAGTGAGTACCTATACACACCTACATACATAAAAATCCTCTTTAATTCACATGTACATACATATGTGTGTGGACATACATACATGTATGTATGTACATACAAACATTTATATGAGTTGTTAGGAAGTTCGGTTGTTTTCCTCCATTTTTCGACATAGAATTACTTTCGGCTAAGTATGTTGACTTGTTCGCTTCAAGTTTCCGTTCTCATTCCCATTTCCATTCTCGATTCCCGTTGCCGTTGCCGTTGCCATTCCCGGTAAATAGTTGTTGCTATTACAATCAGCCACTTGGTGTGGTTTTTCCTTTTGAAGTGAGTTTGAATGGAGGAATAAACAAAGTCAAATCTGTTGTTGTTTTTTTCTGCCTCCTTGTTCTTTTGTGGGAGCGGAAGGCAAAAAAGAACTTTTTTGAAATAAACTCGCTTTTCGAAGAGAAGAAAAGAATACTAAATGAGGAAAATGATGGATGTGTATTGTGTATATACTCGATTTTGTATAATGACTTTGTCTATATGTATTATTTATCTTATAATCCTGGTCCTGGTCCTGGAACGAAAGTATGTAAGTGGGTACACGAGAATTTTTATTAGATTGAACTTCTTTTTACTTATCTAGGTATAGATATACTTTGCTTTACTCTGTGTTGGTTTTATTCTTTAGAAGATCTAGACTATAGATGACACATTGGGGACACAATATGTGAGTCCTTCCTTATCCCTATCCAAAATCTATCTGCCAGCAATCTCGGTATGGTTGTTGTTGTTTTAGGTGGATTGTATAATCTATATGAGATATTGTCAAATCCCCAGGCATTAATTGGATTTGAGAGTTTCAAACGCACCGAACCGCACCGCACCAGCCGACACCACATACGAGCATACATATCTAGTATATCCTGACCTTGTACGACTAAGCTTATAACCCCAGGTTTTCCGAATTGAATCGGGGTAATGGTATAGCCGTTGGGATAGAAGGGGAAATCGCTCTGTGGTTTAACTGTATAATTCTCACGAAAAAAGTTATAAATTGGATTGGATTATGTGTCTATATATCTAGATGTAATGTGGGTTTGCAAAAGGGGGGTTGCATGTCTATACGTCTAGAGAAATGGAGGTTTCCCATGACCCATGAACTTCCAGGTTATATTATTATTTATGCATTTAGATGGTACCTACGAGTACCTTAGGTATTCCGGCTAACGATGTTCCTTGAGAACAGTTTTGCGTTTTCTTTAATGAAACGATTCTATATGCTGATTATTTTATTGTTTTATGAACCAATATAAGAGCTCATTTTTCTTGGGGAGGGTGATGTATTATTGCAGATTATCTCGAATGCCAGGTGGCTATTATTGTGGAGAAGGTTATTCGCATAGGTATACAGTGGGAATTTCTATGAAGATTCGGAAAGTGATAGGAGAGAGGATAGAGGAAGATGGAATACTCTCTTGTTAACTTTTCAACTCGCAACATTTTATATTTTATGCATTTTTTTACATAAAAATGTTCATATAATCTATGTAGTTCATTATATGAATTTTTAATAAAAGTTTCTCAGATTTAATTGTATCAGTAAGAAAAAATAAAAAAATAAAGTTTACCCTTTAAAAGCTAAAGTTACGGGAAATTTTTATTTGGTTCGTTAAACTTTATTGAACATTTTTGGTATCTTACAAATATTAACAAATGATAACGATAAAAAAGAATTTAAAATAACTATTTCTTTACGAGAAGAAGAAATGTTACTACAAGAATTCCATCAATAAAATCTTGAATCAATTGTGAAGCAATGGCATATATGTAGGTGTCCCCATCAATAGCTCTGGAGAGCAATCCATTTATAAGCTCCAATCATAGTGTCTGCCGATTAACCGTGCCAAACAGTAACATGTTGAGGATTTCGATTTCCGAAACGAATATGATTTTTCCACGAAAACCCGAATAATTTTGATGCATTTGAAGGACGCAATAGGACCCAATCAGCGATGATTCAACATTGCTGGTGATTGAATGGCTTGAATTCATTTGCTTACTGAACTAAAATAACCTACAACACAAAATATTTCATTAATAAAAATTAGGCATAGATTGCTTTTATTTAATTTTAAAAAGTTACTCATACGCCCCAGTGAAAATATAAGAAAATATTATAATAATCATAGCAGATTTTTTATAGACCTTAACCTTTATAAATGGTCTAATGACATTTGGGAAATTCAGTCGTCCGAGAAGCTGCTTTACGACGCCACGACTGTAAAAAGTTCAACTGTAACAATTACAAGGCGTTATTGAAGCATGTAACGACGTAAAGTTACATTTTAACTTATAACGTACTTTTTATTTATTCGTCAAACAATGAAAGATTCAAAAGTGACAGTTGTGCAAATAACAGACTTCTCAAAATACCTATAACATTTTATTATAGAAAACCCTTTTTTTGGTTTAGATAACAAATTCGAAAAAATAAAGTTTAATAGCTGATCTTTGCCATCCTAAGTTTGTTCAAAACCATTTCATTGAACTTTAAACTGACATTCAGTTTCAATTCAAAGCCCGGTCAAATTAGATCAAACCACAGGGGCAATATGCTATGTATTTTTATTTGTTGTTCTTGTTTGTTTCTTCCGACACTTATGCCTGCGTAAGACAGTTAATACCTAGCTACACTTAGTGACATGGTTCCTCTTTGACTGGCCTTTCACTTTCATGGATTCGATTACCCTCTTCAATGCTGATCTCTTTGAAAAGGTAACAATCCAGACTTTTTCGGAGTTCAGTAGTTCACTCTAAAGATGTTGATAAGGTTAGATATTTTAACTTGGCTTCTTATATTGGCAATGATTTAGAATGTCGAATCTAAGGCTGCATTTAGGTCTATAGGTAAATGATAGGTTAAAATGCTGAATTGTAGACATTTTTCCATCTCCTGTCTAAGGATTGAAAACTCTTTCTGCCTGAAAAATTATAAAAATCAAAACATTGAGAATCATTAAGTTTTTTAATATTTTGTTAAGTCTTCTTTTTTTGAATAAAAATTTACTGCAGAATTATAAACTAGGCCACTTATAACTCGTTGCAAGATTACCACAATATTTACGTAGCTAATTTTATGAATTTCATATTTTATTTAATGAATTATATTTAATGAATTAAGTAAAAAAAAAAACACTTTCATCATCTTGTTCTAAAGCGCATAAATATCATTTTACACCCGTGAATTTTTGTCAAAAGACTTTTATGATGACTCTGACACTCAAAAGTCTGCCACTTGCATTGCAGCTACAGTCATAAATTAGATACCAGTCTCATGTCACGATGACTTGGTAGAAAAATTATAAGGACACACTTTATGTTCGCCACAAACTTACAAACATAAGAACACTAGTTTCTCAACCATAGAAAACACCCCTAGCTTTCACCATTCCCAATGCATCGCTGAGCTAAATGACAGTAATTTGTGAGCTTTCATCATTACTTATTCTTTAGAAAATGACAGAAAGTAGACTAGCGAAATGACAGAGTCACTCCTTAATGACAAGCTCGCCAAATACAAAAAGTCTGCGAATTGTGCAACTTCCCTCGTTATAGCGATGTACATATGTATGTATAAGTTGGCAATTTTTTTTTTTTTTTTTTTTATTGCTAATGCGCAAGTTTGGTACATAAACTTGAACAAAGTATTTGCTCAGAATGGGTTTATTTTTTTTTAAGCACCTGACAGATCAAAACAAAGCCAACTTAAATGACCAGACCATTTTTTTTTCTGTTTGCAAAGACTGCAGAATTAAGTGTAATAAATGCTTCTTAAGTTGTATCTTTTTGAATGGTCCCATGAAGCGGGTTGAGGAGTAAAACAAACATAAACAGAAGGGAGAAACTTTTCGATAAAAGGGCTTTTGCCAAATAATATTCTTTATACTTATCCTAGGGGCGGGCGGGCGTACGTTTAAATGGGGGCGAGAGTATGTTTTTTTCCCAAATACAAATGCCCATCAATCTGCCTAGGAAGCCGAGTATAGAGAAGTGGGAAGGATTATCTTGAATCCAAACTATAAATAAAGTCTGACGTTTTGAAAAAAGTCCTAAGTAAGATAAATTTCAAGTGCTGACCTTACGATGACAGAACAAAATGGTGACATTGAAATGTTAAAATAAAATGCAAAACAAATCTTAATTATGTTTTGTTGTGAAAATGTCTGCTTGTCTGGCAAATATAAATTTGTTATGCGAGGGAGGTTTGGGACACATTAGATATTATTTAAAACTTGTAAAATATTTGAAAAATAAAAGGACTGGTAAAGTTACTGTGAATTTAATAAATAAAATAAGTTCGTTGTTAGTTGGAATAACCTTGGGCAGAAGTAGAGTTTATGTTAACAGCCAAGGCCCAGTGAGTAAAATAAATCAGTTTTTATCCTTACGGCCTACCCGAAAAAGTGAAAAAAATACTAAAAAATGTGTTTTGCTGTGAAAAGTTTTGAAACAAAATTTAATTTTTGTTATTTTTATTTTTCATCACTGAAGTTTTGTTTAATATTTTGAAGTTTTTTCATGGAATATGTTATCCGGATGTAGACGTAGAGAAGTTAATAGTTTTAATTGGAGCTTGAAGCCCAGAATGAAAAAGATACGAGGACATCTGAACCATGCACGAATAATTTATTAAATTTTCATGGACAACTTAGTTAGTTTTTGTTTCCCCAGTTGAATTTGTATTAAAGTTAAAACTTTGGAAACATATATTACAAGCTAAAGCTGTTTACCCGAGAAATTCTCAGTTCATTTACATTCGCTTATATGAGGGAGCTACTATTAAATTAAGTTGCAGGAAACTCTGAGGGCCTGTTGCATTATCGTGGTTCAATATTTTCTTTAAATTACTATAGATTTAATTATTATAGAATTAAAGTCAAAGTAAAAGTTACAAAGAAAAATAAAATTCGGGGAAGTTGCTCCAACTTGACTAAAGGGCAATGAATATCAACTTAACTTAGTAATTTGCTCGACATTATAGTTTAGTTATTCTGCCAGTATTGAGATTGAAACTGAAATATTTTAATGACATTTACAAACAAACTCATATTACTTTCACTAATTTGGCAATAAAGTTTATTTAAACAAAGAAACAATTATTTTTATAAAAGTATGAGTTAAAATAAAAATCGTTGAATACACCCTAGAGTCTACTAATACTTATTTATTTTGTACACGACTTGACTGCCTCTACATTTCATAATACGAAACTTTATCTTCACATAAGTAAATTTACTGACTACTGACTTATTTTTTTTTTATAGTAATCCGTTGTTGTTGTAGTGTCTTTAATTGTTCTAGATCTATTTATTGATAGTTGTTTTTAACTGATTAGATACTTCCATTGCTTCTACTGTCCAGGTTTTTACTAATCCGGTGATTTCTGGCCATGTTCGAATTTTATTTTATTCTAAAAAATCTGTCTTTGATGAAACCCTTATTTTTTTGTATGAAGATTTCATTTTAGTATAGAAAATTTCCAATTTCTTTAACTTATCAATTTTTTGATATGGATGATTACGATCTGTCAACAAAAATTCGGATTAAGAAAATTGAACAGCTTATATTTCTGAGATTCCTTAGAATTTTCTTCTTCAGGTTGAAAGAGGAGGAGTATTAATATAAACAGAATTTATCATCCAGAAGTCAAATGAGCTTTTTATATTTCTTTTCCTTTTTTTATTTGAATTTAATGCGCGGTTTTCGATTATTTTCTTTTAAACTGTCATTCGTACTCATTTTTCAGTTCAGTGCATTATTACTGTTTTAAAAACAACAAGTTAAACTGAGAGTGACAAACTAACATCATTCATTATAAGCCATTGTCGGCACTTCTAAAATTTACATTTTCAAATTGACGTTTTCAAAATCGACAATAAAAATAGTACAAAATTTGAACATCCCATTTTTATTGAAAGATTATTTTAAGTGGATATTTAAAAAATTATCAATTAAAATAATAAAATACTTCGTGAAAGGAATACAATCCAAATGAATCGACCATTGCATTGATTGTTTTTCCCTTTTTGAATGAATGTTTTTAATAGGAAACAATTATAGGCAAATAAAAATCTATTTCCGTTTATTTTATTTAATCGCTTTCCGAATAATTTTGTACAAATAACATTCCAATATTGTGTAACCAAATCAAATTAATCCAAAACAAATAATTGAAATATCAAATACTATCGTATTTAATTTAATTTTAAAAATAAAATAATTAACTTCTCCAAGTAATGGTCATAGAATTTTCGAAAAAAAAAACAAACACTTGATAGTTAAATAAATTTTTAATCATTGACTAAAAAACTGTCACTTCCATTTAAAATTAATATATATATTTATTATATTACACCAATTTCCAAAAGGGAAAAAAATCACTCTGTCAAAACTAACATACCAGAATATGAAAAAGCAATTTAAACCAAAAGCAATCAATCAACAAAGCGTTTTCACATTGAACGCCAGCAACTGTCACTTTAATTCTATTGATTTTGACAATTTGAGTGATGTGAATTGGAGTTTTATACAGAAATCGTTTAAGGGAAAGGGCATGCATTTCTACAGATTGAAGTTTTAATGCTTCGTTGGAAATGCATAAATTAGTTTATTTATACATACGTACATACATTACATACATATGTACAATTAAAATATTCATATTCTAGATTACAGAGAAAGAGTGAGAGATTGTGTGAAAAATAAAAGTTATGCTGAAAATTAATGCCTGAAAATGTATCAACTTAAAGCTTTAAGCGTTGAATGCAATTGAAAAGTTGGAAGTGTTTGAATGTTACAACTAGGGCTTAATTGTGCTATTAAACATGAGCTGCAGTAACATGTTAACATTCATATTACACTGCAACACGAATAATTACAGTTTAAGAATATAATAGTCGGATAATGTTGGTGTTCGAAACTTCACGTTTCTGTATTATATGACATCAGTGGCGGATTAAGCTCTCTGGCCGCCCTAGGCCCTGTCTGATTAGCCGCCCTTTTTAATAGTTTTTATTTTATGAAAGTATAATTGTTAAACAATACAAATAAATATTTAATTAATATTAACAAAATAAATAATGAACATTTTTCTCAAACTATAATGTATTGCTTAATTTTGTAAATATATTCTTTCTATGTCGTTATAATCAATTTCTTCAACTTGTTGAGCTTCAATAGTAGTGGTAAGGAATTAAGTCTGTATTGGTCCATACTTTCACGTAAACATGTTACGTACTAACCCTTTTCAAGGTGGAAAAATATCTTTCTCCTGGACAGTTTGTAGCGGTAATACTCAAAAAATACGTAGAGCAATGTCTACATTCGGATAAACATCTCGAAGATTCTGTGATTACAAAACATTGCATATTCCTTGCATGGAACGTACATCTTTCGTATTGAATAGAGAATCTTTGAGTTGATAGTGTAAATGAATACATTCATTTCCAAGTCTTCCAAATTATCAGGATATTTAGTAACTAATTCATCTGCACGATTTTTCAATTCATTAAAATAGATACATTGTCAAAGAAATTAAAATTTGTATAAAACTCATGATAAGCATTCTTAAATTAAATATTTATCTTAGTTGTAAAATACGAGTATACATACATATATAGATATTTGTGTTTTTTGTTTAATATTTTTTTTTTTCTTTTTAATATAACTGTAAAACCAATGAGCTTTCTATTATACATATTAATTTTACCTTGTCAACCTGGCAGACGGCATTGCCATGCTAATTTTGATTTTGAAATTTATAAATATGTTAAGAAATAATTAAAATAAATAAAATCTAAAAATCTAATCTGATAAGCATTCTTAATTCCTGCCAATTATACACTTAAAGTATATATAAAATTGGTTAATAAACGTTGGTTCGAAAATTTTCATTTCGGATATGAGTATTCTGTCCTTCTCTTGTGGCTCGCCTTCCTGAATTTTACAGGTTATTTTAAGACGGGTGCCATAGCTATAATAATTTTGAACTCCAGATAGTGCTTTCGCTTTTTCCTAATATTTGGAAAATTGTTGTTTTCTCAAGTCTTTTAGAAATAATGCAAAATAACTATACATTTGTAAATATCTCAGTTGATAAATTCGCTTTTGAATCATGAAGCTTCTTACTCGCAGCATTAAAAAGATACAAAATGACATTACAAACAATGACTAGAACTGCTGTTTCAATATATGTAGATGTTGTAATTTTTCTGCAGTCCCTTAGCTTGAGATAGCGTTGTGAGTTTTTCATACTTGCTTACAGCAATAAATTTCAATGCAACAATAATTACAGACCACTCTTTTTCTAATGCGTAACATGCATCATGTCAAGGAGACCAACGAGTTTGAGAAAGTCTTTTAAGTTACAATTTAGAAAAAAAAAAATGGGGGAGTTTTTCTTTTAGATGCCTTTACATGGAAAGAATGAAATCAAATCAAATTCTATCTGCCTGCTAGTAAGAAAAGAAGTACCTTACAGTTAATTGTTATAATTCGGCAATCCATAATTTATATTTCTAGTATAATACATACATATATACATAATATATATAATAATAATATATACATACATATATATGAAACCATTGAAAAAATATCAATATTGCACCGATGAATAAAAAAGTAAATTAAAAAATGAGTTACATATAGAAAATTATATCTGTAATTTAAAAAAAAAATTGAACCAATCCTTGAAATGAATTGTCGGGAAATTTTATCTAGTTTAACATTCTAAAAAATTTGCCGCCCCCCAAATTGTGCCGCCCTAGGCACGGGCCTCACGGGCCTAGGCGTAAATCCAGCACTGTATGACATGTTCTTTTGCTAAAATAGTGTTAGAAAAAGAAGTTGATGTTTTTGTTGACAATAAACCAATTGGAATTTCAAAAGATGATATTATGTCTGGCCCATGGATTAAAAGTTTGTGCACACTTATTGGCATGAAGTTCCAACTATAAAGCTCTAAATATAATTCCCTTATACTTTGGCGAGTGATCTATAGGTAGTCCTGAACCCGAAACTCTTGAGATTATTGAGAATTTGTAAATAAGCCGTCCAACTTAGCATTCTTGAAAAATCTTCTTGCTGTCTTGCCATCGTTCGTCGAACCGAAACCAGACTTAGGCTTGTCGATATTAAGACCCAATTGTATTTTAAACAAAGCTTGAATTTGTTTTTTTCGCTCATTAAACACTTTCTTGTTTTCGGAGTCTTTTCCTACCCGCCATGATTTAAATGGGAACTTGTTTTGCAAAGACCTACACCAAATTCATTTCTTCAGGAGTTGCTCCAAAAAGAAAACATTTTGATGCAGAATTGGTGTTTGATAATAAGTTACAAAGACTCCTATCAACCATTGTGAAAATTAACTTTTATGAAATGCTTAATTTTAAGCCGTTTTTGTTGATAGTCGTTGGAGTTAGTTGTTCTATAAAAAGGAGACTATTTAAAATATAAGCAAATTAACCGATCTGAGATTTAATTTTGGTTTCCTCATTTCTTACAAGTTCTGGACATTCCTTTCAAAATATGAACTTAATCGGACGGCAAAACATTGTGGAAGAACATCGAGGATTTTTCCATACCTCAACACCGGTACTTTCTTCAACCAAATTTAAAAGGAGATAATGCTATCAAAAAAAGGTATTCATCCGTGTTTTTCGAATCGAAAAAAAACTTGTTTATATTGGCTATATGACCGGAACTTCCGTCAAAACTCCATTTGCATGTGAGAATGGCATTTGTGTCGCCCCTTATTTCAGAAATATCGGAAATGCTCTGCACAGTTTTATCGAAAAGTTCCTGAAGGTCAACGGAGGCAGTGGTTTCTGTAACTTCTCTTTTAGTTGGAAGCTTTGAAGTTGGAAGTTTTTATAGACTACGAAATAAATCCTTATGAAATGCATTGACTGCAGATCGCAAAATATTGAATTTTAATTTTGGACGGATTAAGATCTAAATATAGTGCTAACGCATCTTTTTTAAAGTTCAATTTGTTTGTTTTTTGCAAGAACCAACTCTATAACCAGAGGAACGTTCGGAAACTTCCGCAGCGAACTTCAGCTCTTCATCAGTTGAATTGGAGGCTTAATTCAGCTTTTTTTCGTCTTTATTGACGGAGTTTGGGGTCTTCCCCTACTATTAGTTTGTGATCCATCAAATTTAAGATCAAAACATACAATATGGTTTTGGTCGTATCTTTTCGTTTCGATTTCACGAGTCAAGACCTTGTCAAAAGCACCCAAATTAACTCTAAGTAAAGTTTAACCAACAAAATTATAAAATTAAACTAAAAAATATGCAAAAAGTTGTATATTATGTGTGAAAATTTAGATAAGAAATTTGAGTTCTAAAAGTAAGCGAAGCAACGCAAGCACTAGTCCTCTAGTAAACTACAAAACTGTGGTAATTCTTCAATGAAACTTTTCCTTTAATTTGCACCTTCCATCTCCAACAAGGGATATAAATGTCTCATCTCTGATACTGATATATATCAGGCTCTTACTAAAATACATTTTTAATTTTTTTTTTTTAATTCTTAATGCTCGAATTCCTGTTAAATTTTTAAACATCCTTGAGAAACAGTTATACTCTCGCACTCGCCGTCATCGGTCGATGGTCTTCGTCACCGGATGATATTGTTGAAAAGTTTTTTGTTTTTTATTTTTTGTTTTTTGATCTTAAACAAATAATTCCCTGCATTAAAAATCCATAATTTATTTCATAACTTTTTTCAAAGTTTTCCTCTCTCTCTTTTTCACGAAACTCATTCCGTTAGTCTGCAAATAAGTCCCACCAACAAGGAGTGATGAAATACTCCTTATTCTCAGGACCTAGCTTAGCTTTACGAGTAGGATATTTATTAGGAACAAACAAAAAACAACAATGATTTATTGAATTTGAACGAACGATGAACTTACTTATCAGGACATCAGATTTTCTATACCCGTTGTTGCTGGAAGTTGCCGGTAAAAGTTTTCAAATTATAAAATAGAAATATGTGCTGCAACCTACATTTGAAAGTGGGTAACTTTTAGAGATAAAATTTGCCATAGCTAGCGCCATCGCCATCGCCATCGCCATCGCCAGTGAGGTGTTTACTTTGTTTTTCTTGAAACTTTAAAATGCAGAAGCAGAAGAAATACATTGTCAGGGGGTTTAACTGACTGACGACGATGATGAGGACGAACGACTGGCCGACGCTGGTGGTGGCATGGCGGTGTGGCGAATGACGTGGCGATGAGTACCATATGTTCTCATATGCCTGTGTTCGGTGCTTCCATTGGCAAATAAAGGTTGTTATTCTTACGCTTTGCATTTTCCGTCCTTGCCTAGTACAGGGTTTGATGATGTGGCATTGTCCTTATGTGAAAATATACACGTTGGTTCGTTTGTTTTTGTTGAGAGTAGGATTATCCTTGCTTCCTGAAAATTTCACAGAATTGGACACGAAAACGAATGGATATACGGAAACGGATCCCTGCCTGAGTGGAGCCATAAAAACTCTTGACTGGAATAAAATTTTGGTTTTTCGTTTCCTTTATTCGGTTTCATACAATTTCGGTAGTGGTGGTTCCTGATGGTGGCTTATGTCTGCAGTCGACCTTGGAATGAAATAATAATGTTCCTAGTTTTAGAGGATGTTTTTGTAGGAAAAGTTGTTTCCCGAGTGAAAATGAAAAAGGCTACAAAACTTTAGCTGTGTTTGAGTTATGGGGCGAAAAAGTTGTTTTACCTCTAAGAAACCATTAATGTTTGAACCATTGTTATTTTGTATGCGAGGACTACATTTATGTGTGATTTCACAAGAAAATAAAATTGAAAAACAAGAATGTCTCGAAACTTTTGGGTATACTATAATCTGAAAAAAAAAGTGACAGGCATGTGAGTATTCAAGGAATTCCATTTTCTTTTCCTTGGAATGAATTAGTTTTTGTGAAAAAACAGTTTTATATTTTAAGTTAAAAAGTTTTGGAAAGATTTTTTAGTTGGAAATCTGTTGTGTAATAGTGTGGTTTACAACGGAAATAAAGTGCATTAATGAAGGTTAAAGTTTAGTTTGTTACTCATATGAATGAATCATACGACCCGGCGTTGTTGGTGGGAAGGTTTTGAAGGTGATGATTTTGCAAACAAATTTAAGAAAAGGCCATAGGTGAATTGACCGTTTGGTTTAAGTAAAAGAATTTTTGTTAACTGCCGGTTCCTGCATTTGAAGAAGTCAACTCAACGGTCCCACGTCCCTTCATTGATGAAGATTAAAGGCCAAAAATCTTTAGACAGTTAACAATTCATTTAGTTGAAGAATGCCTCCATTTTAAGGTTGTTAATCGCCTTGCAACTTTAAGAATATGTAATCGAAAATATACAAAAACTTTTTCTGTTTCATTTCGCAAAACAATATTTGAAATTAAGTCTAGAACAATAGTCTGTCGTGTTTAATTTATAATCTTAAACTAGTGAAAACAATTTTCCAAGTTCTTAATTTGATTCTGAAGCCAAGTTGAAAACTTCATGAAAATACAGATCGAGTCAAAGTATTCATGAAAATGCAGACCCAGTTCTTCTTAATATTGATTTTGTTGTTAGGTCTGCTGTCAACAGATTAAAGTTATTTACACGATACACAATTCACGGTACAATTCAATTGGCTTGTATATGAGAAAGCGCACAATGCAATTAAGTTGCGAGCAACTCTGGACCAGTTTCATAATCGTGGTTCAAGATTTTCTTCAGATTATTATACAGTTAATTATACGAAACCATTTACATATTTGAGGAGGACAGAACCAAACTTTAAAATTAAATAAAAAACACCAAGTGAAAATTTCGGGATGTTGTCTTAAAAGTTGCGTATAGTGGGCCATAAATAGACCCAGTTAATTTACAAAACTAATAATAATAACATTATATATTATTTATGGAAAGCTTAAACTTTGCAGTGCAAATGAATTAAATATTAACAAACACACCCCAAGTCTTCTAACATTTATTAATTTTTTTGTATCAATTATCCGACAAACCGAAATTCTATTTTTACGAAAATGCATTTACGAGTACTGAATAATTTTTGTTCTTTAATTCGATATGTTATTGTTTTCTATGTTCAGTTTTGGGATTCATCGTATTCACTGTAATCAAAAAAACACTAAGCTTTCATTTGTTTGTCGCTTGATTCAATTTATAATTAAATACGGTATTTAAAATAAAGGTTACCAAACATCAAACCAACTTCAATTTAAATTATTTTTAAAACTAATAGTAAATCGGACTTAGACTTAGTAATAGTTGATGTTTTAATATTTAATTTAAAACTAATAAATTACCCATTAATTTAGATTAAATTTAGGTATAGTTATTAATAATTATAAAGCCTCAAAGAGGATTTTACAAAATGGTTTAATTGAAATGACTGCATAATTATTTTCCAATCAAAATATTTCAATATGATGATATAAATTTTACTAAATGAGTGTTGTTTTTGTAGTCAATATTACATTTTAAATATTTCAACTCAAATCAAATTTAGATAACCTCAATAATTTATTCCATATATAATAAATACAAACATGTCTTTCAGTATACAATACGTAGTTAGTCTTAACCTAATGTCAAAGCTAATATTTATTTAATTGATACAGTTATGGATGTACATTAAAAAGTGATAATGTTTTCAAATTTAAAATTTTAAATCTTGCATAAAATTATAGTTTTTATAAAATTTTCTTAATGATTGTCAAGAAACTTTATGAATGAATGTGATAAATGTTTTAAGTTCTTAAATAGATAAGGAATCTATATTTTAGAAGTTATTTGTTATTTTCGACTTAAGCCTTCACACAAAATTACACTTGTTCATCTGTAGGTATATCGAAATCAGAAAAGCAATAAGTTAATATACAATTTAAATGACAAAATGGTTGTATAAGAATTGTTTATATCAATAATTTAAGCAATTTAATCTTTGTGACTTGTTAAATCCCACATGATTATGTTAGGGCTCTTCGTTTTACGGGTATATAGAAATAGGAAATAGAAATCATTATTAAAACAAATCTATATTATATATATAAAACAAAGACGGGTTTGTTACGACACTTATAACTCGAGATCTGCTGAACCAATTTTCATGGTTATTGATTCGTTCGATTTGTCTCCACCCCGAATAGCAGAATACATCTTAAAAACAATGAAAATGAACACACTATTGTTTATTTTTGTCTCTGCACTATTGAACATTGATGAATGGTGTCGAATTTCGACATATATTTTAAACCGCCGCCGCCGCCGTGTTTTTGAACTAATTGACTGACAGTTAATGGTCACAGTTGACATTAAACATCAATATTTATTATTATCGATAAGAAAACGGTTGCCACTTTTCAATTCTGAATTTCTTAATTGAAATAATTTAGACTTGCCAAATAGCACTGTTTACATTCATTACATTCATGACATTGAAGATTGAAGTTTAGAATGGTCAAATTGAATTTTTGACAAAACGGCCACAGTACCTATCTCCATCGTTTCTCGAAAGAGTTGGTAACATTTTTAAGATTGTATTAGTTAATCTCTAGATCTACTGAATCGATTTTTAAAATTTTTTTAACAATAGAACGCTAGCTTTAAAGTGAAACACAGTGATTAAAATATAAGGTCCATTTATAGGTTTTAATGATGGATTGGAGCTGGTTTTTTCATGCCATCTACATATTTTGTAAAGACTTTTTGAATCTTAAAATCTAATCATATAAGTTGCTATTGTTCAGGGTCCTATGATGTGTTCCTGTTTGTGAAGAGAAAAGATTTAGGAGACTATTTTATTTTGCAAACAAAAAATTAATGGCGTTTCCAGAATTTCAAAAGTCATTAATCGAATTGAGATTAAAAATTGCGCTAATTGGTTAAGTTATGAATGACAAAACTTTATTAGAACCTGGATATGAAGATTTAAAGCATTTTCTTTTACACAATTTGAAAAACAAGGCAGAACAACGTCAGCAGGGTCAGCTAGTTTTGTATAAAAGAAAGTTTATTCAAAAAATATGAAAAAGTCGGGAAATTATTAAAAAATGATTCTGTAAAAAAATAGAAAAAATTATTAGAAAAAGATTTGCATTTAATCACGTGATTTAATGATTTTGTATGACGCACATGATTTTAGGAAAAAAATGTTTTTTGTTTTATATTATTGTATTACACATTCAATTATTTACTGAACGCAAATATTGCGGAATAAGGTGATGAAATTTATACAGAACCTTAATCACTATTAAAAATATGAGAATTAATTTGAATTAGACCATAGGAAGGTGGAGCTTTTTTGTAGAGTTTGTGTTTTTCACAAAATTTCATCTACAGATAATAAAAGCTTTTTAACAGATATTTGAGAGTACTAACTACTAACAAAATGCATAAAAAGAAAAATTATAAATATTAATCCGTGACGTGAAGATCCTGTCTAAAAACCTACCTTTAAGCGCTTATCATTTAAAAGATCGTGGGAAAAATTCTTTTAGAAAAGTATAATACAACTTCAAACTAAGCACTTCGTAAAATTTAATTTTGTCTACTACATAGGTCCCCACTCAAAATTCATTAATAAGTTCTGAAAATTTCGCATAATTCTAAAATTCATTATTGCGCTATCTACGCTTGAGTTTATGTTAAGACGTTAAATTTGGGAGAGACGAAGTTCGCGGGGTCAGCTAGTAATAGATAAACTTCTGTTATATTTTCGATGCAAAATCGCAAAGTAAACAGTTCCAGTAATATTTTGACACTAAATAAAATGTGAAACATGTTTTTTTTATGTAGGAGTGAGCTCTTCAAATATTTATGGTGTAAGGGTATTTTTGTGTGTGTTGGAGGGAGGGGGTGGGGCAGGAAATTAAAATTAGTACTTTTATTTCTATGCAACCACTTAAAAATTATTAAACAGTTGACAACTTTGAAATGATTAAATCAAATTGAATTGAGTTCAATTAACTTTCGAAAATCTTAAAAATTTTACAATGATTTTTTTAAGAATCCATAAAAATTTATTATTTTCGTACTTAATCTTCTTCTTTCTAGATATTGTTTTCAAAGATGACTTTTAAAAATCAGTGCATAAAAGAAAAATTAACACTCGAAAACAATATTTCTTGTTTTTCACAAAATTTGCAATACAAGTCCAGGCATATGATTAATTCTGAAGTTGGATCAGAAATTGTTAATTTCCTGAAACAAAAACCACAAATAACTTACTGAGATTGACATTACAGTTGTGATAGTTGATGGTTCAATTTTTTATAGCTCCTGCATTTTTTTTTTAGTTTTAAAAAGTTAAACTCAAAAATATAACTAAGTATAATCTTTGTGTTTTTATAGTACCTACTTTTTATATCAAGAGTAATATTTCAAATCCACAGTATTAAAAGCAACGAATATTAGAATCAAATTATTCATCATTCATTTCCATACAATCTTTTAAATCAAACTTTTAAATATTATCCAAAAGGTTACTCGATTTAATATCTCGTTACAAAATCGATATTTTTAAAAACAAAAAACCTACATAAATGTGAATAACATGACAAAATAAACAACCAAATTTACTTGATGTCAAAATAAACGTATCTGTATTTACTCTTCATAAAAAAAAAAAAAAACTCAAAGCTTTTAGTCAACATACTGCACACCATTTCATTCGAACACAAAATGTGATGTGTAATTTGAAGTCTTTTAATGGTAATTCACCTCATTACATCAGCTTAATAGTATTTTGTAAATGGCCGCCCCCAAACAAAAACAAAAACAAGAAACAAAGTTAAGATTAATAGCCCTAAGCCGCATACAAAAAGTAAAACAAAAATACTTTATACATATTTTGGCTTAATGGACTCACTTTTTTATGTTACAGAAATAAAAAAATTACAAACCATCGAAAAATGTTTAACATTCGCTTAATCAAAACTTCTCAGACGTCCACCGCTGCCGCTCCCACACAACACTGAAATATAATAATCGAAGAACATTGATGCGGCCAAATTTTCAAACGTCAGTTTTTTATGAAAAAACAATTCAATGTCAATCAGAACTCAGGAACACTCAATTTAAAATTTCATCAAAGTTCGAAAGTAACAAACGAAAACTTAAAGCAACTATAAACTTCTTCATTCGCATTTTGTACAAAGGATATATGCAAAGTGTATTCGTAACTCGTGTGTACATTGTGCCCAAAGGTTTGTTCCCTTAAATTGAAGCCTTAACTTTATCCTCTCCCCCCTCCTTCAAAAGGCAGTAAATTTTTCAACAAAGGAAAGACCAAACATTATGCCTCGAGGGTGTAACACAAGTATAGAATCCTTAGGATTTTGAATAAGAATATAATAAACTTCCCGACCACCAAACGGCTTGTTAACCATTTCTCCGAGGCGAGGAAAGTTTTTTCTCAGCACCTTTAAATCAGCTCTTGAACTTTTGTTGGTTCACTTTTGCTCCGCCCGGAGGAACCCAATGGAGCGGCATGGCAGTGTGTGGTGCTACAGGACGATAATCCTTGTACAATAAACCCAATGTACAAAGTTGTTCTCTATTATATTCAGTTCGGTTTGTACTTTTATTTCGTTGAGTATAAAAAGTCCTGTATACAAAAAAAAAAGTTTTGACGCATAGACTAGTGTAAGGTTTAAAAAAATCGAGTTCCACCATATAAAATTGTGGACCACCATCAGTATGTGTATATATTTGGAATATGCCGCACATCGCAGGATTTTGATTAAACTTTTATCGATTTTAGGATTAGTTAAGGTATGTAGACAATCATTAAATCATCGCACGTAATTAGGTTTATAATGGAAAATTCGATGATGTCTAAAAACCTCCTGACTCTTGATTCCTATGAAAAAAATGTAAAATCCATTTCCGAAAGTTGGTTTATGGGTTTTTGTTTCGATTAGTATTCTGTTGAGAAGTTTAAAGTTGTTTCGTTTTTCAAATGGGAAGTTTTATTACTCAAAATATTTTGTATATGTACATATATTTCTGTTTTCATTGTAAATTAAATGTAAAACAAAGTTCTTACTTACTTAAGGCCTCAGACCTACGAAGTCCGTTGGTGTTCCCTAGCGGGACATAGGGCCTCAACTACTCCTACGCGCCATCGTTTGCGGTTCAACTGTTCTCTTCCACGTACTTCTCAGTCTGCCAACTCTTCTTTCTTTTTGTGTGAGTGGGTTCCACTGCATTGCCTGGCCAGAAATGCAGTCATTACCTTTTCGAAGCGTGCGTCCAATTCCCTGCAACTTGCGCCTTCGTATAATGGTATCGATGGATTCCTGACCTGTTCGACTATATATAAGTCCTCGTTAGAGATAGGATTATGCCAGAAAACCCGAAAGATGTTTCGATGACGCACCTATTAACGGAGGTTTGCCGTTTCTTGGTTATTGTAGTTGTTATTTTCCAGGTGCTGCATCCATTTGTGTTCAAGCTGAGAGATTTGTTCCTCCAAACATTTGACAACATCCCGAACGAAGCCTTTGCTTTTCCAATATTTAGTTCGGTTCCTCCACCAGTAGAGACGATACTCCCAAGGTATTCGAAGCTCTCTACTTTCTCTACTGCTTGTTGAGAAATGTTCATGGGAGCGGATGATTGCGAGCTCCCGAGGCTGAACATCTTTGTTTTTCCCGTATTGATTTTATCAGCCTCACGAAAATAAAAAAGAATAAAATAAATACATACTTTTTAAAGATTTATAAAATTTATTTTTTTAGAAAGTTTTCAAGACAACTTCAAATGATGACAAAAAGTTCTTTTTTAAATTTGTTGCCACTTTTAGTTATTCTTGAATGAATGAAATGGTCGCCTTTAGTTCCAGTGTCAAATGCCATGCTAGTTGCTATACTACCACTGCGTCTGTCTAAGATCATGAAGAGTCCTTCGCTGGTAATTGTCTTAACTTTTTTTTAAATTTTGTTCAAAGGAGTTTCAATCGGTGAACGATTAGGTCCAACTGGATCTGGATGGTTATTCTATTAATTTTATTGCTGTTATTGCTTTAACAGATAAGTAGGCTTAAGTTGACTTTGACTTTTGTCGGTTGACTGCAAGGCCATCAAATAAGCTACCAATCAAACGACAGCAGAACTCTTAACCAAAGAACTCGCTGGTGTGCAGAGTTCAAAACAACAGCCGGTTGAAGATAGAAATGGAACCCTGCTGATATCGGATGAGGACCAACTCAGAAGGTGGAAGGAGCATTTTGCTTTAGTCCTAAACCATGTTTTTGACAGTAACATGGAAACGACATCTTCTGAGCTGCGCGATGCAACTAATTCCCGATTACGCACAACACCCCCAGTAAGGAAGAAATATGTACCGCCATCAAAGCACTGAAGAACAACAAAGCGGTAGGACTTGACGGCATTCCCGCTGAATTGCTACAAGCAGCGCCAACAACATCAAGCGAACTGCTTCAACCGCTCATCGAGAAAGCGTGGGTCTCCGAATGCTTCCCCGAAGAGTGTAAAAAGGGAATGATTGTCAAGCTCCCAAAAAAGGAGACTTGACGAAGTGCGAAAACTGGACGGGTATCTGTGTTTTGCCTGAAGTCGCCAAAAAAGTAGCAAAGATTATTCTAGAACGCGTAAAAGAACATCTCCAAGCATCGCTGGACGCTGAACAAGCAGGCTCTTCCACTGGGTCCTCCTGCATTGATCAAATCATTACCTTGAAGATCATAATCGAACAGTGTGTCGAATATCGATCACCACTCCACCTGCTGTTCATTGATTTCAAGAAGGCTTTCGACAGCGTCATTAGGGAGTTTTTCTGGCTTGCCTTACGAAGGAGGGGTTACTGGAGAAACTCATTGCTATTATTAAAGCGACTTATGATGGGTCCAAATGTCACGTCTTACTCTTACACGGAGGTAGGTTGTCTGAAGAATTTTAAGTCCAAAGCGGGGTCAGACAGGGCTGCATACTGTCACCAATCCTGTTTTTATTGGTGATAAGTTATGTACTGCGGATGGCTTTGACAGGAAGCGGAGGAATAAGATGGACTCTGACAACTTACCCTAAACATCTTGACTACGCTGACGATGTTTGCTTGTTTTCCCATAATATCATGGATCTCCATCAAATGGCAACAAGGGTGGAGAGAGAAGCAGCAATCGTGAGGCTGAAAATCAATACGGGAAACACAAAGATGTTCAGCCTCGGGAGTTCGCAATCATCCGCTCCGATGAAAGTTGGTTAACAAGCAGTAGAGAAAGTAGAGAGCTTCCAATATCTCGGAAGTATTGTCTCTTCTGAAGGAGGAACCGAACTAGACATCGTCAGCCGCATTGGAAAAGCAAAGGCTGCTTTCGGGATGTTGTCCAATTTTTGGAGGAACAAATCTCTCAGCTTGAACACAAAGCTACGACTGTTCAACTCAAACGTCGAATCAGTTCTGCTATATGGCTGCAGCACCTGGAAAATAACAACAAACTTCGTTAATAAGGTGTTTTCGAAACACCTTACGGGTTTTCTGGCCTAATCGCATCTCCAACGAGAACCTTTATAGGCGAACAGGTCAGGACTCAGGAACCCATAGATACCATTATACGAAGGCGCAAGTGGCAGTGAATTGGACGCACGCTTCGAAAAGGTAATGACTGCATTTCGGGCCAGGAAATGCAGTGGAACCTACTCACAGAAGAAGGAAGAAGAGTTGGCAGATCGAGAATCACGTAGAGGAGAACAGTTGAAGAGGAATCTGCGAGATTGGGAAAGAGCTGGAGGGAGCTGAAATACATCGTTGGAAACCGCACACGATGGCGCGTAGGAGTAGTTGAGGCCCTATGTCCCGCTAGGGAACACCAACGAACTTCGTTGGTCTGAGGACCTAAGTGCTAAGTAAGTAAGTAAGTAACCAAACGAAAAGAAATGCATCCACGTATCATTTGAGAAGCTAGTAATTTTACTGATCCTTTTAAAAAGTTTTTATAAAACGCTTCTTTGGCGTGATGTTTTTTGTGCTCTTTAGCCCATTTAAGCACATATTCTTTTGCAATCATTGACAACAAAAAATCTTACATCTTATTGTTGTTTTATTTCTTCACTATTTTTCGAGACTATTGCTAAACTATTTCCTCAAACCAAAATGTCTAATTTATGAGATGTCATTGGCAACAGCTTTGACACATTCCTATACTACGTATAGTAGTTCAGAAAAATGTCAAGTCTTAAAATGTTTAATTTTTTAATTTTTAAAAAAGCTTAAGACATCCATTGTACAGAAAAGCCTTTCTATTGATTAGTGTCTATATTGTGTATTGAAATATTGGCTAAAAAATTATCTTATTAGTCAGTTTATATTTCCAAGATCTTTGATATCGTCGAGTTCTTAGAAATGTTAACAAAATTTCTCATGCTCGTTTTTGCTGTAAGAAGAGAATTCTTGTAAGCTTTCAAAATTGCATAATTCCTTACTAAAGATTTTATGATGGGAATAAAAATTAATATTTATTAATTAGACATTTATAATCCAGAGATAAGTGTTGATGTGTTGAAACTATTTGAGAATTCACAGTGATAAAATTACCGTGAGAATATTTGACTTTTTTCCCTATTGAAGTATCAATTAGCAAAACACCTGCAGAAGAAATTATAAAATTTGGTTCAGTCGTTTTTAAGTTCTTAACATCAAAACAAACTACGATCCACTTTTATATATAAAGATACAAATCAATAGCAATAAACTAAATTAAAATAAAATGCAAAATAAAATAATATATATTTTTGACTTGCAGTGCACTTCTTAATTTATATCACAGCTGAAAGAGTTAGATGAATCAGAGTAAAACCCAGAAAAACTTAACTGAAATTCCAGATTTAAAATGGAAAATTGCCTCCGATCGATCCTTAAGAGATTTTAAACTGTGACACAAAGATTTCCAGGATAGGTATAGATTTCTCTTCACTTGAAATTAATTATTATTATTTATTGATTGAATTGTTTTGGCAAAATACAAACATTTATCCGATCTAATACCTTCTATAAATATTGGACAGAACCATGTGACACTTATGATTTTCGTCCTTTTCGTTTCTGCCCACTTTGTCACACAGACATAATAATAAATTGACTCCAACACATAGCTGTATTTTATTCTGACTTGTTGTCATTCTGATAAAATGACTTTTTGGTATCATTAATATAAATGGCACCACCTAGAGCTATACTATCTACAAAATTAAGTAAAGGATCATTGAACCCGAATATACTTCATTTGGCTTCAAGTATTTGTGTCTTGTGTCTTCTATTTAATGAAATTCTTAAACAGATGCTCTTTAAAGTTTTAACCAAAATCCTTAAATAAGTCACCTAAGCTGTTCATTCTAAATTATCAGAATCAGACTATCTGTCAAATGGCATTGACATTTCGTAAATAGAACAAATTCATACAAGTTACTTTAAGTGCCTGGTTAAAGTGCAAACTGGCCATAAAAGTCCTATACATTTGGGAACATTTGGGGATTATGTGAATTGGCCAACTCTATTTTTATGATAACTATTTTTCTGTCAACATGCGACGACGACGTTAATTATAAACATTCGTTTATATAAACTATGTCCTCATAGTTTAGCCAAATACATACAAACATAATATACTTGACGTTATGAGCCAATATAAATGAATTTCCGCTACCAAAATACAAACCGGAGCACTAAACTATTAATAATATTGCCTGTATACAGTTATGTAAGCCAACTACTTGGCTAAAGGATATTATATATGTATATTTATAGGTTTGTATATTTGGCAAAATTATGTTACATTGTACATGCCCCCAGTGAGAGAATATAAACTTTGGCGTCAGGAGAGCAATCATTTAGAAGCTGATATAAACATGGGTTGATGGTAAATTGGCGCTGCAATAATATTTGCCTAAATAGACAACGAAGTCTTCATTATATTGAATTCATATTCTCTCAAAGGTCTAGTTATGCGACGACATCAATATTTGAATAAATTTCATATCCTTTAGCAGTTTCGAAGGTAAATATAAAGGTAGGTTAACAACGAATTAGAGTCTGGATGTTTAACATTTTTCAATTGTGTGATTTTCAAGGACACTCATAAATAAGATAGTAAAAACTTTAGCTGACAATTTTCTGCTCTTTCAAATAGTTTCTCGAAAAGTTGGTTTATTATACATGGAGTTCCGAATTGATTCTTTTAAATAAAACAACAACAAAAAAAGGAATTGTTGTTCGATAAACTTTCTAATACAGTTGGAGCTTAAATCTTATTTAAAAAAGAGGCTGGGTGCGACCCACACTGATAACTTCCCATTATGCATAATTTGAAAACTTGGCGTTTCTGATATTAATCAATTTACTTTTGATGCTCATTGTTAACAAATTCTGTTCCAAGTGTTTTGTGCACAGAAATTCACAGCACACATTTTTTTAAGGAGTGGGGGTAAAATTCTCTCAGTGAGAGAGAAACTGTGCACAAAGAAGTGGAACGACATTTCACAGAAAATCACAGACTCTACGAAACGTCAAAAAATGTCAACAAAAAATCATTTTAAAAAAATTGATTCGAAAGCTCGTGAAAAGTTTCTAATTGTTTAAAATTAATTAAAAAATGGATTTGTTAAAATTGTTACTTATAGAGTGCTCAAGAGAGTCTGACAAGTCGATTTGGAACTCAATACTGGTGTTTTCGATGGTGAAAATTAGAATTTTAAATTCAATTAAAAAAAAAAATCGTTTATTTTAACGGCAAAACTAAAATGTCAAATGCTATTTTTCAAATTTGACAGTCTTCAATTTTCCGTGCACAGAAATTTTTGTGGCTGGGTGTTGAAATTTTTTGCTCTCTCAAGAGCTCTCTCTTCTGTGAAAAACTGTAACTTGGAATAGCTTTTCACAGTTTTTCGGTGATTTTCGGCTAATTTTACACACTTGGAACAGACCTAATATTTCCAAATTTTTTGTATGTATTTGTTGTAAGAAAATGTCAATTTGTTATTCGTCAATATTTTATCATTTTTTAGGTAATGCCAAATGCATTATGTTAAAAATAAAATACATTTGAAGTCAATATTACTAACTCGTATTTAAGTCGAAAAACAATTTTTGACACTTTTCGGTAAATTTCAGTTTTGTTTTTTTATTTTTCGTTTGTCAAAAAAGTACCATATGTTCAAAATTCTATTCAGCTAAAAATAAAATAAATTCAATTTAAAATGAATGGCCACTCTTTACATATTGAAGTGAAGAAACTACTTTTGACATTTTTTGGTAAATTTTTGATTAAGTTTTTTATTTTTTCTAAAAAGACTGTCAATTCGATATTTGTCAAAATTGTAGCATATGTTTATTAATAATTGTGTTTTGTATAAACATAAATAAGTATGAAGTCATTATCTATGCTCATTCTCGAGATATTCAAGTCAAAAAACACTTTTTACCAACTTTTGGTAGAATTGTTTGTACTTTTTTAATTTTTGTAAAAAAAACTGTCAATTCAATTTTTCAAAGATGTCAAAGATCACATTTCACATAATAAAAAATAGTTTTGAAGATGATATCATTTTTCCTTCATTGTACATACATACATACGTATATACTATGTATGCTTCCAATAGATCTTCATACTTAAAGTGCATACCAAATTTCCATTTTTTGATAGTATTTGCTCGAATTAAAGTATTTAGGCGTTTTCGAGCATGTGCAAGTATTTTTCGGAATCGACAGTTCCATATACTATAGGGATGTTCAATTTTGTGTGTTAGAAAATATATTCCCATTATCATTAATTTAAATTTTTAAACATGAAGTGATTTGGAGTTTGTGTAATTTTCTTTTTTTTTTCGTTTTAAATGTATTTACAAAAACGTTACATTAATTTTTATTTATAAAACATTTTGCTATAAATTATGGTCATGCAGTTCTTATGTCAAAAAAGTACCAAAATAGGAAACCTATTCCATTTAGATGTCATTATAAAATGAGCTGTGTCTTCTTTTCACAATTAAATAAACAATAATACAACAAAATGAAATTGAGAAAAGGATACGCACTGCGAATTGGTATTCGTCCGATAAATTTGAGATCTACGAGAATGTGGCCTCTTCTTTCGAAAATTTACATTTATTTTTAAATTCTCCATCGCTTAGTCCCATTGGACTAATTTTTTTTATATACTGTTACGCTGTTTGAAAATAACAATTAAAACGAATTTTTAATATGCAAATTTCAAATTCTTTATTTCTACATAAAATGGAAAAATGTTACAAAAAGGAAAAAATAGGAACTCGCGCTCTTTTTCTGACCACGTTTTTTCTATCTATTTTTTAGCTGTCATCTCAATTTTGACATCTTGTAGGAATTAATTAATAAGGTCTTAGATGTGACAAAAACTTGTTACAATACTTTCCTTTTTCTCAGAGTTGATTTTAATCATTAAAATCTTAAATCAAAAGTCGGGAAATTATTAAAACTGACGTTTCTATGGAAAATAGAAGTGTTTTGTTTTGATGAATAATAGATGGCGTTGGGGGACGAGCAATGCAAAAATTTGGTAGATGGCATAATACGTTGATATCGGTTGTGTTCAATTTGTGGGTGTCCTTTCTGCATTTTCATTTGTTGATTTTTCTGCAAATGTTCGATTTTTGTGTATTATTACACCGATTTGGAATAGTCGTATATCACTCATAACATACGCAAACGATAAAAGCAAAAATTAACTAAAATCTTAATTATACGACATTGAAAATGTCATTCAAGAAACTGTTGAAAACAATGTGATTCAGAACAGGGGACGGTTATCAATTGAATTGGAATATTCAAAGGAGAAAAGGACCTTATCCCACAGGTTCCAATTATTACAACTGATCTTCCAATTAAAGTGGATTTAGTTCCATCTTCGTTTTTGAACCGGAAAACTTATTGAAAAATTTAGCTTTCCATTCAAATAAACTTCATTGATATTTGAATTTTTCGAGTTTTATTATCACTCTGGAGTTTATCACATGGCTTTAAATTGGGGTAAGACGAAGTTCAAATTTTAAATTATTTTTACCAAGGTTAAATTTTTTACTTCATAAATGCACACAGCGAAGCGTGTGGGAATTAGCTAGTTTTTTATATTTTGTACTTGATTCAAGTTTTATGGATTCAAAATTAATATTGCTAAAAAAATTAACACAATTCAACTTGTTCTTTAATCCAACATTTCCAAATCCTCAAAAAGTGTTTTCAAAATATCCACTTCAACATCGGCTTCAATTAGTCAAACATATGACTTTTATGTCTTTTTTATTTTATCTTTTTAGTTTTTAATTTTAAAAGGATAAATTTATAAATTTTAAGCAATAGTACCGTCTAAAGTTAAGTACAACAAACAATAGTCCTTATTTAGATAAGTGCAGGGGCGGATCCAGACAAAAAATTCGGGTGGGGTCCAAAAATAACAATTTTAACATTTTCGTTTATTTTGTTGTTGAAAACTGTTTTTAAAATAGTTTTGAACGAAGAAACCAAATAGGAACTTACGGTTACAAAGCGACATTTAATTTTCTCTTGCTTTTATCGAGAATGTCCAAGATTTCATCGCTGGACATATCAATATCTCTGTGAATATTCGGCGCTAAACACTGTCGCATACATTACTTGCACCAAAACAGAATTAGAACAGAGAAGAAAAAGGAATAATGAATGAATATAGAACCTTGTCCTTGTTTGTATTCTATGAACTGAGGTGCGTTCGATTCGTTCGGTTTGTAGTTCGGAATTGCAAATAGCTATGATGTGTTACCATAAAGTCGTTCGTTCGAAAATTAATGGTTGGTGTGTCAAATAGTAACTATTTCTAACTATATCCAACTTATGTCTAGGAGGTGAGTTAAAAATGTTGATCTGTTAAAGTCAAATATTTGATTTATATAATCAAAATATTTTGCAAAAATAATAAATTTGATTTGCATTGGAATTCATTTTTGTTTTTCGGGGTGTGCAATGTAACAAAAATTTGTCCTTCCATTTCCATTTTAAAAATATTAAAAATAATTCTTGAAATGAAAATAAAGTGTGTTTGTTTGACAGATCAACCATATCTAAATAAAAACGCGTTCGTAAATAACTTCAACTATTCGTAACTATGACACTTGAACCTTTTTTGACATACAAACCATAGTCAATTATTAACCGAACACACCACTGTGCATTACTTACACCAAATTTCAACCAGAAAAAATTAAATATAGGTTTGTAGAGAAAAAAATGCAATAATGAAAACATTTTTCTGAATTCTGATTGTCGGTTATAGCAATAGCAAAGAATCAAATCACATTAGAACAACGACATAGATTGGCGCAAAATTTTAAACAACCCATTGTTAAGGACTTATCATTTTACTAACTAGCAATTTGCTAAATATTTAACAATTTGCTAACGACTCCAAAATTTTAATCCCTTTTTTTCGTTTTGCTAACTAGTAAATTGCTTATCTACTCCTTTTTATTAAAAAACGGGCATCCGAACATGTCCAAATAGTGACGGTTTGTGAGAATTAGCAAAGCTAACATGCTTAAACGGACCCATTAGTTGGAAATGTCCCAACTGTAATCCCATGCAATGCAATAAGATTAAAATTAACATGAACACAGGTTTATTCTAGTATTCTATCATCCTGATGTAGATTTCTCAACAAAAAAAAACATTTTTCTGCACAAAGACTTCAAATATTTCGAAAAACATAACGAATTATGAAAAATACACGAATCAACACTTTGAAGTAAAATTGGAAAGACAGTTTTTTAGGACAGATATCATATGGATTTAGCAAATTGCTAAAAGTTAAAGTTGGGTTTTCCGGATTTTAACATTGAAAATATGTTTAGAGATATTAAAATCTTTAAATCTTTAAAATTAGCAAAACCCTCTTTTTAGCTTAGCAAATTGCTAAAAATTTGTTTTAGATTTTTAAGTTATAAAAAAACAAACACGTTTAAAATTTAAATTCTAAATTCTTAGATTACTATGTTTTCTTTATATATATATTTTTTTTTTTTAATTCAATAGTAAAACTTGGAGAGTATTTTGTTTTCTGACCCGATTTTCTGATGAGCCACACGCCACACGCTGCAACCTACAACCGTTCCCATAGCGATAGGCATAGGACGTTAAGAGATAAATAATAAAAACTACCAAAAATGATATGAAAGAACAATTAAGACGATTGGAATTAAAATCATGAGTGTTATTTGGAATATGACAACCAAAAATGTTCATTTAAAATTTTAATTTGGGGGGGGGGGTGTCCGGACTCCCAGGACCCCCCCTCTGTATCCGTCGCTGGATAAGTTAAGTGTGAACGAAATAAAGAGAGAAAACCTAAACAAGATTTTTGGCCACAAAACAATATATTCCCTAATCCACAACTAGAAGAGAAACTAAAACCATATGTTTCAAATGTACATTATGCAAAGTTGGTAGTCATTTTAATAATCGTCAGCATTTTGTAAATCAGTTTTAGTTTGGTTAGTTTTTGAAAAGAGCCTGGGGGGTTTTTTCTGTGGTTTTTGGTTAAGGTTTCGAACTGAGCTCAAATGAAATAAACTTTTTTTTTTTGTTGCAATAGTTATTTGTGGATAACAATAAAGTCACATTTGCAACTTTATTGTGTGATTTTTAGAAACTGTAAAGTTAGGTGCACATTGGTGTTTGTATCTTACTTTTGATTTGTATGCAAAGAACTTTTGTTCATGTCTAAAATGTCATAAGTTACTTTGTAACTTGCACGAGATGTTCTGTGTTTGGTTTTTCAAGCTTATTACTTATTGATTAGGCCATTCAACATACCACATACCATATTGTCATCCCCTTTTCGGTTGTCTTGGAATTCAAATAACCGTTCTTTTTGTCCAAAACGTCAATGCAAGTCAAACAAGACATCTCATTGTTGCTTTCCATATTCTTCCACCTGCGCGGTTTTGAATTTTGATCCATTTTCCCTTTTTGATTGAGATTGTTGTTGGCGTTGTATCACAAGAATGATAAAGGTAAACCAAAGCATGTATGTATGTATATCCCTTTCGAAATCCTGTTTCCAGAATCAGAATCGATACATAATCAAAAGAAGAATGAAACCATAAATATAACGCGACGTGTTTTGAATTTATAACCCACAACAATTGTGTAAGAACGTCTGTGATATGACTGTGCAATTTAATACACAACACACTCTTGAGTCCTGAAGGTAAATAATTTGGCAGAATCCTTTTCAATATCTTCAAAAAGCCTTCCAACGATAACAAATAATCACATATTTGTATACACAAACACAACCCTCTCTCAATGTTATATGAATTCAAAAGATGAGACTTTTGAAATTATTTTGACTTGGCTTACCATGATTTTTCTTGAGTTCTTGACTTTTCCAATTTTTCATGTCAATCTCTGGAAATCACACTTAAAAGCTAGATGGAAAATAACTGAGGTAACAGTACCGTTGTTAAAATTTAATTATCTAATCTTTATCATTGACTATAGAATTCATTTGAAGAAAACCACTCGGGCGCCAATTAATGTTCATGTTCATTGCATACCACAAGGCGTGTAGATTTGATTAAAAACATAGATATGCAGACAAAAATCGAGGCTCTAATCAAAATTAAACAAGATATAACAACAATAAAGAGGTTATGTCGTCACTAAGTATGTGTATTGTGTAACTTTCTATCGACTTTAATACTCTACAAACGTATGTAGTTCCATATTTATCATTGAAAGCCTGACTCCTTCTCTTGTCCCATTGGACAGCAATTAAATGATTTTATAGTTTATATAAAATCAATCGATATACAAAAACTGGGAGAACATTATGAAATATTCTGAATTGGACATTGAGGACAATTTAATTTTTTGATAGTTTCATTGAAAATTTGTCGAGTAAAATTCAAATTGAATAACTATCATTTCAAAATACAAAAACCAATAAATAACTACAATATAGAAGCAGTAGCACGTGTGGGACAAGTCTTGGTCTAGAAAACATAAAATATCATTCAACTTTGTAAAGATACCGTATACATACATAATATATGACGTAAATATAATTTTTGATTGAAGTACTCAAGAAGTAATAAATTTCAAGTGAATTTGAGGAGACGATGTTGTAGAGGAAGTGGAAATGTTGAATGTTAGTGAATATTTCAATAATTTTCAAAATAAATTCCTTACCACACATTCAAAAATAACTTGAATGTAACTCGAGTTGAGGTTTTAAGTTTTTGAATTTTCATTGTTTTGCAATTAAGTATTTTAGTGTGATAATTGATCGAGCAATTTGAAAAATTGGTCTGTTTATGATAAGAAACAATAGACTTGCGCTGTTCAGTTGCAAATGATTAAACCAAATTGATTATTTAAAATTATAATAGTTATCTTAGTTGGAATGAATTTTTCTCTTTATTTTTAAATTAGTAATGAATAGATATTCAGTTCTTGACTTGATTTTGTTCTATGAAAAGTCGAAATGAATTAATGAAATTGGATTTATGCACACGAAGTAAAGTTATTAAAAAATAAATTTTACTAATTTCTGGAAAACTAGCAAAAAAGTAACTTTTTTATATACAAAATTTAATTCAGTTAAAAAAAAACAATTAACGGGAGACTGCTCCATGATTACAAAATATCGCAAAATCTGAGATCTTGAAAACAAAAATAATAGCCCGAAAAATATATTTTTGTTTCATTTTTCTACGATTACTTCAGATATCGTTAATTTTTTTTTCAAATTTTTGGAAACATTTATTGGTCGATAAAATTATTTTTATTAAAGTGAGAATTCGAGGATATATGAATCAGGTTTCGGAGAATGATAAACCAAACCGCGAATTTAATTTTTCATTCGTTCGTGAATTTTATTTTTTGGACCTTTGAAAATAAAATTGGTGTTCGCAAACGAATTAATATTTTTGAGAACTGAAAAATTTGATTCGTTCACGAATTTACCATAGAAGAACTAAAAAAATCCATCCGCGATCCGATCGTAGATGAAAATGAAGAATATATACTTTAATTTTTAAATGTTATTTTTATTGAAAATAGAATTGTAACTATTTAAAATATTATTATTATTTTTTTATTTCGGGTCGTGAGAAGATCGGTAAAATGTGATAAGTAATCCATATATTAATCGGTTCCCAAACGATATTTTCCGAACCCTGAATGAATTTATTTTCTTATTTTTGGTTAACTTTCACTTTTAAAAATTTGATATCGATTCTTATATTTACTTACTAGCTGACCCGGCGAACTTCGTACCGCCCTATAATCAAGAAATATCTGTTACCTTTTTATCTGAATAAAGTTAATTGCTTTATTAAGTATAGCTGACCCTACAGACAATGTTCTTAACTGTGATTGTATATTGGTACATATTAAAAAATCAAAATTATTCCAAAATCAAAGTGTTTATTATTCTAATGCTTTATGATACACAATATTCTTAGTTTTATTTTCTGGAGCGTATATAAATAGTGTTGTTGGTATTCCTACACGGGAACAGGCGACATATAACTGTCCATGTAAAAAACATGCATTTTCAAGATTAATGCCACAAACACTTAGCGACTGCATGTCGTTCGGAATTAGAGGAATTCGTGGAATTAAAATGTCTTCGCCTTTGTACTTCCCTTTCAAAATTGTGGCTTCTATCACGTTATTCATTAATCTTTTCACCGCAAGTCGGGTGCCATTGCAAAGACGTGGCTGGTTTATATTCCGCAATATAATGCTGAAACTCAAGCTTTTGAAAATATTGGTGTTGCTTATTCGATTTTAAATACAATTTTTTCATAGTTTCTAGATAGCCCGATGCCGATGTAGGTACTTCTTGAAGTTTATTTAAAAGTGGATCGAGGACAACCGAAGTTCATGTCCTAGTTGTTGAAACCATATCAGCATATTTGCTTTTCCAGACTATAAACTGTCACTGTGCCAAATTTCAACCAATTCGGTTCATCGACCGCTAGATGTCATTTCCTCAACTAAGTCAAAATTAGTTGATCGTTGCTAAAAATGACTACGTTCATGCACACAAACATCTAACGTTATGTCCCAAGACAGAAATGCTTACAAACTGACCAAAAACTTCCACCTACTGCTTTATCCGAGTGAAACGTCATATGAAAAGTATGGGTTTTGAGAAATCAAGAAAAATCGGCAATTTTCTTAGAAGGAATCATAGCTTAAGTGGAACTTTTTTAGCAATTAAAAGTATCATGAAACTGTCCCAAAATTCACGATGGCTCAAGGCAGATACATAACCTAAAAACTTTCACAAACTTTTCATACATATGTATATAGCTGAGCACATCCTTTCCACTTGTGTTTACAATCCATTTGAGTTGGTCGCTTAAAAACTAAATTTTATTTAAAAAAGAACTAAAATTTGGCAGCTCTGGCAACACTAAAAGCCGTCTTTCTATTATTTTTTATTTTTAATAAATTTTCCGATATATCAAACATTTAAAAAGTTTAAAATAGGATATCAACCTGTTTAGTTTTTGTTTTAATCTTCTTAGTTTCTGTGCACTTGCAACTTTTTTTCTTACATAAGAACCTTCTCCTAATAATAACTAATACAACAAAAAAAGAATTATTGAAATCGGTCCAGCCATTCACGCGTGATGCCGTGACCAAGGGAAAATGGGATTCATTTTTTTTATATGTATATAGATAACTAGGGATAAGCTTTTGTAGATCTTAAAATTAAAAAAAAAAAAGAGGCTGGGTGAGACCCACACTGATAACTTCCCATTATGCATAATTTGAAAACTTGGCGTTGCTGATATTAATCGATTTACTTTTGATGCTGATTGATAACAATTTTACTAACAAAAAAATTGTCAGAGGTGTTTAAGCGGAAAAACAATATTTACTAATTTTTCTTAACTTTTTGTAGTTTTGTATTTGTTGTAAGAAATGTAAATTTTATATTCGTCAATATTTTATCATTTTTTAGTTATTAACAAATGCATTATGTTAAAAATAAAATACATTTTAAGTCAATAGCATTGCTTGTTGGGATGATATTTAAGCAGAAAAACAATTTTTGACACTTTTCGGTAAATTTCAGTTTTGGTTTTTTATTTTTCGTAAAAAAACTGACATTTCGACATTTGTCAAAACTGTACTATACGTTGACAATTCTATTATGCAAAAAATAAAATAAATTCGAGGTTAAAATGATTTACTACTCTGGACATATTCAAGTAAAGAAACTACTTTTGACATTTTTTGGTAAATTTTTGATTAAGTTTTTTATTTTTTGTAAAAAGACTGTCAATTCAATATTTGTCAAAGTTGTAGCATATATTAATAATTGTATTTTTTATAAATATAAATAAGTTTGAAGTCAATATCGGTGCTCATTCTCGAGATATTCAAGTCAAAAAACACTTTTTACCAACTTTTGGAAGAATTTTTTGTACTTTTTTATTTTTTGTAAAAAAAACTGTCAAATGAATTTTTTTTCAAACTTTCACCAGATGTAAGGAACACCGTTTCAGATAATAGAAAATAGTTTTGAAGAGAATATCATTTTTCCTTCATTGTATATTTTCGCGCCAAAAAATTTTTTAAAAAAATAACGGTAAGTTGGAAATTTTTAAAATTTATAGCAAATCTGTATCACATTACAATGTATACAATAAAATTTATTTGAAGTCAATGGCACTAACCATTCCTGAGATATTTGCTTCCAACCAAAATTTTCACTTTTTTTAAAAACTGCTATAGTGAAAAAACCGCTTGACCAATTTTTATAAAAGTCCTTTCTGCATCTTTCGAAATTATAACCTGTCGAACAAAATTTAATTGGAGTCGATATCTCTACTCGTTCTTGAGATACCGTGGACGAAAAAGGGTATCTTGAACATACGAACGTACGAACGTACGTACACACACACACACAGACATCTCTCTACAAATGACGGATCTAGATTCTAGGAACCTTGAAACGTCCAGATTTGTCAAAAATTTCAATTTGACAAATCGGACCCATTACAATAACTTCCTATGGGAAGTTAATAAAACACCCAAATAGGCATTTATGCAAAAAAACAATAAAATATTTAAAAAAAAAAGTCTATTAAAATTTGACTCAATTTTAAAGAAATATGAATTTTAAAGGATGTAATGGTAACTCTTGGAACTCATAAAGTTGCTCACCAGAACAAATTGAGTCAGAAATCGGATTCATCTGTGGATAAAATTTCACTATAA
Source organism: Scaeva pyrastri (assembly GCA_905146935.1). Taxonomy (NCBI): domain Eukaryota; kingdom Metazoa; phylum Arthropoda; class Insecta; order Diptera; family Syrphidae; genus Scaeva; species Scaeva pyrastri. The sequence goes on from LR989927.1 coordinate 134,569,903, forward strand.
AACACCGGCTTTTTCATGAGCTCATTCACTAAAAATAAGACATAAATTCAAGTCACCTGACTTTCATTTCAACTAAAGGTTAAATATTCTTATATATATTTTTCAAGTTTTAAGAATATACTTTTCTTTTTTTCCAATGACTTAGTAAAGCTTTGGTTTTTACTTTGTGGAATTTCAAATTTCTATGTTAAAGAGATGCTGAAATCCCATTAAAAAAAACTGAACCAAAATTGAACTTAAAAAGTAATCAATTTAAGAACTTAATTATCAATTATAGGATCGTTCATTTGTCAGAAACGGAAGAAAATATAAGATGCACACAGCGTAGATAGTGGCTTATCTAGTCTTGTTATGGAACCACATATCGTTTCAACACCATGATCTTCAATCGTCGTCGACCAAAAAAATCGTTTATCGTTTGATAATAGTTTGACAGATGCAAATTCCATTGCTGCCAACCTAAAACCACGAATTGAATTTCTTTTTATTGTTTTAAAATGCTTGAATTTCTATAACAAGAATTGCCAAGGACATAATCCTGTACACTTTCCATTCTTTTGATAATCCAATCTCTAGAGATCTTGAAAGTACTTTTAGAAATGAATTTCTGTATAAAGAGTCCACATTAGTTCAAAACTATTTGCTTGTCAAATACTTTGAAATAAACTCACTAAATAGAAAAAAAAAAAAAAAAAAACAGAACAAATAATTCTTAATGGAAAACTTTTCTCCAAAATTCTCAAGTTAAAGTAGGTTAAAAAATAATCCTTGAGGACACAAAATAAAGTCCTTCTTTTTTAATTTTACAAACACCAATTGAATTCTTGGAAAAAAAAAGTAAAAGACTTTTTTTTAATTTTGTTTGGGGTTTTTGGCATTTTAGAAAATTATCAATAGAAATAAAAATCCCTATACCCATAGTTGAACAATTTCATAGATGGAAATAGTTTTTTCCACGAAATATTATTACTTTCATTTCAAAAGGATTCATTTTATTAATACACCACAAACCACATACACAAAATGTTTCATTAACATTCAAAACTTGAATCCCTTTGGTATAATTTAATGAACAAAAAAAAAACTATGTCCTCTTCTGCAAATAAATGAAATATGATTGAATGGCTCACGTTTTTTCGAAGAGAATATATTCTGTAACCTTTTAGAAACTCAACCCTACTAAAAAAAAAATACCATAACATCGGTTGAGCAAATTTGTTTCAGTCATGATGTAAATATTGCTTAAAATAGGAATCTTTCAAATATAACACATCCTATGAATTATTCATTTCTTCGTTTTTGTGTTTGAGTCAATATTTTCAATTTATTATTGTAAATTTAACCTATTGACCTTAACCGATATCTTCCTCGGCTTACATGTTTGAATATATAATTTGTGTACGTTTAAGAAAAGGTTATGTTATCCAAAGCACAACAATCTTTTTATAACTGGAATCAAACGCTAAGCAAAGTACTACCCTCAAACAATGATTCCAGAGCTTTAAAGGGTAAAAAATTGGTGTCTTCCTTTTTATGTAATACATTCTTAAAAGAATTATTTTCTTGGCCATGACTTAAGTAGGTTCATTTAGGACAATTTATCAACTCTCAGTTCGTAAATCAATAATCACTGATTTTTAAAAACAAAGTTTAGTGTCTTGTGTTTTGTGTTACCTGTGACTTAAATGCTAAAAATAAAATTGGAATTAAAATTTTCAATTGCAGACTCCAACAAGCTGCCTTAGCTAATCAAACTCGGACATGTCGCAAGCAACCACCACCCTTACTTCGATCAAGGACACTACCAGCAATCGTTGTACCCGGAATATCAATTATTGCTGCCCAAACTGAAGCAAATCGAACTCAAAATGGTGAGCATTAAAAAAAAAAAAAAAATGAAAATAAATTTCAATCAAAGATTTCCAAATATTCCTCCAGAGAAGGCACATGGAAGCACAAGCTCCCACAGATGGTCCCTACTGCCAAAGCCTAGAGGATCTGTTGTGTGTGACGACAGCAATTTGGAGTATCGGAGAAAGTCGTCCAGCAGTTCACAGGGTGGCATATCCTTGGGAGCACTAAGTAATGTGGATCCCTACTCCTATAACTGCGAAGACTTCGAGTGCCAACCTGATGGAAGCGTTGTTTTGAGGTAAGTTCATAGAAAGAGAACTTTAAATAAAAAAAAAATATGCGAAGTGATATCTCTGTTGGAAAAGTCCTCAAAACGAAACAATCTTCGAATCCTGACGAAAAGAAAAAGTTCTCGACTTTCTCCTTGTCAAAGGAAGCTCAAGCAAATCTAAGAAAATAAGCAATCCCCTTCCTCAATCGCCAACACTCTCCACGTCCTCACCTCATCTTCAGTTAAACAGTTAAAGTTCCCCAGGATATTTTCAACATACTTACGAGTGTGCTCGCATGTACCGTTCGTTCATCGTTGCATAGTTGTCAGCATAAACTTTTTTTAAATTTATTTTCTTTGCCTCTAAGGCTATACCTACACTTTCTGAAAGTATTCCCACTTAGATGCTTCCGTTGTGCATTGAGATTGAAAACTTGGAAAAAGAATATTTTATATTTGAAAGTTTTCTGCATGTTTAAGGAAAGTCAAAGGGTATAGGGAAAAAATGCACAGTTAAGTAATTGCTTGGTGTTACATTCTGTAGCAGGATGAAATGGATATAACGTGACTTTTCCAATGCGTTGCGTGATGGGTAAGTTTGCATTCAAATGAAATTTTCAAAGCAATTTTCTCCGCACACACGAAGAAGCGTCACATTTTTTTCGCATAGTTCGGTTCTTCTCAATTATTAAGAGTTTGTGTGAAGCTTTTAAAAAAATACATAGTTTCTTAATTACGTTTTTTAGACGAGTGCTATGGAGCAAGGGGATCAAAGTCGTAATTTTAAAACCACACAATGTTGTCTCATTTTGAAAATAATTTCGTTATAAGTTATTCAAAACGTACAGAAAATTATGTCTGGTATTTTCAGTTTGGAATTAGCAAGCAAATTAAAAGTTTTCGTTTAAAGTTTAAAATACCAACTTAAATGTATTTCGTGTTTCGTTGGAAAATTGGAGAATGCTCAGGGTAGCTACGATGATTCCCAAAGACCTGCCGTTTTGCTTCAGTCGGATTCAAAGTAATTATCATTCCATCCAGAAACATGTCCATAGGTTTCGTGACACGAATTTTTTCTTCGACTTCGTCTGTGAAGGATTTTGAACTTTCTTTTTTAGGGACATTCATTATAAGCTTTTCGATTGATATTTTATAAATATTTAATTATTTAATATCGCCTTAAAGACACATGAATTTCTTATAAGGGTTTTCGCGGTGGCCACACACTCAACGTTCATAGAGAGTACAATTGGTATTATATTGCGCAAAGAATAAGCCTTATTTGAACGCCTGGAATTTTCAACTCTCATGTTGTTCAACACGTCCTGGTAAAAGTAGAAATTGACAGTTGACTTTACTTATATTCTTCTTCGACAATTTGATTCCGAGCCACTCATAGCCAATTGGGCTTGAAGGATTTCTTAATTTTGCAAATCCAAGCTTCTCTATCTAGACATTTTATGATCCGGTTCGTCCGCAAAAATTGAATTGTCATTTTTCAGTAACCTAGTAATGTATTACATGAGCTCAATTTCATGAAACTTAAATATCTTCTTCAGCTTTTATTTGACACGTTCTTATGAGGCCAGATTGTAAGCTATTTAACAGAATAATTGTGAAGTGCATGTAATGGGATATAGAAGCTTTACCAAAACGGATTCAAAACGGAAAACTGACCCAAAATAAATTAAGACAAAATCACTTGATCAGAAAATCAATACTTTTACTATTTTTAGCTTTGTTCTGTCTTTAAAACACAAACAAAACCGTATTTTTGTACACATCTGAAAATAAAACTGTTCAAAAAACATTTTACCAATTAAAATTCATATTTGGAAAACACTTGTGCGTTTTTGACGGAATTGTTTTTTATACAATAATTTTTTAACACTTCTTGTCACTTAGGTACTGATTTATGTTTCGTAATATTTCCTCAGCCAAACCGAATCATCCTTAAATTACTTCGAAACATTCTTGAAGAACGCCATTATACTTAGCTTTGTAACGATGCGACACAAGTAAATTCAAGTGACAAACAATGCTACTGACTTGACTTTGAGGTTTTATCGGTACGTCTATAATGTGTTGACAATCTTCTTCCGTCCTTTTTCGTGCTAATTTCAGCTAATTTCGAATTTCAACTTCAGATAATTTCAATTTCAAAACAGATAAAGCCAAATAAAAAGTATAAAGTTACTATTTGTAAACTTTTTAGTAACTTTTTTAGATTAAAATTGTTACACTTTTTATGTGTACCTATTTTCGAAACAGTTGCTTTTTTGTATGCACTTTTTGTCAGGAACGCTGTCAATGCGTGCTAGTAGACGAGTGTTAATATTAAAGTCCTTTCGGTTACTTTCACCACAAAATTAAGCTCCTAACTTTTAAAAAAAAAACTTGTAGATACTTTTATTTTTGATGAAAGTCAGTAATTTTTTTTTTTCACTCGAATATTTTCTAAATCAGTGAACTCAAAATCAAAAAAGGGAAGATTCGACACTGGCAACTATTAATTTAAAAAAAAAAGAAGATTCTGTTGTAAATTTAAGCATCTGCTGGTAAACTTTATGAATTTATGTTAAAAGCAAATTTTAGCTAACTAGTAATTTCATTATCTTAAAATTCAATGTCAACTAGAATTTCAAATGGTCTTATACCTGGAACGCTAATGCTTCACGACACAATCATGTCCTTGTGATTAAAAGTTCTGGTAACACGAAAAATCCTAAAAGTGGAATGTTGAGTACTTTGTTGCCAAATTAAATTAAAGCATTTTAAAAACTCACACCGAACTAAGCAGTCTTTAAATTATCGCCACAGAGTGCATCTATATATACTCGGAAGAGATGTATGTATATATCTTTTGTCCCGGAAGGATTGATTCCCAGAAGAAATCTATGAAATACGTTCCTAAAAGGTTTTGGTTGAATTGCATCCCATCCTAAATATAATGCTCACTTAGCAAAAAGTATAAATCCTTCAAGCCAGCAGCCGCAGGAAGAAAATTGATCCCAAAGCAATTGCATTTTCTTCTGGCACTTAACAAATCACAGTGATTTTTTTTTTTAGAGCTTGGCTTTATATTCAACGCTATCGAAGACCTCTTTTCGACTCGGAATCGGGAAGAAAGGTTAACAAGGTATATTTATATGCAAATCTCATTTTACTCTCATTCTGATTATCTTATTGAATTTTCTTTAGCGAGCGAATTAAGTGCAAATGCGGTTGGGTGCTATATAAATTTATAACGATTTCGGGAGCCTTTATTTCATTTTTGTTTTTTTTTTTCTTTTTTAATTCCAATTCCAACCTCTTCCGAGTTCCGACGGCGGCGGCGGAGGAGCGGATGCAAAATTTCCTTTTTTCATTCTGCTGACCTATCTTATTCCTTAAATCGATGGAGTATACACTCGAATGTATTTTGTAGTTTTTTTTCACAACCCCACAGGATACACTTTGATTTATGTCTCGTCCTCCTTCAATCTTCCTTCTATTCTATACATTACATACATACATACATACATACATACAAATATATCCTCTCCATCAAACAAGCTTCTTTACACCCTTCTCATTCCCCAGTAAAACGTAAAACGTGTTTTTAATGTAAAGTTATTTAATCGTAACAGGATACCAGCGCCCCACATTGTCGCGGCCAGAGCTTATCGGGTTTCCACGGGATCAAACGCATCGGCCACCAGTCAGGCGAAGAAAAATCTTTGCCCCCTGAACTTACATCAGCATCATCAGCATTCACATCAGCAGCAGTTGCCATCCCATCAACACCATCATCATCATCAGCAGCAACAACAGCAGCACCACCTATTGACTTCTGGCAGGAGCAAGCAGCAAGATGATACCATTGGAGGAGCTGGAGCTGGCTGTGGTACTGGTACTGGAGCTGGAGGTGGAGGCTATAGCCGGGATCGTGACGGTGGAATTGGCAGCATTGGTTCTAGTTCAACTAACACAGCTTTGTGTCGCCTCGTCAAGTTGTTGAACCAAACTACAAAAGCCACCATGTCGAACAGTGATGGTCATTTTTCAACGATGGAAGCAGCCGATCCACCGCGTCGCCTGTCCTGGGAGAGGTACGCTTATTAATTCCCGACAATACTCCGTCTTATGTAACTAGCATTCCTTCGTAGCTGTATTCAAATGCATGTCAGTAGTTGTAGTCCGGGAAGTAGTGTTGTATATTTTGCGGTAGGTGTTGGTATGTTATAAAATTCAACCTTAGAATAGAAAAAGTAGTAGATTGCTCTTCTGTCACTCCATAAATGTCATCCTGAGTGGTACTACATCTCTCAAGAAACTTTGAAATTCTTGTCCTTGATTTAGAGTGACACATTAAGGGTGAAGGATAATTTTGCTTTCATGGTGAAGAAGAAAATAAAGGTAAAAATCAAGCACAGAAAAAGCCCTCACACAATATTGACACCCCCACAGATTTGACTATCAGCCCTGTCCTGTCAGACGTTTTTGCGTGATTGTTAATATCCTCACATTTTACAATTCGTCGAGAGAGAAACATCCATTTCGAATTCCTTAGAAATTGCGATAAAAATAAAATTTTATCATTTTAATTCTCTGGAGAATTTGAAGAATACAAATAAAGTAACAAATTAACGCTTAGCAAGACAGAAGATTTATACAAGTTATTTGAAGTACAAGATAAATGAAACATTTACGTGAATTGAAAGTCTTGATTGAGTGATGTCGATGTGGTATTAGTATGATGTAGAATTTTAAATAAGAAATATTTGCAAGGGAATTTTACATTTCTTGAAGCTTTTGTTTTATTTTGATAATTTCATTTTTAATGAAATATTTGTGTGAAGGAATTTACGGTTTTTGTATTTAACATCGATGTTCTTAAATCGAACAAAAAATTTAAAAAAAAAATAAGTTCTATGGTTAATTCACAGAAATATAGTTTCTTGTAAATTCATTGAAAATCTTTGCATTTGATAATGAAATGCTTCTTTTTCCATGGTTTGAAATCTGATAATTATAAATAATGCTGGTGTACCACAGGGTTCCGTATCTACTTCGATACTATTTCTTTCATTCTAATAAATATGATTTTCTTAGGGGGAATTGAAATGATGCAGGAAAATGCAGGTTTAGTTGAAGTTTTCATGGAAATACAGACCGAGTTGGTTTAAAGTTTTATATTTGTTTGTAGTTAAACTTCGGGAAAAAAACAAATTTGTCCTTAGAGTTGCGTAATTCTGGGGGTGGAATCGGCTAAGCTGATAGTTGACTATAAAATTTGACTATCATTTTGACTTCTACACTTTTCCGTCTGTGTAAGATGATTTCTTTTGTGTCACTTTTTTTTTTGCATAGATTTGGTATCACTTACAAAGAAACTAATTGTTATTTTTCAAGTTTAAATTTATTTGAAAACAAACCTCTGAGAATTTGGAAGGAACTTTTTAAAATGTAAGTAGTAATTTTAGTAACAATATTAAAACTATAGCTTAAACATTTTAATTTATGCCTCGGACACACGCTAATAAACACCAAATGACCATCATGGCTAATTTCATGGAGCAGCATTCCGAATTGGCCAAATCATTTGCTTCAGGGGGAAACACTCGCCCTTATTACGGTTGTCAAAAATCAATACGATATTTAATATTTATCAATAAAATTAATGAAACGGTATTATCGTTGTCAAAAATCAAAATTTTTAATAAACTCTGAACCCTCTTCAGAAATTAGATCTATTGTGAATGATTTAAATTGACAGTCTTGGTATTATGGTTGCCAAAATGTTTGTTGATTATCAAATTTTCAGTCAATCACAAATTCCTTGTTGATAAAATATTTTACGGATCGTGAAAACCAAAAGCATGTCTACAATAGAACTATTTTTCGGTGAAAATGAAATTGAAGAAGAAAATACTTTGGAGCAAGCAAAGATTCGAAGAAAATTACGCGATGCTTCAAATCCGATGGATTTGGCTGAACATATGTACTATGTAGATAAAAGATTAATTTATTACAAACTACTTATATTTTTAATTCAAATCGACCAAAATAATATTCGTGACACGAAACAAAAGCAGTTCGTTATAAAATTATAAATGAAATTGAAACGTCAAAAGTAAATAGGCACTATTCACAATAGATTTTTTTGATCTTTGTTCACAATGGATCAAAAAATGATCAACTCGGGTTCATAATACTGATTTATCAATTGATTGACAAAATATTTCAATTGTCAATTAATTGATCTTTGACAACCGTAATAAGACTGACTATCTAACGAATTTAATTTTGATCAAATTTACGCTAAATAGATGTCACTTAAAAAAGTCAAATAAAATTTAACAGTCAAATTGACTTTACACAGATCAATTTTTTTAAATTTGAATGTCAACTATCAAAAATCACCTTGCACGATTCCACCTCTGGTTCAATTCTTTTTTCAAATTATTATTAAATAATATTTGGGTAGTAAAAATCCCTTTATTCAATAAAAAAGATTTTAAACACACAAAAGGCAAACAAAAATACTAAGTACATTATCCTAGAAGATATACTAGGTTGTCTAATAGACGCTAATTTGTATGAAAAAGTACATAGATTAAAAGCAAAATATTTACATATTTGTTTTGAATATGTTCAGTAAAACATTTTGAGGTGTACACAAAGTATAAAAGCAGATCAACGAACACAATAATATGTATTTATTTACGTCCTACATTTCATAATCAAAACTCTATTTTCACTAAAATACTTTTACTAATTAACGACCTCTTTTTGAAAACTAATCTTTTGTTGTTGTTTTCCGTGTAAAATTAAGCGATGTAGCGTATTAAATAACCAAAAAAAACACAGCTAATGAATGTTGATGGTATCTGAAGAATTGTCTTCTGATTTCTTAATTTATATTTGAAACAACTTCTGAAGGTCTACCTTAAAAATATAGTGCGTTAAATGATGATTTCTAGGTGGTCTAGGTACCACCTATTTAAATTCTATTCTAAATCCTGGAATAGAAATATGAATATCATAGAACAGGTCGATGTTTACATTTTATAAACAAGGTATTAAAGATGACAGTTTATGGATGTAGGTATTACAACACGAACAATTAATAAATAGCACTAAACACAGAAAATATCCATACTCCCATACTAATATTATAAATGCGAAACTAACTCTGTCTGTCTGTCTGTCTGTTACTCTTTCACGCCTAAACGGCTGAACGGATTTTGATGAAATTTAGTAAGGTAATAGATGGTTACCTAATAACGGATATTAGATCAAAATGATCACGTCATCGTTCTAAGGTGGTAAGCAGTAGACAGATAACTAAATTGAGTTAGTGATTTTTAGTCGTTTTTGTTGGGACTTTTGCTCTTCCACGTCTAAACGGCTGAACGGATTTTGATGAAATTTAGTAAGGTAATAGATGGTTACCTAAAAACGGATTTAAGATCAAAATGATCACGTCATCGTACTTAGGGGGTAGAAAGTAGGCAGAAAACTGAATTCAGTTAGTGATTTTTGAATGGTTTTTGCTGGGAGTTTTGCTCTATCATGCCTAAACGGCTGAACGGATTTTTATAAGACTTGGTTAATTTAAAGATAGGATTCTAGGCACGGACACAGGACTACTTTTTACTTCGGGAAAATATCTCATTCCCACAGGAACACGATAGTGGGACATTGTTGCAGGGGGGACTAGAAAACAAAAAAACTTATGCGGACGAAGTCGCGGGTAAAAGCTAGTAAAAAATAAAAAATAAAAATAAAAAATAAAAAATAAAAACTGGTAAAAGAGAAATTTTTTTCGCTTATGAAAATATTTCTTTGTACTGATGTGATAGATTCTGATTAACTCATTTGTTCGAACATTATCCATTATTACACTAGCCCCGGTTTACCCTAATATTTGTCATCTAACTGAATAATCATGATGGACCTCGAAACCAGAAGATTGGGCTTTAAAATTGGTGCTTAAATGTCAATTGTGTCTGATCAGATTATTTTTGTAATCATTAAATCGAACCGTCCTCACTTCTGATATTTTTCGTAATTATTCCATATTTTAAATGTAGGTAATTGAAGTTTCCAGTATACAATCATCTAGATTCATTTTTAGTTATATTACTCAATAAATCTTAGACCCCACAGCAATTTTATTTCTTGAATAGTTGATAAGTTTACAGTTGAAACCAGAAAACACCATAGATAGGATTATTGTAAAAATTATTTATCCATCGAAAAAATGTCTTTTGCAAGATGCAGTTTTCCTTTAATTAAAAGAAATTTTCATAAATTCTATCATATTTCACTTACTGGAAATAAATTTGCAAAATTTTGGAATAAACCCTTTTATGCATGGTATTGGCAACACTGTTTCTGGTGACACCATTTTGACAGCTTAGCTATTAGTCCTATTCTGCTATAATCTTCGATCCTTTAATTCACGCTTGATATTAATATTTACATTTTTAAATTGTTTGTAATACAAATCCTTATAATTATTTTTATTTCAAATTATTAAAGCAAATATTTTTTACATACAATTTTCAAACAGTCTTATTCCTCCATCCAATAATAGATTTGTATTTTCACGTGAATGTGTTTTAAATTTTACTGTTCAAAACGGATTCAATCTTGAAGCATCAAAGGTGGAAATTATTCTTAAAAACTTTTATGACCATAATAAAACAATCATGGTCTTGTACATCAACATCATATTTTTTTATATTTATTTGTATATTTTCAATTTTTAAAAAAATACCTATTTTTTTACTGACCACACTAAAAAAGGATAAAATGACTTTATCATTTGAAAATAAACTACCCTTACCTCCCAGACTATAGGGTTTACAAGCCTTAAAAGAAAAATACATTTAAAACGACTGACACGACACTTTGAATGACGTGACGTTTTTCCATATGTGATGCCTACGTGCCCTCGTGTCGTATTTTTTATATCGTATATTTATAGGCAAACAAACATGAACGCTTGTTGTCGATATTCCAGTAATCATTGACATTGGCTTCTTTTTCTGTAGCATTTTACCCTCCTGATGATTCCACTTCGACACACTTACCATATACCAATACCTATACTATATACCTCCTATCGAAAGCCCTGAAGCCCTCTTTGTTCCATCAGCTCCAACCTATATCCTTGCTATAAATATATGTACTCGTACATACGAACGAGTATCCACCCAACCCCAGTCGAATTTATAACCCAATAAAAGCGAATCTACTTATGAGCTCTTCAGATAATCGTATTCAAGATGAAAACAGCCCCTCCCCGTGCGTTTCCGCTTCCGTATTTCACATCATCCAATGTTACATATATCGTCCTCGGTCGTGGGTTCGAGATCGAGAGTAAACACTTCTGTTTTAATGAATTTATAAGCAGTTCCCAAGAAGGAGACGAAATGTTTAGCCTTTATTGACTAATCGTGGTTTACATCAGTCAGTCCCAGCCAGCTACAATTTCGATCCTTATAAAGCTCTGAATAAAAAAAAAAGTATCCAAACGGATGCGAAGGACGAATCTATTGTGAATTTACGATGTGAGGGCGCTGGCGCTGGTAATCCTGTTGTTTCGTTTTATTTTTTCGTGATGAATTTAAATTTTGCCACTTGTTTTTTTTTTTTTTTCTTAAAAGCTTTTCTCTAGTTCTTCATTTCTTTTGTATTTTTATTCTCTTTGTTTATTTTAACGGAAAACTTCTTGAATGAGAGCGGAGAAGGAATAATACATTAAAAACAAATAAGAAGAAAAGAAAAACTAGAAAACAATAAAGATAAACTATACTATCTCATCTTTGTCTTAGGCGGGACACCCTCACTGGGAAAATACCCCGGTCAGCCAGCATTGACTCTGTGGCGGATGCGGTATGGTGTGACTCACCACGTCCTTCACTCACCGTACCCCGGCACTTCCCGTTCCAACATCGGCCCTCATCGAGCAGCCTCATCTCGAACATCAGCACCGGCAGCGGAATTCAACATCCTTCGCAGCTTAACGTCGACCTCGGAAGCAATCGCAGGGAAAGTGTCCTCAGTCCCTCATCAACGCGCAGAAATAAGCTAACTCGCATAATTAACGGTAAGTCGTTTATTTTTCTTTATTTTTTGTAGTCTTTGTGTTATTTCTTGTACGAGCAACTCCTTATCCTTATAATATACGAGTATGTTCAAAAAGGTGTGTGGTTTGGTTTGTGCGATGGGATGTGATGGGATGGGATGAGACTTGAGACCTCACCTGAGAGGTATTATGCGGAAAGCGGAAACTTCTCTTATTTCCAGCTGCACACAACAAACAAGCACGGGAGGCAATTCGAGTGACTAATAGGAGACGATGAGGTGTGAATAGAATCTCTTCATAAGAAATAACAGGCAATCCTTTAATTAGGGCAAAGTAACTTGAATATTAATGCTGGAATGGAACACTTCATCCGGCTACAGCCATATCGTTGTACTCGATGTCAGCATATTGTCTTAATTTAGACGTGTTAAGCTTTCTCCATTAATCTTGGCTTAAAATTGTAAAGAAGTATGTAAGTTGGTATTTTAATTGTTATCTAATTTTTTGACATTTTTTTTAAAAAGTATGTGAACTGTGACTTGACACGTGTTGGATTTTGTATTAAATATTCATTAAATTTAAAGAACACTCTACACTCAAACCAAATTAGAATTTACATCAAACTTAAGGATATAAAAGCTCTTACCACAAATTATGGTAAAGAATTGATGTAGGATGTTTAAAAAGGAAACGATGATGTTTAATGGCTTTTTGTTTCCAGTGACCAAGAGAAAGTCAAGGTTTCTATCTTTAACAGAACTTTTTTGTTTCCCACATTTATCCCGCAAATACTCGTTAAATGTTACATTATTGTAATTTGTAATGTACTAGGACTAGGAGTAAAAATTTGCGTGTAAAGCATAAAAACTGTCCCGCCAGAGGTCTCTGTTTTTATATTTACTGACACTTAAGAGGTTATAAATTTAACATTTAATTGATCGTTACAACTACAGTGCAGCTTTTTATTTTTGTCCAAGGAAGAGAAATTTAAATCATGTAATTTTAGTTTTAAAGTTGTGTCAAGGGCCGATAACAGATCTAGCTATCAGAATAATGCTCAGTAAAAAGTGTCGTCTATGACGTTGAGATGAAAAAAACAGCAATTCAAATGGAGTCAGCACACCTTAAAATTCAAGTTAAACGGTGACTTTTAAAGGACATACATACGAAATTTGCAGCCTCTGCAAATCCAGGCCGAAGTCAGTCGCAAAGGGTCGAGTTAAATGAGCGAAACGCGTAACGGAATAAATAAAAGCTAAATTGACAGATGTCACAGGCTGCCAACAGCTGTCAAAGTTTGGAGATCCCCATTATAGTAGGACCCCTTAAATTTGTATGTTATGCTTTTTTTCAGCGTAAATTATCATCTTAATTTTTATGTTGAACTCAAATATTCAAGGATGCTTTGTAATAATGAATAATGCCATAAATAAATGTTTTGAATTACTTACCAAATTGCCAATTCTATTAGAAAAAGTAGTGACTTCCCAAACATCTGATATTTAAAACTTTGTGGAAAAAATCTACTAATTGTTAAAAACAATTTCTTTGGCTTTCGTCAGCAAATTGATCGGTTTTAATAGATACTTAAAGAACTGTCAATTGTTTGTATTAACTGTAAACAGTTATAAAAACAATGAATAGGACTAGATAGGACAACAGTTTTTTTTTGCAACGCATGACGTTTTCAAATAATTTTGATACACATCTGATGCTTTCATAAACCTGGGTTAGTCGTGTTCATAAATTCGTGGATGAATTGCAGAAATTGTGTCTATAACAGGCCGACTCCACAGGATATAATTTATGTCATGCGGTTCGATCATGACATGAAATCTCCAATGGAGTCGCGATATCTCATCTTATGACATGATGTCAGCGATCTATGTCAACGGTTTTGTCTTGATATAGATGTCTGACATGAATTTGACAGATGTTTTGTTTTTGTTGCTTTTTTGTGTGCAGCTGACATTTCGTCTCATTATTTTTTGATTCTCATGCCGGCAGGTTTTGTTTGGTGCCAAAACAATTTTTTTTCGAGTACGAAATGTCTACTATTTGATATTTGTCAGAGATACTTACAAGTCAGAGTCTTTTGCTTGAATGAAATGTCAAGACATAAACTGCCCAGCAAAGAGAGAAGACATTTCACAGATTTATATGTCAGAGATTTAGTTGGCGATACAGATATCTAGTGGAGTCGGCCTGTAAACGTCATTTTTGCCATCATCGGTCTCGGTTAGATTTGCCTTATTTGTTTGATTTGACATAGGAACGATTTGTGAAAATATTTTAACTGATTCGTTCTTTAAAAGTTAATCAATTACTTATTACTTCTGAATGTGCAAAAAGATAATCATTAATTACGTTACCACAAAATAAAATCACATTTGATTCAGTTTGCAGAAAGTTTTTCGAAAACCACAAATGGAACTTTTTTGTGTAGTCTTAACATAAAAAGAAAACTTATCGCTTCGAACACTTAACATCAAGTGAAGTCTTTATTGTTTTACATTTGGAGCTTAAGCTAACATTGACACGTTGCATTTACATATTTAGTTATAATAGGATTAAGCGATTAACCGTAGATTTATAAATAAATACATCATACGATTTAAAACAGTAAGAGAAGAAGTAAATAGAACATTTGACAAAAACAAGATTCGACAAGATTCGACAATATACATGCATATGTACATACATGATATATAAAATAGTCTCTCGAAATGAATTTACACTGCAGTGACATTGATTAGGCATTATTTTACAAGAATGCCTACATTTCGGCCATTCCTGACTTAAAATCGACTCGATTTTTGTGTTTATTATTTTTTTTTATAAGTTTTACTTAATAAGAATTTATATGGAAGAAACAAAACGATTCATTATTTTATTTTCTTGTTTAAGTATTTCTTTTTGCATGATACATATAGCATGTTTATAAAATTCGAATATTTATATGTCTACCACGTACGGTTTCATATTTTCAGGGCTACAAATACCTTCATATCGCGTTCTTGAAATTTGTAAATTTTCTGGGTCTTTAATTCTATACCGATCATTTGGCAATACTTCTTTGACTACATAAGGGCCTTTGTACTTTGGAAGGAGTTTTTTGTTCACACCAGTAGTAGTGACAATATTTTTAATAACAACATAATCACCGACATTATACCGATGAGGCCTTTTATGATTCTTATCGTATTGAATTTTGTTTATGTCTTGACTGCGAATGATTTTCGAACTCGCAGTTTCCCTTGTTTCAAACAAGCTTATTGGGTCTCTCTGAAAAACTTGAGTTTCGAGGTAGTCGCGAACCATGTCGTACATTTCACCTCTTTGTTGTACTCCGAACAGTAGTATGCTTGGACTAGTTCCTGTACTTCTATTAATGGTGTTGTTTATTGAGAATTCGATTTTAGTTAGATGTTTTGACCATTCACCAGGTTCGGGTTCGGTTTCTTTTGAAAGCATAGCAGTCAATAGCCTGTTAACCCTCTCGACCTGTCCATTTGATTGTGGAGAATGAGTGGCGACTTTAATATGAGTAACTCCAAAGCTGGCACAGAAAAGCGAGAATTCTTCAGAGGTAAAACAGGATCCCCTGTCTGAAATTAGTCTCTTTGGGCGACTGTAAGTAGAAAAGTATTCTTTCAAGCACAGTATGGCTTCTTTTGAACTAGTGGTTTTCACCGAATATAATTTTGTAAATTTACTGAAAGCATCGACTATAAGAAAAATATGTTTCTTTAAGTTTCGTATACCCGAAGGTAGAGGTCCATAATGGTCCACGTGAATGGTTTCAAATGGTATATTGCCCTTTGGAATATTATGCAATTCACCCTCTTTTTTCCCAGAAGGAACTGAAAAGTATATACATTTCAAACACGATTTAATGTATTCTTTTATTTTCGATTTCATGGATGGAAACCAGTACGTTTTTTTAAGGTACTCGAAGACCTTATCAGCACCCACATGGCAAAGACCATCATGATGACTTTGAATAATTATGTTTTCCATGTGTTTTGGTACATAAAATGCAATGTAATCTTTAAACTTCCGATATATAAGCCCATTTATCATTTCGTAAAATGGATGTTGAGTTTTTTCTAGCGTCTTAACAATCTTTTGAATGTCAGTGTCAGCGAGAGCATTTTCGAATGAGTCAGATTCTATTAAAAGAACATTATGGCACCTGCTCAATGCGTCGACGTGATTCATACGACTTGAGTCTCGGTGCTCGACTTCGTAGTCGTATTCCTGGAGCTCTAAGGCCCACCTTGAAATTCGAGGGTTGATCATTTTCTTGCTTAAGGTAAGCGTCAAAGACTTGCAGTCTGTAACAATTTTAAAGCTTAGTCCCGTTAAGTATGTGCGAAATCTCCTTAAGGCGTATATGATTGCAAGGGTTTCAAGTTCGAACGAATGATATCTTGATTCTGTAGGTGTTGCTCTTTTAGAGAAGAAGAAGACGGGATGAAATTTACTATCTTGCTGCTTTTGCAACAAGACCGCGCCGAATCCTACTGAGCTGGCGTCACAGTGCAATTCAGTATGAGCTTCTGGAGAAAAAATGCATAAGACTGGAGCTTCAAGCAATTTATGTTTTAAAGTTTCAAAAGCGTGTATCTCTTTTGCACTAAATTGAAATTGGACATTTTTCTTTAGGAGATCGTATAGTGGTTTGGAAATCATTGAAAAATTTTGAATAAATTTCCTAAAGTAGGAACACAGCCCTAAGAATGAATGAAGTTCCTTGATATTTTTAGGTGGGGGAAAATTTTGCACAGCTGAAAGACCGCTAAGGCTAGGTTTAATACCGTTTTTGTCAACGAGATATCCGAGATAAGTAATTTCTTCCATCATGAAAAGACATTTATCATACCTCAATTGGAGCTTATATTCAGAAACAAGCTCAACAACTTCTTCCAGAATAGCGAAATGTTCTTCTTTGGTCTCTGTGGCCACAAGCAGATCATCAATATAAATTAATAACTTTCCATCAGAAATAAGGTTCTTAAAAATTGAATTGATATAACGCTGAAACGCAGCGGGGGCGTTTTTAAGCCCAAATGGCATAAACAAGTATTCGAATTGCCCTAAAGGCGTAACGAATGATGTAAGCTTGACAGATTCATCCGCCATTTTGACGTGATGAAATCCATTTTTCAGATCGAGTAAAGTAAAGAATTTCTTGTTTCTTAGCCTATCCAAATGATCTTCTATGAGCGGGAGGGGGTAGTTATCCTTTTGCGTCACCCGGTTCAACTGTCTATGCACAACCTAAAGGTGCCATTTTTTTTCTTCGTTAACACAATAGGTGACGCGAAAGGAGAACTACTTTCCCGTATGATCTTACGTTCTAAAAGATCGTTTAAAATTTTTCTTAGTTCTGTTGTATGAAAATACGGTAACCGCCGTGGGGCACAATTAAAATTCGAATTTTCGTTAGAAAGATTGATCTTCATTTCGAATGGTGTATGTGAACTTGAATAGTTTTTACTTAAATCGATTTTTTTCATAATATTATAAAGTCGTTGTGTTTCTTCGTAAGATAGGTTACTATTATGTATTAGATTAAATTCATTTTTGTCATAGCAGGTGTCTATGTTTAAAATATCTTGTAAAAAATTATCGTTACTAGAGTCGATTGTCTCGTTTTTGTTATTAACATAACTAGTACATGCATTTAATTTTGTTTCAATAAAATTTTGTATCTTGTTTTGATTATTTGTTAAACATTTTTCAATATTGTAATGCTTAAAATTATTATTTTTTGTAATAACATTGTTATTAATTTCAGATTTTTGTTTTCTTTCAGAATTGTTACGACATAACTTAATTTGACTATTTTTTAAAAAATTTCTACCGAGAACTACATAATTTTTCATTGTTTCATTTTTGACTATATGCAACGTGCAATTAAAAGTACATTCACTTACATAAATATCACATTTTACTTTTCCTAGTATGGTCAGTTTCGCTTGATTAATTCCAAAATACTGGGTGTTGTCTTCTTTCAATGGCAGGATGACGTAGGGAGGTATAAATCTCTCTTGAATGAAGCTAATGGGGCTTCCTGTGTCTACCATAGTGTTAGCTTGAAATTCAGAAACAGCATTATTAAATTTATTTAAGAACTTGTACTTAGCATATATGGTAAAGTCGTCGCTTAAAGCTTCCGTTATTACTTCATCGTCATTGGGTTCCAGATGGCTCTCAGGTTGCTCTACCAAAAGGACTGCAGGTGGTTTAGCAGCGCGTGTTATCGATGAGCTTTCAGGCAACTGGGTAATTTTGCAGGCAGGTGCCAAATGTCCTTGACGACCACATTTGAAACAACTCCCTTTTTCTCGTTGCGGTCTAAGACAGCTGCTTGCAAAGTGACCTGGCTGATTGCAGTTAAAGCACTTGTCGTTCACTGTTCGCCTCATGGTACTCGTTGATGATGAATAGTTCGTCATATTTTCTGGTACATAGGATTTCATCTTCTGGTACTTTTTGAGCATTTGTTTCAAATCGTCCATGCTTCTCGCTGTCAAAAGAAGTTGTTTATTACAGAACGTATCGGGAATGCCTCGAATTATGTAGCGGATTAGATCTTCGTCTTCTATGTCGGCATGAAACGCGATCTCTTGCATAGCTAGTGTATATTGATGTATATTTTCCTCTTTTCGTTTTCTGCGGTTTCTTAGGGCATCGTGAACATCGGCAGACGTTATAGTACGGTGAAACTCTTGGAGTAAGCTTGACTTCAGATCTAGCCATGTTTTGCAACGCGAAGAGCGAAGGAAAAGTTTTGCGGTGCCTGTAAGACTCCGCCTTGCAAAGATGAAAGACTGCTGTTCGTTCCAATTGTGCAATTCCTTTGCCTCTTCAAATGTTCGCACCCATTGCTTGACCGAAAAATTATCGTCACCAGAAAAGCAAGGAACAGAATCTTCGACGTCTCTATACATAACTGAAGAAAACGTTGTAGCACTATCACTTGTTAAACATAAGGCCGCAAGTTGTTCCTTAAGCCTAATAATTTCCTGCTGTTTTCTAACTTTTTCCTGAAGGGCATCGATTTCATTTTGGAGGTCATCTTCTTCCAAAAAACTTGTTTCACCTTCGTCAGGGTCATCAGGAAATTGTAGCGAAATTTCGTTTTCACTTAACTCGTCCAAGTGTTCCAGCAACCTCATTTTTAACGCAGCTTTGTTCCCATCGGTGCTTAAACCGAAAACACTTAATTTTTCTTTTAACTGGCGAACTATTGCCTCTCGTATAAATTTTTCAGCTCGAACTTTGGCCATAATGCAAATTGTTTTTTAAATATCATAAGCGACTAATCGTGATCATCAATATAAAACTTAAATTTTCAAACAGCAAATTATTCACAGCATAACAGGATCACAAAAAAAAAAAAAAATTACAAGAACAATTTGGGTTAAACGATCCACTTCTGATTTTGTAGTCTTAACATAAAAAGAAAACTTATCGCTTCGAACACTTAACATCAAGTGAAGTCTTTATTGTTTTACATTTGGAGCTTAAGCTAACATTGACACGTTGCATTTACATATTTAGTTATAATAGGATTAAGCGATTAACCGTAGATTTATAAATAAATACATCATACGATTTAAAACAGTAAGAGAAGAAGTAAATAGAACATTTGACAAAAACAAGATTCGACAAGATTCGACAATATACATACATATGTACATACATGATATATAAAATAGTCTCTCGAAATGAATTTACACTGCAGTGACATTGATTAGGCATTATTTTACAAGAATGCCTACATTTGTAAACATTAGTTTTCGACTCCAAGGAGTTTTAAAATGTCAAAAATTTAAAAATATTAAAAAAAATTAAATTAATTAAAAAATTGATTCGTATTTCAAAAACCTCGAAGCATGGGATTATGCCCAATTTCGGAGAAACTTGCCGACGGACTTTAGTCATAGTCATAGTATTAGCAAATCCACTTTATTTGTCTTCCTTAACTCGATTTAAACATAGCAAGGTTTCAAAACCTGAAACCATTAAAACCATTTAAATAATAACAAACCAGAATAAAGCAACATCAAAATTTAAAAAAAGTACTTATACGCCCAAGTGTACACATCTAATATTTTCTTTGATTACTGAGAAAGAGACATATCTTATGAAATGATTTTATTGCATTATTGTGCGATTTAACTTTACATAAAGTTTCACTCAAAACATATCAAATGCATATATTCTCAGATTTTCAAGATGATAGTGTAAAAACCTAAAAATAGAAACAAACCTTAGGTAAGGAGAAATTTAATTTCAATAAAAAAAAAAAAAATTTAAATTCAATTTGTATGACTGTGTCTTCAAGTATATAGAAGATGTCTTAATTATGCAGTGAATTCAACAACAGAAAACCATTTCAATTTCCACGACAAGGGCAGAATTTCTGTCTCCGACGACGCCAACAACATTTAACTAAAAATACTTAAAATTAAAAGGAACTCTTCATAAATTCTCCCCAGTGAATAGAATTATTTAACGAAAATTTCCTTGTAAATTTCGCGAAAGGTAATCAACAATGAACACACTCAGCACGAATTAAGAACGTTAATGGCAACGAAAAGTTTATCGACCAAAATGCAAAAGAAAAAGGAATTATTTAAACTTATCCACCACATTTGCTGAATAAGATGATGTTAGATGATATTTCAACTCCTTATAGGCTCTTGTTTCTTGAGTATATTTTTCAGAAAGTTTTATTTAACAAAAATCAATACTTAGTTGTCTCCACACTGAAAGTGGTTTGAAATCTTCTATTTATAGTCTTGAAAAAGTATTTTATGCATTTTATTTCTGTCTTTGGGTTAAATTTAATTTTTGAAATAAAATCTTTTCCCAGAATCAAGGGATCGAAGTTTAAGAGAATCGTGTCAATTTTTCGAAGCAGGCAAATGAACATCAACAATTTTGATTTTAAAATTAATTATACGGAAAATGATCTCTGAAGGTTCCTTCTTGTTTCATGTTTTGTGGACAAATCAAAATTACCGCTGACAATTGAAAATTCGATTGAAATTGGATTTGCACCAGTATTTTTCTTATTTAAAAAAAAAAGAAGCACTAACCTTTTTTTTTTTGGGTGAAGGGAAAGTAGGTGTGTAGTTATAATTTTGTTGGTGAGAAATGGGAAATTAGAAATACTTAATTTCAAAAAAGAGTCATTCCCACACTTACAGATTCTAGGAAAAGCTCTACTTTGAACAATTCTCAGAAAAAGAACATACAGAACACAAAGTACATTTTTGTCCACTTGGTTGAGTCCTTTTAAGTTAAACATTTTCATTTTTATTCTTTTTTTTTTTTTTTTTTGGTGAATCAATTACTTTTAATAAGCTTAGTCGTTTACCTTCTAAACTTGCTATGGATGGCATTTTCTGCAAGTACTCAAATGTAAAGAAAATGCGTCTCGGACAATTTATTTAATAGCTCCCATTTTTAGCTGCTGAGTGCTAAATTTTAATTTTAAAGCCTGCAATCGTGTTCTTGTTTCCACACCAAGAGAGTAGTAGTTGGAAAATTATCTTTAAATTTAATTCACGAGCAGTTAAACTCAAAGTACGAGTAGATATCATTTTTTACAATCGGAGGAAGTAGTCCATTTTAAAAATATGAATCATTAGAGACCCGTGGGGCTTATTTTTTTTATATTTTTTTTTTTTTTAAGCAAACACATTTATTAATATTGACAAAGTTGGTTAAGTACACAAGAAATTTTGTTTTTGTTAAAAAGTTCAATTCAATTAGGAATAGGGATATGTTTACTAAAAAAAAAGAAAAGAAAGGAAAGGACAAGGACAAGGACAAAATTGAGTCTATAGAATTGTCGGTATGTACATTTCAAGCATTCAGGTATGTATGCATGTATGTGTAAATGAAATAGGAACGATTAATTTGAGCCCAGAAAAGTTTTTGGATTCTGAAGAGTAATATAAAGCTAAAAAGATCAACACACTGTGGGGATGGGATACATGTAGGTTATATTTTATATAATTTAATTTGAAATACAATTTTTGAGATTAAAATCGATTTTTCAATGCAAATTCTGTGGTGTGGATATAATTTTTAAATTCTCAATAGGATTGGAATTGATTTGGAATTAGCGAATAAAAATGTGTTCAAAAATACTCTTTACTGTTTTAGAAGGATTACAACAAAACAATACCAACAAATTAAATAAAAATGACTGCAAAAACAATAAACTCGAATACTACGTAAATAGCTTAATTACTCGTATATGCATTGCATACATACCTATTAAAGACTTGAATTATAAATGGAAAATTGGTTGTTTTTAAAACAAAGCATTTCTATAATGGGCTTAGAGTTAGTGAACCATTGCTGTTATTTAAATATCAATTAAAAACTTCAGGAAAACTTTAAAAAAAAAAACAGAAATGGTAAAATTATTTACTATGATTTAATATTTCCAAGAACATGGCACATAATAGTTCGTTATTAATTTGTTGGTAGCTCATTATTTAATTGATGGTGCATCGATTAAATAATAAATAAGTTAAATTTAAAAAAAATACCTGCTTGATTCGGTAGTCATGAGTAAAATAGTGTTCTGAAGTACAGATATGTTTAATTACTTGTAAGTTTTAAATTGGAACTGAAATATATTCTTTTTTAATGATTTCGATAGTAATTAATAGAATTTTGTTATTTGAAAAACACTTTTATTGTGAACGCAGTTTTACCTAAAAATACGCTTTTTTCTAATTATCTTATTTTCCAAATTTAGTTTTCCTTAAAAAAATGTACATACATACATACACTGCCAATCACTAGGATGAGGCCACATATTGTTCAACCGATTTTCGGTCCGATACCTGTTGGAATTTGTTTAACCCGGAAAATTTTACTACATGAGAGTAGGTACATATTTTCTTAAAACAAAGTGATACAATTATAGGGTTAATTAGAAAAGACCGTTGGAATTTCCCTACATTAATGAATGGGCTACCTAAAAAGGATATAAAAAAGTGCGTCACTAGGATGAGGCCATTGCGAATATTTCGTTGTAGAAGTTCACATCAGCAATTTTTTTCAAAATTTTGGTTGCAATATTTAAGAACGTTTTACAAAAAACTCTTTTTATTAAATTTCAATTACAAATGGGTTCCGGAAAGACGTTGACAGTGGCAGAAAGAGGACAAATCGATGCTTTCAAGGAAATGGGACTCTCAAGCCGAGAAATAGCAAGGAAGCTGAACAGAAGTAAGACAGTTGTAAACAACTATCTTGCTGATCCTCAAAACTATGGAAAAAACCAAAAAGGACAACATCCCGAGAAAAGCGGTTCATTTTACGTATTGCTTCAAATTCTACTCAATCAGCTACTAAAAAGCGGAGTATCAGCCAGTATTTCGACAGTCCGAAGGATAATAACAAAAGATGGTACTATCCAGAGAAGAACACTCAAAAAGAAACCTGTTCTAAAGCAAGTACACAAGGAGCTGCGAATGAACTTTGCAACAGAACATGTCTCTTGAAGCAGTCAATGGAAACGCGTTGCCTTTTGGATGAAAAAAAGTTTAACTTTGACGGCCCCGATGGTTACAACTTTTATTTCCATGATTTAAGAAAAGAGGAACTAATTTTGGGAAGACATCACAGCCGTACATCAGGTATTATGGTGTGGGGAGCTATCACCTACTATGGCAAAATCGAGTTAGAGTTCCTTTCTACAACAATGAACGGAAACAGCTACAAATGGTTGTTGGAACGGTCATTTCCGAAGATGAAAAATATTTTTGGACCTCTGACTTGGATTTTCCAACAAGACAATGCCCCCATCCACACTTCCAGGGTTGTCAAAAGCTGGATTTTATCAGAAAACGTAGAGCTTTTGCCATGGCCACCCTATTCACCGGACTTGAACATAATCGAAAACGTATGGGCATGGCTATCTCGAAAAGTTTATGAAGGCGGTAGACAATTTGAAGACAAGGACTCCTTAATTGAAGCTATCCGTGATGCCTGGGACGAGATTTCACTTGACTATTTAAAAAAACTTTATGATTCCATTCCCAACCGTCTAATAGAGGTCATATCGAAAAATGGGGGGCATACTCATTATTAATTGAGAAAAACTTAATAAATAAATGTTTGAAAAATAAAAACTGTTAACATTTCTTTCATTTTTTTGATATTTTATAAGATTTTTCATGTGGCCTCATCCAAGTGACGCACTTTTTCATACTGTTTTTAAGTAGCTCTTTAATTAATGTAGGGAAATTCCAACAGTCTTTTCTATTTAACCCCTTAATTTTATTACTTTTTTTAAAGAAAATATCTACCTACTCAAATGTAGTAAATTTGTATGGGTACGAAATTTCCAGCAGGTATAAAGAACGAAAATCGATTAAAAAATATGTGGCCTCATCCTAGTGATTGTCAGTGTACATGGCGTATCAGTGGTTTTTAATTATGTTATTTTTCAGAAGATTTTTTAGCTCTTAATAGTTTAAGATGTGAGGCTTACTTTCAAAATGATTTCTTTCAAAACTCATTCAAAAAATGTAAAGTAATTTATAAGATGAAAATTATGAAAATGATTTACGTACGTAGAACATACAATTTCTTTTACTCTACTCTGAAATTCAAGAGTAGAGCTTTCTTTTGACAGAAGATTTCACTGTGGTTTCCTATTTCGAATGATCTTTGATATTATTATTATTATTATTTATTAATTTACACATCAATGTACAAAATTAATACTTAAAAAAACTAAACAGCTCTAGCGACAAGGCTTTCGGCTGGGGATGATCTTTGATAATTAGATGGAATGGCTTATAATGTTTCCAGTTTTTTTATTTTTCCCTCCTCTTCACTCTACCAAAATTAGTTAATATAAACAACAAAGTTACATTTACATTTTCTTGTTAAACAAAGCCTATACCATAAAATTTATTCTCGAAGCAAGCAAAAGCGTTTATTGAACTTGGAAAATAGCAAATTCTTCTAGTTCTTAAAAAAAAAAAATAAAACTTCCGAAGCTTACCTTTAGATACCAATGAAATGACTCCAAATATTGTTACCCTTAAAAAAATATACATGGCGTATGAGTGATTGTTTACTTGTGCTATTGATTTGTGTTGGCATTTTGTATATTTAATGTGTTTATTTGTCAAGGCTTGATTCATTTTTTAAAACAGTCAGTACAGAATCCCAAAAAACACAAGTGCAACGCTCAAAAAAATATTATTAAACTAATTCTATATCTAAAAAAACTTCGTCTTAATTTGAACTTGAATTAGATCCTCTTTTGTGGTTTTAGAAAATTTTCTCATCTCATGACTTAAATCACTTTACAAAAAATTAAGTGACATCCAGAGGTGAAATCCGATAATTCGACTTGTGATAAATGCCAATTAAAATCGATCATTTCTGTTTGTGAAAGGTGGACAGTCACAAGTGATACAAAATTTTGATATTCACTTTCCAGTGAAAATGACATTATAAATATATTTATTAGACACTGCCATTTAAACATTGTTTTTTTTTTTCCTATTCAAAAAATAACATTCTTGGAAATTGAAATACTAGATATACGAATACTATAAAATGAAATTCAATTTGGTACTCTTATTAAGATTCACTTTTGGAACTACACGAAAATTTGTAAAAATGTGACATTTTAGAACAAAAAACAAATGCTTACATACATATGTATGTACATACACAATAAATACCTACCCACTTTTGTAACTTAGAAATCAGGTGTATAGAAATTGAACTGAATACCTGTAGAATGTCACTGAAACGTCATCGTCAGTTCTTTTACATTCAACGCACATACAAGATAAACATGCCAATAACCACTTTTTTTGAATTTCCCTTAACCGTTAACTATAAGTAATGCTACACTCTTAACATTTCTCAATTACTACGCAGCCAATCAAAATAGGTGTAAGAACATACCTCCACAGAAACAGAAAACAAATTCAAAACCTCACTCAGGTAATCAAAGAATCTATAACGACAAAATAATCTCCTCTCGAATAAAAAAAAAAAAGAAATCAAATAATCCTATGAGCATAATATACAATTTGTCAGTAAATAATATTTCATCGATTCTCTCGGATTCAGATTTGAAGTCCTCATTATATTTGTAGGTATACGTATCTACTCCAACGTTTCTAGTACCGCCTCAGGTAAATTAAAACCTATTTCACTTCATCATAACTACGCTGCCAGAGCGTCTCAATTCTTTTAATTAAAGATAATTCAATTGTATTTTGTTGCAGTTGCACAATCTATCAACCAAGCTAGAATGAGAGAAAGAGAGGGTGTAAGACAGAGAAAGAGAAACAACACAAAAACTACACAGAGCCAATTCGATATTATGCGGGCGATGGCGATGGCGAGCGATGGAACAAAAACATACAAATTCAACTTTTTAATTGAATAAAATTTCCCATTCAATCTTAATCTCAAGTCTCGCTCCGACTCAACTAAGAGTACAATAAACACAAAATGACGAAAAGAAAACTTTTCAAATGCAATCATATTAATTAAGTAATGCACACTGCACAGTTTATTGAACGCAAATTGTGCAGTGTGTAGGTATCCGTATCGTCCTCACCCCGCTCAGATCTTCAGATTCAGATAAACAATATTTATACTCGTAAGATACAAAAAACTATCTGGATTCGTTCAATTAATATTCAACTACTACTACTGAAGTTGAAGCTAGGTTTTGTATCTTCGCTTCAACCGACTGCGACAGCGACTACAGAGTACAGAGTACAGCGAAGGCGAAGCGAGTTTCCTGTTTGCGTTATGATGGTAGATTTTTTTATTCTCAAGATAGTATAGGTGCGAGCGAGCTACGTTTTTTGTCGGTCTTTGTATCGCGTCCATCTTCATGGCTTCTTGTGTACCGCTCTCGAAAAGTATCTTGCTGCCAGAGCCGAAGCCCGAAACCGAATCCAGAGCCAGAGACAGAGCCGAGTGGTAGTAAGAAAGACTAGATACATTCCGAGTTACGACAGTTTGACAGAGCTCTCAGTGATCGCGGTTCGTTTTTGAAATTGCTGATCGCGTACCTACGGTTAAGAATCGGATTTTCAAAACATTTCAACGGAAATTTTCACTTAAGAGAATGGACTTATCGGATTATTCCTGATGCTGAATCCAATAGATGCGTGTTAGAGAAATCCGCGACGTTTTGAATTCCAAGTCCAATTATTACCTACGATATTTCTGCCTACCTACTTTTGCGTCTGTATGTGGAATTTTTTCCACACCATTGCACTTGCGTTTGTGTTTGATTTTTACCTGCCGCGTGTGTTCGTTCCTATTCCTATTTACTACCTGTTCTTCAACAACTACAGAAAAGAAAAGAGTACCTATATCTGTGTGGCTTTGTGTACCTATATTTACAACAGTGAATACTTAACCAGTTTTGTTTGATATTTCGCAGAAAACTTCACGTGTGTGTTGACCTCCATTTCGACGCTTCGACACAACACAAACGAGTAAACGACGACGCGACGGTGTGGTGGCGGTGCAACAATTTAGTACATTTTTATTATTGCTCACTTTGTTTTCACTTCACTTGTTGTTTTGTTGTTTCACTTAACCACATTTTCTTGTTGCAACTTCATGAAGTTTGAATCTATGTATCTATATTTCTATGCATGAAGTTTAACGAAAGTTATATACATACACTCGTACTCGTATTCGTACGTACATATGTAACGTTATCTTGTAGTGAGAGAGTTTTTGTTTTCATTTGAATTTTTTGTTTGCGGCAGATAAATATTTTGATCAACAAGCGTGTAAAATTACCAAAAAAAAAGATACAAAAATATATTATATACTCGTACTTTATATACTCATCATTATTTGTCTATCTACCGGAACGAAGAGTGTACTGCTCTGGATATTTGATACCTGGTTACCCATCGATGCCTCATTATAGCGGAACACGAGTACCAACACTTGAAGTGATAGCACCATGAAAAGGTAATTCCATAAGTTTGTGAACTTCTTCTTCTCTTTTTTTTTTCTTCAGTCAAACGATACAACAACAAAATAAACGTCTTTTACATCCATAATTGCAAATGCCATAAATACTTAAAAGGATTTTTTTTCGTAATGTAAAAGAAGATCAGTTTCGCGTTTTGAATGCGGAGCGGCGGTTCTTTGGGGCGGTTTTTATCAAAAAAATAGTATTGAATTACGCATCCATATTTTGTAAGCCAGCCTTTATTTGTTGTTGAAGTGAAATGAAGAAAAAAGTGTGTTTCAAAATCTCAGTTTCCAAATGTAGTCTTTGAAATAGGAAATGTTTTATGCGTACATCAAATAAAATGTATCGCTCGGTTGAATATGAGATGTAAATAAATGTAAAAAGCACAACGAATACGCGTATACGTATACCTCAACTCGATAGGTACCTAGAAATGGGTATGGTAATGTTCTTAGAAATATATGTACATAAGTATGCTAAACAAGCCTTGACATCGAGCACATTAGCATACCTGTCAACATCCAAAAAAGGGGTGGATGAGTTATTGGATGTTATGGTCCAATAAACTGAATGATATTCATTCGAGATGAATTTTTAAAATTGAATTTTAAACATCGTTTCGTGGTTCAGTATTTGTTAACGTGGGTATGAAAGTTTAATTTAGGTTACAAGTTCTTTTATATACCTCCAATACATATGATCATAATATTTTATATTTGTTCATTTTGTAACATATTTATTTTTAGTCAAAAATATCAGTGACTTACCATTTGTCTAGAAAGTCCAGATCAAATTTCAAAATTTGCTTTTGTTTAAAGACAACTTTGCTTTGTTGGATAATGTTTTTTAATAGATTTCACGATAAACATTTTTTACATTAACAAGTTTGTCCAATCATTGAAAGAAGTTTGCATATATCAATTTTGGGTGTTAAGTTAAAAAGTTGTCGGATATGTTATTCCGAATGTTGATTCCGATTTTTATCAAACTTGTTTAATTATCTTGACTAACTATGTGGTTTATTAATTGAACTGTAACTGTTTTTGATAGATCAGTCTCACATTTGACACTCAAATGCTTTAATTTTCCAAAAATTAAACAGGTTAAAATAATAACCTAAAATTTTAATCGAATAAGTAAAATGTTGAATCCATTTTTAGTAAATATGTCAAGTAAATAACTTTAAAACTTACTATTTTTAACTTTTTACTAAAGTTTAAATCGCAGAATAGCTACTTTAACTTTTAGAAATTTGTTCAATAAATACCTATGATATTTGTCACTTTCCAAAAAAAAATTGTTGCCAATTCTACCTTATTTGTGTATTTCTTATAATTCAATGTTATTTTCGAAATACTAACCCCCAGTTTGACAGTGGTAGTTTAAACTCCAGTTTTAGTTTAAACTTCAGTTTAAGAATTTATTCGGTTTCACAGTTTTGTTTAAACTGTAAACTCAGTTTATTTCGCAGTTCAAGTTAACCGAGGGTATTCTGCCGTTTAAACTCCAGTTCAGCAAACAAAACTGACATTTCAATTTAATTGAATGGGGTTTGTGGGGAAAAAGTTTTTAGAACGTAGCGAAATATTAGTTTTTTCAGAAAATATTTATTTAAAATTAAATTCTGCATTAAAAATTTTATCGCTTAGTGAAAGTGAACTAAAAAAAAATTTCAAGATTATGAGCAAAAAAAAAACATTTCTTATTTATCCTTATTTGTTTACCTCAGAGGAGGAAAGTCTATCATTCAGACAAGGATAGATAGTTAAAAAAAACTTCATAAAAGTGATGTCTGAACACGTTACGTCACATTACGCATTTGAACGAAGTTTAACTAAACTAAAGTTTAGATTTGACTGTGAAACCGAACGAGTTAAACTAAAAAAACTTGAACGCTGTTTAAGGTTCAGCTGAACTGAAGTTTAAACGCCCACTGTGAAACTGGGGGTAAGAGTTTAAAAATTAGAACAACAAAATAGTAAACAAAATCAGATTGTAACCTTGACATCTGACTGCTGAGTATCTGATATTTTCAATTAATAGGTGTTGACGAAATGTCACTGTTTTGACTTGTTAGCAAAACGAAATTGCTAGATATTTAGAAAATTTGTAATTAGCAAAAGTCTAACCCTTTTAACAGTAAATTATTTAAAATTTTTCGGATTTTGGAACACAAAAACTGAAAACTATATGACAAATTCTCATTCTGACATTTAACTCAACTGTTTGCTTGTGATCTATTTAAAGGTCTACTTAATTTTCGTCTCTTTTTTAAACTTTGACATTCATTATACATATGTACTAGAATCTATCAAATACATCCAGAGAAACCATAAAAATTATCTTTGAGCAATTGATTCTGAGTTTGGTGTCCCATTTCTGCAGTACCTATTTAGGTATCACAGTGATACTATTTTGTCCCCGTGTGCGTGTTTTACATTGACATGACGTATCAGAGAACATCCAAACTGTATAAAACCAGATGTCACTTCCTTTAGAAATTTTGAAAAGGCATGTGTTCGTTAATGCCAAGTTATATTTACTAGTTAGTTTACAATTGAGTCTCCTTCCAATATATGTATATGTAGATATTGACTTGGGCAGAACTAAAAATATTTATTTCAACCTAAATTTTCCCTTAAACCTTTTTTATTGATTGACATTAGCTGTGAATCAAAACAACAATTTGATTGCCAGTGAAAAAGAACCGAGCAAAAATGATGGGAGCTGTGCTGGTTATAAATGTATAGTGAGTTTGATTGTTTTATTCACTAATAAAACACAACTACATATTATAATTGAATTCTAAAAAGACAATTAACAATGTTTTAAAACTTGATAATGTAAAGAAAAAAATTTGTGACTTTTAAATTAAGACCCCCTTTTTGTAGCTTTAGTATGTAAATAATAAAGTTTCAAGGTTTTTCCTGTATGAATTCTTTCAGCGAATTTCTATTTGATAAACACCATCTAAGAAATTGATACAATAGAAATATTGTTTTACATTTTTAAGTAAGATTTTGCACTTAGTTTAAGGGAATAGTCTTTCAATACTTCTGTTCTGTTCTTACTCTTAATTTATGATCAGTAACTTTTGACAAAATACACTCTCTTTTGTTATATTTATTGAATTATAATTAGCACATAATATTCTTTTTAAAATACCTATGTATCTAGGTAAATTTAAGATAAATGTACAATTATTCAGGACTCAAAACATATATTTGGGCCTCTTAATTCTTAAAAAAAGTCCATGCCATGTGTCTTTAATTCAGAGTATGGGTATTTCATAACCTTTTTGTAAACTATGAACAAAAATCAATTTCAAAATATATATTGTACCTTTGATTCTGTTCTTATGTAGTCGTACTTCGGTTATGTGACACAGATGTCAATTTATTCCCGGAAAACACATCAAATAATATTAGTAAGAAAAGAACTAGAAAAAAACAGATGTAGTGAGTTCAGTATTGCAAAACTGTTTTCTAAATAGGTATTTCAAAAAAAGATTATTTTTTTCAACTGAATTTCTAACACACAATGTCCCAAAACTAACTGCATTCCATATTGTTTTTGACCGGATTTCGAAATCTTGAAATAAAATTTGAAAATACATATTAGCCTTTTTTAACAAGTGAAAAAGATTGAATTCATTCCACCGACGCGTACTGTATATTGTCTTACATTACAAGAAGGTAAAAAAACACAAACAAAAACAAAAGATATATAAAAAGTAGCACTCAAATGTCTACTAATAAAAATTTAACAAGCCTTAATAATGTCCGAAAATAAGTGTACCTACATATATATACGATTTGCTACTTGGATTTCTGATTAATGAAGCCTTAACTACCAATTAAACTACAAATTAAAGCTTAAATATTTGGCTATATGATAGTTTTGAATGAATTGACAATGCCAAGGTAGTCAATTTAAATTTAATTAAAACAAAACAAAACTTAATTGAGACGAAACAATAATACCGGTGGTGGCGTGGCCGGCTGGCACCAGCATTGCCTCTGCTGCTAGTCGGAATGCCTTCTTTCATCAATGAATGAATCAATCAATTAAAATTTAAAAACAAATAATATATACAATTGTATGTAGTAAAGTATTTTTATTTCCCAATTAGTTAATCAAAATTGCGTGTGAAAGAAGGTAACAGAAGTTTTATTGTTATTTTTAATGAATTGATGTGTGAAGGGAAATAAGTGGAAAAATTAAGTTTAAAACGTAGGTGGTGAACAAATATTAAACATTAGTCATATTCAAAATAAATACAAAATAAATCTCATAAGTCATAAGGTGTCCAGATTGATAAGATATGTACATAAAAATAGTTATTGCTTCTACAGAGTTTTCCAATGAGAGGTTTCATTTTGACACTTGAAAAATTATTTTTTTTTTTAAATATGTATAAATCTGTGGATGTTTATTTCATTGTGAAGAGGCCAAATAGCCACCACCATTTTCCAAGACCCGTTCGCACATTTGCGCCATTTCACATGGCCTCTAAATGAAAAAGTCTAAAGGTGTAGAAATACATTGGGATTTTTGTCTTGACTTTTTAGCAATGGTTCATCGATGATCCTACCCCTAAATATTACAATTCATCTTAGTTACATGTAGTACCTTTGTATATAAAATCTATAGTAGTCTCATGAGCAAGAATTTTTAGGGCAACAGTATCCCGTCATATTGGCGCTGGTCTCGCTAGGGATGAATTCCATTCTCCTTAAGTTAATGACTGAGAGGGAAATATTATTTTTATTCCATAAGCCACGAGTGGAGTAAAGGAAGAAGATAGTTAATTGTCAAAAATGTAAACAAAACTTTTCTTATTCTCTTTTGTTCCGTATATACTTGTATTTTTCTCCTTCCTTGTAAAGGCAAACTTATATGACATTTCGGTAATTTGGTTTGTTTACATTTTTCTCAAGGCATGTGCAACGGTATTTTTTGTATACAAGGAAGGATAAAATACATGTATTTAGATGTAATGTATTGTAAAGAATTTTGGCTATTCTGAATGGCTCGATGAATTTTTTTGTATGGCTATATGGGAATATGGTACATATAGATATGAATGTGTTATTGTTTTGAATTGAAATTTTCAAAAACTACGTGACTTAAACGATCGCAATAAAAATGTCTATAATTTTATTCCCAAGGAAAAGTATCTATGATTTATTTTGAAAAACCATAAGTCCATAATTACTTACACTTTTCACTTGTATTCAAACTCTCTCACTTCAAAAAACTGTTCCAATAATCAAGTAATAACTAAATGTTCACCTTCAATTTTCATTCAAAATTTAATTGAAACGTACGAACGTACATACGTACACACGCATCCACAGACAACTCTGACAAATTTAGATTCTAGTATTTAATTTTCACCTGTCGTACCTACATAAGGTAGGACATACATACATTTGAGGGAATCCCTAAGAATACCTACATACATGTGTATGTATTTTGAGGGATTCCCTCTTACAAGCATTAAGCGAATAATTTTTTTGTATCCACCTATACATACCTATCCTTCTATCGTACCCACTCTATAAATCTTAAAATAAAATCTAACCCATGAAAAAGTTTAAAAAAAACCTGCAACTTGCCATCCAAAACTTGAAAGAAAATTTCAAGTCGAATAAGAATAACGAGAAACAAAAAACCTACCCCCGAGAGTATGCGCATTTAAAGCTATATGCATGTAGATATACACATATTTTTTCTTCCTCGCTTAAAGCATACAGAAAAAATGTTTTCGTAGGCAGAAGTAGTAATAAGAGTAGTATTTATTGAGATTTTAAGTATACTTCTACTACTACTACTACTTACCAAGCAGAGGCAGACTATCGAAACGAAAAGCAAAAACAAAAACTCACAGTGAAAAGGTATCTTCTATGTATTTTGCTTATTTACTTTGTTCGCATACGAAGTTTCATTCTTATATGAAGAATATAACAAACACGCTTCAATTTCGTACGGAACAAAAGAGAATAAGAAAAGTTTTGTTTACATTTTTGACAATTAACTATCTTCTTCCTTTACTCCACTCGTGGCTTATGGAATAGAAATAATATTTCCCTCTCAGTCATTAACTTAAGGAGAATGGAATTCATCCCTAGCGAGACCAGCGCCAATATGACGGGATACTGTTGCCCTAAAAATTCTTGCTCATGAGACTACTATAGATTTTATATACAAAGGTAGTACCTATCTCTTCGAGGTTGGCAATAATTAAACGACAAACCTGGTTTTTCATGACAACATGAATATTTCGTTTTTACCTAATAGAGTTATTTTATAGCAGAAATTTATTTTATAAAGTTTTGTAAATTTTTTACCAAGTTTGCAAAACTTTTTGCAGTTAAATTTGAACTTTTTGGCTATTAACTTTTTTATAAATAAACACTAATATACAAAAGAGACGACTTTAAAACAATCTCAGAGGTTTTGAGTATAATTTGTATCTCTAGAAAAATATCATCTTAGAATTAAAAAAAAAAAAAAATAGGTTGTATCTGTCAAAAGCATTTTTTTTATATTTGACTTCTTAGAATTCAAAGTGACAAAATAATTTCAATGATGTTAAATACGTCTATCTAATCTAAGGAAATTTTTGGATAACACTTTTCGTGTGTTATTTTCAAAAGTTCTGGAAATTTGTCTGGCATATCCTTCTTGAGTTGGATATTCCTTCTAAAAGTCAAAAACTAAATTCAGTTTGTACCATTTTACGTGTTATCGCGAATTGATTTTTTTCTCTTTCCACTTCAATACAAATGATTGTCAAAAGTTACTCAAGGAATTAATTGGTAGCGGGAAACAAACTATGAAGAAAATTTTTGAATTTCATTTTTGCTGTTTTTGTTTTTGAGAGATTAAAAATGCCAGAAAAATGTTTGAGAGATGGAAAAGTATTCAAAGGAAAACGAAATTACCTGGAAATGTTGATTATAAAAATCTCTTTTTTGTGTACGAAATTGTTTCTTTTCTGGAGAATAGCTTCACCTGACCACTTTTTGAAATTTTCATGGTATCTATTGTTTAAGGGGTGCCATCAAAATTAGAGCTTTTTGTAGAAAGATTAGGGATGACCAAGTGTTTTTTGTATTATCTGATAGCTTTCGTCACTAAGGTTCAGTGTCTTGAATCTATAGATTAAGGTGTGGATTAGTATGTAATGTGATGGTTTTTAAATAAACAACTTTTAGATAAAGTTTAAATATATGTACATATTTATATTTCTTCTTTCTTCCTCCGGAAAAGCAGCTACTAAAAACGACGATTAAATCCGTGATAAAACTAACCCCGTACCTGAATAATAAAAAAATGTACCTATGTACGTACGTTTCTGTTGAATAAACATAATCAGTAATATTAAATCATTGAGATAAATTGAACTTCAGCTTTGTAAATACATACAAAATATCAACTGTAAGCTAGTTGCATCAATAAAATATAGAAACTCAATGAAGTCAAACACTATTCAAATCCACAAACCGCAATAACCACCTTATTCAACTGAAATGCATTTGATTACAGTCAAATTAGTTTGACGTTAACTAAATTTTTGATTAAATTCAAAACTTCATCCAGTGGCATATGAGGTTTCATGTTTACTGTTCTGTTCACTGATATCGGATATAACTGTCAATATTGTTTTCTAACGCATGTTTTGAAGTGGGATAAGTTGTTTAGATGTAAAGGTATAATTATACTGCCAAAATATTACATTGTAGTTTCTGGGAAAATGTTCATTTGACATTAAGTCCAATGATGCAATTCAATGTTGTGGATAAAATTAGGGGAATTCGCCAGACTTTTGCGAAGTCTTGTAAAGGTCAATACTTAATATTTTTTTTTTAAATTATAGATTCATTTGACAAACCTGTAAAAACAGTATTCGAAACATTGCATGGTAATGGTCATGACTGTCAATATGAGCGCCTGACGTGAGATAACCCACAAATCAAATTTCTCCATGGCTGCAGTTAAGGGGCCGACCCATAGAATCCGTCGCATGCGTTGCGGCAACGTATTCAACTGACAGCTCGGTTAAATACACACGTTCTTATGAGAAGCGACCCATAGCAACGCATTCACCGGGCGCAACGCAAAAAGTTGCTGAACTTTTAACTTTTCTCTCCGGCAGGTCCGTTGACATCCAGTTGTTTATAATAGGCATGTTCGATGAGGATATTGCATTTTACTCCGGACTCGTTGTAATGAGTTTCGTTTATACTAATTTAGATGCGTGCACATACAAATTTGTTATTTTTTATATTTCATAGATAACGTTCATTGAGCGCGAATAGAAAATATAGAAGAATAATTA
This sequence comes from Scaeva pyrastri, assembly GCA_905146935.1. NCBI lineage: Eukaryota > Metazoa > Arthropoda > Insecta > Diptera > Syrphidae > Scaeva > Scaeva pyrastri. The sequence continues at coordinate 134,606,489 of LR989927.1, forward strand.
TTTCTTTAATATTACTTACTGAATTCTTATAAATGTCATGACTACTTTACACAATAAGCGATTTTTAATCTTTGTGCAACTGTGAAGGTCCCAACAGTCTACATATTTAACTTTAATTGATTGAGCGAAGTCAAATTGAAATGAAACATACGTAATTAAACAAAAGAAAATAAACAAATAATTGCGGTAATTTTGCTATTCTTGAAAACTACATACATACATACATATAATAAAATACAAAAATAAGCTTTGTTATAAAATTCTGTTTTTTTTTTCATTATTTTAAAAGTTTTGTGATGCCAATTCTGTCAGTTTTATTATATCCAAAAAAATATAAGAGTTTTCATTAGTTCTATGAAATGCTCTACATGCACTAGGTTAAAAAAATCGAACAGACCTAGTTTATATTTTTAAAAACCAAAAGAACGCAACGTATCCATTGGGTCACCCCTATCCTTTTCGTACGTCAATGTCAACGGATCCGATGCCGCAACGCATGCGACGGATTCTATGGGTCGGCCCCTTTAGAAATTCAACATTACAGTCAACAAATGATATCTCTTTCTTCATTTCTATAGAAACAACGTGAATTGAAACAGCCATTCTATGAATGTCAATCTTTTTTTGTCAAAGAATTGACACCTTACTGAAAAAAATATCATACTGACAACTGAACCAGAATTTTGATAAAATTGTGAAAAATTATAGAAAATTAAATGATGGCTTATCGCCGTTAGTTATTTTGACAGTCAATGAAACATAAAACAATTGGAAATTTTATTATTACCCTGTCACTTCTTTAAAAGAAGTCTACAATCTTCAACTCTTCGTTAAACTTCAATATATAGTAATTTTATTCGAGTTTTCGTTCAGTTCACTTCGTTAAACTTCACTAGAACGAAAATTTCGGCAATAATTCCGATTTTTAGGGAAAATATTTAACTGAATGTACTTTTTTTCCATTTGTATTTTTTGTATTCATTTTTCCTCATCTCATTTGACAAACTTGACACTTTTTGTGAAAAGCTTTTTATTCTGAGTGTTTTTCTTGCGAGTAAGTTGTAAAATGTAAGAATAAATTAAAATAACTTTAAAGCTCTGAACGCACTGAACGAAAGAAAAAACAGTATTCAAAATTTGACAGTTCAAGCTCTTTTCAACTCTCGAAGAGGAAAACGCTTTATGTTATTGTCAGATCTGAAAAAAAAACTCAGCACTTGATCTAAGTCTATTATATAATCCTTATCTCAAAAACCCTTCTATAGCATTGCTTCCTTAACCAGATTCTTAAGCCTCTCTTAATAATAAATTCTTTGACTCTACAAAAGAAATAAACGAGAAATAATTCTTATCCGGATAATCCTGTTGTGAACAACACCATTTTTTCGTATGTTCAGTGTCTGAGAACTCTATTTGTAAATTTTGAAAGCACACAAGAAAAGTCTTCCGCCATCAATAAACAAAATCACAGAAGACCAGAAGCACGTGTCAAAAATGTCTATATACATAGATACGACATAGAAATAGGTATGAGCTTCTGATGTCATGTATCCGTACCGTATCCGTATCCGTTGCCATGCACAAGGTGATGACTGATGAATACGACACAACTACGGCTCCAACGACGACGAGAAGCTGGTGCTTAATTTGATTTGAAAATGACTGTCAATTACTGAGACACAGAGATTCTTCTTTTATGATGCATATGGAATATGGTGATGTGATGAACATGAAAATTGCATGGATTGGATAGGACACCCGTATATACAAACCAACTACGGTGTGCCTCTGAAGATCCAGCATCCTTACATCCACCCATATACGACTACGTTTGAACTATAAAACAATAATAAAAGATTGTATCACTCGTGTGTGTTTAAAAAGTTAAGTCATACATTTCCCCCCTTTAAACAGAAGTAGAAATTTATTCAGGGGCTGACAGTACTCGTAGGCACCTACTTAAAGAATCACCATAAGAGAAGTGTCTTGCGTGAGCGTCAAAGTGCGTTGACAACTGCCTACTTGCAACAATGACAACTCGAAAGCAAAAGACAGCCGCCAACCGCAGAAGCAGAATAAAGGAAATCACCAATAAAGTGTCCACAAGTCTTTCTGACGGATCATGATGATGATGATGATGATGACAGTCGTGATGATAAATAATGACGAAATTTTATAGAGCTGAAGCGGGCGGATGAGCAATTTTATATTTGCGTTAATTTACTCAAGATTAAGAGGCACATATTACAGTAACAGTAAATAGTTGTATGTCGTTCCTATGTCGAATGCGGGTGCGATAATTTTATTCAAGTCAATTCCACATTTAGTCGTTCATATTCTTTATGGTTCCGATCACCCATCATTGCCGTTATTCCAATTTAGCGTTAAGCAGTACAATGTCAAATCAGACCTCAGACAAAATAATCGAGCGACATAGCGGCAGACATTCAGTCGTAATGAAGGCGTTTTGTAAATTTCTTTGAATTCGATAAATTATTTTGAAAATGAGATTTAAGCGAGTGAAGGCTCTGAATGTGGCACAGGTCCGTAGAAAGAGGAATTTGATGAAAAGAATTGTAAAAAGTTAAGGATAACAACGTTATTCTTGGTTTGACAGTTTATCAATGACATTTCGTATGGTAACACACAATTATGAATTAAATGTCAAAAAAAAGCTCACTTTGATAACTTCCAATTGGTCCCTTTAGAAACTTGACACTAATTTGACTTTTTGTTTTATAAAAAAAAGATGGAGAATACAAAACTAATCGATTTTTTAAATTCATAAAAAAAAAATGTTTATAACGTCAAAATGTGTAGAATAGAATCATGAGAGCAACCAAAATGTTTTCTGAAAAACATTTCTGCAACTTTTCAACTCTTGATATAACATTTGTTTTTGACTTTGCAAAAAGAGCTTAATTTATATTTATTTTGTTTTATTTAAGATTTATAATTTTACAACATTCATGAAAATATGTATATTTTTTGGATTAAGAAGAGTTTCGAAACATTAGCACTTTCAAAGTCTTTTTTTGTGAAACCGAAAACTTCAAAATTAATTTGAGGTGAAAATAAAAGTTAAGCTTCATGTCTGTCTTAGTTCCACTTATAGCCTTCAGTCTAAACCTTGAGACTGTAAGTATATATGGACATAATGTGTTAAACTATACATATCTGCAAAAAACTTCTCGATAAAAAATGCTAACAGCTGATTTCTTCACACAGTTCCTACGTTAGGATTCATACTCGTTTTTAAAATAATACTCAATTTTTTATCATTTCATTTTTTCATAGAATTTCTAAGCTCTAGTCCTGTCAATTTCAAACCGAGTATTAGTAGAACTCCCCAGTCTTAGCTAGTACCTGATCATTGCTAGTACTCAAATCTGTATACCAAATCCAGTCCTGTCAAATCGGAACTAAGTATTCGACTAAGGCTTAGTATAAGTATTTTAAATTTCTTTTATACTGAGTATATCGGCTTATATTTTTTTTTAATGTCCAAACACACATCTTCCAAAACAATTCTGTGGTGTGTATTTTCCCCTTCTTCAAAAATATTTCTGCCCCGTCCCTGTCTATATTCAGAGGGATGGATGGTATAAATGTCGATTGAGCAAAACCGACTTTGTTCAAATCTTGTAAGTAATAAGGGATAATTTGATTTATAAAGGGATTAACTAATTGATGGGTGCTATAAGGTTCAGTCTTCCCTAACCCCCCTACTCTTCCAATAGGCAATTTATTTAATATATATACTCTTGAAAATTGAACAAGCTTAATGCGTTTTATCAATGCTTATTAACTAAATCAGCTATTATTTTAACATCAACGTCTTACAACAAGAGAAGATAAGGTAATCCACTTTCTATTTTTATTACCTATATAATAATCTTCATAATTCCCTTCATCGCTTCATCGATCTTTTTTATAGTAGAAGAATAGATAGATAGATAGATAGATAGATAGATACAATCTCTTTAAGACTTTAAGTTAAAAGATTTTATAATTTTTTAAAGGGTGCTTTACAGTTTTGCGAAAGTATAAAACTTATTCTAAAAAAAAAAATTGTTTTCTTTGGATTCATTTACAAATAATGGTAGCTTATAGGCTTAAGGGTTGCTTAAGTAGGTAGCTAACTTATTTTCTCTCTCGGGTATCAAATAAGAAAGGAAGAATGTTATTAATTAAGTTAATTTTAAAGTTTTAGATTTCATCTAATTTATGATAGCAAAATAAGGAACAGGAAAATGGAGCTTTTAAATCATCCAAAAGAACTTTAAAAATGAATATCAATTCAAAATAGAAAATTAAATAAATAAACTGTTCTTTATTCTTACAAATTAGATATTATTTTAAAAACAAAACTTGACGAAGAAGTTTTCCTGTTTAGTCAATTTTTGTAACAGGTAAATGAATAGTTACACTTTTGAAAGAATCAAGAATTGGTTAATTTCGACACATACCTACAAATTTCGCTATTAGTATAAAATTTCCATAAAATATTTAAAAACAAGTTTTATACATTACATTACATATGTAGTAAAAAGTAAATAGAAAACTTGACATTTTAATGGCAACGAACCTTTTTATCTAAATATAAAACTGGCCATGCATGTCAAGAACTAATTAAAAAGGGTGTGTGTTGTTAAATATACCCAAGCCAACATGAGGTCGTTGAATTACCCAATTTAATTTTGCCTCGAAGGTTCCTTTCTTCTTCTTAAATATTTAATTGTCTTAAATGTTTAAAGGGCATTGCCTTAGTCCATTTGTGTTGTAAGAATGTAGTTTATATAGATAACGGGTGGTAATAATGGTTCATTGGATTAAGGGAACTAGTTTAAGGGTTTGGGACCAAACAACATCTTCCGCAAACCCCCGGTTTTACATAAATGAAATTCAAGATGGGATTTAATAAGATAATGAAAGCAACTTTATTTTGCTTTGCCGTGTCAATTAAAAATCTATTATATTTCATTATATATATGTATAATCATTTTAACAAAAATGCAGGGCATATAGGGATGCGCTCTAATCAACCTAGATAGGTATTCATATGCATATTTTAATATGAAAAAAATATGGGAAAGTATTGACCCATAGAAAAGATCTCTAACTACGTCAATGTACATAACAACAGCATAAACTCACGATTCCGAACTTCGGTGACTAAGCCACTGTCTTTCAACAATTTTTAGCAAAAAAAATGTAAAAACAAGAATTAAGTAATATTTCGAACTTGAATCAATTCAATTACAAGTGAAATTTAATACATTTTGATGTTTTATTGGTTGAAATTAAACATTTTGAGAAAATTTTTCGTAATCCCAAAAGTGCACAGAGTAATCAAAATGAAAGGATCTACGCAAATATACAATTCATCTGAATGTTAGAATTTAATTAAATGTAGTGGAGCATGATTTCGAAAATATTAAATGCTGTTGAGCATCAAACAACAAGTAGGTAAGGTACATTTATGAATTAAATTGAATTAAATTTTATGTCTAAGATCAAATCCCGAAACAGGAGAAAAAAAGCAATAACTCAAATGTCCTGTATCTTACACTTAAGTGATTCCTTTAAATTACATATAACTCTAAGTGAAACGAACAATGAAACTACCCTTACAGAAATTCTGGTGTGCAATTTAAGACCCTAAATCTACACAATTCTATTAAAGTTTTGTCGTCTTAAATTTCTATGATTGTTCATCTGGATAATAAGAAGGACACAACTTAAAATAGGAATTTTCTCTCTGTAGTTGTAGCGTTGTGAGTTCTGTTTCTGTATAGATTTTTTTTTTTTTTATCTTACCTATGTACTTTTGAACAAATGATGCCATTTTATAGGACCATAAACAGAGGTTAGGATAACACAAAAGACAAGTGTCTTGATGACAACCCAAAGAGCATGTTATAGAAATTGCAAAGGCAATGGCAACAGCAACAGCAAAGCATGACAGCGCAACGCAACTTACAGAACTCATATCTCATTATTTGTTATCCTCGATGTAGGATTTAGCGAGGCAAGACCTTCCAAGGTCGATTAAATTTCAGTGATGTCGTAAGTACTTTTGTTCCTTTTTTCAATACTTAAGACATGACAGAACGAACGGCAAAAAATTCTTTTTTTATTAAACTGTCATAAGTAAAACTTTAACTGGCAACGTGAGGGCGTAAGTGTCGTTCTGCATTTAAAGGACACGTGTAATATTTTTTTTTTTTCAGCAAAATTAAGTCAACTCTTTCAAACAGTTTCTCAATTAAGTTTCTTTAAGCAAGTAGTTATTTTGATAGTCAAAATTGTATTTTATATTTGACGCAAATAGACACTTTTTTGTAAACATTTTTAATTTGACTTATGTATAACTTTTTCTTTAACATCGTTGCAGGTACTTAGTTTGATATATGTACCATTTTTTGAAAGATACAATTTTAGTTGACAACTTTTTCGTGGTAATTGAAATTCAAACTTAAAATTATTTTATTAAACACTTTTAATATTTGTTCTGCAAATTGAAGAATTTTGACTTGCTTTTGTTGCAGTTTACTTTTAAAATGTCTTAATGACAGTTAAAATGTTCACAGGAGCCGCTCCTATAAGACAGTAAACGGCGTTCTAGACCGAGTTTTATTTTCGTAAACCCTTAAATTTTAAGATCCAACTTAATTTAACGTCCTATTTCAAATCGAGATTTAATTCAGATTTTTAAAGCATTGGAAAGAAAGAAAGTTGAAGATATGTATCAAAATTTTGAAAAGATGTAATTTTATCCTAAACAACCTTTAAGGATTTAGAACTTTATCTAGAGATTGGCTGTCATGAGTTATGGCTCTGAAAAACCTTTTAAATACTAATTAGGTGAGATAGTTTAGAAAAGTAAGGAAAGTTAACTACTAAGGCATTTAATACTCGAATAGTAGGATATGAAACTATAAACTCCTTTCGACAGCCCTGTTTTCGCAGTGAATGCTCGAATGCTTCTATTCGTATAGTCACCTGTATACATATTCGTTAAGATTATGCCTCATCATAGTCGCAAAATAATCTCCAATTAGAACTTTTAAAATTTAAAGTCCCCTTCATTCCTTTCCCTATAGTGACATGTAGAACCTGAAACAATTGAAGATAGTTTTCTCCTCGCACAGAATAGATACGATTTAAAACGATTGAAAATTACTTTAGTTTTTAAAAATAAGAAATATAAAATTCAAACACAACACCCGCACAGTGACTTTTAATTAAATTAATTTCATGGTTTCCATTTTCAATGCTGCCCGCAACATGATATATGGTTTCTAAAAGCAAAACTGGGCTCTCAATGTGAAGAATGAATTGAGGAAAAAAATGATAAATAATCATGAGGGATGAGTCAACATAAATGAAATCATAATAATAATTCTTGTCAAGTCATCATCAAGACCCTGAACCCGTAGCTGAAACCGAACTTGATCTTATATGATTTCCTTCTCCCTCATAAAAAAAAAAAACAAAAATGTATTCGGAATTTCGATGTCCTTTTTATTTTCTTTAATAAGTTTCATTTCTTTTTCTATTTTTTCATTTCTTTTTCTGAATCAAACATTGAAAATATGAATACAACTGGGAAATTTATTTCAAATCGATCAATTTATTATTCCATTAATAAATAATTCATTGTATTTCAAGATATAATTAATATATGGATTGTGTTAAATATACGAATTTTATTATTTTCTAGAGAATTTAGTGCATTATCGTATTTATTCTCAACCAATAAAATTAATTTATTAAATTATTGGGTTTATGAAGTCTCATTTTTCTTCAAGAAGTTAGAAAACGATGTGAATATACTCATTTAGGGTATTGCTTAGAAGTTGTGAATTAATTGGTGAGGAATTATCTAATCCAATTAATCCAAATTATTAGTTTTCTTCTTACACAATTGCTCACTGTTCAAAATTAATAAGGAACCTTCTGAGAAAATTTACAAACTAAATTGTACTAAATTTAATTATCAGTCATGTCAACTTTTGATTTAAGGACCGTACTTCTCAGGTCAAGTAACAGATTCCCAAATGAAATGTAACCACATGCTAATAGAAACCACAAAGTTCCGTCCCTTCTTGACAGGAGTAAATTTGGTTTATTTTAGGCCCCGCCTTAATTTCACAACCAATAAAATCCCAACTTTAAATTGACAATATATTATGTATGCTAAATTAATAAACTAACAACCTCACTAAATTTTGACTTTATAAGACAATTAGTTCCTGAGATACAGTACTTCAAAAATCACAGAAATCAAAAAATCATCCTCTTTTTGTTTTAAGGGGCGTGGTATCCCCCCAATTTTCATAATTAAAATCAATTCAAAATCTAATTCTTGTAAAATGATAAAATTTGAATGCAATTAGATGTTTTCACATTATTTCAAGTTTTTTCGTTCGGAGTTTTCTAATAATATTTGGTTAGCAATTCATCAAGAATTGACTGTTTGTCGGCATTTACACTTAAACCATAGATATTAAAAAGTTTTTCTTAAACAGGTCTAAATAAAAAAACTCAAAAAAGTATCCTAAGTTGTGTTTCATGAGGAAAGATTTCAAACCAAAAACAAATTTCATAACGAAATTTATAATGATTCAGATATTTTTCTACAAAAAGTTATGTCAAATTTTAGTCATTATTTCTGATAAACCATTTAAACAAATGTTTTGGCATTTGTAATATAATGACTAAAATTTAAATACATACTTCCAAGTTACCAGAAAGTGGCATATAAATATTTATAATCATTGATTAAAGTATCAAATCAAATTGTGAATTTATTAAAGTTAAAAGGAAAAATAGAATTTGTGTTAAAACGACAAAGTAGTTTTCATTAATATAGTGGATGCCAGGAAATGTATTCCTTCATTCATTATGTAGAGCCTGATTTGGCAAAACTCTCATCCCGACATGGTTATTCAGAAACAAGAAGTAAGATAATTTTGATAATAAAGGATTTATAAGCCGTTTCGTTAGTGTTATTTAAAAGTGTCCATTCATTTATACATATGTTTACTTTTCATTTGGTTAGTGTTATAGAAATCTTGAGTGTGGCTTTAAGATCTAAAAATCAAATTTTAATAAGTTAAATATCTTAGACTTATGTGAAAAAGTTAAAACTTTCTTTTTAAATTTTTATATTGTAAGTGTAGTAAGTCTGAGGAATAACAAATAAGAGCTAGGAAGTAACGAGTCGTTCGATTTCGTTATTCGTTACTTGAACAAAACTATACAAAACATATCTAATCCCACATTAAGGGTTGTGTTTTTCATATACATAGGTATCTAAGATTTTCCCAAGTCGAAAACCCAAAACAAACCTAAAAAAAAAATACAATAAGGGGCCAGCTATATCTATCATTGGTTTCCATCAATCATTGGAATTTTTGACAAGTTGGTTATAGCTATCATTTAAAAATATGCCATTGAAAATATCTATCATTGAAATCATTGGTGTACCTCTACTGTTTGGCAAAAAGAACAAATTAAAATTAAAACAATCGCGTAAATGATAGATTTATTTAAATTTCTTTTAAACACTACGTACAACTGCATAATTTAAAAGAAAACAAAAAATAAACAAACATTTTCCAAGAATTTGAGGTTAGAGTTGATCATTGAAAGAAAAAGTGACAAGTGGGAATCTAACGAGAATGGAATGCTTTCATTGGAACGATTTTGTTCCAAATCGAAACAGCTGTTTTGGCAAAAACGATTTTATCATTAAAAAATTAAAAATTAACTTACAGAAAAGTTCTAAAAAAAATTCTCCAACTAATTAGCTTTCTTTTGATACCAAACATGACGAACTTTAATTTATCGCTTTAAAATTTCCAAAACAATCTTTCAATGATGAAAACCAATGATAGCTATAACTGGCCCCTTACTCAACATTATGTACAAATACTACAAAACTGAAATATGTTTTATCTCCAACAAAATGTTTGCAAACAAAAAAAGACGTATGACAACGATTTAAGTTTTATTGTTTTTACGATTTTTTATTTATTAAAAAAAGAACTAATGAAAGTAACAAATATAAAAATTTTGTAACGAGTATTCGAATCGGAAGAAATTTTTGTAGTTAATAATAATTTGTAAAGTTACTTTAAAATAAAAATAAGTAACATAAATAAAATATTTTAAAAAAATACACATACAGACAATATACTCGTACTTTAAGCATAAATTATCTCAAGTGCTCAGACTTATATATTTTTATATTGATTCAATTGTTCATTTTATGTATTTTTGTAAGCCAAATAAAAATGAATCATTAATGATTTAACAAAGAAATACCATTCATATCTTATTTTAATTTAATATTCATATTTTTCTTATCATTCCATTATGTCGGCATTTAAAAATATTCGCAATTCGCATTCTTCTTCTGAAGATATGAATATCAAATTGTACAAAAATTATGAAATAATTTCAAAGTTATTATATTTCCAAATGAGTAGGTAGACACGTTTTTCTATGGATGTATATATTTCAAAATGACTGAACAGGTACAAAATATTTATTGTTCATACCTACATATTTGTATTATATACAATTCACCTTGAATGAACCTTAAACAAAATTCTTCTAAGAAATATAGAAAGGCTGATAAGAAAAGAATATCTTCATTTTGAATAAGCCTCACGCATATAAACAAAAAAAAAATGCTTAAGTACATACACAAGTAGTATTTTGAGGCACAACAAGGGTTTTTTTTTTGTATTACAGAGTTGCCGCATATTTAAATTGAAAAAAAATTCAAGAAAGATCCTTTAAAAAGCAACTGACTTTTTGTAAAATATATTTTATAAATAAGGATATTTTTCGCTGTCTTATTTGTTTTTGTATACCTAACTTATTTTGAACTACAAGTAATAAAGTTGCACTTTTCTAAATAATGTTGCACTTAACTCAAAATATAGAAATTTATATACAGCTTCTCTCTTGGAATTGATCGGCTATCTAAAATCATTACTTTTCCTATTATTTTTGACAGATGAAAGTAATAAGTTTCTAAGGCTGTGTTCTCATTGAACTTATCTAAAGCGACTCATTTTGACGTCTTATTAGGTATTTTATTCCGTTCCAACTTGAAGGGTAATTGTTGATATGAAAGTAAATGAGTGGGAGAGAAATATAAAATGTTGAAACGTCAAAATCAGTTACTTAAAAATAGTCCGATGAAAGAACAAAGCGACTAACAAAATCATCATATTTGTTGTCACATATTTTTTTATTCAAAAATAAAATCACTTAACAACAGAATCTTAACGTGAAGGCAACTCTATGACAAAACTTATTTGACGGATTAAAATTTGAACACAGTAAAACTACCATTGGCCATCAACCCTTGTTGTTCTTGATTTGGCGATTGTATTTTTTTTCTTTTTCAATAGTAATTCCCTCTGTTGTACGCTTACCACTCTTACTCACATACCTAGACTACACACCATCCGTCGTCGTCGTATCCTAGGTACAATGTTAACTGTACCTCTTGAGTAACCCAGGGAATGCGGGAAAACCAGGACCACAGAAATCACGATATTCGTTAAACCCAGTGTGCAGTGTGGACGTAGACCATAGTGGTGGTTGTTTGGATTCTTTCAGAGTAGTTCGCTGTTGTTTTGAAATTCAAATCTGAAACGCGCAACGTAGAGTCAATGAAATTCGGCTTCGACACTCGACAGTCAGTTCAATCGTGACTTAAGCAACGGAAGGGTGCGTGAAGTTCTCATACTCCAAACCGACACTGATTTAATATATCGGTTGGAAAAATAATTTTTTTTTTTTATTTCAATTGTTTTTGTGGCATTGTGAATTGATAAAATGCAGCTGCATTTATAAATGCAACCCTAACTATAAAAAAAAATTTTCTTCTCACTATGCGTGTTAAATGCAAACCCATCAGAAGCCACCGAGTGTTACTATCGAAAATTCGTCTAACTATGGAACGGACCTTTAAAGACTCATCGAGCAATTCATATTCCAAGCTATCACCAACATTACGCCGTTCGCGTTCGGTTCGTGCATCATTTCGTTTATTGAAGGACAAAATCAATGAAAATCTAGTCCAGCAATCGCCTTTTAAATTCGGTAAACATTCGGATAATCCGCTTCCGCATCCGGATCCAGACGAAATAGTCGTACACAAACAATGCAGTGATTTCAATGAAAATGTCATTCGCGCCGAGACACGAAAAACAAGTGAACGTTTCTTCGAACACAATCACACGCATTATGGCAACGATTTCGTTCACTATAAACGGGATATTGGCAAATTAATGTCAATTATACCGGATTCGGTGCCGAGAAAAGCTTGCCAATTGCTACAAATTCCATCGGACATTGGGAGATATTGTGGAACCGATGGAATTGTCTTGGGGGATATTAAAGAAAGACTGTTGGGGATTAGTTATCCTGCTGATGGCGTTGTTGGCAAACAGAACACGGACTTCTATGACAGGTCGACGTTACCAATGAAAACAGCTACTATACGTCGAAGAAGTTCGGTTAATCGCAGTAAGGATTTTCAATTTATTTTTTGATTGTTTCTTTTTCTTTTAATTTCATCAAGACCGAGAGATCAAGTTAATTGTTTCGATCGGGCTGTCAGACTTGATACCGTTATTTTGACATGTTCAATTACTTATGTATATCTTTTACTGCTTGTGTACATATTGACTTTTCCGTTGAAGGCGTCTCCACAATCGTTGGATGGTTAAGTGATTATTTATTTTTAACTTGGTTATTGTGTTCTTTCCACTTGAACAGCTTGAAGAATGGAGCTTATCTAACTCAGCGGAAGCCATCCCATCAGCTTCATTATTGAAGATAAACACTTTCCCTTAATATCGTTTTCTGGAAATGTGACATATTTATTATTTATCTCAAGATTTGTTTCAATGGTATACAGTTGGAGTCTATTTATATCGGTTACAGTAGGGCATTTATCATCAGTTTTTTGTAAAAAAGTCCAAATTTAAAAATTTTCAAATAAAAATAAACATAAAAATACAAATTTGAAGTATTTTTCGTTTTATTTTAAAAAAAATAACACTGATCTAATATGTATAATCCGTGGTTAAATATTTTAGTTTACTTAAACACATTAGAATTTGTTGACGGTTCACGCCTGACGTTTGGCACAGTTTGATGGTTTCAATGTTTGTACTTGTCTGAAATGTTTATGAACGCTATTTTGTACAACGACGTACATTTTAAGTGTCCAATTTTCCGTTGCTCTTGGGCGGCATAATTCAGACTGAAGTTCACCGATTATAGTATTAAATCTAATAATATGTTGGCTTTTCTTCTTTACGGTTTATTTGTGTAGACCTACGACTCATGGAAATCCCACAAATAAGGATCTAAAAAGGACTATCCCTTTGGGCTTATAGCATGAATGTCAAACAAATATGTACCGAAGATGCCGCGATTGGAATTGTTATTGTCCTCAATTAGGTAACTTTGCTTGTTGACTTGGAATATTTTCTAACTGCAGCCTCCTGGGTCAGTTTTGTATGAGTACAGTATTAAGTCACAAAACAAAATTAACAATATTATCCAGCTTTTCTGAACGACAACCTGGGGTTTTACTTCACATTCTCACGGACAGCGGTAGCAGTTTTGGGCAGATTCTGGGTTTTGTCAGCATACACGAGAGTTGGTCTTAACCGGAGTACTAAATTGTATCCACCACTTTACAAACTGTCCTCTTTAGGATATTTAAAAAGACTGTAAACTAAGCTTTGTCCGAACAGAATAAAAGATTTTAAAACATAAAGTTATTATTTGCCCCTGCAGTAAATTTAAATGTATGTACTTTGCAAAGCAATGAATAAATTAAAACCAATTTGACATAATGTATGTATTTAGTTTTAAAAATATTTGTGCTCTTAAGTGTCAAAGTGCGGCGTCCACATTATTTGTACAAATTTAACATTTAAAGAAAGAATGTGTTTTCATATTTGAATAAAAAAAAAAATCAAAATGGAGGTACCTCGTTTTTACACTTTTACGCATAACTTCGAATGTGACATTTGATTTTGGACAATCAGCGTAGCGTCTGATTGGCTCAAAAAATATTGAGAGACTTGTGGTCAAACTGATTACAACGAAACATGACTGACAAAATTTAATTAAATTACATATACTTCTCTTTAAGTGAATACATTGATTAACATGTAAATTTAATTAAATTTTATTTTTCATTCAAGAGAATTCCTTTTTTTTCGTATCAAAAATTTGAATAAATTCAATTCTTCTCATTTGGTTTGTTATTGACTTCTTCATTGTTATTTTATTATTGTTATTTAGATATTCAGAAGTTTTATGCTTTTCAATTTATTTATTTTTTTTTTTTTTTTCAAATGTTGTGATTTTACATTCTCCTCGAAGTTTTTCTATTTTTCATATATGATATAAAATGTAATCCTTGAACTTAAAACTAAATTGAAAAAATATTGCATAATGCAATTCAATATAATAGAAGCCAAATTCGCTTAAAGCTGTTTAAACTTTAACCATCCTCTACCTCAATACCTACTTATACCTATTTCCATGATTTTTTTTTTTTTTTTTGATAATTTGCCACAGATATTGCAAAAAAATTTATATTGCATTCCATGATGCAACTGCAAAAACATAAGGGATGCATAAGAAGATTCGATTTATTTTATTGCATGATATCTACAGAAAAGTTCACAGATTCTACTTGGATTCAAATATGTAGTACATATGAAGGTACTATAATTTGTATAGAGCTCCAGGGAGATAGGTAGGTAAGGTACTTAAGTACAATGCATCCAATCTATGTACATTTGAATCTATATGCATCCCTCAAGGAAAAGAAGATTGTTGCATGATTCGTGGCAATCAATAGAGTTTGTGATTCCCCAAAAAATATATTTAAATAGAACTTTTATTGAGATTATTATTTGAACTGTGGATGGAATTTTCAAAAACAGGAAAAAATGATTTGTTTTTTTGAATACGGAAATATCTCGCACAGATATTTCTTGTAAAACTTAATTACGAGTATGTCCGTCTTAAAGTATGAAGACTTTCCTATGGTAACACCTACTACTGCAAACAGTTTTTGACCTTTTCTCGTTTTGACCAAAATACAAAAAAACAACAACAACAACTAAACTTGCGGTTGTTGTGTGGTCAATTATTATATTATTATCATGAAACCATTTATGTTATAAGCTTGAAATGTTGTGTCTTTTTATGTCCATGAAAAGTCCAACACTTCAATGGTCTGGCATCTGGCTTTCCAAAGTTGCACGTTATTGTTGAGGCCCAGGCAAATATAATAATAATTAGGAATTGTATTGTGTATATTGTGGTTAATTACCCGGCACTTTACTCCCTGATGTTAGTACTCAGACTCCCCACCCAAAGGGTGGCGCGACGGCGGCGCGGAGGGGGCGTAAGGCGCTTTTATTTTGTTCAAGCAGTTAAGTGTAATGAATTGGATGTATGTACTTTTTTTATGTTTTTGTTCGATATGCATGAAATAATTTCCCAACAATGTACAATGTAGGTATGTCATTATTTTGTATACGGTGACATGAGTTTACTCAAATAGAGACATTAAAGCGGAAAGGTATCTAATTTTTATTTATGAAGTACATAATTCCGAGAAGCACAAAGATACAAAAATAAATATATATACAAACAAATATATTATCAGTAAATATGAAGTATGTATGTATATAAATTTATGGTTTCTACATAAACCAAAACAAAAACATATTATGAATTGTTTTGGAGTTGTTTTTTTTTTATTTGGGTTGAAGTGGGTTTGAAACAAGTTTCGACTTTTAGTATATCCATGATGGAATAAATTAATGAGCTCTGTTCGATTTTTTTCATTAACTGAACGGGATGAAAAATTACTGAGTTCCAGAAACATGAACTAAACTTAAATTTAGCAAAATAGTCATAGAATAAATCTAGAAGTTTTTTTTACTTGTACAATCACATTTATTTTGAAAATAACTCCCTATGGGAAGTTAACAAATCTCGAATTAATTAATTATTTTGATTCTATGAAACCATTTAAGGAATTAGATTTATTTTGTTACTATTTGTAATATGTTTTAATTTTGTATGGTAAATCCATTAGATTGAAAAAGTGGATTTAGGTTGAAACTTATAGTATAAGACATAACTAAGATTCGATTCCAATTTCAATTTAAAAGCCAAAATGGAAACTTTGAGAAAATAAACCTCTTGATGAATACTAAATTTACCGACAAATTGGTTGCACAAAATTTTACTTAAAATTAGAGTTAATTTAAAAGCCTCTGTTAACTTTCACGACCCAGAATTTGCTGGTCTAAAATCTTTTCCAAAGATTATTCATTATTAAAAATTATAGATTTGACAGTCCTGGCTCATGTTTAAACATTTAAAATTTAATTACTACAATCTTAAGTACATACATAATATTGCAAAAAGTGAACAAGGAGAATGTACTGACATTTTTTACTTCTTTTATTGGTTTATAATTTGAAACTTGCTTTCAACCCTTTGTAAACCTGTATTGGTTTGACAAGGAATTCATTTGACTTATAGAAATTCAGTTTGGACTAGTTAAGTTATGGTAAAAAAAAACTGAATTAATAGTTAATTTTAACTGTCAGCTATGTTTGATGCTAAATAACTCATGAAATTTGATTGGTATACTATATGTACATACAATATTCCATGATATTTGTAAAAATTGTGAAATTTTAACTGGTCCAGTAGAATATCAAAAACCAACACTTTTGACACTTTTGCTATGCACTTCACTCGAAATCCTTATATAGCTAAATCACAATACAGCGTTAGGTCGGTCGGGCTTTGACATTTTAAATAGAAACTACGTATTCTTATGAAGCAATCCGAAATATTACCTCAGGCGTTGCTATGACCTTATATCGTAATATCGTAAACGCCCGAGCAAAGCAAAAGTAGATCTATTTTCTATTCGGTCCGTGCGTCGTCGTTTGACAGCTGAAAAGCTGAAAAGCGTTACCACTTTACTTCAATTAAAGTAGATCTACTTCTTTTTTTTTTTTCAAAAAAAAAAATTCAAATCTAGCTACTTCCTAATTCGCACCATCTCTAAAATATTGAAATCTACTTCAATTTTATCAAAAAAAGGCCAGATCTACTTCCTTTTTCGCTATATCACTTTTTTTCCATAAGAAATAAAAAAATTTATTAACATTCGGCACAATACTAATGCACAAATAATGATATTGAAACTTGTAACATGAAAACTATTCTACAAATTGTAAAAGCATATCCATTTTATGGAAATTCATATTTGGAAGAATTGAATTCTCAGTGGGGTTTAGTTTTTGGAGTCAATAATATTTTCGTAAAAAAATGTAGGCCTGAAAAAGGTGTCATCGGGTTTTGAAGTGATTTAAAAAAAAAATTTTCGTCGAAGAGCCAATGTTTCAAGAACTCGCAGACTTAATGCTCAACTTAACAGTTTTGCCCCACATTTCCGTAGTAGCTGATCGAATCTTCTCTTAAATGAATTTTATAAAAAATGAAAACATCAACAAGCTCGTCTGCGATACAGTGAAAAATATTATAAAAGAGCCTATAAGACAAACAAAGTGTTCAAAAAACGAAATATTTGACCCATCGAAAAATGTATTGACTTATTTTCAAAAATAAAGTTGGTAGATGACAGATATATACAGAATTTAATTACATATTCTGGTTTTATTCTGTTACTAAACAACATCAATATTGAAATAAACAAATATGAAATGAAGTCTCAAAGAATTGTTTTTAGTTTAAATTTAGAAAAAAGTTCAGTTTTGAAATCTTCATTTAATCTACTTCGACTTTTTTTTGAAAAGTGGTAACACTGGTTGTGATTTTTCTTGTGACAGTTATCTCAGACTGAATCGGGTGAAACTGTTATCTCTCGAAAATGTCCCTTTTGGTTCAATTCGTAAAAAAATGGAAAATTCATTATTATTTATTTAAGATTTGTTTCACTTTTATGTTCATAAAATTTTAAGAATAAACTTTTTTTCAACATCATTTTGAACCGTACAACTTATTTCTATTCTTTTCAGTAAATTAATTTCAGTCAATAGAAAAAGTTTTGTCTAACGCCTTTCCATGTTTATAATTAAAGCTACAAAATATTCATTGTTAAAATAAAAAAAAACCATAAAAATCCAATTCAAAGAAATTTTCACTTCTATATAGCCCTGGCTGTTGTATGATGTAAGAGTGTTCTCGCAATTAATTCAATGACTTAAAATAGCGTTTCATGCAAGTATACAAAACAAAACAAAATTTTATTAGACGTAATTAAAAGTTTATAATGGAATTTTCCTTTTGTTTTATTATCTTTGAACATGCATTTTCAGTATAGCATTGTTACTTTATGTAAGACTGTTTATTTTTATCTACATGCATGCAAAAATAATCAAAACAAAAAATAGAAAAACGCAAGAGTATCCTTAATGGAATAACAAGTCAATGGATTAAAGTTGAGATTTACAAATTTATAGAATAGATTTTTGTATTCAAATGAATACGAGGATTTTTTGAGTACTTTTAGAACATCACTTAGAACCAATTTAGTTTTAAAAATTACTTAATACAGTTGAATAAGACACCTAATCAATTTGCATCCAATTTACCTGAGCCAGAACAATTCGCGAAAAGTTTGCAACTAATAGATGAGGTCCAACCTGGTCATCTTGTGGTACTCGAAAATAAATATCTACAAATTAGTTAAGAATCTTTCTTTCTTAGTTTAACATAAATTTCAAAAATGAATTATAAAGTTATCCATAAAAAATAACAAAAGATTTGGTTTATCATTTCCATTACCACAAAAATTTTGATTATTCAGAAAAACTGTGAATTTTTGACGAACAATGTCGGGTGATGAAGTGTTCTGAAGAACTGAATAAGTTAATCATCGGTATGTTCTTTTCTTTTAAAAACATTTTTATTCGCATAAAACCCCGGCAATTG
Source organism: Scaeva pyrastri (assembly GCA_905146935.1). Taxonomy (NCBI): domain Eukaryota; kingdom Metazoa; phylum Arthropoda; class Insecta; order Diptera; family Syrphidae; genus Scaeva; species Scaeva pyrastri. Next base: position 134,625,539 of record LR989927.1, read on the forward strand.
AGCCATACATCAGAAACTCCCTACTGTCGAATTTACTCGATTGTATCAAGTTACTTGTATGTAAGGTTTTCAACCTTATTTTATGTTTTTTTTTTTCAAAAATGTTCTTCCACGAAATCAACCTCAACTTTCATAGAAACTGGTTTCACCAAACACATACGTCATGTGGACTTGCAGTGTTCGAGGGTGAATTATAGAAAAATGGGATTCCCAGAAGTTATTCAACTTTTAATTTTTAGTAACAGGTTATAGGAAAATCCTGATTTGTGGCCTTCAATTACAGATAAAAATGTTCACTTTTTGAAAAAAAGACCAATACTATGGTTAAAAAGAAACGTTGAAAAGGATTTGAATTGGAAGTTTGAAATTGGTTTATGATGAACTAAGGATACAAAGTAGAATGTCCGGATTTTGAACTAGTAGGTATAGTTTTGACTTTAACGGAAATTTCAATTGAACATCTGGATTGGATTGAATTTTAGAAAACTGGATGTTGTTTTTGAGCTTTCTTAATTACTCATACATTGCCGAAATAAAAAACCAAACTAAACAACACTCAAATATAATAATTCGTCAACGGAAGCAAAATTCCAACAATTTCGAATGTCTTTGTTTGTCAATTTGAATTTTGTTTTGTATATTTTCATTTGTGTTTTATTTATTTTAATTGTTCATAAAAATAATTTCAGGTGGAACAATGCTGAAAGTAGTAAGCCCCTTCAAATTGGCAAATGTCTTCGTTCGCCAGTTGTTCTCCTTCGTCAAAAATCATTTGGAACCCTTGCTGATATCCGTCAAATCTGTCATACACATACAACAACTTCCTCCAGTAAAGTATGTTGTCCCGGTAAGGCGTATATATAGATGCATAAATCTTTACGAAATATCTTCCTTAATGTCTTATCATCATCCCCGTATAACCATCATCATTTTCATCTTGGGCGATAAAGTCTTTATTAAACAAAAATTTATGTATGTTCATATTATAATATTCAACGCATATTAACCAAAAAACCTCATCGGGTGTCTATGTTTGTACATAAATATATTTATATATACGCATGGTTTAAAGCTAACAAAATATGCTGGGGGAAGGGAAGGTTCCTTGTACTAGCTTCTTAACAATCCGTGTTTTTAAGCACGCCTATTACCTAATCTATTTTTATAAAATCGTTTCAAAAAGGAAACGTTTTCTTCCACTTCTATTATACTTGCTCTAGACCGAGAAAGGATTCCATCCTTGAATCCGTCACATTATACTTTAATTAATACGGTGATTAAATGTTCAACCTTTTTGTGTCGGAACAACATCAGGAACATCCTAAAAAGCAGATACTAATCTGGGACACATCCGACCCGTTCAAGATGATGCTTTATATCCTAAAGTGTTGAAATAGAAATAATGGAGGCCGTTTAAATGATTCTAATCCGTTGTCCTCGTGTCTCCGTCGTCGCCCGTAGTCGTCCGTGGATCGTCTTCATCTTCGTCGATGCATTTCAGACATTCGTATTTCATTAAACTTCATTACTGGCTAAGGACAAGCTTGTGAATTTTCAAATGAACTGATGAACTACCAAAAGTGCAAAACTACACCTGAAAAGTTATAGTTTGTTATTTGATTGTCTGTCTACAATAATTCAGTAGATGAATTTCTATATTACTTCGTAAATCTCTTACTCAGATTTAATTACCAAAAGCGGAAAAGACCTCATTCAGTGCTTATAGTCTGAGAGGCAGAGTTTGGATTCTTGTAGTCGTCGTTTTGAAATATTTAACTCCATCGATTCTTGCCTATCTCAGTTTTATAAAAGAAAAATTGAACCAAGCTTAATCTACCCTAAACCTAGTTTATTTGCCATGCAATTTTAAATCTTCTCAAAAGTAGTCTTAAAATAAATCTTCTCGGCTGAATGGTTTCATTGAATTGTCATATTTTTTTTTGTTGGCAATCAAAATTTTATTTAAATTTCAAGCCCGTCGGCCGGTCGTAACTCGTAGGTAAATATTTTTCAAGTTTACAAATGTGAGTAATCTTAAAAACCAATTTTTCAATTAAAAAACAATAGAATATTTAATACTGTAGGACTTAATTGTATAGAGGATGTCCAAAAAGATAAACAGAAAATCGTGGTGACTGAAGGAGGATTGTGAATTGTGAAATGTCACAGATCAAACGTCAAAATAAATCTGATTATTTAAACAAGAACACTTCAAAATTTATTCTAAAACTACTTCTTTAATTCTCAGACTAATGGTAGATGAAATGTATTTAATTTAAATCTTGAAGCAATTTACCTGTCAAAAAGTGATCACATAAATAAATCATGCAAATACGTACTTTGACAGCTCATAGCGGCCATTTTGTTGTACCTACACCAGCTCAATTATTAGGTCTGTTTTATTAAGTTGTAAAAATCATCTTCAGCGATGAAGCACATTTTTGGATGAATAGTAAAGTCAAGAAGTTAGATCCACGCTTGGTGTTAATGAATGTAAAAAAAATTGTTTTATATCAGTTACTATTTTGTATCCCTAGACTATACGGACATACTCGTAGGGTCCTCTATCTGCCTGTTCAATCGTTTAACTAAAATCTTAATGAATGTGATAAGCTAAATGTGAGTTTGTAAGTAAGTTTTATATGCTTAATTTCTAATGGCACATTTTGGAGAAACAAATAATTGCTTGGTTGTATGCTTTGGTTTAATTTTATTGCCTTATACCCAAAACCATTTCTTGATTAAATTAATTCTGAGGGAAGTGATTTTTCATTGAATGATGGGAATGGGAGTTGGTTTTTGTTTTCTTCAAATTTAACAATGTTTGAATAAATTTAAGTGAAATAAATATTCTGATGTATTTATTGTTTGTTAACATTTTTATAATTAAGATAAACATATATTTTATTCATATTTAACTTTTGTTTTTGTTTTGTTTATCATGTAATTAAACTTTTAGTCGGGAAAAGTGTGTTCTTTTAAGGAGTTATCAGGATATTGAATAAAACATCGTAAATGATCAACATACACATAAAGTTTGTAGTGTCTACCAGAGTAATTTATCATTTTGTTGTTTTCTAAAAAAATTTACATGAATATAAAATTTGTGATTTACTGATTTTAATACAAAATTTATTAACGGTCTATCTACTACTATACTTTAAATTCTTCAAATAATATATGCTTGTTATCGGTATTACTTTTGTCTTATGATCAAAGGAACCTTTTATACTCACCTATTTTCAATTTTGACATAATTTTGTATTAATAAATTTGAAAAGACACTTTTAAAATACCACTGCTTTAAATGAATGTGCTCCCTCAAATATAAGAATGTTTTTTTAACAGAAATGAAATCAAAATGGCCACATTTGCATAGTTTATTCATCCAGTTTCAAAATTCTATAAAATATTAAATGATTCTATTAAACACAACAGACTGTACTGGAATATAAAGACACCCTTGACAGCCAATTGAATTGAAACTGATGTCGCAATTTTATCAAAATATAACAATAAAAAATAATTTGTTGTAATGTTCAGGTCGAAACGTACTTCGAACTTTTTTCAAACCATGTTTGAGGTAGGAAAACAAACCTATTTGGTGGATCTTCTTGGTCTTTTCATTCTACGACCGCTTAACATCTTCGGTTCTCAATATGTAAAACTCCATTCAAATTGATTTTATTTGATTTAAATATTTCATTTTAATCGTTGAATGATGAATGCGAATGAAATTGATGAAATTTGACGTTAAAGAAATCATCTGACAGTTTTTTGACTTTACTGACTTCAAAAAATAGACACGTGAATGTATTTTGAAAACATACTTCCTTCAAAATGAATTCTAAGTTCATCAGCAGGCATTTACCAAAACAAATACAAGCAAACAACTGTCAATTTTTACATCCTGGATTGTGTTTTGAGAAGAATAAATTGGATAAAGATTTAAAATTGGTTCATACTATAAAGTGTGAAGTTGATAACAATATAATCACATCTACAAATTAAATATGCTATCAAAAGGAACCTTAAGATACTCTGCACCATTTGTCAATGTCAATTTAATGCTTTAGAAATTAGAATGAAAAACAAAATGTAGTCAAATTCGTTGCTATCATTTATAAAAATATAGTGCGCATTGTTTCATGTTTAAGTTTTATTGTTCTGTCTACAAATATAAGCAAAGTGTGAAATTTCCTTTCGTCATCAACTTATACTTAAAACAGATATAACTAAATAATATATTCATAATATTTAAGTAAGATGAATTACCTATGTGTGGAACATTTTGATGAATTTTTCGAGAATTTATTCGATTTATATCATATGAATAAATATCTTTGTCACTCGTGCTCAAACATAAAGCCTTCAAAATAGATTTCTTTACCAATAAACATTTCAAGTTAAATTACTTCAAAAGACAGTCTTTATTTTTTCCATTTCCCTTCTTTAAATTGCAAGGCCTTAAGTTGTTGTAGACCTTTATTTAAGTTGGTGTATTCTACGTACATAGCTGTAATCACAACATCTGAAACAAAACAAAACGTCAAAAATTATTTGGTTCATTCTTTTTTAGTATTGATTTTTTGTTTTTCTTTTGTTTATTTTTTACTTTTTTATTTGACTTTATTTTTTACTTTTTTTATTTGACTTTATTTAGAAAATGTGTTGCCAGATTTACTGTCAAAAAGTTGTTGTGAAAAGTCGTTGGCGTCAAATAACCGCCATTCGCAACCACCCCTGCATCACTATCCTGCCGAACAGGATAAACACGAATTCCAACAGCCAACAAATATACGGCCCCAACGAAGCAAACGTCATTTAGATTTTTCAACGAAAAAAAACTCAACTAAAGACTACAGACAATCGGTCACCTATGATTTCTACACAGAAACATCACCCCTATTCAACAAGATTCCTGTCCAACTGCAGTACCATCACGCTTCCACATGTCAGCAGTTTGAAATGGAATACTTAGTTCCCCATTCATTGGACCAGCAGCAGTCGCAGCAGCATCAATCAATACCAAATTTCGATCCAAGCAGAAACAGTTGGATGAAGTATGAGATGAATACAATTTTTTTATCCAGATATCTCAAAGAGAATCATTTGGTAACGAATCAAGAGAACGAAGTTGATAAGATGCAGCCACAGCAACGAGTACTGCAACGAGGGAGCACATCGAAGGGTGGCTCCAACCAGCAACCCCACACACCTCATCCCAATAAATTGTCAAAAAAACAACTGAAAATCGCTCAGGCTCAGTTAGATAAACTAACACAAATCAATACCCACTTACATGGTATGTTCATGATTGGTAACTACTTCAAAGAGATTTATTTGATTTGCATTTTTATTTGTCCAACCACACGCCCTACCTACCCTACCCTACCCTAGCCCACACCCACACACACACAACAAATACCTATTACATATTTAATACCTAATACACCCATAGTAAACTAATGTATCCCTCTGTGCAGTGATATAGGGAGTTGCTCGAATTCCATATGCTATAAGATAGAAGTTATTCTTTTGTGTCAAATAAGGATAATGTTCTGTTGTACATTTGTCTTGGGCCTTTTATTTTACATACATTTATGTTTTATATCCTTGACAGCTCTTTTCTCGGCCGTCGAACATGGTCACTTGGACAAGGCGAGAACCATATTGGAATCCACGGACGTCGATGTAAATAGGTGAGTACCAAAAATGTTATACCTGCGTTTTTTTTTTCCGGTGAAACAATTTTAATCACGTAGATAGATAGGGGCCTAGAATTATTGTTTTCACCAAATGGGAAAAAAATATAATTCCCTGCGGCAAGGATGTATGCCTATACATAGTCCTTTTTGCCCGATAACCCCGGCCCAGAGGGTTTGTTTCATGTTACATTTTATAGGTATAATAAATCAGCAAACAGGGTGAAGCCATTAAAGGAGCAAATTATGAAAGATTAAAAAATACCTGGTTTTATTGCCTCCAATTTGCGAAGGTATATAGTAGGTATACCTGCTACTGCTAACCTATTTGAAATTCAGAAACAGATATTCATACATTTTAAAAGGTGTTATTTGAAAAAAGAGAAGAAATATTTATTTGAAACATTTTTTTTTTTTTCATTGAGACACAGTAGAATCTCTGTATTTAAATTTTAATTTGGGAAATTTACCGCTATAAAGAGTTCCAAATATTAAGGTCTTCCCAAGAGGAAAAAATATTTACAAAAAATTTATAAGTCAAAGGAGATGTAGAAATTCATGGAATTTATTATAGGTCTTAAGTCCCCGTGCTTATTTTTATGAATATTGCGTAATGGTGCTTGTTTAATTTCCTTTTACTTTAATTAAAATTTAGAGGTAAATCGATACACAAGAATTCCGTTTGCTTAAAAATAAGTCAAAACATTGACATTCTCATTTATAAACGTATAATAGCGAGTGAGTAACGCTCTGTTTCTGTACACTAAAACTCTGCATATATTATTGAATAATTTAGAATCCAAATGTCACTTTGACATTACATTAAAAAAAATCAAACAGACTCAGTCTTTCTTTGATAAAACATATTTTGATTTTGGTAAAAAGACAACCGATTGACAGCAAAGTTATGTCAGCTTAATTTAATAGATTTCCACTTTTTTGACACAAGCTTATCAATCCGATTAGTTTGACTCGTTCAGATTAAACCAAACATTTTTTTGAACTGTATTAACTTCTTTTTTTGGGTATTTTTAATTATCTATACAAAATTAAGTCAAACTTCAGTGTAAAGCAAGTGTGAAAATGAATAATTCTGCAACTACAAATACATCTATTTTTAAATCTATCTGAAAGTGACATTTAAGTTGACAGTTAGAACCAATCTCTTGTCAAATGTCAATTTGTAAACCCCTCTTTATAATCCACATATTTTAAAGTCACTAGATTAAACTTATTTCCAAAACTCGCATAAGACTTAAATATATAATGAAATTAAGTGCCTTATCCCGGGCAGATGAGGGTGTTGTGCATTCTTTGTACAATTCGAATCCTATACAACTCTTGAGCCCGCCCTTAGCTCCCAATGCATAAATTAAGTATAATCTTCAAGTTAAATCATGACTACATGTGTCTTTGTATTTTTACCAGTTTGAGTGACCATGCCTTGATTTTAATAAGAAAATCTATCGACTCTTCTAATCCAAAATAAACGAGTGATCAATTCAAACTAAAAACAAAGTTTGACATTTCTTTCACATGAAATGTCACAGACTACCATGACGTTTATCAATGAAATCTTTGAAAGAGATGAACAGTATTCTGCCCGTCTATCTATCCGCCCCTATTCCACTAGCAACCTTTACCTTAACAATAATTCGTCAAAAAAAGCAGATCAAATCGTTTAAACAACAAGCCTTTAGAAATTTTAATTAAATCATTACATTTCCTCTTTATTAAATTTCCTTATTCACGTATTAATCTCGGATTAAAACCTGTCATAAAATGTCTCTTCCTGACTTTAGCATTCAACCCTATTTTCCTGGACCCATCTGTCAAAAAAAAAAAAAAAAAAAAGATTATGACAAATGAATACTGCAAAAAGTGTAATTTGTCATCATCGCTCTGTTGCCTTGGTCCTGATGACCATCTATGTCCTTTTTTTCGACTTTAACCCACAAACACAACAAAGCTTTTTTTATAATCGAATTTTTAATAGGCCTTAACCTGAGGGTTTATCGAAAATCTTAATTTGAATTTCTAATGCTGTCAACATTTTTTCTTTCATCCTTTAAAAAAAAATAATATATCAATCATTTTGGATTGTTAACCTTTACTGCTGGACCCGGGTTTATATAAAAATAAGATTTATGGCTGAAAACACATGTAAGATGAAAGCAAACAAAAGTCTTCTTAACTGTAAGTCCTTTAAGAAAACTCATAAAAATATTGAGATAGGTAACCTTTTCTCTTTCGACTTGGTTTATCATATCAACATCCGGTTGTCCGGATGTCAATCTTAAACATTTTACAGCTGGAAGCACCCGGATCCGGATATACTTGTGTACCTTGCCTGCATAACTCCTTTTTTTTGTAGGGATTTACAAATTGGCAGTGTTGGAGAAGAATTCCTTTTTTTTTTTTTTGCATAGTTTGGATGGGATAATCTTGTTCGTTAAGTTTAACTTAGGTTGTTTAAATGCCAATTTTTCTAAGTATTTCGGGCTTATCTTCTTCCCCTGCATCCTTATGAATTAATTCATAAAAGTAAAGTCCTTTTTCAGTGAGATTTGTGTTTGGCTTTAAGCAATTTGACTTTTTGTGTGATTACATTGCTAAAATTTAAATAAAACTGTATAAATATTTTTTAATTACATACATTATGTACACTCGTGGAATTTACATCTAAAAATTATGTCAAGGTCATTCAAATTAAGAAGCTCTTAAATGAGCTCACATTAATTATAATTGGACTACATCGAGTATTAATAAACCCTTAAATTGCTTTTATGACGCATCGAATATTTAATTTATTTTTATTTTATTTTTACCATTTTTTACGACACATGAATAATCCATGACTTGCTAAAATAAAAAAATATATATTGTATATAAGAAAAAACATAAAACAGGATGCTCGCTCACCTGACTTCACTCGAAAATAATGAAAAAACAAATTCAATTTAATTCTGCTCTGATGGACGATGAACGATAAACGGCGGCGGCGGCGAACGTTATCCTTTTTTTGAATAGATAACTGATGGTATTATCAAAATATTGTGCTCGAATTGGTGTGATTCTTCAATTATTTACAATGTTTTGTTTCATCATCAACAGCAACAAGAAATAAATAGTAAAATTATTATTAAAACCCATTTCTGTCATGCCATAAGCATTCATGTCACATAAGAACGTTGTGGTGAAGTCACGCGAAATTATAAATGATGCAATTACTGTAGGTATTCATTTTAAAGAGAAATAAAAACACAACTGACAGTCAAAATTTGACGTATACATTTTGTTTTTTTTTTTTGCAAAAGATTAAATAATTTGATTCCCATTCATCTGTCAAGCGAAATATGAAAGCCCGAAAGTCAGGCCAATTTCTAATACAAAAGGATGAATTTCATTTTTAACTAAATGAAAAAAATACTAAATAAATTTCAAAATTAAGTCAAGTTTAAATAATCGTTTGTTTGAACCAAAAAGGTTGACCTGTTTTCGAGGAATTTTCTCTTTGAATTAAATTTCTTAATTCTTAGTAAATCTGGTTTATTGATAACTTTTTTGACATCTCTAGAACGTAGTCCAAATTCAGGGGTGGATTTGGCTAAGGTAAGAAGTGATAAGTGAGTGTCAAATTTTTAAAAGTCGATTCAATTGGATATTGACGATTTCAAATAGGAGTTATCAAAATAAGGGTTACCATAGTGAAATTTTTTATTATCTTAAAATCATAAAGAAACTACGGACAAACTGAGAACCAAGAAAATGTAGAAGAATTTTTGTGAGCATCTGGTAAATCTAACTCTTTTGAAAGTATTGATCAAATTATTTTAGAATTGATTAAGATTTGATGTGTTGAAAAAGTAGCAGGTGGAGGTTTAGCTTGGGGTGCCATATTAGATTTAACCAGTCTGGATTTAGGAAGTGTTTCAGGATGTCTTCAAGTATGGGGAAAATGAGAAATCACAAAGCTTATCAAACTAATATATTTTCCAAGATTTGTCGTTATGTTCCCAGTCAAGTTAAGAGGCTTTATTTCAAAAATGAAATGTACCCTCCTTTGCCTTTGAAAACGGGGCAAGAAAAATTAATTACAATGTTATCATTATAAATCCTTGATCTCACTCTGTGATCAACGCACGCCGCGCCGTGATTCTTCACAGAAAACCTGAATTCGTTCGGTTACTTTTATAAAATTTATATTTATAAATGAAAAAATAAATTTAAATATTAAAGTAAAAACAATTTTGTTCTTTCACTATAGTATTAATGCAGATGGTCTATCACCCTTGGATGTTGCTGTTTTGAGTAATAACAGGTCAATGACGAAAATGCTTTTACAACATGGTGCTATTGAAGGGTCACAATGTAAGTTTTTATCTTTCTTAAAATTGTTAAAAAAAAAACATTAATATAAATTTATAATACAAAACCTTTCCTTTAGAAAATGGAACAAGTTAAAAGTGAAGAAGAAATATTTTTTTAAATTTGTCTTAATTAGTTTTCTTAATCGACAGTTATAATGCATTTATTTAAAAAAAAAAAATATTTTCGTTGATTTATTTAGAATAATAGTGCACATACGCCCATGTGTACCGAACCAAATTTTAAATTTTTAAAGCGTTGCGTTGGCTTTGATTGCCGCTAGTGATTGTTGGTTAACCAACTAAGCCAAATGGCTAAATTTAACCCAGTTCAGACTTAAGGAAGTTGCAAATCATAGACGTGCATTGCAAGATCCACTTAGATTGACAATGTTTTTAGCATATTTTGTGATTCGTCAAGAGAAGATTGCCGATCTACCATTACATCTACCTATAACCAGTTAACTCTAATTTATCCACTGCACTTTAAAAAGTCCCCTCAGTATAACGATCAATATAACGACTGTAAAATATAAGTGCGGAACAGTGTCCATTATAGGAAACTTCCGTCTAGGTGAAGTGTTGAAGAAACACACTAAATAAATAGTAGTCAATTTGACAGATGATGTCAATATCAACTGCCAAAAGTAGGAAGCCTCAGAAAGCCCGTTCTTATAGGTACTTACAAATCATCTACTTAAATAAAGTGTAGTTCAAGAGTTCAAGAAACGAAAAGAAATACAAAAGTAGTTTTTTTTTTACACTAATATTAAGCGAAACAGAAAGTTTCCATGTCTTTTTTGAAATCTTACATTTCTTTTTTTTTTAATTTTCAAGATTTCGAGAAGATAAAGGATGAATCACATTAAATCTCGATGAAAATTAAGTTTTTCGACTAATTTCCTTATAACTTATAAAAGTTGATCAATTAATACAAGAAAATGGCATAAGTCTGCACTTTCTAGCTCAAAAAGAATTTTGTCAAGTTTCTTCTCCTTATGTTGAGCCAAATTGACAAACTGTCATTTGAAAAATATGTCATTTATGAATTCATTTCGTTAATTATATCGTCTCAACAATGATGACAGACAAATTTGCAATGGAACATCCACTTTACTATTTAGCCGACTAATATCCCGAATATATTTGTAAGTGAAAAATAAAGCAAAACTGACAAAGCACGAGTAATCACTTCGACAAAAACATTGCCTTATCACTCCCATTGTTTCTTCTCCTGCTTTCGTTTGTCTTCTGAATGGATATCTCATAAAAATATTGCCATCGCCTTAGCTTAAGCATACCGATTCCAAGTCTGACAACGTATCAACACTTGTTTTGTTTTATGATGATTCCATTCAAAACGCCCTTCTTATAATATTTTCGAGAGTCTCTATGAAAACATAATTTTGTTGACTGGTCACTTTGTTTATGTCGTCGTTCATGACAGGAATAAAAAAACAAATCCAAGGAACAAGAACATCGAATGATGGATGATAATGTTCATCTCCGTGATAAAATAAATAGCATCCTGGAGAGTGTTTTTGTATAAAATAAAATTATATCAATTTTCTGTGTGTATTCAGTTTGAGATGATGTGAAATTTTGAATTATCCTGTAATAATATTAAGGACATACGAGTAAATAAAAGAGATACGTAGTTTTATCCATTTGAATATGATTCGTTTTTTTTTTATTTATGTTTTTAATGGGACTTGAATTCAAAAACTTCAACAAATAGAATCTACTTTAAACAAAATCAAAATTGGTAAGGTAGAAATATATTTAAGCTTTCCAAATTCGATAGCTTCATCTTCGTAGTTTTCCTAAGGACTTTCATTTTTCCGATGTCTTTGATCGGTTTTCTTTGTTTTTAATGGCAATGCAAAACGTCAGTATTTTAGTGAAAATAAAAGGTAAAATAGTAAGACCGGATTCAATATTGCCAAGCAAGTTGGTGGAGAAGAAGTCCTTACATTTTTTCATCAAATAGCCACATACCTTGTTGTCTTTTCACAAGTGGGAGAGTACTCTTATTGAGTATTCTCATTTCAACTTTGTCATTAAATGTAGAGCTACAATATTTTCGCAAATGCTTCTGAATTGACTAAATCTTACAGACACATTCCACTGGTAACTTTATACAAAAGCATTACTTTAACTTTTTATAGTAAATTCCAAAATCATATTGTCTTGTTTGAGGTACATCAAAAAATTATGAATTGCTGTTAAATTTAATGTTGCAGGAAAGTTCGTTAGTTTTTTTTTTTTAATATGCAAACTAATATTCTGTAAAATATCTACTTCGTTTATTGACCCCTTGTTAAAAGTGATGTTATTGTATTTCAAATTGCAATAAATCAGTATGTGTATCTCTTTCTTTCAAAACGTCAAAAGCACACCATTAGAGAATGACAATTAGCAAAAATAAAGAGATTATTTTTGAGAAAAGAATTATAGTGAATTTTTAGTAATACTCGTAAAATAAATTGAGTTAATAATAAATATACTTTCTTAAGTTAATATTTTTTTGTGGATTTATAAGTTTGGTTAATCGAAAAAATACAAAAAAAATTGGCAAATTCAATGAATAAAATCCTGGGGCCGAATTACCACATCAGTTAACGAGTAATACGTGACTGAATTATGTCAATTGGGCATTCCCTCTCACGTTAACGAGCGATCTAGTACTTCAATTTGGAATTCTGTGATCAGCTATCGAACGAGATTTCACTCCACAGACTAAAAGTTAACTGATGGTATGTTTTTGCAGCAAATTGTGGATTAAAATGTAACAATTATAGTATTTATTATTTTATTGCTGTTTTTTAAACAAAATTTGTCGTTCAAGTTCATAAACAATATTAATCAGAACAAAAAAATTCAATGGAAAATAATATGTATGTCCCCAATTTGGCCAAACATCAATAAGATTTTGGCCTGCGTTCTATTGCTTCGTACTTTTCATCGTCTGAAATATTTAAGTTTCGTTAAAAATACTTCACAGAGGTTGTTTTTATTCTCACCTTTAGTATCACTTGATAAGAACAAAATACCCATTATAAATTATTCATAATTTCTTTTTTTTTCAACCTATTCACAATTCACATAAACACAGATGTTATCTGTCACATGTCACATCACACCTGTAAAGAGAGAGAGAGACTCGATTAAAATTAAAGAGGAGTTGATGTAGTAGAAGCAGATTATAACTACTACAATTATAAAAATCTAAACGATACGTTCCAGTACGTAACGTATGCCATCATCCCAATGTAGTCACTCGTTCGTTCGATAACTGATGAAATTTACTCACTCGATGACTGATGCCGTAATTCGGCCCCTGGTCTCGTCGATATTGGGGTGAATCCTCTGAGCTGCTGAACTGTACTGTTACTGTCCTTTTTATGTTTTATCTTTTTTGTTGCTTCGATGCTGTCCGCTGATTGGCTGATCCAGGCTGCCTCTATCAAGACGAGTCGAGTGCGCAGCGTTGCCACAGTAATGACGGTCTGCAGCGGTGCCAAAACCGTCCGCCACATAATATAACAACTGTCAAATAATGCCATCGAACTCAAAAGATCTCGTCAACTGTCAGTTTTCTGAAGTATTTGGATTGATTGAAAATACATTCTGAAGTTTATCCTATACGAATTATTTTGACATTTCGTTGTCCGTTATAAATGGTAGCTAATTTTCTGTTTATGTTATCAATTTCCTTATTGAAAATCTTTCAGAAAATATGCTTACAAACTTTCAACATGTTTCTTAGTTAAGGCTATTTTAGCTTCCGTCAATCAATAAAGTCTCCTCAGCTGAGATGTAAGTAAGTACATATTTATTTCGAGTAAGGCTTTAATCAAAAAATGTGTTAAAAACAGCTTTTCTTGAGTTCCGACAATTTAATGCAGATCTTTTTGCGTTACTCTTTTTAATTTATTAATCTCCTGTTTAATGAAGGATCTAGGACACGAAGACCTTTTATCACTGGAAGTTTTAATCGGATGTTTAGTCTTTCCTGTCACCTCGAATCTGTGGGCTAGCTCTACCACATCATCGTTGTTCTCTCAGCCAAATATTTGACGAAGAACTAAACATGAGCCAATTTTTGGATGTCAATATTTTAGCCTTTTATAAATCCTCTTCTGTATAATACTGTTTAGTTATTCAATACAATTTTAAATTGATCTCCTTCACATTTTTAAAGTGCTACACACTTAACATTTGAAGAAGAAGAATATAATATAATTCCAGGTGTATTGTTACTTCCCTACTTCCCATAAATTTTATTTTTCCCCAGTATCCCAAAATGCTTATTTCGTTTTAGAATTTCAAAAACGTTCCCTACATAAATAGCAGTAATTTCCTATCTGTCATTACTTTTTGGGACACCCTTTTTCACGTAATTTAACAATCTTATATTTTTTGTCTATTTGTTCCTGTCGTGATAGTTTTATTTTATATTAACAAAATAAATTAATGTCTATAAATTATATCCCGACTATAATCGATTGTCATGACGACCGTAGGTAGGTAGAGTAATTAAAAGTCATTAATTGGTTTATTGCTAAGGGTGTGTTTACGACAGACTTCAATTATTATTATTATCGTGGGAGCAAATTACTTCGACTATTACAACAGCTTAGTTTTTGCTGATGATAATGATGATGATGAGATGAGAATTGCTGTTTGCTGTTGATATTCTACCATAAAAATGCTATAAAACTTACGCATTTAACTGACCTTCCATCGGTGGTGCTATCCAATCAGTTATTTTATATCGTTAAGAACAAATCAGATAGTTTGAAGCTTTATGCGAGTGATTTTGATTCAGTCCGTCAGTCAAAATGTTGAAGTTTAAAGATGAAACTTAAACTTTTTCACACGAAATTTAAGATATCCCCCTTTCCAAGGCTCAATCAATAATCAAAAAGAATTGTTAAAAGCTCTTATTACTGGAAATTGTCAATTGCTTCCTGGGAAAATGATTCATTTAACTTTTTGATCGGACTTGAATTTCGTTCGAACGATTGTATGTGTGAAATTAATTGAAATATAGAGAAAAAAAAAACACTTCCCAAGGGACAAACAATCAGAACTAGTGTTTTATTGTTTCCCTTTTGTCCCATGACGGGGATGAAGTGATCCAATCCTTGACATTGGACTTATATAATATCGATATTAAATTTATGTTTCGCTTGTAATTTTAGCAATTTCTGCCATCCCCATCTATCTCAACATCCCTCCTCTTTTCTGGGAAATAAATTTAATAGAAAGGCTCTGAATTATTATTTCTTATTTCGCAATCAAGAAAAGGACGACAACCAACGCACGAACGGCCATCATACTCTGTGTCTAGCCCTCTTGTCTTGGGATGGTCCTTATAGATGGTACGTGGTATTTAAATCAAACGGAAGGATCAAACTTCCATGGAAATTGTTTGCCATGCCTTTCCTTAGATGTTAATGTTTCAATTAAAAAGGTTGTCCTTATGTAAGAGGCCTCATTATAATTCCAAATGAAAAGAAACTGTTTGGAATCAGAAGCAATGCTCGATGCTGTGGATAGTGGAATCCTCAAAGACCCGCATCCTATTTTGACTTTGTCGACTTGCTTGCTGCTTGCAAACTAAACATTCTTCAACGCAATTATGAATCTCAAAAGTTTATGCCCAATCAATAAAATTGTATTTAAATTCAAAAACAAAAAAACAAAATAATAATAATATGTAATGTCACTGAGCTTTTTCCATTTTCTTTTGCAGACTTTTCCATAAAGAATTGAATGTATAAATACATATACATTTACTTCCTTCCGATAACAAAGAGATTTCATTATACCTATTCCGGATTATATAAAAGCATTTCATAAAATAAAATTTAGTTTGAGTATCTTTTTTAATGCTTATGAAAGCTAAGCATTTAAATTCTAGTTGCTTTTTTTAAAGATACATATGTATTATTATTTTATGTTATAGACCGGTTAATTAAAATTCAAGGGAAAAAAATGTACTTATGTTACGGATAAAAAATTTAAACTTTCATATTTGCTTAAAAACTTCCAAAATGTTTTTCGAAAACTATCCCGTAAGCAAAGGCGGAGCCAAACTTTTAACCAAAGGGACTAAACACATTCACTACAAAAATTAATTTTTGTTCAATCCTTAAAAATTTAGTTTATCGAGTACTAACGAACGAAGTTTGATTGAAGTTTAGTAGTAAATGTTTCATCCTAAATTTATTTAGATTTAATGTTTTTTTTTTATTAAATATTATGTTTCTAATCAATCAAAAAGTTAAATGTTCTTTTACTATTCCAATGGTTAGTGTACTTTGCCTACAAAATGGTTTCGTTTTTGAAAAAAAGGTTGGAACGAAACAATTATTTGATAATATACTCATATGTATATTATTACAATATAATGATTTAAGAAGTATAGAAATATTTATCTAATAGTACTTCTGGCCAAATACTTTAAAATAGTGACACCTCCCGTTTTTGAGCACCATCAAGTGAAGTATAAGTTGATAGGTACCTTACTCTTGTATTTGAGGGAAGTGAAGTCCTGAAATCTCGGTTTAGAAAATATTTCAAAGCTACACAATAACTTATTCCGTACAATAACGTCAACTCTTTCAATGCCCCTTCATTGACAATATATGTTTTGGTTACTTTTTTTGCCTTTCCAGTTGCCACAGAATCTCTAGGTAATAAACTAAATGGACTGTTGCAAGATGCCGAGAGCCGGATACAGGATCTCAGTGGATGTGAGGGCCTCACACAGCCAACACCATTTACCAGCACTCGTTCCTCAATATCCAGTATTATTATCGGTGAGTTGTGTAAGTTTTTCTTTGCCATCAGTATGACGTTCATGAAAGTGCCTCAAAACTTGCATGTTCTGTCCCTTCATGTTCGAGCACCTATAAAGTCTTGGAAATCGAATCGGCCATATGGAATTTGTTTTTTTTTTTTTTTTGCACTTTTTGGTCCGTAAAATAATTTTACAAAATTGCTGGCAGGATGTCACATGAAATTGCATATGGGCACTGAAAATGGCATCTGAGATCATTGCAATTTCCCTCCGGGAGATTCCGGTTGTGTGTGTGTGTGTGTGTGGTTAACCCGTAGTCCCTGTAGCATGTTTGCCTGTTTTTACTCTTCCTCACCATGTATGAGGACCTACATACCTATATACATATACATATATGTATGTACGTTGAATGTCCCTAGCATATGTACGAAATTCATGCAATTTCAGGTAATAGTGGACCGTCAGTGACAGGTTGCACAGGAACTGAAACTGATAAACAAATTGGAATTTGGGAACGACGTGTTAAGGGATTGCGTCGCATGCTGTTGGGCTGGGATCAGGCCCGTCCCCCAGATTGCCCGATGGCTGTTGGTGTTGATGTCATAGGAGTTAATTCTATCATGGTGCGAATTTTTGAGCCCACAGAGGGCGCCATTGGGACTAAATTCAAAGGTAAATTATTGTTATAGCTTTCGACGACGACGACGACGTGTTGTTGTGTATAATTTGGCTAATTTCATTTAATTCAGTTCAATGGTCAACAAGAGCAGATTTCAGCAATGTGGTTGGGGAACGAGAGATTTTCGAATGGAATAGCTTTCAGGGAACAATGGGCGCCAATTGTAGAATAAGTGACCTCACTCAGGGACGAAGGTATTTCATTAGAGCCTGTTGTGGCAATGTCAAAGGATGGGGTCCATCAAGATTATCCGTCCCAGCAAGTGTTGTGCCGTCAAGTAAGTTTGGGGTGATGGGGGGGAGTCGGGACTTAATAGTCCTTTATCTACAATTATGCGTACTAAACATTTGGTATCAATTTCACAGGTTGGCGAGACTTGACTGACAGAGATGATCGCTTTTTAGGACGACTTCGCATCCTTGATAGTCTTTTTACGGCAGTGCGTCTGGCCCGACCTGAAGATGCCTCCGAATTGACCTTGGAATCATCTGCAGCACACAGAAGAAATCCCAAAAAGAAGACAACAATTAAGCAATTATTTTCTGTGACGTCAAAGTTCCAAAAGCATCTCAGACGGTTCGTTATTTGAAGTTATTTTTTGTTTTTTTTTTTTTAACAATCATTAAAATTTGAATTCCAGTGGGATATATCTGGCGTGCATATTGTACTACGAGGACAAAGTACTCGTAACAAGCGAAGATTGCATTCCCGTAATTGAGATAGATGAAACCTATCCCAGTTCCTTGCACAGTGACTACCATTGGTTTATGAAGGTAAGTCTGGGTAGAGTAAATTTTGTCTTGCCGTCAAATCAGGGAGAAAAGGAAGAAAAATAAATAAAAGAAAGGGGAAGGGGAGTTCTTTCTTATTGTTCGTTAATAGCATGGTCCCTTAAAAACATAGAAGACATGGCAATACCAATTGGTAGGGTCTTCTCCATTATGATTTTTTTTTAAAACAAAGCCGAAAGATAATTTTTCTTTTTCAGAAGAGGATAATTTGATGAACAATAGTTTGGATATAATTATAGGTACCTTACACGATTCGCCATTTTGTGAATTTAATGAATCTAAGAATTTAAATGTAAACTTGCGCCAAAACATAAGAAATTTTTAAGTTTCTTAAGAAAAATTTCAAGGAAACAGGAAAATAAAAAAACTATAACTTCTAATCAATATCAAAAAAGTTTGACTATCCATCACTGCCCTACTTCTTCTGATTCTGATTAATTTACCAGAGGAGCTCGGGGATAGAAAATCATATGATATGTGGCCAATATATTAAGAGTCACCCTGTTTAACTTATTCTGCGCATAGTATAAATGCTACACATTAGTAATTAGAACTATCAGATGACAAGACATTAATATAAGGCGGAGTAAAAGTTCACGATAAGTTTCAGGCCACGCCCGATGATTCTTGGTTTCGGTGGTTGACAAAGGCAACCGATGCTTTAACTTGTCTTGGCTATTGCTTCATTTAAGTCGGTGAATTGGTTTATTGTTACAATTACAACTCTCGAACATTAGATTTGATTAAACCACGTTTACTCGTATTCCCATCAAAGAAATGTTACCACCTATTTTTGATAAGGAGTCTGCCCCTGCGTTTTCTTGAACACCAAGTTGGAAAGCACAAAGTTTTACCCTGTTCCACTTTTCTATAACTCCATCGAAGATCATATCTTCAAGCTAAAACAAGTCCTACAAAAGATAGAAGAATTATTGCAAGTTAGGACCATTAGGATTAAGACCACCATAATAAAATAAGTGCTAAGCCTTTTTAAGTTTGAACAATCCCAATATTATTTCAACCATCCTCCACATTTTCTAATCTGTGCTTCCTTGATGTGTTTTAGAGCCTAAAAAAAAGTGAAAAACTGCAAGACTACGTTGATTTTTATTTCACACCATAAATATTTCAGGAATATACAAACAGTTTGAAATATTAAAATATTTAACACACAAATTCACATAAACTAAAAGCATATTTCTTTTTTTTTTATTTTAAGGTTGCTTGTACCTGGGAAGATGTTAAATCTCTCCGCACCGACATGGAACGCCATTTAACATCGGCCGTCCATTTTCGCACGAAATTACTTTCGGCGGCTTGTCAAATGCAATCAGCTCTTTGTCTAACAGACTTAGGCCAATTATTTCACAAGCCTCTGCGTGATTCGCATGGCACAGTGGTGCTGTGTTGTGTCAACTCGGTGAAAACTCAAAAATCCATTTCGGTCTTGAACTCCCGTTGGTTGCCTGTAAATAAAATCCAAAAGAAAATCACAGCTTTACACGAAGACTACAACATCAACGAGATGCTCATATCTTCGATTAGCGATCAAATTCTTTATCATCAGACGTCGACAACGAAAATAAATCCAGGTCTCTACTTGGGCTACTTGAAAATGCAATGTTCCGTCGACCAAATTCAGGTGGTGGTTCCGGTAAAAACACCAAATGTTTTGCCCCACGCAAAGGTTCGAGAGAATTCCCACATAACAGCTGATGAATGGGAAATTCTGACAAAACGCAATAAATCCGAATCAATGCCTCTAGAGTTTAGTCCCAATCCGGAAGTTATGACAGAAGTTCAGAGGATCTTCTTGAATGACATTACAACGGCGGCAAATACTCTCTTCAAACACATGAATATCCGACTTGAAGAGGCCCTCAATTACAGGCTCTATGATATTGAAATCATTGAACTGTCGAAGGACATTAGCTTTCTTATAATCTGTCCCCCAGTGGAATCGTCCTGCGCTGTACCAGGTCAAACAGAATTGCTGCTTCAGCGAGATGACTTGCTTAGCTTGACAATTCAGGCTTTTGAAATGATCCACCTTAGGACATATCAGAACGGAATCATACAAAAATACTCAAGGCTCTCGTGCATTCTCGAACTGGATACTGCTTTGGCAAACCATTCACACCGTGAGGCTTTCTCAACCAGTGAGCTCCAAATTGCCAAGGAGCGTCTAGCAAAGCTCCAGGAGCTCACCCTCAATCTGAACTCGGTTTGGAAGAGTGTTCGCTGGCTTATGGATGTGATTGCCTTTGCTCGTGATCGCAGCTGCAATCCTACCGTTACCATAAGGGAAATCCTTGATTTTAAAAAAATTCTCGAGGAAAACGTCGAAAACTCCATGTGTGATAACAGTAACTGTCATCTGCTGCAGCTGCCAGTTCGCGATACGAAGTTCAGCAAGAGCGGTCCCGGACGCGGATCATGGCCCGGGCCTGCTGCAAACTCTCATCTCAACTCCGAGTGCTACCTGGCTGCGGAGCACTCGAAATCGGAACAAAATCTTGGCTGTGTACAACCTCAACAGTTCCTTCATCCGAAAATGACCTCAAAGAACGACGACTGTCTTAGAAAAAACAGCGCGGATTCAACTTGTTCGCAATTCACACAAAGCTATTACTCAACTGGAGGTGAGAACAGTGAACAAGTGCTCTACCGCATGCCACCCTCACGCTCCGAAGATACTCTATCAGCTAATAAACAATTACAAAACTCTCACTTCAGGAAACGGACAACTATGCCGAATGTCCAGGGTAATCCTACATCCAACTCCGCTCCGTACCTCTCCGTGAGCGCGCACAGCAGTAGTTGTCAAACGAATATCACCGATTCAGTACAAAGTCTATCCAGCGACTCGGAAACTGCTTCCTATCCAATCGCTCAAAGGGTCAAACTTAAGACAACTGCCGCTCTCAAAGACGGAGGACTCTTCCTCAAGTCGACTCTTAACGCTTTACAAACTGAAATCAAAGGCACCGATGCCAAGGTACACTGCTCAGAACCGTCCTCACCAGTATCAAATAAATCGAACAAACGTCCAATACCTCGTCAGGCTAGCGCAGAAGACTGCACCCTAGGAAACTCAACAACTAATTTGGCTGGAAATATTTCAAACGCTGCTACAAGTACCGCTCAGCAAACTGGAATCATCCAAGTGTACACAGCCTACGATACAGGTTTGGCCAGTGGCACAAGCTTGAAGCTCAATGTTACACCAAAGACCACAGCCAGAGAAGTTATAAATTTGGTGGTAAAGCAAATCAACACAGCGGTGGTGTTAAAGGGCAATAATGGACCAATTTACACGTCTGACAAGTTAAATAATTTTTGTTTGGTAGCGGTTATAGGTGCGAGGGAACGCTGTTTAAGGGATGACTTTAAGCCGTTACAGTTGCAAAATCCCTGGAAAAAGGGTCGCCTGTACGTGCGACAAAAACATGAATTGCTTGCTGCAATTGAACATTCCAACCGAAAATCTCATCTTATTTAAGGTTTTTTGTTTGCTATTTTATATCAGTTTTCTTTGAAGCTCCTTGAATTTAATGTTAAATTGAGGGATACGAAAAAGGATGTCTTTATTATGTATTTCAAGGCAGTTCTTTAAAATTGCAAGTGAAATGTTACAAATTTACATAAATTACAGATTTAATTTTTATTCCTTTCCACTGATATTAAGTATCAAGAAAAAAGGTAATGAAAATTATCTGTTCAGGCACATAATTACATCTGGAAGCTACATATTATTAATGCCAAAAAATGATAATTAGAAATGCAAGCAAGTAACAGCTTTAATAAAGATAAATTTCTCAAGGCGTCAACATTTGCAATTTAAGAAACCGTTTTTCCTTTTCAGGCTACAAAAGCCTCAGATTTTAAGTTTTGACTGATATGCTCCAACAATCACCTCAATTTTTAGCTTGCTGCTTCCATATTTCTAAATAAAAGAGTTTTCGTATGTATACCATATATCTTCTTCCTCTTGATGAACTTCCCTTAAGTCACGTAATACTTATAGATGGAGAAGGTTCCGTTCTAGTTATCTTAACAAGCTACATAGTTAGTTTCAAACATGTCATTTTAAGTTTACCTCACAAATCAAGATTAGTTGTGCTTGTGTACAATTACATTATAACCTAGGTATAAGCCTTTGGTTGTATTCTTTTTCCAAATTAAATTAAAATGCAGAACAATTTTGTTCAGGTTTCCATTGAAAGAACAAAAACATATGACCAATCCGAGACTATAAAAACTTGCCTTACCTTCAACACTCTTTTGACCCAATAACTGTTGTTCCTCGAGTACTTGCAGTCAAAAATAATAACTCTTTCTTCAATCTCAATTGATAGCTAAAATTGTCGTTTATAAAAAAAAAACCTTAATCCATAATCAAACACAAATTAAATGGTTTTTTATCTCGGTTATCGACAAGCACTGATCGGATTATTTTAATTCAGCTTAATTGGTTTAATTGAATCCTAATTCCCATTCTAAGATTTATAAAGGTGACTTAAAAACTCATTTGGGTTGATTAAGTAAACTGAAAAGAGTATTAACCATTTACAAATATTTCACAAGGATCCTGCCTTATTTCTTAAAATCACTTTGAGCTTTAACAAATAAACATCATTAAATATGTCCAGTCTTCATCATACAAAAAAACAACTCTTTTTTTTTTAATAAATTATTTACGAAAAAAAAGTTATTAACAAATGTCAATCTAACGGTAATCAGCATTATAGCTTTATGACCAACTCAAACACAGAAACAAAAACTATAGACTGACTTTCATAGTTTCTATTGAAGAAAAATAAGGTCTTTCTTATTTTATATAACTGGAATTTCAAACAACTCAAAAAGTAGTTAAGCCAACAAATCATAAACTATACATCAATATAAACAAATAGGCCTAGTTGAGTCTTTTCAACTATAAAAACGTAACGTATGTCAAAATAATGTTCAAGAACTATATACCTACCTATGAAAGGTGAATTGTTTTATTTAAAGAAATTATTTTTGTATGCTGTATATATGTATTTCTATTATGAATAAGTAACATAGAAATTTTAAGTTTCAGAAAAGAAGTAAATATTATATTCATATAAAATTGCGAAATTGTGCACTAAATGAGCTAGGTTCTATGCATAGAAAAATATAAGTACATATGTATGTATAAGTAAACAATGTAATTTAGATACACGTCATAAAAATAGATACATTATGCATATTATAGAATAATATCCCTGCACTCAGATTCATCAGTGGTAAGAAGTGGACTGTTCGATGTTAAAAGTAAAAGTCCTGCACAGCTTACAAAGCGCCACATTTCACATTTTACCCTTAGGTACCCTATATAATAGAATCCGTTCAGCAAACAACAACAACAACAAAAAAAAACAACGAAATTTAGCTGGATCAGTTCTTCCAATTCCAGCCAGCGAGCGTGACACGGATTCTGTGACATACATATGTATTCTCCTATCATCCCTTGTTGCTGTTGTTAACTATTAATATTGTTAAAATATTGCTGTTAAACTACTAAACAGTTAGATTTGTTCTGCTGCTATATATTTATCTTATGTCTTGTTAATTCATTATAAATTGGTGTTGTTATTTATTTTAAAATAAGAGCCTGATAAAAAATAAACTGAACTTAAGTAATTATATAGAAATATCAACAATAAAAATACAAATAATGAATAAAATAAAACAATAATTTTAACCAACTTGTTGTTTAACCTGGATTAGAAATAGATTAAAATTTCTATAAATAAACCACAAACTAACTTAAACTTAATGTGTCTTCGATAATATCAATCTATCGATTAAGGTGTATTCTTGCCAACACTTGGATTCGAGTGCACAAAATATAAATAAATATTTTAAAAAAATTAAAAAAAAAAAAAAACGAATCGAACGTTGAGTCTTATGATTAATTTAAATGTTAAATTTAAATATTTAATGAAAATGAAAAGATTATATAAGAAAAAATAAAACAAAAAACACATATTATTAAAATGAAACGAATTTTATTGCGTTAGTGATATTTAGTTACACTATGTGTGAAGAAGTAAGTTTTTGAATTGAAGGAATAATTAATTTAGAATACAAAACTCAAAAGAACAAATAATAACAAAAATTAATATTGATCCTAGGAGATTTAATCAATTATTAAAATTAAGCATATATAAATACTAAATGAATATGGTATGTTGTAGGATTTCATTATATTCTTCATGTATATGTAGATAAACTAGATGTTTATTTCAATAAGACACCGAACCAAAATAGTTTTATGTAAATTTATATAAATGTATTATGTATGTATGTTGATATATGCATAGATATGTATATGTAATTATAAACTACTAAACAAATTCTGTGAGGGAAATAAAACGACTAATAAATAAAATGCAATACATTAAAAAATTATACATATTGTTTTCTTTCTTTAATTTTTCAACTGCGCCGCCGGCCGGTCGCGCCGTTGCAGTTTAACATGACAACGAAAAACACGGCATATTTCTGAGCGAGTGATTGAAGTGTAATTTTTTGACTATCGAATACCTGATGAATGTGTCTTTAGAAAAAAATAATTAATAACACTCAAAAATTATTTTTAAAAATGTAAATTTTGAAAAATAATTCTGTATTATTTTAACCTTAAATTTTGATAAACCTTGTACATAATTAATGATCTCATGTTTCTCATTACTGGCTCACAGGGAGTTGCTTAATGATTTCCGTTAGAAAAGAAGTACTAGCGGCTCGTTCTAGCATCGCACGGGTGAACATTTTACCAATAGAAAAACACATCATATTAGGTCTGTTCCAAGTGTGTGAAATTCGCCGAAAATCACCGAAAAACTGCGAAAAGCTGTTCCAAGTTACACATTTTTCGTAGTTTTTCACAGAAGAGAGAGCAAAAAATTTCAACACCCTGCGAATTTCAGTCACAAAAATTTCTGTGCACAGAAAATTGAAGACTGTCAAATTTGAAAAATAGCATTTGACATTTGAGTTTTGCCGTTAAAATAAACGATTTTTTTTTTAATTAAATTTAAAATTATAATTTTCACCATGGAAAACACCAGTATTGAGTTCCAAATCGACTCGTCAGACTCTCTTGAGCACTCTATTAGTAACAATTTTAACAAAAAGATTTTTAATTAATTTTAAACAATTAGAAACTTTTCACGCGCTTTCGAATAAAATTTTTTGAAATGATTTTTTGTTGACATTTTTTGACGTTTCTTAGAGTCTGTGAAATGTCGTTGCACTTATTTGTGCACAGTTTCTCTCTCGCTGAGAGAATTTTACCCCCACTCCTTAAAAAAATATGTGCTGTGAATTTCTGTGAACAAAACACTTGGAACAGACCTATTAATAGTAGTCTTTGAGTTAAGTCAAAAAAAACTTGTAGGCGCACTACCTGTCAAAAATATAGTCAATTCTAGTACAATTTATTGACCTTTTTTATTTTTATATAATTTTTCTGTAGTTATACCTAATCCAAATCTACACTTATCGAAATCTTTTTAAGAACAAAATTTCCTCCTGGTTTGACGTCATATTATCAAATATGTTTATCAAACCACCGAAATATCAACAAATTTTGATTTTCATCAAGCGTTTTTGACAATTCACATTAACAAATTCCGAGCTAATAGAATAAAATCAATTGGAGATCTCTCACCACGTACTCGACTTGATCACTTCTCTGTGCTCTGCTCAGAGTTTAAGAAATGCCAAATAAAACTGTCAGTGTACAATATCAACTTAAAAACTGATAAAGTTATTTTAGGTTTGAGCACAGTTTGACAAGCTCCTCTTTCAGATCTAATTCTATCTCCTTTAATTTTTGCAAGAGTCTTCTCGTCTCCTTTGTGATGCCTTCACTGACGTACGGCCAAAGTTAATTATGAATAAGAACACTTCTCATTTGAATCTTCCAACCGTCGCGTCGTCGTAGTTCTGCCTTTCGAGCTTATCAATATTCAAAAACGAACTCATTATTTAATTTCGTATACAAAATAGTAAAAAAAAACTTAGGTACTGCAATTATCTAAATATTTCACCGCTCTGGGTCCATAACCCTTGTTGGGAAAAGAAAAGAGGACTCTTAGCACGTTACAATAGGAATGAATTTATTTAGAAGTACAATATGTAGAAGTGAGTATTGGAATTCAGCAAATAAATGTATTGGAATAATTAATTCATATGTGTATATTTCAAAAGTAGTGTTTGGTATTTATTGTATAACTCACAAGTTTTTTTTTGACAAAAGTGTAAAGAGTAGTTGTCTATTAACATTGCTTGATAAGTGTTGTCAGGCGTCCCGTGCCAAGGACATCACTGATCTTATACATAATTATCACCTATGTACATATGTATGTATTCGTCGGGCAATTCCGTTATCAATTTTGAATGGAAATATTTTTTATTATTACAAAATTTTGGATGCATTAGTCCTAAGACTGGAATTTAACTTAGTGTCTTAAGTTAGAAGCACATTTATATTGGATGTAACAATTAGAGTTTAATAAGTAGGTAAGTTATTAATAAATGAAGTGATATATTTTGAAATATTATGATTATTTATTATTCCAATATTTAAATTATTTAAGACATTTTCCAGCTATGGAAACAAATTACGAACCCCGTGCTTGACTCAAAGGTTGTTTAACAAATCATAACTAATTGTATAATAAATAAAAGAAAGATCTTTATAGTCCGATTAAGACTAGTAAATATGATATAAAAAAAAGAATATTTTTGAAACATAGACCAAAAAAATAAGATACAATTATATATAAATGCGTATGTCTGTAGGAAAACATAATTTAAGTATTTATAGTATTTTTAAAGTAAAGTATGTATAAGTTTTTACTACAACTTTTTTGAATGCAAAATAAATGGACTAGATTTGTAATCCTACCCTACTAATATTATAAATATATATATTATAAATGTGAAAGTTTGGATGTATGCTGCTAAATGGCACCAAAACGGCTGAACGGATTTGGATGAAATTTGCCACAGAGATACATATATTATAGTCTGTAGTCGCACATTATGTAGGTCATTTTTTATCCCGGTAAAATCTGTTTCCCGTGGGATAGATTTAATTTTACAATCACGTTTGTAGAATGCTTGGAACAGTTATTTTATGAAATTTTCAATTTGGAAACAATCAGCCCTATCGAGATATTCGTTCGAAGAATTTCCGTAACGAAAGTAAACTCCGTCTCCGATCGGAACTCAGTTTACTTTCGAGTTATCCGTTCCGGAACTACATAAATAAAATGAAGTAAAAATCGCGTTAGTTTTAATATTTAACTTACAAGTTTGTAGTTTAAATTTCCGAATAGATTCTGCAATGATTTTTCATCGAACAACTTCTGAAGAAATTCAATGCTTAGCTGTCAAAAATTGTTGCTTAATCGCATTGCACCGCTGGGTGAAGGAATGCGATTTTTTTGTCGGAAGATTTATGAGAAATGCTTATCCGAACGGATATCTCTATAGGGGTGAATATCCAAGGCAACGGCAGAAGTAAACAAAACCAAATACAAAACTCGGAAAAGTTTAAAATAAAAAAAAAAATAAAAAATATCCAGAGTTAAAAAATAAACACTTTATCCCATCACGCCAGAATGGCTGAACGGATCTGAATGAAATTTGGCACACACATAGAAATAGAAATAGAGATACATAGATATTATCTATCTATCACGTGCAAAGCCAAGACAAGCCGGTATTAACAAATCATTATAAATATACACAATGTATTTCAATAAAAATATTAAATAGGTATACTTACATATACATATCATGCACATATGTACATAAAAGTCTTTGACGAGTTCGAAGAGGGCAACCAACTCAGACATTTCATTGGATAAATAGGTAGGTACATAACCTCAAACATCCTATACACATCAATTTCTGGATCACCTCTACTTTTCGATCCACTACTAAAAAATTCTGAATTTATTGTTTCATACATTGTACTTTCTACATCCAGACTATACCTGTATGCCTAAAGATGTTTTCTGGAAACCACTTCTTTAAATAAATATCGTCCCTCAGATTTTATATCAAGAATTGGTCTATTGTCTATTCTTAGTAGTATATTTTAGGCAGGATTCTTAAGAACAAACTGCCATCATCATAAATATGACGAGGTGGCCGAGTGGTTAAGGCGTTGGACTGCTAATCCAATGTGCTCTGCACGCGTGGGTTCGAATCCCATCCTCGTCGAATTATTTTTTTTTTCTTTTAAATGAAATTCCATTCAAGCTGATAAGAACTTAAGATTAATCATTTCATAATAAATAGGAAGTAAAGTGCACATTCACCTATTTACATGACAAATGAGCGTTGTTTCCGTTCCCATGTCGACTTCACGATGAACTCAAATTATTTTTAATCGTTGTTGTGTAATTGATAGCAGCGACTATGTGCAAGTCACACGCCCATTATCGTCGTCATACTCATAACTCATAAGTCATAATTATAGCTCCTCACCTACCGACGACTTCTAGAAACTACTTCCAATTCCAATAAGTTCCAATAAGAAAATGAAATGAACAAAATGTAAGATAGCGGTGTAAACATATTTGAGAACTTTTTTTATTTTATCTCTTCCCTTTTCTTATGTACAAAGAAGGTACAACAATATTCTTGTATTAATAAAAAATAAAATCTATATTATGTAAAACAAACTATGGAATAACGTTAGCATAGAGAAATATAATTTTCCTGGAACCATAAATTACCAACAAAGTTTTTGTTTGCAAATAAAAATGCAATGTGTAAAAATAGATAAGACGATCTCGCCTCATTATGCAATGCTTCACATCTGTCGTTGTCGCTGTCGACCTCGCTTCACCTACTTTGAGGCACCTACGATGTAGCCTTTGGCCGTGAGAACGCCTCGACAGCGGAGATGCACTTGGTACCGAACCACCCAATCCAGAGACAGATCACCAAAATTAAGCTCGCTCCAAGCATTATCGTTCAGGATAATTTCTGGATCGCTGTGTGTCAGCAATTGAATGTCATTTTTTGTACAGAACTCCTGCAAAGGAGGCGGAACAACACAACAAGAAGCCAGATTGATTTGAGCAATCAATGGATGAACCTTGGAGCTTTTGTACAGTTCGGTGAGTGTGTCGGTGTCCAGATCAGATACTCCTAGCTGGCAAATTTTTTTGTCCATAGCGAATTGTTCAAGATGCGTCCACAAGTCCTTTAACTCTTCAGTGGATTCCTTGTTCTTGCTTCCCCACTTGAGAATGCCATACGACGTATCACCCTCGGCGACTGTCGATGGCTTTGGATGATACGCTAAGACCACATTATCCACACAATCGACTTGCAAGATACTTAAGAGTGATGTCATTGCTTTGTTCAAATTTTCGGTGGATTTTTTGTTGAGGAATATTTTAGCGCCAATACTGATGTTGGCTCGTTCGTGCTCCGAGAGTTTGCTCTGCAGTTCCTTGATATTGCGATGTAATTCACCGACAGCCAGATTGGCTGTTGCATCAGGATCCTTGAATGTTAACTTAATTCCATCGGTTAGTTCTTCGGTGGATTTGCGACCGGGTTTTTTGTCAATATTAAGGATGTTACCTGTGCTGATGACAATAGAATTGCCCGACAGTAATTGGGAAAGGTTGTTCGTCATCTTGTGCAATCTTTTACTAAGTATTCACACACGAAGCGAAGTTGATGAATTTATAGTTTCTTTGATGAATGAAGGGGGAACGGCGAGCGAAGGAGAGGAGCACAAACTTGGAATAAATAGTGAAGATAAAAATACGAACCAGATTCTATCGAACCACTAACCAACCAAAATATCCAACAACCCTTCCACTCAGCCACAATTCATGGTATTTTGACAACTGAATTGACTCATTACTGACAGTTCAATGACAGCTACAAATAACAACGAGTAATTGCTTTTCTATCTACTCTCGCTAGTTTTGAAAAACATAGCGGTCAAAAAGTGGTGTATTGGTTTCTTTATAATCGTCAACAAATTCGAAATAAATATTGTAAGACGACTTTCTTTTATATGTATGTATAGATTTAATGGTTTATACAAAAAATAAGTAGCTGAGCAATATTTTTCTGTTAACTATGACTGTGTTTTTATATTTTTTTTAATGTAGTGAAGATGACAAGTTGAAGAAGTTTAAATATATTAATATTTGATTCTATGCTTGGAGCATTATAATTTATTATTTGTCAATTACTTTGATCTTTTTAAATAAGAGTTGATTAACTTAGTATATTCATCTTGTTAACTTTAAATAAAATAAAGAATATTATAAATTTAATTTGTGTGGCACCATAACACATAAGCGTTCCAAATCGCAGAAGCACACGGCTGTTTACCATTCAGTTTTTTTGAACCCATATAGAAACTGGAAGCGTTTCTTAAATTTGTTCTCAAATAATGAAAAAACCTTCCTTTATTTTTATATGTTTTATTATTTTTTGTAGGAAAAGAAAAAGGATGAAACAAAATTTATATGCATAATATATTCCATTAAACTTAAAAAAATATATATAAACATGAAAGTAGGTAATGCGTTGGGGAAAAAACACTAATGTATTTTTTTTTTTTGTTAAGGTTTAATCTTTACAACATGTTTTGTAAAGCTTCCTTGTTATTTTAACTGGTTTTAAAGTTCGTATATAAAAAAGAAAGCAAAATTAAAATTAATTTGAATAAATTTAATTTACTCACGAAAACTCAATTGTTTTTCTTCTTTTTAATAATCAAACTTCGAGAAAGTATGATACTGATTTACCTTTTAAATTCGAAATTATAATTTACAAGGATTTGGTAATTTTAATAATTATTGGCAATGCATTTACAATAACAGTTTAAGTAACTTAATTTCCTAAAAAAAATAAAAGACAATCTGAAAACATGAAGAAATAAAATTGCATTACTTTATTTATTTTTTGTTTACTTTTATTTGTATTTTATTTGCTTTGCTGTTTTTTTAAATATATATTTAAGTTCTAACGATTTCTCTTTATTTTACTTTTTTTCCAATTGCCACTATTAACAGTACATATTACAAATTCTTTTTTATTTAAGTTTTTATTTATGACTAAATGAACTGAAAAAATATAAGGACAACAGAAATTCGTTTTACATTTTTGTTAATTCTGTGTGCTGATGAATAAAAGAAGAATCGAAGAATTAAAAAAAATAAAAAAAAAGGTATCTGAATTAAAACTATGCTGTTAAACTATTTTTATATTATTTAGAGTTTGTTTTACTTCTTTGAACTTATTGAAAAGAAAGTTAAAAACAAAAATTACTATATGAACCCTACGAATAAAGTGCAATTACAAAAGTATATGAACAGAGAAAGACTAATTAATTATGTGGGTTTTTTTTTTAAGGTGAAATTATTTGTCGATTTTTTTGCATTAATTAATGAGTTGATTTATTGATTGGTCTATATAAAAATACATTATTTACTTTGTTCATTATATTTTACAATAGCATTTAATATTACTTTCTTGTTTCTCTAAAATTTGTGTAAATTTGTAAAAATGTTGTTCTTATACCCGGAAAGACGATTTTTTAATGTTTCTGCTTCTTTTCTTTTGCTGTTGTTGGTTGTTTGGTTTTATGGTTGTTCAAAAACTTACACGTATGGTTTTCTTTTTGAATGAAGAAACTAAATAAGGAGAATTTGAATTTCAGAAAAACTTTTCTTGTCTAATTTGGAGATGGTGGAGAAATTTGAAATGAATAACGACGAAATGAAGAAGAACTGCTCTTTATAAAAAATTGATAGTGTGAGGAGAGCCCTCTCTCCTGAATTATGTATTTTTTTTGTGTTGGCGTAATAAAAAAAATTGGCGGTATGTGTTTGATTTCAGTTCACAACAACTTCATAGGTTTTTCTAGAAGGCATAGGTATGGGTTTCTATTGCTACCGTCGATTAATGAGTCCGTTTGGTGGTTGTTGTTGACTGGCTGTATGCATTAGTTCAAGTTCTACCAGCAGTGGAAAGTGATCTGATGGGATGTGCGGATGAGGACAACCAACGACTTTGTTTTCCCGCAACCAGTCGTTGGAAACCGGGCCCAACAGGCCAAGAGGCACCATACCGGTTTTTGTGTAGAAAATATAATCAATAATTCCCTTAAAGTCAAATGTATAGTTCGTGTGCGGCATGATGTCCTCGCTGTAGGCCGAAGCTAACTTAAAGGAATGAGTATATTCGCTAGTGTCACTCGATAACAAGCGTTGCAAGCATGGTTTATAGCCGAGTTCCTTAAAGTCCTGATGATCCATTGAGACACGTCCTTTTCCAAGGAACTCGATTACACCTGAATCGGGAAGGGAATTAAAATCACCACACAGCAACAATTGCACACTGTTCGAATCGTATTTATGGCCCGGTCGGAAGCTGTGGCTCGCCTCATCGATGATGGTTTTCAGTTCGTTGCTCAACATAAGCGTCTGAATAAGTTTGACATCACAAAATTCCGGGTCCCAGTGGATATGCGCCGTGCAAACTAGCAAAGGTTGTGATATTTGGTTGACATCGGTCATTGAGTCCCAAGCATTTTCTTTGACCTTAAGTAATGCCGCCAGGCCGATGTTGTCTTTTGGCATAACCCGATTAAGCATATTATCAGAACCTTCAGCGTTAGCCATAGCTAATTGATTAAATTCAATTAAGTGTTCTTTAATCAACGAGAACCTGAAATCAGATAAGTATTATCAAACAATGTCCCGTGTATGTATATAAATGAACGTCTTTGTGAAACTCACTTTGATGAGCGGAAGAAGATAGCACAACCATCAACAAATTTTCGTTCATTTTCACCCATTGTCTTTGCCCTAGACTTTGGCGAAAAGATCCCCTCGAAACCATCATTCTTAAGTTCTTGCAAAAAGAAGCTATAAAATTGTTCTGTTTCGATTTCTTGCAGACTGATTATGTCAGCAGAATAATGCCGAATTTCGTCAAGAATTGCCTGTGATAATTATAAAAAACAAACAAATTAATCTAACTCATTTGGATGGTTTTTCTCTCAGAAAATAATTAACCTTTTTTCTATAATCCCAGCTGAGAGCCCAACCTGGGCAATAGCCGTACATTTGTCTAGTAGCATATTTGTCACATAAAACATTGTAACACATCACGGTAAAGATACCTACGAAATAAAACAACAAAGAAACAAAATATACAAAATAAAATAAGTTGGCAGCGTCATTATGAAATGTTTTGTTGTTGGCTGAGAAGGAATTCACTTACAGGACGGTCTAGTTTTGTTGGGCTTCGCTAATGGTATCCATGGTCGTTGCGGTGGAGCTGTTCCGGTAACTGAAAAGAAATAAAAATAAAGTAGAGTGCGTTACTCAACAGTCAACAACTGTGTTCTAATGACCTTAGGAGGCATAGAATGCTCTCCGACAAGGTTAATTGAGACGATTGCATTGCTTAATGTTTTTTTGTACCTGTACTTATACTTTTGTGGTGTAGTTTCAACACAACCCACCGTCAGATTACCACACATACACATCATTATAATTTTGTCCAACCGGAATTTTCGGCTCTTTTCGTGACTTCGTTTTTTTGAACGTCGATTTTATGATTAAAAAAAAGCATCAAAAGATTTACGTTTGATTAGGAAACTCAAGTTGAAAGACGGTATATTACCTGTAAGATGCCAGTCAAGAGATACTTTAAGATTTCCGTTATGAATAATGGATGGCATATTTTGGGAGGAACATAATTGTTATGGAGTTCTTTAGGGTCAGCATCACGTATTTAATCACTTATTCAATTTTTCAAAAATGTAGCCATTTGATGGGCGGTATTTGTTTTGTTCTTATACAAAAAAGGGTTATTACCTATGATGCTTCCAAGAACTGTGATTACAATTGAACTTAATAAAAATATGTTTTATGGTTGATATGCAGTTCAAGGAATTGAAAGATTTTGATCTTTAATGTGAAGGCCACTGCCTTGACAGGGAAAAAAGTAATTATTTCTATTTGATTTTCTGTCAATTATTTATAGGGCTCTATTGTAGAAGCCGCTATTATAAAAGAAGATAAAGAATATCTTTAGAACGTGGTACAAGAATGCAATACAACAACACAAATCTTATTTTTTTTGGTTTTGGGTAAAAATAAAACAATAATGAATTCAAGTTATTTATATACAATGTATGGTTCTTCTATAATCTATAAGATATTATGTCTGATTGGTGAAAATAAATAAATAATCTATATGGCGAGTTAGAAAAGTCGTAATGTATTTATAAAAAGGCTATTTTTGACGAATTTTTATCATATATACATAAATAAATAAATAAGAGGGCCATATCTTCCTAGATAAATCTATGTTATTTATTTTTTCTACAAGGGCGTTATAGAATGAAAATGGCAAAATTATTGGCTTCAACGCCAGACTGGTACTTTATTTTGTTGCCAGTTCTTTTTAATATGTTCTTGACGACAGCTCGATAGGCAAATCACTACAATGTCAGAATTCCTGTGCAGTGAGAGCATTGGTTATGACCTCTTGGCTGGAGATCAAAAATTAATTACCAAGTCGATGTATCTGTATACTCAAAGATATACGAGTATATTGTAAAAAAACGTTCATATCGGGAAAATTAAAATCTCACGACCATGTTTTATAAGAAAGATAGACCAAACAGAGCATATTTAAGATAACAGTTAAGATATGAGATAAGATAATAAAGACTTGTCAAAAGGTCCAGATGAGCTCCCAACTTTTGCTCAAGGTTAAACTATTGATGAGTATAGGACCGTTTCAGTAAATCAAACTGACCATTACTTATTTAATATTGTTTATTGTAAATTTAAGTATAAGAAAATAAATAAAAGTTTTGCTATAAACGCTACAAAAATTGTGAACAATTATTTTACTACGAATACAATAAATCAATAGCCAAAAAATACTAAAAATGCTTGCAAACGTACAAATTAAAATAAAATCTGAAATTTGAGATCTCAATCTGAACGAGCGAATTAGAAAAAAAAAATCTAGTATTGAAAGTACGTCTGCATAAACGTAATTATCTATAGTTTCGCCTTAAGTGTGGAAAGCATTCTGAAAACAGTCATACTCTGATAAACACAAGAAAAAAACAAAAATAGGCAAGACAATAAAACAAACGAAGCACTTCATGTTCAATAAATCGTAGCCAATTTAAATATTTATTTATTCAAATCTGGTTAAGTGTGAAAAGTTGGATTTGTTTTGGTAGAAATTCTCATACACTGATATGGAGGACGTCTCATTTTTTACGCTGATCTCAATCTATGGTATACCCACTTACTAAATCAGAAGCAAACGAAAAGAAGCAACAAATAAAAAACGCATCAATCTATTTCCGGGTGTATCTGGATGCCGATTTCACCAAAAATAAAAAATTAAATTAAAAAGTGCTTATTGCATTAAGTGTGCTAGCCGAGCATTTCTCTTCTGCGCACATGGTAAACAAATTTGTAGGGCGTTGCGCACGCGCGTTTACCCCAGCGCCAGAGTCGACTTCTAAACGATTATTATTATTAATTTAATTTCTTCACTGCCTACCTACTCTCTTCCAGAGTTTTTTTTACCAGGTTTTTTGTCCAGACCCAGAGTGAGCATATGTGTGTGCGATGCACACATCTCTCTCAGGCTTTATTTCAGAAAGAAAGTGAAAATGAATTCATAAAATAAATCAAAAGACGCATAAGTAAGGAAGACGAGAAAAAATTAAATAACGTAGGTAGCTTCACCGCCATCGACTATGAATATCTTACCAAGTCTTGGTGTAATTTGATGTTTTCACGTCTGCTTGGTTTTGGAGCTCTTGAGCACCATACGAGTATATCCTACAGTTGGCCAACAATCACCATCATCATCGTCAGCGTCATCAACTCAATACATACAGCTCTCCATTTCGGAAAGAAAAGAAACGTGTTTTCTTTAGTAGGTATACCAAGATTACCAAGCAACAAGCAGAAAGCAACAGGCTACAAGCAACAAGCACACGGTCTTGCGCTCTGGTCCCAAAGCCTGGAAGTGCCTTTTGTTTTCTTTTCAGAAATTGCTTTTTCGTAAGCCGGTCTCACCATGAAGCCCGATGAATTTCCATTCAATCGGTGCGCTTTTTCCCAAGTCAAACAAACTTCCGTAGGGGTAATTTAAACACGTCTTCTTAGCCAACTTAGACTATAAGCAATAAGACGAGTATGCATATACATATACGATATACTGATTTAACACTACGATTCCACTCAGCTTCGTCATCGACGACTAACACGACCGACGACGACGACGTTTTAGGGCAGTGGTGGTGGCGGCGGTAGCGACGCACGACTTTAGAGAGGTGAAAGTGACCTACAAATTACTTCCGTGTGACTGTGTTTTTAAGAAACCCTGGCTCTGATGGTGAATGCAACATCGCTAAATAAAGTGCTCTTAAACACGAAACGAACCATGGGTGGTGGTGGTAATTAAAGAAGAAGATGCTACTCATCGAGAGTCGTCAATATGGATTTGGGCATAATAACTTTATCAAGCCGGGGCAACTGGCAGCCTTTTTATTTTTTTGTTTGTTTTTATATTCCATATAAATTTATTAGCAAGTTCAACTGAAATGGAAACGCCTCTCCCTGACCTACCGTATTGAGAATCTAAAATAAGTTTCTTTCTCTTCCATATGGAGATTTATATCTTTATTCAAAAAAATAAATTAGCATAAAATCAGATTGTTTCTTTTTTATTTCTATTTTATTCTTTTGAAATTTATAGTCGCTATTTGTTACAAACTTAACGTATACTTGGTTGAGGAACGATTAAGTTCTTTGTTGAAAGCATTGATGTTAATACATATACATACATACATACTGGTATGTAGGAGAAATAAATAAATTTGTATTCAAAATTATATAAACATAATAATACTTTGTGTATGAGAAACTAATTATAAAACAATTTAAGTTGATATTCTACTTCTTTTGTTTGGGCTTTCACTTTTCTTCAGCAAATTTTTGTTTGGGGGTATTACGTGATTTTTTTTGTTGGTGTTGTTTTTTTGTTGAGAATTTGATTATACGCCCTGCTGCTGGAAAGTTAATAGTTCTCAAATGGTGTTGTTTTGGTGGTTGGGCACACT
The DNA here is from genome assembly GCA_905146935.1 of Scaeva pyrastri. Taxonomy (NCBI): domain Eukaryota; kingdom Metazoa; phylum Arthropoda; class Insecta; order Diptera; family Syrphidae; genus Scaeva; species Scaeva pyrastri. Next base: position 134,663,096 of record LR989927.1, read on the forward strand.
AATTGATAATTTAGTGTTTCGAATAAGAAACACATGTAATGGAGATGAGTAGTTATATTTTATGGAAGTTTGGAACGGAATAAATAGATCAAATCGAATTGTGAGTTATTTAATTTAATAGACTTTAAATTTTGTCAGCTATTTAAAATTTCTATGCTTGTATGTTGGCACCGAAAGACAATTCAACTGCTTCTAGTTTTGTACCTTATATGGTGAATGCATGTCGATTCTTTTAGTCCAAAACATACAAGTAGCTTGGTGTTATTTTATGACTTGGCAAATCATAGACTTGAAGATTAGATCTTTTTACCTTAGTATTGTTTTTTTTTTTTTTTATTGGGCCTTTATCGATTTTGTCGACGAGTTTGAAAGATTCGTTTGGTTATTTATCATTATCATATCATATTTTTGAAGAGGGCCGTAGTAACAAATTATAAAAATTGAAATAAAGCTTTATCTTAAAATTAAGCTTATCTTAACTTTTAGTTCCGGCAATGTTAGATTGGTGTGGGTCTTGGAAATTCGAAACATTTGTTGACTTCAATTCAATTGTACCTCAAATTTAATTTTTTTTTTGCAAATTTTAATTTTTTGCAAATATTGATTTCCACTACAAGGCACAATGGCAGTTTAAACATTAGTTCCAGAATTTATTGGGTTTCCCAGTGTTGCTTAAACTTTGAACTTAGTTTTTGCAGTTTAAGTTACCCGACAGTTTTCTATCGTTTAAACTGCAGTTCATTTGTATAAAAGCACTTCGCACCGTGACATTTGAAACAAATAGCTGTTATTGACACAGAATAGGCTTTTTCGATAAAAATGTTTTTAACCTACATATATGTATGTATATGTAAATAAAAGAAAGTCGTATTAGTAACACTATTTATAACTCAAGAACGGCTCAACCGATTTGGCTGAAATTTGGCACAGAGAGTTATTTTTTAGAGCTTTATCACATTAGTTTTTTTTTTCACTAAACTAATACAAACGTTAAGTAAATAGAAACAAAAACAAAAATATGAAGTCCCCATAAAACTTTCTCGCAAAAATGAATACCTATTTAATTATATAAGTCTTGGCCACAAATAAAAAGCAATTTTTTTTATTGGTGGTCGTGGTACCTACTTAAGTAAAACAATTTTTTCAAAACAATACAAAAAATCAAATGAGTCATATTGTAGGTTAACATAGTTTATTGTTGCAGTACGCTGCAATAAAAATGTGTCAACTTCTTAACAAAATTGCAATGACAATACAAAAATGGTTAAATTAATATAACGTATGGTTGTTTGAGCATGAATACGAAAAATTAGCAAACATTCGCAAAATAAAAACAGAAGCAGAATCGAAGATTTAATTTGATGGTCAAATATCGAACTGTGTCAGACTCAGAGAGTGGGTTCTCTTTTTTGTATTTGAATTTCTAAGCAAAAAAAAAAAAAAAATATATACTAGAGTACAAGTGCACAAGTGGAGGACACTTCTTTTCTTATTGCCCACACGATCATGTCTAGAGAACCAAGACGATATGTACAACTTACGAAACGTTCATATAGACGACGACCGACGCGACGGACGTATATAAAAGTTGTTCGGTATGACTTGACATGTGTTGTGGATCCATAGAAAGAGTTTTTGCTAACTTCGCGTCTCGACGTTGTTATGAGCAGAGGGAGATGTCAAAAAGAAAGTAGTATTTAGCGAACAGGCAGCTAACTGCTAACCGAAGTTTGCAAAAAAGAACCAATATAGAGTAGAGGCATCACATTGGGTCTTGCACTGAGGGTTGGTTTACATGATGCTTTGCTTTGGTGCCATCAGTGTTGACGGGAAGCCATAGGCTGTAGGCATATCAATAATCTAACGTCCACATATCTGTTTTGATAAGGAAACTGGTACGAAACTGATTTCAAACACTTTGAACGCCAATCCAAAGCTGAAAAATGATAAACATAGATAAGTTAATCAAGCAATGTATGTATGTATGTATATGGTGCACCTGAAGCCGCTTGAGCCAATTTGAAAGGCGACAGGCCTAATGGTTCGGCTGTCCGAGTTTGGCAATTTACTCATGTTTGGATTGGGGCCTATACTGGATGGAAATGAGTTGCGAACGCGTCTGTCTGGTTTAATATCATTTCGATGACGGTAGGAGGCTGCTGGTGCCCCGCGCTGCGCTGCACAGGGTGTGCGTGGTCGCGGGCAATAAGTGATTATTATTATTTATATATCGCTAATGATGGCGCGAGCTCGCGCTCGCAGCTCGCACTCACTTGCGCTATTAATCGTGTTTGAGGGAGCTGCGCGCGTTTGGATGAGTTTCACTTTTGTGCTCGTTTCTTTATATTTTTTGTTGTTTTCTTTTCCTGAATTATTGATGATGTAGATTCTTTAGAGGCTATACTTATTTGATTACATTTTAAAGATCATAGGTTCCTTCTATTTTTGGAGATATAAATACTGGCAGAGGGGTGTAGGCGCATGTTTCAATGGATGCAATGGTTAAATGAAAACTTTTTTTTTTACGTTGTTGCCCTTTATAAAGTTTTTTTTTTAGTCAAATTACGGACCTCAGAAGTCATTAACATTAAATAACATACATATTTCTAATAGTATTGCCTTGAATTAATAAAAATCAATGGCCTTAAAACACGAATTAAGATTAAAACCACTTCGATTTTAGTAATTTAAAATTGTTATTTCCTAACTTGTTTTTTTTTTCCTGTGTCTTGTGAGAGTTATAACGAGACCCTTGCATACATATAGTTTTTTTATTTTATTTTGCAGAATTGAGGGCTTGGTATAGATACATAGATGTAGTATTTAAACGCACGTTAATTAATATGCATAACACACGTTTTAAGATTTGTAAATTTGATGGACATTAGGAAAGTATTTTAAAAGAGAATTACATAATATTTAAAAGGGACAGGTGCGGACGCGGAGACAGACTAAGGCCATGTGCATAATTGGATAGAAATCAACTCTTTGAGAATTTTTTTCAATTTGTGAGAAGTTATAAAATTATGTTCTTTTTAAAAACCATTTGAAATCGTTTGACATTTGATTTGGTGTTAACATTAGGTTGGTTCAGACGACAAAAGTAACTTGAAGGTAAGACAAGTTTCTAGGTTCTATCAACTGTCAGAAAAATGGCTTCTAATTTTGAGTAACTTTCATGGAAAGTTGACTGAAAAGTAAGTCTGGAAAAACTTTCCTTGTCGCGTTGTCAAAACATCAGCTGATTTTTTTATTCAAGTGAATACTAAATTTCATAACTTTGCGACTTACATTATTTATTTTGTAAATGTTTTATTTACATAAATACATAATAATAATAATAGAACTCAATCCAGGTGCGTTTTTATAATTCTTTAAAATAATGTTAATGTTTTTTTTTTAAAATGATTATATTAATGGCTTTTTTTACATGATCATTATAATTAATAAAGTAAAGTTTCATACGATTGAAAAAAAAAGATACATCTGAAAAAAGTAACTGGTTATCCTTACCAAAATTTGTTTGCACAACACCTACCATGTTTTTTTTTACAGTTATTAAAGAAGTCACTTAAGATACATATGTACATATATGTAAGTAAACGAGGTCAAAACTAAGTCTAAAACAGTACGTATAAAGTACAGACCTATTGAACAAATCATGTGATGTATTTATGAAAGGAATTTGCTCTTTCATTGATTTTGTTCGTTTTCAAAAACTTAAAATAAAAATGTTAAACGACAAACTTGATTATTACCTAAATAGTGCGCCTGCAAAGCATTTGATTCTGCATTTGATATCGCTATGTGATTTTAATGACAATTTTTTTTTGTAGGACAGATGTTATAAATTATATGTATATTAGTACTCCAAACGTCGGCAATCCGCGCCGATAGGCTTTCAGCTAATAAACACCCCAAAAAGGAAATATGTAAATACACTCATGTATTATGTAATATAAGATGATAAAGGTGAAATAAATATATGGTAGTAAAACAGAGCATCGATAGAAGAGCATCAAACCGTGTAAATGGCTTAAAATCAGAGGACAATGGATAAAAGAAATAACTCAAGACCAAAAGTATGTACAAATTGATATTTCAAACATTTTAGTAATTTTTGAGTAGAGTATTCTTTGAATTACTCCTTTCATCTCTGGAGTACAAAATTTTAAGATATCATAACGAATTGTGTCAGCAATTTGAACTGAAATAAACATGCATTATTCCTTTAAGACTGCAAGCCAAAAATAAAGACCATTTAAATAGTTTAAAGGGCATTCTATTGCGGATATAAACTGAACAAAAAAAAATTAATTTAAAAAAAACGTGTCTTTTTATAAATTTATCGAACTAATACCTATGTTTTTCTACACCTTTAAGAGAATATTTCAATCCGACAGATCATAAATCAACTGACATGACTATTTTATCTGTCCAGCTACTAACCAAACAAATCAAGTTAACTTAAAGTTGACATTGACAACTCTCCAATTCGAGGCCTTTAAATAGTGACTTGATTAATGTCGTTTTCAATTGGCAATCTGGAATCAGAAAAAAGCATTCTCAAAGCGTTCAATTGGGCAAAAGTGACAGTTCTAATTCTGAAAAAGAAGAGATTTCTCTTCTGGATTTGAAGTCAGAAGTAAAAACAGAATCACTTACACATTCAAAGATTTTACATGTCACACTTGACAAATGTCATATTTTTGAATTAACAAATTGTGCGAACTGTGAAGTGATTGCTTGAAATTAAAACTAAACTATAAAAAAATGGATAATAATATTGACAATATCTTAGCAATTGTTCCTAATTTGTTAGAAACATTGTTGGAGTCGTCTTCCTCATCTTCTTCATCAAGTGATGACGATGCAAGTGATGCAGTTAATTTTCTATTGCAGGAGTTTTCCAAAAAGGCAAGATTGCAAAACTACCAATACAGACACACCAAACTTCAAATTTTTCAGAATTCACAAAAGTGTTCAATTGGGATTCTGCTTCTACTTCTCATTCCGGATTGCCAATTGAAAACGACATAAATGTCACACATGCGTGGAGTCTGGCCATTGCCACACTTTTATGGTGAAGTTAAAATGTTATTGCGTGTATTTGTAGCTGACCCAGAGACAACGGTTCCCGCAATTGAGTATAAACCATTTCAACTTTTAATTGACACTTTTATAAGTTACGTCAGGACAGGAGATAAATATAACAAACAAAAACACTTTGACAACCTGTCACAATTGCAAGAGGCAAATCGCACCCTATAAGAACACCATTTTCCTTAATGACCATAACAGCATCACAGGCACAGGTCTTCAGCTTACGTTTTCAACTCCTCCTTGCTTCTCTTACATACATATGTACATACATATATCTGGCAAATTATCATCTTGCGCGGCAGTGCAAAAACTTTCAATTTCCTCAACAAATTAGAAAACAATATTCTCATGTTTATGTTTCCTTTTTGTTCGTTCTCATTGTTCACGTATACTTGCATCAATACATCGCTGCTCTGCCTTTTTCTTGCACTTCTTTGCCATGGTTTTCAGATAGCAGGCATGTGCTATTTGCGAATGGAATAAAGAATCTCTGAAAACATCATCAACAAACAACGAACAAAAAACACCTCCTGCATCGCATGGATGCAGCCACCATAAACCGATCAGAAGCAAAAGAAGCACCAGGCTGCAGCATCTTCGGCAGTCATCGAAGCGAAGCGCTACCTACATCTTTCAAGACATAACATACAGATGTATTGACCCGATTGTCTAGTGACCCACTCTTCTAAGTTGCAATGAAGTTTTCATTTTCCGCTTTGGAAAGATTTACCTTACAAATAGCAGACGAGTATAGCAATCGAGTATCTAGAAACCGAACCAATGCATCCAGTCAATGGTGTTGCCGGTTGCAATTGCAATAATGACTGTTGAGAGTTCAGTTTTGTGTTTGGGCTGGAAAAGAAAACCTACATTCATATATATATTTGCTAGCTGCTTTAAAATAGCAACACAAGACAGCATCGCAATGACACCGCGGCAGAGGCAGAGGCAGCGGAATGGTGATGGTGGCGATGAACGGCTGCATTAGTTCTTCTCACAATAATATGGCTCTGAGTATGGTGAATTGAATTCTGGGAGTTCTCGTTGGGATGTATATGTACCAACCACGGTATTCCATTTTTTACTTGCAATATACATTATACATAGTTACCTACATATGTATATAAAGTATATATGAAGGGTAGGTACATGTTTTAAAGGTAAATTATGGATTCATAAAAAAAAGTCAGATTGTTAATCTAAGCACAGTTTTCTAAGAAAATAATATTTGACATTTAATAAATAAAATTCTTGTTTTAATTTTGAAAATGTCACTTTTCAATAAACTAACTAAACTATTGCCTTTGACAGTTTGATAAGGTTTCGCATATACAGAAACAGAAGTACAATTAATTACAATTAGTTGAATGGCTTTGATATTTTTTAAACTCTTAACCGAGAAGGCACTGTTCAGCTATGAAGTGTCGTTCTTTAAGGTTGCCAAAACCCCTTAATTGATATTGATTTTTGCAAATCCATAAGAATAAAAGTAAGTATCTACAACTTAACCGTGGATTTAATTTTCTTCTATCACAGAGTATGTCTACGCTGCAGTCGTGCTGCTGGATGCTGAGACTTATCATTGCGTTAGACTTGCAGCAATTTTATTATGTTTGCTGTTTTGTTATTTTCTCAATATTTTCAGTTTCGCTGGTGGACCGCATTAGATGGATGTGCCTAGCTGACTGGAATTACCGGTTATGCGCCTTAAATGTCTCGCTGTCGTTGATATGTACCTCAATAACTTGCTCTTGATAGACTAAATTAAAAGGCAACGCTTATATGTAAGTATTGGTGCTAGTGCTACTACATCATAGGTACACACCTGCGAGCAGGTGCATTTTCTCTGTCAAATGATAATATTTTCGTTGTTACAATTATTTTTATTTTTATTTGTATCCACATGCAATGCAACACTTCAAAGACCATCAGATTTATAGAGTCGCGGTCAAGAAAAGAGAAATAAAAAAATTCCATTCAAACGAGGCAAAATATCACTTAGCGACGAATGAGAAGTTTCATAAAAACTAACCGTACAATAACTCATAAAGCGCTATAAATTTAACACTTTGACACTTCTTTTTCGGGTCTCTCTTAGCTATAAAGCAAGTTTGACCTATTTAAATGACGGAGACGGTACGAACCGTCTATTTGGTTCCATATTTTGTTTAAAGGTTATACATCATGCATTGAGCAAAATGGTGAATCATTCTATAAAGCAGATGGTTTAACGGAAGTTGAATGCCTTAAGAACTGTAGATAAAGCTCGTTATCCCTTGAATTACTTTAAATTGGGATGATGCATGAATATTACGGTTTAAATCTTTGACAATAAATCAAATTGGTATGAATTGTTGCCATGTATGTATGTTTACTCGTATAATATAAAGTTGGTGAACGAACTCTTTTCCTTTTAAGCAATCGTGACTGCCAAAACGTTTTTAAACTAAAAACATAACTAGCTTGAGGTGAAATTAAAATGCAAGGAAATGTATATGCATAATAAATAGTTTTAAGTATAATCCATATTATAAAAAGTCAGTATACTTTTTATAGGTTTTGCTTACAGAGGCAATTTGAAAAAGTTAAGGTGATAAAATGGATCGTGTATAACGTCTTTGAACTGTCAAATCTGCAGAAAAATCTATCACTTAAATTTCTAATCAAAATCAATTTAATTTTAAAATTTTAGATTTTTAGAACGTGTTTCGTTGTGGATTTTGGAATTACTTTTAAAATTCGTTTTTTTGTATCGCTAATGAGTAATGATGATGATGACCCTCTTTTACCCTATCTTATTACTTATTTTAAGCTATTAAATATCGAAAAGAATGCCTCACCTTTACAGTAATATTTGTCTTTACAGATACACATATTTTATGTGATTATAATGAATGACATTTCAATTGAGTTGTCTCTTAAGCATTTTAACACAAGCAAGACAAACGCCTATCATAATAAAATGTATCATTTCAATTCCACTGAATGTTTGCGTACTCCATTATACCTATACGAGCAAGTTTCAGCTCTCATGAAGGCAATTCAATAAATATTTTACTTCCATAATAAGTGTAGATACTTTAAATATACGACTTTAATACATATACAAAAAGAAAGTCTTGAAAACAAAAAACATTTTATTAATTAATTTTATTAAACAAATGTTTATTGAAAAAATATTAAATATAAAATTATCAGTACACTCGATAGCATGGTCGCTCAAACGTTTCATATTGCAAATTCTTAAATAACATATTAATTGCAGATTTTTTTTCTTTTTGTAATGAAGGTATAGTAGGTATAGTAATAAATAAATAGGAAAACAAAGCACTGAATAACAGCAATTTAATGGAAATTTGCAATACGAAATGTTCGAAGATCTTTGTTTTAACTAAAAAATAAAATACATTCATTTATATCGTAATTTAATTTTTAAGCGATCTTCCACCACATATGTATGTATTTATATTATATAAAAAAATAAACATTAAAATGCATATAGGCAAACATAATTTATGTGTAAATAATAATCCTTTTATTAAGGTAACTCTAATCCGGCAAAAGTATTTATTTTCTAAGGTTTTTTTAGTGTTTTTTGTTTCTTTAATATTTGGATCCTAAACCTATATAAATAAATAACATTATAAAATACATAAATAATATGTATGCTTTGTTGTGGACAGCAGCGAGCTAAGACGCAGACAAAAAATTAACATTTGAATCTGAAATTAACCTTGAATAAATAAAATCTAAAACACATTCAATAGGTAGGTACATATTAATAATTTCTTAAAGCATCTCAAGGTGAGAAAAAAAAAACATAGTTTTCTTTAGTGTCATGTATGTAGATATAAGATATGTTATTGCTCAGCCGAGGAGACGGACTTCGCAGAAGCATTTGCATATTTACATATTATAATTAATTTAAATGTCATAAGAGATTTCAGCCAGCATACCATTGGGAAAAATGGTGAAAAACCGGATTCAACAAATCAAACAATGATTCAATCCAGATATTAAGCAATAACCATCGCACAATGCAACGAAAACACAACTCTACAATTGACAACACACAGAGCGAGCTTCCTCAGCTCGAACTCGAATCGAATCGAAATGGTGTTTTGTTTGGTCTTCCCTTTCACTTGCTATGAGTGCTGCCCTCTACGGTGATCCAACAATCCAACAACACCCAACTTAAACAGAAAATAAAAAAACATATTCCCCACAAATATGTAACTAACAAAGCATACGAATTAAATTTAACAACAAAAAAGGAACCTCCACACTAATGCCGGAGAAAAATTACCAACCGTGAGACAGAAATTGGTATATGAACGTAACATAAACAACAAAAAATTAAATAAAAAGAGAATGAATAAATGCGCTGAATAAATAAAATCGATTTGAAAAAGATACAACTCATCATCAGATACATACACACATATGTATATGTATGTATAAACATAAGTAAGTACTAGTATGTTGTATATATAAGTATAAACTAAACGGCATCCACTCCACATTCGCATACAATCTTTGCGATGCGGTCGCGGTGTATATGCAAAAACCGATGAAAGTGAAAGTTTCACTTTTCATCGTTCAGTTCAGAGCCAGACAATGAACCGGTATTGCTGCAGCAGTTCAGTTTTCTTCGTATGTTTTGTGTGTATCTTATTTTTTCTTTTCTTACAACAAAAGTAAAATAAATACTTAAGCTAAGGTTATTTGCTTAATAAGACCCTACATGGATGCTACTGCAGGCCGATAAAAAGAAGATGACGACGAAGGCGGCGACAACGACAACGACGACGATGACGAAGACGTTGCTTGTTTGGGAGCGTCTGAGTGCAACGGCAACGGTAACGACAACGACGACGGCTGCTGGGTACCCCATAGCATGTCTAGGCAATTAAAGAGATGTGGATCTATCCTGGGTGATCCTCCTTCATCGCCTGGGACATGGATAGTATTATTATTGATGTCTGAAGTGGAGAAACAATCAAACATGGATTCGTTGGTGTTGTTGATAATGTTAATGTTATTGGTGGTGGTAGTGGTATTGGTGGCGGGAAACATTAGATTGGGATGATTTAATGAGTTTATTGATAGATTTTCAAAATTGAATATCAATTCATCGCTACTTGGTGGATTGTTGCTGGTGGTACTACTCAGACCACTGTCTGAGAATACGCTACAGCTATCTGACGATGTCGACGATGAAGAACTGCTGCTTCCTGCACTTGCCCCTTTGATGTCGCAAGTTTCCATTAGTTTCCGAGATATTTCATTTATGCTTTCAGTAAGAAGAGATTCAGCTGAAGGACTTAAAAGGAGATCATTTGGAAGTTTTTGAAACTGAAGATAACTGTTGTTGTTGTTGTCATTTCCAAAGAAATTATCAACAATTTGAATTCCGCTCAGGATATCACCATATCCAGAATCGCTAGAGTCACTCAAGCTGCCTGCGTGACTATTGATCTTGATGTTAACTTGACTTGTGCGATTTGAACCGATTACTCCGACATTTTTGATAGTGGCCCTCTCAAATTCAGTGGTGTCGGACGAGTTATCAGAATGCGATCGGCGCAATGGGAATGCCCAGATGCGACTAAGTGGGTCACATTGGCGGCAAAAACAAATGTATCCTGTTGCCGGGTCTTGGGCATCTGTGACGTGGCTTGGTTCTTCATTCTTTAAATTACATCGGCTTTCGGATTCGTTGAAACAGGGCATCTGTAAGGATGGAACCGTAAAATTGTGTTGTTGGTGTTGACCCATGTTCAGCGGATAGTCTCGCTTTGAAACAAATGAATTCGACTCATGATCAATTTTTTTAACAAAATTATTTGTGTTTGGTAAAGGTTTGCGATCTTTTTTCCTCCTTTTTCTTGGCTTTATAATTCTAGGCAGGCACGTCACTGATGCCGAATCGCTTTGAGTGTTTGTTACTCCTCCTCCTGCAACACCCACTACCCCCGATATATTGTTTTCCTTAGTTTTTTGATGAATCGGACCATTAGGCTTATATCCGCAAGGAGAATATCCTTCGGACGAATTTGGATTCAAAGGTCTCAACTGACGATTGCAATATAAACGATTCCGATTATACGATCCCGAAAGAAGTAGAGGGGCTCCTTGAGTGTGCATTGCCAGGCGTGTTATTGGATTTAAGTCATAATCGTTTGAATGCAGATCTCTGTTCGAGTTATACATTTGAAGTGTATTACAAGCCATTGATTGTGGTAGGTGTCTGTGTCCCGCAGAAGCTGGCTTTCTTTGACGGCGGTTTGAAGAAGCGGCCGTCGATATTAGGGGTATCCCTGCCCAACCACTCGTATTGTGTTGGTTAAAACATGGGAGCATTGCATAGTTTTGATGGTGAGGTGGTGGCTGTTGCTGTTTCTGCTGCTGCTGATGATGATGAGGGTGGAAGGACAAATTATTTTGCTGTTGGTGATGGAGTTGCTGCTGCTGTTGCTGCGATTGGCTTTGATGATGAAAATTGTAAAAATAATTATGTGGCCTACATCCTGATGATGATCCCGGTTGCGGTACAACTCGCCCCGATACATTCGATTTCATAATACCGTCGTTAAAACAGTTAGGAGCATTCCTTTAGTTTGTCACACGTATGTATGACTTTTTACCAATCAGTCGCTTAGTTAAAAAAAAAATAGAGTACTGCCGGAATAAAAAATAAAGTTAATTTTAAAAAAGTCTTCTGTTCATCAATTATTTTCATTCACCGCTCTACCGACACCGATGCATAGACGACAAACATGCATTAAAGTTTCGCAACATTACCCAAACGGAATGAACAGACAACGAAGGACGGCCACACACAATTCCTCTGCTAGCGAGTGCACACAAATATTTCACTTCAAGTAGTCTTCTTATTTGGACAAGACCTCTTGCGCGCAATGTAGCACTTAATATCTCTCATTTGCCACTTTTCCAACCGACACACAACACAACATTCAAGGAAGAATAAACCAAATTCAAAACAATTGTGTTACGAAATGCTATGTGACACACTAAAAAGCGAAAGAAGTAAAATCACAAACAAAACAACAATAGCCTCACGACGAAAGACAAGACTCGAGACGACTTAAAGAGTGTTCAATGATACACAAGACAAGTCCACCGACCGATCGCTGTCAACGTAAGTGGCTAACTAAAAAAAGACTCGACGGCAACATCAAGCCAAGCTGCGATTTTGATGGTAAAACACCAAGACCTGGCTGAAAACAGAGTGCAGAGCCGAGGCTGAGAGAAATCTCGATCGTGAGCAACAAAATCAAATTCAAGAGGAAAAAATAAGAAGGGGAATATAAAATACGTTCCACAAACATTAGTACTTGCGGTTGGTTTTAAGACGAGAGGTCTCATTTACTTTGAAGCATGTGGTGGATGGAAGTATAGATACGCTGGAAAGTTACAATTTATAGCCTGGTGCCATTGTTTACCTGGTCGTTTATCCAATCCAAACCAATTGAAATTTTAAGATTTTTTTCATGAACAGAATACAAATTTTTTAATTAACAAAATTATTTCTCAGGAAATATGTAAATCGCTGTGATTCAGTGACTGACTATCAATTTATTGTCATGTTTCATTTGAAGACTTACACTCCTTTTCAACGGAATAGATTCACGCCTTTCTAATTTCCAAATACTATTTATTTCAAGTATGATGTGCAAAGGTAAAGGTAGAAATGGTAATTTTGTCGACCACTGTAAAACATCGACCATTTTCTGAGAAAACTTTTATTTTATACTAGCTGTTGCCCGCGACTTCGTCCGCCTCAATTTCAGTTATTATTATAGCAATTAAAATTAAGTTTTAAAAATAATATATTTTAAAGTACTTCTGCGTAAAGAATATTATAATTTTATTTTATTTAGCAGAAGAAACTGATTTTCTCCGTAAACCGATCTTGACACCGGGACGGAAGCCCTTAAAGATGAATAATTTTCCCCGTTGTTGCAACATTTTCCACTGATTCTTCGCTCCTATTGGTCACAGCGTGATGTTTTACTCGTATAGCCTAATTCTAATGCCTTCCTTGACAAATGGACTATCCAACAAAAACAGAATTTTTCAATTCGAACCAGTAGTTTCTGAGATTAGCGCGTTCAAACAAACAAACAAATAGATGATGTTCATACATAAGTACACAATTATTAAAGTGTTCATTGTTAGACAAATTATAAATATTGAAATGGGTATCGAACTACTACCATAATATTGTGTCAAAAGTAGTGCAAGCACGTCAGCATTTAAAAGATTCATAAAACTTTTCCTATAACTCTACAAATAACAACAAAACAACAACAACTTTAAGTTCTATTTTTTTTCGGAATTCAATGGACTTAATTCCAATAAATTGATTACCATTAAATTATAAGTTCACTTAACAGTTTAAAAAACAAGGGATATAGTTTATGGAAAAATAAAACAGTGTACCTATTGTGTTGGAATGAAGTGCATGTATTTATTTATACGTAGGTAAGGTGTTTATATTTTCTACCCTAACAAAAGTTGTAATAATGTCCATTGATGACATATTGATGGCTCACAAATTTATAATAATTCCGATCATTGATAACTACAATAACAACTTGCGAAATAAAAACACAGAAAATTTATTATTTACTAGTATCGACAAGTGTCGAAATTCGACACCTTTCGACTTTTAATTTCAAACACATTTGATAGAAAATATTCAAGATAAAAACATTTTTTTGAAATTGTATAGTGTTCGCTAGTGCAAAAACCAAAATGATCCACAGAGTGTTAATCCGTGTCAAAAGTATATTCTGCACATCTCTACAATTGTGGCTTTTTAGCCATATCAAATTTATCGAAATCTTTCAAATAATTTTTGAGAAAATGGTACAAAATTTTCATAAGTCTATTTATATATGTAGATTATGACCGATACTTTTTTCAAATTTATAAGAATAATCGACTAACTAAAGCTATTTATAGTGAAATAATAAAAAAAAAAGCCAAAAAATTCCAAATAACAAAACACGATCCTAAAAAATTGTAAATGTGAAGAAGAAAAATTAACAATGGTCTAGCAATGAGCTAAAAAAGAGCTAATAAAAGACAAATAAACATTTTAGTCGTCATTGGTCTGATACTGACTAACAATGACTGTTCTAACAACTTTATCAAATAGCAATTCTATATGATTTTTGAACTATAAATATTTCGGTTTTGAATTTCGATTCAAAATATTATTAAACTTTACAAATTGTACATATTTCTTTGCTTCACTCGGTTAATTTAGGCACAACATTTATGAGATGTTTTACTTAAAAGATAATATAAATGTATGTACATACATATGTATCGTATGTGCACGTAAATATCAATTTTTTTCTAAAATCAAAATTTACTCGTAATACCTATATGTATGTACATATATCACACTTCTTTCATCATCATTGTTTCTTTGTTTTGTCGTCGCTTCTTATACATCCAACCTACTCATTGCTAATTTTCCACTTGATGAATATCGGTTACAAGGTATAATGATCTAGGTTTGGTTCTTAATCAGGGCTTGACTATTAAATAAAATACACTGCCAGTGCGTTCTTCTTAAGACATAAGAAAATACGAGTATGTAGTTATCTGCCTCTTAATAGTTTATTCTTGCAATGGCAACCAAAATTCAGAATGCATCTACATTCACTACAACTTCAATGATTATTTTAAAGATAACAACAAAATCACACCACCATGCTACTGACGCCACTACATTCACATAACGCCGCGATTCCACCATCGCGCTCCCACATTGACAAACGATTGCCATATGTCAGTGCACCTTTCTTTTTATATTTTCATGGAGCAGGGAAAATCGGCCAACGGGAACCATGCACTATGGTAGCACAGCAGTTAACGTTCAACGACTATCATAATATGAACTCCAATTCAATTGCTGCTGATGATTGCAAGAAGAGGAAACTTTCTCTTTTCTTTTCTTCAAGTCACCCCCGAAGAGGTGTATAATATAACCACAATCCACATCCATACCATCTATACCAAGCCACCCAGCCGACCAACCAACCGACCGAAGACGTCGTCGTCGTCATCGTAGTCGTAGTCGTCGATTTCGTTTTCATTTTCATTTGCAAATCTTTTGGATGCGAAAGATATCTCTTTTGATCGGTGGTTTTGTTAATAGGGGGAACTCAACGGATCAGCGCAGCAGCAACACTTGAGATATTCACGGTCAAATGCGTCCAACGAGTCAAACCGACATAAACATCAAAATCAAATGAAAGTGTTTCGCATTACCACCAAACAACAAATTTAAGTGAGATGCTAAGCTTTTTCTGATTCGTTTTCCCACATCTACATCTACAGACACTTTAAACTGGTTGATTGTGGGGTTGCTCATTGTTGGTGAAAGGAGAGGCGTTAAATCAAATTACTTTCGATTTCTATTCTATGCCTACATTTAAGTGTGGTTTCTTTTGTCTTCTGATGCGTATTGCAGTTATAAGGAATAATTGTATACCTTCTTTACTATACTATACAATGTTGAATTGTTAGTTGAATATGATGAAATCTTTTCTTTGACATTCAGGAAGAGCTACGCTACGCGGATGATTGAATGAGTTTCGAAATGTTATGACACTTTATAGCCAACAGACAGTCTCTTTAAGTCTTTATAACTTTTACTATGGTAATTAGATTACGAAACCGATTATAGGTAGTCGTCGTCGTATAGACAACATGTTTCAGAGCCAAAACTTACATTGTTGCTTTTTTGTTGTTTGTTTTTAATTTTGAGTGGAGAGTGAGCCAAATTAAAGAGATTTTTTTTTGTTTTTAAGTGACATCATAAAACATTACATGAATAATAAGTAAAATTGAGTAAGTAAATAAATCTATTTGCAAAATACATCCGGAAATAATATAATTGGTCATTGTTGACCTTTTAATATGTGTACAAAAGCCATTCATCATTTATTTAATAAAATTTCCATTAATTAAATTAATTAAAGACTAATGTAAAAATATCGAAAATCGACTCTCCTGAAAATTAGCAAATATTGAATTACAAACGACGAAATTTAAGTTATAATGTATTTAATTTCACTTTACTATCTTCACAAATAAGGAATATTATTATTTTTGAATTCTGCTTGTGTTTTTATAAATTTAAAAATATCACAAAGAATAGACAATGTCGATTTTTTGAACCAATACGTATTAATTGTAATTTTTTAGTAATTTTAATTTTTTAATTTTATCATTGTAACCTTCGTTAGTTTAATTGTAGATTTAGAGATCTCCAATTGATGTTAAATAAATAAATTGCTACACTCGTATATAGCCAAAAAAGTGTCTTTAAAGTAAAAACTAATAAGCCTTTCGCTTGTCGAAATGTTCTAAAAATTCAATATCTTTCTAAAAATAAATTTCTTCGATTTCGTTATACAAAAAAACAGCTTATGTACATACAGTCGACGTGACTTATAACGACCGTCAAGGGACCAGGCAAAACTGGTCGCTATAGCCGGCGGTCGTTATATCCGACGCAACGTTGCACTAGTACAAACTGTATGAAAACCAAACAAGTGATGGAAAAGTGGTCGTTTAAAGCGGCGTCGTTATAGGCGGCGTCTACTGTACATACATAGTATATAATTTCAAATGTATCATGTATCAATTGATTACAGGCAATCAATTACTTTTTGTTCAGAGGTACATGAAGTATTTGTTGCTGGATTTTATAAAACTATTGAAAATAATTTTTAATTGTTCAATAAAATACTATGGTCACTGTGTGTTACGTTTGAAAAAAAAATGATTTCTTCATTTCATAGCCTCAAGAATAGCAAAATTAAAAAAAGGTTTATTAGAACTTTAAAATAGTTGTGTGTCGCGAAATAGGGTCTTGGAGAAAAAATCACCATTTTAGTGTTGCATACATTTTTTTTACATTTAAGCATACATTGAACAAAAAAAAATAATTAGAACAATGTACATATTCAAACTAAATTCAGATATGTATTGTATATAATCTTCCTTTTAAAAGTCAATGGGTTTAAATCTAAAAATGATCTTTAACTCTTTGGGCAGACAATAAGTTAGTTTTGTTTTTATTGTTCGTTACTTTAGTCTCATCGAGGGTTGGTATAAATATTATTTTTATAAATCTAAAAAACAACAGAAATATTCATGAAAACATTGTAATATTAACTCGGCATAATATAAAGAAATAATTTTGTTTTAAAGTTAGGGAGGAGATTATGTGAATTTTTATACAACCAGAACCAGATTTATCTTTGAGTTGGATAAATGTTGACGTGAAATTTGTTTTACATACAATTTATTGAAAGTTAATACTTTTTTCCAAGAAAGAATACTATTTTCGATGTTTTAAATTAACTGCATTCTTGTCCCCATATTTATTTACTTTAATTTTGTTCATTAAACTTTTTAGTCTTGTTTGGATCGCAAAGCCTTTTTAGCTTCTGTAACAAAGCAATGATTTTGTTTAATCGTTTATTGATTTGAGCACACTCGGCACTTAACTAAGTGTCTGCTCTAAAAACTAAAACATTCCAATAGTGGCCTAGCTGCTATTTAGTAGAAATTAAGTTTATTACGACAAATGAATTTGTATCTACTAACCAATATTTCTGTATCATTTTTTTTTTTTTTACTTAGACCAAAAACCAAAATATTAAAAGGTTGGGTGCAATAGCAGCATATCTAGCAGTTACTGAAAGTAATGAAAAAGATGACAGGCCACTATTGCTTTTCTCATATGCTTATACTGCAATTACTACCAGCCCAGTGACATCTCAAATGTGTAGTTTTTTGGTGAGGACCCGATTCACTATGATTATTAGGTTAACTTGATTAATGGAACTTGAACGAAAATTTTTTTCGAAAACAACATTGAAATTGTATTTCGAAGAGCTACAATTCATGAACTCAAAATCTCAAATCGGATTCAAAATTCAAACCAGTAACAAAATAAAAATTAGAAATACATTTTTTAGCTAATAACAGAGATAGAAACTTCAAATTTGTTTGTTTCTTATTTTCTATTGAGAAATTAAAAATGTTTTTTTATATTTTGCGAAAGTAGCTTATGTTAAATAACCTGTTTTGTTTTTTTACACCTTGTGCAATTTTACATATAGCCTTAAACCAGGAAAACCCATTATATGTTCTTGTTGTAGATTTTTTCTGATTAAGTTTGTATGAATAATTCTCAAAACAATTATCCTTTTTTAACAAATATGAAAGTAGATATAGATTCAATGTTCAATGAAAGTAATGCTTCAATGTTTCAAATTTTTAATGATTAGTACTTGCGTTTGTGTATTACATTAAGAAATAGTTCGCTAAGGTTTGCTCTCCTTGGTAAAAGCCACTTCTATGTGTCTTTCAAATCAATGTTAAAAGAAAAAAATATTTAAAAAATTGCAAATAAATCAATTTCATTATGGCAATTAATTTTATTTCAATAAATATCTGTCACACACATTATATTAAATGAAATCAAGTTGGGTGAAAAAGATTTTATAGGAACTTATAGATCCATTTAAACAATTATTCTAAATCATAACAATAATTCATAAAATTAAACTAAAGCAAGTAAGTAGAAAATTTAAACAGTTAAGTCTACATTTGAGCGTAACTTCATTGCTTTCTCAATGTTTTTCACATAATAATTTCAATAATTAAAATTTTCGAATTTTCCAGAGAATTCCTACTTCATCAATCTTTCGGTTCGATTAATTCGATAGGAATTCGCTGCTTGCTTACAAGCCCTATATGTGAACGATCACATATGCGATGTTACAACACATTTTTTAAACCGTTATGCTATACAAAACGCATTTCAAAGATGGAGTATAATTCTCATATCTCGACAGGTGCCTCTCAAACGCAATTGAACCTATTTTGCGGTTTACAAAAGAGAGCTTTCGAAATGATAGCAAATAGAGACATTAACATTATTGAGTCGTTTACGTCTTTGGATCGTTATTTTCAACACCAATGCTCTAGTGTCTAGTAAAATAGCCAATTGCTATTGCCTCTCTTAAAAAATAAAACCATCATCAGTATACCCTCGAGTCTAACAATCAGATGCAGAGATTTCATATCTAGCCGTACAACCCAAATGTGGAATAAATTGCCCAATTCAATTTTCCCACTACATTATAATGTTTGTAAATTCAAAACTTATGTTAATCGTTGCTCCTATCAAGTCCTCTCCTATTTTTCTAAACTTTCTGTATCCAAAATCCCTTGAGCGTGTTGATTAAAAAAAATATGAGACTTATTATCTACTTTTTTAATGCGCATTTTGTCTTTTTGAAAAGGTTTTTTTTTTGTTGATAGTCTATTTTATCTAACTTTATTGAATGTGATAGATATGCGATTAATACTATGACTCTAATAGAATATTGCCGATCGGTGATTTTTTTCAAATTTCAGAAACATCGAGATATACTTATGTATATAATATGCAATCTAACATAATTTGAACACAACTTACATGAAAGATTATCCAGCATGTACGTGAGCAGTTTTTGTGTACCATTAGGCTCGTTATATATCGATAAAAATTCCTTCTGTAATGGATTACCTAGAAGGCCTAAGACATGTAGATGGAAACATTTTCCTATTTCATAGGGAAGGACACGTAGACAATTGTGATTGAGAAGAAGTTCCCTACAAAAAAAAAATAAAAAAATAAATAATGGGTCAATACATTTTCAGTAAATAGTCTTTACGAAAGAAATACCTCAATTGGATAAGTTCTCCAAGTTCAGCAGGTAAACTTCGCAGTTTGTTGCTAGACACATCCAAGGTGCGTAGATTAACTAATAATCCTATGTCTGAAGGCAACCGCATTAAATGATTATCGTTTAAGTAGAGAGCAGTTAAATGTTCGAAATGCCATAATGTTGGACTTATATTGCGTACATATCCTGGAAATTACACAAAATTAACTAAGTTGATAGTATTTAAGTAGAAAGGTACAAACCTGTTATCTCGATCCCAGTCCAGCAAGTTTTTTTTCCTGAAGCTGCCTCTTCTGGCGACATAATAATTTGCTGTCGTCTATTGCTGCTTTCATATTTGTCTTTGCTACGAGACATTTTGTAACAGTTTCCTGAATTAAAATTAAAAACTTTTTAAAAATCTTTTTCTCTCAAACTTCGTTGTAGGTACAGAAAAATCTAAGTTTAGTAAATGAAAACATAAAGAAAAATATATTGCATGAATTTCAACAACTTTCTAGGCAAAATTATTTTCTTAATGTTTTCCCAATAAATTTATTTAGAGGTTTTTTTATTCAAACAACAAAACAAATATTTAAAAAATATAACCTTTCATAATAACCGGTTGTTGGTAAGCGTGTCTGCAAAATATTAATATATAGATTAGTGAAAGAAAAAATAAAAACAAAAAATAAAAATTCAACAAGCATTTCGTATTATTTAAAAATAATAGAAACAACAACTGCAAAAACGACATTAAAATCGAAATTGTAAGTCAATATCACTATCACTACACACATAAAAATGAAAAATCTATGTAAAAGCCAAACTTAAATTCAAAGACATAAATCGTTAAAATGTAATGTGTTTTTAGTTGAGTATGTAAAGTTGGGTTTTGTTTTTTATCATGTTTTTTTTTTTTTGGCAATCGTTTAATTGGAAATATATATATAAGGAAATAAATCTATAAAGCAACAAAGCTAATAAATATGAGTGAAATTTAGAGCCAGCATATCTGAGTTTACCAGTATGTGTTCGTTTATTATGTTTTGGAATCGGAATGGTTGTACATTTTAAGGGTTATTCAGTAAGAAGACAGAAACTGGAAAAAAACATTTTTGGAATTGTAATTGACCCTCGTCAATTGTTCAGAGACGAAAGCAGATATTTATTTTTTAGGTAACTGTTACTTGTTTGTTTGTCTCTTACTCTACTAAAATTACAATCTAGCATTATTTTTCGATAAGAGATATGTGCATTCTGAAAATCACTTTATTTGTCTTCATTCATCTTTTTCAAATATCACATATCAAAGTACCCCAGAGTATCTGGAATAAGAAATCCTTTTTTTATGGAATTTGTGTGTATTCTACTTTTTCCTTGCATTCCTCGCCATAACAGCTTCTGTCCCAATTTACCGTTCGTAATTGTTATAAAATGTAAGGTTCCGCTATATTTTTCATAACACGCACATGTTACTCAGAAATGGTTCGGAGTTGCAAGTCACGAGGCCAGGGTTGTGCGAAAGGTTCCGCCACCATAATAAGTCAATAGTTTAACTGGAATCAGGGACTACAATTTACCCATTTATAACTAAATTAGTTTGCTCGTCAATTTCCGTATATAACGGAAAAACTTTGCAACTTTGTTTCTTGTGCTAAGTAAACTCAACTCTTTGAACAGTTATAAAAGCAATATTATAGTAATAAAAGTTACTAACATAGTTTAAATTGTTCTATTAATGCTCATTTAGGGATTAAGGTCATTTTATAAAAGGAAAAGGAAAGTAAAATATTCTCTCAGGTGCAATCTCTAACATAATTAACCATTTTTTTTTAAAGAAAATAAGTTAGAAAAATTAAAATGGCATCAAGAAAGTTCTAACATATCGTCTCAATTCTTTCGGAACTTATGCGTTTTATATGGAAGCATCACACTTCGATGACAGTCCTTTATGATTGAACGATGTACTTGCATGGGTTCCAAATAGAACTGTCAAAAACACAACATCAGAATTTAGTATTAAATTGTTCATAAGCGTATTTGAGGAGCATTATACACAATTCTGTAAGTCACCTATTGTCGATTACTCTCTTCTGTGACTTCAGGCTGAATAACAATTAAAGACAAAAGTATGACCCTGAAGCCACATAGAAGCCAGGATTCGTAAGTACATATGTAAATTGTCCATAAAAGTTTTCACTTTAAAACATCCAATAGAACTGATTTTCAAGTTTTAATAGCTCGCTAGTGAGTATGGTTATCTAATGTTGATATTTTGTCTTAGAATGGTTAATAAGGGATCTAAAAACTACAGTAGGTTAATTTCTATTTTTTTAAGTTTCTTGAGCTACTGAATGATTATAGTGTCTGAATATCGGTTGTTTATAGGCTTATTTACACATACATATGTATGTATGTAGGTAGGCAGGTAGCACCTCTCTCAAGTATACATCCAATCCGGCCAGAATAGCCTTGAGATAGATTCCTAATTAACTATAAAACATCTCTAAGACAATTACTGAAGGCAGGAATAGTTGATGTTTCTAAATTGCCCACCCAAAAATTTCTACTAAAATTCAAAACCTCGTTTATTTCTTTATGAGATGAGGAATTAAAATCTTGAAAGGCTCGAAACAAGAAGTAAGTACAACGTCTGAGCTAATTGAGGATAGGTATATTCAAAGAAAATCCTACTTCAATAATTATTAAAACTAGAATACACAATCCTTATTATCAATAATAAATGAAAGCAACAAAACAAATTTGAGTCGGAGTATCAAAAATAAGAGTAGGTTCAACTGTAAAAAGTGGTTTAAGGTGGTGTAGATTTCACATCCCGATTCCTGACTGCCGCGCTCCCCTAGGCAAAATTAAGTTAACTAAAATCTTTAAAAAAAAATAAAATAAAAAAAAAGCAAATGAACCAAAACACGCGGGAGAAACAACAACAAAAATTGTTATATGTTACTGGGAGTCAATGCAAGTAGAAGGGTAGGTAGGTATACCTAGTAAAAAGAATTTTATACGGCAAAAGGAAAACAAAGACAATTTTTATTTTTTTTTATTTTGCAAACCTTCATCTACTTTTACCAAACAGAAAAATAACTTTTAATATTCTTTTCCTTTGTGTTTGCTGTCTGATTAAATTACAAGAACAACGAACAACACGATCTCAGGCCAAGAAAGCCAAGATTTCTTTGACGATTTTTAGACGGAGAGTTCGCCAAATACACTCGACTGATTGTTTGCAATAAAATAATAATAAATATATAGCTATAATTTTTTATATTCCATCGACGAACAACGGACGAGAACGATTCTGTCTTCGAAATTTCTATTTGGCGTTAAACATTTTCTTTCAGAGCAAAAGGGGGAAATTTATTAATTTATAGCCAGCATACAGTACCTAGACATTAACTATAGTTTTCTGTTTTACCACTCCGTTGGAACAAATTAAATTTTTATCTATATTTTATAGAATTTCTTTTTATTTTCACAAAAGAAAGTCGTTATTTTTTGTTCTTGCACTTTGTTGGGAATCGAATATATTTTTTATTCTTTCTCCTCCGTTTTTTTAACCACAATTTTTTCCTATTCTTTTGTCACTGAATAAATTTTGGGAATTCTCACCACCGACCGTCAAGATGTAAGGTGTAGGTGAGGTGGCGACGACGACGACGGAGATTTTTGATTTTTTTTATTCGTTTCTTGGAAATTTTTTTTGTAATAATTTAAATTAGGAAATAAAAGAATGTACTGATTAAAATGAAAATAAAAATAAAAAACAAAAAAGCTTTGTTGCGTTCTTTTTGTTTTGGCGTTAATTTTCCATTTAGAATATATGACACAACATAGCGAGAAAAGCGAGCGAGCACAGCAAGAATTTCAATTCACCACGAAAGGTATACACTGCTTTCGAGAAAAGAAAAACAAATTTTATTTTGGTGCTAGTTGTTCTTTCTTTTTCAAAGCCAATTAAGTTTTATAAATCACTGTGGTTGTCGGAGTTTTCACAAATATTGTTTCTTTTGGTTTGATTTTTTAATGTTAATAGTTTATAAAAATCAAAATCAATTTTAATGGCACGAATTACGAAGTTGACGCTGTGGATACATCTCGCGTCGCGTATTTTATTTTTTATGGCATCGGTTGTTCGGTTCGGTGTTGGGTTTGGGTCGATCTGTGAGTGTGTGAGTGGTTTGTTCGTTTTTGGTGTGGTAGAATTCGGTTCAGCTGTCAAAAAAAGATACCATTTGATGTATAGAAAACGGCAATTTTGTTTTGTTGTTCAATTGGCAACGTTCAGACAGGAATGTAGAATTGGCGAAGAGTGTATTCAAAGTCGGATGGGTTATTCAGGTTGCACTTAAATGATTAGGGGGTTTCACACTATCAAATGTGTATGGCAAATTTGCTTGATGATAATTTAATGGCTTGAAGCGTACACATTCGTCAAACATGATTTCTCTTTAGATTCGAATTTTATTCAGTGTGGAAGTACTAGTAGTAGATGAACCAGAAGAAAATCGAAGCAAGAAATAAAAGAAAAAAGATATGGACATAAGATTGGCTAAAGAAACACCCAAAATATTCTTCTTTCAATTTGTTGACATTTATTTTAATTTTATTCTTGTTATACTTCCGTATTCCGCACTTATCGAAAACTCATTAAAAATGAAATATCCTCCTGGTTTGACAATCATGTGTTGACATTTACCCAGTTACAGTTTACAAGAAGAATTGAATCAGGATTTAACGCCGTATATACCTGGATCGGATCGAAATAGGATTACTCGATCCGATCCCACACAACGAGGTGAATCGAATCCAAAATTTGTCTGTAAACCTGAATCAGGGAATTGTGGGAGTGAAGTTATTGGTGTGTGAGGTTTTGCTTGTGTGTTAAGCCCCTTTTAGACGATCAGTTTTCAGTTCAGTTATCCTATCAGTTTAACTGTCACTTCAGTTAAAATGAAACTCAGTTCGGTGTTCAGTTCATCAGTTTAATTGACACTGCACTAAGAACTGGATGGGAATTCCATCAGTTTCAGTTAATCGTTTCAGTTTTTGTGTTTAGATATAAGTTTAACTGAAAGCCTAACTGATAGCTCAAAAACTGATCGTCTAAAAGGGGCTTTTTATTTTTTCTCTCTTGTTTGTTTGCAAAACAGCAAAAGAGTTTATTTTGGTGCTTTATTGTTATCGAAATGTTGTTGTAAGCATTAAAAGGCTCTACTTTAGATTACAGACCACCAAATTTTTACCCCAAAATATTTTTATATCATAGATAATCACTTAATATCACTTGATTTCACAATTTTAGGGTGAGGAAATAAGTTTAAACTGTTTTAATTAATTATTAAAGTTTCTGATTTTCATACAAAACTCACCATTTCTATTTTTTTTAACAGCTGTGTGCATGTGTTTTCTTTTTCAGTGTTGACAGACAATGGATATTTTAGGGATGTTTTTGTTATTTTCAAAGAATTTTCTGATTTCAGATGGGAAATTGTTGTTTACTTTTGGGAAATTTATTGATCCCGATTTCTCGAGTTTGTTTTTGGTACGAAGCTATGATATTTGTACTTTTTTTCTACTTCGAGGTTGAAAACAACAACAACAATGCGAGAAGTTGTTATTTCTCTTAATATTTTGTTAAAAACTAAAAAAACTGTTGACATTGGCGCCTGCCTACCCTAAGCGGAGCAACGGAGTTGCGTGAGAGGGTGTGGACCCCAAAAAAGGGAGTTAAAATCCTGAGAACCCGCGTAGCGGGCCAGGCAAGGTACTGTTTATTCAAAAAACTGTTGACATTGGCGCCTGCCTACCCTAAGCGGAGCAACGGAGTTGCGTGAGAGGGTGTGGACCCCAAAAAAGGGAGTTAAAATCCTGAGAACCCGCGTAGCGGGCCAGGCAAGGTACTGTTTATTCAAAAAACTGTTGACATTGGCGCCTGCCAGGCGACTTAACATACGAAACTGCTTATTTATGTCGTTTTCAATTGGCAATCTGGAATCAGAAAAAAGCATTCTCAAAGCGTTCAATTGGGCAAAAGTGACTGTTCTAATTCTGAAAAAGAAGAGATTTCTCTTCTGGATTTGAAGTCAGAAGCAAAAACAGAATCACTTACACATTCAAAGATTTTAATTGTCACGCTTGACAAATGTCATATTTTTGAATTAACGAATTGTGCGAACTGTGAAGTGATTGCTTGAAATTAAAATTAAACTATAAAAAAATGGATAATAATATTGACAATATCTTAGCAATTGTTCCTAATTTGTTAGAAACATTGTTGGAGTCGTCTTCCTCATCTTCTTCGTCAAGTGATGACGATGCAAGTGATGCAGTTAATTTTCTATTGCAGGAGTTTTCCAAAAAGCCAAGATTGCAAAACTACCAATACAGTCACACCAAACTTCAAATTTTTCAGAATTCACAAAAAGTGTTCAATTGGGATTCTGCTTCTACTTCTCATTCCGGATTGCCAATTGAAAACGACATTAAAAAAAAACGGTTAAACAGTACTGGCAGTCAAGAAAACTGACCTTGAAATAAACATGTATATATAGTATATATATATATATATTGTTACACTATTTTTGCCCCTTTGGTAAGGAGATTATTTTAAATTTTAAACCCGGGAATATATTATATTCAACGATAAGCAATTTAAGCTATCCTGCGTAAGAAAATTGAAACCACGAATGCTAATTGTTTGACAGTTATTATCACACGAATATTACCAAAGAGAATACAAAAAAAAGTGTAGAGAGTGTAGTTCGTTAAAAGAAACTACCACCACGGCTGCTCAGCTGGGGAAGGGTTCGATGGAAGAGTTCACGATAAGATGCGATTAAATGATTTTGATCGAATAAATGAAATGAATTGTTTTATTACAAGTACAGTGGGATACTTGTAATAAAAAGTGGGCGCCAGGAATTTTAATTAGGCTAAATTAGCAAAATTCCAAATCTAATTTAATTGTTTAGTTGAAATTTTAGAAATATAAATGAAATAAAACAAGTGTTTTAGTATGCCCCAATGGGGTTTTAAAATCAATTTTATTTGGGAAACCGTGGGTAAACCCTGGATTAAAACCCAAAATTTTTTTAACAAAAGAATTTACAAAGGGGTTTAGAAGGACTTGCGGGTGACCGCTAGTCGAAACAAAGGAAACTGGGCCGTTAACAAACGGAATGACCGCGTCCCTAGTTTAATTATGGATTAATATCACGAATTAAAATAAAATTATATTGACAAAGAAAATTCTACAGATTACCGAAATCAATTCACACAATAGAAAAAGACAAGTAACAAAGAAATCTATATATATATGTTTGGACAAGAAGGTCCGAATCAAGTACTTATCTTTTTTTTTTTTTTTTTTGGTCCTGCCTCAATCTCTCTATATCCCAACGTATCCTGTTTCTTATTACTCCTTTTTTTTTGTTGTTCACTCCTCGATCCTCCTCTGATTTAATTTAATTTCCTCGAATTCTTATCTATCACCTTCACCTTTTTCTCAATTTTATTTTCTCCTTTAAACTTTTCTCACTCGTAAAAAAAAAATCGTCCGTCTACTTGGTTGGTTCTCCAAAGAGTGCCCTTCCAAGCTTTTCTTAACTCCTAATCCTCCCTCGACCATTCCAATCACTCACACATTCACACATTCAGCCATTCGTTTTCGTGATCATCGGTTACGGATTGTCGGCTTCCTGGAAAGCTACGTGCTCTCCTCGAAAACCACCGTTGTTGAATCTCAACGAAACTCACTCACTCTCACAAACATGAATTCAACAAGTTCTTGGATGTCTTTCCAAAACTTGTCGAATCTTAATGGTCGAGTTCAGGCCCCTACCAATAAAACTTCAGAGAAAAATTAAAAGAATTTAAAATTGAGAAAAGGTTTCTTCTATGCATTTTCTCAGTTAATTACGATATTCCCGACCGAATCGAAGAGTGAAACAAAATTCAATCATATAAACTTTCAGAGAGAGAAAGAGGAAGGCATATTCCCACAATTAAAGTAAATCCCCGGAATTGATTTCGGTCGATCTTTATATGCAATTTACCAGCATTATTAAATCAAAATTAAAAGTTAAGAACATGAAACAGAGTTTTAGTTAACGGCCCATTACATTGAAAATTGAAATATTGTCAGAAGCAATAACTCCTTATGGGAGGTGAATAAACGTCTTTTGCATCGCTCAGCAACGTAAGTTTTCTGTACGTCTCTTTCCTGCATGTGACTGCCCGTCGACATGCTACATAGAATTTTAGACTTTGGAACCGCCCGTTCCATTCGATCTTCATAACTTTGAACACCTATGATTTTGTTGCATTTGCAAAGTATTGGCTAAGTACACCATTGGTTGATGGAACCCTGGTTGCCCTCAACTTCGCAAATACTTTGCATCAGCAACGAAATTGGGAGTGGAGAAGTCGAGTATTGAAGGGCTAGTCATTGTTGCGGTAAAATTTACCGTAACAAATCCCACCCTTACCTCCCAAGAAATGTGTTTGCTTTCCAGAAAGTAAACCATTTCTTAAGGTAAACTCTGGGAAAGGTTATTAATTAGGAAGGTAAACGACACAACAAAGGACATTTTCCATCATTTCTCTTTTCTATTTTGGTATTCAAACTAAGCAAATTACGAATCGAGCGAACAAAAAAGCTAATAAACAAAGTTCGGGTCTTGCGAAAGATTATACTAGATCATCATTAAAATATGGTTTAAGATCTTTAACATTCCACGTTCCGCGATCTTTCCCGTTTTCATCGATAAGTACGTACGTCCAGGGTGACATACGCTTTTTGATCCGAAAGGGACCAACAAATTTCGGTGCTAATTTTGCAGCATAATAGTCCGCTGCACTTGATAGGACAAAATTCCTACGCCATACCATATCGCCAGGTTGATATTGTATATCTCGTCTACGAAGATTATAAGTCTGAGCTGACTTCTTCGTTGCTACCCTAATTTTGTTTGCTATGTCCTCCTGAAGCTTCTTAAATTGAGCACCTACATCAATTGCTTGCTGATCCCTATCGTTATCGCTACCTCTATACCCTGTATCACGACCATTAGTGACCATATTCCTACCAAAGTTAGCGTAGTAAGGTGACATTTCTAAAACCTCGTGTTGTGAAGTTCGGATCGCACAGGCTACCTTTGCTAACTGCGAATCCCAACTTCTATGATTTTCAGATACATATGCACGAAGAGTTGTTTTAATTATTTGATTAATACGCTCCGCTGGATTTGCCTGCGGATGGTAGTGTGCTGTAAACCTAATTTGTGACCCGTACGCTTCGCAAAGCGCTTTCAGTTCCCTACTGCGGAACTGGGGACCGTTGTCACTGACGATCCACTTCGGAACACCAAACAGTAAAAATACGTTGTCTTCCAATTCTTTACAAACTGTCTTAGCAGTTGCTGAACGAAGTGCAAATAAAAGAGGAAATTTGGTAAAGTAATCGACAACTGTCAGAATGTATATAAAACCTTTGGAAGATTTTGGAAGTGGACCAACCAAGTCCACACAAATCATCTCCCATGGTTTGGAAGTCCCTACCCTTTCTGTCATAAGACCAGCTGGTTTATCGTTCACAGGCTTCACTTGTTGGCATGTTTTACAGTTCCTAACATACTTTGTAATATCACCCCTCATTTTGGGCCAATAATATTTTTCAGAAATCCTAGCAAATGTTTTTCGAACACCCATGTGTCCTGCTATTGGACTATCATGGCATTCACCTAAAATTCCTAACCTATCTTTTTTTCCTATGACTAACTTCCATTCTTCCCTATCTTCATGAACTACTAAATGGTTACTTTTAACATATTTAAAAAGTCGCCCATCCTCTACTCTCCAGGATGGGTAAGCTAACGGGTTCTTTTCTACAACTGACATCATTTTGATCACCCAAGGGTCAGATTCCGCTTCCGAAATTCCAGCTACTATTGGAACTCCCCGCGATAGCATGTCAGGAACTACATGTTCTTTACCCTTCCTGTGGATAATCTTGAAGTCAAATTGTTGAAGTCTAATGGCCCATCGAGCCAATCTTCCCTGCGGATCTTTCAGATTACTTAGCCATATTAAAGAGTAATGATCGGTTACGACCGTAAATCGAACACCTTCCACGTATGGGCGCAACTTTTCAATAGCCCATAGTACGGCCAAGCATTCTTTCTCAGTAGTTGAATAGTTTCGTTCACTTCTATTTAGGGACCTGCTTATATAGCATACTGCTTTTTCCCCCTCCTCAAAATTTTGAGATAATACGGCCCCGATTCCATAATCCGACGCGTCTGTTTGAACCACAAACGGTCGAGAAAAATCTGGACATGTCAGAATCGGTGCCGTAACCAAACATTCCTTGGCTCTCCTGAAACTGTCCTCACATTCTTGGGTCCAAATAAACTTTTTACTTTTCTTTAAAAGATCAGTAAGGGGCCTAACCAAAATAGCAAAATTCGGTACAAATCTCCTGTACCAAGAAATAGTCCCTACAAAGCTTCTAACTTCCTTGACATTTTTAGGGGCAGGTATTTCTAACATGCTTCTAACTTTATCCGGATCGACGTGAAGTCCATTCTTATCAACTACATACCCTAAAAATTTCAGAGAAGGCCTGCAAAAATTACATTTTTCCCTACCTACTTTAAGACCTGCTTCTCTCAATCTCTTAAAAACCTCTTTAAGAATCTCGAGATGTTTCGTGAATAATGACGATGTCATCAAGGTACACGAAGACGAATGGTTCTAGGTCAGGACCCAAAACATCGTCGATAAACCTTTGCCACGTAGCCGGTGAGTTATGTAGACCAAACGGCATCCTCCGAAATTGGTACAATCCTCGACCCGGAACGGTAAAAGCCGTGTACTTTTTCGACTCTTCTTCCATTGGTATTTGCCAATAGGCGGATTTGATATCTAAAGAGGACAAATATTTCGCGTTGCGAAGTTTGTCTAAAATTGCCGTAATAAACGGAAGCGGGTAGGCATCCCTATCTGTGACCTCATTAAGTTTTCTATAGTCAACGCAGAACCGGAATTTGCCATCTTTTTTCTTTACTAACAAAATGGGAGAAGCCCACGGGCTTTTTGATTTTTCTATCACTCCTGACTCTAGCATTTCTTGAAGCTCTGTATCTATATGTTTCTGAATGGCTGGTGAGACCGGATAATATCTTTGCTTAATTGGTTCTGCGGACGTTCTAATCTTATGCTCTACTAAACTGGTACACCCTAAGCCCTCACTCATAGTTTCGAATAATTCGCACAGAACTAATTCTAGGTCTTCCTTTTCTTTTTCATCTAAATCGGAAATTTCTCTGATATTGCCTACTTCTGAAATAGCTGCTAATCTCTCCTGATCAGAAAAGTTCCACACCCCTGAACTCAGATCCGGGACTATGCCCGAGAGTGCCCAGAAATCTGCACCCAAGATCAATCGGTGTGGAAGTTTTGGAATTATTAAGCATTCCAAAAGAATTGCTTTACTTTCAATTTCGATTGGAAGAGATACACTTCCTGTAACCTCTACTCCTGCCCCATCTGCTAAAGCAACGGACCCAATATTTGAATTTGCTATTTGAAGACCTAACTCTTTTAGAATCCTACACCCATCCCCTCCTATTATTGTGCGTGAAGCACCAGAATCTAAAAGCCCTAAGAACCTAACTCCATAAATGTTGACATCTAGATATGGTCTGGTGTCCCTGTCATTTGCCGCTAATGTGAAGCTTAAGTGTTCCTGATTTACCAACTGATCGCCAGCAGGCGACCTATCTAAACCCTTCGGACCTCTCGTCCTGCCGACCCGAGAGTCCGGTTCCCATTTCCCGAACAACGACGACAGTTGTTACGAGAAACTCCTACCGTACCACATCCAAAACAACGCCTAGGAGCTGAACAAGAATTAGCAAAGTGACCTTCCTGACTACAATTGAAACATTTCATAATTCGACGAGGTGGGGGTGGATTTGCAACAACAGGAGCAGTAGCCACTGCAACCCTTGGCTGAGCCGTCGAACTCGGACGATATCCACACTCTGGTTCTAAAAGATTCTTCCCCCTAGACGGCGGTGTGAAGGTATCCACATTTACTTTCAAAGTATCCATTTCTCTTCCAAGCACCGCAAGTTCTTTTACTGAACTCGGTCTAGCAAAAGCAATCTGTTTTTGGAAAAATGGATCGACGTTCTTTTTAAGAATTGTGAGTTTCCTTCCCTCAGATAAGGGTTCTGATAATCTCCTAAACAACGTCCTCATAACACTTAGGTAACTTCCAAAAGATTCATCCTTACCTTGCGTCCTACGATTGATCTCTTCTAATAGAAGGTCATCGTAGTTAGCAGGTAAGAACTCGGCCTTAAGTTCCTTAACGAATTCCTGCCAATTACCAATATCTTCTCTAACAGTTCTGAACCACATGAGTGCCCTACCCGATAAAAGTTCTGCTGTTGATTTAAAAAGATGACTATCAGAAACATTGTTTGCTACACGTAATTCTTCAACCCGTTCTAAGAAGGAATTAACTGACGAGTTATCTGACTCACCAGTGAACTTGACACCCCATTTTCCTAAACGCTCAAAACATCTCTCCTGAAGTACTACTCGCTCTACACCACGGTCTGGCATCCTAACATCTATAGAGTTCGCCCTATTTAAATTAGGTTGGGGTTCCGAAAAAGTTTGGCTAACTGGCGGAGCTACTTGCTTAGAACCCATTGGTTGTTGCGATGGTAATTCTAATTGTAGTTGGCTATTAGTTGTTGCTTTTTTGGTTCGTTCGTCCTCTTCTTCCATATCGCTATTTTCCGGTTCGCCGTTTAAATCACCTAATAACATCAAAACCTCGTTTTTGAGAGCACTAATCTCATCTTCCTGTTCTTCCGTCTTGAATGGAGTTCTACCTAATCTCCCTATACTCCATTCAATCTTCGTGTTAATCTTAATGTATTCTGATGACTTAGGATCCTGCGGTGGATCCTTAAGCAGTATTTTGATTTCTGCGATTTTTCCTTTAATAGCATCACGATCTTCCTCAAAACTAAACGGATAAATCCTACTATGCTCCAATGAATCTTGCTTAACCAATAATCTGGTCGATCGCAAGGCTTTTCTCATTACCTCTACAGTGTCGACCTTCAAACCCCTAATTCTCATCTCATAAGCTAACTCATCTTGGGATAATCTTCCTATATTCATTTTGAAAGTATTGTTTTTTTTTTTTTTATTTAAATTTAAGATAAAATTACTGATTTCTTTCTATATAAAAAAGTTAAATGTATGTATTAATGAAACGTTAATATACGTAAGTAAGAGCACGTTGTCAACCCTTAATCAATAGAGAAAATAACTGGATAGAACCTCACTAAAATGTCAACAAAATATTTTTTTGTTTAATATAGTTAAGCTTTTATAACCACACACAAAATTATTTTTAATTTTTTTTTTTTTTTTTTTTTTTTTTTTTAATCTTGGAAACGATTTTAAAACTATGAAATTTATAAAATTATTCTATCTCTACTATTAATCATAGAAAGAACCTAAAACGCTATACTAAATTAAAAAAAAATATCAACCCGATATTTTTTTTTTAACCCAATACAGGACCTTTATATTTACCTATTTGAAACTCCAATGTAAACAAACGGGAAGATTACAATAAAAAAAAATCAACCACTTTGCCTAATATATGTCGCAATAAAAGTGAGTAAATATATAATATATACGTATAGTAAAAATGCAAATGATAAATAAAAACAATAAAAAAACGAATTCTCACCAATCCAAAAATATAATGCACAATAGGTATTAATTAAAAGCCTTATTTGTTCCTCTAGTTGATATGTAGGTATTATCATGTAAGTTTGTTGTTGTTTCACTTGAAGGAAAAGGAAAAAAAAATCAAGCCTTTCTCCTTAGAAAATACAAATAACTGGACAGCGCTTCTTTTTATAATTTTCCACACAACACCTAGGGAATACAAAAAAAAGAAAGTAAATTGAACACAATAAAAATGATATAAAACAACACTCTGAACAACCACTTCCCTAAAACCAACACAGAAAACACTTCCAAATGGATTTTTTTTTTCTTCCATGCAAAAGCCCCACGTTGGGCGCCAATTTGTTACACTATTTTTGCCCCTTTGGTAAGGAGATTATTTTAAATTTTAAACCCGGGAATATATTATATTCAACGATAAGCAATTTAAGCTATCCTGCGTAAGAAAATTGAAACCACGAATGCTAATTGTTTGACAGTTATTATCACACGAATATTACCAAAGAGAATACAAAAAAAAGTGTAGAGAGTGTAGTTCGTTAAAAGAAACTACCACCACGGCTGCTCAGCTGGGGAAGGGTTCGATGGAAGAGTTCACGATAAGATGCGATTAAATGATTTTGATCGAATAAATGAAATGAATTGTTTTATTACAAGTACAGTGGGATACTTGTAATAAAAAGTGGGCGCCAGGAATTTTAATTAGGCTAAATTAGCAAAATTCCAAATCTAATTTAATTGTTTAGTTGAAATTTTAGAAATATAAATGAAATAAAACAAGTGTTTTAGTATGCCCCAATGGGGTTTTAAAATCAATTTTATTTGGGAAACCGTGGGTAAACCCTGGATTAAAACCCAAAATTTTTTTAACAAAAGAATTTACAAAGGGGTTTAGAAGGACTTGCGGGTGACCGCTAGTCGAAACAAAGGAAACTGGGCCGTTAACAAACGGAATGACCGCGTCCCTAGTTTAATTATGGATTAATATCACGAATTAAAATAAAATTATATTGACAAAGAAAATTCTACAGATTACCGAAATCAATTCACACAATAGAAAAAGACAAGTAACAAAGAAATCTATATATATATGTTTGGACAAGAAGGTCCGAATCAAGTACTTATCTTTTTTTTTTTTTTTTTTGGTCCTGCCTCAATCTCTCTATATCCCAACGTATCCTGTTTCTTATTACTCCTTTTTTTTTGTTGTTCACTCCTCGATCCTCCTCTGATTTAATTTAATTTCCTCGAATTCTTATCTATCACCTTCACCTTTTTCTCAATTTTATTTTCTCCTTTAAACTTTTCTCACTCGTAAAAAAAAAATCGTCCGTCTACTTGGTTGGTTCTCCAAAGAGTGCCCTTCCAAGCTTTTCTTAACTCCTAATCCTCCCTCGACCATTCCAATCACTCACACATTCACACATTCAGCCATTCGTTTTCGTGATCATCGGTTACGGATTGTCGGCTTCCTGGAAAGCTACGTGCTCTCCTCGAAAACCACCGTTGTTGAATCTCAACGAAACTCACTCACTCTCACAAACATGAATTCAACAAGTTCTTGGATGTCTTTCCAAAACTTGTCGAATCTTAATGGTCGAGTTCAGGCCCCTACCAATAAAACTTCAGAGAAAAATTAAAAGAATTTAAAATTGAGAAAAGGTTTCTTCTGAGCATTTTCTCAGTTAATTACGATATTCCCGACCGAATCGAAGAGTGAAACAAAATTCAATCATATAAACTTTCAGAGAGAGAAAGAGGAAGGCATATTCCCACAATTAAAGTAAATCCCCGGAATTGATTTCGGTCGATCTTTATATGCAATTTACCAGCATTATTAAATCAAAATTAAAAGTTAAGAACATGAAACAGAGTTTTAGTTAACGGCCCATTACATTGAAAATTGAAATATTGTCAGAAGCAATAACTCCTTATGGGAGGTGAATAAACGTCTTTTGCATCGCTCAGCAACGTAAGTTTTCTGTACGTCTCTTTCCTGCATGTGACTGCCCGTCGACATGCTACATAGAATTTTAGACTTTGGAACCGCCCGTTCCATTCGATCTTCATAACTTTGAACACCTATGATTTTGTTGCATTTGCAAAGTATTGGCTAAGTACACCATTGGTTTATGGAACCCTGGTTGCCCTCAACTTCGCAAATACTTTGCATCAGCAACGAAAGTGGAGTGGAGAAGTCGAGTATTGAAGGGCTAGTCATTGTTGCGGTAAAATTTACCGTAACAATATATATATGTACATATATATATGTATACATCAATAATACATATGTATATATATATATACACATTTTTTGACACAGTATGTGCAATAATAATGCTATTATTCAATATAAAATTTAAAAAAATACCGATTACCGATACCATTAAATTTTTTTTTTTTTCAAAAGGGGGTGGTCTGTATTCCTTCTTGATCATTTTCTGTATAATATTCTGTTGTTCGTTTTTATAAACAGAGACTAGTTTCACATTGTAGAGCGATCTTAGCATCAGGTCTTAACCTATAGCAGCAGCGTTTAATTCACTGCTGGGTATCTAAAGCAGCAACATTTCCCTCAGCAAACAACATTTAATGGATATTTTTTGGAAATGTCAATTAGAAAGCATATAATATTGACATAACCGGAAACTATTCCTAAATGTAAGAACAACTAAACGGTTAGGCTCACACCGTTTCTTCATCCGTGTTCTCCTCATGTTTGAAAAGCACTCTTTTTATTTCTCTATAATCTAACGTCTAAATATTTTAATGAGTTCAGTACTCCTAAATACTAATAAAGAAAATTGAACTTATCAACATGCGGAATGGAAGCGATCTCAAACTACGCTTTAAAAAGGAAATAAGTATTTCTTCGATCTCATTGCAAAATGGAGTACTCAGACCTGCAATCTGCAAATAAACGGTCTGCATGAATGGATGAACCGATTATTGCAATTTTTTAACCAAAAACATCGCAAAAAGCAACATATTAAGACAATTTTAATAAATATTCTTAAGTTTTTATTTCTCCGCGAGTTTTGTAAAGAAATAAATATTTTATATATATTATACACACATGATATATAAAAAATTTCTTAGTCTAAATTTATCTTAAATAAGGGTTTCGCTCAAAAGCAAATGCATAAATATTACAGAAGTGTTCATATAAACAACAAAACAAAAATTTATAAAAAAAAACAGATATGGAAAAATAGTAGTTGTAGGTTGTCATTGTGCTAAACATTAATGCTTAAAATAATTTCTCATAATATGCTTTAAAGAATATTCTGTTGAAATATTTTCTTTTTATATAAATATATAAAAAAAAACTTAGCAAATAAATCTTTAATACTTTGTACCGAACAAATCTAATCAAATAAAGGAAAAACGATATTAAAATCTAAGGAATAAGATTTTAAAGTGTGATGATTTTCACGGATGAGAAATAACCTACAGAATTTAAAAGCTTAAATCACATATATTTTCTATCGATATCCGCTAAACAGGAAAACTACTGAATGCGCTGAACAAACAAGTGTCCTCAGCATCGATTTAAATCTATTTGTATGTATGAAGTTTTACTTTTACTTAAACTCTTATTGGAACAAATAATAATAGGAAATAAATAAAAATAGGGTTAGTTTTCTTGATTGCCTCTAATGACATTTTAAGTATAGGAAGATGTGCGCATCATAATCTAAATCAGACCTGAAAGTAGTCGTCTACATCGCCATTTTCGCTGGCAGTAGCGCTTTCGCCAGTACTAAGAAGCTTAGAATCACTATTTGAATTCTTTCCATCACTGCTAGACGGTGTGCTGAGTGGCATGTCAGAACTGACTGTAGCGGTATTTGTTGATTCTGTATGTAACCTCTCGTAAGGGTTCTCCAAGTCTAGATAACGCACTGATTCATAATTTGGATCTGAATCACTACCTGTTAACGATTCATAATTGTTCGATGGCAATAATTGATGACTGCTGCTGCTGAGTGTAGTTGAGGGTGTGTCGCTACTGGTTTTAATTATCAGCACTTGATCCGCACTACTTTGGCTTGTTGAAGGAGAATTTAAGGGCTTTTCAAACGAGTTTGGTGGAAGAGGCGGGGGTGGTGGCGGCTGCGATAATTTTGAGTACAATTCCGAGTTTTTTTCATATTTATTGTTGTTATTGTTGAAACTACAACTTATTGTAATGCTTTCTTTAAATTTCTGCGCTTCGGCTATGCTCGCATAGTCATGTAATTTAGCACTGTCATCAGTTTTTGGTTCTCCAATGCGACTATAGCCGGGAATATCTTCGTCGATGGTATTTCTCTCCTTAACCTTGCTGTAGCCATCAATCATGTCATCGAAATCGATTCTTGGCTTCTCCATTACCTTCGCATATCCATCGTCTGAGCCTGTAGTGCAGTACTTAGTAGGATGAAGAACCTCGTAGTTTGGATCATAATCAGAGGTGGTTTTTCTTTGGGATTGATTTTCGCTCTTCTTTACTAGTGTCTCATATCCAGGATCGCTATTATTTGCTGAAGATTGATCCGGTAAGCTTTCATACCCTGCTTCGTTGTTCAATTTCATCACTGCATCAATTGAAGAGTCGTTGGTAAAATTTTTAATGAGAGGCACAGGCAGACGTGGTGGAGATAGGCCTTTAAAAGATAAATCCAATTACTATAAAAATCTATTTTTTATATGATGATAATGGGAAGGAAAAAACAAATAATCAACAAACTAAAAGAATGAAACGGTCATGACTAAACAAACAGCACAAAAACACTTGGGTATGTACATGTTTTTCAGTTTTGCAAAGCTTTTACGATTCATTTGGTCCAATGAATGTTTAGTTACCTTCAGCAAAGTTCGTTTAATATGATAGTTGAAATTTTCTAAGTCGTGCAGATCGAGAAGATGTTGAGGAGAAACGGGAAAAAGCGCAGCCAGTTACTTTTCACATGAAAAATTAAACGCATTTTTAATTTCCCAAATTCATATGTACATGCGACAATTTAGATGTTTCAAAAACTAAAGCAGAAAAAACACCCAAATAAAAACTTTTTTACTTATCCATATACTACAATTAACAGCATGACGTTAAATTGATAAATTTAACATACTTATTAAGTTAAGTTGATTATATGAACTGAATCGCTAAAGGTTAACTTTTTCAACAGTTTTTGATTTCGATTACGCGTAAAGTTTTTGAAATATATATTTAAACATTTTGCTACCGAAATGCTTCAAGTTGTTTTTCAGAAATATTAATTCAGACAAATTAGTAACGGAAGCAATTCATAAATAAAAGTTGTATGTACTTTATTAACTGCTCTATAGCTAGTGCAACATTCAAGTGAATAAAACGATCAAACTCACTTTATATGCAAAAGTATATATCACTGCTGACATTTTTTTTGCTGGTCTCTTTTTCACCAGCAATTAATATGTTGTTGTTTGCCGAAGTAAACTTTGCTACGCTAGCTATGCAGCAGTAAATTAAACACAAAAAATTTAAGTTGAGTTTCAAAACATAATTAAATCTATTGTTTGTGATTTTATTTTAATGTGAAATAAACTGAAAAATACTAAGGACTTAAGCTGTTTCAGGCTTTGAAAACTTTGTGTTTTTAATTGTCAGTTCATTGATTGTTTTAAAACTTCTCAATTTTAAAAGATGAATGTACATACATATACACAAACTCTTTTTGTTTAAATAGTGAGCTACTACAATTTTTTAAAATTAAAAGAAATACAACGACGATGATACTTAAACGATGATGATTTTTCACTCCAAACAAAAAATACAAAATAATACAACACGAAAAATAATCAAACTTTTGGCTTACTTGCTTAGAAATCATTTGGAATAACGTATAGCTAGCATTTGGATTGACAATACTTAAGATTCACGCATTCTGTCAGTTCAGTGCATATTTTTGTGATTTAGAATTTTATTGGCTAATAGTTACCCCGTTCCACGAGACGTTCGCTTTGTAGCATCTGTGCGTAGCAATCCGATTTGCGATTTTCTATTGTACTTGATTTCTCTTTAATCTTGTCAGCTGGAATAGTTTCGTAACCATCGTCCTTGGTACAGTAGCTGTTACTTC
This sequence comes from Scaeva pyrastri, assembly GCA_905146935.1. NCBI lineage: Eukaryota > Metazoa > Arthropoda > Insecta > Diptera > Syrphidae > Scaeva > Scaeva pyrastri. The sequence goes on from LR989927.1 coordinate 134,702,883, forward strand.
GTTGCCGTCTTATACCTTTTGCAAAAAAAAAAGAAAAGAATTGGTGATATAGTACTACTGCCCCAAGATCTTACTGAAAATCTTACTTGATGTTGGTGGTTCGTGCATAACATTTATCACATAGTCCTTAAAATTTACATTTTCGTTGGTAGTTTTAGTCATTTCCTGTGTGGAAGCATTGTTTTCTAAGTGCTTACGGCCAAGAACAGGAGAGTTATTTTGCGAAGAAGAATTTTGTGAGAATTTGTTTTTCTTCATAACCTAATACAAGAAGATAGATAATTTAGGTCTGATAGTCTATTGATAAGCGAAATGGTTGTATTCACTTACTTTAGCATACATTCCTTCAATGTCCTTATCTTTGGACGGACTAAAGTTTTTCTTTTTAATGGGAGAATCGTCGGCGCTACTCCCATCCTGTGGGAGTATACATTCGATCACAGATGCGACTGAGTTCCTACCTGAGGCTAAGGAACATGTTGATGTGAGATTTGAGTTGCTACTTAGGAATTGTTGATTCTTGGGAGTAGGTGGAAGTGGAGAGTTTGCTTGGCGTTTCTCCGGTTTTGGCGAACCTAAATTTCCCATTGAACTATTATTAGATGAGGAGGAAGCCTGTCTCGAGTGCATTTGAGCTCGTAAACTATCTACTGGAGGAGGAATTGGAGTGCAATCGGGCTTTATGTTAGTTCTTATACTACTACTTGCACTATCGGCACTGTCTTGCATTCGCAATGTAGACGAGCTGGTTGTATTGATTTCAACTGCCACTACAATTGGATTTGATGGCTGAATTTGAGCATACGTTTCTGATCCACTGGTGTAAATTTCGGCAGCTACAGCACGATTATTTGGATCTTCAATTGCAGCATACGTTTCATCTAAAATAGAGGGAAAAACTGTTGATTTCAAGAACCTAGATAATTCAATCGAATGTTTTAAACCTGAATCATCAGACACAGTTGCATAGTGAGAATCATTTCCTTCCTTAATCAAGCGGTTGTGACGAACTTTCGATTGTGCTAATATATTTGCCAATGGCTCTCGAACACTTATACTGGTATAACCTTCTGAAAAACGTATTGCGTTAAGTTTCTTTTACGAAGGCAATATATTTTAATTTGTAATCAAATTACTTGACGAATCTTGTGAGTCACCGCTAAAATACGGCTGCTGAACAATCGGCGGTGTCATATATGGAAGATCTTGACTTGCCGACACCATTCCTGCAATTGCGGATGCGGCCGCTATCATTTCTTGCTGAGGATCTGCCGAACCCACTAAAAGACTTTGATTTGACCCGCGATGAGACTCTGAGTTTTCGTTCGATATAACACCAACGGTTTCAAACGTTAGTTGACTACTACTTCCGGCGACTGCAGAGCTTGTACTGGGAGCATTAAGTTGAGCGTAGGGGTGCTCCATATTACGAACCTACTCAGATCGGAAAAAAAGTTAAATAAACTTAAAAATTGTCTTAATATAAAATAAACAGAAAGCTGAAAGCTTTTTCAAAGTTTTTCTTTAACCAAATAATTAAACTCCAGAAAATAACAACAAGTAAAGTCGATTGAAAAATTTAAAATATCGCGTGAAAACATTACGATTTTTTTAGATGTTTAGTGCCAAACTTTAAAAAAAAACTTTACCTTAGCATAATCGTGCGGGGAGTTTTTGACTCTAGAGTATGGTGAACTGAAATCATCTGCTTGACTTATCGAACTGTGTTGCGATACACTAGTCTGTTTCTTTAAACTTGGATTAGCTATAAAATCAAAAAAAAAGTAAATTTTAAATATCTCAAATTTATCATTAAATCATCGCACGGCTCTTGTCCTGAGGTTTGCCAGCTAGTTTATCAGCTACTGTTTCGTAAAGTTCTGATCCATTATCAACAGTATCGTTAATTGGAATATCTGGCAGACTTCGATGAGGTGCACTGCTAGCTCTATAAAAAAAAATAAACTAGTATTAAACAAGTTATTATTGCACCGACTGTAAAATGAAACCTCTTTTCGGAATCTCCATTCGATATTGTTGATAGATTTAAATCATTTTGTGATGTTGCTTTATCGACATTGTTGATTATTATATGGTCGTCAGGATTCTTAAGCTTAACCATTCCTTCCATTCCCATAAATTCATTTCTGAAAGTGCAAAAAAAAAAAAAAACAAATATTATTAATCATATTACTTTTTCTTATTCTGTTCCATGATAACTATATGTAAACATAGGGAAGGTAATTGTAAATCTCTCATAAAACATTAGACAAGGGAAACACACATCTTTACCAATGACAGAGACGTTAGAGGCGTATTTTATGTATAACCCAAGCAGTCAATCAGTCTATAATGAGGTTTTTGTCTCTTATTGAACCAATTTATCATATTGAGAAATATGATTATGATTACGAATACTCCAGATAAGCTTATGTTTCTTTAAAAAACATCATAACTATAGATGCTGATTATTATTTCGTAACTTTATTTATATTGTATATGATAGAATAGAAAATACAAATGTGTTATACCTATTGAGTTATATCACTAAGTGTGGAGTTCGGACTTCCATGCATTCAAAGTCGATAGGTTTATGATTGCTTCAGTTTGTGAAAATGCATACACGTTAAATGAAAGTTTAATATAAACAAATAAAATACCACGAATTCTTCTAACAGGTAGGTCAGGTTCTTATTTGTAGACCATGTTCTCAGTTCCTGAATTCCATGAAGTCTATTCTTTCCCGATTTCGATTCGATTTAACAGAATAAAAAGCGGTGGAGGATTATGGCTTCTGATTTAGATGTAGAGCTCATCTGCCAAAAGTCAAAACATAAAGCTCTTCTGTTCGAAACGCTAAATGATTGTGCTGACAAGCCTACACCACAACAAGATTGACCATGATAAAAAAACGTTCCTTGTTGTTTTCCTCCATAGTTTGATTTAGAATAGCTTATTCTTATAGTACGTATAAATTATTCACCTTCCCACTTTTTATTTTCCTTAAAAAAAAAACATGAAATCTTACAAACTTTTTCCCACTTTAAGATTCCTGTCATAATGATAATTGAATTAAATAAAGTTTTGAACGTTAAAAATAAACTATTTTCTTATTGCAACTCTGCATTCTGCAGAAAGATTTGTGGGTCAGTTGCGTCCGCGTTAGTGTGTATTCTATGACCATACTACCTACTTTCTCCATAATTGATACGGTAGATAGATCTTCATAAACGACAAAACTGTTTTCTTCAATTTCTTCGATGGAGTTACTAACTCAAGAAAAAAAACGCAATATAAGGATAAAGAACTTACTTGGGAATCTTTTTCTTGCAACAAAGACAAGCTGCCAGCATCATAATAAATGTTAAAGTTACATTTATTGTCATAAAAGCTATGTAAAACGTTGAGTAATCCATTTCCATGTATAATTAGTTGGTAATTAAATTGTCTGCCATATCACGTTGCATTTATATTTTTCTTTTCTCTATTTCATGTTTTTTTTCAGTTCGAAAGTAGTCTTTATCATGTCCCGTTATTTGGCAGGTGAGTGTTTTTGTTAATTATAATTGACGTTGGTAGATTAAATATTGTTTATTTATGATTTAAAACCCAAAAATATAAATAAATATCACTTGCTTGCACTCGAATTGATAAATTTCAATTCAAGGCACACCTTTCATACAAATTTGACACAGCATGTCATAACTTTTGATTTGTCGCATCGATATCGTAAAAAGAGATCGTAAACAATGCCATTAAGATGGGACACGTTCATAAAGACGTAAATTTGAAATACATAATAGCTAAATCACAATATCGCGTCAGGTCGGTCGGGCGTTGATGAGGGTTTTGATCGAATTTACGTTTTTTTAATTTCAAAAAGCGCGACCCTAGTATTTCTAACAAGAAATTTGATTTCAAACCTCAAGCGTTCACTGACATTTCACACAATAAATAACACTATTCACAAAATAAACAAACAAATTTTGAGCCAGAAATCTCGACAACTAAAAATAAACGCATTTGAGGTCGGCACTTTTAATTTATTTTATTTTATTTTATTTAAAAGAAGAAAAAAATATTTCAATTTTTTTTAAATAAACAACAAATTAGTTCCAGATTATTTGAAATAAATTTAATGAAGCTTTAATATATTAGAGTTAATCTAACCGCATATTAAAATGTTTTAATTTTTCATGGTCAATATATAAGACATTAATTTTGCATATGATATAAAGTGACTTTGTTTGTTGCCAATTTAAAAATAAAGTACTTAACATTCATTAATGTGTGTATTAATATACAGTGAATAATGAAAAAAAAAGTTTTACAGTCGATTTTCTTGTGTTAATTTGGGTTTGCAAACATGAAGTACTCTCGGTTCTAATATCAATTTATTGAGACCTATTCGGCGAGATCTTTTATTCTGCTATTCTTTTCTCCTGTTATGAATTCTCATAAACAAAATTAGTTGTCAAGAAATCTTTTATTGAATGTTAATTTTGTTATTCAGCATAAAAAATCGACTATGAAATTGAAATCTGCTATTAAATCTAGAATTCGAAAATGTGAAAAAAATCTTTTACAATGGTAGTTTGTAAAATATTCATTCATACATGAGATTTTATATCACATTTTCGAATTCACTTATCGGTAATACGGTAATCTATTAAACTCATATTTCAAATAGCACATCTGACTGAATGCAATCAACATTACGAAAGCAATTCAACTTTAAAATATATATTTTTAGGAATCCAAAAATAGCAACACATTATAAACAAAGAAAGTTCTAAAACACTTTTAGAAAGTCTTTAGTTTGTTGTGGTACTCGGAGGTTAAAATGCCGATAAAACTTGAAATTTCTTCAGCCGAAAAGCACGAAGGAGATGCTGTTTGCATAGCATATTGCAATAATCACGTTTTTAGCGGCGGTGCTGATGGGAAAATAAAAGTAAGTACCAAAGTAGTATAATTTAAAGTTTATAAGATCTACTTGAAATATTTTTTCAATATTAAAGATATGGGATAGTAGCTTGAAGTTGATAAAGACTCTTGACATGCATGAGTCATACATATATTCGATTGCTTTTAATAAGAGTGGAAAACTGTACTCAAGCAGTTGCGATGGATCTGTTAAGTATGTAAACGATCCTGTCAATAACGACCAAATTGAGGAACTTGTTCGGTGTGATGACTCTATAAATTCTATGTACTGTGATGGTGATCTTCTGTATACTGGCGATGAAAAAGGTGTCGTAACTAAATGGGAAAATGATAAAATGCTCTTTAAATACAATATTGTTGAAGAAGTGAAATCTCTAGCTGTAGAAGGTTCCTTAATATATACGGCAAGAGATCTTGATGTAGTTGTTTCGGATGCGATGCCTGGAAAATCTGGAAAGTACTCTACCAAAGCTGTTTTTCCTGGTCGTGCTCCTTTGACCCTTTTGGGAAAAATGGTTGAAAATAAGAGGTCTTTTATAGCTTTCACTGATCGACTAGGAACAGGATTGGTTCTAGCCAAAAATTTGCCAGGAGAAAAGTTTTCAATTATTTGGGAGTTGAATGTGAGTATAAAAGAATATAAATTTTCGCAGTAGGGCTGAAATGTTATTTTTAGGAATGCCATGAAATGATCATAAATTCAATTTGTGGAAACGAAAAATATCTTTTTTCGGCTGGATATGATGGAAAGATGAAGTGCTGGAGTGACATTGAAAGTGCAAATCCAACTCTTTTTGGTGAAGCCGATGCGAAGAACTGCATTAATTCAACATGCCTTGGAGGCGATGGTGCTCTTTATGCTGCCTGTTCCAGTGGTGCCATTCATAAAGCCATTTTTTCCTAATTTTTAACATGATAATTTTTAATTAAAGAAAAAAAATTAATATGACCTTAGTACGTAATTATTGCCGAAATAATTTAAATGAATATATTAATATTTGCAGTAAGAATTTTTTTTTAATTCATAATGATATAATAACTGTTCGGCAGCTGGCTGGATTAACACTATTGTTTGTATTTTTAGCAACAATGATGTGTACGTGATGTGATATTTTTTATTCACTGTGTTATGAAAGAGACAGACTGCTTTTGACAGTTTAGTTCAGTGCTAGAGTATTAGCCTTTTCACACCAAACCGATAACACCGTTAAAGCGAAATTGTCGGTTTTGGCCGAAAACCTACACAAAAACACAAATTTTCCCATACATTATTTGTGAGTTAACGGTTTCATAAACAACAAGTTTTACATAAAAACACTCGAAAATTAGTAGCAACACAAAGTTGAACAAATCAAACAAACCTTTCGAAACATTCAGCGCTCAATAAAATGTAAACAAAACAACTGTTTTTTTCACTTCGAAATCACTTTGTTCGTGGTAAGTAATTATTTATAAAGATTCCTTCCAATTAGAATTATTCTTTTTATTTACAGAAAATGGAAAAAAATAATCACCAAAAAGGACCAAAGGACGAAGAATACCTTCTGGAACTCTTGGCCGAAAAGAAGTCGGAACTGCGTGACAACAGAAAGAATGGCCATGTATATAAAGAGTTTTCGGCCGCATTTGAGGGGGCGGCTGATGCAGTACACTCCAGAGGAAGTGAAAGTAAAAATGCACAACATGAGAACAAAACACAAGTAGGTGCATATAGTCACCATGTGTATTTTACTATTAATTATTTTATACTATATTCTTATTATCCTTTTATAGAAATTTAAAAAAGCCCTTCCGGAGGTTCGACCAGAAAACGTCGGAACTGGAGCAGCAAAAGATTTCAATTTTAAAATATTTTATCGAAGACAAAAAAAAACTCTAAAAAAAAAAAAAAAATTGAATAATATTTGACAAAAAAATAAAATAAAAAATGGTGTTGGGCAACCGAAATGTTTGATTTATGTTATTTTTATATAAAATGTTTATGAAGTAATCTTGGGAAAATTGTGGTTTTACTGTTCTGCATTCAGCGGATGTTTCCAATGTATATTTTGCAATGGGTATTTGTAATGTAAACACTTTCTATAGTTTGTATCTTGCATTTTTAAATCCTCTAGTTCACTGCAGAGTATATCAAAAGTTCTAAAATGTTGTTTAAAATACTCATCATTGTTTGCCAACATTTCACATTCTCAAAAAGTGCTTGTATAGTTTCCTTTTAATTGAATTGTTATAACAATTTAACCTTTGCTAAAATATTTCTTTGTCGATTATGATTTTCAATTGTATCGATTAAGGCTTTTCTTTCAGAGTTCCAGGATCTGCAAAAAAAAGACGTTTTTGTTTAATGATAAAGGCTTGAGATAATGAAAAAAGTTTAACAAAGTCTTCATATTTTGTTCAACTTTCTTTTTATGCATTCAAATCAATTATAATTGGTCAGAATTCATTTTATTTTCACAAACAATAATTGCAGGATTAAACTTTTAATTACAAATTTAGCATCAATACAAAATTTGATAGTCTGTGTTATAGCCTTTTCACACCAAACTCAAAACGGGGTTTTCAGCTAAAAATTTTGGAAAACTCATAAACTGTTCACACCGCACATTTACACGTTTTCGTTTGACATTTTAATTATTTTGACAACAACTGTCAAATTAAACATTAATGCAATTTTTGTGTTACAAATTAGCAACTCATATCATATTTTTTTAAATAAAATGAATTCTACAAAATTAATACGGATTTATTTGCAACAAGAGAAAAATAAAGAATATATAAAGATTTTGTTCAATATGTTCTTTAGATTTCAAGCCTCTATCTTGAGGAGAAGACAGAGAAAAACAAATGTGTTTTGAACTCAAATTAATTTTTTTTTGTTAACAGCATTTTGCCGTCAGCTGTTTTTTTGACGTTTGATTGTGCGCTGAATGTTTCATTAGGTTTGTTTATTAAGTTCATCTTGCAAATCCAACATGTTTTGGACATGTTTTATTTAAAACTTGTGGTTTATCAAAACTTTTGGTTTAGAAAAAATGTATGGGAAAACTTGTGTTTTCGGTATATGTTTTCAGCGAAAACCGATTTTTTCGCGAAAACCAGGTTTTCTGTTTGGTGTGAAAAGGCTATTAAACAAAATTGAAATGTCAAACGAAAACACGTAAATGTTCGGTTTGAACGGTTTTCTGGTTTTGGAAAACTTTTTGCCGAAAATTGTTTTCGGTTTGGTGGTCAAACTCTGCTGAGAGCGTTCTCAACGTGATCAGAGTTAAAATAGAAAAACGTGGGAAACTTCAAGTTTCTAAACAGATCTGATCTGTGTGCCACTGCTCCCATCCCACAAAATAAAATACAAATCGTTATTCTGAATCCAGTCATTCTACGTTTGTCAAAAATTCTACATTAAAACTGATTACGTCATTATTTCATAAAACAACAGAAATAAAATTCTGAAACTTTCTTTCATGACAGCTCACTTCTTTAAAACTTTCTCGTTGGGTTCGTTGTCGTTCTAACAGCAGCACCGGTCGTCGTGTAGCAATTTCACATTAGATTAATTTTCATTTTGCATTTTTAACAAAAGAAAAGTTAAGTTTTCTTTGGTTATCTCTCATTTTCCACAATGGGACTTGCATACAATCTACGAGTCCGTTTGATAAATTTTTTGGTATTTTTCCTTATCGTTATATTAATACCCGGCATTCCGCCACGGAACACTTTTCCCTTTGCAGCATTCAGGTAAGTTCAATGACCAAATTCTTGATAAATTAGAATGTATAAATTTAGTAAAACTGGTATCAAAACAGCGTAACACCTCCAAAAGAATTAAAAGGTGCCTTAGAACCCAATTTTCATCTTGAAGGGGCTGAGAGGTTACTTGAGGGCCGCGTTTATGGTCCAGAACATTTGCTGGCAAGAAAAAATGAGATCTACACAGGGATTTATGGTGGCGAGGTGATTAAACTAACTGCAGATCATGTTACGCATGTTGCTAAGTTCGGACAACCTTGTGGTAGATACAATAAATAAGTTTCTCTAATGTAATATAGTTAAATCGCTTTGATAAATTACTTGCAGAAGAAATTTTTGAAGAATCTCGGTGTGGACGACCTTTAGGCTTGGCCTTCGATACACTTGGCAATAACTTGATTGTAACCGACGCTTATTATGGGTTGTGGGAGGTTAATCTGTCGAATGGAAAGAAGAAGCTTCTTATCTCTGCTCAACAAGAGCTTGAAGGTAGAATAAAACGGAAACCGATGATGTTCAATGGTGTGGCAGTCGACAAAAAGGGCGACGTATACTGGACTGACTCATCTTCTGATTTCTTGCTAGAAGATATTGCGTTCACGGTGTTTGCCAACCCATCAGGAAGGTAAGTGTGTAAATGCAATTAAATATGTTTAATCTTTGTAGAAAAAAGTATAATTATTAATGCGCGTATATAATATTAATGAGCGTCTAGGTCGCATGTTAATGGTTTTATAGTTCGAAGTGCTTTAAGGTTTTAGATTAGATTTAGTTTTTCAGGTGTAGGCATTTAGGAAATTTGAAATCCTTTTTTTTTTAAATATCAATTTATAATATACAATTATTTTAGTATCTATTTGAACGAATTATGTTTAAACTTAAATTGGCCACGTGCCTACAAATTTAATGGAAATAAGTTAAAACCATATTTCTCAGGGTTGAGTATATGTAGTTAGTAGCATTGTCTGTTTATCTTTCTTAATGTTAATGCGTTATCTCTTTTGGTTATCTAATCTTTCTCATTTTCATTAAACATTTCTTCTATAAAGATGCTCAAAGTACAAAAATGTTAATATTCATTAATTTACATAAGTCTATATAGTTTTTCTTCTTAGAACACAATTCTTTCTATGCTACTGCGCACATCTTAAAAAAATTAATTTAGTCGGTAATATCCCCAATTAAAAAAACCAAAAATGATTTAAAGTATTTACATATGTATGTATATGGAAATAAAAGTACAGAATTTTGACATACAATATAATGTTAACTCAAACATTATTTTGAATATACATATACATATATGTGTCATTTGTCTATCTATTTATTAATTTATTATCTATTCACGTACATATGTGGTAATGCACAGTTCTGCTTATGTCGAGATAAGAACATACAAATGAAAAGAATCAATTTTATCTTGATAAATTCAATACGAATTGAAAACAAACAAAACAGCTGATACAGTAAATAAACTGTTCATGATAATAATTTCAAGGTCATCATCCAAACGTTTTGTTTGTATACAAAATATTTGGGCTTAGTTAATTTGTTTTCAATTCAATTATGAGTACGTAAACAATAACGATTAAATAATATGTATGTACATACATATATACATATTGTACATTTAAAGATTTCGCAAATTACATTACAATACATTATAATTTAGTTGAACTAGGATGAATTTATCCACAGATCAGAAGATCCATCAAACTGATGACCGATCCAAAGCTTTTTCTTAAATGTAGCTTGCATAATTTGTTTAAAATGTTTTCGGAGTTTTAAAGGAAAAGTAATTTTCTTTCATTTGTATCAATAAAAAAAAGTTTATTATTAGCTATATTACATAATTACTGCACAAAATTATACTGAACTCGGATGTAAGAAAATTTCGATTATTATTAATAAATATTTTTGCTTTAGATTATTCCACTACGATAGGGTGAAGAATGAAAGCAAATGTCTTATCGATGAACTTTTCTTCCCCAATGGAGTTGTAATCAGTCCAAATGAGGAATTTGTTGTCGTTGCTGAAACTGGCTCATCGCGTTTATTAAAATATCATCTTAAAGGCTCTAAGAAAGGGCAACATGAAGTGTTTGTTGACGGTTTACCTGGATTGCCCGATAATCTAACACCAGATAACGAAGGAATATGGATTCCACTCTTAGTTTTTAAAGATGCTGAGCATCCGTCAATTTTTGCAATATTCTCAGAATTCCCAACTATTCGTAAATTCATTTCGCGGTTGTTGGTTCTCTTCGAATTGCCTTTCCAAATGCTCAACAATGTGTTCCCCAACGTTTTGACTCAAAAATTTATACATGCGATTGGTCATGGTGAAGTGGTGGTGCCGTTCTTGCCGAAGCGTTCAATGATTGTTCGTGTTGACTGGAATGGAAATATCGTGGGATCTTTGCATGGGTTTGATAAGTCTGTTGGACACGTTTCACATGTGCTTGAGCTCGAAGACAATTTGCTTTTGGGGTCACCCTATAATCGGTTTATTGCCAAGGTCAAATTGCCCAAATCGCCTCAGATTAAAGTTCGTAATGTAAGATATGAAAACGCTAATATCGAACCTGTTGTTCCCGTAGCTGCTAAACCCACAACTACCGCTGCTAGGCCATCAACTACCACTAGCACTACTACCCCAAGGCCAACGACAACACCTAAACCAACAACAACTCCCAGACCAACAACAACAACTTCCAGACCAACAACAACAACTCCAAGGCCAACCACAACTCCAAAACCAACCACAACTCCAAAACCAACCACAACTCCAAAACCAACCACAACTACTCCCAGGCCGACAACAACCAGTCCAAAACCAACTACAACGACACCAAGGCCTACAACAACACCGAGACCTTTAACAACAACTCCTAAACCAACAACAAAGCCAGCAGCTGCACCAATCCCAGCAACCAAACCTACCCCAAGCGTCAAGCCAACTCCAAAACCCACCCAAGCTTCAAAATCAACGCCTCAAGCCACACCTAAACCAACTCCGCGCACGCCACCTAAAGATCCAGCACCAATTGTTGAGAAAATACCTCATGACACTAAGCCTCCAGCACAAGAGAAGTTGAAGGTTATCAAAAAAGGTGGAGAACATGGTGAACTGTAGAAACGTAGACATGCCATATAAAATTTCATCTGCCTGTGGCCAGGCAAAGCGCAACAGTTAAACAACAAAAATTAAAATTACCCTTATGAACACAAAATTGACACCCCACACGAACACGTAATTAACTTACTTGGATATTTGTTTAAAGTTCGTAGATGTTAGTAATTAGAATTAAAGTATCTAGCACATTGTTGCTTATGTTTGTTTCACAAACAAATTTTTTTGATAATCTCTTCAAAACAATTATTAATATTTTTATTTTCTATTGGTTTTGGATTAAAATGTGATCTTTTGAATTATTATTACATTATCTATTTTTTTTTCTTTATTGTCTACATATCTTATACGTAAACTTAAATATAACGATTAAGCAAAAAATTTATAAACTTAACGAGTCTGGCCATCTGTTAAGCAATAAATTAAATTTTAATTTAGGCAAAGGCTAAGGCAATTTGTGTCACAGGGCCCTCAGATATAGGCAAATACTTATTGAATTATTATATCCTGTATTGAAAAAACAAAAGGAACACAAACGAAATACATTCCTTTTATTTAAAAATAAATTTGTTTATAAATTCTGTTCTAGTGTTTCACTCAAATAGGAAATAATGATTAGATTGTATATGTGAAACCGAAGTTGCCTTCGAGTTGCATTCCTTCTTATATGAGACTTGAAAATAGTGTTAACGGGCCCACTTAAAAAAGTAATAAAAAATAGTTGTTTCTGCAAAAAAGTTATGTCATGAGAAAGCCAAAATCAAATCACCAATAAGTCACCTTTCTTTTTGCAAAATGACCTTATCACTGATTGGTTTCCGTCTATCACCTAAGCAAAGGATCAGTGAACGCTGTAAGTAGAAAGATGGGATCCTACACTTACCACAGGCTCTTGCAATGTGATCTTTCTTTTTGTTGTTTTGCTAATAGACTTGATCTTTCCAATCCGTACAGTTTGTTGCATTACGTTTAACGTTTTTGTTCGATTAAAAGAAATCTACCAACTTTGTTTGAATTTAGTTGAAGTTCCGTTTAATTCTCTGTTATAAAATTAACCTTTCTTATTTTTAAACACTTTAATGGCTGAATCATCTGAGATTTTGGTTTAACATAATGTATTGATGAGGTTTTTAAAGATTGCATTAGATTAATTAATTTGGTTTAAGGGGATCCTTTATTTATTTATTTATGTAATTCGTGATTGCTTATTAACAGTTAGATATATATCTTATAATCTAGTTAAAAGCTAATTTTACTTAAAGGGCAAACAATGAAAGATGTTTACTTCTTCAAACTGTTAATAATTAATTTACAAATTTCCTGTATAATATTTTAAATCCCTGCGAATTCTTGTCGTGTTGTGAATTTCTTTAATGTGTTGAGGTAAGGAGTTCCAAAAACGTATCGAGTTTACGAAAAATTGGCGTTCAGATGTTGAAAATGAATAACGAGGATGGATTAATTGATGAGATCGATTTGAGGTTGCAATTCTTATTTTATCAAAACAGTATTGTGGTTGGTGTGTTAACAATATATTAGAGAGCATTATCAAAGAGCGAAACCTTAAATAATTTTCAAAAGACATATCCAACAATCGTAAATCAAGACCAGCCAATCGGTCATATTTACGTAGACCATAGACATAACGAACTGCACTATTGAACGGGACATACAGCTTACCTTTACTATAAAATTTGTATAATTAAAGTCTTTACAAGGAATAAATGTGTTTGAGCAGGCGTGAAAAACTGAGATACCCATAATGTTCGGAGTGATCCATACACCTTGTCAACAAGTGAATTTATATGGTTATCCCGAGTAAGGTGGCGATAAAAGTTACTCGGAGGTATTTTTCAAGTTTCCACATAATCAATGCGAACTTTGTCCCAAACAATAGAAGGAAAGTAGTTCATATCTAGATTTTTTCTTGTTATTAACAGACACTTTGATTTTATTGCGTTTAAGATAAGACCATTAAGCTTTGACCAATTTACGATCTTCTCTATGTCGTCATTAAAGGAAATAGCTGCATGTCCAAGAGGGCAGCTCTTGTATGTACATTTGAACGTCATCAGCATACAAATGAATGGAACAGCTATCAATTATTGATGGAAGTTCATTAATATAAATAAAAAAAAGGAGAGGGCCAAGTATCGAGCCCTGAGGAACAACAGAAACATTAGGCAAAAAATTGGATAAACTGTCTCCAATTTTACCCGCCTGTTTTCTGTTACTCAATTTGGTAAAAAATTTAAATTTTGCAAAAGCTTCCCACAAGTTAACGTGATTGAGTCAAGCAATACAGAAAACGTAAATTCGTCCTTATCTAACTTTTGCCTTCTATCTTCAGTGGCACTTAGTAATGTTGTGGTACAACTGTGCTTTTCACGAAAACCCGATTGTTTTGCAGTAACCAACGATTTTTCCGTAAGATAAGAACTCATTTGTTTTTGCAGAATTCTTTCGAAGACTTTTGATAAGAAGGGCAAAACTGTATTAGGCCTTAATTCATCACATTTTGCATTTTTGCGAAGAGGGATAATTTTACTTAGCTTCCAAAGGCTCGGATACACTCCAGACATAAGAATGAACATAAAAATGTCCATTTCTCTTAAACAATTTTTATAAATTCTCAATTGAAATGAATAAAATTACAAGAAATTAAATCACATCAGGTTTTTTTGTTTTATTTTTTTTCACGTGTTATATTCAGTGTTTGTGACTCAAAAGAATTATTTTGGTTTTGTTTCAAAAGAATAAATATAAAATATTTCCGTCAGATTAAAGAATTTTCATTAATCATTACTAATGCGAATTCAGAAAATCATAAATAATCTAGTTTCTCCATGCCCTTATTTATATGTAGCAATATAGTTATGTATGTATCTGTTTTCAGATTTAAAAACATATTTTATTTATTATATTTGCTTCGATTAACAACTTCACTGTCCCATGTATCAAATTTGATACAAATATTTTAGCTAGTACTGTGCCTGCCAAGTCCATGTATCATATGTGATACATTTTTCAACTTGGCTTCACTGTCCTCCTAAAATGATATGTAAATATCAATAAGTCCATTTAATTTTTCTTAGAAAAAAAAAACTTGATCAATAAGTCCCATGTATCATATTATATGATACATAAAATAAAAATATTTCATGAATAAACATTTGTTTTTAAAAACGCGTTTTTCTTTACTTAAAAAATTGCCTAAGAATTTAACTGTCATATAAATGGTTAAGTCTGGTTCTCAACAAAATTGCAAGTAAATTTTTTGAAATATAAAAAATCAACAAGTTTTTTGGAAATACAATTTTATTAATTTTCCAATATAAGTTGCCCCAGCTAGATATCCGTTATTTTGTACGGTTCGGAGGATTTTTGCTTCAAGGTATTTTATCAAGCAGCTGATCGGACATTTATTTAACGCACCCGTTGAATTGCGTTGAAATGCATTTTTTTGTGAAATTTTTCATATACTATTAGTGTGTTCATTTTGCCGAACGGAGAAAAATGCTCCAAAGAATTTGGTTTATTATTTATTCTTTCAAATATGAACCGTCGAAAGCAACCTAAACCTCCTAAAAATTATGATGCCTCCCTAGCTCCGATTTTAATCGGTTCGACTTGTCAAACTAAATTTTTTGTAAAATAGCTATGCACATTTTGTGGTCCCTACCCTAGAGTTTAAATTAGTTTTTTCTAGAGAGATGTCTTGTATGTGTGCGTGTCTTTAAGTACCTTCGTAAGTTTTAAATATATTTTTTCATCGACGAAATCTCAAAAACAAATGGAGATTTCGACTCCAATGACATTTTTTTAACAGATCATAGCTTAAGAATGTAGAAGCAACTTTCAAAATTTTTTAAAATATCACATTAACAGTTTTCTTCAATGAAATTTAGAAAAAGTACTATAAAAAAGTGCCGAAAACTCTTTTTCGACTAAAGTAATATCTCGAGAGTGGGCAATAGCAGTGTATTCTGTTGGGAAACTGGAGATCCATCAGCTAGATTGTTGTAGGTACTTGATCTGGAGATCTTGAATTTATCACTGCAACCCGAAATATCACGTCAACTTTATTTTTCATCAAGTCGTGCTTTTCATAAAGGGTAATGCCTTAATTTCTTCGTAGTGTTCCTATCCTTGAGCCGAAAAAAAAACTGTGTTTACACTTTTTGGTACCTACTTTTTTAGTTTTTTTTTTTTTAGTAAGAAAACGATTAGTTTTAATTTTTTTAATGTACAATATGTTAACAGTTGTATGAAGTTTATCATAAAATAAGTTTAAAATCAAAATTATTGCCCGCTCTATGAAAGTCGAAAAGTAAACTTCTTAGTATAGATTTATTTTTTAGTTTTTGATTTTTTGTGGGAAAACTGCAAATTCAAAATTTTACCAGATGTCATAAACGTCATTTCGCATATTAAATAATTGATATAATAATAAGTTGATATCACTTTTTATTAATGGTCATTTGAGCCAAAAATTTGGTTTATCAAATTTGATACAAATATTTAAAAAAAAAATAATAAGATTCCTTTACGGTTGAATTTCTTCTAAATTAATATTGGGTCTGTATTATGTACATATTCATATCATAATGTGCAGAATAAAATGTATTTGAAGTCAATAGCCTTTTTTGTTCTTAATTACTCTAGTTAAAAACCGCTAAATTTCATGAAAGTCGTTTTTGAATATTTTGAAGTTATACACCCTTATTACGGTTGTCAAGGATCAATACGATATTTGATATTTAACAATAAAATTAATGAATCGGTATTATCGTTGTCAAAAATCAAAATTTTTGATAAACTGTGAACGCTCTTCAGAAATTAGATCTATTGTGAATGATTTAAATTGACAGTCTTGGTATTATGGTTGTCAAAATGTTTGTTGATTATCAAATTTTCAGTCAATCACAAATTCCTTGTTGATAAAATATTTTACGTATCGCGAGAGCCAAAAGCATGTCTACTATAGAACTATTTTTAGGTGAAAATGAAATTAAAGACGAAAATACTTTGGAGCAAGCAGATTCGAAGAAAATTATGCGATGCTTCAAATCCGATGGATTTGGCTGAACATATGTATGTAGATAAAAGATATTTTTTAATTAAATTACAAAAACTAATTTGGCTCGCTTCTATTTTCATTGAAAACTTTAGACTTTCAAAAGAAGCCTTCCTTAATGTATTTTTAGATATCAACGACAAGTTAAAGCCAACGAAAAGGCAACAATCCATCCCAAACATACTAAAATTTGCAGCTGTCTTAAGTAGATAGGCACTATTCACAATAGTTTTTTGATATTTGTTCACAATGGATCAAAAACTGATCAACTCGGGTTCATAATACCGATGTATCAATTGATTGACAAAATATTTCAATTGTCAATTAATTTATCTTTGACAACCGTAATAAGGCTGATAATGTCGAAAAATTTAATTGTAGTCCATATCCACATTCGTTCTTGAGATAAAGTGGAGTCCATGTACCAAAATTGAAAACAAAAAAAAAACATCTTTTTTTAATTCATTCATTCATGTTTTTAAATCAATTTGAATGGGTTTATGTATCATATATGATACATGGACTTGTGAGGCATGAAAAAAAATAATTTTGTGTATCATATATGATACATGGGACTTATTGTCGATGTCTTGAAATAATAATGGACTTGTGGGTGATTTTAAATCAGATTGTATGGGGACAGTTAAGTTGTTAAGCATAATGCTTTTTTATTTACATATGTAGTTAATCGCAGAGTATATGCTGTAAACATAAATAATTGTGTTAATTCTAACAGTTTATACATCGTTACAAAATATTTTATGGGACAGATATGTAAATAGATATATAAATATGTATTTAAAAAAGTTATTAATTTTTACAAAGCAAAACTAATCAACCGAATATTTAACATTATGTAAATGTTTCTTAAAAATAACAAAAACGAATAAATTTATGAATAATTTCTAATTGCCAAGAAATTAATTCGAAATAAAAAAATGATAACATTGCAGCCCCTTTTAGACAATTAGTTTTCAGTTCAGTTATCAGTTCATTTTTTAGTTTAACTGTCAGTTCAGTTAAAATGAAACTCAGTTCGGTGTTCACTGTTCACTTCATCAGTTTAATTGAGAACTGAACTGACAACTGATGGGAATTTCATCAGTTTCAGTTACAGTTAAACGTTTCTGTTTTTGTGTTTAGACATCAGTTTAACTAAAAGCTTAACTGATAGCCCAACTGAAACTGAACTGATCGTCTAAAGCCCCTTTAAAAGTGATCTTCTTTGAATGTCGGTGGTCTGCTATATGACTGAGTAATATGACCACGCCATTCTTCGTCATCTTGGTGACACTCTTTGAAACAATTCCTACAAAACAAATCACCGTCACAACTTTGGCATCGCAATACAGCGTCTTCATTGCATATTGTACACCAAGGAAGTTCTTCTGTAGCTTCTGTAGATGTTTGAGATGTTTGAACAGGTTCCAATGGGCTATCTGTTAAAGGTACATCACTACCACTTGATGTGGGCAATCGAACTTCATCCACGTACTGAAACAGAAATAAACAAAAATTACTAAGTTATTCAATTAATTTGTTAATTAAAATCCTACACGTTGTATTATGTTTTTAAGCATAGTTTCATCGTCTTCTTCATTGTCGCTCGGAGTATTTGCGTCCGATGTTGGATTTTTAGTCAAATGAGATGGATCCGAATCTCTCAAAGCCGCCAAACGCCTTTCAATGTCGGATACGGGATCATGGGTACCCCCTCTGACATTAGAGTCAATATCTTTTTCTTCTACGAATTGTTTCAAGAGGTCATTTATCTTCTCCTGTTCAGTGCGTTGATCCATTGAAAGGAGAATATCTTTTTTCGAATATTCCTTCGGTTTGAATCCTTTTAGATTACACAAACGCAAGCGCAGACTTTCCTCATTCAAGGAATCATCTACATTTCCCTTAAGTCCTTTAAGTCGTCTCTGTATTTCTAGATCTAAGTTGTCAGTAATTTCTTCAGAATCTGTCTTTTTGCTCTGGCATGCGCTACTTGTAGACGAAATAGGCTCTAGAACAGGACCTAATGAAATTATGGGATCAGTTCTGCAATATAAAAGCTTAGATATTGCGAGGGCAAGTTAACAAAAAGATATTACATTTGAAATATTTCATTCGGTTCGATTTTAGTATTTGTATTTGTCGAAGTAAGCTTAGGGTCTTTGTTTCTAATACTTTCTCCTTCAGCTTTCAACGTCTCGTAGCATCTCAAGCAAACTTTAAGTTTTTGATTATTCTTTCGTGGAACTTCAATCTCTTTTTTGATGCACTTCAGGCAAAAAGAATAACCGCAATTGGAGCACCCAGACTGTTAATGTAAGGAAAAAAGTTTGTGATTTTTAAAGAAGTTGTTACTGTTAGGAGTTATTTACTAAGTTTAAATTAGTTCTTATTCTGTTGATATACCTCTTTGCAAAATATTCCGTACTTTCGCATGCATGCATAGCATGACATTTTAGCAAAATGTTGTAAGTTTTAAATCTTTCTTAAAAGTCAAATAATTGTTAGCAAATTTATTTTGAAAAATTGCAAAAAATAAAAATTAATACTTGTGATTAGATTATGACCCAAGATGACTTTTGATTTGACACCTGATTGTAAATGTCAGAAGTTAGACGTGGCCCAGGGAGGAAAATTTCTCTCAACCTGTATGTCCTCATTGTCAATTTGACCAAGGTGGAACTGTTTTTTGGGAGAAGTTTCTCTAGACAACCTAGTTGACTATTTTTTCCAGAGACTAAAGACCGGTTTCTCAATATTGGCCTAAGCCCCTGGATCAAACATTCAAATTTACCGATTTAGATTATACTTCAGTTAAAAATGAGTTCAAAAGTTTTGTCTTTATCAAAACTACCTCTAATAGTCTGGGAGGCGTCTGTAGGATTAGGGAGACAGAAAATAACCATAATATTAATATTATTCTTCAAAAGTCAACTTGAACATTAAAAAAAAAGCAGTACAAAATCAGGAAAGTAGCTCAGAGCAGAGAACTGGGAACTGAGCTGTCAAAAATAGATCTGTGTTTCTTTTTTAGCTCAGATACATCAGAGCGTCCAGCTTGTGTTCTTTAGGTTGCTTAGTTTTCTTTGCTGTCGCTGTTGCTGTCGAAGTTGCTGTGTAAATCTGTTGTTCGCATAATGTTTGTTGGGTACTACCAGCAACTTTAAATCATCGAAAACTTAGTTGTTAGTTGAGTGCAAATTCGAGTTACATTTGTAAACAAACACATCTAAGAATTGATGATTCGTTATAGTCGCGCCATCGAAATCCAAACTCGTTATTCTTTTATACAATTTACAATTTACAAACAAGAAATTGCGTGAACTTTTCAACGACGACGTCAACAATAAAATTGTTTTCTTCTAAAATAGAATTTAACAACAGTTTGTGCAGTTCTCTCCTGAATATTATCCGCACGGGATAGTTGAGAATGTCTTATTTTTCCCACGGAAGTGAAATAATAAACTTAAATGTTGGTGGGCAAAGGTAAGTAACTCCAATATGCCCTCATAAATATTTTTGCATAAACTATTTGTAAGAAAAGGATTTGGAGATCCTTTTGGTCTTCATATCATATTTTGCTTTGAATAATTTCTTTATTGAATTGAAAACAGATTTTCTACGTCACGACAAACCTTGACATGGATTCCAGACACTTTCTTCACTGCACTTTTGAGTGGCCGCATTTCAAGCCTGCGTGATGAAAACGGGGCAATATTCATTGACCGCGATCCATTTCTGTTTTCTGTAATTCTAAATTACCTTCGCACCAAGGACATCGATATTAGCAAATGCGATGTCAGGGCTTTGCGACATGAATCGGAATATTATGGCATTACGCCATTAATTAAACGTCTTATGCTTTGCGAAGACCTCACCCATTCCTCATGTGGAGATATACTATTCTATGGATTGCTTCCACCACCCACTTTGCCGCCAAACGATATTCCAATGAATTCTGCATCGTCAACAGCATCGAACAACTCTACTTCATCGTCAAGTGGACAAAGTGGAGCTGTAGAAGCTGCGGCTTGTTCGACAAATGCTCAAACAGCGCAAACAGTCGGTCCTGCAGCCAACGCACGACCTGGATCAATGGTTCGAGTTCCCGAGCTTTCTAGCTCAGCGAGTGCGAGTGGGAGTAGCAGGCACTCAACACATTCAAGAAATTCGTCATGGGATCTTCGACTCGCAGGAAGACAAGACAATCGGACGTGGTCCTCCAACCCAGGGCACTCAAGAACTGCCTCTTTAGATCTTATGCGTCACTCTCGAAATTCATCAGCCGACCTAAATAAATTGATAAAAAACGACGTAAGCCTAGTTTTCAGCCCGACACTTACATCAAATTGGGTAGACCCCCTGCGAGTGCAAATTATTAAAGCCCACCACAATTGGATTTCAGTTGCGTACGCTCACTTTGTTACTTGTTATCGACTCAAAGACTCTACCGGTTGGCAATTGGTTTTTACTTCACCGCACATAGACTCCACTATTGAGCGCATAGCTATGGAGTCAAAAGTCAACTTCTCATGTGCTGATCAGGTTCCAAGTAAAATGATTGCCATATCATATGGCAGTCAAATTAGACTCTGGAACGTTCAGGAGGATGGCAACAAGACTGACATAGGAACATTTAATTTGAATGTTCGTGTCGAATATTTCTTTTTTATTGGAAGCCAATTAGTAGCCCTCTCTTCTTCTGGAAAGATAGGTGTTTGGCATGCGATGACTCAACATTGGCAAATACAAGATCTAGTTCCGATACTTTCTTTCGATAGTGCTGGATCATTTCTTTTGCTGGGCTGCAATAACGGATCAATTTATTACATTGGTATGATTGATATAATTTTGAGCTTATGATATTCGACATTTTTATTTATTTTTTTAGATATGCAAAAGTTTCCTCTGCGAATGAAAGATAACGATTTGCTGGTGACCGAATTATACAAGGATCCTGCATCTGACCCCATAACAGCCATTTCTGTTTACTTGACTTTAAAAACAGCAAGTAAGTTCTATATTATATTTTGTTTTATTAAAATTATTAAATTTGTAATACTTCAAACTGTAATGCTTTTCTATGGTATATTGCCTACGTCTGGTTAAAATTTGATCATACACTTTTAAACTTACTTCTTAACTGTTTCGGTTCTTGATGCAATGGAACCGCGTGTGACCTTGTCATTTAATGACGTTACTTTTTGTTTAGATTAAATAACAAAATACATCTTTCAATTAAACTGTGCCTTGTGTGATTTAAATACTCCTTACTGGTTTTCCATTTACAAATCTAAATTACTACTGCACCCTACTTTAAACTAAAAAAATAAGTTGCTTTAAAAATCGAAGTATGTCTTTTTGATTGTAGATTTCTTGAATCAGCCTCATGTAAATATATTACATACAATAGTTGTGGCTTGAACCAAATAATTCGGATCATATAAAGAAAATTTGGGCTGGAGCAAGCAAACTAAACAAATAAATTTCTTTTCATATTATAAGAGTCGATTTCATCGCGGGTGTATTTTTAATTTAATTTAATTTGTTCATATCTTCAATTTGGAATTAAATGCAAAAACACATTCATTTACCATTTGTAAATTTATGCTGGTAAAGAGTAATTCTATATTCCACTATTTTTTCCAAATGTTTTTAAATACGTTTTATATAGCTTCAATCATAGGTATTATTTTTATTGATTAATGATTGAGCCAATTTAAACCATTTTTTTAAATGTAAATGACTAAATATATTAAGTTACAAATAAAATTAATTTGAGTCGTACTTTAAACTTAACTTCATCATAATATGTTTTACTTATAAATTATGATTTTGAAAATGCATTTAGTTGATGTTGATTAATTGCAGTATTTGAAACGACGACGTGTTGTTTACGATTATGAACAATATAAGCTTAGTTTAGTTATTCAATAAAAAATAAACCAAAAAAATGTTAATACTATTTCGTGTCTTGTAATGTATTGAAAAGTAACACTTAATTACCGCTGTTTTAAAAATAAGCCGCCGGATTCGAGAATCTATTTAATTTAGGTCCTTTAACATAAAAATTGTTGAAAGCTTCAATTTAAGGCGCGATAATTTAGCTTTTTTTATCAATATAAAGATAAAAACAAGTAACTATTATAATTTTTTTTTATATTGTAGATATTTCTAAAATTTACAATTTTCTTAAAACTTCCAATAACTAAATTGCTTTATTTATTTAAATTTGTTCAAAATTAATTAATGGAAAATGCCAGCAACGGAAAGAGAACTTGAAGGTAATATAAATAACCAAATAATTATTTTTGTCTTGTTCTTGGATTTGTTTTTTTGTTTTTCGTTTGAAACGTTTTATTTAATTTAATATGTAAATGAGTATCAGTATGAAAAAAAAAAACTGATTTGCTGTTAATTGTAATAACCTCTAAATTTTGCAATTATGTAGTATTTTTCACGGTATTATAACTCTATTATGATTTATTAACCAGAAAAATGCGTCTCTCATCTATAGATAGATCTTGGACCAATCTTATTATTGTCTTTATCCAATGATCAGAAATTGACTGATAAAAAATAGCGTGGTATGAAAAAACATGATATCCATCGACCTTTACTAACTCATTTGTACTAGTGCTGTTCCAACCAAATAAATTTGTTTCCTTGTTTCAAATCTGCAATCAAAATTGAAGGATTTGCACTTTGTTTCCGCTTGAAATATATGTTACATACAAACATTAACTGCATCAAATGGTTTTACATTGCTGAAAAGCATTTATTGATTTCTGAATAAAACAAAAAAATATATTTCATGCATACATATTATGAAAAACTAAGGAGAAAAGGTGAATTTATATTTAAGTTAAAAATAGTTAGTAACTTATTGAAATAGCAATATATAACTATAAATTATTTTAAAACTATGTATGGTATGGCCTATGTTTAGGGAAGAAACTTTCTTCAAGTTAGACTTTCTTCCATGTGTCCATAAATTTATAATTTTTTTCCATATTTTATACTTAAAAATAATGTTGAATAATTGTAATAAAAATTGCTTAAAAAATAAATTCGCCTCATAAAAAAAAAGTTGGACTGTTGTACACTCCAGTTCAATGAATAAAGTATTTTATAAACAATCTCAATTCCTTATGCCTTTTTGTGTTGCAACAAAGTATGACATTTACTTATGATTGTGTTTGTGTGACAAAAAAAATTTCCTAGAGAAAGAACGGGAAACCATTTTCTTTTAATGAATAGTGAAAGGTCAATAAATTTCTCTTAAATTAAAAACGAACAAACAGAACTCCATAATTTAAAGAAACTCACCGCTTATTTCTGTGCCTTCTCAAACTTTCCCGGTGCTGGCATACTTCAGATTAACTATTTTCTTAAACAAAATTTTTGTTTGTGATTATGATTACAATTGAGTTTTATGCAAAAGGTTTTCTTCTTTTTTATTAAGTTAATTCTTTCTAGCTTAAAATAAAAATAATTTAAATTGAACGAAATACAACTTACAGGCCTGAGTGGAAACTGGATAGAAATTGCTTATGGGACAAAATCAGGGTCCGTGCGTGTAATTGTGCAACATCCCGAAACTGTTGGCCACGGTCCTCAGCTTTTTCAAACTTTTAGCGTTCATCAAAGCCCAGTGACAAAAGTAAGACTTATAAAATAATAAAGCAGGAAGGAAATGAGTACTTTATACATTCTGTTGAAATTTTCAAGGTTACTCTGTCGGAAAAATATCTTATATCTGTGTGCAGTGAATACAATCACGTTCGGACATGGGGCGTTCCCCGTTTCCGTGGTATGCTCTCCACGCAACCTGGCTCGACGCCCAAAGCATCCTTTAAAATAGTCTCTTTGGAAGCCACTGATACTAATTACGCATATTCAGCTGGAAATGATTTCGGACCATTTGGTGGGAAGTACGATAAACCCATTTTTGTACAAAAAGTTGTCCCCGAAACCGACCAACTATATGTGCGGTACGCTTCGGATGGCGAAAGGGTGTGCGTTATTAAGTCGGTCGATGGTTCTACTATAACATCATTCTGCGTTCATGAGTTCGAGGGGCCTTCAAGAATGGGATCACGTTTTATTCTCACTGGGCATTGCAACGGTGCAATCCAAATGTGGGATCTTACTACGGGTCTGTCATTAGATGCTAAGGAAGATGGACATAAAAACAAAAATGCAGGGGGTCCGGACATGGTCGAACTGCTTCGGTTACTCGATCAGTGTGATATAAGTACAAGTCATAGCTCAACGCCCTGCATGTCACCATGTCTGCCTACTGTTTCAAATGCCACTATTGCCAGACTTAAAGCCAGCAACGTTGCCCTACTCAATCAATCGCAGCACCAAAGCAACAGTGACTGATTGTCACTACTAAAATCCTGCGTTCGGATATGCAAATAAATTAACGAGATTTTTTCGACTGAATTTCAAAAATAAAACAAGGAAAAGTACGTGTTACGATGGCCTAAGACAGCGGATGTGGTTGTTCACCACACAAATATTTGTTATCAATCTTTTAGAAATATTTTTTTTACACTATATTAAATAAATTATATGTATGTATATGTATATGTATATGTATTTACTTTAGGAAAATTGAATCTGTGAAAAGTATTGATTTATAATAAAAAAAAATAGCTAAGTTTAACGTTTTAAACCCAGTAAATTATTAACAGATTGGAAAGGCCAAATTTAAATTTCACTTCACTATGCCGTATGTACATACATAGACCACTTTTCCAGAACGCAAAGAGCTCACATTTCAACTAAGCTAACTCTTAAACTTACCTAAGCTAGCTCACTCCAGTAGTCAGTTGGACTGAACCAAACCTAAACCCCTCCTTCTTACCAATTATTACTAGCCGTTCTTCAATCCGCTTATCATAGAATCTAATTTACAGCTATTAATTTAACGAGAGAATTTTCTGAGAATTTCACTGGAATCTAAAGTTAGCACAGAATACAATAGCATAAGCAGATTAATACAACAAATTTCTCAACACAATACAATTTTATTTTAATAAAAAAAAACATAATTTAATTATAAAAAAACATATAAGGCGTTGACCGAAAAATATATGTGCACATATTGCAACATACATTTTGTAAAATTTAGAAAGAAGACAATAATTTTTAAATTACTAACTGCAATAACGGAAGACAATTGGAATCTAATTTAAGAACATTAATACGAAATTGTGCGCTCTCCATCAAAATCAATGTTTACTTTTATAGCTTAAATTCGAAGTTTTTCCAAATATTTTGGGACCAAATATTCAGCTGAATACTTGTCGTACGTAAAGTATTCAAAAAATTTGTCCCGCTGCTTACGGAATATTTCTGGATTTCTAAACCAATTGTAGAGCATTTTTATAAGTTGGTTGGATGTGTTGTAGAGATTTTCTTTTGGGTAAATTTCAGGATACACCAATTTATTTGGTGCAATTGGCATACATCCGCAATATGTAGCTTCGAGCCTAGAAATAAAATAGCACATATGTAATTAAAACAATTATTGACATTATGTTATAAAACCAATTTTATACATACATGGCAACACCGTAGAACTCATGACCGGCTGTAGATATAACAATATCGCCAGACATTAATGCCTTCATATATCTATCGCGGGGCAAAAAACCAAAATTTACCAACTTGTTACCCAGTTTCTCTTGAATACCTTCAAAAGCCTCTGGGACTAGTTGATAGTTTTCCCCGCAAATTGTCACTTTAAAATCTACTTTGCGTTTGTTGAGCTCCAAAAGCACTTCAACTAAGAGTTTGGGATTTTTATCGTGCTCCCATCTGTGCGGCCATATTAGATGCAAACAGTCCTTTTCGTTAGTGCTTTGTTCTTCGTTGGCAATCAGTCTTTTAGGCATTGAATGGAATTTTATAGGAAAGTAAAGCACCTCACATTTTGGTTCAATTTTTTGTTGAATATGTCTAAGTTTTAGATCAGGCTGAATGTTCAAAAATGGGGTGATACTTTCTAGGAACGATGTACGGTTGAAATTCGAGTTGAAAATTACTTGGTCTGCAGCTAAGCTAAAATTAATAGTCTTAAAATTATTTTGAAATTATAAAAACAAAAACGAAGATTTCTAAATTGGCTACTAGATAGATGTATAACGGTACTTTGCAGTATGGAATAACGAAGTATTAATAAATCCGTTATCATTTTCATCAATTTACTTCAAAAAGAGATTAGACTTCATTATTAGACAATTATAAAAACGTTTTTGTTCAGCTACCTATGTATGTATATTCTACGAGGTACATTGCAACAATTTGTAAGTATACTATATAATTTGATTTATTATGGTAGGTACTTAAAATACAACATCATAAATGCAGTAACATCCAATATATAGGGAAAATATACATAATATTAGTACCTCTATGCATAAACCTCCTAATTAAACCATATACAATTCCGTGGAAATCTCGATGCTTATTAATACTGTATTCTAAAGCTTAAATGCAAAAGAAAACTAGTCCTTGCTGATAAGTAGCGACGTATTATTGAATATTTAAAAATATTTAAACGATATATTTAATATCGTTATTCGACTTACCAAGTGAGTATTTGATTTAGCCCATATTGGCAGTCTCTTTCCTTTGCTTCACGCACTGGATAGACCAACTGGTTTTCATGGAAATACACTATTTTCCGGCATATCATCAAATCTGAACGCGTTCCAATCAATTCGGCCAAATTTAGTACCGAGCTGGTAAAAATCACCTTATACTCGTGCTCTAATGGTATTACCTGGGAAAAATAAAGAGCACTTGTACGAGCTCTCCAGTGCCACTTTTTAGCCGGAAGACTAAAGACTTCATATTCTCCTGGTGGTATACCTAAAGATGAGCACAAAGTAAGAGAAATAAGGTCTTTTTAATCCGAGTATAGTCAAACTTAATACATTCTATAATCGTCTCTATGAGTTGCTTATGGCTTCCGCCATAAAAAGGCTCTAAAATCAGTATTGTTGGCTTCGGCATAATGGATAAGAATTAAATTGTTTTCTTAAAATACGAGTTAAATGAACATTGAGCAAAACATTTTAAAAATGCTCAAAACTAGCCTCAACCCTCAGTGTTCAGTCCTGCCTTTTGAGTATTCTTATTATCTACTGAAATTAAAAACTTTAAATAAAAATGCATTATCTTTCTTTTTCCTTACCAAAGCTTTGACAGATGTCAATGAGAATGAGTGAGTTTGAGTTTGTATTAAAAAGAGATAACGTTCAGGCTTGAAAATCAAGACACCAAATGTTTTTTTTTGGCCTGACTACAATTTACATACACTTTTTTCACCTTTTCCATACCATTTTTATTCATACAGGAAGGATTACTCAGTTTTTTTTGGTTTAATATACATATACATACTTTAAAAATTTTAAGTACTGAGCGCGCAATTAAAATTGATTTTCTTAAAAAAAGATATTTGGAGTTATCAAACACGCCCAAAGTGATACAGGAACCGCTGTAAATTATCTTGACAGCTCAGCGACACAAGGAAAAGTAAAAATGAGATAAATTGTAAACTGCTTCGAAACTCACGTAGCCTTTTAACACTTAACAAATTAAAATTATTTTATTATCGCATAATAAATTAAAGTGATAAATAGCTTGGAAAATGTCAGTTACCGAAATAAAAACCGAAGAGGAATACACGAAGCACATTGGGTAAATATTCAAATCCTATCCACAATTTGTAATTTAATTTAACCCAAAACCTTTTCTAGCTCGGACAAGACAAGCGTAGTTCTTTTCACGGCACCTTGGGCAGAGCAATGTAAGCAAGTTCTAGATGTCTTGACTGAAATTTCCAAAATGGGCTGCACAAATTTACAGTTTTCTACCGTGGCGGCCGAAACCTTTCCGGAAATATCAATGAAGCATCAGGTTATATTCTTTTCTTTTTTTTTTGAATACCCAAGGGAACGATTTGAAGGTTATTTTTGTTTCGGTTGATTAACGTTTAGATTGAGGCTGTTCCAACTGTACTATTCTTCTCCAAAGGTCAAGCAGTAAATAGAGTAGATGGTGTGAATATTGCATCTATAACTCAAGTGTGTAAAGATCTAGGTTCAAAATCTGGTGCAGGCAGTGGGGCCTCCCTTGAGGATCGACTGAAAGCATTAATCAATAAATCGGATGTAATGATATTTATGAAAGGATCTCGTGACGCTCCGAAGTGTGGTTTCTCGAAGCAGCTCATTGCTATTGTAAATGACATTGGGTAAGTTTTTTTTAATACATATCACATTTTCATAAGATGATAATACGGAAGTATTGCTCTTCATAACATTACTATGTATGTATATAAAATGCTAGTTAGTAAATATGTAGCCATTGTACTGGTTTGAGTTATTAATGTTAAATAAGAGTACAATTAAACAAAAATGACAAAAATGAAGATAACCTTATAAAAATATACTATTCTAGGGGCAACTCAAGACTAATAAACAGCGATAGTTTAATGTCACACATTTGGCCAATAATTTATTTATTGCCTCCTTCATTATATCTTGCAACAAAATGGATTACTATTGAGCTCTGAAAATTGAATTATCTATTCTAATGGATTAAGCGTATGATGTACATACTTCCATTGCTGTCGTTGACACATATGTACGCACAAATTTTCAATTTTAGATCAAGCCGAGCTTAGTTCGCTGTTAACACTTTTACTCTATTATATATACAAAACAAACACCAATTAATTACATACATATGTATACATAAATTATAAATCAATACATTTTTCAGCATCCAATACAGTACGTTTGATATATTAACGGACGAAGAAGTTAGGCAAGGATTGAAAACCTATTCCGACTGGCCAACATATCCCCAAGTTTACGTAAAAGGAGAGCTCATAGGTGGACTGGATATTATAAAAGAACTTCTGTCATCCGGAGAACTTGAAAGCACACTTAAAGCAGCTTAGATTGATTTTTTTTTATGTTTAAAATAAATATACATAAGGTATATCAGTAAAAATAAAACTGCTTATTAGAACAATAACAGAACAGCACGGTTTATTAGTTTAAGATATAAAAAATAATTCCTATAGCTAGATGTTAATGAGTTATATAAAATATTTTCGTTTTCGCTTATTTTCTATGGAAGACAGTCAGTGTTGTTATAAGACTTAGATCACTCTCCAAAATATAGTATTTCCATACCAATTTGGGTTGGTAACAACAGGTAACAACATTATCCAACCAATAAGACCAAATACATAAATGCTACAAAAGAGAATTTTTTTTGGGGTATTTTGTTGAAAGAGTTCCTGAAAGTCTGGAAAGCCCATGTGGTTGCAAATTGCATGTGCTAACACGGGAGCAATAAAATGTCCAGTTTTTGCAAATAAATATGCTGAATAAAATCCAAAGAGTGTTGTGTACGTTAGCTGAAAACCTAAAGGAAAAGATAATTTGACTTAATCGCTTTATACTGCCATATTTAAAATTCGTATTAAAAAATGCAATAACTTCTTAAAAATTAACGTATAAAAAATGCATAAATATTCAGAGTTTAAAAAAAAAAGAGTTTTAAGCTTACAAGAAACTATCACAGCTGTCTTTATGTCGAGACCCGTACTAAGTCTTTCTGAGATGTGATGAAAATGTGCGACTCCGAAGAACAATGGTGTTATGAACACAGATTTGATGGGTGTGAATGACTGTAATATCAGAGGCATCATGCATGCTCGAAATGTGAATTCTTCCGATAACGGCGCAACCACATGATTTCGAAGCCATAGTATATTATTAAAACAAATAATCCAATACTGCAAATCTTTTAATAATCAAAGAAGAAATTAGTCATCAAAATAAAATTCATTATATTATATTTCTTACGTGAGTAAAATTTCCAATGTCCATTGTACAATTGAACACTAAGTGGACCCAAAAAAAGCAGAGCTGTGAGTAATGAGGGAATTACAATTGCAGCTAAGAGCCCTTTCCACCGAAGACCAAGTAACTCTAAAAGTGAACAATGTGCCAACAGTTCTTTAGATGAAAAGGTGTAAACAAATATTGGAGCTATAAGCATCACAATAGAGACACTGCAAAAACGTTTTTTTACAGTGGATGGATGGTTTCTAGAATAAAAAAAATGTTTAAGAGAAATTCAATATTTCACTTGAGGACAGAAGAATATACATATGTATAAACATTATATTTTTTCTGTTTTATTTACCTTTGATGTTCGTTTCTCCAAACATAGAGACTAGCTACATATATGATTGACAAAATGAGACAACAGCCCACTGATATGGCGCGGGAAATTTTTGGTAAATCTTCCAAAGCTATGTCAACATTTGTATCCATTTTTAAAATATTACAAATTCATTGGGTGCTTAGGATATATTTGGAAGCGTTTCTGCATATTATCTTGATTAAACTTGGATTCAATATTTTTCTGATCCCCTTTCCACTAGTGGATGCCTTACCACCTATACACAGTATGGGTATGGCATTCGCATTGGCTGCCAAGTGTCAAAATAGAGTTCTGTTTGTATTCATAATGCGCTTTTCCTTTCAATCAAATCATGTGGTTCCTGGTTCAACCATAGTTTAAATGTAAGGTTTTATTATATTACATGAAGTGCTTGTTTCTATATATGTATAAGCAAGGATATAAATACAAATTATTTCAGTATCTTATGTTTACATAAACTTAATTCCAAATAAAAGAGCGTTTCGGAATGTATTGGGTATTGTTTTTACTTACATTTTACTAAACACAAATAAGAAAGACGAACCATAAATGTAAAATCCGCAACTTTTTATAGGTATGCGGATCTGAATTGTATGGAACAAATCCGTTCATGTGAATAGCAGAATACCGCGCAGTATTACCGATGTTACCGACTTTAATACAGATTCACTTCGAGTGAATAGCAGAATAGCGACAAGTGAAAATTCAAGAATAATTCCCCCGACGAATAGCAGAATAGGGCTGTTTGTGAAAAGAATTTATCAAGGGTATTAACGAAAAGAGATAAATTTGCACTTTGTTTAAACATATACATTTCCGTTAGACCTTTGTTTAAAATTATAAATACTTCAAAAGAAAGTAGAAATTATGTATATATTAAAAAAATAAAACCTTGAAAAAAACATTCTTAAGGATTCTGGGTCAGATAAATATCTAGCTTAATTTTTAATAGATTCTATTTTCCGCATAAATTTAATAAAATTAATTTATCTTCCCTAAGCTTTCCTAATATCTACCTTAAAAAACTAATATATTCCAATTTTTATTATTAATCACTCCTTAATAAAGTTTATCAGGTTATGGTTTGCTTGTGCTTGCTTACTTTTTTATGAAGCTAAATCTTTGAGATTATATTATATCATGAACGTGTCAAAGAGTAAATGAAGATTTTTTTCAAGTTTATCACACCTTTTCAGAAATCTGTAATGGATGTCTATCCAAATAAGGTTACACTACAGCAACTCGTTACTTTTTGGTGTCGGTACTCCTTAGAACCTTGTGAAGTGTAGTCTATCCCGTTAAAACCTGCGCAATCAAAAGTAAAAAAGTGAACACACCTTACGTGTAAGTGTAAGTGCACCCTCAGGAAAATACGTCAAAAATAAAAATTTCCCTGCATATAGCATATACTTTACTTTTCGTCTGGGTCTGCTGCTACTGCTAATAACTTTCTTCACAAGTTTTCTTGCAAGTGTGTATTTATTTTCATTTAAACGGAAAATTATGCAATTAAAAAATAATACATTGCATCAACTCAAAAGCTTGTCTATCTGCAATACAAAAATCATCAGTTGAAAACCAAAAAACATGAGTAAAACTTAAAAAAATGTGTCATTTTTAATAATTTTGGAAAGTAAAACCCATCAAACCAATAAATTTTTTTCCCATACAACTTGTCTCGTATACAAGTTAGTAGAGTAGAGAAATACGTCGGTCGAGTTTTTCCTTTCGCCTTCGCCACCTTGCGCCAGTGTGTGAGTGAATTGTGTTGAGTGTGTTGGTTGAATATCTTGTACGAACGTGGAAAATTGATTCAGATTTTTTTGTTGTAAAAAATGCCGTCCACCACACAGTGTGTATATCGGGAAAATTAAATATGGCGTCGCGGGTTGGAACCAGAACCAGAACCAGTTTTCTGCTCTTTGTTTAGGGGATTGATTGAAAAAATCACCTTAAAATCTTCCCCGAATAAACCAGTAATCACAAGGATCTATTGGGTCCTTCAATCTTGCCTTTAATAACATGTCTTAGACACAAAGGCTCGTCGATCGGCTTTGCGTGTGATACAAAAAGCTTTAATTTTACTAAGCAGAAATCGAAAAAAAAAGAAAAGTGGCAAGTGAAAAAATATTTTTTTATTTGTTCTGGCTTCTGGGCAATAGTCGTTCGTCGCATCGTCTTTGTCGTCCGCCGTTGGTTTCGTCGTCGAGTCTTCGACGTCGAGGTTGCTTTGTGTAGTCGAGTTAAAGTAAAAAATAAGTATTACATACATACCCAACACAATCGCTGAAGAGATTTGAAGATGCCGATGGCTGCGGTATACGTGAGACGGTCTCGTCGGAAAGGTGCAAACCGAATTGCCTTGCCCTCGAGAGCATCTGGTAAGTTGTTTTTTTGGTTGGTCCATCTTTCGAGAGCGGTGTCAGTATGTAGATATAGAGAAGAGTATATCATATGCCATGCATGGAACTGGATCTCTTAAAAGTTCCACATTCTAATTGTGTTGAAATCGATCCGTTTGGTGCATTGATTGCCGTTTTATATATTTCGATTAATGGGAAAGGAAAATAAACTTACTATGTACATATACAAATATATGAGATATATTAAGTTTTTATACCTATGCACCTATCTAATTCTGGCTTTTTAGAAGAAATACTCAAATACCTACATAGTATGTACAACCTAAAGAAGAAAAGAAAACAATTTGCATTTTTTAGGTATCTAATGAAATATTGCATTTATTGAAAAGATTCCCAAATACTACATATCTATATATATATACATGTATATACAATACAAATATGTAGGTAGGCAAGATAAGGATTAAAAAATTTATTTTGAAAATATAATATGGTATGCAAGGGAACCAGATGATGTCCCATTTAAGTGCAGTGAACTGCAGGCAAGTGCGTTAAGGCAGGGCAGCGAAAATAATTGGGTTTAAATAAAAAATTAATTTTGACTCCTCGTTGGTGGAGCATTCCTTTTCTGAAATCCATACATTTGCGTGCGCATCACTTAAATCAACATAAAAGCTATTGCAAAATAATATTTTATATTTCCACTGATACCTTTGATAAGTCAATTAAGAAACAAATCTCTGCCTACCTGCCTACATTATGTGTATTATTAAAAAAATATTTCTTGGAATTTCATTTGTTGGCAAACAAAAAACCTTAAATGCGAGTAGTATTATACTTGTAATGAGTCATTTTTGTACCGTTGTAGTGTTCCTTTTTTGCTTTGGATATTTTTTTCATGTAAATGTAATGTATATATGTAGGTAATTACCTTGATATAAAGTATTTGATGAATACCTACCACCTACATACTTTTCAATTGCCTGCCACAAAATTGAAATGCAATTTAGAAGGCAATATTATCCAGTTTTTACAAATAACCAATTTTTTCGTCAGGTTTATAATTAACTTAAAAATGCATGACATTAAAATGACAAATTACGATAATATTTCAAAATTAAGTTTTGTTTTTCATTTAAGTAGGCATAAAAAAACTAATACCTATAAATGTTGTAAGTTAAGGGTAATTTAAAAAGAGTGTACGAATTAATTTTAAAATAAAAGGCATTTTATAACTATTAATGATATTTTTTTTTGCAATGTGAAGTAGACATGTTTGATAAAAAATAATAATAGCAAGTACTTAGCTTATAGCCCCCGCGCAAATGAAGTTGTGACTCTTACCGATGCCGCTTGGATCTCGGCGTTAAACATGGTCAACTGGTTTATGCTCCTAAGTGATTTGAAACTTGTAAGGGTGGAAAATTTACTACGTTGTGCTTAGCGATATTTAAAGATAAGAAGATTGCATTATTTCCGAAATGTTAGTAACAATACCGTATGCAACGTACCGGCCGGTACGTTTATAAAAGGAAGAATGAATAAATTGTGTTTGGAGTTAAAGCTTATCTTCTCAGTTGGGCTAGACAGAATATTGTTTTTGCCAATGAATGACATTAGATTTTCATAGTTTCCTCATAAAGCCAAGCATATTTACATATTTCTGAACCTTTTTTGGTTAGAATTCTAAAGTCGTGTTTTTACATTCCCAAAGAAGTTATTGTCATCGGTCTGATTTGTCAAATTGAAATTTTTGATAAATCTCAACGTTTTAATGTCAGCAACAGATAATGTTATTGAACTAAAATAAATTACATATTTGGTATAAATTTGGAAAAAAAAATCAATAATAATAAACAAAAATGATATGAACTTGAATATAATTTTTTATTATTTTGAATAAAGTTTTTGACATCTTGTAAGATTTAACAAAATTAACGGTTTGTTTACAAATGAAAATATCAAAAATTCGTACAAAATGATTCCGACTCAAATATCTCAAGAGCAGGCAATGCTTTTGACTTTGAATTCATTTTTTTTAATAACAATTAAAATACTTTAGGTCTCATATTTTTTAAAAAATAAAATTGTTATCAGTTAATAGAATCAAAAGTAAATCAAATAGGTGTATTGATTAGCGATTTACTATTACACAAGAACTTCAATAAATACCAAGTTTTCAAACTATAATTGGAAGTTCTCAGCCATCGACCTCCCCTTGTATTTTATTTTATTTTAAAAACAGATACCTAAGGAAAATTCATTTTTCAAAACCTACCTACAGAGCTGTGCAAAATAAAAGGAAATGTTTTTGACAAAAATGTTTTGCTATATTCTTTGGAATGGTAAAACTAAAATTAATTGTATGGGTCAGACTGTAGCCGAAGGAGTTCCACTACCGTTTGACTAAAAGAACTGTAAATCACGGAAGCAGTAGCGTCATATTATGGTGCTGCTTTGGCGTTGGACCGATCTCCAAAATGTAGGATATAATGAATGAGGAAACTTATCGGGATATTTTAAGCGATGTCAATTAAATGTCATTTTCAGCATGATAATTATCATGGTTTTACGCATCAAATATTTGTTGTACCTTGGCCTTCTTAGTCCCCAGATTGGATACTAAAAAATCGTTATTTGGTTTCATAATTTTATAAAAGTCATGAAATTCGGTTGGTTTTTTTGTTTCCCTATTATTTTGCAAAGTTTGGTATATAGTTTACTAAAATTTATTGGGCAATTATTTGATGCATGTCAAATTTTGCACTTTTCCTTTTACTGAACTGGTGTCGCGCGATAGGTCGGCTCAGTAAGCTCAGACGGTTCTGACGATCAAATTTACATTCGCAAAATATGTAACTGTAATATGATTAAGCACAATAAATTTGTTGTTGTAGCATTCAAAACATTCAAACTACATAAGAACAAATAACATACATACATTTAAATTCTTCCTACGTATATAATTCTCCAAATAAATTCTTGGCACTATTTGATTAAATATTCTGTTGCCCACGAATGAATCGCGTTTGTTTAATGCAAATCATAGTTACCATAAACACATCGAAATTGAATTCTTACAATAGAAATCACATTAGAACTTCAAAAGTAAAATGTTTGTACAGATTCGCATTGTTGAAAAGCAATTTTCGATAGATAAAGTACAAAATCCATCAATTAAATCGGATAAGGTTGATATCTAGATATTTTTAGAAATCAGCGAATCTTAAAATTTAATTATTCATGTCATACATTATATGGCTATCATCTTAACTGTTGTTTATCTATGTAGAGTGTTCCGAATTTTTTGTATGCTTGTTAAACATTATCCTCTCTTTTCGTCAGTAGTAATATCATCGTTTAGGTATTGGTTTATTACTATCTTGTGCCCTATGTCTAAGCTAAATAATGAAAATATGTATTTACACCTTTTTTATAAGTGTTTCTTGTACTTTGAGAAATCAGAAGGAGACAACTCATGTTATAATTTTTCTATCGCCATTCTATTGCAAGTGCCTACAACATTTGTGTTTAACATTTATTTAAAAATTATGTTATAATATTAAAACAACACAGCAAAATGTTTATTTAAAATCAATTTTAAATACCTTTTAATATTAATTTTTTTCAAACACGAAATTCTTTTTTGTTTTCAATACAAATAGATAATGTTCTAGAGCCATTACTTCAAAATTTGCCGACTGTTGGAGCTGCTCCTTCTGGAACTGGTGGTCCGAGCGTTGCAGCAGCTACTGGTGGTTCGAGTTCATCGTCGGGTTCTGCGAATTCCAGCAATGCATTCAATACCAACGGAAACACAAATGGACCATCGACATCATCGTCATCAACATCTTCTTCCTCAAATTCTTCATCATCATCAACATCCACCACAACTTTAGCATCCACATCATCGACATCGTCTGCGACGTCAACAAGTAGTGGAAGTGGCCCAGCCTCAACTAGCACTAGTTCTTCAGCACTCAATTGCATAAGTAAAATTAAATATTTTTTTGAATTTTTAACATTCGAGCTATAAAAACAATTAAATTTTTAGATAGCACAAATTCCATGACTAACACAAGTAGTAGTACAGCTGTTAATTCAAGTAAGTGTTTGAAAGAAAATAAAAAATCTGTACATAAACAAAAAAACTTTTTTATCTTTAACAGCGTCACCAAGCTTCGTCTTGCCTTCAACGTCAGCCAATACAACTGCTGTTGCCGCTGCAACCGCAACAGTAAGCAGTTGTTCATCATTAGGATGTTGCCACCAGTCGCCGTACGATCTGCGTCGTAAGTTACCATCTTCTGGCCATGAGCAGTGGTGTGTTGCAAGTACGAGCAGTGCTGCTGGCAGTGCAACTGCATCATGCTCTGCAGCAACTGTTCCGACGGCAGGACCTTCATCGAGTGTTGTGGCGTGTGGTGGTAACTTCAATTCTCATTATCATGCAATCACTCCATCGACATCTACGTCTGCCTCGTTAAACTGTGAAGAAAGCTGTTATATGCTACCGGCGCGAAAACGATCCAAGAGGATGTACACGGCTACAAGCACAGAAACCAGTGGTCCATCTGCTGCTCACTATTTGCAATACGAGATGCCTGATGAGGTTCTTCTCACAATATTTTCCTATTTA
The DNA here is from genome assembly GCA_905146935.1 of Scaeva pyrastri. Lineage (NCBI taxonomy): Eukaryota > Metazoa > Arthropoda > Insecta > Diptera > Syrphidae > Scaeva > Scaeva pyrastri. The sequence continues at coordinate 134,741,057 of LR989927.1, forward strand.
CTAGAACAAGACCTTTGTCGATTGTCTCTAGTTTGCAAGCGTTTCAATACAATCGCCAATGACACTGAACTGTGGAAGCGCCTATACCAATCAGTTTATGAGTATGATCTGCCGCTTTTTAATCCAGAAATATGCAAGTATGTCTTTGTAAAAGCAGAAGATTCTGACTATGCTAACCCTTGGAAAGAGAGCTTTAGGCAACTTTATCGCGGCATTCATGTGCGCCCCGGTTATCAAGATAAGAAGTTGAAAGGTCGCCACATAATACATTTTAATACAATTCAAGCAGCTCTAGATTATCCAGACGATAAAATTCCACATGGTTCTTCGAACAACCCAGCTTTAAATGCCGCGGCTAACATTGGCATGCCTAATAGTATTTCTGGCCTCAGTTCACAACAGAACTCTGCCAATTTATACGGTGTAGATGATAATGCCAGCCCAGAAAATGTGGGCACCTTGATATTTCTGCATGCTGGCCATTATAAAGGCGAATATCTATTTATCGATTCGGATATAGCTTTGATTGGTTCAGCACCAGGTAATGTAGCCGAGTCGGTTATTTTAGAACGAGAGGCAGGTTCTACAGTTATGTTTGTCGAGGGTGCAAAGTATGCCTATGTAGGATATATAACTTTAAAATTTTCCCCTGATGTAACGTCGACCGTTTCGCACCACAAACACTACTGCCTAGACATTGGCGAAAATTGTAGTCCTACTGTGGACAATTGTATTGTTCGAAGTTCATCAGTGGTTGGAGCAGCTGTATGTGTTGGAGGTTTAAATGCTAATCCAGCGATAAGGAACTGTGACATTAGTGATTGTGAAAACGTAGGACTGTATGTGACTGATTATGCTCAGGGCACTTACGAGCACAATGAAATCAGTCGTAATGCACTAGCCGGAATATGGGTAAAGAATTTTGCTAGCCCCATTATGAGAGAAAACCACATCCATCATGGTCGCGATGTTGGAATATTTACATTCGAAAATGGAATGGTATAATTTATATAATAACAATAAAAAGCTAAAATTTTAAACATGGTCTTTTTGAAGGGATACTTTGAGAAAAACGACATTCATAATAACAGAATTGCTGGGTTTGAGGTGAAAGCTGGTGCTAATCCGACTGTAGTCAAGTGTGAAATTCATCATGGTCAGACTGGTGGCATTTATGTTCACGAGAATGGACTGGGACAATTCATAGAGAATCGTATACATTCCAATAATTTTGCTGGTAAGAATTAGAATTTATTTTACATTCAAATATTCAAAAATATTATTTAAAATAATTATAATAAATAATAGACAATTTGTTTCTCTTTTTTATTGAAATTTGTTTATCTTTTACCTCTTGTTATATATTTTATTAATTTTCACAGGTGTTTGGATAACTTCCAACAGCAATCCCACTATTAGAAAGAACGAAATTTACAATGGCCATCAAGGCGGTGTGTACATCTTTGGAGAAGGACGTGGACTCATTGAACATAATAATATTTATGGAAACGCTTTGGCTGGCATTCAAATACGCACCAATAGTGATCCTATAGTCCGCCACAACAAGATCCATCATGGTCAGCATGGAGGTATTTATGTTCACGAGAAAGGCCAGGGTCTGATTGAAGAAAATGAAGTTTATTCAAATACATTGGCTGGCGTATGGATCACAACTGGAAGTACTCCAGTCCTTCGAAGAAATCGTATTCACTCTGGAAAACAGGTATTTATATTTAACATTATTCTTGTTTATACTTACAATTGAATATATTAATGATGTGTTCTTGATTCTTAGGTTGGCGTATATTTTTACGACAATGGCCATGGAAAGTTAGAGGACAATGATATTTTTAACCATTTGTACTCAGGCGTGCAAATACGAACAGGAAGCAATCCAGTAATTAGAGGAAACAAAATATGGGGTGGCCAAAACGGAGGTGTTTTAGTCTACAATGGAGGCCTTGGTCTTCTGGAGCAAAATGAGATTTTTGATAATGCCATGGCAGGTGTTTGGATCAAGACAGATTCAAATCCAACATTGAAAAGAAATAAAATCTACGATGGTCGTGATGGTGGTATTTGCATATTTAACGGTGGAAAGGGCATTTTAGAAGAGAACGATATATTTCGAAACACTCAAGCTGGTGTACTGATCTCAACGCAAAGTCATCCCATTCTTCGAAGAAATCGGATATACGATGGCCAAGCAGCCGGAGTTGAAATTACAAATAATGCCACAGCTACACTTGAGCATAATCAAATATTCAAAAATAAATTTGGTGGGTTGTGTTTAGCTAGTGGAGTGCAGCCTATTGTTAGGGGCAATAATATCTTTAACAATGAGGATGAAGTCGAGAAGGCGGTATCGGGAGGGCAATGTTTGTACAAGATTAGCAGCTACACTTCCTTTCCCATGCATGATTTTTATAGATGTCAAACGTGCAATACAACCGATCGTAATGCAATTTGCGTTAATTGCATTAAAAATTGTCACGCTGGCCATGACGTAGAATTCATCAGACATGACAGGTAAATTTTGATTATTTTTAGTTGCACTCATAAAAAAAATGAAGATAACAAAACATAGGAAACATTTCTTATTATGAACCTGATCCTAAGCAAATGGTTTCAAAATACCAACCCTTTTAAGCGGATTGTCCCTTAACGTAGTGGATTTTTTTCATGTGAAAATGCAAATGTAATTGTGCAAATGTCAAAAATATCTTGCGCAGTTAACTTTCATTTGATTTGCATTTATTTTGCTTTTGTAAATTTTGCATTATATTTACTTCCTTGCACCAAAGCAAACATAGACTGACTTGTGTTTTACTTATACAAAATTAAAAAACAATCACAATATGTTCATTATTACTGGCGGAAATTATTTCTATAAAAATTAGTAACGCAACAAGTTGATTCTAGTTAATTTCTCCCAAATTCTTTGTATGTCAAACGCATGAAGCAGAACTACTGCATCTTATTCAAGAAGAACATGTTTACGTTAAACTAACGCATTTTGCAAAACCTAAATTTCAATATTGTATATTTCTTATTAATGTGTTGGAAGAAGACTAATTCGGTTGGTAAAACAAAGAAAACTACTTATTCTTACAATGACTGACGTATTGATTTTTGTATTATTATTAAAATTGATTCCTATAACCAAAACATTTTTACAGATTCTTTTGTGACTGCGGTGCTGGCACCTTAACAAATCAATGTCAGTTACAAGGGGAACCCACCCAAGATACTGATACACTCTATGATTCAGCAGCTCCAATGGAATCTCATACTTTAATGGTAAACTAGGATAATAATTAAATTTAAATTTAAAAAAACTAAATCAAATAAAATCATAAAAGAATAATAACAATTATGAGTATAAATGCAAAAATCAAATTAATAAATTAATACTTAAAACACAAAAACACAAAAACGAACTTAAGCCCACAAAACAAAATATTATTTTAACTAAACTACACTACATTTAACAAGTAGTATAACCAATTAGATTACGGCTTTCTCATATAGATATATATAAAATACAAAAGAAAAATTATGTTTAAAACATTCAGTGAAATAAAAACCCAAGAAATTGAATTAATGAAATAAAAGTAAAGTTAAAATTAAATGCCTATTAAACAAAAATATATTGATCGTAATCAAACAGAACGCAATTATTATTGTGTTTGCGTAGATAAATTCTTCTGTAAAAAAATAGGTAAAATTAAAATTATGTAATAGATATACAAAATCACAAGAGAAAATGAGTTCATGTTACCGCTATGGTATTGGCAAGTAAAATCTTCATCTTAAGAAGTGCGAAACGGGAATGAATAAAATAAAATAAAAAATAAACTTAATAAAAAGTAATACAATAAATAAAATTTTATTCTAAGCTAGAAATTACATCATCCCAGTTGCAATAATTTTTTGATATACATATATGTTTTTGTTTAATTATTAATATAAATATATAATTTTGTATTATAAAAAGGAAATTAGAAAGATTACCGAAAAAAGTGTTTTAGATGTAAGCCATCGTGTGTCATGTTTAGTATTAAAATAAATTAAAGTTTACTTTTTTCATATAAATAATAATTTTTAATATTTATGTACCTTATATATAAAAAAGAGATTTTGATATTATTCTTTGTGCTTTATAAAATTTTTCGTATTTACACAAAACAAAAAATAATAATCAATTATTATTATTATCAATATTAATTTTCTGTTTACACATTTCAAATAAAAGATTTATATATCATTTTCTGATGTCAAATTTTAGTCTTGAATATGATTTCTCTATAGGATTTTGGAATTTGATTTTCATTTAAAGTTCTTGTATCCTTACAATATATTTGTGTTATAACAAAAACAAAGCAATTGTTGTAAATTTACAGCTTGCCTATAGCATGCTTATTTGAAGTAATAAAAATGTTGATAATAAATGTCACTCGTATTAGAGAGAAAAACAAAATGAATTAAAAAAAAGTCTAATTATAAACAAACGATACAAAACTATAACTATTAGTGTTCTAAGCATCTACACAAATTCAAACACACATAAATACATTTATACACGCAACAACCCAGTGATTAAATTAAATTAAATAATTAAAAAATATAAAGAATATAAAAGGCCGTTAAAAACTCATCACATGTATTTAGAATTTAGTTTGAAATGCAGCTTTTTAAGTGAAAACAAAATTACAACATGGTTTATAATATAATTTTTCTTTAAGTTATGTACTATAAAAATAATATAGAATAACTACTTAATGTTTAAAATGTATATAATATTAGCACTGATAAATTATTTAGTATAAAACAAAAAAGCATAAAATAATTAGAAATATATGTATGTAAATTACAATTAATGAAAAAAATTACTGAATAATATTATGCATTAAGAAACCACGAAATATTGATAAATGATAACCAACAAGATTTAATTTATACATACTATTTAGTAAATGTAGGATGTTAACTATATACAACAGAAGAAAATCATAAATGAAACGCTAAACATTAATTAAGAGACGAATAAATTCAGATTCAGATGTTCATATTACATACTTTGAAATGAATGGAATTTACCTGAATAATCAATATTAATAACAATTATTTTGTTTACTTTGTTTGACTCTGGGCTGAGTTATGGAAAGAGAAAATCACTATGATTAAGGTAACTGGAAGCTGGAATACCGGCTACTGCTGGCAGCTCAAAAAACCTCGCCTTGGTATGTAAAATCATAAATTGTAATTGAAAAAGTTTTTTTTATAAACTGTGTTTCGTCTCCGGATTAATTAAAATTAATGTAACAACTGCGATTAAGTTGTTTCCTTATCTCTGCACACAACGAGTTCTCTCTTGTTTAAACAAAATTCTTAAATCCGCAATAAATCTTAAAATTTTTTTTATAAGTTATAACATAAGACCCATTTTACCGCCGCTTACAATAGAAACAAAAACAAATCTATTTACCCTAGTGATCAATCAGATACACTGTATGTTTCTATATGAAACTGTTTCTGTGATGTTAAATCGTCTTAAACCCCAATACGTCTTAAATATGGATTTTATTAAATTTAAAATTTAGTTCGGACTGAAATAGGAGTGATGTAAATAGTAATAACAAAAATAAGTTTTATTTATTTTTGTGAAAAATTCATAGTGAATTGTTTTAGAAATGAATGAGTTCTTGTAATTTTGTATTTAGTCTCTTTTTTTTTAATTTTTGAACTCCGCCCGAAGATTATTGGGTTTCCTGTTGCTGTAGGTTCGCATTTTGAATTCATTTCTTTGGCGATGTCTGAGTTTGTGTGGTCAATCCTTTGCATTCAAATTATGTTTTTAAGATTTTCGACACATTTCCAATCTATCCGGATAGGTTTGTGTTGTTGTAATTGCATGGAAAAAATTTCTGATTCACGAACCATCTATTTTCATACACGTATCTCCTTTGTATATGAATATCGAATATACCGTTTAAATTTTCATTTCAAATCATAGTAGGTACCTCCCTATATTACATGGCACGTAGGTATATAGTCTTTAAGACATCAATTTCAGCTTGAATAAGCATCCAGTATTATTTTTTTTTTTTTAATAATTTTCTAATTTAATTTTTTAGGATTCAGATTTTTCCAAATTTACAATTCGATCGATTTAAATGTAGATACTATGTAGGTCAAATCGTTCCAAAATTTTCATTGTAGACACTTAGTCCCTTTACATATTTTGCAAATGGCATAATTAGATCTCGATTATTTTTAACTAACTTCCCGAATTGTGTTACTTTACTTGCTTAAAATAAAATATAATTACCAGAAATTTAAAATCTTATTAACGTAGTTCAAGTAGTTTTCAGTTTTCTCAAAAACCAAAAGATATAAAACCAATCGGTTTTTTGTGTTCGATTCAGAATTGATAGCTAGATTAACTACAAAAAGCCTTTTTAGCAAATTATTTTCAGACATAAGAAATTTCTCGAAATATTGTTGTGGAAAATCAATTTTTACCAATTTTTGATAGAACGATTTTTTTTGAAAGTCTTATCATTGTTTATTAATCTTTTAAACCAATGTTTACAAATTCAAGTTTACCAATTTTTTTATTTTTTGAAACTTTGTAATTAAAACAAAATATCAGCAATACATTATGCACATGTATACATTATGTATATGTAAATGCAAAATATAAAAAACATGAAAATACATACATAAATGTATGCCTATGCACATATGTACATATGTAGGTATTTTCAGGGATTCCCTCTGAAAGCATTAAGCAAATAATGTATTTTAATCTGTACCCACCCACCTTGGTATCTATTTTGAATTATAAATTTCAAGTCATAATTATACCCGTTCTAAAAATCGCAGCAGAAAATCTAACCCATTAAAATACCTGCAAAAGCTAAAAGAAACCTACAATCCAAATCTTGTAAGAAAATTTTAAGTCGAATAAGAATAAGAAGAAACAAAAAACCTACCCCTGAGAGCATACGAATTCGTTCTCTCGTATAAAGCATGAAGAAAAAAATTCTTTCGTAATAATAAGCATAGCAGAGGCAGTAAGCAGACTATCCAAACGAAAGACAAAAACAAAAACTGACAAAGTGAACAGGTATCTTCTCCTGTATCTTTCTTATTTACTCCTCTGTTCCCAATTCCCATAAAAAATTTAATTTTTATTATATAAAGAACACAGCGAGCGTCCTTCAATATCAATTTAATATGGCACCAAAGAGAATAAGAGAAATTTTGTAAATATTTTTGATACAGTAAATATTGATCTCCTGTACTCCACTAGTTGCTTATGGAAATGGAAATAAGATGGATGTAAATCTCCACTAGCGCCAATACGGCGCTAAAAAATAAAATTGCATTAAATGGGAATTTTTAAAACAGTACTTTCAAGGTAAAAAATTACCTTATAAAAAGTACACTAGTTCACAGTTATGGATGTCAACTAATTCCATGAAAGTAGGTAAACATTCAATTCGCATTTTATTTATGGAAAAGGAACAACAAACTGAGGAAGTTCTTAGTATTAATTTGTTTATATTTTTTAAAATATCAAAACATTAATACAAGGATTTTACATGAAATTTAAATTATTTTTTACATTTTAGCAGAGTATAGCTAATATTACAATGTAAACATGCGATGTTTTCAGATGATGAGCGCTGATCTAAATACTGATGAGATAATTTTTATTTAACCGATCCTGCACAGACGAATTTACAAAATTTATTATTATTTTTAAATTATATGTTCAAAACATTCAATTATATTCAGCCCTATCGAAGTATTCGTTCGGAGAATTCTTATCAGAAAGTGAATTCTTATCAGAACTCAGGTTATTTTCGTGGTATCCGTTATGGAATGAAATAAAATAAATTCAACAATCACGTTTGTTGTAATAATTCCTCAATGTTTTTTATTGGACAACTTGTTAAGAAATTCAAAGCAAAGCTGTCAAAAATTGTTAACAAATCGCGTTGAATCGCTGCTCGAGCGAATGCGATGTACTTTGACGGAAGATTTATTCGAAATTTTTATCGGAACGATTCTCCGATTTCAAACTGATTGGAGAAAGTTTCTTCTTAACGAATACCTCGATAGATGTGATTATATGGTTTTTTAGTAGGTCTCTGTTGTTTTATTCGTTGGTTCGTTTTATAGCATTGAAAAATTATTTCAAACACAATCTTCTCTATCTTGAGAAACGTCAAAATTTAACCCAATGTGTCATGATTTAGCCTGCTCCCCAGCAGCAAACATTTTAACCCGTTTTATTCACTACGCTAGTGTCAAAACTAACCCAAGGGGGAAAATTAACCAACATTTTAACTTAATTCGAACCCAGTCTTAATTACAAAACAAATAAAAGTCACGTATGACAGGAATCTGCCAACGTAATCCAATCTATCAAAAGTTTTCGATATTTTTGCAGTGATACCAAAATAAAGACTATTCATGACCCTTCAATTAATCCTACACTGAAAGCTAATTCATTTTTTTTAAATTTTGGTTTCCAGTTTTAGGATCAAGTATTGAGCCACGAGTGTAATACTCCCTTTACTACTATCAATTTGTCAATCCGTGGGACGCCTCTAATTCATGAACATCCCTGATTCTGATTTCAATCTGACAGCAATATGTGCATTCAGCGCTTTTGTAATGTTTTCGTTGACGTTTCAAATGAGTGATTTTTTGCAGCACAGATCACAGAAAAGACAGACAGTGAGACAGAACACAGATACAGTAGAAAAAATAGAAATAGAATAGAAAAGAGTGCATGAATCTGAAATTTGTAAGAAATAAAATTATAAAATAAAATATATTGTCTTCTATTTCCATTTTAATCAACTGTTTTATAAAAACTGAACTATGGTAAGTATGTATGTTTTAAAAAATGCAAATTAAAATTGTCATCAGTTTAATCACAATTTTTCATTCTTTGTTTTAAGATAGTTGGGATTTTTTATAAATATTAAGTTTAACATATGTAATTTGTATATAGACAAAAACCAAAAGATGTTAAATAAAGGTTTTTATTATTAAAAAATCATAAAACAACTTAAATCATCTTACTAAAAAAATCTAATATAGTTTTTCATGAAAGGCAGACATAATCCGCCATCTTGAATCAAAAAAGTTTCATGATTTTTTGTATTCCTGTTTTATTAATCTCTGATAGTGATAATAATTAATTCATTGCGAGCAATATTTTCAGTAAATAATATGTTTGAGTATTAATAAAAGGAGTTGCATTTGCAAAAAGTTAAATGGTGAATTTAATAACAAGAATCGAAAACTACATGCATATGTACATATTGTATGTTTGTAAATTTTTCGACCAGTAGAAAAACAAGAGAATTAATTACCGCTAATAACACTCTTTTTCTACAATGGATTTATTCCAGTTTAATAAACATATTTTACGTTTCTTTCGCAACTAACCAATTTATTGCCTTGAATATTTGCTTGACACTTCGTGGTGATGAAGATTACTCAAGTCACCTATGAACAAATAATACCATGATGAAGAATCTACTTGGTTTTAGTGGCTAAGAAAGTACACAAAGGATGTTCTTTCGATCGAGAGGCGATACGATGTTGTCAAATTTGAATTAGTTTAACAGTCATTTCAATTTCTTTCTCTTAATTTTCAACTTATGGATAACTGTTTTATACAGCAAGGCACTTTTCTTGCTTTTATCTTTTAGCAATTTTTTTGGTTACATTTCTATTAATCATTCACTATATAGGATAAATTTTGTTCCATATCTTAAATATCCGTGTTTGACTTCGGGGTTTAATCTTTTGAAATATCAATTTAATTCGGGACAAAGCAAATACTTAATATGTATGTAAATTGGGTCTATTTAAAAGAAGTATTTCACAACATTTTGAAAAAAGACTCATGCTAAAAATATTCTAAAATTCACCATATGCTCTACAAAAAAAAAATAAAAAATCAAAAATTAATAGGACTTAACAAAACAGTAAAAACTAATAGAAATCATTTTTGCACAGAGTGATTCCATGTCAGGTTTGCTAAGTTCCCATCTTAAAAATTAATTTAATTGAGCCTTATTTACATGTGTATGCTATTGTTAAGGCGCAAAAACGGCTGGAATGTTACAAATAAGGTGATAACTTTTATATTTCGAATGATAATAATTGATTAAAATAATAAAAAATTAGTGTATACTAAATAAACAAGGCTACTAGACTGCGTCATTATAATTTAAAAATGTATTTTATATTACTTCTCAGAAACTATAACTTTGTAATTTTTGTTTTGTTTTCAAAGCAGATTAAGTTAATTAAGGGATTCAAGGACAGACTTTAATTAATTTAATTTTTTGTATGAGAACCAAATTACTCCAATCTGATGTAATTTTTATTGGTTTTGGAGTGTTTGGTATAACTTCTTCAATCCAAAACATATTTCATTGAAACAAAAATATCTTAAAGCCAGGCTCAAAAATCTTAATTCAATAAAAAAAGTTTTTTTTCGAACATTTTTATATTTCACCATTGTTTACTTAGTCTTTTGCATTCTTTTTTTTTTTGTTTTCTTTATTTTATTGAATAGCTTAGTTATGTTGGGAGTAAGGGATAGACTTTCGAAAAAAAAAAAGAATTATTAACTTTAAATGTTCATTGAATAATCCAAACAACAATTAGCGTTTCAAAGAAAATAATGCTTGTAATTTAAAAAAAAATGTTCAGTATTTTTTCTATTGATTTCTAATTCAAAAGTTTTAATTGCGGTGATGTTTTTTTTTTAAATACATTTTTTTTAGTATCTAAGTGGGTTTTTTCCCTTTGAAATTTCATTTTCACACGCACATAAAGAAGTTTCAATTCCCACAAATTTCACTGCTAAATTAGCGCTTAAAGAGAGAAGTCTCGCCCATCTGCTGTCAAATATTTTTTGTTGTTGGTTGTTTCTGCCACCTTGCATCAAAGGCCGACTCCACTAGATATCTTTATCACCAACTCAATGTCTGTCATCTCTATCTCTTCATTTTCTCATTTCTTTGCTGGGGAACTTATGTTAGATATTTCATATCGTTTCGCTTCACCACGGGAGGTCGACAGCATAAAGTATTCGGTTGTGCTTTAAATTATTTGCAAATCCACAAAAAATACACAGCTTACAAATTAAAAAAAAATGGTCACGGAATTTTTATTTTGGTGGTTTGACAAACATTTTGATAATTTGAACGCATGTCTGTCAAACCAGGAAGAAATTTCATTCTTAAAAATTTTCGATAAGTGTGGATCTATAACAATAGAACAAATAAATAAAAATAAAGAGGTTAAAGGAATAATATTTTGGCTGTTTTTTTTTTCATTTTTTGTCCATTTTCTTTTTCTTTAATGTTTTGCCTTCGTTTTTCTTCTTGTTCGTCTATTTCTATAAAAATGAGAGCTGTTACTTGTACGTCCGCCATGACTAAAATTCCAAAGAGAAATGATGTTTGACAACATGTTTGACGAATGTGAATGCTATATAGCAAATTTGTCATACATATGTATATATACCCCCCTTTTCGTTTCGGACTTCAAAATAAAAACGAAAAATTAAAAATTTTAGTTAGTCACTCTCCAGTGAATAATTTCCTTAGAGGGAGGCTTTGGTGATTATCAAATTTGACTACCAAAAATGTGACGACCACAATTAATACCATTTCAACAATATTAATCAAGCTATTAGTAATGTAAAAGTTAAAAAATATTAATAAGCTACATTATGTATCTATTTTATTATCGTTTTTAAACAATTCTTAAAATTGCATAACATACATTGAATCCTAGGAACCTAGGATTGTTGAAATAGATAACATGGAGTATGTGGTTCTTTTTTTATTATTTATCTCGTTTTGTATATTCTACAAGGAACTCTGGTATCGTTAAGGCCATTGTTGCTCCCATAGGTTTGTTTAATCTGTTGTATAGTTAAAGAGACATTTGAAGCGTTTAGAAGATGAAGGTCGTAAGTGACATTTTTGGAATTTTCATTTTTTTGTATATAGAATCCCTATTCGAAAACTTAACTTTCTGCATCATCTGCTTTAATGTTTCGCATTTAGATATCTACTTATCACTATTTACCAAAGAGATACTTACTTACTTACTTAGGTCCTCAGACCTACGAAGTCCGATGGTGTTTCCTAGCGGGACATAGGGCCTCAACTACTCCTACGCGCCATCGTGTGCGGTTTCCAGCGATGTATTTTAGCTCCCTCCAGCTCTTTCCCAGTCTCGCAGATTCCTCTTCAACTGTTCTTCTCCACGTGCTTCTCGGTCTACCTACTCTTCTTCCTTCTTGTGTGAGTGGGTTCCACTGCATTGCTTGGCCTGCAATGCAGTCATTACCTTTTCGAAGCGTGTGTCCATGTAAAAAGCTACAGAAATAAAACTTTAAATGCTGATTACTCAAAACTTTGAAAATGTCGCTTAACAACCTTCATTTTTAGTTTTCTCCTTTTCACTTGTATCATTCCTCGAAATTATAGATCTTGCCTGTGTTTATCACTTCAACATTTTTAATTCAATCGTTTTTCACATTACAGGAATGACAGCAAACAGTAATTCATCAACAATTTAGAATAAAAGCTGCTTCACCAAAATGAAAGTCGATACGAATCGGCTTAAGAAAGGCACTTCGGAGTTAACTCCGGAGTGTCGCCAATTAATTGAGGACATGAATTCGCGGAAAACCCGAAAAGAGCTATTGGAATATTTGGAGAAACTCCGTGGTTGGGTATATGGAAAATGTGAACTTTATCACTGGATTGAGCTTTTAGATCGTTTTGACGACATTTTAGCAGAAGCTGCAAAAGAAAATCCAGAAAACGAATTTGCTTTGTACTGCGACACAAATTATACGCCATCGGTAAGTTTTATTATTAACATCTTTCGAAAATAAATGTATATTAATACACCTTTGTATGTTTCTTTTTACCACAGGATGTTCGCCTTTTGCTTTACGTAATAAATTTCACAACGCTCTTGATAGAACATTCATTTTCAAGACATTTATATAATTCAATTGAACACTTGACGCAATTACTTTCATCCACAAATATGGACATTGTAATGTGTGTTTTAAATCTTTTATATATGTTTTCCAAACGAAGCAACTTCATACCAAGATTAAATAGCGCAAAAAAAGTGTCTCTTTTAAACAAACTTTTTAACTTTGCCGAGGTAAGTAAATTTTAAGTAACGGTATAATCTGAAATCTGGGATAGTATTTCTATTTTTGTATTTACTCATACTTGTATTAGTTGATTGCAATCTGCAGAAATTAATACTGAACAAATATCAAAGCATTTAAATATTAATAATATTTTCAAACATTTTAAATGCATTCTTTATTTTCAAAGAGCTGGGGAGGAAAGGAAAACGGATTTTCACTTGCTCAGTGCTGTAAAAAGGATGCTCGACTTCCACGATCATCATCAACACTTTATTTTGAATATTACAATGCTGGAGGCCAGTTGGACTTTATAGAAGTTCCTGGCCTTGATAAAATCAAAGAATCGCCTGCCTCAATGGCAAAAATAGTTTGCGATAAAATCCCACATTTGGGAGATGATCAAAGAGTAAGTTCATTAATACTTATTCAAAATTGTATCCAGGAAATTGGGATTGCTAAAAATTCCCGTTATGATGTACCTAGTTCTATTGAGCTAAAACAACAGATTTCATAATTATTTCTGGGAAAATTAATTGGCAACCCTAATTAGTTTTTTTAAAATGTCAATTAAATTTATTTTTTCTTTAGATGCACATTCTAACAAGAATTCGCTTGGCAGCAACTTTTCATAACTATCGCATGCGATTACAATTCGTTCAAGCACGCTTACAAGCAATATCGGTGTTGGTTTATTCAAATGCCATTCTGGACAATATTCATAATTTACTATATCCTGGATTTTTAGAGGAATTAGTTGAGCTTTTAGAGGTAAAAGATATTCATTTAGTCGAAATAAGAGCTGCTGCTTTACGAACATTGACGTCAATCATTCATTTAGACAGAAATCCTCATTTTCCAAAGTAAGTACCTAAAAACGATAAAAAAATAAAGCATTAAAATGAAAATTAATCTGCATATAATATTTATATTTGTTTTTGCACTGTACTGTAACCAAAAATTTTATTAAAAAAATAAATGTTTTTTTTCAATATTCTTGTTCAAATAAAAAGTTTCTTCAAAAATAAAAGTTTAAAAGCTTACTAGCTTTTATTTAAGTGAGCAAAAATTTCCAGAACGTGGTCAATGGTGTTAAAATTCGTCACAAGAAGATACCAGAACATACATGTGCATACATAATAAATCTGAAAACATGCTTCATTTGTTTGTACTTTTGTCTGACCGATATTGACTGTCTGTTTTCTTCAAATCATTCAGCTGGATGTAATAATGTGTTGAATGAAAAAGACTTTTTCAAGTATAAGTTGCAATTCTTTTTTCTTGCAAAAATCAAATTGAAGTTTAAATAATAAGAAAGTTCAAAACGAGTTAGTGTTTGTAAAAGTTTCTGCGAGGTTACCCATAGAAGCTAAGCCTTCAAATAATTGTCTATTAAGTTTTCTACATAATGTACATACATATGTATCATATATTTTTTTATCCGAGCCGAAGAGAAATATTTTTTTAAGTCGAGTTAAATTTATATTTATTAGAATAAAATTCTTGCACTCAACTTATTTTGAATGCATTCAAATATGACCTTATATTTTCTTATAGAAAACCTGGATCTCGTTTGTCAAAAATTATCGAGGTTACAGGAGCAGCGCTATACCATGGATTCTTACCCACGCTAGTACGCGCTTGCATTAATCATCTTATATCCATACAAGCAAAGGAAACCGACCTCGTTGCCTCTTACTCTGTAATGCATCAATATACCTTTGCCTATGAAAATACTAATATAACAGAATTCGACATATTCAAACAAACTAATATGTTCCCACTATCACTTGCTACTGCATTATTTAGTTTCCTCTATCATTTGGCTTCGTATGAAGCCGGAGGTGAAGCTCTAGTTGCTTGTGGTATGATGGAATCTTTGCTCCGTGTTATTAATTGGCCGGGAGCCGATCTAGAGCATATAACATTTGTGACAAGAGCAGTTCGCGTCATAGACTTGATTACAAATATTGATATGCACACGTTCCACAGCAATAATGGATTAGGAGCTTTTATTCAGCGACTTGAAACCGAAGTACATCACTGTCGTCAAGACCAGCAAGATGGCAAAAAAAGGAGAAGAAGAAGGACTGCTGAAATGGATTATATAAATAAACATGACATCAAAAGTCCCATTCGTGAGGGTGAAGAAGATTCCGATATGACCGATGCTGAAGGTATAAATTTAGAATTCGAAAATGAGAGGGACAAAGACGAAAATGAAGATAGCAACATTTCATCGGAAAGTGACACAAAATCATTCCACTATAATGAACCGGGTTCCTCTTCTTCAAATGCGAGCACTTCTGGATCAAAAAGAGAAATAGATTGCAATGAAAAAGATAAAAAAATGGTGTGCGTTACTCAACGGGCTGCTCTTCTCAAATCAATGCTGAATTTCTTGAAGAAAAGTATTCAAGACAGTGCATATAACAGTGGTATGAGAAATGTAATGGAAAGCAGCCTTCCACGTTCATTACGCAACATAATTAGCAATGCAGACTATTATGGTCCCTCGTTGTTTCTATTAGCAACAGATGTAGTAACAGTCTATGTTTTCCAGGAACCGTCTCTTTTATGTACTTTGCAAGACAGTGGATTAACAGATATTGTATTGCGTTCTCTTTTACGTAAAGAAGTTCCAGCTACAAGAGAAGTTCTTGGCTCCCTGCCCAATGTATTTTCTGCGCTATGCTTGAACGCACGTGGATTAGAAGAGTTTTCTTCTTATCATCCATTTGATCGACTTTTTCAAGTCTTACTTTCTCCAGATTATTTAATAGCAATGCGAAGACGTCGAAGCTCAGATCCATTAGGGGATACGGCAACAAATTTGGGCAATGCTATGGATGATCTAATTAAACATCACCCAAGCTTGCGCACAGATGCCACCAAGTCTATTATAAAACTTTTGACAGAACTTGTTCGCATTGGAAGTGATCCTCACTTCATATGTTGGAGAGCAAATAACAACAATGCCAAAACTGACACTGGTTCAACATCGCAGTCTAATACAGCTCGGAATTCAAACAAGGACAACGGAAATGGAAGTAGTGGTGAAGATGACGACGATGAGGAAATTTCATCAGCCTCTCAACAGAGGAGTTCCAATAGAAATGAAAACGCAGCTTCAAGCTCAAGAACATCCTTTACCACAAGCACAACCTATCAACATTCTGGCAACACACCCGAAGAACGAGAGCCTGTTCCATTGATTGATTATATCTTAAATGTAATGAAATTCCTCGATGCTATTATCAGTAACGGAACTAATGGAGAACATTGCAGAGAATTCGTTAGCCTTGGAGGACTGCAACCTCTGCTTTCGATTTTGTCATTGCCAAATTTACCCGTTGATTCTCCGGTCACCACAACAGCCCAAGCTGTTGCAACAGTTTGCAAATCTGTTTTAAATCTAGCCCATGAAACAAAAGTTATTGAAGTAGCTATCGAACAGCTCTCTCAAGTTGTCGAAAAACTCAACCCCTTAGTTGTACACATGAATTCTCCAGAAAAAAGTATACTCCTTAAAGAATTAACAAACTGTCCGCGAATGGAAGCGGGATTTTCCAACGCCGATTATACTCCATTATTGCATGCAATGAGTGCGGTCCATGGATATGTTGTTATGTTAGTTCATATTTGTCGCAGTAGTCAGAACGATGTTCGTATGCTTTTATTACGCAAATGGGGAATTGATTGTGCCAGAGGCAAAAAGCTGCTTCAAAGCTTGGTTCAACTGTATACATCGTTGGTTTGGGAAAGTACTATTTTATTAGGAATGTGTTCAGAAGATAATGCAAATGTAAGTAAAGGTCCTGATTTTAATTACGATGAAATAAGTCGAATTCAAACTGAACTCAGAAGAGATACGGTAGATATTAATGAAGAATCTTCGGAACCAATTCCTCCACAAGTTTCAACTCCATCATCATCAGCTCCCACTACTTCTACAGGTGATACTGCTACCTCAACAGCGAGCGAAACAATTCTCGAACAAGCTTCAGGAGCCAGAGTCGATATGGAAATCGATGATGATGTTATATGCTTGACTCCATACCCATCTTCTTCTAATACAATGGGAGTTAGTGATGTTACACTTGAAACTACAGTAGCAGGAAACGATGAGGCAATTTCAATTGATTCGACTACATCATCTTCAGATTCAGTAGTTTATGTTCCAAATCGTGGAGAATCTGGAAAGGATGAATCTGAAACCAAATGCTCATTGGAGCAAGGTACTTGCGAAAAGACAGACGGAGATACAAAAAGGCGGGAAAAGGGAGCTCCTGGACAATTGCGCTACATCAAAGCTTTACTGGCGGCTTCTTCGAGGCTCGGACGTGCATTAGCTGAATTGTTTGGAAATTTAGTTAAACTTTGTGTTGGAACACCTGGCCGACAAAGGCGTACAAATGAGCTACTATCAACTGCAAACTTTCCATGCACAGAAGCAGGGGACATCGCTCGGGTATTGAGCTATATACTAGTTAATGGATTCTGTTATGAGAAAATAGTGTCTCCTAGTGTTCCAAAGCTAAAGTTAACTTTCTTGATTTGCTCAGTTGGATTCACTGGTCCTATGCTCTTTGATGAAAAACGATATGCATTCCATCTAATGCTGTCACAGTTCTGTGAAGAAGGAGGGCTTGAAGCATTCTTTGATATGTTTAAATGGGCACTTTCGTATGGTTGTGCTGACGAAGAGAAGGAACAGTTCATCAAAGGCAATGAGTACGCTGAAGGTACTGGCGAATTCTTAGACGCATGGCTTTTGTTGCTCGAAAAAATGGTTAATCCGCGAGCAATTTTCGAATCACCACATTACATTACATCACGACCAACAACTGGGCCACCAGGTCAATTACTTGAATTTGAACCAGTCTTCTACATGGTAAAGGTTCATTCATTAGCGTTGAATGCACTCTCCGATATATGGGATAAAAAACCACTTCCTAACTATGGTATACGAATGGCCGAGTCCATAATGGCTATCATGAAGCATATACTAAAAAATGAAACTATGCTCCGTGAAAAGTTTCAAAAGCGAAAAGAGGAAATAAAAAAAGTAGAAGAAGAAGGTGAAGCACGTAAGGTTTATAGAGACTCCATGAAAAAATCTGTTAATTTGAATCATTTAAAATTATTCATGGACATGGGATTCTCTGAAGCGCACGTAAGTGAAGCTCTTGCGGTCACAAATTCCGTAGAGCAGGCAACTGATTTCTTATTAAACCGACCAGAATCAAGCGGCAACGCTTCTGCAACTGCTATGTCTCGATTATTGAGTATTGAACAAGAGTTGGATGACGATGATGAAGATGAAAATGATGAAGAAGCTGCAGATAATAATGAATTAGATGTTCAAAATCAGGATAAACCTGCAAATATTGAAAAATCTACATCTTCAGATATTGAAACACCGGAAACTGCTGCACAAGCATCACAAACTGAATCTAAGAATAAAATAACCTGGAAATCGGTGCAATTACCTGATGCAGTTGCAATTGATAATTTTTGTCGAGAAGCCTTAAAGAAAACTTTCAATACGATGGATCAGCTTCCCGAAACTGTTACCCCTGGCGCTGACCTACTGGCTGTTCTCTATAGACGTCACACTCCAGATATGAAACAGAAATTTTTGTTGACTTTAGTTCAGAATATCACAGATTGGGCGGAGAAAATGTTGCATAATCTTAAGGCCCGCGATGCTTTGAATTCAAGCAAACGCGAAGAAATACTTATAGGTCGGTATGGAATAAAACTTTATATACGACTTAAGGTTGGCTGTCTGCTGCTTGACGATATTTACAGAGATATGCGTAAAACTTTCTGCATGGCCATTCGACACGAAAAGTCACTGAGCACTCTAATCATGTTATTGCACAAAATTGAATCTATCTTACAAGAACACATTGCGCTTGGTGCGCCACCAATTACTCCTCGATGGCTGCAACATTTGATTGAATTTATTGATTCTATTGACAATGCTTGTCATATTATGCAACGCAAAACAAATATGTTAGCTGTGACAACAAAAACATGGAAATGGTTTGATTCTCCAGCTGGCAAATGGAATGCTTATTCAAATTCTAATAACGAAATCATTCATAAAGCATTTGTTGCGGGAGAGCGATCGGTACGCATCACATGTGGCAGACAAAAATACACTATCAATTTTAACTGCATGTCTCAAGTAAATGAAGCCACTGGCAATCATAGACCGATTATTTTAGGACTTAAAGTTAACGAACTAACGGATGGAAACTCCAAAATAGAATCTTCTATTATAACATCGGAAACTTCTTCCGACTCAGATTCCGGAGATCAATCGGAAATCGCTGATCAAAGCACATTGAACACACGGTCCGCTGGATCTCAGGCAGCAGCTGAGAATCTGCCCCAATCTCGATCTTCTTCGGACGGAGGAAGCATAGATTCTATTGCTGTTGGCAATACCGAATCCAGTGTATCAGGACTTTTTGAAATTGATGACGACAGCAAGCTCGAAGGGGATACCGGAGAAGGACTGGAATCTAATATGAATAGAATAGTTCTTCATGAGGAACCAACTGGGTTGCAACAGTATGATACAGGTGCTATTGTCAGTTGTCTAGCGCGTTTGATGCGTCCCAAGTTGGCCATTGATTTAGATACAATAAATTCTATTTTGAAACTATGCGTAAAACTTACTAAAGATCCAGAGAGTGCAAAAGTGTTTGCAAATAACGGTGGCATCAATCTCCTATTGAGTATGCGTCAAATGTGCGGCTATATGGGATTCCCCACGTATGCCATTTTGCTGATTCGACACGTTCTCGAAGAACCTCAAACTCTGCTGGCTACTATGGAGAGAGTAATTGCATCGCGAACTATGTCAATGATTCCAAGTAATCACCGCGACTTAATTTTTGTGCTGAGACAAATGAGCTCAGCTGTTTCACGTGATCCGAAAACATTCATGCGTGCTGCCTCGAACGTTCTAAGATTAGATAACAACATCATGAAAGGCAAATCAAATTGCTATGATGATACTCGACTAATAGTTAAAGCATCAACAATTATCAGAAAAACAACAGGGCAAACATCATCTTCAAATGTCGATGACAACGTGGCAAGTTGCAGCAACGTGCACTCAAACGAAAATGATATTTCAACAAACGTCATCAAAGACTTATTAAAAGCTCTTCTTTTGCCATGCATTCATTTCCCACCACCGCCAGCTTCACGCACGACATACACAGAAAAAACTCCATTGACTTTTGGCGGAATAACATCAGCACCAAAAACATCTAGCTCAGCGACGGATGCTGGTTCTCTTGAAAAAACTCAAGCAGATGATAGTCAAAGTGACCAATGCTGTGGATGGCATGTTCCAAGTAGTAGTCATTTACATGATAAACCCTTGCTTACAAGGTCAACTATTTTAAAAATTCTTGCCGATGCAGTTCGATCCTATCAAACATTTGCCCCCAAGTTGATCACCGAGCATGTGTATTACGCAAAAGATAGCGTTCTCATAAAACACGATCAGTCAGCTCTATCATTTATTCTTGATAATTTTTTGCCGCTCAAAGAAAATAGTCAAGATCGTGAGGTCAGTACAATGGCCCGCGTTCTAATAACATCTCTCTCAGACTGTGTCGAACAACTTACAGTTCAAAACACAGTTATAACTGAGATTAAGTCTGCAATGCAACGGGCTCTTAATTTACCAGAATGTTCAGAAAAGCATATGCGCCTGCAGGTTTTTGTTGGGCTTTTGCCAACCATGATTGATAATCCAATACCACTGAATAAAATAACACCGCATCGAAACGAAATACTTCTTATACTATTGCGCAAAGGAATAATGACAGATTTGTCGAAAATGATTCTACATCTTGATCTGTCAAATCCAAACTCAGTAACAACATTAAATGCTGTTCTAAAGCCAATGGAAACACTTCTAAGGCTTACAATCTCTCCTGGTTTATCAGCAAAGAAAAAAACATCCCAGTTGCAATGTGATCGGCGTAGCCGTGACCAGCTTCTTAATGCTGCACAAGGTTCTAATAGCGGAACTACAACTATACATACATTATCAAGACGATCAACTAATGATTTAGATGCAGATCATATCATTTTAGATGTAATGGCTGATCGACCGAGAGCTTCTAGTTTCCTTTTTACCGGCGATTCAAGAACAAGCGAACAGGTTTGTGAAATTAAGGAAGAGTATTTTTGTTATTTACGTTAATTCTGTATATGCTTTTTTTTTAGTTTAATAATATATTCGATGGTATTCTGGGAAATGATCAAGAATATTTTAATGATGGAGTATTCCGACATCTTAATGTAGGTTTAAATGATACTGAAAGTCCAAATGCTGATGTGGCCTTTGAGACGAGCAGCGAGTCGAGTGATTCCGAATCAAATGCATCCGAAGACAACGATGAAAGAGATGCCGATGATGATGGTAAGAGGTCATCAAATTAAAAAAAAAATTGATTGTTTGTATTGAAATTTTATATGAACCACTTTTTTGATGTTGACACTTCTGCAAACTTTGGAACTGATTCAATTGCTATTTTTTTTTTTTTTTTTTTTTCAGATGGTAATGAAGAACATGGAGAAGAACGCAGTGAAGCTGATGCAGATGAAGAGACGAGGCAATTTATTGAAATTTTCGACCATGCTTATGCCCCAGATCAGCCGAGAGCTACTACAAGTGATCGTCGTTTAGATGGAGTTCCTATAATCCGTTATACAGTATCATGTAAGTAAAAACAAGCAATCATGCTTATTTTTTTTTGATATTACAAAAAATCTCCAGTTTTCGGTCTTTTGTAAGGCTTGTTGTCATCCTCGTCAACAATACCTGGACAAGTCCTAGTATATTCCTTGAAAGAAAAATCATTGGAATTGGAATAGTACAGCACAGATTTTAAATGATTTCGTTTTATCATACAAATTTTATTGTTGAAAAATAGTGTACTTTTGTTAAAAAAATCAATTTTAAATTTTATTACTTTAGCTAATTTAAATCCGTCAGGATCAGGAACAAGTAGTGGGGCATCAACCAGTGGCGCTGGCAGTGGCAGTAATCTTGACAATTTAGTTTTAGTGCACCAAACTCGACAACGCAATACTAACGCGAGCGTATTGAGCCGTTCGTTTAATCCCATACACCAGCAGCAACTTCCAAGCATAAACATTGGTATAGTTCGTTCTTCGCCAGCGACTGGTCCAAGTACTAGTGCCAGAAATAATAACAGCATTGACGATGGTAATAAATTATAGCATAGTACAAGCAATTACGTTTATATTCATTTATAATTTTAAAGACTTAATCGCACGTTTCAACTACTACATTCATCATGGACAAGGAATATCAATCTCATCTGGAACAGGTTCTAATACACCTGCTCCTAGTAGTTTAAATAACCAACAGGGTAGCGGTGGTACTTTGGGATCATCTGGTGGCGTTCAGTTTGGCACTAATGCAAGCATTACAGTTGGTGCGGAAGATTCAAGTGAAGGACGTGTTCCCAGCTCAAACAATAGATTACAACGGGATTCTCGTCGATTATTATTAGTTGATCAGCAGTATTGTACATCCCACTCATTTAACAATTCCGATGAGAATCAAAATGAACTATTTAATCAAGATGGTGGGTTCCTTTATCTGACTATGAATTTCTAATTTACTTACTTCTTACTTTCTATACTTAGCACTTCATTGGTGGCTTGAGGAAGCAAAACATTTGGATATGGAATCCCAACCAGATGTTTGTTTAACAGTGGCTCATCAATTAATACCAATATTACAAGATATACGAGCTAAAACCAAGAGACGAAAGAGGAAAACAGCTTCTGTTATAACACAAGCCGGGTCAACTGATGAATCTGGAAAAGCTGAAGCAAAAGAATCAAGTGAAATTAGTACACCTAGTGTTAATGTAACTACACCAGCGGTTCAGTGCAATACATCTCCTAGTAATAGACGAAGTGCAATTCCCATTTTACTCCCAAGAAGTTCAGATTCACGCGATGCAAATCCATCATTAGAAAATATCGATCCTATAACCGAATTCAATTCACTAAATGACGAAGAAAATGATAACCAAGAGCTCGATACAAGTAAATTTGTCCTATATCTCATTAAAATTTAAAAACAAAATTGTTTTTGTTAAACAGATGGTTCAACAACCCAAACAAATTCAAATGTTAGTATATCGCCAGTTACTAGCCGTAATGCAACAAGAGGTAAATCGAAATTTTTTGCAACGTAAATTTTTAAAATCATGAACACAATGTCTTTAATTCAGATCAATATTTAAGCTTGGTTTTTTGGGCTTGTT
This sequence comes from Scaeva pyrastri, assembly GCA_905146935.1. Classification (NCBI taxonomy): domain Eukaryota; kingdom Metazoa; phylum Arthropoda; class Insecta; order Diptera; family Syrphidae; genus Scaeva; species Scaeva pyrastri. Next base: position 134,764,628 of record LR989927.1, read on the forward strand.
TTTGTGTTATAACATATTACTATTTTTTTTTCATACATGTTCATCTTTTGAGGAAAAACTTAAAATTATATAGCCATTTTTGGAAGTAAAAGTTGTCGTATTCGATGCATTTCATTGAATTCACTAACTCTCCCTGGCTTGCTTCCTTAAAGAAAATAATTTTTTTATTACTATTTTTCCAAAAGGATTCATAACGTATTAAGATGTTTTCTTTTTTTATTGTAAACCCATTTATTATTCCTCTTGTATTTTTAAAGATAATGACTAATCAGTTATTTTTTATTTATAGAGCCAGACGTAGTTGAAAGTGCTGATGATTCTAACTCGGAAGGTGAACCTCTTACACCACAAGATGATTCCAACCCACCTGGCCGGCAATCAAACCCAAGTTTAGGTAAAATTGTTGTGAATTAAAAAAAAGTAACAGATTCTATTATTTTTCATAATATATTAGCTTCAAACTTACACCAACGAATAACTACGGAAATGGCTGTGGCTGCATTGGCTGAAGCTGCGTTAGTTCCGTTGCCAGACGATGATGAAGAAGAAGATGAGGATGACGATGAAGAAGAAGAAGCTGAAGCAGAGGAACGTCAAGAAAATGATAATGACGAAAATGACGATGAAAACGAGAATGAAGGAGAAGATGAAGAACTAAATGTAGAGGATGTTATAATGGACTTTGATGATGAAATCCAAAACGTCTTGTCTCAGGTAACAGAAAAAGACCAGAATCCATGTTATATTTTAATGCAATTAACTCACGTAGATATAAATCATTTAAATATACAATTTAAATTACGTAATTAAATATGAATAACAAATTAGCTACAAAAGAACGATTTGTTGTAGTTTTCAGCGCCATCACAGGAATTAGCCAGTGCAATGGCTATGGCACGTTCTGTTTCTCAAAGTGGAGTAACAAACACTTATGAATCTGATCGTAATATTGAAGGCAATTCAGAACCATCAGAGCCAACGACTTCATCATCTTTATTGAATGTAAATCTTGGAAATTTATCATCAACATCTTCAAATACTGTCAATCCCCCACCTGCTACAACTGAAAACTTGTCTGCTTTGCCAAATGATGAAGAGTCACCTTCATCGAACGCAACATCTACAGCTAACGAAATAAGTCCAGAAGTTCGCCAAGTACTTGGTGATCTTCAAATACCTGAAGGCGTTGATCCTTCGTTTTTAGCTGCTCTTCCAAGCGAAATGCGTGAAGAAGTAATTCAAGAACATTTACGTGCACAGCGAAATCGTCAGAGGGCTCAACAGAATGCAATTGAAACTGAGCATGAATCTTTAATTGAAGTTAATCCAGATTTTCTGGCTGCTCTTCCTCCAAGTATTCAAGCTGAGGTATTATCGCAACAACGTATTGAACAACAGAGACAAGCAGCACAAACAGCCAATCCAAATGACCCCGTAGATGCGGCTGCATTTTTCCAAAACTTGCAACCATCTCTTAGACAAGCGGTAGGTACAATTAATTTAAAATGGGATGTGTGGTTAGCAATTTTTAAATTTTAAATTGTAGATTCTGACTGATATGGAAGATTCTCAGATTGCAAGTTTGCCTCCTGATTTAGTAGCAGAAGCCCAAAATCTAAGGCGAGATTGGGAACACCGCAACCGTCAAACTTTGCATGAGCGTTTAGTTACTCATTCACAAGCCAACTCAACTCCAGCATTAGGTGGAACAGGTATGTTTGGGCTGATAGGTATACACTTTATCAAGTTTTATTTTTTTATTTAGCAAGATCGCAAAATGCAAATAAATTTGTGTATGCAAGCAATAAATAAACTTATTTCAACAAGGAGGGATAAATTAGTAAATTAAGACAATTTTGGTTATCACTTAAAATATTGCAGTAAATTGAAGCAAATCCCTCTCTTCTCTTGGACTTGGTTTCAATTTCGAGCATATTGAAGCAAATCCTTCTCTTCTCTTGGACTTGATTTCACCCTCGAGCATAGCCAGAAATACAAATACAAAAATACAGTTTCCGTTATGACTTGAGGAATGAACATAAGTACATATTATTGTACCATTTTATTAGAAAATTCACTTTTCAGCAGACAAAAAAAAATTGAATAATTAGAACTCAGTACAATCTTTACTGCTCATTCCTTACTGAAAAACATCGTTATTCAAACAGTTACGTATAATCTTTCTAGAACAATTATTTTACTTACCAAGAGTATTTCATTTTTCGAAACAATAATTCTGCAAACTTTTTTTTCTCTCTTGTTCCATGAATGAGAAATAAAGTTTGTATCCAAATCTAAATTATACATTTCCAATTTGCTTACATAACTGTTCAACTAGTGAATAAGGGGAATACAATTTAAATGCCACAAGTTCTTAAGTTATACCAACTCATAAACATTTTCTTTTTAAATTAAAACATTGCTTTGCTTTCATCACAAACAGCGTATATTCCACCAAGAATCCCTTCAATTCAAAACTTACGTGGTCGTCCCAGTTGGCACACAAATTCAGTATGGTACAATTCTCACTCGTCCTCATCTAACGGACTTGGCGAAGGAAGTTTCCAAAAACTTCAAGGTAAACCGGTTGCATTGGCTTTAATGGAAACCGAAGGAAGTCTTCTCGATGTAGATGCCTTATCTGCATTACTATTAATGTTGTTCATTGACGATGCAAAATTCAATATACTTCGACTTCATCGTGTAATTCGTCATTTATGTTATAACTCCGGAACAAGAGAGTGGATAATTGATTCGTTGATTTCAATTATTAAAATGGCTGACAAAACCGATATTACTAGGACAGATGGTAAGCTCATCAGTAGACCGCAATATCTAACGTTAAGGGTTGATGCAGCCCTCGGCTACCGTTCCAGTGTTTTTCTAATAAAACGTGGTGTTGAAAAACTATTCAAAGACGAATCTTATGGTGGAGGGGGAGGTAATGCCATACGGATTCATCCACAGGCAGCACAAATGGTGTGCCGAAACTCACTTGATCTTTTGATTACATTAGCTCGACATTTCCCAAGGGACTTTGTACCATTTAGGGAAATAGAAAATATCAAAGAAAAAACCGATACGATTGATTCAAAATTAAGAGGAGAAAAAGATGGGCAAATGAGTTCACAAAACCCATCGAGTAACTCAAGCTTGAGTTCTGCTGGTGTTTGGTGTACAAACATTGCGAAAAAACCAAAAATTTCTCATTTACCGTCAGCTACTGTATCGAAAGAGGAAGATTCAAAACCAGGTACATCGACAACACCAACTGCAAAGAAAATAACTCCATCAGTATTTGATGTGCTTCTTAGACTTGATTGTACAACTCGACCATACCAATCAAAACATGGCTCTAAAGAAATTACAGCAAAGTTTTTACTTAATCCACTACCTGTTAGAGCGAAGCTTGAATTTTTATCATTTGAAGACTCTCCGTTTGCTCAGTTAATGTCACTTCTTCCAACGAGTGTCGTCAAAAGATCTCAACAACTCACTGATAAACTTGTTCGTTTACTTGCTTCGCTAGGAGTTGAACTTCCAAAAGAAGACAAAATAACGCCTGTTGCTTTGAACGATGAAATAGTTGGTACTGTTGACACTGAACAGCCTAAGACATCGCTTGCAAGTGAAACGCCAGTAGTACCTGTTGCACAATCTCAAATAATCGATGTTCATGACAGTGACAGTGAACCCGATGCCATACCCGGCAGCGATGAAGATTCGGAAAGTGAGAGCTACAAACATTGCAAAAAATATGTTAAGAAATCTCGACCAACTTTACTTTACCCAAGCAAAATTCAGCAACTTAAAATTGCTATTGAAGTTTTAACAACAAAAAGTTGCTCTGAAGAAGGTCTGGAATATGTCACGGAACTGATTGTTCACTTGAGTCAGTGTTCTGCCAAGGCCAATGAAATTGTTGTACAACTTTTAATTCAAGGAGTTATGGGCTTAGCAGAATTGGTACGCTTGCAAATATTAAGTCTTATGAAAGAAGTTAAAGAAAATAATCTTAAGACATCTAACGAGAACGATTCATCTGCTGGGAATAAAAACCAGTCAAAAATGGGTCGCGGTGGAATAATAAACGATCGGTTTACGGCTGCGCAGGTAGTGATTTCGGCCCCAACAAAATCGAAGCCTACTTGTGAGCTTCAATTACCCAGCATGAGCCCATTATTAACGAAATCATCTTCGCAAACATTTTTCCTGCGAACGCTTAAAGTCTTCATGCAAGTTCGGGAGTTAATTGATTATAAATCTTTGCATACAGTTACAAAAATGGAACCACTGAGTGAAATAATTTGCCTGAATGAACTGTGGGATACATTGAGCGAGTGTTTGGTGCATTTAGAAAAGACAAATGATCAGCACGCAGTTCTCATTCTACAACCAGCAGTTGAAGCTTTCTTTTTAATCCACGCTTCAAAGAAAAAGCAAACTACAAAAACAGTCCGACCAGGTAATCACCGTTCAGATACATTTACAATTACTAGACGTCCAATTGGTGGAAATTGGACACCATCACCTGTAATTCCGAATACATTAGATTTTACTATTAATGAGAGAATGCCTCAGCGCAATACTCAAAGCAGAATCAGCATAGGTGATTCAACTGAGCAAGAAAACAATGATTCGACAGCTGTTGAAGGTAATGATGCTGCATCTATAACAGCTGGTAGCAGTTCAAATAAAGCAGAGACTGCTCCCTCAACATCGGGTGCAGCTACTGCCGCAGCTAAAGAAGCTGAAATACAACGACGTGATCAAAAGAAATTCCTTGAATTTGCTGAAAAACATCGCACAGTTCTTAATCAAATTTTGCGACAATCAGCTACTCACCTTTCGGACGGACCATTCTCGGTGCTTGTTGATCACACTCGCATCTTAGATTTCGACGTTAAGAGAAAATATTTCCGCACTGAGTTGGAACGAATGGATGAGGGAGTTCGACGTGAAGAGCTGACCGTCAATGTGAGGCGTGTGACTGTTTTTGAAGATTCTTTCAGAGAGTTATACCGACGTGGTCCAGAAGAATGGAAAAATCGTTTCTATATAGTATTTGAAGGTTTGTAAATAAAGTTATTTTCTGTTATAATTTATTAAACAATTAAATTTGAATAGACGAAGAGGGTCAAGATGCAGGTGGTCTCCTTCGAGAGTGGTACGTCATTATCTCGAGAGAAATCTTTAATCCTATGTACGCTCTTTTTTGCGTTTCGCCTGGTGATCGAGTGACTTATATGATAAATCCATCTAGTCATGCAAACCCCAATCATTTATGCTACTTCAAGTTTGTTGGGCGTGTAATTGGTAAAATAGTACAATGTACAATGTATAGTGAAGGACATTTTAATAAATTATGTTTTCTTCTTGTTTTTAAAGCCAAAGCAATTCACGATAATAAACTTCTTGAGTGCTACTTCACACGTTCATTTTACAAACACATTCTTGGAATACAAGTCAAATACACAGACATGGAGTCCCAAGATTATGAATTTTATAAGGGTCTTGCATATCTTATGAGCAATGACATTTCTTCGCTAGGCTATGATCTGACATTTTCAACAGAAGTACAAGAATTCGGAGTCACACAAATTCGTGACCTTGTACCCAACGGAAGAAATATAACAGTAACAGAAAAGAACAAATTTGATTATATTCGTTTGGTGTGTCAACTCAAAATGAGTGGGTCTATTCGTCAGCAGTAAGTTCTATTTATTTTTATTGTGTTATACTTTGGTATTAATCATTTGTAATTTGTCATCTAGGTTAAACGCATTTTTAGAAGGATTTTATGACATAATACCGAAACGCTTGATATCGATTTTCAATGAACAGGAACTGGAACTTCTCATATCGGGTCTTCCAAATGTAGACATAGAAGACTTGAAACAAAATACAGAATACCACAAGTATAATTCCAAGTCACCACAGGTAAATCCCAATTTACAAATAAAGTTTCGTTTAAATGTAAATTTGTTTGTTTGTTTTAGATTCAATGGTTTTGGCGAGCATTACGCAGTTTTGATCAAGCTGATCGCGCAAAATTCTTGCAATTCGTTACTGGGACATCAAAAGTTCCTTTGCAAGGTTTTTCAGCCCTTGAAGGCATGAATGGCATACAAAAATTCCAAATCCATAGAGATGATAGATCAACGGATCGTTTGCCCTGTGCTCATACATGGTATTTTAAATCTTCAATCTAAATAAGCGGATAAATTATTTGTTTTTAATTTTGCAGTTTTAATCAATTGGATCTGCCACTTTACAAATCATTCGAAAAATTGCGGACATGTTTAACGAAAGCCATTCACGAATGTTCTGAAGGATTTGGATTCGCCTAATCAATCAATCTCTTGCAAACTTAAGATTGAAATTATAACATACATAATATATTAAGCATACATAAAAACTGTTTTACATTTAAAAATACTAAAGGAAATATTATGAACCACAATATCTTATTCAAAGTACATTAAAATATAAATAATTATTGTGTCTATAATCATTAACCGCTAACAACACAGACCGATCTTTTCAAAGACCTACAAGAACACCATACACAATAAATGTCAATAGCCACATTAAAGACTTCCGATTGAATTCTGCAACTACATTTTTTAATACTACAAAGGTAACTATCTTCAATCCGGCGACTTTTTGATTTCGAAACCCATGGAATTAGGGGGTTTCACATTATCAAAAATCAAATATGTATGACAAATTGACAAACTTGTTTGATTGACTCGAATTTGAGTATTTAAACGGTTTGTCAAACATGCTTGATGAAAATCAATATTTTTTGATATTTTGGTGGTTTGACACATATTTACATATTTGATAACGTGAATGAATGCTTGGAAATTTAATTCTTAAAAAGTTTTCGATAAGTGTGGAACTATAACAAGAGAACAATAGGTAAATAAATATAAAGAGGTGAATGAGTTGAAGGAAGACTATTTTAGGTGTTTTTTATCGATTGTTTTTATGTTATTTTTTTGCCTGCGTTTTTCTTCTTGTTCATCTTGTTCTTGTACGTCCGCCATGACTAAAATTCTAAAGAGAAATGATGTTTGAACGCTAAGGTTTTAAACTATCAAATTATCATCTGACAAATTATTTTGTCATACTTATTTGATAGTGTGAACATTGCTGCCACCCTAACAGGCCGACTCCACTAGATATCTGTATCGCTAACTAAATCTGTGAAATGTCTTCTCTCTTTGCTGGGCAGTTGTATGTCTTGACATTACTTTTGAATTTTGCATTTTTTCTAAATGTTTTTTAATGAAAATAAGTGTTTAAAACTGAGATTCGAGTTTTTAACTTCTAAATAAATGAAGCCGGTCCACTGTGTGCACGTCGAGTTTATATCACGGATGAAACATAATGGCACTGGACTGGCACATCCTTTTCCTTACTCTTCAACAAGTTCGGCGAGCATGTTCGTCGTTTACGGCTAGCTTAATGCGAGATTTAGTTGGCGATACAGATATCTAGTGGAGTCGCAGTCGGCCTGTAAAGAACGACAGACGAAGAAAAGTCTCAAGCAAAACTTAGTTTTTTAATAAAACAGGGTTTCCCAGAGTCATTGGATGTGTCGATGGAACACATGTACGCATTTTCGCCAAATAAAGAAAACCAACACATTGAATAAGAATTACAGGAAGAGGCATATGTATATCGAGACAAAATTGAAGCATTTTTCATAATTGTGTGAGTTACACATACACAAATGCTTTCACACAGGGTCGAAAGGGTAGACAGGCGGCTTCTTTATGATCGAGACGTCCTCGCACAGAACGGAGCGGAGCGCCTTCGGTTCAGTAGGACTGTGTCCGATCGGGTTTATAGTCATCAATACTGACAAAACGAAGTAATGGTCTTCTCGAGTTCAACTCGGAGTGAAGTTAGGAACACCTGGGTACTTAATGGAAGTTGTTCAGAAGTATCGAAATAATACAAATATTTGGGAGTTTTACTAAATCCAACTCTGGATTAAAAGCTTAATTAATGTTACTTGGAAGAAGATTTTCTCTAACGACCACATAAATCTTTCAACAAAATATAATATTTTCAATGCAGTCGTGAAATCTTCGCTTTGTTACATATGTGGCACAAATATGGGCAACGCAAGAATACGAGGAAATTGAAAAGTTTCAAAGAAATTTTTTAAAGAAAATATTCAATACCACACCAAATTATTCAATTTATTTGGAAACAGGCCTGCCAAACTTTTTACTTTAAGTCTAAATTAATTAAAGTGTTGGGTCTACGGGAAACTCGGCTATGTAAAATATTGATGCGCTATGAAATTCAGAATAAGGACTGGTTGATGAGGTCATGAAAAAACATTGCTGCTTCCTGTGGAGAACTTGTGCAGATCAATCTCAACAATATTGGTCAGTTGAAAACGAAGTTCTACGAAATCATCCAAAAACTTGAAGACTAATCAAAACCAGATGATCGAAAATGCCTGTCAATCGGAGAGCATATTACTCTATAGCCAGCTTGATTGTAATTTGTGGGACAAGAACTACTACTCCCAAGATTCTCTCTCCTATAAAGATATTTCCCTAATTTTTAAATCAAGATGTGAACTTTTATATTTAAATGGAAAACCATACAAGGGAAGCTTTAACCAATTTTGTAAATTATGTAAATTGAGAGCTAAAATAGATTGCTTTCATTTCATTAGTGTGTGTCCAATTTTTAACCAGCAAAGAAGGGCATGCTTTACAGGAAACGATTGAAATTTTAAATGGATCCGATTGAGCTAACCTTGTCAAATTTGTCAGAGCTAGCTACCGCTACAGAATGCTTATAATAACGGAATACACATAATGCAAATATTTATAAAATCAAATCATTTTTACTTTTTATACCATTATACATACATATACTTGTTCAATTGTATTAAATATTTTAAAGTTTCCAGTCGAGCTGACGGCTAAGCCAATGCTTAAAAATTCATAAAAACTTTTGTAAATTTATAATGATAACTTGTAATATGTAAATGAATATTTGAATTTGAATTGAATTGAAACTGCTTCACATACGTTTACTGTATATGTGACAAATGCCTCTTTTCCTCTGTTTCTTATTCAATGCACCAACAGTTATTATAACAGAAAAGGTTTTTATAGCCTCAATGTGATGCTTGTAAGTGTTTTTGCATATCTACCATCTACCGAAAAGATTTTACGGCCATACATTTCTCTGTCGTGAACAAATTTCTGAACGAGATATACCGTCGTTTTTTCCATCATCGTCGTTTCTTTTCGTCTTACAGAATGCAAAATGAAAACGTTCAACGACGTTTGACGTTTACATACGACAGCAAAACGAGTGACAAAAGTTGAAAACGACAAATGGAATGCCGATTGAGTCGTGTCGTCTATTTTGCTGTCGTTTACGACATCGGTAATAGGGTAAATGTATACATATAGAAACATACATGTATTCATACTAGTACACAATGATTGCATTCAGATTTTTTTGTGGCCACCTAGCGACGGGGATTTGTGCGTTATTTATATGGTTAATAATACTACGTATTCAACGGACACTAAACCGACCTAAGCCCTAAGTTGGATGTCACCATCACTACATATATGTAGTTTTTTCAAATACCTAATTACAGTGGCGGACTAAGAGGCAGTGACACCCGGGGCGGTAAAGCAAGCTTACACCCCTTGAAAAATTTAAGAAAAAAACACGAACAAAGATTTTATTTAAAGGTGCTTTAAACCTCATCTACCTATTTTGGCTCATCGTTGATCTTAGATAAGTCTTTATTAATTTTAATTTGGAAAAGCTTCGTTCACACGATGCCACTGAGACGCAAATTGTTAAATAAATTCTCATCGCCAATGACAGACTCGGTAAAGAGTTTGAAAAATCCCACTTAACAATGAAGCTTAAAAATTCAAAGGCTGTCCAAATTTCTGCATCTTTTAAATTTATCTTTGAAGCTACCATGTGACGCCGAATTCGCTGGATTTCCAATATGATACTGTTGTCTGTAAGTTCTGTAAATGTCGAGGTAAGCATTGGAACCACAGCCCGCAGTTCTTCTTCTGTTCCATACAGCAATATTTTCGGTTGAAGAGCTGAGAAAACTGACGCAATATCTTCCATGGCCTTAGATCGATGCACAAGTTCAGTATAAAATGTATCCTGACATTCTAACATGGCTCTTCGTGTTTCCTCTTCCAACGTCAAACCAGCATCTTGAGCCTTTTCGCCTGGCATAATTTTCTTCTTTTTTCTTCTTCGCCGCCTTTCAATTGAAATTTCTAGATCGGTGCATTGTTCTCTTGCGTATATTACGGCCTTTTTCACGGATTCATCACGGTGTTCACGAAGAAAACTCGCTAGTGCCTTAAGTTTTATTACACTTTTTTCTAGAGTGAGCCCGGATTTTTGCAAGTATTTCTGTGCTGAATCAACTTCTTCCAAAATATCGAACCAGAATGAAAGATAACATAAAAACGTAAAGTCGCATACAGCAGATAAGAGTATGGTTGCAGCACCTCTTGTATCTAAATTTTCCTTTTGAGGATCACAAAGGAGTTCAAGAGTTGAAACTTATATTACTTATATTAAGAGAATAGGCAAGTAACGAAATTCATGCGTACATATATATATGTAGGTAGGTATTTGGGAAATAAATTTATTGTTTTATTTGTGTTTTTATTTTTTGTAGTGTGCAAAGTTATTTTTCTGTTACTGATGGCACCCCCTATTAGTCTGCCACCCGGGGCAGCAGTGAAAAAAGGCATCTATGGTGTGTTCGATCTAATCTCTAATGCCTTGTAAAGTTGTAACACGTAAGACGTGAGTAGTTGTTGAAAGGAGGTGTCATGTATGGAAATATGTATGTATGTACTTTATTGAGATTTGTTTTTTTACACTTGTATTTCTTAAATCTATGTAATATAGGCACATAAGATAACTTAAGGATTATTTGCCGACTTAGAATTGGTTAGGCAAGGCTATACAAGCTATGTCGTTTTTATTTAATTAATTATTAATTTTTTGGAAATACGTCCACACAACAAGACGATGACTTTTGAAAGAAGGTGCCATTTCACTTCATGTGTGACATAATAATAAGTGGTAAGGTAAATCATGTGGAAAGATGGATGAAAAAAACCTTGGAAACCTTGGTTCTTTGATGCTTTAAAAAGCTCACAGTGCCATCTATTTACACATAGTTAAACAAGCTGCTGATTCATAAATGCGGGGTTCATAAAAAATGAAAGATGAAACATCAATTCTTACAGAAACTCAAACTGTCAAATTCGACGTTTCGGTAGAAAGGTAGCAGCCACATTGCAAGTTGGCAACTAAACAATTTTAAATAAAGTATCAATAAATTAAATCTATTTGAAAATAAAATGCCGACGATTGGTGTGAAACGTGACTTACTTTTCGATGCTCTAGGCAAAAGATACAGTAAGTAAATGATAAATTTTGATCCAAAATAAACTTAAGTATATACAATATATTTACATAAATACTTTGCGATTCAGCGGATGATGAGTTCCAGCAACTTTGCTTTGCATTTGGTCTTGAATTGGATGAAGTGGTAAGATCAACTATTAAATACACCAATAGTATGTTATAAACGATCAAATAAACACCTACATCCACATACAGACGACTGAAAAACAAATGCTTACTAAAGAGCAAGGCGATGTTGCAGCAGCTAAAGATGCGTCTGAAGAAATCATCTACCGTATTGATATTCCAGCAAATAGATATGATTTGCTATGCATGGAAGGCCTGGTAACAGGATTACTAGTTTTTCAAGAGAAGTATTTTAAATGAAAAACAGAAAACATCAAGAAGACAACTAGGATGTTTGTATTTGTTCTAGAATTAAACCTCCACAGTTTAAATTGGTCGAGCCAGAGGGTGGAGTCGAAGCTCGTCAAACTTTGAAAATTTTGCCTGAAACAGCTCAAATTCGACCGTTTGCCGTGGCTGCAGTTCTCAGGAATATTACTTTTACCCCAGAATCTTACAATTCGTTTATTGACTTGCAAGTAAGTTTCTACTATTTTATAATGTAAAAAAATATCAACTAGGTAGGTAGTACTAAAAGACAAGTTGACAGAGCAATACAAGTACAAATCCGGAAATACACTTACACTTACACTACACTACAAATTCTGCTTCCTAGGACAAATTGCACCACAACATCTGCAGGAAACGCACTCTTGTTGCCATAGGCACACACGATCTTGACACTATAAAGGGGCCTTTTACCTATGAAGCACGTGTCCCACAAAACATCAACTTTATTCCTCTCAACCAAACAAAAATGATGAATGGAAACGAACTTATGGAGTTTTATACAAATCATGCTCAATTGAAGCAGTTCCTTCCCATAATAAAAGACTCTCCGGTATATCCAGTTATTTATGATTCCAACGAAATTGTTCTATCATTGCCGCCAATCATAAACGGAGATCATTCTAAAATTTCTTTGAAAACTAAAAATGTATTTATCGAATGTACTGCAACAGATTTAACCAAAGCCAAAGTGGTACTTGATACTATCGTATGCATGTTCTCCGCCCATTGTTCTAACAAGTTTACCATAGAGCCGTGCAATGTTGTTAACCCAGACGGATCGATTTGTGTATACCCTGAAATATCGTATCGAACTGAAAGAATATCAGCTGCCAAAGCAAACAAAGCTGTGGGCATAACAGAAGAACCCCAAAAAATGGCAAATATGCTGACTAAGATGTACTTGGAAACAACTTTGATCGGTGAAGATGAACTACATGTCAGAATCCCGCCAACAAGACATGATGTCATTCATGCTTGTGATATATATGAAGATGTTGCAATTGCATATGGCTATAACAATATTACAAAGTCACTTCCATCTTTCATGCATATAGCCAAGCAGTTTCCTTTGAATAAATTGACGGAGCAATTACGCGAACAAGTGGCTCAAGCTGGGTTTACTGAAGCTCTGACTTTTACTTTATGTTCGCGTGATGACATAGCAAACAAGTTAAATAAGTTGATTGAGGACTTGCCGGCTGTTCATATTTCTAATCCGAAAACCCTTGAGTTTCAAGTAGTTAGAACATCACTGCTACCAGGTCTTCTGAAGACTCTGGTGGCAAATCGCAAAATGCCGCTTCCACTTAAATTATTCGAAGTTAGCGATGTAGTCTTGACTGAAGACGAATCAGGTTTGTAAATTTGGTAACAAAAATAAAGTATTTGAATTATTTATTATTCTTATATGTAGAAGTTGGGGCTAGAAACGAACGAAGATTGTGCGCCGTTAATTGTAGTAAATCAGCTGGTTTTGAAGTTGTGCATGGTTTGTTAGACCGAGTAATGCAACTTCTGGAAGTTCCATGGAAATCCGGAGATGGATATTATTTACAGGCATCAGAGGGTTAGAATTAATAACTTTTAAATACAAGACGAATATTAAAAATTAATAAAATAAAATTGCAGATTCTAGTTACTTTCCTGGACGATGTGCGAATGTGATTTATAAAAATACTCCTATTGGTAAAATTGGAGTCTTACATCCGACTGTTCTCCAAGCATTTGAGTTGACTACTCCTTGTTCTGTTGTTGAAATAAGTATTGAACCATTTGTTTAAAATGTAATAGATTTAATTAAAATCGTTTAATCTAAATACAATAAAGTGAAAAATTGCGTTTCTGCCTTTTTCCTTTCATAAAATATGTTTGATTATGATTAATATTATTTGTTTGTAAGCTTAAAGTTTCGAAGTACCTACATAGTTTTAGTTTTTATTTGATCTTGGTAAATAAAAACATAGGTTCTGTTTTAAATAGCTTAGTATTTTAAAGCTATTCAAAAGCAAGAATATAAGTTACCTCTGCAATACTAAAAGTAATTCAAAAACATAAAAGGGTTAAATGAGATCATCATCATAAGATTATTTCGCGGCCTGTTCCCAAATATAAGTATGTATATCTGTATTTCGTTCTATGGCTCGAATGGGGGACGATTTCCCTTCGTAGCGGTTACTTGTATACAACGAATAAAAAGACAGCACTTTAAAAGTGAACATTTTTCTGGGGCGACTTTCCATTAGGGTAGCAGAGTATCTTATTGATTTTTTTTTTTTTACAGTTAGGTAGGCATCTCAATAGAACAGGGTTAAAATTTTAGAGTGAGGAAACCCCCCTAAACTCTAAAAAAAATTATTTACTTTTTCGGTTTTAACCTCACTTTTTGCTTGCAATTTTTTTTACCTCACTGTAACCGCCAATGCCAATTGTTTGTTTGATACCTTGGTGTGGAACATTTTGTTATGTCCAAGTCGAACTAAGGCCTTTTGACTCCATTAGGTGGGTTTAACGTCCAGTATATCTAGCACTACGGGGCAGGTGCATTTCAAAATACAGTTTTCAGAATCTTCAAAAGCACCAGTTGATTTTAAAAATTCAGTTTTCAAGAATCTTCAAAAACTTACAAATCTTTTTCCTTGAAAATGTATTACAAGGATATTGTTTTAAGTGTTCAATTATGTGAAAATAGGAAATTTCCCAAAATTTCCCTTAAATTTATGTGAAATTTCCTTAATCCGTTAAAAAGGTGAACAATTTCGGATAAAATTTCCCACAAAAAAGTATATCTGGTATCACTAAAAGGAATGCAAAAAGGAGAACTGTCAAAATAAGTGAGAAAAAAGCCATTTTTGTGTGAATTTTGTATGAAAAAGTAAAACTTTGAAAATTAATTAAAAATATAAATAAATGTTTCCTGACTCTAAAATTGCGATTAATATTATTTTTTGCGTATATATATTGAATAAAAGAAACCACGTGTTAAAATTCGTGCTACCCTAAAGGAAAGTTGAGCCTAATTGTGCGGCAACTACAGAAGGCACGAATTTTGAATTAAATGGGTTAGGTTGAATAACTAGAATGTTCTATTTTATACTAAAACCTAGAATGGAATTCTTTTCAGGAGCCCTACTCGATTCTATTTTTGATTCTATTCGAAAATCGAAATTTATTTGCGAACCTACTTTTAAATGGTAGGTCGTAGGTACTACCTATGCATAAAAAAGAATAGAGTGCCATTAATGCCAAGCATTTTTCAAAAAAATTGCGATTTTCGAACGTTTATGCTTTGTTTTGACTTTAACTTTCGAGTTAGGTGGTTCCCGGTTTTACGAAAGTATATACAAATAAATTTGGCACAACTAAAGTTGTTCGATTATCGAATATTAAAGTGTCCTTAAAGAGTTGTAAAGTCCAGAATTTGCGAATTCGAATATTTTTATCAGAGAATCGAGTTACATGGTTGGGCCCCAGACAAATATTAATATTATATATTTCCCAGAGATCTGGAAGTTCCAATAAAAACAATTCCTTCCGATGACATTGATAACTTCAGACCAATTTAACTACTATCCAAGCTAGGGAACGTGCTGTCTTCAGACAAATTGAATCTTTCTGCGAGGACAATTACGTCATTCCAAATACACAATTCAGCTGTTCAAACACCATATTACCGAACATGAAATTATATTCTTCAAAAACAAAATTCTTGAAAACTTAAGGAACAGATAATGTTGGGTCATCTATTTCTATACCCTTGATCTCAAAAATGCCTTTGACTCTGTGTGGCACGACGGAGACGGTCTTCATCTACAAAATGGATGCACTTAACTTTCGTACAAGTTCCATTAAAATAACATATCTCTAACTACCTCTCCAAACAGATAATTTAAAATCAAGATATGCTCAACTCTATCAAATAATGGGCAGACGGTGGAATATCTCAAGGCTCTTATCTGGGCCCATTCTTATATAACATATTTATACATGACCTACCATCTCGAAGCATTCACTTCTCATTGCCTCACATGCAAGACCCCACGAAGCACTTTAACTATTTGCGAGTTGCCACTAACAAAACAATCGTGCATCATTTTTCACTTAACATAGGGATCCTATTTGTCAAATTTGATTTTTTGACAAATCCGAAAGTCTTAAGGTTCCTAGAATCTAAATCCGGGTTTTTTTAATTTTTTTTTTTGTGACACCACGACTGTCCCTACCTTAACCTTTGTAAGCCCCACCCAACCCCAAGGTCAAGAGACTCGGTCAACTTTTTACTGATCAATTTGAGCTTGCAACCACCAGAATTGGTTCTCCTGCTCTACCCCATCTCTCCGGTCCCGATCGAACACAGTCCTACTCAGCTCCGTCGTGTGCGAGGACGTCTCGATCATAAAAGAGCCGCCTATCTACGGTTCTGCGACTGACGTGGTAGATTAGCGGTACTGCTTCTCTATCCTGTATCAGTCCTCGACTATCTAAATAAAGGAAAGCATCTGGCGTACTGATTTTTTGGGTAATAGGCCTCACAAATTAATCTGTTACTCGACGACATCGCTCTTGCAATGTGACCTCGGGGTCGGGGTCAGCTTTAGAAGGAAGTTATCTATTCTGTTTATGTTGGCTCCATTGTATAGAACCTGGTTGGAACAGTAATGTTTGTACTGCGACTCTGGTGTTCTGTGTAATCCAAGGCAGCGTCTAAGACACTGCCTCTCAATCACCCGAATCTTTTCTAGTTAAGATGGGGCAACGTTGAACCATACTTTCACCCTGGTGTCAAGCCGAGTGCTATAAAAAAGCCGTTTAGTCTATAGAAAAATAAGTACTGATCCAACGATCACTAGATTCCTCCAGTTCTTTCTCGTATCCCTCAAGGCTCCAGACAACGGAGTGCTAAACAGAATAGTTTCCGATTTCTGGAAGTTGATTTTTAACTTCCAGTCATTACATTATCGCTAAATCTTGTCAAAGTCACGATGCAAAAGAATTTTGATGACCTCGACTTTTGAGGCCGTTCTTTACGCCATTAGGTCATCGGCGGCGTACGCAATTGCGTGAGTAAGACTACCTATCAGATCGCTGGTGTAACTGCTAAATAGAATCGGCGAATTAACGGCTTCTTGCTGAAGACCATTTTTTATATCAAATACTGTGGTAGAAGTTACATCGAAAAGCTAGAGCCCGAACTTTTTCCAGAGCCTTTTCCCAAACTTTACCCGAAAAGTAAAGAAACAGACCTATTTAATTGTATGCAATGTAATGTCATACAGATTCGGTATAAATTTGGAAGAAGTTCAACATACCGTTATTCTTTTAATATTGAAAAAGTAAACAAAATGTTTGTAGCTATATACAATTAAGGAAAAATTATATTATTTTCAAAAGAAATTTCTACAATGTTTGTTTCTTGACCTGAATATGTGGAGAGTGAGTGGTAAATAATTTTAACTTCAAATTTATTTTATTTTTTGCATAATACAAACTGTTTATACATATATGGTATATTTTTGACAAATATCGAATTGACAATTTTTTTTACGAAAAATAAAAAAAATAAAATTTAAATGCACCGAAAGGCTCCAAAAATAGTTTTTCGACTAAAATATCTTCACAAAAATGTATTTTATTTTCAACAGAATGTATTTCTCAACAATACCTAGATATGGTAAAATTGTTTTTTAACTATACTACATCTCCAGAAATTTCTTAGGCCTGATCATTTTTTTGTTAGTGAATTGTTATCAATTAATATCAATCAATAAATATCAAGAATAAATCGATTAAATAGTTTTTATAAAAAAATTAAGATTACAAATTCCAAGGTTTGACAAAATTACGTTATGCTTGAAGACATGTCTGCAGCCTTTCATTGGTTGGATGTGTATTGTGACACAAAAACTGGGGTGAGTACGATAACTTTGGGGCCAAGATTTGATCTTGTAGAGGTTCAAAATAAGCATTTTTTACTATGGAAGAGGGGGAATATCTCACCCCGTTTAGGCGGTAGCGCCAATTTAAAATAAAAATGCTTTGAACGAACAAAGAGTTGTCAAAAAATAACTGTTAAACTTACAACTAAGTATGATACATTTTTTTTAAAGCGTATACTCTATTCTATCAGTCTGTTTTTAATTCAAGTAAAAAAGTTCATGGTTTTCAAAAAAAAACTAATTTCAAAACCAAAATTTGACGATAAAAAAGGTTAAAAGGTTGGAATAGTAATTTTTCAAATTTTTCATGAAATATAAAAAGTTTTTGATTTACAATTCCTTGCTCTAAATAATTCTTAATCAAAAAATGAAAACTGTATAAATTTATGACTAACAGTTTTCGAGAAAACTGGAAATTAACAAAAGAAATATTTTAATTTAATTAATTTTATTTGATGAAAATACAATATAGAATAAATATTTTTTTTTTTAATACAGCTTACTTGAATTAAAAACAAACTTTCCATACACCCAGCCCAGAGCAACGGATTGTAAATAAAAAACTATGAACTTTTTCACTTAGATAGAATAGAGTAGGTTTAAGCTTTAAAAAAATATATCATACTTAATTGTAAGTATTACCGTTACTTTATGACAACTATTTGTTCATTCAAAGCATAGTAAAAAATGCCTGTGTTGAGCTCCTCTACCAAAAACAGTTATTTTTTCTTGGCATCAAAGTTATAGTACTCGGGCCTAAAATTTTCAATAAAAAACAAATTTATAAAGTAAAATATGAAGTTATCAGTGTGGGTCGCACCCAGCCTTTATTTCACATTTGATTCACATTGATTTATGTAACTGCTTCGATTTTTGACTACTTCTGTTTAGCTTTACGATTTGGTATTGTTGTCTTGGTTTGGTTTTCCGAAAACAAAATCGGCTTCGGATTGGGTTTTACCGTTGTTGTTTTTCGGATTAGATTAATTCCTTTAGTTTACATTTATAATATTCCTGGACTTTTAAGGAATAAGATAGATATAATCGCTTTGGTTTTGGATATAGTAATGCTTCATGAAGTGGTTTTGTTGATTTCGGTTTAAAGTAAATATATACATTTATGTACATAACATAGTGTAACAACTCAGGCTGAATAGTGTTCTAATTCCAATAAAAACTTTTAAAATCGGTAGGCCATGCCATAGATTCAAAAGATATTTATATGTACGTATATTTGTATTAGAATGAAAATTTGAATGAAATAGAACAGAGCATTATTCATTGTTGATCGAACTCTGGTATTAAACGTTTGTCTTGTAATAAATTAATAAAAATAGTTTGCTAAAAAGGACTTGTTCATCTTAATCAATATAAATCTTTAAAATAGGTACCTAAACTTGGCGCCTCAGTCATGCTTATGTGAAATTTGGATGAGCCGAGATTATGTAATGGGACGAGAGACATAACTTGGCCGCAATATCATTAGCACCACTTTCTTAACAGGCGTAGAAAAGGGTGAAAATGTAATGATCACACAAATCCCAATAATTCTCACAGAACTTTCGTTCCAGTTTAAAAGGCTATTATTTCCTCTTAAGCTTAGTTTCACTATGACTATTAACAAAACTCAAGGACATAGGTACATTACTTAGAAATGGACAATCTATTGTATGTAGCATGTTTGTATCCAATGCTCAGAATCTTTTCATTCTATCCCCAAATGGAAAGACATACATATATGTACCTACTTTCGTTTTCAGCAGCATATTTAAATAATATCCTGTTCCGAGTTCACTTCTAAATCAGGAAAGGGGAACCGTGTTACCATGAATTTAACGCGGGCAAAAACTAGTTCTACCTAAAACTTATAAAGTAGAACAAACCTCAAGCTATTATTTTTTTTTTGATGCCACAATGCCTATTCTACTTAACTTAGATTCTTAGACTAAAAGGTATGTACATATGCAATCCAGCCGGAGCTAAAAATAAGATCCCCATCCCGCTTACTCATTCCCTATCGTCGTAGATTGAACCCACAAAAACTGTCTCTCCTGCTGCACTTTATCAATTCGGTCTCTTTCGGACACAGCCCTACTAAACCTTAGGAGCACTGCTCCGTCTTCTGCGAGGATGTCTCGATTGTGAAGGAGCCGCCCATCTATGGTTCTTCGTCTGACGTGATAGATTAGCGGCACCGCCAATCTGTTTTGTATCAAACCGCATGTATCTTCATAGAGGAAAGCTTCTGGTGGTAAGAAGCCGCTCAAGCGTGCCTTCTCAAAATAATTATGATTTGGATAGAACACCCCGAAAATTAAATTATTGGCCCTTACAATGTGACCACGAACCAGTTTTATCACAAAATTTTCAATTCTGTTTATGCAAGCATCTTTGTATAGGAACTCGTTGGAATAGTACTAAAACTTTTATATAAATGTAAATGAGAGTCGATTTAGTCTTATGGAAAAAATGTTGATTCGACTAATATTTTTTCAAATATAGAATGTTATACTCCAGGGTTCGAAGAACGATAAAACTTAATTTGTTCGCGATCGAAAAACCAAACCGCGAATAATACAGTTTTCGGACAAATGTATGTACATATTTGGATACAACGGGGAAATAAATAAATTTTGTTGCGGCTAAAAAAGATGAAAAAGGGTATTTTACAAAAATACAATTGCAAGCAATTGTCTGGATACACTTTACTTCCCGGCGGATCGTCGGCGGTTTCTCATTTAAATAATTTTTAAAACTGACACCACACCATGCAAAATCCATATGCAAACACGTATCTTTATATTTTTCCAGTCACTTTTCTTTTTGACTTTTTTTTCACACCTCACTAAACCTATTTGTTTCTTGTTCATAAGAAATATACTTTTCTAACTCGAATTCTTTGATATACCTAGGCAAAAATGTTGTGTTGTTCGACTTTTTTTTAGAATATAATATTCATCAGTCTGCCAACAACTAAAACTTCATTTTCATTTAAAATACAATTTTATTTAAAAAACTGTTCTCATTTACCCCCGAAGTTTATAAAACTAGGGTGAATGAGAACACTAAATATTAGAAACTTATTACGAGGAACTATTTAAACAGACAAAATTATTGCTATTCACTACGCCTGAAAAAAAATTCAAACTAACCCACCTCTTTATTTCAACACACTGTAAAAAAAAAATATTTAAAAATTGACTTTCATTTTTTGAGACACATTGACTTTGAAACAGAAATTTAAATTAGAAACCGAAAGAAAGTAAAACGAGGTACATATAATGCACATGGGGCATGAAGATCCAAAATGTATGACTAGTTTCGTTTCTTGAATTGAAATTATGATTTTAACGACAAAAATAACCGACGCGACGTACCCATTTACCCAAACTGACCCTAAAATTGCTTAATCACGAAAAATATTCCAATGTCAGTTTTGAAAAATTCCTTTGTTAGAAATAAAAAAGCGTTAACTATGTTTTTATTCATATTTTAATAATATAATAATTAATAATATGTCCGTAAGGTTCTCATACAGCAATAATTGTAATAATAATATTTCTATTTAATATAACATATACGTTTAATGTATATTTTTGTTATGTATGCATTTTCATTAATAATAGTATTAATAATAGTATATTTATATAATTTTCTGTTTTATTAATTTTTTTTGTTGAATTTATGTTTTTGCTTTTGAATTCATCGGTTTGAATTGATTCTATTCAGTTTTCAAGTATGCTTGTTGAATATATTTATGTATCTATATATATATTTATAAGATTAATAATTAAAAATAATAATTTTAATAATAGTAAACATTTTTTTATTCAAAAAATGTTTTGTTGGGTGTTTTGAATAAATTGAATTGTTTTCTTGTGTATGCAAGCCAAAATGAGAGTATACGATCGGTGTTACATACCAGTTTTATTTCCATGTATATTCTTTTTGTGTTAAATATCTGCTTTGCATTTAGTTTTCAGCTAATTTTTTTATTAATGTTATATCGCTAAGTGACACCTATGCACGGTAAATATATAGAAGATGCATGCAATGCATTAAATCACCATCAGAATTTCTTTTTATTAAGTTGTAAATTAACTTACTTTCATAATTAGGTTAAAAGTTGATTTTGTATTTATGTTTATATATATTTTTTTAATGTTCTTTTAGGGGCTAAATATCTATTTTTATAGCGAAGATTATGGTAATAATTTTAAAAATATTACATTTTAAAAATGTTTTATTTTTGTTTTTTAAAAGTCCAAATAGCAATTTTAATATTTTTTTGTTTTTGATAAGATAAAATATTTTTTCACTACACCAAACTGTGAGTTGGTTGGAAAAGTATAATAAAATTCCACATCCAATTTAATAACAGCTTTTTGTTAAACAAAAACTACAAAAACAACAAACTAGTTGCCCAATCTAAGTAGTTGTTAGGTGGATAATTGTTTAACAAGAGATGATAAAAAATTGCCTGTAATGTGAACTGTATTATGCTTATTGTTTATAATTTTTAATTTCAGATTTGTATCTTATTTTTTTTTTTGTTTTAAATGAGAAGAGAATGACATATTTTAGATCGATGTGAATGGCAATAATGGTCGAAGAAATACAAACTAACCGATTCAGTTGTTGGTGGGATCTATGTGTGGTGCCTTCTTCTCTGCTCATCTCATTTTAAATCGTATCGCTTCTAACTTTTTAGCCTTTTTTGAATATAAGCAATATAATATATTATGTATTATTTTTGTAAATAATAGAAGTGTATGTGTTAGATTCATTTTTATCAACTTCGACTTTCTACCTTTTTTAAATGATTTTTTTACTTTTTAATTAATTGTAGAATTATATTTGTTTGTTAATCTGCATGTTTTTATTTTATTTATACTTGAATGAATAAATTATTTTCTGCGGACTTACACTCAATTTTTTTTTTAACCGAACTATTTGTTCTATTTTGTTTACCGTCCTTGCAAAATTCTTAAACTTAAAGCAATAGTTTTTTTCAATTAACAATTATGCTTCGTAAGAATTTATTCCAAATTAAAGTTGTTGGGAGTTCCTCCGACATGTGGTATGCTGACAGGATAATGTAGCCTTGCCCTTAATTGGTTTAAGGTTCCTCATTGTTTATTTTTCTTTTTTTTTTTGTAAATCGAAATAAAATACACTACTCAATTGAGATTAACTCATTGATATTCATTGTTTATGCTTTTCCTTTGAATATTTTATATATATATATTTAGAATAATAAAGAAAAATCCTGCTTAAAATATAGATACATTTTTCATCTTGCTTTATGTGTTATAATTCATTTTGTTTGTTTTGTTTTGTTTTTTGTTTCATTTTCATTGATGCATAGCATTAAATATTTTTTTATGATTATATTATTATTATTTATGTATGAACCTAAAATCTATGATTTTTAAGTATTATTATAGAATTTACTTTTTTTCTCTGAATTTTGGAGTAATAATAAAAAAAAAAACAAAACAAAAAAATTATGAAAAAAATAAAGAGATAAGAAAAATTATTATTAATAGAAAGACAAAAAATATAGTGTGTATAAATAAATGTTGCTCCTTGCTTAAATTAATACATACATTAATAATTCTTTTGCAAGGTAAACAGCGCGGGTGAAATGTGTATGTGTGTTTTGTTTTGTATTTTTTGCTAGTTATAAGAAAGCATTAAAATCAATTAAGAAAACAAAACAAATAAGATCAACGAATAATTGATTGTTTGCAAAGGTTTGATAATATTTCGAATATTATTTTTCGTATTTTTCGGTGATCAAGTTCATGAGGACATTAAGTTGCTTCTGTTTGTTTATTTTCTCTTTAAATTATTTCGCTTGGTTTGTTGGTTAATTTGTCCAATTAGATGGCCATGTCTAAAATGGAATACATTATATTTCTATTCAAATAAAATATATACAAATTAAAGTTACATTCTTATCGTGATGATCCCATAACTCTATTTTATCCGGCATCTGGTTTAGATCCGAGTGCCCAACATAATGCGGATATTGAAATGTTGGGATAAGATTCATTGGCTGAGCCTGATTTACAGTCGGGGGTGGAACAGTTGTATGATAATCCATAATCTATACATAAAACAAAAATATGTACAAATAAAATAATGAGAAACGGTGATACATATGTGAATTAGTATTGACTAATTCAGTAATCAGGTGAATATGTACATTGTATATGATGTATGTATATGAAGGGAACCTTATGTAAAGCACTAAGAGCTTAGGTAAATAGACAGGATGCTTAAAGAGAATTTATATAGTTGACAATATCCTATTAAAAATCCCTTGTTGACTAGAGGTAACGTGATGAAACCTCGTATAAAAAACATTTTTTTCTTGTGAACTAGTCTGTTCCAGGATTGCTAGTTTGTGAATTAAAAAATCTCTAAGTCATAAGATAGTATGTAGGTGACTTATGATTTAAAAAGCGTTCAATTCATAAGCTTGTTAGTGACTTATGAATTAATACAAATTTAATTCATAAGTTAGCTAGTGACTTGTAATTCATAACGTAATGGTTGAATTATAGGTAAGAAAATATGGATTCCACTAAATGTGATCTGAAAGTTAAAAGAAGTCAAAAGCTTAAATTTACTAAGCACTCACTAGCTATCTTACACATTTTTTTAAAATTCATAAGTCCCTTACTAACGTATGAATTAAATTTTTTGTAATTCATAAGTCACTAGCTAGCTTACGAATTAAATTTTTTTAACTCACAAGTCACTAGCTAGCTTGCGAATAATTTTTGTTTAATTCATAAGTCACCTACTAGCTTCTGAATTAATAACAAGAGTTAAGCTCTGAAGTGAAACAAGCTCTTGCAACCTTGGTCTGTACGTAATACAACAATAATAAACAGTAATTATAAAATATTGTGGTCAATAATTTAGTTTCAAACTTAATACACGCTAAGCAAAAGCCACCAAAGCTCGTCAAAAGAAGAAAACATATGTTATATTTAAAATGATACAATAATAAGTTTAAAATATTAATTATCTTACATGGAACTGATCCTGTTGATGGTAATCTCCAACACCTGCATAATATCGATACTGCGACTTCATCCAATTGTTTTGTGGATGATTCATGGCCGATGGCTGCTGCTGCTGTTGGTTTTGTGACTTGTCCATCATCCATGGTGGCATTGGACCGCCCATAGCTACCGGATTGCCACCACTAGTTGATGCAGTATTTGGGTCTGCGTCTAATGAAACTCCACTATTAATGCCTCCAGAATTCATGTTCGGATAGTTATTGTATTTCCATGAAGCACGCTCCGTGCCTATAGGACGAGGCATTTTTCTCATGTCATCGTTGTTGCCTTGCATATTCGGGGGTGGCTGTTGTTGGTTCATTTGTTGTGTAATTAAACCGTTACCTTGCGAGGCTTGAATATTAGGATTGTTAGGCGACATTGCAGCTGGCGATCCACTTGTCACACCACCCATAGTATTAGGTAACCCGTTTTCCAGATTAAGCAATTCCCTTGCCGTCGAGGGCATGTAACCGCTATAATCGTTTGTTGGATACCAGCGTCCAGCAGCTCCAGTCTGGGGTTGAGACTGGGGACGACCTGGAGCGGCTGATAGGCCACCCAATTGCTTTTGTCCTCCACTATTATAACCTCCTCCTATTACCATGTTGGCAATATTTTGATGGAACATATTTCCCCCACTAGCGCCTCCGCCAAGTTGTTGATTTGATTTATTAGGTTGGGAAAACACGGAAGCGCGAGGATTCAACCGCGACATGTGCAATGGATTGGTGGAATTGTTCATAGGGCCACTGTTTGGCCCAACCATTGATGGAACCGATGCTCCATTAGCGCCATTTCCACCAGCGCCGATATGGTAACCTGGCATTAACGAATCAACATTGAAGTTCATTTGATGCGACAGGTTGGATTGCGCCATTTGCTCGTAGTATCTGCTAGCAGAAGAACCTTGAACATGATCCCCTACGGCTCCCGAAGCGTTTCGGTTAGAATTTGACCCTATTGGACCAAAATTCATAACTGGGGTCTCTATTTGAGATGTTGCCGGTCGATGCTGTTGGCCACCAGTTGGCCTCTGAATGGCTAAGCCACTTGGAGGAGGAGCTATAGCCGGTTGTACCACTGAACCTCCCAAGCTTTGACCACTACCCACTATAGGCTTAAGAACGTTAGACAATTCATTTTCATTAACTATGTTAATCGAAGTTGATGTTGTGATAGCTGGCATCGAAGAAACAATTGACAATGATTGTTGTTGTTGTTGTTGCTGTTGTTGCTGTTGTTGTTGCTGTTGTTGTTGTTGTTGGCCGCTTACAACAACCCCGGCAATCGAGGAGGCAGCCCCGTTTCCTGGGGATGTAGCACTCACTGACACTGGCAGAATATTTAGATTTGTTGGTTGAACGGCAATTACAGAACTGCCGGGTGGAGATGTTGAGTTACTCGATGCTTTCGAGCTCACTGGAGAACTTATAACGTTACCCCGATTATAGCCAGGTGCCTTGGATGCATCAGCCTTAGGGATTGAATCACTATTAGTAGAATTATACATTGGTTTGTTCTCCCATTGGTTTTGATAAGTGTCATTGAACAGTGAGTACTCACTACCTATCTTCGACTGCAAAGGTGGAACAATTGCTGGCGTTTTAACAGAGACACTTGTTGAAACTTGCGAAGAAGATGCCGTCATTGAACCAGTTGCAGACACAGGTACGTGCGATTGCATCGAAATCATAACTGGTGATGGGGAAGTGTTTCGTTGAGTTGTTAATGTTTGCGAACTGGCCACAATTGTATGCTGCCCAATAGGTGTTACGGAGCGAACTTGGGGCTGTGGCTGTGACTGTGCCTGCACCTGCTGCGCTACATTCGCGGCCACTGCCATGCTAACAGCAACATCAGCTACATTAAACGTACCAATTGGACCAGCCAGGGTGTTGAGATTATTCATACTATTAGAATTATTTGTTGAACCCTTACTTGCATTCTTCTTTGGTGAACTATGGAACGATGTTGACATTTGGTTCTGTACGGAAGATGCTAGTTGCTGCGAGTTAGCACCTGTGGATCGTTTTTCTCCACCACTAGTGTTGTGACTATTGCTGGATGTGAGCTTTGCAGCGAAGGTCTGTCCACCACTAGCAACAGCGGCTGCACTCGCAAAGGGTTGAGTAAGTACCTGTGTAGGGATCTGGTTTTTCGACACGACATTCCTTTGCGACATAATGACATTAGTGTATGTGGTGGTAGTCTTAGTCGCGCTTGACAAAGAATCGCTCGAGGTAACATTTCGAGATTTTTGGGTGGATGAGGTGTTGGATGATGAAGAGCTTGAAACACGAGGATTTTGCTGGAAGCAGAATCCCTTTGATGGAACCCCACCTGGTTGCGAACGAGAAGAACTAACTGCCGTTGATGAGTTGTTCGAAGTCTTTACTGTTGATTGCTGCGAGAATACTGAGGTGGCAGATTTGTTTGAGGTGTTACTTGCTTGCGAAGACAAGGGTGTAGACTTTGTTGAAGATGTACCGTGCTTAGCGGCATAAGACATTGAAGATGTGGTTGTTACCGAAGAACTGCCACTAAACGTGCTGCTCAAAGACGACTGCGTTAACGGGGTATTTTTGTCCCAAGAATTAACCACTAATGGCAGTGGTTTAATATTTGGATTGATCCGTGGCAACATTTGAAGAATATCTACGTCTGGATCTTTTATCAAAGCTGATATAAGCATATGAGCTTGTTTCGTAGCATCGTGCAGACCTTTTATAGTAATACTTCGCTCCGACTGGTTTTTTCCTTGCTTTTCAACTTCTATATGTGCTCCAGTTGTGGCGCGAATAGCATTTATGTTGCTGCCTGCACGGCCGATTACTCTGGATATAGCATTAACAGGAACTTGAACTTTCTTGCAGGTCATTTCGGTTGGGGCGGATGAGGAAGTAGAGGACGAATTTGAAGAAGTTTGTTGTTGAGTGGAACTTTTGCGGACAACTTCCTTCCATCCATCTTCTCCTCGCTTTGCAGCAACAGATCCACTGCTTGTTGATCCTGTCTGAGGTTTCAGGGGACTCACTTTTGATATAGAGTGTTGTTCTTCATGTTGGGCACTACCACCACCTCGGTTCGACTTTAGGCTGTGTGAAGTATCGTCTTTTTCGGAACCCGCAGCATTCACGTGACGGGATGAAAATATCATTGACTTGCGACCGTTTCCTTCAGAAGAATTTCCGTGTTGCTTTTGAGCTGCAGTGCCGCCTGCAGTTACTGTCATAGTAGTATGCGACAAAGTGCTTGCATCGGTTGCAGGGATAGGTTTCTTGTCAGCGTGCTTACGAGTCGATAGTGTTTGTTGACTAATTACCACTTCTTCTTTGGGAGCCAAGTTTTCCTTTTCACGTTGTTTGAGAGAATCTTTTGCTTCTTTGCGTTTGTTTTCCTCTTTTTTGTTCGAAGACGGTTTTTCGGGCACCTCGGGAGCAACATGCGATTGCGAGGGCGTTTGCTGCTGAACTACTTTCGTGGCTTTGGGTTCTACTATTTTAGTGGCAGTAGGAGTATCAGCTTTTCTATGTTTATTGCTTGTAGATGCAGCAGATGATTCTTCCTTTTTTTTCCTTGTGGGTAGTGGCTCATCACCATTTTGGCTACCACCACTTGGACCAGGATTTGGTGTAGGGCTGTTCGAATTACGATTGGCGTTCTTCTTCTTTTTATTTTTGTTTTTGTTGCTCTTATCAGGTTGTGAGTTTGCAGCTTTAACATCGGTGCTAGAGCAGGAGCCCTGATCTATTCCTGAATCACCCTCTTCGCGATAAGGATTACGGTTAACAACGTCGTCTTCTTCATCAACAGCTTCATCTTCTTTATCACTATCATCCTCTTTATCAGAGTCTTTATCACAGCCCTCACCGGCATTCTCGTTTTCATTTGAACCCTCGAGAAGTCTTCGCTTTTCTTCTTTCTTTTCCATTTTCTTCTTCTTTTTGCGTTCTCGTCGGCGAGCAGCTGCGGCCCGACGGCTTTCTTCACGTGTACGTTCCATATCAAGTTCTTCCAGCAAAATTGAAGCATTTTTATTTGCCTTAACTGCCTGAGCTTCTTTTGCGGCTCGAATAATATTAACACAATCGTAACATTTCTCCAACAATTCTTTATCGCTTATTGTGCTTATAAAGCGATTCATTTCTTGATCAGAAGGAAATTGAGTCACATATTGAACCATCCACTTTACCACTTTGGTGTGTCCTTTGCGAAACGCAGCCATCAAACAGGATACCCTGCGGTTATCTTGTGAATCTATATCGGCATTGTGGTTGTACAATATTTCAACGACACTAAGATGACCTCCGTGAGCGGCCAACCAAAGTGGAGAGTTTCCTTTTTTGTTCTTCACTTCGACAGACGCACCGCGAGATAAAAGCAGTTCTACGAATTTTAAATGACCTTTATCGGCGGCAATTGTAAGAGCTGTATCACGTGATGTGGGAACTGGGGCTGCATTTACATCGGCCCCTTTATCGAGCAGTACTCTTCCCACATCAATATAACCACCTGACGCGGCTTCCATCAAGGGAGTGAGACCAGTTTTAGCTCGATGTTCAACATTGGCTTTACGATCCAACAAAAGACTAACCACTTCATGACGTCCTTGAAAGCATGCAAGGGTTAAAGCGGTGTTTCGATTTGTCTCGATTTGAGCATTGATGTCAGATCCCTGATCGAGGAGTAATTTTACAGCTGCCGTATGGCCATTCATAGCGGCTAGCATCAGAGGCGAAATACCAAGCTTGCTGCCAGTTCGTGAATTAATCTCCGCTCCATTGCTAAGTAAAAGCTTAATGATATTCACGTAACCGCCACTAGCTGCCAGACTCAAGGGTGTATAATCTGATACATTTCGATGTTCTTTATTCGCACTGACACTAAGTAAAAGTTCAACTACTTCATAACGTCCGCCGGAACAGGCTAGCGATAAAGGAGTGTCTTTTGTTCGCTCAGATTGGGCTTCCAGCTCAGCGCCATGCTTTAAAAGAATGTCTACTACTTTTTCGTGTCCAGCGGTTGCAGCAAGTATTAGTGGTGTAAATCCCTTTTTATCACGATGTTCAATATTTGCACCACGATTGATCAGAAGTTCAACTAACTCTTCATGACCACCAGCGCATGCTAGTGTTAGGGCAGTATCATGATTAGAGTCTGTTTCGGAATCAACATCGATTATTTTATCAGGTGTAGTGGCTACAGTTGTCACTGCTTGTTGGTATTGTTGAGTAGTGGTGTTTGCTAGAAAAAATAAAAATTATAATTTGATTTTTTGACAAAAAAGTACATTTAAGATTTTTCTTAAAGACTATTCACGTATTAATTTGTTTTGAATACATATACCTTTATATACTCAAATATAAATCAACTTATATTTCCGGTTATTTTGAAAACTAAGTATTAACATGTCGTACCCGTAAACAGTTTTAAATATTGTTTCAACAAACCTTGACTTCCTGCAGGGGTTTGACGAAGTAACGAGTATCGATTGCGATCTTTGCGTGATGCTTTATCAATTGCTTTCTTTGCGATTCCTCCAGAGGTCTTGGTTGTGGTGGTGAGTGTCTGTTGTTGCAGTTGCTGAATTTGCTGTTGTTGCTGGATTTGCTGTTGTTGTTGCTGCTGTTGTTGTTGCTGTTGTTGTTGCTGTTGTTGTTGTTGCTGATGATGCTGTTGTTGTTGTTGTTGCTGTTGTTGCTGGTGTTGTTGTTGTTGTTGCTGCTGCTGATGCTGTTGTTGTTGTTGCTGCTGCTGATGCTGTTGTTGTTGTTGCTGTTGTTGTTGCTGCTGCTGTTGTTGTTGCTGCTGTTGTTGAGATGTTATGGTGCAGACGCCAATACTTACATCAGCAGATAACGGAAGAGAAGGACAAAATTGACTTGTTGAAGCGTTCCTGTTCACTGCAGGTTGAGTTTGCGTAGCAACTTGAACCTGCTGTTGTAAATAAATATTGAAATATTATATATTATGTATAGTGTAGAAAATAAAGCAAATTTAAGTTTGTCAATAAAAATTTCATACAGAAAATATTAGATACAAATTATAGAAAGTTTTTATTTTTACCTGTGTATGCTGCGAACATGACTGTGGCTGCTGATGTTGTTGTTGCTGAAATTGCAATAGCTGTTGCTGCTGCTGGTGTTGCTTTTGTTTCAGAACCTGCTGATTTATTACTTGTTGGGCCAACGCAGCTTGTTGCTGCAGGATAAGATTAGTTTGAGTCACTTGGTTAGTTTGCACAACGGGTTGACAAATTACTCCAGACGGTCCAATTTCTTGGACCGTATTGCATTGCTGTTGTTGCTGCTGGTGAATATGTTGTTGCTGTTGCTGCTGCTGCTGTTGTTGTTGTTGTTGCTGATGTTGTTGTTGCTGCTGATGTTGTTGCTGCTGATTTTGTTGTTGCTGATGTTGTTGTTGCTGCAATTGCTGTTGTGCTGATATTATGGATGCCGCAGATTGCATTTGTTGCTTCTGTTGCTGTACTGATGGCAATTGGAAGAGCAATTGCAGAGACGGAGAAGGTTTCTCTGGATCTACATTAAAAACATAGTTTGTCTGTTGTTGGGCATCACCAGACAAAATATGCTGTGTTTGTTGTTGAATGATTTGCTGCGTACCAGAAGATTGCAAAATAGTTTGAGATAGGCTTTGTCCATTGGCAGATTGTTGATGCTGAAGTTGTTGCATGTCAACTTGGCTATTGGGTAGCGCAAGAATTCCGATTGAGTCAGAGTCTGTAGCAATTGGTGTTAGTGCAAGAGTTGTTTGTTGAAGTTGATTCTTTAAATATTGATAACGGTACGATTAGGAAAAGTTCTAATACATCAGGAATCAAAAAAAAAAATTACTTGTAATTGATTGCATATCTGTAAATCTTCAACTTGTTGAATCTGCTGTTGCAATTGGTAGTCAAGAAGAAGCTGACTAGTTTGCCGCTGTTGATCGTTTTCTTCAGACGAAAGACACATGTTTGTTGAACCTGCGGATTGAAGATGTTGAGCATGTCCATTCCAACGTGTCTTACAAATAGAATTCAAACCAATATCGGCCAATTCTGAGCAGTTCAAATTTGTTGTCAGTTCCTTAAATGATAAAAAAAAAACAATTATTGAAATAGTCCTTCAAAAAAGTTTTCTTTGCAACATTTTACTAACCTGCAATGAAGGGTCGTGAATGACTTGAAATATTTCATCGACTGTGATGTCATAGATTCGATCCCGGTTTCCATCGTCTTCAGCATTGAACTGTTCTAAGGTCTCTCCCAATGGAGCGTAAATCTCGCAATCATCGTCTGTGTTGTCGTACATGCGAAAATGATCTTCGTTTTGGGTAAACGTGGCTGCACCAAGAGAATATACTAAATATTTGTTTGCAAAAAAGTTCCAAATCAAATTAGCGTAATCGTTTCTTACCCTGTTGCGTACTGAATTGTTGCTGGAGGTTCGTTAAAGTTCCAGGTTTGTAGTTGCCAATCTGAGGAAATACTTGCACCAAATCTGTGGCATGAAGATCGGGACGAAAATCGCACAAGGCCTGAGTTATATCATCCGGCTTAAGGGCTACGTTGGACAGAATCAAGTTGCCTAATCGATGCGATAACTTGCGGCTCTTTGTAGGCGAATCCAATTCAATG
Organism: Scaeva pyrastri; assembly: GCA_905146935.1. Lineage (NCBI taxonomy): Eukaryota > Metazoa > Arthropoda > Insecta > Diptera > Syrphidae > Scaeva > Scaeva pyrastri. The sequence continues at coordinate 134,797,153 of LR989927.1, forward strand.
TCTTCTTCATCATCATCGACTTCATCTTCATCGTCCTCGTTTTCCTCATCATCATTCTCTTCTTCTTCGTCATCGTCTTCATCGTCCTCATCCTCGTCTTCGTCATCTTCATCATCTTCTTCATCGTCATCATCATCAATGTCTTCATCTTCGTCCTCCTCGTACTCTTCGACCGTTGCGCTACGTTTGGTTGCAGTATTGCTTCCGACGCTAGGAGTCGAAGCAACTTCACACACACTAATAGTTTCTGTGCCACCCGGCTCGTTGCCATCAATTCCACTACAATCTTGATTGAACACAGAACTGACTGGTGGTGACTCAGTTGGCGATTTAGGATGATCAACAAACAAACGTTGAATAGTCTTCTGCATGGGATAGTTTGGCATTTGTGCAGCGACCATTTGCAACATTTTGAATTGAGTATTTACCCCTAAGTTGTAATCCTCGGGTTCGTTAGCCAATGATGAGCCAATCGAATTTATCGATTCACATGAACCAGAAGCAATGTTGGGTGGCATATCCCTGAAATGAGCAAGAAGTGAAGAACACGACTCCTCAATTCCAACACATTCTGAAGGTTCATACCTTGAGTCGATTGATTGAACCATAGAGGATGCTGCTTGAGAGCAAGCTGCCTGAAGAGCCTCGTGTAAAGTTTGTGAACCAATCAAATTGTGCTGCAAACTTTGCGAAATGGGGCCTGTTTCACCACCAGTAGACGTTGACGGAGTTCCAGGCATTGGAGTATTGTTAAATTTAGATTGCTCAATCTGAGCAGCCATTACAACGCCTCTCATAAACGCCTGTTGATTTCTATCGATCTTATTTGACTCCGAAGTGAGCAGCAATGGCTAAAAAAAAATATATTTAATATACAAAAGGCTAGATGTAACACATTTTAGCACTTACTAAATTATTATAAATGGAAACCATTTGATTTTGCTGTAACAAAGCTGGAAAAACAGTTTTACGTAGGTTCTTGCCATCTTTCTTTGAAACAGGCTTAACCTTTGGTCTATCACTTATAGCTGTACTTTGGGAAACTTCTGATGGCGTTGTTATTTGCGTAGTCGTTGTTGTAGTTGTATTATTGCAACTGGTTTGCCCACCAAGCGATGATGACGTAATACCGGAAGTTGGAGCGAGCAGTGTATTGGTGTAAGGTGCAAGAGAATTCAATGATCCAGGTTTAAATAAATCCGACACTGCTGACGATTCATCTGGAGTCGTTGTCATATTCATTCCAGTTTGCAAGGCCGAGGCAATCAACATTGGTATGTTAGGAGGATCATCTTTAGCACCTTTAAGTAAAAGTTTAGTAACTAAATCAATTTGGTTGATTTGATTGTTAATATTACCTGGCGCAGCTGGAATTGTTCCGACACCGGCACTGGTTACATCAAAAGATGGAAGTAATGAAGAAGGGGGCGCTTTGTTGTCACGTACCATCTGAAAATTATAGGGTAATAATTAAATATTTCATAACGTACACAAAGTACACGTATTATCATTACCTTTACCTTTGTGAAATCCCTAATCATATTTCGCCTTCTGCGTTTTTCTTCATCATTAGATATTGAAGTGGTACCAGTTGACAAACATGCAGGAGTTACACCCACAACACCAGCAGAAATATCGTCTTCTCCCAGAGGCTGTGATCGAACTTGCTGAGCTTCTGAGCTTGTAAGATTTAATTCAAATGGTGCTGGAGGCTGACGATTTTTACGTAATAGACTTTTCTGCTTAATTGTGTTGGTATTACTGATGTTAGTTGATGTTCCAGATGGAGTTCCGCAATTGACAGAACTGGAACCAGCATGGGTTTGATTTATAGTTTGCGTGGCAGGGGTGTTGTTACTGCTTATAAGTTGGTTAACGATGCCTGATTGTGATCTCACGCCATGAGCAAATCCCTGTTCAAAACAATGAAATAGTCTACTCTTTGCAATTAGAGCCTCTTGCTGCTGAGCATTTAGGGAATTCGGATCGATAGCAAAACCTTCCGTGGAATTGGCAATTAATGGCTCGTCCAAATAATCCACAGATGGGTACTGTTGTTGGTGGAATAGTTGTTGGTTGGAAACTCTAATTGCCTCAGGTACCTCATGCAAACCTGGTGGTGTACTAAGCTGCTGAAGCTGCTGCTGCAATTGTTGTTGTAATTGTTTTTGTTGTTGGATATTGATTAACTGTAGCTGACCAGCGTTATTGGCGCCATTATTAATTCCATTAGTCTGCAGTTCGTTCTGATGGTTTTGTATAAGATGGGGATACTTGAAAAGCAACTCAACTACCCGAGTATGACCTCCTTTTGCTGCTTCAATCAACATTGTGCTATTGTCTTTAAGCTTATGGTAAGGATCAGCCCCACTTTTAAGCAAAAGTTCAACAACAGCTTGATGACCACCTGCACAAGCAAGGGATAAGGGTGTATGATCGTTACTAGTTGTTTGTTTGTTAACATCTGCCCCTTTTTGAATTAGGAATTTGACAGTGCAAAGGTGACCAGCACGGCACGCCTTCATTAAAGGTGTTCGACCGCCTTCAGATTCATGCTCTAACTCAGCCCCATAGCTAAGAAGTACTTCAGCGGCATCAGTGTGACCATTTTCGGCTGCATGAGTTAATGCTGTATCTCCTGTTTGGGTCTCCGCGTGAACATTCGCTTTGTTTTGCAACAAGAATCGAACTAGATCTGTATGACCCTCTTGGGCAGCTTCCATAAGAGGAGTCGATGCACCCAATTCTAAATTGGCGCCTTCTTTTATGAGAAACTCTGCAACTTCCATAAAACCACCACAACATGCAAGCGTAAGGGCAGTTTCTTGGGTTTCTTCAGTGGTTGCGTTGATGTTTGCACCTTTGTTTAGCAGAAGAGCCACCATTTCTTCATGGCCTTCTCGAGCTGCTTCCATTAAAGGTGTGTAACCTTCATCATTAACTTCTTCAATGTTTGCTCCACGTTCGATGAGTAAAGTTGCCAGTTCCACATGACCACCACAAGCGGCCAAAGTAAGAGGAGATTCAAACGAATCGGTTGGCATGTTTACCTGTGCTCCTGAATCAAGCAACAAACGTGCCACTTCTACATGGCCATCCATTGAAGCTTCCATCAGAGCTGTGTGCATCTCGTCTGTCTTGTGTTCTTGGTCTGCACCAGCTTGCAATAGAAATCGAACCATATTCAAATGTCCCTTATAGCATGCCAGAGTAAGAGCACTTTCTTTGAACTCATTAGAATGGGTGTTTATTCCAGCTCCATGCTCAAGAAGAACCTTTCAAAAAGAAAATAATTGTAAAAAATTGCAGAAGAAACAAAAATTTCTTTTCTATAGACAAACATTTTTTCAGATAAGATCAAAGGTTTTCATTGACCAAAGCTTTAAATTCACGGATTATTAACTCAATCAACATGTAACTTAGCTTTTAAGTCTCGTGTCTCGGTTTTTAATCATTAAAATTAATTCTTATGAACTTATGTATAAATAATAATCCTAAACATAGATTCACAACTTACCTTGGCAACTTCAACATGTCCAGCTGATGCTGCTTCCATTAATGGAGTATGTCCATTTTCGTTTTGTTCTTCGACATTTGCCCCGTGCTTGAGTAACTCTTTGACTACATCGCAATGTCCACCTGCACATGCAAACATAAGTGGCGTATTACCTGTGGCACAATGAGCGTTTACATCAGCATTATGGCTAAGCAAAAGTTTAACAATATCAAGATGACCAGCCGAAGCTGCTTCCATTAGAGGTGTACAATCCTTCTGACCTTTATCCTCTACTTGTGCAGCTGACATTGCTAAAAGAACCTAATAGAAATAATACCAATGATTTATTTATTTTTGTTAAGCTGTTACGGTCTTTCTGATTTATTTTAGTTTACCTGAGCAAGTTCATAATAACCAGCTGAACAAGCCATTGAAAGCAGAGACTCTCCATCATCCGTGGATTCATTAATATTGATATTTCCTTTGCCCAAAAGTCTTCGAACTGTGTTAACATCGTTATCGTTACAGGCAGCAATTAGAGTACGGGAGAAAATTCTAAAAAGAAAATCAAATAAAAAACATACCGAGTAAAAAAATGAGTTACTTTTGAAGTTTTAACAACTTACGTTTTATCCCTTGGACTACTTGCACATCGCATTTTAGTTAGAGCTTGTTTAGTCTCATCAATAGCGTGAGTTGCATGTCTTAAAACCGGAGCCTTTTCATTGGCTATAAATAAAAAATAAATATGTTAATTTATGGTCAAAGAAAAAAAATGAATAGAATTTCATTTGCCATTAAGAAGTAATTTTAAAAAATAAAACTAAATAAGATAATTTAAGAGTTCAAATTTTATTTTAAAGTGGTATACAAGATTAGTCCTATTAACAACCTTTTGAAACTTTTACAGGAATAGATAAAATTGCCAAAAATATTTCTTGTCTATTGGTTACAAATTTCTTCTTTTTTTTTTTGACCGTTGAAATCTCGATAATTATTTCCTCAATAAAACAAGTGCGATTATCATTTTATTATAAGGGCTCAAATTCAATTCATATGTATGTACATAAATATGTATACATTCATTTATGTACATACACATATATATATATATACATATGTATACATTCATTTATGTACATACATATATTACATAAAATAAATCACCAAAAATGTTCTCTTTATGCGGATATTATGATACAAAACACGAAACAGTATAACATTAAGTTTATAAATTATAACCACTAATCGTAAAGAATATTGAATTTGAAGATTGACTAACCTGCGGCTTCAAAAAGTGCAGTAAGGTTCCCCCTCGGATCTGTTGCCGTATCAAGGAGGAAATTGCCACCGACTTCATTGGGATCCTGCAATTCATCGTCCTCATCTTCTTCCTCGTCGTCCCCATCATCTTCATCGTCATTTCCATCACCATCATTTCCACAACTTTCTGGATCAGATTCTGGAATATCGTCCTACAAAATAAAAAAGAACAACATGTTAGCTATTTGACTCACATAAGTCAAACAAATCAAAAATTAAGTCCTCTCAAGAGTAAAACATTTAAGCATTAATGAAAATTGTATTATTTTTTATATAATTATTTATTTTAGGTGAATATTAGTAAATAAATTAAAAAAAGGAAATTTGTATTTCTTGTTCTGCAGTGGTAGGTTAACCAGTGGTGAACTTTCTAGTTTGTTTAATCTTATAGCTTCATCACAAATGGAACACACTTAAGTTTATATTATACAATCAGTCTAGTGTCTAAGGCCAGAACATGCTGCAATTGATACATACATATATATGTGCTGGTATAGCTATCTACACATATCAATTGCGTTGTTGGGTTGTTTTTTTTTTGTTAAATTGCTTCGATTAGAGAAAAACTAAGAGGATTTGTACTTTATGTAGTTCATACATATAAGTTATTTTCACACACAAACATAATATGTTACATAATCCCCCGATCAGTTTTTATTATTGTTAATTAAAAACGATTGCTGTTGATTTTTTTTTTCAATTTTTAGTGTTATCTTTATGGTTGTTTGGTTTGTTTTAAGCTTATGTATGGTAGCTAATATGCATCGAAACGCGAACTTACCAAGAGATCTGGCCTTAGACACAAGCATGCCAGAAGAATCTATAAATGAAAAAAAAAAATCCAAAAAAATAAAAACAAAATTATAAAAAAAATAATAAATTACTCAACACAAATCGAATCTTTTCCTTAATTAACTGCACTTTCAGTTTTAGGAAAACTTTTTCATGGTGATGATAACAAAGAAACTTATCAACGATCAATGGACGTACATCTGGTAAGTAGATAATTGAATATGCAAGCATATCAATATTGCAATCGTGCCCTTGTTTTTTCTCATCTCATCTCAGCGAAATCGACGATTTCACATTTCCAATTAAGATTTGTTATTTTATTTTTTGAGTTCATTGTCTTTGCAATGGAATGTTAGATTAACAAAAACATAAACAAAAACAAAAAGAAACTTCAAATACCAATATTTCAACTCACAAACTGGCACCTTTAATTAAAAGAGCAAATGTGTTTCTGTTTCTTCATTCGCAACTTAGGTACAGCTCGACGACATAACCAGTAATTTATGTATAATATCCATACGTCACTCGGCAGTGCAAATGCCAGATATTACATAGTCAAATAAAGCTTAACAAACAGCAAATATGGGCGGTCATTCCAAGATATTTTATTTTTATAATAATGCACACATAGGTAAATACGAACATACATAATGTTTTATGAAAGTTGTTCGTGCCGTTATTTAAACAATATCTTAACATATTTAAATGGGTATGATTTGGAAGATTGTTCCAGAATAATATTTAAATTTCCTTTAGTTTCTAAGAACTTCTGTGAGGACTGAACTTTACCCAATAAGTCTTTATATCAGTGAAAACAACATTTTCCCTATGATATTAGTTAAGTAATACCTATATAAATTTGTTAACAGACTGTAGTTACCTTTAGGCCACATATTTAATGGCCCCCAAAAAGTTATTATAAATACATTTCAGCAATTCACGGAGATCGCCAACGATATCAGCATTCATTTTAAATGATAAGTTTCTAATTAAATGAACTTGCGAAAATAAATTCATTCTATAAGTGGGCTGGTGGCGATAAATAGAGATAAATAGTAAAATTTATTTTATTTTTTTATTAAATACATTAAACTGTAATATAAATATAAAAAAGAATCCGAAATTAACAAGAATTCATTCACACCTTTAAAGTAAATTAAAAATAAGTAATTCGAACCAATTAAGCAAAAAGAAGTTATGAGTGCGCCAATATTCCATAATTGAAAGAATAATAACAACCTACCTTTTTTTAGGTGAGGTGTGTTTGGATTTTTCAGAAACAAATAAAGATTATTATTAAAATTTAATACAAGCCTAGAAGAAACACGGTGTGATACTAATATTAGCATGTATATTATCATAAAACAAAAAAAAAAAAGATTTATTAAACCTTTGAAATGTCTTCATACTTTTTAGAAAGATTTAAGTATTCTTCCTAGTAATAGTAGACTTTGACTTTGATAAGAACTTTGAACGCATTGTTAAACATAAAACATATCTTAAATGGTTGTGATATTTGAATTATCTTCTTTATGTTTAGTAGAGGAAGACGGTAGCCAAGGAGAGTCGTTATTTTATGTACCCACACATTTTAGAGTTAAAAAAAAAATTGATTTTGTTCTTGACGTGCATTCAAAATTATAAATAATATTAAAAATTGTTCGTTTTCATTTTTAAATTAAATCGAACTCAACACTTAACATAACCATGACAATGAGTTCTTCTTAAATTTTGAGTACTTAAACACATTTAGCTAAGCAATTTTAAGTACCTAGTTGAATATGATGTAGGTACATATGTAAGTATTAGATATTTATGTACATACATGTGTATACTGATTGATGTAAAAATCAAATTTACAAAAGTTCTGATTCGGATCAGTTAGGAAATTAAAAATAACAAACTCGTTACTGCGCACTTTGATAGAGAAGTAATAATTTAGTTCGTGGTCTAATTTGAAATATACATACTTGTGTACCTACCTACGCATGTTATAAATAAATTACATGACATGTGAACCTTTGCCTCCTGGAATTAATTAAGGTTAAGCTTTAACATTGTCTCATTATTTTTCATACAAATAAATACCTAGTACCTTACATAAATATTTCTTCCTACACCTTTAAGTAAAAAAGAAAATTGATGGATAGATATTTAAGGAGTCACTTTTTCTGTGGTCTAATTCTAAGTTCCAAAAATAATGAAAGTTTGAATGTGGCCAAGCTTAACTATATTAGGTATCTATCATTCGCAACGCAAGAGTTCAAAGTAGCAACTGAAAGTAGGTAGATAGGCAGGTACTATACATAAAGTAAGTAGGTATGTATGTATTTACTTGAACATGTGATTTAAAAAACAAAAATCGAACAATGCGAATATTAAGTGTTAATATTATATTAATACGTTACGTACTAAAATATGTACTAGGTATGTATATTAAAAGCAAAAAGATTTTAAAAAGAAAAGGTATCTACTTAGGGTTAATGCTAATAAAAATTGATTTACTATATATTTTCAATCTAGCAAATAATTTGCTGACTTTTGCAAACTAGCAAACACATTCCAGCTCCATTGATTCAAAATTCGAAATTGCAATCAGTTCAGCAATGGCTTCGACTTTATTTGATGGGTATTCTGCGGAATTTTTGTGAAATACAAAAATGAAAAATAAGAGGAACAAAAAGTTAAAAAATTCCTGATTATGAGTAATTTTTGTAATTTCTATAGTTGTTTCTTTCTATTTTTGTAAGTTAGCTGAATGTCTCTCTCTTTCCAGATGTGAGTGTATTTGTTCACCAACGCACTACTACATTGATGCTATTTACACTGTTTATGCTATACGTGATTCTGTACAAATGTGCCGGCTGTGTAAATATGTACACTGCAGGTGAAATGAACTTCAAGCAGCGTACATGTACAATATCGGCTTTCATAGATGCACAGATTGCATGTCATAGTATTGTGGCGGGTTCACCCTTCACATATTCTCTCAATCGTATTTGAGGTTGGCAGTGTATTGGTGAATTTCGAAAAGTAGGTCCGCTCCGCGTAGCTCTACTCTACCTCTGCAGCATAACTAAGTTCAGCAGCAGTAGCAGCAGGCTTTCGGCATTGGCGAAGAAAGAAGGGGGACTGAAAATTTAATGGGAGTGGGAATCGGAAAGGGAATTCATTTGATGATGCAGGGAATTAAACTTGAGCAAATAAAAAATGAATTTGAATTTTTTTTCAAATAGACCGACAACCGACATTTTTGAGGGTGACCGATGATAGTCATAACAGGTGGTAAGTAGGTACCTAACTAGGGGTATACGCATCAACTTACAGAATAAAATTCTGAACAAGCATTTAAAATATGAAAATGATTGTAGCTAAGTGGTGTTCAGAATTCAGATGCTTTCAAAAATAATTTATAAAACTCAGAACAGAACACGCTTCATTAATCATAACATACTACATACAAGCATGCTTATGTTCTGTTCACAATTCTATTCTGAAATTGAAAATAAAAACGTCTAGCTATATGAGTACATACATAAGTAGATATAGGTAACCAACCTACATAATTTTGCATTCGTATTAGATTAGTAGGTTGGTTGATGTGTTCATTTTAATATTTGACAATATACCTATAAGATTAATTTTTCCTTTTGAGGGGGCAAGAGAAAAAGATTATATTGACCAGTTGCAATTTGCAAATATTTTATGATTTGCGATTTTTTCTAGGTACATATATAACATATTTTAAAACAATGATATGGCTACAGTGCTAGCTAGACAAATAGTAGACACTTTTCACGTAAGTTATTATACTAACAATAGTTTGTCGACAAAGCTAATAATACTGCCATAGGATCTACTCATCTTTGTACCTAACCGTTATAAATAGACACCTAATCATTGCCGCAAAACAAGATTGTCTTTATAAGATGAAAAATGTATTTATTTTTTATAATGTTTTGTTTTTCAATAATTGTAGTACTAACTTAATGTATCGACGAATTGAAATCAGGTTCGTTGTCTTTTAATATGGTGACAGAAAATGGATTAATCTCCAAATTAACTTCTCAAATGTCTATTGTTTTTAGTTAATACATTTTTGCTGCCGTATGCATATCATTTTTGTTATATACATAGGTACATTCATACATGCATACGTATATAAAACTTAATTCAGTTTAATTTGTTTACCTATACATATATGTATGTATACATATGTACACATGTACATGAAGAAACAATAATAAACCTTAAAACCTAGGATTTGATGTAGGTACTTACATATATATGGTACAAATGCAGTACAATAAAACAAATGAATTATTGGAGATTCGAGGTGTTTAAAACTTTTATGTATTTATATGTGTATCGTTTAGCTTTTTGGTATTCATTGAGAACATTTCTGCACTGGCTTACACTGATTTAGCGTCAATCAGCTGAACTAGTGTACACTAGTTCTGAATATTCTGCACTATCTTTTCATCTAATGCAAGTTGGTGAAAATTGTCAAAATCAGTTGATGTCATTATTCAATGCTACTCAAAACCAAAATAGGATCCCGTTTTGTCTTACAACTTTAATAGAAAAAGATAATTGTGGTAATTTTCTTTTATTTTTTATTAAAATTTAGATTGATACCTATTAAGAAATTGAGTACACATTTTTTTAATTAAAATTACCTACACATACACAAATATTCTGTGAAAATTTAGGATATGTGAGGGTAATTATTTGAATTTTCAATGATGAAAACTAATGAAAGCTATAACTAACTCCTTATTTTCCTATTTCGTGTTAACTTTCAGTATATAACGAGATAAAATGGGCGCATTTACTAATGTAGTCACTACGTAGTCGAAATTCAACTAGCTTCGTGAATGCAAAATCAATCGGAAACTGTCATATTTATGACAGATGTAAGCATGAAATGAGAAACATTTGTGATTTGATAAACTATTTTTTGATTTTAAAATAAATCAAATCAAATGTAAGATATAAATTGAGTTATTTGGAACGAGATAAAGTCATATAATAAATTTTTCGATTCTTCGTGAAAGAAAATTTCTTTAATAACATATTCTGAAGTTTTCACAAGTGTTTGCTGTTTTGTTTTGATCTGACGTTCCCCTCATTTCACAAGTCTTAAAAACATAAATATGTATATACTTTAACAAATTTCAACGAACAATATTAGATGTTATAAACAAGTTTTAAACAAAAGGTTTTTTTTTTTTTGAAAAAAAAATTAAGCTACACAAAGACAACTAAATTTTGTACAAAATCTCTTTGGTGTCTACCACTGCTGAATAAAACTAAATTTAGGAAACAAACAATTAAGAACGGCCCCAAAATCAAAAAATATAAGTTCCTATGTATGTATGTAAGTATATATATGACTCAGAATGTGATGAGGCAAACGAGTCACCTGTAAATAATGCAAAATGGAGTTGATTCTAAATAAATCATTTTCTTACCTCTGAAACTGACTCCTCATCGGATTCAGACAAATCAGTGACTCTTGTTTGAGGGTATCCTTCTGTTGTTTGAGGAAGTACTTCAGTATCGGTATCTGAATTATCACTTGTGATAATGTTAATATTCTGCAATGCAGTTGATATTGCATTAACAATTCCAACAGATGGTGAAGATAACGAAGAATTCGATGATATCGAAGACGAAGCTGAACATGACGAATTCTGCGGCTGGATAGAAGATGATGATGAGGTTGTAGTTTGTTGTTGGGTGACTACGGTCGTAGTAATAGAAGCTGAAGTTGCTACTGCTGCAGCAGCAGCTGGAACTGGAACTGGTGCTACTGGTGATGGTGTATTGCAATCTGCTGCAGATTTTGTTGGGTCTGTTACTGCTGGTGCATTTTCGACATCGACATCGACATCTTCGCCACCAACACCAATACTCACACAACCCCCACAAATGTCCGTCGACGTTTGTTGGTGTTGTTGCTTTGGTAAGGGTGGTGGTGGCGGTTGGTGGTTTTGCTGTTGTTGGTCAGGCTGGTGGTGTTTCTGCTGTCGATTAGTTGTCGACTTCTTACTACTCGCTATCAAGTTATTGTTAGTTTTCGTTGAAGAATGAATCGACATCGAAGCAGGTGATGTTGAAGTTGGTGATGGTACAGTGTGGGAGGATGCAGCGGCGCAGGGATCATTCCCAGCAACGGCAGCCATTATGGTCAGAGAAGAGGACGATGACGGTGTAATCGACGTCGTCGTCGCCAATTTGAAGTTGGACACATTTTTGCCATTTGCATTTGCACCACCACTTTTATTTATATTACTACTACATATACCGGTACTATTTCCACTACTGCTACTGCCACCAACAATACTTACACCACTACTATTACCATTACCACTACCACTACTGCCGACTGTTCCTGGCGGCGTAGCCGTAGCCGTAGTGCAGGTTGTAGTTGCCGTTGCGGTTATTATAGAAGTGTTGGTGTTAATACTACTACTAACACAACTATCACTATTCTTTTGATTTTTCAAATAATTTTTGTTGAAATTTTTATTGTTTTGTTGATTATTGTTGTTGCTATTATTACTGTTTATTGCAGTTGAAGTGCTACTGCTGCTATTGCCGCCGCTTGCACCTCCAACCGCAGAGTTTTTGCACGACTTTTTTGTCATTCTTTCTAAAGTGTTGTTCTTCTTCTTTGATAACAACGAGGATGACGATGGCTGCGATTTTTTGTTTGACTTTGTCGTCACCGTTGTTGGCGCAGTTAACGCTGTTGTTGTTGTTGCTGCTAGTACTGCTGCTGATGGTGTTGGTGAATTGTCGCCAATGACAGGGATCGATGTATTGGTTGTTGTTGAATTGCCACCACTACACACATTTAAATCGGTTTTTTTATCAGATTCATTATTCATTTTCTTTCTCTTTTTCTCTTTTTCTCTGCTCTTTTTCTATTCTATTTCACTTTTTTCACTTTATTTTTTTAAGAAATTTTAATTCTTTAGTTCAATCAATCAAAGAAAAAACAGAAATTTAATTAACATTTATATTTTCAATTAAGAAAAGCCTGTAAAGAGAAAATCACATTTTTTGTTACAACAAGAAATAATTGGGAAATAAGTTATCCAATATTTTCCCCTTCATTTCTCATTTCGTGGCGAATATAAAGCAAAAAAAGAATTATTTTGAAGAAAAAATATTAAATTCCAATGAAAAGTTGTTCTTTTTCTCAAATCTTCTCTTGATTCTTTTTTTTTTTTTTTTTTCTTTTAAACTTTTTTTCTAATGAACTGTGTAGCTCGTCAACGACGATGAGGAGGAGCACTTTTTTTACAACACATTCACACAAACTTATATAGACAGCTTACGAGAGAAGAATGATAGAAGAAAAAAATTCAAGGGAAAAATTTCAACTTTTCAATTTCAATTTAAGGGTATTTGCCGATGGCGTATCGAATTTTAAATACGTTCAACGAATTTAGAAACTTTAAGTTAATAATTTTATTGTATTTTTAATTAGTTACCGATTAAATTAAACCGTAATATTTATTAAAATTTATTACAGCGACTTCGTGTCCGTCATTTTTTACTCGAGTCAGGTTCGCCATCATGTATTTTTCCCGGATGCATATTGGTGCTATGCAGCATCACTATGCGGTTAGTAGAAGAAACAACTGCTGGTAAATTCTAGTAATTGATGTTCGTCTTTCACCTGTAGTTAACTAGATTAAACATCAGACAGGGTTATCATTCACAATTTTATGAATCACAAATGTAAATATTTACTGAATATTTCTTGTTTTAAATGAATTACATTTATTATGCAACGTATAATTAAAAGAGTATTCATCAAATTCTAAAACTTAAGAAGAAAAAATAAAATAGAACTGTAGATTTTTTTTACTAACGACAACTTTACAACATGTCTACCGCTGCTGTAGAGTAAGTTTTCGACTATACTATTATAAGAATTTAATCTTTTTTAAATCCTATTACTTAAATAAAGCCCTCAAAAGTACTAAAACTAAAACTAAAACTGTTGGTACTAAACAATAGAGAAAGGTTTTGTCAAATTTGAAAAACTATTTTTCGAATTTGCAAGAACAGTTCATTAAGCAGACAGTTTATGAACCGTATATACAATTGTAAATTGTTAGTTTTTAATGTACTGTTAAATATTTTATTTATTGTTAATAATATTTTGTAGAGGTATGTACATATATATTACTGGCAAATAATAAACTTCCGCTATGGGCTCAGCTCTAGCTATAGATTTCTATTTTGGAGAAAATAAAGGTGCGGTTCAGTGAACCATTTTCTTTATGAAATTACTAGAAAGAATTTTTAGATTTTTTAACAAATCACAGATAACAGCAAATAAAAACCCATGATACTAATAATTAAAAAAATATTATTTTTTTCCTGCTAAAGTCACTTTAAAAAATTTGCTAGTGTCAAAACAGTACTTACATATGTACATATTTCCCTATATAGGTACCGTTCGCTCGTTCGGTCCAGATAGTTTTTTTAAAATTCTAACATCTAAAAGTTCAGTGCCTAGTTTTTACTTGTGAAAACATTTTGAGAATGATAGTTTTTGTTTGAACTTGAAATCAACCGACGTATGAAATTTTGTTTAAAATCTTAACTATTGTGAACTCATTTTAGAGTTCAACATATAAACATAACTGTTTACTATACAAAAATTTACCATAGAAAATAAACAGTAAAAGTAAACGTCGAGCTGTATCAAAGTATAATATACTAGTTCTCTCGTGTCTAGTGTCACGCTGTTGAAGTTATTTTCTTTCTTTAAAAAATGTTCAATTCAAAATGTATTTACTTATTTTTCCTACTTCTTATATTTGAGCAATCTTACGGAGATAAAACTAAAAACACACTACAAAATAAAAATCTTAAGAGTCTGGAGAGGCCATTTCGAATGGCAAAATTGAACATAGTTTGGTTGCGAGCCCAAAAGGTACTTAAATTACCTTTTTTGATTGTTAACTTAACCCATTAAAATATAACATATTATGTACAAATCATTTTCCTTTAGACGTTAAGTAATCCTAACCTCAGGTCATTTTATGAAGAATTAAAAATTCAAGACAATGAATTATTTGAGTGGAAACATACAGAAGAAAAAAATGAGGCCAAAAAGGAAGAACTCCGAGAAGCCAAACTGATGAATAAGCTTGTCATGGTCATGGAAAAATATGGCTTACTAAACAATAAGGTAGAGACGAAAAAAGAAGTTCCCGTTAAAAAAACAAAACAACAAGAGGTAGGTACAGTAAAATAAAATAAGAAATTTTTTTTAACAACTATTTAGTGCTACATACGTGACCGGTATCTATGCTTAGTATATAAAAAATAACAGTAACAGCAGTATTAGATCAAAATTACTGTTCAAATTTTATTTCTTTGTTAATACTTTGGAAATAAAATAAAAATTCGGAGCATTTACTATTAAGTAACGGGGCCTCAGTCATCAATTGAAATTTTATATTTAAAATGCCATATTATTGCAATTAAACAATAATTATAGCAATAAATTAAATTAAGTTCTTATCGCCTAGTGGAAGAAAGAAAACAGGTTCCAATATAACAAGGTCTAAAATATTGGAATCATATTTCTCTGCATAGAGACAGAAGATCAAAATGAAGAAGATTTTCATTAATAGGGATTATAAGAAGTACACACACATTTCTTTGTCTTATACATACATATTTAGAAGTATATTATGCATCATATTCCATTGCTCAAAATTTAAGAGGCAAACTCGTCTTTCTGTATAATGCGAGAAACAGATTGACACAGCACCTTCAACAACAATTTTGACAACCACACATTAACACAACAACATCGACATCGACGTTAGACCTAAACCCAGTTTATTTTAATTGATTTAATAAATTTTTTGGAAGCAAATGCAAATGAATAAACAAAATAAAAGAAAAACATTAAAAAAGGTAAGTCAATATATGCATATAATTTTCAGATTACAACAGCTAAGAATAAATATATATGTTTGCTCTTTTAGTAAAATTAGCTTTTAACTAGATTATGAGATATTATATCTTACTGTTAATAAGCAATCACGAATTACATAAATAAATAATAAAACTCCTGAAATTTCGATCTCTCATTGTGGTGGGATTAAACCGAGTTTTATAGTGCTTTGGCCTTCTCCTTCTCATAGTTAAGACGTCAAAAGAAGTTAAATCATTCACAAAATCAAAATCATTATTTATGTATTTCAAAAAATTGTAAAAACTTTTCTTTTACACTCAAAATGACTTTTAGATACTAAAACGGCATTAATACGGCTTTAAAGTTGCTATGAACCAGTTTTAGCTTACTCCGCCTCAAATACTTAAAAATTACATGGTAATACAAAAACTAATGAGCTTAGCTTCAAAGACTATTAGATCATACATTTGTACCACATTATTTTTGAGATGACAACGCTGATGATATTTTAAGCATACCCTCGATTGGCTGTCATTTTGACATACAGACAGAAACAGATACGATAATACGATATACGAATACGAAGAAGACAAGCGTTGGAGTTGGATCGCCAAGTGTTTCAAAGAATTAATTAACTAATAAATATTTTAATATTTTGCTCAGTTATTGAATTAATTAATATAGTTCTTTCTAAATTCATTTATATCTTTAACATTAAATGCTATTTTTATCTTTCATGAAATTGTATTTAGTATAAAGCGTTCTTCCATGGACTGTTTCTCACGATAATTCGGCAAATCTTTCAGTTGTCCATATCTCATCAAAGTTCATAAGTCACCAACTATTGTTTCCATTGAAATGATAGGGCCAATGTTATTTCCAAAGATAGTTTTCATATATTTTTCATTACTTCTGATAGTACATACAAATGGAGATAGTAAAAAACAAAGCCGGAAGTATTCAAAGGAAGCAAACGCTCCCTATTTTACAACAGAAAGCTATGACCCGGATTTTAGAAATCTTCAACGACCTTTTCGTATGTCCAAATTAAATTTAGTTTGGACCAAAGCTCAACAAGTATTTTTTTTAATTAATTCTCATCAGCAAAATGAAGCGCTATAATGCTTGGGTATTTTGTTTTTTAATTGCAGAGATTAACTGAACCAAAACTAAAATCCTTATATATGGAGTTAAAAATTCAAGATAAGGAAGAAATCGCATGGAAGCAGCTTAATTCGCAACACAAAGACAAAGAAGGGCTTAAAGCGGCTGAGCTGAGGCAAAAGCTTATAGGCATAATGAGTACCTATGATCTATTAGATCATTTTGAAGAGACACAGGATCCCACAAAGACTAAACCTTATAAGGTGAATTTTTTTATTTTCATTTTTTTCTCTTTCATTGCAATTTTTACTTAAACGAATTTTATTAGTATTGTGCTGTCATGAAAAAATTGTTTTCAAATAATATTTGATTATTTAAAAGTGGAACAGTTCAACCAAAATTGTGAGTTTGAACATCTTAAAAAATAAAAGTAAATACATACATACATATTGCTATTTTTTCAAAATTTTATCTAAAAATTTCACTCCCAAATGTACTCGTAAAATGATCATAAGAATGTATTATTGTAGCCTCCAAAAAAAAAAATAAGCGTGGTATTATATTTCTAAAATTATAAAATGCAATGTTACAGGAGCATAAGTGAATTCAAATTTTCATTTTTAGAATTAATTTTCTCTTTTTTTATTTTCTCAATTTTGAAAAAAATGTTTGTTTACTCCAATGTACATATTTAGAATTTTAAAGTACTTCGTAAAGGATATTTAAGTTTTATTTTCTTATGGCAGAAGAACATAAGGATTTTCTCTGCAACCCGATTTTGACAATGGGACGGAAGCTCTAAGATGGATATTTTCCCCCGTTCTTACAACATTTTCCACTTATTCTTCGCTAATATTGTTCGCAGCGTGATGTTATATAGTCTATAGCCTTTCCGACAAATGGATTGTTCAACACAAATATAATTTTCAAATTCGAACCATGAGTTCCTGAGATGAGCGCGTTCAAACAAACAAACTCTTCAGCTTTATATACATATTAGTATAGATATATGTACATACATAGATTATAATGACTAATTCCTTTTACTTACTTAGGTCCTCAGACCTACGAAGACCGTTGGTGTTCCCTAGCGGGAAAAAGAGCCTCCTCAACTGTTCTCCTCCTAATTCCTTTTAGAGGATTTAATTATTTTGAAGTACAAAAGAAAAATTTAGTAGACAAAAAAAAAAGCGCAGTAGTTTTATTGTTTTATGAATGAACGACTGTTTTATATTTATTCTTATTGCAAATTATCTCTTTATACTCATGGTATTAGTTTCCTACAAATATCAAAATGTTTTAAAATTACAGAAATTTCATGATTCCGAAGACTATATGAACAAAAGCTTGTTTAAAGATAAGAAACTCAATAAGCTATGGGAGAAGGCTGAACTTTCTGGATTCTCGCCGGAAGAACTGAAAACTCTTAAAGAGGAATTCTTGCATCATCAAGACAAAGTTGACGTGTACTATAATTTGTTGGAAAATGTGGGGTCAATGACTCAAAAATCTGACCTTCACGAAAGTAAATTGCTTAAAATTACACTATCCGTAAAGGTTTATGCTTGAATGATTTGTTTTTTTTTTAGATGCAATCGATGAAGAGATGGAAATTTTAAACATCATACCGGGTGACAATGACAATGAAATCAGAACGCCAGCAATGGAAACAAATGTTTATCACAACAATATTAATCAGTTGCGCGACAGTCATCGGGGTATTAAAGACCATTATGATCGCTTGGAGCGTATGGTATCGAGTGGACCACATAGCCAAGATTTCATCGAACCAAAAGTGCAAGGTCTTTGGCGTGTTGCCATGTCAAGTAATTTCTCCGATAAAGAATTAGATTCAATTAAAAGTGAATTGCATCATTTTGAGAGCAGGCTTCTTAAATTGAGGCACCTACATGCTGAACATGCCTTACAAAAGCACAAATATAAGGTATAAATACAAAATCACATTAAAAGATAATTTTCAACAAAATGTTCTCTTCCTGTCAAAAATTAGAATGAAAAGCAACAAGATAAGTATGATCGTTTTGAAGAAATGGAGGATCACATTAAAAAGCAAACAAGAAAAGTCGAGAAAATCCAAGAAAACATTGAGGGTCAAATATTTCGGCACTCAGAGCTTTAAATGGGATTTGAATCTCAAACTAAATTAATAATGTATAATCGAATATTAAATATTATTGTATGCATTGTGTATGTAAATTAGGAAATAAATAACAAAGTTTGTTTACATTCATAAAGATCGTAAAGTTTGTTTCAGTTAGATAAACACTAATGGTTGAAGAGGTTAGCTAGCAACTTTTTCATCAAAATTTTCCTCCGCAAACAATTTGATTGCTGGCGAAAAAGAATCCAGCAAAAAATGGCAGCTGTGCTAGTGATAAATAAGATATAAGGCATGTGCTTGATCGTTTTATTCACTTGAATGCTTCACAGCAGTGAATAAAAAACAACTGTTAAGAATTCGACTTATTGGCACTTGTATATTACAACTACAAGTAATAATCTTTGAAATTTTCCTGAGAGTGTCAGCTTCACACTCATATTCTTTTTTCATATAACAATATTAATTTCTATTTTTTTTCTTAAGATCCATGTTTAATCAGTAAATAAAGCGGTTGTGTACAATTTAACATCATCTGGTTACACGCTTCAAGATTAGATCATCAATCAAAGTTTAAAATTCGTCGCCCTATTTTAGGGTTGCCATTCTCTCTCGAGATCTCTGGACATTTTGGTGACATGTAATTTTTATGGTTAATTGAACACTAAATGATAACAACTTCAAAAATATTTAAATTTATTAATTATTTATTTAATAATTGCAATGTACATTATGTACATACATATATGTAGGAACCCAGTATATTATTATTAATTTTTATATTTATCAGATGACTTCACCTGAGATAGTAGCTGGTTATAGATACAGGTATCAACTGCCAATCGGTTCCGTTCGTCGGTCCACTAAGAGGACATTAATTAAAATACGCGCTTAAAAGTTGTGTTATGGCTAGGAATGCTGAAAATATATTGGCAAATTTTCTTGAGTTGAAAAAACCTGCACCCATCTTTCACTGATATTTTTTGCTTTCCATTTCCATTTTTCGCTTTCTATATTTTCTGCAATAATGTCCTTTAAGTGAATAAATTCAGGAAAACAGTGATCGCCGTTAACGTATATCCCTTCTCGTTTAAATATAAAATGCTCTCCTCTATTTGAATTCACTCCGGAAGTTTTGTTAAATTCATCCAGGCAAATGATTTGAAATGATCCAATTGTGACGCCCATTTCTCAATATAACTGATGGGAATATTGTAAAATTTTATTTACCAATTGCTTAACCATCATACCAATGAAATTTGAGACTCTACTCTCTTGGCATATTTTTTTGATATTTTTAATGAGCTCCTTGACCTCAATGATAGTAATGTCTGATTTTTTTCACTTTTAATGTATTCTTATGAAAGAGAAAAGACTGGAAATGTATAAATGGAAAGCAGACCTTCGCCAAGGGGTTTCTAAAAAATTCAAGTAATAGATTCGGTGCATTTGTTTCATTTTCAAAGAATTCTTTTAGTGGTTCTTTAAAATCCTATCGATGGCTGGCATCAGGAAGAACCACCTGGTACGCGAATGAGATAATATTATTTAGTGTTTAAAATGAGACTTCTACAAATTCTCAAAAAGTTTTAAGCCTCTCTGTTCTGGCTGTATAAATTGAAAAATATGTATTTAAATGTTAAATTTATTTCATTTTTTTCCATTGAGATTGGAAAGCATATCTGCAGCTAATGATATTGAATTGTGCAGTATGTGGACATGACAGCCCACGCGTTCTATTTCTCTTTTAAGTTTTGTTTTTAGTTTATAAAACACATTGCGGAGCCCACTTCTCCACCAAAATTTGTATTTGTGTTATTCCCCACAAAAAGCCATTAACTTTTCACAGGTAAAATTCTGGTCCTTCAGTGATTTAAGGCAAAATTTAGTAATAGTTTCTGAAGTATTATCCGGTAGATCTTGAAATCTAATTAATTTTGTTTTTATTCCTTCTTTCACGTCAAAAATTGAATTACTTGCAACGGTGCCGATTCCATGAAATGAGACATTTTCCAAATTCGAAACACTATGTGATAAAGAATAAGGTGCCAGAATGTGCTTAATTATAGCAGTTGCTTTTGTTCGGGCCGTAGATTGCTTTGCTGCTATTTTTGAATCTGCATACATTAAACATTAAAGAATCAAGTTTACTCAAGCAGTTCAGTGATTTAAACGTTTGATGATGGTTGATTGCTTTGTATGCTGTTTTACACAAAAGCTGTCCATTTCACGTGATGAGGATGCAGACGACATTTATGTTTTGTTTCCAGAAATGTATGTATATCTTGCAAACTGTACAAAATGCTTCTTCTTTCGATCTTCCTTTCATAATAAAAGACTACTCTTTAGTATATTAATAACTGAAATTTTCTTTTCTTTTTGGTGGAGCCATTATAATTATAAACACTTATGTCGTTTTCAATTGGCAATCTGGAATCAGAAAAAAGCATTCTCAATGCGTACAATTAGACACAAGTGACAGTTCTAATTCTGAAAAAGAAGAGATTTCTCTTCTGGATGTGAAGTCAGAAGCAAAAACAGAATCACTCACACATTCAAAGATTTTAAATGTGACTCTTGACAAATGTCATATTTTTGAATTAACAAATTGTGCGTGATTGCTTGAAATTAAAATTAAACTATAAAAAATTGATAATAATATTAAAAGTATTTTAGCAATTGTTCCTAATTTGTTAGAAGCATTGTTGGAAACGTCTTCCTCATCTTCTTCATCAAGTGATGACGATGCAAGTGATGCAGTTAATTTTCTATTGCAGAAGTTTTCCAAAAAGCCAAGATTGCAAAACTACCAATACAGTCACACCAAACTTCAAATTTTTCAGAATTCACAAAAAGTGTTCAATTGGGATTCTGCTTCCACTTCCCATTCCAGATTGCCAATTGAAAACGACTTTAATATTAATTTTATACAACTTCAAATAAGGGTGAAACAATTATAAAATACCGACCGAACGAAACTCAATGCAACACGTGAAAAATTAAACCGAGCAATGAGATAACTGGAAATGTTCACACAATGTTACTGGAATTGAAAAGTGAATGTATAACGGTAATCGCAATTTTGTTTGAAACTACACTTTTAAGATATGCTACACAAATAATTTCGAAGCTATTGGAATTTGGAATGTGTTGGGACATTAAATAGATCGTCGGGACGTCAGGACACAGTTGTTGATTACGGTGACATGTCGACGTATCGGGAGGAATGGCAACCCTACCCTATTGCCACAAGAACGTTACTACATTTTTAACTTGGAATGCCACTCTTGAGAACAGCACTATATATATATTATGGTAAAAAATTATGTATTCCAAAAGCAACCCTGGTTTTTAAGATTGTAGGAAATAAGACAGCTACCGCTGTCCCAAACTAATGCCTAATACTGCTTTATAATTTCTAGTTAAATCAGAATTCAGAATATGTAAAAGTATACAAAAGTTGTGCATGAAAAATAAAATATCACGATTAACTGCGTCGAGAACCTTTGAATTTTGTGCAATTGGCGAGTAAAGTACTCACTAGTACTTAGTCAAGCCGCCGCCCCCAAAGGAACGCGGCTAGCTAAATACATAACTACAATTTATATTTTTTTTAGTACAGAGCAAAATGTTATCTTTCCCTCAGCTTACTAAATTTCCTATTTCTACAAACTGCACGAAAAAATTTCCCCCACTCCAGCTGTTGCCAAAGAAATGTCAAAACATTTGAAGTTTGAAGATTTTCATTTTTGTGTGGAAAACTCTGCCAAATTATTGCGACGAAAATTTTAATTTTGATTTCCATTTTTAACATTTAACGATTCAAATAAAACTAAGTATTCATTATAGAAATATTCTAAGCTAAATATAAGTAATGCTAAAATAGACTTCAAGCACTTCAAACCCTAGAAAGGTATTCCAACGAAGCAAACAAGCGATGGCATCCAGCATAAACAGCAATGATTCAGATGAGAGCAATAATAAAGCTCCAGAAAATTTCCATGTTTCATCATCAAATGATGCCTGCGACGAGGACTGCCATAGTAATAGTAATCATATGCGGTTCAGGTGTCCGCTGTGCACAACCTTCCAAAAAAGTTTTCATTGTCGTTGTTGCATCCGCAAAGGAGACTTCTCACATTCCTCAAATCACTTTGAAGAAAGGTTTTAAATTACTGGAATAGGTCTGTAACAAAAATATTAAATAGTCTTTTTGCCTTGCAGTTTCGCACAGAAACAAAAAAAGTACCTTAAAATACAAGCCAGCCTAAAGGTTTACAGTAATCGGTATGAGCGCCTTATCAAGGAACAAAAAACTTCAGAGAACATGAACTTCGAGATCAAGCGTAAAAAGGAGCGAATTACATTGTTGAAACAACTAATATCGAACAAGCGATTACAAATCAATAAGAAGCTCGAAGAAAGAAACGAACTCAAAGCAGCCAATACCGAAAAGAACAAACATCTTCCCAAGTATCCCATTAAAGTAAAAGAGCTTGAAGATTATGTGCTTGATCGTACCGAAAAAATCAACAAATTACGTGACAAAAACAATGAATTGCTTGAAAAGCTGAAAAAGGTATCTTGTGTTGACATCCAGAAGCTGGTGGAATACATATTTCCCATATCTGAAGTTGTTCTAAAAGATGAGCGGACGGTGGTTATGCACCATGAAGGTGGAGGAACCCTTGGAACAGTAGCAGAAGATTCAGAAACAGTTGCAGCTTTGGCCGATGCCAAGAACACATCTTACATACGTGGCAAATGGGTATTCCATGGAAGTGGTATAAGTGAGATGCAATACCGGATTGTGGCGCCTTCACTGCCGGCCAATGGCGACTATTCAGCTTACTTGGATTGGCTAACGGAGAACAAAGACGATGTTCCAAAGTCGGACACAAATGAAATTTCACCCAGCAGAGTGGCTGCGTTCCGCATCGCTGGTGCACTCACTTACACAACCCAATTGACTAATTTGTTGAGTTTCTATTTGAATGTGAGGTTGCCATTTAAGTTGGCTTACGGGTAAGCATATTCCGAATATCGTATCTTGCAAATAATGTATTACTTAATTTGGAATAAATGGTTTTAAGTTGTTTCGTTAAGCAAATAAATTGAAAGTATTCAATTTAAGGTTCTAATTTAAAAAAAAATTGGCAAATTCGACGGAAATAAAAGCTTTTTGTACGATTTTTTTTTTAATTTGAAAACAGATGTTACCCTTTCACTCCGTTGTATATTTGTGACATCCATATCCATTTGTGGCATCCCTAATCCAATATGACTATGCTCTTTGTTTTATGAACTGATTAGAATAAGGATTGCATATTTACTTAAAAAACAAGTACATATATTAACACTCAAAATAATTCTTAAAATTATTATCTTTTTAGAGATTTTTGTAAGAAACTTAATGAAGAACAATTCACAAGAAAAGTATCACGTTTAAACACAAATATAATGTACCTGGCATACACACAACGTGTCAAGTTAAGACTACTAAAAGAAAAGCATACTCTTGAAAATATAATAGCCACATTGGATTCGGATAAGAGTGAACTTGGCCGATATGGTCCTAATGAAGTAGCATATGCTCCATTAATGAAGTCGATAGATTCTCTTTTAGTTGGGATTGAAACAGGTACAGAGTCAGAATCCGAAGGTAAATCTTATATAATATAATCATTTGATCATTTATCTAATGATTTTTTCTTTAAAATTCTATAAAGATGAAAATTCCTTAAGATTAGACTGGGAGGCCGTGTCTAGCTTACCAACTCAAGAAATAGCCCCATCAAATATGCTGCCACAAAATCAACAAACGACTAGCATAGCTGAGGGTCTTATGACAAGTGCAGCAAATCGTTTGGCTTCGATTCTTCGGTGGGTTAAATGAATAATTTTTTTCTAACTTTGCGTCTACTTTCTAAGAAACTATAGGAACAAGACAATTTATCTAAAATATTATGCAAATATATTTTTTAATTATATTCGAAAAAATGATGTTTCAGGAATAATACTTCAAAGTGAATATAAATTAATTAGAACTTATTTTAAAAACATCATTTATCTCTGTTAAAATGTATTTGGTCATGTATTGAAAAAAAAAAATGTATCCTTAAGTATTTTTTTTAAATTATGTACATGTATAGTTGGAAAACCAACTGTTTGTAAATAAAATCTTGATTATTTTTAAATGAATTTTATTTTAATGAGTTTACATATAGGAAACATATTAAAGTTTCTAAAAAAAAAGTAAATCGAAATTATTTCTTTCTTATTGCTTACCTTCCCGAGAATTCGTTTTGTGTATACAATCTTCTCATTTGCGGGTTGCTTTGTGTACAAGTTTCGTATATAATCAGAGTCAATTAAGAAAAGAAAAACATTTATTGCTTTAGGTATGCAATATAATGTATAGACAAGTGTAAAATTTCTTTTAAACATTTTTATTTATGCACAAAAGTTGAAAACTAGGGTAAAATAATTGTACAGTTAACATTTAGCTTAAAATTGACTTTTTGAAATTATAGTTTTGATAATTTTATTGGCTTATTACATTGCATTTTTTTTACATAATGAATTTTACTTTTTTATACGCAGAAGATTAAAAACATATTCATCTGGATTTATTACTCAATTTATCTTACTACTATATAATGCCTTTGAAAAAACAGGAATTTGGTACGTAAACATGGTTGTCCATTACGAAGACGCTCAAAATTTGTATATAAATATTTTAGATGTAAAAAAAAAATAACGTTAGTAATATCACAAGTGAAAATTAGAATAATTACAAAGTAAAATAGAGAACTGTGAAAAGAAAATCTTTTTCTGTGAGATTAGATCTTGAGATTCGCTCTTGCTAATTGTTCGTCTTGTCATATTGCGAGATTTAGCATTGTCATCTTTGAATGATAAACGCTTTGGTATCCATAGGGCAAAACTTAATTTCGTCCGTCGTCATCGCTAACTTTTTCCCAATAAAAGTCAAAGCAGTTTTATATATATTTGCGTTTTCATCATCAGGAAGGCTCAATAATCTTTTTATATTAACCTGAAATGGCAAATATTAAAGCATTAAAATGATACGAGTTTTTTATTTTGACATCATAATAATAACAAATTATTATTTCATCTTATTATGATTTAAACCTTAAAAATTGATTGGAATAAGATATTTAATTGATAACTAATTCCCAATACTTACCACTCCTGATCTATGGCTATCTGAATTGCATTGCATTAAATTAGTTCTATGTACCACCAACCCCGTATCTAGTGATGATTTATCTGTTTTTTTACTAAATGCATAAGTGTTGGGAATATTTCGCATAACGGCTAATTCAACTCCCTCCTCTAGCTGTTCGTGATTTTCTCCAAATGAACTTTGAACACCAACCCAATCATTTTCAACCCAAATAAATTTATCAATCGGATGCAAGACAGTCTGGTATTCAATAAATGCATTTTTTGTCAGGAATCCTCCAGGGTATTCTTCTGTTAATTTCGAGCAAGACCCAACTTTTTCCAAAATTAAACGAAATATGTGTTGTACCGGACGATTGTCAAGAACTCCTTGTCCAAGACCGCGTTCGTCATCTTGTGCTAAACGTCTGTCTTGCATAATTTCTACCTCGCCTTCTCTTAGCGATGTACCACCGAGTGGTTGAGCCGACACAATTGTTAGCCTCAAACTTTCGTCTTCTATAAAGATACTTGATGGTATAGGATAGTAGTTAGCCTGAAGGGGTATCTTTTGGAACCGTTTCCGTTTTATGACCTGCAAGGCAAATCATTTTTAAGACATATGTACATATATTAGGAACACAAACAAAAAAGAATTATTTAAATAACATACTTGTAAGCCATTAAGATCAGTATAAAACGTGTCACCACTCTGAATGCGTGTTGCGATTCGCATAACAATTTCTGTATTGTCCATCACTCCTATGTCTACCATATTTCTAATTTCCGGGTGTCCTCCTCGCAAAATTGTTTGATGCACAGCAAATGGCAGGCCAGTAGTCACACTTGATTCCAATGGCCCTTCTTGTACCAGCACAACCGGATTGACTATGGGTAGGGGGCTTGCTTCACCGTAAGGCAGGAATAGATACGCACCACTCATTGGACCCGTCATTCGAGTCCCGTATCGAAGAAAATTTAGGCTGGTTGGAATGTGTGGCGAAGAATCATCGATTTGTATTGACTTAAGAAGGCCGTTTCCATGAAAAGCCACTGTCGGCCCATCACTTACGCGCAAAGAGATGTCTCTAGGTTCTGCAAACTTAACTTGATCCGGATAATCACCAAGATTTACAGAATATGGCGATACTGTGAGAATTCTATTTTTTCCAAGAGTTGTGCTTCTACAAATGAAATTTTGTAATAACTGTTTTAGAATTTTGTTTAAGGTTTCTCACTCTGGCATAGTTTCTCCAGGTTCTGATTGAATAACATACGTTCTTAGTCCCAAAGGGGGGACATTTACCTTAAATAGCAGTCTGTATTTTGTGGTAGATGCTTGGGGAAATGCTGCATTACCATCGTGATGCCCATGCCAAGACCAAACGGGACTTATCTGTGCATGGATAGCTTTGTTGTCCAGATCATGAACACTTATAAATGGCTTTGAAACATACAATTCAACAAGTTCTTCTCGCCACTTGGACAGCGAGTTATGGAATACTACATATTTGGTTGGCAATTCATCTCCCAAAATTATAGTTGTTCGGCCATCGTCTGGCCCTGGCCAATGAGATTCGTCAAAGAAGAAATATGTGAACTTATAATCTGGACTGTAAATCTGAAAGAATACCGTTGTTTAGATAAAATATAAACACGTGACGTTTTATTTTTTCTTTCATACAGATTCCTTTGTCAATAGTCGATAAACAGACTGTTGCATAACAAAGCGACAATCTTTGATAGCATTGAGCGTTCGATTTGCATAATCGAATACAACGTGTGTCTTAGCCGTACCGGTTATTCCGTCATGGTGCTGAAACAAAGATAGATCTCTCCTGGAATTTTGAAGCATTTCATCGAATTTGGCAGTTGGATCCCACGAATTCCAGGCATGAAGCATTTCAGCGCTTCGAATATGATGCAAGAGCACTCTGTCCATCCTCTTATGATAAGGACGAGAAGTATAATAACCACTCCAGTAGTGATCGTCTCTATCTGCGTATGTAAAGAAATCTCCACTGAGTGTGGGAAAAGAACTTAAATCATGCTCTTTTCGCACTGAGTCGAAATATTCCTGCAATGTTGCAAATTTGGCTTCTGTAAACATCTTTCGCTCGTTATTAATGTAATCGAAAAGTATTTCATAGTTTCGCATTTGAGCTTCCCATTCCGTGCTTTGACTGTATCGAAAATCATCGCCCAAAGGAATTAATACGGAATTTGTTTTATAGAGTTCGGCTTTTTTACGCCATTGATCGACCAACATTTCTGCTCTTTTACCAGACAAAAAAAAATATATAAAAAAGTAATTAGTGAAAATGTTGAGATGTTGAGTAAGAGAACAAAAACTTACTTTCTTGCTACATTTTGATCATCAATAGCTTGTGGCTGCACGTGCCAAGGACAGGCTATTCCAAAGCCTGGAATTCGCTTGAAGTCAAACTGACAACATATCTTAGGATCTGGGCCACATGTGTGTGGTATGTCATATGAGTAGAATGGCATCATGTGCGTAAAAAGCTCAGTTCGACCAGATACATCTAAAGATAAAAACTTTCTTTTATACATATATTTATATATATAGACATACATATTTTGAGTTACAAATGAAACTAGACTGGAGTTTCAAATGGAGTATCTGGTTGTTAGTGTTCCATCATCTCCAATTTATTTTTGTATTAATTTTTAATTAACCTACCCCAAATTTGACGCCATTTAAACTCGAGTTCCTTCATACGAGCGAGGCGTTTTTTAACCGAATAATGTGTCCTTTGAATTAACAAATTATCAAATCCAGAGTGTTTTAGTATATACGGCATTGTTGGACTATGACCAAAAGGGTCAATAGACCAGGATGAAGTCGGAGTAACGTTCAAATTTTTCTTAAGCCAACTGTGGCCTTCGGTCAGTTGCATTAATATGCTCAACCAATGTGAATTGGCTTCATCGGGCATTACCCATCCACCAGTCACAAAATCTAATTGATGATTTTGAACTAATCTGCAAAAAGTGTTCAAATTTAATTGTGTTCAGTTTTTTTTTTTTTTCTCAAGCATTACTTTTTTGTTTCCATTTTGGAATTTTGCCCAAGTCCTTCAAAAAATCGCGAAAAATAAGATATTTCTGCCCAAATGAATTTCATATCTGGATTTTCTTTTAAATGACGTAACATATTGGATAAAATATGTTTTGTGTCGTGCTCATAATAAGCATCAAATGTTTTTATCCATCCTAGAAAATCAGAGTTAAAGTGTTAGTTTAATTTAAAAATATTGTATGTACATATAACATACCCGGATCATTGTGCGAGTGGGGCACGACGAACACTTTTAGCTTATGATGATCATTAAATTGCAGCGGATCGTATTTAATATTCCATCCTTGTTTCCAGACACCACCGTCGATATTGTCAAATGAGATATTTTTATACACCTCTAGCATCTTTTAAAATAATAAATAAGTATTAAGGTTAATACAAAAATGTTAGTATCATAGATTAAAATGAATAACAAGCCTAAATTGTATCTACACAACCAATTTCATTGCCCGATCAGAAATATGCTAAGGTGAAGAAAGGTATCCACGGCAGTAATTATTAAGACTGGCTAAATACAAATATGTATATTAGGATGTCCGTTATTTATCAGTCATTTTTTTGGAACGTGCACAAAAAACTTTGGTCCGAGGTCATTAACCCGTACCTCTAAGGTCATATTTTTTTCATTCGAATTTGTATGGGAATTTTACTTTTTGTACCTTTTATATTTTTTCTCGTAAATTATTCCAAATATTTTAGCTTATTCTAATAAAATAAATATTAAAAAAAATGCATTTTACAAATAAATTTTTAAAAATAAATTATAACTCATATCGATTTTTAAGTTTATTAAAATGTTATCTTTCGTTTTTTACTAATTTTTTTTTCTCTCCAACTACACAATCTTTTATTATTTTTGAAATTGATTCCTATTAAGTAAGTTTATTAAAAAAAATTAAAGTTTCCATCAAAACAAGGTTATAAATATTTTATTTCTTTTATCAATTATAACAACTTAAAATTCTTAAATTGAAGAACTGAAATTTTAAAATGTTTAAAAATCATTTTTGTGAAAACAATTTTTTAGAAAGATAATAAATTAAATACTTAACAAAAAAAATATTTGCAAGGAAGTTGCAAAAAATAGGTTAGGTTAATACAAGAAAAAAGTAGTATGGGAGTTTTGGGAGTTTCTATCTCCCTTCCGAGGGGCAATTTAAAATAAAATCAATTGAAAACAGAAAAAATATTTAAAAGTAACGGTAAAACCTACAATGTTATGTTTTTGATTTGCTTTTTAAATTAAGCTCGATTTATAAATAGTTTTCAATAAAATTGATTTTCAAACTCGATTTTTTTTAAATTTCGTATGTATTTTTTCATTTTTTTTTTAATTCAATGCTCGTATTAATTTTTAAATAAAAAAAAAACGAAAACCGAATGAAATGATTTTAAAAAACAAAGAAAATTAAAAACCAAATTTATTAATTATATGTAATTGATAATAGAAATAAAATATTTATAATTTTGTTTTAATAAAAACTTTAATTTGTTATATTTTTTAAAATAATTTTTTACTTAAAAATAATAAAAGAATGTGTTGGAGAGAAAAAAATTAAATTAGTAAAAAAGCTTAGATAAAATTGTAATAAACTTCAAAATCGATATAAATTGTCTACAAAATAAACCTTATAGTAAAAATTAAATCTTAATTATTTTTACGAATTTTTAATCTTTTCTTAATGATTGTCCTTAAACAAGCAGTTAGAAAACTTATAAAAAGAAGAGAAAACTTTCACTAATATTCCTGAAGACAAAAGTAGTGTGAACGTATGGTATTATTTTAGTTATCAAACTGGTAAGGAAACACGTTTGACTTTTATTTGGAAAATACTTATTCTGCTAGTGACAAGAAAATTTGTATTTAGTTCAACATTTTTCTTTGCTGAGTGTTGATTTTTTGTATGTGTATACACGTTATGAGAAAATTTCATTTTCTGTTAGAGTTCTTCCCCAAACAATCTTTGACAACGGTGCACAAAGGTTCGAAAATATGTCGGAGAAAATAAAAGTGTAAATTATTATTCTGAGAAGGAACATTGTATTTATATAGCACCATTTTTTTTTTTAATAAAGTTAAAAACAAGAACGAGATTTTCGGTGACATCACTTGTCTGTAAATTTATTGACAGCATTTTTTGAAAATTCCTATGCATATACCCTTGATATTTTTCTCCCAACGGTTAAATCAAATTTAATTAAAAGAACTATAAAATAATAATAAAATAATAATTTCAAAAAAGAGGCTGCATTGAATTATCTTCAGAATGCTGAGTCCTAGTAATAGTCACTTACCTGAATGTTAACATGTGTTTCGGGATCGACATTTATGTCGCACTGTTGATTGTCTTCGGCGATTATTTTTATTTCCTTGAACATCTCTTTTTTATTTAACTGTTGGGGTCCAAATTTAGGGTGCTTAAGAAGACGAATTTCCTTTGAATCCATGGTATCGGATTCAATTTTATTTTGATTGCTTTGGAAGTTTTCGAGTTTCTTTTTGAGATGACCCATTTCCTGTTGGTGCATTTGCAAACCATTTTCAAGTTGTTTTAGTTTACTTTCAATGTTAAAAATGTTTGTCTAATTTCAAATCAAACATGTGCAATAACAAATTATGATAGAAATAAAATAAATTAAATAAAACACTAACAAAACAACAACAAATGAAATACCTGCTTGTCGGCCGGTACGGCGAAATTGATAAGCAAATATGTGCCAAGAAATACTGCCACACATATAGCACATAAAATCAATTTACATTTTCGAGAAAATCGCATCATTTTCATAGGCGACTTTGAGGGGAGATTCTGTTCTCTTCAATAGTTTAAATTTGCGTTGATCTTTTGTCACAATATCTAATTGAATTCACGTGAACGTTTAGCTATTTAAATACATTTTATTTTATTTATATTACAAAAAAACAATAAAAAAATTAATTGATCTGCCGATATGGATATATATTTGGATACATCAAAAGCCAACCTAAACCTAGGAGAAATGAGAAATGTCAAAAAAATAAATGACAGCGATTGATAATCTAATCGATTCTCGAAATAATGGAAGAATCTTTTAAGCTACTACAACATGTAAGCCAAGGAACCGCAAAAACCCCGTTTACAAAGGGATACTGCGAAATTTTAACTTCTTCAATACATTATATATTGAGTGCACATTTGTGTATATACATACAGCCTTATTTAATAGAATCCGCTAATCAGATGAATAGTTATGCAGTGTATAAGGATTTATGTAGGCTTAACGTTGCATAAATTCGTATTTATAAAACATTTTCCTACAAATTATAGTTATGCTGTTCTTATATCAAAAAAGTACAAAAATGGGAAATCTATTCCATTTAGATGTCATAATTAAATCAACAACTGTTTTTTTTCAATGAAATAGGTAAATAAATATCCAATGACAACAATACAAAATGGAATCAAAAGGGTAGAGAATGTGTTCGTCAAATTGGGATTCGTCCGATAAGGTACATACATACATCGTAATGCAGCTATAACTTGGATATCTACGGGCTCCTCAATTGTAGCTGTTGAGGTCCGAACGGACAATTTCAATAATTTGTTTCATATTTTCTATTCAAAATCTTTATTTATTTTTAAATTCTTCATCGCTTAGTCATGATAATACGATTTTAATTATAGAAATCATTTCAAAAGGAAGAAAATTGAAAAGGCTTTTTTATTTTTTTTTTTATTTCTATTATGGAAACCATGACATTTTGTTAATATAATTTCCTTATTCAGGCTCTATTCAACCTCAAAACTTGTTTAGCTTATTATGGCTCTATTCAACGTTGTATAAGTTTTATAAATAACATTTTCGCGTTTAGAGGCATTATAAAGAATG
Organism: Scaeva pyrastri; assembly: GCA_905146935.1. NCBI lineage: Eukaryota > Metazoa > Arthropoda > Insecta > Diptera > Syrphidae > Scaeva > Scaeva pyrastri. Next base: position 134,830,103 of record LR989927.1, read on the forward strand.
TATAACTTTATGCAGGCCTTATGTCTCGTTTATAAATAAGGCTGTAAATGTTAAGAAAAATTATCGTCTGTGTTACAGAGTAACGTAGTTTGCGATTGCAACTCCAAGAAAACTCAGGTGGAATTTTTTTCACTGATAAATTGTATTCTCAGAGACCTGGAACTTTTTTCACATTCTCTTCTTAAGCACAAAGCAAATGAAAAAAAAAATATTGAAAAAATGTATTATATTATGTATGTACGTTAATTAAATTTTATATTCAAAGGATCAACCACTTCAACCTATTTTTGCCACTTGTATAATTGAAATTTCAAAGCAAACGAACCTTTTCTCTAATTTCATGTGTTCCCCCTATATCAATTTTTCTATTCCCGTTGTCTCCGTTGGTTTGTGGTGTAAGACGGCCATTGTTGATTTTTTGACAAGGAAAGAAAAGGAAAGGCAAAAAAGGTTCCTGTGAAAATCACCAAAAGTCTGGATTGCAAGAATAAAAGCAGAAAAATACATTTTAGAAAAAATCTTATAGCTCCATTAACCAGTACACAATCAATTGTAAACTCATTCTAACCAGTTGTTTATATTTATAAAATCATAATCAACCAATTAAATGTAGTGTTAGCTGCAAAAGTTATTTATTTTTTTATTTGTAAATGGGAAAAGAAAGGAAAGAGTCGTTATAATAAAAATAATGTGCGACGTGTGTGCTGATTTTTTGCATCTCCTGGAGACATGTAAGTTTCAAACAATTGTGAACTTTTTTTTAACAATCTGTACTTGCATACAATAAATACGAAATAAATAAATACTTTTTGCATCTTCATCACAGAGCGAGACTCCCTGGAAAATTGCACTATTTTTTTTGTAGTATACTCATTCAAGTTGTGAGGAGTTTCTATGCGAAAAATGGAATGTGTGCCAGTTTGCCGGAGTTTTTTATTTGTTTTATTTTTTCTTTTTTCAACTCTAGTCTCCTCTACTGTGATGACGTCAAAAATATTTTTTTTTTATAAAAAATAAAAAATAAAGTAGGATATTTAAAACTGTGTTTGATTGGCCAAACAAATAAAAATATTTTTTTTTTGGTAGAAACGAAGTTGCGGGATTTCTGGGATAGGTACAAAATTACTAACCTACATCAATAATTATATTAATACATGTCTGTTTAACCTCTCATTATTTTATTTGGATTTTATTCATGATTCCTTTGTTTGGTGTTTATGACAGGCGAGACGACTAAACTGTGCTCTAGTAAAATTTATCTCTAAGTGCCTGTTGGAAGCTTTATTATTATAATGGTATGGTTTACATATAGAGCCTGAAGGAACTTTATTTTTTTTTTGCCTTATATGGCTCAAAGTTAGTGTGCAGAAATTGTCATCTACAGGATAGGGTCCGATACTTAATAAATGTCATGTTTTTTAAATTGGACGAAATAAAGTTTAAATTCGGATATTAGTTTGATTTTTAACATAAGTATGTAGGTACCTAGTTCTAGTTTAGTTTATTTCGTTAAATACTCACGATACAAATGTAAATTTTCTAAAAAAGACTAAAACGACATAGTTGTTTCCCAAAAATATTTTTTCCAGATAAATTGGTAGATACTCGATGATATATGAAAATAATTTTTGTGCTCAAATAATCTTATTCAAAAAACTACTCTTTGGGATAAATTCAAGTTTAACTTTATAATAAGTATTTATTCGCAAAATGATCATCAAACGCAAAATTTAATTTTAGTCTTTTCAAATGATGTTCAAGATCTACATATTATGTATGTACATACATAGTATATGTTGTTAATAAGTCTTTAAAATAATAAAGAACTTCAAATTTTGTGTACACAGTTCGACGCCCAATTCTATTTTCAAAAAATGTATTCTTTAAACAAAAATTATTGAAATTGGACAGTTTTGGAGTTAAGCTAAAACAAGCAAAAGATTCTATGATAGCGTGTTTTTTTATAAGAAGTATACCTATATATTATATGGACCACATTGCTATAAAAACTTCAATACAGAAAATATATTATACTTTAAAGAAAACAAAATTGATTATAAGAATATTTGAAATTAAATCAAGAAATAGTCGACTACAACAAAATACAAAATAGGTCCATCTCCTCGCTCAGGCGAGCTGAATAACATGTCCACTATTGTTGTATCTGTGGGTTCGTCGTTTAAATTCTCAAGAAAAAACTTAGAAATTAATATGTAATCAATATATAGGAACGAGAGTTTGTAGATACTATCGAAAGAAGTGATATTCCATTCCTTACTCAGGGTACAACAACTTCATTTGTTTTCTTAACTCTCCTACTCAAATACACAACACCTTAATCGCATTAATTGAAGGTAGAGTTGCGCCCAAACTTCTTTTGACTAGAAACCTATACAATTTTAAGAACATGCTCTAATTTTCAAATTTCCTCGTCGTTTAGTAGTACGAAACTTAAGAGCTAATAACGATATAAAGTTCATATTCAGATTAAGATGATAATTTATGAGCAATTTTTCTTCAAAATAAACTGTCCACAAGAACGAGTTGAAAAACATCAGGGTTGAACATACTTACACTAACAGCAAATATTTTGAAATTCGAATGGAAGTGCTTTAATATTAGACTTAGCTTTAAAATGTGAAGTTGGGTAACTAGTCATACTGTTATTGTAGTTTTCAGTAGATCTAGATAATAGATTATAGAAAACATCAAAAACCCGTACTAGTAATATTGAAGATTGTTAAATAAACTCAATTTTTTTTATTATAGATGAGGCGAGAATCACCAGCCATGAAGCAAAGCATACGGCCCTACTTAAGAACGAGATTGAAATTGCTTTTGGTTACATACAAGCATGGCCTCAAAGGTAGACTGATTTTTTCTAGAGATGACTTAATTTAAAAAAATAAACTACATTAGAGTATATATTTTAAAATTAATTTACTTAACAGGCAATGCATGTGTCTCTACCGCGATATTAAAAACTTTGACAGATTCAATTTGATTGTTCAATCAATGATATGTTTAGCGTTACACTATTTAAAAAATTCTCACAAACTTATCGAAGAATACAAGATTATGGCCGCTGCCAACATCTTTAGCACTTTGATCAAGCAGAATTCAAATGAGGATGCAGACCAGGAAGCACAAACATCAGGTAGCGATGCGAAAGATGATACAACAGAATCAGACAAGAAACACCGACCTTTATCAATAGAAGAAGAATTACAGCGCATAGTGTATACTGAGGAAAAATGGATTCTACCCGAAGTAGAGAAACTTTTAATTTTAGTATCAAAAGCATTTCTCCTGAACTTCCCTCTCTATATTGCTTATAAACATGGAACCCACTCGCGCCTCGATGAGATCTCGTCCGAAGAAGCTTCGCATTTGAGTATTGTTTGTGATTTACATGACAATGAAATCCCAGTGTATTTGCTGCGCAATATCAGTTTGTTTTGTAATTCTGGCGGATTTTCGGCAATGATGGCGGCCTTTGACCATCCTGACTTGCCAGTAACAACAGCACATGCTATAACAGCAACTGTCTCGAATATTAAACTATGGCTCAACTACAGATGCATCATTCAATTATTTGTGCCATTGCGAAGTAAAGTTCTGCAATACATGTGTCATTTGTCTGACCAAAATCTAAGATCGGCAGCTACTCGTTCGATGGCAGACTTTGTATGGTCTGCTGTAAGGGATCCACTTGATTCATCTGTAAATTTTGATATCGAAGGCTTGGCTTTAGCTTTTAAATATTTCAATTCCACCACTTTGACAATGCGGCTTGCTGGTGAGTTGCACCCAATAAATATTTTACAACATAAGTTTAATATTACTTTAATGTTTTGTTTCTTTCATAGGTATGGCACAAATAAATGCACACATCAATCTTTTCAATGAAATTTGCACAACCGAGACTGTTGGAGAAGTAGAATTAGTTGGCCAAAAACTCGGCGATTGGCTTACTGAGAACCAAATCATAGAACACTTATTTGGTCCGAACTTACATGTTGAAGTTATAAAACAAGCACACGTTGTGTTGAATTTTCTAGCAGTTGAAAACCAAATCACAGAAGAACACATTAATCTGATATGGCAAGCTGCACAGTTAAAGCATTGCTCCAAGCCAATTTACGACATACTTCCTTCTCTGGTAAAAAATCTTTCCCCACGTCCGGCTTTGCATTTGTATTCACTTCTTTGTCGATTGGATCCTAAAGAGCATACTGAACAAAGTATTTATATAGCATCAGCATTAACCAAACTCATTTGGTCTCGAGATAGTGGTCGTTCACAAATTGAGTTAGTTCCGGAAAATATTCTGGCTGCTAATGTAACTGCATCCAGTTCGGATAGTGGAAGTATGGACGGAAGCAATACAGATGAAGATCAACAAGATGACAGCAGTTCGACTAGCCGCAAGAGCCCTATTGACATTGAGAATGGAGGATCAGATTCTGGTGCACCTCCGCCTTGTAAACAAGCCCGAAGAAAACGACATGTATGCGACCCCACTGAAGGTAATTTTATGCTTAAAAGTTAAAAAGTTTTCAAATTTCTGAAAATCGACTTGTGGTAGGAATAATATGAAATAAGTTTAGATTTATTTTTTCTTATTTGTATTGTGAGAACTCGAATCCAAAACATTTTGAGAGTTTTGGATGCAGAAATGATAAATTTAATTGTATTTAAAAAAAAAATCTCAACATAACACAAATTGGGTATAAATTGTTGTTTCTCTTTTAATAAGATTTTAGACGTTAACTTAAAACACAATCTGGATTGTCAGTTCAGTAGTATTAAAAAATACTATGTATAAGAAATTTTTGTTATACTTATAACGATTGCTTTTTGCTGAAACATTCCAAAATTTCGCAGTAATAAATATTACCATAAAATTTATTTATTGTGATATATGGTATTTAATACCAATCCCAACAAAAGCTAAAAGCATATTTCAATTTACTTTCATCTAGTCTTTACTTATTTCTATTCACTCTTAGAAACGGCCAAAACTAAAGGCGAGGATATTTCCGAAATAACTGCTCTAAAAGCCAAAACCGATCTTGCGTAAGTATTTTTATTATTTTACAATGTTCTCATATACAAAACGTTAATAATGTCAACATCGTTTTACAGATTGCAAAATCATAGAATGGTTAATATTGTTGACAATTCCAGTAGCGAAGAAGAACTTCATCAACCTTCAGTTATTCCAATTCGCAAAAAAACACGAAAGCGAAGGAAAAACAATAATCTTCCATTAAGTCGTTTAGCTCATGAACTAGTCGAGACCATTTGGGAAGGGGAATCCCATAGTGAAGGTGAAGTAATAAACGACAGCGATTGCAGTGATAATCCAGTTCCGGCGGCTGTGCTTAAGCATTTGCAAGGAGAAGGTCCGTATATAAGAGCTATTGGTGAAGCACATATTAGCGAACTGCTTAGTGGTGTAGAGAACGATGGAAGCTATTCATCACCGATGAGTAACAAATCCGAAAAAAATTTAGCAGATTTTGACGATGATGAGTCCCCGTGTGAGGAAGAACTAGCCCAGCTTGTCAGTCGCACACATAGTTGTATTCCTGGCTTTGGTCTGCCTTCGATTGCAATACGGGAGTCATCGGTGTCAGGAGAATCAATAAAAGCTGCCCAGCCGGGTTCAAGTGCTAAAAGTGTAAATGCTAAAATAGAAGAGCCAACTGCTGTCGAGCCAAAGGAATTACAACCTACTTTCACTATAAATGATGTTTGTTTACCAGGGAATACTCTTCTGTGGGATTTATTACAAGACGATAAAATTGTAAGTTCTAATGTTTTGCCTTGATGTTGTTTCATACAGCAAAAATATATTTTGTTTAAGGGTCAATTGGGCGAATCTCTTGCACTGGACGCTGAAAAGGCTCTGGCAACATTATTATGTTTCAGTACAGACAGATTGCTACGTACAAAATTTATTGAAGGCTGCCTACATAATTTAGCCAACAACAAAAGTGTCATTGTTAGTTTGAAATTACTGCCAAAGCTTTTTGCTTCATTTCAACAATTCCGAGCGGCTGACACACACCAAGTTACTATGTGGGCCGAACGACAACATAAAATGATGTATCATTTCTTCAATAATATTAAAGCTTATGCTAGAGCATTTAATATGGGAAGTGATAATATGCTTGTTCTTAATTCAAATGGATCTCCAATGTACTCGCACAAAACTCAAGTCTCGGTAAGGTTGCATTTTCTTTCTTCGGTTTTCAGTTCGTTAGGATCTCCGAAAAACTTTAGGTAAGCCCCAAGTGGCTAATACTATAACATTGACAAGAAACTGACCTGTTTTCGTTTTATTTATATATCCCAATACAGATTGAGCTTGGAACAAGTTGATGCTCTCTGGGAGTGGTTAGCACATGATCCCGAATGCTGTGATTGTTATTTTTCGTGGCTTCAAAGCCAAGCGAAAGGTGGTGACCAGCATGCACTAGGAATTGAGGCTTTGCAGCACTTGTATTTGAAGAAATTACCCGAATTGAGGCCAGAGGAATTTTCTATGGTTGCATTAATGTTGTTTCAACAACTATGTAGTCTGGCCAGACTTGCCATCGCTCACTACGAAAAACAAATGGAATCAGTATCAACAACTTCATCTAATATTGTTGGAATGTTTCATCTTTGGAAAATCGCCTTACGGGCTCACAACACTGAAGTATCACTAGCAGCTATCCAATATATAAACATGTACTACATGGGTCAGCAATTGAGGCTAGAGAAGGAGTTTGTTTCCCAGTGCATGGATCATTTGGTTCAGGCTTCAAATGGTCTAAGAGGGTACTTATTTCATGATTATTAATTCATGAAATTTAATAATATCAATAAACTTGTTCTGTTTAGTTGTGAAGAAGAGTACGCCTTAATGTGTGTTCAACGAGGTCTTATGCTTTTGAACACACATCTGGAGACTTTTCGACGGAGATATGCTTTTCATTTGAGGCGTTGGGCTATCGAAGGCAAAGGAATTGGATCACACAGTAATCTTAAAAACGAAGGAACAGGGCCATCTATTCGAATAGTTTTGCAACCTGCTGGTCTATCTGAAAAATCCCTGTTACATATGCATTCCTGTGACTTAATAGCAGAACTTAAGGCTGAAATTTCCAAATGGTATGTTTCTAATTACTTCATTTAAATATAATTAATTTCGTGTTTCGTTTGAAGGTGGGAAAATCTACAAGGTGGTGCACGTGCATCTGGCGTAACAGCTCCTGTGCTAGGGCTGTTATTGAGTGAAGGTCCACTTAGAATTATAACCCAGGGGCAAGAACTAACATCAGAGTATGACGAGCGGAGCTTGGGTGACGTTGGCTTTAAAGATAATCAGGTATGTAAAGTAAAGAGTTGGCGCCTGAACTTCAATAATATCATATTTGAAATCTTTTCAAGATTGTGTATGTTTCACTGGGTGGACGAGGAGCTCGTCGCAAGGAACCATTAGATCACCCAACATTACAACCACCGCCGCCCAAAGAATGCCTACCCACAGTTCTTCTACTACAGCCAAAGTATTTTGAGAAACTGTTTCGGCTGATGCAAACACTTGGCGACATGGAAATTCAAGGAAACAACAACATTCAGACCCACACCAAAGCCCAATTATTGTCACGTCGAGTATGGGACATATTGGCAATACTACCGACCAATCCTAATATTCTAGAATCATTTCAAAATCTCAGCGTAGACCTTTTTGAGTGTGAAACGGCCGACAATTTAGAAGAACGGAAATTCCGAAAGGACTCCATTAAAAGAAAACTAACCGATCTCTTACACCCTGGAAATTTGCAAAAATTCATGTACTCTTTGCATATAGTAGAGAGTTTAGCCCTAAGCAATTTTAGCTCAGCTTCAGGTGGTTGTTGTAATGGAGACTTTCACGGCTCAAAACCAATCAGTATAAATCGCCTGTTTAGTACGTCATCATCATCTTCGTCCAAAAGCAATTCAAGTCAGTCGCCGCGCAAAAGTAGTCGACGCAGAAAAGTCAGCCCGGGAGAAAGCTCTGAAAGTGGTGGTGGTGCAGACGCTAATATAAGCGATGAAAAGTCAGCTAACACCGAAAATGTTATAAATTCTTGTGAACAACCTGCAAATCAGGACAAATCGGAAATTGAAGCCGCTGTGAAGACAAAAACCGATGGAAACAATGAAAACGAATTGCTTCCACCAGAAGAAGAAGAGGACTATCCAACAACTCCGAATCCTCCATCACCAGTAGCCTATGACCTCAAGTGGAATGAGGTGTTTATAAAGTGCGGGGGCTTACAGCATTTGTATGACATATTTGTTAGTGGAATGTTGCAAAATGGACATCACGACAATATTAACGAATGGAGGCATGATTGTCTCGCCAGCTTGCTAAGAATTATATGGCTTTTAGGCTTTGAGGAGCACCGTTCAGAGGACATTCCAGTGGCGATTTCAAAGCCTCACACATTCATGCTTGAAATGATGGAAGTAGATTCGTGTCTAAAGCGACTAGCTTCAATATTGAACGATGAAGCTCACACTCACTTCACTAACCAGTTCCACATACGGACTGGTTTTTGGGGCCGTGCACAGGTGGTACAGTATACAATGAATATAATGGTTAGCTTTGTTCATTCTTCGGAAAACGCACGCATAGCACTATGGAATGCGCCCGAATACTGCGACTGGGTACGAAAGTTCATTTTAGAAGATCCAGAGCCGTCAGTGAGGCGTGAAATATGCGCTGGTTTGTATCGAATTTGCTTGGGAAATTCTCAAAGTTATCAAGAGTTATTGGCCCCCTTGTTACAAAAATTGATCTCATTTCTTCCTGTTGCCGAAAAAATGACTTGTTTCCAACAGTCTCACACTCATTTCGTATCAGACGATGGCAAAGAGCCTTATGGGCCAGCATGCCGTGACTACTTTTGGTTATTGGCAAGACTTGTAGATACATTAACCCCAGAAATGGTAAAAGTATCTCTAGATGAACCAAATTCTAGCGCAATAGATATCGAAGGGTTGTGCCACACTGTATCGAAGAGTATTCTTAGTCGAGACTTCTATGAGACGAGACATGGATATCAGGACGATGGATTAGTTGGCCTCATAAACCTAATGACAAACCTTGTGAAATATGATCCTCCTTTCAAGTTCAGCTCGAATGCTCTTTGTTTCATTGAAAAGATTTTTGAATTTTTGTTTGATATGCCGTCACCTGCAAATCGCCAGAAACCAAAATGCAAATCACCAACATCACGGGCTGCAGCTTACGACTTGCTTGTTGAGCTAAGCAAAAACTGTGCAAATAACTACTCTCTGTTACATGGCAAGCTTCTTGATCAGCACACACCAGGACCTCATCCGCCTTATCCATGGGATTATTGGCCAAGAGATGATGGACGTTCAGAATGCGGTTACGTTGGCCTGACAAATTTGGGTGCAACTTGTTATATGGCATCATGTATTCAACATTTGTACATGATGCCCCAGGCTCGGGAAGCGGTTCTTGTTGTTCCACCACAGGCAGCACAGAAACACGGTGCAACATTGCATGAGCTACAAAGGATGTTTGCATATCTTCTTGAATCGGAAAGGAAATCGTACAATCCACGATCATTTTGTCGAGTATATCAAATGGACCACCAACCCTTGAATACCGGAGAACAAAAAGATATGGCTGAGTTTTTCATCGATCTCGTATCCAAACTAGAAGAAATGACACCCGAATTGAAAGATTTAGTAAAAAGGCTTTTTTGTGGAACTTTGAGTAATAATGTTGTTTCATTAGACTGTGGGCACGTTAGTCGAACGGCTGAAGAATTTTATACTGTTCGATGTCAAGTTGCAGATATGAGGAATTTGGGTGAATCTTTAGATGAAGTGACAGTAAAAGATACATTGGAGGGTGACAACATGTATACGTGTTCACAATGTGGCAAAAAGGTTCGTGCTGAGAAACGTGCTTGTTTTAAAAAACTGCCCCAAATTCTATGCTTTAATACCATGCGCTATACATTTAATATGGTCACCATGCTGAAGGAGAAAGTCAATACTCATTTCTCATTTCCAATGCGATTGGACATGTCTAATTACGTGGAAAAAACTCTTATGCCCCATCAGTATTTAGGTAATCTTATTGAAAAATTGTTTTGAAGGCAAATCTATTAAAAATGTTCGCGTCCACCTTTGCAGAAGACAGAAAAAATAAAGCTACAGCAAAGAGTCAGGAACAAAATAAAAAGACAGAAGGAGGTTCTGACTTAAAAGTTTCTCTTGAGGATTGTACTGATGATGAAGAAGAAACAAATGAGTAAGTAGTGAAGAACAGCATTTTCCAAGATCCGCGAAAAATCTGAATTTTCAGAAAACTGACAAAGAAAATATTTTGCAAAGAGTAATCATTATCTTCTGTGTTGATTGCTTAAAGTATAAAAGTATTTGTTGTTACATACATACATATTTACTTAAATTTTATTTCTGATTTTAGACTTCTTCGGCTAAAGAGAACTAATATTTTGTACAACACATAATTCTAGGTATGAACTTGTTGGAGTTACGGTTCACACGGGGACGGCAGATGGAGGTCATTATTACAGTTTTATTAAAGAAAGAAATGAAAATACTCAACAGCACGATCGGTGGTTCCTTTTTAATGATGCCGAGGTGAAACCATTTGACCCATCACAGATTGCTGCAGAATGTTTTGGAGGTGAAATGACTGTAAGAAATATTAAATTTATTAAATTTATTTAATTTATATGCAACAATTTGTACTAACATTTTATTCTTCCAGAGTAAAACCTACGATTCTGTAACAGAAAAATACTTAGATTTCAGTTTCGAAAAAACCAATTCAGCTTATATGTTATTCTATGAGCGACGTTCATCAAATAATCAAATGTGGCAGCGATCGAAAATGTCAGAAAATCCATGTAGTTCACACAATATTTTAATGCAACTGCAATTAAAAAATGCAGAAGAAACAGCCAAAGCATTAGAATGTGTTAGCGTTTTACCATCAACATCTAACATCAGCGATCAGAATCAATCCGAAGTAAATGAGACTGAAAAAAATACAGCTAATTTAAGTAGAAGTAATATTGAAAATTCAACGAAAACCCATAACATAGGGTTACCACAAGAAACACCATCAACACAACAATGTGATATAGAAAATAAGAACTTTAATGGAGGTAATTAACACGAAATTATTACAAATTATTATTTGTAAATTTAATGCTGTAATGCGTTTTGTAAATATGCAGGAGCTGGAAATAGTGTGATATCAAGAGTTCCAGATATGGGTCGCAAGTCTTTGCTTAGCAAAGAGCTAGAAGACTGGATCTGGCAAGACAACAAACACTTTTTACAAGATAGAAATATATTCGAGCATACTTATTTTAAGTGAGTTAAAAACATATTACGTATGTCTGAATTTGAATGATAAATTATATATATTTCCATTTAAGTTTTATGTGGCAAATTTGCGGTCATATACCACAGACTCTTTTGATGCAAAACGACGTCACTTGCATGGCTGCGAAACTGTCAGTTTCATTCTTTATAGAAACTTTTATTCATGCTAAAGAAAAGGTTACCTCCACGATAATTAGAATTGTTCTTTACCAAAAAACTAATTTGATTTATTTCTATTTGCAGCCAACAATGGTGCTTTGGGTCGAATTACTAACAAAGCAATTTAATGCAAGCCAAGAGGCTTGCGAGTGGTTTCTTACGCATATGTCAATAGAGCCTTGGTGGCCTGTTCAGGTGCTAATACAATGCCCAAACCAAATGGTGCGTCAAATGTTTCAACGTCTTGTAATACACGTAATACAGCGTTTAAGGTGAGTTAATTTCTTATTCTGAATGTTGAATTATTTCTTACTAGCTGTTACCCGGTGCGCTTCGCTACACCTAAATCGAATAAAACTTAAGGATTTTTACTTTGTGTCTTAATTATTGTTGTAAAAGGCATTTGACAGGACTGCTGACTTGCCGAACTTCGTCTCGCCCAAATTTAACGTCTTAACATAGAAATCGTATACACATCAGATCAATAGTTTTGGCGTAATGTGATTCTAGACAGAGTTTTAATGTTGTAGATAGGTAGCTATGTATAGGTTCCTGTGGGAATGAGATATTTTCCGGAAGTAAAAGTAGTCTGAATTTTTGTACCTTCCTACCCTATAAGTTAGAAAAGTGATCAAATACTAACTTGAAGTCTTAGTAACACTCAGTTAAAAAAAAACATCAAAATCATTTCAGTAGCTATGGCGTCATGCGCTTCTTGACACGATCACGCTAGATTTCCCCAGGAATGAGGTATTTTCCCCCCGTAAAAAGTAGCCTGTGTCCGTGTCTAGGATCCTATCTTTAAATTAACCAAGTCTTATAAAAATCCGTTCAGCCGTTTAGGCATGATAGAGCAAAAACCATAAAAAAATCACTAACTCAATTTAGTTATCTGCCTACTGCCTACCCTCTAAGAACAGTAAGAACTATGGCGTGATTATTTATAGCCTCATTTCTAGGTTATCATCTATCACCATACCAAATTTCAACAAAATCCGTTCAGCCGTTTAGGCGTGAAAGAGTAACAGACAGACAGACAGAGTTACTTTCGCATGTATAATATTAGTATGGATGAAATTATAACTAACAATTAATTTAAAAAAATAAGTTCTACTTAAAAAAAAAATGATAGTAGTGAATAACACATTTTTTGGATAGTTGAAATTAAATTTAAATTAACCTTGTATTCATAGAATAAAATCCTTGATCTTGAGAGATGAAAGTGGAGCTGCAGCAATGAATAAAACTACACAAAACAACTCGAACAGCCCACATTTCTATAAACTTCTCTACAAGCTTTAAGAAAGCTTTAACGTTCTTATAACAAAAACCAAAAAGTTCTGAACTTTTTCAATCTTAAAAATATCTTAATACTCCAATGAGGTTCTTTTAAATCTATAAAGTTCTCATATCATCCACAAACACTTGCGTACAAAATTTCTGTTGAACTGGAATATTTGGCTCTTAATTTTTATGGTATATCATAAGGAATGATAAAACAAAAATCAAATAAAATCGGAAGTGCAAATTAAACAAATAAAATAACTATGCCCATCATTTTATTTTTTTTTAGATCTTCACATGCAAACTTGTATCTTAAAACCGAGACCGATGAAAGTGGCAAAGAGAGTTACGGAACATCATCGTGTATTACCAGATTCATATCATCACTTATATTATTAATGGAGCACGGAGCAAGAGCACATCTTCGCCATCTGTCAGAGTTCTTTGGCTTGTTATTTGAATTTTCAAGAATGGGCGATGAGGAAACTGTTTTTCTTCTTCGTACCAATGTTATTCGTAGTGTGGCTGATTTTTATTTAGGAAATAAAAGTCAGGATTGCGTAAGTTTTAATTAAAACAAAAAAAAAACACCAACTTGAAGCATTTTTGTAAGCTTATCGTTTTGGTTTCTCTAGATTGACGTAGGCTCAGATAATGAAGATAATTCTTCAGATGAAGCGCTTTCTGTGGACAAGTCCCGCCCAGCTTCATTAGATAAAATGATAGCTTTAGTTGCTAATTTAGTCGAAAGATCACGCGGACAAGATTTCCGACTACGTTTGTCTCAAAAGGACTACAATGCGATTGCTGGGGGAAAGGTAAGTGTATTGCAAAAAACACAATTTTTAAAACATAAAGTGGCATGATCCGCTTTGTACGTTTTAAGCGTATAAGGACGCACTTTCAGATTCTTTTACTATTTTCTTTTAGGGTTTCCCATTTCTGTATCAACAAATCAAGGACAATATTAACCCCCATCAAACTAGGCATCTTATCCATGCGCTCTGTCGATGGGATGATAGATTAGCAAATCAGATAATCACAATGCTTTTTGCATCAGTCACTAAACATACTGAATTATGTGGTCCATTTTTCAAGCTTTTAACACTCCTAACTGAACCGCAGGGAGGGCCATCAGGTCTTCCGTGTTTCTCCCAACTCGTCTTACAGCGTGTTTGGGATGCTGCCGAGTATTGCCCTCAATCAGCTCTGGATTGGTTAGCATTCCAAGCTCCAAAGAATAAAATTGCCCATGCATGGATACTCCAATCGGCAGAAAGTTGGGTGGAACAATTTCTCTTGGCCCATAATAACTCAAGAGTTCGAAACGGTCAGTACTTATTTTTTAAGAAATAATTTTTTAATGTCAATCATTTTCAAAATTTAAATATACATAGCTGCATCATATTTACTGGTGTCTTTGATACCTTCACCGCCGTTCCGAGCACACTATAGAACATATTCGTTGCATAAATTAAATAACACAACAATATCCTCAAGGTAGGCTTATAAAATGAAAATACTAGTGATTTTGTGTGTTTAAACTAACAAGTGGTTATATGACAGGGATCTAAGCAGCGATGCTCAGATTATTCTTCATAACATAATCAGTTTATTGTTGCGATTGTTGAGAGCTGCACGATCCTACGCAGACATTGGAATCCACGGAACAACTAAGTTGACATCATATTTTAGTCTTTTAACATATTGCATGGTTTCAAAAACCGAAAAGCTTATGGTAATAACAATATATCATTAAAAAAAAAAACACATCTAGAAATAAAGGGAAAATAATTTTTACAGCTTGGCCCATATATGCGATCTCTGTGGGATCTGTTTCACCCGCGCCTATCAGAACCAAGTGTACCGGCTCATCATAATAAACATTCTTTGTTAGCATTCTGGCATCATACTATTTTAGACTGCCCAGAAAATGCACAAATAGTCGCCAACTGTCCCGAAATCACAAGGAATATTGCATTTAATTACATTCTGTGAGTTAATTTAACAAAAAATATTTTCAATCAATATCAATTTCTTTAATTAAAGTGCGGATCATGATGATTCAGAAATAGTAGCCTACAACCGAGCCATGTTGCCAGCATACTACGGTCTCTTGCGTTTATGCTGTCAGCAGAGTAGATCTTTAACACGACAGTTGGCTGCTCATCAAAATCTTCAATGGGCTTTCAAGAATATTACTCCCCATCCCACACAATACCCTGGCGCGGTAGATGAGTTATTTAAATTGATGAATTTGTTCTCAACAAGACATCCTGATGCGACTGAACAAGAACAGCATGATGTTTCTACATTTAGAAGAACAACGCTTTCCGCATACTTAACAGGATTAGATGCGAGAGTGTCGTGGGGAACTCTAATAAACGCGCTTAGAATACTAGGTAAGATTGATCTCATCTGTGATGTAAATTAGTTTGCTGGTATTTTAATTGGGATGTGTTCACCAGTTGACAATGATGAAGATCGACTACTTGTTATCTACAACGGTGGCATTGAGATGTGTTTTGAGGCACTGCACACTCTACATTCCATGCACCACGAAGCCACTGCTTGTCATGTGTCAGGTGACTTGCAAGAGCTCCTTACAGAACTGGTTTTGTTGGTAACTACGCTGCGTATAAGCACACGTCTCGATAGTCCACCAAAAAAACGCCAGCAACCATTAGGGCAACACAACCTTGTGAAGGGTTTGCCAGAGGCAGTTAAACGTCTGGCAACTTTTTTAAACACATACAATCCACAAGAGATTTGCAATCTTTCTATAGACGTGCTGAGGGAGTTAGTCCGCAATCCAAATTTAGATATAACCAATATATTGGCGCCTATATTTACCAACTGCCACCTATCAGCACAAAATGCACCGAATTCAGTTGGCCCATTGGGCCCGTACTTTCCACGACGTGGGACAAAAGCACCATGGCCATCGCTATCAAAGAACGCCCCTCGTCCACCTCGACCGATGGTCCAAATGAGCATACCACAAAATGAAATAATCCAACGTGGAGTTGATAAGGAGTATGATGCTCGATTGGATGCATTCTACCGACCATACCATGATTTTCTAGATGTTATGATGCGTATGGCTGTGAATACGAATCAATTAAATGAGGCTCTGGTTAAGTTAAGTTGTTTGGCGGCTATTGAAGCGGCACCTTTACACTTTAATTTGTTTCCGAAATTTTGGGTTGGGATTTATAACAACAAAAGCACAAACAAGTTAGTTTATTCAAGTGCATGTTTAAGTTCTTGGCAAATTTTCATCATAATTTTTCCCTACAGGTATGTTGAGCTATTGATAGTTAACCCAAATTTAGTTGAATATATTCATATTATTCTGAGGGATGAACGGATATCGTTGAACGATCAGTATGTTAGAAACTTTTTAGAAATTTACTATCCTAAGGTAAGCATTTGGTTTCTAGTATTTGTTTTCGACATCAAAATAAAAATTATAACTGTTTAATCCATAGATTAAAACCAGTCTTCCAATCTCCCGTCTATTGTACACGATTAGCTATTCTCTACATGCAAAAGTTGATTTATATGAGCTGTGTGGAGATTTATTTGCGATTCGAGTCATAGCACAGACCACAGGTGTACCAGCATCCGTCCGCAAACAACTTAGAGCGTCACTTAAGGCAGTGCTATCGAAGAACTCATGTGATATTACAGAAAATGGTAAGCAAATAGTTGAAATATTTTTTGTATTTCGTATCAGAGGCAATCATTTATCTTGAAATGTATAGATGATGTGCGACCCAAGAAAAAACTCAAGTTAAATCAACAAAATTCAATGGAAGTTACTGAAACTGATGAATCTGTAAAAACTGATGTACAAAATTCTGTTGTAATTCTTCCAACGGCAATAGATGAAAAGACAGACAAAAATGAAGAGCCTTCAGTCAACTCCCCAACCCCCGCCACCAACACGAACACCACCAATAGTAACACAGCGGAAAACAGTACAACGCAGAAAATATCAGAGTCGACATCACTTGCTTCATCCAATACAACCGAAGAGGAGAAGCCTCTTGACGAGAGCAACGATGCTGATGATGAAGAAGAAGATGATGAAATCAAAGAAGTTCGAAAGCAAAAAGAACTATTAAGGAATTCGGTTGAGGAGAAACTAGCAGAGGAACGCCTTAAAGAGAAACAATTGTTGCGCACCATTGAAAATTACATTAAATCCATTCTCGATCTTATTCAAGACGATGATATGTCAGAGGATGATGCATCCCCAGACAATACCCCACCGGCAACAACATCAGTAACACAAAATGTTGCTTCTTGTAGTAGCAACGCTGCCGTTAGCTCTGCCCCAACCCCCGAATCAAAGCTAAACAGTGAATAGTTAGAATAGATCTATAAGCCCTCTCCCTCAAATAAATTTTTGTTATGTTATTATATCTGTTAAAACGTCTTGTATAAACTCTTCGCATGTCTGAGACAAAAAGAAAGGGAAGAAGAAGAAGAGGAAATCTTGTTCTGTTACGTTTTATATTTGTGCGTTTTATTATTTTTTAATTTAATGACATTGATTCTTAAAAACATTTTTTGCTCTCGCCTAAAGTTAAGAGAAAAAATGTATTATATTGGTTAAATTATTTATTCATTAAAATTCACCATAAAAACTTTTTGATAAATGAGAATTCGTTAAGTAATGACGTGTTTGTTAAAAGGATACATATACATATATTATAATAAATATTTTTTTATCATTTCTCCTTAAATCACCCCTTTTTATAGATTTTTAAGCAAATATACGATTGCCGGAAAGTGAGAGAGAAAATAAAAAGTAGTGTGTACGACTTGTAATTATTTTATTCTTTACCGTTTTTATATAAATACACCATTTTTTTATAAGAAAATAACAGAGTGAAATTTTTAACTCAAGTGCTTTGGCAAGTAAGAACTAATTGAAACGTAAAAATGAAAGCAAAAACTTGTACTAAATTGGTCCATAACTCTAAAGATCAGTTTAATTGTACTTTTATGAAAACAAGCAAAACAAAAGTAATAAAATTAAAACAACATACTTATAGATGTTTTTATTATGTATAAAATGTAAGGAATAATAAAATGATAAGTCTATGTTAAAACTTTGTTTATTCAATTTATTGTTAAAAATGAATACTGTAGTAAACAATGCTTTCAAAAACCTATGTGGAAAACAAACCGTAGTTAACCTCAGGTTAAAATACTAAACAAGAATTGAAATTAATCATTCTATTATAATTTACTAAAATCCTGAATTTTTATAAGTAAATTAAGATTGACCTCATGTTTTGTGCAGGGTGCATTTAGGTACTCAAAGATTTTGGCATCTGCAGCCGTAATCCCACACAGATACATAAGTCGAATTCGAAAATATACTACTCAAAACAAAAAAGGATTTTTTTGACTGTAATATATATATATATTGATAATTATATTATATTGTGATACATTTTGTATTTATTATAATTTAGATTAGTATTGAGTACAGAATCAATACGGAATGTTTTTTTTATTAAAATTATACACAAAAAACATTCCGTGAAAATTTTGGATGTGCCCTATTTTGTTATGAGTAGTTTTTTCACAAACAGTATACATGTAACTAGGAAACACGACACCTACTTACTCATCATCATCACTTATATAAGTGTATTCAATTATAATGTTCTACATAAAAACGAATAGACATTACATCAATAAGTTTACCTTTAAAAAGGTTTATTCGAAACTTGTGATGTTTGATAACACTATATTAAATCTCGAAAATACATATTGTAAATCTGTTATTAAAAGGTTACAATCTTTTGCTTACGAGGTATTTATTTTATAGCCAATGAATTTAATGAATTTGTTCGTGTTAACTCATTCATTCATGAGTAAGAATCTTGCTCTTCGAATATTACTTATGAAGTTTTCGAAAATTATATGCATACATTTTAAGGTGGAGGAAGTAAGTGATAAGTGACAAAGAGCCAGCTTTCGGGATAGGGCTTTTAGCTGGAAATAATGAATAAAACATGGATTGCGCATCACAATAAAGACAATTTTTAAAATAAAAATTAACATTTGAAAGGCAGCGATCAAACCCAAAAAACACGAAGGTGATATCAGCTGTTCTATCTATTTCGGCAACACTTCAGAACTCAAAATGCATTTCTGTAGGCAAATACATAATTTATGTAGAAGTGAGTAATTTTTTTTTCTATTTTAGTTCGAAACACCATTTTTTACATTGTTTTTTGCAATGATGTAGAAGGTTTAAATTTACAAAATCTTCATTAAAAACACCTAGAAAATGCATCCACAAATGGATCTTTTTTTACAATTCAAACGTTATAAATTAACATTATTAACTATAGTTTTAAGTGTACAAATTATTCTAACGAACTAAGAACTCTAGGTTAGCTTGCGACCTTAATAATTGGGATGCGGGAATGAGTTTTTAAATGCTTATTGAGATGGTCTTTCCTTAGAAATCTCTTCGTGCATTGATTGCATTGGAATGGCTTTACGCCAGAGTGAATCCGGGTGTGTCGTTTAAGCTCATCTTGCCGCTTGAAAGCTTTGCTACATCCTTCTGCTGTACAGTTATAGCGTCTTTCTTTGGGTTTAGGTTCGGATTTAATTATGGTCGAGTGGTGAATTTCAGCGGTATTAGAAGTTTGCTCATAGGATGAATAAAAAGAATTTACAGAAGTTTCGGTAATCATTTCTGGTTCTACTTTTATGTCTGAAATTTGATGTTGGTGGCCGACCTCAAATCGAAGATCATCATCGATTTCCTGCTTCACAGGTACCTCCATTTTAATTGAAAGTAAACTTGGTGAGCTGACATCGGGTTTAAGATCAGGCGCATCATTAGAACCATTATCAGAACCCTCTCCTAAGGAGACCTCAAGTAAAGGTGTTATGTCCATTTTACTTTCCTTGAAATGGACACGCAAATGCTTGGTAAGGTGGTCGCTGCGAGTGAACCTTTTTTCGCATTGGGCACACTCGTATGGTCGCTCTCCGGTGTGGGTACGGTAGTGACGCGCTAGTTCATCGGATCGTGTAAAAGCTTTCATGCAAGTAGGTTGATCGCATATAAAAGGCTTCTCTCCTGAATGCCATGTCATGTGGGCACGAATGTGGGAGCTTTTGCCATAAGATTTTGAACAACCCTCGATTGGACATACAAAACGCCGCTTCGGATCTAAGGCATTACGCGATGGCAAGATTGCCTTCGAAGCCAAAGGTAAATCATTTTTAATGGGACGAGTGGGTGTGTTGCCATTGTTGGGAGTGGCTGCTGATTGTGTTTCTGATTCTTCAGCCATGTTTTACAAAGGAAACTGCTTGAAGTTCTTGAAGGGTTGTATTGTTTTTGGTTGGGGAATTTAAGAACTGTTTGCTAAAGTTTGGATTGTGTAAAATGATAAAATAAATACTATTTTACTGATTAAAATATAAATACAAATCTAATCAAAATTGCAAGAAAGGTATTTTAGAATTTAGATTATTTCTTAGTAATTTTAGCTATCAAAAACGCCTACTGTCATAACAAATTAAGGAACACTACATTACCTACCCAAACGAAATTAAGTGATGCCATTCTCCTTGTTTGATGTTAAATTTCTTATGTACGTTTGCACTAATGTGTACTAAAAGCACTTATTAATTTAAGGCTTGACTACATTTATACCTTTTTTAAAACAAAGTTACAAAATTCTTTTGAGCTAGCTTAGCTCAGCCAACAGCTCAAATGTGAGCGTTGGGTGAGCTGTTGTTGTAGTAGATCGAACATTCTGAATTTATTTAGGAAATGAAAATTATAGTTTTAATTGGTTGACGGAATTATTAAATGTAAAACGGTTTTAGTAGATATTTACTTACACACATACATATGTACAAATTTTTAAATATAATTTGTTGATGATTTTAATAAAATAACAAAAAATGCAAAGATTTTTGAAAATAAAAAAAGAGACAAATTATAAATTGCGTGTATTGTATATGATAAGTGTAGGCTTCGTAAATTTGTTTTGAAGTGTTATCCCAAAAAAAATAGCAAAGAAAATTTTCCAGGAAATCAAATCAAAATAAAAACGTTATTGAATTTGGGGGCGATAAAAACATCACAATTTATTTTCTGCTATTACACGATGAATTTAGAACAACATGAGTGCAAAAGATGTTTCTCTTTGCTCTTAATCGTTTTCTTGCTACATGTTCTCTTTCATTCATAAGTTTTAGTTCTTCGAGTTCGAGAAGGAAACTTCGATCCATCGCGATCGTAATATCGTATCGTAACATTAGAAATCTTTTTTCAAATTAGTTTTTATTCCAAAATTCAAAATAAATTTAATTTTTTTGTTTCTGAAATAAAAATGAAAGAGAACTGTCAAATAGATGCATTCATCACTTGAGAAACAGGATATAATAACAAAGAAGACATCGAAGATGTTGCATGAATCTAGAATCTAGGCAGACCCAGACCAGACAGGCACTTAATAAATCATGAATCGTTTGTCATCTTTTGACAGCATCAGCATTGTAAAATCTCAAATCGAACAAATCAAATCACAATCGCATTTTTACTTTTTCAGTTTATTTGTAAGTCGTTAATTTTTACTTTTCTATTTCCCATATGAGCATTTTAATGTAGATTACAATTTTGTTTCGCAAGTGTTCTGTAATGTTATAAAGTAAAGACCATTCCGTTTCCCCTAATAAAAAAATCGAACAATAGTTTTCCATAACACAAAAGATTATTTTAGTTTATTGACAAAAATTGGACCAATTCTTAATCTGACCACAACACATTATTCACTCTAAGACGATAGGAATTTTATTATTTTTATTGGATTGAATATTAAATAAAAATATTTAATTTAAAAGAAAACTGTTTATTTATTAACTGAAACGATTTTATAAGACTGAAAATATTTCATAAACTAATTTTGATCGATTCAGAAAAACAAACTTAATTAAACAATATAAAAGTTAAGTTCTAAAAATTTAACAATAAATAAATCAATAAATTTAACAATTTTTCTCGTTCTCGGCGGCTATCTCGATGCAGGCTTTTGAATGCGACAATGAATTTTTATGTGCTTATCCAAATGGTCCGTTCTCAGAAATCTCTTCTTACATTGGTTGCATTCGAACGTTTTCACCTTAGTGTGAACCAAGCTGTGTCGTTTAAGCTCGTATGGCACCTTAAAAACCCTATCACATCCCTCTACTGCACATTTGTGTGGTTTTTTAACGTTGTTAGATTCATCTTCTTTGGCTTTTGAGGACACAGGTTCCGATTCGATGTTATGCATAGAAGTCTCCGACAAAGATTTCGAATCAATGCTGTAAGTGGACTTAAATTCCGACTTAATGTTGTTTGGGGCTATTGGCATTGGAAAGGATAAGCGATGGATTGCCGACGTACTCATTGGATCATTTGATGCATAAAAGTCCGTGAAATAAGGCTCGACAGTCATTTGAGATTCGTTTTTTATGTCTTTAATTTCACACTGACGGATACTTTCGAAGCGATGAATATATTCATCAGTAGTTTCTGTAGTGATTTCTTGCTTCAGTTGAGCCTCAAATTGTATAGGGTCAAGATACATACCTGTTTCTTGCTTCACAGATACCTCCAAGTTCGTTTTACCAAGCGAATTGGATGAGATGTTATTGAATTTGAAATCTTTGGCTACATCAGGTTCTTTTATTTGTGTTTCATTGGTGTCAATAGGTGAGTCTGATGAAAATGGGTAAAAGGCAGTCAAAGAAGGTGCAATACTGTTGGTAAGTTCCATTTTAACCTCTTCCATTTCATGCCTTTGTTCATCTTGGTCGGCTTTTGTTTCTGTATCTGAATCTGTATCCATTTCTTGCTTTATTGAAACATCTAGATCTGTTTGGACAAGCGAACATGATGAAGAATCATTTGAATCAGAGGCTTCTGAATCATGACGTACAATTTTTCTTTCTTTGGTATGTGTACGCAGGTGTTTAGTCAGTTGGTGGCTGCAACGGAATTTGTTGCCACATTGCTCACATTCGTAAGGTCTTTCTCCAGTGTGAATACGGTTGTGAATCACTAGTTCACTATATTTGACGAAAGCTCTCTTGCATTGAGGTCCATTGCATTGATAGGGTTTCTGACTGTCGGGCAAATGTCTCTTCAAGTGAATACGAAAAGTGCTACCGTTGGTGAATGATTTATTGCAATCTTCCACCGGACACATGTAGAATCTTTTCGGATCAGTTACATCGATCAGGGGCAATACCGGGGGGACATAAACTGTTGGTTTGAATAGTTTTAAAGATGTTTTACATAGCTTTTCATCCCAAATATAATTCCAAGTCGAATCACTATAGCCTAGATCTGTACTACTGATTGTGTTGTCATTGGGTGGAGAGGTGACCGTTTGAAGTTCCAATACTTTTGCCATGATTAGACGGCGAAGGCTGTTAGTTGAGTTGGATTTTTATTTAATATGTGAATTTGAGTAATTTTAGAAATACTTTAATAGTAGAATTTGTTCATTTTCATTGATCAAAATAAGTGTATGGTTATTATTTAGTTTTTATCTTTTGAATTTGTATCTACCTTTATCAAAATCATATTCTGTCATAAGTTCAAAGCACTGTATTGCCTACCCATAAAGAGCAAATGAGTGATGCCATTGCAATTTTTATAGCTTAGATGAAATCTAGGTAAGATTCGTAGATATGTATTTAGTACATAATAACAAAACAGAAAATAAGTTGCCTTGAAAAGTTTACGACGTGCTACAAAAATAAAATACAAAAAATGTTAAAGTATAACATATTAATATTTGTTTTTTATATCACACTAGCTAATTCCCACCCGCTTCGCTGTGTGCATTTATGAAGAACACAAATTGAACCTGGGTAAAAATAATTTAAAATTGAATTTCGTCTCACCCCAATTTAAAGCCATGTGATACACTCCAGACCCAGAGTGATAATAAAACTCAGAAAATTCAAATTTAATAGGAAGTTACATTAAGTTTTGTGGTTCAATTTAATTGGAAGATCAATTGTAATAATTTGAACCCGTGGGATAAGGTGCTTTTCTCTTTTGAATATTCCATTGATAATCGTCTCCTGTCCTGAATCACATTGTTTTCAACAGTTTCTTGAATGACATTTTCAATTTCGTATAATTAAGATTTCAGATAATTTTTGCTCATATCATATTGCGTATGTTGTGTGCGATGTACGACTATTCCGAATAGGTGTAATAATACACAAAAATTGAACATTTGCAGAAAAATCAACACATTTGATCAATAGAAAATGACAATGCGGAAAGAACACCCACAAATTGAACACAACCTATATCTATCAAATTTTGGCATTGATCGTACCCCAACGCCATCTATTTATTTATCTTTCTGATTTCTTCACGCAAAATGTATGCAAAACAATTTTATTTTTCATACAAAAATAAATTTTAATAATTTCCTGACTTGTTGGGAATGTTTTCTTTTATACAAACCTTCTCATGACTAACAGATAGGAAACAGATTATACTGAAAAATATTATTGTTGCTTTTTCGATTTTTCGGAAATTATAGTGATGAAATGAAATTTTTGCTTGAAAATAAGTCAAGCCAAAAAGATAATAAAAATCTATCGAAATTCGCCCTTTTCGTTAAAAAATCCGAAAATAATCAAATGTACGAATACGAATGAGAGTTTCAATTTTGATGCATTTAAATTTTTGTCATTTTTAAGAATACCAATATTCATTTCAAATAACTGCATGTCTATTTTGTTTAAAATTTATTTGTTTCCTTCTTGGGAGCAAATAAATGCAAGTAGTATGGACTTTTAAACAACAAAATCCGTAAGTGTTCCTGAATACATTTGAAACCAAAAAAAAATTACACAACGGTATATTGAAAACACTCACTTTTTTGTATTATAACTCAAAATCACTTCACCTTTAAAAATTTAAATTGAAAACAATTCAGAATAAAATAAAATAATTTAAGTTAAAAAAAAAAAAAACTGAATATATTTTCTAACACACAAAATTGAACATCTTTACTGTATATATGGAACTGTCGATTCCGAAAAATACTTGCACATCCTCGAAAACGCCTTAATACTATAATTCGAGCAAGTACGATCAAAAAATGGAAATTTGGAAAATCTTGCGCCTTAAGTTTCAAGATCTAGTGGAAAAAATGCCAAAACTGTTAAAATATGTACATATGTTCTTGCTGTTGCAAATTTGCGTTTTTATGAATCGATTTAAATTTTTGCTATTTGTAGAGAATGGTGCGTTCGAATATAACTTTTTTTACATATAGAAACCATCTACAGATAATTCACTACAAAAGGCAAAAAACCAAAATTAAACCGGTACATAAATGCGCGAGTTAGTTAGTCCGTTCTGACCTCAGCAGGGACAATTGAGGAGCCCGTAGATATCCAAGTTATAGCTATACTATGTACCTTATCGGACGAATCCCAATTTGACGAACGCATTTTGTATTATTGTTATTATTTAATTACCTATTTCATTGGAAGAAAAAACTGTTGTTGATTTAACTATGACATCTAAATGGAATAGATTTCTCATTTTGGTACTTTTTTTGATATAAGAACTGCGTAACTATAATTTGTAGGAAAATGTTTTATAAATACGAATTTATAGAACGTTGAATAGAGCCTACATAAATCCTTATACACTGCATAAATATTCATCTGCTTAGCGGATTCTATTAAATAAGGCTGATAATGTTTAAGTTAATTACATATTATATGAAATTTCAAACGCATGTGTCAAATACGTCTGATTTCTGTATAAAAAAAAAAATCTTTAACAGTCCATAGTATTCACACTGGCCTGACTCCTCATTCCATACAATACACTTTACCTTTCTCTATCAATATCTCAACTACGAGAGGAGACATTAGTGAATGAAAGGATAGAGCAGTCCTTAACCTTATCATAGTAACCGATCGGAGAAAAGTTCGTGTTAACTGAATCGGGGAAGAAAAGTTGATGTCAAACAAAGCAGTCAATTATGTTTGTGTTAACATTACAAGTCAACAAGATTGCTGTATTGTTATTGTTTTTTTTCTTTTTCCTTTTAAAAAAGACAAATATATCAAAAAAAAAATTAATTACTCTCGGTTTTTTCATTAATTTTGCGGTATTAATAAAATATGTTTTAGATTTTTTTAACGCACCTACAATTATCATTTTTCGTAAACCTGTCCGATTGTATCATCGGAAGGCTAACAGTGATAGGAAAATCGGATAGAATTTTGTTCCGATCGATTACCATGATAAGGCTGATTATGTACACGCATGGTATAATATTTTAATCTGTGCAACACATTATACATTATATGTCTTGTTGCAGATTGCGAATATGAATACATTGTTTCCAAATAAATATTTAATTACGAAAACCGCAGATATATATTTCCGATTCACTGTTTTCATTTATCAATTTCGTTTGATTATCTCTGGTGTAACAGAGGTCCCAGTACATATATAAACAAAATTATATTGTATCCCACATGAACTGCCTCGCATCGCTCGAGTTTGTTTAGGGCTTAAGCTAACCAAATAAGCCTTGTAAAATGACACATGTAGCTTTCTAATAATTTATTTTTTTGTATTATTTTTGACACCACGTTAAGAAAAATATTCTGGCATCACTTTCATTGTGAAAATAAAATTTTGTAATGGCCGCGCCACGGGACAATAAACAATTTATAAATAAAAATCAATTTTATCATTAAAAAATGTCTTTCCCCATCAAATCGAACTGCAAAATAACAAAAAGTGCAACCTATAAACATTTGCCATTAGTTAAGTGTTTTTAAATACCCTCAATTATATGGTAAATTCTTAAAAAAAAATTCAACTGTATGGCATCGAACTAGACGACGAAGAAGAAAGAAAAAAGATTATAAAAAAAATCAAAAATGGTGCATCGCACCCTATAAACTGAGTTTTTCAAAGTTATTTTTGTAGAAAAATGTTTATCCTACTGTGATTGTTATAAATAAATGTAAAAGCATTTGAACTCAAGCGAGCAAAGTGTTATTTGTGGAAATAAATAAAAGGAACGATAGAAAAATGATAACATACAAAAATGCTGGCATTGGTCAGGTTTCACCTGCAAACGCGACAACGAACAACTCGACTCCTGTGAAGGCGTTTGTGAACAACCCTCAGATGCAGCAACAAATCGTCAACATTCAGAATCTGCAGAACCTGCCGCACCAGTTTATTCAGGCAGGCAACCAGACAGTGATCCAGAATCCGTCTGCCAACAATATGTTTTCTATTGTGCAACCCATGCAGACGGTGACCATCGATGGGCAGGAAGCGTTCTTTATACCTAATATCAACTCGCAGCTGGCTGGGGCGCAGCCAATCAACTTCAATGGCCAGCAGGCTTTCCTCGCTCCGAATGGTCAGATTATTCGCGCCCCATTGCCCACTGCGACTAATAACACGGTGCTTCCCGCCCAGTTCATTCAGAATCTGGGGCAGACGATGCAGCTGCCTAGCCAGGCAACATCAAATGGGGGAAACGGAGAAGCTATGCTCACCATTCCCGGCACCAATATCCAGATCCCAATCGCCCATTTGACCAACGCCAATGCTGTTGTCCAACAGAGTGCAGGAAATAGCCAGAATGCAACAGCACTTCAAGCTGCACAACAGCAATCCCAACAGCAACAGCAGCAGCAGGGCCAGTCGCAGTCTCCGCAGGCTTCCGCCCAGGCTCAGAGTCAGGGTAATCAGCAAGCAGCTAACGCTACGACGCTTCCTGCCACCATAACTATACCAGGGACGAATATATCGATTCCCACTTCCATGGCTGCAGCAAATGGATTGTTGGGTAATATTGGCAATTTATTGGGTCAGAATTTGAATACCATCAAAGTTGAGGGACAGAATATCCAGCTTCGCCCGGCGGGCACGTCAATCCCGCATGTGGTTCAGTTTCCAACGGCGCCCATCGCACAAACGGTCGCTGTCCAAATTCCAATTCAAACGGCCAATGGGCAGACAATTTATCAGACCGTTCACGTTCCCGTTCAGCAGTTGGGAATGCCCGGCTTGGTGCAACAATCGCCGCAGATGCAAATTATTCCACAGTTCACACAGTTCGCAAATGTCATCACGCCCAATGGCCAAATCCAGCAGGTGCAGTTGTCACCCATAAATCCAATGGCTCTACATGCTGCCCAGCAGCATCAGAATGTCATTATAAATCCATCGAATTTGCAGAGTGTCGCAGCAGCCGCAGCTGCTGCAGCTAACCAGGGCAACAGTTCACAGGGTGGGCAGCAGAGCAGTAGTTCTTCATCGGGAGGAACAACCAACGCTCAGCAGCAGCAAGCCAATCAAAGCCAACAACAGGTACATAGCAAATGTTTTATTTATCTTTATTTTGATTCAAAGAAAAAATCATGGATCTATCGGTTACTTTTAGGCTTAAACCTTCATGCTCTGGTCAGAAAAAGGGAACAGCCAAGAACCTGAAGCAAGTTGGTGCCTACACTTCCTTTAAAATTTGTATAATCTGTATACTTGTCCCTTCTCTTGGCTTCTCTTCTATATGCCTAAAGACCTTAACAAACTTCAGAGATTGAAAATAAAGAACCTGATTGTTTTTTTTTTTTTTCAGATCAATTTTTGTAACTTTTATTTATGTACTCTCATTAAGGGTTAATGAAATTGAAAAAAACTTGATTTTCAAAATCGTAAATCGTAAAAATAACAGCACCACCTAAAGAATTTTTTTTCAATCGATAGTAGGTCCTTCGTTAAAGTATATTAAACTGGCCAAAAGATATATGGGGAAACGTTTTTGAAAGTTAGAAATTATATGTGTCGATTCTTGCTTAAGAAAACCTTAAAAACGGTAAGATGAGCTTCAAACCTAAATACACCAACAAAATGGTTAAGCACGAAGAGTGTACTAAAATGGTGTATAGCTTCGGCCATCATTGTATTAAAAGTGTCATGAATCAGAATTTCTATGTAGATATCCTTTGCAGAGTGGCCCAAACAGCCATAGAAAATGGTTTGAGGATCATTAGTTAAGTTTAGTTTTGTAAAGCGCTGTGACCTTTCGTGAAGAAAATTGTCTAATTTTTAAGACCATGACTGCTATACTTATCTTTAATGATTTGCCATGTGTAAGAACTTTAATTTTTTCGATGCCAAGGAATTAAGTGTGCATTTTTTTTTTAACGTATTTTCCTAAGTATGGTTTGTTTTAAAGTACCTATGTACATATGTTCAAAAAGAAGGAGAAATAATTAAGTTTTTGAGTTTTTTAGTCGTGCTCCAAATAGTCTTTCCTTGGCCTTTTCCTCATTTGATTTAAAAAAAAGTATATAAATTTCAACTAAAAGCTCTACTTCTTATTTGTTATTGCAATAATAGGCTCAGCAAGAAGCAAATGCAGCAGCTGCTCAGCAGCAACAACAACAACAGCAGCAGCAACATCAGCAACAACAACAGCAACAACAACAACAACAACAGCAGCAGCAACAACATAATCAGCCCATCACCATAACAAACGCACAGGGCCAGCAGTTAACCGTGATTCCAGCTCAAGCACTACAGCAATTTCGACCAGCAGCGCAATCTAATAACAGTAACATAATTCACTTGCCGAATATTCCTGGCCTTCAGGCGTTACCCATACAAAATATTCCCGGAATAGGAAACGTTCAAATAATCCAAGCACACCAGTTGCCACAAAATCTTCAGGGATTTCAGAACTTTCCTGGTGCGCAAGTAATTTCTGCAAGTGTTGGCCAACAGAGTAGTAATCAGCAGAACCAGCAGCAACAAGCACAGCAGCAGCAACAACAGCATCAACAAGTCATCTTAACGGCTTCAAAAAACGAGTCGCAGTCGCCTCCTCAAATTACGCAGACGCTTATCACCAACATTAAGCAAGAGCCACCAGATATAAAATGGATAACAGCCACAGCGGCTACTCCACAACAGCAACAACAATTACAACAACAATTACAGCAGTTACAAGCAGCCCAACAACAACAACAGCAGCAACAACAACAGCAGCAACAACAACAGCAGCAGCAACAACAACAACAGCAGCAACAACAGCAGCAGCAACAGCAGCAGCAGCAGCAACAACAACAGCAGGCGCAGGCACAGGCACAGGCACAAGCACAAGCACATCAGCAACAACAGGCTCTTCATCAAAATTCAAACGCGAATATAACGGTAACAGAAGTTTCTTCACCAAGTCCAATAGAGGTTGCTTCGCCTGCCCAAACCCAGCAGCAAAATACACAGCCCACTTTTACTACGGTATCTGTAGGCAATACGAGCATAATGCAAATTCCGGCGACTAGTTCATCCGCTGGACATCATCAGCAAGTGCAGCAGCAGCAGCAGCAACACACACCAAACACTCAAGCATCAAATCATCACCAACCGCAGCAAAGCCAGACTTCTGTGAACGTCAATATCAGCGTTAATGACAATTCAAGTGAGACCAAACCACGGCTTAAGCGCGTGGCTTGCACTTGCCCCAATTGCAAAGAAGGTGAAAAGCACTCCGACCGCAAGAAGCAACACATCTGCCATCACCCCGGCTGCAACAAGGTGTATGGTAAAACCTCTCATTTGAGAGCCCATTTGCGATGGCACACTGGCGAACGCCCCTTTGTCTGCTCGTGGCTCTTCTGTGGAAAACGTTTTACACGATCCGATGAATTGCAGCGCCACCGCCGTACTCACACCGGCGAAAAGCGATTTCAGTGCAGAGAATGTAACAAAAAGTTCATGCGCAGTGACCATCTCTCCAAGCACATCAAGACCCATTACAAGTCGTCTCGCTCGCAGCTCGATTTGATGGAATCATCCATTAAAGAGGAAAAAGAACTTGAAGGCCTCGTGGCGGGGTTGGGTCATATGACAGGTGCAAAGACCATAACAAGCTCCAATGGCATTGTAACGATTGAACTACCATCGGTTGCAGGCTCAACCAGTGATATGGGCGGTACACTTAGCCAATCTCCGGAGCCGTCCTCGGACGGCAGCTGCCCTGAGGACGACAGCGGCGACGAGGAAAAGATGATGATCACAATTGGCGATATACCCGATATGGTTGGCGAGAATTCCAACTAGCATACGGGCACCCTGTTCATGGAACAGTTTGGGAACTTCGACTCCAGTGGCAAATTTACCTTCGAAGAGTTTTAAATTGCGTTCAATATCTGCGCCTGTCAACCCTCTGTGTACATATTTTTGCATCAATCAAATGTTTTATTCTATTTTATTTTTACATAGACTTGTACTTCTATACCCCTCTCTCCCCTTTTGCTTGTAATGTATCATAACATAGATTAAGAATAAAAGGTGATCGTTTGATTGCGACCGTTCGTACCAAGTGAGTTAAAAAAAAAAGAAAAAAGAATAATGCTGGCATTATTGTGCCAGTATCCTACAACATTGTACATGTATTTTTTTAATAATTTATATTTTTTTTTAATTCAGAATTAAGTGTAAAAAATGATTAGGACAATGATTATTATGTTTTAAATTACCTAAACATATGTAAATCGATTTATAAAAACATATATATAAATATATAGTATATATAAACATATACATACAAAAAAGATTTTATGTTAAACTAGCTCGTTCACACTTATGTATTTCTTTATTTTACAAAATAACAAAACCCATACGAGCGGTATTAGAAAATTACGAAATGTATAAAATATAAATTAGTTTTTCTTTATAATTCAAATTAAGAAAATAAGAGAAAAATAGAAGAAAAAAAAAATAAAACATCAATTACGCAACGCAATTGATGTCATTCTTTAAGTTTAACTGTTTAAAAAAAAAGGAAAAACACAAGAAAATGGTGGATATCGTTAGCTCATGTATGATTACATATATTTTTAGTTGGTGTAACGTATAAATAAAGTAATAATTACTAAACAACAATTAAATGTGCTTTTCTTTGCAAACATGCAAGCATATTTCTTCAGTGTATAGAGTCATAACAAACTTCAATAAATTAACAAGGATAACAATTTTTGAAAAATAACATTTGGAACAAATTTAACTAAAAAATGTACTCCTTCATTTGGTCAGTTTTTTTTTTTAATTAAGGTTTGAATGAAGCAGGTAAGAACACATTTAAGTCACATTTGTAGATACTTATTATACATAATGTACTTATTTAAAATCGAGGCAGTGGTTCTTGATTTTTAACGGTTGTTACACCATCGTCTTTATTATGTTCATTTAAGTTATACACAATTAAAACAATTCACTGGTGTCAAAAGCTGTAACATAGAACGTTTTGCGTTTTAAAAATCACTCTTTACTCAAGGTCATGTACACTTCCAATAGTAGAGTCTAAGTGAGACCGTTGATTGATATACATATGTATATTTATGATGTATATACATATGTACATATGTATGTACATATATTGTGATTGTACATACTTTTGACTTTCTTTCCGAAGTTTAAGGGATAGAACGAAAACTCAGGCAGCAAGATTTTATACCAGATTTCTACAGAACAGTTCAAAACCAATTTTTATCTTTGGATGTATCTCCCCCCGTGTAGTCAGGAGGGGAAATTTAAAATACGTCAAATTTAAAATATTTCAAGTGAAAAAATTCAGTTTTCAAAAAACTTTAGTCAAAAAAAAATTTAAACCTACCTAATTCACCGTTAAGAGATGACATAATCAGACAAACTCTATTAATTGGGTATGGTTCGTTTCGTTTTTTTCAGTTGGTTTTTTTGTTGTTTCGTTTCTATCGTTTCGTATTTTGTTTTTTTTTCGCATTTTATTGTTTCACTTTTTATTTATTTGGTTTCTTTTTGTTTCGAAAATTTTTGTTTATATATTTAATTATTTAGTTTTAGTTTAATTTCGTTTTTGATAGTTTCTTTTTTCGATCGTTTCGTTTTTGAATTATTTCCTCTTACCTTTATTTCACATTTGATTATTTCGTTTTCGCGCGAATTTTGACGGCTTTAGGTTCTTTACATGCTGAAAAATTAAAGCAAAAGATAGGTAAACCAACGGTGGCGAAATGATTAAAATCGAAATAACCAAACAAATTTATCAAAATTAGACGAAATAATTTACTAAAATCTGCTTCATATGGAACTACATTCCATAATTTTACCTCCTTCTTGTCTCACTTTATAAAAACAAAATAATCGCATTCCGAAACAAGAGATGAACGTAAAGGCAAAATTCGAAACAATCGTTAACGAAACGACCCATAATAATTAGAACAGAAAAACAAAAGAACTAAAAAACGAAAGAAGAATTTCGAAGTAATAGTAAAACGAAATAAACTCGAAACAAAGTTCCAATAAACAAACAAAACGTTTTCGAAGTAAACATAAATAATTGCGACAAAAACGAAACAACAATTTTCGAAATGAAAAAAACGAAACAATAGGCCCCCTATTAATTGTATAACGTTAAATATTATCAAGTGGTAATTTGCTTTGGAATGTAAGTAGTATAAAAACAGCTGCAAGAATTGTAAAATAAACCCATTATTTCTAACTT
Source organism: Scaeva pyrastri (assembly GCA_905146935.1). NCBI lineage: Eukaryota > Metazoa > Arthropoda > Insecta > Diptera > Syrphidae > Scaeva > Scaeva pyrastri. Next base: position 134,863,600 of record LR989927.1, read on the forward strand.
TTTTGAATCATTCCACTAGTGCTGTAACTAGTACACCACATATAACTAAATGAGTGATTTCAGATATTGCATCGGAATATAATCTCTTCCACTACAAGTCCAATTCGTGTTTATAAAATACAATATGATTACAATTCGTCACAGATCTAAAAAGTATTAATATCTCATCTAAATTAAATTAAAATCTTTTTGTTTCTTTGGTGGTTGCTTTTAGTTTTTAAATTTTGCCCTTTTTATAATGAATTTTTAATTACAAAATAATTAAGAAGTAATAAATTTTAACTTACGATTCTTATGATAAGTATTCACATGGGAAAGATTGCCATTGGAAAGATTAAGATACGGAACTGTAAGATTCGATAGAAATTGACAGGTTCGGGAATTAGGTCGGTCGTAGTATCCATGATGTATGTACATACATATACATACATGTATAATTTTGTCATGCAAAAGTTAATAAATACAAAGGTTTTTTTTAATTGTGGCATTTATCTTAATTAAGGAACAATTGGGGATATGAATTGGACAACATTTATTATTAACGGACTCATAAGACGTAAGTAATAAAATAACCAATCTTGGTCTTGTCATATTCTACGTTCAATATTACTTTTAATTTTCTGAATACGTTCTTAAAACAGTTAAATAATATTGACCCTTAAGTTTTGATATAAGCAATTGCCAAATTATTTGCAAAAAAAAAAACATATAAACACAGTGTCAGTGGTGCTTATTATATTTAATGGTGCTCGTCCTGAGGTGGTAACCAAGGCATTAGGGATGATCCAACAATGAATCTATGGAATGAACTACTATTTCTACCAATTTCAAAACAATCGGAATTAATTTTCTATTTTATAAAAAAAATTGTTAATGTAACGTACAGATTTTATATAAACCATGACATTTTTCACTCAAGTGGCTTTGTATCAATTTATCAATGTATACCTAACCCATTAAAATCGCCTTATGTAATATTATATTCAGTAGGTACAATGTTTTTGAAACAACTACAAATTATGAGACACATTTTATGTGTTTAACGGTTAATTGCTAAAACTGACGGATGAATTTGACAGGTTTTCTCTACACTATTAAATAACCTGAGTACCTAATAGGTATACATTTGAAAAATCTTCAAAAACTTGTAGTTTACGCGTCACAGTCACAGGTTTGTTCATAACGTACAAAGTAGCCCTTTTTTACATTTGTATTTTTGATTGGATTACAGTCACCTCAATTGCATAGAATAAACAAAATTAATCTGACTAGTGTTAGTGTCCTTATTTTTTCATATGGAGATATTATTAATATCAAATAGTAAGTCTATAACTGAGAACATACAAATAGGCGATACAAAATAAACTATAGAAATAAGTAAATAATCAAAAGATAAAAAAAACGCCCGTATAAATTCAGATGCATTGACAACTATTTTCAACCACTACATACACATTACGCAGCCAACAAAGCCTAGTAATGCCCTATGCCCCCTATCTTAATTGTCAAATAACCGATAACAATAACTCCAAATCTTTGTATGATAATTCGGGTCATATCGGAGTTGGAGTTATGATTTGAAAATTTGCTCTATGCATTCGACTTATGAATTAGTTTTGCTTCATTGAAGATAGAACGAACAAGCACTTACAAGAACTGTATATACTGTGTATGCATCCATATACATACCTATAGATATTTTTACAAACACATAAAAATACATACATGTTACACATGAAGACATACATACATACATAGTTGTAATCTCTGAATAGAGTATAAAACAAAATTGAAGCTACGATAAAGATTCGAATATCATATTTTGTTAACTTGTGAGCGATAACAACACAATCAAAATATTTGAGATAGCAAAATACGAGTCGAGTAGACACTCCCTTATTCTATTTACAGTTGATTTTTAAAACCAAGCTTGGTATTTATAAATGCAAGGAAACAGCTGAAATGAGATTGGAACTCTACGAGTACAATAAAAAAAATTATACTCATTAAGAAATGTACCAAAAAAACAGGTCCATATAATCTGGTAACTGAACAAACAATAAGCTCAAAACTATTTGTCAATGACGTCATGCCACAGCAGATCCATATTTGAAATATCAAATACCAACGTTACGTGTTTTTATCGTTTTGTTTTTTAAGCAAACAAATATTGATACAGCTATTGTTCGTTTTGTTTAAAATTCAAGTAAATGTGTTAGCAGCTGCTGCAATTCATTTTCTGTATACTTGACGTGATGTAAAGGTGGTAGGTAAGAGTAAGGTAGTTTTTTGAATTTATAGTTCTGAACAGGTAATCCAGAGATTGAAGATTCCTCATAATGATTAGTCTCCCTTTAATTATACTTTAAAATGGAATTCACTACTTGAATAAATTTAGGTAAATTTGATAGGACTTATAGAGCAAAACTTTTAAATGCAAGCTGGCCTTTGATTATACACTCTGGTTCTATGGGTGAATTTTCAGCTTAACGTATAGCTAAATACGAGTATTATGTAGGTATGCCTAATTCTGTTCCGTTCCATGCAGAAAAGTAATGAACGAGGTTGACATAAACTCCTAAATATAACCAATATTTGAAGTGTTACTAGATGAAGGTGCTTATGCTTAGTATTCATAAATGTTCATATTTTCTTCAATATGAAAATCAAATACATATATATAAAATTCTTCTGTCACAGTGTTTGTCCTCGAACTCCTCCAAAATGGCTGGACCGATTTTAATGAAATTTGGTATACATATTCGTTAGGTTTGCGAATAGGTTTTTATCTATTTTTCATAGCCGTTGGTATGTGGTGTGGTTTGTCCACCACCAACATTTTTTTTTCGACAATTTTTTTTTATGTGTGGCTTTAAAAATTGCATGCGAAACTTAATTTTCACCATTTATCACAGACATTTGATTTAATTTTAACTATTTTTCTTGAATTTGCATTAAAAAGTAAATACTTTAAAATTTTAAAAATTTAATTTAAAAAATTATTTAAGTCATAGCAACGATAAATTTTGATTGTAGTTCGTACGTTTTATTAAATAAATTTATTCGTAATCAATACGTGTCACTTCGTAAAGGATATTTAGGTTTTATTTTATTATGGCTGAAGAACATACGGATTTTCTCCGCAACCCGATCTTGACAATGGAACGGAAGCCCGTTAAGATGAATAATTTTCTTTCCTTTTGCAACATTTTCCACTGATTCTTCGCTCCTATTGATAGTAGCGTAATTTTAGCTTAATTATTTAATTATTAATAATTTAATTAGCTTAAAACCTTCCTCGAAAAATTAGCTATCCAACGCAGAAAGAATTTTTCAATTCGAACCAGTGGTTTCTGAGATTGGCGCGTTGCGGACGAAGTCGCGGGGAAAAGCTAGTATACATATACATATGTACATACATACATACATACATATGAAGGTAATACAAACTTAACTTTTTTCTATTATCCGTACTTCTCCTTATAGATACTTATTTAGAAAAAAGATAAAGGTTATAAAGGAAATATAAATTATTTTATGTAGGTACGACTTTCCAAAAAAAAAAAATAAGTACCAAACTTTGAATGCTTATTATTCTAATTTTTAAAAGTGGCGTTTAAGCCCTTCTTCTTCTAAAGGCTTCATTAGGTCTGTTTCTTTACTTTTCGGTTAAGGTTTGGGAAAAAGCTCGGGAAAAAGTTCGGGCTCTAGCTTTTTGATGTTGTTTTTTGTAATTTGGTGCCGGAACTTAAAAGTAAAGAAACGCATTTGGGATGTTTCTGGGTAAACTTCAAATTTGAAGACAGATATGTATGTATATGTAGCGAAACAGTTTTCTTTCTGTTTAAAATGAGCCATTTAGAGGAATTTAAAACAAAATTTAAACAATTATTCTTATTAATGGATGATGAGGAAGATAACAATACTTCCATATTTGTTTACTTTTATTAAATTTTAATTTGCAAGCTCTTCACAACAATTCACAAATCACAAACTTCAAATTTTTCGATCAGCTGATTTAATTTTGACAAGCAAGAAAGTGCCCGAGCTAAAATGTTGGGGTAAATTCTTGATGGAGGGGAAAGCATTTTCGTGCCAGAAAAAAGTAAAGAAACGAGTTTTGGGTAGTTTTGGGATCCCGCGGGTTCCCACGGGCGAGTAAAGAAACAGACCTATTTATAATAAATATTACAGTTATACTAACAACTCTCATTTAATAAGTAGGAAAGCTAAACTCCCTGTTCTTTGAAACATTGGATTATCCCGATCGATTTGTGATAAAAGAAGCAACAATAATGGCAGCTGTTCCGGCGATGTAAAGTGAATTTGATCATTTTATTCACTTGAATGCTGCACTAGCTATACAGCAGTTAATATAACATAACTGTGTATTGTGAATCATAAATAAAGGGTGCTCCAAAAAAGTTATTACCTACTAAGAGTTGATAAAAACGTGTTTTTTTTTATTAAAGTTTGGCGGACACTTTTTAAAAGTTATTACCTATACCTACATTTCTGGACTTATGATTTGAATGGCTTTCTCTTCATAGATCAATACTTCGGAATTTCATACTGTAAAAATCCATTATTACGCTAAAAGTTGTTTTGTTTTACGGAATTTTTTATAGGTAAGGTATAGGTAATTTGCCTTTAAAAAAATAAAAAGAACCTTCTACCTTGTCGTATTCAGTTGTCCTTGTTAATTAATTCTTTTTGTCCCTTGATTAATAGGGCGTACCAGCCTACAAGTATTATTCAAATATTATCAATATGCGGTATTGGAAAGTATTATTCCTTTGCGGCTCTTGTTTCTTGTATGACATATCGAAAAAACACACTTTTTCACCAATAGGTAGGTACATAATTTCTATACAAAAAATATGAAAATAAAGAATGCACATTATTTTACATAAAAATCAATATCATAATGAAAAAGATCTTCATGAATACTGATACTGACTGACCTGACGGTAGTAAGTGCAGATGTAAGGACTAACAAGCTTATCTACTAGAAGGCACTCTTTCGCATATTTCGTTCCCACTCAATGTTTTTTCAAAATTATGGATACAAATAGGTACCTATACATGAATCCACCATTAGTTTTAAGTAAATCAGCTGAAATCCCTTTCAAGTTGTAGTTTGGATTTTTTACTAGTAAAGTCAGTAAAGCCCCAATTGGTAACCATAACTATGCGGCAGACGTAACAGCCACCAGCCCAGAGCCCATAGAGCCAGACCATATCACCCGTTTCTCTCGCGTTTGCCAAAGTTTCTTCGTAAAGAGAATATCAACTTCAACGTTTTTGTTACAAAAGAGAAAACATTCAGATGTTTGTTTAAGATCTGTATCAAATTTAAAAATTCAAGTTAATCGCGAGTGCGAGCGACAGTAATTGAAATTGAGTCACACCTATATGCAATACCAACACCAACACAGAATTCAACAAAACCACTTACAATCCTCTCTCTCTCTTTCTACACACAACCACTCACAAATTCCATTTCATGTTTTATTCTCTGGACCCCATGAGCCCAACCGAGAAAACCCTACCATCTACGAAATCCCAATAAGAGTCACAGTGAAATACTAAATAACCTCTCAGATACAGTACAGTATACAGAAACAGATACTCGAAACAGTCTCCGTCTCATACTCTATCGTATATTCCACACTCTTCCAACTCACGCTGAGTTCCGATTCCGTTCCGAAACAGATTCTAATCAAACTAATAGAAAACACACTTGTCGAGCCGATGTATGCGTGAGCGTAGCACGAGTATCTGTGTGATATCAAAAAGATATACCACATGAGCGCTCGCTTAAAATGTAGAGGCTTCGTTAGTTTCTGCTGCTTTTGCAAACATCACATCACTTTCGTGCAGTGTCCAACTCCAAGTATTCAGTCAGTTTTCGATTCGACTTCACATTAAAGTAGAATTTCTCTGCATAGAAAATAAAAATTGTCATCAGCACAGTACCAGTAATATATACAATATACAATTTATTTTATTTTATCTTATTTTTTTTTTTGTTCTATGGTTATTGTTGAAGATTATTTTGTATCTACATGAATTTTATTTACCAACCTACATGGCATACGAAAAAAAACCTTCAAATTGTGTGTTTTCGAGAATAATGATGTTGATGGTTATATAAACGTTTCAAATAAAAAAAAAACTACCTACCTGCATACTTAAAAGTTAAAAAAAAAACAAAAATATTCAATTGAATAAAATATAAGAACAATATCTTTTTATTGTGTGTATCTATCTGCCTGTATAAAAAAAATATCTTACAAAAACATACACACTTTATTGAGAGTATACTTAACGTCGCAGAGTGTATTTTTCGTCGTCTTCGCTCGCATACCTTATTCTTTTTTTTTGTTTAATAAATTATTTTTTTTTTAATTTAAATTGAAAATACGAAACGAAAGGAAAGAAAAGTTTTAGTTCTTATTTTTTTCTGGTCTTCTTTTGGCTCTAATTAAATTTATTCTCAGTGTCAACCACGAACGCATATACTATCTTAAAAGCAAAAAAAGTATATGAATATATCTAGATACATAATGAAGTGAGCTACTGTGTGCATTTGTATAGTGTGTAATGCTATGATGAAGCCTAGTGCCCTACAAATGGTTCTCTTTTCGAAAATAGTTCAACATTGCTAAGTTCGTTCGTCGTTGCCGTTGTATGTTGTATCGGGTGATGAAAAAGTTTATTTTATATTTTTGAGAACAGAAGAAGACACTTGTGAAGAAAAATCCGAGATATACCTAGTACGCATTTTTCCTTCAGCTAGAAACGTCAGTTTGTGTGTATCGAGTAATAAAAAAAAAAAAATATATTCAAACAAAATAATAAAAAAACGAACTCCTTTAACGAATATAATTATTGATTTTTATATGTTTTGCTCTTAAACCAACGAAATTATTTTAAAACAACAAAATCTTCAATACAACGATATTTGTTTCTGTTTTCCAGGTGTATTTTAGAAGAAGTTACTATGTAAAACGTAACGCATATACAGAATATTATCCCAGATAACAAGAAAAAAAATATACAAATTCAAAAAAATAAAATAAAAACAAAGATCGAATCAAATCAAATCAAATCAAATTCAAAACATACAAAATAAATGGATTAATAGTGCAATTTATGTTTAATTTACACACAATATCGCAAAAAGGTGATTACTACTATAATTTTTTTTGTTTCAAATTTCAATCCTAATCTTCTTCTCTCAAAAATATCACACACAAAAGCTTCATTATAAAATTGCCTCGTATTTGATTTATTTTCGTGTTTCATATCACAAAACCGACATTTGCCTTATCAATCATAATGTATCACCTCTCATATCTAATATCTACATGTAATCAAAAAGATCAACATAAATATCTTTCTCCGTGTTGTAACAATTACCTAAATACCTAAAAAAAACCATGCTTCAAATTTTCCTCCGAACTACTCGAACATACCCTATACCTACATATACAACAACCTAGAAACACACAAAAACAAGCGATTTTGTACATAAATATCATGAATAATATTATCAATTCCTTTCAATATTACTAACAACCCAATCATCATCATCATTATTACCATAAAACCACGCAATTTTAAATTTTTTTTAATTTAAGATTTTCCATTGTCCATTAATTGCTATTTACCTATTATATTTCTTATTATTTTTATTGAAAATTGTATTTAAACTTTATTTTTTTAGTGTAGCAATAGTGCAATTAAAATTTTGAGAACATCTATACCTATATAATTTATATTAAACTAGTGTAAGGAAGTGAAGAAGAATTTATCGTTGCATAATAACTGTAATAAAGAGGGCATGCGCATCAATTTCCTGGTATTGACCCATATTTATGTTTGTGAAAAAGACTTCACACGACATACATACATATATGTAGGTACGAATATATTATACCTTCAACCATACATAGCTACACCCTACATTGGGTACAATTCAAATCCACCAACTCTGTGGAAGTTGTCAGGCTTATGTAGCTTGAGTTAAGATACACAATGTAGATGATACCTTAAACATAGTTAAAAGTATTCAGGGCCGGAATTAAGTGCTTTAAGAACCTAGGATTCTTTTGTGTTTTTTTTTTTCTTCCCTTAAATTGGGTTTATTGTATTTTTTTTTTCAAACTGTAAATATCAACACTCTTGAAACTAATTTTGATAAATTTGTTCAGCTTTTAATAAATAAATAGACATGTTCCACAATTTCACGCCAACTATGAATGTAAAATTTATATCCTATCATAATTAATCAATTGGATGTACCACTAGTATGTACATATATATATTTTTTTTACAAGTCTCCTTACTAATTCAAGGTCATTAAAGTTTTTTTTTTTTTAAATACATACATATAATGCTATTAAAAAGAATAATATTTCACCGATCTTAAATTTCTTTTATGTCACTATTGCTGTCATAGAATTTGAGAAAGACTGTGATAATTCTTATGATTTTTTAAAGCTTATAATTTTTGATTTATGAGTTTGCAAAAAAATTTTAAATATAAAATTTGAACTTATGTACATACATATTGTATAAATATGTTATACAAACATGTATATCTTTTGTTTAATTACAATTTGTTGATCATGACATTTTTCGTGTATTTTGACATCAAAATCTGTTAAGTTTAGTTTTTTGTTCAAATTAAAGTGTAATTTTATTTAGCTTGACAACATTTTGAATTTCGACATGTCAGAGTACGAAGTTTGATCACAAATATTCTCTATTCAAATTACATAATATCAAAACTATCGATATATTAATATATTATTATTATTGTTGTTATTATACTATTTTTGATGCAAAGTCACCGCCGTTCAAAATTAGTTTTTTTTTTAGTTTTAAGCGATTCTGACACTGATTGTCAGTAATTGACAGTTCATTTGTTTATGACACTTAGAAATCAATATCAATACATAATCAAAACAAGCAACTTAAAAGTCTTACGGCGCAAAAAACAATTTCATGTAGCTCTGTTTTTGACAGCCCATTTAGATGGTACAAATAGTAAAAAAGTACATTCTTTTATTTTTGAGCTTTTTAAAATAAAGTTTTAGCACTCAAATTTATACGTACATTTGTGAACTGAATATTCCCGTTTCCATTTCACCTTTAGTGTCAAATGATCTTAATCACATCAATCTTGCATACTGGTGTTTCCAACTTCAAAGCAAAATAAAAAATCTCAAAACATTGTTCTCGAATTCTTATGACCTAAACTGTTATAAAAATTCAACAACGACGTAAAGTCTTTCAAGAATTCTCTGAATGTGTGTAGTAAACTAAATTATAGTACAATGACACATCTCCCACATGAAACTTTTATCAAAACACTAAAAACACTTTCTATCAAAGCGGTAAGTCATCAAAAAAAAAAAAAAAAATAGGTGTTGAATTGCAAATAAAACGATATTGTTGGTTCAAGTTAAAAAAATGAAAAAAAAAAACGAAAAGTTCTTACAGATACATGTTGTGGTAGTTTTTTGCATTATGACTAAACAGAAGTAAAACATGTTTTAAACTTCAAAGAAAATTATAAAAAAAAAACTTGCATACCACAGAAATTCTATAATTTGATCGTTCTTAACCTTTTTTTCAAGGTAATAGTTTAGATATGATAACTTTAACGACACCATTGATAAGGTTATTCTGCTTGAGTATAATGGACTTCTTCTTTCTCGGAGATATTCTTTCTGAGCTTCTTGGAAAAAACTCTATAAAAACTATAGTAACATATTTATTTATCAAATGATAGATGTTATTAACCTTGAAAGGGCCTACAGCAATGAACAATCCGGCACTGGACTAACTATCTAAATAGCCGGACGAGAAAATCTCGCTAAGTACTTCTACAGGGGAAAGTTTTTTTTTTTACCACCGTTAATGCAGTAGCTTTTTTTCCCAGAGATAGAGATATGCGGGACAAAGCACACATGGTTATATTTATTTGTTCCCTCCCATTCCCATCGTAGTGTCGTCGGTCATTTATGTTTTTCCATGAGACAGAAAGGCAAAAGTTTTAATATTGGGGCTTCAAAGTATCAAAATGGTTTCCAATTTTAAATGAACTTTAACTTTTTTGTTCATGCGAAATGGCGCGCGAGACGAATTCATTAGTTTCTAGTTTCATATACTCGTAATCGTAACTCTACAATTTGTAGAATGTCATTTTGAGCTTTGTTACTACAATGTGTTAAATTGTGTGAGTGTTGCAGCAAAAAAAAAAGCCTCCACAAAACATAAGCCGAAAGACAAACCAAAAGCAAGTCGCGCCTCAATGTCAAATTGTTGTCATATTTTTTTTTTTTGTAACAACCGTCTCGTTGGTACAAAAATAAGCTGTCGATGGCATAATTCGTACCGCACACACCAGCTGTTATGGCAGATACTGTATCTGAATGGTTTATGGTGTGACGGTCGGTGGCGGTGCATTATTATTAATTTACCCTACAACACCTGAGAAATCAGTGCTTGCGCCAGCTATGCTATGCGGTGTCAAGGATAATAATAATTATTTTCTCATTAAGCATTCCACCACTATTTATGTACCAATGGAGGTGTATATTGTATAAGTTTAAGTACATTCTGCGTCCAACTTTAAATCAAAAGCAAATCTAAAAACTATAAACAGAAACAGAGAAAGCCAGACAATGGTTATGGCAAGGCACAGCGTTTCATGCGCATTAAAGAGAATTATTTATATTGAAAATAGGAAAACCCATATAAAAATGGATGTTGTTTTGTTCATTAGCTTAAGAATTTTCTGTAACCATGGCATTGATAGACATCCAAATCTCATATCGAGAACGAGATCAGAAAGCCATTAGTACTGGTTTGATTTTAATGATTATCATTCTTTAAATACCTTCTACCTACAATTATAATGAGTATATGTAGTTACATACATATGTACATATGTATATTATGGAAAGGTATTGTGTAATTTCTAATGAGCCCTATATTCGAAGTCTTTGTCACTTTTTTTTTGGATTAAATGATGCCCTAGTTTGGTTTTGATAAGGATAACTTAAATAAGTGTCAATATATTGATGAATTAATAGCATGGTTTAGGTAGACTTTGAGGCTTAAAGAAGAACATTAATTTAATGTGTACACTATCTGTTATTGATTTGTGCTTGCTTTTCTTCCTAGTTGTGGATCATTGAATGATTTTAAAAATTCAATTGAATAGTGACATTATTGATTGACAAGTTTCATGGGTTTTGAGTAGGTTATTGTGAGTGTATTTGAAGTTTTTTGTTGTCTTTTTTGTTGGATGTATAATAAATAAAAATAATATAATATAATAAAAATACACAAAAATGCATCGATAATAACTACTGTACAATAAAACTTACTCAATAAACTAATTGGATATGATTGGCAATGGGTGTTTTGTAAAGTCATTTACAACATATGTAGATTAGTAATGTTTTTGAAGATTTAGACATACATAGATTGTCTTATTGAATTATGTACGCATTTGCGAACGCTATACGGGCTTAAAGACGCAACGATTGGCAATAACTTTTACTTGTACGCTGCGCTGGCATTTTTAATTGAATTTGTATCCGAGCTTACTTAGAAAGTCATTAATTCCTAATGTAGCTATATCTCACTCATCAAAGACATAATTAATAGTCTTCTGAATAGTTTATAAAATACTTGGTGAGAAAAGGTTCTATAAATGTCCTAAGGGTCCTAATAAAGCTAGTATGTACATATGTACATACCTGTAGTTAATATTCAAATCGGTTTTAAGTGGTTCTAAGCTTTTGTTATGTGAAATAGGTACAGAGATTTCAAAACACCCTAAAAGCGAAAATCATTTTATTTTTCATTACAAAATTGGTATCAGACGAAGTTTTTCTAAAAGTGCATGTTATATAAGTACACACTTATACATACATACATATTATATAGTATGTATATACATATAATAAAAATATATATAAAATTTAAAATAATATTTAGCACTTTGAATAAAAATGATTATTCGTATATAATAACCAAATTTCGAATATTTAACAAAGGACTAAATTTGTTGAACTTCAATTTAAAACATTAAATCAAAAATACATATACCTATAAATAATTCTCACAATGAAAAATTATTAAAAAAGTACCGTACATTATAAAGAGGTTTAATTTACAACTTTTCAAAAACTCTAAATGTGGCCAAATCTAAGGTTGAGGTTGAGCTACAAATTGGAAGATGCTTTTTTCATAAATTCCAAATTCGAGAGTTAAGAATTACCTACAATATAGACTTCAGTTTTTTCTTCAATATTTGTGACAATTATCATATTTATTTTTATAATATATTTAAATTTGTTTAATAAGTTAAATTTTAAATTTAAATTGTTGGTTAAAAAATAAATCTTAAATAAGGATTTTGAAATAAGAAAAAAACAAAAGATCCAGTTACAACAAAGAGTGATTATAAGGACAAGCTATTTAAAAGAAATTATTTCGTTGTTTGGTGTAAAAATGAAGCACTACGTAAATATATATATACATACGTATGTACATATGTATATATGTATGTATGTATGTATTTAAAAGAACAAACAAACAAATTTACTTCATTTTTGAAAATCGTTGTATAAACTTGTGAAAGAGATATTTTTTGAATTAAAGGAATCAGTTAACAGCTTATTTCAAACTTTAAACCCATTAATGTGTGGCTTTTTGACAAAAATTGCATACTATGTATGTATGTACGGATAAAATCGTTGCTCATTCATTCTTTCTATTCGTAAAGAGAAAAATCCAGAACTTTATGTCGTCCTTATTTTCGCTACTTTTCGATTTACCTACTTTCCCAAAATATACATACATAGGTATTTGCTCAAAATTTATTATATTATATTCTCTTAAAAATGATTTTACGCTATTTCACATTGGTTTGCTAAATCCACAAATTAAGTGTGTACAACTCTAGCGATAAAATAAAATACGTAATAATATAAGCAAATGCTACTTTCTTACTCTTTCCTCAGCTATTGTAAGTAAGTGTGTCAAACTGCCCATGTGGACATTCGTACACTTATATACATAACTTATACATTGGTATTCATCAACTCAATCAGATTTCGGCAGAAATGCATCCGACAAATTCAATTAAAATTTTCATTATCGCATGTATGCTTTGACTCATTCATTTGCCAATATAAAATTTGAAAAAAAAAACAACCTTAATATGTGACAATTGTTTTCACAATTATTCTAAACTCAGAACTATTAAAAAATTTATCAAAAATGTAGATAGCTGCTGCTCTAAAAGTGTCTAAAAATAACATGTTCCTTAACAAAACTCTCCTAAAACTTCAGAGAAGCAAACGTTCACGTCATAACCGTTAACTCTCACATTGAGGCAACATTTAAATGCGAGTGCCACTTCACTTCAATATTTCTACTTTTTTTTTGTTTCTGTGTTTGTTAGTTTTAAATTAAAAATCCGAAAAATGAACACTTCAAACTGAGGTTGTATTAAATACCTACCACCTAACTTACCTATACAAACATTTTAACTTAACTTTCGTCAATATGTACCTACTCGTACTCGTACCCGTACCCGTGCTCCTTCTCATACGTTTGCTTTTTTGTATTTACTTAGGTTCACTTTTTATAAGCGCTTATCGCTGTAATGAAATCTTTTGATAAGAAACCTAAGTATTTGGAACGAAATTGATAAGGGTAGGTACTAGGTACCTACCTACATAACTGAAACTAGGTATATACGAGTAGTTACTGAAATAGACAGAGGACAGAAAAAAGCTCATAATGGCTTCGATGGAAATATTAAAGTTTATATAACAATTCGTTGTAATTTTTTTTCTACCAGAGTAATTATAAGAACCCGCGTTTGTAGAGCATGTTTTTTTTGTTCTTTTTTAAGAGATCTTTAATTGCAAACTCACGAGGAAAACAACAACAAAAACAAAATTCTCTGAATAGAATTGACAAACAAAACAACAACAAAAGAGAACAGATGAAAAGAGTAGAGAAGAGAAGAAAGTAAGGCGTGTAATAGTTGGCATAATGTCATGGCATGACATCTTCTACGTCTAGGTACATTGTACGTCACGTGTGAAGTGAGATATTGATTGTCTTCTTTTACGAATTCCTTTCCTTCGTCTTGTCTCTTGTCTCTTGTAACTTGTAGATTACTTCATTCTCCAAATTCTCTTTTTGTCTTCCTTGTGTCTTATACGTTATGCCCAAACCCCAAAGCTCTTAAGTATGTAGATAGTGATGGTGGTATTATTAGTACTGTAGTAGTAGAAAAGCGCCTCTTTCAACCGCCTTAACCTAAAAACATACCAAGCAAATCCAAGATTTCAACGTAATAAGAGTAGAGACAGCGACAGCGAGTGTGTGTGAGAGGGAGAGATAGAGAGGGAGAAGGGAAGAAATTATGTTGAATTTGTGTTAAGTCAGCTCAGCATAGAAAAACGCCTCTTGCTCCCCAAATGTGTAGTTTGTGGATGGATATTCCTCGATTCCTCCCCCAGCTCCAACATAATAAACGATTCCCACAAACCGAACACAACATGAATCTTTTTCTTTTGAGCAGTGTGTGCTTTGATGTATGTAATATACATATGTATCTGTATGTATGTATGTACTTCATATCATCTCGAGTGCATGCACAGTTGTTATTGTTGTTGTTGTGTGTGTGTGTGTTTTTTTTTTTAATTTTTTTGTAGCATGAATGTGATATTCGTTATGCTAACAAACATTCCGGACATTTAATTTCTTGATATCAGAAGAGTCTATTTTTAGAATTTAGGTGGTGAGTGAAGAGCGAGTGTGCTCTTGAGTACGAATTCACTTGTGTAGTTTTGATTGATAAGTAGGCACCGATTTAGTTTGGAGGCACCGTCTCAACTTATTCTAATTTGCACGCTGAATCCGGGGTGACGTAGGTGGTTGTTCTTGATTTCATTACAATCGTATAATAACTAAGAAACTGTGTTTATTCTACACACGAATAATGTAGTGACATTATGTATCTATGTTATTGTTTTCAGAACTTATGAATAGTAACATTAAATGACAGCTGTTAAAAAGTGTTGCCAGTTAAAAATTTGAAAATCTTTAATATATAAATATAATAATCTTTCAAAAAACAGACAGATACACATTTTTAGTTTTACATTCTTCTCTAGTCATGAAAACAATATTATTTTTAGTATAAAAACGACGATATAAATTGGGTTATTCGACAAAGATACATTTCGTTTAAATCAAAATAAAGATACCGTATACAGATTGGTCCTTAGTCAGTATTTATTTTTATTCTTTTATTTGAGTATCACTTAAAACAATAGAATAGAATAACCTGCAACATAGCAGCTTAAAACAAAACTAAACTCAATCCAATGGACTGTCACTTGAAATTTGGTTGGTCTGTTTGTTTTTCTTTCTGTCAACCCAGATGTCGCTGTCAATTGATTTAAATCTAGATAAGTTCGTTGCTTAACGAGTAGGTAGGTACTACATAATTACTGCATAACACTTGGTGCTTATTGAAGTTTGGCTTCATTTAAATTTTTGACTGTTGAATAAATAAATAAAAATGAGCCCAATTAAAAAAAAAAAACAGAACTATGAGCTTCCATCAGATCTAACTGGAGAGAAGTCAAATTGGCAACACTGCTACTATGTACTCAATTTCATACACTCTTTCGCACTTACTTAAGCACATAGTAGGTAACACAATCATAATTCACACATATGCATACATATTTTTAAATTGTAATATATATTTTAACATCAGTCATATTGAAACGATATGTCAGTTTTTCACTGACACATTTGACACTAACAGGTGCTCCTTTCTTTAGCTGAGGTGTGTGTATTGCCGTTTAATAATTTAATTTAGGTAAAGGAATACAGCCTTGAACTTCTGTAAGTGCCTCAAACTGTATGTTATTTGTTGAATAATTAATAAGTTTTTAGGATTATTTAATTTACTATACAGAAAAACAACGACCTAGAGCAAGATTATGAGTTTTAAAGTTTAACTCTTGTTTAATTGCCAAAACTTGTGGATCATTTACATTTGAAGAAAAACTTGCCTACCTGAATTACTTATACTGATTATGAAAACTTGAAAATAATAGCGTTCTTTTTGCTTTGTAGCGAAATCTCTTTAAATACCTATGTATATTTTTAGTTTTCCAAAATTATAATATGTACATATGTACACATGTATTGAAAATTGACATCAATCGACCCAATTCTTGTCCGAATTTCTAAGCTTTTTGCTGACAACTGCAAACTTTCACCTCCCAACTTATAAATTATGTCAAAACGTTTATAAGCCCCAAAAAGAATCTATAAGGGTTATCTCCGATTTGTAAACAGAAAAAAAAATGAATACATCTGTGCTTAAACAAATAAAACGGGATGTACAATGTTCATACCAACATTCAAAAACCAAAAACAAAAAAAAAATAATGAAAAACATGACAGCTAGTACCTACAATTCGTATAAGAAGACAAAAGAAGAAAAGGAAAAAAAAAACACACTTCTTCATTTTGGCAATGTGACTTCAATGTCTCTCCAATCTATTTGCTTGTTTGCAGATGCACGTACCTGGCAGTAGAGGAGCGCACAGATGCATTTAAATAGATTCAAGGACAAGTAGTTATTGCACATCACTAGAAAGAAGGTGCAGTGGAGAAAGAGGTCGGCTTGGATATTAGTATAACTAGCTATCTAGCTAGCTAATATGAAAGACACGTTTTTTTCTGTGTATGTCAGGGAAAGAAGAGTCATCTTCGTCGATGATTCTTGGCACGAGTGCTAGGTGAAAATTAAAAGAAAACAACAACAAAGAAGAACCTTAGAGTATATTATTTCTTTTCAATTTTTTGTGTTCGTATTTATTTTATAATATTTTTTTTTTATTTTTCATCATAATAATAATATCTTTGCTTTGGGCTCTTGTGCGCCAAGTCAAGCCAACTATTATATGGGCCTATTATGGTGAACCTATGCAATCCTTTTATGGCTTAGTCTTACGTAAACTTAAGAATGAGAGAGAGGGATAGGGAGTGCACCCCAATAAATTAAGCTGTCTATATAAAGTACCTACTCGTATCATCTGCAAGATTTTTTATTGATCCACTGAATTTCTTTCGTCTCAGTTTTTCCATTTTAAACAAAATAAAATGTGTCATCATTCTTACGTTTTCATTTTCTTGATGATTCTCAAAAATATAAGTTTATTTTTGTGTGTCTCCGAGTATGAATTTTTGACACTTTTCTTGTTCTTAAAATAGAATTTTTGTGTACCTATAAGTAACTTATCCACTCATGAGTTTTTCACAGGTGTCAAAATAGACATTCCCATGCAAATTGTCATAAAATTATTTTTGTTTTATAGCAGTTCAAGGCTGTTTTAATACTGGGCTGCTGGCTCCATTTGAATTAGGGGAGATAAAAAATCCCATATCGTAGATCTTAGGATTTTTTTTTGGGGATTTTGGGTCATTTTTAAAATTAAATTAATCTGTGTAATTTTATCAAAAACAAAAAAAAATATTACACAATTGTATTTTTGTGCAGATATTTTAAGCAACGAATTAGGAAACTTTAAATTAAATTTTATTCAAAATGTTTTCGGGGGTGTTGGAAGCATTTTTTATATTTTTTGACAAGACGACTTCAATATGCCAACCATGAGAATGCCTTACATAATAATATTTTTACTAGCATAAACTGAAGACTAACGTCAGAAATGTAGGAAAGTCTGTAAAAAAAATCAATAAAATACAAAGTACGTATACGCCCAAGTGCACCCCAGGGTTATTTTGAATTACACCAAGTATAGATATCTTCCAGGAAAAATTCTTGAATATTTTTATACGTACTATGTACATATATATGAAAAATTAAATTTACATAATTGTAACTTAAAAGTTTAGTTTGTATAAATATTCAAAAAAGATCACTCACAGTAAAAAAAATTCTACTAAATTCTACAAAATAGATTAAAATTTACCATATAAAAGTTTTGTACATAAAAGAGGCATTTAAAAACATTTTACTTTATCTTACTATTTTTTTATAATTTTTTATGTTAGATATGTATACGTAATAAACTAAAATGGAAAGTCATCTTATGTAATAACTTCATTTAATCCATTACATTTTTAGCCTTTAAATCAAATTAAAAATTTATTTTATTTTATTTTATTTTATTTCTATAGTTTTATTAATTTTATTTAATTAACCACCTAATTACATTATTTATAGAACATAAAATCTATTTACGCAAATATTTTACCAAATTCATGTAATCATATATTTTTCTTTTTTTCATATCGTTCTCGCACATTAATCGCACCACCACCACCACCACCACCACTACCACAAATAAGGACTAAAAATTAAAAATATATATTTATATATATATAAACAAACATCATATATAACGAGTGTTGCATTGCTTATTTGCGACGAAATCACAAAGATACAAAACAGTACTTCCCGATTATAAAATAATCAAATTTTAAATTTAAAAAAATATAAGAAAAAAGCTTAATTTGTAATAATTAAAAAAAAAAACAAAACAAAACAAAACAACCAAAAAATCTATTCTCTACTATTGTTGTTCTACTCTTCAAAGCCAGATTAGAAATTATATAAATACTTTTTTGACACAAAAAAAAGTATAAAAATGTTCGAAGAAAATATGGCTGACGATGCAGTTATGGCGAAGGCATGCCCAAGCCCCGAAATCGGCGATTCTAGAAAAAGACCACTTGATTCCGATCCGGAAAATGAACAAACCAAACGCTCACATTTTAGTTCTGGTAAGTCCCATCATTATTATTATTGTGATCGTTTGATTTCGATTTATTTTATATTTATTTTATATCACACACACATGCGCCATTAGAAATATACAATTTTTGGGTTGAAAAATCAATATTAAAAAATAATTGTTTATTTTTTTCGCAAATCAATTAAATATTAATATTAAAAAAAAAAAAAAAAAAACATTCATAACTAAATTTAAAAAATAAAATATACATGCAAGAAAAAAAAAAAACAGAAAACATTCATCTATTTCATTAAAAAATGGGAATGTTTTTTAGAGAGTCAACAATATTCATAACCATTCTATGATTTTTTTTTCTTCAAAGTGGATTAATGTAATGGATGCCAAAATATTTGTTAGTTTTTGAGTTTTTTTTTTGTTTTTGTTATTTTGAAGAGAAAATGAAAAAACTTTACCATTCTTATCTTGAATTCTGTGTCGATAATCACTGCAACATTCTTATGATTTCTTTTTCGTGTAAAGCAATTTTAAAATACATGTGTGTACATACAAAGTTCTATCTACCAATTAAAAACAATCTAAGACCATACATAACCATTGTGCAGGTAATCAGTTCCTTCAATAAAAAATCAAAACATTACTTCTTGACGCTTCTAACACATTTATTCCAACAAAAAATATTGTGCTTCCATGAGTTCTTCAACAATTCTTTTGTTACAAGAAATACATGTTAAATCTTTATAACAGCTTACATGGGAAAATCATTAATGGTTCATAAAAAATTTGATTTTGTAACACAAATTCTATTCTGTGGTATAAATAGCCTTTAGCGATAAGAACAATCATCAAACTTCATAACTCTAGGAATTCAAAAGTAATTAAAATAAAATGAATATACATATGTGTTTAGATATTAATAATTTAAAAAACAAAAATGCATACGATATGCGGAAGCAGATTGTTAATACATTTTACAGCTGTATTCATCAGCTTTTGTGAAGGTTGCATTTTTTGTCTTGTCTATCTCAAAAAAAAAAAAAAAATCACTTCCTATTGTGCTAGGCCAAATGCTCCAAAGAGTTAAGAGCTTAGCGTATGGATTTTAATCATTGAATAATATGATATGCCTAATCCTAATCAGCCTCAGAAGTCCAATACCTTTCCCATTTGTGCACTACCGATCGGCCTTTAGAGAGTTTCTTCTATCTCCTGAAACTTATTTATGTATTTAGTTTAACCTTCGAGCTGAATTCAAGATCTTTCTGTTGGAAACGTGAAATCTTTTTGTAAGATTCGGGATTGTGTGCAAATCAAGTGAGAGAGCATGAGCTATTGCCTTAAGGATAAACGTTTTAGTAAGGAGGTTTCCCGTGGCATATTGACAAACAAAAACTTGCCCAAGCCATTTTTACAATTAAGATGAAAACGTTTGACAGTTTGTGTTATCGTTCAAATTAACTGATACCGGTTTTTCAGTAGCAGAATTTTACTTGCTATGTATTAAGAAAACGGTCTTTCTCGATTTGACATTTCAAACATTCCAAAACTAGCGGCAAAGTTGTAGGAAACATTTCAAAAGAATGATTCTCTTCATTTGTCGTTAATCTATCAGAAAAAGTGGAACTTCATTCGTGTAATTTGAGAGATTAAATTGTTATTTTCAAAATAGTGTATGTATTAAAGTTCGTTGATTCATAATGAACACCTCACTGTGATTAAATTTTGTGCTCTTAATTTGGTTTGTGTATTTCAGTTCTTTTTTTTGCAACAAAAACATATTGAAAGCTATTATAATCAACTAAACACATTTGTTTCCTCATAAGCTTATCAATTCATTTCGAGCCAACCAAATAGGTTAATGTGATCATAAAACATAATAGTCGTATACCAATATAGAAAATTACCGTAAAAATCGACAAAATAAAATAAAAATGAAAATAAAGACTAACGCTAAAAAATATGAGGTAAACGTGTGGCACGACATTTAAAATGGTTCAAAAGGGTTAAATGTGACGTTGGACTAAAAACGAGTATGTAGGAATGTGTAACAAAGAAAAACCTGAAATATAAAAAAAAAACTGGAAACAGTGAGAAATTAACAGGAGGCAAAAGTAAGAAAATAAAGCTTTTTTAATTGGTTCTTATGCAGTGGTATAATCATGCAACTCACGCTAGTAGTTTAAGAATATTTGTTAGAGAAGTTAAGTCTTTAATTTTTGATATTTATTAGGTTTTGATTAATCAGAGTTACCAGATGACCAAACCGAATGGTATTCAGAATTTTTCTGTTCACAATTGATATAAGACGGAATGTATGCCTTCATTTTAAAACTGAATCTGAAGAACCGTAAATGAACAGTTTTCCAAATTTGGCTTCCAAAATATTTAATATTTTGCAGAATTCTGTTTTCCAAGCTTTGTTTTGTAAAGCTAAGCAAATGAGTTGAACAAATTAAAAAAAGCTAAATTTTGAATGCAAAACTTTTGTATTTATAGATAGTCAGAATTTTGAAAAACAAAATTATAAAACTTAAGTTTCTTACTACTCGAGTAGTTAAACTACATTATGCGAAAATATACTTTAAAATAGTTATATTTTTAAATATAATTTTAGAAGGACTTAAATATTAGTTTACTTTTTTTCAGTTTTTTTAATTCATGTATTTCAGTGTCTGTTGGCTATTACATAAATAAAAACTATTTTTAAATCTCAGAATTCTGAAATTCTTTCGAGGAATATCCCGCATTGGCAACTCTCGATGAAATTATTTGACCATCATTTTAAAATTAGAAAGAATCTAAAAGCTGTACCATTCAAACCATCACCATCTATGTATCTCGACTTTCACTTTCCAAAAGTGCTAATGCGTGAATCGTGTTCTTTCAATCAGTTTCGCTTTTAAATTTCAGCACCAAACAAAAGAAACACGAACAGTATTATCTATACCATGTTATAAAACATTTATAGGAAATAAAATATTATATCTAGCCATACGATTATATGGAAGCATTCATAGATATACACATGCACATGTTTATTATTCGCGTGGACTAATTTCGAGTGTGATATATTAGATTGCATAAGCTTGCAGCATCACAATTGGTGCATCCGCTAATGTAAAACAATCTGTGACAATTTGTATCTTATACTCGTAGGATGGCAAAATAATGTACAATTTAAAGTTTAATTTTTAACGAAACAAGTTAGGCTATTAATAAGAAATTATAAATTGTGAAAATAATTTGCAGTGAATTTTTTTTTTTTTTTTTTTGGATTCAGATCAACAAATAACAAAATCTATCTTTTAACCTATTCACTTTAAGTGTTATTTAAATTCATTTTCTTGTTAAAATTTTTTTAGACTGTTAATTTGCATATTTAAACTTGTCTTGTGTCCTTGAGTCTTAACCAGTTGACATAATAAAATATTAATGCAGTTTTTGTTTCGTATTGTATTTATCTTAAAGTGATGAAGTGAAATAAACCACAACATCATTTTGTTGTTCATCTGAATATAAAGTAATTTTATAACAGACTATTAATATTATACATATGTACATATGTATCTACGTACATAGAACACACAATATTTGATTTAAATTTAACCTTTATTAGGAATGTGCAACTAATTGCATGTTTAGTTTTTATTTTGTTTCTCAAAAGTGGCTTCTTCTTTACTGGTTTTTCAGTTTTTGCGATGAAAACAAGTTTTTATTTAAACTGTTTAATAGAATTATTTAAATGAATCACGAGAAGGTTAGGAAGGTGCCTTAACTGTAGTTTTTTTTTTTATATTTTCAATCGTAAGATAATTGGAATTTAAGATACCTAAATCTTAGTTACTTTTTCTTACCTAAATAACTGAATTCAATTCTTAACATGATAAAAAATCATTGTCAGTCAGTGATCAGTGATTATTATCATTAAAATTATGAACCGATATCGTAATATTCAAATTGTTCTTAAAAATAAATATAAAATTATCTGTTCGATAAATATTTGTACATATACATATATACATATATGTATATGATATATGCATTACCATAATTTTTGAGACTTTTATTAAACGAAAAGCCTTGAAAAAATACCCTTTCTCTTGTATTAAATTAACAATTAATAATGTCAGAAGTTTTGGCATTTTGATTTCTATGAAAAGTAGTTTGTCACATAAAATGCCAATTGTTTCTTTTGCATTGTTATAGTGTTGTGCATTAATTTGTATTTGAATAGTTCCACCTTCATATTATATGCCATGTTTTTGGCTGAAAATTTAACCATTTAAACAGTCAATTGAGATTTGTCAGTGATTTCAACATTAATTCCAACATAAACTGAACCAAATTCTATAAAATTTGAATTTATTGCCATTTAAAGTCATTCAAATGCCTCCCAAAATTTGCCCATTCCCATGAAAGGGACCCTCACTGCCACTATAGAATGCCATATCCCGTATGAGCTCATTAAAAAAAAAAAAAAAAAAAAAAACATTCCATGACACGAAGTAGAATCAAATCTAGGAAGACCCTATCTTTATTAGTATGGTATCATCTGTTTTTTGTTTTGCTGTATCTAAAAACGAGCATTTTTACTTCGCATGAAGTTAGATACATTTTTTTCTACAGAAATACCCATACCTACTATATACTTTATATGTATGTAATTTTACCCGAATACCTTCAAATCGAAATCCAAGGGCATCTGCGTTACAACAAAACACGAATAAAGGCTTTCCTCACGTAAAAAAAAAGAATTCAAGAAGAAACTTTATCCCATTCCATAGAAGAATTTTATGTTAAGTTGGAAACTTGATTCATGTTTTTTTTTTTTTCAGTTTATTTTATAATACAGAAAAAAATATTGATCATCACCGAAAGTAACTATAAAAGTGCGACTAAAGTATAAAGTAGAACCTAACAATTGACAATAGTGGAGAAACAAATTGAAACCCGTTTGTTTGTGTATTTGTGGGGAAAATTAGCGCAGTCGGTGCATATGCTTTTTGTGAAAATATCTGTCAGATACTTATAATACAAACGACAAGAAATGTGTTTGTATACAGTATACACCGTCGCCACCGATACCACCAACGCCGCCGCCGCCACCATTGCCGCCGCCACTACCGCCCGCCGCCGCTAGAAGGTCTATTCAATTTCGTGTTTGTTCATCAAAAGCAAACACGAGTCCAAGGTGAACTGGTAGCTACATTCATATTATACATTGCGATACAACACTCTATCTAATAATACGTTAGATGTGTATTGTGGTGGACCTTTTAGTATTATACTAAAGCTATTCCGTCCAGAGTCCAAGTTGTGGTTCGAAGCGCCCTTGTGTAGTGAGTTCTGTTTTAAAAATAACTTCGTTAGCATTTAAAAAAAAAAGAAGAATATAAACAGGAAAATGTTGAAGTGCCTCAAAATCAAGCCAATTCAATCAATTTTATCAAAATCTCCAAAGTTGTTTTTGAGATTGATTCATCAGTAAGAAGTTTTACGACATTCGTATCTTTCAGAAATATAAAAAAAGGTACCGGTGAATTATTCGATATTATCCACGTTCTTCCCCCGTTGAAATCTATCTGTTTTTCTATTTAGAAGCAATATTTCTTGTCTTGTTTTTTAAAATAAAAAAAATTAGCTATTTCAAAAACAAACAAAACAATTTTGGTCTTAAGATGTATCCTTGAGGAACACAAAACACTACTAAGTTATTTCCACATTTCCCATCCATACAAAAGCTTATTTAGTTAACAGAAAAATGAAATCAACTTTTTTTGAACACAATTGAAAATCAAGCTCTCCAGAAATATTTACGTACTTAGTTATATGAGGCTTGAAAAATAGCCTATGCTCGGCTAGATTTGATTTCATACAACTCGTATGTACATTTACACATTTTTAAAAACTTGTCAGTCTATAAAATTAAATAAGGCAAAAATGACTAGAAATTTATCAACGTTAAGGTGTTTTTGTCAAAAATATATTTTGGGTTATTTAAGTCTTCAAATGTCAAAATTCATGTTATACCGGTAATTCGAGTCAATACTGTCATAAATAAAAACTTACAGCCTTATTACGGTTGTCAAAGATCAATTAATTGACAATTAAAATATTTTGTCAAATAATTGACAATTCAAATATTTTGTCAATCAATTGATACATCGGTATTATGAACCCGAGTTGATCATTTTTTGATCCATTGTGAACAAAGATCAAAAATCTATTGTGAATAGTGCCTATTTACTTAAGACAGCTGCAAATTTTAGTATGTTTGGGATGCCTTTTCGTTGGCTTTAACTTGTCGTTGATATGTAAAAATACATTAAAGAAGGCTTCTTTCGAAAGTCTAAAGTTTTGAATGAATCTTCAATTTCATTTTCACCGAAAAATAGTTCTAAAGTAGACGTGCTTTTGGCTTTCGCGATCCGTAAAATTTTTTATCAACAAGGAATTTGTGATTGACTGAAAATTTGATAATCAACAAACATTTTGACAACCATAATACCAAGACTGTCAATTTAAATCATTCACAATAGATCTAATTTCTGAAGAGCGTTCACAGTTTAGCAAAAACTTTGATTTTTGACAACGATAATACCGATTCATTAATTTTATTGATAAATATCAAATATCGTATTGATCTTTGATAACCGTATTAAGGGTGTTAGTTACTTTTGAAATTAATCTGGAATTCAAGGCCCTCTGCACTTTGTGTCGCCCCCAACCATCATCCTAGACTACGCCCATGCCTATTCCACATTGAATGTTACGTGTGTATACATCACGACAATTCATCGTCGTTATAGGTTATCTTTGGTGTTGCGGATTGTTTTTTTTTCTTGCTATAGTTGTTGTTGTGTTATTATTATTTTTATTTTTAATGACTTTGTATTGTTGGGCATAATATTTTTGTAATTCAAGTTTGATCAGAAATATGGGTTTCAAACTAGTATTTCCCTTCAAACGACCCTCTCGCCACCACCGCACCGTGTGGTCGTTTGTCCACTAATCTATAAGTCGTAACATAACTTTTGATAGGAACGAGTAGATACTCGTAGATGTGCATAAATGTGATTTTCAATTGAAGGATGATACTTGTTTCACATGACGGCAAAAGATACTCGTAGTTATGAAACGTTTATCAAGGCAGCAACGGCAACCGCTGTCAGTTTTGACGTTTGGTTAGTCAAAAGATAACCAAATTATCATAATGGAGTCTGGACGTTTGTTATTTATTGTTTTTTGCTCGTTTCTTCGCTATAGCATCATCGGCTGTCATGTTTGGTTTGGTGTCGTGTCATGACGCCCCCCATTGCCGCATGCATCTGTATGGCACTTTCCCCTTGGCATTCGATGATGTCATTTGATTAGCGCAGCTGAGCTCATAACGACACGACTAACACCAACCCAAAACGCTTTGCCGCGCTGAGTCGGGCCGCGCCGATTCCAGACGAGCCGAACCAACCGAGAGAGTTTAGCTTTTGTTTTATTTTTGAATACTCAAAACTCAAATTGTGTGCAAGTATTTAGTACATACTCGGCTCGTAGTCGTAGTCATATGAACATAGAGGTATGAGTCGAACTCGGGTTTATACGAATGTAGTGTTGCATCATGTGCACGAAAATTTGTTAGACAGGTTTTCGATTTTTATTTGCGCTGATGGCGCGTATTAGATTTAAAAAAAAGGTTGATGGTTACATAACGGTTTTTTTCTGGGATTGAAATGATGTTTCAAAATTGATTTTCACCCCCAAAAACCCCAGACCTACAATCTACATATAAGGGAACAGCCAACCCTGGTGTAAAGCCAAATTGTCATGCACCAGCACCAGCACCAGGCCCACGAGCACGAGGGGATGTTTGTATTTCTTGCAGGCAGCTTTAATGGTACTCCTTCTCCGACTGCTGATGTTGATGTTGGGGATAGTGCAAGTGGTAGTGCTGCTGCTGCTACTGCTGCCGTTCCGTCTTACTGACCTAGTTAAATTTTGCTTTATTGTGATTTTTATTGTTGTGTCCTGCGCACAGGTTGCCTAGCAATGACGCCGAAAGTATTTTTGTGTTCCCAAGGAGCACTTGACCGAAAGTGCATGGAAACACGGCACCAACAACAACGGCCACACGAACAGAAACATGTGCAACTCTGCCACACAACTATGTAACGAAAATTACAAAAAAAAAAGTAGAAATCCGATTCAAAATGTTCTTAATGCAATTATATGTATCTATGAATGCATATACCCACACATACTCGTAATAGACACAAAAAATCAACCCGATGATGTAGTTACTCGTACATAGTTTGTATGTTGTGTAAATGAGAAAATGGAAATGGAAAATGTGGCCGCCCAGATTCCAAGGATGTTTCAAAGTTACCCGCCACTTTAATCAGCAATTCCAGATGGTTTATGGCTTGGCGATGTGGCTACGGCTACGGCTACGGCTACGACTACGACTATGGCTTTATAAGCCATCGGAAGAAAAAGTTGCTATATGTAGGTACATAGGTATCAGGATTGCCGCAGATATGTCTGCCTCCGAATTCGGAGCAGCTTACGGTGACAACAACAAAAAAGGATTTAAGTCTATCCTAGCAAAGTGTATTTAGTATTCCATTCCCTAGACGAAAGACGAAAATAGACAAATACTGGTAGAAGAAGAATGCAAAGAAGCTGAAAATTAATTTCAAGATCTACCCATGCCCAACTTGCGAAATAAAGCTCTCTCCTTTCCTTTTATGCAGCGAAGGGATGCAGGATGCATCTGAAAAACAAGAAAGTACTTCACTGTCATCTACTTAAATTTTTGAATTATGTAGCAATCCTTCATTCAATGTGACCTGGATTGTATGTATGTACCTAGGTTCCTATTCCTATTTTGGTTTAGAGTTTTTTTTGTATTATTTTTTTTTAGTTGTACATTTTATTTCGCTTAGGATGTGTCTTTTAAAAAATACTGAATTATTTATGTAAGATAAAGTTTTTTTTTAATGTTATTTTGTTTGGCGCTTTTGTAGGAAGAGGGACGGTTGGTATAGGTTTGAGGAAAAAGTGTTATATTGACTCTACCCTAATCATAAATAATTTGACATTTGAGTGCATGAATAATGAATGATATAAAAAGGGAAGCCTTATGAAAATACATACTTATACATATTTATGTGCTGCATACAAAATATTGTAAAGGAATTCTCTGCAGCAGTTGCTTTCATTGAAATGAAAAGTTTTTAGTTAGTTTTGAAACATTTGACGAGTTTTTTTTTTCCTTGAAAAAAGAAAACAGATTGAAACAAGCATTTGAAATTAATTTCGTAGAGAGAAATCAGTTTTTTACAGTTTAGAGGTATGTTTTTAGAATTTTGTTGTCAACTTTAACCTCTAAAACGCTTCACAAGTTTCAAAGGCAAGATTCTTGAAGTCAATTGATCACAAATGGATTCGGCGTATTTAATAAAGAATTTATCTTCTTCAAAAGCATACAAAAAAAATCGTAGGCCTCATGCATAAACAATTACTATGCATATATAATATACAATGTACATACATACATACATATGTGCATTTGGTATTTTTCTCAGTCTTTGAAAGTTCTAGTATGGCTTTAAGCACGAAGAATAGTTTGTATTGTTTTGGATTTTAACTAGACTTGCCTGTTTTATAATGGCCTTGAACTTTGCAGACAATAATTTATATCATGTGAAACTTTATGCAGACTTTAGCGTGCTTGTTAAAATGATTTGGCGATTTTAAAATATGTTTTCCTTTAAATGTTCCTTTGCATCAACTTAATCCGTAAAAGTATCTAGTTAAACTTTTTTTTTCTTAATCAGCAATATGATGGTTTAAGTTTGAATTGGTTTATATTTGCTGTTTGCGAATATAAAATAATCTTGTTACGTCCAAAAAAGTTAATTTATAAATAATAAATAAACTACGCATTTTGAATAAACTTCATAAACAATTCTGCAGGAATTACTAGACTCCCAGAACAGGTTGGACTTGTCGTCTTCGCATGAACATATTTTTCTGTAAAGAATAATTAAAGTAAAAACCCAAAAGTTTAGTTTTAAAATTAAACTTCTGACTTAAAGTTAATTAAAGCGGTTAGTTTAACTTAAACCCAAATATATACACTTTAATTTAAGTCACAAATAAATTTAAGTGAAAACAAAAAATTTATGATTTTTCATCTTGCACATGTCGACAATGATGTAATCAATACAGCCCACGTAATCAATAATGCAATGATCAATAAGAAATTCAATTTTAATGATGATTTAATATCATCAATTGAATATAGTGCTGTTGATGTCATATTTCTATAACTCGTTTAGCGAGATATACATATGTATGTATGTACATAGGTAGATGTCTTACAATTAAATGTAAAACTGCTTATGCTTTCATGTTTATACCGGGGTTTTTCCAAAAAAAAGGATTTATATATTTGTTCATTGTCGAAACTATTATTTTTCGTGATGTTCACTTGGGCGTATACGTAACAAAAAAAAAAAAAAAAAAACAAAATGTATAGTAAATTATGTGTTCTCTGTTTTTAAATTCTAGCAATTTTCACAAGATACAATTAAAAAAGTGATTTCTAATTAAGTTGTTATCAATCATTACCGATTTAGAAAAAAATGCAGCCAAGAGAAAAAGAACTTAAGTTCTTAACAGTCAAAAAAAAGAACATCTGATATTTCTTAAATTAATACCAACTTTAAATGCTAAGTTATAAAGTTTTGGGTCTAAACGTACATAGCTGCTCATGTTTTTGAACAAAAATGTCTACCAAAATCACTCAAGGTTGGTTGTTTTTTTCATATGCATAATAAATTCAAACGATTTTTATCCTAAAATCAGTCATAAATAATTGTCTAATTTTTATATTGTTATAGCCTAAACTTAAGCTTAAACTAATAATTCATGAGCTTTTTAAGCTCGAAAAAATAAATCACTTTGGCCTTTTTCATCTATGTAACAAAAACTATAAAATTGATTGAAAATATTAAATAAAACAGACATTAAGAAGAAATTATGATTTTATAATGCAAATCAGGCAAACAAACAAAAAATGCATCACAATTTCAAAATCATAAATTTACTGCAACAATGAACACGAACACGAACACGAACACACAACATACTTTACCCTTTTCATTGTTAGGTATACCTAAAAAATGAAACTCTTCATATTAATGTCAATGTCGCTGTTTAGCTAATTTTAATTTCAAAATGTGATGTCGTAGTTTAAAAAAATCATCATTAAATCGAAAGACCTATAATTAATTGCTTTATTCTTGCACAACAGTTTTTTTTTTTCTTCTTTGGTTGTTGTTCGAGATTGCATCGCAACATGTTGTGTGTAGTTTTGGTTCGAAGTTCGAGAAGTAAAAGCAAATTATAGTTAAGGCAGCGTGGTTGCGATATTTTTTGTATTTTTTCTATCACATCGAAATAAAATGAGCAATAAAATACTAGAAAATCTAAATTTAATTTCAGTTTGAAAGTACTATAAAATGATGCAGCTTTGAATGATTTTCCGTTCGTTAGTATTTCTTTAGTCCAAGGTTTTTCACATTAACACTATATTAGGTCTGTTCAAAAATGTGTTACAAAATTTCCATAATGTCTCCTCAGATACTATAACTTGTACAAGGGTTTTTTATTCAATCCTTGAAAGCACTTCTGCTATACAATTTTTCATATATATTTAAGTTTGAACCAGCAACGCTTAAGTCGCTCGAAAAACTCAAAAATTCATAATTTTTTTCACTTCTATGATTTTAATACCGTATAAATATTTAAATATTCCGATTAAAAATAAAAACTTGCAACAAAATGTCAAAAATTATATACAAGATTGATAAAAATTCATTGAATATGATCTCTTAAATCTTTCCAAAGCTTATCTAACAATTAAGAATTTTGAAAGTTGTTTTTTTTTTTTAAATTACATCCTATTTGCCATAGTCAACCATGGGATCTGGAATTAACCAATCAGTGTAAAATTATTCATTTAACTATACCCTATCCCCTTAACTTTTTTATTTGAAAAAAAATCCACCAAAAAATTAAAAATATACAAAAAAGTGATAAAAAACCACAATAATTACTAAAATAGAAGCTAAACAAATAAATAAATAAATAAAAAGAGAAAAAAAAAACAAGGAAAAACACACACTCATTTGTTTTTTAATTGAGTACAGACTCATTCAAGTGAATTAAAAAGAAAAAAAAAATTCTACAAAAAAATAACCACTCAAAAAACTTGAAATTGCTTGTACAGGTGAAAAAGTACACACACCTTCATACTCATATCTTTCAGATGATATTTTTCTCTTTCGTCCAAAGTATATAAATTCTATTCTAGATTGAAATTTGACAAAAAAAAAAAAAATAATCAATTTTTGTTGCTCATACATCTAAATGATTCACAAAAAGTTTAAAAACTTTAACAAATAAAATTCAACCCAGGCACAGACCCACAGCCACAGTCACGGCAAACGACGACGTGTCATGTCACACTAGGGTTTGAAAAAGAAGAATCAGTTTTGAAAAAATAATACAAAAAAAAAAAACAATAAAAATTAGACACAGAAAATGAAAATATAGCTAAAATTTCAAGTGTGTGCTTTATTCTCGTTCCGTCGAATAAAAGGAACGAAAAAAATGTATGATTGTGGTTAAACAACATTTGGCTAATATCAATTTTAAGCTTCGTGCGCGTGTTTTTTGCGCAGGTTTTTTCTTCTTTTTTTATTTTATTTTATTTCATTTCATTTCATTTCATTCTTTCATTCAGTTTTTTATTTGCTTCTCTTCGCTAATATTCGTTGTCGTTGTTGTTGTTGTTTTATTATCTTTTATACACATACAATTTACACCACTGTATGCGTGGACAGCTTTGGCTGTCTCAGTGCGATCAGTGGATTCTCATTTCTCACTCTCAGACCTTACTATACTCGTAGACCGCACCGCGCACTCAACTCGCAGAGAGTTAGATACTCGTAGATAGCTTTTTCACCTCCCGCTCCCAAACGAATTTCAAATGGAAATCCAACGAAATGTATATTCCATTCCATCAAACTAAAATCTATATCCGTTATAAACGTGTCGCATCTCTTCCATGGAACTATCGACGACGGGGTTCTAACTTTTCATCGATCTAATATCACTTCCACTTCTCTTGCGTCCACATCAAGAAAAGAATTCAAGATACATGTTTTGCACTCATTTCGTTTTGTAGTGGAAATTATTGAAATTAAATTCAAGTATAAAAAAAGTATATTATATACAAAATTGACACAAAAATTCCCTTACAAACAACATCCATCGCAAATGAGATCAAATATGTGTATGTTCGGTGCTTATCACTAAAAATTTCATAATATTTCCATGACTGTTTAGCTGCTAGCTATAGCTACATTTGATTCGGGTGAAAAAAAAAACGCACGCTTTGAACAAGTACAGAATCGTACTCGTATCTGTACGTACACGTACCTTCCTATAGTTTGAATTGAAGAACGTCGCCGTCATCGTCGTTGTCGTTGTCGTCGTCGTCGTCGGTCGTCTATTATAGTTGAGTTGGAGAAATACGCTCATGAAGTTGACTCTGACAACAAGTTAAATAGTATCTGCGTATCTATTGCTGTCGTATGTAACTTTTTTTCCGCCGCGGTGTTCATGGTGCTACTTTTTCATCTCAATCCAAAATCCAAATTCAAATCCATCAAGAGTAAACAAGAAACAAAATAAATAATACATATATCTAACATTCGTTTATAATTGTTGCCCCCTGTTCTCGTATTTTGCAGTCGTGTATCTTTATCCGAATATCCCTTATGTACTTAGCCAGCTTGAAAAAAGATTCTTTTTATTCTATCGGATGATAAAAAAAAGTGCATAAAACACGGGAATTATTGCTATCTGCAAATTGGTGGATGGCTTTTGATGTTATTTTGTGTATTATGTACGATCTGATTAACCTTGACATTTCTCATTCTCATTCCCATACTAAAACCACGTTGTTTTGTGAAGTTTTGTATCTTTTGGATCTTCTCTTCTTTCTTTTTTTCTTCGGTTACTGATTTTGCTCTTTTTATTGATATTGAGAATATTAATGATAATGAGATACAAAATATCTATTGCCAGGTTTATTTTTTTTTTTATTACAAAATATTGGTAACAAAAACACATTGTGGTAGGGGAAAAAAAAGCCAAATATAACAAGTGTACCATCATCGATCTTCAAATAACGAACAAACCGGTTCGTCTAGCAATAATTTTTTTTTTTGGTTTTTACTTTGCTCATTTTTTTCGTCTTTTTTTGTTTGTTAATTCATTTTCGAATTCAATAATAGAAACACAAAAATCAAAGGAAAAAAAAAAATCACAAATCTTACATCAAATTGCTGCGGTGTCATTATGTAGCTTGTCACACTTTGGCTCTGGCTTATAACACACAGCTCTGACTGTTGCGGCTGAATTTAGTTCAATGTCAAACATCGCTTAGCTAAACGAATTCACACAGTGCGGTTCACTTGATTAGAGTCATTTGAATAAATCAAAATTTCTTCTTCTTAATTTTGTAATTTCTTTTATGTAAACAAATTCAAGGTGAAGTTTTTTTTTTTTTAAATAAGACTTGATATTATGATAATGCAGGGTTGAACCTCTTTTTGTGAAGGTTTTGTAAGGTTTTAAAGTCACTGAGAATTGAGAGACACTTGAGAATTTTTTGTATGAAAATTGCTTAGCTTTATAACATTTATGTTATACAGCAAGAAATATTGTATTCAATTTTCCAGCATTTTATGAATACAATAAACCTTAACCTATTTTTGCATAATGTGCACTAACCATTATGTTCTATTGAATTTAGAAAAAAATATATTTCTTGACAAAATTTCCAGACGGAATTTGTTTCAAGGGAAACATCTGTTTTCTGTGAAATCGCAAGAATTTTTTAGCAATTTGCTAAAACTGTTTTTAAATTGGATTTATTTTATTTCCATGAACCATGCAACTGAACAAATATTTAATGTTTTCCAATTTGTGAAAAAAACGTGTCATATGAAAAAACAAGTTCTTGTTTATTCCGTGAAAATGAAAAAAAAACTAACAATTTTAGTGTTTTTTTTTTTTCTTTTGGCGACGAAACGAGACTTGACAAAGCTTTTGCTGATCTTGTCTAAATTTCATTAAGATCATAAAAGTTTTGTTCTATAAACATAACACTTGTTTCTAAATGCCAAGTAGAAATTCATAAATCTATGAATCAATCTAAGACTTAGTTGGACCTTTTAAAATAGACTACAAATTATATTTCCAAATTCATAATTCTGTTATAAAATGTTTTTAAAATAAAAATACAAAAGATTGGCAAGACCGACGAGGTACAAAATACCATATTCGAGTCTCGAGTGCTTTTCAATTAGCATCGCCTTCGTCAGGAGACGAGAACGATACGAGACTTTCTTCGTCTCGTAATCAGTCCTAATTGGCAAAGCTGATACGGTGTACCATTACTATTTTTGTGCGCATTGTAAATGGGTTTAATAAAAGCAATGATTAGAAAATTTAACTAAGTACATTTTTATTTTACTTTCGAGTGATTATGATAGAAAAGAACTTTCCTGTATTCCAAAAAGTAATTAGGGAAAAAAACGGAAGGGTACCTTTTCAAATGAACCCGACTGTATTATATAACACTCAAATGGTTGGTTGGCTTATTTTAGCCTACATGGACAACAACTGACTACTTCCCAACTTTAGTCGACCGTAGAAGGAAATCCACAACATTCAGAAGCACATGATGAGGCAATCTTTTCAACGAGATGGTCTTAGCTAAAGTCAGTAGTTAGTTGGGATAGAGTATCTGCATATTTTTATACCAAAATGGTTATACACTACGAGTGTGTTTGATGTTTAATGTTTGTTTATGATGTTGATTTTTTTTCGCATTCATGTTAAATCATCTCGTATTCTCTTTGAAAATATATAAGCACATGTATCGTGCCACAGAATGAGGAAGAAATCGAAATTGTCGTTGAAAACGGGGGAACTTGGATTAGGAGGACGGGAGTTAGAGGGAGAGGGCTTTCAGGAGCCAGGAAAATAAATCTTAACCCTGAAACCAGAGTGTTTCGCCTTTTTGTGCTAAAATAAAACAAACTCTCAAATGCAAATCTTTAGGTGAAACTTCTAGAGGGGCGTTTGTTGGTTGGACATTGATTGCTCGTTTTTTTGTTCTTTTATTTCTAAATATGTTTCTTGTCTGCGGCTCATGGTTGCAACATAAAATAACACACACAATAAAAAACTAACATAAGTCAAAATTCACTTTCTAATTTGAAATTCAAAAAAACGTCATTCATAATCGTCCTCAATATCATATCTATATTTTATTATTTTATTATCTCTCATAGACTTTTTAATACAATCAACAAATAAAATTTAAATATTTATGTGTCTCTCAATCTCACTCTGCTGTATCTTTAACTTAACACAATCTTTTCTTGTGCAATACTCGTATATAAACCATACACACATTTCTTCTTTTTTATAACCAGCATCTTAGTCTCTGCTTCACATTAAAAAAAAAAAAAAAAAATATTCAAAAATAAAGCAAAATAAAATGAAAAAGTATTTAAAAAAAAGAAACAAATCAGTTGCGTGTTGCAAAATCCAATCCAAAAATTTCGTATTCATAGCGTCGTTTCTTCTTTTTCTCTGTCCATATCAGAGACGCCTCAGAGATCATAGGCCACCAAGCCATCTTCATTTTTATGTTAGCCCAGGTAGTAGTTGTTGACATCTTTATCGTAACACAGCGGTGTCATTGTATACCTTACACGATCTCATCTTTTGGGATCAAATAAAAAATCAAAAATTAAAAAAAAAAATAGATCCTAAAAACTAATCCTTTCTAAACTATTTGTTTTGTTTTGTTTTTTTTTTCATATTTTTTCTAAATCTCATTTGTTTGTGTATGAACTAAACAAAGTATCTTTCAAAAAAAAAAATAATAATTAAAAAAAAACAAATGCTTTTTCTCATAACGCAGGAGCTTTTTTCTCAAGTTTTTGTTCGAAAATTTTATTTAACATTTTTCTGTTCTCAAAATCACGCAACAATTCGGAGAGCGAATGTATATGATATTATTTTGTTTTTGTTTATTTTTTTAATATTAATTTTGTGCAGAAACATTCCCACATAGTTTGTTTTTCGTTCGATCGTTTTACATATAAATAAAAAAAAAAAAATATCAATCAATCGTGCGTCAGTTTGGACAAAGAACAAAAGTTTTTAAACAAATATCCGGGAAACGCTGTGATTTCGTCACTCATATAAATGAACTGATAAAAGAAATCAAATAAATATTCAAAGAGAACAAACAAAAAAAAAAAAATTATAACGAACCCAGAGGACTCTCGAAGTAAATAAAAATAAAAAAAAGAAAGAAACTAAAATTCAAACAAATGTACTATTGCCACGAAACACAAACAAATAACAATAACTACAGCAACAACAACAATAACAACAATTGTAATTTATTACTTAAAAACCAACAACATCAAAAACAGTTCCATTACAACAATATTAACATCGAATCCATTGCAACTACGGAATTGCATAGAAATCTATCATCACCACCATTACAACCACAACCACAACTACCACAATCATCATTTAGTGCAACGGTATCTGAAGGATATAGCAAAAATATTAGCACATCATTTGATATCCTTGAGGATGATGATATTGACAATTTGGATCTTAATTTTGAATTGATCAATTTAAAGAGTCGCAATCGCAACTATTTGCCATCAGCATCGACATCGAACCATTGTCATAGCGCATCAGGAGACAAGTCTCAATTAAGCCACAATATTCATAGCAACGATGCAAGCAATAATTTAGAGCAACTATCGCAACAAGAATATTATTCGCCTACATTGCTATCGCCTGATAAAAATCAAAATAATATAAATAATAATTCAAATTCAGATTCGAGTTCAAATCGTTCATTGCATTCCGTGAGTTGTACATCATCACCCATTACAACAGAACACAAAAACTATCAACAATCATTCAATTTCACAACCACTGCAATTTCCACTCCCAGTCCCACAACCAATACCAATACCAATACCAATACCACTACCAATATCACAAGTCCAAACAAAAACAAAAACAACAACAACAAAAACGCTGCTGCTGCTGTTGCTGTCGCAAAATTTGTTGAAAACTTTGAAAATAATGTCAATAACTGCAGAAGTTTTGATTTAAACCATAGAAGTAAGACTAATAATACGTCAGTCACACCATTTATTAATTATAGCTACAATAATTGCATTAATAATTATAATCAACCACAACCACCACCACCAATACCACTACCACTACCACAATTACCACTACCACAAACACCACTATCATCAATAGTATCGTCGTCGCTACAAAATTTACCATCGCAATCGTCCATTTACAATTTATACGGCAGCCAAATTAATAATAGTTTTAACTTCAATCGTCATAGCACAACGTCATCATCAACGTCAACGACAACTTCAGCGTCAATACCAACGTCGTCGTCGGCATCGTTCGCAGCACTCCTCGAATCATCATCAACGCCATCAAAACCGACTGAAGAGGGGGAGCACGAAAGAACACAACTCAAGGACTCAACCGCATTCACCAACCATCGGAACAACGAAACCATTTCCATTTCCATCTCCAACATCAACAACAACTGCGACCGGGACCAGGACCTGGACCAGGACCGAGATAGAGACCGAGACCGAGACCAAGACCGAGATCGGGATAGCTTTTTGGAAAACAACCACTTCATCGACCACCACCAATTGTTCCGAAATATTATTAAGATGAGCGAACAGCACTCAGCCATGCAACACCAAATGAGGTCGTCGTTTGCATTGGGTTCCGGTGTGGTAGACTCATCCGGTGGTCTGTTGCTCAATCAGAATCACGCATTGGATCTGTACACTCAACAGCAACATCTACAGCACCACCACCAGCAGCAACAACAACAACAACAACAGCAGCAATTTCAACAACATCGCCAATCGCCACCGTCGCCATCTTCGCCGTCTTCCATAACGCAACAGCAGCAATTAAGACATTCCATGTCATCGTCGCCTTCGCCTATTCCGTCGCCAACTTCGTCATCGATTTCGCAACAGCAGCAACATCAACAACAACAACAGCAACAACAACAACATCACCACATGAACCACATGCATCAACATCAGCATCAACATCAACATCAGCAGCATCAACACCAGCAGCAGCAACAACAACAACAACAACAACAGCAGCAGCAAAATTCCACAACAATGACGCAATCAAGTACGTCACCATTTAAGTCCTGTTGGTGTTTTGGTGAGTGTGCCTCTCTAATTCTAATTTGTTGCTTAAGAATTCTCATTTGAAACAGAAATTCTCGTTGTGTGTGTGTTTCAAAAATCACAAGAAATATTAAAACCGAAGCACATGTTTATTTCAAAAAAAAAAAAAAAGAAAAAGAAAAACCAAAAAAGGAAAACACGAAAAGTTTGTGGGAACGTTTCTTTATAACTTTACTTTTTTTTATTTTGTGACTTTCTTCTCGTTTTTTTTTTTTTATTTTATTTTTCTCTCCACTTTTTGTTTAATACTTTTTATATACTCGTACTAGTACCTTTTTCTAGGATCTCTACAGAGAATAGGATCGAATTTAAGGACGAATATTTATTAGGTCACAAGACGAAATTCCAGATTTTACCTACATATTTTTCCAGTTCTGGTTTTGTACTTCCTGTAATTTCCACCGCTT
The DNA here is from genome assembly GCA_905146935.1 of Scaeva pyrastri. Classification (NCBI taxonomy): domain Eukaryota; kingdom Metazoa; phylum Arthropoda; class Insecta; order Diptera; family Syrphidae; genus Scaeva; species Scaeva pyrastri. The sequence continues at coordinate 134,902,294 of LR989927.1, forward strand.
CGCAACTTAAAGTTTTTTTTTGTTGTTGTTGTTCTTTAAGGACACTGCTTCTTGTTTTTGTTTCTCTTTCAATTTTTTTTTTTATTTTTGAAAAAGGACACTGTGCACGCCCCTATTTTTACTCAAGTAGACACATGACCTTTTAACACTATTACAGAGAGTTCTTGGTGTTTTTGTGCTTACACCGAGTACGATTAAGCATGTGTGGGTGTTGTGTTTGTGTGTGATGGAATTTCTTTTTTAACATCGATATCCTGATTAAAATGACACAAAAGGGAATGCAAAAGAAAAAGGAAGAAAACAGTTTAAATAGGTACTATAGCTTTATATGGGGTCAAGACTTGTTATAAAAGAACCCATTGTGTGGATGAAAATGAAAATAGATGAGGGAGGCAGAAACCCCATCACCTGGGTTACTTCCTGGCGAGATTAACCTTCCTCCAATTGAGCAAGAGAGAGAGAGAGGGAGAGAGAAAGAGAGAAAGAGAGAGAGCGTTCTCGGAACTCGGAACTCGGATGCTGATGGTACACAATTTAAATTTAAATATTTATTTTATTCATAAATGTCACTTGAGGGCATTTGGCCAATAGCTCCGAGCAGAGGAAGAAGAAAGAAAAGAGAGAACATAATGTACATACGTTAGTAGGGAAACAAGACTTTGAGACTTTCGAGGATAATTTTGAGCACAATTTCGAGCAGAGTAGCATTATTTTCTTGTTTTCTTTAAGCTTAATGTTTTTCATTTTCCATTTTTTTTTGCTTTGTCTTATGGTCTTAATGTTAATATGAAACATTGTCGAAAAGTTAGCAGTGTAAATTGGTACTTTTATGATGTTAGTTTAGGCCAGAAGAATAGTATGAGGATAGGATGTTGAATGTGGTTTTAATTAAATAAAATTAGCAAACATAATGAAACGTTAATTTTTAACTCAGATTTTGTGCTGAGATTTTTCAATTTTTGTTTACAATTCGCATTTCTTTGAGGGAGTTAGTTCTCTTAAATATTTAAAACTTTTGCAAAATAAATGAAATCCTGAAAATACTGTTCTTGAAATGTAAAATTGTAGTTTGAAAAAATTATTATTCTTAAACAAGAAAACTTACACTTATTTTTGATACTTATCCTGGAAAGATGCAAATAGTAGCTTATTCCAAAATGATATAAAAAATGCAAATTATTTTTAACTTTTTCATTTTTCAATGTTTTCAGAAAAGCAAAAATTCATTTTTTTTAAGATTTTAATGGCTTTTTCTGTTATTCTCAGTAATTACTTTTTAAATAACTATCAAGATCCACAATTTAAGTAAGTTATGCCCCACTGGTCACTGGTAATGCATATTATAATTTTCATTTCAAAACTCTCGTTTTTTGTGTGTTGTAAAACAATTAATCCCACAAATGTATAGTTGGGGTGTTAGTCCAGAAATGAATCAAATAATTGATTGGTTGGGAAATTGGATATTCCTGGATTGTCTATAACTTAAAAAGTCGGACTTTAAAGATTTCATTACCACAATCTTCTACGTATTTAATCTTGCTCGCGTGCCATCAGTACAAAAAGAACCATGAAGAAAACTGGCTCTATACAAGTCACTGAGCCTTAAAACTTTTGTTTTCGTTGAAACGTAAAAGACGAAACAGTTTTAATAAAACATCAAACTTGAATAACTATAAACATCCAGACAATTTGAATGTTTCTAAAAATAAATAGTTTAAGTGTTTTAGTTTATTTGCAAAGATTTAATGTAATTTGTATATAGAAGTTTTTTGGATATCTCGAAAAACCTCAGCTTTTAATTGATTCTCTTTTGGAAGGATTACTGTTTTTTAAAGGAACAAACACCAAAAACAAATATGTAGTTTGTTCACCACAGCTTCCTCATTTTGAATCTTAGAGATAATTAATTTTCTTTACACAAAAACAAATGGTTGGTAAAATGATTAATGATTGGTTTTCAACTCTTTACATTAATAAAAAAAAAAACAACTTCCATTTTTTATTATTAACTTTTATAAATATAATATTTGTGCGGCCAAGTTGATTCTTTCGAGTCAATAAACATTTTTTTTCAAACCTCCATTAATGATGAACATTTTAGGCACACTGGATGCCAGACCCTGGCTTGATTGGAGTACTTCTTTTGCGTACCTACTCTTTCCATTTTTACCATAATTATTGTTAGCTTGTCAAAAGAAAAAAAATTCTTACAACTTTTTGACCTTCAATTACACCTTCACCACATAAAATGCGAATCCTTGAAGTGTTTTTGTTTTTTTTTTTCGTGCAGGAAAATAATCGTCCTTATCGTGATTGAGGGCAATTATATTCTCGCTGTTTCCGGTTGACGGAACTACCTGAACAAAAAAAAAAAAATACTTAGATCATTATTTCTCTGCTACAATAGTGATTAGTTCAATGCACGATTCCTTATGCTATAAAACTTTGTTACGTATAGATATAAATGAGTCTATTTGGAGAAGTTTAATAACAATATAATAATAAAACAGTTGTATTATACATAATGTGCGATTTTTGTTTGTGATTGATTCTTCGTGAAAGCTGAAAGCTGTCTGGTACGTTAACAAGGAGAATAATCCTTGATTTAGGGGTTTTCTTTATACGAGTAAAGTTTTTTCTTTTGCATATTGTAGTAATTTTTCCTCTGCAACTTAATATTTCAATAAGAAAAACGCTCTTAATTGAAACCTTGTTAATTCTTAGTTCATGTCTACATCTTAGTAAATTTTGTGGTTTCAATATAAATTGAAATTGACACTTAGTGACAGTAGGTACATTTAACAGCTGTCAGAATTGAAACAGTCAACTAGACACATAATTGTAAAAGTATATTGATGGAAACTATATTCTTAAAGTGTATGACTACTTCAAAAAAAAAAAAAAAACACCCTTAAGAACTGCATCATTAGCTTACTGCCCTGACCGTATACGGACAGAGAAACAACAAAGCAGATTGAATCCTATGAATCAAGCATTTCAATTGAATGATTATATCTACACCTTACCTAAATAATATAATAAATGCAATATATGACGTAATTTGAATTTTCAAAGTTCTCAAAATGCTAATTGATGACGTACCATCTCCGGCACCATCCGGGTTCTGTTCCCCCCATAGAAACTTTCTGTTCAAAGATACACTCGCACACTGATGACTGGGGTAAATATTTCTCATAAATAATAAACTAATCGAATCGAATTCAAACAGGTGTTAAATCATTATTAATTTATCTACATAAATCTATAATATACATGTATGTGTGTATAGTCATGTACTCTTTAACCCAAAAACACTATTTTTGAATTAAAAAATGATAACTGTCTCACATCTTAAAGTGAAATTTGTCTAAGAAACTAGATTCAATTCAGATCAATCTTTGTAATACGTTTTGTTTTTTTTTGAGGTTTTTTAAGTAGGTATAAAAAATGTATCCCGGAAGTAGAATTTAGGTTTGAAGTTGCTTTGAAGATACTTTTCAATGCAAATATATAATAATATGGTACATCTTGTAGTACCACCCCGAGAATTGCCTCTTTAAACTGTATAATCAACGCGAATGCGCCAGAATCAATGCAGAGTTGCTCAGAGATAAAATGTACAAAAAAAAAAAAAAAATACTAAACTACTCGCACACTCCTACAAAATTTCACACACACTTGTTAAAAAAAAAATTCTCACAGAGAAGAGCGAATCTTTAAGTGAGTATATATTCCTGTCCATGTATAGACTTAATACGGCAGGGGTAACTTTGCTCTAGGTACAGACCTAAGTAGTGTGTACATTATATTGGGCTCAAAACTAGGGCAAGCTGCAATTATTTTGTTTTCCTCCAACTTCTTCAATAGGCACTGGCAGCAACAACAACGACTACAACAACAAAACCGACAACATCTAAGGCGACAATGTGCATGTACATATGTATGTATATGCTATGCAAAAGCAAAAGCAAAAACAAAAGTAAAACGCAATACGATGTACAGGATTAAGGCTAAAAAGCAGGCCTTAAGTCTAATGGCGGTACGAGAACGGATGGTGGTGGGCGGTAAGGCGGTGCGGTGGCGGCCGGTCTGAATCAAGTGAAACTTACCGCTGACGTTTTGTTCCTCTGCCGGGCATGTGTCGGTCTAAATTTTTGCCCGGTTCACCCCTATTTGTGCCGCTCACTAATACCCTCTAACTAGCATACTTTATCCCAACACACTTTTAACGTACACAATGTCTGGCCTCTGTTCTGTTGAAGTTTCTTCTGTGTTGGTTAGCAAAATGGGATTGAAGGGGAGCACATTTCAACCCATTTTAATGATTGAGGGGAAAATCAAAAAAAAAAAAAAGAAAAAAAAAATATCAAATTTGTGTCAGCAGAAACAAATCGAACAGAGCATGACACGTGAACTGGAATTGGAGAAAAACCATCATAATTAACCCTATCAGTAGTTTCGAATCTCGAAAAGAATCCAATACCAATACCTACCACTTACCTATTTTCGAATTATTATAGAAACATCTCTTCTCAAATGCAAATGTCCATTTAATCCAAATGGTGGCGATAGCCGTTTTGGGAGCGATACGTATTAGCATTTTGATTTATGAAACACGATTATGAAACGCTCTGGTACATTCGTACTTGATTATTTTGGTATTCCCCACACGACGAAGACGACGACGATGATGAGAGATGCCTAGAGGTCAAGTCGAAATTGTGGGAATATAAATTGACTCGATTTAATCATGGCTTGAAAATATAGTTGAGTATTTATTTATCTTAAAAGAAAAAATCATTTTTCAAAAAGTCTTATCGAATTGTGATGCCAATGTTAAATATGAATTTTCCAGGCAGGCATAGCAAAAAAAAACACCTTTAATTTAAAAACCTAGAGGATTCTTATGGACCAAAGATAGACTCTGAGATGTTTCACAAGAATGTATCCAATTAAAAACTTAGCACTTAGCGCTACAGATAGTGTACAGTTTTAGAGTAGGTACACGTATACGAACTTACATTTATGGACATACACATTTTATTGTTTTTGAAGGACACTTTTTCTGTTTTATATGTAACAAGATAAAATCAGGCACACAACCGTCTTGACATCATATAAAGCGATGAACAGAAGATCGAAGATAACGTTCAGTTCTTATGCATTTAAAAAAGAAGAATATTCAAAAAAAAAAAAAAAAATAATTTAAGTTGAAAAGTTCGACTTCCCACGCTAATTATATTATGGTAGTGTTTTTTTTCCTAATCAACCTTTTTACTATTGTCGCCTACGTTCTTTTTTTAAGTCGATACAATATTATGAAAGAAACAACTTTCTTTTAATTAATTCAGGTAAGATTGATTGATAAAATCTTCTTTCGTTAATTAACAGAAAAAATGTTTAGTCAAAGTAGGAGCCTGACATAGTAGCCTATTAATTGAAGATCACCTTGTACGACTTGGGGTCAGGACATCCAGGTCAGATGAAGTAATTATTTCAATCAGGTCAACAATTGCATAATATTGTACACACTTTATTACTTTATTGTAAGATTGACTATAGTATTTGAAGCATTAATTTGTATTACTATGAAATACATACTCGTATAGATTTGTTGATTATGAATCTTTACTTTAACCACCCACGATAATATATATATATTAAATGGTATATACTTTTACCTTAGTAAATATTTATGAAACACTTTTAAAACATTAACTATTAAATTACAAAGAATAAAATAATTATTTTATACATTGGATCAAAAATTGAAACCAATGCTTGTTTTCTGAATTTTTGAAGATTTAAAATTGAGTAATGCTTTTCATACGATGACTAAAAAAGTCCATAAAAAAAAGGTTTGGCACAGTGACTATATGCTTCGTAAACCAAGACTTTGAATTAAAACTCTTCATCATTGTTTTGTGTAAATATTGGCAGGAATAAAGTATACCTTCAATTTTAGAGAAGGATCCATATTAAAAAGTAAAAAAGCAAAGGGAAAATGAATGCTGGGAACTCTTTTTGTTTTTAAGTAAATCTGTTCCAAGAGCCAAATTAATTTTTTGATAATTTTAGTTAAAACTTGGTTTTTTATATTTCACTCACTTAACCGAGTTAAAATCATGTTTTCCAAGTTTGCTTAAAAATTATCAATAATTTTGTACATGTACTATGTAAGTATTTTTTTTTTCTTCTAGCCTGAAATGAAATTATTATCACACATATAGATAGCTTAGAGAACGAGTAGAAATAACAAAAACAAGAGATAATAATCAAGGCAAAACATTTAAACTATTTTATTTATTTAGTTTTCGGTGTAAGTAAAATAGTGTCAAATCAAAAATATGAATGCTTGTGATTTTTATCACTTTATCTTGTGTATATACATTTCCGTATGAAATATTTTACCGCCCAACAACTCTGATGATTAAATTGAAATCGTTTTTAAAATATGGAGCAATATAGTCTAATAGAGTTTTTTCCTCCAGTGTCCGTCAATTCCCGACTGTTTCCACAGAATTTTATCAAATTAAACTCCTACATATTACAAGAATTCAAAAGAATTAAGGAAAATATAATACGATTCTGCGATTAATCTTAGGGACTTAGGCTGACCACGAGATGTTTTTATGGGTCGTTACAGTGCTTCGTCTAAAATTTTGAATAATATGCCTGCATAACTAATATCGAAAATCGAAGTAATATTATGTTAAATGCCACTTTAAAACTCTAAAATTACTTACAAATAATAATCTATTGAACTCAAAGCTATTATGTATTATTAAAACATAAAATGCTTAAAACTAGAAAACATGTTATGTTTTACCTTCTCATCGACAATAATTACAAAATTTTACTTGTGCTTCTTTTTTCTCCATTTTCAAGTTTATCTACAAATTACTCCCTACTCGTATATGATGCACAATGTCAGTCACTATTCTATTGGTAGGCAGATACACGAACTTCAGAATGTACATACATATATGTATATATTATATACTCGTGTGCTTTTAAAAGCATAAATGTATTGTGTACAGATAAGATCGTTCCCTTGGAAATAAACGAGTTCACGCGATGCTCAAAATAAAAATAATATTTTTGTAACTAACAATAGTTCAGAGATAACATACGAGAGAGTGCCTTCACTGACTATACCCATATTGTGTGTAGATATTTATTTTATTTTAGTAAAAAAAAAAACTTAAATTTAAACCAGGTTTGTTTGAATAAATGTAGAATAAAAAAAAAAACACAGTAAACCACACAATTGTTGCCTGTATGAGTATGTTTCAAGCAGGTATATAAATTCCATACATACTCGTATACTCTTATAAAGTACATAGTTGTTGACAATAGTTTGCTTTTATTGTTTGTTGATGTATTTTTATTTTTATGGTTGAATGAAGGGACATTTTCCTTGTGCAATAGTTTGACTAAGTGTTGATTAAAAAAAAAGTAAACGAAACATGTTGTATATTTACTTTGAATAACAATATTCTGTTAATATAACATTTTTTAAACGATTCACTACACAGGTCGACCGGATTGTATGCATAGGCCGACATGCATTAAAATTACTTTTCAGTAAGATAGGGTGACTGTTAACCTGAGGGATGTTTTATATATGAGTTTATTTTTCAATAAAACATGAGATAGACTAACTTCTCTTTAGCAATATCCAGTGTTTATAATAATACTAAATTTTCATGCTCAAAATCTAAAATTAAACCCTAGGGACGTATGTAAGTGTTTATGAGAGTAACAAATTGAATGCTCCTGAAATAATTGATGATTTTAAAAACCGTGTTTTGTTTTAAGCTAGGGGTTAATAAATTCCGAAACAAGCCAAATCAAGCAGAAATAAAAAATATAATAAAATAAAATAAAATAAAATAAAATAAAATAAAATTGATGATTTCAGTTAGGTGCATACAATTTTTCTTTTGCAACTCCCACCCGCTTATGGGTTTTATTGGTTTAACGGAAGTTAAACAAATTTAATTGAAATTTATATTTCGGTCAGCTGAAAGATGAACACACACACACACAAATAATTATTACTTAAACTAAATTGCCTTTGCTTTAGTAAACAAAAAAAAAATAAAAAAAACTATTTCCGGTCTATTGAAGGTAAACAGTTTGTTAAAATTTATAAATTTTTAAAAAATAAATTAAATATTGAAATTATGTATGCACACCAAAACAATCGATACACCAAAATATACCTATATAAAAAAAATTAAACACACACATCTAAATTTGAAAACAATTTTTTTTTATTGTTTAATTCCAGGTGAGTCAGATTGTTCTGGAATTGAGGTTGAAATTGAAAATAATAACAATAATTTGCATCATGGTAAGCTAATTCATTGTGTCATCTATCTCATCTCTACCGTCAAATAATAAAAAAAAAACGAATTTAATTTACAAAAAGAAAAAAAAAAAACAAAGAAAAATCTCCTTTAATTTTTTATATACGAACATATATTATTCAATATATAAAACCTACTTACTTAAACTTTTCTTTATTTTTTTTACAGACTTATTGTCTAAGTGTTTTAACTTATATGTACAAAATATGCGCTTTCAGTTTCAAAAATATAATAATGTTGATGTTTACAAAAAAAACTTAAGACTTATACATAAAGAACGAAACAGTTATTGTGTATATATTTATGGAAAATCTTCGCTGTACCTACACTAAACTTATATATCTTTCTTTGTCTTTAAATTATTATTTTGCAATTTAAAAGCCTGCACTTATGTTTTTCTGTTGGTGTTTATCTATGTATGTTTTTTTTTTTTTAATTCAACGGAACATATTCGTATTCTGTTAAATTAATTATTATATAAGTTTTCCGACTGCTTCAATCTTTCGATCAAGTTTTTGCTCTATAGTGTATCATCAAGCGCAAATCATTATAACAGTGCAAAACATAAAAAATTTAACAATTATATGTAGGTAGTCTAATAACGTATGCTAAAATAAATCTTTCTCCCAAAATTTTAAATAGCTTTGACATTTTAAACACTTTCCCTGAGGATATAGTGAGGTCCTGATTTACTTTCTTCTAAACACAAGTTGATAGTATTTGATTTGATGAGAATCAACAAGAACGATTTTGTCTATAGTTGCATTAAAACTAATTTTTGCACCCAATGGCGGCTTAAAGTAAAGTCCCCGACTACAAATCGTACAAGAATCCAATGAAAAATAATTTACTGTTCTTTAGACGTGTATTTGAATGTTTCTTTAAAATCATTCGCTGCGGTCAACACAATAAAAGTCAAAAAGTAGTGACATTTGTCCAAGTTTGTACACTATCCAATTTTTTCTCTTTAGGTAATTTCCAGAAATAATAGTCAGGCATTTGATTCCATGGGAATCAAGAAAAGCAATTATTTGACATTTATGTTTTCAAAAAAAACTAGCTTATTTTAACTTCATTTGTTTAGATTGCAAAAAAGAAGAAACGAAACAAGTTTTTAATTACAAAAATATACAAAAGTAGAAAATGATCACATTTGAAAAGTCTAGAAAATTTGCCACCATCAGACTTTCTTACTGTCCCGAAAGATCAGACATTCTGTCTGCGAATACCAGACTTTCTAACATCTGTTCCTGCTCAAAACCGAAGATTTCTAAAAATATCCACCCAAACATAATCGATAATTTCAAAACCGCCTGCCGCCTAAATATTTTATCCACAGAAACAACAATTTCTTAAAAAAAAAAAAAAAAAATAACAATAAATAAAATAATAAAAGAAACACGCTATCTCACATCACATTAATCATTAAATTCATTATTAATTAGATTATAATTTCTCTGGGGTGTTATTATTTTTAATTTTTCAACATTGATTTCCAAAACAAAATGATTAAACTGGTGTGTTTTTGATGTAATGTGTCAAAATTATAACGCACACAGCAACTCTAATTAATTTTTCCCAAAAATTATTTGATTGTCATTTTAGGTGATTCAACGTATCACATGAAGATCTTAGTGCCTGCTGTGGCGTCTGGGGCCATTATTGGCAAAGGAGGCGATACAATTGCCTCTTTGCAAAAGGACTCTGGCGCTCGCGTTAAAATGTCGAAATCCCACGATTTCTATCCAGGTTTGTTACTTTACATATAAAATCAATTTTTGCCAAATATTAAAATAATCGATTTTAAATATAAAGGTACCGCTGAACGTGTCTGCCTGATTACCGGCTCTGTGGAGGGTATAATGAATGTAATTGACTTTATCATGGATAAAATCCGTGAGAAGCCAGATTTAAATACCAAAATCGTAGACATCGATTCGAAACAAGCCCAAGAACGTGATAAGCAAGTTAAAATTCTAGTTCCCAATTCGACGGCTGGTATGATTATCGGCAAGGGTGGTGCTTACATTAAACAAGTCAAGGAGGAAAGTGGCTCCTATGTGCAAATTTCACAGAAACCCAAAGACATCTCATTACAAGAACGATGCATCACAATTATTGGCGATAAAGAGAATAATAAAAATGCCTGCAAAATGATTTTATCGAAAATCGTTGAAGATCCACAATCGGGCACGTGCCTAAATGTCTCTTATGCCGATGTAAATGGACCGGTTGCTAATTTCAATCCAACCGGTTCACCATACGCTTCAAATCAAAATGCTATCAACGCGAGTACGGCTTCGTTGAATTCGACATTGGGTCAAGCAATTGGTGGTGCTGGCAGCGCTGCAGGATTATTAGTTAATGGTACGGGTATCAATTTATCATTGAACTTGGGTGCACCAAATCCTGCACCTAATCTAGCTGTGGCTACACAGCTTTTAGAACATATTAAGGTGAGTTATTTTTTCTGATGTGTGTCGATGTTTTGTCGTTTTTGGTTTGAAATTCTATATTTTTCGAATGCTCATTTCATTTGATGTTGTTTTAGGACGTTCATAGTGAACTTTGCATCCAAAAAAAAAAATGTTTTTGATTTATTGTAAGTTCATTTTTTAAGCTTAAGATTTTGCTAAAATTTTTGCTGGCCCGTTTCATTTAAAATAAACCATTTCAATTATATTAACAACACAAGATTTATCATTACATTTGCTTAGGGGACTTATAAATAGTTAACAATTGTACACAAATTTGTAGCTGAAATTGGTATTTTGGAAATTGGGCACTTTTCCATTGCCAGCGAAGAAAATGTATGTATGTATATGAAACAGTGAGAAGTGAGCAGCTTCTAGATTCTAGATTTGATATTAGCATCTTATTCAAAAAATGTCTGTGTGCCCTAAACGATATTTAACACTATGTATGTATATAATATTCGTACTATGAAAATTAAAATATGTATGTAGACTTCATCTAATTTGATTGTACATTTTCAAAAACCATTCTCAGGATATAAAACTCGGTTATAAGAAATAGTTGAGTTTGTCTTAGGCGTTATATACTATACAGTGTCAAAATTAAGTAATTAAATTTATTGAATCTGCTTCTGCATACAAAATTTGATCACGGTTATAAAAAGTCTTAATAGCTAAATATTTTGAAAGCTTTTCGGCAGTGTATTGTTATTTTATTTTATATAACATCGAAATATTGTTAACCTATTTAAATGTTGTCTATAACTCCAAAATTGTAAAAGCTCAATCAAAACCTAGTATAAAGTAGCGATTAGGACAGAAGTTTAAAGTTAAATTTACTTATTAAAGATTAAGAGCAAAGTTCCTAAAAATATATTATTGCTTTCTTGTTATAATTTTTAACTAGTTAGCCTAATGGTTATGTTTAAATTGTTCCACATGACAATTAAAATTTAAAATGTTTAAAAAAACGAGAATTTACTTCACATACAGGTTTTTGTATTTTTTTTTTTTCCTAAGCAGGTTTTCACTTTCTCATCAAAAAATAAGTTTTATTAAGTACAATAATTAACTCAATAAATTAAAATTTAAGATTCTGAAATTTAAAAAAATCTTATTTAATTAGAAAAAAATCAATTAAAATTTAGAACACTGGACAATATCCTGGGAATCTTAAGATGCTATATGATATGTACGACATATACGACAGATGTATACCTGAGGCCTTTAAGCCCACTGCTGTACGTATTGGTCACTAAAAAAAAAAAACTATTCATGAGCCTCATCGCAAAGTGTTAGAGTTAAAGAAAGCTTTACTTAGTATAAAGTCCTTAATCGTTGCAAGATAGTTTTTCCTTCATAAAAATATGTTGTTGTTTTTTTATTCTTCCGGAATGATTTGTAATAAATTCATTAGTTGGAATTTAAATAAATATTAAAATTAATCTTGCCAGTTGTACATATACATAATGTAAAATATTTCTAAATTTATGTTTTCAAACTAAAACAGAATAATATATTATGTTTCTCATTAAAACTCATACATTTTTTAAAAATTCTTGTAAACCAGATAAAAATTAAATCAATAATGTTATTTTTTGTTTAAGGTTGCTATGCGAGGTTCTGGGTACTCCGAACAAGCGACTACAGAAGTTTGTGCAGCATTGGGTGTTCTCGCTAAATATGGTGTCCTTGGAATGGGCGTTGGCGTGCCACATACCAATGGAGCACACACAGCCTCTGTTGGATACTTGGGTGTATCAGCTTTGGAGCAATCGGCGGCTGCAGCAACAGCAGCGGCAGCTGGTAATGTTTTCGGTGCTGTTGGGCAAGTTAATTTGGAACAGTACACAGCAGCTGCAGCAGCTGCTGCTGCTGCCGCCCGTCCCGCACAATTGGAAGCTGCAGCTGCGGCCGCAGCAGCCCAATTTGACCCACTACGACATTTTGGATCACAAGCAGCCGCACCAATTTCAATGAATAACAATAGCTTTGGCCTAACAGCTGCTACAGGTGGTGCTGGTGGACAAACACTTGGTGCGACGCAAATGGGTGGTCTTAGCAAAAGTCCCACACCTGGTGACTTGGGAGCAAAGGATACCAAAAATGTTGAAATTCCAGAAATTATTGTTGGCGCTATTTTAGGTATGCCCCAATATTACCACCACCATTACCAACCCTATTAGTTTATTTGCAGTTAATCTATTTTTGTTTAAAATTAATAATTTTTTTGTTTTTAGTTTTTTAAATGGAATTCGTGTCACAAAGAAGAGTTTAGGTACCTTTAGATCTAAAAATTGTTTTTATTTTTATTTTTACTTGTTATCGAATGTGACTTTCAAAACTGAATTCATTTAGTCTAGGTTCTTCCTTAAAATACAAAATAGGAATAAACCCAAAGCAAAAAATAGTCACACAAATATAAAATAGAAAAACAAAAACAAAACAAAAAAAAAATAATACAAAGCCTGTGTATAATTTGTATTTATGCCAAAATGTCCCTTTTATTGAGACATTGCACATAGAATACAAAGTATATATCTAGTCAAAATCTTGCCGTATTTGACCGCATTCAAAATCCGCATTGTTGAATTCATAATCACATCTCAAAACCTGAATTCAAAAGAAGAAGAATGAGAATGAGAAAATTAAATTATTCAAATTCAAAAAGTCATAAAAGTATCTGTGATTGAACCACTTCAACTATACTTATGATAGTATGAACCATATATTTAAAAAAAAAAAAACAACTAAATACATTCCTCTGTATCTCATTCCGTTTACTAAACTTCTTTTTTTTATTAATTTCTTAAAACTACTTTCTTTTCCTATCAAGTGCTCAAAACTAAAATGTTGTCTTCAAGTTAGTTTTAAAAACATTCCCAAAAAGAAAGTATAAAGTCTAAAAATCTAAAAATCTAAGTTTTACTATCTCGCAGATAACGTGAATAAATTCGATGCGTAATGCTCAAATATTTGATACATGTTTTGTTGTTTTTTGTCCTTTATTCTAAAAATGAATGTTTTGAATAGGATTTACATACATTCCACAACTTAAATTTTATTATCATTTTACGTCAAATATTTCTCGTTTTTTCACGCACACTTTAAACAGTAGAAATTAAAACCATACAATCACATGTGAAGTCCAAACAAAATAACTGACAGAATCTTGTAAATGTAATTTTTACATTTGACGTCTTTTTCACCAATTCTTCAAGAGTCTGTCTTAAAAGTTACAAATTCCAAAAGTCTTGCATTGTATAAGTCCTTAAATAGTCACAAAGCAGTTATTTTTTTCCTTAAATCAGGGTACTTCCAGACCTTTTTTTAATTCTAAAACGTGAACAGAAACATATCGGTCAAACAATTCCAAAATTCATTCCATCACCAAGTAAATATTACATTTTACATTGATATATGATATTTTTTCTTAGTTTAAGAAGATAAAGATAAAAAAATCAAATATATGTATACATAAATATACCTATATATTTTTTATATAAATAAATAGGGCTTAAAAACACTTGTTATGTATTATATACAATTGGATATATATTTTTTTTATTAAGTCGATATACCTCAAAGCAATTGTTATGTATATTTTTACAGGGCAAAAAAATAAATAATCCAAATACATATACATACCGTTAAATATAGTAACATTTATTATGTATAGTAGCAATAATTTTTCTATTAGATAGTAGGAGGTGTATGCAACGAATATTAAATCAAAAAATTAATATAATTAAACTTTATTTGATTATTTAAAAAAAAATTATTGAATATACAACAAATAGTAATAATAAATCAATATATTTAGACAGAGTGAGGTTCTGATTAATCAAAAATAATAATAACAAAAAAAAAAAAAACAAAAATTAAATTTATATAAAACAAAACCCAATCAAAAAATGACAAACAAATTGCAGGTCCAAATGGTCGTAGTTTAGTTGAAATTCAACACGTATCTGGCGCTAATGTACAAATATCTAAAAAAGGCATATTCGCTCCTGGCACTAGAAATCGAATTGTTACAATAACTGGTCAACCGAATGCCATCGCAAAGGCACAATTTTTAATTGAACAGAAAATCAACGAGGAGGAGAACAAGAGGGCGCGCCAAATTCCATTACCCACAGTTGTGAATTAGAGAGAAAATAATATACAAATCCCGTGTGTATGATGGCTATTTATATATACATAGTTATTTAAAAAAAAAGAATTAGTATAAAACCAACTTTCACACACACACACACATACATACACTTTCTTTATATTTTTAATTGTTAATAATTTAATCGTAAAGAAACAAAAAACAAAAAAAAAATTAAATAAGAAAACAAACAAGAAACCTATTAAATTTACCATCTACACAGAGAAATATTCAAACGCAGTTTAAAAAACAAATGTTCTAAGTAAAAAAAAAAGATTAAAATAGTAAAATTCGTATATATTTTTATGCACATAGTTCAATTTCTCAATTAAAACATAATAATTATTTATAAAGAAAAGTAAACATTGATTTTGTGGTACTCTGATGGGATCTGAAGGAGAAATTAGTAAAATTAAAAAAAAAAAAAACGTGAAGTCCACAAATTCAATTTTAAAATAAAAAAATAACAAGTTAAACAAAAATGCTAAATAAATAAAAAGTAATTAAACATTTCCAATAAGTTGTGAATCGAAACAATTGTAACTTAGGTTTTTGTTTTTGACAGGAAAAATTGTTTATTATGATCTACTACTCTACTACTTACTATCTGTAATTTTTTCTCAATCGAAAAAATGAAAAAAAAAAAAACAAAAAAAATGTGTCTTTAAAAATGAGCGTTTTCAGTGATATCCTCAGGAGGATGTTGTAGTCCTTTCTGTGTTTGTTGCATAGAGTTAATAATACTAAAACTATATTGTGATTCAAGGTAAATAATAATTAATATGCATATATGTTTACATTTTTACCTCGTTAATTTTTTGTTTAATATTAATAATTTAGCTTAGGAAATCGTTTTCTTTAATTTATTTTCCTTCCTCCTTTTACAAACAAAAAGGATAATCCAATTCATTTTTACTTTGATTTTTTTTTTTGAATTTAATTTGTAGTGGTGTGATTCCTTTTTTTTTTGCATTCCTCTCAGTTTGTTTCTTGCTGCAACAAAAATAGTTAAACTACACAATTTTATATTAATAAACATGTATAAGAATATATAGTTTTTTGAAATCTTCTCTATAACGAAATAATGACTAACAATATAATTTAAATAATTAAAAAAAAAAAAACTATTGAAAACAACAGCTACCACCCGCATGCAGAAAATTCCATAATTTACTTACTGCTGCATTGCATTAGCAATGAATGATGATAATAAAGTTGATGATTTATTAACGGAGGATTACTTTGATTTGTATAACAATTGGATCGTTAGTGGTAATGTGTGCGCGCCCCTTTTGTCTTATTCAACTTGATTAAGAGAGTAAAGTTATTTTACACAAAACAACTTAAACTCTTATAAGAAAAAATAACACAAAATAAAACAAAACAATGCTGCATCGATTTCGATTTCTACTTCCAATTTATTTTTACATTGGCTTTTTTTTTTAAATAAAATCTTAATCTTAATAACAACAATATTTCTTTTTAAGTGTATCCGTGTCGCCAGGGAAACGAATACAATTTTTTTAGATTATTATTATAATTTGTATGGATATTCTTCACTCTTCAATTTCTTTTGTATTACAATAACGCCATCACAAATTGCTTATAGCTTATGAGTTTTATTTTTTAATATTTTTAAATTAGTGGTTAAGTAAAAAATATACATATATTTTTTATTCTTTGTGCAATTTTATAATTTTGTTATTTTTGTTTGAAAAACAATTCGTTTTTGTTGCGTGTTTTTAAGCAAAGAAAGACATAGCAAAGTTATAACTCATAACATTGTTACATATTATAATAAAAAAAATAAAAAAAAACGGAAAAAAGACCAGGGTTAGCCTTATTTTCACTTCATATATTGCTAGAATTGTAGCTATATTATGTCATTAGAGAACTATAAATATTTTTATTTTATCTTGTTATTAAAGTTTAAAATAAAATATTAAAGAAAAACCATTGTAAATTACCTACACACCTTTATTTTTATAAATTAGTTTTTTCTTCATACACCATAGTTTTGTTGTTTTTATTGATTTTTTAAAAGAGTTTATTATTAAATATATATTTTTATGTATTAAAATAAAAAAAAAAAAACAAAATAAATAAATTTTTATGTTTACAATGCTAATAGTGCTTGTTTTTTTGTTGTTGTTTCCGTTTACGAAATTCTTTACTCCTTTTTATATCCTGCGAGATTTCTCTTCTGTCTGGAAAATTATTATAAATCAAAAATAATAATAATAATAATAATTAAAAAAAACACATATACCATTTCGCTCTCCAAAAATCACATGTAATCATTTGACATTCACTGAAAACGCTCATCATCAGATTTTACTTTCTATTAATTCTGTTTTAAAATCATAATTTTGTTTCTTTAATTAACCATAAATTTAAATATACATACATATAGTTTGAAGTATATATAGAAATAAATATTTACTAAATAACAGTGTTTAAGATTTTTATTCTTTGTTAAAGGTCAACTCGAAGTATGTTTATATATGTAAATCTATAAGAGTTTTTTGTTTTTTAATACATTTAAATATTAAATATACATACATATATTTACACATTGTTGAATATTTTTAAAATTTTTGTTTGTTTGTTAAAGGTCAAGATAAATATATATAGTGACATGTGTGTATATATGTATACTGTGCAATATATTATAAATAATTTATATATTTAAATCAGAAAAACAAAACAAAAAATATTCCTTGTGTGACAAAAAAAAAAGAAACATACATAACTTATTGTTTTTTCTCTTTATTTCTTATTACTATTAGTTTTTATTTGCGATTCTTATTTGAATTGTGTAAATTATTAAAATATACATGATTTATAGGTGCATATAAATACATTGCTAAAAAATATTCACATCACATCAATTGTTAAACATACACACACACATAATGTATACACACTTTCAAACATTATTAATATATATAAAAAAAATGAAAACCAATAGCAGACTCAGTTGAATGAAGTTATAACAAAGAAATGAGTATGATTCGCGGAAATTTCGATTTTTTTGTTAAAATTCTTGAAATCTAAATTATAAAAATTTTTAAAATAAAAAAAATATTTAAATAGTTTTAGGGGGAAAACTTTAAAAGGGGCCTTAATGTTTAAAAAAGGCTTAATTGGTACGGTATCATTTCATTTTAATAAAAGGCATAAATATTGAAACAAAACAGAATTTTTCATTTATACAAAAAAAAAGGAAAACATTTTACTTGTTTATTAACAATAGAAGCTTAGAAGATTTCCACAAGTGATCAGATTTAAGATGATTACAAAGTCCACCTAACGGAGATTTTGAAACCATCTTAGCACTGTCGAATTTTTGCAGCTCTTTGACGATTTTCATAATGGAAAATATCAAATTTTAGTACAAACGAATCCTTTGATGGTTTTCCTCGGGATTCGTAAATGTATTCGATTATAAATTAGAATTCAGATAGGGCTGATTAAAGCAGACAATGAGATAATGCTGTAATTTAGCGTTCCTTTATTGAGAATTTTGTTCTACCTAAAACAGACTCATAGGATGGGTAGCAGAACAAAAAATAATGTGGGACCTAAATAATAACTTCTTTTTTTATGAATCTATAAAAAGCGAGTTTAAATATCTGAACCAGAAAGAATTCAGGATAAATAGTTTTAAGACAAAAAGTTTGTAAGTTTGACTGAAAAAATTGTATTGAGATTCTGGGTGATGTTGTGAATTCCTAAAAAAGAACTGGAAAATTAATTGAGAGTTTCAAGTGTTAATCTTAAAACGAAGAATGGTGCAAATAAAAAAAAAAACAATAATGCCTTAAATAGAAGAATAGTTTTTAATCAGTCTTTCAATTAACAAATCTTTTTCGTAATGGTTTCTGTGTTTGGTTCAAAATTTCACAAATGGATAGGTGTGTACCTACATATTTATACACTTACGAATTTTGAAAACGAAGTTGGTAAAACGCCAGGTTTTTATTTTTGGTATGGAATATTTACCATACCAATGATCATGGCTTAATTTGATAGTAAGGTTTTAACGTATGTCATGAGCATAAATTTGATATTGAAATGATAATTTTGGTATCTTCACAAGAATTGAAGTTTTGAAAGGATTTTGATTATAGCCACAATAAAATGTTATATCCGCCGCCGATTGTATTCAATTCTATTGAAAGCAATCCTTTTAAGTTTGTGTCATTATTGCAACAACAACTAAAATTTGTTTGATTGCTTAATCCATAGAAACTCGAAAGTTTGTTCGTGGCATATATATAGTTTTCATAACTTGACATAACTCGTTACTATCCATCCCTTAAAATAAGAATACGAAATTTAAAATTTGAATAGGTTAAGAGCTGTCTATAGAATCGATAGAAAAATAGATTTCGAGATGAGTAGCAAAATCCTGATGAAAAAAAGAGTTTTTAAACTTTTCATCTAAGCGAATGCAAATTCAATCAACCAAAAATGGTGGAGCTAAGTGTTTTATTCGAAATGTTGATAAATAGACTCTTCTAATCAAATGCTTGTATATTTTAGGTGTAAGGTCTTTAAAAATATCTTTTATAAAAAAGACTTAGTCAAGTTTTAAAGTTTCATTTCTAAAACAGTCAATTAGAAAAAAAAAAAAACTTTAAAGACTAAATTTGGTATTTTTATTCGACTACGTGCTTGTTATGAGGATCAAATAGCTTAACTTTGTATATACCAAACAATCTTTCTCAAATAAAATATTCTTGGTAATAATTTTCGAAAAAACATATAAAATCTTCCAATAGAACTTTCTTTATTTCTTTATTTCGTTTTTATATTTTTCTTTTTTAATTCCAAAATCTTAACATTGAACTCATTTTACTATCAAATAAAATATTGTCATTTACATACAATCGCACTCCATTTCATAGCTCTTTTATCACAAAAAAAAAAATATAAAAATTCAAAGTACTGGATCTGTGATATGTAACTAAAATATAAAAATATATGTATTTAATAAAAACAAATAATAAACAAGATGGCATATACTTTCGAAATACATAAACATACATAAAATCAATATAGAAGCAATACATTTTCACTTACGTTGGTCACACAAGGATGATAACATTTTCATCGTTTACAAAAATAAAATGAAATTTTGTTAGTTTTATTTTGTTTTGGTATTAAAATAATATATATTTTTTTTCTATTTTTTGACACTTTACTGTTAAACTTTCAAATGGAAGTCTAATGATTTTTTTCTTTTTAGAACAACAACCATATTAATATTAAATATATATCTATAACTATTTCAAATATATTCATGTAATACAATAAAAAATAAAAACATTAGAAAACAATGCATACGCATATACATACATATTTATCTTATAGGCTAAATCGTTATTAGCAAATAGAAATAGTAAACAAGAAATATACATTGAATAGTATATTATGAAACAAAGTCAGTTAAAGTTAGTATGTACAATTAAGAAATAAATATACGAAAAAAAACGTTTAATTCTCTATTCATGGCATGATAATAAAACTTTTGGTTTTTATTTTCTCATTAATGAAGAACTAATTAAATATATGAACAAAAAAAAAACATGAATAAACTGTTACATACTAACAAAAAAAGGAAACAAAATAAACACACTCTTTTCCAAATAAATAACTAGCAAAATGATAAATAGAACTTAATTAAAATAAAAAATCTTTCTTTTAAAATATTTAACCCAAGATTAAATTTAAAATTAAAAAATAATTATTAAAGCTGAATTAAAATTTTTCTAGTACCTTAAACAATCAATCGAGAGATCCTATCTTAACAGAAAACATATAAATTACATTTCAGAACAATAAGCAACCTTTAATGAATTTTTATCTTAAACAAAAAAATGATTTGATCCAACAAATATCCCATTCTCAGTACGAATGTGAGCATCATAAATAAGGAAAACTAAATTCAAGGCGTAGGTGTTCTATAAAGTTTTGTATAAAATATTTTTTTCAGAAAAACTTTATTCCGATCTCATGGAAATAAAAAAAAAATTCTACGTTGTAGATCCGTGAAATAATAAATTAATTTGGAATCATACTAAAGTATGTTATTTTCTCTTAAAAGTAGATTTTAATGTTATTAACATTATTTCTTTTGACTTTAAATAACACACCACGAAAATTATACTCAAAGGAATTTCTTATACATTTTTATAGGTTCTCTTGTATTAAACTAAAAAGAAAATTAATAAAACACAACTTGTTACATTTAATCAACAAATGAAAAAGAAAATCATTAAAGTACCTTACTACGATTTCCATTGATGCAATTCAATTAATTATTATTATTAACAACAGATCATAGTTATACTAAATTTATAGACCCGTAGAATAATACAAAAAGTGTTTAAATGTAGCAGAACATAAAAAAATATAAATAGTTAAAAAATAATTTAAAACATTAAAGACAAAATTTAATAAAACTATTAAAATTAAAAATAAATTTAAAAAGAAGAAAAAAAAAAAAACTATAATTATTATGTTTCCTCTACTTACAATAGAAAATTGTTTTGGGATAAGTTATAAAATAAATGTATTTACAAGAAGTAAGAGATTATATTGCATATATATCTATATATATATACATACATACATGTAGAATTAAAAAAAAAAAAAAAATATGAACAAAAACAAAAACCAAACGAACGGGAAAGCAAACACATATAAATAAAAACAAAAACTGAAATACATCCTTTTATTAGACGAATATTGCTGTGCAATAAATAACAAACAACACAAATGGAAAACAAATAATTATTCTTATTTAGAATTAAAAATAAAAGAAAAAAAAAAGAAAAATTTAGATAGAGAAATTGCATGCAAAACGGCGTGCCTTTCGCCTTTCAATTGGCGAGAGTGTTTTACATAGATATTTAATATATATATATATAACAAAAAAACATATTTACATTCAAGAAAATTACATACATACATAATATATTCAACACGCAAGAATCAATCGAGGCGCTAAATTCATTCAAACCAGAAGAAAGCATAAATACAGATCCCTTTTTACAAAGAGCGTCCTGATAACTTTTTCTTGGCATATTTGTTGCCATATTTTCATTCAGTTTTTTTTTTTCATAGAAAATTATTATTATTATAACTCATAAATTAAAGTCATAAACCAAAAAAAAAAAAACAAAGAAAAAAAAACAATTTTAAAACTTATAACTATAACTTAAAAGAAAAAATGCATGCAACATTATATCGTCATTACATAAGTACCTTTAGAAGAGTAAACTAATTAGTAAAATTTAAATCCACTACAAGAAGAAAAAACCTTAGATTTTACAAAAAGGAGTTCCTTTCAAAGATTAAAAAAAAAAAATTATATACATACATATAAATCTTTCTCCTAATCTTGCATACTTTCCAAATACTAACGGAGATACAATTTAAACAAATTTGCCTAATAATCTTAAAATAAAAACAAAATGAAACAAAAAAACTTTAATTCCAAATTAGACAGGAGTTTCTTAAGCCAGGATTAAGGAGAAAAAAAAAATTAAAATACTCTTGAATCTTTAAAGCAACATACGAACTTGGAACAAGACGAAATTTGCTCAAAACAAAAAATGTAGGTACATGTTTTCCAGTCTTTCATATTTATTAAAAAAAAAAGTATCCTTGATTTGTTTTGAATTTTTCAATTTTTCAATTTTTAAATTTTTGAACTTTCATTTTGAATAAAATCAATTACACAGTTGAAATTTCGTACACTTCTTTACCAGAAAAAATAAATAATATAAACGAAAAACATCTTCATGTTAAGAAAATTAGTAAAAAATCCTATTCTCACATCACTCAGACTCATAATTGAAAAAAAAAAACAAAAAAAAAAATAAAAAAATATAAGAAAAAACAACAAAAATCTATTATGATTCGACTGTGATAATAATAAAAAACAAAGAAAATAAATTTAATTAAAAATAATATATATACATATATATATATATATACATGCATATATATACAAGTTTAAATTTGAATAGTATTACGAAGAAAAAAAGATAATAAATTTTAATAAGAGCAGAAATAAGTTTAAAAAAATAAACAAAATCATTATGCCGTCTTGACGATCAGTTTCGAGATGAACGAAATATGCGCATTTTTTTTTTTTTGAAAAAAAACTTGTTGATCGAAATGTGCTCTTAGGCTATAAATTAAAATTACAAAAAGGAAAAAACAAAAATATATATATAGTATATATAAAAACAAATAAAACTCGAAAGTTTTCTTTTCTTAAAAATTCACAGTATATTAGATTAATGAAAATATTAAATACATTGAAGCAAAGCAAGAAATTAAGGATTAAATTAAATTTTAAACCATCAACGAGTGCAAGGAAATGTTATAAACAATTGCATTGTAGTGACAAAAAATAAAATTAATAAAAAACAATTTTATACAATTTTATTTGATTATAATTTTGCATAACGCTAGTAAATAAACGCAAAATCATTGGTTTGCTTTTTTCTTCTGATAATTTTTCTTTTTATTTTAAAGTTTATTTACTATTTTATTTTTTTAAATAAATTAAATTTTTAATGGCAATTGTTGTGCTTTATATATTAATCAATAATTAAATTATTTTAATATATGAAACAAATAATGTATTAATATGATTTGTTTTTAAAGCTGGGAAAGTTTTAAGAGAACGATTGAAAGTTAAGTTTAAACAAATGAAAATTAAACACAATACATGAATTAAACAAGAAAACAAAATAGAGAAAATATATTTGTTAAAACTCGTACATATTTTACCGTAATAATAAATAAAATATATAAGTAAAAAGTTGTATTTTGTTTTTAATTTTTTATATGATATTCAGCAATTAAAAAAGAAATAATGGTGAGTACTTCTGCTTCTTAAAAATAGCTGAAAGCTTAATAAGAAGCACATGTTTCTCAGGTACAGTAGCTGGAAAAATTAAATAGATGAAAAATTCTTTAAGAGAATAGTTTAGATGAAGTTGAAAGTATCAACGGTTCGCAGTTTCTATAAATAACTGTGAATTAGTCCTTTCTGTTAAAAGGAATAGCAAATTTTTTTTATTTTGGAATACAATATTAACAACTTAGATTATTGAAACCAAAGTGTTTTGGATTTTTTTGGTTACTTGACACTTTAAACTATGCTAATGTCGTTTTCAATTGGCAATCTGGAATCAGAAAAAAGCATTCTCAAAGCGTTCAATTGGGCAAAAGTGACAGTTCTAATTCTAAAAAGGAAGAGATTTCTCTTCTGGATTTGAAGTCAGAAGCAAAAACAGAATCACTCACACATTCAAAGATTTTACATGTCACACTTGACAAATGTCATATTTTTGAATGAACAAATTGTGCGAACTGTGAAGTGATTGCTTGAAATTAAAACTAAACTTAAAAAAATGGATAATAAATATTGACAATATCTTAGCAATTGTTCCTAATTTGTTAGAAACATTGTTGGAGTCGTCTTCCTCATCTTCTTCGTCAAGTGATGATCGTCAAGTGATGCAGTTAATTTTCTATTGCAGGAGTTTTCCAAAAAGCCAAGATTGCAAAACTACCAATACAGTCACACCAATCTTCAAATTTTTCAGAATTTACAAAAAGTGTCCAATTGGGATTCTGCTTCTACTTCTCATTCCGGATTGCCAATTGAAAACGACATAAGTTTATTGTTTCTGATTCGTCAGCTATCAGAAAATTGCTTTCAAATTAAGACTTTCTTGGAAAGTCAATAAAAAGGGCACATTTAAGAGGGACAATTAATTAAAATATTGAAACCTTTCTCCACAAATATTAACCTTTCGGTTGATCGTAAAAAAAAGAAGTACCTATGTATTAATATTATTACCTACATACATACTACATACTCACATAACACATGTATCTAAATAAAAATAAATATAAAATGAAATTCCATTATGAGTATTTTTTTCGTGGAATTCATTTTAATGGTTCGTTTACATGATCATCGGAGTAATTAGATTCTTCAACCTTAATAAGCGTTGCTGACAGTTTATGAAATTCATAATTTCATCTGAACGCACTCACCAAATAAGTTCTTATTTTTAGTTCAAGACATCAAGCGATAAATCAAAAGTTTTTGATTTCTTGTTTAAGTAACATTCTTGCATCATAAAAAATGTAAGGTGTTCTTGGGACACTTGATTCCTTTAGAAAAGTAGTATTGTAAAACCAGTGCACTGATGTTTAGTTCTCAAATTTTAAGCTAAAATTATTTAAAACTTTGTTTGCAGTGGTGTAGTGTTTACTGTAGTTTACTGAAGTGCAGGTTCATGACAACTGTCAGAGCAGATCAAATTCAAGAAAAATACGTCAGATTTTAAGAACAAAATTTGGCCTGAGTAAGGAACTTGTTTTTCATTAACCAGCATTAGATTAAAAGGTAGTACAGAATATTAAGTACTAGAGTACACTAACTCAATGAATGATAAATCAGTCTAGTGAATACTAAAAAGGTACACTTTTCTCTCTAGAGTATGTCAATGCAACTGGTTGAATACGTAAGCTAAATGCTAATTGTAAATTTATCTCTGAATGGACAAGTAAAGGTCCATGTCCGAAATTAGTGACATCATTCGAAGTCCCTCTTGGTTTTATTGAAATCGAAATTATCAACACGATATTTGATATTTATCAATAAAATTAATGAATCGTTATTATCGTTGTCAAAAATCAAAATTTTTGATAAACTGTGAACGCTCTTCAGAAATTAGATCTATTGTGAATGATTTAAATTGACAGTCTTGGTATTATGGTTGTCAAAATGTTTGTTGATTATCAAATTTGCAGTCAATCACAAATTCCTTGTTGATAAAATATTTTACGGAACGCGAAAGCCAAAAGCATGTCTACTATAGAACTATTTTTCGGTGAAAATGAAATTGAAGACGAAAATACTTTGGAGCAAGCAAAGATTAGAAGAAAATTACGCGATGTGAAGCATGGATTTGGCTGAACATATGTATGTAGATAAAAGATCTTTTTTAATTACATTACAAAAACTTATTTGGCTCGCTTCTAGATTCATTCAAAACTTTAGACTTTCGAAAGAAGCCTTCCTTAATGTATTTTTAGATATAAACGACAAGTTAAAGCCAATGAAAAGGCAACAATCCATCCCAAACATACTAAAATTTACAGCTGTCTTAAGTAAATAGGCACTATTCACAATAGATTTTTGATCTTTGTTCACAATGGATCAAAAAATGATCAACTCGGGTTCATAATACTGATGTATCAATTGATTGACAAAATATTTCAATTGTCAATTAATTGATCTTTGACAACCATAATAAGGCTGTCAGTCTCTGCTCTGGTTGTATTCATGAATTTCAACTGTCACTCCGAAGCTTAAACAATGGCTTGCCCCAAGTAAGTCAGAGTTAGTTCAAAAGAACTTTCGTACGTAACATCATTGACAATCAATAAATGATGTTTTCTGTCTAGAATTGATTATATTAAAACTCAAAAACCTCTAAGGTTCATAAACCATAACAGATGGAAACAAAATTTTAGGTAATACCCCGATTATAACCCTAAAAGATTTAATAGCTCATTTAGAAAATAATTAAAACACACTTTATTCTCTAATATTGAGACTTTGTCCAAGTTTATTCTTCTTAAATGCTTAATTATATGTATTAATGGTTTTGAATCCAATCACAATGTTTTTCCATTTTATTTTTTGTTAAATTATATTATTTTTGTTCCATACAAACATACATGCTTTTAATTTGAATGTTCTATCAATTTGTTCAAGTTATTTGAAATTTCTTAAAATAATATAATGATGCAAAATTAGACTTTTCTTTATTTTACCCGAACTTTCAGTCATTTAATATTTTTTTTAAATAATTATTTAATCGTTGTTGTTAATTTGAATTTCATTATTACGAGCTTTTTTAGTGTCATATTGGAAACATTGTTTTAACTGTTTTTGTCTTCATTGTTAAATCAAACAGATATACATGGTAGCATCAGGCATTTTATCCAGATACATATATATTTAAGTCTTCAGTTTTAAATATGGAATATAGTCAATATGCCATTGAGTTTGAATTAATTATAACCTTGCACCATTATATCTTTATTTGCATGTTATATTTTCTAAGAAAATTAAAAATGTTTATTTAAAAATATGTCCAAAATAATACTCTACATTTGAATTGTAATCTTTCTGCTTTAAGCAAATTATTTTGACAAGTTTAGTATTTGTTGATGTTGCATTAGCTGAATTTTTTCTCAATATCCTTAGAAACTAATATTTTATTTCATCTTTTATAAATGCAGCAATGAATTTTTACCTTTAAGAATTAATAACTGAGATTTTTTGTTTGTTTTTGTTTTGAACAGGTAAATAGGTTTCATAAACATTATTTTTTGTATTTGTTTGTGTGTTTTGTTATAATTTGTAGAATTATCCCTGAATTGCGTTTTGTTTTTGTTTTTAAATTAAGATTATATATGTAGGTACTTATTTAATAAGTTTAAAATTCTTAAATATTATTTCTTGTTTTTTTTTTAATATTTTTTATAAATTTGTGACCACAGATATTTATGATTTTTTAAATCTTTAAGTTTTTTCGAAAGGTTGTTGTTTTTTTTTATAAAAAAGGTAGACAAACGTTATTTTAAGCATGATATTTAAAAATTAGTATGTTTGTAGTTTTAAGTGCATTTAAATTTTATGAAAAAGCACAATCAATAGTTGAGGCATTTATCTTATTTGTTTGGCAATTCTGGTGGACAATCTGGCTGATTGGATGGATGAGCTGCCCGGAAAGCTGGGTTGCTCTCTAGTTCCCGATCGATGCGCAAAATAATTGGATAAGGACGAAGATCAACATGAAATCTAATTTGAGGGAATATGAAATTTGTGAGCAAATTGTACAATTAAAATTCACATAACATACCGTCTGGCATTGAACACTTGAGGAACTAGGCAGCAATCGGCCATGGAAATCTCGTCACCGACACAGAACTTCCCAGCTGATGTGGATAGTACCTTCTCGACGGCACGGAAGCCTCTTGTAATCCAGTGCTGAGCCCATTCCTTCTTCTTCTCTTCTCCAACATGTATAAGGACGATCAGGTTTTGCAGGGGCTGAATACCAGATGCAATAATCTCACATATCTCACGAACCTTGGCCCTTTTGTGGACGTCTTGTGGCAGAAGGGGTCGCTGGGGTCTTGTCTCTTCGAGATAGTGCATCACAGCAATCGATTCAATCAAGGTGTGTCCATCTTTAAAATAAGTTAAATTGGTACAAATTTAAATCAAACTTAACACACTTTATTCACCAATCTGGAGAGCAGGAACTTGTTCCATGGGATTGACTTCACGGTACTCATTGCAGTGCTGCTCGCCACCAGACTTAATCAGACTGATGGGCTTAATATCATAGGGTATCTCCTTCAAGTTCAATGCAATACGAACTCGCCATGAACAAGAACTCCGCCAGTAGGAGTAAAGTATCGGCTTCTCGGATGAAATAGAAGACATATTATTAACTCTCTTTATGTGTACTAAATTCTTTGAAATCAATTTCGAAAATAAACTAGGTGCTGAGCGGATGGCTATGGAAGACATACTGATTCGATTTTACAAAACGAAAACAAACAAATTTGAATAAATAATTAATTTATTAAGATCGACTTTTTTAATGGCAGTTGTTGTTTTTCTTGATTATCTATGCAGCAAACCAGTGTAACAGGAAAGTTTATTGGGCTTCTATGAATATTTTGCCCGATTTTAGTAAAGAATTTAAATCTTATCAGAGTTCGCCTCGATTGAAAACTAAATAAAAACTAGTTATGGAAACAACTTTGTAAAGTAAACATTTAAGAATCTGTTCTGTCAGATCGAAGATTATGAAAGCTCACACGATAAAGGGGCTTTCTTTGAAAGTTTTATAAAAATAGATCGAGTGTTACCACTCAATTGATATACAAAAATTTTCTAACTAATAGGCTGGATGAATTTTATTTGTCGGTTTATAAAAATTTTAACGCAGTTCTATTCTATTTCCATTTTGCAAAAAGTAGATCAATATTTTGTGGGTTGTTATTAAGCGGAGAGGAAAAGGTTAAAAATAAGAAATAACATTGGAAAAACTTTTTAGTCTTGTGGCAAGTAATTTAATCTTCAAGTAGCTACTACATGGCCAAGTTAGTGAAACATTCAGATTTTTTTTTAATGGTTAAAAAAAAAATTTAAAACATTATTTCATAAATCTGTTATTAGTAGAAAATTTGAATGCCCTACAGAAAAGATAACATTTGAAATTTTTGTCAGACGAATCGCTTTATGTGATATTTTATACATTTTTTAAGGATCCTAAAAAAATACAAATGTTCATTCGTTTTGGTATGGACATTAGATAGTGTGAAGGCAAAGTTACAACTTTTTTTTTTACTTTATTGGTATTTCATTTTGTTCTTCTTAAAACATTCCCTGATACAATAAATTCTAGAAAAGTTAACTCTTTATTGTTAATGCTATGTGAATAGAAAAACGAGTTTTTGTCAGCTTTTAAACTTCTACATTCGTATTTAAGGAATTTTTTGCAGGTAATTTTCTTACAACCTTGGAGGATTTAAAAATTAAAAATATTTCTGATGTGATTCCAGAGTTCAGAAGGTCAACATTAAAAATTCACATCTTTCGTAGGTTAATACATATCTGTGTTATGTACATATGTATATTTGTATATACATAAAGAAGTAACAACTATCTCAGCAATGTTGACTTTTTTCCTTGTATATAATGTATATCGTTCAATTTCAAATATACAGAAACCTTATCCTATGTACATACATCTCATCTCATTTATAAGATACAAAAAATTAACTCTCAACCATGTTGCCTACCTACATACATACATACTCGTATCTATACATACATAAATGTATATAAATGCCTTTTCTCGGTCATTCAACTTTCCGGCAAAGATTGAAATAGGGTTATAAAGGAAAGCATTATTTGTGTTTACTGTAAATATGCCTATGGTATGTACGAGTATGTACAATAAAGATCCATGAAAGTTCGATAAGATAAATGAAAGCGTTTATTCCTGGGGCCTATCGTTTCATGAATTAACTTTTTGTTTAAGCTACAAAAGTTCTAGTTACCACCGATTGTGGTTTTTTTTTTATTTTTAAAAGGTTTTGGGTATTTTTAGTACGGGCTTTTTTGTCAGAATTTCGCTTCCAAATTCTTCTTTTTAAAATTCTAAATTCAAAGTTTAAATATTATTTTTGTATTAATTTATTTTATAAGTTTATACTCATATAAACTGTGAAAATTCGAATATTTTTTTATAAACATTTTAATTGTTTGATATTTAGTTTGCGGTAGAAATCACAGTTACACTATATTTTTGCTGATTTTTCTATGGAGCATTAATTCTTCAGTGACAAAAGGAAAACAGACAAAAAAACAGAATGTCAAAGAACAGAACTTTGAAAAACAGGATATTCTTAAATTAAAAAAAAAGATTGATAAAACCAATATATCAACCTGCTCCCTATTATTATTTTTAAGGTTGAACTAAAAATTTGTATATATTTTTTTAATATAAATTAAATATAACAGAAATTGGGGAGACGGGATTAAAGTTAAAAGAATAGCAATTAAAACACTGATTCAACTTTTAGTTTAGGGATTTCATTCACATCACTTCTAAAATTATTCACCTATTGTAAACAAGACTGAAATGCTTTCTCAGAAATTTTGAAGGGTCATTTTTTTTGAAAGACAAATAGGTACGCGTATATAAAAAAATATGTTTGCTAACAGATTTTTCCAGTTTTCCCTACACATTTTAGATTTTGTTGGGTTTAGATTTAACAAAATTTCTATCTGCTCAATTGTCTAATATTTTATCTTCGAAAAGCTTTAAAAATCAAAACAATCGAATCATTTTTTTACAACTTGGCATTTCGTCAAGTTTAAAAACAGGTTCAATTTTGTAGGAAATCAAGAATCATTTTGGCCATAATATGCCTATGCAGAGAAATGTTGGTTTTATCAAGAAAGTTCTTATAAATTATATTTGGTCAACATTCGTACTTAGGTCTTCTTTAGCTTGTCTCAATTATTACAATAAAGATTTTTGTTATATAAACATTAAAAGTAATTTACTTAAAAAAAACTGTGTTTTCTTTTAAAATTAGGAATTGAATACTTAGAAAGGTTGTTCAAATAGATTTAGTCTTCATTAATGATATAAAACCTTCCTCTTTATGACTTTATAAAAATATATGCGTTCAAACTTTGGTTCCAATTACTAATTTCAAATAAATGGACCAAGTAAACTTGAAAATGATAACCAGGTATGTCCAAATGTATTAAGAAATATTTACAATAATTATCGAAGGATCTAGATATACTTTTAAAAATATAGAAATAATCCTCCAGTTCAGCTGTCCACATACGTACTTGTATTCATACATACATATGTACATACATATACATGTACATATTCTCGAAACTCAAAATCGACAAATATATGTACGTATCTACTTACATCTGCAAGATAGTGCCCAATTGGTCCAGATTTTACTTTTCAAGATTGTCCACATACAAAATTTTGAATTTCAAATTTCATAATGATACAACCTGCTTAAACTTTAAATTTAAAATTGTTGCTATCGAAATTCAAGTCTGCCAACATGTTGTCGCAGATTTCAAAAACTATATTATGTACCTACCTACGTACCATTTCGAAATCGATTTAAAATAATATAATATTATGTTAGGTAGGTACCTGCCTATTCATATCTACATAATTGGCCATTTGGATCAAAACACCAACCTATCCCGTGTCAATGTGATGGCCTATCTAAAAGATTCTTGCTACCACTATTTGAAACAGAAAAAGAGAAGAAAAAAAAAACTAATGCTTTTGATAGCCTCATGCCAAAAAGACCGCAAATTTTCTCAAAACATCCTTCCCTATCCCTGGCGCAAGTTTTTGGATAAACCCATCAGAACCTGCACCTTCATCAAAATTAATGTAGGTACCAACACACAAGTAGGTATAGTACCTACCATATCGGGTCATTCACCTCAAAACTCGAGTTCAACTTGAACAATATACTCAAAGTATATAAGGATACATGCGTACCTATTTATGAGATTTACACAAATGTAGTTATGTAGGTACATACTTTTCTTTTCCTTGATCCGAATTATTTAATATCTAAACATATACCATATAGGCATAGGTTCGTTTTCGTTCCCTATCCGTGCGTATACCGAACCCAGTTGTACATTAATGTTGAAGTTACGAGCCACATACATACACAAAAGTATATAGATACAAAGGCGAATGAACTTATACTGATTTCAACAATAAGGATAACGTGTAGGGCTGAATGTAGGAGCTGGGAGCGAGGCACGAGGTGCCCAAATATTTGGCTCACAGAGAGGGCAATAACCCCGAGAAAATTTGGAGGAACTCTAAGCAAGGCGTCAAGGACATCATCCTTGTGCACAAAAAGCACAACACACAAGGCACAAAGTAATAAGGAACGGTAAAAAAGAAACGAAACAAAAGAAGAGAAGAGAAGAGAAAAAAAAAATGCCGGCTTTGGTTGTCATTGCCGTTGGTCATGTCAAAATTCGCCAAGACTACCTCCGCGCGTGCGCCAGATGTGTTATCCTTATGAGAATCCCTATTTCCCTATTAATGTTCCATAAACCAAATACCAAACCAACAAACTTGACTTGATTGCCATTGCTATTGCCACATACATACATACATACATACACGTATTTTTTGTTCGATTAGGTGGACTTATTCACACATTAAATTAAAATAAATATCACTGCGTCCCTGTACCTGCTGCAAATATATGTAAGGGATATGTATAATGTATCAGCTACAGCTACATGTGGAAAGCTGTGTTGCAAAATGCAAAATCCTGGCAGCCAACGACGCGGATGGGCAGACAGACAGACAGACGGACAGACGATGACGCTTTAATTTGAGACTTACCTTTGCTATGGCCGATAAGGACATAGCGTTGTGGTGGTACTTGGAGTAATTAATTTTGAAGCCGTTTATGACCTTCCAGGAGCGGCGAAATCGGAAAGCGAAAGTAGTCTGAGTTTTGAGTTCTGGGAGCACTTTCAAGAGGACAGCTGCAAAATTGTCGAAAACAATTCCTTTCCGTATCCGTACGTCTGCGAAATGCGAACAATTAACTCTTTCAATAAGATTCAAATATTTTTGAGAAACTTTAAAGTAAAGGTGGTTTCGAGAGTCTCACAACCGCGCACTGTAATCTCACAAATAACCAGAATTCAAATACGAACCTTTTGAAAAGTAAAAGTATAAAATGTAAGTTCTATTCCGACACGCCAAGCGAAAGTCCTCTTGAAGATATATATGATGGGATGGTTGGCAACACACTGAACTATATCCTTACTGGGCAAAGGAATGGTTCCCTATCCAAGTCCAAGAAGAGCCTTTCACTTACTGCTTCTGCTTTTGCTTTACTTTACTTTAATGGTGTGCGCGATGGAGGATATGTTTTCGTTTTTGTTTCATTCCGTTAAAGGAGTCGCTCGCTCACCAGCACACAGCTCAGTGCTCACACATAAACATCGCAAAAAATCCCTTTCCGGGGTGGGTTTATTATCAATGTGTGTGTGAGTTATGACAGGGGGGGGCTTGAAATCAGAGGACACATTCCAAAAATGGTATGAAGGATAAAATGTTCCACAAAAAGCTTTATTTTTTGTCAGAACCATTTAAAAGCTGGTGTTACTTTGAGCTTTGAAGCTTAAATTGGTTGAAGTATGAAGTTTGTGTTTAAATGCTTTTAAGCTTTTTACAGTTAAATAAGAGCTTTTTATTTAATGCAAAAGAGTGCTGACACTTTATAGAACCTTTGTATATGAAAACTATAGTACTCTCATGGCTGAGGTCGAATGGTGCGGCATCTAGTTATTTTTGGTCGAACGTCTCCGGGAGACATTTTTTTCAGACGGGAGACATTTTTTTCAGATGGGAGACATGCAACTGACGAGAATTTAAATCGAAGTGAGACAAGGAAAGACTATACAATTTGTGTAAGAGTTAGAAAGACTAAAAAAACGGACATTTTGCTGTATTGGGAGACTTTGGTTTGTTTACATTTTTTTAGTCGAGTATGCTTTACGGTAGTCGTCTTTACCAGACGACACACAAAAGCAGGTGAAAGAAACAATTTTGGGTAGGTATTCCTATTCCTGTATATGGTTTGATCTTTGATGAATTTTGTGTTGTTGATGATCAGATGGATGTAATTTAGATAGGTAGGTATGGAAATATAATTAATTTAATGTTTTAAGTCCGAGCGTTAAGGAATATGAAATAGGTTTGCAAGAGTTTTAAATTTTCGTGAAAATAGGTATGTGAATGGTTATCATGGCTAGGCAAAACAATGCAGATTCTTATTCATCTTTAAAAAATAATCTAATTGAAAATCATGAACTAGGTAAATAAGTAGGTATAAGGAAATTATGTTCATATTTAGAAATAGAAATGGTTTAAATATTATGTGTTCTCTTTTTAATAGGTACTTGCCATGAAAAAATGTTGTTTTAAATGTATCTGCATAGGTCGGTAGGTACCTATGTATGTACCTATATATTTTTTTTTTTTAAATAAGAACTTTAAATGTTCCTTTTTAGACTAGTTTTTCTTACTTATCATCTTATTTAGCATTTTTAATTCTTTTGAAGCTTCGAAAAGAAACTTGGTAGGTAGGTAAGTAAAGCATTTATTTTTTTTAAATTTACATACCTACTTATGTGTGTACGTGTAGGTGTGTTAGTGTCTTTTATTTAACTAGTTAAATACCTTGATCAAAACTTTTATGTCCTAAAAAATGCTAGGCAAAAAAAGCCAGACACGGTGACTGACCTAGGTAGGTAGATAAGTTTGCCAATTAAAAAAGTCTTAAGATCATTTTTCATTAATTAAGTTAAATCAGTTTAATCGTTTCAATTCTTTTTTCAAATAGATACATATGTACATTGTACATAATATATATGTACCTAGGTAGGTTGTAGGTACCTACGTTTCATGGCATGTATGTAGGTAGTCTTTATGACATTAATTGTAGCTAGATTATGCATCCAGTAATTTTTATAAAAGTATTTTACTAATTTCGATTTTTACAAGTTTGCATTTCAATCGACTTGAAGTCAAAAATGTAGCTACTATGTATTCCAAGTCATTCCAAAATTTGGATTGTTATAGGGAACATTTAGTTTTCATTTTACATATTCTGCAAAACTCATAAATTTATTTCATTTGAGGGATTTTTTTTCCTAACAGTCAGTTATAAAACATTTTTTCCCATATCCTTATTGATAAGAATAAAGAAATTATAGTAAAAGTTTTTGAATTGGGTTATCAAGCTATTTTTAAAAAGATCTAAACCTTAGATACCTACATACATACCTAGTAAAAAATGGAAATAGAATTAATTCCCATTTTCTCTTTAGGTATATATTGCAAACAAGGTTTTTAAACAGCAAATAAGTTATAAGATTTTTGATAACTCTAGCATGAATAAAACTTCAACATCACTCTATGTATATTGTCATCTTTTTAAAAATAAAAAAGAGAGATAGGTGTTAATCGATTTACTTTTGATGTTGACTGATACAAATTTTAATAATACAAAATTATAATCAGACTTAAGAAATTTCTCGAGACATTTATACCAATTTTTCATATACATATGTATGTAACTTTTTGTAGTTTTTATTTTGTTAATTTGATTTTTCTCAATATTTTATAATTTATTAAAAATTGTATAATTTATGATTAAAAGAAAAGTCATTTGAAGTCAATATTATTGCTTGTTGTGAAGATATTTGAGTCGAAAAACAATTTTTAATATGTACCTACTTTTTGGTAAATTTTGGTTTTAGTTTCTTATTTTTTGTAAAAAAAACTGTCACACCAATTAATGTAAAAAATGTACCATATTCTAACATGTACATTATGCAAACAATAAACTCTCGACATATTCAAGTCAAGAAACACTTTAGTATTTTTTTAAATTAATTTTGGTTTTAGGTTTCTATTTTTTGTAAAAGAACTTTCAAATCGATATTTGTCACAATTATTCCATATTTTAACAGTTGTATTTGTATAATAAAAATCAATTTGAAGTCAATATCGTTATCCGGTCTTGAGATATTCGAGCCAAAAAACATTTTTTACCAATTTTTGGTACCTAGATTTTTTTGTACTTTTTTTATTTTTCGTAAAAAGAACTGTCAATTGAATTTTTTTTCAAACTTTCACCATATGACAAAAACATCATTTCATGTAGTAGAAAATAGTTTTGAATTAGGTATACAATTTTCCATTCATTGTATATTTGAGCCCGAAACATTTTTTTTTAGTTTTTCTACTTAAAAAAATAACAGTACCTACGTTGAAAATTTTCCAGTGAATGGAATAAATATTTATTTGAAGTCAATAACATATTTTGTTCCTGAGATAGGTATTTGAGAAACCAAAAAAGCCGTCCAAACGTTGTCTAAAAAAGATAGGTATATGAATGTATAAACCATAAATGGTTCAATTTATTATTCGGATGAAAAATCAAGAACTTGACTCTAAAACTTGTTTTTTTTTTAATCATGCATAGATATGTATACATACATTCAAGTATTTCGAGATTTCATAGTCAAAACAAAAATTATTTGAATTCAGGACAATAAATAACCAAATCCTTTAAAAAAACTAACAAATATTGAACCTTCCAATTTCCCTACAAACCGAAATTTTATTACCTACGTTAATAATTTAATCCTTACCTAGATACCTAGCAACGTACCTTCAGTAAGCTATAAATATTAAGTAAAATAAAAGTAAAACATTTCAGAAATCTTTAAAATTCCATTCACAAATTGATAACTTCAAAAAATTCAATTCCAAAGTTAAAAGAAAACCTACCCGAATCTTATAACAAAACTTCAAGTTAAATGTATATACATACCTACCTACTCTTCATAATACACACATTTTTCTTCCTCGCCTCGCACAAACTACCTATCAAGAAAAAAATTCCTTCGTAAAATACGAAAAAATCGATCGAAGAAGCTAAGCCGCTGACGATGACGACGACGGCTCGCGGCGACAACGCAAGCATCCCTTTCGGATTTCTTTTTTGTTCGCATACAAAAATTTCATATAAACATCACAAAAAACGTCCTTGGCTTGAATTTCGTGTGGCACCAAAGACGATTGGAGAGTTTTTGTTTTTTGTTATTTTTACAGGGAAACTATTTATCTCCTTTACTCCACTAGTTTCTTATGGAATAGTAAAAATATTCTCCTCTCACTCAAATAATTTAAGAGGAATGTAAATCTCCACTCGGAAACACTAGCGCAAAGTCGGCACATTTGCACAAAAATAATTCATGCCCATGAGACTACTATGGTTTGGATATACAATGATAGAACTTCTGTTGGGAAATTAAAAATTAAGAAAAATTAATCATGAGATTGATTTCAGTAAATTTAAAAGTTAAAGAAGACGCACGAAATGTTAAGTAGTTAGAATATTCAAATTAATTCGAATTTGTATGAAACTAAATAGCTTCTTATGTTATTATTCGAATATTAATAATTTAAGCAAACCGATGTTTTTCAATAATTAACCTGATTTGAATGCCAAAAAAAATTGTAAGGCTTCTTTGCTTAAGATCCATAGGGTATCTTAAAGGACAAACTATTGATCTAAGTGTGTTGGCCAGGAACTACCTTAACCTAACATAACTAAAACTTACAAATTACAATGCATACAGTCAACTTTTGTTAGGTCACGATGGCATTGATGATAATGAAATGGGAGAAAAGCTTGCCGAAAACTGATCGTATTTTGATCCGAGTCTTAACGTAACAATGACTTTTACTCAACAGAACAAATAAACAGTAGGTACTAATTTTCTCGAAGCCACAAATCTAATACAGTCTAACTTGAAACAGAAAGAAAAACCTTGGGAAATATATATTTAATATTATTCAACACTCTTAAAAAAAGATTCAAGTATTCACCCCTAACTTTAAAACTTAGACTTAAAATTTAAACAATTCCTAAATAAGATTTTTTTACAGTAAGCTGTAAAAGAAATATTTGATGGTTAAATTTCTCAACACCAATTAGTACACTCAGGCGTATACGCAACTTTTTTTTTTTTAATGTATTGAATCAAAAGTGAAAAGAGCTCGATTCGAAATGTTGTTTTCAAACCCATTTTGGAACATTAAAGGTGAGTCATAGAAGTGTATTATAAAATATTAAGAATATTAAACAATTTGCGACGATCGTGTTGAGCTAAGAACATATTTTGAAATAAAAAACACTTGCTTTGTTTTTATTATTATATTTCTCTTTTATTTCCACTTGAAGACTTTTGTTTTTTTTTTTACAATATTACATATATAAATTCATGCATATTATAATGAGATAAAATTCCCCCTTCTCTTACTCGTTTTTTTGTTTTTGTATTTCTTATAATAAACACCTCGAACCATCCCCCTTTCATGCACCTAAATAAATGCACATTGTCTTTCGTAAAATGTCTTTTAGTTGTCTTATCATGTTTCAATAATATAGATCAATATAAAGTTTTCTTTCATCTTATATTTCCTATGATTTTCGTTTGGATTTTTGCATATCATACGGCATATACTGCCATTAAAAAAATGACCGTATCCAAACGATTTACACAAAACCAAGCAATCTAAATTGAACAATTTTACCAGAAACAATCCGACAACACACCCATATTGTATTGTAAAATTAACTATTATTCTCTTGTTATTATTTTTTCGGCGGAATCATTTTTGTATTTACATTTATAATGTATATATAAATAGTTTACAATATAACTAATATTAATACTTTCTTCACATTTATATTTGTTTTTGTTTTTGTTTTTTTTTTTTATTTTAAAATTCAAGAAAAGACACCTTCATCTCAATAACATTTACATCATCGTTCCAGATTGCTAGATGTAGAAAAAGAGAGTTTTATAGTAGATTACATTTTTTTGTTATTTTTTAAATTTTATTTTAATATTATTTTTAATCACAGAAAAACTAAATTTACATATACATTATTTTTCACCTAAAAAGTTCTATTTTTTTTTTTGGTTTTTTGTTTTTTTGTTTTGAAAAGTATTGTTAAAATTTGAAAATGGTGTTTTGTTTTTAAAGGTTTGATTTTTTGTTTTCAATAAATACTAAGCACCTGAATTTTCTTTTCTTCTGTGTACATTCTATTGTAGGTATATTTTGAATTGATTTCTTTTTTGTTTAAACATAATTTCTTGTGGTTTTAATTAATACATCGAATAGAATAACACATCAGTTGTCTACTTAACAAAAAAAAATATTCCTATTGATCCTACACACTTTACAATATTATAAGTACTTTTTTAAATACTAAACAGGGATGTCGTTGGCGGTGATAAGGAAAAGAATATTGCATTTTCTTTACAATTTTAATTTTTTTTGTTTTTGTTTTTGAGAATTCAATGCTAAGAGAAATTCAAAATAAGAGTTTTTTTTTTGTGTAAGAAACAGCCTTGTGAATAAGAACACTCGTTTATTTTAATTTCTTTTTCTTTTTGTTTTTGTTTTAATTTAAATAAACATTTTTTTGTTTGAAAAGTAATTTAAGTACTTATATAAGAATATGAAAAAAAATTGCAGAAAGTTAATAAAACTTATAATTGTCTAAGAGGTTACATTGATTTATATAATAATAATAATGAAAACAATAATTATTATGTACAAGTGTTAAATAGTTTAACGATGAGCATAGGCCTCATTGTATATTTTTGTAAATATTTAATTTTATTTATTACTATTTTAGCACAAAAGTTTGCACTAAGGTCGTAGTAAAAAATCATTGTTTATTTTTATTTTTATTTTTATTTTTATTCTTATTTTTGTTTGTATTCTGCTTTTGATCGTAGTACACCATACAAAGTTAAAGATTTTGTTATTTATATGTATTTAATTTTTGTTTTTGTTTTTTTTTTTTTTGCGATATTTTTCGTTACAGTATAGAGATTTTGAATCCATTTTATTTTGCTATTACTTATCTTGGAAATTCAGTAGGAATAATTTTATACTATTAATTAACTCGATAGCTTATGCGTTTGTTTTTTGTTTAAATTTTATTTTACAACCATAGAAAAGTAAATATTATTTACGTTTTTTGTTTTGCTTCATTTGTTTTACTTTAGGTACCTAATTTTTTTTTTTGAAAAGAGTTTCCATATACATACGTATATTTAAATATGTATATATATATAATTTTTCTTTACATCACGTTTAAGTTCCCTACATATACAATATATATATATATATTTCCAGAACATGTCCTTAAGATCTAAAAAACTGATATGTCTAAGAGCTATTATCATTCGTTATCAATTTTATTCTGAAGTACATATTATTTTTATTTCATTTTTCGTTTTTTTTTCTTGTTTTGTTAGAGATTAATTTTGTCTGTTTTGGAAATAATAAAGATTTACAATAATTCAAGTGAAAAGAAATTTAAATGCATCACATTAATCTTATATTTTTTTGGATAATTTGAAATTAAAGAAGTTGTCCAACGTACAAGATTCTAACAAAGATTCTGACGCGACGCGACGGTTGAAAATAGTTTTTCTTCTTTTTATTATTGGAAGGTTGAGCGAGTTTTGAGAGTTTATGGTAAAAAACTAAAATATTCAAACAGCTCAAACTTACTTTTTTTATCTTTTAAGAAAAGTACATGTGTGTTCTGAAATTATTCCTTCGGGAACACTAACATATTATTATGTAACTTAATTATCAACAATGACAAATTTAATGACTGTATAGGAAGCTTTCCCCGATTGCAAACATAACATAATAATTAATGTTAAAAACAAATATTTATTTTTCTAAACAAAAGCCCCTTGTTAAGTTCGTAACCACATCTAAAAAAGAGGCTGGCATGCTACCCAAACTTGTAACTTCCATTTGGTACCCCTGAAAATGTGAAATTTATTTACGTTTTCATTATAAATAAAATATTATTATTTTATATTCAAATAATAAGAGAAAAAGAAGAAAACTTCATTTAACTTGTGGGGGAACGGAATTCCTGTTTATAAAAGAAAATTTTCAGATATATTAATTTTAAATATGTTATACTAGTTCCAAAGGTTTTACAAATTTTATTGTGTCATTTAAAAAAACAACTGCACTGCATTTTTAATGTGAGTAGTAAGGCGTTTGAAAACTCTCACAACGAGTTTTACTTTTATGAATTAAGATAGCTAGAATTTAGAGAACATCTCCCAAATCTTATTTGTTTGATCATACTCTGTACTTTTCAATAGTTGGAATCGAACAAGTTTAAGGTTAATTCTGGAATCCCACAAGGTAGTCATTTAGGTCCAATTTTTTTAATTTCATTTATAAACTATTGACAGTCTGTGTTCAAGTACTAAATTGAAAATTATTCCAAATACTCGTGAATAGTGATTGTGAAGAATTTCGTTAAACGTTGATAAATTTAAAACTACTAGTATCGCCTGTGATCGAAATTCGACCATTTGTTTTTGTTACATGAAAACGAAACATATCTCCACACTCTTTACTCCGCTTATTTATCAAACAGAAACAATAAAAAAACCACAAAGAAAAAAGAGCGATAACTGTGCAAATATTCCAATCTCAGCAACTTACGGCGTTTTTCTTTTTTAGCTCGGAGCCAAAAGTTTGTGTTTCTTTTTTATCTCTGAGCTCTATAAAAAATGACCGAGCGAATGGAGTAATAAGATGAGCTCGGCTATGTCACTTTTTTGTTCATGTGGTAAGACAGAGACAGACTGCTTTTGGCAGTTCAGTGCTCAATTGTGTTTCTTAATAAGCTCGGAACGCTCAGGTTACGTTCAGTTCTGAGCGAGCACTGACTGCTCTGTGCCCCGCTCGGTGCCCCGGTCGGAGCTAAAAAATAAAAACGCCTTTTGTCTACCCCGGCCAGGGTTGGCCGAATTAAATGCACTACATTTCCTACATCATTAACTACCCGTAGTTAATTGAATAAACTTCACTGTTTTACTACAAATTGTAACGTTTTCCACATACATACATATGTAAATAGTTAAACCAGAGAACAAATAAAATTTCAATAAAATGGTGAACAGATTATTTGACATTTAAAACTACATTTGCTACAATTTGTTTTATTAACTACGTTTGACTACATAAACTATTTAGCAAATGTAAAAAAATGTGCCATTTAAGCCATCCCTGTTCCTGGCCCATAGGACAGATAATTTAAGAGAGTTTTCTCTTACTGTGCTTTCACATATGTCTATTTTACACGGATATAGTTGACCGATCCACATACTC
Organism: Scaeva pyrastri; assembly: GCA_905146935.1. Classification (NCBI taxonomy): domain Eukaryota; kingdom Metazoa; phylum Arthropoda; class Insecta; order Diptera; family Syrphidae; genus Scaeva; species Scaeva pyrastri. The sequence goes on from LR989927.1 coordinate 134,944,784, forward strand.
TTCTGATGGCACTTCTAATTAAAATAACCTTTCAAATGGTAAATTTTTTATTATCCTCCGTTGGGTTTAAGTATAGTAAAAAGGAATTACAAGAAAATGCTTAACGTATTAATTTATAGATGAGCTTTACGAGAAAGATTACAGTAACGTATTTTAATCATTTTTTTTTTAAAGTGTATCTTGGAAAAATATTGCTGCCGCTCAGGTTTTCAGTTCATTTTCTATTTCTTCAAAAGTAAAGGAGTGGCCATGGAAAGAAACCAAAACAACACAGGAGTGCTTAAGGGCCAATATCGTAGGTTCTTTAAAAGCCAAGTCATCGGAAGGGTAAAGTTTAAAAATGTATTTATTTATATTATTATTAGTGGTAAGAATTAGACACCGTAAAGTGCAAAACTTTTCACAGAAATATAATAATAATGACTCAAGAAAAAGTTAACCGAAGGCTTGGATTTAAAGCTTAGGGAGGTCCTTTAGAGTGAAACAATTTCTTACTGTGCTTGTTTTTATTTTCATAGTAGAACTTATTCCCAGACTAATTTTAAAGTACAGTCGTCTCTCTCTAAGTCGAACTGCCTCTATATTGAAGTTCTCTTTAACTCGAACAAATTCTCTTGATTTATTGAAATAAAAAAAAAAATTCTTAAATTGCAAATCCTTATTGTTTGTAGTGTGGACTTTGTAGCAAACTATCGTTCTTGGATGACATCAGACCTTTTCAAATGTTATAGCTTTTGAAACTTTATTCTCCATTTGGAAGAACAAAGAGTAAAGTACTTATCATAATCGATAACTGCTTAGCTCACCCAAAACAAGTTAAGGATAAATTTAAGTTTATAGAGCTTGGAAATATCCCCCCTAATATGAACTCAATAGTTTAGCAAATGGGCTAATACTAAAAGCGCCGGCTCCTCAGCAAGATCTTAAGGGTTTGACAAACCAAAAACGAGCAATATAAAATATCACTTTTCGATTGTGAGCGCGAAATCTCAAAGACATGGGCATAGGACGTTACTCCATTGATAATTTGAAATAGAATTTTTTTTTATAACACACTAGCTGTTCCCCGCGACTTCCTCCGGCTCAATTTATTATTATAGCAATTAAGATTAAGTTTTAAAAAAAATATATTTTAAAGTACTTCGTAAAGGATATTTAAGTTTTATTTTGTTACGGATACGGATTTTCTCTGCAACAAATTAAACATCCATTAAGAAGTACTCAGTTTTTTTTTGTTTGCAGTGCGCATTCTAAAAAGTCATTGGTTTTGGGCTCATAAATCCATACTAATATTATAAATACGAAAGTAACTCTGTCTGTCTGTCTGTCTGTCTGCTACTCTTTCACGCCTAAACTGCTGAACGGATTTTGTTGAAATTTGGTATGGTGATAGATGATAACCTAGAAATGGTCATAGGCTATAAATAATCACGCCATCGTTCTTAGGGGGTAGGCAGTGGGCAGATAACTAAATTGAGTTAGTGATTTTTAGTCGTTTTTGTTGGGACTTTTACTCTTCCACGTCTAAACTGCTAAACGAATTTTGATGAAATTTAGTAAGGTAATAGATGGTTACCTAAAAACGGATATAAGATCAAAATGATCACGACATCGTACCTACTTAGGGGTGGAAAGTAGGCAGAAAACTGAATTGAGTTTTTTGAGATTTTTGTATGGTTTTTGCTGGCTCTATCATGCCTCTATCATGCCTAAACGGCTGAACGGATTTTGATGAAATTTAATTAGGTGATAGATAGTAACCTAGAAAAGGATATGGGCTATTAATATTCATGCTATATTACTTACGGGGTAAAAGCTAGTAAGAAATAAATTTAAATATTGCTTACTAAAGATAAAACATTAATAACAATTCAGTGTACATAGTTTTGGCTATTCTTTGTTCGCTTTAATTGCATATCTAATCTTAAGTTAGTTAACTTCTTGTACAAAATTTTTAATTGTACTGCCACCTTTAGCAATTAAAACACAAATAATTTATAAAACATATACTTATATAACAATTTGAAATAGTAACAGTTTGTATGGTTACTACATAGCAAAACATCTTACCACGATCCAGTAAGTCTGCAAGAAGGAAAGCTGGAAGAGAACACTTTTTAACTTGACCTTTAAACATTAATATGATATGAAAATGAAGTTTCAATTATTTAAAACAAACATTAAACAAATGCGGATGTAACAATAAACAATTCATCCATCTTTTAAACAAAATATAAACATTTATACTCTATTATGTTTGCATTCGGTTTGGGTTTCCGATTCAAGAAATCACACAAAAAATTATATTAAAATACGTGTATTGCTTAGAAGTTGGATTGTCAATTTATATATCAAATATATAGTATATGTAATGTGTGTATATGTATATAATAAATTTTAGCATTTTTTCATATACATACATTAACATAATAATAATAATTAACACCAGAGGTCGGTGCAACAAATATTTTTTTTTTTTTATATATTTCTTAGAAATATGCTAAAGTCAATTTTTGGTTGAAATTGTATTAATATTTTTTTTGTTTTGTTTATGGTGTAGTAATGTGTGCGTATCAAAAAGGGAAAGTTTTGTTTTCATTATTTTTAAAAATTCTTTTCTTTGAAGATACTTGTTTTTATAGTTTTTGTTTTTTTAAATTTATATTTAATATTTTTGCCAATCTGAGACAAAGAGGCAACTTTGATGATTTTTTTTTTAGATTTTATTTTCTTAAATTTAGTTGTTGTATTAGTTTAACACTATTTGTGTTTGAAATACGAAAAAGAAAAACAAAGACAAATAAAATAAACTTAACTAATTAAATTAATACATTAAATTTCTATGAAAAAAATAATTGTGTTTTAAATAATAACAAAAAAAAAAAAAGAGCTAAGACATTTAAAATTTTGATTTAGTTTGGTTATTTCAACTACCAAAGACATCAATAATATTCTGTAACTTAGGTAGTTTAAAAATTGAAAATCAAATTGTCGAATTACCTTACTTTATTCTTATGACTCGAAGGATTTTTCAAGACTTTGAATTATTTGAACTGTAGAACACTAAACCTTTTTTAATTGTTAATTGACAAAATTTGGTTATTTGAATCATTTTCTCCGATTTTGATAGGTATTTTTAAATTAAAATTTGTATGTACGTTAATAGTCTGGTTTGAACAATGTAAATTTAGAAAAAAAAACTTAAAAACGAGTATAAGCCATTTCTTCACCCAAACTCAAAAAATGTTTAGAAACAAAACCGATAACCAAATGACCTTAATACTTTCTTAAAAATATCAAAAGATTCGACACGTCTAATAAATAAGAGATATTTTAAATACCGTAAGTTTGTATTTCACATTTTTGGTTGAAATTATCTCAAGCCTCATTTAATTTCACTAAAATTTAAGTATGCATGAAACAACAATAAATGAAAGAAAATTTTGAGAAAAGTACGATTACATCCGAGTGCTCTGTTTTTAGAAAATAGCTCATACCTTTCAAAATCTCAGTCGCGTCTCGGTATTGAACTCGTTCTCGTATAACTGACAGCCTTATTACGATTGTCAAAGATCAATTAATTGACAATTGAAACATTTGTCAATCAATTGATACATCGGTATTATGAACCCGAGTTGATCATTTTTTGATCCATTGTGAACAAAGATCAAAAATCTATTGTGAATAGTGCCATTTACTTAAGACAGCTGCAAATTTTAGTATGTTTGGGATGGATTGTTGCCTTTTCGTTGGCTTTAACTTGTCGTTGATATCTAAAAATACATTAAGGAAGGCTTCTTTCGAAAGTCTAAAGTTTTGAATGAATCTAGACGCGAGCCAAATTAGTTTTTGTAATGTAATTAAAAAAGATCTTTTATCTACATACATATGTTCAGCCAAATCCATCGGATTTGAAGCATCGCATAATTTTCTTCGAATCTTTGCTTGCTCCAAAGTATTTTCGTCTTTAATTTCATTTTCACCGAAAAATAGTTCTATAGTAGACGTGCTTTTGGCTTTCGCGATCCTTAAAATATTTTATCAACAAGGAATATGTGATTGACTAAAAATTTGATAATCAACAAACATTTTGACAACCATAATACCAAGACTGTCAATTTAAATCATTCACAATAGATCTAATTTCTGAAGAGCGTTCACAGTTTATCAAAAATTTTGATTTTTGACAACGATAATACCGATTCATTAATTTTATTGATAAATATCAAATATCGAATTGAACTTTGACAACCGTAATAAGGGTGTGAGTCTTATTTCAGTCTCGTGTCTAGTTTATTTTATACCATCTTGATTCTCGAGTGTTCGGCCTGCTGCAGGTTGTGTTTTTGTTTTTCTCCTGAAACTGCCAATAAGATCACAAAAAAGTGATAAGACTGATAAGACCGCAACTTTTCTCGTCTTCCGACGAATCATAATTTCACATATCGTTTTTATAATAATTGAGTTTAGAAATGTGAAACTCTTGTTGTTGTTCGGAATATTTTGTAGGTACACTTTAATTGTATTGTAATCTCAAGAACTACATGACGGATTTAGAAAATATTTATTCATGTATCATGTGTTTTGTATTATAGTTCAGTTATTTTAAATGTCTTAAAAATGTTTAAAGAAATATTGACGAAAGCCGTGAAATCAACCTATGACAAAAATATAAACAAAAAATGTATTTGAATAATAATAAAAAATTAAAAAAAAAAAACTTAAGTAAAAAATCAATTCCGAAATAAAATAAAAACAAACAACATTAAATTAAAAATTGATTTTTATTAATAATATAATTTGCAATAAATACATAATCAAGTTTAGCTTCTTCAAAGGTACTTAATACAAAATCATCGTACGTATATGTGTTTTTCAAGGATTTTTGTTTTTATTTCTAAGAAACATATTATTAAAAAGTTTAAACAAATAAATATTTAACAATAAAAACTTCATGTTTATTATATTCTAATTCAACTATAGTTTCTTCTGGCTTATAGGCTAACAAAGAGAAATAGAGAGAGAGAGAGATAGAGAAAGAGAGAGAGAGAGTGATGATGATAGGATAAAGAGATAGGTATATAGAGAAAAGTGATTTTTCTTATTTTTCTCTTTTAAAGATGTGCACATTATGGGATTAAATAATTATTTTCAATGAAATATATGGTGTGGACGCTCTTAAATTTGAGAAGATACAATTTATTTAATATTACAGGTTTATTCTACGGGTATATGCATAAATATATATTTAAATTTTTTTTTTTTATAATTATAACAAACACTTAAGTCTACAATACAACCATATTACTAAATATATATTTTATATAATTTATTACCTATTAATATAATGAGCAAATGTATGTTTTGTAAAATTATAATTTATAATTTATAAAACATTTCACTCATTCATATTAGAATTTCAATGTAGAAAAGAAAAACTTAGCTAGATCAGAATCAACAAAACAAATGAACATTAAATAAATTATTTGTTAGTGTTAGTACACGTATACATAATAAGTATTACATATGTATGTGTATGTGTATGAATAGAACTAATAGTTTTCATGTGTGCTTGTATAGATGCGTGTAACTTTCTTATGTTTTTTTTTTTGTTTAATCTTTTGTTTAACTTTTAGCTAAATTAATGTCGTTTTTATCTCACTCATTATCACTTTTTTACTAAAAAACAAAACATTTTGTTTGCTTTTGCTTTTAATTTTTTTTTTTTGATTTTCTTTACAAACAAATTGCTATTAAATTAATTAATTAAAGAGAACGAATAGTAAATAGATATTTGAAAATTCAAAAACGAGAACAAAATATACAAATACATATTTATAGAAAAGAAGTAAAAAAATATTAGGACGTTATATGCTTGCAAAATTTTGCTTGTGGTTTTGAAAATTGTTTAATGCACATTTTGTTGTTTTCTTAATTCTTTGGTTTTTAAATAATTTTTGAATAATACATTTTTCGATTGTCAATTTTATAAATTAATGTTTATTTTATATTATTGTGTTTATTTGTTTTATGTTGTTTTTTTTTTTTAATTTGCATTAAATTAAGTTAATCTATTATTAATTTTTTTTTTTAATTTTAGAAAGTGTCTTGGCATTATGATGATGTTGGTTTTTTTTATACATTTTGGAGATTTGTTTTTATTTTAATCGATCCTTTTAAACACTTGACTCTGGTTTTCCAAATAATTGGAGTATTGTAGGTAATTTGATTCAAATTGCTTTTAATTTGGTTTTTAATTTGGCTTTATAATGAATTTGTATTTTGTTGAGACTGGTGTTGTTGTAGTAGTTGTTGCTGTTGTTGTTGTTGCTGCTGCTGAGGGAGACTACTCGCATTTGGATCATTTTCCTGAGGACGATGCGATTTCATATGAGCACTTCTGCTTTTGACTTTGTTGAAAACTCTGAAAATATTTTATTTTTTTTTTGTGAATTTTAATAGAACATTTTTGTTGTTTGTTATGTTGATTGGACTAAAAAGTAAGCATCATTTTTGAAAGTTGCAACATGCAGTATCTAGACTTAAAAATAGTTTCTAATTAAATTCAAAAAAAAAAATCAATCAAACCTATTTGATTAAGTGAAAGAGTTAAGAACTAATGTAATGCATTGCAGAAAATTAAATAAAAAGCAAAATTGAAGATATTGTGAGCTTTATTTTCCCCCTGGGAAAAGAGATTTTTTAAAAAACTTTTTTTCGATGATTTTCAAACCATCATACTCATAGGTTTAAATGAAGCCAAAAGAATTTTCAAAAACAAGTTCAATCCATTATGACAAGATAAATAGGAAATAGGAAATATTCCCCATCTTTCAATTCCCTTAAAAACCTAATTATATTTTTTTTTTGTTTTTACATTTTTAAAGGGGTACATACATATTATTAATATGTTTGTAAAACTTGAAGTATCCGAGAGATTCATGAGAGTAGACTTGAATTGAGGACAACTTAATCTTAGCAACTTTTTAAAATGACAACTTTGAAAATGATAAATGAATGATTTAAGTAATTCTTATGAATTTTTTGCTTGTTGCATATTAATTTTGTAATAAATTTAATAAGAAACTATTCTTTTAAGAGATGGCAGCGTTCACTTAAGATTTAAATGTTATTTAACGACATGATAGTGAAATTCAGTGAAGACAAGACAAAAATCCACAAAACTCATGTTTAATTTATGAACTTCTTCTCATTTCAATTTTGAAGGTTCCTAAGAGGTGACGTTTAAGGCCACTTCTTTCCCATCATCATTGTGAAGAAATGATAAAACTGACAGTTGATAAACTCTAAAGATTAGACAATAGACATCGTACAAAAACAACACCCTTTTTCTTTTCTATCGAACTGTCATAAATAAGTTCGAAACCAAAACTTTGTTGTTTCTAACTTTCTTTGTTGTCTTACCAAAAATGGTTCTGAAAATTTAAGCATAACTAAAAACTATTTTATAAATATGTAAAAAGGAAGCCTTAAAAATGAATATCTAAATAAAAAAATAATAAGAAGAAATGAAAAAAACTTACATATAATCCAAAAGAACATATACGATATTACAGATGAAACGAAAATTTGAATGCAGTTTGAAGATATTTTGTATAACTCATACAAACGTTACACGTACAACATTTTATGGCACTTTTGTTTTTGTTTTTGATTTTGTTTTGTTTTGTCGCGCTTGCGTTTACAACAAACGGTTTAACGGTAATTTGTGATGCTTTATTTGCGTGTAAATATGGACATGTAACAATAACAACAATATAAAAAGAAAAACAATAATATAACATTAACAACATTGACTATAAAAACAAAACTGATGTCCAATAATTCATAAAGAGTAGAGTTTAAGTAGAATTTTGTATTTTTCTTTTTTAGATGTAAAAGTATAATTTATGTTTTTTTTTTTTTTTTTTTCATTTTCTAAACAGGTATAAAGGCGTGCGTTTGTATCAATGTTTGATATTCATATTTAATTGTTTAGTTGTCTGTGTGTCTGTAAGGACTTATGGGGAGGTCTTACTTGCCGCACACCTTGCAGGGGAAGTCGTCTTTGAGATTTGGATGGGACTGCAACTGGCCATTGTTGGATAGTATCATCGAACTGTTGTTATTGTTGAGTTGATTCATGTTGCGGCCGATGCAATGGATGCGAGTGTGCCCGTGTAAAGCAGCTTTTGATGTAAAACTCTGTGAATTTAATTCGTAAATTATGTACCTACTTAAGTTTAAGAGAAACTCGAAATAACTTACAGCAGAGCAATCTGGCATCTCGCAAACATGAGGGCGATGCTCAGCAACTTGCGAGGAGAACTGCGATTGGGAGGCATCGTCCGTTTCAACCTTCAGGTGAGTCATCTTGTAGTCCACACAAAGCTTTTTCCAGAAGTAGTAGAGTTGTATGCATTCACTCGTGGACTTGGTAATAATCTGAAACAGAAAGAGTGAAAATCTCTTTAGTAAAAAGTTGGAAGAGAAAATTGCAGAGAACATGTGTTTTCTTTTCAATACTCGTGACAAGAATTGTTAAAATTGTTTATAGTAAGAGAAAACACAACTCCTTTTAAGAGCTCCAAGAGATCGCATCTAATTGAAAGCTATTGAAAAAGAAATCTCTCTTAAACACGAACAACAATCTTACCTCTCTTGAGATGCTATAGAAGTCCTTTCCGTATTTCTCCAGACCTCTGAGGAACATTTCAACTTCTAGCGAAGACCATTTCAATTGGAAAGGATTCGATTGCGACTTAAGAAGATTCAGCACAGCTATCGGTGTGTCGCCATGGACTTGAAGCAACGCCTTGAGGGCAACTTCTTCCGAATGATAACCAAGTGGAATGGCTGAAGATTTGCTCAGCTCAATGTATCTCGTTAGGATCTTCTCATCTGTGGCTACACTTGGATCCCACATCATTTCCTCGTGCTCCATCACATTCGATGTTGGTTGTCCAGCGCCAGCTCCAGTGTTCATAGAGTGCAGCTGATTTGTTGTTTCCAGAGCCGGAATAGTTGCTTGATATGCTGTACCGATGTTCACTTTGGATTCATCAAGGAAGGCCATGAGACTGGCAGCCTCCTCGAATTCATCGTCCAAATGCAAGGCATCCTGGGCAAAGGTGGGTGGTTTGGGTAGATTGGAATATAAACCGGTACCCTTTCTGCCGGGATTGAGGATCGGTTGGGGAGTGTAGTGAGTGGTTGATGGTTTTCGTAGCTTTGACTTGTAAAGCTCATATTTGCGAGGAATACTACTTGAGTGGGAGGTACTGTCGCCGCAAATGGATCCTTGACGCAACCTCCTCTTCAAAATTGAACTGGTCAAGGGAGAGGCCGTTGCAGCTGCCGCTAGAACGTTCTGCGGTTGCTGGTGACTTTGCTGTGCTGGGACCTCATTGGCTCCGAAGAATGACGTTTGTGGTGTTTTCATCGGAGCGGAAGTGTCTTTGAACGGTGGGGGTGGCAGTTGTGGTGCTGCCAGCTGATTGTCCGCACAAATCTGGCCCGTTGATAAATTTGGCTTGATTTCTGTTTCGTTGTCTTGCTTAATTGCCTGTTGCTGAATGGTGAAATGGAACTCGGTGCTTCCATCTCTGGACGTACTTGTGGCCATCAAAAGGGGGAAACTCGGATCCGGGTCTGGTTTTTTGGGGAGCAATTGTGCCTGAATGCTTGCTGTCTGCTGCTCTACACGGATCATCTGCGCTTGCTGATGATGTGGTTGAACGCTCAATCTGTGACCAAAATCTCTGGGTGAAGAGGATAACAAAGGATCTTCTGAGTTTGGCATCATTTGGGATTGAAGCCCTAGGCCTGGCAAGTAGTACAGGTCAATATCGGTTGAATTTTGGGGATCACAATTCAGGGTTTCGTCGGGAAGAACATCGCGCAGTACTTCTTTGACTTCTTCAGCGGTGCCGATGCCACTTGTGAAAAAAGATTCCGACAACGGGGAAGTGGCATTGCGAGAATCGTCGAGGAATCCCTGAGCATCTTCCAAAAAGGACAGATTTTGCTCGGCAAAGTCTTTGAGATCACAGTTTGCCCCATCGCTGGACTCATTTAGCAGGTCTTCCACCTTTACCACTGAGGTGTCGAAAACGTCATTCGAATTGTCATCGCCAGACTTAAAAAACTGTCCACTGTCCTCGAGAACGCTCTTGAGTTTGAGGATTTTCTGACTTTCGGTGAGTGCCTCGCTGGAACAGTCTTTGAAGAAAGTTCCCCCGGCATCGTCAATGAAGTCAGATGTGGACTTCTCCTGGAAGAAGGAGTTCGCTGCATCCGAAAAGTGGTGGGAATCATCCAGGAATGGCGAAGCTTGTGCTACCGTCTCGTGGCTTGCTGGTGGGGTAGGATATGCCAGCGGTGAGGGAAGTGGAGATAATGACTGTTTAATCACAGTGGCCAGTGACTTTGTTGCGGTGGTGTGGCTGCCACCGCTATTGATAGCCTTACACGTGCCATTGTTGTACAGGACAAAATCCTTGGAATGAAGAGTTTGAAAGTCGGGCAATGCCTCTTGCAATGGGGAACTGAACACCGTTTGCATTTCCTTGCTATTTCTATTCACCACAAGGTTGGAGGAGGAGCTGCTGGTGTCATTGTGGAAGTCACCAAGGGAGCTTATTTCATCTAAGTGATCCGGTTCTTCCGGTTCGTTGAGCAACTGTATGGAATCGACCGTTTGCAGAAGCATGTCGGTCTCCGATACGCTGTAGACATCACTGTCCTCAAAAAAGGACGCTGCAGAATCTGTGGAATAGGTAAGCGTATAGACGTCACCCGATCCGTTGGAGGCCTGGGATATGGTGAGTGAGACGGGGGTGGTTTCTCCGTTAGGAAGTGTAATTGCGAGGGGTGGGTTGGATGCGCTCGAATTGGTGGAAAGTGACAGTTCCGAGGGCAGCATTAGGGTCCCACTGCTAGTGGTGAATATCTGGCTGGATTCAGAATTCGATGTTTTTCTCACTGCCACTTTGGTGCCACGCTTTAGGAGCTCAATCAAGGTTGCGTCCTTGTGATCCATGGTGGATGTAGCTTTGGAAGTGTTTGTTGAAACGGTTGCCGTTCCAACACTGACGTTTGATGGTTTCTGGGGGACTGGCATTGGTTGCTTTTGGATCTGCAGCCCCGACGGAAGGACAGCATTACCGATGTCCGGTAGGCTATTATTCCGTTCGGATGGTGAACTTCCTGATTGATGTACTACCGGTGACTTGGGGGTTAAAAAGTTTTCCAAGTCACTTGCGGTCCGTCTAATTGCCGCAGTATTGGGTGGGGCAGGAACTACAAAGGCACCCTACAAATAAAATCGAAGATAAAGCGAGAGGGATTTTCAAAGAACTCATTGAACTCACCTTCAAATCCTTACATCGCTTACTGATGATCTTCTCTTCAATCAAAGCTCGCACCCCAATACTTGCCGTTTGAAGGGGCGGTCCGCCAAGTCCGTCTTTTCGATCGCATTTCTTCGTTTCTGATTCTTTCTTAAAGTAACCACCATGCAAACGCATGTGTCCGTTGAGGGCTGGAACGTTCTTAAATTTTCTATGACATAGATTGCACTCTACAGGTTTTTGTTCTATTTTTACAATATTTAAAATTTGTTGATTAATTGCGGCAGCGCTCGATAGATTTTGTTGTTGTTGTTGGTGTTGTTGCTGCTGATGGGGACCACTTCCATTGAGTAATTCATTTATGGAAATGGATGTCATTGGCGATGTGGAATTTTCTACTACCGATACTTTTGATTGTGTCTGCTGCAATTGGGTCTGAAACGAATATTTTGAAGAAATTTAACTCTGTGACCGAAATGGAAGGATAAATTCGATGAATTTGCAAATATAGTTAGCATCGTCAGAAATATTGAATTTGTTGCGATTGTTGGTGGAAAAATTGAATATTAAAATTTTTTCTCACAAAGAATTGGCAAGAATGGTTAAATACCAAAAGATTGCATTCAAATGAATTGTAATCTTATCAATGTCACATAAACCAATAAATGAATGAGTTCCTAGAGTTCCCTTCAAAGAGTGTATTTTCTTAAAATGTTGGTTCCATACTCTTATAAGACCTTTACTGTTCTAAGGTTTATAAGTCATAACTTATGCTATGCAACATGATGAGAATTTTCACAGAAAAATATGTGCCTTAAGAAGAGGAACTGAACAGGAAATATCTCTTCTGTCACAAAAGAACTACATTATGTTGCTAAACTCACAGTTCCATTTGGACTTACTGAAAATTATTACGCAGCTTGTTTTTCCAAAAACGATTATTCTGCTAAGACGAATTAGAGCAACAATTTTATAAATTTTAAGACAAAAAGTGGGAATTTTTTGCATAGTAAATTTTCGGTTGAACCTACATAAAAACGGTAAAAAATCGACAATCACTAACGTACTCAACAATTATATTTTCGAAAGTTGTCATTGTAACCTTATACTGATAATTCAGTGGCCAACTGTTTTCGTTTAAAGATCGGACCAACATGACTACCCTCTGTTTATGCGTGCTTTATTTTTTTTTTTTTTTAATAATTAGCGGTTTTTATGTACCCTTTATATGTCAGAGGCACAGTGCGAGCTTTAGGTAAGAAGGAGGGGATTTGAAAGGAGATGTCAGTGAACATTAGTCTTAAATTTCTGTACATCACAATGAGAGGGAAAGACAGAACGTGGAAGGGTATTCCACATTCGCGTAGTACGGCTAAAAAACGAATCCCTGTACTTGACAGTACGCCCGAAATTGTGTTCAAGAGTAAACTGATGAGCATTCCTGGAAGCGCGAGTATTGCGGTTGAATTGTTTAAGGGGAGGAATGCAACTGGCTATTTCATTAGAGCACTTACCGTAAAAGTAACGATAAAAGAGTGAGAGACAGGAAACGTTACGCCGGTGTTGTAGTGACGTGAAAGTATCGATGATGTTCCTGTCTCCGATCATTTTTAAAGCTCGTCTTTGTATACTGTCCAAAAGGCTTAAATATGTAACTGGAGCACCAGCCCAGAGATGGGAGTTATACTCAAGCTGTGGACGTATATAGCTTTTATAGATAATAGCCAGATCAGAAGGGGAAAAGAATTTCTTGCATCTCCAAAGGAAACCTAAACATCTTGCGGCATTTTTGGCGACGTTAAATATGTGATCATTCCCCAAAAGATGGTTTGTGATACACATTCCTAGAATCGCAAGCTGATTAGTTTCTTCGATGCAAGTGCCACTCATAGACAATGGCAGGGGGGTACGTATCGCTTTAACGACAGAAGGCAGCATTGAGTTTTCGAAGCATTAAATTCTACGCGATTTCTTAATCCCCATTGTACAATGCTGTATAGATCAGAATTTAATGTACTTATCATATTTAGCCGTTGCAGTTCCACGTCCGAAGCGCAGGGATGTGAATCTGGAAACGAATATGAAAAGCTAAGGGTGCTATCGTCAGCGAAACAATTTAATGGATTAGTAGTTGCAGACAGGAGATCATTAATGAAAATGAGAAAGAGGGTCGGAGACAAAACGGAACCCTGTGGCACACCAGCATTTATGTTGTGGGTTTCAGACTTGAATCCGTCTAATACTACTTGTATAGAGTGATTCGAAAGAAAGTTACTAATCCAACGAAGAAGGATTTCATCAATACCAAAAGCATGCATTTTCGATAAAAGAGCAGGATGCCAGACTTTATCAAATGCTTTAGAAATATCAAGTGCAATAATCTTACTTTCTCCAAAACGATGTAAAGATTTGTTCCACTGTTCGGTGAGGTAAACCATCAAGTCACCAGTGGATCTATTGCTGCGAAAGCCGTACTGCCGGTCATTAAGAAGCTTCCGATCTTCGAGATATTTCTTGAGCTGATAGGTTATCAGCGTTTCCATGACCTTGGAAAGAAGGGTCGTAAGTGCAATTGGTCGGTAATTGGAGGGTAAAGAAGATTCGCCTTTTTTTGGTATAGGACAAATGCTGTTTTCCAACTGCTCGGAACAAGCCCAGAAGAAAAGGATAGATGGAAAAGCTTACGCAGAGGTTTTGCCAGCGTGGAAGAACACCTCTTCAGCGGATTTATGTGTGTTAAGATCTTTTAGGACTCTCGCCACAACTCGAGTGCGAAAGAAGATTTGTCCCATGGAATCATTTACGCGCTCAAGGACTGGGGGAGTCATGACACTATCAGACAGTGTAGAGTTGGCGGCGAACTGCCTAACGAATAAGTTAGCTTTCTCAAGAGAGCTAACGAAGGAAGTGTCATTGACAACGAGTGTTGGGACCGAGGAAGATGTTTTGTTTTTTATGTTTTTCACGAATGACCAAAAATTTTTACTACCTGTGGGACATTATTGTCCATGAGATCTCGCTTTAAACCCCAGTAGGGGCTTAAAGCCTTTTATTGAATGATGTAATCATTTTTAAACATTGATACAGTTTTTCAGTTGAGACAGTTGACAATAAAGTGGTTAGTACAATGACTTAGTTACCAAGGTCTAATAAACTAAATGGAAACTGAAATAAATAAACTTAGTGAAAGAACTAGAAGAAAAGAAACCCACCTGCATATTCCATGTCCGTGGTCTCTGCAACTGATGCTGACTATTTTGGCCTTGGCTCTGATGGGGTGACGGTGGTTGATTGGTTATTTTCAAGTTCGCAGTCGTGGATCCGACAGTCAATTGGGTGTTGCCCTGCTTTGTCTGCTGCATAATTTGGCTAATGAGATCTAGCTGTTGCCTGGTGAGGCCATCGCCTCCAACAACCGACTTTATCGAAGCATTCGACGAAGGCGAAGAAGCAGGTGAAGACGTCACTGAATAGCACTGCGAAGAGGAGCTGGCTTGTGTCGAAGATGACACTACCGACACATTCACAGCTGACGACGAGGATTGTTTAATTGAGCTATTGCTATTGCTGCCACTACCGTCATCGCCCCCGCCCATGGTTGTGTATTGAATACAGTTTGCTCCGTGGGGTGAACTTGCGTCTCCTTGAAAAAAAAGGCCAAAACAAAAATTCAATTGAAACTTTCCCGTTTGGCCGAAGAAAGTCTAATGTCTAAACTTTACCACTGGCAGTTGCTGGTGACAAACTGAGCCCTGTCGGCGGTCCTGTGGACGGCGAGAGGGATGATGATTGATTCTGGGGGGTGGTTGCAGCCGCTGCTAGTCCACTATGGTGATTCTCGGTGTGTCGTCTCAACGATCTCGCGTCACAGTAAGATTTGCCGCAACCTTCAGCCTTGCATTCGTATGGTTTCTTATTTCTATGAGTCATCATATGACCATTTCTGTAAATTAAAAAAAAAAAAACAAAAAATTCAAATTGAAAACCTGGCATTTGGCATTCGTCATGTTGTGCACGTGGCAGTGGCACATCTACATTCCGTCTACTCACAAATGGTCCTGTCTTTTGAACGCTTTTGAACACATTACACACACATACTTTCGCTCATCGCTATGCGTTAATTTGTGCTTGGCCAAGGCAGATGCATTTCCGAATACTTTACTGCAAACCTGAAAATAGTTGAAAGATAAAATTGACGGATTGGACTGGACGGGTGATGGTTGATGTTGAAACGTTGTTGTTCGAAGACGAACGGGGCGCGAGAACGCTTTTGAATTGCGCAACGCTTTGTACTGCACCAATTGGCACTATTTTTGGCACAGCAATTTCTGTTTGAACTTTTAATAATATTTTATATCTTGTGTGTCTGATGAATTTATGTAACTATACATAATACACACGAGTATGTACCTCTGCGTCAATTGTAAGTTTATGGATTCAGACTATGATTTGATATATGTATGGATACATGAATATATTCTGGACGTGGACATCTGACGCGAGTGATTCGTGTGTGGACATTCAAATGTGTTGTTTTGTGTGTTGTTTCGAAATAAAGTAATAAAATTTAAAGAATGCACAGCACTAGCCGGCCGCGCCACGCCACACATGTAGAAAATAGTATACTTAAACTTAATAGTTGTTTGATTAAAATTCTTGTAAACAGTCGACAAAGTCGTAAAATTTTGTAAAACAACAAAGTAATACGCAATTAATGGACCTACTTCGTAAACATTAAATAAAATGATTTATGGCTTAGCGAAAATGTTGATCTAGCAAAGGACAATTAAATGAAAATGAGGGAAATAAACATTTGTTTATGAACATTTGGCTTAATAAGAATTATTTTCTCTTTCTTTTTTCTTAATATTATAAATGTGTTTTTTTTTAATTTTTGTTTTTGTATATAAATGTTTTGAAACAGAAACCTTAAGTCGCCAGTACTTGATTTGCTTGAACTTTTGGGAATGTCATTTGCTACATGAAGGAAACCACATTAGAAATATTAAACGACAAAAAAAAAATTCATTTCAACATGGTCTCTGTTTGGTTTTTATGAGCATGAATTGAATATTGTAAACAGTTATTTTCAAAAGTTAAAGATTTTGAAATACGTACATAGTTTTTCGCATACATATACGTTCTGTTTTTCAATTAAAAAAAATAAAACAAAAATTCAAACATTTTTTTGTCCAAAAACTTAACAGGCCATGTAATTGACGGTCACCAAATACAAAAGTTAAAGTTCTCTTAAAAGGGTATGTCATTAGTGAATTAAAAAAAAAGTGCATGGTAGTGTCGTGTGCAAAAAGAACAATTGGTCAAAAAATTCCGATGCGAGTGAAGCATGAATTTTAAGGAGTGGAATCATTTATACTTTGGGTCAATCGCAACAGCAGATAACAGAATAATCTAGAAACATAACATGGATCCGTGTCTTGAGTGCTTAGAAAAAACCACATCTTAACCGCGTTCAAAAAAAAGTTTTACAAAGGATTGTTGGCCCTGTATGTGAAAAAGGACGCTTCCTGAAACGTCGCAATCCAGAATTGTATTTGTATTAGATTTCAATGGAATACGTCATCTAACACACATGAGTCCTCTGCTTGGTATAGGTGAGGTTGTGATTTTTTAGCTGGTTTGGTTTTGGCAACACTGGTTTTGACAGCTGACGTGTGTTTAGTACCTTGTGTCACTGTCAAACAGCTTCAGTTTGGTTTGCAATTTAACCATGGATCGTCTTACAAATGAACAACGCTTGCAAATTATTGAATTTTACTATCAAAATTCGTGCTCGGTTCGAAATGTTCATCGCGCGCTGCTTCCATTTTATGGTCGGCATTCTCGACCTTCTGAGCAGTCTATTCGGAAGATTGTGACCAAATTTCGCACCAAATTTACTTTGTTGGACATTAAACCACCAACACGTTTACGTACTGTGCGTAGTGAAGAAAATATTGCGGCCGTATCAGCTAGTGTGACAGAAGACCGCGAAATGTCGATTCGGCGCCGTTCCCAGCAGTTAGGCCTTTGTTACAGCACTACGTGGAAAATTTTGCGAAAGGATTTGGGCGTAAAGCCTTTAAAGATACAGCTGGTGCAAGAACTGAAGCCAGCCGACCTACCACAACGCCGAATTTTTGGTGAATGGGCTCTTGGAAAGGTGGCCGAGGATCCGCTTTTTTATCGAAAAATTGTGTTCAGCGATGAGGCTCATTTTTGGTTGAATGGGTACGTAAATAAGCAAAATTGCCGCATTTGGAGTGAAGATCAGCCAGAAGCATTGCAACAGCTACCAATGCATCCCGAAAAAGCCACTGTTTGGTGCGGTTTATGGGCCGGCGCGGCAGCATTATTGGGCCATATTTCTTCAAAGATGATGCGAATCGCAGCGTTACTGTCAATGGTGAACGCTACCGAGCGATGATAACAAACTTTTTTTTGCCCGAAATGGAAGTTCTTGACTTGCATGATATGTGGTTTCAACAAGACGGTGCCACATGCCATACAGCACGCGAAACAATGGCGCAATTGCGAGGCGAGTTTGGTGAACAGTTAATTTCACGTTTCGGGCCGGTCAATTGGCCGCCTAGATCGTGCGATTTGACACCATTAGACTATTTTTTGTGGGGGTATGTCAAGGCTAATGTCTATAGGGACAAGCCTGCTTCGATTGACGCACTGGAAGCCAACATCCATGCATTCATTCGTGAGATACCGGCCGATATGTGTGAAAGAGTATGCCAAAATTGGACTCAGCGGATGGGCTACCTGAGACGCAGCCGCGGTCAACATTTGCATGAAATTATCTTTAAACATTAAATTGCAAGGTTCAAACTATCGATTCAAATAAATATTTCATTCATTTTTTGGAATTTTTTGTGTTTTTCTTTTTTTTTTAAGTTCTAAACCTCTTAAAAAATCACCCATTAGTTTGGCAGACCATGCTTATGTACGTTAGGTAGTTCACTTAGAATAGAACGCCTGAAAACTTAGGTACGAAACAGGATGACAAACAAATGGTTAGTTTAGCTAGAGACACTTGTTGAACGAGGCCTCGGTTGGCGCGCGATGACCAACGGTATTTTTTGAGATATTTAATATTTAGTTCGAAATCGATGTAGGATTGCAGCACAATCTGTCATTTTTTGACATTTGACAAGTTCAATCTACACCATTACTAAAAATGGAACTATACAAACACATTAAGAACGCACTGAAATTGTTCAAATTCACTACGAAAATTTAAAAAAAAAATTGGTCACACTTCGTAAAATAAAAGCATTTTTGGGTATTGCATCGTTAAGAATCTTTTTGGCCTAACATTGGAAACTGGTAGAAAAATTTGAGCTTTTGGTATATTTTTCTGATGTGAAGAATAAAAACAGCGTTCGCTGCCCGAAATGTTGATGATGACGAAGAATTGTCGATTCCTAGTCGATCTTTGAAGTTAGGAATTTCACAAACGATATTACAGTGTTTTTTTTTTAAGATTTAGAACTTAAGAACTCAGTTTATGTTACACAAGAACTCAAACTCTAGGAAAATCTTATCTTTACTTATAGGGTCTTCGAAATGCATCAAAATGTTTCGGGTTTTAATCGAATAATCATTTAAGTTGATGAAATGCTTCTCCAGCAACGTATCATTGTTTGAGGATGTTTTTCGGTTGATAATATCGGTGGAATATGAGTCCGGTAAAACTGTAACGGTTAAGAAATTGGGAATACATTTATTCAACGAGAGCAACATGTTCCACACAAGTATTATTTCTCGAAGAAATGATTACAATAATTGGTTGCTGAAATATTGTGAAGAAACACCTTTAGGCTTTTTTATTTGATAGCCCTTAGAAGGATAATGTCCATGACAATGCTTCACAATTGATTCAAGAACTTTCGATTCCATAAGGCAATGGAGAACATAGGTATGTGTGACTTGATCATGTTAATCTAAATCGATGATAACTGTGTAAATTAGATCAATTTCGGCCGGCTTGGATGACAGTGATTCCAAAAGGAAAAAGATTGGCATTGGACTTGACAAAAATGTATCGGGTCATTTGGGGACCTAAGTACAGACGATTGTCAGATCATACAATATTGTCAGATCCGTGAGTGCTCTGACAATAGCTGCCAATGAGCTGAAAATAGCCAAATAGCTTCCAATGAAAAATTGTCTGTTCACACAATTGGCAGATTTTGTCCCAAAGTCTTACAATTTCATTGTCAGATAGTTACCTGACAATTCTCTGACAACGACGTTTCTGAAAATATTGTCAGGGTGAAAATTGTCTGTTCACACTGTTTATTATTTGTTTACGAAAAATTGGTCGATCCGTTGGCAGACATTGTCAGACAAATTAAAAGTTTTTTCTTAGTGGTCGGTGTAGAAATTTTGTACGAAAATAATTTTATAAATATGGAAAATATTGTCATTGCAACTATTCTAACGGCCTACGTGTTCGAAGACAGCTAGGAAGAGGAATTGCCACAAAAAAGTAGAAGTGTTTGGACGAAGATTTGGGTGGCTAGTCGACATCAGGAGGGTTTATATTCTAATTAATTGCTTGTCGAATTCCGAGATGAGGAATCGGAGTTGTATCGGAATTTTCTGCGAATGGAATTGCTTAGAATTCACAAATTAGGAACAATTGTTAAGATATTTTCAATATTTTTTTCCATTTTTTTATATCCTTGTGTGTGAGTAAATCTGTTTTTGCTTCTGATTTCAAATTCAGAAGAGAAATCTCTTCTTTTTCAGAATCAGAACTATCATTTTTGCCCAATTTAAAGCTTTTTTCTGCTTCCAGATTGCCAATTGAAAACGCCATTAGTATATGAAAATACAGAAATTGTCAGCAATTTTAAGATGTCTTAAACAAAGATATCTGACAATGACCAATGAGTCTGACAATGTCCTAATCGTCTGACAATGATAAGAATTGTGTGTTCAGACGATTGTAAGATACGTGACAATTTGTTGTCAGATTGTCGTCTGACAATTCCCTGACAATGAGGTTTTCTGACAATATTGTCAGACAAAATTGTGTGTTCAGACGATTGTAAGACATTTGGAACGGTTTTTTAAATGACAGATCTGACAATATTGTAAGATCTGACAATCGTCTGTACTTAGCTTTACTCAAACAAACTTTAAATAGATTTAACCTTACATTAGCTTAATTTAATTTTGACTTCTACCTCACTTACTATTTTTAAAAAAACTCGAGTTTATTAAATACATAAGTATGATTTATAATAAAAAAACAAATTTTGAAATATGTATACATACAAGTAAAACAGTAACAACAATTACCTGACATTGTTGAGGTCCATGTCGTGTGGGGGATGATGTTTTGGGTCTTTGTTTCTTTACAATCGGTGGATTAGATCCAGGAACTGATACATTTGATATACTCTCATTACTGCTACTACTACAACTGCTATTACTGGTTGTACTACAATTACTGCTACTGCCACTGCTTCCACTACCACTTCCGGTAATGCTGATTATCTGTCCACTAATCGGACTGTTCAGCGATATATTGCTGCTACAGCTAATAAGGCTGTTGTTGTTATTGTTGAAGGTCTTATTATTGTTATTGCTATTGCTATTGCTATTGCTACTACTATGGCTATTGCTCTTGCCACCATTGTTGTTGTTATTGTTGTTGTTGTTGTTGTTGTTACTATTGTTGTTTGGGCTGCTGCTGCTACTGCTGCTGCTGTTGCTGATTGCTGAACTGATATCATTGAGTTTGCTGCCATCCACATTTTCCAAAGTAATGGCACTAATCATTGTGTTATTACTATTTGAGTTATTATTAAGGGCTGCAAATACAAATACAAATACAAAGGTTTATTATCAAGTTCGAGTTAAGTTGCTTGAATTGGCGCATCATCGCAAGGAATAACGCCATAATTGGTTTAACTTACAGGCCGTTTGTAGCGAACCTAGAACATCGGCTAGCATGTCCGGATCGGGATAGCCAATTGTGAGGGCATTGTCCAGAGATGAATAACCATCGACCGATGAGGAATCTGACGAATGAATAGCTTCTCTTAATTGCAATGTAACCGATCCTTCTGCACCCATAGAGGCACTGCACATCAAAACCCTGGGCGGCGAGAGTCCAGCCAATGGCAAATGAAGGCCACTTTGAACCTACATCCACAATAAAATACACAACACACACATACGTCAGATTGTAATTTAATTAAATTTCCCATGTAAGAAACATGGCAGTTTTGTAGTTTTAAAATATATGAATATACATATGTTAAAAAAAAGAACATTTTTCTGAAAATAAAATCTAATTTTGTTTATTTTTTTTTCCGTTTTTGAACAAGGGTATACGTGAAAAACACAGTTCTATGCAGTAACATGGATGTTTTGCATTAATTAAAGTGAAATTTCATTAGCGCTGAAACATGTGTGTGCATCGAGCGTAATCTAGACGAGGAGCAAACACACATCAGAGATTCGGCATTGGGGGCTCCCTTCAACCAACTTGGTCTGGCTGATGGACACAAATCGGATGGGAAAGAACATGAGACTAATAAAAGAGTTTTCATATTTTCTAAGTAAATAAATAGAGAAAAAAAAAAAGGAATAAAAAGCTTTGGATTCAGTTTTGATAACGTGTTTTGGAACAAATAGAGAATGTATATTGTGGACTAGTCGTGTCATATAGCGGTTTTGAAGAAGAGCGACATAACTCAGACTCGGCAATTTAAATTTTTCAACTGGAAGTGAAATTTGTTTGCATATGAATGAAATGCAAAATCTGCACGTCAAGAGTTAGGTGGATGCGAGGAATTTAACACATTCTTAAAATATTAAGGTGTTACGAAACGAAGATGGTGAATCTAAGGTACTTCTGGTGGAAATAATGTGTTTTCCTGAAAGCAGTGCTGTGAATTTTCACTGAGGGAAAATGGACAGGAAAATTCTAAGAATTTATTCATAGCGACATCTTTATAAAACAACTTTTGAAAAAATAATAATGCAGGTATTAATGTATGTTCTTAATTGATAAGAAAATATCGTTTTTTTGTCTTCAATTTTTTATTTAAATTAAAAAGCTCCTGAAATATAAGAATCTCGTCTACAACTAGACGAGACTGTCATCATTATTTCCGCTGACTTTTCTAAGACTCGCCAATATTGCTTCGTCAGTCTTATCGGATTTACTTTGACAGTTTAAACATCAGAAATATGTATTATTTGGTGATTATTGAATCTAAATTTTGAAAAGGCACTGAAAACGTTCTGGATGGAAAATTTTCTTATATAAATAAATGAATTTACTTTTAAGAAATATACATTTTCTAGGGCCCCATTTAGACGACTGAAGCGATTAACTGAACAAAACAGATGGAATGAGTTAAACTAATGAACTGAACGCAGAACTCAGTTTCAATTTAACTGAACTGAAAACTGATAGTGTTAAAGGGGCTCCGGAAATTACTGATTTTTTAGCTTCGAAGTAACTTTTGGAACAGAATATTGCATAGACGATTAAAGTAATTGTTTTAAGAAATCAAAATCACATTCAGAAAAATTGTTGATTTTAAATTTTTTTGCGATTTTGGAATTGGAAGTGACATTTGTAAATAAAAATTATTAAGTCTTAAATTTACTCCTCTTTTTCGTTCAGAGAATATTCAGAGCTTTGGGAAATCAGACTGAGTAAGTTAAGGTAGAAATAGCTGGACAAATTTAAGGTGGCATATCACCGTCTTTTTGCCAAATGAAAAAACATATGTCTTTGAAATAAAAGTTCTTAGAAGAGAGGATTAAATTTTGAACGCCAGATATTGGAGGCTAAATTGTTGCTGTTATTCAATTTTATTCCATTTTTTTAATTTATCAAGGTTTGTTGCTGAAATACGTTAAAAAACTTTGACGCCAATAATTAAGTCTTTTATTTTGATATTAAATATAGATATGCACCTATATCCTTTTTCTTTTTAAATTTTCGAACATTGAAAACGTTCAAAAATATTTCTGAATACTGAGTGTCTTCGAAAAACTAATTGAACTTCAAAATTAACTACAAGAAGAAAATTCTTGGTCGAATTTGATAATACAGCTTTTTTTTAATAAAACAGAAAATTACTAGAAAATAATTCACCATTAAAGTTTTCCAGTTAAAAACACCTCATTTGATGAGTAGAATCAAAAGACAAAATCAAACAGAAAGGACTTTTACAAAAATTTGTCGAACGGTTTTTTCACCATAGCAGTTTTTAAAAAAAAGTGAAAATTTTAGTTTGTCGCAAATATCTCAGGTAC
Source organism: Scaeva pyrastri (assembly GCA_905146935.1). Lineage (NCBI taxonomy): Eukaryota > Metazoa > Arthropoda > Insecta > Diptera > Syrphidae > Scaeva > Scaeva pyrastri. The sequence continues at coordinate 134,968,435 of LR989927.1, forward strand.
GAATAATGCTGTGGACTTCAAATAAATTTTAATGTGTAGATAGCAATGTAATACACGTTTGGTATAAATTTGGAAATAGTTCAAAGAACCGTTATTTTTTTAAAAAGTAAAAACTAAAAAAAAATTTTGGAGCGCAAATATACAATGAAGAAAAAATGATATTATCTTCAAAATAATTTTTTACTATAGAAAATACTGTCTTTAACAACTGGTATAATTTTCGAAAAAATTCAATGGACAGTTTTTTTTACAAACAATAAAAAAGTATAAAAAATTCTAAGAAAAGTTGGTAAAAATTGTGTTTTGACTTGAATATCTCGAGAATGACCGATATTGACTTCAAATTTATTTAAGTTTATACAAAATACAATTATTAATATATGCACCAATTTTGACAAATATAGAATTGGCATTTTTTTACGAAAACTAAAAAAACTAAAACCGAAATTTACAAAAAAGTGACAAAAATTGTTTTCCGACTTCAAATGTATTTTATTTTCAGCATAATGCATTTGTTAATAACTAAAAAATGATAAAATATTGATAAATATAAAATTGAAATTTTTGTACAATAAATACAAAATGGGAAGTTATCAGTGTGGGTCGCACCCAGCCTCTTTTTTAAATTAGTTATTGAACCATTAGAATGCTTTCTTATTTCTTAAAAAGCTGAATTTTGAATAAAAGTGCGTAAGAAAGGATACAAAAGTAATGAACCCTTCACATTTTACCAGTTTGACACAATTTACTTTCAACCTTTTTTTATTTTTATGTACATATTTCATTTACATTTGGATCAATACAAATAAAGTTGAATCGTCTTAAACTATACGTCGGAAAAGTCCATATTTATAAATTATATTCTCAGTCATTTCGACGCTTTTTAAAAAATGAGTGAACGCCTTTTTAGGTTACTTCGATTGGAAATTTTCATTTACCTGCTTTTGTAGTTAAATTACTTGAAGATTCAGATCTTTGAAGCGCATAAGATCTAAAAAATTTTGGATTAGTATTAAAAGTTAAATTTCATTTGCTAGTGTATTTTTTATGCAGAAGCTAAAACGAGACTGTCCGAGCAAAACAATCAGCTTCTGTATTTTTGTTTTTCAAGTATACAAAATTTTCTTGAATAATATACACAAGTTCTTTAATTTTCCAACCTTATTAGGTACCTCCCATTATTTTCCCCCTCCTTTCCCAAGTGTAGTTGAATAGCATAAGTATTAACGACTATATGAGTATAGGTAGGTATTTATATAAATGGCGTTCCTTTCCATTCACGTATTTTGATTAATTTTGTCAAGAAGTAGATTAGATGTCTTACCATGTTCAAACCATGAAAAGCTAAATTTAAGGCTAATGTTGATATTTGAAAGAAAAAAGAAGACAAAATTCTAAAAGACATCAGTCAATTCAATAAAAAATGAAGCTGGTGTGCCTCCCACCTTTTGGAGGTATTTTGTTTTTTTGTATTGACTATAAAAATCCTACGTTAAACAATGAGACATTTCTTGATAAAATTAAAAATGTATCCATTATTCAAACAGCCCCCCGCCCCCTCTCTTCCGTTCTCAGTCATGTCGAAATCTGACTTCCTGCTTGGTTTTAAGGGAGGTGTGTAGATACCTTTACGTACGCCTATGGATGTGTTCCTATGGCATTAAGAAGCACATCCCACCAACCACTGCCACCAAAATTCCTGCTCGTTTCTTTTGTGTGTATACCGAACACAAAAACCGAATTCTTAAAGTCAATTTAAATTTTGGCAAAACCACCCAAAGTCAGTCAGTTTTCGACTCACGGTGCCATGTCAAATTTGCAAGATTTGCGTTCGCCTTACCCGCATTGGTATTTGCACGGTATTAACGCCACATTTTGTATCGAATTAAGTGACTATTACGCCGCTCCCAATGCTATGTGGCACTTATGGACGAACGACCGACGACGACGGTTATACGAGTGTATGCATAGATTTGAGTGTGTGTAAACGGTGTGTTACAAAAGCCAAACAAAAACAAAACTGAAAAATTAAAACATATAAATATGACAAATAAACTAAAACTAAATCTCGGCAGGCATTCAAATTCAAATTCGAAATCAGTGGAAAGAAATGAACAACAACCACAACAGCAACGGCAACAAAATCGAAAAACCAAAAACGAAAAACCGAGAGACATAACTTTCAATTTTTCATCTTGCAAAATGCCAACATTCTAGTTCCGCCGCCGCCATTGTAAAGCATTTCTTTTTTTTTTTTTTTTTTTTTTTGTCTGGCAGGGACAGGGACATGCACATGATTCATGTTTGTAGCCAAAGGATAGCCGGTAGTGGCCTACATAAAAATACTAGGTATCCAACAAAAACTTTGTGTATTATTTAAATGTTTTTTGTTTGTTTTGTTTTTGGGGGGATTTTTTTGTTTTCAATTTAAAGAATTTTAAATTTAAAAATATAAATTTTGTAAAATATTCTCGTGGGTTAAGACACTTACGCGAACAATCTAGGCATATATACATACATATGTAGTTGCTGTTATAAGCGGTTTAAAAATGATTAATGTTTAAATTTTAAAATACCGTAAAACTGCTAAACGAATTAAAACACAAACAAAACGCATCATTTGTTTCAATGATGGTTTTCACAAGGTACGAGTAAATCAACCTTTAGAATTAAGAGGATTTCCGGCAGAGGCAGTTTGCCTTTTAGTTTGATCACAGTTATATGATGAATATTAGGTTACGTGGACTTGAAGTTCTATATTTAAAAATGAGAGGAATAAATTAATACCAAAATTTTTTACTTTCATATACAGTTTATACATTAAGCTTAAATCCTTGACACTTTTTTAAATTATTTGCTACTTTTTCTATAGTTAAGTGTTGGCAACCCTAAACAAAAACCTGTGTATTTTGATCTCAATTAAAATAAAGACGAAGTCTTGTTTTCTTTCATTTTTGAACCGTATTTTTAAAAATGATAATATTTTGGAACTGAACATTTTACATTCAGATACATAAAGTTGTTTCGTGGAAGTTAAACGACGCGACGATTTTTTATTCTGGAACGAAATTTAACGAGATTTAAGACAAAATACCTTAAAGTTTATTGTTTAAATTACTTTTACTATTATGTATTATTATTTAAACGGAAAATATCAAATATTTGATAATAATCATTTAGAGCCTCGTATAGTTTTTGATTTTGTAGCTTATGAACCACTTAAACAAAACTTATTAAATTTATTTCTTGCAAGTGGTAGGGTGTTTTCATAAACGTCTGCCTAACTAAGACCTGCGTTAGACATGTTCACAAAGTCAAATTTCAGATCGAAAAAAGCAGATGAATTACACAATATATTTTCATAAACGTCATAAATGTGATCAGCACCTTGCTGAGTGCGCAGTCATTTTATATTGACTCCACATGCACAAAGGCGGTCATTTTTGATTTTTGTCTGACGTTTCTGAACATTCGGTGACAGTAGAATTATTTTTTTCATTCATGCAACAAAGCAGAAAGACGATTGTATTAACGCAGATTTTTGACGTTTATGAAAACACCCGTATAAAATAGTTATTATACACGAAAAGAAATGGAAGTTGAGAATGTAACTCTATTAATAACATTTTAACTTAATTTTAAGGTATTTTACCAGAAATATGAACATACTTTATTAATTAACATACTAGTAAAATGAGCAAAAAATGTCCATAAATTTAAAATACATTTAAAAAACATTCAATTATCTCCAAATATTTTCTATAATGTTAAGGTCAGGCGATTAGGGTAGCTAGGGTTAGTAAGGACAACTTTTGAAGCTTAACCCAAGACTTATTGAGCTTAGAGGTGTGGATAATAAATTAAATTAAAAATTATTCAAAATAAACCATTAACAATTTTCATTAGAAAAATAAAACCACTTAGGTACACGAAAAACTTAAAAGTAAACCCTAAAGAAGCTATAGGCTAACAAAATTTATTAATTTTTGACGTATTGAAAAAAAAAAACGAAAAAAATACGATTTCTTTCCGGAAGTAATGTTATTTTAGAGTAAATAAAGAAGATTAAACAAAAAACAGGAATGGGCATATGGAAACATATTCAAAGCTCCGAGACATAAATATTATTCAGGACAAGAATTCCGATACTGCAAATGAGACCAAGACGTGACTAAATTATACGAGAAACCAAGACTGACATTTTTCGATTTTGACAAAATAGTTCTAGAAGAGGCTTATAAGAGTCTCATTTGCTGTCGTATCGTTGCCAACTCTACTTCGAATTAAATATGGCACTACACCCAAGGCCAACATTACCCACGTTTTATTATTCAAATAATGTGATCTAAAATCTGAATGTGATCGTTAAAATAAAACCATAAGGATCATATTTTCTCTTTTCGTTTTAAATGATATTCCTAGTTTTGGTTATTAGAAATTAATTATAATCCGAAAAAAAATATATCGTAAATTAGTTAACTTAAGGTTGTTTACTTTAAGTTGTTACCTATGCGATAACGATTCGGAATCTAGTCCTGGAAAAAACATGGTTTCTAGCAATACTTAGTTTTGACAACTCAGAACAAAAACACTTGAAAAATGTCCCTTCTTCTCTTTACTAGGATCAATTTTGAATCACTAAAATTGACCCAGAAAAATATCAAGCCCTTGTAGTGTTGTTGTAATACATATGTACATGAAAAGTTCTGATATTTAATTGACATATCACATGGCCTCATTATGGACATTTCTGTGACTATATGTGTATTTTTTTTTGCTGGGTAAATTGTAAGATCGTTGGAGCAATAAGGATCCCCTTTTAGTAAGAGATCTATAGTTTAATGATTTTAAACTGAAGATTACAAGTACAACTAATCAGTGGTCAAAGACAGTTTCTGATGTCAACAAATCTGTTGCGAATGTGGGTTGTTGCGACAGTGAATCTGTGGGTCTGGTGGTTCCTGCTGATAATGTTAAAAGTCGCAGAGGTGTCGTTGTGTCTGATAGTGATGATTCTAACAATGTTGCTCCAGCTAATAAAGATGCTACTAATGATGATGTTGAAAAAACTAATGGTGCCGCATGTGTTGTGGGGTCTGTTAGTATTAATAATATTGCTGCTGCTGTTGGTTTCGCTGCTGATAAGTCGATTGTTGATGGTGAAGTCGCCGTAGATGTTGCTGTATATTTTTTCTAGTGTAGAGTCTAATCAACATTCAAAATGTTTTAACTTTAAAAAGGCAAATTTTGTCGAGCTTAATAATTTCTTAAATAATTTCAGTTGGTCCAATGAATTTTTAAATTTGAATCTCGAGCATATGTATATGCGATTTTCTTCAATAATTTTTGAAAGTTTTTCCAAATTTATACCTCACGCTCGTCGTCCAAAATCTAATCAAATACCAAAGCTTCCGTGGTACAATAAGCAGCTTTCTAACCTTAATAACGCGAAACGTAAAGCTTTTAATAAATATAAGCACTCTAAAAATGAGTTACACTATGCTTATTTTAGCAAATTGCGTAAAGATTTTTTCACTCTTAATAAGTTCCTTCACAGGGGTTACATTATGAATAAGAAAGTAATATTAAGAACAATTGTTATTCTTTCTGGGCATTTGTTAATACGAAAAGAAAATCTACCGGATTTGCGAAAAATATGTCATATATGAATACTGATGCGTCAAACATTACTTCCGTTCTTGAGTTGTTTGCAAAATTTTTCCAATCTGTATATTTAATTCCTGGTATGGATAACATTAACCAAGTAAGGTTGATATTGGTGAATTACAATTATGTAGTTGTGAAGTGCTTTCAGGACTAAAATCACTTAAACCTAAAATTAACTGTGGTGCTGATGGTATACTCGCTATATTTCTTAAACAGTGTGCTTCATCATTTGGTTATCCTCTGGTTTGTTTATTCAAAAAATCTCTTTCTGAAGGAGTTTTCCTTAACACTTGGTAAATGTCTTTCCTTGTTCCAATTCACAAATCTGGATCTAAGAATATGGTGGAAAATTATAGAGGTATCTCTAAGCTATCAGCGATTCCAAAATTGTTCGAAAGCATTGTAAAAAATAAAATAGAGTTTTTAACTAAAGAATCTATATCTGAATTACAACACGGCTTTATATCTGGGCGATCTACCACTACCAATATGGCTCTGTTTTCTAATTATATTATAAATTCTTTAGAGGGAAAGAGTCAAGTTGATGCCATATATACAGATTTTAGTAAAGCTTTTGATTCTGTGAATCATCGCACCCTGCTGCAAAAACTAGAAATATTTGGCTTCCACTCTAAATTCCTTAGTTGGATTTCATCTTACCTCACTGGCAGGTTTCAAAAAGTCGTCATCGATAACTCTTTTTCTAGGTCTATTGAATGTACTTCTGGTGTACCACAGGCATCCATCTCGGACCTCTTCTTTTTAATATCTTTATCAATGATATTACTTCAGCTATAAATCACTCCCAGTGTCTTTTATATGCTGATGATTTAAAACTATTTTTTCAGATAAAAAGAGTTGAAGACTGCTACCTTATGCAATCTGATATCAACCGGATTGTTGAATGGTGTAATAATAATAGCTTAAAGTTGAATATAAAAAAATGTAATGTGATCTCATTCTATAAATCTAATATCCATATTAATTTTAACTACTTGATTGGATCTAACTCTCTATCTCGAGTAGTAAAAATTAAAGATCTTGGCATAATGCTTGATTCAACTTTTTCTTTTAAAAGTCATATTGACTACATTGTTAGTAGAGCGAATTCACTCGTGGGTTTTATAAAGCGAAATTGTGTTGACTTTAGTGATCCCTATGCTTTACTATCACTTTATACATCCCTTGTTAGATCTGTACTTGAATACGCGGATGTTATATGGAATACATCTTTTAAGTCTTATTCTAACCGCATTGAAGTAGTCCAAAGGCGCTTTACAAAATTTATATTTTTCAAAATGAAATGGAATTTTACCCCAGATTATAGAGCTAGATGCCTTTTGCTTGGAATTAAGTCTCTTGAGTCAAGACGAACCATTCATGATGTGATGCTTGTGAGGGATGTGTTTTGTTATCATATAGGATGCCCTCAACTCCTTACAGTGATACCAATATATGCCCCGCTAAGATCATTTCGGTCAAGACATTTGCTTTTTGAGCGGTACCACACTACAAGCTATGGTAGCAATGAGCCAGTTTCTAGAGCTATAACTCACTTCAACAAAGTTTGCCAATACATATATTGATTTAAGCTATTCAAGAGATTCTTTTAAAGCTATTATTTTACTCTTATTTATTTTTTAATTTATCTTTGTATCATTGTACATTATATTTTATAACTATCGCATTTATTATTAATTTTAAGTCATAATCTGTTAGCTGTAAGATGCTTGTAGGTAAATAAATAAATAAATAAATAAATAAATAAATTTTGGTAAATTTGTTTTGAAAAAAAAAACATTACTGACAAAAAAAAAGTAAATTGAACTTCAAAATCTCTACCATTAAAAAAAATTGTATGCATTAGATTCTTTCAAAATTGGATTTAACAATTATTCCTGAGTTTCTTTGATGTAACCCATTTTCTGTATTAGCTTTTTATTAATGTCTTCCAAAATTTAGTAAAATATTCTGTAATTCTTTGGAGAAATTCTAACAGAAACCTTTTGAAAACGCAACGCCGTACATACACAAATTTAAATATCATAAATCTTTATAATCCTTCCATCTTCTCTACTTTCGTTTTCAAATGCTTTAAGCTTAAGAAGAAGTTGATATTGAAAGCATTACTTCTAAGAAAATTTAATTTTTTTAAATACTTCTATAGAAATATTTAACTGCTAGTTGATCGGATGAAGTAGCTTTAATCATAACTTGTCAGCTCATTTTTCAGTTCGCCTCCGTTCTTGTCGACGAACACAAGAATAATTAAGACTTCACAATAATCCCTCAACTTAAACAGCTGGCTTTTCTCACGACCTGTCGCACCATTAATTCATTTATAACCGCTCTTCAGCTCTCATCAGAATTCAGAACTATAATAAGTCGACCATTATTTTATAGAAAGTCTCAACAAACTACCTCAACCTACCTAACAACCTTCCCGACAGTGCCGAGTGTTTCTTATCAACTGCAAAAAACTAAAAAATATAATTTCACAACAAACTAATGGCCTCGTTCAAGGTCGTTCAGAATTAAAAAAAGAAATCTAAAAAACTAAATTTAAAAAACTAAAAAAAAACTCTGCTTTCGCTGACAATTTAATTTTTATAAAAAACAAAAATTCTATTCGTCCTCTTTGCCATACGAGCATCCAAATCATATCATAAACTTCTATACAATAAACTTGTCCTATTAAGATACTATATACCGCTATAAAGGCTTGCATAGGGGCTAAGAGCATTTTGATGATGAATAATGCCAGAAAATAAAATAAATTTCCAACGACACCGACGAACGAGAAGGACCGACTGACGACGACACACGCAACAGACACAAAAACGCGGAGGCGTCACAATGCAAAGTGGCGGAACCGCCGACATTTTTTTTTGCCTAAACTAAAACCATTTTACAAAACAAAATAATTATTCTTTTCGATGTTTTTAGTTTTTCAAGTTTTTCTATACAAATCCCAATAAAAATAAAAATGTAAAAAAAAAAAATAAAAATAAAAAGAAAAAGAAATCGTGCCTAAACTATGGATTCATACACACAAAAATATAATAAAGTTTATTTATTCATTTATTCTTAATGATAATGAAAATATTTTAGGTTCATAAAAAAACATGCGTGGGGGGCGCGCCACTCAGTTAAAGGAAAAACGAAAAAGCAAAAAAGCAAAAACGAAAACACGACCACGAAAAACCAATTCAATTTAGTTAATTATAAACTCAATTATAATTTTTACAATGCTATTAGATGATCAATGATATTTATAGTTGTGTTGTGAGTGTGGAATATTTTTCAATAATAATTTATTGGATAGGTAAAAAGTTTATTTTTATGGGGAAAAAAATAGTTTGTTGAATTATTTAGGTAAGGCAAATAATTGATATATTATTTCCGTCGCTGTAGTTGTGTTTAATTGTATTGAACAGGCTTTTATGTTGTTTTTAAAAACGGAATAGAAAGGAATGATTTATTTGAAGTTGGCCATTTTGCAGGGCCGGATTGGGTACGGAAGAGGAACTAGGGCGACTCTGTTATTTTATTTACTATTAGAAATAGTAACCAGAAATAGATATTGGAAAATTGGTTTGAAGCTTTGTCAATCTTCAAGAAGTAGGTGAATGTATTATAAATAAATTGGATGTCTTAAAAAAAAAACATGTGTGCCAAATCAACTATTTATTTTGCCACCTGTCATTGTTAAGTGAGGCTTATGAGAATTGCCCGCTTTTTTAAAACAACGAAAAATGTGTATTTGACTTTTACAGTCAGAATGGGGAAGAAATATTTAATAATTTTGTAGGAAAATTTGAAACTAACAAGGACATATTCTTTCTTAGACAATACACACTCCCATCAGACTTTAGAACCATTGAAATCAGAAATTCCTAAAATGGTTATATTTACTTAGGTTTCTTTTAGAATTAACAACATTCCAGACGTGTTCTTGAGGTGGATGTGGAAACTACGGCAGCTATTTTGCTTCCACTGATTCAGGTTGTTTGGAAGAACGTTACTTATCCTTAAGACTGCAAGGATAGTGTTAATAGGGGCGTTTTGTTGTTCATTTTATCCTTAGGTTAGTAAAATTTTACATAGTAAACAACAACAAACGAAAACTGAGGAGAAACAAGTTAGTAATAGAGCTCAGTAATTATTACTAGGAATACAGTTTCGGCTATTTGACACATTTTATTATTTTTATTTCAAAGCGATATTTTGTTTATTTCTCTGACAGGTTTTGACGTTTAATTTGATTTTCTTTTTCTCTGAAAAGTATTGACATTTGGCTCAAGGGGAACCAACTTTTAAATATAAAACGAAAGTCAGTTTAAAACTAAGGATAGCGTTTTATTGCCATTCGGATTACTAAGCTAACCTAAATTTAGCAATAAAACGCGCCTATAGCTACGATACCAAAGAAAGGCGATTTAAAAAAATTGAAATAATTGGCGAGGTATAAAGGTTCTGTGTGTGCTTTCGAAATTAATGACAACTATTGTTCAGGAGAAGATAAGACAAAGTATCGCAGTGGTTGATCCTGTTTTGACCATTTTAACACCCTGTAAATCATACTTGGGCAATATTTTCTGATTTTCAAAAGGCATTCGACAGGGCTAGGAAGTCTTACAATAATGGAAGGTGTCGCGTGTGACACGATATGGACTGGACAGCTTTCCGATTCATTCGAGGTGCATCAAGGAATGAGATAAGGAGATGTATTGTAACTAATTTTATTTCTACTGGCAATCTACAGTTAGATGCAAACGAGAGAAATGGTGAGGATGGTTTGGACTCAATGTGCTAATGGCTGCCAGCTATCATCTGGCTTATTCATCAAAGAGAAGAAGGAAAAAATGCCACAGAACGCGGTTGCAATTGCAACACACAACAGCAGAAACGACAGAAATCATTAGAAAAGTTGAGTTCTGTGATGAGACTCATCAGAGAAAAGTGAACCTTGATAGTAAGCAGCAAAAATGGCATTGGTTTGGCCATATTTTGAGGAAACCAAACGAGAATATAGGAAGGCAGTTTTTTTAGAGATCACTCCTGACTGTTGTAGACTAATTAAACTCGATACAAAAGAAATAAAGGAATCCACCCAAAATCTACCCGACGCACGGACATTGCAGACATCGAATCTTAAAACATTATTTGAGTATGTCAAAATTGATTGGTATTGGTCAATTTTAAAGTGAGGCTATGAATATGAATTCCATTTAGAAGTACACTTTCCTTTTTTGTTTAAAAGTTTACATTTGACAATGATCAAAACCAGTATTTTAAAACCAAGATTACAAGTCATAGTTTTCATAATATGACATTTTTGACAGTTGTATCGCTTTTTCCGTATACCTCAGCTGAGAATAATGAAGAATGAATATTGGATATTTAATTATTAAGCTCTGAGTGGTTCAAACATTTATTTTGTTTGATTTGAAATCTTCCTTTGCACAAACAAATGGAAAAAATTAATAGAAAATGGTATTTCATTTTGAAAATTTATAGGAAAATATAAACTTTGACAATTGTTTCAGTACTTGAAAGTTATGAGTTTGAAAAAAAAATTTTAAAACATTTATAACTATTTTCTCAAAAATTTTCAGTTTTTTGAAAAAAGGAACGTAATAAATAAGTAATAATTCTCAAAAACATAGATCAATGATTCCTGATCTCGGAATATATTGCACACGGTTTTTAAGCCACCATCTTTGAATTTCTCAAGCATTTCCTTACACCATCCACACGAGTTCTTTCTATTGAGCAACTGTTAAATTATTGGGAACCAGCGTAATATTTCCCCATACGTCACTTGACGAATTAGCAATTCTATAGACATTTGAACATCATCAATTTAGACCACATTCACAAACAATGACTTTAAAAGAACAGCATCGTACATTTTATTTATTGTACCGCGACTTAACAGTAGATTCTTGTCTTTATAATTTACGTCAAAAGTATTAATAAATTGCGGTCAGTTGTCAAAACGATCAAAGAATAGTAACTATCAAAAATGTCAAACGTGGTAGCAACAATTTTATATATACAGCCTCCGTAAGATTGACATGCACGAGTAAGTCATCTTAATAAACGTCAAAATTAACAAATACCAAAAACTATTGTGTAGGTATTTGAAGAAAAAAAAAATAAAAAAGCCAGAAGCATTCAAAAAGTCGTGTCCACGTAAAAAATAAACCCAACGATTTGAAATGAAACCATATTCGAAAGTTTTTCCCTAGAATCCAGAATTCTAGAAAGTCATGTTCAAATTCCAGCTTTCCCATCAGTGATAACAAGGCGCCCCCAAACCTTCAGCAGGCACTCATATCAAGTACGGCCCCGATCAGTGTATGGGTGGTTGCTGGCATGGCGGTGAGGTGGTGTCAACAGTGACTATAAACTGAACATAGCCTATTTAATCCACAGTTCCACTCTGCAGTTGTCAAGAGCACGTGGATTTATTTGTTTGCACCTCTGCTCCACCACCGCACTCCTCCATCAATGCTCCTCTGATGCTTGTTATTTGCAGACCACGGGGTAGCTAGGTGCTCCTCGGGTGGGTTGTGTTGTGTGTCCTCGAGAATGGACGACTAATTGCTTTTGTTAAATTTTTGTTTACACATACTGCCACCCCGGTTAGCCATACATAGCTTTTTGATTAACACAAACATTTTAGGAAAATCTATAAAACTTGCAAATAAAAACTTTAATAAAAAAAAAAAAAATACCATAAATACGAAAAAACTCAACAAAGGAAATTAATTTTCAATTTCAAACATTCCATTTAAAAAACAATTTTCGAAAACAGAGACACAAAAGAATGCCAATGTATGTATGTAAGTAAGTATGCACATGTAATTGTAAAAGCTAAAAAGGGTTAACTGAAACAAAAGGGTATAAAAGGGGTGTAGAGGGGGTGTAGTAGGAGAACACATATCATTCAAATTGAATAGAGAAATTTAAGTTGTTTTTTTTTTTTTTTTGTTTTTGTTGAACATCAAAACACAGATAAAAATATATTGTATCCATACCTTTTTTAAAAGGATATTGATTTCCAAATGTGGGGATTCTGCGCGATTTGAAGTAAATTTTTTTTGTTTTTTTTTTGTTTTTTTTTGGTTTTTCTTTTCTGAACTGATTTTAGAGCTTGATGCTTATTACTTTATTTTGCATGATGCGCTATCATGGTTAACCCATCAGTGTCGAAGTCTTTGCTGACGACTTTCAGTCAGTTTAGACACTGAAAAAATGCAAAAAACAAATTTATATTTAAGGAAAATGTATGCATTAGTTTTCAAAGCAATGGTTATTTTTTTTTTTTGATTTTTTTGATTTTTTGTAGGTATTAGAGTGAATGGCTTTGAATTATTATTGAAATGTTAGAATGAAATGATGCTTAAGTTATTACTTGGTTTTGGTTTCATATTTGTTTCAAATAACATTTAGATGTTTTAGAAAGATTGAATAATTTGTGTATTTTTTTACTTAAAAAGGTCCTTTTTTCTGAATGCAAAAGTAGGTACTCGATTAAACTTAAATAACTCAATGTATAATTTTTTCCAATTCTGACCTTAAAAGAATTTAAAAAATACAGAAAGGAAAATATGTTGATGTGATTTCTCAAATGATTTCCAATTAATATAGAATTTTATTAAAAAAAATTGTTTTTACTTGTTCTTATTGAAACAGAATTGATAATTGGAATTTTGAGGAAAAGGGTTTTTGTAAGCAAAAACAAAAAAAAAAGAAGCGATTTCCGAAAACACCTCACCTCTAATGAATTTTAGAAAGAATATCGAATGCCATGTACGATTTTGAATACATTTTTCTGTGAAATCCTAGATCCTGAAAAGTTTATAGCGAGTGAGGTGGACGAAAGACATTAACAAGATTTATACACAAAAATACAAAAAGAAATCCTCAGTTTCAATGGAAAAAATGGTTTTTTGGAAACTCAATTACGGTGCTTATTTTTTGATACTCGGAAAATTATTGAAAATCTTCCTTTGTAATGAATTTTCAAAAATTCAGATTTTAAGAGAATGATACTTTGTTTCTATGGAAAAAAATAACTGGAAAAGTACATACACCTGTTGTAATGGAAACTATTGTTTTGTTCAATATAAAACTTATCTACAATGAATTTGGTTAGTAATTGAAATATTGATTTAGAAAAATGAATATTTTGGTTAGGTTACAGAAGGTTTATTGTATTTTGGTACTCTTGTACATTAATAAGAAAACGTTCACAAATTTTAGAAATATTTTTTTTCTTTTGTTTGTCCTTAGATGAAAATTTGTGTAACAGAAATTTCAAAAATCGCATTTTATTGTGTTAATCAAAGACTAATTAGGATAATAATAATATAATATTTTTCCTCTAAAAAACTTTTAATGTTAATACTTAAATGTTAAATCTATATTTAAGAATTCATAAATAAATTTGAGAAAATAAAAGAAATACAGACTTCCAAGTTTTATTAGTTGCGCAGCTCCTAATTTCGTAAATTCAAAATATTAAACTTTTTATTTGGAAAAGGAAGCTCAAACATAAGCTTAAAATATTCAAATGTATAGCACACGCATTTTTAATTTCACGGATTATAATTGCAAATACCTTCCGAAACCCACCAACTCCAATTTCGTATCATAAGTCATTTTTTTTTCTTATGAGTTTTATTCGTCTAGAAAGTAAAATTCTTTGCTTAAAAATTAATTTTGTATAGCTCCAAAATTTAAAAGATGATCAAAATTATACTTCCCAATAGAAATTATTGTAGTCGACATGAACAGTCAATTTTTTGTTTTTAATTTGGCCGTTTTAAGGTCCCTAGAATCTAAATCCATCATTCCTAGAGATGTCTGTATGTTTGCTTGTATACCTACGTTACTATTTTCGAGATAACTTTTTTCGTGCACGATATCGAATACAGAAAGGATTTTCATAAGAAACTTTGTCACCATAGCAATTTAAAAAAAGTGAACATTTTGGTTGGTCGCAAATATCTCATCAGGAATGAAAATAATTTGGAAAAATCAACATCATTATTTCTTAAAAATACAAAATTTGTACAAAATGTATTTGTGACTCAAACGTTTTTGACATCTGTTTTTTGCAAAATTCAGTTGACAGTTTTTTTGCAAAAATAAAAAAATAAAAAAAAAATAAAAAAAAAAAAATATTGAAAATTGTTAAAAAATGTTTTTCGGGTCGATTATTTTGATAAAAGGCAACGATAATAACTTCAAATTCATTTTATTATTTATTGATGTAAAAAAATGCAATTATTAAAATAACGGGTGATTTTTTAGCTGTTTTGGTTTTGGCAACACTGGTTTTGACAGCTGACGTGTGTTTAGTACCTTGTGTCACTGTCAAACAGCTTCAGTTTGGTTTGCAATTTAACCATGGATCGTCTTACAAATGAACAACGCTTGCAAATTATTGAATTTTACTATCAAAATTCGTGCTCGGTTCGAAATGTTCATCGCGCGCTGCTTCCATTTTATGGTCGGCATTCTCGACCTTCTGAGCAGTCTATTCGGAAGATTGTGACCAAATTTCGCACCAAATTTACTTTGTTGGACATTAAACCACCAACACGTTTACGTATTACTGTGCGTAGTAAAGAAAATATTGCGGCCGTATCAGCTAGTGTGACAGAAGACCGCGAAATGTCGATTCGGTGCCGTTCCCAGCAGTTAGGCCTTTGTTACAGCACTACGTGGAAAATTTTGCGGAAGGATTTGGGCGTAAAGCCTTTTAAGATACAGCTGGTGCAAGAACTAAAGCCGACTTACCACAACGCCGAATTTTTGGTGAATGGGCTCTTGGAAAGCTGGCCGAGGATCCGCTTTTTTATCGAAAAATTGTGTTCAGCGATGAGGCTCATTTTTGGTTGAATGGGTACGTAACTAAGCAAAATTGCTGCATTTGGAGTGAAGATCAGCCAGAACCATTGCAACAGCTACCAATGCATCCCGAAAAAGCCACTGTTTGGTGCGGTTTATGGGCCGGCGGCATTATTGGGCCATATTTCTTCAAAGATGATGCGAATCGCAGCGTTACTGTCAATGCTGAACGCTACCGAGCGATGATAACAAACTTTTTTTTTGTCCGAAATAGAAGTTCTTGACTTGCATGATATGTGGTTTCAACAAGACGGTGCCACATGCCACACAGCACGCGAAACAATGGCGCAATTGCGAGGCGAATTTGGTGAACAGTTAATTTCACGTTTCGGGCCGGTCAATTGGCCGCCTAGATCGTGCGATTTGACACCATTAGACTATTTTGTGGGGGTATGTCAAGGCTAATGTCTATAGGGACAAGCCCGCTTCGATTGACGCACTGGAAGCCAACATCCATGCATTCATTCGTGAGATACCGGCCGATATGTGTGAAAGAGTATGCCAAAATTGGACTCAGCGGATGGGCTACCTGAGACGCAGCCGCGGTCAACATTTGCATGAAATTATCTTTAAACATTAAATTGCAAGGTTCAAACTATCGATTCAAATAAATATTTCATTCATTTTTTCGAATTTTTTGTGTTTTTTTTTTTTTTAAGTTCTAAACCTCTTAAAAAATCACCCATTATATGCCAAGTTTCTAGAGTATAATGAGAAGTTGTCAGTGTGAGTTGCACCCAGCTTCTTTAAAAAATAAATGTTTGCACCAAAATTTAATTACAATAAATAAACGAATCTGAAATTTAGGACACAAGTAAAGTTAAGAGTTCGTGTGTTTTTCTTCTAAATTTTTTCTTATTTTTAAAGAATGTTGTTTAACAAAAATAAAACATGTAGCGAAACTTTTTTCCTCATCATCATCGGTTCGTCAACCGGAATCCGATCAACAAGTCTCTTTACCTATTCTACGCACCCCAGGGCTTAAGGCATCCTGGACTATGCCATCTCTCTAGCAGCGTAAGTAAAGTCTTCCATGCTGTAGCCTACCATAAAAAGTATACAACAAAATAAAGCTGACCTGTCCACCGGAGTCTACTTAGCTAAATTTTATTCACGATATCTGCTTCGAGGTATACTCGTAGATTCTTCCCCTGAATCGACTTAGAGGTTGGCGCGTCTTTTACTAAGTACCCAAGTTTTGGATCCATGAGTGAGTGGGTACTGAGAGATCCATTAGGAAGATTACTAGAAAATGTTTCTTTACATTTTAGCAAGAAGCCAAAATCTTAATAAAGAAATTTAACTATAAACACGAAAGCTCACAAAAATTGAACAATAATTACTAGTGAAAGACTTGTAAAAAATCCTGGTCATAAAATTGAGATTACTATAGAGTTTAGAAATCTTTAATTTTATATGAATAACTTGACTTTTAATGAAAAACGTGAAAATGAAATTGAACTAAAAATACAATAATAATAAAAAATCAAGAATACGCCCCCGTGTACATTTCACAACTACCTTCTATTTATTCACTCAAGTCCAACCAAGCCATATTTCAAATCAGTGAGATCACTGAAATAAAATTCTAGAGAAGACTGTTACGCTCCTAGTAAGTGTTAGGGACTGTAGGGAAATTCTTTTATGCTCTAATGACTTGACTATAATCCAGTAACTTGCTCAACGATTTAAGACAGTTCTAGAAGAATGCTGTACATAAGACAAAAAATGCACTTGATAGTGAATGACATGTCAAATTGTATGAAATAAATACAATTTTTTTTTTTTTACCCAAAGAATGTCGAATTCTTAAACTTTACTAAACTTTTCAACCATCAGAAACTCATCATGTTTTTTTTTTTCTTCATAAAAATTCGTCTCATAGCTACGAAAATAAAAACGAAATCAAACGGATTCCCTAAAGTCTTGATAAAAGGTGAAAATACTAAAATAAAAATCGAATATTTTCTACGGTTTTGTTTTTTTTTTGTTTTGTTTTAATTTATTGAAGAATAAAAAGTGAGTTTCATTTTGCATAAAGTGATAAAGTGCTAATGAATTTGAGAAAATATATCTTTCCGTGGTTAACATCGGTGGTGGGCGTTTTGTTTTCGACATTTACTATACCTACTAGAATATTTGTCTACTTTGCTCCAGTTTGTCATGTTTTTTTTTTTTTTTTTTTTTTTTATTTACTAAGAAATTCCTATTCTCTAGGTCTCCATCTGTCTGAGACATCAATCAAGTGTCATTTTGTTATTTTTCTTTATGTTTTTTTTTTTTTTTAATTTTTTTTGGAACATCGCCTCTATACCTACTTAAAAACTACAAATTCTAAAATAACTTTTAACTTCTGACGCACTACTCGTTAATCGCATACATACGACACGGAGACCGTGACGGTGACGGAGATGGAGACTAAGACAACTGCGGCATCAAGGGGTAGTTGTGATGGAACCAAAAACAGAAGCTCTACGTAAGTATTTTTGGGGCAACTTCATTCCAAGCGTGCGATATTTGGAATTAGAATATCCCAATCGCAATTGCTGCTCGACAAGAACGAGATGCTTCCGAGTTCGAAATGATTGGTCTCTTCTGCCTCAGTCTCAGAGGACCCCCGTCAATAGATCTGTTTTTAATTATAACAGATTTTGTCGCCTCCGCTTGGCAAAGGTACAAAGTATTTCCGTCTTGTTTAGTATTTAATTTGAAACATTTGTTGCTCGTTGGAGCGTAATTATTGTAAAGGTATGTTCTTTTTACAGCAGCAGTGTCCCAAGTGTGCCCCGAGTGAGCATAAGTTAGAAAAAGTGTCTGATATTTCATCGGGTTCCTCTTTCCAGTCAATCTTTCGAAAGAAACGCGCTCATCGTCCAATAAGCGATTCGTTTCAAGGTCTAGTAAAAATGTTGCATAAACATCGCTGAGATGAAACAGACAACGCGACGGTATCCACGAACGGTTTTTCAGAACATAAAAGATGGATGAACTGTTGTGGATCCGATTCAAAACCATTTCACTTTGTGGAACCTGTCACCAAAGGTTGCGCCAAAATAAAATCTAATTAAAAATGAAATCGAAGTCAAGAATAGCAACCACGCATAGAATCCGTGTGTGACATTATTAATATTTTTTTTTTTTATAATTTAAAAATACAATCTTCAAAAAAAACCTATTTCCCATAAGATTTTCGAAAGCAAAAGAGCTTTTAAAATCGTATAAAACAATTAACAGCTGATTGTCTGCTCGCTTTATTTGGGAGAGTTTTTTTTTTTTGGCGTGATGCAAGCGGGGACTTACTTGGGAGTAGGAGGGTGATCATAATAAATTTCATGGATTTTGTTTTATTATCAAATCTATAAAACAATACAATTTATGGAATGGCTTATATTTTATTTGCAGTGTTATTTATATAATTTGTGAGATGAGTTATGGTTTATTTTTCGGAAGAGTTGCGGGTATGGGAAATGTGCAGTTTCTCAAGAAAGCTTTGCTGAGTCAAGGACAATATGATTAAGGCAGAATTTATTGGGTATTTAATTTTTGTCAAGACATGAGATGCATGGCTGAAGATTTATTAGTTGTGTTTTTTCTTGTTTTTAATTGAAGTCAAAGGTCAACGTCTAATTGAAATTAAATTAAATTATTTGCAGGTGGAAGATTTCGAAGACAAATTAGCAGGGATTGGAATAAAACGATGTTGGTTAATCTAATAGCTAAGGTTTTTGTCGGAATTGGGATCGATGCCTTATAAATAATTCTCAATTATTTTTGTACTTTTATTTTTAATCTGAATTTCTTATTTATAATGAGGTTTTTTTAATGGTTGATTTTTTAAGAGGTTTAGAACTTTCAAAAAAAAACACACAAAATTCGAAAAAATGAATGAAATATTTATTTGAATCGATAGTTTGAACCTTGCAATTTAATGTTTAAAGATAATTTCATGAAAATGTTGACCGCGGCTGCGTCTCAGGTAGCCCATCCGCTGAGTCCAATTTTGGCATACTCTTTCACACATATCGGCCGGTATCTCACGAATGAATGCATGGATGTTGGCTTCCAGTGCGTCAATCGAAGCAGGCTTGTCCCTATAGACATTAGCCTTGACATACCCCCACAAAAAATAGTCTAATGGTGTCAAATCGCACGATCTAGGCGGCCAATTGACCGGCCCGAAACGTGAAATTAACTGTTCACCAAACTCGCCTCGCAATTGCGCCATTGTTTCGCGTGCTGTATGGCATGTGGCACCGTCTTGTTGAAACCACATATCATGCAAGTCAAGAACTTCCATTTCGGGCAAAAAAAAGTTTGTTATCATCGCTCGGTAGCGTTCACCATTGACAGTAACGCTGCGATTCGCATCATCTTTGAAGAAATATGGCCCAATAATGCCGCCGGCCCATAAACCGCACCAAACAGTGGCTTTTTCGGGATGCATTGGTAGCTGTTGCAATGCTTCTGGCTGATCTTCACTCCAAATGCGGCAATTTTGCTTATTTACGTACCCATTCAACCAAAAATGAGCCTCATCGCTGAACACAATTTTTCGATAAAAAAGCGGATCCTCGGCCAGCTTTCACCAAAAATTCGGCGTTGTGGTAGGTCGGCTGGCTTTAGTTCTTGCACCAGCTGTATCTTAAAAGGCTTTACGCCCAAATCCTTCCGCAAAATTTTCCACGTAGTGCTGTAACAAAGGCCTAACTGCTGGGAACGGCGCCGAATCGACATTTCGCGGTCTTCTGTCACACTAGCTGATACGGCCGCAATATTTTCTTCACTACGCACAGTACGTAAACGTGTTGGTGGTTTAATGTCCAACAAAGTAAATTTGGTGCGAAATTTGGTCACAATCTTCCGAATAGACTGCTCAGAAGGTCGAGAATGCCGACCATAAAATGGAAGCAGCGCGCGATGAACATTTCGAACCGAGCACGAATTTTGATAGTAAAATTCAATAATTTGCAAGCGTTGTTCATTTGTAAGACGATCTATGGTTAAATTGCAAACCAAACTGAAGCTGCTGACAGTGACACAAGGTACTAAACACACGTCAGCTGTCAAAACCAGTGTTGCCAAAACCAAACCAGTTAAAAAATCACCCGTTATTATTATGAAATACATTGATACGACAAAATTAAATCATTTGTGTTTTTTATTCATAAAGCTATAAAAATCATTTTTTTAGAATTTCTCTGGAAGTTAAAAATACTCAATGATATTTAAAAAATTACCTTAAATATTATATGAATTTGTGACTGTACTTTTTATCTCAATACTGAGGTGGTGCTTGAATAGAATAAAGTGTGTGGGTTCACGAACAACACAAAACATTCAGCCATTTGCCAGTTGAATTTGAAATATATAGAAGATAAGTGCACTCTTCACATAAAATGGAATTAAAAATAAAATCTAATAAAAAGTACGCATACGCCTAAGTGAACATTTTAAAACTATTAATGATTTTGTTTTGAAACAGAATGCTTTCGGTTCTATTTCATTAAATTTATGCATATGATTTTATTTCTTGAAACTGAAAACCAAAATAAGCTCTCACTTCATATATTTATTAAATTTTCGTCGAGTCGGATGGAAATCGAAAAAGAAAAAGTTTAATGGGCGGACAAATATGCATTTCCTGGAGCTTTTGTAGCAATTGATTGCATCCATATTGTAACCTTCAAACCACCAAGATTTTATGGTGAATGCAATAATTGGAAAGGTTTGACAGCCTTAATGTATACAAGCAACATGCAATACAGGAATAAAAAATTCACAAGTGTGGATGCTTAGTGGCCAAGGTCAATGCACGACTCAGGAGCCTTGAAAAAATCTAGAATTTAGTCATCATTTAATTTATTCACAGACCAATGTTAGAATTCTTAGAGATTCTGGATACAAAATCACTCCTTTGCTTAAAACACCTTCCTTTTGATCATACATGTACAGTTCTAGCTAATGCTACTTATTGGAAACATATTGCCTATTTCAAAGACTAAGTTAGGATCTGATTGTATGAGATTTTGTAAACTCAATTAAACAGAAAGCAAAAAGATTCTAAAGAAATAGTCCTGTCATCAACTCGGAAAAGAACAAGTTATAGCTGTCTATTTGGTCAGTATATATATTTTCATTACAAATACTTTGAGGATCGACCACTGATTTAAGGTATTGAAAATTTCAATACATCTGGATCCAATTCAAATAAATAAATTTATTAAAAATTCAATTTCCAAAAATTAGTTTTATCCGGCCACGAATTCCAAACGAAACCCAATTCATTTACGTATGCGCCATGCATCCAAGGAAAATGAGGAAGTTTCGAAAACAAAAACCCAACCTCATTCATGTTAAGAACTCAAAGCGTATACATATTTAAAGTAGGAACTTAAACGGGGACATATTTTTTCGGTTTACCTACTTAACTTTCCCAATGGAGCTTTATACGACCGTCGCCACTGCCGCTGCCGCTGCCGCCGCCACCGCACCATCATGTCAAGACTCACGATTTGAAACCTAGGCAAATATACTTATGTATGTATGTATCCTACATATGTATCTACATAAAAGGAATTTGACCCATAAATGGAGCTAATAATACATATTCCATCCACTGGACTCATGCCTGCCAGCACTGATAAAGTCATCGTTACGCTAAACTGTTTAAACGTACGTGACCCGACTGTCAAAATGACGATTGTGTCACATTCGTTATGGATCCATTTATGCCCTGCAGGGTATTTCATTATCTATACACGTGTATTCTTGTCCTTCGTGTATAGTATAACTATTTGTGTGTATCTACAAGTACAAGCTATCCTGTGTACGACTACATACTCTCTTACACGTACATACATATATACCGTTCTATAGTAATATCCTTATTTGATGACGGAATCACCTTTATGTGCATTTCATTTCTTTAACAAATAAAACCGCCCAGGGAA
The DNA here is from genome assembly GCA_905146935.1 of Scaeva pyrastri. Classification (NCBI taxonomy): domain Eukaryota; kingdom Metazoa; phylum Arthropoda; class Insecta; order Diptera; family Syrphidae; genus Scaeva; species Scaeva pyrastri. The sequence goes on from LR989927.1 coordinate 134,990,979, forward strand.
TAATATGTACTGTACATATAGGGATTGGATATGAAATGAGTACATAATATGCACAGCACAACATCACATACATAGTATGTATATGTATACGGTACATATGTAGGTATTGGAGTAATTCCCGTAAATTTATCGCTGACCTATTCGCAATTTTCTTTCTATTGAAAATCAGTGGTACGTGTATAGATTTTAATTTATTGCGGTTTTATATAAAAGAAAGGTCCTTGCACGTCCTGCGATGTGAAGGCACCTATACCAATCCATTTTTTTTTCAACTTTACACTGTAGGACAGGTATTGGTTTCGTATATAAAATAAAAAATAAAATAAGCCATTGATCATAATATTTTTGAATAAAAGTAAAAAGTTTAAAATGTTTGGTTATAAATGTGTTGTGTGATAATCTATGAATCCTGTCACAAAAACTAAAATGCATTTTTGAAATACAATTTGCTGTCAAATTCATGTATCGCATTCACAAGTGTCACCAGATCAAATTGCCAACATTTTCTGAACATCCCCCAACTTTGACTAAAAAAGGATTATAAGGACTTGCCAAGAGCCCGTCAAATCCAGACTATCTAAAAAGTATCAGGGACGAGAACGAGAACGAGAAGAGATTGTGTATTTCTGACTGAAATTTTCGATTATTTGCGGTAGTCTCGTGAACCTCTTTTCCTTTTAGGGTTTGATAGTTACCGAAGGTCTATGATATTTTAAATGTATTATTAAAATTAAAAAATACAACTAAAATTTGATATCAATTATATTAAATATTAGAATAATATGTGTGGAATGGTTTATTGACTCTCATAATGTACATTTTTCAACACCACTTCTGTAATGGAAAAATTAATGATGGAAGTCATTTGAAACATTAGAAATTATTTTGTAACAGCAAAATTTGTGTCATTTTTTATTCCGAAAAAAGCAGGTTGTAAAAAATATACCTTAAGATTGACATTTCAACCGGATTATTATATGAATGCCAACAAATTAGATCTAAAAAATCAGTTTGTTTTAATTTCCTTAAAAAAAAACAATTTGTTTTTGGAGTCTATAATATTACTAGAGGGCCCGACAAACTTCGTCTCGTCCCAATTTAATGCTGAAACTCAAGCTTTATAAAAATATTGTTGTTGCTTATTTTATTTTAAATACAATTTTTTATAGTTTCTAAATAGCCCGATGCCGATGTACTTCATAAGTTTATTAAAAAGTGAATAGAGCGGCAGGAAATCATCATCAGCCTTTTTGCTTTTCCAGACTATAAACTGTTACTGTGCCAAATTTCAACCAATTCGGTTCAGGTGTTCTTGAGTTATAGATTGTATAACTAACACGACTTTGTTTTATATATCAAAAATATTGACATCATATTCATCGAACGCTAGATGTCATTTCCTCAAATAAGTAAAAATTGGTTGAACGTTGTAAAAATTACTGCGTCCATGGTTCATGCACGCAAACATCTTACGTTGTGTCCCAACATATTAATAAAATAATGACGGGAATGCGTACAAACTGTAACTGACCAAAAACTGACAGCTACTGCTTTATCCGAGTGAAACGTCAAATGAAAAGTTCTTGACATAATATGGTATTTGTGAAATCAAAAAACATTTCTTAGAAGGAATAACAGCTTAATTGGAACTTTTTGGCAGTTAAAAGTATTTTGAAATTGTCCCAAAATTCACGATTGCTCAAGGCAGACACATAGCCTAAAAACATTCACAAACTTTTCTCCTAAAAATCCAAAACGTTATCATATCTTGGTAGAGTGTTTTCAAGGTCTGTTCCAAGTGTGTGAAATTCGCCGAAAATCACCGAAAAACTGCGAAAAGCTGTTCAAAGTTACACATTTTCGTAGTTTTTCACAGAAGAGAGAGCTCTTGAGAGAGCAAAAAATTTCCCCACCCTGTGAATTTCAGCCACAAAAATTTCTGTGCACAGAAAATTGAAGAATGTCAAATTCAAAAAAGAGCATTTGACATTTTAGTTCTGCCGTTAAAATAAACGAATTTTTAAAAATTGAATTTTACATTCTAGTTTTCATTATGAAAAACACCAGTATTGAGTTCCAAATCGACTCGTCAGACTCTCTTGAGCACTCTATTCGTAACAATTTTAACAAATCCACGCGCTTTCGAATCGAATTTGTTGAAATGATTTTTTGTTGGAATTTTTGACGTTTCGTATAGATTCTGTGATTTTCTGTGAAATGTCGTTCCAATTCGTTGTGCATAGTTTCTCTCTCGCTGAGATAATTTTAAACCCCACTCCTTAAAAAAATGTGTGCTGTGAATTTCTGTGCACAATACACTTGGAACAGATCTTAAATTTCAGTTAAAAGTTAATAAAATTTGACATTCGACTTACAAAATTAAGAGAATAAATAACCAATTCCCTGGAAAAGCGATGACAGCGATTTATTATTCGGTTTATCAAGATTTCTGGAAATTCTTATTATGCAGCTCTGGCAACACTAAAAGCCCTTATATAACGGGTGATTTTTTAGCTGGTTTGGTTTTGGCAACACTGGTTTTGACAGCTGACGTGTGTTTAGTACCTTGTGTCACTGTCAAACAGCTTCAGTTTGGTTTGCAATTAACCATAGATCGTCTTACAAATGAACAACGCTTGCAAATTATTGAATTTTACTATCAAAATTCGTGCTCGGTTCGAAATGTTCATCGCGCGCTGCTTCCATTTTATGGTCGGCATTCTCGACCTTCTGAGCAGTCTATTCGGAAGATTGTGACCAAATTTCGCACCAAATTTACTTTGTTGGACATTAAACCACCAACACGTTTACGTACTGTGCGTAGTGAAGAAAATATTGCGGCCGTATCAGCTAGTGTGACAGAAGACCGCGAAATGTCGATTCGGCGCCGTTCCCAGCAGTTAGGCCTTTGTTACAGCACTACGTGGAAAATTTTGCGGAAGGATTTGGGCGTAAAGCCTTTTAAGATACAGCTGGTGCAAGAACTAAAGCCAGCCGACCTACCACAACGCCGAATTTTTGGTGAATGGGCTCTTGGAAAGCTGGCCGAGGATCCGCTTTTTTATCGAAAAATTGTGTTCAGCGATGAGGCTCATTTTTGGTTTAATGGGTACGTAAATAAGCAAAATTGCCGCATTTGGAGTGAAGATCAGCCAGAAGCATTGCAACAGCTACCAATGCATCCCGAAAAAGCCACTGTTTGGTGCGGTTTATGGGCCGGCGCGGCGGCATTATTGGGCCATATTTCTTCAAAGATGATGCGAATCGCAGCGTTACTGTCAATGGTGAACGCTACCGAGCGATGATAACAAACTTTTTTTTGCCCGAAATGGAAGTTCTTGACTTGCATGATATGTGGTTTCAACAAGACGGTGCCACATGCAACACAGCACCCGAAACAATGGCGCAATTGCGAGGCGAGTTTGGTGAACAGTTAATTTCACGTTTCGGGCCGGTCAATTGGCCGCCTAGATCGTGCGATTTGACACCATTAGACTATTTTTTGTGGGGATAGGGACAAACCCGCTTCGATTGACGCACTGGAAGCCAACATCCATGCATTCATTCGTGAGATACCGGCCGATATGTGTGAAAGAGTATGCCAAAATTGGACTCAGCGGATGGGCTACCTGAGACGCAGCCGCGGTCAACATTTGCATGAAATTATCTTTAAACATTAAATTGCAAGGTTCAAACTATCGATTTAAATAAATATTTCATTCATTTTTTCGAATTTTTTGTTTTTTTTTTTTAAAGTTCTAAACCTCTTAACAAATCACCCATTATTAAACGAAATCGGTTTAAGCGTTCTCAAGTTATTGCGTGACCGGAAAATAACAGGGTTCATTTTTATATATGCAAGATAAAATTGGAATATAATATTTAAATTGTTTGAAAATGAAGACACTTGCTGAAAAGAGGGTCACAATAATTATATGTAGGCGAATTAAGAGCTGAAATTGACATTTTGTGTCATCGATGAAATATACTACTAGTTTTAACGTTTCAATATTGTTTGAAGTGACGTATGTACTATGTTTTAGTTTTTTTTTGAATACCTTATTAAAAACATTTTTTATGAATTTATTTTGAACTAGAAGTGGAAAAAAATATTCACAACATAAGAGACACATTGTGTATTTTAGATCAGATTTTGGCAAATGGCTTGCAAGCCTCGTCACTCTTGTAAGACTTAATTGTTTTTGCAGATTAAATTATAAATATGTTTCATTTCATCACTCAATTAAATATTAGATTCAATCCATTAAACAAATACATTTTACTTCCTCTGATAGTTCGATATATCCTGAATTCTATGTGTTCTCTCTTCTCAAGAACTTCGATCAAAATTCATTCGAAATAATTTTAGGATGTCAATATGATTTACAATTAGTCTTAAATTTGTCAAAATCAGAATACTTCGTCCAAGAAACAATAAGAAGACTGAAAATTAAACACTTTAACAAAAAGTCGTTAGTTCGAAGTGAAAGTCACTTATACCTAAAAATAGTCGATACTAGCTGAAGGAATATCCGCTAAGATCTAAGACCTACAAGAACTTCGTTCCTTGTTTGAAAATACAATTCTCTGAAAATCCCAAGTCAATTTCCATGCATGTTGTTTAAAAAGTTTTCAAATAAATCTTCTAATGCTCTAATCACAAAATCGATATAAAACTATTTTATTTGAAAAAAAGTAGATATCCAATTTTATGAATGTTTGACAGGTGATACCGCCCCTATTAGGTTAGAAACATAAATCTTAAATGTTCAACAAATATTATGTACTAAGATGAAAATGTTTGAACTCAGCAAATTGCCTATTTGATAATTTAAAGATTTATGTCTCTTCTTTGTCCACAAGCATCGAGTAATTTATTATATTGAACTTATCACTAACTGTGTCGAGACTAGAGAGTGAAATAAGGTAATGACAGAAAAATGTGTCTGATTTGATGCTAAAAGTTCAAGAAACCCATTCAAAGGTGATTTTTTGTAAAATGGATTGGATTTGATAAGTTATTAGGACTTGTTATTTTTAAAACATTAGAGTCATTTTTATAGTTGAAGATTAATAGCTTCTTAATTGGGTATGCAATAAAATATTTTTGAATTGTCTTTTTAAAATTTTATATTTCTTCTGGCTATTAAGATTTCGACCGTTATCCTATTTAGAAATACGAGCGTTAAGACAGAAGGGCTTTCTAAAAAAGTGTAGAAGGCAGAAAACCTTAGCCGCTTATAAATGTCTTCTATTTATTACCGGTTTTTTCTTGACAATAATTTTATTTTTCGACAAATATTCCTACACATCTATACAATACATATTTATACATGTATGTACCTAATTATATAAAACTGTCGACTTAAAACTGTTAAATTATTCTTTTCTGGATGATAAGTTGAACTTTCAGTTTAAAATTAGATTTTCAGTTAAATTAAAAGTGAAGTCGTAGTTTATGAACAACAACCTATAAATAGTTGACATCAATTATTAAATTTTACTGTGTGAATACCACCATAGACGGTACAATGAAATCATAAGAAATTTATATGAAAACATATTCCAAAGAAGTTTTAAATATTATGAATTAAAAAAGTGTGAAGAAACTACATTAAGACTGGCGAAATAGTAGTCCTTGTTTGATGAGACAAAACCGATAGCCAGCCCTATCATTAAATATGCAGAACACTTTCAATTTTAATGCTGAATTCTAAAAACAAAATGTAAAAAGCGATTTCTATCCCTCTGAACCGTTTAAAAAGTCTTACTAACGACCATTATTCTAGCTAAAACGCAAAATACTGTTAATTTAAAATTGGGATTTGTTTTTTTTTATCTGTTTTTGTCGATGAAGGAAAACATGGCAATTGACTCTCAAAGTAAGCTTTATCGATTTCTTAAGAAAATCAGCTATGTCACAAATTCAAAACAAACACACAAAATAGTTAAGGGTCTGTAATCTATCCGGCTTAGCTTTGTTGAATTAAAAAACAAATCATTTGATGTTTTTCTGTTTTGTATAACGTAAAAGTCTTATTTGCTTTTAAGGACAAAGCGGGTATTAGGATTGTATTCAAGGTTAATGGAATGAGGTGAATGATTATATGAATTTATTTGAACGCTTGGTTAGTTACAAAAACAAGAAAACGGTTGTCTTAAAGCCATCAAAACAACAAGCTTTTTGGATTAAAAAAAAAAAAATATAAAGCGTGAGTAGTTATGTACATTTGTTAGCAATCCTCGTCAACATTCCCAGAGCAGAAACCTGCGACACTGTCGTCTATTTTATAAATTTTTCAAATTTTAAACAACACACAAAATTCCAAAATTCCAAATAAGAAAAAAAAAACAACAACTTCTTCAATTTGAAGAACTTATGTATTTAAATTTACTTTCACGCTCCAATGCTGTTGGCTGGCGCACGAGGATAATTTTTATCGAGTATGAGGACGAGAACGCGAACGAGAACGAGGACGAGGAGTAGATGTTTTTTAGCTCATTCACTGCCATAACGGCTGCCAATCCCGAAGGAACATTCAATCATTTTATCTGGGAGATAATGTACACAAACATGTTTCCAGTTTCCATTTTCGAGCAGAATTTTAAACATTCTGAAACAACTCATTAGGGAGCATAAAATGGTGGTAGGTACCATGCCGGGATGGGAACGGGAACGGGACTTGTGTGTGTTGTGTGTCGAAATGAAAAACCCCTCCAGCGAAATTCAAGGAATTCAAAAAGAGAACAGCCAGCGAGGACTTATTAATGATTTTATGGAGGCAAGTTGTGTTTATGGCTTGTGCTATGCTCTTTGAGTTCTCCCTATTACTTTCTCTTTCTCTTTCTCGTCTCCTCTCGCTCTCTCTCTCTTTCTCACACCAAAATGAAACCAATTTAATTTTAAAAATGCTTGTTTATGGGCAACCTTTATATTTTTTTTTTGATTTTTTTTTGTTTTCTTTTCTACAACTTCTTTTTGATTAATAAAATATGGTGGTTTAAAACACATACATACATATTATTAAGAAGAAGGCAAGACGTTTGTACTTACAGAATTTACAGCGGCCATATTAATATTTGGATAAATATCTGAAAACAAACAAAAAGAAAAATAAGAAAAAGGTTAATTAATTTAAATGCTTAATTAAAGAGTTTTAAGGGTAAATCAAAATTGAAGGGTGTGCTATTGGACGGGAATTGTTTAAACTTTTAAGGGCCAAAATTTCAATAAAAATTATTTTTACTGCACTAAGTACCGGTCTTTATTTCAATTTTTCTTAGAGGTGTAAATTCAAAATTATCGTTTAAACTTTGAACTGCTCCCTACAATTTTTTTTTTCGTTTTTTTTTATATGTATTCGTAAACAAATTATTACACATAATAATTTAAATTAATTTATGTTACGGATCTGATAATGTACGTGCTTCCTTTTTGCGTTTATCATCGTAGATATTTTGAAATACGAGATGAACAAAAAATAAAAGACCTTTGATGGAGAAGGAAGACGTGGGTAATTAAGGAATGAAAGTAATAGGCAAAGGCATCATCTTTATCGACAAAGTTTTTGTATATTTTAAACATTTCAAATCATAAAAAGGCTTAGTTTAAGGATCCAGTTAAATAAATGTATCATTAAGGCTCATAAGGATACAAAATCAATGAGCGGATGTTTTAATGCCTTAGAAAAGTTACTTTACTGTTCTGTTAGTAAGTATGTAAATCAAAGTGTATTTTTGGCTGAAAGTTTTCACATAAATAGCACTTAATTTCATTTATAATCATAAAAATGTCTATTATTGTTGAGTTTGATCCAAAAGTTAGGATTAAGATTTGTTTGTTAAAATTTTTATAAGTCGCAACATTTAAGATTGGAACATTCTTGTTCTTCTGCTTTTTGGGCTCAAAGTGTAAAGATCATTTAAAAAGTAAATATTGTAACCGTTAAAGTCCCACATTATCATTAAAATATGTTTCAATGAAAGCTAAATCTAATTGGTAAATATGTAATTATTTGGATGAACTAAAATGTCTTTTCAACTAAACAAAACAATTTTTTGCGATTAATAAATTAAATATTAATTAATATCATACCCCTTAGATTTTATCAGTCCGTGAAGATAATGCATTTTGAAAGTAAAAAACATCATAACACATTATAAACAATGTAATTTTCCAAGAGTTATAGAACTGCTAGAAGAAAATTGATCTTATTTTTAAGAAAATGGGTAATCTTAAACGGTTACATCTTCCAATTTTTTCATCCATATTTTCATTTCATAGATTTCTCACTGACAATCAATAGCTTTATTTAATACTAGCTGACCCGGCGAACTTCGTCTCTACCAAATTTAACACCTTAACATAAACTCAAGAGTACATAGTAATAAAATATAGATAGCGTAATAATGAATTTTAGAATTATGCGAAATTTTCAGAACTTTTCAACGAATCTTACACATTTACGTCACACAATGGGGACGTTGTAGAAAAATTCAATTTTTCGAAGTGCTTAGTTTGTTCTTTTCTAAAAAAGAATTTTCCCCACGGATATGATGGTTTTGGGTTAAAAAACAATGTTTTGGTTGAAATAACGAATTAAAACCGATCTTTGAAATGATGAGCGTTTATAGATAGGTTTTTAGACAGTTTCTCCACGTCACGGGTCAATATTTAAAATTTTTCTTTTTTTGGATTTTGTTTTTTAGTATACCTACTTTCAAATATCTGTTAAAAAGCTTTTATATTCTGTAGATAAAATTTTGTGGAAATCGTCTAATTGAAATTTATTCTCATATTTTTAATAGTCATAAAGGTTCTGTATACATTTCATCAACTTATTCCGCCATATTTGCGTTCACTAAATAATTGAATATGTAATACTATAATATAAAACAAAAAACATTTTTTTCCTAAAATGTGCGTCATACAAAATCATAAAATAACGGGATCAAATGCAAAACTTTTTCTAATTTTTTCTGTTTTTTACAGAATAATTTTTTAATAATTTCCCGACTTTTTCATATTTTTTTAATAAACTTTCTTTTATAAAAAAATTGTTTTAATAAGGATTTCTATTTCCTCCTTATAATAATAGTATACATAGATAAAAAATATAGTAGCAACTGGAATCATCAAAAAACGTTTGCCTGAATATAATATCCCTTATGTATTGACCGAAGTCTTAATTATATCTTATGTTCCCCGCTAAACATTAAGCCGATCCCAGAAAAATTTTGAAGAAATTGTATTTAATTTTTTTCTATTTTTGCAAAAGAAAAAAACTAAGAATTTTATTTTTGATACGTAAAGGTGCTATAACCCTTATATTTTCATATTAACCATCTTCTAAATAGTCCGAACAAAGCTTAAAAATTTGGTTTAGATAGGTGAGCCCGTTCTTGAGTTATAAAATTACGACGAAAATTGGCATTGAGTTTTATATACATACTAGCTGACCCCGCAGACGTTGTTCTGAACTGTTTTTCAAATTGTGTGAAAGAAATTGCTTTAAATCTTCATATCCTATCCAGGTTCTAATAAAGTTTTGGCATTCATAACTTAACCAATGAGCGCAATTTTTAATCTCAATTCGATTAATGACTTTTGAAATTCTGGAAACGCCATTAATTTTTTGTTTGCAAAATAAAATCGTCTCCGAGATCTTTTCTCTTCACATACAGGACCACATCATAGGACCATGAACAATAGCAACTTATATGATTAGATTTTAAGATTCAAAAATCCTTTACAGAATAGATGGCATGAAAATACCAGCTCCAATCCAGCATAAAAACCTATATATGGACCTTATATTTTGTTCACTATGTTTCCCTTGTATTTCTCTTAAGCACAATCTTGAGGCACTATTTCCTGCTTCTTTCCATATCCAATTTATCACAAAATTCATAGCTAACTTTCTATTGGTAAAAGAATTTTAAAAATCGGTTCAGTAGATCTAGAGATTACCCAATACAGTCTTAAAAATTTTACCAACTCTTTCCAGAAACGATGGATTTAGGTACTGTGGCCGCTTTGTCAAAAATTCAATTCGACTTCAATCTTCAATGTTATGACTGTATTGTAAACAGTGCTATTTGGCAAGTCTAAATTATTACAATAAAGAAATTCAGATTTGAATAGTGGCAACCGTTTGTCTTGATCATACTTCCAGGAGGACACTTTTTGTATTTTCTTATCGATAATAATAAATATTGATGACTATTAACTGTCAGTTAATTAGTTCAAAAACACGGTGGTGGTTTAAAATATGTGTCGAAATTCGACACCATTCATCAAATCTTATAAGACTTTTAATTTCTTAAGCAATTTAATTTAAAATATTGATGGAAAAAACATTTTTAAATATATTATTTGGCATAGTACAGTGTTCAATAGTGCAGAGACAAAAATAAGCCATAGTGTGTTAATTTTCATTGTTTTTTAAGATGTATTCAGCTATTCGGGGTGGAGACAAATCCAACGAATCAATAACCATGAAAATTGGTTCAGCAGATCTCGAGTTATAAGTGTTGTAACAAACCAGTCTTTGTTTTATATATATAAGATATACATAGATAGAAATGGGCTATTTTGAGGCAATTATTCGAATTCTTGTCACCTTTTAAACTTTCCCTAGACCTCCACGAACATTTTAAGACCAAGATGAGATAAAACCGTTTAGACGTTCTAGAGTTTTAGCAAGACTAACGAACAGCAATTCATTTTTATATATATAGACCATTCAACCAAAGAAAAGAACCACCGAAACTGCTCATGCAGCTAAAAAAGAAACACCCTTTATAAAAATAAACACTGATTATATATGTATATATGTATATGTATATATATATTATCATACTTAATCTCTAAAAGTTCATATTTTTAAAGAAAATAGTTCAATATGGCTCTATGAATATCATTCATAAATTTCATACATTATATTTTATTTCATTGTAGAATATATGCCTAATAAATTGCATGTTACGTTTTTATTCATATCCCATTTCGAAAAGATAAAATTGCATACATGTGTGTGTTTTTTTTTCCGTTTACAAAAAAGAACAATAAAAATTTCAAAATAAATCTTCAACCAAAAGCCGCCATCTGAATAATTATTAATGACCGCCACAAAAACTCATAATTCACATCCACTCCGTTTCATAATTACATTGCAGTAGTACCTGATGCCCTTCGAAAGTATTCTTCTGTTTTTTTTTTTTTTTTCGTATTTTAAATTTTATTGTTTTCTATATTTTACTAGTTTCCTGGACACACAAAGCCATTCCTATCAAAATAATGCGAAAACATAAAAAATGCTCTTAAAGTAAGAAGACACAAAAAAAAAAGAAGAATTGTATATAGATTTATATGTACGAGTGTAAACAAAACACACAGAAGGGAGGAGGGGGGACGATATGAACTATTTGATCGTCATTCAAGAGGCCATATCAGGGTTACGATGAAATGTTTTATCACCTGGCTGCTTGCCAAAAATGTTAACCGAACAATTGAATGTACACAATAAAAAAAACCATTGTATTGTATGCAAGAATTTTTCACTAAACAATATAAAAAAAAAACAACGAAATAAAACGAAGGAGATATAGTCAGGGTGTGAAGGGAGTGGTATTGTAAGGTTTTGTGGTGACCATATTCCATTGATTTGGGAGCTTTTCAGAAGTTTCGTCACAAAAAAAGATCAACTTTTAGTGAACTCAATCGATAATAATAATTTAGAAAATTATAAAAAGTAAAAAATATGCAGTATGTATATAAAAGCGAACAATTAAAGATCTTATTTTAGAGAGTTTTCAATCCATTGAAATCGTTGATATCCATCATCGAAAATTTAAAATTGAGAACTTTAAATTTATACTAAAACCATATTTAAAAATCCATAACTTCTTTTCTTATGAAAGTTATTCCGAAGTAGGTAAAGTTCAGGTGGCTATCAAGAATTTAGAAGACACACTTCAAGAAAGTCTTGATCCATTGTAATACCTTCTGATTCTTCGTTTCTTTAAAATTCAATAAACCCAATTAGAGATTATTAAGGCCCCTTTGAACTTTCAGTTAAACGGATGTCTAAGCACAAAAACTGAAGCTTTTAACTGAAACTGAAACTGCAACTGAAACTGCAACTGAAACTTTTTATGGAATTCCCATCTCCGAACTGAGTTTCATTTTAACTGAACTGACAGTTGAACTGAACTGAAACTGATAGTCTGAAAGGAGCTTTACGAAGCTTGAAAGATTATTATTGTGCCTTTGAGATCACTTGAATCATTATAGAAGGATTATCCCAGGTAAATCCTGTGCTTTTGATATAGAACACAGGGTAATTACAACTGAGAAGTTGAAGATTTGTTTCGTGTCCCCTTCCATAAAACGACTGTCAAAATTATTTAAAAATACATCAAGCCTCGTAGCCTGATTTTCAGTGCTTAGAGATTGCAAACACAAAGAACGTCTAAGGTTGGCCAAAATTGTTCTGTTGTCTAGCAGGTGGTTATGTTATTTCAACAGATGTTCGTCCTCATTATAGTATCTTCTGTCAGTAGATGTTAACATGTAGCAACCGGTATAATAGCATTAGCCATACGTAATGCGAATGATAACACTTTTGACCAGTTCATCAGCTTTACAGTTGCCTATAGTAGTCCTGCATTTAGCAAAAGTAAATATTGAACTATGTTATTTTTGATATGATCGGCAGTTGAGGACTAGCTATCAAAGAAAACCAGGATATCATATATTGATGACACGTTTTCATGCTTTCTTTTTCGTCAATAGTTCCACCTGGAATACGCTACAATGATCAGGAAGGTACAAAAATATGCCTTGTTCTAGCCACCATCACCTATCCTATCATTCGTTTTTGTTCAATCGATATAAAAGCCTCATCTCCTCTTCTAGAAATGCCTTACTTTCACAGTTGGAAATTATTCTAAAAAGAAGCCTGGTGGTGAATAGCAGTACTCGTATCTATTGTCAAATGGCAGCAATGTGAGATTTTCAGAACAAAAGTCATGCCAATTTCTTTTACTTTACTCTTATTTATTGGATTAAAATCTATTTAATTCTGGTGTACCTCAGGGTAGTCAACTAGGCATATTGCTTTTAAATATGTTTGTATTAATTATCTGTCAAATTATATTATTTATTCGAGTTGTTTTGTGTATGTTGACGTTCTCAAGAATTTTATCTAAGAAATTAAATTTGAGTTATATTTTAATATTTTAAAATGCTGTATTGAAATATTTTCAACTAATACTTGTTGTGTCCAGGTTCCATGACATATGTAAGTGAGTTCTAGACATGTTCATTTTCTACATGTGAATTTATTATGGAAAATAAAATTCAACTACTGCTTCTTGTCTTGATTTCAATGAACTTAAAATCTGTACTAATTTCGATAGATAAAAGGAAGAAGACATAATTATCTCAAAAGATTTGAAATTTCTCTCTCTCAATGCCCAAAATTAAAAGTGCGAACTCGAGAATCAAAAAAACACGTATATGGTCACTGTATAAGTTTAAGTTAGATAGCATGCAATAGAAAAGCGGCAATAGAAAAATCGCAACGTTTTTTTTATTTACCATTCGTGGGGGGCTGCTGATAGGGGGTGTCAAAATAAAAAATATATACATATATACAAAAAACAGAGGGGTTGTAAATTCTTTTCGTATTTCAGTTTGGTTACATTGTGTGAAGTCAACATGGGTATATGGGGGCGAGTTTGTTTGTTTACAAATCGGTGTTGTCAATGTGCTTGCCATTCACTTTGAAGCACCACGGGTGTGAGAAAAATACGATATCATTTTAGGAAAACAATCTTAAAATTTTTAGGAACAAAAGAATACATATACATACAATACATATAATATGTATGTATGTGGTGAAGGGAGAGATATTTTAGGAACCATTTAAGGAACTTATATGATTTTTTTTTTATTATTATTTTTGGGGATGTTTAAGCTTGTTAGCAGGAATGGTGTGACTGATCTTATCAATAAAGGCTCTGAGATAACAATGGCACTGGATTTTGTCAAAAAGCCATTGAAATAATAATGGACTAAGATTTTCTAAACAACGTTATTCTAAATACGTACTGAACAGTTTAACATGCAAATAACAGAAATTCCAGGATGAAATGGATTTGATTAAATAAAATTTAAATCAAAAAAAAATTTGCTTGTTCAATAAAAACTGATGCAAAGTAAACACTTTCATAAAAGTTTTAAAAATGGAATATTTTTTCAAGTGATCGAATACGTTTTTGTGGTTGAAATTCTTTAGTTAGTTACAATATCACAAGAATTGAATTTTTATACTTGAAGATAATTCCAAAAACAACTTTAATGATTTTTATTTAAGTATTACTTAGGGTAAATTAATAAACCCACATTTGTATGAAAAACAAAAATATTCCACATATGCCACCGTATACCTCCAAAAAGATTTTTTGTTTTTATCTTTATTATTAGGGATAGATTTGAATTAGGAATCAAATTTATATTTTTTAAAGTTGTAAAAATAGGATGTCAGATATTTCATATGAATCTAAAGAGAAATGCATGTAAGTTTTATGTATGAATCTTTTAAAATTGATTTGCTTATTGCAAGTAAAAATTATTAGCTTACAGAACTCTTCTCGAAAACTTGATATTTTTCTCCGGTTTTCTATATTTAATGCACATAGTATTGTGTTGAATCTTAAGTGACCGCTCTTGGCATCGAGAATTACAAAACAAAAAAATTGATAAAAATAGTTGCAAGATAAAATTAAATTTAGAAAAAAAAATGTTTGTTTTAATACGATGCAGCAGTGCAGATGTTGAAAAAGAAATTTTTTTTCGATAAAAATGACACGCTTATGTGAACTCAACTTTATTTTTTTTTGTGTTATAAAACGGAAGGTCTTCAGCTAATATTTGTAAAGGGTTAACGATTTCAATTTCAGTTATTTTTTGTTTCATTAAGTTTTTATTTGAAAAATTGATAATTTTATAGTATTTTTTTTTTCTTAAATCTATTATATGAATTTAGTGTGTTTTCAGAAATTTAGGAATATGGTGTAAAGAAAATTTATTTTTGTATTTGTTGATAAATTGAATTTGACGGAATGAATTTTCATAAAAAAAAAAAAAAAACAATCTGACTAATAATTTTGGCAGCGCCTAACTAAAAGACACACGCTCAATTCTAAAAGAACATATTCAAATTCCCAAAATAAAAACTGAATTAGGTCCGAAGGACTGCCTCTCTTAAAGCAGATGAATAAATTTCATCAATCCTATTGTAGTTGGATGTCACAAAAATGAACAAATAAAATTAAAATAAATATAAATTGTTTCTTAACATTCTTAGTAATGCCGAATTAATTAAACAAATTAATGAGCCTCAAACAAAAAACAATAACAAATAGTAAAATATACATACATAAATGTATGTACATGTATGAAGACGTACAACATTAAATTGAAATGCAAGAAAAATAATGCATAGTTTTCAAACACTCACTGGCACAAAACAATGGAATTAAAATTATTCAAAGGATTTATTTCGTGTATAGTTTTGAAAGTATCTGTGTTTTGCATTATTTCATCTTCATCGTTCCCGTCGTCATCATCGTCGTCGTCGTCGCCGTCCGTCGCCGCCGCCACAGTACCGTCCGGACCGTCCTTACCTTCCGTCTCACAGTCGTTGTCGTCGTAGTCGTCGTAGTTTTGGGATTTGTTTTTGTTGTCTATTTGCATCGACAGTGTCTGCTTCTAATTTCGGCACATGCTGCTGTTCTTCTTCCTCTAAATTGAAATTTTTGTTTAGAGTACGAGTATGTATGTATATATTTACTAAAAGCATTTGCAATAAGTGCAACATCTAAATAAGAAAAAAAAATGGCTATGACTGTCAGGCACAGTCGTCGTCAGATTGAAGCTCGTGTTGCATCCATCAACGATGCCACTAATAATAACATGTGTAGAAAAAAAAAATGGATTATTTCGGAAATTTCGGAATCGACGATTCCTGTATATGAAGATGGTCAACGCCAAACACTGGCCGATGGGCAAACTGGTGTTTCTGATACAGCCTGGACAAAAAGTACCTTCTCTTCAGGGAAACGAAGAATTATTGGATTGTGTACTTTTTAATCGACTAAAAAAACTCTTAGTAGACCAGTTTTAAGTGTTAAAATAAAAACAATACACTTTTAAATCAATGTTACGATAAATGATACACACAGTTCGTAAAAGAATGCAATCTTTTATGAATGCAATCACCATGAATTATAAATGGAATTAATTGAAAAAGAAGGATTTTTGAGAATTTATTTTTTAATTTTGCAGGCGTCAGTCATCTGAATTTGAAAGAAGATACTGCAATCACTTTTGAATTGAAAACACTCATTTGATACTTCCTACTGTCATTTTCATTTAAGTGTAGTATTTTAGTTTTTGCATTTTTTTTCAATTTCGTATTATTCTTCGCAAAGAATGCAAATTAAATACAAGTGCATTCTAATGAATACTGCACATTAAATCATCGAAAACTAATTCAAACACTGTAGGAAAGGCAATTTCAAATGCAGTTTTTTGTTGCTAGTCCAATCAATCGAAAAAAAAACAAGGATGCAAGTCAAAATCTGTCAAACTATATTTTCAAAGTGACAAAAGAAAAAAAGAATTTATGAAATGGACAAAGGATTTATAAAACGGAGCTCACCAAAAGTCAAAAACTTAACAGACCAAAAAAAGAAAGGAAAAGTATTTGCATCAAAGAGGTCCAAGACAAGATTTCAAACTTCCGGAAGAATTTCTAAATTATTTAATTAACAGTGAAATTCAATTATAGTATTGAGAAGAATAAATCAAACCATATTTTGATTTTCAAGTGACGATCGTACGAGTACAAAAATTTGACAACTTCTAACATTAGGTTTCATTGACGATTTAAAGGACTGATTTAGAGCCCATCATACATACAATCTGACGATTTCTGTTTTAATAAAGATATTTTTGGAAACAACCATTTATGGTCAATTCTTTATCATCATCTTTGGCTCTTCAACTGGTCCTGGTCTCATTTGATATATCTAGTTGCATACCCCAAAGCTTCGGTCGTCCTGGTCTTGGAATCAGAATTGTCCTTCCGCACATACCGATCCAAAAATTCTCCTTAAGACTTTCTTCTCAAACAACAACAATAGGTCGGAGTCCTTTATACCAAGCAGGTTTGAATAGGTTAGAACTTGTAGAACCATCGATCTGTACAGCAGCAGCTTAGAAGTTATGGTAAGGTTTCTGGATTTAAGCTTTGACAGACTATAATTAGTATCTATTGGCTTCGAGTAATAGGCTTCGCCCGCCTATTTCTTTTGTATGATATTAACTATTGACCCAAGGTATTTGAAGAATTGTACTATTTCAAATTCAAGCTCCGCTGCCTTGATTGTTTCACCATCTTGTACTCTGTTTTTCGCTTACTGTTGTTAAGCCCCCGATTTTGCGCCGCCTCCTGTTCAATCTGCATGAAGGAATTGTGTACAGAAGGACCTGATGACAATGGTCTCTCTTGCTTTAACGTCAGGTTAAACAGCAGGCATACCAGACCATCCCCTTGACAGAATCCGTTGTAGATTTTGATTGATCTGGTTAGAAGTCCGGGCAATCCGGCTATTTGAGCATGGCTTCTTATGTTGAAAAACAGTATAGGAAAGACACAACTAAAGCTACTTTAAATTTGTTGTTGAACTCAAGTGTGCACTGTTAGTTGAATGCGAGTACTAAGCACTTATAAAACAAGGACGTTTTTAATTTAGAATAGAAATCCAAGTCGAAAAATTGACTAAGAGATAAAATTTTAACGAAGTGTATTTAAGTGATTTTTTAAGAGGTTTAAAACTTGAAAAAAAAAAAACACACAAAAAATTCGAAAAAATGAATGAAATATTTATTTGAATCGATAGTTTGCTTGCAATTTAATGTTTAAAGATAATTTCATGCAAATGTTGACCGCGGCTGCTTCTCAGGTAGCCCATCCGCTGAGTCCAATTTTGGCATACTCTTTCACACATATCGGCCGGTATCTCACGAATGAATGCATGGATGTTGGCTTCCAGTGCATCAATCGAAGCGGGCTTGTCCCTATAGACATTAGCCTTGACATACCCCCACAAAAAATAGTCTAATGGTGTCAAATCGCACGATCTAGGCGGCCAATTGACCGGCCCGAAACGTGAAATTAACTGTTCACCAAACTCGCCTCGCAATTGCGCCATTGTTTCGCGTGCGGTGTGGCATGTGGCACCGTCTTGTTGAAACCACATATCATGCAAGTCAAGAACTTCCATTTCGGGCAAAAAAAAGTTTGTTATCATCGCTCGGTAGCGTTCACCATTGACAGTAACGCTGCGATTCGCATCATCTTTGAAGAAATGTAGCTGTTGCAATGCTTCTGGCTGATCTTCACTCCAAATGCGGCAATTTTGCTTATTTACGTACCCATTCAACCAAAAATGAGCCTCATCGCTGAACACAAATTTTCGATAAAAAAGCGGATCCTCGGCCAGCTTTCACCAAAAATTCGGCGTTGTGGTAGGTCGGCTGGCTTTAGTTCTTGCACCAGCTGTATCTTAAAAGGCTTTACGCCCAAATCCTTCCGCAAAATTTTCCACGTAGTGCTGTAACAAAGGCCTAACTGCTAGGAACGGCACCGAATCGACATTTCCCTGTCTTCTGTCACACTAGCTGATACGGCCGCAATATTTTCTTCACTACGCACATTACGTAAACGTGTTGGTGGTTTAATGTCCAACAAAGTAAATTTGGTGCGAAATTTGGTCACAATCTTCCGAATAGACTGCTCAGAAGGTCGAGAATGCCGACCATAAAATGGAAGCAGCGCGCGATGAACATTTCGAACCGAGCACGAATTTTGATAGTAAAATTCAAAATTCCATGGTTAAATTGCAAACCAAACTGAAGCTGTTTGACAGTGACACAAGGTACTAAACACACGTCAGCTGTCAAAACCAGTGTTGCCAAAACCAAACCAGCAAAAAATTACCCTTTTCATGCATTTATGTTTCCTCTTAAACAATTCAAATTAAATACAAGTGCATTCTAATGAATACTGGACTTTTAATCACCGAAAATTAATTCAAACACTGCAGGAAAGGCAATTATTGTTATCTGTTAAATTTTTCAAAAATCTCTTACATCTTTTCATAATATGAATCAATAACACCAAAAATTGATAAAATTTTATTAGATTTTATAAATAAATTAAGTTAATACAACAACTCTTAATAATTTCGACGAAAAACCAACCAACTATTCAATATGGTTCAAAAACCAGTGCAATATTTCCATATGGAGAAAAACTTGGAAAAGTCATCAAATTCATCAAAAGATCAATTTTGTCATAAACTGATGCGATGTTCTTAAAATCTTTCATTACATAATACTGCAAAATTTTAAACGATTTAGCAAATTGTTAAACCCATTTTAAGCAATTTGCTAAGCTAAAAAGATGGTTTTGCTAATTTAAAACCATTTTAACATTTTACTATCTCTTAACATATTGCTAAAGTTAAAATCCCGAAAACACTACTTTAAAATTTAGCAATTTGCTAAATCAATCTTTCGAATTTTACTTCAAAGTGTTGATTCGTGTGTTTTTAAAAATTTGGGAACTTAAATTTGTTTAAAATCAATAAAATGTTATCGGAAGACGAAGATTTCGAAATATTTGAGAAATCTACTTCAGGATGATGGAATACGAGAATAAACCTGTGTTCATGTTTATTTTATTCTCATTGGATTGCATAGAATTGTCCAGTTTACAGTTGGGACATCTCCAACTAATGGGTTCGTTTAAGTATGTTTGCTTAGCGAACTGTCACAATTTGCCATGTTCGGATGCCCGTTTTTTAATAAAAAGGAGTTAACAATTTACTTGTTAGCAAAACGAAAAAAAAGGTTTAACATTTTTGTGTCATTAGTAAATTGTTAAATATTTAGCAAATTGCTAGTTAGTAAAATGTTGTAACAATTGGTTGATTAAAATTTTGCGCCAATATACATATTTAAATAGAAATGTTTATACCTATTTAAAATTCTTTTTTCATTGTTTTAATAAGTATTCGGAACGGAAGACGTACCACATGGTCAAGGCTCTTAAGTGAGACAGGATATAAGAAGAAGCTTATTAGAACCCTTAACGTAATTTTTTTTACACAAATGTTTGATGGTTTTTTTAATCAATAAATGGGTTACTCGGACCCTCTATCAAAGTTGGAAATGTCAAAATAAACTTCAACTGTAAATCATGGCTACAAAAAATTGTCTGAATATCATAAGTCCATTGACGTACTATACATGGTCTATTAGGAGCCAATTTGACTCTTGAGTAGTGTGTGTGAAAATTGGAGTCTGAAAATTTATCCTCCAAACCCATAAGAGGACAAATTTGACTAAGAATGTGAAGCTGACTTTTGTGTGGGGGATTCTTATTTAGGCCAAACATTCTTGTTAGTTCCAATTTAAAAAAATAAATACATAGTTTCGCAAAATTAAAGAATGCCATAAATTCCACCAAGTGACTTGTGAATCTGATAGTCATTGAAGCAATTCGTTGCGTCGCGTAGTGTCGGTCAAGTTTTTTAATGGCAAATTAATAAATTATATAAAAAAGAATAACAAAACTTTTAAAAAAACAACACAATAATTAATCTTAAAGTGAAAACATTTAACTACCACTGTATAAACATTCTATTTCTGTCACGAACATGAGTGTTTCTGTTTTATTTTTTATTTTTTATCTAATTTTTATTTTTATTTTTATTTTTATTTTTATTTTTTATGTCGTCTTCAGAAATAATTTAGTAGGTCTGAACTGATGGACTATCTTGAGCATCTTCAATGTGCATGTGTGGCCACCTGTCGCTGTCCGTTGAGAGCTTCGCATGATAAGTACTTCATGTGGAATGGTCGGGTCGTGTGGTTCGACCAGCGCAGAGCAGAGCAGAGCAGAGCAGAGCAGCGCAGCAATTTGATTAGTTTCCTTGAGTCGGCTGCAATGCTGCAATAATTTGGCCAGCCGGCTGCTGGCGCGGTGGTGCAATGGGGCGGAGGCAGACGGCCAATATACAGATGACGCACCCTAAATCTGCCGCCGAATCTATACATTTGCGAAGCATCTACAAATTGCATTCTTGCAGCGGTGCAGCAGCGTTGCAATGTAAATCGCCAAAAAAACATTTCTCAGAATCATACAGTGCGAAAATTTTCATTAGAATCGGAAAAAAAAAGAACTCGCTGGCGAGTAGCGATTTGTAACGATCTGATTCGGGGCCATTACAGAGCCCAACGACGAAGCACGGTACAAGTCCGTTATTCAGTGGCAAAGAGGCATCGGTATGGGCATCGGGAGGCACATAAAATTCTGTTAAAAATGTTTGGCAATAGGTGACGTCTCACGTAAGATATTTTGCTCCAAATGCTTAATTATAAGTCTGGGCGTGTTGGGTGCTGGGGGTTGGAAGCTGTTAGTTGTTAGATAGTAACTGTTTGCTGATGGGGCTGTGCTTGCGTATCTGCCGGCTGCTGATGGACGATGGCACCATGGCATACCGCCTGCCATATTACAACTTGGAAACGTGGCTTGTAATTTGCGTCATTGTGTGTCAGTGGTGTCGCAGCTCGCAGATAGCGAAGCAAGGATGTGGCTTGTTTCTGTGTCAGTTTTTGGTTCTTCGGTTTCTTGGCGGCGGCGACGGCGGCGCGGGGGAGGGGATGCGGTAATATTGTTTTCATAATTTTATTAATGAATGAATTGCGGAAGAATAGAGCGTTGTTGTTGGTGATTTTTTTGAGAAAACAAAATCAGGAAACCGCACCAAAGGGACGTGAAGGGAAGGAAAGGGAAGGAAAGGGAATCAGAGCCAAAACCTTTTCATTTTTATGCGATGTGATGGCTACGGCAAAAATTATAATTAATTGTTTTATGATCCTTAATTGAATCAGTGAATCTTTTATGGGCTGGTAGGTAAATCGAACATGACACGTTCTTAATTTAATTGCCAATTCTATTGAGTTTGATCGGAAAACTAATTTAATCAGCCATCACACTCGCACTCACAATCTCCCTCTGTCTATGTGTATTGTGTATGTTTACCATTTATTTTGTATTGTATATGCCAATTCAAATATATGAGCATACATAAATAAATTCGCGTATATACCTATAATTATTATCTAATTTAGATACAACTGACAGATGGTGATTTTCAAAACGTGCTTCTGGGTGCTGACATTAATGGGGTTCATTTTCAAGTAATTTTTGGTGAATTATTGTAGACATGGGAATTCTTGGGCACCTGTAATAAATTTTCTCATGGCATTTTGAATGATTCGAGAAGATATGACATCTGAAGTGTCCTTTAGGAATCATTTTGTTGGTCTTATAGGTACAATTCATCAGTGTGATTAAAAATAAGATACAGTTGAAAGGTTCATTAATTAGATTGAGTATGTATTTATGTGCGGCCGCGGCAGGACCAAATAAATGTCAACACGAAAACCTAAAACATTTTTTACGATTCTTTTTGCTTGCAAATCAATTCAAGAATAAAAATGACCACAGAAAACTGCAGGCAAATAAAGTGTTTTCAAATCAAAGTTTTATTTTGAATAGTTGGCTATTTGGATAGCTGTCACTTTGTAAGCTGTCATTTTTAACATTATACTAGTTCCAACAACAACTTTATTTACTTAATATAGCTCATTTTAAGCTTAACTCCAAAAATTGGTATCCTTGCATTATTTTTCAATTAAAAAATAAAACCTAAAAAATGAGGCGTGTTCCAAAAATATATATAATACAGTCTAAAGTGGAGTTGAAACATGGATTAAAATACGGGTTGAGTTCAATTCATGGAAATGCATTTGATTCGTAATTCAAAGTTTACAATCTTGAACTTTATTTCCTGAAAGATGTTAACCTCTGCTTGCAAAAATACTTGTTTTGTAATTTGCGGAACTTTTACACATTGTTGTACAGACGAAGTAGAAACTGAGTCTGACAATTCTATCTTCAGTTAAATATTTGTACTGACTTATTTTTAGTTCACGAATCCAATGATGTTGTTTTTTGTATTAAATTTTACTTTGTAACTTGTTCACTTAACAATAAAACACCAAACCATTTTCAACGTTTGAAAGTGCATTATATCAAACATGGTATAAATTAATTTTTAAATTAAAATTGTATTTATGCAAAATTTTGTCTGAACACTAGATGAGACGAATTCCAGTGAATTTTTGAATATTATTCGGTTTTGATTTCAAATGAAAGTGAAACGCAGAACTTTCAAAACTGTATAGAGTAGATTTATTGAGAATTGAATCGGTTGCTTGGCAGCGTGGCACAATGAAATGCAACTTGACAAAGTGTCACATTTCTAACGAAATGTCATACATGTTTAAGTCTTTTAAATAGAAAAAAATTTAAAAGTCTTTTATTTTACTTTGTTACAATATCAACACGCTTTTATTGCTTACACTTCATTTCTAAGAAATTGGAATTTTTTTCCCTGAATTCAAATAAGCTTTCTTTTTCTAACTAAGAGTCTTGACACCAAAATTGAGTTTACCAACTGAGGATTTTTAAGTGAGTGTGTTTTCTATAGATACATTATTCTAGTTTAAGTTTAAGTCTAATGAAAAAATAAAACAACCCCAAAATTCCAAAGGGGGATGAGGATAAGTTACAATTGAAAATAAAACTCACATTAATGCCATTTTAAGTAAAATCATGCCTTTCTTTTGTCTCCCCCACTTACATAACAAAGTCAACTTTTCATGCGAAACATCAGTAGGTGGCCAAAATAAATAAAATAAATTCATATAATATTCCAATCGGGAATAAAAGAAATTCCTCTTATACATGGACGATGTCATTTCTATAAATGATTAATAAATCACTATGACATATACATTTATTTCAAAACCAGCATAAATTCAAGCCAAAAGCGCCCATTACCCAACCAAATACAACCATAATACCTCGTATGGGATGGTATTAAAGAAAAGAAAGGAATACCAAAAACTTAGGTGCCCCTAAATCAAGCCCAAATTGTGCAAAGTTAACAATAATATATACCCACAATAAAGAAGCCTGAATGGCAATGGCGGGCGATGGAAATGGTGGTAAAAATTCCATTCCCTTGCCTTTTTTTACCGTTATAAACGAACACACATTATACTGCATTTATTATTTAGGGAAAAAGACTGTGAAAACACTGGAAAACCCCACAGTTTATGAGAATTGGAACTGAGGGGTCATTCATTTTATTTTTTCTAAAACATTCATGCACAACGAATTCCATATTTCATTCTTCGATTCGATTCGAGTCGATTCGAACTTTTTAATACTTGTTTTTTATTTTTTTGAATTGTTGTTGTTGTTTCATTTGTATTCTCAAAGAAACCTTTTGGCTTTTTGATATACTGTTTGCCAATTGAAGGTGGAGTTGGTGTTTTTTGTGTTTTTTTTGGTCCAGAATTAATGGCTCTGGTTTTAGACGGTTTAGTATTTTCTTCTGCCATAAAGATAGTGGTTTGAGGAAATTAAATTCGTTTCAAATTCATATTGATTAATAGCCATTTCTATGGAATCACAAACGTGTGGCCACTTGTCAACGTCCCGAGCTTAAGCAATTTCATAATGCAAAAACCAACAGGATTTGTAACCGAAATAATATTTCATTTCAAGAAAGTAGAAGTCAAAAACAAAATTTACGACTTTCAAAGAAATCAAAGAAAACAGGCTTAAAATTTTAATGTTCTTCTTTGTTTTATAAAAAAATGTCACGGGTTTGAATTTAATTTTTTTTTTTTGTAAATGAAAATGCAATATTTTCGACAGAGATGTTAAACTTTAATCTTTCGAATGTTGATGTGTTGAGTTTTAATGCGAATAGAGATTTTATTTTTAAAGTAAAAAGATCAATTCTTAGATTTGCCGTATTTCAATTAACAGAAAATGATCTTTGCAAAGTTCAAATTGGTCTCTTTTAAATTTACTCTTTTTTATGTTCCTTCACTTTATCAATAGTCATCTTAAGTCATTTAAAAATAATCAAAAACATCTGCCTTCCTTTATTTTCTTTATTTTATCATTAATGATAGCCAGATGAAATGATGAAATGTCAAAACGAGCCTTCTCTAAAAGATTTAATTCAAACTTGGTGTTAAGTTTACAAGATTTGTCTTCAAGGAAAAGTAATGCTTTAAAAAATCTACTATATAAAAATAAGTCGGGTTTTCCTTCCTGACGCTATAACTCCGGAACGCACGACCCGATTTCCACGGTTTTGCATTCGTTGGAAAGGTCTCGGGCTCCGTGAGGTTTATAGCAAAGAAAATTAGAAAAATTTCAACAGAAAAGCGGGAAAATCTTTTTTTCACATACAGCGTCATCTCTGATACATAGCATGTACTACAAACCAATATTTTACTACTCATTGTTCTCTGCTCAGTTAATTTCATGTGACAAACCGACGTGTCTTGATGATATTGTTGGCAGGCGATTTCAGGCAGACGTTGCCAGTAATTTCCCGTGGAACGCATGCAGATGAATTGAATGCTTTCCTGAAGGCATCACCTTTATGGAATAACGTAAAAACTTTATCGCTAACCACTAATATGTGAGTTCAACTTCAAAATGATCAAAGTGCTGGACAATTTTCCAAACAATTGTTAGCTGTTGGAAATGGAAAAGTCCCAGTTGATGAGACATCTGGATTAATTACTCTTACCAACGACTTTTGCCGATTTGTAGACCCTCAATTAGCTTTTATTGAAAATGCTTTTCAAAACATTAGTGAGAATTATCAGAATTATGCTTGGTTAAGTTAACGAGCAATTCTTGCCGCAAAGAATAATGATGTACACGCACTGAATTTCACCATTCAATCAAAAATTGCTGGCGATTTGGTGACATACAAATCCGTTGATTCCATAACAAAACCCGATGATGTAGTAAATTATCCAACGGAGTTTTTGAACTCTCTGGAGTTACCAGGATTTCCACCACATAACTTGCAACCCAAAGTTGGTATAGTTATTATGATATTGCGTAATTTGAATCCACCGCGACTTTGCAACTGTACTCAACTTTCGGTAAAAAGACTTATGTCGAATTTGATTGAGGCAACCAATATTAACGGAAAGTACTCAGGTGAAAATCGATGTATTCCTCAAATACCAATAATTCTGACTGCAATTTCCAGTTCAACTTGCGTTCGCAATGACAATTAACAAGTCGCAAGGCCAATCGCTTAGTGTTTGCGGGATAAATTTAGAAAATCATTGTTTTTCACATGGGCAGTTATACGTTGCGTGTTCACGAGTTGGGAAATGATCCGCTTTGTTTGTGTTAACGTCAGACTAAAAAATAAAAAATGTGGTTTACCAAAGAGCACTTCAATGAAACGGATAATTTGCGGACACGTATAACGCTTCGATTCAGTATTTACTTTGGATACACTTTCATTTACTTAGAGAAGTTCAACTAACTAACACTTCATTTTTGTAATCGAAATGAATTCATTACTGTTGTGAAATGAAATAAAATTTTTCCTTTTCAAATATAAAACAAAAAAAAAAATTTGTCTTCATCTTTTAATTACCAAACGAAATGTTACATAAAACGAAGCCATCTAGTGGCGAAACGGAGTTCGCCGGGTTTGCTAGTTCGATATATAATGCTTACTTGTCTAAATTTGACATTTAATTTTAAGAGGTTATTTTTTCTCAATTGTTAGTTATTCAGGAATATAGAGAAAACTTTCCAAGTTGAACTGTCACATTAAGGCCAAACAAGAAAATATACTGCAACTTTCTGTCAGAATTTGAAGTTGTTTTGTAAAACGTATTGACATTGCACCTTCTTAAAGATATACAGATGAACATTATATTCGAGTATTTTCAAATCTCATGTTTTTTTGGAACTTTTCTGTTTTTGTAACAATATCTTATCAATTTAACCACTCTAAAACAAAACATACGTGGTCTTGATTTATTTTTAAAATTGTTTGAAAAATGGGCGGTTGGTACTTCCCTTGAAAATCCCTAGATTTTCTAAGTACACTCCTTAACTCCTATTGCTTTATAAAAATTTAATAGAAAAACTGGATGAATGCACCCCTTAAATCAAAACAGTAGAAGTAATTTTGCATTTTGACCAAAGTTAATATAGATTTTATTTTTCAAAACATTCAAAATTTCAAAATTGATTTAAATTTAACCTAAATATTGAAAATGGAATCCAGGAATAAAAGTGCAAAGTGAAATATCGGTGTTCATTTCTTTATGAGTGTTGATGAAATGTTTTAGAACATAATTTCCAAATAATAAAGTTAACATTTTTATCCTAAAAATTTGATAAATTATATACTTAAACTATATTTCCATCATAAAATGCTCCATCCTTTTTCTTGGGACAAATAAACTAGTGATTGAACTTACATAGTTCCTTAAAAGTAAAACAGTATAAAAACTACATACAGTTGTGTCATAAAAATAGCAGTGCTGGTTACACTTTATTACTTTGTCAATAATTTCAAAGACGCAGGATGCTTACAAAAAAAAATTAACCTAGTATTTGCATATAACGGTCTTTCATTTTCAAATTCGAGGCTTAAAGCTTGTAATTTCACTTTTATTTTGACTTTGTACACGTATTTGTTGAAACACTCTAAGTATAGCGTGTTCATAAAAATAGCAATGTGTTAGCTTTTAAAGTTTTTGGTAAGTAAAAATTTTACTGTTTGTAGTTTTGTGCAATATCATAGAAAAAATTATAAAATACTTGCTCCTAAATAAACCATGGTTCGATCACAGCATTGCACCGATGAAACAAGAACCCTAATAAGAAAACTGCGTTTGTAGGGATAAACTTTCCAAGATATTCAGGAGAACCTTGGGTGTTCCCTAGAAAATGACGAGCAACGCTATAAAACGGCAAATTAAACCCGAAACACGCGGCCCAAAAAGGATTATGACTGTTTGAACTGACAAAAAATTATTCAGTTAGCTAAGCAGAACCCTTTTATAAACTCCAGTGAAACAAAAAAGGACCTTGGACTATCTGTTAACGTAGTAAAAATAAGAAGACGCCTTTTGGCAGCCAAATTATTAGCCCGATGTCCACGCAAGGTACTATTCTTGACTAAAAAGTATGTGACATGAAGAATTAGAGTTTCCAAAAGAGGAATGGAGGAATTATCTGTGAAGCAACAAGAGCAAAGTTATCCGTTTTGGGTCCAAGGATAGTCGAGAGTATGTGAGAACACCCTAGAATGCAGCAATCGATCCACAGTACACCATGAAAATAGTGAAACATGGCTGAGTGAAACTTATAATATGGGCTTGCTCTTCCTACTACGGGTCAGGCCGTTAAATAGGGTGAAAACCCTAAATGCCGTTGGTTTGGGTATATCACCAAGATAACAATCCAATCTGTAGCCCATTGAAAACTTGTGGGGGGATGTCAAACATGCGGCCTATGAAGTGAAACCCAGGAATTTAAAAGAACTGTGGGAAGTAGTACGAGATTCGTAGAACGCAATACCAATCGAGAGGTGTAAGGCTTTAGTCGCTACGATGGCACACAGATACACTTTTATATTCAAAAATATAATGGTTATGCAACAAAGTATTAATGTTAAGCTAAAGTTATTAATATAGTTTCATGCAAATTATTACAGTTTTTCTTACTTTTTGCAATACAATGTTATGCCCTGCTATTTTTGTGAACAGCTGTATATTTAAAAAAAAAAATGACCACTGTGACGTTAACGTTAAAAGCTTAAATTTATTTTTTATTGTTAATACCAATGGAGGACCTTAATTTGTTATTTAAATTTTAGTGAAATATATTATAACGATGATAATGAAAGCCTTTTAGTTTTATTTAGGGGGCACTGCTATTTTTTTGAACACAACTGTATATAAAAGAACTTCTCTCGGTTAGTTAAAATAGTGTTCAAAGTTTGCAGTGGGCAATTTCCTAAAATTAGGCTTGAGCAAGACAATGTTCACAATCCAAAATTAAAAACCTAAATTTTTAACATCTAAGTGGTTTTAATAGTCCAGAAGTCTTGTTTGGTTCAAATTAAACTAGGGTATTAACAAATTCTCCAAGAATTTTGCAAACAATGTTTTTTCGATGTAGTATAAAATTAGTGTAAGTTTCCTCCATTTCTTCATAGATAGAAATAGATAAACATCAACCTGTTAATTATTAATTATATTTAAAAATGGGATCAAGGTTTTACACTTACAGAATTTTTAGTTCCAAGACATCAATTTAATTTGTTTCAAAAAAAAATTATATATTTCATATTGATTAATGTTAAGGAAGCATTTTTACAAAATATTCGTCTATTGATCACTAAAATTTCTTATTGCTCTCTCTTTCGTTCTTCAAAGTAATAGACTCTTAAGATTTTCTTTTGTCATAATCATAATTCATATCGTTTTATATGTATATGCAGGTATGTATGTACGTTTAACTTTGGCAGTTCATTTACGTATCAAATCTTTGAATGCTTTGAAGTTTTTCAAATATCTTTCATTTAAAAAATTTCTATTAAAATACATATATTTTTTGATGAATTCTTTACTTTGAAAAACACCAAATACGTACATACATACATACATATGTATGTACATTACATATGTTTGTAAGTAGTTATAACATCAATTGTTGTATTATACCTCAACTGCAAACGAAATGGATTGAAATTAATTGCATTTCCTGCCTCTGGTTTTATTGGCATCAGAAATGATTTAAAACTAGGTACTATGTATAAGTTCATTAAATTTATACTCAAGTTGTTAAATTTATGTCCAATACATCAATCATTTAATTTTGTATACTTCTAATTCTAAGCAATAAGAGATCCTTAAATCCAAATAAAACATTTGGTAGTCCATCAAATGATGTCTTCTTAGACAAATGGCTCAAATTTCGATTCATGTGTGTGTTGTGAACATAAAATAGTTTATTATCTTGTTAATGGTTATAGACAAGTATTGTACACATACATATGTAAGTACACAGTGAATTCCATAAAAAAACAAATACCCTCTTTTAATTTGAACAACCTACATAAACGTTACTCTCCCCCTTATGCCATTAAACCTTACAACACATTTTAATCAAAAACTTCATTTAAGTACCAGACGAAAAGTTAACAATGAATTCCAAATTTGTCAACTCCGACATTTTTGCCAAGAGTCTCCTTTGTTTTTCTTTCCAATCATTTGAAGAATAGTAGGTATTCGTTTCAGGTTTAAGCTTCAAAATACTGTAATTAAAATGAAATACACAATTTGAAGGGAAGAGGTACCGTTTTTAACCCACATACCGTTACGAATCTACGAGCTACGAGTCGAGTATGTGCCTATATGTGATTGTGACAATGTTGTTTTAAATTTCATTTTGTATAAACATCAATCAGACTAAAATAAACAAAATATTTCTGCCACAGGATTCGTTGCAGGTGTTTTTAGTTGTACAATTGTATACAAACGGTACTTGTACATGAACTCTGTATCTGTAACTACCTACCAGTTTTTATGTACACCTGTGGTATACGATGTGTCACTTCACTTCACTTCACCCACACACGCTCGTCTACATCAATCAAAATATTAAACTTCATTCTAATTTCACCTTTGGGACATCACAGAGATGTTAAAAATACAATTTTCTGCATTTGACAAACCGCACCATCACTTTGGTTGTTTTTTTTTTTGGGGTTATTTTTTGGTTATTTGTTTTTACGTAACTCTCTCTTTCTCGCACTTTCTTGTTTCTTCCTGTGTGCTGTGTGCAATGGAATAACAAGGAAAGACGAATTGATGATTCTTGCTCTGTAATCTGACAGATACATGCGGAAAATCTTCTTTGCACAGCTGGGTTCGTTTATAATTTCTGCGAGTTGATGATTTTTGCGTGGGTTTGTTATTTGGAATTATCATTTTAACAGAAGGAATAAATCAACAGTGTTTCTTGTTGTGACAAAATATAATAAATGAATGAGTTGTTTTATTAAATTTAATAGAAGAAAGTTTGTGTTTTTTTTTTTTCTTCAAGTGGCAGGGGGAGCTGGCAGAATCGGCACTCGGCAGAACCGTTGGAATATTAAAGCAATTTAAGACGGAACGAACAACGGAGCAAGGACGCGATGAGATAAATTGGATAGGATAGGGACTAGTGACATTTGGCGTCAAACAGATTTGTTAACCAATGGGAAGCGCGCTCTAAACATAATATTCTATTAAAGAAATAAAAGGTTTCCGAATGACGCCACCGACGACGAAGACGAGCGACGGTAGTCAAGATCTATTAATTTATTTTTTAATTCAGCATTGAAGTGGAATTGTGTTTTTTTAGTTGAGGAATGTTGATAAGTTTAAAATTTATGTATTTCATTGGAATTTTAAGAATAAGTTTAAGGAACAACATAATTTGGATGACGTATTCACTTGTTTTCGAACGACCAATTTAGTTTGTTGAATTTACAATTATAAAGCTGTGAAATTAATTAATTTTATTGTTTCAAGCAGTTCAATGCAATACATTTTCGGAGCTAAAAAGATGATTTTGCTAAACGATTTTAACATTTTACTATCACATATTGCTAAAGCTAAAATCCCGAAAACCCTAGTTCAACATTTAGCAATTTGCTAAATCCATATGATATCTGTCATTATCCTAAAAAAAATTTCTTTCCAATTTTACTTCAAAGTGTTGATGCGTGTGTTTTTCAAAATTTGGGGACTAAAAATTGTTTTTAATCAGGATGATGGAATACGAGAATAAACCTGTGTTCATGTTTATTTTATTCTTATTGGATTGCATGGGATTGTCAAGTTTACAGTTGGGACATTTCCAACTAATGGGTCCGTTTAAGTATGTTTGCTTTGCTAATTCTCACGAACTGTCACTATTTGGACGTGTTTGGATGCCCGTTTTTTAATAAGAAGGAGTTAGCAATACTAGTTAACAAAAAGAAAAAACGGGTTTAAAATGTTGGTGTCATTAGTAAATTGTTAAATATTTAGCAAATTGCTAGTTAGTAAAATGTTAAGTCCTTAACAATAGGTTGTTTAAAATTTTGCGCCATTAATAACTCTATTATTTTGAATAGCGAAACTATTTAGGCTGGACATAATTAGTTAATATGATTCCCTAAAATTTTTTTAGTAGATTTCCTTTTTTTCCATGTAAGTAAAGAACACTTCATAATAAGAAATAAATTCTTAAGTTTGACAGTTGATAGCGTATGGTAAATCTGAATCTGTCAATACATCACGTGCAAATGTCAAAATTGTTTATCAAAGTGTATTCTGTTGGTTTCTTTTGTTTCAATGTTTCACGTGCTATAAAGTTTAAGCTTAAGAAGTGTGGTCAGTAAGTTTAAGTTTAGTACTAGTTCTGTCAACAGTCATTATATACAATATAGACCCTTACGTTAATGGAACGCGGGAAACGTCAAAAACATTGTTCACATCCATGGGAATATGTAGGAAAACCTAGAAGAGTTTGGTCTCTCGCACTCTACACTTTCTGTGCCGGGACTCATGGTTTGGGCCTACACCAGGAGCTTATGGCTCATATAGAGAATGGAAAGCGATACGTTTGCAAGTAACTGATAAGTCAAATAGAATTTGAAATAACCCTTCATCAAGTTAATCAAAATTAATTTTGATGTTTTTGAAATATTAGAAAGTTACTATTCCAAAAAGGAATTTAATGAATTCAGAATAGTACAGCGCTTTAAAACAGACACTATAAGAAAATTAAGTTCACTGAACACTTGTCTTAAAGATAAAATAATGCTTTATTTTTTAAGCTGTAAATTTAAAAAACTGTAAGTCTGCTGGAGAGAGGCAGTTACGTTTCGTATGACTGCTAATACACGTTGACTTATGAGTCGTGACTCTTCTTCGAATTCTCTTTTTGAAATTTCATCCTTTGAGTCAAACACTATTACACCTTGACACTCAAGTCGCAGTTTAGCTTGTGTTCTCGTCGTGATAGGACGTGTTGAGAGTGCCAGATTTAATTTTATACTACTGGAAAAAAAAAAAAAATATATATATACTAAATTTTGTGTTGAAATGGAGGAGGATAACATCATCCCCTCTTTACGGCCTACTGTGCCACCCGATAAGTTTCTAAGAAAGAATCTAGTTCTCCCGTCGCATTTGCTAAGCACTGCAGATAAAAATGCAATTAAACAATCTGTTGGAGTCGATGTCTGGTCGGATGAAGACGACGCCATCGATAACTCACTTATACACTCAAACCTACGCGCAGATGGTGAGAGTGAAATGGACTCAACTGCCTATGTCTCTGGCCTGGGTAAGACTGAGACAATCGTATCGAACGTGACGATACCTATGCCGCGATTTAATAATGTGCATATCGGTGTATCCAACGGGACCTCACCGGGTACAGGACAGATTGAAATACAACGAGCTAACGAAAAAGTTCTTAATGAATTATTAGCCAGCGACAAAGAAATGTATACGAGAATTATTGCTCGTAAGCGTCGACACGTCGCGCCTGACAAAGGCGCAAAGAAAATTGCGGTTGAACCATCAACATCATCAAATCGCTTCGCTCTCCTGATGGATGTGGATGTGGAGAACGAATATCCATCAAGCAAGAATAGAAATATCTCTGCAATCAACATTGATTCCCCTTCTGAGAAGATCACCCCTGGCTCTTCAAATAAAAATATTCCCCCAAGAGAGGAAATTAAGCCCTGGTGCCCACCAATATTCACTAAAGGAATAACATCGAAGACGATACTTGAGTTTATTAGTAAGTCGAACATTAGTTTAGATAATATTAAGTTTATTTCTAATGGATTCTATAAATTAAAGATTTTTGTAAGGGGTGCCGAGTTACATTCCTATCTTATGAGCCTTTTTAAAGAAAGAAAAGTTGAGGCATTTTCCTTTACGCCTAAGGAACTCAAAAAATTTAATGCCGTTTTGAAGGGTTTGTCTGGAAGTTTCACTCCTGCTGAGGTGCAGGAGGAGTTGCTCAAGTTGGACCCCTCACTTAACGTGACTGTAAAAAAATTTGAGACGAAATGGTCCAAATTAAATAATTTCCCGCTCGATCTCTTCCAATGTGTCCTAGGGGATAGGGAAAGCCTCGCAAGGATAAAATCCATCAAACTGTTGTTCAGGCACAGAATTAGATGGGACTCAGTGAAAAACTCTGGAACTAGACAATGTTTTAATTGCCAGCGCTATGGTCATGTCTCTGCATATTGCTCTTTTGTATCCAGATGTGTGAAGTGTTTAAACGACCACGAAAGTGGGAAATGTGAACTAGACGTTCAAAACGACAAGTCCATTGTAGCTTGTGTTAACTGCGGATTGTCAGGACACCCTGCCAGTTATAAAGGTTGCCCAAAAAGGGTGGAAATGGTAAAGAAAAAAGAAGCTGCATTACATGCAGTCAAAGTCCAAAAAGCGGGACTTAGAAATTCTACCTTGAATTTGGTAAACAAAGTGGACAAACGTCCTTTTTCTTATGCTGACACACTAAGAGGTGGAAAAAACTCTACCCAAGCTCCCCAGCTACCCACTGCCACAAATTCTAATATAACAATTGTGAGATATCTGATTTCGTAGAGTAGTCTCAAAAACTGTTTGGTGTACCCATTCACCAATTAATCTCTAAAATCAGAGAATTCTGGCCTAACTATTTAAAGTTAGATGAAAACAAAAAACCAGGCGCCTACCTGTGCTTTATTGCTTCACTCACCCATCTTTCACCATGAATTTCAATTTAATAACTGCAAATATCAACTCTCTAATCTCAAAGGACAAACGAATAGAAATCGATCTTCTTTTGAAAGATACATTGCCTTCCGCTATTCTAGTACAAGAAACCTGCTTAAAAAAATTTAAACCAAAATGTCGTTTCAATGACAATTTTGATTTCATAAGAAATAATGATGGAAGAGGAACAGGGATATTTCTAAGGAACTCTATCCAATTCTCTCAAATATTCTTCTCCAATCAAGTAATCTCTGCTACAATAGCTGCTTTAAAGATTTATTCTCAAAACTCCTGTAAACAACTGGCGCTTGTTTCCATCTACATACCGTGCAACATTGGTTCCAATCTTATTCCTGCCTTAGACAGCCTTCTTTCCTCTTTGTGCAATTACGATTACATCATAATTGGCGGCGATTTTAATTCCCGCCATACCCTTTGGGGTGACTCAAAAACCAATATCAATGGTTCCCACTTCGCGCAATGGTACTTAGACAATCACTTTCTAAATTTTGATTTAGTTGCTGCTCCGGGTCCTTCCCGCCCTTCCTCAGGTTCTCACATAGACTTCTTTATGATTTCTTCTAACCTTAGTGCCGGGAATAGCATCTGCTGCTTGACGTTAGATTTGTTCTCCGATCACTTTTCCGTTCTCTTGAAGCTTCAACTCCGAAATTATTTTACTCTTCCCTCGCTGCCACAAACAAATATTAGTTTTAAAAATACAAACTGGAAAAGCTTTAACCGCAGTCTTAACAATCAACTTTCTAATTTAAATATACCTACAGCAAGAAATCTATCGAACAACGAAATTGATGACTTCATCAATAAGATTTCTTCTATAATTGTAGAATGTACTGATTCATTCAGTCAACATAATAATAGCCATCATAACCACCTCAGAATTTCTGCAGCAACTCTAAGGTTATTTAAAATCAGGAAAGCTTGGAAGGCTAAGCTAAAACAAATTTTCCACCGATTTGGGGATCGCACGGGACGTGAGTATTCTGAATTATCGTCAAGAATAAACTGCCTCAGCAAAATTATAAAAGATAAAGTTAGATTGGAAACCAACGAAATGTTCAGACAAAAACTCAGAAGCCTTAAGCCCTCATCTAACGTTTTTAGAGTAATTAACCAAATCACTGGTAGGAAAAATAAGGAATCCTCTCACCAGAACCTCTCTCACGATGACATGATCTTCACTACTTCTAGCGAAAAACTGGAGGCGTTCAAAACTTTTTACTCGGATCTTTACTCTTTAAAAATCCCTTCAACAGACGCGACGAAATTACTTGAGGTGAACACCTTCTGCAGCGCCTTCTCATCCTGGAATAACAATTTAACTATCACCCAATTTTCCCCTGATTCTAAATCTGACTCAGTTGCCGACGAATTCTTTGCATCAACTCTTCTTGTTGAATCTTTAATTTCATCCTTAAACAACAAAAAATCATCTGGTCCCGACAAAATCTCCAATTTTATATTAAGAAAAGCTAAAAACACTCTAGCTATTTATATAACTCCTTTAATAAATAATTGCATCAATAACTGCTACTACCCTTTGCCCTGGAAAAAAGCAAACCTTATTCCTATTAAAAAAAACAATAGTTCTCATTCTCTTTCTAATTTCAGACCCATATCTATGCTTTCAAATCTCGGTAAACTTCTGGAAAAAGTCATTCTTTCTAAAACTCAGACATTCTTCAATGAAGAGCTTACTCAAGCTCAGCAATTTGGCTTCAAA
The DNA here is from genome assembly GCA_905146935.1 of Scaeva pyrastri. Lineage (NCBI taxonomy): Eukaryota > Metazoa > Arthropoda > Insecta > Diptera > Syrphidae > Scaeva > Scaeva pyrastri. The sequence goes on from LR989927.1 coordinate 135,027,611, forward strand.
CGCAAACATTCCACTGAGCACGCTCTTCTTACAATCCATGATCGTATTTTTAAAAATTTAAGAGACAAGAAATGTACTGTGGCATGCTTCCTGGATCTCACTAAAGCTTTTGACGTGGTGTGGCACGATGGCCTGCTGTTTAAATTAAACCTACTCAATTTCCCGCCTTGTTTTATCAAAATCATTCAAAGTTTTCTTTCAAACAGATCTCTTTCCGTTCACTTTGACAATTTAATCTCGTCTCCCGTTCCAATCTTGTCAGGGGTCCCCCAAGGCTCGATCCTTGGTCCATTCCTCTTCAATCTTTATTTATACGATTTTCCAATTAGTCATAACAATTCAAATTCTTTATTATATGCCGACGACACTGTCCTATTCAGTTCTCATGAGAGGCCACATGAAGCGCTCAATGATTTGAAATCCCACCTCATCCCTGTGACATCTTTCTATAGAAAATGGGGAATCCACCTAAACTATAAAAAATGTGAGCTAATTTGCTTCCGCAACGCCTCGGGCAGAGGCCACCACCTCGCAGTACGCGAAAGTAAACAACTCAGTTTGAACATTGAAGGGAATTCGATTCCCCTAAAGCAAACTATAAAATATTTAGGAATTCTCTTTCACGAGAGGCATATATAACTTATACATTTTGATGTTAGAGTTATGTAACTCTTCACTGAAAAACATATTCAAGAGTTAACTCAGGGATCAGGATTAACTAACCCCAGAATTAACTCAGCAGTCAAAAACTAGCCCTTAGAGTCACATTTTGACGATATTAAGACACAGACTTAAGCTAAAACTTGGATTTTTAAGTAAAAGTTAAAATTTTGTTCTTGTAATACATAAGTAGCTATTGTAAAATATTCTAAAATAGCCAACGCTAAATTCATTTAGTTTCAGCTTGTTTTCAAAGACTAAGCTTAAATTTGTATAAAGAAAAATAGCTTAAACTAGAATATTATAGTCAAAGCTACAAAAATTTCAAGAAAGTTTTCACTAGGTCGTATTTTCAGTATTTTCCTTGTCCTTACAGTTATAGTGCGACCATGGCCGAGTTTATAGACGTAAGAAAACCAAAATTTTATAAGAAACCGTTGGAAGTTAGTGATGAGGATTTTCATAGTTTATTAAAGTCTTCAGAAGAAAATGTGAAATGGCTATTTAATTACTTTTTAAAAGACTCAACGGAACGTAGTAGAGGTGCATTGATTTCTGAGTAGAGGATGCAGTTTCTTTTCAGATATCTAAGTGAACCTGGATTTCAAATAAGGTGTTTAAAAACATTTTGGAGTTAAGAGCATTTGTATGCACCCCAAGATTTTCTCATGAATGCATTCTTAATATACCTTACAACAGCATTAAATTCAGCTGGAATTCTATAGTGTGGTTGCCTAGTGGCCAGGGTCAGTTCATGACTCACTAGTCTTGAAAAGATCTTCAATTTATTCATCCAAGAGGGAGAATTCACAGAAGAATGCTCATTTTCCAAAAGTTTTCACATAGCCCTAGCTGAAGCTTATTAAGGCGAAATATTTAAATAAATAAATGAACGCTAAGAACATGAATATAATTCTAGAGTTTTCTGGCGTTTTCTATTCACATGAAACAAATCTTAAGCTGGAAGTGTCTTGTTTTAGCTTAAAATTTAAGCTTTGACCAGCTGGCTTAAGCTTCATAAGACTCATATTAGTTCTACAAATAATTTAAAACCTCTTGAAAAAAGCAATACAATTTAACGAATTTAAATATTTAAAAGAAAAATAATTTTTTAACACAATTATGGAATGGCAACAAAAAAAAACCTTTTTCAATCAAATTAACCTTCAGTTTTATAATGCTAAGGATAAAATGTCTACAAGTTTTCTTACATACCTCTGTAATCCTTAAACAAAATGTTAATCAAGCTTATTCCTTAAATCCATTTGATTTTCAACATTGAAGTTAGTCACTTTTTCATTTTCGAAATTAAGTTCGCTTATTGGGTTATCAACAAATGTGAGAATTAATTTATACAAAACATTTAATGTAACATGAGCACTACTTTATCTACAGTTCTTTTAATATTTTTTTTTATTTTCGCACACATATGAAATATATATTTATAATAGTTTTTCTCTTGTAAACATTTATTTCTAATTTAGGTTATTGAGAGTATTTATTAGAAAATGTTGATGATGTTTGTTTTTCGGTTTTCTTAAATTTTACTTGCATATTTTGTATTAGTAACGTTTTTCTGCCATTAAACAATTTGATTTTTGTCAAAATATTAAACACTTTGTATAGAGGACGGTTGATTGAGATGTGTGTTTTTTTTTTTTAATTTTAATTTTAATTTTAAAATAAATTTTAAAACTATTACTTCAACAACAATTCGATTTTTTACTTGAGTACTATTCTAATCATGGAGCAGTTATAGCACATGGTAATTTTTTACATACGTATATAACACTTCTTATAGTTTCATTTCTCTATATGTATATATATATATATATATTTATGTATAATAAAATTTTATGACTGCTTTAAAAATATATATATATATTTTAAATGTTTTGTTTTTATTTGTTAGTAATATGTATTTTGTTTTAATTAGCTATACAACTTATTTTCACAACCACACGAGAGATTCAGAATTTTATATATTTTTTTTTTTTAATTTTAATTTTGTTATATATATTATATTCAAAGACAGTTAGTAAAAGATTAGTTTGGAGTTTGTGTTAATTTTTACATTTATTTCTATATATTTATATTAATTATTATATTTGTTTTGTAATTAAGTTTTATATATATTTTTTGTTCACTTATAAAAAGGTGGATTTGCTTTTCACTTTAATGCACAACGAAATTAGATTGTTTTTATTTTTGTTATTAATTTTTTCGTTTTGTTTTTGTGCACATAACTCATAATACAATTTCAATTCATTTGTTGTCATGAATAAATAAACATTCTTTAATTGTTGTTTTGTTTTGTTTTGCTTATAAGACACAACCACTGTTATTTGATTTTTTTTTTTTAAATTATTTTTTAAATTTTGATTTGGGATGAAGTTTTTATTTTCAAGTTCTTATCATTTTATTTATTTATTTTTTTTGTGTAGAATTTTTAATTCATTTAAGATGGAAACGATTTTCTGTGCTGAGTGCTGAAAAAAGGAAGAAAATTTGTTTAAGAGAAACGACTTCAGTGGGGTTCTTTTGATAAGAAAACCAAAAAAAAAAAAACTAAAGAATTTAACCGAACAGAAAAATAATAATTTTATTTGTTAAATTTTTTTCTTAATTTTAGTTGTTCTTAAAATCAAAGAAAGCTCTAGGAATAGAAGACACTTTTAAAGGACCAACGCGTCGCGTCGTAGGTTTCGAAAAATTGACTAAAAATTCTACACGCTTTTGTACCGTCTGGTCCTATTACCCGAATTTTTTTCTAATTTGAAATTAACTTTGGTGTAAATAATTAAAAAAATAAACTGTGGATACAAAGTTTGAAAAATTTGAAAGAAATAGTAAAACAACTTTTGATCAAAAGGCTACAGTGATTTTTATAAACTTTGTTGTCAAAATTACTGTATTAATTAAAAAAAAACTTATTGGTGTTTAAGTTTTTAAACTAAATTTGGTATTTGTATCGTTTTTATTTTATTTATTTTTGTAATTTATTAAATATTAAAAAATCAAACAATTAAGTGTTAACCAATTTGAAGCCGAGATAATGTTGCATTTCTAATGAAAATTTAACACTTTGATGATTAATTATTAAAAAGAAATATGCTTACATAAATTTAAACACAATTATAGATAAACCTTCGGTTAAATTATATTTTAATAATTTATTTGCAGAAAAATTTCTAAAAAAAAAATCTTTCTGAGATAAAATTTAAATTCAAACAAATTGCAAAACATTTCATTAAACTCAATTTTGTATTAAATTAAAACAATTTTTCCTTCAAACTCAATTATAATAAGAAAAAAAAAATAAATAGAAAATTCCAAGGTAAGAGCATAAGTCTACCAATGATCAAACAATGAAATGGCATAAATTCCAAGAAATTTTTTTATTAATTTTATTACGAACATTCTTTTGAAAGTTGTTGGATATTTCTACGAAATGATTTTACGGTAGTTGAATATTTCCTTCCAAGAAAAATTGATTGTTCTGATCAAAGTGCATTTTTTAAATTTTCCTAAGCAAATTGAATCTATAATTTTAAGGAAAGAAATAAGACGGAAATGAATTTTATATCAGGTAGATAAAAAGTTGAAAAACTCTTTGAAAATATGATTGTCTTAAAATTAAAATAAAAATCAGTTTAAAGTTAATTTTATATCAAAGCAATGGAAAAAATATTAAGAGACATAATAAAATTATTGAAAAAAAGGTGAAAGTCCTTATCCTTACGTTTTATCAGAAGACCATGTTCTCTCAATTAAAATTGCAAATGGTTGCTGTACTCAAATTAGCTGTCTGATGTTGTTGTTGCAAAAGTTCTTAGCATACCTCCTTAATAAGACCGTTATGATTCGTGCATTTTACATACATATAAATATATCCTTAAATAAAAATCCTCTAGAATCGGTTTTATAATAGTAATTTGTATTTCACTCTGTTCAAAATTATGAAATTTTAATGTTTTTAAAAGGATTCAAGTTAAAAATATTGACTTGAGAAAAGCCAAGGGTTGATTAATATAAACGACATAATTATGAGGAAGGGTTTAAAAACTCATTAATATTTATTGAAGAATAGAACTACATACAACATAATGTATGTACGTATGTACTCGTATTCATATGCCATGTTTGAACCCTTTTCTTAGAAAATAGATACCAAACTACGTAATCTATCTTAATTTTTAATAGTTTATTAATGTGACGGAGGATGTGTTTTAAAACGTCTTTTAAAAAAGCATGAATTTAAATTCTTTAAAATATCTGAAAAGGTACTATAAAGGTAAGTACACGATTTGTGAACTTTTTTTAAAGATGTTTTCATAATAACTCACCTATGCACGTGCCTCACAGTCATACCTTACAATTTAATCGATTTTAAAAATAATTTTCTTATTTTTCTTAATTATTAATAAACTTGTTAATTTCTAATTGATGAAAATTATATGTTTTTTTCATCTTTCTTTCAATTCTTGATTAGAAAAAACGGTTTTATCGATTGTTTATAGGTTATAGTTATTTGAAACAAGTTTTATTTAAACAACTTTGAATAAAAAATTTAAAAGTAATAAGACAAGCTTCACTAAATGTATTTAATTTTTTAAAGGAAACTATCTAATTCCATAAAAAATTACTTTAAAGTTGTAAGTCTATTACTTTTCTTAATTAAAACCATGAGTTCAGAAAGTTTTTATTAAAACTCAAGAGATCACAAAAGTATGAAGAATAATTTAAAATTACAGCCAAAAATTATAAAAGCAATAATTTCCCTTAATTTTTTTACAAGAGAAAATTATTCCAACAAGAAGTTTGGGTCAAGGTTTTTTCAAATAATGAAAACTAAAAACTTGACACATAATAAAATGTCTGATTTATTCGTATTCTAAGTATGAAACGTTTAGCAGAACAGCAAGAGTGCAGCACGAGTTAAAATTAACCATCGCGTTTTAATTAATTTTTGATAAAAGATTTAAACTTTTTATGATATTTCGAAATAGAAATCAACAAACATAATTAAAAAAATAATTTCGCAATAATATCTTATAATTAAAAAAAGTAGACCTGTGATATTAATCTACAAAATCAATATTAATATTTCAAAATATTAAGCATACATCATAAAATAAAAACATTTTCAAGAAAAAACAAATCACTCATAAATTAGACCTAATTTAGGTCATTAGTTATGATCTCTAATTTGTTCTTTCTCAGTTCATTATTTATTTTGCCTAAACATTCATCACAAAATCGATAAAAACATTATATAAAATCGAATTCGTACAAAATAAAGTGCGATGAAAAAATATTAGCTAGTAATTAATTAACCGCATAGTTGAGTGGAAGAGAAATTAGCCTTTTAAGTAAGCATTGTTTTTTATTTCCTTAATCTTTATTAGAAAGAAGCAGAGAAACGAGAATGATTTAAAAATTAAAGACAATCGGTTTTAGGGGGCTTCAAAAATGTATTATAAAATAAAAACACTAAGAAATATTTTTAAGAAATAAAAACTAAATACAAAATATTATTTTCTACATATTATGGAGTCGAGAAAAAGAGTTTAAATGAAGATAAATGATAAAAATTAGATGCTTTTGTTCCATAATCATAGAAACAGCTTTTCTAAGATTTTTCTGAACATAAGACGTCAAAAGTCTTACCAAAATTTTTAAACCCATTTTTCAGAAATTTTTAAGGAATATTTATATTTAAGGGAACTACGAAAAAACAAATGGATTCACCCATTTAGGGTTAGCTTGAATTAAAATTTCACTAGGGAAGCAAACACCGACGGAAGACTCACTTTTTGAAAAAATAAAATCAAACTCTTTGCTGATTAAACAAAATCCAAAGTGCTTATGAAAGGAAGGAATGCAAATACTCTTCATAAATATTGAAATCAATTCAAATTTGTGTTTTTAATAAAGATCGGAATTGTTTAAAATCGATTGCGTAAGCCTAACGAAGAAATAGGGACAATATTTTACGTCTTCAAAAACTCTCTTGGAATTTGAAATAACCACAGCGCGACCATAAGATTCCAGATTACAAATATTTAAAAACACGAAGGATATGTGTTTTTTTTCAAATTGCTATTGCAATAAAATAAATTTTCGTATGGTACACCATGGCGTATGTGGAATATTTTTTTTACAAAATTCTTATTCTCGTATTTTCTTGTATTTTTCTGTGCCTAGGAAAGATTTCTATTTATGTTAAGGTAAAAAATGATGAAAAAAATAAGACAGAATTTTTATAATTTATGCAAGAACTGCGTAATTGAAAGGTCTTAAAATCAACTAATAAACTGAAAAGTAATTCAATATTTATTTACTTTACTTCCTTATGTAGTAAAATAACTACATACATACATACATATGTATAGGTAAAGCCTCGTTTCAACGCTTTTCAATTATTTATCCCCAAAAAATATACCAACAAAATTACAAAAGCACACCTCACTTTCACAAAACTTGATATTCATTACGGAGTATTAATTTTCCGTCCTTGGTAGATGTAAAAGGTGCTAGATATATTTAATCAAATAAATGATACCATCATAATCACATCCTCTTCAAGATCAAAGTATGGGTTGGGTTGGTATGGATAATAAAATATCCCGAATCAGGCAGCTATCGAGCGCCTTCGTCGTCGTCGTCGTTGTCGTCGTCTTCGTTTTCTTAACTTGGCGAGAAAATGAAGTCAATTGGAAAATTTAACGACACGTGAAGATAATCCAAGGGTTCAATTTCTACTCCGCTATTTCAGCTCAAAAAAAAAACACATGAAAGCAAAAACGAAAGAAAAGAAAATTTTCCCCCAAAAACATCAAAAATTTGTACAGAAAATTCAAAAGAAAACAAAAAATTGTAAACTCATTCTTAATCTGTATAAAGTGTTTTCCTCCCGCTAAATCACACAAATACACTCATACCGACCGATGTGAGTATATTATAATGGCTTTCCAATTACTATACCCATGAATTCGAACAACAACAAAATAAAAAAAAAAAAAAAAATGAAAACAGGAAATAAAATAAAAAACAAACTTCACTGATCATAATATTTTTCATGAATGAAAAATTGTAAAGAAAATTAATTTATTGATTATTATTGCTCACTCGGGCGTATGTGGAATATTTTTTTCTTCTTCAACTTAAAAAAAAAAATAAATAAATAAACAAAAAAGAAATTATCGCAAGTGAAGAAGAATTTTTGGGGTAGCACCTTTTGAATTGATGAGATGTGATTTTATACATATTAAATTTGCATTTCATAATATTAAAATGACAAATTGTCGCACATGTGTGTCTCGACAGGGCGCGAGCGCCATCAAAAAATAGCCTCCCAAAAGAAAGAAAAAATAAAAATAAAAAAAACACGAACATTTTCTTAGAATTAATTTTGCATAAGAAGAAAAAACCAAAAAAAAAAAAAATTAAAACAAAATCTTAGAAAGACCTTCTCCTTGCGTGCATTAAATTATACTTTATTTTTATTTTTATTATCATTATTATTTCTCTTCTTGTTATGCATCCATTATACCATACACCCCTCCCACGACCACCCAGCCCTCTGTCCCTAACTATACGAGTAAGCCACCATCATCAGTCTTTGCAAGTCTTAAGTAAATACATCAATTAATTGGCAGCATGCCCATGGTTGGTTTTACAATGGATAAAATTACATCTTTTTATGTCGTTGTTGTTGTTTTTGTTATTTAGTGTAAAACTGTAGATGTATGTAGATATTTAGAAGAGAAGAAAAAAAATCGTTAATTGATGATGCTGACTACGACGACAACGACAACGACGACGACGAGAACTGTATCTACACACATAAAATAAAAAAATCAATAACTTCCCCAAACTACATTTTATCATCTCAGGTAGACAGACAGGCTCTATTGCTCTTTCTCTTTCGCTTTTGCTTATCAAATTATGTTGTCTTAGTCTCTTCTCTCTCTCCGTGCGATGTTATGACATGTGCACACTAACTGTCTTGAAAAACACAACCCCCCCGCCCTACCCCTCTAACATTCACTCTATTAACAGCAACTACTACAGGAAAGTAAAAAAGTAAAAATCCTTCCCGACACAAAATAAATAATTAAATAAAAATTCAAAATTGGTCCATTATGCCATCCATCATCCGTCATCCGCACCAACAACATCACAAATCACTCATCTTATCATTATGGCATCCCCTTCCCCTTCCCCTTACCCGTCATCATCTCACCATCATCATTATCATCATAATCATCTCTTTCTCGAGGCACACAGACATACATGTTTGAGTTGGTTAATTCATTTTATTGTCGAACGAGCATCGATTGCTGCACTTGCAGCACGACACATACCCACACACACAGACACAATCAAAGGCAATATACCATAGTGCCACAACTCAATGATGATGATGATAATGATGATGACGAGGACAATGATGATGGTGAATTAGATGCTGTATGCCCGTAAGGATGCTCCTGTGCAAGTGCGAAGAAGATGGCGCGCAAAACCACCACACTATGGATCTCATTCTAAAAAGGATATTCCAACATCAACACCAACACCAATACATCGTTATTGCCATCGCCAGCATCGAACTTTAAATCCACTCTCCTGTCTGTTTTACGAGCATTGTTCCTTCTTTATATTGCGGGACACGGACCTAAACTCGAATTTCATTTTCTAAGGACCATTGGCAGTAATAATTGATGTATCTATAACAGTATTTCACCGAAACGAGTCTATATAAAAATGTGAAGGAATGTAACAGAGGCATAAAGTGCGCGCACACACATGCATTTCGGATGGGAGCAGAGCGGAGCGGAGCAGAGTAGAGTGGAGGACACACAGAACAGCACAGCAATGCCACCTAAGGAAACAAAAATAGGTGAAGGTCGGAGTTTTAATACATCGCATTCGCATACAATGGTGTCCTGTGTTGTCCTCTTTGCTTCGCTTCACTTCGCTTCGTTCAACCCCCTCATCCCTTGTTATTGATGTTGCAATATTAAATTGCGACATTTGTTTGTGTTATTTTTTTCTTCTTCTTCTTCTTCTTCTTCATTCTCCCCCTCCCCCCACAACACTTCTGTAAATGTAGTAAATACACACCTCGATTTATCCATGTATGCATATTAAAATCGTTATCCATATCCATGATGTTAAATAAGATTTTCTGTGTGTTTGATTTCGATTTAATTGATATTGCACTCGTAGTACCGTATCCTGCATAAACCATCAATTTTAGAACTTAATTACTGCTTTCAGGTATCCATGCACATCCACCACCACATCCTACGCGTCGTCCAACTCGATGTGTATATATTTTTCACATTTTCCTATTATTATTTAAATTTTTTATTTTATATTTTTTTTTAATATCAAGATAGAAAAAAAGGATTAAATGAAAAATTAAAACTTTTCGAAGGATTTGCAGAATCAAAAACTACCGACGGTCGACAACAGCAACGACGAAGACGAAGACGAAGACAAAGACACAAACGACGACGAAGACGATGACGAAAATGACGATAAACTATAAACGATGACAAGAAGTGACGAAAAAATTAAGTTTAAACTTAAAACAAAATTCTGCGGGACGTTTTAAAGCATTTTGTCTCGTTTCTCGTTTCTTTTTTCTGTATTACCTTTTTTCTTGTTTTGAACTGGCAAACTTTTTTTTTTCAACAAGGATTTTTTTTAATAAAAATTCTTCACTTTTTGCAATTGCAAGTAATTTACATTTTAGATTTTTATTTTTTCAAAGACTTCAACACAAATAAGACACGAAAATCGACGATAAAGAGCACTGTTGGGTGTTGTATTTTTATTTTTTATATATATTTTCTTTTATTTAAACTTTGTATTATATACAATTTATTATATAAATAAATTTAACAAAATTTTGTATTTTATTTTTATTTTTATTTTATTTTTTTCAAAACTTGCAAAGTAAATTCTAAACGAAAATATTTATACACATAATTTATTTTGATAGTAAAAAAAAATTAAAATAAAACGCGCCGTGCAAAAAATGTTGGTATGTTGCGTATGCATGCGAACCAACTGCGATAGGACACTAGACCATGGCACAACAATGGAGAGAGAGTCTCTTTGGTTTTTGGCCACGGAGCACGCGAGATGCTGATGCTGGCTGAGGCTGACTCTAGTATACCACGATGGACCACTGTTTCTTGTTGTGGTGGGCTGCTGGCTGCTGAATGGGAGGAAAAACTGAATTTTCCGATGTGAATTTTCGTACGTGATTGTCGTGATTTTGTGATTTCGTGAATTGCTCCTCGCTCTCTTCGTGTGTTTGTGTGGTGCAAAATCTCTCGAGAGATTTCATTCAGCGATGAGCTGAGCAGATTTTCGGGGGAAAATGTATCTTTGCGGTGTGTTTTCTGTTTTCATCTCAAAATTCGGGCACTTTCGGTCTGTTTCGGGTAGATTCTGAATAGCAGAAAGTTTTGTTGTTGTTGTTTTTTTTTTTTTTTAACTCACCTTTAGAGATAACACGAGGAAAGTGGAAAGTATCTTTTGGATTCGATTTTTGTTTGTTTGTATATAATTTTGTGTGGCATCAGGAACTCTCCATCTCTCTCTGTCTCTGGGTTATGCGGGGTGCGAGTAGTGTGCTGTAGATATAAAGATATAAATAGGTTACACGGTTTGTTGTCGAAATATTGTGCTATTGTGAAATGTATAGAATTCCCTTCGGTGGAATTGTAGGGTGAAATGGGGGCGGCCAGCAGTGGTGGTGGCGACGGCGGCGGGGGGTGTGATGATGGCTCATGAATCGTGATGTGCGCGCTTGTAATTGAAAGAGAAACTAGAAAAGAGAGTGAGAGGAAATTCATTTTATAATTTTTGATAGCACACGATTAAAACATGTTAAAGTGTTTTTAAAGAGCTTTTGATGTGAATAATTTTTTTCCTTCATGGCAAATCATTTTTTTTCTGTTTTTTTTTTCGTTTATTTTTTTCGATAAAATATTTTAGAGAGCTGAGGGAAGGATGTTTCAATTTCTAAAACGTGTAATCATAGGATACACTCATTTTTGTTATGTTTCAATTAAGAAAAGGCAAAATTAAATTGAATTTGTTTGTTGGTTTATTATTAGAAGAACCACGCAAAAAAAAAAAAGAAAAAAAAAAACAATGTATTGTTCCATCACATTTAGTTTTAATAGTCCATTTATGACAAATTTATTATTTTAGTAAGTATGTTGTGTGTTTTTTTTTTTTTGTCAATTTTATTTTCAAAAATAAACACACAACTACATAACATATGTATGTATATATGTATGTTTTTAAATAAGTTTTTTTGTTTTGTTTGGTGATTTATTTTTTAGCAATATTGTCATATTAATCAAAATAATATGTTGAGATTATTTTAAAATTAAGAAAATTAAAATTTCGAAAATAAATCAAATGGAAACCACAATAAATGTCAAACTAACATATTTTTTTTAACAAGTTTAGTGTTAACAAAGCTAATACTCGTTGTAAATTTATGTTTATTTAAGAATTTTAAAAGTTTGTTCTTTTCTTAATATGTATTTTGGAATGCTTTTTGTATAAAGAGTTTTTGTTTTTTTTTTAATTGTTTAAAAATAGAATCAAATGATATAATTGTTATTAGTCAGTATTTTTGACAGTTGTTATTAATAATTATGTATTAATTGTTTTCATTTTCATAATTGTGTATAATATGTAAATGAATTTGAATTGATTTATGTTTCATAGTCCCTAAGGTGATTTGAATGAACTTGAGATGAATATGGAATTGGAATTAGTTTTAATTGACCGAAAGGGAAACGTGCTATAGTTGCCTTGAAATTTGTGCATTTGGAATTGACATTTAGTTTTACATTTGTAAGAAATCTTTAAAATATAGCCAATGGCATGAGAAGATGATTAATTTGAAAGTGCATTATACAATTCATTTGCTAATGGTCATAATGTTGTACGAACTTTGACATTTTGCAAGTCAATATAAAACAAAGATTCATGTTTCTAGGTCTCGGCTGTGTTAGAAAATGTCATTGGTTTGGTTTTTGTTAATTGATATGTTAAGAAAAAAATGTGATAAGCGTATGACACTAGAAACGGATTGATGCATGTCAATTTTGGATATCATAAAGAAAACAGAAGATTCATCAGGACAATTGGAAAGTTGGTAAATTGACTTTACAGCAAATGGACTATAGTGTCAACTTAATGTAGAAGTCTAAGTTTATAGACATCTTGCATTGTTGTATTAGACCTTTCGTTGAAAATCATTGATTTCGGATCAAAATTGACTGCAAACTTGACTATTCTGGATTTTAAATAAATTTATTCCAAGTTTTGAAATAATAAATTGAAAGCGAAAATGTCAATTCAATAGGAACGATCAGAAAAGAAAATCAAAATGTGAAATTGTAAAAAAAAATTTAGCCTTCAGACTAGAACAGTTTTGGTTTTGTGCCGTATCTACAAAACAGTATATTCTTCAACATTTTGATGAAACTTTAATTTTAAATAATTTTTACTCAGAAAATGGTGAACTTAAGAGTTTGGACGTGCTTTTTTAAAAAGAAAATGTCTAGTTGCAACTTGACTTGTGACAGGCTTCAAAGTTCAATCAAAAATATTTAAAAAATGTTTAACACTTGTCAAGTTTAACTTGTTTCCTTTTCCCCTTAAAATCGTCAACTTAGCAATTACGTTATTAAGTATTCATAATGAATTCCACTGACGGTAATAGTTAAGGGTTTTTAACAACATCTTAATCATTAAGTTTTCATGATTGTCAATTAAGTAAAAATCGATTATTGTCTTAGTCTTTGTTTACAGTCAGATTGTGATACTAATTTTTGCTTACGAGATTATATTTATCATTCTAGGTAAATCTATTTTTATTTACATAAATTAAAAATAATTCCAAAAATATAAAGTTAAAAATATCTACCCTTCGTTACATTGAAATAATAAATAGGAATAATTATTTATTTAAGCAAAAAGGCTTATTTATACTTTAACGTAAAAATGAGTTCTTTGTTACAAAATCCATTAACATAAGTTTGTTAATGTAAAAAAAAAAACTGCCTCATTGATTATTAAGAAGGAGATAATTTAAGTTTTACACAACGACTTAAGAAACTTTATCGGTGTTTTCGATTCAAGGTTATATTAATGATTAATGAAGAAGAAGTATAGGTGTTAAAATTTGCTTTTTGAATTAATACAAGTTTAATTTTAAGTAGGTACATAGTCATTAACATTACCTACTCACTTAATTATTGAGTAGTTTAGTTTTCAGGATTTCACATCATAATTATATTGCAGTAACTGTCACGGAAAATATTATTAACTGTCTAATTGAATATATGTAAATAAAATTAAAAGTTCTAGTATACTTGGTGACGCCAGCAATGACTTAAGACTTTGTGTCAAAAATTATTCATGCAATTATGCAGGTAAAGCAGCTGATTGAAATGTTAAATTAAATATTGAAAAATATCGTTATCCTTATGTTTTCAAAGGCTTAGGAAAAAATACGTTCTTTAACTCTACATTATATAGAGTCAAATAGGGTTAAAGTTCGATGAAAGAAATTATTTCACTTCTACAAAAAATATTATTTTTCAAAGCATTAAAATTAGTTTTTGAACTTTTATATTTTCTGATAGTATACATAATACTTCTATTAATAAATATCTACACTTTGGGAACTTCTTCAATTGAGATTCTTCATAAAAAAAATTTGTGAAAATGTTGAGAAGGGTCTTAAAGTTAATAAGTGATGGAACAACTTTTCTAAAACACTACAACAGCCTGCTTGATTTCATTAATCTTTCCTATCAATGAAATCTACCAGATTATTACAGTGTTTTCGAAGCAGAGCTATTTGCAACTTGTGAAATAGCTAAAATATCTTTTAACCAACAACTTGGCAAACAAAGACATTGACATTTTTATTGACAGCCAGGTGGCTATTAAAGGCATTTCCTCGATCGTATCCAGGGGCCGAATTATCGCATCAGTCATCGAGTGAGTAAATTCCATCAGTTACCGAACGGAATGAGTGACTACATTGAGATGATGGCATACGTAGTGGGACGTAACGTTTAGATTTTTATAATTGTAGTAGTTATAATCTACTACATCGACTACTCTTTAATTTTCATCGAGTCTCTATAGTTGTGACAGATAACATCTGTGTTTACGTGAATTATTTGGAAAAAAAGAAAAAGTTTATTTTTCAAATAATTTATTATGGATATTTTGTTTTTATCAAGTGATTCTGAAGGTGAGAATAAATAAACACCTTTGTGAAGTATTTTTAACGAAACTTAAATATTTCAGACGATAAAAAGTCCGAAGCAATAGAGCGCAGGCCAAAGTCTTATTGATGTTTGGCAAAATCGGGGTCCCGAGACATATATTCTGTCATAGCATTTTTTTGTTCCTGGTTAATTTTGTTTATGACCTTGAAACACAAATTTTGTTTAAAATACAACAATTAAATAATAAATACTATAATTGTTACATTTTAATCCACAATTTTCTTCAAAAACATACCAGTTACCAGTTAACTTTTAGTCTGTCGAGTGAAATCTCGTTCGATAACTGATCACAGAATTCCAAATTGAAGTACTAGATTGCTCGTTAAAGTGAGCGGTAATGCCAAACTGACATAATTCAGTCGCGTATTACTCGTTAACTGATGCGGTAATTTGGCCCCTGAATTTCACTCGCAAGCTAAACAGCTCACGGATAGAACTAAACACACAAATTCTTTTGAAAAATATAAAAAAATATTGTATTTTAAATGTATTATTTTTAGATAAAATTCAAACAAAATGTATTCATAAAAAAAATGTAATGGGAGAATTTATGTCAAGCCATCAAGATTTTGCCAGAAATACATATATTTCCAAATTGCCAGCTAGGAAAGGCGACTTCCATAAGGCTTTGGCAGTAGCTATAGATAAACAAAAACCTCTTTGTTGAGCCTGAATCTTTTAATAAAACTGTGAAGGACAATATTTTAAGTTAATTGTGTTCATACATGGTAGATTTTTGAATACTCACGCAGAATTTAGCAATGACAGCGGATTGTTTTGTCCCTCAAGAGTCTTCGATACACAGCTTGGTCCATCTCACCTTCTGATATTGTTCATTAAGCTTAAATTCACAAAAACATAATTTTTCACATTCGTACCTCATGAAAAAATAAATAGAACGAATACAAATTTCATCTGTCAAATAATCAAGTCTCGTTTGAAATTGGTAGAGACTCGATGTAGTAGAATATATGTAACTACTACAATTTTAAAAAAGTGAGACGATACTTTACATAACGAATGCCATTGAGGTCAATGGCATCTGTTGGAAGTAGCCAAAAGGCGTTTTTCTTTTTAAGCTCAGAGCAGAGAACTGAGTTGTCAAAAAAAGATCTGTGTTTCTTTTTTAGCTCAGACACATCAGAGCGCTCAGTTTGTGTTTCTTTTTTCAATCGGAGCTAGCTCGGAGCGCGCTCTACGAGCTCTAAATAAAATGACCGAGCGAATGGAGTAAAAAGATGAGCGCGACTATGTCACTTTTTTGTTCATGTGGTATGACAGAGACAGACTGCTTTTGGCAGTTCAGTGCTTAAGTGTGTTTTTTAAATATATCAGAGAACTCTGATCAAACTCTGCTCAGAGCATTCTCGACGTGCTCAGGCTCTGCTCAGTGCTCTGTTCAGAGCTAAAAAAGAAAAACGCCTAAAGAGGAAATTTTAGGAAATAGTTTTTCTGAACCCTTCCAAACATGTACAGGGTTTCGGCAAGGAGATGCGCTATCATGTGATTTCTTCTGCCATCATCCCGAATTGGTCACTCGTTCATTCGATCACTAATGCGACTGACTCACTCGGTCACTGACGTGGTAATTCGGCCCCAGATTAAAATTAGAATAATTGTTGTCGAGTGTCCTCGATTGTATCGTCGTAATTGGCAGCACACAATCTTAAAATCGACGTTTGAAGCAAAATAAAATACTCGACAGAAAATAGTTATCGTGCAAAACAATTTAGTATGAAAAAAATATTCCTTGCTGGCTTGAAATGTTTGAGAGTTAAATTTTATCAATTTTGGTCAAAATTCTTGTTCCCAAAGGATTAGATGTCTCTTCATTCTCACTTTCTGAATCAAAAAATATGATTTTTATATACCAAAAACTAAAAAAAAAGCATTTGACACTTCAAAAAACGATTCACAATGATATTTTTAAGTATATTTCACAATCAAACTCGTTTCAAGTTACGTGCTGCCACCCCTGCATTTCATCATCTACTTCAACTAGAAAAATTTGAATTGCAGACAAATTTCAACAACAACAAAAATCACTACTTAATTCAGCTCAAACAGCAACATTAGTTTACTGTTGTTGAGTTTCGAATAATAATGTTAGGCTTAAGATTTTTAATGTATAGCAATTAATAGGCCTTGTCCCTTTGATTGGTAACTTAACGTGTCAAAACTATGTTCGAAACGAGTTGAACAAAATGGGTATTAGGCTTCAGGATTCAGGTGATGTAATTGTTAAAATGAGGATATGACTTCATTTAAACTTGCCTTGGAAATATTCTAGTAGCTATAAATAGAAAGGCAGCTCTAGTAAAATACTTTTATAGCGACAGCTGTTGCACAACTCATTTCTTCCACTTCAGAAAATCTTGAAATCATTTCCAAATTCAATATGGTATAAGAAGGCATCGACAATTTAACCCGACTCGTACCTCTTTTTTCCTTACCAACTAAAATTGATTAAACGCATTGTTCAGGTTTAAGGAAAGCTCAATAATTAAGAACTATTTTTTTTTCTTAAAGAATTCAACAGTTGAAGATTCTTCAACGTTTTTAAATTACAAACGTTGAAACACATATTTTAATTTCGAATAAGAATATTAATATTGGGAACGTCTTGGCGAATTTCAGACATGAATGTTAGTTATTGTTGCTAAATCAAGGCAGCTCCTAAATATAATAAGACTGAAACTCAATTGACATGAAATTAGCAATAATTTAATTGATTATTGAAATACATATAAGCAGACAAAAAACTACTTCTAATCGACATTTAATTTCAACTTAAATATACTTACATAGAATTAAAAAAAAAAATAGGATACCTTAATTCTACAGTCGGCTATGTAGTAATCTAAGAACTCAATGCTATTTTATTGTCTCGGCATAAGAGATTGATTGATAGATAAAATCGAATGAATTAAATAAACTCCCCAACAACAACTGACCTTAATTTATTTTCCACAAAATGATTTATCAAGATTCTCCTTTTATTTTTCAATTTTGATCCTAATAAAAAACTTTCAAAACCTCTTAAGCATAGATGTTTACTTTTTTGTTTATGTTTTATGTATTTTCAATTTAATACTTCTCACAGACCACCAGACCCATTAAAACTAGACCACAAATTACAAAACTCCGTTAAATATATTATGCAACATCCCCTTAAATGATGTTGAAAAATGTATAAATAAAAAATTGAAGACTATCTAAGAAGACGAGGCGGCCATAGGTATACTCGTCTCGTCCGAAGAAGACCAACCCATCAGCATCAGCATCAGCATCAACATCAGCCAGGTCGAAGGAAGAAGAAGTTTTAGCAGTTGGCGATGATGGTGGATGTGCTCTACGAAGCCCGAGCCGAGGAGCAACAAACAAAAACACCAAAAATGTCAGTCAGGCCAACTCAAACTAAACAAATCGAGCACGTCCTGAAGGAAAACTTTTTAATAGACGTGACGAAGCTCCAGCAAAGACGTTACCTGAAAACCAAATGTGCACAAAACAAAATGTTATCCTGAATTTACATTAGCTCAAGTGAGGCAAATTCGTGCATGCAATAAAGGATATAATATTGTTTTATTTGCTTTCTGCTGCCAGACGTTCCTCCTGCTCATCCTAACAACGAACAAAAAAAAAAGTACAAAAACAAAAACAAGGAGCAGAAAGCAGGAAAACGAGGTGAGATGAAGGAAAGAAATGCCATTCTTCAACGTGTTGTATATATCTCTTGAAGGAAACGCAATTCCACCATTTGGTCGCACGTTTTTGACCTTGTTACGTGTGATTTTACTTTTTAAATACCTAAACGATGAATATTAACTTGTGTTTGGTAAAAGAGTTATTTCGCTATAGCCAGAGAGCTTTTTGATTAACTGTCCTCTAGTCTGGACAGGTCAAATTAACATTTTGTTTTAACTTTGAATAGAACGGAAATGTTATTTACTAAATTTTGATACATTGCTATATATTTTAGGAAAATTGTTCCAAAACCTTTTCAATGCTTTTTTGGCCTTTAGGAATACATAACATATACAGTGTCCTTCCGATAGCTTCATAGAACCGATTTTTTTCTGAAATTGTTTCATCGGGATTTTTCAAAGTGAATTCCCAAGTTGATCAGTAGGACTCAACTCTCAGATAATGTTGAATGTTGACAATTTTCAAGTTGAATAACCTTACCCCATACGAAGCAACAAAACAGATTTAGTCAACTGTGGATTATAGCATCAGAAACTGAATTAACGAATTAGGGGAGGAAACAATACCACATATGCACTTGTCCTGTTCTATCTCAAACATTAGGAGTCACCAAGGATAATTCGATTCTAATAACCAAAAGAATTAAGGATGATGTACATAGAATTCAATAGATTTCAAGCTTCGTAAGAAGCTACAATTGATTTAGTAAAAATAGAAGAAAGTCTTTTGATTTATAATCACATTTCCCCAAGAAATGGAATCATGTGTCTTCTTCTTAAATTTTTAGGAAGTGATGACAGGACTTAAAAGTTCATTAAAATGAGCAACTTTTTCTCTTACAAGTTCATGGTTAGATATTCAACCTTGGTTTGTTTGTCACATGAGTTTCTTCAAATTGAAGTTAATACTATGTGCAAGTTCTGAATAATTTCCTGTTTCTGTTCTAACGCCTTGAAGATCTCCTCAATCCAGTTCCTTAATATTCAATGACTGGGAATTTATAGATTTGTTAGGTTAAGGTTGATATTTTAGTACAAATACGGTTCTAGCTTGAGAAACTTCAGCTCTAATTCTTTTAATTGGAAGTGGCTGAACTCAGTCTGGGTAAAAAAAATGATCTAAAATTTTGAAATCTGAAAAATGTTAGTTAATGAACAATTTTATGAACACAAAAGCTGCCAAATGTTTTTTCTATATCAAAGAAGCGTCCAATATCAAGGCTTCAAAAGGCTAAATGCTGCATGTTAGGAATTCTTACCCAGAAATCTTAACATTTTCAGAAAAAAATGGAATTGTTAGTTTCATAAAAAGAATTTAGTCTTTTAAAACTTTTGCTCATGTTCCATAAGACTGATGTTTCCTACAAATTTCAGTACTAAGTGTTATTTTATATCAACATAACAATACAATACCCTATTATTATCAATGCCATCTTTGTGACACATACATAATCTCTTATACCCAGTATTATAATGAATTATACCAAATGTAAATACTTATTATTATACCCATTTATATACCATTAGAAATATTTAACCTCACTCTAATAAAGTCTGTGCAGTAGAACCAACGTGTTTTTTATTACTAAGTCAAAGAAGTGTTGGTATTTGAAAGTGCTAAAATATTCCTATTGAAGTTCATTTTAAGCAAGAGGTTTAGAATGTCAAAAGCGTTAGTGACGTGTATGAATTGACCAGTCAACACAACATTAAGCTTTGTCAAACGATGGTAAAAGGAACTGTCAAGCCCCAACGTTTCCCGATCTCTATACATCACCTTTGTTCGACTCCTCCTTGAATACGCCTCCCCAATTATGGTGCCCTTATAAAGAATTGCATATTTTTAGAATTGAAAGCTTTCAACGACCTTTCCTTCGATTTGCTATTCGAGGCTTACCTTGGAATGATCCTCTGATTCTACCCCCTTATCAAGCCCGTCTTTATTTGATTAATCCCAAATCGTTGAAAAAACGTGGAGTAATATCTGACATCTTGTTCATACATCGCCTTATATTTATTAGGCTCTAATAACTGCCGAACTCTGTCTTCCTTAACACTTACCCTCGTAATTTGCAAAAAACCTCGTCCTTGGATTAAAGTTACTTAGTTGTAAGCTTAGATTGAGTTATTAATAGCTGAATAAATGAGGTTGTTGCTGCCCCACCGAAATTTACGGTAAACTTCATACATACATAGGGACATCAGCTATTTCGTCGGTCTGTAAAATCTCCCTCTTATGACTCGGTCTTGACCACACATGGCTTAAAATGAACGCAACTTCTTACCATTATAAAGTAGGGTATTGTTTTTTGGATGACATCTTTTTACGATTTCATTGCCAAGTCTAAGGACGAATTTCAAAATACCAACGTCCCAGAGGAATACCAAAGAATACTACAGATCCTCAAATTTGATTCCTAACTCCAAGGCAATATCTTTACAATAATAATAATAAATTAATATGAATATTGTAATTTCAATTCAGAAATTATAACTATACATAATTCGAATATTCTCTTTTCTCGAATGCAAAACACCGCCCTTAGGGTGTATAAGTATATACCTGCTCCACAAGTAAGGAAGATCTTTTTAGAAGTGAATCCAGAAAAAATGAGATGAATTTTGTCGTAGAAAATCAATACCCAACACAAAAGTGTCATCATAGAGCAAATTAAGAAAAAGGATTCTGCACACCAGTAATTCTTTTCCCTTCCCTTCCCTTCTTTTCTTATTGTTTTCCTTTTGCATTTTCACCCATAGTATAACCAAGCCTTGAAGTGAAATATCATCCCTGTCCCTCCCACACTCCAAACACACACCCCTCGCCCCTTTATTGTGTATAGTATATCTGAGTAAATATTTCCATTAAAATCATTCACTTGTGAAAAGCCATTGGAGTGGAAAAATGTTCAACTCTTTCGAAATCATAACAAAATCTCAAAGAACGTTCTTCCCTGAGATACTCGTACAGATACATATCCTATCCAGGCCCAGAGAGTATACTCGTATATCGCCCAGGGTTCTGTATGTTGGTTGGGAACGGGTACGGGTACGGGATTGTTGGTTGTTGGTAGATGGATGGATGGCTTTGTTGTGCTTCGAGTGTGATGCTATGCCATGCCATCGCCATCGCCATCCCCATCGCCATCGCCATGGTGTGTTGAGCGTTGAATGCTTTGTTTGGTTTTGCCATTCGAAGGGCATTAAAAATCAAAAAGACAAGTACCACATCTATTAGGATGAGAACGAGAATGACCCACGCCCCGTAGCCCCGCCCCGATGCTGTCGTCGTCGTTGAAGGACATCATTAGGAATGATGTTTGTTTATTTTTTTTTTTTTGTATTTTTTTTTTTTTGTTATTTTCATCTTAAAGTGAATTTTAAAACGTCAACTGCTCACTTTCCATTAGCGCTGAAATTCTTTTCTATTGTGAATGTTGGCAATTACAGACGTTATTTATGATCCACAAAAAGAATCATCATCGCATCGACTGACAGCATTAACTTAATTGTTTGACTATTTTTTTTTTAAGTTGTTTCTGTTTCTCCAAAGTTTCTTTCGATTCGAATTAAGTTTTTTTTGTTTTTGTCAGGCTTTGTAATAAATTAGTTGCACCTACGCACGGTGAGCTATTTTCGCATGTTGACAGTGGGCATTTAATTTTCGTATCACTTTTTATATGACGAAAATAAAACAAAACAAAAATAAAAAAAAAAACATGGAAAACTCTTTCACACATATTCGCATTCCAAAATAAAAAACATTAATCTAAAAAAATAGTGAAAAAAAAAAAATAAAAAATAAACTCCAAAAACATTCTCACTCAAGGGCGCCAAAACTTAGCAACCAAACGAAAAGCAATAAAAAAACGTATTTTCTAATAATCATGCGATGTGAGTAAAAGTCAAACGAGAAGTGTCACTTTTTTGTGGTCGCTATTTTGATTTTTAATTTATCTCACAGATGTTTTATTTTTTTTTTTTAATTTTAGCCAGAATGCGTGTTTCTTGTGGATTGTTTTTGAAATCGAATACGAAATTGTTAAGGTTATTAGTCGCGGAACAAATTATGATGTTGGAATTTTTAAATTATTGTTTTGCCAGGTAAATTCCGACGATTCATTAGTTTTTAATTGATTTCATCATAAATTTTAATATTTTTTTTTTGTCATTGAATTTTTTAATACAGCACATAAAAAAGACAACAACAATAAAAAAAATACCTCAAAATACATAAAAATAGTGAAAATAAAAATGCCAATTTTATTTTACAAATTAAATAATCCACTTAAGCACACTACAGTGCACCACATAAAACAATAATTGTAATTAATTGGAACATTATTTACAATTCGTTCCAGCCCTAGCCTCAGCCCCATCCCCAACCATATCGTCCCTCTTGTCCTTGTAACTTTTGTAATATTATAGTTTGAATTGGTTAGGTTATGAGAATGGAGGGGAGAGGAGAGGAGAGGGACCTTTTAATGTAGTTAGTTACTGATGGTGAATTTCGTGCTCTATTTGGTATTGATTTTTATTTGAATTACTCTTGTGGACTGGGTGGATGATGCGGGACGCGCGCGGGGCGGCGGGATGCGATGGTGGTACATATTTTATAAATTTTATTTTTTTTTTTATTGTGAAACGAGGGGCAGAAGGGTAGGTATGTGCGGGATAAGAATGATTTTAATTTTCAATTTTAATGAAAATGAAGGGCGTTTTCAACACGCTTGGCAATTAGCGAACAGAAAAACAAATAGCATGATTGAAACCTAACCATAATTACGTTCAAATGACCTTTTTTGAAAAAAAAAATTAAATAAAAAAAACAAAAAAATTAATAAAGTTGTCGGGTTTGTTTGCTTTGATATTATGGGTGGTTTGATGTAAGGGCATTTGAATGGAGAGAGAAGGAGAGAATGATGATGATGAAACAGCTGTATATATAGTTTTTATGTTAATTATTTGAAATTATGTAATTATTTTTTTCAAAAGATTAATTTTGTATGAAAACAAGGATTGCCAACTGGGATCTAAGGACTTAAAACTTAAGTTTATGTTTGGTTTTATTTAGTGAATTTAAAGCAGAGCTGATTAAGGAAGGAGGAAGGGATTAGTTTTATTATTTTTGTATCTTCTAGTTACTAATTTTCCGTTAATTAGTCGTGAATAAGTTGTGATAGTTTCAAAATTGCATTAAGTATGTTTTCTACGGTTGTTCGTCCTTAAAATCTCCTTTTAGTTATAGATTAAGTTAACGTTTATTTCCCCTTAAATAACAGTTAAATAGTTGTGACAAATTAAATGTGGTTGTTTAAACTTATTTATGTTTTTTTCCTTCATTAAAATAAATGAGCGGTACAATTTGAAATGTGACATGACAATTTTAAAATAAAACGAAAACTGTTAAAAGTTACTAACATAAAAGGAAGAGAGAACTGATACTCAGAATAGAATTAAGGATTCATAATTAACATTCAAAATTAAATATAAAACGTATTTTTCAAAATCATGAAAAGATAGGATTCAATGTTATTTCAAAAACTAATATAATAAATAACAATAACTATAATATATTTATATAATCACCGGAATCTTTCAAAAAGGTACTGATTATACTGCGTGCAAAATCGTCATAAAATTCATTATTAGCCGCGTTTTATTGGTAATCTATCCCTAACATAGTATTCGAGTACCAATAAAACGCTATAGTCACTTTTATATTCACTTTTAATTTTTCTTCTTAAAGTTGGTGTCCCTACATTATTTGTCAAATTATTGATGTCAAGTTTTCTAAATCTTCTGTCACGGACAAAATATAAAGGGGAAATGTGTACTTAAAAATAGAAAACATTTAATGCATATTGCAAACAAAAGTTGTAAATATACCAACTGACTTGTTAAAGAAATTTCTGGCTAACATCTTTACATTTTAGTTAAAAAATCAATTTGAGTTTTAAATCAAAATAAACAACAGCTGTTCTACATGGAGCGCATTCGAAGAATGTACAATTGTGTAAATTATTGGGTCGAGTTGGAAAATGCATGAAAACGGTTGTTGAGTTGAAGTTTGCATGGAAATGCACACCGAGTTGGTTTCGAATGTGTTTTACTTATATTTGTAGTAAAACTTTGAAAATACATATATTGATTTTCTTGTTATATATATCACCCACAGATTAAAGTTCACCATTTTATCAACTCCCTGTTTAATTCTATCGGTTTATATGGAAGAGCGAAAAATATGGAACTAAGTTTCTGGCAACTTTAAAGACCAGTTGAATAATCGTGGTTCACTATTTTCCTTAAATTATTATAGAATTTATTACACAGACCATTTATTTGGATAGTAAACATTCTTTTATTCTTTTTATTCAATAAATAAAATATTAAAATATAAAAGTCAACATGAATTATAAAGAAATAATTAAAAAAAACTATGAGAAGTTACTTCAAGTTGACTGTAGAGTCAAAATTACCATTTTATTCTACTCAATACCATATACATATAACTTTGGGTGTTTTTATAAATGCATGCATTGTTTACATGCGATCAATTGCAATCATATGAAAGTCAAAAAAAAAAACATGTTTGCTTGTCACTTTTTATAGTTTCACATTTGCTCAACAAATATTTGAGTTTTGCTTTTAAGAAAATCGGAAATTTAACATGTGTATTTAAAAAAGGTATGCATTCGTCAGACTTTTACAACCATGCATTTATGGAAGCAACCTTTGTCAGCTTTTTAATGAGAACAAGCATATTTCAATAAATTTTCCACAATATGTGATGGTAAAATACACTAATCCTAAAAAAATTTATTTCATCTCTTATGAATTGTTCCTAAAAGTTTTAAAAATTTTGTAAAGCATTGATTTTAATTAATTTTTTAACGAAAAAATTGCATTTTTATAATTTCAACCCAAATAAATGTTTGGTTTGAAATTTGTGGATCGCTTGCTCTTTTCAATGCAGGCGAAGTGTAAAAGAAGTGTATTTGTTACCGAACACACCCTCATGTTGCCAACATTTGCATATTTTTTGCACTTTTTGACTGCCCCTACATTTAACTAGATGAAACTTACCAATAAAACACGGCTATTAAAAACTACATATACGTACATGCATGTATTCATTTTTACTGAAGCCTTAAAAAAGTATACGATGTTTCCTCTGACATTTATAATGGGGTATATTTCCAAAGCCTCGATAATTGGAGATTACAAATTTAAATATGAAATAAGATTCGAATTCAGGGCCACAAAATCCTTGGAGATAGCATTGTTTAGTTTACGTGCCAGGAAAAAAGACGTGATTTTGCTGACCATATTTTATTTTTATAAAAAAGTTTCACATTTTTTTGAATAAATTATTTGTCATTGAAAACTTAAATTTATCAAGATTCAATTAAATTATTCGAAATTTGAAAATTAAATGTTCAAATTAAATATTCCGAGTTTAATTTAAGACATTCAATAAAGTATACATTTTATTAGTTCTTTTTATAATACAATTTAAATCAATTAATTAAGCATCATCATTTTGACTCAATTAATTTGTAAAACCTCCTTGTAGTCAAATCATGCTTATATTAATTATATATAGAAACATATTTTTGTAGACTTCTTTTCGTAATTATTTAAAACATACCTATATTCAATTCAGTCTAAGAAGTTCACAACTATTTTGAAAGACATTTACAATACTAATTATTATAATTTCTATTTAAGTTTCTTGCAAAAAAATGTGTCTATTTTGAAAGAAGACGACACAAAGACAGAACATAATAATATGAAGAAAAAAAAATGCATTGTGTCTGGCAGGCCAAAATTAATGATGTAAGTTTATTTTCGGAAAAACTTATTTTTTCTACATACAAACATATTTCTTAAATGATGCTTTCACGTTCTTATAGTTTCGGTTTTAATTATCATTTGAACATTCATTTATGCAGAGACTTTATTTAAGGGGAAGTAATTCATTTGAAATAAAAGTCCAAAAAAACATGAGTACTTAAATGGATTTATATATTGTTTTTTATTTAAGAAAGTTTACTTACAAAACTAACTTTTAATAGAAGTTTTTACGAAATAAATGGCCCATGCTTTTTGACAAAAAATTGTCTCGTAATTGCTATGGTCGGGGCCAAAGCGTTTCAAAAAAAATTAATAGAAAAAGATTTTTAAGTGTCCAAAACTATTTTATTATATTTTTAAGGTTCACAAACTTTAGGACATATCAAAAATGTGTGTTAAAAACAATATTTTGAAATTGCTGAAAGACCAATTAAATTACCATTTTGTCCACAATATTGTCCAGATATTCAAAATTTTAAATTGCTATCAATTTTTCAGTTTTCGCTTTAAATTTTCACTGGTGCCAATGTCTAAAAATACTCATATATGTAAGTTCAAAAATTTGTATTTAGGTATACATATATCCCAGCTTCAAGTCTAGTTACCACAGACAAGCATTGTTTTTAGAGTTGTCAATCCATATATTTTAAATATAAATCATCTATAAGTTTAAAAAATGGTTAATTTCATCAGATAAAATTACATTTCTTCTTCTGAAAAAAAAGTCTTTCACATATAATTTGACATAAAAACATGGTTTTGATTTGAAGAACGTTAACCCAGCTAATCCGCAGCAGCCCTTATTCCATAGTTAGTAAGAAACTATTATAATTGATTTGAAATAAACCCTTTCATTAAATAACAAAATTCAAAATTCGGATTCAGAGTTTTTGGAATTGCTATTTTTCAGAATTACAATTTTCTGGATTTTAACCTCAACACAAAAATAGACCACATAAATAGGAAAATATTTTTACTCCATCAACTGAACAAAGTCTTTAACCAAAATTTTAAATAAATCGACACAAGTTTAAACGTCCAACTTATTAGCACGCCTTAATTTCAATTGTGTTTATTTATATTTTTTGTTATTCTTGCACTCAGAAATGACAAGTGTTTTATGGTTTTTAAAATATCTTGTAGTTTGATACATTGTTTTAAATTTAAATTGCAAATTCTTCTTATTGAACAAGCAATATAATAAGAAATGTCAATCAGTGCGTAAAAAAGAAACAAAAAACATATAATTCTTTTAATTCAACATGGTGTGAATAATTTATATTTTTTTGAAACAACACGTCTGTCAAAATAAAAAAAAAATAAAATGCCATAATCAAAATAAAAAATAGAAAAACATATTTGTTTCAAGAATTGCAACAAATTGACATCTTATCTAGCCAAACTTCCCACATTTAATTAACATCTCATCAGTCATAACTCATGACTGATTGTTGATTCATCTGGAAGTGCAGAAAAGTTCGTGGTTCGTGGATTTATTTAAAATTTAATTATTTTTAAATTAAAGTGAACACACGTTTATATGACTTTTTTTTTTAACTGACCATATTTTGAATTTAATTTAGCTGGTACATAACTTTTTTTTTTGTTAAAAATCCGAAGGCGATAAAAGTTCAAATTAATTAATGACCAAACTTGAAAAAAGGTATCCCTCCTCCAGCAGAAGGTGACAAAAACATTGCTTCAAAATAAAATTGGATACAAAGTTAATGAGATTGTGGAGGATTATTTTTTTTTTCGATTTTTTTTTTTTGCTGATGGCGAAAAAATTCAAATACATAAAAAAAGGTCCAGTACTAAAATTAATTCGATTAAATTCCTGAATCGATCCCGAATGTATTAGTTACAGACGATAAAAAGGGATTTTAGTTCAAAATAACTTTGAATTAGAGTGGATTTACATGCGGAGGCTCAGGCTCACAAACAAACTAAGTCGGTTGCTGAGGGGGCGATGCGCGATAAGGTAAAAAGTAACGATAAAACTCTAAGTTTTCAAGGTCTATTTTTTGGGTTGAATCCTTTAAATCTCTTGTGTACGACTATACGAGCAGTTTAAGTTTTTTCGTGGAAAGTTGAAGAATCTTTATTGGGATTATGACTTTAAGCCTGTGTTTTAATCTGGCTATATACTTTCTTTTGTAGTCAACTAATTTAAATTTCATACGAAAGGTAAATCGGTCGAAATACATTAAAAAAATCTAGTGTTAAACAGTGTGAATATTTCTTGTGTTTAAATAGAAATTGCCGTACAAAGTTTTTATGGAACTTTTGTCTTCTTCTATTCCGAAACTCTTCTCTCTCTCTTTTTGGGTTTAAGGACCTACCAGCTAATGCCATATCACGACAGCAACAATTTTTGCAGGAGCGCAGTCAAAACTCAAGAAATTGTGCGTATTTATGTTCTTCAAAGATTCTTATTAATTCTTTCAACAAAGGTTACGAAAGAAGTTGACAACGTTACTGATATAAATCCATGTAACAATTGAAGCGGAGCTAAATACTATGTTGTCCCAAGTACCCAATGTCTTGAAAGCCTCAATACCATCAAATCTTTAATTAGTTGGTTTCAGATGTATTCTATAAATCTTTCCTACATACTTGTAAGATCCCTTGAAACTCCACCTGTGGAAATAATTAAATAATAATAACGTACCCTATAACTTTAAAAGCATGCCCCACGTTGGGCGCCAAATTTTACTATCATATCAATTTCAGCCTAAATAAACGATTTTTTTAAAAACTTTTTGAAACGCTTGATAGATTCTTGTGAATGTGTCAACCAATTTTCGGCAGTAGTAGTTTACGAAATAATTTATTAAGACCCTAATGACGTATTTAGTCGAGTTAAAAATGGCTTACGATAAAAAACTGAATAAAGTAAACGAAAGCGACAATGACAATGTGATTGAGATACAAAAAAATATCTACATATTATTTCATAAAGAATTATTATTTATACAAAAGCATATTATTTTTAAGGAGAAATTAAGTTTAAAAATTTAATGTAGGTACAAAGCTGTTGGTATAATTTAAATGACAAATTGTATTATTAATAAAATTAGTATAAATTTATCCGTTATGCATAGATTTCAAAATAATAAAATATCTTCTCTTTATAAATCTAATTTCATTTAATTTACTGTAACAAGTCTTAGTAGAAGAGATTTAAACAGTTTTTGTGTGTCTATTAGAAAGTTCCTTGTCAAGGATCTGGCTACAATTTTTGTTTTAAAATCTTTCTTTGCTTGGAGTCTGAAATACTGAAATTTAATCTATTTAATTTTTACATTAGTAATGATAAATCTAGAGATTATCCATTGAACTTGAGTGTAAATTTGTTGTTTTAAAATGAAGACCATAAATAAATATTGTCAACAAAATTAATTTGTTGATCGACCTCTCTCTTAGACAATATCTGTCTATGAATGGACGAATGCATGAGTACACAATTAATAAAATAAAGAATAAAAGTTCATTACAAAAATATGGATTTAACTTACACTCTAGGTCAATTGATAAGGTTCATATAATAGTTCAACAAAAAATAAAAAAATAGAAGACTACATAATTTGAATCAGTACATTCAATGGGGTGCTAATTCTGATTTTATTTTGTGTAGGACTATCAGGTAGCAAAATATGTAAAGCCATCTCTCAACAAACACACAAAGTCCTTACTGTACCGCATTCATATTTATCAAAAGACTTGTCAAAAATATATAAGAATCTTCTTTTAGAAAAACATTCTTCGGTATAAAATTGATAATTATAAACCTTAAAACTTCCCAAAGATTTATAGCTCAGGTGCACTATTTTAAAGCTCATATGTTTTTCGAAATTTATTACTTTTTAAAGTCCAACATATACAATACATACAAGCGAATACTTACCTATCGTCTTTAAGAACTGAACTTCCTGCCTTACCATATCACTGTAAAACTTTTTACCCAACAAAATCCTTGTTAAGTTCCTTTTTTTACCTGAGTTTCCACTCTATTTTAACCCCAAAGCTCCAATATCATCGACTATGTGTTTTACTTCCCGAAATATAATACATACATACATATACATATATAAAAAAAAACTAAAAGAGAAAAACTTTTCTTTCGAATACCAATTTCAATAAGTTATTTGAAAGTCCATTTTGTCACAGGCAGTTTCACAAAACTACAATCTATAAGTTCTGCCAGAACCATTTCATTCCATTCCAAAGGGATACCTTTTAGTGCGTATATGTATGTACTTTTTTCTCCAAACATAAATACATATATACATACATATAGTATATACTCTTATACTTACAAAAGCATACACTTAATATATATGTATGTATTGATGCATGTACCCTCTGGCTTCATTTTTCCATTCAATTTGTCCTTTCAAATTCAATGAATCCATATCGTATATATGTATGTATGTCCTTCGAACTCTTGCCATCATTTTTGGCAATGGCAATACCTCTTCAAAAGAATTACGCTGCTTCCAACCACCCGTCCATCCGGCTACCCGCTCCAATCTTGATTTGGGTAGGGGTTAAATGTACATTGTACAACTCCTTTTCTGTCATACTTGAATACCAATGTCTACAGAATACCATATACCCGTACACACCAGGATACCTTAACCTTCGTGCGTAAAGTGCCCTTTAACTGAATAGTTTTGAAGTCACGTTCTTTGTGGGAAGGCTTGCTCGCTCCCAATCCGAACGTGATTGATTTCTTGCCGAACTTTAAGCCCTTTTGCACAAGTAAATACGTCATACACTACACATGAACTACGAATTTTCATTTAACTTTACATGCTGCACTTGCATTTTCCCACAACACTCCAAGACCTATAGAGAAGTCTTCTAGCAGCATCCCAACTTTCGACAAGTTTTGTGCATCCGGAACTGGTAAAGAGGATAGGGTAACTACAAGTACCTACTATCTTAAAGATCTCTTTTTCTAAATCAATACTGATTAACTAATTACGAAACGCTTCCGACAAATACTTGATTATAAGTAATTTTCCAAAACCAATCAGTGGGATTAAGAGGACCGTCCCGGGTATTGTAGACGAAACGAAGAGAGCAGCCCTGATTATGTGCTTGAATAGAAGCTATAGGTCCCCGTCCTGTGAACTACACTTAAGCTGATGTTTTTGTTCGTTTACGGTAAAATGGTAAAATGGTATTTCAACAAAATTGTGGTCGTTAAGTCAATGGTTTACTGTGCTGTTGCTGCATCCCAGACTCAGACTATGACGGCGAACGTGAATCGGTGGACGACACCATGCCAACAAACTGACGCGACGGACTGATGGACGAGCGGACGAAGGAACTGAACATTGTAAAGGTAATGCTGGAAATGTGATTTTGTTTTGAGGGACAAAAACAGGATAACAAGCTAAACCACTACATCCCCAAATTCATTCAACTTTAGTGGAGCAATGCATACCAAGCTGACATAAAGCCAGCTCTGGGAACTATACTCGAACTCATTTAGAATGTTCTGACCGACCCCATCGCAGCCACCACTATATGCCTTCCCGATACCCGAACCCGAACAGACCAGACCAGGCCAGACCGACCGCCTGCAGATTAGAACAAGTACTCGAGCTTTAGTATCAAACCACCTCATCCACCCAGTATCCCTTCTCCCCGTACCCGTACTTCATCGTCATCGTCGTCGTCGTCGCCATCACATCGCAGCTCCTGCTTAGCTCAGGTCAATTTGTGAAATTCACAATCCGAACACCTGCTGCTCTTAATCCCATTATTTATTTTTGTTGATTGGGCTAAAATGCTGTTGTGGCTGCCTGCCTGGTGGGATTAAATGTTTCCCCCCCCCCCTTGCAGGTAGCTGCATACGAGGTGGTAGGTATTTTGTGCTACAAAAGTGGGGTGTGCAGACAAAAACCTCGGTGAAGGTTAATTCAACGCCAATCTATGTTTCCAATGTTGTTGTCGAAGTTAAATATCCGGTGCCGGTGTAGTTCAAACCACTAAACGGGCACTTGCTTATAATGATCATATTAATGCCGAGCTATTATCGCAACGTTTGATTCCTACAATGGCACCAACATCAGGCAGCAGGTTCTATAAATTCTCACAAGAAAAAATCAATATTTTCAAGCCAATTATGTATTTGTACATACACATAAGGAATTCAAATTAACGCTTTATGTGACATTTACTGAATTGACAGTTGGAATTACAATACGAAACATATATGCAGTTTCTAGTGTTACATAGTATTTGCATGGTTTTATTGGAAATCTGTAGCTATAGTGCATTAAATTAAATTACGGTAAAAAACTTAATTTTGTTCTTAAAATTCGTATCCCTACCTTAACTCGAGTGTATTTAAAAAAATATTTAATAAATATCTCATCGAGTTGAAATTTTCATGAAAATGAAGATTGAATTCGTATTGAATTTGCACTAAAAGGCCACCCACATCTTAAGGTTGCTCAAGCAAGCAACTCATAGTTCAATTACATTCGCTTCTATGCAACTAAGTTTCTGGCAACTTAAAGGGCACTTTGCACGTTTAATATTTACTTAAAATTATCGTACAATTAATAATAATTTTACATTAAATTTTTTTAGAACTAAAAACTTTCTTTACTCAATAAAAAAGTTATTAATTTATTAATATAAAAATAAGTTACAATTCTCGGAAGTTTTTCTAAGTTGCCTATAGAGGGCGATGATTAGCAACTTACTTTGCTCGTCGTGTCATGACCAAACATAATAATCGAAATTAAATGCATTTACATATATGAATTGAAAGGGAAAATAGAGAGTTTGCAGTACCTTAGAAGTATTGTCTCTATTGAAGCCGGAACCGAATAATATAACGCCAGCCGTATCGGGAAATTTTATTTATTTATTTCGACTATCAAGTTAACAATACTTTTTAAAGACTACTTTAACTTAAGATATAATATTTACAAAATGTTTGCATAAACATATTAACATTTATAACAAACTCAATAATTTTCGTTCTATATTAATTCTATTCTCTATAAAATCAATAGCATAATCAAATTCATTAAAATGTAAACATTCATTTGTTATAAGATTATGTTTAGCATAGTTTGTACTATGGAAAGGAACATACAAAATGTCACCCATTCTTGGCCGTGAGCTGCGGGCTGGGGCGTAAATGTTGAACATATGTAGATAGCAATAGCGGACAGTTTTCCAATACTGAATTCAGTTTTCTTCTCGAAGCAAGTGATTTCAACTCAATTAAAAAATATCTTGTCTCATAGTTCGGAACATCTGAATTGCCAAATGTTTTTTTCCAATGCAATCTTTGTAAATCGTCTTTGAACTTTTTGAATACGTTGACAATATGAATTAGTATAAGGATTCCATTATAACGCTGCAATACTCCAGTAGTGGTCTAACTATACTTAAGTTAGAGAGCCTTGAGTTTGAGTGTATAAGGGTCATTAAAACACTTTGCATTTGCCCTAGAAACAATGTGGTCAATATAACTCAAATAGTTCATTTTAGAGTCAAAGAATACTCCAAGATCTTTCTGGTAATTACATCTCTGCAAAATTTCATCATCAAATTTATATAAAAAGATACAGGATTTTGAATTTTAGAAAATGTAATGACGCTGCACTTTTTGTTATTGAAGTGCAACCCATTAATCGTACACCATATTAAAATATTATTGAGGTCTGCTTGGATCATCTTTGCATCTAATATGGAATTTATGTTTCTTAAAACCTTAAGGTCATTAGCAAACAAAAGACATTTAGAGAAAGAAAGAAAACTTGGCAGATCATTAAAAAGAATAAAAAGCAATGGACCCAAAAGACTACCTCATTTGATAGAACCTTTCCCATTTTCACATATTGTGTCCTTCCTTCTCAGTAGCTTTTGATTCATTTTAGCATTACTGAGTGGAAACCAAACAACTCAAGTGTTCTTACGTTGTGTTGAACTCGCTCAAAGGCCTTAGAAAAATCAGTATAAATTGTGTCAACTTGTGAGTGCTTTTCCATTTAACCAAGGCAGTAGGTGGTAAAAATTGATAAATTTGTTGCTGTTGATCTTCCACTTAGACAATACCGTATAATATAAGCTTGGCTATGGGTCTATAGTTTTCAACACAGCTTTTCGACAAGACAATTTCAAGTTCGATACATTATCCAATGTTCAAAGGATAATAATAGCAACAACGACCACTAGGAAACTGTAAACCTTCATTAATAGGTTATCTCCAAATAAGTATTTAATAGGAAAATGGGTCAGGAACTCATTGACACTATTGTACAAGGGCACAGCGGGTTACTTACTTACTTACTTAGGTCCTCAGACCTACGAAGTCCGTTGGTGTTCCCTAGCGGGACATAGGGCCTCAACTACTCCTACGCGCCATCGTGTGCGGTTTCCAGCGATGTATTTTAGCTCCCTCCAGCTCTTTCCCAGTCTCGCAGATTCCTCCTCACCTGTTCTTCTCCACGTGCTTCTCGGTCTACCTACTCTTCTTCCTTCTTGTGTGAGTGGGTTCCACTGCATTGCTTGGCCTGCAATACAGTCATTACCTTTTCGAAGTGTGTCCAATCCACTGCCACTTGCGCCTTCGTATAATGGTGTCTATGGGTTCCTGACCTGTTCGTCTATGTAGATCCTCGTAGAACCCGTAAGATGTTTCGAAGACACCTATTGACGAAGGTTTGCAGTTTCCTGGTTATTGTAGTTGTTATTTTCCAGGTGCTGCAACCATATAGCAGAACTGATTTGACGTTGGAGTTAAACAGTCGTAGCTTTGTGTTCAAGCTGAGAAATTTGTTCCTCCAAACATTGGACAACATCCCGAACGCAGCCTTTGCTATTCCGATGCGGCTGGCGATGTCTAATTCGGTTCCTCCTTCAGGAGAGACGATACTTCCAAGGTATTGGAAGCTATCTACTTTCTCTACTGCTTGTTGACCAATGTTCATTGGAGCGGATGATTGCGAGCTCCCGAGGCTGAACATCTTTGTTTTTCCCGTATTGATTTTCAGCCCCACGATTGCTGCTTCTCTCTCCACCCTTGTTGCCATTTGATATAGATCCATGATCTAATGGGAAAGCAAGCAAACATCGTCAGCGTAGTAGAGATGTTTAAGGTAAGTTGTCAGAGTCCATCTTATTCCTCCGCTTCCTGTCAAATCCATCCGCAGTACATCACTTATCACCAATAAAAATAGGATGTGTGACAGTATGCAGCCTTGCCTGACCCCTCTTTGGACTTCAAATTCTTCGGAGAACCTACCTCCGTGTAAGACGTGGCATTTGGACCCATCATTAGTCGCTTTAATAATAGCAATGAGT
This sequence comes from Scaeva pyrastri, assembly GCA_905146935.1. Classification (NCBI taxonomy): domain Eukaryota; kingdom Metazoa; phylum Arthropoda; class Insecta; order Diptera; family Syrphidae; genus Scaeva; species Scaeva pyrastri. The sequence continues at coordinate 135,063,525 of LR989927.1, forward strand.
TTCTCCTGTAAACCCTTCCTCCGCAAGGCAAGCCAGATAAACTCCCTGCTGACGCTGTCGAAAGCCTTCTCGAAATCAATGAACAGCAGGTGGAGTTGTGATTGATATTCAACGCACTGTTCGATGATGATACTCAAGGTGTTTATGTGATCAATACAGGAGGACCCAGTGCGGAAGCCTGCTTGTTCAGCGTCGAGCGATTCTTCGAGGTGTTCTTTAATGCGATCTAAAACAATCTTTGCTATTATTTTGGCGACTGCAGGCAAAACGCAAATACCCCTCCAGTTTTCGCACTTTATCAAGTCTCCTTTTTTTGGGAGCTTGACAATCATTCCCTTTTTCCACTCTTCGGGAAAGCAATGGGAGACCCACGCTTTCTCTATGAGCGGTTGCAGCAGATCGCTTGATGTTGTTGGCGCTGCTTGCAGCAATTCTTCGGGACGGCAGTCAAGTCCTACCGCTTTGTTGGTCTTAAGTGCTTTGATGGCGGTACATACTTCTTCCTTACTGGTGGGTGCGATGCGCAATCGGGAATTGTTTGCATCGGACAACTCAGGAGATGTCAGTTGCATGTTACTGTCACAGCGGGTTGAACATGAGCATTGCAAGATAGACGGTTGAAAACTTTAGATAAAAAAGTTAACAAAATTTTGTATATTTTCACCAACCCTACGCTTTAATTTCATTTAACACAGATCAACAAAATAGTCAATATGATAGACTAGATAGTTGCAAGAAAAAATATTTAAAACAAAATTGGCTAAATATTTTTTAGAATTTTTTTAGTTGAAGGTACATTTGGAAAATTAAACGAACCAAAAACATTCAAAATATTATAAAAATCCTTTCTAATTAACATAAATTTAATTAATTTGTTATTTTTTCAAAATTTCTAAGCGAACTATAATTAAATCAAACCTCATTATTGTGCTGAGATAATTTTTTTTTAATAATATTGCTTTGTCACGACAATAAATTATGTCTGACAGAAAAAAAAAGAAACAATATAAAATAAATTCAAATTGTTGAACAAACTGAAATTAACAAAAGTTTCTCTTTTAATATTCATTCGAAAAGCTTGCCGTAGTCCACACATTAGCGACAAACAAAATCCAACATTGAAGTTAATTCAAATTCTTTCCGAATCATTTCCGTTTCCGTAACGTTCGCACTTTTCTGTGCCGGACATATTCTAAATGCGCGAAGATTCGTTTCTTTTTTTTTATGCAAATTAATTTTCGAATTAAAGATAATGCCTTCTCATTGTACTCGAACCGTCGAGCGTCGTCGTCGTTGTCGTATCGCCGTATCGTACCTCACCAACTAGCGCAATTCAAAGAACGACAATACTCCATATCCATCTCTTTGGTATCCCATTCCGTGCGTCCACGTCGTCGTCGTCGTTCTAGGCAAAGCTAGATGAAAATGCACCTTAATGTTGTGTTGGTGTTGGGAACAGTGAGATGACTTGTCCAGTTCCAGATCCACTCACTAGCTACGGGGTGTAGGTACTCGTTCCTGGAACTAAAAGCTAAAAAAGAAAAGGAATATACATAAATCACTACAGGAGGCAAAAACTTTTAACGACTTTCTCGAGAGCTAACGTTGCCGGGGACATGGGGAACACTTTATTTTTTTGTTCGTGTCGTTCTCTTTCTTTTTCTTATTATTTTTTTTCTGTTACTTTTCGAGTTTTTTTTTTATAATTTCTGCTTTCGTTTTTTCCTTCGTCATCACACGAACATCCTGAGAGGACGAAACAATTTCAAGATTTAAGTCGTCTCCTTCACCCCATCATTTCCATGGGTGCTTATTGTGTTGTGTTGAATAACACGGGTATGGGACGGAACACCTTTCAACGTTCGAAAAGGTACTAAGTCCGAAGCTGAGGTGTAAGAAGTGGACCGTTTTCTGTAGGTTTTTGTATGAAGGACATGAACTGCAACCACTTAAAGTTGGAACTTATTGGAATTAGGACACACGTATCCTTTAAAAGTGTTTTTTTTCTGGTGATCTTCTAAAATAGCCTTGTTTCGTCTGCATTAAAGGAAGTCTGAATATGGAACTTTTCACATCTCAAATACATGACCCTAAGAAAAAGTAAAAACCAAACAATACGTGAAACGCACTAAGCCGTCTCGTCTGCTGGAAATGGAAAAGAATGAAAAAAATAAACTTTTCTTATTTAGCAGTACGAGTACAACTTACCGCCATCTTGTTGATTTAAAAGTTAAGCAGCCCTCCATTACCTACAAGCAACCACCATGCCGTTCCACCGTCTTTATTCATTTCCTCTACCGATGCCGCCACAACCGCCATCACCAACGCACCACACCCGCACCCGCACCCGTCCACCGCACCGCCCGCCATCACGCAGGCATTGTAATTATTGCTAAAACTTTCCCGCTGATATACCCCTTAAATGTTTTATACTCTCTGTTGCCGACTTCGCGGTATATTAGTAAAATTGAGTATTTAAAAAAGTCCCAATATTACTTGTAGGTAATAGCAGAAGTTTTTAAATGCGCTTGCCAGTCGCCTACATTCGCAATGTTTAATGAAAAACCCGGAGATAGGCAGGCAGCTAACCGTAAAGTCGTTGGGAAATTTGAATATTAAAAAATTTGCAAATTTATTCCATTTATTTTTAAGGGGTGTGGGGGGTGGGTTTGTTCTATCAAACACAGGTACACGTAGACACTACGCCGCCAGGAGGAAGCGTGATTTGTGACAAAAATCTTGAACGCGTGTTGTGTAAAAATGAAAAAAAAAAATTAAACTTCTTGGGCGGATATGACGAAGGTATTATTTTGTCCAATCTTAAACTAAAAGCAAAAGGCTACGAAGCTTTAGCCAGCCACATGTCCTTTGGTAAGCTTTAAATCTCGGCATGTTGAAACGTTAAGCATTTCAGGATTTAAGGCGAATATTTTGAAGGTCCCATTTTTTTGGGGAGTGACTTTTTATTTGAATGCTGGCATAGCATTTTGATTTGACAAGTTTAATGAGGTTAGTAAAAAAAAGGGAATAGAAACACAGGATCATAGTTAATAATCGCTTATAATGTATATCTTCACTATTTGGGTTACTTAATAAATGTTATTATTTTGATTGTAATTGTTTTTAACTTTGGCATTTATTGGACCAAAATTTAATAATTAAATGTATAAAGAGAGACGTGTCATGAGTTCTGTTAGGCGCGTTTTTTTGTTCATTTTATCCTTAGGTTAGTAAAATTTTACATTGTAAACAACAACAAACGAAAACTGAGGAGAAACAAGTTAGCAATCGAGTTCAGTAATTTACTAAAGATAAATTTTCGGCTATTAGACACGAGGATGAGCAAAATTATGTTTTTTTACATAACATTGGCATATAGAAATGGGAACGTTTGTTTATAATCTTTGATTTTCATATCATATCATGAACTGTAATAGAAAATCTGATATAATACAAGAAAATAAGAAATAAATATAAAAAACTTGCCTTATCATTCGTTTCTTTGTCCATTTTATTATTTTTATTTCAAAGCGATATTTTGTTTATTTCTCTTACAGGTTTTGACGTTTGATTTGATTTGTTTTTCTTTTTTTCCCTGAAAAGTTTTGACGTTTGACTCCAAGGGAACCAACTTTTAAATATATAAAACGAAAGTCAGTTTAAAACTAAGGCTAGCGTTTTATTGTGATTCCGATTACTAAACTAACCTAAGTTTAGCAATAAAACGCACCTATTGACAGATTATAATCCAAAAACATTCACAAACCATTATCCAAAGAGTTCTAATCTTAGCTTACGGAGGTCCACATTATATGCTGCCATAAAACCTGGAATATTGTTTTCAGTCACTTCTGTGTAGTATTGGCTATGTTTACAGAAGTAGAGTGCTGTTGATAGATCAATAGGTCTCCACAGAAAAGGATACTGAATAAACTATTTACCACATCACCATCTTCTTTGTAGACTTTAGCAGAAGTTTTCACAAAAAGGAAGAGATGTGACAGCTTTTTGTAAGACTTCTCACAAAACCATCACTAAAGCCGGACTGTGGCAACATTGAGCCCTTGAAACAAATATGCATAGGTACATTTTATAATTGGTAATTAAATAAAAATCTACTCCTCAGTAAAAATGTTTTTTTTCGAGCCCTTTTTATTTTTAACCATTATTGACCCGTTAAGTGTCAATACGCCTCAAATGCAGAACATCCTTTATTAAACTAACGTACGTGGACGACGAATTTTTGGCCCGTTCTTAACTTTTGTAGACATCATACGGTGCTTTGAATTTTTTAAATTTTAATTAAATTAAACTAATTTTTCATTCATGCTAATGAGGTTTCGTTTTTCTCCTCAAGAAAGTTTTGAAGAAAAAGTTCCCTTGGAAATAAAATTCTCATTAAATTGGCGATAGCGTTGATTATAAATGAAAATAGTTTTGAATGTATATAAAAACTTAAAGAGTTAATGACAAAAACTGGTACCTTACCTTCACGATTTTTAGAATTGAAATAGTTTTTTTTTCAGGAATTAAAGAAAATATCAAAACGCTGATAAAAAAGAAGAGCGTCGCCTCCACCGTGACTTGTCTTCAATTAAAAAAAGATGCTTGCTGCAGAGTGTGATATGGATCAATCAGAGCAAAAAAAATTCTGAGATCGTGGAAGAATTTTTTATCCACACGTTAAGAAAAACATTCCACTCCAAAAAATACCATTAAGATAATTGTGGTTCCAGTTCTAGTTTAATGCAAAGACACTTGCTATTTAGTTAAGTTCATACACCAACATTGTATCGTGTACTTCTTCAACTTGTCGGGGTTATAGATTATTATGTATGTATAAAACAATGTAACCTGCAAGAGAAGGAATATTTTGTACAAAATAACAAGAAAAAAGTACGCATACGTCACAGTGCACAATTTTGTACCTTCGTTTTTGACGAAATACAAGAGTAGAGTTATGCTTATGACAATAGTACATGAAGTGGTTATAACTCGACCTTCAAGTCCTTTATAAAAAATGTGTCCAAATATGAGATTAAAAAATACAATTTAACAAAAAAAATTCTATCTAATATCTTATATATCGTCGGTTGACAATTAAAATTCATTAAAACGATTTAGAATGTATTGGAAATCATAACGTTAATGATTTTTTTCCTGCCGTGAAAACGTAAAATTTTACAGTTGATTACATTTAAATTATATCTTTTAGACACAATGAGTTTTTTTCAGCGTTAGTTTACAAAACAATTTAAGCAATTGTCGCTATAAATTCATTCTAGCTCGAATTTACAGTACGTGAGTTTTAATTGTCTGTAGAGGATATATAAAAGAAAGACGTGTTAGTTACACTATTTATAACTCAAGAACGGCTGAAATTTGGCACAGAGACAGTTTATAGTCTGGAATAGTCTATAGTTTATAGGCCAGAATGACTGAACGGATCTGGATGAAATATTTTTTTTTTATTTACAAACAATATTAAACCTAACAGATATATTATAGGTATACAATATAAAGCACTTCAAGAAAAAATTGAAAAGTGAATAAATATGTAAGTTTGTTGTCATCTTATTCACAAACTTAGCCACCATCATAACTACTTTTGCCAGATCTCTTCTACCGTTTATACACTTTGCTAAAACACTGTACATATTCACATTTAGTATTAAGGATCTTACTTTTCAGTTATCAAATATTTTATTATTTTGTATTATTTTCAATCATATTTCAATTGTTAAATAAGTTGGGTGAACGATTCCAAAGCCGACATAATTGTTGATTTATGTATGTTAATTAATATTATTCTTATTGTTATGTTTTTGTTAATAATGTTTTAATTTGTTAATTTAATTATAAAATAGTTCTTTACTGCATCAACTTGTGTCTTAATCAAATTATTGGAATACCTAATTCTTATTCAACCATCAAAGTTTCAAGCTAAACATTTGAAACTTACAAATATAATACTTCAATTCTGTTAATTCATTACGATTTATTTTAAGAAAATCAATATTTGAGGACACTTCATTAAAATGAGCAATAGACCTTGATAACGTTTCATTGTTACCATAATTAGTTTTAAGAGTGTGCTGAAATAAAATAAATCTAGCTCTCATTGATCTAGCACTAACATATATAGGAATCAAAGGAAAAAGCATTACACCATGAATCTTATGCCTTGATTTAAGGGATTTTATTCCAAGTAGGTAATTGGCATCTAGCCTCATACCCAGGATAGTAAATCGTCATGAATCTTTTCAATGCGATCAGAACGAACACTATATATTGGGCTCTATATAACTTCTGCAAATTCCAAAAGTGATCTGACAAAGATAGTAACGCAAAAGGATCTTTGAAATCTTTTCCATTTCGTTTTATGAAACCTACCAACGAATTGGCCTTAGAGACCAAATAATCGAAATGGCTTTTAAAAGAAAGTAAGGCGAGTCTAGTACCACACCTAAATCTTTCAAAAATGTAACCCTATTTATATGTACAGAATTAATTACATACATATATTACATAGTTAAATTTAAAACTAAGGGATTTTTTGGAAAAAGAAATAGCATTGCCCTTCTCAATAATCAATTTAAGACCATGGATGTGACACCAATTAGATAGGGAATCGAGGTCATATTGAATAAGTTGACAGTCATTCAAACTCGAAAATTTTAAAAATAACTTATGATCGCTAGCATATAACAAACATTGCAATATTTAATAAAAGAGGTGATATCATTGATGAAAATTATGAATAAAATTGGACCCAGATGACAACCTTGAGGGACACCAGATGTACATCGAATTTTTTTAGAGCATGTATTACTAATCCTAACTTGTTGTGCTCTACAAGATAGATATGATGAAATGCAACTCAGAATTTCTGAGAATGAAAACCGAATACCTACAGTTTTTTGTTTGATGGTCACAGAATCAAAGGTCTGTGTAAACTACGTCCACTAGAAGTTTTTTTTCCATAGTGTTGATGACGTAAGAGGTGAAATGCGTCAGGTTTGTGACGATAGATCGACCGGAAATAAAACCATGTTGTGCTTCCGATAAGTATTGACCAATTAGAAAATCCAGCCTATTTTTCACCAAACTTCAAGGAATTAAGGAACAAGGTTTTCATTCATCTATCAAGTTACCTTCTTGAAGTGACTTGTTAAATATACTAAATAAAGGAGTAAAAATCGATTCAAAGCAATATTTAAGCACTACGGAAGGAATACCATCTGAACCAGGACTATATTTAGATTTAAGAGACTTCAACGCAGAATTTACTTGAGCTCTATTTTAAATTTGTCACAGAGATGGATTATAGTCTGGATTATAGAAAATAGGCTAATTTCTATCCCGGTAAAAAGAATTGCATTAGGATTAAGCATTGATCACTTGCGGGTTGTTCTGCAGCTCAAGTCTAAGCTCGGTAGACTAAATAGAGAGACTTGTTAAATGAGGCCAGGACAAGATCCCAGTTGTCAAGCCGTTGATGATAATGATTATGAATTTTTTCTTTATTCTACGAATCTTTTTGGTACATTTTACTATATTTAAAAAAAATGCAAACACTTTCTCAAATTGTGTCAAGAAATTCTTTAAAATATAAAACCACTTCCGTGAATGCATTTACATTTTTGAATTTTCCGAAGCCCTTTACCAATCACCGGAAAACAAAACGAAAAATTTACATATTTTCTATTAAAACTTTTTTTGTCGAATAAACGATTACGAAATTTTAGCTTTTTAATATACATAATATTCTACAAAATTACTCATTGTCATCAAAGCGTGGAATTTTCAAAAATTAATGAAATACAATAACTTTTTTTGGTTAAGTTTGATATATTTGTGTTTTTTAATTTAAATTTCAGTTGAAAGAAGGAAATAAACTTAAGCTTTTTCGAACCATAGAGTTCCTTATTTCATAAAAACAATAAGGACATACATATATCAAAGTAAGCTTATCGCTTTACCTGCGATAACGGTCCCAAGAAAAGCGTTGGAACGCCCCAGGTTGGTTAGACTTTTTGTTTGTACAAATAAATTTGTTCAAAGTAAGTATTATTATTAGTAAAATATTATCATCTTACCTCCCAGTACAATTTGGTAATCTACGTTAAGGCGTAGAAGACAACCCCTTGCTAAAGGGCGAGGTCTATCTGCACCTCTTACATAAATGACTATGGGTGTTAATTGTCATTTGATACCATATGATTCTGCTCTGGAACTACGACAACCACCACGAGTCCAACCTCAAAGATGGCTGCCATTAATCGTCTTGCGACTCAACATGACAGAGCTTTCCATCTCCTGTAGTAGCGATTGGTGTAGGAATAGGTCCTTTCTTCGCCTCAAATCTGTGTGTTAGCTATAAAAGCTACAGATAGAGACACTACTTGGCATTTGAATACCTTAATACTTCAGGGTTACCCACCTGCCAATATACATACCTTCCGAGCATTCCTCTTTCTCATTATTTGCTACTAATGTTTGCTACATAATCTTTTGCCTAAGCTAGACCGTTTGCTTTTTACAATTCATTGTCTGCTTTCTCTACGATCCAACTGAGGAATTGGTCTTATTATATTGATCAACTTAGTCTTCCATGAACTACTCAACTCATGGCAAGTTTTCAGTATCAACCGCGAGGTGGTCAATGCTAGGCACTTCCCTAAACTTTTGTTACTGCCGTGCGTGATGTTATTCTGCCTACCTAGTCCCCGGAGGAGCTAGGCAGACTTTAAACCAAAAGGATAGAGTTTGATACCAACGATAAGGACAGCTGGATTTATTAATGATTCAATTAGTAATTATTCAAAAGATTATTTAAAATATAACATAACTTAAAGTTCTAATACAAATTTGAACTGAATTTAAGTTCTTCTATTTTGTTTTTCCTGAAAATAAGAAATCAAATAATTAAAAAAAAACTTTATGGAATTGAAATATATTTTTTAGTTTTTATCCAACACACTTGCTATGTTTAATTCGTAGAACTTTAAGAAGTAGATCACAAGTGATATAAGTGGTATTTTTTCAAAGTCCCAAAAAAGTAGATTCCAATAAAGCTAACCATAGTCCCAATTTTTGGGCTCGTCTTTTTTATAATTTGTTTTCCTTAAGATTTAAATCTTCTCGTCTAATTTAAATTTCAACAATTCTAGGCTCACAATAGCACCATTCCACACGCCCGAATACTTCAAATAAAACATGGCACACTAAAACTTCCACAAAACATGCTTCCATTTTTATCAGGATTTCACTACACCTCTCCTCTTTTTTATTTTGTTGTTCGCATATAAAAAATGACCCATAAGAGGATTTGAAAAACGAATCAAATTTGTTTTTTTCATTTTTTTTTTTTTCATTTTTGTCTGTGTTTTGTATTTTGTCAAATTCGTATATCTAAATTTATTTTCTTTTATCGTGTTCATTCGAATAAAACCTTAAAGCATTATGGTGTTTGATGCTATTATTTCCATCAGACACAGCTCCAACTTTTCTCATCGTTCTTCCACTTCCACTTCTACTTCCACATCAACAAAAAGGATCCTTCCTTAAACTTGGGTAAGATGGTTCTTTATACACAAAAAAAAAAAGATAGAAAAATAAGTAATCTGTCTCCAATTATAAATGATTGACCAAAACGAGTGTAATCTGTATTATGTTTAATATATAAATGTGTCCTTCACTCGTGAATAGACCAACAGAGGTAAAAACATTTATTTCGGGTTCATATAGAAACGTTTATATTTTGGGGGTAAATTATTTATGTATCCTATACACTGTATAGTGCTGTACTTAACCATGTTCACAATCCGAGGGTTAGAGATGTAATCTCGAACGGAGAAATCAATTGAAATTTAAAGAGTTTGAATGAGACAACAAACGGATAAGTTTTCAAAATTAAATGATTCCAAATTTGATTTTATGAAACCGGGCTTAAATTTCGACCACCGATTTTCCCCTGCTGTGTATGTGTTTTTTATTTTACCAAGACCAACCCTTTCACATCACTAAAGAGTCCTTTCTTCAAAGTCCGACATTGGGTATCTAGGATATTTTATCTATTCCGATGAATGATTTACTTTCTTTAACAACAGTAACAAACCCTCATAAAAGCTAATTTGGAAATGAAATAGAAATAAAAAATTAATAAAAAACACATTTTCATCTACTTTTTTATTATCATTTTTATGTCAAAGAAATCAACTGAATGCACGGATGGATACCTTGCCAAATGTGCTGAAGTGATTTTGGGAAAAAGGACAATGGTGACACTCATTCATATTTAATATACAGGCCAATCCACATGAAAAGAAAAGACGTAGGTAAATTGAGAAGAGAAGTGGTTTCTGTCCTCTTAGTATGGTAAAAAAGTCGAAGGTTCCTTGATTTGCACTTGAAATGGATGTAGTACAGGATAAAATTGGAAATTTAATAAAAAATCTATTACTATTCTGAGAACTCATATCTTTATGGGGCTACAAAGTGTGTTGTATGGTATTTAACATGACGTAGTTATAATACGGATTAACATAGTATACATACTTATAGAAAATTCTTAGGAACAATATTTAAAAATTTAAGTGCGTATACGCCCCAGTGCATATTTATTGTATCGCTGTTTGGAGGAGAGGAAAATGTTAAATAAAGGAACACGAAATGTGAATTTATTTCCTTAGATTTTATTTGACATTATCATTTTAATAATTACTGAAAATACGTTATATCTCAGTCTTTATTGGAACCATAGTTAAATTAGCTAAACAGTGATAAAGTGTTTTTACTTTGAAGGAACCAACTGGATGTTGTTAAAAAATTCATAGGTCCCTTCCATCGCACACAGGAATGGTTGAAAGTTGTAAGTCACTAGGCCCTGCATCTCTACCAGCTGTACTTACTTACTTACTTAGGTCCTCAGACCTACGAATTCCATTGGTGTTCCCTAGCGGGACATAGGGCCTCAACTACTCCTACCCGCCATCGTGTGCGGGTTCCTTCCTTCCTTCTTGTGTGAGTGGGTTCCACTGCATTGCCTAGCCAGCAATACAGTCAGTTCCTTTTCGAAGCGTGTGGTCCAATGCACTGCCACTTGCGCCTTCGTATAATGGTGTCTATGGGTTCCTGACATGTTCGTCTGTGTAGGTCCTCGTTGGAGATACGATTCGGCCAGAAAACCGGTAAGATGTTTCGAAGACAACTGTTAACGAAGGTTTGCAATTTCTTGGTTATTGTGGTTGTTATTTTCCAGGTGCTGCAACCATATAACAGAACTGATTTGACGTTAGAGTTAAACATTCGTAGCTTTGTGTTCAAGCTGAGAGATTTGTTCCTCCAAACATTGGACAACATCCCGAACGCAGCCTTTGCTTTTCCGATGCGGCTGGCGATGTATAATTCGGTTCCTCCTTCAGGAGAGACGATACTTCCAAGGTATTGGAAGCTATCTACTTTCTCTACTGCTTGTTGACCAATGTTCATCGGAGCGGATGATTGCGAACTCCCGAGGCTGAACATCTTTGTGTTTCCCGTATTGATTTTCAGCCCTACGATTGCTACTTCTATCTCCATCCTTGTTGCCATTTGATGGAGATCCATAATCTTATGGGAAAGCAAGCAAACATCGTCAGCGTAGTCAAGATGTTTAAGGTAAGTTGTCAGAGTCCATCTTATTCTTCCGCTTCCTGTCAAAGCCATCCGCAGTACATCACTTATCACCAATAAAAACAGGATTGGTGACAGTATGCAGCCCTGTCTGACCAGGCTTTGGACTTCAAATTCTTCAGACAACCTACCTCCATGTAAGACGTGACATTTGGACCTATTATAGGTCGTTTTAATAATAGCAATGAGTTTCTCCGGTAAACCCCTCCTCCGTAAAGCAAGCCAGATAAACTCCCTGATGACGCTGTCGAAATCCTTCTCGAAATCAATGAACAGCAAGTATAGTGGTCATCGATATTCGACGCATTGTTCGTGGAAAGCCCCATGTCAGCATCTCTTCTATTTCTGAAATCTAAGAGACTGCGTCTGAACCGATGGCGACGGCTAATTGCGAAGTTATCTGTCGACACCCAGCTTATTTTGTGGCATGTTTTATGTTCAAAAATGGTGCTCCCAATCACAAGACGGTTAGCGTTGCAGAAGTCCACAAACCTCTCACCATAGTCATTGCAACTGCCAACTCCATGCTTTCCCATGACGTGCCTGAGCCCTTCGTTATCACTGACAACCTTGGCATTCAAATCTCCCATTACCATTATGATGTCTCCGCGCTGTGTGTTGTTGAATACGGCACTTAGCCGAGTGTAGTGCCAGTTTATTTATTATTAAGATATGCAGGGCAGGAAGGTGATCAGCTTATTGTCGACCTTTTCGTGGGACAATCATTTTTTGATTTTTGAATTTCCATTCATCTTTCAACGACTGTTGTTAATATGGAATTACTGTTCAGCAGAACATCTAATATTTTTTAAACAAGTCAAATTAGTAAAGTAAACATTTGAGATATTTTTTTAAACACTATTTTTTCTTATTAACTTATTTGCACGTGTAAAGACCAAACTCAATTATTCTGCCACAGAATATTTCTGAATGATTACTTGTATCCCTCTTAAATGAATCATTTCTACTGATGATCTGTAGAAAAAATGTATCTTTTTTATCCACAATTCTGTCTAGACTTTAACGGCGATATTTCAGCTGTTTTTATTGCCTTTAATTTGTACACCATCACATTTTACACTGCCAATTGCTGTATCTGCTCCCGTGTGAAATGAACCGCACTCTTCTTACGGTTTTCACTTGAGAAGGACTACAGTTCATGATCTGAATGAACAACGGACCTGAGTCTTTAAAAGAACACTCCCTTGCGCACATCACATTTCGAAGTCTTCAATTTCGTTAAATTAACTTTATGAAAAGTCTACACAATCCAAATATGAACCCCGAATTGGGAACGACAACATTGACATCTCAACACCAAATATAATACCAGAAAAAAAAAAAAAAAAAACATGTGCAGTGACGGTAAAAAAAAACTGATTTTCTCTTTTTAATTTAATTTGAAAATTTCAACATGTCTCTGCTTCTGAAACACTTTAAAATGTTTCTTCATGAAAAGCACATATACATACATATGTATGTGTAGATAAAATAGGAATGCTTTTTTCTTATTTATAAAATTACAAACAGGTGATACAACTGTCATTAAATTGCGCCTCCTCCCAGGAAGACTATACCCAGCAATAAAAGCCCTATTTTCTTTTTTATGCCTGCATTAACAAACACAACAACAACATCAGCAACATAAGAGGCAAAAAAGGCTTTCCAACGACCAAAAGTAAAATCTGTTTTTACACTGACATTGGAGGACTCTAGATCGTAGGTAGGCCAATTTTCAAGGCACATACAAACGAAAAAAAAAAACAAGTAAATAACACAAATCCTAAGTTGCCATATTCTCTGCTTTAAAGCTCAGCAAATTCAGCATTATACATTTTTAAAACCTGCAATCTTATGCAAATTTCAAATAAAATTTTTATTCATACCAAGCCAGAGATATACATAATTCAAATATATATGTACTGTACGTATATATAAAATTTATCCACACACATAATATCTACCACCTACCAACCAGTATGCATATAGACACGAGGACCTCCCATCAGGACACCCGATCCCGATCCCGAACCCGATGCCATTCCCAATTCCAATTCCGACCTAATGCTATACAACATCAACATTATACAATATTATGCCACACACCGACTTCGACTTGTATTTATTTATTCAGCAAACATTTTTGCAGTTATCGCATAAATTTTGTGATAACTTGTGGTTCTGCCATGGTGCATGAGAACTGGGAAGCATCTCGAATATATTCCTCATAATATTCCAAAAATCCGTCGTCGTGTCGTCTTAACATTGTGTATTTAGAAGATACAATACGAGTACATTACTAGATACAGTCCAGTTCATCTGCACAGGGTCGATTATGTGCATTTATGGGGTGCAATTTTATTTTAATTAAATATTCTTAATTTTAAATGAATTGATGGTACTCTCATTCCGAAGCCGAAGGAATAAGACGTAGCTTCTCTCCGATCACATGGCTCCCAATAGATTGCAGCGTAGTGAAATGTTGGTAACCCTAAAAAAATAATTTGACAGTTGACATTTCAGTTGTCAATTAATTGGACTCGAAAATAACCTACAAATAGATTATCAAATCACTAGAAATCGTTTAGTTTAGGTCAAAATTAAGTGCAGAGATCAAACTAAATTTTATAACAAATCTACATAAATTTGCCTAGAATAAAGTCCAATTTCTATCAAAGTTGGAAAAGTCTAGAGTTTTGTACTTCAAACAGTCAACAAAATTCTTGCGAAAAAAAAACAACCCAAAAATGTTTCTTTAAATTAAATTGGAATAGAAAGATCAAATCAAATGTCATTTTGTCAAGTCTTGAAAGTTATTTTTTTCTTTTTGAAAAGACTTGTCCAAATAATATAGGACACAATTGTTTTCAATTAAAAAGCGTCTGAATGAAATTTTATGATTTCTTTTCAAAAGATCGACGAATAAGATAACATTTTTTTGGCAGTCTGGTAACTCTATTCTTAATGTGTCACAACTGTCAACATTTATGTGATTATAAACTATTTTTTGCTATGAAAAGTATTCAGCTGTCAGTTGTACATTAACTATTACTGTACGCAGACCGAAATAATCGATTTTAATTGACATTTATCGAAAATCACAGCTGATTTCACTGATGCCACCAAAGAATATTGATCTTACTTCGTTAACAGTGTGAAGTTGTTAAGTAAAATAAAATTTGTCAATTTTGAACTGTTTTTGTTAAACCTAAATTGGATGGTGCGCATCCCAAATGTCAAATTTTCTGACAGCTGTGATTTGTGGCTTATATTCGCATACACCTACGACTTTGGAAAACTCTACTAGGTATATGTCCAAGTCCACAAATGAACCTCATCGCTGAAGATGATTTATCCGTGAAAATTAAGATCTATTTCAATTGCTCCAAAAGGGCATTCAATGAACAGTTGACCTCTTTTTCATGGTTGGTTGCCTTAAACTTCAGGGTTGGTCAGCTTTATTTTTTGGAGTGAAGTTGTAGGCCCAAATCAAAATTGGATACAAATAAATTTGTCAAGTTTTGGTCTGTAACGCAAACAACAGCACTGGTATTTTCATATGGTTTACTGAACCAATGGACCCAAACTCATCCACCTCACTACGAACAGTTCTTTTAGTTTTAGTGATTCATTGTGGAACGTTGGTGTTGACTGAACAAAACAAACAGAATTTAATAACTTGCACCAGTTTTTTTTTACCATTTTATATGTCCATAGCAATATGCCAAAACAGGTTTAATAAATGAAAACTTATTTGACAGATAAGGCTTCAACAAAAGGGCTGCTTTTAAAGATCAAATTTCATAGGCCTTTTTTTGGTGGACCATTTATAAGACTTAGACGTTAGATATGCGATAAAGAACAAACCTTCCAATGGCCCTGAACTCTACTGCCGATAGGTCAAATCATTGCTAGCTCGTTCAGTAAATCCAAGGGGCTAGGAAGATCATTTATTGAACGTCTGCTTGATTAAGGAATTACTATATTCTACTCAATTAAGAGGTTAATTTTTCCATTTTCCAAGTCACGCAAACGAAATACAATTTTGTTTAATGCTCAACTCCACAAAATGCTCGTTTCTTGAAATTTGTTTGCTGTTCCTGACCTAAGATTGTCTGGAAAACCATTTTTCTAGATTTTTCTTAAACTACCCTTAAAATTGTCGAATTTGAAAAAAAACACACAAAATTATCATGAAAATCCAAGAAGAATGCTGTAATTTTCCGAAAATTATAACAATGAATGGCTGATTGCTTTCCCCCAACACAAGTTTATAGTTAATAGTTGAACTGCCAACGCATAGACCTCACATCTTTTTGATCTTTTTTTCTTTAATTTTTAATTGATTTGTTTTCTGGGAAAATAGAAATTTTCATAGATTCAAAATTCGAAACTGGCCCCGGGTCCACGAAGGTTAGTCACTCACTTACCCGCCCATGACCCACACCCACTCCAATTTTATCTGACTTAAGACCAGTGACGCAGAGTGTATTTACAGTTACGCCCAAAATGCAAGACAGCAACAAAAATAATTTTGGAACTTTGCCAAAAAAATGTGTATTTGTTTTCATCGATATCAAATACGACAAATTTTGTGACTCTCCGTAACATTGAACGATGTGGATATGATTTACGAGCGAACCAATTTGGGTTGCCTGTGGCCTACGGCGGCGGTGACGGTGGGTGGTGGGCGGTAGGTGGCTGTGGTGCTGGTGGTTTATTGGGGATTGGGGTAACCGAAGCGACACGGGCGGTACATCTCCTTTTAACTCGTCGTCGTCGTCGTGCGTCGTCGTCGTCGTGGTATCGTAAGCAAATAGCGAATTTGAATTCATCAGAATCAGAATCAGAATCAGAGAATACAAAATATGGCTGTGACGTAATATGTGCGGTATTTGCATATCAGCGTCTATACTCGTATACAAGTTCGAAATAGGATTGGATGCGATCGAAATTATTATGGAATGTGATTAATTCTATTGACTGCTTGCCAAAGTAAATAAGTCTAAGGGGCATGTAAATGTCATTTAATTTGTACCGCCAATGCAAAGAGTGTGTGAACTGATCGCTTGGGTGAAGAAATATTAATGTTGAATGTCACACCGATTGAACTTCGGGCAGCTCAGCGCCGCGCCACCGCTCCGCCTCCGCCCTACCGCCCAGCCATTGACATATACGCTCATATCTATACATCTATTTGATGTTTTATTTTTTTTTTTTTAATTTATTTTAGTTTTCAGTTTTAATTTACGGTGCTATTAATATAAAATTGAATTTAGCTATTTAAAAATATGTTATCACTTCTATTTTAAAAAGTACAATCATAACTTAGTTTTTAATAGAGGCAGGGGAGAATTGTTGAAATCTTTATTAGTTTTTTTAGCGTGTCCACTTTTGAAGATTTATTTGGCCTTCGGCAAAAAATTAAATACTTTACCTGAAAACAAAAACAAAGCAGGGTGTTTCAGATTTTTTTTTACAAAAAAAAAAAAATAAAAAAACTAAGAAAATACGATAATAAATTAGAGATTTGGTAAAATAATACATTTTGTGGCAAATTAAGTATATATGTATGTACATTATACAAACGCAATTTATGGCAATGACTTTTGATCCTTGCATTATCTAAATGCGTGAAAAAGCTCGGCCTTATGTTGCCAAGTCCATTTAAACTGAAACATTAAACATACTTATATTTTGCACCATCAGGTTATTGCTTATACAAGTCGATGGAATATCATCCATCTCATCAACGTTTCTACTCATATGAAGTTATCAAAAAATAAGAATAACTGGTGGATCACGAGACAAGAAAATTATCGGTTTCGTCTCTCTAATGCCTTAAAAGAATCCGAGATAAAACGAAACGAGACTGTATATTTTTGACCGAAATTTGACGAGACTTTTTATAGTTAACTTTTATATAATGGGTGATTTTTTAAGAGGTTTAGAACTTAAAAAAAAAAACACAAAAAATTCGAAAAAATGAATGAAATATTTATTTGAATCGATAGTTTGAACCTTGCAATTTAATGTTTAAAGATAATTTCATGCAAATGTTGACCGCGGCTGCGTCTCAGGTAGCCCATCCTCTGAGTCCAATTTTGGCATACTCTTTCATACATATCGGCCGGTATCTCACGAATGAATGCATGGATGTTGGCTTCCAGTGCGTCAATCGAAGCGGGCTTGTCCCTATAGACATTAGCCTTTACATACCCCCACAAAAAATAGTCTAATGGTGTCAAATCGCACGATCTAGGCGGCCAATTGACCGGCCCGAAACGTGAAATTAACTGTTCACCAAACTCGCGTGTTTCGCGTGCTGTGTGGCATGTGGCACCGTCTTGTTGAAACCACATATCATGCAAGTCAAGAACTTCCATTTCGGGCAAAAAAAAGTTTGTTCTCATCGCTCGGTAGAGTTCACCATTGACAGTAACGCTGCGATTCGCATCATCTTTGAAGAAATATGGCCCAATAATGCCGCCGGCCCATAAACCGTACCAAACAGTGTCTTTTTCGGGATGCATTGGTAGCTGTTGCAATGCTTCTGGCTGATCTTCACTCCAAATGCGGCAATTTTGCTTATTTACGTACCCATTCAACCAAAATTGAGCCTCATCGTTGAACACAATTTTTCGATAAAAAAGCGGATCCTCGGCCAGCTTTCCAAGAGCCCATTCACCAAAAATTCGCCGTTGTGGTAGGTCGGCTGGCTTTAGTTCTTGCACCAGCTGTATCTTAAAAGGCTTTACGCCCAAATCCTTCCGCAAAATTTTCCACGTAGTGCTGTAACAAAGGCCTAACTGCTGGGAACGGCGCGGCGCCGAATCGACATTTCGCGGTCTTCTGTCACACTAGCTGATACGGCCGCAATATTTTCTTCACTACGCACAGTACGTAAACGTGTTGATGGTTTAATGTCCAACAAAGTAAATTTGGTGCGAAATTTGGTCACAATCTTCCGAATAGACTGCTCAGAAGGTCGAGAATGCCGACCATAAAATGGAAGTAGCGCGCGATGAAAATTTCGAACCGAGCACGAATTTTGATAGTAAAATTCAATAATTTGCAAGCGTTGTTCATTTGTAAGACGATCCATGGTTAAATTGCAAACCAAACTGAAGCTGTTTGACAGTGACACAAGGTACTAAACACACGTCAGCTGTCAAAACCAGTGTTGCCAAAACCAAACCAGCTAAAAAATCACCCGTTAGTTATACAAAAACACTTTTTAGATTTTGTTGATCAAAGTACTTACATACATAAAACATTTTTATTTCTTATTACAAAATTTCTTATGATGGGTGAAAAAAAATAAGTTTTTACATTTTACAAACAAAATCCAAGTCCAAGGTTCTTGACAGAAAATCGTCTTTAAAAGAAAAAAAATTCTCTGAAAATATCTAAATATCGAAAAAGGGGGACTTTCTTCTTCAGAAAGGTGAACTTGAAGTTTGAGTTGAAGCTCGGAATAAGACAAGACTTTAAATTTGCCTATACTCAAGGGAGAAAAGACCGACACCGATGTCAAGGCTAGAAAGCCATTTTTGATTTTTGTTTTAAATTGGTAAATCAACATCCACACACAATTGACTGCGTTCAGTAGCAACTTAATTGAATTGAAATTACATATACTTTTATCATCTCATTGCAATCAGATTGAAAAATTGTAATGTAGTTGAAATTCAATATTTTAACATTATTCAAATTTCAAACACAGTTTTTAACTTAAAATTTCAAATTAATAAATATAAATTACATTTCAAAGTTGGTTTGAAGAGTGAAAACCAAAGCGTGTCCATTACACTTTTTATGTATGTGAAACCACAATTCAATCTGTAAATTAATTCACAGATACACACACACATTATCTATTACTAGGATAAATTATGGAATTTAAATATTTGTACCCCCCATTCGACTCCACCAACAACAACAACTCGCAACTCGTTATCGCAACATTCCTAAACTGACGGAATTCAGTTATTAGCCGGACTTATTTGTCCGCGGTCTAATTAACCCACCCAATAAGCCCAAGGATAATAATAATAATCAAAGGTTGGCAAAATAATGTTTATCTGAAACCTCTAAATAACCATAAATAGTATTCTTTGTTGTTTCAAAATTTTTCAAGGTATAATATAAACACATTTCATAGGCTCATTTGGAAAACACACAGGCATTTATTAAATAAATACAAATACCAATTAAAATTGCTCAATGCAACCAATTAATAAAAACGGGTATAATTTTATATAGATAAATCAATAAAGTTTATCAATTAATGGTTGATTTATGCAAATAATATTTTTGTATGGTGAATTGGTGAGGTCGGGGAAGGGCTGGAATTTGCACTGTCATGTGGGGAAACAAAAAAAAAAAAAAAAAATAGAGCACAGCGGATCAGGAAGTTATTTTCATATAAGAATTTCGGCGATGTATGTGTTTGACTGTATCGGATTGAATTACATACTTTGCAATGATGTTTTTATAAAACGGTATCGAATGTCAAAGTACCAAAGAGTGTACACAAATTCAAAATATGTAATGGAAAGTAGAACTTAAATGAAATGAATAATGAAAATATTTCTTACTACATGACTACATGCTTAAAATTTTTGTGAATTTAGATTTAAAAATACAACTAAGAAGAAAATGGTATTCAATTAGAATTGCATGGAAAAGAAATGCGTTATTTTTGACCTACAATAGTCTGTGTACTCTGTTTAATCCTTACAGCAGCGACGGATACAGAGGGTCCTGGGGTCCAGACCCCCCCCCCAAATGAAAATTTTAAATGAACATTTTTGGTTGTCATATTCCAAATAACACTCATGATTTTAATTCCAATCGTCTTTATTGTTCTTTCATATCATTTTTGGTAGTTTTTAATATTTATCTATTAACGTGCGTCGTCGTATGCCTATCGCTATGGAAACGGTTATAGGTTGCGGTGTGTGGCTCATCAGAAAATCGGGTCAGAAAAAAAATACTCTCCAAGTTTTACAATTGACATCTGACCTCGATGAAATATGACTGCAGTAAGATGAATATTTGTGTGAACTATATTTTACCAAAAGAATTAAAACAAAGTTGACCAAATTTAATTGGAAAATAGGATTTTCAAGCTTTAAAAATAATGACGCAAAATTTTAAACGATTTAGCAAATTGTTAAACCCATTTTTAGCAATTTGCTAAGCTAAAAAGATGGATTTGCTAATTTTAAACGATTTTAACATTTTACTATCGCTTAACATATTTTTAATGTTAAAATCCAGAAAACCCAACTTTAACTTTTAGCAATTTGCTAAATCCATATGATATCTGATTATCCTAAAAAAAACTGTCTTTCCAATTTTACTTCAAAGTGTTGATTTGTGTATTTTTCATAATTCGTTATGTTTTTAATCAATAAAATGTTATCGGAAGACAAAGACTTCGAAATATTTGAATTCTTTGTGCAGAAAAATGTTTTTTTTTTAGAATAAACCTGTGTTCATGTTAATTTTAATCTTATTGGATTGCATGGGATTATAGTTGGGACATTTCCAACTAATGGGTCCGTTTAAGTACCTACATATGTTTGCTTTGCTTATTCTCACAAACCGTCACTATTTGGACATGTTCGGATGCCCGTTTTTTTATAAAAAGGAGTTAGCAATTTACTAGTTAGCAAAACGAAAAAAGGGTTTAAAATTTTGAAGTCGTTAGCAAATTGCTAGTTAGTAAATGATAGTCCTTAACAATGATATATCCAGCGATGAAATCTTGGACATTCTTGCTAGAAGCAAGAGAAAATTAAATATCACTTTGTAACCGTAAGTTCCTATTTTGTTTCTTCGTTGTTCAAAACTATTTAAAAACTGTTTTCAACAACAATATAAACGAAAATTTTCAAATTGTTAGTTTTGGACCCTACCCGAAATTTTTTTCTGGATCCGCCCCTGCCTTACAGCAATGCTTTTGATATACTTCAAAAGTTATTCTTTTAATAAAATGCATTTAATTAAATGTATCAACAAAGGAAACAAAAAAAACTTGACATTAATTGAAGTTTATCTTCAAAGGATGAAGGATGTTCAATTTCAACGTTTAGTCTGTACAGTGAAACAGTTAGAACAGTTTAGAACAGTTTTTTTTGCCGTTCAATGAGATTTGTGCTGTTCCAAATTGTTCTAGTTTGCTGTTCATTCAGATAATGTAGAAAATTTTGGAACAGAAATTTATACACTTGCTATTTAGGTAGAACAGAATTGTGAGAAGTGTCAAAATCGTCTGTCATCATATAACTCAAATTTTGTGCATTGTATTTGATTTTTATTTGTATTGTTTTGCTTTTAATTTCTTTTGTCTGTGAGTATAAAATAAATAAAGTGAACGTCAACGTTGTTTTCTCGATTACACTCTATACTAAAATTGATTTATTTATCACAAATTGGTTAAACATTTTTAAAAAACGTAAGTCAATACTAAATAATTTGTTATTTACACATTGTTGTTCTAAGTTGTCTGACGTTTATTGTTCTTTTCTACTCTGTTCTATCATACTCAAACATTGATTGAACAGACTTATTCAAACTGAACTAAATTAAGTATCTTTGAAACTTTAATTTTCCATATTTAAAATTTTGTTTTGTTAAGAAACTGGCAATTTGATATCTGGGAATGTTTGATCAATTACCTTAACTCCATTTATATTTCCTCGTTCTCAACATATTGTAATCCATATTTGTTTTACTATTTTGTAGTCAAATTTTCAACTGTCAGTTATCAAAACCACCATTTTGCGTAACAAAAAATCATTCTGAAGTTAATATTATTATTATCCAAATGAGAATCTCTGGAAGGACGTAAAATAAAATTTTGAACTAAAAAAACATCCTCTTCGATGTTCTTTTTCCAAAAATTGAAGCTGCTTGGAAGGCTATAAACCCTGGAGCGCTTCAGGTTACTTATTGAATTCGTGAACTGAAAATTTAGCGAAATTCTTTAGAAAAGGGGATTATCATACAAATATTAAAATAAATTTGAGGCAAAGATATCCTTAAATCAAAAAATGGTAGGATCAAAATTTTCATTTTGTTTCTAATTAGTTGTCCACCACAAAGGCTCCTCGAAGTGATAAAATTGTTATAAAAAAAAAACTATAACGTTTTTAAAATTTTTTATGGTATGTATTTACGTAAAAAAAGAAAAACTAAAATATTGTTAACAAAACATAATTATTTACTAAATAATGGAGGGAAGAAACCATTCTAAATTTGTATACAAAATGTGTTTCTAATTAGTTGTCCACAGCTGTATGTACCTATTCTCAGTGTCTTATATTTCCAGGAAGATAAACAGGGTTGCCATGTCTTGACATAGTGCGATAGCCCAATTTAGAATTTTTTGTAGCCCAAATAGTAGCCCAGTACCAATAAAAAAATGTTTTCATAACTTCAATTACAATTTATTTTTATTAAAAAAAAAAACATTTTTTGTTCATAAAAAAGAAGAGTTAAAAATATTATCACATATACATATTATGTAACTGTTGAAAATCATTCATCATTGTTATCATCGTGGTCATTGGCTTTATATTTGTATAATTTTTTGTTAAATTTATAGAAATCCCATTGTTTTTTGTAAATTTTCTTATATTGTCCCCATTTCCCCATATTGAGGAATGAGGAATCACCAAGATTAGATTTGGGCTATTTATAGCCCATTTATGATTGGGCTGTCATAGTGAAATTGTTGTCGGCAATTTTGGAAATAGATAGCCCAATCTGCTCATAAATTGGAATGCTTTCTCTTGATGCACATGTATTTATTTATCTTTAAAAAAATTACTCGTAATATGTAATTATTGTGTTTCGTTTCTATGAAAATGGATGTCAAAAATTTAAATCAAAATGTTTTTTTTTTTTTATTTCTATGTATGTATGAAAATTTCATAAAAACAACCTTGAAATTCCTTGAACTTTCTTTGAACCAACTTCTAAAGTCAGGTAGGTACTCACACTACTGCGACCTTGACAAGTACGTGTATTTAAGAAGTTCTTACATTTGTAGTTGTTTTTTTTAAAAAAAAGTGATGATTCAAAATCTTACATTATTTACATAAATGATGATTAAAGACTCTAGACAGTTTATTCCATCATGTAAAATGCGATTATTCAAGTATATTTTTCAAGCTAAGCTCTAAAAATGTTCAAAACTAAGTTTAATAAATTGAGGATCAAAAGATCAGTTTTTTTAAATTTCAAATCATTTCAAGAAAAAAGAAATTATTAATTATTTTGTTGGAAAATAAAACCAATAACTATGAGTACAAATTTTTATAAGAAACAAAATTCAAAACCAATTAAATTTCCATAATTTTACATTTGAATATTAAAACTTAAAACATTTTTCCTGGAAAAGTTAAGCCTGGAACGAATTCTTTTTGTGGCTAAGTTTCAAATTTGTTGAAGTTTATATATGACCTTTAATTTGGCATCAAAAGGATAACATGACTTTCCTTAGGAATACATCACAATTCACAATTAAAATTTTCAATGCTGGGTTTCAATGCAATACACCACGTTAAGTGGGTGTGTGCTTTTTAATTGGTTGAAACTTCTAAGGTTTAAGGATCTTATATTGTCCTTTTTCCTTAACTTACAAGGTTAAAATTCATCTTCAGTTTTTGTTTTTAGTTAAAATACAAAAGTATAAGGAAAAGTTCAGGCAAGTAACTCAACACACCAATGTGCATTTTACAATTTGTCTTCAACCTTCCTTCCTCCCTCTCATCAACAAAATATACATATGTATATATTTTTATGTACATACATATATAATTCGTACAAAAAAAAATAAAGGATATTATTCTAAACGTTTGTACAAAAGTAATTTCTCAATGCAAAAGCCTTAAGGTCCTTAAAGAACTACATTGTACCTACATACAACATTCATACATACATATATAATAATGCTAAATGCATTTGTGTGAGAAGAGCAAAAGTCCTTGGATGATGGGTCGGTCCTTTACACTTAAAAAAGACAAAAGTAAAACACAACAAAAAAAGAAAAATACAAAAAAAAAACAAAACTTATACATTATTTATACTATATTTGAAAAGGACATTTTTCTCTCCAGTTGTCCTCTCTGACATTGTTCCTTTTGTCATGTCGTATATTCATGTAAAACTTTTGAATTAAATTTTGTTAAAATAATTTAAATTTTTATTTCTTTGTGTAGTGTTTTTGTTGTGTTTTGTTTTGTTCTCTGTTCTCTGTTTTCTTTCTTTCTTTTTTTTTTTTTGTATTTTGCATTATCTGCGCAGGTTTCAATTGTGTGTATATTTTATAAGTTTCCAGTTGGGGGTTTAGCAGATATTCCGCTTCTAGGAGGGCGCTTGGGTATAGATTTTTGTATCGTTATAAAATTGATATTTATTTTGAATATTTCTTTTAAAAATCTTTAAGGGATGGTATTGCTAGAAAGGAATGCTTTTCACTCATAGTAAAAAAAACAACTTTGAGACATAATTTTTTTAAAGAAGAGAGCCCTTAAATCCTTAATGGACCGGTTTGATAGGCTCTTTGGTATTTTTCGTCCGATATAATGTCTAACCTCATTCTAATTGGACTTATTATTAAATCGGGGCCTTCTTTTCCATCCATTCCGGCACCGGGCGAGTCCTTGTATTCCTGGTTACACAGTGCCGTACAGCAAAAAGCAGTTTACCACAAGGAATTTCATTCAAATTATTGTTTATTTACAAAGCTATTGAAAAGTCTTTTACTCAAAGAAAAAACGACGACCGGAAAAAAACAACCATTTTTTGTTTTCAATCATGAAACATAAGGATGAATTATAGAGTCATATCTTGATTGATAGATATTTGAGTGGCAATAATTTTGTTAAAGATTCTTCAAAATTTTTCGTTTTTTTTTTTGTATTCTTTTCATTTTTTTAAATTTCATTTTTTTATAGGAAATCATTTTTCATCTATTGAAAAATGGTTCTGATGGCTTTTCTGATTGTTTAATATTTTTTAGGGGCTTGGTTGGTGGGTTGGTAAGGCTCATTTAAAATATATAAAAATATACGTACGTATAAATTGCTTGAAAATTACTCGAACTGACATTTAAAGTGTCCTAGAGAGAGATCCCTGAATTTAGTAAAAGGATGAGAACAAGAGACAAAAGAAATTTGTTTTTGTTTAGTTTGGCAAAGTAACCTAATAACTTTAAAGGGTTCAGCTTGGGGCTTACATAAATTAGCTTGTTATATCTTGTATGGAACTTGGTGACAAAAAAATACCCGAAGGAAATAGGATGTATCTATGTATGTATCTACTATATTTTATCCCAAGATTAATTAAGTAGTTAGGCTGTTTTTGTTTCCATTTTATTTAAAGAAGATGTCTTTATAGATATTGATATTACCCAGAGCAGTGTAAAAAGACTTCCTCTTAATCTCTGGGTTGACTTTACTTGGGTCGGTTTGGTTCGGTACGGTATGCGGTATACGGTATACGGTACTGTATAAGCTTAATATAAAAATTAAAATGTGGATGAGAAAAGGGTTGCGCCAAAAGGTTAAATGTATATGGATATACTCGTACCTATTTTGTGTAAGTTAAATACATTCATACCCTTCCCAGTTCCTGGGAACATTATGTTATACCTTTAAAAAATTATGTGTACTGGCTGTTTTCGGTCTTGTTAATACTGTAACCATATAAAGGTACAATAATATACATACATGGTGTAACAGGGTAAGGATTGGAAGTCTTATTTATTGGGATGAACTTATACATTTTTGAGAACAATATGTTTTCACCGTGGAGATGGAATGATTAAATAATTCCTTCCTCTACCAAGCTTTTTTAGTAAGAATTTCAAAAGGGAAAAACCTTTCCTGTATATATAGAGATGAGGTTGTACTGAAGTAATTTATAAAGCACTTGGTATGTAAAATCTTTCAGTAGTTAATATTTATAAAATAGTCTATTAAAAATACTTTCTTTAAATATACAAAATTCTAAGCCATTAACATTTATGTATACTTTCCTGATATCAAATATGCTATCAGAAAATGACAAATCTAAAGCCTTTGTTAATAAAAACATTTGTCTTCATTTGAAATTGAAGCGTGGCAGATCTCGGTGTAAATACTAAATAGATGGCGTCGTGAGTCGCACAGTGGGGAAAAAGTAGAAAAAACTAATTGGTATGAAGGTTGGATTTTTTTAAATGTTGGAATCGTTTCTTATAGTAAATATATTGTAGAATCAGGATATGAAACCATTTTTTTCAAAAAAAATTCTAGACTTGGAAATTTGTATTCAGAGTTGAAAAATAGTGAAAACTGATGTAAATATGAGTATTTCTTAAACGGTCTAAAGTCATATAAGTTTCGACTTAAATTTTTTTTTTGGAAATATATTATAAATAAACTGATAAACGATATGAGATGTAAGTTTAGCGGAAAAAAGATTTCTTTGATTTTTCATTTTTAGAAAACTAATAATTTCCCGGAATTAAAAATTCAAAAAATGTTTTAACTATTTAATCTGTTTGCTTCTGTGGGCGGACATATATCATAAAATAGTGTTGAATCTCAGCAACAATTCTCAAAAAAAATCTCATCCGAAGACGTCCGTATTCGATTTTTAGAGCAATTTGAAGCTAAAAATGTGTGAAAACCGTGTTTTCTAAAAATGCAGAATATAGCAAAAAAATGGGAAGGATTTTTTTAAAAAGCACATCTTTTTATATATATTTTGATAAGAGAAATTCAAATCTGAAGTCATTTTTTGAAAATATCTACGTATTAAAAAAAATTTAAACAAAAACATTAAAAATTGACGATTTTCAGGGTTTTGTGCAATTTATTCAACATTTTGTGGGGGATTTTGAATAACTGATATAAGATTAGGATTCAAAGTATAAAAACACTTAAGCAAAGATGTGATTGATTATTTTAATTTTCTTCCTTAAATAATTAAATTGTCAAGAAACTCTAATTTTCTGAAACTTTGTTTGCAAGAGAGTACGAAGTTTTGCTCTGATGCACAATTGAGGTAGTTGAAGCTGATTCTCATTTTTCCTTTCTCATTATTAATAATGAATTAATTTAATTTATTTATCATTTACTTATTTATTTTTTCATCAATGGATTTACAATTTAGTTAAATTGAAATAATATTTTAAATTGAATTAAAATAAAGTCGTAAACTAAGTGAAATTGAAATAAATTGATTCAAATTAAATTAACCTTAAATTTAAATAAATAATTAAAAATATATGTACTTAAGCAGTAAACATTATTATAGAATACAATGATAAACATAATGTCCGTAATCATCGTAAAAATTAAACGAAAAAGATTGGTTGCATTTTTAATGCCGTTTTTCACCCATTTATTTCTAAAAACAGTAACCTTGGTTAGATAAATGTTTTTTTTTATAAGTGGATTGAAATATCCACTGGTTTTTCCTTATACTGAAAATTTCATGAGAATCGTGCAAGTAGTCCAAATTTTATCGAACTAAGACCACATCGATTCAAAAAATAATATTCAAAAAGGTTTATATTAAAGCGAGAACAAACTGGGTGTGGCAGTGGGTGGAAGTTAATAGTGTAATTTTGTTTTCATTGACTATCAGCCCTGAAAATTTCATTGAAATCGGTTTGAAGATTAAGTTTTTATTGAAACGAACAATAAGTAGGCGTGTCAGTGGGTGGAAATTTTTAGGGAAAATTTCTCTTAAAATTGAGTATCATTCCTAAAAATTTCAACAAAATCGGTTCAGTGGGCTTAGATTTTATGGAGTTTTTTCCACTCTCAGATACAAGTCGCCCCGCTGTGCGTCGTCGTCGGCTCACGATCGGGATAAATGGAAAGACTTGTTGACTAAGGCCAGGAACAGGTCTTGATGGTTGTCGAGCAGCGAAGGATGATGAAAATTCGACAAGAAAAATAAAAGAAAAGCTTCTTAAGACTGGGATCGTTTTCAACTTGCATTGTATTTCGTGAATTTTGAAAATGATCATTTTCATTTTCAGTTCAAAAATTCAACTTAAAATATTATGAAGATTTTGATTCCGATAACATACATATGTAAAAGGTGACAAAAATAAGATCAGTCGTATATGCCAACAGCGGACTTAAGCCCTTAAATAATTTTATATTAACCTTGAAATAAAGGATTTTAATTTTTTTGTTTTGTAAATTTTGGTAGAAAACGACTTTTTGTCTGTCTTCCAAAATGATAATGTGTCAAATTTTCTACCTAATAGTTTTCTTGAAGATTTTAATAAAATTTCTTTTTATGGCTGCAAACATTTTGGTGTCAATTCCCACGAAATAGATACTGGGGAAGACTATGTTATACTGCATATAAATAAATGAGGACACACCATCTTTTCACTGACCTTATAGCTCATGTTATTTATAGTAAGGAGCTTTAATTGAAGATAGATGAACTCAGAACTTCGCGAAAACTGATTCATTCAAATTTTTATTATTATTACAATTTATTTAAATTTTCATTAATGTATAGAATAATATTAAATTTACAGCATATATTAAATTTATTTCGACAGAAATTTGAGCTTTTTGAATACTGTCCTGAAATTGAAGGTTTTAAAAAAGTTTAAACTTGTTGGTTTTGAAGTAAACTAAGATATTACCAAATACCTAATATTACCAAACAAAAATATATGTACATACTATATGTATATACTAGTTAAGTACTTCTACAAAAGGGGTATAAAAATCCTCACGTTTAATCTGATGTAAACACTCTCAAAACATTTACCCAATCTAATCTTTCTTTAATCCTGGCCATAAGAAGAACGGGACTGCAATTGCTGGGCTTTTTCGGAGGAAAAGATGGCTGTATGGATGGCTGGAAGTAATGTGGTTAGGATTTAAGTTCACGAAAGAGCATAGACTTAGGCATAAGCCCTTCATTGATCAGTAGTCAGACAAAGTAAAGAAATATAAAATTTGATTTTAAAACCTATCACTTTGAAAATCTTATTATATACAAATCAAAGCAGAAATTAGTTTTGCTTTATACAAGACAAAGATTTTCTTGATATTTCAATTTGAAATTCTATTTTTCAAGATTTCTTCAAAACTTCAACTATTTGCATTACATTAATAACTTTAAATTTTATGAATTTAATAATAATAAATATAACCATGGAATATAAATAAAATCGGTAAGTTAATTTACCCTTTACAATAAATTTAAAATTAAAACAAAATCAATTTTTATTTACAGAAACCTATACCCCAGTCATGACTTTTTGAAAACTTTTCATTTTCATCACCACAAAAGTTAAAAGGTTTACGGTTAGCCTCCTGACACCAAATCCATAACCCACTAACCCCGTACCTATCTAACGAAATATACATCAATCATAGCCATTCAAGGACTATAAACACCAGTTTGCTTGTCTTCTTGGTATTGGTAGTAACTAATTAGTTTCATGCATCAAATCTGGTGACATTTGTAAAATGCTGTTTCCAAACTTTAATAATCCCTCTTTATTCAAAATTCCGTCTCCAAGGAATTCCACATAAATTAACCTTCAAAATTTGTTTGTCATTAATTCTAAGAGCGATTTCACTCAATTTCTCACATTAACTTTCAGGGCTAACAAACTAATGCAATAAGCCTGTTCTGTGTATAGTTTCTTACCACTTGAACAAACCCTTCGTACTTTGTACATCGAGCGTAAGTATTTCAAAACTTTCCATAATCAACCCTTTGGCATAAAACCACATTTTTGGTCTTGTTAACATGTTGCCAAAATGGATTGGATGACTGTGTAAGATATATACGTGTGTGTATGTGTGTGTTGTGTTTGTGTTTGTATCGATGTTTGGTATCTATTGTGTGAAAATTATCAACTTTGCATGTGTCTGTAAGCAGAAGGCAGATAATATTCACACTGAAAATCAAATAAACAATAACTATATCCTTGCCTACCACCATCAACATCATCTCATCACCCATACCAACCAACACCATTCACCATCAAACAACCAATCCTGTATTCCATCCATAGTTTCCATTCAATTAATAATTCATTAAAGCTGACAGTTCCATTGAGTCTATGGAAAATGGGTTATGCGAGTCCCTGACTTACAAGGCACATTTTGGAACCAATCACTGGAAGAAATTAATAGACCTTATAGTCCTTAATGAAACCGAAGAGCTCCTAAGACCTTTTCGTTTCGTCCTTAAATAAATCTTTGTGTTTTTTTTTTATTTGTTAAATGTTTCCCTTTTGAGTTTTAGACTTTCATTCACAGAATGAACTTTTTCTAAAATGAAAAAATGTTTATCATGGCTAAGCTTTTTAAATCCAAAAACCTTACCATAACTTCTAGGATGCTGCACACATATGGATCTGAGAACTGAATGCTTAGTTAAAGAATTGAGGAAGGACGATTCCAGAGACGTTACAATCATAAACTGTATGCAATCTACCTCGAAGCAGGCAGCGTAGGAAAATTTAAGCTCGAATGAGCGAAGAAGAACCAGCTCAGAAAGTCCTTTGTAGTGCATTCTATATGATAGGAGATAGCATGTTAGACCATGGAGATGGCGTAGACCAGGACGCCCGAAGTCTTGGGGTGCGCAACTGGATAGCGTGCGTTGCCGTCGGTCGTTCGGCTCACGATCGGAGTAAATATTAAATGAGGTTGTCGAGCCGATAATGAAGATGATGATGATACCAAGATTTAAACCGATTTTAAAGGAAAGACTTGGCAGACAGTTTTAGGTAGAAATTCGCAGTTCTAACTTATAAGCAAATTTGTATACAAGGATCTTGAGACGACATAAGATGCTTGAAGGTTAGGTAAGTTTTTGATTGGTCAGATGATGCCAAATGTCAAATTTTTGTAAAAGAAAGTAGGCCAAGATGATGTGTCAAAATATCAGCTTATTGTGTTGTTTCATTAAACTATTACTTTTTTATATTAAACCATGAACTGTCAAACTTTATTGAAAGATACCTACAACTTTGATGCAGAAAATAAACTTAAATTTGTTTGCTTCAGAAAAAACAATTTAATGTTTGGAGACCGAGACGAAACGAGATCGATACTGAGGTGAAACTAACATTTTTATAGTTTGACGAAACCTAAAGGAAATTATTAAAAGTCTCGTCATGTCTTTTTAGTTGACTAGCCCTATTTGTCCGGTTAAGTTTCATGTTTGGAATTCAAATGGCTTTCTAATGACATCTGAAAAAACTACCTCGTACTGAATGCAGTTGACTAGAAATTTTGTTCGTTGAACTTCAATAAGGGTTGATCCAGGTTTTCCTCACAAAATAAACCGATTTTTTTTTTCGGTTCTCAAAAAAGCCCAGTTCAAATTCGAGCTAAGTATTTTTAAAATGTTCAATTTTTACAAAAAAAAAAATAAATCAGTTCAAAGCAAAATGTCTTATTTCCAATCTCATATCAATTGTTAGTATATATGTATATACTATATTCGTTAAGTCGAATCGCCAAACACTCTGGGAGTTTAGACCAAGCTCAGTGTGAACTTAGATTAAAAAAAAAACACCGAATTTTCTTGAAGGATAAATCCAGGTTTTCAAAAACCACTTTAAGGTAACTTCAATGAGTTTTTGGGGCTTCCATTATATAAATAGACTATTTGATCAATTTTTTCCTAAAAGTTCCAGTATTGAGAGAAAAAAAGAATTGAGTAAAGAAATAAACATAATTCTTATACTTTATACTTGCAAAGAACAGTAATATGCTGTTCTTCAAAGAAACTCAAGCCCGTAGAGTTTTCCATCAAACCCATTTTTTTAGTAAAACCTTCATCTACTTAACAACTTTAATATAAAAAGCTTTTCCCTTAACATCGTTAAATATTTAAATATCTCATTAAGATACCATTCGACCGTTCGACGATACAAATGTTTCCAAAATCTTATCATTATCTTATTAGCAAACCAAATTGAATAAAAGTAATAGGTTTGCAAAGAAATGTCATCTATGTAAACGTATCTAAGCTTATGTCTTCCCTTCCCGCAACCTTCACCATTATCCTTGAACATTTCTAGCCTAATACATACATTTATAATTATTTATCTTACCATTATGTAGGTTGTCTTTTGTACATACTTACTCGTATACCCACAAAGAATCTGTATTCGCAATGTACGCACCAAATATCAACGAAAACTTAAGTCCCTACCAATAACCATCATTGCCAACCCTACCCATCTAAGGTCTCATCCAACCGGGTTTCCATCTAATTAATTAATTTAAGTTGACAGTTTCATTGATTTCATCGAGAAATGGTAGTGTTCCTGAGAGGACTTCCTATGAGCCCAATTTTCCGTAGCCAATCACTGGAAGAAATTAATAGTCTTTTTGATAAAACCACAAAAACAAAAACCCAAAAAGCAAGAAAACAAAAAAAAAAAAAACAAAAAAACACTTTAGGCACTCGTTTGTCCTTTTCGTTAAAAAGAAATCCCTTTTTGTAGTTCCTTATTTTATTTTTTTTTGTATTTATATTTTTGTTTGTTTGATTGTTAGTTTGTATTTGTGTTTCTTAAACCGATTCTGACTGGGAATGAAGAACGCCATACATCATCGTGAAAAATGCGAAATGTTACAACGAAGAAGACCAACGACGCACGATAATACACAGAAAAATAAATAAATTATCCTTAAAGTCAAAGAAAAGCCTCCTTGGTGCTCTAATTTTTTGTACATGCAGTCATCTTTTCGCCCAAACAGGCCACATAAGCCATTGCGTGTGGGATATAATGCTGTTCGTAGACTCCTGTGAAGAGATGTGCTTGGGGACCACTGGCAAAGACTCCTACATCGTCACCCCCATGGGTCTCCGAATCCAAGGGAACCGTCGCAGGAAACCTAAAGTTCTACAGAAATTACAGGCAAGAAGTTTCAATAATCCGATGTGGTCAAATCAAATTATTCAATCTACCTTATCTCTCATATTTGTCTGTAGAAGATTTCGTCGACGCCCCTGGGCCATGTGGCTTTCAAAGCCCGGTCCGTTTGCGTAGCTGAGCGTAGCATAGGGAATTTCGTCAGTGCCCAGCTGTCCGTTGCTGATGCCAAAGATGTCGTTCTTTCGACTCGAATAGCCTGCAACTGACATAGTATGCGAATGATCCGATGTCACAACAATTAGGGTGTCCGCCTCGCTGGTCCGCTTGCGGGCTAAATCGATGGCCTTATGAAATTCGATTGTTTCGTCCAAAGCTCGAACGGCTTCGGTGTCGTGGTGGGCATGATCGATACGGCCCCCTTCCACGAAAAGGAAGTAACCGCGATTTTGAGCTTCCAGGACGTCCATTGCCTTGTCAACCATCTCAGCAAGAGTCGGAATGGTCTCATTGTCAGCGTCCACATGGAATGGAATATGAGATGTGCCAAAAAGCCCCATCATAAATTCAACGTCCTTGGAGACCTATGACATATGATTTTGATTTAAAAAAAAAGGTAATTTTAAAATGAAAACAATGAAAAGGACAATTCTCTCTTTGTATAGGTTTCATATATACAATACACCTACAGCGGACAATTCCTGTTTAGTTTGCACAAAAGCCGATGCACCATTATGAATGCTCTTCCATTTGTCAATCAAGTTCTGATTGTCCTGACGTTTCCCTTTGCCACCCAAGATGTCCTTTTCTCCTTTCGGCAGAAATTGTTCCCTTCCTCCGCCCATGATTACATTCAAATTGCGCCCCACCGTGCCATATATCAATTGCTGTGCTATGTCAAGGCATTGTTCGGGATCTTCGCCATCTTTGAGAATTTCTCCATCGTTTTCCCAGTTACGATTTGCTGTGTGGGCGTACACGCCCGCCGGAGAAGCGTGTGTCACAGAGGTGGTGGTAATAAGTCCTGGAAATGTGCGGAAAGGGAAAGACAAAAAATAAAAAAAAAACACATAAAATGTTAAATTGTTCATGCAATAAAAATTGAAAAACATTTTTATTGGAGATAAAAAAATATCAAAAGTGGGTATTGCTTTTATATACCTTTTGTAATTTATACATTTCAATTCAATTCAACAGACACAAAGTACTTCAAAAATAAATAATTGTATATTTTATCGTTTTTGCATTATAATCAAATCATAATATAAACATGGCACTTGGAAGACTAATAAACACAGTTTTTACTTAGATCCTTGTCATTCTTCAAGTTGGTGTTACAAAAAATATTCTCAAAACGTAGAAATTAGTTTTGTTTTTCGATATCTTAATATTTCATTGTAAAGCCTGTTTTCCAACAATTTTTTTCTATTTCTTTCACAATTTACTCCTCCAGATTGTCAAGTTCTTTACGAAGTAAAAATTAAGAGAAAAAATGATACTATTTTGTAAAGTTAACACTAAAGAAACTAAATTCGTGGATTTTGATTTTAATTTGAACTATATGTGGGGGTATGGTCAAGTTTTAGGATAAAGATTTCACGTTGACAGAAATTGACTAACCTCTAGCAAAAAAAAAGTTAGCGATCTCAAAATTTTATTGAAATCGGTTTTGTCGAAGTAAAGTCCATAGATCCGTAACTACTCGTTTCTTTCTCATCAAGTTTAAAATATTGCCAAGCTGCAAACAAAATTTTCTAAATCAAACGATCCAGAATATAATTTTTGGTATACTAATTTTAATTTTCTCACTTTAAGTGTTTTAATAATAAATCGGAAGCAGAACTAAAAATTAAACAAAAATAAAAAGAAATCCTGTAAAACAGAATATGAATACGTTAGGTATACCTGTTTCCAATAACCAGAAAATTTAATTGAATTTTCGAAACATTCTGCTGCATAAAATAGATGCCTAAGATGATTCGAAAAATTCCCGGGGCATTTCATTTTTGAATTCTTTAGTAAAAGTACTCTTATTTTCGAAATACTCAAAAAGTGGTATTTCAAATTGAGTTTTGGAAAAATTACTAGACTATAGATCAAATTAACACCGATTATTTTGAACGTAAACAGAAGAGGTTGCTTTTTTGTAAGTTTTCGAGCTACTTCCGGATTCGCTGCCCAAGAGTAATTATTGTATGAACTTTGTACTGTTAGCCTTGGAAAGTCTAATATTTATCATGCTCTACAGAGCCGGGGGTTGTAAATATTTGAGAATTAAAAGTTAAAGCTTATATAGTCAGAAGTTGCTCGAGAGTTTAAATATCTGGGTGTTTTGAAAATGACAAATTTCAACTTACAAAAGCATTTTGAAACTAAATAAGCTGAGGCAAAGAGAACTACATATTTCTATAATTTGGGGATGCTACCTAACGATTAGCGCAAAGATGCAGACATTTGTTGCTACGGTTTCCTCCATTATGAATGGTTCTGAAGTAAATCGATTTGAAACAAATTTACAACGAAAATCAATAAAAAAAGATGAAAAATTGTCGAACCTTCAGGTATTACCATCTTCAATAAATAAATTCAACTAAAAAACAGGCATTTTCCTACTTTTCTTTTTACTCTTAACCTTAGAAGTTATGAACAAGTCCGCAAAAGAAAGTATCAAATTTAGTTCAATCTTTAAGCATCTACCTAAAGAAAGTAAATTCTATTTTCATTCATAGATTTATACTATAAAATCGTATTTTTTCTTTCTTTATTAAAAAAATCGATTTCAAAAGTTCCAAAAAAAATTCTTCATTGATTACATACTCGTATATTCCAAATTAAAGGTTCTCCAGTCTCCACCGAAATGAAACATACACAAAATTTGAGGAAAACAAATCTCAAGTAGAACTTCTTTATTTGTTTTGCTTAAATAACATTTCGAGCCGACCGACCGCGACCGACCGACCGGACCCATCTCAAATTTATCTGATTTAGATAATTCCCCAAAATTGAGTTATGTTTGTTTCGAAACAAAATGTTCGTTTTAGCTGAAGTTACAAAAAATTCGCATCGCTTTGATGTTTTAATTAAATTTTAAAGGTCAGTTTATGGCTTTAATATCGAAATGTTTTCTGATGTTTTGAGAATTTACTGCAACCTGACTTCCCTAGTTTAGTTGCAAGCATTGATTCGATTTATCTCATTTTCATTATTGGTTCATCATATTCGTATAAACGAGTATGTAAGGCATAATTTTTTGTCCTTATACAAATCATTGATTGATATGATTAAATAAACACAAGAAAACAAAAATAAAATTTCGACAAATCAAATCATCAACAAAAATGATTCAAATCAAACTTTTTTCCTTTCGTTCTTGATTTTGTGTTGGTGTTTGATGACTGATGAGTGTCGAAGAGGGGGTTGGAATGTTCGTATTTTCTCTTGCAATAAAAATCCAGTGTATTTATGTGTTTTTTTTTTTTTCTTATTTTTTTTTTGGAAATTCTATTCCAAAGTTTTACAACCAAACGTCTTGGGGATCATAAAGAATGTTCCCATAAAAATTCGAACTTTTACATCTTGTCGTACAACATAAGAAAAATCAATAAAACACACTATAACAGATCAGAATATAAAAACTGCCATATATTTGTGCATACATATGTACATATATACGGGTATAAATTACTGTTATTTTATTATGTGTGAAAGTTGAATGGAATTTTCGAAGTTTTTAAACTAAACCACAATATAGCTTCGGGGCTTAGTTTGACACATTTTCATGAAAGTTATTTAGAATAAGAACCTATGTTTTTGAAACTTTTGTCTTAAAGAAGATATACATAAATAATGTCTTTTGAATGAAGGTACCTAAAGGTCGAATAATAAAAATTATTTAAATTTTGTAAATACTTGATCTTGTTTTTTCTGTCTGATGTTTAAGTATAATTTAAATGCTTTTTTCTAAGTAAGTTTATAGATTTTAGATTATCTAATTGATAAGAGATTTATGGTTGGAGTTATATGATGTGTAATTTTGTTTCTTCTTCCTAAAATAATGATTTAAATTTTCTATTGATGGAATTAAAATTTTCTTTAAAAAAACCTTTCTTGAAACTGAGACAAGTCGATTGAGGTTGAGACGAGACTATGTACATATACTAGCGGCTCGTCCCTGCGTGGCGTCGCACGGGATAGATAGACAATAATAAAAAGTACAACATAATAGTAGTTTTTGAGTTAAGTCAAGAGTCTGTTTATTTATAATATCTCCGTGCCAAATTTAATCCAGATCCGTTCAGACATTCTGGCGTGATTGGAAAATTCAAAGAAGTATATCCCACTGGAAATGATTCCAGTGATCTATGAAGATACATTTTACTGATCCTATGTGTTATTTCAGACTTTAATCTACATATCTATATGCCAAATCTCATCGAAATCCGTTCAGCCGTTCTGATGTTAATAAGCAACAAATATTCATACATCCAAACTTTCATATTTATAATATTAGTAGGATTATATTTTCAGGTACAAAATAAATATTATTTTGACTGTCCAAAAATACATAATAAAATTTCAAAACTCTACTGCTGACAATGACAGCATTCAAAAAGAAAAGCATCCAAGAAAGCGATTTTTTCTGAAAACTCAAATCTTTCCATATTTAGATATAATATTTACCTATTTGCCAAGTGACGTTTGAAACCAACTACTAGATGAATTTCTAAACATGATTTGTGTATACATACATCATGTAGCTCATATTAAAAGTCACTTGAAGAAGAACACCCGAGGAGGAATCATCAATATTAAGGAAAAGCTGGAGAACGCTCAAACACATCGCCGGAAACCGCAACTAATGGCGCGTAAGAGTACATAGTTGATGTCTTATGTCCCGCTAGGGAATATCCACGGATGTTGTAGATCTGAGGACCTAAGTAAGTAAGTATGCAGATTAAGATTTTTGAAATTGGCTGTCATTCATTTGATCTGTTTTGCCAATTAACAATGGGTGGACGTACATTTTTCAAAAACACAAAGTAATAGAATCAGTAATTTGATTTTACTCTGTCATAAAGAGCGTGCAACGGATCCAAAAACAAACTCACTTCTTTTTGTAGATTTTTGGCTACTGCCGTGCCATCTACTGGCATTTTTATTTGAACTGTCATATCCGTCAAACGATAAGCCCTAAACATCAATAGTAAAAAAAAACTTCTCTTTGTATGAATTCGTCACAATTGATATGAGATTTCAATGGTATAGCAAAATATAAAGAATAAGCCACATTGGACATTCTGCACGAAGGATTTTGAAGTATGGCCATCTGAAGTAGAGGTGATGTGAATTCTCCACCATTAGTAAAATTTAACCTTATGTTTTCTTTAGAGAGAATCCATAATGTCAAATGAATTCAAAATGTGCACGACATCTTACATAGACTTTGTTTAATTTGAATTAAATGATAGGAAGCCGTAAGTGAAAGGCCATGTTAAAAAAAAACCGAAGTGAGTAAGTAATATTATACATGCTATACTTAAATAAACCGCTTCAATGATTTTTCACAGTGTCTCCCAACATATTAAACCTTAACAAACCGCAATCATAAGTCCTAAGCAGATACATACACATGTACATATGTCAGTCTTGTCATTTAATTCTAATAATTTCATGGTCAGTTCGAACTCATCAAATTAATTATTATTCTAAATGTTACGCCACAGAAAAAAAAAAAAAAAAAACATAAACACACTAAGCGGAAGGAAGTAAACAACGAAAATTGGCGTACATAATGTTTTATTAACAATATAAAAGTATAAATTACCGCTACCATAAATTCAAGGTAAGTTTGATGCATTCATTACATACATATATACGAGTATACGAAAAACCAAAATAATTTCATATCACGTGCATAACTTGCGCAAGTTGTTGACATTTCTGCCCACTTTAAACTTTGCCAGTAAACCATTCATTGACCATTTTCGGTTGGTTCTGCAAAGTAATTACCTACGAGCTCAAAAAAAAAATATCTTCCAACCGCTGCCGTTTCCTCTCTTAATTATGAAATACAATTTTAACCACAACATTGAATGTTTATTTTTCAGAAATATTTCAAACTAATTACCAAATAAATTAATTGATTTCACTTGAAACTTCGGACTGCTTAAAGTGCTGTTAAATTTTTAATACGTCTCTTACTCGTGTTTAAGCTTTTTAACTTGAATAACTTTAAAATCCTATAATACGAGACGACTTGAGTTTATTGAATAAATGACAATAACTGAAGCAAATATATAATTTATTTTATTTTTTATTTTCAGGGTGATTTTACTTCTGAATACTCTCAAGAAGAACGTGACTTTGTGTCTGCGAAGTTGAAGCCAACTGCAAGTGAAATATTGATTTGAGGAGATTTGTATTCAAAAAAAAAAAACTTACAATGAGAAAATAAAAAACCCAAACTTATTGTTGAAAACATTCCGCCACAGAACAAGGAGTGATTTTTTGTTTCACAATTTAAACTCAGGGCGTTTAAAAAACAAGTACCCGACTTTTGCCCACATTTTTTGACGAAATCAAAAGTATTAAATTTCCTAAATCTTAACTAATATTATATTAATATTATTGTACGTAAAATGACGTTTTTAAAAAAATCAAATGACAGCTTCTTACTTAAAAAACTACAACAAAATCAACAAAAACTGGTTAAAAAAATTAAGAAAACTCAATAAAATGTTTAAAGAAAGTTTGTACAAAAATTAAAATTACACAAAAACTCAAAAGAATGCACCAATGAGAAGTTATAAGTGTGGGTCCTACTCAACCCTTTTTTAATCTCAAGATTTAAATAAAAAATTACCCAAAGGGATTCAAATCTATTTTTGGTCAGTAAATTAGCATTGTATAAGCTTAGTGCTTGGATTCAACAAAAGAAATCAAAGACTGTGCTAGCTACAAATTAGGATTTCATTTAACACAATTTCTATGATAATCGTAAAATCTTTTTCGAAAATGCAGCGAAGTGTCAATAAAAATTAATGAATTAAGAAAGGTCCCTCTTTATTTATACTAAATCGAAATATCTTTAGCGATTATCTTTAAACTTGGCCAAGAGTTATTTTTTCTAACTTATGTTATAAAGAACAATTTTTGATTGTGATGGTGTAAAGAACTAAAACAAATATTTTTCTAAAAAAATATAAATTTACATTTTATAGCTTAATTTTTAATATATGTAGAAAGTAGTACCTACATTTGAACAAGAAGCCCTATTTTGACTTCCACAACATATTCCATTGCAAGTGTCACTCCGAGGCTGGTTAAAACCCATGAATCGTTTTCGAAGAAGAAAAATTACATTCATGGAACTTTTATTTTTAGAAGATTATCCGTCAAGACATTGTCGTTTAGTCAGTCGAGTTGACAGCTTGAAAAAAACTGAGACGAAACTATTAAATGTTTCATCAATTTTCTGTTGTATTAATGTACTTAAATTTCATCCTTAAGTCTAACGACTTATAATTACGCCAGGGGTCACGAATTAGAAAAAAACAAATTGCGGTTACAACTGGATTTCATTTTTAAAAAAATGCAAATATTGTCTTACTCTTCAATATCGAATAATCGTTCATTAACTCAAGGCTATACGGAACATAATCCATTGAAAAAAAAATATGTCATAGAAAAAATTAAATAATTTCACACCATGACACTTTCATAGTTTGCAAATAAGGCCCACCACCCCATACAATCCTATCTGACACTAGTCTGAACTGGTATCGGACATATTCTAATTACAATATGACATACAATCATACATACATATGTACATATACATATGTATGTACTTTTCCGCGATAGCCCCCAATGTGCTTACAAATCAATTATTAAATCTAACAGCAATTATAAAATCCACTAAATGTACAGAGGATTGTGAAACATTGGATTATTTAACCTAAAAAGCTGACTAAAAAATTAACTTGTTTTATTCTGATATTGATTTTGATTTTTAACAAAAGAAAGTTGAGTAAAAAAATAAACTTTGTAAACAAATGAATATTAATTTCGTTCAAAGGGCAGGTTTTCCCAAGACAGCTTATGACAGTTGATACAATCTAATTTTATAGCACATTTAATTCTATTATTTTTGACACAAGAAGCATGTCAGTTTGTATGTATTACAATTTTGTTCATTGCTAATATTTATTGACATTAAAGCAAACATTTCTAGCTATTTGAAAACGAATTTAAAGTAACCAAAAATGTCCTCACTTTTGGTTACCTTTTGCCAGCAATTGTCCCCATGTACTTTGTCCATTATTATCGCGCCTTTGCGCTCCGTTCAAGCTCTAACTACAATAATGTGCACAATAAAGAGTTGACACTAACCTGTCGACAGTCCTCTGCTCTGCGCCCACTCCGCTATCGAAGGCACATGGTGGTCTGTGTTGTTCTGTGCCCGACAGTTATTTAAATCAACGGCCGCCGACACTCCAATGGTCCCGTAATTGGCCTTCACACCACCCAGATAAGCCGTCGCTGTGCACGCCGAGTCGGCCACTTGGGTATTTGCACAGTAAGTCTGCAACAGCCAGCCACAAAAAAAAAAAAAAAAAAAAATTAAACAAAAAAATTATTAAAACCACAATAAACTACATGAAATCTACAAATTGCTCTGCATAGGAGTCTGCATTCTGGTCTTTTGACCACGCAGCCCGTAGCCGACATTGTGCCATGTAGACTCCATATATATTCACGGATATTATAGCTAAAGCGTTGTTGCCTCCATAAAGCCTGTCAAATTTAACCGGAGCTAACAAAAACGACTGGGTGCTCCAGTTTTTTGTTGTTTTTTTTTTTTTTATTTTTATTCCACTACAGACATACTCCTACCTTGCTCAAGCCAATGTAGGGAAACTTCTCGAAGGACAAGCGCTGTTCCTCGCCACCCATGTAGACACGGGCCGCTGTGACTGTGGGAATGGACATTCCGTCGCCCAGGAACATTATAACATTCTTGGCCACGTTCATGTTCAATTCGTTCTTCTGCAGCTGGTTCCGGAGAATGTCCTGAGCAGTGTCCCTCCAATACTCACTTTCCTCCTCGGCGGGATTGGGCGAGCGAAAACTAAGCAGTGGCATGGCACGTTTTTGCAGTCGTCGATTTGGACTCCGGTTGAAGTTCAAAACTGGATGCATGCGATGTTCATCTTCTGTCAAGGGATGACATGGCTTGAAAAATGCTTCCGTTTAAGGGACTTTCAGCTGGATAACATACCCAAATCATCTACCTCCGTGTAGGGGTTCGTTGGACCCGGTGCCGAGGACACACACGAAAGCGAGAGCCAAACACACAATACAACCACGATTCGCACAATTAAATTAATCATATTCGATTAAAATTTTATTAACAATGCAACACCCACAGAGATAGCGAGCGATAGACAGAGACACACAGACAAACCGACCGACAACGCCGACCAGTACCTGAGTTAAACTAATGGGCTAAGAGCGCGACGCAAAGCGGGATGAGGACGCTCGATTTTAGTTTAATTGCAGCTCATTTGCTTCGCCAATCGCCAATGAGAGTAAATTATCGACTGTTGGTCGCTGGTCCAGCGTCGGTCGTATTTATAGTGTGAAATATTGCTTTTGTAATAACGTACTCAATGAAACACAATTAAAATTGTGAATTGTTGATAATGATTAGTCAAACGTTTAGCTTTATGTATATTACACACAATGTACGTACGTCTAGACTTTAAGCGAGCTAAGCGAGTACTTTTTCCAAAATTTGTTTTGGGTTTTTTGTTTTGGTTGTCGGTTGTCGGTTGGTCGGGATTTTCGATCTTGATGAGTATGCTTCTTAATTTTGTTCGATTCGGATTAAAAAGGCAGATAAGGTTTGATCGATGCGGAATTAGAAATTATCAGAAATTCTACATGTATGTAGGTATATATTATGTAGTTTGAGTTCAATGACATGTATTTTTAAGAAGTTAAAAATTCGAAATTTGTATATATTGGAAAATTAATTATATAATTTTCTAAATTATCAATATCATAACTTAGTACTCGATGATAAAATTCCCATAGCTTACTCCAAGGAATACATAATAAATAAGTAATATAAAAAGAAGTAGCCTTGAGTGACTGCCCTGAGGAACAGCGATTTGGTAATGAAAAACATTGAGAAAAAATAAATTAATCTGCTAAGAACAATTTTTTCGATAAAATATAATCCAAGTAGACAATGTAGGTGATTATCCAAATGTTTTGTGCCTATACTTAGTGATCACTATAATGCATAGATTCTGTGCAATTATAAATTTCATAAATTTAATTCAAATTTAAAAAAATATTTACAATTTTAAGTAAAACCAAATTTCGGTAGAAAAATTAGAATTATCATATGGTCACGGCTTCCGTCTTATAACGTTACATTGTACGTGTTTTTTCCTTATTTTACTAAAAAAAAACTGCAATGCTAAT
The DNA here is from genome assembly GCA_905146935.1 of Scaeva pyrastri. Taxonomy (NCBI): domain Eukaryota; kingdom Metazoa; phylum Arthropoda; class Insecta; order Diptera; family Syrphidae; genus Scaeva; species Scaeva pyrastri. Next base: position 135,107,587 of record LR989927.1, read on the forward strand.
CTGATTTTTAAACATACGTCTGAAAGATCTCTTCAAAATCTAATTTTTTTAGAAAAAAGTTTTTAGTTATCTATTTTAGATTTTTAAATATTCCCCTCCGAATTGGCTGATAACGTTACATTTTTTGGAAGTAACTGAAAGGTCCAAAAAAATTGATTTAAGAACACCAAACATCATTCTATGTTAAATCGTATTTTAAGGGGTGAGGGTGGGTGGTGGTCCAGGTAAAACAAACTCATTTAATCGTTTTAGTACACCCGAATCATATGATACATGATTTTAAGGAAGCTTTCGATGCTCAATCTATTAAAACAAAAATCAAAGAAATTGGACAACCCTGTAAGAAGTTATAGTCCTTTACAGTAAATGTTGTATTTTTTTAGAAAAGCAGGTAAAATATTTTTAAAATTTCCTTTAAATTTTTCTTCGTCAAATTTGAAGCAGATAAATAATTTGGCATATAAATAAAGAATCAAGACAGTTCACTAATATATTTGAAGTCCAAGAACGTCTTAAACTTCATCTTCATTGACTTTAGCAAAAAATGTCTTATAACGTTACACATCCTTAACTATTGTTTAAATGAAAATGGTCGCTTTATATATATTTTATATATATATATATATATATATATTTTTTTAGTTTTGTTAAATAAATACAAAATACTCAATAAAATTCAAAAAATTCAATTTCTAAAACTTTCATATGAAAAGTAAAAAAACTTTTAAGGAATTTTGTCTTATAACGTTACATGAATTACACGAATTTGGTTATTTGAAATTTACAAACTTGAAACTTCTTTTTTGACAAAAAAAATGAGATATTCAGGTAAGGTAAGATCTTTTCTTGAAAACTTAAGTGTATTCAAAAAAAAAAAAATATTAAAAATTTTATAAATTACCTTTTTACGAGCACTTGAATTTCCGGTCATTTTTAAAGAGCTCAACAGCCTGACTTTAACTGTGGCTTAGATCAAACTAGAAATGTTTATACTGTTGATAATGATATCGATCGTTCCTATGAGATGTATTCCCTCTAAAAATGAGCAAAATAGCGGTATGACCATATATGGAAAGAAGTTTTCAAAATCACCAATTCCTTTTTTAAAAAATGACAAGAACATATTGTGTGCTTAAGAAGATGTAATTCTTTCAGTTTACATAGCTGGGCATTAAAAATATGTGGAGATATTTGAACATGGAGAATTTCAACAATTGAATTTCTTTTCGGTCTAATAGTTGACATCGTTATAAAAACAGTTAGTTATTGAGCTACCGAGTCTGCTTTGTCAACCATCTCAGCTAGAGATAAATGATGATGAAGCCGTAGTCGCAATAAATTGAACATCCACGTAAAATGTAATGAGAAAATAAGATTTGCCAAAAACCCCATTTTTAAATTTCAAAGTCCATAGAGACCAAGGACACGTGAGTATGATTATGATTAGAAGGGGCTTATTCTAAAATAAAAGTAGTTCAAATTGTTCCCTTTCTCCCTACATGATTTTATATTAATTTGGTTCTCTATAATCTTTTAAGAACTTTGCTAAGTGTTTTGTAATCTTTATACTCATACATATATGATTCAGGTTAAGTAACAGACTAAATGAAAGTTTTTTTTTTAATTTAGTTGTATGATGTTTGAGTTTTACTATTTTAATATTTTATTTTTTTTTTTGCAATAAAATACGACCTTATTCTCCGAATTATTAGTCCGAAACAAAAGAAACAGTAGTGTAAACTGGGGCACATTTGACACCGGGGAACATTTGACTTTGTGATTTTTGGTGTGAACTTATCGTTTAAAAAGAAAAGTTGGGATGGTGAACGAAGCCTCAATTAATATAAAGAAACGTTATGAACTTTGACAGTTTTGCTTCAACTCGTCTTCGGGTAACACGTGTTTTTGTGATTTCGGGATTTTTGATTTTGATTTTTGTAAGAGATTTGTGAATAAAATAAAAAAGTTTTTCTTTTGTTGTGAAATAATATTATAATAGCATTGTTCTTAAAATGTTAATATTTTAAAGCCAATTTTGTTAAAAGAAAACATTAATATAAAAAAAACATTAAAAAAGTTATGAAAAACCATTGGGGCACCTTTGACTTTTGCAAAGGGGGCACATTTGACTGTTGTAGGGGTACATTTGACATATGTTAAATGTGCCCACCAAGATTTGTTATGCTAATATAATATAATTTCGAAATGGAAAGAACAGAGCTTTTTGAATATAAGGTTACAGATGATGAGATGATGTTCTTGTTAAATTTGGTGAAAATTCTAAGAAGCCATTTTACTATGCGGGAGAAATTGCAGTAGTTCACAGTGACTCCACTTACACTGTTAACTATCTATGAAAAGCATCATTGGTAGGTTGGCTTTTTACTAAACCAGCCGTTAAAGATATTTCTTTGACTTTAAGGAGTGAAATCAAATTTAAACTGCCACAACCCACAAATCCGGTCTCAACTTTTCGCTGTTGTCAAAAATATTTATTTGACGTTGACTTCGGCAAACTCTATATTAAATAAAATATTTATAATTGTTCCTATGTATAATTCTTAAAGACCTTATGGACTGATAGTTTTTAAAATGAAGTTGTTAAAATAAATCGTTAAAACAATGTTTGACCTTTCTTTCCATTCAAAAAACAAGTAGAATAGACCCGCTGATACTTTTTATGTATGCAATTATGAGTTAAAACTGCAATTGTCAAATGTTCCCAGTGTAAAGTCGAAGGTCACCCATGCCCGGGGCACTTTTGACAAATGCAGTTGTTATAAAAGTAAAATGTTTCTGTGAGTCATATCTAGAATAGTCAATGCATCATATGAAAAAAAAGTATTGGAATTCATATATAAATTTGGGAAATACAGACCTTTAAAAATTAAGTGTCAAATGTGCCCCAGTTTCCCCTATAAAAAACAGAATAAATCAGTGTCGTTTATTTAAAATCTGTTTTAAGCTCAAAATTAGATGGAACTAAACAAGAAATTATAAAGATTTAAAAATCTAGCCGATAAAATTATAAAAATTAAACATATCCACAACACCGAAGAAATGAGAGGTCGTTTATTTTAATGAGAGAGAGCGGCATATTTTTATTCACCTTCCCCTATTAGACAATAAGAGCTTATTTTCAAAATTAAATAATCTTGCCGATGGTACATCGATGTCACTTAAATTTAGCATAATTGCTTCGTCATACTGATAACAGGATACAGCTTAAGTATGTACTACCTACATATGTATGTATAATGTATATGTATTTACATAGTGAAAAGGTTTATAAAATTGCTTTGTGAAGCTGGGATTTTAGAAATATATTTTCTTTTTTTTCAGGAATGCAAAATAGTTATACTGGACTATTGGTTGGTGCGGAGTTCCTTTATAATTGCTGCACCAAATATGGAATATGACCCTAATATGGAATACCTTCATTTCTCTGAGGATATAAGAATAAAACGCAAAACACGTCCATCTTTTGTTTCATTGGGTCTATTTACTATCTCACCCACAAAATCGTGTCAGTTACACGAACGCTACTTCTGCGTTTTTTTTTTGTGTTCTTATCACTCAAAAACTTTTTAAGTTTAAGTAATAAATGAGTATTTCCATCAGTTATTATGATTGTATGCATACATAAGTGTTATACTATTTAGTACCTATGTATGTATGTATATCGAAATTATGTTAATTTCAACATTCTGTGATCTTCTGTCATTAGAATATTGTCAATTTAAAAAAAATTTTGAAATAGTTCAAAAATCCAAATATGGAATAATAGTCATAGGTGTCCAAATATGGAATAGAGATTTCAAGGCTAAATAAGTTGACTCTGGGAACATCATGATTTTATCAAGGAGATACCTGATTATCTTTCGAAATCACATTACGTGACTTTCTTTAGTCACAACCAATTTCTTATACATAGGTATGTCCCGAAATCTCCACCTACAAGACTTTACTACAATGATTCTAGTGAGCTTACAAAGTCTGGCACTAATTTTCTTCACTCTTAGCAAGTAGAAGAAATGTCTGGTTATACAGTTTCAGTTCAGGTGAACTTTAAACAGCGTTCTAGTTTTCAAGGTTTACTCGTCCGGTTTCACAGTAAAATCTGAACTTCAGTTTTGTCAAAGTCCTTCAAGTGCGTAATGTGACATATTGTGTGCGTTGTTGCCCAGAACGTTACTTTAATGAAGTTTTTCAACTATCTATAATTGTCTTCTCTTCTACCTATAACCCAAACCGATTTCTTCGATGTAATAAAAAGAGACCAATTCAGCACTAACATCAACTGCCTTGACATACAAAATGTCGAAATAAAAATCCTTTTTATATTTATGCTTTTCACTAAAATGAGATCATTTCATGAAAATGGAGATCTTAATTCCAATTTCCGGTGGTTGGTCTATTTTTTGAAATTCCTCTTTAAAATTCAACTCTCAAAATATTTTTTTTTTTACAATTTTTTAAGCTTTCAAAATCTTACTATTTCATTCCGAAAAAAAATATCATTAAATTTGGAACGTCTGCTCTAAAAATAAAATAAAAAACTCAAGCAAAAATAATAAATCAAAATCTTATAAACAGAAATCCCCTTCCATGTCCACATTTAGTCCAAAATTTGGAAAAACAATGTTGAAAGCTAGCGTCTGAGATTTGACAAATCTAATATTTCCATGTCAGCTATCAGCTATCACTCTAGAGTAAGTGCTTTAAGCAAAACAAAAATACAAATAACAGGAAGACAACAAAACTATAATTAAATTATTTTTTTTTTTTTTTTAACAAAAAAAAAAAATCAGTCTATATTTACAATAACTTTATTGAACATACATAAGAAGGTCATAAACTCATTGAAAAAAGAAAACACGATGATAAACGTGAAGCGTCAAACGTTAAGCGTTCAGCGCTAAGCGTTAAGCGATTTGTCCAACTCATTCTGAACTCACGTGATTAACAATTGGAAATCTCGTGCTAAAGCGGTTCCATAATGCTTCTGAGTTATTTGTTACGAGTGAGAGGAGCTTATGTGATACACGCGATTACAATAAAACAAGTTGAACAATTTATTTGCTTAATGTTGTGTCTGTCGACCGACGGAGATAAAATATATTTTTGTGCAGGAATAATGTTCCCTTTTATTTTGTGAGCCGTTTTAGGGCATGTTATTGGATTCAAAGAATAATTCTACCTTGAGATCGAATAACGGATCACAACAAATGAAAGATTAACATTTTATGTTGCAATTAATTTTCAAATCAACATGACAAATTATTATCAATGGCGGTGTTTACATCCGACGCTTTGAGGTTATCCGGTTTGACGTCTTAAATTTTATTTTGTAAAGGCACCCGAATGTTGCAGACATTTTATAAAATGATGAAATGAAACGTCAAAATGAGTCACTTCAAAGGAATCCCATTTAAGCCCTGTAAATTATGCTGCTTCCCCTTCCTGTAAAGTTTGATGCACTTGTGGTTCTGTTTATATGAGCAGAATTGTCCGATCTGTTCATTGTCCTTGCATTTTATTTGGTGGATTCATAATCTGTAGATAGATTCGTGCACGAAAGGATTTAAAATAAAACAAAATAAAGCAAAATAAAAAATAACTAAAAGGTGTGGCACTCCAGTGATAAGGGGTTTGCATTTAAATGCGAACAATGTTTTTTTGTTAATGGACAGTTGGAAGAAATACGGCTATAAATTATTTAAGTAGTTTTTGTTTTTTAGATGTTTTTTTTTTTTTGGGGGGGGGGGGGGAGGCGGAGGCATTGACATTGATCTCTTAAGTAAGTTGATATGTACCTACTTTTTGTTTCAATTGCTATCAGCTTTAAACTTTCAGTTCTCGGTTGATAATAGTTCTAGCTGAAAATTTTGTTCTTAAAGTTGTTATCATTTTTGATGAAATTAATTATAATGAAACATGTTTATTGATGAAACATGACTTGAAGAAATTTATTTTCGGATTCTTGAGCTTATGGCCATGAAATTAAAAATAAGAAACCCGCACTACACTACTGGGGTGAATGTCAGAAAAAAAGGTTATATTTTAATTATTTAGTTAAAAATTATGGGTTTATATTAAATTTAAACTTTAAAAGAAAATGAAATTTCTATCATGTTCATGGCTCGTAATCAATTCAATCGACAAGCGACACGAAATAAACTATTAAGTTTTTTAATAGAGAAGTTGGTGATGAAAAAAGAAGAATGATTTTCTCCAAAACAATTGTCTAAGAATCGATAAGTTTGTGGCTAAGTTCTTAAGTGCATATTCTCTAATACCAACATAAAAGATTCGTAGGACTTAATTAACGACTCTGGTCAGACTCTCTATAGGGTAAACAGTAAAACACTAAAACTAAATAGTAAACGGAAAGTTAAGTTCAAGATTTGTTTAAATTTAATTAGATTGTTATATATTTAATTTAATAGACAAACAAAGTTTCAATTACAATTACAATTACAATTACAATTACAATTACAATTACAATTACAATTACAATTACAATTACAATTACAATTACAATTACAATTACAATTACAATTACAATTACAATTACAATTACAATTACAATTACAATTACAATTACAATTACAATTACAATTACAATTACAATTACAATTACAATTACAATTACAATTACAATTACAATTACAATTACAATTACAATTACAATTACAATTACAATTACAATTACAATTACAATTACAATTACAATTACAATTACAATTACAATTACAATTACAATTACAATTACAATTACAATTACAATTACAATTACAATTACAATTACAATTACAATTACAATTACAATTACAATTACAATTACAATTACAATTACAATTACAATTACAATTACAATTACAATTACAATTACAATTACAATTACAATTACAATTACAATTACAATTACAATTACAATTACAATTACAATTACAATTACAATTACAATTACAATAACAATTACAATTACAATTACAATTACAATTACAATTACAATTACAATTACAATTACAATTACAATTACAATTACAATTACAATTACAATTACAATTACAATTACAATTACAATTACAATTACAATTACAATTACAATTACAATTACAATTACAATTACAATTACAATTACAATTACAATTACAATTACAATTACAATTACAATTACAATTACAATTACAATTACAATTACAATTACAATTACAATTACAATTACAATTACAATTACAATTACAATTACAATTACAATTACAATTACAATTAAAATTAAAATTACAACACATTCTTTCTGTGACAATCAAATTTAAATCCTCAATGTTCATTAAAAATTTGAAGCAATTTAAATCTGGTTCTTTAATTTTTCAAAAAAAAAAATTACCCAAGGCATCTCACCCATTTTGTTACATAAAATGTAATTTAAACTAGAAACTTATTCTATTTTATTAAGTTGAATAAAATGCCATTTAAGCTTGAAATTTATGGTTTGAAGTCTGAAGAGCTTAGGATTTTACTCCTCACCATATGACTTCTTGCAAAAACATCGAACTCTAAATTCAATCAATATCCCCACCTCTATATAAAATAAGCTTGAGTAAGCAAATTAGGAATAGAGCCCTATAAAGGGTAGATGAGTTCTACCAGTTTATTATGTACCAACAATTTCCAAGCCACCACCCACATTACGATACATGTGAATTTATTTTATTTATATATTTGTATGTTTTTTTTTCGATAAAACATTTAAACGAAAACAGAAACATACAGGGCAATAACTGTACAAATATAAGAGCCCAAAACCCTATCGTCACACAACATCAAAAAGGCTGAAACATTCCCAGGCTTATATTCAACAATAAACTGCGTCACAATGTGATCGAAATTTCATTCAAGATTTATTATGACAAAGATTACCAATGTCAAGAGTAACTCTATGGGGTCTCCATAAAAAATGACAAAAAAAAGAAAGCCCATGTTAAACAAGTTAAAGACAACAATTTGGATATTGTGCTGGCTGCTATTGCTAGTCGAACCGGGTCTGGTTAAGGTTTCGACTCCGGTTCGGCTTTAGTTCTGCTCGTACGGACTTAACCTGCCCGCAAGCCAACTTTATGTGTTCTAGGTACCTCTACCTCCACACATACCAGATACGAGTATGTAGGTATAACAAAAAACACAAGAAATGTAATCCGCAGAATAGGAAAACTAAATTACAAACAATATGGCATTTATTTGTAGGACGAAGATACTATAAAGAGGACGGAAGGCAACAGCGCAATATGTCCTTCCAATATAAATGTCCATTCCAGACTCTTCATATGCATGTTCACTTTTATATTACAACAACCTTACACACATTCATACATACATACATACATCCATGTACGAATCCATACAAAGAAACATGGGATCTTACATATAGAAGAACAAAACAAGGATATGAGAGCCACCGAGAAGAAATAGGAATCCATTACGTAATGATGATGCTTTAGTTTTTGTAGTAATCCTTGAGGAAACTTCCTGTTTGTGCTTTGATAAAAAAAGACTCCACCGACATTCCCCTTTTGAACTAGGTCAACCATTTGTTTCAACTTAAGTCGAGTCGTCGTCGTGCGTTTATCGCACATACACACATTGCGCTCCGCTTCTCCTCTGTGTTCCTCTGCACCTCTTCTTCTCCTATACTCCTTTGCTTCTCTGCCACCTCTTTGGCCTGTGCTCTCTGCTGTTGAAGACTAAAGGTAGGTACTTTAACACAGAGAAATAAATTTATGGCAATTTTATTTTCAATCACAGGAATTGTTTTGCACGAGCGCAAAAAAAAACACAAAGTAAAATAAGATAGAGACAGGGTAACACTCACAAATACTCTGAGTCGATCAATTGGTCCAAGACCAGTACTTCAAAAAAAAAACAAAAAAAAACTGTTTCGACAATGAAAACATTCAAAAACTAAAAAAATAATAATTAAATTCGAATAACCAAAATAAACTATGTATGTACATATTTGAAATTGATAAAAAAAAAGTTGAATAATCCATTTTCATTCCACACAGAAACTTCAAATCATCTGCTCGATCTTCAGGCCCATTTTGTTTCGTTCGAGATACATAAGAATTGTTCGTTAAAAAAAAAAACAAACAAATGAAAACTCTTCATCCTCAGAATCGAATGGTTGAATCGAAATTTAGGTAAGTTTAATATAATTTTTAGACTAGATGCATACAGTGTCTCCCAGCTTAAATGATGTACTCCGTTTATCTGCTGGAAAACTAAAGAAACTCGAGAACCACTGGTTAATTTAATAAAAAGCAAATGCCATTATTTTTCTTATTGTTAAAAAATAGGTCACAGCTTAAATGATGCGAAATTTTAAATGAAACAAAAATACCATTTCAATATATACAAAAAAAAAACATGTTTAGGTTAATATTTAGTGGGGTATCCTTTTTGTTTAAGCACTGATTCCAATCTCTACGGCATTGATTCCATGAGCTTTCTGGTGTACTCCGAAGAAATCAGTCCCCATTCTTCCAAAAGAGCTTTTTTTAGGTCTGCCTTCAATCTTATGTCGTGTTTTCTTATTTCGCGCTCAAGTTTTGACCATACATTTTCGATCGCATCGAGGTCTGGTGATTGCATAATATGAGGACAGTTCCAAATCAGCCAAGATTGTACTATTCCTGACTTATGTTTAGGATCTTTGTCTTGGTATACTCGAAATGTGTCTTTAATATTGAGTTTATGGGCACTTTGCTTAAAAAATATCCAAGTACATATTTTTGTCCATATTGCCTTCAATGAAAACCAGGTTTCCCATACCAGCAGAGGACATACAGCCCCAAACCATAACGTGACATTCACCGTATTTTATCGTAGGCTAGAGCTTAGTATTTGGCTGCCTCCAAACGTATGCTTTACCTTCCGAACCGTAAAGATTAAATTTGCTCTCACCTGTGAATAAAACCGTATTCCAAAATAATGAATCCTTGGTAATGTGCTCACGAGCAAATTTAATTCTTGCGGTTTTATTTTTGCTACTAATAAATGGCTTTTTTCAAGCACTCCTTCCATTAAAATTAGAATCTCTTAATACTCGTCGTACTACACTTTTTGTCCAAATACTTTTCCACTTCTTCAGCCAATTTTGGTGCACTTAAATATGGGTTTTCTATTACCTTTCTCACAATCTAACGGCAGTCGCTGTCGGAAAATATTTTATTGGGGGCTTTTCTTCCCTTTCTGACAATTCGATTTTCATGGACATAACGCTTGATACTGTGTTGAACAGTTGAAGAACTAATTTTTACCATTTCCGAAATTTTTGTTTGGCTTTTCCCATCTTTAAAGTGACTAATTATAAGCTCGCGAGTTTCAAAACTAGTATGACGTCCCATATCGAAAATTCTAATTCAGGCAATTTAATTTCGTGATGTTAAGAAGAAGCGAACTGAGAAAATATTGTTTTCATTCATCATACCACAAAATTAGTAGGATATTCTACATATTTACCGTTAAAACTAAGTACATCATTTAAGCTGTGAGATTGTTTTTTTAAGAAAAAAAGAAAAAATTCTTGTTCAAATGGTAAACATCTGAATTATATTCTTTTTTCTTGATTAACCCTTTTAAATAAACCCTGTTAGTAAGATAACATTTTGTTTTCAATTTAATTTACCAGTGTTTCTAAATATTTTAAATTTTTTAGCAAAGAAATGCGATACAGCATTTAAGCTGGGAGACACTGTATACATAATTATGTACATATATACTATCATATCTGTTTCACTTAGGCTTAGTTTTTTAATGTGAGATTAAACTTAATTCCAAGGTAACTGGATTTCATGAACAAAAGTGTTTGACATTTTATCCTCCGACTTCGTTTGTTCTAGTCACATGTATAGTTGCACTAAAAACGTCCTCTTGATACCGATTTAACTCAAAATCACAACTGAAAACTCAGTCTTAGAGAATATCTCTAGGTTTTATGAATCTATTAAAGTTTAGATTTGTTTGGCAGATTTATTTTCAAGAAACGTCATGTTTTTTTAAATTTATTTATTTTCAAACACACAGTATTTGCTATTCTTTTAGGAACGTACCTTAAGAAATTTATTTGTTTTAACATGTTCTTGATATATTTATTGTATGTATGTACTACATATGTGATGTTCTGATTTTCAAAACATTACGTTCTCGATCCTTACTTTTCTTACTTTAAACGGATGAAATTTGGTGCATTCTATCTATCACATTTTTCAATTACTTCACATTTAAAAATCAATTGTGTCAAATTCATTTTTTAATGAAATAAGAGTAATCCTTTGAAAAATGAAAGGTGCCGATTTGGTGGTTCCCTTAGGGTTGAAATCATATCTAAAACAATAGGATCCAATTTTCTTTTCTTTCTTTTAACTTTTGTGTAAAATTTTTTGAAAGTTAATTTGGGCTTTTCAGCTGATTCACTAGCCGATGTTCTTCGAGCATGTTCGACAAGTTTCTCTCCAATTTAAGCCGCGACATCCTTATCAACATAATCCTCAATATTATTCTACATACATATAACGATGTGTGTATAATTTCACAAGAAACATAGAAAACCATTCACTAGAAATAAAGAAGCGCATGTAGAACGGATAAGGATACCCACAGAAAACCTACTTATCGGCTTAGTTGTTGCAAGTTATGAGTTTCTATACCATCTACTAGGCCTGTTCACTTCTCCCCCACGTACATGCCCTTAAATTCCAGGAATATGGACCGATGATGCCACCTCTATCCAAAACTAATATACATTGATTTTTGAAGTTTTATTGGACGCTCTTATATTTTATATGGATTTTTATCGTCCTTTCCTTTAAATTTCATGGGCTTCATACCTTTTCGTCAACCTGCTCGGCAAAAAGACCGAGTTCTTGTGAGTGACCTGAAAGCGGGCGGGTGAATAAATCATAGTGAATTTGACAAATTCATCTTCAACAACATGCCCGATATCCAATTGATAATATTCAGCAAGCTCTTACAGTGAGATCCTTAAATTTTGATTTTAAATAGCGGATCAATAAATCAATAAGAGTTCCTACATTTTATTCATAAACTAAAGTGTGCATTTATTGCTTAAGGGTCAAAGTTACTTAATAGATATATCAACTGTCGATTTTTGTTTACTATGTTACTATGATAAACTCTTGTGGTTCACTGGGGCGTATACGTATTTTTTTATTTTAATCTATTTTCTTTTCTTGAATAAATGCCCTTTAAGAGCAGGGTTGATTGGATTAAACAATTATTGGTAACAATCTAGAAATGTGAAGTGTATTATACAAAAGTAAAAACGAATCCTTAACTTTTGTACTTGTACAGGCGGAAGCTGCTTGGAGATTGTTAAATCTTACTCTATACCGAAGTACCTATACCCATTGCATATGAAGTATGAGTTGAATGTAAGTTTGTATGTGTCTGTTTTTCATTGCTTATGTGCGTGAGTTAACCCACAATATTTATGATGCTTTGCATTTTTTTTTTATTTTTTTTTCTAACGTAAGAAGTGTGTGGCAAATAAAATATTTCCTTTTTTTTCCCAAGAATAATAAGAACAACAAGGTAAGAGAAGGTGTCACATCATATAGTAATGAATTTATAGAGTTAAAGTGTTGTACCAGTATGTGCTATATTTAGGAGAAGGAGAAGATTAATTGTTGTGATTTTGCAAATTTCTTAAGTCTTCAAAATAGATCTTCTTTTATCATTCTTAGAATAAAAAATCTAAAAGACTTTTATAAAATGTTAAGTCAAATTGTATTTGAACCTGTATAGGCAATACATACTCGACATATAGACTTTATTTAATTGAATCAATCAATATAATGTAGGTATGTATGTATATTGTATATGTATATATAGAATTTAGAAATGCTCATTACGTAGTTCCTCATTTCAACTCAACTATAGCTAAAAATAATTTAAAGAACTCAATGGATCCTCAATGGATTAATTCTTTTTTATAAGGAAAATAATAGTAGCGACCTCAGCAGAAAATCCTTAGGGCTCAAATTAAGGATCTTAATTGCCACTTCAAATAATAACCATGTTAAATTGTGGACCAACTTAAATGTATGCATTCGCATAGCTTAACCACAACTTGAAACAGCTTTCACATAATTTTCCTTAATTTAAAAAATACTGTACTGCATCTGTACAGATTTTGTGATTAATTTTGGGATTAAAAGATGAAATCCAAAATAAATTGAAATGGTTATACGTCTAGTTCGTCATTTAAGATATCAAGTGCTAAAATTATTATTAAAATTTTGTTCTACATCATCCAGTAAAATAAACTCTGTGAGTTAAAATTTTGAAACTTTTAAAGACTTTATATTATAAATTTAACCAAGCCATACTTTTAATCTCTTTGCTTAATGTACCCCACAGCATATTGACCATTTTCATTTCCTTTAGACAACATCCATATTCAAAACTCATATCTTTTTTATAGAGAAACATTTTACACCAAGTTAGCTTAATCCAATAACGAATATTAAAAATTTAAATATCATGTTTCTTCATAATAAAACTGTAGATAAGTATGTACCTCTCTACTTATAAACCTTCTCAAAGTTTGAATACTTATAAAAAAAAAAACACTAACACAAGGCCATCGGTGTATCTCAACAACGAAGCTAAGTACAATGTAGTGCTTGTATAAGTAGGTACCTATATGTATGTATTAACTATTCACTTAACATTTTTATTAAAATGTGCACATAGATACCTACTACTCCCTCGAGTCCATTACCGCAGACTCTTCTGAAGCCAGCACTTGTTTTCCATACTTACAAACGAAAATATTATCACAACAAAAAATATGTAAAAACTTATGTATGTACCTATAACATTGTGTGTAGGTACACCCGGATGGAATATTATACAAAAAAAAAAAAAAACAACAAAACAAAATTTTGTTTTCAACGCTCCAGAAGAAGGGAAGTAAAAAAATTAAATTAAATTTCCCTGTTATATCATACATATATCAACTCCGCGCATTATCGATTTATTTCGAACACAATACGAGTACAACTGCGGATAATGTTAAATGTCGATTGCAATGGCACAACAAAACATAAGTATATTGTGTTAAACGCACCAACATTCGAAAATGACCCGCATCCAAGCCTCACACTTTATACACCACCGGCTCCCCAATTTCCAGCCCTTCGTTACTCCAGGTTCCGGAACATAATGAATCCCCAAGGCCAACAGCAATTTGCAGTGTTGTGTCATAAATGACACACAGATAATAACGCACATCGCACACGATTTTGAGTGCCACAACAACGCCACATACATTTATTCGAATATACGTAAATATATAAATATAAATAAATAAATGTTTGTATGTATACTTACATCGCACAACAAATACCAAAACCATCACTATATAACCAATAACAACAAAAAAATTATCTGCCTGAATCGAGTACGTTCGGTAATGTGTACATAATATGATTCCCAAAACTCGAGCTATTCCAAATCGCAAATAAAACCATACCTACCACCGCACCGCACCGCCAGGAGCAAGGATCGTATTCTCCCCCGACAAAACAGGAATAACACGAATAGGCGCCTTCAACACTCTTTAAAAATAGAGATATACATATATGTATGTATAGGTACATTAAAGCGACTTTGGTGAAACTTGATGTTCAGAGATAATATGGACAAGGATTTAGAACTCCTCAGCAAAATTTTATACTGACCTTGAAATTTATTATTTTTGTCAGTAATCCTCAAAAGACTTCAAAAACTTATTGTCATCTTTCCTTCTCTAAAAACTCAAAAAAGCCCAAGTTCACGTAGAAAAAATTGAACGTGTTCACTTATTGGAGAATCAACTTCCCGTTGACACCATTTTAATTTTGAACGAATTGTGAAATCTTAAGTGTAAACGAAAGATTACTTCCGACACTTACCAATGTATTATAGTCAAACCAATTGTCACTCTCACTGTTTTAATGACATTCAAATCAATTGCCAATGGACATCTCTTTAGCCCAGTTATTCACCTAATTAATTCTGACAGAGCATTACATATGTTTATCTTCACAACTTCGAAAAAGCTACCATTTTAGCATTACCATATCAGCCTAAATCACACCCACAAGGAAAGGATACCAAGCCTTGATTCAAATACAAACTGGCTTAATTCTTATTTCCACTAGTTTGTCTTGGTTTTCTGTCAATCCGTCACTGTCATTCTCATCCACCCATCCATCCCTAAACACCCTAAAACTAAAATTACTAACGGAAACAGTGCCATGCCATGTGGGTGGTGTTGAATCTATGAAGATATTCCACATTCCACCTAACGCACACATCCACAATAACAACAACAACAAAAATTATCCTTTGTCTCGGTTCGGGCGACAAAACAGCAAAATAGACAAACACTTCGCTGTCACTCGAGTGAGACACGCGTTAAAGGTAATGACAATGAGGAAATGTGAGAAAAATTGAGAAAACTCAATGAAAATTGGATCACACAAAGGAAAATGAATGAAAACAATTTATGGAAGCCTACGATGATGCCTATCTATAAAATACACGATTATTATTTATAGCTTCTTATTTTGTGCTCTGCAAAGGCACAGTGACATGCTATCCTTATACTCAATGAAGGGAAGCATCAAATTTGTTGCTTTATTTTATCGATTGTTATTTCAACGAACAAAAAAGATAAGGATGATTTGACTAAAGGGAAGGATTACATCGCACAGCCTACACACTATCGGGAATCTGGATGTCGTTACTGCTGAATTATTGCGTAATTTTGTACAAACGTAGAAGTTTAAGACTCTGCAATCAAGATGGAAAATTAAATTGAAAACTCACAATCAACTGAATCTTTCATAAGTTTAAAATTTTTTTTTTTGATTTTTTATTGTAAAAAATAACTTTTAAGAAGATACAAGAATTATACTTTTTCAAGGTGTAATTTGAGATTAGGAAAATTAGACAGAGAATATCCTTAATTCGAATCAATTTGCAACTTTGGAGAGCTCTATTTACGTCCTCAACACTTCCTGAAAAGTGCCCTTAATTCAAGGATTAGCCAAGAAGTTTATTGTATCAGAAAAAAAAGTTGTCAACAACTTACGTAATGTCGGTATCATTCATTTTTCAGTAGCACAACTTGGACTTTTTCTTTTGTTTTATACGTAAACACTTTTTTTTAACGTTCGTTTACATTTTGAAGTATGCTCCTTGTTATATTTTTTAAATAGTAGCAATTTGTTCTTTAATATTACTAAACCGTGAAGAATATTAGTGGAGTCACTTTATCTTAGTCCATATTTCCAATTTTTTGCTCCATTCCAAATCTCTCTCTAGATTTTAGATTAGATAAAGATTTTTATTATTTTTTCCATGAAAATTTACAAAAATTGTTTACATAATAAATTAAATTAGCCTTAGAAACTCTCATTAATAATTCTCTGCCTATAATTTAAAGCCAGTTTACAATACTTATACAATTTTTTAACATCGACTTCGTTCAGTAATGATACAACTTCATTTTCAGTCAAAAAGCCAGTTCCAAAAACATTTCTTCTGATGACCTTAAGAATCGGACATTTACCCATAAAATGAAAAACAACTTCTCTCTCTTGTAGATTGCATAAGGAGCATATTATAGGTAAATCGTCTCTGTGTGGTATGAAATTAAGAGGGATGAGTTCACCACGCAGCTTCAACATCAACGAAATCTCTTCAAAGCTGTACACATCCCGAAAATAATTCTTCGCCTCCAGATTATGATTGAGTTGGCTGTACACTACTCTGTGCAGCGACCCAGTTGCTTCATTAAGGTATCTTTCTCTGAAAATATTATCAGCTTTTGCAATAAGCTGATAAAGTGGTTCCTCCCAGTGAATATACTCGAGATTATTTATGCTTAGGTTGAACTCACAGTCTGTAGCTAGATCCATCCATTCTGCATACCAGCCTAACCTATCTCGAATGGTTTGAAGCGCAACTATCTTCGGTAACCGGTGGTTTTCCATTTTCATAACTTTCAGCACATAATCAATCTGCATTCTAAGTGTTCGTATAAAGAGCGGCTGCAGTCCTGTTTCCAACATAACCATGTAGTTCGGCGTATTAGGTGGCAAACGGAATACTCTTTTAACATAAAAGCGCAGCAATTTTTCAACCTCATCATATTGCTTCGCTCCCCAAACTTGAGCAGCATAGAACAAAATTGATTCCGATACTGCTTTAAAAACAGTGTACTTACTGCTGTGTAAAATACTTTTGTTGGAAAAACACCTACACCACGATGCGCTGATGGCAGCTTTTGCGCTTGTAAGCTTCTCCCTCAGATGCGTTTATATTTTTAAGTTCTTCGTCAAGTTAACTCCAAGGTATTTAAATTCTTTGACGATCTCTATATTCTCACCATTGAAGTACCATTTTTCATTTGCGCAGTTCCTACCTCCACCGTTCTTGAAAATCATGATCTTCGACTTTTCCATATTAACTACTAAATTCCATCGTCTACAGTACTCAAAAAGCCGGTTCATCATAAGTTGTAACGACTCAGGAGATGACGCGAGAACCACAATGTCATCTGCGAACAACAGTGCTTTTATTATTTGTCCAGCGTGTTCAATGCCAGCGGGTAAACAATCAACCATGTCGTCGATAAAGAGAGCAAAGAGGCTTGGGCTCATTGTACAACCTTGTCTAACGCCTGATTCCGTTCTAAACCATTCCGACATCTCTGTACCATTCCATACTGATACATTTGTATCCATATACAGGTTTTGCAGGACTCTTCCAAACCTTATCGACATTCCCATCCCATAGAGTTTGTAGATAAGTGCTTGCCTATTTACGGTATCAAACGCAGCCTTAAAATCCACGAAAAACGCGTATAACTTTTTCTTCCTTCTTATAAATGATTCCGCAATGCTTTTCAGTACAAAGATATGGTCGATCGTAGAGTAACCTGATCTAAAGCCTGCCTGAAATTCCTTCAATAGCTTATTTTCTTCAATCCATTTATTGAGGTGTCTTTTCAGAATAGCTGTAAATATCTTATAGCACGAATTAAGAAAGGATATTCCTCGATAGTTAGCCATATCCGTCCAGCTTCCTTTTTTGTGTATCGGAAAAATAATAGATTCACTAAATTCTTGAGGAATCAAACCTGTTTCCAGCACCTCATTGTACAACACAGTAAGCCTGCTTACTAACTCGAAGGTTCCATACTTAAAAAATTCCGCTGATAACCCGTTGGAGCCTGCCGCTTTTCCATCCTTCATTGAGTTCATTGCTAAATATACTTCTTCGTTGGTCACGTCTGAGTCCAATACTTCGTTATAAATACCCAAAAATCTCTCTCCTTGAGAACACTCCACTAAAATTTTACTTTATTTGAATTTCTTTGAAATGAATATCTTATTTTAATAATTTTTTCATTTGCATTTTCATGCATTTTAAAATCAAATTTTTATCTCATGATACACTCCTTAATATCTAATATCTACTTTATCATATATTTCTGGTTTGATATTTTTTATTCGTACGACACATTTCGGAAAATATATATTCTTTCTTTTTATTTCCTAAGAATTTCAAATGAAAAAATGTTAATTTTCTATTTTCCATAACAATTATCTCCCATGATACTTTTCTTGTTCTCCAACGTTGGTTTTTCAGCATGATATCCTTCTCACAAGATATGTTTATCTATTTTGATATATTTTTTTCAAATCTGTCAATTTCATCAGCATTCACTCATAATTTCATGATATTTTTCTCGTCTGACCATATCTCTCATGATATGCTCCTATGACCATATTTCTATCGCATGATATTATTTTTGCTTAATAGATTTTTCACATGATATATAAAATCATAGAAATTTATTCTATGCAATATTTTTGTCCTCCTCATATAAACAATCTTAGAACAATCTCAACTCTTCTACATAATAATATTATTATGGTAAAGAATTTATTTTAAATAAAAAAAAGTAACTGCTCCAGGTGAGGCTCGAACTCACAACCCCGGCATAGCTCAAGGAATACTGATTATAAGTACCGTGCGCTAACCAATTGCGCCACTGGAGCTCGGCAACGAGATTGTCCAAATGTCTATATGGAACCAAGTTGGGCATGGAAGCACAAATCAATATCGTACGGTCATGGAAACGAAGAAATTTAAAATAATTGTTCCAATTGGTCTAGAAGTTAATTTGGATTAAAATGTATGCACTTCGTTAACTTAGGGATGAAAGCTGAATATAAAAACGAACAAATAGAATCCAGCGATGTCAGTTGCTTTATGTTTTGTGCCTTGTCATTTTTGTCAATGATTAAAGCGACAAACTGACAAAGCAAATACTATGTACTCGTACATCTAGGGTTGACTGTTGTATCTTTATGCAAACATCTCTCTATGTTTATCTAAGGTATCATAGCTCTTGGTTGAAATGTTGATACAAATGTTTCTTAATTATGGGTAGGTAAGGTACAGATGATATACTACGATCCCAGCCCAGCCACTCGTCGTCGCGTCGTTCGTGTGTATGGCGAGCTACTTTCTTTCTATACGTTCACTAACTGATATCGTCGTCGTCGTTGTAGTCACTGCCGCCGCCGATGAGGCGTTACAATTATTCTGAAAGCCTGATAATTCGTTGTGATAAGGGAGATTTGAAATTTCAGAGTAGATTAGATATGCATGATAACACACGACGGAAATTCATTTTATAATAAATTGGATATGAGAGTTATTTTGTGTAGATTCTAGCTATTCACTTGAGGAACAACTTTTGTGGGAGGGGGAATGGGATTTATTGATATGACTGAGATGAAATGTGGGACAGAATTTTATTGAAGTTCTTATAAATTTCAGCCTTCTAACAGAAACAAAAGGAACCAATTTTTTCTCCTCTCCATTAAAGCCAGAATTTTTGCAATATTTGCATAGTTAATCAAGAACTTGAACTCGATCGAATTTTTAATATGAGGTGATTTTTGAGTGTTTGAAAGATCGTTGGAATTATAAAGTACTATACCAGTTATCGTTTATTGTTGACATTTACGAGTATCTAAAATGTGGATGAAGAATTTGGTGAAATCAGGTTGGGCATAGTTTCTCTTTTAAAAAAGTCAAGAAAATTTTAATCTTCGAATCAGAAAGTTCGATTCTCTGCTGACTAGAGTTTGTTTAATGGCTTGTGTGATTGTCTTGTTTCTGATTTCTTAATAATCAAAAGTTATTGAAATGAGGAAACACAAATATTAATCAGTTAAAATGTTTCCTTTCCTTATCAAGACGAATGGTAAAGGATGGTGTTTCTCAGTTGTGAGTGTCTTAAGTTTGTAACTTAAAATTATGTTGTGTTTAAGTTTTAGTACCTAGATAAATAGTAATTTGCGTGGGTCATTTCTAATGAATTTAAAATAAATACAATTACTGAAATAAAATGTACACTGAAATCAATTAAAAATTTGTTTCCAACATTATTGTGATAAGTGATAGTAAAAGAAAGAACTGTGTCTTTCTGTGTGTCTGTCATCCAAAAAGTCCTTCATGATTTTTCACATTAAATAGTGAATTAAATCAGTTTTCACCGATACCTAACATATTTTTGAAAAGTTGTAACAGAAATAGTTATGTTTTTTGAACATCATACAATTCTTGAAATTATGCCTATCATGCGACTTGCCTTTCCATTTTGTTACATTTTTTGTTCCCTTCTTTTTTGTTGGTGTTTTTTTTAATTCTGCAAATGAGGTGCTAAGGAGCTCATATCTTTCAATAATCCAAAGAACGCCACCCCGGTTTGAATAAATTCAGAATAAATTACATCATTATTATAATGTCTTTAACACCATATGATGTTATTTTCACATGAACATCGCTGTTGAAATTTGAAAATACAAACAAACACAATTCCATTATATTTATGAGAACTCCTTGTCACAACAACAACGAATCAGGGCACAATCATCGCTCCAAGTTTGGCCTTAAACTGTTAACAAACATTTGACATACAACGGTGTAGTAAATTCAGCATATCCCAGATATTGTACGTATATTGTCATAACTGGGTTTTCCACTGTGGGCGTATGCGCGTATTGCGTATGCCCGCAGATATTTTCAAAACCGGACAATCCCAAATCATGGAACTCAAATATTCAACCACTATAACAACTCATGCTCAAAAAAAAAAAAAAAAAACAAAAATTTAAATTTAAATTAACCTCCCCAAAGTTGAAAGTTGGCATCATAGGAAGATTTAAGCCAAATTGTGTGTTGTTGGGCTTACCATATAATAGAAACCTTTTTAAATCAGAAATGCGATTAAAGAAATAATAGAAATTTAATAGATTTTTCATTCATGCAGTGTTCCTTGGAATGAACCATTCAAGGATAATACAAAGAGTACGTAGGAGTATAACGCTCAAAGTCACTCAACAACCTAGTTCCTGTTAGGTACGGTGTACAGATGCCTGTATTTGGACTCGGCATGTGACGAAAAACATATTTTACATTAAAACTCGCAGGTTTACCAGAGCACTTTTATTATCCTTTTCTCCGAGTGGGTAGAAAGCTGCAAAAACACTTAACTAGTCCCATAAAAGCAAACAGCAAACATTACCGATTATTTATTTAAATGCGAAATGGCTGCCAGAGGATATGGCAAGGGATGTGGTTACGTATGTATGTACGAGTATGATGGGAGATGGGACCCGACCCTATTCCCATAACCCATACCTCTATGCAATGCTTCCAGCCAGCATAAGCATACAGCATCCAGCATCGGAGTATAAAGCAAGGAGATTTGTGTCCCTCAGCATGGGATTTTTGTAGTAGCGGGGGGGTAATTTCCACTTTCGACAAGGAGCTTGATGGTCACCATTAATCTTCTCTTTCGCCGAAATGCCGTACTTTATTTGTGTTTTGGTGCGTAACAAACTCTTCACGTGAACCCATTTCAAACACCTGTTACCAGTTACAGTAAAAGAAGGTTACATAACAAACTGGAGTATTATGAACATGGGATGGCGACGACCGACGCCCGACGACCGACGACAACAACAACGACAGACGAAGGCGACTAGGACGGGACGGTAACAAAAACAGGAACGATGAACGACGAATTACAAACGACGAACCACGACGATGGCGCCCTCTCAGTGTGAAGATGGTGATGGCACTGTGGCAGCGGCGCGGCGGTGGCGTTGGCCTTAACACTATGAATAATGGTATTGAGATTTTTGATTGTTTATTCAGCCAACAATCTCGTGATATATTAATGCGAAAATGGAAAAATGTTAAAAGCCTCGCAAAGGACTTTTGGGCTCTCAATGACACTGAGCCGTTCTTGAACTGATTATGCTGATTGACTTGATAATAAAGGCGGATTGCGATTGTACTAAACGAGTACCTAACCTATAGATGAGTTATATCGTCTTAGAGATTATTGCAATGTTATAACTCATGGTTTTTAATTAATTTTATTAATTTCTGTTTCTGTTTTTATTTGACTATGATGAATGTTTTTGTATAATATGTAATTTATATCGAAAACTTCGATTTTTGGTTCAAGTGTGTTTTATGAGGGTTTATTTCATCAAACGAAAAAAGGAAAATAATAACTGTCGGTCTTGATTGGATCAGGAGCGGATCGATTCGTGGAGTACTAGACTTTTTAAGTATCGCATGATACTCAACGAATTTTGTAATAAACCGATTTATAAAAGAAGAAGATATGAGACAGAAGCTACAATTACACGGCGTGATGTAAAAAAGTTAACTTTTTTGTTAAATGTACATATGTTTTGTTATATTAGACTGTTTTTTTTTTTATTGGATTTGAAAGAAGTGCGATTTCACTTGATTTTCGGTTTTGAACTGGCAACACTGTTTATATTATACCTTGGATTTTTTCCCAAAATTTTCTTCAAAATTACTCCTTTATATAATTGATTACCCAGGGGGGTTTTTACCCTTATTTGCCCTTTGACATTAAATTAATAACATATTTTTGATAAAATATTTTATTTACTTTTTGAAACATTAAATAAAATCATTGCACAACCTTTTTAAGTTATACATACATAATCCTATTTTTATGTTTTGTTTTGACTTACTTAAATCGACCTTAAACCATGTCAAGGTTATAAGAAAACAAATACTTCAATTTTAATGACGTTCCCCACTCTTTTTGTCTATTCTTCCTCTCCTTGAAACAAAACTCGAATACATTTTTCCCGGGGAAATTAATAATTGAAATACATATCATGCAAACAATGTAGAAATAGTACTCATACGCCCCACTTCACTTTAAAATCCACATTTCTATCAAATTCTTTTTCTTTGTAATTGCAAAATAACATTTCTTCATTGACTTTTATTTTAAAGGAGAAAGATAATAGAAGAACTAAAACCTCAACCACAAAACTCATAACATAACTCCTTAAAATGTCCATATTAAATTTAGAAAAAAAAAACAGCTTGGAACCATCACCAAGGGGTTTTCTCAATTCAAAGTTTTTCACACTCACTAATAAATTTGGATTGAAAAGGACAATAAAAACTGAGAACTTTTAAATTCAAACCCGATTATGAATTCGGATTCTGACCTACTGCCAAAAAAGTTAAGCGATTTCAAAAATCACAAATCCTTATTAATTGGGGTCAAACAAGGTTTAATTACCAAACCACTAAATGTTAGCATTTTTTTAAGGTTTACTAAGTAGAGGATTCTTTTTGTGGAATAATGTCTATACATATGCATATGCATATGAATACCTATATCTACATACATGTTTTTGTGGTAAGTATGCATATGTACATATTATATCTTTGCTTGCATACATGAATAAAAACTTATTCATAAAATTAACAACACGGGACTCAGGTGAAAATTTGAGGATTTGTGGTTATCCAATTGTTATTTTCTTAGGAAAAGCCTCAGGGAAAATTCCCTCCAATCGCTATCGCTACACATACATACCTATACTTATACATACATTGGAAAAACACACATTAAATTGAATTATGTTGACGTTGACTTTCAAATTGTTTTTTTTTTGTGGTGTTTTTTGTTGTGAAAAGGGACGCAGATTTCTACAGATATGTACATATACATATATATATATATATATATGTTAAATTTAGGTTTATACTATATGTACATACACACATATGTATATCAAAAAAAGAACATTTAAATTCTGAAACTGTCGGTATAGTATCGCTTGAGGCTTTTATACACAACACATCGCGTACATTCTTATCCAGCCACAAAAAAATATAAATCCCTTAGCTTTTCAATCATTTGAAACAAAAAAAATAGGTATTCAAACTCCAATGATTTTCACACAAATTGGCTGTAGCTGGAGGCTGGGAAGATACAAAAAATATTATGTACATACATACATATGTATGTATGTATACACATTCCTTGTATTTTATTGAACATTGAACAATCAATGATGAAACATGAAAAGAACCACAAAGCTTTTAATCCTTTTTTTGTCCTCGAACTGGCTTAGGTTCATGGTTAATTCATAGAGAGATGCCTAGATACGGATACGGCAATTACTAATTTCTGTTCTTATGATTCTGTTATCTTTATACTGTTAATAATTCCTTATCTTAGTGTGTTTCAATAAAAAAAAATATCCGCTTCTAAAATATTTTTTTTAAACACTTTATAAGATTAGCACATTGATTTTAAGTTTCTGAGCTTTATTTCAATTTATTCAGTTTAAAATTTAAACATTAGATATTATTTTTTGTAGATATTATTTTGTGTTCTTGGAATTAAAAGTAACGACTATCAGAAAAGTTGGAAAGTTTATATTTTATAAACCTCAGAGATTTCCATATTCATATGTACCTAAACCTAATTTCTCATACAAGTACTAACTCATTTTCGGAGTCAAAACTTTGAGCTTTTAAGTTGTATTTTATTTGATCTTTTAATTATTCTCTATTGCAATTTTTAATAATAAGTCTCCTGGGTTAGGAACTCTGAAAAAATCAGTTTGTGCGAAAAATACTCAAAAGTTGATACCAATCCGTTTAAATTTAAAAATACTACAATTTTTCTCTAATAATTTTCTAAAAATCATCTGAATTTGGTGAGAAAGAAATTGTATTTCCCTATAATATTTTATTGGAACATAGTTAAAGAGGCTATCAACAATTTTGACATATACTTTTTGTTTAAATGGATTCCACTACTGTTTATATTTTCTATTTATCAAACAAGAAATATAATGAATTAGGTTTTTATATGCATTACTTTCATTAAATTAAAAAATCTAATTATAAAAATTGCAAAATTAAAAGCGTAAAACTTTTAAATTTTATAAATTATAATGCTCAAATCAAAGAATTCAAGAATTGTAACACAGTCTAAAACATTTCTTAAGTTTTTTAAATCCACTTTATGACAATTTATGTGGTTTTTTGTCAACAACTGGTAAAAAATTATCAAGAATTGATATTTGTTGTTTTCTTTTGAATTTGAACTCAAGCACTTTTTTAAAGTGAAATATTTTTTTGGGGACAAATTAAAAGTTATTACGTCCCAGCCTCTTTTTTTCAATTTGGACTTTATTGTTTCGGACATTAAGACCATTCCGCCGACCAATGAAGTCAATATCATAGTCAATAGCATAGATCATAGACTTGACGTAGCCCCACAGGAAATAGTCAAACGGCGTCAAATCACACGACCGAGGGGGCCAAGCGACTGGACCATTTCGTGAGATAACACGTTCTCCAAACTTGGTTTCCAATAAATTGATTGTGGCATTTGCTGTGTGGCTTGTGGCGCTCAGCTTGTTGTTGCTCAGCCCAATTCACGAACATACAACACTTCTGGTGGTCAAGCGGCTTCGGTTTTTGCGTCAATTTAATTTTGTAAGGATGTAGGCCAAGATCTTTTCGCAAAATTCGCCACAACGACGTCACAGAGATGCCCAACACTTGAGAACGACGTGTGAGAGACACATTTGGGCTTTCTGCAACTAAAGCCTCAGCTGCAGCAATATTCACGTCACTACGGACACTTCTTTGTCTCACTGGCATGGCACGGGAACATTTTGTACTTGGCCTGTCGATTCAAATTTTTCCACTATCAGCTCAATTGTTGATCTGCTATTACGATTATGACGATTATAAATTGGACGTAGCGCTCTTAACGTTGAGGCCACTGACTCCGAATTTCGGTAGAAAATTTTAATAATTTCGAGTAGTTGTTGGCTCGTATATCTTTCCATCATGAAATAGCAAATCTTACTGAAGTACTGAAGAGAAATGTCAAAAGAGCGGCAAGAAATATGGCGTCGTTTGCTGTCCCTGTCGCTCTACTTATGTAGCGTCCCTCTTGAAAAACCCGATACCTTACTGTTAATTTTGTCACTCGCGAAAACATAATTTCCTTCTTTGGTTATAAAATTTCCCATGATGGTTAAACAAAAATCACTTTAAACACTTTTAATCACGTCCAAAATTGAATGAACTGCACTTCAAAATTGAACAACGATCTAAACTTCCTTGGGCCAAATAAATTTAAGATCGTTTCGACTTGATTTGAGAATGTAAAACTTTATTTAAGAACGTGCCGGCTCAAACTAAGATTTTTTTTCTTAATTTTGGAATAAAAATCTGTTTTAAGAACAAAATTCTTGAATCAAGATTGAATGGATAACTAAAATAAGAATACAAAAATCATAAAATAGGTAGGTATATGTCTGCTCGCTTGGATTTAGACTGCCTTTTTTCTCGGAATATACCTACCTACTAGCAGTAATCCATGGAATATTGTAGAAATGATTGATTGAACTGGATAATTGTGTCCGAAATTAGAGAGGTAAACTTCTCAAAGAATCAAAAAAGGTGATTTTTATTTTGCTGTCATTTTTGTATGTAATTTAACGTTACATACCTGAATGGCTTTTGTTGATTACTGCTGTTAGGTTCGGATGAATTTTCTCTGAATCCTTAATCCTTATTTACAATTTTATAACACAAATTTTCAGTTGCGTCGGTGGTGTAATGGTTAGCATAGTTGCCTTCCAAGCAGTTGATCCGGGTTCGATTCCCGGCCGACGCACATTTTTTTATTTTATTTTAAAAATCGCATTTTTTATCAGACTCATTATGTGAGTCAACCCTCAGTCCCAAAAATGGGTCAACGTGTCCTAATAGCATTGACTGAGTATTGCCTTTGTATATAAAATCTATAGTAGTCTCATGAGCAAGAATTTTTAGGGCAACAGTATCCCGTCATATTGGCGCTGGTCTCGCTAGGGATGCATTCATTCTCCTTAAGTTAATGACCGAGAGGGAAATATTATTTCTATTCCATAAGCCACGAGTGGAGTAAGGGAAGAAGATAGTTAATTGTCAAAAATGTAAATAAAATTTCTCTTATTCTCTTTGGTTCCGTATGTCTTGTATTTTTCTCCTTCCTTGTAAAGGCAAACTTATATGACATTTCTGTAATTTGGTTTGTTTACATTTTTCTCAAGGTATGTGCAACGGTATTTTTTGTATACAAGGAAGGATAAAAATACATGTATTTAGATGTAATGTATTGTAAAGAATTTTGGCTATTCTGAATGGCTCGATGAATTTTTTTGTATGGCTATATGGGAATATGGTACATATGGATATGAATGTGTTATTGTTTTGATTTTCAATTTGGGGTCTATGTATATTTTTCGTTCTAACTGAAAACTTTTCGCGCTTTTTGTAACCGAAAGTTTTAGATGCTAAAGATTGTGTTCATTCATTGAAATTTGCTTGATTTTATGTGAAAATTTGTTTGTGACAAGTTTAAGTGATTTGAGCTAATAAAATAACTTAAGAAGTTAAATTGGTTTGATGTTATTGTTCCTATTTACATATAAACCTAACAGATATAATTCATTACCTGTTATTTACGTGATTTAATTTTTCATTTCTTATTATTATTACCTATCTTTATTATACTGTATGTGCTAAAATATAATTTTTTACATACAAATCTATCGACCCGAAACGAAAATTCGCCCAACCCCCATTTGAACGCGTAATAATTTATTTGTTTATTTAAGTACCAGTGTCTTACACTATTAAGTTTTTTTGTGAACAATAATAAAGTGTGTTAAAGGTTGTGTGTTGTTGCTGTCAAAAATATTTAAGTGCTGTGTATAGTGTGTATAGTGAAGTGCTTTATTTTTCTGTGCCAAAAGTAAAAGTAATCTCTAAAATACAAAGATGGTGAAGTGTTGTTACGATAATTGTGGTGTGGTGCAAAACCGCCCCATCACAATTTCATTTTTTCAAATTCCAAACGATCGCAGAAGAGAGGTATGGATAAAACACGGTAAGGTAAAATTTTTCAAGAAAAATGCATTTATGTGTGAATCACATTTTTATTCAAAAGATTTAGTGTTGCGAAATACACAAAAAAGACTTCAAAAAGATGCACTGCCACTTTCTTCTTTTTCATCTTGCATGTGCAACGATGAAATGTGTGATCCTTCGTGTCTTCAAATAATGGAAGCATGGGATGCCCAAAATCAGACGACCTCTACGGTCACATATGCAAGCGTTAGTGCTGAAACTTCAATTAAACCGACAACTTCAGGTTCAGGTTCAAGTGAAATTCCGCGTCCGACTTATAGTAATCGAGCAGCAGCACAAAAATCCTCTTTTGAACCTAGAAGGTCATCCTTAGCATCAATAAATTTGGCTGCCGATGCACACAAATCTTATAACACAGATTTGTCTTTGCCAATTGTGCCCATGACCGTACCCGTTTCACCTTCCCATTTCCCTTCACCCGGTTTCCATTCCTATAAGTGGGTTCCAAAACCCGTTTCAGTTAAAAAATCTTGCCGAAGAAATATTTTTACCCCAAGGAAACAAAAAGTAAATAAAAAATATAACTTGAAACAAAATTTAGAGGAGCAAATGCTTAGCTTTTCGGAAGAGTTGCGTACTTTTATTTTAGCACAACTCTTCCATAAGAAGAAAGCACAATGGACACCTAAACAAAAAGAACTTTTTCTTAAGATTTTCTTTAAATCTCCATCTTGCTATTCTTTCATGATTAGCGTAGGGTTTAAGCTGCCATCTGTAAGTACGATTTACAGGTGGCATTCTGAAATACGCTTACCAGCAGGATTTAGCAAAGAGATTCGCGGCATGTTGACGGAAAAGGCCAAGACTATGACAGCCATGGAAAAAAAGAGCATCATCCTTTTTGATGAAATGGCAATCCAGCGGGAACTGGAATATAATATCAAGGATGATATTATATACGGCTTCACCGACTTCGGGGAGCTAGGCAGAAGAAGTACTATAGCTTCTAAGGCTATGGTATTCACCTTACGAGGTCTCAACACTAATTGGAAGCAATCGATCGCCTATTACGTAGGAAGTCCCAGTGGACTATTGCTTGCAGATATTCTGCTGAAAATAATTAAGGCAGTGATGGAATGCGGGCTGTTAGTGGTTGCAATTAGCTGCGACCAAGGAAGCAACAACGTGTTAGCTTACAAAACGCTAGCAACAGCGCCTATTGAAGAAAACCCATATCTGGAGATAGAAAACCAGAGGATATTCTTGCTTCACGACTATCCGCATCTTTTCAAGAGCGTGAGAAACATACTTCTCAAAAATCGCATTCGCATAGGTGATGATGTGATTGACTGGGGAGTTTTACAGAAAGTTTTTCAGGAGGACTCTAAGGGGGAAACCTTTAAAGTTTTCTGGAAACTTACAGAGGCGCACATCAATCCTAATAACTTTGAAAAGATGTCGGTAAAGTTAGCGACACAAGTTTTTAGTGACAATGTTTTCACCGGCATTATGTATGCGGTGAAAAACAATTGTTTTAAGACTGAAACGGAAAGGAAAGTCGCAGAAGATACCGCAATATTCGTGAAGAAAATGAACGATCTGTTTGATACATTAAATACTGGGCAAAAATATTCGAGGAATCCTAACCAGGAAGTGTTATCGGATTCGACAAACACACTGGATGCTTTAAAAGAAGCCAAGACATGGATTTCCACTTGGATTTCGACCGGCTACAAAAGAACCCCACCATGCTTCAAAGGCTTGCAGCAAACTTTGCAGGGAATAGTTCTAATGTGGGAATATCTTAAAAGCAATGAGCAAAGTTATTTCATGATTAAACATTTGAATACTGATGTTGCGGAAAACTTGTTTTCCATTCTGCGTTGTAACAGAGGATCCTACGAAAGGAATCCTTCGATTTGGAGACTCATCCGAAATCTCAAGCAGATTATGTTTCATAATTTCAATGCTGCGGAACACTCTGGGTATGAGGATGCAAGAGCGGATCAATTGCTCAAGGAAGCGGACATAATAATGGACAGAAAAGATGAGGAAGACTTCCAAATTGAGGCACCCATTGAAGATGATATATTGGACACGGAGATTGTCTACGTAGTGGAGGAATTACCGGATGATGAAGATATAGACCTTTATGAGGTTCAAGAAGGTGATGACGCGGAATTGATTTCGGACGACGAGCTCATGGATGTCTACGTAATAGAAGAGGATGACGATTCAACAATTGACAATTCAACATTTACCGAGAAGCTGCAGAAAGCAGCTGCTGCTTACTACGCTGGGTTTGCAGCAGGAAAACTCGGTAAAAAACTGAATTGCGAAGTCTGTAGGAAGTTCATGATCGATGAGAGCGAAGTTATGGACATAAAGAGAAAGCAGACTATGCTCATAAAGCTGAGAGCCTATGAGACAAGAACCACAGCGTCGGAGTTTGGGAACCTAACAGTTCCTTCGATCCTTTTCGAAGAAACTGTTAAAACTCTCAAAACAAATTATGAGGCAAACATCGTTATGAAACAAACTGAGCAAAATATCGTCGAAAAGTGGTGTACCGAAATAATGAAGGACAACATTATAGGAACCGACTGTCCTAGGGAACACAAGGAAATTATTATTAAATTTTTACTACGAGGACTAATAATATTAACGAATAGGCAAATCAATAAAAAAGTAAGAAATTTTAAAAAGAGAATAGTCTAAGCATATGTAATGTAATGTAAATTTGTATATATATTATTTAAATAAAAACATCTAACGAACCCATTAGTAATAATTTGTATTATTTTTACAAATTCTCTTAATATAAAAAAAAAAATAAAAAACAAAAAAAAAAAAAAAAAAAAAAAAAAATATTGAATTGTGATAGCAATTATTTATAGTATATTGTAGATGTGCAATACCTTTATTTATTAAAAAAAAAAAATAAGTTACATAAGTTGTGATACCAGAGCAATTATTTATAAAATATTGTAGATGTGCAATACCTCATTTATTTTAAGTATGTTATGCATGTCCAATGCTTATCTCATTTACATAATACTGAATTTATTTATTTATTTTATTATTTATCTTATCTTATTTAAGCATGCAATAATATCAACTTATAAGTAGTTACATATGTTGTAGTTTTAGGAGGAAAGGCCTACTGGGGAACCTCGTTAAAAAAAACGCATCTAGTATTCTACCCCACTGGGTGATGTGGAAAAGAATACAATCCAATTTTTTTTTGTAGTAAGATTAGAACTTAAAACCATCTATTAATTTGTATTGGAATATTATAAAATATCAAAATCAAGTTGAAAGCAGGCCACCAAAAAATAATTTGAAAACGTGTTTTTCATAACCATAAAATTCAAGGTTTTTCAAAACTTCATAAAGAGTAAAATAAACTCTCATACGCCATGTATACTTAATGAAAATTTTCAAAAACTACGTGACTTAAACGATCGCAATAAAAATTTTCTATAATTTTATTCCCAAGAAAAAGTATCTATGATTTATTTTGAAAAACCATAAGTCCATAATTACTTACACTTTTCACTTGTATTCAAACTCTCTCACTTCAAAAAACTGTTCCAATAATCAAGTAATAACTAAATGTTCACCTTCAATTTTCATTCAAAATTTAATTGAAACGTACGAACGTACATACGTACACACGCATCCACAGACAACTCTGACAAATTTTGATTCTAGTATTTAATTTTCACCTGTCGTACCTACATAAGTTAGGACATACATACATTTCAGGGAATCCCTAAAAATACCTACATATGTACATGTGTATGTATTTTCAGGGATTCCCTCTTATAAGAATTAATCGAATCATTTTTTTTACCCACCTATACATACCTTTACCTATCCTTCTATCGTTCCCACTCTATAAATCTTAAAATAAAATCTAACCCATGAAAAAGTTAAAAAAAAACCTGCAATTGCCATCCAAAACTTGAAAGAAAATTTCAAGCCGAATAAGAATAACGAGAAACAAAAAACCTACCCCCGAGAGTATGCGCATTTAAAGCTATATGTAGATATACACATGTTTTTTCTTCCTCGCTTAAAGCATACAGAAAAAATGATTTCGTAGTCAAAAGTAGTAGTAAGAGTAGTATTTATTGAGATTTTAAGTACTTCTACTACTACTCCTACTTACCAACCAGAGGCAGACTATCGAAACGCAAAGCAAAAACAAAAACTCACAGTGAAAAGGTATCTTCTATGTATTTTGCTTATTTACTTTCTGTTCGCATACGAAGTTTCATTCTTATATGAAGAATATAACAAACACGCTTCAATTTCGTACGGAACCAAAGAGAATAAGAGAAATTTTATTTACATTTTTGACAATTAACTATCTTCTTCCCTTACTCCACTCGTGGCTTATGGAATAGAAATAATATTTCCCTCTCGGTCATTAACTTAAGGAGAATGAATGCATCCCTAGCGAGACCAGCGCCAATATGACGGGATACTGTTGCCCTAAAAATTCTTGCTCATGAGACTACTATAGATTTTATATACAAAGGTATTGCACAGTCACACTCAAAAATGTGCGTCAAAGCTAGCGTCAATGTACTCGTCAACGCGTTGACTGTATTTTTCACGACGTGACAACCTTGGGACCAGATTTTGACGTCATTTTGACGTCAGAGAGAGCGTTGACACATTACGTTGACCGTGTAATACTAGCTTTACTATAGAACTATAGATGAAATGTCAGAAAACCACTTCAAATTGAAATTCATAATCGATTTGTTTAAATAAACAGGAATTCAAGAAATTGTTAAGCATTTAAAATTCTTTAATTTTATTTAATTAAAGAATACAAATAAAATTTCATCCCACTTATATACCTTGAACGATCAGTTAAACCTTCTTTAATCGGAGAGTTAAAATTGCTGAACAACGAGAAAAATACTGAAATACTATTATTAAACTAAATCGGTGAAATAAATCCAATGATATAAATTAAATATGGAACTACAATTATTGTGCAACAAAAACTTATGCACTGAATAAATCTTTTAATATTAATTTGACAGTACATTTTAAATTTTTTTTATAAAAATTATTGAAGGGTTTAATAGATAATAAAATTATAAATATAAATACTTAAACAATAATAAATTTATTCTTGGTCATATAGGTACATCCCTCTGCAATTTACACTCGTGTAATTGAATAAACATACGGAATTCTGCATCGTCAAAGTGTTCATTCGAACTGTACTTGCACTCCGCATCATGGTCGATTTTTGACAGAAACGATTTAAATGACGTTTCAGCTTTGACGTGCCACTGCCACACACATTATCAACTCGTCTCTTTCTCGCCCAATGTGTACTTAGGATAAAAACAAAGGCTACAAAAATTTCATACCCGTCGAGCTGAGAAACGAAAACGAGTCACAAAAATTTTAGCCTTCGTGTTAGTTTTTTTTTTCTAATAAATTACTTTTTGTAGCAAAAGGAAAAAAAAACAAAAATAATTTAAAACAAAATTCCAAAATCTGATTCATTCGTCATCAACTCCCACATCCACATCGAATGCAGACCAAATTAAAGTGAGAGATATCTCAAAATAAGAAATTCAATTTACGTAAGTACAATAGATACAAAAAAAAAATCAAATTCCAAAATTCCAAATAAATACCCAAAAGACTAAAACACGTTACCTACCATTCTATTAGTTCGCCGACTAAATACTAACCCCGCAAAACCGGGGGCCATTTGTGTTAGAATTAATCAAACTACGTTCTTCTAATGGTTCAATTTATTTTGAGATGGGTGTTCCAGGTTATTATTTTCTATTGTTGCAGAGAAGACGACATTATTGGGATTTTTCCATGACAAAGTTAGAAAGTGCATTGGAATTCCTGGGATTAAAGAATTGGGATTCATTGTTTACTATGAGTAGAGTCTACTGGTGTCCAATTGGAACAGGTCTACAGTCTAGCAAAATCTCTTTATTCTTCGGTGCCATGTAAATGGGTAAAATATGTAAGAACCAGTTGCACAAGTTTTGTTGTTTTTACTTGTTTTTATTCACCTTTTGGGGCCTTTCACGACTAAACCCCACCGCCGCGCTGTGCGTCGTCTGTTTCCATAGAGGTGCAAAAACTTTAGTTCTAGAAGCACGCACAGATTGTGCTTGTGTGTTCTTATCCGTCGCTTGCATTGTTGTACAGTAAAGTAAGCTACCTGCCTATTTTAGCTACCGAAAGGACTTTGAACCGATCGAGTAGCCTTTTGTCATGTCATTGCCAGATAGGTAGATTGGCCAACAACCTACTTTCATATCAAATGCGAATGCGAACTTTCTTGTCGTTGTTTTAAGTAAGATAAATCATTGAACTTTCCAATTTCAAATCGGAATCGATTAACACGGTCAGGCTTCATTGTCTCGATTGATTGCTAGATAGATCGTTTTTTTTTTGTAGTTTTTTTGTTTTATTTTTTATTTTGTTTCGTATTCATTTATCCGGGTGTGGAAATGACGACACTGCATTGTAGTTGAGGTCATGTTTTGTTAATACAGCGTAAAAAACGGTCAGCAATTGTTTATTCTGCACACTTACGACCTTGGTTGTTGGTTTAATATATATTATATGCATAAATAAAACATTTCAGTGAAAAATGTATTTTCTAATCTGCCTACTTTTTTCTTTTTAATGAATTTGCAAAGATTAATAAATCCAACAAATTTAATTCTATTTGAATGAAGGTTTTGTTGTTTTAACTTTGAACAAATTTTAATTTAAACTTATTTGAGGAAAAGAATGTTAATTGTCATTATTAAGGTAGTTTTAACCATGTCTATGTAAATTTTGCAATTCAGCCCTATTGTATGAAGTATTTAAATTTTGCTACTGTAAAAATAAAAAAAAATTAAATTCAATTGGTGTACTCAAAAATAATTGTATGATTCATATTGATCTGCTAAAACCTGAATAAGTTTTATTTTATCGCCAATGTTGATTAACATAAGTAATCACTTATCAGTATATGTAGCTACAACCTATAAATATTTAGAAAATCACGCGAGATTTAAGTTGAAGTAAAACTTTAAATGGTTTAGAAAGCATGCATTTTTCATGAATCAACGAAAACTTGCAGGCAAAATCTAAAAGAAATCTGACGTTATTGAAAGTGTTTCATTGTATTCTAATGTTAGAATGAGTAGATATACAAAATTTAATAGAAATATAGATGGATTTAGCTTTTGTTTTATAATTTTAAGCGAGGGAATAGGAATAAAACTATGCATATCAAAAAAAAAAAAAACATACTCCTCCAAAACCGCTCGACCGATTCATACCCCTATGTGGTGAGGGTTCTCCATTTCCACCGCTAACATTTTATTTTTGGACCATTTTTTAAATTTGTTTATTATGTTACCATTACCAAATTCATGCAACCCTTAATTTTCATCATTCTTTCACCGTACTTATATTTAATTTTAGTTTTTTTTTTTTAAATTTAAACAAAATAATTGACTCGGTAGTTAAAGATATACATATGTACCTACTTATATTTATTTATTCTACGGGGGTTGTATTTAAACCTGGAAAACTTTTTTGGTCCTAATTGGATGAAATTATTAAAGTCAATGCAATACCAAGTAAAAAGTAAACTTTTTAAAGATAGGATTTTTGGATCTGAAAAATAACAATGCTATGCATAAGAGTTGACATAAGAGTTTGTAATGTAATCAGCCATTTTAGCGAAGGGAGAGTTTACGAAGCACACCGGGCCATCTAGAAACTATACAAACATGAATTTGAATTTTACCATAAATCGGGGCGAGACGAAGTTCGCTGGGCCCGCTTTTATATATCTAAAATATTTAAAATAAAATATTCTAAATTTAAATTAACTAAGATAAATTATGGACATTGATAAATTTATTTTATGTTGGATAACTTCTCAATTCAACATTACCTATCTCTATTTTAAGCAGTAAATAATAGTAATTGTACTAAACATAAGTACAAAAACATATTTAGTATTGAAAAGGCACACACAATAAAAATAACATCAAAAAAGTGTTGCAATGTGATATAGTCCCTTAAATCTTTACATGGTTGTAATCTCGACACTTGTATTATTCTTACTGTGATATGAAATCTATTTTCAAGAATAGCTAGTCACTGCAAACAACGATTTCCTAAAACAAAAAATAATAATTTAAAAAAGGGAAACATGTCTTATGTAAGCTTCACTCCATGAAGTCGACTCTATCAAAATTCTAAAAACAATGTGTATTTGCCTAAAAAGAAATAAATATTATTGTTTTCATTATACTCATAACCTCATTTTTATACACCAAACGTATTTAGTGTTGTTTTAGTACATTTAAAACAACTTTATATTTGGGGAACTGGAAATTATTATAAGTCGTTATCGACTTTCGATCATTAGTCCAACAACAAATTAATGATCAACTGAAAATAATTATTGTGAGTATTAGATTCCGTCTGAAACAACAACAAAGGATTGGTTAAAAAATAAAAATTTAAAAAAATGAATACAAACAATTTTCTGATTCATTTCAAAGTGCTTTATCGTTTTTGTTTTCTGTAAATAATCATTTTTTTATGTCCATTATTTAAGTTTGTGTATCTTTTTTGAATTTAATGTTATGTGGACCTAGGAAACTGCATCATCTTTTAAAAAATGAATTATATTAATCTGTTAAAACATCAAATCCTTCAATAAAAAATTCCACAGTAATGTTTTTTTTAACGTAAGCTCTATGATAACCATAATTATTTAAAAGTTTAAGAATTGTCTAAGCATCCTTATTATTATTTTTTTTTTGATTTATTTATTTCTAATTATTATTTTCGGTAAAAAGGAAAAATAAATAAATATAAAACCTTTCATATAAAACAACACATAAAATTTGAATTTTTTGACCAAAACAACATTTTCCTAGAATATAACAACCTGAAATGTTTGAAAATACTTAAACATTTTCAAAGTTATTATAAGAAACTTGAGAGTTTTGCTCTTATTAATATTATGAATAAGATGTGATGTTAAAAAAACATTTTTTTCTGATTTCTCTATGGCGACACAACACTATCAACAGTATAATTTAGTGTTTCTTAGATACAAGATCCACGTTCTTATTCTTAATATCATACAATTCTGGCAGTATTTATTTGTTTTGAATAATTGTGTTTAGTTTTATACTTATGAGTCTTATGACTTTTGATGTACCCCGAAATCCACTATAATAATTATCAATCCCTAAATATCTTCTGTACCTTTACAATATGCATTTTTTATATAATAAGCACACATTAAAAAATTACTTAAACCTGTTCCAAGCTATTGCTAAAGTCTGTCGTAGTAATAATAGTTTTTTTTTTTAATAACAAATCCTAAAATGACGACACTTCTTTGCAGTCAAGCTCAAGTTCTGAAGAAACTGCGAATATCGTACAGTGTAATGATAATAATTGTGTTTATTCCACATGGTCGACCTTGAATTGGTTGTTGTTGCATAGTTAACGTGACAAAACGATCAATTGGCATTGTCAGACAATAAACCTGGCCACGTTATGAAATGTTTCAATTTTAAGAATTGAAAGCAAAAACATCGAAAACATTTTCTAATTGCCGCTAAGGCATTATATCACCGTAAGAGTGTAAGTTCATTGGGTTGCTCTTGAGAAATTAAATTAATAAATAAGTCAAAAACATAGGAAGGATAGGCGCAAGCGGAGAGAAATACAGCCGCCGCGGCACCACAACTAGAACAAAATCAAAAAATCAAAAAAAGACCTCAAATTTATTTTTGGAATTGCGCTGCTGTGAAAAATGTGTTTGACTATCTTCGTCTCCTGTCGCTGGCGCGCTTTTTCTCTCCCAACAATCTAATAATTGTGGGCAGAAAACAACACAAAAATATTCTTTTGCAATTACCGTGCGGTGATCGTCGTTGTGTGTTGTGTACCTTTCTCTCTATATCTTCCTATGTAAGCCGCAAACAGCTGTGCCGATTTTAAATTAGCAAAGTGCAAAAATTAGAACTGCGAATAAGGCCATGATATAGCCTTTCTTCCAAAGGGTTATTTGGCCTTAATGTAAAATTTATTTGGTTATAGTACATAATTTGTTTTATATTTTAAATACCATTTTTAAAAGAATATTTTCTGGTCTTTTAGATTCACAAATAACTAAACGGTGTTTAACAAAATATAAACGAACAAAATGCCAGCCGAAGCGCTGCCTATAATCACAACAGCAGAAGATCACACATTCGTCCTGAACGATGAGGCTCTTGCCGAGGCACTCAACAAGGATGAAATCAAGGATCGGTTTGTGTGTGTTGTTTCGGTGGCGGGAGCATTCCGTAAGGGAAAGAGTTTCCTCTTGGATTTCTTTCTAAGATACATGTACGCAAAGGTAAGTAGACAAAGAGTGATAAATGATGATTAATGCAGTGAATATTGATGAAAGAAATTATTATTTAAAGCAAATATGTTTATGTAACTTATTTTGTTGCAATGTTGCGTACTTCCTGTTATTTATTTTTGTTCTCTTAGAAAAATGTTGTATTTGTATATATGGGTTTATTTATACATTCTGAATATATTTATAAACATTTATCGGAGTAATCTTTTTATTTTGTTCACCTTTATATTTTCCGTTTACGTCCACCAAAAAAGTTTTGCATAAGTATTGTAAGAAGTTCTTTCATGCCGCTGACAACAACGTGGTCTTTTTTCTTTTATAAAACTTGTCTAAATTCTCAATTAAAAATTTAGAACCCAAAATGATTTTAAATTTGCAATATTCATTCATTTAAATATGCTAGTAAATTAAAGAAACTAAAGCAAAAGAAGAAAATGACAGGTATTTAATTTAACAAATATTAAATTGCTTCTGTACTTTTATTATAAATGAAACTCATTGTTTTGAACTTTGATTCAAAATAGTTAATTATCAGTTGTTTATTTATCAACTATTGCCGATCGTAATTGAAAACCAAACAGCTGCTTATTCTTTTGTTATCAGTGCACACACAAATATAATTGGAGTATCTTGTAAAAAGAAAACACTTTATTCAGTACTATTTACATATTAAAAATTAAGTTTTAGTGTTAATTATTTCAAATGCAAAATCGTCATTAGGGAATATATACTCCACACATTAACCGTAGCAAATTTCTTCTAATCACAAGAATGTGTTCTGTATTTCCAAAAAGACGTTATCAATAGGAACTTCGTATCGAATATAACTCAAGCATAGACCCATGGAAATTTTCTGTAGATTCTATCCAAATATAACTTTTAATAAGTTGAAAATCTTAACCAATTATATCTTTATCAACTATGTATACTTCTTTTCTTTTCAGTATGTTAAACATGATATCACAAATTGGCTTGGTGATGAGAATGAACCCCTAACGGGTTTCTCATGGCGTGGGGGCTCAGAACGTGATACAACCGGAATTCTGATGTGGTCGGAAATATTTTTGCATGATTATCCCAATGGAGAGAAAGTCGCCATTATCTTGCTAGACACCCAGGGTGCATTTGACAGCCAGAGTACAGTACGAGATTGTGCCACAGTGTTCGCCCTGAGCACAATGGTTTC
Organism: Scaeva pyrastri; assembly: GCA_905146935.1. Taxonomy (NCBI): domain Eukaryota; kingdom Metazoa; phylum Arthropoda; class Insecta; order Diptera; family Syrphidae; genus Scaeva; species Scaeva pyrastri. The sequence goes on from LR989927.1 coordinate 135,147,612, forward strand.
GTCTGTGCAAATTTACAATTTAACACAAAACATACAAGAAGATGACCTACAGCATTTGCAATTATTCACAGAGTATGGTCGCTTAGCTTTAGCCGACTCAGGTAAAAAGCCTTTCCAGCGATTACAATTTCTGGTGCGTGACTGGAGTTTCCCATATGAAGCCGAATACGGGGCAGTAGGTGGAGAGAAAATACTAAAAAGAAGATTGGAATTGTCAGATAAACAACATCCCGAGTTGCAATCACTGCGTAGGCACATTAGTTCATGCTTTAGCGAAATAGCATGTTTCTTGTTGCCACATCCTGGTCTCACAGTAGCCACAAATCAAAAATTTGATGGAAGGCTCAAAGACATAACGCCAGAATTTCAGAAGGAATTGGGAAATCTTGTACCAATGCTATTGGCACCAGACAATCTTATAACAAAAGAAATAAGTGGCCAAAAGGTCAGGGCAAGAGATTTGGTTCAGTACTTTAAGTCGTATATGACAATTTACAAAGGCAACGAGCTGCCCGAACCCAAGAGTATGCTTGTGGTAAGTTTGAAAAATAGTTTATAATTTCTTTGAATAAATGTAAACAAATGTGTACACTTTATAGGCAACTGCAGAGGCAAATAACTTGACTGCAGTAGCGGCAGCCAAGGAGCTCTATTCTCAGCTGATGGAAGATGTTTGTGGCGGAACCAGGCCATACTTAAGTACAGGACACTTAGATGCGGAACACTTAAGAATTAAAGATAAAGCATTATTCCACGTAAGTCATTCCTTTATAAAGAAGAAATCATAACAATTAGCCCTAAAATGACACATTTATTTTCAGTTTGCTGCCAAAAGAAAAATGGGTGGCGAAGAATTTTCAGAAAAATACCTAAAGCAGCTTGATAGCGACTTAGAAGATACATTTAATAATTTCCGATCGCACAACGAGAGTAAGAACATATTTAAAGCAGCGAGAACGCCAGCCGTTTACTTTGCCGTTGCTGTAATACTTTACATTTTAAGTGGAATAATGGGATTTATCGGCCTTTTAACATTGGCTAATTTCTGCAATCTTTTAGTGGGTGTTGCATTGATTACACTTTCGTTATGGGCATACATAAGGTTTGTATGAAATGAAAGGTTTCTTAAACAAAATTACAAACAAATTTACGTTATTTAATTTTTTAGATATAGCGGTGAATTAACAGAAGTCGGATTAACATTAGATGAATTCGCATTATTTTTATGGGAAAACGTAAGTTACTAATAAATTTTAGTGTTTTAAGATGTGAAACTGCATGAAAAAGAATCTCCAACAAAATTAAGGCCGTAATAGTAGGAAATAAGTAACCAAGGAATTTATTTAAAATCACAATTGAGTAATTCCAAAGTTGGAGAATGTTTTTGATCGATTACAAACACTAATAGAGTTCGTATACGTTTTTTAGGTACTTACATAATATTTTTTTAATATTCAAGCTTTAAAGTTTTATTTCATTATAAAACTTGATTTGAGAATTAAGCTTTAGGATCTCTAAATAATTATTTTCCCTCATAAAGTTGTATACTACAATGTATAATTTTAATGGGTGATATAAGAACCTGTTAGACTAGCTGTACATACATATATGTGCATAAATTTAATAAAAAAGTTTTTTTAAAAGAAATTTCCTTTAAAAAGGTTTACAAAAAGATACAAAGATAAAAATTAATTTCTGCATTTTTCGTATAAAATGTCAATGACTTATAGACTGAAGAATAAATACATGTTCCATCTTCTACTATACCCTTAGACCAAGTAGCTCTTTTATGTACATATCTACGAAATATAAAGCAAGTTATGTCTGTATAAGTTTTGTATCTTGAATAATTACACTTAAAAAATCGACATTTTAATAATAAAACATTTTTAATCACTAGCTGCGAAAGAAAATGTAAAAATGTAGATTTCCTGTCAGCTGTGTATCTGTACCTTGGTCTGCAGCTCAAACAATTTAATGGTTCTTCTTCTAAAAATCGTTATTTAAGGAAATTTTTAAAAAGTAACCCTTTTCTCATCACGTCTTTAAAAATTTAAAACTTTTTTTAAGTAACAAGCGATTTAAAATAAATTTATAAGTTCCTTCGACCCAGTCGTGTATTTTTTGCCATTTAACAAGTTTGGAATGCCGTAGCTTATTTGAGACATGTTTTTAAATCAGAAATACTAATCTATTTTTTACAGTTTATGAAGCCAATCTACCAGGGATGCATGGAAAAGGGTATTCAACATGTGGCTACGCATGCTGCCGAAGCAGCAGTTGGTGGCCGATCAGCTGGATCAATAAACGGCAAAGTGAAGAAGTCATGAGAATACGCCTATCCAAGGCAAAAAGCAATACAATCACAAAACCAACAGCCGCAACAACCGATTAGAAAACCCAATCAGCAGCCATCGTCGTCTCAGCAGCTCATAACGAAATCACAAGTTAAAATAAGCAATAATCATAATAACAAGAACAACAACAACAACAACATCTGCAGCAAAGCTCCACAAGAAGAACCATCAAATCGTTCAACATCGATGTGGGGTTTATTTGGATTATTTCAGCGAAATTCTCCAAATATCTCAGCGCCTGCTGCTTCCCCAGCTGTCTCACCAGCAAACAACAACAATAATAACAACATCAGTTCTGCAGCTTCGACTCGTAAAGCCAAGAGAAGACAAAACAAAAAGAGCCCACCGTTAAAAAAATAATTAATTACCATACATTGAATTAAGTTTGAAATGAGAAACGGTTTGCTCGTGTTGTGTGTATGCTCTCCATCCATGTATACAAATCGGCTGCTAATTCTAATTCTTATTGGTTAATTTTTTTTTTAACAATATTAGCCTTAAATTAGTAAACAAAAAATATATTTAACATTAATTGAAAATCTTTTAAAAAAATTTCCATTTCTTGTTATTAAACTGTGAAGTTTTTTTTATTAAAACAAATATATGTATATGAATTTTTTGTAAAACAAAAAAATATCCATTGAAAGGAAAAAAAACAAAAATATTGTTGTAATACGTACATACATGGTGTGAAAATTTCTGTTGTATATTTTCATAGGTAAAACATTTAAGGAAACATAAAAAAACGAGAATGGATCTCAAAGTGATCCTTGGTCTCAAATTCATTTTTAGTAGATACATAAATACTTTCTCACATATCTCGCCCGGGTAAGGTCTGTCATATTGGTCTCATATGTTTCGGTTTTTGTTATTTTAATTCCTCAAAGTTATGTTTATGTTTTGCTTATGGAATGATAAAGTTAATGCAAGAAAATGAGATACCAATTAAATTTTAATTTTAAATTAGAAAGTGATAGCATTCTCTAAGTGTCAATAATCTTCCCATTTTGTTTTTTACCTACATAAATACATATTTTTTGTATACATTTTATTAAGGTTTGGGTTTTCTGCGTTGATAAGAACGTCCTATGTACTTTTTTTTATAAAAACTGAATGTCGAATTTGTTTGCTTGTGATTGCTTCGATTATAAAATATATTAATATAAAAAATAAGAAGATGCTGAAATTTTCTTTTAATTTTTATCTTTTTTTTTGAAGTTATACAATAAAATAAAATGAAGAAAACATTCTCAAAATCTGATTATTGTCTTTGTTATTTCTTAAATGCAAGTATTCTTGCTGTCGACAAATTTATTCCATTTACATAATGTAAATGCAGACATTACTACCATCCCTGAAGAATAAGTTGGGCATTTTAATGTTTAAGTTATTACTAATATAGATGAAAAGAATACCTAACATTCGTTGTTTGGAGCTTCTTAATCATTAAATGTCCTCCTATTTCATGAAAAAATGAGAATAATCGAAAAGTTCCTGTTTAATATTCAAGACACTAAAGGAAGGTACATAAATGATTTTATCAATAGTTCTTATTGAATAAATACTGCAGCCAACACAAAGGAATGTCAATTAAAATCGCGAACATATCATTTCGTAGTAGGCACCCGCTCTTACTTCTACCCTAAACCACAACGAAAACATACAGAATTTGAACGTTGCATTCCAAGTAACATCATCGGGAGTCTTGCGCAGATCTCCTTTATCTCTAAATCGGCAAACTGAGAAATTGAGTGCGTTTTGTGTAATGCCATATCATTCAGTTTATCACAGACTTTAAAAGACAGCACTTCGTGATCCACCTTCCGTCATATAGACCGACTAACTTACTAGTAAATAGTTTTTTATTAAATCAATTTATTTCAATCTTCACAAATTATATCACACTCAAGATGCCTTGTGGGGGATGTGGTTCTGGTAAGTTGATATCGATATGAGAAAAAACTTTAATTTCATACATTAATCAGAGAATTTGTCAATTTGTTGGACTATTGATTTTTTCATAATTAAATAGAAAAAAAAAAACATTCTTTCACAGATTGCAAGTGCACTGCGGAAAAGTGCGACGAACGGTGCAAGTGTGACCATGCTGGCAAGTGTGGATGCAGTGGCACTGAAAAAAAGGAGCCCTGCTGCAAGGAAAAGTCCAAGTGAATGAGTTTTCTTATCCAACAACGATAATTCTACCTACATTATATACTAAATATTGTACTATGGGGAACTCAAGCTGTTATTCCTTGCATTTCTTTTGAATAAAAAATTAAGAATTGGAATGAGTTTTTGTTAACTAAATTTTTTAACAAATTCTATTGTAGTGTGATTTTTTTCCCCCGATAACCAAGGGGTTAATGATAAGAATAGGGAAGACTATTATTGATTGACATACATATGTACATATGTACGCACATGCAATACATACTTGTTTATATAAGAACGTGAACAAATAAGATATATATATGTACATGTATGTATGTACATATCGTCGCTGTTTAAGAAAACCGGCATAACTCAAAAAACACGATTTTTGAGTTAATGATGCTAATCGAATAAAAAAACAATTCTCTATGTTTCTGCCAAACTGGCATAACTGTAGCTCTTCGGAATCCCGCTATATGGAATTTGTTCCAAATTTGACATTGGATAATAATATGAAAAATCGTATGACTCACAAACTTTGACCTCGTTAAAAATTGAATTTTAGTGCCCAGCGAAGTTCTTAGCTGTATCTACCCTTTTAACAGCAATAAACTAAACCGAAATTTGGCCCCCTCTAACTTAAAAACCATTTATGTAAGTAAGAAACTTAAAATTAACAATGTTTGCTAGACTAGTTGACGACATTGAATGTACACTACATATATGTATGTATGTACATATGTAATTTCAAAATTTCAACTCTTAAGTGGTTAATGACTGACTGACTTATTCACTGTCAGATCATCATAATTGAAGTTCTTCTTCTCGTTTCGTTTCGTAGAACCTTGAAATTTTGCGCAAATGCAAGTGTTGTGCTAGAAATAAAGGAGATTTATGCAATTTTCTAACAAAAGATATGATTGACACATTACACTTCGGATTTTTGAAGAGTTGGCAAAATGAAGTATACAAAGACTATATAAACATAAGCCAAGGAAATCTAAAAATACGCAAAATTCTTAACTCAATTCTTAACTTGTAGTTATTTGTAAAATTCGGAGGAAATATTTTTTGTACTTAACTTGTGCAAATATTTCGATCCTGTTTTTATCTCCAAAACTCAGTTATGGTGTTTTCAATTGGCAATCTGGAAGTAGAAATAAGCATTCTGAAAGCGTTCAATTGGGCAAAAGTGACAGTTCTGAAAACAGAATCACTCACACATTCAAAGATTTTAAAAGTCACACTTGATAAATGTCATATTTTTTGAATTAACAAACTGTGGAAACTGTGAAGTGGTTGTTTGAAATTAAAATTAAAATATAAAAAAATGGAAAATATCTTCACAATAATGGGTGCTAGTTTGTTCCGTACACATACAAATACACAAATACACATATGTAGTTAACATACATTATGTATGTCACACTTTACAAATACAGTCACAAAGAACTATACATTTTTCAGAATTCAGTAAAACTGTTCAATTAGGATTCTGCTTCCACTTCCAATTCCGGATTGCCAATTAAAAACGACAGAATTTTTGAGAGAGATTGGACATGATAACAAATGTTTTTTTAAACAGAAAATGTATTTAAAAAAAGACCGTTTTAAATGCAAACATAAAAGTAAGTTTTTGAATATACTATGTTTGCATTATAATTTTTTTTAAATAGCTCGGGAATAATTTGTTGGACATAAGTTCCTGCACTAAATTTTGGCAGGCAGTGAGTTTACAGTAGAAAATAAATGTTTTTTATTCACTGCTGCATGGCTAGCGCTCAACATCAACAACAAATTGGCGTAAAAGAAGTGGAGTGTGTTTGTTCGTCTTATTCACTTGAATGCTGGACTGGCTTTGCAACAGTGAATAAAACACATCTATTATGTATGTATGTATTTTAAAATTAAAAAAAAAGTTAATTACAATACAACTATCATTAATATGACAGTTTACGAATGACTAGCTTTGTAGTGGAATTTTTCAATCACAAAGCTAGTACATACTTGAATTTTGACTTCGCAGTCACTACATTAGTGAATGGGCCCATTGTTTTTGTTATAATTATATTTTTAACTTATAACTTATTAGCAACAAGTGGTTTTCACCTTTGTATATGAAAACTATAAGTTTTCACAATACTAAGATTTCCGGAATAGAAAAGCGGAAGATACTAGCGCTAGTTTTGTTTTTGTCCGCACAGCAAAGCCACAAACCATAACATTATAAAAATACACCAACACCAATCTTTGAAGGTTTAATTATAATTGTACTAGAATAACTTAAAATAAAAACCGTTTTTTTAATTACATATTTGAATTTTTAAATTTAAAAGATATCTAATACAAAAGCATAGACATCGTATTATGAATAACTAAAAGAAAGACAAATAACCTATAACCAAGATAACAATGGGTGTTTCATAGACCGATTTTGAATCGGTCACAAGGTAAAGATTAAATTTGGTGCTATCGAGGTATTTTGAAAGATTGTATGGATAAAATTACTCGTAATGATGTTTTTTTTAAAAAGAAAAGGGAGAAACAGTTAGAATTACTTATGGATCCAAAAATATTTAAACGAGCCCCCATTTTTAAATCAAACTTCATATTATAATCCATTACATTATGTAAATGGTAAACTTATTCAGTGTTTTTTCCCTGTTTTATACTCTGATATTTCAGAGTCCCTTCGGTGTATTTATTAAACTTAAAAGCTTGTAGAAATAATGCCTATATTCCAGCAGTGTAATTAGTATATCATTAGTATACCATTTCCACTTCAAATGGAATACTTCAAATAAAAAACCTTTTTTATCTTCATTATTGCAGCTCCAATCTTGCCCTGGAATGACACTATTCTGTTTACCATGATGGAATTTGTTTGTTTACCAAAAATGATTCGACTTATTTTTGTTTACAATGTACTACAACTTCATAGACGATTTATTAACAAAATATTTGATATAGCTTACGACCTAAATACATATCTTGGCTGCTGTTTTTCAGACAAGAATTCATTTTTTTCCTTACAAACAAATAAATTTGTCTTTTGGGAACATCGGAAACGATTAATGCATTTTTATGTTTTATTCCTTAAATAATAAATATCTTTACAAAATGTGTATTAATGTTTAGTAAATAATTTTCATAACATTTTACATAGTTGATGAAGTTGTTTCTTTTTCTCTTTTGCAGTTTTTTTTTTTAATTCTTTAACTTTGTTTTGTTTCTTTTAATATTTTTTTGTATATAATCTTATAAATTTGTTTTATTTAAATAAACGTAATGAATTTTCTTTTAATATAACAAATATAATTTCAAAGTGGGATGCTCAAGGTAATAACTAAATATTTATTTTTCTTTTTTCCAACGTAACAAGGACCAAACAATAAAATAAATAATAATTGGGTTTGCAAAGGGAATGCGAAATTTATGTGTATATGTATGTGGTTATAATATAAGAAAAAGAAAATCACAAACTCTGAAAAAGGGAACAAAAACTAACGCTAAACAAAAATTAGTGAGATGGGGTTAGACTGTGGCTGACGCATTAATCGTAGGTTGCCTCTATTGAAAGGGGCCACGTGACTGGATCGTGCTCTAAAGGCGCGAGGAAAAGTTCTCATAGAGTGATGAGAGTAGAACAGCTGTCGTGGGATTATAATACTCTTGTCATTGGGTCAAGTCTTTTCCGTAGGCAAGTGGTGATGTGTTTGCATTGTGATTACTGTTCGTGAAAGCCGATATGTCAGGCACAAAGTTGCCAGTTTGTTGAAGCTCCTAAAAAGAGAGAAAAACCAAAAAATTATACAACAGCTTCGAACATTAAATTCAATCTAATACTTACTTCAAGCTCTTTGAGAGCCTTCATTATTTTATTTACATCTAAGTCCGTGCATTCGAGTGATTTTTTCGGAACGGTAGTGGCAGTCTTAAGTTTGTCATGCAAACCTGGTGAATCGCTTCGACTACCATGATGACTTGATTTCTTGTATTTGTTTTTGTTCACAATGGGCAGTGAGTGTGTACTACTGCGAGCCTGATAGACGCCCACTATTTCCACGCCATCTGACTCGCTGCTACTGTCCCGACGAAGAAATTCTGTCTTCATGGGCGGGTTGTTGTGCGGATTTACATCAAGAGTAGATGAACGGCCTTTTTGGCGTTCGTTCATCGAATGCGTTTTGCTGGTGTGGTTGATAAGCTGGTTGGACGTGTTGATTATTTCAGAGGCGGATTTGAAGTTATCAATGTTAATCACATGCGTATTGTTGTCCAAATTTAGTGGGTTACCCAGAGAACCGGCGGAATGTTGCGGCTGTGGAGTGGTGGATACCGAAGAGGAAGTTGACGATGGTGATGACATTATACTGTTTATGCTATGATCAGTTCTTTTGGAGGGAGAAACCAGATCGATAAGATTTTTGGTAATATTTACAACACCGGTGGATGATCTATTGCTATTTAAATTTTGGTTTGGGTTGGCGGTATTGTTGTTATTGATTAAGGATCCACTTGCGGATTTATCACTCTTGGAGCCACTTTGACTTTGGCTACTACACAGATTCAAAGGACTACTCGTAGATGAACGTACCGACTTGCTAGAGGACGAGGAATAAGCTTTCGATGAATGCAAGTGCTCAGCAGAAGCATTACTGTGTGCCGGCAACAGTTTCGTCATATCATTTGGGTTAAGATTGGTACTTGAGGGCTGACTTGATGACGCCAATGCATTACTATCAGCTGTGTTAATTGACAATTTGCTAGCTGCAGAAATTGCCGATTCTTGATTAACTAATTGTGATTTTTCAGAAGAACTAAGCACCGTTAGAGATTCTTCGGGTTTTTTGTTCTCCTTTAATTTCTTAGATGCGTTCTTCTTCTTTTCGATTTCACGTTTCAGCTCTTCTAACTTCATCCAACCAGTTGGCCATATATTGATAACTTTGTCTTTAAGAAAGTTTGTAACGAAATCTTCAAATGATTCTTTTCGCGTGCGTAAAACTGTAAACGACATCCAGCGTACTTGGTAAAGATCATACAGTAGGGTCCTACAAAATTAAATTTGTAATTTTATATTATTTATGTTCGTTAACGTTTTCAAAACAAAACAAGTACTTACCTTGAAGTATCATTCCATGTGAATTTCTTTTTAGGCATTTTTGGAGCATTATCTAATTTATGTACGTCCAGACCAGGGTGAAGAGATCTAAGGATTAAATAAAATTGACCACATTGAAAAACAAGTCTTTGAATTTTACAACACAACTACAATCTTATAGGGAACCAACAACAAAAGATATTAAATAAGACAAGAAATAAAGTAAATCGATTGGAGAACTCAATGAGCCTGAGGATATAAATCCCTCTTTGTTAAATTTCGTTTACTGAACTAAATGAAGAAAATATGAACAGTACCGATTTAAACATAAAATGATATTAATTTCTTTTTAGGGCAAGATATTGCATAACACGGAAGTTGTTTCAATTGAAATTATAGAGATTACAAGAGATTCAATTGAAATTAGAGAGATTACAATTACAACTGTGGGCTATAGTTATTGGGGGAAGGAAAATTAATTTTCCTATAGAAAAGAGCAGTAGTTTAACCTGCTTTGAAGCACATCTCTTCAGAACAGTAAAATGGACACTTTCTTGGCCAGCGGATTTATAAATGTTAAGATCTTTTAGTACTATTGCAAGTGTACGATTGCGAAAGGCTATTCGTTCCATATAAAATTGTATACGCTCTCAAGTACGGGACCTTAATTGTCAGTAAACGAATCAAAAACAACATTGTTGCAAAAAAATTACATTTTTCATGTGAGCTAACAATAAGGCCAAACATTTTAGTTTAAAGTCGTGCAATAAATTTGTTCTCCGAAGCTGACCTTTGCTTTCTTTGAGTGTTCCCTAACATAGCAGCCCGTAACAACGATCTTACTGTTCGAAAAATAAAAATTTATTTTCAAAATATCGCATCAAACTCAATGAAAGCCAAATTAAAGTCTAAATTGGGTTGCGATAGATAAAACATGACTACTTAAATCATAATATACAAAGTGGTTTTTAAACAAGTAGTTATTATGTGTTCAATTTCCAACAATGATGCGTCTATTTAAACCATATAAAATTTAATTTGTATTAATACCGGGGCTGGTTCTTATATGTTAGATCATAATCAGAGAGTAGATGTACTTAATTATAACCACGTAGGTTAAACTCCAAATGATCTGTGTTCTTGATAAAGTTTGTATACAACTTCTCACTTGAAGAAATATAGTTGGAGGATAACTAGGACTAATTATGATTTTTACTCATCTGATATTCAAAAAATACTTACTGAAACTCCTCGTATTTTGTTAGATTTGACTGATACTGTTGGTTAATACTTTGCATAATTTCAGCAACTGATTTTCGAAGTTTCACAAAAGCCTTTTTAGTTTTTGTCTTTTCTTGATTGATTCGCAATTGTTTAGCTTTTCGCAATAGAAAATATTTGGGCAGTGAAAGCTGATATTCCAAATGCGCAAAAACATTATTTCTAATATTTTTATCCAAACACAAGCACTTTTCATCGACACTGAAAGAAAACAAATTATAAATAAACAACATTTTAAGCTAGTGATTCGGTAAAGAAGAACCTTAAAAATATCTTGGTAAGTTTTTCATCAAATTGGAATTTTTTGCCAGTCCGATTACTAGCTTTGGCAGTATCTTTTATATTTTGTACGTCCTTCAAAAGTTCTTCCGAAAGGTCTGGTAACGCAGTATCGCTTGGACGCAATTCTAAATAAAAAAGTACAGGAAAACATTTAAACGTGTTGGAAAGCAATAACTACTCCGCTTACTATCACTGTCTTCTTCAGAAGACTTCTTTAACTTCTTGGCATTGGGTTCTTGATTTGATTCGCTCTCGTCACTCATCGAATCAGACCCAGATGCATCTTCGGTGGATGTTGTAGCTTTGGATTCGCCATTTGATGTTTTAGTTTTCAGTTCTTCTTCTTGCATTTTAAGGAAATTATCTCTCTTTGCTTTCAACATATCCTTTACAGTTGTTGTTTTCACCGTTCGATCAACTCGCGGCTTGTCTTTGTCTTTTGAGCTTGGTTCTGAAACTATGTCTTCATTTTTGGGCGACCCAGAGGCCAAAGAAGAAACTGAAGATGTTGCTGTTGATGTTGCCGATGATAATTTACTCTTCGTTGATTTCTCTTTATCGCTACTTTCTTTATCGGAACTGGTCTTATGGCGTTTTTCCGATGGAACTGCAGTCTTTTGCTTACTACTATTCGTGCTTACTTTGGAAGCTGCACTTTGTTGGGGATTGGCAACTGCGGAAGTTGATGCTGTGGGTATTGCTATTGGTCCATCAGTTTTTTTGTCACCATCTTTTTCATCGTCAGATGACCCAGACTCTTCTGAAGATGACGATAATGCTCTCTTTCTTGTTTTGTTTGGCATTTTAATTATTTCATCTGTCTTTTCTGTACTGGATAGGTGCTTAAATACCAAAGCACCGGAATTAATATAAAAACCTCCTTCTACAGTCTCGACCTCTTCTGGTATAATTTCATCGTACTTAAAATCAAAAAAGTTTTTAAATGTTAAGTTTTTTTTTAATTAGTATTATATAAATTCAACTTACAGCTTCTGTGTTGTCAATAAAGGAATCATTTTCATCATATCCAAGGCCGATATCACAGAAATCGTCCTTTTTGCTCCTGCCTCTGCCACTGGCATAGGCAGTCCCATACTTCTTTTCTAACTCCTTAGCTATTCGAGCAACATCATCATCGTTGTCTTCAAATGGATCTGAGAAACCATTTTGTTTGTTGTTTTTGAGCTTCTTTAGCTTCTTCTGAAATGATATATGTATTGATATAAATTTAAGGGATAATATTTTTGTTTGTACATGGTGGTTGGCTAAGTAACTCATTTAATCAAGGTTCATACCGACACAGTGTAGATTAAAATCATAGCTGTTGTATATTCACATTCTGTAATTTTAGACATACTCCTTGTCCAAGTGTGAGATTTTATTACAAGGTTATTAAATCAAAAACTGTGTACATTTAACCAGGATAATCATAAGACTCAAGGAAAGGAGAATTTTTTTTTAGTATGACTAATAATTTGTGTTTGAAGCTTGTTGTGTAAAATTGGATAATCATGTACTAAGAAAGTATAAAAATAATCCACATACAACATGTTATAGCTTAAATGTGCAGCTTCACGGTGTGAGTAATTGGCCGTTTAATAAGTTAAAACATTTATTAAAGTAAATATCCTCCAAAAACTTTAAAATAATATGCATTGTACTTATTAATATGCACGGTTATTGCTCTTCCTTATCTTTTTAAAAATTTCCCGAAGTTTTGTTAGTAATATTTCAACTTTTACAATGGACGTTTTTATGGACTTTCAACATACATAATATTTTAATGTTTTGAGATCTGTTAATTTTTTTTAAACTACTTTTGTCATTTACACTTATTTAATTTAACATTTATATTGTTCTATTAAGTTTGAACTTAAAAATCAATTATTCAAAAAAACAAGGACAACACTATAAGTAAGAAATTCTGTGATAATAATTCCTAAATTTTGAACTGTCCTAGTTTCATTTAATACAATCAAATTAAATATGCATAAAAATGGTTAAATAAGTTAAAACAAATTTCTGAACAATAAAAACATAGAATTCAATGAATTACAGAAAATCTAAAAAACAATACAAAAATTTTTTTATACCTACATATGTATGTATGTATGTATATAATTTTAAGCTTAAACAACTTTTTGTTCAATATCTCTAGTGCTTTAAAATGAAAAAAATGTATACCTACATTAATTAACAAGATTTTAATTAACTTCTCATGATTTATTTAAAGTATACAAAATGTAGTCATTAAGATTATATTAACAAACATAACTAAGGAAGTTGATTTTCTGTTATTGATGAATAAATATATGTATGTACATATGTATATGTAGATATGTAAGAATGAAAGATACAATTACATAATTTTTTAGTGCAATACGTGACAACCAACTGTCCTTATTATGTATTTACATATGTATGTATATACCTTTAAATACAAACTTTTTTTTAACTATAAAATATGTACATATGTATGTATGTAATCAAGGTAAATTCCTGTGATGAAAACTATCTTTCTATTTTGGTGAGAATGGTTGAGGAGGAAAAATATATTATTACTAGCGGGCAACTTCGTCTCGCCCCGATTTATGGCACAAATTCAAGCTATGCTCGTTGCTTTTTTTATTTTCCGTGCAATTTTTTTATTGTTTTTAGATTGCCTAAAAAACTCTCCCTTCGCTAAAATGGCTGATTCTATTACAAACACTTATGTCGAATATTATGTACAGCATTGTTATTTTTCAGATCTAAAAATCAGATCTTTAAAAAGTTTACTTTAGTCTAATAATTATTTGGAAAAAAAAAATCAAAATACATGGTCTTGCCTTTAAATAGCATTGCATTGATCGACCGGCAGGACAACCGAAGTTCATGTCCTAGTTGTTGTAACATTCTGTTCCGTTATTTTGAACGTAAAACAATAACCGAAGTTTGCTTCAATTTTTATTTTGGTTAATGTTATTCCAAATAAAAATTATGTATAGGGCTAAACAGAAAAAACAATTGAAGCACAAATAAACATCACACCAAAAATTCAAGACTTCAATAATGTCATCAATTTAGAATGGAGACATTTTTCCAGGTTTAAATACAACCCCCGAAGAATAAATAAATTATAAAATTACTTTGTTAGTTTGTTTAAATTTTTAAAACTAAAGTACATAAGTATTTATTTTTCAATACAATATCAAGAAAATAACTTAAACTTAAATTAAAAGTCGGTGATAAAAGCGCGAAAATTAAGGGTTGCATGAATTTTTAAATGCCACATGAAAAAAAAAAATTAAAAATTGTCAAAAAAAAAATGTTAGTGGTAGACATGGACAACCTTCACCACAGAAAGGTATGAAAAATAGATAGTAGCCGATTCTCAGACCTACTGAACATGCGTATAAAATTTCATACGAATCGGTCGAGCCGTTTAGGAGGAGTATGGGAACAAACATTGTGACACGAGAATTTTATATATAAGATTTAAAATTTGGGCCAACTAGGTACTGAAAATTTAAGTGGCCGGCTTCTAGGCTTCTATATTCAACTAATAGGTATACAATGATGATCAGTAACCAAAAATGGGTCGTATTCGAAATTTAAATACACCTAAAAAAACGGTGTTTTTTTTTTGTAAAGTTGCCAAGCATATGGTACGTCTTCAAAGGTGTCGACATTATGTTATTGTTTGCATTTGACATTAATTTTGATCTACCTTGAACCCATGGCCTAAGTATTAATGCGAACATTGCACTTTAAGTGGCCCTTGCGACTAAATTCGAAAAAAAACTATTTTTTTACTTAATTACCTACCTACATTTACTTGATAAAAATTTCATAAGAGACAAAAAGACTCAATTATTCTTAACATCCTTATCTAAAATTTAATTGGTCTCAAAAAATAAGTTTTCTTCTAAAACTACATATGTATGTACATACATAATATCTCATCTTATATTCATTACAAAAATCATATACATTAATACAAGCCCTCCTCGCACCCGCACCCCCTCCAACACACTCAATACCATTTAAATAAAATCTCAATAAAAAATATTATTCAACCATCCTCATTTATCCGAAGGAAAAAAGTACACGTAAATCAATCAAACATTCCGAAATAATGCACTTAAAAAAAAAAAACATGTGTCTGCACACACACACATACCATGAATCAACTCTAAAAAAAATACTTAATTCTAGCTCACACTCTTTCGACGACGCGACGCATCATTCATAACAATAATCCGGGCACGACAGTTCATAATACAAAATCAAATAACTTCCATCCACTGCCACTCCAAATCCGAATGCCAGATGACCGTGTACACGAAGAGGAAAACAAAAGAAAATTACTCCCCATCGCATCGCTATCGTCAGTCGTCATCGTCACCTTGTTTCCATAAATCGAATCTACATCTATCTACTTGTTCTCTTCCTTCTTTGTGGATATTTTTTTCCCAATCCTAACCAAATTTCAATTCAATTTTAATTAAAAGAAAAAAATGAAACTGTCTCCAGCGTTGCACGTACCTACCCAAATAAGCAAAGCGAACAAAATCCAACGATAACGAGAAAGACAACTCAACCGAATACCGAACCAATCATAAGGCATCGACCACTTCAAGACACGGGAAGGCAACGGGAAAAGGGACCAGGCGACCGACCACCCTCAACTTAAATTCGATTTCTTCTACCAAATTCGGTTTCCTCCAGCTAAACAACCTACCTAACTGCTTCCCGCCGCCCTTATTCTACCCTCCATTCGACCAACACGCGCAAACATCAAAAATAAAATTGAACAAGCAACAAGAAGCAGATGAGTGCATTTAATATAAAAAATATATACAATAAAAGAAAAACGAGATAGATAACAAAATCGAAAAACAGAAATAGACGCAGCAATCTCTGCGAGGAGGCGCGCACACGGCCCAACAAAACACCCAACGAGAACGACCCAGCGCGAACACCAACCATGCGACGACGACCTGACTTGTGTAAACGTAAAACCCGAAAACGACAACGACAACTCTTGCTCTAAAACCAAACGACTAAAAGCCAAAAAGGAAGACAACAACAAAACAAACCTTTTCCAAATGAATCAACTTGGAGTAGTTGAATTCCGGGAAGGAGTTCGAATTGGAGGCGAACAGTTCCATATTGAGGCGGATGGTCTTGTTTTGCTTTGACGTCCCCGACGATCCAGTAGTGCTGCTGGACTTCTGTGACGTCACTGGATCGGGCACACCAAAACGATGGAGTGCCACACTCGATGTCGCCATCGCCGAAATGGCTCCGTTTCCTCCAGATGCAGACTGCGAAGGTGCACCAGCTATGTTACCGCTGCCGCTGCCACTTCCAATGTTGCTGCTGACGCTGCTGCTGATGGTGGTAAAGGCGACTCGCTTGATTTCAGACATTTTGCTGTCGTCACTGGTAGGCGAAAATGGTGATGATGGTGGCAATCACGAGGCAGTCGAAGCTGATGCACGCATTGACAAGCGCCCGTTGGAGTCGGAGTCGGTGAGTGCTGCTGCCCAGAAAGGAGCACCACCACGACTACTACCACGATGAGTAGAAACGAGGGAACAGGGATGGATGCCAGCAGGCGGAGGCACTCACACGGAAACACAAATCCTCACACACTCGCGACACCAATATAACGACTGCGACTTTCGACTACGACGACAACGGCTACGATAAATGCAGAAGAAAATTTTCGCAACAATTTTTCCTTGTCGATTGAAAAAAAAAATCGAATTATAATAAAATTTTATTGAAACAGGAAATTCAAGTTTTCCCCCCGAAACGAAAGTAAATTACGAAAAAATACTTTAATTTGATTTGTTTGGAACTCTTTGCTGCCAAATTAGAGTCCTTTTTCGTGGATTTCGATTTAATTTCTGTGAATTAATTTTTTTCCATGGAAATTTTATATATGTAAACTTGATGCCTCTGCCGCCGAGAATTTAACACACAATTTTTCGGTTCGAGTACAAAACGAATGAATCCACGGAGTCAATTTTCTTTCGCGAGACAGACTTTTTTCGTCTTCGACGACACGATTCGCAAATTATGATTTTAAGTTCTTAAATTAGGTTTTGATCTCATTTGATTTTGGATCGATGTTGCTTTTAGGTTCTTCTTGGTTTTAATTAACTTTTGATAATGTAGTGTTTGGGAAATGAATTTGAATTTTTGCGAAAAAAATTGTATTTTCGTGTTAATTGATGGGGGAGACAAGTAGTTGCAGAACGCAATCTTTTTTTGACAGTCGATTGGCAGCGGCCGCGGCGAAGAAAATAGCCGCTGGAGCGCGTTTTGTGGATGGACTGACAGATGTGTCACTTGACTTCGCATATGTTGAGTTCAGTGCGGAACTAGGGATGTGTTCACAGAGTAATCTACGATTTTGTATTGGGTATTGGACTTATTCATTTCCCACAGAAAAGGCCCCTTTCACATAAGGAGTTCTTGAGGATATAATTATGGAGTGTGAATTAATCGCCTTCTTAGAAACTATTGCACAGTATTGCACTGACATACTTCATATGGACAGGTTGACCGATGAATATAAATTGCTGATCTTAAAGTACAGTTCTGAACCACACTCTTGTGAAAGATTTTTCTGCTTATATCCCTGCATTTAACTGTGAGACTATCTAATTCCTGCAAATAAGAATTTCGAGTATTTCTCCTCTCAGAAATCTAAAGAGATATGAATTTTTGACATATAAAATGTACGCTGATAAATTTTTTCAGATACCTTGTACAAAGCTTATAACTGAACTTTGCTTTCATGAGTTGTAAGATTACAATACATACATTTTTTTGTTTATTTAAATAACATGACACAAAACAAAAATCACGAGTATGTCAGTCATTATCATAAGGTTGACAACAAAAGTCTGATGGTTGCCTCCTTCAACAGAACGACGTCATCTAGTTGTTGTGCACTAAGGTAAGACTACTCGCTGCTTGCTCAGCGAACAAGCTGCTACTATCCACAGGTGAGTATACAGAGCTTTCAAGTTACATGATTGCGTAAAGCTTAAAATGTGGATTCCCAATGCCAACGAATGAAGTTGTTAATTGATTTACATTAACCATGAAAATTGCAAACACTAATGGATATATTGATAATATAAGACACAAATTTTGTTTTGTTAATAAAATGAAAAACGTAGGCCAACAAAGCTTATGGATATTTATCTGCACCATTGAAAACAAAAGATTCACACAGCAGCGGTTGTGTGTATCACTCCTCAATCCTTGCCTAGTAGGGCCCATACCTTAGTGCCGAGCCATTTAACATACCTGTCCTAAGCGAAGAATCCCAACTTCAAAATCCAAAGCGAATTCAATTTGACAACTGTTTACAGAAAATAACCTTACTTTCTAAATCAACAACATTTTGTAAGGAGTTGAATCTGTTTTGAGGAACCGCCAAAAATAAGTTAATAATATTTGTATTTAAGTTATTTTATTGAAATAAAACATAGTCATGGACAAGTCACTACACAACCAATTATTTGGAGGAGTGTCTCGAAGTCCATTTGGGTCTAGGACCCGCCAAAGCTCTGCAAGTTCAATTGTTTCTGGTCGCAAATCGATGGGTGTTAGCGGCGGCGGCATAAAGAAAGGTTCAGTTACCGGGTATGCGTAAAAACAATTGGACATTTTTTCCTAAATTTCAATAATCTTAACTTGCTTCCGGCAATTCTAGTCGTTTTAGTGTTTCAGGGCGGTCAACGCAATCCTTAGCTGGCATACGTTCGGAATGCAATGTCGTTGAAAGTTTTGGCTTCCAATTACCAGTTCTTGTCAATGAGGCACTCACATTTAGCGAAAGAAACTGCGGCGTTTCCATAAACTGTTCAAGCAATGGATGGGCATGGGTAAGTCCTATTAATTTTAAGTACAACTTGAGGAACTTTATTACAGCTGTGCTTTTTAGGCTCTCCATGGCCGACGTCTGTTGGTTTGGCAATACAAGGACAATCGTCAAGGTTCACCGAAGAACAAAGACCTTTCCCGAACTCCTCAGCGACGTATGACAACAGCACAATGTCGCGAACTGACTTTGCCACACTGCGATATTGGGCACAAAGCTTCGCTGGTGACGGTCTTTCAACCAGATGGCCAACAAATGGCCTCATGCCTTGCAGTGTCTCCAACTGGCGATGTTCGTTACTGGCCGTCTATAGCGCACGATGGATCTTCCATTGACTCCAATGGCATCCTAGATGGCCAAGAGTTCGACTTTCTGCTTCCTATTCCTTCTCAAGGATATCTTTTGGTGACCACCACATGCAACCTGCTATTTCTTCAACTGCAAGTTGTCAACGGGAGACACGTTATTCATCACCGCACCGTCAAAGCGCCCTCTGGATTCTTTGGCGGAATTGGAAAGAAGTTTGCATCGATTATTATCGGAATGAACAGTGGACATGATAAAGAGAATGTAAGATTGGTAAATCGTCATTTTTTCAAATTCCTTAAACGATTTTTTGTGTTTTTTTAGAAATTCGTAAAAGTAGACAGCGAAAAAATTTCCGAGAACGAATGGAATGTCATAGTTTTGGCTGATCGATGGGTTCAAAAGTGGACTTTTTCAAATACGGGCAACGAACAACTTTTATTCGAGGAAAACGATGTTATGCGAAAAATACGCGATGAGTTCCACCAGAAGTTTTGGAATGGAAGAGGTTGGCAGTGGAGAATTTAATAATTTTGAATGTAAGTTAATTAAAGTTTTTGTATTTCCAGCTGAGAGCACAGAAATTGAGATCAATTTGCTTGACATGCAAATTTGCGAGGGGAAAGTTTATATCTTAGCAGGAGCTGTTAATACATCGCACACTCCCCAGATGCATTATGCCATAGGTATGTTATGACTTTATTCAATGCCATTGAGCTTTTAAGAAGTAAAAAATATTTTAAATTTGTTTTTCTCTTATGTATCCTAAATTGTCAAGTACAACTTCAAATTTTACCTGGTTTTCTCTAGTCGTGTCCTAAACAAAACAAAACATGGTTATATTAATGTTGACCCCCAATAGGTATCCAATGACATTGAAGCATCTGTAAAGCCATTTCTTCTCAGTTAGGTAGGGCAATAGAATATCATTTCTTTAAAGCGTGCGAGTTAATTACGGTCATAAAGATCAAAACAGCAGTTGTCTCGCACTACTTTTGCCTTAAAAAGTGGAGCGAACTTGAGCATGTACATATGAAGTGAATGCAATTCACTGAGGGAATTTTTATTCAATAGGATTTTCATGATAAGTTATTGACAGATTTGTCATTAAGGTTATCAATCAAAGTTTTTTTTTCATTCTTAGTGTCTAGCATTAGCGAGAGTTCACATAAAACAAAGTTAATTTTTATTTTTTCAAAGTTCATCGGCTTTCCAATTCCCTAGAAGGCATTGGCAGTTAGTGTTTGATAAGACAAAAACAAAATCATAAATCTGAATAGTGATGATCTTCAAGATAACTTCTCTTGCACTCATAATTTAATAAGTGTTTTATTTTTTGATTTGCAGTTGTTTTAGAACAGGAACCCGAGTACCTGCGTCTTGGTTCCTTTGTTCCATTGAAGCTTTCCCAATTCTACAGCACTGGAACGGAAACAAATTGCTTGCAGCTTCGTTTTATCATCTGTCATTCCTATGCGTATCTATATTGCGACAAAACTATCTATCCAGTAAATCTTCTCAATCCAACTGGCGGTGACTTGGAAGCGGAAAAAATTGAATTCCAACTGCAAGACGACCACATTCTAAGTGCGGCTGTTTGTGGCAATATTCCACTTTTCTTTAGTCGTAATCACGGATTAGTGTGCGTTTCGCCATCGGACTTTGATAATAGCGATTTTTTGAACTCATCATATTCTCCCGATGTCTTTACACCTCCGTTTTCTGATTCATTAAATAACACTACCGTCAATCAAACTGTTAACTTAAACAGTCTTTCAATGTACGAACTGGATCCGGATGAGATTTACAACGAAAATAAAGATGAAGTCAGTCAACTCAAAGCTGCATTTATCTACCATATCAAGAGGAATAACACTATGTGTAATTCTATACTGAAGAATCTGGTTCCGGCAGATATTGGCCTCGATGAGCTAGATGGTCAGCTTGATAAGTAAATATATGTTTTTTTTTTTGTTTTTGACTGTTTTCAGAGTTTTAACATTGATCGCAATAGAACCGTTATAGCTATAGCTGAGGACTTGGCTGAGGACATACCAGCTGCCGATCCTCGTTGGGAACAATTTGAGAGAAATCTCAAACATTCCCTGGGTAGTTCGTCTTCACTTCAAATCATAAGTCAGTTGAAAGAAAAGAACATGGCCTTGAATCATTTTGTTGATTTCTTACACTCCACTGGGTTATGGGATAAGGTAAGACCTAAAAGTTTAAGTGATTTTCAATATTTCAACTTTAATTTCGCTTTCAGTTAAATGCCGTGTCGTATCGTGGTTTAGTTAAACCAACGTGTTATGTAGTTTCTGATATCAATGAGAAAATTATCGCTGCAATTGCCTTAAAGATGGCTCATAACAAGTAAGGAAACATTTCGGTTCTTCTAAATATTTCAATATTTACGTTTTTCAGGCACAATAAGCTTATAGATGAAGCTCTGCAAATAGTTATTTCCCAGTGGAAAGAGTTTCCATCCGGAAATCTTACTTCGCAGGATCTTTTCTATGTCAAATTGACACAATTTCAAGATGTTATTCAAGCTTTTTGTCAAGTTGCCGACACAAAGATTGAATCCCATCATCAATCCTCGGCTATTGCAGCATTCTTGTGTGACCTGAATGCGGTTATCATATCGATCCTGAACGAAGTCATATCATTCAGGGAGCAGAGCATTTCAAAATACATTCTGCCACTAGATAAATGTAACTCCTACGAGTATTTGCCTTGGACAGCAATGTCAGGCAAAAATGGATTGCGGGACTCATTGACACATTTGATTGGAATAACTGTAAAATATGGAGCCAAGTCCACCGGAGAACCCGAAGTCAAATATAAACTTTATCAACAAATAATGGAACTGATTGACTTTGTACTCGACGGAAGGAAGAACTACTTGGAAAGCATAAAGGACAATGATAAATACGGAGTGCTATTGCAGCAATATGAATCACAAAGAAAAGAATTGATTCTGATACTAAGTAAGAACAATTTGGACCACCTGAGTCGTACGATAGAAAAAAGAAACGTTTGACTATTAAAATTCTCTTTTCAGTTGATGAAGGTCAATATGAATTGGCAGCTAAGCTGGCTGAAAAGTATCTTGATTTCCAGAGTTTGGTTGTGATTTGTGATCAAACTGGAAACCAAGATCGTTTAGATGGATATATTGAAAAGTATCAGGAATATGATTTTTCACAATTTGCTATCAATTGGCATTTGAAACAAAATCGACAGGGTGATGTTTTTGAGCGTTTTAAGAGCAATCAAGCTGCGTTGTCGCAGTTTCTGAGAGAACACCCATCGCTCGGTTGGATCCAATTGATTTTCAATGGAGATTTTGATAGAGCTGCTGAAATTTTGTTTCAATTGGGTCAAGATGAGACAGAATTTGTCCAAAGAAAGAAGGTAATTAAATGGAAATAAATTGATAATCAAAATTATATAATCATAAACTACAAAGCCTAAACTTAGCTTACCTTTGGATTTGGAGCGACGAATTTTATATCATACTAGCTAATTCCCACCCGCTTCGCTGTGTGCATTTATGATGAAAAATATGTAACCTGTGTAAAAATAATATAAAATTCAACGCCACGTGATAAACTCCAGGGTGATAATAAGACTCAGATAATTCAAATTTCAATGTTAATTTTTCCGCTTTAATTGGAAGATCAGTTGAAATAATTGTAGCCCGTGGGATAAGGTCCTTTTCTCCTTTAAATTTTCCATTGATAACACAGGTCAACACACTTTTTGTTTCTGGGTTCTTGGTATGATTTTCTTGTTCCTCCTACATTACTAATTAATTATAAAAAACTTTTACCTGAAAAAGTTTGTGTTTATAGCTACAAGATTGTTATTATGATGGATTGAAAAGTAGTACCAAATTTGTATGGAACTACTACATGATATAATTTTTAAGAAATCAAAAAATTTTTTTTTGCATTTTTCACTTCTTTAGACCTTTAAAAATCGCCTCCTACGCTTTTCTCTAAATATTTATTTATCATTGTAACTGGTGAAAAAACAAAGTTTAAAAAAAAAAAAACATTTATGTGTTTTTCAATACAAAGATTGAGAGAATCGGAATTTGAACACAGAAACAAACAAAAAATATTTTTTTGTTGACCTGTGTAATCATCTCCATAATCACATTGTTTTCATCAGTCATGTCCTTCAATCATGAACCGTTGCACAATTTCGTATAATTCAGATTTCATATATTTTTTGCTTTTAATTTTTGCGTATGTTGTGTGCGATATACGACTGTAATAATACACGAATATCAACCATTTGCAGAAAAATCAACGCATTTGATCAATTGAACACAGCCTAAGTCAGCGTATAACGGCATTCATTAGTTATGGCATTGATCGTACCCCAAAGCCATCTATTGTTTTTATCTTTCTATAATTTCTCCACCCAAAATGTCATGCAAAACACTTCAATTTTCCATACAAACATCAATTTTAATAATTTCCCGACTTATTGGAAATGTTTTCTTTTACAAAAACCTTCTCCCGGCTTACAGTTTGTACTGGAAAATATAATTGTTGCTATTTCGATTTTTAATTCAAATTTAATTTGTCACCGTTTAAATTCTTACAGCCTTATATATAAACGCAACATAAAGTTATATACTCCTTATAATGCCCCTTAAACTTATGTAACACTGCATAGAGCCATGAATTAGCTAAACGCGTTTAGAGGTGGAATAGAACCTATTTATAGAAATTATAGTGACGAAATGTCATTCAGATTTTTGTCCATAATTGAAATTAAAAAGAATAAAAATGCCTTTCCAATTTTGTTCCATATGCAACGTTACATTGAGCAACGTTACATAAATCCTAATGCGCTGAATAATGATACAGTTAGACTGTCATAAATATTTCAAGCGAGGAAAAAATATGTTTATGGATTTTCAATTTGTAAGGAAATGTTTTCGAATATCATTTTTATATACCGACAATTCTCTACAAAATGCGAAAAACAAAATTAAAATCGGTACATATCGGCCACACACACATTTTTGAAACTCATTTTTATATATATAGATTTAAATTTTATCGAATTTCTTTTATTCTGTGTATATTTGTATGTTATTTTATTTTCCTAACCTATTTTAAAATTTATTTTTAGTCTATTTTATCATTGGCAAAATTATCATCATTAGCTGCCGACTCAGACCTCTCCAACCAAGTTACCGAAATAAATGCGGAATTAAACTTGATTGACTATCAGGAACACCTGAATGAACAACTGATGCTATCATTTGGATATGATATTGAGAATCCCAAAGTATTAAGAGCTGAAGAAATAATAAATGTAAGTTCCTTGATTTGTCTCATTGAACAAAGAAAGTTTAATGAAATAAAAAATGCGTTCATATTTTTTAGCTTTTCATATCTGAAGAAAATGAGACTGCCAATGAATTTGAATTTCGTAAAGCCATCGAATTGCTTAACTATGTTGATGATCCATGTGATGTTCGCCACAAAATATGGTGTGCAGCGATTTTACGAGATTCCTGGACTCATTATGATACGAATTCAGCATTGGATCATTTGCAAAACACAATTTTCTTTAAACTAGTTGAAGTCTGTTATTTAATGGGTAAACATAATCGAATACAAACACAGTTTTGTAGTTGACATTTAATTAACTTTATTTTTAGATGGAGATTTTGATGAATTCCTACCTTCAATTGATGAGTTTTTAAACAGTTCTGAACTTGGCTCTTTAACGCAAGACAAATCATTCCAATATCTTATGAAACTTGCCTACGAACACATAACAGACTCCTTCCAGAAAGGCATAGATCAGGAATAAGTGTTAGAAATTTAAGTAAATCTGTTTTGTTATGTCCATAATTTTTTCTTTATTTCAATAAAAATACAAAATTCAACAAATAACCCATATTGCTGTTTCAATTGAAGTCTAATGAACCAGGAAAGTATATTGCCAATGAATCTGCAACCCCTAACTCTAAAGGCAGCTTTGTGTGTGTCTTCTTTTACCACCAAAGTCAATGACTTTATTCGATATTGCATCGTTCTCTAAACCTTGCTGAGTGTGTGCTGTGCATGTGGATACACCCAATAATTGTATTTTTTTAATATTTTTGTTTGAATTCTCGCAAGTCTTCGGTTAGAATATGGGTATTAGTGTATGGGAGTAACTTTATATTCAATCTTGATATGCGTCTACTAACCACAGACTGCCTATAATTGAAATGGATGTGGAAGCCCTAAAAGTGATCTAAAACAGATGCAGAAAATATCTATCATGCTTCGGAATTTGCGTTTACTTGATGCATTAAAGATTGTTACTTATCACGAGACGGTCGTCGTCGTCGGTCGGCGGTTATTGTTCATACCTGGCTTGTAATATCTCTAAATTTTAAATTGCTTCGATTGTGAATATTTATGTGTGGTATTAAAAGGATTAAAGTATTTGTTTAAACTAAAATAGTGAACATTTGTTAAAGAAAATTGATATTTTATAGCATTGGTACTTACTTTCGATTTATCGTAATTTTTTTTTACAAAGTTTAACTTGTGTTTTCTTCAGAGACATTAATTCGTAAATTCGAAAATATTCTTTTTTTAATTTTCATTGAGGAAGTTCGGTTTGTGTCCCTATAAGTTGAAACAAAAATAGTTTTTGTGAACTCCCCTTTATAAATATTATGCCATGTTATGGAAACTGTTGGATACTAAGAACAGTGGTTTTATATTTTGCAAATACATATGAGATATTTCCCATTTTAAGTTTAGAAAATAAATTTGTTATTTTTACTTTAGATTTCCATATGTGTATGGATTCTTTCGTAACTATATTTTTATAATGCTGTTTCTATTTAAAACTCGAAAAAACTGTGTCACATAAACCTCATACGAGTATATGAATACTTTTATACCAGTTAAGTTATGGGATATTGTTACAGTTTATTGGGTTTTATTTAAGTCAATTGTGACTAACTTTTATAAATTAAATGACAAGAAAACTATAAAATTTCATTTTTAACTTCACACTCCTATTGTTGATTTTGTTAATGCAATCTAAAAGCTATGAGCCTGGCTTTGTGTTCTCTCAAGTCAAATTATGATTTAAACATGAAGGTTTGCTTATATTTCATTAGATATAAATAATGATGTGTGATTTCATGAAAAAAACTTGTTAAGTGAACTGAAGTCTGGTAGACTGTGTATATGAGAGTAATTTTGTTCGGTTTAATTTCATTTTTTGGACTTAAAAATTCAAAGATAGAAAAACACACGAGGTACCAGCATTTTAAACTGATGAGAGGAGTGTACTGTACTGCCGCATTCTTAACCTTTGTAGTGTGTTCACTGTCGGAACTTTTGTTAATAAAAGAAATCTTGTCCTGGTAAGAAGACCCAGATTTTTTTCAGATAGTTCGTCAATTTCTTATGGTGATGGAATATTAGTTCAATATTAACCTTTCCTGGGTGCCAGGCAACATGGATATTCCAGGAATTTGTAAAGCTGATAAAGACTGTGCGACATTACCCATTTTCAGAAATTTAACTAAAAGGTTTGGCCAACTCTGAACCTAAAACTACATATTATAATATTTGCTCATTTAATTGAATCTTAATTCAAAACTGGTCATTGCCTTTAGGAACTCAAATGTTTTTTGTTGACGAGGAAAAGAAAGACAATATTCCTAGACACATTTGAACTAACCCTAGGTATTCTATCTCAGCCACATAGACATCAAAAACGTGTCGTAAAGAGCTGCAATTATTTCCATTGAGCTAAAAGATTCTCTAGACTCACGGAAAAATACAGCTGTCCTAATGTCTTTTAACCTTTACAGGAGGTATAAATGAGGAGGTGCCAAAAAACCGGTCATAAGTCCTTTATTTTATCTGATGAGTTCAGATGCCGGTGTTATTTTAATTTTAATTGTTTAAATAAATTGGTTATTTTAACTCTTCTTTGTTTTCAGTCCTGAGTTCACATAAAATTAACATCAAAAACTATGTCGATCTCAACTGAAACCACACCATTGACGGCAGCAGTAGCAATGGCTGCAGTGCCGCCACCCGGTCCATCCTACGTTTTCCCCGGAGTCAATCCACGTTCCCGCAGAAGTCAAATGAGAAGATTTCAATGTTGCATGTGGACAGTTTTCCTGTATGCAATTCTCTTTAAAAATCAAATAACAAATAATTACATTTTCTCATCGCGTCTAAAACAGGGGCATAATTATCCTAGCATTTATCATAGCAACAAATTTCAGCAGCTATGATCCGTATACAAACTCAACAACAATTCATTTGTTAGTTGACTCTGAAGATGTTCCTCTAAATGCGTCGGACCTGTTCCTTCTGCTTATGAATATAATCGACCCTATACCGGATGAAGAGGTTATTGAATGGAAATTCCCAGTTATAAATGCTTCGTTGCAAGCGGAAGCTGAAGAATATGCCGTTAGATCACTCGGAGACCGTGAACTTTTTGAGGAAACAATCTCACTCACGCCGGTCAACAGTCCAGCGTATCGTCATTATCGCTCCATCAGCACAACTCCTGAATCAAGGAAGCTATCTCGACGTGGTTATGTTGAATACCATGCTACCCTGTTAATAGCCAGAAAGTTCAATTACACGAAGCGACCGGGTAGAAGCAACATCGGCAATGGACCTCGAATGAACCTTACTGATCCCACTCAGTTTGTGAGGTGTGATCCCGCAGAGAAATACCGTCGAGCAAATGGCACATGTAACAATAAAAGAAATCCAAGATACTACGGAGCTGCTTACATTCCCTATCGACGGCAAGTGGCTCCAGACTACAGCGATGGTATATCAGCACCCAGGAAATCGCATTCACAAAAAGAACTTCCATCCGCCCGCCAGGTGTCACTTCAAGTGCATCGAGCTTCTTATCCAACCGACTCTAATTTCACAGTTATGCTGGCAGTCTTTGGTCAATTTCTGGACCATGACATAACAGCAACTGCCTTAACTACTTCTCAAGATGGCGAGTCTATTAATTGTTGTACTGTTCCGTTGAGCATTCATCCAGAATGCTTTCCTGTACCCTTGGGACGTGATGATCCTTACTTCAAATTGTACAATGCCACATGTATGAACTTCGTCAGATCAGCAGCTGCACCGACTGGGATCTACGGGCCGCGTCAGCAGCTCAATCAAGCCACTTCATTCATAGATGGTTCTGTAGTTTACGGCAACAGTGACCAGAGACAAATGTCACTGCGCACAAGAAAGAACGGAACTTTGCGTATGTATATTACCCAAGACGGAAGAGAGCTTCTTCCGTTATCCACCGATCTAGACGATGGATGCAATCAGGAAGAGATGAATTCCGTGGGCAAGTATTGCTTTGAGTCTGGAGATGATCGATCCAACGAGAATCTCTTACTAACATCAATGCACCTGTTGTTTGCCAGGCATCACAACTATCTAGCTCGTGGCCTGCAGGCTGAGAACCCCCATTGGAATGATGAGACAGTTTTCCAGGAAGCACGAAAAATTCTGGGTGCACAAATGCAACACATAGCCTACAATGAGTTTCTGCCAATTCTTTTGGGTAAAGAATTATCTGCGAAAATCGGGATTACTTCAGATCCGCGATCGAATGTGGATACCTATGATTCGAAGGTAGATGCAAGTATCGCGAATAATTTTGCAAGTGCAGCGTTCAGATTTGCACACACTCTTTTACCGGTAAGCTTGATTTTTAAGTATAGTTTTTTTTTATTAGGGATAATCATAACCATCTAATTGCAGGGACTATTTGAAGCGACAAAGGACAATACTACTCAAGGGTCTATAGAACTCCACAAAATGCTCTTCAATCCGTATTCGCTGTGGACCGAACGGGGAATCGACAAAGCCATCGAGCTGAGCGTCAATAACCCCGTATCCCGAGTTGATCGTTTCTTTACCATAGAGCTGACGGAAAAGCTTTTCGAAGGCATCGCCGCCGCCTCCGACGATCGTATTCCAATATGCGGTCTGGATTTGGTTTCTTTGAATATTCAGAGAGGTCGAGATCATGGTCTACCAAGTTATCCGGTATTTCGCAAGCATTGTGGATTTCCGACGATAAGAACGTGGAAGCATATGGAGGCATCTATCGAACCAGAATCCCTGAAATCTATTCGGGAAATTTATTCGTTCGTAGAGATTTTATATTTTATTTACATATATTGGATTCAATATTAATTTTATTTCAGGACTCCAGATGACGTAGACTTTTACACAGGAGCCTTGAGTGAACCTCCTATTGAAGGTGCGATATTTGGACCAGTTCTTACTTGCATCGTAGCTGATCAATTTATACGGATTAAGAAAGGTGATTCCCATTGGTATGAACGTAAAAAGGGCCCTCAAATCTTTTCTCCTCGTAAGTTCAAAGAAAATTATTAAGACCTTATAAAAGTTTTAGGACCGATTTCTGTATTTAACCTTTTATTTTATGAAGGAATAAGTCTCAGAATTTAAAATTTAGTGAATAAGTCGGTCTTGACTGTAGTATATTTTGATAGTATATTTATGTATGTTTTTTTTTTTTAAGGTCAACTGAAGGAGATATACAAAACTAAATTAGCTGGAATTATCTGTCGCAACTCCGATGCCATAGATCGGACCCGAATACTTGTTATGGAACGTCAAACTTCCGAAGGGAATATATTCACTAATTGTACGGATTTAAGGAACTTCAACTTTTCACCATGGAAGGAAAAAATCCGATCGACGAATTTGACTACTTTGCCTTTTTCTAAAAGTGAAACTCTTATAAGAGTTATGACACTGGGAAACTCTACAATGCCACAAAATTTTAAGTTATAAGAAAAATAATGTTTATGTTAATAGTTTTTGTTTAATTATGTGTTTTTTTTCTGAATAAATAAATTTAAATCATCCCATTGACTAAATTTTTATATCTAAAAAATAAAACAATAATAAAGACTTATAAAACACTTCTATTTAAACTTAAATAGATTCGTTTAGGCTTATTGTGTAGTTATAGTCAAAAGACATGTCAAAATTTTGTATGAAAGATTTCAATTTAAGCTCCCTCCAGCTCATCCTCAATTTCGATGATTCCTCATCACTTGTTATCGTCCACGTGCTTTGGATTCCACTGCTTATCCTGACCCGCAATGCAGTCATTACCTTTTCGAAGTCTGTGTCCAATCCACTGTCACTTGCACCTTCGTATAATACGTGTGTGCTGACATATGCCAGGTTTTAAGCAATAAACAGTTACACGATCAGACACGGCGCGTCGCGTCGTTCAGTTGCGAAACTCATGGTTACGTGAGTCCTGATCTACGCAATCTCCAGCGTATGCATGGTCTGCCACGCTGTCGCCTACCATAAAATGTACTGGGAAGGACTCTCCGAAGTGGTTCCGTTTTTGCTCATGCCACCAAGGTGACCTATACACCACCGGAGACTACCGAGCTTGATTGATAATTATTATGTAATATGTGTTCCGGTACAGTGTCCACGTGTAAAAGTTAAGCGATTAAGCTTGATTAATTGCAGGTGATCTTCATGTATTTTTGGCCTTCTTTATCTTTTTACATCCTTAGGATTCCACACAAAGGATTGCATTGTTAAATTCTAGCTTGGTTACCTCAAAA
The DNA here is from genome assembly GCA_905146935.1 of Scaeva pyrastri. Lineage (NCBI taxonomy): Eukaryota > Metazoa > Arthropoda > Insecta > Diptera > Syrphidae > Scaeva > Scaeva pyrastri. The sequence continues at coordinate 135,178,646 of LR989927.1, forward strand.
TATGGCCAATCCAATCTATCCCATAGCTCAATATTCTCAATGATTCGCGTCCAAAGAACATTGAGAAGGTATCAAAGACAGCGATTGATAAGATTCTGCTTTCTCTTCGACATGTTAGTGGGAGCTTTGGCAGCACTGTTTGACATGAAATCTTTGGTGTAGTCCGAATAAGTTAGCTTTTCGAATGAACTCCAAGGATGTCTTTTCTCTTGGGTATATTAACAGTGCCAGTTGCCAGTCATTACATTGCTCATTGACAATTAAAATGTCACTGGAGACAACAAATCTCTTTATCTTACTCCTTAAAAGGAATTTATTGGAATGAATATTTTGGTAATCGGTAAAAACTTCCGCTTCAATGAAAACTCTATACAAGAGCTATTGGCGGCATGTTCCATAGGCTTTTTATTTTAAAATGCTTAACATAAAAGAATAATCAATTTCATCATGTTTAAATGTGGAATAAGAATATTGATTTATTAACTTTGCCTAAATTGATATTGAAAGTAGGTAAATACATGTGGATTTATGCAAAAATTAAATTGTTTTGTACTTTCATATAACAAATATATGAAAATATTTACGGTATCAATTAATTTGTTTACCATGTCAATAACGTTGAGTATATTGGAAGATTATTTTAAATTGTAATCGCCCAGTAGGTACATATTGTCTTTTGGCGGACTGAGAGTGATAATGCTTTGATGATGCAATAATTTTTTAAATTAAAGCAGATTTATTTCAAGACTTCATTCAATGTATATGTAAATACGAAATCGATGCAAGCAAAAACATTGAATAAAAGATTTTAAATAATAATAATACAAATTTATTTATTTTACCTAAAAGTAAGTAACAGATTTAAAAAAAGAGGTTTGCATTATAAACCACTTGGAACTACACTGAATTGGTGGTGATAATCGTTGAAAGGGTAACAATCGGAACCATCATTGTTGTTGTTTTGTGAGTTTCGTTTCTCATAGCCTCACAGGATCCATGTTGTAGAACAGAAAGTACACAAGCACTTGTAAATGTTAATATTAAAGTTATCCAAAATGAAAAGAAGAATGTCCTACGGACGTTTTGCCACCACGGATCGTCTTGAAATGGCATTAGTTCTTCAAGGCTCAAGCTTTTTAGTTTTCTAAAAAGAGAAGTAAGTTTTTGTGTTTACCAAATGAGTATTAAGAAAAATTCTTTTTGCTATTGAAATTATTGTAAGGTTTCTGGTGAATGTTATTTTTACAGTAGATATGTATGTATAGAATAAAAATATTTAGCTTTGAAAATAATATACAGAACACATTTTTGTAACAACATACAATATACAATTGCACATACGCCACCTACAATAAAAAATATGAATTTTCAACTTCATTCACACTGGACTCTTTGCAAGTTTTAAAGTACAAAAATTTGTGAAAGCAAGATAAAAAATATTGTTGGAAACTCAATCGAGGACGTTGTTTACATCGTCATCGGCCTCATTTCAGGTTATCATTTTGACGTCAAGTGCTTCCGTATGTTTCAAAAATAAATCGGAGAGCTTTGATCAAACTCTGCTCTGCTCAGTGATTTTCTTCAGAGAAGCTAATTTTGCTAGTAGTTAAATTTAAAAGTACAAATTAATCAATACTTCAAAAAAGGATTTTTTTTGTTTACTTTTAAAATAATGAATGATCTTTAATATACTCACTGGCTTTCGTCCAAGACTTCATAGAAATCTCCATCCTTTGAAATGTCAACAATAAATCCTGACAAGAGTCCAGTTGTCTCAGTTGCCATTGAATTAGTTTGTAATTATAAGAATATTTTTGATTTCTAAACGTTCGCATTTAAGCTCCCAAATTTCACAGCATTTAAATCCCACTGAATATTAGTTTATCTTATTTTTATCTAGATATTTCTCTTAACGTCTTCATTTCACTAGCACAGAATGTCTCTCGGAGAGAAGAAAAAAAAAAAACACTTGATATCAAATTGAAAAGTATCTTTTTATCTAAAAGCAACCCGCATTTATGTAAATATTATATTCAAAACCAACAAAGTGATATATTCATTTGCAAGGTGTAAGATAGAGGGCAGGCAGGCACAAGTGCTCATCTTCGAGTGCTAACTCATACTCGATATGCTGGTTGGTGTAGTTGAGTTTCGGCTTGTGAAAATGTCATTTGGAGATAGATTTTAATTCCTGTAGTAAACAATCTTATCTCGACCGCATGTTTCTGAATACGTGCACACCATTAAATGCGCCCCCTAACCGATGTTGAATCCGAGTTGATGACAATGACAAAACAATGAAGCAGTCTCCCACAGATGTTACCCCAAACCATGTGGATTTGACTCACTTTAGTTGGAGAAGGCTGATGGGCCCTGGGCGTGTGATGGTTGATGGAATAAAATTGATAATGCGACTATAGAAAGTTCCTTGTGCTACATGAACTTGATAATTTGTCTCGAAACTAAAGTGACAAAAGATGGTACTTTCGAATGCGGATGGGGTGGAAGGAAATGATGGGTGTATGTTTTAAGCCAACTCTCATGTGTGTGCCTGTGAATCATGTTCTCATTTACTATCGCCAAAATAATAATTGAAAACTGTAAAGCCTTAAATGGCGTCGTCGTCGTTGGCGTCCTCGTCTTTGTCATAACGAGGAACAGGATCCCTCTTTCGTTATGAGATGACTCTGCATTATAAAGACATTATTTTTTCTGCTTTCAGTTGAAAAACCATTTCCATTTGCGTTTTGTGTACATTTCACAGTAGAAGGCCAATCTGCTATTAAACTCTTAATATTAGTTATGGTTACGTACATACATACATATGTACATAAAAAACTGTATGCATTTTTTAATTCAGCTTTTATATGCATCCCTTGATGTTTTTTTTTTTATTATACAATGACCACAAATTTGTGAATTCCGACTATAGAAATGTTTTGTACCAGTGTTGCCACTGAAGATTTAGAAAAGATCACAAAACAAAATTAGTCGTGAGAAAAAAGTATTTATCTGGCCAAAAAAAATCGATCTCCAATAATTTTTTACACAATTTGTTTCTGTCGCCATCGCCTATTGGCATAAATAGGGCAACTAAAGTCTTTCAATAGCCCTGTTCCACACTGCTTTTAAGTTTAAAAAACTGTGACAGGACTTTTAAAGGAATAACAATAACATAATGTTTGTTTATGTACATATTTTAAAAATCATTTTTCATAACAAAATAATAAAGAAAATAACTTTTGAAATAGTAATTACAAAACGGAATGTAAAATTGAGATTTCAAGCAAATGTTAAAACTTCAAACTTCTTTAATACCATTCTTGCTTTGACCACGAAATTGCCTTTGGCTATAAAAAACTCATAGTATCTTATGCCTCAGAAATGGAGATGATTTCAAAGGGGTTGTTGAATGGAGCAAATGTAAATGTTGACAATTAGTACGGAGCTCGAGTATAAAAACGACGAATATGATTCCTGTTCATAGAATGTAAGGATTAACACATTTTGAGTTACATCATTTATATGTACATACATATAGTGACTTTTTGTGTGGTATTAGGTATTCAGAATAAATTATATTTACATTATTATATTATTATTATTTTTTTATGAAGCAAAGAAGATACACAGATTCTCAGTTTCATCTGCAATGTTCAAATTGCGGTAACAGGTTTTATCTAACCGAGATAATTTAATATTTGTAATATATTATAAAGAAAACAAACATTTATTTTGTCGTACGTGTTGAACAAAATAATATAAATGAAGCTTTTGAGTAAAAGATACTAAAAGATATTAATTATGCCTCAACATGTTGTATACTAAAGCTAATATGACAAACTAATGTTGTTTGTACATATTTCTGATGTACAGGACATACATATGTATGTATGTATGTAGGGTGAATATTTTTGTTTAGGTAACTGATACAATAATTTAATTACAAAATTAGCTCAATAGGGCCTTGGTCAGAGAACATAATTTTTTGAATTATTTCAAGGGAGAAGTCTCTTAAATTTAAGGCAACATTGTGATGTAGAAACTATAGTTGCCTCTTCATTATCCAAACATGTTACAGGTTACATGCCAACATATGTAATTAATTTTTTCTCAAATTTTACATCCGAAATCGAAAATCACGTTTTGATGGATTACATTAAAAAGGCATTAATATAAAAATAATATATTTTAAAAATTAAGCAATTGTAATAACTAATAACAGATTCAAAATAATAGGTGTGTTGAAACTATAAAAGCCGAAAAGACTGACGAGTCTTGCAATAGTTTCGTCTCATTTCAATCCAAAATATGTCATATGCCACTATTCTACAAAATTTTCAAAAAATTATGATTATTTCTTAATATATATAAATCTCGTGTCACAATGTTTGTCCTCAATGGACTCCTAAACCACTTAACCGATTATAATAAAATTCGCACACCATGTGCAGTTCGATCCAACTTGAGAGATAGGATAGTTTAAATCTCAAATTATAGTCGCAATTTTAATTTATTGCTAATTATTTGTCTGTTATTATTTGACAGTCACAATTATCTGTTAGCTCCAAACGATTTTATCAGATAGCGACATCTGTGCACTGGATTGAGTAAGTTAAGAATTCAATAGATGGCGCTATGTCAAACATCTAAATGTAGTTTGTAGTAAACCGAAATACAGTGAATTTTACATTTTCAATTTTTGGTGTTAGCATAGCCGACCACGTGTTATTTAGACTGGAGTATAAATTAAATTATATTATAGTGAATATAATACAGTGAAATTATTCCGCTTTTTAATTATTAGTGCTTCGTAATTCAAAACTCTAAATAAACTATATACATGTAAGTATTATCACATAATTCTATCTGAGCTCCAAACGATTTTATCAGATAGCGACATCTGTGCACTGGATTGAGTAAGTTAAGAATTCAATAGATGGCGCTATGTCATATATTCCATATAAGCTACAACTTGATAGCATAACCACCACGTCATGTTGCTGAGGCTAAAGTACAGGTTTAATTTAGTTTGTAGTAAACCGAAAATACGGTGCATTTTACATTTTCAATTTTTGGTGTTAGCGTTAAGTATTATCAAATAGTTATATATTTGAAATATACATATATAACATGAAACTTGGCACAGAGATAGATTATAGTCTTAAAAAGCACGTATGCTAATTTTTTAGGATTAAACATTGAACAAGTTTTACATACAAATTGAAGCAATATGCGGTTATTGTTTTACATTCAGCACAACGAAACAGTTGTTTTCAAAAACTTCGGTTGTCCTGCCGATAAATTCACTTTTTAATAAACTTACACGAAATTCACCGGGCAATCTAGAAAAAAAATTATATGGGAAATCAAATAAGCAACAACAATATTTTTCCATAGCTTGAGTTTCTGCATTAAATTGGGGCAAGACGAAGTTTGCCAGGCCCTCTAGTAATGAATAATGTCTTTGTCTGAAAATAAATTTGGCCAATAGTATCGTTTTCCAAAACTTCAAAAAAGTTAGTTATTTTATTTCTCAAACTCGCTTAAATTAGTTTTAAAGTTAATAAAAAAACAATTTGACAGAATTGACAATTCCAAGTTAGTAACATTCCATTGACGTTGCATTTTAGTTAACAAGCTGTGAATGAATATCATATGTACATATCTATGTACATATATGCTTATACTACATATGTACATATATGTATGTATCTACATATATTTATTTCATTTTGTCTGTTATTTGTGTAGAAAATAGCAAAAGGAAATTAACGATAATTTTTATGTAAATTTAAAAAAACAACAATAATTATTCTGTGACCTTAATCTCCCTAAGAACGTCATAACAAAAACGGTACACAGGGCGTATAGGTATACTTTCATCATAAGATTGATATTTAATAAGGGTTCTTCATTTTGAACGCATTATCACTTACATACATAACGGAAAACAACAAAACAAAGCTGGTAATTTATAAAAAATGTAATTATTGTTTTAGCAAAGACTCGTTAAGAATTTGATGGCCTTAAGTTTATGTAGTGATTTTAGCGGCAGTAAAACAGAGAAGTTTAATTAAATCATACTTTATTTCTCCCGACATACAGTTGCAAAAAAAATAATAGACAAATTTTCTCCACCTAAACGAATAACTTAATAACTTAATTTTTTTTTTAGTTTTCCAACAACAATAGTGCTTCATCCCGCCTTTTAAAATCCCGTTCTTCTAAAACGACAAAATAAGTTTTAAAATACCGTCTGCTTAAATACAGTTTTTTTAAATCCCGTTTATTTAAAATCCCGTCTATTATCGTTTTTTTAGAATACATGATTAAAACATACATATTTGTTTCACGTTGGTTATATTCCAAGTTTTAAACTTTTAAAAGTTATCCAAGATCTAAAAGAATAACTCGACTAACAAAAAATAAGTACATGGCAGCTTTTTTTGGTTGTTATATTGTTATCCTTAATTGTTTAGAATTTCCTTTTTGTATTTTATGTATTTTTTTGTTTTGTTAAAATAAAATTTATATAACTTAAAAACTTCTTTATATTTCATTTAACTAATTTTGATTGCAAAACGGAATTATAAGAAATGCGATTTTAAAAAGCGGGATTATAAAAAAGCCCCAGCCGAATTATTAATGTTCAAAAACCATTAGGTATTTGTTTAAAAAGATAACACTAAAAACACTTACCATATTTTTTAAATAAAAACCAAACTAGAAATAAAAAAAAAAAACTCCTTTTTTCGATTTTAGAAACAAAAACAATTACTTTAATGTAGTACTTCTCATCTCCCAGTTATACACGGATTGTGTGTACATTGATACATACAGTTTAACTAACTTATTTTAAATATTGAAATACATACATTTATATATTTTATGCAATTTACAAATCAACAATGTAAACTTGGTATATAATAACGATACTATAGATTTTACTGATCAAAAATATATATATTTTATATAGACTGTTTCACTTATGGTTTACAAAAAAATATATAAATATATATCAATTAAATAATTTCTTTTTTTTTTTAATACAATATCATTACTTTTATGGCTGGCTTAGGACGTTCTTTTTTTGTTTTTAAATTTAATATTTTATTTTATTATTATGTAATTGCATTTTGCTATTGTTTTTAATTTTTAATTTTCTTTTTGAATTTGCTTAATGTTTTTAAACAAAATCGCAAAAAAAACGAAAGCACTATATTGTACGTTGTATCTCTGGTTTTTGCTTTTATTTTGTTGAATCTCGAGATTTTGCTTTCATAAAAATATAAAATAGATTTGTTATAAATCAGTTTAATTTTGTTATACAAATAACATTACAATTAATGTTTTGTAGTTTTTATCTCAAATACCAAATATGCTTGTGTTTAATTTTTTAGCGTTGAGGATTTTGTTTTTTTTTTTTTTAACGATTTTTAGCTAAGTTTTAAGGGATATAACATATATTTTAAAATTGATAATAATTTGGAAGCTCTATCTAATAAAATTCAAATTATATATAAATATATACAAATTTTGCTAAGTTTTGATGATAAACATTTTCATTTATAAATATTCTGTTTTCAATAAATACAATACGAATACATCTAAGAGTTTCTTAAACGATTTTCCAACATAAAACTTATGCTCGAAGACTTTAATTGGTTTTTTCTTCTTAAAATTTAAATAAAATTTAACTTAAATACCAGTAGCTGTTTATTTATGTTAATTATACTTATTGACTAGAGTCATCTTATAAATAAAATTCAACCTTATGAAATAAGACAAAATGTGATTGTTGGTTTTTTTGCGGTTGTTGCTGATGTTTTTAATGTAATAATTTTAACGGATTTTTATGTCAAAATGTAATTTGTTTCAATTTTTGATTTTGTATTGTCTTTTCTGTTTAAGGGCGTGTTTTTGGTCGAGCTTCCATGATTCAAACTGAGTTCTGGCAGAAAAAACTGAAACTTTAATTTTCAAATTCTCATGAAAACAATAATATTTATAGAAAGTTTAAATTAAAAAAGTTGGGTAAACTTAAGGTGCTAAGAGTTATTAATTTTTATTTAAACTATTCTTGAATCGTTAATCATGAAACCCTAACAAAAACAAGCCCTTAGTAAATGTTGGTTATAGTGATTGTGTTATGTACAAGGGGACGTGACATCATTTAATTAATTATTTATTTTTTTATTTTATTTTAGATTTATGATTTCAATGAATCAGACTTGAATGAAAGTGGTTATATTTGTTTTTTATTTATTTTATGATCAAGTAAAAGAAACATGTATGTATTTGGATAATTTTTCTTTGTTATATTTAATTTATAAATATTTCATTAAGGAACACACTCACCTTGGATTTTTTGTTTTTTTTTTTTTTTTGATTTTACAATTTTTCGTTTAGATTTAAAATGACATATGACATTACAGAAAGATTTAAAAGTGTTAACGTTTTAGTTTTAGTTTTTTTTTATTTAATTTAAATTGTTTTTTTTTTTTATTCTATAAAACCTATGTTCTTAAATGTGATCAACTTTGGCTCAATTATATCATGTAAGTGTATTGGATTTTTTTTATAATTAACTAATGATATTTACAAGACAGCTCGAAATTTATTATCTTATACTAAACAATCCTATTAGCTGAAAAGTTTCCTTTACAAAATTAGAACAAATTATATATTTAAAAAAAATCTATCTAAAAAATTAGTTTATTTAAATAAGAAATAATAACACTTAAGAAAGTAAAATAAAATAATTAGTTTATTAATATACCACTGTTATTTATTAAAAAATACTCAGTAGATATTAAATGTTAACATCTTGAACCACGAAAAACCGACCGAAGTAGGTAAGACTGCAGGAAAAAATTAAATTATTTTAATTGAGAAAAAATTAATTTGTGTATTTTGAAAAATTGAATTTATATTATAAAATTTATAATAAATGCGATTATTTTAAATTTGTTTACTTTTGAAAGAATTACTTTTCGTTTAAAGTTTTTTTTTGTTGTGATCGAAAATTCAACAAGATGAAGTAGTTTTAGACAAAGCCAAAATTATTTAGAAAATTCAATATTACATACACACAACTTTATAAGTTTACGCTTATATCTGTTTTTGGAAAAAAATAAGATATTTCATCTTATGTTTATGTGTTTGAAAGCTACTATTTTATTTTCTTAAATTTTGAATTTGGACACACAAGATTGATTATTTTTGAAGAAGATTATTAATGTTGAATATTTTTGTAAAGTTGACAAGACTCGTCAAAAGAACCGGGACAAAATTGGTTCATTAAAGAGCCAATTGGCAAGTTATATAAAAAAAAAGTGTCTTAAGATTTTGTAATGTCTTAAAAAAAATCATATGTGGGTATTTAAAGATACATGAGCTATATTAAGTGTGTTTAAAAAAAGAGGATATTCTGAATAAAGTAGAACCGAAGCATTAATATGATAAAACTTTTTCATGTTGTTAGGGAAAAAAAAAAATTATTTATTTATCTCAAAAATACAATAATATAAATAATTGTATGTTATTGTATGTGGACTTTCTAGTTTTTAGAATATGTACCAAAGTATGCTAAATACTTTGCATCATAGGACATGTCAAGTATTAGCTTAGCATACTTTTTCTTTTAATTAAAAAAGTTTGGCAAAAATCTAGAAGTGAAAAAATAATTTAAATCGCGGTTTAAAACTGAAATAAAATCGTACATTTCTTCACCAAATTATTGTATATATATTTTTTTTGAAACTCTTTTTTATGCTCAGCTAATAGATTGTTTAACGATACTGGTTTTTAGATTTTTTATCTAAGCATACATATTATTATTATTATATTATTTCAAATTTTGACAAACCAAAAAAAAGTTAATTAAATTCAAAAATTAAGGTTATATCGAAATCTCTTGTTCTTGTTTGTTTTAAATTACTGAGGTATGTACTTAAATTAATGCATTTCTCTTGCGATTGTATTTGTATACACTTATGTAAGTATTATAACAGCTTGGTTTTTTTTCGAAAACAGAATCGTTTTTTCGAATTTATAACTTCCAAGATTATGTTTGGATTGATTTATACATAAATTGATTTTGTTAAGTTCTTTTGTTTAATTTTATGTTATGTCTGCGTGTATTTGGGTTATTCAAAATACAACTATTTTTAATATTCGGGAGTACACCCTAAAACAGGTACATAAACTTCCATTAGAAAATGTCTGTGTAACCAGGGATTTATCATTTTTCTGGGCTCGATTTCAATTTCTTCCCAAATGTTAATAGATTTATAACTTTTTTCGAGTTTTCGAAATAGAGATTTTAAATTTGCACGTGATTTTTGTCCATCTCCATTAATAAATGCATTATAGGGAAATTATTATTTTAAACTTTTTTATCCAATCTTTTAAGACATAAAAGTCTGCCTTGGTGATATTACAATTTAAAAAAATTACATAGAATTGAACAAATCTACAGAAACTTTGTTTTCTAACTAATCTATTGTTTGAAAAGTAAATAATATTTTGATATTTTGAGGACTAATACTTGACTTAGGGTTTAATTTCTTTAAAGTGCCTGCATTTTTTGGTTGAAGAAAACAAAATATTCATCTAATATTTAGGAACATTATTTATAAATATCAAGTCCTTAAAAGTTATTGAATAATTTGAATCTGGGACAGATAAATTGGAAATTTTAAGAACTATCGGTATTTCTTGAATTTTTTAGTGTAATTAGCTTTCATATTTTAGGATGTACTCCCGAAAATTCGAAAAAAGCTTTTGTTTTATTCTTCTCATCGTGTATTTATATGAAGTTATCAGGTATGTCTATATAAAAAATCTTAAATTTAAAACTAAAAATGAAACTTGAGTATAGGCATTTAAAGTTTTCTTTGAAACTTCAATTATTTTATTTTACGATTTTCTTCTTTTTCGATTTCATTTATAAACTAATTAAAAAATAAATACAAATAAAAAATATCGGAAAGTATAAATAAACTAAAAAATAACAATTACATTTATTTAGTTTTTTTTTTCAATGGAAAAATAACTAATTTATTACTTAAAGTATTTTAAATTAAAAATTACATTTAATAATACAAAGTCATAATAGAGCTGTTTTTGTTTTAGATGGGCAACAATATAGTAATGTTTTTTCTTTTCTTTCGTTGTTTGTTGCATTAGTTTTTCAGTTTTTCATTTTTTAAATTAGTGACTTAGAATCCTTCAATAATACCGTAAGCCTCTAAACTGCCAAGGACCACATATATTACCCAAAGTGTGAAAAGTATTCCACTGCTCAAGTATTTACAAGTAGTTGGGCCACCAAGTTCTCCACCAAAGGCATTGTTTCGCCTTATCATCAGGATACCAATGGCTATTAATGCTTCTGTGCAGAATAGCGTCACGGAAAATGCTAGACTAAAAGTTTCATAAAAAAAACATAAAAAAGAAATTATAATTTTTCGTAATTAAAACTTTACGGGTGTAATAAAATATTAAATTAAATTGTGAAATATATTTTTTACCTTCCAGGTTCAACGTAAAAACTGCTACCATGCGATTCGTGGTATATCGCTGCGATTGTCCACGCCACACCGATTCCAAGGAAAACATTGACAGCATTACTTCCTGTTACGTTGCCGACACTTGCGTCGGCATGCTTGTCCTGTATAGCTGCTACTTTACTAGCAAACGTATCTACAAATTAATTTAATTAAGCAAATAAATGCATTAAGAAATGTATATCAATATAATATCAATTAAATTAGAAACATATTGCATACATATATTCAAAACCTCTTTAAAGAGAATGGAAGAAGTTTTCAGCAAAATCAATGGTTTGAAGATAAACCTTTTATTGTAATTGTAATTGTAATTGTAATTGTAATTGTAATTGTAATTGTAATTGTAATTGTAATTGTAATTGTAATTGTAATTGTAATTGTAATTGTAATTGTAATTGTAATTGTAATTGTAATTGTAATTGTAATTGTAATTTTAATTGTAATTGTAATTGTAATTGTAATTGTAATTGTAATTGTAATTGTAATTGTAATTGTAATTGTAATTGTAATTGTAATTGTAATTGTAATTGTAATTGTAATTGTAATTGTAATTGTAATTGTAATTGTAATTGTAATTGTAATTGTAATTGTAATTGTAATTGTAATTGTAATTGTAATTGTAATTGTAATTGTAATTGTAATTGTAATTGTAATTGTAATTGTAATTGTAATTGTAATTGTAATTGTAATTGTAATTGTAATTGTAATTGTAATTGTAATTGTAATTGTAATTGTAATTGTAATTGTAATTGTAATTGTAATTGTAATTGTAATTGTAATTGTAATTGTAATTGTAATTGTAATTGTAATTGTAATTGTAATTGTAATTGTAATTGTAATTGTAATTGTAATTGTAATTGTAATTGTAATTGTAATTGTAATTGTAATTGTAATTGTAATTGTAATTGTAATTGTAATTGTAATTGTAATTGTAATTGTAATTGTAATTGTAATTGTAATTGTAATTGTAATTGTAATTGTAATTGTAATTGTAATTGTAATTGTAATTGTAATTGTAAGGACACTTTTTGTACTTTCTTATCGATAATAACAAATATTGATGTTTAATGTCAACTGTGACTATTAACTCAGTTAATTAGTTCAAAAACACGGCGGTGGTTTAAAATATGTGTCGAATCTTGTAAGACTTTTAATTTCGTAAGTAATTTAATTTAAAATATTGAAAGAAAAAACATTTTTTTAAAATATTATTATTTCATAGTACAGTGTTCAATAGTGCAGAGACAAAAATGAGCCATAGTGTGTTAATTTTCATTTTTTTTAAGATGTATTCTGCTATTCGGGGTGGAGACAAATCCAACGAATCAATAACCATGAAAATTGGTTTAACAGATCTCGAGTTATAAGTGTTGTAACAAACCCGTCTTTGTTTTATATATATAAGATTAAAGATTAATACTCACCAGGTATACTTGTTCCTAGAGCAACAAAGCATATGGCAGTGACTGCGTCCTTAATACCCAAAGTACAGCCAAAATGTGATGCTACATCACCAATAACGGCTGTAACTAAACCTATACACGAAATTGATACGACGAAACATAAATATCCGCCGGCGATATCTGCAAGAAATTAAAAATACAAACGAGTAAACAAAATACATAAATTACAAAGTATCCGTCCTCAAAAAAGCCCCATGTATCAAAAATAAAAAGAAACTTAAAGTTTCCATGTAATTATTATCCTGGCAACGTTTTAAGTCTTTTTTTTTTCAATTTTGTTGTACCCAGTATTTTTAAATGGCTACACACTTAAAGATAAAAAAGTGTTATAATATTTATATCTTACCTGTTGGTGGGATGAATGCAAAAAGTACTTTCCAAAAGACCGTTAGAAAATGCATGATATAATCGCCGCATGTTGGTTGCGGCTCTTCACCTTCTTCTCCCCCACCACCCTCACCATCCTCATCGTCTCCTGAATTTTATACAAAATTAGCTCATACTCAAGAATGGTTGCTTAGAAAAAATAAAATAAAAAATAAAAGTAAGCAAGTTGGAAGTTTCCTACCCGCACTGACAGTGAGTGCCTCCGTGAATTGTTCCTTCCAACTGGAGGTCCCCAAGAGTAGCGACGCATTAGCCTTCTGGACAAGTTTATCTACAGTATTCTAGAAAAGAAAGATAAGAAACAAGGAATTTTCTTTACTAGACTGATGCAACTTTGCTGCGAGTTTATCAGAAAGTACACAAGGTGCACTATTAAGAACGCGTATAGTCTGAGGGGTACAGTTGTAAAGTTAAGTTGGAGTTTTTTTTTTCACTGTTTTTTCTTTAAGGTTGTGGGTTGTATGAGGTTAAATGCCGAAAATAACGCAACGATAACGTGACCTTCAGAACATAGAAGGAAGGAAGAAGAGTTGTTTAAGAAAACCCTCTCCGAAATCATCGGTTTAGTAAAAGATAGATCGAGACGACATAGAAGAGGATTGGATTCTAATTTCTGATAGGCCAGCTGTCAAAAAATTGTGTTCAAATAGGAGCAGGTTTTTTGTAAAGTCGTCTGGAAAACTAGTCAACAAAAAGTTATTAAATATTTCTTAAATATCTGTGGATGACAAATGTGATGGGCGAACTCGTCGAGTATTTTAGGCCGGTCTCAACTAAACTTGACTGCGGACTTTGTACACCAACATTCCGGTGTCACACTACGATCGACTACTTAAATATAACGTCCTAGTTCATGATCAATAAAATTAATTAAAATCAATACTAAAAAGTCGAATAGACTGGAAATGAAGGTCCAAGCCAGCTGGGATTGCGTTGTAGGCGTACATATCGGAGCAAAAATAGTGCTTTAAGTGTGCGAGCTAATTATTTTATCAAGAAAGATATCATGGTGAATAATTGTGTATTTGCGGACAACTTAAAAAGGTTTCCATTGTGAAATTCTAAAAACAGTCAAACAAAGTCAAATTCAAAATATTTCATTTCTAGAAAAATACAAATAATTTTAAAAAGCTGTGTGGAAAAAATTAAGTTTTAAAGATTTCACTCCTAAATGTTTTGTGTACTTTCAAATTGACTCCGTTTTAAATATTAACAGGCGGTGCATAATTTTTGTGATCAAATAAACAACCATTTGAAATGTATACGGGTAATTATTCTAAAGATATTGACAGTTAATTAAATCGAAAGTGCTTTAATTTTATTTAGAAATTATATGCAAGCTGTGCGAAACAGGGTGTTACTATGTTTGAAACTTTTGCGTCAATAAGGAAATAATTCCAATAACAGCCCAGACCGACTTAACTTATTTAAGGAAGCCCAATGAAAAATAAAGTCCTTCAAATTGGCACTCAACCAATTAAATCTTTAATAAATTATTACGCAGCAACATAGAGCTATACTTAATTAAACACTTGAAAAGAGCTGCTACCATGTTGGAGAAGTTCATAATGACAATGAATACGAAAGAAACTTGTTGCGCTTGAAATTCAAAGCTTGAAACACGCTACTAACTAACAAATAATTTAACTTGGAGTTGTTTCGGAAACAACGGATTTAAAATCAATTGTATTTGGTGTAAATGTGATAACTCCATGTTTATAGTTCTAGAGTTTTCCAATGAAGGGTATTATTTTGAATAGTCCGCTATTTGGGCAGCTGTCACTTTTGAAGCTGTAATTTGTTTACATTTGACAACTAAACACTACGTAATTATTGATAAGTAAACGTCACAGTTAGCAAAACTAAAGCACTTTTGGGTAGTTGTGAAACACTTTCTTGGCAGTTCATCTGCAACGTGTCATTGTTACTGTTTACTGTTACTGTTGGAAATTATTTTTTGGTGGTGTGTTCAGAAATATATTATTTGAAAAAGAGGATGGTGCAACGAAAGAATTTTAATATTGAAATAAAAATTTCCTGAGTGTTTTCTTTCTCGAAAATTTTAAGACTTTTTTCCAAGGTCCAAATCGATTCAAGACTTTAAAGATTGAATTCGCGAACTTATCGAGGACATACAACAGCAAATGTGAGAATTGATGGTCACAGAAAATTTCAAGGAAAGTATATGAAGTTTATATGTAGTTTAGTATATACGAAGTTTTTATGTTTGAAATTTCAAGTTTCATTAGTAAGTGAGTGATTCAGCTGACAGGCTGGGTTTCGGGATTTTTGAAGTGTTGTATCTCTAGAACTACTTGTGCAGAAGAAATTAGCCCCCCTATTAGCAGTAACAAGATACAGTTTTTATTTCGTTTTCATTTATTTATTTTATGATTCATTTCGAAAAACAAGATTTAATCCACAATTACACTTGTTTTAGGTCAATAAAATTACTCAAACATTGGCAACCCTGCCTCGTGGAAAATATAAATTTCTTGCAGGTTTTTTATTCCACTCTCCATACAACCAACTTTACCATAACAGTGGAGAATGAACGCATATCCTTCTTCTGGTCGTTTTAAGGTATTTGTGGTAAACCTTTCAGGCAGCATTATATAACACCAAGAAGGCATTAGAACGTTTCGTTTGTGAGGGAGATCCCCCCGCAACATGGTTCCACATTTGCTGATTAAACTTTAAAAAAAGAAATCCATTCCTTCCTGCAAAGTGATCCCATTAAACCAAAGAAGTTACCTTAAAACAGTCTAAAGAAAATCTTCAACATAAGCTTCAGCATCAGACCAGACCTTTTTTTTTATTGTACTGTTTGTGTTATTGTAGGAGTCTAACTTGTACATGGTTAATGGTAGGACTCAAAGCCCATTTTGCACCCTTTTGTCATTTAACAAGAGCTCTTGAGAGCTTAAGCATGTAATTTAACAAGTGGTTTTGTTCATAAAACCTATGAATTAAAATTTAAAACTTTAAATAATATACCTATTCTTTTGTGGGAGAAGTGTTTATGTTTTTTAAAATGAAAGGCACATCGTCGTCGTCGTGAGTCGTAAAGAGTCCGTAAGGACGAACACTTTGAAAAAATACTGAGGTGGATGCATGAGAAGGAGTTGTTAAATGAGTGCCTCTTAACTTTGTTAAGCATTAAAAATGGATGGTGAAATAGAAATTTGTAATTCAAGTACCTTCGTCGGAACATAGAAGTATGTAGATGCACAAAGAGTAAAAGAGATGGTAATGGATTATATATGGTGGGCTTTTCTAGCAAAAGTGGCAATTAATTCAAGTGTTTTTTTTTTTTTATAGAATATATTCAGGGAAAATTTCTGAAAATTAAACGTCTATTCACACAGCTATAAATGGCGTTGGTAAATTGGCTTATTAACCGGCACATAGACGAGTTAAAAGTTGAATTTGAGCAAGCAAATAGAACGAAAAAAAGGACAGCTTTGAAATGAACCAAGCGTTTCAGGTTTCATACCTGACACTTAAAGAACCGAACATAGACCAATTATTGGCACGTTGTGATATAATAGTGTTAGCTCGTTTAGCAACTGCTCATAGAGAGAATGAAACGAGCTATAATCTTACTTACCACATAAAGATGAAGGACGTTCAACGTATATAGTATAAGACGTGATAAATGCAATTACATCAATGCTTTGGCTCTAAAAGCAGAACAGAACAGAGGCAATAACAGAACACTCTGACTCTATATAGGGTAACCAATAGAGCTAACTGGTATTCCGAGCTCAAAACAACATCCGGTTGAATGGTTTAAGATGAAGATTATCTACTGCTGATAGGAACATTAAGCATTGGTCTTAAACCATGTATCCGACAACAAAGTGCAACTGAGTTGGCCGATGTAGGAAGAGATATGTACGGCGATCAATGTAAACAAACGCAGAACTGCTACAAACAGCACAAATTTCATGAAGTGAATTGCTGCAACCGCTCATAGCGACAGCATGGGCCTCTGGACGATTTTCTGAAGAGAGTAAATAAAGAATGATTGTCAAGCTCCCAAAAAAGAAAGCTTGAGGAAGTGCCAACAATGAAGAGGGATTTTTGTTTTTCCTGCTTTAGCACGCATTAGAGAACATCTGGAAGCAACAGTTGACACTCAACAAGCAGAATTCCGCACTGGATCATCCTGCATTCATCACAGCAATGCTTTTTTTCGGATTAGTGATGTGCTGCGGACAACCTTGTAGAGAAGTGGAGAAATAAGATGGACTCTGACAATTTACTCGTATTTCAAACATTTTGAATACGCAGACGATGTATAGGAGTACTTACGTTCTTATAGGATCATGTATTTCCATCAAATGATAACAAGGATTGAGAGAGGAGCACCAATCGTGGGAAATCAATATGGGAAAAACTAATGTGCAGTTTAGTCGCGGAAACTTCTCTTCCTCTTTGATAAATGTTCTACAACTAGTAGAGAAAGTAGAGAGCTTCCAGTACCTTTGGAGTATTGTCTCTACAGAAGGCGGAAAGGAACAAGATTTTTTTAGCCGTATCGGGAAATCAAAGCGTTCGGGATGTTGTCCAATGTTTGGAGAAATACATTTATTTTAGCTTGAACACAAATAAACGACTATTTATTCACACGTGCATCGTCGATTAGTATACTGTGATAAGGAAGCACTACCTGGAAAATAAAAGCAATGGTTATGTGATAAAAAAAACTGCAAATCATCATTAATTGGTGTTTACGAAACATCTTAAGGGCTTCCTGTTTAGTATCTCCAATAAAGAACTATATAGGAAAATGGGCTAGGAACCCATTTACAGATGACACAATTATGTATGTTAAGTGGCAGCGAATTGGACACAAGATTGGAAGTAGTAATGACTACGTTGTAAGACATTAAACGCATTTGAACCCACTGACTCAAGAGAGCAGAAGAGGAAGAGAACTGTCGAGGAGGAATCATCGAGATTGATAAAGAGCTGGAGGAAAGTCAAGAAATAGCACCAAACCACGCCCCATGGCACGCAGGAGCAGTTCGGGCCCTATGGATTACTTATAAAGCCAATTCCATGTATTTGATGTATTTGCTCTTCTAATTTATAATTACTTAATTTTATATATAATTATTTATTTTTAACTTTTAATTCCAAAATGGAGTCTTTTTCATTCAACATTTCTTTGATATGCATTTAACCTTTCAGCTGATGATTAAATTACAAAGTTTGGCAACGACAAAAAAGTTCTTCTACAAAAGTAAAATGTTGTTAGGTTGTACTTGGCCTTTGACCGTGCTTCTACAAAACATTGAAGGACATTGAAAAAAAAAATTAACTAAAAAAAAAATAAAAACACTTCTTTTCCATTTGCTCACCCGTTTCCGGTCTTTCCTCTTTCTATTAATTATTACCTTAATCTTAGAGAACGGAGAGCTCTTTAATTAAAATTGAATTTAAAGTATCCATGTCTTAATGCAAATCTTACCTTGAACTCCTTACTTTCTTTGATCCGCAGTTCTGCGCGAACACAGTCTCCTGGTTTTGGCCGCCCTAAGAGAGCCAACTTATCCTCTTCTGTCAGCTCCTCCGGGCGTTTAGCTTCTGCTGCTTGTATAAGTCCTGCCAGTTCATCGTCTGTTTTTGTTGTTTTGATTTTTTTTTTTGTGTTTCACCATGTCATTTGAATTTTGAAATATTTGTGAATAAATAAAACAAAAATACAGGAAAGAAATTCACAATTAATATTAAACATTTGGGATTTCATTTTGTTTTGTTGTTTTGTGAAAGGAAAACATCGTGTAATTGCTATTTTAAAAAAAAAGCCGTGAGTTGCACTAATGCTGGAAGCCAAAGGTGACATGAGATTTGCCGCACTTAAGGAGCCTTTAATCCCTTTTGATTAACGCGCACTCATTTTCAAATGAGATTCAAATGTATGCAATTTGTGCAACACAAAGGTGCGTGCTGCATTCTATTCATTTTTTTTTCTATTAAATTTAATTTCAAACAATTCATATCACATCACATCAATTAAAAGCCTTTGCTAACAAGGACTAACAATGCCACACATCTACACATAATGGCAAGCACTTATTACCTAGAGATGAATTAATTGGGTGTGTGGGTTAACATGGGAGAATGGGGTCTTTGATTGCATGCGGACACGATGAATGCTTAACACGATGAGTGAGTGATTTGAGGTGATTCTCTAAATCCTGCCAGGTGGACTACAATATTAAAAGCACTTATAACGGAACACTACAGACTACAGGTGGTGGTGGTGGTGGAGCTTAAAGAAACATTTATCCTTGAAGATTGAGCTCTTTTTGATGATGGAACTACGAGAAGTGGTATAGTGGTAGTGGTATGGACACACAAACTTAGCCATATGATGCTTGTGGAATATTCATGAAAAATGTTTTTTTATTTTTGTGCAAAAATATACTTTGCTTAATTTATTAGGGGTGTACGAGTTCGAGTATACTAGGAAGCAGTTATTGCTTCTGGAGGAGGAACATAATTATGTTTGAATTTAGGTTGGAAAAGCTTTCAAGGAATTTTAATTTCCCTAAAGAGTAATTAATAAGAAACAAAATATGTGAATTCCTTTTTAAAACTTTTTTTTTTTAAAGCAACGCTCCCTAAGGGGTTAGTCGTTTCAGGGTAAGGAATTGAAGTGGGGTAATGGATGTAAGAATTGTGTATTTAAATGGGATTAGCCCATAAGAGTTTCCTTCACGCACCGCGAACATTTTTACCTCTCATCTTACAGAGAAAGTATTTTGGTAAAAGTTGAATATTCTTAAGAATATTGTAAGCATTATTAGCAATCTAAGCTTTCATTAAATTTGTTGACAAAACTGAAGTATAGGAAAACCAGAACAGTAATGGCCCTGAGGTGCACCATTGTGGGACATCTTAAATAAGAAAATAATTATATCAGGTTGTGTCTATTGCGTCTTCGAGGAAACAGTCAAGTTAAGATGTTTTTTTGACTAATTCCAACAAATATAATATGTGACATACAATTTCGTGTAGCTGCTTTGTTGCTTCTAGGAACCTTTTTAATTTATTTATTTATACGTAGTTATGTCATATCTATTATAAGTTTTTTTTTTATTTTGGACATAATCTTACCAGGAAAAATAGTTCATCTAAATATTTCTAAGTCTAAATGACTTTGAACTTAATATCTAGTCATTTATTAAAAATGTTTTTATTATCAACAAATTACTTTCTCCTTATCTTCCAGACCTAAGTTTATTTGGATAGTTTCAGCTTTGAAGTTCATAAAATAAAAAAATAAATAGATAAGTGCTGGTGTGACTCAAGGTTCCGTATATAAACTGTTTATTTGACAACACTACCCATATTTTTTCATACTTCCCTCTTAATTCACATGTGAATCTTCCTTAGAAGTTTAATCAAACTAAGATTTGATTAGTATTGTTACATGGAGCATTATTAATAATGGTGGGACATTAACAGAATTTTATAATGTATACATTCAAAACAGTAAATTGATTTTCGAAATATATTCTTATTTTATTTTGTGATTATATTCAATATACATATAATATATAATTTTTAAGAACTCTGGTAATTGAAACTGGAAGTTATGCAGACAAAAAATTCCCCAAAAGCAGTCGAATCTATAAAATGCCACCATTTTCAAAAAAGAAAATTTATACAAAAAGAAAACTTAATGTTTTTAAAATTAGAAAAATAAAATACAAAATGATGTAGTTTATATTTTGCTTTCATTAATCTGACCTAAATAAACAGCAGTGTAATATTTTTAATTCTCCTTCCTCTCTGTAACTAACTTTTAAGAAAAATAAAATCGATAAATTGTAGTCCATTTTGATAAATGTAAGTTGTTTTTTTAAATATAAATATTCATTTGACTTAAAATTTATTTTTTTATTTTTTAAACTATGAGAATCTAATTTAAAAACGACGATGTAATGTTAGTTTGATGAGAAGAACCAACCAAAAATTAAGCTATATAACATTTAACAGAACTGTTAAGTCATAAGAAATCTAAATTTCATGTAAGAGTTGATAAT
Organism: Scaeva pyrastri; assembly: GCA_905146935.1. Taxonomy (NCBI): domain Eukaryota; kingdom Metazoa; phylum Arthropoda; class Insecta; order Diptera; family Syrphidae; genus Scaeva; species Scaeva pyrastri. Next base: position 135,200,135 of record LR989927.1, read on the forward strand.
AGTTTAGTCACTTAGTAATTTTCTTTATTTCTACAACAAACAATTTTTTACATAAAATACGAAAAATAAGGAAACATAAGGGGAAAGAGTTTTAATACCAAGAAGATTTGATTATTATTCTCATTTGTAATTTGCATTTTGGTCTCCCAAACTTAGTTTGAGTTTTTTTTTTTATTTGACAGTTATTTGTAAGAAAACTTAAAATATTGCTCGAAATAGCAACGAGTAGTCATTGATAAAAAATTTTACTACAATTTTGGCAGCACTGTACATTTTGACAGTAGATTTGCTTAGCAAAATTGTTAAGTTTTTATTTTTAAATTATAATCCAATTCATTACTTAGTATTATTTTATTTATTAAAAATACTTGTATGATAATCAAAAAGTTCCCGGAATCACCACCGTGTGGCGTTCTTTTACTTAACCAATTTGAGTTCTTCTTTATTTTAGGTTCACATTCTACGAAATTTTCAGCAATTTGTAAAAATGAATGCATGCTAATGTTAGAATAGTGTTGTAGTAACGATACTTTGAAGAAAACAGTTGTTTGTCAATAGCACCTACGTTTTAAAAGTATTGGACTTATCTTTTGGATCCATTCAAGACCTTTTTGACATTTAAGGGACCGCGTTGACGTTTCAAAAAATACGATATCTAAGGCCTTAACCACAAACCGAATAAAAAAAATTTGTCCTTGAAAATAAGTATGTCAAAGATAATTTTCAAATACCGATTACATTTTTTAAAATTATAGAAATATAATTTTCCTAAGTGACCAAACTATAAATGCTAATTTTTGTTTTTATTAGAATGAGTGTTGTTTATAGAACTGTCAATATGAGTTGAGTATAAAAGATTGACTATAATATAGAACATAACATAACTTTTCAAATTCGTAACGATCAACAAAACTCTATAATTTATTGTGAACAATTCTGTCTATGAAATTTACTTACAAATTTGATTTATACGAGTAGAAGCGTAGACAATGAAAAATTGCGTTTTTTTATAGTTTTGTTTGTGATTCGAGTTGTATTACAAGAGATTTTATTTTCATACAAATTATGTTAGAACGCAATTTATTATACATTTATTGTATTATGTACATTATTTATAGTGTGCCAAATAAATTCAATAATTATGTAGGTACACATTTTGTATACATATACATAATAAATTATTATATTATTACGAGTACGATGAATTTGTTGTCATATTTATATACGATTATGTACGAATATAGGATTGATAGTCGGAAGCCCATAGTGAAACAAGCGCAACAAGCATTCACAGTCCGAAAATGTTCCAAAAATGTTAATTTCAGTTAAAAAATTAAATATTTTTGTTTTTTTTTTTAATTTTTTGTTTTGTTTAAACAAAATATAAAAAAAAATAATTATTGTTGTTTTTTAAAATTTTGTTCTTGAATTGTGTTTAAAAAAATGACAAAAAAGCGCAATGAAATATTTTTAGAGTGAGATCTTATAATAAAATAAAGAAAAAAAATATGAATGATTAAATAATTAAGAAAAATTAAACAAAACAGAAAAAGACGATTAAAAATGCATAAATACACTTGAATGTGAGTAGAAACAATACATTATATTCAGATTTATTATTATAAATAATTAAAAAAAATCAATTGATTATTATTATTATTGTTTATTTGGTTTAAATTGTGATTATACCGTCTCCATAATACAGACACTTTTTTTAAGTGGATTAACGTCAAAACACATATAAACGACACAGGAAATTTTATGTTGTTGTAATACGAACACTGTTACACTACGTACCAAAATATTTAGTCAAAAATTTAAATGGATCCGATTTTTTATCCGTGTCTGTGGGTTTAAAAATTTAGTATAACACTTTATTGCTTGTAAATATATCAATTTCTTAATATTAAATTTAGTTTTTGTGTTTAATTCATATTTAAATTACCGACACCAAAATTATGTATAGGAAAGATTGAATTAGAAAAAATTTATTTAAAATATTTTTAAGTTTTTTTTGGTGCACTTGAAAATTGAAATATTTTGTCAGAAAATAGAAAAATTGTGATGTGCTTTGTCTAGATAATTTTTTTTATTTTTTAAAGTGAATTCATGTGCTTTAAATCTGTCCTTTAAGGATTTAAACTTTCGATTATTTTTCGAAAACCTAAAATCTTTCAAAAAATTGAATTTTCTAACCGATTGAAATGATAAAAATGCCGCGTCGTCGTTGGAATCAAAGCAGAATAAAATTTAGTGACTGGGAAATATAGGAAAAATAGAATTATTTACGTGTGAAAAATTCAAACTCAAAAGCAGTTCGGGGAAAAAATAAAAAGCAATCGGTTTCTAAATTTAACGAAACGAAATAAATACAAAACAAATAATAATAGTAGTGACGTATAAATTAAATCAAAATAAGGAAACTAAACATTTGCACTTTTTGGTCGCACTCTATTTATTGTATATAAATATTTTTGTGAGACTATGTTATGTTTCATTTTTTTTCTTAAGTTTTTTTTTTTCAAATAAATAAATTTCAAACATAATTTGTGTTTAAAAAAAAAAATAATTCAAATAAATTATAAATTATTTATAAAAATTTAATTTTTACTGAAATTTGTGGTAGAGACTAGAAGCAAAATATAAGAATAAATGTATTTACTTTAGATAAGAAAGTTATCAAAATTTGTTCTTCAAATTTTACGAATTTAATAATTTAAATAATTTATTATGGAATTAGTTTTTGTTTACCTGCTGCAATCTGGGGCTCGCCAATGTTAACATAGAATACAACATCCTTCTCATAGCTGCCCTCTTCAATGATAGCCAAATTGAGAAATTTTCTGTAATAAAATAAATAAGTTTTAAATATTTATAAAATATTAATTACAACATACATTTTGAAAAGAAATATCTTAAGCTAAGTGGTTCTCATTGAATTTAAAAAAGGCTTCGCTTTCGATATTCTATGAATTTTGAGTACGCTACGTTTTGGAAGCTCAAGAGACTAGAACGAGGACAGCGACACTCTTAGCAGTCTCGTCGTATATCTTTTTAGTGTTTTTGTTTTTTGTTTTTGAAGGGGGTGGGTGTTTACTCAGAAAATGTCCCAAATTTAGAAAAAACCGAATGGACTTCGTCATTCTTTTAAAGTTTTGTTTTTAATATTAATTTGTTAAAGTCTCAAGTTTTGTGCCCAATTTATTTCAGCAGATGGCAACATCTTATGAAGAACAATTTGAAACCTACTGTGGTTATTGTAATGTGTTTGTTCTGTTGTTTCAATGTCATATTGATTCTTTGTTTTGTATCACCTGATAGCCATAGCTTCATAGCCGTTAAGGTACATTGTCTCTGCTCCGTAGATTTATTCGAAAAAAAAGAATAATAATACCCATTGCCAAAGAATGTCGAAACACATTAAGAACTGAATTTATACCTAAAATAGGATTTTTTCTAAAAATACTCACCTATCCTCAGAGTACAAATGATTTAGACTTTTCAATTGAACAAAGCGACTAAGCCACATTACCTAAATTGAAAGTTTTCTTATCATTGTTGCTATTTTGCAACACATTCTAAATTTAAACCACTAAACTTCTTCAAACACCCCATTAAGGATTTTTGATATCAAATAAATTAGAAAAGAAAAAAAAAAAAAACAAATAAAGAAGATAAGACATTACTCACAAAACGACTCATGTTTCTTTCCGTATTATCGGTTTCGTTTTCTTAAGCCGAGCATAAAAACAAAAGGGCATTATTTCCTAAAAAGCAACAACAACAATGGCAAAAAAGAAAACATTAGTAATCCAAACCATTCGAATGACTAAACGGAGATTTTCCTTTCCACAATAATACTCAACTCTCTAACAAGATATCACGAAAAAGATAGAGAAAGAGGACCCAGGATCAGGACCCAGTACGAAGACGATGACGAAACCAACACGACCAAAAGGAGCTACAACAAATTAACGTTCAGTGATTCGAATATATACTCGTAACTCGTCCCGTATACAAGGGGAAGGGGTTCGTAGTTCGTATTTCTGTATCTCACAGATAAATTCATCTGCGTCAATTCGTTCAGCCTTGTTATGAACGCTAGAACGGGTATTATAGCCATTTTATGCTCATCACAATGATATTATAATATGTTGGCAAAAAAAAAACAGCCTTGTCATCTAGTTCTTTCTTGAAAAGCCTTTTCGAAACATATAGCCTGCCCCGGCCGTCTAATGGAAATGTGTCTATGACACCGTAAGGACAACGAAATGTTTATGCCAAAAAAAGAAAATAGAAACAGAAGAGGCTTTCAGTTCCAGGGAATGCATGAGCGAACATACATGTGGGTTTTAAATCATCTTATTTGTGTGGTTGGTTGGGGTTAGAAGCAAGGTGACAAGGACGACACACGAACACGAGCACACGACACATTGCCGCTGCCGCTCCCGCAGCAGTTCCACGACCACTACCTGTATTGAATTAGCGATAGCGAAATGTGAAGAGAAGGCTCTCTCACAGGGCTTTGTTTGGTATGATTTGTGGGTGGTAAAGGATCCAAGTGTCTGTCAGGTGCCAGCGTGCGCCACCTGAAAAGTGTGGCGAAGGATGGCGGTTGAACACCTGAATACTGAATTGAATAGGCTTGAAATTGCGACAACTTTGAAAACTAAACGTTTAATGGAATACTTTGGCGCTTTGCAAAATGTTTTTTTTTGCTCATTTTTGTTTAGTTATTTCAATGTGGTTTGTGGTTTTTAGGGTTGGTTTTGGTATCTATCCTATACTTTGTGTGAGGGTTTTTTGGATAAACCCAAAAGCTCTTAGTTAACAAGGCCACGCCACTGCTGGAGTGACGAATCAAAGTTTACACCGCAACCGCATCTAAATTGGTTATTTTAAATACAATTAACAGATGCTTTGGTTTCAATTTGAAAGTCAAAGAATTTTTGTCGAAAGACTATTTCGTTTTGAAAACTGATCTGTGTTTATTCGAGAAGGCAACAGGTCAAACATTTAATTAGTACCTACTTCAATTATTATTATCAACATGTGCACATTTTTTGTAATTAATTTGTGCTTTGCAAAATTAACATTAACATTAACTTTGAATTAGACAGTTACAGCGATTTATTAATAGACCAATCGTATTGAAATCATTTTTAAAATCTGGCTAAAAAAAAACTAAATTCCTGTGTAATGGCTTCTGACACGCGATAAGTGAATACCTTCTTCCATAAACTAATTTGTTTGATTCAGGAAAAAAAAAGTATTGAGACTGTATGTACAGTGGGTACATTGAACAATGCTCAGGGGCTTATAGGAGTGGCATTAATTTGTAAGCTCTTTGTCTTTTTAATGATTTTAATCAATCAAACAGTAATGTCACTCGGAAATTAAATAATTAAAGCAAACATTAATATTTTGGTATTTGTTATATTTTTTTTTTATTTTCACAAAAATAGCATGTAATTGTCCTTAGAGATTTTGGAAAAAGTTAACGGGTGAAGATTTATGGAATAAAACAGGAAACATTATTTTCCGTGCAAATTTTGTATTCAATCTTAAAATTTTACAGAATAAATTTGAATAAATACATAATGTATAATGTTTATAACGTGCTGGAATAAAAAATTCTGAAACTTACATACATATTTCAATGTATAGCATTTCGAAAATTGAGGTAAGTTTTATGATCCAAGTTGCCTAAGTTAATTTTGAAATAATTTGAAAAACTGAAAGCCGTTGCATTTAAATTTTTTATTTTAGGACAATCTTTTTAAGAATAAGGATTCCTAAAAAATAAATATATTAAAAAAAAAAAATAATAAGAATATATCATAGAAAAATTGATGAGGAATGACAAAAACGAAAACATATTAAATGAAACTCAAATACTGAATAACCTAAATGTTTCAATGGGGTTTGATATTTTTAAAAAAGGTTAAGAGCCATTGACTGCACGGATATGGTTTAAGTTCTTGAAATAATTTATATCATTAATATGTATATTAATTGCTTTTGTAAAATCCAAGAGAGAGCATACATATTTTTAATAGTTTGGAAACCAAAAAAAGAGGCTGGGTGCGACCCACACTGATAACTTCCCATTATGCATAATTTGAAAACTTGGCGTTGCTGATATTAAAATTAATCGATTTACTTTTGATGCTGATTGTTAATTTTTTTAAATGAAAAAGATTCGAAGTTAAAATGATTGACCATTTTGGACATATTCAAGTCAAGAAACGTACTTTTGACATTTTTTGGTAACTTTTTGATTAAGTTTTTTATTTTTTGTAAGAAGACTGTCAATTCGATATTTGTCAAAATTGTAGAATATATTAATAATTGTATTTTGTATAAACATAAATAAGTTTAAAGTCAATATCGGTGCTCATTCTCGAGATATTCAAGTCAAAAACGCTTTTTACCAACTTTTGAAAGAATTTTTTGTACTTTTTTATTTTTTATAAAAAAACTGTCCATTGAATTTTTTTCAAACTTTCACCAGATGTAAAAAAACACCGTTTCAGATAATAGAAAATAGTTTTGAAGAGAATATTATTTTTCCTTCATTGTATATTTTCGCGTGAAAAATTTTTTTTGTAGTTTTTCAATTTTTAAAAAATAACGGTAAGTTGAAAATTTTAAAAATTTATATCAAATCTGTATCACATTACAATGTATACAATAAAATTTATTTGAAGTCAATGGCACTATTTATTCCTGGGATATTTGCTTCCAACCAAAATTTTCACTTTTTTTAAAAACTGCTGTAGTGAAAAAACCGCTTGACCAATTTTATAAAAGTCCTTTCTGCATCTTTCGAAGTTATAACCTGTCGAACAAAATTTAATTGGAGTCGATATCTTTACTCGTTCTTGAGATACCGTGGACGAAAAGGGTATCTCGAACCTACGAACGCACAAACGTACGAACGTACGTACACACGCACACACAGACATCTCTCTACAAATGACGGATCTAGATTCTAGGAACCTTGAAACGTCAAATATTTCAATTTGACAAATCGGACCGATTACAATAACTTCCTATGGGAAGTTAATAAAAAGTGTGAAGTTACCCTTTTTAAAATTCCTCATTCGACATGTTTTGATGCGAAATAATATTCATAAATTTATAATATTTTTTTTAAAGAAAGAAAATAATTAACTTTGGTCCATAAATACAATTCCTTCGTACATTTAAGTATCAGCACGGAAACTTTAGATCCCTGAAGTTCTTTCCTTAATTGAAATTTAAAGTTATTGAATCACTTGAGGAGTTAAAAAGTTTAAACAGAATTGAAGAGAAATTTAACTACGAAATAAAATAAAATGGCTAAAGAATGAAGAAATGAATTTCAAAGGTATTGGAAATTCAACAAGTTGAAGAACTGTAAAACCAAAAAATATTTTTGTTGTATTATATTATTAATTTAATAATTTTATTAATTTAATAATTTGCCCATACTGATAAAAACATACATAACTCAAAAAGAAGTATCTACGTTATACATATTATATGCAACTGAAAACTTATTTGTTCTTCAATTCAAAATAAAAAAAAAAAAGAAAAATTCATACCAGATCGTAAATCTTATGTTCTGATACGAGTGTGTTTCTTCCAAGGACAATAAAATATGAATGCAATATGTGATGCCATGCCGAATAATTTGGAAATGAATAGCTCTTTCAAGACATTATTACACATTATAAATATTCTTGATTAATACGCCTCGAGCAAATTGTTCCCACACATACGAGTATGTACGTACATAAGGTATATAACCTTGGAAGACTAATAAAAAAACATTAGTCAGCAATATTTTAGAGCCTATGGGAATTTCTTTCACGCAAAAACGGCCATAAAAACACTGTGCAATTATTATTTGGCTGTGTAGATGTAGATTCTGAAATGTAAAAGGAAAATAAAATTATTAATAATACTTGTGTTTTCACGATAAATGAAAGCCTCTGAGCATTTTCTAAATTAAATCGAACTAGGGAAGTCCACCGTCCGCAATGTTCAATTCGGTACAAAAGAAGAATACATTTAGAATACTGTCCAAGAATGGGGGGTAATTTCAGAGTATTGGCAAAAACAATAAAAAAAAGACGTTCCTTTTTTGTTTCCAACAACCACGAGTATGTATGTAGCTCGACGCGACGTCCATCACAACCAAAACGTTCAAAATCGATAGTCACAGCATTGACATACATAGTTACTTTCTGTCCACTTTTCAGAGAATATAATACAAATACAATGCAGACAAATAGGCTTCGAAGTTGTCCCGTATTATTAAATCATATTCAATAGCTGTTTTTTCGTCAGCCAGAGCTATCAGCGAATTGATTTGTTCACTGTTTTCCCGCCATAATGAATTCTTGGGACTAGTTGCGGTTTCGTAAAAAAAAAGAAGATCAGATTTTGATCAATCTCGTGAAATTCGGTAGGAGAGTTAAATCTAGAGATGGAATCGGCTGAGGCAATAATGGAATTTTGATAGTCAAAATTGATAATTACTAACCTCTCCAACTTTATGTGGCGATTCAACTCAGTTCAATTTGATTGGATAATTTTGAATGACAATTGTCAAAATTATGATTGCCATAGTGACATTTTCAAGTGGTTTTAATCTAATCTAACATACATAAATTACGTGTTACGTTGTTTGTCAGCGATGGACTCTTAAACTACTTAACCGATTTAAATTAAATTCGTACACCGTGTGCAGTTTGATCTAACTTGAAAGATGGAATAGCTAACACCTCAATTTATGATCGCAATATTATTTTTTTGCAAATTTTGTCTATTATTTGACAGTCACATTTATCTATTAGCTCCAAACGATTTTAACAGATTCAATAGATGGCGTTATGTCAAACGTCCTAATGTTTAATAGATGGCGCTATGTCAAACGTCCAATTGTTTCATATAAGCTACAATTTAATAGCATAACCACCACATGTTGCTGAGACTAAAGTATAGGTTAAATTTATTTTACAGTAAATCGAAATACAGTGAATTTTACTTTTTCAATTTTTGGTGTTAAGCGTTAAGTATTATCAAATAGTTATATTTGAAATATGTATACATAATATGAAATTTGGCACAGAGATAGAATATAGTCTTAAAAAGCACGTAGGCTAATTTTTACATCGGTAAACTGTATTTTTTAGGATTAAACATTGACCATGTTTTACATAAAAATTGAAGCAATCTGCGGTACATTCAACACAACGAAACAGATGCTTTCAACAACTTCGGCTGTCCTGCCGATCGATCCACTTTTAAATAAACTTACAAAATTCACCGGTCCATCTAGAAAAAAAAATTGTATATGGGAAATCAAATACGAAGCAACAGTATTTCTCTAAAGCTTAAATTTCTGCATTAAATTGGGGCAAGACGAAGTTTGCAGGGCCCTCTAGTAATATATAGAAATAAAAATATTTAATTATTTTGTTTGTGATAGATAATGTCGCAATTTTTGTTCTTCCTTTTCAAAGTCAGTAGTAAATCAAGACAAATCGAAAATGGATAACATTTGGCAACTCTATTAATGTTGTGTCCAATATTTTATCGCTCACTTTACAAGGATCGAATTGATCGATTTTTATTGTTATTCAACGTCATTCCTCACCATTGCCGATTTCACACTTTTTTCTCATTGTTTTTTGGACCAATTCCCATTTTCGATTTCGAATATCAGACGGATCTGAACAAAGGAGCAAGTAACTGCGACCCATTTGTACTGATTATTTATTTCCAGAGCCATTAAGAAGCCAAAAATCTTTTATTTGTATATTGTGGACACATTCATGTGGCAAAATTGAATTGCTCGCGTTGATGTGGATGAATACTAAAGTGACATTTCATTTAACGACCATTTGGCAGGCATTTCCATTCTATTGTGCCATTGTCGAACAAACCTCCCGCTTCCATCACAGGAAGATTGATGGATGTGATAGGCAATGGCAAGAGCTTGATAAGCGTACTGCTAAAGCGCCACGACAATTGCTGGGCATTGTGAAGTGGGGTGTTATTTTCAAATTAACTTAGTCGCTATCTACGTTAGGATCACGATAAGAGAATACTGGTAAAACGCAATGTTGACTATACTCGTACTACCATCAGTCCATAACCACTCCCTTTTGTTTATTAACACAAATAAATTATTGTTTTGGTACCTGTTGTTGATAAATAGTTGAATTGGATATTTGGATGTTTATTTAAATAAAAAACACGGACAAAAAACATAAATATTTGCAAAATTTATTAATTCAAACAAAAACCAAAATAGTTTTTTTAATTTTTTTAAATCAGTAATGCTCTTGTGTTGCAAACTTAACTATCTGTCAAATGTAAATAAAACACATGCCAAAACTCAAAATACGGTGACAAATTCAAACTTAACGTTAACTATGGTGTATTATAAACCGAAGCAATTTGTCTTTGAGTCAATATTTCCAGTTATTTCTTAGAAATAAAATAACCAATCAACATTAAATAAAACCTTGAACTAAATTTTAAAAAAATACTCCCGAATGTCTGTCTGTATGTTATGACTTCGAAAATACCAATTCTCTGAAGTAGTTCAATTCTTACAATGTTAAAATAATTTTAAATTAATAAATGACACTTCTTTAAATTTATTATTGATAGAGATAATAATTTAATGGTTACTATCCAATTAAATGCAATTCATATTGATTTCATATTATTTCTGTGCTTGCAGTTATTTTTCCATGGAAAATTATGAAGCAATATGTGAAATTAATGTGTCCTTCCAATGAAATTGTTCGAAGGTTGAATAATGCACATCATTAAAAACGCACGTGAATGTTAATTAACAGTTTTAATAACTGGTAGTAAACTATTTTTGTGAAAACCAATAAATTATCTTAAAAATTTAACAAATTTGCTGCAGAAATGCAAATTGTAACAAATTCTTGTTTGAATAAAAATTAGCATAATCTTTACTAATGAAAACTCCATCCTTTACTCTGTATGGTAATACATTTGATAAAAGTTTTTCATCCTTAACCAGTAAGTGAAGCTTTTATGGAGATAAATTTGGAATGCATAGTTCTGATGAATACTTATTTTTTTTTTTCTGTTTTACCTATGGGAAAAAGATAAATTTAGGATTTTTGACTTTGCCTTTTTAAGGCCAGTTTATGAGTTTCTTTTATTAAGCTTAAACTTGAATGCATATGGAAATTTGTTATTAGTTTCTTAATAATTTAAAGGTGTCGTAAATTAATGTCAAACAAAATAAAACCAAATTTCGAATTGTCTTTATTTTTCATGATGTAATAAAGTCAAGTAGATCCAAAAAAGACATAGAAATAAAGCTAGAATTGTAGAAAGTACATTTTTGGTTCTGTTGTGATCTTAAAACTGAAAAAAACTGGGATGCTCTTTACAACAACTTGACATTTATAGACGGTTTTTTCAATAATAACATTCTCAAATAAAAGTAAAATTGGTATTTTTTTCAATTTGAATACACTTATTTTTATCAATATAACGATCCAAACAACTCAGCTAAAATAAACGAAAGAATGGCTAGTAAATAACTGTCCAAGTAAAATAAAAACCCACACCTCAATCCACCACTTGATATATTATTGAGAGAGATAAAATTTTTAATTTTTCGATATCAAAGTAAAATAGTAGTGATTTTTGAATTTTCATTTAAACAGTCGTTGCTTGAAAACTTGGCATTTTATTAAATCCAACTTGGATCATTCATTAAAGGATAACCTGTCACTTATTTCTGATAGATCGTTTAACGCATATAGGTATGTCAAATTTGAACAGTCAATTATTGATTGAAGCAGGAAAAATGTTTGAAAAAAATAATCCTTACAATCCCTCTCCAAGCAGGGTTTCCTTTAAAAAAATTTCGAAGAAGTCCAAAAAGAGAAAAAAACATTCTATCAACAAAAAATATATTTTATAAATAAACTTTACAAATTAAAATTTTAAAATACTAAAGAAAATTTACAAAATAAAAAAATAAAAAAAAAAATTATAAATTGTAGGGAATATTTTATCTAAAGTTCTGAACTGAAATTGGATCAGTCTTCCAGTTGCATATCTTGGTCCCATATTGAGTTATAATATTTTAGGGCATCCTCGGAAATTCTGTCTTAATTACATTTTCAGTACCAGTTATAGCTATTTTTTTAGTGTTAAAAATGTTTTGTAGCCAAATTTGAAGATTTCAAAATTATTTAAATTGTTTATTTAAAGGTTTTTGAATTTATTAAGGAAGTCTATTTTCGACAAATTTACAAAAGTGGCGTCCTGGAGGTCCCAAAAGTAACCTGGGCCCCAAAGCTGTTTTATAAAGTAATAAATAGAAAACTAACATCAATAAAAAAAAAAGAAAGATGATAGTTCAGAATTTATGCTAATAGTTCCTTAAAATTCAGTTTATTCCGAATGCCTTTAAGCTCTTTATTTTATTTTTAAAGAGTTACCAACAGCTTATTTTTCAAAGCAAACAAAAAATCATATCCTGCAGATTGTGTTGGTTTTGTTTTGCATGACATGTAAACGGTCTTTATTTTGGTTGATATCTTTCAGCCCCATCTTATCATAACGGTAATCATAATCATATTTATTCAAGCAAACAAAAAATTAAATCCTCTGCTATATTATATTTACAGAAAAAAAAAACAAATCAACCCCCCAAATAAGGGTGTACATTACACCTTTTATAACCCCATAACAGGTGGAAATATGTATGTATTTCTTTTCAAAAAAAAAAAAAACTCCCTGAGGAATAATTAAAGTGAAAAGCCAAATAGGCTTACGATTAGCACCGGTAGGGATTTATATTTCGCTTGTTTATCTTATTAATATTTCACTCCTATTTCTCGTCTCTAAGATAAACATTTATCTTTTGTTTTTGACCCCAAACAAAAAAGATGTTAAATCAGCTGAAAAGGTTTTATTTTTTGTTATTAAGGTTTTTTTTTTGGTAATATAGCAATTTAAATGGAAAGTCTGGAAGTAAATAAAGATAAATTTTTTATTTGGTCTTGTGAAGACATTTTAAAAGTACTAGACATTATTTTGTTAAATTCTTTTTCAATCTGTATTTTCACATCAATAATTCTTGTAAAAGAAGAGAATTTAGCAGCTTATAGACAAAAGATTGGGAATTTTCGACAATATAGTCATTTGAGGGAGCTTAGTTCAGGAAGGAAGAGATTTTTCATAAACCGCAAAATTTGTTTTGAAATACACAATAATTTATGTTTGAAAATATCGACTTAGATAAGCAATTTTCTCAATCAAAAAATTCTCTACATCATTTAAGAAATCATTGTAATCAAATAACACATAAAATTTCTTATAGCAACTTTTTGTAAACTATGTTGAATATTTTTACCGAAGAAAATAAAAAAAAATATTTGAAGCTCATAATCAATTTTATTTCATATATTCCCAGTAAACGTCAATAAAATGTCAAAACGAAATTACTTCATAAATCAAATTCCTAACAAAACAAAATCCCTTGAAATATGCAACTCCCTCTGGTGGTGTGTAAGGACGAGCATCAAATAAATACTTTTCACATAATCCCACTCCCATCATGGCATAAAATTAAGACCAAAATAACCCACAATATCATAACTGTTCTAGAGTTTATGACCAGCCCAGGTCCAGAATTTGACCGGTCGGTCTGGCAAAGCTCCTGCCAAAATACCCCCCCCCCCCCCCCCAAAAAAAAAACAAAAATGCTGTAACGTACTTTCAAATTACATCGTTAAATAACATTGTGTGATAAAATGGAAAGAGGGCAAAGGCAAAGTCCGCACGAACCCATATCATTAACGACAAGCGACGCCGATACCGATTTGCTATACGCTTTCACACTCTCTTCCTGTACAATAAACTTAACTTCTCTAAAAGGTGCATTATTATTAAGAACAAATATTTATTTATAACATTAGATACGAGCAATTTGGTGAGAGGGTGAGTTATGGAGCTGATGGGAGCATAAATGCGGAACGAGCGCCTGCCAGTATTGAGTTCATATCCATCCACTATTCGTGTGAACACGTGAACACAAAACGTGATACTACAAAAGCATACGTATCGCCAGGACCTAATTTTCAAAGGGGAGGAATAAGCGAACTTATTCGGGCGTTGCCGCCCTTTTTCTTGTACCTCAAGAAAAACAGGAACAAATAAAAGCTAAGGCATTATCTTGAATTCAGAAAAGAAGATTATAGACTTTGAAGAACTTTGAATGCAATTCTTCATAAGTTTGGTGCATAAATCAGACTGAATTCGACTGACGGCGTGGATTATAACATAAATTTAAATTATAAATAAATTAGGTGGCTTTAGAGCTTGTAGAGAACCAGGGCCTAGTGACTTACAACTTACAACTCTAAATCATTCCTGTGTGCGAGTAATGTCAGGGATGGCAGGGACCTACAGTTTTTATGCCAAATCCCAACAGCTCGAAGAATTGTGACGTATGTATATAAAGAAATATTTCCAGTGAGATTCGTCGAGGGTTGGTATGATGCACCAGTGAACTCAAATTCATATATAACACTGCTAGTAGCTTCCGGTTGGACAATTGTGGCCATTGTATAATGGGCAAAACGAGCGAAAAGTTGTCCAATTGTATAAAACAAATCTTCTTTTAATCCGGTCTAAATGATATTTATTTCTGAACGGATTCCGACAAACGAATGAGGAGTAAATCTTGTTTGAAATTTTTGAATCAAATAAAGTACTCATACGCCCAAGAGTACACGAATTATTTAACGAATTTAACTCCAGCCATGTTCACCAGTCAGTCATTGAGGACGAATTGCATGCTGTGTCGTTTGCGTATAACGGTAATCGGTGTCGTATTCACTATTTCGAGTATGCTGAAGTAATTGAGTCGATAAATTGATTAATTAAAAACAAACTCACATTTATGCAAAGCACAAACAATATACCCAACTGTATCCGTATCTTTATAGCTCAAAACATACCTGGAGCTGGAGATTCGACACCCAATTAGTTTTGTCACACAGATTTGCTCTTTGTTATCCTCTCTTTGTCATATACTTGTAGTCGTAATGCATCGCAATTGGTCATTAAATATATTATACATTTTTTTGTCCTTCCTGATTTTCATTTTCCATTTTCCACTCGCGTATATTGTGTATCTAGGGTGTAGGTGTGTTTGGTGTGTTGGTGTAGGTACGGGGTACCTATACTTACCCCCACTCGGTACTTACCTAAGCACAATGTTAAAATTGTTTTTATTTTTAAATTTATTCGCGTGGTATTCATCCCACATGACGTTGAACCTTTAAAGCCTTAAATCGATCAAAATATGTACGAGCTATGAATAGATACACTACACAGGGCGTAGATAATACTTTTTTCAATGGCTTCAGAATTACAAATCATTTATATATACAATACATATTACAAAACGGTATATAAGTAAGGTGCCAAATTATTGAAAGTGTTTCAAAATTTATTTGTCATTTCGTGCAAACCATTGACGAAATATGCTATTGATATTGGTCTAGTCGATTATTTATATACTTACTTCAAATTATTTTGACTTTCGTAGTCTCAATTATTCAGATGCACGCGTGCCTTG
Source organism: Scaeva pyrastri (assembly GCA_905146935.1). NCBI lineage: Eukaryota > Metazoa > Arthropoda > Insecta > Diptera > Syrphidae > Scaeva > Scaeva pyrastri. Next base: position 135,215,781 of record LR989927.1, read on the forward strand.
GGCCTTTCCTTCACTTGCCCGAAACTTAAAAATTGATGAAGTTAAGAATTTCTATCAAATCAAGAATGATACCTATAGACAAGTAAAAACTACGCCAAATTAAATATAACAATGCATTAACACTTGTGACATTAATTACAAAATGGTGAAATTTTGGCAGTCACAGTTAGCAAATTGAAGCACTTTTGGCATGCGTCATCGTGAAGTTCCTTTCAATAGTAAAGCTGCCGGACAAATTTATGCTTGAACTGAGAATTTTGCTGATGTAGACAATAGTGTTAACGAAAACCCAAATTTTGAATTAGAAATTCAAAAAACGATATAATACCGTATTTAACCTTATAAACATCTAAAAGCTCGTTTGGCAGCTGTTTACGGAGAAGAAAGAAACGAGATAGAATCCACATGCATGAAGATGAAAGAGGTCCTGCGTAGTGTAAGACGTGATAAACGTAATCACACCAACGTTCTGGCCCTAGAAGCAGAAGAAGCTGCAAACAGGTGCGACAGCAGAACTCTCCATTCAATAACCAAAGAACTCGCTGGTGTGCAGAGCTCAAAACAACACCCGGTTAAAGATAGAGATGGACCCCTGCTGATATCGGATGAGGACCAACTCAGAAGGTGGAGGGAGCATTTTGCATCTGTCTTAAATCATGTTTTTGACAGTAACATGCAAATGACTATTACGCACCGCACCCCCAGTAAGGAAGAGATATGTACCGCCATCAAAGCACTGAAGAACAACAAAGCGGTAGGACTTGACGCTGAATTGCTACAAGCAGCGCCAACAACATCCAGCGAACTGCTGCAACCGCTCATAGAGATAGCGTGGGTCTCCGAATGCTTTCCCGAAGAGTGGAAAAAGGAAATGATTGTCAAGCTCCCAAAAAAAGGAGACTTGATGAAGTGCGAAAACTGGAGGGGTATTTGCGTTTTGCCTGCAGTCGCCAAAATAATAGCAAAGATTGTTTTAGATCGCATTAAAGAACACCTCGAAGCATCGCTCGACGCTGAACAAGCAGGCTTCCGCACTCGGTCATCCTGTATTGATCACATAAACACCTTGAGGATCATCATCGAACAGTGCGTCGAATATCGATCACCACTCCACCTGCTGTTCATTGATTTCGAGAAGGCTTTCAACAGCGTCAACAGGGAGTTTATCTGGCTTGCTCTACGGAGAAGGGGTATACCGGAGAAACTCATTGCTATTATTAAAGCGACTTATGATTGGTCCAAACGTCACGTCTTACACGGAGGTAGGTTGTCTAAAGAATATGAAGTCCAAAGCCTGGTCAGACAGGGCTGCATACTGTCACCAATCCTGTTTTTATTGGTGATAAGTGATGTACTGCGGATGGATCTGACAGGAAGCGGAGGAATAAGATGGACTCTGACAACTTACCTTAAACATCTTGACTACGCTGACGATGTTTGCTTGCTTTCCCATAAGATTATGGATCTCCATCAAATGGCAACAAGGATGGAGATAGAAGCAGCAATCGTAGGGCTGAAAATCAATACGGGAAACACAAAGATGTTCACCCTCGGGAGCTCGCAGTCATCCGCTCCAATGAACATTGGTCAACAAACAGTAGAGAAAGTAGAGAGCTTCCAATACCTTGGAAGTATCGTCTCTGCTGAAGGAGGTACCGAACTAGACATCGTCAGTCGTATCGGAAAAGCAAAGGCTGCGTTCGGGATGTTGTCCAATGTTTGGAGGAACAAATCTCTCAGCTTGAACACAAAGCTACAACTGTTTAACATCGAATCAGTTCTGCTATATGGATGCAGCACCTGGAAAATAACAACTACAATAACCAGGAAACTGCAAACCTTCGTCAATAGGTGTCTTCGAAACATCTTAAGGGTTTTCTGGCCTAATCGTATCTCCAACGAGGATCTACATAGACGAACAGGTCAGGAACCCATAGACACCATTATACGAAGGCGCAAGTGGCAGTGGATTGGACACACGCTTCGAAAAGGTAATGACTGCATTGCTGTCCAGGCAATGCAGTGGAATCCACTCACACAAGAAGGAAGAAGAGTTGATAGACCGAGAAGCACGTGGAGAAAAACAGTCGAGGAGAAATCTGCGAGATTGGGAAAGAGCTGGAGGGAGCTCAAACACATCGCTGGAAACCGTACACGATGGCTCGTAAGTGTAGTTGAGGCCCTATGTCAGGGAACACCAACGGACTTCGTAGGTCTGAGGACCTAAGTAGTAGTAGTAGGTCGGTCGATCACTAACAACGTTGTATCTTCACTGATTGGGTCCTTGGAATGCATCAAAATAATCTGGATTTTCATAAAAAAAAATCATCTTAAGTAATGAGGCCCATTTTACTTTGATGGGGCCTTAAAAACTTATTTTGTGTTAAGAGGCAATATAAAATTTCTTCAATAAATAATGAATAAAACAAGAATGATTGTTGCAAACCTAATTCAACTTTTAGTATCAGAATGAAACCTCTTTTTGGAAAACCTAAGTTTCCATTTTTATAACTAAATAACTTTTGGGTTTTTAATCCACGTGTCAAAATTTATCAAGATAAACATTTTATGTCACAACTTTTTGTCATAATTTAGAGATTGAACCTAGTGAAGAATGAACTCGATTCAGCAGTTCTTAGTGTTAAGTCGAACCTAATCATCATTAAAAGCCATTTATTTGTAAAACTCACAACTTCTAATATAAAAACCAGTACTTTTAATACTTTCAAGTTCTACTAATTCCGGCTTTAAAAAATGAATACTACTTGTCCAATGTCCGTGCCAATATTTTCGAATATAATTTCGCCTCGACAAAATATTTAATTTCCACTCAATTTATTGTGTGCAATATAGAATTCCACCACAATTGAAAGAAGCTATAAGATTCAATTCAATTCAATGAAATGAAGATACATTTTGCACGAGCGACGACGCGGGTCGGAGAGTGGTGAGTGTTTTAATCTCCGGTTAGGGTGGAAATAATCGGAAGGGCTGCAAGTAGAAATAAACGCTAGCCACTTTATCCCTCCCCGTTCATTGTTATTTCACACCTTGGTGTTTTATTTCAACATATGTACAAATGTACATATGTGTTCTTGAACATAATGCTTCTATTTTATATATGTATGTATGTATGTACAAAAGTGTATTCCTTTTCATCATCATTAATTTCACACAAGCCATAAGCTCTGATATCTTCTCTTAGCCATTTCTTTCGGTTTGTTTATTATGGTGCGGTGGGGTTGCCTATGGAGTGCTCCACATCCGCTGCCACCGCCGAAAGTGTAGCTGTATAGAGTAAACTAAATGAGATATGAGAATGTACTCGTATTTGGTGGAAGAGTCATGGCTCATGGGCAGGAGGCAGGACAGGCTATTAAGCTTGCTCGCATATTGCTAGTGTTGCCACATTTTGGATCGATAGAGAGGAACATTGCTATTGCTGGTGCAAATTAATTAATTGCCATTGACACCACATGGGTGATTTAAGCAAGTTTATATTTGGGGGTCGCAAATGGATTTATGGGGCTGAAATTACCAACCACAGCCATTAAAAAGAAAAGATCGCACTGAGTGGCAATAAATTTAAGAACGCAGAATCGGCTCGGTCGGACAGTAGGACAAGTGTTTGAAAAGTGTGATCCAATAGTGTTGAACATCAAAACTTGGAATATAATGTTATTTTAAATTTATATTTTATTCTAATATAATAATCTTTTCTTAATTAATAGAAGATCACTTAACTGCAACGAATAAGTTTTTAAGCAAAATCTTTGTTCTTTGTTACTTAGAAAATATTTACTATTTATTCTGAGATATAAAATTAATTTTGCTAAGCAAGAAGTTTTGCGAAACAATTCAATGCGATGTTATTAAATTGCAAGAATAAAAAATTATTGCAAAACGAAAAAGTGAACAAAAAATATCCGTCAAGTTACTGTACCTACTTGTATGCTTTGTATGATATTATTCAGCATTTTTGTTTTGTCAAGTCGTTAAAGCAGAAAATGACAAGTTTGGGAACTATACTCGTACTTGTTGCTTTAATTGATCAAATCATGTTTTTATGAGAATGCGTTTTTGGATTTTTGAAAGCTTTCAAAGTCATGGTGTGATTCCTAATTATGAATCTCGAATTAAAATTCCATTTTTGTACAAAGATTCATTCATTGATGAAATAATTAAGGACACGTAAGTCAATAATAGTCCACAGGGCGGCCACACTTGGGAAACCGCCTTTGCGATTTACATTCGGCCCTGAAAAAAGCAATTTGAGTGCAATTGATAGATATAGAAAAGCTACAAGAATGTATACTTTGTCGCACGACTCGACGAAAATCAAATATGGACATGAGCTTTGTGCACACTGTAGCAGTTTGTTCTATGTCCAACTCCAAACTGAAATCCAGGTTCATTTAGATATCTCAAGAATACTCGTATCTGCAACTTCTGATCCCTATACGCTTCGATTAGTCTCGTAAAAAGTAATAAAAAGCTCCAAGCAACAGGTGATTCAATTAAAATCTTATGAATGTCATCATCATAATGAATTTTGGACCCTTCAACTTTGGAACTCCATCTTCAAAACAAAAATTTCTAGACGAGGGTTGAAAGAGTCTTGATATTTTGTAGCTTTTACTATAATATTCTAATTTGTTAACATACGAGTAAATTGAAACTCTAGCTTCAAGAATAGGACAGAGCTAGATGAAACACGCTTTTGCAATTTTAGAAAAGATTTAACTAAATTAGAATTAATCCAGAAAAGTTAGGTATATTTTCTTTGGAAAACAGGCTACCCGCAGAGTTATCTATAAAATATTCGTATTTTTGTAATCAGTCCATTTCATTCGATTTCACTTTTTTCCAAAACCTTAATAATTTTGTTCCACTGTTTGACACAGTGCAACGTGCAAAATAACCATATAAGGCCCGAAGGTTCGTCGTCTATTTTTGGTGCTAACGTTACCCAGCTATTTGTATTTATGACGGAATGATCATTGTTGATGTTCACGGTTCTAAAATGACTCTGTCGGGATTTTCCCGAAGAAATACAAAAAATTAATTCAAGGATTTATGATTGTTTTTTTTCCTTTTACTTACCTAAATCCTCCCATCCCCCTTTCGTGGGTCGGATTTTTAGAAGGAAAACTTTTTAATGGATAAAAACCTAAATTGAATTTCAGAAACAGAGAGGACTCTGTTCCGTTTCGGAGACGACACGATGTTTCGTAAGTGACTTAAGTGATGTATACAGTATAAATATACAAATGTATATATTTATTTTTTCCTTTTTTCATTTTTGTTGTTGGTGTTTTCTTTTTTATTTTCAACAGCCCAATAGATATTATTATTTTGTAAACTTCGAATAACTAGGGGGGCTATTACTGCTAATAGCTTCCGCCTACGAACAAAAAAATTAAAGAACCATTTATTTCACTGTGGGTGACTTAAAAGTATTTTTTTTTCTTGATTTTTTTTTTGTTCTTTTCATGTTTGTTTTCAAGTTAGTTTTATTTTTCTAACTTTTTGTTTTAACAAGGACATGATTTGTTGACTGAATGTGAAATCTCTATTTGATTTGGTTTGAAAAGCCTGGAGTAAAGGACAATTGGAATTTCTTTCACAAAAGGATTTCCTTGTGTCTTATTGTTGGTGCTTTAAAGGGGAGTTTATAATCTTAAATTCTTGAGTTTGAGATGTCGTTTAATGAAGAGATTTAAGTTTTTCTTTTCGGAACTTGAGTGGGTTAAGATTATACGAGTCTTTTCGTATTTTTATATGCTTTGGATTTAAGTTAGTAGAACAGATTTTGTATGCTCTCCAAATGAGAATTGTAAGTTAATAAAAATGAAATATAGGGAAAAGCCTATGTTTATGGTTAATCAAAGTCTTAAAGAAACATCAATAAATCATACATTAAAAACTAAAGTTTTTCCATGATTTATTTTGAATTTGATTTTCCAATTTTGAAACTAATTTTGTAAGGTTTTACTATTAAAGTAAAGTAAGACATTAAGTATAGACTAGAACCGAATCAATGATTGCCATATTGAATTTAAAGTCTGATGTGAATTTTCAAAAGGTTTTTTTTTAAATAAATATTGTAACTTTTAAATATAAAGTTCACACTTGATATTTTAGGATCAAGCAAAAAATTTAGTTGCCAGTAATAGCTTTTATTGAAATCCATCATTGACAACTTTTAATTCAGAAATTGTATGCAAAATATTTTAAGACTAATGTTTATTAATGTCTCATAGTTAACATACAAAATGTTTATCTAATACTGAACTTCGAAGACACCTTTAACTGGCACCACCCAAATCAATTTACGGTTGCCAACACCATTCGTTTTAGAATACCCTCTATAGAACTGAATACAAATTTTTGACGTTACTAATAAGAATAAAATTCTAGAAGTGTATTTTAAATGCATAAAAATAACTACTAATTAAATTTTCATAATAATTAAATTTCCATGCATTTTTTTGACAGCCTTTTCCGTAAAGGTATTTAAAAATTATCAACCATAATCGAGTTTAGTTTCCTACAAGCCAATTAACGAATGTGTCAATAAATTTGCATTAATTCACTTTATTGATTTAGTTTGAAAAAAAAACTTAAGAAATTCATCAAAAACCTCACTTACGTCACTACCGCCGCCGCCATTAAAATCATGTGTCCAGCTAACTTTCACAAAAACCTACAACTCAATTTACTCACTCTCCTCTTGAACGACACAAACCCCACATAATGCCAATCTCAGAAGTCACTTTAATATTAAAAATTGAAAAGAAAAACCTGAACTAACACTAAAGTTCAATTAAGTATAAGCTCTAAATTCTTAATATATAAAATCTCCATTGATTTCTGATTAAAAAGAAATTACGAACTACGTCGCCGCCGGCCGCCCGCCCGTCGTTGTCGCCGCCGCCCTTGACGTTCTTCTATCGCCTATAGTCAGTCGGTCGTCATCGCCGTCATTGCACATTTTCCCTGTGCGGCAATGGCAGCGCGACGTGGCATGGCCTTGCCCCTTTACACTTCACACCATTATCATTCATTTCCATTCGTCTTCCGGTTCGTTTTGTTCAATTATGGCGCACTTTGCCATTAGAATACAAAATGAAAGTAAGAAAATAGTAAAAACTAAAAAAAAAAAATAAGTTTGTAAGATGAATGAAAAGAGCAAGGAAGGAACAAAATTCAACCGTCTCGTCAAAACCATTTCTTCGATTGTGCGTTTACCGTTCGTTAAATAAATATCTCAACACTGGACGAAAAAGAAAAAATACCATTTTTAAAAACTAATTTTTGTATTGATATGAAATTGGATTTAAAGGGGCTTATTAGCTGCATGCTGTCTAAGACCCGGAATTTATTTTATATCTCCTTAATTTTTTATTATGATATAGGTACAATAAGCTTTTTTACAATTTGATTATAATACATCATTGCTGGAAAATTTATTCAACATCAATTAAAATTTCTAAAATGTCTGCATCAGAGAAAATCTAAATAAGGACGATCCAATGGTAAAAAAACAAAAATTCTTCTCGATTCAGATCAGATGTCACTTTGACATTCTACGAGTAACGGCATTTTATTATTTTCATTTTCGTTTCTTTTGCGACAGAAGACTTTTAAATTAGAAGTCACTTGTTTTTTGTTTCATTTTTAAACTTATTTATTATTAATTTGTTAATCACATATAATTATTTGTCATTTTTTTGCTTACACACTTGTACATAAATCTTTTATTTTTGTTATATTTTAATTTAATGTAATATATCCTGTACAATTATTTATAAGTTTATCTTGATGTACAGCAGCTTTATAAATAAATAAATATCAAATACCCGCATAAACGAACTGTCAAAATTGATGCGCAAAATAGAATGATACATTATAATATTGGTTTATCTTTTTTTTATGGCTTAATTATTTCGATAAAAGTTTAGACAGATACATATGCATACTTACTTAAACATAACTTTCATCAATAAATGACAATTTTTTATAAACGCACAGCTTGAGCTTCTTTTTTAATTAAGACATTTTTTCTTATTCTAAAATGAGTAACATATGCAATTTATTTTTTGACATAATATGCACTATGGTAGAATATGTCAACTCAATAATTTCTAAAACCGGTGGGATTGTTATAAAAAAAAATGGGAAATACATATTTCTATTTATGCATCTGTCAATTGATTGATTTTTGACAGTACTGTCTATGTTATCTTACACAACAACAAAAAAAATCATAAGGCGTTTTTCTTTTAAAACTTGAACCAAGCAACTGAGCTGTCAAAAAATAATCTGTATTTCTTTTTCAGCGCAGACACATCCGAGCGTTGAGGTTGTGTTTCTTTTTTCAATCTATGTACATATGTATGTTCATTGTTCATAGCGTTATATTATAAACATATTATAAGAGCGGCATAATTAATTGTCATTTCACGTGAAAAGACAGAGACAGATGGATTTTGACAGTTTATTACTTAAGTGTGTTTCATAATTACATAAATCGGGTGAAGATACTTTCCATCTCTGTTTGCCATTTGATCTGCGACCTTCCTCTACTGAGGGACTTGATTCGAAGACTTTCCAAGCCCCAGCGGTAGTTTCCATATATTCTACGTGACTCAGCCATCTCAGACGTTGGAATGTTCATTCTTCTGCACCGACACTATCGTCGCTGGAGCTTAGTTCGCATTGATAAGGTCATATATCAGGTTGTTGACGAGAATCTTTAGAGGTTCAATTATTTCGGTAGAGAAGACCTTGACTGATTCCTCTATAGTTGAAGCATCTTAGAAAGTTTCCCTTTTTCAGGATCAAGCAAACAATACTGAGCCTTAATTCATGGCGGATTTTTTTCTGACATGATGGCCATATTTTAAGTTTAGTTGGTGTAGCTCCTAGCCCAATCATCTTCAGTCTCTTATTGGAAAGCTCAGCAGTTAGTCCATTTATTCCAGACGCTTTATTAGACTTCAGCAGTCAATTCAGTAGCCCCAAAATCAAAGAGACTGTTCAAAATTCATCAATCAGTGAAGAATGTTATAAACGACTCAGCAAAAAGTCAAAATCAATTAATTTACAAAATATAAATTTTAATATAAATTGATATGATTCTTATTGACGCGTTCTTTTTTTAAGTGTACGTAAGGAAAGTCTAAATTTAATGAGCCACCCAGTCAGTCACATTGGTGGTGTGTCTGAACGACCAACCCTAACAAAGTTTGCAAAAGTACTTGTTTTATTTTTTCTTTCATTCTTAAGTTCCTTGGTAGGGCTTGAGGGCATGTGGCCTCTGGGGGTGGTAAAAAAAGAGGTTATGTAAAAAAGTGGCTCATCGAAAACTAAAATCGATGTCTTTGGCTCGCGTGCGAGATTAGCTGGTATTGGTGTAGTGATGGAACCTAGTTGATGATAGGATATCTATACAAGTACACACAGTTAAAAGTTTAACGTGGTAGTGGTTGTGGTATTGCGAAAGTCACACCCCGGAAATTTTGCAAAAATTACAGAAAAATTACCCAACTTGGTTCGGCTGACGTCTTCGACAGGGTTGGCGGGTTTGCGGGTCGATCGGGACAGATAGAAATTAATTTTAGTCTAGGTTTGAAAAATTCTAGAAAAAAACTCAGGGCAACAAATCATGGGAACCGGGAAAGACACCTAAATTGCGCCATAGGAAAACTGGAAGATTCTTAAAGGACCTCAAGAAAGTTCCACAGGATTTTAACAAGCTACGATGACTATAATTTGGAAAGTCTTACGTCTTCGTCACGGTCGTCGTGCCGCGAGGGAGGTTCAACAAATACAGCGGGTGGTTAAATATTTATTCAACTTTCGTGAGTGTGTGTGTGGAAAGTGGATGTATCAAGACTGTGGGAGGAATAAAATCAATATCAATGGCTCGACGCCCGACGATGACGACGACGCCCGACACCGAGCAACGGAACCAGGATTGTATTATTTTTGTTTGTTTGCCTTTCCGGGCTTAAGAAGGATATTAGGTCTTCAGTGATAAACAAAAAACAGTCAGGCAGGCTCCTGATGAGATGGGCCGTAACTGGTGACGGGGTGTCGAATGGGGGTGTACGAGTATACATATGTATGTATAGGGTATAGGCGAATATAGTGGCATGTTTCTCATAAACATTCTACAGGTTGAAAACAAAATACGAGTAAGTCTGTACAATGTACATCTCCCTGGGATTTGTTTGCATGTTGGTGCCATCAAATGAACAATCAAATGTTCAATTTAATTTTGTTTCCTTGAAATCCTTTTGAAAACAAATTTATGTGAGTAAAGCTGTGCAAAAGAATAACAATTTGTTTTTGTGTTTGTTTTTTTTTTTTTTAACTTTTGTTGACTTTTTATAACTTTTGTTTAGGATGGATGTTTGGTCGGAAATGACAGTTGTAATTATTGTTTTAATTTTATTTATAATTCTATAGAATTTAAGCCCTTTTCATCCCCATCGTTTTTGACATTTGAATTGGAGATAAAGATAAAAGTCAGTGGATTGTGAATTGTGTTTATACTCTTATACCTTCAAGTTATCAACGGTTTATTTGGTTTTCATTTGAATTTAATTGATGGTATAATGGGTGTAATTATTCTGAGTTGTTATGACAGAAAACGTAGGCTGTAAAGTTTATTGTTGGAGATTTTCTTAACGACACATTTCGGTTTGAATTTTCACTTGAGGTATATTTAGATAGGTATGTAAATAGAATTCAAATAAAATTGTGACATTGATGGTGACTCTGGTTTTGGAATTGGTTTAATGATGGGATCATACAACAAACGAGAAGTTGATTGTTTGGGGTTTAAGATAAGAGTAAATATGTATGTACGATGTGTATAAGTTCATGATAATCAAATTAATTGGATTGACGCTCGAGAGACAATGAGAATGACGTAGTTAAATGCAATTACTTGATATGGAGTACCTTCAAATGAAAATGAGCTCAATAAAATAATTAAGTGGAAAAAACAAACATGAGTGTTCAAAGCAACTGATTCTGTTAACATTCTGTTTTGTTGGGAAACTTATATTCGAAAAAATTTAAGGTTTATAAATTTTCTGGGACCTAAACAATTTACTGAGGATAAATGATAAATTTGTGATTTCAAATATTTAACGTTTGAAAAATTTTGAATTTTAATTTGGTTTTTACTTTTAAAAATTATCCATGAAAATGCAGTTAGAATGAAGTGTATATAGAAATGCGAACCAATTTGGGTAATAGTTTTTCTCACAATTAAATTTTAACTATAACGGAAATAGATCGATTTTGTTCTTAAGTCTGCAACCCACTTCTTTATATTGCTTACCCGAGAAACTCACGGTTCAACACCATTGGATTATAAGGGAAAGCGCACACAAGGGTACAAGGCAGCTAACTTGCCGACAACTTACTAAACTAATATATATCTGTTTTAAAGTATTTACATTCACATTTAATTATAAATTAAATTTTTTCAGGACTTTAAATTTTATAAAAAACGAAATTTAGGGAAAGTTGCGCGAAGTTGCCTATGGAAGATGAAGTTGCTATAATTAAAGATGAAAACTTTCACATTTCAATGACGGTTCGAATTATTTGTCATTATTAAGATTATCAGTTGTCAGTTCAGTTAAAAAAGGAGGTGCATTAAGACGTCAGTCCGGTGTTCAGTTAAGCTTAGATACATTTCTATTTTAACTTAATTGTAATAAAAAAAAGAGCCACTTTTCTTCCACAAACATGGACAAGTACGATAAATTTCGACCATTAATATTACTACGTTTTGACATATTAAAATAAAAACGGAATGTTGCTTTACTGCTTACTACAATTGAAATGAAGAGATGACGACTGAACTGTCAACTGAACGGAAACGTATTTACACATAATTTTAACTGATAACATAACTGACAACTTATAGGAATTCCATCAGGTTCAGCTTCAATTTTTGCATTTAACTGAAAGTGAAATGATCGTCTAAATGGCATGTCTAATTTAAAAATTGTATTTTTTAATTTGCAGACCGTTTACACTTTGTAGTGTAACAGGAGTAATCAAAAATTATACATTATATAAATTAATAAACCTTTAATTGCGCCAACATTTATTTAATCTTGCTGCACTTTACTGCCATCTACTTTTTTCACAATCCAAAACTCTACCTTCATTAAATGCTTTTTACTATCTACTGACTTATTTTTCTTCACTAATCCGTTGTTGTTGTTGTTTTCCGTGTAAAATTTCATATACATATGTATTCACTTCTTGAAAAATCACTGCTATAGTATTACTCAATTATGTCACAGGCAGGTAAGAACTAACATTCTCTCTTTTGGGGAAAGCATAATGGAACATTCAATGACATAAGCACTTTATTATTTTATTGTGTTTTAATGGTTGCAATAACTCTGCATCTGAAGTCATAATTGTATTGACGATTTATCTATTTGCAGAGAAAATTGTTTGCTGCATTTGATTTGAAATGGCCCAGAATTTACTTTACTGACTTGCCTTGTATAAACTAAATTATTCATATGTTGGCATTTAGAATTTAAATAATATGGGTAAATTATTCAATACAAAAATCAATGAATCATTTACATCCATACATATCAGGAATACATATGTATGTTCATATGTAGGTACAAAAACGCATGAACGATTCCCAACAAAAAGATCATTTGTTTGCATTTCATTTAATTTTTAATTTTAATGAAATTCATTGAAGGCTAAAAGAATCCTCGTCAAAAAAATGTCATATTTATTGATTTAAAAAATCAATGTCAATGTTTTTTTTTTTTTTTATCTACGTAAAAGTTAAAAAGTTAGTGATGAATGAAATCAATTATTATTATCAATATACTTATTTCATTTTAATCAAGTTCAATTTGTACAAATAAAGGACTCGGTAAGGATTCATCATTCTATTTATTTGTTCTTTTTGAAAAGTTACAGGAAGGCCATTCCAGTTTTATAATAAGTGAGGGTGGTAATCAAATATTGCCATAGCTACAATACCAATATCGAGAACTGTTTCAAAATCATAAGGAGAAATGTACAAAGAAATATCTAGAAATTATTTTTTTTATTATTTTGACAGACAATTAACTTTGCTTTTAGTTTAATAATAAGGAATATGGGCATGAGAGGGCTTGACTACATGAAAACATGAGTCCTGATAACGATTTTGGAAGTGATGAAGTTAAAAATAGTAGTTATGGAGTCCTTAAGTTCACAAATTTTAAAATTTCTTTGTTAACGGGGATACTTGTTGGTAACTCCACCCTTCATCCTAAGCGCAACTTCCTTGCCAGCTTTTATTAGTAGTAAACTACAACCAACTTCAATCGGTCAGAAATACCGAAATAGACCGTCTCTAAACTACAGGGTGGCGCACGAATCGTGCTACAAAAATAAAACGTAATAACTTTTTTTCTGTGTGAGTAATCGGCTTTATTTTTTTTTTATTTTGTAGGTTACTATTTAGATTTATAAAAATGGATGCTTGGGATACGGAGAAAAGAATTTGGATAGTGCAACGGTACCATGCTTTGCAGTCCGTCATTTCCGTCCAAAGGGAATTTAGGCGGGAGTTTGGCGGTAATCCCCCGAGTAGATGGACCATTATGAGGTTTTTAAACATGTTTGCCGAATCTGGAAGCATCGCACGAAGGCCGTACCATCGAGATGCCAATGTTCGGGTTTAGGATACAATCGCAGCAGTAGCATCTGCAATACAGGCCAATCCGAGCGTTTTGACCCGAAACTTTATCGGGGCAAATTGGAGTTAGTAGACGGTCATTACAACGGATACTTCATGACGATTTAAAGTTGTTTCCGTAAACCCTCAGGATTTGCCTGTTCGCCTGGAATTTTGCCAAAAAATGATAGCAATGGCCGAAGAAGACAACACATTGATCAATTGTTTGTTCATGTCTGATCAAGCCCATTTTGATCTTAACGGCAATGTAAACAAGCAAAATTGCCGTATATGGAATGAGTCTAATCCAGAAATACTCCATGAGACGGAACTGCACCCAGAACGAGTCACTGTGTGGTGCGCAGTTTCATCAAGGTGTATTGTCGGGCCGTACTTCTTTGTGTCAATGGGGACCGTTATTTAAAGATGTTGAAGGAGTTTTTTTTACCCAGAACTGCGCCGAAGATGTATACCTTTCAACAGCGATGGAGCAACTGCACATATAGCCAGACGGAGCTAGATAGATGGCGGAGCTAAACAAAAAATTCGCAAACAAATTAATTTCTAGGAACTCCACTCTTCGCTGGCCCCCAAGGTCACCTGACCTGACTGCACCAGACTTCTTTTTATGGGGTTATGTCAAGCAAGAGGTGTATAAAACGAAGCCCAAGAATTTAACTGAATTAAAGCAGTCCATAACGACAATAATTGAGGCGATCCTAACTTCAACTCTTCAGGCCGCAATGAATAATTTTTTGACCAGGTGCCGCATATGCGTGGGAGAGCGTGGAGGTCATTTGCGGTCTATAATCTTTAAAAACAATTAACTATTTAAAATAAAATTAAATTTTCTAACCAATAAAAAAAAATGAAATACATCGATTAAAAAAAAGTTATTTGAATTTCTTATTGTAGCACAATTGGTGCGCCACCCTGTATTTAATAAAGAAATTTGATACTCAAATTAATTGGAATAGAACGTGTTTAAGTTTAAAACAATTGTTTCTTCTGTCGCTAACTCGACAACCGGGATCCGGTCCTGGCATTCTCTTTCCAAAACCTCTGTATTTCTTAATTATTTTTTTAAATTCCAGTAATTTCTTATGAACTCTTGGGATTTTCGAGACTAATATGTCCCAAAAATTTCTCTAATGGCCTAACTTTACCCCTTTTACCCCTTACTAATTGATTCTGAAGTTTCTAAGTTTCACTTAAGGCTATATTTTTATAGATACAAATTGATTATTCTGAATTCGAAATTAAATTTTCGTAAAATATACAATTTAAACTGAAAAGGTATATTTTTATTTTAAAATTCAAACAAAATTGTAATTTCCAGGCGCGACACTAGAAAATGATTAATTTCTCAACAATCTACTTTGAATGCAAAATTTTGTTTACTTTGCTCTCAAGCTTAAACTTTCAAGCCTTTAAACCTTTTACAGAATAAATTTGAAACTCAACTCATGACAAAACGAAAGCATTTCACCACTCACAAGAGACAACAAAACTGGTAATTAGAATACTTCTTTAAGACTTCTTAAATATATTTAATAAAAGGACTGCTGAGGCACGGAATGCAAATCAACAACTTTAACAACTTTGATTACATCTTACAATAAATACTTCGTACATTTATCTTTGTCTCTTATTCATTAAATTATCATACGAATTCCTTAATTCAATTGCCCACAGATCGACACTAAAATATTTTTTTTCTTTCTTTCTCGGATTAAAGTTTCTTATGTTTGTCGGTAGGGTGTGTCGTCGTCACAGTCGCGTTTAGATGTCGCCACCGTTCGTCGTCGTCGGTCGTCACCGTCATCGTCATCGTCGAAAATTGGTTGGTTGAATTCTTTTGTCTTCATCTTCATCCGAATTCATATCAACGTCATCAACATGATTGATGGCTTTGATTAATAAAAGAAACCGAAACCTGACAGTGATTAAGGACCAAAATATCTGCACACTTGGCTTACCATCAGATTTACATAAGAAAATAAATTTCATCGCTGATGATAACGTGACTTATTCAGATTAATCTTAAGTACTATGTATATATTTTATCTCCGTCCGTAAGAAAAAATAATTACGTACGAGTATGTATGTATTCTTAAGATGAACATTCCCAAAAAGCCATCCTTGCCAATTGCAAAAAATTTCCTTACACACACATGCATATCTACATATAATTCAGAATTAATAAAATGCGAACAAAGATGAAATACTTGTGGTTTTTCATTCACTGCAAAGTAAAAGTAAAAAAGGAAACACTTTCAATTCATTGGTATCCTTACAATTTGGGAATCCTACTTATGCCTCCGGGGCACCCTTACACTTACATGTCATCGTAATCAATTGTTCGGATATAGAAAGTTCATTGTTATTCGTTATCCTACTTATTTTAAATTGGGCTATCAAAAATGGTCTGGTGTGTGCGTTAAGGGAATTATCTTTTACATTATACCGACCCGAAATGACAAGATGCTTTTTGGGACTTATCGTTCAGGAATTCATTGAGCCGTTATATAAATATGGATGTAGACGTGTTTTAGAACCTTAACAGTTCATAATAAGGGATCCGTTGATTACTATAAGAGTTTGTCTTAAAGGGTGTCTCAAAGATTTAAAAGAAATTTGACACCCGTTTGTAAAATAAAATATCAAAAACTCTAATAAAAGAAGAAGAGAGTTCGAATACTGTGATCATCTTTCTATCAAGCCATTTTTTGAAGTCTTCATACGAGTGGAACTACAGATGAGAAAGACAAGAACTAGAAAACAAATTTAGTAGCACAGGATCTAGAGAATAAGGAATTTCGAATTAGCTTTCAACGGGTGAGTCCGAGTGTTGGATGACTGCATCATAGAAGTGTTACGACGGGTAGCTCCTTCCTAATGCTGATGAAAAATCTTCTTCCATTTGATATGAATCCGCATTGGGTGGTGCTTCCATTTTAGCATGTTTTAAGGTTTTTGGTCTAACTTCACGTGGAAGGTCTTCAACATTGAAATTATCGTCTTTGAAGAGACGAAACCATTCAGAATACGTTGCTTCACGTAGAGCAGCATCTCCGTAAAGTTTTTGGTGCTTCGAGAGAAAAACCAACATTTTCTACTAATGACAATTATTCGCGACCTTAGGACAATAGGGTTCTAACTGCACTCAAGTCACTTTTGAGAAAACAGAGATTGAATTTTTGAATTACCACAACTTTTACATTTTTACTTGGATCCTTACGATTTTTTGAAAGCAAATATTTAGCACTAAATGATGTTCATCTGAATTTAAAAATATATTACATAAGTAATAATTTTGCAGTAATAATTGTTTAAGAAAATGAATAGAACCTTGTTACTCAACGCTAAGACATTTGAGCTACATAGTGTCATTTTAAGAAATTTTTGTTCAGATAGAACTTTGTTAGCTTAAAGAAATATGGTTTAATTCTTAGTAGAAGAAAGTCGTGTAAGTTACAATTTTAATAGCTTTGGAAGGCCTAAACGGTTTTGGATGAAATTTGGCACAAAGATAGATTAAAGTCTGGAATAGCACATGCGATGCTTTTTAAATTTAATACTTAAATAGTTTGAACCATGAGAAACGTTTAAATATTTTGAAGCAACAAAGTTCTATCTACATCCTGTCGGGTAACAAAGTTCTGTGTGCATTTTTTTAAATTTCTCTAAGTTCACTAGGTTCTATTTACCACTTAGAACTTTGCAAACTTGGCTTTTTAATAATTGGATGCAAATCTTTTGTACGGAATTTTAATAGACTATACAGGAAACTAAAAGAGATAGAAGAATATAAAGAAACCAATCGAAAGAGCATACTCGATTTACCACGACCACATGTATAACTCAGTTTTGAAAAAAATGTCAGTTAGAACCCTATTGTCCTAAGGTCGCGTATTTGGTACAAAATCAGATAAAATAACTTATTTAATACTCGTAAAAAAGCAGTTTGCTTTAAATCAATGTGTCTAAGTTGAGTTCAAAACGTTTTGTGATAATTGAAGACATCTATTATCTTAGAGAACTTAGGGAATTTTCAGACCAAATATACTACTTAAATATTCCGAAAATTCATTTGTCATACCCTTTAAAGCCCATTTTTTGATATATTCTATTTCATATATATTCTTTTTTATAAAGTCAGCTAAGTAGGTGTTTAAAGTTCCAACAAAGATTTGTCTTTTGGGACACCCTATAAAATGTGAATCAAAATTATGTCAGTCATCATAAAGTACTTTTATATGTAAGTATATTGATACAAAAGGTCAAATGAAAGCAGAAAACATTTGAATGAAGAGATGGTAAAGATATGTATGTATGTTTAAAGGGAATTAAAAAACGAAAATGGATGCTATCTTAAATGAAGGTCCAAAACTGTTAGGAAACCATGGAAAATAGTATGATAATGATAAATTAGACCATCAATAATTATTTACTATGAGGGTATGCTTTATAATTAAAAATTGATTGATTATAAGGGTATACGAACTTTACTATCAATGTATCAATATCGTAAACACGAAAGCCACTATTTTCAACAGATCGATAGAACTATTGGGATATGCGGGCAACATTTTTGGTGACCATCGGGCACTCCTAAAGTGCTTCTATACTTAATACATAGATTCCATCACGTCAATTGAGATTTTAATATTAACAAGGATATGACCAATAATAAACAAACAAGAATCTATAAATCAACTTGGACAATACTTTACTTTTGAGATCAGCAACTTCTATTACACAACTGCCTTGGAGTAGATATTGGTTCCTCAAATAAAACCTTTGTATATACTATTAGTGAAGAATTACACTCTGAAGCCGCTGTTTCTTAAGTTTGGCGAAGTTAAAGGGTCCAAAACTCCTGGCGCCTAAATAAAAATCTAACCAAACACTGTTAGGAAAGATCATTCCTGATGAAAATTGAGATTCTTTGAAAAAAGGGACTAGAAAATTATAATCTAATCATATAAATATAATTGTTTCACAGAACTTGCTAAAAGAATTTCAAGGTAGCTTCGGGAATATCTATTTAACGATAAACAGCATTTTCGATCTAGGACACTCTGTTTTTTACATCAGTAAGGTTAAGGAATGTTACTGAAATTTGGAAAAGTACTTAAAAATTCTTACAGAAATATACATGGACTGTAGTTTCTGATGGAACTGAGCTATTGGATAGGTTTGCAACCACTTCAGGAGTAGGTTCTTGATTATTTGCAATCTGCTTGGATGATCTGACCTTTGCTGATGAGTGATGACTTATTTTCAAAAGTTGAAGTGAAAGTCAAGTTTCCATAGATAAATTACTCTTAGATACAGAATCCATTAAAATAGTAGTCAAGGAATACAAATACATACTTTGATTTGATATTTACAAGAAGCCTGAATATGGAGAAGAATTGCAATGATCCAAAAATGATGACACAGTCAAATACGTCATCCGCAGGAGTTCATCATAGAAACTACAGGATTTTTAAGTTAGTATCGGTGACTATACGTTTGTATAGTGCCCAGGCTTGTAAGAGTAAAAAGTTGGACTTAGTACTTCACAAATTATGTCTAATCTCTGAGATAAGATGCCAAAAGTGTGTGGTGTACCACCAGGGTCTTTCCTTGGCCCTTTGTTCTTTTCAATGTTGTAAACGAATTATTGGCATTATTCACACATTATAGTCAGTTCGCATATTTGCCGTTGATACACCTCTACACCTAAGGCTGTCCTTTAGGGCTAATCGAACATCGGGTAGAATTTTTGAATGAAGATTCGGACATGATTAATCGATTGTCTACTGAAAACTATCTTTAGTTGAATCCGACATTGTTTTGATTGATAGAATTCGCAATGAATCTAATAATTTCTTGTAGTATCCTTTTGAAATACCGTTCAATAACTAACTGCTCATAACCCGTCAACATAAAAAAACATAACGATATAAAAACAAATTTTTAAATATTAGATGTTTCGTATGATGATCAAGTATACAATCTGGAAAGAGTGACGAAATTTCAGTCAGAATATAAGCCTATCAAAATCGATACAAGTTTAACTTTTTTCGTCTCGCAGCCAGTCATGTCCTTCGTTATCCTTCAAAAAATAGAAAACTTTGGTTTAATTAAATGAAAACCTATCCGAATAACAACGAATTCCTGTTTATTACTCAAAATAAAATAATTTCCTGTGTACGTTTATTTCCCCTTGTTGAAATAGCCTTCCCTGTCCCCACTTTGTGGTTTCATTTTCATTGTTTCATTGTTTGTTATTTTTTAACAAATTTATTAACTTGTGTGTCCAAACATTTGTACGTCGATGATAGAGGCCATTTGGAAATGTTTATTGGACCTGGATCTATCTCAATAGATAAATCAATGTTTTCGAAGACCACTTGCTCTCCAACACTCTGCCACCACCGCACCGCCACGATATCACCATCACCACCATTGCCTCCATCACCGCTTCCGCAGCTCAGGCAAAATAATTAAATCTATCCGATGTTTATATCTATCATTTGGCGATTGCGTTTGCGTTTGCTTGGATTCTCAAATAAAAATAAACTCTTTAAAGTTTCCCTCTGCTATACAGCATCACGCTTAACTGACCCTCAATTTTGGGCAAATCCGAGGAATAATAATTATAAATTTCACTAATTGCAAAGTGAAGGTGAATGTAAATTTATTCTTGGAAATAAAACAAAATAAAATGAAATAACAAAAAAAAAAAAATTGTATGCATTTAAATAAATATTCCATCGCAAAGTCAGCGGCGGCGGCGGCGGCGACCACATATGCAAGTTGCTCGCATCGCACGGAGGATGAGTGTTGCTGTTGTTGAAGTTCTTTTATTTGCAGTAAGTATTCGCAGAGTGGGCGAATTGGAATTGTTGGCTTTTATTCACTTGGCTGAGTGTGAGTGGCCGACGCGCGATGGAGTGGCCGGTGATGGTGCGGGGGGGGGGGGGGCTTTTAATTTGATGCTCTTAATTAAAACACACGCTGTAAGTGCGGAGGAGTGTGTTTGTTCTGTTTCATTTTTTTTTTATTACATCCACTATACTTTAATATTTGTTGACCTTTTTTTTTTAAACGTAGAACAACAAATTAATTTAAACATAAGTGGGATTATTCTTAATTTTGTGTTTATTAATAGGGAAATAAATTCGGGAATATTTAAAATTCATGGTTAATTTTTGTGTTTATTTTGTTTGTGAATGAGTCAATGTGGAATTGGGTTTGCATAACTATAAAATTTTGTGGAAATATTTTTGAATTAAATATGTATGTTGAAAAATAATTTAATTTAATCATTGGTTTTAAAATGTTGGTTATTTAATTATATATTTAATATTTTACTAGGGATCTAAGCACGTGCGTGTATTCGTGCGTATTCCTTTATATATCGTTGTCAGCTATATGAGAACAAATGGCTTAAATAAAATAAAATAAAATAAAATAAAATAAAATAAAATAAAATACCAGTATACTCAAAAATGTTGTCCATAACAGTATACAACATCAGAATATGAATAATGTCGATTTTTATTTATTTTCTTACTAATTCCAGTCTTTTCCAATTCCAGTCCAAATCCTTATTTGTAAACATTTAATTACGAAATTTTTCAAAGTACTAAAGTACTAAATTTGAAGTGAACTGAATGCCATGTTGTCCAACTATTAACACAATGGATCACTGAAGGGCAACTGCCCAGGAGTATGCTTGGAAAATTTATTGTGATATTTTTCAGGTGACCACTTTTAAAAGTTGTGGCTAATTGCAGAGACCTTGGACTTCATAATATCCCACAATTATAGAAGTCTAAAGGAGTCAAATCACACAATCTCGGTGTTCAATTTTTTGTACGGCTAATGCGACGACGACGTGAGCTGTGTTGCACGTAGCGCCATCCTGTGGCAACCAATCGTCGTCGTTTCGGTGTTCA
Source organism: Scaeva pyrastri (assembly GCA_905146935.1). Taxonomy (NCBI): domain Eukaryota; kingdom Metazoa; phylum Arthropoda; class Insecta; order Diptera; family Syrphidae; genus Scaeva; species Scaeva pyrastri. The sequence goes on from LR989927.1 coordinate 135,237,468, forward strand.
TGTTCATATCTTCAATTAATGTCAAAAGAAGGTGGTAATCATCGACGTAGTATGTGACCTGTTTCAAATCTTCGAAGCTAAATTCATCGAGTTGTGATTTTTGCGTTTTATAAACGACGACGCGAACGTACGGATAATTTGGATGCATTTATAACTTTCATGTTTTTTTTTTTGGGAAGGTGTAGCAAGGTTTATCTTTTAAAAAAAATTTAAGGGGACTATAAATGTTCTTATTGGCTCATGTTAAATGAATCAACAAATATGATGTTTTTTTTGCATACATATGTACATATACCTACTTCCTATAGAACTTTACTTAAGATTATCTTTAAATCTCTAAATCCCGACTGCTTATAACTTTTATGTTGCTATGCAACAATCCAGCTCCTATGCACCTAACCTATTTCCAAATGCAGCATATGCATCCAGATAGACCACCACCACCATCAAATTTGAGTCAAATCCAAATATGCTGCCAAGAACATGACGTGAATAATTCTGCTTGAGTGTTGCCAGGGGGGGGGAGTGTTGAGGAAGCACAAAAAAAAACACATCAACCCACCTGGTTCTCATGCTATTTGCTGCGCTGCTGCGGCTGCAATGTATTCCGACGAAATTACCTCACAGCTGAGTTGATTTATAAATTGAATTTTATTTATAACGTGTCCGCGTCCAAGATGTTCACATAAGGTCCCACAATATGGATGTAGATTGTGCTTCATGCATTTAGATTGGTTCTCGAAGTCTAAGAGCACGTGATATGACGTTCATAATTTTCAAACACACGAAATAGAAACAAACCAATTTCCTTGCACACAATTTGCGTTTTCACACTTTTCGAAAGATGTGATGGTCTTCCCTAAGTTCATATACATGAACATGACACACCCTAAGTCAACCTTTTAGCCGAAGCTCATCCATGGAACGAATCTAATTGAGTTATCACTTCCATTCGAAGTAGGTACAGTTTTGTTGTGGCTTAGCTGTTCTAAGTGGCGCTGAAGCTACATATGAGGCAGCTTGCTTGTGATTTAATTTACACAATGCAATAGTGCATCTCCGTCTCCGTGCATCTGGTGAAGCGTGATCGACTACGAGGAGGGTCTGTGAAGAAGTGTCGGTGCCGGTGCCGGTGTCGGTTTCGGACTGGGTCTCGGTTGGCATTCGAAGCGTTTAACCCTTCTGCCTTCTGATATGCACCGCAAATAGCTCAGTCTGCCGATGCTGATGCTGATTCCGATACCAAATACCAATGCATCGAGACCGAGAGATTGAAGAAAGACACTCTTTCCTCCCTGTCACTGCACCGCACTGTACCCGTCCGAACCAAACCGACCGACAGCATCCACATCAACAGCTTGCTAATGATAAAAATAACATTTTAATTTGATTTTCTTAATAAAGTGAATGGTTTTCTCGTGTTGAGTTTACATTAAGAGTTGCATTCGAAAGAATTTTTGTATTTAGTGGGATTTTATTGAGTATACAAAAGATATTTCGGTTAGGATTCGCATGAATGGACCGTTGTCAAGTAGTAAATTTGTAAGGAAAAATAATTCCTCACTTTTACGAGTAATGATTTGAGTCATACAATTATGAGAATAAAGTGTTACCAAAACTTGATTTATTTATTGCATTTTATAGAAGATTTGCATTTTTTCATTTTGTTAACATTATCTGTGTACTACTGTCATTATTAGTGTCAAGTAACTTTTTGTTCTTTGACATAAAATGAAGGACAGATGTTTGTTGAATAATGTTGTTTATATGGGGTTATTGATTCCATGGTTTCAAGTTGAAGGCGCTGGCATTTGACACCATCTGTCAAACGCAGCTGTCATTTGAAGTTTCATAATATCAGTTGAATGTTTAGCATTTACGATATTGGGCCGCTTAGCAATAAAAAAACGCGTTAAAATTATTAAGACTTGTTATGGTTACAAAACCGGTGATTCGAACGTAGCTACCTTATGGTCACCAAGTAATCGGAAAAATTATGAAGAAATTTGAAGATGGTGTTCCTGAAGAAGAGTTGCTAATCTCCTAAGGCCTGATAATAATCCTAATGCGAAATTTTACGATTGCAAATGTTGTTAATCATTGAATTAATTGATTTCCCGGCGTTTGCAACAATTGAACGTATATTGTTAATCTTAGTATGGTAATCTTGCATTTGGATTTTCATCTTAATCTTTATAAAGTTCAAATTGCACAACAATTGGTCAGTAGGGACCGTTCACAAAGCCAAAGATAGTTACGCATTTTTGGTATTGGAAAAACAGACAAAGAGCATAGATTTTTGATTCAGCTATAAGATACATTTCTAACTAGGTGACAGATTGCCGCATATGTGACTCGGTTTTATCCAGGCGAAGTGACTGTTTTGTGTGTTCTTAAGTTTGTCGAAAAGAGTCACGAATCTCCCCGAACTCTAGTAAATTAAAGGCCGACATTTTTGTTCTGATACACAAATGTCTGCAAAAGTAGCTAGTTAACAAAATTTGAATGCTTCTAACATTTCCGAGGTTAGAGGTTGAATAATATTGTTTTTAACACTTAATGGCAAAGTCTAAAGTCCAATTTTTTTTAAGGGACTATTTTCCAAAGAAATAATTCTAAAGTTTGTGAAAAGGTACAAAAATCAGGCAAAAATTTGAATTTTAAATTAAATTGTAAAAAGTTTTTAAAGCTTGAGATAAAAAACATTAATATTGATCGAAATTGGAAAACGCTAAACATCAACAGCAAGTAATTAAAATGTTTAAAAATTGCAAGACGAGTTCCAACTTTGGAACAGCTTCTAAGCTTATCGTGAATCCTTCGGACTCTTCGAAGTCCTTTAAACTCTAGTGATCCAATATCGAAAAAAGGTTCTTACTTACTTACTAATAGCCGCATGCCTCGAATTTTGGAACACGCTAACCTGAACAAAATAAAATGCTTACAATCAAAACAATTAAAGATAAGTTTCATGCAATTTACTTCAAAGGTAATAGTACTATTAAATTATTACTTATCTCTTATTAAAAAAGCATTCAAAATTATTGTCACAATAAAAGTAGAATTCAATTAGTGTTTCGTTTTATTAATAAAACTAATGATGAGAGGACTATATTTTACTTATTTTTTTTTTGTATTTCAGTCTTTTGCTACCACACCCTAGACAGGCTCAAATTCGTGGAAGCATTTGCTTATTTTTATTATCCGGCTAAAGCACGAGTACCTACACCATAAAAAGAATTCCATTGGGGGAAGTATTAAAAAAAGAAGCCAACTGAGCGTATTTTCCAGATACAATAATGACCAATGGTTACTTTAGTACATATAATTGGTATAAACATAATGACGACGAGTGTTGGTAATTATGTTCATTGTGCTAAGAACTGAGTTAGGAAGGTTGGATTCAGAGCAGTGCTTTAAGGCCCACTTAAGTGTAGGTAGGCAGTAGGTACAGGAGCTGATTGGTTTGAAGGACCCTTATTCTGGGTCATTTGGGATTATACACTTAGTGTAGTGGTGGAGTTTTATTTTAGTTGTGGGAAACATTTACTTCAATGGAACAAATATTATGCATTAAAAACTTTAAAAACATAAAATGGGTTTAGTTGATATTAGCATAATATGTGTGGTTTTTTTTTCTAAAGTCTTTAGTCATTATTTCGACAAGAAATTACTTGTATTGTCCAAAATGAGTTTAAGTCATTTTAATTAATTAGAATGTCATAAGTCCATTAATCCACTCCATGATTTTGATTTGCTCCATTTTTGTCTTGAGTAAGTAATTATTATAGTACCTATTTTTTAAACACTTTGTTGTTAGCTCCAAATGGTTCAACGAGTAGGCGGATCTAATGATCTAAGTGGTATCACAATGGACCATTTATTGGTCTAAATGTGCTGGCCTTCTTCCTTTTGACCAGCAGCCACCTAACCTAACCTGCAATGCAATCTTTCAAAAGCAACTGCTTTGATCAGCTAAGTGTAATTGTAACTTGGATTTTGATTTTATATTTTATTAATGACTCCAATTTCAATTCAAAATTAAGTCCTACCAATCTGGTTCAAAGAGTTAGCACATACACATATATTATTTACTATGGGGTCCCACAAGAGTCTGTTGTAGGATCTCTATTATACACTATTTTATAATTTGTTAATTTATAAAGTACTCAGTAACACTTAGCTATTTCAATACTATTAAGAGAAAAAATTCCTGAACAATTTTGTTTATGAAGTAGATTAGATACAAAGATATATTTGTATCTACGTCTATCCGGCTCTTAAGTCTCAACTAAAATTAGAAATCCTTAAACCTTGCCAGACAAAAGTCTCTGTTTAAAATAAATTCACAAATACTCTTTTGCAAAATGATGCACGAAGTCTTATACCCGACATAAACAAAACATCATAGGGTAATTGCGGGAGAGATGCCGCGTCGGGAAAGATGCCGCATTGAGCCAAAGTCATATATCTAGTAGTCCTGGCCAAATTTTTTTTTTTCAAATTTGTTCGTTTTACATTCAAACTAAAACGCAGCAAAAAAAAACCGCAAACTTCGAACAGGTAACGGGAGTTTTTGGTGTTTGTTTTGTTTTACGCTTCCGTCTCGACTATGGAAATTTTTAAGTCTGTTTGAATATTTCGTTGAATAAACTAATAGTTGCGTGTTTTTTTAAATGTAAGTCTTTTTTGTAGTTAATGAGTATTATAAGAAGTGGTTGGTGTGATTTTTTTCTTGTTCTTATTTTATTGTTGTTGTATAGTGTCATGCGGCATCTCTCCCTCACAAAAGGGATAGATGCCGCATTTTTGTTAGGAGAAGATGCCGCATTTTGATTTTTGTGTTTTTTTTTGTTTAGAAGATAAAATACAGCTTAATTATGCCGCGTAAATATATCCGTAAGACTGATCGAGGAAGTTGGACCGAAGAGGGCTTAGAAAAAGCCAGAAAATCCATCGAGAAAGGTATGTCTGTGCGAAAAGCAGAAACAGTGTTTGGCATTCCGGCTAGAACACTTTCGAGGCGCATAAAAGAGGGAAATTTTATGAAAAAACCTTTAGGAATCATGGGTAAATATTACTTTAATTAATATTGGCACTGTGAAAATGGTATCAATGTACGAAGTTTTACTTGCTTGCTGAACACGTCTAAAAATTAGCGTCTGTTGATTTTGCTATTGACAGAGAAGGCATTCGAACTTCCGGAAAAATGCGTATCAAGCATAAATTTAACACAGAAAAAAGCTGGATATGCTTCGATCGAAAAAAAACTCATATGCAAAGCCAAAAAAAATAAAATAAAAAAAGATCCAATTAACGCAAAGACCATTGAACCGGCTGAGGACATAAACAACTGTGCCGAATGTTGGGAAAACTAGATATTTCTCAAAAAAAAAGAAGTTTGGGTGGAATGCAAAAAGTGTCGAAAATGGCTTCATGAAAATTGTACCCGATACAAGGACCCTGTTAACATTATGTGCACAGATTGTGGGCGTAATGAGGAACGCAAAAAACATGTTTCGCAATAATTTAAAAACTTAAATTTAATGAATTTAACGTGCGGCAACTCTCCCACACATGCAGGGAGAGATGGCGCACTTAATACTTTTTTATTTTTTGTTTATTTAATAAATTATTTATTTTTTTTTATGTTAAGTATTTTTGTATGGTAGAATATAAACCCATTGTTATGTTTTGTTAAAAATAAAAATTATATTTATAGTTAACATAGTCTAAAAATTTATTTTTCAAAAACCGCGGCATCTATCCCGCAATTACCCTATGTACATCTAAATATCTATAAAATAATTAAATTTCGTATATTTTTACTTAACAAAAATATATATACCTATCTAAAGATGAGGACGCACTAGCGTCAACATCATCAGCAGCATCACACTTTAGCCCGTCACCCCTTCTCCCTCCCTTAGAGCCTTTTTCAATTTGTGTTTATTTTTGTTGACTTAATTGTGTAATTGTAGATGTTTGCAATTATTCAATTGACAGCATGAAGAAATACATACTCAACCTATGTACATACATATGTACTGTACATACAGATACACCAACATGTCGGGTTTTATTAGACAAATGAATATCGTGGCAAAAAAGATATAAATTCTAAAATAATGTTTGAGCTTTTGAGTTTTGAATAAGGGAAAACATGGCGAAAATCTCCCTCTCTGACATAATTACGAGCATTTGTGCCTTTTTAACACGCTTATATTAGCTTCACTTGTATGTATGTATGTATGTATGTATGTATGTATGTATGTAACCGACACCTTTACACTCGATTTTGACCCACTTTACACGAACCGATTTTAATAAAATTTTGTACACATATCAAGAACCGGTGGCAAAACAATAATTTCATAAGTTTATCTCAATATCCTTATCAGGATTACCAGGATTAAATATTTTAATCCCACAGCTCCTGCTTTTTCCTGATTTTATTATGCGCTTATAAATATTAATAGACTCCCTCGTTTTAAGTGCTTCGGTGGCTCAGTTGGTTAAAGCGTGGTCACGTTTCAGTTTGAGCGTCAAGGGTCGTGGGATCAAATCCTAGCTATGGGTGACTTTTTTTTTTAATTAAAATTACGAGATCTTAAATTATAAATAAATAATTCCAATTTCATTTACAATTTCAATCAACTAAATGGGTCAATGAAATGTTTCAATGTTTTCTTAAATCACAAAATAAATACAGTTTAAAAAAAACTAAAAAACACGCTTTTAAAGCACGTTAAACTAAAAAGTTAAAAATAAATATAGTTTGAAAAAAACTAAAAAACACGCTTTTAAAACCCATCATACTAAAAAAGCGGAAAATAATTTTTAATATAAGCTGAAAACAATAATGAACTAAAAATACAAGTGTTATTGTGAATAAGCGTGGGGCGCTCGATATATGAAAAAAAAAATATGGCCAATGCGCCCAACGTTTTTTCACAATAACACTTGTATTTTTAGTTCATTATTGTTTTCAGCTTATATTAAAAATTATTTTCCGCTTTTTTAGTATGATGGGTTTTAAAAGCGTGTTTTTTAGTTTTTTTCAAACTATATTTATTCATCTCAAAGTGTGCTGAATACAAAAAAGATACTAATTCAACTGCATATACATACCTACTAAGAGATACAGATACAAATACAGAGGCACAATTTCTGAAGAGCATGTTTTTCAAATATTGTCTGCATTTTGTTTGTTGCAGTTTGCAGAACACCCTACCCATACCCAGATATTCATATCTTGAACAAAATAGAAAGAAAAGATAGATATGTACCTACCTAGATCCTTTTGGCACAACTCGGGCGAGTCCACAAGTTTCCACTTATCCAAAATGTGTGGCGCTAGTGCCAGACAGACAATTAGATGCACAAAAAGCGACACACAAATGTTAAATTGTGTTTTCTCTGTTTTTTTATTTTTTGTATTGTATTCGAATTCACAATCACAATCCGTGACGACACAACAACCAAAGAACTTTTGTACAAGCATTATAATATCTTTAGCTTGAGGTATTTTTGTGAAGCTTGTCCCGTTTTTCATGAGAGCTTTGTGTATCTATAGCTAATGGAAAATAAAAGTATATCTTTTAAAGGTTTTCCGACCGAGCCACTAACAAAACAGAACGGCCCAAATGCAAGAAGACAGAAGAAACACAAACAAGTATGTACCTACTAGAAAATTCAGCAGCAGCAACAACCGGGTCAAAGTCCCCTGGGAAAGGCAATGATGATGGCTCTGTGCCAACTACGATTGCCATAGTAGTTTTAAAGAGTACCAGCGAGTATTTAACATTTCTTACGAACAAATAAAGGGTCTTCCAATAGAAACTTTTGAAATTTGACAGTTGATAACGGCCATTTTGTTGAAGTTTTATCTGTCATATTACTATGTCATTTACTTAGTCTGTTTTGCATAGTCACCTTTTTGTTCAACAACTCGTGTAAATTATGAAATTGTTTTATCCAACTACATAGGTGTCCTTGTTCAGAAAGCGTTTCGAAGTCTTCATTAGATATTTTACGGTCGCCATATTCGTTCACCAACACCTTTACATCTTAGAAACACATGATTTGCGAAAAAATCACTACTACGTATTTGGTGTGGATTATGAGCAAGTGACGTTATAGGCCTATTATTTTGACAATGACGTTTATCAAGCCACTGTATTTCTTCATCTTTTGGGCTGAATTGGAAGAGTTGGACACCAACAACATGCTATTTCTACAGGCCAGCTCATGGTACCTAACAGCATTCAATTATAGGGCGTGGTCATCTGGCGTAGAGGTGATGTAAACTGACCACCGAGGTCGTATAATTTTAACCCCTGATGCCTTTGTCTTCTAAGAGTTTTACTGAAACAATTATGCCATTTTGCTGCAATTGCAGTAGATCTACTGTACTCTCCACAAAAAAATAAATCAACTACACTTTTTCATTTTTACAGCTTTAGAGCACCCTTAAAAATAACTGCTGTAAGTTACAGCGGTGACCTCCTTTAGTTTGCCTGAACGAAGCCAATTCATTGTGAATGACAGATGAAATTGTTTGAATGCTTTCAAGCATGAAACAAATCTCTGTCTCTGTTCCTTTTTTGCTGAAACTAACGGGAATTTGAGAATCTGATGAATTTAAATTTGGATAATAAATATTTATTAAATAATAAGTACAAAAGACAGGTAACATTTTTACGAAAACTTAACTTACATATGCTTATGTTTTGCTATTTTTCTTCTTTAGAGAAACAGCAAAATGAACTAAGTAGGTATGTACATATTTCTCAAAATAAGAGCAACACACAGTCTGGAAGAATCTGAGCCAGCAAGAGGGCTGTAGCCAAATTCTGATTTTTGAAAAATATAAAATCTACTGCGGAAAAATTGAATCCACTGCAATTCGGTTCTGGGTTGAAACTTAACCCTGACTGAAGCGCAATTTTTTTAAGGTCTATGAGAATAACCCAAAAAACTTCGGTCCACAAAGCTAACAGAACTTAGGCCGCAGTCGCGGCACAAATAGGTCTTGTTTACAATATTGGTTCCAATTTGGAAAATTTTGATATTTTTGATGCACATAATTTGTAGAATATCGGTAGGACTTTCAAGTGAATCGAAAAATGTCGATAATATTTTTTAGATACACTTCGTTTTATTTGAATTTCAAGTTACGAAACGCTTTTTGGAAGACCCTATATTTGTGTTAAAGAGAAAAGCACACAAAAAACATCAAACACTTTAAACGTTACCAGTACTTCTTTGAATTGAGATGGCTTTTGGGGGAAACGCTTATTTGTTTATGCCCGCAAAAAAAAAAGCCGAAAAAGGGACGGGTTGTTGCATCAATTTTGAGGATACGACTTTTTTTTCCTTTTTTATAGTATTTACATACTGCAGTGATATGGACGGTAACTGGAGAGGACAATATTCCAGAGATATTCCTTACCATAAAGTCAATTGGAGTGCGGAGACCAGATTGTATGTTGATTTTGAAATACAACGCTATTGCAGTGGAGGCATGAGTAGGTAAGTACTTTACGCGAAGTAAGAAGAGAAGAGCTATGTCAACTTTTCGTTTTTAATTGAAATTTTCCATAGCTATGTTTATGGTAGGGACAAAATATTTTTCGGGTACTTGTTTAAGTGGTTCCCCAAAAAAAATTAATGTCGATAAAAACTTTTTCATGCTAAAAATCTTTGAAATGTTAAAATATTCTTAAAAAACTAAATGTCAACCATGTTAAGTTTTGGAGTATTCTAAGAAAATAATGATGTATTGAAATAAAATGTACACACATAAAATTGAATATATACATACGAGTATATTCAATTTTTCGAACATATCTCATGTAGTGGTAGTGTTATTATACATAAAACCATTGTTATTAAAAGAATTAATAAAATTATTCAATACTTTAACCACTTTTGTTCCGATATCTACATATTTTATTTTTTTTTCTATTTTTAACTGAATTTTTAGTTTTTTAAAATATTTTTTCCGCAACAGGATTTTGAAATTATGACTTAAACATTTGACAAGTAATGCAGGGCTACCAACATTAGAGATTCAAATTAAAAGTAAGGTGAATAAAGTATTTTGTTGGAACTAGTATTGCTGCGCTAGGTAAACATTAACCAATAAAACGCCAATTGAAAGTCAAAACTGACCGATACGCTGTTAGTATGTAAAATATAAAAGAAAAACCGTAACTATTATTGAATTTGTGTTTAAATTCAAGTGCAATATGGATTTATTTTAATGAATTTTATGCTTAAAAAATTATGACCCAATGACTGGAAACTTTCCGTCATTCGTTCTTAATGATTTCCTTAAGTCTGAATCAATTTTCATCTCCAAGCAAATATCCGTATTAAAATATATATTAATTAAAGTCTATTTTATTTATTTAAACTTATATTTTTAAGTACAAAATAAAAAATTCTATTTAATATTAAGTGTGCAATTTGTGGTTAACTGTGTTTTTAGTCATTTTATATGGACCCCTGCATGTAATTTTTTTTTATTTATGACAATTATTTGTGTTGCCATTACGTCGCTCATTAAAAAGAAGAAATTCATATGTGAAAATTTGTCGTTTTTGAACTAAATATAGAAGAAGAAATAAAATATTTTAAATTCATTTTTATAGAAAATTAAATGTTCATAGATAAAAGTTACTATAAAATATCATTTCTCCTTCTTTTAAAGTTTTTTTTTTTTCTGTCAATTATTAAAGAAATAAACTATTGCTATTACCTACTATTTATAATAATACCCATTTAAAATAACTTTAACAAAAAATAATACTAATCCCTACAACTTTTAATCTCTTATTTTGTATTCTCATCAATAAAGATCAAAAAATAATTGCCCTAGTTATGGACCATTTGGTGAATCTCTTTCGGTCCTTTTTTGGAAGCAAAACTTTTTAAAGATGTTTTCAAAAAGTAATTGAAAGGTTTTGTTACCAGAATAGCTTCAAAGGCTATTAATTTATTTGTAAAGCAAAAATAAGTGCTTGTTAATTAGGGAAAAGAAAACCTTTTACAAGAATTCTCAAAGTCAATAATAAAAAAAAAAAATTCCAATGCCAATAATTGATGGCAATTTCTTCGCAACAACTTTGGCTGGAGAGATTGTTCCTCTATTTTCATATTCATATGTATTTCAATAGGAAAGCTCCCGAGTCCTTAATGATCCGATACTTGCCTCATAAAAAGGATTCCAATGCAACAGTTTTTCATTTCTATAGAATAAAGTATCTATTCTTTGCATTTTCTGATCCGATTACAATTAAATTGATTTTAGTTTGGACTTTGGACAATAATTTATGAATTCACTTGTCTTCAATTTTTTTTTCCATTTAAATTTGCTCCATTCAAATAAAATCTCTATTCACTTTGAATAGGTAGTTTTCAAATAATTTATATCTCCCATCAGATCGATATCCTTAAGTTTATTTATCACACAAAGGAATCGGAAATATTCTAAAGGAAACTATTTTGTTGGAGCACATGGAAAAAATGTAAAAAAAAAAAATAAAACTTTTTCAATAAATCAAAATGTCTATTAATACACCAGGGATTATGAATTATAAATTATTTAGGTACTTCGATTACATAAATAAATAATTTATTTAAACAGGTGGTGTTTTTAATGACATTGATTCTACGTACACTATGTTTTGTAAATGTTCCCTTAAAGAGTCTTGAGTAATGTGTTGTGTGTAGTATAATTTTTTTAAAATTTAATGGTAGTTGATAAGATGACTTATTTAACAGTATTGACGTCTGTTTTGTTTCATCATTTAAACTAATTACTATTGGGCCTATTATGGAAACTATTATCCCAAATGGAAAGTGGTGCCACATTTATGGGCCTAAAGTGAACATACATAATTGTGTACTTATATGAGATGGACAACAGGAGGAAAGCCAGACTTAGTCATAGTCAGAGTGAAAAAAAAAATAATTAAAAGCTGTTACTAAAGTTTAAAATTTAAATACAATCATCAAGTTCTTGGATGCATGGCTAAGAGTTCTTAGACATTTTTATTAACATTTTTGGTTTGATGTATATCATGCAATGCAATTCCTTGATTGAATAACCAGTTTTATGAAAAAAGTTTTCTAGACCCTTTATTATGGTTACAGGTCCTCTCAAATATATTAAGGGCTGTTATATATGTATGCATGTATATAAAAATATATTTTTTTGAGGAATGAAAAATTAGAACGATAACATTTTTAATGACTCAAGTGATATTCTTGCATTAACTTTTAAAAATTAAAATAATTTCCGGTCTTGTGTTAACAATATATAATAATAAGCGGAGGACGAGGTATTGTTGATGGAGTTGTGGGTTGACAAGCAGGGTGTTTTGATAGGACAGAGGAAAAACTCCCACATTCTTAAGGAAATGTCGCAACTCCAAAATATTGGAAGGATACATCCAGAGGAGATAAAAGCATAGGTCCACAACTAAGCCTTTCGGTACAGTTAAGTTCTTAGTTTTAAAAATTGTTTCCCCAATAGAAAGGAATAAAAATTGGTGGGCCCCTCGGCCACTTTTTAATTGTTAATTAAAAGTTTTTAGTTAAGTTTTCTTTTAAATAAATTAAAAATTAAAAATATATTCATTTGTCAATAACTTCAACATTAAAACATTCATACTTTTTATTTCCAAAAGAGAAATAATTGTATATCTGGTTGAAATGACATCCACCAAATGTCAAATTAAACTCCTCCTCATTGGTGGAAACACCACGTGATTTATTTGAAATCTCTTGCCCTAATATACTAAACGTAAGTATAGTATTCTACAAATTAAAACCTATAGGTAATATCAATGGGCAAAACTGTAAAAAGTTCTCTTTAAATGTTAGAAACTTATGTTGAATATCCCCAAAATAATAAAATAATACAATTTACTTATTCCATGAGAGTCTTCTAAAAAAGGATTAATTATTATTTAAGGACCTATCTTATAGAATCGGTGCGTTGTGGCAACGGATCAATTGACTACATTGTCTTATGAAACGGATAGGGTGACCCAATGGATAGTTTAAGTTGTTTTGTTTTCGATATAGACAAACTTCAAATTACTAGTTCTGTTCGATTTCTCTAAGGGGCCAGTTAGAGACAGTCAAATTTGTCATTGGAGGTATCAAAATGAAGCTTTTGACTTGGAGAACTTTTTTAGTGAAAAAAAAACATTTATTTTAACCCAGAAGTTTTCTGTAAGTTAATTTTAAATTTTTCAATGATGAAATCGTTTTCAATGAACAGCTGTTTCAATTTGGAACAAAATCGTTCCAATGAAAGCATTCCATTCTCGTTGTATTCCCGCCTGTCAGTTTTTCTTTCAATTATCATTTTTTTCTTCCAATGATCAACTGTTACCTCAAATACTTGGAAAATGTTTGTTTATTTTTTGTTTTCTTTTAAATTATGCAGTTGTACGTATCTAGTGTTTAAAAGAAATTTAAATAAATCTTTCATTTACACGATTGTTAGAATTAGAATTTTTTCTTTTTTCCAAACAGTATAGGTGGTGTAAAAAACAGAGTTTTTTTTTATTTCAATGATAGATATTTTCAATGACATATTTTTCAATGATAACTATAACCAACTTGTCAAAAAAATTCCAATGATTGGTTTCAATGATGAAAACCAATGATTGTTATAACTGGCCCCTAACCCAGTGTGTACCGGAGAGGGTCAGTTTATTTCATAGAACTGTCAAAATAAAAATAATGAGCAACCTTCACTTTCCTTTGTGTTTTCTTATTTTTTTGACAAAATTTCAAAGTTATCTCAATTCTTTTTCTCTTTTTTGTTCGATTATATTTTATTGCAATTCGCTTCACTTAATAAATTTGTCCAGACAGAGTTAGATAGAGACAACTTTACGATGCAGCAAATGTCGTCATTGAACAAATCTATTATTGACAAATAAATTCAATAAACCTGCAATGCCTACCTCAAATATGCCATTACTGACAAAATAATGTTAAATGTTTAGCAAGTTTTTGCCTTGCATCAGGTTCGCTTCTAATAAGAACGTATTTAATTTATCGAGCGGTCAGTTGCTTTTCTATAGCTGTAGTTTTTAAATATCTGGTCAATTTGACAGCTGTCAAATTTCGTAAACTATATTTTTCGTTAGTTTATGTTTATTTGATAAAAAATTTCAACAATTAAGGTTGAACCACAATTCAGAGCAAATATTTTAGTGAATTCTTGTATCAACCTGTGAAAAAAGTTGCTTCTGCTATGAAATAAATTTCAACAACATTAATTTAAGAGCTGGGAACTGATAACTAAATTTGTGAACCTCACTTCTTCGGAAATTTTCACATCGATCATGATATATTTAAGAACTTCCCTTATCCAGTGAAACATTTTAGCTGCTTTCATAAAGGAAGCCTTTCTTCATTCCATATTTTTGACAGCTTTTGAAGAAAATCAACACACGTCATATTCAAATAAACTATTCGTCTATTTGGTTTGACTGTCAAACTAATTTCTTTATATACTCAATTCTAATGGCTAAAATAACAAAATTTAGAAATCGTCTTTGGATCAGATCATTGGAAGTCTTGTAACTTTAATAACGGATCTTTAGAATGGTAATGCTATTATTATAGTTTGTCAAACATTAAATATAACAGTCCTTTTTGTAATGTTTCTTAAATACAAATTTTAACCTGTTTCGCTTCATCACTAATTCGTGAAGTTATAAAATGTCATGATATGTCTTTCCCTACAATTGAGCCAAAAGCCCCCTTTTCCTATATCCCAATCTAAATAATTCAAGTACTCATATTATGCAGCGTAATGATATCATCTGGTTCTATTCCACAAAAACTTACAATTTCCACAGTTGAAAAATTAAATTTAAAATACCCGAAAGCCGAAAGAGAATTGGCCTGAACCTAAACGTACTCGGTCGTCCGTCGACGTGGCGTCGTCGTCGTTGGTCGGTTGGCCATCTTCTGTTTGAAATTTGAAATGGAAAATTTTATCTAACGAATTTTAAATTGCAACTTTTATCTCTCCAGATGATTATTGCAGGAGCTATTTACTTTTATACCTCAGCACTTATGTAAATGATGGTAAAGTGTTTCCAGGGCTTATAAAGAAAAGAGAAAAGAAAATGAGATTTTCGTCTCATTGGGACATAAGGTGTGAATTCTTGTGTGGAAAATTAATAACAAAAAAAACAAAAAAAAACACACCCACCCACACACATTTTGAACGCAATACAAATGTTAAGCTTGACAAGGGTGGCAGATATCAGAGCCTGTCAGGATTGGAACACAATAATTTTTCGAATTCAATATCTTTGAAAATAAAGATGTCCCAGGATTCTTTGTGAAAATAACTCACAAAAGGATCACAGCAACTCATGCCCAAAAAGGGAAAGAATTTTGATTCCTTTGCGGTGAACCGGGCAATTTCAAAGCTTATTTTTTTTTTTGCTTAAGAAAAACTTTATTACTTTTATTTTCCGCAAAAATATAAATATGGACTTGGTTGAGTTAATATGTTGCCAAGGAACACAAACGAAGACCAATCCTTATTATTTACCGAAAAACCCCGCCCGATGTAGACCAATAAAACCGACTCGTACCAAAGGATACTTTTAATGAATTGGTTTTTCTTCAGCCGAAAATATCGTCGTCGTCGTCGTGTATGTCGGTCCTCTCACGTTGCTCGTCGACCATCACACATTTCCCATCTACCATCCGATGTTGATTCATTTTACAGTTAAGAAAGTGTATTTTATTCATGTTTAGTGGCAGAGAGTCCTTGAATCCTTCATTAAATTAAAAACTAATCTTATCTGAATATCTAATTATTTCCACACCATACTCGCATTCGCAGAAGGTGGAATTTGGGTTTTTGAAAAGTTAAAATTGTTTTCGTTATTCGTATTTGGGTTAGCGCAAAGTTTTGCGGTCGGTCTTATCGCTGTATACATATACATATGTATATAGGCGTGTAATTAGGATGTTAAATTTACGTGGTGGTTCTACATTGTATATTTAAATGAGACTACTCTACTACTACGAGTCAAGTAGCGAGTTGGTATTAGGGTAGTCATAACCTTATTTTCAATTTTCCTTTTCTGACTTGAACTATGAACTAAAGTAATAGGGATTGTGAGCTTTTCGTGTGGATTAAATAAGACGCTAATTTTTTTTTTGAATACTTGGAAGCAAATAAGCTTGTTAAGTATATCCAAAGTAGTATTGGAAGGTTTTGGCAATTAGTAATTTGTAGACATTCAAAAAATTTGAATATTTAACAGTGAGTCGAAGTGTTCGAAAAATAAATGAAATTCGAAATGTTTTTGGAGTTATTCTGAATTTTGCAGCTAAGTTGGGTGGTGCTGGGTGTTGGATTGAATTCGGTATTCGGTAAAATTGAATTTATTCAAATGTTGATTTCGATTGTGGGATTCTGTTTGAATTGAAAGATAATTATACTTTTTAATTAAAAAATCTCAAATTGTCTTCGTTTTACAACCAATGCCTTGACTTCATATTCTAACTTCTCTCGAGGTGCAGTTAAGAATATTGTTGATTATTTTAAAATCCATTGATGGAAAATCAGTTGATTAGATATTTCGGAAGAAGATGAAAAGACTTAATTGAAATCGATACAAATTAAACAGCAGCCCGTGAGAATGTGTAGAAGATTCCAGGGCAGTCGATTTCAAGTCACTTACAGGAACTTAGTCTCACACAGACCACAACTTGGAAAATTCAAGGAAATGAAAGTCAATTTATTTACAAAACGTATGTATATGTTCACTGTTCACCAAAATAGGTTGAAATTTAAAGTCTGTTCACTGAGTTTTAGAGTAGGATAGAACAGAGTAGAACAGCGTAGAACAGAGTAGGATAGGATAGAACAGAACAATAAACGGCAGACAACTTAGAACAGTCAAAAATCTGGCATTTGAAATTGTTAACAAAAAATAGCTTTGACTCACGTTTTATGAAAATTTATAAACCAACATATAAAAAACAATTAAAACTGATCTAAATATAATATTTTATTTAATTCATTCTCACACAAAAGAAATATAAAGCACAACAGACGAAATGAAAATCAATCACAAATTACAGACAGATGATTTTGACACTTTTCAAAATTCTGTTCTACCTAAAAAGCAAGTGTAGAAAATGCTGTTCTATGTAAAGTGTTGCAAACTGTTCTAGATTGCCTCAATAAACATCAAACTAGAACACTTTAGAACAGCAAAAACCTTAATGAACAGCAAAAAGCTGTTCTAATCTGTTGTAAACTGTTCCAAACTGTTCGGAACAGCTTCATTGAACAGACTTTTAAATACATATCTTAAGAGCGTCCAAAGCCTTTCCAAAAACTCAATGCTTGGTTGGAATATCGGGCTGATAGATAGATGTTTTTTTTTTTTTTTTGTTTTTTGAAAACTTCCTTATGTTTAGATAATATGGACAGTGGACATCAACGAAAAACTATTTCAAGATTAAGGTGTGACGTGCCAAATAACCCAGGAAACATTGGTACTACAT
Organism: Scaeva pyrastri; assembly: GCA_905146935.1. NCBI lineage: Eukaryota > Metazoa > Arthropoda > Insecta > Diptera > Syrphidae > Scaeva > Scaeva pyrastri. Next base: position 135,255,045 of record LR989927.1, read on the forward strand.
ACTTAAAGTCTAAAACGAATCATTTGACAAAAAAGTAACAAGTAATAAATGTCCAGATTCTGGATGATGGGCACTTAACACTGTTTTGTGATCATGATGTCTAGAGTTAAAACTTTTAATGGTGAAATTACTGATCCTCAAATAGAATTTTAAGTTTAAAAAAAAATAAAGGACAAACCAATGTCTGAGTTGACAGTTCCACTACTAAAATTCTTTCTTTTAATTTTTTTGCTGCAAAATTCGTCGAATTAACTATGAAGGTTACGTTTAAAAAAGTTGAATCTTTTAAGATGATAAGTGATTGTTTTACTTTAATAGTCAAATTAAATTTTCACCAAACTATCTGCCTATTTAAGACGATTGATTTCAGTCTTAATCAATTAAACAATTTTTACTGAGATTTGATAAAATAAGAGTTGCCAAAAACATTTGATCAGTGTAGGCTTCGTAGTTAGCGATAAAGTGATGATAACTATCATCGGATTTTACTACGAAAATTTACGGATAACATAAGTCCCTTGACGAAGAAAATAGAATAGGTGTTGTGTCAAAATCATCCGCGTTGACTGAGCAAAGAACGAATAATCAAGAAAGTGGAGCATGAATTTGAAGAAGTCGAAAACAATATATAGTCCGTTAAAGTCTGTTAAAGCTCTTTAAATCCAGATACCTTACCATGACTTCACATCTGGATCCGAAACAATCATTTTTTTAATTGAACTTTATGAACAGCATAATTTTTACATTTTGGTTGTAATTGCACAAATCACACAGAGTTATGATAATAATATCTTGCTACTGAATAATAATTTAATGTTTAAAATAAATTAATACAATTAAAGAGAATTTGTTTTTGATAGAAAAAGCTGATGAAATCATTCATTGAGAACAAAAATACTTTTATGTTTTATATTATTTACTTAAAGGGTTTTTCCAATAGGGACGGGTTAATTTTGACAGCTCGTGGTGGTCATTATTGTTCCTATTAATTTCTGTTAAAATATCGTTTCTTTTTTCATCATGGAAAATTACAACGTCGAGCAACAAGTGCAACTGATAAAACTTCTTGGTTTTGGAGCAGTTGGAAGTTGGTCCCAATTTGTCGAGAAATCATCTTTAGCGATGAGGCCCATTTTCGAATCAATGGGTATGTGAATAAGCAAAATTGCCGGATTAGGGACGACACAAATCTACTAGAGATTCACAAATAAAGTCCATAAAGTCCGGTCCGGTCCGGTGATTATAGGTCGATCATCAACTTCTTGTGGTCTGAATTAGGTGATATAGACAAGACACCGAAGACATATGGTTTCAACAGGTTGACGCTGCGCCGCCCTCAACACTCGGCTCAAGACAAAATCGTCACAATCGATATTCTGCACGAACATTTTCATGACATGGTTATCTCTCGCCGAGGAAACATGAATTGGCCATCAAGATCGTGCAATATGACCCCTTTAGACTTTTTCTTGTGATGGGTCAATCTTAAGTCGCAGGTTTATCCGAACAATAAAGATACGCAGGAAATTCAGAGCATGAATTTTATGCAATTTATATCAAAACTGGTTTAGTGAATTAAAAAAATAACACAGCGGACTCTGGTGGGCTGATCAGTGATCGCCAAGCTTGCATGAGCTAAGAATCAGCTCAAAAAGTAATTCCAGGGCATCTAAAGCCTTGGAGTGAACATCAGTTGAATGGCGTCATCGTCGTCGGCTCGCGGTCAGGATAAATGCAGAGATTTTGGCTGTCAAGCAGATGATGACGATCATCGTGTGAAATTATAAAATAGTTCCATTAAAGAAACGATTTGTTTTTTTTACGATAGTGTTGATTGTGTTTTTTGTTTAATTATTTATTTCGAAACTTTGATAAAAGTCTGGTAACACTTTTTCAATGGCAACAAAAACGTCAAATTCGTTGGAAAGTGTCAACAGAATACGAAGTTAGTTGCGATTGTTATTTAGGGTTTTTAATTCACACCTTACACAGAACTTACAGTTGTGTTCATAAAAATAGCAGTGCTGGTTACACTTTATTACTTTGTCAATAATTTTAAAAACGCTGGATGCTTACAAAAAAAAAAAAGAAACTGGTATTTGTATTTAACGGTCAAATGAAATTTCACATTCGAGGCCTTAAGCCTTTCACTCTTATTTTGACGTTATTTCTATATGTATTTGTTTAAACACTCTAAGTATAGCGTGTTCACAAAAATAGCTTTAAAAGTTTAAAAGTATTAACAATTCTTCTTATATGTTATATCGATTGGATTGAAATTAGTCGCAAATTATCTTTGCGGATCCAAGTCCTGTTTTTTCAATTGTGCCCATCCTTAAAATTCTACACCAATGTTCAAAAAGTAAACCACATTTTTCCTGAATATGCAAAATGAAGGAATTGGAATTTTATCCAAGTCAAACTAAAATATTCCAACATAAACAGCCCCGTCGTTTTGTTCAGTCTTAATATTTTTTTGTTTTTGGACATGATTATGATATGTTGATTTATGTTGATTGCAAAATAAATTATTACTTTAAGTAACCTCATGTTTTATGGTTTAATCAAAACATGCCTACCATCAAAAAGGTCTTGTTCTTGAAGAGACGACGACGACGACGACGCGACGACGCACGGAAGTGAAGAAGCTCCAAAGGACTATCGGCTCCGTTTTTGTTTTGATAAATGCTCACCATCGAACCATAAATTGAATAAAACATAAATCTTGGTTTGAAAATCAATAACTTAAAACATAAAATATTCATGCTTGTAGATTTAATATGTCAGTGGGTAAACAAATAAATTTGTATCCTTCCTCGGTGAAAATGAAAAGCCCCCAATGACTTCTTTTGTATATCGAATTTAATACTATACGAATACCGAATCCTAAATAATTCCAAGGTAGGTATATGTTTCTGCTTTAAAAGATTCTTTTTTTCTTTTCAATCCTTCGCCTTTCGGCGGCTTTGTGCGCATACAAATGAGATATAGAATCTAAAAGCGTAACGGTTTTTTTTTCTAAAAAGAAGTGAGTAGAAAATAAAAACTAATGAATCTTTCTTCAAAAGGTTTAACCTCAATTCCATATAAAAAGGTACGAATACGGAATACACTGCCGTATATCTCCGGCATCTCTGGTTAATATAATATCCATTTCTATTGAATGCTTTTTTGCTGAATGTAATGTAACACCAAACCCGAATCCATTTATCCATGTATTTATTTTATCATTTCCATTCCGATTGCACAGGAATAGGGAGAAGGAGAAGGAGAAGGAAAAGAAAAAGTAACAAATAAGAGGCCGAGTTTAAATGAAAATGATGATCCTTCTGCTCATATCTCCATTCTTCATTTATAATAAATCATGGAACACCCTCATGTAACTGGCGCCCAATTTATCTATCGTTCGTACGAGTATATCGCCCGTCGCGGTCGTCGTCGTGGAAAATATCGTATCATTTTCCGCAAATAACCTGCCACACTATTTTCGGGCATGAAAATGTGTTCACGGAGTTATAAATGACACACGATGTGGCTGTGAAAATACCTTGAAAACCAGTTGAGCTGCCAGGGATGTGTATGTATGTTTTTTCCCGTCAGTCACCACCGCCGCCGACCGAGAAGGGTTTCCTATAGCAAAGATGAACACAGGATATGCAGAGTTAACGAGGAAAAATGGAGAAAAAAAAAAAAACAAATCAAGAAATCAACTCCCACATCCCGATAAATAATCCTAGGGTGTGTACCTACTTCCTCTGAGAAAGTCTGTACAAGAGCTAGAGTTAAGGACGGAAGCAGAGGTACGAGTAAAAGGCAGTGGCACGTTATCATCGATTTCTCGTTGATGATGATGACATCTCCTTTCTCTATCTTCCGAACATCGAGGACCACGACAAGGACGAGGACGAGGAGGACAACAACGAACAAACCCTGGAAATATTCTAGTATTTCTTGTGAACATCCTTTAATCAAATTCAAATGTTCTTCCCCGAGACGTACCAGTATCAGAGTCACATAGTCACAGTTACAGTCACAGTCACAGTCACACAGTTTTGTTGCTCCCCATTCCATGTGCACCCGCTTTTCCCTTACTTTATTTCTCCTTGTTTTGAAATGTCAAAACTAGCGCCAGCGCCAACGAAGAAGAAATCTCAAGGCATGACGCAATCTTATAAGAACAACGCCCGCCCGCCGAGAGAAGTGGAAGTGGCTGTGGCTGTGACTATGACTATGACTGTGGCTGTAGCTGTGGCTGAGGCCGAGGCCGAGAACTGAAAGAACTGAAAGTCTTAGTCATGTTTCAGGGAATGCGAATCTGAGTGGGTGGGTATATACCCGATGAGATGAGTATTCCAACTAAACGAACTGAACAGACGTCTTGTATGGGCGCAGCGATGACGGAATCCGAGCTAGCTGGTCGATTAATCTGCTATCTGCTTGGGCTGTGATAGCTCGTTATTTTTGTGGAATGCGTCTACATGCGATTTCGTTGGATACACAAATTCTATGATAGAATTTGAATTCTCGAAGAGGCACAATACTATCCCACCGACGACGACGAGCACATGCAAACATACATAACATTTGTATGTACATATGTAAAAGATGTACGACTGACAACATACGAATTGTCATGTTAATTGCTCCATGCATATTCGGTGTTGAATGGAATTAATTGGAATTGACCCCTAACATTTCTTGGCACACACACACACAGCCAAGGAAGAACAATCAGAGTTGCCAGATTGTGAAATAAGATTATAAATGTGAAAAGCCCACGATAATTGAATTTTGGCTCCAAATTAAATCCCATACATTTTCCAAAAAGAACAATTTATTTTTTATTACGATTTTAAATTTCAAAATTTTGAACATTTTTTGCCGATTATCAGTTCAAAAAAATGTCACATGATTCGATTGACGGAAAATCAGTTTAAATCGTTAAAGATAGTACTTGGATGTGATAGGTACTCAAGAAATTATGAATTTGAATATTCACTTAACTAAGAAAGTAAAAAGTTGTCAAACCTTGACCAACCTCACATGGAAAATTTTTCCTCAAATGGCATTTTCCGTCAAAATGAATATTTAATATAGTAATTGCCAATTTTAATCTCGGGTTAACCTTCCTTAAACTTTTCAAAAAGTCTTAACAAAGACACTCAAGTGAGAATTTGCATTGGTGATCTAAAAAAGGATTTGTTAAAAGACAAGATCTGATAACAAAAACGCATAAAAAGTCGATTTAGACAAAATTCGAAAAATTTAAATGAAAGCAATATATGTATGTATACACCGACAGAAAAAAATGTCTTTAAGTCATATCATTTAGAACCCTGTTAATTGAATGTTATGGTTCCGACAGATTTTACCTCAGGTATGAGCAAGAAAAGACTAAGATACTAAGATACTTCCCCTGGCCACTTTAATAAACCCCGGAAGAGACATCATCAGGAATCAGTACGGAACAAATAAAGGAAATCCTAGTTGAATACAATGCTATTCTTGTTGCAGAACTAGTCTCATACATAGCTGACTGAAGATAGCGAAATAAGTTAATCGAAACATAAATGGATCGACTTATGCAAAAAAGGATAGAAGATAAGGTGGTAGTATACTTAACTCCCGGCCTTAATATAGATCCTGTTGCAAAAGCCAAAAACGTATGTGTTGGACTGGTCGACACAAATGAAAAAAAAACTGAAACGTTAAAAATAACTCCTTATGAGAAATTAATGTCATTGAGTCTGCTCTGATATTTAATGACCAAAATGCATCTAAAAAAATGAGAACCGAGAAAAACCTTCAGCATAATAGTGGGAAATTATTGTCTATTATAGAGGTCTTTCTGAGTCATAACCAAAGATAAAGATTCTTGTAAGAGAGGATAAGCATTGCCTACAGGACACTATTTTTAAATGAGATTGGTCTCAAGGACTCAGGAGTGGACAAAATGACGAAAATTTATTTTTAATAGAACAAGCTATTTAAAGAGGATGTCCTAAGCTCAATTGCTTATATACAAAATAAAACTAAAGTCCTTTCCACTGTGCCCTGAAGTTATGTATGTATTTTATGCAGGACCCAAGTTTATGTGTAGATGAATTTTTTTTTTTTTTGAAAAATCTTAAAACCAAAACAATTAGGCAGTTTTTAAAAAGTTTTGTTTTTTGATTGAATTTTTATATGTTTCAATATTGATTTTCCTGAAATGCAAACGAACCTTAAAAATTTTATTTTCCTTTTATGATTTTAGTCAACTTTATAAACTTTTTTTTAGAGAATTTGGCACAAAATTTTAAACAACCTATTGTTAAGGACTTAACATTTTACTAACTAGCAATTTGCTAAATATTTAACAATTTACTGACAACTTCAAAATTTTAAACCCTTTTTTTCGTTTTGCTAACTAGTAAATTGCTAACTCCTTTTTATTAAAAAACGGGCATCCGAACATGTCCAAATAGTGACAGTTCGTGAGAATTTGCAGAGCAAATATACTTGAACGGACCCATTGGTTGAAAATGTCCCAACTGTAAACTTTGCAATCCCATGCAATCCAATAAGATTAAAATACACATGAACACAGGTTTATTCTCGTATTCCATCATCCTGATTAAAAACAATTTTTAGTTCCCGAATTATGAAAAACACACGAATCAACACTTTGAAGTGAAATGGAATAAAGAAATTTTTTTTAGGATAATGACAGATATCATATGGATTTAGCAAATTGCTAAAAGTTAAAGAAGGGTTTTCAGGATTTTAACTTTGCCAATATGTTAAGAGATAACAAAATGTTAAAATCGTTTAGAATTAGCAAAACCATTTTTTTAGCTTGGCAAATTGCTAAAAATGGGTTTAACAATTTGCTAAATCGTTTAAAATTTGCGCCTTTGTTTTTATTTCGTTTAAGTTTTTTTGTTTACAGATTAAAATTTATTGTAGATTGTTTAGACTTTTTATGGTATATTTTGGATTTTTTTATGTTATATGTAGTGTATTTTGTATTTTTGGACAAACACCTGCACACCCTGTTCATATACATACCTATGGTTTTCATGAAGTACACCCAGGCGTATACGCATTTTTTTCCTTAAATTTTTGACTGCTCGTTTAAAAGGGTTAACAAAATAATAATAAGAAATACCTACATCGGAGACTCATCACTACTTGAAAATAAGTAAAACATTATGTTTTTTCAAACTTTAAATCAAAACAATCGTGAATGGTGGAATTAAAATTTAATTTACTAACCAGAAAAGATTCGGCTCAGATCAAATAATAACATAAAGCTTTAGGTCCATTTCGTCTCACGGCTTAGACCCAATGTACACTTGAATACACGTTAACAGTTAACACTTCAGACATGGCAATCCTGTTGCCTTTTATCCAACAGTTAACGTAGTATATAAAACTCATTACAGTAGCTTCAGCCCTTATGTGTTGTGTCAGCACTTAGTAAACTGAATTATCATCTTGTTAATAAAAGTTTTTTTTTCGTCTTCTTTTCATTCTTTCAATTTTTTTTTTTTTTTTTGCTTTTTTTCTGAAGTGTGGATAGCCAGGAAGTCAAAATGGATAAGCAAATGATGACCACTCTGATTTATTTACTTAGTTAATGGAATCTGTGTAACATTTTATTAAAACTTTTAATCAATTAGAGAAACAACGAAGAGAGTTCTTTCGTTTTTTTTTTGTTTTTTATTGAAGAGGATTTCAATTTAAAGAGAAGAAACATTATGTTTAATAATTAATAAGACTTCGAAAGTACGATTAAGTTAATTAATTATGGAGGATTAAATTGGTAAAATTGTTTATAATAGGATGAAAGATATTTTATTTGTTGAATCAGTGTCTTTTTTAATTGGAAAACGAGTAGGAGGAGTTAACGAAGTGAGAATAAAGGGATTATTACTTCATATTTAGATACATTTAAAATTCCAAAAATAACATTTTAAAATAGGTTCTTATTAGAACGAATTGATTTAAGGCAAAACTTATTCTCTTAAGCATTTAAACTGATGTTGCTTTAAGGGGGAGAAGTGAGGAAAGTATATTAAAACCTTTAAAGCTGAAAATGAAATCTCAAATGGAAATAACTTACCTACTCTTCCTATGGCATTCAAAAAAATCCACGCAAATAACTTCTGCTTAGGGTATACAACCTTAAACACTACGCAATAAAATGTAAAATTGAATTTGATTTAAAAAATTTAAGATCATTTGTGTTAAGATTATTTATTTGGCCGTGAAGGAATTTCGTTTAGTTCTTTAGAGTTGAACCATTGTGGGAGTTCTCAAAATCGATTGTGACGTTCGAAAGAATGCTACGCAAATCATCTAGTTGGGGTTGGTTGGAATGAAAATGAGACTCTGTTGATTTCTGAAGAAAGTTTGGACTTGAATTTGGAAGTGTTAGAAATACATCACTCAGTTAAAGTTAATTTCATTGATCAAGTTCGATTTGTTTATATTTTGGACGGGGTTACTTAATTAATTAGTTTTGGAAATATTACAATAATATGGAGTTTTCTTTGTTACAGATATTCTGAAAATCGATGAACTATTTTAGGAATTTTTAAGTTTCTAAAAGGCCTACACATTATTTTTATATATACCCATTGTACAATGAAACATTTGTAAATAACTGTATGTAAGCCATTAAAATTATAAAATTGTCAGCCTTGTTCTTGATCAATTCCCACACTCAGAGTGTAACAAGTTTTCTTCTTTATCACTTGTTTTTCTTAGATTTTTATTTCGTGTCAAAAAAACTTGATTAATTTGTCATAGTGGTTCAATTGTTTTATTTCTCCCATACGAGATGCCAGATGTAGCCTTAAAGAATCTTTCTACCTACTAGTATCTAGTGCTATTCGCCTCTGAGCCATTCGTACGTCATATGGCTTAATCCTTTTATACTTAGGGCATGACATATCCATACAGATATTCCTTCATGAAACCATGTATGTATGAAAAGCATAGAGTATGTTGTTGCTGTTGTACAATGTACATGTGTATTTATTTATAAAACAATTCTTCGAAGCTATAAGCATTATATATAAATTCATACACATACATATGTATGTGTGTAAAGATACAATATCTATACAAAATGCTTATAATAATACAAAACACGATTGGTACACGAGACATAGTAAAAGAAGGTAAGTCCTCACCTTGAAAGCGATTTTATTCGATTAAAACGAAGCGTGTTCCATGTACCTACCTTCATGTATCTGTATCTATATATGTATGTAGGTACATATACAATATGTATCTAGAAGTCTGTTTGGAATGAAAAGACAGAAAAAAAAAAAAACAAGTAAAGCCAAGAAGCTTGCCAAATGAACATTATTTGTCAAAGGCTCTGAACAAGAACATATGTACTTATGTATGTATTGTATCTACGTATGAGTAGAATGTATCTAGCTTATTTAGTTTTCAGGTGCGGCTCTAGGTTATCGATCAAGACAGATGGGGTGTATAGTGGAGTCACGATGGTTTATGAGCAAATTATCTTGTTTTGAAAATTACAAAACTCGAGGCACATAATTCTTTTTGTGTTCAGATTTATGAGAAAAATTAGCTATCTAATTTTTTGGAAAAACAGATTTGTTGAAATTTTGCAGGAAATTAACACAAAATAATGAGAAACTTATAATCGAAAACCATTTTGAGGTAAATGCAGCTTTTAAATGAAGGGTTGTTGAAGTTTTAATGAGAATTGGAAAGGTGTGGCATTTTTTGAAACACCCACGAGTTTTTAAACTATTTTTTTTTTCTAAAAACCTCAATACTGTGAAACCGCTTTATTCCGGAGCAATAAAATAAAGCAACAATTGATTTTGCAAATGATTTTGATTTTTCAAAGGATGTAGCTATTCTTCAGTGGAATTTAACAATTTATGTTTTTAAATACAGAAAAAAAAAACATATTTGGATATCCACATAACACTCAGTTTCCAATATCACTATGAAGCAATAAAATCGGTTTAAAAAAATTAACTAAAACTGTATTTTTAAAAATATTCAATTTTAATGTTATAATAAATTCCGAACGATGGTTACTTCATTTGCTGAAACAACAAAACCAAAAAATGCTGAAGAGTTTTAAGAAAGCCTTGGCAAACTTCGTCTCAAATGTATACAGACTTGAGGAGATCGTCTCTGGTATTTTTCGGAAGAATAGTACTGTCTCATCTTTAATTTATTAGAGGATTTTTTAAGGCATGGTAACACTTTAAACCATTAAAGTTAAGAAAATTAACGTTCCATTTCATTTCTGAGAATGGCTAAGTTCTTATAGTCTTATACTTAGTACATACATACATAGATACCGTTTTATTTCCTCAAGTTTCATATAAATTATATTTGGGATTGCAAGGCAAATTATAACAACCAGCTTAAAAGTATATTAAGCTCAGTTCCCATTGGATTCTCTTGAACTGATTTTGACGTTTCAACTAAAATGACTGCTTTACTTCCTTTTCTCTCATATATCTACCATTAAGTTAAAAGCGGGACAAATCGTTAGACTTTAGTTGCGTCAACAAATGAACACCGTCTTTCAATGGATTGTCGCTTTGATTTTTTTTTTCTCTTTCTAATTGTCATCTCATATATGTCACTGTCAGAAAGATTTAAAAAAAAGTGTTCATAAATAAATTGTGCTGCAAGTTTACTTTCCAGTCAAAAATAAAATGAATATAGTTTAAGAACAGTAAGCTGGATTTTCATTTGATTTTTAGCTAACAGCGTATAAATTAAAACTTGTAATTGAAAATAATAGTCTCAACCCTGACTGCATTTTGTACAAATTTTGGAAAATAAATCACTTAGTAAGAAGTTCAAAAATTGCTTTTAACATTATTATTTCTCTCTTTCTCTCATGCACCTAAAAAAAGCTCTAAATATGGTTGTATAGCTAAGCTACTCATGCAAAAAGTCACGTTTTAGTTGAAATTTACGTATTTCCCATGATAGTGGATCTATAGAGCCAGACCTGCTTTTTAAAATACAAACAAGGCTACTTCAGCTGCACGTTTCAGACTACTTCAAATACGAAATAGGGATCCGTTAATCTCACCTTTGCCCTTTGGGTTTCGCATTCCCCCTCTCATTAGAGATGGAACAACACAGACAACCTTGTAGCCGTATAGATACTTTAATTGCAAGGTACTTCACTCCCACACCCGAGCAATTCAACTCATCAATCAAATGCAAATACACATAAGTAAATATTTTGCTTTCAAAAACAAACTACAGATACAAAAAAATCTTAATCCAAAAATCCACTAGGGTCGTTAGAGCTTAACGGTTGTTTCCAGGTAAAGGTACAGGTACGGGTACCTACATCAAGAGTGAATAATAAAGGTGGGCACAAACTTTATAACAACTCCCCCTGACCATGTTGCTTGTACCGACGACGAGTCGTTGCGTCCCACTGAAGCTATTGTGAGTGGAACTCACATTTACAGACTGATTCAAGCCAGTAGAATTTGTGTGTGATTTGATTTTATGTTCCAGAGCTTAACCTCCCGTTCGTTGGTTGCGTTGCGTTGCGTTGTTGGGACGAGGGACATGAATATCACAAAATTTCACACACAGAATTAACAAGTGTTGTAGTTGTGTTTATAGAACAAGTTTTGCAAATGTGGGTTTACACTGCGATTAGAGGCAACAGCAGTAGTGACAGTGACATATACTCTCATATGTACTCCTATCAAATTCAAAACTTTTCCCGCCACTAAAACTTTTTAATATCCCTTGAAGTGCTTTTGAATTTTGAATGTATCTAGGTACCTACCTACCTACTCGTATCTATGCCCTTCGCTTCATCTATTTTTACTGTTGCTTCGAGTTAAATTTCCAATTTATTGGAATTTATCTTTTTATTTTTGTTCTTTGAAACACGAATAAAGTGTTGTATCGATGATGATGATGATGATGCTGAAGCTGATGATGGTGATGATTATGGGCGGAACTTGGAAACTGTTGGTAATCGCAGCACGTACAACGCTTACAACATTTTCGTATATAAAACAAGGCAAGTTCAATAAAAATAGATAGACCGACAGACTGACAAACTGACAGACATTTATTGATAAGAGAAAGAGATGATTTTCGAAGATCCTCACTGAATACTAATAAAAAATTATGTTTTTCACATAATTCAGGGAAGAAATAATACGAAATACTATACTTGAATAAAAGGATATGGGTTGGGAATGGGTATGGGAAGGCTTTCAATAAATCAGGGCCCATCACGCCTAAGTGAATTTTCATGTACACATTCGTGCCTTTAAGGTCCTGCTTTGCTTCTAGGCAATCAATTAATATTCAGTTCCATCAAGTGTTAACGCAGCACCATCAGGTAATGGGTAGATGCCGAAGGTAATTATCGTGCTTTTAAAGGACCTTCGAGCCAACGACGAACGGTGGGATGGTTAGTGTGAAGGACTCTTTGCGCCAGAGGTCTGAAGTTCAATTTCGCAATCACATAAACAAAAAAACAAAACAAAAATGCTTTCCTCACGGGAATTGCCTCTGGTGATGAATTGACAAGTCCTTCAAGAGTTATGGAAAAGTTGAGATTGAATATAAAATTGTAGGTCGACCTTCCACACATTCTTGTCGAACACGCAAAATTCAACAGTAGTTGTAAGGCCTTGGTTTTCAAGAAAAATATCACTTTTTTTTATATATTACTAAATTATTGCCCTCAATTTTTAATGTTTTTAGTCATGTGCACACAACATAAATCTACTAAATCGTGATAAGAGGCTATAAGTGACGTTGTTGTCAAAATACCTAGAACTAGTACTTAACACTTACACTGCTCAGAATGACGGGCACATTTGTTGACCAAAATTGTTTTAAATGTTCTATTTTCTAATTATTTACTATAAGTTTTTTTTTTGATATTTGCAGCTTCTTAGAAAAACCATATGACAGCTGACAGTTCTTTAAAGTTATTAAAACGCTCTTTCATTCATAAATGAATGATAATCAGTTGATGAAAAATGGTGGTCACAGTAGATTATCGTCAAAAATAAGGTCGTGTATAGTCTGGTGACAAAACAATCGTGTTCTCGAGAATTCGCGAACTACCTTATCGTCAATGAAACCACCTTGCGGCATTTTTTTGAAGGATGATGTGCAGTTGTTTCTTTTTTAAGTTTCCGACAAACTTCGTTAAATTACTGTAAAGGACTATGTGCTGTCAAACATTGGCATTACGTAATTTGATTATTTTTAAAACTCTCCAAGTTGATTTGTCAAGATAGACGAAATAAATGACATTATAACCGGGCTGAGTTACAATTATATTGTATTTGTCAAAGTTAGGTTACTTAAATTTAAATTAACTCAAATATCAAATAAGAAATCTTAGTTTTAATTAAAAAATACTAAATACAGTTACCAGTTTTTTATATGAATTCTAATGAATTTTGACATAGTAAGATCCGTAAGGCCTTTTGATCCCGAAATCCACCCCTGTGTCAACATGTTTGCTTGGTATTATTTTTTGATCTATTCTTCATGAATATTTTATTTCCTTACAATAAATGCAAAATATTGACTTTTGACCACTATAAATTTGTGTGACGTGGACTAAGTGCATTAGATTTTTTATGTTTTCTTGCTAACACGATTGTCTTGAATGTTTCATTTTTAAACTTGAATTTTGAAAACATTTTAAAAATAATACGGCAACGTTTTTCTCTTATGCTTTATTCTTATTAACCCAAAACATTTCTTTGGTTAAGGTTACAGAAATTTGTATTCTTGAACTCATTCCCTTTCCTTAAAATGGATCCGTTCAGTTCCTTAAACCTCTCAAGCCCTCCAAAAAAGAAAATGACACTCAATCCACAGTGCACTTGATGTTTTAAGTATAGAAGAGTCATCAAATGTCTCAATATCTCAATCGATGTATAAGGCCTCAAATATTGCGATGATGATGATACGCCACTGGGAATATGTTTTTGTGTACTTTTGTGTCACTTACAGTTCAAAGGAGGACATGATGACAGGATGTGGAAATTTTACAGCGAGATTTCATGAATTCCTTTCCCATCCTTTTTAGATACGAATCAATGAGGGAAAGAAAGCAATTCTTTTTTTTTATCGATAAAAAAAGAGGAAAATCATGATGCCACACTAATGAGACTAGGTCGAAAACATGACTATGGTATTATGATGTGAAAACCTTATGTTGGGTCTAGGGTTCGTTACAAATGGGGTACATTACATATGTACATATATATATATATATTTATATAAATAATAGAAGGCTTTTTATGTTGAAAAATTGGACGATGTTGATTATATTTAGGGTCTAATTTGGACGGGATACATGAGTTCATGTAATTAGGAGAAGATTCATTGGAACAAATTAAGGTAACAGATATTCATACATATGTTATATACCTGCAAACCTATTCACTAAAAATTAATGTTTAATATACATACATAGGTTCGTACCTAAAAAAAATTGAGGCTAATGACAAAAGAATTAATAGAAAAATGTCTCTTTAAATGGAACTCAGTAGCGCAAATTTAAAAGGTTCATAAAGGTTCTCTTTAGCTCAATTTCAAGTAAACGATGTGTCATGAAGTGGAATCCTTCTTTTGAGTGGGATACTCCAATGTGTTATGTACATCAAATCCCACAGGTATAATGTAATAATGTAATAATGTATATCACACACGCAGAAAACATCTGAATAACTTTGGCCTTGGAATTTAATTCGGCTTAAAAAAAAACAGTGTTTAAAAATTTTAGTTAAGTTGAAATTAAATTTAATCATGTCATTTCAAAACTAATACATTTCTGCTCCAAAGACAATACGGAAGTTTAATTCCGACAATTATCTCATTGAACTCAGGCCAACTGTTCTGCTATAATAAAATATTATTACCAAAATCATTTGTTCGAATTTTAAGCGAAAATAATAATGCTGTAAATTACAACCGATTTTCTATGTACGATTGAATTCATCCGAACTACACAGTTGAAAATAATCAACTAGTCAATCTAGTTAACCAAACGGATGAACTATAAAACAACTACGTTCCTCTGTTTAAACTAAATGAATACTTTGCTATATTTAAACGGTCCTTAAGAGACAGGTAAATTGAAGCAGACATAAAATTGATACAATTTATCTGAGTTACTCAGTGTAAAACAAGCAAATGATTTGCTATTTGTTAACTACACTATCCGGTTGATAATAACAGATTCGGTGTTAAATTTTATCAGAAGTTTAATTCCTTTAGATTTTAACAATCGACTAGGTTGGTAGCAACTTACTCGACTGTTATTTTTCGTGTTTAGTTAATAGAGCCAAATTGCTGCTAGTTCGAACCTGGCAGAAAGAACTCAAGTACCAGAAGGGGTATACTTGAGGGCCTAGTGATTTTATGGGACGAATCTTCTTTTGCAGATCTTATAACAGATCTTGTTATACCCAAATCTGCAGGCCCAGATAGCATCTTTCCTATATGTTCTGAAGAGATGTTCCTCAAATCCTGCAAAACCACTGTTTTAGCTTTTCAAAGTCATGTAAACGCTGATCAATTTTCAACTTAAGAAATATTCTTATTCAGAAAGAGGTCAAATGATGATATATCTTACTGAGAATTGAAACAAATCTTTTCATCGTTTTGGAGAAAGTAAGATTATTGCACTTGATATTTCTAAAGAATTTGATAAAGTCTGGCATCCTGCTCTTTTATCGAAAATGCGTGCTTTTGGTATCGATGAAACCCTTCTTCGTTGGATTAGTAACTTTCTTTCGAATCGCTCTATACAAGTAGTATTAGACGGATTCAAGTCTGAAACCCACAACATAAATGCTGGTGTGCCACAGGGTTCCGTTTTGTCTCCGACCCTCTTTCTCATTTTCATTAATGATCTCCTGTCTGCAACTACTAATCCATTAAATTGTTTCGCTGACGATAGCACCATTCAAAACCACTGTGCACCGAATATTCTTTTGAATCCTGACAGAATTCTATTCGACTGAGCTGTCAGTATCACAATACGGGAACTCATCACCCCTAAAATTGGCGCATATAACGGGTGATTTTTTAGCTGGTTTGGTTTTGGCAACACTGGTTTTGACAGCTGACGTGTGTTTAGTACCTTGTGTCACTGTCAAACAGCTTCAGTTTGGTTTGCAATTTAACCATGGATCGTCTTACAAATGAACAACGCTTGCAAATTATTGAATTTTACTATCAAAATTCGTTCTCGGTTCGAAATGTTCATCGCGCGCTGCTTCCATTTTATGGTCGGCATTCTCGACCTTCTGAGCAGTCTATTCGGAAGATTGTGACCAAATTTCGCACCAAATTTACTTTGTTGGACATTAAACCACCAACACGTTTACGTACTGTGCGTAGTGAAGAAAATATTGCGGCCGTATCAGCTAGTGTGACAGAAGACCGCGAAATGTCGATTCGGCGCCGTTCCCAGCAGTTAGGCCTTTGTTACAGCACTACGTGGAAAATTTTGCGGAAGGATTTGGGCGTAAAGCCTTTTAAGATACAGCTGGTGCAAGAACTAAAGCCAGACGACCTACCACAACGCCAAATTTTTGGTGAATGGGCTCTTGGAAAGCTGGCCGAGGATCCGCTTTTTTATCGAAAAATTGTGTTCAGCGATGAGGCTCATTTTTGGTTGAATGGGTACGTAAATAAGCAAAATTGCCGCATTTGGAGTGAAGATCAGCCAGAAGCATTGCAACAGCAACCAATGCATCCCGAAAAAGCCACTGTTTGGTGCGATTTATGGGCCGGCGGCATTATTGGGCCATATTTCTTCAAAGATGATGCGAATCGCAGCGTTACTGTCAATGGTGAACGCTACCGAGCGATGATAACAAACTTTTTTTTACCCGAAATGGAAGTTCTTGACTTGCATGATATGTGGTTTCAACAAGACGGTGCCACATGCCACACAGCACGCGAAACAATGGCGCAATTGCGAGGCGAGTTTGGTGAACAGTTAATTTCACGTTTCGGGCCGTTTCTATACATAGTTTAAGCAAATTTACGAAGGTATGAAATCAAATCGAACATCATGACAACATTATTGATTATAACACTAAACAAAGTTATTTTTAGCAAAAATGAACTTTCAAACTTCATCCACTTGTCCACCTACTACGAGTATATACATACGTTACGTATGTATGTATATATATGGAGAATTATATATAATCGTAGAGTTTTCATCAAAATTGACTCTCATATATCAAAGTCCTATCTATGTAAGTTCTGTGCATACATTTATAATAAATTAAACAGATCTTACTATATTATTATGCATAACAGTCAAATATGCACTTAACAAAATTACAAAGGAGAGATTATTCGCATACTTCCCGCATCTAATTCAAAATCATAACATAATTGCTTTTAATTCAAACAACATTAATCAATGCCCCCGCTACCGGCTACCAACTACCGACTGCTGGCTGCCGTTGCGTTACTTTGGTCGCCGCTGCTGCCGCCGCTATGGTAAATCAAAGCGTCAAAGGTCGTGCTATGCTAAAATATCTTCTTACAATCGTGTCTCCTTCCTGCCAGCCTGCTGTATTGTTTGCTCTTAGGAAATTCACAGATGTGACATCAATAAATCATACAGTTGCCAGCTTTGTAAGAGGATTTGAAGGATTTTGAGCTCTAAGATAAGACAATTTACATAAAGTGGCATAGACTAATGTTTCCAAAAAAATAATCGATTATCTTTGTGCAAAAAAAAAGAATCTTAAAAAAGGGTGACATAACATCAGCTTTCGTCAAAAATTAGATACAAAAAGAATTGGAAACTTGATGAATGATTCATGACTTAAATTGCTATAGGTAAATAATTTCACTTGAATGTCCTCATCTGGACAAGTCGACTTTTTGTTGTGCTTCGATTTTTGAGGGTAATTTTTAGGACTTCTTCATGCCGAAAAAATATAAAATAAGGCTTTTTGCAAGACATATTAGCTTCGTTTAAGCTTTTGTTTAGGGTTTAATTTTCTGGCAAAATTTTTCGTCAAATATTTCGCATCCTTTTCTGAGATATCTGAAATGTGAAGTAGTTTAATATTTAATAAGAGATTTTCAGGCAATTTTGACTCTTTCTTTTCATCAATTTGAATAATATTTAAATCGTTTTATAAAATACACATTGGCAACCCTATCTAAATTTCCGTACATTCTGCCATGTTCATCACATGACAGAACTACACTCACATATCTAAACATTTTTAAAATTCAAAACCAATTCCAATCCATGATACTCCTCCTCCTCATCACACTTTGCATAATGAAATTTAAGGATTTATGCATCAGATTTTTCAGAACTTCCTTCCCCATTTTCTATGGACTATGAGAGAAAATTCAATTCAATTCAATTTTAGACATTATACCTCCAACAACTGAATACCTTTAAGAAATTAAATTGTTTTTATGTGTTTTGCAATCAATATTTTGTAATTGCATTCCAAAATACCAAACTCACACCTTTTGGAAAGATTTTCAAATAAAGTTGTTTCCATACAAAGGTTGAGGTTAGTACAAAATAAAACAACAACGCCAATGCCAATGCCCTCTCCCCGGCCTGCACATGGAACATCCTTTTCGACCCAACCATTTGTTGGGGGTCTATAGTGTGTCATCGCTTGACCACCACCACCAACGTAGCACCAAAACGACGCAGAAGCTTCTTTTCTGGGCTCCAAGCCTTCAACTGCTTCGCACCTCCGAACTAACCGACTCCCACACACAACATCGATAACAAAGCACCAGGTGCCCCGACGCGACGAACGGGCTATAGGATTGTGCACTCTCACTCGCATGTGAAAGTCATTGAGAGGGAAGAGTGCTGATGGGGGTCCGGGGATGTTCCCATGAAATTACACAATTTGCATGCAAATTTGATTTGATTTTATTTAATAAAGCAAACGAATGAGTTGGCCATAGAACTGCGTCCTCCTCATATACACTTTATCGGAGGAAGCTAAGAGCAAAAAAATTAGAAGAAAAAAGAAATGAAAAATGTTGCACGCATGCAGTTCTATAAAGGCACTCACAGTCACACACGTGTGACGGATATTCGTCGTCATCGGTCCGTCTGGATCCGAATCGGAAATTCGAGGCTAGTCCTTACACAAAATCCATTTCATTTATATTTCCCCAATTATTGGTCCTTGTGATACCATATCAAACCATGTTTGAAAGAGCTGAATCCTGAATGTCGTTGATATGCTGATGAGAAGCGTTTAAAGTCATCGGGGTGTGTCACGGTTCTTTGTAGTTAAAATGCAGTATTTAATCGCGTTTTTCCTCCATGCGAACACGTCATGATATCGTTCACGTGGTTTTTACACGCGTCAAATTGTGGTCAGTCTCATTTCAAAGCATTACAGCTTACCGTTATGTTATGTAAGTAAAGTAGTGCTTAATTATTTGCAGTTTAACTGCTAATTTGACATTATATTTCATAGTGGATTTTTAAATGGAGATTCGTGTGACGTAACGACAAATGTTTTTTGCCACGTTTATGAAATAATTTCCTTTAAAAGCAGATCGCTATCGCTTTCGCCTTTTGATTTTCTTAATTTCAGTTGGAAGTTCTTATTTTGATCAGCTTGTAAACTTTGGGAGTGAACTTTATAAGATTTAAGTGTAAAAAATCACAATGGTTATTATTCTTTCTTAGCATTTTCTATTTTAAAACAACGGAATATGAAGTTAGGATAAACGAAACCATCAATATAATTTCCTTAAAATTGCTTTAAGGAGTAGAAACACTGCACCTCAGCGGTTAAGGCTATCAGGTGACATAACACAATACATTATTAGAGAAAAAAATGACAGAAACCCACTGCACTGTTACGAAGTTGGTTTCATCTTTCTAATAACCAATGAACCATCAAATCAGAGATTGTATTATTTGTAGATAAGTCAGTTATTAAAAGAAAACTTTAAATTATTTAAAACTAGCTTTTACCCGCGACTTCGTCCGCATAAGTTTTTTGTTTTCTCTCGACTGTAAGTCCCACTGCAACAATGTCCCACTATCGTGTTCCGGTCCTCAACTTCACATTAAAATTTGTTCAAAAGCAACCTAATCAACCTGACACGATCACGCTAGATTTTTCCGCCGTAAAAAGTAGCCTGTGTCCGTGCCTAGGATCCTATCTTTAAATTAACCAAGTTTTATAAAAATCCGTTCAGACGTCAAGGCGTGAATGAGGTAAACTTTTAAAACTAACGATTAAAAATCACTAACTTAATTAGTTTTCTGCCTACGCCTTAAGTACGATAGCATGAATATTAATAGCCCATATCCTTTTCTAGGTTACTATCTATCACCCAATTAAATTTCATCAAAATCCGTTCAGCCGTTTAGGCATGATAGATCAAACCTCTCAGCAAAAACCATAAAAAAATCACTAACTCAATTCAGTTTTCTGGCTACTTTCTACCCCCTAAGTACGATGACGTGATCATTTTGATCTTATATCCGTTTTTAGGGAACAATCTATTACCTTACTAAATTTCATCAAAATCAGTCGTTCAGACGTGGAAGAGCAAAAGTCCCAACAAAAACGACTAAAAATCACTAACTCAATTTAGTTATCTGCCTACTGCCTACCCCCTAAGAACGATGGCGTGATTATTTATAGGATAGCCTATGACAATTTCTAGGTTATCATCTATCACCATAACAAATTTCAACAAAATCCGTTCAGCTGTTTAGGCGTGAAAGAGTAAGAGACAGACAGACAGACAGAGTTACTTTCGCATTTATAATATTAGTATAGATTCGTACAACAATTAGGAAATTATTTAATAACCAATACAACTTGAAGCATTATAAAACCTTATTATTTATTATGGCTGACAGAATTTCTTACATAAGAAAACTTAAATCTAATTTCATATTTTGTGTTTAGTCAAATTTCGATTCTTTTTGAAAGATTTTTAGGCCAATTCGTCAATGGGAAAGCTTTAGTTTTTCTTTTTTTTTTGACATACACGTCAACTCTTACCCTTGCCCACGACCACGAGTAACAAATCTCAAATTTCTTCTGACATTTTTAAGGGGTAACAATGAAACGGACAGCTTAACTACATTGTAAAAGCTGAAATATGATCAACGGGCATGCGACAATACCAAGGAGACTCTCTCCCATCTCTATTCGATATTTCGCATGCATCTGACAACGAGCTAGCTAAGTGATGATAATGAAATTAGATCTTGATCTCACATTGATTTAGACAGATAATTTGATCGGTGTAAGTTGAAACTATATAAGCTATCTAATTCTAAGCTACGTATGCACCCAAGTCTTCTTCAATCGGTTCCAATTGAAAACTTCGCAACATTGTCAGCTATATCTGTCACTTTTCAACGATGACTTTTCGTTGTTCACTTTCGGTTCTGTTATGATAAACTTGTTCATTATTTTCCTTAAACGCTATCGCGGATTTTGTATCCATCCGTAACGCTTACTTGTACGTTGCACGTTCAAGTTGCCCCAACGAAACTAGACCCCCAGGGCCCAGGGAAAGAATAACGATACGTTTTTTTTTTCTGTTTTGTAAATTAATCCGGCCCACAGTCCCATCGCAATACTTTTACATATTTGTTTGTCTATTTCGTTCCACCACATTCCTTTTGAAGTTTTTTTTTTATTTTCATTTTCTTACTTTTTCTTCATTGTGGAGCTTTAGAATCTATTAAATTTCTAATATCGATTTTAAAAGTAAAAAAAAAAGAAATGAAATAAAATAAAATTATATTCTTCATGGTTTTGGTCTGAATTTTGTTGACATTATAAAAGCACGTTCTATGGTTTCCTTCGAAAGAGGTTGAAAATTGTGGGACGTATTTATATAGATAAACAAACTTGAGGATAGCAAGGGAATATAAGAAAGTATGACATATGTTTGGAGGTATGGGTGCTTTGTGCTTGTGTATGCAGAAAACAATACATACTCAACTCAAATAGAGGGGTAATGTTTCTTGCACGAACCATGTTATTTCCAATAAATCGGTGGGAAGAAAAATATTATTTTAAGCTCCTCTACAGTACAAGTAAATAATAATAATAATTGGTTTTGAAGGCTTTGAAATTTATGGATCTGTAAATTAGAAACGTAACAAAGCCACGACTTGGGTATTTACAATGGCAACCTGTAGTCCGAAAGGCAACTGTCTTCGGATTATCTAAGATATCAAGGTAATTCGAGTATTCGCAAAACTTTTTGTCAGGGGAAATTTTAATGCGCCAAAAAAGATACAATATTTGCCCCGTAATTGAGTTGATTTAACTTAACTTACGTGGTGGATTTAAAGTGGTTTAACGGTGCGTGGGTCAAGTGTAGTTTCAAACATTTCCACTTTGAACCACACTTGAACTTTGGGTTAACCGAGGATAGAATATAAATATATTTAATTTGACAGGAAATTTTCAAAATTTTAAAGTTTTTTTTGAAGAGTATGTAAATGCTGTGATTTTGCCAAATAATGACTAAACTATGGCTGAGGACTTGTATAAAATCTGCAGCTAAAATATAAAGGTAAATTAAATAGTGGTAAACGTTTGACATTTGACAAATTAAATTCTAGGATTATTCTACATTTTTTTAACAATTTTTTCCACATTGAAAATCGAAGACATTTTAGTTTTTTAAGAAACAGTCTAACGAAGTACATAAACATAGGTAAAATGAAATTATACATGGGCCAACAATTATAAAATAGTTAACAAAAAAAAATTCTACTCACTCGCTTTGATTATTTTCGAATACCAGTTCTCCTTGCAACGGCTCGTAATCCTTGCCGGCTCTTGCTGTACCATCCTCCGTCCAATAGGGTACCACAACTTTTCCCCGCGCTCCGGAAAATCTTTGGACTTTCATATCATACGTTCCCACCGATTCAACAACTTCATGTTCCTTAGTCGCGAATGCAAATATACCGCAATGATCGTCATCGAGGATCATAACGGTTGCCACTTTTGGTGTAACCAAAACACCCGGTTCCGATGGATTGCTAAGTCTCACATAGAAATGTTCATCTTGTTCAAAGACCTCGTCGTCAATGACTTCGATGCGGAAGCGCTGTTCATCGACGCCAGGCATAAAATTCAAAACACCCTTTTTGCCAATATAATCCGATCCGGCTTCGGCCGAACCGTCTTCGGTCTCATATTCAACTGTCATGTATGATGATATGTCTCCTCGACGCACAACCCGAACCTCGAACGAACCGCAACTCTCCATGACGGTGTAGTGTCCGGGCTCAAAGTAGAACTTACACACTGAGTCATCTGAATCTTCTTGAACGTCGACTTTATGCAGTTCAGCCTTGACTTCGCTCAGATCACTCTGCGCACGCTCTTGAATTTTTCTCACTATGTTTCCACTGCCCATCATCTTTCGGGTAGCTTGCACCCTGTAAAAGGCCCTTGTCTTGGGACCCTTGTTTATCAATTGTTCCTGGGCCATTAGTTCTAATTGCTCCAGATCACTTTGTGGGTGCTTTTTGCGCAGCTCTCTAAGCGTTGAAATGTATTCACGTCGTGCCATTTCGAACTCCTTCGTCTCCTCGTTGACTACACCACCATTCTCTTCCAAAATTTTTATACTACTTGCGCGGTTATTCATCTCCAGGACGGCATCGCCCTCAGCACTGACAATTACGCCGCGTTTATTCATCCGATAATTCTTATCAAGATACTTGTAGATGAGCATACGTCTGTCGGCAATGTAGGCGGTGAGTACGGTAGCTGGGAAAAACATGAACGTCAACAGGCCTTCCCACACCTCGACCCGTCCTGGCGAGATCTGCGACAATATTAAGTACAACCAAATGTAAGCAAATACCGACCAAGTAGCCGTTACGAAGAACACTCGCAAATGCTTGATCTTTCGAACCTCTCCATCTGGGATCACAGCCACACAAAGTGCAATGATCACAAACAAATTATAGGCAGCCGATCCAACAATTGTCCCAGGCCCTAAGTCGCCGGCTTCGAAATTTTTCGCAAACATTTCAATCACCGACAATAGAATCTCCGGTGCACTCGAGCCAAGTGCCATCAGCGTAAGATTGGCCACTGTTTCGTTCCATACACGCACAACAATCACTTGTTTTTCGCCGCTTGGCTTCTTGATAATGACCTCCTTCTCCTTGGACGTGATCACTTCAATCGCTGCCATAAAGCGATCGGAGACAATTGAAACACCAATAAACAGGTAGATCATAGCAAATGCATAAACCAATCCCCTCGAAAAACGATCTCCGAACGTCAGATTTTCCTGCGGCTGCCACACGCTCAGCATCAGACCATCTTGACAATGGAGTGTGGTGCCGCTCTCTTGCCGATCGGCCACTGTCGTATTCTGCATCGATTCCGTGGAGGTCTCTTCCGTTTGGCAATAGCCGTGTGGTGCATGTACAGCCATCAAGACCGCAACCATGCCAAATGCTAGGGCTGTCGATGAAATTGTAAACTTCCTTATTTTTCTACTGGATTTGCAGTATATTGATCCCATTTTGGTGGTGTCGGTATCGGTGTCGGTATCGGTGCAGGTGTAAGCTTTCGTTGTTTTTCTAATTATGGGAAGCATCTTGTTGTTTAGAGGCTACGCTTATGTTTGTATTCGGTAATTTGAAAATGGTGATGACATTCAGTCAAGTGTGTTTGCTTTAGAGCGTGGTTCTACTTTAGCTGAAGGGTGGACGACGGTCGACGTTCGACGACAACGACAGATAGAAGAAAATGATTTAGATGACAGTTGTTGTTGGGACTTTCGTTAAGTTCAGCAGCTTTTTGCTATCTCATGTTTGGGTCGAAAGAGAATTTAGATATTTTTTTAATATAGACAAAGTTCAAGTTGATCAAAGGGTGTTTACAAATCTAAAAAGAAGAAGGGACATACACTTAAAAAAAATATAAATATCACTTATCAATCTTAACGCGCACTTTTTTCCTATTTGACAGCTGTAACTTGAAATTTGAACGAAAACCAAAATAAAACGGAATGGAAAAGACTCGAGTGTTTTAATTTGTAATTTTAGCAGAAAAGGGTAAAGAAAAATTTTGTTGGCATTAACACGAAAATGACTTATCGGTGACAGTTGTTGTTATGATAATCACTCGTGGGCTAAAAACCGATTACACAAACTTGAGTATCCGCGTGCACTTGCAACTGCCACTACCATCGAACACCATTGAAATCCGTTCGATTGAGGAAAAAAAAACGAACAACGAAAAATGAAAAACAAAATAACAAAACTTAACGAAAAATCAAATAAAAACGAAATAACGGAAAGATTCTAGCCTTGTCTGATTATTTCAGGTGCAAGTCATAAACATTCATAAATGTGCAACTGTAACAAAGAGGCAGAGGGCCAAATTATCCATATTTAGTTTGCAGCACAGTTTACGTTGGTTGTTATAAATAGAACTTTTTCAGAGATGATCTCGCGTCGAAGTCGGCTTGTAGAAGATTTGACGTTCAGGCGTGCCGATCTATTTCTCTTTCTATACCTCCCGAACGCGGCACAACGACACAGCGACCGTTTACACAACACCCCGTCTGACTGATCACCGGGACTGGGTAGACCGAACTATAGATGCACAGCACACAGCTTCCGAGTTACACATATGTTTTGTTTTTTTGGTTGTTTTCCTGAATTGTATTTATTTATGTTGGCAACCGAAAGACTGATATTTTTACAAGCTACTATATTTCTACTTTAATTCTGACATTTAAGACTGAAATTTGATTTTTGATTTTTTCGTTCGCCGATCTGATCGACTGTGAACATAATTTAGCGCAGATATGAAACAAACGAATGTTCTACTGTTAAGGGTGGATGCCAATTTTTAATAAAACTGTATGTTTCACTAAGCCCGAAATCGCCAGCAGCGAGAAACCAGAACAGAACAATAACTCAAGTTCACATTATTTAAATGTGCTACTTTTTTTTCAATGTGCTTTCTATTCTAGCGACTATGCTGATCCGCGGCACACAACTGCTGGGAGCACTAATCGATCGTTTCTGGGTTCCCAGCGATGCGCGGTGGAATCTAATCATCGCCGCCGCCGTAATATGCATCACTTGTGTGTTTGGGACATTTTTGCTGCTTTTGCTGCTACTATGCCTGTTGCTTGTAATAATACGAGTAGCTAAGGTATGCGTCAACGAGAAATTAAACAGACTAAGTTTTGAGCCAGGGTTGCCAACTGCCAATCAAAGAAAGTTTTCAAGTCGTCGGTGACTTTTAATAATATGTATGGTAAAAACACTTAAATCTAACTACATATCTAATTGAAAAAGGTAAATTAAATTTGTTCGGATGATCATTGTCTAATGCCTGGGTTACCAAGTGTTTTAAGCAGTTAGTAAAGTAATTTCAGTTATTTTAAAGTTGTAATATTTTTAACTACTGGCAACACTGACTTTAAGAGAATAGTTTCGTTCAGGTACAATGGGCAAGTATCCGGAGAAAATTTTTCATATTACATATGTACATAGTATGTATCTTAAACTAGCGGTGCTTTTTTAAAATTTCGAAAAAAAGATATTTGGAAATTGAAGAATTCAGTTTGACATTATAAGTTGTAAGTTGCTTGCGAGTGTACTAGGTATAAGCATACTTTTACCTATTTATATACTTATAACACATAAATGTATGTATTGTAAAATTTACATACTAAGTCAGACAGATGATGAAACAATCAGAAAAAGAAGGACGCTTTTATCTTGTGTTGGCTGTCATTTTTTTATGCGGTAATAATATTGTTTAATGATCGATGTAGTTGGCTGTTTATGTATGTAAATGTGTATTACATACACTGCGACTCAATTAAATTGGTGCAGTATGTAGAATTTAAGATGCTGCTTAATTTTATTTTAAATAAGAATTAAATGTTATACACATAGAAATAAACACTAAACAGTATATGAAAAACAAAAATGATCGTTACATACTACTTTCATATAAAATTAAACTAATTCAAGAGAACAGTAGCAATATTTAAAAGATAACGGTTGTACAATTGGGAAATACATTTAACGTTTTTTTCGTACTATTTGCTTCCATCTTTTTTTAATTCTTCGTGAAAAGCGGTTTATTTGTAACAGCTAAAATCTTAAATGTAAATTTTAAGCCTTAAGAAAATATGATATAAAAAGTGAAAAATCTTATAAAAAAATTGTCAAGATACATATAAGTGTCGAATTCACAACTGTTGGAATTGAAAATAAAGACAAACACTTCAAGATTGTTTTCCAATCAAGCGGAAAAGCTCAAGATATTTATTATATGAATCAGGTACACCGAAAATGAAGGTCGCTTTGTACGATTTTCAATTCATTTGATTTTTAAGGAAGTTATGAAATTTCTTGCTTGACAATATAGACAGTTCACTATTCACTATGTAACTATTTGGTTTATAAAAATGTCTAAAAAAGCCGTTATGTTTGTGGTGGTCTTTAAAAATAAAATGGATTGCTGAAGAGTTTAAAAAGATAAACCAGGCTTGTTCCTTGTCTGTCCATCTTTTCTCTTCATATAATTAAAGCAAATGTTGTTATTATTTTAAAAGTGTCTTTAAAAACTAAATGAAGAAATTTAATACACAATTGTTTAAAATGTTAGCGTACTTAAAACCTAAAATTTTGTATGTTCTTCCAATCTACAAAATGCAAAATTTATATTTTTCTGTATTTAATTTCTTCAATTAAAACTTCGAACATTAAACTAAGTCAATATCAGCCATTGGATAATCATTGTATTCGTATTTAACTGTCCGTTAAGTGGATTTAAGTTATTGATCTACACTGTTTTCTTAGAATGTTTACTTCTGTACAAAAATAGTTACATATGTACTTGAGAAAAAAAATGCGTCATTCTCTGACGAATAATATACTTGCCAAGTAATATTTTTGTTATATTTTTTATTTGACTATACAATAATGTGTAACTAATAATTATTGTAGTTTGAAATGACAGCATGACAGATCTTTATTTTTATATTGTTATAAATTATTGATATTTTAAAAGCTTTTCAAATACAATAACAAACAGTTTCTTTAGAATTAATAATATTTATTAGAATTGAAAAAATATGTACTATGTTTATATTATGAATTCAGGATTGGTAATAAAGATGTTTATTTATGAAAATTGGACTTTTTTGCATCATGGTCAAATTAAGACGTCAGTTTTAAGTAATCTTAGAACTTATAACTTGATATAGACTTGCTTCCAAGGAATTTCAGGATATTAAACTGGGGAAGCATTTGGTGTTTTTAAACATCACAAAAAAGTTTTCTAAAAAAATCAGAAATATACATAGCCAGTAATTTTTGTAAATTTTATTTTAATTAAAAAAAAAAAAACAATTAATTAAGAGAACTTCCTACTCAAAAAAGGAGATTACACTTCACTATATCTTTTTCATGAAATACATAATGTATGTATCTATATTTTACTAAGTGTGATTTTTGACAGACTTTAAGTTTTGTATAAACTATATTAAGTGTAGCTTAAGTGCTTAAGTGCAACTCAACGGTTTATAGCAATAAATGATCTTTAATTTTTTACTTACTGACAATTTGCTTCCCTTTTGGACAAAAATATTATCACAATTTTACTGTTGAAAAGCCATAAATACTACAAAACTTTATTATCAACATTTTAAACAACCCATTTTTGGTTTACAGCGTGTAAATTCTTAAAATTTGAATAATTTGAAAATCCTTAGATAGCAAAAAAGGAAGCCCATCCGTTCAGGACATTGATGCATCAAGATATCATTGGTACCTAAAGGACCAGTACAAAACCTTATGGCCATTTTTTTCTCTATGAAATGATGAACAATACTTTAGTATATTGACCATTTGACCTTTACGCTTAAGTACCTCAGAGCCATGACCCATAACATCATGGATCACAGTATAATTCATTTGTTTGAACAAAAATACACCTAGCTTGGATTTTTTTTCTATTCCTTCAGGTTTTATATCGCACCCTTTTTGCATTTAATGTTAACCCTTTTTCACTTTCATCCCCAGCAGAGTCTTCTCTTTGAGAGTAAAGATTGTATGACTCTATTATTTATCACCATCACCATCTCCATCAAGTCCTTTTAGATCAATCGTTATTTCTTTTTCTTAGATATTTAGATACCAAATCTGTTTTTTTTTTTTTTTTTGTCTTAAATCAATAAATAACATTTTAATGGTTTGGAATTTGTATTGTATTTGGAACAGAAATGGTTCACTTCAAGTTCGGAGAATCATCTATAACAAAAAGAAAGTATAGAATTACATTCCACATATTTCCTCTTGATGAATTGTTCAGATTAATGAAAAGGTTTATTCTGAATTTGTTAAGTAAAATATTTTATTGATTTTATTTACATACATAAAATGTGTATGTACGAGTATATGAAGGTATGTTAATTTAATTTTATTTGTTAAATTAAGCTTTACCATAGGCAGACTCTATTCAGCTATTTTAAGACTGACATCTATTTTCGTATGGAACATCAAAGGTAGTCTAACATGTCCCAACTATATAAATTCTATTCTTAGCGACAAACTTCACCTAATTGATCCACCTTCCCCTTTGATAATACAAATAATTATTGGGAATAGCAATTCAGTTGTCCTGTGTGTCCAGCATCATAAACTACTATTATTGAAGAGAACACATGGTTCACGTTCCCGTATTTTTGTTTATACAAAATGAAACAACGTTTCAAATTTATGTATGTATGTTTGATTTAACATTGAAAAAAAAAATTGAAGAATTAAAAAACAAAAATAGCTTCACTTAAAACGAAACGTACTTGTAACTGAAATCATGTTCTTGAAAAATAAAAATTCCATCATCATGAGAGTCTTTAGTGACAGCAAGGATAACAACAGGAAGAAGCGTTTTCTTCTTAAAAGGATTTTTGCCTTCAAGTTTTCCCAAAATGTTGTAAGATGAAATTTAAGATGCAGTAAAATAGTTTATGTTTGTATATATGTACCTATGTAGTATGTATTTTCATTTTTGTGTGTGGTTGCGGTTAGGATGGAAAATGCACAGGTATGAAAACAAAATTCTTAGAAAATGAAATGAAATACACGAGACTACATAAATCACCTGAACTTGGTCTTGAATTGTAAGAAGGTTTAGTAATTAAAGATGTTGGAAATGATTCATTAATATTTGACGATATTGATTTTCAAGGTGACACAGAAAACCTCAAAAATAGTTTTAACAAAATTGTTCTTATTTGTCTGAGATATTGAAAATTATGGTAAGCAACAAAATGATTTTTTAACGTAACCCCAAATTATTTCCTTTTATTTAATGTTTTAATTTGGTAAAGTTTTTTACTTTTTGAGTCAATAGGTGTTGTTTTGCCATTTTATATATGTAAATAGTGGCTACGTTAACGTTGGAAACAGAAAAAAATATTCTTTTAAATTCAATTGAAAAAGTACGTATACGCCCAAATGCACTTTTATAGTTTGGCTTAAATAAACTTGCCACGAGTATTATTTTATTTCTACTTAGTATCTGAGGCGAAGTTGACAAGCATGAAATTGCCAAATCCGTTTGCGTATTTTTTTTTTTTTTTTGACTAAACAGAGAAATTTTATATAAAATTTTTCTTTTTAACTTTAAAGTTTCATTATTTCATATTGAGAACCAAATGAAAGGTGATATTTAACTAAATTAAGATTTTCAAATCGAAATTTAAGGCTCTAAATTATTTGGCCATTGGGCTTATTATAACATATAAAATAAATATTATTTTATTGAAACAAAGTTAAGAAATTTTGTTGGATAGTTAGAAATTGGAAAAACATATTTTAAATTAAACCAAAAAAGTCTTCTACCTAAAATAGGATTTGAATTACTATGCTCAAACTTCTGAAATAATTTTGTTTGTTCTGCTTTTTACAGCCGATATTCTCCTAAATTAATAAAATACTTTTTTTGGTACAAATCTTATCATTAATTTATTACTTTAATGCAATGGAATTCTTTAAAAGACTATATACTATTCTACAAAACCGTTTTTAATATACATACATATGTACGAGGGGTGAATTAAATAAGTAAAGCATTTGTAATAAGGGTACAATTTCAACTGTTTTTCCTTCCACTCTTGTTAGAACCAAAAACTTGTCCCATATTTATTTTGCTCGAGTTTTAGTATTAGTCACATTCATTATTTATAAACTACTTTAAATCAAACATTATAAATTAAAATTGCAGTTGATGCTAATTAGAATTGATTAAACTGTTGGGCTATACTTTTTAACAAAAAAAGTACCCCTTTAAAAAAAAAATAAAGAAAGAAGAAGAAAATGTTTCAACGATTCTATTCAAAATCCTCAGAAAATATAAATAAAATAATAACAATCCATTAATCTTAAAAAAAAAGAATAAAAATAATGGAATAAATAACAACATTTTCATATTTCTCATCTATGATGTACGAGTATGTATGTATATTTACATGTATGTAGGTGCATTAGACGGCGACACATGCATATAGATATAGAGTGGTTACAGTTGAAATTATAATATGGATGTACTTATAAATTCATACACATACACATGTGACGTGATTTGCTGCGCAATCCAATTTTAAATTAAAAAAAAAGTACAACAATAATAATAATAATAATACAAGCATTTATGTCATCATCGGCAAAAAGAATAAATTTATTCTCTTGCACTTTATGTGTTAATATTCATTATGTATGTACGAGTATGAACGTTATTTATTTATGTCTTACATAAATTTACATTCATATGACTTTCGAGTGACGATACACGGTATATTCAGCAAAATTTGATTTTCAATAGAAATAGACATTAAATTTGAATTTGAATTTGAATTTTCACAGTCAACATTGTTCA
This sequence comes from Scaeva pyrastri, assembly GCA_905146935.1. Taxonomy (NCBI): domain Eukaryota; kingdom Metazoa; phylum Arthropoda; class Insecta; order Diptera; family Syrphidae; genus Scaeva; species Scaeva pyrastri. Next base: position 135,287,015 of record LR989927.1, read on the forward strand.
TTTTTATGTGTAAAAACATACATACATTCATATATGTATGTTTATGCAATTAAAGTATTACAAGAAAACACTTATTTTATTCTATTTAATAAAAACATTGTATAGGAAGATGAAACTATTGACATAACAGATAAAACAAAAACAAAAACATCAAGAAGGAAATCCATCAAGTATCTTTTTATCTAGGTTATAATAACCACGAGCAGCAAATATTGACTGACGTCGATTTCAATTGAATGTGTGGATGGATATATGTACAAAAATGAGCAAAAACTCAGATAAAGTATGTATATCTACATTGTATACATAAGTAGGAGGCCTATCATTGAAAGGTGAATATTACCGTCATAAAACCACTTTGATGATAAATTTCGTCATGGTTTGAGAACAAATGTCGTGGCTGAAGTGGTAAAAACGTAATATTTTTTTTTGTTTTTGTAGAATTTTTGATTTGTACAATGTTTTGTTTGCAAAAGAAACCAAAATTAAAACTACAGATATTATCAAATTAATGTCCCAATTAACTTTCAACAAGTGTCAAAATCGGCAGTTGTTAGTTCAGTGCAAATTTCAAAATTTTAATGTTTCAACTTTCCTTTATAATGAAATAAAAATTTAGACGTCTACTAATTAAGGTAGTAAAATTCATTAGAGTCTTTTTCGAAGAATATTGAAAACTTAATTATCTTAATATTGATATTAATAAATTCAGGTAAATTACGGGAAACAATCAATGAATTTCATAGAAAATATATTTATTTATGTATCTTATTTATTCTTTTTTTCAAAAAAAAAATCTTTTCTTTTCGGTTAAACTAGACTAAACATTTTATTTTTCTTATTTTTTTTTTTTGTTAATTGAAAACCTTCCATATGTTCTTTAATTATAACTGTAACCTTAGACAAAAATATCTACTTCCAAAAATGTTGTTTTTATTGCCGGCTAATTTAAACATCTTAGATCTCAAAAACAAAACTAAAACTCTGATAATTGACTTTTTTTGGCACTCGAATCGATTCCATCTCACATAGACGAAGAATTTTTGTCAATATTCAAAACGTACGTCATACATACATACATATAGGTACTGGTCAATTATGTCATATCTCAAAGTAATTTAAATAAAAATTGAAGTTTGAAATATTTGAAAAAAATAAATCAAAAAAACTTAAACTTAAAAACCCTAAAATTTTGTATCAAAAATTAATGTCCTAGTAATTTTTTTTTATTAATGTCAATATGCTTTTCAAGTGAAGAATGTCCTTTTTAAGTTTTGAGCTTTGCAATTGACTTATTTAAATTTTAACTTTTATTTGTTAAAGTCGCACAAAATAATTGTGTATTATTAAAAAAAAAAAAAAAAAACGGAGTTCTTTTCAACATTTGTGATAAAAGTGGCATACTAGATTTTAGCTATAGTATCAAATTCCAAACACCTCTTGAATACCCTTTTCTATTTTGTATATACGTTCCTGGCTAAACAAACTCACAATTCAGACAACAATTTTTTTTTTTTACTATATTCTTCTTCATTTCTAACTTTTATCTATTTTTCCAGTTCATGTTTTATGACTTTATTTTATTTGTTTTTATCTTGGCTAAAACTACTCGTATGACTCTAGGCTTTCTATAATAGAGTTTTATTAGATACAGGCTTTATCTTCCTTGCAGATAAAATACTACAATATTCTTTCAATGTTATTATTTTAACAAACAAATACATTTTTTCTCCAAAGACAGCTTGGAATTAGTTTCGAAATAAAGAAAGAGGTGTGTCACTTTATCCAAGAGAAGTTTTTGACAAATGTTGTATTAGAAATGTTCGATTTTATTCGAGACTGTGAAAGAAGCCGCAATTACAATAATTACAAAGATGCCTATGAATGCTTGCTTATGACGTGTGACACATCATGGCTTAGGATATAAAAACTTAACCTAATTTCGAAGGGGTGGGGTACGATAAGGTAAACACCCTCTCGTACTTGTACCTGCCTGCCACCCTTAAAATATGTTGTTGTTGTTTTTTTTTTTTTTTTTTGGAAACGAACATCCTATCAAGCTTTAATCATTAAAGTTGATTGTTTTATGTGAAAAACGACAATGACAGCAACAACGACGATATGACGCGACAGAGAGGGAAATTGAATTTCGGCGTGTCGTTCCCGCGGATAAGACGTACATACTACATACATATTCGCGTACTCCTGATCAACCAGCGACACAGTGGCAATTCGAAATTAGAATCCTTTTTTTTTATCTTGCCATTTGCAATTACATTCGGCACGCATATACAGTTAACAGGAGCATACACTAGGGCACCGAGACGTTACAAGAAACGGCGGCGGTGGCAGCAACAAAAGCAGCAAACAACAAAATTACTCGAACACAGAAAAAAAAAAAACGCCTTCAAAAGATTAGGAACCACAACGAAAGGGGCTTCTTGTTTTTCCTATTTTTTTTTTTTTTCTATTTTTCGTCTTGTGTGCACATTACGTCCTTCGTAAAATGTATATTTGTATCTTTTACTAATTTTTTTGCCTTCGTCTTCATTTACACATAAACATATGTTTGCGGGCGGAACGGAATATAATTCAAATAACAAATAATATTCTACTCGCGGTGAGCAAGTTTAAATTTAGAACAATTTTTTTTTTTTTCATCACTAAAGATTGTTACAACGGGGTTTCATTTCGAAAACTCACGACAAAATTTGAAAAACACATAAAAATTAGAAAAAAAAGTGTGAAAAGACAAAAATGTAAAATGTTGAAAGTAAAGAACAGGATTAGCGGTTGCACTTCTTACGAATGGACGATCGGACATACTGCATGATGGTGTTTAATCCAAATTGTTGTTGTTTCAATAAAATACAATAACAAAAAAAATCGCAAATAATTAAAAAAAAAAAAACGAGTCACTCTATATGTGCATTCAAATGCAGACAAAAAGAGAAACGAATAACGAATGCAGAGAGAAAAGACCGAGAAAAAAGTAAGTATTTATTTTTTATCGAAAAAATAAATTCCACCGAACCACGCGTGATACGATACGTTCTCACCGACTGAGGAAGGATATACTAAACTCTTGTCTAACGGTATGTTACCGCAAGCCAAAAGTTGCTATTCACCACCAGAAAAACACTACGCTACAAGAAGACTGACTACCCCACTGAAAAAACAAGGCACGAAGAATACAACTAACCCCGAAAGTGGAATCGAAAAGAAAATCGAAGGGAAATATGAATGAAGAGCGACGTACATAAAAGTGCAAAGAAAATTTCGCCCTGGCATTGGAAATGTTAACAAAAACATCAACAAAAACATCATCAACAACAAAAACAACAACAACAACAACTTCAAGAGCAATTGCAAATTGTTAACAAGCGATTCGGTTAAATGATAAAAGGAAACTTAGGGAAATTCGCGCAAGAAGTGGGTTATTCTTTATCACACACCGAGACCGAGTCCATCGTTTTGCGAGAGCTGAGCGCCCCAATGGTACTTTCTTCCACTCTCTGAGATGGAAACGCAATGCGCAAGTACCCTGCCCGGTACTCGTAAGTTGTTTTTACGTTCCAGAGGGATAGTTCCTGGGTACCCATGCATCGGTGGGGCTTGAAAATTCTTATCATTCATATACACTTATGTCGTTATTATTTTAGGTTTAAAACTAAAATTGGCGTTGACTGAAAACTAAGTAGTTAAGTCAATAGCTGGAAAAGTGACTGATAAACTGGTTTTTCAAGAGCCGATTAAGTGTCGCTGTTATCATCCATTACTATCACAGAGTGCCACAGGCAGACTTCATATCATAGGAACAAGTACCTTCTGTGGGATAAACAGTTTTGTTGGGTGTTTGTTTAGTGTTGTAAAATGAGAGTGAAATGAAGCTTTCGAATGAGGCTGGAGCTTTTACGAGCTGATGAACTTTTACAAATCGTTTGAGTGCTCCCACTTTGTATTTCAGATTGAAAGAATATATTGACATCAACAAGTTGTTCTAAGTTGCTTAATTAGTTTGGAACATTCAAATTGATGATATTCTTTGTTTTTCATTTGAAATTTCATTATGTACTTGTTGTAGGAATAAAATTATTTAATAAATATGCAAAATTATTTTTGGTTTCTGTGGCGTATACTTACTATTTTTGATATTTTTCTTATATTTTATGCAATTTCAGCGATTTGAAAAGTAAGACATAATTTAAATAATTTAAATATATATTTAAATTCTAAAGAATAATGTTTTTGAAAGCCTGAATATCGCAGGAAGGATAGAAAGCAGTCTATATTCGTGTAATCAGAATTGGACTCGAGGGTAAACTCAGAAGCATACCTGTGAGAAAAAGCATTACGATTACATTGTTTGAGGAGAGGAATGCAACTGGTTACTTCTTTAGAGCACTTTGTGTGAAACATTAAGATTCGTGAGATACAATTGTTTTAGTTTGACAATGGAAAGGTGGCATGTTTAAAGCATTTTTTTTAATTTTCTATAAAAATATTTAACATCGTTTTTGGCTTGGTTTTAAATTTTCTATATAAATATTCAACATCGTTTTTGGCCATGTCATATATGTGATTACTCTACATAATATGGCCTTTGATACACATCATAAATATTATAACCCAAAAGTAGCTTGATAAAAGAGCAGTTTTAAAAACAAGAGGCAGCATTGAGTTTTGGAGGCATTCTATGTCATTGGACGGTGCTATCAAAATCAGAATTTTATAAGCCTTTATAACGTTGTACACATATCTAAATGATGTTAGGGTTAATTTTGTATGTGAAACAATTTTTATACAATTACATCTTAATATATAAAAATTCAATCGCCGTGTGTATGTCTTGAATGAACTCAAAAACAACTCAACTGATATTCATGAAAGTTGGCATATATATGTAATTTGGTCCAACTTAGATGATAGGATAGTTATTATTTAAATTAACGGTCCCAATAATTAATAATTAATAATAAAATGATCAACAACGTTGATTGTTGTTATTGATCGTAGTTTCCATAAGTCTAGAACAGATGGCGCCTTAAGCGAATTTCTTTACAGAGTAGCTTACATCTCAATTTATTATTTGACAGTCACAATTATCCATTATTATTATTATTAGCTCCAAATGATTTTAAAAGATGGCGATATGTAATGGATTGAGTAAGTATTCAATAGATGGCGCTATGGGACGTTTCATGTAAGCTACAATATAATAGCACAGCTAAAGTACAAGTTAAATTTATTTTGAAGTAAGCTAAGTACCCACTCACCCAAGAAGGAAGATGACTTGATGGTAGACCAAGAAGCACATGGAGGAGAACAGTTGAGGAGGAAACTGCGAGATTGGGAAAGAGCTGGAGGTAGCTGAAATACATCGCTGGAAACCGCACACGATGGAGAGTATGAGTAGTTGAGGCCCTATGTCCCGCTAGGGAACACCAACAGACTTCGTAGGTCTGAGGACCTAAATAGTATCTAAGTAAATACAGTGAAATTCAATTGTTCGTACTTTTTCAATTTTTGGTGCTGGTACATAATTTTTATTGAGCGACGCACGTCTGTCAATTTTTTTCAATAAATATTTTTAAACAGGGTACTGTTCCCCTTAAATAGTTTACTACAAAAATCTTAGCCACAACAACGCGGATCTGCTAGTATTATAAATATAATTGCACTTTGTTTTACAGGTGAATCGAATTAAAATAGAAGTCGTGAAGGAGGAATATAAGATTTGAAGAAATGTTTTGAGCAAATAATTGCCATGTTTATAATTATATATATTTTTTTAAATTATACATAACAGGAATATGTTTTTCGTTTAAAAATATATATAATATAATTTTTACAAATGAAATCTGAAACCATTAAAATTTTCCTATATTTTTTAACTCATATGAATCAAAACCTCATAATATCTCAAAAATAAAATAAAGGTTAAATTTTGCTGTCAAAAATCACGGTATAGATAATATAAAACTGCACAAAAAATTATTTTTAAAAAATGACCTCCATCTGAAACGCATCATTTTTCACTTTAAAAGAAAAGTTCGTAAGGCTCTGAGTTTTAAATCAACAAAAACCTAATCCTATCAAGGTTTGTGTGATTATTTTTGGAAATAGAATACTTCATTCTTTTCTCGTTAAGTGATACGAGTGCCTAAATGATTTGGTTTAAATATGGTTCTGAAATTTACCATCATTTTAGCTAAAAATGTCTTTAACAATTTATTAGATCGTTTAAAATTTTGCGTCAATGTAGCTTGAGTTTCTGCTTTAAATTGAGGAGAAGGAAGTTTACCGGGCCCTCTTGATGGTGTACTAAGTCAGCTTACTAAAAATTGGATCGAGCGGCAGCACAACCAAAGTTCATATCCTAGTTGTTGTAACCATTTGTTTCGTTGTTCTGAATGTAAAACAATAAAAGCAGATTGCTTCAATTTTTATGAATAACATGATCAATAAATAAAAAAAAAATTACCAGGATAAAAAAATAGCTTAAGTGCTATTCCAGACTATAATCTGTCTCTGTGCCAATTTCAGCCAAACCGGTTCAGCCATCCAATAATCCAAAGGTATTTTTTGAGTTACCGATCAGTAACAACCTTTTGGTTTATCGAGTTTTGAATTTTACCAAAAGTTTGAGGTTAAATAACTATTTCCTAGACTTTTGTTCATCGGTCTTATGGTGCAAAAAATTATTGAAAATAGAATAGGCTGGCTCACCCAGCCTTAATTTTTGATAAGCTTACTAACATAAATTTAAGCTAACAGTAAACAATAACTAAAATTATTTGTAGTGCTTCAAATTGTGTACTATTTTAGTTTTTATAAAAATTACTAATGGTACTGGAAAAAAAAATTTGTACAGCACTTTTCTATAAGTAGATATCATATAAGATATAATCTATTTTACTGAGCTTATTTAAAAGTTGGTTAAACACTCCAAATTAGTGCGATTTTTGTTTCCCAATATTTAAAATCACTTGTACGTTTCACATTATTGACCTCATTGAATTTAAAGACCAACTTCAAACCCACAAATTTAGTACCTTCAACTGGCAGCAAATTACAATATAACGTTACGTTATTAAATGAAAAATGTGCGTTTTTAACATTGTTAATTTTCTTTGCGTGCTCTTATTTAATGTTTTCGGTCTAAAATAAAAATTCAAATATCCTACATGTTAATAAGCTCTACTTTATAGGGTCGCTTATATGAACAAACAATCACCCTATGAATTATTACCCCATAAATGTAGGCCATAATTTTGTGGACTGAAGCCGTATTGATTTTCATAACTTTCATAAAAAAAAAAAACGAACAACCTTTGGTCTCAGCGTAATGCACTTTTAAATCTGTTGAGTGTAAGTGTTGGGTCCCATCATTGAATTTGAAAAACAATACGGTCGAAGCATAAGTAAAAGTTTATGGGCACTTCCGTGACGCTGCTGCTGGCGCTGCGCTGACTGGATGGCTGTGGCTGGTCGGCTTTTATTCAGCTAAAAATAAGACTTTAGCTGCCATTATTTCGCGCACCTTCCATAAGCTTCTGTTATTACCAAAACATGCCATCAAAACGATTAACTTTAATTAAGTCTGCACACGAGTCGTCTTACAATCATGTGTTTTCGAATAATCCCCGGGTAGAACATACACAGGAACGGAAGCGGAAGGCAAGGGAAATGATGAAAGGGGCAGCAATAAACCTTTATAAAATTCCTCCCATATCCGCATAAAGGTTCTTTCATTACACATATCATAAAACGTAGCAACATAGTTGATTTAAAGCACTTAAAACTCTCGAAGTCTTCCAATTCCAAGAATGGAACAAGAATGCGAGTCGAATGATAAATTTACCCCAGAGAAAGTTCAAGACTTAGTCGTAATATCGGATGAATAAATCAGCGACCTTGGGGAGGAATCATCTTAAATAACTTTAGACAATCTGGACTGAGTTTTGTTTAACTTTGTTTTGTATTTTTTCTTACACGAAGTGTACAAGTGGGATACAATGGGACCATTTGCATTAGGAAAGGGTTCGTGTGTTTGATCTGAAAGTGGTCAATGGAAAAGTATATTGTATGCGGACAAAAGCTGAATAATTGATCTTAAAAGAAACATATTGTGAGTTAAGTATTCCCGTTTTTGTATTAGTTTTGAAATGCTTTGAATATTTGAAGATCTCTTTCAATAATCTTATTAACGAATAACGATAATGAAAGCTGGTGAATGTTCTTTTTTAACTTTTGATAGGACATTTCTAAAAAGTTAATGTATTTTGAACAAAAAATAATCTTTTAACTCATTGCGTTGCGTTGGTATAGGTTTTAAAAATGTTTTAAAATTTGACTGAACTCAATTTGAAACTGTCTTGATTTTGTTTTTTTTTTGTTTTTTTTTAATTTTTTCCTCAAACAGTGTTCTGTTAAGACGGTAATTTAAATTAAAACGTTTTATTACTTTTTCTCGCTCTCTTATCAGGAATGAGAATGAGATCTCCGACTTTTTTTTATGAAACACGCTATTGCAGTGAAGAGCTGTCTGTGTCTTCCATATAATAAAACAAAGTGTTAAAATTGTTTTGTTTTTATTTGACGTTTTTTTCTTTTTTTGTCTCTGGTGAAGTATTTCAGCGATGAGAGCTCTGCATTCACTCAATTTGATTGGTCATTTTATTCTTAGCAAATTTATCAAACTCTTAGCTTTCTCCGATGTTGAACTTTTGTGCTCCGATATACCTGCATTTATGTAAATAAATCTAATCTACAAAATACACAGATTTTTGTTTGACAGTTCCGTGATCTGCCTTATAAACTCAGTTGATTAAAAAAAAGAACGCAACCTGAGCACTCTAATGTAGCTGAGCTAAAAAAGAAATACAGATCTTTTTTTACAGCTTAATTGTCTACCACCTTATGTCAAACTGTTGGATTTTAAATTTAGATAAGTATGCTTTACTGACAACGGACAGATGTCAAACCGATGTCGTTTTTATTGGGTAATCCGGAATTGGAAGTAGAAGCAGAATCCCAATTGAACAGTTTTCTGAATTCTGAAAAAATTTGAAGTTGGGTGTGACTGTATTGGTTAAGTGTGACATTGTGTTAACTACATATGTGTATTTATGTACGGAACAAAATAGGAACAATTTATTGTTAAGATATTTTCAATATTATTTTCCATTATTTATATTTCAATTTTAATTTGAAGTAATCACAGTTCGCACAATTTGTTAATTCAAAAAATAAGACATTTATCAAGTGTGACATTTAAAATCTTTGAATGTGTGAGTGATTCTGTTTTTACTTCCGATTTCAAATCCAGAAGAGAAATCTCTTCTTTTTCAGAATCAGAACTGTCACTTTTGCCCAATTGAACGCTTTCGGAATGCTTTTTTCTGCTTCCAGATTGACAATTAAAAACGACATACATATGTAAAGCAATATGATTATAATATTGCAAGGTTAATTTTCTTATCTGTCCTACTCAACTTAGGCCGATACAAAAAACTTGCGAACAAAGTATTTTTGACAACTCTTATACATCCATACTAATATTATAAATGCGAAAGTAACTCTGTCTGTCTGTCTGTCTCTTACTCTTTCACGCCTAAACAGCTGAACGGATTTTATTGAAATTTGGTATGGTGATAGATGATAACCTAGAAATGGTCATAAATAATCACGCCATCGTTCTTAGGGGGTAGAAAGTAGGCAGAAAACTGAACTGAGTTAGTGATTTTTTTATGGTTTTTGCTGGGAGTTTTGCTCCATCATGCCTAAACGGCTGAACGGATTTTGATGAAATTTAATTAGGTGATAGATAGTAACCTAGAAAAGGATATGGGCTATTAATATTCATGCTATCGTACTTAAGGCGTAGGCAGTAGGCAGAAAACTAATTAAGTTAGTGATTTTTAATCGTTTGTTTTAAAAGTTTACCTCATTCACGCTTTAACGTCTGAATAGATTTTTATACGACTTGGTTAATTTAAAGGTAGGATCCTAGGCACGGACACAGGCTACTTTTTACGGCGGGAAAATACCTCATTCCCGCTGAAATCTAGCGTGATCGTGTCAAGAAGTAAGTATTTGATCACTTTTCTAACTTAGAGGGTAGGTAGGCGCCATAATAATTTAGGGAATTTATAATAAAATTTTGATACAATTGTCTTTATTTAACAGTTTTACTTGGATCGAAACTTAGCGACATTTCATCACACTACTTAACTTATGGGGTAGGAAGGTATCAAAATTCAGACTACTTTTTACTTCGGGAAAATATCTCATTCCCACAGGAACCTATACATAGCTACCTATCTATAACATTAAAACTGTCTAGAATCACATTACGCCAAAACTATTGATCTGATTTGTATACGATTTTTTTACGTTAAGACGTTAAATTTGGGCAGTACTGTCGATATAAAAATCAAATCAAAGTTGTAGGGTAAATTCACAAACGTCAAATTTTTGTACAGCAATTTGGCATCACTGTTTTTTTGTGATGCTGATGAGTATGAAGGCGTTTCTAATGCGATCCGATTTTCTTGCTTTTAATTTTTATCATTGACTAGCAAACCCGATAGCATCGTTTTATGTAACATTTCGTTTTGTGATTAAAACATGAAGACAACATTTTTTTTGTTTTATATTTGAAAAGTAAAAATTTTATTTCATTTCACAACAGTAATGCATTCATTTCTATTACAAAAATGAATAAATACTGAATCGAAGCATTATACGTGTCCGCAAATTATCCGTTTCATTGAAGTGCTCTTTGGTAAACCACATTTTTTGTGTTTTTTGGTCTGACGTTAACACAAACAAAGCGGATGGTCTCCCAACTCGTGAACACGCAACGTATAACTGCCCAGTGCCCATGTGAAAAACAATGATTTTCAAAATTTATCCCGCAAACACTAAGCGATTGGCCTTGCGACTTGTTAATTGTCAAGGCGAACTGGAAATTGCAATCGTTTGAAGTCAAACGGAAGATCAGTCGGAATCATTGGTATTCGAGGAATACATCCATTTTCACCTGCGTACTTTCCGTTAATATTGGTTGCCTCAATCAAATTTGGCATAAGTCTATTTACCGAAAGTCGAGTACCGTTGCAAAGTCGCGGTGGATTCAAATTTCGCAATATCATAATCCTGGTAACTCCAGAGAGTTCAAAAACTCCGTTGGAATTTACTACATCATCGGGATTTGTTATGGAATCAAGGGATTTGTATGTCACCAAATCGCCAGCAATTTTTGATTGAATGGTGAAATTCAGTGCGTGTACATCATTATTCTTTGCGGCAAGAATTGCTCGTTGACTTAACCAAGCATAATTCTGATAATTCTCACTAATGTTTGGGAAAACATTTTCAATAAGAGCTAATTGAGAGTCTACAAATCGGCAAAAGTCTTCGGTAAGAGTAATTAATCCAGATGTCACATCAAGTGGAACTTTTCCATTTCCAGCTAATAAAAATTTGCACAATACACGTGATTGATTTGATTGTTTCCAGTGAACACAATACCGGTTTGTCACATGAAATTAACTGAGCAGAGAGCAATGAGTAGCTGTCAAACAATGTATCACGCACCGGCGCGCGGCACTATCTACTTAAAATATTGGTTTGCAGTAGGTACATGCTATGTATCAGAGATGACGCTGTATGTGAAAAAAAATTTCCTGCTTTTCTGTTGAAATTTTTCCTGAATTTTCTTTGCTATAAACCTCACGGAGCCTGAGACCTTTCCAACGAATGCAAAACCGTGGAAATCAGTTCGTGCGTTCTGGAGTTATAGCGTCAGGAAGAAAAACCCGATTTATTTTTATATAGTAAAAAAATATACCGTAAAATAGATAATTTTGTGCATTGTATACAATCATGGCGAAGGCAGTGTAACAAAAATCGAAAATTATATTCTTCTTTCGTTATTCAACCTTGCATTAATGAACAGTTGAGGTGCAAAGTGATGCCAAAATCAGAGTTTGTGTAATTTTGATTTAGTTTTAAAATTACAGTCGGACTATATTTAATTCCGTATTCATTTACTCCTTAAAATCTGCAATACATTATACGACAGTTGAGATTTGTAATACATAAATACACACATTATATAGTATACTTCAAGGCGGTACAATAATCTGTTTGTTTGTCTGGCTAAAACTCGAGAACGGCTTGGCTGTTTTCGCTGTTTTGGCCGATTTTGGTTTTTAAATGTTTTTCGTAGTCCAGGTAAGGTTTAAAAAATGAGAAAATATGGAAAAATTGCGAGGAGATTGTGAAAAAACTACAAGTCAGATATCGCCTGAGGAAAAGAAAACAGCCGTGTTGTAATCCATTGTTTACCTTTAAACTGCCTTAAATTGAAAAATGTGATTTAAGGTTAAATTGTTTTTAACGCACTTCATTGCTTAAACGTCATTTTCCTTAACTCAAACTTATTATATTTTTTTCTCTTAATATTTCTTATTTGTATCTCAATTTTTATTCATCCGTCTTATTCTGTATTATCTTAATACTATAAAAGACTATGTCTTACTTGTACACCTAATATAATAAATTTAATTAAATTAGGGCATTTTTTGTTTGTTTTATTTTTATTTTTAATAAATATGTAGGTATGTGGTTTCACTAATTATGGTGGATATTGTAGTCGTTTTAGTAAGTTCCCATTTTGGAGATTTTTCATGGCCAGCAAGTTTTCCCGGATTTACCCTCGTGGTAACAGCCAATTGACGGACCTCTTGTTTACTACTTTACAGATAGAATTATGAAGGTCCAAATGAAGATTTTCATAATCCAAAATAATTTTGTTATTGAGTAAGAAAGAAAATTAAAATTAGATGAGTAATTTTGCGCCACCTATGTACAATTTAAATAAGATTGTCTTCATAAAATCGACAATGTGCCCTAGCCCTTACATTAAATCCAATAAGACTTAAACTTTCAATTGGATATTTGTCCTTATAAGAAAAATAATAATTTAATAAATTAATCTCACTTTTTTGTTTCTTAAGTTCACTTTCTCTGTGAGTCCTTTTAAAAAAGATCCGTATGGGTAATACTCATATATCGTCATAAAAAATGACATCGCTTTTCATCAACGACCAAAGCCTATGGGGTAATTTTATGAATATAATATGTAAAATGGGCTCGGAGTTGTTTGGGATGTAGACTTCCTTCACTGTTCCCCAGAGCAACAGTTATCTTGGTTTACCTTAGAGTTACCATTGTCTTATATTATTTTCTTTTACCGTAGATTGAGCGTTGAGCCACAGAGGACTTAAACTAGTTCCTATTAGCTCACACGAACTAAATGATCTGTGCATCGGAATTTACCCAGTTTAATTTTTGTCACAAAATCTTTCGTATAGTTCATGATCGTAGACACTTCTAAATCGTTCTTCCCGAAACACCAGACACAGTCCATTAAACTTTTCCCTCAAAGACGGGTAGCTGTTCGAAATTTCTTTTATATTATTAGTTCAATTACACAACAATCTGATGGAAACTTTCAAATAAGATCTAAATAAAAATAAATAGGTTCATAATTTCATATGTATGTACAAAAGATCGATAATGGCTTATCGATTTATATTATAATAGAATGACTATTCTTGTTCTGAAAACCAAAAACAAAGAGACATTAGTTATGTGAATCCGTTTTACAAATCAAAAAAGGAAAACAATTAAGAATGACGAACAATCAAAATGTTAAAATCTTAAATAACAATCTAAACCAAGAAGATTTGCTGACTAGACGTCTTTTCAATATTATTGCAATTTATTTTACTTCTTTCTTGTCTCAATTGTATCCTACGATATAATGAATTTACATATGTATATAATTATTTGCTTTTTAAAAACTCATTTATATATTTCTCCATTTTATCGCAATAAGCTTTCATCTCTCCAGGAATATTTTCCAGGTGCCCTTTGAGAAACTCTTTTGAATGGTTCACCTTTTCAATTAAATTCACTCTCATGTTATTGGATACCATGTTCTAAATCAAAATAATAGACTTTTGAGTTGACCCAGTTGAGAAAAAAAAAAATTAAGATTAAATTAACCTCATGATCGAGTTTGCAGACAGCTTGTTTAAACTTGGAATAAATCTTAGTGCTTTCCTCTGCTTCTGACCACACTCCCAAACTAGCTGTAAGATAAATGGCTCCTCCTCCGATTAGAGTTTTGATGAGAAATATTTTCAATCCTCCCGATGGTTTCTTTTTGATGCCTGGACAAGCTCTGTGCTGGATTGAAGAGGCTTGACTCTTAAGAACTGTTGAGAGTATAGATAGGTTACTTTTTTGTTTGGCTGTTAAATTGGTCTTGGAGGTTTCACTGCAATTTTGTTCTTTATCTGCCATTGATTAAATTGATATGTAATACAATTATTTATTTTGTTTTACTATTTTTCCAAAAAAAAGATTAAAAATGAAAAGTGGTTGTCAGAAATAATTTCAAAAAATAAATTTAATAATCGGAGTAAGTCTTATAATGCTGTGTGTATAAACTACCACAACCTTGAATTGTCGTACTCGAGGACGGTCTTGTCTGAATCCTTGCAACTCATAAATTCTATGAGCGCTTTGACAATTCTTAAACTGAGATCAATCGTAGAACTGATAATTTAAATTTATTTGGAAACCCTAAAACGCACTCTCTCCTATCTGCCAGGTGGGAGTACTTTAATCTAATAATCCCAAATAGTCTTGCTCTATGATTTGTAGGGAAGTCGTTTGAGGTGAAAAAGATTATTAGATTAGCAGAGTTCTATTACACACCTTAATACCTCCAATAGAAAAAGTCACTTAATTCAAAAATTAAACTCAAATATTTTACTAATACTTTTTTTATTGAAGAACAAAGAAAATTTGAACAGTTTGTCCTATTGATATTATCTATTGATCCCATGGGACCCTATTTTCAATAAATGTCTTAAAAGTGATGCTTTTTTGCCGAATTTAATTTAAAAAAAAAATATATATACTATATTAAGAAAACAAAATAAACTAATTACATAATTTATTTATTTAAATTTTTGTCGTTGATGTCAGATTATTATTATTGTATTGTGTGTATATATAATTTTTTTGTTGCTTTTTCATTACTTTTCGTTTAAGAAGTACGAAAAAATGTATCTTAGTTATTTACACGTTATATTTAAGACGTAAACATCAGGCAGTAGTATTTTATTTTCTTTAAAAAATAAAATTAAAACAAATCATCGTTTGGTTCTCGGCTGCATTTCCTTTTTGTTTTATATTTATTTTATGTAAAATTATGTAATAATACCGATTTAAATTGATAAAGCGTGCTCTTATAGAGAAGATAGTATTATGATGTATGATAAATTATCGAACAAAAGAATAGTATCATATGCTGTGAAAAATGCAAGTGCAGGACATAAAAAGGTTTAGAGAAAACAATGTCTTTTTAGGAACCCATTAGGATTTTGATGTACAGAGTTGATACTTTGTTATCTTTATAAGAAGACCATATTCTATTTTTATTTGTTGAATAGTAGATTCACAAGATATGTTGCCATGATTTGTAAAACACACGCTGGTATTTTGTATTCCTCATTTTACTAACTTTGCACATATGTACATAATATGTATGTATGTCCCTCAATGAATAAGTTTTAAAAGAAAATGGACAAAATATTTTCTGAGCTCTCCGAACTCATCTTAATTTACGCAATTAGCTGTACAATTTTGATAATAATGTATGGTACTGTTACATTTTTGCACATAACGTAAAAACAGCTCTCACAAAAATCATTTAATTTTTTTGGCTCTTTCAATCGCTAGTAAGCAGTTACTAGGAATATTTCCTTAAATTATTGAGCTTTCTCACTCAAAAACAAAGTGTCCAAAGAGAATCTGCATTTCATACTGTTCAGGTTCGTTCTTCAGTGGGAATACTTTTTTTAAGAACTGCAGACAATGCATTAAAAGTGTAGTTTTTAAGAATTCGAGAGTGTAGTGATACACTGAAATCGCCACGGAGAAAGCTCAACTTTGCTCACTTCAAATTCCGAAATTAGTCTGACGGAGTAATTGTATTTTTATCAACTACACAACTTTTAATGATTCCTCAAACGATAGTAAATAATGACGACTGAAAATGTTAATGAGAGCTAACATCAATTTTTGGTTTCGAATAACTTCCATGAGATAGTTACATTTTGTTGAAGGAAGACAAATCTATGTAATGTATTGCAATGTCCAACTAATCATGATCTACATAATCAATAAAGCTGTAATGATTTGACTTGAGAGCGACAATCTTTTACACAATGAATAAATGAAAAAAAAAATATATTTTTTTTTTGTTTTTTTACCTTATTTTTATTTATTTTTTATTTAATTCTACAATACATTTACAGCGGAGGGCGAAAGAACAAAAATGTATTCTCTATTAATTTTAAAATACAATTAAAATAATTAATATTAATTATTTTAATTCTCTCTCATTTAGATGTTTTGTTTTTGTTTTAAATAAATTAAAAAAAAAAAAACAAATAATATAAAATAAAAATTAATAATGCCGTTGCGTAACTTTATAGCATCTGTGTTTTGATTTTACAATTATAGATAAATACAAAATAAAATAATAAATCGTTAGCAACAGTATTGGAAAATAATAACAGAACAAAATTGATACAAATGAAAATGACATGACGGAGGAATACAATGTTATTGAGTTTTTTTTTTGTATATTAACAAATCTAATGCGTATTTTAAAAACAAAATCAAATGAAAAAACGAAATAAAACATTGCATACAAAAAATTTAAGGAATATCATCGTGTTAACATCGTTATTATATAATTTATCGCTATCAATGAGAAAGAAATAGGTTTAACACTTTTTTCGATTAATTAATTAATTTAAAAAAAAAAATGCAACTGAAGCCAAATAAAATTGGTGGTGGTTGTGGTGGTAGTGTTTTTTTTTTTTTCTTTTTTGTATTACATATTTCGGAACCAAACAAAAGTACAAAATAACGTGTGAACTTGTTGTTCCATTTTTTTCTTATTTTTCATTTTTATATAAACAATTATTTATTTTATATTATTTTCTTTTCTTTTTTTTCATTAACTACACTATAATTTTCATTTTTCTGTAATTTTTCTAAAATTATATTCATGCTCTCTTAAAATTTAAAATCGTTTAATGATTTTTTAATTATTAATTAAAAGTTGTTGGTTTTTTGCACTCTTTAAGCTTGCATTTATTTTCACAAATTATTTTTATTTAGCTTATTTGTTTTTGTTGTTTTAAATATTTAAATTTTTACTCACTAAAAATGTATTAATTTTTTTTTGTTTTTGCTTATTGTGTGTTTGGGGTTGGTTTATTTTTTGTTTATAATTTATGTTTTTTTTTTGTATTTTTTTCTTAAACGTTTAAATAATGATCTTTTTGTTTTATTAAATATTTAAAAATAAAAAATAATATAATTTTGTTGTCTGTTTAATAATATGTTTCCTGTTCCAACCAGCCACCTGGGTTGCGACGCAAGTAGAATCGACGTGTTTCATCATAGATGAAAATGGACAACATGAATGGAATTGCTGGCAACCACCAGACGAATCTGTAAGTAAAAAAAAAAAACAAATTCAATATATGTTTGTAATAAAATTAATAAAAAAAATCAACTGTTTAGTAGATTTGTAATTCGATTGAAATAAACCGACATAAAATGGAGTTGTTATAGAAATCTAAATGTTAGTTTTGAGAAATAAACTGTTATGAAATGGTATGTATCCACTTCTCCAGTCTACGTAATAAAAACTTACTTGAGTGGGTACATACGAAGACCCTTGTCCATGCCAGGACAGTAAGATAGGAATGCAGCTAACAATGTTTCGAATACTAGACCAAAGTTAAGAGCCCAATTCCTCATGCCTTGATGTACGAGGGAGTTTCGGCGGGTCTTGCAAATAATCAAATCGGCCCATTGTACAACCACAATTGATATGAAGAAGGCGGTATGGCAGGTGAATTCAAGTGTTTTACGATCGCGATAAGTCTAAATAAAAATAAATCATTTTTAATATAATGCAAATGAAGAACGCAAGTAAATATTATATAGCTTACCCATTCTTGACCATAAGAATCAGTTAGATCGTTAACAGCCTTGGAATCCCACATCTTACGGATGCCAAACAGTTTCATTGGCAAGAAACCATTCTCAGCCATAATCACAAAGTACACAAAGAATCCAGCAGCTGCCTGAATCATACCGATTTGTCCATATGCCATGGAAATCAATCTGTATATTTATTGTTTTTTAATAAAAGAGAATACAAAAGAAATGCATGAGTAAAAACTTAAGTCTAGATTTTTATTTATTTCAATGAAGAGAGGATATTTAACGAACTAGCGATTGGAAATGAGATTTTGATGGATACAATTATTTGTATGTAGTAGTTTCCATTGCGATTGATGTTAGGATTCACATCAAGGTCTCATTTCACAATCATTTTATAAGGAGGAATGTTATAAATTATTTTCGATATTTACACAAAATGTTAGTATTTAGACTTGTTTATTTTTTATTTTTATTACACAAAACCATCTAGAGAGACATTTTAATGAAGCAAGATTTTAAAGCCTGCAAAGCATGATGCGCACGCAATTGCCATATGATTGCATGTCGAGTTAATCATACAAACATATACACAATGTTACATAAAAGCAAAGCACTTTAGACCAGAAACAGGGCTAAGAAGAAATAAAGCATGCATGTTTAAAAAGTATATAAAATAGTGTTTGATAGATGTTTACAAAGGTTAATCTAAAAATTTTGAAGATTCTTTAGTTCAGAGAGTAAATAACGATATCGATCTAAAATGATAAATTGAGACAATTGTAAAAATGCGTTGTAAATATCATCTTGGCAAACTTAAGCTGAGTAAAGTCTGTAATTTCGGATAGAAGATTGATTTCCATCACTTTTGACGGGTTAAGTTTCCATTTTAAAAAACAGGATAGGATTCCGTACCGTACATTCAGGATTCTGTGCTTCAATATAATTAGAAAATGATAACACGATAAATTCAAAAATAAAAAAAGATTAAAAAAAACTGGAGTATAGTGAAGATTTCAGAAATTTTCGAATTTTAAGAAATACAACGACATGACACAATTTTTTCTCGGTTTTTGCTGTCATGAATTGATTATGCAATATTTTAGACTATAATGAATTAAGAACTTATTTTTATATATGAATTTACTCCTTGAAAATGGTGGAGTAGTAAATTTAAAAAGTTAGAAATCAATTTATTAAAATGTTTCTTTCGTGTTAAAAACCTTTCATATTCCGCTCGGTATATTTATACTGCTAAAGATTTGAACAGAACTAGCCAAAATTGATGGCATGAAGAAAAAAACGGGGATTTCATCTTTGAATGAAGGTAAATATTAAGGATTTCAAATTTCAATGATCGAACAGGTGATTATTTGAAAAAATTACAGAAATTCCATTTACAAATACTATTTCTGGCCTCTGTTAAAATAGGTTTGACTCCGTGGTCAATTAAGGATTGTCGATATTTACCCTCTGACATAATTTGTACTTACTTTGTCCTTGATGTTCTTCATATGGAATTTTGATTATTAAATTTTTCAATTATATAAACTAAATATAAGGATAGTGTGTTTTCAAAGAGGATATCAAAATAAAATAAAAATAACTAAACAAGAGAAGAGAAAAAGATTAGTATCACAAAATCGTACCTTCCATCAAGTAGTTACAATTACTATTTTATTCCAACATCGTGGGAAACTTTTTTCACTTTTTTCCATTACAAGAGTCTTGTTCTCTTCAAAGAATTAAATTTTATTCAATTAAGATAAAAATTAGGGAATAGGAAAAATTTAAAGGATTCGGACTCGGACGATGAAATAGGATGAGTTAAATTTTCTATTTTGTTTTTAACATTCTCGTGTCACATGGGAGATAGAATAGAATTAAATAGAAACAAATTTTGCTACCTCCTTTAAAGTTGTTTACACATTTACATATATTTTATGTATACCAAACCAATTATGTATATTGAGAGAGAAAATAGTACATTCCGACCATGTGACATTTATTTGAACTGAAATTTTATCTAGACAAAAAAAAAAAACTATATAAACAACTATACAAAAAATAAACTACTCATTCAAGATTGATTATTGCAAACAAAACTACGTAATATTACAACAAAAAAAAACGTTTAAACAAATAAATTTAACAATATTGAAAGCTGTCTGTTTTTGAATGAGTTTTATAGTTGTTTAAAGTAGGTATGTACGTTTACGTATGTTTTGAATAATATTTATCTGTTTCTGTGTGTATGGAATTCAATAATTTGTGGGTATTTTTTTGTTTCCGCTTATAACGGCTGCGTTTTTTGCTTTTGCTCACTACTTTTGTATTTAATTTTATGCTCTATGTGTTTTTTTTATAAAGCACACTATTATTATTTAAATTGTTTCTAATATTTGTTTATTTAACAGAACATTTTAACAAGCAACAGCGAGCAATGTTTTAATGTTAATACTTTCATTTTGAAATTAACATTAAAGTATGTACTCTTTTCAAGACAGAACCTGTAGTCAGTTAAATACTTATGTGGTTTTCTTTCTGTGACATGATGGATGCAGTTACTAATATTAATTTTTATATGTCTTTCTAATCTAAAATTCAAATAAAATTAATGATTAAAAAATAACTTATTTGGTTGTTTTTCGTTGTTGTTTAATATCTTATAATCGGATACATACAAACAAATTGATATAATAACTAATTCAAAAACCGACTTAGAACTCCATTGAATATTTAAATTTAAAACTCAAAACCATCAATTGAGAGGCAAAACACGTCCCTTAAAGCAATGAAATTTAAAAAAATTAAAGGATGGATAAAAGACTTCTTAAGTGGAAGCATTGAAATATGTTTCAGTTATATTGCATTCTATAATTCTTTTGATTTGTTTTTTATTTATTTTTTTTTCAACATCATTTTAACAACAACCATTTAAGTTTTTCTTTGTGTTTTTTAAAATTAATTTTTAAGATTCAATATTTCTATCAAATATCAAATCACACTACGCCTGCAAAACTAAAAACAAGAAACCAAACAAACGATTCTAGGTTTTGGGTATTTGAAACAAGTGTAATTTTAATTGAAAAAGGGTGTTTTTTGTATATACGGTTTTCTGAATTTGTTACATGTTTTTTTATTTTATCTTTTGTCATTTTGTGTTTCAAACATTCGATAATGTCAAATAACAACAACGAGACATTATGTGAAAAAAAACTTAGTGTGTATATTATAAACATGTATAGGTTTCAGTCAATTTAAAATGAAGAAAGAACAAAAAAATAAATAATTTTGTTTCAACATCGAATATTGGTTTCAAAAACGAAAGATTTTGAATTTAATTTAAGAAAAAACATAATTGAACATTAAATTTTGGAATGAAAATATCTTTTTGTTTCTTTTTAATGTTTTTTTTTTTTAAATAAATGAATCTAATTTTTGTGTTTTCCTGACCTGCGATTCACCAAGTTGTCGCGGTATGGATCTCTGGGCTGGCGTTTCATAATGTCACTCTCTGGTGCTTCGTATGCCAATGAAATGGCTGGTACCTTTTCAGAGGATTAATGATGATTAAACAGAGTTACGCTTTGTACTTGTATTGATTTTTTTTGTATTTTTTTTGTTTAGGATTTGTTTTATAAACAAATATATTTGAAAAAAAAAACACAAAATAATGGCTAGTATATATGTACTAAAATTAACTGTAAATTTGATTTTCTGCAAGAGTTATGGTTTTACGCTGTAATATACTTATAGACTGGTGTTCATATTAGTTTGCTGGTTTGGTTGTGTGAGTATTTTTGTATATTTTTTTAAATATAAATATAATATTCGGTTTATTTCTACAACTACTTAAAGAAATATTCTAGAATTTATGGTGAACTATCGAATATTACTGAAATAGAAAAAAATATTTAAATATTCGTTTATAACTATGTATGTAAATTTATAGGTATAGTCAACTAATGGATTAACACTTTTAAAGTTTTGTATTTTTTTTTTTTATTGTAGAGGTTGTGTTCGAGCACATTCACGAGAGCATTTTTATTTTTAAAAAAAGGTCAACTCCTGGCATTCACACGTACACACTCGCATATATATAGTTTTATTCTAAAAGAAGGGTTTAAAATTTTTGTTTTCTTAATTTTCTGTTTATGAACTTAAATATGGAAATTCTTTTCAATGCAAATTTTGTTTTTTTTTTGACTGTATATGGATTATGTTCCCTATGAAAAAATGTAAGGTATTTAAAAGAAAATATTTTGTAAAATATTCATCACAAAAATGCGATGAACTCAAAACAAAAAAAGAATCACCTGAAGGAGTAAGTATACGAAACCAAATTTTAATTAATAATGATGAACGATTGGATTGATTTGAAAAAATGATATATAATTATGAAAGAGGAGTGAGCCTTATAATTATTGATTATAGAAACATTAAATATAATACGTGTAGCAGTATAGATAGTACATACATACATATTATTATATACGAAACGTAAATGTAACCATAAAACAATAGCTACTAACTAAAGAAGTAAAAATTTGCTAATTTTAATAGAACACGATAAGAGTCACGTGTCTGTGAATTAATTCTTGTGGAAATTAATAGCTGCAAGTCGAAGATCTACCAACGAAAGACATTCTTAGGATGCATGTTGAATGGAATAAAGTAATTCCACTTGAATAAAGTATTTTAATTTAAATCAGGAAGTTATAAAAAATAGTAATAAATAGGCAAAATGAAAGAAATATAGTTTCATGAACCAATTAGAACCAAAGTGCGCCGTTTTATTAAGTTAGGTTGGTAGAAAAGGTCTTCAGCGGAAAAAAGAAAACCAGGTCCGTGATTTTTATACTTGAATACACATCAAGGAATGCCTTTCAAAAATATGACATTGTCATACTGGCCAAAGCAGGACATTTACAGAGGAACTTTCTCTTATATTCCAGGGTCCGGTACTGGTCTAAATAAAATTTCATTGTAACGAGGCCAAATAAATGGACCATATGTTTCAAGATATAATAGTCAATTTTAAGCTGCTTCATTTGATTTTAGATTCCGTGAGATAAAAGTCAAGAATATATTGGCCTTCCATCACTAAATGAAACCTTTATTCTTTCCTTAAGTTGTACAGGATTAACTTAAACGATCAAGCGTCTATTTATTTCCACACATAATGTTTCTTTTTTTTTTCTGGACACTTATCATTAGTCCACTTCTTTGTTTATTTTGTATTTCATTTAAAAAAAAAAGAATCTCAATCACTAGCAAAGAGTATAATTCATGTAGAAGGAATATAAAGAAATTCACACACACAAAAACGATTTATATAGATAATGTATTTAAATTATATTAAAATTAAATTAAGTACCATAGTCGAGCACAAATCCTACTATTTTGTTGGGACATTCAAAGGATATAATATATGTATATTTAATTTATAGAATATTGTTCAGGCATATATACGAGTACGTAAAATTATTATCATTACTTTTATATTTATTAAAGGAGGAGCATAAGTGTATGGATGAAACCATAATGCAACAATAGTAGGACGATAAATCCTATTTTACTTTTTTTTATAAAATATGTAGACACTGCACTTACCTTTTTTTAAACTAAATATTTTGTTTAAATGTTAATACACACAGGTGCAATTCGTATTTTTACATACATTTTTACGTATAGGTAGTAGTTTTTCAAAAATTATTTTACATTAACAAAAAAGAAAGAATTATTTTAGTTGCAAGAATAAGAAATGTTTCTTAGAAATAATTAATTATTTAAAATTAAGTGTTTTTTGAGGATATTATTTATTATTAAAAGAAAAATAGAAAAAAAGAGGTTTAAAGAAGTTTTTAAATTAAAAAGAGAGATAAATCGGAAATATTTTGAAGGAGCATTATGAAAAATTTTTGTCGTTTAAGTTGGGAAAAGAAGAATTTTAAAACCAAGAAATTTTGCGCATGGCTGAAAATGTTATTTTTTTTTTACTCAAGTTCTGCTATTTTGAAGGGGGTTTTATTAATAATTTTTTGAGTGGAATAGAAAGCAAATACAAAAAAGTACGGCAACAACAAATAAGTAAGTGGTTTAAAGTTACAAGTTTTTTTTCCAAATTCGAATACATTAATGTAGACAAATATAACGTGGACTAGCTTTAACAATTTGAAGAAATGCATAACTTGAATGAAAGATTGACAATACTGTCAGAAAATCAAATCTAGCGCATAATTACATTTTCAATATATGACCAATTTAAAGTATGACTTCTTCAAATACTAGGTATAGCGAAATATAAAAATAAATATTTTATTGTTGGAATATGAAAGTAAATCGTTAAATAGAACCACTTTTTGTAAAGCTAAATCTTGACTTGGCTTCTAACTGGCTAGTGTCTTATTAAAGCTGAAGAAGTAAATAGCTTAATATATTCAACTACAAATCGGAGATTATAAAAATGAAAAGTACAAAAGTGTTCTTCAATTTTATCACATCTTTCTTACAAAAATAGAAAGAAAAGTAAGTAAGAAAATATACTTAAAACCACTCACTCAAAGTTGATCTAAAAAAATAATAATTTTACTATCTTCTGAATATAAAAATTCAAATTAATATTTAAGCTAGGCCCACATAAAACTAATAAAGTTAATATTAATTAAACAGTTTTGCAAAAAATATAACTCTCGAAACCAAAATTAAACAAATAATATTATATAACTTAAGGCATACTAGGGCTATAACATGAGAGGAAACATTGTACAGACTCCATTATACTGATATATTTTTTTTATAAGACACCAAACATCACACAATCTCATTATATCATAAATCTGTTTTATTATAAAACACTGTAAGCTACTGTAAAAGAAATCAAATATAAATTTAATTCAAAATAGAAAACATTGAAATAAACAATGAGTAAAACATTAAATGGCTTTATTTCTTGCGTTAAGTAGTTTGGAAAAAATATATAGAAAGGTAAGATGACAAAAACTCATACTAAAGTTATTTATTTATTATTTTTTTTTAATTCGAATCAGCAAAGGAATTCCGCAAAGTAATTATGTAAATACATATGTGAAAAATTACAATTTTGAATTTCGAAACTACATAATTTACTTATGTAAATAGTTTAAAATGTATATAAGTTTATTATATATATTTTGAAGAAAAAGTTAAATAGGTATAAATGTATATTTTGCTGAAAAGTCAAAGCAGATAAATTCAAAATCAAAAAGTGAGGCAAGAAAAATCTTTGTTGAATAAGAATATTTGTTAAAATATTACGTAAGATTAAGAAACAAAATTAACAAGTTATGTACGAGTATGTAAAAGATTGAGATAAAATAAAATCTAGAAACAAAAAGAAACAAGAAGTGCTGTACTTTGCTTTTGAGATATAACGTAGGCAGCAGTTAAGTAAAAAAATCTTTCCCATACTTTAGAATATTTGGGAGAAAGTTAGAAAAATAGCAAAATATTTAATTTAATTTAATACGAGTTTTCAAAAAAGTTTTCTTTTATATATTTTTTTTAACTAAAATTCTATAAAAAAAGATATTCCTTTTGCGTTCGAGATATTTATTTTGAAGTAGTAGTAGTAGTTAGCAGTAGAAGATCGTAGAGCAAAAAACGATAACTTTACCTCTCATTGACCAGTTTGTCGCAAAAAGGATTCCTTGGCTGACGTTTCATAATATCGGATTCAGCTTCCTCATAGGCTAACGAAATAGCTGGAACCTATATTTGTTTTTTTTATGTTTTTTTTGTTGTTTTTTTGCAAGGATGGACAAAAATTATACACGCTCAAATGTTAGTCAAAAAGTAAATGAAAGTTAATTGAAAACAGAAAACATAAAAACAAATGTGTTCTTTTTATAAGATAATTATTATTAATATAATAGATATGCATAAGTCTCTTGTTACTTCTTTTTGTTGGTGGTTATAATTACGAGGTAGGTAGATAAATAAAATACATTAAAAATCCTAGACGACAAAAATAATGCTCTCTTTGCTTCATTTGTTGTTATATTTGACACAATATTCATTAAAACAACAACACATACAATAATTATGCCAAAGAGGAATTACACACATGGGCGTGGTCTGCAAAATGCCAGTGAAAGAGATATTATATAGTAAAGAGTATAATTATGTATTGTACATAATGCTTGTAATTGATAAATACACTATATACGATTTTTTTTTTGAAGGGGGGTTGGGGGTTACTATCGATTTAATTCTCTCAAAACGCGATACAAGGGTTAAAGAAATAAAATTAAAAGAAAATGTATTACTGAGAAAGGAAATAAATAGGTTGGAAAAAATTAAGAAAAAGAAAAGGTGGGCCATAAAAATATTCAATCAATTTAATTTTAACAATTTGCTTTGTTCATTATTTGTTATTTAATTCAAATTCAAAATGCGACGACACGTATTACACCACTTAAAACTTCACATATCTTTTGTGTATGATACACAGTGAATTTTGAAATAAAAAAAGGATGAATGAAAATTAAAGAATAATTTAATGATTTAGCTTTAGTTTAACAGTGATGAATTGCTTTAATGAATGAGTGGATAAAACTTTCAATTGTATGGAAAAAAGATAAAAGACTGGTTCATGGTAAACAGAAACATGCTTTGAAAAAGCATTTAATAGTTCAATAGAAAGGTATACACAATATTATTCTTGGAAAACGGAGTAAGTTCTTCCATGTTTCACTTGGAGAAGTTTAATCGAACAAAACGTTGCACTTTAGAGGATGTTAGATATCTATTTAGGATACAGACGAAACATAGTTCATGTTCACGTATGTATAAAAACAAATACTTTAATTTGAACACTTTCCCCAGTCACAAATGACTTGAAAATTGAAAATGTAATTTGTGAAGTTTATAAAATCTTTAATTATTCTAACAATCGGCCAAAGTAGCCGAAAGTTATTTAGATAGTGAAATAGATCTTTTTTTACTTAGTTCTTTATTCAGAACCAGAAAATATTTAAGACTAAAAGTAAGACCTCTTAAAAGAGGAAAGAAAATAATTAGTAATTATAACTCGTATGTACCTTTTGAATATCCATACAAATTCAAAGTTTATAAATAAATAAGAAAAAACATGATGAACCATAACAACAATTCCCACTCCACAATTTGTTAAGTTAAACTCACACCTGCTGCTCAATAAGAGACAACAAAATTTAAACAAAAAACCATTCAGTTCTACTTAAGCACCCTTTCCGCCAGCATTTGTAAATGTGGATGGAAGAGGACGATTAATGGTTAAATGAGAGAATGAAAAAGGGTTAGTATTTAATGAATGAATTCAATGAAAAACGTTGACAAAAATGAACAAATAAAATAAACACAATAAATGTTGTTTCAATAACCACACTCTAAACGTTTAAAAATGTGAATAAATGTATAGTGTTAATCAAATAAAAAAAACCTTAAAAACTAAATTAGGTTCGTTAACGAGAATTTTAAAAATTTCTGTTAAATATACGATTTGATTAAATCGTGAATTTTGTGTGCACCTTGAATTTACTAATTTATCGTTGAATGGATCTCTGGGTGGTCGTTTCATGATATCGGCTTCGGCGGCTTCGTAGGCCAAGGAAATGGCGGGCACCTAAATTGTGTGTTTTTGAAAAATAACTTTTTAATATTTTTTTCTTTTAAATATTTTGTTTTGTTTTTTGTTAGTTGTTTCCAATCAATTTGGTTGTTCCTTAGGACTATTGTTATGTTGTTGTGTACGTTATTTTAGCATATTACTTAGAATGAAATGTATCTATCTAGTTATAAAGTTATAATAACTGAGATTCAAATTATACTTTTAAATATAATAATGGGACTTTTTTCTCTAGCATGACAAGCTAAAGATAAATGTTTAAGCCTAATGTAAGTACGTTGTTTTTTAATCGATCTAGCTTATATCTTCTGTACTTGATTCTACCATATTCGCACTTGCGCATGGTTTACCTGGCATTAACGAGATTATCGTAGTTTGAATTTCTAGGCTTTCGCTTCATAATATCAGCCTCGGGACCTTCGTAGGCAAGAGATATAGCTGGTATCTATCGATCGATTTTATAAGTACATACATATACATATATCTATTTTTTGTTTTTTTTTTTTTGCTTTTTTACATAAAATAAATTCTTAAGAATATTTATAAAAGTATCAATAGTGTCATAATGATCTACATTTGATTATTTCTTTAAAATAAAAATCAATAATATTCTTCACGACCTAATTAATCTGTTGGTCTCCTAAAACTAATACTTACCATGTCAGTTCCCAAATCAATGCAAAGAATGGTTACGGTTCCCAAGGGTAATGGGATATCGCACAGGATGAAAGCCAAGAAGGGGGAAATTTCAGGAATGTTCGATGTCAGAGTGTAAGCAATAGATTTCTTCAAGTTATCGAAAATAAGACGACCTTCTTCGACACCAGTTACAATTGAGGCGAAGTTATCATCAAGCAAGATCATGTCAGCAGCCTAAATATCACATTCCAGTAAAAAAAAAAATACCATAAGGAGTTTATTTATTCAATAATTACCTGTTTTGATACATCAGAACCAGCAATACCCATAGCAACACCAATATCGGCTTTCTTCAAAGCAGGCGAATCGTTTACACCATCACCGGTTACAGCGACAATAGCACCCATACGTTGGCAACCTTCGACAATGATCAGCTTCTGTTGTGGTGAGGTACGGGCAAATACGATTTCAGTGTGGTATCTTAAGATTTCATCAAGTTGATCAGAGGAAACGTCCCTCAATTCTCCACCATGTACAACAGCGGCCTTGGCTTCACGTGGGTTAACTTCTGATACGGGGATGTTCAAACGCTGGGCAATGTCTTCAACGGTCTCGTTTCCTTCGGAAATAATACCCACACTCTTTGCAATAGCCTTGGCTGTAATTGGATGATCACCAGTAACCATGATAACTTTGATACCAGCAGATCGGCATTTGGCGACGGCATCAGGTACAGCAGCACGAGGAGGATCAATCATAGACATAAGGCCAACGAAACGGAGATTGTCAATTTGGAAGTTGCATTCATCAGAGTTGAATTTGAAACCAGTTGGGTACTTATCAGATGGCAGCATGAAGTCACAGAATCCCAACACACGTTCGCCCAAACCTCCCAATTCCAAGTAGGCATTGTTGAATGCTTCCTTCATTTCTTCGTCCAAAACCTTTTCCTTACCGTTGATAAAGATGCTTGAGCAACGTTCCAAGATTCTCTCAGGAGCACCCTTCATGACCAAGAGGTAACGTGGATCGGCGGGATCTTCAGTTTCATGGATAGATACTTGATATTTGTTGGTTGAGTTAAATGGAATTTCAGCAATTTTCTTGTTCCTCTTGCGAATGTTCATGACATCTCCCAAAGCCAATTCCATACATTTCAACAAAGCAGCTTCAGAGGCGTCACCACTAACTTCCTTCTTCAAAATTGGAACACCATCTTGACCTCCCTTGAATTCGGCACGGTTGCAGAGGGTCGCAATGCGAGAAAGAGCTTTGAATCCTGGGCTGGTCCTGTCGTATTGCACTCCAGATTGATCTTCAGTGGTATCGGCTTCAATGATCTGGTTGTCAAACCACATGTGAGCGACTGTCATACGATTTTGGGTAAGGGTACCAGTCTTGTCAGAGCAAATAGTCGATGTTGATCCCAA
Source organism: Scaeva pyrastri (assembly GCA_905146935.1). Classification (NCBI taxonomy): domain Eukaryota; kingdom Metazoa; phylum Arthropoda; class Insecta; order Diptera; family Syrphidae; genus Scaeva; species Scaeva pyrastri. Next base: position 135,316,847 of record LR989927.1, read on the forward strand.
GGTTTCTACAGCTTCAAGATTCTTAACCAAACAATTCTTTGAGGCCATACGCTTAGCAGTCAAAGTCAAGCACACTGTGACGGTGGCCAACAGACCTTCAGGTACATTAGCGACAATAATACCAATCAAGAAAATGACAGCGTCCAACCAATGGTAACCCAAGATGAAAGCAATTACGAAGAAAGTCACACCCAAGAATACAGCAACTCCAGTAATCAAGTGAATGAAATGATGAATTTCCTTAGCAATAGGGGTCTCTCCAGTGTCTAAACCAGAAGCCAAACCGGCAATACGTCCCATGACAGTGTGATCACCACAACTGATAACAACACCCTTGGCAGTACCTTCGACAGCGTTGGTAGAGAAAAAGGCCAAATTCTTAGTTTCCAAGGGATTTTCATGTGTGAATTCGGGTCCTCTTGACTGAGGTTCAGATTCACCAGTCAACGATGAGTTATCGACTTTGAAGTTACGTGCCTCAATAACACGAATATCAGCGGGGATACGATCACCGAATTTCACCTCAACAACATCACCCAATACAAGATCTTCAGCACGCAGTGTTAGTTTTTCGCCTTCGCGGATCACAGTAGCAAATTGTGGCACCATGTTCTTGAAAGATTCCATAATTTTGGAGCTTTTTGATTCCTACACACACGCACATCAAAGAGACATAAGTATTTAGTTATGTTTATACTTAAGGAAAAGATTTTTATTTTTACCTGATAGTAAGAGAAAATGCCAGTAACTATAACTACAGCAGCAAGTACAATACCCAAGTACAAATTATCATCTGATGGTTCTTCACTCGTACTTGCTTGAATTGAATATGCAACAAAACAAAGAACGGCACCAATCCACAATAGCAAGGCGAAACCACCGAACAGATTTTTACAGAACTTAACCCATTCTGGTGTTTGTTTTGGCGGTGTTAAAGCATTAGGTCCGTCTCTTTCGAGATTTTCCTTGGCCTTAGCGTGACTGAGACCCTGCAGATAAATTAAAAGATAAACGTGATGCGTTAGTAGAAGTTCATTAAAAAAAAAATATTTGATATTTTCGTTTCAAGATAGCATAAGTTTTCTTACTTTTCAGAATTTTTCATTACTGATAGATTTCGATACTAAATATCGATTAAAAAGAAAGCAATCTTTCGTTGGAACTATTTTCAAATTATTCTCTAGTTTTTTTTTCTGTTTATGAACACAAAGGCCTACATTTTTTGTAACACTTGCTGTTTACAATTTATTTTTCAAAAATCTTTCTGTAAATTACGAAGAGAATTACAGAAAATGACATCATGTCTTTCACATAAAGTCATTTATTATTCTATATTTATTTTCACTAAACAAAATTATTTAAGTGTTTATATAAACTTGAAAATACAATTTTAACTGTATCTATCGAATGAGTTTGTTTCATAGTTTTGAAAAAAAAAATTGTATTCAAAGTAGAATAAAGTTTGCTATAAATTTGAAACAAGGGCATTTGACAATGTCAAGTTAAATAATGGTTAAAAACAGCCCATACATTCTCAAACAGATTCCCTTATGCTTTAGGAAAAGCTTTAAAAATTAACTCCTAGTTGATTGCCAGCTTTCTTGATTCAGGATAAAATGACGATCGATCAGAAAAAGTCGCAGTAAGTGAAAATTTTGCACAGAACTATGTCGGCACTGAATTTACAAAAATTAAGGCATACCAAAATACATACATCAAGGTCTAGGATTTTATGCACTTAAAGCCATATCCGCTTAAGATTTATTTATTCTGATTTCATATTATTTTGCATGATAAGCTATTGAATGCTTTACGCTGTTCTCGAATACAATCAAACTTTTAACCTGTCGCGGAAAGAAGATAAAATGAAATGCAATCAGTACATCAATTCCACTGAATGAAGATCATATTTCACAGAATCGGCATTTTTTTTCTAGGGTTTTGTGTATTGTTTTTTTTTCGCATAAGTTTGCAATTATTGCCAATCAAACATTTAGATACATAATGTGTGGTTGAATTTAAAAGAGAATTTGATATTGTTTATAGGTGGTTCGGTTGTTTGATGGTTATGCAATATTATTCTTTGATGTTTACTTGTTACTTCGCAATAGGAAATCAATAAAAGAAACTTTTTTTATGTTGAATTTAGTTGAAACAGTATTTAAGAAACGTTCTATAATTAAAGTGTTCATATATACGAGATGGTTGTGTCCAATTGGTACTTTCGTAAAAGCAAAGTAAATGTCTTGAAACATAAAATTGGCATAATCAATGTCTTGCAATTAATGTAGACTTTACAAAAAAACATAATCCTTTATCATTCAACAACTCAGACCCATTGTCAACGTGTAATTAAATTCCACTTACATAAGAATTTTATTTTGCTGTATTGAAATAAAACGTTTTCTTTTTGAAATAATAATAAATAATTATGTTAGAATACTCACATTTTCGGGGTGCGTCTGAAACCGTTGATACAGTTCCTCCGGTGAGATTTTATGATAATCGATATCTAACTCCTGTTTTAAGTCATCCAAGTTTTCTTTCTTGGCAGCTCCTGATCCTCCTTTTTTAGGTGGCATCTTGCGTTTTGACTAAATGTTGTTTTATTTGTATTAATACAAGAAAAAGATAAGAAAAAAAAATTATTAAATATTGACATTTAGAATGGAATAACATTTTTAAATTACAATCCTCTTGTTTAACTCATGTCATAAGAAACAATAAATAAAATATATCCTACAAGAACATCAACTTTATCTTCTGTTTTTTAATCTTATCAAGACTGAGGGTGATATATTTTGTTCGTGAACATTTTTATGAGTTAAACAATTCGGATATGTAATTTGTATAAATATTGTTTTAATAGTTTTAATACTTAGCCACACCATCATGCCATTTGACTTTGTTTAATTATTGTTTTTATTTATTTCTTTTCAAGATTTTGAGAGATTACAATGTTATTGTTAAATAAAGAAAGCAAAATATAAGCTCTTATATATGTAGGTATCTAAATAAAATCCATTTTACCGGTGTTTTTTTATGTCTTGTTTTACCACTTGTGCATACGTTACCTTTTAATTGTTGTTTATTTTTTAAAAGTTTAAGTATGCATGATATTTAAAAAAAAATAACTAAAACACGACCAGCTATGAAAGAATGAATGAAAGAATACAAGGCGACATATACATACAAATACGAGTATAGCAAACTTAAAATGATGGATACAAATTTGTAAAATGAGACATTTATTTCGATCTTAGAAAGAAAATTCCATTGAGAATATAGATTGTTTATTTTATTTTCAATTTTGTTATGACCTCGAGGATGTTGTCGTAGTTTGTGATCGTCATACGAAGTTTATTTCGAATGTGATTTTCAACGTCTGACTCTAAATATAGATCACAAACAAAAACATTGAGAAATAGTTTTAATTGGGATAAAAATTGTGTTCGAAACAAAAAAAAAATCGCTATGGTGGAAAAGAGAGTATATATATTCTTTAAGAGATCATTCTTCACACTTTTTGTTTATAATGTGGAAGTGAAAAAAAAAACAAACACAAAATGTTTGAAACTTGATTGACATTAAATTGGCAAAGATATATTTTGTTGCTTTTTTGTTTTTTTTTTAATTTCTTTAAACATTTCTAGAGAATAAAAGTGCGTTTGCTTAAAGTTCAATGGACTTAGAACTTAAAACAAAAATAATGCAGTTTCAATTTAGCAATGCACTCGGCGATCGGTTGAGAACTCTTAGAGAAGCGATAGAATGAAATATGTGGGGTGAATTGTCGCAGTTGTATTCAAATTCCACACCTCCACCAGGCAAATCTAAATTGGAAATGACATCGAATATCGTTTTGCATTGATTAATGGAAAATTAAAATAAAGTAGGTAAATGAAACGATTAATAACCCATCAAGCAAGAATTTTAGAGTTATGAATAAATATGATACTACATTTTTTTTCTTTGGTTTTGAATGAACACATTTACAGTGCGGTTCACTTGGTTAGACATTCATCATTTCAGTAATATTTAGTCCGAGAATGTTCAGGAACATAGTCGGTGGTTTAACTAGGTCAAATTAGGCCCTTTTCTTTTTGTGGTTAAAGCACATCTGTTAAAGGCTTCTCAATTGGATACAAAAAAATTATATGCGAAGACTTTGAGCATCTAACCGCATGAACCACATTGTATGAACTTTTTTTTGATGGCGAAGTCGTGTTATGTACAAAAACGTGTATTGTATGAATAAATCGACTATACTACAATGAAAAACCAAATAATATGAAAATGAAATCAATAAAAAAAGTCAAAATATTACCTTGTACTGACCATCCGCTGTAATATTGTCATCTTCGGTTGGAATGACTGTAGCGACTCTATAAGAGTCAGCTCTCCCATGCTAATCATGAAAAAATATGAATGAAAATAAAAAAAAATAAAACTGAACACAAAACAAAAAATAAAAACATAAAAAATAAAAATCATAACAAACTGCACAACAAAACAACAACAACAAGCAACTGAATCAAATTGTTTTAAAGAAAAAAAATTATAAATCAACACGTTCCACAGCATTGACGGTGAGAACAAACAAACAAAAAGTCGGAGGTATGACGGACAATATGAAAAATTGAAAAATTCTCCTCGTCAAAGGGTTGATTTTTTGTATTTTGTATTATTATTGTTAAAGAGGGGAAACATAAACGAGAATTGGGGTGAAATATGCAAGGGTATAACAATGAATAATAAATAGATTTTGTCAAGGTTACATAATTCCACTGAAATGTGTCTTGTTTTCTACAATGCCTGTTATGTATGAGTTTCGAATGATGGAATCTCTATGATTGGCGCTGCTGCGATGTCAGAAAAATGGAGTTTCTGTTTTTTTAAATTCCTTTATAAAAAGGTGGAATTTTTTGGTAGATAAGTAATTGTGAAATGGCAGTTTTGAATTGTTTACATGGATTGGATTGAGGATATAATCAGCTCACCCAAAAAATACATACGCCTTAATCGACAATTCGGTATTTCATGACCTTACCTTGAATTTTGTATTCTAAAAGAGAATTCTCTCAAAACTAGTAGGTAGCAAATCGAAAGTGCGTGTTTTAATAAACAAACCGAATTTTGTATTTCCTTACATTTAAAGATTAAACAATCAATGCTTTTCTGGCCAATTGTGAAGTACAAGCTCTCTTATCCGGACACAGATAGCAAGTATTTTTAAAACTTTGTGAGTTTATTGAAACCAACAACTTTTCAATTCTTGTAAAAATAAAAGAACATTCTACAAGCTAAATTAGATATACCTACATAGTTAAAAAAAAAGAAGAGAATAGTTGTGAGGTTCTCAAAATCAATAGGTGTCTTTGTCTTATTTATCTTGTATTTAATTCCACTTTCGTCTTTCCGGTATAGTGAGTCTCGATTGTACATTTAAAGCAGAACTTCAAGGCGCATGTCTAAATAATCCCTTCCTGATGCAAAAATTTTGATTTTGTTGGCAAAGAGGCCAAAATGGAAAGTATGACAATGTTAGACCAAAATTAAATTTCAATTAAAATAATTACGAGCAAGAGCATTACATTTGCTCGTGTTCCTATGTAGAGGTTTTTTGTCACAAAAAAAGGAAGCAACTTGATTTTTTTCTTTTTCAAACTTTTTGCTCTTGAGTCTTTAGGATATACCTGCCGAATTCTTAATGTAGGTTTCTAGATAAGTAGAAAAAAAAACTTTTTACACAGTTTTTCTAGGTACTCTCATTTCCAAGAGAGCGAGACAGAAACCAAGAACGCCAGAGAAAAAGAGCGAGGAAAATTCTTCGCTGACGATGTTGTCCAACATTTCTATTGATTTTTTCTTTTCGGCCTAAATTTAGAATTCTCTTATTATATGAGTAAAGAGGTAAGGGAAAAGCGTTTTTATATTTTCCGTAGTATGTTTGGGATAAAGAAAAACAAAGGTGTGTGTTGGTGGGCGGAAGGGGTGGTTTGTAGGTTTACAACATCGTCATCATTATAATAATGGCGAGTGTGTTTGTGTGTAAAAATGTCAAGTGTATACGTTATGTAACACTTTTTCTTTTTTCATTTTCTTTCGTTGTAAATAATAATTTTCAACTAAAATCAATGAGACTAAAAAAACAATATTAACAGAATTATGATTGGAAATGAAGCAGGAAGTGATTTTTTTTACAAATAAAATCAAATAATGTATTATATAAAAATGCATTCCAAACCTTGGATAATACCCTCACAGAGCGTTATAGAACTTGAGTTTAATTTTTTTTTTATTCTAAGTTTTAATTTCTTACATTTCCTTTTTTGTTAGCCCTCGATGAATTTTATACGCAATCGATAGAATTAATTTCTATTAATTTAATTTGAGTGACGGATCACAGAAGAACACACGAATTGTTTTTTATTTTATTTTCTAACTTGTCTTCGCTCTAAACAACCTGTATGCATAGAAGTAAAATATATTTTATAACACACATCCAATCCAATACTATAACTAAATAAAAAAAAATACAAATACGTATAATTAAATTCATAACTAAGTGCAGTTCGATTAAGTATATATTTATTAATTAATATTTCCGATGCATTTACAACGCCAACAGATACAAAACTTGATTAGTTCAACACTATTTAACAGACAAAATGCAAATGTTTGCAGATTTAAAGTTCAAGTAGTAACCGAGTAGTAACGGATTTAAAGTCTATCCCGGCTAGCTTTCAATTGAACTGTGAATTGATTTTTGGCTTCAGTCTCTCGTACCCGAGTAGCATCCATTATGCCATTCCTGTGATATAGGGAAATGGCCGCTTCAGAGTTCAAGGAGCTAATTTTGGGACGTTCAAAAAGAAAAATCAAGAGGAACACACTACAACCCATGGATGCCTTTGTCACTGAGATGGAAATGTTTCACAATGAATGGAATTATAATTTAGGCTTCAAATTTGTATATTCATATATTTTAATTCAAGAATTTTTCCACGTGGCTGCGACTGGGAATTCCATGAAATATTGTCTGAATATTAAGCCATATTTTTAAGAGGGTATGTATTTCTTTTTAAAGTTTCAGTACACAATTTATGGTATGGCTGATTTTAATGATAAATTATGAAGCTTAAATTTGGAAACAATCAAAAGGCCAACATCTTTTGTTATTTTAAAAAACGTTCTAATGGAAAACATCTTTGTAAAGATAATTGGTACATATTAAATATAACCAAAATGTATTATGTTAAAATCCCTAGATTATATTTAGTATAATAAGGATTAATGTTTGTTCCCACCTAAATCCAAAAAAATCTTCATTAGAAACTTTTACAAGATTAATCATCAATCGAATTAAATTAGATTAAAATCAGTTTTGTTTGGCTTTTAATCAAAACCTAATCTTGTTTTGAAACATACGTATCTATTAATATTGCAAACATATTTAAATGGCAACATCAAGCAATCTTGATTTTGTAAACCAAACAAGAAAAAAAGAAAAAGAAAATTGATAAAGGCCACCGTTTTATAGTCGGCTGCCGCCAGAGAATTATACTCAATTTAATTGTAGATATTGATAGATATATTGAATAAGTTAGGGAAACAACACATTAATTAAACTCACTCTATATGTGTAGTGTATGTCTATGTTTGAGCTTGGACTATTTAAATTTTTTTGTTTCCATCATTCATGACCCCTCTTGTACTTGCATGTTGTACATATACAAATGACAATAGATATGATTTATGTATATAAAACAAATAAACAGACAAATGAACAAAAATACAAAAAAGTGTGCCTCAGCTTTAGATAGACTTTGTAGATTCTATAAGCTTAGCGATGCGAATCAAATGGAACTTTTAATGGTCAACATCATCATCATAATGTGATGTGAGGGGGTTGGCAAGGCAATATACTTAAAGCCAGATTGCAAAATTAACAAATATAAAGGACAAGTTCTCACTTCCTCTCTAATTATACAAACAAACAAAAATGAACAAAATGTGCTAGGTTACCCAACCCCTAGCGGTGGGTATGAGGTATGTATATTCCCCGGTTCCTAATTTAATCTTCACAATGAGATTCATCTTCATGGAAAAAATACATAAACACATGTACATACAATATTTAAGACAGTGCTGGATTTTCCAAGTAGGTGTAAAAAATAGGCTCCTAGTATAAGAATAAGGGGCCAACGATATTTTTATTTATTTTAGTTTTTATAATTTAAATTTAAGATCACTTTTATTTATTTTAGTTTTTATAATTGAAATTTAAGATCACTCGAAAAATTCAGTGATTTCTATGAGGAATTTTCTCATTTAGTGCACTACGCGACCCTCAAGAAGGTCGACTTGCAAAGAGTATTAGTAAAAGACGTAAGAAGTCAGATGATATACATGCAATTCTACATATTATGTTTCCTTCTATTGCAAATAAGTTTTATGTTTTTAAATCATTCAATTAATATGTTCGCTTTTAATTTAAAATACATAATTTAAAGATTTTTGGTAGGTGGGTTTTTTTCATGAAATGGTTTTTGTAATTATTTACGTGCAATAAATTGATTACAAAAACGATTTTGATTGCAAAAACACCAAATAAATCAATTTTAGATATGGAATTAATTACAAAAACAAAATCCACAGTAAGAAATGAGTAAAACCGTTAGATGAGGTTTTTTTGTTATAAAACGAACAGGATTAATAGCACATATTCATACCGACCTGATTGTTTTAAAAAACTAAACCCGGAATCTTAGCAACCATCATTTAGTTTACTAGGTAGTTAATTGAATAATTGACGACTAAAATCAAGGAGCCTTTACTGTAAATTTTTCAGAGTTTTATTACGTAACTTCAGAAAAATAAGGAAGTTCTTTGTATGTTGCTAAAAATTCCATAATAAAAGCATTTCAAGTATTTACTCAATTTGTAAGCTAATTATAGAAAGCTAATGCTAAACAAATTAGTAAAAATAAGAGGTTAAGCAGATATTTTCAAAAATTTTATTTTATTAAAAGAGATTAAACTTTGCTTTCCAAAGAATTATAAAACCCGTTTAGAATTTTTGAGATTATTTTATTGAGTTACAAGCCAAAGTGCAGACAGTAGGAAGAAAACCGAACTGAATATCGAAACCGAACAAGAAGGCTCTAACCAATTTTTTCTTGGCCTAGTCCGGTACTGGTACACATAGCGAATTATTTGCAACTGGAAGTATAGCCTACAAACAATGTGCATACATAATGTACTAGGTAGGTACTTATGTTTGTTCAAAATCAATCTCCTTGCGAACTGGGTTTTTGTTTTCATCCAAAAGCTGTTTCCTACCTTCAATTTTCCAACAATAGAACCTCCGATAAGAGTATTATGCTGCTGATTTTGATATTCATGGTTCAGTAGTTCAGCTTTTCAAATGCCAGCACTCGAGTAAACTCATTTTTTGGTGTGTACTTATCTACATACATATGTACGTACAAGTGTACATTCCTAAACGTTTTTTTTATTCTCAGTTGTGCGTATGAAGACGACAATTTGGCAAGTTTGCAAATTACATTGAACTTGAATTTTCAGAATTGGCCCCAAAGGCAAGATTATTTATGAGCAGAAAAAAATGAAAAAAAAATGGAAAATTATTTATTGTCGTCATATGAATGTTTTTTCCGCGTTTTATTTCCTTCTATAAATGCCACGCACTTAGCAATTGCATCGTTATAAAACTTTTATAAAGGGTTTCACGATAAACCTTTAATGCAATCAAACACCTAGCGGTTGTATTTTATACTCAGTTTATATAGGTATGTAGGTATTCTTAGAAGAAGATAATTAAATAATTATTAAGTTAAAACTTGTCGCCCCTTAAGCCCTGGATAAATAGGTAGGTAGAGAAGTTAGCACGCTTTAGCGCAGAAAATCATCGTGATCAAGAAATTTCTAACTGGTTTTTCAACTAACGTCGACATTTTCTTTACAAAAAAAAAAACCTTTTTTCACTTCACAGCTCAAATACACACAAAATGAATCTAAATTCCGCTATAAACTACCAACTATGTACCTAATAGGAATCCCCTTAAGGTTCTTTGTCGTCATAGCAAAAAAAAAAACTTTAAATTTCTAGGTTAACCGCAGAGTAAAGGTATACATGCGCAAAGGACGTTCCAGTATACCTACTTTTATTCCATATCTGATAGATAATTCTTTTGAAAAAAAAAAAAAAAAATACAAAAATTCTTAAGAAATAGATATAGAAATTATGTACCTGCTTAGAATTTTCACATACGAGTTATAGTTCAATAAATTTTTGTGATTTAAAATTTTTAAAAACACTGAATGAATACTCTTGTGAAGATCCTTGAGAATAAGGATAACGTTATCGTTAGGAGCGAAGAAAAAACATACATAATTCCCAATTCGGCGCCGCACCTACTTTTTTTCTTCGAAGAGAGAGGGATGTAGAGCAAAGAAAACCCTACACCAAACACCTCCTCCTTTCTCTAATTTATAGTAGAACTGCTGATTATTGATTTAATTCAGTTTTCTCTTTTCATTTCTGTTTTTTTTTGTTTGGATTTTTTAAATTTGTTGTTGCATTTTGTGTTGTTAGTTGCATCCCATTGATCAAAAACCCTTATCCTTGTCGGATAAGATTCCTGAACAACTTCACAGGAATCAGGAGCGATAATATGGAGTTTAAAAGAATCTCTTATATAAAATGTCCTTACTGATGTCCTAAGATATTGTGTCAGATTAAGTTTAGTACAAAAAAAAAAACACATTTAAAAAACATCAACCCACCTGGTTACTCATATTCCAATATGCAATTGTATTTCTAATTAGCTTCTATCAGGCAAAAACAGTTTAATAAAAACAAGAATAAAAAAAAACAAGCTAGAACAGAGAAAAACATTATGAAACAGTTACAAGAGAACAAAAAGTCAGTTAATGTCTTGGGTAACATAACTGCTTTACGAGTATACTAAGGAAAAACGTTATTACGCAACTTATGTGCATTTTAGATTTTCATTTTTCCTCACAAAATATATTCTGTACATACATAATGTGGAATATTATATACAATAAAAACTAACAGAAAAAAATGTCTGTTGAGCTTTGTGTGTATCTACTTGTAATAAAATAAGTAGGTACCAACAAAATAACATTTCATATGTACAGTTTTTCAAAAGTCTTATACGTTGAAAACGCATTTAGGTATTCGATTTTCAAATTTTTTTTTAAACCCAAAACTCCTCTCGAAATCCTTGTCTTTTTTCGTCTTTTCGACATGAGGAAGAGGCACCACACATCACTTTTCTTTTCCTTCCATTTCATTTCAATTCGATTCATTTGAAACAAAAAAGAATTGTTCACACTTTCACAATAATTTAGTATCGATTTTAGAAATAAAAGTATTAACAAATCAAATGGCATGTGTTTTGTAAGTTTTAAAACCAAACAAGAAAAAAAAAATATTGTAATGTCAGCAGCAGAGGATGTACCTTTATTTAATACTACTTTGCACTGTTACACAATAAGTTCACAGAAGATTCTATATTATTAGGGGTAAAACACCCCTTTTAGATTATATTCACGGAAATGCGGAATTCTATTTGGTTTTGAGGTTGCTTTTCGGATCTTTTCTAAAATAGAAATGAATTTTTTGTTTTAATAAATAGTTTGTAAGTGGAAAATAAGCTTTGTTACTAAAGCTTAAAACTGATATTAATTTTTTTTTTTTAATTCTTTTATTCTTTCTTTTCTTTATATTAGAAGCAAGTTGGAAGAAGGAATAATTATTATTTTAAGAACTAACCGTATCAACGAACACAACGCGCGACCTTTTCACTTCGGGATCAGCGCTCGACTAACTGAACTTCGAGATGCCGTTCGTACCAAGCTTTTCGCCGTGAAATATTTTACAAGTTACCAGAGCTTTTGTTGTTGTAGAAAATTTTCCACCACCATAGGGAAAAGCTTTGTGCTTTTTCTATATGGATGAGGATAATAGATGAACGAAGAAAGAGAAGGAGAGGGAAAAGCTCAAATTAGGGTAGAGACGAGACCAAGAGAACCGGCTGAGGCTTTGATAACGGTGTCAACTACTGTGTCCACTCCACACCACACCACACTTAACTAACTACCCTCCAGAATGCGTACTCAATTCAATTTGTGGAGCTTTTTCGCGTTCTGTTCGTTCCGCTTGTCCAATACAGGGGTGAGATTTTACACAAGTTGTGTAATACCGAGAGAGTAATAAAAAAAGCGAATTTGCAGAGCTTTTTCGTTTTACTATTTCGTTCCTTTTTCTATTTTTCAACTGTGTATCCAAGGGGGGTTGAGATTGGGTTTGGAGGGGTTGAGGTTGGGGTTGATGTGGTGGTGGTTTAATGGCATTTGATCGAAAAAATACACCAAAAATGCAATGGGATGGATGTGTACCTACTTTATTATATATTTTGTTATTTTTTTAAACCAAAAACAAAGCTAAAATGATTTTGTTTATAGTCATGTTTTACAAACAGTTGTTTTTGTTATTTATCTTTTTTTTTTTAATACAAAACATGCATAAATTGTCGGGTGTTTTTTTTGTGTTGTTTTGTTTTTGTTATCGGTTTGATTTTATGCATATTATATGCGGTTGCGCTGAAAAAGTGACGTCACAATGCGTCATAATTGGTGCTGGGAAGGGAAAATTAGAGAAAGCACATTTTACAAAAATAGTTTTTAATGTCAAATGTACATTTTCTTCATATTGAATTTGAGGAAACTGATTTGTCTAGTAAGCCTCCCAAATGCAAGGTCTCTCCTCAAAAATAAATAATTGTCATTTATAAATCAATTTTAGATACCTACTTGACTATTATATTCTTTATATAAGGAATATTAAAAATGAGTTTGTTGGGAGGGGAAGAGTGGAGTTTTATTAGAACACACACAACTTGCACTTCAAAAACGAGGAAAAAGAAAACGAACGATGGAATTAGGGCAAATGCTTCATATATGGATTTTCCCCGTTTGGAGAAAAAAGCTTTTTATCAAATCCTTCTTCCTTAACTTTGCCCCCCTTCTAATACTTGAAAAAATCTGGTCGATAAAAAAGTAGAACTTGTACCTGCCTAAAGGAATAACTTAACCAATGCTTAGTTTTAATTGCGAACTGAATAGATTCATTTTATATAAAATTAATCCCAATGCTCTTTACTTTTTTCCCTTTTTAATTTCGTCCTTAGGGTAAATTTTCGATGCTTTTTGTGTAAATTATATAATTTATTTCGATATGAATTGCGCAAATCATAACATCTGTACCCTGAAAGCTTGTAAATGAGAGAAAAGGATATTTGTGTGATATACCATATACGCATCTCCGTATACGAAAACCTAACCTATATTTGGCTTACATTTTCTAAGGGTATATAGGAACCGAGAAAAAAATGATAAAAAAGGAATTCCAACACATCGAAGAAATTAATTAGAACCCCATTTCTGAATTGTCACCAAAAATGACAGATTCCTTTGGAAATGCCTCTAACGCTCCAACCCCATTTCGAAAAGAATGTATAGGTACATGTACAGGCACATAGATTTTTGAAGCATTACATGGAACAAATTTCCTCTCCTTCTGTTTTATTTCTGGCAAGGATAACGACTTTGGAGGCAGGAAAAAAATTGATGTTACGTAAAACGTGGGCCGGCCTCGTCCTTATATAACAAAACTTAATACAAACTCTTGGAAGAGCGACAGGGTTGGCGAACTGTGTTAGAAGATTTGTTGTTGTTGTTTTTGCTGTTTGCATGTTCCTTGATATTGATTTTAGGGCGAAATACTAGATAAATGTCTCCAAAAAGTCTGGTACATAATTATCCTTGTACTCGAAGAATACATGAATATAGACGAGTACAACAAATTTACAAGAAAAAGTTACATAATTTATACAAGTTTTTCTGCTGTTTTCATTTATTTATTCAAAAGTTTTACATTATCATGAAATATAAGTCGAAATAAAGGAACAGATTTATAGTACGCACACAATCACAAACAAACCCACACACACAAACTTACAATCGGAAAAGAGCAAAAGCCCAAAGTTGAAGGATTTCTACAGAGTTAACATACTGACGTTTGTATAGGTCATGCGAAAATTTATTGATTTTGTGAGTTTGTCATTATGATTGCGAAATTAGTTTTAAACCGGGATGATGAAGGACAATGCGGTTTATAAAAATGCATTTTATAAAATTTAAGTTTACATACCTGGGTTAACAAAAAAAAAAATTTGAAAGGATTTATTGTGGTTTTATGGATTTAATATTAATGCCCAAAATATTCAGCATAACCGGAATACTTATTTTGTAAGTAAATATGTATATTAATATATTTATATTGTATGGAAATTGTCATTTAGTTTCGAAGAGAACTGAAAATCCATTTTGATGTTCGAACTTTTTTAATAGCAGAGGAAATCACTATTGAATCACTTAACCCTTAGGTTGTAAACAAAGTATAATATGAAATTGATTAAAACAGAATACTAGTATACGGACACTTTGAAAATTATTCTGAATAATACAAAATGAAACACTTCATTTATGTTGAATTTCATTATTGATTTTTTTTCAACTCTGGAGGAATTTTACAGATTTTTCATGAAACAATTTGAAAATTGTGAAGTTTCTATGAAATTTTATTTTATTTTATTTCGATTGGAAACAAAGTTGCTTTTAATTTTCCTTATGGAAATCATGAGGATTTAAAAGTAATGTTATCTCGAAGGTCAATTTCGAAAAAAAAAATAGAACTTTTAAAATCTATGTTTTCTAAATTTTTTTGTATTGTGGAGTATGGCGACTCCTGGGTTTCTATTTTCTATTTCATCACATAATTCACTTGAGTCAATTTTTTCTAATGCTGAAGTCTTTTTCATATTTAGCTGATTCATTCCAGTAGACTTTGTTTTAAGATAATAAATGATCCTTCAGTGAAATTTCAAATATAACACACATTTCAATGTGGTCTTTTATATTAAGTCTGACATTATTCGTGTTTCCAATTACAGAAGATGGGAAAATTCCGACTCACAACTTAAGTAATGCCTAATCCTAATTCAAAAATAATGCAAAACCTAACAATTCTATTTTTAAAATAATCAGTAGGTATCTTCTGCTCTTCAAACAAAGGTAATTTCAAAATAATTAAACCAAAAAGAAGAAAGAGAAACAATTCCATCAGAAGAATAATCACTTCAATAAAATGTCTACACATTATTACGTTGATAAGAAATTATAAAATAATAAAACAAAACAAACCTTGATAAGCCCAAAATCAAATGATATTATTTGTACTAATCCGGCATAAACTAGAGTCTTGTATAATATGTACGAAGACACAAAATATTTTGTATTTTTAGATTGACTTTGTTTTTTTTTTTTTTTAATCTTTATGCCTTGAAAATATTTATTATGTTATATGAAGGCATCATGTCGCAAATGATAATAATTTTTAACTTAATTGACACTTAAAAGGTTAAGATTTATTAAATTGATTTTTGAAGTTTTTATACTTAATTTACTGCCATTTGAAACTGGAAAGTTTTGAAGTGAAAAGTGGATATAACTGCTTTCTATTAAATTATGGATCTGGTTATAAAGTTATCTTTGAACAATTTTCGAGTGTTTTTTTTTGTCATTTTAATCAATTGTTTTTATCTCATACAACAAAACGGGATGGGGTTAAGTTCAAAACTAGAAATCTCATCATCACCAAAAATTCGAACCATCAGGGTAAAGAAAGATAAGACCATATGCATTTGCTTTTTAAGTGAAATCAAATTGTTTTGTGTACAATATTAAAATGCATATCAATTCAGTTTCTTTTCGAGCTCAATTGAACTCAAGTTAATGAATGAGACATGAATTCCAGTCAATTTGAACTCCGAGATAAGTTAAGTCAAAAAATTTGATAACTAAACACCAAGCCAAATGAATACCATAAACGAAATGCCGAAGAATGTCAGTACTTAAGAATCGATCAAGATTTTGATATCTGGAACCCTCTCAATATTAATAGCGCTAAGATTTTTCACTGGGAACATTTACCAAAGTGACATAGCTAATGTTACGTTTGCTACAAATGTACTTTTTCCAAAATATTTAAAAAATAAAAATAACCACAATGCATTTTGTTTTCACCTGTTTTTAACTAAAACTGTGTCGAGTCTGGATGTTTGATTTAGACTATAGTTCAGTTACACTAGTATTTAAATTATGACGACATGCTTAACTGAACGTTGCTTAACACAAAGGCTCACGGCTTGAAGCTCCTGGAACAGTAGTTAACCTTATTTATGTTGATTTATCACAAATAAGAATTTTAAAAGCTCTAAATAGTATAGGAAGTAGGGAATATTCTATAGATAAATGTAGTTTACAATGAACCTTAAATTAATCTTGATGAATTTGGCCTGATGCCAGCAACTAGTCCTGCTTAACACAACCTTACATAAAGATCTGTCATGCGAATAGCATTATTAATTCAGTTCCAGATTCAATTAAATTTCAGTAGGTGTTTAAAGTAAATTAAATATTATCATTGGTTTGTTCCTCTTCGAAACTTGGGAATGCTATGTTTTGTTGGATTCCATATACGACTTATTTCATAAATTATTATTACTTCAAACCAAGTTTAAGCTTTGTACTCAAGACAGAGACTTTATCCATGAATGGGTTTATCGCCATAAACTCAGTTCATCTTAATTTCTGAAAAATTGCACTTGATTGTTTTATTATTCCCTAAAAGAGAGCTTTAAACATCCCTCAGCTGCCATGGATACATAAAAAAGGGTGTACAATAGAAACTGTATTTGGAATTTCAAAACATATAACAATGTTTCGTCATTCTTCGTATGAAAGGTGACAAAACCCTCTCAAATACGAATATTTCAATTCAAACACAATTTTGACAGCCCAGTTAAAAAAAAAATATATTAATCGCTATTTAAAGAGTTATGTATTTAACAAATTAGCATGTAAACAATATTAACTTTAATTTCAATTGGACTCCGCCAAAGTTTCGGCATAGAGAAGGTAATTATTGTGTAATCAGTTATATAATCACAAAAGCGTGATCTGATCGCCTTTTAACAAATTATAACACATTTATCAACTGTGGGGTTCTGAAAACCCACATTTTCTGCACGAGCAGAAACGGCTAGGCATGTAATAAATATCGCCATACCTGCATAATGTACCTCGAGTGTTAATACTGCTCGTCATTACATCGTTTTTTTTTTTTAATTTATTTATTTATTTGTTATAATCTCCCACGGGTGTGAATCTATCATATACATTTGTGTGGGTGTGTGTTTGTCTGTACATATGTATATATCATCAAACAAAACCCCTGAATAGGTTTTTGATATCGATTTACGTCAAAAAGAGTAGTGAGTGATATCACTGATTTTTATTGTTTGAATTGTTATGCAATGGAAATTGTACCTCGAATAAACATTCATATGAGGTATTTTCAATTATAATCGTCCATGGTTGTAAGCTTTTTCCGCTGGCTGTCCATAGCCATTCATAGTGTGATTGAATGTGTGGACGAGTACCTATCAAACGTCATTGATAGTGTTGTTGGATTTGTCATCATTCAAGTTGCTTATCTTAACTGATGGCAACAAGTACATATAACTGACACTGACTACAGTAAAACGTGTAGCCGTGAATTAAAATTATTTATGATTTTTATTAATTAACACCAATTGAGTCCGAAGGAAAGGAAGAAATCTTATGTCTGCCCTGGTAATTATCAGATTTCTTCTGGATGACCGAAGACCGAACAGAAACACAAACCGCATATCAGCCTAACAGACTTTAAAGGCAAAAAGTCATAGCAACAGCATTTTATTTGATGTTCGGTTCGTGGGAGGTGGCGGTAGGTTGAGCAGCAATAGCAAAAGCAAGCACCAGTTGGAAGAGCCCATAGACAAACGTTATAGCAGTCGCTATACACATTATAATCCACAAACTTAGCCTAGCAAAAATGCTGATGCTCATGCTGATGAGCGTTGTGTTGGTAACCATCAATGTCGGCCGTTTAGAGACCAAACGAACGCGAAGCCAACAAGTAAACCTAGAATGAATTTCAGCCCGGAAAAAACCAATTGTAGTGCGTTTAATTTGCTTTCCCCACATCATTATTAGGAATTATAATTCACAGTTTCACTTCTCTGCTTTACAAATTGCTTCTGCGGTAAGTCCTACCTCGATTCATCCCCAGATTGTGTGTGCTTTTTTCGCTCGTTCATTGTGTCACAAAGAAAACGAGTTATGTAATCGGCCGTAGAAAAACAGTATTTGCAAAGAATACACAGCTTAGAAACCAGAATCTGACGAAGAGAAACAGAGAGAGACATGATGACAGAGAGCGAGAGAAAAATCGATAGTGTAAAACAAGTGCACTTAGCTTCATGCACTTACGATATGGAATATGGATGGATTCAAAAGCCCACCCAGGATAAAGTTGGGAGGTTAAGTAAGAGGCGGCAAGCTAACGTATGTACTCGTATATTACTCGCATTCATTAGACCAACTATATTGCCCCCACATGCTGGATTATTCCTATCGCCTTATCGTATACGGCCATCAAGACAATAATTTGTCTTGATAGCTTGTTAAATAGTGGAGCGAAAAGATTTCAAAGATAATCATCATCATCATCATAAGATAGCTTCCAGACAGTTGTTGTAGTTGTCCGTTTTGGAGAGAACTGCAATTGTGATTGTCACCCCTTAGTTAATTCTGTTTGGCAATTTTGACACTTGATTTGAGTGATATTTATTTTTATAGAAGATTTGTTTCTTTCGGCCTTGTTTTTCAAGTATTCATTTATTTTCGATTCGTTTGGATATTGATTTTTCAATCAAGCTTATTTGTAGATGAAAGGGGAGAGGACAAATTCAAACACAATTATTATTCTGATTAGGAACATATCTTCTCAGTGAAAATGTCAAATGAACAATAGTCAAAAACAGCAACAGTCACATTGAGAGCCACAGCAGCAACAAAGACGTTGACTGTCAAAATCAATTTAATAATAAAGCTTGATGTCAATTTAAATTCCCGGATTTAAATGAGAACATTTTTTTCTGCGAGTTTAAATTGGAAGCACGAATAGATCGTTCATATTTGATTTAATAATTTTGAAATTCTTATGAAAAAAAAACTATTATAAGTAAATATAATAATAAAATGGGAAAACAAAAAACAGTTACATGTTTTTTTTTTTAATTCACGTTATATTTGAAATATCTAAACAGAGACGTTTTATTTATGTATTTAAAATTCAGTACTAAAATTATTACGTAATAAAACACCTGAAGCTAGAAAAAATAAAAAATTGGATAAAGTTAAATGAAGGAGATTAGAAACTGACAGATTGTGTTTTTTGTTTAATCTTCTTATTTTTAACTACTCATAGAAAGTTATTCTTTTATTTTTCCAAATACCTACTTAGAAAAATAAATTAAAATATTAAGTTGGTAATATAAATCCCCACCTTATCTGTGCTACTGTCCTATCTTAAAAGGATAGGATCCACCTTCGAAACTCTACTACAATGTTCCTTTTTAAGAAAAATAAATATTCTTAGCAATGTGCACAAAGTGCTGCCACTATTGGTCGAGGAGAACTGATGACTTGCCACACTGCTGATGCCTTAATTCACATTTCACCACCCCATTAAGACTTTTTCTTATGGAGTTTCCTCAGTTCGTAGATTTATGTACTATATGTACATTCGCCAAAACTACAGCACATGGGACCACTTGGCTACGCATCGTACAGTTAAGCTGCAGTCTGCATTGGCTTTGTGACCAGTCATATTTATATTAAAAAATCTCTTAAATGGCCCACACAGTTTGCCATGGGAAGTGAATGCTTCACAATGGTGCACTGCTGTGACGTATTCGTACTTTTTTTATTCTTATGGTCGATTGGACTGGACTTTTTTATATCTGATAAATCTTTCATCTGGAATCAATTTTTATCCTTGTGACGGTTAATTCTTACTTCCTTTAATCCTGAGCTTGAAGGCTAACATTTGTAAAAGTTGATTGATGTCTTAAACCGACAATAACTTTTCGTAATTTATTGATGCAGAAGTTTTTAGCATCGACCGCTGTTATGAGTAAAAAAAAGTACAAATGTATTCTTATCCATTAGATACAATTACATAAATATGGATAGTTTACCTGTTTGAAATATGCAAACATTCCAGGAAATTTACCCGCACCTTATCGAAGATGAATGTGCGGTCAAGTTGCACTTAAATGCTCATCTTCCCTCATTTTCATTTCGTTACTATTTACGTGTACTCGTACAAAAGAGTGTGAAAAAGTTCGCTGGATTATTGACGCAATCCGACAAGTGCGTTTTTTCTGTTATTGTTGTTCTTGTTTCTGATGTTGTTGTTGTACTGGCTTCTTGTTGTGTTTATTTATTGAATTAGGAACTCTATACAAATTGCTTTTTATCTTTCATTTAACATGAATATGTTTCGTTTTTTTCTCTGCCGCACAAATAAAATAACAAAATTAAAAAAAAAAAAAAGAAGAATAACCCTGCTCTCAATTTGAGTATAGAATTTTATAGAGGTATTTGCACAGATTTAAGCAATGACTGGAATTTAAAAGATGAACTTTATACGTTATGAGTTTATATGTTGTACATATGCATGTATGTTACTTTTCAACATTCACTGATTTATGTATATCTGTAACGAGTCTTGTTTCTTTACTTTTGAATGTCTACAAGTTAATTAATGCATCCTGTGGTTCGGTGCGTATTCCGTACGAAAAATCTGAATCATACGCATGTTCTTCACGCGCAAACAACGTGAAAGTAATCTACACCGAGCGATGACCAACGATCGTCGACGATGGACGTTAAGATTTTGTTTATCTATTTTTTTTTTTCTTGAATTAAAATGAAGTAGACGTATTTATTACCAATTATATCATTAAAATTGTTGAATTAGAGATTGTTTGGCAGAAAGGTATTTTACTATATTCCTACCTACAACACTTCAACAATGAGTGATTACTCGGAAATATTTAATTAAAAATTCTCAGACCTTTTAGAAAGTATAAAAAAGGATATATTTATATATGTAACGCCAGAAGTCTATTGATCAGAAGATGGAATTCAATATAAACTAAAGGGTAATTTGACTTGGCAGTAATAAGATATCTTAAACTCCATTGTAGTCTGACAGAATTTTAAAGACTCCTTGTTCCACATAATAACCACCTTAAAAGGATATTTAATATGTGACAATATACTGTTAAGTAATAAGTTAGCATTCTCAAATACTAAAAATGGAACTGGGACACATTGGACAAGTTTTTTTTTTATCATAAAAACACCTATCTTCAAATTCAAGTTGATTGATAGTATCCAAAATAAAATGTTTGAATGGTTAACATACTATTGTGTGATCTCATTGACCCAATTTTGATGCAAAGTCATATTCCATAAATCAGACAAATATGAGCAAATCACATGTATCTACTATACATACATAATATGTTTGTCCGTAGCAATCGAAATTTGCAATGACAAATAATACAATCAATCATCCTTTCTTGTCCAGAAACACTGAACAAGAATATATGATTTGAAATAGTCAGCTGATATGTCTGTATGAAATAGTTTTAGCTTTCGAATTGAATGGAAATTCACATGCAATAGAAACAAAGTTCAACTTAAATAAGATTTTACACGAAAGGCGATAATATGTCAAAATAATTTCTATTTGTATTTCGAAATGCATTAGAGAAAACGTATAGTAATGCACTTCTGGCATGACAATCATCTACAATTTCTAAGTAGATAAACATAGAAATCCATATTAGCATTGCGTATCTAAATGGAAGTTTACTAAAAGAAATAATTCTTTAATAATTCGCCCTTATTTAAACAAAAACTTTAAAAAAAAATTAATTAATACATCTGTAGGTATATGCTTAGTAATAATTATTATTATTATAAGCTTTATTAACCAAACAAAAAATATAATACACGTTGCTTATGCCTGTCATATTCATTAAGTAGAACGTTTTGTGGCTTATTTGTTGTCAAGGTTGTGGTAAATGTGCACGCTTACTCACTTCAAGCTTCAAAATAATCAATGCATTAAATCTATGTATGTATGTTTGTAGTTCGCACCCAACATAAACGCACATATTTTGGTTATTGCAAGAAACCTTAAGTTCTAGTGTTACAAAAGTAAATAGAAAATAATGATTAGAATATGAATATGAAGATAAAAAATAAAAGTAAAGTTTTTTTGCGAAAAAAAATTTACCATCCTGTGTACGAATTATAAAATCATAGAGGCTTAATGTATTCATAACGCTGAAGTAGAAAAGAATTTGTAATATTTTTGGTTTTGTGTTCTTTTGTATTAAAGTAAAAATCCTATGAACGTGATACAAGTAGGATTCATTACAAATTGTATTTTGACACGTTTCAAGAACTCTGATATTGAACGTCCTCGTCAGCACCAAATCTTTTTTCAAGAAATTCTAAAAGCTTAAACCACAGTTTATAACCTAATTCCTACCACACCAAAAATACAGTGCCAATAGTCGAGCTTCATGGTGCTAGAACACGAGCAAGCTAGATTAGAAAAAGCTCTTGTTTGGTGCACTCATTAACATAAACACTGCAATCATCCGACGAAAACGAAAAAAAAGAAGGTATTATGCAAATGTTAATTAAGACACTGATGTGCAAATTAATTAGCAAAAGCTAAGTAATCAATAGCGTTTTAATATGTAAACGCAAATAAACTTTTCGTGTGGCCTCGGAATTGATGATGATGGTAATGATAATGATTAAGATTTATAGTTGGAACGCATCAAAACTGACAGAAAGACAGTAACGTAACTACTTTTTACCTGTCCAATCTGATTGTGGTGCTTAATTTTTGTTGAATGATCAAGTGTTATCCAGATAAAGCAAGCTTTTGCTAACAAAACCATTCATTACCAACAGTAGCAGGTGCAATCTTGTTATAAGTTGAGATTGTGTAACAACAACAAAATTGATGAACCAAAAGAAGTGGTTCACTTATCGTCTTAATTGTTGTCATTATAACACGAGTCTAAGGGTAGTGTTATGTTTGTTTTTATTATCAAAAAAAGATAGATACATCACTTTTAGCTGAGCATGAAATTTCTTTTCAAGTGCACTGGATAGGGACACTCTAGCGTGTACATGTACACATATGAATTTTATATTCAATTAGTTTTAAGATTGTTGCAAAATAGGTCGGCCATAATTGAACTGAAAACTGTTGGTGCCGGCATGTGTCTTCTCTTTAGATTCCGATTATGTACAAGTGCATTTTAAAATACAACTTAAGTCAATGTACGAGATTTATGAAAAAAAAAATAATTCAATTCGTATAATCGTAGCCACAGTAACCTAAAACACTGCGCTCTCTTTTTATGACGAACGAAAAATGTTGTGTTCAAAGAGACGATATTCTTCGCCAGTTTAGTTTTCGCAAAAACACGAGCCTTAAATTAACAATTTGCATCCTTAGAACCGTCATCACCCAATAGTATGTTGTTATAGACACGGTTTAAATTAACAAAGGTACATCTTCGTTTATTATCCATCTATAAAAATACAGAGGATATTGCCAAGAGAGGAATCTCAATTACTAGTACAGGATCGAATCCAATACCCAGAAATAGTAATTTGTAATGATAATGATATTCTGCTGGCTCCCAAATATGTTTGAATATTTTCATTTTTTAACCCATGATATACTGACGCCTAAAGGGAGAAACCTATAAAGAGGTTAATGTAATTAAGATCAGGTTTTTAGTTAGATTAAATACTGTACTTACGAGTGCCGTCTGATATGACTTTGAATATTTTGAACCAAGATTATTTATTCAACGAATCCTACTGATGCTGTGCAAAATGCGTTATTGAACGGAAGAAATATAGTCGTCTTGAAATATTAACATTGTTTCAATTAAACTAATGTCTCAGCGTTGGAACTTGAAAGGATTCTTACTAAGCTACGTTTCAATAAAACTAGCCGTTTAATACAAATTGTTGAATAGTATAAAGTATATTTTAATATGATATTATTATCATATCAATAAGTGTTGTTTTGTTTCCTATATGTTTATCAACATGAAACACATGTAGAAAGAGAAAAATATCGAATGTTTTTCTAAAAAAAAAAAAACATTTCTAAAGCTCCAATTTATGAGACCTAGATCATGCACCTAACTATTTCATTTGCAATCAAATCATATTATTTTATTCTCGACCTTGATTACTATTCGCGCGTTCCCGACACTGTTATGTCCCACATTCGGGAATGTTTAGTTTGCCACCACCATCACCACCGAACATTTCAGACTACCTACTCGTAGATTCAATTCGCTTTTTATTGTGAGAAGCATAGTTCTATGGAAAGCGTTTGCATAGCATGTCACCGCATTTGTGTAGTTTGCGACAAGGTTTGATTTGATTTCATCTCCTTGCTACATACACATGTAGATATGTACCTATTGCAGAGTTATAATAATGAATAGGGACTGAACTGACAATGATATGGACAGCTCAAGTCTAAAGTGAAATGAAAACAAAAAAAAAAAAACACATTCTACAATTGAAAAATTGAACGCCTCGAGAAAACGACTGTGATTGTCGTCACAAAACTTAAGCTCGGGCAAAAGAAACATATCGCACGGCTCCGGTAGCAATGAAGGCTATTATCATATTTACGGGAAAAGTATTTCCTCTAATAAATCAGAAGAAGCTTCACACATGCAAAACAAACAAAAACATCGCTATTAAAGCGTCGTGTCGTGATGTGTTCTATATGCACAGATCAATTGAGCATATCACTTTCGAAATCACGAAGAAGTTATTTTTTAAATTGAATCTTTGTACATCGGAACCGTGTCATAATGAAGATTATTGGTAGTATGAAGATTCTTTGAGTAAAATTAACTACGAAAATAGCACGAAAAAAGATATCTTAAAATTTTATTTCTTCAACTCTTGGATTTCATCGAAATAAAAAAACATCTTATTCTTCTTTGACTGTTACACTATCGTTTTTATTTAAATGTTTTAAGCATGCATTTTTCAGTTTACATGCGATTTTGTCTTTATAAGTCGAGACACGTGTTGCAAGTTTTATTTATTTAGAACTTTATCTCATTTAATTTGCTTCGGCAGAAAAACTTAATTGCAACAGTCTGTTGGTTTGATATTCCCGCGTCAATTTTTATTTTAAATTATCTTGTTTTCATACAGTCTTGTCCGGAAGTAATCAGCTATGTTGCTTTAACTTTCAAATATAAAATTCGTTTTAGAGATGATGCAAACATGAAATTCTTTTATCAAGATATGACCCCTACGAAGTGAATTAATTTGAATCTACTGGTTTAGTCAAAACATAATGGCCCCGGTCCAATGACCAAACCGTGGTAATGCAGCAGGTAAAAACTGACTTTAATCTTCGATGTCTACAAGGCCCATATTTCTTTCAACATGACATTGTCATGAAGAAAACTCTTGGTGAACATTTATATTTAATTCATAAAAACATGTCATACAGAATAGAAAAACATGACAAATTAATTGATAATTGTCGAAAAAATTATATAATATAAAAAAAAACAGATAAACTTTTCTATAAGACTGTTGTTCGAAAGCCAAATTATGATGTCTATGATGCAAAACAATATTATAACTTTAAACATTATTAATATTGATGGAGAAACGTAGACATATGTACATGTATTACGAAGAAATAAATGATGTGCTATATGAAAATCCCCTAAACTTTCGACTAAAAAGCTTTTATAGGGAATTAATCATTCTTCACCGAATCCAATTCATTTCATAATGTATTAAAAATATCGAACAAGCCAATATTTAGACCCATCTACATAGTATCTTAAATAAACCTGATTGACGTTTGTTCTTATGTATGTATGTAGGTACATTATTAGAATCAGCATGACGCACTTTCGTGTTTGTTTCAATTTAAGCACCCTCGTATATTCGTGTACGTCTTTATTCTTGTCGAAGACAAAAATAAACAATCAAAAGGATTTACGACTAAGTGGTTTGGAAAAAGTGACGCTCATCCTTTGCTCGTTCGCTGAATCAAACGCGTAAGGCTTAATGTTCTTATGGATCTTGAAGGTCTGAGTCACACAGAAATACCTAAACAACAAAGTGCACTCCAAAAAACAATAAAAATAAGGAAGAAAATTCTTTTAAAACTACATGTCCTGTCAATGTTCCTAACCTATAGTCATATTTAACATTAGTTTCCAATGCAAATACGAAAACTTTATATATAATGCACTCTCTTTACATCTTGGGATTTGTCAATAAAAAAAAAACCAAAGAAGTTCAACATTCGAAGACAAAAATTGAATGGAAAGTTTGAAGGAAAGGCCAAGTTCCTTTTGATATTGTGGACATCTCAAAAGTTGCTTTAGGCATATGATTATTTCCAAATGAAAGTCTCTGAGCGATTTACAAAAACAGATTATGGAAGTTCTAAAATAGTTATCCGACAAATATTAATGCAAGCAAAAATAATCATCGATTAAAAAACACTTTCCATACATTTCCATTGAAACATTAAACTCATTCCAAAATGTACTGAGGCATGTACTTTGTCCTTCCGAAAATAAACTTCTTGGAAAAGTTTTGGAAAAGAAGAAGAACAGCCAAGTATATTGACCTCGATTTGAGTGATGTACATTTAAATATGTTGGTTTGGCATAATTCAATTTTATAATTCAGTATAGGAGTATGTACATACATAAGTATACATAAATACACTCTAGTCAAATTTAAATTTATTAGTCTTCCATAATATTCTGTCTGAAAAATACATTTTTGATGGTTATATCATACATACTATGTACTTGTAGCTAGCCACACCCTTAAAAAAATAAAAATATACATAATGCATTGGCGTGTTACTATTTTATTTGTTCAATCAATTTCAACCTGCATGAAGTTCTGATTTCACATGCATCTGCAAATGTATACAAATATTTCTTTTCTTTAATTTTCTATTCGAGTGATTTCATGTACTGTTAGTATATGATATAATAAAGTTGTGTAAGAATTACATACTCGTAGATAAGAAAAATATTTTTACCATTATTTTATCAAATCCAACTACTCATAATTACTTTTGTTTAAAAATAGACACTGTCTATCTATCCTCCCCTATCATTCAAATCCATTTCTTCTTAAAAATCATTTGACTCAAACTGTGAACCTGGAACTTAAGTTTTTATTTCCATAAAATCATTCACAAAATGAGTCTAACAATTTGACACGTTTTATTGAAGCTGGCCATAACCAATCGACACAGAGTGTAGTTGAATGAAATTAAACGGAAAACTTTTCATAAAACAGATCATATTAATATCCATATTGAACGACATGGGTTTGGCTAACATTATATAGCTATATCTCGTGTTAAGAATACATTAAAGAATCATTTAACCCCAAATGCGGCAATCGAATTTTCATTTTGGCAAAAAAATAAACGAAACAGTTGGCTTTGTGTAGGGAACTAAACGTGAGAATATGTCATAAATGGCTCACGTCGCGTCGTCGTCGTCTTCGTCGTCGACAGTCGGTGTTCTGTTCAAATATATTAAATAATATTAAAGAAAAAAGAAAACATAGCTTGACACTATTCAAGACCCTTGTCTAGTTATTCTTTTTAATCACGAAAAAACATGTTCAATATTTTTTAAAGAAGTGAACGACACTCAACTTTTTAATAGAAACAGTTATAATTGTAGTAGTAATTAAGAAATTATTTAATTAAAGCAATAATTGTGTACGTTTCTGTTTCCGGAATCCGAAATTGAGTACACAATTAAGATTTTCAATTAATTTAGCTTTGATTCAAAGAATTGAAAGTTGAAAAACCATGCGAATGTAGAAAACTCTATTTAATAGATTTTCAAAGACATCCATGTATCATTTGAACACTTTTTTAAATATCGAATTTTGCTTCGAAGTTCAAACCCTTTTTAAGTTCCAAAACAAAAAGAAACCAAAACTTCTGAGCTCAGATTATACGTATTTATAAAAACAGACATTTTATTCATTGAATTATTATTGCATAACCAGCATAATAAGCTCACACCACGCTCATGAACTTACCTATTATTACATTTTCCATTTTTTTATGTATTCAATAAAAATATTATTTCTGTCAAGAGCATTTGCGAGACGTTACTCATGTTCTAACTATCGATTGAGAGACGACACGTGTTTCTTTATTTGACTTACAAAACAAACACACAATCATGCTAAGTTGTGTCATATAATACTCATATGTTTGTAATAAAATATGGAATTCATAATAAGATTTTCCACGAGAATAAAGAATTGAGGAATGGTATCGATGTTTAAACTCTTTTTCTGAAAATCATAATCAACAATTTTCTAGATTTTAATGTGTAGTTATAAATAATGTGTAGTTATAAAAATGAGTTTCGATTGAATTTTTCCTATTGTAATCTTTAAGCGTTCTGTACTACTCATACAGTTTACATCTAAAGCGGAAAAGAAATAAGCTAATAATAGCCTGAGGAATCATTCTACAAAATTTAAACCTTCGAATGAATATCATTTACACACAAATTTGTGAAAAAAGAAGGGATACCATTTAATTTAATACAGCTCCTTTGCTTTCTGAGGATTCTGAAGCAAGAATGATCAATCAGATCGTATAACTTTACTTCGCCCAGAAATAGACTAGATCGCTGAATTGATGATATGTGGAAGATTCACCAATGCCACGAGCTCAAATCTCTATGGACTCGAAATTGTGCCAACGATCTTCAGACATAAACTTGAATGATAATTCTTACGCACGGAAATACAAATTAATGTATTTATCAATTCAGATAAAAAGTGAAATCAGCTAAGTTAATAAAAGTGAAAAATAGTTACTATTAGTCAATATTAGTGTAAATGCTGAAATCCAAATGGATAGAAGTTCAGTTTAAATGTTATAGTTGTTGTGTACAATAGTAAAACGTTTTTTTCCCTTTCCCAATTAATTAATAACCTTGATTCACGACAGTGACAAAGAATTTTGTGATTCAAGTATAATTACCGCCTTCCTGATTAGTAAATTAAATTAGAGTATGAAGAACAATTCAAATTATGTACCTACATATATGGATTAACAAACATAAACTATCTTAAGTTCATATTTGCAAGAATAAAACCAAAATTCCATTCCTTTTTAGAGGGTCTTCATGAGTTTTAAGACAGTTACAAAAGAAGCCATTATTCAAATTAGCTGGGGAACTTAAGAAAAAACTAAACCATAAAAATAGTTCTTCACGTCGATATGGTTTTTTTTTTCAATTATTTAATAGCTGCAATAAATTATCCACTGGGATAGTTATTGTGCAATTTTTCATTTTAATCAAAACAATTTGTTCTTAGAACATAGGTACATAGGTGACATTTTTATCTCTCCGCTCATAATAACAAAAAAATGACCGAGTGAGATTTTATAATTAGTCAGGCTATATTAAAATGTCACTGTCAGGAATTGCAAATTACATACCACAGTTACATAATAGTAGTTAATAGTAAAATACATAGTCATACAAAAGCCTGACTAAAAAAATAAAATGACCCCAAATCATAAGTTTCTAAGTAGCATTAGGTACGTGTTCCAAGGCAAATCAGATTAAACCGCGTTTC
The DNA here is from genome assembly GCA_905146935.1 of Scaeva pyrastri. NCBI lineage: Eukaryota > Metazoa > Arthropoda > Insecta > Diptera > Syrphidae > Scaeva > Scaeva pyrastri. The sequence continues at coordinate 135,346,667 of LR989927.1, forward strand.
TGCGAATCAAAAGGAAGAAAAAACAAGCAAATTGATCTCAATGTTCTGAACGAGAAATTTCATTAGAAACTCAAGATAAGCGTAAAACTGACTTAAATCTTAAGCTTAAATTGAAAGATCACACCAAAATGATAGAACGCTTGTTCTTATTTCTCCTTTGAAATTAGAAAATTAGGATTAGCATAGAAACTATGTAAGCTCATCATTACCAAACCAAATTTGAAGATAATTGGGGATGATCGAGAACATTTACTTGAATTACTCGTTGTCCCCTTTAGCTTTTTCCACTTCAAGCTTTTCAAGTCTTTGTACATTTCTAATGTAGTTTTGCTTACTGCGTTCGATGCATACGTTCGAAGCATTAATTTTAGTTAGACTCACACAAAGACAATGCTTAACTAAGAAAAAAAGCTTTATATTATTTGCCTTGATTAATAGATATTTATGAAAGGAATAAGCTTTCTTATTTTGTATTTACTCGATATGCCAGTTGATAGTTTAACTTTTAGAGAGAAAGACACACTGTTTTCTATTTGAATTTATTTAAAGAAGTGTTATTTATTAGTTAAGGATAAAGCTTAAAATTTCTTCACAGATAAATCACCGAAAACAATGTAAACTTAAAAAAAACCTTTACACACATAAAAAGGACTAAAAAGGAATTATCGTGATTTATACTTGAGCTTTGAGGTAGATAGATGTTTTTAAATATTATTTTCATATTTCAATATTGCTTTCATTCGTTATTTTTTAATAAGTTAAATAATTTTTCTTCCTAAATTTATTCATGTCATTATCACAAAAGTATTTCTAGACCAAACTGATGAATTGCATCCTGCCTGACAGGTGTTTATATTATAAATTTTGAATTTATCATAATTTCTACTGGATTTTGGAAGAAGAACAATCTCTGCAATGAATTATTGTTGATATGTTGTTATGCCAGCTAGCACTCGGCTAGAATTTAAACATTGGCACTTCAAGGAAAACACAGCTAAATGATTGTTTTTAATTGAAGTCACCAAAGAGAAAAAGATGTGAAAAACTTTAGTTTTTTTATATAATTTTATATAATTATATTGGTCAAAAGGAAGTAAAATGTAGTTACATTTACATATATTCTAAAACATAGAACCAACCTTGGATACGTTTGATGACATAGTAAGTTTGATTTCATAAATAATACAATAATCTTTTAAAAAGAACTAACAATATAATATTTTAAGACCTTTTCAGTAATGACCTAATCAGGCAATAGCTTCTCCGATTGGATGGTAGATGTACCAAGTATGTCAATGGAAATTTTGCTCGATATTTTTAGGGGTTCGAAAACAATTTGATAGTACTATGTTTTATGTTTACCAAGGCATAGGCATTTAAGGCTATGCTTTCGATGTTACGATTGATTTTGTTATTATCAATAAACAACAATTACCAATCGCTCGATTAAATTACTTGTTCACTTAGACTTTGCTTAGTTTGAAACAATTACTATTATTATGCTATAATGCTGAGCTAACCCGAATACCTACTAATATTTGTATCACTGTTTTGATATCATGTGAAGCAAACATTTGTTTTTTTTTTAAGATTGCCCACGGGAGGACAATAATAAAATCTCCAAAATCTAAGCATTTAGTGTTATTGAGGTGCTCTTTTAATCCGTTTTTGGCAACTAAGCTTTTAAAAATCAAAAATTAAACAAACCTACTTAAATACAAAGAGACCGACAAATTCCCATTGGACAACTTGTTCGTTCAACTCTTTTGGGGCTAGGATAATAAATTTAATGCTTTATATATACTTTTTGGGCTCTTGTGTAATTTGGAATGATGTTTAGAAGATTTAGTGTGTTTACGCACTTTTTACCAAACTTCAGACATACCGAAAAATACCAGGATCAAAATCTATTTTTAAAAAAATAAAATATTCATAGAGTCCTTGATTTATTGTATTAGTCATAACATCATAATGCTCTGTACCATTTGTTAAATTAAATAACCCAGTTATAATAACAAAAAGTCAATACCTAACTACCACTTGCCCATACAACTAAAAAAAAAGTGAAAACATCAATCAACGAAAATTAAGATGAAATAGGTATCTTACATAACCTTCTATCTTCCCTTCCGACTACATATTCTGACTATCATAGCTGGAAGGCAGCATACAAATTCAACCTTGTTAAATAAAGGCGCATATTATGTACTATTAAAACATCAATGTTAGCACTGGTACCTACCTTGTGTTAAAATAGGGCCAAAAGAAAAGGCAAAGCAAAAAAAAAAAAACCGGTTAGAATTTAATTGCTTAGAACGTATGGCAGCTGCTAGGTTTTGTTATTATTACCTGCAAATAACTCCTGCTGTACAAAGAGAAGTATGTACCTAACATTCCTATTAGCTTATCATTCCTAAACAACAATTTTTTTAAAGCGAAATTGCTTCAAAGAAGACATGAATTTTACTCTTTTTTGATGAAGAACACAAATGGTGAGTACCAAGACATCAAATAAAAATAATAACATGAGCACCTTTAATTACAGCACAACAACAAGAAATATCGAATAACAACAAAAATACACAAGCCACAGAGGGAAGTACATAAGTTGAAATGCTAAAGCTGATTCTGGAAAAACTGGATTCTATTACAATAATGACCAAGTTCTTATTTGAATTTCTAATCAGATCTCGAAGATGAATACAAATCAAAGGGCTCGTGTTGTTTTTTTTTTTATATTTTTCAGACCAAAATTATTTGGAATTGTAGCGAAAAATCCAATCAATAATTTTAAGTATTGCCCAACAACAACAAAAGAACGAAGTGTACCTACTCATTTGGATAGAGTTTGGGGAAACCGGGAGTTGTCGCAAATCTGGGTTACGTAAGAATCAACCCAGTATTACAATGCTTTCGATGCAAATCAAAAAACAAAAATAGCTAGTATTGCTCAGCACAACTGTCTCAAATCAGCAAAACGCAATTAATTCATCATTAAAACACACAGCAACTATGTGAGGAAAAAATCATTAGCCCATGGGTTGTTTCCTAATGACGTTGGTTGTCCCAAATTAAGGACATCGCTGAAGAAGCAGATATTCCATGTGTCATGGCCTTGTCGAACTAAAATGTTTTTCCACTAATTACGAAACTAAAAATCACATAAACAATTAACCCATGAAACCCCACTGGCCCGATGATGTTTATGAAGATGGGTGGCTGAAGAGTCCCCCTCCAAGCAGGAGGAAGGGCCACCTCGTACATCAAATCGTTCGAGAATCTCTTCTGGTTTATTGATCATGAGCACTACTCCTACACCACGAAACCTCCTTGCCAAAGTTATCGGTGTCAGTGGGGAAAAATCGATAGAAAATCGGTTTCGGTTGGGACTTCGATTTTTCTTCCGACTTTTTTCGCTTTCGCGCAGCCATGTAGAGGAATTTCATTTCAGGAAACACCGATTTCACGCGAAAATAACATTCAAATGTTTTGTGGTTGATTCATAGCTCGAATCGGCAATAAACCATTAAAACCAACTGCAATGCAGTAAGTGTATAATTAACTGTTGTTTTCTCCTTCGTTGTGTTCCAGAACCCAGAGAAATAATGAACATAACAGCTTTGAAAGGGCGTCGCCGTTGAATGGAAAATTATTTCTTCGTCTCACACTTAAATTAACACAATTTTCACAAGTTATTTTCTACTTAATCTTATTGCACTTTAGTTAATGAATTTAATTGTAAATAATTTAAAAATAATTAAGAATTATTTAATAGGAAATTATTTGAAATAGGAGAAGAACTTACCTCGTATTCTGACCTTAACGCCATATTCCAAAAAACTCGAATGCGAAGCAAATGCCAACACAAAATACAACAACTATGAGCAGGTTGGTTTGGTTGGTGTTGTTTTTTGGATTTCCTTTTTTTACATTTTCTTGCTCTTGGTTCTTGGTTGTAAAGGGTGTGGTGCCAACATAGAGATATTGAAAAACGCCAAACAACAACAAATAATATAGAAATGTCAAAAGTGGTGGGTTAGAGATGGGGTGAATTTTGTAGATTGAGTGCTCGGTAAGAGGTGGCGTGGTGATCGAAGTACAGTGTGTCGCAGTAGAAAAAAATGTTGTGCTTTGCAGATGTAACATTTTGTCATGTTCATGCGTCATGAACTCATGGGGCCACAAAAGATATACTCTTGTAAGTATATGCTAGTAATTTTTCATATAGTTTACTGTGTTTTCTAGTGAACCACGCCCGAAACAGGGATTTTGATTGTGGGTATAACTTACTGACGTATGGATACATAATAATTAGGTTTATCATTAAATGACATGGAGTAATTTGATTGAAATTTTTCAAATAAAATGGGAAATCAGGTCACTAATAATTTTTTAATATAATTTTACAATTCAAAGTGAAATAAATTTGACCCCAATCTCACCACACAAAGTTTGATTTCTTTATTATTCAAGAAACCATTTGAATACCTTTGAGAGCTTTTGATTAAAATATATAAATTCTATGCTATTCCAAATAATTAAAAAAAAAAGAAATCGGAAAATTTATCATCAAAAGCTAGAGATATTTAAGGCCAGTTCTCATCAATGACTCAATCAATAACCTGTATAATCTATTCACTAAGTTTTTAGGCGTTTTTTTTTAAGCTTTTTTTATTTATGAATGACACTTAAACACTGAACAGTCAAAAGCAGCCTGTCTCTGTCATACGACATGAAAAAAGTGAGCCGCGCTCAGCTTTTTACCAGATTCGCTCTGTCAAAGAGAGCTCTCCGAGCTAGATTCGATTGAAAAAAGAAATGTTGAAAAAATTACTCTCTTGGGAAATGTATTCGAAAATCGAAATTATTCGGAACTAATCAACTCTATGTTAACTTGTCAAAATCTCAATCTGTTGACGTTCACGTTATTAAAGTTTTTGTTAAAATTAGTTTAGTAAACTTAAATTAACTAAATGTAGTCTTTTAAAACTTTTTAACAAAATGCTGGAATTTGGATTTTTTTTCCCATTTTTTTTTATTCCGTCTATTATTATATGTACCTAAAAGTCTAGTGGGCACATCTAGCTAACACTTAACCAGCCATATAAAATTCTCTGTAAGATTTCTCCAAGCTAAAAATAAGTATTTTAGACAAGATGTGCGCAACTCCAGCTAAATATTTTAAATTTACATATCTTCCTAGCAAAGGTCTACCCACAATCTGTCAAATTAATCACAGAAAATATGTAGAGCACATTACATATTACCGAACCGATCAAATCGTCTGGTGTTTATCTAATGCGAGAAACAGATTGACACAGCAACTTCATCAGCAACAGCGACAGCAAAAACCGTTTTTCTTTTTTAACTCAGAAAAGAGCTCTGAACAGAGTCCGAGCATATCGAGCATGCTCAGAACATCCTCTGACCAAGCTCTGGATAAAATTCAACTCAGTCTCACAGTCTGCTCAGTTATTTTATTCTGAGCGCATAGAGCGCGAGTTAAGTATCCATAGCAAAACATATTGAGAAAAAAGATAACATTATTTGTATTCAATGATATCTTTAGTCTCTAGTACAGTCTTGCACACAACGCTACAATGATAACATATGTAAAAGAGATAATATCGTTTGTATACAATGTTGGAATATTATCTCTTCTTCATTATCAAGCAAGACGATTGTACGCTTGGGTCTCCTTGTAGATAGATAAGAAAAGTATATAAATACGACTGTATGATGAATTTATCAATAGTCTTATTGTAACTACATAGTAGCCTTAAGCTCCTTTTAGAATTAGTAAAAAGTATTTCAATAATAAAGGACATAGTTCCAAATAAATATTGTTTAATTTTAAAAGTAAGAAACAAGTGTTTTAATTGGCGATCCTGCCAGGAGGTTAAATATACTTTTTAACTTCAATCGAGCGGACCTCGGGAACAAGTAGTGAAATCTAGTATAAACAGAACACTCGCGTTACCGGTTACAAGAATTACCTAGCATAGCAGGTACAAATATAGCTTCTTCGTACGAAGCAGCAAAGCAATTCAGTGAAAGTGTATATGTGGAGGAAAAAAACACACAAATTCGACGACAACAGACACGAGTTCAAAATGGAACAACTCGCAGTATTAATGGCAAGATTAGAAGCTTTAGAAACCAGGTGCAACACAGTAACACAAACCCTAGAGCACACACGCACAGAGAATGCAAGGTTAGCAGCAATAATAACTAACCAAAATCAAATAAACACTAATTTAGAAACAAAACTAAATGAAGTAAAATCTGGATTAGGCATAGTACCAAACATACCTGTGCTAGAGGAAATAAGAACCACATATACAGATGGTAGTGAAATACAGTTAGACGCATTTAAAAGCCTACCTATTTTCAACGGCGATCAATCAAATTATCGGTCGTGGCGCGAAGAAGCATCCAGATTAATGGACAGCATTAAAAACTTCAAAACACACAGTAAGTACGCAGCAGCATTGACTATAGTGAAAAGTAAAATACAGGGTGCAGCCGCGAATGTGTTAACTAATTATAACACAATTTTTAATTTTGAGGCGATACGTAACAGATTAGATTATACGTACTCTAATCAAGAACCTCTATACGTGCTACAAGACATGATGAAAGCCATCACGCAAAAAAGAAGCACACTGTCTGAATACCACGACGAGATAAATAAAAATCTCAATTTAATAATATCAAAAATCACTATGTCAGGTGATCCGCCGAATATAATCGACAGACTAATTAAAAATGCTAACGACGACGCAGTTCGTATATTCATTGATGGTATGAGTGACAACTTTACAAGAGGATCATTATATTCAGATACAATAAATGATCTAGAACACGCATTCGCAATTGCTCGCAGAATAGAACATGATAATGTGCACAGGCATTTACATCTCACTCAAGATAAGCACCACAAAAATATGCCACATGAACGCAGAAACGAAAGAAGACCAAATTATTCGAGCCAAACAACGAATTATCAACCCCAGAAGCAATACGATAATATGCAGCAACACAATCAAGGACCACGCCTAAACCCTTTCAAGAGAAATGACGGACCACAGCCGATGGAGATAAACTCGAGACAAATTGTACATGCACAGCGACAAAATTGGAATCAATACAAACCCGATGTATATAATCCACCAGCGAAACGTGAACACAGCGGGAGTTTCAACACACACAACAGACCGCAACGATCTTATCAGCAGAACTTCAAGCAGCAGAGAGTAAATAACTCCCGACAACAACGCAGAGACGATGTCAGCAGTACATATGCAGAAGCAGATGAAACGGAATGTATGGTAAATAATAACATAAGAATAGATCATTTAAACTAGTAGACGGGTTGCCCTGCTTAAATTTAACTAGTACTATTTCTAAGAAAATTTATAAAATTCTTATTGATACTGGTGCAACCCATAATTACATTAATAGAAAATGCGATTCTAGCGAAAAAATTAAAATTAAACCTATAAAAATAAAAACAATGCATGGTTATTCTATGGTAGATACAAAGAAAGTAGTTAGGATATTAAAGAAAAATATAACATTTTTTGAATTAGAGGATATTCAGTCTTTTGATATGATATTAGGATATGAAGGACTTAAAGTTCTAAACGCGGAAATAAATTTCAGTAATATGACTCTAACTACCATAAGCAGTGTCGAATCTATTCAGAAAATTAATTACATAATTGGGGAAAATAATATTTATAAAGCAGACATAGATAGACTGATGAAGATTAATAACAGCATAGGACCGTTACCCTTTACAGATACTATAGAAGCAAGCATTAGGACGACCAATGATAATCCGGTTTATGTTAAACAATATCCATATCCCATAGCAGATAACGAATTCGTAAACAAAGAAATACAGAAACTCTTACATGACGATATAATAGAAAAAAGCCATAGTCCTTATAACAGTCCCATATGGACAGTACCTAAAAAAGGTTTGGACGAAAAAGGAAAACCAAAACGGCGCATGGTTGTTGATTTCCAAAAACTTAACGCTCACACTGTAACAGACAGATACCCCATTCCGGATGTCAACATGACAATTCAAAATTTAGGTAAAGCCAAGTACTTTACAACGTTAGATTTGGAGTCAGGTTTCCACCAAATTAAAATCAAAACAGATGATAAAGAAAAAACAGCTTTTGCTATAAATGGCGCAAAATATCATTTTAAACGAATGCCTTTCGGGCTCAAAAATGCACCAAGCATATTTCAGAGATGCGTGGACGACATTTTGAGAGACTTTGTAGGTAAATTCGTACACGTTTACATTGATGACGTATTGATATATTCTTCATCTGAGGAAGAACATATACAGCACATAAGTCAAGTATTCGACGTACTCAATAAAGCCACATTAAAAATATCTGATGAGAAAAGTAAGTTTTTTCAAGAAGAAGTAGAATACTTAGGTCACATAATCAGACATGGTAGAATCACTACGAACCCTGAGAAAATAGCAGCTATAGAAAATTTTCCAGTCCCACAAACGGTAAAGGATTTGAGAGGATTTTTAGGTCTTACAGGTTACTATCGTAAGTTTATAAAAGGATACGCAAGCATAGCCAAGCCCCTGACATTATATTTACGAGGAGATAACGGTAAAGTAAACAAAAAACAAAGTAAAAATATTAAGTTAAATCTGAATGATTCAGCATTAGAAGCGATTAGAATTTTAAAAAATTATTTGAAAGAACAAGTCGAACTTTTTCAACCGGATTATAGTAAACCATTCGAGCTTACTACTGATGCATCCAACATAGCTATTGGAGCCGTACTAAGTCAGAATAAGCAACCTATACACTTCTTGTCAAGAACACTGAGTAAGACAGAAGAGAACTATAGCACAAACGAGAAAGAGCTATTAGCGATCATATGGTCCTTACAAAAACTCAGAAACTACATATATGGTATAGCAGACTTAACCATATATACCGATCACCAGAGCCTTATATATTCTGTATCAGAAAAAAATCCCAACACAAAGCTGAAACGTTGGAAGGGAATCATTGAAGACTTTGGAGCAAAATTAGTTTATAAACCAGGAAACCTAAATCTTGTAGCTGACGCATTATCACGTCAACGCATAAATACTTCTACCATAGAAACAGCACATTCAGCTGAAAGTTCTTCTAATGATATAATAAAAATTGTGAATCAGCCTTTTAATGCATACGCTGCACAGTTCGAACTTATTGAAGATATAACAAATAATATCGAAACACAAATCTATTTTAGTAACAAAATAAGACTCATAATAAAGTTTAAGGACAAAGACTCTTTACTAAGGCAGATGAAAGAAGTTATACAACCCCAAAAGATTGTAGCTTTGCATACGAAATTTGAAAACATATACAAATATGGTGAAAACATAAAAAAAGAATTCCCACTAGTAAGATTTATATTCACACCAAGAAAACTTCAAGACGTGACAAATTTGGAGGAACAACTAAAACTTGTAAGGGTAACTCACGAAAGAGCACACCGAGGGTTACGTAACAATATACAAGAAATCTCAGAGAAATATTACTGGCCCGATCTAAATAAACAAGCAAAGAGTTTCAACAAAAAATGCATAGCATGTCTATTTGGAAAATATGAAAGAAAACCTATCAGAGAACCTCTGAATAATTCAGAAATACCAACACATGTGGGAACACACATTCATATGGACATATACTTCAACGACAAGTATACTTTCCTTGTAACAGTAGATAAGTATTCTAAATATACAATCCTTCGGGAAATCGAAACTCGAAACAGAGTGTACGAACAATTATTATTATTGACCAGAACAATTAATGCAGCAAAAAATAATGAATATTTATCAGAAAGCCTAGACTTAGATGACATTAAAAATATTATTCAACATGAAATAATTCAAGTACCCATAATAAATATACTTCAGTACTCTAAAATATTATTAGCTAGAACTGATGAATTCTTCATCACAATATATAAATATCCAGTTCTAATTAAATCATGTAAATTGTATAAAGTAACACCTTTAAATTCAAAACATGGAAAAATCATTACAGATAAAACAATTGCCTTATGTAACCAAACTTATTTAAGAACAAGAAATTGTCAAAATCATCTAAGTAAAAACATTTGTGAAATTAACTTTGAAGAAGAAAATTGTCTTATTCCACTTTTAAAGAATATAACTTCAAAATGCAACATTAAACAAGAATACGATTACGACTTAGAAATTGAATCCGGTGTTATGTTATTAAGCGGTAAGCATAAGTTAAATAATCAAACAATTAATGGTATAAACTTAGTTACTTATGAAAATACTATAAATCTAGACGATAAAATATACAAAAACATGCATAAGCAAATTAAAGAAGTTATATTAAGAAATCATAATTCAGAGTCTTACATCGACCAAATAATTAAAGAAGATACAATGTACAAATTCGATAACATAGATACTTTAAAAAAACTAATTATTCCTTTTGAAGAAAAACCGATATTATCAACTATATACACAATTGTAACACTGATTGTTATTCTAGCATTTACGTACGTAATGATAAAAACTATACAATGTATAACAGATCGTCAAAAACAAAAAAAGATTGACGCATATAACAAAACTTATGAAAGAGAAATGTTAAAAATAGCGTCGAAAAATCGAGACGATTTCGTTTAACAAGGGGGGGAGTTAAGTATCCATAGCAAAACATATTGAGAAAAAAGATAACATTATTTGTATTCAATGATATCTTTAGTCTCTAGTACAGTCTTGCACACAACGCTACAATGATAACATATGTAAAAGAGATAATATCGTTTGTATACAATGTTGGAATATTATCTCTTCTTCATTATCAAGCAAGACGATTGTACGCTTGGGTCTCCTTGTAGATAGATAAGAAAAGTATATAAATACGACTGTATGATGAATTTATCAATAGTCTTATTGTAACTACATAGTAGCCTTAAGCTCCTTTTAGAATTAGTAAAAAGTATTTCAATAATAAAGGACATAGTTCCAAATAAATATTGTTTAATTTTAAAAGTAAGAAACAAGTGTTTTAATTCGCGCTCTGAACAAGCTCAGAACATGTTCAGAACGAAAAAAAGAAACACAAATTTGATGCTCTGAAAGTTCAGAGCTTAAAAAGAAACACAATTTTTTGTTTGACAGTTCAGGCTCTGCTCCGAACTACAAAAGAAAAACGACTAAAGAGAACTTCGACAGCAAAAGTCATGTGAAACTGATAACAACGTCAACAGCGATTTTGACAGCAAACAAATCTGAAGAGTATTAGAATAACACACAAAATAATTTAAATATTATAAAAATCATTTCGCCGTAAAATTATATGGAAAAAATGTGTGTAGTGATGACGACATTTACATATGTACTCACATTTTTGTTGATTTGAATTGTTAAATAAACAATTTTTCAATTCATTTAAATTTTAATAATTACTGGAAGATGTTTTTTTTTTATTTCTGAAAAACTTGCAAAAACAACTTACGAGGTTATGAAGTTTAACCGTCGATATATAATCGTAATCGGTTAATTTTGTTATACGTTTACACTTTATGAACACACCCAAGTTGTTCATTTAAGAAGCTTTGAAAAGCTCTTGTTTGGAAATTGAAAATTTAAATAAAAAGATGAAATGAGCTTTGTTAAGGAAACTCGTAAGTTTGAAATGAAAATTAAAACAGTTTCCTTTCACATGCGAAAACCGGAAACTAGCAGCTGGAGATTTAATTGATTCGTAAAACAAAAATAATTAAGGTCATGTGAAACAAAAAGCTAATAATGAAAAAATATCAAGAAATACATAAGTACATTACATATGTACCTACTACAAATTACTTTGTGTTTTATCAGTTTTACTTTTAAGTTAAGATTTTTGTTCTGCTTTGATTTCTATCTGTAAATAACCTTCCAAAAACGAATTTGTTTTTTGGTTTGGAGAAGTTTGTGAGCGATATACTTTGAGTTTAAATAAGCGACTCCTATGATAGGTTAGTAGTAGCACTTTTTAACATTTCAGAACTGCTGAATGGATTTAGATAAAACATGGCACCGAGATGGAATCTAGTCTGGAATAATACATAGGCTACTTTGAATTCCAGTAAAATATATGGATGGTTCCCGTGGGATGGATTTCTTTTAATTTTTCCAATCACTGAATGGATCTAGATAAAATTTGGACAGAGAAATATTACAAATAAAAAGACTTTTGACTCAACTGAAAAACTACTGTTAATATGAAGTGCTTTTCCATTTTTAATCTATTTATCCCGCGAGAAGCCGGGATGAGCCGCTAGTATTATGTATGTATGTACATGCGAGATATACTGGACATAGAAGACATAGTGCTTAAAAAATTTGTTTACATTTCTTTTATTAACCATTAAATTACAAAATATTCATTCGCTTAGCGTGTACATATGCAAACATTCATAAGTATGTTCTATACTTTATTATAACAATTTTATTATAAGTAACTTGATCAAGTTCGTGCGATCAAGTCGTGCATTTAATTATTTTCAATCCAAAGTTGATTTCCTAGAATACTTGACAAGGTGATACTGGTTAATGCATTGCTAAAACAAAACACGAAATGATTCGCTTACTCAACAGCATTTAAAATAATATAAAATCTCCGATCACCGATTACTTTTTTTCTAAACAATTCCAAAGATCCTCGAATTCACACGAAAAAGAATAAATACTTTTTGAATTACATTATATAATATAACAAACACTTACAAGTCCTTGATCACCGATTTAAATTTGCATAATAATTCAATTTCTATACAAATCACATTCCATTGGACAAGAATTGTTTGTTATTTAAAATCTTAATCTAAACAAAATTATAATAAAAAACAAAATGTGATCCCAAAATTAGAATAGGAAGAGGTAAGTTTCCAAATTAACTGACAAAACTCATTATCACAATAAACTACATACTTATACACTTAGATTTTTTATAGAGATACGCTTTGTCGATTTGACTTTTTTTTTTGTTTACTTAATTCTAGCTGGAATCTGGAAGCAAGCTGCATCTCCCTTGGTGTCCGATAATCCGCAATGGATCTCCAAAGTCACAGTTGGATAAACGGGCAAAATGTCAAAGCTGTTTTTGTAGGTGTATGTTTCGCCAGCTTTTAATGGGCAACCGACCACTTTTTCGCCAGCTGCATCGTAAATATTTGGGCAAGCACTGGTGCCGTAGATGCCAGGGAATGGAAGTGGCACGTTCTGCAGAATTCCTGAGATGTCGTTGGTTACTTCCTTGAAATCTCTGGTGGGAGTGACCTTCATTTCAATGTCGACTTTTGTGTTTCTCTTCAAGATGCACTTGTTCTTTGGACAATTTGATATGGTTACTTCATTGTCTTCGAGTTGTCTAGCTGAACCTGGAAAAGAAAGACAGACCATGATAGTGAGCTATCGTATTTAAAAGTTGTACTCAAATGTCAGTAGCGTCCCGGTATCGGCTTTTAAAAAAGAGTCTTATCAAGATTTTGCGCTTTTTTTCTAGTTTGATTTTTATTTTATTATCTCGTCTCGAGTTTTTGAAATATCACTTCCGAGCAACTATGGAATTAAAAAATTATACATCTTCAGGGGCGGATCCAGAAAAAAATTTCGGGTGGGGTCCAAAAATAACAATTTGAAAATTTTCGTTTATATTGTTGTTGAAAACTGTTTTTAAAATAGTTTTGAACGAAGAAACAAAATAGGAACTTACGCGTTACAAAGTGATATTTAATTTTCTCTTGCTTTTAGCGAGAATGTCCAAAATTTCATCGCTGATCAATATCTCTGTGAATATTCGTAGGCGCTAAAAGGGTGGTAGATCTATCACTTAAGCGGTAGAAGCCCCAATCCCAACACTGTCGCATACATTACTTGCACCAAACACAGAATTAGAACAGAGAAGAAAAAGGAATAATGAATAAATATAGAAGATAGAACCTTGTCCTTGTTTGTATTCTATGAACTGAGGTGCGTTCGGTTTGTCGTTCGGAATTGCAAATAGCTACGATGTGCAACCATAAAATCGTTCGAAAATGAATGGTTGGTGTGTCAAATAGTAACTATTTCTAACTATATCCAACTTATGTCTAGGAGGTGAGTTAAAAATGTTGATCTGTCAAAGTCAAATGTTTGATTTAAATAATCAAAATATGAAAAGCGAAATATTTTGCAAAAATAATAAATTTGATTTGCATTGGAATTCATTTTTATTTTTGGGGTGTGCAATGTAACAAAAAATTTTCCTTCCATTTCCATTTTAAATATATTAAAAATAAGTATGCTTAATTCTTGAAATTAAAATAAAGTGTGTTTGTTTGACAGATCAACCATATCTAAATAAAAACGCGTTCGTAAATAACTTCAACTATTCCTAACTATGACACTTGAACCAACATTTTTGACCTAAAAACCATAGTCAATTATTAACCGAACACACCACTGTACATTTCTTACACCAAATTTAAACCAAAAAAGATTAAACATAGGTTTGTAGAGAAAAAATTGCAATAATGGAAACATTTTTCTGAATTTTGATTGTCGGTTATAGCAATTAATAAGTTTTTGATCCTTGTTCATCAGAAAAAAAAATATTTGTCAAAAACAAAGAATCAAATCACATTAGAACAACGAAATACATGGGTTGGTGTAAAATTTTTAATAACCCATTGTTAAGGACTTATCATTTACTAACTAGCAATTTGCTAACGACTCCAAAATTTTAAACCCTTTTTTTCGTTTTGCTAACTAGTAAATTGTTAACTCCTTTTTATTAAAAAACGGGCATCCGAACATGTCCAAATAGTGACGGTTTGTGAGAATAAGCAAAGCAAACATATGTAGGTACTTAAACGGACCCATTAGTTGGAAATGTCCCAACTGTAATCCCATGCAATCCAATAAGATTAAAATTAACATGAACACAGGTTTATTCTAAAAAAAAAAACATTTTAATGCACAAAGAATTCAAATATTTCGAAGTCTTTGTCTTCCGATAACATTTAATTGATTAAAAACATAACGAATTATGAAAAATACACGAATCAACACTTTGAAGTAAAATTGGAAAGACAGTTTTTTTTAGGATAATGACAGATATCATATGGATTTAGCAAATTGCTAAAAGTTAAAGTTGGGTTTTCTGGATTTTAACATTAAAAATATGTTAAGCGATAGTAAAATGTTAAAATCGTTTAAAATTAGCAAATCCATCTTTTTAGCTTAGCAAATTGTTAACAATTTCTTCAGACTCGGCAAATTATTTTTTAACAAAAATACTCGTACAGCTCCTTTTTGTTTGTTTTTTTTTTAGTTGGAATTGACTCGGTTTAGTGAAACGACACCGTGACTTTTCTCGCCTTTTAGCTGCCTCTAATTTTTTTGTATCAAAATACAACATTCTTTATATGCACATGTGTCATGTATTCAACTAATAACTGGGATTAATTTAACTATTCAAGATATACCTAGGTAAGACTTTCAAGTTCCTCGTTTAAGGATAAGACTATATGAGCTTCAATCTTTGATGTGCTTGATCTTATCTCAGAAAAGTTTAACATTCGAGTTGTTATTTCTTATTTTAAAAATTCAATATTAGTTTTTATTTCTAAATAATATTTTACTATAAACCTTCATTATAAGCCCTTGCAACTAACAAATAATAATCTTATAGAAGACTTGGGTTACGACTATAATTAAAAGTCTTGCAATGTTGTTTGAACTCTGTAACTATACACATTATTTCCTCTGAAATATTAAAAAAAAAAGTTAATCTATTTATCAAATTTTATTTATCAAGACATCATTTAAATAAATCTTTTAGTACTTGTCACACACAAGGTACTAGTGTAAAGAAAGATTTAATTTGTTATGATAAAAAAGGAAAAATACAATAATTCAAAACTATGAACAACTTTTTCTAGTAGTTGCTTCACGTTTAGCGTTGCCAATATACCAATGTCTTGTTGTCATACAAAATTTTTCGGTACAACAACATTTTTCAATATTCGTGTTTCTCATTGTTCTTATCACCATTTTTCTTTTCAAGTTATTTTTAGAGCTTTATTTTAATAAAAAAAAGTGTGACTGTTAAAAATATTTCATAAAGTGTGAGTGAATAGTTTAAAAATTGTAAAAAAAAAACTTTCTTTTATGACATTAGGATAAAAAGGAAATTATGGCATTAATTGTTTCTGAAATTATTCAAATCTATCATTGCGAAAAAAGCATGACTTTCATAAAACAATTTTTTTAAAGGTTCAAAATAGAAATTTATAAAAACGCATTAAAGAGAGTACATTTCGAACTCACAGATTTTTAAATTTTGCATAAAATTAAAAATACTTAGGTAAGTTTTTGTAAAAATAAATTTCAAATAATCAATTTAATTTTAATTTGATTACTTAATTGAAATTTTCTTTGTGTACTTCATAAAGGAAGACATTCCTCATTGAATAATTTTTTTTAAAATTTTGTTTCGACGGCAACACCATGCGAGTTACCTTGAAGAATAACCAATAATAATAATTGATTGTACTCGTAAAATGTATATCACGTACTTAAGGCGTTAGCGTTTCTTCCCTAGAAAGTGGTGCGAGTCTTAAATTTTCTAAGTAGGAAGTAATTATGAGACACACAATTATATACCAATTAAATATTGTTTTAAATTCGTTAGTCGGTATTTTTGTATTTTTGATATATACATAATTGACCTTTATGCTATGCTTATTTTCTATACGAGGAAACAAATAGCAATTATAAACAAAACAAAAAATGTTTAATTGAATTAGAGTGACAAACCACATAATATTTAAAAAGAAACTTACTTTTTGGACATTTTTTCACTTGTGTTGCTTGAGTAGATGCAATTATCAAAGCTAAGAGAACGACACTTTTCCAGAAATACATCTTTGGTTCTGTAAACAAACAAACAAACAAAAACACACACATGAACGTAAGTAAATGTAAAACATTTTTTTCTTTTCAAATACCGGCTGGCTTATATAAGCCCCCGATAAGGTATTTCGTCGTCAAAATGTTTCTAGTTTAACTGGCTTTTTGTCTACGAGTATGATGAGTTTTTAAAATGCAAATTCATTTCTTAAATTATATTATTATTTCATGTGTCAAGCACGCAACTTATTAAGTTGTATACGAACAATCTTATCGTCATTATGTCAGTTGTAAATTATTTACACAAACTTCTATACACATTGTCAACCTTTAGATACACTTTGAAATAGGCTTAGAATGGAAGCCCATGTCACTTGGTAGTGATCGTCCAAGTTCACACCTTTGAAGTAGAGTTGACACAAGATCCCAAGCTAAACCAGTTTCACTGTCCGCATTGACAATGTCAAAATAAGTTATGCAAGACACCCGCAGAAATCGGTTAAAGTTTAAAATCGATTTTGGCTTATTTACAATTTTATAAATTTAATTTTTTTTTTATAACTGTGCACGTACCGAGAGGGTCAAATATTATGACGAATGTAACACAAGACTTCAAACAGAGTTTTAAATTCGACTCAAAGTATGGGATAAATATTAATTGGGTGTGTTCGGCTGGTACTTCACGACTGAGCAACTATAGCAAAAGTGGCAAGACGGTTGAATGGTGCCTCAACTTTATATAGGAACTTGTATAGTTTGAATGCAAACTGCTGATGGTGGGAAAAGATTAGAGGTATTGGATGTGTAGGGGAGAATGGGTTGGGTATGCGGTACTCGTATGTGAATATTTTCAATTTGTGCTTTGTGGCTATTGTTTTGAACTTTTGGTATTGTGCAAAGGAGAACAGTATACGAGTAGGTACACCTGTTTGATTAGTTTCCAAAGCTTTTAATATTTCTGTCAGGTGCGTGAAGATGAATTCGAGTAGGAGTAGAATAGGGAAGTAACTTGATGGACATAATATAGGGCCCTATACGAGTATGTATGTAACAGTGGCCAAACTTCAATTTTATTGAAATAAGTTTGACAGATTTTATATACTTTAAAAGATTCCGGAAGGGCTTTGAAAAAAAATCAGCACTCAAATATTTTACTAAGAAATAATACTGTTCACTTTAAATTTATTTTATTTTACACGTCTTAAAGATTTATCCATACTATCCATACTTCCATACTAATATTATAAATGCGAAAGTAACTCTGTCTGTCTGTTACTTTTTCACCTCTAAACAGCTGAACGGATTTTGTTGAAATTTGGTATGGTGATAGATGATAACCTAGAAATGGTCATAGGCTATAAATAATCACGCCATCGTTCTTAGAGGGTAGGCAGTGGCCAGATAACTAAATTGAGTTAGTGATTTTTAGTCATTTTTGTTGGGACTTTTGCTATTCCACGTCTAAACGGCTGAACGGATTTTGATGAAATTTAGTAAGGTAATAGATTGTTACCTAAAAACGGATATAAGATCAAAATGATCACGTCATCGTACCTACTTAGGGGGTAGAAAGAAGCAGAAAAATAATTAAGTTAGTGATTTTTAATCGTTTGTTTTAAAAGTTTACCTGATTCACGCCTTGACGTCTGAACGGATTTTTATAAGACTTGGTTAATTTAAAGATAGGATCCTAGGCACGGACACAGGCTACTTTTTACGGCGGGAAAATACCTCATTCCTGCGGAAATCTAGCGTGATCGTGTCAGGTTGATTGGGTTGCTTTTGAACAAATTTTGATGTGAAGTTGAGGACCGGAACACGATAGTGGGACATTGTTGGAGGAGGACTTACAGCCGGGAGAAAACAAAAAATTTTATGCGGACGAAGTCGCGGGTAAAAGCTAGTTGATAATAAATTTTGAAAAAATCGTTATTTTTAATTAGTTTGGCTCAAATTTTATAACAACAAATAATATTATCTTTAAAATATGTTAAAATAAATAAAATAAAACATATAAAAAGCTGTCAATTTTAATTTTGTTTGAATACTGGCTTCGATACCTGGTGATTTTTTGTATGTGCGAACTTTTTATATAAATCACTTCAACAAGCGCCAAAGGGAACTTATCAGCGTAAGTAGCAGGTATTTTTATATTTTGTTGTTGAGTGATAGTCATATTTAGCCATTTGAACTTAGTGCGAACACAAAAGATTAAGTGCACAAATGGCCCATCTATACCACTTATGTCACTCATTTCCTCTCGCATGTTTAATATTTTATTGCTTTGAAATTTAGTTAGCTCAATTATTGTATTATTTGCTCACATTTGACATCAATGCAAAAAAAAACAACACTTTGAGTTTTTTGTTAATTGAGAAGAAACAAAAATGTTTTCATTCTAGACGCACGATTGGATAGAAGTCATAAGCAAAGCGAGAAAAAATTAAAGAAATATAAAAAATACCAATGACCTCTTTATCTAATCTTCAAAATTAGAAAAAACAAAAAAAAAATTCAAATGAAAAAATCTTTACAGAAGAAGTTGAATCGGGACCCAATATTTTTCAATATTTGAAGACCGACCCATTTGGACCCAATGAACTTAAGCCTGCTTCATTTATTTACACAACTAGACTTTCGACAAATAGCTAATCCTAGATCCAAGAATTCAGAACTATTTTGTCAGAACTGGAGCTTGGTACTTTAATGAAGAAAACACTTGATACTAATTCGAATTCTGACTACTTGTATACTAACTAGGTACAAGCTTGTTTTGAGGAGTTGCTTAAAAGCGAGTATAATTATTAGGTTGTAAATTGGGATAAGTATTGGTTTTAAGAAATGATTTGATACCGATTTGAGTACTAACTTAAAGGCTTACATATACTGTTCCCAACGTTAGGACACTCTGAAGAAATCGGCTGTAAGTTTTTTATAAAACAGAGATATAACAGTAAACAGTCAATAAAAATTAATATGTTCTTAATACATTTTTAGTTTCACGTGCCACACTTGCCGCTAGACACTAAATACTTTTTATGACAGTCATGGAAAAAGTCAGTTTAAAATTGAGTTTATGTAGAGTCCAAGACATTTCTATAGATAGATATACCTATATTTATAATTATAATTAGGTTCTATACCTAGTCTTTTTCGATATCGCACTTACTTAATTTTTAGGTATTAAATTTTATAAATAATTGCTGATTGATGACAATTCTGTAAAGTAATTTATTTTTCTATTTCCATATAGTAACTTTTCTTTTTCTAATTACTACAACTAAAAATGACGTTCAGAATATAAAAACTACAAAAAATAACGTGATTGTAACTTATTAACGAAAGATGTTTTACCCAATTAACACTTCAAGTTTGATCTTGAAAAAGGGGGAAAACTAAATACAAAGTATTTTACTAACAGGAAAACATGAAATCTTTTTGCTTCTTTGTTAACTTGTTCGTAATTTTTTTTTTAAATGATTTAATGGACATAAAAAAAACAGCATTTTATTGTTATTCAGACTACATAAAGTTCAGTGCAGTTAACCAAAGTTGCAGTTTAAGTTTGACATGTGATTTAAGGTCCCCTAGATTTTTGTTACATACATTTACTAGGTATCAGCGTTACCACTTTACTTCAATTGAAGTAGATCTACTTCATTTTTTCAAAAAAATTTCAAATCTACTTCCTACTTCGCACCATCGCTATATTGAAATCTACTTCATTTTTAAATTTTCTATTTAAATCTACTTCAATTTTATCAAAAAAATACCAGATCTACTTCTTTTTTCTCTATATCACTCTTTTTCCGTAAGAAATAAAAAAAAGTATTAACGTTCGGCACAATACTAATGTACAAATAATGATATTGAAAGTTGTAACATGAAATAAACTACTTATTCTACAAATTGTAAAAGCATATTCATTTCATGGAAATTCAGATTTGGAAGAATTGAATTATCAGTGGCGTTTAGTTTTTGGAGTCAATAATATTTTCGTAAAAAAAATGTAGGCCTGAAACAGGTGTCATCGGATTTTGAAGTGATTTGAAAAAAATTAAAAATATCATCGAAGAGCCAATGTTTCAAGAACTCGCAGACTTAATTTTCAATTTAGCAGTTTTGTCCCACAGTTCCGGAGCAGCTGATCGAATCTTCTCTGAAATGAATTTTATAAAACATGAAAACACCAACAAGCTCCGTTGCGGTACAGTGAAAATATTATAAAAGAGCCTATAAGACAAGCAAAGTGTTCAAAAAACGAAATATTTGATTCACCGAAAAATGTATTGACTTAGTTATTTTCAAAAATACAAGTTTTGGTTTTATTCTGTTACCAAACAACATAAATATTGAAATAAACAAATGTGATATTAAGTCTGAAAGAATTGTTTTTAATTTAAATTTAGAAAAAACTTCATTTTTGAAATCTACTTCCAATCTACTTCGCTTTTTCATATAAAATAATAAATGAATCTATTAATCTATGTACAATGTACATATATATTAAATGTTTTTTAATAAAAAAGAAACAAAATAGTTTTCAAAATTAGTATATTTACAATATTTATTAAAAATTAAATTTTTATTAAAAAGTACACTTGATTCTTTGCTAACAGCCATTTTCTTCTTAGAGTTGTAGTCCTTTAAAGTTGGTTTAGAGAAATATTATAACTCGTTTTTGTTCTTATAGGTGCTTAAACTTTGTTTTATTAGGCCTTAGGGTTAAAGTAAAGATTTCATTCTCAGTTGAAAAAAAAAATAGTTTTTGAATCCAAAAAGGCAAAAATCAAAAAATAACTTATGGTAACTGAACATATTAATTCTACTTCTTACCAACAAAAATGATTTTACACAGTGTGAATCTTTTATTTATGAGCTCCAAATGGTTCAACGAGTAGGAGAATCTTATGATCCACGTGGTATCACAATGGACCATTGATGGTCTAAGTGTGCTGATCTTCTTTCCAGCAGCCAACTTAACCTAACCTAACCTAATATTGTTGTACCTAGTTCTGATCTGAATACAGTTTTTGAAACATTTTCGATAGCTTCCATTAAATCAGTAGTATTTGCAAATTGGAAATAGTTTTAAGCCGGCTGCAAAAACAATCGACTTCAAAATATGTATTTTCAAAACTGAGTTCTAAAGATAAACTGAGAATAACAAGATCGAGTTTTAAGCTGATTTTAAAATTTTGTCAGGAAATTGTCTTGGTCGCAAGTGTAATAATTATAGGTTAAAAACAATACACTGTAACCAAAGTGGTGGACCTTAACAATTTTAGACAGGAAAACTTTGTTTTCATCTCTCTCAACTGTGACAAACTGCGTAGTATTCTTTTACGCATCACCAACGCACAAACTCCCACAAAATAAGATGTGCAATCAAAGCCAAAACTGTCGAAAGACGTTAATTTTCTTTTCATTATTCTGAAATACAAAAAACAATGGTAAATGTTTATTTGGTTGATTGCTTATGAAGTTGCTAAAGCATACGTAGTCTTAGTTAGCCAAACTAGTGATTAAACTATATTTAGTTGCGGTAGGAATAATAATTGCATGTGGATGTGCGCACATAGCCTTAAGGTTAAACTATAAAAAAGTTGTCAGGAAAGCACTGAAGTGGTCAAAGCAATGACTAATCTCATAGAGGGTATTTCATTCAGCTCTTTCTATCTTAAGATAGGAATTGATTTAAATTTAAATGAAAACAAGTGGGATCAATTATGGAATATAATATCGTTTAAATGTCAACCACGTCCTCTGATCTGCATTCGAAATTTCGAATTCGACTTTCATGAGACTTGTTAGGTTCAATTTTATTTTTTTTTGTATTACCACCAAAAATAAAATTGTATTTATCTCCTTTTTAACATTTCTGACAAGAGCCCCTCTCTGGATCAAATGGGCTCCACCACGGTGTAAGATTGAATGATTACTCTCGATATGTGATGAAATACTATTTTAAAGAATATTATCAATAGAATATTTTCGTATCTCTCTATTCTTAAGAAAGATTCGTTACTATCGTTATTTTAATAATTGTTTTTTTCTTATCTACTATGGTATTTCCAGTGATTAGTTTTATTTATGATATTTTAATGATAGGTTTTATTTGTCTTCAAGTAGCTGTCCTATTAGTGCATATTTCGGATGACCTGTGTTATCTTTATTTGTACTACGCAAATTAACGATAAAAATAATGCATGTTCATATTTTAACAGTCGTTAAATTTCTCGTTAAATTTTTCGCCAGTAGGATTTCGAACGGTTGCAGGCCCAAAATTTTAAACGATTTATCAAATTGTTAAATCCATTTTTATCAATTTTCTGAGCTAAAAAGATGGTTAAGCTAATTTTAAACGATTTTAACATTTTACTATCTCTTAACATATTCCTAAAGTTAAAATCACGAAAACCCTACTTTAACTATTAAAAATTCAACATACACATAATGATATCTGTCATTATCCTAGAAAAAATTCTTTCCAATTATAATTCAAAGTGTTGATTCGTGTATTTTTCATAATTCGGGAACTAAAAATTGCTTTTAATCAATAAAATGTTATGAATATGAAGATTTCGAAATATTTGAAGATTTTTTGCAGAAAAATGCTTTTTTTGTTAGAAATCTACATCAGGATGATGGAATACGAGAATAAACCTGTGTTAATGTGTATTTTAATCTTATTGGATTGCATAAGATTGTCCAGTTTACAGTTGGGACATTTCCAACTAAAAGGTCCGTTTAAGTATGTTTACTTTGTTTATTCTCACGAACTGTCACTATTTAGACATGTTCGGATGCCCGTTTTTTAATAAAAAGGAGTTAGCAATTTACTAGTTAGCAAAACGAAAAAAAAAGGGTTTAAAATTTTGGAGTCGTTAGTAAATTGCTAAATATTTAGCAAATTGTTAGTTAGTAAAATGTTAAGCCCCCTTACAATAGGTTGTTTAAAATTTTTCTCCAATGTCTTTAATTAAAAATCCGGACAAAAGTGGCATTGGAATGTATAAGTTAATCGTTTATTGAACCCTGGACTTACCTCACTTCGAAAATTCCTCTCATTTGAACTCTCACGGACGACCGTTAAATAAGCAAAGTGCTTGGAACAGATCACTTACTTTGATGAACACAATTTTCTTATTTACATATGTATTTACATATTGAATAAATTGCAATTAATTTGAAAACCTCAACTCAACCTCAACTAACATAGTTCGGATTTGGGAAGAGTATGTTGAAAGACCCTCTTCTTTATGAGCTGTACCGATAAATACGAACTGTTGTTATTCAACTAATCTTATTCACTTTTGCTTTTGAAAGAGAAGTGGTCTTTTCAACTAAGTGAAATTTCTCCCCCAGTGAAGTAAGAATGTCGAGAAATGTCGTTGTTTTGACAGTTGAATTTTGCTTCCAAAACAAAATTTAAATTTAAAGCCTCATTTACATATATATAATTTCAATTTCAGTTTCTGTTGAGCTATCTTTTAAGCTTTCAGTTAAACTGAAGCACTGAACACCGATGTGAGATTCATTTTAACTGAACTGATCTTTTGAAAAGGGCTTAAGATTGAAGTATTTAAACTTTGCTTTCTGAAAATTCTGAAAATTCAGATGGTTGAGACGAAAAAACCCCAGACAATAGTATTTAAAAAGCATCAGAAAGGAGACCGAGACGACATTGCATATTAATTTTTCCCACGACTTTTGTAAGCCTAGTCAGTCTTTTTGAGTTTCATATTTTCAGCACAAAAGTACCTACTATTTTTATAATATACCTACTGGAAACTATGTGATTTAAGAATTTTCTTTACTCTAGAAAAATCTGATTTTGTAGCTTTTTAAGTTGCATTGGAAGGAAATAATTTAGGTTTACTGTTCATATTAGAACATTAACTATCAAGTTTTATTGAATGTTAATTCTGACTTCTATGGATTCAAAATTTTACTGAACAATTCAAATTCAAAACAAATGTTTTACTAATAAAAAATCTAATTTGTTTAAAAGAAAAGAATTAAATTATTGAGTGTTTGTTAGCGGCATTTCGAAAAAAAACTTGATCAAGTTTTGGTTAGATTAAAAGTTAAATATTCATGAAAAAAGACTAAACCTAGTTCTAATTTTTGAGACTCTGATGCCGAGAACTGTTTTTCAGATTCTTGCTTTTAATGGTTTTATTTAAAACTATTAACATATCAGAAATGTCAATTGGATGACTGACTTGTTCTTTTGGGATTATTTTGTCACCTAGAAGAATTTCGAAAAATGTTGTCCACTTCAAAAATGTTGGCCCTTGCTGGTCATATTTAAAATATTGTCTTGAAGTCCATGCAAAATACATTTACTCGTACCTTCTTGTTATATAACAAATCTCACTTTTTTTAAATTTCTCTTAAATTTTTTTTTTTCAAACACCCAAATTCGTGGCCCTCTTATTGACATGTGCGTTCAAAGTACGTCATATTACAATAGATGGACAATAGACTTTCCTTTTTATTCACTTCTAATCATTAAATTGTTTTTGTACTTTATCTATTATGCCGGCCGGTCGTTAGGTAAAATTAATGACTACATGTTTTGCATTATAATAATGATATTTCAAAATAACTACTCTCAATAAAACAAAGTTTAAATCACGTTTAGTTATCATACAATCGGTTGTTGAATACAAATTAGTAGTGAAATAAAACTTATCTATCTCTTGAAACATTTAGAACCCCCAATAAGAAATTGACAATCTCGTGGGTTATTTATGTCAACGGTTCGGGTAGTGTCTGAAAAAGTGAAGATCAATTCTCAAATCCATTGAAATAAAAACACCTATTAGATAATTTCGTTTTCAATATTAATTTTTATCTAGCAAAAAGCATTTACATAGTTAGTTATATTAGTACATCCAGCCTTGTACCATAAAATCATTATTTATAAAAACAAAAACAGAAACAACATATTCATCACTTTTACAATGTAACAAAACAAAACCGTTATAGATTTTAAAATAATTTTATCATGATAAGAATATAATCCTTCTGCTCAGTGTATATCTTGGTATGTATGTATGTATGTATGTGTAGGTGCGTGTGTTTTCTTGATTAAAAATTAGTTAAGTTTATTTTTAATTGAGGGTAATTTGGTTGGGGCTTTGGTTTAGGTTCATTTCAAGTCCAGATATTCCAGGTCCATATTAAGTAGCGGATAATTTTCAATTTGATTATCTTCATTGGTTGTGTCAAGATCAGGCCTCAGGTGTCGCGTCAATTTGCTTGATTCTTTTTGACTTTTTTGGATGTTTTTCTCCTCCTGATTCGATGGGGAATAATGGAAAATTATACCTTTTCGGAATGCATTTCTTAGCTTTCTTTTGAGTCGTTGTTCGGATTCATCGAATATTTGTACATCTTCAGAGTTTTTTCTGGAATTGAAGTCTTGTAAATTTGTCGTTTCATCCGAGTTAATTCTCACATTCTAAAAATATAAAAATAAAGATAGAAAGAAAAAGTTAATAAGTCTGTAACATTGTTTTATACACACAAATTGCTTTAAAATAACATGAATTGGTAAGGTTTATGGCACAGAATAACAAAAGAAAATGACAACTTAATTTGATGAGATAAGTGATTTAAATTTTAAAATTAACGTGAATATAAAGTAAAACAGGGTGGAAACAAAGATCGTTACTATGTATTATTAACATTTTTCGTTCTTTAGGCGAAATTTCTTTCTTAATTTTACTTTTAAAGGTTCAAATAGGAACATATATTAAAAATTGTTTATAATTTAAATTTAAAATATAAATAAAATAAAAGATATCTGAAAATAAGACCTAGGTCGAGAAAATCTCAACTTTTTTGTAGCTTTAAGTATAACATTCTAGTTTAAGCTGCACAAATTGAAGCTTGGGCTGGGAAAGCAATCTATTAATAGAAAATATCTCTAACTAGCTAGTTTAAGCTTATGTAAATTTAAAAACCTTGCTCTTATTTACTAGTCCAAGTCTTATGTTTTTCGCTTGTCTTTATCCACAATACTCAATAACTTAAAAATATTTTCTAGGAATATTTTGATTGAATCGAGTTTTCCAATTATCATTATGATTATATGAGCTTTGTCTAAGGTTGAATAATTGACCCCAGAAGTGTCAAATGAAACCTTTATCATAACTAGGTCCAGGAACGAGGAAGCGCAGTTCAAAAGGAATACAAGTGTCTGACTTAATCAAATGTTTCAAATAAATAAACATACATACAAACATAACTCTATTGTATTAAAAAATGGATTGTTTTTAAAACACCAAAAGTGAAATAATTTCCCTATTTCTTGTTTGATTAAGTGATCAATGGTAATAATAAAAAATTACAAAAAAAAAAACAAAAAACCAATTGATTTAAGGACTTCTATAGGAGAGTCAGAAAAATGTTATTGAGTAGATACTACATATAATCGGGAATGTTTTACACTAGAAGATAATTTCCAAAATGACTCAAAGCTCAAAGTTAACGAAAATTTTGTTCTGTACAATAAATGACTTCACTAAGTAAGTAAGTAAGTAATAATCATTCTTTATTTTAATCACTTTTAAATCATTACCATGTACAAAGTTAAAAAATGATAAGGAAATAGTAACTCGTATACTTAGGCGTTTACTAGTTCTATTTAATTATAAAAAGTGATTGTGGGAAAGGTGAGTCAACTTCGATATTAAGTTAAAAAAAAAAACAACAAAACAAAATCTCTTACTGTCAACGAATTACACAAACTTATTCATTTAAGTCTTGAACTAAAAATTCCTTAACGGCTTTTGTTTTGTATCGTAAAATTAAAAGTTAATAGGTCATAATATGTTATGTTATATGATCTATGTTCTACAGAAAATATTAATATAAATTAACATATTTTCCTTTTCCTTAATTACATCTTGTTCCAATTGATTTATATAAGACTCTGCAACCAAACAAAACACTTAATTAGGGTATTTCATAACAAATTTCGATGTTCTTAACTTTCAGCATCCAAAGGGAATTGTTCTTGAAAATACATAGTAGTTGTAACTTTCTTTAAAAATAACTTAGCTTTGACAATTATTAAAGAAAGCTTTGATATTATTAACCTAACCTAAAAATAGGTTCAACATTTTAAGCCCATGTCTTCTGTTCTTCTGGCCATATACGCAATAGAATACCCCCGATTTTATTAATGGTCTAAATGAACAAACATGCACTATTCGTCTACACCCACACAACTCACCCTTTCCAGTAACATATTAAGAAGTTCACTCGGTTTGACTTCGTCTTGGTGGTGTGTTAAATGTACATCCCTCTTTCCTTCTGATTGCTGACTTTCACTGCCATCTATTGAGCGATATATTTTCCCAGTGGATCTTTTGCCATGTGCTACATTATTAGAGAAAAATAAAAATGAATATCCCCAACGGTACAGTAAAAACTTTAGTGATTCTGATAATACAAAATGTATACAGTATACACACCTCCCCAACATGAATGACCATATTCTAGGCAGGAACCTGTAAAAAGTAAATAAAAAAAAGGATGCAAATTGGGTTAAAAAAAAACAACATGGGAAACTTTAAGGCTTTAAGGTACATTAATATTAATAAACGCGGTTACAAAATGAAAGGTCTTTATATAAATTAGTTTGGATGAAAAAAGGTCTAATAATTATTACTATTATTAGATGCAACGTTTTAGTTACGTTAGAAGGGAATGACGTAATTAGGACTCACCAAAGGGCATGATAAGGCCCATCTGGTAAGTTCTTACTCTGCACCCTTTTTAAAGGAACAAATTTCGTCGACTTTCAACCTTCTTCTAAGTTCAGAACTAATATGATTATATAAACTCATAATTAACATTATTTACTAAACTATGGTTAGCTACTCACCGAATACCAACTCTATAAGAGAAGTGATTTCTGAGGATGAATCTTGAAAATTCACACAAAGGTCAGAACATTCAATTAATCTAGACTAGAACAATAAACTTTCTGATCAAGAAAGAAAAAAAATTTAAAACTTGAGATATGTCAAACGGAGGGAGCATAGAATCCACTCAATTTCATTTACTGTCAAAATTTGTATGGGAGGCTTCTCACTCTTGAAAGATTATGACATTGAAACAGTAATTGGCAGAGGTTTAAAGTAAATGCAGAGAGAAAAATTGACAACTTAAGATTTGCCTTTCGGTAGGCGTGGCGATTATCCAGAGGAAATTACAATTAATGACTAGCGAACAAAAATAAGTCATTAAAAATTTCAAATAAAGTTTCGGATAATAGAATAGAGTTTCGAAAAACCCAAAACTGCCTGCATTTACATATATGAATATTTCAACTCGATCTACATTTTCATGAACCGTTCAACTTGACCTAAGAAATACATTACAAATTGTTTAAGCACATCCCAAAAAATGTAGGCGTATCTGCATATTTGGGAGTAAAATAAAGGGTGATATGTTTTACCGTTAAATCCTTAAACTTTGAAGCCATTAATGAAAAAGGATGTTCAAATAGCGGAGTTGCCAATAACTTTCTATAGACCGCTGCATTCAAAAAAGTATTTAATTTTAAAAATTTAACAACAGCGTGCCTATTTCCTGAAACATTTCAACTTTATATATTTTTAAAATGATGTAAGCTTTTGTGAAACCCCACGCCCACATTCATTTTACAGTTTAAACTCTAAAGTCTGCTAAAATCAACTCGTTGTTACCTTACCTACGCAAAATCTTATGAAAATAACTCAATGCAAACTTTATTCTTTGATGGCTTTACTGATCCTTGTAAACGCATTTGGTTGTCCTCTTCGGAAAATAAAAAAGCGCAACTTTACAACACAGTAAGCAAGAATAATGTTGTTGAGTTGTCTTAAGGTTGTATTGTTCCTAGTTCCTACTCCTTATATGTCCTAGTCACCGTCAAAGCTGCGTATAAGCAAAATTATGATAAATTGTACTTTCAGGATAATCAGAGAAGTAGTTCCAGACCATCATACCTTTACCTGTTTACCTCCTTAATCATAAAAAAGGACTACAAATTGAAACTCGTAGCAGGTTTTCATGACTTCAATTTTATTTACCTAGAAATGGGAACAAACAACGGGAAGGAATTTCGGTTAAAGTGCAATAATAATGTGTCTTTGTTTGGTTGTGCCGATATAGAAAGGGAAAGTGTATAAGAGAAGCTGATGATTCCATTTTATATAAATTGGATGGCACGAGCTTTTTTATTTTTTAACAATGGAGTTCTTACACCTGCGTTATCCTTTATATCCTTGAGTATGAATTATTTTGTAGAGAGTATGGGGTTTTAAAGGTAAAGTGTAAATGAGTAAGTGAGTGGCCATAATCATACTGAGACATAATAGTTACTGATGGAATTCTTCTTCCTTCGAGGATTCTTAACGATTTTCACATTTTTCAAAACGTTTTCTTTGCACGTTTTTCTCTGTATACTTGGAAACTTATTAGGCAGCATTTTTTTATGATGATAAAAATGAAAATGATAATAAAAGAAACATTTCGGGAACACTTTATCATATATGTATGTATGTATGTACAGTGGTCATTTCTTTAAGGACGGAATCGGAATAATTGATAAAAACTTAAATCTTTTTGAAATATTTGATTTTTGCTTTATCGTGACTTGAGCCTGCACCAGTACAAAATTACCTCATCTCAGGTGCTGAAGATAAACAATAATTAGTGTTTGTTTGAGAGTAGTTGGAAACGGAATTGTCTAATTTGCGAAACGTCATTGGTCCACATTTCTTTGAAAACTATGTTGGCCATGAAAGTCGAGCGCTATAGTTCTATTTTTACTAACTATACACTTTTTACTTTGGGACTGAATTGGGTCATACCAATGGAAAAAAAAAAGAACCACACAGCTTACTCCACATTGATACGTATTCTACGTTTGAATCTCGACCTAACAGGCCGATTCCACAGGACATAATTTATGTCATGCGGTTCGATCATAACATGAAATCTCCAATGGAGTCGCGATATCGCATCTTATGACTTGATGTCAGTGATCTATGTCAGCGTTTTTGTCTTGATATAGATGTCTGACATAAATTTGACAAATGTTTTGTTTTTGTTGCTTTTTTGTGTGCAGCTAACATTTTATCTCATTATTTTTTGATTCTCATGCCGACAGGTTTTGTATGCAGCCAAAACTATTTTTTTTCGAGTACGATATAAAATTTTCTTAATTTAAAAAAATTCACTTGTTAAGAAAACATTTTGTTTTTTTTTCGCTGGGAATATGTAATGTCTCCTGCCTACAAAAATAAGGCAGCCACGATTGACGCTTTGGAAGTCAACATTACGTGTGTTATTCATGAGATATCAGTTGCTATACACTCGACGGAGAGTTCCAAAATTGGACCTTCCGAATGGACCATTTCAGAAGTAGTCGTGGGAAACTAACATACATGATATCATCACATCATATTTATAAATGCTATTAATTGTTCTTTAAACTGCTACTAAAATTTTTAAGTTTTAAGTTCACTTTTAAATATTTTAACCTCACGATGAATCACCCTTTAAATTTGATAAATTTTACACTTATTCAAATCTTAGTGTGTGTAATTTTCGTTTATTTATGATTTATTTTAAAAACGTTAAGAAAAACACATTCTGTTCCTGTTAAAAGTGTACTCATCTTGAGGTTTAGAGGTTTTTTGAGAACAAATAAATTATACATATATTATTTAAAATTCGTTTGACGTTTCCAATATGCGGGCTGTCAAAAAAATAGTATGCAAAAATAATCAAAAAATGTAAATAATTTAAACTCCTTGTCGTGTTGCACTTCAAATAACCTCAATTAATTGTCACACTTACATGGCTAATTACATTCTAATAAAAGCACGAATAAAGATTGTATCCCTCTTCGGGGAAATAATTAATCATATCAACAGTCAATCTAGCCAATATCGCTTATGTCACTGCATGCAAGTTAACAGGGCATAAGTAATTTGTTCATTTTGAGGACTGTCTTTTTATTGACCCTATAAATCATTGATGTTTCATTGGAAATGGCTTACAGGACTTTGTCTAATCATTTATGTATGTAGATAGATTGTATATTTATATCAAATACCTAATCTCAGATCCCAAAAGAGGTTACGAAATTCACTTGTTGCTGTTCTGATTAATGTGATAAGTAGCTATGACACAACAAACAGCATTTTGCCGCGGATGATTAAGGCAAAGTTCAAATAAACTAAGCGTAAAATTTATTGAGTCTTTCATTATTTTTTTTTATACAGAGATACATACGTACATATGTATGTATGTATGTATTCGATGTAGATAATTATGATATGATGTGTTTTATGTCAGTGTTATTGAAGTGTAGTCATAAATTTATTCTTTCTAGAAATTATTCATTAAATCTTTTTATGGGTATACATACATATGTATGTACTGTACATGTCCAGAGCCGTATCTACGTAGTTTTTAGCGCCCTCATTGAAGTATTTTTTTTTGCAAAAGAAAGGAAAATATTTTTGAAGCCTTGAAAATAGTCAATATTTAATTATTTTTATTTGACAAAGGGTAGTCTTTAAGTGATCACAAATTTGATTTGAATACATTTAAAGCTACATAATTTGTAAGACGGATAAAATCTTCTCAGCCCTATCACGATTAACAAATTCCGTTAAGTTTTTTCCTATTTTAAGAACTTTGCTGTAGTGAATCTTTTTTTCAGTTAACTTTTTCCTAATTCGGATACAAAATGTTCGTAAGAAAGTTCTGGGGGAGTTCCCTAAAAAAAAATTTCAATTAAAATTTACGATAAAGCTGATTATATCTTAATACAAGCCGTGTTTTATTCACTGCTGAGTAGATAGTGCATCAAAATTTCTCTCGGCAAATAACAAAATTTGGTTTCTAGCAAAAAAGAAGCCAGTAAAAATAATGACAGCTGTGCTGGCGATATGTACATATATAAAGTGAGCTTGATCATTTTAATCACTTGAATGCTGCACTATATATACAGCAGTGAATAAAAAACAACTACAATAGTGTAATTCAGTTTTATATAACATTCTCTATTATTAAAATCTGTATACAATAAAAACATATTAAACTTCTCAGTCCTCAAATTTCAAGAATGTATTTATATTGATCTTAGCTTGGACTTTTTTGACAAATACCTAATTTGTCCAAAACTGTGCTAAAATGCAAATACAAATTAAAAATTAGGACAACTCTCATACCAGTTGTGTTTTTTTTTCAAAAAGTATTGGGAATTATTCTATGAACACATTTCAGAAACATCTGAGCTTAGGAGCCTGGCTATTTCAATTATGGTAAGTACAAATCATGTAAAAATTCAGCCAGTTAAGATTTTTTGATTTTCTAATCAAATACCATTATGTTTTAATTGAAAAAAAACTTAAATAATAAATAAATGCTTTTTTTTACTTTTAAAACAGAATAAGCTTAATAGATTTTTATTAAATAATACATATTTGCAGAATTCTAAATGAAGATACAAATATTCCGATTTATAATAACAATTTATGTCTGGTTATTCAATTAATGAAAATTGAATAAGTTGCCTATTAATTATTGTTCGAAGGACCTTTACTCTATGGAGTAGAAGCTGTAGTTATATGAGAACTCTACTGTGATGGAATAGGAGAAAAATTTATTAAAAACATTACCAAAAATATGAGGAAAACATTACCTAAAAGATTGAAAATCTGGAAAGCAGTTCCAAAAATTAGGAAGGCAAAAATATTACTTGGGAATTTTATCCAAAAATACTTCACAGACTACATGACCTTTACTTACTTACAATCATGAGGAAGCCTTACAATGATCACATTTTGGGAAAATGTAAAGTACTCAACTCATGCACCAAAGAAGAAAATACTTGGAAAACTACCATGTACCATGTAGAAGATATCAACCTTCCCCCTCTGTTGGTAATCCAAATGTTTAAACTTCTAAAAGAGATTAATTAAAAGGAAGTACTGTAAGGAAAAATGCAAAGATCGCAAACTTATTCATTCTGTCAAAACAAATTAATTAATATCTACATCCAGATACAGATGGAGTTTGTGAATTTATACGACTTGTATTTGAAGATCGTTTTCATGAACTCAATTCATTAAAACTCAAAAAATATTTGCAAAGCTAAGAAGGTTCAATCTCTTTTATATTCTCACAGAAAATGACATCAAACGTAGTAAAATCGACGGCCAAAAGTATCCTTGAAACAAGTCCATTGTCCATCATAACACAGTAACCCACACTTGTGATTGTACTTCACTGGCTTACAAAAAAACCTAAGAGTTGGATTTCGAAAATCTCCTGTAGTGTAGTTGTTTTTTTTGCCACAATGTATTTTCCTCTCAAATCCGCGACACCTGTGATTTGAATTTCGTCTTTCTTCCTTTCACACGTGGTTCAATGTTAATTGAATGTTCAAGTGATGAACATTCGTCCTGAATAAATCTTTCATCCTTAGTGACCTCCAATTACAAGACTTGAACAATTTACTTTACATTTTCTAACATGAAATGATGTAGTTTTGAAATTTCGTCAGTGAATTAATTTACTGATCATAAAATGCATTTGAGTCTTAACTGTTTGATGCTTCAATATAAAAGGACAATTATTAAGTCATTATTAATTTATCGGATGTAACACTTTTACTGCAGGTACATGACTGTTTTATCTGTTGTCACAATAATTAATCAAGGGGTTGTATAACATCATGTTTTCGTTATATTATGTGATAATATTATCAGATACCTTTATGTTTTTGGATATTATCAGCTAATTGGCATAGAAAATGCCCCGTTATTAATAAAATCGAGCAGTAATTGGTATATTATTTTTATAGATAGGTATATTTTTTTTCCATCGATATCACAAAGGCATTCAAATTTATCAGGGGGTGAAATAATGCTGATTTATTGATGGACATAGACTTATTACTTATGCGGATTGCAATACTATTTCTCCATCGTATTTGGTTGAAATCGAATCGAGGTTTCAACTAAACTTAGCAAAATGAAAATGCAGATGTAAAGTACCTTTGTCATAACATAATGAATAACATTTGCCCGCCTGTGATCCGTGCGCCTGAATGTTGGATTTCCTTTAACAAAGCAACATAGCTATTGACGGAAAGTAAGGATGTAAAGTAAAGTAAATTTAGACTTCAAACATTACCAAAGCCCATACATGAATTTAAATTCTTGAATAATTATTTTATTATTATAAAATCAACAAAGCACAAAAACTGCGCCAAAAAAAAAAAAAAAAACTTAAAAAAGTGTAGCCCTAGTAAAGTACCATTGGTTTGTGTTCAGGATAATGAAATTTTAATTTGTAGGGGCTCTTTTTCTGTAGAATTAAAAAATTATTCTTATGTTTTTAAAAGATATAATAATCATAGCTATTTTTGAATTAAATTGAGTTTTTTAATGTAGGTAGTTAGTAACCCTTAACTTAAGGGGTTATTTAGAATCGTAATCTGATATTGGATGATACATCTGTTTGTCCACCAAGTTTCGATTTCAGTGAAGGTGGTAGCTGCATAATTTTTTTTAACATGTATGTATGAAGATTTGCGCATTTATGTATGGGTAAATTTTTTTTTAAATAATATAATTACTCAATTCCTTTTGCTTGACAACTTTACTTACTATACCCGTGTTTTATTGGTAATTGAAAATGCTAGCTAGTAAAATTTTACATGGAAAACAACAACACCTCAAAAGTGAACAAAAATAAGCTAGTGTTTATCCATAGTAATTTAGTGAAGATATAGAGTTTCATCTAGTTAAATGTAGGGGCAGTCAAGAAGTGCAAAAAATATGCAAATGTTGGCAACATGAGGGTGTGTTCGGTAACAAATACACAAATTTCAAACCAAACATTTATTTGGGTTGAAATTATAAAAATATACAATACTTTACAAAATTTTAACAATTTTTAGGAACAATCCATAAGAGATAAAATAATTTTCTTTAGGATTAGTGTATTTTACCATCACATATTGTGGAAAATTTATTGAAATATGCTTGTTCTCATTAAAAAGCTGACATAGGTTGCTTCCATAAATGCATGGTTGTGAAAGTCTGACGAATGCATACCTTTTTTAAATGCACATGTTAAATTTCCGATTTTCTTAAAAGCAAAACTCAAATATTTGTTGAGGAAATGTGAAACTATAAAAAGTGACAAGCAAACATATTTTTTTTTTACTTTAATATGATTGCAATTGATCGCATGTATTTACATATAAAAACACCTAAAGTTATATACATATATACGGTATTGAATAGAATAAAATGGTAATTTTGACTCTACAGGCAACTTGAAGTAACTTCTTATAATTTTTATTGATTATTTCTTTATAATTTCATGTTGAATTTTGTCTTTTAATATTTTATTTATTGAATAAAAAGAATAAAAGAATGTTTACTATCCAAATAAATGGTCTGTGTAGTAAATTCTATAATAATTTAAAGAAAATAGTGAACCACGATTATTCAATGGTCTATAAAGTTGCCAGAAACTTAGTTCCATATTTTTCGCTCTTCCATATAAACCAATAGAATTGAACAGGGAGTTGATAAAATGGTGAACTTTAATCTGTGGGTGATAAATATATAACAAGAAAAATCAATATATTTTCAAAGTTCTACTACAAATATAAGTAAAAAACATTCGAAACCAACTCGGTGTGCATTTCCATGCAAACTTCAACTCAACAACCGTTTTCATGCATTTTCCAACTCAACCCAATAATTAACACAATTGTACATTCTTCGAACGAGCCCCATGTAGAACAGCTGTTGTTAATTTTGATTTAAAACTCAAATTGGATTTTTAACTAAAATCTAAAGATGTTAGCCAGAAATTTCTTTAACAAGTGAGTTTTTATATTTCCAATTTTTATTTGCAATATGCATTTAATTTTTTGTATTTTCATGTGCACTTTTGCCTTTTATATTTTGTCCGTGACAGAATATTTTGAAATTTTTACAACAATAATTTGACAAGTAATGTAGGTACACCAACTTTAAGAAGTCAAATGTAAAGTGAATAGCGTTTTATTGGTACACGAATACTATGTTAGGGATGGATTACCAATAAAACGCAGCTTATATCAAATAACTCATTTAAAATTTCAAAAAAAAATGTATTGCATATTTTTGGTTCACAATTTAAGGCATAGTCAATAATGGACTCACAAGTGCAATAGATAATTTTTGATAACCCAGGCATCAGAAAACTCACGATATTCCATAGCCGTTTATAACAGTTATGATTATTAGAAATGTTTTACTTTTATTTTTATGCAGATGATATAAATTACAATTAACAAATAATAGTTTTAAAAGAATTGGTCTCACACGGCAACCCTGGGGAACTCCCAATTACCCAAATAATTTTAAATAGATGAATTAAAATTAAAATGCATAAATATACATATATATATGAGATAGTTTATCAAATACCTTTTGTAAATAAAATATAAGATACTTTGTAAAAGTGTATAGTGTATAAACTTCGACAATTTCTGATAAAATATTAATTTTCTTTCTATGAGAGAAGATTTTTTCTACAAGAGAGTAAAAATTGTATATTTTAATTTAATGTAATTTTATGTACATTGTCGTTAGTACCTATTTAATTATATACATATGTCAAAATTTCTATCAATTAGGTGAGAAAATGATTTATTATTACTAAAAAATTTATCATTCTCATCTGAATTATTAGTTTGTCACTGTCTTCCAAGTCAAAAGAAGAAGATCATAGGTAAAACCACACTGAAAAACTTTGTTTTGCAATTATTTATATTATTTTTTAGAATATTAAAATTCACAGCCATTAATGTATTTCAATAATTCTGTTGTTTTAGTCAGTCGATGATTATTTATTTTTAAATCACTTCTTTTTTTTAAATAGAAAAATATAAATCTGTTAAGTAACTTAGAACTTAGTTCACACAGCACAAATGTCTTTAAAATGTGCATTCATAAATGTATGGCTTTTATTGGTTGAGGAAAATGTAATCCTGTGATCAAAAAATCATAAACCTTGGGTTGGAGGATGAGTCATCAGCTTGTTAACTTCGATCCGGTCCTGGTTTTATTCAACAAGTCTCCTTTACTATATCCTTGTCGATGTACAGATGTAAAGTCAAAAACCTAAGGCTGTGTTATTGTAACAGATGAGACTCGAAGAAAGTTTCTCTTCTTAGGAGTCTAATTGTTTCATTAATGTAATCTTCACTCGTGTTTCATAAACTAGACTTTTGTGGTGACGTGACATTAATGAGTATTTTACTTACTAATACAAGTGACGACATCTAAAGAAAATTTAGTCTTAAGTTTTCAAAAGAATAACCAGCACTCAAGACTAAGACTTGTTGTGATTTATTGAAGAAATGTCTTGGAGGATAATCATAAAAAAAGTTGAATTATACTTAAAAACTCAAAGCAAGACCGATTAACTTTTGACAGGTTCAGCATCAGTTGCTTTCTTTAATTTTAAAAGTAATAATTTTTGATTGTCTTTTAATATTATTTAAACTTCTCTTTTAAAGTCCACCACTTGAAAAAAACCAATACACAAGCAGAGAATTGCCAAGAATGAGCTTGGACTTTCAGATAAACTTTTTTTAAGCAAAAATATTAAAATTAGCGCATTTAAGACTTCAATTAATTTTCCCCAAAATAGTAATTTGTATACATTTATATTTAATGGTGCTCGGTGGCGTATGTGGATTTTTTTTTAATAATAAGATATTTGAAAAAAAAAAATCATTATAAATCATTAAGAATATTTCAGTTCAGTTTCTATTTATTGTGTTATGGTGATTTCAATCTGCTTATAAAATAAAACTGACATGTCTGAAACGCATTGTTTTAAAATTTAACTATGCTATTTATTCAAATAAACAAGTATTTTTCCTCAACTTAAAAGCTATAGTTCTTAATCTGACCTCAGTAATATTTTTAAAGCTCAAAATGGAAATGTAAGTTTGGCAGCAGAAATTTGTTTATAATCCAATTAAGATGTTAATAGAAATTAATTAAATCTGAATTTAACAGGAATTTTATTTAAATTTATAAGATTAAATATTGCAAGTCTGCTATACCAATTTGAACAGAAAGAAGAAGAATTTAAAGGAAATAACCGATCCTTCGTAAAATTAAGTCCTCCAGACTTTTAACATTTTCCGACTTATAAATTCCTTAACGTTATTATTTTTTAAACAGAAAGCACCTCGATATTGAATAAAGTCATTTTTTTCGCCGCCACTTTGGCAAAGGAACCAATACTTTTAATTCCGATTTGCTTGTCTTGTCTATAAAAAAACATGCAACATAAGGGTTCTTCATTTTATACTAAGAACAACAGTTTGTTGTTTTCTAAAAATAAAAATATTGGAAATAGGAAATAAAAACCACAAAAACAATTCTTTGTGATTCAGTGACGTGTTATGACCTCCATTTAGGTTGGTAGGCATAACTTGGGCGGAACCCACAGTTTTGAAATAGCATTGTTGAAATCCTCAAAAGCTTATGCATCAATAGTGTTTCACTCTTGCTATGGGATCAAAGGAAAAGATAAAAAACCTTGAAATACTTTGTGATGAACTATTTGATCATAATGAACAAGTTCGGATTGAAAATATTATTGGTTAATTACTTCAGAACTAAATATGAATATTGACTATTTTCTTCATTTAAATAAAGGAGTTTTTACTTATTTTCTTATTTTTTTCATGAATGTCTCGAAATGCCGTTAATGACTTAAAAACCATTTGATTCACATTTGCATTTTTTTTTCAACAGGTGTTATGTAGCTATACTAAGTAGAAGCAACACTCAACTTAAATTAGTCATAATTCAAAACCCGAAAAAATTTCTTGCTTCAAAACAAATTAAAACACCAGATAACTCAAAAATATCAGTTATTTTTCTTAAATCCTTGTGATACATATTTTTCAGGATACGATTAAAAACAACAAACATTACCTTCAACCAATCCCGTGACAGCTAAAAGCAGAGCTAAGCTAAGATAAATTATTTTACAACACATTTCGACACAATAAATTAATATATGGTATTTCTAAAAACAAGGAAAACTAAATACTATTTCCGCGATCAGAACTTCCGCACTCCACTTCACTAAACACTTTGTTTTTATTTTATCTTTTAGAACCACCTCCTTAAACACTGCGTTCGGTTCCTTACTTGTTGAATGAATCACGCGTAACTGTTAACTGGTTATCCTCGACAATACACCGGATGTCTTATATAGCTGAACGACATGGCCAACTTCAATCCAAAGCAAGGTGAAAAATCTACACGCGGCCCAAGAATGGGCTTCCAAACTCAACCTCAAACTCCTACAGATAAACTGATATTTTCCTACCATGATGTGTGTGTATGTGTATGGACAGGACGGAGTGGAATCACATGTAGAAAAGAAGTGGGTGATTGTTCGTTGTGTCTGTGTGTGTGTGTATGTGTTCAGGATTTTTGCTTTCTAACAATTTAACTGGTTAACTTTCAACACCATCGCATTTGACCTAGGTTCATCTTTTTGTGTAATATTTTGTTTGTCGACTCACACACACACAGCCATGTGTGATGTATCTATGTGTGGTTTGTATCTATGCAGAAGGAATGAAAGATTTTTAATCCCGCAGAGTCTATTAAAATAGTTCGCAGGAGATACAAAAATGTAGTCGAATAGCTTCTAGAATGATTTCTAAAGGTACTTTTTGGAATAACCAGCTGATTTTTTTTCTCTGTGGACACGGTGACGTATGAGTGATTTAAATAATCTGACCAATAAATTACATATTGTAGTTTATTACAATATTCGCTGATAAGATATTAATAATTTTTGGGTGTTGGGTGTTTCCCAGACTTATTTTTATTTTCAGAAATACAAAAATGGCGTCAAATAGGATCTAAAAAGTGACACATCACGACCGCATATACTAATTTTACTACGTTGTTTAATGTCATCGTTAAGGACCTGTTATAAATTACTTGACAGTTTAATTACAAGCACGAGTAAAACTAATGACAAGGTTTTTTTTATCTTAGTATCATCACCTTTTGATTATAAGTGAATTGCAATAAAATTTTATAGTCTTATGTTCGCTAAAGTATTGTGGGTGATCCATGGTTTGGCGACAATAAATTTCAAAATGTCTGATGGTCGATTTTTTTTTTGTAATTGAAAAACTTACGAATTTAGTGCAGTAATAAAAAATTAAATGTAAAAGCAAATATTGAAATCGAATTTCAAAAAATCGTATTTTGTTCTTATAAGACTTTGAACTTATATGTAGATTTTAGAATTGCAGATAGATCAAGATTTTTAGGAACTTATCATATGAGAGTTAAGAATAATGATTTATATTCACTTCCAAATGCTTTGAAAAACATTCGTTACTTAAGAAATATTTCAAAAAGTTTGGTACTATAAATTGTCTCAATTAATCCTTTTTTTTCTGAAACAAATTGATCCCACTAGTGGTTAACGTTTTAATTTATTGAATTAAGATGTCATAAATGTCTGGCTCTTTATAATACGATTATCACCATCACAATTTAATTTTTCAAATATGCCATTTTATAAATTCAAAAAAGGCCAATATGAGTTATTTCTTGGGATAAATTTCATTTTACATTTCTTAACAATAAATTTGTCTTAAATTGTTTTTTTTTAATATCTCATGTGGTTTGCAAAAATTAGTGTTGAATCTTCCCGTTTGTATGTTTTTGAAAATGTATTCAACGCTAATTTTGAAACCACTCTAAAATATTTTCCATCTGTACATATTTAAAAAACACTTGTTTTCAATTTATTTTTCAATCAGTAGATATATGTATGTACACATATTAAAAATATTTAATGTGACAGTTTTATTTAGAATTTGTAGTAAAATGATGTGTGTATGTTCATTGTTCATATGTATGTATGTAAATACACTTTAAACGTTTTTTCTTGTTTAGTTAAAAACCGTGTAAGAAAATGGTTCAAAGCTCCTTAAAGTGTATGTATGTGTATGTATAATAGTGAACATTTTTTTGAAAGTAAATGAAAAAGGTACGTAAAATGTATATATGTACATACATAAATTTAAATTTAATTTTGAAGATTAAGACAAGATTACATACATATTATGTAAATGCGAGTACATAATATTAATTTTGATGTATTTCAATCACCTAATCAGAGAAGATATGTATGTACGTCGTTGCTGATGATCGACCGGCTTAAGTTCTAGTGATAAGTGATCTTTCACCATTACTCTAGTGAATTTTAACAATGCGTTTTTGTACCGTTCTATTTTTAGTAAGTTCGTAATTTTTACTTGTCGAATCACATTCTTTTAAAAGTAGAAAATTCTTTCGATAGATTGAGTTTCTGAGAAATAAAGAAGTCAAGTTGTATAGCAACAGCATTCCAAAATATTCAAAAAAATTTCAAGAGGCTATTAAATAAGAAAATTCGTTTCAACTAGTATTTCTATCTGATGATAAAAAAATGTAAAAAAAAAATATTACCACAAACGAATTTTCTCACGTGAAAAAACCAAATTTCATAACTAGAACAAAATATTACAATTTTGGTGTTGGTTATTACAAATAGAAATAAGGAAAAGGACTTTTGCATAGTTTTACAGAATATTATAGTAAATCCCAGAAAGTTTATGGCATATGAGATGCTAAAAGTTGTGTCGTTGTGTGTGTGGCCTTAGTGATGACGTAGCGACGTCTTCGCCTTCGAGTTCGCCGACCGACAAGCGACGACGACACCTTTGTTATTGCATTCTTGATACTACGTCATAAAGCGATGAAAAGGCTCTTCTGTGCTTTTTCTAAGAGAATGCATTTTGCCTTTATATGCACGTAGAAAGTACCTTGCTAATACAAGATTTAAAGATAACTCACAATAATTACAATTTCCTTTTCTTTTTATGTTAATAAAAGGAGGGATCAAAGTTTTTAACATTTATATATATTTTTTTATTTAAATATTTATTTATATGTATATATTTTTTCACATTTTGTTTGGTCCCTAATCGATTTTTATATTAAAATATACTTTTGAATTTATACAGTTGTGCAGTAGATTCGATCATTTAAAACAAGTTGATCAAAAAGTCAAAATGATCAAAGCCCTTTTTTTCGGCAAATAAGCTGATTGTGTCAATAAAAAATGAACGCTTTGATTGTCTACTTACAGGTAATTGGATTTCTCAACCCACACTGATAACTTCCTTTTGGTGCTTTTTTAATTTTTGAATTTTTTTCTCCAATCAAACAAAACGAAATTTGGTAAGTGTTTTAAAGATTTTATTTTTTCTGCAAAGAAAAACTTTGTATTCGATTCATTTTTTTATTAACTAAATAATATTGATTGAGTTTTTAAGAAATTTCAGTCAAAAAACTATTTTTGATAAAATTATCTGCAGTTTCTAATTTTTTTTTTAAATTAACCCTATCAATTTCTTGAAGTCCATTATCATCTTTTGAAATTAAATTAAATAAAATTTTACGTGATAAATTTATATTCTAGGTACCTAGATACCTTGAAACGTCTTGATTTCTCAAAGTTCTTATTTCGAAAAAAAAATTGAACTGATTTCAAAAACCTAGTATTTTTGTTAAACTGACAAAACATAATTTTATGAATTTAGATGTTTGGTTCTGTTTAATGTTATTTTAATTTCTATGTTATTTATTTTTCTATTCAAAAACATAGAAATTACTATTATAGATACCTACTAATAAATATCTACATATATTTATCAAAACGTCTTAACCGTTTTATAAGCAACTAGCTGACCCCGCAGACGTTGTTCTGCCCTGTTTTTTCAAATTGTGTGAAAGAAATTGCTTTAAATCTTCATATCCAAGTTTTAATAAAGTTTTGGCATTCATAACTTAACCAATGAGTGCAATTTTTTATCTCAATTCGATTAATGACTTTTGAAATTCTGGAAACGCCATTAATTTTTGTTTTCAAAATAAAAGCGTCTCCTCGACCATTTCTCTTCACATACGGGACTATGAACATTAGCAACTTACTATATGATTAGATTTTAAGATTCAAAAAGCCTTTACAGAAGAAATGGCATGAAAATACGAGCTCCAATCCAGCATAAAAACCCATAAATGGACCTTACATTTTGTTCACTATGTTTCTCTTGTATATCTCTTAAACACAATCTTGAGGCACTATTTTCTGCTTCTTTCCATATCCAATTTATCACAAATATATACATAGCTAGCTTTCTATTGGTAAAAGAATTTTAAAAATCGGTTCAGTAGATCTAGAGATTAC
This sequence comes from Scaeva pyrastri, assembly GCA_905146935.1. NCBI lineage: Eukaryota > Metazoa > Arthropoda > Insecta > Diptera > Syrphidae > Scaeva > Scaeva pyrastri. The sequence continues at coordinate 135,391,017 of LR989927.1, forward strand.
CTAATGTACTGTCTTAAAAATGTTACCAACTCTTTCGGTGGATTTAAGTACTGTGGCCGTTTTTTCAAAAATTCAATTCGACCATTCTAAACTTCAATCTTTAATGTTATGACTGTTTTGTAAACAGTGCAATTTAGCAAGTCTAAATTATTTCAATAAAGAAATTCAGATTTGAAAAGTGGCAACCGTTTGTCTTGATCATACTTCCAGGAGGATACTTTTTGTGTTTTCTTATCGATAAAAATAAATATTGATGTTTAATGTCAACTATGACAATTAACTGTCAGTTAATTAGTTCAAAAACACGGCGGCGGTTTAAAATATGCATCGAAATAAGACTTGTAAGACTTTTAATTTCGTAAGCAATTTAATATAAAATATTGAAGGAAAAAATATTTTTTAAATATATTATTTGGCATGTGTTCAATAGTGCAGAGACAAAAAAGAGATATAGTGTGTTAATTTTAATTGTTTTAAAGATGTATTCTGCTATTCGGGGTGGAGACAAGTCCAACTGGTTCTGCTTGTAACAAACCCGTCTTTGTTTTATATTATAGATATTTAAAAAATGGCTAAGTCTAAGACATATTAAAAAGAATTTTAAAAACTCCACATACATAAAAACATAACATAACTCTGAACTAAAACTTAATACGGGCTTGTTTAAAAGCTGGTTAATTAAAAACATTATATTAAAACGTTGAAAACTTGTAACTGTCATGTTCAACAAAACTAAAAAGCCCAAAGAATTATAGCAACCTAGACAAAGCTTTCATAAGCTTTAATGCTTTCTATGTTATAATATTAAAGTCACCAACCAAAAGTTCCAAAAAGCATGAGCTTCTGACCATTTGCGAAAAATTTAACTGGAATAAATAAAAAAAAAAGTTCGAAATTAGCCGTTTTTTTTAAAATTCAATATACATACATACATGTATACATAATTACATATGTATAATGTATATATACAGTTAGAAATTGTCAAAAAAACCTATCTGCAGTATGTATCCGCAGTCTCGATTTTATATTTCAAAGGTGATACAGTTGAACATCTGTCAACTAACAAATTGAAAAAAGTTTAGCAAAATTTAGACCAGAAATTATTTTAACTAAAAAAATGGACAAATTTATGAAAAATTTCATATGATAAATTGCAGATTTCATATCTTTACTGTTTTTCATTTTGAAAGGTGATAACAAATGAAATAAGAAATTAATAAAGGAAAGGGTTTCGTTCGTATATAGATTATAGTATGAGTACAATGGTGTATATGTACATATTTCGTAGGATTAATAGAAAATGGAAAACGCACATATACAAAAGAGATAAGACAAAAGTTGATTCGTAAGTTTATTGGTAAAATAAAAAAGTAATTACATTAATTTGCAAAAATTATAGTTGAAATAACTTAAAAAGAAATTCTGTTGAAATGTCAGAGTTCATCTTGATTTATGAAGTCATAGCATTTGGTATATTGTACACTACTTTACGATCGAGATCGAGACCCAACATATTATCACTTTATCAGATATACCAACGTCTAAAACTAAAAACCTTGAAAATTGCTTTATATACTGGAATAAAATTCAAATCTCTATCCATAGCAGGATTTCACTTTACTTTTTATTTCCAGTATCCAGTGCTGTTACAGCGGTTGTTCTGCTGTAATACAGATGACTTTTCCAAAAAAACACGACTTCTATTGTGAACGAAATTTGTTTTACATTTTTATTACAATTTTCATAAAACCATTTTTTGACGATAGCCCTGGAGTTGAAATATATGATTTATTCGCAACAAGCACATTCGTTATTCACAGTAACATTTATCTCTATCGATTGAGAAACACTTTACTAAAATTCGACTTTTGTCGTATATAAAACGTTAAATGACACTTGAAATAAGGATTTTAACGCATTCGGAGCTCTCTAGAATAAAGATCGAATTAGCTACAATTTTCTAAATAATTAATTTATCATTGTAAATTGGAAAATGAAAATGAAACAGAATATTGTTCTTAAATATTTTTTTTTCCTAAAGGGCCGTAGCCATTTAATTGAACAAGAACAATAAATAAAGTTTTATTCATCCGAGTTTGCTCGGGACATTTATTCGAATAAAAAAGTCCCACCGGATTGAGAAACAAATCCAAAATGGAAACATTTCTTATAATTTCGATTGTAAAAAAATCAAATACTGCATTGTAATTCAACATTAAGACATTGATTAAACATATTTAACTAAAAACATAGTTCTTTCAACCCTACAGCTACTTTGATAATAATGACGGCTGTCCGGTAACACTGGTCAACAAAATTTACATTTTTTTCAGGTGCTTAAATTTAAATCAAACAATATTTTTCCAAAAGTAGTTTTCTTTTGTCCTGAATTCGAATCTCAGCTTATACTTTTTATTTAACTCAGGTTTTTCAAATACCTATGTATATCTATTTAAATAAGTAGAAACAATCCGCATAATACAATGTTTTTGAGGCAAAGTTAAAACACAACATACATAGTTCTAAACAATAAATTGATGATGATTTTGCAAAGTAAAAATCTTTATCTCTTTCTATTCTTTCACTTTGTTTCTGGAAATTCTTATTAGGGTCATAAAAAAACACGTTATTCTTGACGTGATGATTTTTCAACCATTTTTTATTTTTTTCAATATATTTCAAAAACTTGGTGTAATAAGTTGTAGAGACGACGGATTCTTTATCAAAACAAAAAATAATTTTAAACCATTTTTGCTTTTTTCCGTAAAAAAAAAAACGTTTCTTTTAGGGATATTGGGACAAAGGAAATGAGATGAGATGAGTTGAAAACATGTAAAGTGTGTATTGAAAACGGGATTATATGTAAATCTGCGAAATCATCAACTGTTAAAAAATATTTATATTTTGTAATTGGATATCAAAATTTAAGCAAATGAATCCAAGCAGACATTAATTAAGAATTATTAATTTTCTTATCTTAATTTTTGACATTTTTTCCATTAAAAATGTTTTAATCATCATTAATTTTAAAGGTTTGTTTGTTTTTGTTTGCAAATGGTTTTTGAAATCTAAATATTTGAAGCATAAAATTTCTTTAATATTTCAAAGAGATCCATATTTTTTTCCTGTATGGGTAAAGGTCAACAAAATGTGTTTTTCGCGATTTTTAGCCAAACGATAAGTTATATAATAAAATACCTTAGATAAAAATTGTAGATCATAAAATTATCTACAAAAAATGTGTTAATACATTTTTTCTACGAGCCACCGTTTTTGCAATTCTTGAAATTGAATTTTTATGAAAAAAAAACAATCGTTTATCAACACAATTTTATAGAAAATTCAAAATTTTAAATCTTTTTTTATAGCGAATTATCTTGTTTTTTTAAATTTTACGCTAGTTTAGTTTTCATTACATTTTTTACACGACATAAAATGTAAGTTGGTAAAATTTGAGAATATTTTCAATCGTATTTAGTTCCAAACAAATGAATAAAATCTTGGTTTCATACTTTTTTAAATTTTTCCAAACATACTTAAGTTAATAACACAAGTTATTTTTTTTCAGATTAAATAAAAATACATAACCATTTTATGATTCTGGCGGTTAATTTAAATTCAATATTTAAAGTTTGATCAATGCATGAATGTTATAAAAAATAATTAAGAAATTCAAATGATTTAAATCGTTTTAATGGTGTTTACGTGATTCTTCTTTTATTTTTACAAAAGACAAAAATAATTATTTAAATTAATGTTATTTATTTCAAAACTTCACTACAAAATAATTGCTCCACATTTTCTTTGAAATTCGTGTTAATTTAAAACATTTTATTTTATTTTTTCAATACCCCACGCAACCAAACAAGACAAACAAAAATATCCGCGCATATTTAATTCCATTTCAAGCTTTTGGCTGGGAATATGGAAACCAATTTAAATAATTAATAATAATCAAATAGCTTTATAGGCAGCTACATATTTTTTTTAATTAACTTATGATTCATGGCTTTCAGTTTTACACTATCAATATGTACCTACATCAAAACTACATGCATACATATTATATTAAAACGGTATACGACGTGATAGCTGCCAGCTATTTACCATAATTCATGAACCACAATTAAAACATAAAGTGTGCTGAAAATAAAAATTCGATAAATATTGTTTGTGTCACTGGGCATTTCATCGTGTGGATCAAGGTGAAAAGAAGTCATCTTTCGGGATATATTTATTGCAGGGATATTTAAATGGGAAAAAGAGTATAAAAAAAAAAAAATAATAACAACCTGAAAACATTCAAACCAAAGCGATAAATCACCCAAGGACAAACCAACCGCATCCAACAAACCCCACCCCAAGTCGTTTGTGTGTCATTCAGGATAGGACATCTCTCTCTCTCCACCCCGAGCGAAAGAGTCCAGGCCCATGTTCCAAGTCCCAACATGGCTAACGGAAACACAAATAAAGGCAAAAACAGGCCACACCGGACATAACCATCGGACTTATCTGTGTTCAAATAAACATAATGCCTTCGTTTGTCCCCCGGAATTTTTCTTCTTTCATCCTTAAAAAGAGAAAAACCATTTTCATTTGTAAAAGTAAAATAGAAACACAATCCAAACGAATCCCTTCGACTTCAACTACTACTGACTACTGTTGTAAGGACAAAAAGCTCTATCCTTTTTCCAATTCCAAACCAAGAGCCAGCACAAAGTGAAACAAATACAGTGCGGGGAATAAATGAATACATAAATTGGAAGCCATCCAGATGCAATCTGCAATCAATTTCATTCACCGTTGTTTGTTGCCGCTACTGCTGCTGCTGCTGCTGCTGCTGCTGCTGATGGTATTCCTATTCGGGTTAAGCAGTTAAAGAGTCTGCATACGGCATCCTGTTTCCGCAGAGTCGCATACCAAAAATGTTATCTCTGCATAATTACTCCTCGCAACAGGAGCAAGTTACCATTTCCGGTCCCCTTTAACTAATCGCCTGAAAATATGAGCTTAACATTCAAAAGTGCCTTAAGATATGACACTGGCAGAGCGCATGTATGTGTCTAGATACATCTCCATATACGAGTATAAGAACATCAGCGAGGGTGTATTCCTGTGTTACGACTTGTCAGTCTTGTGACTTGTGAAGGAGGAAATCCTAAGAAGCTAACTTTTCCACTTGACCACGATGGGATAGTGGAAGTTTTTCTGTTCGTACTTCAGAGCCAGCGAGCAGTGCCATCCATTAATGAAGTTTAAGTGTCTTTCTTAACCAGGTCGGTGATGATGATGGCGGACTACCGACCGACCGAACGCGACGCGACGTGCAGGGTATAGGAAGGATCAAGGAGGAATATAAAACTACGACTACGACTACGACTAAGTTATGGAGGTACAATGCGACAGTACGTACATATTAAAGAGAGAAACTATTAAGCAAATGTTTGGGGGCGGATACAGGGCCGGATAGAGCCATTCAAAAGGCCCTTGGGCAATTAAAGTCTAAGAGGATTCTCCTCCTTCTTGTTCTTTTTTGTTTCCATTTTTCCATTTTCAATCCATGTAGGTACTAATTATGGAATGTATAATGCTCGTACAAAAATGACGCCTTCATATATCGGGCTAAAGTATGGTAGAGATAGGAAAGGGACACAAGAATTATTTAAGGAATTTAATGATTCATTTAAAGTAACTTTTATATTCATTATTATTATTCATCCATATATTTTTCTTATGAACAAATCCGATACTCAGTTTTAAAAATAACCTAGGTGTACCGGAAAGTCAATACCAGGCTATTCCAAAAATGGAAAAAATATTTATTTAAGGTATTGACCATTTGATTCTAACGGGTGATTTTTTAGCTGGTTTGGTTTTGGCAACACTGGTTTTGACAGCTGACGTGTGTTTAGTACCTTGTGTCACTGTCAAACAGCTTCAGTTTGGTTTGCAATTTAACCATGGATCGTCTTACAAATGAACAACGCTTGCAAATTATTGAATTTTACTATCAAAATTCGTGCTCGGTTCGAAATGTTCATCGCGCGCTGCTTCCATTTTATGTTCGGCATTCTCGACCTTCTGAGCAGTCTATTCGGAAGATTGTGACCAAATTTCGCACCAAATTTACTTTGTTGGACATTAAACCACCAACACGTTTACGTACTGTGCGTAGTGAAGAAAATATTGCGGCCGTATTAGCTAGTGTGACAGAAGACCGCGAAATGTCGATTCGGCGCCGTTCCCAGCAGTTAGGCCTTTGTTACAGCACTACGTGGAAAATTTTGCGGAAGGATTTGGGCGTAAAGCCTTTTAAGATACACCTGGTGCAAGAACTAAAGCCAGCCGACCTACCACAACGCCGAATTTTTGGTGAATGGGCTCTTGGAAAGCTGGCCGAGGATCCGCTTTTTTATCGAAAAATTGTGTTCAGCAATGAGGCTCATTTTTGGTTGAATGGGTACGTAAATAAGCAAAATTGCCGCATTTGGAGTGAAGATCAGCCAGAAGCATTGCAACAGCTACCAATGCATCCCGAAAAAGCCACTGTTTGGTGGCATTATTGGGCCATATTTCTTCAAAGATGATGCGAATCGCAGCGTTACTGTCAAGGGTGAACGCTACCGAGCGCTGATAACAAACTTTTTTTGCCCGAAATGGAAGTTCTTGACTTGCATGATATGTGGTTTCAACAAGACGGTGCCATATGCCACACAGCACGCGAAACAATGGCGCAATTGCGAGGCGAGTTTGGTGAACAGTTAATTTCACGTTTCGGGCCGGTCAATTGGCCGCCTAGATCGTGCGATTTGACACCATTAGACTATTTTTTGTGGGGGTATGTCAAGGCATCCATGCATTCATTCGTGAGATACCGGCCGATATGTGTGAAATAGTATGCCAAAATTGGACTCAGCAGATGGGCTACCTGAGACGCAGCCGCGGTCAACATTTGCATGAAATTATCTTTAAACATTAAATTGCAAGGTTCAAACTATCAATTCAAATAAATATTTCATTCATTTTTTCGAATTTTTTGTTTTTTTTTTTTTTTTGTAAAAAGTTCTAAACCTCTTAAAAATATTATAAGTCTTTAAAAAAAAGTTTGTCCTTTGAGCAGAACCATTTATATTTGACTTTCAACTGCATTTTTCTTTCAATTAATTAAGAAAAGGAATACTTTTGAATTACTTTTATGACAGTGACATCTGTTGGAAAAACTTGTCATGACTTTCTGGCATACCGTAAAAATAACATTTTAATATGGATTATGGAATGTTAATATTTATTCTAACTTTCGTATGGGTAGATATAATTTAAGCGAATAGGCAGAAGACTTTTAGATACGATTGACGAACTTTGAGGATAATAAACTAATGAAGGTCGAAGCTATTGTAATAATAATTTTAATAGTATTCACATTTTCTTGTATCAATCAGAAGAAGCAAGAATGCATCAGTTGCATGGGAGGATTATTACTAAATTTCATTAATAAATAAATTGAACAGCAGATTCCTTCTATCTTTGACCATTGAATGTTTGAAAAAGTATATGATAGTTTTGTATTCTTTTAGAAAATTTCAAATAAAGAAAATAGACCGTGAAATCTTTGTCCATATTCAATTAAAAAAAACTACTTGTGTTTCGTTTATTGTCTCTAAAGATATTTATCTTTCATTTGACACTAATTTCAAGCTCTAAAGCAATTTGACTATTCCCCTAAGGTAGAGAGACATTACGTACGATTCAATAAGGTCTCAAAAAGTTAAAAAGTAGGAAAATACCATACAACAATATTATTTGCATTAATTTAATAATCCGTTGTAGATAATCCGGCACTGGTCAAATTCCTGGGAGCGGAAAGTCAGCATTTTTTCGGATTGGATGAATAACTTCATTTCACCTATCTCTCGCCGGCATATCGCCCAAGAAGGAAAACACGAATTTCATTGTCATTATCAGTTGATGGATACATCTACATTTTTTTTCAAGCTCTGAATGTCTTCCTGACGATTTGGACGGTCGGTCGGTCGGGTGCTCGGAGCTCTGAGGTCTTTGGCAAATCGACCGACATCGTCTTCGTCGTTGTCGTGGCCATCGCCAGTTGGATGAATTGCAGTCGCAGTGAGAGGCCGTAATTAATTTGGCGTTCGTCCAAATTCTTTTATTTTCCTCGGAATTTAGTCTGTTTATGGCCAAGTCGTTTTCTAGGTGTGTCATGTCACCTGTCTTTCATCTCGGCTGCAATTCATTTCACCTGCCATGTCACTATGCTAAGGTTACGTATTGTGTTTCAATGAGTGAAGAAACGAGGACTTTAGGAAGGCAAGGCTACATCTTCTTCTGTCTTCAGCTAATCAGGACTTAATTCGGTCCAGTTGAAAACTATATTTTTTGAGATCTTTTTTTGAATAGAATTTTAATCATCTCTTATCATCATCACGAAAAAACGAATATCATGAAGTGAACTTCTGCAAAATGATGCTCTCATTTGCTTGATTTTCTTTATTTTGTTACCCCTTTAAAAAAAAAGGATAAAATGAAGGAACTGTTTCGTACTTACATAAAATACTGCTCCCATGTGTGTGTTTTTACAAAATTGTCACGACACAGAACACCATGACAGCAATAAATAACTCCACGTTTTATTAAAACGAAGAAAATGAAACGACAGCATTTGTTTTTTGGCGTATAGGTCGTTGTCGAAATTTAAAAATACATCAATTTATTTCTTACTCTTTCAAAGTCAGTACATATAAATGCATGTTAAATGTAAGTACATACATATGTACGTTACGTAGGTATAGATGTAGAGATGTATGACATTGATTTTCTTACAATTGATTTACCATCAAGGAAAAAAGGGGGGAATGTTTAGGAACAACAGCAGTGAACATTTTTTGTTTTATTGTTATTTATTATGTATTCCAAGTTTGTCAAAATTTGTACAAATATGTGCATACATATGTATGTAAATATGATATCTTAAAGTCGAAAAGAGTCTTTAAGAGGCCCCATTATTTCGCTAAGTGAAAATACAAAATTTAATGTCTTCAAATACATTTCATTTGCTCAATCAATCATCGTTTAAATCAAAACTAACTAACTTAATTATTTTTTATAAATATAAAAGTTCTTATAGTGACAAATAAACATTTACAGAATTATCTTGACAAAAAAACTCTCACAGAATTTCTAATACTATAGAGGAATAGTTAGCAGAACTTTTTAAAACTAAATGAAAAAGGCAGAGTTTTGAAATGAGTACCTACTCAGAATTTTTCAATTTTGACCCGCTCTCTTTTCAAGTCATAACTAACTTCCACATACAATGCATAATCATTCTTAAGCTATCCTTAGTATTTCTTTTACTAAAAGGGACCTTGACCACTAATTCATACATTTTCCGAAATGAAGTCAAACTGAGGACAAAAATGTTCAAATAATTGTTTTCCTGATTCGTTATTTAATTTGTGATTCAACTTTATTTCGAAACTTCGTCTCGCCCTAATTTAATGCTGAAACTCAAGCTTTGTGAAAATATTGTTGTTGCTTATTCGATTTTAAATACAATTTTTTCATAGTTTCTAGATAGCCCGATGCCGATGTATTTCGTAAGTGGATCGAACTGCAGGACACCCAAAGTTCATGTCTTAGTTGTTTAAACTATCAGCCTATTTGCTTACTGTCATCACTGTGCCAAATTTCAACCAATTCGGTTCAGCCGTTCTTGAGTTAGAAATTGTATAACTAACACGATCTTCTTTTAAATATTTAAAATATTGACATCTTCATCGACCGCTAGATGTCATTTCTTCAACTACTATTACTACGTTCATGCGCACAAACATTTTTGGTTGTGTCACAAGATATTAATACTGACGGGAATGCGTACAAACTTCCCAAAAACTGACTGCTACTGCTTTATCCGTGTAAAACGTCAAATTGACATAGTATGGGTTTTGGGAAATCAAGAAAAATCGGAAATTTTTTTAGAAGGAATCAGAGCTTAATTGAAACTTTTTTGGCAATTAAAAGTATCATGATATTGTTCCAAAATTCAAGATGGCTCAAGGCAGACACAACCTAAAAACTTTCACAAACTTTTCTCCTAACTATCCAAAACGTTATCATATTCTGGTAGAGTGATTTTCAACGTAGCTAAAACCTCCTTTAAAAGTTAATAAAAGTTGACATTCGACTTACAAAATTAAGAGAATAACCAATCCGCTGGAAAAGCGATGACAGCGATTCCTTATTCGGTTTATCAAGATTTCTGGAAATTCTTATTATTCCCTATAATTATATAGCTGAGCACCTCCTTTCCACTTGTATAAAACATTAGAAAACATTTAAAAGATAGATGAACGAAATTGGTTTAGCCGTTTCCAAATTATAGCGTTACCCAGAAGAAAATAGATTTCATTTTTATATAATTATATTGACTATGCCCTAAAATTTGCTTAAATTTTTGCACCAAGAATTGTTTATGGATCATACCTCAAAAGATCAAAATTATCCCTTGCCATTTTTATTAGACTTTAGATAGTTATTCATTTAAGATATTTAATTAAGTTGACAATTTTATTTTGCTGTAACATCAATTTTAATCCAATTTAAGAAAAAGGTTTAGATTTAAATAAACAAAAAAAAAAAACAACTAACTAATTGATTTATCAAATTTTCAAAGAAAAAAAAATTATGCAATTTGGTTGAGCTTTTTATTTTACCCAAAATAATCAACATCATAGTTTGGAGATTATGAATCACTAAAATAGTCATTGTTTATTTTATTTGAGCTTGATTAAATATTTGAATTACAATTATCTTTTGCAAATATGTGCATGTGGCTCAGAAAAATCATAACAATAATAATATTTCGATAATCCCCACAACGCAGTCTGGTCACGAATCGAATTCAATTTTAATTATCATCATTTTTGCCAAATCGAAGCCAAACACATATAAACACACACACACACACAGATATAGAATTGTCGTATTATATATGTAGACTCATATATTCGTACACGTGGAATCCTTTTGTTTTGGCAAAATATAAAATGATTTTAAAATCCAATCATCGATTCGTTTAAAGATAAAACTTTCAACGTTGATCAAGAACAATAGAGTGAGCTCCATTGCCATCACCATCACCATCATCGCCATGACTAGGCTATGGCTCCCTAACCAACATCAATTGTTTCCCTCTCCATCCGATTAGACCTAAAAGCATTCCGACTGGACTCGGCCTACGGACTACGGACTACGGACTACGGACTACGGACTACGGACTACGGACTACGGACTACGGACTTGGAATTGAAATGTTTCAATCAATTATGGAAGTCATAGAATTTCGCACACTATCTCCCGGGACAGGTCTGCATAATTAATTTCATTCACCTCTGTCTGATTGTTTGTATCGTTCCGTGTTTTGGATCCCGAATCCCGAATCCCGATTCGATTCGATTCGATTCGATTCGGGTACAGGAGGAACCTTTATGCGAGTGTTTTGTGATAGGTATGGATTGAATGGAATTTTAGTTTTATTCCATAAGGGCTTAAATTTTGTACGGTCATTAATTTGAAAAATATTCCGTTTAACCAAGTGCTGCTAGCTGACTATGGATATCCGCCATGGAGAGCTCTATTTTATATCATGATTTCCCCCTCGCCTCACCTCGCCCCGCCCGCTCCCTCAGCCGATTGAACGACCATCGATTGAATCATATAATAATCATATTTTCCATCGACAACGAGGGTAATTAAAACATAACACCCGCCATCATTTTGGAAATTTTGACATTAATGGAACAGTTTTGTGTTTTTGAAAAGTGACATGAAGTTTACCTGGATTGGGGAAGCTTCTAGCCGAAGGGAAATTCCAAAACATTTACGGAGCGGACATTGCGATGGATTAAGTCGATGGGAGAGCAGAGTGAAATTACACTGTAAAATTATTGATAAATGGAATTTGAAACAAAAACAAAATGGGGAATAAAATTTATCAGCACTAAAGCAGCAGTGTATATATAGACGATATAAATTAGAAAATCTCCCCATCAATGGAAAATATTGAACGATATTCGGAACCGAATTTAATTTTATCTTATTGTGCATTAAAGTTAAAGTTAAAGTTTTGTTTTTTTTTTTTTAATTAAAAAAGAAAAACTGAAACGCTTTGCTGAGGAAATTAGTTAAAGTTACTTTGTGTCGACTCAGGCGGAAATTGATGTTATAGTTAACATTTTTCATTTGATGTTGATCTTTTTAACTCTAAATACGAGTTGAAAGTTGAGTTGTTTTGAAAAAAAAAATGACAATTAAGATACTCTGAAATATAATGTTTGCTAAAACTGAATATTTCACCATTTGCTCAGTTTATTTCAAAATAAATTAACAATTATTTGAAATGTTGAACAAAACCAAAGATAAGTCCTAGAATAGTTAAAAACTATACCAAGAACATTTTAAAAAGAGGACCAGAATTATGCACTTAAAATATCAAAAACACTGGTATCGGCTCCAAAATTTTAAAGGATTCACCCGATATCAGCACATGGAACTCTGTAATTTATCATTTTGCGACTGTGGCGGTAAAGGCTGTATATCTAGCTAGTTTTGGGTTGCTAAAACCGAAAACTATAGTAAAAAGTTCCTAACACGTAGGATTTTTGAGTTATGTTTTTTTGAAAAAATAAAGTCAAGTTATTCAAAATTGCAGGATGTGCCAAAGCAACTTGTGTTCATAATAAAATTGGGTGGTAGTGTTTAAAACTTCAAAAACGTCAAAAGTGTTGTAATCCAGAAAGTTTTTGTAAATTAATTTATTAGCATCGTAATATACATACTTTACCAACGCCCAAGCAAATCTACTTACCAATTACTTCTTAATTTGTAAATCCTACGAAAAGCTTTAGATAATCATCAAAAAGGAGCACAACGAAATTCAAAATTATTTTGCAATTCTAAATTCGGACTGTTCTTACAAAATGTTTACCATTTTTAACTCTGCTGGACATAATTAAGTTTTTCGAGAGGTCAAAACAAAATTTTGAAAGTCACTTTTGAGCCAAATCTTTATCAGAAGCATGCGATGAATATACGAGTATGTAGAGGTAGGTAGGGTTTAAAATGAACGAGTTGATGTTAGCTTCAGAAAAATTCAACTGATTCGGAAGCATCATCGTCAGGAGCGTAGAAGGTAGATTACAATTTTGTTTCCAATAGGAACACAATTATCAAACCGAAAGACTAACAAGGTTAAGTATCAGCATATTAAAGGAGGATATCAAAGTTGGAGAAGTAAGTTTCGGAAGTTATGAAATCATATCCCTGATAGTGGGATATATAGTTTGCTATTTTAGACCTCTAAGGAATAGGTTTGACGAGTTCGATTCTAAAATTTAAAAAAAGCGAATACAACAAATTTTACGTCGTATTTGTAACATGAAATGTTTTAGTATTTTTATAACCAAAAAAATCAAGAGGATAAAAATATGCTTCAAAAATGATAACTGAACGATTTTTAACAGCAACACTCGAAAAATTGTGACATGCTGTATTCCTTTCAATATTTATTATTTTATTTTATTTTATTTTATTATTTAATCGCATTTTCATTCTTCTCAAGCAATTCAACCGAAATGAAGTGAAAAACCTAAATCAGTATTTCTACTTGCGATGCTTTCAAAACGCAATTTAAAAAATTTACAAAACTTAAAAGGTTCTTGGAAAAAAGTGTAAATAGTTATATCTAGTTACACAACTACTGTCAAAATAATCTTTTATTAAATACAAACACAAAGCCAAAACCTAATTCAATTGTTAAAGTATTTTTATATTTATGTATGTATGTCTGTATGTGTGCAATTCCTAAAACAATCACAAGACAAAGACAAATAAAATATTAAACAAAAACAAAATCTGAATTTATGTCAAGCCATTTATCACCATCATGCATCTAAACAAGGACTCAACGTCAACATCCATTCACTCCCCAAAAACTAATCTACCAAACCAAATAAGGAATAATTCCTTTTCCACACACAAAACCTTGAATCCATCATCATAACGGTAGTTTATTAAATACGATCAAATCAGCATACAAATGGAATAAATTCTCACCCCCAAATCAATTCAAACCCATTCCCTAATCCATATTCATCATAATTCATAACCAAAAAATATGGACTGTTTGTTTGTATAGGTTAGGTACAATCAGTGGGGTTCGGGTTGGGCTCTCCTGATCCCAATTGTTATAGAAGACGAGAGGGGAATAGTAAAGCGGATATCGGCTGCATCATTTTTGTGCAATAAAACAACAAAATGGCTTCCATTGAAGTGACAAGACACAAAGATACAATATACGAATTCAATTGTGCATGCCAATCACACTTTGAAACAAAATACACACATATGTATGTAGACATAAATACGAGAATACGAGTGTGAAGGTAAAAGCCAGGATATAATATACAGAAGAGACTCTTAGTCTTCAGTCTTGACAATTTTCTGATGTGTGTCTTTGCACCAAGGATGCTGCCATTTATCTTCTTGTGGATCTGTATTGATTTTGCACCACTCAATAAATAAAATAAAAATAATAAATCTCAATTATAATAATAATAATGGGATTCGACACCTAAATCGCCAGCAACTTTCGTAGACGAAAAATATCACCCAAAGGATGCGACACTAATCTCAATGAATACCTACTACATAAAAGATAGATATCCTTTGAAATGGATGCCAGGAATAAATGCTTGTCAGTGTCTCGTTGCTCTCATTAGATAATAATCTTTGGCAAGGACTGTGTGCTCCACACTGGTATCTCCGACGACAATGAGGTGTCTTCCCCTCACACTTATCCCAGTCTCACATACCACTGCTCTATCTTTGCCGGGGTCTGAGTGCGGTGTTGGTTTTCATCACTTGTCCTTCATCAATGAATTAATTATAAATATATTTTCCCTCTTTTCAAGCTGTGGCTGAATGATGAGGAACGAGCACGAGGAGAATCCGAATCCTTATGCAGGAAAGTGCTGGTTGATGGACTTGGTCAATCTAATCGGAATCAAATGCATAAGACGATTTTGTTTGTTGTTTGGCTCCCATGGGAAACCGAACTGTTTCATTTGTCTTTTGACACCAAAATTGCATTGGGAATTCAGTGATAATATGGGAATATTGAATATTTTTGTGTGTGAGTCAATGATATGGAAAATAATTCATCAGGTCCCAGTTTAGTTTATGGTATTTTTGCCAAA
The DNA here is from genome assembly GCA_905146935.1 of Scaeva pyrastri. Lineage (NCBI taxonomy): Eukaryota > Metazoa > Arthropoda > Insecta > Diptera > Syrphidae > Scaeva > Scaeva pyrastri. Next base: position 135,406,289 of record LR989927.1, read on the forward strand.
CTCAATTCGGAGAAATATTTGCAATCTCCCAGTGTTGTCTTTGGTTCAATTTATTTGCATTGTCGAAAGTCTATGTTCTCGATGATGGCACACAAATGACAATGAATTATTCCTAAAATACACTTACAGTCAGGGTCGGTAAAAGTGTACTGTTTTATATTTTTTTAAAAAATGGTTTGAGCTAAAATTGATTGTTGTATAATTTCTGAAAAGTCATAATTTTTCAAAATGTCATACCTAATGAAAAGAAGATTTAGAACAGTTTTGTCTTCACTCACCTCAACTTAGGTCCTCAGAACTACGAAGTCCGTTGGTGTTCCCTAGCGGGAAATAGGGCCTCAACTACACTTACGCGCCATCGTGTACGGTTTCCAGCGATGTGTTTGAGCTTCCTCCAGCTCTTTCCCAATCTCGCAGATTCCTCCTCGACTGTTCTTCTCCACGTGCTCCTCTGTCTACCAACTCTTCTTCCTTCTTGTGTGAGTGGATTCCACTGCATTGCCTGGACAGCAATGCAGTCATTACCTTTTCTGTGTCCAATCCACTGCCACTTGCGCCTTCGTATAATGGTGTCTATGGGTTCCTGATCTGTTCGTCTATGTAGATCCTGGTTGGAGATACGATTAGGCCAGAAAACCCTTAAGATGTTTCGAAGACACCTATTGACGAAGGTTTGCAGTTTCCTAGTTATTGTAGTTGTTATTTTCTAGGTGCTGCATCCATATAGCAGAACTGATTTGACGTTGGAGTTAAACAGTCGTAGCTTTGTGTTCAAGCTGAGAGATTTGTTCCTCCAAACATTGGACAACATCCCGAACGCAGCGTTAGCTTTTACGATACGACTGACGATGTCTAGTTCGGTACCTCCTTCAGAAGAGATGATGCTTCCAAGGTATTGAAAGCTCTCTACTTTCTCTACTGTTTGTTGTTCACCTCAAGACCAACAAGTTTTGCTTTTACATCTATAGCTATGAATTCTTTAAACGTTTTAACACAGGTCTCTTGGAGCGGCAGATCATAGCATAGACACAATCCACTCTTACTACGTTAGGACTAGATCGAAGAAATCACATAAAAGCGCATCTCCTTGTCTGAATGTTGTATTTCTGAAATGGCCCATTTGTACGTTGCACCGCATATTTTTTTTATGTGATGTGGCATGTGGGATCCCTAATTCCGACATCTACACTAAAAGCTTTTGAAGACTTATGCTATCATAATATGTGGCTTTAAAGTCGATGAAAAGGTGGTGACTGGTGAGTCTTGACTAAAAATTCGTTTGTCTTTTCCAGGATTTGATTCAGTGTGAAGATTTGATATATCGTTAATTTGTCTACCCTGAAATCCCACGGGTATGTCCCGATCATGTTGCAGAAAGGTTTTAAATGCTAACATACCTAATATACGAGATACTATCCACTTAGAAGGCTTTCGGCTTCAACAGGGAGTTTATCTGGCTTGCTTTACGGAGGAGGGGTATACCGGAGAAACTCATTGCTATTATCAAAGCGACTTACGATGGGTCCAAATGTCACGTCTTACACGGAGGTAGGTTGTCTGAAGAATTTGAAGTCCAAAGCGGGCTCAGGCAAGGCTGCATACTGTCACCAATCCTGTTTTTATTGGTGATAAGTGATGTGCTGCGGATGGCTTTGACAGGAAGCGGAGGAATAAGATGGACTCTGACAACTTACCTTAAACATCTCGACTACGCTGACGATGTTTGCTTGCTTTCCCATAAGATCATGGATCTCCATCAAATGGCAACAAGGGTGGAGAGAGAAGCAGCAATCGTGGGGCTGAAAATCAATACGGGAAAAACAAAGATGTTCAGCCTCGGGAGCTCGCAATCATCCGCTTTGATGAACATTGGTCAACAAGCAGTAGAGAAAGTAGATAGCTTCCAATACCTTGGAAGTATCGTCTCTCCTGAAGGAGGAACCGAATTAGACATCGCCAGCCGCATCGGAAAAGCAAAGGCTGCGTTCGGGATGTTGTCCAATGTTTGGAGGAACAAATCTCTCAGCTTGAACACAAAGCTACGACTGTTTAACTCCAACGTCAAATCAGTTCTGCTATATGGATGCAGCACCTGGAAAATAACAACTACAATAACCAGGAAACTGCAAACCTTCGTCAATAGGTGTCTTCGAAACATCTTAAGGGTTTTCTGGCCTAATCGTATCTCCAACGAGGATCTACATAGACGAACAGGTCAGGAATTGGACACACGCTTCGAAAAGGAAATGACTGCATTGCTGTCCAGGCGGTTTCGCTGGAAACCGTACACGATGGCGCGTAGGTGTAGTTGAGGCCCTATGTCCCGCTAGGGAACACCAACGGACTTCGTAGGTCTGAGGACCTAAGTAAGTAAGTAAGTAAACTATTGGTCCAGTCGTCGGGCATACTTCCTTGCTCCCACATCTCCTTCTTACGCCCGCCAGCGTACCGCAGGTAGGCCATCCGAGTCGGCAGAATTGTTGTTCTTAAGCTTGTGAATGGCTTTCTTAACCTCTTCAGTACTGTGTGCTGGGAATGGATCTTTATTGACTGGTCTCACACTTATATCGCTTCCTCTGCATAACGTTCGTTATAGTCTGCAAAAACGTTATTATTGATAGCAGTAACTTCGAAGTAGTTAAGGAATTTATCTAACTCGGAATCAACATCATATCCACGAATGAAAACTTGCAGATTCGGCGAAGAATTCCCTATGAATTTAGGTTTGGCAAAACAAATGGGTTCAAAACTTATCTCACGAAAGACAAAGTGCTTGCTCTTTTGAACTCTTATAATCTTCCAGCCTTGCTATTGGTGCGGAGTGCTGGGCGATAAGCGGGGCTGTTGCTGGGCTCTTTCGAGAGAAAAATTCTTCTTCGGATGTGGACGTTGTTCAAAAAGTTAAAACACGTCGACCTCATTGGCTAGGCCACATTGAGCGATTAGACAACAACGCTCCAGCTGAGAGAATCTTGGAATTCCAGCCCTCTGTTTCAAAGCGACAATAAGTGAAAATGAAGACCAAACCTTCGGTTCAAGCACCAAGCCATCGTGGATGCCAGAATACTTGATCTGGATGACTTGAAGCAATGTGCTTGCGATCGTATAGACATAGAGGATGGAAGGCCATCGTGTCTCAGGCACAGACTCTACATGGATAAAAGCTGGTATAGTTAAAATTTTCGGGAATGTACTAAACTTTAACATTTAAAGAAATTTCACTTTGTAATATATGAAACCAATGTATCAAATCATCCTAATCACTTGTTGAAACAAAATTATATCAAATCAAGAGTGGACTTTTACAGCGCCCCTTACTGTACAATCATTTTTAAATTAATGCGTACGGAATTGAATATGTGTACCATCATGACAACGCTAGACAAGTACATTTCTCCAATGGAAAGTAGAAGTGAATCAATTTCGGTTACACTCGTATGTATGTATGTGTGTGAAAAACTATTTTGCTCTAAATAAATAAAGATATTCCTTTATTCTCATTTTAAATTGACCTCTTTTTGGAGGGAAATTCAATCGAAACTACCAAGACCAATAGTCAACGACGACGATTGACGACAATAGATTGTTATTTTTGTATGACGGAGACATTCTTTTGGCTTGGCACGTCCTTCAAAATGATTGCAGAATTGAATTTGAAATTAAATTATCGATAATTTAACTAGGAATTGATGCAGATTTCGAACGTTTTGCAGAAATCTCAAAGACTTAAATTACTGGATACGAGTATATGACCATTTTTGACTTGATTTTTGAAGTTATTTTCAGTATTCAAGGAAATTAGCTTGACAAAGTCGACTTTTTATAGTTTTATGTAGAAATTTTATTTCGGTGTGTCTCAGATGTTCGTGACTGTGGCACGCCAACAAGAAGGACCATCGTCACCATGTCTAGCCAAATACTGCCTAACGTTGGCGACATACATCATGGTTAAAACCGAACAAGCTGTATATGATTCCCTTACCCAGATCAAACAGATGCCATCAGGCGGCACAAAACCTGGGGCTACACCATGAGGGAAACAAAGGGCCTACAAAGAGCGTCGACTGCGATCCTTCAAAAACCTTGGGTCAAAATAAACAGCCAACACGGTCGGCTGCTCAAGACCAACAGAGACTATCAAATCTATATTTGAATCCAGAAACCTTACCATAATTTCTAAGATGCTACAGGAATTTGGTTCTGCTAATACTCACATATGCCGGATCCGAGACCTGGGTGCTTATAGTAAAAGGCACTTTGACCTCCTAGGCGCATTGAGAATTATTGGCCTCATATATTTGAGGAAGGAAGATTCCGGAGACGTTGCAATTCTGAAGTGTACTTATGCAATATACCTCGAAACAGATATCGTGATAAAAATAAAGCTCGGAATTCTCCGGTGGGCTGGTTATTGTCGTTTCATGATCAGGATAAACTATAAACAATCCAATTAGAACATCCAGGGTGACTTGTCTTAAAAAATTTCGAAAACTGTTCACAGAGATGTCAAAATAACATACTTAAAAAAATTAAATTATGTAGTTTGAACTTTTCATAATTGTGTAGGTAAAAATAACAAACATTAACATAACAACTCGTAACTCTGCCAGACCAATTCGGTTCAAACTCACCGGTAAGTATGAAATTGTGTTGACAAATGTGTTCTCTTTTTGCTAAGCAACACATCCGTGTCAAACCAGAAGTCCAAAGTTCCTGCTACCAAATTAAATGTACTTACCAGTTGCCACCAAAATCATACCCCTTACTTTGAAAATTATATTTCACATCACAGCCCCCATCAGTTATGTACATAGCATTAGAAGAGTTAGAGGGTCGTTATGACGTTTCGATGCGAAACTTTCTAAGAATTCAAACCAACCACTTCCACAGTTTCATCAGGTGAACATGAACAAGAACTTGTATTCGTGTATGCGAGCCTATATAAGCTGTTCATATTTGGGAAATAATTGAAAACCATTTCTGGCTTATGGCTCCCTTCACTTCGTATATTATGTATTTCAAAAGTCCTATTATATAATATTTTGAATAACAAACATTCCAGATGCTAAAATATGGATTAAACTTTTCATATTATTATTTCTAGCATCAAACAAACGTTAAGCAATCCGATGTGTTTGTGTACCTCTACATACATACATGCACATAATACTAGTATACCCCTATAAGCTTCATATAAAACCACACAACCCAAAGGCATCGGAAGCGGATTCTTCGGCATCATAATACTCGTATAGCTACCTGTATATTTCGAAAATTGAAGTTTTTTGGGGGTTCACCAGATTAAACCAAATCACTTCGAGTTATTCATGCATTAAACACTTAAATAAAACAAGGATTCCATACACACACGTATTGTATTAGTTTTTTCTTTTCTACTCTTTCCTTAATGTCGACAGGACCAGGACGAGGACCAGAACCTTTCTCCATTCCCCAAAACTCTAGAGCTCGAGCTAGAATACAATGAGAGCGAAAGAGGAAATGTAATCATATTTCGAAGCAGAAGTTCTGTTTGCTGCAAACTTTGCAAAATAAAAAAGACCTCAAACCCTATGAACACCGCTTCTAGCTCCGGCTCCCCGGAGTGGTATTATTAAGAACCTAAAGTTTTCAGCCAAATTGGTTCGGATGGACCAGTTATAATGGCTAAAACGAAGGTTGTTCTATTATTGCCACTCCATTTGAAGAACGATTTAAGCGCTCGCTCGCCATTGCCATCGTCAATGATGGCATGGCACGTAGCGTATCAACCGAATGGCGAACAGAACACCATTATAATAGCTATAGCAGTCCACCTTGTTTTGAGGTTGAGCACAATTATTATGGCGGTCTCTGAATGGCGATAAATATTTGACCGAAAAAGGCCTCTACGTGGGTAAAACACCAGCCGTTTCTGTTGCCAATATTCGAATATATTCAATATTTACCTCCGTAAATAATGTGGTATCCGTATCGATGATTTATCAGGGGTCGGTTACACACTTGATAGTCTGCCAGGGACGTTAAATGGTTTCAAATAAAGCATAATTTCGACTCAAGCCTCACTAAGCACACTCAAAGGGCATGGCATAAGTATACACATACCTACACACATGTATCCATATATGTACATATGTATAAACGCCACATCTTATAAAGTAGTAACCGTCTAGCTGCATAGCACCACCGAAATAAATCAACTTCCAAGCACAATCCAAACAATTGGAAGCGCTAGCAAAACAATCCAAAAAAAAAAAACAAAAAAATAGGAAAAACAGACCAAAAACCGAAAACCCCAAGAAGAATAGTTCCAGCTACTTCACTGTTTTATTGATTTAACCTCCCTGCATTTTTTGGCACACAAACCCGAAACACAGGACCCACAGCCACTGCATTCCTCTATTATCCGGCCGCCATACTCGTACTCGTACTCGTATTCGTATAGTGTAAACAAAGTTTTTGCCCTCTGACCCGACTCAACTATAACTGTACACTGTTCAGTGTGCACAGCGACAACAACAACAACTGGGAAGTAACTGTTTGTGTTTCGTTTCGACAGTCAGTGAAAATGGATACAGCTATACTCGAACTGTCAGACAAGCGGGTTGTTGTTGTTGTCGTCCTTTTTTGTTTTCTCGTTGACTTATTTTCATTTGGTTATGCCGTGCCGTGTCCCGTCTGGGCGTGGAGTCCTTTTGGTCAGTTGTAACATTTGCGTTTGGAATCACAACTCGGATACTATTCGCTTTTCCATATGATATTTTGAAGCAAGGACGCTTGATTTAAATTCCCAAATTCGTTGACCGGGCCATAATATTAGTTTTGCATGAGCGGGTGTATTTTTGGAAGTTGGGAACGATATCAGGTGCGTCATTGAGAGGGCGGGGCGTGAAGGCTGTTTGAGACATTTTATTTGACATCTAGCAGATCTTCGTTCTTACATAATTTGAAGAGAAGGAGGTGGTTAAATATTTTGGAAAAAACTTCAATACAACAAGTGTGTCAATGTCGAGGTAGCTGACGGAAAATCCACTAAAGCACTCATTAATATTTACACCACTGATCTGGTAGGCAGTCTTTCTAGCTTATGTCAATGTTCTAATTGCATTCAATATGGCTCCAAAAGTGGAGTTCATTAGAATCCTCCTGCAACTCGACTTCGAGAAGATTCAGCAATATTGTGATGATTGAAAATTGAAGATCCCCAGAAATTATACACCATTTTGTTTAGGACTCCATTGCGTGAAGCCACAAAAGATACGAGAGATTATTGGCGCAAACTAGTTATTGTGTGGTAAAGTACTTAATACTACTGTTAAAAAGTCAAATCTTATCTGGTTGCAGGCTAAAAGATTGCCGATTTTATGACTAGTAGAAACTCACTGAACAAAATGAGTTGATCTAATTTATTAGTGGTAGCAGAAGATCCAGATGATATAGGCATCAAACTGAGTTTTGCCAAATGAGAAACTTGGACGGAGAAATCATAGATTTTGGAGAAGATGTCCAATACACAAAGACGCACCAAATCTGAGTGATCAAAAAGATGTAAAGAGACTTGAACAGAAGTTTCTGGTCATAGAACTCAAGTCTCAAGATGTGCAATAGTATTTTTCAGACAGCAGTTCATAACATAGGAAAATTCACAGGACTAAATCATAAAAGAAACTGCAGACACCAAAATATTGATATCATGTCACACAGCCAACTTCGTCAAAAGCTTAAATTTCCTTTTCTATTGGCTCAAAACTGGTGAAGGAATGAATAGACAGTTGGGAAAGTATAAAAAAAAAATTGTTAATAGCTACTTCATCCTTAACAGAATCAGAGCCACATTGCGGTATAAAATAGAAAGTGGTCAGAAACAAGATCAAGAACAAACTCCCCGAAATAAGTAGAAATAAGCTGTCTCATCCAGTTTCTTCGGATACCAAAATAGATCTCCAGAACACTGCATTAAAGATCTATAAATCATTCATGCATTCATCAGGCTGAACCAAAGACCATAGTCTTACCGTGAATAGTCGACAGCCGCCTCTATTTCTGTGTGAGGAAAGCATAGCTCCAATAAAATGTTCATTGTAAAAATTATAAACCTTGTAAAAGGATCTTAATCTTTCGAGAACCAAGTGATCAAATAACATATTAATCACACTTCTATGGAACTTAAGTTGGTTTATCATCTTTTAACATCAAGAAGTTTTACTGAAATTAATTGGATTAACAAAATCTTCTTTGTCAGCAAGAAAAACTGTTAAAGTTACAAATAAATTTCCCTCCAACAAAGCCAACACCGATACGGGTCTGATGTGACCTCTCCTCCATTTGACACATATAAAATTTATGTAACCAAATTCAGAAGAAGAAATATTCTCTTCGTCCTTCCGATTGGTCTGTGATTTCTAAAGCACCAGGACAATTTCGAAATTCATAATTTTGTCTTTTCTTTGTTGTCCCTGGAATCACTCTTTTAAGAATGAATACCGAATTACCACTAAGAGGGGGGTGGTTGGGTGGTTCTGGATGGTGTTGGAGTGCCTGCACCGTGCCGTACAAGGTGATTCAGTGCTCAGAGTTGTTATGTTATGATGTCCTGGCTTTTGCTATGTATGATGCAGTCTTTGAAGGATTTGCTGGCATTTGTCCAACAAAATCTGAAATACTTTCGTTTCCGGGACGAGAACATCAAAGGCAGGCACACTTTCACACCATGTTTAATGTGTCATCCATTAAAATGTCGTGTGCCTTAAACTGTTTCTGTCAGGTTTTTATGGTATTACGTTTTTGAAGCCATATTGTTTTTTTTTTATTTTTTTTTTTATTTTTAAAATAAATTTTGTCGGGCTTTTTTATTTGAGTGTCTGCTTTGTCTGACTTTGCTTAGGGGTCTGAGAGCCTTTTTGTGCATTCGATAGAACCTTTTAATATCACAGATTCAAGCTCTCGGTTAAAGACTCCCAAGACGGTACAGACGGTAAGAACTTAATTTATGTAATATTTTAACATTGTGTACGTTTGTATGTGTTGTGCACGTGTGGTGCATGATGGTTTTTTGTTTCGAAAATAATGTTGTAATTGAGTAAAGAAGGATTGGAAATGAGCCAAATAAAGGATATAGCACTTTCGGCAAATAAATCAATTTGAATGAATTTGCATACAACGCAACGCAACGAGTTGAACCATCAGATAAAATTCAAAATATATTTACTCATACAGATTACCTATAAAGATCTGGGTCGATTTGGCCAACAGGAAGGGGATGTAATAAAATACATTTTGTAATTATTGTTATTATACATGTGTATGTATGCATCGTATACCCGTAATAAGTCTGTGTTGATTTATTTAATAAGGGGAAGAGCTTTCAGTCTTTAATTGAATATTTAATGAAATTGAATTAAATTGGTGTTTTTTTTCGTTGTGCAATAAGTATACCAACAATGATTGTAATTACTTTTATTTGGTCATTTGTCCGAAAGGAAGTTGTTGTGTTATTCTTTATTTTCCAATCAATTGCCAAATTATGTTCAGTATAATGTTGATTTATGTATTGGCAATGAACACTGCCAAAAAAATGCTTTTAAAGTGGCTCACATATAAAATACTGCCAATGGAAAATAGACTATGGGTAGTTGTACACAAAAAAATGTATATATGTAAAGGAACATATAAGAGAGGACGCAGTAAAATGGGTTTTTGGCCCATAACTACCTACTTTTTTTTCGACCAGTGGTCTGTCTCATATATTAAGTTGATATAAATGTTCCAGTTGTCTACATACTTTCATACGCTTTATTTTAAGTTGATTTTGTTAGAATTATTATTGGAAGAGACATCAGTTCCTCAAAAATTCCTAAAAATTTGTTTTAAAGCAGCATCGGGCAATTATTTCGATTTCCAAATTATTATTGTAATTTAAAATATTTATGGAATTTGTTTCAACATTTTTAGTATTAGTATTATTATTATTAAACTTTATTGAAACATAATAAATTAAATTTGGCTATTCAACATTTTTAAAGTTAATGGAAACTTAGTTGCATAGTTTTCGCTTTTTCATATAATCCAACTGAACTTTAAGCTGTTGGCGGTAAGTCTAACAACAAAATCAATACATTTTCAAAAATTTACTACAAATATAAATAAGAAACATTCTAAACCAATTCGGTGAACATTTCCATGCAAACTTCGACTCCACTGTAGCATTTTAATGCATTTTGAACCACGACCCAACAAACTACATACATAATTACACATTTTTCGAATTCAGACTCATATAGAATTGCTGCTGCTTTTTTCAATTTCAAATTAAATACTGAACTAAAACGGAAACGGAGTTTGTATATTTACAAATTTTGTTTTCATTATGCATTTAATTTGTTGTGCTTCGCTTTTATATTTTGTCCGAACAGTGGAACAAATCTTTATACATCGTTTTGGAGAAAGTAAGTTATTGCACTTGATATTTCTAAAGCATTTGATAAAGTCTGGCATCCTGCTCTTTTATCGAAAATGCGTGCTTTTGGTATCGATGAAACCCTTCTTCCTTGGATTAGTAACTTCCTTTCGAATCGCTCTATACAAGTAGTATTAGACGGATTCAAGTCTGAAACCCACAACATAAATGCTGGTGTGCCACAGGGTTCCGTTTTGTCTCCGACCCTCTTTCTCATTTTCATTAATGATCTCCTGTCTGCAACTACTAATCCATTAAATTGTTTCGCTGACGATAGCACCCTTAGCTTTTCATATTCGTTTCCAGATTCACATCCCTGCGCTTCGGACGTGGAACTGCAACGGCTAAATATGATAAGTACATTCAATTCTGATCTATACAGCATTGTACAATGGGGATTAAGAAATGGCGTAGAATTTAATGCTTCGAAAACTCAATGCTGCCTTCTGTGTTCTGTCGTTAAAGCGAGACGTACCCCCTCTGCCATTGTCTATGAGTGGCACTTGCATCGAAGAAACTAATCAGCTTGCGATTCTAGGTATGTGTATCACAAACCATCTTTTGTGGAATGATCACATACTTAACGTCGCCAAAAATGCCGCAAGATGTTTAGGTTTACTTTGGAGATGCAAGAAATCCTTTTCCCCTTCTGATCTGGCTATTATCTATAAAAGCTATATACGTCCAAAGCTTGAGTATAACTCCCATCTCTGGGCTGGTGCTCCAGTAACATATTTAAGCCTTTTGGACAGTATATACAAAGACGAGCTTTAAAAATGATCGGAGACAGGAACATCATAACGTTTCCTGTCTCTCACTCTTTTATCGTTACTTTTACGGTAAGTGCTCTAATGAAATAGAAAGTTGCATTCCTCCCCTTAAACAATTCAACCGTAATACTCGCGCTTCCAGGAATGCTCATCAGTTTACTGTTGAACCCAATTTCGGGCGTACTGTCAAGTACAGGGATTCGTTTTTTAGCCGTACTACGCGAATATGGAATACCCTTCCACGTTCTGTCTTTCCCTCTCATTGTGATATACAGAAATTTAAGAATAATGTTCACTGACATCTCCTTTCGAATCCCCTCCTTCTTACCTAAAGCTCGCACTGTGCCTCTGACATATAAAGGGTACATAAAAACCCCTTGATTGCGCGCTAATTATAAAAAAAAATTGACAAGTAATGCATTGATACCAACTTGTACTCGTATAACTATGCTAGAGATAGATTACCAATAAAACACGGCTTTTGATTATATCTTGAAAAAAAAAACACATTTTGCTTATGTGCCTTTAGCTGTATGAGGTCAGTCTACAGAGCAGCATGAAAGGATCTTTTAAAATCTGCTGATTTATGTTTAAAAGATACTTCCATATATTCTTGAAAAATCAATCAATTTTATGTATTAAATGAAAATGTTTTTAATTTTTTAAAAATATCCTCATTTAAGGAAATTTAAATAAAAATATTCGCTCTGATGCCCATTTGCTCCAGTGTTCCCCTACATAAGGAGAACGAACTTGAAATAATTTTTATAAGTCTCAATTTAGGTTCTAACATATCAGACAGTAAGTGATGATGAAATAGAGGGTGGAATAACAATGAATTGGTTGTTAAATTTTATGACCTACAAAGAAGGACATAAACCGAGTGCCTCTACAACCATTGTTCAATCAAAAGCTGTTTTAAGAGTTTAGGCAGATTGTTGCTTATTCAAAAAGGATGAAAATACTCTGTCCTTCTCAAAGATGATAAATCATTTTTGTTTGGTATTTGGCTTAGAATATGTTCTTTTTCTTTCTCCAATCTTAAGGATTAAGTATTGTGTACCTATTTATTTACTTTAAAAATAAAACAATAGTGTTTTTAGAAGAAGATTACCTCGGGTAACAAAACACACGAATACAAAGCTTAACAAAATAGAAAAATGAATATTGTTGCTTGAAAATCAAACTATCATATTTCAAAATACTTTGATTTTCAAATGGGGAATTTAAAGTTTTTCGTTGGTTTAATTTTAATTTTTTAATTTCACCTACCATATTATTTTTCATTGTATAGCTATACACCAAAGTTTGTAAAAATATGTGTGTTTAAAAAAGAATTACTATAGACTGTTTTATGTCAATTTTTCTTATGAAAAACATAAATTAAAAAAAAAGTACGTCTACGCCAAGTGTACCACTTTGATACTGATTATTATTATTTGATTATTTTTATTATAAAAATTAACTTTAAGCAAATTGGATTTATGAAAAAAGCTAATGATACATTTTGTGCTTTACTTGGGGCTCTGTAATATTTTGTGCTACAGGTTTTATCTGTTCAAAAACAGAATTTGTCAAACATACATATCTCTTTGGCTTTTATGAACCTTTTTTCAGTTGAATTGGACCAAACGTTCTAATTTTTATATTCAAAAATGTAATATTTGACTGCATTGAAAAATGGACATTTCTTTTACTGCAGAAAAATTGCTCTAAGAATTTTCTTTTTTATTCTTCTAGAAACAATAAACAAATCATGCTCCAGCTCCCTAGCTCTTTTTGCAGTTTTCTGAATTCTCTGATTTAATTTAACATAAAGTCTTCAACTTGAACTACTTTTTCTGATATTATGTATGTATATCCTTGAACTAGTTTAAAAAAAAAAATCTATCTTTTTTGTTTAAACACGATAATAAATTCCTTTAAATATAAAATATACCCAGACTCTAAATTATACTGACTCGAAAACTGTTCTTCGCTTCTATAGTAAAAAAAAAGATATACATATATATATTATTCTCGCATGCAAATGCGCTCGAAGACTTCACTCATTTCAAATTCAAGAAATCCCCCCGGAAATAATTATGCCATAAATTAATAATTATTGACCGAAAACTCTTGTGATAATTAAATCAATTAAAAAATTACTCTTAGATAGCGGCAGATGGTACGAGATGCTACGACTACCGAGTACGCCTCCATTTTTTTTGTTGTTGTTGTGTTATTTTCATAAAGAAGAAAATGTACGTAAATGATATTTCTGCCACATCTCTGCCAGAGCCATCAAGGCAATTATCATGAGATGGGGGGGCAAAAAATATTAAATATAACTCTCGTGTATCATAAACCACCCCCACCCACTCATATTCGCATAATTGTCACCCCTCATCCTTCATGGGAAAATTATTATGAATCACGGAAATGAATAAGCAATATTCATTTGTTGTGTTTATATGTGTGTGTGTGTGTGTGTGTGTGTGGAAAAGCATTCTCCACGAAACAATTTTTCCGGAACAAATAAATGAAAAAATAAGCGAGCCTAGCACGGAAGAGTGACTAAGTACCCAGCAGCGACAAGACAATTTTCTACGGACATGCTTGTCCGTTCCTAACGTTACAAGAGAGTAGCCAGTGGCAGTTCCCAATTAAATGTCATTATCCTAAGGATCTCGGTTTATATTTGTTGGGGTGGTGGAAAGAGGGGGTGGGGGTGCACATGAGGTATTAGGAAAAGAAAATGATTCACAGGACCAAAACAATATCAAGACGAGAGATGGCCCGTTATGACGTAGGAGATAACGGATGGCTTCTCCCACTACACCTCCCGTCCTCTCTTGTACTAGAGTAAAAGTATTTTAATTGAACGTACTTGTGCTCAACCCCCCTCCCGCCACTGCCAATCGCGTGAACATATCTTCCATTTACAATAGCAAAAGCAAGAAAAATAAGACAAGAATGAATTATACAAAAATGTATTGTATGTGGCATACTCTACTCGTATCTACCCTTTATCGCCCTCCCCCAAGTAGGGACATATACATACATACATATGTACATATGTATATAGTGTAGAGAGGCTGTGCAGCAGCATTGCCATTCAAACAAATAAAATGAAGGCCAACATGTAGACACAGTCCTTAAGGCCGCATAAGAGAACTGTGGATTAACCCTTGAGTCGACCTGATTTTCTTGGTTTTCCTTTTTTTTCTTCTCCTCTTTTTTTTTACTCAAATTTCTTTTTATCTATGCTTCCTTGCGGAATTACTCTTTAAATTGATTTTAATCACAGGATGGCATGTGACGAAGGATGTGCTGTTTTGTTAATTTTATTTTATTTGGGTGGCAAAATAAGGATGTTAGACAGTTTTATTTTAAAATACATACATACATACCTACGCCCTACTCGTATGGATGTAATAACGTACAGTGATGTTAACAAAACGCACACAGGTGTTGGTATTTTACTTTTCCATCTAAAAATGTTTATGCATACATATATACAGTGAGTTTCATTAATATTCGGTTTCTAACTGAAACATTTTTAAAATATAGTAACCTGTTTAAAAACAAATGGATTGCAAGCAGTTATTTTAATTTTTTCATCTGTGTCTTATTACATCATTTTCTTGGTATGGTTTAGAAAATCTGCAAGGGGCTTTACCATACAGAACTATAAAACCCGAAAAACTAAGAAAAAAATATTCAGTCTTTGAAAAACTTAATTAAGGTAAACGATTCTTAATTTTAATACCAATTTCAAACTATTACTGAAAAAATCTTTGAATTTCAATATCATTAAAAATTATTCATAATTGTGAGAGTAAACACGTAAGAAAAAAAATCTCTTGAGATAAGAAGATTATTAATTAACCACTATCTAAAAGGTTTAACATACAATGAAATAGCAAACATTTAAGATATGAGGCCTAATACAATCTGAAAAAAAAAAATAGTTTAAATAATATAGAAAATATAGGAGTTTATAGTCTTAGAGAAAAGTATTACATGCAAAATCGAATATTAATGGCACTCACTGTAGGTAAGTTTCATTTAAATTTTAACATATAAAACTGATACAGTATTCTGAGTAATCTTTAAATATACAATTTTCCCTAAATTTACAAAAAAGTCAACGATTTAATAAAAAAAATTAAACAGTCTCTTTTCATTAAATTTCTTACAAACATTTATCTGTCGTGACGAGACCAAAATTATTAGACCAACTATGTTTCTATAGTGTTTTATTGTATAGCTGATTAATTTATTTTATTAAGATACAAAACACTTTTAAATTTAATGTGCTAAAAATCCCGCCACGTCACGTCGTCGTCGTCTCATTGAAGGTCTGGGTTCTGGAACATTCAAGTTTCAATGTAAATAACGAAGTTTGATTGTTTCGTTAAGTTTCAGGAATAGGCGTTGCCAATATGAAAAGTTTTAGTCGTCACCGTGCGTCGGTTACAATAAATTTAACTCTAGAAATAAATACGAAGTCTTTCCAGGGATTGAGTCCATAATAAAAAAAATAATCAACATTGCATAACCAAATCCGAATCAAAATAGTAAAGTTAAGTGAATCTGAATTCTTTCAATTCACAGTTAATAAAAATAAAAATAGACACTGCTAGTTCAAATAAATTCAAATCCGCCTAAGATAAGATTCAAATAATTTTAATAATGCAAATAACAGGTTGTTATTACTCATAAAGTTTGACAATAAATGTATTTATGTACATGCGGTCGCATTGACATTGGTTCCTGTTGATTTCTCAGTCCATGTTTCCAAGGTACGACTTATTCTTTCGTTAAAAAAAGAACTTAAGAAATCTTGAAAATTTGTCGATATTTGTTGACATTTTTTTAGGCTCAAATTTAAAAACAAGATTTACATCAGAGTTTTTCCAATCTTTCAAAAATTGAACATCTCATTGAAGATGAGATTAACTGTTGATGATAGAGGGGGCTTAGCTAACGCCATTTTGAAACAAATTCAGAGTCTATTCAGTGAACGTTTGTTTTTAAAATAAACTGAATCTATCGAATTTTGTAGTATGAGATCGCTCCAGTCCACAGGTTCACAGGTGCGAAATTTCATATTATATACATATACTACATATTTTCAAATATAACTAATAAATAATACTTAACGCTAACACTAAAAATTGAAAAAAAGTAAAATTCACTGTTCACTACAAAATAAATTTAACTTATACTTAAGCCACAATGGTTGACATAGCGCTATCTATTAAACTTTTGGACGTTTGACATAGCGCCATCTATTGAATATTTACTCAGTCCAGTCAACAGATGTCGCCATCTGTTGAAATCGTTGGGAGCTAACAAATAATATTGTGACTGCCAAATAATAGACAAATAATTTGCAATAAAATAATATTGCTATCATAAATTGAGATGTAAGCTATCCTATCTTTCAATTTGGATCAAACTGAACATGGTTTACAAATTTGATTAAAATCGGTTAAGTAGTTTGAGAGTCCATCGCGGACAAACAATGAAAGTATTTATCATAAAATGAACAAAGTGTTTTAAATTATTCAGAACACTTCATCCATTTATTGGTGATTTAGCTGCCAGTCTGAATAAATGACGTTTAATTTGACAGCTTAATTGCTTTAACAATATGAACACTATTAACTGTCAAGTAATTTGAAATTTTAAAAACAGCTTTCTATTTTCCTTAAAATAATATTTCAGCAACGTTTACTCTAACTATGAATGTACCTGAGTCTTAACATTGATAAAAAAAAACTCAAAAATTCCAGAAGATTTAGTTAAATATTCTTTCTGTGACCTCAAGAATTTTCAGAAAATGGTCTGAAATATTGAAAATTACTTTTTACTCGTAGAAAAATATAACTCGTTTCATAAATGCAGGAAAAAGTGATTGTTTTTAAATATTTTCTTGAACAGCACTGTTCGCATAATTCCGGGACAGAATTCATCTTAATTTGATTAGTTTTTATTTGAAGACACTGATATCGGAGGAGATAACACATCTCTTGATAAAATAAGTTTCCTTTTACTGAAAAATTTAGTTTAATTAAATTTAAAATTTGATTGTGAATCCTGATAGTCCACATAAGTGTGCCAATTTCTCTCTAAGAAATAAAAGCTTATTTTAACAATCACGTTGAATTTCTAAACACTATTATAGTATAGTTAAATCTTTTATATGCATCTCCATAAAAAGTGGTATCATTAGTCTGTGGCCATACAATAAAACAGTGACTTTAGTGTGAGTTCCCAGTTGCCACGTTCAAGGACATTGGGGGAAAGGAACTGATGAATGTGACGTCCTTTTTCCAACAACGCGCCAGCCATACTCGAAGCTAGTTTAAAAAACACACACACGATGAACTTTAAAGCCACATCGCAGGGGGATGTGCTGTGCAGTATGTCTTATTTGTGTCTTGAACATAAATGTCATAGATGTAAGGACATTTCAAATGGAAATTGATGAGCCGGATCACGCCAAGCAACTCGTTCATTTTTTTCGTCCTTCTTTCTTTCTCTCGGTTGTTTCTTATCCAGAGACAATAGATAAATAGACATCGTTTTGTTTTAACGGGCACGAAGGGTTAAAATAGAGATGAGTAGTTATGGTTGCTAATAGGAGGTCGTATTATAAGACTGTAATTCATGGTTTACACGTCTCTTGTTTTCCCTGGCGAATCCTTGGATTTTTGCTGTTGCTATTGCTGTGCTCGAGATCGAGACAATGATGATGTACCTATAATAAAGTGGAGGGGGAAGAATACGAGTACGATGGTAGTGTTACACAGTGCTGATTTGAAAATTCTTGACACCCTAAAGGGAATTGAAATACATCATTAAAACCCCCACTCAGGAAACCCAACCGTGAAGTGGATTCTATTCTTTGAATGTGAAGGTACATCGGATTATCCTTGAATCTATTTTAATGATTTATTTAAAAATACATTTACATACAAAATAAATTCAGTAAATAGAAAAAAAATTAAAATAATAATAAAAAAAATGTAGGTATATAGAGGAATTAATGAAAAATAATATTTAAATAACTGAAAACATTACGATTTGTATTCAAACGTAAAAACCCATTCAATCAACCATAAAATGTACTTTTTTTTGGGATATAAATCCACTTTTATTATAAAAGAAGACCCTTTTTTCATCCACGGCTCATTCAAATTATCGGAAATAAAGTTATTCTTCATCAGAATTATTTCCACCGTAAAATAAGTTAACATATAAATCAAACAAATCTCACAAAGCTGACAAATGTAGTAAGGGATACTTTCTGAAAAGTTGAAAAATATCAAATAATCCCGAAGACTGATGTTAAAATTCCTTGAATTGTTAATAGTTTAGGGGAGGAAAAAAAACGTGCACCATCGATGGGATGGATATCAAAAAAAAAAAAAAAAAAAAACAAAATTCAATCTGCAAAGCGATGAAGCTACACAAGTAGAGTATCCTCGTAGCAGGTGCTTTTTAGGGAAAGATTTATAGCTCAATCACAGTGCAGAATAATTTCAATTTCGAAATCAAAAATCTATGCGGATTGTAAGTTAAGTTAGAATTTCGTCTAAAACGTGTTCCATAGACATTGAGTATTATTGAAGGGAAAAAGTGGATCAGGTAACATTATCCGTTGTAAGAATCTAGGGAAAACATATTATTTACTGCTGCTGAAATTTTAAGAAGTAGGTCCTGAGAGGTACTTGAAAAAATAAGTCAGTTGGATGGATTTTAACCTTTTTCCGAACTTGAAAAGTTTCCAAAAATAATGGCATTACCTATAAAAAATAATTGTCTTATTAACCAAAGTAACGATTTAAACAATTTCCTTAAAATTTGGGTATAGACAGCAAAAATCAAGATTTGTTGTAATTGCCCTAAACACTAAAGGCGTGTTGGCTAAAGCCAACTAGTCACAGCTATTACTAGCATCTAAAGCTACACTACACAGTTCTAAGTTTAAGCCTTGTTTTATGTAAATAAAAGTATGATAACGCTAATAGCTTGTTTTAGAAAATTCTAGCTTAAGTCTCGTACCGAAAGGAAGTTTGTATTGGATTTCGTTTTGCCACCATTTGTTATCTGTTTTAAAGAGGAAGTATTGATTTTAGATAAGAAATGTTTTCATCATATCGTCTCAGAGCAAAAGTAAGTTCGTGTGATTGAATCGAATACATTTAATTCACCCTGCAAATGTCAGCAACAACTTCAAAAAACACAGTTAATTGATTACACGATAACAATGTTAGTTTTAACTTAGACTAAGGTCAAGTCAAGCGTTTAATTCCAAAATATTGTCCTACACCACCGTATTGAAATCTAGATTCACTTATGTAAATGTCTCAATGTCAGTCTCAGTCTCCTCAGAAGTCTGTGCAACTCTTCTAAACTCCTTTGAATATATTCTTAAAAGCAATCGAAAAGTCACTTTACATTTTTTAACTCCCCATCACTAACTTTCAACCGTTTTTTGTAAAATTTTGGTATTATTATGCCTACAAACTCTGAGAATACTAAAAATAAGACTTAGTCAAAGCTTTCTAGATAGCTCGAATAAAATCTTAAATGTTTGTAGCTGTAACTATAATATTCTAGCTGGGGAAATAAGCTAAAATTAAATTAATTTCTCTTTGGCAATTTGTAAGTAGTTATTACTAGAAAAAATCTTCTAAATATCAAGCTTTAGCCTTAGCTTTTTTTTCATTCACAATGCCCGCATTATCTTCATTAAGCTCTACTTCTGATAATTTCATATTGCAAAAAACCATGCTGCTACTCTTAACAATTAAAGACTTATGCACTCTTATTACGGTTGTCAAAGATCAATACGATATTTGATATTTATCAATAAAATTAATGAATCGGTATTATCGTTGTCAAAAATTTAAATTTTTGATAAACTGTGAATGCTCTTCAGAAATTAGATCTATTGTGAATGATTTAAATTGACAGTCTTGGTATTATGGTTGTCAAAATCAAATTTTCAGTCAATCACAAATTCCTTGTTGATAAAATATTTTACGGATCGCGAAAGCCAAAAGCATATGTCTACTATAGAACTATTTTTCAGTTAAAATGAAATTGAAGACGAAAATATGTACTTTGGAGCAAGCAAAGATTCGAAGAAAATTACGCGATGCTTCAAATCCGATGGATTTGGCTGAACATATCATCGTCTTAGTGCCACAAAAACGTAAGCCAATATTTCCTAACTTTCAAGAATCAGGAGAGTCGATTCTGTGATTTCTTGTTCAGTTGTCTTATGAAAGAAAGTTGGTTTGACAAGTGAAAACTCCTAATATAGATCACTTAAAGGTACAATTTTTTGCCATAAAATAGAATGCTACACTTGCAAGAAATTCGCACATCCTGGTAAAAATGTAGTTACCTTTTTGTGGATCTAGGGCAACGATATATATGTAGATAAAAGATCTTTTTTAATTACATTACAAAAACTAATTTGGCTCGCTTCTAGATTCATTCAAAACTTTAGACTTTCGAAAGAAGCCTTCCTTAATGTATTTTTAGATATCAACGACAAGTTAAAGCCAACGAAAAGGCAACAATTCATTCCAAACATACTAAAATTTGCCGCTGTCTTAAGTAAAAAGGCACTATTCACAATAGATTTTTGATCTTTGTTCACAATGTATCAATCACGATGTATCAATTGATTGACAAAATATTTTAATTGTCAATTAATTGATCTTTCACAATCGTAATAAGACTGATGGTCTTTATATAAAGAGTGCTTAAATTGGCCTTCACTAGTAAGATACTGATTAAGAAAAATGAAGGAAACGAGAAAGGACAATAAAACAAATTTTACCCATACGCCACAGTCACCCAAATGTAATTTTACCATTGTATTTGATGTTTCATAGTCTTATAAAAGAATTTATCAATTTCTATTTACTTTAAAGGACATAAAATGCTTATCTTTCTTGTGAGATTTATTTTTTTTTTTGGTCTCCTAGTTGGGTTGAAGTCTTTTATTAGAACTAAAATTAAAATTAAAATATTTTTTTTTTATTCTTTTTATTTGTTTTTTTAAATAAACTTTTTATTTTTATATGCAACTTAATATATATTTTTTATCACAACGCGTTTCGGAATGTGTCATTCTATCTTCAGGTGAAGTATAAATGACATTTTTATAATTTAGCAAAAACATTTTGACATCCTTGACATTAATTTCTTCCCTAAAAATATTTATACATCCCAACAATTAAATCATTATATTATATTCTCTTGAAAACATTCTTAGCACAAAATTCATTTTGTAGAACATTTATTGCTACAGCTGTAAAGAATGTCTGATGTCTCATACCTAAATGTCAATCTTGGTTACTTTATAATTCATATCTTAACATTTTATTAGATTCCAATCTTTCTCCTGTTTAAGAATTTAAACACTTCTCCTTACTAAATTATTCATGCTGTCATGTCCTTTGGCTACAGATTGCGATAGTGAATTGTTGATTAATAATTAATTCGATCAAAAGAACTTAACACAAAATTATTCATTCAAACTTTGAATTCCTTTGAATTTTCCGGAAACGTTCTGTCGAAAATCTAAAGTTCAGTTACATAATATTAACCATCACCAAATACTATTACAAAACTTGACAATTTGGATTGTCTAAATGTACATACATATGTAATTTGAAATGGGGAAACCATTGTGTTTCCCGTTTCCGATGTTTACAATCTTAAAAAAAGTTTAAAAAGTGGCAGTTTTTCAAAATATAAATAAATCAAGTTTTACCCCTGTAATTCTGTGTCTTAAATTGCTTAAAACAAAGTTTGCGGAAGCCTGCCACACTCTTCCTGTTTTTCACAAAAATTCCTTCTCTGTATCATTAATCACGTTTTAAAATACACAACATAATTTTGTTTTACTATCATCAGAAAATATTATTTGACATCGTTGTAATTAGTTCACCATCAAGAACATCAAAGTAATCTTCAAGTTCTTTCCGTCTAAGGACTCCATTAAAGGATCATTAATTAAAGGGCTTCCAAACGAAGTACAAACCTTTTTACTCTAAGAATTCTTATTAATTAAACAAAAAAAAATACAGTGTTGTAAGTTTTATAGCATTAATTTATTTCACTTTTAGATTACCATTTAATTTTTTATTACACTCATTTCAAATCGTCAAGCAATTTTTGTATCTATATTTTTTGTATTCCCTTCTTTTTTTATCAACATTTATATATCTATTAAATTAATTTATCTTCATTTTAATCTATAAATAACATATTTCATATTTTTTCATTGTTTTATAGTTTTTGAATTTTTATTTTTTTGTTACCCACAACATTTCATAATTTTATAATTTTTTTGTTTATTAATTGACATTACATTTTAAAATATAGTAAATTAAAATAAATCTACACCATCCAATACATAATTGTTTTTTATTTGTTTAATGTTAATTATTTCTTATTAAAAATTCTAGATAATGTATAAAAATGGAATTTCTTGTAATTATATTTTTAGAGTTTTAAGATTTTCTTGTTTTTGTTTTTAAATTTTTTTTGTTTTTTCTTTACTAAATTTTTAGTTAAAATTAATTTTACCAGAAGAACACTCACAAAAGAACAGAAACCTGTTAAGAGAAATTCTTTAAATTTTTTAATAGATTTTATTTTGTAGTTTTGAAGTTTTTTTTTACGGGTAAAGATCTTCATTTTTTTTTTGTTGTTGTTGTTGTTGCTGTTTGGAACATTTATAGGAAGTATAACCATTGTCAACTAATACGTTAATAATTTTCATTGTTAAAATGTTTTATTATATTTTTCTTTTGTATTATTGGAAACACAAACAAATCAATAATTTAAATATCAATCGTACAAGTAACAATATAATAAATTAACAAAATGTACGCTTAATTTCGTTAAAACGAAGTCTTGCCGAAGATAAAGTTGCCTGGAGCATTTGGGTCTTCTGCCGAGAAGTATTCCTGCCACAATTGTGCAAATTGTTCACGAGTTACCTCCTCCTTACCCTGAATTAAAAACAAACCAAAAAAAAAACAAAACGGATTTAAGATAAATAAGAAACACAAATTTAAACAAAACAACAAATATTATGTTAATATATGTATGAAGAAGAATTTATGAGGATTCAAAATTCACCTGGGACATTTTTTTAAAGGCTTCTTCGCATTCGTTCTTATCCAATCCGTAGCTGGAGCAAACGAGTGAAAATTCGGTAGCGTCAATGCCGCCATCGTTGGAGGCGTCTTCTAAGTCAAACATAAAGTTCATATACCTGCGCGGGGAGAGACAGGGGTTTTTTCAAAGTAAATTAATTGCAAACGATAAACAATGTATGTTTTGTGGGTTAAGGGGTGGAGAGAGGGGGCTAAAAGTAGTCCCCCGAGCAAAGTGTGAGGCCTTGGAACGCAAATTCAACCCCAAAATATTTTAATGTATACAAATGTATGTATCGGTAGGCAAATTTATTGCAAGAATGAGTAATTTTTTAGAGGATTTTGGTGGTTTTCATATGTCTCCCGAGAGTGATAAGGGTTATTGTTATGAGGTTCGAAATAATGGGTATGGATCACTGCTTATAGACGGAGTTCTTTATGTGAGTTAACTGATAAATTGGTGTGTTTTCTTTTTACTCCACTTTCGATACATGAATTTCACTTTAAAAAATATTTTCCAGTTGAATTATTCGACACAAAATTGAAACCATTTAAGGGAATATGACACCAATTTTTAAAGAGAAATACGTTTGTGTGTCAAAGTTAGAAGTGTTTTAAAATATTTAAAGGCATTATCAGGGTTTTTCAATAAGAGGTTTCATTTTCAAAAAGGTAAAGAGGAAGTTTTGCCATGAAAAACGAAATCAACCAAATGACCGATATGGTTGAATTGAATATGCTTTTCATGACCAATTCTGACATTTGAGGCTGTCTTCAATTGATATTGGAGAATTCGCCATAGACTTATATTTTACATAGCTTCAAAGGGAAATAAAAGATTAAAGGTGTTAAATCACAAGAACTCGTTGGTTATCCTCTTCCATAACTTACACTGCCAAAAAATTTTTCCTGCAAATTACGATTAGTATTTCATTTCTTATGAGTTATGAGCCGAGTTGTCCACGTCAATATCTTTCAATTCCGGGTTTAAAAATCACTAATCGTAGCTTGGAAGAATAATCTATTGGGACCAGCCTTATTTTCAGTTTCGATAGTGACACCTTGATTAAGGATTATAATTCAAATAAGACAATAAGACACCATGAGGGTGGAATTGAAAACGATTTTTCGAAGTAAATCCGAAAGAATTTGATGCATTTCAAATTTTAAATATAAATAAAACAAAACGGAAATATCAATCAATATAATTTAGATAGTCTTGATTACGAGTCTAATTTTAGAAGATTTCTTAGAAACTCCCTAAATGTGAAAGTGCTTTTAAATATTAAAATCCTGGTATTCAAAAATAACACTGGCGAGTAAGAAATGTTATCAATTTTTAATTATTAAAAACCTTCTGCTATGTCAAAAGAACATTTTTCGTTGAGGACTTTTGTAAGTCAGGCAAATACCATCATCCCCAGATATCGATAAGAATCCATGTTCAATGAGAAAAAGATGATAATGCCCCATTGTGGAGGCTGAGAAGACTCAAACCGAGTCATTTCACTTAGCCCGTTAAGCCAGAATAAGTAATTTATGCAGTGCTGTTTTAATCGAGTCCCTCAAAATCCTAAAACCTCACATCGCAGTACTTCACTTCGACTAAGGATATACAATCCTACAGTCCTGTAAATATTGTTATGTTGTAACCTATTATAAAAGTATTCTTTTGTTGATTCTATAGAAAAAGTTATACAAGACAAAATCAGTATCACACAATTTAACAAACCCTCCAAAAATCTATCAATACCTTTCTTTTATTAATTTTCTCTATTATTCCCGGAAAATACCTGATTATGATATGTAAGAGCTTATACTCTTCCCTATAATCCCTAACCTTTATTTTCTATAAAGAAAATACTATATACATTGTGTGAATATAAAAGGCGAAAAAAAAAGCGAAGACTCTCTGACTCAGATACCTTGCAAAGAATCCAACCTCACTTTGAAATACCTTAACTAAGTTTATGATATTTTTACAAAATCCTTTATTCAGGTCAAACAAGAAAAAGGGATTTAAAAAAATATATAGTATATAGGTATGAATGTATACCTTTAAGAGAAAAAAAAACTTCCGTATCTTTTTCTTTGCCTCACTTTAATCTCATTTTGTAGATTTCGCAAAAAAGGATACCATACCTATCCCCTTAAATATAAAATAATCCTTTTGTGGTTTCGTGATGTAACTCCTATGGGGTTGAAGTTGAAGAGCCCAAACAAAAAAAAAATAAAAATCGACCCCATTCAGAATATCTCTGGTGATGCTTCGAAATTATTTAACCAATGACTTTTTTATGTCCCAGACACAGAAATTCGTCCGTTCATGTTTTCCCTTTTTTTTTTGATTTTTTTCTCAAAAGCTTACACATTCAACCTGTCAGTGAATTGATACCAATATAAAAGAAGAAAAACGAACATTCTTTCCATTTTTAATTCGCCTTCACCCCTGTGCTTGAGGACAAGTCATATCGTAACTCAAACACCCTCAACACTTTGCAGCCTTTAAAAAATCCACTTAACTTACAATGCTCCACACTTAAACATCGTCCTGTGAAAATTCCAAGTTACTTGTCTGCAAGTTCCATTGTCATAAAAATAACGATTTCTTCATGTCATTTTATGAACTCCAATAGATTATGTATTTGGACAGAAATTTTAAAATTCACCCTTCCCCACACCACCTCTCGAAAACACACTTACGGACCAAAATATTATATACATGTATGTATATATATTTTTTTTGCCACCATCAATTTAACTCACCTATTTTGCCATTCCATTGCCGTGCTGGGATCCTTGGCATAGGCGTCCCACATGTTACACCATTCTTCAACAGACACCTAAGGAATACAAAAAAAAGAAAAATAAATGAAAGGAAGGAAAGAAAGGAATTTATTTAAAAAAAAAAAGTAAAAACAGGACACCTGCAGGGATTATTGTTTTTCTTTGGTCATAATTTTCGGCCCCTATTGGGAATGGACCCAAAATGAAAGTCCGAAGCGGGACTCAAAGACAAAGTTAAGCGAAATAAAATAACTCAAAAAGTATTAATTCACTTAGGACTTGTTCCTCCATCTTTTCCACATTTTCACAGCACAGCCGTCGTCGTCATACTTCTCGCTTTTGAATTATTTTGTCGAACCGAAACGAAGAAGGAGCAGCAAGGAGAATGTGCTGCACAATACCAAGTCCATATTATCTCGAAGGACGACCAAACTCCATCTGTCTTCAATGGTGGGTACTAAAACTTCACTGATGAGGCAGTTAATGGACAAAACTAACGCAATACTTCAAGATTGAACCCCTGCTCTTTCTTCTGCTTCGGCTTCCCCACAAAACCCAACACCACCCGATACCACCATACCGCGAGCACTTCTTCGAAAATGGAACAAGACAAGGTTGCATTATTATCCAACTTAAGAGCCAAAAGGATGACTCTGTGGAATGACGATGATGATGAGTAACGAGAGTGTGGGGGAGCAAAAAAAAAAGACAGCAAAAAAGTATCTAGAACATACAGCTTACTCGTATATGGCTGAAATGGAAACAAAACTATGTATCTTTCAGGGTTCGGAAAATATCGCTCGCGAACCGATTAATATGGATACTTCTCACATTTTTCCGATCTTCTCACGATCCGAAAAAAATAAAATTCCCATACGGATACTGTTCTCGGGATCCGAAAATTTCAGATCTCTCACGAACCGAATTAAATTATTTTCTTTCTCTTTTTTTCATTCGTGAGAGATCGAAAAAATATTATTTTTTTCGGATTTTGTTCTCTCACGAATAGAATTCGAAAAGATCCGAAAGGATCCGAAAAGATCTGAAAAGGATCGGAAAAAATATTATTATTTCTTGAATGTTTTTCGTGAAGTTTGGTTGATTTTTATGCTGTTGTTTTTAATTATGTATTAATAGCTATTATTAGAAAATGCTGATTATGGGACGAAAAAAAGAATGCGAATTAAAAAAGTAGGTATATTTCTTATTAACAAGAAACAAATAGGTGAAGTCTTTTGAGGTGTCAAAGAAAAGTGACTTTGAAAATAAAAAAAAATTTAAGGAAGTGCATGGTGTTGGTGTCAGTATTGATGATTATTTAAATGAGAAACCGGCGCGCCGACACCATTGGAAAGTAGAAGTCTGGCCAGGTAATTGCCTGCAAATGCATTTATGTAAAATACCCTTTTCTTATCCGCAATAAAATTTATTGACTGTTCGCCAAAAGTAATAATTGGGAATTTCCCAGTGCATTAAAATACATACATCATACACTTTTCCTAGAACTATTTATTGCGATGAGTCGACGACACCGACCGACGCACGTCGACCAACGCCACCGCGACTGCAGCCAAGCCGCTTTGACCTGCGTCGCGACGTATTAGGTATCTATGTTTTGTCACAATAAGATACATCGATCATTTTTGTTCCGAAAGAAAGCAAGTTCTTAACATTTATTATTAAATTTCATCGCCAGCAAAAATAATTCGGGGTTTTAGACAGGAAATAAATAAATAATGGGAGCAGCTTTTTATATTTCCTAATTATAATATTTAAATACATGTATTTCTATTTAGAATAATAATAACACTTAAAAATTTAAGTGTAAATTTTTTTTTATCTGCGATCGGTTCGTGAATGGATCTTTTTTTGGATCTTCTGTGATAAATTCGTGAACGAATTAAATTTTTCAGTTCTCAACATAATTTAATTCGTTCGCGAACACAAATTTTATTTTTAAGGATCCGAAAAATAAAATTCGCGATCGAATTAAAAATAAAATTCCCGGTTTGGTTTTTCGATCGCGAACGAATTAAATTTTATCGTTCTCCGAACCCTGGTATCTTTTGTTGTACACGATTGCTGTTTTTAATTCCTCCTTGCGCTAGCGCTGGCAGATTCAGTACCGTTCTGTTCGTTACAAGGACTCTTGTTATGGTTAACCAGAAACCCCTTTTTCAAAACATAAAAAAAATACAAAAAATTAAATAAACTGAGAGGCATTTTACGTTGGCTGACTGCCAGGTGGCGCAGTGGTTTTCCACTTGTTTATATCTATAGTGGAAGGTGCGGTAGGCCCCGTTCGTCGTTGTTGTTGGTTTCGGGCGTGGAGGACCTATTTGATGATGCAAGGAAGATATATTTTGACAATTCAATTTGCTTAATTTTAAATGCTGCAGCATTAAGGAATGAATTGGAATTATCTTATCCAAAGGGAAACACAGCTCAATGGGCATTTGCCAAATTAACTTAATTTACACTTGGAAAAATTACACTGCTGCTAAGAGATTCGACAAAACTTCTACACTAGAGGAGATTTCTTTCACTCGAAGTTTAAATTTGTGATTCGATATGTCTGCTATTACACGATGAATCTAGATGCATGCGACACTTCGAACAACATAAGTGCAAAAGAGAGACAAAATTCGAAAACATGAGACGCAAGAAAATCGACCTGTGTCGCACGGGTAAAATTTTCTGTGCGACAATTTGACGTTTGTCTTTGCTCTTGTTCGCTTTTTTACTGTTCTCTTTCATATGGTTTCGTTCTTCGAGAAGGAAACTTCGATGCATCTTAACATTATAAATGTTTTTTATACTAATTTGTATTCCAAAATTCATATTCTTCATCAATAAATAAAAACAAATCAAATTTAAATATTTTTTTAATTGATTTCAAAGAAAACTGAAATCATTTGAATTTGAAAAGTCTCATAAGAAAACCTACAAGTCAAACAACGAAATATAAATAAAAGAGAACTGTCAATTTAGATTCATGAATCTGGTTTCATCGTGTAATAGCACTTGAGAAACAGGATAGGATAACAAAGAAGAATTCGAAGATGTCGCATGCATCTAGATTCATCGTGTAATAGCAGACTATTTATTCCTTCAAAGGAATGTCAATCTTTTTGTCGATTGGCTCCAAACTATGTTTATACAAAAAAAATTACAATATTTCCTCGAAAAGTCTGATGAGGTACTTCGGCTTACAGAAAAATGCCGAGAAGGGTGGATAATGGTAAACAATATTCCTTAAGGCTTCAACTATTTTACAGCTGACAAATTACCATTTACCATTGACTCTTGCTTAATAGAATTCTTCAGCAAACGACCGACGCACGGACACTGTTGTCAGATGATCACACTCTTTTCGATAATATGCACTTTAAATAAACACTACTAACGGGTGATTTTTAAGCTGGTTTGGTTTTGGCAACACTGGTTTTGACAGCTGACGTGTGTTTAGTAGGTACCTTGTGTCACTGTCAAACAGCTTCAGTTTGGTTTGCAATTTAACCATGGATCGTCTTACAAATGAACAACGCTTGCAAATTATTGAATTTTACTATCAAAATTCGTGCTCGGTTCGAAATGTTCATCGCGCGCTGCTTCCATTTTATGGTCGGCATTCTTGACCTTCTGAGCAGTGTATTCGGAAGATTGTGACCAAATTTCGCACCAAATTTACTTTGTTGGACATTAAACCACCAACGCGTTTACGTACTGTGCGTAGTGAAGAAAATATTGCGGCCGTATCAGCTAGTGTGACAGAAGACCGCGAAATGTCGATTCGGCGCCGTTCCCAGCAGTTAGGCCTTTGTTACAGCACTACGTGGAAAATTTTGCGGAAGGATTTGGGCGTAAAGCCTTTTAAGATACAGCTGGTGCAAGAACTAAAGCTAGCCGACCTACCACAAAGGCGAATTTTTGGTGAATGGGCTCTTGGAAAGCTTGCCGAGGATCCGCTTTTTTATCGAAAATTTGTGTTCAGCGATGAGGCTCATTTTTGGTTGAATGGGTACGTAAATAAGCAAAATTGCCGCATTTGGAGTGAAGATCAGCCAGAAGCATTGCAACAGCTACCAATGCATCCCGAAAAGCCACAAACTTTTTTTTGCCCGAAATGGAAGTTCTTGACTTGCATGATATGTAGTTTCAACAAGACGGTGCCACATGCCACACAGCACACGAAACAATGGCGCAATTGCGAGGCGAGTTTGGTGAACAGTTAATTTCACGTTTCGGGCCGGTCAATTGGCCGCCTAGATCGTGCGATTTGACACCATTAGACTATTTTTTGTGGGGGTATGTCAAGGCTAATGTCTATAGGGACAAGCCCGCTTCGATTGACGCACTGGAAGCCAACATCCATGCATTCATTCGTGAGATACCGGCCGATATGTGTGAAAGAGTATGCCAAAATTGGACTCAGCGGATGGGCTACCTGAGACACAGCCGCGGTCAACATTTGCATGAAATTATCTTTAAACATTAAATTGCAAGATTCAAACTATCGATTCAAATAAATATTTTATTCATTTTTTTGATTTTTTTGTGTTTTTTTTTTTTAAAGTTCTTAAAAATAAGTGTATACAGAAATAAATAGCTTGTGTTTCAACCTTTATGAGTAAAGTCAAGCCAAGTTGAACAATAGTGAAAAAATATACTATTAAGAGTATAACGAAATTATAATATATTTAAAAATAAGACAAAACAATAAGAGACCATAAGTAATTTAGTTGAGAACCATTTTTGGTAAAAAGAAAACTATTTTTCATTGTTAAAAGTTTAAATTTTAAATTTTCAAAAACCCAATTTTCATTACCAACTTCTCTTTTTTGAATTTAGAAGAGAATGAAATGAATTTTTGGTTTCATTATGTAAATATGTTTTTTTTTTTTAAGTGTAAAAATCAAATAAAAGAAAAAAAAAAAATCTATTTGTTATTACCTGCCCATCGTTATCCTTGTCGGCTTTCGATCGAAGTCCTTCCCAAATTTTAATCATCACATCGTGTGTCTCCTTGTTTTTGGCACTGCCAGCACTCCAGCCCCTCAGTTGGCATACTTTCTGTGCATTTGTACATATGGAAATAAAAACAAGACACATATTGTCAGCATAAATCTTACAACACCGAAGTGTTTCAAAAAAAAAAAAACAGGACATTTTTATTCAAATGAATCTAAATGTTTGCATAATAGCGTTTTGCCAACGAACGTCCCGTCCCGATATGCCCATTTTCATACCTCAATTGCCAATTCAAAATCCTTCAGGTCGATTTCTCCACTTTGGTTAACATCTGCAAGGACGAAAAAAAAACAACGAAATTCCAGCATTAAGCTTTGATTAAATTAAAATTCATTCGCTTTATTCACCAAAGAAAACATTGAAAAGGAACAAAAGCTTCTTCTTGCGGAAATCAGAGATTGACATTTTGTTTAGATTTTTTTTGTGTGTTCTTCTTTTATTTATTGATTAACACCTGAAACGAAAAAAAAAAGAAATAAAAAAAAACTGTTGTCAACAATTGGGACCCTCTTTAAGAAAAAAAAAAAAAAAAATGTTCACGAAAAAAAAAACTGAAAAAAGTTTAAGCCATGTCAGAAACAATTATCTTATTAAAAAAATTCTCCCTTCTTCCATGCTCGCCAAAGTCCTTGTTTGTTCGTTGTTATCCTGATGATGATGATGATGGCAAAAACTTGTCACTCATTCCAGGTAAACTTTTCGAGGACTTTTCCGCTTTTTCATTTTACAAAATTTGTTTTATTTTTCTTCCTTTTCAAAACAAGAGAGAGAAAGAATATTTTAATCCTTTTCTGTTTAAATTTATCACAACTGGACAATAATGGATTTGGCCATGTTGCTTGGAGGATAGAATATCATCTTTTTTTTCCATTGTTTTGTTTCTTTTTTGTTGTTGTTTTATTTAAAAATGACTCTGAAATTCAGAACGTAGTACGAGTAGAATTAAAAGAAGAAGAAGAAGACAACGAAATCACACAGCCGTAATGGGGACACAATTTCCTCCTTTCACAAGTAATTGGCGAGGACGAATATCCCAGCGAATTGTGGTGGAACACTGGACCTTCGTTGTTGACGTTTGGGTATTTTATTGATAGTTAAATGGAGAGAGAAACGGGAACCCATGGAACTGGAGCGTTTCACTTAACTTGCTAAAGCTGTCTTGTCTTTAATGTTTGCACATCTGTAAGCACGTCGTCGTCGTCGTTGTGTCGTCGTATCCTTTTTGGAACAGAACTACCACAATAACTTCCAGGCAGTTAATAAAATCAACTTTCGGTTTTATTCGTTATTCGAACATGCAGCCACAATGTTGAAACAGGAAATTAACCTATCTTATGTTCAACCACATTATTGAATCTCATTGTTATCCTTGATGTTTGTTTTTGTTTCTGTTTGTTTTTTTTGTTTTTTTTTTTTTTTCTTGTCTTGTCCCTCCCTAGAGCCCTAGATCGAGACCAAAACCGAGAGGGACTTGATTTTTCCGCTAAAAGTGTCCTCGATTTATACTTGGAGTACAATGTAAGTTAAATTGCATTTTGGTTGTAGGAGGAAAAAGTGAATGTTATACCGTCACAATAAAGAAGAAAGGAGGCGGATACGGATACGGAACTAGGGAGGTTTATATGTATGTCTCCAAAGTGGGTGGGTAGAGTCAATTTGTTTTGATAGGTTTAAGTTTTTTTAGTGCATAAAGTTTATATCTTCAATACTTTTGAAGCAGGTGGAATGTGAAAGTTCGTTGGCAAACAGACTAGAAAGATTGTTCAAATTTGGTCAAGTTGAATAAGTAGTTGGCAATATTGTTTTTTTTTTTTTTTGACAAACGAGCAGACGTGTTCTATTGGGATTATCTATCAGTTGTTATTATTGAAAATAAATTTGCAATGTTTTACATGTGTTAAACTTGAAGTTAGCCCATTGAGTTTGGGATAAGAAGTATTTGTAGTTTTGTAGAGGATTTGTTAGGATTAGGTACCTACTTTGAAATATTTTAACCCCAATAAAATGAAAAAGAGGAAATTATAAGATGTCGATGACAAATTCCAAAAGTTCTAGAAAGTTTGATTTCAATTTAAAACATAATTTCGTGTCGTAATTGTTGAATACACTTTCATTAAACACTAATCCAGATTTTTATGCAAAACAAAATTATTTGAAAATTAACCAAATTTCATGGGGGAGGGAACTATTTCTGAGGCCTTAGATTTTGATGGTACAATCAAACTTAAAGTCGAGGCTGTTCAAAATATTTGTACTAAATTAGCTTAATCTGAAAGGAAACTTTGGTATTTTCCTATACAGTGTGATTTGTAGGTTATAATCAATGGGGTGCTGACGATGATAGAACAAGTTGCATCACATAACCTCATTCATTATGAAATACATGGAAGAGAAGTTTAAGGTAAGAAGTGATCAAGGTTTGGGAAATTTCTTTGCTTGAACTTGAGCTTGGAATTATTTCTTTGAATACTAACTTTGCCATAAGCAGTGTTGTAAAAGAATGAAATCTTGTGAACGCAATCTTTTGAAGTCGTTATTAGAATTAAATTAGAAGATAATATTCTGTACGTTCATTAAATCCACTTTGAGACAGAAACTTCGATTTATCAATCTTTAGGCACTAAATTTACTACAGTCATTTGATTACAATCAATTGACTGCAATCATTTGAGAATTAAAGCAATTATTTGAATTCATTGAAGGTCCTTGCATATATTTCAAGTTTTTACATTATGTATTTACAGAATTCTACAATCTACACTCTTCCGCATTAATTTCGCTATTCAGTATATTGCAATCATTTACAAGTCGCAAAATCTTCTTGTAATGTATTCAAATGATCGCATACAATTTTAAAAGTTTGACATCAAATGATTTGAGATAGAATTAGCTGTGTTTTATTCACTGCTGGTTAGCTAGCGCTTTCCCTCGGCAAATAACAAATTGATTATTAGAGAAAAAGAAAAAAACTGTGCTGGCGATATTATGTAAAGTGAGTTTCGTCGTTTTATTCACTTGAATGCTGCACCAACTATACAGCAGTAAATAAAACACAACAATTATTTCATGAGTTCTGATTGCAAAATTTTAATTCCGAGTTGCAAAGTATCTTAATTAAAGTAACGTAAAGAAGATCGTGTTCGCAAAATATTGCAATCTTTTTTATCGAAACGAAAGCTTCTCTAGCGAATAGTTGAGAAATTAGGAAGTGTCCTCCTTGTTTAAAATCTAAATTTCAACAACTTAATTTTATTTTGAACTAAATTTCATTTCAACTTTCTCAAAAACCAAACAGGATCAGGTATTTGTTCATTTATTTCTGATGATAATTTTCTTCTAAATTGGAAGCTATTATTATTACAGACCAAATCAAATTTCATTAGGCATTAAACATTAAACCATCTGATGCGCAATAAGTTTCAAAAGGAAACCTTTGTGTCAGGAGAAGAAATAATAATTTAGCTTTCAATTTATTTACAGAAAAAATAAGACCATTTAGTATGATTCCATGCGATATAACCGAAAGAAAAATGAGATATCATTATTAAAGACTTTTGTGTATGATATTAAAATTGATGTCTTTTTGCTTTTGGTTTCGTATCGGATTTTTTTTTTTACTGTACACCTTACCTTTTTACATTAAGGTGGTCCAGAATAAGAATTTTTGTCAGTTTTTTACTATGAAAACGATAATAAAAGTATCAAGTATAAATTTTGCATAAAAGGTAAGGTTTATGTGATTTTTAGAATTTAGAATAAAAATTTGATTTTCCCGAATTTAAAATATGATTTTAAAATTTAAAAACACAAAATAATAAATCCAACGAAAACAAATAGGACACCTTAACGTGTATCCTGGTTGTTGTGACTGAATTAAGTTGACGAATTGTCATGTTGTTTACCATGGATGAATACTCTTTCGCCCCAGTTCGTTCCTTTGGTTTGGTTTGAATTGTTGGTTAAAATAAAATAAAGGCTGTTAAGTTGAAACTCCGGAAGAAGGTATTTTGCTCACAGACTGTTGTGTGCGTTGAAATGATTTTGCCAACTGAGTGATTACAGCAGACGATACACAGAAATCCCTAAGCATTTTCGAAACAATGCGTCTTTTGAAAAATAGAATTTCTATCTTAAATTTCCTATTCTATAGATGGTTTTAATATTTTTTATTAAAAAGAAAGAAATTCAGTTTGAATATTTTTACACAAAAGGATTCAAAAAAAAAAACAGAAATTACCGAAGGGATGTGTCTAAGTAACCACTTCAAAAGAATTCTCCAATGAACCCCTTTCAGAATTAGTGGTTGTGACTTTGTTAAAATTAAATAAAATCAACCAAGTGTATGCTGAATTCGTTTAAATAAATTAAAAATGTTATTAAAATTATATTTTTTTGTACTTGTAATGTTTAATCAATACCTTGCAGATTTTAAATTAATAATACAGTCAAAAAATAAAAAGTAGATTCTCTTTGAATACCCCTTGAAAAAATTTTTCCTAGATTTCCTTATTTCCTTTTGGAGTATTATTTTTTATTTATGTGAATCAGAATATTTTCTAAAGACTTAAGTTAGGGAATAAATGATTATCTAACAGAAAGTGGGATTTAATATGAATTCATTTTGACCACAGAATTAACAAACCACAGAATGATCCAATTTTGAGTTTATTTTGGAAAAACTAATAATTAAATATCTAATAAAAAATAATGAATTTTTTGTATTTGTAAAAAGGAGTTTCTTATCACCTGTACAAATTTTATAAAATGGAAGGATAAACATGCTTCTTAAGCAAGAAAATTGTGGCCGATAAAAAAATCGGTGGATTTAGTTTTTATCCGAAGATTAAACATCACGTTCACGTCGAAAATGTGAAGTAGAAGTAGGTAAGCTTTGACATTTGCCAAATTGTTTTAGCTTATTAATTTTATCTACAATATTTGTAATGGTATCGGTTTTCTCAAGTTAAGATATTTTTATCACATTTCTTCGACTCAACTCAGACCTTCTGTCAAATCCGGTACTTCTGACTTCCAATGACAGAAAAATTGTGACATTTTTTCTATATTTTCTCTCTTATCAGTGAATTTAAAACTATGGGACTATTTTACGAACACTGTTATTTTAAAGATTTTTCTACTTTTCTTCTAAATTTATTACAATTATTCGAACGTAGAGGTTAGAGTTTTCAAAATACAGCTATTCAAAAAAATGCAAGCATATTTTTCCTAGATAAAACACAGAACTGTTAACTGTGCTAAAAGAAAAAAAAAAAACAAAATGGCAGCACTATTGTTGTATTGTTAAGCCAAATAAGTTAATTTAATCTTCTTTTTTAATAACGTAATTAACAATAAATTAACTCACTAAAATATGTATATAAGGACCTGTTAAAAACATTAAGGGTTTTCACATAAAGTTCCGAAACTAACTTTTATCCAAAGATCAGAACTAACTGTCAACCTTTATTTTAAACTGGTTTCTTTTAGAGGGTTACTACGCTTTGACACTTACATATGTATGTATTTAAAAAATATATAAATAAAGGTTATCAGTTGAGATTTATTTTTATTTTTTTTAAATATCTCTCTTTTTTCCGAAAAAATAATTGAAAAAGGTCAACCTTTAACCTTTTTCGTTGATAATGCAAAAAAAAAATGTCAAATTTATCGAGATCATGTTTTTTGCAAAAAATAAATACAACTAAGTTTTTTTCTCTTGTTTTAGGTATCGATTTGTACTACTAACTAATTTGAACGACTTGAAAAAAATGCCCTTGCGACTGTGACTTGAGGTTTTTGAGATTTATTTTTTTCTCATAGAGATAAATCTAACTGATGGTTAGCTAAAAAATAAAAAAAAGCAAGATAAAAGTTTCTCCCTTGACCAAAATTAGTTTCAATTGAAAATAAAAATTATTGACGGATTTTTATGCAAAATGAAAACAAATAACAATTATTTAGAAACCTTTCAAACGTTTGCTTTTATCTTTTAAAAAACCTCATAATTGGCAAATAAACAAAATTTTATAAAATTTTTGCAAAATTGTTCTAGATAATTTCTAAGTAAACTAAAGGAATACAAAAAACTACCATTCTTCGAAACTTAAAGACCAAAATATAATGCAGCACTTCCACAAACTATAAGTCACAAGAAGTTCCATCAACAAGTTTTGGATTCTTCTAAAAAAGTGAAGTGAAAAGTCGTTAATATTTGTATAAGATTTTCTTAGTGCATATACCCTCTTGATCTTCATATTCTGTTAAATGCTTTTTTTGGACTTTAACTGATTTATTTAAGTTATTTCCATGGTACAATTGATTTTTATTCCACAAAATGAATATAATGGAGTATAGTGACTCTTTAGTTGAAACATTATTACCTAACCAAAATCCCAGAAGAGTAACTGAAAATTAATATTTATATCCTTAGAAGAAAGTTACATTCATTGAAATTTAATTTGAAACAAAAATAACCCGAGAACAATACACAACTACCCCTTAAACTATGTACAAGTATGTATGTAAAGTAGCTAAATCAAAAGAGCATTATACATCACATACCGTAATTTAATTTCCAGTCTTATAAGTCCTTAAATCATAAAATAATAAACCTACTGAGAGAAATTTCACATAAGCTGCACATTCCATAATAATATTTTCTATCTATCCCGTCCCCGTCCTCGTCCTCGTCGACACCGTCGACGCACGTCTCCACTGCCATCTTCGCGCCGGAGGCCATCTCAGCTTTGTTTGGATTTTCTAGGAATTTTGTGACTTGTGGAGCTTAAAAGCAAATTAATTAGCGCAACCACTTTGAGTTGCATGCCAGTGTCAAAGTGCAGCTGTTGAATCTTGTCTCTAAGTCGATAGTTGGGGTTCCCTTCCAAGAAATTTATTATATATTCTGATGTGCGGATTTTGCGCGAAAGAGTTCGTTTTTTATGCAATCCAGGTTTATACTTTGAGGTTATTAATTTGAATAAAAATATGTTGTAGTCAGAAACGGTATACCTACAAGGCTAATAAAATGCTAATTCATCAAAAGTGAAGTGAACGAGGAGAGGAAACCATAAACGACTTAAGAAATAGTCTCCTTGTGTGTGTCGTGTCAAATAAAATATGAAAAATCTCTGAATTGTGTCAAGTTGTCAAAGATAATGAGAGTTTATCCTCTTTGGGATTTGAAAATTTAAATATTATCAACCCCTTTTATACCGTTGGTAATATATTGCTTGCAAAATATAAGCAAACACGCCATAAATCACGGTAATCTTGTGTTTCTCTGGCTGCGCACAGTAGTTGTCGTATTAACATGCATATTAGGTATATGTATATATACATAATTTACACCAGGTAGCCAAATAATTTGAATACTGAGGTTGAGGTCATTTTGTATAAGTTCACTTGTGAAAAGTTGACAATATGCTGTAGCTTTTTGGTATTCATACATTTTGACAACAAAAAAAAGTTTGTTTCACAAAAAGGAATGACGAAAACTTTGTATATGCATTAAATGGGTTTTGAAAGGGATATAAGTGATTTTAGATGAAAATTAAAAGCACGATTGGATGCAGGTGGTTCTAAAGACGGACCTTTCGTTGGATGACATTTAAAAATGGAAGAAGAACTTCGGAACTTCGATTTAAAGCGCTTCTTGATCTCGCAAGGTATGTTTCGCTAAAACAACATCATCTTGAATTTATTTAATGTTATTAAAATGTAGGTATTCTTTTATACCTACCTTAAGCAAATTTGGGAAGACAAAAATCGAACGGAAAAACAATCCGCAAAATAATTGCCCACAATTACTTGCGAAATTAGCTTAAAATTTTGCAAAATAAACTTTGTAGGAACAGATACAATTTTTTGCATCTCAATTCTAAGAAATTTGCAACAACTATTGCGAGTAGATTGAAATTTATTTTTATAGTTGCGAAGTAAGAAATTAAAAAAAAAATATCAACTTTTCAAAATGAAACAAACTTTTAATATGAAGTCTCTTTACCCTCTTTTTGTCGAAAAATGACATCTCAAAAATGTAATTTTTTTTTTTGAATGCAAAATTACATACAATTCAAAAATTGGGGTATTAAAGTTCTATGGAAAATTAGTTCTAGAAATCAAGTGGGTATGTTTTTAAAATGTCTCACAATTTTATTTAGAACTCAAAGAAGAGGTCCAAAAAACAATAATTGAAAACAATAATGCAATAGTCACCATAATCATTCTGATTTGAGCAACCAGTCTAATGTACGTGGTGCAGAAGCCAGACTTAATTTTATGAAGGATCTGTATGAACATCTGCTATACTCAAACATCTCGAGTTAGAACCTAATGGGCCGAGAGTTTCTAAATGTAATAGCATTAAGCTATCAGATCTTTCAGTTTCAGGTAGCATCTAGAACTTCCTTACAATAACGAAAGAGTTATTTTGCGAAAAAAAAAAAATTACTATTAAAAATTTCTTTAGAACCCGAGTAATCTGATTTTATTGTTCATATTTCCAAATTTTAAAAATTAGGTGTTCCTGTACCAAATTTTATAGTAATTTCTCCTTTTTTATGTACATTCCCAAGCTTTTAAATTTTGGTTTTCAAAGACAAACAAAACTTTCAAAAATTATTGTAAACTTTACTGAAAATAAATTTAAAGATGTTTTTCTAACAGAACACAAATACATACTTCAGCACCACGAGTACCTAACTAAATAAAAACATCAAATTTATAAGATGGAAGAGAAGAAAAAAAAAAACGAAGTACCTAAAGAACATCCTAAATTATATTTTTAAATTTCCTGACTTGGTACTCGGGCTTCCTACAAAATTTCAACTTTCAAATGTAACTAATTTAACTTTCATGTTTGCAAACTGAAAAAAGCATAAAATTTGAATAAAATTCACTCATTGGTATTAATTTATGCAACAACTTACTTCCGGCAAAGAAATTTTCCTCACAAAAGATTTACTCGCCCCACAACTCTTTTGTTAGCATTTGGGAAACGTTTTTTTTTGTTTTAATATTTTTATTCATTTTATGTTTTTGCACAATCACGAGAGCTATGTTGTTTTTTGGTTTTGTTTTTATTTTTGTTTTTGGAAACAAAATCTTCGACACCGGAGCTTAATTCGAGTAAACTTTACAGCACAGACTTCGGAAGACAACAAACACAAGATTAAAAAGTAATCATAATCAACAACAAGGTTATAAAGTTGAGGATTAAATGCAACAAACGATTTCGCGGGAAGTTCTTATTTTCTTGGTGAACTACGAAACGAGGAGTTTTATTAAGGAGCTCATTTATAAGAACCCCCGAGCCCCCACAGCCAAATATTACCTTCATGACTCGAGTTTTTAGCCATGATAAATATTCACCCTATTAAGATCCCCGAGCAGTACAACATACAATTTGAATTTATTCGGATACAAAAGACGACGAGGGTGTTATACTAGCTCAATAAATCTTGAATATAAATGCGGTCTGAGCCGAATCACTCGAATTGGCATTGTTCCATTGTTTGTAATAGTTGTATTTGTATTTGTATTTGTGGTGTTGCCGCGCACAACATGCAATTCGACAATTTTCCAATTAAAATTTGCATAACTCCTGGGTGATATTTCGTTTTCTTTTGACAAAGCAGGAGGATAATCAATCTTATGGCCACAAATAGCACAAATTACTAAAGCCGCAAACTACACTCTCCAGTAATTTTATTGAAAGTTTCGCACAGGCAGCACATCAGGAGGAGGACTTGTTGAGGGTTATTTATCTTTGATGAATTCAGTCCTTGAACGATGTCTATTTGTAGTCCAAATCAGAATCGGAGACAGATACGGATTTGTATTCGGATCCGGATTCGAATTCGGATAGGGATAAGGTTCTGTTGTGGTGTGTGTTTCATGTCAAAAGTGGATAAGTTTTTTTGTTCTATTTTGCTTAAGGAAAAAAAGGACGAAATCAAAGTTAGTGTAATTTCCACACAGACCCAATTATATAATATGGAGAAGTAAGATAAATTCGGCTTTTGTGTATTCGGGAAGAGAGATGAAAAACCCCTTGGTGCGCATTAGGGCAGATTAAAAAAAATACCTGGGGGCAAGCAAAGCACTCTCCTGCCTCGTCCACCACCCCACCCAACTATAACCTCTGATTAATTGATGGCAGCCATTTCGGTTGGGTCCTTTTTGTGAACCCCTTCCACTTGCACTTTCACTTCCATTACCACTTTCGAAATTCGGACTAATAAATCTCCACTCTAACCGACAAAATGATGGAATGGTAAATCAAACACCTTTGGGATTATTTAATTTATGGGATATGTATACCGCAATTGAAGGAACACCATCACTAAAGGTGTACGAGTTAATTACGACTAAGGGAGGGGCTTGGAAGTACAAACTTGATAATATTTTGGTCAAATATAAAGTAAGTATTTTGCATGAAGGCAAGGGAAGGGATTAAATTTAAGCAAGAAAGTGTTTTAAGCCTTTTATATACTAATTGAAGTGAAAATTAATACATTTTTGTTTACACATTTTGAATACAAAATTAATTAGCCCAGAGGCAAAGCAACAAAAAAAGTTAAATAGCATTAATTATAATACTTAATTTATTTCAATATTAATCATATAAACCATCAGAGATGAATACACAAGGTTTATATGTTTAAACTAAAAAAGAAAAATTGACCATGATAATTTTTTTTTTTTTAATTTTCTTTTTGGGTACTGACTTTTTTTTGGTGGAGAATAAATTATTAAAATGTTTATTTTATTTTTAAAGGCACATACATACATATATGGGGTTTTGAATTAATTAGAATTAAAAACAATAATGAGTTGAGTGATTTGCATTTTAAACAATGGTTTAATAAAATTTTAATTTTTTTTTTTGTTTTCAATAATTTTATAAAGCGGGTACAATTTAACCTTTTCAATTTAGATACACACTTTATCTCCGAGGTCGAGTTTTTAAACAGTTTTCATTTCCATTTTCACAAAAAACATAAAAAAAAATTATATGGAAATTCCTAAAATAAACACGCAATTCAAAATGACAGATAACCAAAAAAAAAAAAGAAGCAGGATTAACGGATGGGAACTATTGAGAAAATAAACCAGAACAAAAAGCACTTTACTTGTGTTTTGTTGACTTGTAAAAGCATTTGACTTAGACATTGTGAAAAGCTTCTAAGTACCCTTATCAAGAAGTTTTAAATATGGGGCGGAATTATGTAACACCGACTACCGAGCAACAGGAAAAGGAACTGGGATTGGGAACTAGGAAGACAGTAATTCCATTTGTTAAGAGCATAGTAAGTATGACAAGATGATCCCATGTCAACGATGTTATTTTCTGCCATCTTGATAGATACTTTGTGGAAAGCTGAAGAATAAAGATATGAGCTAACATGAAGAACAAACAAAGTTTTGTGAGCTATTTTTTTTTTTTTAATTCTTTGCAAAATTAATTTCATGTTTAGGGTATTCATTAAGTAT
The DNA here is from genome assembly GCA_905146935.1 of Scaeva pyrastri. Classification (NCBI taxonomy): domain Eukaryota; kingdom Metazoa; phylum Arthropoda; class Insecta; order Diptera; family Syrphidae; genus Scaeva; species Scaeva pyrastri. The sequence goes on from LR989927.1 coordinate 135,449,008, forward strand.
TGTTTAAATTTGAGGAAAAGTCGTGTACTTAGGTGCACTTAAAAATTAAAAGGTGAACAACTTGACATGATGTTGATGTGACAAACGTCAGATTTTAAGTTGTTCTACTGTGCAAGACTATTAAAACAATGTGGGTTTCCTCGATATCTGAAAAATTTCTTGCAAACATTAACTTTTCTCTTTACCATTTTATTTGGGAATTGAAAATTTGAAATACAAAAAAAATCACAAAACGAACAGTAAAATTATGCAGTATATATTTTATATTCTGATCCTTTTTCACAGATAAAAATTTGAAATTGAAATGATTTGAGTTATAAGTTATGTTTTTATATATATAAAACTCCTCACGTAATTTTTCAATTGAGTTTTTCAAGAACTCAGAACGATTTTTAAATATTTTCAATTCATACAAAAGGGGGAATTTACTAACTTCTAGAACAGAAGTTCAGAAACCTTTTTTGATAAAATAAAAATAAATATTAAATTTAAAATATAGGTAAATTAAAAACATTGACTTTAATAAATTGATTTGTAATGAAAACTATAAAATCTTTAAGTGGATATTATTTGCTTTGGTAAAGGTAAGGGGTAATAAATCCACTTGTTTATTGCCAATATCTTAACTTTTACTTTTTAAATTAATTAATATTTATATTCATTTTTTTTTCTAGGTTTTTGTATTAAATTTGTCAAAGGTTTTCAAAATATTTTTGTTTGTTATTTAAAAATATATATTTAATTTTAATTTACTTACAACAATTTTCTTATTTTTACCTATCCCATATAAGTTTTCTGTTAAAAAATAATGACAAATAATAATTTATAAAACTTGTTTTTTTTTAAAGAAAATATTATTCTTTATTTTAGTTTAAAAAAAATAATTCGGCTCTATATTTTTTTTTTTTAAGGTGTTCGGCACTTCACTTACTTTTTCTTAATATTGCTTCTTTCAGGATGTCATACAAATCAATTTGATTAATTTAAATACATAAATAAAAGATTAGGATCAGAGGACTAATTCGGTAAAATTTTAGAAAATGTTTTTGTAATTAAAAGTGTTTCATTTAGTAAAATAAAAAAAAAAAACAAAGAACGTAAAAATAGTTGTTAAAATTTTAATTAAATAATTAGTAATAAACAAATAAAATTCAAGAAATTAATACGACTATAATTTTTTATTGAAATTAACCCTTTAACATTTTTATAGTGACAAGTACAAGCAAATTCATAGATTTTCTTAATTTTGTAACAAAAAATAAAGGAAAATTAGATCACCATGTTTTTATTTTATATAATTGAATATTTGAAGTTTTGGAACACAGAACTTGGATCACAGTTTAATTTATTTCAGATTTTGATTAATAGGTCAAAGTTTTAGACATGAAACCCAATTTTTTGAATAATTGCAGGAAATAATATTTTATTTTAAGGAGACTTTAAGAAAACTTAACTTCTATGTGAAAAGAAAAGTGTTATGTATTTTAAAGTTAATGAATTAAATAAAAATAAATTTGGTGGCGTCACTGCCCATGGAGAACCAGGACCTAGTGACTTACAATAATTTGCAACAATTAATTTGTGCAAGTAATACGAGTATGTCACTGATGGATGGGACAGTTCTTATGCCGAATTCGATTGAGATAATTTTTGAGAAAGCACTTTTCATGACAAGTATGAATCTTGGAGGATTTGTCAATCCCTCGCAAGAGGCAACACCCGTGAACAAATTTTCAGGTGGCACTTTAAAGTTAGTCCTATTCAAAAGTCATAGTCAAATGTTTTTCTAGTACAAAATTTACATAAATAAAGTTATTATTAAAAATCTCGAGAAATAACATAAACGTTTACGTTTTCTTTGTATTTGACGAATTATGTATTACAAGTAACTCCTTGGATCTACTTCTTGTGAAAGTGCAAATTAAACTTGTATAAATTATTTTCCAAAGTTCGATGAGCATTTCAAAACTTCTTAAATCAATACTTCGTATACGAGTATAAAAATAATCGTCAATTTATAACAAACTATTTCATCATCATTCTAACGACCTCATTGACACAAAATATAATAAGTTACTTCAAACCAATGTATCCTTTTTTTTATTTAGCATAAATGTTTTTTTTTTATTTTTTTTTTCCATGTTTGTGTTTGTATTTCTTGATTTATTTTAAATTTTCTGTCAGCTTTCAAATAATTCAATAGTGTGTAGAAGGGAAGCTGTCAAATGTACTATGATTTAATACAAACTTCAAATAGAATAAATTAATGAGTTCTGAGGAAATGAGGAGATTAAAAAAAAAAACTTTGGAAATGATATAATTATTTTAAGTATTAGTGTTTTTAACATTTGCATAACACATTTTTACTTTTACCTTTAAATTAAAAATAAGCAAAAGAAAAGGACGTCATTTCGTAACAAGATTCTAACATTTTTTTTTAATTCGTTCATATTTGTTGAACAGCTTTAATCAGTGGAAAATTAACAAAAGTCTTAATTTTTAAGGTAAAAAATTGTGTGGTGAGGTATTTTTGTAATGTTTTTAAAAAAATCGTTTTCAATGGTAGATAACTATAAATTTAATAAACTAATTTTACACTTCGTTTAATTATGAAAATCTTCGTAATCTTCGAAAAGAGTAAATTTTTGTTACGTATTTTGTATGCATAACTTTTTTCATTCAGCTTCAAAAATAGCTTACTTTTTAATCAACCATTTTAAAAAAATAAAATTAAAAAGCAAGACTTAAATCAATATTTTAATATTACAAACTGCAGTACTTGAACTTTGCATTATTCAATGTTCTTCTGATCCGTTGAAGGTATGATTGAATCATCATTTCAAAAGTCAAAGAATAACTGAGGTATTTCTCATTTTCTTGTTCACTGATTTCAATGAATTCAAGAATTCCAAACAAACTATTTGCCTAATCCAATTTTTGCAAAAAAAAATACCTCTCTAGGGAATTACATATTTGAAAATTAAATACCTCAAAAACAAAACTATTTTGCTGAAATTAAAAGTCAGATAATAAATAAATACAAATGCAAAGAATAGTTTCAAATCAATTATTTAATGGTATCCAAATGAAGGAATTTCTGAAAACCATTGAAATTTGAATAAATAATATTAAAATTTAAATTTGTTACTGATGGAATCACCAAATCAAGTGGCCATGCTAAGCCCCCCTACCTTTGAACTGCGCACTTTTCACTCAATTCATTTATTCCTCTTTTTTATTCTGAAATCAATTATTTTATTCAAAACTCAAAATCCGTTAAGTCGAATCCCCTCTGGACTTAAAAACGAAAAAAAAAACTTTTTCAATTTGTCTATCTTGATATTAGTTTTTTTTTTTTTTTTGTATGCAAATTGATTATATTTCATTGTTACAGCAAAAAGAAACCGAAAAAAAATCTCCAAGCACAAACTTTAAATGATTGAACTTGATTTGTAATTCTCAACCTACGCAAACGTCAACTTTGACGAACGACGACAATGTAGACGAGCTCTGGACACTTGAATGGTTCTTAAAATCTGAGAATATCCTCTCCATTTGCACCCCTGCATCCCATGACGATATGATGACTTTCACCATTTACCTTCATAAGTTTTTGCCCGAGGAGAGCATACGTACGTACATCTACATATATTTGTAGTTATAGGCAATCTAATTCAAGTACCGACAAAAGCAATCATTTATTCCATTTTACGATCTTTTACAATTTACAAGGTCTTTTCATTGAATTACATTGCAAATAATGCAATATGCATCATTACAATTGGCAATTAAGTATATCTTCGTAGGTTTTTATTTAGATGCTCCTCTCCTGACAGACGCGGACGGACGGACGCGGACGTGACGGGCCCGGTCCGAGCAGTGAAGATAGAAGATAGCAGAATTGACGCAAAACTACATAGGTGGGCGGGTATAGCATATAGCTTCTTTCATCTTTGAGGAGACCGAGACAATAACTTAAGAGCAGTTAAAGTTAATTCAATCAAGAAACTTTTCCCTCAAACCACCAAACTATTTAAATTAAATAAAAAATGAGAAAGACATTCTTCACTTTGTAAATTGAGGTTTTGCAAGTCGCAAAAGGGATTCTTCCCGTGGAAGGAGGGTAGTTGGGTTTGGGGGGGACGGATATCACATCAGGTAATACAACATGTCAGTATATTGTGTATGATAATGTATATCTTTCGTGTTCTCGCTTAAGTCTCGGGGGTTTCTTTTTATCTGTTTTTTGTTTCCAAAGGATTTACCCCAGATTTGGGTTGTGTGTTTAAAAACTGTTGTTCGTTTCGTTGCCCGAGAATGGGGGAGGATGTTGGAGGACTTTCTTAGACAAAGGTTGAGATACCTACGTGAAAAGCATTAAATATCACATGCAACGGAAGGCTCACGCTCTACAAAGGATATACGACTACACCTGAGCTCGTCCTGTACTTAAGGTGGCCTCCCCCGAGTCTAACTTCCGTTCGTTTCGAAGAAACACACTCCTGCATCAGCAGTCAACACTAGCAAAATTACACGTCCTTCGATTTAGTTTTTCTTTTTTTTTCTTTTTTTTTGTGTTTTATTTCCTTTTTACGGTGTTTTGCTGGTGTGAAACTCTGGGTCCTTTGAGCTGACGAAGAACGATATTCCTTAATTTATAAGGAGAACAAGAACACCTCAAGAACAACAACACTCATACTCGTATAACAGAAACAACCACAACTCACAAGCACTCAACTCACCAAAGGAATAACTTAAAACGCACGAAACCGTAACGGAAATTTGGCAAGCACAGTACGATAACTGCTATTTAGATCAGAACGGGAGACCTTTCAAAACGGTACTATGCCCATCTCAACGGTTGTAACTGCTTTTATACCCCCGATACAAATTCGAACTGTATTTTGAGTGCAGAGCAGCCATAAGCACGCAAAGGATGCAGCGCTATCAGTAGAACTTCTGCAAAGTCTGAAAGCTTTCGGACGATACTGTATGAAGTCGATGAAAGCTTTTCCGCTGCGGATAGACCCAATAAACGAACCCAGACTGTGAAAGACTGGGAGAGAGGAAGCTCCGCAGCATTATACTCGTACTATAGTACACAGACTCTCGTTATCTGGGCTGGGTGTCGTGTCTGGGGGTGTAATGGGGCTTGGCAAAGCGTGGCATGGATACGAGTACGGGAATTTTGTATCTGTAGGATTGGTTTTGTTATCAGTGGCAGTGGCTGTGGCACTTTTCAAAGCGAAACTTGGGGTAGATGGTGATGAAGATGGAGAGCTACCTGCTGGCCCTATACTGCACTGGAAATGAGTAACGTTCGTGTGGTTTGAGAAGATGGAACAACATTCAAGTGGCTACAAACGGAATGTTCGAAGATACATTACAAATACAATAAATACAAAAAAAAACGAATCGAAATAATAGCGTTGAAGTTCTTTATTTCATTGTTCTGTTAAAGAGATATTTTTATTCGAATGTAAATATTTCTGGAATAAACATCGTTTGTCATCCCGGGAATGAATTGAATTCACAGATTTCTTTTTTTCTGTCTTTTTGTTTTGATTTTTTCTTTGATTTCGTGTGTTGATGCCTGGGAAAAGGGCTGCTTTTGAAAAATTGACGGAAAGGGTGACTTGTGAGAATTTCTTAAGAGGCTTTAGTCGGTCAAACTTTTGCACCTTTTGCATATACATAAATCATGGGTCTGGGGTGTGAATGTGTTTAATGTTTTGATTTGGGTTGATTAATTTACTTTAAAGGAAAAAAAAATTAAAAAACTCAGTCATGTTTTTACCAAAAATTTGTTGGCTTTTTACTTGATAGATTTTTTCATGCTGACTAACGAAGATTCTTTTAGTGATTGAACATTGAATTGTATAAAATTTGCCACCACTCATCTTTCTACATTAATCTTAGCATAATAAACTTTCTTTTAGATCAATTTTTGAATTTATTTATTTCATTTTGATTTTGCATAATTTTATTAATATTTTATTTTAACAGATCCATAAAAAGATTGACGAATCGTAAGTTTTAAGGTTTTTCAATTGAAATTTAATTCAAAATATTTAAACCTTAAGTCGAACCGACATTACATATACTAAATAGAAGAAATATTTTTTAGCTTAATGACTAAACGTATTTGTTATATTTCCTTAAAATTATGTTTTGTGCGACAGTTGATTTATTATGGGTAACTGTGGCGTATGTGGAATATTTGTCTGCTTCCTTATTTCGAAATACTTTAATTTTTCCTCCTACGTATGTATGTTTATTTAACAAATGTCAATTTGTAAGTAACAATACACTATGCTTCTTAAAGTTCGAAGGGTTTTAAAAACAAAATAATTTTACGTGAAATTAAAAATTGATTCTCATCATAGAGAAAGATTACATACATATATACACAAGAAATATTATTCTGTCATAACTATATACATACATATGTAAGTTTTCGCCTCCTTAAGTAATTATTTTTGCTAAAGATTTTTTGATAAGTTTTTATGTTTTTAAATAAGCTAACAAAAACTTAATGATTATTTTTTTTTAATATTTAAATCTTTGAAATCCTTTTTAAAAAAAGTCACTAGATATGTAGACCCTTCAAGTAACTTATCCTTAATGGCTTCTACTGGTACTTCATTCGGATACATAAAGTTGACTTAAAAAAAAAGCAAATTTAAATTCTTCTTATTTTCAAGCTCCAACAGTTTTCGAAAGAACTCAACTGCATCGTCCAGAACATTAGTTTTTTCTCAGCCATAAACATAATTTTTATGGAAGTTCGTTGGTTTTTATAGCCAGCCAGATGCATTTCATTTTAATACCTTTGAGTTGAAGTAATGGTTTGTACGAACTAGGAACGTTTTTTTTTTTTTTGTTGCAACTACTAAACGAACAAGAAAAAAACTTAAAAATAAATTTGAATGTTCGGTGAGATATAAATTGACTTTTTTAGCTGAGAAAAATAAACTATTTTTTTTTTTTTTTTGTTCATGTCAAAGTAATTAGACGTATGTACGTAAGTGTAGTTGTGTAGTTGGGTTATCTCTATCAATCACAATGGTTGTGTTTAAAAATAATAAATTGAAAATGGTTACGAAATTGTTTTCAAATTAAGTTAACTGCTTTGAAATGTTTTTTTTTTTGTGAAAAAAATTGATACTTTTGAACATTTTTAACTTAAAATCAATTGAAAATTGGAAAAAAAAAACCAGAATATAAATCACCTTTTTTTTAGCATATAAAAACAGTGTATTAGGTCATAGAGCAACAAAATTTATGTAAGTAAGTAAATAAGTCTGTCATTTAGCATCTAGATTGAATCACCTTTTTATAATTTTTTGACTTTGCTGTGTTATCATCTGTGATAAATTCTAGAAGAGATAAGCAGCGATAGATGATAACTGAGCTTCGCTTAGCCATTTATTTTGGCCTTGGATACCGAAAATATATTAAAAGAGTATGTTTTCAATATCAGTGACATCAGATGGCTTTCATGTTACTGTTTTTTTTTTTTTTTTTATTGCTAAGACGGCTAATAATAGATACGATTTAGGAATTTGGTATATGGTGTGTCATCCAGCCTAAACCAGAGGTCGTTCAAATTTATATCCACTGTGGACAAAAATGTCAAGAAATGTCATTTTCGTGAAAAAATGGTTGAATATTGCCACTACTCTATTATTCAAACTGTCCGCAATGAAAATTCGACTAATCAAAGATGATTTTGCGACCAAAATCGTTCTTCAATTGAAAAGCTTTCAAATATTGAGCTAATTGAACCTTCAAAGTGAATATACCGAGATATTAAAAGTTTTTAATATCTGAAACAATCAAAACAGACACAAATAAAAGGTTTCCTATTTTATTTGCATTCCTTTCAAGTAGACAGACAAATCTCACCTACATAAGTCGTTAAAGGAGCACTTTCAACCTGCTACATCATAATGCAGTAAGAAACATTGAATATTAAAAAAATAATCCCTTTGCTAAAATAATTTGACATATCATTGACACGAAGCTCTGGCATTTTCATGTTCATACTCGTATTACAGCTTTGTCAAAAGAACTAGCGGAAACGGAAATTAAGTTTGCAAATTACAAAACTTCTTGCATGTAGGTATGTACATTTCTTTTTTATTGAATAATTAAAGTTTAAACTTGTAACTAACTTGTACGTACATGTTAATGTCGATGTTTTTAAAATAAAATGATTTGACTTTCTAGAAAATCATTTAGTTCCTGCATGCAAATATATTATGATTTATGTAAGTAAGTGTGTAATGTGTATATATAAAGGTATAGATTGATTTGTTGATATTGCCCGAAATACAAGACACAATAATCCTTAAAAGAAAGTGTTTCACACAAAACTATTCAAATATAAATGAGGAAATAAAATAAAATTATTAACAAATTCCAATGGAAAATAATATATATGGTTCTATTTTTCCGTACAATAAAAGTTTTGTACATATTAAAATGGTATAACAGCTTGCTTTTGGAAAATTTGGATCACTAATTCACTATCTAGAACTATTTTTATTTTTATAAGGTAACTAGAAGGCCCGGCAAACTTCGTCTCGGAGCAGAAATTAAAGCTATTAGCCCGAGAGCCAACAACAAATTTTGGGTTGTGAAAGTTAACCGAAAAAGAAGGCCGAAAAGAAGATCCAGGTCACGGCCTTAGTGAAGTAATAGCGGGTTAAAAAAAGGTCAGACAATTTGAAAAACCCAAAGAGTACTGTTTAAAATATACTTTCAATTTTTTAAAGAAAAACTTACTTAACTTTTATTGTTTTTAAAAATATCAAAAAATTCAAACTTTATTTTTCACATTACTATTTTCAGATCTTAAAACTGGCAACTCGAAATTTGATGAAAAAATATCATCATATTTCTTTTAAAAGATAACGTTAGTGACAGATGTATTTGAAAACAATAAAAATCAAAATACATAGTCTTAAACAGCACACTTGGTTTTCTGTATAATAGTGATAGAATAAAGTAATGGCTGAAATATTAATTCAAACATTCTAAAACCAATTGACAATCAGAAATTGTATTTGTGTTTTGCTGAAGCTAGAAACAGTTTATATGGGGAAATGATATTGTTGTTTTTAATGCCTTCCTCGCAATTTTCCATATTTTCTAACCTTTTAAACATTTTTCAGACTACGATAAACATTTCAAAATTAAAGTCAGTCAAATCGGCCCAGCCGTTCTCGAATTTTTATGAGACAAAGAAATAGTAATAATTGATTTTAAAAATAATTTGGTCATGAAATAAATTTAATTTGTATGTTTCGTTTTTTTTAATCTGAGCCAGATATAGAAATGTTTCCAATTTGATATTTTGAAGATTGCTGTGCGTTTAGGTACTTGTATTTTATTATTAAATTTTGTAATTAGTACTGAATTTGAAAATATTGCGCTTTGGATGTATTCTGGTTCACCCTGTAATATGTACATATGTATACCTACTTAAATAACGATGTGTTTCCTGTTCCTAGACTCGCATGTTTCTTCAGTCATCACCAACTTTATTGATTGATTAAATAAAGAATTAAATATGCAAGTCTAGAAAATATCTGAACTAACTTTTTCATACATAATTAACGAAGAATTGTTTTGAAAACAAACCTCGAAATTTAGGAACTATACATTATGTATTTTGTATAGATAACAGAACACAAAAGTACAGACATAGTTAGAAGATACAATCGCGTCAAGTTTAACGCTATTACACTTTAACAATAAGGATAATTTCTGAACGTATCATCCAATAATTTTGATAATTCTGTTGATAGTCCTTCCCATTTTTTTTTTTTTTTGTATGCAGTAGTGATTTTTCAAAACGCACACTATGTAGGTTAAGGTTTCGTTTAATGTAACGTTTCGTTAAAATCTCAAATGTCCATGTATCTATTCAAATCTGAAAGAGTAATTATGTATACATGAAGACATGCATGCAGTTAAATATATTTGTATCTAAGACAATAAGTCAACTCATCCATAAATAATTCAAAACAAGACCATTGAGCTGAAGATACGAGTATTTCTCCAAACGCTTAAGTAGCTAGTTGGATGGACGTATATATGATGTATCTTATCTCAACGTCCATATTTGCTTTGCAAACTCATTTGACAAATACTCGTATATAGTATTCCAAGGCTATGAAGATCTTCTTCAAACAAAACAACAACATTTAAGTGCTAAAATGAAGCAGCACACATACAATTGATTGACATTAATTTGTTTTGCTAACACACCGCCTGAGACTACAATAACAACTATATATGTATGTATGTTTATGAAGATTTGTCCATGATTAATATTTTTGGGTGAAATAAACTAAATCATAAGATGTGTGTGGATACATACATATGTACAAGTTTCGTATAAATGAAATAATACGAAATACTAATTACAAGAAATGATACAATGAGTGCTCTTCTCTTCTTTTATAAAAACGATACATGAGTAGAAAAATTAATAAAAAATTGATGAGAAAATAGTTTGCTTGGAAAAGTGGTTCACAAGATTTTGATAAAAATCAAAATGAATTTTTATTGCGAAACATACTAATGGTTGTTTTTGTATGCCTCAATAAAAGTTCTATGGAATTCTTGGAATCAGTCTTTTAGATGACCTAACATTTTGATGGAACTACATGATTAAAAAATGTATGAGCCTTATTATGATATAAAACTAATTTATCAAGCTACCGGTCCATGAAGCGTCGCGTCGTCGTCTCTTGAAACACGATGGGCTTCATCAACTTATAGGACGAATAGCTTTCAGTTACCCAGAGCAAGTGTTCTCAGATTTGAAATGGTTTGTTCCTTACATCAAAGGTTCGGTCAACCATATCTTTTTAAACTTGATGGCTTGGGTTCAAAGAATCTCCTGGCTGAAGTATTGTTGTTATTTTCCAATTTTCATGCTGTCAGTATTAGCTGCAATTCTTCTAAAGCATGACATTTTTTACCGAATGCCAAACGGAACTAGCCTAATTTTTATGAAGGTATCATTCGTAAAACAGATGAAAACCTTTACTACTTATTAATTGAAGAAACAGGAATTTTGACAACACTTCCGTAACTAGAAGACAAACTACTTTCGATTGTACTCTGATCTTGGTAAACGAACTTATGGGTCCACGTTAGGTTAGGTTACGGTGGCTGACTGGCTGCTGATGGAAAGAAAGCCAGCGCACTTAGACCATCAATGGCCCATTGTGATACCACATGGATCATAGGATCCTCTTACTCATTGAATCATTTATAGCTAACAATAAAGCGGTTGAGACTGTGAAGGTCTGTGTTAATTAGATCACTGGGATCATTGTAATAAAAGTTTCCGAAGTGTATTTTACGATTTTGTGCAAGTGCAGGACAATAACAAAGAAGATGAGGAACTGACTCTTCTTTTTCCTCGTCCATACAGCTTCTACAGAAATCTTTTGCCAGAGCTCCAAGTCGCAAGGCATGTCTACCTATTAAGCAGAGACCAGTAAGGACACCTATAACGGAGCTAATGTGCCGTCTACCTATCGAGATGAATTGCTTTGAGCGTTTAGCATCAAGCTTTGGCCACGTGAGTCCACGTTAAAAGTTGAAAAATGTTTTTTGAACGTCTGGCCCAAGGATCACAGGATTAAAATGGAGATGGAAATCAGGGTGGTTTTTAAAAGTTTCTAACAGCTGTTTCCAATTTATTTAAAAGTATTTTTGGTTGTTTTTGTACCCGTATAATTGAATTTTTACTGTTTGATTTTCTCGAACTCTTAAAATTCTTAAACTCCTAGTCGAATTACTTTTATTGCACGAGTAGGTATGTATATTCATATGTAGGTACATTTTTTTAAATTAATACTAAACTTAACAAATTTTAAATCGTTTAAAAAGAAAGAAAAAATATTACAATATTTATTGAATTCGTCTGATAAGTAAATGGACTCCTTTAAACTTAATACTTCTCCTGTTAACGATATACTTTACAGCTTTGCTTTATGTAATTGATGGGTCCATAATCAATCGCCTCTTAATACTTCTGTAAGGTATGAATTTGACCAACTAAAGCAACAAGCATTCTACGTCTCCTCCCTCAAGACTCTTATAGGCATTGAATAACAAAAATATCTTTTTTTGAATGCGAGGTGATGGATGGATTTCAGTTACTGAAGTAATTTTTTATTCTTTCAAAAAATGTTATCGTTTCAACGCTTTGACATTTGACAGCCAGTTTCATTCCTCTTAAATGAGTCAACCTAAATACTCAATACAAGATGATCTTCCAACGACATCACGAATAATCCTTTCAGCAACGCTATACATGAATTTAGTCTCCTTTTCCTCTCCCAATGCCCATGGGTACGTTTTTCCTTTCAATTCCCTTTTCATATTTTGAAGGCACTTATACATATAGCCCCTCCAGGATGCAGGGAATATTACAAAAAAAAAGATGATTTTTTTCCTAGTCTTCAAATGCATTCTGTAAAGTGCCGTCTCAAAAGTTCAACACAAGCTACTAGCAGTGATTGTATTCCACACAAGAACCTCTTAACTTTGCATTCTTCCCAAAATCTGTCCTCAAAGCTTTTTCCTATATACTCATAAAAATATCTTTTAATAAAAAAATATACAAAAACGATTTCATGCTCACTGCTTAGGCATAAGCAATTTAGATTTTTGTTTTCAAGTGCAAAACGTTTCTTGACATTAAAATTACCCTTTTGAACTCATAATCATCAAGTTCATCCTTCATTCATAAAATCTTCACCAGCAAAAAACTTGGAACCAAGCAGAAACCATCAACCTACCTGTCATCACACAAAACAGTCAGTTTATTCGGGTACCTCTACCGAGAACTGGCACTATGGCATTGACACACATCTCATCGTCATCATCCGCCTCCAACAACACATCATCACAATCGGACAACATTACCCAGATTCCAGCTTCAGTTCTCTGCCTCTTCACGAATGCAGCTACGTATATGGAGCCTCCCATAGAGATCTCTCAAAAAATCTGCATACCAAACCATGGCAGAGAGGGAAGGAATATATATGTATGTACATATAGATGGGTTAGGAATATTGTTTTCCGTTTCACGGAAATAAGGACTTCTATGTTCTATGCCTTCCCTTCTCCATCGGCGTGATGTCTTTTGTTAGGAGCGCCAACAAAGGAACTATGCACACTTTTTTTCCCACTGCCAAGTTCTCATGCCACCACTTTGCTACCTCCCCGTCGTCGTCCCCAGCAATCACCATTCCAATCACTCCACAATTCCACCACCATGCTACGCCACCATTGCCAGGACCCAAAAAACACCGCGCAACGCGCCACTCACTCAACAAAAAGGTGTTAAATTCCGTAAAATGGTGCGGTGGTGAAAGCAAACGTAACGAAAAATGCGCGCCAAGGTAATATTTATCCAGGTGAATGGCGGTGGAGTGGAGTGTATTTGGAACAATACATTTTTTTGAGCTGGATATGGCTGTAACAGCTTACATTGGTATTGGTTTGAGCTGATGTAGTTTGCGGAAGTGGGTATGCTCTACAGGGACATATTAAAGATAAAGATTCTCTTAGTGTAAAAAAATTTGCGGAATTTTTGGAATTCCCTTATTTTAGGTTTGTCCTTTGATGTTTCGAGTTCGAGAACAAAAACAAAAAGAACGTTTTCCTTCGGGACATATCAAGAGCAAATACGGGTATTGACTTTTGGTTCAATTCAATCTAAGGGAAAATGCGATTGATTGGTTCCATCAATGGACGAATCGATTCGGAAGATTGTGAGATGAAGGACTATTTCAGCAAAAAATTAATAAATTAAAATATTTATTGGACTTAGAAGTTGATGATAAAATAGTCTGATAAATCCAGCAAGTTAACAACTATACCTTCGATAAATAAGTCGATGAAATAGATCAAGACTTAGAGATCAAGAAAACTACTTGACAAATGTATCTATGCGATGAACTATGAGCGAACTAGAACACCATCAGAATTGTTTATTAATTATTATTTAACAAGGAAATGACACAACAATGTAAAAACAAAGAAGAAACTCAAGGAATAAACAATAGTTAAGTTAATCAACAGGTAACTAATTTATTGATAATTTGGTCAAAAAATAGACGGACTAACATTTCCAGAAAGAATCAGATTATTAATAGACGATTCAATAGTTCAACCAAATAAAGAAATCGAAATAAATAATTGAGAACAAATTCCATTTCGACAATAAGAAATAATTTGCGAGACACAAAATGGTAAAGTAATTTTGAGGTTATTGAGCAGAGTCAAAAAACAAAAAGGAAAATTCTAAAAACCTGATAAGCGATCTTAAAAATACTTAGCTGCCAAACAAGATGAATGATCAAACGAGAAACAAAAAAGTAGACGATCTTTGCAGGACAACTGTCGAATTAGTTTAACCAAGCAACGGCCAAATCCAGCAGAGGATATTATTGGGAAATATAAACAAAAAACGTTATGTGGTATAAATCGGATAAATTCGACAGAAACATCATATCGGACAGTCACTTTCAGTTTATATTATTGTCAGGAAATTTGTTACACTGGTTAAAAATGATCAGATATCACATTCCGAATCTCCAAAAGAGTCCAAGCTAAGGAGAATGACTCGATCGACAGCAGGAAGATCGAAGAAATCTTTCGAACTCATTCGCTGTGGTACATTTCCGATTCTTCAATTCGCAATTCTACGAGCAATCCCGATTGTAATCGTTCCCCCTGTTCCCAGGCCAGACCATCTTTCACCCAACCACTTCGTCTATTTTGTAGAAATTATTTTTGCTCTCGTCTTCCTATTTTCAGAACAAAGTTGGCACAATGGTACGAACAAAACTATTATTTTGTCTGACATGTCTGTCATATATTCAACTATTGTCAGCTAGCAATCTGACAGTTATATTAAAGATTTTAACGATTTTCACAATGATCTCGAAGCGACTCAAAACTATCTAGTGTGAGCGAGTTAAAATAATAAGACATTAATAAAATAAGTTTTTCACCAACGTCTTTGAGAAAAAATCTATCAACTGTCAAAACAAACAATCTTTTGACTGTTGTTACTGACTGATCAGACAATATTGTATGCTCTGACAATAGTCTGTATTAACTTTGAGTCAAGGGTTCCAATTAACTTTATAATCTTTTCTGACAATTACCATGTGATTCAACCAAATTTTTCAACCTATGAATGTACCACCCTGTGTTGGAATTTCTTCGTGTGAAAAAAACACACCACAACGCACACAACACTCTACAGAATGGAAACCCATCAAAAACCATAAACAAAGTGGACAGAAGGACAACAAATCACGGTGGAAAGGTATACTCTATCCGTTGCAGTGGCAGGGCAGTAGCATTGGCAGTGACAGTTGCTCAAACTGAAACTGAGCTGCCACGGGCTAAGCCACAGTAGAGTCCACCAGGTCAGCAAAGGATACACGCGCAAAAAAGCTTTAGACAAGGACATTAAACTAAAAATTGAAATTTTATATCTACCTGCTGCATACTTCATTTTATTACAAAGACATCAAACCAATTTGTTGCAAATTTAAAACTACACCATGGGTTAAACTGCAGCGAATGATGATGATGTCCTTTGTAAGAGAGCATCAGTGCTGTTTGGTGTTGTTTTTGGGGTTCTTTTGTGTGCTGTGTCTGTGTGTCTATATTCTGTAGGACATGGATAGGATATGACATACTATGTACGTGTAGATGCGCGTTTTATGTGTGGCACGGGCTTTGGGAAATTGAAATTTTCTACTGGCTCGGGAAATGGTGGAAAATATAATTCCTTTTTTGGAAAAAGTAAATCGTTTTTTTTTTTTTGAATAAACTTGCTTGAAACTATAAACTCGGTTTTTGTCACGGCGGCGATGCTCGCCCGCTTCCTGACTACGGCGACGTGCAATTAAATGGAACACCCGTTTGTTATTGTTATGATTTCATGTCCTTGTCAGCATTCTCTTCGTGAATTCAATTCAGCGCTGTTGATCGTTTATGTATAGGTAATGAATTATTTCACACCATTAAATAATTGGGAATAATGCATGAAAAAATACGTTCGTGGGAATAATTCGAAAAACGGCGCTCGTGTCGCGTCGGTTAACACGCATTGATTGTTCATTTAAGTTGATGTTAATTAAAAATTATTTCGAGTGTGTAGTGGAGCTTGAGTAATGTTATTGGAGAAAAATTAATAAAATCAAAAGGATGTAAGAATTGTCCTTTTTTCAACATCAACTTCAACATAATGGTTTCTGGGAAGCAAGAGATAGTTTTTATGGTACAGTGATTTTTATTATAAAAATGTCGAAATAAACTTTCTGATTACATATATTTTTATCCCCGAGGACAGAAAAATTGAAAAAAAAATAGAATTGACAATAAAAAGTAAGTATTTTTGAACTGAAAGACCCGAAAGACTGTCTTGTCTCGGATAATGAAATATATCATTAGTCTTCTAAGATTTCTTAAATGATAACACAATTTACCATAAATGAATATAACAAAATCTCTATCCTCTTTTTTCTGAGTGTCTATTGAACCTTACTTCTTTGCACGATTCGTCAACTTGTCATGGCACATGTGCTTCCAAAAATTTAAACTTTAGATGAAAACGATGTTATCAATAAGCGTGATGAAAATGATAAAGTAGAAGCTCTTAAATATCAGTATAAATTTAAAAGCCGTATTGAACGATGCTAGCTAAAACACTAGTAAAACACTAGTTATGCAAATTAGAAGACTCGGTGTCAAAGATGAAAACCAAATGTGAAGTCAAATTCGTATGGTGTGAATTTTAGAAGTTCCTGTGCCTTTGTATGTGTTCTTGTTAAGGATTGAATGAAACCATAGTTGAAAATTCAACCGACATGCGTGGGTGTTAATTGCGGATTCTCACATAACAGGTTTTAGGATCAAATAAAGTAGCTTTAATATGTTAACCTTCCTATTAAAATCTAATGCAAGTTGTACAGCTATGGCCAAAATAATAGCAATAGTAACAAATTTTTGGTAATATTGAGTATGTATACTAGGCAAATATTACAAAATATTAGTATAATATATTAGAGGCATACGGCAAAAGCCATGCTTTAACGATTTTTGTAAACTTAACTTATTAGAGGTAAGTATATTGTTAATCCATCATTCTACATACATTTTTTTGAAATCTAAAAGAAGTTTGAAGAATTTTGTAGTCCGTTTGCTTTAGGCTTTGCAACTAGCTTGTCACAAAAATAGCAACACTTAATAAATTTAACAAAAAACAACACATTTTGGTAACCGAAATATTTTTTCTTTATTATTACTAAAGAATATTTAATATTTTTTAGACTTCATCTACTCGTTTTGATATAAAGTGTACCAACTTCTGGCACTTTTCTTGTGGAATGGAATGCCAGACTCGTCTTGGACAATTCTCCATAATTCCGCTTTGTTCCAAGGTTTCTGATTAGCAACCTCAACCCTTAGCTCATTCCAGAGGTTTTTAATGGGATTAAGATCTATGGTGATTAAGAAGGTCACTCCATAACATTTAATTTGTTTCGTTGAAACCAGAGCTACTTCTTGGCCTGAAGTGGTTCGTCTTTCATTTGATACTTTTTCACAAAACAGATGCGCTTCTGGATGTGTATATTTTTCAGTAAATTAACCTTCCTTGGAGATCGTGGCGTGAAGGTCACCACCCTACAAAACACGAAGAACAATTCTTGAGCTGACTGGCGTCGCTATTTCTCGCTGCAGATTTTCTCGCGAATAATGCTTTGTCTCTTGCAGTAATTTTAGACTGCATTTTGGAATTTATAGCATTCTACACCACACCATTATGGAGAGCTAATACTACATTTGGGATGACTCTCATGAATTTGCCACTGTTATGTAGACTCTAAAATGGCTTCGCGTTGTCCTTCAGTGCAGTGTAAAAAAGTAGAATTCTTCATTCATAAGTGGAAAGGGACTATAAAACTGGTTGGTATTTAAGTCATCGGACTTTCAAAGAGTTAAAATTTATGCAAAATATCGAAGGATGCAATAGTGCTCAACTAAATTCATCTGTTCTAACCTTTTTTAAAGTAACAAATTCATTCGTTTGTCAATCGCCTTTCCAACTTAGAAACTAAAGAATTTAGAAACTTAAAAGTCAAAATATTTGTTAGACTAATCTTGGACAAGAACTTGAGATCTTGGCACTTCAAAATTCGCAAATACTGTAACGGACTCGATTTCTCACACTGGTATATCATCAACTACGATCGAAAGAAACTTAAGAAGTTAGCCTAATATATTAATTCTTTTTTTAATTGAAACAGATTTCAATGTAAAATAAATTAATACCATTTTTGAAAACACATGTTGTATAAAAGTTTTGACCAAAAATTTTTAAATAAAACATGTTTTATAATTTTAATAAATATTATTATTTAATTAATACAGTTTTTGTTATTTAAGTTGAAATATAACATTTAACGGTATTTTCAATGACATTTGTATTCCTAAAATTTTCGTTAAAAATTCTGTTCAGATCATTTTAATCTTGTTAATAAAAAAGAGCTTAAGCTATAAAACTAGATTTTTTAAGAGAATTCATTTATTTTCTGAACTTAGATATTTAGTGATTACATCTTAGTGTGTTACTATTTACTAAACTTTTTCGTTTTACTACGTTTTGCTTTGAGTTGCGATTAAGTTCACAGTTAAATCTAATATTCGGTTAATAAACCCTTTGTCAACACATCATCAGCATCACTTGGAATATGACAATAAAGGCCAAACTTAACTTGGAATCTATTATACACATATTCAAGTACATTTATGCAGTAAAAATATCTACTCTATAATCTTTAATGCAAGTGAGCTGAGAATTTCAACAAATACAAGACAGAATTTCAAAGTGTTCCATCAAAAGTATCTTGACACACGTTGTTAAAAGTGCCACTATCTTGCGCTATATTCTCTTCTTTTTTTTTTTTTTTTTGAATTTCGACAATTTTTTTTTTTTTTTTGTGACTAATAAAATCCTTTCTCTTTTGACGACATCATCGCCCGTATGGACTAGAAATCGAACATCCTAGACAAGAAGACCGAGGAGCATTTCAAAGGTATGTCTACGTATGGTATGTAGTGACGGTGAAGGTATCGTGTCGTATTTCGTATCTGCCAATGGTTTTCACACCATAAATTCCATTTTATCGTGGAGTTGTATCTTTATATTATATTGGATGTTGGTGAATGAAAAAAAAGTCGTTTTTTTTGTAAATCGATTTGAAGTATAAAAGATTAGGTACTCATCGAATGCATGAAAGAATTGGATGATCAAAACTGCACTAGATACATTTAATCGAATGAATTTCTTTGAGAACTTTTTTACACCATTATTGGATTCCTCGGGCTATGATATTGACTTTGTGAGAACTCAATTATTTTAGCCGACATTATTTAAAGAAGAAAAAGCAAATTATTATATTAAATGGTGGTAGGATTAATGAACGTCAAATTGTTGTTTGTGCTGAGATAAGAAGTTGATTGAGTCAAAATTGTTTTTAATATAAAATCTTGCATTTTAAATACCTTTTGATGGGTCATACTGGCCACGAATAATCAAGGAATTTGTCAACGATTGAAACAAAGAAATGCCAAATTTAGTTGGGGACGTAAAGGTTTGACTCATAATTAACATCCTGCGTTAAATCAAGATTATGTCAAACCCTTAGCGTCCAAGAAAAACTATGGTAATCCCAATGAGCCCAACATAACCTACTTTCATTGACTCTTTAATTCCATCAATAATCCTCAAACTACATACAGAAAGTTATTTAAAATCTTTTTACCACCTCAACCAAAAACATCATGTTTTCGAAAAGATTGTACTAATTCTCAAAATTATTTATTATTCGCATATAAATCAACTTCTTCTTCGAGCATAAAACCTCCCGATGAAAACGCATCTAGCGCCATGGTGAAGAGGACCAAGATCCTGAGATAGAGGTGACAGAAAAACGGATTTTGCATTTCAAATCCTGGATTACCATACCAAACAGAAGGTGACCAAATATTTGTGTTTCTTCCTTCAAAAAAAAAAAAAAAAAAAAACACCCAATCCAGCTCGTGTTTGTACACACACTCTCTGCGCAAAGAGCAAAGAACACATTTCCCCTCCCAAACCTCATCCTTCCTGCCATTTGCTTAAGGGGCAGCATTGAACAGAATCTAAATTACCTAAAGCTATTCTGGACACAGTTCAATAGTTCTTAGAGAATTTGCATTATTAGGTTAAGGCAGGACAAAGGACATGGAAAAAAAGGAGGACGTACAGAACTGTTATTCATTCACGTCCTGGTTGCTCTTGGCCACTCAAAAAAAAAAAAAAAAAAAAAAAACCTGCAGAAGAAACTGTGACGCCAGCATTGCATTGATTTCTGAAAGTGTACTTGTTTCTTTTATTCGGGGTGCTCTTATTTCAAGGCAGTGGCAATGGCAAATATACTCACAACCTACTCGAGGAGCAGAGTTGGACCTGTCACCCAATTCCATATGTAATTATGTGGCAATAAATAAGAACCGTATGTCAAAAATATTCTTGGCAGTCACCATCACCGCCGACACGATGATGACATCGAGAACCAGCAGACTACATCAGATAAATACGAGTACTCGTTGCCTCTCCAAATATAGTCACCTGCTGCAATGGATTCGAAATCGAACAAGAAGCATATCTCCCTGCTGGCATCGAAGTCAGTATTGCTACAAATTCCGCCCTTGGCTCCCTCCATCTATATGCACAGCACATCCACTACACCCCCTCAAAATCGAGGTCGTTTCTATGGCTGATTCTATCGATACTATCGCCAGCTAAATATACACTACGATGTGTAATTTTTGGCAAAGCCAAACAATTTAGCAAATAAACCAATCGTCTCTTGGATACGGTGTACCTCTGTCTCTGCCTCAGTCCCAGACCCAGACCCCAGAACCATTCCCAGAATCACCCTTATCAAATGCAGCAAAATTGTATTTACCCAGCGATAAGGTTATTTGGGAATCACAAGCCCCATTGCTGCATGTGACGTTATCGTTTGAGTGCCTCACAAACTTGCCGCATAAGTACTCATATACATATACATATGTACATACACACGTACTCGTATCTGATAGCTTGTATCTTATTTGCAGCAAATGTTTATAATATCTTTGGTGCTTTTTAGCGCAGCGAACTTTTTTTGCTAAGTTCACATAAAGCTGGTAAATATTAGATGATAAATAAATAATTAAAACTTTTTAAATAATTTTTCGTTGTTATTTTCGAATGGAGTGTGTTTTGGGTGCTATAAGACAATAAATCATATTTTTGTATGTATACTGTTAAGAAATGGGGATTGGGCTTTGTGGGCAAACAAGGTGAGGTTGTAAATAATTTTTGTATGATGGAAGTGGAACATTGTTTTGTTAAGTGTTGTTTCCTTGAAAAATCTAAGGCGTCTTGCAATTTACTTTAGACTTTAGATATTTTTAGAATTGTTAAAAATACTTAGTTCATTCCAATGGAACTGCAGATGAAGATGATATACGATCAAGATAAGTTATTTTTTAACAAAAATTGCATTTTAAAAGTATAAAATGAGATGTTCGGAGGAAACTTCATTCAGAACGTGACCAATCAAAAGTAGTTTCTTTTAACAAATCTTATGCAAGTCGAATTGTATAACAAATGATACTGAACAAACATGGCGAAGCATTTTGATAGGACACTTACCTGATCTGTCAAAAAAAAGTCAATTGAAAACCAAACCATACGATGAATCACCTGATACTTATACTACAATACTTCAAAAAAGGTAAGTTCAAAATGAACATTTATAAAAAGCCGAATTAAAAACTGTTAATCAGGGAAGTTCTATAAACCTGTTAATGTTTTTGGGTTCCTTTTACTTTGAATCGAAAATTACGCTTTTCTCTTCTTTACCTATAATATCTTTGCTCAACAAATTAAGATGGAGTTTGAAAATTTAATTTATTATTATTAGAATACTCTTCTTAAAGTTCAACATGTATATTACTAGTTTAAACTGTTTATTCAAATTATTTTTGTCCCGGCATAGCACGGGATAGACAGATGATAATAAAAATGCACATTATAATTAATAGTAGTTTTAGAGATGAGTCCAAAGTCTGTTTAATTAATATCTCTGTGTCAAATTTCATCCAGATTGGTTCAGCCATTCAGCGTGATTGAAAAAAAAATTAAAAGAAAACTATCCCACTGGAATCATACATTTTACCGTGAAAAAAAATCCTATGTGCTATTATTCCAGACTATAATCTATTTCTGTGTCAAATGTCAGCCAAATCGGTTCAGCTGTTCTTGAGTTATAAGAAGTGTAACTAGCACGTATTTTTTTTATTGTAAATAACAGTAGATAGACGATAAAAGTCTTGGTGGTCAAGGCTCGCCTTAAGAACCAGTAGAGTTTAACCTAATCTGACATTTTTAGTTAGAAAGTTTCAATGGTATTACATCCCAAGGAATCGAAGACCCCATCAAAATCTTCCTGTTTTTTTTTCATAAATTTCCTGAATGTTTTACTAACTTACTGTCTCCCCTAAGAAAACCTCTATCTACAATGAAAGTAGGGCATTTAATTATTCCTTAAGATTCTATAATCTTGGTGAATTTTTGACACCTTTCATTCGTTTCTAAACTTTTAACACAATCAAATTAAAAAATTGTTCTAAGCAATCTGGAGTATAATGGAAAAATCACCAGATACGATTTTCGAAAATGTTTTTCAAAAAAAACTTAAAAATTTACAAAGAAAATTTCAAAAATTTCACTTTTTAAGAAACAAAAAATTACAGAATTAAAAAAAAACTCGAATATCATTTAAATAAACTTAAAAACTGGGGCTTCTTTCTATATTACTACCCACTTACTGATAAAGTTTTAAGAAACATTAAATTGACAATTTGAATTTAAAACAAAAAATAATATATAGATAAATAAAATTTCTGGAAATTGCATTTCAATTTTAAATCTTAACTGAATTGAAGTTTTTGTATTAAATAAACATAAACAAAAAATAAATATAAATACTTAAATGCCAAGGTTTCAGGGACACAAATAATTCGCATCCCAGACCCTTTTTTGTTATACAATTCTTCAAACTCTTCCAAGGACTTGCCCACAATATGAGTGACGTTATACGGCTTTATTTACCACAAACAACGTTTTACGAGTTCGTCTGCACACAATATATTGTGTAAACTCCAAGATCTGTTCACAGAATTATCCTGATTCCCGAAACAGCCCCAACAAAGCCTATCGAATCGACAATAATTCGGGATTTTCAGTCATGTATTGCAATGCACGAATCCCCTTATATACGACACCGAACTACCGACGACGCGACGCGACGATGACGTATAAATGTCACTTATTGACGTGTCGAAAAGTAAAACCCCTTTAATCCTTGTTGAGTGCATTTCAAGAGCTATTTAAAAAAAATATTTTGCCACTTTGTCATCAGCAACACACATCGCCCAGTGTAATGTAACATTTCTTTTTCTTTCACAATGTCAATATGTATCTATTATTATTTTATTTTTTATGTCCTGAAACCCATCTACAAAAAATGACAAAAAAAAAAGGCGACAGCGATTCACTTGAAACGATATAAAAGTTATTATTTGAGTGTGAAAAAGACCCGGACGAGAAAGGACTACAGAATCTGAGCCTGTAAATACACGACAATTAAGAGGCTTAAATTAAAGTCATGGCCGTGTTCGTGTTCCCTTAATATGCATCATTCAGTGGAATTGTCGAAAAGTCCTCGTTTTTACACACAGACACACACGTTTACAATACACATTCACATTCACATAGGCAGACAATTATAGTTATGCCATGTAGTTCATATTTATTCCGCAAGGCTAAAGGGTAATTCGGCGCTTTACCAGGAGAATGTAATGCAGCACAATTCAGATTCATTCAGAGATATGTATGTACATCATTTCCTCGGGGGTGGAAGTAAGGGAAGTTAACAAAAAAAAATAATACAAAAATATGAGACTGCTGAATTCGTTATCATTAAAACATTGCGTCTCTGAATGAAGCCAATTTCTAAAGGAACAGCGAAGGTACAAATACTTAATTTTGTTTGTCTGTATTTAATTACGAAGTTGAATCTGATATTATTTTTATTTTTTGAGTCATATGAAGTCGTTTTTAATTATGTCTGTGTGTGTGCGTGTGGATTGTGGTTGGTCTGCCAACATCATGGATAATTATTTATGTTCATTTTGTAACTATCTTCATACATATTTATGTATCTTTCCATTTTTATTTTGTCCACACGATATTTCATTTCTTTTTATTTATTGTATTAATCAGACAAAGGTGTAGATATCCGTGTTCTTAAATACAAATTCAGTTGTATGTACCTTAATGCATAATTAATAAGATTTAATGATTTTTTATATTTATTTTTTATTTAAAAGATCTTAATTGAAATGTTTTTATTGGTGATTTATTGCAGCATAAAATTGTTTATGATTATGTGCCAAAAGACATACACTTAATAAAATCAAATTGAACCTTGAAATAACTTAGTTCAAGTGATGAATTTGTCCAAATGTACCTATGTAGGTTGTTTTTTAAAATTGAAAATACTAAAATATGTACATACAGTACTGTGCACAGAAGCAATAAGGTTATCAATAATATTTTGTGGTATGTCATTTCACTGTTTTTGAATTTCAACGTAAAGATAGTCCTTCCGCTTAAAAATTTTTCATCCGATTCTTCTCTTTAAGATTGCCCACAAGTTCTCGATGGGGTTTAGGTCTGGGGACTGCACTGGCCATTTCATAACCCTTATATTTTTCTCAGAAAGCAAGTTTGTGGCAAGCCTCAACTTGTGCTTGGGGTCGTTGTCGTGTTGGAACGTCCAAGCAAGTGGCATTTCCCAATCCGCATAAGGAATCTGCTTAGAATGCCACGTAGTCTTCTGACTTCATTATGCCCTCAACTTGTCGAATTGGTGCAATTCCTTGGGCAGAGAAGCAACACCAGACCATTACAGATCCACCTCCGTATTTTACTGTTCCTTTTGTATAATATTTTGGATTAAGTCTTTCTCATCTTGGCCTCCTGACATGTTGTCTTCCATCAGATCCATGCATATTGAACTTAGATTCATCAGAAAACAATATTGTTTTCCATTTTTACAAACTCCAACTGCGATGAGATTGTGCGATGAGACCACGCAACCTTGCGTCAAGTGCACGGCGCGTCTTATTGTAGATGATACAATGGGTAACAATGGGGAACTTTGGCTTCTTTAGAAGATGCTGTTGGTGTTTTTCGGAAAAAAAATTATAATTTGTCGGTCTTCTTTTCCTGTGGTACCACGTGGTCGTCCTTCCTATGATTAGACACCAACTTTCCAGAATTAACTATACGAAAAATGGTCGAATTAGAATCGAATATTTTATTCCAATTTCTTTCTGGGATAGACCTTTTTTGTACATTGAGGTTAATAGATATTAAGTCTAGACTCTAGAGCTATGAAAATAATTTTGTTTATACAACTTATGTAATATCAAAACAGAGTTACCATTTCAAATGTTCACAAGAGTTTTTAACATAATGATTAAGCAAGCTTTCGAGGTTAAAATGGATATCAATTTAAAAGTTAAAATATACTTATATCGGAAGTCTGTATAGGGTTACCATCTTTGACAATAAATCCCAGTATCTAGTGAAAAAAACACAGCTTACGAGTATGTATCCAAACTACTATTTGAAGAAAATAGTTTTATCTCCAAAAATCTTTTCAATACGGGGTGCAAAAGGTTAATTTTCCAAAAGTTAAGTCACATAGTTACAATTGAGTTGTGGAAATCCTTAAAGCTGTCTAAAATTCACATGTTCTTATAAACCCAGTAAGTTGTCGAAGTCTGATGACACAATGTACCTACATATTTTTTTTTTCAAAAAACCAAAAGTGGACAAAATATTTCAAGAAATTTTAGAAAGCTTTACTTTCATATGAAGATTCTTTGCTTTGAATTTATGGATCTTTTTTATTCGCATGTTATGTACTCGTGGGTCCGTCATTGCAATTTGAAATTGGAGCAAAAATATTGGTAAACAGATCTAAGCGATTTCTAAATTAATATTGAATATCGTTAATTGAATACTTGGTGTGAAATAAAGTTCTTGTCTCGGTCTTTTTCACAAGCGAAAGAATATGTCAGTTGTCAGTTTCGCCTTGGCATCGATCTCATTCAATTGAGTCTCGTGTTTTTTGTCTTTCATCATCAAATTTTCTAATTTTAAAACTTTACCGGATCGATAGTGCGGAGCTTTCAAATACCTAACCTTTGAGTGAAATTTTCTTCCAGATAGCCACTTTTCGAATCTGGAAAACAGAAAATTGTTACTAAAGGCCAAATACTCTTACTGTGGGACTCGTTTAAAACGCAATTAATACAACTTATGGGTCCTTTCACAACCCGTAATAACCCTACACTTTTTCCCAAGAGTATATTCACAATGTTTTATTAAAAACAAAGGTACCTATACTGACTTTTGTGGCCTTCTTGAGCAGGATGTATTATTTATGTCTACACGGTTACAACGAAATTCAGCATAGGCATTGATTATTTTGGGGCAGATTCCTGTTACAACTACCAAGCCATTGCTTAAGATCAACGGCATTTTTCCTAGCAGTTATGAATTTTTTATCAAAACACTAAATTAGCTTATTCTATTAAGGCCAATAACTTAATAACTATTACTTTAAGAGTAACAGGAGCTAGACACAATATCTTTATGACCTTCTCCGTGTCAAGTTTATACTTAAATTTTTCTAAACAAAATCACCATTTCAAAAAAGTGTAATTGTTTAAAAAATTAACGAAATTAAATCAAAGTAAAAAAAAAAAAATCAATAAAACGCAGACAACAATTTAAATTATTGTCAATTCAAACATCCAATTAAAAACATAACCGCAAACTATAGCACCGGTAATGCAATTGTTAAATTAATTTTAAACTCGATAAATAATATCGTAATTAAAACATTTAGTTTTGATGACATAAAGTTTAACCAAATGAAAGCAAATATACTTACGAATATATTTCATCCACACTTTAATGTTTCTAAAGTGGTGGTGGTGGTGTGCCTATGTAGCTTCAATTTGTTTTTAGTGAAAAAAAAAAACAATAAACAGTCAACTTTTTCAATTTTTTAAATTTATGTTTTATTTATAAATTTTAACAACGTTGTTTGTGTTTACTCATAGTTCCACACAACTATGAAAACCTATGCATAATGCATATCCTTTTGAGAACCAACCTATTTATGAAACCTTAAAACAAGTTCGTCTATGTAAAATATTTACCCGAAAAATATTGAAATTCTGGCCATTTGGTGACATTTAAAACCCGAGCAGATATGAAAATGGCTTCGGAATGAATTTCATTTTGTTTTTCAATTTTCGTCGGTTAATTGATTTAATTTTCGGCATCCATTTCGTGTCCTATGAAAAAGAAAATTTATTTAAAAGAG
Organism: Scaeva pyrastri; assembly: GCA_905146935.1. Classification (NCBI taxonomy): domain Eukaryota; kingdom Metazoa; phylum Arthropoda; class Insecta; order Diptera; family Syrphidae; genus Scaeva; species Scaeva pyrastri. Next base: position 135,476,631 of record LR989927.1, read on the forward strand.
GTATCTGGTGTTATGTGGAAAATATAAGCGAACACTCCCGGCACCGGATACGAATATTATTCCAAAAACCCAACCATGTTAGCAAATATGCACCATATGGCAGTTTATTGGAGAGGACAAAAGAGGCCGCCACGCCCGCCATGCCTATAATATCAATGCATAAATGTTGGCCTTGTATTCGGACAATTGGCCTCTTCACATGCTCATTAATTCACACCTCGATGGCCGAAATTAGTCTATTGGCCATTGGCAATATTCAAGAACGCACAGCTCTTGGCCAGCAGAGGACGAGGACGAGGTAGAGGAAGAGCCAGCGCAACAGCCAGAGCCAGAGCACATGTTTTCAAGCTCGTTGGCCGTTCTCGTGCGTCCGTAATTGGGGTTAGTAATTGTGGTCTGTCGCGTTTGCCAGCTCTAAAATTAATACCTCGCGGCGAGGCTCTTGTATAAGCAAAAAACAGCCGCTGTGGTCACGCAATAACAATTTAACTGTACCTACATACTACACCCAACACACAAAGGCTTATCTGCATGTATTTACTTGTATTTGTGTTAATTTTGACATGAGGCGCCTCAAAATGAGGTGACGTTTAAAATTTAAAGCTATTAAAAAGGATTTTCCACGTGTGAGGTTAGGAAAGGTGTTCAGCCGCCATCGATGCCGCCACCGCGCCCGCCGCCGCCAGAATGTATACAATTAGCTGGCGCCTAATTGTTTTAATTAAACTCAAAGGGTTTAATAGATCGAACGTGCCAGCGAGGACGAGTACGAAAAGCGACACACGACGACGCTGTTTTGCCGCTTGTCACGGCCGGGATAGCTTGAACCCTTGATAAACTTTGAATTTAGTTAGAGGCTTTTGGAAAATGAACCAAACGTTCACAGGTTAAATATAGATACAATTTAAATAAAAATATGTTTTACTGATAAGATACTTTCGCCTCCGTCAACTCTCTCGAACCTTTAAGTTGAAGATAAATAACGTTCTTAATTCTAGGAAAATAGGTCACAAAAGCCAAAGGACGAAAAGGATAATTCCAGGAGGTATCTTTTTATGTAACGTATTTTATAGTTGTATTTTAATTTTGTTTGTTTTTCAACGATTTATTAAACTCAGGGTCACGATTATAATTTTAGGGTTTATGTAATTCAAGGTTTTCCATAAAATTTTAAGGCATCACTTAAAACCATTGTAAGATAATCTTAAAATACCATAAAAGTCATTTAGTGTAAGCTACATCTAATGTGTGTTTTTGATAATTTTAATAAGTGAATACGCTACATCGCAAAATTTTACAAAAAAAAACAACAAAAACGGATTTGTGAACAAAAATAAGTCAATAACCAGTCAAAGTTTTTTAGTGAAGACAATGTTGCTACTAGGGAACTTAGAACAAATTTCCAGAATTTTGACTTGTTTTTTTTTTTTATTTTAGGTTGACTTTAGTCTAGAAATCTGTATCTTCTTTTTTTATTAAATGACGTTTTTTTAAATTAAATTAAATAAGAAATATCGTAAAAAAAGAATTAATATAAAAAAATTTAGTACTTTTAAAACTTTTCTTTCGTTATTCATTTACGTTTTCCATTTTCAGGTGATTATTTGGTCCGTGGCAGAAGATTAACAATTTTGAGATACAATTTGACAATAAATGCATTGATACCAACTTTAGGGATTTAAATTAAGTGAAAGTTATAAAGTGAATAAAAGGTTTTTTTTTACCAAGGCTATCGTTAAAGGCAGATGTTTTTTTTTAAATAGATAATTTAGTGAAACAGTGATCGAAAATGTATTTTTTTTTTAATATATTGAACTATTTAAGTTTCAAAATGTAAGTTTTTAAAATGAATTATAGTGAAATGGCCGATTTTAAAAGCATCAAACATTTCGAAAGAAGTACTATAAGGATGTTAAATATGGGTTGTTGTTCATATTTAAACTCAACTGTCAAAATCTAATTGGAGTATATAGCTACGATTTTTATGGATTAAATATAATATGGAAAATGACAGTTCTTAAAGTGTATTCCACTGAGAAAAGGTTTTGTAGTTTTGAGGTGACATTATTATAAGGTCTGTTCCAAGTGTGTGAAATTCACCGAAAAACTATGAAAACTGTTCCCAGTAACACATTTTTCGTAGTTTTTCACAGAAGAGAGAGCTCTTGAGAGAGCAAAAAATTTCCCCACCCTGCGAATTTGAGCCACAAAAATGTCTGTGCACAGAAAATTGAAGACTGTTAAACTAAAAAAAGCATTTGACATTTGAGTTTTGCGTTAAAATAAACGAATTTTTTTAAATTAATTTTTAAATTCTAGTTTTCATTATGGAAAACACCAGTGTTGAGTTCCAAATCGACTCGTCGGACTCTCTTGAGCACTCTATTAGTAAAAAATTTAACAAATCTATTAATTTTAAACAATTAGAAACTTTTCACGCGCTTTCGAATCAAATTTTTTGAAATGATTTTTTGTTGACGTTGTTTTTTTTTGACGTTTCGTAGAGTCTGTGATTTTCTGTGAAATGTCGTTCCACTTCGTTGTGCACAATTTCTCTCTCGCTGAGAGAATTTTACCCCCACTCCTTAAAAAAATGTGTGCTTTAAATTTCTGTGCACAAAACACTTGGAACAGACCTATAGTTTATCATTAAATGCACAGTCATTTTTTGATATCATCTTAAGGTTTTTTTTTTCGAAATCAGAAGGACAAATTGTTTTATGAATTTGTTTGCAATTTTTATCAAAGAAGTAGTTTCTAAAAATAGTTAGCCTTTTACCTGCATTATATCTACATTTGACACATTCAATAAGTGAAACCAGTTTTTTTTTTTATTTTAGGCAACATACGAAGTACGAAATAGAAAGAAAATATTCCATTTTAACCTGCTATATTTAGATGGTTGGATTTCCACTAGAAGCAACTACAGTCTTTGAGCATCTTATTCAAACTTTTTTTCTACTATACAACTGATCTTTGAAAATGTTTCGATCGCCTGAAATTGCATCTTCTCCAATCGAAATACTTCACGCCATTTCTCCATCCAACAATACTTATTTTTGATTTCATATTGAAGATTTTGGTTATGTGTTGTAAGGGTGCTACTATAGTATAAAGCTGAGTATGTATAATTTGATGTTACAGTTGACATTTTGAACAGTTTTAATACCTTCAAATTCTTCGGTTCCACATTTTAAGTTTAAGAATGTCCGATTTAACCACTGAATCTAGACCAGAACTTTTTATGTATTAAAACAACACTACGTGATCTTGATTTTGTTTAAGTCAATTTTCGTGATCCATTTTTCAATTGCAAGTGCTTGTGTTGCCAGAAACCATATTTTCCACTCAGCACTCTTTTTTTACTTTGATGAATTAAAATCTTGTAAAAAATCAAAGTATAAGAAAACTTGGGTAAAATTTGGCAGCACATATTAGACATTACAAGGCTGGCAAGCTATTTTCAGGAAAAAAAAAAATACTTGAACCTCATTGACATCTCATGATGGAAAAATCAAATCGAGTTTTTTAATACAAAACTATGTGTCTCTAACTCCGAAGCTATTAAACTTTCTTAATAATTATCCTTCATACCTAAACACTTTCTTTATCGACCTCCTATAAGCATTTCAATTTACCTTTTTTTTGTATATTGCAAACAGTTTTATTAAGCTTAATTTACCCCCCAATCAAATGTTTCCACAAACACATTTAATTCCAAATCATGAGAAAACACCACTATCACCCACTCACTTTAAGTTCAAAATGCTTCTAAGGTGAAGATAATAACTCTCTAATAACGATACTCTATTAACCACCAAAGACGATTTACTCCATCGTCGGAGTCGGAGTCGGAGTTGGATTCGTCGGGTGTCTTTTAAATCTGATAAAAAGCATTTTCGAATCCAACAACATTCAATAGCTCTTAATTTACATTTAAACTTTTAAACTAACATGACCATGCTCATACCGAACGGTGATGATGCTGCTCAAAACAACTCGACGGTCGACGATTAAACTTCCCATGGATCAAGTCACATTCAATTGCTGTAACGTGAACTGCCAATTAAAATTTCAAAGCTCATGTGATTAGGGTCGAGATGACGATGACGATGACGATGAAGACAACGACGACGACGACGACATGGTGTGCATATCAGCAAGGTTCAAATTAGTGTCCCCCTGGGTTGACCTGAAGTCTTGAAGTTGAAGCATCCAGCCAGAGACAGAGAGTTCCTACAAGTCTATAATCATCCGAAAGACGACTTCAATTGTCATTGTCCGTTTAATGCAAAATGAATTCCTTATTTCCCAGGTCCCCAAATGGAAGCAAGAGAAGAGAGAGACGAGCAGCGTTGTTGGTTGCTGCTGCAAACAGTCACTTTCCCCTTCGATACGAATACGAGTGTAACGAAGATAGCTTCGATGAAATCGAAAGTCAAGGAAAGAAAAGAAAATTCCTTAATCCGACATCATCAGCCAAACCGCATATCTGGTAAACGACCGTAGACGCTGGTAACTCTTGCAAGACGACTACATTATATGAGCGACAGCGGGCGACGCAATAAGACGACATTTTGAAGCAACCTGCTGCCTTGTGCAGATGAACTTCTGCATCACGTCAAAATGTCGTTCTTCGTTCGGCGCGGCGCAGCAATAATGGATTCACTTCGAAAGATTGAACGGAAGGTCTCAGGTCTTCCGATTGGAAATGCCAAATCTCCGGCTAGTTCCGGCCATCCACGCAGAACGAACGTGTTTTTGTCTGTTACCGTTATGCAGCCATGCTCAATGCTCAGTGAAAGCTGCAAGAATTAATGTTTTCCTGCTTTTCGTGATGATGGGGCTACTCCAGGTCTACCGGTAGGTGTTGCACACGGAAAATTAAAACACCAATTACAACAGCAACAGACAAAGAAGATAACATCGCGGTCCGTGAGATACGTGTGAGACTCGGATCTACTTCCACAACAATCACTTACACCATCAACCGCCTTCAACCACCAGCACCCCACCACCGCACCGCTCCGTACCAGCAGCAGCGTCTTTTTGCAAACAAAGTAAACAGATACCTGGCAAATGCAGAAACAATGTTAATAATTTTTTTTTTTTCTAATTTTCATTTCCATTTTTCATTAGAGTTTTCCTTGTGGCCATCATCTGAGTCAAAGGCAGAAGCAGAAGCTGAAGCAGAGTCGGGGAGTCAGATTTTAGAAGAAGTTAGTGAACTTCCATCGTAAGTGCGCAGCGCCCGTGTGCCGTAAGCTGATATCGATACTAAAGGTAAACTACCTTAGTTATATCTTCAGATTATCATAGTACTTCCAGGCAGATAACTACACTCAACTTATAGCCATAGCCATCAGTTTTAGCTGGGGTGACCATTCTTCGGTTCATGAGATAAAGATGGATTATCTTTTTTGCTATGATAAAGTTAATGTTACCTTGTTTAATGCTATAAACTTCTTAACCGATTTTGCTGAAACTAAGATTAGGTATCCATGTGAAGCATATACTGCCATTAGTTTTGAGATTTTTAGTTATTTTATGTTCCTCGTGAGGACTTTCGACATGAAAAGTGTTTTTGAAAGCAGAAGTTTCGAATTTCGAATCTAGTGGAGCTTTTTTAATATTTTTCCAACAATTTGAAAACTTGGCGTTGCTGATATTAATCGATTTACTTACGATGCTGATTGTTAACAATTTTACTAACAAAAAAATTGTCAGATATGTTTAAGTGGAAAAACAATATTTAAAAATTTTTCTTAACTTTTTGTAGTTTTGTATTTGTTGTAAGAAATGTCAATTTGATATTCGTCAATATTTTGTCATTTTTGAGGTATTGACAAATGCATTATGTTATTCTTGTTGTGATGATATTTAAGCCGAAAAATAATTTTTGACACTTCTCGGTAAATTTCAGTTTTGGTTTTTTATATTTCGTAAAAAAAAACTGCCAATTCAATAATTGTCAAAAAAGTACCATATGTTCAAAATGCTATTATGCAAAAAATATAATATAGATTCGAAGTTAAAATGATTGACCGCTGTCTACATATTCAAGTCAAGAAACTACTTTTGACATTTTTTTGTAAATTTTTGATTAAGTTTTTTATTTTTTGTAAAAAGACTGTTAATTCGATATTTGTCAAAATTGTAGCATATATTAATAATTGTATTTTGTATAAACATAAATAAGTTTGAAGTCAATATCGCTGCTCATTCTCGAGATATTCAAGTTAAAAAACACTTTTTACCAACTTTTGGTAACATTTTTTTGTATTTTTTTATTTTTTGTAAAAAAAAAACTATCAATTCAGTTTTTTTTCAAATTTTCACCAAAAGTACAAAACATCATTTCACATAATAGAAAATACTTTTGAAGATAATATCATTTTTCCTTCATTGTATATTTTCGCTCCAAACATTTTTTTTTTTTAGTTTTTTTAATTTTTACAAAAGTTGAAAATGTTCAAAATGTATATCAATTCTGTATCACATTACAATATATGTATACAATAAAATTTATTTGAAGTCAGTAGCACTACCTATTCCTGAGATATTTACTACCAACCACAATTTTCACTTTTTCTTAAAACTGCTATGAGTTTTTTTTCAAAAATTTTTCCAGATGTCAAAAACGACATTTTACATTGTAAAGCCTATAGTATGCAGATCGGGAAAAATTTTGTCTCCCATACATTTTTTGTCCCAGGAAAAATTTTGTCTCAGGTTTTTTTCTAGACAGTACGCTGTTCTCTCGCAAAACTATGACGTTTGGCTGGAAAGGTGTGTTTAGCAAAGTGCAATTTTCACATTTTGCTGCCAAAAACCAAATGAAAAAAAACCCAAGGTAAACGATGCTTTTCAAATTACCAAACAGGCATAAAAAGTCTCCATCTGGTTTGTCCGCAAAAATAATGTTCTAGTCATTATTTTGCGAGACAAATTTTGACAGCTCTCACAAACACAAATCTATTGGAGTTATTTTTTATGGCAACTTACTATAGGGCACCATAAAAGCCATTTCTTATTTTTCGAAATAATAGTTTTTTATAAAAGTATATTTAGAAAGTGATTCGGAGAATGAATTCAAAAAAAAAAAAAGTAAAAAACTTATACAAGATTTAATACAATAAGAAATTAAAACTTATGTGAAAACAAAATATGAAAAAATGTGTATTTGCTATAAATATGTACATATATGTAACAAAAACATGAAAGAAAACGTGAAACGACGGACAAAAGCATTATAATTCTGAAGTTAGTTTTATTATATTTCCCTTAAAGAAAGTGAAGTGATTTGTTTCAAAATGATTTCATATTTACGGGACATTTTACCGAAAATAAAAGTGAACTAAATGATAAAAACAAAACAATTCAAAATGGACTCATTCGCAAAAATAATATTTCTAATAAATATAAAGGGTTATACAGTTGCGCCTTATAATCACCAATAGAAAAGTCCATCCCTGATAGCTGTTTTTATTTCTCCAATTTCCAACTTTTGCGTGGACATCTTGTAGAATTTAAGATTGTAGAGATACATTTTGTCTTGTCCCGATCTGCGTACTAGGCTTAAGGTTAAGGCTTTGGTTTGAAGATGACATTATTTTTCTTTAATTGTATATTTTAGCCAAAATAAATTTATTATATTTGGCTGCATCATGAATGAAACCAGAAAACTGAATGAAAACTTGTCAACTTCATGAAATATCCGACAAATCGTCCGTTTTCGTCTTTCATCAATCTACGAGTTAAAAATGTCTCCTAGATTAAAAGAAAAACAATTAATATTTTAATGAAATTTCGATATGGTCACCACAATTAAACATCACTTTGAATAACCGTACTTGTAGTCTTATAAAAGAAAAATTACAATAAGGGTAAAAAAAAAAATCCAAGAAAATGTATAATTTCACTTTCAAACGAATGTAACCAAGCCATAAGCCGTCATTTTGAATGTAGCTAGATGCACAGATACAGGTATCTATTGCTAGCTTTAGCTAGATAGATTTTCGCGGTTGATGAAGTACACTATCTTCGGTGCGAAACAATGGCGAGGTTGTTGGTATTTTATTTATCGTTAGTATAAAATAAAACTAAATGATTTTTTAGACATTTATGCAGATTGTGGTTGCTTTTGGTGGTTTGGTGGTCTAGTGGTTTGGGGTCGGACGAGATAGGTGCTGGTTGAAGTCGTTTGCCATTGCCACTCACCGTTTTGCGGTTTTGAATACTCAGTTCACTAATCGATCGATAGATGGGGTTTTGGGGGAATATCAAATCAAATTAAATTTTACTTTATAGTACACTCGGTGGTTATACTGGATCTATACAATATAAAATACAAAACAAAACATAAATGTTTTGGCAAAAATGCAATTATTTTGATGTGCATTATATTTGTATAGTTATACTTTAGTTTGTATATAATTCTGATGAAGGTTGATTTAAACTTTATTATTTTGCCTTGTTTTAGTTTGGATGTCAATGAGTGACTTCTTGGACACTTTTGTGTAGCATTGAATTGTCAACTGTGCAACTGAATGACGAAGGAAGATAGAAGTCAGAGTAAATGCCAAAATATCATCTCATTACCAAATATCAATGTCATCTGATAATTTGGCTTTATACAAACAGAAACACTGGTGAATTGCTTGCAAAAATAAATAATGATGGAAAAATGTTTGAATATCAAATTTATTTAAAAAAAGTCATAATTACAATAATATTGCAAAAACATTTTAATAGTTGTTTCCGATTTTTTGTTTATTCCAAAGAATATCTAATAAAAAAAAACTAATATTTCTAAAGCGTAAAGTTCCCGAATTGTTATGGCTAATGCAAAGGAATATCATCAGGCGACTGGCTTCAATACCTCCTTATTCCTAAAAGTTTTTTGTACGGGAAAGTATTCTACAAATTTTGCAACTCTGGTCATAAACATTGCCTTTAAAATGATGTGATCTTAAATTAGTGGATGAGTAGATAAGCTGTTAGAAATTAGAAATTAATTGAAGCCCACTAGGCCCTAGTTTTTAATAGTTGAACTAATTAAAGGAGATGACATTTGCTTTTAATGCGTTGGTGAACAGATTTTCAGACTTCTGATTTCATAGCGAAGCCCAATGCAGACAAAAGCCTTGAAGAACTGCAGAATTAAAACTACGTTATTACTTTTTTAATCGTCTGTTCATAATTGCAGAATATATCCACTAAAACTCAAAACAAAATTTGAAGGTTTTATACATAACGGGTGATTTTTTAGCTGGTTTGGTTTTGGAAACACTGGTTTTGACAGCTGACGTGTGTTTATTACCTTGTGTCACTGTCAAACAGCTTCAGTTTGGTTTGCAATTTAACCATGGATCTTCTTACAAATGAACAACGCTTGCAAATTATTGAATTTTACTATCAAAATTCGTGCTCGGTTCGAAATGTTCATCGCGCGCTGCTTCCATTTTATGGTCGGCATTCTCGACCTTTTGAGCAGTCTATTCGGAAGATTGTGACCAAATTTCGCACCAAATTTACTTTGTTGGACATTAAACCACCAACACGTTTACGTACTGTGCGAAGTGAAGAAAATATTGCGGCCGTATCAGCTAGTGTGACAGAAGACCGCGAAATGTCGATTCGGCGCCGTTCCCAGCAGTTAGGCCTTTGTTACAGCACTACGTGGAAAATTTTGCGGAAGGATTTGGGCGTAAAGCCTTTTAAGATACAGCTGGTGCAAGAACTGAAGCCAGCCGACCTACCACAACGCCGAATTTTTGGTGAATGGGCTCTTGGAAAGCTGGCCGAGGATCCGCTTTTTTATCGAAAAATTGTGTTCAGCGATGAGGCTCATTTTTGGTTTAATGGGACGTAAATAAGCAAAATTGCCGCATTTGGAGTGAAGATCAGCCAGAAGCATTGCAACAGCTACCAATGCATCCCGAAAAAGCCACTGTTTGGTGCGGTTTATGGGCCGGTGGCATTATTGGGCCATATTTCTTCAAAGATGATGCGAATCGCAGCGTTACTGTCAATGGTGAACGCTACCGAGCGATGATAACAAACTTTTTTCTGCCCAAAATGGAAGTTCTTGACTTGCATGATATGTGGTTTCAACAAGACGGTGCCACATGCCACACAGCACGCGAAACAATGGCGCAATTGCGAGGCGAGTTTCGTGAACAGTTAATTTCACGTTTCGGGCCGGTCAATTGGCCGCCTAGATCGTGCGATTTGACACCATTAGACTATTTTTTGTGGGGGTATGTCAAGGCTAATGTCTATAGGGACAAGCCCGCTTCGATTGACGCACTGGAAGCCAACATCCATGCATTTATTCGTGAGATACCGGCCGATATGTGTGAAAGAGTATGCCAAAATTGGACTCAGCGGATGGGCTACCTGAGACGCAGCCGCGGTCAACATTTGCATGAAATTATCTTTAAACATTAAATTGCAAGGTTCAAACTATCGATTCAAATAAATATTTCATTCATTATTTCGAATTTTTTGTGTTTTTTTTTTTTAAGTTCTAAACCTCTTAAAAATCACCCATTACATATGCCTACAGAAAAGGGGAAGTCAAAAGTGCTCCCGAATATTAAACTTTCAAACCTTACAATTTTAACCTAAATATTGTACATGTGTAGCTTTATATGAAATAACTGCAGGTATGCATCTGGAAATCATAAGGCATTAAGAAAGTAAGGTTAGTTATTTAGTTTAATTAAGTCAAACAATTGCAGTTGCTGTAGCTGTCAAAAAACGTCATACGTCCAAAATGAGCTGAACAGTTTTCGAAAAGTAGAAAGCCATTCCATATTCACCAAAGAATCTAAACATTTCTTCATTCCTAGACAAACTGATGAAAACTTGAAAATTATATTTCAAAATCAGTACCACTTTTTAATAATTATATGGAAACATTGGAGAATTCATCTGCTCAGCAATTTCAACATCCATTCAAATGTATCGCCTTAAGCTTTTTTTTTAAGACACATCCCAAAAACTATAAGAGGATAATAATTATGCCTAAACAGAAACGCAATATTCCTATACAACCAACCCATCAACGTGATTTATGTAATTCAAATCACACCACCACCGGCAGCATTCAATTAATTACAAATCAAAGGTCACTGTTGTAGGAAAGGAAAACTTTCGTCCAAGTAGCCCTAAGAAATTAATTTCTAATTTACAAAAACAACAAAATAATAATTAGTACAGAAGAAAAACAAAAAAAAAAGAATTTGTGGTTTACTTTCACTATATTATTTTCTGCATGTTTCTTTTGTTGATGATGTCCAAATGCCTATTTTCCTCGAAGCAAACAAACAAAAGTCTTTTTTTTCCAAAAACAATCATCATACTGACAAGTGTTTTCCTTTCATCTTATGCAATACCCAGCATCCCACCACCGATGCAACATCATAATCAATTAAAGTTTATTTCTATGTTGATGCATCGATGTCTCACCAAAAATCTAGCGAAGTGATCGATTAAACAAACGAACAAAAAACAAAAACAACAAAAGAAGATGAAAAAAGAAATGCCATTACTATACCAATTACAAAATAGCTCCTAAAGACCCCCCGGGGATAACTTGCAAGCCCCCGACGACGACGACGACACCGACATCGACATCGATACCGACACGGGACGACATTGCAGTAACACATGATGCACATTTTACTCGGATGCATAACACTCTTACCATCATAACCGCCAACGTCATCGTCATCATCACCATCATCAACATCATCACCATCTTCGTGTTGGAGCTGTTAGTTTATACCTAGCTGTTGCATGTTGGCCATATGATCACCATGTGTAGTGTACGAGCAACGTCGTCGTCGAATCTTCAGCGAACAACCTTTTCCAGCAAAACTATGGAAAGATGTCTAGCTCTAGATACAGGCCAACTTCGAGATGCCATAGAAATCGAAAGCATTTCCATTTCCATTTCTTTTTCCCGTTACCACCACCACAAAGCACACGGTCCACGGATTCCCCCGGCCACAACAATGGGGCAAATAGGCAAAGGCAATTCGAGTATAATTGAGGAAAATTCGCTCCTCCAGCCCCAACTTACATACAGTCTGAGTCGGGCATGTAAATCGCGAGTAGCTGGACGGAACTCCATTTCAAATGATCACTTCCAGCTGTGAGTTGCAGTTGGTCTATGACAACGATCTCGTGAGCACCAGACTCGCAGCTAGCATAGCGCCCGTAACTTGCGTGTGCATCTTTCAATTTGTTGCAAAATATCTTGTATCTAATATCGGTTAGATAAACGACACACCGGAGTCGTACGTTAGTTTTCTTTAACGTGTCGTTTTTCGCGTTCGCGTTTGCGTTTGCGTTGTATGTGTCGCTGCGATCAACGAACGCGCGTCTTGAGGCGAGAAGGTTAATGAAACTTTTGCTTTTATTTTCCGTTTCGAATGAGATTTTTTTTTCGACTTATTTCTGCATTGTGGTGCGTTGAATGGAAGTGACGGATACTAAGTGCAAGTAGCAATATTAATGAGTTTTGGAGGCAGCAGCTATTAATATTGTTGGATTTATTTTTGTTTGTCGTTTGTGAGCTGAAAAGTAAACAGACTGTGAAAGATTACAAATTGATCAATATGGGAAAAAGAGCTCAGAGTTAATCTTTTAAGAACGTCCACTTTCCACATCATGAGAAAGGTTTAAGATTTTTGATAAACAGTGCATGTTAAAGATTTGTTTTCCCAAAGAAGGGGAAATGACCATAAAAATTAAATGAAGGGAACTTTTTTACGAAATGTTTTTTTGAAATTATTACATTTTGAATGGTTAAACGTGTCAATTGTGTCATTCGGGTTCAAAATACAAGTAAGATTGCCTATGACTCGATAGATGTGTTAATTTCGAAATTTATCAAAAATTATGGTCCTCCACTTTGAAAAGAATAATTTCTTTATAGAAGAACTAAGCTCCAATCCTGTCAAATGTGTTTTGAATTGATTAATTTCTCGAACTGGGTAACAGCTAGGACCTTAAAATCGAAAATTCAAGTGTGCAAATAATCGAACAATTCTAAATTTTAAAAACTGTCCAGTTGCAATTTATTGTTTCCTAGACATTTCTAATTATTTTATTTTTTTTTTGTAGTTTATATTGTTTTTTTGTGCATTCTATAGATTGAATTAATCATTATTCGGTTTTTAATTGTTAACATTTTAAATGTACGTTTTACAAACCTTATGTATGAGTATTTACCAGGAATTGAGTTTTGTTTGGGAAAATTTAAATTTTGGGACAAAATGAAAAATATTCCGCACTATAAGAAGTTCTAAATTCTTTTTCATTTTCAGAAAAATTAATTAAATTTTTTAAATTCTTGTAGCAATAATAACATTTAACAAAAGTTATTTCCAATCCTTAATATTGATCCTGATTTTAATGTTATTAAAATCTTTAAAAATAAAAATAATATTTTAAATGATAAATTATTGTCAAAATCACAACTAACCCAGTTTTCGTGGTGCTAGGTTCCTTGTACTATACTGATGCACATTAATGTAAAAAATACTAACTTTTTGTTACAACCTAGTCGGAGGTCTAATACATGGTCTAGCTAGACTGGATTTTGTTTAAAAAATGACATGATATAGCAAACCAAATGAAAAATTGTAAATTATATCAAGAATGAGATAAGTCTTAGAAGATTCCTTCCATCAGTCCTACCTGCTTTTAAAAGGAACATGACATTCATTAAAATTAAAATTGTACAAAATTTATTGTTATTTCCTTAAAAATTCATGCCTAGAATCAAGCTATCTGATATTTTACGTTTGTGCCCTCAGTAATTCAGCTTTGCGTTAATTTTTGCAATAAAGTCTTTATAAATATCCCAAAGGAATGTCCGATTTGTGAAATTGAGAAGAAAAGAGACTATGTGCGACCCACACTTATAACTTCTCAAAATAATTTGAAAACTCGACATTTATTGAAGTTTTTATGTTATATCTATTTAAGTCGCCAATAAAACGAAAGGTATCAGGTGTTCACTTTCAGTGTTCAAACGAAACTAAATTTTAATATTTCTTGAGACACTGAATAGTCAAAAGTTAAAAGGTCTATGTTTATTTTTTAAATTAGATAATATTTTTCTACACCTAGATTATGTAACATAGTTATAACCTTCGGATAAATTAAAGCCAATTATTAATAGATATGGATAAATCCACGCACCTTTTCAATCCAACCAAATTATTGTCAAATCAAAATTGTTGTGTTATTCTTTCAACTCATCAATCTTTATCACTTTCCATAAAACGCTCACAGAATAAGTTAGTGACAATTTAACAAACGAAACAAAAAACTCATTAAAAATATTTGTGCTTTCCAAGATGGAGACAATTTTGAATTTCTTATACTTTTTCCCAAGGTATGTATAAATCCCCGCCGATGACAACGACGACGACGACGATTGTAATAAAATTCCTATAAAGAGTTTTCCTTAAATGCAAATCATAAAACAAAACTTATACAAATCCATTCATTCTACCAACGAACGGACAAAAGAAAAATAAAGAAAGTAAAATGACTTTGCATCAGCTTCGAGTACCCTACAACCTACAATAGAATGGGAAAAACTGTCGGAAAAACTGCCAGTTAAAGTGCTCGTAATTATCAACCGAAGAAGATCCATGAAAAAGGCTTTAAATGCAGAAAAAAAACACAAAAAAGCAAAACCAACAATACAAAAGTGTTCATAATAGTTGGGTGTTTAGTAACGTCTTTTTTCTCAAGACTTTAAAAAAAATTTTTTAAAAAATAAATAAATAATAGAAACTAAAAAAAAAACAAAAAAACAGAACTACATCAAAACCAAACAAACTGTTAACAACAAAAATAAAAACAATGCTCATTACGCCGGCTATGTACGAAAATGATTTACTCGTACTTTCTGCCCCTGACTATATTTGCATTTATACATTCAGCAACTGGCGTACAATCTTTCCAACATTTATCGATGGCAGAGAAGCGAAAGTTTTCCAATCAGGATAAATATCAGACTCCTGGTGAGTATACCTTTCCTGTTAATTGATTAAAGTCTTTTTTATGCAAATCTGGGACAACTATTGGGAAACTATATTCTTGTTTTTTTTTTTTTTAGTTAAAATTTTTATTTGTTTGCTTGCTGGAAATAAAATCCGATTAAGTTATAGTTTTGTAGTGCTTTCTTTAATTTATGCTTTTCTGTTTCGGTGATAATTAAACATTTATTGACAGTTTAGTTTCCATTTTGAATGAGGACGAAATAAATTGGGATTATTCTGTATCGCATGGAAAAACAAGTACATAATCATTTTTTCTGCAAGTGTTTTTATTGAAATTTTTATTCGAAAAACCGTATTGTAATGTGTAAATTTCAACAGTAACGAAAACTTTATTGTATTTCAATTTATACTAATTAGGATTTTATCGCCGATAACTTGTTGAGCAGCGCCAGCGGCGGCGGCGGCGGTTGGTTTAGAATCGCCATTCTTCAATTTGAATCTCTTCTACTTGAAGTTGGTGTTGATTCGTCTCAAAATGTTTTATGTGTTGACCGTCAGGTGGCATGATGGTGAAGCTTAAGGCTCGTATTACATTTAACAATTCTTTCAGTTTAACAACTTATATTGCATACAAATAAATAGATTACAGTGTTAATGTTATATTTTATAATGTAAATTTAATACTGACCGTTGAAAAACCGCGTCTCACAACAGTAGATATACAAAGTCAATGTTCAGTCCACTAATTCAATAATTTTCATTTTATTAAGGCGCAAAATCCACTTTTTAATAAAAAGTAGCCAAACTACAAAACAATTAATCATAATTTAAAAATATAATCAAAATAGCTATGAAAAGTAAACAAAGGGTTAAGGATAATGCAGAAAGTAGTAAAAACTACCATTTTGAATTAGTAATTTGTTGGAAAACCTTTTGATTTATTACTGATAACTTCCTGATGCTCATTTTTAGCATTGATATCTTGCTTTGATATTGTATGTAGTTGTTTTGAAATACGTACTTGAAGTCGTTATCTTTCTATAAGTTAAACGTTACATTTAAGCCCAAGTTTTAATTCAACACTGATTCAAATTTACAAAATATAAAAAAATACGTACCTAATCGTTATGTTTTTCTGTATCTAATAAACACTAAATTGCTTGCACTTATAATATTCAATTCAAAAAGATGTTTTTTTAAGTATTTAAAAAAATAAATTCAAAATAAGTAATTTTTATTTTTTGTCCCGAAATTATAAAACTCAAAAAGACTTCCACGAGATAAGGAAGAGTCTCGGAGAAATTCAGCACACTCTCATATTTTACATTTTAGATGCTTCTAAGAGAGTATTGTAACGATTGTAACGAATCCAAAATTTTTCTCGTCTCGTGACAAGGAATAATTAGTATCAATTTTCCACAAGGAAAGTAAAATTACAATGTTAGCAGTCAAATTTTCAAATTATGCAAACTCTTACAACCATGTAAACTTTCGGTTAATCTGAAGACATTAATTATGTAATAACGTAATAACTTTTCGATTAGCTCTATCTCCAGAATACCTGTGATAAACTTATACTTGCTACTTGTTGTTGGAAAACTTAGAATTTAACGTTTTTGGGCTTCTGCTAATTTTTCTTCAAAATGTATTCTAAAAGACACTTTTGGTCCTACGAATTACATTCATTAACTTTTTCAATTTTCTCATTTGTCCATACAAATCGAAGTTTCGAAATCGAAAACCCGTGTAGAGATTGAAATCTTCACGAATGGTTTGAAATCTCAAACTTGAATTATTTTTTAATTTTAAAATTTCAATTGGGAAACAATTGAAAAATGGCATATTATATTTATTATCTTGACTATTTTAAGTTTTGAAAATGAAAAACCTATTCAGCCATAGAAACATAGGCCCTTATTGCGATTTACAAACTATTTAAACGATGACTAGGAGGAGTTCAGTGTTCTTGAAATTAGTTAGATTAGTATTGGAAAACATAATCTAAAATATGCTTATCTAAATGAGTGTAACTGATCAAAAAAGTAATTGAACGGACAATTTTGACATTTAATGATAGGTTCTTAAGTACCTTAACTTTAGAAATAATGGTTGTTAATTTCACATCTTTCTTTGTTTCCGATTATGTCTACAAGAACCTGCTCATATGACAAGTTGTTGTTAAAATATCATCTTGATATTGGCCATCTTTGACATATTTATTCTATGCTATTACATATACATACATACTTGTACATACATATGAATATTTGACGTACCTTATGGCCATCCATTTCTGACCGTTTATTTTAACCGACAATCAGTTATTAATTTTGTAAAATGCAACTCTCATAAATGAACGAGTACTCGTGTGTAATAGTATTTTTAGAGAAAAAAACAAAATAAAAATTAACTTTCTAGTAAATTTATTTTTCAAATCCGGCAGAGTCCAATTTTAATTAAAAAGAAAAAAAACTTTAATAAACTTACACCATGCATTCGCATATCGTCAAACGTTGTGTAAGTGTACTCTTATCCCCTTTTGCCTGATTTCCGATTTTCCGAATCAAATAAAATAACCTTTCCATAGAAATCATCGTTTCAGATTGCGGTTCCCGGCCAGCTCGTCGGCAGCCCCGCTCCAGCTTCAAAGGCAATCAATTCTTCTACAATGACCGTATACCAAAAATCATTGCTGGTTCCCCCACCAAAGAGGGCCAATTTCCGTGGCAGGTTTCGCTGGAATTGCTGCACCCATCGATGGGATTCCTCGGCCATTGGTGTGGGGGTGTGCTAATTCATCAATATTGGATTCTATCGGCCGCACATTGTGTACACAAGTAAGCCCCAATAACTTCCTCTCATCAATCCTTTAGCAAACTAAATATTTTATCCTGTCTCGCCCCGCAGCGATCTTTTCAATTTGCCATTGCCACCATTGTGGACAGTCGTGCTCGGCGAATATAACCGCGTCGTCGAGTCCGGCTACGAACAACGTATTCCAGTGGAAAAAATCGTCCTCCACAAGAGCTACCACAACTTTCTGCACGACCTCGTGCTCATGAAACTATCCGTACCTGCTGACTTGACCAAAAAGTCCAATATACGACGTATTTGCCTGCCCTTCATATTCGATGAGAACGTCCAGTCGAGCCTGGAGATACCATCGTCATCCCTGGAGGACCATCACCACGATGTCGACACCTGGAACTCCCTGGACAAAATGGATAACTTCCTGCGGAGTGTTCAAACACGTCAGCCCAACATCACCCTGCCCAGCATGAAGGAACTGCTGACAACGAAAATTATGAGTCGTCTAAGGATTAGCAATCAACATCAACGCACTGGCCGGATGCTCACTCCTCCGTCGAGGAGGCGTAATGACAAATTCATGAGGGACCACTTCGACGATTACACCGATTATGAGTCAGGGGCGACAATGTCCAATGACAATGACGAATCGGAACCAAAGCATCCGCCCTCACCGTATCCGGACGAATACAGGGACCTGCCGTTCATCGATTGCGTTGCCACAGGATGGGGCAAATCGAACATTACCGGCGACTTAACGGATATACTCCTCAAGACAAATGTGCCGCTACATCATAACGGCAGGTGAGTGTTCAATGTTCAATGTTCAATGTTCATCTTCATAGCACATAATATGTGTCATTAAAACTAATTGCGCCCAATCCATAATTCGACCCTCTTCATTCTTTCCTGCTTTCCTGACAGATGCAAGGATGCCTATGGCAGCTTTGTAAAAATCCACAGAGGACACTTGTGCGCCGGCAAGCTCAACGGCAAGGGTGGGACGTGTGTGGTAAGTTGGATTTGTAATATCGTTTGCCATGAATTTAATTAAACACCACATTAATCTAGGGCGACTCTGGAGGGCCACTCCAGTGCAGAGTCACAAAAAATGGCCCTTGGATATTGGCTGGCATTACGTCCTTTGGATCGGGCTGCGCCCTCGAAGGCTTCCCCGACGTCTACACCAGGACCTCCTACTACATGAAGTGGATAAGCGATACAATACAATCTGAATAACATTCAACTTCACACACACATTTATATTTATTTAATTTATTTATTGTTATTTGTTAAATTTCTATTTCTATTTTTAATTTTATTTATCTTATATTTAAAAAAAAAAGTACAAATATATAAATTTATATTAAAATTTAAACGGAAAACCCCACTCAACCACAAAAAGTCTAACTCACTCCATTCCCTTAAATAAATTGAGTTCACTTAAAGTAGAAAATATATCACAGCATGTTGCTTTGTCCTTAAATTCCTTATTCCTTATAATTTTGCTTTTGTATCGCTTGGTCCTTATCGCATAAATGTATGTATTCCGTTGTTGGTAGGAAAATTGTGTGTGCAGTCTTCTTGTTTCTCTGGCTAAAATCTGACTCGGGACTCGGATCCAAATTCCATTCGGACCCGGAGTCCTTTTTGTTTTTTTTATTTTATTTTATTTTATTTTTTTTTTTTTGCTCAAATCAATTCTCCTCGGTGAGCATTTCGGTAAGACTTTGCAGCTGCTCGGCATCGTCCTCGTCAGCGAATTTGTTGATTTCCTTCTTAATTATTGGAAATAGATACGCCCCCGAGTACCGGCGGAGCTCGAACTTCTGGTCGATATCCCGTAATGGCTTGATTGGTTTCTGCACACAGAGGAGCAGAAGGGAGGCAAATCCGATTGTGGCTACCCCAGCTGCTCCCATCAGAATGGCGAAGCCCATTTGCACGTAAGGGCAGACATTGAAGAGTAACTGCAGTAATAATATCAGGTCAGGCGTTAGCTTCTCCACACCCTGCACAAGGTCAATGAGAAAAAAAAGGAAGAAATACAAAAACAATATTAGCATTAGGTCATTGAATGGAAATGTGCTCGGATTAATATTGGATTGATTTTAATCAGACGAAAAACGTTTTGTATAATTATTGGATATGGAAAATGATCGGCAAACTGGCATCGGTATGCCGGGCATGGCCCTTAGGGAGACGTTATTATTAAATTTAAGTTTGTTGTATTTATAAGAGCCATCAAATCAAAATATGTAATTTGAAAATGTAAATAAGGTGGTTTTTATTTCTATAGGACTTGTTTTTATGGGGTTATGCCTTTAGTTTATTTTTAGAAGAGTTGGCCAATTGAGGGGATTTCCGTGAAATTAGGATTCCAATGTTTTTTAATTTACCAATTTACTTTTCAATAAAATGTATACAATTCAGTCCAAAAATATTGGTGTGAGTTAAGTTGAGGTACCCAATTTCTTTATTGAAGGAGTTGGCGGCTCCGAATCCAAATAAGCCTAAATAACATCAACATGGTTCTGTTCTGTAAATTAGTACAGCATTCAACTGAAAAAGGAACGGTTTTAGAATTTACTGAAATGAAAGTTCAGGGTTGTTATGAATTTTGAGCATGCTAAGCAGAGGCAACTTAGGGGCCAGTTAAAGCGATCAGGAAAAACCATCAGGAAAACTTGAAACAGTATGAAATTGAATATTTTTTCCTGATGGTCGTTTATAGCGAACAGGAAAAATATGTCATTTGGTTAGAAGTGCGTTCGTTTTCTTTAAAGATTATAAGTTTGTTTCTCAAAAAAAACTATTGTACTTGGCTACGTTATTTTTTGCTTCAATTTAAACGCCAATTTTTCCTGATTGAATTGTTCACGAAAATCTTTTTCGTTCGCAAATCTGTCAGTGGCTGTCAGTGGAACAGGAAAAAAATAGAACACAAATCATTGGAACGATTTGTTCCATATTGTTTGATATGACAATCAGCTGGCACGAAAAATGAATGAAACAAAAACAAATTGTTCAAATGAAAATTTAACTGGCGGAAAAAATTATTTGAGTTAATTGTCATTGATTCGCTTAGCATTTGTATTTCAAATCGCATGAAAACATCATACAAAATCCATTTTATTATTTCCTGTTTTCCTGTTTTGTTTTCCTGATCGCTATAACTGGCCCCTTAGTTTTTGTATATTAAGGGTTGCCGCTTCATAATTATAAAAAGAAAGACAAGTCAAAATTATTATTGCAGTAATGCAAAAAGTGTGATCGACTTCGTGCTTCTCAAACAAAAGTCCATATACTAGTAGAGTTAGACCGTGAAACAGCTCAGTTGGTTATGAAAGTTTTTTCGGATCAGCTAGTAAAAATAAATATCTAAAAACAATTATCACTGCTCCCAGTATTGAATCCAAATAGAAGTTGATAGGAAAGATAAGTAAGGTAAAATTATTTAGCATAAAACGGAAGAGCAATCTTTATTATTTGTACCTGAGTTTTATTGGTAATATTTAGCTGAAGCAGTTCCTAATACAAGTTCCAAAAAAATATTTTATTCACTTTAAAACTCATTCTTAATGTTACTCCCAAAATTGGCATCCCCAAATTAATTGGGGTGTGTTTAAAAAATTTCTCAGATGGTTTAAAGTTTTCGTCACTATTTGCACCAAACCTTTGGAAAAAGGCGGTTTTTGTTTTGGGTCTGCTGCCAAAACTTGAAATTACTCATCCAAGCATAAGACTTTGGAAATAAGTTAAGTTGCGGGCAACACTAAAAAGGGCCAGTTGCATAATCGTGGTTTAGATCATAAAATTATTTCTTAAGGCCACGCAATTTATTAGGGAAGTACCAAAACAATCTAAGTGAAAATTCCGGAAAGTTGTTCTAAGTTGCCTAGTGGACGATGATTTGGAACTTACTTTAGTCTACATCCTAATAATTTTGCCAGTTTACTGACCGGCGATTAATTTTAAATCTGAAAATGTGTTCGTTCGGTTTTTTGAAAATTGATAAGTGTGATCTCTTATGATTTTGAGATGTAACACCAAAAATTATTCCCTATTTCCTAACCTAACTGTATTTATTAGACAGTAACTCAAGAAAACATACATACTTTTGGGAGCTCTAACATGACTTCTTTTTTTGTTGGTACATTGTATTGTATGTATGTCGATAGCGTCAATTGTACAATATTGGTTTAGTCTTTGACTCGTGGTTCAAAAATTCAAACTCCCAGATTTTGATGAGTTATCTGAGATTCAGTATATACTGAATTCAGTTTTTATACTTAATCTTTAACCTTGCCTGAACCTCAACTCACCACGTTAAGACAACAAAATAAGATTGAAATACACAATTTTAAGACTTAAAGATTTTATTTAAAAGATAATTTAATAAAATAATGGGATTTCGAGATATTTGCAAAAAAAAACAGGTTTTCAAATCTTAATATATATAAATCTCGTGTCACAATGTTTGTCCTCAATGGACTCCTAAACCACTTAACCGATTATAATAAAATTCGCACACCATGTGCAGTTCGATCCAACTTGAGAGATAGGATAGTTTAAATCTCAAATTATAGTCGCAATTTTAATTAATTGCTAATTATTTGTCTGTTATTATTTGACAGTCACAATTATATGTTAGCTCCAAACGATTTTATCAGATAGCGACATCTGTGCACTGGATTGAGTAAGTTAAGAATTCAATAGATGGCGCTATGTCAAACGTCCAAACGTTTAATAGATGGCTCTATTTCAGAAATATAGTGTAAGTTCACAAACGTCAAATTTTGCTGCAGTGAATCGGCATTACTGCTGTTTTGCGATGCTGATGCTAATGCAGCTGTTGCTGATGCGATGCCGACTAATCACGCTGTCGTAGTGATGCTTTTTTGTTTAGTTTTTGCGCATCAGTTTATGAAACTTTGCAATAATGAACTGTTGACGAGAAAAGTGATGCCAGAATCTGGGTTTGTGAACGTTTGACTTTGAACATTTGGGCATCATTACTGCAGTAATGCGTTTGTGAACTTACACATAGGTTAAATTTATTTTGTAGTGAAACGGAATACAGTCAATTTTATTTTTCCAATTTTTGGTGTTAGCGTTACGTATTATCAAATAGTTATATTGGAAATATAATATAGAATTAAATTTGGCACCCCGGTAAAATGTATTTTTTAGGATTACACATTGACCACGTTGTACATAAAAATTGAAGTAATCTGCGGTTACAACGAAACCGATATTTTCAACAACTTTGGTTGTCCTGCCAATCGATCCATTAAACTTACGAAATTCACCGGGCCATTTGAAAAAAAAAATTATGGAAAATCAAATAAGCAACAACAATATTTTTCCATAGCTTGAGTTTCTGCATTTAATTGGAGCAAGACGAAGTTTGCCTGGCCCTCTAGTAGTATATATGAATTTCAATTCGAAATTAAATGAGGCCAATCTCAAAAACAATCCTATCTTCGCAATTAAAATTATATCATCATAATCATATCATCATTATAAGTCATGTTATTTTTGGGTACATTTTTAAATTGCTCATTAATTTAGAGAAAGATTTATGATGAATGACGAGAACATCTTACTCAAACTCTTATTTGAACATTTTACTTAAATTCAACCATGAAAATTTGACCCATATCCACTTTGCCTTATCTATGTCATGACAGCTATTTTAACATCACTGTTATAGGTTTGTATCTAGATATTTTTTTTTTGCTAAACAATCGTCCTTCACCTTCACAGACATTTTTATAACTCACACTTCCTGCAAAACAATTTTCAGACAGTCCACCCAAAGTAAAAACAAAAAGGACACCACCCAAACACAATACCTGACTTTAAAAGGTGTCAGCGGAAATTGGTGGTTAATTTATTCTTATTGCTCCTGTTGTAGACTTTAAGTCCTTCGTTTATAGAAATAACGATTGTTTCTATTCAAGAAGTTTTAACTGAATGTGAGATAAGAAGTTGAGATTGTGGTTAAAAAAATCTAAAAAAAAAACTGTACTCCAGCTAAAAGAATGACTTTTGTTTTCCCTTTTTTGTGTTAAGTATACCTACCTATCATCTTTTTTAATGGAAGGTGTTAATAAATGTTCTTAGAAACTTTTATTGAAGACATTTAAAGTTATGAAAAGAGAAATTTTATAAAAAACTTCCATTTGGGTAAGGAAAAGGAATAAAAATAGGACTGCGGACGTGGAGCCTTTGGATCAGAATCATAACTTTAAAAAAAAAACACGCTTTGGTTAATTTAAAATGTCCTTTTGGTTTAAATATAAAAATTGAAGCAAAAATGTTGAATATAATTGATTTAAGGGTTTCTGTTTTGGTGTTAGTAAATTTGAGTTCTGGCAGATTATTTAACTTACAATTTCCAACCAAAAAATTGGCAGAACCATGTTTTTGAAGGCACTCATCTCTGAATTAAAACTTATGTCACCCATCAGTAAGTTCACTTGAAATCGTGTGAACGCTCTCATCGGTACACCAAGTTGCTGAAATATACAAAGTAGAAAAAATGATTAAGCTATGACATTTTAACAATTAAAATTCTGTCAGTCTTACCGGCTGAATAACAATCTCACTGCCATGTTTCTTGACGTCCGGATTTAAACCATCAATGTTTTTCAATAAACTAGGATCGGCATTATAAAAGTGTGGAAAAGAAATGGCACTTGGAATATCTTAAAGTTTAATTATTTAAATTTCTTTTATTTTTATTTTAAATTCTAAAATAAAGATTATAGAAGAAATCTATAAATAAGGACTTACTGTAATAACAGGGTGTTATTTTTCCTAATCCTTTTTGAAGACACATCTTATCTTTGCAAAAGCATGAAGTTTCGGGATCTGAAACATTCGTATCGAAGGCATATTCAGCCAATTTAAAGAAATATGCATCGACACCATCAAGGGAACCTGCAAAATTGAAATAAATAAAATATTTTGTTTTATTTCTACCTACTCCAAAGTAATTTGCAAAATGACCAAATTTTTCTATATCAAATGATTTGAGTATGAGATTATAAATAAAAGTGATTCGCATCTTATAAAAATAATCCTTAATAAACCCCATTACCACTTACCGGGATGTGAATAAATAACTGGCAAAGTTCGACAGAAGGACTTCCGATAAACCCGGAACGTATCTCCTTGTGACATATTTTTCGGAAATAAGGTTCCATCAAATGATCCCACTAATGTGTTGCACGCGGTATTTCTGCAAGACATTTCAAATAGTTTTTCTTTATAATTAGAAAACAACGCAAATACTCACGTAGAACCATCATCTTCGTAACCCCATTGTGACAATCCCTTCAATCCATTCCAGTTGTCGATGGAGAAATCCCTCGCCATTGGCTTAAAGTTATCGGACTTGGAACTACTGTCTGCGGAATCATCCGTGTCAGCTTCACTTTTCCGAATTACCTTGCTACCTGGCTTTTGGGGTAGATTAATTGTCACCAAATTGGTGCCCTCATCAAACATCTGTCACAAATATTTAATGAGTACTCAATTAGAAAGAGGAACCCTTTTTCGCACTCGTAGTGCTGATGGTCTGCACCAGACTTAATCCCACTTACCCGGTCCAGAAGTCCGAACTTTTGGAAATTTATAACACTCGGCACCAACTTGGAGGCAATGTTCACCAGCGGATCCTCATAGCCCCACAAATACTCATGCACGCTGACCCTCAGCATTACTTTCGCATCGAATTGTCGCACCAGTGTCCGCACAGCAAATGCCATGAAGAACGAAATACTCGACGCTGCCGCAGTTATTCCCATGTAAGGGATGTTGGGCGCCACTATCATGTCGGTTTTTGGATCCCCAATCGACTGTTCCGGAATGAATTTCACTCTCCGCAGCGGATTGTACGACAGTGTGTGGTTGGCATTGAATGTGGCATTGTGATGCTCCAGGAACTCTTGGTACACATATGGGCCGACTTCGGCCAGTTTCAGCTTCTTATCCAGCCCCCGGACGAAGCGGTCATAGTTGGTCACATTGAACATAAACACTTTAATGAACACATCCAGTGGCGGCTTCTGCCACAACTTAAACAAAAACGACCCTTCTTTCAGTGTTAGTTTCTGGAAAGGAGGAATTGTTAATTGGAATGGATGGGAAGGCTTTAAGATTCCTTGCATACATTATCGGCAATCATTTGAACCGGATTTAGGACTATAACCAATATCGATGTTGTCAACAGGCCCAATCCAATCGCAGCACATTTCAGTATTCCTATATAGGCAGAACAAAAACAAAAACAAGTTCATTATCATAAGGCATGGGCATTGCACATGGACATTGGGCGTGATTACGCTCTAATTCGATTATAATTGCACGTCCCTGTCAAATCAACATCAACACTAATCTATTTAATTTATTGTAACACTCATTAAAGCGATACCTGTAATCAAAATAAATAGCTTCAATTTCAATTATTGTTTTAAAGCGTCTCAGGTCAGTTCATATTTTATTGTTATTCTAGATCGCGCCTAACAATTAATAATCACTCCATTTATACGAGCTCATTATACAGCTGTTATAAAATCTGGTATGGGATTCTTTTCTAATTGATTTGATAGTCTAATTAGCTTAGATGTAGATCGTAGAATAATATCCTGTAAATTGTCTTTCTGGGTGGTCATGATTGATAAATAGATTGGAAAGCATTGTTTTGTACGCCATTGTTTCAATACTTAAAAACCGGAGTATCTAGTCAGATGCTTAATTAATTTGTCAGGTTTCCTCATACATATGCATACAATCGTGCGGTGTCGGATTTAAACAAAGAAAACAAAAAGTATCTAATATTTATAAATTTGGTTAAAGTCGGACGAATTTCATTTTGATGGTAACTAGATCAAAAACGAAAAAAAAACGAACTTTTTGAATTTCAAAAACAGCAGGAAATTATTAATTATCTGTTTTCTCTATGAAAGGAGTTTAAATTCTATGGAAATAAGCTATTAAAGTTGAACACATGCCAAGATATTTCGTATACCTAATGAAGGGGTAAATATTGACTTTTAAGAAGGCCCCCCCAGGAAGAGCAATTTGTTGGTTGGCTTGCAAATTAAATTAGCATCTATAACACTGAGTTAGAATCCACGTTTTGCTGATTTTTATTTTTTTATTCTAGAAGAGAATGTGAAGGTATATTTGTTTCTATAATCAGAACAATTAGATAAAAGGTGAAATTAATTAAATTCGACAGATGTGTTTCAAAAAAATTAATTGCTTAAAATTTCAAAAATTATAATATTATGTTTTTTATTTTTTCAATCTAATGAGGAAAAAACATTTTGACATTTGTTTTTTAAACGAATTGGTGTATGATTTTAAATTGAAATACCTTTCTTATTATTTGAAACGTGTTTTTTTGTTTTAAAGCATTTCTTAAATGGGAAGACTTCGTCCGTGGTCATAATATACATGGACTTTAAGTTTCTGCGAACTAATATTAAAGTTCACAATCATAATGGCTCTTGGCCTTTTAAAGGGCAAATAAATAGCTCGGACTAAATGTTCATATATTTTATTTTCTATTAGACTTCGTCCAATTGAATCCGTTAACTTTTTTCCAAATTTTTAATAAGGACAGGTCCAAGGACATTGCGTATTCTTTCTGATGAGAAATCTTAAACGGATATTATATCAGTTGAATAACAAGAAAGGTTACAACAGAAAGAATCTCAGACTCTGCGTTTTGTTAAATTTTTGTATTACAAATACGATACAGTTTTGGAATGAGATCCTGTTTTTTTTTCACAGAAATATCTTGGTTTCTTGACTGACCTGATGTGTTCTTGTCATTTTTAAATTAGTTTATTTTATTTTTTTCTCAACAAAAGGGCGAATTACGGAGAAAGAAATAAAATTTGGAACGAAATATTGTTATCAAAATGTAGTTTGTTATCTTTCGGTCAAAACATGTACTTACTGTCAATTTACATTAAAGGGTGGCTAATGAACTAAAAAACTTCTAAGTGTCTGGTTACACGAGCGCAAAAAACAATTAATTCACGAAAGAGAAACGACGATTTTTGGAAAGAAGAAAGGGTATGGAAAAAAAATCTATCCTTTTCCTTCTTTCTAAAAATAATCCTCTCTCTTTCGAGAATTGATTCTTTTTTGCGCTAGTGTAATCAGGCACTAAGAAATCAAAAAATAAGTTATCAAAAATGGTTTCCTTGGTGAGATTTAAAACAAAATATTAATTTTATGCCGAAATACTCTGTTTTCTATAGATTAAAGGGAGAAGAAGGATTGTTTACATTTTGAAAAATTAAATATAAAATAACTTTTTTTTTGATTATTACAATAAATTACAAGTAGGTAACTGAAGAATTATTTGCTATCGTCGACTTTAATAAGTATAACTGGAACTGGTACCTTCTGTAAGTCAACTTTGATATCAAAGAACTGCATGCATCTGTGTTCATTGCTGTCATAAATATGCAGAAAATGTTAATTTCGAAAATTGTCTCCAATTACAAAATTTTTTAAATCATCTCTTTTGTGGTGAAGAAAGACCCTACAAAATGTTTTTTTTTTTGCCAATGTCAAAATGATTTTTCTTTTTGTTAAATATTTATTTTGAATTATTTTCATTGGTTTCCATTTTTAAATGTTGAAGTATTTTTTGCATAAGAAGAGCTATGTACATACTTAGGTCTGTATGAGAAGAATTCTATCAGTTTTAAAAAATCAAATTCAAAATATAAGACTTATAGAGAAATTTTATAACAAAATTCTGAAAATTACTTCTGGTGTAATTTTTTGGTCAGTATAAAGGTTCTAATTTGTAAAAGACTAGCTGCATGGAAAACTGGGGTGCCAGCACGTAACTTGATACAATCGAGCTGTGGCAGAACCTAATGTGGTATCCTCGATTGTATCGACGTAATTGGCAGCACACAATTTTGAAATCGACGTTTGAAACAAAGTAAAATACTCGACACTCGGGCAATTTAGTTTGAAAAAAAAATATTCCTTTTGCTGGCTTGAAATTTTTGAGAGTCAAATTTTATTAATTTTGGTCAAAATTCTTGTTCCCAAAGGATTAGATATCTCTTCATCCTCACTTTTTGAATCAAAAAATATAATTTTTAATTTTTATATATGTATGTACATACCAACAATTTTAAAAATAATTCACAATGGTATTTTTAGGTATATTTTAAAATCAAACTCGTTTCAAGTTACGTGCTGCCGAAATATATTTTTTTCAAGTTCATATCGATCAACAATCCTCGTTGTCATGTTTTATTGGTAAGTGAATATGCTACCTAGTAATATTTTACAAGGAAAACAACAACACCTCATTACTCATTAGTGAACAAAAATAAGCTAGTAGTAGTAGGTAATCTGCATCAAAAGTATTTTAATGAAGATAGAGTTTCGTCTAGTTAGAAGTAAATACATTTCTTTTACACTTCGTCTGCATTGCAAAGTGTAAGCGATTCATAAATTTTAAACCTAATACAATTATTTCGTAAGGAAATTTACTAAAATCAATTCTTCACAAAATTGGTAAGACTTATAAGATCAATTCCCATGAGATAAAATAATTTTCATAAGAATTACTGTATATAACCATAACATAGCATGGAAACATTATTGAGATATACTTGTTCTCATTACAAAGCTGACCAAGGATGCTTCCTTAAATGTATGGTTTCGAAAGTCTGCCGAACTTTCATAAGTGCAAATGTTAAATGTCCGATATTCATAAAGGTTAGTTGCATAGTTTTCACTCTTACATATAAGGCAATGAAATTCAACAACTGAGCGGTTAACTTAAAGCTGTTGGCGCTAAGTCTAACAAAAAAATCAATATATTTTCAACGCGTTTTATTGGTACTCGTTATACTATTTAAGGGATATATTACCAATGAAACACGGCTAAAGTTGACTAATTAGTGCAGTTTACATGTTTTGGTATCATCGGTCTTTATTTTTTTTTTTTTTTTTGAAATTAAAAAGGAGCTGTACTGTGTCATACAACGCATTTCCATCAATTTTTTTGCAAAATCGCTTTTGATGACAAATTTATTTCCAGAATAATAATTTTATGGGATTATAATAATAATTCTGTCTTGTATTATTATTTAAATATTTTTTCACTTTATGTCATTTTAATCTGATGTATTCAATTTTATTGAAAAATACATTAAACAATTTCTACATCTGTTAAATAAGTAAATTTAAATTTTTGACTATGTTATCTGATTTTCGGTCTCCTTCTTCCGACGGCAATTTAGTCTCACGATTTTAATGATGAATTGTTTGTACAGAGAAAGAGCCAAGTTAAAAATCGAGACTATCGCAATCTTTATTACCTTACCACCTACAGTCGGTAGTTATAATGTTGACATAAAAGAGTTCATAAAATAAGATCAATTTGCGCTTTAAATTCATAGCACAATTGAATTATCCTATGTAGATTCAAAAAGCGCCGACGACGCCGTCGGCAACTTATAACGTTTTCATTCGACATCTTGTTTCTTAATTAGGTTAAGGATTTGATTTAAGCTGTATGTCGGAGAATCGCGAATATACATCTTTCAATAAAAATTGTTGAACCTTAAACTCCAAAGTATTAAAAGAAGTCTATTGAGTCTTTAAAATAAACAAAACACCTAAAGACAAAGTTATAATTAATTATAGTTCAAATCTTAAGTTTAAATTCAATGTTAATCTCATAAGACCTCTTTAAGCCAAATTAAATTAACCCCAAATAATAAAGAACACAACAAGTTACATAAAATTGATTTATTCTAAGTTCTTTGTAGTTCCGATTTTATGCATAAAATTTTATTAAAATTCGGAAAACGTGCGTTACCTATTCGCAGGTCTTCATTCTTCTAATTACATATTTTACAAAACATGCTCACAGTTCGAACTTTAAATGACTTATAAGTTTTACATCTTTTACACGTGTAGATCATTCCACGCGCTGTTTTTTTTACAACAAATCTTTGATCTTCTCATAAACCTTTTTAAACACGCAAATCCAACCCGGATCATATTATAAGAGCTAAAAAAAACACTTACATACGTAAGGTGCTTAAACTTTGGCATGGAAACATAGTGATTCAATTAAAAATTTTCTTTTTTACAAAAAACTCACAGTCTTCCTCGAAATGATGGTTATCTAGCTAAATAACATCATTAAAATATGGGCATACTCGTAAAATCAAGATAAAATATTACACAAACCCCACCCCCCTCCCTCTTAAATAAAACCTTTATTTATGTATGTATGAATAAATTATTTGAAATTTATTAGGAAAATATAAATCAATATGAATGACAATTTTTTGCATAATTTCCTCAATTATAAAAATTCATCATGTTTTTGTTTTACTTGAGCTCATCACAAAAGTTCGTGCTGAAATTTTCTAATTCATTGGAAGATTCTCATTTGAAATAATTGATTGAGGTATTTATTAGCATCATCTTCATATAGATTTTCTTAAAAAAGGGGTCTTCTTCTTTTCTATGGATTTGTGATCTATGATTAAAGATTGTCGGATGAATTCTATTGCACGTCCAGATCATTCATGAAGTCAAAGCTTTGTGAATAATTGATGTGTCAATCATTCTAAAGGTCTTTGATTCCAGAACACTATAGGTAACCTCCAGAACACCTTTTCTGAACCTAAGACTAATTACAAAAAGCTCACTCATACAAATACGATGAAGCATAAAATTGCAAACGAGACAATTATAAAAATTTGTCACTCTGAACAACCTCGGCCATAAAAGGGCGCACCAGTTTTGATGACCTTCAGAGTCACCGTGTCGCCGCCGGCAATGGCGTCACAACAAAAATGTGTGAGGTAGTGACACGCACGCCCTGATGACATCTAAAAACTTTAAATACACAAATCTGATTTTAAGTTCTGAGGTGAGATAAAAAGTGAGGGCATATACTTTTGGTCATCAAAGTTTAGGGTTGCCAGGTTCGGTTATTCACATCTAGAAATCATGAAAAAGTGCCAATCACAGACGTTTAGAAACCTCCCATATGCACAAATGAAATTAGCTCCAATTGGTTCTTAAAAAAAGTTGCCAAAAATTGAAGTAGATAAAACTTGGTCTACTTGAAATACTAGGCCTTAGAACAACTTTTACATTTTTTTTATTAGTGTCTTAATTTATTTCATAAAAAAAAATATCAAACAAACATTTTTTTTCTATGTATAAAATCAGAATATCTTTTTGGCAATTTGCATTTTCAATTTTGTATGGGTTATTAATTGCAGTTATCTTAAGTTTTATTGGCAACACATTCTGAGAGCATCTGTTCAAACGAAAAAAAAAAGAAGAAAAAAGAACAAGGCTACCAACCGATCTTGTGGAACTTCTAGTTTGATCTTCTGCTAAATAATGACTTGAAGCTGGCTTGACAGCGACACCATGGTCGAATATATCCAATTTAGCATCACACCACGACCAAATACATACATATGTACCTCTTATCATCGGCCAAAAGTTAATGGAAAGCAATCTCCGACGCGCCGAGCCAAGTCGAGTTGAGCAGCACCGTGCCGGACAAAATGCGATTCGTGTAAACATTGAACGCCGAATATACAAACATAGCAAAGACGGAAACTGGCAGTGCTTGACCTTAAGAGGCACTGAACTTAAAATCTGTGTGATGATCTCTTTTTGGAACTTGGTCGCTTGGAGCACGTTTTGCCGTCATCTGTCAATATAAATCTGGTTTTATTCATTTTTTGTTTTTGTCCGCTGCGTCGCGTCGTACAGACTCACCGCATGCCATGCAACTTGCGCATAACTCAGCCTCTTAAGTTTTAATGACGGACGGTACAACAAGTAAATCGTTTAGAGTGCGCTTAAATACGTCATGGCTGGTGGCCAAGCCGGGTACGAGTATGTAGAATGTGAGACAGTTTCCGTTTACTCACGAGTAAATACTCGTACTTGTACTCGAATGTCGTTTATCGTGTCGTCGGATCTTGCGTAATACCAATGGCACAGGTTCTGATATCAGTCTCAAGTTCATGTTCTGACGGCCGAATCTTGAATCTTGTTATTCGATCAAAAAGGATATACCAAGACCAACCCACATTGATGGCGGGGAATGGTATATCAGATGAAGTCTGTGTCTGGAGGTAGCGTCGTCGTGCGTCGTTGTTGAGAGTTGAACTTGACACATATTCGACTTTAGCATGAGTTTTATTGAGTACGTGACGTTATTGGTGGCAAATTTAATAATTGCCATCACGTATTATTGTTCTTTTATTTATTTAGTTTTGTTTTTGTTTTTATTTTTGAGGAAACTGTAATTGATGCAATTTACTTTCACTTGAATGTAGGTTATTTTACCGAGAGAGGACCAAATCAGTTTGAATTATTTATGTGAATGGAATGAAGGTTAACCAAGAGCGAACTGATTGACCGACAACGCAAGGGTAGACACAATTTTTTCCAGTGAGCTGCCGTGCGTGCGTCCGTCGTCGCGCCGAAAGTTCTTAGTGCTCTTTAAGTACAATTCTAGGAAGCTTGAGTTAAAGAAGGATTAGAACTTGATTTAAGAATAGATATATTAAGTCTGTTCAATGAAGCTGTTCCGAATAGTTTGGAATACTTTAGAACAGCATTTTCTTCACTTTAGGTACAACAGAATTGTGAAAAGTGTCAAAATCATCTGTCTGTAATTTGTGATTGTTTTTCATTTCGTCTGTTGTGCTGGAAACTAAATAATTGGTTTATTTATCAAAAATTGGTAGGTAATAAATTTTCATAAAACGTGAGTCAAAGCAAAACAATTTTTTGTTTACAATTTCAGATGCCAAATTTTTTACTGTTCTAAGTTGTTTGACGTTCATTGTTCTGTTCTATCCTATCCTACTCTAAAACTCAGTGAACAGACTTATTGTGAACTGAACTAAGTTGGTACAAAAAATAAAAATTTACCAGATGATTCAATAAGTTTTGTAGACTCCATATTACAACATTTGAATGCGGTCAAGTCCAAGTGGAAGAAAACATTAGGAGAAGAATACTGTTGAATGAGAACTTTATTCAGTTTGAGAAGAGCGAACAATAAATTTAAAAGGAAGATAAAACTATTCACTACAAATTATTTAGCGTAAAATATGTTTTAATTTTAAAATTACTTAAACTATAAAATAAAAAATGATTTGAATTTTTAAAGGAGGTTCCGGAGTTGACTTCTCTTACTAAACTATGTACCTACTTCCCAAATTGTATAAAATGAGAAAAGGAAATTAATAAAAATCTTAATAAATAAAAAGTCAATGTCCGTGTGTATGTCTTGAATGAACTCAAAAACAACTCAACTGATATTCATGAAAGTTGGCATATATATGTAATTTGGTCCAACTTAGATGATAGGATAGTTATTACTTAAATTAATGGTCCCAATAATTAATAATTAATAATAAAATGATCAATAACGTTGATTGTTGTTATTGATCGTAGTTTCCATAAGTCTAGAACAGATGGCGCCTTAAGCGAATTTCTTTACAGATTAGCTTACATCTCAATTTATTATTTGACAGTCACAATTATCTGTTAGCTCCAAATGATTTTAAAAGATGGCGATATGTAATGGATTGAGTAAGTATTCAATAGATGGCGCTATGGTACGTTTCATGTAAGCTACAATATAATAGCACAGCTAAAGTACAAGTTAAATTTATTTTGAAGTAAGCTAAATACCCACTCACACAAGAAGGAAGAAGAGTTGATGGTAGACCAAGAAGCACATGGAGGAGAACAGTTGAGGAGGAATCTGCGAGATTGGGAAAGAGCTGGAGGTAGCTGAAATACATCGCTGGAAACCGCACACGATGGAGAGTATGAGTAGTTGAGTCCCTATGTCCCGCTAGGAAACACCAACGGACTTCGTAGGTCTGAGGACCTAAATAGTATCTAAGTAAATATAGTAAAATTCAATTGTTCGTACTTTTTCAATTTTTGGTGCTGGTACACAATTTGCATTGAGCGACGCACGTCAGTCAATTTTTTTCAATTAATATTTTTAAACAGGGTACTGTTCCCCTTAAATGGTTTACTACAATACAATTTAACAAAAATCTTAGCCACAGCAACGCGTGGGCGGGTCTGCTAGTTATTCTATAAATATTAAAAATATTCATTCGCAAAAATTCACAAGTAATTGATGGCAAAATAATTGCATTGCAATTCAAAACATTGCGAAAACAAAATCAGCCGAAATGTTTCTGTCCCAAAGTTCAAACTGACAAATACTAAAAAAATGTTTTAATTGGGCATTCTAGAATCTAGATTTTTCTGACTTATTATTTTAGAGATAAGATAATGTTTAAAACTCAGGTCAAAATTCCACACAGCAGGTTAAAGCATAATTAAGAACACCAATGCAATGTGTTGTAAGGTGTGCGATTTCTTAAAGAAATATGCCAATTTTGAGGAAACAAAGTATCAAATAAAAAACGGATAAATATTATAGTTTTCCCATATTGTTAATTGCTAATCGGAATTCTGAAATGTATGCAAATATACTTTAATAATAGATTTTCTAATGCCTGTTATACTAACGCCTACAAAGTATGACTCTTAAAGCTAATGACCCACCCAGCAAATAGTAATGTAGTTTATTTTTATAATCGCATTTTTAATATTAACTTTTCTCGAAGCAACACTTCCAACCCAGAATCTATATGAACTTAAAGTATTTGTACTAACTGCACTATACACTAAAGTATCTTTGCTTGGGGAATAACATCTGAATATTTAAACTAACTAAGTAGAATTATTGCTTGTTAATAGTTTCAATGTTACGATAGGTCCGTAACAAGTTGTAACTTAGTTTGTGTAATTCCTTGACTTTGACTTGGGGATATTTAAAAAAATCACATTTTTATATACTTTGTGTGATTCAAAATTCCGAAAAGTTTATCATTCTTTAGTTTTAATTTAAAACTTAGTGGATTTGTGTTAATTAATTTTTAGAGATGTAAAAACTTCATTAAAAACGAACTTTAAGGGTTTGGTTCAGGGATACTTTAAAATTAATGTTGAAACACTTACATTAGAATATTATTTCCTTCCTTATTTATTTAATAACTTCATTTTTATTGATGAAATTCACAAATATGTACATATGTATGTATGTATTGAAATAAAATAAAACTTATTTAATAAATTTCTAGTTTCCCCTCTGGGTTATAAAAGATAATCACTTTCTAATACAAGAAGATGAAAACTAAAAAAAAAATTAAGTTTTTTCTAAGGTATTTTTACCACCCTAATCAATAAATTATGGATATCTCCTACAATACAAAATGGGTGAACAATGGCTATTGAGTAAATAAATTAAAATATTAACAGTAAAATCACTTATACACCCCTTTCTTTGTTTTCAGTTTAAGTTTTAAGAACAAGATTTTAATTCTAATTTATTCAAATGCTCAAATTAACAGATATAATATATTTTATGTTAATATCATCAACACACTGATTGAGCTTGGATTTGGCAAAATTTTATAACTTAAAATATTCGAATTGTCAAATTTCCAGGACCGCAAAAGTTGAATCATATAAAAATAAAATAAATAAAACTCCATATTTATTATTATTTGTTTAAAGAAAAAGATATTTTTCTTGCAGTTAAATGATTACAAGTTTGTTTTAAATATTTTATTTAATTTCATCAAATTGTATTCTATAATTTCGTGTTGGGAAAAAAAGATCATATTCAATTTCCAGACTTTTAAAAGTCTTTAACAAACAATGGAATTATCCTCACAGAAATAGTGGAATATTGCTATGAAATTGGTTTCTTGCAACTTTAAAAATCCGGAAACATTAAAAAATTCAATTTTATTATGTTTATAATATTGTTAAAAGAAATAGATCGGCCAAATCGGCCACGGAGGACGGTTGTGAAGATCACAAGATCTCAGTGGCCAATTGATGTGATAACCTTTTGAAGAAACAACGCGGTCAGGAAACTTTTCATTCTTATCGTTTTGATGCATTTCAAGGATGCAATTAGCAAAGGTATTACATAAACTGCGTTTAATTATGCATGAAGATCCAAGATCAAAATCAGCACTTTTCATTTATTACCACAACACTACAAGATCTTGATATTTTTCTGGTTCACTTTTCGTGATCCAACATTTATCCTACCACCAAAAAGAAGGGAAATTTTGTGTTGGTGTTTTTGTTCTGAGTTGTCAAAACCAGAGTATTGCCAGAAACTCACTCAACGCACTCAATTACGAATCGTTGTAGCAAAGCAAAGAACACAAAGCTACGACTGTTTAATTCTAACGTCAGCTCTACTATATGGTTGCAGCACCTAGAAAATAACAACAACAATTATCAGGAAAGTGCAAACCTTCGTTAATAGGTGTCTTCGAAACATCTTACGGGTTTTCTGGCCTAATCGTATCTCCAACGAGAACCTTTATAGGCGAACAGGTCAGGAACCCATAGATACTATTATATTTCAAAGCCGCAAGTGGCAGTGGATTGGACACACGCTTCGAAAAGGTAATGATTGCATTGCGGGCCAGACAATGCAGTGGAACCCACTCACACAAGAAGGAAGAAGAGTTGGTAAACGGAGAAGCACGTGGAGGAGAACAGTTGAGGAGGAATCCGCGAGACTGGGAAAGAGCTGGAGGGAGCTAAAATACATCGCTGGAAACCGCACACGATGGCGCCTAGGAATAGTTGAGGCCCTATGTCCCACTAGGAAACACCAACGGACTTCGTATAGGTCTGAGGACCTAAGTAAGTAAGTATAGTAGCTAAGTTGCATAGTGAGCGTCAGGACTAAGTCAAGATATATTTTTTCATCCTTCAAAACGAAATGGGAAAATATGATCTGTATCGTTATAGTTTGA
The DNA here is from genome assembly GCA_905146935.1 of Scaeva pyrastri. Lineage (NCBI taxonomy): Eukaryota > Metazoa > Arthropoda > Insecta > Diptera > Syrphidae > Scaeva > Scaeva pyrastri. The sequence goes on from LR989927.1 coordinate 135,514,405, forward strand.
AGATGTCATTCAGATCGCTTTATGTGGTTTATATTCTCAGGTTTTTTGAACGACGCACACTGTTTTTGATTCTGCACATCATTTACTTGCCCAAGGAGCTCATGCCAAATATATCCACCATAGCTTCATGATTGCCGACCGAGATGATTTTGACAATTTGAATGCATTGTTGAAAAGTGTATTATTCTATTATTAATAATTGTCCTATTTGTGTCAGAAGTGACAGCTGTCTAAAAATAGTGGGCTTTTCAAAATGACATCTCTCGTAAAAAATCTTCTATCATGTATTTCAAAACAATGAGAAAATGTCTACTGTCCACAGAAAAATATTTAAATATTTAGTATTTCTTAATCGTGTAAGAATGACCCTATATTGATCAGTCAACATTTTGTCTCATTTTTCGTTTACTAAATTCTAGTTGTTGTTGTACTCCAGATTAAACTTGTGTTTAGTTTTTTTCATCAAGATGGTAAAAGTTCAGCTGAATAACATATCATTGGTCCAGGGGTGTATTTAAAAAAAAAATGACTACTTCACAGCTACTCATCAAACTCAATTTTAAAACTCACGTGTGCGTAATTAAAAATAAACTTTTTTTATTTGAATTAAACACTCCAATAAAAAAAAATAAAAAAAACATCAATTAACAAACGCAGGTATACAAGTGCATCAATCAAGATAATTTACTACAAAATTAAAACATAACCTCAAAAGTTCAATTATTGCAGTTAACCTGGACAGAGGATTAATGTTATGTTATGCGAAGAAATTAAATTTAATAGGAAACCCCTATGATCCCATATAATTGAATTTACTTTCTGCTTAAAACAGAAAAACTCATCAAACTAAATTATCAACATTATTTGATGTTTGTGTTTTTTTTTTTTTTATTAAAACATTTATTTTTCTGATAATGATGAGCATTGTCAAACATCTGTGCAAGTTTTATACTATAGGTTAGGTACATATTAATATCCGACAGGAAGTGGGTATCAATAATTGTGTATATAGAATATCATTAAATAAAGCTTTGGCAAAAGGACAAACTTTGTAAGTAGTTTTGAAAATTTTCCGCAGCAATTATCGTTATGGCGTCTATATTATGTCTAAATACAAGCTCGATTAAACATAAAATATTATGTTAACAAAATTAATAGGTTTTTAACCCCCGGCATCAGGGACAATCGACAATCGACAATCGAGACTATAGACGTTTTTTTCGCCATTATTTTATTTTACAAATAATACAGTCACTTTGGAATGTATCGATTGTGGGGTATAGCTTATTTTCGTATCATAAAATTGGTCTATTAGATTCTCATTTTGACCAAAACTTTTTCATGAGAAATAAATGAGACGAAAGATAAACCAAGATCTGTGGTGTAGTCTGGCATCAATAAGACCACAATCATGCAATTGTCTGTTGTAAGCTGGCTAAAATAATGTGGCCATTTAGTTTTGGGTTGAATTTGAAACACCTACTGATGAGCGGCACCTCTTTAGTAGGAGTTAAGTAGAATTAAACTCAGACCTACATGATGACGGGTTGAGGCACTTAATTAAAGGTATTCAAACGAAGGAAGGTATTTCCATTAAAAATCTAAATTTTCAAACCAAAAATGTGAAACATAAAAATAAATAAATCTGCACATTCAGCAGGTGGCGGGGGCGGTCCGTGCGTTGGTAAATCGGAAAACAGCAAAATTGTTTTATAATTAAAAACTAAATCAACATTTCAGGATTCTGCGTTTTATCTACGAGTACATACGAATATGTGCATACGATGTGTGTTTGGATTTAATTTTTTTTTTTTAATAAATTTGAACGTGGTTTAAATCAATTGTTTTGTGAGGTGAATTGAAATGAATGTTCCATTTGAAGTAATGACGGTGTTCCGACTTTAAAATGAGGTGCAATCGATGTGTTGGTTAATTAAATTCCTAAATTGTTTTAAAATGCAAAATATTGTGATTCATACAGATTTTATTGTATGTTTGTAGATACAGAATAGGCTTTGCAGATACATATACATACATACAAATGCTGTAGGCAGAAGTATATCACAACATTCTAAAATGGAATTTACGTTTTAACTTTGATTAATAAAATAAAATGTTTAAATTATAAATTAATTGAATGAATGGATTAAAACATTAATAATTGTGTAAAAAATTGTCTGTATGAAACAACATTTGTATGTAAGCATTGTTTTGTGATTGTAAATAAATAAACATGAGGATGACCAAAAATGTGGTTAGTTAAAAAGGCATTTAACACAATCAAAAAAAAAACACATTCAGAAGAAACTATGAAACATACACGTAGTTCCTTATTCTAATTAAGTGGTTAAATGTTAAGTCTTTAATTGATTTTAGATAAATTTAAGCAGACTGTTGAACATTTATAGTTGTTCATGTATCTACTCTATGGATTCTACAAATAAGTCCATTTTTTTTTAAACTTCAAAGACTTTATGACTTTAACAAACAATTTTAGTTGCACTGTTAAAGCTACATATTTAATTCTGCCCTTAGTTCTTGCGTTGCTGGAAAAACCCTTTTGAGCAATGAATAAATGTCAGTTGGGTTTTAGTTTCTGTTGTGCTGACAGAAAAAAGAATTGCTAATAGCCTTACAGGAGTTCGGAAAAAAACCTGGTAAAATGTCCATTTTGTTAGAATTACTAGGAATCAGGAACATTTTTGTTTATCGGACTCTCTTGCTCGTACAAATGCGTACATCAGTGCGTGAGCGAGTTTGGCCATAGAATTGGATATATCCACCAGTTCCATAAGATAAGATATACCTTCCAATCAAACAAAAAATAGTGCGTATACGCCCAGTGTATCAATGTTGATTTACCTATTTAGAGAAATACAATGCTTTAAGAGAAAGATTTATAAAAAATGCCCTTAGTAGTGAAATTCCATTTTTACTTTTAATTTATGTTTCCAATTTATGTATTAAGATTTCTAAAATTATTTACTAAGCACAAGAAATTGTGCATTTCTAGAAATCACCATTGAGATTTAGATACATGATGCATTTTTAATCCCAAGAACCATAAACGAGATTTTATTTTTTTAAAGAGCAAAATTTGCTTCGAATATAACGAATTTATTTCCCTAAATAATTTTCTCATTCGTTTTTTTTTATTTAATGTGCTTGCAAGAATTCGTATGAAACACAAATGTGCTTCTGAGAATTAATCCTCCAAAAAATATTATAACAACTCCTTAAAATGTTAGGAAGTCTCATTCCTGTTAGTTAATAAAGTTAATGTCAAACATTTGTAAAGCTCAAATATGTCACTTCTCATATGCGAACAAATCCTAATACCATATGTGTTATAAAAATTTTAAGGCCAAAAGGTTTAACCTTTTCGTATGCCCAAAATATTCCCATCAAAAGTAACAAAATTTAAATACGTCAACAAGGATTAAGGACATTTTAAGAATGGCTAACATCCATAAACACAATTTTCGATTCAACCTCCCAAATCGCAATGCCAAGTCAGGAAAAATATCATCAGATTTAATAGCATTCACACTGCACAGACACACTCTCTAGACCTTACCAGGTCGGTCGTCGTCGCATGATGACATGACGAAAAACACTTTAGCCAAGATTCCAAATTACTGAAAGAACTACTTATGGAGTGTTGCAAGGCATAAAGTGCTGGTTGATGGTTGATGCTGATGGTGATGCTGATGGTGATGCTGATGGTGATGGTGTAGGAAGGTACAAAACGCTATGTGTGTAGCCAATCTGCCTCCCTTCTCAAAAAGCTCTGATGTCAGTTTAGTTTCTCGAAAGAGTGCTGTAGCCACATTTATCAAGTTCAGTGTCAAAGCCAAATGTTGTACGGGGAACGATAGACTATAACGAAATTATACTAGAGATTTTACAAGGTGGGGTGCAGTGTGGTGCTGGTGTTGTGATGTGTTATTTGCCATGAATGTCGTCGAAGTAGGTATCACAATTTATCCGAACATTTTGATCACAAAGTTAAGCAATATATTTATGAACTCCATGCTGGATTCGTTGTCATGCTAATGGATCAGTTTTGTAGTAAAGTTAACCAAGGTACCTCCATTTCGGGAAATAATAAATTAGTCATTCATTAAAGTGTATCACACAACTTGTCGTGCGTTGGTTTTTTTTTTTTTTGGTTTTTGTTTTTTTTTTTTTTGGTTTTCTTGTTTTCATTTGACGGATAGCAGGGTGGGATTTAAATGATTAATAAGGAAACTTGAGTGACGAAATATGCAGTTTCCGAAAGATAAAAAAAAAGTTTGAATTGTAGGTGAGGACAGATGCAAGGTGCCAATGTTAATATGGGTCACTACACAATAGAAAAATTGCCAAATCCCGATTCTTAGAGTGAAATTTTTAGTTTAAAATACTAATTTTTCGGAATGAAAAACTTACACTAACTACAGAACTGATTTTAACTAAATATTTAGATAATTAGAAATCCAAATTTTACAATTTATGATCAATTTTAATATCTAAGAATACAACGTACTTTGTCGCTTATTCCGAAATTTTGGCATAGTTTCGTTCAGTCTTTCGAATGTGAAGAAATACTTTCTTTTCTGTTTGAAGACAAGCCCCGTGTTGCTTCAAATTTACTCAAAAACTAGAAAATATTCTTAAATTTGACGTCTTGTTTAGTCAACAATTGACACAGCATTTCTTATTGGAACCAAAAATGGTGTAATAAAAAATAAAATTGTTTTGGAAAATATAAAATTTTGTTCTTTTAAATATTGCATTTTAAAAAAACTTATATTTCACCAGAAATTTTAGTTGAAAAACAAATATAGATTTCCTGCACAAATTGCATTCCATTTAGTAGCCTTAAAATTAAAGAAAATAATTCTATCCCAAAAAATTCAAGGTAAAATTAATCTATTTTAATCTTCGTAAAAAATTACTGAAATTCCGCGTTTTTAAATTTGTTGAGTTAGTAACTCGACGTCAAAAACAACTTAGCAAAAAATCAAAACTACTGAATTTAACGCTAGGTCTTCTATTTAGAAATAAAAATTCCAAAAAAATTTCTAAGACTTTTTTGTACGGATTCCCTATAAGTTTTCTTCTTTTTTTATTTTTTACTATTCAAAAACTAACTATGACCTGCTAAAAAGATGTTTAAAACACAAAAAAATCTGATCCTAAAATAGCTACCGTTGCTTATAAACCCAAACATTATCCATGGTCTTGTGTGATTCCAAAAATTTTACATACTTTACCCCGCCCGCCACGCCGCCGCCACCGAACGTTTTCATTCAAAGTTACAGTAGCGAATTGTCATTGTTTATTCAAATTTCGAGTTTAATTTAATCGACGATCACCGAATTTAAAATTGCCTTACTGTAGTATGTTTTATCTTGTAGGAAGTCTTACCTTGGTGTCTTCTAACTTCTTATTTAAAATGGTATTTTATATGCAAAAGAACATTAAAACGTTCACAACATGGCAAATAAAACCAATAACGAATGCACGCACTTAATTTATACCCTTCAGTATCAATCGAATAAACGTACTTTTAAATTGATATTCGCAGCACGAATCAATTTAATATTACTCGCATCTAACATATCTAGATACTGTTTACTGATCTTAAAGTCCTATGATTAATTTATTTAAATGCTATGCGACAGTTAAGCAAAAGTCCCCAAAATTGCGAAACTTCTTAATCTTTTCCTGTGCAAAAAGTGGAACGGGCATAAGTGATGCAGAGCGTTATAAACGCTCAACATTCACTACAACTATCTGCAACAACTGGACTGGTCCTGGACCAACAGCCATGCTTTCAAATGCCAGTTCAAAAAGCGGGTTTATTTTGGAAGGGGAGGGGATTGGTTTCGGTCTCGGTGCCAGTGTAGCATTCTTGTTATTTTTTTTTTTTTTTTTTATTAAATGCGAAACTTTTTTCCATTTCATGTAAGGCATTGAAAAGAATGCTATGGGGCTTACATGGCATATCAGGTGTTGTGATGGTATAGAAAAGCGGTCCGGGATCTTTATGATTTCTTATGTAATTTCTATTGCAAGAAAGAAGAAGAAAAAAAAAGCGACTGGAAAAAGATTTAATCTATGCGAATGTAATAAATACGAATATTTTAGGATAATTATTGTGGACTGCTGTGAAGTTTTTATTAAATTTAATAAATTAGAGACAAATCTTAAGCATTTGAGTGGTCAATTACTTTAAGGTGTGCAATTTGGTCTAGTGTTGGTTTTGCTGACTGACCGCGAGACGAGACTTGAGTAAACTTTATCTAATGTTTTCTTGATCTCGTCAAAAAAAAAATGTCGGTTTCGTCTTGGAATTAGTTATTAGATTCGTATAGCTACATAAATCTTGTCTTCGCTGCAGGCTCGTGTTCTCCTCTGACAATACAAATTTTTGAACAATATACTTTACCTGATCAATATTTCCCTGATTTTTTTATAATAATCTATGTATGTATGTTGATTCAACTAGATTTAATTTGATTGAATAATTCATAATGGAAATTGTAAAAATATTGGTGACATTTTCTAATTGTTCCAATATTTTGGAAATCTTTTTCTTCTTTCTTTCGCAAGTCGGAAGCATTTCAGCACGTTATAAAAATTAATACCAAGAAAATGTGTTAACACATTTGCAAGCATCTGGTAACTCTATTCATATTGCGTCGGAAACGTCAAATTCTCTGGAAAATTACTCTTAAATTTGTATTGCGATGTCTGTTTATCGCAAATCACTTTTCCACCACTGATTTTACAAAGCAAAACTTGAGTAAAACTTGACAGGTTATCACTATAAAAACTGACTTTAATACATAATATTTTGAAATTAGTCCTAATGCCACTCCGAAACTAAAAAATCCGACTTTCCCAGAGTAACAAATTTACAAAATTTCAGAAAGTGTTAATTTTCATAACAATATTTACATTTTTACAGGCAATAAAATACATTCAAGAATATTCTTTTAATACTATTAAAATTGAAAGTATACAAACTGAAATAACTAGTGAATTCGGTTCTCGCCTAGGTCTCGTTTTAATAAGACGAGACTATAACAAGAGATGGAGAAAGTTCCAGGAACTTAAGCTGATTAGAATTTGCAAGAAGAATAAGACTAAACGTTTTAATCAATGATTCGGACACGATTCTACCAGTCTGAAAATCTTTCAACTATTTTTAACTTAAAATTTGTAATTATTGGTTGATTTTAAGTTGAGGAGATCGAAAATTCAGTTTTAACTTCTAAATTCTTCTGATTTTTGTAAAAAAGACATGAAAAAACTCTAAATTAGAAAATCTTGACGTTTTCGAAATTTTGACAGTTGAGATTTTGAATATCGTAAATAACATATTCGAGATTAAGACTGCTATTACACGATGACTCATGAGTCGTGACTCTTTTCGAACTACGTTGGAGCAAGAGAGATACAAGAATCAAAAAGATGAAACGGAAAATAAACTGCCCTGTGAGTCGCGGGCAAATTTTGCACGACTCATTTTTGACATTTCTTTTTCATTCATTTTTTATTTTACCTTTCCTCTTTATTTAAATTCGTAGTGCTCGAGTTCACATGCATGTATACCTTTATAGTTGAAAAAGCGAGACAGAATGTATGATACATATCTCAAACAACGAAATTTGAATTAAAGAAAGTTGTCAAATTAGAGTCATGACTTAAGAGTCAAGGTGTAATAGTGTTCGACTCAAAGGATGAAATTTCAAAAGAGAATTCGAAAATGAGTCACGACTCATGAGTCAACGTGTAATAGCAGTCTAATTTACTGCTATTATTTAAATTTCTTTGCTTTAAACTTAAGTACATAATGAAAGCATAGGTATTATATAACAACCCTTTTGTTTGCAATTTTATAATATGCAGAACGGAAACCCTAAGCAATCATTTCTTTAGCACAAATAAAAGGAATTCCCTTGCAGTAAGAAAGCGATACAGACGACCTTACTTCCCTGTATTGAACAAATTTATATGACAGACTTTAGTAAATTTAAAAAAATACGAAACTCAATGAATATACCAAATATTCAAATCATAGTTGAACGTACTATTTATTCATTTGCCCAAATTTCTAAATCGGGAAATATAATTTTCTATTTACCTACCTTACAATTTATTTTCAAGGTCTAAATCATCATCTTAATAAAGAACAAATAGTCTACCTCTAGCATGATTTGAATTTAAACCATTTTTTTATTGAATACCTTCACATAAAACTAAAACTCGTAAACCCAATACAACCATATCGATAATTTTACATAAATACTCACTTATATTATTCCGTTTGTTAGAACCAAATAGTTTCATGGCGATATTTATTCAAAATAAGTTATCCCTTAAAAGTTTATCTTCTCCAGATGATGATATGTTTTGTTTTTATTGACAATTGTAAAATTTTCAAACCTTGGTACCCCTTGCGGCATCAAAAACAAATGACATCCACATCGGTTCAATGATAACTCACTATTCTGAAAATAAAAAAAAAAAAAAATGAAAAAAAAAACAGAACAACGATAAAAATAAGTGATTTAATATTCAAGAATTGATTATGCTTATTGATTGACATATTATTTTGGGTATCTATAATTGCTTTGGCCACCGCAAAGTCAATCTTTGAATACACTTTCAACTGACAAAAATAAGAAAAACAAACTTCTGTCCGCATTTAAAACTTAATACTTTTCTGACGGCTAGAAGAATAAAATTAAATTAAAATAATATTAATATTAATTTTTAGATGAGTAGGAAGTTCATTTGAATTTGGCCGAGTCTATATGGTTGATGATAAAACAAGAAAAAAAAAAAAAACTGGCTAACTTGCATTTTAAATCTCTTATTTAAACTGGGTTATGTTTATGCGACTAAACATAATAATATGACTTTAAATAATTGGTTATTTATATTTGGCACTTAAAATTGATTCTTATGGGTTCTTCCGATTTGGAGGAATTCGATTTCGTTTTCGATCTAACACCTGCAAACATGTATTATTAAAATTATTGACAAATTAATTCTGTCAGATAGATTAGTACTGTAAAACAGTACACAATTTTGACTTTTGGATACAGTTTTGGTGTAACTTTGTGTTAAGTGTGAAAGTGTCAAAACGTAGAAGAAATGGCTTCTTCATTTTGGATAGTTTTGGGTTTTCGATAAAAAAAAGTTAATTTTTAACTGATATAATTTTAGATATACATTATGAATTTGTTTGTATAACGTATTATGTATTCTGTGCATAAACAAATCAAATTTTCTTAAGTATACTTTAAAATTCCATTATCTGAAACGGAACTACATATTGTTTTTGGAAAAATATAGGTGACGTGATCTTAAGAACATTTTTTAAAAGCTCATTATCATTTGTTATTCAATCATCTACTTCCTAAGGTCAGACTTGTAACGGAACTAGAATTGTTCCATAATTTATTTATTTTTAGTTCAGCTAACATAATTTTATTCAATATTAAATTGCTTATTTTGAATATTTAGTAATAAAATACTTAAAAATAATATACATATACCAAATTAAATTATTAATGTCACACCTACTATATTGCAATGAGAAGACAATAAATGTTTAAATATCTTAGTTTATTTAAATAAAAAATAAGTAGCACTTAATATTATTTTTGTTTTTATTTTATTTAAATTAAATAACTGTTACTTTGAAATTCTTAACAACATCTGCGCTAATGTAAGTTATAAAGAATTATGACTAAAAAAATACTATTGAGAAGATTTCAGGAAGCAATTACCCACGATTAATTCAAGTGTTTCCTTTATTTACAAAACTGTTAACTATTAATTTTGTTGGATGTTTTGTTGTTATTTTTAAATGCTTACTTTTTATTTTCATTGAACTTACGAAATTCAATCTACTATCTCTATTCTCTAGTTATAAGTTAGCTGCAAAAACTTTTAGTGAATAATATGAAAAAGACAGTCTAAACCTTAACCTACTTTCCTTACAATAATTTTTATTTGTAGGAATAATTTTGATTGTTCTATTGTTAAATTCTCGGAAATGGACTGATAACACAACCACAATCGAATTAGGAACAACGTTTTGAAAATATCTTATAATTTGGAATGTACAATTACTCTATAGAGCTCGAGCTCAAAATACAAAGTAAAACAATAAGAGGTCATGTTTTGAAAAAGGGGAAATTGAAAACGCTAGGAAATAGGTGCAAAAAGGAACAACATTCCTTCAGAAACCACACAAATTTGGCTTATATTTTTCGTGAAATATGATCTAGGTGAAAATGATTCCAGAATACGTCGAATTAAATTACCACTTAACTTTTCATTCATTTTAGTATTTAGTATTTTTAAGTAGAGTCATTTTCTCAAAATAAATAATTCTTGATAAATTGTTGTTGTTGTTTTTTATATTGACGGAACTGAGAGTAACTGTTTGGTCTTGACTTAACCTTAAAAATTTAATTTTGTGAAACATTCAAATATACACGATTAATTATCCAAATTAAATTCATATGAAACGTTTAACATCGAGCGTTAATAGATTCAAACAAAATACTGTCTGCAAAAATGTTTCCGTTACAAAAAATGACACTTAACAGTTTTTTGTTAATTTTTGTATTTATCTGTCACATAGATAAATAAACACCCCTTCTTAAAGGTAAGGTGTTTGAACTATTTGTTAATTTTTTATCTTTGATATTTTTTTATTCTTCTTATATGCAAAATATGAACTACGATAACGAGACGATACATCGTCTCCAACGCGTTTTCAAAACTGAAATTGCTATTCCTTGGACCTCAATCACTTACCTACTTAATCAATTAAATTTTTTGTGTCTTTTGTTTCCCTCAAAGCACCTTATTTAATAATAAAAAAAAGAATTTGTTATTGTTCTAGGTTTGCGTACTTATAGTTACATTACATCTATTCTCGATAAGTAACAATATAATCTATTTTTTCCATTTACATATCGTGACCTTGAAGATGAAATTTTAATTTTTTTTTTTAAACTTACTAATATATGTAAATAATCCATCACTTGATAATCTTAATCTTCCGCATCGTAATAAAATTAATACGTACTTACAACGAAAAAAGATACAAAAAGTTCAAAGAACGCATTAATCAATTAATGTTGCGAATTTATTCCATTGACCTTAATCTTTTAATCTTCATGTCTAATTGTCACCTCTGTTTTCGTCGAGTCGTAGATAAGGTGGGCATGTGTATCTGTATATACATAAATGTTTAGTTACAGACGTGCAAAGCTCACAAATCGCTCTTTAAACGTATCCGCTCATATTTAGACAGTATAACTCCACTGTGCGTGTGCCTGGCCCGGCCCGTCCCGGCCTGGTCTGTGCAGTACCTAAAATGAACACCCCCTGTCATCGGAATTAAGCTTAGTCAAGACGAGGTGTTCAGCTAATTGAAACATATCGACAGCATGTTGACATTAAGTGCGGTGTGCGTCAGAAGCGTTGAAGCATAAAATCGTTTGGTTGGAAGCTTTGCCATAAGAATAGGTATTTCAGGTTCACACGTCACAAGCGACTCCCGGGGGTCTTAGGTGAAATATAATTATCAACTTGAAAACATAAATTGAGTTATTAAATCTTCAGTTTGTCAGTTTGTCTATTGGAAATGAAGAGGGGATCAAATGTGTGTCTAGGGACGTCATTAGACTCATACATATTTAATTTAGAACTCTTCAGGTATATTTTAATTATTTTATTTAGACTTTTTTAAATATAAATAATTCAATTTTTTGGCTTTCTTGGAAATTAGTCATGGGTCTTTATTAAAATTAGAACTAATGGTTTAACATCTTGAAATAGAGTGTTAATAGGTTTTTGCTCACTTGTACGTCAGAGGAACTTTCCAGTTCTAGTTTTTTTTTTTTTTTTGATATTAACTAGTCTGAGTCATTTGCGATTTGGATAGGATTTGAAGATAAGAAATTCAAATTTCTTGAAGATCAAACATTTATTAATGAATTTAGTTTGTTCTTGGAAAGCACCATTCACTAGAATATTAGATTATTTTTTTAGGAAAGTTTCCATAGATAACTCTTATGTAAGATTTAAAATGGATTTAGGGTGCGTTGACACTGACAACTGATAGTTCAACATAATGCAAATAAACAACATTGACTCATATACATAATTCTTTGTTTAGAAAATCTCCCTGTGAGCGTCTTATAAAAAAATACTTGCTTTTTACCAATCAACACTTTAATGGATATTTCACAGAAAAAAAATTAATAAATAAAAAATTGAGTTCTTTTGAATTCACAAAACTGATCAAGTGATAAACAAGAAAATATTATAATGTAAATATATTTTTAATGCAAAGTTTCTAAGAAATTTGTTTTTATAGATCTAATTTTTGAAAAATGTTGTACTTTGTTTTATTGTTTTTACAGATCTTCCTTTTCAAGATTTTTTAAGGTTTTACGATATTAGAAAGTATCAGTCGGTTATGATTTTTTAGGTGTTTTAATTGTTGTATCTCAGAAACCACTTATATTATAAACCTAAAATTTTATGAGGCTTAAATGCTCAACGAGCCTAGCGAATCTTTTGCTGTTCCCGATTGCACTGATGCCTAAGTTAGAAACGGCTTTAAAATTGGCTTTTTTGTGGAAAAAAGATTAAACTTATAACTAATGCACAGTTTAAAAATATAGCAACAAAACAAAAATTTCACACGACTCGTTTGGTTTTATTTCATTCCCTTTTTTTGCGATTTATAATACACACATTCAAATGTACATATATTATGAGCTTGTTTGTGCAATTTAAAAAGTCGCACAATTTTAATTTTATTTTCTTAACTTGATTTATGTTTTTATAGTTTGTTAATCTTTTAATCGGAACTCAACTCTTTGACGTTGCGCCATTATTTTGTCTCACTGATGTCTACTCGTACTACCATATGCCCAACATTTTAACTAAACTAACAGGTTTTCATCTCCCCGTTTGATCTGGGAATTACAAGCAAGGTACCTATTCGCCAAATCACCAAACAAAATTTTTTTTTATCAAAATACATGCAAATGCATGAAATACAAACAAAAAAAATAGTCCGAAGTCAATTCGATGAATTCAAATGCACAAATCTGTCTAAAAATGGTAATCATAGGTCTTTAACATTTCTTTATTATTAAAATAATTATGTACATGGTTAATATTCAAAAGCATGGCCTAGACTTTATCTAATTTGAATAAGTCGAGAGTCGAGAGTGTGTTACAATTTTCGAGCCAAAACTAGTATTAATGGTAAGTTATAGAGAATAATTCATCGAATTCAAACATGTTAATACAATTTTGAAGCATTTTCATATTCTATTTATAGCCTCACCTAATTTGGACTGAACTATTTTTATTTCCACAAGAAAATTGCTTGAGCTTCCTTTGGGTCTTTCACAACACAACCCCTAGTCTTAAACGGCCAATTGATAGGATAAATAATCTACTACAATTTTCCGACCTATTTAGCGGTAAAGAAAAACAAGCAGCATGGCGTCTAATAAGATACAAAAATAATAGCACGTTAATTAATTGTGCTATATTTATGTGCGAACGTTTAGAGTTTGTTTTCAGGTCGATGAATGCAACCGGCTTTAATGTTGCTATAGATACTAACCGAACCGTATTACCAATCACTCGTCCACACCAACCAATATTGGTTGGGACATTTTGGTCCATAATTATATAGATATGAACGTATCAAACGGAAAGACTACTACACATACCTGCTTTGAAGCATTTTTTTAATCAATGAAATATCAAAGACGAAAAATCCAAACAAGAAGCTGTCATTATGACATTACAACACACACCTATAAGCTTATGCAATACAACAACTTCGTATTCGCTCAAGTCAATATGTGTGTTGTATTTGTGAACGTGATCAATATGCGCTGAAAGATTGACAGAATGCAAGGGGTCGAACAGTGGGATATTTATTGACAAGAACATGGATAGAATTTCATATGTGTAGTTTTTTTTTACTAATTTAAATGATCACTTTCTATTAATTTATAAGTTTAACAATTCAGTCAACGAATAATAATCAACGAACACATCTGTTTCGAAAATTTTATGACAGTGACATTTCTGATGACATGAAACAAAACAGGCAAATAAAAAAGTGGTATAGTCTGTTATTTTTAATTTTATTCCATTTAAAATAATCATGAACTGTCAAAATAAAATATTCATTGCAGCACTCTAGAACAGTTCTAAATAAAAAGTATTTTGGTTTCTTGCGATTGTCATTTAAAAAATAAATTTAAAATTTGACTTCTTTTTTAAATCGAGAAAAGTAAAAATGTATGTATGTAGGTATCTATTAAAAAAAGTCAGATATGACAAGATTTATGGGAAAAAAACTAAAAATCTTATGAAACTTTAAAAGACTTGCAATCAATCGTTTAAAATGATTTTCTATAAATGTACCTTTAAATAAAAAACTATTGACAGTTTTCACAAATCAAAATTTTAAATAATCAGTCTGGTTTTTCGAGTAAATAGCCCACTGTGATTCTTGTTGTTTTTATTTTTTTCAAGTAGACTTCGCTGTTGAAAGGGTTGAGCTATTTAACGTGAGCTCTAAGTTAATTACAAGTTTCTAATTTTAAATTTGTTTTTGAGAAAGAAACTAAATTCTAATATTCAAATGATCTAGTTAACATTATCATCAATAATTTAATTAATCTAATCGTTCCCTCTGCGCAGTCATTAAATGCAACTGGCAACTGGCGGCATGTCAATCATTTAATTTATAGCAAAGTATAAAAAATCAAATCAAATGTAAAATCATATAAAACTGAGCTTTTAGGTTTATAAGAAAAAACGCACACTACAACGCAGCGCACATCTACAAAAGTGTTATTTTCTTTTTCGATCGATTTGCATAAGTGTGGTGGATCGCATAAGTTATTTGACCTCGAATAAATTTGCCAATCAAACAAATGTTAACGTTTAAACATGTATAAGATCAAACAGAAAGCAAAAGTGTTTTGGTTGCTTGTGTGATGGAACATTAATTGTTGATTCAAAATACTTTTGAAATGATGCACACTGTCATAAAGTTTTGTATAAAACTTAAAAAAAAAAAAAACCTTTAGAATAATGCATCACTAGGAAAGTATCGGAATGATCATCACTTTTCCGAGTACCTTGACAGCACAGTAATACGTGTTTTTCATGTGAAATCAGGCATGCAACAGGATATTATAATCAAAAGAAAATACATACATATATGTAATTGAAAAGTTAAGTAATTACAATATAAAGTGGGTCTATTTAAAGACCACCCCCGTAGTTATAAATATGCACACAGTTTGTCTAAAATAATATATGGGAGCCTGTTAACGTAGTTTTCAAAACTGTTTCATTTTACACAGCCATTTTTTAAAGTAGATAAGCTTTATGTTATTAAATTATTTCTGGGCCAGTTTTTGTTTAAATATTTGAAAAAATTAATAAATGTAACCTGTGAATTGCTTGTATTAAAAAACGGACTGTTTGATTTTACCAGTGCATTTGGCAATTAAATCAGATTAAGTTAATACAGAGTGAACTCCTGGATCAGTTTTCAGTGCAGAGTTAATTTTTGACAGGTGTTTTTTTTTTAATTTAGTATCACTGCATAAGTATTATCGATATACATACATTATATATGTCAAAAAACTATCGATTTTTCGATTTTTTTTTTAATATCTCGAAAATGGAGAAAGTCCTTAGTCTAGTTTGAAGAACATTTGAAGAATAAGTTTAAAACAATTTGTATGGGTCAAGTCGGATCTGATCATTTTAATATAAAACTATTCAGTAGTTTTCAATAAATTACATACATATATGGATGTAAATGTTCAAATTCGTCAATATTTACTAACACTTTTTCTTTTGTCAAAATACAACTTGGCAATCAGAGTATTCAATTGTGTTTTTTTAAATTCTCATAGGAAGTTATTGTAATATTGTAATCGATCCGATTTTTCAAATTGAAAATATGACAAATCTGACAGGTCAATAAGTAAAATGACAGGTGACAGTTTAAAAAAAACTCAAGAAATTCTTCCAAAAACTGTTAAAAATTGTTTTTTGATTCAAATATCTTAAAATTAATTTTATTTTGTTTAATTGTTAACAAATAATACAATTTTGACAAATATAAGTTAAATAAAAATAATAAACTTCGAACCAAATTATATATACACAAAAATTAAAATCATTTTCAATTTTGAATTCAAAACTCATAAAACTTAGCACAAATTTTCGTTTTTATATTTCAAATTATTTATGTTCATTTATATGTTTTAATTTGTATTTTTTTTTCTATTAAATTCTATTCTTCCAAAAATAAATTAATTAAACAAATACATATGTAGGTACATATTGTATTGGAAATTTCAGTTGAGCAAGAAATAATTGAAAACATATTTTGACAGCTCCGTGATTCCAACGAAATAATTATGGTCTAATTTTTACTAAAAATTATCACAACATTTACAGAGTAACACCTCAATTGTTAAACATTTAAGCAAAACACAAAAAAAGTGGAATTTCCTATCCACTCATTAATGAATCGATAAATCCTTAAATTAAAAAAAAAAGAATTCCGTAATACCGCTAACTCGGGGGTACCATATTCTAAAGATGTAGGTATCATACATCACCAACGTATGAACTTCTAATGTTTATTTAGTTCTTCATACAAGTAGCTTAGTGCAAATATAAACAAAATATTTATTATTATTATTTATAGTTATATGTATTTCGAAGATTCGACAAAAAAGTGAATAAATTTTTTCATAAACCAAGGTGAAACTGATTTGCTGCCGCAAATAATAAATCTGAAAATCAATGTTGCTTTAACAAAAAAAAAAAAAAAGAAGAAATAATCAATTCGAAATTAAATTAAAATAACCATCTGCAACATCATTGGTAAATGTGTCACTAGTTTATGTAGACCTTGTTGAATTAAAATTGTTTTCAATTAGAAAAGAAAATTAAATTAAATAATTTGTATTAGAAAAAATTAAGTAAAACACAAATTTCTGCAAAAATCTAAAATTATTTTACTCATAATGATTTCATTAATGTTTCGCAGAAAAAAAAAACTTTGAGTTAATCTGGTATTTATTGTAAATGATTTAATTTTAAATTTAATTCCAGTCCTATTTAACATAAGATAGGTATTTCCAAAGTCAAGAAATATTTTACAACATTTGTAGTGCTACTGCTTAAACATTCCTCTACAAGATAAGGCCTAACTGCCAAACACCTTTCATTTTGGCCTTGACCTTATTTCTTCAAATCTTTTTCATTTTATTTTATTTTATTTTATGAACTACATGGAGTTATTTGACACAATGCGAAACAAGTTAAAAGATAAATGATAACTTAAAAGTTATGTTGAGAGAAAGAAAACATATAAGACCAAAAGATTTTAATGTTGAGAAGATTTTAAAATAAGTAAAATAAGAAATACAATACAATATAAAAAAAAATATTCGAATAATAAAATTAAAAAAATAGAACTAACTTTAAACAAGAAACATTTAGCAACTAAAAAAATTAAATTCAATAAAATAAAGAACTAATCAAAATAGAATTTAAATGTGCAAAAATTAAATTTAAAATTGCATAAAATATGCTCAAACAAAATAAAACAAAATATTGTGAAACTAATAAAATAAAATAAAATAAAAAAAATAAAATAAAATAAAGTAAAGTAAAGTGAAATAAAATAAAATAAAAAAAATAAAATAAAGTAAAGTAAAGTAAAGTAAAGTAAAATAAAATAAAATAAAATAAAATAAAATAAAAAAAAATAAAATAAAGTAAAGTAAAGTGAAATAAAATAAAATAAAGTAAAGTGAAATAAAATAAAATAAAATAAAACAAAGCAAAACAAAATATAATTTTGTAATAAGATCGCAAAATAAATAAGGTTTATAAAATAAGATCAGAATAAAATAAAATAAAAGAAATTAATCCTTAAAATCATTAAATAATATTTAAAAACAAAAATAAGTCCAATTCATATAAAAATTTTAATTAAAATTAAATTTAAAAACCACAGATTAAATTCTAAGACATAAGATTCTAAATTATGTGATGTGTCTAATTTGTGTCTAATTTCATAATAAGGGTCTTAAGGATATTTTCATTTCTTGGCAAGACAAATTTTATATCTTCTGAATTTTGAATATAAAAACTTATTTATGTCGAACTTACGTTTGAAGGTTGCCTACTTTCCAGGTATTTAAAATTCCTTAATTTCAAACTTCCGATTTGCACTTTTATAAATCTTTTAAATCTTTCTATTCCTTTCTGTGTTTTTTAAATCGGTGACACTCTTGTTTGTAATTTAGAATACAAAAAAAAAAAAACAACTGCACTTTATATTTTTTGTAATTTTTTTTTCTTCAATTTTTAAACCGAAATAATTTATTATTTCTTGTTATTTAAAACTTTTTTACACTTCTTGAACTTATCTTTTATTATAAGCAAATTAACAAAAAAAATAAATTTAATTTTTAAAAACAATTATTTTTTTTTTCGATAAAATAAAAACAATGCACTCAAAATAAAAGCAAGACACAAAATTAGAAAACATAGACAATAGAAGGTACCTTTGTCAACCCGCGTCAAGAGCACGAGCTAATCGCACGTATTAAAATTCACAACGAAATGAGAGGTTTAAGCTTATTGCCTAGACCTTTATACGATTATCATCTTTCGGCAAGACATCGATTGAGATGAGAGCCAACTTCATTCAGAAATGACCAAAGCAACAACAATTACAAGACTAAGCTAAAAGCCAGAAGCCTGGCTTGATCTCAGAGCGCCGCGCCACACATAGCATTAACGCATTTTTACTTTATTTTTTATTTTTCTCCACCACAGTGAGATACTTGTACGGTACGAGTATCTTTTAAGTCTAGGCAAACTCTGAGGTAGTTTTCGTATTTCGTTTTACTTGCTGCAAGCAAGTCCAATCACTTGTACGTCTATAAGTTGGTGGGAGCTGGTGCGAGCAGAGTGTGCTGCACCAAGCCTCATTTCTCATTCTCATTCGAGAAGCTGGCATATTTACCTCATCGCCATTGTCATCATCATAATCATCCGGCTCAGTGTCGAGCCACTTTAATGGTCCTTTAAGAGTGTTGAACTTGACTCCTTGGTGCTGCGCTGATTGAAAAATAATAATTACAGATGCTCAATTACAAATGCAAAGACATTAACTCCGGAGATGCAATAATGGAATGGTCTACTATGTAATGCAACGTGTACTTATCGCGTAATGTTAATTGAAATTTAGCGTCCAATATTGACGTTCGATATGTCCACATCCACACACCGTGGACCGACCGACCGAGGACGCGACGCGACAGACGATAACCGAGGAAGGGGTAGGTGGGCCTGCACTGCCAATCATTATTCATAATTGAATGGACGGATGGTTGACATCTAACCTCTTGTTCGTCATCATTTAATAATTTACGATTAGAGTATAGACAGTTTATAGATGCGAGCATGGGCATTTTGAATGCCTCACTGGGCTAGTCGGTTATCTGTCTATCTGGCTATCTGGGGGCGTAGGGCACCCACCTGGTGGTCAGAGGGAACGCCTTCGGTTCGATTAATTGCTTCCGATTAAAGATATACACATACTCTCGTATCATGATTAGCTAACTGCATCTTTGTGTATCTATACAATGTTTAATTGATAGATCACTATAGTGATTGGTGTAATTTGGAGTTAGTGGTAAGTGGCCAGAGCAACTGGTTCGAGTTATAAGGTAGTACTTAGGTATTGTGGAATTGATTTGGCCTCGAATGACAAAGCATTTGGTCTGAAAGTAAAGAAAAGTGTCTAATTTCTGTAGAAAATTGAGATCACAGAGAAGAAAAATTAAAATCAAAACATTTGTCGGGGTAAAGGACATTTAATGGAATTTGTATTTCCTTGAAAATGGGGATATTAATCAATTCGTAAAATAACTTACTTCGAATTAATTCTTTCAATTGATGGTTGTTTTCATTTATTAATATCTTATCCTATGTTATTGTCGCTGATTTTGTTTTTAAAAATAAGATTAAAAACGAGTTTTATACTCGGAATAGGTACGTCAAACTACATATACCGAGAATTAATAGAAATAAATATTGTTAGAATATATTAATTGTTTAAAATAAAATACTTATTCTTTTTCGACTAATGAATCAATAATTCCTTAAGGAAATAGTATTAATGAATTCAAAGATTAACCATAAACTTTTTAAGGCGAATGTCCATTTTAATAGGATACACGCGTGTTGTAATAAATTATAATAGTAACGTTTATCTTGTAAGGTGTGTAAAAAATATTTACAAAAATCTTTCACGAGGCAGACAACATGGCAGTTCTTGACGTAGTCTTCGTTGGCAATAGCCAAAAGTGTACTTTTGTTTATCCCGTAAGTAAAAATAAATTAATTCATATGTGGCAATAAATATTTCGACATCAGAAATGAAAGGTAGTTTAATTTTATGTTATTTTTTTTTATATATGACTAAATTATTATATTTCTATATTTTTGTGTGGATTTTGAGACTTAAGATTTAAGCTCTGGACAGACATCTTTTTTGTTCAATCTATTATATGCGAATGTCTTCCAAAAAATCAGCGCTGACGTACAAACATATACCTTTTCCATGCTATTTATAATGTAAAACATAGACTTTTATTTGAAATATAATTTAATGTTTTTGTCTTTGAATATGTTATAAAGAAAACAAGTTTAAAGATGCACATAAATATTCTAACATACTGTCGAAAATATATTCCGCAGTAAAATAATATAATGTTTGATAACTTAAGACTGAAAAGACATAAATTAATATAAAATTTAATATTCTTTCTTTCATATAATTATATTAAAGTTTACGACCTGGTCAATATATTTGATGGTGTGAAACGATACCATAGAATATTGATTTTATAGGTAGTCCTGATAATGGTGATGATGGAAATTCTCGTTAGTCACTACTAGTAGTGGCGGTGTTTCCGAGAAAAAGTACAATTTTCCGAAAAACTAAATATAGAAAAAAGAATAATTTTAAATATTCCACTTTCCAATACCCCAGACCGCCCAGTGATTTGCAAATTCAAAATGTGGTTTTGGCAGATTTCTAAGTGGTTATATAAGTATAATTAGCAGAGAAAGTCAAAAATGATTTCTTTCCAGACTACTTTAGAGAACAATCTATATTAATAAAAATGTAAATGTATATGTTTGTTCCTAATCGCTAATCTCAGAAAGTTCTTAAGCAATTGCTTTCAAATTTTGACAGAACATTGATTTCAAGTGCGTGAGTGTTTATATATACTTTAAACAAAAATAATACCTTATACTTAAACACAACACTACCTTTACTGCAATATAAGGGTTATAGCACCTTTACTTATCAAAAAATAAATTCTTAGTTTTTTTGTTTTGTCAAAAAATATACATACATATGTACATAAATAAACAAAAATAGAAAAAAAAATACCTATAATTCCTTTCAATTAATCAAATGTAACACATTACGCCCAAATCAAATTCGTGCATTGCTTGCCATTATGGACTTTGCTCATTTGGAAAGTTAAAGGCCCATGAAATTGCTATAAGCTCAAATGCCAGGAAAAGTCTAGCCCATCGTCTACCGATTTTTGGTCCAGAAAAAAGTGAGTAGAATTTCATACAATTTTAAAGAGTGTTAGTCAGATAAATATGTATGTATGTGTATATGTAAGTACATATATACTTCAACGTTCACATTTAAATCTGAACTTACATATGTACAGTAAACCAAAAAAACAAAAACATACACTTTTGGCTTACCTAAGACGGTCAAAATCGTTATACGATAGGCCAAAATTTTTCTGGGATCAACGTTAACGAGGAGTCAATGGACAACATAATGCAGGGTGATTTGCAGCTCTTTGATTCATCTTATGCAAATCACCCTGTATAGACCATAAACTTTATTATATTTAAAAAAAAAAATAGGGATCCTTACTAAAACAAAATATTTATGTATAGAAAAAAATTAATTCAAACAATTTAAAGAAGTCGGGAAATTATTAAAATCAAAAAATGATTCTGTAAAAACACCAAAAATCGCATGATTTAATGATTTTCAACGACGACGTTAAGGTGAAAAATTCATTGTAAAGTTCTGAAAAATTCGGATATTTGTAAAATTCATTATTAAGCTTTGCATCCATTTTGACGGTCTTATTAAAATTGGAACTATCTAGGTTTTATAACTACCTGGAGTTTATGTTAAGGCGAGACGAAGTTCGCCTGGTCAGCTAGTTTATTAATATAAATGCGAAATTCACCCCTCGAAAAGGCGAAATATTTATTCGATTTTGAAGAGAAGCCATGTGCAGCCTAAAACACAACTTTAAATATTCCACACATCCTTGAAAATTGCCAAATCTCAAAACCATTTATGGACTCCGATGTTAAAAATCTATCAATTTATGAAATATTAAAAATTCCTAGTTCTAAGAACATCGAACATTTAAATAATTTATTCAAACTCTAAAATTAACTTTATAAATAATATTAAAACAAAGAGCCAATAGTTTACGCAGCTAGGCTCTAATTTTTTGTATTAGCTTGTAATTTAAATTACGCGTAAATAAATGATAATACATAATAATAATAATCAACACTCGAAAATTTAATGATTAAAATAGTTTAGACAATATAAAACAGTCTTATGATGTTGACAATAAGATCAGCAAGAACTTTTAAAACTTAAAGAAAAAAACCCAATCGATATAAAAGAAACTTTAACAAAATATCCTAACAAGTCTTGACTTTAGAGCCTACAGGCAACAGCTTAAAAAAAAACATGAAAACTAGAAAAAACATTTTGTAAAATTGATACAAAAAGAGTTTTTGCTCGGAGATTGACAATTCTTCATAATTAACAGTAAAATTGTTAACAATTTTCGATTTTTTACATAAATTCAATTATACATACATACATATGTATATTCAAATTCCGTAAAAAAAATGGTAGTATACATTTTGTTTATAATTGCCTTAAAAGAAATGTTCTTCCTTATTCAAATCTGTGTTTTTTCTTTGAAACAATGATAATTTTAAATGGAAGCGGATCTACTATATCTTCTTTTTATTGGGTTCCCAAAAATATTTCAATTTCCATAATAATCTTAAAAAAAAAATTGTGATAATTTCGATTCTATTGGCAGTAAATAATTCTGCCTGGTTTAACCTTTCACGATTAATCAATTTCATTATTTCAATATGGTCATTGAACGAATTTCAATTTCAATTTTAAAAATAATTTTGTATGAAAGGTTAAGTCAAAAATGTGTTTGATTTTTGTTTTGGCTAAATGATAATAAAAGTCATTAGCTTTATTTTGATATCAAAATATTCATTGATCTTGTTTTCAATATAACAAATTTTTTTTAATGATATACATATATGTAGTATACCTAAATGAAAAATCCACCTCTGCGAGTTATCAGTTTCAAAGAATGACAGCTATTTTAATGTTTTTTTTTTTTTTTTGAAGATAACAACGAGTTTTGTTTCTTATTTTCTTTTAACAATAGCAAATGTACACATTGGTTTCATATTTCAGTAATTGTTCGATATGTAAACCATTCTGAATATGTAACCGAACCGCAATTTCTTAACTGTATTTATAGAAAAATGCCACTTAGTGAAACAAAGAAGGCACTACTCACAGTAGGTTCTACAGCACAGCTTGATGTAAAAATAATTATTATTATATCATTATATTTACCAACTTATATTTAGCAAATACTTTACATGATGTATGAAAACTAAAGTAATAAACATTTTTAAAGTACCCTCAGTTGAGTTGATAGTTATTTGAGCATATTACTTTACATCTGAGTTTCATACCCATTTATATTTAATATAAGATTCCTTTATTATAAGTATTTGTAATTGAATTCAAAATTAATAACGTACTTTGAACAAAGATGAAATTAGCATTTCCGCTTTAAAAGCATGCGCCATCTATGTCTCAACAGTCAAACTATAAAAGCACCATTCTCAAAAGCTTAAGTTGTGCACAATGCTTACAGTTAAATAATTCAAATTAATAACTTGGAATAATATAGCATTTCGTGTTCATTTTTAAAAACAGAACTACATAACGAAATATTTGTATGAAATGAAACATAAATATGCATGTATGTTTAATTATAATTTATTTTAATTATTTGGTTATCTTTTTGATTTTCTTTGATTTTGAAGAACATAGAATTCTAAAAATTCTATGTTTTAATACGGGAATGGAAGTAAGTTCGCCGTTGAAAGGTCAAGATTTTTTAATAAATCTAGCAAAAATTTGTTTAGTAAATTTATTATTATAATTTTTTTTTATGAAATAAAATACTTATAGGCATGAGTACAATACTGCTACAGACTCCTTCAACAATAAAAACTATTTCAAACATTTGAAAATTCTTAAAGTGTGATAAAGATATAATATTTAAAATTACAGTAAAATTGGACACAAAAGGAAGTGGAAATGCCTTCCGGGATTTAAAGATAACAGGGGCCACAAGTCTACAACTCACTGCTTAGTTATTAAGGTAAAGTTTTTCAGTCCTTATTATTGTAAATAGCTTGCTGATTTCATGGCTTGTCAAGTTGTTACAGAATCAATTAAGAGAGCCCAGAGAGTGCTTTGCGATATACATTATGTATATGTAAATATAAAGGCGACATCTGATTTGTCGAAATGTCACATCTTACACGGAGGTAAATTGTTAAAAGAGTTTGAAGTCCAAAGTGGTTTCAGACAGGGCAGTATAGTGTATATTGTCACCAAATTAGTTTATAGTAGGTAAGGAAGTGGTCCATGACGGGAAACGGAGGAGTAAAATTTATTGTAGACCACGCAGACGATGTATAATTACTCTCTCCTAGGATGATGGATATCTGTCAATTAACAGCAAGGGTATAAATGGAGGCAGCAATCGTGGGGCAGAAAATAAATATGGAAAAAAATATCAGCCCTTAGGATCAGCCATTGATCAGCAGTAAGTATAGAGAAAGTAGAGAGTTCATATAGTCTGTCTTATCACGAATAAATATTCCTCCGAGTTTCTTCTCATTTTTGGAACTTTGATATCGTAAACAACTGTTTCCAAGGAACTCTCTCCTTATTTGTATACAAATATTTCCGTAACTAAGTTGTGAGAGAAGTTCCCATTAAATTGGCGATAGGGCAGAGTATATCGCCAAACGTATAGGAGAATCAAAAGCTTAGTTCTATAAATAGTAAAACTAATACCTTTTTCACCCAATTCTATTATATGTAAGTACTTACTCCTTTTTTGATAAATTAAATTACTAATTTAAGCTACCTATTCTAACTAAAGGAAACTTACAAATTAGAATAGACCACAGTAGCAAATCCTTTTTTTGTATTTTTTCTTATTTGTATTTTTAATTTTTTTTTTTTTTTTTTGTTATTTATATCGAATCACTTTTTAAGACCCAAACCACATTATAGACTTGAGCCACAAGATAAAACTTCAACTTTACGTTGGTTTCTTTAAGCATAACTTAAATTTATTAATTAAAAAGAAGTTTAATTTGATAAGACAACAAGTTTTGTAATGATATAAAAAATAATGAATTGTGTGTGTACAGCTTATTTGACCCACCCCATATAAAAACAATGGCGCAAAATTTTAAACAACCTATTGTTAAAGTTCTTAACATTTTAATAACTAGGAATTTGCTAAATATTTAACAATTTAATAGCGAATCCAAAATTTTAAACCCTTTTTTCGTTTTGCTAACTCCTTTCGTGAGTTCGTGAGAATTAGCAAAACCCATTAGTTGGAAAAGTCCCAACTGTAAACTGGACAATCCCATGCAATCCAATAAGATTAAAATACACATGAACACAGGTTTATTCTCGTATTCCATCATCCTTCCTGATGTAGATTTCTCCAAAAAAACAAAAAAAAAAGCATTTTTCTACACAAAGACTTCAAATATTTCGAAATCTTAGTTTTCCGATAACATTTTATTGATTAAAAAGATAACGAATTATGAAAAATACACGAATCAACACTTTGAAGTAAAATTGGAAAGACAGTTTTTTTAGGATAATGACAGAAATCATATGGATTTATAAAATTGCTAAAGTCAAAGTAGGGTTTTCGGGATTTTAACTTTAGCAATATGTTAAGACATAATAACATGTTAAAATCGTTTAAAATTAGCAAAACCATCTTTTTAGCTTAGCAAATTTCTAAAAATGGGTTTAACAATTTGCTAAATCGTTAAAAGTTTTACACCAATATTTAAATGCCAAAGCTTATTTGACCCATTGAAAAGAAATGGTTTAACAACAACAAATTTTCACAATTCCACCCATTTTTCCTCGTTTTCGGAGGTATTTTTGGTATTCTTCAACCAAAACTGTGTTCAATTAATTTTTAATTGGTAATTTGACGTTTTCGAATGTTTGCATCCAAAATGGGCCAAAG
This sequence comes from Scaeva pyrastri, assembly GCA_905146935.1. Taxonomy (NCBI): domain Eukaryota; kingdom Metazoa; phylum Arthropoda; class Insecta; order Diptera; family Syrphidae; genus Scaeva; species Scaeva pyrastri. Next base: position 135,540,999 of record LR989927.1, read on the forward strand.
ATTTTTATATAACTGGAGACTGATGTGCTGGGGGTTTCATGCGGTGGCGACAGTGGTAAATGAGCCAAGTTTGTAAAATTCCTGATGTGTGTTTCCTGATAAAAGCGAAACGTATCTCTTATGCCCAATTGCTCTGCACTTTGGAGCAAGTTTTTCTTTAGAATAATAAGGTAAACCATTTTGTCCACCGTACTTTTAATAAATTGCAGCTTCTGACTCCGGTTGCCGACATAACGGCCCAAACTATGACATGACCTACTCCATGTTTAACTGTTGCCTTTAGGTTTTTGTTCTGGAGCTCTGTATTGGGTTGGCGCCACACATACATATGATCGTCAATCGGATCCAAATATGTTAAATTTGAACTCGTCCCCAAAAATAACTTACTTCCAGAGCTTAGAGTCATTGCTTATATGCTTTTCTAGAAATTTTAAACGGCAATCTTGATTTTTTTATTGATAAAGAACCTTTTCCGTGCAACTCTTCCATACTTACTTACTTAGGTCCTCAGACCTACGAAGTCCGTTGATGTTCCCTAGCGGGGCATAGGGCCTCTACTTCTCCTACTAAACTCTTCCATGCAAGTCATTATTCGTTAAAATACGGCAAATGTTTTCGGGGCAACAAGACTTTCTAAGGGTATTCTCCATCTCACTAGCTAATTTTGGTACCGATAACTTCGGGTTTTCATCCGAGTCACTAAAAATTTTGTTTGGAGCGTTTCTTCCCTTATTCTCGCTGCGGTTATCTAACATAAAACGGTGGATTATAGCTTTGACTGTTCCATTCGATATGTTTACAATTTCTGATAATTTTCTACGAGAAAGATCATTCCTATGATGATGGAGGACAATTTCACGTTGCTCAACTGTTGTATGATTTTCAACTTTCGTAACACGTCTCGCTTTCATGAAAAATTGAAAATACTATTTGCTTATATAAAACAACTGAGAGAAAGACTCAAAAATAACCGTTAAACCCATATTTGTTCTACATATAACATGTGATTCTTAAATTCAGTGGGCCAAATTAGGTTTGCCACTAGAAAATCTAATTATTTCGTTTTTCTTAAGAGAAATACTACGTTCTAAAATAAAATTAATGGATTAAAATGTAATGTTGAAGTATAAGTCTTAATTAAACTTTCTGGCGTACTTGTACTTTTTTAATAGTTTGCTTTGTTAAGGCAGAATACTCGATTAAAGGTATAAATGAGAAGTGGGTAAAATAAGCTGTGATCTACTGTGTATACGTATGAACTTCAATTTTAAAATGATTTGAAACACAAAAATAAAGATTTTAAATTTAAAAAAATTGTATCAATTTTATAATGATTTTGAAATACAAAAAGTTGTAAGTATTAGAAAATATTATTTCAAATAAAAAATGCAATAACTAAAGCCAAAATTATTTAGTAAGGGCTATTATGCAGTATCTATAAAGCGTAGACCATCCTAAAGATCTATTTAGGGAGACAAGATGGAAAATGTAGCTTAGTGCAAAATGAAGTCGTGAAAGTTCAAGATTTCGACTCCTGTTCTTAATACGTAACTGATAGCCCCAGACGATGGTATTCAATGGTTAAGACTTCTGTAAACACATTAAGAAAATATTGTCAAGGCAGTGGACAAATGCTTTGCCGAAAAATGTTCCTAAATTTTGGAAAGTTCGATTTTGATCTGTGATTTTAGGTCCTAAGAATCTAAAAGTTAATCCAGAAACAGGTCGAAATTAAAATTTTCAGGAATAGAAAAAAATGTAGCTCACGTATTCCTTCTATATGTACATTCTAGTCCTAGATTCTAAAGAGCAGTAGGGTCTCCACTTGGCTAATTCAAAAGTGATCTATTAATAAATTGTTCACATATGTATATTGTAAACAAAGATCATCAGTCATTCACATCATAACACAGTATGCTTTCCCAACTCTATAAAATAACATAACCTTCGTAATAGATATAAAATCCCTTCCTTCCTTCCTTACACATTAGTTTATTAAGTTGGGATTATAATAAATTTATAATTTACTATTCCAAGATTCGTATTTCCTGCAGACTAAAATACAAACCCAATTACAGTTAAATAAATATTTCCTCTTAATACCATTCTCCAAAGACAGATCATCAGCATTCCCTTTAACCAAACAACTAATCCCCTAATTACCCATTAAACATCACAAATCGTATTTAAACCCACATCCGTATATGTACATATATATAAGCTATCCTCAAACTAATACTTGTACAACAGTTCAATATTTTAATTATAAAACATTGAAAATCAATTTAACACTCCGCGATCTTAAGCCCCTTGCTGATAAGATTAGATATACTTTATGATGACGATATTGCAATGCGCCTACCCGTTCCCGGACACACCGATTGCATTATTCTACATGGAAATATATGTACATTGTATATCTACAAGAAGATAAGTATCTATGCATAGACCTACCTAGATACATTCGTATACATCCTATACTAAACGCACTATAAATATTTACTGTATGTGTAGACTTATTTGTCCAGATATCAGTGGAAACTATTTGCGCGGCGCAAACAAAGGATTAATATCCCATTAGAGAGTTTATGAATTATCAGAAAACATTTCCACCTAATAACGATTTTTTGTAGTCCCAGGTGGGTCTAGCTGGAAGTTCACAATCATAATTAATGTTTTGCGACATTTTCCGGTGGAATCGGAGCTGGAAATTCGAAAAAAAAAACATATCCGCGGACGAAGCCACTTCACCGTTCACCGACATTCATTCGACACATCTCCAACCGTCACCATAAATTACCATTGACAGTAATCAGAAAACTTAGTCCGGATTCATCATTCCACGGTATTTATATCCACAAATTAATATTCAGATAACTCGTATAGATGGAAGGACTAATTTAAAATTTGAATTCTTCATCTGTCTAGGGTGGGCACCCCGACCCCGACCCCGAGCTCTGAGCAACTCTATGGGCTCTGCAAGCGCAGTTGGGTATTGTCAAAACCAACCCCACTGACACGGATCTACTGGTATACCTCTGTAGGTGGATTTTGGCAAATATAAATGAGGATTTCTTGTGGCAAAAACCATCATTTGTCAACAGGACCCTGAAGTGAGTGTAGCTTTCAAGTGCGCGTATTCGTAAATTAAGTACAAGTTCGTTCAAGGAGTTAACTTTTCGCCAGAGGGCAGCACACGAATTATACAAACTAACGAGTGAGTGCATCTTAAATTTAAATTTATCTAAAAAATATGTGAAGCATAATCACATACTTATAAGTTCTTACTTGCAAACTAGAGTGTAATCGGTGTTTTTGTTTTTGATACTAATTTATTCAAATATAGTTTAAAATTATTTAACTCATTGTTTATGTTTATATTCCTTCCCTGGGAGAAAGAGATGTGTTGTGAGTAAAGTAGAATAATTTGTTGTTAAATTTCTATACCTTTGAAGAAATAATGTATTCAATCTCGACTATGGCGGTAAACATGTCAGGAATTTATTTAACTAATTAATAATGGGCTAATTATCTGCATATTTTGAAGTTTAAATCCATAATTTGAAAGTATAATAAAAAATATAAAGTATTTTGTTTGATTTAAAAGATTACGTTTCCATACTATAATATTCGGTATTTTTGAAATGACATAGCTTTTTTATCTATTGCAGGAGTTAATCAAGTTCTAGTTATTTTTTTCTTTTATCTAATCACTGAACCCATTTTAATTGAAATTCAGTTAATCATTTAATTATCAAACAAAAACTTACTTTATGTGCATTTTATTCATGTAATTGCAAGTGCCACTCAGGTATCAACACTGAGTAATAATTTTGTTACTATATGTATAAAAACTTGTTTTTAATCTTGTTGATAATCTGGAAAAAATAAATATAGAAATAATAGTTTTGATCTAACATGAGTATTAATTGGATATTAAATTTGCACTGAATAAGAATTCATCTTATTCTAATATGTAGTTGTTAGTTTGTTTTATTAACTCCACAAATATTATTTTTATTAGTCTTTATGGTATTATTTTATTTAGAAAATACTAAGTTAATATTGATATTTAAATAAATACACAAAAATACAAAGCGTCTGCCTGTTTTGTATTTTAATGCTTTATCTAATGTGTGTTTTTCTCGTAGTTTATTTTAATGTTTTCATTCAAGAAATTTTATTTACATATATTCAATTCCATTCATGTATGTGTATATAAACATGAATTTTGTTGTTGATACGAGTATATCAATGTTTTTTAATTGAGTAGATATGAAAATTAACATGTTATGTAAAATTTAAAATTCTAGAACTATAAAACGAAGTTTTTTGTGAATAAATTAAAATTTGTGTCTAAACACAAAGAATAACAGAAGTACACTTGGGCGTATACGCACTTTTTTAATTATTTAAAAATAATACATTTGTGATTTTTCTTTTTCCTCCAAGAAAAAATAAAATTCGTCAAGTTAACTAAAATGGTTAAGCAAAGTCCTGAAGGCCAGATAGTCCAAATGTAAAATCAATCTTTAAACTCCATCATCAATTTATAAATAGTAAAATCTAGTAAAGTCGAGTAAATTATTTATATTTATTTAATTCATTTGAACAGTCAGTTTATTTATTTCGTTTAAAGAGTTTTATAAATAAAAAAAGACTCCAGTTATTTTACAATGCTCAAACATCATCGTTAAAAAGAAAAGAATGAATTTGGCAAGGAGATGTTTTAATTCTCTTTGGCTTCCGGAATAGAAAAGTAGAGCCAAAGTTATAAGTACGTGTGAATTTTAATAAGGTGTATTAATTATAATCCAGGCACATCGGAGGTTATATACAATACATATATATTATATATATGTACATAATTATCCCTTTAAAAACATTATAAAGGTTGCAAATTTTACTCTGACAAAATTGTAATCCACCATCTTCTAATTTTAATTTGGCAACGAAGTTGACAATTTGATTTTTATTAGAATAAAAAATTACATTAATATTCAAAATTAAATTGAAAAACCCAAACATATTTCTGAGACAAAATTTATTAGATGATCATTCATTTTTTATGGTTTCTGTAAAAACTTTTTAATTTAAATCCACATCATTGGCATGTTCAGCATATTATGTATATGATGTACTATGTACGAGTAATAAAACACATGATTATAGAAGACCACAACTTTCGACATTACCTGCTGTTTAATTTATTTTTTTAATCAAAGAGTTTTGTTTGTAGAACCCTAAAATGGCTTCCCAGACAGTCACACGACTTGGTATCTTCATTTGTGTCATCATGTTGGTTAGCTATGTATCCGCATCCATGTCTCGCCCACCTAGGAATAACGACATAAACAATATGGCAGATGCTCTGAGGTATCTTCAAGATTTGGATAATTACTATGGTGACAAAGCCAGAGTCAGGTACAAAATATATACTCGTAACTTAACTTATATTAATGGAGTTTTATCTTTATAACACATCAACTTCAACATATTGCAAAACTAATTTAAAATTTAAGGTTTGGAAAACGTGGTCCACTATTGCTAAGGGACAGGCTAATGGAGGAAGCCGATTTGGTAGGAAATATTTAATATAACCCAAATTAAAATCGACAATAAATTTGCTTTCGTTTGCAACTAGAAAGACTCACAAGGGCATTACAGCTTCCGAAGATGAACCATTCTAATCCTAAAACATACGACAACTGAAAGCAGCCAACCTAAAAAAAACTTCTTAAAATAATTGTCATTTGGTGTTAATGTTATTATTTCTGAATACTGTTCAAACTTTGGTCGACTTGAATTTCTCAGTGAGTTTAACTGGGTAAAAAATGTATTAAAATATGATTAAATAAAAAAAACTATTTAAATAAAGTAAACTTTTTATTTAATTTAAGAATGAATTAAAGTTATGATTTTTAGATGGGCAAGACAAGAGTCAAGAGTGAGCAAACTGAAATGACATAAAAATACAGTCTGTTTTATGCCTGTTCTAAATTAAGAAAAAAAAAAATACAATACTCACGAATAATAAGTCCGGAAAATATATAAAACGTTACTTCGCAATAAGTCTCTAAGGCAGCTCCAATAATGTTATTGCCTACGACACTGCCAAGTCTCCCAATCATCAGACAAATGCATACGGCTTTTCCCCTATTCGAAAAAATAATACCTAGTTTTAATATTTATATTAATTTTATTTCTTATTTTCTTACCTCAAATGTGTGGGTATAAGATCAACAACAGAACCACTCAGGACCGATACACAAAGACCCGATAACATGAGATATCCACAAAACAAGACTACAATAGCTGTGGGTTCGTCTACCCATTGCAGTGCAAGACCGCAAGCTCCAGATATTCCAAGAGCACCGGCTAGTACCGCTTTTCGTCCCAAGGGATTGATGATTATTCCGAGGAGTAGATATGCCACAACGTAGGATCCTCCCAATGTTATGCTGTCAATGTAAGTCTTAGTGCTTATTTCATCATTGCAAACCTTTGGAATATACATACGAGTAATATGATTTTCAAGGAAGTCTTAACAATATGCTAGGGCCCAGTTTTTTTATCAGCGATGTCACCTTGTAAGTTGAATTTGAAGTTTTGTTGAATTTTTAAAAGAGTTGCCAGGCGTGCACAGAAACGATTCATTTTCTTCAGTCAAACAATTCTTGACAATTTTGACATCTTACAATTGTAATTGGTCGTAGGCGCTAGCCCACTTAAGAGTTGACTCTTTACTAAAAAAAAAAAACTGGGCCTTAATTTTCTCTTACTGTTTCCATTGTTTCATTGATTGTTACATTTGGCTTCTGATTTATAACTCCACAAATGGTTTTATGTGAGCTTACAGTTCCAAAACCAAGACGATTTTGAATTTCCGGATACCATAGACCCATTCCCGATGAACTAAAACGGAAATTGTCTTAATTAATCATTTTCAACAAATAATGAAAATTTAAAAAATACTTACGAGAAGAACAAACCAAACATTACAAAACAGCAGACGCAGTAATTCAAAGCATGTGGTGGCTTGAAGAGTGGCAAAGTTTGCTTCCACATTGATGTTGCAATTTCCCATCTTTTTAAATAAAAACAGTAAACGTTAAAAAAAAAAACTCTTCATTTGTACCTCATCGAAATATAAAACTCACGTTGTCTTTTTTTTGTGAAGAGATTGAATAAAAGCCTCGTCCGCTTCAGGTATAAGTCGCTTTACTTGGAAATCCTTTGAAGGTTTTCCAGTATTTCTCTCATAAATCCAGTACAAAACTTTCAGAGCATCAGCATCCTTGCCATGGGATAAATACAATTTTGGTGTCTCAGGAAGTGTCCAGATCCAAATGGAGCCAATTAAACCGGGCAAAAGATTAAATAGTATCAGCAATCTCCATGGTCGAAAATCGAATATTCCAAACATTGAGAAACTCCATGTTTGAGGTAATATCAACCATGCAACAACTTGAAATAGAAAATCATAAAAGAAGTGAAAAAAATTAAATACATATAGAATAATTATACTTTAATGAAGTCCTTAAAAAAATGTTTACAATTATTAGTTTTTGTTCAAAAGGACCAAGTATTTAAATTGTAGGGTTATGGAGAAGTTGAAAAGAGATTTTTTCGTCCTGAAATTTGTGTTTAGTTCGATTTGAGATAGAATCTTAACAAGTTGAAGGACTAAATGTTAAAAATGTCTTGAACATTTTTTTTTTTTTTGAGTAAAGGTTATAATTATCAATTTCAAGATAACTGGACAATTAGAAATTACCTTCTGAAAAATATTTTTGTTTTGTCTCTACTCGAGCCGCTTATTTAACTTTTTCACAATAAATACTTTTTACATTTTTTCTTCACAAAAAAACAAAAAAAAAATTTCATACCTTTTAATGTCTAAAAATAAAATCCATGACACATTGCAATATTATCTTTATGAACAACAATAATAATCAGTACGTCTTGTACTTAATATTTTTTTCTGCTGTATAACAGGTATTCAGCACCAACTTTTGAAATCTTATAAAAACAAACAATCCAGTTTTTAACATTACCTGAGGAAAAAATTAACGAAAGTCCAAGTGGTATCGTCACATAATTTATAACTGCAGGACGATATTTATTTGCATTGAATTCCCCCAAATAGGGGTAAATAGTTGAAGTTGAACCAGCAATTCTATAAGATACATATTTCACATTAAAATATCTAAACACACAATTATCCCATCCAAAAGGATTATTCTTACGCAAGACCGGCTAAAAAACGAAACAATACGAAGAACCATTTATTCAAAGCAAACATTGATATCAAAGAGAATATTGTCGAGGCCGATGTTGTGCACAATAAAACCGTCCTTCGTCCAAGAATATCAGCCAGATGTCCCCATGGATATGATGCCACAATCAATCCTGTATAAAGTCGCAAACAAGAAATCATTTGATTCAATTTAAATCTCTTGTTTTGATACTCGATATTTTTGTGAGATTATTAAAAATTCCTCCTGGTACATACCAGCAAACACAGATGTGTTCATTAGTGCCCGTTCCAGAGGAGTAGTCTCAAAATCGCACTGTGAGGCAAGGACAACAAGGGAAGTGGCAATTGTTTCGTTGATTATTCCAAGGACGACCAATGCGCATACAAATAATAATTCAAAGTGCACTTTTCCAAATCCTAATTAAAGGTTAAGACAATTTAACACAATTTAAAAAAACAAGGAAGGCATTCACGAACCAATCGAAGCGAGTGCATTTTCAAGGGAGTACTCTTCGCCATGTTCCTCATTGAGTTCTAATTGATTTATTGGCACGAATTTCCGCCTTTTATCGTTTACCACCATATCACTTCTTTAATCACTCTTTTAACACTATATTAGTAGCTATTTTCCCACTCTTATTTAAATATTTATCTCAATGTGGTACAGAAATACAGCAACTAATCACCAAGAGATGTAACAGTCAAATGTTTGTAGTTTCTTTAGGAAACCCTCATGATACTTACTGGTCTACCAGTTTTACAAATTCCAAAACAAGATATGTAGCATACATATGGATACGATAAAAACCATAATAAAAATATATTAAAGTATTTAATTCAACTTGTTTACATATATGTATATATTTGTTTATTGTTTTTAATCACAGTAAGGTTACCACTAAATTTAATTCATAATTAAATTGTTCATATGAGATTCAAATTTTTCTATTTCCTACTACAGTAATAATAACTATAGGTGAACAAAATTACTTTTTTTCTTTTTTTACCGGTGTTAAGGTTTTTAGTTTTTGGTTTTTTAAAATGTGTACTTCGAATATTTTTGTAATGGTGTACAAACTTTTAGTTTTATAAATCAATAAAGAAATGTACAAATCTGTAATTTTGGGGTTAAGTCACCATGAATATTTAATAAATTAACAAATAAAGTATCATACTAGAATTCATCCTCAATTTTAGAACAGGCTTTTTAGTTTTTCGAGAAATAAAATTCTTGTAATTTAAATTGAAAATTTAACACAGATATTTGAAACTTAATTTTAGGAGAATCACCCAAGGTAATACTCGTAGATGATAGCAATAAAGTCTAACAATACTTCTAAAGTTCTTGGACGTAAACGTTTGAAAATCTCATGGAAAGACTAAACCTGTGAAAATGAAAATCATCTAGAGAGATCTAGAAAACAGTAAGAACAACCATACCTCTAAATAAAAATAATTTTAATCTGCTATTTGAAATAAATATAATACCTACATTCATTCATATATGTACATATGTTTGTATATAAAAGAAAGTCGTGTTGGTTACACTTTTTATAACTAAAGAACGACTAAACCGATTTGGCTAAAATTTGGCACAGAGACAGTTTATAGTCTGGAATAGCACTCTGCGGTTATTATTTGAACAACTAGGACATGAACTTCGGTTATCATGCCACTCGATGAACTTTTTAATAATCTTACGAAGTACACTGCACCATTTAGAAACAATGAAAAAATCTCACGAAAAACGAATTCGCAACAACAATATTTTTCCAAAACTGGAGTTTCTGCATTAAATTGTGGCGAGACTAAGTTTGGCGGCCTTTCTAGTTTTTAATAAATCTGAACCTCAAGGATTGAGAAACATTTCTTTTTATTTGCTATTTGCTTTTCTGCCAAAATTTAGTACATTATTTTTAAATTGAAATTTGAGATAATATCAGGTTTTTTATTTTTTCTTGCAAATTTGGTAACAATACTTTTAAACTTTTAACTGATTTTTTTTAATAATAATTTAAAAGCAAGAACAATTTTACTAAGTACCACAAAAGTATTAATTTATCCTCTAATAAATACTTCAAACATTAAAGTCCCAAGTTTAAATAAAAAAAAGTTAACGTAGATCGACAAACAAGATTCCAGAATTTGCCCTTCTGAATAAAATCTTGGATTGGATAAATAAACACATTCAAAACACGTCCCAAGAGAACAGAATATAAAAATAAATTTTGCAAATTATACTTGAATATTTCAAAAACAAGTATCCTAATTTAGGTGGAATTTAGCCAGGTCAATAATATGCATACATCCAAAAATTATTACGAATTTATATTTAAATCGCGTTTATTTGAAAATCAAGTTTTTTTTTAAATTATTTTGTATCCAATGTGTATTGCACTTAGGTAATTCAGATTTATACGTTTTGAACACGTTTTTGAATTAGAACTCAAAATACTTAAGATAAATGGTAATAATAATAATCTACTTGCCAAATTACATCCATATCCGTTCAGCCATTCTGGTGGGATTGGAAATATTGAAAGAACCATACTTTTTACCGGCATAAAAATAAAAGTAGTGCTTTATTGAATGAATGAATAAATTAATGATTGGGGTTTTTGCTCTGCGATTAATTGCAATATAGAACTAAAAGCAAATACGAAATTACTTTTTTCCACTCATAAGTTTTCAAAATAAATCAGAGTAATGTTCATAGTTTGAGTCAATGGAAAAAAAAAACTATTTTACAAATTCTCGAAGATCAAAATTTTAAAACTACATTCCCAAACGTTAAAATTGCTTTGGGAATTAAAAAAAAAGAAAATTATTCAAAAAAGACTTCGAACCACTATATGACAAAAAGAAACCTACTCTTTCTCTCCTGAGCATTGAAACTGATTTAAGAGTATTTCGGGAACTGAATTTTAACGAAATCATCAACGATTTTGGACAAAAAAAACTGGTTCCGTTCGTTGAAGCAAAAGTTCAGTTAATTCTTGTTTCCGAATATGATTGTTTATTTATTTGTTTGTTTATAAAAAACCCGACTGAAAAATTACCCATTTTATTTTTAAAATTATTTGGGGGCACTGGACCTCCACTCCTTGTTCGCCCCAAAGCTTTGATAATATTATTTCTACTGATCAAGTATCCTCAAAACATACAACTATTGTGTAGTTCAGTTGAGTTCATTCAACTTCCAAGTGAATTTGTTTAACAATTTCTTTAATACAAATATTGCCGTTAATTGACTAATTCAAACAAAAATAATAATAATTAATTTAAATAAATTATAGCTCAACATTACCTCCAGAAAAAACAAGGGAAACTCCAAGTGGTATTGTCACGTAATTGATAACCGCAGGACGATGTTTCATTGCATTGAATTCACTTAGATACGGATAAACAGTTGAAGTTAAGCCAGCGATTCTAAATGGTATCATTTTTATAATCCTCAATTTAAATTAATTGGTAAAATTATTCGTTCTTACGCAATACCAGTTAGAAATCGAAATAACACATATATCCACTTATTCCACGCAAACATCGATGACAATGAAAATAATGTTGAGGCAATTGCTGTGCATAGCAGAACTATTCGTCGCCCGAAAATATCAGCTAGGTGTCCCCAAGGATATGCTGCCAATAGTAATCCTATGGGTACACATATACACGGACGCAATTAAGAATAAAATTAGTTTAAATTGTTTTCCTGATAAGTGGACATACCGATAAACACAGATGTGTTCATTATCCCCCTATCCTGAGGACTCGTATCGAAATCACACTGTGATGATAGCACAACAATGGACGTGGAAATTGTTTCATTGACTATGTCTAGGACAATAATTGCACATGCTAGTAATATTTCAAAATGCACTCTTCCAAAGCCTGATGGTTATTGTAAAAGATGTTTTTTTTAATTTCACAATTTGCTAAAATCAAATAATTCATTGACAAACCGATCAAAGTGAGTGCATCTTCAAGGGAGTACTCTTCGCCGTGCACACTTCGGTGCATTTTATTATTCGCCCGAGCACTTAATTCACTTAAAGCCATTTCGAATTAAATAAAAAAAAAACTGACAATCAAATTTTTATTTCATTATTTTGTCGCGTGGATTTAACTTGAATTTTCAATTTTATCAAAAGACAGTAACCTTTTGTCAACAAATTAATACTATCACTTTGAGTTTCAACTGTGCAATGCTATCAAAATATTTTTCGGATGTTACTCGTTTGCTTGCGAGATGACCAGATTTTGAAACGAGATCTGCTTCACATTTAGATTTGGTCTTAAAATTCATATTTAAGTTTTATGAAATAAACTGGTTATTTAAACTAAGTTTTAATTGAAGCAATGTTACCAAAGTGTAGATAATATATTTATGGTATTAAAATATAAACAATTTGTATTATGTACATTTACAACTTGATTTTTATTTTATTTCATTTATCATCTATTATATTTTGTTTCATCTTTTTGGAAAAGGTTGCAAATTCCAATTTATATGAAAGCTTAGACGAAAGTGAGAGTTCGCTTAACGAATTTTATTTGTAGAATTTCAAAATAAATTAGTTATCCTTTTTTTCTTATAATTTGTGGTAAATTAAAATTTAAATTTAAGGATTAATATTTTGTCTAATCTAACTTATTTCGCTTTGAAATTAAAGGTCAAAGTTTTTCAACACAACCGCTATCATCAGCACGGAATACTCCTTTTAATTCTCTTAAATACTTTCCGCAGCAGCCCGGAAGAAGGCTAAATATCAAATTTGTTTGTTTTTTTGCTACAAATTTGAAATCATTATAAGAATATAAACTGAATTATTAACAAATAGTCAAACCAGATTTTGACATCACATTAAAATTTTAAACAGACTGCACTTTTAAGTTTTTGTTATAAACAAAAATTCTTTTATAACTAAGAATAAATTAGTGACATATGATACCCTGGGCAAGTCCGAACGGCTAATAAGATCGAAGTAGTAAGTCGAACTTTTATATTGTTGTTATTTAAATGTTTAAATAAAAGTGGACGTATTAACCTGACAAACTGCACTGCGGTCAGTGCTCTTAATTCATTAAATAGATTAAAAAATAAAAGTATATGAGACGAAAGAAGTGTCGGTCTTTTATTATATCCCATCTCGTGAGACAGAGACAAGACGAGCCGATAACATCTTAAAGGCATCCAAGACCAGATTATATACCTTAAACTGAAATATGCCGGTAACTCATGTTACAACATTGTCGAAGCAATAACAGAGTCATAAAAATTAAAAATTACGTTGTTCTTATTTAGAAACTAAAACGTAGTAGAAAAATAAAATTAGAAAAAAATTGATTAAAGATAACTGAAATAATGCAAAAAGAATGAATAATGGCAACTCACGTTATAAGTAGGAGATCTTCAAATTATGTTTAAATTTTGTATTTGAAAAAGATTTTTTAAATTAATATGTTCGGCATATTCCCAAAAATTAAAATTAAGTCTTAATAACCGGTTAACACGACGAAAAGACTTAAAATTATTAATTTTTGGTATAACATTTCACGCCAATTATTGAACACTAATTAATTTAAAATCATTTTATTTCGTGGTATTCGAAAACAAAAAATTGTTTTTACACTTGCATATGGTGATGCTTTTTATAATTGATGATTTAGTATTGAAAAGGAATAGAAAAGGTTAGTTTTTGTTTTCATGTTTTGTAATGTAATTTAATTCAATATGTAATATGTAATTTTAAAAAGAAGCATTTTAAGTACATGTCAACGTGTAGTTGTCAATATTCAAAGCTATAAATTGTTGAATTTCATTTGAAAATTCCTACAACTTTTGCTAAAAAAATTATTTTTAATTTGTTGTTCCAGAAGGATACTTATGTACATACATGAGACTATGCCGATAAGAGATTTACAAAAGTCTTGTCCATTAGAAAATAATGTTTTATACCTTTTTAACATTAATAAGATTTTTTGAATTTTAAATAAATACAAAATAATGTCTTCTTGTTGCAATAAACCTAGCAAATAACAAATTCTACCCAGAATAATTGTAAATTAAATTTGTAATGTTGTTTTATAGATTACCTGGTGAATAAATAAGGGATAAGCCAACAAATATGCTGGCGTAATTGATAACTACTGCGCGGTATTTCATTGTATTGAACTCTCCCAAATAAGCGTAAGTAGTTGCCGAGGCACCAGCAATTCTAAGAAAATCATTTTTGTCATTTAAATTAGTTCTTTTCAATTAAAAAAAAAATCTGTCTTACCCAACACCAGTTAAAAATCGAAGCAACACAAAAAGCCAATAATTCGAAACAAATATTGACATAAACGAGAATGTTATTGCCGACAGTGTCGCTTGAAGGAGAACTGAACGCCGTCCAGAACTGTCAGAGAGATATCCCCAACCAAACGATGCTACGAGGATGCCTTAAAATTCATTTACATACATATATGTAATTTAAATAATTTATTGATCCCCGTGTCAAAATATTCAACATACCGGTGAAGCATGCTGCACCCATGATAGCCTTTTCCTGAGAACCCGTATCGAAATCGCACTGCGATGCAATTGTTATAATACTCATTCCCATGGTCTCGTTAATCACTAACATTAAAAGCACACCACCAAATAGCAAAATTTCCATTTGCACTTTTCCAAATCCTAATCAAAACTTTATTGGGTTAGTCTGAAACATTGTATAACGGTAACTTCACGAACCAATCGAATTAAGGGCATCTTCAAGGGAGTACTCTTTAACGGCTTTCTTGTCCTGAACGTCAAGTGAATTTCGATTTGTATTATGACTCAGACATACGTCAAACCCGTTTGGAGGCATTTTCTCAACTGGATTTCAGATACATTTCACATAACGGTATCGAGTCTTGCTTATCTCATCATTTAATCACTAAACGTCTTTTATCACAATGTCCTGATAAGATCGTTGCTATAGTTATTAGAGATTTAAAGTAAGCAAACGTTTGAGATCGTCAAAAGGCTAATTAGTTCACTTCTGATTAAATAACTTAAGATTATAAATATAAATATGTAAATAAGTTCTTAGTCAAGTGATAGAATATCATCCTTTTATAACATTGTTGTTTTAGTGCAGAGTGAGCGAAGAATGAAAAAGTAAAAGGCTTAATGGAGATTAAGTTTTGCGTTACATTTTGCTCGCAACTTTTTGCAGGGTGGATTTGATGATTTCCGGTACGCATCTTTTACGATAACAAACATGATTTGAAATTCAGATCATCAAGATTTATAAGTTCATTTTTACTCATAAATTTCATTTCATGAGTAATCATCATCAAGTAGTTGAAAAATGTGCGAAAATGCGAAATTAAACAAAATCAAAATAAAAATCTTAAGTTTCCCTATTCCTCCAACTTATATTGTTATAGAAAACAACGCTGATTATTTTCACACTGCAAGCAGAAAACTATTTAATTAGTGATTTAATTTTTAATAACAAAATTTATTTAATGGAGAAACAAGTTAAGACATTAAAAAAAAATATTTATTTTTGAAACTTAAGATTAAAACAAAGAAGTGTACAAAAAATGTCCATTTATGTAAATGGAAAAAGATAAAAAAGTGATAAGCTAATGGCATTTAAAATAAAAGAAGTTTAATTTCTTAGACTAATGCAATGTCTTATTAACAGTGGCGTACGCAGAGCTTAAGGGGGTAAGATAAATAAATTTGAATTAAATTTTCATATATTCCTATTACCGTTGTTTAAATTGATTCGATAAAATTCGGTTTTTGCTATTAAAACTTGAAAAATAAAGTTTTATTCTTTAAAAAGCAGCTGTTTTAAATGTTTAGACAATATTGATGAAAGAGATAAGCAACACGCAAAGTCTTTAAAAGAAGTTCTATTTCAATATCAATTTAGATATGGAAATGTAGAATGATGAAAAGGAAAGTCAAATACCAGAAGCTGTTCTAGCGTCGCTTCCATTTTGCAATCGGGATTTGTATCCTCATTTAAGAAAAACATTTGAAGTACAGAGTAGAGACACTTAACCTTGAGCTACTGAGGCTATTTAAGGCGATACAACACAAGACATTAATACAAGACAGAAGGACAGAGAAGAGAAAGAAAGAACACATGACAACAGCCGCGGTAGGTTTCGAATGGTCACCCATCTTTCTACTAACCGCGCACATTGATGCTTGATTCCGGTGATCGATGGGAACCGAGCTTTTATCAATGACTAGGCCGTTGTGCTGTGTAGTATGTAATGTAATGTAATGTAACATTTGAAGTTCATTGTGTGCTACGGCTAGGCTACCCATGACGTCTGCTGAGCCAGAACGTTCATTTTCAAATTTGAGACGGTTAAAAACGTGACTGGGGGTCAACGGATTAGCTTTGTTGAACATTCACAAAGAAATCGAAGTTAAACCTGAGGATGTGGTGAATGCATTTGCAAATAAAAAAAAAAGAAGAAGAATGGATCTAATTTGTTCACCAAATTTTCATACTTAAATCTTTCTTTTTAAATGAAAAATATAAAAAAAAAGTTTACAAAAAAATAAATGAATTCAAATCATTTCATACTCGTAACTGTGAAGTGATTGCTTCAAATTAAAACTAAACTATAAAAAAATGGATAATAATATTGACAATATCTAAGCAATTGTTCCTTATTTGTTAGAAACATTGTTGGAGTCGTCTTCCTCATTTTCTTCATCAAGTGATGACGATGCAAGTGAAGCAGTTAATTTTCTATCGCAGGAGTTTTCCAAAAAGCCAAGATTGCAAAACTACCAATACAGTCACACCAAACTTCAAATTTTTCAGAATTCACAAAAAGTGTTTAATTGGGATTCTGCTTCTACTTCCCATTCCGAATTGCCAATTGAAAACGACATTATTCATTCATATTATAAGGTGGTTGATAGAAAGAATTTTTTGATGATTTTAGTGATACCTTGAAGGAAAATTTTCATTAATTTTTTTCACTGTTATGAAGAAAAATGTCTCGTGATTGTCAATATGTGTCGCTCCCTGTACTGTTGGTGGCGTCGGAGTATTTACCTTGTCTTCTTTCTTTTTTAGTTTTAAAATTACGTCTGTAATAGCCGCGTGTGTGCGAAAGTACTTTTCTTCATACTCTGCATATTCGCTTTCCCGATCTACATACCCTTCTACTCCGATGTAATCTAGCAATTCGTTTTGTAAATTAACAAACTCTTGCCATGATTCTTCAAGTTTGCTAAGACGAAATTCTAATGTATACAGGGAGGTTGTGTGGTCAATACCTTCGGCAAATGATGCCGCAAGCGTTATACACCCTTTTGCCCTACCACGTATGGCAACAATTTTATTCATTTTTGAGTTCTGTTTCAGTTTTTTATTTTAATATAGAAATAACAAAAAAAGTTAGTCAATTAAATTATAATTTATGTAAAAGAAACTGTTCTAATGTCCCGTTCGATAGTTGTAAATTACCGTGATTGTCTTTAAACGTGCCTAGGTAAAGATGTACCGGAGTCTATGTACATTGTACATATATCAATATTGATACCGCTAATCACGTGGTAAGAGACACAACTGTACTAAGCTAAATTGGGAAACAAAATGTATAAAAAAAAATAAACTGAACCTTCTTAATTAATTAAATTATCCACGTTGTCACCATAAATGTTCAAATCTATCATTACACCTTTAGATTTTATTTTGCACATAAAATCTTGTCAAATTTTTATTGTTCACCTGTACCATCCATATCAAACCATATATTCTTTGATTCACTTATCCGACGACGAAGGACCATGATGTTCAGGAAGGATGCAAGGAACAGGAGAGGCAATGTATGTTTAAGTGTCGTGTCCAAATTAATTTTAAATAAGTAAAGTTTTTTTGGAATAAATGTCTTTAATAGTACTTATGTTTATTGTTAATTGTTACACACAACGGAGATCGAATCACAAGTGAAGTCTTAAGCTTGATAATTGAGAGCGCAAAATTGAGTAACTTAGTTTGTATATACATAAAACATAACTGACTAACTAATACAATGCATAGGGTGTTGTTCGCTAAATTTGGTATTTGGCTGTGGTTCCAAAACAAGCTCAAAATTTATTACGGCCCACTTCTTTTAGCCATTTTAGAAATTTGGTTAAAATTTGTTACCCTGTTCAATAATTTCAAATTCATTTCCCATCCAATTCGTTTTTAATTAGAAACAAAATTCATGTTTGTACTTTCAGACAAAGATTACACTAAAACCATACTTATAGAGTTTCAAATGCAAGTATTTATCTTTAAATATTTAAAAAACTAAATTCATCGCATTTTAAATAAAAGTTAAGAAAC
Organism: Scaeva pyrastri; assembly: GCA_905146935.1. NCBI lineage: Eukaryota > Metazoa > Arthropoda > Insecta > Diptera > Syrphidae > Scaeva > Scaeva pyrastri. The sequence continues at coordinate 135,559,605 of LR989927.1, forward strand.
TCTTCTTTTTTTCCAATTATGAACACTATCATTCTTGATAGTATAAAATTATTTGTCTAATAAAATTACCTGCAGTGTACATAGTTGATACTCCCACAAAACCACTTGCGTAATTGATCATCATAGTACGATATTTTGGTGTATTAAATTCGGCGAGGTAAGCATAAATGGTTGCCGGTGTTCCAGCAGCTCTATAAAGTAATACGAATAAGAATTATTAAATGCGTTTAAATTCAAAACACGTTTTTTAATAATTACCCTACGCCAGTAAAAAATCTTAGAGCAATAAATACCCACAAGTTTGACACAAACATTGAAGTAGTGGAACAAATTATAGCTGCTAAAGTTGATCGAAATAAAACTGTACGTCTTCCATAGTTGTCGGAAAGATTTCCCATGAAATATGATGCCAGCAAAATTCCTTTATAATTAAAACAAAAATTTTAAGGGAATATTAGTTACCAATACAAAAAAATTGTAAATAAACAAAACACTTCCGATACATTTTTCGCAATCAAACCAACATTCACATCCTGTTTAAAAGCATTATTAATTCCGTAAAAAGTCGAACTGTGATAAACAAATACCTATTACACAGGCTGTGCCCATTAGGGCCCTCTCCTGAAGATTTTCATTGAAATCACATTGAGATGCAATAGTGATTATACTCATGCCCATTGTTTCGTTAAAAACCATCATCAAAAAAAAACCAAGAACGAAGAGTAGTTCAATTTGCGTCCTGCCAAAACCTACAATTTTAATAAGAGATATCATTAAAACAAAAAATACAGTTTATAACATTTGAAAGCATACAAACCAATCATATCGAGGGTGTCATCAAGTAAATACTCCTTTTGCTCCTCTCCCACTTCAACATCATCAAAAAGGGTTTCTGATGATTTAGTCATTCCACTTTGTTTCATTTCACTTAATTCTTTTGGAGTCATTTTTACAATTTCACTTTAAATTTAATATTATTGCAATTGTTTTAATTTATTATCGCTTTGTTTGTGATAAAAGAGTTAGATATACCAGTAACGATTAGGACCTACAGCAAAATATACAAGCTTTATGATATATTTCATTTGTTTAAACTAACGGTTTTCATACAACGAATGCACATTTTCAACTAACTATCAGTTCTGTAAATCAGATATCTACAATCTCCCACTCAAGAACAATTATAGTTCAAATAAATAAATTTCATGCAGTTAAAAATATGATGACTTGAAATGTAAACGTAAACAACAATTTAGAATTTATACATAAAATATAACTTCGGATAGCTTGGAGATAATTTATTTTTATTTTTTATTTATTTTTTATTTAATCTACAAGCAACATTACAGCTAACAGATATAAGCACTCCAAGAGCAAATTAAAAAGTGAATAAATATAATACTTTAGTTTTAAATTTATTAACATTAAGATTAAAAAAGTCAATATTTGAAGACACTTCATTGAAATATACAATAGGTCTTGATAAAGTTTGATTACTACCATAATTTGTCATGTGAATTCTTTGGAATAAGAAGACTCTAGCTCTCATAGACCTAGCGGGAACATAGATTACTACCAAGGCAAGTGATGGACATTTAATATGGTAGCATAGTAAGTCTCTAATAAGAATTACACTATGCATTTTTCTTCTTGATTGTAACGACTTTATTCCAAGTAATTGGCAACTAGCCTCATAACTAGGATTAAAGTTCCAACCCATTTTCTTAAACATATATTTTGTAAATCGTCTTTGAATCTTTTCAAAATCTTTTCCATTTCGTTTTATAAAACCTACCAGCGAGTTGGCCTTTGGAACCAAATAATCGAAATGACCTTTAAAAGAAAGTTGGGAATCAAAAATAACTCCTAAGTCTTTAATACTTGAAACCCTATCTAAATCCGCAGATTTAATTGCATAGTTGAATAACAAAATATGAGATTTTCTGAAAAAAGAAATCGTATTACACTTTTTGATATTCAATTTAACGCTATTGATGTGACACCAATTTGATAAAGATACAGGGTTCGGAAAATATCGTTCGCGAACCGATTAATATGGATACTTCTCACATTTTTCCGATCTTCTCACGATCCGAAAAAAATAAAATTCTCATACGGATACTGTTCTCGGGATCAGGGTTGTCAGGTTTGAAAAAGTGAAATCGCCAAAAATAAAATACAAATCGCCAAAAAATCGCCAAATTTAAAAATGTTCCACCCAAAAACCCCAAATTCAAAAATGAAATAAAATTGCGTAATTTGTAGTTTTAATACCAACAATTCTTTTATTAAACAAAAAAAAAAAAACAATAAAATACATACATGATAAGTTCCGAGCAATAGATTCTGTGCCAATCTTCTGGCTTACTCCTTTCACAGTCCAAACTTTTATGAACTCCAGGAGCACAGATTCATTTATTTATACTAATTCTGAACGACATTTCGTACAAATATTATTCAATGTTCCTACGATCATTTTCAAAGTGATCATATAAAGTTGTTTAGAACAAAGTACTTTTCAACACGGCCATCCTGCAATTTTCATCGTTCATGAAACAATCCATAACCGTCATTATTTTGAAAACAATTAAACACAAATAGTAAACTCAGAGGTTTAGCTCTCGAGCATAAACTTGTCTTACACCATTTGGCCCAAGCACCCATAATATACCTTATATTTAACAAAAACCAAAAGTTCTTCAAACTTCAGACAATTACTTGGTAACAATTTAATAAAATTTAATAATGAAACATAAAACTTACATTATCACATAATGTTTCTAATTTTCTTTTGGTACTGGTTTAATAGTTTCTCTTGCAGCAACTTTAACAATTGATTGCTTTTGTATAGAACGGTAGCATCTATTTCTAGTTTAGTTGGAGTACATTTACCCTTGTCAAACCTAGTCTTCATTTTTCCAGCATTTTCACGAATTCGTTTATCTGCCGTTAATGAACACATCTGTGGTATTGTCAGCCATCAAAACATCATTGCACAAATTAACTTTTCTTTGATCAGCAATTTTAGACCAGCAATTTCTTTCCTCACGCCCAGCTTTATTGCAATACGAGCATATTTTAACATTTTCAAATCTTTCATGCTTAAAACGATTTCTTGAACTCAATCGGGAGCAATTTGCTTTGAGATGTCCAACTTTTCCACACTCGAAGCACTTTTTTTCTGTCTCTAAGCGAGGTCTCTTGTTCTGAAACCCAAAGTTGTCTTCATCACTAGGTTTGGTGTTAAATAATCTTTTATTGTTTCCATCGTTCAATACAGATACATCTTGTTGTCTTCGAGGTGGCTCACTAATAGATGATAAATGGTCTATTAAGCATTGAATCGAGGTTGGCATGACAAACATTAGAGAATTTTTTAATCCCAAATTTGTAATGCAGCCAATAACTATTCTGACAATTTTATCCTGTGGAACTTCAAATGGTAACCGGTTTATCTGTGATACTTTTTCCATCACAAAATCAGAATAAGATCCTAATTCTTTGCTTTCGGAATTAGCAACTTTTCTGAGTTGAGCCGCAATGTCCGTCCCACTTGAAAATGCGTGAATAATAGATGATCGTAAGTCAGACCAAGAGTAATGCTGATATCCATATTTGTCGAACCAAGATTTTGATCGTCCCATCAAAGAAGAACGTACACGAGGTAGAACATCAAAATCTTTCAAATTGTCACGCTCAATTCTTGTGTCAATGTCAGAACACAATTTGATAATGTCCACTCGTGAATGGTCAGGATCAAAAATGGGAAATCCAATGATGCCATCCTCTTTCCGTTCCTTAAGTTGGGCAGTCTTCAAAAACTTCGACAATGCATCAGCTGTGATGAGCATTGTGTTATTTTTTTCTTGGTAAACGTCCTCCGAAATTTCTTCTTCTTCTTCATTGTCCAAATTCTTCTTATTTTCCATCACTTATTAAGTATAATTTTTTTTTTAATTTCTTTTTATTCCTTCCTTTAGGGTAATCGCACTTCTGATGATAAGTTCCGAGCAATAGATTCTGTGCCAATCTTCTGGCTTACTCCTTTCACAGTCCAAACTTTTATGAACTCCAGGAGCACAGATTCATTTATTTATACTAATTCTGAACGACATTTCATACAAATATTATTCAATGTTCGTACGATCATTTTCAAAGTGATCATATAAAGTTGTTTAGAACAAAGTACTTTTCAACTATAACATACATATGCATGTATCTATATACTATACATATGTATAAGGAACTTCAACCGATAGTAGGTACACAAATTTTGCAGTGGGCTAACCCATCTTTTTGATTTGGTTAACCATCAAGTTTAAGTGAACATTTGAGAAAAGAATATTATAATTCCGATTGGGAAAATAAATATCGCCTTTTTTGGGGGTTGATCGCCAAACCGATTTTCGTGTCGCCAAATAAAATTTCAAATCGCACATTTGGCGACAAATCGCACAATCTGACAACCCTGCTCGGGATCCGAAAATTTCAGATCTCTCACGGAGCGAATTAAATTATTTTCTTTCTCTTTTTTCATTCGCGACCGTGAGAGATCGAAAAAATATTATTTTTTTCGGATTTCACGAATAGAATTCGAAAAGATCCGAAAGGATCCGAAAAGATCTGAAAAGGATCGGAAAAAATATTATTATTTCTTGAATGTTTTTCGTGAAGGTTGGTTGATTTTTACGCTGTTGTTTTTAATTATGTATGTATTAATAGCTGTTATAAGAAAATATTCATTATGTGACGAAAAAAAGGATGCGAATTAAAAAAGTATATTTCTTATTAACAAGAAACAAATAGGTAAAGTCTTTTGAGGTGTCAAAGAAAAGTGACTTTGAAAATAAAAAAATATTTTAAGAAAGTACATGGTGTTGGTGACAGTATTGATGATTATTTAAATGAGAAAACGCCGCGCCGCCGACACCATTTTAAAGTAGAAGTGTGTCCAGACAATTGCATTTATGCAAAATACCCTTTTTTCATCCGCAATAAAATTGACTGTACGCCAAAAGTAATAATTGGGAGTTTCCCAGTGTATTAAAATACATGCACTTTTCCTAGAACTATTTTATTGCTATGAGTATTGAGTCGACGACACCGACCGACGGACGTAGACCAACGACGCCACCGCGACTGCCGCTTTGACCTGCGTAGTGCGTCGTATTAGGTAACTATGTTTTGTCACAATAAGATACATCGATCATTTTTGTTCCGAAAGAAAGCAAGTTCTTAACATTTTTTATTAAATTTCATCGCCAGCAAAAATATTTCGGGGTTTAAAAAAGAAATAAATAAATAATCTTTATATTTCTTATTATAATATTTTAATACATTTCTATTTACAATAAAAATAACATTTAAAAATTGAAGTATAAAATATATTTTTTTATCTGTGATCGGTTCGTGAATGGATCTTTTTTTGGATCTTCTGTGATAAATTCGTGAACGAATTAAATTTTTCAGTTCTCAACAAAATTTAATTCGGTCGCGAACACAAATTTTATTTTTAAAGATCCGATAAATAAAATTCGCGATCGAATTAAAAATTAAATTCCCGGTTTGGTTTTTCGATCGCGAACGAATTAAATTTTATCGTTCTCCGAACCCTGATAAAGAATCAATGTCAGATTGCATAAGTTGACAATCGTTAACGAACATTATGAAAAGGAGCGGACCTAGGTGGCTACCTTGCGGGACACCTGATGTACACTGAATTTCCTTTGAGTATGTATCTCCTATCTTAACTTGTTGTGTTCTACAAGATAAATATGACGATAACCAACGAAGAAAGTGAGAATGAAAACCAAAAATCTCAAGTTTTTTCAGAAGTGTTTGGTGGTTCACAGAATCAAAGGCTTTACTAAAGTCAGTGTATACTGCGTCCACTTGAAATTTTTGTATGCTGCACCCATGATAGCCTTTTCCTGAGAACCCGTATCGAAATCGCACTGCGATGCAATTGTTATAATACTCATTCCCATGGTCTCGTTAATCACTAACATTAAAAGCACACCACCAAATAGCAAAATTTCCATTTGCACTTTTCCAAATCCTAATCAAAACTTTATTGGGTTAGTCTGAAACATTGTATAACGGTAACTTCACGAACCAATCGAATTAAGGGCATCTTCAAGGGAGTACTCTTTAACGGCTTTCTTGTCCTGAACGTCAAGTGAATTTCGATTTGTATTATGACTCAGACATACGTCAAACCCGTTTGGAGGCATTTTCTCAACTGGATTTCAGATACATTTCACATAACGGTATCGAGTCTTGCTTATCTCATCATTTAATCACTAAACGTCTTTTATCACAATGTCCTGATAAGATCGTTGCTATAGTTATTAGAGATTTAAAGTAAGCAACGTTTTGAGATCGTCAAAAGGCTAATTAGTTCACTTCTGATTAAATAACTTACGATTATAAATATAAATATGTAAATAAGTTCTTAGTCAAGTGATAGAATATCATCCTTTTATAACATTGTTGTTTTAGTGCAGAGTGACCGAAGAATGAAAAAGTAAAAGGCTTAATGGAGATTAAGTTTTGCGTTACATTTTGCTCGCACCTTTTTGCAGGGTGGATTTGATGATTTCCGGTAGGTACGTATCTTTTACGATAACAAACATGATTTGAAATTCAGATCATCAAGATTTATAAGTTCATTTTTACTCATAAATTTCATTTCATGAGTAATCATCATCAAGTAGTTGAAAAATGTGCGAAAATGCGAAATTAAACATCACAGTTAATTGTGATATTTAAACAAAATCAAAATAAAAATCTTAAGTTTCCCTATTCCTCATTTAAGAAAAACATTTGAAGTTCTTTGTGTGCTACCTATGACTTCTGCTGAGCCAGAACGTTCATTTTCAATTTTGAGGCGGTTAAAAACGTGGCTGGGGGCCATCTCCACTGAGACCAGGCTCAACGGATTAGCTTTGTTGAACATTCACAAAGAAATCGAAGTTAAACCTGAGGATGTGGTGAATGCATTTGCAAATAAAAAAAAAAGAAGAAGAATGGATCTAATTTGTTCACCAAATTTTCATACTTAAATCTTTCTTTTTAAATGAAAAATATAAAAAAAAAGTTTACAAAAAAATAAATGAATTCAAATCATTTCATACTCGTAACTGTGAAGTGATTGCTTCAAATTAAAACTAAACTATAAAAAAATGGATAATAATATTGACAATATCTAAGCAATTGTTCCTTATTTGTTAGAAACATTGTTGGAGTCGTCTTCCTCATTTTCTTCATCAAGTGATGACGATGCAAGTGAAGCAGTTAATTTTCTATCGCAGGAGTTTTCCAAAAAGCCAAGATTGCAAAACTACCAATACAGTCACACCAAACTTCAAATTTTTCAGAATTCACAAAAAGTGTTTAATTGGGATTCTGCTTCTACTTCCCATTCCGAATTGCCAATTGAAAACGACATTATTCATTCATATTATAAGGTGGTTGATAGAAAGAATTTTTTGATGATTTTAGTGATACCTTGAAGGAAAATTTTCATTAATTTTTTTCACTGTTATGAAGAAAAATGTCTCGTGATTGTCAATATGTGTCGCTCCCTGTACTGTTGGTGGCGTCGGAGTATTTACCTTGTCTTCTTTCTTTTTTAGTTTTAAAATTACGTCTGTAATAGCCGCGTGTGTGCGAAAGTACTTTTCTTCATACTCTGCATATTCGCTTTCCCGATCTACATACCCTTCTACTCCGATGTAATCTAGCAATTCGTTTTGTAAATTAACAAACTCTTGCCATGATTCTTCAAGTTTGCTAAGACGAAATTCTAATGTATACAGGGAGGTTGTGTGGTCAATACCTTCGGCAAATGATGCCGCAAGCGTTATACACCCTTTTGCCCTACCACGTATGGCAACAATTTTATTCATTTTTGAGTTCTGTTTCAGTTTTTTATTTTAATATAGAAATAACAAAAAAAGTTAGTCAATTAAATTATAATTTATGTAAAAGAAACTGTTCTAATGTCCCGTTCGATAGTTGTAAATTACCGTGATTGTCTTTAAACGTGCCTAGGTAAAGATGTACCGGAGTCTATGTACATTGTACATATATCAATATTGATACCGCTAATCACGTGGTAAGAGACACAACTGTACTAAGCTAAATTGGGAAACAAAATGTATAAAAAAAAATAAACTGAACCTTCTTAATTAATTAAATTATCCACGTTGTCACCATAAATGTTCAAATCTATCATTACACCTTTAGATTTTATTTTGCACATAAAATCTTGTCAAATTTTTATTGTTCACCTGTACCATCCATATCAAACCATATATTCTTTGATTCACTTATCCGACGACGAAGGACCATGATGTTCAGGAAGGATGCAAGGAACAGGAGAGGCAATGTATGTTTAAGTGTCGTGTCCAAATTAATTTTAAATAAGTAAAGTTTTTTTGGAATAAATGTCTTTAATAGTACTTATGTTTATTGTTAATTGTTACACACAACGGAGATCGAATCACAAGTGAAGTCTTAAGCTTGATAATTGAGAGCGCAAAATTGAGTAACTTAGTTTGTATATACATAAAACATAACTGACTAACTAATACAATGCATAGGGTGTTGTTCGCTAAATTTGGTATTTGGCTGTGGTTCCAAAACAAGCTCAAAATTTATTACGGCCCACTTCTTTTAGCCATTTTAGAAATTTGGTTAAAATTTGTTACCCTGTTCAATAATTTCAAATTCATTTCCCATCCAATTCGTTTTTAATTAGGAACAAAATTCATGTTTGTACTTTAAGACAAAGATTACACTAAAACCATATTTATAGAGTTTCAAATGCAAGTATTTATCTTTAAATATTTAAAAAACTAAATTCATCGCATTTTAAATAAAAGTTAAGAAACTCTTCTTTTTTTCCAATTATGAACACTATCATTCTTGATAGTATAAAATTATTTGTCTAATAAAATTACCTGCAGTGTACATAGTTGATACTCCCACAAAACCACTTGCGTAATTGATCATCATAGTACGATATTTTGGTGTATTAAATTCGGCGAGGTAAGCATAAATGGTTGCCGATGCTCCAGCAGCTCTATAAAGTAATACGAATAAGAATTATTAAATGCGTTTAAATTCAAAACATGTTTTTTAATAATTACCCTATGCCAGTAAAAAACCTTAGAGCAATAAATACCCACAAGTTTGACACAAACATTGAAATAGTGGAACAAATTATAGCTGCTAAAGTTGATCGAAATAAAACTGTACGTCTTCCATAGTTGTCGGAAAGATTTCCCATGAAATATGATGCCAGCAAAATTCCTTTATAATTAAAACAAAAATTATAAGGGAATATCAGTAACTAATACAAAAAAAAAATGGAAATAAACAAAACACTTCCGATACATTTTTCGCAATCAAACCAACATTCACATCCTGTTTGAACGCACTTTTTTTAGATTCATAAAAAATTTATCTCTCAGTAGAAAAAATTTTTTTACAAAATCAAAATCGTTGCTTTTTGTGACAGAGGTTTGTGTTAGCAATTTTGTATGACTACAATAAATTAATTTTGTAAAAAGGTGAACTGTGAAAAACAAATACCTATTACACAGGCTGTGCCCATTAGGGCCCTCTCCTGAAGATTCTCATTGAAATCACATTGAGATGCAATAGTGATGATACTCATGCCCATTGTTTCGTTAACCACCATCATCAAAAAGAAACCAAAAACGAAGAGTACTTCAATTTGCGTCCTTCCAAAACCTACAATTTTTAATTAAAACAAAAAATACAGTGTATTACATTTGGAAGCATACAAACCAATCATGTCGAGCGTGTCATCAAGTAAATACTCCTTTTCTTCCTCTCCCACTTCAACATCATCAAAAAGGGTTTCTGATGATTTAGTCATTCCACTTTGTTTCATTTCACTCAATTCTTTTGGAGTCATTTTTACAATTTCACTTTAAATTTAATATTATTGCAATTGTTTCAATTTATTATCGCTTTGTTTGTGATAAAAGAGTTAGATATACCAGTAACGATTAGGACCTACAGCAAAATATTTCTTATACAAGCTTTATGATATACATTTGTATTTCATTTGTATTTCATTTGTTTAAACTAACGGTTTTCATACTACGAATGCACATTTTCAACTAACTTTCAGTTCTGTAAATCACATATCTACCCTCTCCCGCTCAAGAACAATAATAGTTCAAAAAACAAATTTCATGCAGTTAAAAATATGATGACTTGAAATGTAAACGTAAACAACAATTAAGAATTTATACATAAAATATAACTTGGGATAGCTTGGAGATAATATAAGTCAGCTCCAACCAACCGACGACGACGATGAACGTGAAGCTGATTCGTATTGATAAAAAAAAAACTGTTGGATTGTCAAGAGAAACAAATGAATTAATATGGATTTGCCATCCTCAGGGTCTTATCGTTGAGAATAAACTTAAACTTGGTCAGCAATTAAAAGTTTTCATGAACAATAAACAATATCTAAACGATCAATATCAATAAACTTATTTTTTTAACTTTGTCTCAATTAATATGTATGTGTGCATTTGTAGGAGGAAGATAGTACATACAAGTATGTATGTATGTGTGATGTTTATGTTTGGCGGTAAAAAATTGTGTATACAATTTCAAATTCTAAACTGAAGTAATAAAGTGAAGGATTATATTATAAATTAAAAACTTCGTATAAATTAAACTAAAAATCCTCTTGGGCTAGTGCTCATAACTTTATATTTATTTTTATTAGTGATATTTATTCATCTAGTAATAAATGGGGGAAGTCCCGTAACCCTTACCTAAAACTTTCAAAGCTTTGCTGCTTAAACTTTATTTTCTTAGACCTTCTACACATGCTGTGTCTTGTTATATTAAAGTTTATAACACAATTAAATTAAATAATCACGAATAATTGACACTTATTTTTTGGTTATATGAATGTATGTACATACGCATTTTTATGATACTTAGAACTGCACTATTATTTGAATTCTTAGAAATATAACCAGTGGTTACTCGCGAAACTAGCTAATTTTATTATTATTAGATAGGTGGTTATGATTAATTAATAAGTAAATTTCAATACAAACGCACTTAATAAATATAAAATATATAATTGTTTGTTATATTGCAACTGAAAAATATGAAGACTTGTTTAAAAATGTTTAGGGATCAACTGTTTGAACGATGTTGTGTCCGCAGTTTTTTTAAATAATTTAGAAAATACAATGATCCCAATTTTCATTTTTATCTTTGGTCTTAAAAGGTTTAAGATTTAGATTTTAGAGATAATTAAAAATGTATTAATATTTTGACTTACTTATATACTTGACTAAAATGTTACTCCCAAACTTACATAGTTAGAATATATGTAAATGACATCTTATTTTTCGCAAATTAATTTATGATGAAAAAAGTATGAATTTATCTAACACAAAGCCTTTGTAACTGGAATGTTTAAAATTATAACCACTGTACAAAATTAAAAAAAAAAGCAGGAGAAAAGGACGTCTACGCCACAGTCATCACTTTTTTCCTAAACCCACTTAGTTGAAAACAATCATTAATTTAATTATATATATACTTATGTATCTTCCTTAAAATGATTGCTAAAAATTGTCAGAATAATAATATATAATATAATATGTATGTATCTACATACTTGTCACCTGTTTGTGCACTCAGTGGGGATGAGCTCCTTATCTGCGAGAATGATAATTTATTTCTTGCTCCATTTTATAAAAAAGTTTTCAAACACTAATAGAGGATGACGTTCACTATTTAACAAAATTCTTATAGTTTTCTGCATTTATTATTTTTGGATGAAATATCTAAAACATCATTTTTCGTATTTAATTAGCTTTGTTACATTGTTATATTGTAATTGCCATATGTTTTAAAGAGCTTAGTTCTCATTTTATTATATTCGACCATCAGTCGTGATTTTGTTTTATTTATTTTTTATTAATTTCTTTAGTTTTAAGTTTCTTAAGTTAAGTTTATTTGCAATTGTATGGTGTTGTTGAGCAGTCCATTTCCCTATCAGTAATTTTTAATATCTAATTAATATTACTACAAACAGTTTATAATATCTCTTCTAAATATAACAAACTCTAACTCTTATTCGGCATAATTCACTAATGAATTCGATGCAAGATATCGCCATCCGTTTAAACACAGAGATCGATGAAAATTGATATCTGAGCATAATGCCATATCACATATTCTGTAAGAAGTGCATTTTAATTTCAAATTTTCATATTCGATAATATTCCGTGTTAATTCAACCATCAGCCGGTGCGGTTTTATTTAGGTAATCACTCTTTTTTTTTTAATAAAAAGAAAACCTTTTTATTTAACTATACTTAAATGTATGTTTATAAATACTTGTTAAAACAAATCGATTTAAAAAAGCACAGTATGGAATGGGCTGAAGAAGTAAAAATAGAAAAGAAGAAATGAAATCGGGAAACAAATATAAATAACGATAATTTAAGATTTAATTTATTTATTTCAATTGAATTTCTTCGACTTGTTTGATAAGATCCATGTGTTTGAAACTATCTGGTTGTTTGGTGAAGGCCTCCAAGACCTTTAACTTAGCCTCGTCTTGCATACAATAGAACATCTGAAGCTCATTAGCCAAACACTGTGCCTCCTGGCCCGTAAGTACTTTACTGTCATATTCTCCACGCATCAGCACTAGTCCCTTGTCTTTAACTTCTGTATAATGCACAATGTTTAGACATTCCGGGGCGTTTTCTGCGTGAATCTATGAAATATTTTTAAAACAAAAAATTTCCAACTAATACGATAATACCAAATTTAAATAAACCTACCTGATAAGCAAGGAGAGGTGTAAAATGTACAGTATTGGCAGCAAACTGGAGCAAAATAAACTCGAATCCTTCACTCCGAGGCAGTGGTAAGATGAAAATCGGGTGTTGCTTGGCACGAGACATCAAGGTATCATATTGTTCCACAGTTAAAGTAGCAGCGATTACATCCTTGGTTTTGTGATACTCGTACCATATTTGTTTTAATTCGTCTGAGGATTTATCTTGCACAAGTTCTAGTTTCATAATGTCAGATAGTCGCTTGTGGGGAATTTCAGATGGTTTCTCGGTGACTGGTTTCTTTGGATTCAATAGTTCGGAGTAGTCGCTGAAAGTATGAAAACTTTAGTTATGGTGATACTTTTGTTTCCAACAAAACTTACCGATTTTCCTTCTTTTTCTTTGCTTCCTTCACCGTAGCAAACTTTTCCATTCGTTCGACAAACTCATCGGGAGAAGTCTTCTGCAAAGCTGCTATTTTGGAAGCATATTTCTCGAAGTAGGGATTCTTGGTTTTGATATCATCAAGAACTTCTTCGGCTCTAAGTTTAGCAGACATCATAAACGGTCGTTTGGCTAGTGAATTTACAAACAGAGAAGGCAATAATCTACGAGAACATGCCATAACAAATTTAATTAAAAAAAAATATATTGCTATCGTCCGGCCGCCCGCAGCAATTTTCTGAATTCGGATTCCGGATTACACAACAGCAAAAACCAAAAAACAGAAAAACATATGGAGAATTTTGACAGTTCTGCCAATGACAGAACTGCGGGAACAGATTCCTAGTTTAAGGCCATTACACAATGTCCACTTATAACCTAGTCAACAAGGTTCTTTCCTTTCGAAACGAAAGGTATATTATTTTTCAAAACAAAAGCCGTGCAACGGTATTTTTTTTATAACAAATGCATCTTCTTAATATAGGATATCACATCAAGTTTTTAAAATATACTGAAATAGAGAAAAAATTAAAAAGGGTCGTTTCCAAATGTTAGCTGATAGTTAAAACTGAAAAAAAAACGGAAAATTAAAAAGGATTCAAGGTTTTTTTCAGAACTTCATATTAAACTCATAACTAAAGCAAGTTTGAATAATAAGACAGAAAAGGTGTAAACTAAAACGGAAGAAAATGAAAACAGAGTACAATAATTTTTAACATTAGTAGTAATTAAGTAATTTTCTGAATAGAAAAGAAAGCAAAACAACAACAAAAAGAAAATTCAATTGTTAAAAAATTAAAAATGATTACTATCACAGGCCCTCCAGGTGCCTTTTGAGTCTCATCCTAAAGAGCATCAAACAACATATCATCCGAAGCAGAGAAGGGAGAGAATTCCACAGAAAACTTGCGAAAACAAAAAAATGTTTGAGGGTTTGTTAAACAACAATTCTGTATATAATGTATAAATCGCACAATAAACAAAAATATTTGTTTAAATTTTATTTTTCTGAATACAAATCTACGTAAAACCACAACCGCTAATCTTCTCGTATAACCAATTTTTTCTTTTCTGCGATAAAAGGTTTCGTATTGGGCTTAGAATGAGCTCGAACGTTGGCTTCCTTTTCTTTAGTTTTTTGTTTCATAGCCCGCATCTTTCTTTGTGCGTTAAGAACATGTTTGGGCACCTGTCTGTGGCGGGCAATACGTTTTATTTGTGGATGAGCCGCGTATTTCTCCTTCAAAGCATTCTGATAATTAAAATTGGATCTTTCGCGCGGTCTGACAACACCAAGTTTCTCCGAAGCCTGAGCCTTCCAAATGCGAATATTCATCTCGTCTGATCCGGAGAACACGTATTTGTTGTCCAAACTCCAGGCAACACAAGCAATATGCTGCATTCGTTTTGTGTGGTAGATTTCTCGAGAATGACTCTTGTGCATTTCATAAAGACGTATGGTCTTATCGTAGCTCCCACTAACAAACTCTTTGCCTGTTGGGGCGTAGTCGACGTCGGTCACAGCGGAGACGTGGTCGTAGTGAATTTTGATAGGATTCGTCAGTTGGCGGGTATCGAATGTGTACAAGCTGAGAAAAGTAGAAATAAATTCCGGACATGAAAACAAAATTGAAGAAGTTTACTTACTTGCAATCCTCATTGGCAACTGTGAAGTTGAAGGCCTGCATGGGATTCCAGGAGAGCTTATTACTCTTCATAGAGAGGACAAGTTTCCGGATAGGCTGTGACTCACGCTTGTCGTACAAAATAATACTCCTGTCACTCCCACAGGCAGAAAGCAAATAAGTCTCGACCGGGTTGAAGGCAATTGCATGTAAATTGTCCGTGTCCCATTTCAGAGTTTTAAGTGGATCATTTCTGTTTACGTCCCAGATGGTGCACGCCTCACCGCACGTCGCAAACACATTTTCTTTTTGACTGTGCGTGATGCCATTGATCATTGTCTTAGACATAAACGTGTTGGAAGGCTCATCGATTTCTACAAACTCCAAGTTTCCTAAATGCCACACTTTTACAGTCTTGTCGTCGCCGGCTGTAAACAAATTTTCTCCATCCAAGGAGAATGCTATTCCACGGACGAAACCGCTATGTCCCACAAAACTTTTTATGCTAGCCCTGTTGGCCAAGTCCCAGATTCGTACTTCTCCATCGTAGGCTCCGCTCACAAGTGTTGACAGTCGATGTGGATGTTTGCCGAAACAGGAAATCCCATCACGGTGGCCACTTAAATTACCCACAAACGGTTTTGCAAAGACCCTATCGAGTTTGGTTGCATTCAAAGCACGGACGTATTCTCGAACTGATTCAAGCGGATGTAGAGAGGGATCGTAGTTTCGTGGAACTAAAAACAACAATTGTCTTAATCATTTCGAGGTAAAGCTTATGTAAATTTGAACTTACTTCTGTGCAAATCCGTTTTTGTTTCTCGCAGATAATCATCTGGATTCCGAGTAATCACTTTAACTTTCATATTTTACTTAAAATGAGTAATTATTATTTTATTTTATACGATTTATTATTGACAAAAATACGACGCACATGCAGATGCAGAATGTGACATTAGCCACAGATGATAGATCTGAGATCATGACAAAGGAGGAAAACTTGTGAAATGTCAAATGGCTGTGGTTCTTCTTCTTATTCCTAGTTCAAAAGGGGAATTTCACCGATTGTACAAAGTTATGTTTATACTATTGATTTAGATTCGATTGGCCATCCGTTTTTGTATTTAATATTGCATGATTTTTCGTAAGACTTAGTTAAACTTTTAAGCTTTAAAAGATAAGCTAAGTTTCTATACCTACATGATTAACTCTTAAAAATGCCTTTTCTGCAAGAGAAACTGAAAACTTACTTTATTTACTTTAGTCGCGTGTCATCGATATATAAAAAATAAGCAAGTTATAGTTAATTCTCAGTCATTTACAATCTCATTTAAATGTGATTCCATCTGCTTATCTCACGTTTTCCTTTTTTAGGTTTGATGGCAAAAACACAGCCAAAATTTAAAATTTTCAGTCCATTTTCCGCTTAATCTACTAAAGGGCTAGTTGCGTTAATTTCACGTCAAAGTGAAATTGGCTGTTAGCAGTCCATTCATAGCAGTCAATAGCATGTGCCATTGAACTACGTGGAAGTTTTTTCCTCCAACAATAAATGTTTGAAATGGGTCAGTTGTGATTTCACGAATTTGTACAAAAAAACGCCACTATCCGATCATTTTTTTGTTCTGAGCAACATGAGTTCTGGCAAGTAACAAAAATGTATGTCTTTAAAGTACGGGAACAGGTCTTAACTCTTAAGTGACAATTGTTAAGGTTGTTGTTTTTTTTTGTTTGTTTCCGAACCACTCAAACTCAATCAATTTGATTAGTCCTTGAGCTTGAGTAAAGCAACACTGAATCCTGAGATTATCCATACGAGTTAAGTTGAGTTTGTATGGTTTTGGTGTTTAATTAAGAATGAGTGAAGACCTGCATTCAGCCAGCCGGAGCACAGTTTACGCCTCTAACTTGCCATTTTCCCTAACAAATAACGATCTTCATAAGATATTTGAAAAATATGGACGGATTATCAAGTAAGTATGAAGGAGGCTGACACATATATTTGCTATGATCTTTACTGGCAGGTTCCCAAATTTGTTTCATTTATTATATTATTTTTTAAGGGTCACTACGATGTGCGACAAGATAACCAGAAAATCCAAAGGAGTCTCTTTTATTCACTTCCTAAAAGTACAAGATGCACAGTGTTGTGTGGACGAATTAAATAATACTGAGGTAAAATAAACAAATTTTCTTACTCGAAAAAATTGATCTGGTTTAACAGTTTTCTATCAGCTCTTTGGGAGGACAGTCAAGGCAAGCATAGCCAAAGACAATGGACGAGGTACAGAATTTGTTAAAAGGTTGGCATTCCTTTAACAAATAAACTTTAACAAATAAAAGAATTAATTGTAGCTAACCTGATCGCTTTCGGTTTAGGAGGGAGTATACAGACAAAACGAGGTGCTATCAATGCGGTGAATTTGGTCACTTGAGCTATAAGTGCACACAGAATGTGCTGGGCGAACGAGTTCCCAAACCACCATCTAGTCGAAAACAAAGGACTTCGCATCGTCGCATCAGTGAAACACAAGCAGAACCGCAAAGTGAAGAGGTAGGTACTACGTAGACCCATTCTAAGTAAATTTTAAATCAAATTTCTTGTAGGATGAACCTAAGCTCCAGTTATATGATCAAACTTCCATCGTTGTTCCCAGAAAAAGGTTCAAAAAGAACTCGTACTTCAGCGACGAGGAGGAAGTCGAAGAGAATGAATGAGAAAATACAAATTTGGTTTGAAAACTTTTCGTTGTTTCATTTTTTATTGTTTTTTGTTTTATTTCCTTCTAAATGCTTATTCTGAATTGTTCGTGCTGGGAGTGACAACAAAGAATAATTTGTTTGTGATGAAATGAATTTGATTCGGGTGCATTAAGCTGCTTGTTTGGCCATCTGCTGCTTCTGTTCCATTACGCTGATCAAAGCACTCAGAAATCTGCTCTTTTGGTATTGGATCTTCTCGATTTTCTCCATTTGTTCCTGAACGTACTCCACTCGGCGCTTAAAATAGTCTTTCGACGATTCGAGATCCTGAAATCAAAAGGCCCAAAATTGTAAATTTGAACTAGGAAACATTTGTGGTGTACATTTATTGAATTTTCCTCACCTTTTCCACGTAGTACCCTGTCCCAACATCAATCACAAAATTGTTCATGTCCTTAATAGTTCCCGGAACGTACATGCTGCTTGTCAGTGGAACAAGGATCTCCTTGTTTTGCCAGTCTGGTTGCACTTGTTCGAGAGCTTCTTTGGAGGTGGCGTATTTTGCCTTGCAGTTGTAGAGGGTTTGTATCGAATCGTGGATGGCTTCAATTTCCTGCGAAGAATGACGAATAAAAGGCAAAATTAAAGAGGTTAACAATGGATAATAAAAATATGAAGGTGTGATGCATACTGATTGGAATTCGGCTTTGATTTGCTGCAACTGCTCCAAGCTTAATTTCTCTAAATCTATGACTTCACCAGCTGAGGTATTCGATGCCATATTTGAATATTGATTTGTTTTCCGAATAATTTATTTAATTCGACAAAAACGAAACAAATGGTCTTCTAGTGACTTCTTTTGAAGCTGAAGCACAAGGGATCTCTCCTCTAAAAATATTTGACAATTGGATTGTCTAAGTGGGTGTGTTTGATTTTTATTTGGATGAAATATTTTCTGAGACAATTTAAGTCATACGCACAATGTGCTTCTTTTAAGAAATGTTCTGTGCTGCCAATCTTTTGGTGAAGTATTTTCTGTTATTTTTTATCTTGGGTATTTTCGATTGCCATTCTGCACATAATGCGAGAAACAAATTGACACAGCAACTTTGACACCTACTACTCATTTTAGAACAAGTGGTTTTAAATGGCTTTGAACACATTTACACAGCAACATCGACTTGGACGTTAGGCCTAAATCCTAAATTTGATGTTTCTGTGCAAATGCTGACAACCTTAAGGCGACATTTTTCAGTTTCAGGTTTATCAACACAAGAATTGAGTTTTTTTAAAAAAATCCCTTTTTGTACGATAGAAGACGTACATAATACAAAAACATTGACGCCAAACAAAATTAAAAATATATGACTGTTATCATCACTACACACAGTTTTTCCATTCCAATTTTACAGGAAAATAATTTTTATATTATTTGAATTATTTTGCTTCGCTGTTGACGTTGATTCAATTGAACCGATGTTCATTTTATACTTACCATTTTTAACGTTCAACTAAGATCTGTGTGATACTTTTAAATTATTTTTAATTTCTAGAAAACTTTTTCATAATAGGTACCTAACCAAACATATTGTATCATTGAAAAAGTTCCATCGTTATCAATATTTTATATATTCTTTATACCTAACTTAGAAAATACCACTTAAAAAACTCTATAACTACTGCATTCACTTTTAAATTTAATTTCAAATTCCTAAATCTTCCACACATTTTTGTTTAAAATATGTTTAGAAATGTTTGTCTGGTGGAATATCTGCCACGCAGTATTTTTCTAAAAATAGAGCTTTCGAAAAAAAGTCTAAAAATAAAGAGGCACACAAATTTTCAAAAACGCTGCCACCACCTCATCACTTAAAAAATAAAATTCAATTGCAATAATATTTTTGAAGTGCAATTAATTTAAAAAAAAAAAGAAGAATATTCAGAACTAATCATGGCTGATACCTTAGATAATAACAATAATCCTGAAGATGTGATGGACGCTATTCAAGTAGATTTAAATCAAAATCATGCGGAAAACATAAAATTTGAGGAAAGTGGGGCAGTTGGTGGTGGAGATGCGAGCAGTAATAAGCTACAAGAACTTCTTGATATGGTTTTTTCATTGGAAAGCGAAAAACAATCCATAATCGAGGAGTCTCGTCGAAGGATAACTCAATTGCGAAAGGATCTTGAAGTGAGTGTTGAACAACTATATGCTGGAAGGGCACAGATATTAGTTCTAGCGTTTGAGTTTTCGATTGATTTTTTTGTAGATAGGTTTAAGGTTATAACTCAGGTAGTGGTACTAATTTTTGAGGTTGATGCACATAGAATCGTAACTTCGTAACTCAAAAATTTCGTTTGCAATATTTTGATACAACAAAGAGAATATTTACATTTCCAGGAATCTTTGCTCGAGAACGAGAAGCAAAAGAAGAAAATCAATCAGTTGGAGCAAACCCTCGTTCAATCGGCGGCCCTAGGTGGAATTGAAGGACCCAAATCGAAACAAGACCAAGAGGAACTACTACTTAGAGCAAAAACACTTTTATTTGAAAAAACAAAAGTTTGCAAGCAACAGGAGCAACAAATAGCCACGCTAAAGACACACGTCGAATCAATGAAGGATGTTGTTGCAGTCACCAAAGATATGTTGAATCTCAAAACTGCCGAAGCTGATCATACACAATCTCGATTAGACACAGCTATGTTAAGAATAAAAGCTGAACGCGACAAGTGTACCATTTTCGAAAAGAAACTTGCCATTTCCCAGGCTGTTTATGAGAAACTGCGATCGGAATACGATGTCCAGTCGAATATTTTCAAGGTAAACAATTAGGTTTTCATTTATGTCACTTGCACTCTTGATCAATTGGAAATTTAAATTAGTGTTCTACATTACACTTAAATCAATTTCGATTTTTATAAGATGATGTATTCCATACCATCGATTAAAAAAAAATCGTTTTGCAAGACAGATGAAGGCTGTTATTTTAGTTAAACTGATGCTAGAAGTTTATTAAAATCTTAAATGTTGAAACCGCTCAAAATGTGAAATGTAGATCACCAAAATTAAATTCACTAGTTTGTTTTCAAATCACAAAAACATTTAAAAATACTTGTTTTCAATTTCAGGGATTGAAAGAAGCGTATGAACAGAAAGTCGTTGTTCTTACAAACGCATTGGAACGCGCGAAGCAAGAATAGATCTCTCAGATTGATATTTCCACAGAAATATTTTGTTAAAATAAAAAGTTTGTAGAAATTTATTTTTTAATTTATGTATACAAAAACTTTGTTTTGATATTGAATGAAGGTTCGAGAGCAGTGAGGAAGTATTCCGTTCGTTGAAAGTTTACAAAATTAACTTGAATCTAAAAATTTACTTAAATGCAGTTGAAGTAAAAAAAATTCATTTGCAATCTCAATCTCAACATCATTGCTTCGATTCGATTTAAGTTTGTTAATAATTCCGTTGTAATAATGTCTACACTGCATGTATTTTATCCCCGTCTTGAGACGTTTATCTTAAAAGACAAGATAAGCAAAATGTTTGTGCTTCGTTCGTTTATGTAAGATGTTATATCAAATTTAAAAGGGTAGAAACGGAAACGTCTCGTCGGCACCTCAGATCCTAAATTTTCTATCCAATACAAAAAACTACAATTTGTGTATTTATTTTTTTTTTTTAAGACCACTTGGACATTTTTATTGTGTGTTAATGTTGAATTTTTTTTGTGAGTACGAAAAATGCATCAATACATAAATGTTGGTTTGTGAAGGCTAAACAAAATTAATATGTAGTAAATTAAAATAGAACGCTATGAAATAGCACTTGGAACATTAATCTATCCATCGAGTTCACCCGAAGCACAAGCATCAGCATATGATTTGCCAGATTTGTCTTCTGGGTTAAGTTTGATCATGTCATCGATTCGCAGGATAGTTATTGCAGCTTCGGTGGCAAATTTAAGAGATTTGATTTTTGACATAGCTGGTTCAAGGACGCCAGCCTTCTTGTTGTCCTTAACAATACCTTCAATCAAATCCAAACCAGTCCACTTGTGATGAGCATGCTCAGCCTAGAACAAAAAGAAAATATTTAAAAATAAATGTTGTTCGTTGTTTTGTAGAAGTGTGTATGCTATACTTTTGTTTGACTGGAATTGTGATAGGCTCGGAGTTTGGCAACCAAGTCGGTAGCATCCTTCGCGGCATTCACGGCCAGAGTTTTGGGAATGACCAAGAGGGACTTGGCGAATTCTGCGATAGCCAATTGCTCCCTAGAACTCTGCAAGTTGAGGAAAAAAATGCTCATAACACGACATCATTTTTAAAATAAATCAAACCTACCAATGATGTGGCAAAGTTCTCCAAGTAAATTGATAGCGCTGCTTCAACACATCCACCACCAGCTACAACTTTTTTGCTCTCCAAGACCCTCTTCACAACACAAAGTGCATCGTGGATGGATCTTTCCATTTCGTCGCAGTAGAAATCATTTGGTCCACGGAGAATAATTGAAGCGGCAGCTCTATAAAATTAGATCAATAATATAAAAGATGTTCTTCTACTCACAGCATGAATTCCAAAACTTACCTTGCTTTTGTTCCCTTGATAAGAATGAGCTCATCATCACAAATCATTTCTTGGGCGACTTCGGCTGCTTCACCAACCATTGACGAATCAAAACTCTCTTCGCCTTCCATGTTTGTTAGTGATGTACAGAAAGCGGCTCCAGTTGCCTTTGCAATGATCTTCAAATCTGTTTTCTTAACACGACGAACAGCCATGGCCCCAGCTTCAACGAAGTATTTCATGCAGAGATCATCCACTCCTCCGGAGCACAAGATCACATTCACTCCGGTAGCAAGAATCTTTTGTATTCTCTCCTTGGTAATGTCCAATTCACGAGCACGGATGCCTTCCAACTTGTCTGGATCGTTGATGAGTACCTGAACGCCCATTTTCATCTTAGTTTTTTGGAGGGAGAAATCCAAACAGGCAATCTTGGCGTTCACAATCTTCTTAGGCATTTGTTGTGATGCAATGGTGCAGTTGAGAGCATAGCCGGGAATCAACAGACTCTCCCTTGCTGACTTACCGTGGGCTTTTAGAACATTGACGGCCTTGATCGAGTATGCGGCGTTGCCCTTAGGATCAGTAATCTAATGATGAAAACGAGAAAAGGGGACTTAATAAGTGTTTTTTTGTTGTAATTTTTGCAAAAAATGGGATTTTGGTGGCAAGTTTCTGGAGGTTCCGTATACGTGGAAGGTACTGACTCGAAAAACAAAGCGAATGAAAAACAATGCCCTAGGTAAGGAAATTTAAGAATTCCAACCCACCGGTTTTAGACAAAAGACTGAACCTCTGGTTTAAACGAAGACGGTTTTACAGACTTAATGGATCGGATTTTCGGATACTGTTGATAAACCCATCACTTGCGTAAAAGCTAACATATTGAATGCTAAGGACTCATTCTAAAATATTAAATTTTATAAGAAAACAAACTTAAATTTGATAATGGTTCTTTCTCTCGAACGCTTTTTGTTTATGTAGTAAGGCATAGAAAACATTTTATGATTTAATAAACTATATGTTTTCCGACGAAGAAATAAAATACATAGTAGAGTCAAATGATCAGACTCAATGTGAAATTGTATACTTAAGAAAAGAATTCATACCTTAACAGCTTGAGCAGCATCTACAACCATGGCAGAGAAGAAATCAGCATCGGCTCCGATGATCTTGGAACTCATCGATGTCTTTGCAATGTTGATCAGACTATCTCTTCCAAGTTCGTCGACAGGCGCAGTTAGATGCTCGGAAATGTACTTGCAGGCTTCCTTGCATGCCAATCTGTATCCCGCGATTATTGAAGTTGGATGAATCTTCTGTTTAACCAATTCGTCGGCATTCTGGATTTAAATTAAAAAAAAAAACGCTTAAGCTTCGTTTCTATAAGAAATAACTTCCTATGAATACCTTCAAGAGTTCAGCGGCCAGAATTACCACAGATGTGGTTCCATCACCAACTTCCTCATCTTGCAGTTGAGCCAGCTCAACAAGAACCCTAAAATTAGGTTTTTTTCATTTAAAATCACCATTCCAAAGAAAATTTGTGAATCTTACTTTGCGGCTGGATGTTCAACTTCCAGAAGCTTCAAGATAGTTGCTCCATCATTTGTGACTGTGACATCACCGATATCGTCGACGAGCATCTTATCCAAACCAACTGGCCCCAAAGAGCTCTTTACGATGTTAGCAATGGTATTTGCAACCGTAACTAAAGAAAATCATGAACGAAATTAAGAACACGAAAGTTTTTCGAAACAGATGTCTGTTAAATGCACCACAAAGGCGTAACTACTGCCCCATGGCGTGCAGGGCAGAGTTAACCTAAAAATTTTACTCAAACAACTGTGTGCAGTTAAGTTTCTGTGAAGCATTTTACTGATTTATAACAAGAAATTAGTGACAAATTATGAGTAAACTTTGAAAAAATTGCTGTTTCATTGGAAAAATGTTAATTTTCCTTTGTAGTCGCACATTTTTTCGGCAAGCACTTATGGTGCGTTCCGAGGCTTTTTCTTACCATTTTGAGTGCGGACTGAAGTTCCGTACTGCCGTGTTCCGGCAATGGACAAAGGAGAGGCCATGGTGGACATTTTTAGATAGATCACTTATTAAAACAGAAGTTTTTCAATAAAAAATTCAATAAACGCACGGGATCGGCCTGACTAATACGTTCCGTCAAAATCTAGAAGAAATGTGTATGTTTTTGGATCTGGCAGTTGGCTGCTCTGTAAAAAGCAATTTTATTATCTGAGTTTTGGTTAACATGATTTGGGGTGCGTTCAACAAATCAATGATGATTTTGGTATAAGATATTTGAATTTTTAGTTCTAGTGTGAAATTATAGATGGCATGTAACATTTCAAGTAATGAATAATTAAACTAAGTTCTTTATTAGTTTATAAGTCTGTTCAATGAAGCTGTTCCGAACAGTTTGGAACAGTTTAGAACAGATTAGAACAGCTTTTTGCTGTTCAATGAGGTTTTTGTTGTTCTAAAGTGTTCTAGTTTGCTGTTCAATGAGGCAATCTAGAACAGTTTGGAACACTTTAGAACAGCATTTTCTACACTTGCTTTTAAGGTAGAACAGAATTGTGTTGTGCTTTATATTTGTTTTGTGTAAAAATAATGTAAATAAAATATTATATTTGGAACAGTTTTAATTGATTTTTATGTTGGAAACTAAATAATTGGTTAATTTATCAAAAATTGGTAATAAATTTTCATTAAACGTGAGTCAAGGCAAAACAATTTTTTGTTTACAATTTTAGATGCCAGATATTTGACTGTTCTAAGTTGTCTGACGTTTATTGTTCTGTTCTATCCTATCCTACGCTGTTCTACTCTGTTCTATCCTACTCTAAAACTCAGTGAACAGACTTTATTACTCTGTAAATTGACAAATGACATTTTGAAGAAAATTTGTCACTATCCTACTGAAATTACATAGATGACCACATGCTTTTCATTGAAATTCTTCATTGAAAATGTTGGTACCTACTGTTGTTTTAGAGTTGGATTACTTTTATTAAAGGTCGTGACGAGTTCAGACCCACAAAAATTGTTGTAATTCTATTCCATTTCATTTAAAATATTGTAGGAGAAAAAAGTATGACAATAAAACACATTTGTGATAAAAAACCGTCTTCATATTTATAATTTATTTTAAGTTTTTATGGTCTTTCTTTCAAATTAAATTAATTATAGGAAAGAAGAATGAACGTATTTGACTTTGGTTAGTATGACAGAAATAGACGTCAAACATTTAATATTATGTGTTTTCATCTCTTCATTCATCTCAAAAAACATTTTTTTTTCAAATTGTACAAATATTATTTAGAAACATCCCTTATAATTATAAGTTGTGTCAATCTGTCATTTTTTCTAAAGTTTGTTTTTGTTTTAGCTCTTTTTATAAGGTAAAATTTTGTGTTTTGAAGTTTTGTGTTATATGTACACCTAACGCGCATGTCGTTTCCAATTTCACTACATACTTTGTCAGTTTAGTTGTACTACAAGATGTCATCTCTTCTTTTTATTGATTGAGGCTAAAACGGGTATCACCTATACTGATAGGTACTGTTATTCCAAATCCATATAGTTATTCTTATTATTCTATGGTTTCGATCGAACCTAAGCACCTGTTACAAGAGTTGATTCAGTCCTTGAACAACAACAATCAAAAACAATAACAAAAAACTAATTTTTGACATAAAAACAAGAATCGGAAGTCAAATAAGAAGCCGGGTCTTCCGGTTTTGCAGCATGAGCCACAACAACCACCTAAGAAGTGACACACGCACGTACTCTCACCGAAATTCAAATTATGTTTTTTTTGCTCCTGATACAAATTTGTTTACGGCCCATAGCGCACTTAACCAGAAATGCGGGTGGCCTCTTCTTCGGTCTTGCTTCGATCGTACCTATACGGCCACTCTCTACCGAAGTGTTAATTAATTTGCGCAAGGTGTTTTCTTTGGTCCTATACCTGCCACTTGTGACATATAATTTTGATCGTAGGGGGTTTTTTGGTCGTCGGCGATGTCGACGACGTCGCGTCGCATGTCAATGTCAAGCCATCAGTTTATCGCAAAAACTCGCAAAAAATATCGTTAAATCTTTCTGGTGGGTCTAATCTCTGGCAAATTGGTTTAAATTGTTGGCATTTTTTTTTGTCATAGCAAGAAGCGTGTTGGGGGAGCTAAAGAATTTTATTGGTTTCATCTTGTTGATGCGTTGCGTTGGAACGTTCAAGAACTGAGTTGTAACAGGTGGCAGATTTAATATTCTTATATTGAACTGAAGCCATGCTGTGCTTTGATTTCCTACATCTTATGTGGTCACACTTCGTCCTTATTGTCATTCATTTATTTATTAAGTTAACAGTGCTCCTGTCAAGAAGTAACATCTGCATAATGTATACTGGCCGTATTTTGTAAAAGTACCTACAATTACAAGCAAAGCTGCACAAATTATGAAGTGTATAAATAATAACCTTACGGAGGAGGCTATAAAACTATTCAATGCTCTAAAAGTTATATACCTACATAAGTTATGTAAAAAGCTGATTTATCTTAGAAACTGTATCTCGAATAGTGGAATTGTAAAATATGACTGGTAAAAATTAATTTTCCATTGTTTTTAAAGGTTGCAGAAGACTCTAATCAATTAAACACGAAAGTGTTTAAAAGGATTAATTGAAGGAATTGACGGCAATGCTAAATGCCATCTGGGGCAAAAAACACATTTCTTAAGGCAAAGGCGTTGTTCTTGTTCATAGTGCAGAAGGTTGTACAAAATTTAACTGCCAATAGGTTCACAACATATTTATGTAAGTTACTAGCTCACCGGGTACACTTCGTCTCGCCCCAAACAAACAGCAAAGACAATTTGCCAACATACTTACAGGGTTACAGTTAACTTAAAGCTGACCGTGCGAAAAACAGGAAAATTTAAGATTAGTCCCTCAGACTTCATGCGATTTATTGAATGTCAATGCAAAAGCCAACCGAACGGGGAACGTTGAATTAATCGGAATTCTTGAAATGGGGACTTCTTCTCCACACATCATATTGTTCATCAGTTCCCTGACGGATAACGTAATCTTAATCCAATCAAGAACTTGTATAATTTTGTGAATTGACCGCAATGCTTGCATATCGTTTGAAGATGTGATGTGCGATATACACTATATACAGCTATCAGGAATCAGCGTTAAAATTCGCACAACTTGAATCAATTGCAGAAAGAAAAATATGAAGGTCATAGTCAACGTATAATGCCGGAACCAGATTGACACAGCAACAGCAAATCGACCCAATTATTGTGTTGTTGAGATCTTTCAAATGCTTAAGATTAAAGTTCGATCGAAGTCATAGTCAATTTTTCAAAAATAAAAAAAAAAAACGATTTTGACAAAATGTTGACCAAGTCATTAGCAGATTTTTGATTCGTGGCAGTTTTAGAAATAACTGTTTACTTACAAACTCAAAAATAAAACAGATTCGTGGTTCTTATGTGATTGGCTTCAAACGCGGTTAAACAAAATTGATCGCATATTTGTATTTTAAATTAAAGCATATCAAATTAAATTATTAATTATCTTTAAAAAAAACCACATCAATAAATAACGTACCCCTTCGAATATTGTTAATGCTAACACCGATAGGATCGTCCATCACGCCTCCAATTTCTTTGTCATTCCACTTCGGCCGACAGTCGACGCGACGACGACGAAGCTAGTAGACGCGACGTCCAACACAAGCCGATCGTTCCATGTAGTCCATTCTGAAGATTGATAGACCATAATTATAAAGGGGGTTACAAATTCAACGAGAGATGCATCATGCTTCATGCATGCATATGCATAGTCCTTTCCCTTAACGTCTTAATTTCTTTTTGAGCAGCCCATTGAGCACATCTATGAGTGTCTATCGGTTCCAAAAAACTGATAATGTAGCCACACTCTTCGAGGCATGTCGTTTTGATTAATAATCCCTGAAGAAGGGTTGCTCCACATACATCACCGAATTCTGAGAATTCGAGAAACAAATCTTAACCCAAAAATTCCCTGGCTTGACCTAATTACGAACAGTGACAGATGAAGCAGAGGTTCATGAGCCTGGACATGGAGTCTTTGTATAAACAAACAGAGATCATTGACAATGTTCATCTCAAGTCAAAAGGTGCAATGAATGTCCTCAGGATTTTGCACACCGGGTTCTTTGTTGATACCTTGTGTTATCTACCGATTCGATTTGTGCACAGGGGTGCGCATCGCAGTGCGGCGCGGTGACGGCGGCGGCTGCTTTTTAAGTGTGGCTTGTCCTGCTTGGGGTGCAATTTGTTATCGACTAGATTGGGTCGCACAATTTAAAAGATTACAGTGCGGTGGCGGTGGCGGCGGCGTTGTAGTGGAAAATTGCGAAACGGTAATCGGGGTCCTTTTGGTGTGTGTCCTCACCAGACAAGTGCATCAGGGGTCACCAAAGTGTAAAGTGTCATCGTAAATATTGAACATTCGAGGGTTAAAAGATATGAAATCAGAAGATGAGCATCGAGGGCACACATTTGGTTTACGAGTACCTACATATATGTATGTGCTGGAGTAGTATACATATATTTGCATTTGAAAACTCCGACAGGATACTTGGGCATGTGCCACCGGGGCAGGTGCAATTGCGCGCTGACGACGCTGACAATGTTTGCACAAGGAAACTTGCGTCAGGAAGGACGACTCAGAAAAATTTCGTATTCAATTCAGAAGTTGCTCGTTGTCGTTGGTAGTAGGTACCTTTGACAGGTAGTTTCATTTGGAAGACCCTACCTTTTGACTGCGGTGGTCGACATTGCAGAATGGTTGACATTTTCTACAAATTGTTTGGGTTTGGTTTGAGTTTGTGGCTCGCTTTGGCGGAGGTTCATTGAATCCTATCTAACTAACGAGCAATAAATTGTTATCAATGGGTTGTTGTAGGTATAAGTTTTTGTACATCAGTTGGCATTTTCATAACTTCAAGGGGATTCTGTTCGGAAAATGCATATCTTAAATAGTTTATGTTTTCGGAGGTTTTATCTTGTAGCAATGAGGTACAAAAGATAAAATTTGTTATGTCTCACATTATTTTTATCAGAAAAAACTTTATGTGGTGTTTATATTGTGAGCAGCTGTTTTTTGAAAGCGTCAGAAACTTAAAATTTCATTCGATTAATAAACTGCTTTTCTATTGAAACTATTTTTATTCAAAGAGACGCCATCTTCCTTTTAAAATATTTACAATGTTAAAGGTGTCATGGTTAGTTCTTTTACTTAGGGGAGTTGTCACTTTTGATATTTGAATAGTTAAAACTACGCCATTACTAAAAATGACACGATATATGGTTTAACAACGCATTCGAATTATTTACAACTGAGAATATTGTTGCACTGAAGCCGGAGTGTAAACGAAAACCCATAGGTTTTTCAATTCCTCGTCGATCTCTTAAAATGAACAAACAGTACTACACCGTTTCATGCATTCAGTCTTAAATCTAAGGGCCTTTAAAACTTAGTAAACGCAAGAACTGAAGCCGGTCGATCACCAGCAACGCGCGTCATATGTATCTTCGATGATTGGGTCCTTAAAATTCATCCGAATTTTCATCGAACTTTTTTTATTGAGTTCTTCTTATATTTTGACAATGTGGTAACCCTGTTTTAACCACAAATATACAACCTTCAGAATTTATAGGTCCAATTTTTATTTTAAATTAGCGATTATTTATTATTACATATTATTATTTAAAATGTTAAAATTTTTAAAGTCTAGACCCGTTTCAGTTTGAACTATAGGTCTGTTCCAGGTGTGTGAAATTCGCCGAAAATCACCGAAAAACTGTGAAAAGCTGTTCCAAGTTACACATTTTTCGTAGTTTTTCACAGAAGAGAGAGAGCTCTTGAGAGAGCAAAAAATTTCCCCACCCTGCGAATTTCAGCCACAAAAATGTCTGTGCACAGAAAATTGAAGACTGAAAATTAAAAAAAATACCATTTCACATTTGAGTTTTGCCGTTAAAATAAACGATTTTTTTTAAATTAATTTTTAAATTCTAGTTTTTATTATGGAAAACACCAGTATTGAGTTTCAAATCGACTCGTCAGACTCTCTTGAGCACTCTATTAGTAACAATTTTAACAAATCCATTTTTAATTAATTTTAAACAATTAGAAACTTTTCACGCGCTTTCGAATCAAATTTTTTGAAATGATTTTTTGTTGACATTTTTTGACGTTTCGTAGAGTCTGTGATATTCTGTGAAATGTCATTCCACTTCTTTGTGCACAGTTTTTCTCTCGCTGAGAAAATTTTACCCCCACTTCTTAAAAAAATGTGTGCTGTGAATTTCTGTGCACAAAACACTTGGAACAGACCTTATGTAAACTTAAATTTTGGTACAACTGTCAGACATTCCTTTCAACTGCTAATACTAAAGGCTTTAACTATTTTCCATAATATACACAAAGAGCAACGATTTTTAATACATCATTAAAGCCTAGAAATTGGACAGTGCTGTAATAGTCTGGAACGCTCATTTCAGTAGAAATTAATTTCAAGTATTGTTATTATACTTCGTTCAACAAAAATGTGCAGTAAAGGGAAGATAGCATATTTTCATCTCACGCTTACAAGTACAGCTTTCAATAAACTATTTCAGTCTAACAGCCATCGTTGGTAATCTTACTCATAAAATTACGAACTGAGAGGCTGGAGATCTTGTAACCAAAATTTCTATCAAGTACCTATTCCGCTCATCGTAGAGTATCCCAAAGCCCATAACAAATAGCTTGCCAAATTCTAAAATCTCTGTGAGATTCTAGAATTTTGTTATAGTTGTTAATCGATTTTCTTGGCAATGCTTCTTAATTTGTTATGAACCACACAGTGAACTACTGTACATTAAAAACACAAAACTCTTAAACTTATTTTCCGAACTTCAATCGGATGATTTATTTATAAACAAATAAAAAAACAAGTTTCCTGTCCACATCTAAATCTCCATTGTAAGACTTATGTACTTCTTACAACTGATCGAACTATCAGAGAGAAAGTAAAAGTGCACACCAATAATTATCTTCTCAACACGATCGCCTATCAAAAAATCTAAAAAACTAAAAAAAAAAAATATACATTATATGTATATAAAATATCTACACATGAGTATCCTGCTGTGGGAAAGAAATTGACATAGGAACCCATGTTCCATGTCCATGTCTATGTCCATCGATGAAGATGAAATAACATCTCATCCATTGTCCTTTTTCTTGTAACCAATTTATTTCTGTCTATACTTTTTATAGATACACTTCGAGTATAAGATTGTCAACAAGTTTCAGTAGCTGGCTAGCAAAAATACAAAAATATAGGTACACGGAATTTTGAAGTTGATAAATTCACTTGTTCCTTCCAAGAAGGAACCAAATATCAAACCCCTTGACAGAGGAGTAATTGATACGTTCTTGATTTTGGAATTAAGTAAATTGGAGAGTAAAAAATAAAAATGTGTGAAGAAGGTAAATAAATATTTTAATAAATTCAAAGGAAACAGAAAATATGAATTTCGTGTTCTAGTCTAGGATAAGTATTGTGAGAGGTCTTAATCCTTTGAGTGAATTAATGTCAGGTCTTGGCGAGTTATTTAAAGAGACATTGGACTTGACAGGTCAGATAAGTTTGTGAAAAGAATTAGGAAGTCAAATTGTAAGAAAATACGTATGGTATGTACTTCAGATATTGATTTTGTCCCAAGGACACACCATATATATATGTATATGTAAATTCATCACCCAACAAAGCGAACGAAAATAGTATTCATTCATTAAACTTCAGTGTGGGATGGATTCCATATGAACCACTACATGACTTGGATGCTATTCCATTCAAGCAAATTATAGGTTTGATTTCAGCACAAAGATTTTGGTGGCGGTATGCAGACTGTCAGTCCAGTCAGTAATCCAAAACCATATCGTCTTAGTTTCCTTTGACTTGGGCATCTGAAAAGGAAGTCGAAGATTATTTAAATAGTCAGCGTTCGTCCACCAATATACGAGTAGTAGACCTACCTTCAAAGAATAATTTGTACATTTACGTCGGTCGCGCTGGCCAAATCACTTGAAAGCTTTGGACAGTTCTGGTTTCCCGCTGGTTGCAAGTAGAACGACTGCAGTATGGGCTTCAGATAATCATTTAAACCATTCAGCATCACCATTCACCAATTCGTATACCAAATTACTTAAAGGAAAGAACAGCAAAAGAAATTGGTCAAATTGTGTAGTTGCGCGCACACTTCCAACAGTTTACTTTGCATCACTGATCGAGGTGAATTATTTTGAGGCAATTTGCCCGTCAACTTATTTCTTTGCGGAGTGCAATACCATTTTAATTTGAAGGAATCGGGGGTTAAACTGGCAACGATAAGCGTTGATCGGGGTAAACGGTT
Source organism: Scaeva pyrastri (assembly GCA_905146935.1). Lineage (NCBI taxonomy): Eukaryota > Metazoa > Arthropoda > Insecta > Diptera > Syrphidae > Scaeva > Scaeva pyrastri. The sequence continues at coordinate 135,592,297 of LR989927.1, forward strand.
TGCTTAAAATATTTAGATTACAACAGAAAGGAGAATAAAATTGAAGTAATTTTAAAAAGTTTTCTTTAACAATTAACATAAGATTCCCGAAAATGTGACTTAGTTTTAGGTTTTATTCATATACATATACTCAGGAGAGACTTTTATCTACTATCTATTTACCAACCATTAATTACAATATTAAGTTTACAGGAAAAAATACTTTAATTTATTAAAAACAGTTAAACAAAGTAGGCGGTAAAATACTCATAAGTTTATTATGACTCGGGAAATACAATCTATTAATGTGGCTTTTGTCATCACTACTTGAGATCAAAGAGCACGGTAGTTCCCAATGAAGTTGTCAGGAATTACATCCTTTTTACAGAAAATGAAACAATTTTCTGCACTCATTTTATTTCAATTATAAATGTCAAAATTTCTTACCAAATGGTTCTTGACATAATAAATGTCATAAGTTGTAAGAAACGGGATTGACTGAGAACTCCAAACAAAATGAGCACTTCTAATTCTTTTTAAATTATTAAATTTTGTAGAGTCAAGTAGAGTCAAAAAGAGTATACTAATTTAAAGGGGGTCATTGTATCCACCCACTTTTTAAAAATTATAATTACTTGAAATTCTGTAAACATAACGGATAAACTTAATAATTGTTTTTACTGCTAAATACCCTTGAAAAATAATTACCCACTTGCCTAGTCTTCATTAAAGATCAGAGTCACCTTTTGGATTTTTCAGGTTTTCAACAAAAAATATTGCTTCGCTGAGAATACCAAAAGTGTCTCTAATTTTGTGTGTTTTTGTTCTGTTGATTTCAAATATTTTGAACTTACTATGGGAAGCTATTGTAATTGGTAAAATTTGTCAAATTGAAAATCTATATAATCTGCCCTATCGGCAATTCCATGTGAAAAACTTCCCTGGGAGTAGATTCTCTTTCCCGGAAATCTTTCGCCTTAGCGTTAATCTTCATCGGAATCTCGTTTTCGGGAAAGAAATACAACCAACTTTCCAAAAAAAAACTTCGAATATATTTCTTCCAAAATTTTGACAACTTCAATTTTGATTTTATATCAAAGTAAAACAATAACTATAAAATCTTTAATGTCAATAATAATGTAAAAATGTAACTGATGAGGAAAATCTTGTCATAAGATGGCAAAAAATTGCGTTTTTTAGTGTTTAGTATCTATTGAATAAAAAATTCGGTGCGTGAAAATCCCTGCAGTCGTTTTGGAGAGTTGAGCCAAACTTAGCTTTCCTACTGCAAGAATTTTAGTTTAAAATTTAATTTCACATCACCCATTTCAAAAAAGTAACGCTTTTGGTCTTCAAAGACAGAAATACTTCGGGGGAGAAACTTCATTGTCGATAGGGATTTTAATAGGAGAAATTTTTCCTTGGAAATTTTTCCATTAAAAAAGTATTGCCGATACAAATTATTCGAACTGGAGAAATTTTTCGATGGAAACTGTATTGCCGATAGGGCAGAATTTAAATTGACCGTTTTTAAAGAGAAGTGAGATTTTTCTAAAAAACCGAGCTTTAAATACTAAAGTCTTTGATTGGCTGTAGGTAAAGCAAGTCTTTTGACTTTTAATATGACTTTAATATTTAAAATATAAGTTATGAGTAATTTTAAAAGTCACAACTTGACTCAAAATCCATTCGGATGCATTCATTTTGACTTTATTAACTTATTATTATCAATTTAAAATTTGAGTCATTTTTGCAACAAACAGTCTCTTGTAGTAATATTGAGTTGTTTTAAGTCATTCTACTTCCCTTTATGGAAGTGAACTATAAAATAAATCTTCCTATAAAATATACATATTTATACATATAGGTACAACATGTACCATATTAAATTTCTTAAGTCGACGCAAATTGATTAAAGTCAAAAGACTGCATTCAAATGACCTACTGACTTTAAAAATGACCATTTCACTGATTAAAACCCAACATCAGTTTTTAAAATTGTATTTAATAATAATAATGTAGATCCTTCACCTCTAGCTTATTATTATTACATAAATAGTTAGTTTAAGTTCGAATGAATAAAATAAATAAATGACATTTCCATTTTCCATTCCGAAACTGTCAGTTCTCTAAGTGTTTTCTTTTTTTTTTAATTTTAATTAATTTTAACACATACATAACGTAGATATGATAGCCTATAAGAAGGTGAAATTGGCAAAGACTTTTATGGACATTTTTATTATATCAAGGACATAAAATCTAGAATTCAATTTCAATTCAGAAACATTTTGTGTATTTGTTGACCAAAAACAAAATAGTATTTTTTTTTATTGTTGCACCAGAAACTGCATAAACACATTAGCATTGTTTGTCCTTTTTCCATCAAGGGGAACAGGTTATTAAGTGCACAAATAAACTGCAGATCTTCCTTTAATTGTCTTCTTCAACTCTTTAAATATTAATTAGAAAAATTGAAACAGATTAAAAGCTTATTTTTCTGCCGGACCGGGACTGGACAATTCAAACGAAGCAAGTTAACCCTGTCCAGTTTAACACTCCAGATGATTCCCCCCATTCGCCACAACCCGCATTCACCTACAACTCTCTCGTAATCGAATTCAAGTATGCATTGCGTCATTAATTGAATTTATGAGAGTTTCCTATGCAAACATAGCAAAAGGCTCCCCTCGAAAGCTACATACTGATACTCGTATACGAGACTTCATTGATGAGATATTAAAATTTCAATGAGGCTAGCGATAGCGATAGCGAGTGTGGTTAAATGTCCTTCCTCGTATCTCGTACTCGTATGTATACGTTCTCGCGCATTTGCGAGGCCCCATATAAAATTTATATAAAAAAGAGAAAAAAAAATCAACTGGATACCGTGTTTACAAAAGGGGGCATTGTTTGTAGGATAAAAATAGACACACAAAAACCGTTGAGTCTGAGAAGAATGCCAACGGAATTTATGCCAATATTGACACATGCCATAACATTTATCATTTCATTCCCATTGAAATCCTCATATGAAATTATATCTGTTGGACCTACCTGCCCTTACGATTCCGCTATTTGCAATTGCCTTCGTATATACATACGAGTAAGTGCTTGGAACTTGCACAGAATTTGGTTCCGAGTGGGAATCGTACTGATGGTTGGTCAATAGTCCTACCTACAGGTTAACAGAACACTGGCTATATGAAATTAAAAAGTCATGAATGTCCTGTCTTCACTTTCCCATACCGGCCGTCCTCACAGAGTTCCTTTAAAAGTGATGGGAAAATTTTGGTTCTGCAATTAGGTACCCTTTAAAGTCATAACTTTCTCCCGTTTGGATGAACGTGTCGGTCTAACAAGACAGACTTGGAAAGTAATTCCAGATAAACAGACAGGATTACTTACGCGTCGTTATGCTTTTTTTTGGCCATCATCGAACAGAGTATACTTGGACGGAGTGCAGCATTTTACGCAAGTCTTAAGGGATAATCCTGATTTTACAAAGGAATAAGGAGAATCGAGTTTGGCATGTTGCCGACTGTCTGTCAATCGACAGGCACGCAATTTGTACACAGAGGACAGGTTGACGAGATTTGCCTGTTCTTAAAGTGACAGCACGTGCGCTGTCGAATCGCTTCTTCGTACGCAGGCGATCGTGTAGGTCGAAGTCAAAGTCGAAGAAGGATTCGATGCTATGTACTGAGTTTGAGTTTATGTAATTGACAAATTATCAAAGAGTTAAGGATGCCCTACAGACAAATGTGCCTGGTATACTGTTTTGTTGACCCATATTAGTATTCATTTATGTGCCAATTGGCAAAAGAAAACGAAACTTGACATAAATACTATTTATTATAATTTTGAGTTAACAAAATCTTTGAGTTCTTCAGATCAAAGGAGAAAGTGTGAAGAAAAGATGAATTGATTTGGGTTTTTAAATTGCAAATGGTGTTTTTGACCTATTCCTGCTGAATAGTGAATATAAACTGATAGACATAAGAGTACAGGTAATATTATCTTGGATTTGAAAGATATTAATGTTTTTTTGTTTTTGGAGTGTAAGTGTTTAGTAGAGTCATGATGTGACTTTCAAAATAATTTCATAAGAACTTTGGTCGGTTTCAAATATCTCATACAAAATAATGCTTTCGAATTCAATCAAATTTTATTTAAGTTCTTAGGTGCAAGAGCTGATAACTTAAAAATAATTTTGTGCGGTGAAGGTGAAGAATATCATTTTAAGTTTTTTAGAATTTAATTGATAGTTTTTTTTGTATCTACAAAAAAACAATCAAAAGCAGTAAAAATATTTCTTCTACGTGATTCGAATATAAAAAAATAAAGATATCAACATCAATTCATTTGTCTTATGTTTTTACATAATGTATACATAAATGGATTTCCAATAACAGATTTCATTTTGTGTATAGTCTGCTATTTGGGCTGCTGTCACTTTAGAAACTGTCATTTTTTTATGTTTGCCAAAAAGAAACTACACCTTTACTATAAATGTTTAGATACTTACATATGTCGTCTTCAATTGGCAATCCGGAATGGGAAGTAGAAGCAGAATCCCAATTGAACACTTTTTGTGAACTCTGAAAAATTTTAAATTTGGCATGACTGTATTGTTAGTTTTGCAATCTTGGCTTTTTGGAAAAATCCTGCAATAGAAAATTAACTGCATCACTTGCATCGTCATCACTTGATGAAGAAGATGAGGAAGACAACTCCAACAATGTTTCTAACAAATTAGGAACAATGAGAAGATATTGTCAATATTATTATCCATTTTTTTATAGTTTAGTTTTAATTTCAAGCAATCACTTCACAGTTGACACAATTTGTTAATTCAAAAATATGACATTTGTCAAGTGTGACATTTAAAATCTTTGAATGTGTGAGTGATTCTGTTTTTGCTTCTGACTTCAAATCCAGAAGAGAAATCTCTTCTTTTTCAGAATTAGAACTGTCACTTTTGCCCAATTGAACGCTTTGAGAATGCTTTTTTATGATTCCAGATTGCCAATTGAAAACGACATAACATGCTTCAGTGACGGTTTGAAATAGTTGAAATTCAGTGGAAAGATTGTAAAAATTCGGACGGTTATATGGAAACTGGTGGACTAATTTGATCCGAGTGCGTTGCTTAAGAATAACTGAGATTATTACTGTTGTAGCCCGTAAATAGTATTGACGAAAACACAGGTTTTTTGGTTCCTCGTCGATCGTTGGAATTAGACATTTGTCTATTAATTTACACCTTTTTGATTTTTTTTCTGTGAGGCCATTTTCAGTATTTGAGTTTATACCAGATACTTTTTTTGTAATTGGCGAATTTATTTTTTAGTACAAAAACAGTATATCAATGCCAAGTGTTCAAAGTAACCAGTGGAAAGTCTATACTTAACGAAAAAGTCAAATGTTTTCTCTTTCAAGGGCAACGAACATATCTGATCCATTGTTTTCAAATAATATTGTGATGGTCAAAAATCATAACGGAAAAAAGTATCTCCAGCACTCACCCGCCGCTCCGTTATTTTGTACAAATTTCCCACAGACGCACTACCATATAATGAAACATGATACAACACCAATTAAGGTGATCCACTACTTTAACTCTCAATTAAAAATTATCTCGCCAAATTTAGTCACAACACACGTACGGCCGATTGCAAATTAGTGTCCAATTGCCGAAAAAAAACGTCCCAAATTCAAAGAGATATAAAATCTCATCCATAAAAGATTGCAGTGAAGAATCCATCACAAAGAGGAATTAGGTATTTCAAAAATTAAAAAAAAAAATTTTTAATTAAAATGAAATGCATCTTTTATAACCGTTCATTGGTGTACAAGTTCCCTTAGATACTTTCCTTTGGCCATGTTGGGCCAAGATATTAGGTGGGAAGGTACACCAGCCAGAGCAAAGTGAATGACCAGTAGGTAATTTAAGAAGTTCCAAAATATTAGTATGTCATGGTTAAGGTTCTTCAGGGAGTTAAATGGACCACCGTACGGGTATACAAGTATACGCCGCGCCGCCACCGCGCCGGTCCATCATCTTTATGGCGACGAAGACGGCAACGACGACGACGACGTGTACAAAAAATTAGTCCTCCTCTGATGTGAGACTTTTGCTGGTAAATCGGTTGCAATCCAGACAAGACTACTCCTACTCGACTATAATACGAGTAATGTGACATTCCCAAGCCAAAAAAATATCGATTTCTTTCTTAACTAACCCTTCCATATACATCAAGGAGTCTTTGGCAAGAACCATTTGAATCTACTTTATGACGTGACATTTTTTTGAAGACCATCCTCTCCTAACGTCTCGATCATGGTTGTGTGCCGAGGTGCACCACAGCGATTATCAGAGTTAATTCGACGTTATGGACCTCCTGGAATAAATCTTCAAAGTTAACAATATTTTGGCTTGTATAACAGATTATTTTACGCCGCCGCCGCCGCCGGCGGACTAAATTTAAGAAATACTATCTCTTCGCTTCTACCTGAATCGAGACCAAAGACCAAGAGACCAAGAACTTCAAGAAAAGCTAATTCTCCATCTCCGTGAATCTCTGGATCTGCTGTGCCTGTGCACGCACACACAACGCCATCACCGTGTCCTTTTGCAGAATACCCATAAAAGAGAAAATAATCTTCCCACGGGGTCGAAATTGAAGTGCTGAAATTCTAATAATAGTGATTAGAAATGAACCGAAGACAATTTTTTTTTTCTTTTTGGCAAACATTTGTAATCTCATTAGTCAAACCTCAAATGAACCTGGCGCCATATAATTTTCACACCTTCTTTTGCCCTACATTAGATGGGAATGGCTGTGGCATCTTCCTGCTAGGGAAGGCTTTGGTTCCGCACAGAGAAAGGAAAGGATAATTTTTAGTTTATGTATATCCGGAAATGGGATAGCATCGACAAGTAGGAGATGAAAGGGAAAACCGCAAAAGACGAGTGAGTAAAGTGTTGTTTTTCGGGATCATCAGATCAGTGTCCATATGGATAAGTGAACTGTTGTTCTATACATAGTCTAGTTCTGGTTGATTTTTATACATATCTACAACGGGTAAGAATTTGGCTTTAATTTTCATTTGCACAAGCATTTTGAATTTTTAATTAAAAATATTTTGTGTTGAATAAGTGGATATAATTAAACTGTAATTTTGTATATACATATACGAATGTTCAAATGCAATGCTTTTAGAGGTATTTAGAATTTGGATGTATGCAAAACATAAAGTTCATTCGATCAAGAAGCAAAAAACTGACCAATTTTAAAAAAAAATTAAATCATAGAATATAAACTAGCACTAAGCTATATGTATCATAATTCCTTTTTTGAGAAAATAATTTATATAAAATGATATGTATATTAATAAATTTATTATATCAAATTTAAGCTAATAAATATGTAATTTTTTTTCCTCAAATAGTAAAATAATATTACCTAACTATTCCAATACATAAATGAAATAGTGTTGGGAAACACTTCTAATTGAAAAGTTTGATTGTTTTCTAACTTTATGTAAATCATGTAAAGGGTCCCAAAGAAGGCGACATGTTGTATTTTTTCTCATTTAAAACTGAAAAGAAAACATTCTTCTGAGAACAATAAAAGGTTAAAAGTAGTAGCTTCTGCAATACAATTGAATTAAGAAAAACCACAAAGCAGGATTTGGAAAATTAATTTGTAATTCTCAGCTGACTCCCCTTTGGCGGCTTTTAAATACTTCAAGTACTTCTTAGTATTTACATAAGTGTAGATATTTAAAAAAATATTAACTAATTTATCACACTATATACATAAAGAAATACCATAAATAAATGTTGCTAATTTGACAACTTTCAAGACATGAACCCTTCAGAAATGTTTTTGTAATATTTTCGACAAATTTGTATTGACAATTTTGTCTGTACGCAATTTACAATGGTGAATTAATAAAACAGTTAAAATTTATCCGTGTTATACGCCGTTATCGACTTTAAAAAATAGAATAATTTGGCAGAATATATTTCATTGAAAACCGCTAGATATGTGCAAAATCACACAAAGGCGACAATTTTCCAACTACATATTTAAAATTATAAGTGGAGTTTAGTAAAATGACGTTGTGTCAAAATTGTCTGCAATCTGTTCTTAGAACAACTCATAAGAGAAATCAGCTGAATTGCTGAAAATCTATATGAAATTAAAACCTGTCAGACAATAGTGTGACAAATTTCTGAAAATGTCATCTGTCACATGTTTATGACAAAGGCGTTCGATATTCTGAATCAAACTTTAATTCTGTACTCAAAAATGAAGTTGTTGCAATTTAATAATATGATATCGGTCGCAAGAAGTTTTATGCAAGGTTTGTACATCATTTAGAATACTATAATATCTCGTAGGTCGTAGCACTGTTTCTAAAAATTCTTTATCTTAAAATCAAAAGTATAAAAGTAAAAAGTATAATATACACATGTATTTTTGTATATTTCCGTTCTTTAATTTTTTTTTGAGAATAGAAAACAGAATTCTATTTATTTGAGTTAAATACCTTTAAAAATCTATTAAACATAAAAAAAATTACGATACCTTATTATCATAAACAAAATCTGCTTTGAAACTGCTATTGTAAAAAATGCTGTAAATATAGTACATCATCGATGCGATTGTTCTTTCTTTCTTAGTAAATTTACATCATTTTGAAATACAAAATTTTAACTAAGCAGAATTTTGACTTACAGTCTATTTTGTGGTGTTATTTAATACAGTAGAATAATATTCCTACGTATGTATTTAAGTACCTCGTTAATATATTTTGTGTTTTGTGTTTGATTAAAAAAATTTGTTTTTCAATAACTGCAATAAATTAAACGTAAACTTATAGAACATAGATAGTTTAACTAAAAGTTAATGTCAATTTCTAATTCAATATCGAGAGAAAAATAAAAGTTATCCTCCACTAAGTTGCTTCCAATTTTATGGACTTTGCAGAGCAAGTAATATTCAGAGAAATGGATTTGTCCTACTTGTACTTAGATAAAATAAAACACAAACAAGGGAATTCAATACTGCCTCCTTTAAGTAACACAATTATTTCAATTTCTCGATCTCCAGTTAAAGATAAAAACAGAAATACATCACAAGATTGGTAAGCCAAATAAAAATGTGAGAAAAAAATTTAAGACTACTTTTTTGACCGTCACGATATATCTTAGTCTAAATATATATAACATACTTAATTAATTGAAGTCAATAAAGATTTCATCTACCTGTGTCCTTCGATATCAATCTCCTCAACATTTAAGATTGATATACGAATGAATGATATTTAACAAAACGTTAAATTACTTTCGCTCTCGATGAATTGATTTATTTTAAAAAAGTGATCGGTTTTGTTCAGTAATTGTATCTACGAGTATATTGTAAGTTATGAAATCATCAATCTCTTTTTTAAGCAATTTTCATTTAAATTTTTAATAAATGAGTTAAACTTTTTCGTTCATTAACGCATCACTTCCGTTTTGTCGTGATCCCTCCAAAAGATAGTTTGTATTCAACCGGGAACACATGGGATAACTATAACTATACGATTCCTTGTGTGGTTTTTATTTTTTTTAAGGAAATCGGAAATAATCATAATAAACGTCTGACACACAGGCATTGTCTTCCTCTTTTTTTGTTTGTAAGTTATTATTCACATGAATCCTTTCCGTCATTCAGCTTCTTTGCCGTATAGTTAACCCAAAGCGCGATCGTTGTATCATCTTCAAATCATTTTCCAAAATCAAATCCTGGAGGAATCGTAACAGGTGGCTGGGATCTCTCCTCGGAGAGTCCTCGATTATGATTTTTCATTTTTTCTTACGTTGAGTATATTTCTCACTAAGGATCACTCGAACAACGTGTGAGAACGTTTCGATTCTGAGCGAGCATCTATACGAGTACCAAGACCAACCCAATGCACGGACGACGATCCTTGAGATTGTCGGTGTCTAGCAAAATGGTTAAGAAGGTAAACGAAAAGGAAATGATTTTGATATTAAAAACGAATTGATACACTAAAAAGGGTTACCATTGATAAAGGGTTATAACTGGTCAAAATAAACGAATAAAATACCAGAGCACGGATAAACAATAACACGTGCGTATACAATTTGATCTTGAATGGTGCCCGTATGGGCCTAAAGGATCAAGAACTAAATAGACCACTTGTTCCTGCACAATGCCACAGTTATTCCAACCCCTTTTGTTGCTGGATTTTAAGAGCAGTAGCAGTGGTAGCATAGCAGCACTTAGCATTCCCTTTTTTTATTTTTGGATTCATTGAAGTACAAACTGTTTATAAACAATGTTGCACCCAGGATGTCGTTCATTCAAGGTCCTTTTGTTATTAAACAATACTGTCGTTTTTTCTTTCGTTTCTCTTGAGTGCGTTTGAACCGCGAAGGATGAAATCGAAAGGTTTCGATTTCCCTTAAAAAAAAAAGTTACACTTATGAGTTGAGTATCTCAAAAATGTGCCAAAACAATTAACAACTTATGCAGAGAATAGCAAAGCAATTGAGCTCCGTTTTATGTTGGGCTCATAAATTATTCAAGATTAGCTCTGGCGTATGTTCAGTTCATAAACGTAAATATTGGAGTATATCAAAAGAAAAGAGTTTTCGGTTTTTAACATCTTAAACGGTTATGTTTAAGAAAAGTACGTGTTGGATTTTCTATATTGTTCAGGTTTATCAATTCATTCATGTAAGAGGTTGCTTCATATAAATGGTTCCACAGTGGATTGGAGGATTTTTTTTTTTTTGAAAGCTGTACAGTTGTGTTAAGACTCTTTTTCAAGTAAAAACGGAAAATTGAAAGTAAAATTTTTAAACGGAATTTGAGCGCGAACAAATACAACTCTAAAAGGACATCAATATTAGGTTGAAGAGTTGAGTAGATTATAACGCATTAAACTGAAAGTGTCGAAAAAGAAAAACCCATGAAAACTTTTACACTGTCTATCTATTTCAGAACTATTTTTCTATTTGTGAAAATTTATTTACAATTTTAAACTTGCTTCCTTATTCGTTTCCCCTCAATCTACTTCGTGTTGTCTCGTGTACGATCTTCAGGATAATTAAAGACACATCGGAGCAAGATAAGCTTGTTCCGTCATTGGCAATATAATTTTGAATAAAAATTAAACGTTTTATTTCGCATACATCTACAAAATATGATTTCAGCAATATGTATTTATTTATTTACATTTTATTGCAATTTAAAGTTTTTGACAAGTTATAGATGCGCAAAGATATGAAAAAAATGGGTTTCTCTGGTTTAAGCGAACCCACGACTAAAATAAGATTCGCCGTGGAAAACCATCAATAACAATTCATAAGGGTTTTCACTATATATTTTAATACCAAAAACTGTATCCGGATTTAGAATCTACAAAACAACTTCTAATAGTTTTGTTATATGTAAGTCTTGTTTTCTTACCACAAGTCCTAAAGATTTTAACACAAGATATGTATGTATATCTCTGCAGGAAATACTTATACAGAGGAAGAAGAATTCCTATTTCTTATAAGTCTATAATTAAAATTCCTTCCTGATGATGTCCAGAAAAAAATATGACCCTTGTTAGTAGACTGGCGAATAAATCCAATCTACACAATCCATAGTAATTACTAGTTTTATCGCATAAAATCTATCAACATTTCCAATCATAAAACAATATTTTGGCACAACAATTCTTCGATTCAATATAATGACTGGACCACTTTATGCCCGACGAAAAGTCCCCATCAGGTAAAGAGAGCTATAGGATGGCACAAGGATTCTAATATTTGAAAGCGGCATGACGAATTTCTATTTGAGTTTTGCCGCACAATCATTAAATCTGTCTGACTGGCTTATCTTTTTGGGTGCCAGAACATATTCGGCACGGTAAGCGGTACGAACGGATTTTCGACAGAGCTCGCAGTTTTTGTTTTGAGATTGTAAGATTTTGTTGAGAGATATTTTTGAAGTGTGCCATGCTTAATTCCTAAATCCACCTCCAAAATAATTCATTTTTTTTTCTTCCATTAATTTTGAACTCACTTATGGTAATAAAATTTTTCAATCAGTATCAAAAAATTCGGGGCGTGCACTGCGGTAAAGAATTCAACTCCAGACAAATGTCATCAAAACAGGGGCAAATTCCACAATCCCTGATCAAAACTCCCAAACTAATAAAATAGCGATTGCAACTCCTTCATACCATGTGAAAGAAAAAACAAACATTTTAAGGACGAACCTCCGAATTCCCATCATAAATTACTGCAAGACTCCGATGAGATCCTTTTACCCAAACGAATCCTTTTGTCTCCGAATGTGCTTCGCCTTCGCTTCTTGTTCGTTCCCGTGATATCAAAATGTCGCAATAACCCATTTGTTTCTAAATGTCTGCACAAAGATTTCAGCATGTCCACAATAGATGCTTATCAGAGTTGTGTAAACTAATGTCCAAACACAAGCCGATGAGCGGAGATAATGCAAGGAATTTGTCAAAAAGGATCAGGTAAGGGTACCGCTTTTGGTTATCTATTGGAGGATGGTCCAAATTCGTATTATGTCACATGTAGAGGAGTGACAAATTAGACATTAACCATGCTGAGTTTACAAGGAACCTATGTACGTATTACGTAATTTATTTTAACTTCTGATCTAGAAGAATAGACGTTCCATAAATTTGTATAGCTATTAATTTCCATTTTTATAAAGACGGAGACTAAGATTTACAATTCGAAAAATTAGTATTCTGTTTGCTAGTAACTATCTAGAAACGTATTTCTTGAAATATTCATGCAATTTTGTTCGTATTTATAATTTTCATATTTATTTTGTGAACATTTGAGTATAACAAATACTTTTTTTTATCAAAATAAGTAAAACTAATTTTGAATACTTTCATTGTGGTAGCTTCTGTTCTAGAAGCCTTTACAATAAAACTAGCGCCTCGTCCGAGTATCGCACGGGATAGACAGATAATAATAGAAAAGCACATCATATTAATTGTAGTTTTTGAGTTAAGTCAAAAGTCTGTTTGTATAATAGATATCTCTGAGCCAAATTTCATCCAGTTCCTTTCAGCCATTGTGGAAACTGAATTTTTTAAAGAAATCAACCCCACGCAATCTATACACTTTCCGGGGAATAAAGGTCGCAAATTTTAGCAAATTCGGTTCAGACGTTCTTGAGTTATATCAAAATATAACTTAATCAGAATATAAATTTAATGATATCATAGAACTAATGAAATATTCGGAGTTCGCGGAAAAGATTTTTTTCAATATTTCTTTTATTAAATGAATATTATGTCATCGCCTTAGTGCCACAAAAACCTATGTAAGCCAATACTTATTTGAAAATTTTCAGGAGTGTCGATTTTGAGATTTTATGTAAGTACATTAGTAAGAAATGTTTTTTCTACTAGTGACAACTACTAAGGTACTTAGATACATATATCACCTGAAGGTTCAATTTTTTGCCATAATATAAGCCGTGTTTTATTGGTAATTCAAAATACTAGCTAGTAAAATTTTACATGGAAAACAACAACACCTCAAAAGTGAACAAAAATAAGCTAATGTTTATCCATAGTAATTTAGTGAAGATAGAGTTTCATCTAGTTAAATGTAGGGGCAGTCAAGAAGTGCAAAAAATATGCAAATGTTGGCAACATGTGGGTGTGTTCGGTAACAAATACACTTCTTTTACACTTCGCCTGAAAGTGCAAGCGATCCACAAATTTCAAACCAAACATTTATTTGGGTTGAAATTATAAAAATGCAATTTTTTCGTTAAAAAATTAACTAAAATCAATACTTTACAAAATTTTTAGGAACAATTCATAAGAGATAAAATAATTTTCTTTAGGATTAGTGCATTTTACCACCACATATTGTGGAAAATTTTATTGAAATGTGCTTGTTCTCATTAAAAAGCTGACTAAGGTTGCTTCCATAGATGCATGGTTGTGAAAGCCTGACGAATACATACCTTTTTTAAATGCACATGTTAAAATGTCCGATTTTCTTAAAAGCAAAACTCAAATATTTGTTGAGCAAATGTGAAACTATAAAAAGTAACAAGCAAACATATTTTTTTTTTGACTTTAATATGATTGCAATTGATCGCATGCAAACAATGCATGCATTTATAAAAACTCAAAAAGTTATATGTATACGGTATTAAGTAGACTAAAATGGTAATTTTGACTCTACAGGCAACTTGAAGTAACTTCTTATAATTTTTATTAATTATTTCTTTATAATTTCACGTTGATTTTTGTCTTCTAATATCTTATTTATTGAATAAAAAGAATAAAAGAATGTTTACTATCCAAATAAATGGTCTGTGTAATAAATTCTATAATAATTTAAGGAAAATAGTGAACTACGATTATTCAACTGGTCTTTAAAGTTGCCAGAAACTTAGTTCCATATTTTTCGCTCTTCCATATAAACCGATAGAATTAAACAGGGAGTTGATAAAATGGTGAACTTTAATCTGTGGGTAATATATATAACAAGAAAATCAATATATTTTCAAAGTTTTACTACAAATATAAGTAAAACACATTCGAAACCAACTCGGTGTGTATTTCCATGCAAACTTCAACTCAACAATCGTTTTCATGCATTTTCCAACTCGACCCAATAATTTACACAATTGTACATTCTTCGAACGCGCCCCATGTAGAACAGCTGTTGTTTATTTTGATTTAAAACTCAAATTGAGTTTTTAACTAAAATGTAAAGATGTTAGCCAGAAATTTCTTTAACAAGTCAGTTTGTATATTTACAACTTTTGTTTGCAATATGCATTCAATTATTTCTATTTTCAAGTGCACATTTGCCTTTTATATTTTGTGTGTGACAGAAGATTTTGAAATTTTGACATCAATGATTTGACATATAATGTAGGGACACCAACTTTAAGAAGAAAAATTAAAAGTGAATATAGCGTTTTATTGGTACTCAAATACTATGTTAGGGATAGATTACCAATAAAACGCGGCTATAGTAACGAAATATTTCCTAGAAAAAGTGTACAAGAAACTCTTTGATATGAAATGTTATGCAATCCACAGGTTTAAGGGAATTGTCCCAAAATGTATTGGTCACAATTTTTTTTTAATTATGTATATTAAAGTTACACACATAAATATTTTGTTTAACCTTCTGAAAATAAACTCTTGTTTTGTATTTAATTGGACCTTAGAATATTGCAAATTGCAAAAGGAAAATGAGACATGACAACGACGTAAATCGGTAAATGTTTAATGATTCTGTTTCTTAAACTTCATCTCTTAACATGAAAACATAAAATAAAAAGGATACAGTATGTAGAGGAGTAGAGGCATTTCATAGAACCTGCGCCTACGAGAATCTGTGCTCATACTCAAACATTGTTGTTTAAAGCAAAAACCAAAAACAAAACCGTAAGAAAACTGTTTGAAGCAATCATCGATTTCCCCTTTGCAACTGCAACTTGTTCCAATTGCATCCACAACCAACCAAAACAGAACCAGTATAATAATAACCAGAACCAGAACCAGTTTACCTTTCCTCCACTCATGCTCTTTCGTTTAAGCCAATGGGGTTCTTGCTTTGCCACTTCAGAGAAACTCACAGGCGCTTCTTCCTATTGGTCAATTTCCATGTAAGCAGCACGTGCTGTGCTCTAGGTTATCCAGTTACCCTTACCAGTTACCTTACCACCACCACATCAGTTGCAGTTCCCCCTCAATTTATTCCCAGTTCTTGTCCCACTATAGCATCACAATTAACAAACAAGTCGAAGACGAAGAGCCCTTTTTGTATGAGCTCGACACAGGTAAGCAAAACAAACCAAACCAACAACGACTGCTGAGTGCTGACGCTGAGCTGATATAAAAAGGTATCCCGATTTACCTGTTTCATCAGATTCGATTTTGCCTTCGAAGGATTAATATCGAAGGATACACACAGGAACACACAAATTCTCTCCCTCTGTAAAGTGTTGTGAAGTTCGTGAATTTTGAAATCGTATTCGTATTAAAAAGAAAAAAAAAACGTCAAAGACTAAATAAGCGAATTAAAAATGGCGTCAAGTGAAGTTTTCCGTTATTACTACACCACCTCGGATGATTTGCAATCTCTCAAAGCACCGACCGAGCCCTTTTTCAATCCCATGGCGGCCTACAATGGCAATGTTCAGTTCCAAAATCAAGGATTTTGTAATTTCGAACACGCTTCTTCGGACGGATGGAATACACCCTCGCCTGCCAGTTACCGGTCACCTAGTCCGGAATATGTGGATTTGAATACCATCTACAATGGACAAGTTATTTCAGCATCTACCGCTGCTGTACAATCTCACATGCCTTTGGATATCCTGACTCATCAAATCGCGATGCCGGCTCAGGAACAAATGTCAGCAAACCAAATAACTGGATCTTCAAACATCGGAACATGCAAAGTGGCCACCAAAAAACGCGCCTACAACCGGAAGACAACAACCTTGTCGACCACCGCTTCTATTCCCAAACTTCAATCTAGTGAAGAAGTTGTCTATCCCGACATGATGCCCGAAGACTTGAACCACTTCAATTTCAACGAATCTGGAATATTCGACGACTCGGTTTCGGATGACGACATGATGATGTTTCAGGATGATTTTGGAGCCAGTGCAAGCCAGAGTGACAACAGTACTTATGAAATGGACGGCACCACAGTCGATGGCCAAAACGGAAAAAAACGCCGCGGAAAGCAGGTATCACCAGTGGTGAAGAAGAAGCGCCGTCTTGCAGCTAACGCTAGAGAACGCAGACGGATGCAGAACCTAAACCAAGCATTCGACAGACTCCGCCAGTATCTTCCATGTTTGGGCAATGATCGTCAGCTATCGAAGCATGAAACACTCCAAATGGCACAGACTTACATTTCTGCACTAGGAGATTTATTGCGATAAATTAAATTATCTTAATTTTGTATTATTTTATTAATTCTATAATTTTGTTTATTTATTATTTAAAAAAATATGTGCTCAAATACGTTGCCCAGTCAAGTACCTTCTATATTTATGATGTAAAAATGTTTTGTTAGTTGTAGAATGTAAGTTTCGTATTAGAATTATGATTAAGTTTGTTAATATTATAGTTAAGTTATTAGTTTATAATTAAACCGGAAGACAATGAAAATGTTAATTTTTACAAGAAAATTTATTATTGTTTTTATTTCTCTGTTTCAAAATAGGATGATTTATTATGTTTCATTCGAATTTTTTGGTAATATACTCGTCTACAAAAGATTAAATTATAGATGGATACGATTCATATTTTAAACCTTCAGATAACTGCAACTCAAAAAGTGGGGGAACAATAAAAGGATCTTATGAAAAGTGTTTGTTCGTTAAGTCGGATTGCTTCAAACTTAATGAAGCTTAGTTCGAAATTGTGAGGCTTAAATTTGGTAGATTCCTAAGAAAATATACTTACTAATGGAATAACATAAAAAGGAAAGTTTTGTATAAAAAAAAATCGATATCAAATGTTCCTTTGAGACGATGATCTATAAATAATTCCACCTGGAAATTTAGGAAACATACCTCTTGCCTATTAAAATTGTTTTTGCTCGAAAAACTTATTTTTTTTAAATCAATTTTGGTATGGAATAAAAAATCTTTGTGAATAAGGTTCTGAATAAAAAATTTCTTCACAGCATCAGATATTTGCTAAGGTGAATGTAATAACAATGATATTGACACTAAATAAAAGAAGATAGAAGTTACTACCTCTACGGTGAATGAAAAGCGCTATTGATAGCCTTTCTGATTGATTTTTTTGAACGCCACAGCTTATCATACAGCGCCGCTTAACAATCATTTTTATGACACCTTTCTCACAACAAATCCTTTCCTCAGAACTTCTCATGTAAAAAACCTGGTAAAGTCTTATTGAAAGCGTAGATACAAGATTAAAATATTTATCTATACAATTTTAATTAAAAAAGGAAATATTGTATACTAGCTTTTACCCGCGACTTCGTCCGCATAAGTTTTTTTGTTTTCTCCCGGCTGTAAGTCCCCCTCAACAATGTCCCACTATCGTGTTCCAGTCCTCAACTTCACATCAAAATTTGTTCAAAAACAACCTAAGCACATAATGGATAACTCCGAATGTTACCTTCCTACCCTATAAGTTAAGTATAGTGTGATGGAATGTCGCTTAGTTTCGATCCAAGTGAAACTGTTAAATAAAGACAGTTGCATCAAAATTTTATCATAAATTCCCTAAATTATGGCGCCTACCTACCCTCTAAGTTAGAAAAGTGATCAAATACTAACTTGAAGCCTTAGTAACACTCAGTAAAAAAAAAAAAACATCAAAATCATTTCAGTAGCTATGGCGTCATGCGCTTCTTGACACGATCACGCTAGATTTCCGCGGGAATGAGGTATTTTCCCGCCGTAAAAAGTAGCCTGTGTCCGTGCCTAGGATCTTTAAATTAACCAGGTCTTATAAAAATCCGTTCAGACGTTAAGGCGTGAATGAGTTAAACTTTTAAAACAAACGATTAAAAATCACTAACTTAATTAGTTATCTGCCTACTGCCTACCCCCTAAGAACGATGGCGTGATTATTTATTGCCAATGACCATTTCTAGGTTATCATCTATCACCATACCAAATTTCAACAAAATCCGTTCAGCCGTTTAGGCGTGAAAGAGTAACTGACAGACAGACAGAGTTACTTTCGCATTTATAATATTAGTATGGATTAATTCTATCCTAGAGATCCAAAAAACAAAAAAATAAATTTTCTCAAAAACGCAAAATTCTTCGTAGCAAATTAGTTTATCCTCATAGGGTCTATATAAAAATATAACTACTGTTATTTTGTGTTTGCTTACTAATTTTAAAGTAGCAAAGAACATAATAAGAACAAACACTTTGTTGTTTTTGTTTTCATATCAAATGTAACCTCAATTTATTCTAGGCCTTCTATGAAAACCCCACGCAATTTTTGGAAGTGCATTTACAAACTGTAAAAGTTAAGTGAGAATGAATTACATTTCCTCATGTGTCCAATCAATTTTGATTACTTTTATCCTTGCCACAAAATTTTACAGGTAAAAAAATCCAAAATAGACAATTTGAAGTTGAAAATCCTTAATCTAGCTCCAATTAAGAAAAAAAAATATATAAATGTAATAAAGAAAGCAAGAGAAAAAGAATCCCTCAAGTGAAGAACAGGAAGTGGAAACTTCTTCAATTTTTTCGACCCAAAATATCCATTCAAAATATTCGTTGTTTTCCGCTTTAGTTTTTGAAACCATCAGGAGAGTTTGTGGTTTTTGTGTTATTTTTGTATTTTTTTTGTTCTTAATGTTTTTCTATTTTTTACGTTTTGGGTAAAAATCTACAAAAGATACTAATTTGAAGTTGATTGATCCTGAATCGGCAAACAGCAAACATACACACACAGTCATTGATCCACGAGTGGTATAGATATACGAGTATTCGGCTAGACTTACAATTTCCGAAACACTTAAGTGGCGAATTGATTTTGCTTTTGAAAATAACACAACAATGGAATTGATACATTTGCGCAATTTGAGGATAAAGTAAAAAATTAACAATTATTTTTGTTTGTAGAATATTTATTTTATATTAATTTTAAGAACCAAAGATATACGAAAAATAATTGATGCGGTTTGCGTGTAGGTTGAAACGATGAAGATTATAGAAAAACATTGCTATTATAAATGTTGGTTAATAAAAAACAATACTGTTAGTTAAAACTGGGAAACACAGTTGATTGAAAGAAGGAATTTTTGGATCCAATACAATTATATATCGGGTGTTTTTTAATAGCTTGAAAACAATACTGCAATATAGAAATATTGTTAGAATACATTTTGAATAATATCTATATAATAATCTGGTAGATTCTGGAAAATATTTGCCGCGGCTACGAACTACATAGTCCATTCGATAAATCCAGGTTCTTACTATTTTTCAAATAAATCTGGCCGTATGGAGTTTTGACTATTGTCTTCCAATTCTTCAAGAGTTGTTGGTTTTCTTGACGATAAGCGAATGACTTAACTTAGTCCCTCGAAACTAGGGGCAAGTTAACATTAGCTTAAACACTGCGTAATGTTTTCTTCGAAGTGAGTTCTCATAACTTTATTTACTGTCAAACTTAACAGAAATGTCAAAATATGTAATATAATTAGGTCTGTTCCAAGTGGTTTGTGCACAGAAATTCACAACACACATTTTTTTAAGGAGTGGGGGTAAAATTCTCTCAGCGAGAGAGAAACTATGCACAACGAAGTGGAACGACATTTCACAGAAAATCACAGAATCTACGAAACGTCAAAAATTTTAACAAAAAATCATTTCAACAAATGCGATTCGAAAGCGCGTGAAAAGTTTCTAATTGTTTAAAATTAATTGAAAGATGGATTTGTTAAAATTGTTACGAATAGAGTGCTCAAGAGAGTCTGACGACTCGATTTGGAACTCAACACTGGTGTTTTCCATGATGAAAACTAGAATTTAAAAATTAATTTAAAAAAATTCGTTTATTTTAACGGCAAAACTCAAATGTCAAATGCTATTTTTCAAATTTGACAGTCTTCAATTTTCTGTGCACAGAAATTTTTGCGGGGAAATTTTTTGCTCTCTCTAGAGCTCTCTCTTCTGTGAAAAACTACGAAAAATGTGTAACTTGGAACAGCTTTTCGCAGTTTTTCGGTGAATTTCGGCGAATTTCACACACTTGGAACAGGCCTATTATTTCAATGATAAATTATTGAATTTCTGATTTTAAAGTAAAATGAAGTCAACTTATTTCCCAACCTTGCAGATTTGAAAATAAAAAAAAAACAAATGTAGTAGAACACAATATCATCACTTTGATACAGAAACCGTAATTTATATCAATAAATCAAATCTATTTCCTAGCTAATTAGTGTCTGCGCGATGCTTCCAATAACTATCCTCAGACTATATAAGCTCCAACGTCTTGAACCATATAATTCCCAACACTCACTAATTATGTGTGTTTTCGTTCCAGTAATCGACCAAACCGCAAGGTGGATGCATTTAATTTCTCATAAGATTCTCCGAAAAAACAAACAAAGTCCTCCTCCGACATCTTAATCAATCGATGATCATCCTGGCTGAGCTCGAATCGTGGTCTTCTTCAGCAGCAGTCTTCTGGAAGTTCCGTCCACACCCGAGTAAATGAGATGAACTTGATTGTGGGGGGATTACTGATGGTTGAATTGGGAAACGTGTCTTCTCATCATCAAGAGCTATGGATCAAAGAACATTTAATTCATATACATATGGACAGGTATCCTACATAGATACATATATGTACATATGTATATATATAGTATCTCAATTTCAGCCAGAGTCGAATCCTTATATTATAAGAAACCCGATGATGATCCATATGGATGTGAAGATCAATCGGAAAAAGGTTTTTGAATGGTTTCGAAAAACAAATATTAACTTCGTAATCCTCCTACTGACTTTATTACCGGATGATGGTGGGTCAAACACTTAACTTAATTTGGAAGCACCATCTACATCGTATATTATTATTGGGAACCTTTTTTTTTTTTAAAAAAAAATATGTAGTGCTATCCAAGGAAAGTTGCAGAATTGAATGCTGTGAAGAAAACACTGTGCGAAGCGCCAAATTGATCACCTCGCAAAATCTTTACTTCGATTCATCTGAACCGCGAAACTAAAGGAATAAGGGACTCTACCGAAAATTGAGACTCTTGAAGAGGGGACTCCCCGTTATATAACTTGTCTGTCTGTCTGGAATAAAAAGCGGACATGTATTACATATTATGATTTCTTATAATTTAAAATGGAAGCACCTTGTTAATTTAAATTTTTTGAATAATTCAAATGTTACACAACTTTAACCGGTAATACATGTAGGTACCACTTTATTAAAATATCTATCTATTACGAGAAATCGTGTTTGATCTTGGATAGACCAACATAAAGCAACGAGAAGGAGCCTATTTTTCGGATCTAATAACAGAATAGTGGCTAGGTGAATATTTCGGTGTTAATTTACTGTGTGCTTTTTCGTTTTTGCTGTTTCGTTGGATCGATTTGAACTAAATAAGTTTAATCTTACATTTCTTACTAAATTGCCGCCAAAGTTAGTTGTTCCTTTTTTTTGCCTCAATTTGAATCAAGTAGAATTGTGTCAAACTCGTCAAATACAGTGAACGGATATTGCCACTGCCATGGACTTTCTCATCATTTCTGTATCTTTTCTTTTTGAATTCTGTGATGTGATCATATTATCTGATATAACTGCATTTAATTTCCTCTACAAAATTGGCTTCTGAATCCCTCCGTCTCCGATTCGTGGGACTTTTTCTTATTAACAAATCTGTGGGAAGTTTGATCTTTCATCCTTTATTTTGTGTCTTCTTCATTTTCATTTTTTTATTTTTAGCATCCTTTCATCCTTCTGATCTTAAACCATCCTTTTTGTGTTCGGTACTTTATATTTTGCTTATACATAAAATAAGGAATTTCAAGATATACGAGTATAATGTTGCAATTAATAGCTCTCAACTCACACGAAGAGCAAATTTTTGGCCCTGTAATTAGCGACACCAAATCATTGGGTAACGCCCTCGAAACAATTAAGTCATCACTGAGTTTATCGTGTGAGGTCCTTCTTCCCTGTATGTCGGCGACGACGACGGCGGTGTTGTATTTGACCTATCCTTTGGACTATAATATAGAAGCATACCACACCATCATTGGTATGAGGAGCGATTTGTAATGACGAATGTCCATTTGTACATCCTCCTACTCTTCCTACAAATATAATTGAAAACGGACAAGAAATGAATGAGGAAGTTGTATGTATATGTATATGGTATGTATGTATGTGCATAATTTCGTTCCACTAAATTGTCGATACAAATTTTGTTTGTTTTAAAGTAATTGAGATGGTTCTTGAAGAGATGAAATCGATCTTCTACTGGTAGGTAATTGGTCGGTATGCTACCTGACTACGTATAGATTCAAGATTTTCAATTTTCTGTTAAGAAACCAATTGTTTGAATGTTTATATAAGTATGTACATAATGTCATGTAAGTTCGGGTTGATAAATGTATGTATTTATATAAATTAAGGGACAATGTCGAACCTCTGATTAAATAATTCTGTTCCAAATTATAGCTTAATAAGGAAAAAGTTGATCTACTTTTAAATAGTCTGTAACTTTTTTCTGGTATGGAATCGGATAAGGTGATGAATGTCTGAAAATTTGTATTGTCAAATTTAATATGTAATCACCAAACTTTTTTATTAGTAAGATATTCCTTCCTATGTACATATATAACAATTTATTCAAATCAATTAGAAAAATTTGCATTAAGAAATTTCGAGGAAGAAAAATCTAGAACCTGAGAAGTTAAGGTATAAAAACTTAGGTATTACCTACAATCATTTTTTTTTTTAATTTGTCTAAGAACGATAAAACATTAATTTGAACCTAGGAAATGAATTGGATGAATAAATGTTTTTTCTCTTTTCAAGTGAATATTTCGCATAAATATTTTGTCCGTAAACTGCCTAATCGCGCCAACAGAGCATTGGTAATGTTCTTCCGAACAAGTTTTTGTGTCTAGCGTTAGCAAACGCGGCACCAAACGCTCGGGCAGCTTTCTAATGCCTAGATCTTGATTTCATATGTGACAAACAAGTTTTTTTGGGCATTTTAATTGCTTCTTCATTAATTCAGCGGTAGTCTAATACCATTTAGTGAACTTTTGCGATGTTATCGTAAGTAGTTACAATTTTTGGACGCCCTGACCCTGAACGTTCATTATCTTCCAAGCTCTTACGGTCATTTAAATTCAGTTGCTCAAAATTTCACTATGGTAAATGACGTTAAAAAAATCCCGGTAAACAAAGTCTAACTCATCTTTGTGTAGGCGTGTTCCCTATCAAAAAAAAATATGTTATGACACCTCGATACTCGATTTTTTTCACTTTCACAAAAAAATGCGCACATCGACTCGTTCAAACGACATACAGTCAAATAAAAATTGCGCGTCCAAAATGGCTAAAACTTTGATATGTTGCTGTCAAAAGACGGACAACTACATTCCCTGACTTTTGTTGAAGAGTGCTGCCGTCTTCAAGTTGAGGTCGGAAACTTTTCAGACCACCCTCGTAGAATAAATATAAAGAATTTTAAAAATAATACCAGTGATAATAACTGAAGGTTAAATTAAGTGAATTAAGTATTTTTTGGAACTCTGTATCACTACGTTGTAAGAACCAGTTCATGAAGAATTGGATCAGCTCTTTTCATGTATTACAACAACACTACATGATCTGATGAGTCAATTTTTTTTTTAATTTTCTTTGTCTTCAACTACATGTACATCTCTGTATCGTGTATGGACAAGATGTTTTTTCGGAGTATAATTAAATTCAAAAAATCACAACTGGCAACATCATTTTAAAAAAGTGGGAAAATATGATCCAGTTCATCTCATGTGCATAATAAAACAGAACTATTGAACTATTTAAATCGTGACATTCAATCACATTGCAGTTTATTCAGTAGTCGTAGTCAGTCTAAATAAACTGGAAAAAGAAAGCAGAGCTACGCAATATAAATAAATAGTGAACTCAAGAAACAAGTGAATATAGAAATAGAATATCATGCGATTGCAGGAAATTCAAATCTCTTTCTCCTTTTTGATAATTTTCTCACTATTCTTTCTTATGCTATCATATGAGACCGTTATGAACTCTCATAAACATACACTTACTTATATGTGTGTTGGTGGTCCTCAAAAATTATGAGGCGGCAACATTATTTAATTAAAAGGTCCAGAACGCTCATTTGACAAATTAGAACTTGATCGGCACACTGCATCACAAAACATCTGAGATCGCCGACCAAAAATATGAATTTCAGAGCATCTGAAATATAGCCCCGAGAACATACGACAAGTCCATTGTTGTTGCTTTGTACAGATCCAGACGAAAGGCGGCCGACATGCATATCGAAGGAGCTAACAAGATATATCCTCCAGATACAAGATTATCTAATCAAGAGCCCTGCAAAAATTAATGACGTGCAAATTAGGCGTATTATATTTGATCACTACACAAAAGCATAAGCAGCAGCAACATGGTTGGCAGCAGCCCATTACCATGATGCGGATGTGCATAACGAAAGGGTATCGAAACGCAACTGCACTCTGGCCGGCTTTGGCGACCCTTTGTGCGAGTCGACTTTTGTGTGCCCTCGGGTGATAAAGGGAGCACCATCATCGCCATCACCACCGCATTGGTAGATGTGATCTTGAAGAAAAAAAAAAACTCAGAAAAGGAGACACATTGGGGGATCAGAACAGATTTTGTTGTGTTCCCGGGGCTTTGCATTGATCTAGGTGGCCAAAGCAAATTGGCACCTGTACACAGGTGCACGCGAAACTGGCCACAACGACGTCATTGATCTTGCGAGTTATAGAAACTGGGGGAAAAAATTACCGCAAAGATCACCGCAGAGCACATTTAGGTTGTCGATTGTCTTTCTTGCTCCTGGACACAAGTCTCTGAATTTGCATCTGTATTAAATAAAGGTTGATGATGATCCTGCCCCGGGATAAATGTGGCAAATGTCAAACTGTAAGCTTACCACTCAAATTAGGTTGTTATATATAATAGTTGCGTGAATTATAAGAATTAAGCCACAAATCAGTCTTTGTGCACCAGAAAACAGATTGTGGTCAGTTGAATTGCCTTTGAGCCATAAAAGCGTGACATTTTACTCGTTTGGAAATAAATTTCAAAAACCAAATGAAAAAGTAAAATTTGGGAGTAGCCTTAAAATAAAAAAAAAAAAATTAACCAACAATGGTGGTCAAGTAAAGTTATTGTATATGCAATCAAATGAATAAATTACCAAATTTATATTAAACTGTCTATTTTTTTAAATCTCATCAAGGATCTTTTATTCAACTCAAAGGCTTTCCTGAGCAAAAAAATATTTTAAACGTGGTACATTTTATGGTATGAGACAGTGTGATAGTTGACAGACCATGCTTAAATATTTACAATTTATACGGCAATTTTTTAAAAATAATTATAGCTTTTTGAAGGTTCCTAAAGGTTGAATATTGTTATAATAAGCCCCTTCTTCTTCAAACTTCGATTGGAAGATGCCATATAATAAATATCAGAAAGGAGTTTACTTCAGTTCATAAATTTCTCAAAGTTAGCTAAAATTTTTTCCTAAAATGAAGAATTAACGCTTGAATTAATATGCAGCCCTTAATATTTGAACTCACTTTTTTACTTTACAAAAATCATTGCTTTAACTCAAACTGTCATTCAAAGTCAAAAATGATTGACCAACTAAACATTCAAAAATAAATAAATCAAGTTCCTATAACAATCTTTTCTATAATGTTAATCTTTTTGAAAATCATGAACTAGGTACCCAGATAATAAGGAAAATGTATATAAAAATCATCTTCTGTTTGTTTTTCTCCCTAAAACTTGAGAATGGCTTAACTGATTTTGGTTTTGAAATTTTTATCGTAGTCAGAAGAAGAATCAAAAAGTAATAAATTATGGAAAAATTTCCAAGAAGACAGCAACTTCAATTTCCCATAAAATTTGTTCTAACCTGCAAAAAAAATATTTTTGACTGTCAGTCGATTGTCAAACCACCATTATCAACAGTTTGTTAGTGTCAAGTAGTCTCTCTATTTATCTCCATCGCGACCCGAACGCCATCCAGTTGCTCACCCCAAAGTTTCTGGTGCTCTGGTCTACATCATTTCTCCAGCGTATACATGCTTCGAATTAGATTGCATACAGCATACAGGGCCAACAATTCTGCTTAAGACTTTCCTCTCGAAAGCTTTTAAGAGGTCGAAGTGCCCTTTACTATGCAAAGCGCATGGGTCTCGGACCCTTATGAGAGTTCTGACATAACAATCGTTCTGTACAGCAGCAACTTAGAAGTATTTCTTATTTTATGTCTATGTTCTTATCTGCTGCCACTATTGACCCAAGGTATCTAAACCTAAAGGTATCTACTGCTTGGATCCGCTACCTTGATTGTTTGACCAGCTATATTCTTTTTCGCAGCCGGAAGACGTTGTACGATGTATCTTAAAAAGTTGATTTCTGGAGATACATAGAATGAAATGTGACTCGGAAGTCGACAAAAAAGCAAATTACTTCCTCTACTTAAGTAGATATGTATCTCTAAAATATTGCGCAGGCCAATTATACGTGCATACATACATTTATGTGGTCTACTGTGTTATACTCTTTTCTTAATTCAATTATTTAGATTTCACTGAAAAGATTGTTGCTTTATGCTGTCATACATTTCACTCCTTAATCAAACTGTGCATTAAATTAAAATTTGACACCCAAATTAATACCGAAAACATTGTTCCTTTTTTTCGTACTGCAAATTAAGTGAAACAAAAACTGTCAACATAAATCTGAACCTCATTTGGGTGCAAGACCCTTTTTTTTCAATTCTTATTTTATATAAATACTTACATTTTCTTTTTTTTGGACACCGTCTCCAAACTCAAGTCAAAAATCAAATCTCTTCAAAAGCAATTGCCACACGCAAGTCATCTACTTGTAAAAATTTTGTCTGCCAATCTCGATTAAGTCATTTGATACAATTTTCCACCTCATTTGGTCGTAATTGGGCACCAACGGCCAACCATCAGCCACCAAGAAGTCAACCGCCACCAAAAAAAAAAAAAAAAGGAACACAAAAAACACTGTCTCAGAGGCATCCATCCAACTTGGTTTTGGTTGGCTCTTTGTCCCTTTGTGGTGACTGACTTCATAACACGGCCTGTGTGATGACAAAGTCACTCATCTCAAGTGGCACACATTTTTTGGCCGAAAAATTCGTGTGAAAAATTCACAATTTAAGTCCTTGAGGTGACATCCCAGGCAGGCTCAGACACTACACAAATCGCAGCCAAGTTAAGTGAGAAAAAAATCATACACTGTTTAGGTGCCGGTGCTGGAGCTGGTGCAGGGGTAACGATAATGAGTCAATTATGCAGTTAATTAAAATCGCAAATTACCTCGTTTCGGTTTCGAATATCTTTGGTGATTTTTCGCACTATTAACTTCTTCGTGCAACAGGGATTATATAGGGACGCATAGCGGAGCGGCGGCGGCAGCGCAGCAGGTACCAAACTGTGCGTGTATACGCGTTGCACTGATAGGTTTTCATCAAAATCGATTCGGCGTTCTTGAAAAGAAAACCAATCAATCCCCACGGGCAGTTCTTGTCTATTAATAAATTCAAAAATTTAATGTTCCTAGTTGAAGGTTATTTCTTTTTTAAGTTTGAATCATGATCCTCGAATTCGAAGGCGAAGGCGAAGGCGAATTAGAGTTATGAAAGGCGCTTCCTTTTGTCCTACTTACCGCGCGTCATCGTCGGTGGTGGTATCCACAAAGTATTAGTAAATTCCCGATTAGTGAAACTCCTTAAGGATCCTTTTGTGCGCATGGCAATGAATTTTTGCCCACACAAACGTATCCCTATCCTTACCATTTCGATTGATATAGTGACCCTTGTTTATTATGGCAGGGGCGTGTTACGCCTGTCAACATTAATGTTGGTGGTCATTGGCAATGGTCAGTTCTCGAGGGCTCTGCTTCAGAGTCGAGTGCATCTTCTCACATTGTGTGTTCCTTTTTTAGGTTTTGTTCTAGGACAACGAACAATAACACACTCTGTCAGGTAAAACACAAAAGGACGATATTATTTTAAGGAAAGATTCATTACTTCATTTGATATCGAATACTCGTAATATCTCTCGAGAAAATGGAATGCTATTTGGTGTGAAATGCATTTGACCACAACTAATTTTATTGCTTAATTCTTTAGGAATTTTCTTTTATTTTTTATTAATTTAACATATTATGATATTTTGAAAAGAATATATTTTCATAGGGTTACAATAAAAGGGATAATAGTTATGGAATTTTAATGTTTCAAATGCATTTAACCTACTTAATCAAATGTAACAAAAAGAATTCAATCAGTATACGAGTATGTATTGAAAATGAAATAATTTGCATTGAAAAAGCGATTTATCTGTTTTTTATGTGTTTCCTTTTATCCTGAATCCAGTTGAAAAAAGGATCATAACAATAACACAAATGTTAAGTGAAGTTATCTGATTTCAACTTCGGCAAAAAGATAAGAAAATTTCAACGATTTTTTTTTATGCCAAATTAATGTTCATTCATCTAATGATTGATGATAAATTTAATTCAGCCAGGATAAAAATTCAACTTGGAATTTAATAGCTTCCAAGATAGTTGAGATCCTTTGGTAAAAAACTACGCTAACGCTATTTAAGTTAACAAAATCGATAATTATACCATTTTCCAACAGAACATTATTACCTAAAATGAAATCTATAATCATTCCAAAAAAGGGGGATAAATATATCATGGAATAATACTAGATAGTAAGTTATACTATGGAAGAAGCATACAGAAGCAACGGTTGAGGTAGCCACAACAGCCTTAGTGATTTGCAAGAGACTTGCATGAAAATCATGAGGTTGCAAACCTAACATACTGAGATGGATGTACACCATGATGGTAAGACCAATCTTTACCTATGGTGCTGTTGAATGGCATACTAGAACTGAGCTAATAACTACTAGGAAATCACTAGAGAAAGTACAAAGGCTCGCATGTATATGCATTGCAGGAGCAATGAGAACATGCCCCACCGCCGCAATAGAAGTAATCCTTTAACTATCTCCTCCACACGAGCTCATTGATAGTGCTGCAAAGGGAGCAATTATAAGATTCAAAAAAGAAGGAATTGGACAAGGAAAATGTATAAGTCAAAGAGCAAGATTTCGCAATTCAAAATCCTCTGCTGTAACCTGTGAATCTTATAGACAAGGGATGGAATGCACAAAAAATTTAACTTTGAAAAGAATTGCTTGACAAAGTTAAGCTGTAAAATGGAGTGGGTAAGCGAAGTTACCAACTACAACATAAACACAAATGCCATCAGGTGGTATACTGATGGCTCGAGAACGTCAGAGAGGACTGCAGCAGGTTTCTTTGGGCCAGGAACCAAAACACTGTCACACTCTATTGGGTACCTGGACAGTGGACATGTAGGAGTTCAGGGAAATGAAGAAGCAGATAGGTGCCTCAACTCCACTCTCAGGACCAGAGCGTTAGTGTGGATTTGGAGAAAATGTAATTGAAAACAAAATCAAAAAATATGAGAAAGCAAAAAGAGCAAAAATCTTTAAAGAACTTCCTAAAATGAGGCAGGCAAAAATGCTACTCGGTAACTACAACCAAAAACGTTTCACAGGCATGAAATTAAGTAGGAACAACCTAAGAATAGTGACAAACATAATATTCACTGTCTTCTTATTTTTTTCTTTTGAATTCTGCTTCCTTCTATTCATTAAAATTGCCAATA
Source organism: Scaeva pyrastri (assembly GCA_905146935.1). Taxonomy (NCBI): domain Eukaryota; kingdom Metazoa; phylum Arthropoda; class Insecta; order Diptera; family Syrphidae; genus Scaeva; species Scaeva pyrastri. Next base: position 135,622,844 of record LR989927.1, read on the forward strand.
ATATTGCATCCATGTTCAAAGCACAAGAATTTCACTTTAGAAACAAAATAAAAATGGATGATCCTTCAGTTCTGACAGTTCGAAGCAATTTCGAAGTTTTCGAAATCGGTCGAAATCTAGAACATCCAATTTCATTTCACGTGAAATTCAAAAGTAATTTCAATTCACTTTCGATCGAATTCCGGAACATGGGCGATAATATATTAAAGAAGAATCAGAAAAATAAGGTGATCAATTTCATAAGCTTACAGATGTCTTATCACTTTTCTAGAATTAATTTTTTTTTATTCATAACAATATATGTTTGTATGTGAAATAGTACAATAAACCCAAACCTCACGTTAGGAAAAGTCACAATAACTTGTGTTATTGCAAAAATGTTTCCGACGAAGCGACGCACGTGTCGATCTTTAAGAAATAATAAATAAATATAACGTTCTAACGTCTTAACGGCAACCGTCTTTTTTTGGCAATGGCTATATCTTGAGAGCACTTCTTAAAAAATAAAAGTACCAGGTTCTGATTATACTAGCCGACCCCCACCCGACATGCGTTGTCCTATACACACGTCTTGAATTCTGAGTTGAATATAAACTAAAGTTATTTTAACAAACTAACAAACGTAAACTAAAATTACTGCCCATAGTTCTTTTATGACCAAATTTACAAGTATTACAAAATTAAGGCGCATTTAAATTTCAAAGCAAAAGTTATGTGGTGGCATTCCAAGTATATACATAAGTACAGTGACTTTAAAAACTTGACATGATATAGTTAACAACATCACCAATGTAAACAACAATAGCCGTGTTTTATTATAGCAATGATCCAATCCAGATCTGATCGAGGAAAATAAAACAACTCGGATCATCATATTTTTGTATTTCAAATTTGGTAACTGTTTCACATTAGTTCTGTCAAAAATTACTTTAAAAAAAATGGGGCTGGCTGTAGTTGATGTAGGAATATTATGACTATGATTCTTTACCGAGATTTGATTTTCAACCAGGAATTTTAAATATGAAATTTGCCCACAGTTTAAAACAATAATTAGGTATAACTAGGTATGTAGGTAGGTACTTAGTTTTTATTGAAATAAACACAAACAAACTACATTATATCACAATTAATTCACAATACATATCTATTTATCTTTCTTGTTTCTTGAGCGATAAGATTTTCGAGCAAATTTGGCAGTGCATCCAGAAATTCTTTCCTTTCCTCTGAAGTCCAGATTCTTCTTGATCAAAAAATATTAAACATGAAAATGGATGCAGAACACAAATATAATTTTATTTACAAAATTATCTACTTACGATTTATTTTTGTTTTCTTTCAACTTGACAACTAAATTCATGATTTAAATTTATTAATTCATTGTATGTCTTTTTTTGACAATAGTTTGCAGTGTTATCAACCTTTACAATAAAAAATTTCGCCTTGTGTTAAATAGAAAAACTAATTTTTGGATCTCAAAAATAGATCCAAGCATAAAACAGGATTTCGTTTTGTTGTTGTAACGTAAATAAATTGATGATCTGATCTGAGCCCTATTCCACAAAACAACTTAGGTATCAACTTTTCACTTTGCACTTTGCAAATTTTTCGTCAATTTGCAAAGCATTCTGTTCCACAGAACTATAAAATCTGATAAGTGAAAAGTTGAATATGATAAGTGTAATTTGCAAAGTCTTTGCAATTTTTAGTTTCACTTTGCAATTTCTGTTCCACGTACGTTCTTTTGTGCAAAGTGCAAAGTTAATATTGAAAAGTGTAATTTGCAAAGACTTTTCCAAAATTATGCTGTTTCGTTCCACAAAAACTTACAATTCTATTTTTGCAAAGCGAATTTTGATAAGTTTATCAAAAATTTGCAAATAAAACGTTCGCTTTGCAAATGCATATTGACATTACCAGTGAAGCTTTCAAGATGTTAAGACGCGAGTTTTTGAGTTTTTATTTGACGATGTTGAAAACGCGAGTGTAATAAGAAATTATAAAGACCGTATTAATTTTTCGGGACTGCAAAATTATAATTTCAATAAATGTTTTCGTTTAAATCGAATTCAAGCACAATACTTACATAACTAATGTTCTCAAAACAAAATCCTTTTATAACACAAATAAACAATGAAGGCAAAATGGTATTATGTTCAAAATAATTTTCTTTTATGTGAAATGACGTCTTTTTTTTTAATAAAAAAGTAAAAAAATTCTACCATACTAAAAGTTGGTAGAAAATGTATTTTGACTTTAATATCTCGAGAATGAGCACCGATATTGACTTCAAACTTATTTATTTATTTATGTTTAAACAAAATACAAAATTTTGACAAATATCGAATTGACAGTTGTTTTACAAAAAAATAAAAAAACTTAACCAAACATTTACCAAAAAATGTCAAAAGTTGTTTCTTGTCTTGAATAATGTCCAGAGTGATCAATCATTTTAACTTCAAATTTATTTTATTTTTCGCATAGTAGAATTTTGAACATATCGTACTTTTTTACAGTTTTTTTTTTTAAATAAAAAACCAAGAACTGAAATTTACCGAAAAGTGTCAAAAATTGTTTTTCGGCTTAAATATCATCACAATAAGTAATGCTATTGACATCAAATGTATTTTATTTTTAACATAATGCATTTGTCAATAACTAAAAAATGATAAAATATTGACGAATATCAAATTGACATTTTTGTACAATAAATACAAAATGGGAAGTTATAAGTATGGGTCGCACCCAGCCTCTTTTTTCAATTTTGATTTGCAAAGTAGAATGCAAAGTGAAAAGTGATGAGACAAAAGTGCAAAGATGATTAAATGCTTTGTGGAACACTTTGCACTCTCACTTTGCAGTACAGTGCAAAGACTTTGCATTTACTGCAAAAGTTAGCTTAGTGCAAAGTAAAATTTGCAAAGAATATTGTGGAACAGAAACACTTATCACTTTGCCAAAAAAATCGATTCGCAAAGTGCAAAGTAAAAAGTTGATAAGTTTTTTGTGGAATAGGGCCCTGGATCACAGGAAAAATAAAACACGGCTAATGTCAGATGATTCGAATGTAATTTCATTACCAAACTTAAATGTTTAACTTGGAAATTGATGGCGTCAATGTCTTAATTTTTGAGATTAAAATAGAATAATTATGTCATAAATCTAGAAAGACTTACAACATTCTTCTGTTGAATTTTTCCATTTTTGTTGAGAGAATTCCGTCACTTATTGATCATCTCTCAGCTTGAACACAAAGCTACGACTGTTCAACTCTAACGTCGAATCAGTTCTGCTATATGGCTGCAGCACCTGGAAAATAACAACCACAATAACCAGGAAACTGCAAACCTTCGTTAATAGGTGTCTTCGAAACATCTTACGGGTTTTCTGGCCTAATCGTATCTCCAACTATGACTTACATAGACGAACAGGTCAGGAACCCATAGATACCATTATACGAAGGCGCAAGTGGCAGTGGATTGGACACACGCTTCGAAAAGGTAATGACTGCATTGCAGGCCAAGCAATGCAGTGGAACCCACTCACACAAGAAGGAAGAAGAGTAGGTAGACCGAGAAGCACGTGGAGAAGAACAGTTGAGGAGGAATCTGCGAGACTGGGAAAGAGCTGGAGGGAGCTTAAATACATCGCTGGAAACCGTACACGATGGCGCGTAGGAGTAGTTGAGGCCCTATGTCCCGCTAGGGAACACCAACGGACTTTGTAGGTCTGAGGACCTAAGTAAGTATTGATCATTTGGTTATTTACTGACATTCTGCCATAAGTATGATTTTTTCAAATCACAATCGATCCAGTCGTTTAAGAAGATATTAGTCACATGTATATTGAAGAATTATATACCTATATACATACATTACGTATACATATGTACAGTACATATATAGATAAATGTAACTTGTGCTACAAAGTTTATATTTGGTGAGGTTCATGTCCTGGAGTAGTCTAAAAGATAATTCGAATTAGAAGTTTTTAACTTAATGGGTTCTTAAGTAAAATGGTTAGAAAGTCGTCTGAGTTTGTTCCTGTGAATTGTGTCGAACACAGAAGAACTTGGTCAAAAACAATAATTATGTGTGACTTAGTTTTTGCATTTATTTTTGTTTGTTAGTTTTTTAAAAATTAAATGTAACTCGTATAAGTAATCAAAAGAATAAAAACCAACATTTCCGCCGTTTTCTGGCAATTAGCATCTAGATGTATTTGAAAATCTTTCAACAAGAAGAAATCATCTCAATCTTTATTTATTTAATTATAATATAACTATAGGAATACAAAAATAAGAACTAGTAAAAAGTTAATCCTAAGCCACAATCTTAATTAAAATTACATCAATCAAGCCAAGTTTGTAACTCTATCTTCATCTGAAACGAATGTCATGCAATTGCTGCTGTATGTTTATTTTTATAGTGAGGGGACATTTATAAAGCTCGACTTAATAATATCAATTTACTTTAAATCAGATGATGCTGCATTGTGCAAGAGCCTAAAAACTCAGCATCCTCGGAGCAAAACAAACATATTATCATCACCACGCAAGTATTAATTGATTTGTATTCATGCGAAAAAGAATTAAAGTATAGATACAGATACACGTATCCGTCAGTTCGGGGTAGGTACTTAAAGTTATTTATTAAGAATTTAATTGCAGCAGTATTCGGCTGTTGCTTGTTTTTTTTTTATTCGCTTCTTTTCTTGAACAATGACACGAAAATGGGTTAACCGTTTAAAATGCATTTTATATAGGCACCAACAGTTTTGTTGTTGTTTGTTTTTTTTTTTGGTTGGTACTAATGTTTAAGGATATGCCAAAGGAGAAGTGTGGTCGTGCCACGAAAATCCTTAAGGACAACATATGGTCAGAGGAAGAAAATGAGCAGGGTAAAAAAAAAAAAAAAAACTATACACAGCAGACAAAAAATTTGGAGAAATAATATTCAATTCCTTAAGATTCGAGAGGAAGAAAGGTAAGAGAGGTTATCCTGAACCTGAATACATGCGTATAGTTGGTGCGCACCATAAGGAAGGTCTGATAATTGTTCATTGAAGGTTATAAATATTCTCTCCAGACTTATCTATGCCTCCATCTGGTTGATTTGTAAGAAGTGTGGACGCCACGCGCTTAGCATAACATTGGCCCCTCAGTTTTACTTATATACCTGTATGATTCTATCTACCTATGTATGTATGTATATTCGCGTCTTTTGCAAAGAAAATTTATATTCCATTTTGATATTTTTCGTACTCAAAGTACATAGTTAATATTCACATGTGTTTGATAGTTTGAATATTATTTGCCATCCTAAAGTGGGAGTATACCTTTCTTGGAAAAGTGTTTAGGTTTTGAATTTAATATTAATTTATTTTCTGTCCTTAAACTGTATCATACCCACACACTCTTTTGATATAGCTTCAAATACAACTAGAAACACCTTGCCATGGGACATACGAGTATTTTAAACAGTAGCAAAAGTGTATTCCTTAGCAACATGCAGGTGAATGGCGCACTGCTGAATATGATTTGCATAGCTAATCAAATTATTTGGATCAGCATTTCCATATCAATAAAATATCAACATGAACTTATGTCACAAATCGACCAGATGACAGATCCATCTTCCACTTGTCAAATAAATGTCAAATTGATTTTTTTGTTTTATATTTGTATAAGGTTTGGTAGATGAAGCTCAGCTGTTTTATCCAAACAGTTTTTTTTAATTGAAATAAAAACTAAAAGGGTGACTACAAATCGATGCGAGGTTACGTTTGTGTATATTTGGAATTCCCTGAATTTGTATGTTTGTTTTAACTTTGAGGGTGAGATGAAATTTCAAGATTTAGGAAGTGAACAAATGTTTTGGTTTATGTGATGTGATTTCAGAAGTATCACTTCATAAACCATAAGAGTAGAGAATGCATTGATTTGAGACCAAATACAAAAGAGTTGATGTACAAACTCGGAGTGTACGTTTTTGGAATTTATTTGAAACTATTTCAAGTATTTTGTTTAGAAACTGTATAAATCAATTTAATGAAAATGAAATGAAGTATTTTGGGAAATAAGCCAGCGTAAATTAAAATAGTCGAAGTTTAAAAATAATATCATGAAAATAGGGGCCGTTTTTCAAACATGAAGTGGATATAAATATTTTATAAATTCCTGGAGCAGTTCTAATCGAGACAAGCTTAAACATGGTTAGAATTACTCGCAAGCGCACTTAAAATATTTGGGTATAAAAAATGTGATATAGTAACAACTTCATTTTTAAGATCCTTGTGATTTAATGGCACGAAAAAGCGGCACACATTTATATTATATTCTCCCATATTTTAGTTTAAATTTATAAACATATCGAAACATTTCAAAATTTTTATTTTTAAGACATAAGATAACAAACTTCTGAGCTTTTGAATTCAATATTTCTCAAATCGTAACCCCACACTTTGGTAAACTTAAAATTTATGATTGATTTATGAATAACTTTATTTTAAATTAAATATATTGAATGATTTAATGGATTTGAAAAATTGCATCTAAAAACTTGAACTTGTAACTTGAAAGCATGCTATAGATATAGACTAATTCAGATTGAAAATGAATTAAAGGCCTTACAAGAATTTTCTGAGTTGCTTGCTCGCTTGGATTTTGCTTATCAATTCTAAAGCTGCCCACGAGAAAACTTGGGCTGTCCAAAATTGAATTACGTAAGTCACGGTATCGGTTGGTTTCATATGACTAATTTTTGTCTCTTAAACAATATATATATTTTAATAGCTTATAACATAGATATTTTTTAACTCTTGTAACCAATGTTTAAATATGCATATTTTAGAATCCGGACATTTAATTAATCAAACTATCATCGAATACAACCGTCTTAGCTTGTCTCAGTTTCGACATTTAGCTGATCCCGATCTTGATCTTAAAATGACTTGAATTTTTTTTTCATTTTGGTTTTCTATATCCTCCCCAAAAAAGGTACCTATACACCATCTGGCACACGCCGAAGCCGCCGTCACCGTCATTTGTATATACACGTGTGCCACTGTAGCAATTCAGATTATTTCTTCCTGAATCCTGCATCAAGGAGGAAACCTTATTTTTTATTCTTCTTTAACTGTTCCGTTTCATGGTTGGCACTCAAACCTCAGATCAGAAATTTTGTTTTTGTTCTTCCTTTTCTTGAAGCCAACAAATTTTATTTACTCCAAATAAAAATATAATGTAAGACCACGTTCATGTGTCTGAGTATCTCGTTTTTCTCTCAAAAACCATTCCCTTCCAAAGTGTTGTCTAAAATTCAAAATAACACTACCAAAAAAATGTCAAAAAAAAGTCTTTCTTGTTCATTGGAGGACCCCGTAGTCTCTGCAATCTTCTCGAAAAGTGTAATCAATCGACGGATACAAATGAAGGAGAAAAAAAATTGTAAGAATTGTAACACCATATGACGAGGACGAGGAGGACGACGACGAAGACTAAGATCCTTGCAACATATGTTGTTTTGGAATCAAGTCATTGCATTGCGAGAGAAACATAGTTGATAGTCCTTTGGTTTTTGCTCCTTTGATGTATGTATTAGTGTGATATCTTATGAATTTAAAAAAATATAATTTTTAATTTTGGTATGGATTTTTTTGGAAACCTTTCATAACTTAGGAGAAGTTAGATCAAATGTTTTGGAGAAAGTCTGACTTTGCTGGAATTTCGCAATGAAGTTCATGGTTTTTGAAAATCATTGTCAAAAAATGTCGGATCTCTTAAAAGATTGAGTTTTTAATCATCCTATACAGAAAGGATTATTCATACCTGAGTATAATCAATTCACTCCGGCACATGAAATCCTTCTATGCAAAAACTAATCATTTTCAAAACCTCTACAGACATTCAGACTATTTTCTGCTTGATAATACTGTTTTTAAGTTCTGTACGAAGGTATTTGAAAAATAGAAAAAGGAACTAAGATTCGTTATAGTCAATTTCAATTTCAGGATTCAGGAAATATTATATCAAAAACATTTAAGGAATACATTAAAGCTTAAGAAAATAATTAGAACTAGTTTTTCAAGCTTATTCTTTATTCTTAAAATAAAAATCACAAACCATGAATATGAAGAACTGGTAAACCTCGTCCCGGTCCAAGAAAAACACAACTATTTCAGCAAATTTAATTATTAAGTGGCTTGGTTTGTTGCTGATTGCACTTTTCGCCGACCACTCTGACAAGATTGTTCAGCTTTCCGAGAACTACTTCAGTCAAGTTCTTGTAGCAACCAACAGACGATGAGGCAGCCTTTGAAGTTGCTTCCTTGACACCAGCAGTTATCATTCTCATTTGTTTAACATTCATTACCACTCGAGTGTTGATTTCGGCTAAATTGTTGACAGTGCAGAATGTGCCCACTGCAAAATTTTGTTCAATTTCACAAGAATCTGGTAGATCTTGAATCTCTTCAACAACTTTTGAGATAGCTGTCAAAAATTGTGTGCTTTCATTTTTGTAATGTTCCCCAATAAGTGTCAAGTTGTGAACACAAGTCTTAAGGTTGCTATCAATTTGGGTAAGGATTTCATTGAAGGGACTAACAAACTGCTTGCCACATTCTTGATTTTTCTTGATTTCGGCTTCGGCAAGAGATAGCGACTTAAAAATCTCGTTCATAGCGTGCGACATTAAAATTTCGGATTTTGTGTTGATTGTGTTTGACGTTTCACTATTCAATGCAGCCATTTCTAAGAAAAGTTCTTCAGTGGCTACACCTGATGCAGAAACAAGATTTCGTAAGCCCAATTCGACTGGTCCCATATTACTTGAAGCATGATGGAACTGTTCTCCAAATCCATTGACATTTTCATTACCGTGATGACCATGGCCGAAACCATGACTGTGGTTGTGTTGAGTTACACTAGAAATATTTTCAACGGTCACTGTGGACTCAACAAGACTTCCATGAATGGCGTGTATGTTTTCTTCAGGCTTTGCAGCCACCAAGGTTTTGTTAGAGTTCAAAGTTAACAATGATCCATTATTCTTCACATTGGATTCAAGTTTTTCTTGCACTTCGTTGAATTTAAGTAAATCGATTGATGAATCCGGATGGAAAGGTGTTCCTCTAACCTTGAAAATAATTGTGAGGGATTATTTCGAACAGAATAAAAGAGTTCTATTATACTTACGAATAAAATGCCGTAAATTAAACAAAACAAGATTTTTATTTGCATTTTCACTTTTGGGGTCTTACTTTGAAACTATATCATTTTTAAATTTCCTGTTCCTTTATATAGCAAAACAACTGATTGAATGATAACAGAAATAACACACGATTTTTAGATGATAGCTAAGAGGTATTATTTTGTTATCATATTTGTACTTTTTTTTTGAAAGTTCACATTTATTATGTGTTGTGATATATTTTGGTAATGAAAAACTCGTGTTTACATTATTTACATTATCACCATTTTTCAATAGATCTAAGTTCAAGGTTTTGATTTTGAACATGTAATAATTTAACTTAGAAACCAAGTTTTGAAGTATTTTTTTAAAATTAAATATTTTTTTTCTCATCTCTACTTTTTTGTTTTTGTTTATTTTTTAAGAACGTAGAATGTTAACACAGTAAAAATTTTTATTGATTCACCTCGTATTGGAAAGTGGTAGGTATACAAAAAAATGTTTGAGGTTAAACAGTACTGTCTAATACACATTTTTTATATTATTTATGGAAAAAAATACATAAATACATTTGAAAGTCGCTTACCCGAACAAAAAAAACTTTTAAATAACATTCGCTGTCTATAATTGAGGAGCGTTTTTGCAAAGTGCAACAAAAAATTTTTGTTAATTTTTCAGGAGGAGGTTTTTTGTGTCTCATTTCACATTTTTGAGTTTTTCCAAAAGAAACTTGATGAACTTTTGCTCTAACGGGTGCACTCTATCTAAGTTTTCATACAAATCCAATAAAAAACAAAGTAGTCCTGTTAATTTTAAGCCCAAAAATGGAGCGTTTTTTCAAAATGAAACAAAGACCAATTTGTTGAGTTTTGAAAAAACGTTAATTTAATTGAATTAAAAATGTTTTTTTTTATTTCTTACAAAAAATAGTACATTTAAATAAATAAATATTATACATACTAAAGTTAATGTTTATAGTTTAATACAAAAATAAATAAATTTAAAAAAATGTAAACTATAGAAAACGTCAATCCTCATCGTAGTGTCTTTCCATGTCTTCAGTGGAATCTTCCGAATTTCCTGACTGCACTTTGTTGTAAAAGTCCTGGGCCTCTTCTGGAACATTAAAGAACTTCATGAGTTTTTTGACATCAGCCATCTTTTTAAGAGACACTTTGTTTACCGGTTGAACTTCGTCAAATAGGCAGTTTTCAAAAACAGTTGAAAACTGTTTTTTGAATGGGTAAACCGTGGTGGAAGAGCCGCTGAATGTTTGGTTAATAGTAACAGCAACTTTTTCTTCTTCTTTTTTATAAGTTATTATTCTCGCTGAACTAATGGAAGCTTCGATTTTATAAGCTTCTTGGCGTCCTTTTTGTAATCAACCACAGTCCAGTCATTTCCAAAAGTATGGACTGTACCATGGTTCTTAAGAATAGTATTGTATTCTTTTGGTGAAATGATTACTTCCTTCTTCCTCTATTCCTTTTCCACTCTTCCAAAAACTCGATCTGGTGGCATATAACTATGGCCTCTTATCAGAAAATAGTGGCTGATTTTTTGGAAAACTTTACTTTTTTCCAAAAAAGAACACAATGCCACCATCAGTATCGTGTTCTTATTCTGTGAAGCACAGGAATCAGAAAACAAGCGCAGGTTCTTTTTAATCCCTGTAGATGTTGATAGTAAATTTCCTTCCAGTTTTTTCAAATAGTTGATTACTATCGACGCAACTTCATTAGCTCCTCTTGGGCCATCAGTCTCCAGCCAAGTATAGAAGCTAACGTCTTCTTTATTTTGTGTTTTTTTATGATTGACGATTCCCATATTGTACAGCCAAACTTGTCTGGAGTAGAAAACTTCTCCAACTGAAAGCTTCTGGAGAGGTTGATTTTGCTGCAGATCAAAAACGATGTCAACTGAGTCTTCCTTTTGTTTATTCATTATAGAATGAAATTTTTTTGCACGAAGTTCATGCAGCTTTTTTCTATTTTTTATATCTTGGAATTTATTCGGGTCTTCTCCATAGGTTATTATGTGCACTTCAAACTGCTTACAGGTAGAGCAGGTATCTGTGTGTGGGTTTCCAAAGCCAAGGTTGAACTCCGAATAAAAAATCTCTGTTATTTATAGCGCAAAAAGCATAATATTGACTAGAAGATAGTCCTTTCCCTGGCATAAAAAGTTGCAAAATATTATTCATAGTATTAGACCTGAATTATTATATAAAAAATATGCACCCATATATATATATATATGAATGTATTTTCCAACAGGTCATTAGATACTGCATTTTATTTAATCCCTACATAGCTCCAATAATTTCTGGGAAAGCTAACTACTATGAATGTAACACCGGACGTACCTAAATAAAACTAAAAGAAAGGGTTACATTTTTAACTCCATACCTACCTTCAATAATTCCTAGGACAGCAAAACGGTACGATTTGTAACACCGGATATACCTTAATAAAAACAGAGCTCAAGTACAGTTTTTTTTTGCAGTTTTTGAAAAACTAGGTAGATTTTGCTGAGAATAGCAAAATTGCATACATTTGTTGAGTTTTGAAAAACCGTTGAAATTTTGTTGAGTTTTGCAAAACCTTGAGGTTCTTTGTTGAGTTTTGCAAAAGCGCCTTTATTTGAAACATTTTTTTTATTTATTAAAAATTTTTATTAATTTTTGTTTTTTTCATCATCTTATGCGCCTATGAATGACAAAAATTTTGATGTGCATAACTCATTTTCGAATTTTTGGCGTTTGTTGAGTTTTGAAAAAACGCTCTTCAATTCAGTGTCGAAACATTTAATAGGTGCAATTCTCACTTGAAAATTTTTAGTAGGTCAAAAGTTCTCAAGATTCAAGAAAGTCTATTGAATTGCAAACGCTTTCGGATTTGAGGAATTAAAAATTGTTGTTTTTATACTTACAACGCTATCAATGAAGCCTTTCTTTCAGCTGATTAGCAATTTAACAACCATACATTTTTGTTTAGCTATCAGATATATACATACAGTGATGGCCAAAACAAAAGCACGAGTATTTATCACTTTATAAACATCCGAATAAAAAGTGAAAACTCAAATTATTTTTATAATTAATTTTTTTCTTATTTGAAAAATATTGTTCTATATTTTACAACTTCAAATTTGATTTTAAATCTTAACATATTTAAGAAAATTTAAAACAGTTAAAAACTCATCAAAAAGTAGCTGGACTAAACTAAAGCACATGCACTCTATTACTGTCTACAGTTATCAAGTTTTACAACTTACTTGTTATATTTCCTCAAAAAAAATTAAAAAAAGAATTAGACTTTAAAATGTCGTCAAGAAGAGTGGTTAGTAGCGGCTGGAAAGGTTGTCGTGCCGCAAAAAAGCATTTTTTTCCCTAAAGAATAGACGTGCAAGACTGGAATTAGCTTAAACACACCTTAACTGGACGAGTGAAAAGTGGAAGACGGTCCTTTTCTCGGATGAATCAAAATTTAATTTAAAAAGATCGGACGGATTTCGCACGGTACGAAGGCCGAAATGCGAACTCCTCAATGCTCGATTCACCAGGCAACTGTGAAACATGGAGGGTTAAACATTATTGTTTGGGGATGTTTTTCCAGGGAAGGAGTTGGGCCAATTCATAAAATTAATCATATAATGGATCGTTTCACGTACAAGGATATCCTTGAAAACGTCAGGCTTGGAGAATATACCCTTGCGATGGATCTTCCAGCATGACAACGATCCGAAGCATACCACTAAATTGGTTGAAGAATTGGCAATGAAGGCAATATTAAACATATGAAGTGGCCAGTTCAATCCCCTGATCCAAACCCCAAATAGAATCTATGAGAAATTTTAGATCAGAGGATTGATCACACAAAATGTGACAGTTTGACTTCAATGCCTTGTAGATATGATGCAGTCATCAAAAATAATGGTTACGCCATTAAATATTAACATTACCACTTTTTGTTTACTTACTTTGTACATAAAAGCAAAAATGTGCTTTAGTTTTGTCCAGCTACTTTGTGATGAGTTTTTAACTTTTTTAAATTTTCTTAAATGTGATAAGATTTAAAATCAAATTTAAAGTTGTAAAATATAGAACAATATTTTTCAAATAAGAAAAAATTAAAATTATAAAAAATATCATTTGTGTTTTCATTTTTTATTCGGATGTTTATAAAGTGATAAATACTCGTGCTTTAGTTTTGGCCATCACTGTATGTATGCCATTCATTGAAATGGCATCCATTTTGAGGATCTGTTGATCATTTTCCGACGTTCACAATTTAATTAACTGAATAGCAACGTTATTTTGATTTTGACAAAATAAAATAAACGAAGACCCAGTTCCAGTTTTATTCCAAACCACATTACTCCATATTTAGCATAAAGACTTAAGTCTTTTAGTAAAGTCTTTTCTTTTTCGATTGGATTCAAGAAATCCACCAAAATGATCCCGATTTTCATAGTCGGAATTGGAAGATATTGATTTACTTACTTAGGTTCCAATAAGCATCAAATCAAAGACCGTGTTATGTCTCGAAGAAGTGATCAGAATTGCCCAAGACCTTAAAGATGGAATTTGTGAATTTATCGATCATTTTAAACATCATACATACGAGTATGTGATCAATGTTTTTGTCTTTCTTACGAAAAATGTACAGTGCCACGATGTTATTGAAAATATTACCTTCAATGCAAAATCAACATTTTTCTCTTCTGAATCAATGGTTTGACAACATATAATTAAAAACATACACACAAATAGTAAGGTAATATAAAATAATGACTAAATTAGTTCTATGCATCATCACACCCAAAACAGCGCCTTATCAGTCATGTCTTACAACGATTTGCTTTTATCTCGCTTGCAATCAAAACACTGTTATTGTTTTTAATTTGTTGATGGAGATAATAATCCAATTTATAAAAAAAAACATCAGCCCGTTGGCATATATAAAGGTATATAAATATTTATTTTTTAAGTTTCATTCAATTAACGATCGAAACAACCAACGATTATCATGAAAGTTCTCTGCATATCTACAATTATTTGCTATCTTCTGGTAAGTTTTTATAATCAATTTTGTTCAGCTTTTTAAACAATGATGTAAATATTCTGAAAAATAAGGTTTCAGTTCAGTGCCACCACGACTCAAAAAACAATCCCAATGGACCAGTCTATGATGGACTTGACTCCGTGCTAGATGAAGCCGCAAGACACTCCCAAATATACGCAAGTGATCTAACACACAGAATAAACCAAACATTCACTGCAATCAAGGATAAAGTAGAACAATGGAAGAACAACAATGCTTTCAATCAACAACTAGAATCCTTCGAAGCCGAAGGAAATCGATGCATCAAGGAAAATGAATTGGCCTTAGCCCAGTTTATGAGAGATCTTGTAAAAACATACGATTCGTGTTCTCAGGAAGTTAAACAACTTGTTTCGGACAATCTGACAGCCATGAAGGATTCTATGTCAATCATCAAAAACGCTCCCCGTAGAATCAAGGACATTTCTGAGAATTGTTTTTCCCGTAAGGAAACAGATTTAGCAGCAAGTTCACTCTGTGTGGTGACACGTATTGCTGAAATCCAGCTCGTTACATCTGAGGCCAATCAGTTTGTTGAGAAATTCATCAATAATGGAGTGAAAGAAGTTGAATTGCACGCTGCAGAAAAATGTACAGGAATTAAGGACCTCGACAATGAGTTTGTGGAAGTTTTTAATGAAATTCAAACTTGTATTAATAATAATAATAATAATAATATCAAACAATAAACAAATTTAAATTTTTTTCTGGTTACAGACAAAATACATACAAGTATTTGATTTAAAGTAGATTCTCCCAGCTCTCTTCGAAGCTTTCCGGTTCAAGTTCAGGACCTTGAGTTAAGTTATCGACAAATAAGAAACATGCTTTAAGATCAGTTAGGGATTCGTTTAGGTTTCTGACTAAGTTCGAAATAGAGGCTGTGGCGCATTTTTTTGACTTGGATGCGATGATCGGTCCATCGTTCTTGACTTCTTTGATGGTTTCGATGGCTTTTGAGCTTGCTTCTTGTATGTTCTCTGAGATTTTTCGAATATTTAAAACAAGTGTTACGATTTTTCCGAGTAATGAATGACGTTTTGCTAATTTCTTGTAAATATCAATTAGGTCTTGAATATTATTTCGAATATCTTTGATGGCTGTCTTAACGTCATTTCGAAGTCGGATTATTGATGTTTCAGTGTAGTTGTAACAAGATCCAATTTCTCGATTTCCTTGGCTAAGAGTTGAATTTATCACAGGAATACTTGAATAAGTGCAGTACGCAGTCCTTCCGGCTCGTATTCCTAGAGCATAGACGTCTCGTACCATTCTGTAAATAAATTTGATGATCTTAATTTTATCGATCGAGATACGAATAAGTCGGTCTTCTGTTTGTTGGGAGAGGTCTATGAGATTTTGGATTGCTTGATAAGCATCATCTATGTTTTCCTGAAGAATATCTTGAATATCTGTTGCTTCATGTAAAGAAAATGCTTCTGATAGAAAGTCATTTGAAATGTTGATAGTTTGTAGACTATCGTTGTAATGGAATTCAAAATCATTATCGAATGAAGTTTCTGGTTGAATTGAAAGAAGAAGATCATTCAAAGTCAATAATGATTGATCAGCTTCAGCATTTATATCGTTGAGTGTTTCGAGGCTTCTGCTGTCTATGTCTTTGTCTATGGAAGCTGCAATTGTATTATATTGCAGTTGTAGCAGGTCAATCAGTGGCTCAAGAATTTCAAGTTCATATTTGTTGAAGTTTTCGAACTTTGCTTCCTCGTTAAAATTAATTCTTTGGGAATTGACGTGAGGCAAGCTAAACGATTGCTGAAATAAAAAAAAATAATTAATTTATGTACTCGCATGTTAAAACTGAATTCACTTTAGTCTGAAATAAGAAAAAATTGGTGCAACTGCAGAAGGATTATAAAATGTGCTGGAAAAGATTATAACTATGACGTCTTTCCTAGACAAGACGGTTTTAGCTTAGATCTTTTTAACACGCTTCTGTTTAGTGAATCAAGTCCAGTTCATGAATAAAAAGTTAAATGTAAAAAAAAAGTATTTAAACGTTTCTCATTTAAAACACTTTAATTTATTATTATTTTGTTATTTATGTATGTACTTACTTGTAAAGTAATCAGAATCACCAATATGGTTAGTACAATAAGCAAGTTCATAATTCAAAAACCTAAATTTTATTCTTTAGCCTTAGGAACAAACACACTTTCCCGAAGAAAACCAAACGATAACTATATTGCATTTGCTTGGGAACTTGAGCTTTTTGAAATCATCGGTTAGCCTTCTTTGTAATTAACAAGCCTTCCCTGGTAACAGAATTTAGAGTCAAATTTAAATATCTTTGGCTTTATTATTTACACAATAATCAAAATAAAAATTAGTTACAATATCAAACCTTAGAATAATAATATAATATATGTTTATTAATAAATGTTCTTATTAAACTCATTTAAACGCAGCTTTCTTTTTTTCTATGAGGGAAAAAATGCTCGCTTTTCGATTTATTGAGATTATCCGATTCAGCATTCGATGATTCCAGCTTGGCTCTCATCCCGCCAATGGCAGCCTGGGAGCTTTGAGATTTCATGAGATTCTGCTGCGTGACTGGGTTCAGATCGACGAATAAACTTTGTCTGCATAAAACTGACAAGGCGTTCTCTTTAATGGGCGGTGGGGTCGAACTGTCCTTACTTCCTCTACGCAGTTTAACCTTTCTAAATTTCGATGCTAATGTTGCAAAGCCCAACTTGCTTGTAAGCTTGGCCGAACGACTCACTGTACGGGGAAGAGAATCGTAGCCCTCGCTTTGCTGTTGCTCTGAGCAATCAGAGTCAGCTGGGAGTGTCCCTACGCTTACGCTTTTTAGAAAAATCATTTCATCCAAGCCACTACCGCTCACATCGCTGCACATGCTCTGGTGACTACGCCTGTTTTCGGTTTTTTCTCGAGTGCGTTGGACATCGGCCTCTTCTCGGCGTATAGTTGCCTTTGGCAGGGCGCCACTTTTGAGGAATTCTTCTTTGGCTTTTTGCAATCTTATGGCTCTCTCAGAGAGCGGCGTTCGCGGTTTGTCGAGCATTTCGGTCATCGGTGTAGAGGGCTCCGATGCGGATGGGGTAGGAACTGTTTCTTGGAAGAAGCTCGTGCTCTTTGCTGTTGGAGTTAGAGACTTGTTTTCCAGCTTTCTTGTGATTCTAGGAATTGTGTTATCAGATTTATCCGGTGACAAGGGGTACCCTGGAACCTCGACTGAGGTAACAGATTTTGCTAATTTGGACTCTATGCGCTTTCCCTTTGAACTTAGTCTTACCACCGGACTACCAGATCGGTTCTTTCGAAATAGATGTTCCCGTCTTTCGGGTAATTGACTCTGTGACCCTCTTGATACTCGTGTTGGGTTAATTTTCTTAAGCAGTCTAAAGCTATCATTTGCCAGAGGTATTCGAGTTTTGAGTGGATGCGAGGCATGGTTTGTAGTTTGATAGAACTCCCAGCCTTTTTTAAGGTTGGCGAAGCTCAAGGATTTGGCAGTCAAGTTGCTCTCGGGTTTCTTTTGGACATCGCGATCGGTCGAAACATCTGCAAATATGCTGCTGGCACTTACAGATTTAAAAATATGACTATGTTCGTTTCGAAATGCCTGCGATTTCCTGCGATTCGAAGAGCTCACGATTTTCTCCAAAGGCATACTTTCTGAAAGCTTGGTAATCATGTTTTGAATTCCGGGGGAAATCGAAGGTTTAACAGCATTATTATTCACGTAGCTCTCTGATGGAGAGTTATTAACTTCTTTTGTCACAATAGATGCTACTAACTCGGGTTTTTGAGTAGTTTCAGTTAGCTCCGTTGCGACAGCAGTTAACTTATCAGCCGAACCCGGTTCTTCAACAGCGGTAAAGACTTTTCGTTTTGTCTTAACAAAAACGTTTGATTTGTTTGTTGATGTTGCAGTAACTTCTGGGGGTGTGTTATGAATTAGTTGGACACATGATTCGGTAGGCGATATCAAGAGTTTGGACGTTTTGTCTTGACAGATTTCTTGTTGTTCAATAGGTTGACCTGGCTTTACCTTCAGGACATACACAATATCTTCACCAGCATTGATGGCATCATCTTGGGGCCGGTTTTCTTCAGCGGACTTTCTATCCTCATCAAAAGATCGCTGTTTTATGCGACTGCTTGGTTTTCGTTTGACTCTTCGTGGAGTTTCAATTACACTTCCACATTCACCATCAGTGCTATCACTTTCCGTTTTGCTATTCTGTCTGGAACCCATTTTTCGAAGGCGTAGTTTCTTTTTCGTACTACCATTGCGATTGTTAATTTTTCGCACAGCTTCCAAGTCTGGTGTTTCAGGAATTGGTGTAGCAACATCATCAGATACGTCAATGGTTGTTGAGAAAGCAGCAGCTGCTAGTGCCATGGCTGTGTTAGCTAGAGTTGAAGACACGCTGAAGGAATCATCGTCTATTCCATCATCGTAGGTGACATTAATATCGGGTACAGATTGCGTGCTGTTCCTTTCAGATTCTGAAACAATTGTAATTTGCTTTAAAATTAATTTATTTGTTTTACATACTTAAAAAAATATGATGTAAAAAAGTAAAAATCAACAAGCTTATAATTTTAAGACTAAGATCCGTTAAATACTTTTCTTTTGGAGCAATACATAAGTATGTTGAATTCGAACGGGCAAATGGGGCGTTCTTTATAAAATGTTATAAATTTTAAGCTTGCAGGTATACAATCTTGCGTTAAAAAATGAAAATAGTTTTTATTTGTAAGACTCACTTAAACAAAAGCTTCCTTAAATTGAAACTTGGGGTTTTCATGCGTAACTTATTTTATTAAAAAAATTAGTAAAAAATTATGCTCTTAGTAAAATCCAGAAAGACTTATGCAACTATAGTTTGGCTTTATTCAACTTTTCTAAATATGCAATATTCATACCAATAAACTGCCGGACCTCATTAAGAGTTGTATGCAGCTCGTCAAGTTTATTTCGAAATGTTATCTGTCGTTCATTTATTAATTCTTGGCAACAAGCCTCGTCTTGCAGAAGTAAATTATTCTGTAGAAGAAAAAAAAAGATATACGCTATAGAACTGATTAATTCATTTCCAATATAGGTACTAACGATTTTATACAAATCTTCTACTAATTCCTTGGCCTTGATGAAAGACATCTTAGCTCCGGCACTGTTCAAGTTACTTTCAAAATCTGAAAATGAGCCTCGCATTGTTGCAAAAACAGTTTGAAAATATCTCAAATTATCATCGCTGAATTCATTTCTACTCTCTAACTGAAGCCACAAATCATTTATGTAATTGAGGGTTTTTATCTTGTCTCCATCGTTACTGTAATGGGATTCGAAGCTTTGTACACTACGAGACTTACTAAAAGTAAATAGCATATTAGAAATGGAGCTCCACACAAAACACAAAGTCCAATGTACCAAAAATCACTGCAAGTAACCTCTGCGTATTTATAAACAGGTGTCTGCTGCTCCACCATTGGCAACACTGCAACTAAGGGACATGCCGTCTCAACGATATCATCTTCCACTTCAACCATAACAGCTTCTGGCTCATAGGGGTAATCTCTTTGCTTCAGATCGCAATCGGTCCTTAGTTCAGCATCGGTACTTTCAGCTTCGTTCAAATCATTGACATCATTCAGGGACAAGCTTGAGGTTTGGTGTGATATCATCGGAAGTGAGACATTGGGAGCAACACTGTCAAGGGACAGTGATCTGCTTAAAGTTGGTGAATTTTCATCTAAAAAAGCAGTGATTTACTAAAAATCCGTCTTCAATTCAAAATGAATTCTTACTCTTTTTGCATTCTTTCGGAATTTTTCCAACATCAATGGGACAATAACCAGGATGCAATAAAGCAAAGGTCGATGATTCTGGTCCAATGCCCCGAGCCTTCTCCCACTCGTATAATTTACGGGTGAACTTCCTTGAGATTCCTTCGAATTTCATTACTCCAGCAGTTGTTTTGACTTCAATTTCCTTTGCTCGAGGATCAGCGACAATAGCTTTCAGTTTTGAAAGCCTTTTTTTATGTAAAAATGTTTTTTTTTTTTATTAAAATCTCATTTAGTTTCATTAAGTGACAACATTACCTTTCAAGCTTATCTCTTTCGTGAGCTCGTGGTTTATCCTTCTCGGATTTTTGCTTATCATCTTCACCAGGCTTCTTTACCAGCTCACATTTTGTTGAACGTCTTGTAAAATCATGACCACTGTGGGCTGGTCCAGAACTTTTGATTTTATTCCATTGTTCTGAAATGAGTTCCGACATTAAAATAAAATGTTTTCAGAAGAACACAATTCTTACCGAGCTTTCTCTGGAAATCTTCGGGAAGATCTTTCTGATCTGGCAATGGACTAAGTCCTTGGCCCTCCAGCTTTATTTGGCCAGTTCTCCATAGATTCCAATCGATTTTCTTGCATTCGGGATCTTTTGTGGGAGAACTTTGTGGTTCTTTGTTCGACGCATTTCCATGTAGCGAAATTTGCTTCTTCACACGCCACTTGTGAAGTTTCTTTTTAAAATCGGGTGTCAAATTCTCTTCAAGTACTTTTGTTGATACAATCTTAGCTTGCTGCTGCTGCTGTGGGGGGTCTTCTTTACTCACAATATGATAAGCTGCAATCAAAAGGAGGAACTTATTAAAATTTCACAGTTAAATCAAATTGTTTATGCATAGAAACCAGGTGTCTTGGTATTGCTGTACATGTTTCGAATTTTATCCCATTCTTGTCGTTTCGCTTCGAATTCCATTTTAAGCCTTTCTCTGAGGGCATTATAGCGCTGATTAATCTCCTCCTGTTGCATGTGCAGACTATTGCTTGAAAATAGCTTGTTATGCGGAGTAGTCGGTTCTGAGAAATCACCACTCGATAGGTCTTCACTTTCTATTTTTTTATTTATCATACAAATATTGAATAAAAATAATACCTGTGTACCTAAAAAAAAAAAAAAAACATACCAAATTCTGGGAAGAATTCAGAGTGCCTTGAAGGACTGCTGGGAACCGAAGAATTTCCTGGAGACTGAAATTTACGGTTTTTCGTTTTCTCCCATGGACTTTTAGCTGTTCCACTCGGAGATTGGGAGTAATCTGCACAATCTGATTCACTCAAGTCCTTAAAAATCGTAATTTTCGAATATTTCAATTTGAAAGAAAAACGAATTCATGTCATACTAACGTGTCTTAAATTCAAATTCAACGGACTTGGGAGGGTTTTTTCCCGTTTGGGCCTGCTTGTTATGTCAACAATAACATCTTCCGGAAGTGCTTCAAAGTCTGAGACTATTTTGCTTTTACGGATGCCCTTCAGAGAGGATGATTTTGTGGGTTTCTTGACTGAATCAACAAGTCGATCAAGGGAGCTTTGACTTGTGGTTGGACTGTTTTTGTGCTCAGAGCTTTCACTTATATTTCTTTGGTGTTTTATTTGAAAAGGTGAAGAATCTTTGATATCCTGTAACCAAAAAGAGAGTGATAAAAAGTTTATTATTTATACAGAAATATCTTTTTATTCTATTTTCTCAACCTGTCTGTTATAAAGTGATCCTAGTTCTCCATCAATGGAATGACTGCGATGGTTATCACTTTCAACTGTTACTCGAAATTCACACTTGGAGTCACTTTTCGACGAGTCACGTCCTTTAAAATAAATAAATGCACATAATTTAAAAAAATTGTCATGTATCGACTTCTATCCATGTTTAACATCTAACTGAAAGTTGAATGTTTTGTTCGGAAATTACTATACACTATTCACAAGATTATAACAAGTTATACCTACCCCCAGTTTCACAGTGGTAGTTTAAACTCCAGTTTTAGTTTAAACTTCAGTTTAAGAATTTATTCGGTTTCACAGTTTTGTTTGAACTGTAAACTCAGTTTTTCGCAGTTCAAGTTAACCGAGGGTATTCTGCCGTTTAAACTCCAGTTCAGCAAACAAAACTGACATTTCAATTTAATTGAATGAGCAAAAAAAAAAATTCCTAATTTATCCTTATTTGTTTAACTCAGAGGAGGAAAGAATGATAGAAAAGACAAGGATAGATAGTTAAAAAACTTCATAAAAGTGATGTCTGAACACGTTACGTCACATTACGCATTTGAACGAAGTTTAAGTAAACTAAAGTTTAGATGTGACTGTGAAACCAAACGAGTTAAACTAAAAAACTTGAACGCCGTTTAAGGTTCAGCTGAACTGAAGTTTAAACGCCCACTGTGAAATTGGGGGCTAGTGTTTTCCAAAAATATTTTTTTATTTTGAAAAGTCCGCTATACATCTTTTGTAATTATTTGACAGGTGAAAATTTACACCATTACTAAAAATGGAACGATGCACGCTTCGTTCGTTGAACAATTTGCAGTCATAGATAAAAAAAAAAACATTTTTAGGTCATCGTAAAGCACCCTCTCGACCAGCAATATTTGTACTGGTGCAAAAATTTGAGCTGTTGGGACAAGTTTGGGATCTGGAGAAATTGAAACCGTTTGCGTCGCTCTAAAACAAATGATAATATTGCTACTGCCCCAGGCTTATGAATTCATCGTCCATCTTTGGAATTAGGGATTCCACAAACGACATAAGGTTAACAGTATTTTGAATAAGAATTTCGTCTTATAAGGTTTTAAAAGTTTAGTTGACACAAGAACTTAAGTCGGTCCATCACCGGCAATGCTGTATTTTGGCTGAAAATTCATTTTCAGTGCTTACTTATGAAACTGATGTGACCGTTACGGTGAATGAAATGCGCTACCAAGCTATGAGATATGACTTTGTAAGGCTATAATTATAATTATCTGGAAGACTTTTATTTTCAAGAAGTCGGTGGCACTAAGTGGCACACAAGCAAAGAAACATTATCAATTTAGCAAGCAAACTTCTCCGACCAGTGGCGGCGTGTTATACCTAATTCTTGTAAAGTTGATAACAATAATTGTCCATCGAAATCTTGTGACTAAACCGGAGTAAATTTATCAGCTAAATTGAGTGATTATGGAAAATGTCAAAGAAAGTGGAGGACATTTAATTTCTCTTAAATTTTTTTTTTAATGTAATATCAAAATGAAGCATCTTATTTTAAAGCCCTGTATACCTACAATCAAAATTTAATTTTCGAATGGTCTTGTATATTTTGTACATGCAGAAACAATAAACATTTTTTTTCTTAAAATATAAATGAAGGTATGTATGTAAGTAGGTACTAAGAGTAGATTGTATTTCTAGAAATAAAGCAATCAAACAATAATACAAAATTATTGCCACAAAAGTAGAATAGAGCCATAGGATTTGACGTGTGTATGTATTGTACATTGTACATATATAAATTAAAATTATATTTACTTTCAAAAATACCTCCTTAATGTTTAGACTTTTCACCGATTTTAACAATAAAAGTGCACACTTCAGCTTTCAGCACACGCAAACACAAAACAATTCAATCAAAAAAATTCTAAAAATATTTATTTTCAATTTTGTTGCCTCTTTACCTAAATAAAATTGCGTTCATTTAAAACATTCCATATGCATTTCCTCCTCGAACAAATTACAAAAGAATTATTCAAAATCAATTACAAAAAAATCCTCAAAATAATAATTATTGCAAATTGCACGAGTGCATATCGAGGAATTAATAAATCTATAACAATTAGTCTACACTTACGAGTAAGTATATGTTGGAATGGAAGGTAGGTGAGAAAGAACTTACTAGATGTTTGAATGGCACGTTCGATATCATCAACGGAGCTGGCGGAGCTGATTGTGCCCGGTGTGCCGGTCTCGCTTAAGAGATGTCCCGACGATGAACTGAGGATGCTGTCAGCGGAACTTCCTCCGCATGGAACCGATGGGACTCGCAAATATCTAGCAACTTCATGATTTATCGGCAGAAGTCCAATGCCAGAATCTGAGCTTTTGCATTCGTTAAGGGCGGGTACGTTTGCCTTTTCCCATTTGAAGGCGGCTTTTACTTTTGTCCATTTCGATACTTTCGATTTGCCTTCGGTGAAGGCACTTTGACGACGAATAGGTGGTGGCTTGGGGTCCTTCTCAGTGGGCTGGTTAGCACCTGGTACAAACACAGATTTACTTCTTTCTCGGGCTCTAGAATACAAAGCGTTATTACTGGCTCATATAAAAATCAGGACCACATAATGCTCAGTTTAAGGCCATTGAATGTTTAGGGTATTCATTTTAGGATAGTTATGTTTATGTTCTGGATTTAATCGAGAATTAAATATGCTTGCTTATTAATCAAGAGTTTTTTAAGGCAGTTCAATTTGGTTTTCATTTTGTTATTAGAAAAAGCTGAACTAAAAAAATGAGAAAAAATCAGTTGGGTTCGTTTGCTAATTTATTTCCTCAAAAAAAATCATATTTCGAGAAATATTTCTTGAAATTTTATTTGAGAAGGGGAAGAAACAATTAAACATAAATTATTACAAGATAAAAAGAAAACATTATGAACCGCTTAGCAGTGAGAAAACAGAAAAAAATGTGTTTCTCTTAAAAATTAGTTTTGATTTATTTTTCTCACAAACTAAGATACATTTTAGCATCTTGTTTTCAGTTTTATATTAACAATTAATTAAAAAATTAACAAACCCAAATGAGAATTCAAGAAGAGATTTCTGTCTTTCTAAAAAGGGATAATATGGCATCGCAGTTTTACCGATAGTTTTAAGTAATTGTTCTTCTGCTTTACGTCCGCCTAAACGGATGTAGCTTTTTTGATGCATCTTATGCTAATCACCCTGTATAAACGATATATTTTAATGTAAAGACAATACAACGTCTTCCGTGTCAGATAGTTCTTTATAATTGGCATGCTCTTTCATTGTAACCGAGTTTGGAGTGCCTTTAAATTATAAAATGGCCTAATTTAAAAAGCTTTTCCACTTTTTCACAAAGGAATGGGAAGAAAATTCAATCACAGTCTTAGAAAAAATTGCTAAGGTCTTTTTTTTCAATTACCCTTGTTTTGTTGTAAACTTTTTCGTTGATGCACTCTTAGATGCCTCCAGAATTGAGCTAAGGAGAGAAATATTCGTTTCAAGATCAGATTCCGGTTCAGAAAGTTCGACATCATCGTATTCACTAAGGTCCTGAAAAAAAAGGAGTTACATGTTACACATAAATCTTCCACCAAGGTTCTCATTCAACATTTACCTTCTTTTCAATGTTTTTCAATTCAGTTAAAGTCTTCAAATCATGCATATAAACTTGCATTTTATAATTTTGATCTAACATATCACAGATTTTGTCCAGTAAATCGTGTAATTTATTTAAATGATCGAAAGCCGTTGACGTTTCAATTGCTGCAGCAATCGATAGACCTATTCCTTCGTGTAATGGTTCAATATATTCGTAACATTCGTTCTTCAAAAGGTTAAAATAATAATTGGTTTTCTCTTCGACTGTAGGGGTTTCGCCGTCTTTGATGGGATATTTAGGTAGATGGGCTGGTATTCTGTCGTTTTCGACGTCATTTCTTATTCTATTGTAGTCTACAGCCAAAGCTTCCTCTAAGGTCTTGTAGAAGGTCGACTTACGTTCATCAAAGCTTAAAATCCTCTGCATAGGTTCAGAATATTCTTGTTCGGGGTTTGGCGAATAAGGTTTATCTTTTGTAAATGAGGATCTTTGACTATTCGGTGTTGAACGAGGCTTCTCGTTCTCCATGTTGAATTGTATTTTATATTTTTTTTGTTTTTGTTAAAATCTTATTATAATTTAAAATATCTGTAAAGAAAATAAAAAAATTAAAAAAAGAAATATGTACAGTACATTATGTATGTATGTGTTTATTATGTAGAAGTAAGAGATCTGTACTTTAATAAAATAAATATTGGTATAGTTCAATGAATCACAACTAAAGATTATAGCAAATACTTCCTTGTAGTTTTTCGTGTCGATAGCAGAAGACTCAACATAATTTTAAATCGGAGCTTTATTTATAAGAATATAATATAGCATGTTTATTCTTAAGGGTATAGACATGGGAATTCACTAGCTTACTCATTCTATCCAGAACATTAATGAACCCAAATTCGTAAAAGTTTGCACAAAAAAATATCTGATAACTGCACAAAACTAAAACGAAAATTTATTGTCTTAGGTATTTTAACACCTTTATTTTCTTATCTTCTATTTTTCGAAATTTAAGGTCCTTCATCAAATTTTTTGCTTTAAAATAACTCGGTAACAACTATATTGCTCCTGTTTTTAATATTTAGCTAGGTCATATGGCTTCGCTATTTAAGGCAAAATAATCTTAATCATCCAGTAAAAGAAAGAACGTAAAATAAGTAATCCGAAATTTTGTTTAAGAAATTAATTATTTTTGCAATGCAAAAATGTCCTATAAGAATTTAAAAACAACGTCAAAAACTTATGATTATTCTTGTATCGAGAGTAAAAAGATATCCCCAGTGGTGGTGTAACCAACTTTTTAAAAGTTTTTTTTTTTATGTATTGACGTTTAAAAGTTTAAAGCGGCGCAGTAATTCTTTTTTTTCTGGATATCTCTATTTAATTTTATTTTTAATATTTGCGTTTCTTAACACAAAAGGTTATTATTTCAGAAAGTAGCGAGTAAGTCAACATAATTTCTTGCATGTTAAGAAATTGAAAAATATTAAAAAAATTACAATGAGCGCTTATACGAAAAAAATAATTGTAAGGTTTTCAGCAGTTTTTGGAAAATTGCAAAAATGATGGCTCTTATTTTATAAATCAATTTCTCATAATTTGAAAAAAAAAACCTTAATTTTATTTTCAGTTAATGTGAATTTCAAAATAACTTTGCTCTGATCGATTTATTTAATACATATAATATTTATTCAAAATATATGTATAAAATTAATATTTGCAATAAAATACACCTAATTAATACATGCCATAATATTAATTATTTAAAATTTTTGAAATGCCAATTTCAGTTTCTATTAACATTAATCACAGTATTTTGTAATATTTAGAATTAGATCAATAGACCTGTCAACACTTCTCGACCAAAAGAATTCCATGTTCCAATTAAGAACCAAACAAAAAAATTCCACGCCCACATTATTGCAAAAATACAATTTTTTAGTCTATCAACACAGTAATGTTTACAATGCATTCGAAATCGTTGAGGATTTTCAGCTTTTTGGAGAAAGCAGAGATGAAAATCTATAGCCCAGAAATACAAACATACGAATGCTATAGATTGATGTGGATGTGTAGTTTATTCGATTTTGTCTGAATTTCGGATGCTTTGATACAGCAAAATTGTCTAAATTTTCATATTTATATCTTTTCTTGCAGGCAAATATAAATTTATACAATATATATACATATCTCTCTCACCGCGTGTATCTGAAATTTAACAAAACAACTTTCGCTTTTTCGGCCATCCCGTTCTCGAAGTCCGAAATAACGCACTACTCTCACGATTTCCGTCTCACGCCTCACACCTCACGCAATTTCAATTCTGCATTATTACGTGATGAACTATTATAAACAAAGGTAGGCATGTTACGTATTTACATATGTATACATATAAAATATAATTATTTATCTATTTTAGTATTTCATCAACAAACTCGGTATTCCAAAGAATTCAATTAAAGTCTAAACAACATTCCACCTACCTCTACTCGTATCTCAACCAAGCGATCCCGAGTACAACGGAAAACCGCCACCGCTACCGCGCCGTCGCGTCGTCGTATTCGAATCGCCACCGCAAATATTCCAACGCAATAGCAAACTCTTTGTACACAAAGTTTATATTAAAAAACACAAATTTAAAAACAATGACCTAAATTTAAAACAATCCATCAACATAATTCACCACAACAGCACCTCTTAACACAAGATCAAACATTGTAAGTATCGGAGGAGAACACATTTTTCAAAAACCACAAAACAAAAAAATAATAATAAAAAATATCTTCATTCCTCTCCAAATACACAGTCAGATTTTTTCGATTCTTTGAATTTTCGAACACTCGAATACTCGAACACTTTCTTCTTATTTTGAATTGCTTTTGCACACACCCATAAGCGACAGAGAGCTAATTTTATATAATCGAAAAGCGAGTACTTTTCACAAAGTAAAGTTTTTTTTTCACAAAAACGGACACAAAATTTTCCAAAATCACACACTCAGTATTTTCGGGGAAAAGTGATTTTAAAAGTGAGGGTTTTATCAATAAACCGGAAAAATGGGGATTTTATTGGATCAGACAGAAAGGTATTTCCGAGGATATAATTTTTTTCCTTATAAAAAATAATTAAGTAGAAAGAAACGAGACCGAACTCCTCCAGCGGCGGACGTTTTGTACTCCTGCTGTTCGGAAAACAAAAAGAGAAAATTGGTTAAACGTGTTAATGATTTGACCACTTTCGAAAAAAGCTTAGCGCATCATTTCGACGATATAAATAAATTCTCAAGTAAATATTTAGTACGCACGCCGCGCCGCTGTGTCGCTGTCGGTCGGTCCATGCGCGCCGCGATGCGCCGCGCCACTCTACCGATTCGTTTCAGATCAACCGTTTCGGGAAGTTTTACAAGAATGAACTTCACAATTTTAACCGACTTTTCCTGGTAACTATTAAAATTGGAATTGGAAATACTTTAATCCTATAACAATTTTCCAGATATGTATGTACGTACGGAAATGTTGGAACTCGAAAACGGTCGGTGTGAGGGTATAGTCTAAAAAAACGGTTTTGTTTGTTTATTTGTCTTTTCGTCGAGTACGAATACGAAACTATTTTCAGACAATAGAGAGTAAAAATGAGAGAGAGATGTTTTTCGGAGGTGTTTTATGAATGTTGAACTTTTTTATTTGGATGGGATGAAAACACTATTCGAGGCGGTATTGGACGAGTATACCAAACCCGACGACGTTTCGAAGCAGACTGGTGCGTGCCGATGCCAGACAGGCACTTTCCGATATTAAGAGCAAATTTGTTTAGTTTTAGAGGAAATGGATTTGAAATTAAGCGTATTTTTACGATGTGTTCAACAAGTCTTCGGATTGTGCTATGGAGTTCTCGATCATTGATGATTTTGAAATTGTAAAATTAAATTTTTCGAAATAATTAATGGGAAACCAAACAAAATGATGTATGCTTTTGTTTAGAGTAATGTTCCTTATAAAACGGTTACTGGCCAATTAAAACGATATTAATCATATATGAAGAAGTAAAAATAAGAACCTAGAAAGAGGCATACTCGTAATTCCACAGATCTCGGCCCAACAGATAACAAAGTTGTTTGGTTAAAACACTAAGAAGATTCTTGATTTATCCTAAGACCTATCAAATCGGGTGTCTGGATATTATATTTTTCATGAATCATCACCAGGACTGTTAAATTAATTTCCGATTATTTCTGAAACTTTAAATTAGATACTACTTTCGAAATGTTTCATTCAAGTTAAGTTAAATTGTTAGAATCTTAGCTTCTTATAGTAAATATAATAATGACTTTGCCTAGCCTTCTAGGTTATATACGAATTCCAGCGAATTGGGACAATTTAGTCCAAATGATGAAGTTTAAGGTACAGAACATTACTTTGTTATAACAATTTTGTAATAATATTATTTTTAAGAGCATCAGGAGCATCAAAGGCATTTGGCTCAATTTTTATTGTAAATACATGTTTAATTTCCTAACGCGTATACTTCGATGAACCGTATAAGATCTGCTGCAAACGTGGGTTCTGTCCTTTAAAGTTTGGATTTTTACCCATACAAAACTCGGGAGCTGAAGATAAACGAGAACGACTACATTTCACGGAACGAGTCAAAAGTAAATAAATTCAAGCGAAAAGTAATTCTTCTTATACATTTTCATCGAATAAATTTCAGTTAGTATTTTCCGTTCAATATTCATGTAAATTTTACACATTTTAAAATTTAAATTTTGCACTTATAAATTACAATATGTATTTTTTTCTTGAACTAACATTTGTATGCACATAGCGTATATCGTTCGCCTAATAGCCTATATTAATTCACGCAACAGCGTATAAATTGGCAATAACTTAACACTTTTTGAATAAACATTCAGAATATGTATAAAATTAGAACAAGATATTTAGATATTATTTCCTCTGAGTATCCATCCATTCTTTCGATACAATTCTCCACTGTCCTTTCTTCTGTCCTCTGCTCCGATACCGACATCGGAATCGACTAAAGATAACTTTATGATGTCTGTACACAAAGTCGAATAAAATTGTTTATTTAGTGAAAATGAATTATAAACATGGAAAGGATTATTATAAGAGAAGCAAAACAATTATTCTGATTGAGATACAATCCATTGTCCAGTTCCAGTTCCTGAGATTATTTATGTTCACCATATACTCCCGTAGGTTTCTCCAAATAGACATGGCTACGACATGAGACTTTTGGATTCTAGATTGCCAATTAATATTAAAAACTTACTGAAAGGCACACTCGAATAGTGCGCTCCTCTAAATGATTGTTTATTAAGAGTGAAGTGGTCGTGTAGTTAACATTTTAATTTCTTTCTTTTTTTTATTTATACAAAATTAAGACATAAAGATACTGTGGGTATTTTCGTTAATACTACTTTAAATATGGTGTTTACATAGAAATACATACCATCATGCATACAAATTAGATCTTTATAATTTTGGGGATATTTTTAGCCAAACCGAACATAAATTTTGGCTGAAATAATAAATAATCATCGGCTATACTTTACTACAGCAAAGAATTCAAAATAAAGTTTGAAACAAATGAATCACAATCTTTGGAACGTAAAACAGAAATGGCAACACGTCGTTGGTGATAAGTTATGTTTCTAAGTATTTAAGTTTTTAATCTTTTTTCTTAGATCTTTTATTTTATATAAACAAACGGTTTAAGTAATATATTATTTAGAAACTTTTTTTGTATAGCGAATGTATGAGGGTGATTCCCCAATTTCAATTCAATCAAATCAAAACATATTTGTATATGGAAAAATATACACATAAATACATACATATGTACATACAATCATTACATATAATATGAATCGAGAAAAAAGGCTTAAACAGAATTTGGATACAGTCATCTGCATTATGCCATTATAGTTATGTTTTGATAGTAGATGTTTTAAATAACACATTTTTAAATAAATTTAACACAATAACACTTTGAAATTGTATTTTTTCTAATCAGTCTACCCTCGAAGAAGTATCTTATTGTACTTTCCGAGCATTTGACAATTACCACACAAAGTTATTATTATTAATTTAATTAAAAAAAATGGATAGTAATAAAAAGATTATGATAAAGTATTATAGTTCAAATAATTCAATATCACATAACTTTTTCGATTTTCGCAGATTTCTTTAACATGGTAAGAATATATTTTTTTTAATATTCTTGCTGTAAAATATTTATTTATTTAGCTTTATACAAGGTACTTAAAAAACATAACTACACTCTGAATTTCCATATTGTTGATAATTGTTACATTTAGGAAATATTACAATTATGAACAAATAACGAAAGAATAGTTGAAACTCTATGATTAAAATTGTGTATATACTTTTAAACTTAATAAATTTAGGGATTTTCCATAGAAAAGCTTAAGTCTAAACGTTTCTCTTTATCTGATTTCAAATTGTAATGAAAATGATTGAAAAACACGCTTAGACTTCGAAAATAGTGTTTTTTTTTAATTAATAAATTTACAAATACATGGCAAAGCGGAGGACAAGCAACTGAAAATAAATAAGATAAATTTTCTTTGTTGGTATCTTATTCATATTTTATTTATTTAAATGAGCTTTTATTTTTCTTCGATCACACATTTGTATAAATTATACAAATTGTATCATTGTGTTGAATGATTAACTAAAGAAATAAAATATAATTAAATTTCAATAAAGTCTTTTTATTTAGTTTAAAAAATAAAACTTTTATTATACACAACTTATTTTTTAATTTATTTTAAACACTATGCGTTTCGGAATTTTTTATATTTTATTAAAATTTTTACATTCTGATCCGAAGCTACAATGTACTGTAATGCTGAATCTAGAAGGAGACTTAATTAAGAAATATCTTTCAGTTGTCTCTTTCGCTTGGTTGTATATTTATGCTTTAAGACACCAAGCTTATGAATGACAAGACAAATTCATAGCGGCTATACATCTGACAGACAATTTGAAAAACCTAACAACTACTGTAAGAAAATAAAATTTGAATGTTTTGAAATTTTCAAAAACATTGAGAGTAAAATTTGAAGAAAAGCTTACCCACCACAAAGCCGCGAGTAGGAACTGCGAGACATGGATTTTTGTAGTTACCTTTGCAACAGCTTTCCACTCATACCCTTCATTTTCGGCTTACTTTCACAATTAAAAATTTGCTGTTAGCTCTTAGACTATTAGGTCTTTTAGACTCTTTAATTATGTACATACATATGTACATATGTAAATTGTATTCAAACAAATCAATTTTTATAGTTTTACAGATCCGTTGACGAAATTTTGTCTTTGTTGTTCTGCTTCTAGATGATTTTTTAAACTTACGTCACTTATCAACGGTTTAATTTGATTTAATTTTGCCACCTGTCGTATACTAGAAGAATTATTTGTAGCGTACCGCAATTTTGACACTTCAATATTTAGTAGGTTATGTCATCTGTCACTTTTAATTTTTCTTCTCGAAATCAATTTTGTTCCTTGCTGCATGAAAATAATTCATATTTGATTTAGAAAAAATACAATAAAATAAAATGATAACAATAGTGTCTTTAATGCGATCTCTGACCGTCAGGTCGCAATTATCCAAAACCACCCGTGATTTTCATTTGTCTGCTGTCTCTGAAGCAGCGAGGAAAGGTACTCGTGAGAAGGCTCGCAAGAAGAAAGTCAAAGTCGAAGTTAAGAAAGTCGGGTTTATTCCACACAACCAGAGAAACAAGGGGTAATTTGTGAACTGTATTCAGATCTAGATTACATCTTATAGTGTATTTCTTGGGTTTATCATACTTTCAGACTTAATCTGAGTAAGGTTAATAAACACATCGACGACTCGTGGAAGGCTATTCCTAAGGATAATTGTTATGTTGGTAAATACTATCGATGGGCCGAATACACCGTCGCTGAAGCAATCAAATGCCATCGAGAAACGCACCATCCCACAATGTACAACGTCCCTAACGCCCCACTCAATGTTGAAATTGAGTTGAACATGCAGGCAGAGAAGGCTAATCGATTTGTTGACAACTTTAATCGCATGGCTATGATCCCGCACAAATTCGATCACGGGGACGAAAGGAAAATCCTCGCTTTCACAAAAGAAAATGTAAGTAGTCATAACTAGCCCCAGACCTGGAGTCAAGAATAACTTGATTGTTTTTTAGCGCACTTTTCTGTGAATAATATTTGTTCGATTTAAGAATTACTCATATTCAACTGAACACATTTTAAGTAAACGAATATTTCTTTTCTCTTAGGATCTCATTGCAGAAGCAAGACAAGCTGGTGCAAGCCTTGTCGGCGGTGTAGAGCTGATTAAAGATATAACAAATGGTGATCTGTTGCTTACGGATTACGACTTCATAATTGCACATACGAACATCCTTCCCGAACTAGTGAGTCTTCGCGGTTTATTAAAGAGAAAATTCCCCAATCCACGAAGTGAAACCTTGGGAACAAATCTTACCGAAATGATTAAGAAATTTTCGGATGGCATTAGTTATGCCGCCACTAAAGACGAGCACCAACAAGATTTCGGCATAATCACAACATGCATTGGCACGGTAACTATGGTTTCATTGATTTATTTGCTTCATTAATTTTTTGATTAATATCAAGAATCCCCATTGCAGTTAGAAATGGATGATAAACATCTTGAAGAGAACCTGGTTTCGTTATTGAAAGATGTTAATTCAATGCGTCCCAAGCGCGAAGGAAAATTCATAACACGAGTTCTTCTAAAGAGTCCTCCAAGCAGCGAACAATTGAAGATTAATCCCTTCATCTATGTGCCTGAAGAAGGAACTTTCAATAATTCAAGGAAAAGTAGATCAACGGAAGTAGTAGAAGATGAGGAAGAAGTAGATACGGCTGAAGCTGTGCGAGCAACTAATTAATACCACACATATTGAATTACTTTTAAGACATAAAGAAGTCAGTTTAATATAATTATATATAATGTGTATATCTTGTGTTCTATGTTTAAATTTTCTGTGATATTGATGACCTATTGTGCTGCTGTTCCATTTCCACTTGCTTAACTCGAGCATAGCTGGCACTACCCAACAAAACTATTCCATTCGATATCCACCAAAGCAACGATTTCGTTTCGTTAAACCATTGTGTAGCTATAATTGTTTGGGTACAAGCTTTGGCTGTGCCAGAAATATTGTGCGTTAATGGCGAAGTTACCTAAATATGATAAATAAAAATTAGATACATCTTTTATTAAACACAATATAATAGTCACCTTAATTTGTAAGGATGTAACATAACCAATTGCAAATCCACAAATTCCACCAACTATCATCACGGAAATGAACCATCCCGTATACAAGTGTGCATAAGTTATGATTGCATTTAATTCACCGTTGATTATAATCAACGGAAGGAACAAAATACTCGAATAAAAGTTGTTGTAGTAACTCAGTAACCAAATTTCATTGTTAACTTGTGGCAAAGCCTTCTTTGTATAGATGGAAAACATTGATACACTTAGTGATGCCACAACTCCATAAAATGTGCCGAACCATGAAAAATTTTCTGTACGATAAGAAATATGCATAAAAACTGTATATTCATAATAATAACATAATTTTGTATTTAAATATTAAGTAACATAAGATCTTTTCTATAACCAGTATTCATATCAGAAAAATTTACAACATGGATTTTTCTGTTAGACCATTAATCATTTTGTTTCTTCAAGGTTTTTGAAAACTTTTTGATAAACATTTTAAAAGAATTTAATGAATTGTCTTAAAAAACAAAAATGTTCTGTTGTTGGAAAATCAGTGGCTTCAAAAACCTTTACATACCTACGTTGGTGTTGAACTCTTTTTCGGTTCTGTTTTTTGCTTCTCGACTCGATCGGAATATACAGTTCGATTAAAAGCATGAATGTACATAAATAAATATAAAAAAAATCCGTATATCTTCCTAACTCGGTATATAATTACAAATCAAGAAGGAAGAACCATAACTCATGTACCAACAAAAAGACAACAAGGGAATAAAAAGTTTAACTTTATAACTTTGATAGTATGTAGATTACCTGTTAGACTCTCCTGGTCAACGCCCAAAACGAATCCAAGCACTATAGCAGCACAACACAAAATACTTTTGAAGCTTGTCCTTTGTTTTAATACAAGATAGGAGAGAATCACATTAAATACTGTGGTAAGTGATCTTCCAACATAGTAAAACGCAACACCCACATACTTCAAACACATATTGTTTGTGGCTATCATGGATGTAAAGATAAAAGACAAAGGTAACATCTAGAACAGAATAAAGTTAGCTTGGAGTGTTCATGACAAAATAATTGAGATTTAAAAACAAAAAGCATTACCCTCCGAAAAGTATCAATTTCAAGTGGCGTTCCTTCAGGAAAACTTATTGTATTGGGAAACATTAGAGCCAATCGGCTCATCACAAAACATATTATAGTTGAAACCACGCATTGGAACCAAGTTACAAAAAGTGGTGCATCCAAATCAATATCCTTACTACTTAGAAGTGCTTTGTTTACAAAAACAGTCAAGATCGAAATTATCCTATGAATTAGATATACATACATATGTACATAATTTGTTTTTTAGTTTACTTCTATAATAATTATGAGTGTAGGTAGAGACTTACCAATATAAAGCCACAACCAAAAATATTTGGAAATACTTAAATGCTAATCTGTTGTGCTCTCCCAATGGTTTGTACATTGTGATCGTGGTGCTAGGTCTATTTTCTTTAATTAATACTTATAATTTGAGCTCATTTCTGGTTTAAAATGTTCAATATTAGTCCAATTTTTACTTTACATCAAAAACAACTGCGGTCGCGCTTGTTTTATGTATTTACTTTCGTCGAGTGTGCAAAATGCAGACTTCACATTTGTTTCTGTCAGTCTTGTCAAAAAAAGCAACAATCTATCAGCTGACCGTTCTTTCCAAACCTGCGCACTGCTCACTACATAATTTCCCTGGCCTAGTGATTTTTTTTTTAAGAAACCGGAAGAATGTAGGTTCTTTTTTTTTAACTTCCGATTCCGAGTTCCGCAAAATGAAATCAGTTTCAATGTATAACGGCTGATGTGTTGTCGTATACAATTAAATGAGCTGTAAATTATTTTATGACAAAATTCCCTTTCCTCGTGGATAGCCAGGTGACCTACTTAGGTACCATAGTCTTACAGGCTGCTGCAAAATTAAAATACAAATTACTACAAACAATTTAAGTTATTTATTTAAACTTTTCATGGAACTAAACAAAACAATTTCTTTACAACACTATCACTAGGAACTTAATTATGCTTTACTTCTCGAATTGTGGGCAGTGGTTTTTTTTGCAGATGTTTTTTGTACCATTCCAAATAACTGCTGTCGGACAAGAGTCGTGGCAGCCTAACTCTCAACCGCTTCAAAACTACACTCTTTCCTGATGCTGTTTTTATCACTGGGTGTTTTTGTTTATAAACCTGCTAAATATGTAAGAATATATTGTATAAAACTTGATTTTAACAAAAAAAAATCTAGAAATTACGGCTTTTGACACTGGCAAGCTTGAAGACAGTACCTCCTTTTTGTAAAGACTTGACCAAGAAGCTGCAGTCAAGGGTTCGAAAATGGTTACAGTTTTATCTAAGGAAACTGGGTATACAAACATGTTATCAAAAAATACTAATTAAATAAGCAGTAAATATGTACCTTTAGAATTCAATTCATCGCATTTTTGGGGTTTATCGCCATTGCTCTCTTCATAATCCGTATATATTAGCGGCGGCAGGGTTTGTAATACGTTGGCTTTTCTGACTATCCAGTCAATTTTTACTCTTCGCTGATAGCGTTCGCGCCAACGTAAAAATTTTGGTTCCGGATTTGGAAGTATTATTGGTAAATTCATATTAAACCATTTCAAAAATTTTTTTTTATTTGATCGATATTTATCGATCTTTGCTTTATATTTTCTTTCAACTAAGTACACCAGGTTTACCTGTCTAAGGTCAACTTTACACGTCGTTGTCAGGCATGCTCTTATTATTTGGTCGTTATTAATTGGAATCTCCGCAATTTCATCGTAGATCTGCAAAAAAATAAAAAATGTGTTTTTTATGAATGTTTTGTATATCAATTTACTTGCGTCTAAAAAATCGACTTTTTCTAAATCCTCTATCAATTTATCCATTGAAAAAAAAAAAAATTAAATTTACTTTTAAAGTTACAGAAGATGAAGGGCAGATGGAATACTCTACGAGACTTCATTTACTATCCAAAAGTACCGCTATGTCACACACATAAGAAAATTATATGGTCAAGTTAAAAGAGATCCATTATATGAATTTGGTGTAGGGTGTTTTATTTATTTCATTAAAATTTAATTTATCATTATATGAAAATAATAAAAATAATAAAGTGAATTTAACAAAACTCCAGGATTGTGGTTCAGTTGATCATACTTTTATTGAATTTCTAGAGAATGTTTTGATTTTAACAGCAATTGAATTATTTGAGTTTCAATTTTAAATTTAATCAAAAAATGTATTTCGAAAAATATATATAAATAAATTCTTCAGCAGTTATGACATCAAATTTAAACCCAGCACTTTTTGAAATCTGTATAAACCTACATGAAATAATAATTTTGTTAATGAATCAATTTTACCTCACATTTCTGTGTCTTGTAAAATAGTTAAAACAATTTTTTGGACTACGAAAGTTAATATCAGTGCAAAAATAGTGTATTACCAGTCATTTATAAAGTTTATTTTTTAAGAACATTATAACTTGCGGACTTTATCAATTATTTTTCATAAAAGAGGACTTATAAGCATAAAAAAAAAACTGAAATCGTTAAGCTAACCGTACGAAAAGCAAGACTAACTTTTTTTTTAGACAATCAAAATAAAAATAAATAAAAACTATAAACAATTACAGGAATTTTTTTAATAGAATACAAATTTTCAATTTCTATTTTTCTTTAATTAATCGGTTTTGGTCATTTGAAGAAATCTAAAATCACTTTTAACTAAAATAAATGTTTTCACTTATGTATATCACTTTACCATAATAATCAACAGTTTATTTTAATCACAATTTATTTTGAAAGTCATTGCAATACTTTTTAAGATTTTGCGGTTGATTAAATATTTTATCATTTTTCACTGTTATCAACATGTTTTTCTTAACCAAATTGGGTTAAAATATTTGATTCTTAAAAATAACCTAATTCTTCAAAATTCAACTTAGACGGGTCACCCTTTATTTTCTTCACCTATTGCATTTTCACAACACTTTTCAATAGTAGTTACTAGTGTGACCAGCTGTTTATAAACAAAGAATCTAAATATACAAATATAATAATATATAAATATAATAATACTCGTTGCATCAGAGAAGCTAATTGAGTTTGTCAAGATTAGACTTTTTCAAAATTAAAATAGAGATTCTTTTAAAGTTTATGTTTTAAATGTACTTATTTCTACTTGATGTTTGTATTTACTATATTTATATATTGTTGTTATTTTGTTTTACATGTTAATTAATTAGCTTCATTGAAATATTGATATCTAATAGTCTATGAGAGAACTTTGTTCTTGTTTGATGAATTAATAAATAAATACATAAATATTTGACATTTGACAAACATAATTAAATAATATATTGTTTATTCAAATAAATGAATAACACAACAATAACAATGAAAGGTAGAGACATAAATCTTATTACTCTCAGAGTTAGAATCAAGAAGTAAGCACATTAGACCTGATCCATTTTCAGACTTCTTAGTTATAGTAAACGGGAATTGCAAACAAATATGTACTTATCTAGTTAAACATTGATTTAATATGTTCATAAATTAATAAAAGATTGAAACCCACCATACAATTTTGTCCAATTTGTAAGAAAAAGAAAAATGTTCATCAGTCATTATGATAATTCAATACGAATGTCCTGGTCATACCTAATTAGATACCTTAAAGAAAAATAAAACCACATAAATATACACAAGGTGGTTCCCTCAGTTTAAGGAACACAAAGTTTTGTGGTATGGGTTTTCTCTTAAAATTTCTAGTAAGGAATATACTGTAAAAGTGATATCTTAGAAATCGGAATCAGATGCGAAGAATTTAATTTTTTCAAAAAGAATTAGCAAAAAGCTTGGGTTTTTCGAATTGGGCTCATGCTCATTATACCTAGGTATAAAACATCCAAGGTTCTATGCACTTAAAATTTCTTTTGAATTTGTATTTACTAGAATTTGTTTTACATGAATTTCAATTTTCTATGCTTAAATATTAGCCTTTAAACAAGTAATTTTTGAACAATTAACAGGTTACGATTTATTTTTGAAGCAAAAATTCAAGCATTATAATTTGATAAAGGTAAAAAGCAAAGGATTGGAACTTTTAAGTAAATCAAAACGGATCAGAATATGAGAGACCAACAGCTTAAAAAATGACCAAGCGTACAAGGAAAATTGGAATCATATTCCTCAATTTCTCAGCATAAAATGGTGGTGAGTAAAATTCATAAAGAATTCAAAATGCACATTCTGTGGCAGGGATCCTATGAAGCGTGCTTGGGTCGGCATCTATTCATACAAGCTTATGCTTATTAGGTCTTCATGAAACCGAGGATCAAAAATCCGTTCACTTACCTATTCAGGTTATACTAGAATTATCATGTTTCAATACAAAAATGTACACTGGAGCTGTTCTCACCAGAATGAAGAAATGACTGAAATTCACAAGCCAAATCTTAAGTCTTAAGTATAGAAAAATTAAAGGCAAATGGGTTTTTTATTATCAAGATCATTGATCATTGCAATAAATCTTAATAATTATGTACTTAAACTTGGACTTTGGTAAATTGTGTAGTTGTGCTTACTTTGAGGCATTTGTTTGCATGGAAATCATATTACTCGAGTTAAATAATTTTGTTTCCACAAATACTTTCTTTATTTTCACTAAATTAATGCTTTAAATATTAATAGAAGCAGTTAAGGTACTAAGTTATTTAGATTTTACTAAAGTCAACAAATAGGTATGTATGTACGTCTACAAAATTCCAAACATCTCGGAATTTTCGCGGTAAGCGTGTATAACATAATTATCTACTATTATAAAGTTATTTCTAATAATAATTATAAATAAAACCCCCGCTTTCGTCATGTCATGGTAATCCTTTTCGTGTTTTACCATTTTATTTAATGGTAATTAATGGATTCAGGAGAACATTGAGCAAATATTTGATTCCTCGCGTAAGATCACGCATCCTTGCATCCACAGCTGAAGACATTTGGTTGAAATTTAATGCTGGCATATCCTTTTCAGTGCAAACTGTGCACTCGATACCTGTCAGTTGAACGGAGGGTTTTCCTGAGCCAAGAACAAAATCTTCCCTAGGTGCATTCGTTTGCTTTCGGGTGTTCATCAATTTTCCATAGACATGAACTCGATCGCCACTACGCAAAAGTGTGGTAAAGTTTCTAAATCGATCGTCGGCATGGACACGAACGTCAATTGGTTTGCTGAGAAGGCCCGAATTCATTCGCAACAGCATTTCGTATTCATAGAAATTCCATCGATTCAAATTACACCGATGTTGAAGTTTCGTTGTCTTGTGTAATTCCTCACACAAAACATCTGCTTTTGAACACTCCAGTCTGTTTGATTCCCCATAAACACACTCAACAATATTTGCCAACCATGAGGGAAGGTAATCTCTGATAAGCTCAGCTCTTAAATTGAGAACTCTGGAGATTTGAACCTCTGTTACCGTTCCCTCCCATGAGATGGTAGCCCCTGTGAGGTAAGAGCAACGCAATTGAGTTTTTATTTTATTATTTTGTTCCCAAGAGGGTTGGCCACATAGATGATAGAATTTCTCCCAAGATATGTGACGGCGAATGTCCTCTTCGGATGTGATGATCGGCTTATCATTGATAAGATTGGAGTAAAGTGATGTCTCTGTGTGCACTGCCTTGAAGCTGGATGTCATATAGGGGAGCGTGAGAATAGCTGCAGCCACAACGCTCACAGCAACCTGTAAACAATTTAAAATAAATTCATTTTCTGGAAGAGATTAAAGCTCACCTGAAGGAATGTTATGTACTTCTGAGTGTTCTGATTGACAGCCATACAGCAAGATCCCAAAAGAGCTAAGACTGCAGCCATAATTGTCGTCACCAACCGCATTCGGGGATCAGTTAAACCAACGTATTCAACAGCAAGAAACACTGGCACCATCAAGGACACGATGCCAAAGAGAGGCAGAAACAAGAGGATTCCAGCCAGACCGAGGGCCGCACGCACCACTCCAAACATGGTTGCGCTCTGGGAGCTTGTAATGCACAACTGGAGCCAACTTAGAGTGACGCAATGTGGAATGAGATATGTGTATGTGCCGTGCCAGTTTGCCCTTTTGGCTAGATGCACGAGAAAAAGGGGAATCATTAAGTATAAGACAGTCCGACAATTCAAACAAAACTCAATCCCATTTCCAATGACAAATGAGCTGAAAGTTGGAACTTTCAGATCAAGAAATCTCCAACCGGTGCTTACCACCTCATCCATTTCGTACGGATATTTAGCTAGAACATTTACTCCGAATGAGAAGAGGACGAGGACATCTGGAAAACTTCGCTGGGTGGACGTATACATAAATGCCACCATTGAAATAAATACCATTATAAATGACAGGATCGTTATCTCTGAGTGAGGCAGCCATTCCGAACTGATCAAAGGACAGACAATAAGGTTTCCCACGAAAGCACAAAAGAAATACAAGTAAGGTTTCATGTTGTTCTTCAAAAAACGATTCTCGGAAATGCCTGCTTCAACATTGTTGTCGCCGTAGCTTAAGAACAGGCCCGACCAGATCCGGAAATCAATAAAATCATGCTTAGACTTCAGCATCTTGCAAGTTGACCAAACCATAGCTCCCAAGCATAGGTAGTAGAAACAGATTGGAAGGTAAACTGTGAGATTATCGCTAGAAACTGCAAAGTAAACCAGGAATATTAAGGCCAACTTCATGCTGGGCGATAGTGTTCCGGGGAAGGATGCAATTAAATTGATCAGGCGATGATAAAGTAACCTGCAGAACACAATCGGGTGAAAGATAATACGGTGGAAGCACGGAACGTGGTCCAGCGAGTTTGGATGAGGAATCGACAGCGTGAGCTCGTCGTTGACTGCAGGCAAACGGCCATTCGCATAATTTACAGCAGCAGTGACAAGATTTGCCTCCGTTATCACTCTCTCAGGCTGCGATATATTCAGATCAGCTCCTTGGCATGGGTAGATGTCGCCATTCACATGGTTTACATCTTCCAACTGTTCGGTTTCGTCTTCTTCCTCAGAGGTCGAATCATTGCGACGTTTTCGTCGTTTCTGTAATTTATATATTTCTCTCATTTTTCGTTCCAGTTGTTTGGGAGTAATGTGTTCGCCACCGTTTGACAGACATGCAAATAGATCTCGAGCTGCTTTGCGTGCAGCACGTTCGCCAGTAGTCATGCCCAGACAGCTTCTTACGTCATCGATGTTCGCATCACTTATGCCTCGACGACTATCGAAACACTCTTGAAGTAAACGCAGGGCATCTTCGTGACCTTGTTGAGCAGCACAAAGCAGCCAATGAACACCTTGGACATGTGATGAAGCTTCATTGTGCTCTTTAAGAATGCGAGAAATGTATAAACCATTAAATTTAACAAATTAATAAATATTCCTAACTATACTTACCAATGTTACTGTCCAATAACTGCCTTGCCAGGTCGTATTGCACGTCGGAGCAACCATCTGCTGCAAAGTGGTATTTGAGATTATTCAGCGAGGTTCGGTCTGGTGAAGGAAATGGCAGGAAAAGAA
Source organism: Scaeva pyrastri (assembly GCA_905146935.1). NCBI lineage: Eukaryota > Metazoa > Arthropoda > Insecta > Diptera > Syrphidae > Scaeva > Scaeva pyrastri. The sequence continues at coordinate 135,666,229 of LR989927.1, forward strand.
TAAATGACTGTGATGTGGAATGGGCAATGGGCGACGATTACCTTCAAGATTCCATTTCCTGCGATTGGACGAACCTGCTGGAGGTTTTTTCGTCCAATTAGCCATAGGTGGAATTTTTAAAACACAAACACTTCATAACACGACACTCCAAATTCCAAAACAAAATTTTCTTTTTTATGTACTTGACACTTTTGACAGATAACAAGTGGTGAACAACGTTCGGGAACGAAGTTTAAGCAGCTGATTAATAGCACTGCCAGATCCCAGATGTATATACCAGGCACTTGCTATGGTGAATTTTTACTTTATCTGTGTTACTATATGCGTTTTTCTTATTTAACTCAGAAAATAGCTGAAACATGTAAGGTAACCTAGTAAATAATGGTACATGTATATACAAATTCTTGTATTTAATCTGTCCAACAAAAATTGCACATCGGGAACTAAATTACGAAAAATGCTATTTGTAAAAGGTTTTTTTTGATGCGTTCGAATTTATTAAAAAAAAAAGATGGCAGATTAGATAACAGATTGGCTATAGGTACTAAATACCAAAAGTAAAATTCATGAAGGATTTTTTGACAGCTTATTCTTTGTATGAGAATTCATAACAGAATAAAATGTCTTTACAAAGTTACCGAAATCTTAATTTTGTTTTATGAACACTTAAACTTGTTCAAATTTTAATTAAATTAAATAAAGAAGAAATATCAAGAATTCTTCATATTTTATTCCTACATATTTAAAAGTAAGAGCAAAAAAAGATTGAAGAAAATCTTAAAGTCAAGCTATTAATAAATAAACAAAAATACTGAATATTTATGAACATTATGCAAAAAGAACATTTACAATTTCGTTCAACCGTCATCTACTGTGTATTGATATAAAAAAACACTTGTTCATTAATTAATTTTGTTTTGTTGAGTTGTAAATATAATTTTCTTTTGTTTCACTACTGTGCAGATAGACTAAATCTATAAGAAATAATTCAGATTTATCAATTGAGATTGTATTTTATTTCTTTCAGTGATAATAATTCCACCAATCTCTTGATCTATTTCATTGCCGAATAAAATGTGTTCTAAAATGTTTTCATACATTTTATCAAAGAACAAAAAATGTACTTAGCTAAAATTGATTTGAGATTTTCCTCTCCTTGGAATTTTCATATTTTTTGATATTTAAAAGCAAGCACAAAATATAAAATTGCAACGACTAGTCTATAACCAGACCATTAGTCTACCAGTAGGACTCAGTATGTCCCTGGACTGCTAGTCTACGCCACTTATTAAGCTGAATGTTCAGTTTTTCTTTTTTCAGGAAAACAACATGTTTAGTTTTACCACGTTTAAAATACTTGTAAATTTTTTTTTTTTAAATTCAAATACAGACATTTTAAAAGGAAAAAAATACATTTTTTTACAATCGGCTAAATACTCAAAGTATACATTAACTAATTGTAAGTATACAAAGGAATGATTTTTCTAAATGTTTGTTGAAAATATTAAAAAATAATAAGAAAGTAAAAACTAAAATGAAAAATTAAAAATTCAGTTTTTTTAGCTCTTTTCTGTGAATGATGGATAAATGAATGATGGTGGGATTTTCAAAACCATCTTGACCATTATTTTGTTTTAAATAAATACGAAATAAAAATGGGTCTAGAATCTTAATATTAGAGCTCATCATGCATGTCGTCATCAGAGGAATTATTAGGATTTTCACAGGCAGCTGGAGTCTCAAACACATAGTGATATTCACATCGATTTGGTTCGGATACTCCTGTTACCTTGTGGTCTAATCCGCATTCCAATTCAATGACCGCAGATCTTTGCGGGCCATTCCAACAAGAGGCTCCATTGGAATAGAGCATATGGCTGTATTTATATTCTGATCCAGACCATCGGTCCCATGAGCCCAGTCTGAGAAAGATGAAAACAATCGTGATATTAACCACCAACACAAATTGTATCTCAATTCTTACCTTGTTTCTGAGCCACCGTTCTTTGGCTGTTGTGATGCTCTATCGAATGGACATAGCTTGTAAACGTATTCACGATCTTCATACGAGAAACATTGTCCTTCGAGTGAAGCAAATTCGTCTGATGCGCCGTAGTCTTTGTTGATTTGCTCTTGGATTTCCCTGATTTCCTGATCGATTTCTCGCAATTGACGTTCGGCTTCAGATAATTCATTTCGAGCTGAGTTTGCTTCATCGATAATCTTCTGTGTTTCTGGGTCATAATTTGGTGCAGACGTTGTCACTTCCTCAGCTGCGCCATCACCAGTTTCTTCGCCATCTTCATCTTCTTCCTCGGGTTCATATCCTGCTTCCCCATCGTCTTCTTGCTCCTCGCCATTTGAGGGTTCTATGTACTGGGGGTCTGTATCGGTTTCCTGCACTTGTTCATCGATTTGTTCAGCATCAAGCTGTGGTGGTTTAAAGAGCCCTGCATCCAACATAAGATATGGTTTGATTCTCGACCAGCAAATTGACACGAAGTGTTCTAAATCGACACGATCCTTTTCATCAAGGAAGAAACGAGCTTCTTCTTCCGATACCTTAGTAAAAAGAATAAGATATTTGAGATATAGACTGCATTTTATATTGAAATGGCAAAATGAAAATACTAATGGTTATGAAAGACAGAATGACCATAACTCGAGTTAATTAACATCAGTACTAATCATTGATGCGTAGAGGACAGGTATATCAATTAAACTAAAAAATTTAGGAACCCCCAAATTATAACAAAATCCTTCATGGGACGAGTTTCCAGTTCTGCATATTTCTTTTGAACAGATAAAGGCGACAAAGTTTCAAAAGTAGAGCCTCATAATATAATAAAATGTACTCACAACTCTTATTAAAGGAGCAGAAAAATATATTTTGGTGGCTCCGGACAGATGTGTAGTACCTTAATTACAATAATAAAATTGACTTTAACTGCTCTTTCATATCAACGTTGAGAAGGGGACATGGTTCAGCTATATTTCAATCGAAGCAAGGAACTCTTGGTGAACATACTATCATACAAATTACCTCTCCATTCCGGTCCTTATCAAAAGAGGCTCTCGACTGCAACTCAGCAATCTCAATAAACCCATCACTGTTTGAGTCGAACCTAATAAACATATCCTTTGCTTCGCTGGTATTCTCATATGCTTGTTGTTGGGTCTTCTCCTGCTTCTCATTTTCCTGAATCTCTTTGTATACTTGCAGAGCTTCGTTTTCTATGCCCTCTTTATTCTTTTTGATAACCTCTTTCTCTGCCCGAATGGTGTCGGCTTCTTGTCGGCGGTTCTGCAACTCAGCTAGCCTGACATCGCGCTCGTCTCGCATTGTCTTGCCTTTTGAACTTAGCTCCGCCTTCAAGGCAAGTCCACGTTTAGCTAGTTCTTCCCTGGATTTTTTAAGTTGGCGTTCTTCTTTGCCGAGTTCCAGACAACTATTCACACATTTGCTATTTGGAATGCCATATTCATCGCTAGCATCGCAGCAATCGCAAATGCCATCGTTAACTCTGGAACTAGGAATGTTCTTCGGCCTGTAGCCGGCATTTGTGCAATGGAATTTTCCTTCTGGACAAGCTGACGTACCGGGTTCATCACTGCCATCAGAACAGTCGCAGAAGTCATCATTGATCTAAACAAACAATTAGACATTATTCTCCAGAAATCATTAAACGAGACTTAATTCTTATCTCCAACTCACCTGGAGGTAGTTTATGGTTTTCAGTCCATTCAAGCACTGGAAATGCTCGCCGGGTGGGTAGAGACTTGTTTTAGATATGGCAACACCTCGAGGACGTGGAATAGTCCCCAAAGCCGAATTGTTGCTTAAACTAAGAACACAAAGAATGCCGAACGCAAAGTGGAATGAGCGCTGCATTTTTCCTATCACAAGAATAAAACTTCCTTTCTAAAGTAGCTGGACCTGCTTGTTGTTGAGGATATCGCTATTTCATACAAATAGATTTACAGAAATAAAACGAGATCAAAATTTTGAAGCCGGTAATCGGCAAAGACTGATGGATAAAATCGCACTTAAAATTTTTCTTTTAAAAAATCGTCACCTCCGGGTTCCTCGCCGCACCACTTCAACGAACAACTTTACTTGAGAATCACGAATCAGCAGTCAGCACAATAGGATATCAGATCCAAAGCAAACGTCACCTACCAAATAAACTACTCAAATTTGACAACAGATGGAGACGCGGTTATAATAGGGAAATATTAGGCATGTCACCCACTGAGTTTCTTATTGCACACAAACATGTTCTCCTGCGGTTTGCTGATAACAGCTGACAGCGAATCGATAAAACAGTCAAAATGTTTCCTGCCGAAAATAAGATTAAAATATTTGCACACCATGACAGAGGTTTAAAAATGTAATCGTTGACTCCCTGTTCATTTGCTTGCCACGCATATAAAGCTTTATAGTTGTTCACCGGAATAATTGTTGACAATTGAAGTATATTAATTTCAATTCAGTAGTACAATTTTAATTCAATATTTAACTCAGCAATTTTAACTCAAATAGTTACGGTGGGTTAGGTGAAGTTCAAAAGTGGTTAAAGATACGTACATGTAGTTAAATGTTACTTATGTAAATAAATACTAGTTAATAATCGATTAATTAAAATTGTTGGACCACGATTGTGCAGCAATTATACATTTGAAATCGCTAATAGGGTAGGATCATCATCAATATCATCATTAATATCATCATTACTTTGTCTCATGCAATTTACACTGACGACCATCACGATGGTCCGGAAAATGCGCTTGCTTTAAATCATTATAGTTTCTCTAAAACCCAACGAAATAGAAGAAAGGTTACACATTACACTTGATCAGACCCGGATATAAACTTTGGTTTGTAATTCTTTTTAAATAAAGAAAAAATTTAAAGGTTTTTGCAAATGCCTCTAATATTCTTATCGATGCTACGTTGCATTTAATTTGACAGAAAACTACACCACAAGTGTAATTATAGCCTTACAACCGAACTGCAATAATTTCAAATTCCAGCAGTCGAAATTTCTTTTGTTAATTTTTTGAAAGGAAGAAAGAAAGAAAGGTGACGTCAAAAATAGCAAAAAATCAAATCGGTGTAAACTCGGAAAATCGAAAATGTCGCCTGTGGCTGAAAATCTATTGAAATAAATTCAAGTTGAAGCCCCTTTAAATTCTCCCCACGAAGCAAAATATTAAAATAACAAAAAGCACTTGATAAATGTCTGTATTATGAATAGGTATTCATACAACACAGGTAATTGATATTTTGTTAAAAGTTAAAACATAACTTGACTTGTGGTAATTTTGGGTGTCGCCGCCCTAAATGACCAATTTTTAAATAACCATCAATTTTAGATTAATTATTTCTCTTTAACTTTAGTGCTCAAGCTCAATCCACCTACTTTGTCTTTGTTTTCCATCTAAATCTATTTATCCAATTAACCTACACTGACTGTGTCTCGTTTCCAAATGCTATTTTTAGTGGTTTTTGTATATTTTTAAAGATTCTTCCTACCAGGATCACCATAGTGTCATGGACAGTGAAAATCTAATGGACGAATTAGCATCATTGACTCGTACCGAAATACCCGATGGCCGCCAAAGCCTGAGGGATAGTTTCACAAACTTAGAAAGAGTCGCTGACTATTGTGAGGACACTTACTATAGGTTTGTTAATATTTTATTAATTAAGATTATTAAAATAATAATATTGCAAATGTTTACTTGAATATTTTTAGAGCTGACAATAAAAAAGCTGCGTTGGAAGCAACGAAAAACTACACAACTCAGTCGCTTGCAAGTGTTGCATACCAGATCAATACGCTGGCGTATAGTTATATGCAGTTGCTGGAGCTCCAGGCCACACAACTCAATGAAATGGAGTCGCAAATGAATCATATCGCTCAAACAGTGATGATTCACAAGGAGAAGGTAGCCCGTAGGTAAGAAGAATTAATTCTATTTAAGTTCTCATTAAATTATGGCACTTATGGTACCCCTTTGATTGAAGACATTGAGCCTTAAATATAGGAAGTGTTTGTTATGGAAAATAAAAAACGTGTTGTTTCAAAGTGTGAAAATATGCAATTATTTGTTAAGTCACATGGCTTAAATAGTAAAAATCTATTGCTAGTAACAACAAAGTAAATATTTTCAACAGCTATGACTTGGTGGTTGTATAGTTTTAAGAAAGAGTTTTGAAATCGCCTTAAGAAAAAAACAAAATTTTCAAAGCATCATCAAACAAATAAAATGGATTCTGCTTCAGAAAGTATACCTGCCCACAACAAAGACCAACGGGTATAAAGCAAGAGCAACGCAACTCGCTACACTACGTTTTCACCGGCCATAAATCCGAGATTTAGATAAAATCTCGCAGTGTTTTCAGGTTTTCACTGGCACAGTCAGATTTATTTTGACTTTTGGTCTGCAACATTTCACTATTCACAAAAAGAAAATAGGGATTCTTTTCGCCGAAAGATTGTTTATCGATTAGTACGATATGAGTAGGCCCTCTCATTTTCAATAATTGTACGGTTTTACCTACATACTACATTACGTACATAGAAGACTAAAACACTCTCCGTCAATTCCTTATGTGACCAATTACTTATTTTAATGTGTTTTAATTACGCTTTTTTCTGTTAAAACAAAAGTATGTACATATGTACATATGTCATTTTTAAAAGTAGGTAGGTATGTATATTTGGAATTTTGTATGACACAAAATAAACAAAAGTTCGCTTAAATACTTAAAAAAATTGTTTGCTCGGTTAATTGAATCCAAAAATTGTAAAACTTCTGCACAGCTAATGCCTACGTTTTATATAAATTTGCCAATACTCCTTTGAAACAGGCGTGGGGCTTCTGGGAAGTTTATATAAATGTTGCAGTCCTTAATAAACAGGTCTTTCTACCATTGTTAGCATTTTCTTTCTTTTTAGTGTATTTATTTTAGTGTATTTTAAACAAATGCTTCGAAAAGTTTCAAAACAAAAGTTTTGATTGAATGGAAATTGTATTAGAAAACAAAAATATCAAAATATTTTCATCGTTCACCATAAACTTAATCAGAACAAACTGATTTAAGCTAAAAAAACTTGTTATTTTAATTTTAAATACATAAACTGCCCGAGTCATGTTTGTCAACAAAAAAAATTATGCCCAGAACTTATGACAATAACAAAGACCCGAATATAAAACCCAAACTATAACCATTAATAAAATTGCGGTGAAATAAATTCACATCGAAGGCCGTTCGTAATTCTTAATTTTTTAATTCAAGCTGATAAAACAAAACAATGAATTGTTAACATTTAAGTACTAATTTATATGATTACACCATCGAAAGAAAATAAAACAGCTCAATTAGAAATAACATTGCTGAACCAAAATTACAATTACATACATAGATATTAACCAAACACTCAGATACAACGCTTAGAATTTGCTTATAAAGAAGCTGAGTGCATTTTAAGATATGAATACACTGGAATTTAAAATAAGTACTTTTGTATGGGTTTCTTGTTTGTTTTATTTTATCCATGATAACGTTTTGTACGAAAGTGTTTGCATTTTTTAACTGGAGACAATTGCTAACTGCATTTTTTAGTATTTGTCTGCTTAGCTTTACATTTGGTGAGATAGGATAAAGATCTAAATTTCTTCACGCAAAAAAAAAAAAATATTTTCTTTCCCATTTTTATAGTTCCTTTCAATTCTGATTATATTATGTAAAGGGGTTAGGCTTCACAATTTTGTAAATATTTTCTTATAACTTCTTATTTTAATAAAACTTTACCTACATTTATTCGCACTCCTCACTGAGATCTTTTAGAATCCAACAATACCACATTAAACACAATTTTTGTATTTATATCCCTTATATGTTTTACATTTAATTTTTCTTTTTTGTTACATATATCTTTCAGAGAAATTGGCGTACTTACTGCTAACAAAGTTAGTTCTCGTCAATTCAAAATCGTTGCCCCAATTAATCCCGAAAAGCCCATTAAGTATGTTCGTAAGCCAATTGATTACTCGATTCTGGATGAAATCGGCCACGGGATCAATTCAGCACAACAACGGCAAAAACACCGTGGCTCCTCTCACGGTTCGATTCAATCGCTTGCTACAACCAATTCAGTGTCAGTTGGTCCACCGCCGACCACAAAACCCCCAACTCCGCCTCAAATGTCACGTGGTAATACCGGTACTCTTGGAAAATCTGTCAGCAATACTGGAACACTGGGCAAGAGTTCTCGAGAATATCGAACTCCGCCAGTTGTAAATCCTCCACAGGTTCCATCGCACTATGCTCCCAACTATCCAATTGGACACCCCAAGAGAATCTCCTCGTCTTCGGCTGGGGGTGATCGAGCTCCGGGCTACAGTTCATTACCAATGCCCCCAAGTCAACAAGTTGCCACGCATGTTAATTTACCATCAGCTGGTATGATGCAGTCGTTGCCACCACCTCCACCAACGACCTACGATGATCGTAGCAGTATGCCTCGTATGTTAAATTTTCTAAAAAAAATATTTAAAATCGTTCTAAACATCATTCATTGTATGAAAAACAGCTCCACCATCACCGCTGACTGTTTCACATGAGATCACTGAACAGAGTCACGTTGGCATGCATACTCTGGGAAGGAACATCAATAGGTATTTTCTTCTTTCTTCCTTCTATGGATGTCCCTTTTTTTTATCGAGATGTTAAATATATTTTTGAAATTTTCCTTTCTTCAGTTTGAACTTTACTCGACCAGGATCGCAGTCCCCACCGCTGCCACCGCCACCACCGCCAGAAGATGAGCATCAAGACTTCGGTAGACCAAGAACTTCTACTACACATGGACAATTAGCGCCAATTGTGCCAGATGATCAAAATCTCCCAGGTTGGGTTCCCAAGAACTATATTGAAAAAGGTAAATTCTGTGTGAGATTTAAATGTACATATGTCTGCCAAATGTTTTTTATTCGTTTTTCTATTCTTTTGATTAAAGTTATTAACTGTGTGTAGTTTCAGTATTATTTATTAAATGGAAATTGACATCAATGTCAATAATCAAATGTTATTTTAGTAAGCAATGAGGAAAAAACTTCAAAAGACTCTTAGGTTAACTTGGTCTCTAAAAATTAAACTTTGTTCTTTTACATGTTGGGCTATCAAGACTTTTTTGCACCTTTACTCATCGCTAGTGAATTGTCTGATTCAAAATTAATCACCGTCCATTTTTAAATTGCTTTAAACTTTTTTTTAACTTTGTTCTTTTAACAAGGAAAAGCTTGCTGCTAACATTCGTAAATGTTTAATAAAAACACTTATACGTTAACAAGTTCTTATGATGTCTGAGCAAGTTAATTCTATTAATTTATCAGACACATACAAATTCAAGCCAGTTTTTTCTTTCTCGAATTTGTTTTATATGTACATAAATTCAAGACATAGAACATTTCGAAATTTATTTTTGGGAGGAAACTAAAGAAGAAAAAGTACGCCCAGCCATTTAAGAATTTGATACACATACAATTTATGTAAAGCCTTAGAAATACTTCAAAAATAAAAGGACAGATTTTCAATTTTTAAATGCAACCGAATCCGAATCAAACCAGTAATATAAAATCGTTTTTAAAATATTCAGTCGTCTTGAGATTTGAATGTCCTCCAAATAAAAAAACAACAAATCAATGAGATACAAATTTTTATTCCATTTTAAAACACAAGTATATATTCAAGAAGTTATTAATTAAAGATATGGCTTCTTGGCCTAGTGTGAATTTTTCTGTTTATTCACCCATCTACCATCCGGCTTTGAAGCCTTGGAGTTATAAGGTTTTTGTTGTTGTCTTTTAGGAAAAGGCGGACGTTTATTAAATGCAGGTGCAACAGTACGAGGTGCATTTTGTTTTTGTTTCCAAAGCCGAGCACGCAAATCTATAACGTTTTGTAACATAAATCTAATTCTGTTACTGATTTTCGGTTCCGTACCTTGTTTATTTTTTTTAATAATTTGTTTAATTTTAATGAATATATCATCAAGTCGTTGCTTTATGTTCAATGGGTCCCAGCTGGCGTTTTCTAGTTGATGTCCAGCTATTACCAACAATTTGCACATAAACTCTAATTTGTCTTCACATTTTGGGTCAAGTAGACATTCAATACAACAACAAACTATGTTGTCGGTTAATGAACCCATTTTATAAACTTCACCAATAAAGTTTATGATGCCCAATGTACGACGTCTAAAGTGGCACTCCTCGTTATATAATTCGATTTTAATCCTCTGTTTCTGCTTGGATTCTCCTGCGGCGGCCAGTTTATCCATTAATGGCTTTTGTCTGACGGCCTTTTCCTTGGCGTTGTAAACACTGACAAAAAACTCTTCCTCCAAGCGATTGATCAACATTACTTTAAACATTACATTGTTAAAACTTGCCAAAGAGAATAGGTATTTACAGAATTTATAGTAGATGGGGGCGAAAGTCATCTCGTTTATTGTCTTATCAACAACCAAAGCCATCACCTTTTTAATTATGTTCATCGAATTTATAGGCAAATAAGAAACACTCTGTGATAATTTTTCGAAGTTTTCTGGTGTCAGCTTGTTTAAAATTCCAAGCATCTTCTTCACAGCATATTCATCATCTATTTTTCCAAAGTATTTTATAGTCTGAGGAACCCATGCATTACTGTTTTCAGATAAATTGAGTAGATGATTTTCAGTGTTTGTTGCTCTTGAACGCATAATTTTGATACCAGTCGGCGTTGTTTGTGTTGATTGTGTGTTATCTATGGAATTTTGAAAAACGCTTAATAAATAAAGCTTTATTTGTATTGAACATTTAATATTACCTTTGATGGCTGATCCTTCGTTTAGTTTTTGTGTTATCAATTCAGGCACAACGAACCACGGCAGCTTGAAAATACTGCTACGAGATGACAAGGGGTTTTCAATAAATAGCGATAGCGAGTATAGTAATTCGTTGAAATTAAGATTTTCATCGCTTCCCAGCTGAGTATTCAATGTTGTTTGGACGTATCCTCTTTTCAAAAAATCCAATATTTCCTTGCATTGAAGCCATTCAATTGTGATTGGAAACCGATTGGTTTGGTTGGAGTGGTAAATCAAGAGAGAGTTGTTCGTCAATGAAATCATTCCGTGGTCTTTAGGCGATTCTCTATCGCTGTTGGTTCTTACTGCCATTGACGACTCATATCGAAAAAGTTGATTGCAGATGCGTCTCAAATTCTCAAAACACAATTTTTGATTTTTTGGGCTTGGAGTTAGGGCCCGCTGTAATGATAAAGAAGATAGCTCCCTAATGATAAAACTTGTGTCACATTGTGCCTGATCTTGATGACCATCTTCGTTCAACTCTTCTGTTGGCTTTATTTTCTCGTTTTCGACCGAGGCCATTGATTGCGAAGAAGTTACCTCAATTTTATTCATGTTTTGTAGTTGTGTGATTTTATATACGAAATCGATTGTAACTTAATATTATTGTAGTGTTTTTGTTTGTCTTGATTTCCAAGTTCACGATCCACGAAGATCAAGTCAAGATAACGAAGTCAGGAGGTCCAAGCTCCAAGTCACACTTTTCTGCGTTTCTTTATTTCTAAACAATACAATTGAATTCTGCAACGGCAAATGGCAATTAGCTCAACCTCAGAGCTTGGTGTTTGGATTGGATGTACAAAAATAGTTGCATTTGAACTTTGGAATTTGAATATTTATTAACTGTGTTGCGATAGAAGAAGGACGATATACTTGGTTGCCGCATTCGCTGTCCCTTTCTTATAAATCCTCTCATTTGAACTTAAGCGGAATGTGTAAATTAAGTTGGTTTGGTATATGTGGGCAATTCGAATTTCACCAAAAAAAGGTGAATTCATTTCCGATTGGTTTTGAACATGTAGTATGGTGGATTTACAATTACGCAGTTAAATAAATAGGGCATCATTGAATAGCAAATATTTAATACAAAATCATAAAAATGTCACCACCGTGAAAATTTCACCGAATCCACCCCCAACTCCATCCGTACTCTTTGAAAAAATAGGAAAGTGAAAGAAGATCATCAATTACGTTTTTTTTTTTTGTGTAGGAGTAAAATACAGACATATTAAGTCTGTTGACTGAGTTTTAGAGTAGGATAGAACAGCGTAGGATAGGATAGAACAGAACAATAAACGTCAGACAACTTAGAACAGTCAAATATCTGGCATCTGAAATTGAAAACAAAAAATAGTTTTGCTTTGACTCACGTTTAATGAAAATTTATTACCAATTTTTGATAAATAAACCAATTATTTAGTTTCCGACATAAAAATCAATTAAAACTGTTCCAAATATAATATTTTGTTTACTTTATTTTCACACAAAACAAGTATAAAGCACAACAGACGAAATGAAAACCAATCACAAATTACAGACAGATGATTTTGACACTTTTCACAATTCTGTTCTACCTAAAAATCAAGTGTAGAAAATGCTGTTCTAAAGTGTTCCAAACTTTTCTAGATTGCCTCATTGAACAGCAAACTACAACACTTTAGAACAGCAAAAACCTCATTGAACTGCAAAAAGCTGTTCTAATCTGTTCTAAACTGTTCCAAACTGTTCGGAACAGCTTCATTGAACAGACTTATTATGTTTTTAATAAAAGAAGGTAGTTTTACTATGACAGTTTATTGGTTACCTTAACTCGTTCCAACAAAAAAATTAGATCTAGTTAATATTTATAAAGAGGGGTTATTACTTTTAAAACAGTGAATACCTAGAATTTCAGGAATTAAAAAAAAACTGATTTACTGAAGACTAAGAAAACTAATCCATGATAAATGTCTATGATCAAATACAATTTGCACTACAAATATAAATGAGCATAAGTGAGAGTTCCAGGACTCTGAACCTTTTTGAATCTCTGAAATACGAAATCTACTCGTGTTGAGTCTGATGAACGATCAACAACTAAGTTTAAATGATTTTAAGCTTACACCAGCAGTAACAGATCAATGTTACAACCAAAGTTCAAGTCCTATATCTGAAACATTTTGTCATTTCCATAAAGAAAAAATTACAAAAAAAGATCCTTACGACATAATAATGCGTCTCTTAAGTAGGTATTAACCTCATAAGGAATATAATAAATATACATTTATAAAAATATTATGTAATAAATTAGACGGTATTATTCAATTGTTGTTAAAACATTTTACTGTCCGTTACAACTTAAAGCTGCAAATCAAAGGATAAGTAAACTATCGTTCCTCACAAGAGGGAAAAAAAAGTTGCTCATTTCGAAGCATTGACTTTTGGAAAATCAACAATTGGGTTTTCATAAATGTATGTACTTTTATAAGTTTATGTAATATAATTCATACCTGAAATTCACTTCAATATTAACCATGATTTATTTGCCAAAGTATTAAATTTCTTATATTTCATTCGTCATAAATTATAATGCTGATCATTGTTACAATTAGGTAAACAATTCTGTAAAAGAAAAATTTCAAAATAAAGAATTACACTTCCTTAAAATATTTAATGATTATTTGGCGCACAAAACGTATTTTAGACTAAAAATAAAATGGTCCCTAGATTTGTTCCCACTTTTGAAATAGCGAAACGGAAATAATGTGAAGTATTCCTTGAAATATATTTATAAGCTGTGTTTTTTCACTACTGGGTAGCCCAGCAAAATTTATATACTATATACATACGTAAATTCACATTACAATTTCCATTTCAATTCGTTATGGGAAAATTTAAATTAATTTTCATTTCAATAAAAAAAAATATTTTTCCTTTAAACAGCATCACTTTACATCAGAGTAATTTGCAGTCTTTAATTTGACAAGATTTGTATCCAAAATCGGATCTGAAATTTGTCTCCATTTGTCGGGAAAAAAAAATTTTTAGAACGGGTTTAAAATTTGTAAATATATTTTATAGTTTGTTATTTTTTTCCTGTTGTTCTCATCGATAAAATAAGAAGTGAGTTAATGCATCATATATGTATGTATGTACCATACATAATATGTACATAGTACATATGTACATACATACTGACAGCGACGTATGAAAATTTAAGGATTAATGAGTACGAAAATATATTAGATCTAAAGAATTTGTTTTTGTTCTTGAACTTCCAAGAAAGGGAAAATGTGCCTTGAATTAAAAATTAAATTTGTTGCATATTATTATTTTTTTTTATTAATTGGCTTGGCCATAAATATATCAACATTTAAACCTTTAAGTTTATTTTCACTTTGTTTATATATTGTTTAGACATAAAAACATTTGAAAATAGTATTTTGTTTAACAAAATGATTTGTAGAAAAACGCTTTTAAATACTTCATATTTTCGAACTCACATTCTTCTAAACGGCTTGCATATAGAGTTCATCTTTTTTTTTAATTTACATAAATATTGTACATTTTTTAAACATAAGAACTTAAATAATTATGTTTATTTTATTTAAAATTTTATTTTAGTTGTGGCTATTTACGACTACTATGCCGACAAAGATGACGAGCTGAGTTTCCAAGAGAGCTCTGTTCTGTATGTGCTCAAGAAAAACGACGATGGCTGGTGGGAAGGCGTCATGGACGGAGTAACCGGCCTGTTTCCAGGAAATTATGTCGAACCTTGCGTTTGAATGCTTCATAACTATACACAGCGTTATATGTATGTTTTCCAGTATTCCATATTAATTAAAATAGCATTTAGACAATATCAATTTTATACCTTTAAAAAGAAACAAGTAAGAAAACAACAAGTAAAATACAAATTCACATAAAACACATTTTTTTATAAAAGTAGTCAAAGGAATAAAAAAAAAAAAAACAAAGTAAGAAAACATAGAACTAAATCAAGAACTATACAAAAATTAATAAAAATTATAACTAAGCAGTATAATGATATTCAAACCACAAATTAAAAAATTAACTTAAATTTTTCAAAGATGATAAATTATTTGCTATAGTGACGGTTTTTTTATTTTATAAAAGAAGAAAAAACATTTTTTCCATATACATATGTAGATGTTGTTTCATTATTATTTATAAGGTGATTGAGGCTTTTAAAACAAACAAATAACACTGACATTTTTGTGTTGTTGCAAAGACACGAATTTCTTCTACAAATGCGCTTTTTATCAATTGTTTGGCAAATTAAAATAAGAAATTTAATTAAAAAATAAAATAAAAATAAAAACATGTAAGCCAAACGTTTTCTTTAAGGCTTCGCTTATTGTAAAACAAAAAAAATATAAATAAATAAATATTATATATTATATCTCTCCTTAGTTAGCAAAATACCATTTCGAATAGCTTTTACATTATTATTTTGCTCTTCCCATTATTTAAAAAAATGAAAAAATACAAAACAAAATACAATAAATATAAAATACAATTTCATACCTACCTACTTATATGTTTTATAATAATAAACAATAGACATGATGAAATTAAAGAATACCTTATATTCAAGAAGTTAAGAATTTACAAGTTGCCTCGTAAGGTTTATAATTTTTTTTTAGACAAATACAATAAATAAAATCATTAAATGCAGAGATAATAACTGCTGGCGTTTGTAATTAAAATGGTTCTTGTTTTTTTTGTGTAAGACTTTGAGGTAAATTGCCTTTCTGGTTTTTTGAAACTGATATGAGTTTTTCTTCAAGCATCTTAGGATAGAAATTTTGCTATGCTATGGTGTTCAACAATAGTTCGGAATGCAGCCACGTTTCGTATTTTCAGAGTTGAAATATGCGAAAATGGAATGGCGCTGTAGCCTTACGCCTTACTTAGGTTTTTTAAAAAGTTATTTAGTTATCGTTACGTGTGCTTGTTTTATTGAGAATAATTGTTAAAGATTAACGATTTTTATTTTACTCTACGACTGACATTTGGCTATAAGTATATTATATTTATCTGTCATAATATGATTGTTTGTAAATAAAAATTATTATTATTAAAATTAAACAAAAGGTATGAAAAGACAATAAAGTCCTTAAAGTTAAGAAGAAGATAAGAGTAAAATGTGCCATTCAAATACTTCAAACAAAGAATTTGCCAGTAAGAATTTTCAAAAAAAAAAAACGTTTTCGGAAAACCCATAGTAGTTTTAAAGAGTAGAATATATTAATTAATTAAATATAAGCTTCAAACGATATATTTTGCCTAATACAGCGACCATCTCCAATACCAACAACATTCAAGACAAACTAGTGAAAGCAAAACACAAATTAAAAAGCCCTTTTTCTTAAATCTTATTTTAATTTTTAATATATACTATGTACATTTAATCATTTTCATTTGCGTTATCATCTTCCTCAGTGTCATGAACTGCATTTTTTTCCCTTAGAAAAGTTTTTTTTGTATATTGTTGGAAGTCCACTTTGACGGTCACTTTGAAGCACCGTCTGATAGATATTTAATTTGTTCGACCTTCTTAATTTTTCAAATAATTAGTATCTTTTTGCTTGTTAAAATTGGGAAGCTGAAGTGTTTCAAGTATATTTTCAGAACCATCAGAATTGGCAAGTATAACCATCATGATGGCTGATTCGTTCTTTTTGTTATACAGAGTAGTTTCAAAAAAGTCTTCGGAGTCGTTGGACATTTGCTCCATTTGATTCGCAATCAAGTCCGTTAAGGCAGCCTTGGATTCATTGAATTTTGTCATCATTTCGTACATAGCCGAGGCAGTCTTATTTCCGAATTTCTTAAAAGGGTTCGTAGAATTGGCAAGTAGGGCCATCATGATGTCCGTTTCATTCTTTTTGTTATACAAAGCAGTTTGAAGAAAGTCTTCGGAGTCGTTAGACATTTGTTCCATTTGATTCGCAATCAGTTCCGTTAAGGCAGCCTTGGATTCATTGAATTTTGTCATCATTTCGTACATAGCCGAGGCAGTCTTATTTCCGAATTTCTTAAAAGGGTTCGTAGAATTGGCAAGTAGGGCCATCATGATGTCCGTTTCATTCTTTTTGTTATACAAAGCAGTTTGAAGAAAGTCTTCGGAGTCGTTAGACATTTGTTCCATTTGATTCGCAATCAGTTCCGTTAAGGCAGCCTTGGATTCATTGAATTTTGTCATCATTTCGTACATAGCCGAGGCAGTCTTCTTTCCGAATTTCTTAAAAGGGTTCGTAGAATTGGCAAGTAGGGCCATCATGATGTCCGTTTCATTCTTTTTGTTATACAAAGCAGTTTGAAGAAAGTCTTCGGAGTCGTTAGACATTTGTTCCATTTGATTCGCAATCAGTTTCGTTAAGGCAGCCTTGGATTCATTGAATTTTGTCATCATTTCGTACATAGCCGAGGCAGTCTTATTTCCGAATTTCTTAAAAGGGTTCGTAGAATTGGCAAGTAGGGCCATCATGATGTCCGTTTCATTCTTTTTGTTATACAAAACAGTTTGAAGAAAGTCTTCGGAGTCGTTGGACATTTGCTCCATTTGATTCGCAATCAAGTCCGTTAAGGCAGCCTTGGATTCATTGAATTTTGTCATCATTTCATACATAGCCGACGCAGTCTTATTTCCGAATTTCTTAAAAGGGTTCGTAGAATTGGCAAGTAGGGCCATCATGATGTCCATTTCATTCTTTTTGTTATACAAAGCAGTTTGAAGAAAGTCTTCGGAGTCGTTAGACATTTGTTCCATTTGATTCGCAATCAGTTCCGTTAAGGCAGCCTTGGATTCATTGAATTTTGTCATCATTTCATACATAGCCGAGGCAGTCTTATTTCCGAATTTCTTAAAAGGGTTCGTAGAATTGGCAAGTAGGGCCATCATGATGTCCGTTTCATTCTTTTTGTTATACAAAGCAGTTTGAAGAAAGTCTTCGGAGTCGTTAGACATTTGTTCCATTTGATTCGCAATCAGTTCCGTTAAGGCAGCCTTGGATTCATTGAATTTTGTCTTCATTTCATACATAGCCAAGGCAGTCTTATTTCCGAATTTCTTAAAAGGGTTCGTAGAATTGGCAAGTAGGGCCATCATGATGTCCGTTTCATTCTTTTTGTTATACAAAGCAGTTTGAAGAAAGTCTTCGGAGTCGTTAGACATTTGTTCCATTTGATTCGCAATCAGTTCCGTTAAGGCAGCCTTGGATTCATTGAATTTTGTCATCATTTCGTACATAGCCGAGGCAGTCTTATTTCCGAATTTCTTAAAAGGGTTCGTAGAATTGGCAAGTAGGGCCATCATGATGTCCGTTTCATTCTTTTTGTTATACAAAACAGTTTGAAGAAAGTCTTCGGAGTCGTTGGACATTTGCTCCATTTGATTCGCAATCAAGTCCGTTAAGGCAGCCTTGGATTCATTGAATTTTGTCATCATTTCATACATAGCCGACGCAGTCTTATTTCCGAATTTCTTAAAAGGGTTCGTAGAATTGGCAAGTAGGGCCATCATGATGTCCGTTTCATTCTTTTTGTTATACAAAGCAGTTTGAAGAAAGTCTTCGGAGTCGTTAGACATTTGTTCCATTTGATTCGCAATCAGGTCCGTTAAGGCAGCCTTGGATTCATTGAATTTTGTCACCAATCCGAGAACGGCTGCACTAGTCTTGTCTCCAAATTTCTCAAAGGGGCTAGTAGTATTAGCAAGTAAAGTCATCATCATGTTCGACGCATTTTGTTTATTGTATTGAGCTGTTTGAAGAAAGTCTTCGGAGTTGCTGGATATTTGCATCAATTTATTGGAAAGAATATCAACTATCGCTGTCTTGGATTCATTGAATTTCATCATCATCTCATACATGGCTGAGCTAGTTTTGTCTCCGAGTTTTTCGAAGGTGCTCGAAGAATTGGCAAGAAGAGTCATGACAATGCCCGACTCATTCTTTTTGTTATACAAAGAAGTTTGAAGAAAATTTTCGGAATCATTGGAAATCTGTTCCATTTTATTGGCAATCAGGTCCATTATTACTGTCTTTGATTCATTTATTTTTGCCTTTATTCCCCAAATCGTAGAACCCGTCATATTTGCAAATTTTTCAAAAACGTTGCCATTTGTTTCATTATTACTTAAAGCATATCGATCTAAGAACGTGGGGTAGTCGTTGTTTTGTGTTGATGTTTGTTTTTGTAGAAATCCAATAATTTTGTTCCCGAAATTTAAGTTGAGCAGTCCTTTTGTGTTTGTATCCTCGTTTTCAACTGCTACTGGAGATGTGAATTGAATATAACTAACGAGGAGTAGATGCAGGATAAAATCACACAGAACGCGTCGTTTCATTTTATTTTCTCTCAAGACACTTTAAACTTAAAATTGTAACTGCGTTGACTGCAAGTGAAATTTGTCTTTTATACTTTTCGATTGAAAATATTAATAAATATTCAGAAAATAAACACATTCGCAGTTGGTTAAATATTACCAAATGCACTGAAAGATGTAGCGTTCTTTTTTCAAGGCAGCAAGTTATTTGATTTGGGGGTAAGTGAGCTTAAGATTGTTTATGAATGAAATCAATAAAATTATGTTTGTCTTCGAGCGTTTACGATTCTATAATAAGTTCAATGTTGGATTCTATTGACATTTTCTAATAACATCAAGTACATTGCGTAATTACGAGTATGTACATATGTAGGTTCATTCATAATTATGTTGTTTTCGTAAGTTGCGATTGTATTTTACTGCGATTGTTTAAAAATGTTAATTGCAACTAGAAGAGAAAATTGTGAAACCTAAGTCAAGACGATTGCTATTTACATATTTTTGAAGGTTTAGTCACTTACTCAGTCATGTAGGGATCTTACAGCCACTTAGATGTTTTACTTTCACCAAACTAGACTTCGGCTTTATTTATTTTTCAGTAACTTATTTTAGTTCGTATGGTTTTTTCAGTTACGCAATGTGCTTATGAAAATAGAATCTATGTTTAATGATCTATTTTATCTAAACCTACTATCTATCCATTATCATAAGTTGATTAATTAAATAAATTTAAGGAAATAAATCAATTTAATTCCGACTCTATGCCAATTGTCAACCGACAAAAATTAATAGAATCAAAATTATCAAAACCATCATTACACAAATTTTATTCCTAAGGGTGAAAGCAGATTATAGCAGTTAACTTTGGCGTATGAGTAACGTAAGTTTTATATAAAACCATATCATCACGCATTATTTGCTATGTATGAAACGTGACTAAAAAATGGCACTGACATATATAGTTTTTCCTTATAACACTTTTCTAATACCTATGTACATATACATACAAACTCTCATGAAAAGTCACAATGTGTAAAGAAACGCCCTTTTCTGTCCCCTTTAAATGTCTCCACAAACAATTATTATTGTTAACCCATTCCAGATACCCAGGAATGGAAGTTGTTTTATTTAATTTCATTGCCTTATAATGTGGGTTATTCTATAAGCTCAGTATTTGTGTTTTGAATTAAACCTTAACTAGCATGCAATCGAATAAGTCTTGGGGGGTTATTTATCTATCTTTGGTATGGTTATGCATTGCTCTTTTTGGATATACAATGTTAGCTGTATAGAAATATTTGCAAGGGTTCGAAAGGAGCAACAGATTCTGCCTTTGACATAATTTTACACAATGAATCACAATTTTTTGTAAGCAGGTATATTTGCAGAAAAACACCTTTCCCAACAAAGTTTCATTTACCTTTCATAATATTAGATACAAAAACTGACAAAGAATATGTCCTTTGACGAGTATTATATTTTGAAAGAAGCTTTGGCACAGCAAGGAGTTCCTTATGTGACAAAACGCGCAATTTGTACAACTTTGCTAGAGCTTATTTGCTAAAAAAATGAATATCTATACGAAATGAGGATGGATTTCATACACTTAGAAAAAAGAGTGCGCTACAGATAAAACTCCATTGACAACTACCACAAGTCAAACTAAAATTTAAAACAAAAAATTATGGTTAAACCTACATATTTCTAAAGACGAAAACTCTACACAAAAGTATTACATTTAATTAATTTGTTAAGAGTATCCATTCACAAACTTTAAAAGAACATTGGAAATATCATAACAGATCAAGATTATAATGTTTATTTTATAGTATGTAAGTACATATTTGAATTTTGGAATTATATCAAAACGTCTATTTTTATGGCTATGCTAAAAATAATAAAAAATCATTTAAGTTTGCAAAAAAGAGTTTTGAAATTGACGAATAGAATGATTTTTGATTCAACTCATTAAAAAAAGAGTAGTTTTGAAACAAAATGAAACTATTTTATTAATTTTAAAATAAATTATTAGAAGAGTAGAAAGATTTGAGAACAACACATTCAATCATTTATAAATTTTTCTATATTTCTTCTGCTGTTTTGGCTGAGAAAATGAGAATTTGTTCGGCCTTTTCCAAAAGCAGCTTTGTTATCAAATTTAAAATATTTCATGATCTATTGACGGAATATACATTACATATATTTAAATTATTATTTAATTTAAAAAAAAATTATAAAACATTATTTTATCTGCAACTTTGAAGGGTTTTACAACCGGAATTCGGTCTTGTCCTCATTCAACAGGTCTTTATACCGATTCCAAGACAAAGCGACGCCATCTAATTATACACACCAAGTCTCCGGGTGTTCTAATCTATGCCATATCTATCTCCCAAGCGTAAGAGCGGTTTACCAAACTGGCTGTCGCCTAAAAAAAATTTACTATAAAGGACTTTCCGTGCTGATTCATCTGTGCTCATGTGAGCTATGTGACTTGTCCTTGGGACTGTATGCTTCTTCACTTTCTAAGTGCTTAAAAGTATAGGAAATAATATTGTTTTACAAATCTGAGCTTAATACTCAGATCCGGACTCTTTCAAAGAAGAATTCTTCAGACTTATCAACGTTTTAAAATCTGGATGTAAACAAAAACGAATAAATAAATAAATATAGATACCTAAATATTTATCAGAAAATAAAAAGTTAAACAAACAAAAGTAATGTACAGACCAACCTTGCAAAGAACAAGCGTTTAGTTGCTGGACCACTTGAGAAATCAAAATCAGTCTCTGAATCTGGATAACAATATCTAAAGTTTCCTATTTGTTCTTATAAGGATCAAAAGAATAGTCATTTGAATATATATGTCGAAAGCTATATTAGACGAACACAATAACGTTTTCTTCGATTTTGAATTTAATAAGTCGGATCGTAGATATTACGTTCATAGGTAGGAAAGGATCGAAGTTTGGAACTGACAGACCTCAACTGTATCATTTAATTATAAAATCCATTTCGGGCATCCTATACGGAAGTATTTTAAAAAACAGCATTCATTTCTCACATCTGGCACATGATTCCAAGCCAGGAGCAAACACTTTTCCACATAATTTTCATATTAAGTGCAAATCTTAAGATACGCCACATTTATAAATAATAAAATAATGCAAATTCTATTCGTTTCGTGTTGATTTAACACAAAGTTTCTCTCAGTCTTCTTTTGAAATTCCAACCACCTCATCGCAATTTATTCATATAAAGAACTATATAAAAGGCCCATACATACATTTAATCACATTTTCATATCAAATTCGTGCAGTAGCCTGTACCTGTACCTGTGCTTGTATCGTAATATTCACCAACAACTAAGACTCATTTGTGTCCTGGCACCAACTCCAACTTTTATATTCTTTTTGAATATAAAACTGACCCCACATTGAGGAACCCTTAGTCGAATGCCGTGCTTGGTCTAGTGAAGTGCTTCAAACGTTTTATAAGGAACACGTTATCCTTCGCAGGTGCAAATAGAGTGCAAATTTTTTGAATAATTAACTATTACCACACACACGTACATAAATATCAATTTGAATCAAAAGGGACTTTTGTATTAGATAACAATTATTAAAAACAAAACCGAAATAATTAAAAAAATTGTTTGTTTTTAAAGTGAAGTGTTTTAAATATTCATGTAAGTGACAAGAGAAAGTAGAAATATGTAGCTACAAGTAATTATTCATTTCCTTGGGTAATCTTGATCAAACTTAACAAATAACTCAGTGCGTTCATGAGGCTTGATGGTGTTCTTGACCCAAATTGCTGACCCAGTTTCTTAAGTTCTTCCGTGTGATATCGAAAATTAAGTGACAAGACGTTTCGAATTTCTTTTATTTACACTCCAAAAAGGGTTATGCAAATTTATCGTATAGGCAGGCGAACAAGGAAACCCTTGCGTCAAACACAAAGTCCTTGCTTCGCTACCAACACTACACTCGGCAAACAAAACTAAGACCCATTTTTAGACTATAAGTTCTCGAATTCCTGTGAAGTCTATTGGTATTCTAATGTTAACATAAAGAAAATCAATATTAAACAATAGGTTATAAATGAAAAAAGAAAAACAATACAATACCACCGCCACCGACACCGCAACGCCGCCGTCCATGCCACTCTTATTGGTCAATACGTTTGTATGTACGTATTCATGCCGCATTAACCCAATGAGCCGAACCGCCTCAAACAAACGTGTCATCTAATGAAAGCACATTTACGCGCCCATAAAAGAAGTAGCACTTTGGGCCAAAATTGATTCAAAATGTTTTCATGTCTGTGGATAATTAAAGTCAAGCAATGGAAATTTTGTTCATTATTGACGCCACAACCACCACCGACCGACCGGACCGATATGGAACCCAATCGATTTTATTTTAAATAAACAAAAGCCCGATCGCATTGAACCGCAATTGCAAATGTAGACCACTTTGTAGATTCAAATCGGTTAAAATATGTATGTATTAAAAACTCCTGAGGGGGGATCGCTAGGATACTTCATCGTATTTAGCTGACGAAATTACGATGGATGTCTTTATTGCACCTCGACCTCCCACTACAAGAAAATGTGGATATTGATAGACACGATTGAAAGATAGGAGAGGGAATTTTATGGTTCATAAACATCTAGGAAGTAGGAGTTTGGTATTAGTAAAGTTGTAACTTGTAAGTTGAAAGTGTTTGGGGTTGTTCGGGGTAGTTTTGACCACAACACAAGAAGGTGTATTCCAGCAAAATGGCACTAATCAGCGATTGGCATTAAAATTGAATAGACCATAAAAGGTCCGTTAAAGTTAACTGTCACTTTCGATTCGGAGTTGGCAGTTTAGGAATCATATCAGTTTTGTTTTGGTTCATTAGAAGAATAAAACCAAGTCTAAAGTAGGAATACATTATTTTTTTGATGAGGATTTAGAGTCTTAAGTAGTTTTCACTGGACTGTAATCCGTGTGAAATAAGAAAATATTAATTTATTTTAGCAATGAGTCGCAACGGCAATTGGTCAAGCGGAAGTGGAAGTTCGTCATCAACTACACCTGGTACAAGTACGATGCAAAGTGAGGAACGCCTTGTGGTAAGATTAGATTTTTTGGGCAAAAGGTGTGTGTGTTTTTTTAATGAGTTTCAATATGTGGCTTGATGGCGATTTAGGTAGCAGTCCGCGTACGACCCAGTCTAGAAACAAGTGACAGATGCATCGAGGTTATATCTGGAAAGGCCTTGTTGTTTGATGATGGAAGCAAAAATCGTCCAAGAAAATATGCATATGATCATGTTTTTCGGGAAGAAGATACTCAGGTATAGTTAAAAATGTAAATTTTTTTTCTAAAATATGTTTCTTTCTATGTATATTGTTAAAATTTCTAAACAAGTTAGATTTTAATGAAGTTTTATTTAAAAAAAAATTCTCAGCTTATAAGTTTTTTTTAGTGGTTTTTATTTACCTACATTTCTTTTTTGTCAAAACTATATGAAATAATTTCGTTGGGCGCAATTTGAAAATAATGTAGTCAATTCTTTCACAAAAAAAAAAGATTTCTTCATTTAAATGCTTTAATTTAATTTTATAGGAAGCTGTTTACAAAACTACAACAGCACCTCTTGTAAAAGATGTACTCAATGGATTAAATGCTGCAGTATTTGCCTATGGAGCTACTGGTTCTGGTAAAACTCATACAATGTTGGGTCCGAATAAACGAAGAACAGGAACTAATTCATCCGGCGCACTATCACATCCTCCAGATCATCCGCCACGAACTGCTAGCAATTCCTATACAGATGGAGATACAAGTAGTGCAGATAATGGTCTAATGGTTCGGGCTATCGATGAAATTTTTGAACATTTCGAAATGGCTGAGGAAGAAGGTGCTTTTAAGGTACCTACCTCTCACTTTTCCACAGACATCATATATTTATCTTCTTAAGGCAAACCTTTTAAAATTCCTTAAGGATTTATTAAGGATACTGGTCGAGAATTTACTGGGGTAGATCTGAGTTCAAATTCTCTGGTGTTTTTTTTACAGCGTTACTTTTGAATACTATTCCATAAGCAATAAAATGCTGCACTAGAGGTAGAACTGTCAAAGTTGTACTGAATCACAGGAAGACCCCATTTTTATAATTCTGGGGACTTTTACTGCAACTTCAATATCTGTCAAAATTTTATACATATATTCAGAACCTGCTAACCAACGATTAGTTGGTCTTCTATTTTTTAAGTTTTGCGTGAAACATATTTAAAATGTGGAAATCATTAACACCTATCGAGCTTATTTAACGGGAATAATCTTTGCAAAGTGTCGAAACGTGATTAAATAGTTTTTAAATTAAGTTTCCCCAAATTGACATCCAATGTCATTGGAAAGCTGTAGCATCCCAAATCCCACATGAATACTTCGAAAATAGAAGGTTCGGGACTCTTCGACAGCTATTTCTTTTCCATCTCTATCTCCGAATGCAAGTTCTAATTCTGTGTGTAGTACCTACGCTATTTTCTTGGTTCTCTCGTTTAAACAAAATCATAGTTCCACATCTTAAAGACAATTCAATTTTTGGTTTGACTGACTCAAAGTAATTCTTACCAACAAGCTCCAATCAGTTCGGTCCTTGAGCTATAGATGTCTCTAGTTTCTAATGCATGAGTTGCCATGTTCATTGTTTTGACTTTTAAAGGTGCAATCACACCACTTTTCTCACTCCGAACTCGTTCATTCATTTTTTCATTCCCCATTAGCAAGTTTCATGAACTTTTATAATGGAGAAAAGTTCTGTAAGAAAAATATAAATATACTACATTAATATAAATAAATAAATTCAATTTATTCTCGTAAGCAAAAATCTAAAATAAACTCCTATGTTTACCGAAAAACCCCACCCTTTGTACGTCAAGGCTCAAGGGAAAGAATGTCGATATTTAGCTTGCGGGTGATTAAAGGCCGCGTTGTATTCATGTCACTCTTGAATTCTAAATTTTTAAACAATTTATCTATGCGCATGTAGAGGTGTGCTAATACGTGTTTTTGAATACCAAATGACAGTAAGAATATTCCATTTCCGTTGGAAGCTTTCTCGTTTTATTTTGAATAATTGCCGCCACCAACTGTGGTGACATATAATTACAACACCAGCCCCCCTCATAAGTCACG
Organism: Scaeva pyrastri; assembly: GCA_905146935.1. Classification (NCBI taxonomy): domain Eukaryota; kingdom Metazoa; phylum Arthropoda; class Insecta; order Diptera; family Syrphidae; genus Scaeva; species Scaeva pyrastri. The sequence continues at coordinate 135,692,679 of LR989927.1, forward strand.
ACTCAACTAATGTTGGGTTTCATTCATTATTTATATCGAACCATAATTTCATTAGCCTTTATTGGCCCTATAGTCTATACCTTTAAGCTACCCACAACCAACCACTGAAATTACTTAATCAATGAATGTATGTTATTAATTTAAAGGTTTGTATTTCCTATTTGGAAATATACAATGAGCTTATACGTGATCTATTGAATCCTGGGGGACCGTTGGAACTGCGCGAAGATAACCGAGGACAACGGATAACTGTGGCGGGATTGTCAGAGATTACGGCTTCGAGTAGACAGGAAGTGATTTCACTTTTGCTGAAAGGCAACAAGGCACGCACAATGGAGCCCACGGCTGCAAATCAGACATCGTCTCGGAGCCATGCTCTCTTGAGTATCACAGTTCAAATGAGGTCGACCCTAGGCACCAAACAAGGACGGCTCTTTCTAACCGATTTGGCTGGATCTGAAAGAGCTAAGAAAACAAAAAACAGAGGCAAAAGATTGCAAGAAGGGGCACACATAAACCGCAGTTTGCTAGCTTTGGGGAATTGCATCAATGCGCTGTCCGGAGGTGCCCGATATGTCAATTATCGTGACTCAAAACTAACTCGTTTATTGAAGGAAGCTTTGAGTGGTAAATGTAAGACCGTAATGATAGCACATGTTGCTCCTGAGGGAAAACATCGTGATGAAACTAAGAACACCCTGGTGTATGCCGACAGAGCCAACAATATAACGACTCGCCTGCAAAATACTGGCTACATAGACGAAGTTAAAGATTTTCCTATGAAGCACTATCAAAGTCTGGTAACTGATCTGCGTGAGGAGGTGACCCGCTTGAGGTCGAAGATGTTGACTGAACGTCCCCGCAGTGGAGCGGCATTAGCTCGAACCACAGCCGTGGATGATGAAAAACGCAAGGCCGAGCTGAGGTACTTGAGAGAACAGATTGTCCTTACATTCAAGCAACAGATGAAGCTGAGACGCAAACTCTTAGAAGCCGAAAGCCATTTGCTCGGCCTCGAACTTGATGCTGAGAGGCAGCACATGATCATATCACATTGGCAAGGACGAATGGGGAAACTCTATGACACTCTAGTTGAAGATGGTTTGTTGTTCACTGAAAAAAAGTTACCGAGTGTTCCGTTAACCTGGTTCATTTTTCAGATGGAGAATCAGAAGGCTCAATTGCTTTGAAAAACGCTTGGGGAGAATTAGCTGCAATCGAGAAGGAGTCAAGAAGATACAAAGAGATTCGTGAAAGAACCGAACAAGAATTGGAAATGTGCCGGCAAAAGGGCGTACAATTGGAAGATGTGAGTAATAAAATATTTCAAACTTAAAATGTATTGATTTAATATTTATGTATTTTTTTTTTGTAATTCAGGAGCTACCAGAACGCATCAGCAGTGATGAAGAACGAGAACTTTTGGGTAAGATTTCGAAAATATCGCAGGTAAAACAAGGAACCCTTAGTCTTCTAAATTCTCTCTTCTATTATGTACATATATACTGTAAATGTATAAATATATTCTCCTAAATTGTATTTAGTCAGAGCTTTTTTTTGAAACTTTCATTTATTGAAACTAAACACTATCAAATTCTAGCTCTGCTTTGCCGAGTACACGAACTAGAAGCCGATAAAGTTTCGTTGCAAGCAGAAAGATTAGCAAGGCAAGCTGAATTACGTAGAAGAGACCTTCAATTGCTGCGTGCTGAACGTCAGAGAAGACTTTGTGAAGATATTATTAGCTCTCAAAGACGTCTGATTGAAGATGGTAATGTGGACCTTCCAGATGAATTGAGGGAACTGTACGCCTTGTACCAGCAAGAAATCCATGCAGGTACTGTTAATTCATCAGGATTAACGTTTTATGAAAGAAAACTACCTCCCATCTATTCAGCAGGGTAAGTTCTAAAAATGTTTTTAATTCAAAAATAGTCATAAATGCATTCATTGAAATTACAGTTCAGAGTCGCCCGGAAGTTCAAGTTCAGGCTCAGATTGGTCACCATCACCTTTGCCACCAAATGAATTAGGACAAGATGTTCCATTAGCAACTATTATTCAAGATGATCCTGATCGATTAATGGGTCCATTGGTGAATTCTCGGGTTCGAAAAATGTCAACATCCCGGAAACGTTCAAAATCAACCAATGCCAGAACTTCCGAATAAAACTTATCAATGAAAAATGAATGCAATTTACGAAAATGTTTCGCTCAATTTATACGCATAACTACTTGACAATTTTTATCAGTAGAAGACGAATCAAATATTGCTCAAATATTGTAAACTTATATACAAAAGCAATTTATTCGATTTTAAGAAAGTATTCGAAATGAAATGTATTGTTTGGTGTTTAATGTTTGATATTTCGTGTTTATTTGTAGTAGAAATTGTTTAAATTTAAAAAAATCTGTTGGTTAAAAGCCACCTGTATAGTTATTATATGGGATTTGATATTTCGCTTTTGAAATTAGATTGATAGAGGACACCTTAAATGGGAATGTACTAACCATAAAATATTTTATAAATTCGTAAGAGAAAGCAATTTTTTTAAAAGATTCATGTTAATATTGACAACAAAGTTACAATATCTATCTTTTAGATACCTACGTATACGTACGTAATATGGATTGAACTGTATACGTAAAAACCATTTGAAAATACATAAAATGCATAAGGCTAGCTAGCTTTAATGAGTTTTTTTATTCTAAAGGTCTGCGAAGTTCCTTAAAGTATGTCTGTTTACTAGGGGATGCCTTATGGACACGTGAAAAGATTTGTTTACCTTTATTCGTTGCGGAAAAGGATGAGACATGTTTTCATTGAGGGTAGAAAAGTTTTGTTCATGAAGTCTTTAATTTCGTTTGACATTCAGTATCCAGGCAACCCGAAACCACGAATCTAACACACTTTTCAAAACAACATATGTTACAATGGAAAAATCATGTGTTGGATTTGAGCAAGAAAATATATCTTTGTCCCTAGGCCAACGAAAATCAACCCCTTAATTTCTTTTTTATAATTCATCAATCATCACCCATAGCTTGAGAGGTATTGGTCAGAAGATATAAGGGTCTCATATGCATTCTTTTAACGCTAGGTCTAAATTAATATCACTTCAAATTTTCTTAACAATTCCTAAAGATTGTTTAAGGATAAAAAGGAGAGTATTGTTCAAGCTTACATATGTATGTATATGTTAATGTACATTCACTTTTAAAAAATTCCAATTCAAAATTGAATTCAAGGCTCAGGTTTTGACAAAGTGCTTCAGTAAAACTTTTTTTATAAGTAATGTCGTTTTCAATTGGCAATCTGGAATCAGAAAAAAGCATTCTCAAAGCGTTCAATTGGGCAAAAGTGACAGTTCTAATTCTGAAAAAAAAAGAGATTTCTCTTCTGGATTTGATGTCAGAAGCAAAAACAGAATCACTCACACATTCAAAGATTTTACATGTCACACTTGACAAATGTCATATTTTTGAATGAACAAATTGTGCGAACTGTGAAGTGATTGCTTGAAATTAAAACTAAACTATAAAAAAATGGATAGTAATATTGACAATATCTTAGCAATTGTTCCTGATTTGTTAAAAACATTGTTGGAGTCAGCTTCCTCATCTTCTTCATCAAGTGATAACGATTCAAGTGATGCAGTTAATACCAATACAGTCACACCAAACTTAAAATTTTTCAGAATTCACAAAAAGTGTTCAATTGGGATTCTGCTTCTACTTCTCATTCCGGATTGCCAATTGAAAACGACATAAGAGTCCAAGTGTAAGAATAAAGAATTCTTATCGAGGTTGAAAAAGAAACAGTTCTAAATTATGTTTGGATGCATATTCGATGAATTGAAAAAATTATCATTCTATTTCGTCAAACACGATGTCAAACAATAATTTCCTTATTTAAATTTTGAGCCATTCAAACTCAACCTTTAACAAAGAGTCAGTTCATAATAAATCGGATAAATTTTATGATAATTAAAATGTTTTAACTATTTTTAAAATATTATTATAATATTACCAATAGGTATAATTAATGAAAATGTTTTTTTTTTTTTTTTAATATAATAGTATGCATATGTATTTCATTTGATAGAATTTGTCTGGGGTTATTTTGGTGGAGTCTAGTAATAATAGTTGTGTTTTATTCACTGCTGTATAGCAGGTGCAGCATACAAGTGAGTAAAACGATCAAACTCACTCACTCAGCATTCAATAAAACACAACTAAGGAAAACTAAACATGAAATTTAGATTGCAATACGGAAATTTGAAATTAGTTTTAATTGTTCCCTCAATTCAAATTAATTGAACAATTACTAGAAGAAATTGTCAAAATAAGTGAAGTCCTAGGTATCGAGAATTATAAGTGAGTAAGATCACGTCATCGACCCTACAAACAGCTTAAGACAGCTGCAACAAATTAGTTGCACAATATCCCTTCGCCAGATATTCAGCACTTTCTTAACGTATTTTCAAACCGACTTGAGGAAGTAATAAGAGCCCGAAGCTCAAACGGCCATAATTGAAAATTAAGGTTTTCGGTTATATAATCACTTTTTAAACAACAAAATATAGTAATTTAACATCTTTTTCAAGAACTGTTTTTCGTTTCAATTCTTTAATCAAATAATAACAATAATCAAATTTTACAGAAATTTAAATGTTTTTTGTGGGTGTAAGTATAATTATTTAAAACTCATTTATAAATTAACAATAGCTGTGTTTTATTTTCCCTGTGATCCAGATCATCTATTTATTAACGATACAACAACAAAACGAAATCCTGTTTTATGCTTGGATCTGATCCAAAAAATAGGTTTGAAATACAAAAATAACATAATGATGATCCGAGTTGTTTTATTTTCCTTGATCTAATCCAGATTGGATCATTGCTATAATAAAACACAGCTAATATATAAATAAAAAGGTGCTTTTCAGAAATCCCCTTCTTAAAAAAATAATATCCCGGGATACTATTGTAATTAAGTGGCAACTCTGCTTAGCCCCAACCGCAGCACTTTTTTCCACTCGTCTCTATGCCAACGCCAAGACCATAAGACAAGTAGTGGTTTAGTTTGGTCTTTGTATATATAATGGAATAGTACCTTTGTATATCCAAACCATAGTAGTCTCATGGGCATGAATTATTTTTGTGCAAATGTGCCGACTTTGCGCTAGCGTTCCCGAGTGGAGATTTACATCCCTCTTAAATTGAATGAGTGAGAGGAGAATATTATTACTATTCCATAAGCAACTAGTGGAAGAAAGGAGATAAGTAGTAAATCTTTCAAAAAATATAAAAATAATTTCTCTTGTTCTCTTCGGTTCCATCTAAATTGAAGGACGTTTGCTGTGTTGTTTTTGTTTTTATGTGTAAAAGTCAGTAAATAAGAAAAATATAGGAGAAGATTGTTGTGCTTGTGAACTTATTCACTTTGTCAGATTTTGTTTTTGTTTTTCGTTTGGATAGTGGATAGTCGCCTCTAACGTGACGCAAGCATTTTTTCGTCACGCTTCATGGCTCGAAGAAGAAAAGTATATGTGCTGTGCATACCTATGCGCGCGCATATAGCTTTGTATTCGTATATTCTCGTTTCGGGGTAGGTTTTCGTTTAGAATGATCTTTTATACAGAAGGGTAAATAAGAAAAATACAGCAGGATATAGGTACCAGTCACCTGTTTCAGTTCACTTCTATCAGATTTTGTTTTTGTTTTCCGTGCGTATACTTATGAAAGGAAAGAATCTTTTGTTCATGGTATGTGTGAGGAAGAATAAGTATGGGTTGTGTATACCTAAATTCGTATACTCTCGGGGGTGGTTTTCTGGTTCTTATTCGATTTAAAATTTTCTTGTAAGATTTGGATGTCAGGTTTCTTTTGGCTTTTTTAGGTTTAGTGAGTTTTGTATGATTTTATTAGTTATACCTATTTAATTTTGAGATTTTTTGGGTGAATATGATGTTTGACTTGATATTTATAATTTATCATAAAATAGGTGAGAACAGATTAAATTATGTAATTTGATTAATGCTTTAAGAGGGAATCCCTAAAAATACCTACGAGTAGGTATGTTGTATGTATTTCTATGTCTATATATTTTAATTTTAGGTACATACATATGTACATACCTATATTTATATGGAAGGAACATTTTTTTTAAATTTCTTATCTTTAAAAAATTAAAAATAAAGAAATTTGGTAAGCTTAAATTTGTAAACATTGCAACATTGACTAGAAAAAAAAACAGATTACCTAATAAAAAATGACAAGATTTTCAATGGAGTTCAGTGCTTGATAAAATTGTTTCAGTGTTTTGAAATTAGGACATTAGGTATTTTTCTGCTTAGATATATTTTTTGGTAGGTCGGTATTTAACAAATTCATGTGATACAAGTAAAAAGTATTTTTTTTAATAAGGTGCCTTTAAAGTAAAACACAAAATGCATATGTACCTACCTACCTACTTCCTAGAAAAAATCTTAATAGGTATGTACATACCTATACATACATACCTTACCTACCTATGCACGATGAGAAATAATTTAAACGTCCCATAGGTAAATGGCCCGATTTGTAAAATTGAAAATTTTGACAAATCTGGACGTTTTCGTTTCTATAACTTCCGTCGTTCCCAGAGAGATAACTATGTCGGTATCTCAAAAACGGGTTAAGATATCGACTCCAACTAAATTTTTTTCCACAGGTTATAGCTTCAAAAGATGCAGAAAGGACTTTCATAAAAATTTGTCAAGCGGTTTTTCCACTATATAAGTTTTTTTGAAAAAAGTTAAAATTTTGGTCGGTCACAAATATCTCAGGAACGGATAATGCTTTTGACTCCAAATAAATTTTATTATGTACAATGCAATATAATACACAATTGGTATAAATTTGGAAAAAGTTCAACATACCGTTATTTTTTAAAAATTGAAAAACTAAAAAAATGTTGGCGCTAAAATATAAAATTAAGGAAAAATGATATTATGTTCAAAGCAATTTTCTACAATGTGGAATGACGTCTTTGATATCTGGTAAAATTTTGGAATAAGTTCAATCGACAGTTTTTTTATAAAAAAACAAAAAGTATAAAAAATTCTGTTAAAAGTTTAAAAAAAAATGTTTTTTAACTTGAATATCTTGAGAATGATCACCGATATTGACTTTAAACTTATTTAAGTTTATAAAAAATATAATAACTAATATATACTATAATTTTGACCGATATCGAATAGTTCTTTTACAAAAAATAGAAAACTAAAACAAACATTAAGTAAAAAATATCAAAAGTAGTTTCTTGACTTGAATATGGCCAAAGTGGTCAATCATTTTAACCTAGAATTTATTTTATTTTTTGCATTATACAACTGTTGACATATGGCACATTTTTAATAAATATCGAATTGGAAGGTTTTTTTATAAAAATAGAAACCTAAAACTACAAATTTACCGAAAAGTTTGAAAACTGTTTTTCCGCTCAAATATCTAACCAACAAGCTATGACATTAACTTCAATTTTACTATATTTTCAACATAATGCATTCTCCAATAACTAAATGATAGTTGACGAATATCAAATTGACACTTTTTTATAATAAATGAAAAATTACAAAAAGTTCTAACAAAAATTGGTAAATATTCTTTTTCCGCTACAATATCAGGTGAATTTTTTTATGTCTGATAATTTTATAACTGTTGTTATCAATCAACATAAAAAGTAAATCGATTAATATTTAGAATAAACCGATCACACAGTTTTTACAAAAATTAACAAATTCACTAGAATTAAAAAATTTCAAAAAATGCCATGTTTTCAAAGTACCTACATACCTATGTACCTAGTATAATGGGAAGTTATCAGTGTGGGTAGCATCCAGTCTCTTTTTTATTTTCAAATTGATCGAATTGTAAATGTGGAAAAAATCTAAATACTCAAAATACATTATGTATGTTATGTGGTATCTATGATTTGAAATGAAAATTTAAGCGGCATATGTAAATAGGTATTCCATTTACTACAATGAATGAAAAATGATCTTAAGACTTTTTTTTTTAATGGCAAAGATAAGATTACCTAAATAATGATGGTCTTTGACTTTTTTTTTGAAGAAAATTTCTAAGGACATAAGAAAAATGTTAGCTAAAATAGATATTTATCTAATGAAACAAAAGTTACTGACATAAACCTTAAAACTCTTTGTCTAAAATTACAGATTAGATAGTCTATAAACGTAACCTACTATGTACCTATTTTCCTGCCTACCTACCTAACATGTTTCATTTCGGAATATAAAACTCGATAGGTGAGTGAGCTTCACCTTCAAAAGAATTAAAAATGCAAAATAAGGAGAAAAGTAGGAAAATCCAGTCTAATAAGAAATTTTCAAAATTCTTGTTATTTTAATAAGACAAATTTATACCTACCTACGAATGTAGACATACATTTTTTAAAGGTTATTTAATGGCAAGTAATAAAAAGACAACAAATAATAAGAATATCTAAAATCTTCATTTTTTCCTTAACGCTCGGGCTTAAGACATAATTATATTTTCATAACTACCAATCCAACCTACATTACATACATACCTTTCTGATCATCAAAAATACAAAATTCATGAAAGATCAAAACATACAGAATACGCAAAATTCACTTGAATGTCTTTTTCACCTGTTTGTCTATTCTGCACCATCAACAAAAAACTCATCGAGAACTTCATTCAGAAAACCCAAAATCCAAAATCCATCACATTACATCTGCATCTGCATGTATTTTTCTCCTTCCTTGTATAAAAAGACTACCGTTGTACATAACTTGGCAAAAATGTAAACAAACGAAATGTCATAAGTTAAGCGAAATTGTCTTAAGCTCTTCTTCATTACATAGAAATGTTTCTCACAGAATGGTGCTTTTCTGTATTCACCAACTATCATATATACTATATAGTCTTTCCTTGTCTCACTATTCTCTGTATTTTCTTCAGTTGCCTTCAGTTGCAAGTCTCCCATCTGAAAATAATGTCTCCACGCGACGTTTAACGAAAGAAAAAAAAATGCAACACATTCCACATCAGCCATGAGAGTACTATGGTTTGGATATACAAAGATTATATATACAAAGACAGGGCCACAGACTCACACACAATCACTTTCTCTTTTAGCACGTGTACGTTTTGAGTGGGTTTCCTCAGTTTTTGAGTGCAATCCATTCCGATGTTTACAAACAAAGTAGTTCTATCTCACTTTTTATTCCCTCCGTCGTCTGTATGTACAAAACAAGTGTTTTTTTTTTCTAATAGTGTTGAACGAATAGATGAGTTTTTGTTAAACATTTGACAACGACAACATCGCTATAGCTACCGTGCACACAAAACACTACTTATTTAGTTTATGTAAATAGTATCTAGGTATGGACGCCAAATAAATGTAATACCTTCGTTCGGGAAGTTTGTTTATTTCCAATTTATTATTATTTTATCATTGTCGCAGATATTTTATTCGATTTGGCGACTGGTTAGAAAGGAAAAGAAATACTATAAAGACAGAGACAACTCCTGAAAAGTATCTAAAATCTGAATTGTTTTGTTTTGTTATTCACCAACACTTACACATTCTTGAGATTCAGATTCACAAGAGAATTGAGTTCGGTTCGTGATTCTTGAGTTGCGCATTTGTGTTTTTGTTTAGACTAATTTTTTGTTCGTTTTTCATTTGGTGGTCTCGGATAATTTATATAAATCAACCAGATCTATAAAGCAACATTAAATTTATTAAAATAAAAGGTAAGTTAACTTCAATATCAGTGCATTAGCTGAAAAGATGAAGAGGAAGAATGCAATACCACGTTGCTTAAATTCTTATAAGAAAAATGTGTACCTTCCGTGTGGAATATCTACATAAGTGGGAAATCCAGGAACCAATTGCAACATAATTTAATTACATGTTTTGTGCTCACAGTGAGAATTTTGAAAATTCTAAAATTATTCTTGTCAAAAAGTTGTGTTCTGCAGTTTTTGTGTTGTCAGTTGTGTCTGGGTTATGATTGGGTGAATATAATAATTTTGTTTACTTTTTTATTAATGATAATGACCTACAACTTGTAGGATCCCATCAATCTCCATCTTCTTCGGCTTATCATCATAAAACGGTTCTTGTTAGTTTTGTTTGGGATTTGGATTTTTGTTTATTTTCTTTATTCCACACATAGGGTAAATTGCCCGGTGTTGGGAGTTCTTGCGTTCTTTTTTTTTGAAAAGCTTAATATTTTAGTTCGTTTTTTTAATGTTAAATATTGTTATTATCGTTCCCAAATTCAAAAAATTTAATATCATGATGGTCTAAAAATCATCAATATTATGGTTCCAAAATGCTACACTTTGTAATATTATTTTGTTCGTCTTTTTGAAGGGAACTGATTCTGTTAAACTGTAAAAGTAGCTGAAATTGCTTTTTTCAATTCATACTCAGAATTGTGTTGTAAACTTAATCTTATTCTATTTTCTTTCAACAATCTCACTATCACGCAATAGCTTTTTAAGTTAATATTTTCAATAAATAAGTAAATTACAGAAAATTGTTAACTTTTTCGCTCCTGATGAAGCTCCTGTACGCCTCATCGCAATACCGATTTCGATACAGATTGGTAATTTTTCGTGGTAGAACAAAATGTGTTTATTTAATTCAGTAATTCGACAAAGACGGACTTTACTGCATTTTTGGAACAAAAAGTTGCTGAGGAGATCTCACCTACCCAGGAAGTTTATAACACTGTTTCCTTTTTTTTTTAATAATAAGTCACCAAATATTTTATTTAGAAAGTATCTCTTATCCACCTTAAAGATTTGAATAGGAAAAAAGTAACTATACCTTACTTTAGAATTCAACACACTCATTTATACATAATTGCTCTACTTTCATAGCTGATTTAATTTGTAGTGAATATTTCAGAAAGTTTAGAAATGAACATAAAATTTAATTTATTTCCTTTAAATTAGCTACGACAGATAGAAAATTGCTATTTTAGGAAGGTATATTATATGCGAGGAGCCATTTCATTAAGACAAGATAACGCCTTTGTGTTATTATAGAAATTTTGCAGTCAGCTTATACAAATAGACTTATAAATTAGTGACCTAACTAACAAATATCTTTGTTTTTATTTTATTCCAGACGCCATCATGATTGATTCCATGTACGCTGACTTGCCACCTGAGATTTTGATAAATATATTTCAGTATTTAGACTTTTATGATATCCAGGCTGTAAAGCTCAGTTGCAAGCAATGGCTTGCAGTCACGCTACTTCCAAAATTTGAAAAAAATGGAGTTTTTAAAATTTCTACTGGTATACTAGACAGTAGTCATCCTGCCACCGAAGTATTGATGAGTAAACAAATAACCAAGCTCTATTTAAAAGGTATTTTTATTAGGAATGCCGATGAGATCTTTAAGCACGTTGGTAGTACACTCAAAGAACTTACTATCAAACTAGAACCAATTCATACTGCCCTGCCGCTCATAATGAAATATTTTCAAAACCTCCGATATCTTAAAGTTAATCATATACAGTTATCTTCATTGGTTGGAGGAAATGTTAATTGGCATTATAGCGGAAATCTTTCTCAAATGCAGGATTTGTGCTTAATTGGAAATGATTCGTATGTGAACAAATATATTCTGGGCAGCGTGAATTCGTCTGAGTCGTTAAAGAATCTTACTGTTGAATTTATCTACAAAGACGAATCACATATGCTGAAGGTGTTAGAGAAACATGCGCCATCACTTGACGAATTAGATCTTCGTTACTATGAGGGTACACCATTCAGTTCTTTGAAATGGGGAGAGGTCTTTGAAAAACTAAAATTGAGTGAATTAAGTCTTCAGGGAAATTTTCACCCAGATATTTTAGATTGTGCGATAGAATCCCAAAAGACACTTAGATCTATAGACCTTACTGGGTCTGTTGCAGTGGATGACAGCTATCTCTTCCGAATTGGAAGGAAACTTCCGGAAATCGAAAGGCTTATACTCAATTATTGCGGCAGGATAACCAACAGAGGTGTTAACCAATTGGCAACTCTGTCGAAATTAAAGATTCTTGACCTTACTGGATGCAACAAACTGACTTCACTTAGTATTCATGGTATTATCGGGCGAACAAGTAATTCTCCCTTGATGGAATTGCATTTACAAGACGTCAACTTAGACGAATCAGATGTGTGCTTCTGTGCGAACAATTTGCCAAACTTGAGGATATTCAACATAAGTGGATGTGGCAAAGCGGTAACAAATAAATCGATCCAAGAAATATTTGACTGTCTGAGGAAACTACGGGTTTTGAAGATCGACAACTCTATAATAACCGATGATGGAATTCTAGGCATACCCAGTGGTAACTCAATTCAAAATCTAGAGTATCTTGAAATGCTGAGTATAAGAAGCTGTAAAGGAATAACAGATCTTTCTCTCACAAGCGGTCTCAAGTTTCCCCAACTTAAATTCCTTGATATATCAAATTGTGATAAATTGACTCACCTAGGTCTTCGATCTTTGGTTCTAAATTGTCCAACAGTTGAAAAAATGCGTATATCGAGTGAAAAGAATATGGGTCTTGAAGCTGTACAAACTTTGACCAGTGGATTGGGGAGGTTAAGACTACTGACACTAGAAAATTGTCGGGATATATCACAGATTACTGCAGAGAACTGGACGCAAACAAGGTTCCGGCGGATATCCAATGAAGTATCTTTGAAGCGAAGTCGAACGGCAACTGAATCAATTTTAAAAAATTAAGAAAATTTAAGTGGTTTCAAGTGCAATGACTTTTTAAATTGCTATTTTATATGTTTTTTTTTTTAATAAATTAACAATAGATAATAATATCCTCTTAATGATGTATGTATGAATGTTCAAAACTATAATATATGTGTATGTATGTATTTGTATGTTTAAGAAAAATAAATGTGTTATCACTGAGTGAAATAAAATAACATCTTTCGTGTTATATTCCTTTTTAAACATGAGTTAGAATGCTGTTTCATAAATATTAAGCGAACTGAGAGCATTTTTAGTCATTTTCAAAATCTGTAACGTTTTTAACTATCTTTTGAGTGGCTGTATGGCTAGTTTTAAAAATGCGTCGAAGTTAAAGTGGTTTGTGACGAGATTTATTGAAAGCCATACAACTAGCGTCTAATTTGAACCCAACGGAGTTGTAATAATAGACGAATTTAAACAAGTACATATAAACAAATAAAAAAGACCTCAAAGTTGTATGCATGCGCGAAAAATTCTTAATTGAAGAAAATCCAATATTAATTCAATAAATATTTCTTATAGTTTTGTGTTACTCGTAGCGACATATATGTACTTATGTATGTACATACATATGTATATGTACATACATGGTTGGGTTTTGCAAAAAAAATAATAAATTAATATTGACTTTTCTTTATTTGGGTCACATAAGCACAACTTGGGGGTAAAATTTCGTAAGCCATAGCGATACGAGTACACAATTCCGAAGCAGTAGGTACTTATAATTATTTTGGTTTTGTGCAAACGCTTACGAATCAATATCGATATGCAGGCATTGCTACTACTAAAAAAAAACACAAATGCTGAATGAGCCATTTTCATACGGGTACTTTATTGAAGGCTCAATTGAAAATGTTTTCCCACGAAGTGTTTGATATATTTGTTCAATAAATGCTATTAAATTGTTAAACAAATTGCTCATTTTTTTACTGTAGATGGTTTCATGGACTTTCGACGGTTTTATTTTATTGTAAGGGATTTTAAAATTAATAATAGGTACTTTTTCGTGCCACTTGAAGCATTTTGATTTTTTATTAAAATATTGTTAATAATATTCAATGCCAATAACCAGAAGTAAACTTTTGAATTGTCGCTGACGAAACTTTTTTTGTTTGGCGTGCCAGTTTGGCTAGGTGGAATTCACTTGAATAAGTGATATGTTTTTTTTTTTTTTAATTGCCGGAAGTCCAGCCACGTTCAGATTTTTTTAAATTAATTTTTGCGTCAGTTGTATTTACATTTAATAAAAGGAAAGCGTATCTAGACAAGGACAAGGCAACATGATATTGCAATGAATACAAAATTTAAACAATTTTCTTTCAAACAAGTTCAAAGGTTAAATGTTATGTTTTTGAACTCACGCCATTTTCAAAACTCTGGAAAGCATGGAAGCTTAAAAATTGTTGCTATAGTTATGTTTTGTGATAATTTTACATCATCAATCATACTTTAAAGATTGTATCAAAATTATTCATACGAATACAAAAATAATGCAAGTATTTTAAAGTTAATTATTATTTAAAGAAATCATTTTCAGGTCAGAATTTTGGTTCCGGTCAACATCAGATTCGAAGTATTATGTCGTTTTCAATTGGCAATCTGGAATCAGAAAAAAGCATTCTCAAAGCGTTCAATTGGGCAAAAGTGACAGTTCTAATTCTGAAAAAGAAGAGATTTCTCTTCTGGATTTGAAGTCAGAAGCAAAAACAGAATCACTCACACATTCAAAGATTTTACATGTCACACTTGACAAATGTCATATTTTTGAATTAAAGAATTGTGCGAACTGTGAAGTGATTGCTTGAAATTAAAACTAAACTATAAAAAAAATGGATAATAATATTGACAATATGTTAGCAATTGTTCCTAATTTGTTAGAAACATTGTTGGAGTCGTCTTCCTCATCTTTTTCATCAAATGATGACGATGCAAGTGATGCAGTTAATTTTCTATTGCAGGAGTTTTCCAAAAAGCCAAGATTGCAAAACTACCAATACAGTCACACCAAACTTCAATTTTTTCAGAATTCACAAAAAGTGTTCAATTGGGATTCTGCTTCTACTTCTCATTCCGGATTGCCAATTGAAAACGACATTAGTTTCAGAACTTTAAAATACATATATTATGTACATACATACATATGTAACTGACAAGGGAAAAGAGAAATTAATTGTTTCTAAAGTTTTAGGAAAAATGTTGATTTAGCATATTATTTTGTTTATCTTTCTTTTTTATTGATTATAAAATATATAATTGTGGTGCAGTGGTCAATTTCGGAAATTTATGCAGTTGAAACCATACCTATAATTTAGAAAAGTTAACTAATGGCAAAATTTGGTTGGTGTTGTAATTGTTGAAATTTTAATTGATAAAGACGTTATTAGCAGAGATGGAACTTAAGATTTAAGATGTCTTTGAACAAAAGTAAATTTAAAATTTCAGTAGTATGTACATATAGATTTAGAAATAAAAAAAACTTTTCTCGTATTAACAAAATAAAAGTTTAATAGTGTTTTTTTTTTTAAGACGTGGTTATAAAATGTCTCGATGTTAACTTGCAAAGGAAGTAAAATGGTAGGACTTGAACCAACTGAAACACAGAAAATGGTTTGATAAACTTCCTGTAAAATTCGTATAAAATTAAATAAGAGAGAGAGAGTTCAAACATAAGGTCTGTAACCTGTAACCTCAAACGGCTGATTTTACAACCCTTGAAAAAAGTTTTTTTTTTTTAGTTTCTGTGACATTTAAAGTGTGTTTTCAGATCCGTAAAGTAACTTATACATAAGTAAATAGCTTGAATTACTCAATCTTTTATTCGATATTAACCGCTATTTTTCACTTTTAAATTTATTCTATTCTATATATTGTACTTCACAGTTTCTAAAATACAGCTGATAAAACATTGATTACAATAATTTTCGTACAATAAATGGAAGAATAATAGAGAGTGTTTTAAAAGATGCAACATAAAACTGAAGCGTGTATACATTGAATAAAAAATAAAAAAAAGTGTCTACTCTACATTCTCTGTTGTTAATAATATTTCAGATAAATAAATTAGTTTGTATTTAACATCGTGAACTTATGGTATGCGAAATCGATTTTCAGTGAATGGGCATTGTAAAAATTTTATGAAAATCCGGTACTTGGGCTGATGAGCAACCCGAAGAGCACACAGAGCGAACATTACATCTATTTAAAACAACGGTATGATGTAGTCACCCAAAATTGGACCTTCCAAATGGACCACCGCATCTGTATCTTACATTTTCAAACAAACTTCACTATGAAATAATTCATCATCTATTTTTGGACATTTGCAGATTTTGTTTTTTATTTTATTTTTAAATTTTGGGTATGGAATTTAATAAGTAGAATTAAATATCGTTTAAAATACCTACATCCCCATATCTTATCAAACAACCTAACCTCAACCTCACAGAAAAGTATGGCCCTGTCTCAAATCCAAAAGATTTTATATTAACTTCGCTGAAAAATCTTTAATCCACCATCTGTTTCGAGATACCCATTAAAAACATTTTATCTAAAATGCAACTTGAGACACTTATTGACTATACGAGTATAGCCTTAAATTTAAACAACCCATACTCGTATACCTATTCAAGAACAAGTAAGCCCTTTAAAAACTACACCACCAAGCCTGTTATTCATTCATCTTTGCAAAAGCTTCCAAACCAGGCAGATTAAAGTTCGCATGTATTTTTAAATTTGTGCTTTACTATAAAACTCTTCCGGATACAAACCGAAACCCATTCAAACTCGTACCGGCTTTTCCACTAGACAGTAGACATGCGTCGCAAAATAACTTACATTCCACCACGTGTTGGCGAGTAGTATCTACTCGTGGGCATTGTAAAACACTAAGATACAAAGTCCTTTATTTTGTAAGTTGTAACTACCAAAGTAAAAAGTAAATAGACCGCATTCATTCAATTCCATCGCAGGCAGTGTCTGTGGTCTGTGTTTAAAAATCGCTCGCCGAAAGCTTACACTTTAGTCGCTGATTTGTGTCACTTGACGGATTCCATGATTCAGTACGACTCGAACGCGCCGGCCGTGCTGAATACCTTCGATCGGATTAAGGTGGAAATCGTTTGAATTTGTTTTTCTTTCCCTATAAATTAAAAATACCCACACGATACTCAACTCATACGACTACGAGGACGGGAATTGTGAAAATTCGAAAATGTATCTTAAAGTTCGCATGTCGTGATCAGTTCGACTGAGTTGACAATAATAAGTTTAAATAATAATAATGATAATGATAATCAAAAATAGTGAATATACTAATTAGAGTGTTGTGATTTTAGGAATAAAAAATATAGGCATGTGCCTGTTCGTCCATTAAAATTATCTTTTTCACAAAATGTGGGGGGTAATTGCATAGGATATACTCGCATCAAGATTAGCTGCAAGAATCAGTCACGGAAACAACGAACAACAACGGTGTATAGGCTGTTAGCCGTTTGGTGTTGCTGCTCGTTGTCAACAGGTAGGCTATTTCCGTTTTGGTCTTAAAGCTAACAACCAATTTTAACAGCCTTGAAAATATCAAACAAATCTGTCATCATTGTCATGAAATTTGTTGAGGCAAATTGATTTGTTTTAGAATGTATATTCTTAGAATGTGTTGAATTTTGGATTCGAGATATTAATATCTTTTAAATTATTTACATTTTGATAAAATAAAAATGTTTTTTTTTAATCGGATGGAAAAAGTAATGATGCAGTTAAAAAATTATGGAGCTGAAACTGAGTTTAATTGCTTGAATTTTGTTTGACTTTATAATCGTAAAAGAGTTAAGAATTTAAAATTAACTGCTATAAAATCTTTTTTTTTTTTTGAGATGGTGTAAAAGTGTAAGCTTTTGTGTTGTAGAATGTAGAGAGTGGCGCATTAAATTTTTAATTAGGACTTTGTATCTCAGAGGTAGACAATTTGCATTTGAATTAAGAACACAAATGCATAAACAGTTCTATTAACAGTTATGTACACTGCAAATTATTTTTTTTATATTTAGTGCTGTGAAGTTGAAACATTTCATATTTTAGAAAAAAAAACTCATGTAAGGGCACAAAGGTTTCAAAAATATGCCTTAAAAAACATGGGAAAAGCTCTGTTGTTGTCACTTTCACCTTGAACTTATTTCATATAAATCATTTAATTTCTACATTGTATGTATGTTTTTGTAATGTAGGTACTTAAGTATGTATAAACACATAATTTAATGACAGTTAAAATACTCGTAAGTGAAATGCAAGGAAAAATAATTGAAGCATATTTTATTTGAAGTTCTGTGTCAGATTTATTAAAACTCTAAAATAATTACTTTCTTTCAAAAAATACTTATTCTAGTACTACCTATTTTTTAAGTTTTTAGAATTCGGTTCAATGCTTTTATTAATTTTTAACTAAGCTCAAGAAATCAAATATATGATTGTGCCACAGAAAAACACAATACCCGACAAATAAGATGGCCTCTCCTCAAAGTGAAAAAAAAAATATTTCTGGGTGCTTTTTAAGTGCATCGAATTTAATACGGTTTTGACTCCGAGGTCCAAACGCAAAATGGTGAACCATAGAAAAGGCCTGAAAATTCCGTTTTTTTTTTTTTAATTTTGTATTTTGGAACAGGATTACTGTTTTGCTCTACGATTTCAAGATAATTAAATTTTAATGAGCATTATTAATATTCAATATAAACATTCAGTTCATGTGTTAGAACATGAATGAGTTTTTGTGATACTTTTTAAATAAATATATTTACTGTGAAAATTAAAAAAAAAACAAAAGCTTTTATTCAAACAAAGAACAACATTTTTAGCACAATAAACAACTAAACTCATTTACAGAATATATATCTTAATGATGTGCATTTAATTACAAGCTTAAAAACATAAAAAAATAAAAATTCAAATCTATAATGATTTCCAATGAAAATAATCATTAAAAAAATTGAATTAATTAGTACGAATGCGAGAAACAATACAATAATAATTCACATTAACACCTAATTAAATATTACATTAACAAATAATTGGTCAAATTCCAAAAATTTTATTAAGATTATCAAATCTGTATGGTTCCTCTTTAAATTAACTAAATTTTGTTATTTTGATTTTGTTTTTATGTTATTTAATGGAGGGTAACCATTGTCAAATTAAGATTGGTCGTTGAAATTTGTTGCATACACACATACAAATTAAAACTGAAGCGGCTCATATTTTTAAGAAGTTGTTAATAATAAATAGTTATTTATTTTTTTAACATTAAAAGCAAACAAACAATTATAACAAATTGCCAAATTTGCCAAGCATTTACTAAATAACTTGGAAACTTGGTATTTTTTGAACTTCGTCTTGTGTTAAAAAACATAACTAATCAAAATCAATGTATTCGTAGCCTAGGTTAAATTTTTTATTCAGAAAGCAAATTTACGTATTAAGTCAATGTTTTGTAGCTTTAAATTTATTTTAATTGAACTTTTTTGATTAGTACCAGTTATGGAAAATGTTGCTGTGTATAAGAAAAAGAGATAATTGAGCCAGAAATGCACTTAATAAATTTAAAGTTACTGTTTAACAATCAATATTAACAGAACGTTATATTAGGCATTATTATGTACCAAATTATCTTCTTCTTCTTAAGGCATTCAATACATTGAACGATTTTGTCTGTTTTTTGATTAAACAAAATAAAAGAGGCTGGGTGGGACCAACACTGATAACTTCCCATTATGCATAATGGTATGCAGATAGGTTGAAAATAAAATACATTTGAAGTCAATATCATTGTTTTTAGTGATGATATATTTAAGCCGAAAAACAATTTATGACATTTTTCTGTTAATTTCAGTTTTAGTATTTTATTTTTAGTAAAAAAAACTGTCATTTCGACATTTGTCAAAAATATACCATAAATTGACAATTCTATTATAAAAAAAACTAAAAAAAATCGAAGTTAAAATGAATTACCACTCTGGACATGTTCAAGTCAAGAAACTACTTTTTACATTTTTCGGCTAATTTTTTTTTTAAGTTTTTTATTTTTTTTGTAAAAAAACTGTCAATTCTATTTTTTCAAAAATTTTACCAGATGGAAAAGATCATATTTCACATAGTAAAAAATTGTTTTTAAGATGATATCATTTTTCCTTCATTGTATATTTCCGCTCCAAAATTTTTTTTTTACTTTATACTTTTTAAAAAATAATGGTATTTTAAACTATTTTCAAATTTATACCAAATGTGTGTCACATTGCAATCTACACAATCAATAGCATTATTCGTTCCTGAGATATTTGCGACAGACTAAAATTTTCACTTTTTTTTTAAACTGCAATTGTGAAAAACCGTTCTACAAACTTTTGTAAAAGTCCCTTTTTCATATTATGAAGTTATAACTTATTGAAAAAAAAAATTTAATTTGTGTTGATGTCTTTATTCATTCTCGAGATTCCGTTAACAAAAAAGGGGTCTCGAACGTACGAAAGTACATACGTACACACACACACACAAAGACATCTGAGACATCTCTCTACAAATGACGAATTAAGATTCTAGGAACCATACAACCTCCAGATTTGTCAAAAATTTCAATTTGACAAATCGGACCGATTGCAATAACTCCCTATTTGAAGTTAACAAATGTGAGATGTTTTTTTTTCCAAAATCTTATTAATTTTGTATAACGTCACAACGAATAAAATTGAATTTAAATCGATGATGAAGTCTACAAAATTTTCCAATTTTTTAAATTGTTGTAGTTGAAAGATCACTAAATGATTGATCTTTTTGCATTTTTTGAAGATTTAAAAATTGAAGAAAAAAGGCACCCGGTACGAATTAATAACATTTTCATTTCGACGAATTGGACCGATTATCATTATAACTTATTATTATAAATAAGGGTTACTTTAATGAATAAAATCATAGAGTTAGAGGAATCATCCAAAGGCAATATTTTTTCGGCAGATATTATATCATTCCCACCATTTTTTAATATCTAAAAATCTAATTTCAAATTTGTTAATATCTAACAAAACCAGATAAAATGCTATTTTTAATGAAAACGCCGAGCCACCCGCCGCCGGTCCAAATCGAACTCTTTTGACAATCCAGTATTACGAACGAAAAT
Source organism: Scaeva pyrastri (assembly GCA_905146935.1). NCBI lineage: Eukaryota > Metazoa > Arthropoda > Insecta > Diptera > Syrphidae > Scaeva > Scaeva pyrastri. The sequence continues at coordinate 135,713,662 of LR989927.1, forward strand.
TTAGTATATTATTAATGATCAAGGAAACACCCTCTTTCAATTGTTTTTTAAAACTAATGGAACCATTTCAGCTAATTTTTAGAATTCAACAACTTCCTTCGAAATACAAATAACTCGTATTTGTTTATGTATACTTTTGCACTACTCTTTGAGGCTTAATTGTGGCTTAAGCCTTCAAGACATTTGTAGGAGTAAAATGTGAAACCGAAAGATGTCAATCAAGAACATTCACATCTAGGTATTGGCAATAGCATCGGAGCAAAAGAATTTCTTCATTAAAGTTTAGCATATTCCACATCTATGATGAATCTTTAGATCCTTTTCCACATAAATGTATCTACGAGTATATTAACCTAGACGCAATTACACATAGCCTTGTGAAATGAATACGAAAAAGGTTTATCAGTCTTCGACCGACGACGACGTGATAAGAAATGCCAAGAATGGGGAGTACATTCCATGATATTTGGTAAGAGTATACCGTTATATTGAGATGTTAATTTGTGTCGGTTTTTTCCTTACTTTTGCTATTCAAATTGTATTTAGATTGGATAAAACATACAAACATTTCTGCATACTTTTATGTGTACATATGTACATATGTATGTATGTATATCTAAATTCTTCCATATTTACCTGTTTTATTTGATGTTTCATTTAATGAAGGTGTTCTTTTACTTGATTATATTTCTTTACATAAAATGAAGACACTTAATCATGCTGGAGTTGAGATACATATGTACATGCAGGGAAGGGATGTAAGAAAATATTGTATTAAAATGCAGATCAAGTATTTTAAAAGGAAATTGATGGTGTATCATAATTATACTCATGTCATAAATACCTTATACCTATGAAAAAGTGTTCTACAAGATATGGATGTATCTGAATCATTTATCATTCTATTCAAAATATTGCACGTAGTTGGTCTTCTTGGGATGGATAGCATTAAATTGAAAGACAGTTGTTTCCTATTGCTCACCTTATGGTCAGAATTGTGTTATGGAATTAGAAAACAGGGAATTGTTGTGTGAAAATCTGAAGCAATGAATATAAATTTGAATTTTAATGGTTCTTTTGAAAGCAATAATAATAATAATACTAACTAAGCGAGTCTGTGTAGATAATACTTTGGCAGATTAGATTAATTAAAAATCAGATTATACGTAATTAAATTCATTATCGCACGATATAAAAGTTATAATTTATAACATTTATCTATGATGCATTAAATGGGGCACATTTTAAAAACAACTTAAAACAATTTCATTGAATAGTTTGTTCCATAAAAAAAAACTACTGTTAATATTTTTAACTGTGATTGAATTAATGTTAAATGTTTTTAACATAGAATAATTAATAAATTAATTAAATAACTTTAGCAATACATTATTATATTTTTATTGCAATTAATCATAAAAAAGTTAGGAATTTTCTAGATTGGATCTAAAATAAAAATTGCAAAAATCAATCAAAATAAAAAGAATTGACAAAAACAAAAATTTTATACGGAAAATTGAGCATTAAAAAACATATTCTTCTAAATTAAATACAATTTTTTACCACAAGAACGAAAAGAAAAGTTTTAGTTTTTTGAAACTAATCAATGTTTAAAAATTAATCAATGTTTTTATTCGAACAGATTTCTTCACCATAGAAATTGTGAAGCGTTAGAAGTTGTTGAAGAAGATCAATATTTATTTTTTTCCTAAAGCTAGTGTTAGAAGTTAGTAAGAATTTTGTGAAGAAATTCGCCCTTAGCAAACAAATTTTTCTTTTCTGTTGAAAGACAATTTTTTAAATTTATTCAAGCTTTTATGGTAAATCATGTTGTTTCAATTGATATAGGCTTCGAAATTTAGAAACTTTCAAACTCCAAAGTACAATTCAAAAATATGTTAATTATGTATACACACATATTTTAATTGAAAAGGTAATTTGCCACGGTTCAATGAAGTTAAACAAAAATAAATTATATTTGTAGAAACTACTGAACTAACAGACCAAGCTGATGTGAATGTGAGGAAAAAAACTAATCTGGGAATCACACTTCAATACTACAATTTAAACCTAAGAAATATTATGTTGATCATTAACTTTAGCAATTAGCAATTAAGAATATAAAATCCCCGACTAAGCTTTCTGTTTATTATTTATTTCTGTTCGGTAATTCGAGATCTTTCCGATTATTTTATTTTGAATTAATTGAAATCAATGAAATATGAACTAAAAACACATTGTTGAGATTTTTTTTGTATTCAATTGTTTATGCTCAATAATATTTTTATTTACCTACTTAGTTTTAATTTCATGCCCACGTGTCTAATTGGGAAAATTTATCAAGGTACTGAGTTTTTATCTGTAACTAAGTAAAATGCAGTTACGTAGATTCAATAGATGCAAAAATTCATTCTGATATTTCAACTACATACATATTCATTTATAACAAAATATTTAAATTTAACTTAATGTAGTGAACACTGAACAGGAAATATTTTTGTAGTTCAGAATATTTATTCAATCTTGAACATCCTCAAAATCATCCTTTTATGTCCCCTAATGCTTTCCTTAGACTTGAGAAAACTTTAGATACTTATTGAACTGTTTGTTCTGGAAATGGTAAGAGTTAATTTGTTTGTCAATTTAGTTTTTCAATTTCCTTTGAGCAACTAAGTGCAACTTATGTCAGATTGTATATGCTTCTTTTTTTTTTTTTTGATAAATTGAAAAGTTCTGAAGCTAACGTCTTAAAATATCATTTCAAATTTCAATGAAATGGTGGATAGATGGAAAGTATTTAAATCACACTCTGGCAGTTGTCTCGTGACTACCATCAAATGGTTTCTATTGAAGACTTGCCTTAAGCTACTGAGCAAATAGAATCACAAGAAAGCCCAAGTTTAACAATAATAGGCTAAGGGATCTCAAGGAACAAAAACATTGCAAAACCCGAATTCATAAAAAAGGCGGTACTCGGTTATCTCGATGGACACCAATTTGCAACCGACATCTTTTGAATGGCATTATACGAAAAATTATCGATTACCTACCGTAAAGTTGCAATCTGTTCCGCAAACAGGAACAGACACGGGTTCCTGAACGCTTCCTCTAAGACTGGAAAAAGAATGATAGCTAAGCTCCCATCCAACTTTAACTTAATGTGGGTAACTGGAGATTACTAGCAGTCTCCAAAAGATTAGTGAAGCCAAACAGAACAAGGATATTATTTCAATATAGCAAGTGAGTCAAAAGGCTTCCAGAAGAAAATGAACGGCAGATTTCTTCTGGAAGACTTTTGACAACGAAAGTAGGGACTCTATGATAAGGTCCAAATATCCACCCGAATGGATGTACTCGTTTTTTTTTTTATAAGTTTGAAGTCCTTAGAGGAGTCATTTTGTTTTTATTCGGAGGACTTTGATAATGTACTGAATTTAAATGGATCTCACATTGGTACTGAAAATAAATACAGAAACAACAAACATAATCAGATTTGAAAACCGCAGTTATCCTCACAGATATTGCTAATATTTTACAGTGTTGCTGTTAAATATTGCAAGATAGAATCGAACAAGACATCGAGAAAGTTAAATCTGCATTCCTTGTTAGAATAAATTTCTTAGTTAAAAAACTTCACTCAAATTTTGAATTAGTACGAAATAACATTAACCATCATTTGAAACCTGTCAACCTTAATTTTAAATATCTAAGAAATATCTCAGTCCAAAAATATTTCCAACGAAAAAAATGTCCAGGAAAATAGCTCCGGATCCATAAAATGCTTAGAAAGTGTAATGACTAAATTGCAGGCCAATAAATGTAATGGAATCCACTCACGCAAGAAATTAGAAGAGTTGGACAACCGAGAAGCTAGTTCACAAGAACAATCGATGAATTTTTGAGATGGGGAAGAGCTGTTCTGGTGCTATTAAGACAGAAGTAAGGTTAAATGGAAACCAAGAACGTAGGTTAACTATGAGTATCCCTTAAATGGTCTACATTCAGACCAGTAAGACTGTCAGCTTTTTACTATGGTAAAATTACCAAGGGCATAGTTAAAAAGTGGTTATGGGTTTTTAAACCCAAAATAGACCCTTGGAATTATGACTATTCGGTAGGGTATATACTCGTAGTCTTGTCCCAAAATAGAATTATTTCCTTTAGACTTTATGAATGGCATTCGAGAATACCTCAAATAATTTAAAATTACCTTTCTGAAGAAGGAACGTTGTGTGATGCTCTCTAATTTCTCGTTTTAAATATTTTATTTGGTTTTGAGAAAAGACATTTTTGTTGATAGAACCATTTATTTATTTGCAAAAGCCCCTTCATATTCATCATAAGTAATAGACTCTCAAATTTTTCCTAAAATATTCTCTTTCAATTTAAAAAATCAAATACTTGACAGTAGTTAGGAAATTCAACTATTTACTCTAGATTGTGAATTTATGACTTCGTTTCCGTTCGATAAAGTATTTCCCGGTCGGCCTGTCTATGTATTTTTGGCCATCATCTGAGGTGTCCTCTAAATCCGACTTACCGCACGTTCAGAAATAACAAATTAATATTTCAACAAGAATAATAATTGATTTTTCAGAAACCGTACCTGGGTTACAAAAGTAATAAATCCCTAAATAATTGTAGGCGGAAGAAGATGAATAAATTTACTTCTCAGGCTTGAGTGGATAGACATGTTAAAAATAATTTTTGTCGGTATTTTAAAGACCTTTAGAAAATCACCATCAGAGAATTTTTGGGGGATATTTTATCTGTGCGTGTCTACAGGGTGTACTACATATCTATAGACACATGTTTGTATGTCTTCTTCTGTATAGACCTACATACTTTTTTAATTAAGTTTCCTTGTTTACCAGGAAAAAAAAAAATAAACAAATTTGGAACAGGAAAAATATCAGGATACAAATTCGCTCTTCATTAATAAACCCAACAAAGAGGGTGGCAAAATATTGTTTTAATATAATATTATCGAGTCTACAATTTAAACAAAAACAAAAACAAAAGGAACAAGACAACATCCTTGTAATGAGTAGGTTTTCTTGCCAATATAGTCTGCTTTGCATAAGTTTGCACGAAGATGGTGTAGATATAATTTGTATATTATATACAAATTGCTGTCAGCTTAAAGATTTTTTTATCTTCAGTTAATAAAGGAATCTTTTAAAATGCTAAGATAAAACTTTGAAGGCTTTTTATTATTGTTCTTATGGTAAAATTTTCATATGGTTTTTAATTGTCGCTTAAGGGGAGAAGAGAGGAGAAATGTAAGAAACTGGACATCAAAAAAGGAAAATAAAAATAAGATTGAATTCATTGACAGTGTGTTTTTTTTCAGATAGGGACTTTGGAAATTTGTGTCAACTGTATAAGGCATAATTACTGCTTTTAAATTTCTGGAGTCTGGACTTCAAAAACTCACTAATAGTCCCCAATTGTGGATCATCTCAAAGGGAGATGGCCCAACAGTTCAATATTCGTCTTTACTGGGTACCGGAAAGCAGGGACATTGCGAACACTGATAACTATACATGCTAAGTTCTTCTAAAAACTAAATGAATGCAATCACCTGCAAGGCAGCGAATCCAATTTGGCCAATGTTAATTGGTTATTAATGTTTATATACATATTTCCTCCTTACTGGTTAAAAAGGAGGGTCTCAGTTTCCTAATCCTCGTTTAATAACACCTCCAAAGCGTATTTTGTCTTGTGTGGAGTGTGAGAAAGCTCTAATACGTTTGTATGTACATATACATACATATGTATGTATGTATGTACATATATCAGGGTTGACTTCCCACTTCGACTATGACATGGTGACAATGATGGCTCTTACCTCCAATTACTCTAATAAATTACCAAATTAATTTCAATTATTGATAATTCTAATTAGGTAGCCAATTTTGTGCAGGGTTTTCATTAGAGCAATAAGACGATAATGTATATTACCTTTATAATTCAATACCAGTCCTTAAAGAAATAACCATTGAACACACCTTTACAAAGTATTCTTTAGGTCTATAGATTTTATCGTAAAAAATAAAACTTTTACAATCTCATTTTACCTATACACAGGTTGCTTTTGGATTGGGTTTTGAGAAAATTAAGAAAACGAATTTCTTTTAAACTTTGTTGTTTACAAAGGTTATTTTAGGCATGTTTTTATTTCATTACCTAATTCTCTCACGGTAAGGAGAGTTTCTACATTCTAGAGACGAGAACAATTTTTTTTATTTTTTTTTTCATTACAAGGATATATTTTTGTATTTTTTAAAGAAGTCCTTCATAGCCTGATTTATAATATAAGTCGTTCGGCACCTAAAACATAGCCTTGAGTATTGTTGTTCATTAGTAAAGGAGCAATCTTAAAATGTTTTTTGTTTTTTAATTTTTTTTAGGTATTTTCTCAAAACCCCACACCCTGGAAACGGCTATAAAAATTATTCTTCCATCAAGAAGACGAAAAGAGGTCGGTAAATCTTTGCTCCGGAGATTCCTCATAATTTAATACTTATATGAATTTTAATCTTTCACATTTGTCAACGGTAATATGAACATTAAGTTGCCTTAATCTTAAAAAATGTATAGGAAAACACCTACTCCAGAAGATAAAGAGGATTTCCATTGAGGACCAGACATCGTAATAGCGTACATTTGTCAAGTTACGCGTATTCAATTTTATAATGTACATATAAAGAGCTATAAAGTTGTATAAAGAGACTAAACCAGGTGATCCTTAAATGGGATTTTTGTTTTTATTTTGTGGGTTAAATAGCTGCCATAAAACAAAACAGATTTTTTTTTTAGGATTTTAAAGGAAGATTACAAGATAATTGAATGACTCTGTTGTCTTGTTTTGGGATACGCTTTGGATAATCGGAATTATGTTTATAATTACTGTATTGTATTCAGTGTTTTTTTTTTCAACTGCTTCACACAAAACTATTTAAATTTGAAAAATAAATTTAGCGTATTAATAAAACGGACCTCCATGCTTTTCGTGGTCTTCCAACTATTTTCCCATCCCGATGATTCCAAACGAAGAACTGCTTTGCTAAATTATTCGTCTGCCTGATTTCAAGTTCCACTCTTCTCTAATGAGTCCTATGATTTTTCGAATGATCTCCTTGTCTCATGATAAGTGATCTTCAGATGCATTCACGGGTAACTCGGTCGAAAGTCATTAAAAAACCGACGAACATGAGGTATTGAGGTGGCTTGTACTCAGCATTGAGCATATTGTTCAAGAATGATTCAAAGGTTAATACCCGAAATCCAGCTTGATGTCTCTTGAGTGTTGACTCTATCCTTTCTCTTATCCGCTAGAGACCAAAAGTTGTCATTTATTTTGAGAATACAAACAGAATATGATCATTTTCCACTGAACTTTAAAAGTATATTAAAACGAATTCACTTTAAATTGTTCATATGGCTTCTACAAAAAAAGTTTAGGATCATACAAATACCATAAACGAAATATATTATATACATCATACAATACACAATCAAATCACAATAGACTTTTTAATAAAACATTTTAGTCGTCTGAAGGAGGATAATAAAAAATTTAAATTTTTATGAAATCTTTAGACATAGATAATTACATATGCTAATAATAATTTCATAGATTTAAACATTTTAAACTTAGCATTTATCCTCTTATTTGAAATACCAACGTTAAAAAACAACAAAAACTGTAGATTGACCCCAAAATGATGAGTTGCAACAAATAATGAGTTGGTAGAGATGCCTTTAGTCCAATTCATAGATTTGTGCTAAAAGAAATCATTTAGGGGTCAGTTATATTATAGCCATCATGTTGGTTATAAATAACTATCATTAAAAAGTATTTGTCTTTGTAAAGGTCAAGATTCACAGCACAAATCAAATGATTCGGTTTTGAAAAAGGTTGAAGCTTTCGAAACGGTTGATTGCAAAACAATTTATTTAAAATCTAACTGCAATGTTTTATGCAAGTAGATATCAGATCAAAAAGAATAAAATTTTTTTGAAAAACTTTTCAAATTCTTACTGTCAAATACTATGGAAACTAATTTTACTCATTTTTTAACTGAGCCAAATTCCTGAGATTTTCTTTTCGAGACAATGCCTTTGAAACATTTTTACTGTGTAATGTTAAATCATGTGTGTCGAAAGATTTCTTTAAAAATGTTCACAGTAATAATAAACTAAAAATATAATATTATATGCTTCTATAAATAGGATTTGAGTTCACCTCAAAGTTTTTCAAATTTGTAACTTTTTGTGTAGTTTGAGCAATACAAAATTACATACCACAAGTAGAACCAAATAAAATCTGCCTGTTTTGTTTTTGTGAAGACTTAAACATCAAAACGAAGTATAATTTTATTAAAAGACGAATTTGAATTTCTGGGTCATATCGGCTCATTATACATATTTGAAAAATTATTGAATAATGGAAACACGATCTTACTGTGGTTAGAGGCTTTATTTTACCTTATCTTAAACTGTGAGCTGTCACACATTTTTTAAGTGTTACTACACAATTGGTAATTTAATTTTTTATTCCTTTTGTGACGCCTCTTAAGAGCTGAAAACTATGGGTCAAGTCCTCAATGCCAAACCTGGCAAAAACAGATAACACAGCTTGGAAAACAAACTGTGATCCTAATCGAGTTATGCAGAGTGTAATTTAATTCACATAAAATCTGTAAAGTAAACTCATTGATTCCTTATACTTTCATTTTTTTTTTTTAAATCTACACGACTACGTCCTCTTTTGTGTTCAAAAATCCGTGATAGAAAATAATGTTGTCCTAAGCAAAAAAAAAAAAAAACAAAAAAAACACACACCTTCAACATGCTACATCTGGTGAAACCATAGAAAAGTTCTCAGACGTGGGCGATAACATTCCAATACCTACTTTCATTTCCCTGAAATAGGGTGCGAGGACACATCACATCAAAATATGTAATTTAATCAAAATGCGACAAAGCCTTGACAATGAAAGTCGTTTCGTTTCATCCAAAGATAAGGCAACTACTTTGGGAGGTTAAGTTGTAAGGATGTTGACTTGACTTGTATTCCGAATGGGCCGGGTGTCGGAAACGGGAATTCGAATGAATTCCTTTCCGTAGACGTTGCGCTGGTGGCTGCGACGGACCGGACGACCGGGTATAGGTATTAAGGGTTGTTTTTGCGTTTCCGTTTGGAACATAGATTTATTTTTAAACTCTTTATTGAAACCTGACCTAACTGCGGATGTGAACAGCGTCAGCGCCATCTATTTGTGTTTTACGCTGTGAGTTTTCCTGTGTATATGTATGTATCAATATCTGGTGTTGATGTGCCTGTCTCCTTGAGGATAGGGCAACAGTTATTAATGAATGAATAAATGAATATAAAGATTTTGATATGAAGACGGTAAATAAGAATAATATGGCGGCGGCGGGCGGTGGCGATGAGAGGTTTTAATATTAGGTTCTTAGATGAAACGTATACGCATAGTCCTTGACATCTATGATAAGTTATTTGCATTAAGACGAAGGTAAAAATGAGCTCTGTATTGCTATGGAAATGGAATTATACCACTGGCAATAAAGTAAACACAAAAGGAGAGCAACCCTTACATATATTTAGACGTGACACAATCTCGAGAAATTCTTGAATTCTTATAATAATTAAAGTCAATGACAATATGGCAATGTGTGTTTGTATCTTTTTAAATTGCCGACTATTAGATGGAATAATTGAAACCTTGACATTGGAATATTTCGGTGGCATTTGTGGGTGACGTTGAAGATGAAGGGAATATTTAGGATGAACTTTATTTCATTGCTTAATTATTTGAGGTTGTTTTGTATTATATTTGAATGGAATAAAATTTGAAAAGCATACAATAAAACACCAAAGTATCACTGGTTTGTAACAAATGCTGAAACACCTAATAAAAATGCACTCGCAAGCAGTGGCGGCTGCTGGGTTATCGAACAGGTAGTGCACTCACTAAGTATTAAATTTGGAAACATAATAAATAAAAAGACAATTTCTGTTCATATATAAATACATATAAAGACTTTTTGCAATCTTAATTTAAATTTAAAAAATACCATCAGATACAGCAAAATTAAATCCATAATACGAATTCAAATTCATCAATCATAGTCGCCGGCGGCGGCGCGGCGGCAGCGGCTGCATGACGTCGCGAAGCTATCGCCTGCGTCACTCACCGGCGAACTTCGTCAAACATCGGGATCGCTTGCTCCCTTCGGTAAACTTCGGTTCTCTCGTGCGGCGCACGGAAGTAGATTAATTTCTCGATACATTTCTATAAGATATCTTTTGTTTCACGCGTCAGGCATGTAAGGCTGTAACCCATACAAGTTATATTAGCAGCCCTTGTGCGCTCGCCAAAGCGCACGAGAATTTAATTTACAGGGAAAATACATACAATGTTGTCTTTGTCTTGTCTTTGTGGTATAGCAAAGTGCTATTGGAAATTTTATTTGTTGCTATTGTATGATTGAAAAATAAACTAATATGTACTTAATTTAACAAATTAAGATAAAGTAATTTTTAGTAATTTTTAAATCTTTTGGGTTGGCGGTTCAGCGCACGAGCGCACTTAAGGTACAGCCGCCACTGCTCGCAAGTGTTGAAATTCAAAGTATTTACGTAATAATAGTTTGCGCGAAAACGCACTTTGTCAATTGTTGAGTTCTCCGTCGGCGGCTATAAAGTACCCAAATACAAATACACCATGAAACAGTAGTTAATTGTCACTAAAGACGATGTTTCCATAAAAATTTGAGTAAAAGCTAACAAGAAGGGGTGTTTTAAGCTGCATGTAAGAAGTTTTCCGATGGTTTGACAATTGCGAATGTTAAATTGTAAGCATTCGCATTTCTTTTCAGTAAGCTTTGGCATTTCATCTTGTTACGCCAGAACAACGCTCTAATTATATAAATTTACTTAAAGAAAATTATAAATCTTTTCGCCAAATTCATAGAACCGAAGAATTGTGTTTCAGTGATGAAGTTCATTTCCGGTAATTAACCAGCCATTTAGACTGCTGTATATAAATAAAGCCATTAACGAAACATTCATTCATGTAATATTTCTGTCTTGTATTATAATTTAAAATTTTCAAGTTCTTAAAAAATTAAATTTGTTTACGTGTATGAATATTGCACAGAATTTCCTTGAATTATAAAAATTACGTATACGCCCGAGAGTACAACATTATTTTATGTTTTATTTAAAAAAAAAAACACACAAAATTCGAAAAAAAATGAATGAAATATTTATTTGAATCGATAGTTTGAACCTTAGAATTTAATGTTTAAAGATAATTCCATGCAAATGTTGACCGCGGCTGCGTCTCAGGTAGCCCATCCGCTGAGTCCAATTTTGGCATACTCTTTCACACATATCGGCCGGTATATCACGAATGAGTGCATGGCATGTTGGCTTCCAGTGCGTCAATCGAAGCGGGCTTGTCCCTATAGACATTAGCCTTGACATACCCCCACAAAAAAAAATCTAATGGTGTCAAATCGCACGATCTAGGCGGCCAATTGACCGGCATGAAACGTGAAATTAACTGTTCACCAAACTCGCCTCGCAATTGCGCCATTGTTTCGCGTGCTGTGTGGCATGTGGCACCGTCTTGTTGAAACCACATATCATGCAAGTCAAGAACTTCCATTTCGGGCAAAAAAAAGTTTGTTGTCATCGCTCGGTAGCGTTCACCATTGACAGTAACGCTGCGATTCGCATCATCTTTGAAGAAATATGGCCCAATAATGCCGCAGGCCCATAAACCGCACCAAGCAGTGGCTTTTTCGGGATGCATTGGTAGCTGTTGCAATGCTTCTGGCTGATCTTCACTCCAAATGCGGCAATTTTGCTTATTTACGTACCCATTCAACCAAAAATGAGCCTCATCGCTGAACACAATTTTTCGATAAAAAAGCGGATCCTCGGCCAGCTTTCCAAGAGCCCATTCACCAAAAATTCGGCGTTGTGGTAGGTCGGCTGGCTTTAGTTCTTGCACCAGCTTTATCTTAAAAGGCTTTACGCCCAAATCCTTCCGCAAAATTTTCCACGTAGTGCTGTAACAAAGGCCTAACTGCTGGGAACGGCGCCGAATCGACATTTCGCGGTCTTCTGTCACACTAGCTGATACGGCCGCAATATTTTCTTCACTACGCACAGTACGTAAACGTGTTGGTGGTTTAATGTCCAACAAAGTAAATTTGGTGCGAAATTTGGTCACAATCTTCCGAATAGACTGCTCAGAAGGTCGAGAATGCCGACAATATAAAGTGAAGCAGCGCGCGATGAACATTTCGAACCGAGCACGAATTTTGATAGTAAAATTCAATAATTTGCAAGTGTTGTTCATTTGTAAGACGAGCCATGGTTAAATTGCAAACCAAACTGAAGCTGTTTGACAGTAACACAAGGTACTAAACGCACGTCAGCTGTCAAAACCAGTGTTGCATAAACCAAACCAGCTAAAAAATCACCCGTTACTAGTTTTTAGCGATGCAAAAAATTAGTGGCATGATCACAGTTATTTATAAAAACATTTACAATTGTATTACAATATTAACTTAATAGAAGTCAGTGATGACCTCTGTCGTTAGGCGCCTAAAATTGATGTTTCATCTCGAACTCGCAAATTAAATTTTACTTTACTCGACTGCTTCGTTTAACAATCAAATGGAAATAATAAAATGATGAGATGAGAGTGCTTAAAGAACGTCATTAAATTAAAATTCAAATATGTATTTGTAATATTTCGCCCTTAACAATTAAATTCGAAAAATATAAGAGTGAAAATTTGTGAAATTATTTTACTTATTTTTTTGTTTCATTCAAGGCAACTCACTTTTATTATTCATGTTTTAAGTGACCAAAATAAATGGAGAGAAATTCCATTAAAATATTTTTTTTTAATTCAAAATAACATAAACCAATAACCGCTTAAATAATAAAATAGGAAAAAAAAATAAAATAAAAAAGGATTCTTCTCTTTCTCTCTTTGAAGGTAAACCTGTTTAAATACTTATATGTATTTTACTTCAACTTAATTATGATTCGGTTTTATTGCCGATAAGTCACTTTGAACAATCAAATTTATAATTGAAAACACAAGCACTAGATACAAAGTCAGATGGAAATTTTTAGACCACCCTTAAATATGTTTATTTAATACACTTATGTCCTACATGTATGTATTGTATGTGTACTGGAATTTAATTAAACTTAGGGTTTCTCGTCCATTAAACGTTTGTAAGTGTTAAAACTTCCTGTGGTATTAAAATTACTGCATAAATTGTTCATGTCTTTGATAAGGTAGACATTTTCATTATTTTACCATTAGAGCAATTTTCAACACTGATTTAATGTTTGACTTTTTAAATTAAATTCAAACTTGATTATTTGAAATATGAATATTTTTTAAGGACTATCACTAATCGTGATAGACACTACATTAAATTCTTCAAATAACTCCAAAGGGTGTTTAACATGTGATTACGTGCCTACCTTAAAATTTCCCCAGGTAAAATTATTATAAAAGATTGACTCAGCCTAGCCCTGAAATAATTTTGTTTTCGAATTTTTAAAATTGATACCAATGGAAAAAAAAAACTTAACGTCATTAATAGAGACTTTTCAAATGCGATTTCAAGGCCATACAAAATTTTGGAAAAAGTATAATATTATGTTTTTTTTTTTAATTCTGTATTTCACTTAAGAATTTAAAACATACAGAATTTTAAAATGCCGTATTATGGAATACAGTATTTTTACTCATGCATATAATTTCAACCACAACACTTTTTAACTTGGTTGTCTTTGATTTCATTTCACTGCTTTAACTTTACTCATATTAAATTTAATTCTCGTCACTACAAACTACACTTTGACCTTTAAATTCATCAAAAAAATGATCTACCCTCCTCCCCCATGCAGACACTGGAAATTAATTTCCAAAACTTTTTGTTCAAAAGTAAAAATTTGTCTATCTCTATAGTATCATCAATCTAAGTTTTGTGTGTATTTTACGATTCCATAAAAAAAAATTCAAAAGCGATTTGGTTCTTTTACCAACTTGTGCAAATATCTCTTAACTGATACCACTCGAGAAAAAGTCTTTAAAATCACGTTTCAGACATTATACAAAAAAAACTCGTAAACGATTCTTGACTTGGAAAGTGCATTACACATAAAATCCCCCTGAGACTTTCTTTCAAATGCACAATTTTGACAACATTTTTAATACCCTTGAGACATTACCAGTTCCAGTTTCAAAGGAGCATCCTTGAAGCTTTCTTTTGATTTGTAACCGAAAAGACGAAAATCATCACCATGACTGTGATTTCGTCTTGAATTCTCGAGTCTCATAAGGTTCCAAGTCAAACACCTAACCTGTGTCGTGAGGATTGGTACTTTCTTATGGTAATGTAAATAAAAAAATACTCCTTTCATGAAAAAGGATGTTAAGAATATTATGTATACACACATACATTACCAACACAATTACCATAAGTAACATGGGTAAATGAATGCGAATCAGTTGACAAATAGGAACAACTTGTATTTATGGGATTTCGAATTCTTTCTTCTATAGATCTTACAGTATTCATCAACATCTGGGAATAATAATCTATGTCGCAAATTTTGTGGTATAAAAGGGTCCTTTCGTTTCCTAGTAGGGTAATTTCATTCAGCCTTTATCGCCGTTATTTATTCTTTTCTTCAAATAGCGGATGTATTATGTGCGACTTAATTATATTAATCTCCAACATTGAAAACCCCATTTACCATACAAGGGAACTTAATGAATTATTTTGAATAATTTAACCAGTATAAAAATGCGAAGGCAAAACTTTTTATTTTCCTAAAAATAATAATAAGGATTTCGTAATCAATGTTTTATTTTTAATTATATTAAATTACAAGAAAAATTATACATTCTAAAAGTCTTGATTTTATACTAGAAATTACATGGGTAACTCCATGTAGAAAAAGTGGAGGTTTTAATTAAAAGAAAAAAGAATTACGATAAAAGGACCGTTGTTTTAGTAAAATATAACATCTGCTGGACGGTGTGTTTTTATGTCAAGCTTGAGCCACGGATCGATATGTTTCGAATTAGATTGGACGCATTCATGTAGCGATATATATGCTTTCAAGATTTATTAAAAGCGATTCATTTGCACTACCTGAAAGTGATGCCTTTTAGGTCTAATGTTTAAAAATATTCAACAGTCTTAGGCAAAAAGTGGTATATAATTCTTGGTAGTTCTGGCCTAATTGATTGAGATAAGATTGTGTAAGATTTCGTACCTTAAAATATCGAAAGGAATCAAGCATTTATGGTTTTAAATCTGCAGATTGTTCCATGGAAGTTAGGCAGCTTACTTCAACTGTTGTTTAGTCTTAGACATTCCAAGCAGACTCGGCAAGATGTTGGAAAGCCAGATACTAAACCCAGTTCAACCAACCTATTTGTAGACTTCTGGTAAGAACTTGATGTCTAAAAAGAAAAAGTTCAAAAGATAAAATTTTATTTTCAATGAATCTGATAAAATTTACTAAAATGGCATTTCATAAAAGTAGAATAAATTAACGTTAAAGAATTACCAATTTCACATTTTAAACTCCACAAATATTGGAAAGGACTAAAAGTTCAAAGTATTCAAAATTGCATTTGTGCCAAAATTTGACAGAAAACGCAGTATACCTACTCATAAATTGCTTTTCTTTATTTTAACCAGGATAAGAAACCCCTCATTTTTTTTTTTCAAAAATTTTTAAAAAGCTTATTCTAAAGTTACGTATGTCTTAAATATAAATACATATATGTTTCAATTTAAAAAAAAATTATCGAAGCCAAAAATTTGGACAACGATTTGAAAACTTGAATTTGTTAATTTTATCCATATTTTCGTCGCATTAGAAGAACTCCAAATGAGACATACGGAAATAAAGTAAAATTCGAAAATTCAAACGAATTTTCTTTTTTCAATATTTAAAAAATAAAAAAATGTATCTTCCAAAAATGATTGTATGTTTCTGCCCTTACATTTTTACCCATATCAATTTCCATACACTCACAAACTGAAATCCAAGTTATAAACGGAAAAAATGCTTCTTTTCTTTCTTCTAAGAAAAATGTCTAAATAAAAATTAATTCAATCCATTTGTCACTCATTTCACTGTTTTGTTTTTGTCAGAGCATTCTCTAATTTTACCCTAAATTAAGAATGATTTAAAGCAATTAAACCTTCAGAGAGGCAGCAATTTGTACGTGGTCTTTCATCTTATCTTCACATTAAGCTTTTGGCCAATTGCATCTGGGATCTGGCCAGCAAACAGAAATTAGGTCAAGAAGAATACAAGCAGTATTAACCTAAAGTTCCATCTTCTTGAGGAGATTAGTTCTTCTAAGTGAAAATATTTAAGATTATTTTGGGTCAACAATTTTTCCGCTGATTTATTTAGACACTGTCAGTCGGCTGTTGACACTTTGATTAGAGTTTTTGTTTTTTTATATCTTTAAAATCTGGAAAGTTCTTCGTGCTGTGTCCTAAGCTAAACCAATGCCTTAAGCTAGTTATGAGGTACCTACAGAATTTCGTGGAACTAATTAATCTTAACTTCTAACATACTCGTTTCTGCCATGGTCTCGATGAGCAATTTGGCTCAAATAAAACATGGGACATACATATATGTACATATAAAAAATTATGATGTTTTCAACTTACGCAATACGTGAGGTACCAAATTAATGTCTTTTTTAAATAATTTTTTATTACCTTGGCCCATAACACTGACAATACTGACATGTTGATGTTTCCCATAGTACCTGTAGATAAAAAAACCTAAAATAAGAGTAGATGTATTATATGTATGTTGTAGGTATGTAATAAATTTGCGCATTAGACAGGATTGATATCGTTTATCTTTTTATTGCATTAATTTAAGCTAGAGATTTGTCATTGTTAAGCGAATAGATTTTTTATATAAAATGAGTTGAAGGACGGGACTGTGTCGTGGGACTTTATTTTAAAATAATTTATTAATGCTGTCTATGAGAGAAGATAGTCTTTACCTTTTACTCGATTTAAAGACGAAATTGAAATGATTCTGGGAAAAGTTCATCTGGTTATTTTCACCTAACAAATCTTTTGAATTTTTTTTTTTGGAAGGAAACAAAGTTCTTATCGTTTGTAAAATATAAATAAGATACATATCACGACAGGATGAGAGCGAGAGGTGTATTAGTACAAGTGATTTAGTACATAAATTATAAAATGAATCCTGCCTTCATAAAAATAAAATGGTAAAGAACTTAGCCTGAATTAGGTCTATTAAAATACCAATGGAACAAAAAAAGTCAGGTCAAATTTTTTAATGCTAGACATTTACATCTGAATCGTTAGAAAAACTTCTGTTATGAAATAAACTAAATACAATGCGGGTTTAATATCAGAAAGCTTATATTAAGTCTGCTTATATTGGAGTAAAACAATCATAATTTCGTACGTAACCTGCAGTATTAATCATATTAATAATGTATGTTCATAATATTAAGTCTCAGAGTTTAATTAACTGAATTTTTGAATAAAATTACCATTAAAAATGTATATAAAACATAAAGTGAATTATTTGTATATCTTACAAAGATAATTTTTAAATTGTGATTATATTTAATCAATTAAGAACTTTGAACATCCTTAAACTATATAGACAAAACGGCTTGATTTTTACTACAAAATTCTTAGGCAAAAGTCAGAGAAATGTGTAAATAAATGTGAAGATTTAATTTTTTAGTTAATTTTAAATACATAACTGTATGACTGATTTTGAAAAAATACTTCACAATTAAATTAACACTATAATTGAACACGAACATGAAGACTAATCTAGAAATTTGAATCATAATCCTTGCTGTTAAATTTAAAGAACTTAATATCCTTAAAATCTATAGATATTTTATTCCTATTATTTTTATTGGATTGAATATTAAATAAAAATATTTAATTTAAAAGAAAACTATTTATTTATTTGAAACAAACAACTGAAACGATTTGATAAGACTGAAAATTATTTAATAAACAAATTTTGATCGATTCAGAAAAACAAACTTAATTAAACAATATTAAAGTTAAGTTCTAAACATTTACAGCCTTATTTAATAGAATCCACTAAACAGATGTCAAAGTTGTATAAATTCCTATTTATAAAAATTTTTCCTACAAATTATAGTTATGCAGTTCTTATATAAAAAAAAGTACCAAAATGGGAAATCTATTCCATTTAGATGTCATAATTAAATCAACAACTGTTTTTTTTTTTCAATGAAATAGGTAAATAAATATCTAATGACAACAATACAAAATGGAATCGAAAGGGAAGAGAATGTGTTCGTCAAATTGGGACGAACTTGGATATCTACGGGCTCCTCAATTGTCGCTATTGAGGTCCGAACGGACAATTTCAATAATTTGTTTTATATTTTCTATCGAAAATCTTTATTTATTTTTAAATTCTTCATCGCTTAGTCATGGTAACACGATTTTAATTATATAAATCATTTCAAAAGGAAGAAAATTAAAAAGGCTTTTTTATTTATTTTTTTTATTTCTATTATGGATACCATGGAAACCATGACATTTTGTCAATATAATTTCCTTATTCAGGCTCTATTCAACCTCAAAACGCGTTTAGCTTATTATGGCTCTATTCAACGTTGTATAAGTTTTATAAATAACATTTTAGCGTTTAGAGGCATTATAAAGAATGTATAACTTTATGCAGGCTTTATGTGGCGTATATAAATAAGGCTGGTAAAGTATAAATTAACAATAACAATTATAGAACTTCAATAGTTCCTAGCTATTCAGCTCATTAAAAATAAAAGTTTTTGGTCTCAAGTAATGTAACATAATTCAAAGTTGACATTATTGCAAAAATCACTTCAGTTGACCAAAGAAATGAACTTTGAATTATGATTTGAAGGTTAATACAATTCTTAAAGTTAAGCTCATAACCAACACTAAATAAATTTTCTCCCCAAGAAATGAACAGAAAACTGTACAAATAAATAGATAATATTTGAATACGGGAATTAATTTAAATGAACTCCAAGGACTGTGAAACGAAATCCACTTTTTTTTTTACTATAGGTACCTTCCAAGAAACAAAAGACAATATACGATTCAATTCAAAAGGCTATAAAACCGATATCAAAACCGAACGAACGAATAATTGGAGAACCTTCTTTGAAATATAGTTTTAGTTTTATTCAAAAAACACCAACGCACCAGGTTAAAAAGATAAATAATTTCAAAATTCAAATTATCTTCCACTAGCACAGTTCATTCATAAATTTTCATACGAGTTCATTAAATATGAAATTAATTTGTTGCTGAATGACGTTCCATATATCAAAGTCATTATAATTATTCCGGTGTCTATTTTAGAGAACGCTTTAAATCAGACGTCAGCAAGTAATTATTATTGTTTCTATATCTGGGTCCAATAAAAACTTTTTTCTTTTAATTTCAATTTTAGTTTTAAGAGTTTATTCCATAAAGATCTTAAAAATTTATTATAATTTACTTTAGGATCATAAAATATCTCACTCGCAAACACCAAGCGTTTGTTTTCATTTGCATGCTTTGATTTATTTCAGGAAATACATTCAAAGACATTTAAGTCGTCCCATTAACACATTGGATTATTAAAAAGTATTTAATGATGGATAATATTTATTAAAGAAAAAAAAAAAACAGTTTGAGTGATAAGATTTGTGTGATTTGTTAAAATATAATTAATCCATTTTATTTGTTTGGGCTTAAGCTTTTGGATTGCTTTTGATTTGTTATTAATAGCATTTGCTTAAAATTATTAAGCTATATTTCCGGTTTTATTTGACGGAAAAGTAATTAAGTCTGTTTATTAATTCAGGCCGGTTTATGCTTAAGTACTTTCAGTGTAGTAGATGGATAAAAGCTTTTTTTAATTACAAGCAATATAGTATTGGAGGATTTGACAATTCCTTGCGATAGGAGGCGGTATTTGTATGAGGGATCCATAGATTTGTTACTGTTCTGAGTATTGACTTTGACTGCGTAATAAAACAGTTAAAATCATAAATCGTTAATTATAAAGATGAAGAAGTTAAGAATTGAGACAAATTGAAATCGTTTATCAAAACAATTAATAGGTCTGTTCCAAGTGTGTGAAATTCGCCGAAAATCACCGAAAAAGTGTGAAACGCTGTTCCAAGTTACACATTTTTCGTAGTTTTTCACAGAAGGGAGAGCTCTTGAGAGAGCAAAAAAATTCCCCACCCTGCGAATTTCAGCCACAAAAATGTCTGTGAACAGAAAATTGAAGACTGAAAATTTTGAAAAATACCATTTGACATTTGAGTTTTGCCGTTAAAATAAACGATTTTTTTTAATTAAATTTAAAATTCTAATTTTCATTATGGAAAACACCAGTATTGAGTTCCAAATCGACTCGTCAGACTCTCTTGAGCACTCTATTAGTAACAATTTTAACAAATCCATTTTTTAATTAATTTTATACAATTAGAAACTCCTTAAAAAAATGTGTACTGTGAATTTCTGCGCACAAAACACTTGGAACAGACCTAATAATTATACATCGAGCTTTTGAACATAAAAATGAGCATCTATCCGGGCAGTTTTCCTAAACATTCTTTTACATTTTCTTAAATAATGGTACAGTAGAAAAAGATATTAAGATAAAGCGGCTAAGTTTAAAGACCTAAACATGAAACTTTATACACTACTTTAATAAAAGTTAAACTTATCAATGGTGGCAGAATTGCATGTCCCTCTTGGGAATGGCATATACCTTGTCCTTCAGGTGGTTACCTCTTGGAGGTAATAATAATTTTCACCATTTTCACAGTAAATTTTAACAATTTTATTGAGTTCTTGGAGAGTGTATCGTTCCATTTATTAGCAATGACTTGAATTTTTATTTGTCAAAATATCCAAAGATGATAGCTTCAAAAATGACAGCAGACCAAGTAGAGGGCGCAAAATTTTAAACATCCTATTGTTAAGGACTTAACATTTTACTAACTAGCAATTTGCTAAGTATTTAACAATTTACTAACGACTCCAAAATTTAAAACCCTTTTTCCGTTTTGCTAACTAGTAAATTGCTTACTCCTTTTTATTAAAAAACGGGCATCCAAACACGTCCAAATTGTGACAGTTCGTGAGGATTAGCAAAGCAAACATACTTAAACGGACCCATTAGTTGGAAATATCCCAACTGTAAACTGGACAATCCCATGCAATCCAATAAGATTAAAATACACATGACCACAGGTTTATTCTCGTATTCCATCATCCTGATGTAGATTTCTCCAAAAACAAGTATTTTTCTACACAAAGACTTCAAATATTTAGAAATCTTCGTTTTCCGATAACATTTTATTGATTAAAAACAATTTTTAGTTACCAAATTATGAAAAATTGGAAAGAATATTTTCTAGGATAATGACAGATATCATTATGTGTATTTCGCAAATTGCTAAAAGTTAAAGCAGGGTTTTCGGGATTTTAACTTTAGAAATATGTTAAGAAATAGTAAAATGTTAAAATCGTTTAAAATTAGCAAAACCATCTTTTTAATTTAACAATTTGCTAAATCGTTTAAAATTTTGCGCCAATCTTTTTTATTTGACAACCCTTCATTAACCATATAATATCAGATTTGAATAGGTTTGAGAATTGTTAATATTTTTATGAGAATGCATGAGAATTTTGGTTTTAATAAAATATGCCAGTTTATTTTGTAAGCCTTGGTATAGTGTGTCCAGCTTTTATATTCATTCTATTTCATCAATAAGCAATCTTTGTTTTGTTTAACTTCCATCCACTCAATTTGGTGAGATAGCCCAAGTGGTTGTAGCCACTTTAAAGGTACTTAAATACTTTTTTTCTGTCTCTTAACACGTAGTCGTCACTCATGGCTTACAGAATTACTCCTCAGAATTACTGCCTTCGAATCCATTCAAGTGATAAAAACTGCTCGACTAGAATAAAATTGTAAATTTATGTTTTCTTTGTTTTGTCTGGATGTATGTATATATTTATCCATTTCTGGATTATTCAATCTGACAGCTCATAACATCTTTGTCCTCGTCTACCAGTTTAAATTTGATATAAATGAACAAAATTTGTGAATTATATTCATAGATATCTATAATCTTTTACAAACAAACAAAAAAGTCGCAGTTTGTATATAAACACCTAAACAAGGAAAAATTATTGACATCGAAGAGTAACTGCGTTCACTCGGAAAGTCATTGATAAGATTATTTACTATTTGGGAATTGGAATGGTCTTCTATACTATGTATACGCTGTCAGGAGCCAGGATGAGTTAATGGAGAGAAACATGGTTCTAATTCATTTGACACACAAAAGAGGATCCTTCTTATAAATAAAAAGTAATCAAGAAAGTTAATTAGCTTCGGGAGGTTTCAAAACCTTTTAACTTAATAATGTTTTGTTTTTACGATTCTTGGACAAAAGTTGGTGTTGGTAACATATCCCTTTAGATAGAAGGTTTACAAATTTCCGGTTTAGTTTTTAATTAAAGCAAACTTTTGGTTTTGAAAACAAAAGTCTATTCTCGGATTTAAGTGACGTAAGTATTACATTATAAATATTATATATTAACCTTTATGAACAAGAATGTGAATGGAAGAATATTATGTGGACCTGGTACCTTAAGAGATATTTAAAGCATCAAAGTTCTGGAAGTGAAACCTTCCGGCTTCTGTCAATAAATAAATTTAATCTAATCTAATGTCATTATAAAAGTCAAAAACACAAAACTTAGGTATCCCAAAATAGACTAATCATTATCATCTATATTTTGAATCAAGAAATGAAGAGGAGACTTTTGAAGAGATCTCAGATAGAATTATCTGAGGTGATATGTGTTTTTGCCACTCTTTAACATTACAATTTGACAATCAACCACAACCTCATATCTGTTTGATTAAAAAAAGGGAGTATTTTTAAAATAATGGTAAGCATAGTCTGTTTTATTGGTAATCTTTCTCAAGCGCAGTAACACGAGTTTTGAAAAAAAACGCTTCATTCACTTTACAACTCACTCTTAATTTAACTCTTTTAAGTTGGTATCCCTGATGCATTACTTTTCAAATTATTTATTTTCCAAAATCTTCTGTTCATTTATACTCGAAAATAGATTAAAAGTTTTTATTAAAAAGATATAAGTAGACCAAAGTCAATTATAAAACAAATATGAAGTTAGAATTCCGGGAAGTTGGTCTAAGTTGCCTAGTGGCCATCATTTTGCCGATTTACTGATGATGAAAACTGGCATATTTCAATAATGTTAAAACATCTATATATGTATATAAAACAAACCAATTTTCATAGTTATTGATTCTTTGGATTTGTCTCCACCCCGAATAGCAGAATACATCTTAAAAACAATGAAAATTAACACACTATGGCTCATTTTTGTCTCTGCACTATTGAACACTGTACTATGCCAAATAATATACATTATTAAAAAAATGTTTTTTCCTTCAATATTTTAAATTAAATTGTTTACGAAATTAAAAGTCTAACAAGTCTTATTTTGACGCATATTTTAAACCGCCGCCGCCGCCGTGTTTTTGAACTAATTAACTAACAGTTAATAGTCACAGTTGACATTAAACATCAATATTTATTACTATCAATAAGAAAATACAAAAAGTGTCCTCCTGGAAGTATGTACACTGCCAATCACTAGGATGAGGCCACATATTTTTCAACCGATTTTCGGTCTGTATACCTGTTGGAATTTGTTTAACCCGGAAAATTTTACTACATGAGAGTAGGTACATATTTTCTTACCAAAGTGATACAATTATAGGGTTAATTAGAAAAGACCGTTGGAATTTCCCTACATTAATGAATGAGCTACCTAAAAAGGATATAAAAAAGTGCGTCACTAGGATGAGGCCATTGCGAATATTTCGTTGTAGAAGGCAGAAAGAGGACAAATCGATGCTTTCAAGGAAATGGGACTCTTAAGCCGAGAATTAGCAAGGAAGCTGAACAGAAGTAAGACAGTTGTAAACAACTATCTTGCTGATCCTCAAAACTATGGAAAAAACCAAAAAGAACGCACACCCCAAGCAACAACATCCCGAGAAAAGCCGTTAATTTTACGTATTGCTTCAAATTCTACTCAATCAGCTACTAAAATAAGGTCCAAAAGCGGAGTATCAGCCAGTATTTCGACAGTCCGAAGGATAATAAGAAAAGATGGTACTATCCAGAGAAGAGAACTCAAAAAGAAACCTGTTCTAAAGCAAGTACACAAGGAGCTGCGAATGAACTTTGCAACAGAACATGTCTCTTGGAGCAGTCAATGGAAACGCGTTGCCTTTCGGATGAAAACAAGTTTAACCTTGACGGCCCCGATGGTTACAACTTTTATTTCCATGATTTAAGAAAAGAGGAACTAATTTTGGGAAGACATCACAGCCGTACATCAGGTGTTATGGTGTGGGGAGCTATCACCTACTATGGCAAAATCGAGTTGGAATTTCTTTCTACAACAATGAACGGAAACAGCTACAAGTGCTTGTTCGAACGGTAATTTCCGAAGATGAAAAATATTTTTGGACCTCTGCCTTGGATTTTCCAACAAGACAATGCCCCCATCCACACTTCCAGGGTTGTCAAAAGCTGGATTTTATCAGAAAACGTAGAGCTTTTGCCATGGCCACCCTATTCACCGGACTTGAACATAATCGAAAACGTATGGGCATGGCTATCTCGAAAAGTTTATGAAGGCGGTAGACAATTTGAAGACAAGGACTCCTTAATTGAAGCTATCCGTGATGCCTGGGACGAGATTTCACTTGACTATTTTAAAAAAAACTTTATGATTCCATTCCAAACCGTCTAATAGAGGTCATATCCTAAAAAGGGGGGTATACTCATTATTAATGGAGAAAAACTTAATAAATAAAAGTTTGAAAACCAAAAATTGTTAACATTTCTTTCATTTTTTGATATTTTATAAGATTTTTCATGTGGCCTCATCCAAGTGACGCACTTTTTCATACTGTTTTTAAGTAGCTCTTTAAGGAAATTCCAACAGTCTTTTCTATTTAACCCCTTAATTTTATTACTTTTTTTAAAGAAAATATCTACCTACTCAAATGTAGTAAATTTGTATGGGTACGAAATTTCCAGCAGGTATAAAGAACGAAAATCGATTAAAAAATATGTGGCCTCATCCTAGTGATTGTCAGTGTATATGATCAAGATAAACGGTTGCCACTTTTCAAATCTGAATTTCTTTATTGAAATAATTTAAACTTGCCAAATAGCACTGTTTACAAAACAGTCATAACATTAAAGATTGAAGTTTAGAATGTTCGAATTGAATTTTTGACAAATCGGCCACAGTACCTAAATCCATCGTTTCTCGAAAGAGTTGGTAACATTTTTAAGACTGTATTAGGTAATCTCTAGATCTACTGAACCGATTTTTAAAATTCTTTTACCAATAGAAAGCTAGCTATATATTTGTGATAAATTGGATATGGAAAGAAGCAGAAAATAGTGCCTCAAGATTGTGTTTAAGAGAAATAAATACAAGGGAAACATGGTGAACAAAATATAAGGTCCATTTATAGGTTTTATGCTGGATTGTAGCTGGTATTTTCATGACATCTATTCTGTAAAGGCTTTTCGAATCCTAAAATCTAATCATATAAGTTGCTATTGTTCACGGTCCTATGATGTTGTCCTGTATGTGAAGAGAAAAGATCTAGGAGACGCTTTTATTTTGCAAACAAAAAATTAATGGCGTTTCCATAATTTCAAAAGTCATTAATCGAATTGAGATTAAAAATTGTGCTCATTGGTTAGGTTATGAATGCCAAAACTTTATTAGAACATGGATATGAAGATTTAAAGCAATTTCTTTCACACAATTTGAAAACCAGGGCAGAACAACGTCTGCGGGGTCAGCTAGTTGTTTAATAATTAAGCAAACTAATCGAAATTATGTGCCTATATATGAATTGTAATAACGATATAGAACGATTACACTTTGTAATGCAGGCAAAGTATTAAAATAATATTAACGATAACACTCTCAATCTCAAGTCAGCCAATATTTATTTACTTTTTGTATCACTCTGCCTCCTACAATTATTCATAATCGAAACTCCATCTTCACTTTAATACTTTCATTGATTACTGACTCATTTTTGTTCACTTAAACGTTTTTGTATTCCAGCTAAATTTGGCGATGTAGCGTATTTACCTACCAAAAACACATCGCTCTAGGTAAATAAAAGTTTTAAATAAAAACAATAAATTTATACTAAATACATTGTGATATTTATTTAGCTACCTACATATCATTTACAACAACCGGAACTGATTTTGATTGTCGTTAACCTCAAATCAGCTTAGCCGACGAAAGTCCTCCCTCCCTGTATTTGATTTTTTTTTTGCATATTTGTACAAGTATGCAATCTTATTATTCAATCAAAAAAATTAATTTATTTAAACTTAATTTCCCTTCTTTTGCCTTTTAGTATACTTTAATTGCGTTTTTTTCTGTTCTCTATAAACTGTAGAGAGGATTTTTTATGTAAGAAATTATAAATTTATTGAATTCAATTCATGTATACTCGTACATATTGTCAAATGATTTATGGTTGTATAATTCGAATTGAACTCAAATTCATGTCAATCAATGCATTGAATATGTTTTAAAGATTGTATTCAAAAAAGATTGCATTCTCATTCCCATCTCTGTTTAGTAACCGAACACCATTGGAAGAGAAACAAATTTATGTGAACTTTTCAGTAGCACCAACGTAAAATGTAACTGAAATTCTTGGGAGCCGTGACAGCTCTAAACTTAAAACTTTGTTGTTATAATTTCCTCACATGAAGGCTCGGGCGTAAGATTGAAGAATCCAAATGGCAATTTAATTACGGTGAATTAGCGTTACTTTATTTTGACTTTCTTTCTCTTGTTGACGTCATAATTGTATCAAGTTCTTCAAAAGGAATGATTATTTTCTAAGTTGTGAGCAAATACAAGGATTAAATCTCAAACCTCATTTAATTTTACACTTTACAAACTTTTGAGTCACAGTACTCGTATGTAAATGTTTTAAGCATAACAAATGTTAATTTATTTTTAAACCGCCATCGCTTTAAACTTCAAAAAAAAACAACATGTAACTTTATGTTCATCGTTTGTCGTTAAAAAAAAAATATCTTTGTAAATCGTGACGTGGCGTTCGTAAGTTGCTTCCTGGTAGGAAAGGCCAAAGGGTACACCAAAATTAAAACATTCCAAAGAAAATAACTCCAAAAACTTCACCACTTTCCAACAAAATAAAAAATGTAAAAACAAAAAAAAATACTTAAGCTTTTTATGTTCGCAATGAATGGGAAATAACAAAGCGGCTGAAGTTTTAAAGTTCGTCTTCCATATGCCCTCGAACTCGAATCTTATAATTTTTTTTTTAAGTTTTAAATTATGTTTTTAATTTAAGAGAGAAAAAAAAAAACTTTTATAAAGCAAAAGGTTGATAGGTTTACGAGTAAGACTTAAATAACCACAAACAAAAATTTAATTATTGTGTTTACCTCAATCAATTAAAAATTTAAAAAAAAAATGACTTTGTTTTGTTGTTGTTGTTCGTTATGAATTATATTCGTTATGTTAAATGTTCTTCATTTATATTTATGTGTGCGCCAAGTGATGGAAAGAGGTGTTTGTATGGTTTTTATATATATTAAAATTTTGTAGCAATACAGTACTGTGTGAAAAAAAATTATATAATTTTGAAGATATTTTTATATTGAGTTTCACTGACAAAAATTGAAAATATACACTTTAATACTTTTAATTTTGTTTCCACTCTGTTTTAGGTGTGTATATTGTGTATATTTTTGATGAGAGATTTTGTTTTATAGTCATACAAACATATTTAGGTGTACAAGAATTAATTTAAACATTTAAAATTTTGTTTTGTAACAAAATAAAATAGTTTGTCTGCAATAACAGCTTGTCCAAACTGGTTTAAAGGCAAATTCGTTGAAACTCCACTAAATACTGGAAGAAATTCGAAAAAGTGGCAATTACAAAAATATTATGTCGTTTAAAATATATTTATACATCTTATATCGAATCGTGATTTTCCTTTATTTAAATTATTAAGCTAGGAAGTCATTTCAATTTTGTTTTCACAGCACTGTTGCACTTTAAGCAGAGTGTCCAAGATTTATTTGATTTGGCTATAATTACAAAAAAACAATTCGGGTTAATGAGTCTGCCAAGCATAATATATTCGAACGAGTTAAATTTATAATAATAATTGTAAACTCTTGATTGTATCTGATGATGTCAAAGGTGTAAATTTGATAACAATCTCAGGAAAAGTGTCTTAATAGAAGAGGGATGAATATATGTAAATCAACTGAATATATTTTACTTATGTAAATATATAATTTTAGAAATACCTACCTTTATGAAATATTCAAATGGTTTGAAATTGTATTCAAAAACAATTCTTTCAAGTGTAAAAAATACAGTTACTCACAAAATTGCGCATACACTATAGTAAAAAACAACGAGGCTGCGAAATGTGAAACATACCGATGACTCACCATTTGTGCTTCTGAAAACTTGACATTATTTGATGGTTTTGTGTTATATGTTATATTTTTTATTGAAAACTGACAATTCTATATTTGTAATATGAATATATGTATTTGCATTATGAATTTCAAATTCAATTTCACAGGTTGAAAATGTTTGAATATAGAATTGATTTTCATGTTTTGTAATTCGAATTTCGGTAACTTTTTTAACAATTTATATCCTCACATTAATATACCGAGTAGAAATAAATTAGATATAGCCACTGAGGCTATCAGATGCTACAATACAAGATAGTAGGGGAGCCCATGATGCTAATTGGGGATTTACTCGAGCGTCGTGGAGACCTATTGAAATTGGTAGATAAGGTGATAAGAAGAAATAATTGTCAGTACCGTTTTCACTTTTAGTGGTGGGGGAGCGTCTACACGCCTTTCAAATTGTAAAAAAAAAACAATAAAATGTACATTCACGAGCGCGTCAGATATTGATATTTTTCATGTGCCAACATGTCACTGAAATATAATATACAATAATCTGACGATTTACGTGGTGGGTGTGGCTATGCGGGATGGTTTAAAAATTTAAAAGAATGTATTTACTCGAGCGTGTCAGATTTTCAGAAGGGGTGTTAAGTGAGCCCTACAGATACTCCCATTTCTTATTCTGACGATTTGGAAGTGACGCAAGCTAGCTACGAATTTTTGAAAATGTAAAAAAAAATCGCCATCTTGACATACTCGAGCGCGTCAGATTAGCATACTGATGGTTCCACATGATGTTCCAAGTATAGTGACCAAAAATCTGACGATTAAAACAAGGGGTTTTGTTAGTCTGACAATTTAAAAAAAAATGTTTTTCCTTTTTTTTCTTTACAATATTAAATTTTAATTATAGATACGAAAAATTAACAATAATTTAAGAAGCATTATTTATTTCAAAATTTACATAAAAATAATAGATATCACATTATTATAACTTCAAAAATCAGTATTATTATAAGAAATGTCAGAATCTAAATCAAGAAATTCTACATTATTTTCTAAATCTTCAGTAGTTTCCATATCTGTAACAGCAAATAAAAACAGAGGTTTAAAATAATTTATTCATGAAAAGACGAATTATTACACAAATAAGAAAGAAATCCACTTCCTTTAAAAAAATTCAGAAATAGGGGAAAAGTAAAAGAGAGGTATACATGTTGTACTCTAGCTGCACTCTCGGAGAGTATATCAGTTAAAGTTTTAGCAATTTTCAATTTTTTCGAAAACTATAAGGCATAAAGTCATATTGTTTTCAGTTTTTGATTAAGAAGTAATGAGAATAACGAATTATAAGTTAAAAAAATTTTATGTCATATTAAAATTTTGAAAAATTGAACTTCAAACTTAAAAAAAAAAAGTGTTTGGCCAAATTTTGAATTTAAGATGAGTTTTTTCAAAAACTATTAACTTATTTTAATTGATTTAAAAACAGGCTAATAGAACAGAGTGTTGGCTTTAAAAAAATGTATAATACTTAAGTGTAATTGTTACCGTTATTTTTTAAGAATTTGTTTTTTATTTAAAACAGTTGTGTTTTAAATTGCGATTTTAAGTATCTTCGGCTTGAGGAAATGGTCAGATTATATATTTTTTGTTATTCTGATATCATTTACTTTAAAATAAAAAAAAAAATTATCGCGCTCGAGTAAGTCCACGCATCAGTTTTTTTCTGCAACTTTGTTACCCTCCCACACCCTTAGGTTAGGCTCAAATCGTCAGATTAGCGAAATGTGTACTTCTTTTTTATTAATTAATCTATGTTGTCTTAATCTGACGCGCTCGAGTAAGTCAGGTGATCGATTTTTTTTTACTAATCTGACGGGCCCCC
This sequence comes from Scaeva pyrastri, assembly GCA_905146935.1. Lineage (NCBI taxonomy): Eukaryota > Metazoa > Arthropoda > Insecta > Diptera > Syrphidae > Scaeva > Scaeva pyrastri. Next base: position 135,744,274 of record LR989927.1, read on the forward strand.
CAGATCAAACCCCCCAATATTGAGAGCTCATATTCGCTGGAGATGCTTATCAATAGGTAATCTACCTCCCTTATCTTAATCTGACGCGCTCGAGTAAATCCCCAATTTCCTTCATGGGCTCCCCTACTAAGACAGATTGACAGAAAGAAAAGCACTTAATAAGTTTTAGATGAGCCAATTTATCTACGGTGAGTAATGGATGCCGACCAATGTTGTGTCAAAAAGCCATGGTCTTTACATTTTTTTAAGATTTCACTTTGATTTGGTTAACGACAGAATCAAATTCAATTGATATTTGTTTCATCTGTCAACAAAACATTATCCCAGAAGTTTCAGATTTTGCTAAGATCTATCTCAAGATGATTATATCTATTAGTAACCGTTTTTAGCTTTGGTTAAATATTTAATGTCATCTCACGCTGATTTCACCAATTTGGAGTAAAAATTTTGGCTTTAATAGCAATTTTAAAAATAATTTGGTGGAACTTTCGATTTGTTTTCTTTTGCATGAAGAAATATAACAAATTACTTATTTTTATATGAGTGTACACTTACTTCCGGGACTAACTGTATATTTCAAGCAATTAAGTTAAATTGCAATGATATAATAGCCAAAATGGGTCAAATAATAAGCCATTTATAACATGGGACCTGGCTGGGTGGAAGGTGTTGATGGATCTCATACCTACCACTCGTAATACAAAATTAACTTAACATCCATTCATTCCCATGCATCATACCACATTTTCCAAAATAAGGCCTAAAACTTTAACATACGTAAACATGAACTTCCTATTTAATGACAAAACTAAACTTCCTAAAAATATGGATCATATAACCTTTAAATACGATTGGGAAGGGATTAACCCCACCAGGTTACGGCCTTGCAATAAATTATTGATTTTTAATAAATGACTAAATCCCGGATATTCCTTCACATGATAGAACGTTGCTAGCATTCATATATGTAGCACTCTCATTGTATTTACGTGTTGTAAATATGTGTTTGTATGTGTATGTGCGTTATGCAATATTTGGGATTTTTATATATATATATATGTACATATATCAAGTCAAAAGGGGGTGGTTATTATAATTGAACTCATTTGGAGCTCTCCTAATTCCATATTGAATTGGATTTTTCGCTGTTGTCGAATTGGGCGTTAAAGTTTGATTTATGGCGAACCAATTTTTCAGAATTATCTAACGACAGCTTTGATGTTTTTGGTGTTCAATATATGTACAAAGATGAACAAAAAAACAATATAATTTGTTATACTTGTGAATATTGATCTAAATGATTAGATGTTTTATTTCTGGAAATTATAATTTTGATTATTATTTGCAAAGTTGTTCCTCAGGGATATCGGTGTTAATTCCCCTATGCTTGTTATATTTTTTAATTCAGTAAAACAAAGTGTGTGTAAAATATTATTGACATTTTTCAGACTTTTGAAAGATCTATTGATGACATTTTGTTCTTCTCTGATTGGGGTTGGGGTGCATCCTAAATGGCGAATTTTTCACGATCTTGGTCTATAAAACCAATGTTATTTTTACCTATGGCTAGGGTTATATTGTCTTTGATGGCTTGTGTTTTGTTGCTTATTTGAAAAGAATTGCGACTTCAGAAAACTCCTGAAGAAAAAGTCTAATATGATCAACCATATTACCTCAATATCAGCCAACTTTGCGTGAACTGTGTATTAAATCAATTGGCACAAACGAAGACGCCAAATCAAAATCAGCACCAAACAGTGGATATTTCGGGATAAGTATATTGCGCGCTCATAGGTATTTTTGGGCTTCATGGCTATAAAGACGTTTCCGACTGCTTAAGTTCCCATCGAGTTAGTTAAAAAAATCTGGGTTAGTTAAAATTTCTAAAGGAACATGCGAAATTAGAAAATTTTGATCTGCAAAAATCCAAATTTTTAGGGCGAAACCAAAATAGGATTCTTTTAAATCTGCGAATAGTTCCTTCGGTAGGACGAATTAAGTCCAAACATCATTTGCACGGTGTTTAAGAGTAAAACAAACCGAACTAATGACGAGGGCAACCGATTTGATATATAAAGCTTTAACAATATGTCTGCAATCAACTGTAAAAGTTAAGAAGTCCTTATTGGAAGATCCATTGCATTTTCAAGGACAGTACGAGGTTTTAAAAGCATGTCAACTTTTACATAGATCCATAAGATGCAAATGTCATATTTAAACATGCCTCAGGAAAATAAGAATGAAAGTTTATATTTCTAAGATTTCCTGCAATTTTCTAATTCTATAGAAGGACGCAATTTAAATATAAATTCTCAACAAGAAGTCAAATATAATTTTAGTTTTCTACTTAAATATTTATTTGAATTGAGTTATAGAAAATAAAATTGATAAATCATAAAATTGCATTCTCACAACAAAATTAAATAAATTGCTTGCGATATTTTGTCAATATTTCTCACAATGTGGAAGAGCATTGAATATCTTAGAAATATAAATTGGCAAATATACCAAATATATGGTTTCTGAGAACAATTTATCAACTTTGCTGTCAGGAATTTAACTTTATTCGTAATAAACACACAAACATAATGGTATGTTTACATTGTACATTAGGTATCGGAAGATAAATTTTTTTTTGTATTTTTGTCTCTTTAAGTGGTGCTCTAAGGCAAAAACACAATAAATATTGAACTTGTAGATAAAGTATTTTTTGGAGAATGCTTTATTTGGGTTTATTTAAACATTTAAAGAAAATTACTCAAACTACAGGAAACAGATTCTTCTGTTTTGTTTAAAAAACATAACTCCTGTTTTTTCAAAACCTTTTCTTTCAAACGTGAAAAAATGCATTGATATATTAAAAACTCTTTTTTGTTAAAAACAACTTGAAGGAAAGTTTAAAAATTTAATCACTGCCCTATTTACAATGTTTATGCTTTTATGGAAATTTCGATTTTTTAAAAAAATCATCATCCAAGATCGATACAATTTTTTATTTTAAGTCCTTGATTTTCATTTCGAAAAATTTGTGTAAAAATCTGCAATCTATATTACAATGCTTTGATTCTTTAAGTTTTAATAATTTGCAGGCGGGGGGTTCCCCGTGCGCATAAATCGACGATTAAAAAGATAAGAAGCCTGATTAACTTCTGCAGAATGTTGAACCTGAAAACAATAATTAATTTGTTTGTGCTAATTTATTTTACATGCTAATTCATAATTTTGAAATACAGCTAAACCTAATTAGTTATTTTATCTTTTTCTTGTACGAGTAAGTTTAAGGCTCCGTTTGGACTCCTTTAACTGAAATATAAATTGGATAAATTTAGGCATGCTAAATGAGTTGTTATATTTCATGTGTGATTGTGATTTTTCTTCACAAACTACGTGATTAATTTCAATAATTAATTGGTTTTATTTGATATTCTCGAAAATATGAATCAAACTATAGGTTTGCTGAAAAAGTGAAACTATAAAAATTGAACTTAGTGTACATATGTATAATAATTTGTATACTCGTAATATTCAGATTGTGTCTAAGAATTGTTAATTTTCTTTATTCAATCATCGTTTACATAATTTCATTTATTAGTTTATGGATGCTGGATAAACTCTTATGCGGCATATTATTCGAGAGTTTTTTTTTTTAATTTATTTTATTTTTGGACAACAAGCAAACTAATGAAACAATTACGAATTGATGTAATTTTTGTTTAACATTAATTTTAATTTGGAAACAATGACGAAGAACGAGGGAAATTATTGAAACATATTCAATTCAATTTCGTATCCTGTTGAAAATTAATTTAAATTACCCAATAAAATATCATTGATTTCCAATTAAAAATTATGTTAAGCATAAATTGTTTTGTAGGGTCTTGTTTATAGATAATTTCGATTGATCCAAATTAATGGAATCTTTCAAATATACATATGACTTCTGACGTTCTTTAATTTTGTAATCCTAAGTTCATAGAAAAGTATGTCCTTAATATAATTTCTCTCTCAGTAATCTCAATATTCAATGAATCGTTTAACAAAAAACACAATAATGCTATTCTTACGAAAAAAATTTTCATTCAATTCTCTCAGGATCTTTTTTAATAATAACTCCTATGATGTTTCAAATTTAAATGAGTAAAACAAAAAGTATTATTGAATTCTGTCGATTCTTTGAATATTTAATCAACTTGAAATTAAAATAAACATCAATATTTCGAACATTGCATTCTAATTCATTCTTTCAGTCTAAACGTATTGTTCTTGATGTGATAAGACATTTTATATAAAACATAATTCTTGTTAGCAGAAAAAAAATCTCATGGCTAAATATTGCAAATCCTTAATTAAGAATCGTTTATTAAAAAAATGCTTTTCTAGGAAGGAGCGTTCAACTAACATACGATACCTTGAATAACGAATAACGATTGTAATTATTTTTGTTTTTGTTTGAAGAAGATTGATGAGGTTACTTTAAAATGTTCTCAACATTCTGTGAGAATTGAAATGTCAGTTTTGATTGTACACATACATATGTATGTCGATACTTTTTTTTTGAATGCTTGCCATACTTGATTTTAAGAGGTACAGTTGTAAATAAAACTAAAAGGCTTTCATTATCATCGTTATAATATATTTCACTAAAATTTAAATAACAAATTAAGGTCCTCCATCGGTATTAACAATAAAATATAAATTTAAGTTTTTAACGTTTTTTTTTGTCACAGTGACCATTTTTGTTTTTAATTTAATAAGTTGCATGAAACTATATTAATTACTTTAACTTAACATTAATACTTTGTTGCATAACCATTATTTTTGAATATAAAAGTGTATCTGTGTGGCATCATATCGATTAAAGCCTTACACCTACAGTTCTTTTGAATTCCTGGGCTTCGCTTCATGGGCCGCATTTTTGACATCCACCCACAAGTTTTCAAATGGCTACAGATCAGGGGATTGAGCCGGCCACTCCATAACGAATACCCTTTTCTTCCAAATTAATACTTTGAACTTTTCGAATTGTGTTTTGGATTGTTATCTTGGTGATATACCCAAACCAACGGCATTTCTTCTTCAGCGTAGGATATTTTAACTTATTCAACTGCATCCTTTATACCCTTGATGGGATAAATAAGCCCGACCCGTAGTAGGAAGAGCTCATATAGTAAGTTTCACTCAGCCATGTTTCACTATTTTCATGGTGTACCGTGGATCGTTTGCTGCATTCTGGGGTGTTCTCACATATACTCTCGACAATCCTTGGACCCCCAAAACGGATAACTTTGCTCTTGTCGCTCCACAGATAATACCTCCATTCCTCTTTTGGCCAATCTGTATGCGTTTTGGCAAACACTATTCATCTTGTCACATACTTTTTAGTCAAGAATAGTACCTTGCGTGGACATCGGGCTGATAATTTGGCTGCCAAAAGGCGTCTTCTTATTTTCACTGCGCTAACAGATAGTAACACACTGCTATTTTTATGAACACGCTATACTTTTAGAGTGTTTAAACAAATACATGTACAACGTCAAAATAAGAGTGAAATTACAAGCTTTAAGCCTCGAATTTGAAAATGAAAGACCGTAATAAAAGTAATAAAGTGTAACCAGCACTGCTATTTTTATGAACACAACTGTATATTGAATTCTTGTGATTTTTAATTTGTAATAAAATATGTATGTATTTTGAATCAATCAAAGCAAAATACTAATGCATATTTCAATTTCAAAGAAAATTGAAGGTTTCGAAAAATATCTATTTTATCGTTTTTTTGTCTATTTTCCGAGGGCTCTTCCACTTCTGTGAATATTAATTCTAACCACTCCGAAATTGACTTTAATCCATACTAATATATAAAGCTGAAGAGTTTGTTTGTTTGGTTGTTTGAACGCGCTTATCTCAGGAACTACTGGTTCGAATTGAAAAATTCTTTTTGTGTTGGTTAGTCAAGTCAAGTTTTTTTCTGCATTTCATTTGACATTTCTCAATTTGAACCATGCGGAAAGATACACAATCGAGCAACGCGTTAAAGTTATTCAGGCTTATTATGAAAATGGGCGTTCAAATCAAAATGCATATCGCGTATAATTTTCGAAGAAAATCATCTTCAGTGATGGGGCACATTTCCATTTCCACCTCGGTGGATTCGTCAATAAGCAGAATTGCCACATTTTTGCGAATGATAATAATAATCCAAGAGTGATTGTCGAAAAAACAATGCACCCACAAAGAGTGACTATTTGGTGCGGTTTATGGGCTGGCGGAATCATCGGGCCGTATTTTTTCCAAAATGAAGCCGTTCAGGCAGTTACTGTGAATGGTGTTCGCATGGATATGGATGTGGACGACATGTGGTTTCAATAGGACGGTGACACTTGCCACACAGCTCTTTTGCACGAAAAATTCAATGGCCGTATTACCTCACGTGGTGGCGATGTCAATAGTCCGCCAAGATAATGTGATTTGACACCGTTAGACTTATTTCTTTGGGGTTATTTAAAAGAAAAGGTGTACGTCGATAAGGGAGCAATAATTGAAGAGCTAAAGGATGAAATAATTTGGCACATTTTAACGGTACAGAACCTCGATTAAGTTATACATATATTATTATTATCATTGAAATTTTGGACCATCGGATGTAGTTATGCCGCCGAGGTCGCAGCGGCCATTTGGTCGATATTTTGTTTCATTCATAATTGAACCATACCAATTCTATCATAATAAAAAGAAATGACAATAATTTTCTAAATAATTTGTGTTTTATTCAAAATCAACATCGGCTCTTAAACCACCGTTTACTATTTTTTTCATTAATTAATTCTTTTCAACTTAATTTAAATATTATTGTTTAGTGTTTATTAGTTCTTCTTAACTATATTTATTTTTTAATTTTTAGGTCGATTTTTTTTGGGTAACAAAATTCGTTTTAAGTTTTCGTGGTTTAATATCGAGTCTAAAGGAGTCGGTTACATAAATAAGTAAAGAGCTTAAATTTTTCCCTTTCAAGTACCTATTCATTCAACTTTAAAAAAATATTTATTAAAGTGTTAAAGATTCAGATTACGTTTTTCATCTGATGACTATTAATTAACTATTTTAAATTGCCTTTATTAATTAAAAGAAAAAATCTCAGCTGCTCCTGAGTAAGTTTATTTGTTATGCGAAATATTAGCCGTGGTTTTTGGTCAGTGAATACGTTACAAAACAACAACAACGGTGTAGTGAACAAAACAAGTCAGTAGTCAGCAAAAGTTTTTGAGTAAAGATAGAATTTCGATTATGAAATGTATAGGCAGGAGTTTAGTGGTGCAAGAAATAAATAGTTCTTATCAGTAAGCTATGGATATGGCGTCGAGCAAAGTAAATTGCTAATTCTCGTTTGTTCTTAATATTTTATATGTATATTGTTATGAATCTTTGTCTTTAATATTTTTTCCGCGTCAAAAGATTTTTAAATTTTAATATAAAGTTTTTTACAGTGAAAAACTATTTTTTTTTCTTTCTTGATTTCTTTTATATTTACACATTTTCAAAGGATATACGATGATTATTTTTTTTAATTTCTTTTAGATAATATTTTTGATTAACAACATGGAAAAGAAAATATTAAAGTTACTACCCGGCACCTAAGAATATTCAAATTAATATCGTCAACTTTATATATACATAGGTAAATTTTATTTTTATTTTGTTATGTAGAATTGAAGACAATTAATTATTTAAAAAATGCTGGAATATAATATTCTCTTAATTGCAAGGATAACAATGCTGAACTTTGAGTTAAAATATTAAATGAACAGAAGTAATTTTAAATTGAGAATTTGATAAAAACGCGCAGAATGTTTTCTATTTTGTTTTCTATTTTGTTTTCATATTTGGAAAATGTTAAATAACTTTTCCTTTTATTTCATTGCTTACTTTTAGAATTTGGAAAAAAAAAAATAAAATACATACATACATAGGTATAAAATAATTAAACAAATATATCGCATGGCTTTTATATTTTAAAAAATCTACTTAAAAATTGTCAAATTATCTATTTCAGTCTGTTTTTTTTATAAGAGAACGAATGAATTCTCAATCATTTTTCATTTGTATTCAAAGTGCTTTTTGCATTTGGTTTCTTGAAACTATATTTCTTAATTAAAAAATAGATTATGTTCCAAAGCTATGTATTTCATATCACAACTGATAAATGATTTTAGTTTTGGAGAAAAGCAACAACATTTTGTCATAAAATAATATCTTGTTCCATCAATAATTACTTTATGACATATGATAGAAAAGTATATTCCATTGAAACAAAGCTTTAAGTGTACAAATATGCATTCATATTTCAGAACTTGGAAATTGGAAATACTACCAGAGAGAAAAACAACACAAAAATAAAAAAAAACTAAATTGGTTTCTGATTTCCACACAAAAATTATTAAAAAAAAAACATTAGTTCATCCAAAGAAATTCCAGGGAGTCTTTTACTAATTCCAACTTGTTTACCTTGTATTCTTTAAATTAATTAAAATAAAATATCAGATTTATTTCGAATTGACTCTATGTCGCTTAGTCCTTATGTAATCTTGTGCTTTTGGTATGAGAAATTTCAAGTGTTCTCTGGAGTGAAGTGAAGTTCAAATGAAAAATTTTAGAACTTTTTTAATAAAACCTCAAATCTCTTAATCTTCACTGTTTTCAAATTTATTTTTTTTTTTCGAATTAATGCCTATACATTTATGGACGAGGGCAATCGACAATCTCTTCTCTATATATGATATTTTAAAAATTAAAGCAAAATATTTAATATCGATTTTCTTTCAAAGTCTATTTTGTACAATTTTCCCCCCAAAAATAAGGGTTTTGACCTTGTCGTGGTCGAGATCAGACAGAGATTAGTAAAATGCTATAAGGTTGTCGTCATATGGTCAGAGTTGCTACAGTGTTGCCAGTGTTTCACTTTTTCTTTATTTTTAAGTTTTTGACTATTTTAATTTATTTGATTTCTGTTTTTTTTTTTTTTAATTAATTATTATATTTAGAGAATTTATATCGACATTGAATTTTGAAACATTCTTACGTTCTTGGATTAATATTGTTACACTTTCGTGAAGGCCTGTGATAACAATTCTCCAATCTGTTTTGTAAATTTTGTAAATATTTATTATTTAAATTGTTTAAATAACTCTGTTTTTCAAATAACTTAAGCTAAAATACATGACCTTATCATTCAGACTTAATTTTGTGATTCCAAGTTATTATGAGTATCCAAGCATCATCGTCTACTCCTGCATGAAGTCCTTAAATTATTTCTTTTATAAAATACTAAATTAACTGTCTATGAATTATCTTATACAAATTATTAAAAATGATTATTTTTTCGTCTCCACGTTTTCAAATAAATTACTGGCATGGACCAATTTAAGAAAGATTATATACTGGTCAGCAAATTTTGTTGTCCTTATTTTTTCTTAGAACCTTATTGTGCAAATAATAAACTTCTTTTTTATGTAAATATTCGAGAATCCATATTTTCCAACATTAATTCCAAGAACATAAACATGTCATCATTGTAATTTATTCCCTTCCAAAGAATATCTCGTATATGAGCCCATAATCACAATTCATCAGTAATTCTTAATGAATAAATGTCTAGCACACATTTTTTTTTTTTGCTTTTCTTAATGTTAAAAAAAAAAATCTGACAAAATTACACACATCTCTCAAAAAATATAATCATCCCAGCTTTTCATTCTCTTTAATGACCACATTCATTCCCTTAAAGACTCACACACGTTTTCGTCATGTTTCCCAAGAATCAGAGATGGGAATGCACAGGCACACCTTGACGGGAAGGCCAACTGAAGACATTTCTACTCAAAATATAATCGCCTTATTCAGGTAATTCCCTGAAAACATTTTCAATTTTTTCGATTTGAAAACCCCCGGCACCTTTAAAAAAAAAAAAAAAAATTCAACAAAGTTCCTAAATAGACGTATTGATAAGGGCTATTTATACACAATTGACCAAGCTTCACCCTTAATTTAAATTGGGAAACTAAAATGTGTCCTTTCAGGAAAAAAAAAAACAGATAATTTGAAAAAGATAATACCTCTGTTTATTTTATATTTGTAAACGGGCCGGAAAAAAGGACAACCTTCAATTGATACGTCAGAGCAGAAATATTCATATCATACCTTTCACTAGGTGGCGCAAAATTATTTAGATTTTTGCAAATGGCGTCGTACGTGCTATTTGACATTTGAGAATGTGTATGTATACACACAAACTGTCATGTCGTCCTCACGAGCCTCGAAGCCAATTTCAACTTATGCGTTTACATTCTGGAGTATACTCATTCATAATATCCGCGTATGATGCACGGAGAAACACTAAATCTGCTCAGAGCCTCTGTGAGTGTTCTTTCTTTGAGATTAATTAAAGTCAGCCGGCGAATGCAAATAAGCCTCAGACAATGACAGCCTTGAGGGAGAATATTCGACAGGAATGCAATTAATTGAACCGGAAATCTTGTCCTGGATCTTCAGATAAATTGGGAACAAATGTGTGTTAATACTGACGACAGGTACTTGACAGATGTCATCTTTCAAAAAGAGAAAAAAAGTAACGGTTAAACCAATGACTTCCATCACTCAAAACGATTTTTAATTAAAAAAAAGAAAAGTAGTTTAAAAAAAAAATGGGATGGTTATTTTTAGCCACCTTATTCCAAAACTAGAATGCTGAATTAATCCCACTTTTTCAAATAAATAGAATTCCTTACATCAGAGGCCCGTTCCAGAAGACGACAAAACCAGAGAACAATAAAAAAAACAAGTTTATGGCACCTTTCATTTTTTAAACCCTAATTGCTTGAGAAAAAAACCCAACGCCTCAAAACCGTCTCATAACTCTTTTCCTTCCGCATAGCTTGCTTAGTTTTATCAAGTCAACTCCCACAATTGAACAAATAGGCCATGAAAAAAAGACATTAAAAATCACTCACCACAAGTCTTGGGGATTCTGGTAACGATAGCTCTTCGAATGGCCCGTAATTTTTCAAATTTGCCCCTTGAAATCTTCGTTAATAGGCAATGAAGCCATATATACCAAGTTAAGCCCTTCGTCTTAGTCAATTCAAATTAATGACCTAGTCTGGATAATAAAATAAAATTTCGGGTCAGGATATTAATTCCGATAAAATTTTATTAAGGGATGCGATCAAAATATAACAAAAGCCCATATCAAATCAATTTTGGTTTGATATAATGACCGGAATACTTTTGAAGTGTTTCCGAGAATTATTATATTTATGTAAATTTCACACATTTTCTTGAAATAGTTGATTGAAAATCTTGGTTTTATCAGAGGGAAATTATTTTATTGGTGTCGATTTTTATTTCCTTATTGATCGTCCTTAAATGGTTTTGTGTAGAAAAATTATTATAAGAAAATCAAATGCTTGTTTATTTTACTTAATCAGCAGTACCTAAAAATAAAATTGATGTGTTTGTTGTCCAATAAAACCGTTGTGGACATTTTATTACAAAACAAAGAATGTTTTTCGTCAGATGTAAACCAAAAACGATTCAAATTCTTCCAAGAATGGATTGCATCCAAAATGGTGATTAAATAAGTGAAATTAAGCTTCTAAAATTTTGAGAATTAGTTGCTTTTTCTTTAGTTATTGTCTAGTCAAGTTTTTAAAAGATTTTCAAAACCAATATATTTGCAAAAGAAATGATTTTATTTTTACAACTATTTTAATAAGAACCAAATCGTTTTTATGAATCAAAATAGAATCGAAAAGAGGGTAAAATAAAAATCTAAAACAAATGTTTATTTTATTATTTTCAAGCGACTTATTTTGTCTTGAGTCAAATAATATAAAAACCAAGACTGTACAAAAAAATTAATAGACAAAATGTTTATTTCATAAACTTTCTCTTTTTACACAATCTATGACTACCGTCACGGTATGTCGTAAAATTTTATTGTTATATTGATAACAAGAAAGTTTCAAAATCTAAATCACAATATTAATAAATCAAATTATATTTAGTGTATTTTTTGTCAATTTTCGGTAGTTTTTGTTTTGGAAATCATTGGATATATTTTTTGTCGGAAATAAAAAACAAATAACAAATATTTGGAATTTAAGGATTTAAAAATCATTTGAATTTGGGGGAAATTGATGTTTTAAGTCGAATGAAGTAAAAGATAAGTTTTGTTTTGTTATTAACTTCAAATAGGAAGTTATTGTTATCGGTCAGATTTTTCAAATTTTTGAAACTTCCTAGAATTTAGATTTGTCAGTTCAACAAAGATATCTGTGTTTGAGTGTGTACGAAAATTGGTACGTTTGTTCCTTTCTATTTTCAAGATATGGAACTCCAGTTAAATTTTGTTTAAACTTTATAAGATGTAGAAAGAAGAAGCAATTCATAACAAAGTATTTTGGATTTGTTTTTAAATTAATTTGTAAATGACTTTTGACAAAAACGAAATGGACATTTAGTGAGACTTGAAATAACTGTCTGTCTTATGAAAAGGAGAATTATAGATATATTCCATAATTTTGATATTTCTTGAGCCAAAAATTAATTGCCATAAAAATAAAGTAGTTTTTAACCATATATCTTGTTAATCGTGCAACTAAGCCCTATTGCTTAAAGAAAGTAAATTTTGCTAGAGTAAACAAAAATTTAAAATTCAAGTTCTAGTTTTATTTCTTTCAATTTCTTCTATCGAAAATATTGTTCCACTACTTCTAAAACTATTACTAGAAATCAAAAGATATTAACTTCCCATAGGGAGTTATTGTAATCGGTCCGATTTGTCAAATTGAAATTTTTGACAAATCTGGACGTTTCAAGGTTCCTAGAATCTAGATCCGTCTTTTGTAGAGAGATGTCTGTGTGTGCGTGTGTACGTACGTTCGTACGTTCGAGATACCCTTTTTCGTCCACGGTATCTCAAGAACGAGTAAAGATATCGACTCCAATTAAATTTTGTTCGACAGGTTATAACTTCAAAGATGCAGAAAGGACTTTCATAAAAATTGGTCAAGCGGTTTTTTCAGTTTTTTAAAAAAAGTGAAAATTTTTGTTGGAAGCAAATATCTCAGGAATAGATAGTGCCATTGACTTCAAATAAATTTTATTGTAAACATTGTAATGTGATACAGATTTGATATAAATTTTGAAAATTTTCAACTTACCGTTATTTTTTTTAAATTGAAAAACTAAAAAAAAAAATGTTTGGAGCGAAAATATACAATGAAGGAAAAATTATATTATCTTCAAAACTATTTTCTATTATGTGATGTTTTTAACATTTGGTAAAAGTTTGAAAAAAATTCAATTAACAGTTTTCTTACAAAAAATAAAAAAGTAGAAAAAATTCTACCAAAATACCAACTTTTGGTAGAATTTTTGACTTGAATATCACGAGAATGGGCAACGATATTGACTTCAAATTTATTTTAGCTTAAACAAAATACAATTATCAATATACACTACAATTTTGACAAATATAGAACTGACAGTTTTTTTACAAAAAATAAAAAAACTTTAACAAAAATTTGCCGAAAAATTTCTAAAGTAGTTTCTTGACTTGAATATTTCCAGAGTGGTCAATCATTTTAACTTTGAATTTGTTTTATTTTTTGCATAATAGAATTGTAAACTTATGGTATATTTTTGACAAATGTCGAAATGACAGTTTTTTTTACTAAAATAAAAAACTTAAACTGAAATTTACAGAAAAGTGTCATAAATTGTTTTTCGACTTAAATATCATCACTACAAACAATGATATTGAGATTTGTACCTATTTTATTTTCAACCTTCTCGTAATGCATTTGTCAATACCTAAAAAATGATAAAATATTGACTAATATCAAATTGACATTTTTTACAACAAATACAAAACTACAAAAAGTTAAGACAAATTTTTAAATATTGTTCTTCGACTTTAAAATCTCTGACAATTTTTTTGTTAGTAAAATTGTTAACGATCAGCATCAAAAGTAAATCGATGAATATCAGCAACGCCAAGTTTTCAAATTATGCATAATGGGAAGTTATCAGTGTGGGTCGCACCCAGCCTCTTGTTTTGTATTACTTTTCAGTTCCTTAAAACTTAAAAGAGGCAGTGTCTAAAAAAGCTGTTTAAGAATATCCTCAGCATTGTTTATTTTCAACCGCAATAAATCTATAAAACAATTATAAATCAAAAACCTTTTAGAAACAAAAATCAAACGCAACCAAAATTCATGCTGATCATATCACATATTAAAAAGTTTCCCGCCCAACATTGCCTAAAGTAGTCATCATCGACAGTATGGCGCCAAATATATGCAATACATCACTTTGAGGCTTTTTTTATTAATTCCTCAAAGCTCTTTATTTTAGATGGTGTTTGAACAAAAAAAAACTAAAAACTATATTATTTTGCCAAAACAAAACCAAAAGCACGTCTATACTCAAGTATTTAGGGCCCAAATAATGCGTCGAAATCAGAAATAGCAAACTATCGAAGTCATAATCGGGCCAAACTGACGCAAGGTCGCATTTGTTGGCGTACATTCGTACGAACATATATTTCTCCCCCTAAATATCCTGAAAAAAACACACACACACAATAAACACGACTCGTCCTTCAGGATGTATTAATATTGTTTAGTTTATTACACTAAAGAACTTAATGCACATGTTGGGGGAGTTCGAGAGCAGGAATAATAAAAATGAAATGTGTAATAAAAGTTGACAAGACACACCAACTAAAATGATAATAAAAAAAAGAATAACACACACATGTACAGAGTACATTGTACACTTGTCCCGGAAATGCCGCATATATAGTCGTAGAGCGTTAAGCGCTGATATGTAGGCTTCCGCAAACTCAGCTAATATGCGCTTATTTATGAAAATAGGATCTTGAAAACCTTGAGATAGAGTTAATAGCAACCATTGGTGGTTCATTTGGAGGGAGAAGGATCATTCCAGAGGTAATTAAATGGGACTTAATGTGTCGGTGGGATGTTTTCGGGATGAGATTTAGGATTATCTATCTATAAAGAGGGCGTTAAGCGGCAGATTTATAAGTATGTATTACACACTGCCTAAATTAGTGGAGTGAAAACGGGATTCCTTAGACTTAGATAGTAAACACGTCTTGGCAATAAATACAAAGCGATAAAAAGTTCAAATATTTCAGAGTTTTGTTTTAAGCTCATCAATCTTCTGGGAATTGTGAATTGTTTATGAAAAAAAAAATATTTTGACGACGAAATTTCATAAGAGTCCTGGAAAAGAATTTAATAAATGGAAAAATGTTGTTCCCGTTCCCACAAAATTCTCAATTGCATCAGCAGGTGGAAGGAGGGGGTGTTGTATCGTTTTGCAGAGATTAAACTTGAAACAGACTTTGTCTAGATTAAATATATTTTGAATATTTACTGACTATAATTCAAAATCTAAATCCAATGTCAAGAGGACAAGAGGACAAGACAGTCCAAAACTCCACTTCACCTCCAATTGATGATGGAGGAATTTACATTGGACTAGAAGAGATAGAGTCTTTGGTAAGAGCATTATTCCGGAAAAAGATAAGCAGCTTCTGCTTGCTTGCTGTGAGAGTTGGTCTGCGTCTAGGCAAAGACATTTTATTATAGGGATGAGGAAACATTGGAGAATCAATGTACCTATACACATCCTTAGAATGGGAATGACCGAGATATTTAGATTAAGTGGGCAGGGAGACGGAGAAGCAAAAAGATGAGGATGAATCATCGGATACTGTGGATAAAATGAAGGGATGACTGCTGAAGAACAAGGTTCAATGGTATAGAAAGATGTGCTTAAGAGGGAGGGTAATTTAGAAGCCTAAGACAGGTGATGGTGAAATGCGGATGTACATTGTACAAGGATATAGAAACGGGTATGTTGTCTGTATACTGAGACAAATTTACTATAACTGAGGCATCAAGAAAGTTATGCTAAAGGATTTGTGAGCAAATGAACTTGAGGCTAGTAAAGAATCGGGAATAAGGGAACGACTACCAAACAAGAAAGGAAACGTGATATGCCTCACAGGCACAGGAATTTCTATTTATGGAAGAAATGAGTGGATTGGTTAGACGAGGAATGAGGAGGGAGGAGTACCTACTTACGCAATGGTTATTGTTATAAGAACGAAATGGATGGGTGTTTTGTGGTTTATGGAAATCTACCTATTGTTTAAAATGCTAATTGAAGTCACGTCTATCGGTGGTGGATGATTTCCTTTACTTTGGAGAAAAATATTTACTTTATTTTTGAAGGCATCTTAACCTTACTTGAGTTTCGTTTGGAAAAGAAAGGAAGATTTTTGACAATAAACGTCTTTCAACGGCAAAAGTGCGCTAAGAGAAAACTTACTCAATTAACTGCTTTCAAAACATGACCTTCTAGGTGGAGATTAGAAGTGACTTTTAAACTAGAAAACTGTTTAAGACATAGTAGATCATGTTAAAATTCAAATAAATAAGCTAGAACACCTTTGGACCTTGACTAAATTTAGGAGATATTAATTCCTATTCAAGTTATAAAAGAATATTAGTTAACAAAGGAAACACATTCCCTTAGTTCAGTCAAAAGGAATCTATTGTTTTTAGGCTTTTAATAGAGCTAAAAGTTGATTGTTAACGTTTAAGTTACAGATAAATTGAAGGACGAGATAAAATACTAATTCGAATTTTCCGTATCCGTCAGGTATGAAAAAATAAGCGACATTTTGTGATGTATCTTCTCTTGCAGTTACTTCGTATGGTTCTCAAGGCAGAACGGTGGAAATCAGTTTTAATAATTTTTCAGGAGATCAATTTGAAGATTTTTAGAAAGAGTTAAATTTCTCTAGACAATGACTGGAAAGTCTGACGATACTGAAAATGGTATGAATTTAAAAATATATCAAGAAACACTATAATTGTTTTGGTAGAATTGTTAAGAAAATTAAACATGTTTTGCAAGAAATTTAAACTTTAACTGATCGAAAATAACTAATAACAGCTTAAATTGAATTTAGTTATTATTATTATACTCAAAAGATATATGTATATAAAAAAAAATACAAAAATATATTTGGAAACGAACAACTAAATTCAACTTTATTGGTTTTTCTATTACACAAAATCAGAAATAAGTCCTCATTTAACTCACTAAACTCAACTATAAAAAATTGAAAGAAATCAAATCTAAAGTCAACTTTAAATAATATATAAGGAATTTGTGTGGAGTTGTTGCTTTTGTTTTTGTAAAATTTTGGCTACGTTTTTTATGATGGAAAACTAAAAAAAATTACAAAATAGATTCTGGAACGCTGATTTAATGGCTTTAATAAAATTCAGTTTAAACTTAACTTAACTTTATCCTTCTGGTAAGATAATATTTATAGTTATTAATTGTAACTAGCAATACTCCAATTCTATACTCAGATTGTACATACATATGTATATCTATATCTATACTAATATCTATATAAAACTGAAGAGTTTGTTTGTTTGAACGCGCTAATCTCAGGAACTCCTGGTTCGATTTTGAAAATTCTTTTTGTGTTGAGTAGTCCATTTGGCGAGGAAGGTTTTAAGATATATGAAATTACGCTACTATCAATAGGGACGAAGAATCAGTGGAAAATTTTGCAAAAGTAAAGAAAATTATTCATTTTAAAGGGCTTCCGTTCCATTGTCAAAATCGGGTTCCAGAAAAAATCCGTATGTTCTTCTGCCATAAGAAAATAAAACTTAAATATCCTTTACGAAGTACTTTAAAACATATTTTATTAAAAACTTAATCTTAATTGCTATAATAATAAATTGAGGCGGACGAAGTCGCGGGGAACAGCTAGTGTCCAATAAAAATGGTACATCGTTAAATGTTCTCAAATTTATTGCAATATATTTTTGTAGCTTTAAACATAAAAATGTCTCATTTACTTTATTTTTCATGTAATACAATTGAATTAAGTGAAGTTTTAAAGACTGTCTACACACGCCTCACTTTGAAGGTAAAAATTGACAAAATTGCAGAAAACACTCACTTGTGATTGAATTTTACGGAAATCGATAATTTATCAGTAACCAAACTATCATAAAAAAAACTAGCCTATTTTTCAAGATCTTACAACAAACTCACTGGCCCCACGCGGACACTCTTATTAAACTAACTAAAAACTAGAAATCTTTATTGCTTAATTGTTTAAACTTATCTTAACAAGAAAAGTTAAAAAAAAAACTTAGTTTATTTATTGTTTATTATATAAAACTTAAAAGCAAGTTAAGCTGAAGTAAAACTAGTAAAGTCCATTTCAAACCACTTACACTTATTAGATTAAGTATAATTAGAACTAACCTTAAAGTTTTTATGTTCTGTAAATTGTTCTGCCACCCTGACCTATGTAAGTTGGCCAAGATCAGCCTCCTTAAGTCACATAAGTACGTGTTCATAGATTTTTTCATAAACTACATGAACTCGGTATTGGTTTGTTTTAGATGTTAAAATTCATACGAAATAGAAATTTTCTCCATGATTATTAATTACCAGATGTTCAAATAAAATGGGAAAAGTGGAAAACCTCTTAAGTCACATTTATATCTATTCTTAACTTGGCAACGTAGGCTTCATCAAAAAGAATAACTTACTCGAATACATGATGAAAAGAAAGGTATAATTACATAATTACATTAAATCTTTTTATATTAACCGACTTACATCCTTTTGAGACTTAAGTTTTGTCAACTTATGTATGTATATGTACATATTTGATTAAAAGAAATCACATGGCTATTCCAAGTCTCATCAACTCAACTATAGGCTATCAAACTGACCTTGAAGTAATTTAAGTTTATTTTTTTTTTGGAAAACTTTCTTTCAAAATTTAATCAAGTTTCTCCTCTGAAATTACCCAATTTTTATGTTACGGAAACTTTTCATCTAAATTGATAATAATTTGTGTGATATTTTTTATTACCCAAACTAAAGAGAAAATAAAAATAAGATTTTTCATGCGACTGTCATAATTAACACCGCACGTGCCTTATTTCCATAATAAAAACGCAATCAAATGCAAATACATACGTTCTAAAGTGAAGTAGCACACGAGTGCCCCAAGGATAATGGGATTATGTTTTTTTCTTTTTTTTCATCAAAAATTGGCCCAAACCGGCCCATGATGAACTAAGTTGTAATAAAAGGATAGACATTTACGCTGGTAGGGACTTATTTTTAGAGAACAAGAAAAAGAAAAAAATAAGCACAATTTTGTGTTGTCAGCTATGAAAGTTATTGCGTCCCTTTTTTTACTTTCATTCGAATACATGTATGTACACATGTATGCATAGTTAATTTATTATAAGCTAAAGGGTTAAATGAAATAAAAGTGAATGTATGTTGTATATGGCGTACAAGTTTGTGTGTGTAGTTTAGTTACATCAGCAGTGACTGTGACTGGACCTTTTTGAAATACGTATAGAATCAAGACACTCTTTTTAAGGCTTAATATATTTTCCAAGAAACGATTTATCTTACTAATGTTACAGATACCAGTATATTCATATACATACATATACATATAGTTTTATAAGGCTGTAACAGAAAGTATTTCAATTACTGGCTAAAGTATCTCCTTTTTTAGAACCTGTACTTCCTTAGAACCTTCGATATTTTTCCAGAAATACCCAACGATTTAGCCAAGCAAGACACATAGAAGCTGATTAAAGAAAGCTTAAATAGGGCATAAAATAATGTATGTAGGTACTGTTCAATAGGCATTGGAAGCAAGAGATATTCTAATTCCTATGAGATTTAAAGATAGAGTTCAATAGGAAAAATGCATCGGTGGTGGGTTGAATTGAAAGATAAATAAAAGGATATTATCGAAGTTTCCAGTTAAAAATCGACTTACACCAGAGAGGGAACCAAGTTTAAGTTCCATTCATATGTGTTTTCCTGACAACAACTCAGGAAAGGATAAGAAGTTATTTAAGGTAAGCCTCATTCCCGATTCTTACTCTCAATCTTGAAAGATTAGGTCACTGTGGAGTGGAAAGGAGGTTCTGACCCTTGTTGTATGGTTTATCGATAAACTACAGGTTGAACAACGTGGGCATCCCATACAATTTGACCTAGGACATAAAAGGTAAAAGGGTGTATATTCACGTAGGAGTAATACCTAGAGTTACTTCCTAATGCAGACTGTAAGCTCTTTCAAAAACTTGTTGAATTTACTACACATTTTTATCGCATTCAGGTTCTAAGTTGTGGGTGGAAAAGTTGATTGTTCGGGGCTCTTTGTGACTTCTTTTATTTATTGTTGATAAATTGGTTGAAAGTTATTGAGTCCGTCAGTGGAAACAGTGATTTATTCCAAAGCTATTGATAAACTGCACTCGCAAATTATTAAAATCCTTTAAGTTACTAATCTCTGACTAAGCCAGAATAGCTGGGATTGATGGGATAAGGTCAGAATCGACTTATTCTTTTTGTGTGAAGTGATAATCACAAGTTTTAGTTAAATAGATAGCATAACAAAAATGTATTCGGATGTCCTATCTCCATTAGTTATGTTGTAGCACGTGTGAGACTTAGTAGCTAGAAATAAATGTCTGCACTCCTAAAACTTATGTCAATGTAATTTAATGCAAATTTTGAGCTTATAACTTAAGAATACTTTTCGATGTACCTGGAATGTAAGTAAGGTAGTTTTAAAAAAACATTTAAAGGTTAAGTCTAAACACTGATGAAAAATTTGACTTGATTTAAAAAAAGGTCGTTCAATTACATAATGTTCCATGAGCAAAATATTGCAGAAGAGGATCTCCGATAAGACGAAGAATTCCACTTTTTTGCGTGTTCCGCAATACAGTCATTTTCTTTTTTCGGCAAATGTCCAATCCAATGCCACTTCCGCTTTCTTAAAATAGTGTCTGGGTTCCTGAATTGTTCTCCTAAACAGTTCTTATAGAGATTCGATTGGGTTAGAAAACCCAAGCGAATAATGTTACGCTCCCAAGGCTGAGTATCTTAGTTTTCTCCGCTGCGCTGGTTTTCATTTGATGGAGATCACACATACTTGTACATCGTCAATGCATAGCCAAAAAGGCTTATTACTTATCAAACCGCTAATGAAACAAGTTTGGTGACAGTATGTAGCCCGGTCTGATTCCTCTTTGGACTTCTGACAACCTACTTCTGTATCTCCCTAACGATGTCAAAAACCGTCTCGAAATCAATGAAAAGCAGGTGAAGTGGTGATATGTATACAACGCACTATTCGATTATGATCATTAAGGTATTGATGTGATCAATGAAGGAGGATCCAGGGTGAAATGCTGCTTGTTCGGAGTCAAGAGTTGCTTCCAGGTGTTACCTTATGCGTTATTAAACAATCTTTTCTACTATTTTGGACTGCAAGCAAAATGCAATTAGTACATCTTGAGTTTTTGAACTCCATCAAGTCTTATTTTTTTTTTGGGAGCTTGACAAACATTACCTTTCTCCACTCTTCAAAAAAACCTGAGCTGCTTCCCGGGGTGAGGTGCCTAGTTATTGGGAATTTGGTGCATCCGTCAATGTAGAAAATGTCAGTTGCATGTTATTGCCTAATTAATGGTCAAAGACCAAAGCAAAATACTTCTTCCTTCCTTCCTTCCTTCCTCCTATAACGCAATTAACCTACCTTAAAAAAAAAACAATGCTGCAGTGGGTGGTATACCTACGTCCTTTTGTAGGTACCTACGTCTACTAATAAATTGTAATAGTTGGAATGTCGTTTGATTTCATAAACACTCACACTTAAACTTCAAAGTTTATTTATTTTGTCTGTTGTTGATATGACTTTATGCTATGAATATATTCTTTGAAGATTCAACATTTAAACTTGTTACTTTACCTTTCTTCCATCTCTTTAATCTCCCAGATGCTCAAAAGTCTTTTTCAATTCAAACCGCAAACCAAAGCTTTGATGTTTTTCCCACAATTTATGTCTACGAACGTTGTAAATAATTGACAGAAGTCGAAATGAACATGGAGTAGATATGTATGAGATTGTATCCAGACTTATTAAACTTAGACAAAGAGAAAAAAAGAAACAATTTATAAATAAGTGTATATAGGTACTTTAAAGTGTCAATAATGTGAGGTTTTGACTTTTGACAAGTGTTTTTGTAATTTTTGTTTGAAAGACTTTTAACTTTAAATGCAAACACCAAAAACAAAGGCAGAGAACAGTGACAGTGGCAGGAGGCGTAGGAATCCAATTTATGGGAGTCACAAACCTTATTGAGTATGATAAAGTACTTTCCTATTGTTAACATGGGCGTCTGCAAGAATTTTTCTAGGGGAGGGGGGCAATTACAGCTCTAAGATACCTGGAGCAGAGAAATGATATTGCTCAAGAGGAACACAAGGCTGTAATGAATTCAAAGGTGTCCAACTATTTTTGTTTAACAATTCTTTAAAACTATAACGCGTAAATGAAGTATAAAATAAAAAGATAACCATTCGATTCTCTCAATTCTTACCAAAATAAGACAAACCTTGAACAGCTTTAAAGAGAATTGAAATTTATATACAAATTCCCACATCCAGGGGATAACTACCTCCCATTATCCCCCTGCGACCGCTTATGGTAGTCAAGATGATTGTTTTCGGTTTCTGAGAACAACCTTCCTGAGAGGTACCTAACCTACCTATAAGACTTTTGCGTCATACCTTAGTTAATGTTAATGTTCTTTTTACTTAACGTCAATCCCACCACCAACTTACTCTTTATCTTCCATTATACCTACCAAAAACCAAATGGACAAAAATGAGATCTAGATATACTATGTAGAAGGTGTATTTAGAAGTCGTGACAGCAATAATGGCTGCGGAAAAAAAAAAAAATTCGTAACAAAGTTTTGTAAATTACAACACGTGGAAAACACATTTGTTTCGAACTTAAGGGTGCTTCAATGTTGACGACATTGGTCGAAGTGGTTATGGTTATTGAAATTTGACTTAGAATATGAAGATTAATGGCTAAATAGGAGTGGGACAGAAATAACAAATAAGTTAACAGAATTTGGGAAGGCCAGACGCAGTCTGATGTTGATTTTTGGGTGTATAGATACAGTACAAAGTATGAGGGGTGGTGGTACGCAGGTACTCGTATTTTGGGGAAAACGTTTCATTTTTGTGTTAACTTGTCAAAAGCAAGGAAGGAACAGTGTTGGAAGAGGCTAATTGAGGTCTAATAAACTCTGAATAAGTTTCAAGGACTTTCAATGGATTCTTATGAAATCAGTGTGATGGTGATGCTTGATTTTTCGATCTGATTCCGTTGGCCCTTTAACCATTCCTCGTCCATACAGGACAGGTGTCCCACAAGAATCTGTTTTAAACTTTCTTCTTTCTTAGTTTAATCTTCTTCTTTAGTTTAATGATTTAACTGTCGTGAAGGGGTAGGTTGTTAGAAGACTGCGTAGTCTGAGTTTATAAAGGCCTATTACATATTCAGTTGTGGAATGAGTTGAAGAGTCTGAAAGTGTCTTCATGGAATTATCGAGTAAGAACATGAAGATGAATCTGGTGAAATAATTGCTGTTGCCTAATCAATCAATCACTTTTCCGCAGATCTCGGATTGTGTCTCGGCCATAACTTGAGTCATGTTGGCTTTTAATGCGTTCGAGGATTATTCGCGTAAACATGGTCCTTTGTGTATCAAATCACAGAAAATTAAGCGATCAGAAACTTTTCACTTAATTAGGCCATTATATCGTCTACTTCATGGTCTCTAATGCCAACACAATTGACTGTCACTCAATCATTTTGATTCAAACTGACTTTAACCATCAATTGACCAATTATACCTTTCGACTTAAGAGGACACAAATCATCTTCACCACTTTTGTAGTTTTATAGCTTTAACAATCTTAATGCGTTATTCGATTGTTAAACGATTTATTGTCGTAAATAGAAAACATTGAGCTCATATGAAGACACTTTAACTGACAGTTGAGTTTGACAGGTGAATACTGACAGTTTTATATCAACTTAACACTATATGAAATAAATGACTGTTGTATATTTTCCCAATGCAAATTGACTGTCAAATAGTCAAATAGAAAAAACATCTGCATAATCGACCAACTATTGCCAATACCATTTGCAAAATACCTGTTTACTTCATACATGATTTTCTACCGGTAAGACCACATTCAGCTCGTAGTCAAAAGACTATAGCAGCTGTAGCTGTCGAATATACAGAGGTCAAGCTGTTGAAAATGACGTATTGATGTATTTTACCTGAAGATCTCGGTCTGAATTCAACATGTGGAAGAACTGAAGCAATGCGACTTGAATTAACGTAACATTGTCAGTGAATACATATATTCTGAAAGAATTTTATCGTGAAATTTTGTTCACTGATGAAGGCCATTTCTGGTATAGAGCTGCGTCCATCGTTCATTTTAAAAGATTCAATCATGATTTATTTCTTGATTTCGACTATTTTCTCTGGGAATATAAAAAGTCTCAGTTCTTCAGGAATAACCGTAGTTGGCTTTAAAAAATCAATTCACTTTTAAATTTATTTGTTTTATTTTACATTATAAATCAAACCTCAATGATGAATCACCCTGTCGTAAATTTTTTAATAATTGTGTGTTTGAATCGGCTGCTTACAATAGGAATTCCAATTTGTTTTGTATTTTAAAATTCTAGGGTGAATTAAATTTAAAAACAATTGAAGATTTATTAAAAAAATACAAAAGCAATAAATCTGACTTCTTGGAGAAAGTAATAACTAATAAAATTATCCTATAAAATATTAGTTTTTAACGACTACTGTTTATTATGATGTTTTTGTTTTAAAGTGCAGAATTAACATGAAATAACCATGATGTCAGCTCATAAAATGGCTCTAAAGGGAGCAGGTTATAACTTACGAATATTTCATAGTTTTGTTTTTGAATGCACTAAAAGTGAGTGTCCATTTGGTTTGCTTTAAAATTCACTTTATTGAGTTTGTTCTGTTAGCCAGGAGTACGGCCATAAAAAGAGCAAAACAGATACTTTCACTTTATACTCAATTCTGTGAAGGAAATTTAAAATATACTATAATACTATTTATGAACCACTTTAATCCATTAAATGAATACGGAATTGTTAAATGACATCTGTTCCCACATTTTGTAGGTTAAATTCTATTACAGACCAATTTAGACCTTGGGCATACAAAAAGGGTAATTTTCAATCAATTAATTCAATTTGCTGGGAAATTATAAAAAGAAATGAAAAAAAGATTCATCGAGCTACATATTTTTGATAAGTACACATTTTTTTTGTGGAAAATTTAACTATTATTAATTAGAACTCAAATAAGACTGATAAAACTCACGTTACGAAATTTCGAAGTTCTATTTTAGAACAATAATTTAATATTATAAAAGTAACTCATTTTTCACCCTTGTATAAAGACATTGTGGACGCAATAACCGAGTCATAAAAATTAAAAATATTACATTGTTCTTAATTAGAAACTTAAACGTTGTAGAAAAATTAAATTTAGATTAAAGATAACTGAAATCATGTAAAAAAAAAATAATTAATAATGGTAAATAAAGTTCCAAGTAAAAGATTTAAAATTAATTTAGCAAAATACATAATATTAAAATTTTGTAATTCAAAAAGATTTATTTTAACTTCCCATAGGGAGTTATTGCAATCGGTCCGATTTGTCAAATTGAAATTTTTGACAAATCTGGACGTTTTATGGTTCCTAGAATCTAAATTCGTCATTTGTAGAGAGATGTCTGTGTGTGTGTGTGGACGTACGTTCGTACGTTCGAGACCCCTTTTTCGTTAACCATATCTCAAGAATTAATAAAGATATCGACTCGAATTAAATTTTATTTAATAGGTTATAACTTCGAAAGATGCAGAAAGGACTTTTATAAAAATTTGTCGAGCGGTTTTTTCACCATAGCAGTTTAAAAAAAAAGTGAAAACTTTAGTTTGTTGCAAATATCTCAGGAACGGATGATGCTATTGACTTCAAATAAATTGTATAGTGTAGATAACAATGTAATACAGGTTTGATATAAATTTGGAAATAGTTCAATATACCGTTATTTTTTTAAAAAGTAAAAACAAAAATTTTTGGAGCGCAAATATACAATAAAGGAAAAATGATATCATCTTCAAAATAATTTTTTACTAAAGAAAATACTGTCCTTTACATCTGGTAAAATTTTTGACAAATTTGAACACACAGTTGTTTTACAAAAAATAAAATAGTACAAAAAATTCTACCAAAATCTGGTAAAAAATGTTTTTTGACTTGAATATCTAGAGAATGAGCATCGATATTGACTTTAAACTTATATAAGTTTATACGCAATACAATTATTAATATATGCAACAATTTTTACAAATATCGAATTGATATTTTTTTTTACGAAAAATAAAAAAAAAAAAAAACGAAATTTACAGAAAAGCAACAAAAATTGTTTTTCGACTTAAATATCATCACAACTTCAAATGTGTTTTATTTTCAACATAATGCATTTGTCAATAATTAAAAAATGGTAAAATATTGACGAATATCAAATTGACATTTCTGTACAATAAATACAAAATGGGAAGTTATCAGTGTGGGTCGCACCCAGCCTCTTTTTTAATTTATATGTTCGACTTATTCCTAAAAACTAAAGAAACTTTAAATTATTAATTTTTGATACAAGATTATACGTCAATTTGAGATGATTTTTTTTTTGTGGTATTCAAAAACAAAATTTGTTTATATCCAAGTTTATTCAAAGCAATTAGTAAGTTAAAAAAAAAATAAGTCGACAGAAACACACCCAATGACAAAAGTGAAAAAAGTTGTGAATTTTCAAAGGTATAAGTAGGACTCACTGTGAAACCCAACTCAATGAAACTTTTGCTAATCTTGTCTCCTTTTCGACAAAAACCACTTCGTTTCGGTCCCGATAATTTGATGTCTCAATTCGTCTCTGAAAATGGTCTTTTCTGGTGCAAAAATTCAAACAAAACTGATTTTTTATAAGACTCTTAGTCCTTTGATGAACGGGTGATTTTTTAGCTGGTTTGGTTTTGGCAACACTGGTTTTGACAGCTGACGTGTGTTAGTACCTTGTGTCACTGTCAAACAGCTTCAGTTTGGTTTGCAATTTAACCATGGATCGTCTTACAAATGAACAACGCTTGAAAATTATTGAATTTTACTATCAAAATTCGTGCTCGGTTCGAAATGTTCATCGCGCGCTGCTTCCATTTTATGGTCGGCATTCTCGACCTTCTGAGCAGCCTATTCGGAAGATTGTGACCAAATTTCGCACCAAATTTACTTTGTTGGACATTAAACCACCAACACGTTTACGTACTGTGCGTAGTGAAGAAAATATTGCTGCCGTATCAGCTAGTGTGACAGAAGACCGCGAAATGTCGATTCGGCGCCGCCGTTCCCAGCAGTTAGGCCTTTGTTACAGCACTACGTGGAAAATTTTGCGGAAGGATTTGGGCGTAAAGCCTTTTAAGATACAGCTGGTGCAAGAACTAAAGCCAGCCGACCTACCACAACGGCGAATTTTTGGTGAATGGGCTCTTGGAAAGCTGGCCGAGGATCCGCTTTTTTATCGAAAAATTGTGTTCAGCGATGAGGCTCATTTTTGGTTGAATGGGTACGTAAATAAGCAAAATTTCCGCATTTGGAGTGAAGATCAGCCAGAAGCATTGCAACAGCTACCAATGCATCCCGAAAAAGCCACTGTTTGGTGCGGTTTATGGGCCGGCAGCATTATTGGGCCATATTTCTTCAAAGATGATGCGAATCGCAGCGTTACAGTCAATGGTGAACGCTACCGAGCGATGATAACAAACTTTTTTTTGCCCGAAACGGAAGTTCTTGACTTGCATGATATGTGGTTTCAACAAGACGGTGCCACATGCCACACAGCACGCGAAACAATGGCGCAATTGCGAGGCGAGTTTGGTGAACAATTAATTTCACGCTTCGGTGCGATTTGACACCATTAGACTATTTTTTGTGGGGGTATGTCAAGGCTAATGTCTATAGGGACAAGCCCGCTTCGATTGACGCACTGGAAGCCAACATCCAGGCATTCATTCGTGAGATACCGGCCGATATGTGTGAAAGAGTTTGCCAAAATTGGACTCAGCGGATGGGCTACCTGAGACGCAGCCGCGGTCAACATTTGCATGAAATTATCTTTAAACATTAAATTGCAAGGTTCAAACTATCGATTCAAATAAATATTTCATTCATTTTTCAAATTTTTTGTGTTTTTTTTTTTTTAAAGTTCTAAGCCTCTTAAAAAATCACCCATTATAACAAATCACATTTTTTCGACATCGATATAAAAATTTCACCCAATTGTCACTTTGAAGTTGTACAAATCCGTGAAAAGTAAATGTTAAGAAGTCTTTATTTGTACAAATTTTATAAAAGACTGACAAAACTGATGAAGGTTTTGGCAAATTTGAATCAAAAATATACAGTCTCGGATGGTTGTTTACAAAAACTTTGCATTTTGGTAAAAAAAAATTATGTGTAATTGACGCTAAATTTGTGGAATTAAATATATTTGGAATCAAAACATTAACTACATTCATACACGTATACATCTTAAAAAAAAAAACGCATGGAGTAAGAAAAAAATTGTCTCCAAAAACGTATCCAAGAAAGCTAACAAATTAGTATAAAACAGGTCAAAATCAACATTCCATCTACAATAATTCTAAAGCCTCAACCGGACCTGCATAACGTTTGTCGAATCTCAATCATCATTAAATTATTACTGTATCTTTTAATACATTCAAAAATTCATCCACTATCACTTTAAATGGTTATTTATGAAAAAAACCTCTTTAAAGGATATTTCTTAAGATCTTTTTGTCACAAACTGTTGAAAGGAAATTTTTAAAGGGTGAAGCGATACTTAATATTATGTGTCTGCATCTGCCTATTGTGTAGATAGACAAAACGTAATGGTTTTATGGTCGAAGTGGCCTTTATTCTGTGGACTGATTCTGGCATTATAACCTATTGAAACTTATTTCTGAGGCTGGGCACTATATCAGGTGTAAAGTCTCGGTCTTGGTCCTTTCGGATCTTAAAAAAGTCTGCACACAAAAAACCTATTAATTTGAATTTCTTGTTTAAATTACTTAATTTATTTTAATTTAAAGGAACATTGGAACATTATGTTGATGTTATTGTTAAGTGTCAAAATGTTAATTTTAAAATTCTACTTTTTAATAGAAAACACTCTTTTGATGGAAAGTCATCTAAAAATTATTAATTCTCTTTGAAAAATCAAAAAAAAAAAATGAATACAAAAATAAAGCAGTGACATTTTGATCACATTCATAAACTGTCAAATTTAATTAAAGGTATAAAAAATATAATTTTTTAATTAGTCAATCTGTGATGTGACTATGAAAAAAAGTATTTTTATTTGGTATTAATTCATTTTTAAATTGAGATGACACTCATTATACGAGACCGCTACGATACTAACATTATTTTGTGTCTGTTTCGGCGAGACTAGAAACAGTCTCGTATATTCTCTTCTCGTGGCCAGCTCCGTATCCCGTATGAGTTAAAGTCTTCTGATATTTTTTTTGTTTTAAATAAAACTACAAATATCTTGTGGCACGTTTCAATGGTCTGCACTCAGACATATTATTGCCAGATGCGAAACATGTCACTATTAATATAGCCGCCATTGATTTATTGAACCTTATTGTGTTTTGTTGGATCTATCCATTTAAGAAAAAGCACTTGCCTTTTGCTGTGTAAATCGTTTCTTTTGGCAATATTAAAATAATATTACTTTAACCAAGTCGTGATACTGAATCCATGCAAATTTGCATAGACATTTTGTATATATAAAAAAAAACACTTTATATAAAATCTAAAATTTCAAGTCTATTCCATTTTATGGCAAACCCTTTAAATAACCTCGTTTGTATTAAGGTCGGCGGATAAAATATTCAGTAAAAAAATAAATATTTTTAACATCAGAATATACATATACTTAAATTCCGTCATAATAATAAACGGTAAAAGAAACTTTCATTGGAAACGAGTGGATGAATAAATTGTTTTCATATCGATTTGTTTTCCGTTTTTCATGGTAAGGTAAAATGTATTAAAGACTGAATAAATTAAGGTAATTGGACATGATAGATTACAGTCAGTTGGAAGTCGATAATTTCAACTTAATATTCTGATTCGAACTATTGGGGAATACAAGACAAAACTCCAAAATTATATTCTCTTTAGAAATAGCGTTTAACTGAATCTTATTAAAAATGTATGTGTATTGAAAAAGTCATTATTAATAAAGCCTTCCAAAAATAGATCAGAAAAATGTTTAAGATTTTGTTGAAAAATTGGTTAAATTTGGTTAAAAGACTTAATTTAATCTCTCACTAGAGTGATATGTAATCAAATGTCGCATTTATGGTCAAATTAAGATTATATCCGTTTCAAAAGACTTACATACATAATTATGTAACAACCAAACGCAGTCTTGTCTTCTTTAAACAGACATAAGGACTATCTGTATTTTTATTTAGTCTTAAAGTCCATGATTGGATTTTATCTCAAGAAATAATGTCCTTTGACATTTATTTCTATTTTTGTCTCAGACTTAAATAACCAGAACAAAATTAAACCAACCGTCAAGAAATTGACATGTTGACAGGTTTCGAGACGAGACCGACACGAGATCCATGCTCATGAATGACTTCTGCTTGAGAACTTGAAGTTATCTATTTGACAATAAGATATGTTACGCAGGAAGATTATTAAAATTATTAAAAGCTACGAAAGGTGCAAAACAAAAATATGTTAATACTAGCTGACCTGGCGAGCTTCGTCTCGCCCAAATTTAACGCTCTAACATAAACTCCAGAATAGTAATAAAATCAAAATTTCTGCAAAGCGTAATAATGAATTTTACAACTATCCGAAATTTTCAGAACTTTACAATGAATTTCCACCTTTAGGTGTCGTAAGTCGTTCAAAATCAATAAATCATGTGATTTAATGCGAACTTCTTCTAATTTTTGTTGTTTTTACAGAATCATTTTTGATTTTAATAATTTCCCGACTTTTTCAGAATGTTTGAATAAATTTTATTTTATAAAAAAATTGTTTAAGTAAGCCTATGTCAACTGTCAAATAAATAGTAATAGTAATTTCGCTTTACCATGTTGGTAAAATTAGGAATTCAAAATATTTCTTTTTCTTAGGGCTAGTTTTTGAGCGATGAGTTAACTCCGAGTTAACTCTGGGGTTAGTTAATCCTGATCCCAGAGTTAACTCTTGAACAAGTTTTTCAGTGAAGAGTAAACTCTATCATCAAAATGTATAAGTTCATTTGGAATCACTGAAATGTTTTTGTGAGTTGTCATATATTTACACCGGATCTTGCTCTGTATTTGTTGTTTCCATAGTTATTTGTTGTGATTTTGTGTTTGGTTTGAAAATTTAAAATGTACAAATATGTTTTTTTAGTCCCAGAGTTAACTCGCATAATATCCAGGGTTAACTCTGAGTTCACTTCGAGACTAAACTAAACTGAGAAACTGAATTAAAGAGTTAAACCAGGGTTAACTCTTACTCGAGGATAATCTCGTACTGAAAAACTGACCTTTAAAGGTTAAAGTTAAAAAGAATCAAGTCGATTTTATGTCTAAAAATTATTTATTTTATATATAAAAATTCAATGTCCGTGTGTATGTCTTGAATGAACTCAAAAACAACTCAACTGATATTCATGAAAGTTGGCATATATATGTAATTTGGTCCAACTTAGATGATAGGATAGTTATTATTTAAATTAACGGTCCCAATAATTAATAATTAATAATAAACTGATCAACAACGTTGATTGTTGTTATTGATCGTAGTTTCCATAAGTCTAGAACAGATGGCGCCTTAAGCGAATTTTTTTACAGAGTAGCTTACATCTCAATTTATTATTTGACAGTCACAATTATCTGTTAGCTCCAAATGATTTTAAAAGATGGCGATATGTAATGGATTGAGTAAGTATTCAAGAGATGGCGCTATGGTACGTTTCATGTAAGCTACAATAGCAATAGCTATAATAGCACAGCTAAAGTACAAGTTAAATTTATTTTGAAGTAAGCTAAATACCCACTCACACAAGAAGGAAGAAGAGTTGATGATAGACCAAGAAGCACATGGAGGAGAACAGTTGAGGAGGAATCTGCGAGATTGGGAAAGAGCTGGAGGAAGCTGAAATGCATCGCTAGAAACCGCACACGATGGAGAATATGAGTAGTTGAGGCCCTATGTTCCGCTAGGGAACACCAACGGACTTCGTAGGTCTGAGGCCTAAATAGTATCTAAGTAAATACAGTGAAATTCAATTGTTCGTACTTTTTCAATTTTTGGTGCTGGTACACAATTTGCATTGAGCGACGCACGTCTGTCAATTTTTTTCACACAGGGTACTGTTCCCCTTAAATAGTTTACTACAATACAATTTAACAAAAATCTTAGCCACAGCAACGCGTGGGCGGGTCTGCTAGTTTAAGTTATAAATCATTGTAATCATATTATGCACTCATGCACTTCAACTACAATAGGCGCGTTTTATTGCAAAACTTTGGTTAGCTTAGTAATCGGAATCGCAATAAAACGCTATCCTTAGTTTTAAACTGACTTTCATATCTATATATATAAAACAAAGACGGGTTTGTTACAACACTTATAACTCGAGATCTGCTGAACCAATTTTCATGGTTATTGATTCGTTAGATTTGTCTCCACCCCGAATAGCAGAATACATCTTAAAAACAATGAAAATTAACACACTATGGCTTATTTTTGTCTCTGCACTATTGAACACTGTATTATGCCAAATAATATATTAAAAAATGTTTTTTACTTCAATATTTTAAATTAAATTGCTTACGAAATTAAAAGTCTTACAAGATTTGATGAATGGTGTCGTATTTCGACACATATTTTAAACCACCGCCGTGTTTTTGAACTAATTAACTGACAGTTAATAGTCACAGTTGACATTAAACATCAATATTTGTTATTATCGATAAGAAAATACAAAAAGTGTCCTCCTGGAAGTATGATCAAGACAAACGGTTGTCACTTTTCAAATCTGAATTTCTTTATTGAAATAATTTAGACTTGCCAAATAGCACTATTTACAAAACAGTCAGAATGGCGTTTGCAGAACTTCAAAAGTCATTAATCGAATTGAGATTAAAAATTTCTCTCATTGGTTAAGTTATGAATGCCAAAACTTTATTAGAACCTGGATATGAAGATTTAAAGCAATTTCTTTCACACAATTTGAAAAATAGGGCAGAACAACGTCTGCGGGGTCTGCTAGTTATATTTAAAAGTTGGTTCCCCTTGAACCAAATGTCAATACTTTTCAGAGAAAAAAAAATCAAATTAAACGTCAAAACCTGTCAGAAATAAAAATAATAAAATGTGTCAAATAGCCGCAACTGTATCCTTAGTATCCTGTACTGAGCTCGATTACTAACTTGTTTCTCCTCAGTTTTCGTTTGTTGTTGTTTACTATGTAAAATTTTGCTAACCTAAGGATAAAATGAACAACAAAACGCCCCTAATGCTATGTGTTTATAGGGTAATTTGCATAAGATGCATCAAAGAGCTGCAAATCACCAAAAATTTTGACCCATCGTCTAATGATTTTTGGCCGTTTTTAATTTTTTTGGTTTACTGTACATACATAAGTTCAGATTTAAATATGAGCGTTGAAGTACTTATTTATCTGACTATAACACTCTTAAAAATGTATGAAATTCAACTCACTTTTTTCTCGACCAAAAATCGATAGACGATGGGCCAGAATTTGTCTGGGATTTTTTTAAGCTAATTGCAAATTCATGGGCTTTTAACCCAAATATGAGTCAAAAGACCATTATGACAAACAATGCACGAATTTGGGGCGTGATGTCTTACATTCGTCATTATTTGAAAGAAATTTTATTTTATTTTTGTTTATTCATGTATATTTTTTGGCAAAACAAAAAAACTAATTCTTAGTTTTTTGATACGTAAAGGTGCTATAACCCCTATATTTCGTTTAAGTCCACCGTTTAATTTTTAATTAAAGAATCCATAAACACCCACGTACTTGAATGTAATGTTCTGTCAAAATTTGAAAGCAATCGATGACGAACTTTCTGAGATTATCGATTAAGAACAAAAAATATACATTTACATATTTATTAATATACCTAGTGGTAACTCGGGCGTATACGCACTATTATTTTTTTATTACATTTTTTTTGGAAATGTTCCGACACATTTGTACCAATGACATCTTAAAAACAACAGCTGGGTCAGCTTAAACATATCTAAATCTGCAATCAGAATAATGGCAGTGTTTATTGGAAAAGAAAACTACGTATATGAGTAAAGTTAGCACCCACAAATTTTTTTTTGTGAGAAATAGAGATTTTCGTGTATAATTTATTGATTTAGTCGAAATTTATGGCTCCAACAAATGCCTGATTACTGCATCATAAACTTTGGTGTACCTATCAGGATACATTTTTATCATAATGTCTAATGCGAGAAAGTTGTTGAACTTGCAGTATTTGTTTAGTGTCGCTGTAATATGTTTATGTGACAATATCTTCTTTTTTCGTTCATAAAAATGACTTATGCACAGTAAGATAGTATCTCCGTTATAATAACTTTGTGTGTCTCGACAAAGCCCCTTTTTAACCCTTTTGTATGTCTTTTTATATTCACTGGTATCCCACGCATCATATAGTGACAATACATTTTTCCTACTACTTGTATTTTCCATCGAAAACGGTCAGAAGGCACCTATTAATGACAATAGAACTATACGTACATGTCAAATTCTGGTAGCGGGTATTGGGAGGTAGACAAGTGGTGTAATATGCCGGACACGTTTTTAGTGTCCTATCCTTACCCTATCTGTGGTGATTTATCTGTGTATGACTTGGCCTTCCTTGACCCGTCTAAAGTATCTATGCCGTCCACCAACATGTTTAGATTTATTTTACAACTCAAGTAAGTTTTATTATTATTTCATAAAATACAAATTTTTTTGTCTATTCATTTCCCTTTACCCTTTTTAATGGCATTTCTCTGAAGACCTCATCGTAAGCTAAAAATTTCTGAACCGAATGTGCAAGTTTACTCAAAGTATCATACCTCTGAATATTAAGTTTACACAACCCAAAAAGCACATGTCCTATCACAATCGGGCATAGAAAACGAATAGTAAGGGTTTTTCATTTCGAAATACAAACAAAATATTTATTAGCCCAGGGAACCGCAGAATCGAAGAACCGAACCAAGCCGAACCGAGGAAGGCCGAAATCAAAACCCTGTGTGTAAAGCATGGTTCTCGTTGCTATGGACGTTTGGTGTTTTGGCCTTTTGCCTTTATAGGCACGCGATGGCGAGGTTATTACTGTCGAACAACCTCAATACCAGGAGGAGGCTATAAAATGATATATGGCTGACATAAAATTATGTCTATGGGTTTTGGTTTTATCAATCTATTTTCCAAATTTATTGCACATCATTACGTAGGGCACATAATTTGGATTTCTTAAATAAGTTCGACTTTTTTTTTGGTTAAACGCTCAAACGACCACACAAATTTTGGAGATCGAAAACGGTTTGGTTTCATTTTTTAGGTGATGATGATGCTTAACACTGTCAAAGAGGTTTATTCAGAGATAGTTTTTAAAGGTTAATAGCATTTAAATTGGGGGATCCCAATTTATAACTTTGAGTTTAAGTTTCCATGGAAAAAATTCATAGGCAAATTTTAATACAAAATTCAGTACGCTACTGATTTGAATCGAAAAATTCCAAAAAATACTCTGTCCAATTTTTTAATGAGAAAAATTAAAAATTTTGGCAAATTGATAGGCATTGCATTGAATTTCTTCTATTTTCCTACATAGACATTTATTTTTCCCGTGACATAAAAGGATCTTCAGTAAATCTGATAAATGGTTTCGGTCAAATTATTTTAAGATTTCAATTGTCAAAGCGGCTGTTCAGTAGATAATAATCAACAAATTCTCCTATTTTAATAAAAAATAAGGTCTGCCTAAAATACCACCGGTGTCTGTGAAAGTGAGTTCACTTAGAAAAATACAGAGATTCACAGACCTAACTTGACGAATTTCGAGTTGTCTTGATTTGGATTTTTTCACTGACCGAAACTATAGGAATTGGAAATTGACTCTAATTAATTTGTAGCCAGTAGGCTCATACTTCGATCAATCGATGCGCCAATGTGCAAAATTGTCGAATTAGGGGTAATACCAATGCACATGAGACCTAGTAGTGTCAAATGTTGGGAAGATAGCAGCCTGTATTAGCGTTCTCTGTCTCTGCAAATTTCAAACCCCCTGCTACGTTAACTCTGAAAAAAGTACACTCCGATTTATTTTAATTAAACAATACAAGAATTTCAATAAACACTTCATATATATATAAAAATGCATACCCAAGTATTATTGATGATTTTTAGCAAAGTTTCAGAATTTTCTAACACAATGCTTTTTTCTAGAAACAAACGACTTTTCGAATAGTTTACTCGAATAATTCTTTGTTAGACATTTTTGACACTTTTGTGTTCTGAAAATGTAGCTCTCCAGCCTATCTAAATTTAACTTCTTCTATCCTTAGAAACTACTACTTTGTCCAGTAGGTTTAAGCCATTTAAGCCATGGGATCATTAGAAAATTTCATTTCGTTTTACTTGCATTAACTTGAAACTGTCTTGATTGATTTTGGTGTAATTTAAATAATTATTATTATTGTCAACAGAAGTTTTTTGAATAATTCCAAGAAAGGGGATATTCCAAGTTTTTGATTTAAAGCAACCATTATTCCTCAGTATCCATTTTCCCCATTTATTAAAATTTTAGTAGTATCTTTATTTAAATTAACCAGAGTGTATGCATATGTGACTTCGTTGAGCATTTTATTTTAATATTAAAACGAATCGAATTTAACAAAGAAATAACTCTTCAAAGGTGCTGAATCAAGCCTCGACGATAATTATTAAGTAAATTGATCAAATAGGAAATAAAGTAGTCACAAATTTGGTATACTTATTGCATTTGTACCAAACTCAATTATGTAAACCAACTAAATGTCAAATATTTGATTCATTAAAACATTAAAACCAAAACAGAAATCAATAAAACCAAATCAATTGCGAAAGACAATCCCAAATTCGAAACGAAATGAGCTGTCAAATAAAATAACCGATAGATAATTTAAAATGAATCCCAACACGTTTCCGGTAATTATATAGAATACCTAATTTTGGATTTGTTAAAAACGTAAGAGGAGAATGTACACAGAATTTATAAAGGAAATATTTTTGGTATAGTCATTTTTTTTTGCCGCGAAAAATGAAGATAAATCAAATTTCATTGTCCTTTATTTTTTTAGCTTCCACTTTTGGGAGCCTTTGCAAATTTTTCAAGGTCTAATTATTTAATTTTTCATTGATATACTTACAGGTAGAGCTTTAAATCTTAATAGCCTTTTCAAAATGAAGGTTAAATTTTTGATGTTGTTGAAAGTTACAGATTTTTTTTTACTTTGACACTTTGTGTTGGGTAAAAATTCAAGTGTGTAAGAATTTTTTTTTCTTTTAAAGAATATTTTTTAGAAGCTCAAAGTATAAAATTACTTTTGTCATTGTTGTAAAACTTTTAAATCAATTAGGTAGGTACATTTATTCAAATAGTACGTTTAAGATTTTTCCTATATCTTTTATTTGGAAAAGTGAAAAGAAAGGAACAAATTTGTCGGAATTTTTCTTTAAGTTCAATTTGAATTTAAAAGTTTGGCAGAAAGTTTTCTTTGTTTGTAGTTCAATTAGAATCTGGATCATCCTCCAGATCAAGGAGGGACATCAAGGAGATTACTTCATAATGTTCCTATAAATAAACGAAATGTGTTTATGGCTTCAAAAAGCAAAGATAATGGTGATATTAAGTACTTTGAAGCAGACGAAAGATAAGTTAAAGGTTAAGATAACATTAAATGAAAAATCTAATAAATCTAAGAGACAATTATTTCTACATTTAAAGATACATAAGTGTGTAGGTACCTACTCGTTTTTGTGAAAAGAAGAATCGTTTTTTTAATAGCATTGTTTTCCTTTTACGGCTGTGAATTTGAGTTTGTCCACTGAATTGTTCTTCAAATTACCTCATCATTGTTTACAAGCTCAATTAGTTTAATATGATTTAAGTATTATGTACTGTACTTTTATAAAAAATTAAAAAAAGAGTCTGACTTAAAACATGAATATTCTGAAAAGTAAATACACTGTCCTTAAAAGCCATGCATCGGCACAAACATTTAAACTCTTTTCTAAAATTATTTAGATTACTTTTAACTGATGGAAAAAAATATATGTAACAATAACCGCAGATTGCTTCAATTTTTATGTTAAACGTGGTTTAATCCTAAAAAATAAATTTTACCGGGGTAAAAATTAGCCTACGTGCTTTTTATGACTATAATCTATCTCTGTGCCAAATTTCATATTTTGTATTTCAAATATAATATTTCACTGTATTATACATTACAAAATTAATTTTACCTGGCCTCAGCAACATGTAGTGGTTATGCTATTAAATTGGAGCTTATATGAAACGTTTGGTAGTTTGACATAGCGCCATCTATTAAACGTTTGGACGCTTGACATAGCGCCATCTATTGATTACTTACTCAATCCAATCAACACATGTTAGCCGTGTTTTATTGGTAATTCAAAATACTAGCTAGTAAAATTTTACATGGAAAACAACAACACCTCAAAAGTGAACAAAAATAAGATAGTGTTTATCCATAGTAATTTAGTGAAGATAGAGTTTCATCTAGTTAAATGTAGGGGCAGTCAAGAAGTGCAAAAAATATGCAAATGTTGGCAACATGAGGGTGTGTTCGGTAACAAATACACTTCTTTCACACTTCGCCTGCATTGAAAAGTGCAAGCGATCCACAATAAACCAAACATTTATTTGGGTTGAAATTATAAAAATGCAATTATTTCGTTAAAAAATTTATTAAAATCAATACATACTTTACAAAATTTTTAAAACTTTTAGGAACAATTCATAAGAGATAAAATAATTTTTTTTAGGATTAGTGTATTTTACCATCACATATTGTGGAAAATTTATTGAAATATGCTTGTTCTCATTAAAAAGCTGACTAGGGTTGCTTCCATAAATGCATGGTTGTGAAAGTCTCATGAATGCATATTTTTTTTAAATGCACATGTTAAATGTCCGATTTTCTTAAAAGCAAAACAATAAACTATAAAAAGTGACAAGCAAACATATTTTTTTTGTCTTTAATATGATTGCAATTGATCGCATGCAAACAATGCATGTATTTATAAAAACACCCAAAGTTATATATATATACGGTATTGAGTAGAATAAAATGGTTATTTTGACTCTACAGGCAACTTGAAGTAACTTCTCATAATTTTTATTAATTATTTCTTTATAATTTCATGTTGATTTTTGTCTTTTAATATTTTATTTATTGAATAAAAAGAAAAAAAGAATGTTTACTATCCAAATAAATGGTCTGTGTAATAAATTCTATAATAATTTAAGGAAAATAGTGAACTACGACTATTCAACTGGTCTTTAAAGTTGCCAGAAACTTAGTTCCATATTTTTCGTTCTTCCATATAAACCAATAGAATTGAACAGGGAGTTGATAAAATGGTAAACTTTAATCCGTGGGTGATAAATATAACAAGAAAATCAATATATTTTCAAAGTTTTACTACAAATATAAGTAAAACACATTCGAAACCAACTCAGTGTGCATTTCCATGCAAACTTCAACTCAACAACCGTTTTCATGCATTTTCCAACTCGACCCAATAATTTACACAATTGTACATTCTTCGAACGCGCCCCATGTAAAACAGCTGTTGTTTATTTTCATTTAAAACTCAAATTGAGTTTTTAACTAAAATGTAAAGATGTTAGCCAGAAATTTCTTTAACAAGTCAGTTGGTATATTTACAACTTTTGTTTGCAATATGCATTCAATTTTTTTCTATTTTCAAGTGCACATTTGCCTTTTATATTTTGTGTGTGACAGAAGATTTTGAAATTTTGACATCAATGATTTGACAAATAATGTAGGGACACCAACTTTAAGAAGAAAAATTAAAAGTGAATATAAAAGTGAATATAGCGTTTTATTGGTATTCGAATACCTACTATGTTAGGGATAGATTACCAATAAAACGCGGCTATTAATAATTACTATATTCAGAGACGGGCAATTATATTTTTCTAATTGAATTGAAAATAATTAAGTAAAACCTAAGCATCTGGCAACGCTGCTGCTGCTGGTGTCATGACAGTATTTATCTTAAAAGTTACCCAATCAAATCTCAACTGGAAATGTCAAATTATGGAGGATTTTTAGTTAAAACTTACTGTTATTGGATTATATTTTTGAAAGCGTGTAGATTCAATAAGTTTTTAAAAACAATAAGTTTTTAAAACATTATATTTTCAATATTAGATGGCGTCAAACTTATTTTCATCATTATAACCATTATTTTGAAGTGAATGGTCTATTTTAACTGGTATACAAGTAACATTTCATTAAAAATACCAAGATGGTTGTCTAAGTTAGTTTTAGAAAGTATAAAGACGATTGTATGTGTGGCACGAACACGAATATTTAAATGGAAGACTTAATTTTTTTAACTGCTGTGTTGATTTTCCTTTTTAGTTCTTGAAAAACCTATGCCGTTGGTTTGAGAGTTTAATTTCAAGGATGCACTACGTGCCATGCAACTTATATCACAACCATTTGACCCTTTCGACTGTTTTCTTCGAAGTATGTATATTGTTAATTCAAGGGCTTATGCAAATATCCTGCAAACTTAAGCACCCTTCAAGTTTCAAGACAGATCAACCCGAGAAATTGCTTAAACTCAGTAATAAATTGTCTTGTAAACCATAAAATGTCATAGGCTCGTAGAAGCCCATACACTCGTAGCAAAGTTTGGTTTTGGAAATACATACATCACCAAAATTTGAATATGAGGGTTTGTACGTGAGGCCATCACAATATCGAACGAATGTAAATGTCTGACAACATTTTTTTCATCGCCTATGGTTGGAGGTAAAAAGGTTAAAGATCGATTTTTTAAACTTTTGCCAAACTTCGAGTTTCTTTGTTTGAAATTTTTGGGTCTATTTTTCGATTTTCATCAAGATAATATATATAATTGTTCTTGCTTTCACCACTCACAATGACTATAAAGTTCTGATTCAATTTTTATTGACATCAACAACATCACTAAAAAAAAATCATCATTGACAATCATAAAACACTGTCGAATGCCTTTTTAACAAGAAACTTTTCAACTAGAAGTGAATGGCCATTACCAATTGCCGATATACACTCCGTTTTATGGATAATCCCAGGCTATAGCATTGATAAAGCCCAGTAGTTTATTTCGAAAATTTCACATAAACTTTAGTCAATCGTTAATAATATTTGTATTCGTAATGTTTCTTCTTGTATAGCACTAAATAAAGCCACTCAAGTATAAAAGTATAAAACATAAATATATAATTGAGTCCTCGAAGGATCCTGATGGACGCCTTCTATCGCTTTTTCGCAGCTACTCCTTCGCATACAAAAGGTCCATAAAATGAAATTGTAATCAAAATATTGCACCAGTAAATCTGAAGGTAGGAATAGTTCCTCCATGGACACGGACACGGATACAGCCTCGGAGCTCTTGTTCAAGGCATCCATAAAATGTTTATGGTAAACGAGGTGTAAAAGTTACCTACATATAGTTCTAGGATACGCGTAGTTCTTTTTGTCAGATAGCTTTATGAAAATGAATAATTTATTTTTAGAGCGAAATGTGGCGACAAACCTTTTGAGGGTATTAAAAACTGTTTACGTTAAAAAAAAATAAAAACAATAAACAATCTACACAAAAGGTTTGGATACAAACTTTCCATGGAATAAAAATGAAATTATATTTTGCTAACCAAAGCAAAGCAAAGTATACGAGTAATAGGTAGATACTTCCCACAAATCAGGTAAACTACGTCAAGGTAGGGAAGTACTTACTTATGCCATAATATAACAATATTGTTACTTCGAGTAGATCCAACGGAATTTATGTTTATATCAACCAAAACCAACTTTTAGTTCATTTTAAGATTTACCGGCCGTGGTAATGTGATATTTATGTGTTAAGCGATTCTAAGCTTAAGTCGCTTGCATACATCAAGCAGTTGAGTAATAAAGTTTTATTTTGTGCAAAATAAAACAAACATTTTCCAGTTAACTCAAGGTCAAGTGAATGTCGCCGGCAAGTTGGGAAAGATTAATGTTGTTCATAGTTTGTGGGGTTTTTGCCAAATCATTCATCTCATGATCTCATTTTTTTCTTACTTTCGATTACAATGCAAAAATGACATAGGCCCAAAAAGGTTAAAGATGATACTTGTATAAGATTTTTGATAGCTCTAAATTGGCAGGATATCGATTCTTAAGGATAATTTAAAAAAAGGATTCATTTTGGAAAACTCAAACAATATTTTTGGTTAATTTCCGTTCAAAATACTTTCGACATTTTTTAGAAGATTATTACGATTTGAGAATTTAACATAGTACATTTATATCGAGTAACAATAATAGTGTTTTATTTACTGCTGTGTAGCAGTACAGCATTCAAGTGAATAAAACGATCATTCACTCACTTTACATGATGTCGACAGCACAGCTGCCATTATTTCTCCTGGCTTCTTTTTCGTCAACAAGCAAATTGTTTTTGTTTGCCGAGGGAAATTGTGAATAAAACACAGCTATCTTTATCTTAGGTCAAAAACTATTTTATAATACCGTTATTGTGTTTTTTTTTTTTAATGCAAACAGAAATTAATAAGAAACCAGTTTACATTCAAATAATCTGACAGCAAAATATGCATACGTTTATTCAAATCTAATCTTTCAAGAAACATATGGATGCTTTCCCAAAAATCTGTTTGTCCTTTAAGCAAGACATTTATGATAAGTGCAAGGTCTGTAGAGTACGACGCGCTTCGGCAGCGGCGGCGGCAGCGTGACAGATACATTTAGGAGAATATATCGTATTCAAGTTTTTTGAACGATTCCTTCACCCGTTTTGACATATAAGACGTCACTTTATCGTGCCACTTTGATCCCATCAAACACAGAGCATTGTCCTGAGACCAAAATGATTTAGGATTTTAAAAATAATTCCGCTTTTCATCACCCGTCACCATATGACTTCGAATCATTCCCATAAAGCAGTTTTTGAAAAGACGATTTTTGGATTTTCCATTTGCCTGTCATTCAATTGAATTCCATCTTTTGGATTTACCTCATCGCTATTAATAGCGTCTTCAAAGTGTCTTCAGTTTACCATGACTTTTAGCAGCTTCTTTTTTTTTGAAGATGATTTAATATAAGCAAAGTACCAAATACTTGCCGCAAATGCACGATTTCAGATATGAAACTTGACATTTTTAAATAACGGTGTTACTTTCGTGCACTGAAGCTTAATGTCAGTAGAATAAAATGAAATTTGTATCAAAGCATTACCTTTGTTAGAAAAAACAGTAATGACTTGGCTTCTCCGGTACACCGAAAGAATTTTAAAACATCATAAGTCCAGCTAATTTTGTTTTCCATGATTGATTAAAATCTCAAAGTAAGAATATTTTAAGAGTAGATACGAAGAAAATTTAAAATATTTCAAAACTCTATTGCACTCAAT
Organism: Scaeva pyrastri; assembly: GCA_905146935.1. NCBI lineage: Eukaryota > Metazoa > Arthropoda > Insecta > Diptera > Syrphidae > Scaeva > Scaeva pyrastri. Next base: position 135,788,209 of record LR989927.1, read on the forward strand.
AAAATTAAGAAACTTATCAGTTATCACAGTGTAGATATAACTTTTAATTACATCGAACAAAAAATTCAAAATTAAGACATTAAGACATAAACTCCATTTTACTATCAAGTGGCCAAAATTAAAATCACCATCACGAATAAATTCCAAATACATTAGGTATCTACATTTTGGTACTTGAAACAGACTAAAACCATTTTAATCTCCGCCTCTATCAAATATTTATTTTGATCCCATTAAAGGGTTTGGGTTCGGGTTTTGTGTGCTATTAATTCTTAATGATTTCATTTACCAAACGAATTAAATGCCCCCCCCCCCCCCCCTCTAAAGTATTCATTACATGTTATCGTCATTGTGTGTGTACAAGTAGAAGTTGTAAATGATAGTCCTATTAATAAATGAATAACTAATGATTTTTGGGCCTTTGAACGTCTTTTCGGGATTTTTTTTTTCACTCACATTAACGAGTATATAATTGCGTTTGCTAAAGGTATATTAATAAATTCAATTCTGAGGCCTTAATTTGAATTTAAGAATATCATCAGAGTCATAACCGAATCAGGCCCAGAAATAAGAGGCCAGGATGTGGGAGGATTGAATGGAACGTCAGTGATGTAGACATTATTATGCAGCATACTTGTTTTGATTGCCCAGCTTCTGGAGCTTCTGGAGGAAAAGCAGCAACGAGCAACAACAACAAAAAAGTCAACGAGGTGTCATTTTCCTGGAGAAAATGAAAATTCTGGAATGAACACGCTCTAGGCCAGTGGATTCCCATCATATAAATCTTCGTTATTATTGTAGATATCTTTGTAATCATATTAAAATGGTTCTCCGTTTCTTGGGAGAATATAATCTTTTGAAATTCTTATCCTGTTAGAAAACATTGTGGAAATTCAACTGATTTTATTTTAAAGCTTCTTTAACAAAGCTTAAACTAATATGCAAAAGTGTAACCTCCTAATAAACGCTAACTTAAAGAAGTATAAAAGATATTTTTCAAGATTCGTTTTTTAAGGGTAATAAACTGATGGTAGAATCATCAAAAGATGATAGATTGGGGCAATCTCAATTTTTTTTTTTTAAACTGTACACTCGAAACAACAAAAGATAAAACCCTAAAAACGCTCGTATAGTATAATACTCTATATAAAACGAAATCAATCAGCCCTATCGCCATTTTATGTTCCAGGGAACTTTTTCCTCACAACTTACTTAGGTATGGAAATTTAAGGAAAAAGTTTCCTGGAATAAAAGTTCCGAAAATGGAAAAAAAAACTCCGGAATTTTTTTCTTTTCGTGACAAGAATGAATGGATATGAATATTTTATTTACCAAACTGAAATTTGTACTCAAAAATGGTAAGTCTTCAAAAGGCTTGTATGGCATTCTAGTTGAATTTCTTCAATAAGTAAAACAATCTGCTCCCTTCTTGAGAAGCATTAACAAAGCATTCATTTTTTAAATTTTTAATAAGAGCGAGGCATTTTGCGATTATAAAAATCAAAAAAACTTTCGAATATTCCAAGGTTTTCGTTTTGGTTTTTCGACATCTTTGCTATTTTTAGGATTTATAAAACAACAAGAGTTTGGGTCGTTTTGGTTTTTCGACATCTTTGCTATTTTTAGGATTTCGAAAAACAACAACAGTTTGGAATGGATCTTGGTTGCGGCAATTCCAAGCTACTGCAAATGATTCCCAAGGATGTATTCTTGTTATATTTGTTGAACATCTTCCTGGAGAAGTCAATTTTGCAACCTTAAAAGTCAAGATACTTCTCAAAACTCATGTTTGAAGTACGAGTATATCTATAAAAACTTTAAAGAACTTTTTAGTGAAAATAAAGAAAATATCTGAAGAATCAACAGCTTAAATCAGGAAGAATCCTTGGAGGTATTGAATAGTAAAGTTGACGATTGATCTTGCCGGTTCGATAGGGTAATAAGAATCTTCGACTGATCGAGAGTTGAAATTTAAAATTTAGTCAACTTGTGTTTTTAAAAATTTCCCTGGGAAATTTCTGACAGATACGTATGTTTTAACTTGAGATTTGAATTTATTCTGTGCGATTATTCGAAAATTAAAGTTCCGGTTGTTTTTGTGCATTGATAATAAAAAATAAATGATAACCGAAAAAAGTAAGTTGCCAAAAGTGGTATATTCTGCAGAGGAGGAAGACTGGCTAGTTGCAAATGCTTTGCAATATAGCCATATAATTGAAAATAAAAAAACTGATGGCGCAACGAAGCGCGATAAGGACAAGGCCTGGGAGGATATTACTAAACAATACAATATCGCTCCACCTGGCCAGGTTTGTACAAATTTAGTTTAACATTACGTTACAAACTGGAAAAGGAAAGAGCCCAATTCGACCGTGAACGTGCTATGGTCGAATTGCAGAGGGCCAAAAATTTACTTGAATGTGATGCAGAATTACATAAGACTCGAATGTAGACGTTGAAAGAGCACACAATTCAACCTACCATCCCAACAGAAGCCGCAAAAAAAGTTTATTTTTAAATTTAAGCATTTTATTTTGTTATTATAAAAATATTAAATAATAAATATTAAGTTATTAAAAATAAGTTTTTTTTCAATTTTGATTTTTTATAATTGGTCTAAAATTGATTGAAAATAACTTCGAATTCGAGACCTTGCGTTCCCAATCGCTGCGGAGGGTAATTGATGGTGGCTTGTGGATGGAAAATTTGTGTTTCGCAACATATCGTCAATTTCTAGTGCGAATCTGAGACTCGGTATATAAATTTTCAATAGAGTTTGAAACATTTTGAAAAGGTGTCGCCATGTAATTTGTGTTTGAGTAGCCAGAGTCACCAATAATAATAAAGTGCTCAAATTCACCCTCTTCAAATCGTTGCCTCAAAGTTGACGAATTGAAGATACGTTGATCGTGCGTAGAACCCTGAAAAAAAAGAATAGAACCGAAAGTCAGGGGCATAACTTTTTTTTTTTTAATATAGATCATACCTGCCAACGAGCAACAATATCTATTATTTTCAGGTCTGCAGATGCCACGGTCTGAACATTTATAGAGAACCAACCCTTGCGGTTTCTAAAAAGTTCTGCATCGTTTCCAGTTCCACCAGGCGATTGGATTCTTACATGGGTGCAATCTATTGCCCCAAATGTTCTTGGAATTTTGGCTATATCATAAAATTCTCTTGCTGCTTGTAACCGTTCTCTTCGTGTTTCGGGCATGCGAACAAACTGGGGCGCAAGGTTAGCAATTGCATTTGGCACCCGCTTCACACAACGATGCACTGTTGAAATACTTACCCCAATGAAATCAGCAATGACCAACTGAATTGACCCGAGTGCATAATACCTAAGCACTATCAATAATTGGGTAATTGGTCGTAATTCGCAGGATCTACACATAATACATATGTAAGTTAGCATAATTAAAACTAAGGAATATTCAAGAAATTTCACTGCATACCTTGTTTCAGTGCACGGCAAACTACCCTTTATAATTTCCAAGAGCAAAATTGTCGTTCGCTTTGAAATACGAAATCGGAATATAAAGTCATGGTCGTCCCATTTTTCGAGCCCGACCCGTGGACACATTTTATATTGTCTTCTTTCGATTGCCAACAATTCTTCCTCATCCTCGCTTCCAGAAGCTGACGATGGATGATTTTCCCAATAATAAATTTTCTCGGAACATTTTATTTTAAAAATATTTTTATTCAAACCGAAACAAATTTGACAGAAAACTCTCAAGTTTGCTCTCTCAACTCCTACTTTTTTCGGAAGTTGAAAAACCAGAAGTTGATCAACTCGAGAGTTGAGAATCGAAAGTTGATACTGTCAACTTTAAGTGAAGAAAAACAAAATCACAAGTTGAGGAAAAAAATCCTCAAGTTGAGTTCAACTTTTAGTGAAGAAAATGGCTCTAAATTATCGCATTATCGTAGATTATTTAATTATTATTATTATTCAATTGAATTGTAAATAATTTGAAAATGTATTAAAAATTTGTTCTTCCTTTTTTTTAGTGTGCTCTTAAATATCTGGGCCTGGTAGGAAAATGATTTCTTTTATGACTAATTGGAACATAATTAATCTGTATAGTAGAATATTTTCAACTTAGTTTTATGGCCAAAAGTCAAGCAAATGAATCAACTTTAAGGGTTTAATTTACCGTGTGTCTTTTATTTCTTATACGACACACGAGACACGAACACAGATTGCTAAATCTTTTGAACTCAATTTATTATTCTGGTTTAACTTTGAGAAATGTTTTCATGGTTTTACTAAATTTGTTTCAAGATAAATATACAACTTTCCATCTTAAACAAAAAGTTCGTGACTTTATAAGTTAACATAACATTGAGGTAATTATTATTAACCAAAGAATATAAGCAAATTAAAATACATATAAAAACTTCTTTTTAATTCAGAAAGTATTGTAATAACTTGTAATACCTTGCATTCATTTAAAATTTCAGTAAATGCATGTTCCTAATGTTTTTTTTCATTTTCCAAGTTTAAAAACAAACAAGCAACTCAAAGGATATAAGAAAGCACTTTGCAATTAAATGACTTTTACATTTCTATTCATAAACTACATACATATTTGTAAAAGGAACAATTTCATGTTCTCTTGTAATAACATCTGAGACATTCTCAAGAGGAAAAAGAATAAAAAGAACATTTAAATGACATCAAATGGAATTAAATTAAATGCATTTCGCAAATTAACCTTAGACACGTGAACTTCACAAAATAAAGGATGTGGACGTTAGGGACCGAATTGCTAAGTTTCCATGTGCAGGACTGCAGGTCCAGGTGCAAACATGCAACAATTCTCTTAAAAGTAGACACATTCTAAGACCAAAACGATGGGTTTCATTTAAGATAAACTTCAATGAATAATAGTGTATTCTTATATGTTAGGTACTCCTTATAAATGGTAAATGCCTTTAGTTATCGTAATCTTTTGTTAGTCTTTTTATTTATGTATTTGAGATGCATTTATTTCATGACAAGAAGGATTGTCATTTTTCCAGAAAAAGATGCTTCCGTGACAGAAAACGATCAAGAATTTGTACGGTTGAAGTTCCATATTCCATGACCAATTCTCACATTTGCTGATGTGTGTCCTCTGAAATTTTACGAGTTCCGTCTTTCAGGTCTTAAATCGATGGTGGGCATTGGCATACTATACATTTATATAGACATTATCATTCACGAGAACAAAAAAAAAAAACAGTTTAAATGTTCTTAATCATAAGACCTCTGTGGCCAATTTCTATCAACTCAGGTCATGTCATCCCAAGTCCAAGCCTTAAGACAAAATACATTATCACCCTTATTACGGTTGTCAAAGATCAATACGATATTTGATATTTATCAATTAAATTAATGAATCGGTATTATCGTCGTCAAAAATCAAAATTTTTGATAAACTGTGAACGCTCTTCAGAAATTAGATCTATTGTGAATGATTTAAATTGACAGTCTTGGTATTATGGTTGTCAAAATGATTGTTGATTATCAAATTTTCAGTCTATCACAAATTCCTTGTTGATAAAATATTTTACGGATCGCGAAAGCCAAAAGCATGTCTACTATAATTTTTCGTTGAAAATGAAATTGAAGACGAAAATACTTTGGAGCAAGCAAAGATTCGAAGAAAATTACGCGATGCTTCAAATCCGATGGATTTGGATGAAAATATGTATATAGATAAAAGATTTTTTTTAATTACATTACAAAAACTAATTTGGCTCGCTTCTAGATTCATTCAAAACTTTAGACTTTCGAAAGAAGCCTTCCTTAATGTATTTTTAGATATCAACGACAAGTTAAAGCCAACGAAAAGGCAACAATTCATCCCAAACATACTAAAATTTGCAGCTGTCTTAAGTAAATATTCACTATTCACAATAGATTTTTGATCTTTGTTCACAATGGATCAAAAAATGATCAACTCGGGTTCATAATACCGATGTATCAATTGATTGACAAAATATTTCAATTGTCAATTAATTGATCTTTGACAACCGTAATTAGGCTGTATGCCTTATTCCAAAGATTGACCGACAAACCTGGTTTTCCTCAATACTTCGAGCTACAGACAGGAGCAATATTCTCTGTTGTTCTTGACATGCGGTATCGATTCATCACATCACTCACAACTGCCGGTCCTCTACTACTAAGGACGACCCATTAATGCTTTAATTTTGCGAGCAGTGATAGAAAAATTTAGACCATGAAGTTTAACAATTACAATTTCCAAAAAGACTAAAAATCAATGCAATTATGCAATAAGCTGGACAAATCTATCTTTTCAAAATGAATGATTAATTGAAAATGTTAAAAAGGTAATTTTATCATCTACCTTATCATCGCACCCAATTAAGTTTCCTCCCAGTCTCGAACAAACTGTTTTCCATATAGTGTTGATATTAAATAATTCCCTGGCATTTAAAATTTAAATGTAATCTAAAATCCTATTTACCTCAAATACCTGATAATATGATAAATTAATTAAATTTAACCAGTAATCGCCTATAAACAAAGTTATCCCTAATCCCGCATCATAAGATACATTCACCTCTCTCATCTCCCCAAAACCTTTATATGTTATTAAGTGTATATTTATAGTCCCTTTAAATCTGTTAAGGACATTTTCATTAAATATTCCTTCAGAAGGGATATGCATATCTTAGACGGAAGCTTTTCTTATCTCTGCCGGTAGGTGAACACTTCGCTCATCAAAATGGCAATTTAAGTTCAAAACGAAACCATTAATGGCTTTTTACACAGAATATTGAATTAAATTACCATCATAACTATGCACTTAAGGTTAAAGTGTTTGTTAACATTTTTAGTTGTTAGTAAAGATCGTTAAGTAAAACAGGTTGTTACGTGAGTTTGTGATACGAAAATAATTGTGCGTTGTGGCTTTAGTTAAAGACGTTTTGGTAAGAATCTTAAAAATCTATATATATGATGGTTCTCAATTCTAGATATGCTTTTCTTTAGCGAACTTCATTGTTTATTTAAATACAAAAAATATGTCCTTTTATGACTGCCCTGAGGAACCCACCTATCTTAGACCAGAAGCAATTGAGAAAGAACTTAACTTAAAAACGGATTTTTGTGGATAAGCCATAATAAGACTTAAATTGATTTCAAATAAATTCAGTTTGTGTCACATTACTTAATTAAAATTTTTCATCCACATTCTGTAATGTATTTATTACTTATTGATTTTTCCCTATCTACTCACATGTTTATTTAAGCTAAAGTAAATTAAAATTATTATTCAAATAACTTAAATCAAATATCATGGAAAAAGTGGAATCGGGAATTGCGATGGCAATCTTTTAATTAAATATTCCGTGGAATCTTCCGTAGGACTTTGATGAGCAACCATGTTGCTTCTTTATCCTTGATTAAATGTGTGCAAATGAGAACAAGAACTGATTTCATCTTTCCTTGGCGTACTCATTAAATTTCTAAAAGATACAGTCAAGTCTTAGTTTTCAAATGATGAGGACGTGAATAAGGAAAAAAAAGGAAGAATTTTCTGGATTTAGAAATACTTTGCAAATGTCATTTGCCTTTTCCAAGGAACACACCTACTTTAATGAAGCCATTGTTCATCAAAATTGAAGTAAAGTATTCATGTATATGTATGTATTATGAAAGTCACATTTTTACAAATGTTCAAATGGGTTCCTTTAGTCACATTTTTCATAAAGAGATAATTTAAAGCTAATTCGAATGGCACGTTATGATTATGAATTCGTAAGAAATCATTTGCAAATTTTATAAAACTTTTCCTGAGGATGATGAAAAAAGGAGTCTCGCACTGCTGCTAATCTTATTCCCGATTACATTATAAGAGAGGGGGAGGTTTTTCCTTAAACACTCTAAAAATTCAAGAGTTACCAGAAATATATCAGTTTCTTTTTGGAATCAATGGAATATTTAATATTTGCTGTTGTATTTTACGAGACTTTCTCATTTAAGCCTCGTTGCACTTATTAGGTTCGTTAGTATTGATATTTTTTTTGTCTCATGGTTAGTCCCAAGAGTTTATTAAGGATTAAAATTTTCAAAAAAAAGGAAATTTCCAAAAAAAGAAAACATTTAGTAGAAAAATACAGAATCTTCTTGAATTGTTTTATAATATCTTGATTTTATTGGTAAACTTTAGCAGGCGCAGTAATTCAAGTTCCAACGCTTTATTACCTTTATAATTTACTCTTAATTTAACTCCAAAAATTCGTATAGTTGGGGTGTGTTTGACAAATGTGTAACACATTTCTTACATGGAGTTGAAAAAGGCATGACTTTGTAAAAAAAACGTTTATATTGCTTTTAAGCCGTCACCTGTCACAACTCAAACTTAAAGCAAGTTGCGTTATCGTGTTTCAATACCTTCTTCCAATAATTATATACAAATGAAATATTCAACTTGAAATTACAAAAAAAAACCCTGAGTTAAAATTGCGGGAAGTTGCTTTAAGTTGCCTAGTGGGCGATGATTTGATTCTTTGCTTTCCAGTTTCAGTTTACTGATGAAAACTGGAATTTAAAAATCTTTCTTTGACAAAATATGGTATGATTAAAAACTAAATAATTTATGTATGTGTTTTGAATATTTTCGTTCAAGAAATCTTTATTCTGTAAGTTGTGGAAGATTAACACTTGAAGTACATTTAAAAAAAATATCAGCTAACACACCCAATTCATTTTCACCACTAAACTGCCCCCTACATTTCACAATCCGTAACTCTATCATACTTTTAATAATTACTGACTTATTTTTGTTCACTAATCAGTTGTTGCTTAAAAAAAAAAAACATACAGGTCTACAACAACGCGTGTCGTACAAATATCTTCGGTTTCGTTTTTTTGAAAACTCTCGAGCCAAGACATTGTTATTTAGCCCTTGGTTAAATTGCTCAAGTCCTTGTTTTGAATATAAATTTACTTCTTGACATTTCCAAGCAAACTCAAATTTTTAAATCAAAAAAAGGAACCCAGGAAAAAGAATCCTTCCTTGGAAAAGTTTTGCATATTATTTCCTGCTATTATTTCTGTGTGTATAAACAGTGTAAAACTGTCAAAAATCCCAACGCCCCTCTCGCCGCCACGTCAGTAGCTTTCACTTTTAATTAAAAATATTGGTGATGTATTGTGACTGTTGGGAAAATCCGGCTGTGAAATATGTTTACAATTTATTTTTAATTCTTAAAGCAAACGCATATTATTAGCTATTAAATAACATTCACTAACTTTCATTTGAATATGTGCGATGTGACGGTTTGAATTTTTAAGTTATATGTAAATACAAAATTCGCTCGATTCGATCGTAAGCTTTCTTCTTCTTCAAAGATTCTTTTCTTTTACTTTGCGACTTTTTGATAGGCTTTACATATTTGGCAGGAGAAAGAAACAAAAATAAAGATTTTTTGAACCCAAAAATTACAAAAAAAAGGAGGAAGCATTGAATTTACAACCCCAAATTTACATTACACACAATAATCTTGTTACATCCTTGCTGAGGCTTGTGCCTTCACATAAATATTCAATAAGCGTCTATAGCCTTACTTCCTGTGATGCCTTATCCATATTATCATTCATTTTACACAAAATACATGCTATACGAGTAGATACCAACACATACATATACTCTTAGATACATTGTAAATATTCGTTAGGCAATTTCTAAACTTTAATATAAGAAATAATCGGTTTGTGACACCCGAACAAATTATCGTCCCGCATGCTGGCTTTAGGACATTTGTGGCCTAGGTATACATACATATTTACGGGAAAAAAAAACTTGAAACCAAATAGATAAAGTCTCATGAAACTTGCGGAAGAAATCTTCCCCGTAAGGCATCGGCACCCCGCTGCTCTCCGGATGCTAAACGAAGAAATAAATATTCACAAAACCATTTAATCTGTATACTTAGCACAAAATACCGTCGTCGTAGAAGGTAATATTTAGAGCAATTTGGCCTAAGTTCGTAAGAAGTAAAGTATAATTAAACTGAAACAAGAGGAGAAGTCAGGAACAATCTGTCAGTTTTTTGGCTTGTTTGATTATACCATCCCTTCAATAAAGACACAATGTGCCGATGGGTGTTTTAAGGGTGGCTGTCGTAGCGGAACGGAAGTGAAGAAAAAGAAACTTGTGTTTTATAAGGATGTTAAGATGCTTTGGAGCAATTTAGAACTAAATTATAAATGAAGCTGATTTGGTATAAATTGTGTGCAAATATTTTTTAGCTCAGAGGGCATTTTCAATACAGTTGATAGAAGTTTAACATTTTTCGGTTATTAACTACATAATATAATAATAATAATCATAATGTCACACTTTGGCTTCCTTGGAGACTTCCATGAAGTAAAATATCATAAGGACTTGAAAAGTATTCAATTATATGTTCTCGTTTTCTCTGAGGATCTCAGTGAACTACATAAATGCCCTTTGGGATTGAAAATGAGTTTTCGAAAATAATTGACGGTTTGTTCGGCTTCCCTTTCCAGTCTGAATGAAGCTTTAACTTTTTATGTTTGAATGTTTTAAATTATTTTTTTTTTCTAGAAGTTTTTTTTTTTTTGAAAAATCAGAGCAGGTATGAGTACGTATACTGACTTCTTAATTTCTTCATTTAAAAAACACAATTTTTATCTATGTAATTAAATGGAAATTTGGATGGAAGGCAACAAAAAGATATATTGGCATATATTAGCCGTGTTTTATTGGTAATTCAAAATACTAGCTAGTAAAATTCTACTTGGAAAACAACAACACCTCAAAAGTGAACAAAAATAAGCTAGTGTTTATCCATAGTAATTTAGTGAAGATAGAGTTTCATCTAGTTAAATGTAGGGACAGTCAAGAAGTGCAAAAAATATGCAAATGTTGGCAACATGTGGGTGTGTTCGGTAACAAATACACTTCTTTTACACTTCGCCTGAAAGTGCAAGCGATCCACAAATTTCAAACCAAACATTTATTTGGGTTGAAATTATAAAAATATACCTAAGAGATAAAATAATTTTCTTTAGGATTAGTGTATTTTACCATCACATATTGTGGAAAATTTTATTGAAATGTGCTTGTTCTCATTAAAAAGCTGACTTAGGTTGCTTCCATAAATGCATGGTTGTAAAAGTCTGATGAATGCATACCTTTTTTAAATGCACATGTTAAATGTCCGATTTTCTTAAAAGCAAAACTCAAATATTTGTTGAGCAAATGTGAAACTATAAAAAGTAACAAGCAAACATATTTTTTTTTGACTTTAATATGATTGCAATTGTATGCATGTATGCAAATGTATACAATGCATGCATTTATAAAAACTCCCAAAGTTATATGTATACGGTATTGAGTAGAATAAAATGGTAATTTTGACTCTACAGGCAACTTGAAGTAACTTCTCATAATTTTTATTAATTATTTCTTTATAATTTCATGTTGATTTTTGTCTTCTAATATCTTATTCATTGAATAAAAGAATGTGTACTATAAAAATAAATGGTCTGTGTAATAAATTCTATAATAATTTAAGGAAAATAGTGAACTACGATAATTCAACTAGTCTTTAAAGTTGCCAGAAACTTAGTTCATATTTTTCGTTCTTCCATATAAACCAACAGGGAGTTGATAAAATGGTAAACTTTAATCCGTGGGTGATAAATATAACAAGAAAATCAATATATTTTCAAAGTTTTACTACAAATATAGGTAAAACACATTCGAAACCAACTCGGTGTGCATTTCCATGCAAACTTCAACTCAACAACCGTTTTCATGCATTTTCCAACTCGACCCAATAATTTACACAATTGTACATTCTTCGAACGCGCCCCATGTAGAACAGCTGTTGTTTATTTTGATTTAAAACTCAAATTGGATTTTTAACTAAAATGTAAAGATGTTAGACAGAAATTTCTTTAACAAGTGACTTTTGTTTGTAATATGCATTCAATTTTTTCTACTTTCAAGTTCACATTTGCCTTTTATATTTTGTGTGTGACAGAAGATTTTGAAATTTTGACATCAATGATTTGACAAATAATGTAGGGACACCAACTTTAAGAAGACAAATTAAAAGTGAATATAAAAGTGAATATAGCGTTTTATTGGTACTCGAATACTATGTTAGGGATAGATTACCAATAAAACGCGGCTATTAAATATAAAAACCGGACATCAACATTCATTTGAGAAAAAAAAAAACTACAATTTTCAATGGAACTTGTGAACAAAAAGAAGGAAATTCGACATCTCGAAACCTATAAACGTCAAACCATAACCTTGAGGAACTATTTGCATTATCTCCTGGTCTATTTTAAATTATGGATTCATTGGATAAGATGGTATTACAACTGATAATAAATCATATCTAATCGAGTGTGACATAAAATTTTTAAATCGAATATCTGAGTGTTCGAAATTTGTATTATTTTTAAACTTTTAAACTAGACATCAAAAATAAGAATGAATAGTTGAAAGTGTAGATATTCCATTCCGAGTAAATCCTTTTTTAAATATTTATTTTCCTATCTACTTAAACTGATAACCTTTCTTTGCTTTCAAAAAACAAATGTAAATTAAATAACTAAAAAACAAAATTGGAATGAAATACATTTAAATTTAAATTTTTCCAGCATTTTGAATTGGATGGCACCATTTCCCAATAAAGACAAAGTGTTCCCAAGTGTAGCCTAACATCCGCACAAAACTCAAATGTCTATAACCATTAACGATTCTAAACACAAACAGATATTAACCAAAATTACTCCCATTGAACATATTCCTAAACCGGTATCTATAACATAACGCGTTAATAATAATCGTTTCATATTTCGACCTGAAAATAACCAACAAAAATACTTTTTGTACCTACCTTTAAGACAGCGAATTCAAAGGATGTGGCAATATTTCGAAAACCAGTCTAATTTCACATTAGATAAAAAATCAATATCTTGGGTATTAGTCTCTAAAAACATCTGGGTTCCTGCTTCAAGGTTTATCAGTTGCCACATCATACATACCAATTTTATTCCTCAGATACATCGTTAACAGAATTGTATGTTATTTTTGTTTTCACTTCCTCCATGAAAAAAAAAATATTTTTTATTTTATAAAAAAAAGGAAGAAATTTCACGACTTGTTTTGGTGGTTAAAGAGCTTTGATATGGGAATGTGAGCAAATCTTTGACAATCAATTGCAAAATTTTAACAGAATTTTTATCAAAAATTGTCAATTCCATAGACATGATGACTAAAGTGTTTGAAATTGGTTTTTAAAATGTGTAAGGTATGTCTCGTCGAACTCGCCTGTCTTTTATATTAATAAGAGTGTGTGTGAATATAAACTGTCAAAATTTAAATACATAACTACATGTTACAGACATTTGAATATTCTCAGTAAGCAGTCTTCTGAAAAACTAAAATTTTATTGATTTTTGTAATTTATTACTCCGGGAGAGGAGGATTTTATAGCTTCAGGGAGAATGGCGGTTTAATGGATGTCAAAATTTGGTTTGCTGTACAATGTACATACATAGATACAAAGATACCACAACAAATTTTTTATCTGAAAATCAATTTGTCTTGTATTCTAAACCAAAAATTAGGCATGTAGGGCAGATACTATTGTAAGAGATATTTATTTTAAATGTGCTAAACCTAAATACTAATTCACACAAATATTATTGACCACCCTGTACCTACTATTTAATTTTAATACCTAATCGATTTATATTTATACATATACATACATGCGTATGCAGTTCATGTTATCATATAATCTTTTTGCTCTCTAGCTGTACAATCGAATGATTATCTTAATATTATATATTCTCTTAACTCAAAAAAATCAACTGTTAGTCTTAAGTTATGTGACTTATGTAATAATATTTAAGAAACTTACTTGTAATAAAGCATTCGAAGAAACAAGACGTGTTTCACTTTTTTTTATGAATATATATATTTTGCATGTTAGTTCAATTTGTCAATTTGTTCGCATGTCAATTTAATAAGTATGATGAGTGCTTTAAAATAAATGTTTTACAATTATTCAGAAGTGGAATAAAAAACCTGCTTTAATTTGTGCATGAAAGTAGATTACGCTTAAATTTAAATTTTGAAATTTCGATTAAAACCTAAAAAAAAAACTTATGATGAATGCAAGTGCTCGTGCCGCTATGTTTGTGCAAAGTTCAACTGTACCAAGACTTAAAGCTAAACTTTCCGAGATGGGTTTGTCCACGTTGGGACTGAAATCCACGTTGAGGTTACGTTTGGAGGAAGGAATAGCTCTTCTCGATGATGGTCGATTAGAGGAGTTGTTCTCAAATGATGATCTTAATGGTGATATGGATGGCGATGAAAGTGAGTCAGATGTCGTTGAGGAGGACAGAGGTGTCTCACAGAGGTTAGAAAGTTTGCGTGAAATGGTTAAAAAAAGAGAAGAAATTGCTTTGTTGGAACAGAGGTTAGCCGAGCTTAGTAACTGTAGAAAAGATGTACAGTCATCACCGTACACATTTCGTGATGTAGAAGACACGATGCCAACGTTTTCTGGTGATGATAACTATCACGTGAAGAAGTGGATCAGTAGTTTTGAGGATACGAAGCTTCTCTACAAATTAACCGAGTCTGAAAGTTTTATATACGCCAAAAGATTGCTTAGTGGAACAGCAAAGTTGTTTTTAAGATCAACGTCGTGTCATTCTTGGGATGAGTTAAAAAATGCTTTGTTGGCTGAGTTCCATAACCATGCGTCAGCCACAGATGTTCACAATATGTTGAGGGGACGTAAGAAACGCAAGGACGAAACTTTTCAACAGTACTTGTTGAATATGCAAGAGATAGCATCTCAAGTTGATATCGATGAGCAGGATGTAATAAGTTATATTATTAAGGGTATTCCTGACTCTATTTTTAATAAGCAAATTTTGTTGACTGCAAATAACATCGCCGAGCTCAAAATCATATTGAGAAAATATGAAAAAATGAAATCTGATCCGCAATCATCTACCTCGGTTTATCACAAACCAACACCACATCCAAAATCTTCACCAAGCTCGAGTACCAAGTTCACTGCAAAGTGCTTCAACTGCAATGAAGCTGGGCATATTTCCACCAATTGCCTAAAGCCTAAGAGAGAAAAAGGTTCCTGTTTTCGCTGTGGTAACAAAGGCCATGTCGTCAAGGACTGTCCACAACCATCGTCAGTTCTTGTGGTCCATAATCCTGAGTTACAAAAAGAAACTCATATTTCTTCGTGTTCCTATATGGGGGACTTCCATGATGTATTCGAATATGAATTCTTAAACGATGATTCTGGTTCCGTGCGTTTTACAATGCGTGCGATGACACTAATTGACACTGGAAGCCCTATAAGCTTTGTGCAGCAGCGTTACGTTCCAGCAGCTCTGATCACATCGGTACCAACTCTTTGGAAAGATTTTGTAGGTATCAATAATTCTAAGCTTATTTTATTGGGTAGCGTTATGTGTAATGTCAAAGTTAAAAGTAATTTTGTTAAGTTATGTTTGTTAGTTGTTAAAAATGAAACCATGCAAAATGCGATAGTATTAGGACGAGATTTTTTACAAATGAATAATGCTAAACTTGTTTTAAAAGATGAAAATATCGATTTAATTGAAAAGAATAATTTAAACGATTCATTATGTAAAGGATTTATCAAAGAAATTTTGAGTATTGATATATCAGATGACAATGAAAAATCGAGTTGCTTAAAAATTAATGAAAACTTAGATTACAGCGACCAGAATTTAGTAAGAAGTTTAGTTATACGAAATATTTCTAAAAACCCGGTGTTTACAGATGATTTTGAAATGAAAATCGTTTTGACGAATGAAAACAGTGTTTTTAATTGTGTTCCCCGACGATTGCCTTACGCCCATAAACTTGAACTTCAAAAAATCCTTGATGAGTTATTAAAAAAAAATGTTATTCGAGAAAGCAATTCCCCTTATGCTTCACCGATCGTGTTGGCGAAGAAAAAATCCGGCGAGTTGCGTCTCTGTATAGACTTTCGTCAGTTGAATAAACTGACGGTAAAAGATAATTTTCCGATCCCACTTATTGAGGATCACTTGGACAGGTTACGCGGCAAAAAGTATTTTACATTGTTAGACCTAAAAAGTGGATTTCATCACGTTAAGATGAATGCAGAGTCTGTGAAGTTTACTTCATTTATCACACCGTTAGGACAATTTGAATATTTGCGAATGCCTTTTGGCTTAAAGAACGCGCCATCTGTTTTCCAGCGTTACATCAACTCGCTTTTTAAAGACCTTATAAGTGCGGGAAAATTACTAGTATATATAGATGATTTGCTTGTTGCAACCGAATCTAAAGAGGAGCATTTTAAAATTTTAGAAGATGTTATGGATGTTGTCACGAAACATAATTTACAACTGCGGTATGACAAGTGTCTTCTTATGTTTGATAAGATTACTTATTTAGGGTACCAGATTTCTGCTAGTGGTATAGGACCTAACATTAATGGATTAAAGGCCGTTGCGGAGTTTCCTGTTCCTTCAAATGTCAAAAATTTACATTCTTTTTTGGGTTTAACTTCCTATTTTAGAAAATTCATTAAGGACTTTTCCATCATAACAAAACCATTGTATGACCTCCTTAAAAAAGATGCGAAATTTGTTTTTGGTCAAAACGAGCTAGAAATTTTTGAAATATTGAAACAAAAGTTGCTGAATGCGCCAATTCTAAGTATCTACAACCCTCATGGTGAAACCGAATTGCATTGCGATGCAAGCAGCTTAGGATTCGGTGCAGTGCTGCTGCAGCGTCAGGAGGATAAGCATTTTCATCCTATTTTCTTTTACTCGAAACGAACAACATCTCAGGAATCAAAGTACCACTCATACGAGTTGGAGACATTAGCCATAGTATCTGCTCTTAGGCGATTTAGGGTTTATCTCACAGGTATAAGATTCAAGATAGTAACGGATTGTAAGTCTCTGACCCTTACCCTGAATAAAAAAATGTTAAACCCGCGAATCTCGAGATGGGCTCTTGAGCTCCAGGATTACGACTACGACATTGAGCATAGGGATGGTCAGAGGATGCAACATGTTGACGCTCTTAGCCGTTGCCATAATATTTTAATTGTTGAGTCAGATTCCTTTGAGCATGTGCTTGCAGCATCACAACAAAAAGATCCTGTTGTTAAAAATTTAGTCAAAATGTTGGAAGAAAGGGAAAGTCCAGTTTACGAATTAGTTAATGGTTTGGTGTATCGGAAAATTGCTAAGAAAGTTTATTTTTATGTTCCATCTCAAATGGAGAGAAGTGTTATACAAACACATCACGACGCGTTGTGTCATGTCGGAGTAGAAAAGTGTTATAATTTTCTGAGAAAAACGTATTGGTTTCCTGCTATGAAAACCAAAATAAAGAATTATATCAGTAATTGCCTGAAATGCGTACACTTCTCTCCACCATACGGCAAAAAAGAAGCAATTTTGCATAGTATTCCGAAAGGTGATAAGCCTTTCGACACTATTCATGTTGACCACTATGGTCCATTACCATGTTCCGTGCGAAATTCCAAGAAACACGTTTTTCTGGTAGTCGATGGTTTTTCAAAATACACTAAGCTGTTTGCAGTAAGAAGTACAAGTTGTAAGGAAGTAATTCAATGTTTAGAAATATATTTTGCTGCCTACAGTAGACCAAACCGTTTAATTTCGGATAGAGGCAGCTGCTTTACTTCCGAGGAATTTGCTGCATTCTGCGAAGAGCATTGTGTTAAGCATATAAAGATCGCCACTAGTTCACCCCAGTCTAATGGACAGGTGGAACGCATTAACAGGTGTCTTACTCCAATGTTAGCTAAGGAGAGCGAAGTTGAACCAGGTGAATGGACTAGGTTTTTAAGTAAAGTGGAATTCGCGTTGAATAATACCGTCAACAAGAGTACTGGTTTTTGTCCAAGTGTTTTGCTTTTTGGTGTTGAGCAAAAGGGGGTTGTTAACGACAAAATTAAAGAACATTTAGATGAAAATATCATAGTTAATGAACCACGAGATTTACAATTGGTTAGGGAACAAGCAAGTAAAAAAACTGTTCAAACTCAAGAGTCCAATAAAGTTTATTACGATAAACATCATAAAAAACCGCATGTCTACAATGTTGGGGATTTTGTTATGGTCAAAAATGTGGTAACTACCCCAGGCATAAACAAAAAACTTCTTGCTAAATTCAAAGGTCCTTTTGAGATAGTGAAAAAACTACAAAATGATCGTTACTTAATTAAGGACCTAGAAAATCTTCAAATTTCTCGAATTCCTTATGAGGGTGTAGCATGTCCCGAAAATATGAAGCCATATGTCTCGACTGAAATAAAAGTTATAAATTAGTCTTATGTATCAATGCTTATTTTCATTGATAATCCTAATCGTATTATTTACAAGACCATTTACTTTTTTATATAATAATAATATTATAAATGTTCAGTATTTAAATTATTTGAAATAAATTTCAAATTTCGTTTTATGTATGATGATTCATATAATTTCTATAATTACTTTGTAATTTTATACTTATTTTATTTTAAAGTCACAAAAACTTTGATCAAGTATTCGAAACAAATATTTTATGTATTTTTTTATGTTCATATAACATTTAATATCATTGAATGAAATTATGTAAATCGAGGACGATTTGTATTCAGGATGGTCGAGCTGTAAGAGATATTTATTTTAAATGTGCTAAACCTAAATACTAATTCACACAAATATTATTGACCACCCTGTACCTACTATTTAATTTTAATACCTAATCGATTTATATTTATACATATACATACATGCGTATGCAGTTCATGTTATCATATAATCTTTTTGCTCTCTAGCTGTACAATCGAATGATTATCTTAATATTATATATTCTCTTAACTCAAAAAAATCAACTGTTAGTCTTAAGTTATGTGACTTATGTAATAATATTTAAGAAACTTACTTGTAATAAAGCATTCGAAGAAACAAGACGTGTTTCACTTTTTTTTATGAATATATATATTTTGCATGTTAGTTCAATTTGTCAATTTGTTCGCATGTCAATTTAATAAGTATGATGAGTGCTTTAAAATAAATGTTTTACACTATATTGTTCGAAATCTCAAAACGAGACTAGACTGAGACCAAGGTTGGGAATCTCTGTGACGTCGTTGTGGCGAATTTTACGAAAAGATCTTGGCCTACATCCTTACAAGATTAAATTAACACAAGAACTGAAGCCGCTTGACCACCAGAAGCGTCGCGTCGTATGTTCGTGAATTGGGCTGTGCAACAACTTGAAAATGATTCGAATTTTCATCGAAAAATCATCTTCAGCGATGAGGCTCATTTCTGGCTGAATGGCTTCGGCAATAAACAAAATATGCGGTATTGGTCAGGCAGCAATTCACAAGTATTCCATGAGTCATCATTGCATCCCGAACAAATTACGGTTTGGTGTGGGTTATAGACCGGCGGCATCATTGAGCCGTACTTCTTTCGTGATGACCAAGACCAGCACGTTACTGTGAATGGGGATCGCTACCGTTCAATGATAAGCGAATATTTTTGACCCCAATTGGATGATATGGAATTGGAGGACATGTGGTTCCAACAGGACGGGGCGGCACCACAAGCCACACAGCGAATGTCACAATCAATTTATTGGAAACCAAGTTTGGAGAACGTGTTATCTCACGAAATGGTTCAGTCGCTTGGCCGCCTCGGTCGTGCGATTTGACGCCGTTAGACTATTTCCTGTGGGGCTACGTTAAGTCTATGGTCTATGACAACAACCCAGAGTCCCAGAGACGATTGATGAACTTCGTACGAATATTGAACGTGAAATTGGGTTCAGCGTCTGGACTTCTGCAAGCGTACCCGTGGTGGTCATGCAAAAGAAATCGAGTTCCATACATTATGGCATCGAACGTACTTTCACAGGAATAAAGAATTTCATTGATATCCAAAACGGTTTTTGTTTTATTTAAAAAAAACTTTTGTAGCGCTCTTATTGTAAAACCCTGTATATATATTTTCGATTTAGACGATACCGAAATAGAACTTACAACTACTAACTTGGACCACATTAAATGAAGGGAAACTGCGGCTGACAACATGTTTTGCTGATGTGCCTCTTTAATAAAAAAAATTAACATCCAAAAATTATAAATGGTTTGGACTTCGGTGTGGAAACGTCATCGAAAGATTTCAATTTTATCTCACCCACATCACTATTTAATCTAATTTCAAATATGTATAAGAAGTAAGAAGCTCTTAATAAGACCCAGTGTATTAAAACTTACTTCTATTTCATTTTATCGTCCTGTCTTACAAAACTTCCAAACTTTTCATTCATTTTTCTCAAAGAATTTCTATCTCAGAGAATGAAATGGCGATGGGTGTCTTGTTGGCTTGAAAAAAAAGTTATTGGGATCATTTTCCACAGTAATTTCTGTTACCGCGAACCAAGAAACTTTGGGTAAAACTTTCAAAAACATAAGACCATAAATTGTTTTACTTCAATTTACAGAAGAACCATTTGTTCAGTTATTTGCAGATAAAGAAGACAAAACAATTTATGTTTTGAAAGAATGTTTAATTTTTAAACACTTTAAATACTTTTTATTGACTTTGTTTCTTTTTTTTCAAAAGATTTAAGATTTATAAACAAAAATTACTTCGTTTATTAAAAATTTAAAAATACTCGTACATGGGATTTAGCTTTTGCTATCTTTCTGGGTTTTCAAAAAAATGAATTTTATTTTTCGGTTTAAAATGGTTTTAAAGAAATGAATTATTATGTAGCTACTTTACCGGACTTAATGTAAGTTAAATCCCATCATCACTTTTATGTAAATACGTCAAAGTCGGAAGATGTATACTTGCACAAATATGGGCAAGGCGAAACTAAGGATTTGTTTCCTCTTTTTACATTAAACTTTGTCTTGCCCCTCAAATTAATCTATGGACACCGGATGTGAAACTAAAGACAGCATATCGCATCGGTGTGGAAAACATTAATCATGATCATGGTTGTTTATGCGTCCAGAATGCCTGGCTGGCTGGGCCTTAAGTCCTAGAAAGTTGTGTGCTATATTAGAGACGGGCGAATCATGTCCTTTTTGAAGTGGCCCTTTTCAGTTGTTCGTATCGAAATCCGATTTATTTCCTCATAATCTAGAAGGTAAGGCTTTACAAATAACAATGTCAGTGTTTGTTTCAACTAGTTTGTATAGTAAAATCTGGTCCAACAAAATTATATTCGATTTTCAAAAGTAAACACCTTAAGCTTGATTAATCAGTAAAAGATTACAAATTATAAAACCGAAAGATGAAAGGTTAGATTCTTTAAAGACAGATTAACGGTTAAAGTTCAACACTACCTTTTATACTATAACTTTGTTGAAAACAAAACGTTCGAAGAAGTTGCGACCAGTGGTGATGATAACATGAATTTCCCGGGCTAAAAAGTAACCGGCAAAGTTTCGATGGTTCCGTAAAGATTATTAAGTTGGTGGAGAAATATTGTTCTAGGAGCAATCTATTTGCCTTTAGATACCAACTACCGCAAAGGACGAGTTGTGAATTGTGACGTTATACACTCGTATATGTTATGTATTATGTTTTACACACTCGTAAGTAGGATATATCGGTATCTATGAAAAGTGTTGATTAAGAAGATTTATTGCAGAGTGCTTTAATAATAGAAGCCATTAAATAAGAGAAATATAAAACAAAGAAAAGCTAAGGATTACATTGATAAAAATGAATTTGCCCGGCTGGTTTTTGTTTATAGTAAATAATGATTGATGGGATAAGTGAAAACCATTGTCACGCGTTCATTTATCAAAACTTGAATGGAAAAATTACGAGTATGTTTTTGTTCTTGGCCGACATGAAAAAAGCGAAAAAGAAATAAGAGACTTTATAGTAAATATACCTCTATATTTTTCGTAGTCAAAATAATAGAATAGTGAAGGAATAAATGAAAAAAATATAGAAGAGGAGTACAGGAATGCAGTTATGACTACACACCACGAAAAGTATATAATATGTATAGTATATTCAAAAGATGACGTTGATGGACAGAAGCACCATGAAATATTGTGGTATTTCTATTTTCATTTTGCACACTATGTAGTTCGACTGAAGGTTAATAATTTATGGTGTACCTCAAGGTACCGTACTGTCTCTTACACTATTTCTTGTTTTTATTAGTGGTCTTATGACTGCCTCTTTCAGTACAGTCCTTAGAACTTTATATACTCAAATTAAACTTACATAAAGAGCACTGAGAAATCTTCAGTTCCAATATGTATATTTCTGACATTTTGTTTTTATAAGAACGTTAAAAGACTATTGCTTTCGTCTTCTGATACTTACTTACTTACTTAGGTCCTCAGACCTACGAAGTCCGTTGGTGTTCCCTAGCGGGACATAGGGCCTCAACTATACCTACGCGCCATCGTGTACGGTTTCCAGCGATGTGTTTGAGCTCCCTCCAGCTCTTACCCAATCTCGCAGATTCCTCGTCGACTGTTCTTCTCCACGTGCTTCTCGGTCTACCAACTCTTCTTCCTTCTTGTGTGAGTGGATTCCACTGCATTGCCTCGACAGCAATGCAGTCATTACCTTTTCGAAGCGTGTGTCCAATCCACTGCCACTTGCGCCTTCGTATAATGGTGTCTATGGGTTCCTGACCTGTTCGTCTATGTAGATCCTCGTTGGAGATACGATTAGGCCAGAAAACCCGTAAGATGTTTCGAAGACACCTATTAACGAAGGTTTGCAGTTTCCTGGTTATTGTGGTTGTTATTTTCCAGGTGCTGCATCCATATAGCAGAACTGATTCGACGTTAGAGTTAAACAGTCGTAGCTTTGTGTTCAAGCTGAGAGATTTGTTCCTCCAAACATTGGACAACATCCCGAACGCAGCCTTTGCTTTTCCGATACGACTGACAATGTCTAGTTCGGTACCTCCTTCAGGAGAGATGATGCTTTCAAAGTATTGGAAGCTCTCTACTTTCTCTACTGTTTGTTGACCAATGTTCATCGGAGCGGATGACTGCGAGCTCCCGAGGCTGAACATCTTTGTTTTTCCCCGTGTTGATTTTCAGCCCCACGATTGCTGCTTCTCGCTCCACCCTTGTTGCCATTTGATGGAGATCCATGATCTTATGGGAAAGCAAGCAAACATCGTCAGCGTAGTCGAGATGTTTAAGGTAAGTTGTCAGAGTCCATCTTATTCCTCCGCTTCCTGTCAAAGCCATCCGCAATCCGCAGTACATCACTTATCACCAATAAAAACAGGATTGGTGACAGTATGCAGCCTTGCCTGACCCCGCTTTTTGGACTTCAAGACAACCTACCTCCGTGTAAGACGTGACATTTGGACCCATCGTAAGTCGCTTTGATATAGGCAATGAGTTTCTCCGGTATACCCCTCCTCCGCAAAGCAAGCCAGATAAACTCCCTGTTGACGCTGTCGAAAGCCTTCTCGAAATCAATGAACAGCAGGTGGAGTGGTGATCGATATTCGACGCACTGTTCGATGATGATCCTCAAGGTGTTTATGTGATCAATACAGGAGGACCCAGTGCGGAAGCCTGCTTGTTCAGCGTCGAGAGATGCTTCGAGGTGTTCTTTAATGCGATCTAAAACAATCTTTGCTATTATTTTGGCGACTGCAGGCAAAACGCAAATACCCCTCCAGTTTTCGCACTTCATCAAGTCTCCTTTTTTTGGGAGCTTGACAATCATTCCCTTTTTCCACTCTTCGGGAAAGCATTCGGAGACCCACGCTGTCTCTATGAGCGGTTGCAGCAATTCGCTGGATGTTGTTGGCGCTGCTTGTAGCAATTCTGCGGGAATGCCGTCAAGTCCTACCGCTTTGTTGTTCTTCAGTGCTTTGATGGCGGTACATATCTCTTCCTTACTGGGGGGTGCGGTGAGTAATCGGGAATTGGTTGTATCGGGCAACTCGGAAGATGTCATTTCGTCTTCTGATGAATCAAATATTTCTATCTTTTTGTTCAAAACTCAAATACAACTAACATATTTAGTCTGATGCATCCAAAACATTACTGCTCTACCTACATTAACTTTAAGACTGACCTTCATTTTGTAAGATCGTCGAAATGTGTTATATCATTTTTAAATCTACAACTTTTCCAACATTGCACTTGGGAAGTACCCTGTTTTAAGCTAGTCATAATTGCTTTAAATGCTTTTGGGAAACCAATCCAAGTTGAACCGCATTGACCTATGGTTAAGTAGTTCAAAGTCTAGAATCTTAAGTGAAGGAGCAAATTTTTCCTGACTACTAATTCGGAACCAATCACTTCAAAATGGTTTCTGGGATATACTTACAAAAATGATTCCCAACTCATTAAAACTATGAAGCACTTCGCGATAACACTAAAAAAGGTTTTCTGTTTTTTGTATTTAAGAGGTTTGTGGTGGACCACTTTATCATAATTAGTATCAATTAAAATGAGAATTTCCAATTCTTGTTGAATGATGAAATTCAGTAGAATGGAGGTGGTTAGCTTGAAAAACTTTTTGAAAACGATTGTCCTCACAGAGAGCATTTCATCAAATTCTTGATGTTTATGATTTGCGTCTCACACTCGCAGCTAGCATGATAGTAATCAGTCTTAGGAATTGTTTGTCCAAATAGTGTAAAAAAGGCATGGTGGTGGGTGCAACTTCTGCCAAAACTATATAGAACTGTACTATTGACTAATGATCAAGAAACAGCTGTCAGTGTCAAAATAACCTATATGCGAACATTTGAATTACTGGACTGAAGATACGCTGTAGAGGGCAGAACCCTACGTCGCGTCGTCGATTTCAATTAAAGCATTTCACGAATTAATTAATTGAAGGTTGTGGTTATGTTTGGCTCTTAACCTCAATTCTAACTAAGACTAACCCTTTCAATAGATTGAAGTTGGTAATTCAAAATAGCCTCATGAACTTTGGTCTTCATGGACGGTTTTTCTTTGAGGCTGTTACATGAAATTATAAATAATACTCCACCACCGAGAACAATTGGAATAACAAAGCATCTGTCCGCACTGTCCCACTCATTTACACTCAATCTAACCTTAATGGCCCCAAACTATGCGTTGCTAATGATTCACCAACATGAAGTTACAATTTTCCGAATTGTACGGGTATTCCCAATAATTCCATATATGCAACGCAATATGCACTGTACATCCGGAGCCAGACGCAAGCACACAGATGACTCCATGCAAATTGCCATGTCTGCTGCATCCAGGCTGAAGGCATCATTTTTGCCCCAACGCAAAGGGTTTCGCTAGATATAAACGTTTCTAAAGACGCAATCATGTGAAAGTCTAATTCCTTTGGCATTTAATGATACATGCATACATACAACGTTTCCAAGTAAACGGAAATGGTATGACTTGCAGCTTTTAACCCCACAATTGCAGGTGCGCTCGATGCACGCACAGTTGATCCGTGGCTTGCATTTACATTCGTAAAAAGACTTTTATTGGTTGTTATTGGAAATAGGTCAGAATACGCATTGATTTCAATACAGGTAGTTAAATTCTGGTCTTTTACGAATCGATACAACCAATTTAAGTGGGAATTAGCATAAACGGGTACCGTCTTATTTTTGGGGAGATAAGAACTTGAATTTCAACTGTGGCACTTCCTCCTTAATTGGGGTCCATATTTATTCCATAATACACAATCTATTTTGTACCAATTTTATTTAATATTAAATATTACACCTCTTTAAATTACTTTCTAAATTCCCTTTCAAAGTATTCAACCTTGAAATTGTATTTCTTGGAAGGAGAATTTTTGAAATAAAATAAAACGCCTTACTCGTAAATAAATGAAATTTATATTAAAAGAATAAGAGGCAATCATAGGGAATCCATATTATAAGGCAGGAGTAATTGGAAAAGGTGTTTTTGAAGATTAACGAAGACACTTGTATTGAAGTGGTTCTATAGAAACAAAACATAACCACTGAGAGGTTATTTTAGGGAACATTTATACACGTATATTGTATGTATGTCAGTCTGTGAGGATGTGAATGAAATTCCATTAACAATATTGAGTTATTTCCTATCTCAAGGATGTGTGTCAGTTCATTATTTAATTGCCTTTTTATTTCCCGTAGATGTAACATCGCATGAGTCTCGCTCCCGCATTTCAAAGGAATAACGAATAAGGAAGCAACTATTAGGAGGACGATTTTAAGTGTGCCACCATTAATTAATTTGACTTAAATATATAATTATGGTCTAGAACCTTGCAACTCGCTTGAAGTATTCCTGATCAAAATAAATTAAAGATAAGCTTTTGATTAGGTACATTTCTTCATTTTAACGCTTCGTCGCATATGGTTCCGGCCAAAAAGTTAATGCGGTGGGATTAAATGAAAAAAATGCAATCAATTATAGAAATGGAAGATTTCTTTTGTTCGGGAATATTTAAATTAAGTTAAGTTGAATAAATGTTAAACAATTACGTTCAATAGAATAGAATTAGTTGGCGAAGCAAATATAGGTGGACTTTTGAAGCCAAACATATATAGGGTAAGAAATAATAAATATAGTTTGAAAAAAACTAAAAAACACGCTTTTAAAACCCATCATACTAAAAAAGCGGAAAATAATTTTTAATATAAGCTGAAAACAATAATGACCTAAAAATACAAGTGTTATTGTGAATAAGCGTGGGGCGCTCGATATATGAAAAAAAATATTGCCAATGCGCCCAACGCTTTTTCACAATAACACTTGTATTTTTAGTTCATTATTGTTTTCAGCTTATATTAAAAATTATTTTCCGCTTTTTTAGTATGATGGGTTTTAAAAGCGTGTTTTTTAGTTTTTTTCAAACTATATTTATTTCTAACTTTTTAGTTTAACGTGCTTTAAAAGCGTGTTTTTTAGTTTTTTTTAAACTGTATTTATTTTGTGATTTAAGAAAACATTGAAACATTTCATTGACCCATTTAGTTGATTGAAATTGTAAATGAAATTGGAATTATTTATTTATTATTTAAAATCTCGTAATTTTGATTAAAAAAAAAAGTCACCCATAGCTAGGATTTGATCCCTCGACCCTTGACGCTCAAACTGAAACGTGACCGCGCTTTAACCAACTGAGCCACCGCGGCACTTAAAGTGAGGGAGTCTTGTAATATTTATAAGCGCTTAATAAAATCAGGAAAAAGCAGGAGCTGTGGGATTAAAATATTTAATCCTGGTAATCCTGATAAGGATATTGAGATAAACTTATGAAATTATTGTTTTGCCACCGGTTCTTGATATGTGTACAAAATTTTATAAAAATCGGTTCGTGTAAAGTGGGTCAAAATCGAGTGTAAAGGTGTCGGTTACATACATACATACATACATACATACAAGTGAAGCTAATATAAGCGTGTTAAAAATAAAAGTTGAAATAGTTTTTGATCAGTAGATATTCATTATCATTATGTTTGGATAACAGCCAGGATCCTAGTTTTTAATCATCTTACATTTTTAGGATTAAATCTAGAAGAATTGATTTTTACTTTTCTTCAATTACCACTCGCAACTCGACGTTTAAGTTCATGCTGTTCCCACCTCTTTAGAACTGTCCGAATTCCGAAATTCATGTAGGAGTAGATACTTGGTCAACACGTTAGCTACATAAGCTGTCCTGTTGTTTTACAAGTTGAGAGTCTTAACCGCGATGCAGCACTAAGAATAAAGTTTTCGAGTAGTTCACTACACTAACGTCCAATCCCTATCCTATGCTTTCAAGCAGTTGTAGTTCTTTTCTACTTTTCACGGTATCAACAGCTCTGATCTTATAACTACTTTGAGCTCGTCTTGAAGATGTTGATGAACCCATATTACAAAATATCACATCTTCATCTCGAAAAATTGATAATTTTGTTGAAGAATTCAACTGTTCCAGGTGTAGCAATTTTTTACTTCGGAAGAGTATATAAATATAACTTTAGACTGCCTTGCAAAATTGTCGGCTATCAGTATGTAGTTTGCTTTGTATTTTTTTTGAAAGTCGTAAACTGACAAATATCATTGAGGTAATTCATTTTTTTTTGTCCTCTGAAAAATCAACATTAAAATCAGTGTTCTCGAAAAGAGCGAGTTAAATGATTCGAGAGTCCATTTCGAAACAAATGTCAGGTATAAATACATTGCTTGAAAACTTGGGATGAAATTTCAAAAAACGAGAAAAAGGCAATGACAACGTTACCCAAAGTTGCATTTTGTAACTTTTGTAATTAACTTAAACTAAGGTACGGACGATTGTCAGATCTTACAATATTGTCAGATCTGTCATTGAAAAAACTGTCCCAAATGTCTTACAATCGTCTAAACACACAATTTTTTCTGACAATATTGTCAGAAACGTCATTGTCAGGTAGTTATCAGACAACAAACTGACAACAAATTGTCACGTATCTTACAATCATCTGAACACACAATTCTTATCATTGTCAGACGATTAGAACATTGTCAGACTCATTGGTCATTGTCAGATCTCTTTGTTTAAGACATCTTACAATTGCTGACAATTTCTGTATTTTCATATACTAAATCTTTTTTGTGTAATATTAGTTTTTTTTTTTATTATTTTTGTTTTATATACCTACCTTAAAACATTGGAAAAAAAGGATGTACCTTCTCAGTCACCAAAGCCACCATCTCCGAAAAAAAGTCCTATCGCAAGAAAGTGGAATGTGAATGGTTACATGTTACAATACAAACTGCCGGAGGAAGCTCTGTGGTAAGAGATCGCAGACACCACTAGCCACCCAATCCTTCGTCCAAACACTTCGTCTTTTTTGTGGCAATTCCTCTTCCTCGCTTTCTTCGAACACGTAGAATAGTTGCAATGAGTGACAATATTTTCCATATTTATTAAAATAAGAAAAAAACTTTTAATTTGTCTGACAATGTCTGCCAACGGATCGACCAATTTTTCGTAAAGAAATATCTTAAAACCGTTTGAACTGACAATTTTCACCCTGACAATATTTTCAGAAACGTCATTGTCAAAGAATTATCAGGTAACTATCTGACAATGAAATTGTAAGACTTTGGGACAAAATCTGCCAATCGTGTGAGCAGACAATTTTTCATTGGAAGCTATTTGGCTATTTTCAGCTCATTGCCAGCTATTGTCAGAGCACTGACGGATGTGACAATATTGTACGATCTGACAATCGCCTGTACTAAGCTTTAGTACTTTTAGACTATTAGTAGTAAACAAGCACTACTTTTTAGTACTATTTGAAAAGTTGTTATAGAAAAAAAGGCAGTTCGTATCATCGTTCGGGGCCAAAATACTTAATTTCACTGATAACCAGATTTTCGATTCTGGAAAAGTAGTTCGCAACTATTACACTGAATATTTAATAAAAATAACTGCTCTGTTTGATTTCTTCTGCTTTCGAGATCTCAAAAGTAACTTTGAAATATTTATTTTATTTCTTTTAACTTAGAAGGGAACACTATTAATTCAAAATTATTATAAACCTAGTCTTGAAATTATCAACGATGTTAAAGCCTTTGCTTAAAGAAGCTTTTGATAAAAAATCAGTCAACTTATAAACCACATGTCCTTTGAGGAAATATGAAAACATGTTGTGAAACCAAAAGTAAAATCTCTTATATTTCTAAAAATTTATCACTTTCGCGTTTCACTTGACAATGGAGAAATTTTAGAGCAAGTTTGTTATCTGCAAATGTAATTTAGTAACGAAATATAATTAAATGTAAAGTTTTTGTGCCAAATTTTTAGGAAACTAATTTTTTAATTGTTTAATTTAAATTTACTTTTAAATACATGGTAAGCTTTAACATTTAAGGAAGTTGAGTACGATTGTGTTCCAGTTCCAATAGTATTTTTGTCCAATCAATAGTCGTCGATTTTTTTATCAGGTGTAACCCTAACTCATCAAGCAGAATGAATTAAGACATCTGACAAGTCGTTCTCTTGTTCAAGACTTGTCTGCTGAACTAAGTCCTGGTGTTATATTGTCCCAATTTTTTTTCATCAAGTTTTTCATCCCGCAATCCCATTGCACTCCCCCTTTCATTTGGTTAAAAACACTTATTGATTAAAAATAACACTTACTTGAACACAATCACAAAAAAATCTAATATTATGTTTATTACTCGTATGTCTTCTGTCTGACACCAACGATTTGGATCCGACCCCCAGTTTGGCAGCTGTTAAAAAGGAAACGACATTAACAATTTATCTGCGGTATATGTATGTTATACAAAGGTACGCCTTGCGGGTATGTGCGGGCGTCTAGCCTTAAAAATCACATTCAAACACTTTATCTTATACATTATGCATGTATCTTCAATCTACATACTCGTGTATATGTACATGGTAAAAAGAAGGATTTCAATGAAATCCCGAAATGCTGACAACGTCAATCCTGGTCTAGGTTTTTTTTTCTTTTGGATTCATATGGGAAAATGTGTTCCCGACGAATTTAAATTATGGTTGAATTAATTTATCTTTCACTTTCTTCTTCTACTCGTATCTTTCTATGCCACATGCTAGAGACTAATATCTTTCAAATTTTCAAACATAAAAGTAAATTTTTATTTCTATTTCTTTTTCTATTCAACGGACCCCAAAGAACAGTTTGTAGAATGGGGTCTTATCTCCGTTAATAAACCTTCACTAAATTTTAATGTACTTCTTTTATTTGCAGAGCATCTCGAATTTTGCCCGGCTGCCTTTTAAATGGATGAATACGCCAACACGACATGGGATCTTGAAACGCTATGGAACTCCTATAACCAAGCGAACGAATCCCTGAGTCATTTTCTGGAAATGATAAACCACACCACCGTCGCTCCGAATATAACAGACATCTTCGGTCCCACCAGGGACTCGCTCCATGTTGTGATACCAGTAACAATAATCTACTCTCTTATCTTCGTAACCGGTGTAGTGGGTAACATTAGCACATGTATCGTGATCCGAAAGCATCGTTCCATGCACACCGCTACAAACTATTACCTCTTCAGTCTGGCGATATCAGATTTCCTGCTGCTGATATCTGGCGTTCCTCAGGAGGTCTACTTCATTTGGTCCAAATGGCCATATGTGTTTGGCGAAGTGTTCTGTGTCGGCCGTGGGGTATTGGCGGAAACTTCCGCGAACGCAACAGTCCTCACAATAACCGCTTTCACCGTGGAGCGCTATGTTGCAATCTGTCATCCATTTCTTGCACATGCCATGTCCAAGCTGAATCGTGCCACGAAAATTATCCTTCTGATTTGGCTGATATCCCTGCTGACAGCCCTGCCGCAGGCCGCTCAATTCGGGGTCAATAGCTTTTTCGGGGTGAAGAAGTGCACAGTGGTCAGGATAATCGTGGAATACTCCTTCCAGCTGTCGACGTTCCTGTTCTTCTTCGCTCCCATGACCATAATATTGGTGTTGTATTTGCTGATTGGAGTCAAATTGCATCAAGCCAACTCGTTGAAATCGAATGGGAATATTCTGTATCGATCCGGGAATGGCAGCAGTGTGAGGAGCAAGAATCAACAGGGGACCAAGCGGGTATTGAAAATGTTGGGTAAGGTGTATACGGACTAAGGAAGTCACCTTTTCAAATGGAAAATAAAATACAACTGTGTGCTTTGCTTACAAACAAATAACAAATAACAAACAACAAAAGAAAAACGAAAAACGAAAAATTAAAAATGAAAAAAAAAGAAAAGGAAAGGAAAGTAATGGAAAACACATAAAAAAGGATGACATCTAAATGACCTCTATAGATTTGTATAGAGTTTTGGTATGAATACTGAAAGAGGGTAATTTGTGTTTGTTGTTGACTATTTTTTCCATCGCATTTGGAGGAAATTAAATAAATTTTAAATGGCTTTCGCTTTTATGGTAAAATGTTGCCACTCTTTTTGGAGTGTTAGTAGAGAAATACTTAAAAAATATTATCTGCTTACTAACTGGACATAAGAGGTTCCATTAGGAAAATAAAAAACATGGAAAATTATCTGAATCTATCGATTAAATCGGTTCCGTAAATTTATGTTACTATGTAGCACACCCTGAATTGTTTTTTTAACCTGAAAATTTTATATTTTGAAATCATTTTTTAAGGAGCTAAATTCACTTTCAATAACGAATGAGGTAAACCAGCATTTGAACTATAAAAAACATTTGTACTTACAAATTATAAAATTTAAATCTTAACGATCTTTAATTATAAATTTGAAAACAGAGGTGACCAAATTTGACATTTTCCTATCAGTATATGAACTCCTCAAAACAACTTTCATTTATTAAATGTTTTCATGTTATATTCCGAAACGATAATTTTTTTTTTAAAGTTTACTCGTATGTATTTATGAGTATACTCGTTCTAGTATTTTTTTTTTGGCAATATGTTTGTTTTCTAAAAAAAATATATTGAAAAAATATATTAAAAAATTAGAATTCTGTGAACAACAGTGTGCAACAAAAATATTGCATTCATTCTTTTCATACTAATCATACTATAATATTATAAATGCGAAAGTAACTCTGTCTGTCTGTTACTCTTTCACGCCTAAACGGCTGAACGGATTTTGTTGAAATTTATGGTATGGTGATAGATGATATCCTAGAAATGGTCATAGTAGAAAGTAGGCAGAAAACTGAATTGAGTTAGAGATTTTTTTATGGTTTTTGCTGGCTCTATCATGCCTAAACGGCTGAACGGATTATGATGAAATTTAGTTAGGTGTATAACCTAGAAAAAGATATGGGCTATTAATATTCATGCAATCGTACTTAAGACGTAGGCAGAAAACTAACTAGTGATTTTTAATCGTTTGTTTTAAAAGTTTACATCATTCACGCCATAACGTCTGAACGGATTTTTATAAGACTTGATTAATTTAAAGATAGGATCCTAGGCTCGGACACAGGCTACTTTTTACGGCGGGAAAATACCTCATTTCCGCGGAAATCTAGCGTGATCGTGTCAAGAAGAGGATGACGCCATAGCTACTGAAATGATTTTGATGTTTTTTTTGTTTAACTGAGTGTTACTAAGACTTCAAGTTAGTATTTGATCACTTTTCTAACTTAGAGGGTAGGTAGACGCCATAATTTAGGGAATTTATGATAACATTTTGATGCAACTGTCTTTATTTAACAGTTTTACTTAGATCTAAACACTTAGATCACACTACTTAACTTATAGGGTAGGAAAGTACCTCATTCCCAGAGGAACTTATACAGTGCTTAGGTTGCTTTTGAACAAATTTTGATGTGAAGTTGGAGACCGGAAAACGACATTGTTGCAAGGGGACTTACAGCCGGGAGAAAACAAAAAAACTTATGCGGACGAAGTCGCGGGTAAAAGCTAGTATAAAATAAAACGAGTTCGGAGTCTAATAATTTTATTTCTTGTCAGGATATTCGATTTTTTTTACAAAAAAATGTTTATTTTTCGTATTTAATTTACAGCCATTTTTTTTGTTAATGAGTAATTAATTCGTCAAAAACGCGATTTTTTCTGTGCTGAGAAATTTAATGTATTAAAATTTGAAGGTTTTTTTCATAATAAAAACTTCTTATTGGTGCATTTGAAAACTTGGCATTTATTTAATGTTTTTGTGTTTACAAACAAAAATTGTATTTTTAAATCTTCTTCTTCTATATATATAAAAATGAGTTTCTAAAATGTGTGTGTGGCCACCTAACTCGCGGATTTATGTACCGATTTAAATTTGGTTTTTTGCCTTTTATAAAGAATTATCTGTAGATGGTTTCTATTTAAAAAAAAGTTATATTCGAACGCACCATTCTCTACAAATAGCAAACAATTAAATCGATTCATAAAAACGCAATTTTGCAACATCAAGAACATATGTACATATTTTAACAGTTTTGACATTGTTTCCAATAGATTTTGATACTTTAAGCACACGATTCTCCAAATTTCCATTTTTGATCGCACTTGCTGAAATTATAGTATTAAGGCGTTTTCGAGAATGTGCAAGTATTTTTCGGAATCGACAGTTCCATTTTGTGTTAGAAAATATATTCCCATCATCATTAATTATTTAGCTTTAAACTTAGTTTTTTTTTAACTTAAATTATTTTATTTTATTCTGAATCGTTTTCAATTTAAATTTTTAAACGTGAAGTGATTTTGAGTTATAATACAAAAAAGTGAGCGTTTTCAATATACCGATGTGTAATTTTTTTGGTTTCAAATGTATTTAAGACCACTTAAGGATTTTGTTGTTTAATAATGTGTGTGTAGCTGCCTAACGCGCGGATTTATGTACCGATTTCAATTTTATTTTTGGCATTTTGTAGAGAATTGTTGGTATATAAAAAATGATATTCGAAAACAATTTATTTGCTCCCAAGAAGTAAACAAATAAATTTTAAACAAAATAGACATGCAGTTATTTGAAATAAATATTGGTAATCCTAAAAATGACAAAAAATCATTTAACAAGATGCATCAAAATTGAAACTCTCATTCGTATTCGTACATTTGAATCTTTTCGGATTTTTTAACGAAAAGGGCGAATTTCGATAGATTTTTATAATCTTTTTGGCTTGGTTCTACTTATTTTTAAGCAAAAATTTGGTCAGTTTTTGTATAATTTCCTTCTTCTCAGAGTAGATTTAAATAATTAAAATCTAAAATGGGACAAAATTGAAAAAGCATTTTTATTCATTTTAATTTCTTAATTTCAATTATGGACAAACATCTGAATATAACATCATCACTATAATTTCCGAAAAATCGAAAAAGCAACAATAATATTTTTCAGTATAATCTGTTTCCTATCTGTTAGTTATGAGAAGGTTTTTATAAAAGAAAGCATTTCCAACAAGTCAGGAAATTATTAAAATTGATTTTTGTATGAAAAATAAAATTGTTTTGCTTGCATTTTGCGTGAAGAAATCAGAAAGATAAATAATATATGGCGTTGGGGAACGATCAATGCCAAAATTTGATAGATATAGGTTGTGTTCAATTTGTGGGTGTTCTTTCCGCATTGTCATTTTCTGTTGATTTTTGCTGCAAGTGTTCGATTTTTGTGTATTATTACACCTATTCGGAATAGTCGTACATCGCACACAACATACGCAATATGATATGAGCAAAAATTATCTGAAATCTTAATTATACCAAATTGATAATGTCATTCAAGAAACTGTTGAAAACAATGTGATTTCAGGACATTAGACGATTATCAATGGAATATTCAAAGGAGAAAAGCACCTTATCCCACGGGTTCCAATTATTACAACTGATCTTCCAATTAAGGCGGATTCAGTTTCCTTTTCTCTTTTGCCATGACCAATCGTTGGAAGTAAGTGAAATTAATATCGAATTTCCCTGTTTTCCGCAAACCGTCTTTTTTTGTTTTTGAACCGGAAAACTTATTGAAAAATTTAGCTTTCCATTAAATTTGAATTTTCTGAGTTTTATTATCACTCTGGAGTGTATCACATGGCTTTAAATTGGGGTGAGACGAAATTCAATTTTAAATTATTTTTACCCAGGTTCAATTTTTTTTCTTCATAAATGCACACAGCGAAGCGGGTGGGAATTAGCTAGTTTTTTATATAAACCATTTTATTCAATTGAAAACCTAGTAAATTGTGAACACAAAATGTTTAAAAAAGGTTTCTCGTGAATTTCTAAATTACAGCTGATAACTGACTAAAAGAACCTTGGAATTATTAATAGATTTTTAACGAAAAGA
The DNA here is from genome assembly GCA_905146935.1 of Scaeva pyrastri. Lineage (NCBI taxonomy): Eukaryota > Metazoa > Arthropoda > Insecta > Diptera > Syrphidae > Scaeva > Scaeva pyrastri. Next base: position 135,824,047 of record LR989927.1, read on the forward strand.
TAAAATTTATGTTTTAAATGTTACCTCCAAATATCAATCTAAAAATCTGAAGTTTTAATAGTCTTAATAATCCACAAAGCTCTAACCAAAGGGTTTGTTCTTTGTTGCATTGAATATCTAAAATATTTATAATCTAAAAAACCGGACCGATTACAATTACAATTGGTAGAGATTTATTTGTAAAGATACATATTCGTACACAATATATTTTTCTGTATATATGTAGTAGGTTCTTAGATTTTCCAAATTTTATTTTATGAAATTTTCTTACTATGTTAAAATTTACGCATCAACATTTTCTTTAGTTTGATTCTATGAAATTTAAAACAGCTAAACCCCGACTCTCTATATTTAAATTTCAACAATTTAGAAGCCCTTTAAATATGCTGACCAATTCTAAGATTCTTAAAAATCTTTTAAATTTCAATTCAGTTGTTCCCTTTTTTAGGATTACTTTATTTTATAATGCCCAAAGTATAGCTTTTATTAAAAAAAAGGACAATGGATACATTTTTTGAATTCGTCGTACTTCGTATCATATTTTTCTGTTTATTGTCTGGAAAAGAAAAAACATTATAATTTCTTTTTTTTTTCAATCGTATGTCTGTTGGAAATCAATTTGATGCTATAAATTTTTTCTGTCAGCATTTAATTATGGAAGACCCCAATAAATCACAATACAAAGTGTTTTTTTTTATATATACCTAAACCTCTGAATGGCTGAACTAAGGAAGATATCTCCCTTGCCCCACCTCAGGCCCTACATGATTCATGAATGTATTTATCCAACATTACAACATTAAACTCGAAATGTTCTGATTTTTAAGCACATAAACAAGTCAAACTTAAAAATTATTGCTGTAAACTTCTTTCATTCCATATATTGGCTTTGTTAAAATGTGTAATTTGACACGCGAACAGGACCGAACAAAAAATTGTTCAATTATTTCTTTCTTTTTTTTTTCTCTGAACTCAAAAAATATTAATAAAAACTTTGTTTGCGTGTAAAAAATAAATGTTCTCGGCGTAAAGCACTGTAAAAACAACACAGCTATCATTCATTATTATAGTTAAGTTTCAAGACTCATTCATTATTTAAAAAACTAGAGCACGCCTCTGTGCTGTTTTGTTTGAATAATCAAATGTAGATCCATCTGAAAAATTCATGTTTATAAAGTGGTGGGAAGTTTTAAGAATGCATTCCAATTTGTTTCATGATGTGAAACTATTTTTGTCTAATCCAGATGCCAAAACAACTCATGGTGTTCCACACAATTCCAATCTCAATTCTCAGAAATAGCTTCAGTTTTATTTAGTTTAGTAGGATGTTCTGGATGTCCCTCTAGACATTTAACACAGCGGTGGATCATCTACATCCACCAATATGCTTCCGGGGCAGTTTTCCTTCTCAGAATTATTTGATGAATGATTAAGTGCTGATATCAGGATGAACTCCGGCCACATGAAATTATTTCACGAATCATGTTCTTGATACTAAATTAAAGCTGAATACAGGACAAGAAGTACTTCCCGTTCAATCCAAGCCCCACATACAATTAAATTGATTGGATTGAGGAAATAAACAAGAAATCGTTTTGGTTGCTTATTCTTCAAGGACTAATTCAATTTTGTTTATTTCCTTCAATGGTGGTGAAAGAAAGTATCTAAAATTTATCTAAAATTAATTCAATTACTATTTGCATAATTTGATACTTCATTGGGAACAAAGATTTGTTTAATGGGAAATCCATGATACCGCCGCCGCTGACCTCCGCGTGCCGCCTCCTTAAGGATGTCATGCATTATCTTTAATTAATGTCAGTAGTTTTGAGGAAGAAATTACTTGAAGTTATTTTAATAAGTTTCAGTTGTGTGTGAAGGAACTTCCGTCTTGCAAATTTTATTTGAATTTATTTCTGAGAAGGAACTGAAACTTTTAAGATCTTGACTCTGATACTCAGAATGTTTATTTTCAGCCCTATCGAGGTATTCGTTCGGAGAATTTAAGAAACGAAAGTGAATTCCGATCGGAACTCAGATTACTTTCGAGGTATCCGTTGCGGAACTAAATAAAATGAAGCAACCAATCGCGTTCGTTTTAATATTTTATTTACAATTTTGTTGTTTAAATTTCCGAATAGATTCCGCAATGATTTTTCATCGGACAATTTCTGAGAAATTCAACGCATAGCTGTCAAAAATTATTGAAAAATCGTATTACAACGCGTAGCGATGGAAACCGATGTATTTTGTCGGAAAATGTTTACGAAATTCTATCGGAACGGATACCTCGATAGAAAATTCTCCGATTTCGAACAAATCGGAGAAAAATTTCTTCCGAACGAATACCTCGATAGGGCTGTTTAAGTTTATGTGTGCAGGATTTCAGTTCTTATGTATGTGAACCTAGTACCTTATAAAACACAAGAAACTTTATATCCTTGTTTAGTGTACCTACTCTAAAACTGTCAAAATTGTAAATGTATGCTTCTCTTAGCTCTCATTCTGATATTTTAACTGAGTGAAAATTTATTACTTTGGATACGTATGTTTATAAGTTTTTCGAGAGAATTCTATAATGTGAAACACTAAAGGCTTATGGAAGTGAAATGCATACAAATGCATAAAAAGCTTGAAATAAATTAATAAAATTGATAAAGAACAGTAAATGAATAAAATTAATAAGGAAAATATGGTAAGAGGGTTATTTTGAACAGGAATTTATTCAGTGTTTTAGGAACACATAAGGAGCACTTTAAATTTGAATTATATATTCGGCCACCCTTTATAATAAAATCCCTTTTTTTTCTATAAATCCTTCTATGAAAGTATACTCGTAACGTTACTACACTTATGTACACACCTTCCTTAATCATTCAAACCGAACCAACCAACGATTCTAATTGGGTAATTACATGATCAAAGCTTTATCAAACTAAATTATGTACATTATTATATTTGTTATGCGATTTATCCTTTCGTCCTTTTTTTTTTAAATAAATAATAACAAAATATTTATTTAATTTCCATTACACAAGAGCAAAAAAAAACACAAGACTAATAATATTTATCGATTTTTCCATTTGAAGTGGCATATTAATTATAAATTTGAACCAAAATCAACTTTCATTTTGGCGCATTTACTAATTACAGTTGCAGTCGTTATTGCATTCTTCCTATGTTGGGCGCCATTTCATGCACAGCGATTAATTGCAGTCTATGGCGGTGATGGCTTGCACAATTCCATAGTAATTAAGCTCTACAATGTCATGACGTATATCTCAGGTGTGCTGTATTATCTATCAACCTGCATCAATCCCTTGCTCTACAACATAATGAGCAATAAGTTTCGCGGAGCCTTCAAGGTATGTTAGAGTGTTCGTGGAATACTTACGAGTACATTTAATAAATATTGTTGGCTTATAAAAAATGCATAATGCATGCTATGTGTGGGGGGTGGGAGCGGGGGGAGCATACGACTTATGTATGAAGTGTTGGATGTTTGCATGGTAGTGTGGTAGTGTGGCTGCACGTTTATATGTATATGCGTTTGTGTGCATATGCGTTACCTTTCAATTGGATTCAAAAATTATTTTATTTACTTTCAGTCTTTTTTATTTAGGAAACGTTCCAGTGTTTCGGTGGGGGGATCATCTCATCGTCGTCGTTCGATGACGAGCAGAGCCGGCAAAAACACGACCAAACAAGGTCGCAGCGACTGCGAACTGCACTCCACGAATCAGATTTTACAAGTAAGTGAATTTCTTCAATCAGGAATTGCGAGTAGTTAACCATCAGGAAACGGGCATAATCACTATCAATAAATTCTTCACTCTTGCAGGCAGTTCTCAGCGAGAGGAAAGTAACCAGTCAACTACTTCATGGAGGCTTAACCACCCCCTAGCTCAGTGTACGCTCGGCGGCGGCGAAGATCAGTCTCTAACCAAGTTGCCCTATTGTGATAGAAAAGCGACGTGCGTTGCAACGAAAGAGTGGGTGGCCATTGGGGACAATATCATCAAAATCGATGAATTCGATTTACCGTCCAAGGAAGCTAGTTTGAATGTTCTCTATGGCAGGGATGGAGAAATCGAGATAAGACTTATGCGGCACAAGAAGTCAGCAAGCGAACCGGTACGTAAGATTTGGTCGAGGATCACACAATTTTGTCGATCGAATTCGGTCAAGTCGTCTGCCAGAGCTGGATTCTATACGCCACCTATTGATGAGATCTATTTGAATCGATTTGATTTTACAGTGGCGTTGAAGTCACAGCCGGATAAACACCAACATAACGGACTTTATGGAGAATAGATCCGGCAGCAGTATTTTGTTTAAGTGGTATGTAATGTTGAGTTTTTGTATTTAGATTATATGTAATTCCATGCAAAACTAACTTTGAGACAGTCTTTAACAATTATGTTATAGTAAAAATTAACCACTTAAAATATTTCGATTAAGTTACATAATATGTTCTACAACAGAAATCAGGGCACCTTATTACAGAGTTAAATAGAAATAGATTGAGTCTATTAAGAACGAAATGGAGTTTTAAAAATTGGTTTAAAAGACAGGATAATTCGGTCTGACTAGGGCTGGCAAAGATACAGAAAGGGTCTCGCACTTCTAGCCCTGGTATGGGCTCGTTGGCTGTGATGATGGGGCAAAACTAATATTGTGATTTAAGTTATTTTATTTTTTTCGAAAGTTTTATATGACCTATTTTACGAATGTGTTGGCATAAAGATTTTATTCTTTTAAATTATCGTCTGCTCTCAATTCGAAATTTCAGAACCTTACTTGTGATCACCATACGCAGATGAAAAAACATTTTAAATCATTTCTGAAAATTACTTGATAAGCTTGAACAAGATTATTAATCACGAATTAGTATCCTACAAAAAAAAATGAAAATGTTGCTTCGCTAACTAGTGAAACGTTTTCAATTTTTTCATGAGTCAACTCCTTCGACATCATCTTATGTACCATTACAAGACGACTCATCTTCTGAATCAAATGAAAACTTAGATTCGCAAGAGCACGTACCAACTATTCTCGAAACCATGCAACAAAGCAAAACACCTCTGTGGAAAGAGGAAAGGTGTCAGTTGAGTATGAGAAATTCTGTGTTCATTCTTGATGCAACTATTGAAGCACATGGATATAATGTTGATGAATTTCCTATAAGTAAGTCTTCCATCCAAAGAATTCGCACAGAAAAACGAAAAGAGCGCACTGAAGCTATAAAAACTGAATTCCAAAATGAGGTACCGGAAGTTGTAACTGTTCTTTGGGACGTCAAACTTTTGCCTGCATTAAATGCTTGGAAATCAAAGGAAGAACGTATTCCTATAGTTATTTCCTACGAACATAAAGAACAACTTATTGCTGTGCCAAGATAAGAAAGTTGTACAGGAATGGAACAGGCGCAGGCAGTTTGGAAAGCGATTGTAGACTGGAATTTAGAAGATAAGGTGCAAATTCTTTGTGTGCTTCTTGAACAAAAACTGGAAAGAGAAATGCTTATTTTTGCTGGTCGGAATCACATATATGAATTGATTTTAAAAGTAGTATTTGAAGCAAAAATTAGTCAAGTTACTACCAGCCCTGATAATCTACTTTTTAAAAGTTTCGGGAAAACTGGAATGCTGATAAAATTCAAAGCTATAAAGAAATACTTTCACAGCACCTGACTAATACAAAAATTGACAACTTGCTAGCATTTGACAGAAATGAGAGCTGATAGAACTCACTGTGATATTTTTAGTTGCAGATATCGAGAAAAAGTTTAAAATCCGACCTCTAGGTACCATGCACCAGGCTAGATGGATAGCGAGAGCTATTTATTCCCTGAAAATACCATTGCTTAATGCTCAATGCAAGATCACAAGCAAAGATAAGATGGCATTGATTGATGTTTGCTTGTTCATTGTATAACATCGTTCATTAAACCATGGCTTCAATCCACTAATGAAGTCTTACGAAAACATTGATAAAACGATCTCAAAAGTAGATTTGCAGAAGTTTACTCAGCATTTATGGTATCTACATAACTGACGAAGTTTCTATTTTAGCGCTGTTTGACGACGATGTGGACCTAGAAACTTAAGTTAAAAAAGTTGAAGAGGAAATAATTCATGGTGTAATAAGTTCATTCCTTGTGTTCGGTCGTTGTTCAATCGCCTTAAAATTGAAGACAGTTTTTTTACATCAATGTCCTACTTTGTGGGTAAATAATGCTTCTTTTGAAATAGCCAGAAAGAAAGTTGCGGCACTGAGGGTAATAAATGATGCAACCGAAAGAGCAGTTAAGTTAATGCAAGACTTTCATGGATTAATTACAGTCGAGGAGGAACAAAAACAATTTTTATTACGATGTACGAGACCACCGGAAAATGTATCCTGACTGTAAAAAAACAAACGTTAAAAATAAAATTTGGACAGTAATATTATTTATTGATGTAAATGCATAAATAAAACACAATTTGAGTGGATTGGAGTGTTTTAATTAGATAATAAAATAGAAGTTCTTAGTTTCTTTGTAGAAAGTCAGTACAAATTTTCAAATCAAAAGTTTGTCATTAAGTCGGCACGGGTTACCACTGTCAAATCTTTATAAAATTTATTATTTCAGCCAATGAGGTCAACCGCAATGTAAATAGAGGGTATGCGTTTTTCATTTCTCATAAAAAAATGTTTGCCTTATGTCATGGGACACCCTAATTCTACATACAATAAGTTATCTGTATGCTGAAGCCGAATGTCTTATTTGAGACAAACTTTTGCATGGTTAGAGTTAATTTATAGAAAATTTATTAATATCTCGAAGCAGGTTGTCCCGTTGATAAAAGGAAAGTAGTATGAAGAAGGATAAATTAATGCAAGTATCCAACTAAATGAATGCACTTCAGAGAACTATTTATGTATAAAAAAATGTTTAATAGTTTATTGACTTTATTACTGTGTTATGTATGGTCTGGATGTAATTTGTAAAGCCTTTTTCCTCCAAAACTCAAATAAAACTCTCATATGTATATCTACCCCACAAAATCCCAGTTTAGTCTCTTGGATAGAATTCTCAAGTGAACTTTAAAAGTGATAAAAGACCAATGTCTAACGGAAACAGCTGTATATTTTGAAAAACGTTGCAATAATTTGCGTCTGTAATTATTAAACTGCTTTTTCATAAACAGTTTGTCTTTTTAGCTGAATAGATAGTTGCAATCCTTTGTGTCTTCTCAAACAATTTAACGGTAATTTTGTACTTCTAAGAAAAAACAATTATCTCGGACATAGGAACCCGACTTAATATTTCCCCACTCAGTATCTCCTTTTAAATCATATCCCACATTCCTTTTTCGCTTTAACTGTGCTCGACATTTCCAGGGTAAACCTGATCCTTCATTTGACTTTGATTTTTATTTCTTTCGAAATTCACTTTTCGCATTCCTAATACTAAGTACAGGCATTTGCAATTTTCATTTCCAATTTTTAAGATTAAAATCATCAGAAAATCCATATGTAATAAAATTTCACACAAGAAATTCTCAAAATCACCAAAAATACAATTTTTACAAAAACGTAAAACTCGGATTCTGTATAAGGATATACATTTTTGATACAAACTTAATAGATATGTACGTTCCACATCACACTTGACACAAGTTCCATTGCTTCATCTCATTTTCCTACATTACAATTTAACCTAATCAAATATTCAATTTACATTAAATAGAAATGAAACTCGTGCTTCCAACATGAAGTCTCTTCATATTTGTGAAGTGAAAAATTTAAAAGATGCTAAATTAAATATTTATCATTTTTTGCTGCAATGAAGACAAAAAAAAACATATTCTTTACCAACAGGTGTCGTCAATCTTAAGTATCTACTATTTTTGAACTTTCTTGTATTTTGTTGAACAGTCTTTAGGTCTAGAAAAACTCTTAAAACACATGTCCTCATGAACTTTAAGAACTTCTTTTTATTGGCATCGATTTCGATAGAATTTTTGTATTCAGAATCACAGCTTCTTTCACCACTCAAACAGAAATGTAGATTTGCCATCTTCCGCTCATATACATATACATACATATATCACTTTGAAGAAACGGTTTAGTGTTGCCATTTTGGTGACCCCTTTTTTCCTGAGTTTTATTTTTCAAAAAAAAAACGCTGGTCCTTTTTTGTCCTGCCCGATTTCTGTGTCGACACTTTATAGACCATAGTTATCGTTTTTTTTTTTTTTATTTGTTATAAATCGCTTATGTTTATGTGGTAAACATTCAGCTGAATTTTAAGTTAACATTTCAAACGTGCTTCTGGAGAATAATGTAGGCCAGAAATTCTTTGTCAACACGACCATCATTTTTTTGACACAAAGGCAGTCCTGAAATGGTGTTGAATGATTTGAAAGGGTGGAAAGGCCGCTGGCTGGTTCAAAATTTAAAGTGACAGGAAAAATCTAGGTTTCCATCATCGGCAATATAAATAAATCAAGGATTTTCTTTTTAGCCATCTGATTCAATACAAAACTTTTCTTATATATATACCAACAATAAATGGGCATTTTGTTGGGTTAGAAGAGAGAGAGGGTACAATAATGACTTGATTTGATTTGGGTGTAGTAAATAAGAAAATAGTTTTGGACAAGTTTTCGGTAGAACAAATAAAAACTCCCTAATAAGCATGAAAATAGAAATAGAAGAACAAGTCGAAATAAAAATGTAAAGGTCACAAGTTAAAATTGTTATTTGTTACAGTTTTATACTTTCTACTCCTTTGCTTTAACATTTACCGTACCTTGACTCCAAAATTTTGTTCGACTACAATGCAGTGTAACTTTTGAATCGTGGTATTTCTTTCACATTGTTCATTCCCTTTAAAAAGGTTGTTACCAAATTGGAATTCCTACTTTTGAATGCTTCACTAACTTTCTGTTTCTATTTTCGATGTGTACGATTTCTTCTTGAAATCCAAAAAGTAGTTCTGGAGAGAAGCTTTTTATGTGAAATCAATTTGAACTTTGGTGAAATACTATGTCTTTTTGAAAGTAGTGGAGTTTTATCATGGTTTTAGTTCACTAGCCATTAGTCAAGTGAATGTGCTCAAATAAAAACTTATTTTGGTTTGTATAACTTAGAAGTTGGTTGGATGAAACTAAATTTTGACATAAAGCACGTGGTCGATTTTTTTTGACATAAATTACGACATTTGATTACTTAAAAATTAACATGGCAACACAAGTAAGGCTCTTGGATTTCATAAACTTAAAATTCTTATTCTACAATTATTCTATCAAATTACTTTTTGAAATTGAATTAAAATCTAATACTTAGGTCGGCCATTCAGAATACAAAAAACTTGCACTAATAGGTGTTTGCACAGATTTTTTGCGTTGTGAATAGGGTTGGTTGTGCGGTTGTGCAGTTAACTGCGTAAAAATTCAAAATAATTTTGATATTTTGCTCTGGTTTGTAAGTCAATTTGCGCAGTTATTTTGTATCGTGAATGATCGGCCCTAAGAAACAATTTTTATTCGTTTGACAAACCCTGAAGTGTGCAAACTTTAGTTAATAAAAATTTATCTCATATGGTGGCTTATATAGTTTTTCACTGTAAATGGCATAGCTTCTACTTTACGACGAAATAAACATCCATTGATTTTTGTTTAAAAATTTTTGGAGACCCAAGTATGAAACACCTTAACCTAACTTTTTATTTTATATTTTTAAAATGCAACAAAAACCTCTTCAACCCGAATCATCTCTTTGCAACCTCCTTCTTCTGATGTCTTTCTTGTTTTTTGTGTTTATTTTTTTTTGAATATTAAAAACTTTGCTTCACACATAAATCGCTTCTTCTGTTTTTCCATAACACAACAATTTTTACAATAGAAAATCTAAAATCGAAAACATATTTTCCATAAGACGTTACACGTATGTATGTAATATCTCACGTTCGACGCTGGCAGGATACGAATTTTTATATTAAGTCGATAGACGCTACACAGGAGTGGGTGGTGGCACAAACGATGCACATATCTGTGGCGTGGCAAACAAATTGTTAATTTGGCTTACTCGTGATAGCACTTAACTTAAGTAGGTAAATCCAAAATACACGGAATCTTATCGATGCACGTGTGACATAGTTAAGTGTACACCATCTACACGTATGAGTTAAAGTTCCTCGAAGGAAATTCCATTTTGCAAGAAATAAATTACTAGACTAAGACTTAGCTACCTGTATTTTTACACTGTGAATTTGTGGCGGTGGGTGGTGGTAAAGGACACGTTTTGAGGATGTGTTGTTTGTGCGTGTGTGTCAAAGCTTCCCGGGATATGAATACCTGGAATGTTTCTTGTTTTGATATCAATAAATTGTTTATTATTATTTTATTTCAATTCACACGGCCTCAGCCTTAATGGAATGGGAGCAATCAAAACATTCCTTAGAATGTGTGCTGGTCTGGTCCATGTACAGGGGGCGGGGGTGGTTGGCTGAACAATAACCAAAAATCGCCCACCGTTTGTATTATTATAGCCTGACCCTGATGGTATTTTTATTTACTCGTAGTCCTGGGAGTCACTCAACTTGATAGGTTTCGCTGAAGTGAAAGTCCAAATCCAAAAGGAATTGCCGAAAGTTAATTATTTGAATGGTTGCCTTTCTGTTTCGATGTGTACAACTCAAAGTCAAAAGCACCCATTTTTAAGGCATCCCAACAATACATACCTATACTATGTACAAAGTACACACTTTAACTTAGTGAGTAATAGTGACTTCATGGTGTTTTATTGGTAAGATGTGTTTGCCACATCGTTAAATTGTGACTCCCCATAAAATAATGCATGACCAGAATTGCGGTGTCTGTGTGCGGTTACCGTTACCTTGATTGTGGGTGGTGATTTGGTCCTCAATACGTACGATATAATTTAATGTTTACATAATTTAATGGTATGTACATACCATTAAGTGAGCGTTCATAAAAATTGAAATTTTCTATAAGGATTTTTGTTTTCTTTTTTGAGCAACCGATTAAGATGTCGAGTGGTTTGAATTGAAAAATATTGTGTAATAACTCTTTACTGCAAAAAAAAAATGAATGCTTCTTTGTTGATTTTGATTTAAAAGAACGTAAATAACATTAAATTTGAAAAAATATTTTAAATAAAAGCGGGAAACTTGTGGATAAAAGACGAATTCAAAGTCAATGTTTTTACAAGCACTTTATGGGAGGATTACAGTTTTAAAAGGAACGTTTCAAATGGAAGAAAGTTAAAAAAGCAACCAAAAGGATTAAAAAATGGGTAGAAAAGTATTTACAGGGAGTAAGTAAAATTTAAATAATTTAAGACTTTTTAAGCGGTTTTTCGTCGAAGAATTGGTTAAGATCTTTGTTCGCTTTATAGCATCTAGCCCCTGTACCCCAGAAAAGGTGAAACTACTATGCCATCTCCTGCTCCGAACCCTATCCAACCACATCATTAATTTTTAATCTATTGGTATAAAACTGGATCAACTCGTCTTCCAAAAATTGCTTATCGTCCAAGAAAGAATAGAATCCTGAAGTTTTTGTGAGCTTATGGGGTGTCCTCGTTAGTTTATTTTGGAATATTTAAGGAGACTTTGGACAGACTTTTAAAACTTGAAAACCCTTTTAGGAACGATTTCTTTTGGCAAACGTTCTAATTTATTTTCATTTTATTTTCCAAATAACTTTGGAATTGTTGAAATCAGTCATCATCTCCCTTTTTGAGCCCGACTTGAGAGTTTACAGAAATATACTTTCACGAAATGAAACAATGAAAATTCTTCCTCGTCTGGGAATTTAAGGTGCCAGGCAATCAAATTCTTGTTATTTATTATTATTCAATTATTTTAAATGAAAATCAATTATTATAGAAACAAAATTATCTAATATTTAGGTACGAGTAGGTGGTTATAGGTACATTGTTTCAAACTTGAGACTAAACCTCAAGCTTTACTATTCATTACTTACGAGAATAAACAAGAGACTGACAGGAAAATGATATTCTTTGATTTTGTCATGACTGAAACCAACAAAATTCTTCTTGGATATCGTCTTATGTCCAGCTAGGTATAGCATTTATTATTATATTTACATACTACTATGTGCGTGCGCTGCTAATCACTAGGAAATTTGGTCACAACCATCCTTATTTTCAAATTGTCTCTGGACTTGGGACATAGTCTTGACATAACGTTTTCAGTTTTGTTTAAGTCCGGTGGATAGGTTGGCTACGGCAAAAGAATCATCCAATTTCTTGGCATTATTTTTCAATTTTTGTTAAAATGACCGTTTCAGAAAACATTTGTAGTTGTTTTCGTTCACTGTTTTTTATCATTCTACGGTTTCCTATGTTGGTAATCAATAATTTGAACTATTGCAACAAAATATTTGTAATACCCTTACCCTATAACCAAAGTGGCACTTTTTTGTATACTCTTTAGAGGAAGTTAATTATTATTAGATCTTGGGGAATCCCAGCATTCAGATATTTATGTTTCCGGATACAACATTTCTAACAGGTACATATGTATGTATATGAAGACCGAAAATCGATTGTAAAATTTGTGGCCTCATCCTAGTTATTGAGAATGTGTACTTGCATATATTTCTCCAAATAACAATCATCATTTCGTTTGTAATTAAATTGTTCTTAATAACGTTATCCACTGAATAAAATATTAAACCCTTTTTATTAGTAAAAGACCATCGAAAAACATTTTAATACAAGTTTACAACAAACGTTTTAATAATTAGAGAAACATGATGTGTGATGAAATTTAAGGAAATCGATTTAAAGTTTAAATAAGCGCCTATTTTTTGTGTGTCTTAAAATTTATTCCAGGATGTGTAGCTAGAATTCTATATATCAAACTTTCAAACATACACAATATGCATGTTGGAATTTATGTAGGTACATTTGTTTAAAATAAAAACCAATTCATCAAACCGAAATCAATCAAACAAATGGATGAAAAAAAAAGAACTTTTCATGTCATTTGTCTCACCCATTAAAATGAGGGCAAGAGAAAATGATTGTGATAAGAAAATGTCTTGGAATTCACGGCAATTGATTTATTCTCTCAATAAATAAATATAAAAAAAAAAAGGAACGAAGCTAAAAATAAATCAAACCATTTCGATTATGTGGAATCTGGATCTGGAATGTATAAAGATTATTTTCCTACGGAACTCGAATTCAATTCATGTTATTTTTCTTAAAAACATGCCTTCAAAAATGTAGAAAGATTGATTTTACGACTTGAATTTATCTAGATTGGACATTTTTTCTCCGAACATGTGAGGTTGAGAAGAAGTAATCAGATTGAAACAAGACTTTTATTATGCTCTTTTATCAAATTTTGTGTGTTTTTGCGGCTAAGAATAAATATAAAATATTATAGGCCGATTGGATCTCAGAAGTGGAATCAATCAATTGGATTGTTATTGGTTTTTTGTACTCGAATTTCGAAGTTCAAATGATAAGATTGAAGAATTCCGTTGTTCCAAGATTGAATGTTTTTTAAGTTATCAAAACTAGAACCTAAGTTAAAAATAAACTAGACAGCCTATATTTAGCTTTAAGAGTCTTTGAAATGGACAGACTTTAGAAAAAAGTGAATGAAACTGGTGAATGAAACTGCGAAATTTGTGTTTTTCTTTAATCGAAATTAAACCAATTTTTTTAGCAATGGAAACCATTAAAATAATGAGGTTATTCGTTATTCTTTTTGTATATTCCTATGAAATGTAATAATTTTGTGTAATTATGTTCATGACTTTCTTAACTCCAATTTATTTAATACTGTAGATAAATTCGTTGAAATTATCTCGCAGATGGAAAAAGTTAAATTGAAAAGTTAATTTCATTCGAGAACTTTTACGATGCACTAAATTTTTAAATACTTGATACTCGTCTTGAAATTCTCAATGCTGTCGAATATGTGTATGTGTGTATCTTTATATAAATAGGCTAAGGAAAATTTTGTGATACCATTTTCTCAAAAAGTATTTGACCATATACAGTTGTAGAGATGTGCATCAGAATATACTTTTGACACGGATTAACAAACTGTGGGTCAATTTTGTTTTCTGGCGAACAATTAAATTTCAAAAAAGAAGTATGTAGATAGAAACAATAGTTTTTGATTCAATATTTTCGATCAAATTGTTTTTGGAATTAAAAATGGAAAGGTGTCGAATTTCTACAATTAGGGATAGTAGTTTCTTAAATTTGAGTAGTTTGTAAAAATAAAAATAGAGCACAAATTTGCCTATTAAATTGTTTCGTTCAAACTAAATTAACTTGTCAAATGTATCTCCAGCTGCAATCTACATTCTACATAATAATATGTATGTATATTAAATATCTATTTTTCTATTTATGTACATGTTTGTATTTTTTCAACAAAACTTGAAAAAAAGAAAATTATATCCCTCACGAGTCTCGACGTCTTTTTGACAAAAATCAATCAAATAACAATGACATTAAACCACTATCAATATCCTTGTCACGTTCAAAGTTCATAATAATAAATTAATAAATACGAGACACTAGAAATACATTATATGAAAAAATATGCATGATATGGAATTAATCCACCCTTACCATTCATGAGAAATAAATAAATATTATTGTGTCGTTTGTATAGACAGACACAATTTATAAAAGAAAAATAACTATCAAATAGCTAATTATCTTTGAATCAAAATCAAACCTAAAATAAAAAGACAATATTCTGCGATTAGTCAATGAACTTGAAGTATAAAGAATCAAACTTTTGATAGAATTCATTGACGTCAACCCTTAAATTAAGGAGCAAGCAACATAATGTCAGAAAATAGACTAAAAAGTAGAAAGAGAAGATGATACTCAAAGTTTATGTAACAAGGAAATTTCCTTATATTCAGGGTGATGATTTAGATTTTCGAAATGAGCAAAGATAAAGGAATCCTTAACGAAAAATAAACCATGGGAAGTAGGACAGGAAATGAAATACAAATTTTGTTTGAATTAAATTTACATCGGTATGACTGTCAACGAAGACTCAATTATACCCGTTATTTTGGGTCGAAATACATTCTAAAGCCACACGGATTCACCGAAGGTTGGAATGTTAATCTCCTTAAGTAAAGATATATATATGTATGTTAATATAATGTATGTACATTGTTCGTACAGCTTACACTACTAGAAAGGTTATAAAGTAGAAAACATAAATCGAACATACTCTTGGATAGTTGCTTCGGAATTATTTTTTTTTTTGTTTTTCTACCTTTCTATAATTAAAACTTTTAATATTAAAGTCTTTGAAAGTGTGTCTTCTGCGATCTACGAAAGTATTAACTCAATTGGAGCTTATCCTTGACGGATTAAAAAAAGTGTTAAAAATAATCTTTTTAGTTTGTTCTATATATTACTAGAGGACCCGGCGAACTTTGTCTCGCCTGGCTGTTAGATTGGCCGATATTTCACCAACCGATCAAAATTGTCATTACTCTGGGAACTAACAAAAAAATGTGTATCCATACTAATATTATAAATGCGAAAGTAACTCTGTCTGTCTGTCTGTCTGTTACTCTTTCACGCCTAAACGGCTGAACGGATTTTGTTGAAATTTGGTATAATGATAGATGATAACCTAGAAATGGTCATAGGCTATAAATAATCACGCCATCGTTCTTAGGGGGTAGGCAGCAGGCAGATAACTAAATTGAGTTGGTGATTTTTAGTAGTGTTTGTTGGGACTTTTGCTCTATCATGCTTAAAGGGCTGAACGGATTTTGATGAAATTTAGTTAGGTGATAGATAGTAACCTAGAAAAGGATATGGGCTATTAATATTCATGCTATCGTACTTAAGGCGTAGGCAGAAAACTAATTAAGTTAGTGATTTTTAATCGTTTGTTTTAAAAGTTTACCTCATTCACGCCTTAACGTCTGAACGGATTTTTATAAGACTTGGTTAATTTAAAGATAGAATCCTAGGCACGGGAAAATACCTCATTCCCGCGGAAATCTAGCGTGATCGTGTCAAGAAGCGCATGACACCATAGCTACTGAAATGTTTTTGATGTTTTTTTTTTTAAACTGAGTGTTACTAAGACTTCAAGTTAGTATTTGATCACTTTTCTAACTTAGAGGGTAGGTAGACGCCATAATTTAGGGAATTTATGATAAAATTTTCATGCAACTGTCTTTATTTAACAGTTTTACTTGGATCGAAACTTAGCGACATTCCATCACACTACTTAACTTATAGGGTAGGAAGGTACCAAAATTCAGACTACTTTTTACTTTGGGAAAATATCTCCTTCCCACAGGAACCTATACATAGCTACCTATCTACAACATTAAAACTCTGTCTAGATTCACATTACGCCAAAACTATTGATCTGATTTGCATACGATTTTTTTATGTTAAGACGTTAAATTTGGGCGAGACGAAGTTCGGCAGGTCAGCAGTCCTGTCAAATGCCTTTTACAAAAATAAATAAGACACAAAGTAGAAATCCTTAAGTTTTTTTCGATTTAGGTGTAGCGAAGCGCACCGGGTAACAGCTAGTCTATAATAATAATAACATAGCAAAACCTTATAGTTAAAATATTGACAACTACACAAATTTTATAAATTCAAATAATCTTAGTTGCTTAAAAAATCACTGTTTATCAATCGTGTACAGTGTTGAAATTGAACTCCTTGGTCACTCTGGTCTCCTTAATTAGATTTAAGGATTTTAGTTTGAACATTATAACCCATGAAAAAATTGTGGATGAAATAATTAAATTTTCTGAGATGCCTCAGGGTTGTCATATATGTGTGTATTATTTTTTTTATTAATGATCTACCAAATTATATGTATTCCTTATTTGAAGAGTGTTCTGTGAGTTGTTGATCTCAATATTCTTAGGTATGGAAGATCTTCATTACATGATAGTAAAATGTGTTAAATTTCAATGTCTACAATACAGCTTTTGACATATTTAAGAAAGTATTGAATGTATTTTATTCTTATTACGAAATTGGAACACGTTCTTTAAAAAGTTTAGTGATCTGAAAAGATGTTGGAGTAATCAGTAATTATTCACTCTGAATTATAGAATCAATTGATAAATCCACAATCAATTGATACGGCCACCTTAATGAATATTTCCATATACAATGTATTTACTAATACCCACGTTTAACTTATACTATTCCTTTATTCTATTTATAAAAAAAGCGCCTTTTTGTTTCATAACCAATCAAACTACTGAATAAAAAAATAACATAATTAATTATGATGTGGCTCAACAGTCGTAACTTGTAACCAAGACCCAGTAACTTCTAAGCTTCTACCCATTTCTGAGTGCGTGTTATTTGTCGAATTCGAGCAGCCTTACATGAAACACTAAATGGCTGCAACATGACAGGAAATATTTTTGAAGGATTTATCTCTGCCTCGTAAAAATCTGAGAGTGTATCAAAAGTATCAGACCATCCGATTTCCTGATTAAAGCTAAAATCATGGTAAAATAAACTTATCAATCGCAAATCCATTTCCAAGGCTAAAAGTTCAACTGTCTAGAAACTGTCAATATACGCCAACAGGGAGATAAAATGGCTTATGTGCCTACACCTACATACATAATGTACCAACCTAGATTATTTCGGAAATTGAAACAGACCCTGCAGTCAAGAAATAGCTCATTAATTCAGTGCTGTCGATGTGTGACACAGTAAGTTACGAAAACCAAATTATCGGATTGTTTATCGGTTGGTGTGTGGAGGGAATTTAAACGCTTTTTTATTGTAATGCCAAAAAAAGCACATCTTTTCTATGAAGTCAAGAGAATAAAAATAAATAAAGTGAATTCAAGTATAAGTATAATGATGAATACTTTAACGTTGAACTTGGTTTATGCGTGCGAGGCTAAAGGGCAAATGGTTGAATTGAATCCAGAAAAAGTCTTCAAAAAGTGGAAAGTTTTGTTTTTTGTTATATTATGTAGATATACATACATAAGAAAAAACAATACGTCAAATCCTTGACGAAAGGATATTTTAAAGGGTGTTTTTCGTCGACTTTCTTTTTTTCGATTTGATGCTAAAGATTAAGTCGTATTTTCTACCCACACGTAAGGCGGGTTTAAATTCAAAATTGTCTCCAAAATCACACCAAGGTAATAAATTTTAGCAATCATGTCAATACATAATATCAGTTAAAATTAAATACCCAAAATAGGATCAATTTAGATTTGTAAGATCTCTTTACTTTTTAAATGTTACGAAAGTCTCGAGTGTTTTAGGGTACGGTACACCACACTGTCGTCTACTATGAAATTTGCTAAAAAGGCCAATTTCTCTTCTCTTGAACGGAGGTTAGAGGTCGGAGTGGCTTTTGCCAAGAGAGTGGATGTCGAATGCAAATGGGAGTACAGGCCCTGTGCGAAAGCAATTCAAATATTAATGGCTTCCAAAACTTATGAGCGTTGACAAGTTCGACTATTCCTTGTATTTTTTGACAATATCTGGCAAAGGTGGTTACTCTTGTTTACATACTAGAGTCTCCTCATTCCAATTCTAGGTTTAAGAGGAAGATATTGATTGGTGTGGAATGTGAATAGCAATCCAAAAATTCTTATTTTGAATACCGAATTTATTAATTACATTCATAGTTCTTTTCTGACATGCGACATCGTAGGCTGCTTTAAGTCAATGCAAAAAATTTTAGATTTGAATGTAAAGGATAAAGATCGGATCAGTTGTTGTAGAGTTGTCAATAGTACTAATAACTTAATGCCTCACTAGTTGATGGGCTTTATGACATCTCTTGTTCTATGTCTTCACAAACTTTGTTGTGTACTTGTACCATTTAAAACCTCTTTACAATTCCTTTAAAAATTTTAAGGTCAAGATTTGGATCAAAATTTTTGGAGAGAAAAGTTGTTGAAAATTAAATGTCGTATTTTTTGATAATTCAAGTAACATTTAATTTATTCGTCAATATATTTTTTTTAAATTTATTTCACAATGATGTCGGTAAGAAACACCCTTTATTGATGTCACATTTAATAGGGTATATTATAGAACATTTAAATGTATATTGTTATCTATGGAAATACCTACATATACATACATACATATATATTATTTGTTGGTTGAATATACAATATACATGCATGCAAACATATTTGCCTGGAAAATTGGAGTTTAGATATTTTATTAGATGTATCATATCTTTTTTATATTTGATTTGTTTGAGTGAAGCCTTTCTCATGCGGTTTTGATTACATTGGATTTTTTTTATTAAGGAATACCCTAAAGTATGTGATTTTAGATCTTATGAACTTAATAAGTGTTGCCTTTGGAAATAAAGAACAAATAATGTGAAGAATGATCTTTCGTTTAATAAGTTAATATCGTATTCAAATATGGTTTGAGGTTATTATTACTAATTAAAATCCGAGTTAGACAAAACGAAAAATTGAAATAATTTTAAATTAATTACGTTTGATAAATTAGATCTGAATGTCAAATATCTACTTCTAAGTGCTCATACATACATATATAATACATATGACAGAGTTTTTTAAAATTAATTAAATTTAATAAAGAGCTTTGAAAGACACATGATTAATCAGAACTCAGCACCTTTTAAAAGTAGGTGTGATATGTAAACTAAATTAAAAATAAAGTTATTTAAAAACAGTCTAGTCTATAAAAATAAATAATGTATAGGGGGTGACCTCTTTTTCAACCGGGAACTGTAACAGAAAATTTAATTTATGCTAATTTGGTTTACGATGCAATCGGAATTTGTTAATTAATTTGGGTTCTTATATGTTTTGTTTTTATATTCAACCTTGCTAGTTCGATATTGTAGTAAATATAAAAATAAATTAAAACAAGTTTTTACCTTATTTAAAAATTACCTAATTGCAAGAAATATGAATATCCTGAAAAATTCAATTTCTAAGTTTGTCTATGTTTGACTCAAAAAAACGGTATTCCACCGTTTTCTTTTTATTTTCTTTTTTTAACGCATTTAATTCAATTAAACAGAAAATAACGAAATCAATGATAATGGAAACTTTCAGGATGCATAAAGGACTCCACATGCACTTAACATCAGTCTTTGTATGTTAATTGAAACCATAGGTATAAGTTAATTTTTAAAATATTATATATCAATATTTTCAATTATGTAACTTAACTAAACAATCTTTTAGTGTCAGCAGTTCGTAGAGAAAGCAACAATAACATTATTATTTCTTAACAATTTACCCAGCTAAACCATTAATAAATTATGAGTTGCATTTTCTATTTTCAATTTAACAAGAATCCCGTAAAATTAACAATAAATAAATGGCATAATGCTAAAAATATACAAATTGTAAAAATTTGTTCGAAATACAGTTTAGTTTCGCTTTCGACACAAGTATCTTCCTACACTTAACTTGGCTGTGAGGGAAACTGTTCGTGGTTTACTTTCCAAAAGTTGCCTTTATTGGAATTGACAGATCAATTAGAAAGTAGAAAATAGTATATTTAGGTCCACAGTGTTTTCCTATGCATTACATTCTTTTTGGAAACCGTAAGCTATTCTGGTTAAAAAGAACAAATAGGTTTTTTTATATTTATATATGTATATTTGGTAACTCTCTTTTACTTGCAACGAAAACGTCAAACTCATTGAAAAGTGACAGTCTTTGTCATGACCATCAACCTTCAAAAATATTGAAATGGTTTATTGTCATTTAGCGTTTAAATAAGTTTTTGAGACTTAAAAAGTTGATATGAGTTTTAAGAATATATGTATTATGTAGTATGTACTATGTATGTAATGTAGGTACATACAACGTATTTGTAGATATAAAATTCCTTTTTTTCTAAGAGTAGTTCTGAAGTATATTCCTATCAGTTATTATTTTATTGCAATATTATTGAAATATAAAAAATACACATCTGTATATATGTATGTAAGTTTGTAATGTATGCATATAAAGTAGACAATTCAGCTTTTCTATGTTTTAATTACCATTTAAATTAATTTCCAAATGATTTGCTCTTGATACAAGAAATTAAATTCTTATTGGAGATTCCTAAAATGTAGGCATATCCTTTTTACTGATTAAAATTATAGATGGTGTCTGGAGCTCTATAATGTATGCAAATGTTGTTTTAGTCTGATAAATTATATAAAACACAAATATAGCCTTTATTCTTGTCTTAGATCATAGAAATGGGTATTTAATTTCAGTCGATTGCATTAGAACTTATATGAAAATAAACGAATTCATGGCATGTCATGTACCATAGATAATACCTACTTAAATTTAATTTTATATGAACCTTAAAGAAGAGTTAAGGACATAATAAAATACCTAAAATGTCCAGTATTTCAAAAATGTACATATGTACATGCCAAGAGCCTAACTCGCAGTACAAATTCTATAGAGATATAAAATGTATAAGCAAACTGAATGTCTAACTTTTAAGGTTTACTTTTTTTTTATTAAAACAATATAATATAAATCAACTTAATAACAGACGTGGGTGCAGCAGAATTATTTTTATTTAAATTTAAAACAAAACAAATTATTTTGTTTCTGGAAAACATAAAATTGCTTTTGGGAGCTTCCAAAAATTATGTGGTTTAAATTCTACAAGGACAACTTGAAAGCAAACACATGAACTATACAGCTCCATGTTCCACGAATGTCAGCTCCGAAACCAGAATTTCTGTTATGTCGGTTTTGTGGTCTTCCATAAGTCTATTTATATTAAATTAAAAATATACATTATTCACGGAGGAGGTTTGATTTTTGAATACTAATTGTTTAGATCCAGGCTATCCCAATGCAAGTCCTGTTTATCAATTATTGGGATGACATAATTTTAAAACGAAAAAAAAATTTATCAAAACATTATCTATTATTATATAACAAAATGTTTATCGTTTATTTTAAACGCTTTAAATGCCAATTTAAACATATTCAGTTGAACGTTGAGCTATAAGTGATATACTTTTGAAAATACATTGATTTTTGTTCAATAGGAAAATCTCTTGATTTGACTGAAGAAATTGAAGTTTCATTTTCATTTTCTTATTTTGGCTGATAAATCTTTAAAACTAAGATAGTTAAAAAAAAAACTAAGTATGAAAAAATAGACAGCAAAAGTCAATTACTTAATGAGAAACGCTTTTATCATTTTTTTTTTTCAAATGTTTCCTAAACTATTTTCGAAGAAATACTTATTAATTAAAACTGATTTCGGAAGTAAGAGGCTAATTAATAAATAGAAAATCTCTTCCAAATTGGAAGAAAAAAGCTTTAAATCCTAGTTTCTATGCAAATCAAAGGACGAAAGGTTGCATAACAAACATTTTTACCACGAAAATAAAATACAGGGTCCGGCAGCTAGGTATGGAAGATTTGAAAAAAATTGTTACACACTCATTTTTTCATAAAAAATCAAATTTTATTTATGAATATATTCTTAAGATGTTGTGGTTACAAAACCAGTAAAAAAATGAAAAAAAAAAATATTAATTACGTACGGAAAATCACATCAGTCAAGTGCTGTCCATTTTTGTCAAAGCACTCCTGCAGACGTTGTGAGAAGTTCCGCATATTCACGAAAAAAAAAAAATACGGACCAATAATGAAGTTGCGATTAATGCCACACCAACACCAAAAAGTGAACTTAGGACTGTGTAGAGGTCGTTTATGGAGTTCACTCCTGATAAATAGAAGTGGACCTCGTCGCTCATTATCAATACAGTGTCATCCGTCAAGATTTCCAACATTGCTTCTGCAAACCTCATCCGTCTGCCGTAGTCGTTTTGGTGCAATTCTTGGACAACCATCATCTTGTAAGGAGGAACATGTAAATCAAAGTGAAAAATTCCATACCTCGCTCTCTGCCGGACCCTGTACAACCAATTAACATATTGCATGATAATCAAAGTTGTTTGCCGAACCACCAACCAATTAATTTTGATTTCAATTCGAATTCAACACAATTTGATAATCGATTATTCACTGTAACAAATATCAAAGCTACTATTCCCAATTCACATAACCGTATTTCCCCCCAAAAAGGATCAGTGTACGAGTATAAAAAATGTGCGCATTATACGAATTTCATTAGTTTGGAAATATTAAATCCTTAAAAGAAAAGTATCATATAGTATTGAAGTGTTATTCACCAAATATTAGGGAATTTAACATTCATTGCATAATTATTTTTACAGAAACTTAAAATTTAATTGGAGTATTTTATAAATATTATGATAAAAAACAATTTTTGTGTATACTTTATTAGTTTAGTGTTCACTGCGATTGATACATCGATTTATTTTCACTTAATTATTTTATCGTTTAGGTACAGAAATTCAAATACATATTGAATTGAAATAAAATTAATTTTTATAAATCAAAAATAGAGATAGAAACGATTGGATATCTGCAAATTTCTTTTTCTCTATTTTTGTGAAAGACAAACGTTATCAGTTCTTTGTTGTTTACTTTTTCAACAACTATTATTTCGAAAACAGAATTATTTCAAACTCATTTTTCGCGCACCATATTTAAAGTCGTGTACTTCTTTCCATAATTTTTTTACATCATGGTCTACGACATCTCTCCAACAGTGCAGCGTTAGCATGGCAACTATCTTGTTTTAGCAGACGAACTCCACTTTGCTTTTCCCTCACTTTTTTTTTAAGTTTAGGTAAATTAAATTTTTAACAGTCGAAAGGCCTGATTCTGATTAATATATCCATTTTCGACATTATTTTATTCTTCTCAAAGAAAATAAATTCGCTAACATATCCTAACTCATAAAACGTACTTATGCCCATATTGCTTTCCTTTTAGTGCATGTTTTATTGGCTTTGTTTTCACTTTTCTAATGGATATGAACTAGGATTAAGTTCTTAAAATATTTTGATCTGTTTTGCGAATTTTAAACATTATACATCTACTGTTAATTAGAACAAGAAAATAATTATTTTTAATTATTTATTTTAGATGTACCTAGACAGCAACAAATTTACAACAAGCAGTGGATAATAATGAACACATTGCCGAGTTTGATGTTCTACCTACATACTTGCATAACTAAGTTTATTTTTAAAATTAAATTAACTTGTTCTTGTACAACGAAATTTAATGTTATTTAAATGAAAAAATTAAAATCATTATCTCAGAACTTTCCAAGATAATTGAGTTTTGTAAATAATGTATGTATGTATATTATGAAATATAAGTTTTATACCAGAATATTAAATTTATAACAGAACAAAAAAAGAAATATTTTACACAATAGATGAAGTTTTACAAAACTCAAAACTTAGTATACATATATTAATTTAAAATAATCTGTGTTGTGTTAAGACAAGCTTTTATAAAACTTAAAAAAAAAATTGTTAATTTATTATGATTGTATATTTTATTTTATTTCAAGAAAGAATTTACACAATGTTGTATTCGTTGTTTCAATAATGTTGTTATTGAAAACGAATTTTTTACTAATGTGATCCCAATTAAAATATTGGTAATGTAATTTTAAGAAGAAACAATTAGCTTAAGAATATATATTCTAGTTAAGTTACAAAATAAAAAATAAAAAAATACTTAGATATTAATAAAATAAAATGTTTTAATTGAAACATACGAACTCTAGAAAACATTTGTTGGACTCTTTTTTGTTTTATTGAAACAAGGTAAGTATAATATTTTGATTTGAATTTTATTCTTATTTTAAATTTGAAAAAAAGGAAATGTTTTTAAATTTATATTTATGGTTCATTCAAATAAAGGTTATTTAAAAATTGTTCTTAAAAGGTACGCCTGGGGACATATCGGTATTTTTTTGTGATTGTTAACAAAGTTTCAGCGGAATTATTCAAAGAGGGTGAACAAATCATACATAGTGAAATGTATTGATTAAATAAAGGTAATTTTAAATTTAATGTTACAAGTCAATATTCCATCAGAAAGTCAAAAAAAAAAACATTAAAATCTTAGAATTAAAAGATTGATTTTTACTTAAAATAAGGAAAGGTAAACATCCAATTGCTGATATAAAGAATACATATTATATTTGACCCTCGGAAAAAAATAAACAATAGAAAAATTAGACGAGGTTCAACTTTTGTTAACAATAATTATTCAAAAAACAAAATCGATCAAATCAACTAACAGCGTTAGCGTGTGATTCTTGATGCGAAGAATCTAAGACGATTGAATTTGTCGAAGGAAACCTCTTAATGAGGCCCATTAAAAGCTAATGTTACGGATAAGAAGTGGCTTAGACTTCAGAATAGAGTGGTTGTTTCTTAAGGATGAAATGATTTCTAAAACTAAAAATATTGGTGAACTATTATTTACAGTGTATTCATATTTCCGTTTTTCTTCCTATAAAATATTTTAGCAAGCAGAATGTAAACAAAAAAAATATAAAATTATTTGAGGGCAATCCTTAGAACATATATTGCAAATGTCCTTTTTTCTTATAAACAGTATATTCTTTATAAAAACAGAACTCAATTATTCCACGTTCTACTTTCCGTTTTAAAGAAATATATAACGGGCGATTTTTTAGCTTTCCGTTTTACCGAAATATATAACGGGTGATTTTTTAGCTGGTTTGGTTTTGGCAACACTGGTTTTGACAGCTGACGTGTGTTTAGTACCTTGTGTCACTGTCAAACAGCTTCAGTTTGGTTTGCAATTTAACCATGGATCGTCTTACAAATGAACAACGCTTGCAAATTATTGAATTTTACTATCAAAATTCGTGCTCGGTTCGAAATGTTCATCGCGCGATTTATGTTTTTTGTGACCACAGAAAAGAAAAAAAACTTTTTATTTATTCTTTATTGGGCCACAGGCCTCTTACGCTTTATTTATTAATATTAAATATAACAAACTAAGAAACCAGAATGATCCGCCGTCCAAGCGTCGCTGCGATCATTGGGGTTACATACGTATTATTGGGCTCCGCTGATCGGTTATGACTTTGCTTTTATATTCTTTTAATGCTGACATTGCATTTAGTGGGTGATTGAGCTGTTGACCCTTTATTGCTGATGCCGCACTTATTGGTTGGAAGTGCTGTTGACCGTTATTAGCCGATGCTGCACTTTTTGGTTGATCGTGCTGTTGACCCTTCATTGCCGACGCTGCACTTATCGGTTGCATTGTAGTTGCTGCTATATCATATGTAACTCCTCCTCGGTTTGAGTAAGAATTCTCCTGAATTCTATAATTTACTTGTTTTACATTGTATGTTTTATTATACATTTTATTGCAAAAATAGGTTATGCTTACTGATATACAAATAATCATTATAATCATGCTAATGTTTATTACATATGATATATTTTTATGAAATCTTAACTCATTAATTTCTTTTATATTTTCAAAATTATTTAAAACAATATCATCAAAAGTAATGGTTTTCTTAAAAGAAGTATTAAAATTATTTTCGGGGTAAAAATATTTTTCTTGAACAATTGTTTTGTTATTATAAAAAATTTCTTTTAGCAAATATATTTGACAATTAAAAAAAATAATAAGATAATTGTTGTTTAATACAATTTCTCTGTCATCACAATTATGTTTTAATTTTTCTTTGTATGCATTTTTTACAATTAAAGTTTCATCATCTATTATTTGTATTTGAGTTTTGTTGTTATGTCTCAATTTACAATCTTTAGTTAGGATACAATGTTTGCTTGGTTTTAATTGTTGCACAGTTACATCATTTTGGTATACAAATGTTTTATTATTAATTTCTATTATATATTCGTTTTCGTAATCAATTTCAAAATGTTTATCATTTGGTAAAGGTAAAATTAACTTTTGTTCTACTGTTACATAATTTCTTGGAATTTTAATGGCGATTATGAGAAATTTGTTTTTGTATTCTAGTACACCCATTTTAATTAATTTAAGTTTATGTAAATCAATTTCTTCTTTAGCTATTTTAGGTGTGGTTTTTATCGTGGAATGATATCTGTTGTTATAATTATCTAGAACTAATTGCAATTTCATTTCTATTGATAAATCTTTTTCTTCAATGCCTGTTATTTTTTCTAAAATAGTTGAATGCAATCTTTCAATATCCGCATTCCCTGTGTGGCTATTAGGTTTCGTGAAGTGTATTTCGACCTCGCTTCTATTAAGAAAATCTAAAATATGTTCTGATTTGAATTCGTTATCTGATATTATTTTTTTTGGTTTACCGAATTTTGAGAAATGTTCAATAATAATTGCTTTTTTACTTCTCCAATTTCTATCGGTTATTACATACCCTACTGCAAATTTTGTAAGTTTGTCGATTATAGTTAGAAATGCTTTTTTCTCAATGTGAAATATATCTAAATGTATTATTTCATTTTTATGTTTTGGGGTCTCTGTTAAGTTATATTTTGGTTTAATGGGATTCCTATCGTATTTTATTTCCTGACACTTTTTGCAATTGTTAATTACTATCTGTATTTGCTCGTGAAGTTTAGGGAAAAAAATTTTTTCTTTCAGCGTGTAGTATGTTTCGTTTATACCACTGTGCATAGATTCTTTAGTGTGATAGAGGGAAATCTGTTTGTGAATCTCCTCCTCGGTTTTGATTTCGGCTGCTCTTTTAGTACATTTAATGAATTTTATTTTGTTGTTCATGGAGAATAATTGAATTATAACTTGTTGAACTTTATTATAGTCATGATCTTCTACCTCAGAGTATATACCTGTTGTTCCTTTCTTAGTTACTCTAATTAGAACATTTTTTATTTTGTCCACTCCTTCAAGAGGATTCAGATATATAATTCTACGTTCATGCAATATTTCTATTTCGTTTGTTATTCTACTGTAAGTTAGGATTAATTGCGTTTTATATTTGTTAACAATTTCCTCTTTTATTCCTATATGATCTAAATGCTGTTCCTCGACTGAATGAATTGTTTCTGTAAGCTCCATATTAGATTCTGAATCATTATCCTCGTTTATTTTGGGAGTGTTTTCTAATCTACTTAGGAAATCTGCTACTTTATTCTCTTTCCCTTTTAAATATTCGATTTCAAAATTATACTCTTGAAGTTTCAAAAGCCATCTTTGATTTCGTTGGGAGAACTCCTTTCCTTTATATTTGCTATTTAGATATTTTATTGGAATATGATCAGTTACAATTTTAAAATGATTTCCATATAAATATGGTCGATAATAGTTGACTGCGTAAACAATTGCCAGGAACTCTTTATCTGTTACACTGTACTTTTGTTCGTGTTTATTAAGGGTTCTGGATACGAAGCATACCGGGTGCCCGTTTTGAGATAGAACAGCGCCAATGGCATAATTGCTTGCGTCTGTTGTAACTACAAAGGGTTTGTCATATTCGGGATATTTTAAAATTGGGTGTGAAGTTATTAAATCTTTAAGGTTTTCGAATGCTGAAATATATTGAGGGTCTTTAATATTAATTGTTTCACCTTTTTTCAAATATCTTATCATAGGATAAGCAATCTTAGCATAATCCCTTACGAATTTTCTGTAGTACCCAGTCATCCCTAGGAAACCTTTAAGTTGTTTCTCTGTTTTTGGTATCTTTAAATTATCAATTTCTTTTACTTTGTTAGGATTTGGTTTAATCCCTTCCTTAGTCAAAATATGACCGAGAAATTCAGTATCTCTTTTCATAAGGCTACACTTATCTGCTTGTATTTTAAGGTTATGATCTTGTAATTTTTTAAATATTTTTTCTAGAGAATGCATATGTTCTTCTAATGTTGTAGAGAATATTAAAATATCGTCTAAGTAGACTACGCATATTTTATTTATATAATCACGTAAGATATTGTTCATAAGTCTCTGAAACGTTGCAGGTGCATTCTTTAACCCGAATGGCATCCTGATGTATTCATATAGACCCGCTGGAGTAACGAACGCTGTCTTTTCAATGTCTTCTGGTGCAACTAAGATCTGGTGGTAACCTTTTGCCAGATCTAATGTGCTGAAGTACTGTGATTTCCCTAACTTATCCAATATACTGTCTATATTGGGAATTGGGTATTTATCATCTACGGTTACTTGGTTCAACTTTCTATAATCAACGACAATCCTGTATTTTTGTATACCGGTATTGTCAAGTTTTTTCGGAATAACTATTATTGGTGAACTGTAACGACTGTTACTCTTTCGAATGATTCCTTGTTTCTCCATTTCTTCCATCTGCCTACGTACTTCGACTTCATGTTTTGGTGGATACCTATATAGTTTAGAGTTAATTTGTTGGTCTGTGGTAGTTTTTATTTCGTGAACTACTGTAGTAGTGTTTGTTAATTGATCGCCTTCTTTGAAAATCAATTTTTTATATTTATTTAAAAGCTTTTCTACAGACTCTTGTTCTATTTCATTGAGGTGATTTGTTTGAATGTTACAAACTTCACTTGTTTCCAACACATTAACTTCTTCAAGTAATGTAGTTAAGAATGGAAGATGTATACCATTTACTAAAATAACTTCCTCATTTTTTAAGTCTATAGTTTTTGCATTGTTCCTTATCCAATCCATTCCTATTAGGAAATCGTAAGGTTTATTTAATTCTACTTTTGTCCATTTCATTCTTGCATTGCAAGGCTGATTAAATTGTATTGGACATTTTGTTTTTACTTGTGCTGTTTCGTTAACAATACCATTAATAGTATTAATTTGAATTGGTGTATCGTTAATATATTCGTAAAGATTTGAGGGAACTCTAGTTGAATTTAATAGGCTAATGGTTGATCCTGTGTCAATCAATGCTATATAGTCTGTTTTTTCAAAAGTTAATTGTATGCACATTTTTCTTGAATCCGAGGCTAGTTGATAAAAAACTCGTGATTCTCTATTTGATTGGTTTCATCTTTATTACTTAAATAGTCTACTTCCATAGGTTCTATTCTAGCCTGTCTTGATCTATGTTGACCTGAATTTTGAATGTTTTGGGGATGGTTATTATACCCATTATTTCTAGCTTGGCCTGATGCATTATTATTTCTTATTTGTCCTGTGGGGCTATTCCCATTAGGTTGATTTTGATAACTGTTTCTATTAACTTGATTTTGATTCGTATAGTTATTGTTTCTATTAGGATATTGATTAGTGTAATTATTGTTTTTAAAAGGATTTTGATTAGTGTTAGTATTGTTTTTATTTGGATTAGTGTAATTGTGTCTGTTGTTTTGGAAATTTTGAGAAGTTGTGTTTTGGCATTGATTTCTATGTTCAATGTTGTGTGTTCTATCTGATCGTAAATTATATTCATCCTGACCTATATATTTAAACAAAATTGTTCTAATTTTTGATAAATTGTATTCATTGTAAATCTCTGCAGCTAAAGCTCCTGCTGTTACATCTTTTATTTTTAGAATTAATGCACTATTTAGACAGTTAGCAATTTCTAAACCATTTTTATTGAATGTTGCACATTCTGTTATATAATTAATAATATTTTGTATCTTATCTAATAATTGACTTATACTATATACCTTTATACTATTAATGCTTCTCAGGATTGTTGCTTCGTCTTTGGTTGGCCGGAAGTGTATCTTCAGTTTTTGCTTGCATTCCTCCCACGATGCTGGTGCTTCAATTGCTAGGAAGTTCTTTGCGATTCCTCCGATTTTCTCATTGTAGACAACAGCAAACACTTCGTTAATATTTACCGGTCCAAATTCTTCTATAATTTGGTCTATCGTCGCGATAAAAGAAGGTAACGTGCCTTGCTTTCCCGTAAAGTTCTCTACATATTTTAAACGTTTTTCTATTGTAACTCTTATGTTCCGCACTGCATTATTCTGACTGTTTAGAATTTCAGTCAGTGTTAGTAGACATTGTTCCATTATAGGTTGTGCCATTTTGGTTTTTTAATTTTTTAAAGTGATTATTAGATTCTTACTTTATTAGATTACACTTTATTATAATCACAGTTTTCACTTCGATAACACAAGGTTTTTGGTTTTTTTAATTTTTTAAAGTGATTATTAGATTCTTACAGTCACTTTATTATAATCACATACACTTTGATATTCCGTGGTTATTGTTTTTTATTGAAAAGTTTATTTCTAAAACAAAACACTGAGATTTCTTTTTTTTTTTTTCGTTTCACTATCCTCTAATTTATATTATAGAGGACAACCGACTGCGCCATTTATGTTTTTTGTGACCACAGAAAAGAAAAAAAACTTTTTATTTATTCTTTATTGGGCCACAGGCCTCTTACGCTTTATTTATTAATATTAAATATAACAAACTAAGAAACCAGAATGATCCGCCGTCCAAGCGTCGCTGCGATCATTGGGGTTACATACGTATTATTGGGCTCCGCTGATCGGTTATGACTTTGCTTTTATATTCTTTTAATGCTGACATTGCATTTAGTGGGTGATTGAGCTGTTGACCCTTTATTGCTGATGCCGCACTTATTGGTTGGAAGTGCTGTTGACCGTTATTAGCCGATGCTGCACTTTTTGGTTGATCGTGCTGTTGACCCTTCATTGCCGACGCTGCACTTATCGGTTGCATTGTAGTTGCTGCTATATCATATGTAACTCGCGCTGCTTCCATTTTATGGTCGGCATTCTCGACCTTCTGAGCAGTCTATTCGGAAGATTGTGACCAAATTTCGCACCAAATTTACTTTGTTGGACATTAAACCACCAACATGTTTACGTACTGTGCGTAGTGAAGAAAATATTGCGGCCGTATCAGCTAGTGTGACAGAAGACCGCGAAATGTCGATTCGGCGCCGCGCCGTTCCCAGCAGTTAGGCCTTTGTTACAGCACTACGTGGAAAATTTTGCGGAAGGATTTGGGCGTAAAGCCTTTTAAGATACAGCTGGTGCAAGAACTAAAGCCAGCCGACCTACCACAACGCCGAATTTTTGGTGAATGGGCTCTTGGAAAGCTGGCCGAGGATCCGCTTTTTTATCGAAAAATTGTGTTCAGCGATGAGGCTCATTTTTGGTTGAATGGGTACGTAAATAAACAAAATTGCCACATTTGGAGTGAAGATCAGCCAGAAGCATTGCAACAGCTACCAATGCATCCCGAAAAAGCCACTGTTTGATGCGGTTTATGGGCCGGCGGCATTATTGGGCCATATTTCTTCAAAGATGATGCGATAACAAACTTTTTTTTGCCCGAAATGGAAGTTCTTGACTTGCATGATATGTGGTTTCAACAAGACGGTGCCACATGCCACACAGCACGCGAAACAATGGCGCAATTGCGAGGCGAGTTTCGTGAACAGTTAATTTCACGTTTCGGGCCGGTCAATTGGCCGCCTAGATCGTGCGATTTGACACCATTAGACTATTTTTTGTGAGGGTATGTCAATGCTAATGTCTATAGAGACAAGCCCGCTTCGATTGACGCACTGGAAGCCAACATCCATGCATTCATTCGTGAGATACCGGCCGATATGAGTGAAAGAGTATGCCAAAATTGGACTCAGCGGATGGGCTACCTGAGACGCAGCCGCGGTCAACATTTGCATGAAATTATCTTTAAACATTAAATTGCAAGGTTCAAACTATCGATTCAAATAAATATTTCATTCATTTTTTCGAATTTTTTGTGTTTTTTTTTTAAGTTCTAAACCTCTTAAAAAATCACCCATTATATAAGTATATAAGAATAATTGCTTATGTTGGAACAATTCATTAAGAAATATTTGATATATTCAATAATTATTATTCATTTATTTATTTATTTATTTATATAATTATAGTTACAAAGTGAAATTGTAAAGATAAGGAATAGTGAAGCGTTAGCAATAAAAGCCATCAGCCTTAATTTATTATTCATAAATTTCAGCTCGTTTTGAATCACCTTTTTCATTGTTTAAAGTTACACATAAAGCATAAGCCTCCATGGAGCATTTCTGTTATCGATTTTTTTTCCCAAATTCACAAAGTAAATATCAAACTTTAATCAAGTCGAATAAAAGACGATTCAAATTTATTGCAATCTTCAATAAAATTGACAACACACTCATTCACTGTCAAAACAAACTGAATTATAATAAAAAATCCGTAAACATAATGTGGGATCGTAGTTCATAAGTTTTATTCAGTATTTTTAAAATACTAGGCGCGTTTTGTTGTTCATTTTATCCTTAGGTTAGTAAAATTTTACCTAGTAAACAACAACATACGAAAACTGAGGAGAAACAAGTTAGTAATCGAGCTCAGTAATTTACTAATGATACATGTTGCGGCTATTTGACACATTTTATTATTTTTATTTTAAATCGATATTTTGTTTATTTCTCTGACAGGTTTTGAAGTTTAATTTGATTTTTTTTTCTTTTTTTCTCTGAAAAGTATTGATATTTGGCTCAAGGGGAATTAGCTTTTAAATATAAAACGAAAGTCAGTTTAAAACTAAGGATAGCGTTTTATTACGATCCCGATTACTAAGCTAACCTAAGTTTAGCAATAAAACGCACCTACTATATTTCTTACCCTCACTTCTGCTTATCGGTTAAAATCAACTTGGACTACATAGTAGATATCAAAAATACCGAGAATCATGCATCACTCATGTTTTTTATATTATTTTATATTGAAGACATACGAAAATAAATTGTTCAATCTACAAAAAACTCTTGCACTCTACCCCCAAGGATACAATATCCTTTTAAACTATTTACGAGTAGGTATCTATCTACACCGGTATACTCGTATAATAATGTAAATATATTTAAAAAAAAAGCTTACATATATGTAGGTCTAGATCGTACGAGATTGATTGATTGAAAATTTTAAGTCGGGCATTCCAGCTTAAAGTTGATATCCATTTGAATTTTATGAACAATACGAAAATCATAGAAAGAAAACACGTCTAAACGAATTCAAAATGAAGCAGAACATTTGGAAATATAAAAACTTAAACAAATGAACCAATTATTTCATATTCAAAACAAACATTGTCTGCATAAACTATACATATTTACATACATACATTTATATATAATAGATTTTAATTGTAACGTTCTTTTTTTTAAATGTTGCAGTGTATTAAAAATTTAATGCGAAACCTGACACTAGAAAACAAAAGCTGGCCAAATAATAACCATCACACAAAAAGTGAGAAAAATAGCATTCATACGCCATAGTGTACCAATCTTAAATAAATTCACTTTTTCCAACAAAAAAACAATGTTCCCCACATTTCAATGTCATTATGTCAACATAACAAATTTAATGTTATTTTTGCAGTTATGGCATGCAAACTTTTCTTGTACACGAATTTGATATTTTTTCTTTTAATCGGTTCAATTTTAACTATAGAAATTACACTCTGGACTAAGTTTTTGTTTTAAATTAAATAATGACTGATGGCTACCACTTACTTGACTACAAAACTAAATATATATTTAAATTACAAACAATACGAAATTGTATATAGTCAAATATCTATTATCAAGAATTCTCACTCGTATGCAAATCTTCAAACTCTGTTCGGTGTTTATCTGGAGCGTTAGACAGTAATTCTTGTCCTTTCTCAAGGCGAGGTATTATTGCATAAATATCTATCTTTCTATTTTTCAAGTTTCTTCTGCCATAACTAATCTGCAATTGTAAATACTCGAATGTGTGAATATATGTATGTATTTCTTGTCGTCTGTCCTTTGTTTGTGAAAAATGGTTTTATTTATTCCCACATGTGACATAATGGCCCTTCAGGTGTTTTACTATAAATTTTCTTCTTCGATTGAGGTCTTGCGTATAAACTCGATATTAAGATTTTATTCTTTGGAAATTATTCAAGTACTCGTATCCCATGGAATTATGTGTCATTTGGGATTCAAATCAAATTTTTCTTATCTTAAAGATTCGAGTGAGAAATAGATTTCAAAGTAGTTCATAAGGTTCAACTTGCATTTATATTCTCCCAAGAATGAAGTGAATTAAAAGCACTTTGATGTCGACACAATGTCGCCACAATTTCCATGTAATGAACAATCATCCTGGGAAATGGATAAAATTACTCACACATTTTGTGTAACTCTTTATGAAAATTACAAAATTCAATCAACCTTAAACATAATACAAGTACCTATACATAATAATAAATTTTGAAGCTGTTTTAGAAAATGTATTTTGAGGGCATGAATTTGTGGTTTCATGTTCTACATTCTTCCCGTAATTAAACTTATTTGTTAGATATCTAAATTGAGTGCTGTTAGTTCTGGCATTATTTGGTCTCCAACAAAGCATAACACATTCTTCAAAGTATATGTGTTCCTGTTGTGTATTTTATGGCAGCCTGGAGGTAATGAGTTATGTACAATTTTCACATTAATTAAAACTAAATACATGTAAGTTTTAAAGTATTCAAAGTGGGTAATGTATTTCTAAGGAATCCAAAAACTATGTTTCTCCTTAAAAAACAAAAAGAAACAATAATTTGAAAATCTAGTAAATCAGTTAGTTTTTAGAAAATTATTACAAAGTATTTGAAAAGAAATTAGTTTTATCAATAAAAATCTAATTCGTTTCTTGACATTCACAATGGAGTTCGACATAGTTGTGAGAAAATTGTCCAATTTTGTGTTTAGTTCACATACTTAAAAAAAACCTGGAGGAGCTTTCAATTATTTTCTTGTAGTTAGTTTTATTTTCCTAAAATTCAAGTAGGTATGTGATATTCAAACTAACACGTGAAAAATCTAAATTCAGAGACACATATTCAAATATATCATTGCATGATACATGTTTGTATCAGATGCTACATCCTATTCCACAGCACAAAGACTAAACACTTTTTAAGTCCTCTTTTCCAACTGCCCAAAGCTATTAGCATGGCTCCAGCTGAACCCCCAGTTAAACATATAAATTACATGCAGAAAATTATTCCAACATATCTCTTAGTCTAGTAAGCTAACAGCTCCATTGTCAAATGTAGAGAAATAACAAATACCATACCACGCAATAAATTTCTGGAGCGGATTCACAATAATCTGGAATTCAGTTTTAGAATCTGTATAAAGTATTTTTCAATAATTGTCTACTTAAAAAAGAAATAGCACAATAGACACACCTTAACATATTTGAGCCTCAAATTGCAAAAGAATCATTTCCAAGATTTGTTAAAAAAAATGTCTAATTGAATTGGATTGTCACGTCTCTGTCAAAAATACTGATAGTGTGCCTTTATGCTGATTCGAATATATATATTTACGTGAGTTATTTTAGTATAAAAATCGATTTGTTACTTAGATTAAAGAATTCCTCGAAGAAAGATGATCTTAAATATGTAAGTCAATATTTTTAATTGGCAGGTGAGAAAAATTTCAAAATCCTTTAATGAAAATATGTTAAACACGCCCTTTTAGAAAATTCAAAATGCGCTCTAGAAAAAATGTGTGCATGTAGTATCACATGTGATTTTAACTGAATTCCAAATGTTCTCCATTTAAATATTTGCATTTTTATGTGATACACTATTTAATTGATTTAACTTTGTTAAAGCCGTTCATAGTTTATTTACTGAGGAAAGAAAATTACCGTTTGAAAAAATATGCAATATTAAAAAAAAAACAAAGCAATTTTTGTATACATACCGTACACATTTACATCGTTGGGAAATTTAATGAAGGTAAACGTGTTTAGAAATTCCATGTGCAAAAGTGTAATAGATAAAATCATTTCATTTTTAGACATTATTGGCTCCGTTTAAAATATCAATAAAATACAAAATTTTTTAAAATGATAAATAAATGTATTTAAAAGTTTAAAATTTCAATGTGATTTTTAAACTGACTTTAATTTGGCTACGTAACGAGCGATAAAGTTTGTTCGTTGAACTTTACTTCTCTCAAGCTGTTTTTGATAACTTAAACAAGGGTATTTTTTTAACTTGTGTTTTTAGATTTACAAAAAATACAAAAATTATATCAAACTATATTTGTTTGGCCCACCAGAAAAGAATAGGAGTAAAATTGTTGCGGTAAATTTTACCACAACAAGTTTCGCTTCCCTTCTTCCCTCTTCCTAAAACCTTTTTCCCGGACTATATTCCGTTACGGCTCCAAACTGTGAAAAGAGTTCAGATGAAACCTGGACCATCAGCCAGAGTCCTGGTCTATTTGCACCTTTGGAAAAGTAACACAAAACCCAAAAATACTTGATATTGTGCAACAGGCGGTCCACATAACCAACGGATATGCTACAGTTGGTCCATACGGGAAGAGCGACATGAAGAAACCACCCATGTCCATATCCATGTGTGAATAATATTCACACCAACGTAAATTTAGTATGGCTGAGTGCCCACCATAAGTGTCCGACATTAAAGGAAGTTCACCTTGAACTCGATTTTTCCTTCTATGGTTATAAACGAAACAAACAAAGGTCAACTACAAATATCTATGTACATTCTTTTAAGATCGGTTTAACTGGGTACTCTACTTTAAATAACAACCCCGCTCGAAGTTGTTGTCCTTCTCACTATTTTTTTGTAGTCTGGGTCGGTTTGGGCTTGGGGACTTTGATTTAACGCGTTCTAGTTTTTCGCTCAAACTTTGATCGCAAAGTTGAGGTTAACTCGCTGAATACAACCATTAACCTACTGGTGAAACTTTCACCAATCGTCAAGATCAGGGGTGTTGGTTGAGTTCTGGTCTTCTCAGTCGCACATTCCAACAAAATGGCTGAATGCTGCAGAATGACTGAGACAGAACACTTCACCATGGATCAAATGGATGGCCAATGGTTATCGTAGGAGGGTTGAGCCGGCTAGAAACTTCAATCTTTGATTTCTTGCGATAGAGAAAAGACAAATTTTTTTGTGCGAACAACTTTTAACGATATTCGGATTAAATAATTTCTTAATTCTTTGAAGCAGTTTGTGCCTTAAATTTCTTTGCTTAAAAATTGTGATTTCCTTTAGTTCGGAGTGTAGTGAGATTTCCTGGTGGATAAAATTGATAGGAACAACTCGAGGGTGGTTGAGTTTGTCGACGCAGGTTGGGCGCAGATACAAAAAAAATTGAGCTAAGTACCATTTTTTTATATTTTTGTGTTCTTCTTGTCGGTAGAATCGAAAATCCTTTTTGGCTGGGAAATTGGCAGCGACAAAAATTGATTTTCGACATTGGTAATTGACTTTTGTTTGACCTTTGTTTGTTCTTTAATTTTTTTTGTTAAGAAAATTAACGGACTCGCGACCGGTGACTTGTCCGGTACAATTTTCAAGGTGACCCTTCTTTGTGTCCTTAGTGACACACCATTGTTCTCTATACTTTCATTTTGTTCATATTTTGCAATTGGCCCTCTGCCAATTTTAAATAACCATTGTTATTCATTTTAAAAAGATCCCGAGTTTTTATCCAGGCTTCCGCCACGGTTTCTCGTGCATTAAATCCAACTTCAATAAATTTCTGAAATTCCTTAAAGGAATTACCCAAAATAATTTCTTTCATTTCAACCATTTAAGATTTTACAGATCATTTTAATTTAATTGGTAAGGCAAACTACCATAAAAAGTTTCCTGGCGCCCATTTTTATATAGCGTAAGTACACGCCCCTGGATTTTGATAAACTTTCAATTTATTTTATTATTGACAATTCCCATTTGAATTGATTCGTTTCATTTGATAGATTTTGATTTTTTTTATTGAATTCTTTTACTACTGTGAACCCACCCCCTAGACTGAGCTACCGATTGTCAGCACCTTGTGTTGATGTTGTGAATTTTCTTCAGCTGATTTGACAGTTGATTTTCCTCCACGACATACCGGCATCGTGTTCTGTAATTTGTTTTAATTTTAATAATTAAATAGTTGATTCGGTTCGGTGGAATATTTGGTTTCGTTTCGTTTAATAATAATAGTAGTAATAATAAAATTATTAAGATTCGCGGTCGGTTATCTGTGGCCTAAAGAAAATTCATAACAAAATTTTAAGAAATTGTGTCGGACTTTTGACAGATCACACGTGACTGCTGTCAAATTGCTTTTTTATTTCTGTTCAGTCAAAAAATAACCAAATTTGGGCTGACGAGCTACCCGAAGAGTACCAAGAGTTACCAAACCTCTCTGATTTGGTAGCAGTAGGTTGTAACCGTTATCATGCCATATGATAACAAAACAGCACTACGAGTCATACACCAACAGATCGTGAAACAATGGACTTGTTCAGAAATAATTTTAGGGAGCACTTAACTTCACGTTTTGCTACGGTAAATTGGTCACCTATAGATCGTATGATATCAGACATTTGACTATTTTTAGTTCAGGAATGAGCCAGCTTCGAGTTGTATCATTTAAATGACACCTCAGATGTACATTCATACATCCATATACATATGTACATAGATACATAAATACATAGAAAATAATTTATTTTTCAAAAAAAAAGGTAAGATACGATTAAAATTAAGATTTTCACATTTAAAAAAAATTTACTAATTATTGGGGTAAGAACGGCGAACACGAAAATTAAATTTCTTTTACATCATGTAAATATGTATGTACCCAAGTTAAGACTTGGTGAATACAGCATTTTTAACATATGTATGAGTAAAATTTTTAGGGTTTGGTTGTATTTTAAAATTTTAAAAAAGTATCAACACTCACCAAGAGAAAATGCTTGGACATTTTTCCTCAACTCCATCCATTCTTTTTATTTCTTGTATCAGATTATGTTTAAAATTTCACATTGAATTGTTATCCTGTATGAAATTACTATAATTATTATACTTGGTAACGAACAATATATGTATGTACATTATATTGTATTGTATGCACATAATGTAGTATGTATTTAAAATTCTTACGATTTGAACAAATTGTAATATTTTTGTATTTTCCACATTTTCAAAAAAGTGACTGATGTCGTTCGATTGAAATTTCTTAAATTTCGAAACATTACACAGTAGCAATGTGCAATTCATGTGTATTCAATTTTGAAATTTTTAGAGCAGTTACCAAAGTAATGAATAACCTTCTGCTCCTGATTGGGTAACCGACGACACAAGAAAAATGTGTCAAAAAGCGATTTCTAATAGGATTCACATTCGGAATGAGAAGCAGAGTAACACTCCTTGAATTAATTCATAAGTTTAAATACTTTCTTGAGTTAGTTCGCTATCTATCACATTATTCCAATATAATACAATTTAAAAGCCGAATCCGGATTCCAATAGTCAAAAACACAACCTCTGTATACAGAAATTAAACCGGTCGCTGTCAGAAAAAAAAGGAAACCAATTTAATCCCTTGTTCCTGATAAAAGTGGAAATAATTAAAGTACTCGAAAAAAAATCAAAACAAAAATTTGAACCTTTTACATTGATATTTAAAAATAAACACAGCTGTATCCCTATTTTCCGTATCGGAGAAATTAAAGCGTGACATCAAGATACACCTCCATCACAAATGGATTAAAATTGTTTTGTTCGTTTTATGACAACGAATAGCCAAAGGCAAAATTTGTATTTTGTTGTTTTTTTTTTTTAATCAAACTGGAATCGTGTAAAAAAGATATGTATTATTTCATTGTCTTCATTGTCTGGGCTTAGTTCAATTTAATCAAGGAACAAAGTCGGGAAATGCCCTGTCAATAAAAGGAATACTCTTCTGTGTATGATTACTTATGACTCCTAAAAGAATAAGGCTTCTGGAAGTATGCAAAATTGTTTACTTGGAAAATGTTACCATTTTAAAATCGATCTGAATACTCAATGAGTTTGGAATGATTTACTGAATTTTTTTATAGGTATCTAGGTATAAAATATATTTCGCTAAAATTTAATAAAAATGGTTGCTCCAACCCCAACCATACCATGATGTAAGACAAATTGTTTCCAGAGAATTATCTAATTTTTTTTTTTATTATGATGGTACATTCTGAGAAAAGTGGCTGTGGCATACCGAGTCAAAAATGTACTTAAGTTCGTACACTACACATGTGCTTATTAAAACTGTATTAATTTATGTATAGAAGATAATCCAAAACAGAAAAGAAAACCATCAAAAACAGTTGTTGAAGTTGATTCCCTAAAAGATAAAAGTACAAACTTAACTTTGAGATTTCAAAAAGAACATTCTCATCATTATCTTTCTTTATCGCTATTTTATGCATGTACCTACATACATAAGCTCAACGATTAAATAACAAAACTTCAATTAATTAATTATTTAAGATGTGGTGGTTAAGATTGGTGCTTGGGCTAATTAGTCGCACTGTAATAACATGTCATATACTTACTTTAAGTGGCTG
Source organism: Scaeva pyrastri (assembly GCA_905146935.1). Taxonomy (NCBI): domain Eukaryota; kingdom Metazoa; phylum Arthropoda; class Insecta; order Diptera; family Syrphidae; genus Scaeva; species Scaeva pyrastri. The sequence continues at coordinate 135,865,334 of LR989927.1, forward strand.
ACGTTCTTTAAATGATGTGAAATAGCTGCCTTGCCATTAAACGTTACCCTTTTTATAACACATAGCTGATGTGGGAATAATGAAGATTAATTAGATTTGAGTTTGCGATTTATCGATTATATTATCCAAGTCAACTTTACCGCAGTTATAAGACTACATTCATACATGTCTACCGGCAATTACACTGCCTTAAGGAAATTGTAAATGTTTATTACCACCTAATTTGCGGGAAAAAAATAACTTTAGTGTCACGTGGAACTAGAATCTAGATTATAGCCGCTGAATCTTAAAGTAACTCACAGTTACGCTGCACTAAAGAAGCAAGGTTTTTTTTTTTTAAATAAAGTTAGGTACCGTATATAAGTCTTGAAAACATCAATTTATAGTACAAATGATATCGTCCCCACTAGTCATGAGCAATTATTCATAAAATGCGAATGTTTATGACAATCAATCACAAAAGTATCTATGCACATTAAATACATAGGACATTTTAATGGGATCTTTAAGGCTGTCGACCTTCAACATTTCAACAAAAATGTCTTCAGAAATATCTTCGAAAATTCCATCATTGGCTTCTGATGGTGCCTGTTATATGTTAGTCACGTTTTTTTAAATAAATCGGTATTTTAAGAACGCACTCCGATTAAATACACCAATATTAATGAGAAGCCCACAAAGCTCAAACTTTCTGCAACAAAAACTGGAACTACTCATCGAAAGCGTCACGTTACAAACATTAATCTTGGAAAAATCTTAGCTGGGAGTCTTGATTATAAATAAATTGACATAAATTATAACTACCCCATCAGGTAGCATGGTTCCATGAACAAAAAATAAAAAGGAGAATTCCGTCAGGAAATCAACGCAAATAAAAATGTAATAAAATTATATCTAAATTAGTGGTGGAGATTTAGTTACTTCCTTTGTGAGTTTTTGTTTGTGTTTTCAGAATTAACAACTAAAATTGATTGTCATTCGTGCTTTATGTGTTTATAGAAGTTAACTTGGTATTTATATCTATCGGGGATATAAAATAGATATAAATGGAACGGATGATAAGGAAGCAGTTAAATAACATCGTAAAATGATTTTTGGTAAGTTTCCTTTTGTCTTGTATCGGATGTTCTCTTAATTTAAAACAAATATTTTATGGGGGTTATTATTGCTTTATTTATCTGTGGATTAACTACTGAACAATTTTGTATTGTTTTGTTCCTTAGCATTACTGCCATTACATAAGTAAAAACAATTTTATTTCTTCCCTACATTTAAAACCAATAAAATTAGAAATAACATTATTTGCACCTGATAAATTTTGAATTCTATAGCAATCATTGTCCTGATCCTGATGTAAAATCAATCGCAACAACATCAAATCAGGTTTTGTAAAATATTGAGGTACCAAGCAAAAATTTGAAAACTTAAGAAGCTAGTATCCTTGTAATGGGACAAACAAACAGGTACGGCTCCACTTACATAAACGCATTTAAACACAATCAAATATTACAATGATCCATGAATGAAGGATATGAAAGCTTCAACACCATAATCCAGAAAGCATCTATTTAATATATTTGAGTCTCGTTCGTTATCGGAATTAACCAGACAAATCACTCCACGAACTAAGAACGGCCATGCACCAACCACCCATAGATTCGAGAAAGAGCTATCAATCTGTCTGACACGCTTATGTTCGGACCTGGTAAATTTTCCCGTGTTGAGTCAAATTAAGCCGCAGGCTCCACTCCTGGTGGTGCCCTTTCGTCAATTCCTTTAAGTTTCAGCTTTGCAACCATACTTCCCCCGGACCCAAAAACTTTGGTTTCCCGGCAGGCTACTGAGAGAGCCATAGTAGTAGCTACTCCCAATTGCTAGTTGGCATCGTTTATGGTTAGAACTAGGGCGGTATCTGATCGCCTTCGAACCTCTAACTTTCTAACTTTAACTAAGTTAGTCTTACGACGCGACTACTTCTATTAATCATTTCCTCTTGATCTAAAAACTAATGAAGATAGATCAGAAGTCTTTTTTCATTATTCCATGCACAGAATATTCAGGCGTTTGGGGCCTGCCTTAAGCACTCTAATTTGTTCAAAGTAAATTTACCGGCCCACAACAGCACTCGGTAAAGAGCACTGAAGAAGGTTTAAATAGGAGGTATACAAAACGATACAAGTACCATTAAGTATTAGAACTCCACCGGTAATATTAATATGCTTGCATACTGTTGCGGACACCTGGCCATAAACTTTGTTGAATACATTGCCGCCGAGTTACGCCTAAAATGAAAATGGTGAGATCGGTCGATGATAGTTCTCCAAACCTAAGTGGAGAGAAAAATATATTTGATGAGAGCGTTCAGATGCGAAATGGGATGTACGGTCGAGGAAGATTAGGTCTGTTTCTTTACTCGCCCACGGGATCCCGCGGGATCCCAAAACTACCCAAAACGTGTTTCTTTACTTTTTTCTGGCATTGTAAATTAAAATTTAAAAAGAGGCTGGGTGCATCCCACACTGATAACTTCCCATTATGCATAATACATCGACTCTGAGTCTTTCGTTGTCAAGTTCGTTAGAGTGAGCTCTTCTTTTATGAAGTCCAGGCCGGTCTTGGTACTAAATTGCCTATCACATATGCTGCATATGTGCTCTAAGTGACTGGGATTGGGGGGTAGAGGTTGGGTTGGGTTGGGAAGATGTTGGTTTCTAGAGTCAGTTGGCTCTAGACTATTTATATTTATCTTTTTAAGTACCTACCTTTACTGGGTACTTGAATACTTACAAGTACATTTTCAAGTACTTTTCATGTATAAGTCCATTGGAAATATTTTAAAGAAATAAGATAATTTTGTGACCATATGGAAAGTTATCTTAGTTAGTTTTTTTTTAATTACGTTTAATGTAATGTACGTACCGTACATACATAAGTGTATTCTAGGTCACAACCCATAATTCCCAAATAACATGAATGCGAATTGAAACGGACTAGGAATTGTACTGGTCAGTCTCACATTGCCCTGTAATTGTATTTTAAAAGTATTTAAAAATGTACTTACCAATATCACAGTACCCAGTAAAAGTACTTGAAAATGTACTTGCAAGTATTCAAGTACCCAGTAAAGGTACTTGTACTTGTGATTTTCAAGTACCAAGTACCCACGTACTTGATTTTTTCAAGTACCAGTACCATTACCCGGTACTTGGGAAGTACTGCAGTCCAAAGATACTTAAGTACCTTACAACTCTGCATACATATAACAGTCTACTTCATAGTCATATAAACCATCCAACTCTGATTGTGTACTCCTGATGCCAAACATTTCATATAGTCCACGATTACTAGTTTGCAGATAAACCACCAAAACACCGATTATATTTCAATAATCAACAATTGCATGAAACATTAAATGGCTAAATTAATTACACAACATAATAAAACGGCAAAACAATACACAAATCAACTTTTGCAATAGCATCAAAATCTAAGAAAAACTAACGGGAAACAGTTCAATATAAGTATGTACATACAATACATACATACATTCATATTTCTGAAAAATTACGAAATATTTGAGATAATAATCAAAAATCATGAAAAAAGTATGAACATTTGCCAATTAAATGTCAAAAAATGCTAATTGAAATATTCGCAACAAATTCCACAGCATGTCCAAAGTTTTCCATTTAAAAATCGATTCCTTTTTAGTTTTATTGAGGTTTTCCAATTGAAAATTGCGGAATAGAGTTTTCTAAAAAGACCTTATGTAACTCTATATTTAACATGAATAAAAAAAAATAAAATGCTTAAAATAATAAATTTTATTGCACCTTCGATCTTAAAGCTAAAATACAAATATTCTCCAGCGTCACATCCTTGGCAACATATGAACGTAACGAAGTAGTGAACCCGTTCTTCCTCAAGTACACGACTCTGCTATAGTCCAGAACTCGTTTGCATTGCAAACCGATTTGTTCCCGCTCTTTCACCGCAACATCATCAACACTTGTGTCTTCGTTAAGCGACTCCTCGTCTCTTAACTTCCGCTTTTCCCTACTAAAGCCAGTGCCACATATGGCCCAACTGGCCATTTTTGTTACCAAAGCAAACTCCTTTGGACCCAGTCCGTTCTCGAGGAAGAATTCCTTTCCGACAAACGGTCTCCATTCGCATCGATGATGACAACAAAGTGCAATCAGGATGGCCTCGGTTTTCTGTGTCTCATCCTGCAGTATGCATCGAATGGTCAGATCTGTGGCTGCGCCACATAGATGTTTGCTCACAGCAACAAAGCACTCGGAATCTTTGAGTAAATCCAAACCGGACATCTTGAAGTCTGCAATATCCGCACGGATTCTGTGAACAATGTTACGGTCCTCGATTTTGTTGTCCTTCTTGTGCCGATGGGACATTCTGTCGATGAGGATGACTTTCGAACTCTCATTACCAGCCAAGGCCTGGGCCAACCAATACGAAAGATGTCCCTTACCGGCTCCAAATTCAATAAAACTCGTGGATTTTTTAAAGAAACCACTGTCGTCCAGACAACCAAGGAGCGAGGAGGTTTGTATCAGGTGCTTCCTTGTCTCGAAGCCGTATTCCTCGTTTGTCAGTTCAGCCTTCAGCACATGGTGCGCATTTTGCATCTCAATAATTTGACCGTCTACGTACTTTGTAAATAGTTCCTTGATTTTGTTAATTATAGCTTTCAGTTCTTCCGATGGGACTTCGTTTAGTTTTGGACATTCTAGAGGAGGACTTTCGCTTTCATCGTCATCACCACAGTTAACCCCGCGGACTATGTACGGTGGTACAATATCCAATGGCCTTGCGTTGCAGATTTTAAGGTGCTTCCGCAGGTTCTTTTTGTAGACAGAATGTTTGGCATCCAGGGGACAAGGGATTCGACCATTTTGAGGAACTTCTACATCACTGCCTTCGATGTTTGAGTCCTCTATTTGGGGTTCGTGTTCGCCGCAGTATTCTTTGCCTTTGGCTACAGTCATTTTGCAGAAACGCTTCTTTCTTTTCACAAAATGTTTGCACGTTGGTTCAACAGAACCGAGAGTCTCGTTTCCATTGTTGTCAGTACTTGTTTTCGCTTTTTTAACTTGGGGTTCCATTATTTTGATTTTGGATTTCACTTCTCGTGGGTGCGTGAAATTGAAACAGAAAACACTTCAATTGTAAATTAATTTTTTGACAGCGCTACATTTACAAATTGTCACTTTTCCCATTTCAACTTAAGGTATGCGTTTCAGGTTTCTCAAATAATTTTGAATACAGGGTGAGACTACTGCTAAATCTAGAGTTCTTTTTTGAAACTTTGAGAGATGTAAATGAATAGAAGACATTTTGTTTTCATAAAATCATATTTGACATTTTATTTTATAGTTCACAATGAGTTTTTTTTTTTATTAATAACTCACAATAAAACTCTTCAAACATACATTTGTTTCGAGTTGGGCTACGATCGGCAAACTTTGATGGTATCAAATTACATGGTTGCACCACTTAATCAAAACTTAAAGTCGAGACACATCATTGCAGTGCACATTGCACAAACGCAGATGATAGAAAGTTCAGAGATAGTAAAGTCGTGAATTCAATTTTGCTAACGTTTATTTTTTTGGAATATGTACAATGTACATCTATTCCGTACATTGCTCGTTGGTGAGTTGATTCAAAGACTTGTAAAGAAAAGTATGTTTCTTTGTTTTATTCATATTTGTTTCGTGTAAGAAACATTAAGTCTGCTATTACACGACGACTCATGAGTCGTGACTCTTTTCGAACTACGTTGGTTCAAGAGAGATACAAAATTCGAAAAAATGAAACGGAAGAAAATTTGCCCTGTGAGTCGCGGGTAAATTTTCTACGACTCATTTTTGACATTTTATTTTCACTCATTTGTTATTTTGCTTTTCCTCTTTATTTTTTTTCGGCGTGCTCGAGTTCACATGTATACCCTTATAGTTGAAAGAGCGAGACAGAATATAAGATTTCCCAAACAACGAAATTTGAATTAAAGAGAATTGTCAAATTTGAGTCATGACTTAAGAGTCAAGGTGTAATAGTGTTCGACTCAAAGGATGAAATTTTAAAGTAGAATTCGAAGATGAGTCACGACTCATGAGTCGTCGTGTAATAGCAGACTAAGCAATTCAAAACAAAAATTAAACAAAACTTAAGCAACTAGTCTCGCCGAGTGCCAACGCGCGTTGATGTGTCGCCTTCACTGTGTTACCCCATTAAATTTATTGCAGACGAATTAATCTACTACATTTATTATTCCTCTTGTATGTATGGAGTTGAGATTGCCAATTGTGACAGAAAGTGTCAAATCTCTAACAAAAAAAAAACCAAGTGGCGTGTATTTAAAACGTTTCGTAGTTTTTATCAAGCGCTTTTTCATAAAATTATTTATTTTGATTTATTCATTAAACCATCACTGAATTATGTAAATAAAACTAATCATATTTTGATCCATACAAAATAAAACTTCCACTTTCCGCATTTCCTAGGGCCCTCGTCAAACCAAAATCCGAACTTACCCCCGAGGAATTGGCTCGCCAAGAAGAGGAAGAATTCAATACGGGACCGTTGTCCGTGCTCACACAATCAGTCAAGAACAATACTCAGGTGCTCATCAACTGCCGCAACAACAAGAAGCTCCTCGGACGTGTTAAGGCTTTCGATCGTCATTGCAACATGGTGCTAGAGAATGTAAAGGAAATGTGGACAGAATTGCCGCGTACCGGCAAAGGTAAAAAGAAGGTTAAGCCGGTAAACAAGGACCGATTCATATCGAAGATGTTCTTGCGCGGTGATTCCGTAATTTTGGTTCTGCGTAATCCTCTGGCAACAGCGGCTGGAAAGTAATCAACACAAAATACAAAGAGACATTCAAAGTGCGCTCGCTCTAGATTCTAAGATAATTCACTGAATAGTAATTTTTTTCCTCTTTTGTAATAAAACAAATAATAGTATCAATTTGTGGATATGTTTTAATATTGAAAGAATAACATTCCTCTTTTTTCTTTTCCAGCTGCAATAGCAACACCAAATCCTGTTTTAGAATTAGTTCATTCATCAACTTTAGTAACTAACAGAATTTAAGATAAACTCATTAATTAGACGCCTGACACTGTTTCCATTGTTCAATAGATGTATACAACTGCGGTTGGCAGGTTTTGTTACTACTATCAGGTCCTTAGGTTGGAGATGGAGACCATTTGATTTGTTTTGGCTTTGAATTAAACGGATGAGTTATAGTGTAAGAAAACAGTTTATCCAATATCAGCATATTAAGACTGAAGAGAATCTCCATAAGAAGATAAGTAATTGTTTAAGTTATATTTATTTGTAACACAAGTAGGCATCAACTTTAAAGTTGTTTTAGGTTTGGTCGCATTCATTCAAGTATCAAGTTCTTCAGAGTTGTTTCGGAAGCATTTAAGTAATACAAGACAAAATAATCCAATTCTTTCACCAAGGTTCCACATTCCACTCGAAATTCATCAAGAAAGGAAAACAAATTTGTTTATACTATTACGGTTTTCCAAAAAACTGGTCTGAAACTCTACACAAGTATGGAATTGGAGTTTACCTTTAAATGAGACACCAAGAACAGACGTATTTTTATACATATTTCATTTTTGTTTCGCATAATATTTTAAAAATCATATTATTCATGTTCAAATTAATAATCATCTTTAATTATATGACTTATGTACATTTAACATCGATCAATTTGCTAGTGTATATGTATGTACATACATATGTACTTCAAAATATTCAATTACCAAACGTATGATATGCTCTATTCATATGTTTTTATAAGTTAATCTCTAAATCCCGTTAAGAAACAAGAAAATCTTTTAATCTTCTTCCTCCTATGATACATTTAATTTTTTTTTTATGCATTGACTTCTTATGCTTGCTATGATTTCAATGTTAATTTCGTTTTTGTATGCATAGGATTTGTATGGGCGAAAAATACGAATACTGCATCGAGTGCACTTGTTTCACACTCGATCGAACTATTTGAAAGAAACGACAAACGAGATAACTTCAGTGCACTTAAAGTAAATAATTTTTCTTGATCTATGATAGAAATAATTTTGTTAAGAATTTCGCTTCTTGGAGGAAGCCCTCGTGTTGTTCGTTCGTACGTTCGAGATAACCTTTTTCGTTAACGATATCTCGAAAATGAATAGAGGTATCGATTGGAATTAAATTTTGTTCAATAGGTTATAAGTTATAACTTCAAAAGATGCAGAAAGAACTTTTATAAAAATTTGTCGAGCGGTTTTTTCCCAACTGTAATTTAAAAAAAAAGGTAAACATTTTAGTTGATCGCAAATATCTCGAAACGGATAATGCTATTGACTTCAAAATATTTTACTGTGTAGGCTGCAAGGTGGTACAGGTATGGTATGATATACTTCAAATGTATTTATTTTCATTGTAATGGATTTGTCAATGACTAAATGATAAAATGCTGACGACATTTTTTTACAATAAATAAAAAACTACAAAAAGTTCTACCAAAAATTGGTAAATATTGTCTTTCACTGCAATCTGCCCTATCGCAAATTTTATGGGAACTTGTTCCTGGGAATTTTTTATCTCACAACTTAGTTACGGAAATATGTATTTGTATACAAATAAGGAGAAAGTTCCCTGGAAACAGTTGTTTACGATATCAAAGTTCCCAAGATGATAAAAAACTCGGGGGAATATTTATTCGTGATATGGAAGAATATGTCAAGAAATTCTTTAAGTCTGATAATTTTTTTGTTAAAACAATTACATATCATCATCAAAAGTAAATCAATTAATATCAGGAATGCCAAGTTTTCAAAGTATGCATAATGGGAAGTTATCGCTCTTTTTTTAATATGATAACTTGCTGACACTTAATTGATCATGATATTACTAATCACGGATAAGAAACTATACAGATGTCTCATCCCCATACGAAAAAATGTCCCATATTTTTTCAACTGCAGCTTGGCTATCAACCGACAAAAAGCTTTTTTGTTTCCGTTGAACGTGGATACCGATTGTTTGGAATTGTTCCCTTCATCGAAGAGCCAAAGTGAGGTGAAAGTGTAATGTATAACAAACTAGATCAGGGGGTTTAGACGTAAAGTCTCGCAGCCATAATGTTTTTCCGATAGGGTACCATAATTTTCTGTGGAGAAATCCTAATTATACTTGATCCAGAAAGTATCGTTTTGATGCAGCGAGCTTGATGTTGTCTGAAGGTTTTTTGTGTGAGACGATAATCTTGCCTTCATTTGTTCCTTCTGTTGGTTGGGATTGGTTGGTTCGTATGACTAATGTTGGATTGTTAAGTTGTAATGGGGAACGTTTCTCGAAGGAACACACACATATATCCTACAACTGTTGACTTCCCCCCGATTCCTGCAGTATACAAGATGTGCTGCCTACATTTTTAGGCACGCACAATTCAGTACCACCACTCGATGAATCCTGTATGGGTTCAGACCGTCGTATAATAAAAAACAAACAAATAATAAAAAGACTTTTGAGATCATAGATGTGCGTTTCACCACTTCCTCGTGGTTCCTACTGAAAACGCACTTTACTAAACTGATCAATTTTCCGCAATCTAAAAGGATAAGAAATTGAGTGAAGTCGAATACATAACGGCTAACAGTGTAAGGCTTTTTAAATCTCTAGGGTTACCAGCCCCTTTGATCTTCTTAAAATTGTATACCTGTCCAAGTATTAATAATGAGCCTCGGATAATTTCAAATAATTTAGAGCCAACAGGTTCGTACGTTTGTACGTTCGGGATACCATTTTTTGTCCACGGTATCTCAAGAACGGATAAGGATATCGAATCCAATTAAATTTTATTCGACAGGTTATAACTTCGAAAGATGCAGAAAGGGCTTTCATAAAAATTGGTCAAGTGGTTTTTTCACTATAGCATTTTAAAAAAATAGTAAAAATTTTGGTTTATCGCAAATATCTCAGGAACGGATAATGCTATTGACTTCAAATAAATTTTATTGTGTACAATGTGACGCGGTACAGATTTTATATAAATTTGAAAAAAGTTCAACAAACTGTTATTTATTTTAAATTAAAAAACTAAAAAAAAATGTTTCGGCGCTAAAATATATGTACATCGAAGGAAAAATGATATTACGTTTAAAATAATGTTCTACAATGTGAAATGATGTTTTTGACATCTGGTAAAATTTTGGAAAAAATTCAATTGACAGTGTTTTTACAAAAAATAAAAAACTTAAACAAAAATTTACCAAAAAATGTCAAAAGTTTTTTCTTGACTTGAATATTTCGAGAGTGGTCAATCATTTTAACTTAATATTTATTTTGTTTTTTGTATAATGCAATTGTTAAGACATAGTATATTTTTGATAAATATCGAATCGACAGTTTTTTAACGAAAAATAAAAATCTAAATGTAAAATTTAACGCAAAGTTCGGCTCAAATATCTTCAAAAAAAGCATTCCGCTACAATATCTCGAAATTTTTATTAAATCTGATAATTTTTTTATTAAAAAATTGTATCATCAAAAGTAAATCAATTAATATCAGGAATGCCAAATTTTTAATGTGTGCATAAGGGGAAGTTATCAGTGTGGGTCGCCCCCAGCTTTTTTTTTATTTGATTTGATCTTCAATTGAAATGAACCGATGGAAACAGCAGGACTTTGAATATGGGCGTTCTTTGATCTTTTTTTTCTATAGAATTACTTTCACAGTCAAAGCCAAGCTAATATTTTTCTCTCAGTGTATCTGCGGTTCGACATTTTTTAATCACTTAATTTAACTATTCTGGCTATGAATGAATTTAGTTTTCAATTGAGTGCAATTAAGTTAGATTACTATTCAATCGGATTTATCTCTTTTTTCGTTGCAACTATAATTTATGGTCAAAGTGACGTCTTTTTTTTGATAATAACCGATAAAATACTTGATCACGCAAAGTCGCAATTATCGACCTACATGGGTACCTACCTAACCTACACCTACCAACTTCTTTGTATTTTTATCTTTTGTTGTAAGTTGCATGCCTCTAAGTGCCGCCTACAATAAATTTGCGTAGAATAAAAATGACAGCAATATTACATACATACTACATACATTGCAAACTGAAAAGCCGGTTTCGTGCAGCAGCAACACAATCAAAGGACAGAACAGGCTAGAAGACTAACGCACCTCTGATCTAAATGTTGACAAACGACCAGTTTGTCAGAAAATGCATTTAAGCAGCATTTCAAAATCAAATCGATACACGAACACTAAGTCGCAGAGGCCAGTATAACGAGTATCTGTCCAGCTTTGTGTTTGCGCCGCCGCCTCGCCTCGACAAAGTGTTAAGTGGGATCGGAAAGTTCACTTGGTCACTCGTCTGCCCAGCTGTTCAATCATTTCTCTTCAAGCATTGATCTCGGACGGTACGTGGGCGCAAAATGAAGTTTTTCTATTTGGTTGGAATAGTTGCGGTTGTAACGGTTGCGGTGAGATTGGTCGACGCGGGTGATTCCGATGTAACTAAGTTCTTGAAGCATTTAGAGGTTATTCCAGACGTTATCACTGAAGGTGCATCCGATTTCCTCAAGGTTATTATTTGTTTTGAAATTATGTAAACTTAATTCCAATGGACATTTTACTCGTAGGTCAGCTATGATAGTGGAGTGTTTGCAGACAAGGGTGTGGAAGTTACACCCACACAAGTGAAAAACCAACCCAAAGTGGAGTGGAAGGCCCAGAAAAATGCATTCTACACCTTAATTCTGACCGATCCCGACGCACCGAGCAGAACTGAACCAAAGATGCGTGAATTCCACCACTGGTTGGTGGTGAATATTCCAGGCGGTGATATCTCCGCAGGAGAAGTTCTCACTGAATACGTCGGCTCGGGCCCACCAAAAGACTCCGGTCTGCATCGATACGTGTTCCTCTTGTACAAACAACCAAAGAAATTGCAGTTTGACGAGAAACATATCTCAAAGAATTCCGCCGAAGGACGTCCCAACTTCTCGGCCAAGAAGTTCGCAGCCAAGTACAAACTGGGAAATCCTCAGGCAGCGAATTTCTATCAGGCTCAATACGACGACTATGTCCCAACAATCCATGCGCAGCTGGGATTGGACTTGTGATGTGTCAGTTTGGTTACTTATGTAAGTTATTGTTCGAATTATACAGTTGAATAAATTTGCAGAAATTATTCAAATCACTTTGTTTGTTATTTAATGTGGATTTTAATTTATGTTATTTTAATTTTAACCGGATTTTCTCATTTCATCTTACAGTTATGCAAGAAGTGTTTTAAGTTAAAAAGTGGCATATCAGTTTCGGTAACATAAGCTAGAACTGGTTTGACAGAAAGCCTATTAGATTAAACTTTGATTTGATTTATGGTCGTCTTTTTTGTTGCTGTAAGAAGATTAATATGAAAGTAACATACTAACTCACCTTTATTTACCTGTTTTACGAACTTAATATGTTTGCGTTAGTATGTTATGATGTTATGAATATTATTAGCCAGCATAGAAACTTGTCCAATTTCTTGATTTTGTATTGCCTGTATCTGGATGAATGCATACTAGGTATTTGTATTGTTTAACTAGTTTGTGACGAATGGTTTGACCTTGGGATATTAACGATATTATTTTATTTCTTGCAGTTCTTTAAGATAAATGATCATATCAGAAGTTATTGAAATTTTGGATAAATGTATTGGTGGCTAAATAGCTGGCTTAATATAATAGTCAAGGCGATTTTTTTGGATTGTCCTTGTATGTCTTGGTTTTTATTGCACTAGAGTAGGTATGAAACGAATATGACGTTATTCAGATGCAATCTTTCTCATTACCGGATTCGGATGACTGATGAACTTATACGAAACTATTGCTTCTTTGTATAAATATTTCTTCCTGTAGTTTTTGTCGCATTCAATCTATGTTTAAAACTGTAGAATAGGTCTAGTTTCGAGCCTTTGGATCATTTTGGCATCATTGTCGGTAATTGATTTATTCTTTTCGATGGAATCATCATCAAATCATCAAAATTCTAACCTTAATCTTCTATATTTGAAAAGACCTTTACCTTAGTGAAACTAAAGTAATTAGGTGTCATTTTCATAATTCATTCATAAGGACACTTACTTACTTATTAAAAGGAAAGTTTTATTGAGATTATTCAATTGCCATCTTTCCAAAAAGGCTTTCTTAAGCAATTTTTTGATACTTAACCCATTAGAGACTAGAAACTTGACTTACCCTCATGTCTTATACCTTGGTGTCTGGTTCTTAATCTTTAATCGTCAATTTCTTCAACATTAACACTCAGATTCTTAAGTAAGGGATTAGTAAAAAGCTTTCCCTTGTTCAAATATTTATTAGTTTTTTAATTAGTAAAACCAGCATGAAGAATTGGCACATAATCATCATATTCTGCTCTATAAAAGTTACCAGCTACGGGAACGCCCAAATTATACTCCTTTATAAGATCACGTGCCTTTGTTTTAGTACGTCCAGTTCTTGTTCTAGAAAAATTAAATATATGTATTCTATGTAAGTTACAAAAAATACAAATCAATCTTTGGATCTTACGTTTTTGAAATGTAAACATCTGTTTTAATTGTATTTGGTTGTTTGAAAACCAAAAAAATATAACGATGTTTCCCAGATCCCAAAGGTGGTCCAGAGCCAACGTAATCCACAATAGATTGCCCTTCTGACACTTTGTTACCGGGAATGTTAACAACCAACCAATGTCTGACTTCGCTTACTTCTGCAGATGCATCTGGATCTGTCAACAATACTGTGTAGAGTGCATTTGCATCTGTATCCCATTGTAGTGAGGGTTGATCCTTTACTTGAGTTGGTGTCAGTTCATTTCCTTGATCAACTACTACTCCACTTGGATAGGTCACCTATGGGTGGTTGTATAAAATAAATATCTTAATAAATTACTTTATGAAATAATTGACATAACTACATATATTAATATGGACAGAAAATGCATCACAGTATTTAAATCTAATATGCAAATCATATTGATAAATTTAAAAATACTTTGAACAGTAAAATGTGTCCATATTAATGCAAATTATGTGAGGACAATAGTATTTTATAAAATAGTTAAAATAGTTTTCTATAAATTTTCTGTAGCATATTTATTTTAGAAATCATAGGCTTATCATATGATCATAAAATTACTTTGGGACAGCTAAACAATCCATTGAAATCTGTAAATTAAAAATACCCAACCACTGAGTGAATATTGAACCTCGAATTGTGCAAGATAAATGTTATTGTTTAGTTAGTGTAGCTGTTTTAAATAACATTAAAATTATAAGTTGTTTCATCCAATGTCACAACATGCATTTAGTTTTTGCAAATCCAACAAACAACCTTTAGATTTTTATTATGTTAATGAAAAATGAGTTGAATTGTATTTGTATATCAAGATTTGAATGGAGATAAAATTAAAAAAATACATAAAAATAATCTGGCTTTTATATATGAGTGAATTGATTGAATAAGACAAATAATATATAAATATTTAGCTTAAATAACACTACCATTCCATCACCATCAGTACACATAAGCTTTTAAGGAATATTCGTGTTTTCAGAAATGCAAATGATTTAAAAGCGTGAAATGTGAAATGTGACCCACGAACACTCATAAGTCATAACAATTAATAAGGTAAGCAAAGTAATTAAATAAATTCAAACTACTTTTCAACTCTCAATAAAACACATTAGAATAAAGATTTGAAAACTACTCAAACCTGAACAATTTTAGCAGGAGCAACATCAATTACGTCGGGAACAATTCCAGCCTCTTGCATTTTATTATTAGCAGCAGAACAATTCAGCAAAACACTTAAAACGAATACAATTAAAAATTGACTAAACTTAACCATTGCTTCACTCGTAATGAAAAGGTAAACTTATTCTTATCTGAACAGGCTACATAAATTTGTCAGCAAGTCAGCAGTTGATTTGGAAGACTTCGAGTTTCAACAACATAAACACAATCTAAATTGAGTTAAAATTGAATTAATAATAATCTTAAGGGTACCTACCGACACACTACATAATGTAGATTTGTTGAGTTTTATATACATTTTAAAGTTCAAAGTTTTGATACAAAAAAAGACCACAAAAATAATTAAAATTATATTTAATACGACTTAGTCAGTGAATGTGGGTTTCGTGTAAATGTAAACAATTCAAAGAATTAAATTGTCGATTTAACAAAGAAACAAAAAACAAAATAAACTATTAAATAAATTATTATCCGATGAGAAATACAATTTACATTTATCAATAAATGGCTTATATTAAAAGATTTAAAAAAGAGAGTAAAAATAAAACAATAAACGTTAACTTTTATTCTCCTTCAAATATGTAGATAATTGTGAAAATTAAAGGGCACAATGTTGCCAAACCAAAAGTACTTCAAAAATAATTATTTTAAAAAACATGTAAATATAAAAACCGAAATTGACAAATATTGACAAAATTATAATTAAAGCTTAAAATTAAAATTTTAAAGAATTTTGTTGTTAATTTGTGACTTTTGATTCGAGGCTTTAGAAATTAGAGGTCTTAATTCTACACGAGCGTAAAAATTTCAAACGGTTTTTATTAACTCATACGTAAACTAGGTGGCCACCTAACTCAGTAGCCACTGGTGTCTAGTGTCCTGATATAAGGGTCAATAACCCTTTCTTTTAACAGTAGATACCTACCTATATTTAAAGAATCTCTTGTTTGAGTTTTGTCTTCGAATTCAGTCAAAATAGACTTATGTAAAATATGAATTTTGTAAATGTTAAAACAGCTGTATCTCACGAATGGTGAATAGTACGAGAAAAAGTTTCGGAACCATTTTTGTAGAGAATTAAATGATCTACAACTTTTGCAAACATATTTTCACGATAAAATTTACAGTTTTCGAGAAAAATGGAAAAAAACATAATTTTGACCTTTTGACCTTGAATACATATTTTTGCAGAGGTCGGATCGTTCGTCGGGGACTTTTGACATTTTATTTAATTTTGCAATTTTCGGCTCTATGCGAATTTTGTCTAGGTCAAATGTCTATTTTGACTGGACTATTAATCATGAAAAATTTAAGAATGAGGTGAATTTTAAAAACTTCCTTCAGGTATTAATTTCTGATTGCTCAAACTGATACTATTTTTTTTTATTTGAGCGTTGTTTTTTCATTTAATAATTTTTTTTTAATTGTATGATATTCAATTTTTACAATTTGTCAAATATTGTTGTATAATCGTAAGTCATTTATTTACACACATATGTATAATTATTAAAATTACAAATCAATTAAGTTGTGAATGTAAAATAGGAACATAATCATCATATTCAGCACGATAGAAATTTCCAGCTACGGGAATCCCTAAGTTATATTCTTTTATAAGATCACGAGTCTTCAATTTGAATCTTCCTTCCAGCTTCCTTTAAACATATGTACATTGTACATATAGGAAATCAAATAATACAGAAATTAAAATATAAACAATTTTTCATTAGAAAGAAACTTACGTTTTAGAAACATAGACATTTGTTTTTATTTCATTTGTTTGTTTGAAAACCAAAAAAATATAACGATGTTTGCCTGATCCTAAAGGTGGTCCTGAGCCAGCATAATCCATGACACACTGACCTTTGGATAAATTATTTCCAGGAATATTTACAACCAACCAATGCATGGCCTCCCTTATTTTTTCTGGTACATCGGGATCTGTCATCAGGACAGTGTAAAGTGCACTTTCATCCGCCTCCCATACCAACGAGGGCTGATCTTTTACCTGAGTTGGTGTAAGATCGTTTCCTTGGTCCGCCTTTACTCCACTTGGGTAGGTGACCTGGATGTATTTAAATATAAAATAGACTTCATAAATACGTACATATGTTATGTACCTATGTGGATGTGGATATTAGTTTTTAATCGCAAATTGGCCAGATTAAAATATGAATTGTCATGAATAAGAAATGATAAGGTTATGATCGTTCTTCAATTGTATTGTTTTTTCAATTGAATTTAATTTGTTTTCATGAAAACAAAAATCTGGTTTCAAAATACATACATACATACTTTCAAAATCCCGAAACAAAATATGAATACGAAAAATAAATTATCATCTCATATTTTTAAACAAATTTTTAATTTAATTTTATCATGCACCCATCTTTTTTGAGTAGATCCCACATTGTTTTGCAATTTCTTTATTTGAATCTCGTTTTTATTGTTGGTTTGTTTTATTAATTCAAAAATGCATCCTTACTTGCAAGACTCCAGCGGGTTCTGCATCAATTACATCGGGTACAATGCTACATTCTTGCATTTTTGATTTATAAAATAGGCAAAAAAAAAAAATAAAATAAAAACGACTACTTTTTATGAAAAATTTATAAAACTAATTTTATAAGCATAACAAAAATAGAAAACTAGCTATAATATTGTTATCTGTATCGAAAGAAAATATTAAGATAATGAAGCTAGAGCCAGCTGATATCGAAAAAGCTTTGAAACACTTTTTAGAGCTTTTACAAGAGAGTATCTTAATCAATAAAAATTATGATAGCTAAAAAGAAATTCTGTAATAAAAATTGAGACCGATCATGACAGATAATCTGATTACGATTGTTGATGAAAATAATCATAAGCGTTTAGATATTTCAACAGATCTCTATTTGTCATGATTCTTCCAAGATCGTATCATTTCTCAAGAACGAATCAAATTTCTAATAACAGTAAGGTACAGTTTTTGTAATTTTAGAAGTGATATATGCCAGTTATTTCTTCTACTTTAATGTAGACATTTTGTAAAATTAGAGGAGGGTCTGAGTTTTCCTGTTAATATGTTAAGTTCCTATAAACTTCACCATCATTATTTCAAATAATTTCCAAATAGAGGAAAGAAAAAATGAAATGATAAAAAATTAAAAAACCCAAGAAACAAACAGCAAATTGAAATGTCACAAAAAACATTGACGGCTTCGGCGTTTTTATTTCTTACAGAACAAAACATTAATAAAAACTTTAGTAATACCTTGGGGCGTAAGAGGTAGGTATAAGCTTTGTTAGTTAGACAGAAGTTTCCAACCTTAAAATAATTTTGAAGAAAACTTTGTTTTTCCAACTGTCTAAATGTCGCATAAATGAAAACTTAAGTTTAAGCGTATAACTTTCTCTACAGTTTTTAAAATTGATATGATAGTACATAATATTGTATGTTTATTGACATTGAAAAGATATAAAAATAGTATATATCTTTTTTTTTTGTCTCAGTGAAGGATAGACTTGCTAACATTTAAAGGAATTAGATTCAAACAACATTTTAAAACTTAAACGTGGCATTTTTACGACCTAATTACTTCAACACAAGTATAAACATTTTCAAAAACGAAACTTTTTTAATTAAGAAAAATATACTTGAACTTTGTCTACATTTAGTAAGTCTTACCTTTCGAAACAAAACTTTATTGCAAGGTATCAAGTATATCCAACCAATAAGTTACCTTAAAATTGAAAAAAAAACCTGTTTTTATGTGGTCTAAAAGTAACACTTGTTTGACTCAATTACATGTTAACTTTGAGTGATTTCCCAGTGAAGTTTAGCGGTGCAATGAGCTTAAACCAGATTTCTGGAAAACAGTTGCATTTGTTTTTATCCCGAGTAAAGATGAAACGTTTATATGTAATTTTGTTTATTGTTTTGTTTGGATACAGTTTTGGTAGTGGATCTTTAGTAAAATCGAAAATGGAAGAATTTGGAGTAGTGCCTGAAGTAATTGACGAGGCGCCAAACGAAGTTCTTCAGGTATAATGGATGTGTTAACAAAAAAAAAACTCATAGACTCTATATTTACACATCTACCCAATTGTTGTTTGTTTCTTTTTTTATTGTTGGAAAATTACTGTTTTATATTGTGTTTATCATCAAATAATATAAATATTTGGGAAGTGATTAAAAAAAAAGAGTTATACTATGAGTATTTTTTAAAAATTATATTTTGTCTCTACGATTTTTGTTTATTTTGTTTCCATAAAAAAAATTACGTTTGTTAAGCTAAGAGTACAAGGTGGCTCTTACAATATTGAAAGATCTGTTAGTGAAAAACATGCTTACAACGTCTAGTAACCATGTAATATTGCAATTAATTGCCCGCAAATACAATTAGTTGAAAGATATCTTATAACCGAGT
Organism: Scaeva pyrastri; assembly: GCA_905146935.1. Classification (NCBI taxonomy): domain Eukaryota; kingdom Metazoa; phylum Arthropoda; class Insecta; order Diptera; family Syrphidae; genus Scaeva; species Scaeva pyrastri. Next base: position 135,884,596 of record LR989927.1, read on the forward strand.
ACACACACTAATTGTCCGCTCATGAGAAGGCATTGTTAAGTCTGAAAATATTGTAATCCCCTATCGAGAACCCTATACGCTTTTCAATTTTAAGGAAAACAAAGAAATTTGAAATTTAATTTATAATTAACCTAAATTTTATTTTTGACATTTAAAAGGTAACATACACCAGCGATGTAAAGGCCGATTTAGGGAATGAACTCACTCCCAAGCAAGTCAAATACATTCCCGATTTGGATTGGAATGCTGATGAAAATGCATTGTATACAGTTCTTATGACAGATCCCGATGCACCGGCTCCATTAAACGAATTCCGGCATTGGCTTGTTGTTAATATTCCCGGAAAGTGTGTTTCAAAGGGCAAGATCATCTTCGATTACGTTGGCTCCGGACCACCTAAGGGAACTGGATTGCATCGTTATATTTTCCTTGTTTTCAAACAGCCAAATATTATTGAAAATAATAATTTTGTTCCAAATACGTAAGTGATGTGGTTGACTTTAATGCACAATAAATAACTTAAAATTATATTTTTTTAACTAGTTCAAGTGAAGGTCGTCCAGGAACTAAGGCACGTGATCTTATTAAGGAATACAATCTAGGATTACCAGTTGCCGGTAACTTTTTCCGAGCTCAATTTGATGAGTATGTTCCGATTCTTCATGCTCAACTTGGTGGCCCACCGAAAGTAGTTTGAGTTTAACTATTGAAATTCATCAATTTATTTTAATTTTTTACTATACAATCTCAGTGTTTTGGTGATAGAGTTAGTTTTGAAAAATAAAAAAAATCATTAGCAAATTTTGAGCTAGGGTTTTCGTTTTGTAAATCAAAAGCTAAGAATATGTAATGTATGTTAAGCTTATTACGAAACCACACCAAATAGTGACAAGATGAGGTTGGAGAGGCTTTTCACTATTGTCGATGAAGATGGTGGGTTATGACGACAAACCATAAGTACGTATTTTAGTTTTTCAAACTGTGAACGCAAAATTAAGTAATGACGTAGTTTTAAATTGTCATAAATCAAAAGATGACAGCTTCAAAAGCGGCAACAGTTCAAACACCTCTTTTTGAAAAACCTTTAATTTTGTATTTTATCAATTAGATACTAAATTCTGTTATCTTCTTAATTTTACAAATATGTTTACTGCCGTTCAGTGTGTGATTACACCAACGGAAATCTGTTTTATTTATTTACTTTTAACGTTATCATTTGTTTTTTGGCAATACCCACATCCTGTATTTAGTGATAACTGATAATATAATTTAATTGGAAAAAGCTTTTAGAGAAATGCACCTCTCTTTTATATAAATTTAAAAAACAGTCTAAAGAATCAGTTCGCTCAATATTCTCGGGGGTTTGAAAATTAAAATTTGAAATGGATAGCAATGGAATTATTCCCGATGTTGTTGACTTTGTTCCAGAGAAGATCGCAACTGTGACTTAATAAAATTAGATATTTGAAATAATCATTAAGAATAATTCATATACATATGTTTAAGGTAATTTATCCTTCTGGTGCAAAAGTTGAACTTGGTAATGAATTGACACCAACACAAGTCAAGGATGCCCCCAATGTTACATGGGAAGCCGAAGCCGATGGTATTTACGCTGTTTTAATGGTCGATCCAGATGCACCATCACGTGCAAGTCCCAAATTAAGGGAGATTCTTCATTGGTCGATTTGTAATATTCCAGGCAATGATTTGTCGAAAGGCCAAACTCTGTTCGAATATATCGGTGCTGGACCGTCAAAGGGCACAGGTTTGCATAGATACATCTTTTGGGTATTTAAACAAAAAGACGTGTATCCAACTGATCAATTTGTATCGAAAACGTAAGTCTTATATAGTAATAATTGTTTTGATTTAATCATCAATATATTTACATACATACATACATACATACATAATGTATATATATTTTATTTTTTTTTTTTTTCGATAGAACCATTGAAGGAAGGGCCAATATCAAAACCAGGGATTATGTGACGAAATTCAATTTGGGTAATCCAGTAGCAGGAAACTATTTTCAGGCTCAATATGATGATTATGTTGATACACTTCTTGAATCATTAAAACAAAAACAATAAATACATTTTATTTTATCAAACAGAACATCAAAATTATATTTTGTAATAGTTTGTTTTAATCACAGAATCGACAATTTTAAAGCTGAAAGATTAAAAAAGAAAAATATAACCAATATTGAAAGCTTTTGAATTTGTTTCAATTAGTGGGTAAGGTTTTTATAGAGATTAGAGGTTATAGATAAAATCCGAGAAGTCTAATAAATAGGTAGGTAAGGTACATACATACATAAATGCATACATATGTAGGTACTCATCTAGGTTTCTGAGTTAATGTGCCAATTATATTGAATGCATTTAGTCCACGCAATTCACTTCAATTTTCATAAATTCTCTTCAGAAAGTTCATCATGGTTTACCTAATTGCCCAAGAAATTGATGTATTTTTGACTATTGGGTATAGAAGTTAGTTTTCCAGACAGGAAACGATTCAATTAATCAAGAAACTTGAAAATAGCAATGTACTCAACTATTTTAGAACCTACACAAATTGAATCCACATCACAAACGTAGTTTTATAGATAAGAAGTCACAAAAATCGTATAGAGTAAGAGGCGACCGTCGAATCACTTAGCTCATCCTGTCAATGGATTTTCTACACTTTATTCGATAGATTTTTGAAAGACAAATACAATGCACCCGGCTAGCCTATAAAATCCCGTGACTACTTCCGGTGCGTTTTTTCTACCATAACCTAGCTCATCGAATTAATGGCTAAATTTGGTACCAAATTAAAGGTCTGAATGTACACTTTACGAATATATAAGGTAGCCTTGGCTTAAACGTAGCATCCGGTAGCCTTCCTTACAATGAAAAAAAGCACGATAAAGGTTCTTATTAAAACATTCATAAAACTCCGTTATTTTTTTATCATTTTTTATGTTTTATATACCAAATGAAAGCTGCAAATGTGTAAAATTAATAAAATATCAGAACCTATATAGAAAAGGTAAGCACAAATATTTGTCTTGTATCTTCTTATGAAGTAACGTCATACCTTACCTTTTATTATTGGCTTACAAAAAAGAAACACTTATTAATTTTTTTTGGTAAATTCGTATTTGTATTTATGCATTATTTATTCAAACTAATTATTAAAATTAAAAAAAAAAATGTATTCAAAAGTTTTGAATTTTTTTACAAAATTTTTTTATTTAACATTTCTTAACTTAAATCCTATTTTCTTTTAATATAACACACAGATAAACTTCATATTTTATACATATTCATTGAAACAAATTAAACAAATTCATTAAAATAACATTAAACAATTTTATATATCCACAGAATGTAAGCAATAACATTGTACAGACTCGTTTGTCTGAAGATGGAACTATCAAGCACATTAACTTGATAATTTTTAAAGTTTTGAAACAAGCACTTTAACTTGTTCAAATGAAGAAGTTCTGTTACTTAATGCATTTTATTACTCCAATGATGAGTCTTTTATACCTTAAAAATCTACAATATTATAAACAAAAGTAGGTTACAATATTTTAATATCTAGAACATAAAACACTTAAATAATAACAAAAGAAAAACCAAAGCAAAATACAATTATCTAGATTGGTGTCAGCAATACATTTTAGTTGACCCAGTGACGTTGATACAACTGCACCGTCAGCTTTTTTAATTCATTGACTTGAATGAAATTGGTGTTGTTTAATTTTTATTGAACTAAACAAACATAATTGTTAGAATTCAATATTCAAATTCAAATATTTCCTTCATCGCGGTTCTAAATATTATTCTTCCTTGATGACCAACCACACTCACAAGAACTGAGGTTTACGCATTGTGGTTGGATAGCATTTTGCCACATTGAATTCACGTTCTTAAAATTTTTTGTTTCAATAAAATCCAACAAGGTGGCAACATGCAGGAAACAAAATTTTTATTTTTCTTCAACAAGCCAGTCGAAAATATCACTTAGTGCCGTCTATACCTCAAAGATTTGACAAAATTTCTGAGCTTATAATTAAAAAAATCTGCAACACTAGTGCTTCAAAAGCTTGAAATTTTTTTAACAAATCTTGGATCAAGACCTCATTGCATAAATTGTACCGAGGTTTCCAAAACACTTGGTGACACTCTTTTTCAATCCTTGCCAGGTTTTCATGCGTTCACAGGTTGTGATTATACAGCCAGTTTTAATAGGAATGAAAAGGCGAAACCGTTTGAATATTTAAACAAAAAATGAAAAAATCCAAAAAATGTTCGCGTCCCTTAACAGCCTTAACCAAATGGAAAACATTGAACTAGTGGATAATATTCAGAAATTTACTTGTAATTTTTATGCAACAATGTGCCAAGGCGTTAAACTTGCCCGGTTTCTTTTATTTAAAAAAAAATTGCTCCTAAAAGTCAAAAAGAACGCTTTTTAAAGAAAATTAAAAATTTTGATTCCTGCATGTTGCCACCTTGTTTTATTTTATTGAAATAAAAAAATTAATCATCTTTGTTTGTATCGCATCAAATCAGAGTTACAGTCGTAAAAGCTTTTAAGAATAGAAGCTTTTTATAAGCTTTTAAGGATACTTGAAGACAAAAATGTTGCCGTTGGCTTTTTTAATTTAACAAATTTCGTTTTTTTTTGTGGCTTTGAAAAAAAAAATTAAAAATACGTTAAAAACGTGTTAAGCTGATTGAATTTGAAAAAAAGGATAATTTAATTGGACTTTCGAACTCGTGCGGATTGGTTCGTGCATGAATTTCTGTGTCTTAAATTAAATGTTTACAATAGAAATGCCAGTCCTCTTGATTAATATCAGAGCTTTTTTCTAACTGATAATGGACAGCACGGAATCCCTGGAAAATATTTTCTTTCACACAACTCAATGGGGTTGCTTTTTCTGTTAGAGCAAGATACACATGTCCTACCTGTACTGCACAAACTGATTGGACAGAGTATAGTTTGCCTGTTTAGCCATGTAAACATTATTATAGACGCTGCTTACATTGGTCTTTTTTGAATTGACCTATTTTGACTTCTTATCATTTTTTTAAGATATTTAAACATGACATTGGATTTTCAAAAAGAGATAAGGAAATCAAATACATACATATGTACATTTTTAAATTATATCTACATACATGTTACGTATACAAAAATGAATCAGAGCGAAATAAAAAAAAGAAACCCACATTGAGTCTTTTCAAAAGAGTCCATTGTGAAACCCGTCGTATAAAATCAATCTGTCATGATTTGCAGCTGTCTTGACTAAATTTTAGATCATATTACTGACAGTTATTTGGACATACAAAATTTATGTTTGTTTGTTTTTGGTGGAATGTATCTATACATACTATATATGTATGTACATATGTACATTCCTGAGAATAAACAATTCTTTCAACGAGCCAACAAAATTCCTATATGAACGTCACTCCAAAGTATGTATGTATTTATTATTTCAATTACTCATTCCTGCTGGTATCAATGAATGATAATATTTTGAAATAAATATGTATGTAACGACTATTATTTTATTTCATTGATTGTTCTAAATATAAAACAAATGATTAGATGATGCGATTATTGAAAACAAATGCAATGATTAGTTTAAAACGTAGCCAGCAGTGATTTCTCATCATGACATTCGAAAAAATTACTTCCAATCTTATCTTGAATAATTTTTTTCATACCTTTAACTTTTAATATAAATACTCAAACAATTCATTTTGAATTTATAGTTTATTTAAACTTTCAGTTCAAATAGAGACGCATAATTAAACACCCTTAATATGGACAGTAATGGAATTATCCCCGATGTTGTTGACTCTGTTCCAGAGAAAATCGCAACCGTAAGATTTCTGTTTATAATAATTGTATAAATCATTCAATACATCATGGTCATCTTGAAGGTAACTTATCCTTCTGGAGCAAAAGTTGAACTTGGTAATGAATTGACACCAACACAAGTCAAGGATGCCCCTAATGTTACGTGGGAAGCCGAAGCCGATGGTATTTACGCTGTTTTGATGGTCGACCCAGATGCACCTTCACGTGAGAAACCAACTCTCAGGGAAATCCTTCACTGGTCAGTTATTAATATTCCTGGCAATGATTTGTCCAAGGGACAGACTCTTGTTGAATATATTGGCGCTGGACCATTCAAAGACACTGGACTTCACAGATATATTTTCTGGGTTTTCAAGCAAAAAGCAGCTTGGGAAACCACCAATTTTATTTCAAAAACGTAAGTTTAATTATTATAACAACTAATTTTGAATCATTTTAACTAAATAAAACTCTTTTTTTTTTCTTAATAGAACTCGTGAAGGTAGAGCCAACATTAAAACAAGGGACTACATTTCAAAGTACCACATGGGAAACCCTGTTGCTGGAAATTATTTCCAGGCTCAGTATGACTCGTATGTTGATACTCTGATTGCATCATTGAACCCACAATAATCATATCAAATTCTTAACCAATAAAAAAGTAATTTAAATTATTCAAAAAAGTTGTTGAACCTTGGTATATTTTATTTGAAGAACGTGATTAGCAAAAATTATGGCAAAGTAAGAAAATTCAATTCCACTATAGCTCTTCTATTTGTTTTACTCGTAGATATGATTATGGGAAAACCCAATGAATATCAAATTAAACCAAAAATAACAATTGGAATACCTTTTATTTAAAATCAAAATCTAAGGGGAAATATTTCAGAAACTTAACACTAAAATATGAATTTCATATAATAAAATTTTTTAAGGAAATTTCAACCATAATTAATTATCTTTTGACAAAAATAAGTAATTAGAAATCAGTTTGCTTTCGTTCATATAAAGCTGATAGATTTTGTTTTGCTAAGAGTTTGATTCTGTAAGAGAAATTTATAAACATTTAAATAAATAGAAATAATGTAATACTAAAAAATACCTGTCCTCAACGATACCAAGTGGCTGCCGGGGTACAAGATGGCAAGTTGATTGTCTTAAATATAAAATGTCAGTCTATTTAGTCCATAATTACAGAAATCGAGTATCAAACTCACCTATATATGATTTTCTCACGATCAGCCCAGGGCCAAGCCCTCTCCAATTTTTCCATCTGTAAAACATGATAGCAATACATTTATTGGTATTTTAAGATTTTTATTTAAAGTTGCATTGCATTGACTTTCGATTCATTGGTTTTCTTAATAAACTGAACACGTCTGTACTAAAACTCAAAATGTCAAAAATTTATCTCTACGAAAGCCATTTGGTGGTCATTTAAGAATTTAGGAATTCTACTCCTTCAAAACAAAAATTGCCTTCTCCTGATTAATTGAAATACTAACCGAATTTTAATTTTATAGAAGAAGTTATTTGAAATGTGCAATCATTTACTGACGGTGATGACATTTTACTCTTTTGAGGCAACTAATTTTGACGTTTCGTTATTCTACCTCGGTCTAACTCAATTTTTCAAATTTTCAACATATTTGCGTACTTTTTTATATCTTCTGCAAGTTATTCAAGTGGGAGGAATAAGGTAACATGATTAGACGTAAAAGTGAAATTCCACACAAGAGTCAAACGTTATTATGAAATGATATGGCTTATATGAAATCTCGTTTATATTTTTCTCAAAATACAAAAATCTAATAAGTTCACATTTTCGAATCATGTGTCAAAAGTTCAATACTCTTTGCCGCTAAACTTTCTCACTCACCTTCTCTTGTTTTTCCTGTCTAATTAAGTCCTCTTCAGTTGGTTCTCTCTCATCGTCTTCAGTCTCTTCGATATTCACCTCAGGAACATTACTTGAATTCCAAGTGTATTGTTGGCCCTCATCATCACTGTCATCCTCGTTAGTTTCGGTTTCATTAATGTCAAAGTCATGCGTTTCCGAAACATAGTCTGATTCCGGAGTTTGGTCCTTGTATTTGCAATCCATCTCTAGACTATCAGGTTCGGATAGAACTTCATCATTCTCGTCACTCACCGAGTCCAATTCATCGCTTTCAAACGAGCTTTGTTGTTTGTATGAACTCGGTTGAGGAGGAAGAAATTTTTCGAACGTTTGGGAAACAGTTTCAAGGGTAGAGGAGAGTATTTTCGGAATTTCAGCGATTTCTGACAGCTTACGTTGCATTTCACGAAGGCGTTCTTCGATACTTGCTAGATATTATATACAAACAAAAACAATCTTTTGAGTTTAGTGCTGATGTAAAATTAGGGAAACATTTTAGTCCAATAGTGATTTATGAACAATTTTTTATTAGTAACATTTAGAAAGCGTTTATAAAAAAATCCAAAATAATATCTATTTAGTTTTTGAAGCACCGGGCAAGATTAGTAGCATATCCTCAAGAGTGCGGCTTCTCAAATCGCTGTTATCTTTGTTTTCAGTAAAGAAACGTCTTATGTTTCGAATAATTCTGTGATGTGGTAGCTCCTGTTTTGAGACGATATGGGGATGGATAAAAGTTCAAATTGTTAATTGATTCAAAATAGGGTGTAGAAAAAAAAAAAACAAAAAAAAAACAAAGGAATTTAACGACAATCACCTCCTCCTCCTCGTCGGAACTCTCTTCTTCGCTCAATTCAATCACAACTTCCTCGCCATCGACTATTTCAACTTTGGTCTTGTGTTTCTTCTCCTTTGCGGGCGGTGGAGGTTCTTGCCACATAATAGGATGCCAGACTCTTGTGCCAAGCAATGGGGTAGGGGTAAATTCTAAAATTACAAACAAATAAAAACAAAAATAAAGCATTATTTACAGAGTTTGGAGTTTTGATTATTATGGGCGTTAAAGAATGACACATAAAATAAATATGCAAACATTAGTTTGAAAAAAAAAATTAATATAAGATTCTTCTCTGCGATCAGTTAATTCGAGTAAAATAGCATAAAGTTTAGCTAAAGGCAGCATTTTTAGCAATAAGAAAAAAGAAATTAGTAGATCGTCTGTGGTTCCTAAATATTTTTAGTCTCCCATTTTAAGAGAGAGTCAAAACATATTTCGATACTTTTGTCTTAAAACAGTTTTTTAAAAACATTTTTCATTCCATTTCCATATAATACACACCCACACCATATTATGTAATATGTGAAAACAAGGTTCTTGAGATTTGCTTTTAAAGAGTTAGGATGTGATAATCTCTACTACTGCAATCTTCCATCTTATCACCACAGACTAAAACTTAAGTATCTATACTTCATCCAAATCGAATGATCAGTACAGGGAAGATAGGACGTCTTTATCTCACTCTATCTTCAGAAGAATTCCCTTTAGTTGTGTGAAAGAAAAAATTGGTCAGCGTTACCGTAGTGCATATAATGAAATTGCGAAAGCTTTCAAGAAAATGAAAAGAATTGAATGGATCAGTAGTATCTTAAAAGCTGACAATCTTATTTAATTTTTTTTTTCTTTGTTGTTAATTAATTCAGACAGACTTCATGCACCTTCTGATGTCTTTTATGAAGTTTTTTTATTTAGAAAGAAACCTGAAGAAAATTTGGACACTATTTACGGAACGATCATTTGTTTGTTTGAGTTTACTCTGGTGCATATTTCGACTTTCGAGCATAACACCGAAGTCAAACTGTTAACTAACACTAGGATAGGCTTGTTAGAATTGATCGAATATTCTTGAAAGAACTTTTTAAAAAGCCAGAATCTCATGTTGATTCTTGAAGGTTGAAATATTGAGTTTAAAACAAAAAAGTAAAACTTAACGAGAACAAGTCAAAAACATGATTTTATAGTAACTTGTCATATTTTTTGTGTCATGATTTTGAAATGAAAAAAAAACTATGATTTGGAGATATTTTTCAAAGCAGAATTCAGAGTTGTTTTTTTTTTTTTTGTTTAAATCAGATTTTAATTTTTCTAATATTATGTAACTAAAACAATTTGCACTCTTATCCATCAGTTTCAAAATTACGTAAATTTGGAATTTTCTCCTAACCGACTCTTCAGGAACTTTACATTTTAATCACACAAAACATTTTAATGATGTTAAGTTCAAATAAAACACATGAAATACATTTTTCAGTTTTTCTCTGATCATATCACTTACCCTTAGGTGGTGGCATTGGTTTTGGAATCCTCAAAGTAATAGACTTCTCCTCCTCTTGCGGATTGTCAGTGAATTCTTCGTCTTCCATTCTTCAATGAATTGAAATTATTTCAATGAAAACATAAAACATAAAACATGAAATCTTTACCCTCTAGCAACCAAGTAAATTTTCTTAGCTGACGAATCGATAATTTCCTGTACTTTGGCCAGTGGCAAATTTGTAACGTCTATCTCGTTGATTGCGACAATAATATCGCCAAGCCGGATGCCTCCTTTGTCAGCGAGACCACCGTCCGTTACCTAAAACGAAACCAGCACAGATATTTCGAAATTATTATTTAGTTGGCAAAAGTATTCATAACAAAACCCGACATTCATTAATCGAAATATTTCAATTTTGAGATTTATTATTTTACCAAGAACAAAATCTTCAGACCAAAAAATCTGCTTCTTAAATGGTTTCAAGATGCGGACGAATGTTGTTTGCGAAAAGTCTTGAAGTGGACTGACCAGTGACCAGCCATTAGCTAGACGAGGAAAATAATGAAAATTGAAAGATTTTCAGTCAAAGATCCCCCCACAAATTGTTCTGATCGTCATAACCTACTTTATGGGAGTGTTGTGGTGTATCCCCGGGGTGAGGTGCATATTTCTTGATCGCCTTGTTTTTGTATTTCGGAAAGCAGAATATTGTTTTGAAATGTTCGCATTTATTAGTTATTTTTGTTTATCTTGTTTGGCTGCACTCCTAGGACCTGGTGCTGAATGGGGTATTAGGGTTAGCTACATTAGCGAGCAGCAATATTCACCTAGTTGTAGCTTCCTGCTTCCGAACAGGTGTGAATGACCTGAGGAACATGGTCGGAGTCGGTTGCCATTGGTGTTTGAACCAATTAGTGCTATTGAAACTTGAAAGTGAAAGTAGGTATTGGTGCGAAAATCCGATATGGTTTTCGGGGGCCTGTTTTCATAATCTTCAAGTTCTATTTACTTAAGTTTATTTTTATAGCTTCAATTAAATTTCTTTGCCAAAGAGATTTCTTGAAAATAAATGGATGCAGTTGCTTTGTTTATAGTAAAATAAAATGTGTTTTTTGATTTCAAAGATTAATGATCGCGTTGGGTATTCCATGAACGTTTCGTAGATTATATGTACATATGTACATTTATTCATAGATGCGGATACTATTTCGGTTTCAAATAAAAAGAAAGACGTCTTTGCGAATGATTAGTTTATTTTGACAGACGGGCGCGTGGTTTCTCAATATTGTGCTTTCTTTAATTTTAATGCTTTGGCGTGATGTCTGAAAAATACTACATATGTATGTCTGTGTCTGTATATTTTGTATATTATTTTTTTTTTTTGGTTTCAATTTAAATTGATAATTGTTTGGCATAAATGTTTTAAAACAGAAACATTTTGAGCTTGCTCTGTGAGTGTAGAAATAGGCATATGAAAATTAAGTGCTTTCTTTGTTTAAATTTGTAATTTTGAATACTTGTCGTTTGATTTCCGTTCATTTTTAAAGTGCTCATAATTTTTTCTTGGTTTTGTGTTTTTAGTTGGATATAGATAACTCCAAACTATTCGAATTCCTTTTGTTTTAGTTTTAAACATTAACTAGCCTTGAATTAAAAATAAGAGCAGTAAACTATTAAATTCTGTTGTGAAGACGAAACTTGCGGTAGGTGGCGAAAATGTTGTCCTTTTAATCTGCAGTAAAATACAAATTCTAGTTTTCGTTGAAAGTAAATCGGTTGAAAAAGTCTCAATAGAAGACTTTAGTTTAATTTACATTATTCTGTAAAACAAGTTAAAAAAAACCGAAGTTGTTGATGAATTACAATTTTATATTGCGCATGTGTATTGTGTAGGTTGTTAATATGAATATGGTTTTTAATCAAAACCATATTTCCAAATTAAAAATTCAAAAAAAAAAAAATGTTTGATTAAAACTAAACAAAAATGTTTGACTATTTTGTTAAATATTCAAATGACTTTTAATCCTTTTTGAACCAATTTTAAAATTAAAGTGTAGCATTGGCTAGGCTAGTCGATTACATGAACCTCACAAAAAAATTAACAATTGAAAAATGTCACAATTAACCAGATAAATATTGAATAAAACATTCTGTCCCTCAGAACTGCATTTCAAAATCTCACTAATTGCTGAAAAGGAAAACTTGTTTCTTTTTATGTTTATGTTTATGTTTTTTTTTTTAAGTATTTTGAAACACTAAAACTCCTATCGTTGTAGTTTTATTATTTTACAGGAATAATTGTAAATGGTCCTTGAAAAATATAAGAATTGTTAGAAATGTGGGTTTATGACACTCCCCCTCTATGAAAAATCTCAAGATTCCAATTTTATGTCATAAATTTAACTCATATCAAAATGTCTTTAATTGTAATGATATTTTCCTTAACTATACTACCAGATGTTGCGAGTTAAAATTTCCCGACAATATGGATTCTGAATTTATAAGGCAGTCAGTAAGTTCTTAAAAATATTGAAAAACATTTCTTAATGAATGTGCTGCCACCTTTAAAAACTAAGTATCTAGTGTTACACAGTTCTCGCTTTAAGAGCAAACATTCAAATTACTTGAAGTCGGTATTAGAATGATTTTACTGGAAAAACATATGTATGTATTTACTATCTAAAAAAAAATAAATTTGAATCATAAAAAAATCTTTTTGTATTTTGTTGATGAGTTCTGAATAAAGAACAATTATTATTCTTTAAAATGATTTTCAGCATCTAAGTATTTTACTGGGAGCGCGTATTACGACAGTAATAATCTAGTTATCATTTTAGAAATAAAATGCCCTTAATTCTACATTATTACACCGGCTTAAAAAAAAAAACTTTAAAGAATTTTGTTTCACTCCAGTTTGACTTCGTAGTAGACTTATACATGGAGAAGGCCAGTATTAGATTCCTAGACGAAAAATATTCAAACTTAAATTGAAAACATATTTAAAAACACTCAGAGCTGCTTCAAAGTGGATAAGGCTACACATTTGTGAAGCAGCTTCCTTTTGTGGTACAAATCTATTGAAACCATGATCAATGAATGTCGTTCACAAATTCCTAGCAATGTCAATACGAACCTGAAAAACTGTGATCGGCATATGAAATTGGGCACCACCAGTGATGCGGAATCCCCACTTGGGATCATCTGGAGCTGCATAGTTTTCCGACTCCACATCGAATGCTGGAAATCCATCTGTATCACCGATACCGCCAGATGCTTTTAAAATAGGCAAATGTTTTGCTTCCACAGGTGCATGTGTAAAGAAACCAAAATTAGCTTCCGGCATGATTTCGGATTATACTTTTCCTTATTTCCAAAGATCTATTTTCACTCTGTTGCACAATCCCGAAATATCTTTTTGCTGTTCTAAATTTAGAACCGAACTTCCTTTGGGTTTCTTCTTTTGTCAAAGAGATTTTCACACAAAAAAAGTTTTTTTTTTCAAGAACTTTTCCTTTTAAAATGTTAAGTTATATAACAAAAGGTATGATTTATTCTTATAGGTTAAACCTTTTTCTTTTTTAAAATGCAGTAGAATGTAGAATAGCACTTCTGTGTATAGAAAAAAAAAAAAAACAATTGTACTTTGGTGACGTGATTTAACTCAGTTATTTTAATATTTCACAGAATACTTTAATTACAACTCAAAAATATGATTCTTTTCAGCACATTAACAGAGTCCAACAATCATGTTTTTTGCTGGCTTGACACAGGCAAATGCATTCGCGCGACTAGAAAAACTTCAGATACATCCAACTGCAATCAGTGAGGCGCTGATCTTTAATTAGTTACATTTCTTACAAATCTTTTACACAAACTATTAAAAACTTAAAGTAGCAAAAAATGAACAAAAACAAAACAAAAGTGACTCAGTTTAAAAAAAGAAATAAAAAGATACTAATGTATCTCTGCTTGGTCTTGGTGTCTAAAACTAAAGAGATTTCAATTGATTATGTGGAGCATAGCTCGAGGCATTCGACAACAGTATACGGATTTCAAATCAGACCGCCCATAGTTTTCGTCACGTTTCTAATATTTACTTGTGCTTTGTTGCGTGAACGCATTTTTGAGTTACAACATCGAAATTTTGAAAAAGTATCATGAAATTTCGTTCAAAGGAGAAGTTTGCGTCTTATTATTTTCTTGTAGTTGAAGACACAAACCAATTTTTTGAGATTGAATTCGCTTCGGATCTTTTATGAGGTACAGTGGGTGAAAAAAATATTTCTTGTTTATTAGCCCCACTCTGAGCAGAAACAACGTTAAAAATATTATAGATATACATACATATCTCTAATTTGAAACAAAGAATAGATTCCATACCTAAAAATAGTTGTAGATTGAAATGCATACAACCTAAGCAATAGTTCACAATTATTCATTCCACGCTTAAATATCAAAGAATTATTTAATATTAATTCAATAACAAATTTATACCAAACTTTAGTATTATTTTCAGTACCGTTTTTTAAGCAGTCAATATAAAACTTGACAATTTTTGAATTTCATATTGTTTTTGTATTTAATATAAATCAAGTCATAAAAGAGACGCGTGGGTAACTTTCCATTGGTTACTTTGAAAACTTGTCATTTACTGAAATTTTATAAAAAAAAATCGATTTATTTATATTTTCTTTTTAATATGTAGAGAACTTTATTAAAAGTTTTATCAGATTTTAGACATTTAGCTTAAAACCAGAGGGCGCAGCGAACTTTGTCCCGATACAGTTAAGTTCTAACAGCATGTCTGGCTCTTATGGCGTTTTCAATTGGCAATCTGGAAGCAGAAGAAAAGCATTCTGAAACCATTCAATTGGGCAAAAGTGACAGTTCTCATTCTGAAAAAGAAGAGATTTCTCTTCTGGATTTGAAATCAAAAACAAAAACAGAATCACTCACACATTCAAAGATTTTAAATGTCACACTTGATAAATGTCATACTTTTTTGAATTAACAGTGCGAACTGTGAAGTGATTGCTTTAAATTTAAATTAAAATATAAAAAATGTAAAATAATATTGAAAATATCGTAACAATAATTTTTCCTAATTTGTTCCGTACATAAATACACATATATGTATATGTAGTTAAGACATGTCACACTTTATACCAATTCAGTCACACCAAACTTCAAATTTTCCAGAATTCAGAAAAACCTTTCAATTGGGATTCTGCTTCTACTTCCAATCCCGGATTGCCAATTAAAAACGACATTAGAATGGTCGATATGTCACCAACTGATCAAAATTTTCATTACTCTCGGAACTTACAAAAAATGTTATTTAAATCAAAATTATTTTAACACCAGTAAATTGCAGGCACTGGCAAACTGATGATAAAAGATTTAAATAACTCTATAATGGTTATAGAATGACAATTTTTTAACTCTTCGTTAACAGGCCAACTCCACAGGAAATAATTTATCTCATGAGGCTCGATCATGATATGAAATCTCAAATGGAGTCGCGATATTTCATTGTTTGCAATGATGTCAGTGATCTATGTCAGCGGCTTTGTCTTGATATAGATGTGTGACATGAAATTTGACAGATGTTTTTTTTGTTGCTATTTCTCTGCAGAAGACATTTTATTCTTATAATTTTGAGTCTTCTCGAGAGGTTTGACCTTTAATTTCCATTGCCTTTTTTTTGTTTCAATTTGCAAGCTATGTGTATTTTTTATGATTTTTGTGGATTTGCAAATAATTTACAACACAACCGAATACTTTATGCTGTCGACCTCCGGTGGTGAAGTAGTAAAAAGATATGAAATATCTTGACATTATGTATTTGCCCAGAGGATAATTGAAAAAAAGAAGAGATAGAGATGTCAGACATTAAGTTGGAGATACAAATGTTTAGAGGAGTCGGCGTGTAACGTTGAACAGACAACTGAAATGATTTTGAATTAAATTTAAAAAAAACTAATTTTCTTATTGAAAAATTATTTTGTTGTACATATAAATATTTATTCTGAATTATATTACTCTACCTATTTAAAAAAAAATGCATCAAAATCCGTTGCGTAGTTTTAAAGATTAAAGCGTGCATAGGGACAGACAGAAGCGACTTTGTTTTATACTATGTAGTGATGAATGATTTATTTTCTTTACATGGAAGAAATGAATTATGAATTATAGATACAATTATCGTGCATGAGAGCATGACGAAATGTCAGAATACTGTCGAATACGCAAGAAAGGAGATGTCACTACGTGGAACAATTATTATAGAGATATTACGTTGTTGTAGTGAGCGAAAAACAAAGTGCATGGTGTGGTGTTGATAGTTGCGAGAAAAACAGCTATCTTGGGTCATTAGTAGCAGACGATAACACCAATTAAATTAAAAAAAAAAATACGCGGGAGGCTGCCAAAGCCAACAGAGTCTGTCAAAGCTTTTTAAAAAACCTAACCATACAGGACGATATTTCTACCATACATCACTTATGGATTGGAGAACTATCTTGAAATCGTGAAAAAAACCAGTTCGGAAAGTTGTTGTAAATTAAATGCCACACGCAGCGTGGCAGACCATGCTTGGGATGAAGAGATGGCGTAAAACCAGACGCCCGAAGCCTTGGGTGCGAAACTGGATGGCTTCGTGAATGAGGTCAGGATTATATTCCGGTTGACGTATTACTTCTGTCACTATTAATTTTTAACATAAGATCTGCTTCTAAGAAAACAAATTCATTTTTACTTATATGTAGCTATAACCTTGTAAAGATTGTTTAACAAAACCATTAATCCTGCAACGATATTACCATTTTGAATACTCATTGTCATTAGTAATAAATTACAATACATAATATATAAGATTGTTGTGGCAGATTGAGTAGATTGTTGGGATTGTGTCAATCGTCAAATTTAATTAAAGTATCACAAGCATACTGACGAATTTCAAAATCTAATATCTTTACTTAATCCCAATAAAAATAATTTAAACAAAATTGAAACTGCCTAATTTAAAAATTTTAGAATAAATGCTTCGCAAGTGAAGTCTAGAAAGTCCTTGTTGAGTTCAGAATAAATTCAAAAATAAACCAGTAGGCAGTATACCATGAAAATAAATATACATTATTATGTATTTTGTATACAGATACAAATATAATTTGTCACTCACTGCGGATGCAATAAAAATAAATTAGATTTTTTTTTCGCACGAATCATTGAAATAAAACAAAAAAACTGTCTAATTATAGACAAATGCATTAATGAGACCTAAGTTTAGATGACCTTCGACCTTGACAAATGTACATTGAAAAATATAACCTCGTTGTATTTAAAAAAAAAAATATTTTTATTTACGTTGTATGTAAAATAAGAGCAGTCAGTGTCGTCTTGTCGATAATTCTTAAACCTAATGGAATCGAGCTTATTACTAAGTGTGATTTGATACAAAATAGATCCTTACGGAAAAGCCTCTCACGAACATAATATTAATATACTCGCTTTTAAATTGGGGTAGCAATCTAGGATCTAGGTTTTAGAATGGTGTTAAGGAGGTTTTCTCCTGGCTGATTGGCAGGGCGTGGTGAGGGTGTCAACGACCTGGTGTGCGGAGTTCCCGGCTCTTTCTTTCCGATTCTTGATGTGACTGCACGACGGGCTCTGATTTTCTCTTCCATTCGGCTGTAAACCATGAAACAGTTTGACTCCTTGTAGATGGGTTTTCGTCTATCGTTCCAGGGGAAGACCCATTGGATGGGTGTGAAATCACGCCTCCATGGTCTGCGGGGTTTGAACCAAAAGTCAACTGTGAACTCATCGTCGCTGTCAGCATCATCGTCGCTAAAGGTGGAAGAAACAATTTAATTACGTAAGTAAAAAAGTATTGGAAGAGAAAATTGGAAAATTCTAAGATTAGACTCACCCTCTCACGTATAGCCGCAAATATTTTCCTGACTTTCGAATCAAGGCTTGCGCCTCATTGAAGGTGAGATTCTCGGCAGGAGTGTCGTTGATTTGGGTGATTATGTCACCCAGACGGATACCAGCCCTTCGAGCAAGGCCCGATCTGGTCACACCTATTACGGTAAGTGGCTCAAATTGATCGATACCTCCTGTTATCTCAATGCCCCACAAGCTATCGACAAAGCTCATAATCCTTCGATCTGTTTCAAGAGTGTACGTAATACGCACCTCGTATTCCACATTATCGAAGGCATCGGATGTATATTTCGGAACCCTCATTTTTGTACCAAATTAATCTGAAAAGAAAACATTTTTTATATTCAAAATATACAGTAAATTATTATTGAGATTCCTACTTGTATTGTTTTAAGGAATTTGAGGAATCTGTTTTTAAAAAAAAACGGTCCAACAAGAGGTTCCACGTTAAGAGTAAGATTTTTTCAGAACTTATACACCCGAAAGCAAATTCTATTGCTGATAATCGCTTGTTTCTAACAATTCGATTAAAATTCAATTAAACCAATATCGAACTTTTTCGAGGTATTTATAATGTGCAAATTCATGGTCACCTATCTCGATTCAATTCGACTTCGTCATCAATGTCAATGCTAAAATGCATACTTGACAGTGTTGACCAATTTGAAACAGTGAAGTAAATTAATTGTAGTGAATCAGGGGTGGGGAGCATTTGATTTGGGTATTGCTTGATTGAAATTCTTTCAAAAAAGCTTTTTACGATTTTATAATTGTCGAATTTAAACAAATCCCTGAAACTACAACACTAAAACATGTGCCTTGACCCTAAATGAATTTTTCATAATTGAGCACTTTGAAGTGGAGAAAATTAACTTGAAATTCTGCTTACGCAAAGCACTTCCTTTTTTTAACTTATTTAAATTTAATTGTTTTCAAACTACTTTTCTGAAATATTAAAGACTTTCAGTTGGGTTTGGGTTGAAGAAGTAGTCCTTATTTTGTGGAGTGCTGTTATTTGTCTAACCAAAGGATCACCAATAGAAGGGTTAATATTTTCCCAGGACATTGACTGGCCGGAAATGTTAATACGAAAAACATGAAGTAATTAAATCGTAAGCGAAAAAGTGCGTTTTCTTTGCGACTAAAATTAAAATTTACATAGCTAAATGTAATAACAAGTAGAACGGATTTAACTGCTATTTAACTGTACTTTAATTTTTCATATCTAAGGCCGGGCATTCACGATACAAAAAACTTGCGCAAATAGGGGTTTGCACAGATTTTTTCTGTTGTGAATAGGTTTGTTTGATATTTTGCTCAGGTTTGTAAACTCAATTTGCGCAGTTATTTTGTATCGTGAATGCCCGGCCTAAGGAAATTACTTTAATCATATAAAATTTAAAACAACGTCCCCTGGTCCAGCTAGTGAAATGATACCTTTAAGCATATTGATGTCAGTTATCGATCAATTTCGACTACTTACCTAATGCGATTTATTACAGCTTTACAAGTGTGTGGAAAAAAAATGGTGAAATGTTCATGTTGTTGGAACTACTGGGAACTAGTAAAACTTTTTGTTTAGCGGAAACTAGGTCATTTCGGTGAATCTTAAGTTCAAGAATTCGTTGTCCATCACACTTCACACAGCACTCGTACGAGTGTGTTAGATAAAGCAATGCGTGAAGGAGTTTGGCGAAATTCACTACGGAAGCAAAGGATAATTAATGTCTAGATAATTGAATAAATCCATCAGATCAATTTCTAGAGACTCTTAATAACGTGTCAAATTTCTTCATTTGTGTAAAAAAAGGTCTGATGTTTTAGAAGTTATAGTAAAGAGTTTAATCAACTCCCTTTTAATGGAGACCAATGGAGTTTTAAATAAGATTTTGCACCTGCACATAACCAAAACCAAACAGGAGTCGATGAGAAACTATATGCCTTGAACAGATATTTAATAAAAATTTAAATTTGGAAACAATGTACAAGGCAAGCTGTAAGCAAAACAAAATATAAATTTTTAACAAAAAACTCTCAGAAAAGTTTAAAATAAAAACAAACAACAAATATCTAGAGAGAATAATGTTCATCCTTGAAAACAGACTCTAAAACATCTGTGTAGTTATCAATCAATCAACATTTTATAAAACCTTAAAATTTCATACGTCACCATTTTTAATACTGAAGGCTCAGTTTATAATAATGATCATGAGCTAGAAGATTAATTATTTCAATATCGAAATTAAGATGTTTGAGGGTTCCGATTTATCTTACGGCATTTATGATGTGGAGTTAGTGTGAAACGTGTAAGAAATATGTGTCAGTTAAATATTTAATTAAAAATGAGTGTTATTAAGTTTTAAAAGGTAGGTGCACATAACTTAACACCGTTATCTATGATTAGATAATTAAGGGGTTCTTTCCAAAAAATATTGACTTGGCTTTGCTTTTCAATACTCAGTACTTTTTGAAAATTTATACGAAAGTGAATATAATATTAATCGTAGGTAGTAGTGGGGTGTCGTTGAAATGGGAAACGAATTTCTCCATTTCAATCTAGAAACCAACCCGCTGGAGACTGGGATACCAATGATAACGCCTATTACACAATCATGAGTATGAATGTCGATGCACATTCACCAGATGATCGGTCACTCAGGAGTATTGTAACTTGGATAGTTGGGAATATTCCCGGCAAGGAAATCATTTCAGGAGAAGTTCTAGTTTCATATATTTTTGTCTCACCACCGAGAGGGAGACATTTTCATCATTCTATTTTCTTCTTGTTCGAACAACCACATTAGATTTTGATGAAAAGCTAATTGAACTTCTTGTTTAGTGATTTTAATAAGAAATACGAAATTCGTCAACCTATAGCAGGAACCTTAAATTTGACTCAATTTGATTCCTTTGTCTGGGAAGTGTATATAAAAAACTTAATTGCTGCTTTGAATTCAATAAACCTGAACAAAAATTGTAAGTTTTTGTTCTTTTGCAACAATTCTATCAATTTTTTAGATATTTTTTAAAGACGTTTTTATATAATCCTTATTTATTTGTGATTCAATTTATGATTTGATTCTACCGATTTTAAATTCGATACACAGCCTATGGAACTACATTCGAAGCATATTTCTCCGAAGGACAGCTAAAAATCTCGAAGATTCCGACTTTCCTGTGGGAAAATTTCATAATGATAAAGCATAAGTTTTTCAATCCGACAGCCTTCAATGGAATTTGACAGTTTGTGCCTTCATAGATGGGCGATAAACCTAATTTCAAAATTCAAATCACATATGTATTTTGTATTATTTCCTTTCAAATGTCACAAAGCCTTTTCCCAGATCACAAATATTGTTTTAAAGGAAAAATTGGAATTTTCTAAGCAGTTCATAGAGTTCTTTTCCGAACCTCTTCTAAAATGTCTTTCCCCCTTTGTTAGATTTGTCAATTACAAGTTAATATGATGTGGGGTAATTTTGTGTTCTTTTCTTCTTCGTATATGAAACCTAATTTCAAGTACAGTACATGAATTTTTGACTGCCTAAAGGAACGGAAGCCATCTTTCCCCTTTCTTTTTTATTTTATTATTGTCAATAAGCATTTAGTTGGTTCTTTGACTGACTTGTGGTAGTTAAAATTTTAAAAATAAACTTAAAAACGTCTTCAAAGCAATTTACGATTTTATTATTCAAAATCTCAAGAATAACCTGACAACATTGAGAAGTAAATGTAGAATCAAGCTGATTTTTTTAAGTGTAATGATAGTTTGGTGAATTATATTCTAAACAGCAGTTCAGCTGTTTATACACTTCTATCACGAAAAAGTCGAACTCAGTCAAATAATAGTTAAATGCTATTGGATTGCCTAGTCCGTATTTCTCCGAGAATTCTTTCGATGAGAAGTTAGAACGTCCGTCGAAAGTATACTTATCAATTGGTTTTTCATCAAATTCCAGCTTGCTTGGTTGTTTGTAAAGAAGGTACACCACTCGATTCAATTTAGCTCCTTTTGGAGGTGAAGCAGAAAAGTATTCAGCAAGAACTTTTCCTGAAGCAATATTTTTGCCAGCAATATTAACGACCATCCATGTAACAATTTCAGCAAGGATAGGATCCCCTGGTGAGGGTCCATCGGGATCAGTACAAATTATGGTGTAGTAGGCATCCTCATCGGCACTCCAATCCACAGCAGGTATATCTCTGGCTTGATAGGGTGAGATCTCATTTCCCAAGTCTACAGATATCCCTGTGTCGAACTTGACCTAAAAATCAAAACAAACGGTGTGAAATTAATTCTATTGGCGAAAAGAAAATAGTGTCGTTAGTGACCTTCAATATTTCAGCACTATCTGCAATGTTAAACTCCTGGCGAGTCTTAGTTGTATTAGTTGCATCTGCCCATGTCAAGCAAAAAACTGTCGAAATTGTTAATATGACAAATATATTCTCGTTCATATTGCTCTAAATATTTCACGACTAACCGTGAGTGCGATTAATGTTATAATGGAGTTAAGCTAAAGTGCCAAAAGTCTTATCAGCTCGTCCCACTCCAAACCAATAACTTCTCTCTTTTATTTTATTTTTCGCTTATACAAAGCAAACAATTTCCAAAAATATATAGAAACAATACAAATATATGTATAACAGAATTCCAATGTGTGTACAAACATTTAATGTGTTTTTGAGTTGTGTGTTTCCGACATAATAAAATCAAGTTCTTTTAAGGAATTTATTTAAATGTTCTGAGTTTTTTTTACAAAATTTAGTTTGTAATACAAAATATATGTACTTACCTAAAGGGTGTCGTAAAGTTTACGCAAAATTTAAATGAAAAAGAAAAAATAAACTATTTTGTTTGTCCTATTTAAGATAATTATTTTTATTGAATAATAAATTTCGTAAGCTAATAAATTTCTAACTTTATAAACCAACCCAAATTGAATTGATAAATTGTCCTCAAAATTTTTAGTTTCTCACTTAACAGTTCATGAAGCTTAGTCAATATTCTGAAAATCATAAAAACAAATTATTTTTCTCTCCTTCCTTCCATTTCGATTACCAAAATCATTTCAATGCAAAGATGATGAAAGTTTTAAATTATTCCTAAATTTTGATACACCCTTTTTTCCACTAAATATTATTTCGGAATTATTGACATAATAAGATTTAATTTGCTACACAAGTCGATTAATATCAGTAAGGAAATATAAGTTAAGGATGTGGAAATTAATTAGCTTTATTCAATATATTCTTTAAATTATTATGTAATTTATAAGATTTGCAAAATAAGGGAAATTTAAGATTGATTTTCATTAAACGTAATACATTCGAGAGGGTTATAGGTAATATCTTGATTCCATTGAAAGATTTCCGTCAATACGAAGCAAAAATGGATATTTATACATATATATTTTCGACAAATAAATGGAGAGGAAATGTATGAAAATAATATGTATTTTTAAATACATTATAAACAAAAAATTGCAAACTTATTTTATATTAATACTTTCTTAGAAAAAAGAACAGACAACTTTTGATGGGGGTACGTTAAAAAAGAAGTCCCTTTGAATTTCCCGAGGTGCAGCTTTTCCTATTGGACAAATTAAATGCAGGAATTCTAGTGGGCAAATTGAAACAACAGTCTTCAAACACGAAACTTGCATTTCAAATTCAAGTGCTTTAAGAGACTGCCAAATCTCTTGGACACAAGCATCCTTATGTTTCCTTTTGTAAATAAAGTGAATTTCGTTCTAGAATTGATAGTAAATTCGTCTTAACTACTGATGCCTGTACATACCATGATAGGTATACTAAGTTACCATCCATGTATCTATGTATTTTCCACGAAATACCATGAGAGTACGTTCCATATTGCGTAACACGCTTAGCAAAGGATCCTAGGGTTTTAATTTCGGTATAGGCTATAATGGTAGTTGATATGGTATTTCCTTAAAGATTAGTTGGTGGAAAAATCGTAATGAATCATTTAATGTTAATAACAGACTTTTATAAAAGTTCAAACTCCTGAAAACAAATTATAAAAGATCTTTTATGATGAAAAGCTTTTTAATTCATAACAGAAAATTCGTAGCAGAATAACAGATGTGGCCCCAATACTTACTTTTTAATAGGCTTCCTTACATCCGTGATCTACTGTACCGTCTTCTTCTGTTTGGAAGATATTGCTCGAGAATGGCGCACCGAATTTTGTCATAAATTCTGTTATGGTATGATTTTGCTGTTTTATATCATCTCTATTATTATCAAAACTTAATATTAATTATTATTGTTTTCCTTTTGATTTAATATCAGAATATCAGTTTATTTTTATACAAGCTACTATTGATTTGAATGCACTAATTTGAAAGATATTGTATCTTAATGAGTAAGAAATTGTTTCCAATGAAATAAAAATCCCCGCAGTGAAAAAATAAATTAAATTAAATGAAACAGGTTTTGAAAACTTTAAGCTAAACAGGTATAGTGCTGTTAATCGCAATAGATATATATAAACAATTTTAGGAATTAAGTCTGCTTTGAACAAGTAGTGGAATTTAAGGTATTATTTTTCCTAGGGCTGGAGTTCGTAAAAAGGAATTCGTAGTTTGAAGCTATGTAAGTGCTTGCCTTACTTGTCCTGAAATCAATGGTTAAAGATTGAGACCTTAGGCCCACACTACTTGAAAATGTTTAACAGACAAGCAATTGACATTTACAATACTTTAAACAATTTAAATAATTTTTCTTGGTTAATTGTTTTTTTTTTTTTGTTTTGCTTATCCCTCAAGGCGTTAAATGTCAAATTTGACTCATAAAATGATTGCTTAGCATAAAGGTCACTGGTGTATACCTTACCACTTTTGTAAGTAGAGGTATTTTTGTTTACATATTTTGTGCATATGTATGTACATATTTGCCTTAAATTAAATCTGCTGTTCCTCATTGTTCTCGTCAGTTAATAAAAATAAGAATCAAATTTAATTTGCTTTATTGACTGATACAACTGCTGTATGCATCATCAACAAAAAAAAATAAATAAAATATGTTTATTATTTGAAAACCTCATTCAGGTTTGTTTAACTCAAAACAACATTTGAGTTGACGATAAAGCTTTAAAACATATTTATCAAACAAAGAACGATAAAATTCCGCTGCTACAGGACCACCCAGCCCGTATTTCTCAGCGAAGGCATTCACTGAAAAGTTTGATCGTCCCTCGATTGTGTACTTATCAATGAGTTTTTCGTCAAATTCAATACGTTTCGGTTGTTTGTAAAGTAGGAAGACATATCGATTAAGATCTGCTCCTCTTGGTGGTGCAGATCCTATATATTCAGCCAGAACATCACCCGAGGATATGTCTTTTCCGGGAATATTGCCGACCATCCATGTATTAAGTTCACTCAAGAAGGGATCATCAGGAAAGGGTGCATCGGGATCAGTGCAAACTATCAAGTAGTAAGCATTTTTGTCAGCATTCCAATCGACAGCTGGTTCGTCCTTTGCCTGGACGGGATAAATTATATTACCCATATCGACAACTGCTCCACTATTAAAAGTAACCTTAAAAAGAAAAACGAATGAGATTATAACAAATATCTTAGAAGATTTTCATACCTTGAGAGCCTCGGGTACATCTCCAGTAATCAGATCTGGTATAATTTTATAGCGCTTCAAAGCCTTCGTGATATCGGATTCCTCTTTTTGGGCTAAACAGACTGTAGAAACAGCTGCTACAAAAAGGAATATCTGAAATTTATTCATGTTGCTTGACGATTGTAAGCAGAATTCTTCGAGAAACTTGACTCCGAAATTAAATGACCTTATTCAGTTCGATGTCAAACGTGAAATGTTTTTTCAGCCGAAATCGAAGCAATTTAAATGTTTTTTTTTTTCTCTCAAAGAATCAATTTTTTTAGATTCGAAACATTTTATTCGGTTTGTGTTATAAGGTAATTCCGATTTGAATTATTACTTTATAAAAGAAGCAATTTTATGACTAAGGGGAGTGTGGAATGATAATTGTAATTATACAGGGCAATGTGAACTTGTTTATTACACAAGTGGATCTTACTTGGTATATTGGTTTCAATAAATAAAAATGTTTGAAGCAATTTCAATTAAATTTTATTCTTCGTCATCATAATATTCATAATAAGGTTTGCTAATGATAATATACGATTACAACCAACAAAAGAGAAATAAAACAAGTATCATCAAAATAAAAGTAAGTTCAAGTGCCACACACAAAAGTAAATACAATAAATGGATGGGTAATGAATGTTTAAGAAAGAACATTAACACATAAAATTTGTCAAAATTATTGTTTCAACAATTTAATTTGGTAAATATAACATATCAGCGGATATTTACATATTTAAGTTATATAAGTAATCTACAGAGATGATAATACAATTTAAAGAACCAACATAGTTTGATTTCTCTATAAGAGTCTTAGTAAGCAGTTTTCGAATTAGTAAAATTGCGTTGCAGTATAGAAAGTCCATAAACCAAAAGGTCATTATTGACTCATTTTGATTTGTTAATAGTCCATTAATGTTTTTTGAACTTATAAACCACCGAAGTAAGCCAACAGAACATTCTTATCATGAAAAATATATCAAAGATTCAACCGGGCGTATTAGTACTTTTTTGTATTGTCCATAGTTGTACATCATGCTATATATTTTTAGTTTTCGTAAAAATATCTCCCATTTGAGAGTACAATCTGTTGATCAGATAGTATCTGCGACTGTACTGTGAATCTTATCTACTAAAATTAAGATTTTGCCTACAAAATGTTAAGCTGTAAGTTCTTTAACTTAAAATTATGGTAAATGTCGCAATCCGTTTGTTCTTTTTGGTTCTTTAAATGAGTTATAATAGAATTCAAGTAACAACCCTAGCTGTATTGTCATTTTAAAAGTCGGTAGAAGAAAAGCCGTTTCGACTTGAAATTTTCTTTAAAGTCCGTTGTGTTATGATCTTATATGCAACGTTAAAACAAGATTTGTCCTTTTGCAAGATATAAGATCACTTTCAACACATACTGATTTCACATAGAAAATCGTTTGTGTATAAGTCAGTCTTTTCAAATAAAAGTCTTCTACCCTTCTCGTTTTAATTGAAAAATAAATTACACCTCAAATATTTCATTTTAAAGTTCATCATAACTTAAATCGACAAAGCAATTATTTATATATTATAATTTACAACAAAAGAAACATTTTTTTTTAAATGGTAGGTTCCATTTAACTATTGTGAATATCCGGAACTTGCTTGAGTTTTACTGAACCTTAAATAGCTGGATGATTCAAGTGGTAAAATTCATGTCATCATTTGGAAGTTTTAATGGCAAAATTTCTATAATTTTATGATGTCTACTTCGTGAATGAGATTTTTTATCAAAATATGTTTATGCATATATGTATGACGTATGTATGTATCAGTATTCGTAGGTACATATGTTAATGGGAATGTGAATATCTACACAATAAGACAATTTTTCTGATACGGGCCTTTCTTATATTTGTGTTCTACTGTAATGGCACAAACCTACTCTTTCAAATTTTTAAAGGCAGTCTAATTTTTAAAAGGGAGTGAGGTTTTTATTTGCCAAACAACTGTTATTCATATCTATTATCTAACCACATAAATAAAAATTTGTTTAAACAAAAAAACAGCCAAACATTATTTTTGGCGTTCGTATTTTGTTTTAAATTGAAACACAAGTGTACTGTGCCGAGTTTGGTATCAGAATTGTTGCATTTTAATTCTCAATTTAAGCGGATCACTGAAAGCAGGAATTATTTGGGACATCATGAATAAATCCCTTCTGGCATTGGGATTGCTGGCAGCTGCTTTAAGCTTTGCTGCTGGGACAGATTACAAAAAAGCTATTGAAGAAATCAACGAGGCTTACCAGGGAATTATAACAGGCTCTCCAGAAGTTTTAAAGGTTTATTTGAATTATTATTTTTATCATACAATCATGGGAATTTGTTTCTTAGGTTGTCTTCGATAATGGCGCATTTTTGGATTTAGGCAAGAATATCACACCAACGGATACGAAGAACCAGCCTTCTGTGGATTGGAACGCTGAGCAGAATACCTACTACACTCTGATGGTAGTTGATCCAGATGGACCATCCCGAGAGAATCCCTTCATGAGGGATATCCTTACTTGGTTAGTTGGAAATATTCCTGAAAAAGATATGAGCGCAGCAGAAGTTCTAGCTGCATACGTTAGTGCTGCTCCTCCAAGAAATATGGGCATGAATCGATACTTTTACTTTCTGTTCGAGCAACCAGGCAAACTAGAATTCACCGAAACGCCAATAGACGAGTACACTATTGACGGACGTGTAAATTTCTCGGTTCCAAAATTCATCGAAAAATATAACTTGGGGAAGCTGTGTGGTGTAAATTTCTTCACATCTTATTTTGATTCACAAACAGTGGCTCTTTATAGGCAACTAAATTGTTGTGAGGAATTGATGTAATGTTTGAAAGCGTCTTATAAATTATAATACAGATTATATTTCATATGATATTTATTTTTAAATAAAATCTCTTGCATTTTAAAGCAACGCTATAAATTTGACTGTTGATGAAAAAAATAAAAAAAAAAAACGATTTTAGAATTTTTTAATATTTATTTAATTCCAAACAACATTGTAACTGTCCATAAACATAGAAAACATATTCATCAAAAAGAGTTCGATAGAAATTTGCAGCTACAGGACCATCGAATCCATATTTGGAAGAAAATTCCTTAAGTGGAAACTTTTCACGTCCTTGAAAATGAAACTTATCAATGTGCTTCTCTGTAAAGTTTATCTCTCCAGAGGGTTGTCTATAAACAAGTATGACATAGCGGTTGAATCCTACTCCTCTTGGAGTAGCAGAGGGAAGATATTCGAACAAAACTTCTCCTGAATTAACGTCTTTTCCAGGAATATTTCCAACCATCCAAGTGTTCAGTAGTCCGTTAAATGGATCCTCTGGACCGGGTGCATCAGGATCAACACAAAGGACGGTGTAATAAGAATTTTCATCTGCATTCCAGTCGAGAGCGGGTTGGTTTCTGGTTTGGAATGGTGTGATCTCGTTTCCCATGTTAACAGTGACATTTTGTTCGAATGTAACCTTTTCAAACAAATAAAAGATTATGATTTAAAATTTATTTTATGAATGCTTTGAAAATACTCGAACTCAAATTCCTAGATTTATCTAAGGTCTTATATTTTTTAATTCTAAAACCTAAGGCTGTATTTTGTATGTTTATATCTGGAGTAAGTTGTATGTACTCAAAGTTAAAGTTTAAAGGCCAATATCTTGCTTTAAAATACTATTGAATATTATTCTTAAACAGTGTGTCTTTCGCAGTTTTCATTTAAAAAACAACTGCCTAAAAAGTACGCCATTGAAGGTAGTTTATATTGAAGAATTTACCTTGAGTAACTCTGAAACGTTCTCCGTTATGACATCCGGGATAACTTTGTACTCCTTCATGGCCCTAGTTATTTCAGAATCATCTGCTTTGACCATGCAAAGAACTGCTGAAAATAGCAGAATTGTTATAGAAATTTTCTTCATATTGCTAAAGAGAAACTGAAACCAATTCGAAATAAGTCGTAATCGTAACCAAAAAGTTTATGTGAAGCCAGATGAATTTAAAAACATTTTTATATTAATTTTTCACAAGGTCCATGGCAATATCTTAAAAATATTATTTAGAACTCGAGCAAATATTGGCACAGCAGTTCCGTATTAAATATTTTTGAAAAAAAAAACATTATTAAGATAAATATTTGAATATTTATGAGCCACAATTTTGTTTTATGTTTTATTATAACACGGCTGTGATTTTATGGCATTCTTACTCTACTTAAAAAATTTTGTTAACAAGTGTTCATTGAAACTTTAGTTCTGGAAATGAAAATCTAGGCCCAGTGAACGAGAAATTTGGCCAAAAATCGGAACAAGTTCACATATCAAAAGCATTTATAGCTGGAAAATGCCCCATGCGTTTGACGTACAAAATAACTCCAATTAATCCCGGATATACATTAGGAACGATTTTGGAATTCGGGGACAATTTTCATTTTACTTCTTCTAGATCTAAAAAAACAAGACTTTCGAGAGTAAACAAAAACACAAACAAACTGATTTTTATGATTTTTATAAATCCTAAAGGCTAAATTCAAAAATTAAGAAAAATTTGCATCATTTAAGATTTCTATAAATAAAAACTGCTCAAATCATGTATTTCTTCAATAAAATTTAAGTGAATAACATTTAATGATAACAGCTGGAATAATTCTTAATTAAATAGCAACACAATAGCACAATTATTAATGTAAGCCAACAAAACTTTATAGTTTGCTTTTTAAACAAGTTTCACTAAGTTTGTTTAAGTTAGTTATGTAAATAGAATAGCGTCGTTGTAAGTTTCAACGTGAAACCTCAAATGGTCTTAAGTGACTTTTGAGTAAGTTAAAAAAGAGATTTTAAACTATTTATGAGAAAAGTAACGAACAGGCTTACCAATAAATGGTGTAATTTTATAATTAAAAAAGAGTAATATTAAAAATAAATAAATGAATTTTTATTTCTTTTATGGCTGCCTTGGGTACAGTTATAACACCATTACCCCGCTCATAAAATTGACCAATGACCAAATGGTACACCGTCAAGGTCTTGAACCAACTATGGAACAAGCCTTCTACTTTGGGCCTCGAACCAGTTTTATTGAGATGGATTTCTTCTTACATAGAAAATCGCATCTACAGAGTTCGTTTCAGAAGCACTCTCTCCAACCCTTTTCTTACTACCTCCGGTGTTCCCCAAGCTAGCCATTTAGGTCCCCTACTTTTCATCCTCAACATCAATGATATGGAAATGGTTATATAACATAATTCGTAAAGCCATCGCAACATTAGGCGTTGTTAAACGATGTTCAAAGAAATGTTCCAACCCTTACGTTACCCGAAATCTATATGTACATCACCTTTATTCGACTCCTACTTCAATACGCCTCCCAAGATTGGTCTCCTCATCAAGAATTGTATATTTCTGAAAGTGAGAGCGTTCAACGACGCTGCCTTTGATTTGCCCTTCGAAACTTATCCTGAAATGATCCTCTAATCCTAAGCCCCCATATGAAGACCGTCTTAAATTAAGCACATCCTGCCTTAAAAACCGTCTTCAAAAATGCCCATCAAACCAACCTCGTTCTTAGATATAAGTTACTTCGTTAGCATGTTTAGATTAAGTTATTTATAGCTTGACAGGGTGTTGCTGTCCTCTCCGAAATAAAATTAAAAAGAAATTAAATTAAGCAACATGCTGCAAAATCTGCAAATAGTGCCTTCTAAGTATTCAAATGGTTTTTTTAGCTAATTATCTTAAAAATTTCATAATTTTGTTTCCTTAATGTTTTGTATCCCTGTTATTCACTTTTTTATTGTTTAAACATAAATAAAATCAGTTATATATAAAAAAGGTTAACCCAGAGAATCATTCAAGTTATCTTCAAATCATAAATAGAACAATTAAATGAAATAATGATCTTTTCTAAAACCTTTTTATTTAAAATATTTAGATCGTTCATTAAACATTACACTTGTGCTTTTTTTTTAAGTTGCAAACAGTTCTTTTGCTTAAGTCTTATGATTCAACTACTCTCCTAATGTCTGCCTCAGCAACAACAACAGGTGGACGAACTTCAATTCCTCTTACTGGTGACTTATCCAAGTGATGAAGAATTTTGTAAACTTCGCTTTTATCCAAATCGACTTTCTTCTCTGGTTTTTGATATTTCATAAAGTTAACTCTGATGAAATTTTAGAAGAAATTTATTAAATTTGTGTTTTTTCAAATTCATATAATTTTTAAGGAACATTAAGGGATGATCAAAAAATGAACATAGTGCTTACCTTTTTTCAAACTGCGTGGCTACCGAACCACAATTGTTTTCTCTAAAAGTTATTATTTGATAAAGCATGCAAATGATAGTTTATAAGCAAAAAAGTAAAAATTTAGAATGTGTAGGCAGTTTTACCTGAAAAAAGTTCGGGACAAATGCCTGTCATTGAAGCATCGATTCCAGAGTGCGATCTAAAGCCAATAAATAATAACAGAAAATATCCAATGTTAGTCACAAGGGCCAAATAAGATGGTGAAGATAAGTGAGATTTAAATTTAATCCCAATCCCAATGAATGTATGCAGTATATTATTAAGAGTGCAAAAATTATAAACCATTTATTGAATTCACTTAGTAACTATGAGTTCAAATTTTGCAATTATCAAGAAATTTACTTTAAAGGGTTTGCAATTTTGTATTCCCGAACACTTGAAACTTCATTAATTGACCTGCATTCATTTGATGATTTGAAGTCTTTAAATTTACTTTAACTTTAAGTTAATTTAATTCATTAAACTTGATTTATAATGATCGCATTCAAAAAAGAGTGTCTAAAAGACTGAGGAAATGCAGTTAACCTTAGGTCTGTTTCTTTACTCGCCCGCGGGATCCCGAGGGATCCCAAAACTACCCAAAACGTGTTTCTTTACTTTCTTCTGGCACGAAAATGCCAGAGCTTTTCATTTTTTTTCGTTTCCCCTCCAGCAAGAATTTACCCGAACATTTTAGCTCGGGCACTTTCTTGCTTGTCAAAATTAAATCAGCTGATGGAAAAATTTGAAGTTTGTGATTTGTGAAGAGATTGCAAATTAAAATTTAATAAAAGTAAACAAATATGGAACTACTGTTATCTTCCTCATCATCCATTAATAAGAACAATTGTTTAAATTTTGTTTTAAATTCCTCTAAATGGCTTATTTTAAACAGAAAGAAAACAGTTTCGCTACATACACATACAAATCTGTCTTCAAATTTGAAGTTCACCCAGAAACATCCCAAATGCGTTTCTTTACTTTTAAGTTCGGGCACCAAATTACAAAAACAACATCAAAAAGCTCGAGCCCGAACTTTTTCCCGAGCTTTTTCCCAAACTTTACCCGAAAAGTAAAGAAACAGACCTCTTGTGTCAAAATAATACAAACTGGAAATAGACGTTTGTGAAAATATTATATTTGTTCACTAGAATTAGCTCAGATTATTTTAAGAACAAAAGTTAAACAGAAATACATGATATAGAAATGAAAAGAATATTAAAAACATTCATTTGCTAACACCAACAAAGCTATACAAGATGAAAACGCTAACAAAAAACCAAAAAATCACATTAAAAATGCGACAATACCTTTCATCATATCCTAAGTGAGGACTTTCGAACTTATGACTGCCAAATTTATGAAGATCATATGTATTTGAGGCATTGATGGTTCGATTGAGTGATAATAAAAAAGAAAAACAAAAATGCAATGATTGATGATTCGAATTAATGCGAAGAAAAACCTATGAAAGCTTATTTAGAATAACAAGAATTTAAACAATTACCCGACAGCCGTGCCAGCAATAAGTTCTGCCTGAGCAGTTAAGGTCTCTGCAATGAATTCATCATTATAAGCATCCTTGGGGCGATACCAACGTCTGCCCCCTGGCAAAACTAAAGGTCTTTCTTGGGGTACCAGTGGACCGAACATGCGTTTGGACTTTTTACGTTTTTGAGTTTCCTTGTGTTGCATTTGTTTTTGGAGCTCTTCAATGACACCATTTTCCTGAGAAGAGTTTTAAAAATCAAAAAGCAAAAGAACCAAGAATTTTTTGCATTAAAAAATTATTATTTTTTTTTTTTTTATTTAAATTTTGAAAAAAAGAATTATTTATTTTCGAATGGTTTATCAAAATTTCTAATAATTGTACAAATACATATGTCAAGGCATTATTTTGAAAACGGCATTAAGTATTTTACATATTAAAGTGCACGGAGAGATGCTGAAAGAAAAGTAAAATATTGCCTTTCAAATATGTGTTACGTAATTTTGATATTTATTAAAAACATTTTTTCACATATTATTTTAGACATTGCTGGATAGTCAATAGAGTTGATGGAAGAATGAAGTTTAATTTCATTTGGCGGATGATTTGACATTTGTGTATAGGTAAAATACCAAAATCAGTTCATGAAAACATTTGGTGATTTCCATTGGTAGATTTGAATTTCTTTTTAAAAAAAATAATTTTTTGAGTGTCTAATGGAATACGATTGAAATTGTATCCAATTATTATATTGTGTTTGCGTGTTCGTTTCCTGTTGGTATAACTTCTAGTGGCCAATGTTAGTACATGTAAATAGTAATCTGAAAATCTATCATAACTATGTTTTTGTTTTACCTATGCAAAAAAAAAAGGGATTTAAAAAAAATTCATCCATTTTTAATTTGGCGATCGCAATTATACACTTAGTGAGAAATTCTGTGAGGAGTTTTTATTCATTACTGCCTAAGCCCATAATCTGATACAAACTGTCAATTTCGAATTCATCCCTCAATTTTTCAAGGTTTATTTGTTTTGAAAAATGTTCTCAATCGGTGTCAAATGAGGATGCACCAAATATTATAATTATTTATCAATTAACCGTTCATAAATCACAAAAATTATAGTCGTTCTCAACATTTTTAACATAAAACATTAATTTTTATAAAACACAAATATACTATTCGCAAATATTCTAACTCGGCAGACCTTTTTCATTCACTAATTTCAGAAGATTCGTAAATATTAATGGAAATGAGGAAGGATAAGTAATAAAGCTTCTAATTAAGTTTTAACTTTTAAGACAAAAGTAAAAGTTCAAGTTCAACTGGATTATAGGTCCTTCATACTCTGTACGTTCTTTGAGTTAATCCCCTTAAAGAAAAATCAAGCATCGGAAAAGCTTTCTTTCCATTGTCCTCTTGTGCAGATATTTTTTTCTACGACAGATAGTTTTTATCCATACTTTCTTTTTGATTACTGCGTCAATGTGGAAAAGAGTTTGAACCCCAACCTTCTATGAAAACAACAATCTTCTTGATAAAAACAAAATTAGTGGGATTTGTTTAAGTTAGCGGAAAAACTTTAAACGAAAATTTCATTTCTAATTTCTTTGTAAACATACATATGTAAGTCAAACGTCTCTCACTTCTAGAATCGAAACTTTTCAACAAAATACAGCATATATTTTTGCGTTTTGAGTCGGCCTCAGCTTTATGGTCATTATCTTTTCTTTTAGAACAGAAGACATGATAAGAAACCATTTACTAACTTAAGGTTATTTCGTGACAGTACAAAAATAAAACAATTTGTTGTTTGCATAAATGATCTATTTTTGAGATAGTTTTAATAATTTCCTACGAAATATTTGGCTTCAGGCTAGTTAAGCTGGTGTGGCAATGCGTTTGGCTTCGACTTTTTAATGTCTTCCAGTACAATACATTATAACGCTTCCTGGACGAATAGCATAATAATTAAGCACCAGTAATGGTTTCCAACTCTTTGGGCATTATATCCCTTGCGGTATTATCTTCAAAATCAATCAAAGGAATTGGCCATTTCGGTCTTGGACTGCTAAGATTCTGCTGAACAGCTTGCAAGTATTGCCAAACCTGAGAAATAATATTTGAAGATAAATTGGGATGATGCCAGAGTTTATTTTTGAGAATGAAAAAAAACGCTTTGAAAATTTGCCATCTTGCTAAATCTGAATAAAAAGTTATGAATGAAAAAAGAACCAAAAACTCAGAAGCTTTTAAAAAATCCCATCACGTCTTATGCAAGATAATAAATTTCAATTGAAGCAATACAAAAACAAAATAAAGTCGTATAAGAAACTTACTTTTTTCCTCTTTAAATTCTGTTCCTCCTCCATTTGCTCCTCTTCGATATTTCTGTGACTGGTTTCGAATTCTTGGATTGTGACTTCTTGCTTGGTTTCGGTTTCGATTTTAATAGATGACTCTTCGTGATAAGACTGTCTTACTTCGGTTTCAATAGTTTCAATAGACTTTTCATCAACTTCAATTGTTTCCTTTTCAGTGATTGTTGCTTCATTAGATTCAGCAGAAGTTTCCTCTTTTCCTTAAAAGTATTTAGATGTTTGTTAAAACTTAATTCAAGATGAAAAAAAAAAAAATATTTTGTTACTTTCTTCCTTTGTTTCTTCGATAATTTCTGGAGTGGCTTCCTTCACAATTTTAGTTTGTAACTTAAAAGTCGGCAAGAGTTCACTCAATTGCTTGGTAACTGCGTCAAGAGTGCTCTGAATTGTCGAAGGGAGATTGGCCAGAGCAAGGAGTTGTTGTTGAACACTAGCTAGTTGCTGCTCCAGTGCCAATTCCTCCTCGGTTTTATCTCGAAGTGAACCACTTTCAGAAGGTAGTCTTCCTTCCCGATCGACTGATTCGATGACACGTTCGTCCTTGGCAACAGACTCACCCCTGGTACTTTCAGTGTCTTCAATCCTAGCCTCAGTTTCTTCAGCTTCGAGTTTATCAGTTTGCTCCTCTTCCGGAAGAGAAGTTCCTTCTAATGGTTCCAAATTTGGCACTTCAGTATCAGTAGGTGGCTCTTCTTCGATTTCCGGGGGTGGGGTTTCAGCTTTTGGTGCTTCAATTACCTCAGGTTGTACTTCGGGCTAAGGACAAATAATTATAATTGAGAAAATTTGTTTTTAAATTATGTTGATACTTACAATTGGAGTAGGTGGACGGACGACGGGTTCAGGTTTCTTATAGTTCTTGATGATCTTTACTTTGTAAGCATTTGCTGCTCTAGCTTCCGCTTCCAGTTGTGCCTTGCTCTTGGGTATAGGCCTATTAGGTTTTTGCATGAAAGTTGTCCATTTCTTTTTATCCATATCCTTCTCTTGTTTGGTCTTAATAGCTTCTGCATTAAGTTCGCGAAGTACCTCACTGCTCTTACAAACCACTGGCTTAGGAAATACTCTATGGAAATTAACACTGAAAGTTACATTTTAAGTGCTCTGTAGTGGTACCAGAATTTAGTTCGATCAATTATTATACCCGACAACATTATGTTCGTCCAAAACCTCGGCTTCTGTTGACAGCAAACTTGCAATTTCGTCATCTTCAGTTTGATTTACAGGTTCTTCAGCCATTGGACTTACAGTTCTTCGTTCTTCAATCATCGGCTGTGGGCTGGGCGATAATTCACAGAGCTTGTTTTGAATAGAAGTAGGAGTTGGAGAGCGTATGGATTCTGGATTGCTACCGACTATAGGGAAAAACTTTTGTTCCTCCATTTCTTCTTCCCTTTTTCGTTGAATGATTGAGATACAAAGATTATGTATTTTTAAAACTACAACTGTGTACTCTGGGCCTTACCTTTGGATTCCCAAGAAAAAAACATTTCCACAACTTGAAATTACCCTATGAGCTTCATCGTGGGACATTGGGCTTGTTGGTTCATCGTTAATCCGAACAATCACGTCATCAAGTTTGAGACCAGCTTCTTCGGCTAAACTACCTTCTGTAACCTAAAATAGTATTATTCCATATATAAATTATTATATGAGATCAATGAGTGTCCCGGGATCTTGACATTAAAAAAATGTCTTCCGGCGCTTGTGGAGTGTTGATTAAATAAATTCTTGATACTATTTAGTGAACCTAAACAGACTTAATTCTAATATCTGCTCATACAAAAGTTTTTCTCTTCAAGTGGCGGCGCTAGTGTCTTCATGTTCGTGAATGAAATCATTATCGACAAATGACAGTGATAGATAACAGCAAAGGGCTCGTCTTTTAAGAGAGGAAGTTCTCTTAGATCTTATAAAGACCATTTATCAATAATTATTTTTGTTGTCTTTTATTGACCGACATACATTTGTAAACAATAATGCCCACCACAATACAATATGTATCTTTGTCTAGGTATACAAAGTGATTTCTTATCTGGGCCAAGAGTTCACTGAATTGTCGATATCTTTAGATTTGCGAATGCAGTCGATAAATTAATTGTTTCGAATGGCACTATTTTTTTCATCGGGTAATTTGAATCACTGCCAAGTTGAAAGAACTATGGCAGATAATATGCGAAAAAAAAACCTATAGAACTTTAAGATTTTCATGGAACAAAATAATATGTACTTAATGAAAATTATGTCACAAACGATCACAATTCATAAAAATCGATTTTCTAATAAAAATCACAACATAAATTATCAAGAGAATATTTATCATTTTTGTTTTAATTTGCTATTGAATTAATTAGGCACATTTTTTAATGATTTTAAAATAGATTTTCCAGCTAGAGAAATAATACCGAAGTATAATATTCAAAACGATTCAAGCTAAGTAAACAAATCAATTATTTTTAAGCAACATTTTAAATTTTCCTTCACTATTACGTAACACTCTGTTTTATTTTTGTATTTATTATGAAATTCTTAAATTTGTGTTAATAATTTAATTTATTACATTTCTACAGTTAGCATGAACATTTATTCAAAATATACGTAGTTTTAATATAAATCTTTTTGTACCTTGACGACCGTTAAAGGTATTTCAAAATCAGCTCCACCGACCAATCGGAAGCCCCAAGGGACATTATCAAAACGACACATTTTAATATCGATAACCATTTTTAGAATAAAATATTTATAATGAAAAACTTATTGAAAAAAATGAAACAAATTGAAGAAAGAAAAAAATTATACTGAAGAGGATATTTTTCGAGATGCTCCGCGTTATCCAAATGATGCGAATGAATTTTCTGAATAAATTGATTCCTGATCGATTGCATCTTATCGCCTATCGATAAAGAGTAAACCCATGAAATGAATTGTATTTTTAATTCTTTTTTTTTTTACAAATTTATTGGCACGAGATGTATTTTGATAAAGAGGAAGAAGAAGATTAGTTTGTTTGCCGGTGAAACGTGAATACAGCGAGTATACAAATCACAAATCACGATCGCATGGAGTTGCATCGAATAAACAAAACGAATAATCACAGACCCTGAATGATTGCACGTTTTTTCGAAACAGGTGTGTTATTGTAAACAAAATATTAAAGAGAACAGTAAAATTTAATTTCTCAGGTGTGAAACTGATTAGCATTTTCTTAAGAGAAATATCTCACAATTCAAACGAATGCGAATAAGGTTGCTAAGCATAAGAACTATTGGAAAATGGAATGGAAAACGGAATATAGAGATATCGACTCCAACTAAATTTTGTTAACCTGGTTAATATATAGTACAATAATAATCTCTGAATTTAATATAACTGAATTTAACTTTGTCCTAAATATTTTATATCTACATAATTATACTTTTAACAAATTATTTACAAATAAAACTTACAATTTTCACAGACAGATATATTTTCAATGCTTGCCACAATCCACTTGTACTTTGTACACTTATAAGTAGGTAGGACATTATAGGTAGGCTGGATATGTTTGTAGCGGATATTTGAATAATGAAATATTATTAAAAATAAAACAGTTAAGAGATCGTTTTGCTAAACGTTTGATTTGAACTCTTTTCCACATCACCCAGTGGGGTAGAGGACCAGATGCGTTTTTTTTCTCGAGGTATCCCCAATAGGCCTATTCCTCGTTCTATAGCTAACCTTACACATTACTTTTTTGGCTTTTTTCAATATTCTTAATTTTTTTGTTTTTGTTCCTTAGTTGCAAAATGATCAGTCCGGTTAGCACGAATTTCGTTATGGCTTTTTGATGTTCCTTTGAACAGCTTGTTATAGGAATCCCTTTCTCTAAAATTTCTGGTGTCCAAGTATCCACCACTTTTTCAACAGTATTCATTCTAGAAAAATACTTTATAAATATTTGTTGAATAATGCTTACAGTTTCTTCGAAACGGATCGAGGGAATTGTCAGTTGTCCAACCCCTGATGATGTGGCCGCTGTCGCGTAGGTTTTCACTTTATTAAGAAACGTTTCTTGTGTTTCTTTGTCACTTTCGTTTGCATCTACTAAGAATTTTGAGCATGTTTCGCAATTCAACTTTTTATTCAATTTTCTTGCTGCAAATCCGGCATAATATGCAACAGCTCCTTTTTTTAATTCCCAGCAGTTTGATTCATTTTCCCCTAAGCTAATATCCTGATGTTGTTTGGGTAGCTTATAAATAAGCTTTTCATTTGAAAGTTCCTTTTCTAATGATGTTAATTCAATTCCATAATCTATTTGCAGGAGCGGTTCGTATCCAGAATGCTCCCCTGAAGTCAAATGCTGGAAAATGGCACATTTAAGATTCTGGATGACTATCCAAGTGGAAGGATTCCTGTCGTATGATCCTCTGTTCATGCGCAACATCGAGAACAAATTCTCTGTCACATCGGTTTTAAGATGTGAAAGCAAAAAACAACTTTCCTCCTCACTCTTGAAATGCTCCCACATCTTCTCTATTCCTAACAGAGTTTGTTTTAATCCCTTAAAGCAAGGTGGGATTGTTTGTCTGCCGCTGGATTTCCACTTTGATATCCATGCCCTTGTTCTTTTAATTGTATTAAGGGTAACAGTGGACTCTGATAGGACCGTTTTGTTGGGGTTCCTCGAATACAGCTTTCCGGTATTAAAAACGTCAAAAAGATCACTCATCTTCTTTATAAATTTAGCCGTAGATACCGCAATGTTCTTCACTTCCTCGGTTTTGAAAAAATTGATACTCAGTGCGTGCATAATCCCGGAGTAGACAGTAGCACTGAAAACCTCTATTGCTAATTTCGCAGACAGTTTCTCATAACGATTTGGTCGGATGTGTGCTTTGGTAAGTTTGAAGAAATCTTTAAATATTCCTCTCGAGTCTTCTTCAAAAATCGTTTCCAAAATACGCCAGTCAACAATTTCATCTTCTATTAGGATTGTATAATCTAGCAGAATATTCCGCACGCTTCTGAACATATGTCGATAGTCATAGAGTAAGAACACTCTGTGATTTTGAATATCAACATATGGTTCTAATTCAATATCTAGTGCTGCTGAAATATTGGAAGCTCCTTGATTGCAGCACGTTGCGACAATATTTAGGCCACAATTTTGAACTCCGCTTATAATCGTGAGCAACATCTTACCCAAAATCTCAGTCTTAGGTGATCCCATGTAGTACGCAATCGTCTGCTTCCAGTTTTTGTTTAAGCCTCTAAGTGTGAACACCAAAACCTTAGAGGCTTCTTCGTTTGTTCTTCCGAATTCTCCGAAGTCCGTGTAACCGTAAATAAAGTCGTCCTTGATGTTATATTTCAGCTCCTCCTTAATTCCCATCTCGTCAAAGAGTAGCACGCATTTTTTATCCATCGGTGTCATGTCCTTAGCTTTGTCGGAAAGCAGTTCCTTCAATCTTGTGCTCAGTCCTGTAAGCAAAGGAATTTCTGAATGCAAACTGTAAATGGTGCTTACCGATGGGAGTTTGAATCCCAAGCTCAACATAAAATTGTAGCATACCGGGGACTTAAAGAAAAATTTTAAAAACAATTCCTTTTCTTTAGGTGCCCAAGATGAATTAGAATTGTGGAAGAGTTGCGTTGTTATAAATATACGCAGGTCTTTTGAGAAGCCCTCCATGTGGGCATCAAGTCCATTCTGGAGCTGGTCGACTGGGGTCTTCGGGGCTGGCTTAAGCTCGTTAGAAGGAAGAGCAGGAGAATTCAATTCAGATGAAGGCAACGTTAAGTTTTCATCAACTGATTCCATTGTGCAATCATTCGTATCCATATTTTGAAGTGATATGGTTGGACTGCAAGTAACCGGTGGAAGTGGAGTTGGACATTGACTTATGGGCTCACAAACCGGAACTGCAGACGCTTTCGTGGAGGTTGGATTTTTGCGGATTCTCCATGCTTCCATTACGCGAATGCACGATGAATCTTGAAAAGTCTCCGCACAACAACAAATAGTGGATGAAAAAGGAATTGGAAGTGCCAATTTACATAGACTTTTAAACGTAGAATATTCTTTTATATCCTTCTCATAAAAATGTTTTTCGCACATGACGGCCTTTGCTATATCCTTTTTTGGTGGAACCTTTCCGTGTTTAATCCAAATTGGTCTTCGATGGTCCGCTGGCAATTTAAAAAACGAAAGCCTACCTGCCATTCTTTTCTGCTCACAGCAGTTTAAATAACAACACATAACCATGATGAAAATGGAGTAGTATAATATTCCTTTTTAAAATAATTTATAATATTATTTTTTATTATAGTGTTATAACCTTGAACACCCGGTTATTTATTTATAATTTGAAAAAAAAACACTCGAATTTGCACAAAAAGAAACATAAACATTAAAAATATAGGTATATACATATACCTAGCACGAATCCCAAGATGTAAACATACAAAAACTTGAAAAACAAAACACACTTATTAAAATCCACAAAAACAGAGTACCTATTCAATAACACTAGCAAAATCTTGGAACAAATATCCTTATCACTGCTTAACACAAATTCAACAAATATTAAAAACTTTATATTTTTCTTGTTTCAAACTGTTTAACAACAATGTATTGGAAATAATGCCAAGGATTATATTTCACAAACTTCTTAACTCGACCCGACTCACGCGCTTTATCAAATTGAAATTGAATATAAACATCTGTCTGTATCTGTATCTGTAGTAATTAACAGTGACAGGAGAAAAACCGGCATATTTTCATTCCAAACACCAGGTAGTTTTGAATGAAGTAGAACAGGGCTTCCACTTACTTTTGAAAGATATACTACGTCAATGTATGCAACATTTTTAATAGGTTTCCATAATTTAAAATTTTGGTTTTCAAGTGGATGAATTTTTATTTCACATTTTTTTAACATAATTGCTTTTCAATTTGTAAGTTTTTATTTATAATAATAATAAAGTAAAGCTTTTATATTGTAGCTTTTTTATAATAATGGTAATGGTAAGGTAGTTCAATAGTTCAACTAAATAAAAACATTTTAATGTTCACACGTTCTAAAACTGATATACATAATTATTGTTTCACATAATTTGAAATGAGAAATATATGTTTACATAAATTTTCAAGTGCAAATTAAATGAAATTTTAGTATTGCCGTATATTAAATTAAAATTTGTTTGTAGGCGTAAATTTAAATGACATTTTTTTATTTTTACGTGAATTGAAATAAATTAATATGCAACTGTAGTGTCCAAGCTAACTTAAATCTTAATTCTCAGGTTTATATTATTTATGACTTAAATATGCAATGAACGAAAATGATATTTACTAGTTAAAATAACGTTTTTGACATCTGTTTTGATATGATGATATTAACCTCGAATTAATATTATTTGACATTTGAAATTGATTAAATCTGATATTTTGTTAATAATATCAAAAATAAATCGAATACACAGTTTTTTACAGCACCTGATGCTATCGTTTCGTTCCTCTTCATGATATAATTATTTCATTTTACATATTATCCCGACAGCCCAGTGTTGAAAAGAAATTAAGTATTTAAAATTTGAAAATACCTTATACCTCCTTATCGACAGACGAAATCAATTAGCACTGAATGCTTTCAAAGAGCTCGACATTTTGTTGTGTCAAAATAATTCTCTCATGCGAGTTTTAGAATGAATGCATAGCTGCTGTCAAATTTCTTATCAATTTAAAATGTGAAAATTATTCCAAAATAATTTGGTTTCGCGAAGGTTGTGTGTATTTTGTCTCCTCAAATTCAGTCTTTTAAGATAAACTCCGGACAATTCCAAGTCAGACCGATCAAAGTTCAAAGTCTAGTTATTAGAATTTAATTGAAGAAAACCTTCTTGCCGGCTATAAACAAGGTTAAATGCTTTGCATCAAAATGTAAACTAATAATTTTATAAAATCTTTATTTTAATTTCAGACAAAACAACAAAATGCTTCCAATCATTCGCAAATGCACCAGTAGAGCTCTCTATCAGAAAGTAACAATTAAAACTTTCATGTTGTAGCCATAGTAATCACTTTAAATATTTATCAGGTACATTCTGTCCCGGTGAGGTATCTTAACCTCTTGGAATATCAGAGTAAAGATCTCCTACAAAAATACGCGGTATCAGTTCAGGAGTTCAAAGTTCTCGATGAAAAAATCGACAGTGCTGCTTTAAAGGAGTTCGGTGAGTTTTGTTTTTAGTGCAAACAGCAGAACAGTGCAAATTAAGATTCATTAATTTTGTTTGACGAGTTTGAATTTGGTTGCCTCCTTCGGTTGCATAATGTCTTATCGATTAACGATAACATGCCTTAGCTTCTGCTTTTCTTATTTTACTTGCCGCCCAGATTATTTTAACTAAAATTCCATAAAGTTTCATTTTAATCAAGATTATTTTCATTCAACTTGAAGAGTTATGTACTTCTCCACCATTTCCGTACATTGGTCGGGTAACAACAAATACACATGGAGTTGTAAGTTTTGACTTCTAGTCACCCTTATTTTTCTGTCCGTGTTGTACTCTTAAATATGCTCCTTTATAAAAATAGTTTTGCGAAAAAATAGCCAGGCGGTAATTTTTTCTATTTATTTAAAGCAGTTCATTATAAAACATTTTTTTTGCTTTAAGTTTTATAAACACGCTCTAATTTCGAGTTAAGATAGTTGAAATTGAGCAGTTTCTCCTTTTTGATAGTCTTAAACTCACCTTGGCTAGACAATTCAACCTAGAGATGCCATGATGCAGATTTGGTAGTTGTGGTGCCACTCGTACCTAAAGATCTTTCATACTCGTTAAATAGTGAAGCCTGGGAGATTATAAATATCAGAACTGCGTTTGATCACTGGGATCGTTGTAGTAAAAGTAAATAGACATGTGCATGCATAGACGGAGATAAACTGTCTCCCCCTCCTCTTTATCTATTCAACTTTTTATTTAAATCATTGTACATTTAAACCACCTACGAGTATACCAGAAGTGCTATGCGGCGCCGCCATAATAATCAGAAATATTTACTTTTTATAAGAATTCAATGGAGTCAACA
This sequence comes from Scaeva pyrastri, assembly GCA_905146935.1. Taxonomy (NCBI): domain Eukaryota; kingdom Metazoa; phylum Arthropoda; class Insecta; order Diptera; family Syrphidae; genus Scaeva; species Scaeva pyrastri. The sequence continues at coordinate 135,929,541 of LR989927.1, forward strand.
TCTGTTTTTTCTTTTTTTTTTGTGTTTTTAAATTTAATTTTATTGAATGAAATATTGTACTTATTTTTCAATTCGGTTACAGAATGTCCAGAATATGTTGTTAAGGCACAAATTTTAGCCGGAGGAAGAGGCAAGGGTCACTTTGACAATGGATTCAAAGGAGGAGTTCATATAACGAAAAAGTGAGTATGAATTAGCAGACTTTAATATTTATGCTTACATTTTATATTATTGTCATTTAAACTATTTGAATTAGTAGTTATAGTTAAACAGTGAAGAATTTCAAATTAGAACTAGAAGGTTTTGGTATAGTTTTTGTTTTTCCATAGACTTACAGTTCTCAACCATGCCAAGGAGAAGCTACTTTAATTCAAAACTGTTAATAGCATGATTGCAGTGTTATTGAGATGAAAAACTTCTTTTCAAAAATTAAAAGTAATTCTACTAACCTTGAGCATGTAGGTTCGAAGTAAAAAACATTACGCATGCAAAAAATTAATGTTTCAGCATTTGGGTGTTGTATTATTTTTTCTAAGTGACCCTACTACTTTGAAGAAGTTAACTTACGCTTTGGACAATAATGAGTTGTTTTCATAGTTATGTATATTACTTCTTTATACAATGACGACGTTTTTAATACCAACCAAAAAAAAATCCTTGAAAATGATTCATCTTCGTTAAGCTCATGTTAAGTTATTTATAATAGCAAAATATTTTTGCTCCAAAATGTAAAAAAAAATTTTTTTTTTCCTTTTACCAGAAAAGACGAAGTCCTTGATTTGACGAAAAAAATGATCGGACATCGGCTTATTACAAAACAAACACCAAAAGACGGCATTCAAGTGAAGAAAGTAATGGTTGCACGCAGTGTAAATATAATTCGCGAAACATACCTCTGCATTTTGATGGACCGCGAACACAATGGTCCAGTGCTTATAGCTTCTCCAGCTGGCGGTGTAGATATCGAAGCTGTTGCCGAACAAACACCCGAAAAAATACTCACAGTTCCCATTTCAATTGACAAAGGCCTAACACGGGAACAAAGTCTTAAGGTTGCTGAATTCCTCGAATTTAAAGGCCAGCTCGTCGACAAGTGTGTAAAGGAAGTGGAAAAGCTCTGGGAACTCTTTAAGAATGTCGATGCGGTTCAAATTGAAATAAATCCTCTGGCAGAGACAGATGCTGGGGAGGTGATTTCAGTGGACGCAAAATTGAATTTTGACGACAACGCTCAATTCAGACAGAAGGATATCTTCGAAATGGAAGACACCAGTGAGTCTGATCCCAGAGAAGTTGAAGCCGCTGCACATAGTCTGAACTATGTTGCCATGGAGGGTAATATTGGTTGCTTGGTAAATGGTGCTGGTCTGGCCATGGCAACAATGGATATCATCAAACTAAATGGCGGCAGTCCAGCAAATTTCCTTGATGTTGGTGGCGGTGTCAAGGAGAATCAAGTTCTTCAAGCTTTTCGAATTCTTTCATCTGACCCAAATGTGAAAGCTATCATGGTAAATGTTTTCGGTGGCATTGTTAATTGTGCTACCATCGCCAACGGCATTGTTACTGCATCGAAGGCACTTGATTTAAATGTGCCACTGGTTGTTCGTCTCGAAGGAACAAATGTCGATGAAGCTCGAAATATTCTTAAGAATTCTGGCCTTCCCATCAAAACAGCATCAGATTTGGATGATGCCGCGCAAAAGGCAGTCCAAGCATTGAGTTAGGCTGAATGTTGACTTTTGTATGTGTTTAAGATTGTTCATTTTTTTACTTCTTTTGATTAATTTTGTAGTTGTACTTTTTTAAAAATGATTTTTTTTATGAATTTAAGTTCAATTGTATAAATTGTAACTGCAAAGTTTACCAGGCCCTAGATGGAGCCTTTTTAATGTTTGGTAGCCCAAAAGAATAAATACTATATACGTATGTATATTAAAAAATAATTTTTTATTTAAGAAAGGAAAATATAAATGACTTAATTTAAAAGTTTTCTTAGTTTTTAAAGGTAGCGGGAATATGCAGTATTTATTTGATCCCAAAAATGCTCAGAAAAAAAGATCTGAAAGATGATGGCCCCACATGTGATAAGACAAGATGTACAATTCGCGTTGTTCCGTACATGAATAACCCGAACAACGTCTAAAAAGTCAGTTAGTAATCAATGCAATTGTTATTCGTAAGTTGTTTTTGACTTTTCTTTTTGATAATAATAAACTGAGTTTTAAAAGCAAGATAAATTTGGGTGGTTATAAAAATTTTGTGTGCATTATTTGTGTTAATAATAAGAAAGCGTAACGAGTTTTACTTTTTAAACCAAAATATCATTTGTTAATCTCTAAACAGCAATATGCTTTTTTACAGAGCTTTGAAGATACACTCCAAATCGTAAAGAAAGAACCGTTATATGCAAGGCATCCAAAAAAGTGCATGTAGTCTAAGAGGGTAGAGAAAATAGAGAACATCCCAATTTTATAAGACCAAGTTAACGGGATAAAGAATGGACTAGAATGAAAGTTTTATGGTTAATTTTCTAAATTATGGGCTAAGGTTAAGGAACATTAAATTGTATGTTTTAAGAAAAATGGAAAGTAAACAAAGTTTGACACTAGGGATAGAACCAAGATTGAAGTTTGCAAAAATAGAAGTTATTTTTGAACTGGCATCACAACAGGGAAGGGGGAATAATAATCGAGGTAGTAATATTCTACTATGTTACCATTGACTTGATGATACAAATTTCGAAGATGACTCGAAACAGATACAAATCTTTTCTAGAATTAGTTTTTCCAATAACCCCAATCATATAATGTAATACATTTCACACGAAAAACTTATAAAGACGGAGAACAATACCACATCAAAGTTGTTCTGGGTTGAAATTTCTCTGAATTATTTTGTTTCGCTGTATAATTCACTTAAGGGTCGATTTTTTGAAGTTGTTTTAAAATCTTTGGGAGAAAGTTTAGTGTATCTTCTTTAAAAAGCCTGCTTTTATCTTTATGTTATTACTTGCAGTGTTTCTTGGAGTTCAGCGTAAGAACATTAAACCAACTCCAGTCTTTTGCTGGGACGAGGCGAGAATAAAAATTTACTATACAAAAAATAAGTTTACAAGTCACTTATGGTCAAGAAATCCTGAGTAAACTGTGGATAAAGTTCAACTAATTAATAGAAACAGTCTATCAGCCATGCATTAGATAAATAAATAATTGACAAATCCCATTTATCGATAAGTGAATCCACACCGATTTGAATTTTCATTGTGATGAGCAGAAAGAAAAGGAAGCATTGTCCTGCGATTGTAAAATAATGCGGATTTAAAAGAAAATTTAGTTGACATCATAAGGCCTTTGGACAGATATAAACATACAAATTTAATGTTTCGTCGTCTTTCATTTAAAGTTACACATTACCCATATTATGAAATGCATATGCACATAGTTTAAGGTCTTGAGTTATTATATTCCTTGTATTTGCGAAACTTTTAGCTAAAGAAGCCTCCATTCCAACAAACAAATTAAAAACACTTATCAGATTTATTGTACTAAATACGTTTATCTTCTAAATTTATTTTTTGCATTTTTTTTACAACAATCTCATTGAATTACGGAAATTAATCCTTTTAACATTGTATTTTGTTTGTTTGGTTTATAGTCTCTGGTGTTTTATTATTCTAATTATTTCTTGTTTTTAATATTACACCTATTATAATTTACAAATTTTATTTTTTATTCTAAATTAATGTTATAATTTATTTAAATTTTGATTCGGATAAAACCGTTTCCATCGTATCTGGTCAAAAGAAAATCAAAATGCAAATTCATAAATAATGGCGAAGGTATGGAAAGACCACAGCTTCCGTATTTTTTTTTTTTTTTTGTTAAATATTTGAACACATTTTGCCAAAGTCTTGGACACAATGTATAATGGTATTCCATAGTTAGTAAAAACGCGAAGGATATAATAATCAACGTGTGAGTATCTTAAAATTTGTCTGTTTAACATTTTTAAATAATTATCTCCTCCTGCTTTTGGGGCTCATATTTAAAGCAGAAGGAGTAATGTTATTCTGAATGTTAAGTGCTAGAAATTTTGTCGAAATTGTACTTTTTAGTAGTTGATATGGAAATTCCACCAAAAATTATTGAATTTTATTTTTCAAGTGCAAATTATGAACAAAATAATAAATCTTTATTTGCAGTCAAAAAATAAAATTCTTTTATGGAAAAAAAAATAAACTAAAAATATGTAAAAAGTAATCAAAATAAAATTTAATTAAATGAAATGAAAGGAACAAAATAGAAGTAAAATATATGAAAATATCACGAATTAGAAAGTTATGGAAAACATTGACAATATTTATAATTTAAAAAAATCTTTATTGGAACTTGAGGATTCCATCTCAACTACTCAAAGCGCACAGAGCTTTCTGCATCAATATTCAGGCATAAAAACGAAGCAATAATTCTTTACGTGTGTAAAACTTAAATAAACTTTCAAAATTCTTAACAAATAATATCACAAATATATAGTTACATGATATATATTATTTATTCTTTTCTTCCAAGTAATTCAAATATTATGTTTGTCCTACTTTTTGTTCTATAAATTTCCTTATACTTAAATGTTTTTTTAGCTTAAGGTGCAATTAACCATTAACGTGTCCTTAATGTTAGATCTTAATGTTGGTTTTAATTTTAATTTTGTCTGTAGAAAATACTTGGCTTTGTTTTTTCTAAATACATTACTAATTTATTTTATTTTTTATTTTAAATTACTTATTAGAAAAAAAGTTTAAAATTTTATTGTCTATTTTTTGTTTAAAATGTTTTATACGAGTATCTTTAATTAAAAATATTTTATATGCAATATTTTGTTTATAATTTGTCTACAATTTAACCCTAAAAATATATTTTTGATATTTGTTGTTGATTTGTTTTAATAATTGCATGTATATAATTTTTTTTTTTAATAATTTTGTTAGTTTAATTTTTCAAATTGACAATTGACTTGATTATTATATTCCAAAAAATTATAATAAATGTAACGATTTTGTTGTTGTTTTAAATTTTTTAAATTTATGTAGATATGTTAAAAATGGTTGTATATTTGTGTCGTTTACGTCATATGAAGGTCACCCTTGAGGATGCGTGTGAAGGTTTTCTTGAATTGCTGATTGGCAAGGGCATAGCAAAAAGGATTCATCGGGCTGTTTGCGTAGCATAAAAAGTAAGAGAACATGTAGAGGTGCTCATTTGTGCAAGGTGGGTTGGAGCAAAAGCCCTCAACCAGGGCCAGCACGTGATATGGTGTCCAGCAGGCCACAAATGCCCCGAGAATGAATGAGATTGTGCGGAAGGCTTTTCGTGCTCGATTCTCCGATTTGGACTTCTGTCTCCGTATGCTGAGTGGTATCTTCTTTCTGCCCTTTAGGTGTTGGCCGATGGAGCGGATAAAGTCGCGCTTGCTCGAAGTTCGGTTGGATTGAATGCCAGTGGCGGGTGACGAATCGTCGGTTTGCGTGGGTTTGCCTCCGATCGAGGTGGAACCGGAACTCGTACTGGGTGCAGCCTTCGATTGTTCCTTGTCAGTGTTGCAGTCTATTTTGTTGGTGGAGGTTACGACTGGCTGGGGCTTCGTTGCAGTCGCTTTAGAGTCCAGGGTTGTTGTAACAGTTGTCGTCACCTCTTGGACATTTTCCAAGATCTTGACGTTCATGTCCTTGCTTGTTCCTGGATGGGATAAATCGTTAGTTTTATTAGTTTCAGAATCAAACTGGGACTGGGGTTTGGGGCTCTGGTTCTGGTGATGGGGAACATGCTGGCTCTGGGCAGCCGCTCGGATGAGAGCCTTTTGCAGGAGTGTTGGGTTGGTAACATTTTGATTGGCCTGGGCAGCTGCGTTAGCGGGTGCTATCTTAAGCGGGGGGAAGCTGTAGGATGTCGAGAGACTTTCTTGGTTGGGCGATGGGAGAATTATGGAGCTTTCATCCATGTAGCGCAGATCCGCACCGTCCATGCTCTTCATGGCATCGTAGTAAGTGGCTGTTAGGTCACTGGTAGCACTTCCCAGTTGTTTGTCAGAGCCCTCTGATAATGGCGAGTTGCATTGGAAGCCTTCGGGTGGAGGAAGGATAGCTTGGACGAGGCATGGAATTACATGTTCTTTGGGCACTTCAATCGGGTCAATGTCGACGGGGGAAAGTGGAGAGCCTTTATTGTCATCACTCTGTAAATTCTCTGGGATGTAAGACAGAATTTCTTCATCAGATTTCAAGCGAATTTCCTCGGGCAGGGGATTAGAAATAACGTTACCTTTACTTCGGGTCGCAATGAGAGCTGCCTGCGCACCAAAAACAAGACCAATTGAGGAGCGCTTGCGCAGCATAGCTAATTGCTGTTGCTGCTGTTGTTGATTGGTGGCTTGGATCTGATTCACGGAACTTTCATCATCTGAGTCGAATGCTGGGCTACTGGAACGCTCGCTTTTCTCGGCCTCAGCGACATCCCGTTTCGTCCTATCTTCAGTTTTTGCAACCAGGTCACTGGCATGTTGCTTCTCGGCGGGAGTTGACTCCTTTCGAGCAGCTGGCGGAGCTTCTTTCTGGTCCGAAGAAGTTGATGACGTCTGATTGGATGCTGGGATAATTGAACTATCAGCGGCAGCTGTTTTTCCCGACTTTTGTCCGGCACATCCATCAGTGATACCAATACCCGCAGCTCGGCCAGCCATGCCGGTCATTGCGCCTGCACTCAATGCCACCATTGATTGCATCTTTCGTTGCTTGGCCTCACTGCGTTTCTGCATTTCATAGGCAGTTTTATAAATGCCCCCATACAAAATAAAAAGCACAACTAGAGTGGTCCAGTAGTAGCCAATGATGAGGGCAGTATTGAAGACGGGATCTTTGAGAAATTGCACAGCACACTGGCCAGGCAGGAGGTCACGTTTGCCCGTGAAGTGCTCCCAGCCAAAAATCGAAATGAAGAATAGCAACGCTGGAATAATCCATGTTATCGTGACCATGAAAATGACGCGGTTCTTTGTTCTCCAGCTGCGGTACTTTGCTGCAATCTTCACCGAACAGAACCGATCAATAGTTATCAAAAGCACAGTGTATTGTGACACCAAGCAAACAGTATAGTCCACGGACAGCCACAGGTCACACAGCAGCGGCCCCAGGTCCCAATATCCCATCAGAACGTAGACAGTGTAAAACGGCATAGACACCGTACCTGCAAGGAAACAAAAAAAAAAAAAACATCAACGTCGAGGTAAATTATACAAATCCTGCATTGAATTCGATTATACCAATAAGCATATCCGTCGCTGCCAAAGAGGCAATGAAATAGTTGCTCGGCTGTCGTATACTGCGGTCAACTATAAAAGCCAGGAGCACCAAAATATTTCCGCCCACCGTCAGGATAATGCATATCGCCAGGCACACGGCAATCACTATCGTTTGCCACAAATCAAATGGTGGCAATACCAATGCAGGCCCATCGTCGTCGGACGAATTATTTTTTCCTGTCACCGTGGTAACATTTGTTGATTTATTGTCATAGAGGGTATTGTCGTCGTCGGAGCTGCTCCAACCCGGAATGTCATTGGCATTTTCGAACAGCGAACGATAGAGCGCCAGATAGTTTTGACATTCGGTGTGTTTAACTATTCGCTGGTAAAGGGATTTGCAAATGTTTTCACGTTCCTTTTGAAGTCTCCTGTGGAGGTGGAAAAATTGTTTTTTTTTTTTTTAGTTTTGGATAATTTGAATAAGGATATTATGGAATTGGTTATGGAAATAACCTTTTAATTACGGACATTATGTTTGATTAACGGATAATTGGGTGAATCATAGACTTAAATTGTTAAGTTGGTAACGAATAGGTCTCATTTAATTGTAATCGGATCTTGGTAAAGGTACTTGTACTTTTGAACACTCAATTGAAAATAAAGTTATTTACAGGTGCAACATCATTAGATACCTATCTACTGTGTCCGATGGACTTCTTTCGTACAAAAATCGGTACTAAGCACCCACTTTATTTAAGTTTCACGTTAAGTTTCATATCTTTCTTAATGAAGACTTGTTCTTGAAATCTGCAAGACTGTTAGAAAGAATTGCTTTCTATAATTCCAAGACAGTCTTTGTTCTATAAGATTTTATTATTGAATTTAAAGCCATGGAGTGTCTGTTTCAAACATAATACCATTTTGTTTTATAGTGGAAATTCTATTTTTATTTTATCTACTGTGTGTCTGCATTCGTTGTTAGGTTGAAAAATTAACTTCAGAAGTTTATTTTAGTCAAGTTTTTTGTCCACTTTTGGAACTTATGGTTAGAGTTCAGTTTCCTTTAAATTCTCAGAAAGCACACTCAGTCATATTATTTATAAACTCTAAATGGAAGCCGCGATGCCTCCAAATGCCAAAAGTGCTTATTTAAATCGAGGTGCATTTAAAGATAAACGTTCTTAGAGGGTTCTCTTTTTAAATATAAAATATGAATTCACGCAAAGTTAAATAAAGACTTAACAAACACTTAACTATTCACCCATTGAGAGGTGTTCAATTTCAATCGAATTCTACTTACTGTAACTAACTGTGCTTAACGGGAAGTAATTGCGTTTTTAAGACCTTTTTTAATGCAATTTATAGTATTGTTGAAAGTGAGAAAAAGTGATTTCCTTCTAATTCGAATTCTTTCAAGAGTCTGAAGTTAAATTCGAATGCAAATGTCCCAGAACATGGAATTTGACTTAAAGAATTTCGAGGCCTTTAAATTAACTTAAAAAATGATAACAATACGATATCACTTACCACTGCGTTATAAAATCGGGTTTTATTGAAAATATCGGATTTGTTCTGTTGTTGGCATCCAATGTCGAATTAATGTATCCTTCGGAGCTTTCAATGCCGTTTATATCGGCATATCGATGATCCATGACTTAGCAGCAAGTAGAAAAATTTGTTATATCGTCTTTTGCTTCACGAATTATTAAATTCTGCAATCTCAATCACTCTTTATCTCTCTCTCTCTCTTAGAAAAAAGAAAAAACAACCAAAGCCAAATAGCTACATCATTCCAAAATTCGAATTGAGTTTTCTTCTTCAGCCCAAATCGTTTTCGAATTATGTATTATGAAAATTGGTTCCTTCGTATAATTCGTTCCAACAGCCGCGCTAGATATGTCTTCATCCATTTGATAAGTGGTTAAAGTTGGATTATGTAATCGGATATGATGTGTAAGTCGTAAGGAATCTGAAAGGAACAAGGTAAACATAATAATTCATTAAATAGAATTTGATTCCATGATTCATGCTTCGAGTAATTTATTGACGACAACGAAACGGCGCATATGAAGGAACGCGTAGTCGTGGGTATAATGGGGATGTAGGATGTAGGATGAGGCATAAGACTTCAAAAAAGACTATTTTTCAATTTGAACAAAATAAATAGTAAACAATCAATCAACCTTCAACTTTTTCCATGCCATCATAAGAAAGCCATCATCATCGCCTTGGAGGAGGGGTACGAAACGAACTCATAATACATACAAATTACTTTGTCGAATTCTATGTTATCCGTGGTACCTTTCCATGTTAAAAACAGAAGCCTCAACGGGCATGTTGTAACTCTGTAAGAGGTTGGAAAAGAATCGATTTTAGAAGGAGGCGGAGGGTGTGCGGTGCGGGCGATGATGTACGAATATACCCACTAGAGAAAAATACACAGTTTTCGTTTATATTTGCTTTTGTTCTGCCAGAAATCCTATTGGAAACTTTATAAACATCAATTATATGTTTAAAAATAAATGCCTATCGCACCGCAAATGTATCTTTCCATCTACGTTCTGCCTGCCTTGATATCACCTGACGATCCCGGGCTAACGAAATACCATCAAGGACGATGCGAACACAAAACGCAATCGATACGAAAGCTTATTGAGCTATGAAATCAAAGGCACTGATATCTACCTGTAGCTAGATGAAGTCGAAGCAATTCACGCGAACCCATTGAACAAGATACTTATGTACCTATCTGTACAAGTCTACAATGGGCTTAAATTCCAAAGCCCTTAACCACCCGCCAACCCATTGTCAGTGGGTGGAGTTTATATATGTAGTTGTAGGGTAGGCCTGGGTACACTCCGAAAAAAGTTTTTTTTCTGATGAAAGGTCACACTGACTGGTTTCGAGGACTATCGAGGAAGGTAAATTTCTCCAACCTCTGAGACTTTGGGGAAAATATAGAATAGGTTTTTGCAGGGACAGCGATACACATGGATTCAAAATAGAGCAAAGAGCACCCGGCAAGGCGACCGGCCGCCACCGCACAGCTGGGCAGTTTGAAAATTAAAAGTTTCATGGTCATTCTCTGATGTAGGAGAATAATGTGTATGTTGTGTGATGCAAAGTCAATTAGCTATAGGTAGGTAGTTTAGTCGTAGTTGGAGTTTCAAAAACCTTAAAAATGATGATTGATGTGTTTTTGGCAAGGTTTGGAAGTATGATATCGAAACGAGTTACTTAAATATATCTTGAATTCAGGCGTTTTGTCCGAGTCTTTAGATGTCTGTTGATAGCATTTTCGAACTGAATTCATAGCAATAACCACAACCATAAATTTAACACTGCGGCCTAAGATATACATAATTTAGAATTTACAAAAATGTCTTTTTTTAAACAATATCCATTTTAGTGATCATGTTAATAAGAAAGACTTTAGGTTTTCAAGCTCCAAAAATCCAAGGACAACACAACACCACACCACCAATTACACTCACTGAGATGCATTTGTATTGTTTGGTGTGGTTTCATTGCCAAAAAATTCATTCTGATACCTGACTTTTTCCAAGGGAATTTTTAAAATACAAAGTTTATTTCAATAAATCAGAAACTAAAACTGAATATTTTAGGTAATGCTGCAAAAAGAGCGGCAATGATCTCGAGAAAACTTAAAAGTGCTTTTTCCCGCATGAATGACGTATTGTCAACGTAACGTCACGGCAAGTTAGTGTGCATGTGCACCACTCAGTTTGGGTCTGTTCCAAGTGTTTTGTGCACAGAAATTCACAGCTGACAGCACACATGTTTTTAAAGAGTGGGTTTAAAATTCTCTCAGCGAGAGAGAAACTGTGCACAACGAAGTGACACGACATTTCACAGAAAATCGCAGACTCTACGAAACGTCAAAAAATGTCATCAAAAAATCGTGTCAACAAATTTGAATCGAAAGCACATGAAAAGTTTCTAATTGTTTAAAATTAATAAAAAAAATGGATTTGTTAAAATTGTTACTAATAGAGTGCTCAAGAGAATCTTACTACTCGATTTGGAACTCAATAATAGTGTTTTCCATAATGAAAATTAGAATTTAAAATTCAATTTAAAAGAATTCGTTTATTTCAACGGCAAAACTGAAATATCAAATGTTTTTTTTTAGTTTTACTGTCTTCAATTTTCTGTGCACAGAAATTTTTGTGGCTGAAATTCGCTGGGTGGGGAAATTTTTTGCTCTCTCTTCTGTGAAAAACTACGAAAAATGTGTAACTTGGAACAGTTTTCACAGTTTTTCGGTGATTTTTGGCAAATTTCACACACTTTCAACAGACCTTTTATTTTTTTAACACAATTATGCAGCGGACTTAGTAATAAATTACGTATTTTTAATTTTAAATACAAAAACTAAACTTTCTTTGAATTTTAAATAATTTAATTAAAAATAATAATGACTTTTACATATGTAAGTACTTTATTTTGTTTTATTATCACACAAGTGTTATCCAAATATTGAGCCTTGAGGCCAGGGACTCCTAGATCGATTGAAATTAGATAAAACGTCGTTGAATTTGATTTGTTACAAAAAAACTTTTCGGTAAAAGTAAAATATTTTCCTTATTTTCAAGACAGTACAATCTAAAGAGGATCAGTTCTATAAAAACCAAAAATATGGCTAGTATATCAACAGATCTTTTAAACACGATATAGCAAGGATCGTGGAAACAAAACACACTTTTTGCCATAGTTGTAGGGACAAAACAATTTCACTTCTTAATATCCTGTTTTGACTAAAAAAGGAATTTCTTGACGACCTTTCGCAAATGAAAATTCGTCAATAATCAAGAATTCATTCTTTTTGAAATACATTTTGGGCCTAGAGAATTTTTCCTCAGTGTAGGTATTTATGTACGTATGTATTTGTTTCGGTGTTAAATCAAAACCTTCTATATTCTCCAAGTGCTCTTTGGGGGCAAATAGTGTGGAAGTAGATCGTTAGGGATGACAAAAATACAAGCTTTCGGTGGATTGTTTTTGTTTCACTTCCCAAAAATTTGTGTAGGTAAATTCAAAATAGCGACGATGAGCGCTGTCAACTTGAATTGATTCTCAGGCAACTTATGTTAAAATGAAAAACCAACAAGAGTAATCAATGAAAAAAGGTTCTTTTTCTGTAAGTACATACATATGTATATATATATATAATATTTATGTATAACCTACCTTTGTCTACTTATAAGAATATCAAAATGTAAAAAGATGAAGTGAAGAAAATTTCAATGGAAAACCTATTTTTTGCAGCCATTAAGTTATTGCGCTAGGGACAAACATCTATTTTGCGAAGGAATAGGTAAATGTGTGAGCCTATACACATACAATATACAAACTCATACACATATTCTATAATATGTATGTAGATATATAGAAGAAGGTTAAATGTGGAATCCCTGGATAAGAAGACGAAAACCTACATTTTTCCCTCTCACAAGCCCAACGACAACATCGCACAAATTCTTATGCGAATAATATAGGATGAAAACTCGGATATTGCTTTTCATTCTATTTTCTTTTTTTTTTCATTTTGAAAAGAAAATGGTTTTGATTTGAAATGAAAGCATTTGTCTTGGTTTGTTGTGTTGGCTTTATGAAGCCTGCTACTTAAATATTTTCCATGAAAAATTCAATATTGAATGGAATAAAGAAGTAGTATATTTGGAAGCGATGTATTTCCTATGATAGATTTATGTAATTGATTTTTTCGTTCAGGTGCGGGAGTAGGTGTATCCTTACCTACGTAAAGTATGATGACTGTTGGAGGAAATTGAGATCTTGGTTTTATTTAAGTAACGCAAGCTTGCCTGTTTATGGTATTCAATAGACACGGCAAGAAAAGAATATAAATTATTCAGGGGTTGGAAAAAGCGGCTAAGGTGATAAGTGGTTATCTAATTTTCGGCAGTTATATTTGATTTAGATTTAATTGTTTGTGTGGGTGAAGTGATGATTTCGCTGAGTTGTGTTGAACTTTATCCATCAGGTATCATTATTCGTCGAAATTGGTTTTTGATATAGCCGAACAAAAAATAATCTTAAGATTTTAGCATTTTAATATTTGAAACAAATTTCTTTTTAGATTTTATACTTCTTATCAGGAATAAAAGAAACGATTAGGAAGTAGATCTAACCAAACCATCTTGATTCATAATTTACGGCAATTTAACTGAATGATTGTTTATAATTGCATGCTTTTTTGAATGAAAACCAAGCAGTTCATAAATGAAAAAAGTGCGTATACGCCCCAGTAGTCCTGTTGAACAATAAATTATTTGATTTAAAATAGGCTTTAGCCAAGCCATTTTAAAGTCTTTAGAAATATACCTACTACTTCAGCAAAACTTAAAAGTGTTTATGTAACTTTTATTTTTGATTAGTAAAAACTTGGTACTCTATTGAGAACTAATATAAATTACTGATTAAGTCCTTGAATAAAGTTTAAAAGAGAATGCGTATGAAAGACAGGACAATTTGAACTCTAGCAAGACTCAAGACAATTTTCTGAAAAGTGATTTCAAAGAATCAATTTCTTCCTGTTATTGTGAAGGATTGTGACGGACGGTTGATTCCTTTTAAAATACGACGTAATAACTGGATTGGTTTTGTATGAGGTATTTCTTCAAGTTTTATTAAATTGCATTAAAATTTAATCACATAATAATAATACCTACTTATTTCCAATAATTGCAACTTCTGATAAGCTCGACTATTAGGAGACATAGAGCATTAAACAATTTAAAATGGCGTTATGTATGTTTTTAAATTAGTCAACAAAAAAAAAATGATTTTTAAACAATTAATTTATTCATTTTCACTTTAATTAGAACCCAAATTCAATGAATGTTCCAATTTTTTGAGGACATAATATTAAAATTTTCAACTATCATGTACGTAATAACTTAAGGTTCAAATTTACTTGCTAAAGGACAGAATTTATCAATTTGTGCCTATTTTTACGCTCTTCTTCCTTCTAATTTAAACCTAACAAAACGGCAAACGGAAATCCCCATGGAATTGACAAAAAAGAACAAAATCAGCATTTCATATCCCTCAAGTCCTTAAACCCTTTTACACCATTATGTTTTCAGATTTAAGTCAATAGCCATTTTTCCACAGCAAAAGCAATATTCCCAACGGATATCGGTTATGTTCGTATCTGATAAAAGGTTTCTTTTTACGTTGTTTTGTAGGCGTTTCGTACTCGTAAGAGCCAATATTTTCCCAGATCGTTAAATTGACTGACATGCCTTCGGGCTCGGCTCGGCTCCCAATCCCAAGTACAACCAACCAAACAACATTATGTAAGTTAGACAAACGTTTGCCATCCATTCCAGGATGAGAGACTATTTTGAAACAATAATACGGATAATCTTTGTGTATGACAATGATGCGATATTTTACTTATGTTTATTGTAGCTATTTTGAATGGCTGCTAAAACGAATCTTCTTCTCGCAAAGTTTAGTTTTGCCTAAGGAACAGAGCTGGCTTTGGAGAAGGACATCGACCCGCCTTGACAAAAGGACAAACGAGACGATGACGAAGATGACGACAGCGACAGCGACTACGAAAACTACAACGACAACGTCGACGCACGTTCCGAAATGAATGGCAGTCAGTTGGCGACACTTATTAAAAAGCCTTAGGGAATTCCTTTGGTAAATGTTATGGTGCACAATTTTATGACATAAGGCTTATGGGACACGAATGAATAGAGGCGAGGGGGACTGTGATGGTTCAATGTTATGGCCACGGGATATTTTGAGAGTAAAGTAGGTATCCAAATGTTTGTCCTGGTCCTGGAAATTCATTATGTGTGCTTTTTTGTATGAAGTGCTTTTGTTGCAAGTTTTTTTTTCTCAGTTTTTTTTTTGTTTTTGTGTTGCTCTTGGGAAACCTACACAAAATAATCAAGTCTACGAAGTTACATTGCTAGAATAAGAAATTGCTTGTTTTATAAGGCTGTTGTTCATCTTTTCTGGTAGCAACCAGTATCTAGGAGGAAATAAGCCATGTTACTAAAGTACACATAGATACAATACATACGCAAACGTATGTATATGTACATAGAAACTGTGTTTGTATAGAAAAGGGTGAGAATGATTTCGTATTGTAGGCTGAATGTCGAAATGGCCCATGGCAGCAATTCTTGTTATAAGGAGAAAAATACCAAACTTTTTTTTTATTGGGTCTGAAAATGTTGCCTTCAATCATGTGAGGGAAAAATAGTTAAATTATTATGAGGTTTCTTATTTATTCTGTTGAAAATGATTTAGGTAGGATCCTTGCAGTTTAAGTCTCAATATTTGACAGGGTGGAGTGGAGTCTTCTTTTGGGCTGAATTTGTAAGGAATTCGAATTTAAACGAATTCATATCTAGATAGAATTTGGTAAAATATCTTTATTCTTTAAATTAAAATATAAGGACATACATTTGGGTGTATTCAAAACAAGAACATAATGTAGGATTGTAGAAGTATGATGTGTTGCCGCTCTTAAAAATCAAAAGAAATTGATGAATATTAAAAAAGTAATCTGTTATTAGCAAATTGGACTTTTTTCAAAACTTAAATATGTTCAAGTAAAGCTCTTCAGAAAATTTCAACTTCTTCTGGATTTTCTGCATCAATAGGATTAAAATCTTGGACCCACCGATGGATATTAGAGTAGATGTGTGATTTAAGTCCGTCGTCTATAATTAAATGCATTGTCGAAGAGTGTACGAACACTTTGTGCTAAAAACAGTGTGTAGGTATCTGTGTTTTTCGGTACCAATAAATATTTCAATATAGGAACACACCACATATTTACGTTAGCAAAAGGAGTTAGCCAGAATCTGTACTTAACTCATGTACCTACATATATCACAACTTTAAAATTTCATTTACCCTTTTTCGGGGAGTGAATATATTGCCAAAATCCTTACTTACTTACTAACTTAGGTCCTCAGACCTACGAAGTCCGTTGGTGTTCCCTAGCGGGACATAGGGCCTCAACTACACCTACGCGCCATCGTGTGTGGTTTCCAGCGATGTATTTTAGCTCCCTCCAGCTCTTTCCCAATCTAGCAGATTCCTCCTCGACTGTTCTTCTCCACGTGCTTCTCGGTCTACCAACTCTTCTTCCTTCTTGTGTGAGTGGATTTCACTGCATTGCCTGGACAGCAATGCAGTCATTACCTTTTCGTAGCGTGTGTCCAATCCACTGCCACTTGCGCCTTCGTATAATGGTGTCTATGGGTTCCTGACCTGTTCGTCTATGTAGATCCTCGTTGGAGATACGATTAGGCCAGAAAACCCTTAAGATGTTTCGAAGACACCAATTGACGAAGGTTTGCAGTTTCCTGGTTATTGTAATTGTTATTTTCCAGGTGCTGCAGCCATATAGCAGAACTGATTCGGCGTTAGAGTTGAACAGTCGTAGCTTTGTGTTCAAGCTGAGAGATTTGTTCCTCCAAACATTGGACAACATCCCGAACGCAGCCTTTGTTTTTCCGATGCGGCTGGCGATGTCTAATTCGGTTCCTCCTTCAGGAGAGACGATACTTCCAAGGTATTGGATCTCTACTACTTGTTGACCAATGTTCATCGGAGCGGATGATTGTAAGCATCCGAGGCTGAACATCTTTGTTTTTCCCGTATTGATTTTCAGCCCCACGATTGCTGCTTCTCTCTCCACCCTTGTTGCCATTTGACGGAGATCCATGATCTTATGGGAAAGCAAGCAAACATCTTCAGCGTAGTCAAGACGTTTAAGGTAAGTTGTCAGAGTCCATCTTATTCCTCCGCTTAAATCTGCCCAAATCCTAGTTTTTATTAAAACTTTTTTTTTGCTTGGATAAAAACGGCTAAATTGATCTGCCATAAAAATATAATACAAATCGATCTATTCGTCTCTGTAAAGTTTGTGCAAACTAAGTATAGCTAAAAGCTTCAGCAACAAAAACTTGGTAACCACTTTCCAGCTAATATGATTTGCTTGGTACAGTTATATACTAGAATAGAGTTACCAGACGCAGAAAATTCTAGCACATTTTTATAGTTCTCATTTTTTCCATTGACAGAAGCATTCTTTTGATCTGCAAAACTCCCAGAGTTTGAAAAGTATATTATGACGGGGAATTCAATTTTTTACTCTTATTTTGAAATTCACTATGGTTATCACAATTCTAACAATTCCCAATGGACATTTTTCAATAAAATTGAATTCGGTTAAATTTTATGATTGTTTAAAATAGAAAATTATTTTCTTTTTTGAAAATAAATGTACTTAATTTAAAAGTTTAAAAATAGCTTCCTTCAATTTTTTTTTTTTGTGATAAATTTGCTTCAAATTTTTTAAATTTGAAGTTAATTTGCGTCTTTTCTCACATAAAATTAATATAATATTCAATTGAAAAGAAAGCTTGTTTCAAACGACTTTAAGTTTAAAAATTTGAAAAAAATTCTATTAACAAAAGTTATCACAAAATGTCAAATGCAAATCCACCGTCAATAAATTGGAGGGATAAGACAGGATTAAAAAAAAAAGAATTTTGAAAAAGCGGCATTGTTAAATTCGAGATTTTAAAAGTTCCTTTTCGGGATTCCTTAAAAACGGATTTTAGAAGCAAAACTTCGTAAATTTCATCATACGTAACGCTCTATTCTAAATTGCATAAATTAATTTCCTTATGAAACTCGTCTTGTCTCTTGGAACAAAAATAACTCCCTATGGGAAGTTAATTACACTTTTAAAACGGTTTTTATTGTTCCTTTGTAGAGATTTACCACATTTTTTTTTTGAGAAGTATTCTCAATTTTGAAATGATGTTCCCAGTCCCATCAGTAGCAAAAACAAAATTCCCTCTGGCTCTGAACTAAATAATAGATAGATACCTTTTTTCTGTTTCATTTGACCATGTCTCAAAGATGTCACGTTACACCGGTTTTCACAAAATCTGTTTCAAATTTAATTAAACAAAATGATCCAATTTACATACACACAAATACATACATACATACCTATACATAAAGCGAAAACAAATCTTACATCTTCAACTTAGATACTTAAGTCTTCATTCATCGGAAACTCTCCTCGTTCCAAATGCTGCTAAAAAAAAATCCCTTTCAGTTCCAAACTCTGACCGTCAATAAAATGCGAAAACGAAAATATACAAAAGAGCAACCATAGCTCTTCTTTTGAATAAACATACATTTAAAAGCTTTCTATAAGAGGCCATCTATCAATAAAAATACACAAAAAGGAACACAGAGCTACAAGCAGGATATAAGGACCGACAATGTCTGAAAGGAAAACAGAACACAGAGGGATACAAAAGGCACACACAGAGGAAAAATAAACTGACAACCTGTCAATTTGCCTCTTCATTGAATGTACTCAACCGGCCACGTAGACGGAGCCATGAGGCAAGGCGCACACAATAGGTCTTCCACATCCACATCCTCATCCTCACCCTCATTCACATCAACTGGCGATGGCGGCTTGGGGCTGGGGTATCGATTTGAAGGAGATTAACCGAGTCTAGATTTATAGACCTACATTACGTACGAGTAGATACTCTTCTCAATCGAAACAAGGTAACCGAGTTATGATGAGATCCAACTTTCAGGTACCTCCGACGACTATAAAAGTTACTCTATATTGAACCGATGTATTTTGCAGCATCAACATTGAGGCTCCACTTTTTCAAAAGGGAAAAAAAAAGGAAAAATAGGAAAATAGAAAAATCCTGTATGCGGCAGATTAACCATATAGAAATTTCTACCTTTCATGATGCGGCATCGGAAAGGTAGCTAATCTTGAGCCAGCCCTACCTAGTTTCGTCGTCGTCATTGCTTTGCAACATCAATCCCTCCATATGGAGGCACCTCTTCTGGAAGGAAATTATCCCCTATCCTTTCTCGTTTTATGCTAAGGACGCTGTGCTGTGGAGCTGCTGGATAATGCCTTTCCTTTTGTGTTTATGACGCAAAAACTATGCACCAAACACACAAGGCATGCAAAGCGGAAAATAATGTTTTCGAAAATGCTTCTCCACACGGTTGTTGTCCCAACAACTACAACAACAACAACAACATAATTCACTAGGTACCTATTCTCATCTTCGTCTATATGTTTTCTGAGCTTCAAACGTGCCCTGGTTGAATGGGAATCCTTTGGTTTGGTGTGTTGCACTCAGATAGTTTGTGAGATGACTGTTTTTCAGTTCCAACTTTTTCTGCTAAATGACAATTGAAATGAAAGCAACAATCACTGCAATATTTCAATGCACTCGGCTCGGCACCACCAAGTACTTTATTATGAAAGTGCACGGCGAACAACGACACGATAAGATCTTGTGCCTTCATCACAGAGTCAGGACCGAAATATTATTGTTTGAGGGTAAAAAACGGTGGAAGCAGTGGATAGGTTTCTGTGTGAGATTTCTCAAATTTCTTTCTTATTATGGAGTTGAGTCGATACTCGTTTCTCTTTTCAGATAATTCCTTGGAACTTGAGGTACTTAAGATCCTGGCATTTTTGAATGCTAACATGGGTTTTAGCGTATTGAATTATTAATTGAAACATCAGATAATAGAAAAGGCTAAGGATGCCTTAAACTTAACCTATGTTCTGCTGTTCTGCATTGCACTTTTAGTGGTTTGAAAAGAAATTAAGTGTTTCAACAATTTGTGGTAAATAATGTTTTCAGCGAATTGGTATTTCTAGAATTAAAATTAATACTTGGCATTTTCCGGACGAATTCAAATCACGTTGTTAAAAAGTTTACTTTTCATTTTAGTTACAACAATGTACAAATTTAGCGTATGTCCAGTCAACCCCACGGAAACGTTTCTAGTGTTTTTCTATAATTTCGCAGATTTTCAAAATGAGTTCTCCATTAGTAAGGTAATATTGACAGCTGATATGAAAGTAAAATACCATCGCTTTTTGTAATAACAAAGATGTGTCTTTAAAAGTATGAGTACTAATTCAGCAGTTTTTCGAAATAACCTCTAACTTTACAATTGAGTCCGAAACTTCAAATTCGCAGTATTTGCTAACCTTGATGAAAGAAAACTCACTAAATTTTAACTCTTAATTATGAAAACTGTGATAAACGTACAGACACATATATGTATGTCAAAAAATATAAAGAACTTTCCCAAATCGTAAAACGTAAACATTTTAAGAAGATCAATTTTTTAATTGTGCACAAAGTATAACTCACTCTGAGAATATTGTAATTGAAAGGTTTTTAAAACATTTCAACTTATGACGGAAAGTTGTTGTCCGAAAACGCTCTATTTTCGGTTTATTTGTCATAAAGTAAATGTACTAACTTTTAGATCTGGTTTAGTGCTGAGTTAAACTCAGATTAAGTTAATCCTGAAGCAGTTTTTCAGTGTAGAATTAGTTATTAGTTATTAGGATTATGAATGTTTTTAAATTTGGTATTACTACAAAAATATCAATAAAAATTTATAAAAATTATAGAAATCGAAAATTTTTGATAGATTCTTTGATTTCACACTGAAAAACTGAGCCTTAATGAGTTAATGTTTGATAAACATAATTTTCAAAGTACTAGTTTTATAAAGAAATTCTTTTGAAAACTTTAGTAAATAATTTAAGAATTGCAAGGCTCTAAGATATCAATGACGTTCTGTAAAATTTAATATTCTATTCGAAACAATTTACCTACAGAAAACGAAATAATTTAAGTGTGATAGTAATAATCTATATTCGTGGACTTTGTTAAAAGTCACGGTACACTGTATTTGAGGAAGAGAACAGTCTTTCTGAAATAGCCTTTTTTAATTTGGAAAAAGTCGGGAAAAGCGGCACACTTTCTTTGAATTTCAAAAAAAAATTAATAAAAAATGTTCAAACGAGTAAATGTAGCTTCTTTGCGGTGTTGACATTCCCGTGATGAAAAACTGATTCCGTCAGTGGATCTCCTTATTTCCGCCAGCATGCATTCAAGACACTATATTCCCTTCGCAGCTCATGTTATTCATGAGCTTTTTAGGCCAAATTTCATCAAGTACTTGATCCTCTCAATTAATTAAGAAGGCATATGATTTCTCCCAAGGAAGGATCTTCCGCAATTATTTTAATTACAGCCCCCAGATACGTTGTAATAAAACAAAAACTTCCTTTAAAAAAAAAAACACAAATGCGACCCTGGTTCTTTGCGTCAGGATGCATTTTGTTGTGTTTAAATAAACGAACTCATGTGTGCTGTTTTGTTATGCACCTGAGCGTCGTCGTTTCTCTTCACAATAACGCGATAAAAATTCAACTGGTGATGGTCCGGATGGATATGGCAAAGATTTCCCGCATCCACTCCTTCTCATTGTATCGGCACTTTCACATCACATGTGGGGCACTTCCCACTTCCCAAAGAGGCCGCAACACAACACATCTAGATTTGTATTATATTCCTGTTTTATTTTATTTTTTCCTCCTTTAATGGGATGTGGGCCTGAATCCTTGCTCTGGGGATGACGATGGCGATGTGGCGACAACGACGACGGCAACGGTGTGGTAGTGCCGTGCAAATAACCTTTCTCTCGGCACAACTCGGAAAAGGAGGACGAACACATTACCGTAATATGTTGACAGTTTTCAACCAAAGCACCAGGGGGTGGCATTGTGAGAAGGTTTTTTGGAG
Source organism: Scaeva pyrastri (assembly GCA_905146935.1). Lineage (NCBI taxonomy): Eukaryota > Metazoa > Arthropoda > Insecta > Diptera > Syrphidae > Scaeva > Scaeva pyrastri. The sequence goes on from LR989927.1 coordinate 135,951,536, forward strand.
TGGTTGGGGCGGGTAGTGGCAGGGGCTGTGGGTTGTGGGTTGGCGCTGATGGGAGGGTAGTCGTGTTCCCATTTAAATGAATACCATTATGAATACTTCAATAGCTATAAAGGCGGCCACCACGTTACAAACAATAACCCCAGCAACACATTTGTTTGAAAGATGATGATGATGATGATGATGATGATGAGAGCTCACCTCGGCTTCGGCTACGGCTATGACTTCGGTTGCCGCCACCGCTGCCGCCGCCGTGTTCGTGCTACATATTTGTTGCAATAAGGCAGCATCAGTTCCAGCACTGCGGGTGTCCTTCTAGGGGTGGGGGTAGTGGTTGGGAGGCGTGTTAGTGGTCGTATGAAAATGAATATTTGCTCACGAAACATGAGGCTTTTGGGCTCATATACTAATGTACATATATGTATGTGAGTGGGAAATGAAATGAAAATGTACAAGCATCACACTCACACCGTTCTCCTTGAAACCACACTGCTTGACGTATAGGATGAGATTTGAAGCCAAGCGACTACCAGGACGACGACGATGATGATGATGATAATGATGATGACTAGTAGGAGTGTCAATGGGTTAATGCATCTTCCTTTTGCACGAAAAAACCAAATAAAAACCTAGTGTTTTGAGCTTTATATTTCTGGCACACATATGATACCATTGTTTGCTTTCGAAACAATATTAAATGTTAGATGCAAACTCATATTGATTCGAGTGGGCACATTTCTCGGACTTGAGGAGGAATATGAGTGCTGCTACACATTTGGTTAGCCCGCTTAATGTGTAGAGAAGAGCCTCATAGCCATCGCCATCGCAATCACCATCAACAAACCTTGTAGCCTTACTCACTTATCTACGGATAAACATAAACATAACATAGTATGAGATACACCAAGACCGAGAGAATGAGACTATCATAAAAGCAAAAGATTAAAGGATAAAAAGGACGAAGTGATGAAGTGAATGCATTTCAACCAGAAATGGGAGGTTTTTTATGTTCTTTTTTTTCCTTTATGAGTCTCTTAATGAAAACTCTGATTTGAAAGGGGCCAAACGGGATTGAAGTACCCCCCAAATGGTCAGAATTTTAATCCCTTCAGAGGCATCCACACAGTTTTGCTGAAAATAAAGTAAGAATTTTTCTGTAGACTTACGACTACGAGTATATCCTTTAACATGCCTACATACGAGGAAAAGAATGTTTTTCAATTCACTCGGTGGCATGGCGGCGGCGTGTGTTCACATGAAAGAGTGATTCTACTTTCTACTATTCGTTTCGTGTATCTGCTTGGGAATATACGGGGAAATATATTTTTGGAATTTATACACGAGCCCAACGAGATTTAGAGGAAAATGATATTATTTTGGGTGATTTGTTTATATTAAACACACTACTCGTACCTTCACTTCACTTCAACTCGGACGGATTGCGATTGAGTCAGCAACCTTTTGCACTTTAGAAAACAAATCCCATTCCCAACCTACTTTTGGGTTTCATATGGTATTTCATTGAGTTATAGAATCAGTCGTGTTTTTCCTTTTTCATCTGAGGTTGTTTCGGTTAATTGGACTTGTTTTTCCTTTTAGTTATTTTCCTTTTTTTGGGAGGTTATATAGGTAATCCGGATGTTTGTGTTTTTACATTGGAGATAAACCTTTATTTTGGGGAGTTATGATTTTGAGAAATTTAAATTGTGATTTGAATCAAAGAAATCCAGTTCGATTGTTTGTTTTATTATATTTTTGGAGAGTTATCGGCTTATGGAAATATGAATTTTACAACATTGGTTTTTTATTGCTTGGACTGTGTTGTCTGTTTGTGTTTTATAAGTTTCTTTTTAACTGATTTTAAAGAGTGTAGGTACTTTTAATGGACGTTCCGAAAAAAAACACTAGGACTAATATTGATTTAAAAGTACATGAAACAATATGTTTTTTCTATTAATTCAATAGTTTTGTTTGTTATTTGTACTGTTAATTCAATAGTTTTAGGAAATTATTAATTCAATTTAATGCTATAGTATTCTTGTTATTAATTTAAAATGTTCATTCCTATTGATTTAATAATATATAGATATAGATACAATATTATTATTCATTGCCATTATTAAATCAATTCAATTGTACTATTTTTTTTTAAATAATATTATATTTTAAATTATTTATAACATTATGGTACTACTGTTACTGGTGGCAATGGTTCAGTGGATGAAGTAGGTATTTCATTATTAATCTAGAGGCTGTGAGTTCAAGCCCAGCTCTAGACAGAGTCTTTTTATATTTATTTTTATTTTTTACAGTGGCGTCCTATTGATTCAATAAGACATCCATTCAATTTTCTAAAGTACACTTTATTGAATTAAGAGGAAAAACTATTAGATTTAAAAGTACAGTCACATCACTATAAATATAATAGGACTCACATATAGTTAAAAATAGGAAAAAAAACTATTGAAGAGAGCTAAAAATCTATTTTATAGGTTTTTCTCTGAGTGTGCAAGAATATTTTAATTAAATAGAAAACAGGTGTTTGGATTTACAAGAAATCATGACTTACGCTATCATTATTATAAAAAAAATAAAATTTCATGGATTTTCATTAAAATACTCATTTTTGTTTTAAGAGGAGCAAATTCAGTCAAGTTACAACGACATAAATTAGAAACAAATACACGTCTTATTGATATTTAAGTTGATTGAACTTATAGCTACAGAATCAATCATGACAGATTGACTTACTGACAGATTAAGACATAGATCACCCTACCTGATGTCAAACTTTTCATTTCCAAATACATACTTGAACTCGACGTGTCTCTGAAAAGCACACAAGACGAGACCTAAACGAGACTCTCGCCAGTGTTATCTAGTCTCGTTAGGTTTTTGAATGAAAATGACCGACATTTTTTAGATTTAGTTAATCTTTCAGATATAATAGGTTTCGGAGTGCCATGGAATGTAATATTATATTACATACATTATACAACTTTGAATGATTTATAATCTGGAAGATTATATTATTATTATTATTATTATTATTATTATTATTATTTATTAATCCATCAAAAAATGTATAAATTACAACTTGGCTTTCGGCTAGTGGAAGATTATACCTTTTGCTCAGACTTTAAAAAAAAACTTTTTTCCATCTAAGAACGAAAGTATAGTACTTTTATGCCAAGGGTCCTCCAAGAGTATATCCTGCCAAAATGACGAGCTTTTTATAAGACACGAGTAATCTATTCAAATGCAAAATTGTAAGCCTATGAATGTTGTAAGTCACTGTGATTTGACAAGGATTTTTAAGCCAATAATTTTTTTAATTCTAACAAGTAAGTAAGTGAGAACTTTTACAAATTTTATCCTTCATTGATAACATCAAAGTGAGTATCAGAAGAATTTTTCTGTCGAAATGTAAGAAAAGTCGAAGAATTAATTATTTTGTATTAAACATCGTGATGTGCAATTGTTCAAAAGTCCTCTTGGCCATCCTATTTTCTGTTGAGGAAATGTGCTATATTTCTTTCTGAAATTGATTCAAGTTTTATTCCAATGTTGCTGGAGAGTCTAGTCGCATTAATTCTTCAACTATACATATAAGTTCTAGAAGAAACGAATATGATAATTCGGCAAGATGTTGACCACCATCAATTGAGATATCGCCCGTTATTTCAACTCGCTTGAGTCAGAAACTCCGCCGCAAATTAACAGCTGATGGTAGGATTGATCATAATCAAGTTACGGAATCTAAATAATCGGAACTTATATTACGGTAGGTACACGTTTTTCATCAAAAAATAGATGAAAAATATGATTCAAACGACGATCATCAAGTGCAAATTCAAACGAAATCGATGCCCGAAAACATATGTATTAAAAAACATCGAAATCATATTGAAATTTTAATTATCCGTGTTTTTAATAACTCTAGAATTTATCTGAAAGCGTTAAATTGGGGTAAGACGAAGTTCAACGGATCTGCTATTATCAAGTATATGCATTTAGCATTTTTTTTTAAATTATAGTATCATCAAAAACAGGTGTATTTAAACTTTTGAGGTTCCTTATACCATTTGTTTCTTCTTTAAATCTTATAGAAATTTATTGTAATCGGTTTGATTTGTCGAATTAAAAATGTTGACAAAAATCTCCACGTTTATTAATATGGGTTAAATGTTGCCCTATTGTATTCCATATTCTTTTAGGTGAATGCATCAGTTGCAATCTATTAAATAAGATCAAAGCCACAAAAATATTACATAAAGTTGATTAAGCTCATGTAAAAGTATACCACCTCATAGTCCACAAAATCTAAGTGTCTCTCACACCTTTATATTCCACCTACATCACTTACTCTAAATTTCTAGAAATCAAATTCTCATATTATTACCTAAAGATATTTCCAACGCACGTCAAAGATTGTCTTAAATTAAACATAACGTCAAATGTACCTAAAGTATGCACACTGTTCCAATGCGTATGTTACTGATATTAATTCCGTTGAATAATATGCCTTATGTCAAATTGAAAATATGTATGCATGTATGTATGAAAAAAACAAACATCTATGCACATAGACAAAAATAATGTTCCATACAAGAATGTTCTGGAAATTAAGTTATACATACATGCTCGTACATACGTCAGAAAGATTGTTCTTTCTCGGATTTTATAAGAACCGAGTAAATTTATTCCACTGACTGCTGACTTGAATATGGCTTCCAAAAAGTTATAATGGTGCAATAATTCAACATCTTTTCAGTAAACTCAATTAAGTTAATTCCTTGTGTGTGAATCGGTTGAATGTGGGAGTTTAAAATTGTTTATTTTCAACTTAAAAAAATATTTTATGCTTGGCGATATATCTTTCAGTTGAATGAAGTTGTTTCTATATTTTCATTTATATTGGTCACTTTATTAAAATAATTTTTCTAACTTCCCATCAGAAACCACAAATCCAAACATTTTAAATTTTTAAACTTTTCTTTTACTGATGATTATATAAACCTATTTATTAATTTAATGATGAAAGTTGATTGATGGTTTTCTTGGCAATTCCTATTAAATTTCTCAAATATCAATTTGGAACACCATAAATTCTAACAAATTGTTTCCATAACTTGTAAATCCATTAAAGATTTGTCATCAAAAGAATATCTACTCGTATACACATATTCACGAGACAAGTACATATATACAAAATACCTTTGCTTTCTGCAATCCAACAAGTGTCAAGTTTAAATAAGTCTATCAAAGAGAGCTTCGCTTTTGGAAAAAAAAGAGAAAAAAAAAATATTGGAAAATATTGAAAATGGCCTTGTAATTAGACTAGATCTGATGTAAAATGAAAAACGAGATGGAACCATGAAAAACAACAAATACAACAACAAATTTCTCACTTCATCGTCGTCGTGCTCATTATTGCTATCTATTATTTCACAACACACAGTGGTACAGATGCTGAAAGAATTGGAAATTATTTGCAATATTAACTTATGGTATAGTCATTGCATTAAAAAATACATAAAATACATGTGTATGTATGTACATATATACAACATGTATGTAAATCTATGAAATGTTCAAATATTGTTTGGCAAAAAACTTGCACTCAACCCTGCAACCATTAAGGGCTAGTTTCTGACTGAGTTAACTCCGAGTTAACTCTTGAATCAGTTTTTCAGTGAAGAGTTAACTCTATCATCAAAATGTATAAGTTCATTTGGCATCACTGAAATTTCATTTGTCAGTTGTCATACATATACATACATATACCGGATCTTGCTCTGTATTTGTTGATTCCATAGTTATTTGTTGTGATTTTGGTTTCGTTAAAAAAAAATATTCCAAATTGAAATTGAATGTCTCCTTCAGCCTGTTGAAAGTAGGAAAAAAACAATTGAGTCAAAACAAACGGATCGGGTGTCCACGGAACAAAAATATTTCAATAAAATATCTTCACTTCTGAAATATTGTTTGCAAAACATTTATTTATTTTTTTTAGTCCCAGAGTTAATTCACATAAAATCCAGGGCTAACTCTGAGTTAACGTTGGCACTAAATTGAACTCAAAAACTGAAATGCAGAGTTAAACCAGGGTTAACTCTTACTCGAGGATGATTTCGAACTGAAAAACGTATAGTTTTTTCTCTTGCAAAATAAAATACTAATATAAAAAAAAGTATTAGGTACATATTTTTAAGACCCATAGTTGGACGTACGTCATACATATAGATAAAAGGGTACAGATCAAGGAGAATATCGAATATTTAGATATCATTCCAGCCACTTAAGTGTCTCCGATAACCGACCAAAAACTGCGTTAAATGTGTTGGTTATTCATTTTTCTAAAGGGTCTTAGAATAGTGTCTTTCAAACTTTGACAATTGATAGCTGAAAATTTGCTGAAGCCATATATGTCAAATTGACTTAAATTAATGGCGTTTTCAATTGGCAATCTGGAAGCAGAAAAACATTCTAAAAGCGTTCAATTGGGCAAAAGTGACAGTTCTGATTCTGAAAAAGAAAAAATTTCTCTTCTGGATTTGAAATCAGAAGCAAAAACAGAATCACTCACACATTCAAAGATTTTAAATGTCATATTTTTTGATTAAGAAATTGTGCGAACTGTGAAGTGATTGCTTGAAATTTAAATATAAAAAAATGGAAAATAATATTGAAAATATCTTTATAACTGTTCCTTATTTGTTGGAGTCGTCTTCCTCATCTTCTTCAGCAAGTGATGATGTATCACACATGTCACACTTTACCAATATAGTCACATCAAACTTAAAATTTTTCAGAATTCAGAAAAACTGTTCAATTCTGCTTCTAATTCCAATTCCGGATTGCCAATTAAAAACGATATATGTAAGTCAGACTTTTCTTTGTCAGATCATCATTGAGAAGATTTAACCCCTATAGACTTGAATTTTTCACTTATTGTAAGTAGTACATTGCGGAAAAAATCTTCTGAGGTGGTTTCTTGTCGTTTACGAGGCCTTTTGTAGACCACAACTTAAAAAAATCTTAGGTTGTAATTTTGGATGCAGAAGTCGAAGGTAAAAGATTTTGGAACCCTTTTAAACTGACCCGGAATTTCATCAAAAAATCATCCTTAGCGGTGGCAAACACAACATCATGACTTATTTTGGCTTATATACTGGATGCAATGGTTTATATGATATGCTGGTTTCAACAGGCGTATCACATGGAATATGCGGTGATATTTTTTTTTTTTATGAATGATCCTCCTCCATTGCTCCATAGTTAACTTTTGAGAGACCATTTATGTCAATCATATATTAAAAATTTGAAATCAATCACAGAAATCTAGCATTAGTGCAGATAGTTTTGTTTCATTAGCAATTGACATACATAATGTAAGTTGTTGCATCTAATTATTTCGACAATTTCTGATTTCTATAGGTAGATAAAACAAATTGTAGAAAGACAGTAAAGTGCCCAGCCTACCGAATTCTCACTAAGTTAATCATACCTAATCGATGATACAAACCAATTCGGTAACTTCTTACCCCATTGGCCCATAACCACCATCGGTCTAAGAAAATTGTTGGAATTGTTATAAATTATGGTATGTGTACAGTTATAGGATAGGCCAATTGTTTTTTTCTTAGGATCTTCTATTGTAATGTGTCAAATTTCAGCCTCTTAGAGAAAGACAAAGGAGTGAAAAATCATTTCAATATTTAGCATCAAAAATACCGAACGTAAATTACGTATGAGTTATAAAAACGTCGATAGAAACAAAATAATATACACAGATGCATACACACTTTTTTTCAGTTGTAATTTGCAACATATCACATTAGGATGTCCTCTTAGCAAGTATTGGGTATTTTCTATCGGATTATGTTCAGTTTTATACTCAAGACAATTCGAGTGACATTTTATTTACCTCCTTCACAGTTAAACATAAATTTCATTTTAATTTAAAGTTGGAATTGACAGTTTGAAAATAGAAAAATGTAGTCTCTTTTTCTTTTGCTGCAGTGCAGTTCATGAACCACGTGGCGATAGCTCAATGTACTAAACTATTTTTTCAATTTCATAATATAATAATAATTCTGCATTATTTCAAGTCCACCCTCGAGAAATGTGTTTTAGCCCTGATATAGAAAAGTGTTTTCCACATAAACTACTCGACTTTATTCCTGCAATAACACACCCAAAGTAATGCTTTGGAGTTTGCAACCAATTTTTCCCTGAACTTTATGGGAGGTCACGATTCGATTTAGAACGTAGAACTGTTCTAAAAAAGGTTTGGATTTGACACTGGGTCTGAATGTCGAATGAGCAAATTTAGGCTCATTTTAACATCGATATTAGAGTCTTAACTCACTAAACAAGGACTTGGATTAATTTAATTCTGACTCCTTGAAGGTACTTGAGACACGTTCATTTTGAAAATCCTCGCCGAACTTGGTTTGAGGAAAACTAATAAATTTCTAGGTTTCTATATAGGTACTTAATTATGTTTGATTAAGTTCCATTTTTTTGATTACTCTATCCCGTAGTGCATCGCGTAGGTAAACGAGCATCCAATATACGACTCGGGTGTAGCTCCAACGAATGCCAACACCAACGCGCCAACGGAGCTCCAAGGCTGTATCATGTAGCTTGAGTGGTGTGCTATTTGCCTGTGACATTCTATCTTATCCTAGAGCGTTCTGTTCTGGTGCCGTTATACCCGTGTATTATTCTGGGATGGCATAAGACATGGGTTTGGGTATGGGTTTGGGTACATAGCCGCGTGCGATAGGCACGACACCATCACGATGCGATGTTCTCCGGGAGGGAATTTGTGCGCTAAATAAATCTGTCGTTCCCCATTTCCCATTGAACAAGTTAAAATACACACAGGCAAGGCACAGGAAGATGGATGGAGAAGGATAAGTCAGTGGAGCGGCAACAATGACGTCGCACTCGTCCCTGATAACGTCCTGGTAAAATATGGGTTGCGGGTGTCTGTATAGTATGGGGGATGTTATAACTTAACTACCAAAGGACGAACCTATGTACGTAGTACCTATGGTATAGTATGGTATTCGGTGCACAGAATGTTGTGCTGGATGCTTAATGGGAGATGTAAGGGAAGATGTAGCGTGACAGTGGTACTATTTATAAAATGACCTCGAAATTGAGGAAATAACAATGTTTGCCGGCAAGTCAATTGGAAAATGGTGTTAAGGGTTGTTACGATATTTAACTCTATTTCACTGGAAGCGGATTTTCCTGTTTCGATCTTCAGGTGTTTTCTGCTCTGTTCTGCGCTGCGCTGCTCTGGCTCTTGCTCTGCACTTCCACTATCCATTCAGTTATTCATTCATTCATTTACCTGGAGGAAGCTACGATGCAAATTCGAAAAGTTGCCGTAACGGAATGGCTGGTTGGTGCTAGAGCTGAAGCTGGAGCTGGTGGTGGTGGTGCCGATGCTCTTGGTCTGGCCTCGCTGCTTGCTGGTGCATCATTATAGATAGCTGTCGGAAGGAATTATTTCCGTCTAAGGGGTGGAAGCACAAAATCGAAGGCTGCAAGTCTTTCAGCGAAGTCTCACACCTCCTCAAACTTGGCTTCAAAAATCAACAACGCCTTCTCCGTGAAGACGTGGCTACGCTACGCTCCACTACGACTACGACTAGAGCCAAAGGTATCCCTCGTCGAGAACCATCGCATCGCAGCGATAGAAGAAGGCATGGTAATTGGGAAACGTTGAAAGGCATTAAAATCAATAAATCAATTATTATCAACTTTAGATTAAGGTATACGGAATTTACTCCTCAGCCATGCGACTCGAAGCCTCTTATTGGAAGAAGTTATTGGTTGGTTAGTTGTAGGTTATGGATCAATTGGAATTGACTTTAATTCTGATTGGGAGCTTGTGATTTTCTCTCGGAGATTTATTATTGGTTTACCTTTTTGGCTATAAGCAGATTTGTGAAATCATTTGAAGAACTATAATTGGTAGCCATCAAGTTATGTGTAAGGTAAGGTACGAGTTTATGGCGTTGAAAGAGTCTTTCTTCATATCTATTTATCAGGAAGTGAATACACAATACATATAGGAGCTCTTTCAACAAAGACCTGAGCTGCAGTATGTGGCTCTTTAGATGGTCTTGATTTTGGTACATTTCTATAGAATTTATTAGGTTATCCGATAAGGAATCCGAGAGTATGTGGGATGCACACAATCTCTGCCATTTGAATGCATTTTTGGGGTCGAATGAGGTGTTCCTGCGGGGTATAATTTACATATAATGGAATTGATTAAATATCTTACACTTGAGGCGATGAATATCCAAGTGTAAATCTATACATTAGTTTATGGGATCACAGGTTTGTTGGGAATTCATTGACAAAATAAATTGATTAGAAGGATAAGCTTTCTTGTCCATGTTCGAAGGCATCTGCTTTTAAGTATTTCTTTTGAATTTTCATCATGTATGTATGTACATTGTACACGTGTGTATAGTTGTCTACTTTTGAATACAAAAGTTTGGCAAAACACCAACTGAAAGCATTTTAATGGAAATTGAGAAATAGACAATTTTATTACTATTTCGTATAAACCATAAGACTATATTACGAGCATAACCACAGAGCTCTTCGTCCTCATTTCAAAGTCTCACATAAAAATCCTGATCGAAATTCTCTAAATCATCAATCAAAGTTCACTATTTATCGAAATTGAAATCAAATCGCTTTTACAGCACCGGATACGGATACTCGAGGAGGTTAGAAATTTGTTTTATATCTCTTCTCGTAAAAGAAGTTTTCTCTGCAGTGATGATTTATCAAGTTTTCAAAGCTTTCCTCGTTTACACTGTAATGTAATTTCCTAATAAAGGTATGCTTAAACGATAACGGATTACAACTCTGTCTCTCGAAAAAAAAAAACATCCTTTTTATACCTTAATCTGGTTAAGCAAACAGTTTTTCGTAGCAGAGAATTTTTAACTCTCCCTGGTTAAAGTCCTTTATAATGGGTTTAACTACATCTTCTTCTTGTTATCATTTAAAGAGATTTTCATCAGTTAATTGAGTATTCATTCTTCTTCACTTTTGCAATTCTATGGAACTCTTTTTTTGGCACCATCTTAAGGACCAATAAACGATAGAAGGATAAGTGTTTTGTGTACATACGTTTCTTTTTCTAAAGTTCGGTGATACCAGCTTTGTGTTCTTAAATCAGTATTCTGTTTTGGGATTTCTGGCCTGAATATACATATTTTGGAAAATTATACTTTTTTTTTGAATAGTACATAATTTTGTTCGATAAAATTTGGTAACCATAATGTGTAACCTTGTTTTGCCCTTTTGACTATGTCACTAATTTTTGTATGTTGCCAACTAAAATTTAAAATCTAAGATTATTGTTATTATATAATGATAAGCAGCAAACTGAACTTTTTTAACAAAATGGCCTCTAGCCGATTCTTCTATTGAAAAATGATAAAGTGAATTATTTTTGGAGCAACGTTCTTTCTACCAAAAACATTTTTTAAAGTAGACAGATATTGTGCGACGACACTTCTTTCAGTGTCCAACTTGAATTCGGAGATCGAAAAAAGTTAATAAAATAAAAATTCTGTTCTCTTAACCAAAAACATGAGTAAAGCAAAAATTTGGCTAAAAATAGAAGATCTCAGAGTTCTAGTGCTCGAAGCAAATCACGAGAAATCGCAAAAAAATCCTTCGTTGTAATATGTTAACATTTTTCAAATAACCCTCGGCTTATATTGACACAAGGTCAATTCCAATCACTCTGTAAGTACTTATTAAAAAGATGAACTTATGACCTTATTGAAACCACAATATATGGTAACCCTACAAGTAACAACACAACGACAGCACAGCGAAAAAATCAACTACTTCCTTTTTTGAACACAGCACATGCCAGGTACAAGGTACTTATTTCACAACAAACAAACCTTTGTACTTTGTCCTTCTTCATATCCCTTTCGATAGAGTACAAGAATTATGAGCTTTTAGCTGGGTACAATACAGTTTTGAAAATATGACTTCAATGGTTATCCCGAGCCAAGGGTATTCTTTATCTTTCCACATAGGGCCATTATGCCATAAGGCAGAGCTATCTGTATGTATGCTCTGATGATGTTAAAATGAAGGAAGAGTGGAGGGAGGGGGGTGTGGTATTATTATGTTTAGAAAATGAGATTTTTCATAAATTTTTGGTTAAAAACATGGATGAAACGAAACACACAACATAAGATCCTTCTTCTCAGGTCGCAGAAATGAATGAAATCGGGGCAATGGATTGTTGTTCAAAATTAATTTCTTAAGTATCTTACTTTGAATGAAGAATTCTTCCTTCTTCGTTCTTTTCGTTAAGTTTTCTCTTATAAACAGGATAATAATATGTTTTTATATTTTCACAAACTAATATCTAGCTTAAGTTTGACAGTGTGTTTATATTCGTATTATTTGTATTCTTGTCAAACAAATCACATTCTCAATTTGAGTTGGGTCACTCGTGCGTATACGTAATTATTCTTTGAAATAACAACTATCTCTCTGGTATGCGCGAGCTGTATGTCGTTAAAATTGTTTTAAGTACATATTAATTGGTTCATATTATAATCACTATTGTCTAAAGCGGTACTTCGGAAGCACTTAGCACATAGTTGTTGTTGTTATTGTTGTTGTTGTGTGTTCAATTTGAAGTGAAATTGTTGTCTTTTCTGTTGCGTGTCATTTAATTTTCGTGATGGTTTTATTGCTTTTCGCTTGTTCAGAACGTTTTCCTCATAATTATATGATGATTGAACAATGTGGAATGAGAATAGGGGTTCAAATTAAAAAAGGTCTTCTATGTTAAATGTGCTATACAAAAGTTGAGATTCAAAAATAGTACAAGTACAAGTTTACCATAAAGAGTATTTAGAAATTCAAAGTCCTTTTTTTATTTTTGCCTTGACGTTAAATATATGTACATATGTATGTATGTAGAAAAAAGGATTGCTTATTTAAGCTTTTGAAAGTGAAATATGCTGACTTTGACGTTTAAAGGGATCTCGATTGTATTCAATGACAAAGCATTTGCGGATCCATATTAAGATGTTTTCTGGTTTTTTACGGATATGTTATTTTATATATTTGTATACAAAGAATACAAGAGGGAAAACATTAGTTGAATATTATCTTTTGGTATCTGTTTAACATTCAGAGATGAGATACTTTTTGAAATCCACTCGAAATGTTTTTGATGACCATGAATAAAAAATAAAAATATGAACGACTGTTGTGAGAAAATCAATACAGAATGCTAATTTATATTATGTATAGATTGTAATTTACTCATAAGCTATTTTTTAATGTATTATGTATTGTATACTCGCATTCATGTAAATGTGTGTATTAAATGAGAAATTGCAATTGTAGCAATTTATTGATATAAGCTTATTAATCATACTTTTCAAATATGAAAACAAATTAAAAATAGTTGTGTTGCATATTGGTATCTGAATGATTTCGCTAATTAATTAATTTGCAAGACTTCTGTTACGATTTTCTGTTTTTTTTCGATTTTTAGTTTTCGTTATTCAGCCAAAGTGCCCAAAGTATTATCCCAGACTTACATTTTATGACTTTTTCCTGATTCGAAGGTTGAAGAGACACCTAAAAGTGCAGATTTTTCATACGATTGAAAAACTAAACCGAGGATTTGAAAAAACCTTAGTGTAAGTGTATTCCAACTGAGTTAGATTCTTTTAATAGGAAATAATATGAAATTCGTGAATTAGGTATTATTTTTTTTTTAAACTATTGAACACGTTTATAATTTTTCAGAAAGACCTTGATCCAATTCGGGTAACGTAACTTGTTTGGAATTCTGCCTAATTTGGTATTTTAAACAAATATTTTATTAAATTAATGGCTAAAAAACTTCTTAGAAAACCACAGCAGTTTTTATTTAAAAGACTCTCCTATTTTTCCATAACGCAACCACCCACCTACTGTGGGCTATGTAAGTCAGAAATTATTACGACTTCTTTTTGCGCAAATGTATGCACATAATGTGTCACCTATAGGAGCCCCAAACTCTGACATTTGTACAAAAAAAGTTCAAATTCGACACAGGAGTTTAAATAAAATCTTCCTCATTCAATTTTATTAACGAATCTTAAATTCTCAACAACAAACCTTAAAATTTCCCCAAAAATATATTAATTAGCTTTAATTTTTGTCATTAATCTGAAAATGACAAAATCAGCCATATCTTGACGACTTCAAAATGCAAATAAAGTAATTTAAATCTTTTTCTTTTTACAATTATTATTATTTTACATCAGCTTTTGCATCCGAAAACAAAATTCTTTACTGGTTTACCATGCAAATCAAATATTGTTAACTTCCATGCCACTGATTCTGTGCTATCGTAATTTTTTTTTTTGCCTCCTTTTTTTTCACAGCCTTTTGAAATAAAAAGAAATTAAAATTTTTAACTGCGCAAAAAACGATCCTTAGAAGTTCTCCTTAAGAACGGAATTCATAAAAAACACGCCAAATCTTCACTTAAAAAACAAAATTAAGTAAGAAAAAAAAATAACGTTTCAAAGATAGAAAGGTTATGCCTTATTATATAAAGGAAAAGGGAAAGAAAAGCAAAATTATAGAGAGAAGTGACATCCCCACAATCACATTAAAAGCAATCATCCCTCCTCGTCCATGGTTATGATGGCAGTGATTGCACGTAATTAGGACATTCAGGGCTTTGCAGGAGTAGCAGGAGGCCTGTACGCTGCTGTACGAAACACAGTGCGTGCTGGAGTTGTACCAACACATGGGAGCCAGGGACCCAAGATGAAACCAAAAAGAATATCATGGACAGTAATAAGATGGACATGAATTATGAATTCTTTGTGTTAATATCGAAGAAAGAGACGAAGTCCATGGAAATAAGCCTCCGAATCGGGGTAATTGGCTGAAGCGATATTAACGGACAACACCCAGTGCATGGCTATGTCGAGTCCGAGGGTAGTACATCTCGGACTCCTTTTTCATGGGATCGAAATGACTTACGACCCGCGTCGAATCTCATTTAACTAAAGAAACACCCCCAACACAGTACCGAAAACAAAAAAAGGACCTTAGAGCATCAGAATCAGAATCACTGAAACAACGCACATCCCCCCGGCGGCGGCGGTGGCGGCGGCGGGGTTTTGCTCGTATAGTATAATAATGCATTGTTATCGAAGAGCTATCGTTTTGGTTTTATTTTATGTGCGTGTCCTTGGCGGGCGGGATCGTTGGGCGTTAACAGAGACGGATTTGAATTAGATTGAAAAAAGAAAATGTTTATATTTTACGAGTGGATATAAGTTCGAGTTTGAATTAAATGTTCTCTTTAAAAGTTTTATTTGGGCGTTAGCCGAAATGTAAAAAAGGAATATAATTTATGGGTCTATTGTGGTTTCGTGTTCCCAAAGGCGGTGTTTGGTATCAACTTTTAGATGAGTGAATTGGGTTTTATGAAAATTTTAAGTTTCAATCATTTCTGAAAAACGATCCAACAAACTAAGTTTCAACAAAAAAATTCAAACAGGAAAACATTTTGAAAATGTGAATGGTCTGCGTGTCTGTTTATTTCTTTTTCATTTCAAAATCAACTTTAGGGAGATTTATAGTAAAATGTCCATTTTTTTTATGTATAAATGATTTAATTTGACATAAGTTAATTCAAATGGCGTGATGGTTAGTGCGTTGGGTTCGATCCCTGACTGTGCCATGTGAAAGTTTTTACGGGTACTTCCTCTTGTGAGGAATTGACAAATCCTCCAAGAGTATTCTTATCATGAAAAGTGCTTTCTCAAAACTTTAGCCGTTCGGATTAGGCATAAAAACAGTAGGTCCCCTCCATCCTTCCCATTAATTGTACACATGAATGGTTGAGATATGTAAGTCACTTGACCCTGGTTCTATACGAGCTGTTACAAAATGTAATGAATGTTAGTCAAATGGACAACGAGATCGTTGCTAAAGAAAGCCTAGTACTACAAACTAACCATATGAAAAAAATTTTTTTTAAAATGTTCATATCATCCGCAAGAAATATTAAGTTTCTATATGGCCTTTAAAAAGGAGCACTAGAATTTACGAGATTGTTTAACAAAACGCCAAATAATCGAGTTCTAGAAACGAAATTTGAAACCCAAGAAAAAAATAAAAATTGATCCTTAAAAGTTAATACTTTTACCTCAACTGAGTGTAGGTTAAATAAGAAAAGCAAAAGTTATAAATATATTTAAAAACATTTTTTTTTTTAATTTTAAAAGAAAAATATTAACTCTGAAATGAAACTCAATTAAGGTTATGAAAACTTTCACGTTTCATGCAGATGTTCAGTTCAAAAAGTTTTTGAAGAACTCATTTTATTTTTATATGTTATATTCACATGTAATGACTTTTGTTGCTAAGAGTCTTATTTTTCTCAGTTTTCTTACACATCAGAAATTAAGAGATATCTTAGGTATTCACAGTCTTTCCGGTGGGCTGGTTATCTAGCTCACATGAGGGAAGAGGAACCAGCTCGGAAAGTTCTTTGTAGTACATTTTATCCATGCTTACGCTGGAGAGCTTTGTTGAATGAGGCCAAGATTAAAGCCCATTTGTCGAGACGATGAAAATGATTAACAAATGTATCGACTGATTTTTATGAACTTAAGCACTTCAAATAATAATACAGGACGGGAATGTTGTTGAAATATATTTTTACTAGCGGCTCGTCCCAGCATTACACGGGATAGATAGATAATAATTTGAATTGAGTCAAGAGTGTGTTCATTTATAAAATCTCTGTGTCAAATTTCATCCAGATCCGTTCAGTCATTCTGGCATTATGGGAAAATTTTAAGAAATCTATCCCACGGGAACCACACATTTTACTTGAATAGAAAGTAGCCTACTAGCTATTCCAGACTAAAATAAATTCATCTCTGTACCGTTCTATGATCTACTTTTAAAAATACATAGCTAAGTAAATCAAACAGTAAATTTTTATTTATATATTGGCTTGAGAATTGTCGTCACTCTTCATGGGGCAATTTCATTTACTTACGAAGCCATTTAACCAGAAATGAGTTTCATCATCTAACTAAACCAATTCTTCGGAAATAGGTTTTTATTTTTTCAAAGTAAATATGTAGAATTTGGATATTTTCAACTTTCAAACCATAATTCGTCAAAATCTTTAAAAATAAAAACCATTTCAAAACTATATTTCAAAGCAAATCAGAAATATAGAGTTAAATATTGCAAAACTTGCACCAGCTGTATCTTAAAAGGCTTTACGCCCAAATCCTTCCGCATTTTTGATAGTAAAATTCAATAATTTGCAAGCGTTGTTCATTTGTAAGACGATCCATGGTTAAATTGCAAACCAAACTGAAGCTGTTTGACAGTGACACAAGGTACTAAACACACGTCAGCTGTCAAAACCAGTGTTGCCAAAACCAAACCAGCTAAAAAATCACCCGTTATTTACCATAAAAATGGAAGTAGTTGTCAAACTTTAAACACCCTACATTAAAGTCAATGCAAAAGAAGTCGCTTTACTTATTTAGAACCGAAGTTTTCAAAAAAAAAACCAATGAGATGTACCGTCTTAAAATACAACATCAAAGTGTTCCTCAAAAATGTAAAATTTAAAATAAGCAGTTGGCATGTTAATGAATTTTAATTTCCAACAATGTCCACTTTAATATCTTTCCACCGCCACCGCCGCCGTGCTACCGTCCTGCGCCCGGGCGTGCATAAATTTCAATACCACTCTGTATAACGCTGAGCGCCGCTGAACGTGTGGCGTTCCCTATTCATCAGGGAAGAATGTGACCGGCCCATGATAGCGCAAAGGCTACTGATAAATATCTTTGCAATATAGGCAAAGTTTTTATAGTCAATTTGGGGTTTGTTCAAATTTATGCAGCCGTAAGAACTGGGTGCGACTTGGACGTGGACGTGAGAGATGGAATTCAAGGAGTATTTTCCATCCCCATCCTTCCTACGTCCGCCGTACTTCCACCGCCCCCTTTAAGATGTATCTTCAGCGTTCCCGGTAGAAGCTTCGCTGCGCTGCCAGTTCTTATAGTACCATTCTCGTTTAAGTTGCCTTTTTTTGTGTGTGTGTGTGTTCCTTGGGTTCGCCGTTTCTTTTTCATTCTTTCCTATCATTTCCGGCTCTTATCAAACGTGAAAGGGAAAGGGTAGGGGCTGGTGGAATTGGGGCACAGCGTTGCTTAAAGGGATGACTAAAGTTAACGCGATGCATGTATAAACAAGGAATAGGAATAGAAATAGGAATTGGGGTTGGTGTTGGTGTTTGTACTTTTTTTTTTTAAGAAAAAGGATGCCGGAGCTGAGCCTTGAATTTTTTCTATCTGGAACTGATTGTAAAGGAAATTTTAACTTTCATCACGGAAATAAACAAGTACGGTGGTGGTGCTGTTAAGTGCGTCGTCGGTCTTCGGTCTTCAGTCCTAGTTGGTCTTTGGTATGACGGGGAACATTTGTAAGTTCCTTTTTTATACCGAAATTGGGTACTAACAAGCTTGTGTTTTTTTCACCGTCTTCCATTTTTTATCATTCCTTTTTTACTGTTTTTTTTTTTCGGTTCCGGTTGAGACTAGGCTACAGGAACAATTTCCGGGGGTTTATATATATGTATTGCGAGTGTATTGGGTTATATGGGAAAGGAAGGCTGCAAAGGCTTAACTTCTTTAAATTGAACGAGCAACACACGAACCAGTGACGGCTTTGGCTGGAGTTGATTCCTGAATTAAGTAACGGAAGAGTTAAAATGTTTATTTTGGTTGGTTTGCGGTGGTTATTTGTAGAAGGCGAAGAAAAAAAAAAGGATTAAATTGTTTGTGTTTTCTTTATAAATCATGCTGTTTGAAGGTGTTATTGAGTGAATTTTCCTTTTGATATTTGCGGAAAAAAGGAACTTACCAAAAATTTAATTAAATAATTAGTGCAACATAATGATGTTGATAAGATAATTCCTTATAAGTCGAAAAATAAGAAAAATCTTAATGATTTTTTTTTCTTCAAACAAAGAGTTTATTTAGTATGAAGTGATGTTTAGAGGCAGAAGGATCATCCCTTTTGGTTTTTGCCTCTGATACTAAATTTCTTGGTAAGAAAAAATAAATTTTTTTTTTGTAAATACTTTTTTTTTTTCTTTTTAATTAGAGATAAAATATTTCATAATGACTACGCTTAGTTAGGACAGGTTTATTTTAATTTTAATTATGTGCTAATCTTTTGTGTATCGAAGAGATTTAGTTATAAACTAAGGTACTTCTTAAGTCGACTAAATAACATTTGTTTTGCCTTTTTTTTCTAAAGTTTGTGTTTAAAGAATGTTATGATTTTGCAACTTTTTATATCTTGGTTTTGATGGGAAATCAAATTTACTTGAATATATTGGAAAGACTTTCAAATGTTAAAGAAAAATGAAGAGTTAACTTTTGAAGTATCTGAACAAATAAATATCTCAATGTTCATTTTAAGAAATATAAAATACTAATTTTGTGGTGCTACAGCTCGTATAAAGCCAGGGCCGAGTGACTTACAACTCTCAACGATTCCTGAGTGCTAGTTAGGACAGGGATGGGATGGAGGGGACCTACAATTTTATGCCGTATGGCTAAATTTTTTGAGAAAGCACTTTTCATGACTTTTAATTATTGAAAAATTAAAATTAATCACAAACTCAAAACATTCCAGTGCTGATGTTTCTTTATAAAACATTGTGTTAAGTAAATAATATAGGTGGTCACAAACCATCATCAGAACCAACTGAAAAGTAATACTTAACAAAAAAAATTCCATTTGGTCAAAGAAAAATTTAAAAAAAAATGTTCAACAAAAACATTATCCAAATTCTTTAATTTTTTATAATTTTCTAGGAAGACGGGACTTAAAAGCAATAGTCATTAGTCATTTCATTACAATTCTTTAATATTTTTTAAAGAAATGCTTTTTAATTAGTCAGTAGCATAATGCCCATTGGACATCTCTTTTAATTTAACAATTTCAATTTAACTTTTTTGAAACATTATATTTAAAAAAAAGAAAGCACCCACTACAAAATATTAAACAATAATAATGAGATCAGAAGTGTGCTTTGTAAATCTTACACGGGGACGTAAATGAGTATTTCTTTTTTCTTAATTTGTTTTAATTAATTTTTGTACGATTGCCATATTAACATACCACTTACATAAAAGGGGCACATCATGACATTTTCCGGGGCAATGAGGGGTTATATGTCCATTCAAGCAAGTCTCGTAACTGCACAACAATTTACTTTTATTGTTTTCTTGACATCATAATAGGAATGAAATAATTGTCAAACTTTGAAAACATTTAAGTATATGACGTAAAAGAGCACTTGTTTATCCGATTAAATACTTTCTGTCATATTTTATGACATCGTACAAACACAGTGCTATTATATGCCATCATAATTTTGGAAATTGTGACACAATGGTCTAAGATAAAGTGGCTATAATTGCAACTTTACTTTTATGTGACAGCTCTGTCAAATTTGGAACGATTTTCTAAGACTGAGGTCAAATGTTTATGTTCGTCATCGAATTGAAAGGACTTTTGAGAATACATCAAAGAATAGATTTTCCCAGAAAGAAAGAAAGAAAAAAAACTCGACACAAATATTCAATAATATATTTCGTCTTCTGAAAATAGTTACAATGTAATATGTGAAATTAATTAAGACTACCTAAGCTATTATGGTCAAACTAAATTTATTTTGAAGATGTACATATGTATGTATATAATCAACAATATATGTATCTTTTTTTCACGTGTAACAGAAAAGTTGCATTAAAGTTATAAATAGATGAAAACTTGCTTTGAATTAAATGTTATTTTCATCGAAGCCTCTTAAATAGAAAAATAGACAAAATATTTAATTAAAACTTTTTGAAATGTGACAAGTTTATTTATAAAAGACCCTAAATAGAAATTAGGAAAATTCGAATATTGTGAGATAAGAAAATGGTTTATATTATTTGTATTTGTATTCGAAATAAGCACTTTATTAATAATGGGGAAAATTTGTTGGAAACTCAAAAAAATAGTCTAAAAATTTGGTAATGGATTAAAGTTTTGATGTAAAATAAAATTAATTTGAAATCAAAGTATTCATTGTTCGTCAGATATTGGTGACCAACGAAATTGCTCAGTTTTTTTAAATTACAATAAAAAAACGAAACAAAATTTGCCAACATTTTTTCTTTGAAGTCAATCATTCAACAAATCCTTGAGATATGATTGACGATAAAAGGTATGCATATTATGTGCCCACGCACTGTGCATTTGACAAGAAAATAATTTCGTCAGTTTTTGAACATCATTCAAAAAAAGTAGTGAAAGTTTGATGGGCACAGTTCGAAACATATCACTTCGAAACTTGAGCCCTAAAACTGTCTCAATCAAAAGCCACACAAATTACGGAATTTATTCCCAATTAAATAGTAAATTTATATTCTTCCTGCAACGGTTTTATTATAATTCTCGATTAATAGGTCGCAACTATAAAAATTAATTGAAGACTCAAGACTCATCATTGAATGAAATTGCTTGTGGGGAACATTTTATTTCCTCACATCTCATTAATATGACGAAGAAGCAAATTACACGAGGAAATCTCCTCTTCCTGTGGAGGGTGCCATTGGAGCATGTAGCAAAAGTACGTGACTACTTTTAGACATCCGGTGCTTATTATTAGTTTTTGGTTCTTGTTGTTGTTCGCTTTACTCACACATACAAACATTGTGCAGATAACTTTATTTCGCAAGTAACTTTGAGTTTAACATTATAATTTCATTTAAAGGACGTTAGATGGTTAAGTCATAAAAATCCAAAACGATTTTCGTAATGGAATATTGTGTTCAATCTGAAAACTGTGAATTATTATATAACAGACGAGTTGAAATGGCACACTTAAATCAGCCTTGACAGTTTGATGAGTCGACTTTAATTTTCCCTGCCAAATATGTAATTACAAAATAAAGTTCTCACCTCCTTAAATGTGAATAAAATCATTTAAAGTGACAAAACTGCTTTGACAGTAAGTGGGTACGCGTGCTTATACAAAACAACACATCAGATGATGCTCAAAGTCAAATCTTTAAGTTACACCTTGAAAATGCCCAAAAGGCTTTAGGAAGAACATTTTTTGTGACTTTTAAAATCTAAATCGAACATAAATTTGAGATAAATTTTAAGAACCATATTCCACGAATTTTGAACTCGAGTCCTCTTACCCGACTTGCCAACTTTTGAAATCAGATATTGTCGTTGTCCTTTGAATTCTGACGAAAACACGAAGAATTACCTCTATTTCCATTTCCATCCTCAGCTCATTTCATCTCATCACATCACATCACCATTGCCATCATTAAATCATTTAACTTATAATAAAATTAAACAAAAGAACAATTTAAATTCGAAATTAAAACACTTAAATGTGAATGTAAATTAAATCGCTTTTCATTCTTTTGACAACTTTTTATCTTACAAGTTGATGCCCTGCCATGCCATAGCAGTATGGCACAGAGGACGAGGGACGAGGGACGAGAGACGAGGAGTGGGCGAAAGGTATTCAACACAAAAACTTATATTCGTATACAAAACAGTTTTTGCCAGCGTTTTCTACTTTGGTTACAATTTACAAGTGTACACTTGCGTGTACAGCGGTTTAATTACTCCAGGGTAATGGAGAAAAGTGCTAAGGATTGTTTTGCAAAGTTATATTTGGTCCTTGTGTACGCTTGTTTACCACCATAAAACGATTTAACTTTGTTCGCAGGGTGATGAAGCTAGTGCCGAAGCTGGTGCTGAAGCCGGTGTCGAAGTTGCTGCTGGCTGCCGCCTTCAACCATAGAGCTTCTATACGTCCTTCTTTTTGTGACGCTGTATACCTATAGTCGATGTCCCATCTCACCCGCACTTACCCGACGAAACACACCATTAAAAAACAAAAACCGAAAAAAAAAACAAACTTTTCGATCTGTAGAACGAAGGTAAGGCACCTTATTTACAATATTATATGCCAAAGGTATATACAATATAGAGGATATTAATTAAGCCTTAAAGTCGGTTCGCCTCTTTAATGAAGGTTTCCGGCAGGATGAATATTCTGTGTGAGTCCGCACCGGAAACGGAAATGGTGTGGTGCGATGAGGTGCGGTAGGAGGAATGTGAAAAATCCTTCCATCCAGCCAAAACAATTAATTATAGACTTGGATGTTGAGCAACTATGGATGGGATTATATTTTTTTGTGATTGGCGAGCCAATCAATGGAGCTCAGCTCGGGTCCTAAATTGGGAAAAGAAGTTCTCTTGAATTTATTATATTGTGCTCACAACGCAGATAGAATATTTTTTTGTTTTCGCTTAACTAAAAGGTAATACTTTCTTATGAAGAAACCATTAAAATCAACATAATGGCCCTTATCAATATTGCCAGTATATAATTAGGAAAAAAAAAAGGCATGGGATTTCGCACTATTTCGACTAATTAGGGTTACCAACTGATCTGTTTGGAACAGGAGAGTTATGTAATTGCAGGATTTTATCGGTGGGTTTATGTTGCCATCAAACACATTGGAACGGTCGTATTTTTTTTGAGAAGTCATAATTAAAGTTTGTAACTAGATGAAGCTTTCGAGACAGAGCAGAGTGAATACGAAGACGAAGAGGCATTTGGTCAATTAAAATAGGACTGAAGATAAAAATGGAGATATTTCAGCTCTACTATAAATGGGCAATATTTTCTTAAAAAAGAATTATTAAATACATAAAAACTTGAAGTTTTTTGGTCGCAATGAAATAGGATATTCTGCAGAAGAAGGTTTTGTTTAAATCCGCAATACACGACCTAAATGAAATATTTAAAGAGAATCGACTTAATCCAGTCCCATCCTCCCATCGCAAGAAAAAAAATCCCCGGAGTTTTTTCCTGGGAACTTTTTCAATATTTGGATACAGAAACTTCCGTTATTAAGTTTGGGAGGAAAAAAGTTCCCT
The DNA here is from genome assembly GCA_905146935.1 of Scaeva pyrastri. Classification (NCBI taxonomy): domain Eukaryota; kingdom Metazoa; phylum Arthropoda; class Insecta; order Diptera; family Syrphidae; genus Scaeva; species Scaeva pyrastri. Next base: position 135,975,641 of record LR989927.1, read on the forward strand.
GGAAAAAAAAATTCCCATAAAATTGGCGATAGGACTGAATATTTCACTCAAAAGGTGTAATCTCTAAAAAAAACTGATAAATTCGAATTTGACTAAGGAGGTTAAGACTTGTTTGCAAAAGTGTCTTCTCACAGCAATCATTTTCGTGAACCATAAGCTGTGTTTTATTCACTGCTAGGTAGCTACCGCAGCAAAATTTCACTCGGCAAACACAACAATTTTATTGCTTGCAAAAAAGAAGCCAGCAAAAATAATAGCAGTTGTGCTGGCGAACATGTAAAGTGGGTTTGAACGTTTTATTCACTTTAATACCTTCCCTAGCTGTGCAGCAGTGAATAAAACGCAGAAATATCCACACAAATGTTTTATTTTTTCAATAGAAATAAGCATTCAATAGAAATATGTAAGCATTGACAATATTTCAAAACTTTTAATTTTTGTGAGTTGAACATCATGGAAGCACTACTAATCTCCACACTTAGCAAGCTTCTAGTAGATGTTGTACTATTTCTGAATATTGCTGTCAATTTAAGATAGTATAATTTTCACCACGTGTCATTATGACATTTATGAATGGCAGAAAAGGTTCGTTCATTGACTGCTTAAGACACGTTCCTTAGATCCTTATCTATAAAATTGCTCTGTATAATTCTAGCCAATTTAAAAATTTAGTAAAAAAAATTTGTATTTGACAATTCTTAGCTGACAAATCATGCTAAACTCTAAAAATCAGTCATATGTTGTTTTTTCCTAATTTTATCCATACTAATATTATAAATGCGAAAGTAACTCTGTCTGTCTGTCTGTCTGTCTGTCTGTCTGTCTGTCTGTCTGTCTGTCTGTTACTCTTTCACGCCTAAACGGCTGAACGGATTTTGTTTAAATTTGGTATGGTGATAGATGATAACCTAGAAATGGTCATAGGCTATAAATAATCACGCTATCGTTCTTAGGGGGTAGGCAGTAGGCAGATAACTAAATTGAGTTATTGATTTTTAGTCGTTTTTACGGACTTTTGCTCTTCTACTTCTAAACGGCTGAACGGATTTTGATGAAATTTAGTTAGGTGACAGATAGTAACCTAGAAAAGGATATGGGCTATTAATATTCATGCTATCGTACTTAAGGCGTAGGCCATAGGCAGAAACCTAATTAAGTTAGTGATTTTTAATCGTTTGTTTAAAAAGTTTACCTCATTTACGCCTTGACATCTGAACGGATTTTCATAAGTCTTGGTTAATTTAAAGATAGGATATTAGGCACGGGCACAGGCGCAGAGGCTACTTTTTACGGCGGGAAAATACCTCATTCCCGCGGAAATCTAGCGTGATCGTGTTAGGTTGATTAGGTTGCTTTTAAAAAAAATTGGATGTGAAGTTGAGGACCGGAACACGATAGTGGGACATTGTTGCAGGGGGACTTACAGCCGGGAGAAAACAAAAAAACTCATGCGGACGAAGTCGCGGGTAAAAGCTAGTATGTAAATATATTTTGTTAATTTTTGTTAATTCGTCGGCTTGGAATCTTTCAAGCAACCACTTATAACTTCTGACACTTCAAGTTCTTATGACCTGCATGCCATTTCATTTAATTAGCATTAAATTATGATTTTGCTATTTTCAAAGTACATTTTTTAGCTCTTCAAGGCCATTTTTTGACAAATCTTTGGTCTAGAAACTCAAACTCATTCCAGAAATGAAACTCAATCTAAATAAAATATTTAAACCGAAAGAAAAAACAATTTTCCAATACTTAGCTTTCCTTACAAAATCTACGGTCACCGTAGTTAAAGCCATTTAAGTAAATATCGAGAAAAAAGAAAATTGTTAAAAGTGTCAGGTGGTTTTATTTTCAAAGGAAATTGAATTTGAATTTCTCCAGTCAATTTGAAACAATGGTGTTTTTCATCATTCAACCGTGCAACTAGGTCAGCCAAAAACAAAACGAAAAAAAAAATATAAAGTCCTTAATTATAGGCTGAAATTCAATTCAACAGGCAAAGCCGCAAACCATTTCATCGGCCTGGTGCGAAAGCATTACATTTTTTTTTTGCTTTGCTCAAGAGTGATGGTTGTGGTTTGGGCTCGGATGGAAACATTAATTGTGATTTAATTTGCATTAGGTTAATGCTTTAAAAGTGTTGGGGTATTTGTTGAAATATGTTGGGAATGTGTTTTTTTTTTTTTTGAGTGCGGATTTTAGCTGGAAGATTAAATTTCAATAAAGATGCTTTTTGTATTGTTGTTTTATTGATTGGTTTTATGTTTGATTTAGAGGGAGAGAGTGGGTTTAAACATGGATGGCTATTTTTTTAACTGAGGTTCGATTTTGCAAATATTTGAATTGAAAATATTGAAGGATTTTTATGAAAGCTGTCCTTTGACATAAACGTCAACATTAGTTAAGAAAAAACTCATTTATTAACCAAATGCACTTCTAAGGGAAAGTTGTAGATATAGTTTTAAATTTAAGAGTCATATTCTTTTTTCTCCGAAATGTTTGACATGAAATACTTTTATAATAGTCCATGGCTATAATAGAACAGTAGTTCATTCCTCAAACTCGAATTACTTAGGCGAATTATAAACCACCTGATTCCCTCCCCATTCAAATAAATAGCTATGCCACAAGGATCAATATTAGAACCAATCGTGCTCAAGTTGTTCAATATCTTTAGTATCGTAATATTCACCTACATGCCTACATACATACACTGACAATCACTAGGATGAGGCCACATATTTTTTAATCGATTTTCGTTCTTTATACCTGCTGGAAATTTCGTACCCATACAAATTTACTACATTTGAGTAGGTAGATATTTTCTTTAAAAAAAATTATAAAATTAAGGGTTTAAATAGAAAAAACTGTTGGAATTTCCGGTTCCCTACATTAATTAAAGAGCTACTTAAAAACAGTATGAAAAAGTGCGTCACTTGGATAAAATATCAAAAAAATTAATAATGAGTATGCCCCCCATTTTTCGATATGACCTCTATTAGACGGTTTGGAATGGAATCATACAGTTTTTTTAAATAGTCAAGTGATAGTCTCGTCCCAGGCATTACGGATAGCTTCAATTAAGGAGTCCTTGTCTTCAAATACGTTTTCGATTATGTTCAAGTCCGGTGAATAGGGTGGCCATGACAAAAGCTCTACGTTTTCTGATAAAATCCAGCTTTTGACAACCCTGGAAGTGTGGATGGGGGCATTGTCTTGTTGGAAAATCCAAGGCAGAGGTCCAAAAATATTTTTCATTTTCATCTTCGGAAATGACCGTTCCAACAAGCATTTGTAGCTGTTTCCGTTCATTGTTGTAGAAAAAAGATCCAATTCGATTTTGCCATAGTAGGTGATAGCTCCCCACAACATAACACCTGATGTACGGCTGTGATGTCTTCCCAAAATTAGTTCCTCTTTTCTTAAATCATGTAAATAAAAGTTGTAACCATCGGGGCCGTCAAGGTTAAACTTTTTTTCATCCGAAAAGACAACGCGTTTCCATTGACTGCTCCAAGAGACATGTTCTGTTGCAAAGTTCATTCGCAGCTCCTTGTGTACTTGCTTTAGAACAGGTTTCTTTTTGAGTTTTCTTCTCTGGATATTACCATCTTTTCTTATTATCCTTCGGACTGTCGAAATACTGGCTGATACTCCGCTTTTTGACCTTATTTTAGTAGCTGATTGAGTAGAATTTGAAGCAATACGTAAAATTAACCGCTTTTCTCGGGATGTTGTTGCTTGGGCTGTGCGTCCTTTTTGGTTTTTTCCATAGTTTTGAGGATCAGCAAGATAGTTGTTTACAACTGTCTTACTTCTGTTCAGCTTCCTTGCTCTTTCTCGGCTTGAGAGTCCCATTTCCTTGAAAGCCGATTTGTCCTCTTTCTGCCAGTGTCAACGTCTTTCCGGAACCCATTTGTAATTGAAATTTAATAAAAAGAGTTTTTTGTAATACGTTTTTAAATATTGCAACCAAAATTTTGAAAAAAATTGATGATGTGAACTTCTATAACGAAATATTCGCAATGGCCTCATCCTAGTGACGCACTTTTTTATATCCTTTTTAGGTAGCTCATTCATTAATGTAGGGAAATTCCAACGGTCTTTTCTAATTAACCCTATAATTGTATCACTTTGTTTTAAGAAAATATGTACCTACTCTCATGTAGTAAAATTTTCCGGGTTAAACAAATTCCAACAGGTATCGGACCGAAAATCGGTTGAAAAATATGTGGCCTCATCCTAGTGATTGGCAGTGTATGTATACGCAGACGACTTAAAAATTCGCATAATCTATAAAATTTTTCTGGTTAAAAATACAACGGCAAGAATAAATACTTCTAAAACTAAACATTTAAACATTGTTCAATGTATAATGATACAAGGGGATAGCATAAAACTTAATGTTGAATTAGTCTTCCAACAACAACAATCTCAATAAGACAAAACATTATGAAGTATTAAAAATTTAGCAAGAAATATTTCACATCAAAAAAGCACAGTTTTTGAATGTGTTTTTGTGTAAAAGTAGGCTTTGTAGTAATTTAAATAATAATAGGTTATTTTTTTTTTTATTTAGATTAAGATTTAATCAACTTTGATCTTTCATATGGCAGTTCAAAATCATCTGCTTCTAGGAGCATTGCTCAGCAACCAGTTGAGAAAGAAGAGAGCTTCCAGTACTTTGGAAATATCGTCTCTACTGAAGGAGAAACCGAACTAAACATCGCCATCGGGAAAGCAACGGCTACTATTAGGATGTTATTTGGAGGAATAAATCTCTCAACTTGAACACAAAACTACTATACTGTTTAACTTAAACGTTGAATAAGTTCTGCTACCTTCGTTAATAGGTGTCTTCGAAACATCTTTCGGGTTTTCTAGCCTATTGACACTTTAACACGAAGTGGATAGGACACATACTTTGAAAAGGAGTAATGACTGCATTGCGAGTCTGGCAATGCAGTGCAATCCACTTACACAAGAAAGAAGAAGAGTTGGTAGGCCGAGAAATACGTGGAGGAGAACAGTTAAGGAGGAATCCATCTCTAGGAAGAAGGTTTTCATTAATTTCCTATTTTAATAGCGGTGCAATTATTCAGTACGAAAATATGATTCATGCTGAAAACAAACAAAAAATTATTCCGTTAACATGCAAAAAAAGTTTTTTTTTTATCTTAATACGTCTTTTTTAACAAATGGCACACATGTCGTATACGCACTTTTTGTTTTATTAATCCCTTAGAAAATTCCTCAAACCAACAAAAATTATGAATAAAACTGCATCAATTTTGTCCTCCTATTAATTCTCCAACGTTAGTCTAAACCATCTTCAACCGACTTTAAATCGATATAACTTCAAATTGAAACTAACAAGGCACCATGTCAAATTATGTTAAACAGAACACTCTTCATCAGAAATCCTTCTGTCAGATGAACATTTTTATGCATATAATAAATCCAATTTAAGTATCAATTTTATATTCAATCAAAGATGAACCAAAATATCCCACAGCAAATGCAAAACAATGAATAAGAAAAGATACAAAAAAAAGGAGACATTTTCAAACTTTAGGGATATTCCAAAAAAGCAAAAAACCCGTACCTATATAAAATTCAATTATATTGAAGAAATACCTAAACAGCAGACAAATGGAACCCGACCGACATCCTCAGTCAAGAGTCTCTATTCAACCTTTAAATTATGAACAGATATAGATAACAGCAACCCTTTTAATAATAAAAAAAAAAGAAGAAGAACAATAAGCTAAAGTAAGAGTACTGATGTTTCTCTTTTTGTATGGTATGGAAAAGTTTGTCTTTATTTCGATTCCATTTGCTCAAAAAGGCAGCAGTCAAACTCGTGCGTTTTCCAACTTGAAATTCGACCTACTTATCCAGACAAAAGAAGGTCGATCCAGGCAAGCGATGCTGGAAGACATGGTGATGGATGTTTTATAAAACATCATTATTTTTACTTTCAATACGAGTTAACTATAGATGTATCTACATATATGGACATATTCGTACCAGCATCTACGAGATACTTTTGAGGTAAGTTATACGCTTTCATAAAGTCGATGTCAATCACTCATGTATCGATGAGAGAAACAGTTTTTTGTATATTGATGATCATTAAAATTTCAAGTTCGAAATACATATAATTATAATTAACTTCATGGAATAAAAAGAGGCTCTCAGAAATCTTTTGTGTGAAGACTTTCAAAACTCCTTGAAACTGAGCATTAATCCAAAAACAGACACAACGAACGGTCTAAAAATTGACTTTCCTATAGAGTGCAGCTTTTCATTATGAAAATATACCCTCTTTTGGAGAATTGAAGAAAATCGTGGTCTTAAAATATTTATTAAACGTCTTACAACTTGAACCTCGTTTAACTTAGATACAATTTCGTAAATAAAAAAAAATTGGTGCATGCAACTCATCAGTTGAATGAAATGTTTGCAAGCATAGCCTGATAGTGCGATGATGATGATGATGCCAGAGATCCTTTTGATGGAGGAGCAGTTGATGAAAGGTCTTTGAATTCATTCCTTCATTCATTCATTCATCTGGTCACGTTTTCATTTAAAATAAGAAAACTTGAAAAAAGAAATCATCATTGAATCGTTGTTTTTTTTGTTTTGTTTTTTTTTGTGTTTGCCTTTGAAAATATGAAGGAGATTTTCAACATTTATATATTTCGTCACAAAAAAAAAAGAATTATTTGTAGTACAGGTAGAATTTATACGAAGGCATACTATTGTAAAGGACACTTCCTATTAGACAACCAGAGCGGAGAGAAAAACCACAAAACCAGGTAAAACATAAAAACAAATCAACTAAGTTATTCTCTGGAATTGTAGTCATTTGTTTTTTATTTATTTGATATTAAATTTTTGTGAAATTCCAACAAAAAAAACTTTGCTGTTAAATGTTTAATCAAAATTTCAGTTAATTTAAATTCTCTGGAAAAAAATCGCAATTTCCAAAAAAAAGTCTGTGTCTGCAGTGATTTATAAAAGAATCGTTCAGACATAATCGAAGCTATCAATGAGTTAAAATTAAAAACCTTAGTTTCGTAATTTCAATTTCAGTATCACAGGCAAAATAGTTTAACAGAATGGTAAAACATTTTCTATGATTGCATTGCGAAAGTAGACGGATTAAGGTATCAGATACATATTGAGAAGAGATTTCCCTTATAGAGTTATTTATAAGTCTTTCAACTATAGTTGAAAATAATTGCTAGATAACTGCCATTTTTTTAAATATATTAAATAATATAAGGCAACTTTATAACTTCGTTTAACATTCGAAAAACCATCTAATATATGTAAATTACGTGTAACGTTCTTTGTCCGCGATGGACTCCTAAACTACTTAACCGATTTTAATCAAATTTGTACACCGTGTGTATTTTGATCCAACTTAAAAGATAGGATAGCATACATCTCAATTTATAATCGAAATATTATTTTATTGCAAATTATTTGTCTATTATATTTTACAGTCACAATTATTATCTGTTAGCTCCAAATGATTTTAACAGATTCAATAGATGGCGCTATGTCAAACATCCAAACGTTGAATAGATGGCGCTATGTCAAATGTCCAATCGTTTCATATAAGCTACAATTTAATAGCATAACCACCACATGTTGCTGAGGCTAAAGTATAGGTTAATTTTATTTTGTAGCAAACCGAAACACAGTGAATTTTACTTTTTCAATTTTTGGTGTTAGTTAGTTACAAATAGTTATATTTGAAATATAATTAGAATGAAAATTGGCACAGAGATAGATTATAGACTTAAAAAACACGTAGGCTAATTTTTACCTCGGTAAAATGTATTTTTTAGGATTAAACTTTGACCACGTTTTACATAAAAATTGAAGTAATCTGCTGTTATTGTTTTACATTCAGGACAACGAAACAGATGTTTTCAACAACTTCTGTTGTCCTGCCGATAAATCCACTTTTTAATAAACTTATACGAAATTCACCGGGCAATCAAGAAAAAAAATTATATGGGAAATCAATTAAGCAACAACAATATTTTTCCATAGCTTGAGTTTCTGCATTAAATTGGGGCAAGACGAAGTTTGTCGGGGCCTTTAGTTGAAATATAAATATTTTACAACCAACTGACAGTCAAAAATATTTTTGTTTTGCAGTTAGAACAAATTGTATTTTTACTGTCTTCCTTTCAATTTTTTCCATATTTTCTCAATATTTAAATCTTCCCAGGACTACGACAAGCATTTCAAAACCAAAATCAGACAAATCTGCCAAGCCGTTCTCGAATTTAATCGAGACAAACGAACAGAAATTGATTTTTATACATGGAAATATTATCGTACCGCTTGAAGTATACTAGCGGCTCGTTCCAGCTTCACACGGTATAGATAGATAGTAATAGAAAAGCACACCATATTGATATTAGTTTTTGAGTTGAGTCAAAAGTCTGTTTATTTGTAATATCTGTGTTCCAAATTTCATCTACATCCGTTAAGCCATTCTGGCGTGATTGGTAAAAGTGAGTATTTTTAACACGTTGCCTTAGAAATTTCGAAACTAAAATAATATGAAACATGTGTTCAAGGTATTCTAACGTGATTGTCAAAATTAAAAGCTCATATACATTTTACCGAGATAAAAAGTAGCCTATGTGCAGACTATAATAATCTATTTATGTCTGTGGCAAATTTCATCCAAATCCGTACAGCCGTTCTGGTGCCATTTAGCAACAAACATCCATACATCAAGACTTTCACACTTGTGTATGTATGTATAATGTTAGTAGGATTGCAATTGTATAATTTATTGCAGCTTTTAGGAGTAAATAAAGTATGGAATCAAACGCTGTCCAGATTGAAATTTGAAAAACAAATTTTTTAATACATACACATAAACATTCCTCTTGAATTACTCTATTTAGAAAAACTAAAAAATCCGTTGCGTAGTTTTAAAGATCAAGATGTTTTGTAATTTTCCAAAAACACGTTATTGTTCTTACTGTATATTGTTAAATCAATTTGTATGATAAACTTTGTAATTTCTAAAATCTAAAATTGTAATTGGCTTAGAGAACGACTTTCAATATATATAATAAATTAATGTACTGTAATTGTACTTTTGTTTAATTAATAACAAAGAAACCTATCCAAAGATCTATCTATCTAAATCTATCACACTTCAAAAAAAATTAAAATTTTCAAGGACACTAATATAACTGAAAAGATATATGTACGCGTAGATTTGAAAAACTATACTGGAAACTATTAAGTCAATAGAGTTGATTTGGCATCCGAGGTCTCAAACTTGGATTATTTATGGTCTGAAAATCAGAATAGCACAGGATTTTCTTCTGTTTAAAAAACAAAGTATTATTGTACTTAACCTCCTTCTAAACAGTATAAAAGCCTTAAAATAATATTTTTTTTATTGAAAAATCAAATCATAAAAATAATTACGAGTACAGCAACTTAATAATTAACTTTCAGTAAACATAACATAACATTATTAATCATGTTTCCAAATTGGGAAACAAAAACGAATTATCGAATGCGTGTCAAATAAGACACCACAAAACTTTCTTCAAAATTGTGTTGTTCATTTATTTGACATCACTTTCTTATCGATTCGTTTAGGTTTATTCCAATCCGATTTCGAATAACGTCATAAAACCTTTACCAACATACAAACAGTTATACCGACAATAAAGCTCAGCACAAAAATGAATAAATAAATATAAACAAAATTTTCTTTTGTCTTACATCTGTCTACAAAGCAATTTACAAAACACTATTTGCCGTTTCAAATTCGAATAAATATAAGCTGTGTCGAAAAAAAAAGGGAAAAACAAAAACTACTCAACTTGGAAACACTGCCAAAAACCCTTAATACAAAACCATACCCTTCCCTTAATATTAAGACAGAGACGGTAACGGAGACGGAGACGAAGGCCAACCACTTCCGTTTGCCCTTGCACCCCCACCCTCTACTTCCCTTGATCAACACTTATTGCTGAGTGAGGAAAAACATGACAGGCAATTCCAGAACTTTTTCTGTCTGTTGGTTTTGAATTTGATTATCGAGATTTCGAGATTTCGGGAAGGGTGGCCGTGGCGACGAACGGTGAGTGTGTGTGTTTTGTGAGTGAAAGCTTGTCTTTCTAAGAATTCTACAAATTCCCTCACCCTTATCCATCAAACACCCTCTCACGCCACGTCATAGCTACACGGAATACGAAAAAGATGATTGTATTTGCATGACATATTTTAGGGGGGGGGGGGGTTAATTTTGGAAAGAAAACAAATATTTCAATTAAAAACAAAAAAAATTCTAATTTTTGAAGTTTGACAAAAAAAGAATATCCAAGTTTGAAGTTGACAAAACTTTTATACAGAAATTAAGTTAACATTGTTCTCAGTGCAGAAACAAAATTCGCACCATGCTCATTTGTATATAGGGGGCGCAATGGAGGGGGTTCTGTTTGATGATACGGTGTGTTGATTTAGTTGAGCAAATAAAGAGTACAAATATTATATTAAATGTCTAAAAATATTGTAGACAAAAACTGTGATAAAATCAATATTTTACTTGTGATTTAGATTTACGAATGTAAAATGTGCTTCTGTGTTTTTGAAAGGGGTACATTATTTTATTCTCTAAAAGATAAGAAGTTTGTGAGTAGTCGCTATATTCCAAAATTAGATTCCATTGGTGCCATCTTATTTTGACTAGCATAAGCCACAGCTTGAATAGGGTAATAAATCATAATGCGCAATAAATTTATTGTTTTGCAGGTAAGCTTCACATTTTAAAAGGGTACCGTCGTGGTATTGGAATTATTTGAATAGTCTTTTCACTATCCGTATGGTAAGGCAAACGAGTGAGCGACGTGAATTTGATGTTATAGTTCAAGGTTAAGTGAGAGTGTTTTAGGGACCTATTGTATTAGAATTTTAAAAGTTCAAATATTTAATGGTTCCTTTCTTTAAACAGGATTTCTAGATAGGATTTTCGAATAAACGACATAAGTTCGTCTTTTGTGGTTAGTAGTGAATTTTCAAACACTTTTTTTACAGTTTTTAGTCAGTGCGATGTGACGAACTTTTGAAAATGTAAACTTGGATCCATCTATTAATCTTTAATGATAACTTGGTTTCGTAATCCAATCTCCGTATAGTAGTTGCAAGGACCAATCATAACGCCCTTTCGCCCGTCAAACCAAAAAATTCACCAAACAATTGACGATGGAGAGTTTTTCCAAAATCATTCTCGGATTTTTTCGGCCCCAAATGAGAAAATTCTGTCTATTAATGTAGCCTGCGAGGTAAAAATGAGCCTTATCACATCATTTCTTTCACTATTTTTTGTATTGACCAAACACTTTGACGTTACAACTGTCAGTCAGTCGTGATTTCTATCTTTTTATCATCTCACAAGGTTTCTAGAAATTCTGCTTGGTTACGGATTAATTAATTGATTGATTAAGAGGTTCCATTTAACACTAAATGATGTCTGGATGGAACATCGAATCTTATTCTTTCATGGTTTTGAAAAATAATTTTAAGCACTAATTTCGAATCATTGTTTTAATTAAGAGTATCACCCAAAATTTATAAAAACACGGGTTTTTAACATTATATTTATATTTTTCAAAATATGGATGGATTCGTTGATAAAACAAAAACCATTTTGAACCATTTTTACCTTTTTTTTTTCCTTAGAGTTCAAAATTTTAAGTTTCGCACCTGTCTATTCACAACACTTTCGATTTTATTTAATACAAGCGCATGGAAAAGCACATCATATTAATAGTACTTTTTGAGTGAGTCAAAAGTTTGTTCCAAATTTCATTCAAATCCGTTCAGCCATTCTGGTGAGATTGGAAAAAGTGTATATTTTTAACTCTGAATATTTTTTGTTTGTTTTTATTTTAAACGTTCTTGAGATTTTTTCTTATAAAATTTAGATTTTTTTTTTTTTTTTTTACAAAACTGTTGCCTTGAATATTGTTTCCAAATTGAAATTTAATGAAATATCTGTTCAAGGTATTCTAGTCTAGAGTATTTGTACAAAAATTAAAAGTAATCTATGCTAAGCTAACTATACATTTTACATTTGTCATATTCCAGACTATAATCTAACGCTTTGCCAAATTTCATCCAGATCCGTTCAGCGGTTCTGGTGGCATTTACCAATACAAACATCCATACATCCAAGTTTTCATATTTATAATATTAGGAGAATTACTAAAGCTTCTTAATAGAAAAACTTTGAGCTAGTTCAAATGAAAAATAACTACACCTTAGCAAAAAATAGCTCAGACTTCAAAATTTTACACAGAAATTTCAAAGTTTTTCAAATACATTTAGTTTTTTTCTTTAAATAGTATAAGGGCAAGTTTTCCAATGCACCTGAGCAAAATATTCTAAAGTGGGTCAAACTTTTTGGTTTTATTTAATTTCTCGACTAATTGTTTTCTTTGCAATCTTTTCTGTGATAAAACCTCACTATCACATGCACTTTAAAACCGCATACTGCATAACCTATAAAAGTAACAATTGTTGAGTACCAGAGATCTAGCAAGACAACGTCCATCTACCTTAAATGTCAAAGAAACTTTCCATTAACTTTTGGTATTCATACAAAAAAGAATGTCAAAAAAAAAAAACAAAAATTTACTACCATGGCAACTTGTTTCACCTCTCTATCAAAATTGGTAACATAAATATTTTTATCCTTTGTAGTGGCTTCATAACAAAACAAACCAAAACAACACAACAGAGAAAAATGTCCTTTCGGCCTTCAACACATGTATACTCATATAAACATAAGCTCATATTTTAAGTTAACTTATTTGAATTACCAGCAATTTGGTGCTCTGCCCCAAAATGTCCACAAAAATGCCCCCGCATCCACTTTGCACATCAGAGGTTAAACACTTTGCCTTTTGATATGTAAGCTTAACTTTTATCTCCACTTAACAAAGTTTAATAGTGTTAATCCTTGCCACAGAAGCACTTTAAAACAAACTTAGGCCAACCCTTAGTTGACGTCCTTAATAATAATCTCATGTTATATCCAAGAACCATGTGCAAGGGTGTTCCATGTTCGGTTTTTTGTTTTTGTTTTTATATTCTTATTCGTAGGTACATGCGAGTATGTGTATCCGTGTCCTCTTTGGTCCTTTTGATGATGTAACAGCATTTTGTCGAATGATGTATAAGAGTAGTTTCGTCTCTTTGTCATCGTAAAAATAAATTTTGAATATGTAATCAATATGTAAATTATTCAGATTTCTCACCAATGCGATGCGAGGATGATGCCCTTGTCTCACATCCTACTTAACATAACACCATAGGAGGACGCTGGCGACGCGCGACGACGACGACGACGACTCCGACGACAATGACGACATGATTAAAATATAATCTACATCCTAGACACAACTAATGAACACAATAAAGGCAGGTATCTATGCGGATAGGATGAATGGGATGTGTGTGTGGGTATTATTGCCGCAATTTATATTAATTCGATGTTGAACCATCATTTATTGCTTTGTCGGGAATGTGGAAGAAGCACTCGATAGTCGATGCTCGGCTTCCTTGGCTACAATATAATCGGTTTAATGGGTTTCTTGGATTGGAACAGTTTTGGAATTAGTTCTTCCTGATACGGATACTAAATTATATGTTTCTATTTCTATACATACGTACTGCTGATGATGTTGTTAGTATTGCACGTTTTGGTTTAACTTTGGCTCATTGTTTGTGGCTAGGTTTATGGTTACCACTTTGGTTAAATCGATAAGTCAGGTGGTTGAAAATGTTAACTTCTTTACTTACTATGACTGCAAGGTTATATGACATTTTCCCCCATAGATGTTGCATATGGTCAGCCGTATAGACTTATCTTCGACTCATTCAGGATTAGAGTTCAGTTCTTACATGGAGTCCTATTGAGATTGGCTAAGAGAAGATACCACTCGTACATAAAAACCACTAGAGACCGAGATGTATCGTGTTTAGGCGTTTTCGAAGATTTAGCTGACGAAATACCGCTCTACATATTCAAAAAATTCTTATAAATAAATTAGAATGTGTATAGCTGCAGTAAATGTTTAAATTTCACTGATACATGTTGCAAAATGGTAAAAATTCATCAAATAAATCAATAAAATTCCCAATATTCCAGATTCTTATAATTTTGAACTCCTGGACAGCCGATAGTTTTAGAATGATATTTGAAATGATAGCTTACATATATGAATTTTTAAATATCCATAAATGAGTCATAAGCTGTGGTTTCTATTTAATTAAAATATTTAGAAATAAAAGCCTTACTTCCCTTACCGTTTTGAATCCATGAGTTAGATTGGAAAAAAGCAATACATTAATTAAAAATCCCCCAAGAAATCAGAATTGTTTCTTTAAAAAAATTTGTCATAGTTTCGAAACATTAAGAAACAAACCTTGAGTTGGGAGAAGCGCGTCAAAACTTTTAGACAAAATATAATCAAAAAACTGGTTTCGAAAATACAAGACTTTATTTTTCATACAGTTCTACATTAGTCGATCTAATCACAAAAAAACCGTTACTAAGAATATAATATAATTGGTTTTTTAACATTTCCAGTATTTTTGCGTTTTTCAACAGGCGACAAAATTAAATCAATATTTTGAACATATTTTTGAATCTACTTTAAAGTATTGATGTGCTATAATGAATTAATTAATTTCAGTTAGCCTCCTAATGATGTCAAAATAAAAACTAAATATCATTCCTAAATGAGTGAAGTTTCAAAATCAATATCACCAACATAATTGTGTTAAATCAAATTTTAAATATTTTTTTTAAATATGTATGTGCTTGAAATTTTATAATTATAAGCAGACACTAGAAAATAACTCGTGTCAATAAAACTTGAACATGTCATATCGGAATTTTTAATTAGAAATTTTTATCTTGTAATTGCAAATATATTAATGCCTACTAACTTTTAATCTATCAATATTAAGTTGTTTTTTTTTTTTTTTAATTGTTAGTCAAAAAGACTTTTGCTTAAAACGCGCTGGCATCTGTTTAAGCCTTATAACATCTATTTTTTATTTTGCAAAGAGTATATTTTAAAAACCTAATATGATAAAATTTCAAATCCCAAATTCTGATATACGAAATTTTGCTCTCCTTGTAAATCAAAAAATTACTTAATATTACTGAAAAATAAATCGTAAATAATTTAATTTTTAATTTTGATTTTCTTTCTCTTTTCATTTTTATGTTAAGCGTCTGAATTACAATAAAGAATTCGTAAGAAAGCAATTTTAAAATCGTGTTCTTAATTTAACCTTGGTCTTTTATATACCAATAATGTAATTATATATTTTATCATTTTTCATCGAAAAGTTTTCTTCCATGGTAACATGAATAAAAGTCTTAGAAATAAATTGAATGGTTTTAATACTTATTCAGACGGCATAGTAGTTATCATTGCTTCAAAAATAACTCACATTTAAAGAAAAAGATTTTTTAAAAGATTTTATTCGAAATATAAAAAAATTGGTGCGAAACATTTTCAAGCAAGATAGAAATCTTAAAAAGAAGATATCTAAGTTGCAAGATGCTTCCAAAAGCTACACCTAATAGCCAACGATTGGCCAATTGAATTACATCTCTAATAACGCTATCGTGTAAACAGTAAACCATTAAAATAAACACTCCAACGTCGATTAAACACATTTTTACTTCTACGTCTCTTAAATTTTATTACACTCCTGTAGATCCGAGCATTGCGAACAAAACATCATGTTCCTTTATGTAATAATTTTTTTTTTCCCCAAATGATGGCAACATTGTCCCACAGCCTTGGAAGTGGCACAGAAATTATAGCCTCTTCCTTGAATTTCGAAACCAACCAAGCAACCAAACAAAACCATTCTCAAATACGAGCAACGAGCATACTACATACATATATATAGTCAGTATGTTTTTTGTGTTGTTTATAGTTATGGGCAAATTTTAATGGCTATAATTCATTGCGTGAGCACTGCCATATTATTAAATATGCAAATTTTCGAATTAAGTCTAACCAAAAGCAAGAGTTTTCTTCTAAATGAAAATGAAGGAAAGCTGTGTAGCGGGAGGATGGGGAGTTTTGTTTCACAAATTTAATTATTTCCACTAAGTGCTGTGTGAACATTAAGAATTATAATCAATGTTTGCCTTTTTCTTAGTTAAGCATGTCCCGTTCCTGTCTCGAAACTCGCTTTTTCCTTACCTACCTTACCTATACGATAAATTATAAAACGGTTTTTTATTCAAATATAAAATGTTAAAAGCTTACGAGTGCTTGACAAGCGATGAAAGGATTTATAAAGTGACTGGCATCAAACTGCCTGACTTATTGTCCTATTAAAAATAATATTTACGCTCGTGAAATAAATTCATACTCGTACTACATACAAACATTTGTATATGTATGCAACCTTTTGTGTGTTCTTAGTCAAACGTTTGAATATTTATTAAAAATAAAAGAGATAATTTTGATTTTATTTGACATGGCAAATAAAAATCCAGCAAATTTGGTTTTTTTTGTGGTGAATTTTATTTTATATAATGTCATTTTGTGTGTTGAAAATATTATAATAAAAAATTATAATGGACTTGTTTAATAAATTTCAACTTAATACATAGAGACGTTTTTTTACAAATTAAATTTGTTTGTTTAAGTAAATTGTCTATTTCCATGGTTTAAATTAGTTTGATGTTGAAATTTCAACTAAAATGGGTTGGATGTTAAATTGTTAAATTGATTAAGGGATGTTAAAAACACCGAAATGGAATGGAGGAAATTATGAGAAAATTCAATAAAAGCGCGTATACGCCTGAGTGTACCACTGATGGTATAAATTGTTTCCTGATGGGCTGAAAACTGTTTATTACTTTTTTTTTTCCAGTCAACTCATATTCAGCTTCAAGCTACTAATTAGGGACGATGCATCCCCGTATTTAAATACATTGTGGAAAATATACGGTTTTTATTCGATTTTGTAAAATTTTACCGCTTTAATTGTTGATGAATTTTAATTTAAAGTTGTTTTAAATATTTTTATTTATATTTTAGTTGATATTAAGTAGTTTTTAGTCTATTAAGGGATTTGAAAATAATAAAATCTGAATATTTTGAGAGTGAAATTTAATTATAATTTTAAAAATAAGTGATTTTTTACAACTTTGATAACCTGTAACATCGTTCCAAATTGTTTATCTTCTTTAAATACTCCAAGATTTTAAATTGGATATAGACAACTAGATTTTTCTGTGTTTTGTTTTTAAATAAATTCAACAATTCGAATGTTTCATACACTATATATTTTTGAATTGATAAAAAGTGGTTTTTAGAGATTTTTGGGAAAATTGGCACAATATATGGATCGTAGAAAACTGAATTTATTTCGTTAGATAGTTTCAATAGTCGATGGTGATTTTTTGAAGAGCTTAAAATTTATTTGACGAAGTCAATTTTTAGCTATACATTTATGTTTGAATTATCTTTATCTGATTAAAGAAAATTAGAGTTAAAATTATCCGACAATATGGATTTTTCGTCACCTTGACCCTTCAAGTTTTATATGTTTAATATTATTTTAATTTTAATAAAAAACTAAACACTAAGACTCTTATTTAGTACAATAAAATTGTGGCATGAGTTTAGTTTTTTGCAATTTAATCTTTTTTTTAATATTGTTTTGAAAACATTTTTTATTCTTTTGTATATACAAAAATAAGTTGATATCAGAGAATTAAGATCAATGCTTTTAAATTATTATAAGACTTGATGAAAATGCCACGCTATGTACCTAGTGTCTTCAGACGAGAAAATGAAAGGTATGCTTCTGCATGCACGATATCTTAAGTAGGATACCAAAGAAGGGGTATAATGATTTAGAAAGCATTACTGGAAAACGTTTTCCAAACCCATGTGATGCCTTTCGCAATATTTTGAGTCTATGCATAAGAATGCACGCCGCCATACGACAAATTCTGTAACTTATCAGTGGAGACTCCAGTTTTACTACGCAGTCCAGATCTCAACCCTATCGAGGATATTTGGGACGATCTCATAAGATGAGTCCGAGACAGAATACATGTCCATGCCAATATAGGAAAGCTTCAGTAGAGAAGGGGCGTAATATCCCTCAGTCTGATAAATTAAGAAATCCCTGTAAAAGTTTGAGTCCTTAAGTTATAGAATAAAAAAATACAAAGTTCTAATAAATAAATTGCATAAAAACTGAAAAACTGTTGTTTTTTAAAATGCCGAAATTTTACAAAGATTTTATTATTTTAATTGATTCTTACTTAGTTCTTTTGACAACCGGGACACATTTTTTTAAAAATAAGTCTTATTCGAATTCAACACACATCAAAGTATTTTAAAGGTCAATTTAAAAAACACTCGTGTAGACTTAAGCTAGTTGAACTGTAAGTCTCAAGTTTGTTCAAGATAATTTCTCAAAGTTTATCTTTCCACATTTACAATTCTATACTAGCAATTTACCTACGTATACATCACATTAGATTTTTGAAATATAGAAGATACAGTAAGGCAAAACATAGTTGTTGTTTTTTTCACTTTCATTCCCCACAAGGCCATTGATCTTTGGGATTTCCGGGATTCCACTGAGACACGTAGGAAATCATTTCTAGACAAAAGACACAAATCTGCTGTGTCATTTGATAAATTTGAGTTTGAGCTTTTGAGGTGAAATAATCATCGTAGTGTAAAATGTATATAGCCTCAGAGATGGCGTTACATTTTGACAGATACACAAGTAGAGTGTTATGCATACATAAATGGGAAATGACAGTCACGAGCCACCTCAACCTTATTGGTGACCCAATTAGCACTATAAGGTGTGCTGTTTTGATATTTTGACCTTTTGTTGGGATGGAATTTAATAAACATTTAAATTTTTGCCTCTTGTACGGCTGCAGGAATGTTTTTGTATTTAAATTATGCCATTTGGTCGAGAACAAAATGAATTCTGCTAAGTTAATCAATTGATGAAAACTCCAACACACCCTTATGTTTGTAAATTTATTTATTTTTAATTTGGCAATATGAAATTTTGGTAAATATTTCGATTAATCATTTTGTTTTGGGGAGTGTGGAATGTCGAGAGACTTGAAAACATAACAAACAAAGTCATTTTTTCAACTTGTATATTTTTAATATTTATTTTTTTTAAGATGATAAATGTATTTGGTCAATATCCTTGTTAGATTCTATTTTCACATAGATCTAAAAAAAAATAGTAATTGGGAAAGTGGACAAACATTTTAATGGAATTTCATTTCTATTTGGATCAATATTTTCGTTTTTAAATTGTTAGCCATGTTTATTGCTTTTCCTTCCAAAAGAAAAAAATAACAAAAAAAAAAAAAAAAACGAATTGAAATGTTTTCATTCGCTGTAAAAATTAGAATTTTACACTGTGGCGTATACGTACGAGATTATTTTTTCAGTCATATTTGTTTTGGAAATTCACACTTCCCGCCTAAACGAATCTAATCACACTCGTTTTGGATGTTGGTGGAGTTTTATTTTATATTTCTAATTTTTGATTTTGTTTTTTAGTTAAAATTTGGGTTTATGCATGTGTGTATGATTTGGATTTTGTTTTTATTATAGATTAGTTTTAAGATGAATTCATGAGTTCTAGTTATTGGATTGTGAATACTGCAGTAGATTTCTATGGAAACTGATTTTGCAAATCGTACAAATAAATAACAAACTGAATTTGAATTAGAAAAACAAAAACCCGAAATTTTATGCGGAATTTGGATTTTTTTCAATTTAACAAATTTCGTTTTTTTATTTTTTTCGAAAGAATTATAAAAATATATTCTAAACCTTAATTTTGTTGTAGTTATAGGTAAATAAATCAATTGAATATTTTAGATAATCAAATTTTAAGAAAAAAAAATTTTGAAAATAAAACATTGTATAATTTCATTCAAATAAGGGTGCAAGTGTTTCAAAAAGACGGCCAATTTGATTGATCGTTACAAGGTCTCGCAAATTTTAATGTTGATAATTTTCTATAACTGATATCTTATATTAAAAATAAAAACATAATTCTTTAAGTAATAAATAAATATTTTAAAATTTTGTTGAACAAAAACATACTTCTATTTAAATAGTTTCGACTAAAATTTAAAACATCCCAAAACTTAAAGGAAACATCATTGGAATACTTTTTCAACTTTGTTGTCAAATTAAAAACAGCTACTTCTATAAATCAAGTTTCAAAGTTTAGCCGAAAAATCTGAACTACTAAATTATATCTCAGGAATTAAAAAATGCAGTTTTAAAGACTTGAGGACAGTGAGCTTAAGATCTAGTGCCACTGTGAGTTCTAAAATTTCCCAAGAAAAGAACATTAAAATCAGATTTTTGAAAAATCACTTGAAATTGACCACATCAGAAAGTTATAAGCTCCCATAAACTCCTAACAGATGCAACTAGAATCTCGAAATAGTAAGACAACAAAATATGCTAACCAAAATTATCCACGCGATAAAATTAATTATTTTTGAGCTCGAAAACGGGACAAAAATCGCATTTTTTAAAACATTTTATTTTCATGAATTCGATTACATTTAAAAAAAGTCATTAAACTAAAAAAAAAACAACTATATTCTAACTTCATTACAGAAAGGAAGGGAAAGCAGTGAAAAATAAAACAAATTTAATAAAACTCTTTATTCGAAAGATGTACTCTGCTTGTTTTTTTTAATAGTTTATTATTATACATCTTGGAATTGGTATACCTTCAGAATTCACATATTTCTTTCGATTACGACGGATGCAATTTATGTTTTTATCAGTTTCGTGTACAAATTCACCTGAGCCCTTGAATAAGAAAATTCGAGATTTGTCCAGCAGAACTTTTAACTCGATTTTAAGAATTATTTTGAAAACATCCGTATTTTCATTCAATTCTGAGTTAGATGTTTTAACTTCAATTTTCCATATTTTCGTCACCCCTAAAGTTTAAAATTCTAAAAAAAAAATATAAATAAAAACTCATGTTTTTTAATAAGGTTACACAGCACCATCGGCCAAGCGAAAACCCAGAACGTTTTATATTCAAAGCTTTTTACCACTTATGAACGTTTTTTGCCTAGAGCTTCCTTATAGTTTTATCTTTTACAAGTGCTTCTTGTATTTTCTCAAAAACAAACAATTTCCAATAATTTATTCCTAACTTTTTCCATTTGCATACCTGCACTAGTTAATTGCTTCTGTGCCTTTCCCTTTCTACTAACTAAACAAACTCTCCAAGAAACCCATCGAAGAAATTTCCATTTTCTCCGATTTTTTAACTTGAATTTCACAGCTTTCCTAGAAAAACTTTCGCAAGGAAATAATCCTGAGAGACTGATTAAATTCGTATAGTCCCAACGTCACATCAAGGACATTCGAGTCCATTCTAAACTCGTATTTCCTAGGTTTGAATCATCATTGATGAATAATTAATTGTATTCGTTCCACATCGACAAAGACAAAGACAAAGACCTGCCATAACAATTCCTCCTCAGTCCTCACATACATACGTACAAGGAAAATAAGCTCGAAATAATAAAATAAAAAAGGTAAAAACAACAACAACAACAGTAAAGGTAACAATAACAGCACACAAAATCAACATAATCAAACATAAATTAGCATTCTAAGTTTACCTCAACAGTGCTCCTGCATGGCAATCGCAAACGAGGCACTCTTTGTCGGGTTAACTACGGCCACATACGAGCACAAGGATATTTATATGCAAATGCCAAATGTGTCTGCATTAACAGGTGAAAACGTCACTGGCGTTTCCGCCACGCCGCGCCGCCAAAGCGACTATTCAAAACACTCGACCTGAATGCCAGGAGAGAAGCCCGAACGGAAACCGCACTCGACAGACCATCAGGGACTCTAGAACCTATGATAATGAAGACCGAGGCCGCCAGGCAGTCTGGTGCATTTATAAATATTAAATTCCTTTATTGCAGGACGCGACGGACGACGAGGACGTTCATAACACTGCACTATTGCACGACTTGCACTCTGGATTTGGAACTCACTTTTTATTCTTTTATATTGTGATTTGCGACTCAAAGACTCACGACATGAAGGACATCAATAAAATTGCATTTCCACACACACATGCAGACAATGGACAATCATTAATTCTGTTGTTGCGATTATTACACTGATTCACTCACTATGAGTATAATAAAATGTTGAATAAATTAGGAGGCCAAAAGAAGGAGCAAAGTTAATCCTGAAGTCATTCACTCTAGCCACAGGATGTTTGGAGCCACCATAGATACGAAAGCACCGATTGCTAAGAGCAAGAGCAGCGATTGCCTCAACGCACGACAGTCAACTGTCCTCAACACCGAAGTTAGCAGGTAAGTGTACCAAGGACCCAGTGCCAACACGATGCAGGAGATAGAACCGAAGACTCGGCTACGAGCTGCCGCCTTCCTCAGATTTCTGCACTACGAAACACACGCCAAAGTACCAGACCGTTTGGATTTCGTACGGAAAAGGGAAAAAGGACATTTCCCCAGGAGAAGCTACTGCATATTGAATCCTGAGCACCGAGTGCGCATGCACGGGTTCTCGCAATGAAAACACAAGACTCGTTCATATGGTTCCGATTTCGCTTAAATATCCTTCTCATTCTCTGAGATACAACATTCGGGACACCGCACCGCTACTATGCCATCCCGTCTATCACCGCCGCCGCCGTCGGTCGTCGCAGCCTCGCCGACCAGCAACGCTGGATCGCTACGCTATCGCTAGGCTTTTTACATTAAGTAAGTCGTCCTGTCATAACGCTACTCACCCCGCGCCAAGCCATCCATCCACACCACATGCCACACGCCGCATGCCACCCCACTGCACTGCACTTTGCCGCCCGACCACTTCACTCTCGCTCGAGTGGTGGTGATGGGAATTTTTTCACTAGTGGCATTGGGATCCTCATCCTATTGCGGAATGAAACGCGGCAAAGGCAAAAGGAAAAAATTGCGCTCGCTCGAAAATAAAATATGGGCAAGGACATAGAAACAGGCACTGATGTGCTAGAGCAAGGATCTTATGGTATGAGCGAGTTATTGAAATTTATTTTCTGTTCTTTGTTTTTTTCATTTTGTTTTTTAGCTGTAGCTGTAGGTAACATGTAAAACTGTAAACATGTAAAATAACGCTGTTGCATGCTCCTATAGCTGGTAACTTTACTTTGTGTTCTTCAACTACATACATACTTACTCTTACATATATGAATAGGTACTCGTGTCGTGTGTAGACATGGATATGGATATAGGCCATCATAAACTGGTTCTGCGGGGCTTATACACATATTCTGGTGCTTTAATTGGCGATTTAAGGCAAGCGGGACGGGTATTCATACTTTGAAACTTTATCAGCAGATTGTTTATATGTATACATATGAATGTATCGCCTTGCCGCATTACACGGTGAAAAAAATCGCAGTTGCAGCAAATGGAAAATATTATAATGGTATACAATTTAATGACCGCTATCCTTATTTTTATTTGTTTTTATAAGTTTAACCTCAGTAAAATTCATCAATGACTTGCTGACAGGAAGGTTTTTTAAAAAAGGTACAAAGTTCGATTGAAGATAGGTACATATTTCCTTTAAGATTTGTACAGTGTTGTGTATGGAAGTATTTTATGAATCCAGCCATTGGTGTTTTACGAAGTTTTTGTGTTATTGAATTGCAGTTTGCATGCCTTTTACATTGAAACCATTTTTGATCTTGTTGGGCAAGATCACATGATGGCCGTCCGTCCAATATAACACATGTACCTTTCAGATGCTTAAATTTCGCTATTACCAAAATCAGTTTCAATAAAAAGTACTAGGAAGAAAAGTTAGGCAACAAGATCTCAAGTTCTCACATCACATCAAGCCCATTTTTGAGTGAAGTTAAAACTTAGGTTCATGCACATATCACAGGACAATAATGTTCCGCTGGATATTATATGTCATCTTATACAGGGCTCTTGAACGATTTAAAAGAAAAAAACAATATCTACATCTCTGAATTCCAAAATTTAAATTTTGATTTTGTTAGAAATAAATAAACTAAATTGGATTGATTTCCCTTGATATCAGTCCTAACTTTTTTTTCTTTTTCAGCTTAATAGAAAAAGTATGTCGTCTTAAGTACATCTCCCCTAATATTTTGTTTTGAAACTAACTAAATATCAAATGGTAAATTTAAAGTCACGTTACCTATATCATTTTATATCAACGAAACGTTACTGAAACAACTTTTAATAGAAACTTTTCCTCCATTTTTATAAATGCTCTAAAGTTTGTTATCAGCTTTTCACTAATTTGGCTATGGATACAATCCCCAATAAAGCTTTTCACAGTCTCCCTTCGGTCGTATCAATATCGGAAAATGTCAACATCTTCCGGGGTGGAATCGTGTAAGGTGATTTTGGATAGTTGAAAATAAAATTTAAGAAAATTGATCTGTGTAAAGTGATAGACAATTTTATTGTCAAATTTTATTTGACTTTTTTAAGTGACACCTATTTAGCTGTCAATTTGATCAAAATTAAATTCGGTAGATGGTGTTTCCCCTTAAAGCAAATGATTTGGCCCAATTCGGAATGCTGCTCCATGAAATTAACCATGATGGTCATTTGGTGTTTATTAGCGTGTGGGCCTAGGCATACATTAAAATGTTTAAATTATTGTTTTAAATTTGTTACTAAAATTTACTTACATTTTAAACAGTTCCTTCTGAATTCTCAGAGGTTTGTTTTCAAATAAATTTAAACTTGAAAAATAACAATTAGTTTCTTTGTAAGTGATACCAAATTTATACAAAAAAAAGTGACACAAAAGCGATCATCTTACACAGACGGAAAAGTGTATACTATCAAATTTGATAGTCAACTATCAGCTTAGCCGATTCCACCCCTGGTTTCGACGTCTTTTTTATCGTGACAAGTTTGATTTGAAGACTTGCATTTCAATTCTACCAAGAAACCTTGAATCGAACAAATTTTTAAGAGCAGAAATTTTGATTTGTTTTAACCCACATACATTTATTTGTTGAGAAACTAATCCTTAATTATTCATATTTTTTGTATTCAATATTTCAAGCAGTTATCCATCAAATACGTTGACATTATAGAAGTTGAATTTCAAAAGTAACTTGTCGACATTTAGAAAGCCATATCCACACACATTATTTCTGAAACTAAATCCAAACATTTATTAAGTAACTAGCAGACCCGCCCACGCGTTGCTGTGGCTAAAGATTTTTGTTAAATTGTTTTGTAGTAAACTATTTAAGGGGAACAGTACCCCGTTTAAAAATATTTATTGAAAAAAATTGACAGACGTGCGTCGCTCAATGCAAATTGAAACCAAAACCAAAAAACCAAAAATTGAAAAAGTACGAACAATTGAACTTCACTGTTTTACTTAGATACTATTTAGGTCCTAAGACCTACGAAGTCCGTTGGTGTTCCCTAGCGGGACATAGGGCCTCAACTACTCATACTCTCCATCGTGTGCGGTTTCCAGCGATGTATTTCAGCTACCTCCAGCTCTTTCCCAATCTCGCAGATTCCTCCTTAACTGTTCTCCTCCATGTGCTTCTTGGTCTACCATCAACTCTTCTTCCTTCTTGTGTGAGTGGGTATTTAGCTTACTTTAAAATAAATTTAACTTGTACTTTAGCTGTGCTATTATATTGTAGCTTACATGAAACGTACCATTACGCCATCTATTGAATACTTACTCAATCCATTACATATCGCCATCTTTCAAAATCATTTGGAGCTAACAGATAATTATGACTGTCAAATAATAAATTGAGATGTAAGCTACTCTGTAAAGAAATTCGCTTAAGGCGCCATCTGTTCTAGACTTATGGAAACTACGATCAATAACAACATTCGACGTTGTTGATCAGTTTATTATTAATTATTAATTATTGGGACCGTTAATTTAAATAATAACTATCCTATCATCTAAGTTGGACCAAATTACATATACATATTTGCCAACTTTCATGAATATCAGTTGAGTTGTTTTTGAGTTCATTCAAGACGGACATTGAATTTTTATATATAAGTAATTTGAATACTAAAATTCAAATAAAAGGTATTTTAGGTGCTGATAATATAAATCCAATAAGACTGAAGAGAACGACAAAACCAACAAAACAGATAAAATGGACAAAAGTAAAGTTAAAACAATACAAGTTTTTGTGTATTAAATGGATACAAATGTAATTAAAAATTAGTCATTTCTCATAATGTACTTACTTTAAGTTTTTAAAACAAAGTACGTAACATGAAATTTCCATATAAAAACTGACGGTCGCAGTTTAATGCAATTGAGTAACAAAATATTGAAATTAAATTTAAATTGATTCGTTATAATTTTACCATGTCATTTATACATTTAATTTCCCAACGGTCAAATACAACATAACAAATATTTCCATTTAATACAAAAAAGTTATTAAACTCATAAAAGAATACATACCAAAATTCTGATGTATTTTGCCGATGCAATCAATCATAACGATGTAAACTAAAATAGATAGGTAGGTAGATATATTATTTCATTCTTTAAAAAGTATTTGTTTGCTACCGCTCAGTTTACACAGAGATTTGATATTTAAAATATAATATCTTTCTACTGAATACGTTAATTTTTACAATATTATAATTACAAATTCAATGGAAAAACAATGTTTGAAGGAAAATATGACAAAAACCTTCATTTAAGTAAAAAATACTACAATTTTTTAAAACAATTTATTTAAGATTTTTTTCAAAACAATTTCAGATTGATAAATTTAAACTGAGTGTACAAATTGGAAGTGAATAAATTCTGACAGATTTGGTAGGGACCTAATTATCATTGCTTCCCAATTTATTTATCTCAATCTTTAAGCTGTATTTGAAGCAGTTTTAAATTATAATATTGCAGGCAAGTGGGCGATTTTAGCACCAAAGGACGAAACTAGAAGAAAACGCTGCTTGTATGAGCTGGATGGGTTAGCTGGGTATTCGTTCTGTATTAGCCATTTATTCCAATTCTAGTGGATAAAAATTCCGTATCATGGTTAAGAAATATAAAAAAGTCTCATCAACCTGTCGATATAACATTCTAGGAAGCGATTTTAAATGTAATTTTGCCTGGTAACTCGACCTTGCAGACCGATATTCACATGTGAACTAGAAGAATGTTGCACTCAATACTCAAACCACCGAACAAGCATTTTGACAATTGAATTCCATAAGAAACTATTACTTTCGAATAGATCATTACAAATCCTAACTTCGGATACTTAAACTACATATCTAGTGGTATTAAATTTCCTACATTAGTCCTTCATTAAAAGACCCCATAGAAAACCGTGAGTTGCGACCAATTCAAATCCATTTTTCCCCGCAAAATCAAAATTAAAAACGTATTAACGTAATTTTGTCAAGTGTACCTATTTAAAATAAGTTAACGAGTGTAAAAAAAATCTCTCAACAAACATACAACGACACCCTGTTTAATAACTGATTAAATATACGAACAAGACTCATACATTTTTAACGGTGTAAGTTTGTCCGTATATTTACTTATATTCCTATCCCAATTCCAAACCACCGAACCACCAAAAGGACCTTCACATTCCACACACTCGTTTCCATTTCGGTCGTGGTTGGTGGTCGTATGCAATCGCATAGAATGTAGGACAGATTTTTAATCAATTATCCTGCGTTCCCCGGAGCGAGATTTTCTTTTGTGAACAAGGAAAGGAATTAAATGGTAAAATCGTGAAATCCCTTAAAGAGCGCTAGCGGCCGTAAGCTCAATTCGTCCTTTTTTCCGTTGCTGTTGTTTCTCTTTTTTTTATGTAATGTGGTCCGTTTGTTCTATTGCAGCGCTGCCGCTTTCACTTCTACTTCCACTTCTACTTCAGAAAAATTTTACGGGGATCTACGGGATTCATAATGCAGCCAGAGTTTTGTCGTCGTGTGTCGCGTCGTCGTCGGTCGTTGGTCGTCGTTGGTCTTACTCGTAGTTATGGTTGCTGTCGTTGGTTGTCGTTGGTTGTCCTCACCATCCTTATCATCGTCATCGTCCTTGAAGAGATGAGCAAGAACAACCCACGAGCGACGAGGCTTGACTGACAAACGAACCAAGTGCTCCTTTAAGTCTTGCGTGTTGGATAATTAAGTAAGTATAGTGTGTGGCCAGAAGGATGCGTGTTGAGCGGTTAAATAATGGCTGTGACTGTGTACCGCTACACACCTTAAATATTGAACGAGCCGAATAATGATTGAGATTTCATAAGGCAACGGAAACGGATAGAAATGGAAGTTCAGCGCGGGTCGTCGGGCGTGACTCTGGATGTCCCGTCTCTTGTCTCTCATGTCTGTTTTTGTTATTGTTGAGGTCCTGTCCCTGTGTGTGTGTGTTTTGCTGTTATTAAATAAGATTTTCTCGCCTTAGCCGTGCTATTTGTAGCACATACAAATCCCTTGGCAGATACTAGAAACTACGATAATCCTTATAAGTAGCTAAAATCGTTGTAATCCCTTATCATGCAGCCGGATTATGTGGTGTTAAGTCGCGATATAGAAACTAGATAGACGAAGTTTATGTGTTTGCGGGAGAAAATGTTTTCATTTTGAATGGGGCGAGGCGAGGTCTATGCGGTTTTTTTCCTCTGACTCTGTTAGAAATGCTTAGTAGACGGGATGTCCTATACTTAAACGATTCCTTAATGAATATGGTTGGGGGAGCCTTATGGGGAATTCAAACCCAGAATATCTACTTTGTTGAAAGTTCTATTTATTTGAAGGCTCTTCCTTTTTCAAAGGAACTTGCGTGATGTACAAAAAGCAATTGACGTTTTTTTTTGTTTTTGATTTTGATTTTGTTTATAAAGAAATGGACAAGGTGCTGAGTAATGAATTTATAAGGCAAATTCATTTTCTGTGCTGGTCGACGACGACGACCGACGATGGTACGCCCTTACTTGCCGTCTATGATTTTCACACCTGCTATCCCAAGAAGTTAAATCAATCAGACCCAGAATGCTGTCAAACTTTGGCAGGTACCTATACCTACGTATGTATGTATGTATGGAACAATGATTAATGAAGATTTTGCTTAAGGTAGGATATGTTTGAAGGCAGAAATAGTCAAGAAGAATGATTGAAAACACGTAAAGTCTTGGGGAAGTGCGTGAAGGTCATGTCTTTTATATGGAATGTGCATTCTCACAAACAGCGAACACACAATGAATTGCGCTTCATAATTCATGAACTATGACACTTCATTCTTGTCGTGTTGAAGTCATTTGGGTAACGGAAAGTTATCCGTTATGGTTTTGACATTACCGAGTCATATTTGTGACTACAATTCCATTTATTATGCAGGGAAATAAAAATAATGTTTGATTTAATTGAGTTGCACATTTCTGGGGCTTGGTTAATTTTTTTTGTGGGATGGTTTAGAAAATTCTTATGAACTTTTGCAAAAAAAAAAAGAAAAATTATTTGGTAACGAATGAATTAGTTATCATTTATCAATTATGAATTGTCGAAATTTACAAGCAGATATCAGAAAACTTTTAGTTGCAATTTACAAACCTTAAGGTAGGTAATGTCGGGAGGATTTTACATTCATGGAGAAATTGACGTTAGGGCGTTGTGATATTCATTTAGTTTGTATTTAAGTCATATTTTAAATAAAATTCTATTCTTGTATTTGGGATAAAAAATTAAATATATTTCATTCAATGATACAATAACCATGATACTTTTTAAATTATATAATTTTGCATTTGAATTGTTTGCATTAAACTCAAATTGGTTAGCAAACATTTTAAACAATAAAAACACTTTATTATTTTTCTCTGGAAACTGTGAAATACTTAATAATTTGTATATATTTAGCGTGAATTATTTAAAACAATATTTAATTGTACATAGAATTTGTGAAACAATTTCAACAATAAACTTCAATTAATTCATATCATCTTATCTTATCTTAATATATATAAATTACGTGTCACGTTGTTCGTCCGCGATGGACTCCTAAACTACTTAGCCGATTTTAATCAAATTTGGACACCGCGTGCAGTTTGATCCAACTTAATAGATAGGATAGCTTACATCTCAATTTATGATCACAATATTATTTTATTGCAAATTATAATATGATAGTCACAATTTTTTCAGATAGCTACATCTATGCACTGAATTGAGTAAGTTAAGAATAGATGGCGCTATGTCAAACGTCTAAACGTTCCATATAAGCTACAACTTGATAGCATAACCACCACATGTTGCTGAGGCTAAAGTACAGGTTAAATTTAGTTTGTAGTAAACCGAAATACAGTGAATTTTACATTTTCAGTAAGTATTATCAAATAGTTATATTATTTGAAATATACACTGCCAATCACTAGGATGAGGCCACATATTTTTTAATCGATTTTCGTTCTTTATACCTGCTGGAAATTTCGTACCCATACAAATTTACTACATTTGAGTAGGTAGATATTTTCTTTAAAAAAAGTAATAAAATTAAGGGGGTAAATAGAAAAAACTGTTGGAATTTCCCTACATTAATTAAAGAGCTACTTAAAAACAGTATGAAATAGTGCGTCACTTGGATGAGGCCACATGAAAAATCTTATAAAATATCAAAAAAATGAAAGAAATGTTAACAGTTTTTGGTTTTCAAACATTTATTTATTAAGTTTTTCTCAATTAATAATGAGTATGCCCCCCATTTTACGATATGACCTCTATTAGACGGTTTGGAATGGAATCATAAAGTGTTTTTAAATAGTCAAGTGAAATCTCGTCCCAGGCATCACGGATAGCTTCAATTAAGGAGTCCTTGTCTTCAAATTGTCTACCGCCTTCATAAACTTTTCGAGATAGCCATGCCCATACGTTTTCGATTATGTTCAAGTCCGGTGAATAGGGTGTCCATGGCAAAAGCTCTACGTTTTCTGATAAAATCCAGCTTTTGACAACCCTGGAAGTGTGGATGGGGGCATTGTCTTGTTGGAAAATCCAAGGCAGAGGTCCAAAAATATTTTTCATCTTCGGAAATGACCGTTTCAACAAGCATTTGTACATATATGTTTAATATGAAATTTGGCACAGAGATAAATTAAAGTCTTAAAAAGCAAGCATGCTAATTTTTTAGGATTAAACATTGAACAAGTTTTACATAAAAATTGAAGCAATCTGCGGTTATTGTTTTGCATTCAGCACAACGAAACAGATGTTTTCAAAAACATCGGTTGTCCTGCCGATAAATCCACTTTTCAATAAACTTATACGAAATTCACCGTGCAATCTAGAAAAAAAAATTATATGGGAAATCAAATAAGCAACAACAATATTTTTCCATAGCTTTAGTTTCTGCATTAAATTGGGGCAAGACGAAGTTTGCCAGGCCCTCTAGTTAGTTCATAAAAAAATTAAAAAAATGAACTTAAATAATCCCACCAACGCATAATCTATACGCATAATCACATTACCATTGGAATGTTTTAATGGACACATTATCCGTCCACGCATATGGCTTTTTTAAATTCTTTTGTCTCAATAATTTGTTGACAAAATACCTATACATATGTAATGTGTATATCCTTCGTCCTTGCCTTCCATCATCGGATGGTTTTATACCACCACATTTATTTTTATTGAGTTTATACTTTTATTAATTGGATTAAAATAGCACGCGAACCTTTTTATTGAATTATATACATATAATCATATAAATATGTATATATATATGTACTCTTATGCATGTGTTAACAAATTTAACGCAGCAAGGCAGCCAAAATGTGATGAAGAAGTTGGGAATGTTAACTTGCTTACTCGTTTGAAAAAATTTATCTCTCCTATCAACCCGATAAACCCAATTAATTTGGCGTTAATGGGATTGAAAATATTGTCCAATAAATTCTTATTAATAAAAAAAATGAAATTTTTCTATGATTAAACTTCAATACTTTTTAAAATTTTTGAAGTAAAAAAAAATCATAGTTATCATCTAGTCCTTGAACCTTGAGCAGAGTGCCTTGCAAAGTCATTGTGGGGTTTCCTCATTTTATGACCCTAGCAGCTGTTGATTTATCCCGAGTCACAATCATTGGTTTTGGACTTTGTGGCCAGCAATTTGGAGTAGACAATTGATTGAAATTGTAGCCGAGACTTTATGAAGTTCACAAGCATATTATAAATGGGGATTTAGGGTTCTCTTTGTGGGTTAAACATTGTTTTGCGTCATTAGAGAGTTCGAGACGAAGAACCTTTCGGATGTACTTAAGCTTTGAATAAGGAGCGATGTGAACTCTTTACAAACAGCTTGGGGTTACTTTTACATGTTTTTAATAGGTGTAGTTCTGAATGATTCAAGGTTCAGGCGTATAGCAGGTCCAACTTATCCCATCATACACTTTTTTGTTTGTCAGATTCCAATTCTCAGCTCGAAAATGTTTTTCAACGTCTGGAGTGCAAGTGGTTGTATTTCTGAGTGTCGATTAAATACATTTTATATTAATACCTTTAAAAATTGTATGATTGTCCATTGTGATACCACATAGATCATTAGATCCTTCTACTCGTTAAACCATTTGGAGCTAACAATAAAGCGATTGAGCCTGTGAAGGGTCAGGGTCACTAGGATCATTGTAGTAGAAATCTCCGAGGTTTGATTTTACTTTTTGTGAAAGTGCAGGACAATAGCCAAGAAGATGAGGAACTGCCTCCTCTTTTTGCTCATCCATACAGCCTCTACAGAATTCGTTTGCCGGATCCAAGTCGTAAGGCATGTCTTCCTATTAACCAGTAACCAGTAAGGAAACCTACATATAACAGAGCTAATGTGCAATCTACCAATCTACAACTTTGGGCTACGATTGATTTAGTGGAGATAGATTCTAAGGATTTTATGGCAGCTTGAC
The DNA here is from genome assembly GCA_905146935.1 of Scaeva pyrastri. Classification (NCBI taxonomy): domain Eukaryota; kingdom Metazoa; phylum Arthropoda; class Insecta; order Diptera; family Syrphidae; genus Scaeva; species Scaeva pyrastri. The sequence goes on from LR989927.1 coordinate 136,008,719, forward strand.
TATTCAAGAAGATGGGTATATCAGTAGACGATATGACGTTTTCTTTCAGCCAAGATAGGACTTCTTTGATGGCCAGAAGTTCTGCCTGGAACACACTACAGTGTTTGAGTAGACCAAAGGAGAACTTCTCTTGTCCAAGGTCATTCGATCTCCCATCAGCATCTAGAGGGAATGGAAACTTTGAAGTTCTTATCAAAACGAAAATAAAGGGTAATGTAATCGATGTTTCAAGTTAGTGATCTGAATGAGTTCAGAGTATTTGAGTGGCCAATGTTCTTATAAATTCACTGTAAGGAGGCTTTAAATCGGATTGCCCTGTTAGCTGCAGTTTGTTTGCTGAAAATGTCTTACGGAATGAGATATAATAGAACATCGAGCCCTGCGGTTATGGGGGGGTTGAACGAACGAGTTGAACCTCCATTAATTAGACGAGCAGTTCTTTGGACTTTACATAGCTTATCACGGTTAGTAGCTATTTCTAGTGCAGTCCACCATACCGCTACACCATAAGTAAGGATCGGTCTGATGAGCGAAGTCTGTGTGTTATGTGGGTTTGTAATCCCCATTTGTTAAGTATGGGTTTTTTGCAGAAGAATAGGGCCACGTAGCTTTATTAATTCTCTATTGTATATAAGGTTTCCAGCTTAATTTCTTCTCTATGTAGAATAAGGCCCGGCTTTTTCACTGTACCTTGTAGGAGAGGATGGGATTTGAGGAGAGGTTAGAGGAAGATGAGCGTCCTTTGGTTTCAGGACTCATCTGGAGGAAACTTCTCGAGAATCTTTGACCTAACTCAGCTTCTACAACTCGACAAGTTCAACGCTCAGGTGGAAGATTGTTTGTTGTGATTACTTTAAGAAAAAGAGGCTGGGTGCGACCCACACTGATAACTTCCCATTATGCATAATTTGAAAACTTAGCGTTCCTGATAATAAATGATTAACTTTTGATGTTAGTTGATAACAATTTTATTAACATAAAAAATATCAGAGATATTGAATCTGAAAACAATATTTACCAATTTTTTTTAGAAATATTTGTAGTTTTGTATTTATTGTAAGAATTTCAATTTGATATTCGTCAATATTTTACCATTTTTTAGGTATTGACAAATGCATTACGAGTAGGTTGAAAATAAAATACATTTGAAATCAATATCATTGTTTGTAGTGATGATATTTAAGCCGAAAAACAATTTATGACACTTTTCTGTAAATTTCAGTTTTAGTTTTTTATTTTCAGTAAAAAAAACTGTAGTTTCGACATTTGTCAAAAATATACCATAAGTTGAAAATTCTTTTATGCAAAAAATAAAATAAATTCGAAGTTAAAATGATTTACCACTCTGGACATATTCAAGTCAAGAAACTACTTTTGACATTTTTTGGCTTATTTTTGTTAAAGTTTTTTATTTTTTGTAAGAAAACTGTCAGTTCTATATTTGTCAAAATTGTAGCGTATATTAATAATTGTATTTTGTTTAAGCTAAAATAAATTTGAAGTCAATATTGTAGCCCATTCTCGGGATATTCAAGTCAAAAAACATTTTTTACCAACTTTTGGTAGAATTTTTTGTACTTTTTTATTTTTTGTAAAAAAACTGTCAATCAAAATTTTTCAAAAATTTTACCAGATGTCAAAGATCACATTTCGCATATAAAAAAAGTTTTCAAGATGATATCATTTTTCCTTCATTGTATATTTCCGCGCCAAAATATTTTTTTTTAGTTTTTCCTTTTTTAAAAAATAACGGTATGTTAAATTATTTTCAAATTTATACCAAACCTGTGTCACATTGAAATCTACTTAATAAAATTTATTTGAAGTCAATACCATTATTCGTTCCTGAGATATTTGCGACAAACTAAAATTTTCACTTTTTTTTTAAACTGCTATTGTGAAAAACCCGTTAGACAAATTTTTGTAAAAGTCCTTTCTGCATTTCATGAAGTTATAGCCTATTGAACAAAATTTAATTCGTGTTGATATCTTTATTCATTCTCGAGATACCGTTAACAAAAAAAGGGGTCTCGAACGTACGAACGTACATACGTACGAACGTACATACGTACGAACGTACATACGTACGAACGTACGTACACACACACACACAGACATCTCTCTACAAATGACGAATTTAGATTCAAGGAACCATAAAACGTCCAGATTTGTCAAAAATTTCAATTTGACAAATCGGACCGATTACAATAACTCCCTATGGGAAGTTAAAAAAGTAACTCACAAAATAAGAAAAAACACTTTACATACAAAATACTTTTAACAATACTATTAACAATAGAAAACAATTTCAGCCAAATTTACATAAGTGCTACATTGTAGCCAAAATTTTTCAGAACCAATTCGCAAATTTGCTGTTGTTTGCTGTTTGTCCACGAGAAAGGAAACGATTGGGAAACTTTTCTTTTAAAATCACAATTTTTTCGTTACTTGCTTGCTAGTGGAACGTAGCGCCCTCTTGTTGAGAATTAACGTCCTCCATATACCTAAGTATCTTCCATTTCCGGCCAACAAAAATCATTAATCATAGGATAGGTGGAGCAGCATCTTTGTCAACCACACAAAACAGTGACACGAAAAAGATAGAGACAACAATCGAGCCTCAAACTCCACAATTCTGTTTATTTAAATTATATATGTATAGTCTTCGCCGAGCTGAAATTGAGCTTCATAATGAAGATGATTTCTTGATGAAAATATGGATAATTTGGATACATTTGAAGGACACAATCCTCGAAGATACGACTATTCTCATGATTAAGTTTTTGTATTAATTGAACTTTAAACGCCGCAGGACTTAAGAATATGTAAAATAGGGTGTAGTTTCTTCCATCTAATGCCTCATTCCAAAAATTGAGTTGTTCCTTTGTATTTATGTACTTGTCCAGCTCAAATTTTATCACCAATTTCACAGTCATAGGCCGAGAAGGTCCTTCACTAGGACGCACATAGGAGTATTTCGATCAAAAACCTGGACAAAATTATTTTTTGAAGCAAAACAATTTTTTTTTCGTCAGAAATGATTATTTATGCAATGAAACACAAAGATATATTTCATAAGGTTTTATGTAAATAAGTTGAAAAAATAATGATATTAATGTATTTAATCGCTGAATTCTGACTTCACTAATGGAAATATGAAAATCTACCATCAGTGGCATTTGTGTTTTCTGGAAGAAGAATTTCTATAGTTTCCTTTGAAAAAATTTTTTTAGGCTTTTTAGACGAGTTTTTGGGGCAATTTAAAAGTGGATGAGAACTCAAAAGCAACCTATTTAGTATATCGAGGATGCAGTCTTTCCTAGAGAACTTCCTTGCATAGTTTAGTCGGTAGAGTCTGTATTTCAAAATTTGTAAAATATTTGGTAAAAATTACATATTTTTTCATCTACCATAGTGAAAAGTAAGGTACATAGGTATGTTTTACCTCGATACTTGAAAAAAACTGTTTTTTTCAATAAACTTATCTTGTTCTTAATGTAACTCACTTCACTTCTAGTAATGTCTATGGTTTCTTTCACAATATTCATTTTTATGGGCCGGAAGAATCGAGAAAAGATGGAGTTAAATTTACCAAATTATTTAAGGACTACAATTCAACCGCAAAGGCACAAGTGAAACTTTGGATAATGGAAGCATCTGAATCAGAACTATCTTGAAATGTTTGTTTGTTTGTTTTTACTGCACTTGTTGGGACCCAACTGGATCACAATCTTTTTTTGCTTTTTGAAGCAAACTCTTAGCAAACTGTTCCACAACATGGAAATTGCCGCAAGTATGGGAAGTTTTTCCTTTTTTGCCTTAAGAGAATCGCTAAAATCTTTTTTATATTTCACCACTCTTTTAGGAGTTTTTAAGATTTCCGTCAAAACGTTTGATGCCGTAGTTTAAAAAAAAAAACACACATGGCGTATGAGTGTTTTTTATTGTAAGTAAAAATTTCAAAAGCAAATAATTTTGTTAATCGCAAAGATTCGCACTCAAAATTTTTGGAATTATATAGAAGAATAGCCAAAGTTATCATAAACCTATATGTGGTAGAAAAATGGCAGGGTATACTATAACAAAACACTTAGACTTAAAAAAAAAAACATTAAAAATATCTACATATGGAGGACTATTTTCCCAATGTCATTTAAACAATCAAAAAAAAAAATTTGCCGTTAGTTATGTAAAACATTTTCTTCAAAATTTTACTTTTTAGAAAATCGAATTTTGTCCAGGTTTTTGATCGAAATACTCCTATGTGCGACGCAAAAGTGCTTCAGATTTGCAAACAGTGATTGCAACACACTCACCAATTTCCCAGTGAATTTCAATGCGTTGTTGAAGAGTGTATCCTTCTTGGAATTTTAGTATTGACATTGTTCTTACTCTTATCAAATGTCAAAAGATTACAGCGGTCTATTTTTATATTTTAACATCTTATTTTTAAATCCTTTATTAACCTCGCCTGTCCCATATATCTGCTACTCTAAGTGGTGATAGCCAAACTAGTGATTAGCAATTTCACTTTCCTAAAAATTATTTATCGATCTACGAAATTGTTTTCCAATCGAACTCGTGTCGCTTGAGTGCAGTTAAAGTTGGTTCCTTGTACAGTTGAAAAAGGTAAATAAAAACAAAACGAAAAAGTAAACTTAGCGCTATTAGTTCGAGTTTAAGACGCAAGCGAAGGATAAGTTATTTATGAAGAAGGATGTATTGAGGCTGTGGATATTGGATAATAATACAAGCCGGAAATAAAACGTGATGCTATTAAATATTTATTGCATCCTTGAGAACGTTTTTCTGAGTGTATGAGTGTATCCTTATAGTTGTTGATGTTGATGGAAGGCAAAGAAAACACAGAAGCAGCAGGACCAGGCACCAGGACCATCAGCAGGACCATAAACCAGTAGTAGTATACTTGTACTCGTATAAAAGACAATATATACAAGTTTGTTTATTATTTTGGTTTTCGTGTAAAACAATAAAGGATTTTCTTTTTCTTCGTCAAACATCAAGGAGCAAATATAGCGAAGCTGAAGTGCTTAACTCGTTGTCATGATTGCTTCTTATCACATTATCATAATTAACAAAATGACATAAAGTAAAAGTTATGTGAGCGACGAGTAAAGTGGAGCAGCAGATACTCTATGCATGTATGTATGTGTGTATTTTCTCCAAGGACATGCAAAATGGATAAGAGCGGGGAGATAGTTTTATGTTTAATGAAGTTAGCTCCTCGGATAAAATTCATAAGATTCCAAAGGAATGTGCTTCTGTGGGGAATAGTGATAAACATACACACAAAATAGTTGTTGTTAAGTTATACATACAAACATACACACGTACTGTGTAAGGAGCTTTTAATTTCAAGGATTAAGCTGGATTTTTTAATTTTTTTTTCACTGTTCTAGTTCAGTTGTTATTTATGATTCGAATGAAAAGACGCTGAACAGTCGCGTTAATGTGCACAGTATTAAAAGACATACATAAACACTTGTGTTGGTGTGTGAGTTGTTCCAGTTAAAACCCACCTTGACAGAAACTGACAAATCATCTATGAGTAATGAGCATACATAAAATTAACAACAGTTTTCAATGCAATGGATTTATCACCAGATTCTTGAGATAACTCCAACGGAAATCTAATTCACGGGTCATCTGGTGCCAAAGTTGATTATCGGCAGAGCAGTCCTTGCGTGTGTTTGCTTTGTTTACTTATCTCTTCTCCAACGGAAATGCTTGCATATCCTTGCGTTTAATTTTTTTTTTTAATCAATAAATTGCATTCAATTAGTCAATTTATATAAACAAAATAAATACCTGTAATAATGCAAAGTATATTTATAGTAGTATAGTATTATTACTCGCAGCAACAAGTCAAGTATTGGTTTAATATATGAATCCTCTTCAATACCACGACTATGAAGTGTTCGATATTCGAATTTAAAGGAAATTATGTACATAATACCATATTAAAGAAATTTTAACGCAAAAAATAAAAATTTAAAAATTAGGGCAATAAACGAGGCAGATTAGGTCTCGTCTCGTCTGACTGCGAGTCGTCACAATTTGTTTAATTTCGTTAAAACATATAAGGCGCGTTTTATTGCTAAACTTAGGTTAGCTTAGTAATAGGAATCGTAATAAAACGCTATCCTTAGTTTTAAACTGACTTTCGTTTTATATTTAAAAGTTGGTTCCCCTTGAGCCAAACGTCAATACTTTTCAGAGAAAAAAGAAAAACAAAATCAAATTAAACGTCAAAACATGTCAGAGAAATAAACAAAATATCGCTTTGAAATAAAAATAATAAAATGTGTCAAATAGTCGCAACATGTATCCTTAGTAAATTACTGAGCTCGATTACTAACTTGTTTCTCCTCAGTTTTCGCTTGTTGTTGTTTCCTATGTAAAATTTTACTAACCTAAGGATAAAATGAACAACAAAACGCGACTATAGATGCCGATACCGACCGACGAGACCAGCAAAAGTCTTCCAGGCTCGTAACAAGCAAATTAGCCTCGTCTCATACCGAGTTTGTGTTTTTTTCTAGATTAAAGTTTTAAGTCATATGTTTTGAATTTTGAACAAATTTCTAACGATATTTCACACGAGTTTCTTGCCCATTAAAAAAGTTGCAATTGCAATTTCATTGATAGAATTTAACTACAAATCTGAAAGATAAATTTATGAAACTATACAAACCGAAAAAAATAAAAACTGATGAGACTGAAAGAGCCACAAGATATTTTGAGGTAGATAATAAACTCGGTAAATATCTTAGGTACTTTTGGTCTCGACTCGTCTCGTTTTCACAAGATTAAAGGTCGAAACTTATAACTACTATTTAACAACGTGTACCTTTGAAGAGTACCCCCAAAAACTGAGAAATAATTTGAGATCTTTTATTATTCTGGGATAGGTGTAGTACCTAGAATAAAAGCTTAACTTTTAATTAAACTTTTAACCGATGTTTAAGAAAGTTATTCCCAAAGTTAAAAAATTTTTATTTCATCATATTCATCATCGGCTCGACAACCGGGATCAGTTCCTGACCTCATTTAACAAGTCCCTCCATTTATCCCGATCACGAAGAAGACACCATTCAGTTAAGCATCTAAAGGCCTACCTGTCTCCTACCATGGAATATACTATTATAAAGTTTCCGAGTTCCGGTTCCAAGCCCACCGGAGTCTACCGAGATTAAAATAAAGTTTAAAAAATAATAATAATTCTCCTTAAGACTTTCCCTCCTACTCCGAGTACTTGGAGTGCCTTTTACTAAACACCCAAGCCTCGGATTCATAGTTTCTCTGTTGATCATGATAGTAGCCGCGTTTTATTTTCCGCGGATCATATTTTCCCTTATCGTTTTAAATGATGTTGCCAGTTGTGGTTATTAGAAACTAGAGGGCCTGGCAAACATCGTCCAGCCCAATTTAATGCATAAACTCAAGCTATGGAAAAGTATTTTTGTTGCTTCTTCGATTTTAAATGCAATTTTTTCATAGCTTCTAAATGGCCCTTGTACATTGTAAATAGGTATATTAAAAAGTGGATAAAGCTGCAGGCCAACCGAAGTTCATGTCCTAGTTGTTGAAACCATCTGTTCCGTAATTGTGCTGAATGCAAAACAATAACAGCTGATTGCTTAAATTTTTCTGTAAAACATGGTCAATGTTAAATCCTAATAAAATACATTTTACAGGGATAAAAATTATCCTATATGCTTTTTCAGACTATAATCTATATCTGTGACAAATTTTATAAACATCCGTTCAGCCATTCTGACGTAATTGGAAAAATTAAAAGGAATCTATCCCGCAGGAATCATACATTTTAAAGGGATAAAAAGTAGCCTATAGAGATATACTAATCCAGACTATATAAACTGTCGGTGTGCCAAATTTCAGCAAAATCGGTTCAGCCGTTCTTGAGTTATAAATAGTGTAACTAACACGACTTTCTTTTATATTATATTGATGAAAAAAATAACTTATTGACTATGTCCTGCAGCTCCTAGGCAACTTCAGGGTTGTTTTCTGTCCGATTCGTACTGTTTCTTCAAGTTGAAAATAATGTTGATAGTTTTGGTTATTAAAAATTAATTATATTTCTAAAGATAAACATTTTGTAGCGATCGGAGATTGTAGCGATCCATACGCCACCTTAAAAAAAAAACTTTCAATGTATAAAATGCCCTTCTGGCAACTCTTATGGATGCGCTTTTAATTGTAATCTGATTAAATGTCAAATAGAATGAAGCAGAAAATAAAATGTCAAAATAGAATTAGTATAATTATAAGCCTTAGAATTATCGAAATAAAATCACTTGACAATTTGATCAGTACGGTAGAGTTACCTCAGCCTCTGAGTCTTTTGCCTTTCCTTTTCAGCACGACAGTACCATAACTGATCGCTTCTTCTCTGCTCTACTACAATTTTAAATTATTCCTGACGCTGACGACGCACTGTGGCGCCTTTTTGCAAAAGTGCTTGCAAAATTCAATTTTCGTGTATGCTTCAAATCCAAAACTAATTTGATTACTAGATTAGGAAATATTGGAAGCTTCAAAATCCAAAAAAAAAAATTTAAATCAGTCGAAGGATTCGAATGTTACAGGTAGTCAAAGTTTTTCTTTTCGTCGCGACGCAACTTAAGATTGTCTTTGTTTTAAGTTGCTTGCGATAACGATTCAGAATTGCGTGCGATGATTGAAAAAACATTGTTTCTGGCAACACTTAGGTTTTGGCAACTCAGAACAAAAACACTAACACTTGCAACAGTTTTCGTCAATATTTTATCATTTTTTAGGTATTGACAAATGCATTATGTTAAAAATAAAATACATTTTAAGTCAATAGCATTGCTTGTTGGGATGATATTTAAGCAGAAAAACAATTTTTGACACTTTTCGGTATATTTCAGTTTTGTTTTTTTATTTTTGGTAAAAAAACTGCCAATTCGATATTTTTCAAAAAAGTACCATATGTTCAAAATTCTACTTTGTTAAAAATAAAATAAATTCTAAGTTAAAACGATTGATCACTCTGAACATATTCAAGTAAAGTAACTAATTTTGACATTTTTTGGTAAATTTTTGATTAAGTTTTTTATTTTTTGTAAAAAGACTGTCAATTCGATATTTGTCAAAATTGTAGCATATATTAATAATTGTATTTTGTATAAACATAAATAAGTTTGAAGTCAATATAGGTGCTCATTCTCGAGATATTCAAGTCAAAAAACACTTTTTACCAACTTTTGGAAGAATTGTTTGTACTTTTTTATTTTTTGTAAAAAACTGTCAAATGAATTTTTTTCAAACTTTCTCCAGATGTAAAGAAAACCGTTTCAGATAATAGAAAATAGTTTTGAAGATAATATCAGTTTTCCTTCATTGTATATTTTCGCGCCAAAATTTGTTTTTTTTTAGTTTTTCAATTTTTAAAAAATAACGGTAAGTTGAAAATTTTTAAAATTTATATCAAATCTGTATCACATTACAATTTATACAATAAAATTTATTTGAAGTCAATGGCACTAACCATTCCTGAGATATTTGCTTCCAATCAAAATTTTCACTTTTTTTAAAAACTGCTATAGTGAAAAAACCGCTTGACCAATTTTTATAAAAGTCCTTTCTGCATCTTTCGAAGTTATAACCTGTCGAAAAAAATTTATTTGGAGTCGATATCTTTACCCGTTCTTGAGATACCGTGGACGAAAAAGGGTATCTTTAACGTACGAACGTACAAACGTACGAACGTACGTACACACGCACACACAGACATCTCTCTACAAATGACGGATCTAGATTCTAGGAACCTTGAAACGTCCAGATTTGTCAAAAATTTCAATTTGACAAATCGGACCCATTACAATAACTCCCTATGGGAAGTTAAAAAGTGCTGATGAATAACCTATATGTACCAATATTAAATATTAAGAATTCGTTACAAGCATAAGAGTGCATTAAACGTTTACATCCAAAAAAAAAACATTTGCGAAAGTCCTCATAATTTTATTAAAATCTTTAAAAACTTAGGAAAAGCTTGTATTGAAAAACATAAAAAAAATCCTGCAGAAAGTGTAACTAAAGTTCGACCTAACTGGTAAGTAGTCCTAAATAATATTTAAACAAAAAACTTTGAAACTCAGTTGAAAGTGTAGAAAACGCACCGAAAAAACTTTCTCGAAGTTTCTAGTTTGACTGATTTTTTGGAGTGGGCAAATGGATTTTAATAATGGATCTGTCTGTATTGTAAGATCTTATAATTGAAGCCCTTAGAAAATGGAAGGTCTTGGAGATGAAGGTCCCAAACAAAAACTTAATCTCTATCACATCTAGAAACTTGCTAAGGTTTGCAACCAGCAGCGCTGAAATCCTTCATATTCAAAGCTCTTCTATTGCATATTATATGGCAACTCCTTAACCCAGAAATATGCAATCATTTGCACATTTTATATTCTGTCAAATTCACTCTCAAAAACGAATTAATTTCCTCACAAAAACGAAAATAGGAAAATATTGGATTGAAAAGAAAAAATACATAGCAAATATCCCTAAGTTTAAATGAAACAGTTTCAGTCGTAGCACCGATGCATGGTTAAATAAACCTATATTGGCTTCAAAGCAATTACCTATCATTCTTCTTTTTTTTTTTTCTTTGTATCTCTCAAGCCCCAGACAAAACATTGCGAAGCAATAAAAACCTATCAAGGGAGATAGTGATTTAAATTTGAAAAGGCAATTCCTTAGCATAGAGTCTGGTTGTCTGGTTGCAGAATAACTTTCGATTCCAAATCATCGTCCTAGGCGTCCTCCTCCTCATCCTCGTCCTAGTCGTCGTCGTCGTCAGCTTTCCCATGGGATCTGTGAAGAGAAAGAAGCAGGTCGTGGAGGCGGCGGCGGCGGCTGCTCTGTGGATGTGAATGTGCCTCTCTGGCATACTTCCAACTTGTTGACAATGCAATCTCAGCTTGTACCCAGTTTCCTATACATACGAGTCTATCCTATATACTATATGTACATATATGTATAAATCTATAGCTATTATACGTTTAGATAGCAACTGTTTCTGGATGTAGATGGAGAATTGTAGATATTGACTATTGAAAGAGCCATTAAATCCTTTTCAACACAAATTTCTCAACCATTACCATCTCTTATTGTTATGTTTTACATTTCTAAATTGTTCTCGACAAATCAGAAGGAGAATTGTATCTGATGCAAACTGTGTTTACTCGTAGATATTTATTTGTTTCAGAAATTAGAATGTATAGAGGAAAACTTTAAGTACTCATACCTTTACTTTGCAGCAACATGTATATTTGGTGACAGTGGAGTCCTGTTCTCTAAGTTTGCTGCAGATTTTTTGGAATACTTTGAGGACCGAATGTTTTGAAACTGAATAAATTAAGTTTAACTATATATTCTTTATTGATTATTTTTTTAATAGGTAATCATTTTGCTCACGATAAGTTAGAATGTGTTTTCAGAAAAAGAACACATAATTTTAACAAAAGGTTAACATCTGAACCCTTTCCAAACCTTGCACATTATGATATGGAAGAAACAAGTGTTAATGTCGAAAAGTCACTTAAGTGTTCAAATGAATGTACATATATGTAGGTAGGTACGTTCATGTATTAGAAGTTATTTAAACTTAGGTTTGTGTGGATGTGAACTTGTGTCTAATTTATTTATTTGCTGGGAAAGCCACTTCCTCTTGACTTTTGACATTTTTCTCCTCCCACAACACAACAAAATATGGTTCTATTTTTACAAAACAATACATTAAAGGTATGCAAAGAGATCTTTATTAAAGCCTCCAACTAATTTACAGTTAATAAGCATTCATTTACAATAAAGAAATATTCCAGAAAAATTTTATTGTTAAATCTGGAAAATGCAACAATTTTAAAAACTTTTTTGAATAGTTTTAATTTGACACACCAATAAATTTAAATAATTTAAATTAAATTCTTTATTTATTTTAAAACCGATACTTTTTTACCAAATTCCATTAGCATTAGTCCAAGGTGTTTTCATTGCAGCACAGAACCTAGCCTTTTGCAATTTTAAAGATCAAACTATCCCACCAGAAACATATACACTGCCAATCACTAGGATGAGGCCACATATTTTTCAACCGATTTTCGGTCTGTATACCTGTTGGAATTTGGTTAACCCGGAAAATATTACTACATGAGAGTAGGTACATATTTTCTTAAAACAAAGTGATACAATTATAGGGTTAATTAGAAAAGACCGTTGGAATTTCCCTACATTAATGAATGAGCTACCTAAAAAGGATATAAAAAAGTGCGTCACTAGGATGAAGCCATTGCGAATATTTCGTTGTAGAAGTTCACATCAGCAATTTTTTTAAAAATTTTGGTTGCAATATTTAAGAAGGTATTACAAATAACTCTTTTTATTAAATTTCAATTACAAATGGGTTCCGGAAAGACGTTGACAGTGGCAGAAAGAGGACAAATCGATGCTTTCAAGGAAATGGGACTCTCAAGCCGAGAAATAGCAAGAAAGCTGAACAGAAGTAAGACAGTTGTAAACAACTATCTTGCTGATCCTCAAAACTATGGAAAAAACCAAAAAGAACGCACAGCCCAAGCAACAACATCCCGAGAAAAGCGGTTAATTTTACGTATTGCTTCAAATTCTACTCAATCAGCTACTAAAATAAGGTCCAAAAGCGGAGTATCAGCCAGTATTTCGACAGTCCGAAGGATAATAAGAAAAGATGGTACTATCCAGAGAAGAAAACTCAAAAAGAAACCTCTTCTAAAGCAAGTACACAAGGAGCTGCGAATGGACTTTACTCTCTTGGAACAGTCAATGGAAACGCGTTGTCTTTTCGGATGAAAAAAAGTTTAACCTTGACGGCCCCGATGGTTGCAACTTTTATTTCCATGATTTAAGAAAAGAGGAACTAATTTTGGGAAGACATCACAGCCGTACATCAGGTGTTATGGTGTGGGGAGCTATCACCTACTATGGCAAAATCGAATTGGAGTTTCTTTCTACAACAATGAACGGAAACAGCTACAAATGCTTGTTGGAACGGTCATTTCCGAAGATGAAAAATATTTTTGGACCTCTGCCTTGGATTTTCTAACAAGACAATGCCCCCATCCACATTTCCAGGGTTTTCAAAAGCTGGATTTTATCAGAAAACGTAGAGCTTTTGCCATGGCCACCCTATTCACCGGACTTCAACATAATCGAAAACGTATGGGCATGGCTATCTCGAAAAGTTTATGAAGGCGGTAGACAATTTGAAGACAACGACTCCTTAATTGAAGCTATCCGTGATGCCTGGGACGAGATTTCACTTGACTATAAAAAAAACTTTATGATTCCATTCCAAACCGTCTAATAGAGGTCATATCCTAAAAAGGGGGGTATACTCATTATTAATGGAGAAAAACTTAATAAATAAATATTTGAAAACCAAAAACTGTTAACATTTCTTTCATTTTTTTGATATTTTATAAGATTTTTCATGTGGCCTCATCCAAGTGACGCACTTTTTCATACTGTTTTTAAGTAGCTCTTTAATTAATGTAGAGAAATTCCAACAGTTTTTTCTATTTAACCCCTTAATTTTATTACTTTTTTTTAAAGAAAATATCTACCTACACAAATGTAGTAAATTTGTATGGGTACGAAATTTCCAGCAGGTGTAAAGAACGAAAATCGATTACAAAATATGTGGCCTCTTCCTAGTGATTGTCAGTGTAAGGTATAATCTGCATTTGCCTTTAAGTTTTTCAGAAATATTTGTGGTAAGCCAGAATCCACATGGATGGCATGTTCTTATTGGTAGCCGGAAGATTCGTTTGAAAAAATATCTCTGAACATTTTCTAGTTCTTCTAACTGTTTTTCCATATAATTCGTTTCCATAACAGAGGCAGCTATTCACTGCAGCATTGAATACTTTAAATTTTGAAACTGAGTTGACAGAAATATTGCTAGATCCCAACTATAACAGTATTGTTGTAACTTATTAATTTGAAGTTGTAAAGTAAGCGGGCTGTCTGAGAGGATTACAAGATCGTCTGCATAAAGAAGAACCTTAATATTTACATCACCTATATTACAATGACTCCTGGGATGTGATTTTTAACATCGTTAATAAATAAGGAGAATAACAAAGGACTTAAAACACAGCCTTGAGGAACACCAGTTTGACATTTGAAATCTCTCGATTTCTTAGAACCATTCTGAACAAAAGCTTTAGTGTTCTCAAGCATCTTCTCGTTGAATTTTATGAACTTTGTTGATAAACCCATTACTGAAAGCTTGTAGATCAATGACTTTCTATATTGACTGTGTCAAATGCAGCCTTCAGATTAACAAAGAAAGCTTACAAACATTTGTTTTTATCAATAAATCGCTGAGCTACTGTGTTTAACACAAAAATTTGATCTATAGTCGAAAGGACATAGGTACATCCACGAAATAGAGCCAGGTGCCAAAACTGTCGGCCGTGAATATCTTAAAATACGACAAATTTTATAATTATATTAATAATGGCGTACTGTATAAATGTATGGACTTTGAAATAATTGTACATTACCGAAATTTGATATATGCATTGTTGATCCGGCAAGTATTTGACAACTTTATATCTTCAGGTTATTAAAAGAAAACTTGACAAATTAGCCCGCATACATTCTGTCAAAAATTGAAGTTGTTTCCAAGAGGTGAATTCAAAATGAGATAAGTTTTTTCCTGTAAAAAGTATATAATTTAATACTACGAAGCAAGACGAAACAATCCTTAAAGCTGGATTACAATCATGATACAAGGTTGGCTATCCATACCAATATTATAAATGCGAAAGTAACTCTGTCTGTCTGTCTGTTGCTATTTCACGCCTAAACGGCTGAACGGATTTTGTTGAAATTTGGTATGGTGATAGATGATAACCTAGAAATGGTCATAGGCTATAAATAATCACGCCATCGTTCTTAGGGGGTAGGCAGTAGGCAGAAAACTAAATTGAGTTATTGATTTTTAGTCGTTTTTGTTGGGACTTTTGCTCTTAAACGTCTAAACGGCTGAACGGATTTTGATGAAATTTAGTAAGGTAATAGACGGTTACCTAAAAACGGATATAAGATCAAAATGATCACGTCATCGTACTTAGGGAGTAGAAAGTAGACAGAAAACTGAATTGAGTTAGTGATTTGTTTATGGTTTTTACTGAGAGTTTTGCTCTATCATGCCTAAACGGCTGAACGGATTTTCATGAAATTTAATTAGGTGATAGTAAACTGGAAAAAGGATATGGGCTATTAATATTCATGCTATCGTACTTAAGGCGTAGGCAGAAAACTAATTAAGTTAGTGATTTTTAATCGTTTGTTTTAAAAGTTTACCTCATTCACGCCTTGACGTCTGAACGGATTTTTATAAGACTTGGTTAATTTAAAGATAGGATCCTAGACACGGACACGGGCTACTTTTTACGGCTGGAAAATACCTCATTCCCGTGGAAATCTAGCGTGATAGTGTTAGGTTGATTAGGTTGCTTTTGAACAAATTTTGAACAAAGTTGAGGACCGGAACACGATAGTGGAACATTGTTGCAGGGGGACTTACAGCCGGGAGAAAACAAAAAATCTTATGCGGACGAAGTCGCGGGTAAAAGCTAGTTTAAAAATACGTACAATATCTTTAAAAATATATCAATAGTTAAAAATATTTTATAGGTTTAGGTTAGTGTGTTTTTTCTTTCGAAACACTATAATTTTAAATTTGGAGTCGAATTCGTATTGAACAATGAATCTATAGACTTAAGCTCAAAATAAAAGTTTCGGTCTAGATTTAAAAAAAATTTCAGGTGACTTATCGAAAATATTTAATTTGGTAATGAATTTAGTCAAATTTTGAATTGTAATTGGTTTTATTTATTTTAAAGGCCTCAAAAAGATTCAAGGAATGTTTCGTTCCTGTTTTTGTTCAAATATTGACGAAATGTTTTTCATGCAAAGTAGTTTCAGCCTTTTACATGAAATACATACATATACAAAATGATTCGTCTTATCTTTTGATTTCAGTTATAAGCTTCTGCCAATTTAAGGCTGAAAAACAATTTATTCAGTAGTCTGATAAGATTTTATCTTCAAAAACTTTGGCCTTAAGTACTCGATATCAATTTAAAAAATAAAAACAATCAAGATACATTTTTTGCTTAATGGTATATAATGCAGAATAAAGACGTTCGTCGTCAACAAGAACTCACCTCTTGCTAAAATGAATCATAAAATACTTTTCATTTGGAAAAGCAACCTTGAGCTTTATAATTTTTATCTTAAATTGATAACAAACACACACGCCCTTGCCTTATACAGCCCACTGACCTACATTTTACTTTAACCTCAATGATAAGATACATGACCAACAAAAAAAAAAAAACACCTCTGTAATACGTAACTAGGTCTAAAGGCACAACAAGTTTAAATCATATTTTTCCAATGATGCTTAAGTTTTGAGAGTTCTCATATAAAAGTTCTCCAAGGTATATAAGAAAAGACTTGAGCCCACTTCCAGCATCAAGTCATTTGTGTTCGTTCATTTACTCTCGTCTCTTTGACTTCCGGTACGAGTATACATAGCTACAAAGAACAGAACTTCTTTTCCAAGTACCATAACATCCAACATCAACAATGAAGTCCTTTATTTTCACTTTCGTGATGGTTTCATGCATTTTCCTCTCGCAGTCGCAGGTATAAGTAACTTAATTTAAATTCCAATTTCCTGCAAAAGCTGTTGCTTGTTATAACCTTCTTTACTTATTCTGAACTTTCTCCACTCTTTCATCAGGGTCTATCATTGGAGTCTAGGACAACGACGACGACGACGGGGAAGACGACTCTGGCAACAACAGCCAGTGCAACCTCATCTTCATCTTCAGCTCCAGTTTCTGATGTTCCTGATCCTCTT
The DNA here is from genome assembly GCA_905146935.1 of Scaeva pyrastri. Lineage (NCBI taxonomy): Eukaryota > Metazoa > Arthropoda > Insecta > Diptera > Syrphidae > Scaeva > Scaeva pyrastri. The sequence continues at coordinate 136,025,709 of LR989927.1, forward strand.
GCAGTGACTGTGGAAGCCCTAACCCTCCATCATCCGTTAGTTAAGGCAGTTACATCAGCACCAACCCCACCACCAAAAACAACAACAATAACAGTCCCGACGAAGGTATGTATATAAAACATGAATTTATAATTTTACACAGTATCAACTAACCATCATCCCATAACCCCTTCGGATTGTCCTCCTGCGCCCTGAAGGCTCCCGGTCAACAACAATGCAAGGAAATCGGAAGCACCTGCAGCGTTAGTGAAGAGTGCTGTTCCCGCAGGTGTTTCTCCTACCGTAGACGTTGTGCATATTAGAAAAATAAATGAAAAACTGACTCATATCCTCTTGCGTTTTGCGTTGTGTTGCCGCTGAACGACGAAGACAAATAATGCATTTTTATTTCCATTTGTCTCCTCTTTCCCCAAAGCAATTAGAAAACCCATCAACGCGATTAGTTTGCATCGTCATTTGCAATGGATCCAATTAATTTATCCTTCGACAGATAAATGGGGGCTCCAGTTTCTAATCCACAGGTAAAGCGACACGTCGTCGTTGTCGTCGTATGGGTGGGTACTCTTGAACTCGTATTCGTATTCAATATAAGCTGGGACACCTGGCACCTTATCCGGGTCGGGAGCCGGGTGACGGGTGTCGTTTGTCGTGTGTTTGTCAGCGGGCTATGTTTGTTTATCTTGATAACGGCCTTATCTTGAGGACTTGTAATCATCGATGATATCCAATTGTTTGGGCTTTTGGTATGCAAACTTGCTTGGCATTAAATCCCCTATATTCCACCGTTCTCGCACTTTGAGATTGAGTAACGCCCTGAGGCAAATCGAACCGAAATCATGGCGATCAATATCTCTTCTGGCAATGACAGGCATTCACTTCATGGATTAATTCGTTTGGGAAGGAATTAAAATTGATTTTTTTTTTTCATTCTTTGATGCCGGTGGAAAATTGGATGCGTGTCACTTACGCTCTAATAAAACAGATCGAAATTTCAATAAAATAAAAAAACAAAAGTTAAAAGTAACCCTTTTCTTAAAAAGAAAAAGAAAACAATAGTCCATGAATTCTTAGCCTACCTCAACTAAAGATTTCATTCGATTCCTTGAACACATTTAAATTTTGTACATTCTTAATTTAATTAATTTCTAGAAAAGTTCTTCAGTTCTTAAAAAGAAGAAGAACAATTTTCAGATTTTGTTTAACAATTTTTAACTTAACTTTATTTGATTGGTATTTAAAAGAATAACATTAATTTCATTTCAAGTGCATTTTAAAAAATTAAATATTAGAAAATAAAAATGGAAAATGTTACAATGATTTTATGTTTTGCATTTGTTAATTTATTTTTTTTTTAATTAATATGTTCAACAAAATTTTAAACTCGTATAGTGTAATTCTTGCAGGCAAAAGTATGTAATAATATTGAATTACTTGAAAGCTAATTTAATGGCAAAGTTAATTTTTTAAATAGTTTTGAGTTTTTTCATAAATTTTCTAAAGACACTAATCAAATCAAAATAAAGTGTAAGGTTCTAAGGTACGTAAAGAATGAGGGCCTTTTAACTGTCAAATATAATAATTTGTGTGTACTGGTCATGCCAGGGATAGAAGCAGAGGGACCTACAATTTTATGTCAATCCAACATGTTTTATTTCATAAACTTTTTTCATAGAAATAAACTTTCGAACCGCACTGATAGGTATTGAACCCAACACTTTTGATACCACTGAAATGACAGTCCTAACCACTAAGAGGCGTCCACATTCTTAAATATTTTTGACAAACACGGTTCTGTTGACTCCATTTTAAAAATTAACACTTAATCAAACCAAAATTCAAAATATTTAATAATAATAATATAATTTTGTTGGATTAATAAGCATATTTTAGAATATAAACGCATGTTTGTCAAACCTGAAGAAAATGATATTTTATTGGAAGGTTTTAAGCAGTAGGATTTATTAATGCACAAACCTATATTTCTGTAGTATTTTTAAAATGAATGTAAGTCTTCTAAAGAATTGAAAACAAAAATTAAGGTAACTTCTTCATACCTATTTTGTTTGACGAAAATTAAAGTTTAATGTTCCAATCCGTTAAATATTCATAAAGGTTATTTAAAAATGTGCGTATTAAAATTAGTGCAAAGTTTTGAAGAATTAATTCACATTTATAAAAGAACTTATGAAAAACTAAAGAGAATAATTTGAATTGAAAGTGTGCAGCAGAATATGGGGCAGTCTAGTCCACGTCGCTCACAAGAAGTTGGCCTACAACTTGTCGAATTCTGCGTTGTCATTTGCGCCTGCAACCATACAAAATCTAACTGACCTGAAACCTGAAGAGCTGAAACTAAACGACTATTCACAGAGTCTGGTGTTTGCTTATTGGGTTTTGGAGCAGTTGGAAGTTGATCCCAATTTTGGCCGAAAAATCATCTTTAGCGATGAGGCCCATTTTAGGATGAATGGGTAAGTAAATAAGCAAAATTGCCAGATCTGGGACAACACCAATACACTCAAGATTCACGAGTTGCCAATGCATCCAAATAAAGTTTTTTTTTTTTAATTTTGGGATCGAGGTGTCATCGTTCCATACTTCTCCGAAAATGATGCTGGCCAGATCATCACCGTCAACGGCGATCACTATAGGTCGATGATCATCAAATGTTTGTGGTCTGAATTGGATGATATGGACCCCTAACACTTATGGTTTCAACGCAAGTTTTTCTTAAACTTTAAACGTAAGCTACAGAAGTAAGATAAAGTTAAATTCTTTGATGTATTGCTCAGGGCATATTGTTCCTTCTACAAAATAATAAGACCAGGTTCTTACTTCTTAATGCAGTTCTAAGTCATAACGCTGGGAGGATGATGATTGACTCTCGGGGATACAAAACATTCTCAACACCATTCATCCTTTTCTTTTCTTGTTGACGATTAAAGCCTAGTACCTAGTATCCACAATCCACATATGTATGTACATAACGATATTTCCAAAATTTAAACGAAAACAGGGGAAAATATCTATCTATATCTATGTATGTATGTATGTATGTATGTACTGTAGGGAATTGTCAGCTGAGTTTTGTTCACTGAGTTTTAGAGTAGGACAGAACAGAGTAGGATAGGATGGAAGAAAACCAATAAACGTCAAACAACTTAGATCAGGCAAATATCTGTTCTCTGAAATTGTAAACAAAAGGTCTGTTCCAAGTGTTTTGTGCACAGAAATTCAAAGCACACATTTTTTTAAGGAGTGGGGGTAAAATTCTCTCAGCGAGAGAGAAACTGTGCACAAAGAAGTGGAACGACATTTCACAGAAAATCACAGAATCTACGAAACGTCAAAAAATTTCAACAAAAAATCATTTCAAAAAATTTGATTCCAAAGCGCGTGAAAAGTTTCTAATTGTTTAAAATTAATTAAAAAAAGGATTTGTTAAAATTGTTACTAATAGAGTGCTCAAGAGAGTCTGACGAGTCAATTTGGAAATCAATACTGGTGTTTTCCATAATGAAAATTAGAATTTTAAATTCAATTAAAAAAAATCGTTTATTTTAACGGCAAAACTCAAATGTCAAATGCTATTTTTCAAATTTGACAGTCTTCAATTTTCTGTGCACAGACATTTTTGTGGCTGAAATTCGCAGGGTGGGGAAATTTTTTGCCCTCTCTTCTGTGAAAAACTACGAAAAATGTGTAACTTGGAACAGCTTTTCACACTTTTTCGGTGATTTTCGGCGAATTTCACACACTTGGAACAGACCTAAAAATTGTTTTGCTTTGACTAACGTTTTATGAAATTTTTTTACCAATTTTTGATAAATAAACCAAATATTTAGTTTCCGACATAAAAGTCAATTAAAACTGTTGGGAATATAATATTTTATTTACTTTATTCTCACACAAAAGAAATATAAAGCACAACAGACGAAATGAAAACCAATCAAAAATGATGCGAAAGATGATTTTGACACTTTTCACAATTCTGTTCTACCTAAAAAGCAAGTGTAGAAAATGCTGTTCTAAAGTTTTCCAAACTGTTCTAAATTGCCTCATTGAGCAGCAAAAAGCAGTTCTAATCTGTTCTAAACTGTTCCAAACTTTTCGGAAGAGCTTCAGCGAACAGACCTAATATTACAATCGATGACAAGTGAAAGATGACAGTAGAATTAAATGAAAAAAAAAAATATATTTATGTACCATAAACACAAAATGTATTAGCCATGAAATAAAATTGAAGGTGATTATCTGATTCTCATTTTTCTTAAATGTGATCTGGTGTTAACTCTTCAAATCAACTTATACATTTTGATGATTAAGTTAACGCTTCACTGAAAAACTAATTCAAAAGTTAACTCCGGAATCAGGGTTAACTAACCCCAGAGATAACTCGGAGTTAACTCACCAGTCAAAAATTAGCCCTCAGAGTTTTATATTGGACAAAGCAGCCCCTAACTTAGTTATGGGAACCTGCCAAAGTCTTGCTTAGATCTTAATGCGAAACAAAAGTTGCTTAAAATTCAAATCAAGGACTAACCAAGAAAAAATGTTCAATTCGACAATGCATTAATTTAACATGGAAAAGAACTTCAAAAGCAATGGTCAGTCTTAGAGCGGAACGACTACCTCAACTGTTTTGAATAAAATCAAAAATAAATTAAACAGTGAGTTGTGGACTCCTTGTTCTACTTGCAAGACCTGAAAACTTTGAAGTGAATTAGGTGCCTTTGATTGCTTATCGAAAACATTTGAATAATTATTCTACCAAGTCTAGATTTATAAAGGTACACAAATCCCACTCGAAATCCAAGTACATACATATAAAACAAAAAAAAAATCCCTTTTGATCTTCCTTTCCAGATTAATGTTCCTTGTTGAATTTTGTATAATATACACAAAGATTTACTTGACCTCAATTTTGTTCTCCCTCATTTAATAATCTGCCAGGTCCTTTGATTCCTTCTACCAACCAACCTAGATTATATCAAATTAACTTTTATACTTAAATTCAACTGGAAGGTAGGTATATTTTCGTACACCTACAAAATAGTTTTAATAAAATAATCCTGTTTAAAAAATCTCATCCTGTTGAAGAAAAAAAAAATACCTGTCTCCATCAACTTAATTTCCATTCATAAGCGGCTTGGCTTTTAAATATCCTTCACCATCATTTAAGCCCTTTGTTTGCCTTTCCTTTTTTGGTTAAGATCTCCAAATTGAAAAACTCTTTCCGTTGTTGGTTAAATTAAAATATTTCATCCTGATGTAGCGGAGCTTGTTCAGTTTTACAGAAAAAAATTAAAAAAAAAAAAAGATGAAAGATATTTATTTGTCCCTGGAAGGAACTTAATGTAAGCCTCCGAGAAGAAAACGCACGTTCTTGCTCTGCTCTATAAAAAAAAATTTAAATTAAATAAAAACGTTAAAACAATGTTCTGATTTAAATTTCGGTACTTTCAAAAAAAACTTTTGATGCACTTGAGAAATTAAAAAGAAAACACTTTTTTGTCTAAAGGAACAGGACAAGCAACTATTTAAAAAAAAAAAAAAAAACATTTTGATAAATTTATTTTTACAAAGCCAATACTCGCCTGCTTGCTACCAAAGGCACACGATAACAAATAAGTTAGATGAGCTGAGCACCTGCTCGGGGAATAAAGGAACCTATCATACACGAAAAGGTACGAGGATACCAAGTTTGCATAGGAATAGGATAATGCAAAATGTGAAATAACTTTTCATTATTCGACGAATTCAATAGAATCATTCGTTGGAGTCGTTCACTATGCTGTCACCCTGACATCCAGGCGTGAATAACTAGGTTATGTGTATGATACTTTTGTGACACACGAGTAGGTACTCCGTGTCATTTTTTTTTTCCTTATTTTTTCCTAGAAACGAATGCAGTTTCAACTTTAACGATATATCCTATCTCATATACATATACGTTTGTGTTTTAAGTGTGTGTGTGTGTTAATAATTTCAAAAAAATAAAAAATAACGTTGACCTTTATGTATGAGGATGGAGGAAATATTTTTCAATAATAATTTCCGAAACTGCAACGGTCTCGCAATCGCAACTGTTGCGAAGTTAAAGGCGGGACGGGGGCAGCGAGGCGTATTTAAATAAGCCTTATACTTGGCTATGTATAATCGGGTGGATTTCAAGGACTTTTGGTTTAGTGGAAGTTGATATTTTGATATCCGCTTTTAGTATAAATTGAAATGGTATTTTTATTTTATGTGCTGCAGTAAATATAAAAATAAATGGCTACATGGCCAGGATGGTTTTTTTTTAGCGTTTGAATGGGAAACATTAAATGGGGAGTCGTTAAACTACATTTACTAAAATACCTACATACATAAAATAAAATATAGACTGATGAGTTATTAAAAAAAAACCCTGCAAGATTTAGGTAAATGGGAATATGATTTTGATCCCCGTTACGAGGAAAAATATTTGAAAAGATAGTGAAAATTTAGGGCGAACGACGAAGTTTTGATTAGGCAGTTATTCGAATTTATAGGGAGTTTGTAATTGTTTCCTGAAAACAAATTCCACTTACTCCATTCCAACATAACTAATATCACATCCAATTATCTAAAATATTGTGATCACCAGATATGATTGTAATTTACAACTCACTGTATTAATTTGTAAATTTAAAATATCATTTATTTCAAGTTCGATACGCAAAGGGTGTTTTTTTTTTAATCGTGTGGTTTTCAATCTAGCAATACTTTTTTCGGAGTTGGTCATTTTGACAGTTGTGTCATTTGATTTATGGTCTTGCCTTTTCATAATGAATAGACTAATTCCTGAACAACGTTTGCAGGACGTACAAATTAATTACGAAAATAATGGTTGAATAATTAAAAAATTTCTGTCTGAAAAACACATATTTTATTTGTTTTTTAACCCATCCTTGTTTTAGTCGGAGGTTTACGATATTACTATATAAAGCCATATCGCATAGCTTCTATTCGAAATGTCATTTCGGACTGACAGATGGGGTATAAAAATGGATAGGAGTATTCATTGTTCAACATATTCTATTCAAAAAGTTGGTTTCCAAATACAGTTGACAGATATACTTATGCATCTAAAAAATTATGGGTTTGGAAATGGTGTCGAAGTGCCAACTGTGACAGAAATTCTGCGCCAAAAAACTATTTGGTTCTGCAAATCGAAGAAATAATGTTCCTTACCTGATTTTGATGAATTTATCTTCGATTAACTTCTGGGTAGATGAAATCGTCTACGACTTGAAAAATTCGGCTTCATATCAAAGGTTGAATATTAATTACCTTGGGAATATAACTTCTAGTAAAATACTTGCAATCAAAGCAGAAAACACACTTGTCGGATTCAAGTTCAGAAAGTATGACATCTCCGCAAATATTTTAAGGTAACATCTCGACTGTAAGTCACTGTTATAGTATTACAGGCCATATTAAGCTTCTTCCGTACCAATAAATAATAAAGCTTGGAATTTTTAAAAAGACGATTTGGTACTCAAATGGATTCCAGATTTTCAAAACTCAGTTTCCATCTGGAGAAATATTATTGAAATTTGAGAGTAAAATAAAAACACTAAAAAATCAATAAACAAAGTATTATTTTTGTACCTATTATAGTTTTTAAAAATATGAAGCGTCTTTAATCTCAAAAATACGGGCAAATATGATAATTTTTACAAATGAGATATTTATTTTTGTTATTTTTATTTCTATATTTTTTCACCAAAACATTATTAAATTATATTCAAAAAATTAGTTTTTATTCAATGTTTTCAAATCGCCTTCCACATTTCTAAGCTGCCCACAATCCCTTACAATATTTTTACAAATAAGTTAGCGAGTATTATTGAACCTGATGCCAAATAAAACAAACGTAAACTCAACTTAACGCTTTCACTTATGGAAATTAAAATTTTATGGGAATATTTCGTAAATTTACATCGCACTTGTTATTCAAAAAAAAAAAAAAAAAAATCAAAAAAAAAAACAATCTGGTTTATTGAACTTTCATCGAAAGAGTGTAATAAAAAATCACACATCAAAATATTGTCATAATAAAATTTATACTGCAGTAGGTTAGTCGATTACTTTTCCAAAAATAAGTTCAGATTCGTATTAAAGCCCATTAAACATTTTCATCAAAAGAACTTATGTACATTGAAATTGGTTTCACTATAAATTAGTCATCTATACATTCAAACATCAAACATCGTTAATCAACATTATAAAGTGATATACAAGTTCCCTGAGGTTGCAAAAAAAAAAAAACAGAAATAATACCTTCATACCTCATTAGCTTCAACGAAAATGCACAAAGACTATACCTACATATTCGTAGTTCGATTAATCTTCTGATGCCTAATAAAGTTCTTACGATCAAGAGAATCGCGCAAACAACAAATCAAAATAATACAAACTCATAGATACATGTTGAAAGTTAAGATTAACAGAAACAAATAATTAAAACCAGTTGAGTAGAATACAACAAGGTTCATAACTTAAAATCATCATCAACTTCATAAAACATGGTTGCCAGACTTCCGCGTGTAATAAATTAAATTTGTGACAGTTGAATTTTTAAATAATTTTGACTGGTTTTTATGATAATATTTTGACTTTGCTTGATAAACCAGATTGTTCAATCAACAATCAACAGATGTTTTCATTTATACTCTAGTGTCTAGTGTTATTAAAAGCATTTTGACAACAACATCATGAATCACATCAATGAAATTTATAAGTTCTTCCATTTCTCAAAAAAGAGTTTGTATGCAGTTTTTTTGAAAACTCATTTAAAAAAATTTACTTTTCCCAAATTATTTTCAGAAAACTCACAAATTATCATTATTTTAACAGATTTTTTTGCCAATTATCAAGGCCATAATGATTACCCAGGACTATTTTTCACTTTATGTTTGGACTTTTGTGTACTGTAACAAAAATAAAAGCCTTCTTCATCATTCGCTCATATATTTTTTAATTAATATTTAATATTTCTCTGGAAAACATGTCAAAAATGTCACCATTCTTAGATTTGAAAATCAGTCTTCTGTAAGTTGAGAAAAGTGTTTAAAGAATCCTATAACCTTGGTGTTGTGGCAAACTTTGAATGTTTAACGTTTTCTGGATACGCTTTTATTTGTTTTTTTTTTTTTATAAAATACAAAACACTAGATTCTTGAAAAAAAAGTTCTGGAAAAGGAAAAGAATTTTTTTTTTAAACACAGTTTAAAAGATGAATTACAATAAGAGATTTCAAACTGCTTCCAAATTTTTCATTTGAAGAATTCTAAGAAGCATACACAACACAGGTCAACACACTTTTTGTTTCTGGGTTCTTGGTATGATTTTCTTGTTTCTCCTACATTACTAGTTAATTATAAAAAATTTGTACCTGAAAATGTTTGTTTTTATAGCTACAAGATTGTTATTATGGATTTAAAAGTAGTACCAAATTTGTATGGTACTACTACATGATATAATTTTCAAGAAATCAAATTTATTTTTGCATTGTTCACTTCTTTAGACCTTTAAAAATCACCTCCTACAATAATTTAAAGATATGCGAATTCTAACACCATAAAAAAACTAAATATGTTTTCGTGTTTCCATATAAATATTTAAATATTTATTTATCATTGTAACGGGTGAAAAAACAAAGTTTAAAAAAAAAAAAACAATTATGTATTTTTCAATACAAAGATTGAGAAAATCGCAATTTGAACACAGAAACAAAAAAAAAATATTTTTTTGTTGACCTGTTTTATCGTTAAAAAATTTAAATGACAACAACAAAAAAACACATAAGTCATAACATTCAAAAACACTCACAATTTTGGTAGAAGTTTTACATACATTGTTTTAAACTTCCTTGGGTGCAGCGGTAATCATCGACTAAGTTTACACATTTAAGAACAGGAAGGAACATCAGCATGGAACCAGTATTGCCAGTCTATTCTTAATCTAGATGAGTGACTTGGTAATTTTGTTTAAGTGGATTTATTTCATCATTATTTCTTTATGATAAGAGCAAATAAATTATTAAATTACATTACTTTGACAATCGCAAAAACTAAATATTAAAATTCAATATACATTTATGTACACACTATTCAATAAATTCCACCCAAAATTTTGTTTCTTCTTCCTAATTTTTGTTTACTTGTTGAATTCTTTAAACCGTTGTCACAAACACTAAACATCGCTACACACGGCTTAAACAGTTTGCACAAATATTTCTACAACAACAAAATACATTTTTGTTTGCTCAAACGGTCTGACTGACTAGTCAACCTATAGAATAAATTGTTTGCAACATTGCATCCAACTGTCATGTCTGATGGGCGAAACAGTAAAATCGAAGATTTACAAAATCGGTAGGTTCAAACGACATTACGGACTTGAAGGAAATGCAAGTGTCAGCTGTCAATCGCGGAAAGTTGACTGATAAGTAATTTAGTAAAAAAATAATTAATTAGTTTTTTTACCCAGTTGAAAACTAATGAATTTCAGTTCTGCAGTCTTTTAATTATATTTTCATATTCCATTTAAGGTTTTGTTCGTGAATAAGAATACAAGTTCTGTTTTATTTGAAATTATAAAAGTTCCATGTTTTAAATCAATGACATCTGGAATCTCCTGAACTTACCTACTCAATTCACTATCATTTTTGTCCCAAGTTTGAGGGGAACCAATTCTGCAGTTCTGGATCTGGATGCAGGATACTTACCTAAAACAAACAATTTCTTATAATTTTCTGACTGAATTATCAAATAATCATTCGGTTAAGTTCTAAAAACGACGTGTAGATAAACGTCCATACATAGTTCCACAAAATTTCGAATTCCCGAATTTAAAACTTTAATTCAAAAATGTAGTTGAACACTTCCAGTGACATTCATCTGAGAAGCAGATTTGAAGCTTGATATTTATACATCTCATCAGCAGCTTTAATTTGTATCTCTATCATCTAAAAAGAACTATGGCAACCATTAAATCCAAGTTGTGCACTACAGACACAAAAATATACATTAGCTGCTATCTCCAATAACATCGCAGCCAAACAAACAAAACAACACATCCGATTGAGTCCGTATAACTTTTTTGCTTATAAATATTATCGCTCTCTCCGTGTAAACGTCTGCAATTTGAACGGTCTCCGTCTCAGAACTCTCAGTTGGGCTTAAACCAAACTAAAAAAAAAAAATAAAAAATAAATTAAAATTTGATTCATCATAAACAAGAATTTCTGTGGGACTTTTTTATCATTCATGTGCAACCAGTGTTGGTGTGAAGACCGACCGCATGCACTTAAGTTATTAAATTTCCACTTAAGCCAAACTTTCCAGTGATATGAAGACGGAGAAAAGCTTAGTTCTGCTTGTGACACTGGCGCTGTTTAGTTGCAGCCTAGCAGCTACAAATAAGCCATGCCAAAAAGGCGGAGAATACGTAAGGATTTATAAATGCGCTCCAATTTTGTTGTTATTTATTTAATTAAACTTTCCTGCCGCAGTGCCTTAACCACTGGGATTGTTGCTCGAATACCTGCCTGTCGTTCCTGTACCAGTGTTCGCACATTACTTCGTCGGACATCAAGCCGTTGGATTCACCATCGCCAGCTGTGTTTAGCTCATCAGTGCAAAGTTCGCCAGCGCTCGCCTCTCGAGTGTCCTTTGATTTACCGGAACTTTCACAGGCACCAACACCGGTCAGTGCGTCGACGACAGAGCCTGGAATTGTGTCATATGAGTCGTTGCTGGAGCTCATTTTCAATCCCCTCAAAATTCAGCAAACTGCAGTGGGAAGAGAAGTGAACGCTATCGTCCCACGCTTTGGAGAGACGGCAGAGGAGGAATCTAAGACAGAAGCAGAGGTTCTCTACACTACAGTTAAGGACGTGTCTACGATTAGGGATTCTCCTCAGTGTTTGGACATTGGATCCAAGGTGAGATGGGAATAGTTTTTTGGGTGAAGTTTGATTTAATTTTCCAATGAATTTGCTTTTCCAGTGCTATGCAAACGAAGAGTGCTGTACCAAGCGGTGTCATGGATACCTGCACCAATGTGTAACTTAAAATTCGTCTAAAAAGAAAATGCATACCTCGTTATACTAAAAAGATGGAATGAAAATAAAATTTGACTTTATATTTATATTTTCTTTATAATTTCGAAAAACAATAAAATAAATATTTGTCTCATATCTAAACAAAACGTGGTGCTTAGCTTGAAGACAAGCTTCAGTTCCCAGAGCCACGCGAATGCAAAATCGCGCAAACTTGTTGACATCTGTGTTTCCCCAGTTGTGCCGTTTCCATCAACTTCGTAAACATACGAACACAAATATAATCTGCAAGTTTGTTAGATACGATCTTTTGAATGTTTATTTTATTTTCCGTGATAATATAGCAGACTCCATGGAATTATGGGCTTAACGGAGAACAAATTGATGACGCTGGAGTCGCAGTCATTAGGAAGACTAATTATTTATCGACACCGACATCAACACCAACACCCGCATCGGCAAGACACGAGACGATTGTCTAACTCTAAGTAATTGTAATAGGAATGTATATAGATAGGTATTAGGTATGTTCTAAATTAGTGCCCCCATGAATAGCGACACAATTTCTTCTTGGAGCTTAATTGGACCTTGTAATTATTTTTGCCAATTTTTTTTTTTTACAAATAATTAAGTTTACAAATATTGGCAATTTGCTTAACCCAGACATAAAGGATTGGAAATGGGTAGATATTGAAGTGGAAGAAGTCAGTGAACAAACGGGGCTGTCTATGGCTGTGAACTTTTGATTCCTGACTCTGTGAGATCTTTTTTTCGGATGTAGGCCTTAATCCCTGCCAAATTGAAGCCTGCGAGAGTCCTAGATATTGTGCATGGCGAGGAATCAACTGCCCTGGGTTCTGTTGTAAACTTTTTGGACTGGGACGATTTTCCTGAACAATAGTTTGGCCGAAAAATTCTACTCAGTCAACATAAAAAATTCCTCAGATGTAGGTTTATGGCATAAGAGTAACCTATCTAAGTATAGTTTAAAAATAATATAGTTACGGAATTAAATTTTTTTTTTCTTCCTAAATTCTTTATATAATATTGTTGAAGGTTGCAGAATTCCAATTTTTAAATATGCATACATACATACCTTATAGAGGCTTATGTAGGTATCACAAAATGTTATTCTGCGTATCTTAAATCTTATTAAAAAAAAAAACTTCGTTTGCAAGGCCGACAGAGTGAGGACAAGGACAGACACTGAAGACATACGTTCCTCTTTAGGGTAAATTCCATTCTTTACAATGTATGTATGTAATAACTTTATAAAGAATTGTTTTTTCATGTTTTTGGACATGATATTGTGAGGAAGTAGGTTTCTTTTCTAGTGCTGTTATAGTGTGCACTGAAAAAAATGTAAATTAAATTTAAATTATAGTTATTTTAAGGCCAGATTAATCGAATTTCATTTAAGATTATGTACAAAGGCTAAAAAGCTTCAACTTCGTTAATTTCTTGAATAGGTTCATACGATACTAGGACTTATCACAAAATTTTACAAGAAATTCCATTTTCCAACTGACAGATTTCGAATCGATTGGGCCTTACATATTTTTGTTTGAATTTAATCAATTATGAAGAATTAGTTCTTTACGAAATTTTGTATTCAATTGATTGAAGATTATCTTACATCACCAACATAAACTTATGCAATGTTTTAAGTTCTTGAAGGTTTTTAAAATTGATCAGAATATTTAAAAATTCAATCTCTAATTTTCAATTCATTTAAACTCATTTTTTTTTTTTTTTGAAGCAGCAGTCAAAATGTCTATGGTCCTGATCCTATGGATACGTTTATAGATTTCTTCATGATTTACATGATCACATGGCCAAACCCGTTTTTAATAAACAAATCCATATTAAAAATAAATTGTTTCATATAAACCCCCTTTCACCAGAATGCAAGTTCCACAAAGATAAGATGAAGCGCAAGTGATGTCATCGATAACACCAAGGACATTTTTTGTTCCAGGGATATTTGAATGTCATAGCAAAGGAAACTACTCATAAGCTATCTCGAAAACCTGAAAAAAACTTATCTTTGATTTAATTTTCATTATCATTATTTTCAGTTTTCAATTATTTCCGCAGTAAAAACCACCGACTACTGTAGAAAATCATGAGCGATTATATTCGCTATAAACAAGTGCTAATTGCTTGGCTTCAATTCAACACTTAACTCTTTTTGTATTTTCCGACCGCTTCGCATAAAAAACTAACATCTGGAATATTCTTATCAACAATTATGCAAATTTTCACATAATAATGTGCCATTATAGATTTTCTGAACAAAAAAAAAAAAATATATATCAAAAACAGATGAAAAACAAACAAGATAATAAACTTAAGTAAACAAAAAAAAAATTTTACAATTACCTAAAAAGTAAACTATTTGCTTATCATAAACAGTTATTTAGTTCAATTTTGAATGACAAATGCCTTTAAACGAATTAGGGGGGTGAAGCTTATTTACGTAGTGTTCACAAAATATAACAATTAAAAGTTTTACTCAAACCCGAACAATTAGCAATTACCGAAAAATAATTATGACAAAAATGTTTGATACTCGGTCGCATGAACCTGCTTTTTAATGCCATATTACACATACAAACGCTTATGAATGTACATAGCTTTCGAGATAAAAATGATCTGCCTCACTTAAAGGTTCTACCGACGAACGTTACTAATTATCGACCGACTTTTATCCTTGTGTCAAGTCAGAAACAGAATCGTAAATGACTTACATATGTAAGTCTTACAGGAAAATACTGTGTACCTAAATCAATGTCGTTTGTGAATAATATCTAATTCCAAAGATCCACGAAGAATCAACAATAGTTGTGTTTTATTCACTCCCGTATAGCTAGTGCAGCAAGTGAATAAAACGTTAAAAAACCTCCCTTGTTCATATATGGCCAGCACAGCTGTCATTTTTTTGATGGCTTCTTTTTCGCCATCAGAAATAACGGGTGATTTTTTAGCTGGTTTGGTTTTGGCAACACTGGTTTTGACAGCTGACGTGTGTTTAGTACCTTGTGTCACTGTCAAACAGCTTCAGTTTGGTTTGCAATTTACCCATGGATCGTCTTACAAATGAACAACGCTTGCAAATTATTGAATTTTACTATCAAAATTCGTGCTCGGTTCGAAATGTTCATCGCGCGCTGCTTCCATTTTATGGTCGGCATTCTCGACCTTCTGAGCAGTCTATTCGGAAGATTGTGACCAAATTTCGCACCAAATTTACTTTGTTGGACATTAAACCACCAACACGTTTACTTACTGTGCGTAGTGAAGAAAATATTGCGGCCGTATCAGCTAGTGTTACAGAAGACCGCGAAATGTCGATTCGGCGCCGTTCCCAGCAGTTAGGCCTTTGTTACAGCACTACGACGTGGAAAATTTTGCGGAAGGATTTGGGCGTAAAGCCTTTTAAGATACAGCTGGTGCAAGAACTAAAGCCAGCCGACCTACCACAACGCCGAATTTTTGGTGAATGGGCTCTTGGAAAGCTGGCCCATTTTTGGTTGAATGGGTACGTAAATAAGCAAAATTGCCGCATTTGGAGTGAAGATCAGCCAGAAGCATTGCAACAGCTACCAATGCATCCCGAAAAAGCCACTGTTTGGTGCGGTTTATGGGCCGGCCGCGGCGGCATTATTGGGCCATATTTCTTCAAAGATGATGCGAATCGCAGCGTTACTGTCAATGGTGAACGCTACCGAGCTATGATAACAAACTTTTTTTTGCCCGAAATGGAAGTTCTTGACTTGCATGATATGTGGTTTCAACAAGACGGTGCCACATGCCACACAGCACGCGAAACAATGGCGCAATTGCGAGGCGAGTTTGGTGAACAGTTAATTTCACGTTTCGGGCCGGTCAATTGGCCGCCTAGATCCTGCGATTTGACACAATTAGACTATTTTTTGTGGGGGTATGTCAAGGCTAATGTCTATAGGGACAAGCCCGCTTCGATTGACGCACTGGAAGCCAACATCCATTCATTCATTCGTGAGATACCGGCCGATATGTGTGAAAGAGTATGCCAAAATTGGACTCAGCGGATGGGCTACCTGAGACGCAGCCGCGGTCAACATTTGCATGAAATTATCTTTGAACATTAAATTGCAAGGTTCAAACTATAGATTCAAATAAATATTTCATTCATTTTTTCGAATTTTTTGTGTTTTCTTTTTTAAGTTCTAAACCTCTTAAAAACTCACCCATTATATTTGTTTGCCAATTGAAATCTTGCTATACCCAGCAGTGAATAAATCAATAAAACACAGATAATGTTCTCGAATGATCTTGAGCGACGCACACGGTTTCGATTTTTGTACGTCAAGTTTTTTTTTGTCGATACTCGGTAATACCTTTGTGTGGCCCGCTTCGCCATGTCCAAGTCCAACTAAGGTCTTTTGACTCATTTGGGTGGGTTAAGACTTAAGAGTACAAGTTCAATTAATTTGGAAATACAGAAATACAGAATCTTTAAAAAAGCACCAGCTGATTTCGAAATAATGTTTTCAAGATTCTGAAAATATTGAAAATGGTAGTGGAATTTTTTCCCTGATGGACCCATTATATTGGAGGTGGCTTGTAAACAGTGTGACTCGCCTGGGGCTTATTAAAAGGACTCGGGGTACGTGAATGAATTAATATAATTTTGGGGTTTATTTGTGCACTGCGACCTGTAAGATCTATTGTGCCCCCAACTAGCACTGGGAAGGTTCCCATTTACAATACTTCCTCTAATTTAATTTCCCTTAGAAATTTGAGTATTTTGTGCACCGTCAGAGAAGGAAGGATTAGTTCTTCTACTTGGTAATTTCCCAAGTGTTTTAGTACTTCACACTGCCCTAGAATGTGGTCAGGTGTTTCCTCATGATTGCGACAAAACCTGCAAAAGGGTGTTCGTTGTCTGCTAGGCTGAGGATGTTTAAATGCCTATTTAGTTTACAGTGACCATTGACATTGAGTGTGATTGTCACTAAATTCTTAGATTGTTCCACTTAATTTCATGAAGTCTGTGTAACGTTTTTGGATGTGAAGTTCTTCCCAGAATTTTGCTCTTTTAGCTTCCTCCTCTTTTGATTAGATTTTTAATCACATTTTCCCCTAATCCACAGTAAGGTTCTGGTCCTAATAGTGGAGTTGAGGCACCTATCTTCGCTTTCATTTCCCTGAACTCCTACATTACCGAGTTTATTCACTCGGGGTACGTACGAGGTGTGGGAAATTCTTAAATGATGTCTTAAACATTTTAAAATTAATTTAATTTGACATTTCGAAAACTTATATGATAAATTTATATATTTTGGAAAACCATCAGGAACTATAGGATAGTGCAGATTTAACGACGTTTCTCCCAGAACGAAAGTCTTGGGATAAAAAATATTGTTTCTATTCCTATTTTACTTCTAACTATCCTCCATTTTTACTATTTTCGAACTTTTAATAACTAATGAGTATAAAGTTTTCGAAAATTATAGAGAAATACAATTTAATTTTAACACAATAAAGGAGGATAATTCGATTGCAAATGCGCTCTGAAATTTCGGGTTTCCCTATTTCTATTGTCCAATGGAACATAATTCCCAAAAGCACTCAGCGTCAGCATCAGCATCAGCAGCTGTGTAAAACAATGCGTAGAACAATATCGCCACGGCACGGTCGGCATGCAGTGCAACGTCATCAACCATCAGAAAGCCATCCTGGTTGCACAAAACAAACACTGAACTTTGCTCAAATTAATTGGTTTATTATACTTGGAAATCAATTAAATTTATTGCATGAACTTAAATTATGTTGCGACACAAGGGAAACAAGTTCATGGATACGAGTTACGAGTACACTCGATGACAAGACGTGTTTTTCCTATCGCTTTTCACGTGTCCCTTAGGAGGGTAAGCCTTTCTGTACATATGGAATACGGGATATACTCGTACCTTCCCTGGTCCTGGCGCTGGCGCTGCTTTTGCATGAAAAACTTAATAAGCTGCTGGATGGCACAAACAAAGAGCGATTGGGGGAAAAGAGCAACCTCTGGAACCCGACGTGTTCAAAGACAACAAACAAACAGAGACAGGGATAGAGGCAATTTGTAGGTATGTTGTATTTTGTATGGGCTTTGGGCACAAAGGTATTCAAGGCTGGCTGAAGCCGAAGCTGAAGGTAACTGGGGACGCATACAGATTTATTTATACTCGTATATTTTCTAATCACGGCTACATGACAAAGGTGGATCACGATGACAGAAGCATAACAATGACATGCCCGACGACGACGATGAGTCGACGAGTAGGTAGATATAGGTACTCGAATAAAAGGTGATATAAGGACGACTTTGGGACATCCTCGTCGACAACGACAATGACACCACATCTACAGCGTGTGGAGTAGGTGGTATCTACGAAGTACGAGATAATATACAACACTGGCAGTGATTTTATCCGAGACCGAGACCGAGGCACTGCAATGTTGATGGCAGAAATACCTTTCTGATAAATTTTTGATAAAATTGCGATGATATGCTGCAGCCTTCTCGACACCGACGAACGCCGACATCAACACTGAATACTGACACCGACATACACGACGACGACAACGACGTCGACGACGAACGTCCTCGGTCGAAATAACCAAATTCCCAAAGTTCCCTCTCCTTGCAGTGTTTTTGTTCCCGGTTCCTACTTCCTACCAATGCCACCACATCGTGCGTTTGGGGATCGATTGTCGTTCTTTGGAGCAACTTTTTGTTTTGGCAACAAGCACACATGCATTAACCATTAAATAGTTTCATTAATATGTTTTGTGTCCCGTAAAAGCAACCCATAAAACTTCGCAACCGTTGCGTTGTTGCATAGTTGTTTTGCTGTCATAAAAGTTTAAAAGCCATACGGGCAACATTGGCTTTGAGCTGTGGGCTTTTGGCGGGGTGGTGGTGGTTTTATGATTGAAATTATTTATTTACGGCAAAAGATGTTTTTTTTTTTATTGCATTGAAGAATGTTCATTATGTGGTGATTACAGTACTTTCAAATGAATTGCACTTGAAAAGGATGCTTCAGCTGGGCTGAAAAATAAATTCTTATTTAGCCTGGTTTCAAGTTTGGGTAAATAAGAGAGGTGCTCCAGCAATCAGGCAGGATTTGATCTGTTGCCATTCGCCAAAGAATTTGTTATTAACAATTCGACAATCAAAAATTAGATGTTCAAATAAAATAAAAATTACAATTTTTTGAAATGTTATGTAGCTATGTATATCTATAAAAAAGGGGGTAATCGATGCATTTTTGATTTTGAAAATTCCTAACAACTTTTTTTTAACATTAAACACGGTCATAAGCATTTGTAACTTTTGAAAATACCTACACTATAAAGAAAGAAGGCTCGATACTTGAGCTTTTTTATCTGTGAAACAAGACTAATTACAAATCGATGTTCCTGTTTATTTATTTTTTTTTTTGATATAAATAGATGACGTTTGAATACATAATTTTGTGCATCGTTTCCTTAAAATATGCAATGAGTACAGATACAGACACAGCATTTTGACAAATAAGCTCGTCAATTAAAAATTTCATCAAACACATCACAGGCGTAGGTTATTTGTCATAAACGTCAAACCAAGCTGTAGATCGTCAAATTAGTTGTTTAGCACGTTAAATTTTGTCAAATATTTTGATCGTCTACAAAAGGAAAGTAAATTAAAAATTTAGAGCAAACAGTTAAGAAATAGGTCAATAAAATAAAATATCAGTTGTTTCTACAATATTGTTGAACAGCATTTCCAAAATATTAAAAGTTCCAAATTGGGTAATTGCGCATTTTATAAATATCACAGAAAATTTGAGAGTCCCAATGAATTTAGAATGTCTTAAATATAGACTTATTAAAAGTTGCTTAGAAATAAAAGTTTATCTTACAGAAGTTGTAAAATTTAATCAACTTGTTTTGGAAATGGCAATTTGTACAATAATAAAGACTTTTTTTTTAATTTTTACATATGTTAATTAAAACTTAATGTAATCATATAAACTATGACCTGTGTGGTTTTTTTTATTATTTTTTTTCACAGTGACTAAGTTGTCTATTTTATGATTGTCAGTAAACATGTTTCTAAATAAAGATTTCTGGCAATAAAATTTGTTAAAGGTTTTCCCTTGTTATGACGAGTTCGTCATTGAGAGTTGGTAAATTGAAATTAAACAAAGCAAATACAGCATTGCCAGATCTTGATCTATCACAATTAATAATTGAATTGAATATACATATGTATGAATACATCTCATTTCTTATTCAAGCTCTCCAGCTCCAGACTTCTCTCTACACAGTTATTGCCATTGTAAAACGTGTTATTTCGTTATAAAGTTTGGACATTGCCATGTAGTTTGAGAAACAAATCATTGAAATGGTAGAGCAGGAATATTTTCAATTATATGTATATCAATTGCAAACCACTTTTTTGTACATTTCGGGCAGTGTCTGGGTCATATAACTTGAGTAATCTTAGATTTTAATGCATCTAGAGTTCGAGGGTTATTCATGTGAAGGTGATCACTACATGTATTTCGAGTAGGTCAACAGAAAAATTAAATGTCACCGTGTCAAATCGCATGTAAAATTACGCAATCAGAAAACTTCTCCCACAATAAAGGCGTAATTAGTTGTGCTGTTTTGCTTATTGCCCCGTCTTTTTAGGACCGCATATCGCTCCAAATTGCCTCCCCATTGGTATTTTGGAGGAAATACATACCAATGACATCTTTAGACAGTCACTTTATCTGGATGCAATGACACCTTACATCATTTGTGGGTGTCTTAAGCCCCGAATGCGTCTGTTTTGTTTATTTAATTCTCACCAAAAATTGAAGCTTATCGCTGAAGAAAATGTGTTTGGTTCTTTCTATGAAACAAATAATTCTGTATTCAATCTTCAAGTTCTTTACAATGCAATGACGTAAGTTTGCTCAATATACCAAATTTCCTATATCTATTTTTTATGTCACAACTTAAGTTTCAGCTTAAATGAAAATAGTCCGGGAGGCGACCGTAAAAGTACCTACCTCATCGAGTCAATGGAAAATTTAACCATTTTTGAATGGTAATTTACATGACATTTACAAAACTGCTGGTCGGACAGACAATTTCCGGGCCTTTTGGTGGCAAAATGGCTACTTCCGGTTGCGTTTTTCGGTGTTAGGTTATACCATAGGGTCAATGGAAAATTTAAAAAGAAGTAAATAGAGATTTGATCACAGACGTCAAATCATATGGTCGGACGGAAAAATTCTGGGCCCTCACCTTTGTCCGACCAACTCAAACAACGGTACTTTTGGTGTTGGCCTACCTCATTGGGTCAATGGACAAATGGGGTATCAAATGAAAGCTTAGACTGTCCACATTAAGAATCTGCTGGTCGGACAAACTTTATGTGGGACAAACATGCGTCCGACCGCTTGTTTCCAAAAAAAAAGCTGTGAATTCCTTTATTATTTTTTTTACTCAATATAAACATTTTTAAGTGTAATTAATATAAAATTAGTACCAAAGTAAATATTTAACTGTAAAAAGAAACTCACTTAATTTGATTACCAATTATATTAATGAAAAAACGACATACTTACCGACGAAATAACTACTTTCAGCAGAAAAAAGTCAAGCTGTATTAAAGAACGATTGTTACACATTATACATATTATTCATGATGTCTTCAACATTAAGAGGGGTAGGATCCCCCTGAAACCAAAGTGGTACAAGCTTTCCGTCCTTCAATACCCACCCAAAATCTTCTGCCCTCAGTTTTACGCACTCTGCTTCTGTTGCATTCACCCACATAGAACTTACAAAGACAGTTCTTTTAATTTTCTCATTGAGTGATTTTAAACATGGGGGTATCAGACTAGAGTCAAAGTTTTTTATATTTGTAAACAAATTACCTACGGCAGTACTTTTAGATGCATAAAAATTTTGAAACCTGGCTAAATTTACATTTTTGCAGTTCTTGAAACCATACATTTGTGAAGTAAAGTTTTGAATATCTTCAGTATCTTTTTCTTATAAATGGTCGGTTTTTTTACTAAGTCAACAAATTACCTACGGCAGTACTTTTAGATGCATACAAATTTTGAAACCTGGCTAAATTTACATTTTTGCAGTTCTTGAAACCATACATTTGTGAAGTAAAGTTTTGAATATCTTCAGTATCTTTTTCTTATAAATGGTCGGTTTTTTTACTAAGTCTGTTAATATTGATTCAGTTTGAATTTCATTTTCATCTAACTGGGTTGGTGAACAACTTGGTTGAGACTAAAATAAACAACCAATTAGATTCTTCTTTTTCTACTTAATAAATATTTTAACTTCACAAACTTGTAAAATTTGGGTTGAAGTAGTCATAAGATCATAATCTTCCCTTGGCTGAGGTGCATCTAAATGTGTAAGTAAACTACACATTTGAGCCTGAGTTAAGACAAGCAAAATTAAAATATGTTCCTTTATCAATTTTAGTCATAATATAAATAATAATACTTCAGGATACTGTGCATCATGTAATGGGGTTGTTTTTTCCAATTCATCAGACATCGAACATAAAGTACTTCGTTGAGCCTAAGTTAATATGAAAGCATAAATTTAACGAAAGGCTTTTTTTTAATTCAGAAAATCGTCTTCTTAGATAATTTCATATTTTGGCTATGTAATCAAAAATTTTCAAATTTCACCCTACAGTGTGCATCAGCCTTAAAGTTAAAAAAAAAATCGATTGCTGATACCGTTCATATCGTTACCATGTGTACAGTGACGGATTAAGAGAAGAGTAATCCAGTCGGTCATCAGAGAATAATGGTGCTCCAAACAATCAAAGTGTTTACATTTCAAAACATTTAATTCAATTTAAACGAAAAACGCGTGTTAAAATTTATTAATTAAAAACCAAATTGTAAAAGGGAAACCTTTGATATAAGAATCATAAAAATATTTAGCCTTGAACCTCTAAATAAATAAATCCGCTCATGTCTATGCAATTGGCCTTGCAAAATATGAAATTTCAAGGTTTTTTATTACTTTGATTACAAAAAAATGCTACTTACATTTGATTTTTTGCTTCGTTTTTGTGATGTTTGGTTATGCTCATTTAAATATTTTCTTTTTAAATTAATCTTACGATAACACTTTGTATGGTATCCAAACTCGTCTTTAGAATTAGGTAATAATTTTATATCCCCGTACTTAAAACCTTTAAATTTTCGGATAAATATTGTATCAATACATTTTTAAGTATTTCATCCGTAAAATTATTAATTTTTGGGGAATCTTCCCAACAAACAAAACACTTTTTAACTTCGGATGCCATAATATTTAAACTTAACACAAAACAAAAGCAAAAAAATATAACTTGTTGTAACTTAATATATTTGAAGTTGTTTTACAAAAAAATTTTTTTTCAATTTGAACACACTATGTATGTAGGGGGAGGGAAAGGGAATAAAAAAATAGTTTGTTTAAGTTTATATAGTTTTTAATTCACTTCAATTGTTTTTTTTTAAATTTTTATGATCTAAATGAAATTAAATAAAATTTAAATATTAATATATATTTAAATATTATAAAAAAAAATATAGAAAATAGAATAATTGAATTTGACTTTAATTTGACTTTAATTTGATATTGACTTAACTTTCTTTGACTTTCTTAACTTGACTTTACTTTGACTTTACTTTTCAGAATGTCTGCTTATTACGTTAAGTTTTATATCTATAGGTACTATAGTTAGTTCGTTAATTATGAATATTTGAATGGAATGATTTGGAAATGTTATATGAATTTAAATAGTGTACATTTTACATGTTTGGTTTTAATTTAGGATGTTTATTTAGTTGAGATATGTAGTCATCCTACATGTACATATATATTATTATTTCTTGTACACTTTCAACATGAACTAGCCGCTCTAACTTTCTACCAAGAATGTTTTTGTTAAAACATCTCTAATGATAAATTCTTAATTAACAGTTGTAAGCAGTCATAAAAATTAAGGGAATTTATACTATTAGGTATAAAACACGATTTTGTTTTATTTATTTACCATTAGCTTCAAATATTTAATTTTATTAAATATAGATATGCCGTAAATTTCAAGAATAGAAATATGGTTTTAAATAACATTTTAAAATGATTTTATTTGAAGTTAATGCGACTATAAGTATGTTTTTTTTTTTTTTCATTAATATAAGAAAATACTAATTTTCTGTGAAAAAAAAAAACTTTGGTACTAAAATGAAGTGAGTTTCTTTGAACTAAAATTATGTTTTTGATTAATTTTACAGTTAAATATTTACTTTGGTACTAATTTTATATTAATTACACTTAAAAATGTTTATATTGAGTAAAAAAAATAATAAAGGAATTCACAGCTTTTTTTTTGGAAACAAGCGGTCGGACGCATGTTTGTCCCACATAAAGTTTGTCCGACCAGCAGATTCTTAATGTGGACAGTCTAAGCTTTCATTTGATACCCCATTTGTCCATTGACCCAATGAGGTAGGCCAACACCAAAAGTACCGTTGTTTGAGTTGGTCGGACAAAGGTGAGGGCCCAGAATTTTTCCGTCCGACCATATGATTTGACTTCTGTGATCAAATCTCTATTTACTTCTTTTTAAATTTTCCATTGACCCTATAGTATAACCTAACACCGAAAAACGCAACCGGAAGTGGCCATTTTGCCACCAAAAGGCCCGGAAATTGTCTGTCCGACCAGCAGTTTTGTAAATGTCATGTAAATTACCATTCAAAAATGGTTAAATTTTCCATTGACTCGATGAGGTAGGTACTTTTACGGTCGCCTCCCTTACTAAAAGGGCATCTGTTTTTGACTTCAAATCAGTTCAAAGTTTTCTTAAGTTCAAAGGAGTTTTTGTAAGAACTTATGTTCATTACAAAAAAAAAAAAACAATTAAGAATTCCAATTTGTTGGATAATATTTTTGACTTTACCTACTCCATTCATTTTAATTAACTCAAACATTTTTTAAAGTTTCTGGCAACTCTGTCAAATAAACACTCATGACTTGATTTATTTACTATACAAAAATATCACTACACTTTCGCTTATCAATTGAGTTAAAAACTTATTGATGTACAATATGCTATCACAAGTTCTCAATAATAAAATTGAATAAAATACATTATGTTGTTCGTACAATTGTTATCAGGACAGAGATAGGCGAACACCTTATTCGACCGAACTCAAAAATCGGACTTTTACACAAAACAGTCTTTAATTCATTATCATAGTGTAAGCATGTGGCAACAAAACAGATTCGTTCGATTACAAATCGCGGCTTTCGTGTTTCTCTGCATTCAATTATTTCAATCCACGTCGACATCATCAACGCCTGATGATACGGAATACCCACTACTGCGTCTGCCCAATACCACTTTTCCCACAAAATACCACCTTCATATCACCACACATATCCACAGGGAAATTCTGGCTTATACCGGAAACGTTACCATTGATCTCACCGTCAATCAAACAACTGACGAAATTGTCCTGCATGCCAAACAATTTGAAGATGTTATGGTGAATCTCATAGATTTAAGCAACGATCAGTTTTTCACGAATCTCCAATACACGAACGAGAATGTGAAAAGTTTCCTGATAATATCTTCGCCAATCGAACTGAAATCGGGCCAAAAGTATCGTCTAGAGGTACTCTTTCTGGGCGATATTCGTCTGCAGCATTTTGGATTCTATAGAACAACTTACTTGGACGAGGAGGGCAATACCATGTAGGTAGTGCGATTTTCGCTAGAGTCTTGTTTTTTCTTTAAAGTCAGTCGAGGAACTCTTGAATCTACGTATAGAACAAAAAAGCAATCATAATAATATTAATCGAGTTTTATGTGTTTTTCGTTATCGTGTTGAAAATTCGATCGAAATTAGAAACAAAAACAAAACATCTCCGAGATACCTTTAACAGTGGGACTGAAGTGTCTTCAAGTTGAGTCAGTTTTAGTTTAGTTATACCCTTAGCCAATCATAATGATTGAATGTGTTTAAATTCAGTTTTCGTTAATACTGATTAACGTAGTTATATTTGCGAACGTGAAATTTGTTTATCTGTCAACTAAAATGAAGTGAAACCACTTTTTTTAACTCTTGTGCTTAGTTTCTTAAAAAGTTTTTTATTTAAAGTTAAGTCCGAATACTATAAGACTTAGGTCTTACTTACTTCAACAAAATCTTTAAAATATCTTCTTCTGTTGTAGAAATACTTGCGCTCTTCTTGCCTTTTTTTACATTTTACATGCACAAGTAAAACATCAAACTAGCTGTCATTTTCGATCTTGCTGACAGCTTTTTGACATCTCATTCGATAATTCTGCAGTTATATCAGGTTAAATCTGTTCTCTTGAAGCCAAAATTAATTAATTACTGAAAAATTACATATTTCATGATTTAATTCTGGATATAATAATTTTTCAGATCTCCGAATTCAGACTTAACTCAACATCAAGTTTTGATTAAACTTATGCAACTGTCCAAACAAAAAGTCATCAGAAATCATCCTAGAAAGACGTATCAGATTCATATCATATTAAAGAAAAAATTGGTATTTCATTTGAAATTATGTAACATGAGTTTTTTAATTTGAATGACTTATTTTGTCAAAGTTTAACAAAACTGAAGACTAACATAAACTTGCTCAGTTGCTTGAGATGACTGAGGGTAAATTTGACAATTGCGATCAATTTTTTTGATTGAAATATTACATTCATAAAAATAATGTTGAGACTTGAGACCAGGTCTACATTATTTGGAACACCAATTTGACTGCAGTTGTTGATCACTATTATTTGAAGTCTTATGTTTTCTTTTGCATTTTTATTTCAAATATTTATATTTATTTGCAGTCGAATTTCACTGGAATTTTTTTTATAAATTTCAATATCAAAGTTTTAGACCTTATTAGTTAAACTCAAGTTTCAAGTCGAACTTCGTCAATAACTCAACATCCTTTATGCTCAATTTTATGACCCTTACGTCGAAATTACTTCAAATTGAGCTTACTAAAAACCACACAAGTTTTTTTTTTTTTAATTAAAATTTAAACACAAACACTACTGTTTATAACACCACTTTATCTGTAAGTGAAGGTTAGAGGTCGAAATGAAAAATGTATGTTTCTGGGGGAAGTTTTTACGATCACTCAAAACTACACACTTGTCAAAATGAAAAGATTGATAAATTCATCACAACACTCTGTGAATATTAATTATTTTTTAAAATTAAAGTGATCTTTTTCAAATCTCCAACTTGTAAAACGACTTTTTCTATTTTCGAGAAATTAAAGTTTCACATGTACATAGTACATACATATGTACATAAGTCGGTGAAATCGAGTTGTGATTGTGACTGTTTGAAAATCATCAGATTGATTTATACAAAGATGATTACAACATTTAAACATTCGTATCTAATCTTTGTATAGTCAAAACGAAAGCGTGGAGCGTTTATTATTTCTAAACAAATTTGAAATACAACACAGTTTTAGTTGTTTGACATCGTATTTGATAAGGGGACAGGTCTTAAGGTACTTAACGCCAGCTGGACAAGCTACTGTGCGTCACTAAAAGTGTGACTTACTAATGTTTTTCTTATCGCTAGCAAAAGGTGTTAGTATTCGAGAAGAAATAGGGTTAATAAAACGTTGAAAACTTGTTAGTTAAACAGTTATCAATAAAATTTATAAAAAAAACTAGAGGGCCTGGCAAACTTCGTCTTGCAACAATTTAATGCAGAAACTCAAGCTATGGAAAAATATTGTTGTTGCTATACTATATTTGATAATAATGGGTGATTTTTTAAGAGATTTAGAACTTAAAAAAAAAAAAAACACAAAAAATTCGAAAAAATGAATGAAATATTTATTTGAATCGATAGTTTGAATCTTGCAATTTAATGTTTAAAGATAATTTCATGCAAATGTTGACCGCGGCTGCGTCTCAGGCAGCCCATCCGCTGAGTCCAATTTTGGCATACTATTTCACATATATCGGCCGGTATCTCACAAATGAATGCATGGATGTTGGCTTCCAGTGCGTCAATCGAAGCGGGCTTCTCCCTATAGACATTAGCCTTGACATACCCCACAAAAATAGTCTAATGGTGTCAAATCGCACGATCTAGGCGGCCAATTGACCGGCCCGAAACGTGAAATTAACTGTTCACCAAACTCGCCTCGCAATTGCGCCATTGTTTCGCGTCTTGTTGAAACCACATATCATGCAAGTCAAGAACTTCCATTTCGGGCAAAAAAAAGTTTGTTATCATCGCTCTGTAGCGTTCACCATTGACAGTAACGCTGCGATTCGCATCATCTTTGAAGAAATATAACCCATAATGCCGCCGGCCCATAAACCGCACCAAACAGTGGCTTTTTCGGGATGCATTGGTAGCTGTTGCAATGCTTCTGGCTGATCTTCACTCCAAATGCGGCGCAATTTTGCTTATTTACATACCCATTCAACCAAAAATGAGCCTCATCGCTGAACACAATTTTTCGATAAAAAAGCGGATCGAGGACCAGCTTTCCAAGAGCCCATTCACCAAAAATTCGGCGTTGTGGTAGGTCGGCTGGCTTTAGTTCTTGCACCAGCTGTATCTTAAAAGGCTTTACGCCCAAATCCTTCCGCAAAATTTTCCACGTAGTGCTGTAACAAAGGCCTAACTGCTGGGAACGGCGCCGAATCGACATTTCGGTCTTCTGTCACACTAGCTGATACGGCCGCAATATATTCTTCACTACGCACAGTACGTAAACGTGTTGGTGGTGTAATGTCCAACAAAGTAAATTTGGTGCGAAATTTGGTCACAATCTTCCGAATAGACTGCTCAGAAGGTCGAGAATGCCGACCATAAAATGGAAGCAGCGCGCGATGAACATTTCGAACCGAGCACGAATTTTGATAGTAAAATTCAATAATTTGCAAGCGTTGTTCATTTGTAAGACGATCCATGGTTAAATTGCAAACCAAACTGAAGCTGTTTGACAGTAACAGAAGGTACTAAACACACGTCAGCTGTCAAAACCAGTGTTGCCAAAAACCAAACCAGCTAAAAAATTGCCCGTTACTTAACGCTAACACCAAAAATTGAAAATGTAAAATTCACTGTATTTCGGTTTACTACAAACTAAATTTAACCTGTACTTTAGCCTCAGCAACATGTATCAAGTTGTAGCTTATATGGAACGTTTAGACATTTGACATAGCGCCATCTATTGAATTCTTAACTTACTCAATTCAGTGCACAGATGTCGCTATCTGATAAAATCGTTTGGAGCTAACATATAATTGTGACTATCAAATAATAGACAAATAATTTGCAATAAAATAATATTGTGATCATAAATTGAGATGTAAGCTATCCTATCTTTTAAGTTGGATCAAACTTCACGCGGTGTGCAAATTTGATTAAAATCGGCTAAGTAGTTTAGGAGTCCATCGCGGACAAACAACGTGACACGTAATTTATTATATAAGAAGAAGATAAGAAGATGATAAAGCAGTAATATTGGGTGTGTGGGCACGTAATGTCAAAGTTGGGCATGGTAGATATACTCGGCAGGATAATTACTTAACACCAGAGTCAACGGGGGTCAAAGTTAAAAATAAGGGTTTTCGACGATTAAAAAATATTCATTAGACCAAGCAATCTAAATAATATTTTATCCTCTATAGTCAAGTTAAGTCAAAGTCATTCTACAAGTGACTTTCCTAGCAATCGGACGTCTTTTGGACGCACTTTGGGAAAAGTGATCAGTAGAAAGTGTAAGAAAAGATTAATAGAAATACATATTAATAAACAGAGTATACTGTTTATATAAAGTAAGTCTCTTTTTGTAAAGTCCAGAGGAAGTGGATTCGGTAACCTGCAGACTGACACATTTGTAGTTCTCCTCACAGAGAGCATTAGGGATGCTTTGAAGGTCCAAAAGCGATATGTTTTAAAAATGCAGTTAAAGTAGTTTCTTCACTTTTCTCCGTCATAAAAAGTCCCCGGCAAAGGCTTAAATTATTTAGTATCCGGTAAAGGCTTCTTAAAACAAAAGAAGTGAAATTGTTTTTCTGTGATAACAAAATTCTAACTCAAGTATCTCAAAAACAAAAACTCAATCAACACATAACGTGCTGAACTGTGTAGTATACCCGTGGCGTAATGGTCAGTGCGTTGGACTGTCATGCCAAAGGTCTAGGGTTCGATCCTTGCTTGTGCCACCTAAAAGTTTTTCGAATATTGAAAAATCCTCCAAGAGTAGTTTCTTGTCATGAAAAGTGCAATAAATTAATCTCAAAAAATAATAAACTATTAAAAATATGTACCTACATTAATGTTTATAATATCTTTATATTTATAGACCACTTGCTTCAACTCAATTTGAGCCAACCAGTGCTCGACTGGCTTTTCCTTGTTATGATGAGCCAGCCTTTAAGGCTAAATTCAAAATTAGTATCACTCATGGCAGCAACTATACAGCTTTGTCAAATATGCCCGTTGAAGGAGAACCCGTGCTTGAGTAAGACTATTAAAACCTTTCTCGAGAGTTTCTTCATTTAGTACCATCGACAATTTTACAGTTCCGGTGGCGAAATGTCAACAACAACCTTTCAAGAAACCCCCATTATGTCGACCTATTTGATTGCATTTGTTATATCAAATTATGAACATATCAGTGAATTTGTCAATGGCATCGAGCATCGAGTGTTTTTCCCGCCAAAATCATCCAAAGACCACGGCAAGAAAGCACTCAAAAATGCCATTGCTTCTGTCACAGCTCTGGAGAACTATCTTGGAATCAAGTATCCATTGCCAAAGTTAGATCACTTTCCTTTGGACAAAACATATGGACTGGCAATGGAAAATTGGGGCATTATCACGTACAATAAAAGGAATTTGATCTCGAGCAACGACGAAGCTGCTAGTCGCACTACAATCAAAATGACTGGAGTCCAGAATCATGAAATTGCACATCAATGGTTTGGGAATTTAGTCTCGCCCAAGTGGTGGACATACGCATGGCTAAACGAAGGATTCGCCACATATTTTGGCTACATTACGACCGAGTTGGTAACAAACTTATCAATCAAATTTTACCAAATTTTAGACGTATTGGTATATTTTCCTTTAACTAACTTTGGTGTGTTTTGAATTGTACAGGTCCATCCCGAATGGAAGGTAAATGAGATTTTTATACAAAAGGAAGTGGACACCATAATGCAATGGCCAATAACTCATTCCATGACGAAGTATGTGGAGAAGGAGGCCGATATAAAGGCCACTTTTGACGTGGTTTGCTATCAAAAATGTAAGTTAGATGATAACTACGCCCTCTTGAAAGTAGTTCCCACTTTATTCTTTTAAAATTTATTTAAAAAAAATCTCTTTGATGTAGCTGCCAGCGTCATTAAGATGTTCCACCATGCAATAGGTCTGAAGACATTCATCAAAGGCGTTGCTTTGTTTCTTACCAACTTGTAAGTATAAAAGATTTGGTATGTTTATCGAAGACCAAAAAAAAAACACCCTTTCAATTGACTTTTCATATGAAAACCTAAGCCAGATTTATTGTTTTAAAGTAAATATTCTGTAGCAGATGAGGATGACTTGTTTGGAGCTCTTCAAACCGTCATCTATGAGGACGATCAGAATATATTCCACAAAAACTCCCAGGAGATTTCGTCGATAATGCGGGCATGGACCCTTAACCAGGGAATACCTATGATAACGGTTATACGAAACTATGACGCGGGAACCATTACATTTCGTCAAAGATCGAACAGCAGGCAACTGGACGAACAATGGTCAATCCCACTGAGTTTTGCAACCGCATCAAATCCCAATTTCCATCAAACTGACACAAACTTCATTTTGCCACCCCAAAAGGAGTTTACTGTCAGCCTTGAGGACATCAATTTAAACATTTCTAACAACGAGTGGCTGATTGTTAACAAGCAACAAACGGGACTCTTCTTTGTGAATTATGATGACCGCAATTTCGGCTTGATTGCAGAGGCCCTCAACACAGATTACGAAAAGATTCATATGCTTAATAGAGCTTTG
This sequence comes from Scaeva pyrastri, assembly GCA_905146935.1. Taxonomy (NCBI): domain Eukaryota; kingdom Metazoa; phylum Arthropoda; class Insecta; order Diptera; family Syrphidae; genus Scaeva; species Scaeva pyrastri. The sequence goes on from LR989927.1 coordinate 136,057,938, forward strand.
TTGTTCCGGGACCTGGCCGAGTTCATAGACAGAGATGTTGGTGACATGAATCCGGTGCTTTCAGCTTTACAATATCTCAAGTACGAGCAAAATTTGATGCCATGGCATAGTGCATCAGATTTGATCCTGGATTTGGTATCCAAGCTGCATGGAAGCGATGCTCTTGAAATGTTTAAGGCCTTTGTGCGTGACATCGTTAGTGATGTTTTCCACAGAGTTCATCTGTTTCCAGAAACGGACCTACAATCCGTCACCTCGGCCAAAATCCTCGAAGTCGCCTGCACCGTTGATCTACCCGAATGCCTTGGGTATACCAAAGCCTTGGCCCACAAACTCTTTTTCAATGGAGAGGAAGTAAACAGCAGTGCACGGGACACGATATTGTGTCATGGTATCAAACACAGTACAGCACAGGAGTTTCAACAACTCTTGGCCAAGATGGTTTCGCCCAATGTAAGCTCGGACGCATATGACGACATCGTTTATACGATACGTTGCATAGAGTCCACGGAGAACATCAAATTTTTCTTGAACTTCCTGTTGGCAGAGAACTCAACATTCGATGCAATGAGCGAGTTCGAAAAAATGCAGTACGTTTCGTTCCTGCACAATTCCAATTACTGCTCAAGGCCAGTGATAATGCATTTCATGCTTGAGAACTACAAAACCTTGTTCAAAAGTTCGAGTGTAGTGGAATATTCACTACCACGGATCTCGAACTTTGTGTCTGAAGATGATGGCCAGAAAGATGAGGTTTGTTAATTTTGCTTCTTGCTTCTTACTCGTTTTAAGATATAAATTTATGTTTTTCTGTTAGTTTTTGATGTTGTTGGAGAATATTAAAGACTACTTCCGGGAAACTGCGAAAATTGAGGATTTAAAAATTGGAGCGAGGATAAAACAAGACGAACACTTTAGGAAAAAACACGAGAAAACTATTATCGCATGGGCTAGTGATCGAGAACGTGTCGCGAAACTCTCGGTGACAAGTGCTGGGAGCCCGGAAATAAGACCAAGTCTTACAGCCGCGCGGTATATTGTAGCAGCTGGGTTTTTGAGCAATTTAGTTAATTTTGTGTAGTCATGAGATTGTTAAGTAGTTGAATAAATTAAGATTTCAATTTAGACTTTTTAAATATTTACACGTGGTGTTTTTTTTTTTTTTTTTTTGCTAACAAATCTGTAAAATTTTATAAAACTGTTTTAAACGCATTTTCATGTTCTACTACGGAAATCAAATTATTAAAACAAATTGATAACCCGAATTATTCTTAAAGTTATTCGGAAAGTAATGGGTAAGTTGAGAACCAATAATACTATGCTCAGATTTAGAAGCTAATTTAGTTATTTTATTGATACTCGTAGTGAGTGTTGAATAAAACACAGCTTAATAATAAAAATAAGGTTTTTGGACTTGAAATTTTCGTTTTAAAATAATTAACTTATTTTTTGCTTTGAAATGTTAAATATTTCGTTAATTGCGTAATTCTTTGTTTGCTTAATTTTCCAATTTTTATCAAATTTATATATTTTTTTGAAGAGTTGAATAAGATAATTGAGGATAATCTCGAACTGAAAAACTGGCTCTAAGACATTTTCTTCCGAAATATTTCGTTAAATCCGAAATTTTTTTAAGAAATGCTCGTAACATTTTTCATTTAAAATGCGTAAACGTGTGACTCCTTCCGTCCAAAGGTAAGGCTCCCCAGCGTTGTCAAGGACATATGTCACAATTTCTGACCGATTCATTTGCTGACTTAAGCGTCACGCAACCCGCTGCTGTACCCCTTCCTCACAATTCCTTGGATGGTACCTACAGTCCTTGATGGCCCAGGCCACGTCCACTGGCACCCTTTCCGAATCCCCGTGTGTCCTTTATGGGAAGAAATGAAGACAAACTCACTGGTTATATCCAGGAAGTTGTCACTATGGGCAAAGTCAGTATGGAGATCACTTATAAAGCCAAAAAGGAAACAATTTCCCTCTATTTTATTCCGTCTTGCAATAAAATTTGTACTTGGGTATCGATTTTGGGAAAGAGTTTTAGATTGCTTCCAGGGTGTACATTCAAAAATATAACACCCAAATGTAACTGACCAACGCCAACGTTTCATCACAAATAATCATATACAGATGTCTCACGCTCATGGAGAAGAATGATCTATGATACTTTATTTATTTTTAAAAGCTCAAAGCTCTTTCTGAAATATTTTGTTTCTCTACTATCTGTCACTCTTTTCTTTCCCTTTTACCCCTTTTACATAACTTTTGTTTTCAATTAAAATAATCAATAATTATTACAATTATTTAATTCTGATCAGAGCAATTCTCTTGTTTTTGTTTAAACCGAACAATTAAAGTAGATTATAGTTCAAAATTAAACAATTTGAATGCATTCATTTGTGACATACGCAATCAAATCTGAATGCGTTCATTTCCACACAAGAAATTTTGAATGCACTCTACAAACGTCAAAACATAGAAACTTAGGAGAAGGAAATGTTCTGTACTTCCATTTTGTTTTTTTGTTTTTGCCCGTTTGAAATTCAAGATCATATTTAACCTTGTCTGGACAGTTAAAAATCAAATTTCCCAATCAAAAACAACTCGCACGGTATCAGAGTTGTGAAAAATATAACGAATAAAGTCGAAACTTGGAATGGAATTGAAAATAAAGTAGAAAACAAACAAATAAAGCAAAAAGGATGAATAGCAGTGTGAAGACTATTCTTTCTTAAACAGGTGAAATTTAAGTGTATTGCTTTGTCTGTAAATATTTACATAATGTCTGTAATGCAAAAATTTATGATTTTTGGAATTTATACCTCCGTTTAAGCTGTTTTTATATTTTTATAATACTTTTTGTTGCGTTTAGTGGACTTATCTATAATGTAATTTCCTTCCCTTCGGTGGAAAATGTACCTAGCCTTTTGTATTTGGGTTTGCTTTTAATTATGGTTCGATTTCTAACTAGGTCAGGTCATTGGTGTGTTGTTGTTGTTGTTAGTGAGTCTATTTATCTTTGTAATACGAATTTCCTTATCAAGTTTGAAATTCTTTGCAAAATTTTCAATATCTTCCTAAGAAATATTTTAACAAATAAAATCGATTGGTCTGAATTTCCTAAATAATTTCTTATTCAAAGGTGAATTGCAATATCCGCATTGCCTGCTTTGATCGCTGCTAGTTTTATTGAATATTATCAGCCTTATTACGGTTGTCAAAGATCAATTAATTGACAATTGAAATATTTTGTCAATCAATTGATACATCGGTATTATGAACCCAAGTTGATCATTTTTTGATCCATTGTGAACAAAGATCAAAAATCTATTGTGAATAGTGCCTATTTACTTAAGACAGCTGCAAATTTTAGTATGTTTGGGATGGATTGTTGCCTTTTCGTTGGCTTTAACTTGTCGTTGATATCGTAATTTTCTTCGAATCTTTGGTTGCTAAAAAGTATTTTCGTCTTCAATTTCATTTTCACCGAAAAATAGTTCTATAGTAGACATGTTTTTGGCTTTCTCGATCTGTAAAACATTTTATCAACAAGGAATTTGTGATTGACTGAAAATTTGATAATCAACAAACATTTTGACAACCAAGGCTGTCAATTTAAATCATTCACAATAGATCTAATTTCTGAAGAGCGTTCGCAGTTTATCAAAAATTTTGATTTTTGACAACGATAATACCGATTCATTAATTTTAATGATAAATATCAAATATCGTATTGATCTTTGACAACCGTAATAAGGGTGTATGTCAATAATGCAAGTTTCACCGTCGGAAACTATTTTCCTTGGTTTACCCAAGAACTCTATTCTTTGCCTGATTGCTTCTAAAATTGCAATCCAGTTCCGGTCTTGAAGTGGGTGAATCGTTTTGTAGTTTTGGATAGATAATTCTTATTTTTAGTTCGTTAAAGATTTCATTAATACCCCTGAGATATCTCCGACGAAACAAAAAACGAAACTTTTTTTGAAAATGCTTTCTGCATCTTTTGAAGTTAAAACAATATTTAACTCGAGTTGACATCTCTATTCGTTCTTGAGTTGAGATACCATGGACGAAAAAGGGTATCTCAAACAAACGAACGTACAAACGTAAGAACGTATATTCAAAATTCAAAACGCACTCACAGACAAACATTTCAATTTGACAAATCGGACGGTTGACAGTAACAAATAAAACTTTTAATCTGTCATTTCTGTCAAGAAGAATTTATCTTGTGTCAGTTCTTCACTTCTTGAATGTATATTGGGAAGGTTGATTTGTATATGTATCTACATAACTGTGCAAATTTTTTAATGCGTATTTTTTTGTCAATAATACAAATGTTTTTTATCTTGAAAATATGATTTTTATACTTAATGTTTATTTAAATGCAATTTCTTGCTTTCTTTTATAATACAAATGTGTTTATTCTGTTCTTGTTTTGTTACCTTTTTTCAACTCTCATTTGTCCGGGAAAGTTCGGGTTTTTGAAACTAGAGTACTAGTATTATGTAAACATACCTGGCAACGCTACGCTATGGTAGCGTTACTGATTTCAGTTTTGCAACATTCGAACAAAGGCCGAGGTTTTTTCGTTGTTGGAAGGACTCACAGACGAGCTTAGATGGACATGAGAGGTTTCTTAACTTTTAAGGCTCTCTGCTCAGGTTTTTGTCGTGTTTTTTTTTATTGTTTCCATTAAGCTCGGGGGAAAGAATTTATGTAGCTCGATATTCATGAAGCGATCACCCTCAAGCTCACCTTTTTTCCTGGCTAACATTTGAATTTCTTCATTAGACCATCTTGATTTTAAATCGACGCAAAGTCGCTATATTTCAAGTTCGTCTGGGTGAGCCCTTCTTTTGTGTACACAAAGACCTGTTGTCGAAGTGAACGTTTTGTCACAGAATTGACATTGATGGGCGCTTGAGTATGTGTTATGATGGGATCCAGAACCTGAATTTAAATTTGAATTCGTTATCCTAGGAGTGTTATTTATATTTAGGCCAGCATTTATTTAGGACCCAAGGGACTGGTAGCCCCAAGGTAGCCTTACTCTTATCCTTACTTACTCTAATTCCCTATTTACTGCCACACCTTCCTTATAAAGCTTTGGTGGGTTCCAGGGGAACCTAATGGTGGTGTGGATGATGTCTGATACGTGCTTGTTGTTGATTTGGAGTTGGTAAAGGATAATAGTTGTTTTGTTTACAACCCATAGCACCCATAGAACCCTAATGGTGTTGTTTCCAGCAGTGTGAGGGGAGTGTAGCCTTCTTACTCTTCGCCATATATAAAATTAATTTATATATTTCATATACATAATATAATACCTAGAGCTTAAGACTTTTAGCAAGAAATTTCCACAAAGCTGGATTTAACAGTGTGCTTTAACAATTTATAGTTAATGTTTATTTTTTCAGCATATCAGAGAAATACCAATACTCTATCGCAGTTCGTTTCTATTTCTAGAGAATCACTTTTTAGGTGGAAAAACCCTCACCGGTTCTCAAACTTCGCCTGTTTGAAATTGAAACAATGATTTTATACAGAGTGGTTTTTTTTTAAAGTTCTCTAAATTTTCAAGTTAATATCAATAAAATAGATCATCATGTGTATTTGACAATTCCAACTAATAAATAATAAATTGCAAGCAACGCTGGAGTTAAAAACCCTGCCATATTTTTATGAGCCCCTGAGATCTTGTAGTTGTCAGTTATCCAATTCAAAATGGGCTGTTGGTTCGAGTCGATCCATTCAAAGTTAGTCTCCATGTTTTTATTGACCGTGCTTTCCAGATCAGCAGAAATACCTGCATATTCTTCGACTAATTTAACAAGACCAATCAACTGAAATGAAATTACAATTAGTCGCAACACTAGAAAATTACAAAACCAACTTACTTTTGAGCCCATCTCATAATCGATGATATATTTGGACATTCCCTTAATGTCGGCTTCGAGAGGATTAGATCCAACAAAGCCACTTGTGAGTGCACCATATTCCAGGTAGTTATCATAAAGGAATGAAATGCAAACCGATAGCCCAACTTGACTTCTTGAGTACGCCGAACTAAGAAGGGTTATCCTCTCTTGAGATCGCAGTGTAACCTCATCTGAGGTTCTGATCGAACTTCGTATAAATTTGAACAAATGGTTTGAGTTACGAGCACAACCCAACACAGAAATAAGGACTTTTCTTTCCGATTGGTCTTGAGACTTCATCAGACGATTGTAGACATAATCGAATTCCTTATCGTTGGCATTTTTGAGACTATTGCAATAAATAACAGATTGGAGGTTAGGCTCGATTTCGAATCCCTCATCTACAAGTCCCTTCAATTTGCTTGAACTTCCATCCAAACAGCTTTGAATCCCGGCAATGCAAGCCAAGTTGATAGCCATTATTTGAACCTCGTTTCTGAAGTGTTGTCCCCCCTTGGAATATTGGATGCCGAATCGGTTGTAAGTATTACCGACAAGGTCGGAAACAAAGGCTTTGAAGGAAGCGTATTCTATTTTTTTTTCAAAGAACATATCGAAAGTGGAAAGAATCGTATTGGCCGTTGCCCAAGGAGCATATTGATCTTCGTTTCTCAAAAAAGTCATCAAGCGCAGAAGGTACTTGTGCTCAAGGTTGAATGTCGTACTCAAGGCATAAGCATCGAACAAAAGTGAGGCTTTGTTGAGAGCGTGAATTTTGTTGGGATTTGCAATCAAGCTATCTGTGATGAGATCCCAGTTCCTTTCGTCATAGCACACACGGTAGTATCCGGTTGATTGCTTGTTTAAAATCACCCAATCGTCGGAAGACAGTGCCTTATCTTCAATTATAACAGAACTGTTCTTGAAATAAAATTGGGCTGTGGTATTGCTGAAGTCCGAACTGTTTGATGTGGCATAGTTAACTGGAATATACCAAAGTTTTGTATAGGCCAAAGAATTATTGGAGTGGTTGTTGAAAGGAGTCTGTGTAATGTTGAATGTTCCATCGTCGTAGTTACGTTTCACGTGCAGAAGCGGAACCCCACCCTGATTGGTCCAAGTTTTCATCATAATGTGGATCGAATCAGGAAGCTGATGGTTGGAATCAGCAGCAGCTAGAGCGAGTGCATCGAAAAGATCATCTTCCTCGGCTCCAGTGAACTTGCTTAAAATGGGCAGTTTTTAAATATTGATTTTTTTATCTTTATAAAACGTTCAAAATAGGAGTTTACTTATGAGAGAGATATTTATTAAGACCTGTCCGGAAAACCTGATCCGTTAGAGCATGTTGCCACATTCGTAGTACAGCACCGGATTTGGAATACGCAATTGTGTCATAAAGTGATCTTATATCCTTTTGTTTTTGAACATAGTGAGTCATTGGACGAGTATTGTTTTCACCGTCTAGGGTAAGAGCCTTTTGGTATTCACTTATGATGAACATTTGCATGATGTCCCATTCTGGATAGACCTGAACAAAGATAAACGTAATTTGTATCATTATAATAATGTTTAACATAACTGCATCATACCCCATTAGTCGCTTTGTAGGAGAAAAAGTTAGCAAACCCCTCCTTCAACCAAAGCCATGTCCACCATTTTATTGTGACCAAATTCCCGAACCACAAATGGGTATACTCATGGCCGATTATATTGGCGGCCTTTGTTTGTGTGCTGAAGGTTGACTTTTTGGGATTATACAGCAGATTCTCCTCCCGATAAGTGACAAGGCCCCAATTTTCCATAGCACCAGCCGCGAAGTCCGGAATAGCAACTTGGTCCAATTTCGGCAGAACGTACGGTATATTGTAATATTTTGCTAAATGTGAAATCATTTGTAGTCCAGTGACAAGAGCAAATTCTTGATCTGCCTGAGTTCCATTGCGGGAGAAGACTCGTTGGGTCAGTCCACTCAAACTGCCAGAAGTTGACTCAAAGTCCGAGACGATGAATGCAACAAGATAAGTTGGCATGTTGGGCGTTTGTTGGAATACGGTTTTACCGGGCTTAGACTTACTAAGGTCTACGGGCATATTTGAGATGGCTTTCAGAGAAGGATCGTGGTTTATGGTGATGGTGAAGTTGGCTCGTTTGGCAGGTTCATCGTAGCATGGAAAAGCGTGTCGAGCATCGGTTGGGGCGAATTGTGTCGTAGCCATGTTTCTATCGAAAATAATTTTTAAGTTATAAAGTTTTCATTTCCAGGGTAAATTAAGAACTTACACAGTCTTTCCAGCCGAATTCGTATAAGTAGATACATAAAACCCACCATTGTCCTCACGCAACTTCCCCTTGTATGCGATGGATACTTCGTAGGCATTTCCCTGGTCCAGTTCCGTATTATCCTCTGGAGTTAGAGTCAAAAATTCAGTGTCAGAAGCATAAGATGTGTAAAGCTTCTTTATTTTCTTATCGGCGACATTGAAGAGCGATGCTTCAAAACCATGCAACTGCCGTGCATGAACGACGATATTCTTGGTGTTGGCTTCTTCAACATTTATACTGATAACCACTTCTCCCTGAAAGTTTAAATCTCCAGAATGAACGTTTGTTTCAAGTGATACTTTATAATGAGTGGGGATTGTGTTATTTGGCAGTCGATAATTAGGTTCGTCGGCCTTGATTGAAAAATTTTGAATATGATCTCCGATCGAGGGATGTTCTGGAATTGGTGATGACTGGACAATGCGTAGTTTAACTGCAAAAATAAGACCGACAAACGTTACAAGCTGCCAATACCCCATGTTAACGGCAGAAAAATAAAACTAAGAATACATGCTGTGCTACTTAAGAGAACGTTTTATAATTTAAGATAACATTAACTACATTAGTGAATGTTTGCTTATCAATCATATCTTCATTCACTTTGATAAGCAATACTACGATTAAGTCAATCCAAATCCAAGTTCATACCTATAAAAACTTGTTGGTGGCATTGCCAATTAAACCATTTCGTTTAAAAAATATATTGTTTGTAAAGAAAAGCAGAATTTTAATGTCTGGGTTTGTTTTGTATAAATGTCTGGCCAAAACAACAGTTTTTTTTTAAATTTAAATAAAGTTTATAGATATTCTTTTTTCAACAGTAAGCACTTTCACAAATTTGGAACCTAAATCTTAAAAAATAGAATTCCTGAACTTAAAAAAAATAAATCAATTCTCATCTCCAGTCTAATAACGACATAGTACAGATTTTAAAATTGATTATTATTTTATTGAAAATAATTTATTTTGGGGCCTTAACCTCGAATGCGCTGTCGATAGCTATAGGTACAAAATGTAACCTATTCTTTCTGTGTAAGCAAAGTTAAAAGTAATCCGCTTTTAAATACATATGTTTCAAAAAAAAAAAAAAACTTGTTACCTTTTTAAAATCATTTAGGTAAGCCCCTTTTAGATGACAGTTGTCAGTACAATTATGTACAATTAAAAAAGACAGTTTATACTTTGACAATAGTCCGATGTTCAGTTGAACTTTCATTTCTTTTAGTTTTTGCAGCAAAATATTGTGTACTTATTTTCATTATAAAAAGGGTCACTCTTTTTTTAAATTAATTTTAATTATTCTTCAATCTTAAAACTACTTAAGGGGCCAGTTATAGCTATCATTGGTTTTCATTATTGAAAATTTTATTTCGCTATTTCAAAGCGATAGAGAAAGTCAAATTTGTCATTGGTGGTATCAAAATGAAGCTAATGACTAGGAGAATTTTTTTTGTGAAAAGAACTTTAATTTTAACACATCATTTTTCTGTAAGTTGACTTTAAATTTTTCACTGATGAAATCGTTTTCCATGAACAGCTGATTCGATTTGGAACAAAATCGTTCAAATTAAAGCATTCCATTTTCGTTGTATCCCACCTGTCAGTTTTTCTTTGAATGATCATTTTTTCATTCAATGATCAACTCTAACCTCAAGTGCTTGGAAAATGTTTGTTTATTTTTTGTTTTCTTTTAAATTGGTGGTACGTAGTGTTTAAAATAAATTTAAATGAATCTATCATTTACACGGTTGTTAAAACTTTAATTTTTTATTTAAAAAACAGTTGGTATAAAAAACAGTTTTTTTTTTATTTCAATGATAGATATTTTAAATGACATAATTTTAAATGATAGCTATAACCAACTTGTCAAAAAATTCAAATGATTGGTTTCAATGATGAAGACCAATGATAGCTATAACTTGTCTCTAAAGCTTGACAAACATTCTTAAAAACTAGCAAATGTATCAATAACTTACAACTAACTTACTGGCACTCTAAGTTAAACTAATAACTTAATACTAATGCCTTTCAGCCTAAGAACTAACATAACTAAATAATAAATACGAGTATCTTTTTATCACAGGAAAAATTTCAAGACTTTGGTTCCTCTGTTGTTTTTTATTTATTTTTTTTAAAAGGATCACTTTTCTTCTACAAAAATGGACACGCGCGATAAATTATTTTGAAATAATGAAAATGTTGATTCACAGCCAACTGCAATTGAAATGACGACAGCACTGACAAGTGAAGTGAATAGTATTAACACATCAGTTTAAATGATTACTGAAGTGACATGGAAATACCAGTTATCAGTTAATTTCAGTTAAACGCTTCAATTTTTGCATTTAAAAATCAATTTAACTGAAAGCTGAAACTGAAATGATCGTCTAAATGGGGCCTTAGGCATTAAAACTGAAAAATTTCTTTAATTTTATGACACTTATAAAATCATGTATGAAACTTGCTTTTGAAATCACTTAATAAATTATTAAAAGGTTAAATACAATGCTTTGGAAAAATTCCAAATAGCTAAAAACATAGGTTTTGAATTAAAGAATGTGAGCAATAAAATAATGTAACTTAATCTTTCAGCATTTTTACCAAAGAGTTTTGTTTAGTGATAAGGCTCATTTTTGTCTGTTTTGAATTTTTGATGTAGTTTACACTCTGACGGCATCATTGGTCCTTATTAACTTCCCATAGGGAGTTGTTGTAATCGGTCCGATTTGTAAAATTGAAATTTTTGATAAATCTGGAGATTTCAAAGTCCCTAGAATCTAGATCCGTCATTTGTAGATAGATGGCTGTGCGTGCGTGTGTACGTTCGTATCTTCGAAATACACTTTTTCGTCCACGGTATCTAAAGAACGAATAGAGATATCGACTCCATTTCAAAGGACTTTCATAGAAGCGTTTTTTTCACTATAGCAGTTTAAAAAAAAAAAGTGAAAATTTTGGTTGGTCGCAAATATCTCAGGAACGCATAATGGCATTGACTTCAAATAAATGTTATTCTGTAAAGTGTGATGTAGTATAGATTTGGTCTACATTTTGAAACAAATTCAACATACCGATATATTTTTTGTTAATTGAAAAACTCAAAAAAAAAATTTGTTCTCAAATATACAATTAAGGAGAAATGATTTCATGTTCAAAACAATTTTCTACAATATGAAATGACGTCTGATGTCAGATGTCAAATCTGGTAAAATTTTTTGAAAAAAATCAATTGACAGTTTTTTTTTATAAAAAAATAAATAATTCTACCAAAAGTTGGTAAACAATATTTTTTGTCTTGAATATCTCGAGAAAGGGCAGCCACATTGAACTAAAATTTATTTAGGTTTATATACACAATATACATTATATAGTTTATAGATTATGGCAACTCTGGAGGGTTAAAGCTAAGTTCAATTTTACGGTCACTCTGATAATTTGAATTTAAATAACACTGTTTAAGCTTGTATTAAAAAAAAAAAACTATTTTCTAAAGTTACTTTAGTGTTACAATAAGTATTGAAAATTTGGTAAGTCTTGAGAGAATTGATGTGAGAATTGATTTCAACAACCAAAACTCGTGGCAATCAAAATTCATATCGACAAGTCGAATCATACACCACCATATCGTCTCAACATAAAATCTAGTAATTACACCCAATCTAATAAAATTTCACATCAAGAAATTGCTCCCGATTCGCCTGTGACTAAAGGACCTGCAGTGGGTGTAATGGCGGTAACTGATCTTCAGAGGATTATAGAAGAATCCATATCTAAAATGCTTGACAAGGACATGCCAACCACAGCTGATCTTGAGGCAATCCGTACTAGCTAAATTCCGAAATCTTCAAGGAAGTTATTAGGAGTTGCAGGCAAAAATCAAACTTTTTGATTCTCGCTGCAGGGCATTGGAGCGCCAAGTTGAAATTTTGCAAACAAAGGCAAATGGAAAATTGTTTTTTGTTCACTTGCCGATACAAAGCGGTGGGGTTAAGATACTGGTTTAAAATCAAAATAATGTTGCTTAAATCTGATGAAAACTTAGTTGCAGCGAGAGTCTTGCATAATTTTATATGCGATTTCCTATCAGAAGTTCTTATAATTCATCATCTTAATGAAGTAGAAGTTCCTTAACTTTACAAATATTGTTAAATAACATTAGCTTACAGAAACAGAATTATTAATGAAAGTTTAAGAAAAAACCGAGTTATTAATTGTAGAATTTTAGATTTATAAAGAGTTGTCAATTAGGCAAATGGCTTAATTTTATTGTAAAAAAATGTTTACATGAAAACTATAATTTACAGAAATAAAATCTAAAACTAAAATCTAAATCATAATATAACTATTAATATATGTACATATTCTACAATTTTGACGAATATCGAATTGAAAGTTTTTTTTACGAAAAATAAAAAAAAAACTTAAACAAAAAATGTCAAAAGTTTTTTCTTGAATTGAATTGTGTAGAGAGTGGGCAATCATTTTAACTTGAAATATATTTTATTTTTTTGTATAGGTAACTGTTAACATATGGTACATTGTTGGCAAATATCGAATTGACAGTTTTTATACGAACAATACATACATACATATATGTAAATCTAAAACTAAAAATTACCGAAAAGTGTCCAAAATTGTTTTTCGGCTTAAATATGTAGACATCTTCACATTCGTCAATACATTCACATTTTTTTACAATAAATAAAAAACTACAAAAATTTCTAATAATTATTATTTTTCCTCTTCAATGTCTCGAGAATTTTTTTTAAGTCGGATGATAATATTTTTGTTAATAAAATGTTTAACAATCAACATCAAAAGTAAATCGATTAATATCAAGAATTTCAAGTTTTCAAAGTATGCATAATGAGAAGTTATCAGTGTGGGTCGCACCCAGCCTCTTTTTTCTTTCCAAATGAGACAAGAGCTGTCATTACGGTGAATGGCGGGCGGTATCGAGCCCTGCTGACTAAAATATTCTATGTTTCCCAAGATTTGGATTTGGAAAAAGTTATGAAAAATTAAAAGAAAAAAATGCCTTATCTACCCGATTATAATAATACAAAATTGATTTCACTAATATTTCTGTCTTGTATTATTTTTTAAGTTTTCCAAAAAAGAAACACGATAAAAAATATATACGAATAATGATTGTGACTCTCAATGTCAATACAAATTAATTGTGAAGCACGTACTGCCTTTCATTGTTCGCTTAGAAAAATTCTCTATACTTTTATTAAGAAAAAATCAAAGATAGAATATAAACTGATTTCTAGTTAATAAATAAAAAAGAAGATATTGTACTATTATTTTGATTGCAAAATTTATCGATTGAAATGAATCAAGTCTATTTGAAATTGGCACTGACCTACATAGTTGATTCGTTTTGCATGCGTTATTTTTTAGTTAAGTGCTTTCCTATCAAATATCGAAATCAATTTTAATAGATGATTTAGTGCTGTTTTTTGATAAAATCCTTGACTTTTTGTTAACTGGGCAGTTCAAGTGCTTCAATCGATTTCTAAATAAAGTTACGATCTTAAATTCTACGATCGTCGTTTTGACACAAGGAGATTTTAACTATATTCGTATAAATCAAATTGTTGATTAAACAATCGGTATGACTGACAAATAATCACTTCAGATAACATCCTTTTTTGCGATAATCCTATATACATGTGCCTTGTTTTGGAGCCTTCAATATACCTCAATAATAATACGTATAGTTAGGTATATTTTTTGGTTAACCGGTTACCCAAATCATGAAGGGCTGATCATGAACCTGCCCTTGAAAATCTAATACAGAATTTCCAGACATAAAAGCTATGTGGTTGGTAACGTGCGCCGCAGCTACCATCCTTTTGAAACCACATTTTTCTGGTATCCATATCATCCACTTCAGGGGAAATGAAGTTGGTAATCATCAACTTATGGCGTTATGATTTGGCCAAAGCCGTTCTCAAACAGTACATTTTTGGAATTCTTTAATCTGTTTTTACGTACCATTAGTCCAGAAATGAGAACATTAAGTAAACGCACTTCAGTGTCTTTGTGTCGCTAAAAATTTGTATGGTAAAAAGGGCTCAAGACGCAGCACAAAATTTCTTAGGTTGTGGTCTACGAACTTACTTAGTTCTGAAGAAGGATCAATTTTGATAAAACCCAATCAACTTTTGCACGCGTTCTTGAACTTGTGAATGTCTTGGTTAATGTTGAACGTCACCATCTATTATCTTTCACATTTTTTATATACTTTGTAATTGTAATTTTAGTTTAAAAGCCAATTATCTTTTAGATTAGTCATATTGACGTAAATACTTGTAGCTAAAAAATAGCTATCCAAATCCAAAGTACCAACATAAATATGTAGATATCTTATCTTGTTTTCCTATGAATTTATGTTTAGCCCTCGAAGCACAAAATATTTAAAACAACTGTCATTCAGATCTTTATTATTAACCAATCAAAACCAAAATCAATCAAATGGGATACAACAACGTTTCCTTACTATTATGTTTTAATTACAATCTGGACTTAGCCCGATGAATGTAGCAGTACTGGGTATACCCTCCTTCAATTTTTGTTTGACATTTTTGGGAACATTAACTTGATTAGATCAAGATTTTGCATTGCTGTGACCATGTATTCCATACTTAATTTCGAGACGTATCAGAAACCTAAAGAAAGGCTATAACATATAGTTTTATCGAACAAACTTAATCACTGATATCTTTATTATTAGACCGTACAAAGATTAGCCATTGGCCATATATTAATTTATGGACTCCAAACGATGATAAGCGTTTAGGTGGATTTGCAATCAATCAATATCGAATGTGCTTATAAGTTCGTAGCACAAACGTTAGGTTTCCAATTAGAGTTTTGTTTTTCTGCCGCAAACATGGCTCGATTGCAGTTAGCCACAATTGCTGCAGTACTCCTCTGTATTGGAGGACTTGTTAACACTTCAAGAATTCCACCACTTTTCCAGAACCACCATGCATCGCTATGGGAGGATATTCAAAATATCGAAACAAAGGCTGACGAGCCCGATTACCGATTACCCAACACCACTTTCCCCAATAGCTACTATGTCAAATTGACCACAAACGTTCATAAAGGCGATAAGGACTTTAAGGGAGAAGTCACGATTAACATCACCGTGAATAGTACAGCCAACTCCCAGAATGTAGTAATTCACGCTCGACAGTTGACGGATTTTGAGGCAACACTTGTTGATGAAGCTGGAAATTCAAAGAAACTCATCACTTCTTATGAATCTGCTACTGAATTTCTGACCCTTACACCAGAAGATAAGTCGGTATTGACTAAAGGAAAAACCTACAATGTGATCATAAAGTACAATGGAAAATTGCGCGAGGACAACGGTGGCTTCTACCTGTCCACCTACACAAATTCGGCTGGAAATATTGTGTAAGTAACTTTTTTCTTTCTTCCCAATGAGGAAGTTTTAATAGTTGTACTAACTTCAGGAACTTGGCCACGACACAATTCGAGAGTACCGATGCTCGTCATGCATTCCCTTGCTACGATGAGCCTGCCAAGAGGGCCAACTTCACCATTGAAATAAATCACGATCGCTCACTCAATGCCATCTCAAACATGCCAGTAGACACTAGCCTGTCAAAACCTGGCAAGACCATTTTCCAACAAACCCCCAAGATGCCAACCTATCTAGTAGCGTTTGTAGTCTCGGACTTTGAGACCACATCTGGCAGTTTGAATCAATTGACCCAGCGAATCTTCTCGCGCAAAGGAACACAGGCCGATCAGGAATTTGCTCTGTTCGCTGGAATCCAAATAACTGCACGTTTAGCTGATTACTATGATGTGCCATTTACTCTACCGAAATTGGACCAAGTTGCTGTTCCAGATTTCGCAGCTGGTGCCATGGAGAACTGGGGTATTGCCACTTACCGGGAGGAATATCTGTTGTATAATCCGAAGAAGTCGACATTGAACACTCAGACGAATATTGCTAATATTGTTGCTCATGAGTATACTCACATGTGGTTTGGAGACTTGGTTACTCCAAAATGGTGGACATACTTGTGGCTGAAGGAAGGTTTTGCAACTTTATACTCATACCAGGCTGCTGATGAGGTGAGTTTCGTCTTCTTGAAAAAAATATTTGCAATCCGAGTTCTATTAACTGTTGCAATTTTTTGAATTATATTGGTTAAATTTTAACTTGTGACAATTTAGGTTTATCCAGAATGGGACATCATGCAAATGTTTATTGTTAGCGAGTTCCAGAAAGGTCTCTCCTATGATGGCGGTGCCAATCCACGTCCAATGTCCCACTACGTCCAAAAGCCCAGTGAGATCCGTTCGCTTTACGATTCTGTGTCGTATTCCAAAGCTGGAGCTGTTTTATACATGTGGGAACAGGCTCTCACCGACGAAGTTTTTAGGGCTGGTCTAAACAAATACTTGAAGCAACAGTTAGTACACAACACACACAATAGCCTCAATTAAAATTTTCGAATTAACCTAATTTTAATTTTAGCGAATTCACTGCAGCTGAAGAAGATGATCTTTTTAATGCAATTGGTAAGGCAGCCAAGGACTTAGGTCACGTATTACCAGACACCATCAATAAGATGATGAAAACTTGGACCAATCAGGGTGGAGTTCCACTACTTACCGTAACACGAAACTATAAAAATGGAGAAATCAATATCACCCAGACTGCTTTCCATACCGACGCAAGTTTGCAAGACAAGAAGCTCTGGTACATTCCCCTCAACTACGCGACCAAAAATACATCGGACTTCCGTAACACCACGGCCGAGTTCTATCTCAAGAATAGTTCAATTGTTATCAAAGACGACAAACTATCATCAGAAGACTGGTTTATCTTAAACAAACAATCGACCGGATACTATCGTGTAAACTATGATGAAGAAAATTGGGACCTCATCACAGACAGCTTGATTGCGAACCCGTTCAAAATCCACACCCTCAACAGGGCGTCTCTCTTGTACGATGCCTACAGTCTCAGTTCAAGTTCCCATCTGAAACACGAAGTCATCTTACGTATGACTCAGTACCTGAAGAACGAAGACCAATATGCACCATGGTCCACAGCCAATACCATCTTGACAGTTTTCAA
Source organism: Scaeva pyrastri (assembly GCA_905146935.1). Lineage (NCBI taxonomy): Eukaryota > Metazoa > Arthropoda > Insecta > Diptera > Syrphidae > Scaeva > Scaeva pyrastri. Next base: position 136,075,323 of record LR989927.1, read on the forward strand.
CAGGTTCCTTAGTGGTGACAAGGAGTACCCGGTCTTCAAGGTCTACGTTGCCGATGTTGTCCGAAATATTTACAACCGTTTAGGAGTTCAGTATTACACCGGAGAGCAGCACTTCACAAACAATGTCCGTACCATTGCTATCAACTTGGCTTGTATTGCCGGCGTCCAGACCTGTTTGGACGACAGTTTGGACAAGCTTAAGGGACTCGTACACAAGGGCACTGAAATCGAACCAAACCTTCAAGCTGTGATTTACTGCAACGGTCTTAAGAACGCCGGTGACACTGAATTCGAGTACGTTTACAAGCGATTGATGAAGTCTGTCGATCAAGCTGAAAGAAAAACTCTCATTTCATCCCTGGGTTGCTCTCACAACTCGACTCTTTTGAAGAAATTTGTCGAAAGTTCCGTCAGTGAGTCTGACGAGGTTACTCTGCGAGTACAGGAAAGGATTACTTTGCTCAATTCGGCCTATTCACGTGGCGAAGTCGGACTGTTTGCGTGCATCGATTTCCTGTCCGATAACTACGAAGCATATGCTGATCTCACCAGCGGTTTCGGTGGCTCTAATCCTCTTGATTCTGATATCAGAGGAATGTCTAGCTATGTTGTCAATACCAATCAGGAAGCTAGGGTAAGTCGAAAAGTTTTATTTCGAGGGATAGAGCAATTGGTAAAGTTTTGTTGTTTTGTTATTTCATTGCAGCTCCTTGCTCTGGTAGAAAAGGTAAAGAGTCATCCTGGTGTTTCAAAGAATCTGGAAGCCTCAGTCAAAGCCAATATCAAGGAAAACTTCAATTGGCTTGACTCGAATCGCGATCCTGTGATGAAATGGGTCGTCCAACATTATAAGAGCTCAGCGGGCAGTATGTTCGGATCTATTATTCCGGCCATCGTGGCCATGTGTTACGTAATTGTTAGACTTTTCTAGATTAATTTTTAAGTTGTTGTTGTTATTTTTTTCTAATTTTAAGATTATTATCAGTGATTAATAAATGAAAGTGTGAATAGGAAAAAGTGTCAACTTTTCGTTTTATTCAATGACATTAAAGAAATGATAAAATATTTATGGTCCGGTTGTTGGAATTATTTTGCTATATCGTGACAACTTTAATTGCCGATAAGCGGATTGCATGGATTTGATCTTTATAATAGGGTAATCAATTTTATTCACCATCATCGACAGGTTTTCTGATGGTATTTTATTTAATTTGAAGCTAATCTTTCAGTTAACGTCTGTCATGGGATATTATTGATTTATTTAATTTTATAAAGCAATCAAAAGTGTTATACAAGCTATGTAAATGTGGCCTTAGGAATAAGGTGAAAAATTTTAAGCTTAAAAATGGAATTATTACATAACACACTTGATCTTATCATGAAAGATTAAACTCAATTTAATCGTCTATACTTTCAGAAAACTTTTTTATTATGGATTGAATTTAATTGACGATTAAATTAGAAACAGAAATTACACGCTACTTAAAATTTGATTTGTAATGTGTCAGTTGGTTTTATAATGGGTTGTGAAATAACAATTTGTCATGTTCTTACAGTAATATTTTTTTCTTCCAAATTTTTGATATAATATTTTATGGTTTAGCTATAATACATTATTACCTTTCCATGGAAAGTTATTGTAATCGGTCTGATTTAAAGGTTTTTGATAAATCTGAACACCTCAAGGTCCTAATTGAAATCTAACTAGATACATCATATCTTTTGACGTATGTACCGACTTTAACTTTAAAAGATGTAGATGCAGGTATTAGTTTTTGAACACTGTTGTTGGAGCAATCACCTTTCCAATTGAGAGTGGCAGATGTAAAGGCCAGCTTGTTTTCGTTGACGTCCAAGAGAGTGCGACAACAATTTAATTCTAAAGACCAACGAAGTTTGACATCAGTCCTGAGCCTTTCGTTGTACATGTCGTTAGAATGAGCCCTTCTCTTGTGGACCCCTAGATCAGTTTTGGTGGAGAAGTGTCCGTCACATATCGAGTATATGTGTGGTTATAGGTTTGAAGGGCTGTGAGAATTGAAGGGAAGATGTTGGTTAAAAAAACCTGGTGGATCTAAAGTATTTTGGTTTATCCGAGGCTGATTTTTATTTCTTGGACAAACATTATTATAGGGATCAATAATTTATTAACAAAGCGTATACTTGCTTACTTAATTAGAAAATAAGATAAACAGGTTATGTTCAAATGGACAAAACAATAGGACCATTATTTAATCCAAAAATTACGTGAATTTACTGTCAGTACTTAATGCCATTACTATTATAGTCCTCCACCAAAACGTCAATCAGACAGAAATAAAAAGAAGCTTCATGCATATAAAAATGTTAATTTTTTTTTATACAATTTTTCTATCTATAAAAACAATGAAATATTGACGACAAGCGATGATCCCTGAATATATGTACGAACAATAAAATAGTGATGTGAGTGTAGTGTGTAGTCCTTGACATAATTTAAACCTTCCAACTTTTTACAGTTACCCATTCAAAACATACTTCATGTCCCACTAGAAACAACGCAAAAACACTACTATAAAACTTAAGACTTAAAAGAAAAGAAACTAAAAACAAAAAATGGACGAAATCCCTTCTAAAGTTTTCCATCCTCAAAAACTTTTCAAGTGGGTGACTTTCACCAGCTTGTATGTTTGTAATAAGAATGAGTGTAATATTCGAGACGCTTATTAAAATCCTGAGTAGCTTTGTTAAACTTAAAGATGAATTCATTTTTGATACCGCAAAAATAAAAAAAAAAAACAAAATAAAAATAAGGACACACTTTACACCTCTAACCATAACGCAATTCCGAAACCATAAAACATAAACTTTGATCGATGAGGTGACATTCTATCGTAAAATGTTTAAAAAAGTTTTGCTTTGACTTTTTGTTCATAAAATGAATGATTTATGGTTTTCCCTTCGAAGGCGAATGTCTATCCTGAATTTTTAAATAAGGTTTAGGAGATTTTGCATTTTCAAGAAATAAAAATCAGCAGCAAATAGTCCAACCTGTGGTTTAGAATACTTAAGGTATGTTTTCGTCTTATCAGCTCATGTCAGAGCAGAATAGTTTGTTTTCAATTAATTTTCGGTTGGTTGAAGTCAAAAATCTCCTTTAAAACGCATGTTCCTTTATGAAAATAAAAAAAGGACACTGAAATTCAATTTTAATAGAAATTTAATAGCTCACAACATATAGGTACTAATAAAGATTTAAATCAGGAATTTAAGTTTTTTTTTTCCATCGTATCTTTTTATAATTTTTTGAATTAATTTTAATTCAAAGTAAAGGAATCTTCGAAAGAATTTCGATTTTAATATTTCAAAGATGATCATTGAAAAATCAGCAAACTACTTTAGTGGAAGAAAAGAGTTTCTCGAGGTAAACGAAGTATAGCGCTGATTTTGATGTTCCACAAGTTTCTGATCTTTCTACTTTTCGTCTTTTACATTAGCTCAATACATATTTGAGTTTCATAAATGGTAAATGAATCACATTTGCTGACGAATTATTTTTACTTCCTATGATAATTATATTCATTAGATACTTAAATTTTCAACAGGATGACCAACTTTTCCCTACTTCACAACCATTAGAGTCAGACAGAATCTTCAAACGCACTATGCACAATATATTTGCTAGGTTATTTAAGTATGTAAACTTCCGCAAAGTTCACCTCAATAACGCAAGAAGTTTACGATACAGCACTTAAAAAAGCGTAAAACCTTAACTGGCGTTTAAAAGGCAAAAATCGAAAATTTGTTATTTTGGAATTCAGTACATACCTATAGAATCGACCACTTTTCATAATTTTAATAAATTAAAACAAATAATTTTGTATTTTTTGAAAAATTATTAAATTGAATATAACATTTGAAAACCACTAATTTGCTTCTCACCGGGTGTAGTACATACCTACCCATTTTTTTTAACTATCAAAAACTTTGTATTGACCAAATTTGATTCCTTAGGAATGATGAAATTTGGTACAGATATAGAACCTAAACTATTTTGAATGGTGAAAATCAAATGCGAGCCACTCAAAATTTGTCATTTACAAGAATTTTACAAATATTCCCTGGACATACAAATTTAAGAAAAAAAGCGTACATGTACAACTTCTGTACATAAGTCGACTTAAGAGCGTTTAACTTTAAGACATCATGTCTAAAATTTGTTCACAAGCGAATCTAGTCGAAAACGTGTACTGTGGGGTACCCGACCACAAAAGAGTTCAATAGATTCTTTTGGGTTTTATCGGATTCCATCATACAAAGATTAGTTCAAGTGTTTTTTTTTTCTTAAATTTCTACAGTCTTTTGTCAAAGGCTTCTATTAATTATTTCAATTGTCATTTGAATTTTTAATAGATCTTTAATTAGCAGGTATTGTTTTTATATTGATATTTCAGTTACTTTCATTGCGTAATTCCTACAAATAATGCGAAATTTGATACAACATACATAATGTGTATTTATTTATGGCGTTTTCAATTGTCAATTGTCAAAGCAGAAAAAACCATTCTGAAAGCGTTCAATTGGGCAAAAGTGACAGTTCTGATTCTGAAAAAGAAGAGATTTCTCTTCTGGATTATTTGAAATCAGAAGAAAAAACAGAATCACTCCTAATCACCTAATTTGTTAGAAACACTATTGGAGTCGTCTTCGTCATCTTCTTCATCAAGTGATGACGAACGATGCAAGTGATGCAGTTAATTTTCTCTTGCAGGAGTTTCTAGTTAACACATGTCACACATTACCAATACAGTCTCACCAAACTTCACATTTTTCAGAATTCAGAAAACTGTTCATTCTGCTTCTAACTCAAACTCCGGATTTGCCAATTAAAAACGACATTATACGTAACGTAAAAGATTTTACAGACAAATATTAATTGTTATGTTATTATTGTCATAGCGATGTTTGATTTTCAGTAGGCCTTTTTTGACAGATCATGTGTGGCTCCTATCCTGCTTTGTCATATTTGTTCAATATCGCTTAGTCAGTCATCATGGAAAGACTCACACGTCCCGCACACTATCACAAGAGTTCTGCTGGTAATACGAAAATCAGCGTTCCGTGAGAAATAGTTTCCGTACGATTCGAGGAACTTACGATGCTCATAATCGACATTCAGAAACCACTACTGCCAATACCATTCGCAAATTAAAGTCCCAGTCCCACATCCAGCACGTACAAAAGAGACTACAACATCAATCGATTCGTTCTCAATAGCTTGGCTTTGTCGTATTCAACAAAATGGAGTATTTTACATAAGAGAGAAGAAAGACATACAAATTTGTCCATCCCTGACATTACTAACACATAGGAATGGTTGAGAGTTGTAAGTCAATAGGCCCTCGTTCTCTACGAGCTGTGGCTCCATCTATTTTTTTTTTTTATTTATTTGAAGCCCGACTACCCGACATTTCTAGCTGTTGAGCAACTCGAAGAGTACCAAAACCAAGAGCTAGCGTTACATCATCTATTAGAAAACAGCGGTATAGTGTTGTTTATGGGCTGGTGGAATCGTTGGTCAACATTTCTTCAAAAATGGGACAAATCAGAATGTTACCGTCAATGGTAACCGTTAACGCGACATGTTAACTGACTATGTGCTTCCTGAAATTCAAATCCATCATTGTCTCAACGAGCTCTGGGTCCAACAAAACGGTTGCAGCGGATCCATATAGAGCGCGTGAAAAAATGGACTTGTGAAGAAAACATTTTGGTAAGCAATGTTAATGTTGAATTTAAAAAATAAAACAGTGAAAAAATATAAATATATTCTAAAGTTTTTATTTTTTTTTTGTAAGAATATAAATCAAGGTTTTGAATCTGATTTATAATTAAAAAGTGTTATCAATTACCGCAATACCTCTTCACTATTGGTATTGCAATCACTCAATTTAGAATCAAATAATGGCCTAGTTGTTGGCATTATAAGCAATTTGCCAAATCTTTGGAGATAAGTTTTTGGGTTATATTTAAGATTTTTTTTTTGGAAAATTGCCACTCTTTTCACTTTCAAACTTGAAAGAAACAGTACGTTACTTACAATTAAAATTTGTTCAATTTCATATAATCTAATTTTTAGTTAATTAACGTTCACTTACACTCTAACTTTAATTTCATTTTAATTTTAATACCCTAGTTCATTATTGACGTTGTCGTAGTGAATTAATCAAATTACTTAAACTGATATCAATAAATAAATTAGTGATTTAGTTTTTATTTTTCAATTTTAAAATTAGAAAATTAAAACACTTTAAATAAAATACAAAAGAAAACAACAAACTTTAGATGCAAGTTATTGGCTGCCATTGTACACCAAATATTCCCCATGGCTATTGGAAAGCATGGATGGATTATTAAAAGCCTGTGATGTCATTATCCTGGTGAATCCCATTTTTTAATTTTATCTTAGTCTACAAAAACTTCCGAAACTTATTTTACTGAATAATTATTCTCGAAACATTTTTGAACAATTTGAACGCGTTATTGATCCGTTTTTATTGACCCCAACTCTTAGAAGTTAAATTCTTGTGTTTGTGTCACTTATTTCCAAATGCTGTTAACATATTGGGTCTTCTCTATTGTTTCTTTTTTCTTCTCTCTTTAAAATTGGCTGGTAACTGGTATTAATGTTTGTGTTGTTTTATCTGATAGCCTCACTTCCTAAGGTGCGTTGTTCCTACTCCTAACATACATACATTTATGGCCTGAAAAAAACCATCACGTTAACGTCACTTCTGCTAATTTTAATACATATATGATTTGCTAAAAAGTTACCAAGTGGTGAATGTTGTCAATAATATTTTCCCGCGTATGTAACAGCGCACTCAAGCCTTGAGGAATTTCAATGCTTTCTTTTTGAAATTGCTACAAAATATCCTTGAAATATATTCCATTATCGCAACATGACAGTATCTACATACGTAATAAGACAGGAGACACGATCACTCCCCTGCGAAAATCAGTTAAAACTGGAAAATACAATTGGAAAAGTTTGAATTATTGGACTCTGAATTCTTTGGAAATGACATCAATTTAAGTGTACCAATAATGACATGGCTAACTTAATTCTTATCAATTTTTTAAAATAACATTGTGTTAAAGAATTCACAGATAGTAGAATTGCGGAAGAACTTCTTAATCTCCAGACATAATAACACTCGAATGACAGATTAACCACCCTATAAGATGGATATCGCAATAAATTAAGACAAATATTTGCTTTGATCTTTCGCTGAGGATAAAGTATAAGATTAATGCCCATACCGGTTTGGTGGAACTCATTCAAGCCACTTGAACGTCACAATAATTCTGATCATAAATAGATTAGAAAATTAATCAAAGTATAACTGCTACTGCGATTATGATAAGAGTGGGAATACCCTTACGTTTAAGATGACTTTAATAAAAAGAAATCAATACGTTTTGGCTTTGTACATAAAGTTTTGTGTGCTTAAACGAATCAGGTTTGATTGAGATTGACAGAGTTTAGTAACGTACCTATAGAAAAGTAAAGTATACATACTTGAATTAAAAAAACAAGCATCAGCCATAACTTCATAAATAAAAGAAAACGGAAATGAGGAAGAAATCGATAGCACATAGCCTAGCAAGTCCCTTTATCGCTTTATCGAGCCGATTCGATTTGATCTAGCTTAAAAAAGTGTTGTTCGTTGAACTTTGTACAGGGTTGACCCAAGTTTGCTTGACAAGCTCCAAACAATTGGGGTTTTGGTATCTCAGAAACGAACTAACATTTCTGAATTTGGGGCTACACACTCGTCGGCATTTAGACGAGACTGTAAATTTCAGAACGAATTTCATACACATCGTCAAAGTGAAATTTTACATAATAGATTTTATTTATTAACATTCAAAGATTTCGTAGAATTTTTCACCAAGTTAATAGGTTAATATGATCTTCTAATATATTTACATTCAATACTAGAGCACCTGGCTAACTTCGTCCCGCCATATTGAGTTCTAAAAGCACCCCTGGCTGTTAGATTGGTCGATATGTCACCAACAGATAACAAATTTCATTGCTCTCGGAACTAAGATAAGACCAGTAAATGTCAGGCACTGTCAAACTGATGATAAAAGAATTTAATAACTGTATAATGGTGACAGAATGACAGACTGAAATATACAAATTTGACAACCAACTGACAATCAGAGTTTTTTTCAGGTAAAAATAATTGCATTGGAAAGTGAGTTTGTTTTTTTTTTCTGTCTCCCGCACAATTTGTCAATATTTTCTCACTTTTTAAACCATCTCTCGAGTATGACAAACATTTCAAAATCAAATCGGCCAAGCCGTTCTCGAGTTTTAGCCAGACAAACAAACAGAAATTGATAATAATCCAGTTTGAAGTTTAGGAAGACATTTCGATAACTTGAGTAAAATAAAAATTCTTATACATTTCCTTAAAAATTATATTGGCTAACTTTGAAAGCATGAAAGAAATGGATATCTCCGTAGCCATTAAGTCAGATTAAATTTGAACCCTAGCACTAGTTAGCGGTAGACAACAATATTCTTTTATTTTTCCAAAATTCCTAAATGATCTCGTTAATAAGTTAGTAATCATAATATACTCGTATAACTAAAACAACCAAAATCCCAAATGACTTGAATAACAATTTAAATTTCTTTGCATAAAAGAAATATTTACATAATGCTATAATAATTACAGTCAGCAAATTATGGCGATGGAGGTATAAAATAGTTGGTTGTCAGACTTTGTATAGACTTTTGTAGCCATTTAACTCGTATATAAGCAAGGTTTTTTTTTTTTTTGGTTGTTTGACAATGTCATCATTTAATTTATGAATTAATAACTTCATTGTTAAAAATATAAGAGTGTTTCAAAAAAAAAATATTATATGAAATAAATTTGAAACAAATTTTAAAATAAATTCATTTATGTGTTACTTTATTTAAACAATTTTGTCGCAACTTTTATAAAAAAATATTATGCTTTTAAATACGGCAACAAAAAACTTGTCTTTGGTGTTTCAAGAAGGTAGATCACAAAACAACACTCATTAAAGATCCTAGAATTTGTAAGTTTAAGTAAGTTAAACAAACTTACACAAAATAAAATTTAACAAGATACGAATTACTATGTGATACTACTGAAGAACTGATGTCACATTTTTATTTAAATAATAAAAATACACGAGTAAGTTAAGATGAAACGAAATTGATCTTCAAGTCCAAGTTTTAAATGATTTCGTCAAATGTTAAAGCCATTTTTAGAAGTTTACTAAGCTAAGTTTTTTTACGTTTAAACAATTTTAAAATCGGCCAAACAAAACCCCTTAAAATATTAACAATGGAGACTTTTAGTCAAGATATTTGTACTTTTGATAAGTTGACCGTTCGGTCCTTGGTTTATAACTTAAGCACCCAAACCGAATCACAAACCGTGTTTGGAATAACAAATATTTATTCAGGTGACTTATTTTGAATAAAATGGAATTATATAGTTTTTTTTCAAATTACCGAAACTAAAAAGAAGGTTAAAATAAATACACATATAACAACTTTCTAACTATTTTAAAATTGCTAATTAATAAAATCCTAAGGCCTTTACAAAAAATGGTTTAAAATGTTTCTCAAATGTTTTTAACTTATGCTATTTTTCAATGTCTTATTTACCTTGTTTTTAAAATACAAATTTATTTGACCCATCCTAATGCATGCAAATTTTTTATTCACAAACATATTTGAATCTTTTTAATAATGATCAAATTGACACATGAAACGTGATACAAAGTTAACATCGGAAAACCTGACCCAATAAATTTATAAATTTGCATTGTGTATTCTATTAAATGGATGTATGTACCTACATACATAATGTATATTTTCATAGTAAAATTTTCGGTTTTATAAAATTATTGATCGATTGACAAAATAGTTTAACATTTTTTAACACTAATTAAGTTTGTCACTAGTGCGGTTGTGAGTTTTGTGGATTGAAAAAATGGTGATAAAAGGATTGTGGATTTTAGATAAGGATATATATTTTTACTAACTATCTCGGTGAGTGTTACCTAGGATTTATATATTCATAATCCAGTGCATATGTATATTTAACTTTATGGTGATTATAATTTTAGAAAAACACAAGTTTTCAGTGCAAGTGTATAGTTTTCAAAATGTAAATGAAATGAATTTGAGTTCAGTTAAATTTTTATTAAATTATAAAAGAACTTTGAATAAGACTTCTACCACTTACAAAAAAAAAATATGAATGGCAGTTATGAGCGCTTTAAGGAAAAACCCAAAATCAATTTGATAACAAAAAAAACTTCAACGTCAGTCATTTGTAAAATTGTAGAAAATCATTCTGTCAATTGGCCTTATCTAAAAAATATTTGTTAAATTAATTTATTGATTTAAAAATAAGATTTAAGATAGTGTAGGTCTTGATATTATTTATTAGTGCACACTTACTTTCACACGTTTCTGTTTTTAGTGTAAGATTGTTAATTAAGTACTATCCTATCTCTAAATTAAAATGAAACAAAGTAGCTATGTGAGAGATAGCATCGACTTTTGTATTCACTTTAAAGGCCCTTAATTTTATCATCATAGGCTTAGGTGTTCGCCGTTGACAATGATGCCTTTTCGAAACACAATATTAAAAAAAAAAAACAATATGTTGAATATGAAATGACACGGCATACATTTAAAAATCCACCACAAATAAGAAATCAAGAAACTGTCAGTTTCCAAATGCACCATCGTTGTCCATCGCCATTTCCCGTTAGCTCCTGAGTACGTTGAATTTTGTATGGAAGCAAGGTCTAATTCTTGTGAGATGTGTAAAATCATGGGCCTACTTTAATCACAGGCAGCGGCTGATCCTGTGTTTCGACGAAGAACAAAACAACCAACACTATTTAATGAATCAGTGGACTTAATGTTAAGAGGAATATTATACCGACTATAATATGTGTGATTCGGGCGAAACGTGACAGCCAAATTGACAGATGTAGCTTCAATAATTAATCTGTCCACTATCAATTCTCAAAGTTTGGGAATCTATAGTGGAAAGACTCAAGCAATCGTTTAATAAATGCATGCATATACTGTACGTACTTAGTTAAAAAGTCTATTTAGTTGAGAAAACAATTTTTGCATTTTTTAAGAAGCTCTCAAGATTTTCTTTTCTTAAGTGAAAGAAAAACTGTCGTTCAATTGGAAGCCCTAAATTCTCAAATTACTCCTCACAAGGCCATATTTCTTTGGTATCTACGTATAATTTTGAATTGCTTTGTGATATTTTTTCTATTTTTATCTTATATTAGAATAACCAAAAACGAATTTTATAGAAAATAGTTTTTCTAACACAGTTTTTTTTATTTATTGAAAATAACTCTTTTAAATCGATACATTTTTCGATCTTAATTTCTTAATAACGTGTGATTTTTTAAGAGGTTTAGAACTTTAAAAAAAAAATAAACGCAAAAAATTCGAAAAAATGAATGAAATATTTATTTGAATCGATAGTTTGAACCTTGCAATTTAATGTTTAAAGATAATTTCATGCAAATGTTGACCGCGGCTGCGTCTCAGGTAGCCCATCCGCTGAGTCCAATTTTGGCATACTCTTTCACACATATCGGCCGGTATCTCACGAATGAATGCATGGTTGTTGGCTTCCAATGCGTCAATCGAAGTGGGCTTGTCCCTATAGACATTAGCCTTGACATACCGCCACAAAAAATAGTCTAATGGTGTCAAATCGCACGATCTAGGCGGCCAATTGACCGGCCCGAAACGTGAAATTAACTGTTCGCCAAACTCGCCTCGCAATTGCGCCATTGTTTCGCGTGCTGTGTGGCATGTGGCACCGTCTTGTTGAAACCACATATCATGCAAGTCAAGAACTTCCATTTCGGGCAAAAAAAAGTTTGTTATTGTAACGCTGCGATTCGCATCATCTTTGAAGAAATATGGCCCAATAATGCCGCCGGCCCATAAACCGCACCAAACAGTGGCTTTTTCGGGATGCATTGGTAGCTGTTGCAATGCTTCTGGCTGATCTTCACTCCAAATGCGGCAATTTTGCTTATTTACGTACCCATTCAACCAAAAATGAGCCTCATCGCCAGCGCCGGATTTATCTTTTTTGGGCCCTAGGCCTGTAGAGTAAATGGTGCCCCCTTTGCATATATTCTCTTATATTGTATGGTTTACTTCATACAAAATTAAATACCTACTCAAGAAAACAAATTACAATGAATTCCATACGACTTTTTTTTACAGATTTTTACTTAATTTTTGAAATATTTTTTTAGCAGCGAAGTCTTTTATAAGTTCATCGAAATCTATTTCATGAAGCAAATCACTCTCAATACAGAGCAGAGATAGTGCATCAAGTATTTCCTGCGTTATCATTGTTCGACAAGTACTTTTTAAGCGTTTTAATTGACTACATGATCTTTCTGCAGAACGATTTGTCACCATCAGACTTAAAAATAAACGTAATGCCGTGTCTACGTTCGGAAACGCTGATGTAATTTTATCTTCCCACATAATCTTATATAAATATTTAGATATACTCTGTCTATGGGTATGGGCCCTTAAACGGATGAAACAGTTGCAACTAGCCAGTGGTTTTAAATGAACAAACAGTTACTACGAAATTATGGTATGATGTACGAAGCATTTATTGTATTTATTTAAACTCTTTTATCCGTAATAAACTCTACTATCCGTAACATGACAACAGGGCCCCATTCCACAAAACAACTTATTAACTTTTCACTTTGTACTTTTCAAATTTTTCGTCAATTTGCAAAACATTCTGTTCTACAGAACTATTAAGTCTGATAAGTGAAAAGTTAAAAATGATAAGTGTAGTTTGCAAAGTCTTTTCAATTTTTATATTCACTTTGTAATTCTTTTGTGTGCAAAGTTAATATTGAAAAGTGTAATTTGCAAAGACTTTGCAAAAATTATTCTGTTTCGTTTTCATTCCACAAAAACTTCAAATTCTATTTTCGCAAAGCGAATTTTGATTAGTTTATCAAAAGTTTGCAAAGAGAACGATCGCTTTGCAAATGCATATTGGTATTACTAGTGAAGTTTTTAAGATGTTAAGACGTGAGTTTTTACTTGACTATGATGAAGACAAGCGTGTAACAAGAAATTATAAAGACCGTAATCATTTTTCGGACTGAAATATTATAATTTTAATGAGTGTTTTCGTTCAAATCGAATTCAAGTTGATTTTCTTTTAAGCAAAATTGAAGAAAAATTAGTGCAGAATACTTAAATAATGTTCTCAACACAAACAACAGTCTTTGATTTTGAAAAATAATGAAAAGTGATAAGACAAAAGTGCAAAGATGATTAAATGCTTTGTGGAACACTTTACACTCTCACTTTGCAGAAGAGTTGCATTAAATGCAGAGAGTGCAAAGTCTTAGCAAAAATTTGGTAATTGCAAATTAAAATTTGCAAAGGACATTGTGGAACAGAAACACTTATGACTTTGCCAAAAATGAAATCAATTAGAAAATTGCAAAGTGAAAAGTTGATAAGTTTTTTGTGGAATAACCCAGGTCCGAACAAGTTTCTTAACTTCTCTAAACTATCGGAATTTTCTATCTGTTGCATTAATTACATTTAACATACATACACTATGTACAGACAAAAATATGCACTGAATGAATTGTTAAGTTTTATAGAATAATTTTATGCTTGTTTTTTAAATATATAAAAATAAAAAAGTAAAATACATAACATTTTTGTTTGAGAAAAAAAAGTTCTATTATCCGGAATTTTCGATTATCCGTAATGGGTTCGGTCCCGACCATCCCGGTTAATCGAGTTTCAACTGGAAAAGCAGATTATGTTATTTAAGAAAACAAATACATGTGGTGCTATGTACATTGTTTGCTTGAAAATGAAATGTATTTATTTGTAGGTACATATATGAAAATAATTGAGCGTTGCCGTTTGCCGAATTTGAAGATTTGTGAAAATCTATTATCCATTTTGCTCGTATGAGCAATAAAGATTCAGTTGCTTCTACTTACTTTTGTGGCCCCTTTTTTCGTGATGCCCCAGGCCTGGGCCTGGTTGGCCTAAGGGTAAATCCTGGGCTGCTCATCGCTGAACACAATTTTTCGATAAAAAAGCGGATCCTCGGCCAGCTTTCCAAGAGCCCATTTACCAAAAATTCGGCGTTGTGGTAGGTCGGCTGGCTTTAGTTCTTGCACCAGCTGTATCTTAAAAGGCTTTACGCCCAAATCCTTCCGCAAAATTTTCCACGTAGTGCTGTAACAAAGGCCTAACAGTGACAGTGACACAAGGTACTAAACACACGTCAGCTGTCAAAACCAGTGTTGCCAAAACCAAACCAGCTAAAAAATCACCCGTTATTTATCATACAAAAATTGAAATAGTAGAGTCAAATTCAGAAACAAGTCAATTTGTTTCTGGTTTTACTAAAAGAACTAGGAGACTCAACAGACGTTGTCCTTTTAAAACACAATTATTAAAAATGTTTATTGATACAATGCTTTTTGATACACAACATTTTTAGTTTTATTATCTACGAGTATTGGCGATATACAATTGGCCTTGTTAAAACATGGATTTTCAAAATTCATGCCAGAAACATTTAAAGCATTGTCCCTGCTATTTAGTTTTTGGTATATTGCAAATGCAAGTCACTCTTGAAACTTCAACCGTTTAAGTCGAATGCCATGTCACTACCTTTGTTCACATACTTGCAAATGTATTTAATAGATTTGAAGGAATGGCAAAATTCGAAATTAACATATCTGTGCTTTGAATGTCTTGGAGGGTGAAAATGGAACAACCCAAAGATTAATAAATTCAATGTCATGTTGATTATTTTCCATTGTCATCAGTGGATCGGCGTCGATAAATTGGAAAACCATCATTTCCAGGAGAAATTTTTGCTACTAACTGCCTTGAATAGCTTTTTCAGCACTTTTCGTCAACCATTCTCGGAGAAATTATATTTAATATCCTACAGGAACCATGAACCATATTTTTTGTAACAACCTCATGTAACAGTGGATCATCATTCATTCGGTCTTATCCTTTCAGCCAACTCCAAATTCAAACGCGCTAAGTTTTTTATACAATTCTGAAAGATAGGTGGAATCGACAAGACCGTTCTCAGGGAAAATAGGGCTTCATTTTTATATATTAAAAGAATATAAAAGTAAAATTTTAGAGTCGTGAGTATTTTTTGAGTAATTCTTATGCTTTAACAACTAATTCTTTTTTAGGGAAAACTTATTCGCATATAATTTTATATCACATTTTTAATCATTCAATCAGATATCTGAAACTCTGCATTTCCGCTGCCATTTATCGGTTAGTCATCGAATTAATTGAAAAATAAATAAATTAATAAAAACAAATTTCGTGTCATGTGACACGTCAATCAATTCTGAATAATACCTATTTATAAAACTAAGACAGGTACTTTTCAGCTTGTTCCAAAAAAAAACAACAACAACAACGAAAACGAAACAAATAACAATATATATTACTCCTTGAATACTTCAATACTGTCAGTAATAAAGTAAATCACATTTTAGCCATTCACCTTATCTTCCAGAATTGCAATAAAAAGAGTCCAATAGTTATAGTGGATCTCCCCCCTTCCACCCCATCAGCTAGATCCCATGGTGTACCATATTCTATATCAGCTAGCCAGTTTATGGTTTCTTACACAAGCTATGGTAACGAGTCAGTAACGACCAGAATTAGATTACTCCGATAAGCTTTGGTATCAAAGGAAAAATGTTGGAATGATTAAAGAGTAATAAATTTTTAGAAAAAGAATTATAACACAAACAAAAAAAAAACACACTATTTCTAGAATCTTAACCAAAACTGCCCGGCACCAATATTTTATTTTTTTTTCTTGCCAAAATTATCGAAACCATTTTAGTTCAACAATAATTGATTGTTAAATTGAAACAAAACATTGCAGCAATAAATTGCCCGAGAAGCTAAAAAAAAATGCGAATGGAAAAGTTGTAAAACAATATTTCTCCCTTACCATGGCTCATATCTTCGAACTCGACGGACGTTATAATAACTAATTGATGGTCGGATAATCGCTGTACAAACATTGTCAGCAAAATTAATCTCAGATTGTTATCATGGCTTTAAAGCGTTTCCGAGATAACGAAGAGTAATTCAATAAAAGGAGGCTAGCGTGTGTCATAGAAGTTAGTAGGCCAAACGTTTTTGGCTCAAGCAAGAAGGATTTCTCTATTTTTTTTTTGCACGAAAAAATTGAGGACCAAACGGTTGGAACGGTGGTAGTCTTTTATAGTGATTGTCATCTCGAAATTAAAGGTAAAAATTCATGATGGAACAAATTAAAAATAATAATTTTCGGATGGCCGGAAGTGAATTACGAGTGACACTTTAAATAAGAAAAGGAAACGATTCTATTGTGTCTTTTTGTGAATCTCTGGCGGTTATAATTTCTATCGTTAATTCAGTTTAAGTTAACGATCACACAAAAACAGTATTATAGTTTTTGGGTGTGGTTTTCTCGTTGAAAAATAATTTGATCAAGTGTATTCTGGTGATTTTGAAAAATTCTTTGGAAACTTTATATTAAATTCAAATCGTGGAAATGGAGTGGAATGATTATTTCTGTCACTATTTGTATATTATTTGAAATAAAGTGAATCAAAAAGGATAGATTGAACTGGTCAACTCAAACCAACTCAAAGATAAGGATTATGTTTCCTGATTCTGAATTCGAATTTTGCCTTAAAATTTCTCGAAAACAACATGTTTTTTTTTTTTTAAATATACTTTCGAAAGTATTAAAAAAAGATTTAGTGTGTTTTTAAAGCTAAAGTAAAATACAGAATAGTTTTTAACAATACATTTTATGACGCTTTACAAAACCTAACCTTTATCTTCTTCATAAAGTATCTCATTTAGTTTCATCAGTTGTGAGTCATTATTTTACCCTATATCAAGATTAAAAAAATACTTGAAAGTTATACTTTTTAGCAGAAGTTTCAGCGATTCTTCAAAACTTATGTAGAATGGTTTAAAATGTTGATTTTTTCAAACATTTACTTATAATATTTAAAGCAAATTTTGAAAATATGGATGAATGATTTGTAAGATTATAGCCCAATTTTATTTTAGAAAATAAATTCTTGACTTTACGCATGAAGCCTAGAAATCTATTATATAAAAGTGCGAATTCAGAAAGGTGATATCTCAGAAACTTGAAGTGATTGAATTATTTAGATACATATATATATGTACAAGAGTATAAAAAACTTCCATAGAAATTAACTTCATAAAATACAGCAAGGACTTTTTATAAAAATTTGTCGAGTGGTTTTTTCACAATAGCAGTTTTTAAAAAAGTGAAAATTTTAGTTTGTCTTAAATATCTCAGGAACGAATAATACTATTGACTTCAAATAAATTTTATTGTGTAGATTGCAATATGACACAGGTTTGGTATAAATTTGAAAATAATTTAACATACCGTTATTTAAAAAAAAAAACAAACAAAGAACTAAAAAAACTTCAAATTCAAATAAATTTTATTGTGTAGATTGCAATGTGACACAGGTTTGGTATAAATTTGAAAATAATTTAATATACCGTTATTTAAAAAAAAAAAGAACTAAAAAAATGTTTTGGTGTGAAAATATACAATGAAGGAAAAATGATATCATCTTCAAAACAATTTCTTACTTTGAGAAATGGGATCTTTGACATCTGATAAAATTTAAAAAAAAAATGAATTGGCAGTTTTTTTTTACAAAAAATAAAAAACTACAAAAAATTCTACCAAAAGTTGGTAAAAAATGTTTTTTGACTTCAATATCACGAGAATGGGCAACGATATTGACTTCAAATTTATTTTAGCTTAAGCAAAATACAATTATTAATATACGCTACAATTTTGAAAAATATAGAACTGACAGTTTTAATAAAAAAACTTTAATAAAAAATTGCCGAAAAATGTCAAAGTAGTTTCTTGACTTGAATATTTCCAAAGTGGTAAATCATTTTAACATTGAATTTATTTTATTTTTTGCATAATAGAATTGTCAACTTATGGTATATTTTTTTGAAAAATGTCGAAAGGACTTAAACTGAAATCTACAGAAAAGTGTCATAAATTGTTTTTCAGCTAAAATATCATCACTTCAAGCACAATGATATTCACTTCAAATGTATTTTATTTTCAACCTACTCATTATGCATTATTTGTCAATACCTTAAAAATTGGTAAAATATTGACGAATATAAATTGAAATTCTTACAATAAATACAAAACTACAAAAAATTCTTAGAAAAATTGGTAAATATTGTTTTCAGATTCAATATCTCTGATATTTTTTATGCTAATAAAATTGTTATCAACTAACATCAAAAGTTAATCAATTATTATCAGGACCGCTAAGTTTTCAAATTATGCATAATGGGAAGTTATCAGTGTGGGTCGCACCCAGCCTCTTTTTTGGTTTATAAAATTTGCCCGGTCCAAATAAAAGACTATATTTATAACCTACTACTAAAAACTTTAAACCTTTTTCCAAAGTGGATTCAAATTAAGACAGTTGTTGAATTACAAATCCCAACACTATGACACTGTCTCTGGCTGTTAAAAGCTGTCAATCTGTGACATTAAATTATAAAATTGACAAATTTTAAGTGGGTCACCATTAGAATAAGACATAGACAATAGATAGAATTTAGCTTGATAACATTTTTTACATAGCCGTTTCTAACTTAATACAAAACTGTATTGAAGCAGTATTGTTCGATAACAACGAAAACAATTTTTTTTTAAATATCATACATTTTGAAATTTGCAAAGCTGGCCCATCTCTTTGGTTTCGACCTTATCCAACCTTGCTTAAGTTACGTCTTGATAACAACCATTAAATTTGTTTCTCCTTCTACTACCAGGTTGTTACCAATTTTTTTTTTATTGTACATTATTCGAGGCAAATTGGTTATTCTTGAAAACAGCATTCATAATCTTTCGGACTAAAACAAATTTGTCTGTGAAAAGTGTTTCTCAAAAAATTTGCAATAATTAAATTAAATAAATAATTTTGGCAATTAAAATTGTACAATAAGCTAATTAAATTCAAATAAATACTTATTGTTCTTATACTTACGATATTTATGCCTTAAAACCATTTAATGTTTTTTTTTCTCTCTTCAGATGAAGCTTCTGATTTTAGGCTTTCTAAGCCTGGCACTATGTGCCACAGTAATCAGTGTTCCTATAGCCAAAACCGAAGTTGAACCCCTGGCTGAGGCTGATGTCAACTACAGAATTCCAGCTAACATCTTCCCGTCCCACTATGACATATCGTTGAAGCCGTACCTGCTCAATGGAGATGGCAAAAAACAATTCACCTTTGAAGGCGAGGTCTACATCAACATCAGTACCGCCGAGTCAAACTTGAAGGCGATTATTTTGCATTCGAAGAGATTAACTTACACCAAAAGGGAATTGTACGAGAGTGCTGTTCCTAACACAAAATTGAAAATAAATGAATTCCTAGAGGACCCCGTCACGGATAAATTCACTTTAACATTGGATGCTGCCTTGAAACCCAAAACAGACTACACTCTGCATTTTGTTTACACAGGTCTTATGGAAGACGATATGCATGGATTCTACAAGAGCTCCTATGTTGATAGTAAAAATAACACAAGGTAAGTTTTCGGTTTTTTTGTTTCATTTGTTTTTCTGTACCTATATTGATTACTGAATTTTTGATTACCGTCAGGTGGCTGGGATCAACACAATTCGAGACAAATCACGCACGTCGTGCCTTCCCCAGTTTCGATGAACCAAAATTCAAGGCTACCTTTGATGTGGCGATTACTCGGTTTAAGAGCTTTAAGACCGTCAGTAACACCCGCATGATTCAAAGTCAGCGTGTAGAGTAAGTAAATTTATTGCATCAAATAAATATCAAGATATACAAACAAGCTCGAGTCGTCTCAAAGAAGCTTGAACACTAAAAATTAAAGTGTCTTAAACTCAAAATATGACACTGCTTAACTTTTTTAAGAAATTCATCCAAAATCTCTGATTCTCTGAGCCTTCAGGAAGTGTAAAATATTAACGTTCATGTTACTTTCTTCATTAGCAATAACTACTTTAAGGATGTCTACGCCACCACACCGCGAATGTCCACCTACCTCGTGGCCTTCCTTGTGTCCGATTTCAATGAACGTACCGATGTCGATGGTCAGTTTTACGTCGTGGCACGTCCCGAATATTTCAGCCAAACCGAGTATGGCTTCGATGTGGGCCGTGATCTTCTAACCGCATTCGATAAGTACACCAAATTGCCGTTCTACGAATATGGTACCGAAAAAATGCATTTAGCAGCTATTCCTGATTTCTCAGCCGGAGCTATGGAGAACTGGGGTCTTCTTACGTACAGGTTAGTACAGAGAAATAGACGGGACAATTGGCCAAAATAATAAACAAAATTTTGTCTATAAAGGGAACGTGCTTTGCTCTATGACGAAGGTTCAACTACTCTTTCGGCTAAGCAATCTATTGCGGGCGTAATTGCCCACGAGCAAGCTCACATGTGGTTCGGAGACTTGGTCACTTGCGAATGGTGGAGTTATACTTGGCTAAATGAAGGCTTTGCCCGTTATTTCCAATATTTCATGACGGCTGAGGTAATTTAAAGACAAAATGCTACTGAGCAAGAACTCCCCTAACATGTTTTGAATTTTTAGGTTGATCCAACATTGGAAATGGACAAACAATTTGTTGTCGATCAGATCCAAGTCGTGTTCAGAATGGATTCAACAAATAGCACAAACCCCATGAGTGATACGACTGCAGCTTCTCCAGAGGATCTATCTCGAATGTTCAACAGTATTTCGTACAACAAAGGTGGTTCGGTTATTCGGATGATTAGACACGCTATTGGAGAGGCCAATTTCCAGGCATCTCTTCAAAACTACCTCAACGAATTGTAAGTACAAAGGGAAAGGAGTCATTTTGGAACTCTAGTTTTAACACATGTTCTTACAGCAAATACACCAACACAGTTCCCAAGAATATCTTCGACCATTGGATCGCTAAGTGGCCCGCAGACACCAAGAAGTATGCCAATGGAGTTCTCACCAGTTTCACCGAACAAGTTGGCTATCCAGTTGTGCATATTGAAGTTGCCAATGATTCCAAGAGCATGACTATTGAACAAAAGCGCTTCCTGCTCAACCCAGGAGACGGCAGCAATTCGAGTCTGTTGTACACAGTTCCGTTCACTTACACCACAAACGTGCAAAAGGACTTCAATTCAACCACTCCAAATCTCTACCTCGAAGCCAATACCAACAAAGTTACTGTAAACTTCAAGGACCCTATCAAATGGGTTATGGGTAACATCCAAGAAACCGGCTACTATCGTGTCAACTACAGCGTTTCAGCCTGGCATCAAATCCATCATGCTCTGAGTTCCGAGAACTGGGATGGCATCCACGAACTGAACCGAGCTCAGTATGTTGACGATCTTTTGGCCCTTTCGCGTGGAGGCCAACTGCAGTACGAACTTTCAATGATGTGCCTTAGCTATTTGGAAACTGAAACCAACTACCTGCCATGGACAGCAGCATTCAATGGCTTCGACTTTTTGGGCATTCGTCTTGGTTTGGACAAGGAAAATTTCGCCTACTACATCATTAAAATTTCCAAGAAGGCTTACAATTCGCTCGGCTTTGTGGAAGGCAAGACAGACAAGACCCTGGATATCTATGCCCGCAACAAGGTCATCTCATGGAACTGCAAGTACGGCCATGCCGATTGCATCGCTGAAGCACTGAAGTTATTCCGAAACATGCACAATCAACCTGTTCCGGTGAATATTCGTGGTGCAGTTTATTGCACCGCAATGCGCGATGGTACCGAAAAGGACTTTGAAGATCTGTTCAACAAGCTGAAGACCGAACAAGTTCCAACCGAGCAAGTCTTGATTATCAATAATTTGGGTTGTGTTCGGGACGAGAAACTAGTGAAACGGTACTTCAATATTATTCTGAGTGATGACATTCGTCGCCAGGACAAGTCTTCAGCTCTGTCGACCCTCTACACCGAAAATGCTGAGAATGTTTCGCCAGTTTTCGAACTTGTGACTGCAAACTTTGAAGCCTTACAAAAAGCGTAGGTTTTTTTTTTCTTTTTTGATTTCTCATTGGAAAGTTTATATAACTTTTTGTTTTTTTTTCCACAGAATGGGTTCCTATTCAGCAGTGGCCACTGAAATTTCGAACATCGCTTCACGCTTTACGACAAAAGAACAACAAGCCAAACTCGATGCGTTCATTTCAAAGAGTGGCAGTCAATTCGAAGGCTCTCAGAAAACTCTGACAAAGGCCGCCAACACAGTGAAGGAGAATCTGGAATGGGCTGAGAAGAGATTGTCTCCTGTCGTCAAATACTTGAAGGATTTCAGAAATAGTGCCACAAGTCTTGGTATCAGCACCTTGACTGTTGCTTTGGTGGCTTTTATTTCGTACATGCTAAGATAAGTTAAAAATAAGTCTGAATTTGTAGATAACTTTTTTACATATACACACATATGTATAGAAACCAATTTTATAAAAACAAATAAATAAGAGTAGAATAATTTCAGTAAATTATTTTTAAAAGGTTTTTTACAAAATTTTAATTTTTTATTATTCAATATTTTATTTTAAAAGTAAGTTTAGACCAACAAAAATCAAAAAGTTATTTACAATGCAATTCATTTCAGAAATCCTTAAAAAAAATGTAAATGGAATATGCAAAAATTTCACTTTACATTCACATTTACAATTTTACATTCATACAAAAAAAGTGTTAGATTTTGACACAATGAAACTATGGCAATAATATAACTTGACTAAGTTTTCAGTGAACTTGGTAAAAAATGTTAAATTAGTTGAACAATCAGAGACTAAGACTAGAAACTTGTCTTATTTTTAAGGCTCTTCAACTTCTCCATGTCATTTAGAAGAGATTTATGCAACTTTTAATTTGTATCTTTAACCCTCTATGTTTTGAGAATACCTATAAGGAAAATGTTACCTCATTTACTGATAACAGCACCTCAATATAAATAAATAAATTTTTATTATAAACATTTTTCACAAAATAATCTTACATTTTGGTGAGATCGAACGATACCGTCAATACTTTACTTTATAATAGCTACATCCTAGAATTTCCGGATCCGGTGATGCCAGATTTGATTTTGGCTAAGAGGGTGTGGGTGTCAAAGTGACAAATTTTATAAATTTTTCCATGTCAGCATTAGTCCCAGTCATGTTTTTTTTTTATCGCAGCGACGACGACGCAAAAAATTAACAAGGCCAACACACCACATCCTGCTATAATAACTCCTATAAGCAAAAAGACCACCCAGCTTCAAAGGCAAGGAACCCAGAGGGTTTCCGTCAACGAGTGCAAAAAAGGCTATAAATTCCAACATGATTAAGACAAAATCCTTTTGCGAACGGGTGGTCCCGCCGCTGCGCTGCCGCCTCCAGCCACCTACCTCCCGCCGCCGCCAATTTGACTAATGTGATTTTGGTGTACGCAATTATGACAGTGTACCTATACTTTTAACAAAGTACATGATTACACCACAAACAACGAGCTATAGGCGGACTTGAGCTTGAGATAAGTCTAAAGGAATTGTGCCACTGCCACTAGCACTGGAATTGTGACATATAAATGACGCTGCCATGTGCGTTTAGTCCTTACAAGGTTTTTTCTAGTCCGGTCGATCGGAAGTGCGCTGTGAGTTTTGAATTTTCGTTGTTGTTGCCGTTGAAGTGGAAGTGAAAGAAATATGAATTCGTGTCAAGTGATAAGTGGTGCCACACAATACTCCATCAAGATTGTTCTGTTGGTTTGTGTGTATTTTTGTGGAAATTATTGTGTCCGGATGGTAGATGCGGACTCAACAATTAACTTGCCTTCCGAGAATGGTAAGCAAATTAAATTTATATATAGGAATAGAACAAAAAAATGTGTTGAGTAAGTCTAAATGTAATTCACCGATATTTTTCATCCAAATTTTTTAATTCGTTATCTTTTTCACCACAGGGTTTTTGAGATCTAAACAATTTTGAGTTATGTAGGTTAATTTGATTAAAGTACGATATGTGCTGCAAATTAATAACAGCTATAAAACAAAGTTTGTCCTTAATCAGTTGAAGCGCAATCTAATTACTAGATCTTCTTTTTCTTTCTTGTTTGGGCAGAATATTAAGCAAATTTTCAAAAAAAAAATATGTAGAAGTATAAGACTGATATTTAAATAAAGTGAACGTTATTAAATCGACATCAAATGCATTACCTACTCGTATCTAAACAAAAACACATCCATTGGCATGGTAATCAAAATTTGTTTTTTCAAACTATTAATGTGTATACTCGTGTTTCAAAACTTGTAAACTAATTTCGCAAAATAATGATTTTGTTTTTAGCCAATAACGAAGTTTTCAAAATACTGGTTTTCAAAAATTTCTTAAAATAGTTTTTAACAATTAATTGTTCAATAAATAAAAAAATAAAAGATTAGTTTTGATGGAAAATATTGAAAAGCCAAAACAATGGCAACACCTTCATAGTCATAGTTACTTACTCATTTACTTAGGCCCTCAGACTTACAAAGCCCCTGGGTATTCCCTTGCGGACGATTCTCCACCAAATATTCAACATTCGTATGTGAGTGGGCTCTGCTGCATTAGTTGTCCACCAATGTAGGTATTATCTTCTCGAAGCGCGCCTTTACATATATTATCTATATATAATAATGCCAATGAGTTTCTGACCTGTTCTCCTATACAGTTCTCGTTAGGGTAAGTTCGGGCATTATGGCGCAGCGGGCATTATGGCGCACCTCGAAAATGTCATACTTCGAAAACTCTAATTAAAACAAAAACAATGCGAAAACTTCATTTTCTGCCGCACACGTGTCCAGTGAAGATCGGTATTCAATACGAACAGTTTCGCTAAACAAAAAACCTACATAAAAAAATTTATAGGTGGCTTGTGTTTTTTTTATAATTTTGCTTTGTGTTAAGGTTCGTGTTTCTCGGTAAGTATACATAGCAGTTGTTCGGTGTGAAGAGTAAAATATAGAATATAGTTTCGTTGTTGTTGTGTAACGGTAAATATGTGAAACGAAAAGAGAACCGAGTTTTTTTTAATGTGTTGTGAAAAAGGGTTTTTTCTGTAATATGGCGCAGACACTGTGAGGGCATTATGGCGCGAGTGCTCCATAATGCCCTTACGAAGTTTTCGTGTAAATTATAGTTTTAGACCTAACTCATTTTCTCTTAGTCTTTTCCCGTGTTTTACGTTGTGTATTATATATGTTATATATGAAGCGGCACTCATCGACGTCATCCGATGAAGAACATTTTCAGATCCAACTAGCCGACGAGTCGGATGGGCCCGAAGATTTCGGGGAGAATATTTGTGCTGGATGTGGTGAAGATTATATCACTACAACCAAAAAGGACGAGTGGATGCAATGTGTCCTTTGTGGACAGTGGTCCCACGACTCTTGCACTGCATTCAAAAACACCTGCGATGGATGTGGGTGTTCAAATCAAAAATAAAAGTTCCCCGCCATATTGCCCTCAGGGTTGCGCCATATTGCCCGCAGGGTGGGCAATATGGTTTTTTTTAAACTATTTTTAAATTAATTTATTTTTTATTAAAGCCCTTGAATTATTATTTTTATTTAATTTATTTATGTTACGTTTTTATCATATTTAATAAAAAAAAACTATTGAATTATAAAATGTTGTTCGTACTAAAGTTATTTCAGATTGATGTTAGGTACGCCATAATGCCCGAACTTACCCTAGATACATATACGATTAGGTCAGAAAACCTGTAAGACGTTACGTAGACATCTAATAATTAAGGTTGCAGTTTCTAAGTAATCGTTGCTGTTATTTTCCAAGTGCTGCATTCATATGACAGTACCTACTGATTTGACGTTTAAGTGAAACAGCTTTGTGTTCAAGTTAAGATATTTATTCCTTCAAACATTGGACAACATCCAAAATTTCCCAACACCTCAATACATAATCATTTTGAAATTTTTTCCCGAAAGCAGAAATAAAAATGTCAAAAATGTTTAAATAGATAACAGTTAAAAATTTGGAAGCAGAAACTTTTAAACAATTGTTGTTGTTCTTTTTTTAACTTAACTTAACATTTTAACTTAAAAACAAAGTATTAAAGTATTTTTTTAAGAACGTTTTGGAGAACAAAAAAAATTTGTTTTTTTTAAAGAATTTTCACGAAATGACATAAGAGATAAGAGTACTTCCTTTTGCAATATAAATGATGTTTATGTTAGTTTTTATTTGATATGCAAAAACTTTTATGAACCTTAACATTTAAAATATCATACAAAACATCTATTCAAAACGAAAGGTAAATAATTATTATTGTCAACAAAACTAATGTTCTGTTATTCTTCGTTTTCAATAGTAGATAGTAAAATCTTCCCTCATTTTTTAAAATATTCTCTCAATTATTTCTTCAAGGGTTTCGATACGACACCACCTTTATTAAAATCTCAAACAGTTTCAAAAATTGGAAAAAAAACTATTCCACGAAGAAAAACAATTTTCAATAGCAAACGTTTTTCGGTGGGTTAGTAAAACAAAGGTTAAAAGTACCCCTTACTTCGTTGATAATTACGATCCGATTCTAAGGAATTTTCGAAAATGAATCTCGAAAATGCTCTATGGTCTTTAAAAATGTTTATTCAAATAAAAAATATTTGTTGGTGTATACAAAAAAAC
Source organism: Scaeva pyrastri (assembly GCA_905146935.1). NCBI lineage: Eukaryota > Metazoa > Arthropoda > Insecta > Diptera > Syrphidae > Scaeva > Scaeva pyrastri. Next base: position 136,102,228 of record LR989927.1, read on the forward strand.
TCGTCCCACATCTAAACAGTTATCTAACTTACATACTTTTATTTGCAGAAATATCTCATATTGGTGATGATTGCCAAGTGACACCTGTAATACACGTCTTACAATATCCCGGATGTGTACCGAAGCCAATACCATCGTTTGCATGTGTTGGTCGATGTGCCAGTTATCTTCAGGTAATTATTTAATTTTTATTACAATTTATTCAATAACTTAATTCAAAACCATACGAAAGGTTTCCGGAAGTAAGATTTGGCAAATGGAACGGTCATGCATGTGCTGTCAAGAATCCGGTGAACGTGAAGCAGCAGTTTCGTTATTCTGTCCCAAAGCTAAAAATGGAGAAAGAAAATTTAAGAAGGTCTTTGAAATTCAACTAATTTTTTTCCCCTTACTAAATTTGATGAAATTCCATAAATTTATAGGTTCTTACAAAAGCACCTTTAGAGTGTATGTGCCGGCCATGTTCATCAGTAGAGGAATCAGGAATTGTTCCACAAGAAATAGCTGGATATTCGGATGAAGGACCTCTCAACAATCATTTTCGACGAACAAATTTCCAATAACTTTGAAATAAGTAAAAACACTCGTTAACAATGTGCACATTTTTTTTTTGTTCGATAACCGAAATTGAAACATTTTTCTTATTTAAAATAATTTACATACTTTGTTTTGTATGCAATTTGGGTTGGTTTTAAATAAATTGTCGTTGAGAACGTTCGAAAATTTAGTTGTTTTACTGACTTTCAGATTCAATTTTGTATTTGAAATCTTAACGAATAGAAGCTGTTGAGAGAGTGTAGCTCTTCATTTACATATTTAAGTTTTAATCATGATATTTTTACTGTAATGACTATGCTAACAAGGTTAATAAATGATTGTATTCATCTATCCATTGATATAAATTCCACTATTAACTTTAAGTTTTCTTTTATTTTTGGTTTTGTAAATCAAGTGTCATGATTTAAATGTTTATTTAAAAATTGAATTTGAAAATACTGAACCGGATATAAACAATTGGGTAATGTAGGTTTACCATAAACTACATTACCGATTTGCACTGTGTTATCATGAACGTGGTGAATTTTGTATCTGAGTTTATCTTTTGGTATCGTTCATTGCAACTGTCAGTTTGACATTTCCTTATGGCGTTGTTCGTGTTCTCTCAGGCACCACACAAACACCAAGAAGCAAAACTAACCAAATACATATGTGTAGAAAATTGTGTACTTAACTCACACTCGCCTGTGTTTGCGTACAAGTAGATACAAACACAATATTTCTTTTGGACGGCAGCATAGAAATAAGTAAGGGTAACGCGACTCCCATGGATACAAGAAATTAAAATTCAAAAATGAATTATGTCATTATTATCACTTTTATAATCAAAATTAAAATACAAGAAACTCCATAATTCCATAAAATCAATACAAAATGAGGTTCAACCAAGGTTCATGATTGATTTAACCACATACATTTTTCTTGAAACACCTTTGAACTTCAATGAATTCGATAATGAATAATTTAATTCAAATGAAGGATTGATGCATTTTTGAGCACAATATTAAAATTAAGTGTCTGAATTTAAAACACTTAGAATTTAATTAAGATAACAAATATTCAAATATTTTTATCATTCAAAGAAAATCTTTGTTTGAAACTAGTTTTTCTCATTTCTCATTACCAAGTAATAATTTTATTTCAAAAGTCTTTATTCATTATTTGTTGCAAGTTTTTAACTCAAGAAATAATATAAATTCTATTAAATTTTGCGCTTCGATAAAAATGAATTGAGATTTCTTGCATTGTATATATTTTGAAGATGAAGAATACATTTTCTAAAGTGCTTACTATGCATCATTAATACTTCTCTTTTCTCCTTGAAAACTAATTTAACCAATAACTGCAAATAATTCCTTTCTTAATTTCTCTTCTTCTGGGTTAACCCCTGTTAAATCACCAACCAAAATCGGAGACTGATGGTTAGTTGCTGAAGAGTGTAGACCTGTCACATTGGGCTAATAGTCAATTTTATTTTCTTCAAATTTTAACACAAAATTTAGTGCATTATATGTTGGGTTATAAACAAATTAAAATATTACATAAATATAAAAAAAACTTTAAATACAAAATGTCTACACTAACTTAAATATTTAATTTCTTAGTTTTTTATTTAAAATAACTAGGTATTTTTATTTTTATATATTACAAAATAAACTTAATTGGATCTATCTAAAAACAAAAAGCACTGTAAATAAATCGGCCCTCAAGATCCCTAAACCATATTTTAAATAGAACTTTCTGTAGTTTATTCAAGGATTGAAGCTCTAGTACACACCTTCGCTGCTCCTCATTTATTAATATTTCAATATACATACATAGCTCCAATTTGAATTAACTATAATTATAATGAATAATTATTCAACAACGGTTAACATTAAAAAAAAAAACGCCAAAGAATTTCCAACCACGCCACTGTGTTTTATCTAAAAGTGTGTGTTTGCCCATTCCTATCAAACTGCCATCTGTCAAACTCACTCGTTCTTTTATGTATTTGTTTTGTTTGCCACACACACTCTCACCCAAATACTCTCTGTTTACACACCTATTCCCGTATATCGTGTTTCCATTCAAGAAACGCACTCCACTGCTTCACATGTGTCCGTGACACAAACTGGCTCTCGTACTCGTTCTCGTAGTTTGTCATCGACTCGATTCAGATTCGGATTCAGAATTCAGATTTACATTTCACAAATCGCACAAACTTGTCCTCGTCGCCGTGTCGTCGTCGTCGCAATTTATTTAACGGAGACGGAACAGTATAATAAATCGACCCAATTAATTCAACTTGAATCATCAAAAGCACAACGAAAAAAACAACTCGATAAAAATGGAAATAAATAATCAAACTCGCCATCGGGTTAGTAGTCTTCCTTCTGAATAAAACAAATCCAAGTCGGAGAACAAAACATGTGAAGTCTTTCGTAGTTCGTACACCGCCTTCGATTTTCCAATTCCATCCCAAATCCAATTGAAATTTTTCCGGAAACCCACGAAAACATCAAACAAAAAATAAAAAAGTGTATTTGCATAAATTCTATTGGTGAATGAGTAAGTTATGCAAATAACGGTTCAGATTTATGTGAAAACAGTGAAACCGAAAGTTATTTGATTCCATAAAAGAAATATCGGACGCGTTGCGGCGTCTCTCTATTTCTGGTGACGAAACGAAGCAGCGAGAGATTGAGATTCGCTTGTCCAATATTTTGGTGGATTTTATTGAATTGTTATTGTTGGCTTCGGCTTCGGGTCAGTCAGTCATTTCAATCGGACACGGTCTGTGGTGAATCTAGTCGGCGGTGCGGCGGTGATTCCGACTTCCAAGAGCATGATGTCAATGGAACAAACTTACGTGATTGTGATTCCATTATTTACAACCCAGCAATTGCGACCGTACGTCATTTAGACCTAGAAACTCGTCGGCCAACGATATTTTTTTGCATTTATTCGAACCGAAGCGAACCAAAGATAAATTATTATCTTTTTTATTTCGCTTTTGTTGTTGAGTGAGCGGGACCGTGTCTGCCTGCCTGTATGCATCTGAGTGGTGGCACCATCGAGAAGAGCGATAGCGAGCCTGAAGGCTGTAAATTCTGGTTTTGTAGTTGATGTTGTTGATGTTGCTTGTCGGCGGCGTACCTCCCCCGGTTCCCACTGTGAGTGTCGTTCTATGCAAAATGATGCAAAGACGCAAAGTTCATTTTTTGTGCTCCACGTCCACACCCGGCACGACGACGAGTATTTTTCTAGTCGTCTGCACGGTTTTTGTAGCCTCATTCGGATACTTGGATGCATCTGCTGATCACAACTGTAACCATCAACATCCCAAGGCGCACGAGGTAAGTTTTGTTGTTGAATGCCTCCTAGCTATATATGTATGTTATAATGTAAGTACTCGTACTGTGTACCTTAGCTAGTCTTTTGGTTTTTATTTGCTTCTCAAAATCGGTGATCTGTATTTCTATGAGTTTTTTCTCCCCCACGATGGAGTCTTACAGGTTTGCATTTCTTTGTTGTCGTCACGATTAGGTCAGGTCATTGGCCAGTTGAATAACTATCAACTGGTACTTTTCTGGCATTGAGCAAAGATTTAAAATTCCTTTTTTTGCAGCACAAAAAATCCCACCGACACAGTATGTTTTGTTGTTTGTTTCGTCTGATATCACATTGACTTCCTTGAGTTTTTCCTTTGACCAAGCCGGGACATGCACAGCACTCATGAAGTCGGTTTCTAGTGTTTGAATAGAAAGAGACTTGCATAATTACTTGCTCGGGGCAACTTTCAAGGTACTCCAGTGAGTAGTGAGTGCATTTAACTTGATTGTGTGCTTTAATTGTTTTCATTTAAACACGAGCTACAGTAAAACAAGAGATTTAAATTTAACATTCATTGGCAGTGGGAGAGTGTAGAGTTGTACAGTTTATTTGCATAAGGAATCGTGTTTTTGCTTAAAACAAACAAAATAAATAAATTAATTTTAGATTCTAAAATCACAAAGCGAGTTTTTGTAAGGTGAAAGATAAATTTATATAATTTGTATAAAAGCAATAATAATGAGCCAATGGTTTGGGGTAATTAACAGATTTTATTTCTTACACCTGGTCAATGCGTCTATTAATGTCCCACTTGAAAAACACCTAACCTCTCTCTTATTTAAGTGGTGCTGCTTTAAAAAATAAAAAAAAAAAACAGTATCATTGATTTATGATAAGGGAGGTAAAATACAGATTTTCAGACACTAAATGGGTAGCTGCATACCTTAATTTAAAAAAGAAAGCGTTCCTAGTTCAACTCAAAAGAAGTCGAAATGTAAATGATACAACAATACAGATAGTACCAAAAAGTGGTTCTTTTCAATTTAAACTATCCAAAATCCAAACTTACCTTTCATGAATGCTAAAAATAACTTATTCTGAAAGGTAAGTTTGGATTTTGGATAGTTTAAATTGAAAAGAACCACTTTTTGGTACTATCTGTATTTAATATTTATAAAAATTTCCTGAAACACCTCTCAACCGTTGAATAGTTACTGAATGTATGAGCGTTTATTAAGGCTCAATGTTTCGTAAATCTATGTATGTATATTAAACAAAAACATAATGTAAACTCAAAGCATCTTCTTAACGCGGTTTGCTTAAATGCATCTCTTCAACATTACAAAATCTTTAAAAATAACTTTTTGACGTTACCTATGATTGTAATTTTGTGCAGCTTATTTGCAGCGCATATTATGTAAATACCAGTTGTATTTATTAATGCTGTAATTATTTTAATGGGAACCATTTGTATTTCAGCAACAACATCGTGATGTGAATCATGCTGTTGGTCCAATTGTATCTTGTAAAGATACTTATAGCTGCAGATCTTTTCTAAACCTCTGTCGAATAGTACCTTCGTATCACACGGTACTCCCGTGAGTGTTGAACTTTGTTGCGTCGACATTTTAAGAATGTCCCTAACACATTCCCTAAAAAACTTAAATTTTCAGATCGATCATATCCATTATTCCAATGTTCCTCAAAATTGGCGATCACAGCATGAATATTGGGTGCTGTCAGAACAATTACTTAAAATTCCAATTGCCGATAGGCGTTTTGGGTATATATTGGTTGACTGACCGTTTTTTTATTAAACTGTTTTTATTGGCTGTGCAATGCTGCTTCATGAAACGAAAAAATGCAAACAAATATGTTTTGTTTTGCCCATGAGCTCGACTTTGATGATTAAAAAACATGACACTCCGGTTAAATTATAATTTCAATTTTATTCTGGTCTGTTTTTATTTTTATTAGGTACGTAAAGACATCATTGACAAAACCTTAGAAGAATTAAAGAGTTTACTTTTCGGCTAGCTAAACTTAAATAAACTTACCTCTACAAAAAACTCCAACAAAGTTTGTGATCCTATACACATTCTTGATACACAATAAAAATGATTTTAAAAACATCTTAACGAAAGTAATAAAAACTTAACGATGAATTATGGACATACATACATATGTAGTTGACGCAATTCTGTCATAATGTATGTATGTATGTATTTAAGTTAAAAAAGAATATGAGGAGATTAACTAAATGTGAAAATACGGACAAGCTTTTTACGGAACTAAATTTTTACCAAAAAGACATGCAATTAAAGCATTTTTAACCACAGCCATATATATATATGTAATATAATATACAGTGAATAAAGTGGGTTGCCTACCATCGAGTCTCAGTAGTCTCAAAATTATAAACAAGATTCGTCCGATTAGTTCTTTAGTTGTCAAGAATGAAAAATGAGTTTCAAATTGAAAATTGACACGTCATGAAAGAATAGAGAAAGTCTTAAGTAAGTGAGAACTGCTATTGATTTTTTTCTTCTGGCAGACGGATTTTCTTTAATTCTTATCGTTGTTAACGATTTTCTTTTTCCTTTTTTTTTATTAATTGTTAACGAAGAAAACACCAGGTTTCTGGAAACTACAATTCTACCACTTTTGTTATTACAATGCTGAGGATTTGTGCTGTAAAAACAAAACCAACATCAGGTGCAGAAAATAAATCTATTCATCAAACGCTTAAAAGGCAATTTAAACACATTGGGTCGCTGTGAAACTTTCAGATGTCGTAACATTAATGTGCTCTTGATGTAAGATTTTGTCAGGTATTGCGATGTGTTCTATTAATGACTTTTTATAAAACTTTTTAATATGATTTTTCATTAAATCGTTTTTCTATAAAGCCACAATCAAAGCAGTTAGAATTCTATAAGATAAATCGGCAAAAATAAAGTGCCTTTGTTGTATTATTAAATTAACATTTGAACAGATTTTCAATTAATGTAGAGGATGTTCACACTTATAATTTGTCTAGGTACTTTAAGTATAAAACACTTACTTAACTATCCATTAGCAAAACAAAAATCCCCGAGTATCACACAAAATCAAATTATATTTGCTGTTCTTGCTCAGCTCTTTTCGTCCATTAATCATTCTAGGTCTTTAAGTGTCAGTGTCAGTGCCATGTCAAAACCAAAAACCAGTTTCCAATAACAAATCAGATGATGCTATAAAAGCATTTAAAGTTCTCCTTCCGAATGACCCAAACAAGTTAGCAAAATTACATTGCACATCTCTTATTTTTTTTTTTATTGCTGATGGGATGATGCATTCAGCTAGAAAATAACCTAACCTATCCCAATACTGTTCTGCCTCTCCCACTACTCTGTGAGCTGTGAGACGGGGTCAATAAACTTCGGTTGACGGAATAGAGAAAAGCAAGATGCTTTATTTACATCATTTTTGATGACGTTGACAAATTTAATCCTACCTGTTCACAAAAAAAAAACTAACGAAAGCTTTTTCTCGGCACTTTTGAGAGAATTTCAATAAAAGTTCAAAAATCTGGTAGTTAAAAAGCTTTATTAATGTTTAAGTGATATGGAATCGATTCAGAGAGTATTGACAGTGTGGGAAATGCGATGATGTGCAAACTGCTTATGGCGTGTGAATTTTTTGTTGTTGGTTTTTAGTTGACCAATCTTCAGTCATTTATCACTCAGTTAGTCAATTGGAAAAGAAGAGAACTTTGTAAACTTGACTAAAGTACACGTTTTCGTGTTGGCAGTTGACATGCAATGCAACTTTCCTTTTTTTATTTGATCACCTGAAATTGAATGAAGCAATTTCATAAAAATAGTAAAGGCACCAATATTGATGACTTTGCACTACTCCTGGATCCTGGCATCTTTTCAGTGCAATAAATTATAAGTGCAGTGGAAGAGACTATAAAAATATAAAATCGCTCAATTCTTTTAAACGTTTCAATCACTTTAGAATTGTGTTGTGCTATAGAAGCATACTGAGTTCCTGATTTGAGAGTATTTATGTACATAGTTCCTGACCTTCAACATGCTCGTTTTGATAGTTTGAACCTCATTTTGCTCAATTTTATTCGGAATTGTAGTACGTTCAGTACATGGTCCACTAAGACTAACGTACATATGAACATTTTTCCTTCACATTGTTTCAAAGTATCCACTGGTAATACTATGGTTTTGCTAATGAACTTTTCCAGCAACCACATAGGTATAAAGGATTGGATTAAGATGTGCCTCCCTATACAATTCTACACCATCAATTATGGAACTATGAGCACAAAGTCCGGTAACAGTTGCGTTTAATTACTTTGCGCGTCGTCGAGGAACGCTAAAGTTAACATCTGAAAGATATGTGACAGCGCGGAAGAGATTGTTAACTCTCGTTGGCAGTGAATGAGACTGTGATGAGTTTATGGTGGCGTCGTGCGTCGTCTGCTGCAGTCTTTAAATGCGTTGCCAATGATGCTGGATGGAGAATGTACAAATCTTCATTCGGTCACACTTCACTTTTCCTCGAATTTCATTCCTAACAAAAACCAACACCAACGGCGCAACGGTGCAAAAGCCACCTATTGCAAAGAGTCATCATCATGAGCCATCAACATGAATATGAACGATGTTGTTACGTTGTCAAATCCATTTCCCAATTAGGTTTGGCTGGTGCGATTTGATTATTGTGTGTTAATCTGATGTCGACTTCTCCATATCCTTCAGAATAATTTTCATATTTTGTACATGTGTAAGTATATACTGTTAGTACCCACATTTACAATGTTGATAGATGGGAAGTATGTACATAATTTATTAATGAAATTCATACACGTTTGCAGAGTAGTTACAAATCCGTATACAGGGATTTGAATTCAGCGGTAGAAGCCTTCGGGATCAGCGAATCTAAAATTTTGAATTTAACGGATTTTGTGGTAATTTTTGTGATGAATTGTAACACTTGTAGAGTTGAAGTGAATAGATAGACTACAGATAAAATCAAAATGAATTTGATTACAAGGAATGTGCGATGGTAGTACTGACAATGAATGTAAGAGGATGAAACATTTTATCAAATTGTATAATCTCCTGCGAGGACTAATTACATTCGAGTGATTGACAAACATTGCTTTGTGCAATCAGATTTGTTTTGTTGGGTTGAATGTTTTGTAAAAACTTATTCTCGAAAAGTTAAATTGTCTGATCTATAAGAGTTAATGCATTTGTAGGGTTGTGATATAAAGACAAAGAAAGGACTCATTTGCTGATAAAATACCAGCTCCCCAAGATCATAAAAATCAACATTGCAATGAGAAGAAAGATTCTTTGTACTTAAGAGTACGGTCGAAATTGATTGGCATTCTCAGAATCGCAATTATTAAGTTTGAAGTGTTCTCTTTGTTCGCAGAGGTGTGTCAGTATTTTAAAATTATTGCATATAATTTTGAAATTTAGGTAAAATCTGTTTTTTTTTAAATCATGACTTAAAGTACAAACAAATACTTTAGTTTATACATACATATATTTTTTTACTGTTGTTTTTAGAGTGGTTTTATGATTCATGACTCTAGTTCAAGGAGTATAGAAAAAAGTATTAAGTGTGTAGGAAGCAAAGGAAGAGTTAAAATAACGTTAAAAAAGTTTAGACAAAAAAATATTACGAAGATGTTAAAGTCACTTAAACAAGTCAATGATGTTATTGTCACCAATAATAATAAAAGTTCTTTTTTGAATACTGGCCAAGCGCCTCAAGTTAGTCGTAAATGGAGCTCCAGCTCAAGGTACACAAGCAGCTGCAATCAAGCGTAAGACGTTATTGTGTATAGCTTATAGCTAGATCAAAAAACGACATACATTTCTTGCATATCGTTTCATTATAACTTTTTCAATTCGACTGAAATTTTTTTTTGATAAGTGTCTTTTTGGAATCACTGTAATGTATAGACTTTGTCGAACCGTATTGATTTATTTAGCTTAATAAAAGCACTAAAATTGTTAAGCTTTTAATAAATTTACCAACCAAATCTTTTTTAATTAAATTATCTACTTTTTATGTTTATTTCTCATTTTGCTTTTGTTAACTATGACAAACTAACAATAAAAATATCTAGTATTATTTTAACTTTCCAATTTTATGATGCGTTCTACTCTGCCACAACTGTGAAAACAATACACAATATTTTTACGTAAAACCTAAAAAATAAATTTATTTTATTACCTACATAGTACGTAACGTATGTTTATATTTTTTAGACAAAAAAGTGCATAAATGTTGGTTGGTAATTTATACATCTTTTTATTTATTTATTGAGATGTAAAAAATCACATCCACAGATTTGATAAATTAATTTCATAAATAGAAAAGTTATAAAATTGCGAATATACATATACATACATATTTATGATTGTATGTAGTATATTTCATGTATAAATTAAAATAACAATAAAAACGGAAGCGTTTCGAAAACTTTTCCGTAATTTAGTTAAAAAATATGTATTCACTAATTGAAAAATATTGTAATAAAACACACATGCATTGTACAGGTTTTAAATAATAATTAAATAATTAAAATAACAGGCGAATGAATTTGTATGAATTTCAAATAGTGATTTATTTTTCAATTTTTTAAAATAAATAAAACATGTTTGTTTCAGATTTAAATTTTAATTGGTAACTTTATGTTTGTTTTTCTTTTATTTTTTCTCTATAAGCAAAATTTTTATATTTGTTATTTCAAGCGTTCAGAATAATAGTGAATCTTTTGTTAAATGTGGTTAACTTAGAACAATAGGATAGGTTAAATGGTCCCAAAGTACAGCACACAACACTTTTGATTTGGAATCTTCATTTTGTTAAGTTTCTATGAATTAAGAAGATCGGCATGATTCTGCTGTCTCTGTGTTTAACAGTTCGCCTATTAGAACGAAAGTGTTGGTCCTTCTTAAAGACCTCAAATTTATTCTTTCACATTCGGTTCCAAAAATAATGTTGCAAGATATTTCGTTGGTTTCTTTAATAAATTTAACATGAAGTCTTGTCTTTTTATCTCGGTTTTTTTGGTGAAGGGTGAGGTTTTCCAGGGAGCAACAAGAGTTGCTCTTGTTTCTTTTTTCTAGGGTCGTTAAAAACAAAGTTTTGCTAATCTTCCTAACGCATCAGCAATAATTTATTTTGATTATGCCTGCATTTTTTTTTATTGAAGTGACCTTAATCTTCAAAGAAGTGCTCTTTTCGCCCCATTTCCTCAAAACAATTATTAAACTATGAAGAATATCTTATTATTCTAATAAAATTTAAATATCTAAACTAAACACTCGTTTTTATTGCGAACATCGCGACGGAACCAATATTGACAATTGTGATTTCTTGACTTTAAGATCGTTGAAATAACTCCTAAAAAGTAAAATTTTGAAAAATAGCCTGCTTAAATCTTAGTGATGATCTTTTATTTATTATCTTCTGTGCGTTAAAGCTGTGGCAGTAGTTTTTGCGAAATTTTGATCAAAATGTGACCCCTTTTTTAAATTCGAATTAGTTACTTCTGCCATGCAGTAATGTAGAAGTATACTAACTTTTTGTTTAATCAAGTTTCAAATGTAGTAAATCGTCAAGCTAGAATGGGTAGGTACTAGGAAACCTCTGTAGACTGGAAATTAACTCAATTCAGAATTTCTTTTTTTTTATCGGAAATGAGTTTTAATAAAAATTTAAATTTGATCTTTTAAAAATGTCTGTTTGGATTTTTGCTCTCTTCTTTTTCAAAATTAACGACCATCCGTCGTCGCCGTCTTCCATTTTTGACTTTTATAAAAAAAAGAATATATTTGCTTATAACAACAAATATCGAAAATGTTTCTGTCACTGATATAGAAAAAGCAACATATTTCAAAAATCATAAACTAACAATCAACTATCTACTTCCACATCATAACATTTAATATTTGAAAAAGAAGTTAAAAATTATCTGTGCAATAAAACATTAAACATTTTTAATCAAAACCGTTAATATACGGACAATAAAAATATAGGTACTTGGCTAAAACAAAGAAAAAAAAAGTTAATTCACTGTAAAGTGAGTTTTCTTTTTTTTTTTGACGTCTTTGTTGTTACATTGACTTCAGACTTCATCAAATCCCATAGAAAACGAGATACTTTAAGAGCAAGTGTTTATTGTTAGACCACATTATGACACACCCATTGAGTGTTTATTGTCAATGCAAGTGCATCCAACCTGTTTTATATACACATCTATTATTTATCCACCTCCCCATAACCCCCGTCCATTAGGGTACCTATGATTGTAGATGTATCTATGTATATAAGTTAAAAAGATACACTTTTCCATTGTTTGTTTCCCACAAGCTTAAGTAAATATCTATGATGTAGTATAAGAGTTGTGTTGCAAAAACAGATGTGGCAGGAATCGCATAACTTTAAGAACTGTGAGAACTTTTTGCAATCTGCTCAATCTGTCGTGTGTTGCTTGGGATTATATTGGTACATTGTTGGTAGCCAAGTTAGTAGATGCATCAGTGCTTCGATGGACTTGAATTCGAGTGGGTAGTTTCAATTCAATTAAAAAAAAAAAAGTATCAATGGATGTAAACCGTTTGTTTATGTGTTAAGTGTATTCATCTTTGTGGCTTTGTATTTCAAGGTTAATTATGTGCAAGAAAATCTTATGCTTGATAGGAAAATATGCTATGCACTTTTAATTCCATTTGAACACAAAACATATTTGAAATTGGCCAAAATTGAAGCCTCAAGTCGTAAGGCTACTGGTCGGTTTAACGGCACAAAGTCAGTAGAGATGTCTCACAGTCCGTAGATACTTTTAACGGACTATGCACGACCAGCACAAAATCACTTGTCACTTCTCTGATAGCGTTGCTGCAGCTTTTTTATTCTTATGGCAGTTTTCCACATGCCTCATAATTATAATGCCTTTTGTATGCCACTACATACATACATAAAATTACAAAATTTGCTCAACTTATTAGTAATACAAAATAATTTCCTTGTTACCATTTCTCATACAAAAAGTTTCATCTCAATCCTTATAAATGTCTATTAAAAATCAAAGGCTTTCTAAAGGCAGTCGTCTGCTTTTTAGCTTTCAGTAGTGAAGTTCTTATGTTGCTGTGAACATTTTTAAAACCATTAACCATCACATTTTTTTTAAACTGAATTCCTATTTCCATGGCTTATGAAGTAATGCTGTGATTATTTAATTTTTTAGTTCATTTTTATTTTTTATCAATCTTAAAATTCTTAAAAACTAGTATATAAATACATACATATGTTTAGTGGAAACTTACAACTATCTTACTGGCCCTAGCGGACACTCTAAGTTAAAAGTGATTATGTTAGTTGTGTTTTATTCACTGTTACATATGTACATAGTGCAAGTGGATAAAACGATCAAACACATTCCTTACATATCGCCAGCACAGCTGTCATTCATTTGTTGGTTTCTTTTTCGGCAGCAATCAAATTGTTTTTATTTTCCGACCTACGCAGCAGTGAATAAAACACAGCTGTTCAAATAGGTTTTACTTTTAGACATCAACTTCAAAAATGTTGTTCTTTTTTAATGCCAAATATTTTCAGTAAAAAATCTCAATATGTACAAAATCAATTCTCTGTTCTAAGATACATAATTGCCATTGTTACCTGAATTAGTGGACAAAAATAGAAATATTTGAAGTTTTTAAAACATATTTTCGAATAAGGTATTTTAACACATCGGTTTTTGGCTCATAGAATTTCGTCTTAACTTTTCTTTTGTGTGTTCACAAAATAATAATAATAATAGTAATAAATCAATTCGTTGAGAAATTAATTTCACGCGAATTGGCTTACTATTCTGCCTTGTCGAAATTCATATACTGAGAAAAAACATTGTAGGATAAAAAAAATATAAAATAAAATGACAATGATTAGGGACTAAATACGAATTTTATAAAATTAAAGTACTGGGCATTTGAATTTTATTTCAAAAGTGTCTTTTAAATAAATACTTAAAGGACTTAAATAAATTAAATAAGATATTTTGCTTTTGCGAGTTTTTATTCAAAAATGTAAATTACTTATCTGATTTTGTAAAAACTTTTTGTATTTCAAACAAATCATTTCTAAATACATTCAAATGCCTCATTCAAAAATTATTTAATTTTTAATTTTAATAATATGTAAATACTAGTTTTTCTCTGTGTGTATGCATGAGTATCAAAACTAGCAAATTAAAGTCAAAAACTAATTAAGTTGTTTTGTTGTTGTTAATTTTAGTATTTTACGGTGCGGTGTAGCTAACCTTATTATGAACCTAACCTTAATTTGAACGTTTGCTTTGCTTTTCATACACACTCTAAATTCATCGTGAACGCAGAAAATATTTTGTTGATAAAAATTTTAAATATAAATAAAATATATTTTCACTGAAGAACACTCTGGAATAGAACTGCAATGTAAATTATCATCCACCGTTTTGCAGAAAACAAGGTATCCATGGACTTGGTCAGCTTTTTGCAATTAAATTGTTTCTTTTGTTTTTTTTTTTTATAGTGATAATGGGTGGGTGGTTCTCCATTAAAAGCTCCTTTTTGTGTCATCTGGCAAATTACTACATAATTAAACAAATCTGCTTAGGATAATTTATATACAAGTAAATATTTTGAAGTATTTGTTGTTGCAAAAACAAAATCTCTTAATCTTTTATTTTACAAGTGAGGGGGTGTGTTGATAAAATGCCAGTTTGTTAAGTTTTTTTTTTTTAATTTAATTGGAAATTAATTACAAGGATACAAATTATGTTCTTATTTGTTTATTTATCTTATCCTACGCATTTTCAATTTTATGTCCTTTAGAACAATATCTTATTACAACTTAACCATTCTAATTCTTGATTTTATTTTTTATTTATAATTATTTTTCCCAGAACTCATATTCTAATGCTTTGTAAAGTATTTATATTACTAACAATTACATTTTTAATAGACACGACTATATTCCAAGAAAATAAAAAAGAAATAGCCATAAAAAAAAACCGATAATGTCACCAGATTATTTTGTCAAACACGCAAATTTAATGAGTCGAATTCTAACCCAACACGTCAATATGCCAAAAATATAAATATTACATTTAAAAAAAGCAGCCATCGTCCTTGTCCTCATTAGACCCTGTGTCATTCGCCAGTATTTTATTAACAAAGTACCCACAATGAAATCAATACCTGACATGGATACTTAGATACATTTTTAAGAGGCTTAATGTTAACTCAATAAGGCGTCTTCTTATTTTTTTAAGTAATATTTTGATACAAAAAAAACGTTCTTCCATTAAAAGAATAATTGTATAGGATTACCCTCATAATAAGATTTATTATGCAGGAATATCGGACATAATAATTTTATTATTATTGATGACGACGAGTGCGATGAGTAAATCGAGTTCAATGGAAAAAAACAGGTGGTGGTACATTTGTATTATTTTTTGTTGCTAAGATATGGTTTTTAAAACCCTGCATTTAAGTAAAAACTAAATATCCAAAGAACATTAAAATATAATTGTCTTAAAGATAAATTGGCATGGTGATAAATGAGTATTAATTAATGTGGATGAAGTAGGATTTGAATTATTAGAATTCAAAGTTGTTCATTAGATTTAGATTAAAATAAATCACTTGTCTCATACACAGATAGTATATTTTTTTTTGAACTCATCAAAACTAAACTCGAACTTCATAATTATTTTTAATTTTTTTGTATGTAAACTGTAAAGCTGTCTTAAATTCTTCTAAGATTTTTTCGTTAACGTTTTCACTATGGTTAATAAAATTTTCTTCGAGCAACAGAAGGCTCATTGAATATTTCACTCTTCAATATAATTATAGTAAAAAACTAATTTCAAATAGTATTGCACAAAATTAAACAAAATTATTGTTGAATTTACTGACAGTTTTTGCACAAGATATACATAAGTTTAGGATTTAAAGAAATAATTTTGTTCAAATTGTTACTTTAACAATAAATTTTATAATTTACAATCTATTAATTTGTTTTTCTTAACTAATGAAACTTGTTTCTAAGGCTTCCTTACGTTGGAGAATAAACATATTTTCCACGTATTCTTTTATTAAATATATATGTACATTTTTTTTTTTAATTTGACAAAATTTTGAAATAGATAAAAGAGCACGTACTTTCTACGGAACACAAATACTTGAAAAGCAAACCGAATATAATATGTAATTGTTTTTAAATGTTTTAATTATGATTTAACTAATTTGGCATTCAACAAATTTCTTAGAAAATTTTATTTTTGATATTTCCATATAAATTGCAGTGAAAAAGTTAAACAACAAAACAAAACTTTAACTTAGCTCATGTTTTTTTTTTAAATTTTTTGTTATGCATTTTTTAGTTTGAATTAACGATGATTAGCTATCAAAGAATTTCTTTAATAACACAATTTGTATTCATTAAAAAAAAACGGTTGTTAATTTGTTTTAAAAATAGAAATGCTAATATGTACATATGTGTAGGTATATGGCATTTTGCATTATTTTACATAACAATCTGAATTTGTTGGATTTCTGGTCAGCTCGTAATGTCGTTTATATATTAATATTTTTTGAATCTTTTATCAACAAGCTTAAAATGAATCTGTTCACACTTATTAATTACTGATATGAAAAAAAATCGGCTTTGGATATATGCAACAGTTAATTAATCACATCGAAGACGTTGACAATTTAAAAGTTTTTAAATAATGAAATGGCAAAGTTTTCAATGAGAAATTCTCTTTAAAAAATATCAAATCTGAAAAAGAAAAATTTTACAAGTTTAGAAAAAATTTATCCGATCTTATAAGCTTTGGAGTGACTCTGAAACGGAATATGTATTTAGTATTTAGATATTAAATACTTATTTTGTATTAATTTTAAGCCAAAAAATGTCATTGTTTTGACTTGACATTTGAAACGTTATGTGATTGTGATAACGAGACGAGACTGACATTAGAATAAGAATAGTCTAGTTGTTAGCCTTACAACAAAGATTGATTTGTTTTTATACCATTAAAATATTTAACTAATAAAAATTTGCTTAATTCGCCCTGAAATTTGTATTCACCTTTGAGCTAAAAACGAGGCTATGTTACACGCTCACGTTCGTACACTTTCAATAGAATCTCTTAAAATCTATTTTAGTACATGTATACATAACTTAATTGCCAATTAATTCAATTACTCGTACATAGCAAAAATTTTTAAGATTCTTTAAATTTGCAACACTATTTTTGGTGGAAATAAATGTGACAGTTGACAGATGATTTATGCTGATGTTCGACTTATGATATAATTGATGTTTCATTTTTCGTAGTAAACAGAATTTTTATTTTTCTGTCCTTCCTTTTAATCCTTACTCCCACAGTTTTGCTTTTTGAAAAAAAAGAAGAAAAAAACGATGTGAATATTGCATAAAGTATGTTTTTCGAAAATATATATATTTTTTTTTTTCATTTTAACTTTATATTCTTGCAAATTCTTTACTCGAGAGAAATTATAATGGGCTTTTTATAAGCTTCATTCAAGGAAGGTGAACGTTGAATATATTAAATCTATTGAGATAGTTTTCTAGAATCCTTAGGAGTTTGTAAAAAGTTTAATTGATGTTGTTACCATAAGTTATCAAAGAATTTATGAAAAAGGAAATCTTAATTTAAGTTTATAATTTTGTTTGAAACACTAACCTACTTCTTAATGTTTAAATTCATTCATCCATTTGTATTTAACATTCTGTTCACAGCTGTCAGATTTAGGTTTGACTTATTGAAGAGTCATCTTTATATTATTTTGAATCATTTTTAACAAATTTCATTTCGAAATTAGTTCTGCTCAAAATATCAACAATAAATATTAAAGAGTTTTGAAACAAAATAGCTAACTTGAATTTTTTGTAGTTGCTTCTGTCGATAAAATGTCTTTTGTGTTTAATTTTTAATTCACCTCAAATTAAAATGACTGACCTGAACTTAGAA
This sequence comes from Scaeva pyrastri, assembly GCA_905146935.1. Lineage (NCBI taxonomy): Eukaryota > Metazoa > Arthropoda > Insecta > Diptera > Syrphidae > Scaeva > Scaeva pyrastri. The sequence goes on from LR989927.1 coordinate 136,120,175, forward strand.
CTGTGATTTTCTTGAATATACCCCAGAGGTGGAACATTTTTGTGTGAAATGGTAATTAATCAACTAACCAAAATTAAAATGCAGTTTTGTCAAAGAGATTTAATTTCTGTACTACTTATGGCAACTTCAAAAGGTTTACAATTGGTTAGTTTTTCGAGGGAAAATCGGGTACTAACAATTATTCTTTGATTAGACAACGAGCTTGAACTTTGTCAGTTTTAATAACAAAAAAAAAATTGAAACTCAAGAGGTGTAGTTAAGTTTTAACGTTAATTTAAAGTCATTGTTTTGAGTAGTCACTCAAGTTTTGTTCGACATAAAATTTCACTTTGAATTTAAGTAAATTGATTTGAATAACTCTTCCACTGAAATTGAAATAATTAAATAATGACTTTTCATATTGAAAGTTAGCAACAACTTGTGTGAGGATGTATGCTGGTTGGTGTTGTTTTTGACATTTAAAAATTTCAGTATAAAACTGATAAAAAAAAACTGAATTCTGAGTTAAAGTTTTCAATAGCAGAATTCTTCGAAATGGAAATACGTCCATGACCAGCAGTTGTTAAAATAATTAATAAACCTTCGTGTCGAATTAAGTAAAATTTAAGGATGAAAACCAAAAAATACATCAACTTTTCATTGCCACAATGTAAATTTGTTCATATATTACTGAAAATTCTATTAAACTTAATTTCATTAAAAGTTACATATTGTATATACACAAACAAATAATGTCAAGGAATAATACTTTTTGATGGTTTAAAACTACATACATACTTTGCTACTTTAAAAAAAAAAAGTTAAACATGTCGCTTAATTAAAGTAAATGACAACAAACTGTTAATTTAACATATGGGTCGGTTAATATCAAACAGTCGTTGCTTAAAAGCTATGTATTTGTTGGTTTTAAAATCAACTATAACCACTAGTTAGTATAGTTTAATAAAATTAATTAAATCCTTACAAATTAATTCTTGAATTAAACAAATTTTATTTGAATCAACTCTTTGGACGCCTCCCTTATTGGATTCTATACAAGCTTGTAGTTTAAGAAGCCCAGGGAACCTAAGTCAAAAAAAATCGATAAAAGTCTTCTGTGTATTGTATGTATTGAAATTTTAGATATGATACAAATGTGGTTTAACCTTGAATTATTTATCTGAGAGCGCAACGAATTTTCAAGTTCAAATATCTCAAAGTGCTTGTCCTATCACTAAGTGCATCCGCTGAAAGTTTACACCATAAATATGATTTTTTAACTTTATTCGTTTGATAAATTTGGAATATATGTATATGTACATATGTATGTATAGCAAGTGTTATCAGAGTTTGCATTATCGTGGTTAGTATGATATACAGGATTGGTGGCTATGAGTTACCTGGATTTTACTGCAATTAAAAAACATTCAAACCAATTTAAAACTGAAATTTGCAAATAAGTTTTTTTATACGTACAATTAATTTAATTAAAAAAAATTATCAAATTGCTTTTAAAATGTTGAATTCCAATTTGTTGTTTGTTTTTTAATCCTTAAAATCCCAACACCTGTTTGAAGTCGATATACAGATAAAATTGTAAAACAAGTTTTCATGTAACGTTGGCACTTTCAAAAATTAATTTTAATTATACAATTTTTTGAACATAACTGTGATATGTATCTAATCAAAAAATTTCATTTGAATCCACCTGTAAGGGCATAGAATTTACATTAACACAACTTACCGTGCGCGATATATTTTTTTTAAATAAATATTTGATCAGCAGTACCGAAACACTGCAAATATTTATTCTTAAAAAGCCTTTTGATAAACAGATGGGTGAAATAAATAGAATCACAAAATAAATTAATAAAATGATGAAGTCCATCTTATGAAAATAATTTTCCAAAAAATCAATAAATTCTGGTTATAGTAATATCTTACTTTTTTATTCTACAGTTGTATCTTTTATTATTTACGAATTTTAAACACTTGAAAATGTTTTTTTTTTCACTGCATCAAAAATATATACTTATTGCAGTTTATAATATTTTTAAAAAATTCGAGATATAAATCTCATTATTTTCATTTTTTCATAGCTCCATCATAAATATCTTTCGTGAAATAAATTAAGAAAATGAATATATTTTAAACGTTAATATAACTTTTTCTCAAATATTAATTAAAAAAGGCCCGAATTAAAATAAATAAATTGAGGTCCATTGCAGATACTCTGGACAGTAATGTAAATTCTCAGAATTTATGTCATTATTGCAACTTTTTCAAGATACTTTTTGTATTTTTTTTGCATTGACTTAAAATTGATTAAACCTGGTTCAGCACAAAGTCATTGTTACTGCGAGTTTTTTTTTTTAATTTTGACTTCTTTTTAAACTTGTGTTTTAATTATAATTAATAACAATGTTTTACACATTAAAAATCAGATATTAAATGTCAAAAAAAGGGTTTACGACATTTTGCAGGATCACTCATTTGCTGAAAACTATTTCCGTAAAATTAATTGGAGGTTTGAAATATGATTCTTATTTTTTTTATTTTCTATATTTCTAAAAACTGATTAAAATAAACATAAATTATACTCCATGGCTTGTCAAAAATAATCATGATCTTCTGTTTTAGTATTTTTATAACGCAAAATACGGGCAAATCAAAACATACATATAGTACATACATACATACTTCAAATAAAGTACCTTTATTTTCGGGAAAGGCTTTTGTAACATTGCTGTTACTGAACTTGTATTTTAGTATTTTTAAATAATTTTTTTTATAGCGTAAGCACATACAGTTGCGGTAAAAAAATAGCACTGCGGTTTTACACGATTAACATGAATGTGTTAGTTCGTGGAAGAGGATCAACATAATGTATGTATGACCATCCCAAATACTCATCAAAAATCATCAAACATGGATGATAAACCATTATGGTCTTGTTTTTCGTATTACGGTGTTGGCTCTATATTCTGGTTCTAAAGTATCATGGATAAACATCTTTATGTCAAAATACTGAAGGACAATCTGTTGCGTTATGCTCCTGAGGAAATACCGTTAAAGTCGTTATTTCAACTGAATTATGACTAGAGCATAGATACCAACAAACTAGCCAATAAATGATTTCTGTATAACAGAGTAGCTGTTATGGAATAGTCTGAACTAAATCGCTAGACTAAAATCAAATCGAAAACCTTTGATCCTTGAATCCATTTTTCGAAGTGCTTAGTTTGAAGTATTATACTTTTCTAAAAGAATTCCGGATATGATCATGGTTTTGGGTTAAAAGCAATGTTTTGGCTGAAATATAGGCTTAAAACCGATCCTTGAAATGATGAGCCCTGTAGAAGATAGGTTTTTAGGCAATTTCACCACGCCCGCCACGTATTAATATTTAAAATTTTTCTTTTTATGGATTGTGTTAGTTAGTAGTCTGAAGTATCTGTTTAAAAAGTTTTGTATTCTGTAGATAACATTTTGTGGAAAAATTAAGCCTAAATTTGACATGTTTGCCTTTTTCACACCTTATTAGCCCTACAAAAAACGCTCCACCTTGTTAGGGTCTACTTCAATTTTGTTCTCATATAGTTCTGTTCTGTGATGAAGGTTCTGTATGAATTTCATTACCATATTCCGCCATCTTTGCGTCAAGTAAATAATTGAATATGTAATACAAAAATATATTAAACCATCTTAAAAAAAAATAAAACAATTTTGAATATCAGAAAATTGAATTCTGTCATTGATTTTATTTTAAATCAATTTTTCCCACAAAATTTAGTGATTGTTGAATTTATTTTATACATATAAATGCAATATATGACGTCTTAGAGCATAAAGTTTGCTCCAACTTTTTTCCAGTCATTTGATATAGCCAGCAAAAATACTTATAGAATTATTGCTTTTTCAATTTTTTTTTTAATATTTTTTTTTTGGCCCCACTGTGAGACGTAAAGTTAGAAGTGTCCAAGAAAGAATAATGATCTTTGGTCTACGGCTGAGAGGTACTGGAAATCGATTTCTGTCGAAAGATCCAATGTCTTGTATAGACTCAATGCAAAGGCGTCTTTTCAAATAAACGACAAATTACCAAATATTGATTTGGACCAATTTTTGAACAAATTTAAACAATACATTCTTAATGTTACCAAAACAGGTGCAGTTTTCATTTTGTAACATGTTTCTAAGTTGACAAATTTCAGGAATTTCAAATCCATTTTCTTGTTTAATTTAATTCATTTAAGAGGAGACAATTATTCCAAACATTAAATTTTCTTTTCTCTTACCTCATAAAGATTCTGATCGGCTTCGGTATATGTATCTACATAATTCATGTAATCTAACTAAGACTCTTTAAAATACTCGTAATACAAAAAAAAACTCATATAAAAGGACTAACTAAACAACGCAGCGTCTGCTGGGTCAGCAAGTTATATTAGACTAAGAGCCCACAGCAAATTTTGGGTTGTGAAAGTATGAGTGGAAAGCTGTGGTATGTCTGCAGTTCCTGGTCGCGGCCTTAGTCTCGTAATAGTGGGTTAAGAACCCAAAAAATCAACTTCTTTCACCTATCTATCGATATTGACCCCGCCTTGAGAAGTGAGTCCAAGACAAATTCATGGTGGACATTCCTCTGCCAGACAATTTGAATTCATTTTATACACCTAAATGAAATAATTTTCAATCTGACTTAGAGAAGTTAAAGATTTATGAAGACATTGCTTTAATCTTTCCATTTTTCACTATTTTTATACATTTCCAACATCTGTCACTGGTAGTTAATCCCCAACATTGTATACAACATTTTTGTCTCAAAAACAAAAGATAAAAACATAAACCCGATGTGTGTATTTTCTCATTTTTAAGATGTCCTTATATGCATAAAATATACACATACATACATACATACAAATGTACGTACATGTGTACATAATTATATGGATAAATTTATCTGGAAAAATAAATTATCACGTATTTTCTTTCTGGTATTTTATGTGACACAGTGACATTTTTATAAATAAATACCTATCCGAAATATCAATTTGTCTAATGGTTGTATTTTTGTTTTTTTTTTCTTTTCTTATTTTGGTAAATGTCACATTTACGTCAAAACGAAATTGATATAATTTACCCTTTCTTAGAGTCTATAAATACATCTTTACCAAGATTTGGTGTCCTTTAGTTTATGTGCAAGGAGGCAATGAAGATAACAAACGCACGCACAAAAATCTCTCTTATTACAAATGAATTTCAGGAGATTGATTGAAATTTTTGTATCTATGACATGTTTGTGTTCTTACGAGACAGCATTTTATGAAATTTGTGAAATGAAATGATTAAACATATAAAAATCACTCGTATATATTCATATAATTTCATTTGATTACAAAATAGAATAAAATTTTTGACTTTAAATATCAATTCATTTCAATAATAATCCTAGTCAGCAAAATTAAAATTCTTCGGTATTTTAAATCAAATAATGTTTTGAAAAACGTTGAATCTTATGCTTTCATGGTTTTGAAAAATACGCTTGAAAGGTATTTATGGTCATGATTTCGAATCTGAACTTTGATTTTAGCTATAAGCTCAGTTTTAAAAAATACCCGTTTTTAACATTATTTTTAATTTTTTAAATATAATTCAAAAACTTGATGTGACGGGAATTATATAAGGTTAAGACTAACAATTAATGAGAATTTTTCTAAAAGTAAATGAGATACTGAAAATATTTGAACTGAAAATTAAAGATAGAATTATGGATTTTCAAAATCATCACAAATTTTATTGAAAATACTTCATAAGTTTACATAACAACAAAAAGGCTTATTTATGTTTTTTTTTTTAATTTTTAAAGGGTGATATCTCAAAAACCTGAAGTGATAGAGTGATTTTGAAGTCGGATTCGAACTCAAACCATTAAAAACTCCCCAAAAGTATATTTTGATTGTCAGTTACAAAACCTTGTTCCGAATATTTGAATTCGGAAAATGTTAGTATCGAAAAAAAATTAAACTACTAAATAACTTTTACTTGACAATTTGTATTCAACAGGGTTTTTTAAGTAGAAATTTGTTTCGAAATTTAAACCTTATGATTTCAAAAACTTAAAAAAAATGTTTGAGTTATTTTTTTTTCTTTATCTATTTAAAACATGTGAAAATTTTGTAAGTCTCAAATGTCTCACCAATATAATAATGCCATTCATAAAATTTGGTATGAGCTTTTCAAAACCTCAAGATCTCATTATGTCTTCAAAAAATTACCTTATGGCTCGAAAATTTAAAGAACAGAAATGAATTCAGAATGATATTTGAATGTCTTAGGAATGGTTAATTTTATTGTATATCTATATTATTTAAATTTGAGAAAATTAAAGTTAAACAAAAAATAAAATAATTCTTAACAAAAAATTAAAAATAAATAGTTTTCTTTGAACCAGCATCGCCAAGTTTCGAAATTCGACACCTTTTGACTTTTAATTTTAAAAACAATTTGATAGAAAATATTGAACTACGAAACATTGTTTCTGTTTACATAATGTATATTTTTTTTTTGGAAATTGTAGTGTTAGTCAGTGCAAAAACCAAAATGACCCACAGTGTGTTAATCCTTGTCAAATTGTAATCCTTGTATATTCTGCACATCTCCAAAATTGTGACATATCAGCCATATTAAATTTATCGAAATCGGTCAAATACTTTTTGAGAAAATGGTACCACAAAAATTTCCATAGCCTATTTATGTTTATATAGATATCTTATATAAATATTTTAATTTTCTAAAATATGTAAAAATTTAAAGGGCGCCAATGTCAGTCTATCATTGTGGGTCGCACTGCATCCTCTTTCCCATCACAAGTTCATGAGTTTTAACATTAACAAAAAAAATGTTTATTGCCAGCTTTTCCTTACTTAATAAAGCATTTAAACTGTATTCAATTATATGATGTAATGTAATAGTGAAAATAAAATGCAGTGAGCCAGAATCTCATATTTAATCTCTCATGATTTACCATATCGTTTTACCATAGTAAGTACTTTTATGTGAATTAAATATCTTCCTCTCTTCGCGATGAAAATTATTCAATTCACTTATCATTTAACGCCTGAGTTAACAATTTCAAATATTTCCCATTGCTTCAAATTGTTTCACTTGTAATCAATCATTCATTTGAAAACGAAAACGAAAACAGATGGAAAAGTAAATATCTGTGTTTTTCATATTATTTATTTTGTTATTTAAGTCAATGGTATTTTAATCGAGTTTTTATAAATTCAAATTGAAACTAAAATTCATATGTGATCTCTGAGTTGTTTATTACATTTTTTGAAATAAAATATTATTCAAAGATAAACCCGTTAAAAATGTGTTGGCATGTTAACCGTTAAGGATTTTATCAAGATAGTTCATTGGGAATAGTATAAAATTCGAATTGAATAAAAGTTTATAATTTATCTAATAGAATGACTAGAATTTTGGTAAAAAGAAATATTTCTGTATATAATAAATAACGGGTGATTTTTTAGCTGGTTTGGTTTTGGCAACACTGGTTTTGACAGCTGACGTGTGTTTAGTACCTTGTGTCACTGTCAAACAGCTTCAGTTTGGTTTGCAATTTAACCATGGATCGTCTTACAAATGAACAACGCTTGCAAATTATTGAATTTTGCTATCAAAATTCGTGCTCGGTTCGAAATGTTCATCGCGCGCTGCTTATCGAAAAATTGTGTTCAGCGATGAAGGCTCATTTTTGGTTGAATGGGTACGTAAATAAGCAAAATTGCCGCATTTGGAGTGAAGATCAGCCAGAAGCATTGCAACAGCTACCAATGCATCCCGAAAAAGCCACTTTTTGGTGCGGTTTATGGGCCGGCGCGGCGGCATTATTGGGCCATATTTCTTCAAAGATGATGCGAATCGCAGCGTTACTGTCAATGGTGAACGCTACCGAGCGATGATAACAAACTTTTTTTTGCCCGAAACGGAAGTTCTTGACTTGCATGATATGTGGTTTCAACAAGACGGTGCCACATGCCACACAGCACGCGAAACAATGGCGCAATTGCGAGGCGAGTTTGGTGAACAGTTAATTTCACGTTTCGGGCCGGTCAATTGTCCGCCTAGATCGTGCGATTTGACACCATTAGACTATTTTTTGTGGGGGTATGTCAAGGCTAATGTCTATAGGGACAAGCCCGCTTCGATTGACGCACTGGAAGCCAACATCCATGCATTCATTCGTGAGATACCGGCCGATATGTGTAAAAGAGTATGCCAAAATTAGACTCAGCGGATGGGCTACCTGAGACGCAGCCGCGGTCAACATTTGCATGAAATTATCTTTAAACATTAAATTGGAAGGTTCAAACTATCGATTCAAATAAATATTTCATTCATTTTTTCGAATTTTTTGTGTTTTTTTTTTTTTTTTAAGTTCTAAGCCTCTTAAAAAATCACCCATTAGAATAAATAACCACCTTACTTAAAATGGTTTTTGAAAATCAAAATAACTCCCTAAAATAGATTTTTTCTAAGGTTTTTAGAAATACAGTAATTTTAATAATATTAAATTTATAGACAAAAGGTATTAATAGGTAAAAGATGGGGATTTACAATCTCAATCCTTCTCTTTTATTTATCATGAAAATGTACTCAAGAATACAAAACCATCTCAAGTCGACAATATTTTATTTAAATCCTTTAAATCCGTAAGAATATAATGCCCCTCTGTGTATACTCGTAATATCAACTTAATTGACTCTGATTTGAGTTTTAAAATAAAAAGTCTTTTACATATGATATTCGAAAAAATACTCAGGTTTTATTTTTATCCACTAAACTGAAAAAATTGTATTACGAAAAAAACCATCGAGAAACACAAATAATCTCAATCCTTTTTGTAGCTTCTTTCAGCTTAAAGAAAATGGATATCAAATTTAGTGGTTATCTATGTGAACACATGATTTAAATGAAAGCTTTCAGTGAAGACAAGATTTGGCATAAATTAGGGACTTTGACTTTTTCTAACATTAATTTAATAAAATTTGAAACACCAAAATAGAATGTTATCGTTTTAATGTTGTTTAAGGGATAAATCTGTCATACGATTATTTTTAGTTTTTTAAAATGTTTGTTTGGTTGGTTTGGTTTTGGCAACACTGGTTTTGACAGCTGACGTGTGTTTAGTACCTTGTGTCACTGTCAAACAGCTTCAGTTTGGTTTGCAATTTAACCATGGATCGTCTTACAAATGAACAACGCTTGCAAATTATTGAATTTTGCTATCAAAATTCGTGCTCGGTTCGAAATGTTCATCGCGCGCTGCTTATCGAAAAATTGTGTTCAGCGATGAAGGCTCATTTTTGGTTGAATGGGTACGTAAATAAGCAAAATTGCCGCATTTGGAGTGAAGATCAGCCAGAAGCATTGCAACAGCTACCAATGCATCCCGAAAAAGCCACTTTTTGGTGCGGTTTATGGGCCGGCGCGGCGGCATTATTGGGCCATATTTCTTCAAAGATGATGCGAATCGCAGCGTTACTGTCAATGGTGAACGCTACCGAGCGATGATAACAAACTTTTTTTTGCCCGAAACGGAAGTTCTTGACTTGCATGATATGTGGTTTCAACAAGACGGTGCCACATGCCACACAGCACGCGAAACAATGGCGCAATTGCGAGGCGAGTTTGGTGAACAGTTAATTTCACGTTTCGGGCCGGTCAATTGTCCGCCTAGATCGTGCGATTTGACACCATTAGACTATTTTTTGTGGGGGTATGTCAAGGCTAATGTCTATAGGGACAAGCCCGCTTCGATTGACGCACTGGAAGCCAACATCCATGCATTCATTCGTGAGATACCGGCCGATATGTGTAAAAGAGTATGCCAAAATTAGACTCAGCGGATGGGCTACCTGAGACGCAGCCGCGGTCAACATTTGCATGAAATTATCTTTAAACATTAAATTGGAAGGTTCAAACTATCGATTCAAATAAATATTTCATTCATTTTTTCGAATTTTTTGTGTTTTTTTTTTTTTTAAGTTCTAAGCCTCTTAAAAAATCACCCATTAGAATAAATAACCACCTTACTTAAAATGGTTTTTGAAAATCAAAATAACTCCCTAAAATAGATTTTTTCTAAGGTTTTTAGAAATACAGTAATTTTAATAATATTAAATTTATAGACAAAAGGTATTAATAGGTAAAAGATGGGGATTTACAATCTCAATCCTTCTCTTTTATTTATCATGAAAATGTACTCAAGAATACAAAACCATCTCAAGTCGACAATATTTTATTTAAATCCTTTAAATCCGTAAGAATATAATGCCCCTCTGTGTATACTCGTAATATCAACTTAATTGACTCTGATTTGAGTTTTAAAATAAAAAGTCTTTTACATATGATATTCGAAAAAATACTCAGGTTTTATTTTTATCCACTAAACTGAAAAAATTGTATTACGAAAAAAACCATCGAGAAACACAAATAATCTCAATCCTTTTTGTAGCTTCTTTCAGCTTAAAGAAAATGGATATCAAATTTAGTGGTTATCTATGTGAACACATGATTTAAATGAAAGCTTTCAGTGAAGACAAGATTTGGCATAAATTAGGGACTTTGACTTTTTCTAACATTAATTTAATAAAATTTGAAACACCAAAATAGAATGTTATCGTTTTAATGTTGTTTAAGGGATAAATCTGTCATACGATTATTTTTAGTTTTTTAAAATGTTTGTTAATTTAATTTTTTTCAACATAAGACTCATAATTGACATAGTTGGTTAGTGTTAAAAAAATACACTTCTAAATTTACGAATTTGGACTGGTCAATAATAGAGAAGTGAATTAGTGAATATATTCATCAATAAGATTCACATTTTTATCATATTGATGAAGTGATGAACCTAATTCATACCAAATTATGCCAAAATATTCCCAAAAAAGTTGATGAATGCACTTTCATCTTATTGATGATTGGTTCATCCGTCATAAAAAAGTTTTCATGAATTTGTGCATCATATGCAAGAAAAGTTCATCTTATTGACAATTTTCAGTTGATGAACGCCATTCTTCAATATGATGACGTCTTTTTTTTCAGTGCAGATTGCTTAAATTTTTGTGTAAAACGTGGACAATTTTTAATCCTAATAAAAATTTATTTTACCGGGATAAAAATAAGCCTTCGTGTGCTTTTCCAGACTGTAAACTGTCCCTGTCCCAAATTTCAGCCAAATTGGTTCTGCCGTTCTTGAGTTATAAATAGCGTAACTAACACGACTTTCTTTTATGTATAAGTGTACATATATAGAATTATAGATATAAACATAATTCTTTTATACTTAATAAGAAATATTTGCAATATTTCCTTATAGCTTGAACATTAGTTTAAAACTTAATAAGCAGTCGAATGTTTTTTAACTCATCGTCTAATAACATAAGCCCTTTTGCAACTTAATTATATGCAGGGTATGTAAAAATACCTTTATAAAGATTTAAAATCAGCTGAACTCAACTCAACAAAAGTTTATATTTAAAAACATTTTTATTAAATATTTTTTTTTCTTTTCTTTTTCAGGTAAATAAAATGACTCAAGTAGAAGCAATACAAGGAACTTTATTTCCTTACAATAACACATAAGACACAACCTGTGTTTCCATTAAAATTTAAATAAATATACAAATAACGTAAGCTCTTTATAAATTGAACAAAAAGCTTAATTGGGTTTGTAAGAATATCATATCGTTTGAGTAAAAATTGAAATGGTATATTTGTGTTATTTAGAAGAAAAGAGAATATTTAAAAAAAAGGTACATGATAATTGATTAATTTCCTCAAAATTTTGATTTAAATAAAGAATCTTCATTTGTAATAATTCACTCAAAAAAGAATTGGTTTACCCTACAATACTTCCCTGATTAGGTTTTTTAAACCGTTTAAGGGCAGGCTTCAACTCAAAACGCTTAAAAATGGTTTTGTGATCTTCTTTTTAAAATAATCAATCTTAAAAATTTAAATGAAACTGCATTTTTTTATTGACAAAACTAAACCGCCACATTTTTCATATTTGCCCAAACACCATATAAAACAATAAAAATGTGCACCACAAATGGCAAATACAATAAAATAACCCGTCACGCTTTGTGTGAAGATTATGACAGCTCCTATAATAATTTGTTTTATTCGTAAGTAAACAGTTTAATTATACGATAATTGTACAACTTTGATTGTTTGATATTAATTAAGCCAATCTAATCACATTTATGAAACTTAAAACCGTATAAATAGCAAATGAAGAAAAAAAAAACACAATGATGGAATTAAATTATTTTGTAGCATAAGTATGTACACATTAGGAATTATATTTTCAATTGTAGATTTGTGATGTTTTGTTCGTTTTATTACAATGAGAGTAATTTTGTAGGGAATGTAATACAGCTGATGAGGGTCTTAAAATCAATCGATATGAACAGCAATTCATTTTTGTTTTGAAATATGTCATTAGACATTGATTCGTGTATTGTTGTCAGGTGTTTATTTTGTTTAGATAAACATTTTCAAGTTAGTTATTTGTATTTGCTGCAAGAAGCTACATCCGTTTCACAGTTAAACTTATATAAATAATGTAATACATATAACTGAACTTAAATTAACTTTAACTTTTAAGATAAAATAAGAATTAATTTAAGTACATTCTAAAAACAAAACGAAATAATGTTGAGTAACATAGAAGTACAAAAGTTATGAAATTTTTTTTTTAATTAAAAAAAAAAAGCTTAAATAGAACGTTAAGACTTGTTGTAATTTAAGGATACAGTTTGGACTTGTACGAAAAATTATGATAAATCCACAAATGAAGAAAATTTGTTTTTTTCTCAGCATTGACAATTGAATTCAAAGTAATAAAAACTCAAATTCTAATATCTTTTCAACACTCAGCAGATAGACTGATGATTGATAGAATTTAAAATTGTCAAAATTATTAGGGTTTTTTGGCTATTTTATCTTAAGATATTGAACTGGGATCATGACTTTATCGAGAATGACGAAAATCTAGAAAAAATCTCCAATGCAAAAATCCCGAACGTGCAAAAATCTAGAATCTTTTATATTTGTAAATTTTACAGGTTACGTTACAATAGATGTCACTGGTGATACAAAATTGATATGTTCTCACATTTTGTTTTAAGTTCTAACTTCAAATCATTTTCAGATTGATTAAAAGTTCCGTTATTGTATTTTAATAATAATTAATCGTAAAAGATCTCGAAAATCCATTAATTGTTTCAAAAGTGAATGGATTTTCGAAATGTTTGTCTTTCTAGATTATATGCATTCAATCTTTTGTTTTTTAGATTTTCGCATTCTAGATTTTGACATTCGAGATTATGTCTTTCGAGATTTAGGGGTAGACACTACTTAACTATTACAATTTGTTTAGTTAAGATTTAGTGCTATATTATATTATGTTATTAAAAAAAACATTTGGTTAGTATTAATTTGCACTTTCGCTATTAAAATAAATATTTTGTAGAATTCTCACAGTTCAGACAGAAAATAAATAAAATGAACTAGATAGATAAGACCTGACTGTATGTGTCTTATATATGGTGTTATAACGGTCCTTCAAAATTTTGATATCAGATCAATGGTGTGAAGCTTCTAAGTTTTTGAAATAGGCGTTTGATACCAACCTTATCTACTCAAGTGAAAGCTTTTCAGCGGCCTTCCTAAACGATATGTGACATTTGTGTCTTTATGACGAAATTAAGCAAATTAATACTTTGCCGTTAAATATGATGGAGTAGATTTTCCGTAACACTATCTAGACGAATTAGTCCCTGTTATCATATCCTGTTTCTTAAATGGTATTACACGTTGAAACCAGATGCAGGAATCTATGGTACATATGTTTTCTTATGTGCCTTTTCATATTGAAATAATTTCGGTTTTCTTTGAAATCAATAAAAAATCATTTAAATTTAATTTGTTTTTTGATTTATTGATGAAGGATATGAATTTTGGAATAAGAAGTAATAAAAAAGATTTATAATGTCACGTAGTTTGATTGAAGTTTTCGGCTCAAATTTCCAAAACATAAGCACGAATTTTCACACGCCGTGTTTTTTATTTGAGAGATAATCACTAAAAAACACTATTTATCGCAATCTTAGAGTGAGGAAACATTTATTTGTATTTTTAATTAATTTTCAAAGTCTCATTTTCCATACAAAATTCACACAAAAATTGGTTTTTCTTCCACCTATTTTGACAGTTTTCCTTTTTGCATTCGTTCTAGTGATACCAGATTTACTTTTTGTGGGAATTTTAATCAAAATTGTTCTCTTTTTTTTAACTGATTAAGGAAATTTCAAATAAATGTAAGAGAAATTTCCTATTTTCTCATTTAAACACTTAAAACAATAATATCCTTATAATATCATATCGACAGTATCAAGCAAAAAATGAATTTTATTTTTAAGATTCTATTTTTATTTTTAAGATTCTGAAAATAATAAAAAAAAATCGCGCTATCAGTTGATTTCGAAATCCTGGATAGACTGGACGTTAAATCCACCTAAATGAATCAAAAGACCTTAGTTCAACTTGGACATAACAAAGAGGTCCACACAAAGGTATTATCCACAAACAAAAAATTGCCGTAGTGAGGTAAAAAAAATTTGCAAGCAAAAAGTGGGGTAAAAACCGAAAAAAGTAAATAATTTTTTTTTTGGATTTAGGGGGTTTCCTCACTCTTATATTTTAATCCTATTCTATTGAGACCCATACCTATAACTGTAAAACAAAAAAATCAAAATCAGCTCCTGCTTACGTTTTGGAAAGTCGTCCCAAGTTTCCTTCTCGAAAGTCGAAAACGGACAGGAGCAAAGAGAAACGTCAAATTTTTGCATGGGAAATTTTACCCGTGCTTTTTTTATTTTAACACTTAATCTATTAAAAGTGTCGCTTGCATCTAGATTCAATAAAAGCAGACTCCAAACTTTGTAAACAAAATTTACAGAGAAAGCGCCACTTAATGACCAATAACTTAACAATTATTGAATGAAATGTCATGAATAATTGACAATATTCAAATTGAACAAGTATTAAATATATCTTGTTTGCATCGCATTCTTTTGATCAGACTAAAGATTTTTCACATTTTACAAAAACATAAGTCAATATTTGCAAATTTTGTATTTTTCTTATGGAAAAAATATTGATATACATAAGTAGTTATAACTTGTAAGCTACATCACTTAGAAATACAATTTTTTGCCATAATATAGAATGCTATATTCTCAAAAAATTTAGTTACTTTCCACGACGGCGACGATGCATGTAGTCTTTCAACCAAAACTCGGATTTGTTGAAATTTTTTCCAAGTTAGAGTGAAAATTTTCCTAAACTAAGAACTGTTAAAGCTTTATGAAGTGAAAGTGAAATCATTTTATTTAATTCAGGACAGATATTCAATATGAAATCAAATTGAAAATTTCAGTCGAATCTGTTAATTTTTATAAATGAAATATTCTTCGCTCGTACATATGAATGTGAGTGTATATAAATTTAACTACATATGTATTCATTAAAATACTCTATTAACGTATCTCTAGAACTCTAAACCATCGCGTATCCAATATCTCTCAAAGTGAACATCAATTGTTGTTATGATAAAAGAACAAAAATAACGACATAACCTCCGCACTTCAAAGTATACATGTGGTCTATTTAATCCAATTTCCTACAACAATACAAGTGTTTTTTTTTAACAAAATTCAATCTATCCAACCGTGTTCATTCCATTCAAATCTACTGCCACTGCCGGCAGTTGTAAACAATTTAAACACGAGTACTATGAATACATATAATAAACCCGCATCAGAAGTCAAATAAAAAGTTATTCTCGAATCGACCAAATACAAAAAAAAAAATGCTAAAAAACAAGAAATAAAAAAAAACATCTCCGATAGCCACAAAGAGAATTTACATAAAAATTGCAACGAATTTTGCCCTTCAGTTCCACACTCGCGCATAAAGTGGACTAGATACAATTGTTGACTTTGTTGACTGTGTTTTTGCACCTGTGTTTGTGTATGGTTAGGGTACCGGTTTGTTTACATTTATATCACTGTTATAGTGGAACAAAGTTTAAAATTTAGAGCTTGATCTGTTGTTTGAAAATCGAAGCCCATTTGATTTTTTTGTTTTCTGAATTTCCGCAGCAGCCATTTTGTGAGTATTTTCGGAAAAATACACAAAACATATTTACACAAACACCGATTTAAAAAAAAAATCTCACTTGTAGGTATGCATTCACTGGGCCCAAGCCCTATTGAAAAATTGACCATCTCCTTATCTTCTCCAAATAATAAGCTAAGACCTAGAATTGTTAACCAAAAGTTGGAAAAAGAGGTTCAAAGTGTATTTTAATGCCAAATAATATTGTCTACTATTTTTTCAATGTCTATTTTTACATATTTCTGACTAACAACCCAAGTAATATGCTTCTATTCCTCCACAGACGGAGACGGTCCACCTACTATTTTGCCAAAAAAGGGCATTTTGTAAGGATATCGACTTGATAAATTGACGTCTGACAATCAAATTTGGTATTTCTTCGAAAAAACATCAAAACATTCCCTTTTTTAGAAATTAGTTAAAAAACAATATAAGGATAAAATACTTAAATTTGTAACTATTGTATCGAAAGTGCCATTAGATGCAAGAACCATTTAAAGCTTTTGTACCTACAAAACACAGTTATATTTGTATACCATTTCTAATTTTTTTTTTAATTAAATTTTTGAATTGAATGAATTGTTTCAAGAATTTTCTCAAAACGAGCCATAGTAAGGATACAGATGACAAAGGTATTGTACATGTTTCATAGCAAAATTAAAAACGTTTCCATTAAAACCGCAACATAACAACATACTACCTGACTTTAAAATTCTGAAGAACTAAAATTTGAAATTAAATTTCTTTTGTCCGAATCACATGAATCTACAGAATTTATTGATAAAAATGTTTCCCAAATTCACAGTCAGTTTAATAATAATTCAGTGGACATATTTTTTTTTTTAAATTTAAAACCAGTTTTTCCAATTAAAAAACTTCAATTTTAGTTTTAGAAGGTCAACATGAGGAACTTGTTGTTTCCATAATAAATGTTTGCATTGTAAACGGTCAATGTCATGGCAATATGTATAAAAATGAAGAAGTGTTTTAATAAATAAACACAGTTCAGGTTCAGATGCGAGAATTATCAATATCTGAATTTAAATTAAACCAAAAACCTGTTTGCTAAAACTTTATTCACTGAAGACAGAAAACGAAAATGTTCATTTGAATGTAAGTTCAAAAACCTAAATAAAAAAGTCGAATATAAAAGTGATAAGAATTGCAATTTTTCAAGGTGAGTGAGATATTCATTCAGATGGAGTCTTTATGTTTTGATACTAATTTTTATTTTATATTCAATTAGCTCTGCTTAACCTTATTTTGTCTGTCAAAAATGCAAGTTTCTTTGGAAGTAGGTTCAGAGCCTTATCATGTCCAAAATTATAAAAAAAAATCTCATAGAAATATGATTAATTGCTTTAACTTGATCAAATACAAAACTTGAAAATAAATTTGTTTAAATTTTCAATACCTGTTTTATTCACATCTTGTCAAATTTTGGAATTGTTAAATGAACAGTAAAAAAAATAGATACTTTTAAGTCTAAAAATGTTTGATAAATAAACTAGGTAATCTTTGAAATTAACTTAGATAAGTTACCTACAGTGAAATTTAATTAAAATGTTAAGTATTGGTAAACATTTCATTGTAGGTTCTTGACTCATGTGTTTTTTTATAACATCAATCAAAAATAAGTACGCGAAGTGTAAAAAATACATTTCAAATGTTAAAGTTAAATTTTGAACGAAAAATTACTTTTACTGTTTTATTTTACCAACCAAAATTTAAATTTACTTTAAAAAATTTTTAACCGTCATCTCAGACTTTTAAATCGTCATACGTAATATTTTACAGTGAAATGTACATACATATGTATGTATGTACAACTTTTTCCCTGAAACTGCGGAATCTAAAAAGACTTGAAAAAAAAAAAAATATATCTTATCAATGAAACAAAAACTGACAGTTTAAATGAAATCCATTGTCTCTCTATAAACTCACTTGTTCTTTGTGGATATGACAATACTTCGACAATATGCAAAAGTCATTCATTCACTCCTTCATATTTTATATCGGTGTTCTCCAAATATGTATAGTGGCTGAGGCAGTATGTAAATAGATGGACTGGACGTATTAATCTTGAAATATTTGACATCTTATCATATCTACGCAACCTGCTGTCCTTCGGAGTTATTTCTAAACGCAGCGATACCTTCCTACTAATACTAGAATGCTAATTTGTAGTGTTATAGAAATTTCTTACATTAGTAATTTATCATAAAAATAAAACAACAGTGCTGTGTAGATACATTTGTATTTTAAATTATTCATCGTTCTTTAGAACACAAAGATATTGGTATAAAATTTTAAACTATATATATACTGTCAATCGTTTAAAATTAGCAAGAATATCTTTTAAGATTAGTAACTTACAAAAAATGGCTTCAATATTTTACTTAGGTAGTGTTTAAATTTGTAGGCCACTGAAAAATATTCCTGTGTAAATAGTACTTATGACTTCGTAAATTGTACGAATGTTATTCATTATTTTCTGGCACGAATAGTATTTGTACTTGTTATACTTGGTTTTCATTTTTATTTTTAGTATCTTATGAATTAGTGCATTTCACTAACGATTCGTATGGTCATCCACGAATAAAGTAATTTTTACGAATGATTAGTTAATAATACGAAAGTATTCGTAAGTAAAACACAAAATATTCAAAGAACTCGGTTAATAATTCGTACATTCTACGAATAAAATGTTTCTACTAATATTAGTTCTTATTCGTGAATAGTACGAATTTATTAATAAATTGCACAAATAAAAATCGTTTAATTTTGGTTTACGAATAATTTTATGACATACCACGAATGCATTTGTGCATATTACTACATCTATTAGTAAAACTTTACGAATGCATTCGTAAAAAATTCATAAAATTAATATTGAATATTTTTTTCTACAAATATCATTCGTAGCCATTTTACTAATACATTTTTTGGGTCTAGTTAAGGATCAACATTACAGCTCGTGAAGAAGTTTTCAATCCTATTTCTAAGTTGTCCCTTCAAGTTGAAAGGTTTAAACAATCCTGTCTTTTTCTAAAAGTCACCAGAACGGCTGAACGGATCGGGATGAAATTTGGCACAGAGATATTATAAATATTGACAGACTGTTGACTCAACTCAAAAATTACTGTTAATATGATGTGTTTTTTTTATTATTATCAATCTATCCCGTGCTAAACCGGGACAAGCCGCTATATTTTTATATAAATTAATCTCACTGCTATCGGGCTAAAAATCAAAGTTTATTTTTTTTTCTTGCACAGCAGTTTATAGTTATTTATTTTTATCTATGTATCTATAACTTTTCTATAATGAATCGTTTATATTAAATTAAATAAACTGTTATTTTCAAACCAGACCGTGACTTAAGTGCAAATGTTTTTTTTTTTTTTTTTCAAATGCATAATGAATATACCGTTAAAAAATGTCGCAGACAGTACAATAACAGCAATTTAGACACTGTTAACGTACATATTTGTATAATGTATAAACCTATTTTAGAAAGTTCCAAGAATCGAAGTATGAAATTAGATGCGTTTGTGTTTTGCACGTGACATAACTATTAAAAAGTATCTACAACTATTCGACTGCATTGGTTGAATACCTATAAAATTGTGTAATGGAAATTGTTTGTAGCTTGTAGTATGTTTATAATAATTTTCTTATGTACATAACATATATGTATGTATATATGTACATTGACGTGTATTAGGCCTTCCATGCATGTAGATATTTAAATTGTTTGCAAAAGAAGTTAAGGTGCATTGCTATGTTGATTTTAAGGTTATAGACAGAATACTTTTTCCAAGAACTGTGATTAGAATAAAAAGAGAATATTTTTTTTTTTAAATGACATGTCTTTGATAGAATTATGAAAACAAAATGTGGACTTTTATATTCCAATGACATAAGAAAATTCTATATGGAACGTTCAGGTAATTGAAACACATGAAAGCTCCATTTTTGAGTGTAAGGGAGCTTACTATTGTAAAGAATGTAATACTACTTGGCTGTCTATAGTACGCAAGTACCACTTGTTAAATTTCAGTTATATTAAGCTCCAATCTGAATTTGGTTTTCTGAAGCTAAACTATTGAAACCTTTAAGACTGTTTGGTTCTACGTTTCGTATAAATGCAGCAAATGACCGAGTTCTTCGTGATTTTGAAACTCACATCGAACATCAACTCAGTATTTCCAAGACAACACTCAACTACATTATACATAGTATAAAACAAATTCGCTTTCTCTGTCCCTATGTATGCTTAAATCTTTAAAACTACGCAACGGATTTTGATGCTGTTTTTTTTTAAATAGATAGAGTGATTGATGTATAACTAAAATTTGTTTGAATCAAACAATTAATTTTTAAAATTTCATTTATTCCTAAAAGCCTAAAAGTTGCAACATTATACGATAGTTGAAGTTTGCAATATCTACGTTTGTAGTATACTTTAAGGTGGCGCAATTATCGTCTATTAAATAAATTGATTTTTAAATATGTACTATAGTATACTTTAAAAAAAAAGGCAAACTTCAACTCAATACAATTCAAATAAATGTTAATATAGATAAACTTTTTTTGTAAGATCCGAGAATAATGAAAATTTTGATCGGTTGGTGAAATATCGGCCATTCTAACAGCCAGGACAGACAAAGTTCGCCGGGTTCTCTAGTTTAAACTAAAGCTCTTTTGAGTCGTGTCGTGGAGTTAACGGTAAAAAATCGACATCGTGTGTGTCGATCTTTATAGAATAAGAATTACCACAATTGAAATTGTACAAGATTTATGTCTTAAGGCTTTAAAAGTTCATATGTGATTTGAGTTTTTTCTTTAGAGCCGCGTGAAAAACAAGGTGTGTGTTCCACAATCAATTCAAGACCTTCGTGATTCGTGAACTCATGATAAATTGGAGATGGAAATTTTAATAAAAACATATCATTCTGCAAGCGACCATTTTTTAACTTAATATTTAAAGAAACATGGTTCTAAGGATCAAGCGTCAAATTTGAATTGTATAATATAAATTAATGAATAAATTTAAATACATTTTTCTGAAGAAAAAAAAAACTCATAAACAATTTAATTAAATGTTTTTGCTGACCATTTCAATTTCTGCTGTTTCTGCAGAAATCTGATAAAAAGATCTCATTGTGAATACGAAAAACAATTATGTAAATTATTTGCATGGAAAAAATAATTAATTTACCATCGCTCCAATAGAGCAGTTCCTTCTTTTCCCATTTTAATTACGCTTACTGAACTGACCCATTCAACAACAGAAAGAAACCTTATTTTTATCTATCTGCAGCAATTATTGGTAATCATCATAATATACAAGTACCTACATATGTATATATGTTCATACTTATGTAAAGTTTTTCTCGGTATTTAAATTGGTTCGAATTTCTTTGGCGTAATTACATTATCGAATGCTAAATTTCTTCATTAGATAAATTAATTGACGGTCAGCCTGTTCAACTCATAATGCTCAATGAGCTTCTTCGGTGTTGAAGAAAAGTAACTCACGTGTGAAATGTTAAATCTATCTACATTTTATATGTATGTATGTACATACAAATTTCACTACAAAGCTTAACATTGGCAGCTAATAAGTTTGTTTAAAGTTTAAGGTGAACTTGCATCAAGTTTGAAGGAGATGGAAACTCTGAACATTGAAAGTGCATAAGACGTTGAAATGTCGGAATTGATGCACGCAAGACTAAAAGGTGGAAAGGTAGTTCGACTTCCACTGATGTTATTCGTCGTGTTCGCAACATTTCATTATTTCATCTATCACGTCTATAGCCAGTTGTCGAGGTCGTCTAGCTTAAATGGGCTATGTTCAAGTGTCCCAAAATTTATCGAACAAGATTTAAATTTAAAAAACCATGTACATATTTAGGTTCATATCAGAAGTAACTTTAACATTGATATACCTTTGTTTGATTTTTTGAGCATTAGGAGTTTTTTTTTGTAAAGGATAAGGATTCCGTTCATGTCCTAAAATAACAGGTCTTAAGAGGCTTCAAAGAATATCATCTGCCAGACACACATCCTAACATATACATATATGTATGTATTTATACACTCAGAGAAAAAATACCATAAATTCAATGGGAATACCATTGTTTCAATGGTTTTTTACTATTAAAATTAGTCAATAGGGTGTGTACCATTATTTCAATAGTTTTGATACTATTAATTTAATGGTACGTTTGTACTATTGATATAATAGTTAAATACTATAGAAGTAATAGTGTGTACCATTCAAATCAGTATTTTAATGGGACGCGCATTATTGAAAATCTATGGTATGCCCCCATTAAATCAATAGTATAATACCATTGCTTAGTTTCGAAATTCGAACACATTATCGAATTTCGAATACAATGTGATAGTATTTCACTATTAATTTGATAGTATAACACTATTGATTTAATGGTATAATACCATTGATTTAATGGTATAATTCGATTGATTTAATGGTATAATACTATTGATTTAACAACATGGTATTATTGATTTAATGGGATAATACTATTGACTCAATAGTATAGTACTATTGGTTCAATAGTATAACACTATCCATTTAATAGTACATTACCATTGATCTAATAGTACTGTACTATTACTGTAATAGTTCTGTACTATTACTTTAATAGTACTGTACTATTACTTTAATAGTTAAGTACTATTAGTTCAATAGTATAGTACCATTGATTTAATAGTTTTTAAAGCTGAAAAAATAGAACATCTATACATTTGTTAGCTCTTGATTCATTTTTATCTGTGTATTTGTATGCATATACTTACCTTTTTCAAGATGAAACGTCTTCCATAGCCTTTAGTCTCATATGAAAAATAAAAAAGTATTTAAAATACATTACATTAACAATCAATTTATTTATTTTTCATTTCTATTTACACTTTTGTAGACTTAAAATACTTTACATACATTTTAAAAGATAACAATTTTTTTCATATTAACATGAATTCAAACTTTTTACAATATCATTTTTTTTAATTAAATAACTAAAAAATAATTTGAATGCATTAATTCTTCCGTCTCTTTTGTTCTTCAATATATCCGAGGTTACTCCGAAGTCCCAGGTATCCATGGTAACTAAAAATCAAAATACAAAAATAGGAATTAATACTCATCACTTAAATGGGATTAACTACTGTAATCTTAAGATGATTAGATGAATACAATAAAAATCTAACGGGACTTGAATGTAAATTTGAACGTGTTTTTTAATATTGATTTAGGGAATTTAAACATACAAAACTATAGTTCACTATTATACTTTATTATTACTTAGCAATTTTTATAGACGTACCAGATTTGAAACGACTTTCAATTTAATAATTTCGTTTTGAACTTCACACTTTTCTCACACTAAGTAAAATAAATTCAAATATTTTGTCGACCGCACTCGAGGACTGTAGCAAAACAACTGGCAAAGTTTTTAGCAATCAAAAATTGTAAAACAAAATCTTAGAGTTTTAATGATCCATACTATTAAAACAATCAGAAATACTATAAAAGTAGAGGGACGCTACTATTAGCAGTGCGACAAAAATTCTTACTTTAATGGGATCTACTATTATAATGGAATTAATACTATAAAAATGTAACGGGACTTGAATTCCATTTGCAATGTATTTATAATACTATTTTATGGAATTGAAAAATTATCGGGGAAAACTAAAATTCACTATAACGTATTCGAAAATAATTTATGAAACATTCCAAATTTGAAAGATCATATAATTTTTTAATTTTTTTAACTATACAATTCTTTAAAATCATATGCTAAATGTTTGTTTTTATCGCTGATTGTAATCAAGGACTGCAGAAAACACTTGATTATGGAAAAGTTTTTACTTGGCAAAATTATTAAAATCTCAGAGTTTTAATGGGAAATACTATTGAAGTAATGGGGTACTACTATTACTAGGCCGGCAAAATATACATTTCAATAGGATATCCTATTATTCCTCTTAAGTTATGCGGTATATACTTTGCAAAACTAACGGATGTTTTCTAAATTAAATGAACACGTGGCATTTCTCAAAAAAATGTCGATTTGTGGAAAAAATACCCAAATATTTGGATTTTTGATTTTATCAAGAGTTTCATGAAATGTATTTTTAAAGTAAAAATTTCAAACTACTTTTTCTTCAAAACCCAAAATATTATGCAAATGTAGATACAACTTCGCAATAGTTTTATTTCCTGACACATTTTTTACCCGGTATATTTTTTGGCTTTACTTTTTACTTTAAGGTATTTTGACCGAATATGAGAATTATTTTATAAAAAGATTAAAATTTTCTATAAAAATACTTACATAAGTGCTAGGATTATGTTTTAAACTAAAACTAAACTATGTTATGCGATGCAATGTATAAAATTGTATAAGCATAAGTAAAATAATCATAAGATAATTATTATATATAAAATTAAACAAAATCTTACTTACCTTAATAAAATACATCACGTTTTGTATCATCATTTAACTTCACACACATAACTTTTAACTTGTACATTTTTTATTTAAATAACTTAGAAGTTTTTAAGAGTTCAAATAAATGTCAGCCAATTTTTGTTTTTATAAAGTTAAATTGGTAAAATATTTGTGGTATATAGGGTACCAATGCTGTCAGAAACACGATAGCTTAATATTTATGTACAAAAAATATGCTAAACACATTTATTTAACTAGGTGAAAATCAACTTTGTAGGTAATAACTCGGAAAATATTTTACTATCTTTCTTATACAGTTAGATTTTTATTTTTTTGTACTTCAGTTCAAATAGCAATCGTATTTTTGATTTTATTTAGTTTAATCATAATACATCGAGTATGTATGTTGGTAAAAATAACAATAGAATCATATATTAATAATAGAAACAAAAATTTTATATATGCATTATAAATTAATAATTTCTCAAATCTTATACTTAATTTATCAAACTCACAAATCTCATTAAAACGTATGTTTTAATAGGGTCCACTATTATCCAATAACATTTTCGAAATTAAGTTTAATTTAATAAGACGATACTATAAAAAATGTAGTACATACATACTATAAGCCTCAATATGACAAATCTTATTAAATCGTGTATTTTAATGGGATGCATTATTAACCAGTGTATTTTTCGAAATTCGGTTCTATTTAATAAGATGATACCTTACATATTATAATACGTACTATAAATACCAATGGTAGGCATTATTAAAAGTGTAGATTTTTAATAGTATGGATTCTATTAAATTTTTATAGTACTCAACTATTGAAATTATGGTACTTGTTATAAGATATTAATGGTAAAAAACTATTAAAACGAAAGTATTTGTAATTAAATTAATAGTATGAGTCCCTTTAATTTCAATAGTTTCAAAACTATTGAAACAATAGTTTGAAAACCATTAATTTAATAGTAAATCTTATTAAAAAACCCTTTTTTTAATCAATGGTCGTCCCATTGAGCAGTTATAGGATATTTTTCTCTGAGTGTATGTATATATTATAATTTATAGAAATTATGTGGTGTAATAATTTATCAACTGAGAACAGCTGGGCCGATTTGGCTTAAATTCTTTCCAGTTGCTTGTAACTTCCATTCGAAGATTTCTGTGAAAACCAATTTTTGAAAAATATTGGTGTTATACGTTGACTTAGACTGTGTCCTTCGCTTTATCGTTTTCAAATGCAAATGTGCTCTTTTTCCTGGTACAATATGTAAATCGCACATCCCCAAACGGTACAAGCATATTGCGATATAAAAACTCGATTATTAGTAGTGAACTGGCAATAACAGGAGCACAGCAGCAAACTTAGACAGCTTGAATTTCATTATTCAAAGTCAAATCGCTGGAGAACTGCATTCGTATAAGGACGTTGACAGCGTAACCGACGCACGAGTACAAAGTGACAACCTGAATTTTTGAACTTACAAATCTTAGTTCTTAAGGGGGATTTATCATAATCATTTTGGGAAATATGAATCATCCGAGGTTGTGCCGATCATTAAGCAAAATTCAAGCAAAAATAAGTCTTTATAAAGTATTGAATATCAAATTGGAAACAAGAGAATGCAACCGGAAATTACTGCATAACAGTTGGTTAAGTCAAAAATTACGCAGAATATTGCAACAAAATTTAATTTCACAAAACAAAAAAACTTGTTATTTTTGTCAAAAATTACAGATGTGTTTATAAACTAAAACGAGTCTATGTTTTCCACCGTTGCGCTGTTCTAACTTGAAAAACAAGAGCAAGTTCATGCAATGGAACATTAAATTTTTAATCAATTTGGAAACTTTTATGTATATTCTCAATAGAAAAACCATAATATTATTTTTGTTTCAGCTTCAATAAACTTTCAAGAAAAAGAAATTACTTTTGAGAAGAAACAAAATACGAAAAAAATAACCGGAGTGGAACTAAATACAACAACACGATTATAATTTCCCTTCGATGATATTGTATCTAAAAGATGCGACACGATGGATAGTTAGATAGAACTCGTTTCATTCTGCGGAGGCATATCAAGTTCTTTATAAAAATATTATGAATTATTCTGAGTACTTACTTTATTCTTCACATTCGCACACATGTTACTTGATTATTCTTTTTATTTCTCTCAGTTGTATGAAATAGGGTGAGATTGAGATAGAGATATAAAAGAAAACAGAAACTGTATTATCTTTTGATAAATTGATAGCTATTTAGTCCAATATAGGCCAAGTTCAGTAATTATATACATAGGTGACAATTAAGATACTTTTGTTGAGATACTTTAGTTATACATGTAACAGATGATATAGATTATATTATGCTACTGATGGCTTACTTATTGAAACCTGCAAACTTTCCTAATAAAAAAAATTCTTTGGATTTGTTTTGAACTCGGAAATTCGTTCATTAAACTCACACAAGCTTTCAAAACTAAATCATCCCCGACCAAACTCATAAAACAACAATACATTCAACATGTGTGTCAGACACATCAATACCAATCGATGATATATCTTCCTAAAGCACTTCCATTCTCTGAGTTCCCAATTCCCAACCCGCAATAAAATTGTTTACTTATTTATAACCTTAAATTAAATGAAAAAAACAAAAAATTAAAAATAAATTAGACGGTTCTCCTAAGGAATTCGTTCCCATTTATTCCACATTAATTCATTTCTATGGATTGTCTTGAAGAAATTGAATAAAAGAGAAATATAATGCCCACTTTATTCACATTCGCACACAAGCAGAAATCTTGATGACAGATATCATCTTTATTGTCGATTATTTAATTGGTCTCGTGTAGAAACTAAGAGAATTGACTTTTAAGCAACTCCCAATGGAATAAAGGGGGCCATCATGTAATTACCTGGTAGTGATTAGTAGTTGATTTTTAAAAAAAAAAAAGTTTTTTTTTTGCGTGTAAATCAAATCCATTTTGCACTTAAATTAATTGTACAATTGTAGAAATGAACACAAATACACAAATTGATAAGATGAACGGGAGAGAAGAAAATTAAATGATCTATGGTGTGGATGTACATTTTGACTACAAATGAGGAGTAATCATGAACAGGGTTGCCAAATTGCTAACAGATTTACTATCACAAGTTTTTCCTTAAAAGATCAGATGCACGAATTTTTATTAACCAATACCAATATGTGTATATCGTTTAAAAAAATAGGTGTTTTATTAATAATCTAACCTCGAAGTAAAAATTAATATCAATTAAAATTCAAATAGAAACATATTAATGTTTTCTAATAAGTTTCCTCTAACTTTGATTTTCAAATTCAAGTATAGTATAATAGACTCCATTATTGGTCATCAAAAATAAAAATAACTTCGGTCTTGTATATAAGTTCGACATATTCTTAATTTTAATAATTTTCTGAAAAGGAAAATATAGACTGACGTTAATGCACATAAGTTTTTCGGCGAAAATTTTAAGTGTAAAAGAAAAACACTGCATTTTCTTCTATTCGATTTTGAACGTATCTTCTAATCGCTTATTTTCTTATTATCATAAGTTGAAAATTAAAATTCCAAAGTTGTGTTCAACTTTGAGTGAAAGAAGTCACACTTAATGAATCTAAAACATATTCATCCCTATCGGCAATACAGTTTTTTAGGAAAAATGAATAATTTGTATCGGCCATACTTATTAAATATCTAGAAAATTTTCCAAGGACAAATTTCTCCCTCGAAGTATTTCTGTCTTTGCTTACGCAGAGAACAGAATATTTTAAGCTTAAAAAGTAGCTCTTAAAAAACAAAAGCGTAACAACTTTGAAATGGAAAAACTTCAATCACGTGAAATTGAAGCGAAATTGGATTATAGGCTTGTAGTTGAGAAAGCTAGACTTGTCTCAAAACATTCCAAAACGACCATTTTTTATTTCTATATTTAATTCATTTTTTTAGTTTCACTTTTTCATACAAATCACAAAAAGATTGAAAATCTTCACGTTTATCCGACTTGTCTTCAAATATATTCAAGACCTCAGTGAAAACTTCTGAAAACGAACTCCTTCTTGATAACTTCCTTCTGAATCTAAAAAAGACACCATTATTGGGGTAAACGTTAAAAATATAAACTCCAAACTAACAATGCTTCCCGCAAATCAAGATGACTTCCGCCTCTTGAAACCCAGAAAGCCTTCGCATAGTCCGTGAAGATTTTAATTATGGATTTACTTTTACTTTTATGTATAAACATAAAATCAAAATTGGAATTGTCAAAAAATTTTTTGTTTTTAAGTTGGTTGTATTTCTTTTCGGAAAACGAAATTAAAATATAGATTAACGATAAGGAAAAAGATTCCCGCTGAAAGAGAATATGCTCCCAGGGAAGTTTTTCACATGAGATTGCCGATTGTCATTTTCAAAACTAAATTTAGGTAAATGTTAGTCTCTTCCTTGGTGTCGTGTTTTACTGTGAATAGTTTAATTTATAGCCTCACTTCATCTGCAGTTTACATATCAAATAATATCCCATCTGTACAAAATTGGGAAATTACAAATTTTTTTACGAATTTCTTATATTTTCAGAAGATTTCACAACAAAAACTTTGTTGCTGAAGAGATTTTCATACGAAGGACTTTGAAATCTACAAATGAATCGTCTTTCTTATTTCATCCAATGCCATCCTCCACAAAGAATCTTTTTTCCCGGAATTGAAATTCCTTATTATTTTTTTTATTTTTCCGTCATCGGGATTGTTCGATCGAAAGCCTGACTTCATGTCCAAGTCTAAAACAGGACTTAGTTATACAAACAGACTATAATGAAAACACTGATATCCGGTTTCTAGACTAGCCTTGATTGTTTTCTATTTTCGTATTTTTTAATATGCAGTTTTAAGAAATTTCTCAGTGAATGTCCCAATGAATTAAATTACATATTATTATTTGTTCCTTTAAATCGTAAAATTGCTTTCTATTTAAACTTGAATTTTGTATAGAATTAGAATTTAAAGTTCTTCAGGTTTCAATAATTCTTTTTAAGGAGAGCTTTTATCTTAGTCTTTAAGTTATAAACAAAATCTTAGGCAACTCCAAAAACGTATGTATTTTCTAATCTTTGTTCATTAAAATATACTCGCATTTAAAAAAAAAAAAAAAAACATTCCTATCTTCAGGTTATTGACTCTTTTTTAATTGTATAGCATCAACATACATTAACCTAAAATCTCAATTCAAATTAAGCTTGGACAACCCTGTTTTTTTTTATTTTAAACTTAAAGAGAAAAAGTAATAACCAACCATCTTTGCTGCGAATTAAATGTTCCAAACATAGATAAAGCATCCGGATTAAGTCAATTAAATAATTTTCCATTTTGTTCTCGTTTCGCGTACACATTTAACAATTCTACTTTCATCGTTGTCTTTCTTTTGTTTTACAAGTTTTATATCTATCGAACGGGCAGTACACGTTAATTGGATGTAATTAGCTCGTGGCATAGAAAATGTATGCATCAGCAGCTGCTTCCATTGTGCAATCATCCAAGCATCCCATAAACGAGAAGTGTAGTACAGTAAGTACCCCGTTCCGAAGTGCTTCAGTATATTCGTTTAAATCCTCTCGTAACACTTGCAACCTATAACTTGTTTCACAACCTCCTCAAGGTCGTTTGTAGAGAAGAAAAAAAAGTCGATAGTGTAATTGGAATTTTTGCAATTGCAGTTGCCGACTCCCCACACACACACACACACTCAATATCCCCGGGTAGAAATTCGAGACCCACAAGTCCGCCCTGCGAATATGACTTCTCTGACCAAGAGGAACGACAAGGAACGGCAATCCAATACCGTTGTGTTGCAAGTTTCAGGCGAAAGTGTTCATCCGATCCGATTTGCATTCTTAATACATACTTCAATTCCCTTGTATCTCGTAGATACATTTACAACTTACAAGCTGACAACACTCTATCTTCTGACAGTCATAGGACACTTGAAACTGTGGCAACGCGTCAGGTGCCACTAAATGCGCTTAGGATTATCGTTGATTGTGTTCGCCCTCTGCCGGCCCATAATCGCGGCTGAATGCGCTTTTGAACGAAGCCAAAGTTCAAATTTGCACAACTTTGTGCAGCGGGCAATTGCTCGAAAGGTCGACGACGGTAATTGCGTGATAATTATGTGATTAACGTTTCTATTTCTGTTTGTGTCACAATAAGACGGACTTAAAGTAGAAAAAATGTCTCGAGAACTTAAATACAATGCGACAATTGGCATAGTTTTGTCGAGTTTAGCTGTCAAGTCTCTCAAGTCAGTGAAGCGGGTAACGAGATGAAAAAATGAACTGACGTTTGTAGTTCTTTTACAGTAATTGAGATTTTTCTCTTAAATAAAGAACGCACTGATGTTATGTGCGGTTGTCGTAATTACTTTTAATAATGGCACACAGTGGGACAGCGTTTGGTGGAGTTAGAAAAAAAAATAATAATTAAAACAGTTTATCATTCTTGTTTATATTATTTTTATTGATTGCTTTAATTATTATATGAATAAGATTAGCATTTTTAATAAAGATGGATAAGTGTGTAACTTAATGAAGTAATAATAATAATTTAAGTGGGTAATGGCGTTGCTACATATTGACGGGATTTTACGCTTTATAAGATTTATTAAAAACTTGAAATATAAGTTTGTTAATTCCGTTAAAATAATTTATATGTAAAAAGTTCGTTAATTTATCATTTTTAATTGCTGCTTTAAACAGGCGTCTATTCAAAGTAAGTTTAAAGTGGAAATAATTTCTAGTTTAATTATTTCTTGTAGATATTATGTATGTTATATCTTTGAAGGACATTTCTGAGCACAGTCTCTAAAAAGGTTTTTTAATATGGCCATGGTTTACTATTTTTTTATTTTTAGCACACTTCTACGTTTATAGCTTTTATAGACTTACTTTTAATATAATTTGAATTTTTTAGATTTTTCAGATTTGCATATGTAATTATGTACATAAAGACCGAATTTTCAAATAAACAGTCCACTGTGCAACTTAAAGGAGCATTGAATGAAGTCAACAGTGAAACTGGCCTCTTTTGCTGATCTGAGGCCCTTTGAATTGTTGGCTAAATGAGCGATTAATGGCTTGAAATAATTGGTTTAAAATTGTAGGCCTTTTTCATGCACGAATATTTTAGAAAGTGATTTTACGACACAGTGACAGTCTTAACCAACGACAACGACTTAATCCGACTGCATTTAAAAGAATTTTTAAATTTTAAAGAATATGTTTCTAATAAACACTACATAAAACTATTAAAATGACAATCTGACCCGACCGACTTTTCTTAAGAGGAAAAATGTAAGTTGAATGCAAATTTAAAATATTTAAGACTAACAGGTATTTTCCGGAAACTTCAAATCAGGTATGGCTTAAAGTCAAATTAAGTTGAATTATTATTTAAATTAAACATGCAATACTCTTGTGTTCTTCAAAATGTCTGGCAGGTGTATGGCATGAATTTGTCTTGGACTCGAATTTTAGTGATCAGATGTGAGGAGTGAGGAGAATTTTTGATTAACATTTTTTTATTGGGTTCTTAACTCGCTATTACGCCACTAAGACCGCGGCTAGGAAATGCAAGATGGATTTTTGTGGTATGATTTGCCACAGGTTCCCTCTCATATCCTTCTTTTTCGGTTAAATTTCGCAAACCAAAATTTGCTCAGTCCAATATTTTATGCATAAAGGCTTAAGTTTTCGGGTTTTCAGGCTTACAAAGTTCAGTTAAAACAAGAACTGAAGATGGTCTATCATCAGCAAAGTCGTATCTTCGCTGATTCAGTCCTTGAAATTTATTTATTTTTTTATTTATCATCAATTGAGTTAATCTCTTACAGACTAAGATATTTGCAAATTTTGTCTATAAATTATTATTAAAAAAATATAAATTAAAATTTTTCTCTACTATAATGGAAATTAAAATCAAAATCGTTTATAATACTATTTAGTTCTCTGAGAAAGCGATTAATAGGCTCATTTAAAGCATAATTAGTTCGATGATTATCTTCTAAGAATAACTGCGACACTAATTTCAGTTTCTAAGAAAACGACTTGGTACATAGAATTTGTTTAAATTGAGCAGAAATAAGCAATTAATTCTATTCCAATTAAGTGTCTTTACAACAAATCGAGTAAATTTTTTTTGGATCCTTTCAATTCTTGCTGAATAAGTTAAATAACATGGATTCCACACCACACTACAATAATCAAGTACTGATCTGAAATATGGAACATATAATGACTTAAGTGTAAACGGATCTTTCAAACCTTTTGAATTACGAAATACAAACTCTAGCATAGAATTAGCTTTGCTAACAATGAAATCAATTTCGCATTGTTAAACTTTAGACAGGATACATAACTCCAAGATCTTTTTTAACACAAACCCTTTCCAAAAATAATATCATCGATACATAAATCGACGAGTGAAACAACAACTTTGACAATTAGAAATATTAACAATCAGTTTGTTTTTATTGCGGCACCATTTTAACAGCCTATTAAAGTCTTCTTGTAACAGATAATAATCAGTTGAATTCCTTACACATGAAAACATTTTCAAATCATCTGCAAACAAAAGATATGACGAGGTAGAAAAAATACTAGGTAGGTCATTAATAAAGACAAGGAAAAGAAGAGGGCCAAGATGACTTCCTTGAGGAGCACCAGACGTAAAGTTTATAGATTTGGAGACTTTTGAATCAATTTTAACATATTGAATTCAATTTTCTAAATATGAACTAAACCAATTTTCGAGTGAAAACCTATTTCTTTTAGTTTTTGTATTAAAATTGTATGATCCACTCAGTCGAAAGCTTTCGCGAAATCAGTAAAGATAACATCAATATTAGCCGCGTTTTATTGGTAATCTATCCCTAACATAGTATTCGAGTACCAATAAAACGCTATATTCACTTTTATATTCACTTTTCATTTGACTTTTTAAAGTTGGTGTCCCTACATTACTTGTCAAATTATTGTTGTCAAAATTTCAAAATCTTCTGTCACACACAAAATATAAAAGGCAACTGTGCACTTGAAAATAGAAAAAATTGAATGCATATTGCAAACAAAAGTTGTAAATATACAAACTGACTTGTTAAAGAAATTTCTGGCTAACATCTTTACATTTTAGTTAAAAACTCAATTTGAGTTTTAAATCAAAATAAACAACAGCTGTTCTACATTGGGCGCGTTCGAAGAATGTACAATTGTGTAAATTATTGGGTTGAGTTGGAAAATGCATGAAAACGGTTGTTGAGTTGAAGTTTGCATGGAAATGCACACCGAGTTGGTTTCGAATGTTTTTTTACTTATATTTGTAGTAAAACTTTGAAAATATATTGATTTTCTTGTTATATTTATCACCCACAGATTAAAGTTCACTATTTTATCATGGAAGAACGACAAATATGGAACTAAGTTTCTGGCAACTTAAAAGACCAGTTGAATAATCGCGGTTCACTATTTTCCTTAAATTATTATAGAATTTATTACACAGACCATTTATTTGGATAGTAAACATTCTTTTATTTAATAAATAAGATATTAGAAGACAAAAATCAACATGAAATTATAAAGAAGTAATTAATAAAAATTATGAGAAGTTACTTCAAGTTGCCTGTAGAGTCAAAATTACCATTTTATTCTACTCAATACCGTATGTATATAACTTTGGGTGTTTTTATAAATACATGCATTGTATACATGCGATCAATTGCAATCATATGAAAGTCAAAAAAAAAACATGTTTGCTTGTCACTTTTTATAGTTTCACATTTGCTCAAAAAATATTTGAGTTTTGCTTTTAAGAAAATCGGACATTTAACATGTGCATTTAAAAAAGTTATGTATTCGTCAGACTTTCACAACCATGCATTTATGGAAATTTTCCACAATATGTGATGGTAAAATACACTAATCCCAAAGAAAATTATTTTATCTCTCATGAATTGTTCCTAAAAATTGTTAAAATTTTGTAAAGTATTGATTTTAATAAATTTTTTAACGAAATAATTGCATTTTTATAATTTCAACCCAAATAAATGTTTGGTTTGAAATTTGTGGATCACTTGCACTTTTCAATGCAGGCGAAGTGTAAAAGATGTGTATTTGTTACCGAACACACCCTCATGTTGCCAACATTTGCATATTTTTTGCACTTCTTGACTGCCCCTACATTTACAACTAGATGAAACTCTATCTTTACTAAATTACTATGGATAAACACTAGCTTATTTTTGTTCACTTTTGAGGTGTTGTTGTTTTCCATGTAAAATTTTACTAGCTAGTATTTTCAATTACCAATAAAACACAGCTATTATTTAATATGTATGAAGTTAGAAGAAAGTGTTAGGTTTGTACCTACAAGTTGACCTACCAGATATAAAACCATGTTGATATGGAAAAATTATTTCTTTTAATATAAAAGTTACATCAAAATGATTCGAGTTTCCATCGAAATCCAACAGAGAACAGAAGTTTTGCTTATAGGACTCGGAAAATCCGAGAAGGATTGTTAAAAAAGTTTTTCTTTTTTTAAAGTTTCCTGAACGTGTTATTTCTCTATGAGTATGAACACAATTCGCCATTAAGGTAAAACCTTTAGACTTTTTTATCGGGACCACGGAAAAACTTAGTCAATGCTCCACAACTGATTTAAGACCTTAAAGATAAAATTTGTGAATATATAAAGGACATACAGAAGACAATTTAAGAATTGTTCATACGTCGAAAAAAAACTTGCAGATAGATTTTCTTATATAAAATACTCGTTTTTTTTTTTTTAATATTATAATATATCCCTTATTGGAAGATTTTGTTCCTTTTTTTCAATTTATTTTTCAATCAAATCTATAGTATCCCTAAAATACTTCAAATTCCTCAAAAGATATAAACTTGCACATCTAAGAATCTTAAACACTATATCTATTTACATTTTTATTTTGATTTAATTTTTTAATTTATTAATTCTTTCTTTGATGAAGTATTTAATATTTCACTTTATATTAAATTTTAATATTTGATCAAAGAAAACGTTAAAAAAACAAAAACTAATTATTGTATACATTTTTATTTTTAATTAAATTTTTTGCCTTTTGAATCAATGTTCCATATCACTGTTTCAAATATTTGTTTCATCTAAACCCGACCTACACGTTTCGTTGTACTGTTTTCATTTTATTGTTTTTGTTGCTTTTCCTCCTACATACACGGTTGAATTTTTCGATTCAAAAAATACATTTTGATCAATCGAAATGAGTCTATTAATAATTTGCATGAAAGTAATTGAGTTTTTCTTCATTCCGTCCATTAAAATTCAAAAAAAAAGAAATCCACCTTCCATAAGGTCGGGTATTGACATTGTGCATTTAATATATTATAGTTGAATCTATCAACCGCTATTTTGATTTTGATATCAAATCAAATTTTCATTTCTTTTCGTGCTTATTTTGATTTTCGAATAATTTCAATCATTTCATTCAAAAACAAAAACAAAAAAAAAATGAGTGAAAGTGAAATTGTGGGCGGCAACAAAAGCACACTTTGACTGGCGTGGCGGAGCGGCGACATTTGAATTGAGTTCAAGATGTTTTATATTCACGAGATATGAGACATCGAACATTTTCTGGCAGACCGATGATATGTAGACTTTTTTTTTCTGCTTATAATTAATTCAATTTATCATTTAATTTGTATTTATTTTTCTTGTCAATGTTTATTTTACTCGTATGTTTTGATTTTATGTTGAACATTATGCAAAGTTTAGCTGACATAAAAATTATTGTGTAACTGACACT
This sequence comes from Scaeva pyrastri, assembly GCA_905146935.1. Classification (NCBI taxonomy): domain Eukaryota; kingdom Metazoa; phylum Arthropoda; class Insecta; order Diptera; family Syrphidae; genus Scaeva; species Scaeva pyrastri. The sequence continues at coordinate 136,156,788 of LR989927.1, forward strand.
TTTTTTGTTGTCATTTTTTTAAATGGCAGAGAAACTTATTTTTCATTTGTCTTTTGACACCAAAAACTATATTGGAAACTCTTCAAGTAGAACCTTATGTATGTTTGACATGTCAAATGTGATGTAAGGTGCTCATTTCAAAAAAAAAAAAAACATTGTGCAAGTTTTTGAAACCATACAAAGCTTACATTTCTTGAAGGAATAGCTTAAGAATGAGATGTATGCCGTTCTCAATGAGCATATGGCAATTTGAATTTCAAATCGATTGGGGAATACAAAATTAAAGAAAGAAACAATTTGTATTTATTCTTGTTTTTCAGTTCCCACATAAATAATTGATATCTGGTGTGCGTCGGTTTATTTTTGAATTAAGAAATGTGTTTTGAAGGAATAAATTAAGTGAAACAACGAATTGTATTAATTATTTATCACCCTAGGGTTGGGAATTAAGAGGTTGATGTGTATTTTGAATTATTATTTTTGAAATTAAAATTAAATTGTTTTACTGTTTTTAGATATTTTTTGTTAGTATAAGAACAACGTGGAAATTCAAAACTTGTAATTCTTGAACTAAGTATAAAATGAGGAATTTCATTTATTTACCTTAATTTTAAAATTTTCCCGGGAACCCTTTTTATTGCACTCGTCAATCTTAACTATCTGGAAATGAGAAATTTTGTTTTATACCGATATTGTTTCTAATAGTCAATATGGAAAGATTTGCCTTATTATAAGTTTAGAAATATTTGCAATTTTAAATACTTGATTAATTAAAAACCTAATATAAGCTTGTTAGAAAATTAAATAAAAGAAGACAAGGAAATCCATACTAATATTATAAATGCGAAAGTAACTCTGTCTGTCTGTCTGTCTGCTACTTTTTCACGCCTAAACGGCTGAACGGATTTTGATGAAATTTAGTAAGGTAATAGATGGTTACCTAAAAACGGATATAAGATCAAAATGATCACGTCATCGTACTTAGGGGCTAGAAAGTAGGCAGAAAACTGAATTGAGTTGGTGATTTTTTTATCCATACTTCCATACTTAATATTTAATATTATAAATGCGAAAGTAACTCTGTCTGTCTGTCTGTCTGTCTGTTACTCTTTCACGTCTAAACGGCTGAACGAATTTTGATGAAATTTAGTAAGGTAATAGATGGTTACCTAAAAACGGATATAAGATCAAAATGATCACGTCATCGTATACCTACTTAAGGGGTAGAAAGTTCAAGCCTTGACGTCTGAACGGATTTTTATAAGACTTGGTTAATTTAAAGATAGGATCCTAGGCACGGACACAGACTACTTTTTACGGCGGGAAAATACCTCATTCCTGCGGAAATCTAGCGTGATCGTGTCAGGTTGATTAGGTTGTTTTTGAACAAATTTTGATGTGAAGTTGAGGACCGGAACCCGATAGTGGGACATTGTTGTAGGGGGACTTACTTACTTACTTAGCCGGGAGAAAACAAAAAATCTTATGCGGACGAAGTCGCGGGTAAAAGCTAGTAAGATATAAAAGGCTTACAAAGATTACAAAAAATTTCAAATAATTGTGAACTTAGGTACTTATTTCACTTTTTAGTGAAAATCTTATATTAGAATTTTTCGTTTCGGTTGAAAAATTATTAAAATTAATTAAAACATGTTTGTAAAAGTTTCTTTAAGTTTTTATAAAAATTTTCCATAACTTTTTTATTTCAATGTGTTTTAAACTTTTATTTTTAAAACATACCAAGAACACGCCCCTTTTGTATTTCAAAAATGTCAAATATTTATTGTTTAATATTCCAAAACGAATGTTCTTTAGTTAATAAATAGAGAATTTGAATCCGTATGTGTTGTATGGATTTGAACACAACTGAAATTTATTTGAAATGTAATTTCTCTTTTATTGACTTTGATACACATGAAATGCACATCAGTTTTGAATTTCATTCGTGGTTTCAACGAATATTCACTCAGTTCGTATGGTGAATTTATGGAAATTGCTTCCTTAATTACTTCGCTTCAGGGAATATCATTTGAATTAACTTTTGATTAGTTTTACAGAGCTTTGTTTCTAAATGATATAGAGTATTAGTTATGCTTGGAATTTTTGAGAGATTTTAAGTTAACATGATTGTTATTTGTCTTTTTCAAAATTATTCAAATCAGCATGTTTAAATAAATATCCTATGTGATCTAAAGTATGTAAATTTATTTTACTCAATTAAAAAATTTGTTTAACTTTTGAACCGCTTGATTTTTAGGCTATAGATTTAACAAAAATATCAAAGTATAACATTAAAATGCCAAATAAAAATTGGTTTGTTTAATGAAAATAAATGAATGACAAGTTTATTTTAGCCATTTAAATAATATGCGACTTTTAACAACTTTTTTATATTTGCAATTCATCACACTAGTGGATTCAATTTTAAGTAGTATGTATATGTATATTTGTGTTCATAAAATATTACCTTTTTAGAAACAGTGTATAACTCTGCTTTTACATTTGGCATTCAATTTTCTGAATGGTAAATTAATGCACATTTCAAACTTAAGAAGATGAAAATAATAAAATAAAATAATTCATTATAAAGAGACTACTGGAGTAGGTACATAATTAAATGATATTATATTTTATTCTTAAAGGAAGTCTTTGAACTGCTTCTCATGTGAATGTACAGATCTTTGATTTTTTAATTATCATTATTTTCGCTAGCTTTTAAGTTGCACTTCGCCAACATTTTACCATCTATTGCAGAAAATCCGCCACCACACTTGTATTATTTTTGGATGTGAACATCATTACACTCTGTTTCATTATTAAATAATTTTAGTTGATAGTTAAATGTTTACTGTCAAAACCACTTTTGTATTTTTAGTCTTTATTTGTAACTAAAATTCATTAATTTTTCATCATTGACCTATAATTCAACTAACTTTGGTGAATGCCTATTCTTACAGTTCTAAAATTTGAATCATTGAAATCAATTTGCATTGAAGTTGATTTTATCCAAATTTTTAAAAAAGTTAATCAAGTCACTGTTCAATTCTCTTCTTAGATATCATTTTAAAAAAATTGAAAAATGTAATTATTTAATTGTTCATAACATTCTTAACTTTCTTTTTTTTTTAATTATCATTTGGTCCCTTTTTTAGACGAAACATTAAATGAGCAATTGTTCTGAATTTAACTTTCTATCTTAAGTATCACAAATGAGAATATTTATTTCGCGGTGAAAATATTTCAAACCAAATCTAATTTATAAAAGTCAATTTTAGGATATTCATTACTTGGTAATTTGGATATTTCATTTTCTGTTTCTTATTTTGTACTTAAGTCTCATCGATCAATGTAAACTCTGGAGAAGTTCTTATGAATACTCACTACTTGGAACTTATTCGATGAATAGAATTCTTAGTATCGGAAGCACCAAACTTCTGTGACCATTAATTAGAAAAACTTATTTTTGCACGAAGCTTTTCAAATCTTATCTAAAGAAAACTTGTGAAAACTTGTCGTAATTTGAATTAAAACTTGTACGAAATCAATTTGATCAATAGAGACAATTCTCTGCAATAACACCTACCTCTACTGGTTCTGGTGTTCTTTAAAGAATGGAAGGCAAATTACATAGACAACTTTTCCTTTTAAAAGTAGGTATATGCTCTAAAACGCTTTCACTCTTATTTTTTTTTTTTGTAATAATTTCACCTACACTACACACAATAAAATAAATCTGGACGTTTCAAGGTTCCTAGAATCTAGATCCGTCATTTATAGAGAGATGTCTGTGTGCGTGTGTACGTACGTTCGTACGTTCGAGATACCCTTTTTCGTCCACGATATTTCAAGAACGAGTAAAGATATCGACTCCAATTAAATTTTTTTCGACAGGTTATAACTTCGAAAGATGCAGAAAGGTCAAGCGGTTTTTTCACTATAGCAGTTTAAAAAAAAAGTGAAAATTTTGGTAGGAAGCAAATATCTCAGGAATAGATAGTGCCATCGACTTCAAATAAATTTTATTGTATACATTGTAATGTGATACAGATTTGATATATATTTTGAATATTTTCAACTTACCGTTATTTTTTAAAAATTGAAAAACTAAAAAAAAAAATTTCGGCGCGAAAATATACAATGAAGGAAAAATGATATTATCTTCAAAACTATTTTTTATTATGTGAACGATGATTTTAACATCTGGTGAAAGTTTGAAAAAAATTTAATTGACAGTTTTTTTCACAATAACACTTGTATTTTTAGTTCATTATTGTTTTCAGCTTATATTAAAAATTATTTTCCGCTTTTTTAGTATGATGGGTTTTAAAAGCGTGTTTTTTAGTTTTTTTCAAACTATATTTATTATATTTAAAATAATGCTTAAAATCAATTAACATTTTGTGACATCAACAATATAATTTATAGTTTAAACACGTTCTTACTATTTCTGGAAAATTTCCTTATTAATAAAAACATTCTTAACCATTAACTCTTAAGTCAGGGATAAAGTTAACAGTTCAGTGTATTTAAATTAAAATAATGGGTTAAAATGTTCACTTTTATTTATTGCCATCATTTAACTTCTGAGATCAAACAAAAAATACCTGAAGATGATTTTTAAATTAATTGATGAACTCAAACTGAATCTTTGCTCAAAATTCTATTTCGTAAGGAAGTTACTGTACTAAGTTATATGTTTTTTTTTTTTCGTATCGTTTATTGACAATATTCCAACGTAAATCTCATTTTTAAAAAAAATATGATGCTGGAATTTTTATTATCTTATGCTTGCTCCCAATGCATCAATACAATTTATTAATTAAACATAATTTTAAATTCATGTAAGATTACCGAAGATCTGTAAAAATTTATAAGTTTGTATAAGTTCAAAAAAAAAAAAAAACAATAAAAAAAAAACTAAAACTCAAAAAGTTAACTTAAAATCAAAAAAGGATATATTTATTTTATTTTTAAACAAAATGTAGAATTGAAACCTTGTTAACTTTCAATTTGAAGTTTTTTTTAATGGTCCTATGGGTGAAATTGAAAATTTTGATTAATCTCTAAGTTTTATGAATTTAAGAAGAAGTCTTGCGTGTGATATTTTTTTTTGCCATACTAAGTAGGTACTTGTTTATATTTATATCCCGCTAAAACAATGTTCAACTGTTATTAATAATATATTATTTTCTTTTTACAAAACGAGTGGTACTTAGAGAGTAAGAACTTTCAAACATAGTCACAGAGATAAAGATTTTGTAATTCAAAGCTCTTCGTTTTTTATTTTTATTTCAAAATTGCTACAAATACAAATAAAGATCATCCTCTATAGTATATTCCACCAACATAAACAACCAACCATCGGAAATAGACAATAAAGAGCAACAGGATAATTGAACTACAGCTTGTAGAAATTACACACAAGCTTAATGAAGAAACCAATACCCTGTATAGTTTGTGTTATTTTAATTATCTCATTTAATTACTCAGTCTCCGATTGCAATCTTTTCTAATTACTGTTACAAATTGACGCTATACTTCCTATAGAATGCAACGTCGCCCAACGACAGCAAAAATCCCAAATGCAAAGCGAAAGAGAGTCCGTTGAAATTGAATAAAAAAAAATACGATTGTTTATACTTCATAAGGTTGATGTATGAATTCTTTTTTTTGGTAGACTATTAAATAACTTGCTTTAAAAGTTTGTTTAAAAAAAAAAAAATATTGTAATAAAAAGGTCTCTAACCTTCCGCAACCTAAACGAGTCTTGAAGATGAAATATCTTCAATGTCTTAACTCCGAGTGTTGTGCTTGTGACTAACGACTTTCTTTTTATTGCAACACAATATTATTTTTATGATGTTCCACCTCAAAGATTCATTAAGTAACAAACAAAAAAAAAAAAAAAACTGACCCATGCACGGCAAGTAGTTAATAAATCGGATAAATAGAAGAGAGTTCACATCTTGGACGAAAACACACTCGGGTATTACCAATTTGATTGACGCTATGGAAAATTATTAATAAATTAACTTCCGGTTGAGTTATCTGAGGTAATGAGGTGACTTGGAAGAGAAAAAGTTAACAACCTTTTTCTTGTATAAATATTCAAATAGTTAAGTACAAATTTAAAAGGTAACTTTCCGTTTCGGTGATAAAAACTGTGGTGGAAATTTGCTTTATTATGTAGGTACATAAGTAGGTACCATTTTTAACTAAATTTAAAACGATTTTAAACCATGACCTGACCAGTAATGTTATATCACAAAAATAATGACATTAGTTATGGTTTAGCTTTAAACCAAAATTATACCACTGTTCAAGACTTTCTTCTGCTAAAAGTAAAAAAAAACTAGTTGACAAAAAGTTCATTAAAATCGAGACTTTTAATATAAATCGTGATTGTAGTTCTAAAAAACTACGCACTTCCCAACGACTTGTTTGTCTCTGACAACACTGGTTTGAACATATTTTTTTTTTTTTCAAATTATTTGTTTATTGCATTTTGATTCTGTCCTTATAATTTTTTAAAAACGTTACGATTTTTTGAATATACCACTTAAAATGTAAAAATAAAATCATTTAACTTAGTTCCTCAACACAAATATTTTTACAAACCTTTGTATTTGAGATAAAGTTTTAATCTTTTTTGTATTTCACTTTGTTCTCAAAAATTCTTATCAGATAGAATGTCTGCATTTGACGCTTTGAAGATCAACACAAAAAATTTTAGTGCTCATTTCGAATCCGAACTTCAGTTTTAGCTAAAAAAAAATACCTAATTTTCAACGTTATCCTGACATGACAGGAAAGTCTAACTGACGAAAGATTCGTTATAAGAAAGAAAATACAAAAGATATTGATTATAGATTAAATTATATATTTTTAATTAATTTTTCAAAGGACTTTTGTTTTGTGGGAGTCCTTTTTGTATATTTATAATCAATTCTAACTATGTAATTTCATTCAAGTAATTAATCAAAAGCTATAAAGAAATCATTATCTAAAAGCATTAATAAATAATCTCAATTTCAAATCTTATGGGAATTATTGAAGATTTAAGCATACAAAAGCTTTTAGCTAAATAAATATTATCTCCTTTTAAATAGTTAAGTAATACAAAATATCAATAAACCGCAGCTTTCATTGTAGTTTTTTTTTTTTCTTTTCAAAAATAATACAGAAGGTGCTGTAAAAGGTTCCTTGATTAACTTTTGCAGGGTCGTACCTAGAAAAAAAAGGCATTGAGACACGATGTTGTAGATTATTTCCTTATTATTTTAAATCTTAAATTAATGTAAAATTCATGAAAATAATTCATTCGCCTTTTTCGTATGTTCTTGGTTTTCTTTTAGCATATAGTTAAAAAAAATTCACACCCGAATTTTATCCGCTTCAAATATTATTGGGTGTTCATTAAAAACCATCCTGCCTCTTAAAATCTTTGACACTCCATGACTCGAGGTATGTATTCAAAAATAACGCCCTATCTAACCTAAATTCACTCCAAAAACCAGTCCTGTATTTAGGAATGGTTAACATTAATGAGTCACAAAAATAGCTCCTAAAGATGACTTTAAGTAATAATTATTAAGGCCTGCGATTAAAACCGCACGATAAAAAAAACAGAAAAAGTAACTGACACAAATATCATCTGACTAACCAAGATAAGAATGGAAAATTATTTTCGATGTACCTCCTTGTTGCCTAAGGATATGAGAATCCCTTATAATTAATTTTGCCTAAAGTCTAAGCTTTTCTAAAAGAAGATATTAAAATGTCTCGTGTAGGTTAGGTATAGGTACACTTATATATTCTCATTATTGTACTCGTAGACTGTCTTGTCCTTTTTTGTGATTTCTTCAAGTATTGCCTTACTTTATCGCATTAATAATTTAGCCACCCTATATTCGTAAGAGTTACTGTTATTTTTTGATAACCTAAGGGAATGATTCCTTCAAGAAGGTTTTTTTTTTATCTTTCTTTGAGAATCCTCATGAGCACGTCAAGTGTATTTCTCCTAAATTTTCTGAACTTATAATATAAGAATCATTTCAAATTCACAGAGTTGTGTTCTTAAACAGTTTCAGAAAGATGTATTTATGTAAATTTTTATTTCACAGTAACTTTTGGCAAAACTCTTTAAAAATCAATCAAAATACTTAAAATGCATACAAAGATTAAATTCACTTTATTTTAAACAATATTTATTCCCATTAACGATTATAAACGGCGGACACCGAAATTGACTTCAAATGTATTTTATTTTCAACTTAATGCATTTTTCAATACCTAAATGATAAAATATTGACGAATATCAAATTGACAAAATAAAACTACAAATAGTTCCACCAAAAATTCGAGACATTTCTTAAGTCTATCATAAAACATCAAAAGTAAATCAATTAATACCAAGAATACCTTCTAAAGTTTGCAAAGTAAAATGGGAATTTATCAGTGTAATGACAGTTCGTTCTATGTCCATGTAAAGGGTCCGCCAAAAAACTTTTTTTTTGAAAATGATATAAAAAAAAACTACTGAATATTTTCTCAAATTTCTTTTTTTATTTGAAAGTACATTCCTTTGGGTTAATAATGGAACATAATTTCATTCAAATGGCTGCCTCGGCTGGCCATGCAGTAGCCTACACGATCGGTCCAATTTTTAAGCACATTATCGATTGTGTTCAGCTGTATTTCATCAATGGCTTCACGAATATTGTCCTTTAAAGCGTCATTTGTCTCTGGTTTGTCGGCGTAACACTTATCTTTTACGGCACCCCACAAATACCTAATAGTCCAACGGTGTCAAATAGCAGCTCCGAGGTGGCCAAATGACATCAGCTCTGCGGCTGATAATACGATCTTCAAAGACAGGGCGCAAAACATCTAGTGTAGCTTCGGCTGTGTGGCACGAATCGCCGTCCTGTTGAAACCAAATGTTGCCAATATTATCCTCTTCAATTTTTGTGAACAAAAATTCGTTCAACATGGCCCGTTCAACTGTAACGGTCACTCCTTGCTCATTTTCGAAGAAAAATGGCCCAATTATGCCTCTGGACAAAAATCCCGCACCAAACAGTGACTCGTTTTGGGTGTATCGGCTTTTCAATATATGCGTGTGGGTTTTCTGTGCCCCAAATGCCACAATTTTTCTTGTTTACATACCCGCCAAGATCAAAATAAGCTTCATCTGAAAAAATGATTTTTTTTGGCAAAATCGGCATCTTCTCTAAGTCGATCATAGGCCCACTTAGCGAAGCGAAAACGCATATTACACAACCATATTCGTTCATCGGAAGGATAAAACTAATTATCTGTCAAATTAGACATAAGCTAAGTGTTACCATTCACCAAATAAGCACTAGTTGAAAAAAAAACGTTAGATGGCGGACCCTTTATTTACATATTTGATACATGTAGGTAAACATACGGGAAGCTTCTTAAACATAACAATAGTTTGATTTTAGACAAGTTGACTCTATTAAAAATAAGTTTTAACTAAACAGTGATTTTTTGTTCTTAATTCTTTCACACTACTTGTGTGTTTTAACACTCAAGTAATTTTACAAGTGAAATTATGTGTAAAAACAACATTTAAAATGTTTGTACTTATGTTATCTGATTTACATATTTAATATAATCGAAACGTAACTTAGTTTCGCTGTTGAAAATAAGCACATTTTCGAGTGGTCATTTCACATCATTTCATTTAATTGAAGCGTCCGTCCCTTGTTATTTTAATAATACACACCACCAGCGACGGATACAGAGGGCGGGTCCGGACCGGAAAATCGGGTCAGAAAACAAAATACTCTCCAAGTTTTACTATTGACATCTAAGCTCGATGAAATATGACTGCAGTAAGACGAATATTTGTGTGAACTATTTTTTACCAAAAGAATTAAAACAAAGTTGACCAAATTTAATTGGAAAATCGGATTTTCAATGTTTTCTTATGACATTTTATTTTTTTATCAAGTGATCTGATTGCAAAAACTTTAAAAATAATGACGCAAAATTTTAAACGAATTAGCAAATTGTTAAACACATTTTTAGCTATCCCTTAACATATTGTTAATGTTAAAATCCGGAAAACCCAACTTTAGCTTTTAGCAATTTGCTAAAACCATAAGATATCTGTCATTATCCTTAAAAAACTGTCTTTCCAATTTCACTTCAAAGTGTTGATTCGTGTATTTTTCATAATTCGTTACGTTTTTAATCAATAAAATGTTATCGGAAGACAAAGATTTCGAAATATTTGAAGTCTTTGTGCAGAAAAATGTTTTTTTTTTAGAACAAACCTGTGTTCATGTGTAGGTATTTTAATCTTATTGGATTGCATGGGATTACGGTTGGTACATTTCCAACTAATGGGTCCGCTTAAGTACCTATGTTTGCTTTGCTAATTCTCACAAACCGTCACTATTTGGAAGTGTTCGGATGCCCGTTTTTTAATAAAAAGGAGTTAGCAATTTACTAGTTAGCAAAACGAAAAAAAAGGTTTAAAATTTTGGAGTCGTTAGCAAATTGTTAAATAGCTATTTAGCAAATTTCTAGTTAGTAAAATGATAAGTCCCTAAAAATGGGTTGTTTAAAATTTTGCACCAATCCATGTATTTCGTTGTTCTAATGTGATTTGATTTTTTGTTTTTGACAAATATTTTTTTCTGATGAACACGACACAAAAACTTATTAATTGCTATAACCGACAATCAAAGTTCAGAAAAATGTTTCCATTATTGCAATTTTTTCTCTACAAACCTATGTTTAATCTTTTGTGGTTTAAATTTGGTGTAAGAAATGCACAGTGGTGTGTTCGGTTAATAATTGACCAAATCAAATTTATTATTTTCGCAAAATATTTCGCTTTTTATATTTTCATTATATAAATCAAACATTTGATTTTGACAGATCAAGATTTTAAACTCACCTTCTAGATATGAGTTGGATATAGTTAGAAATAGTTACTATTTGACACAACACAAACCATTCGTTTCCGAACGATTTTATGGTTGCACACCGTAGCTATTTGCAATTCCGAACGACAAACCGAACGCACCTCAGTTCATAAAATACAAACAAGAACAAGGTTCTATCTTCTATATTCATTCATTATTCCTTTTTCTTCTCTGTTCTAATTCTGTTTTGGTGCAAGTAATGTATGCGACAGTGTTGGGACTTCTACTACTTAAGTGAAAGATCTACCACCTTTTAGCGCCTACGAATATTCACAGAGATTATTGATATGTCCAGCGATGAAATCTTGGACATTCTCGCTAAAAGAGAAAATTAAATATCGCTTTGTAACCGTAAGTTCCTGTTTGGTTTCTTCGTTCAAAACTATTTTAAAAACAGTTTTCAACAACAATAAACGAAATTCAAATTGTTATTTTTGGACCCCACCCTAAATTTTTTTCTGGATTTTATACAAAGAATGCCAAGAAAAGGAAAAAAATATTTAATTCGATGAAATTGAGATCATATCGACAGACAAATTATTTATCTATGGTTTACAGAGTTAATTGAACATTTTTCAATTAAATTATGTAAATTTAATACAAGTGATTTAAAAGAGGACATAAATTCCACTTAATGGACTTTTTAATATGTAAATAAATGTATAAATATAAATTACAAGTAAACAGATGTATTCTCCATTTACAAGTGTACAAAAATGAAGATAAATTTATATCTTTTTTTTTTAATTAATCTCTTTTTATTTCCGGAGCCGATATGCAACTACAAAAGAAAGAAATCGGATATTTATCAGAATTTATGTATAAATAAACCATCATTCATTAATCAGAACTTAATGTTCAATTTTTGGATTTAAATCACCTGCCTTAAAAACCCAACTTTTTTGGTAGCAATGGTTTAAACAAATTCTTTTAATTGAAATTAAAGCTTTACTATAAATAAACCGTCAGTATGAAAAAATTAAAAATCTCTAGAAGATTTTTCCTGCTCTATTAGTCTTGACGGATATAAACCCTCACGTGCCTTAGACATCCATCTGTTGAAGGATACAATTTAACAAGAATTTTTTTGCTGTAAAAATAAAAAACCTTGATTAAAATAAAACATACTGAGCTATTTTCCTTCAAAATAACAGGATTTCTTTCTTACACTTAGTTTTATACCTTTTTTCCAACAAAAGGAAGTAAGGGTGAAAATTAATTGTTTTTCCTTACATTATTGACCTGATATATAAACATACCTATAAGGTCCTGCAACTATAATACAATACCCGCAGTTTTAAAGGTTTTGTATTTTTATGTTTCACTCGCTTATTTTGAAATTTGAAAAATTTATGTTAGAAGATAATAAAGGCTTCAAGTGCAGAAACACACGTTTACGACAAATTTTCAGACTCAGCTCTAGTTTATCAACAATTTGACCATTAGTGTTGCGAAATATTGTTTTTCGTGATTCCAATCACTAATTAATCATCAATCGAATTAATTTTAAAAACTTCATCAAATGATAATCTTTTTGACCAAACATCAATTCCCAATCATTTGACATTCAAAAGATTACAATCTCTGAGTGAAATCACCGCGAATGCAATCTTTTAATTGAATTCATTAAAGATTGCGATTCTTAAAAATAAGAAGCGTTAAAAGTGTTTAAACATTGTTCTCTACCCTCATAAATTTAACAAAAGAAAAATCTTTTATGTTAATAATTAAGGCTCTTATTGTCTTATTACATCATACGTATTTTAAAAGCTTTTGTTCCAACGAAGTCTTAATTCATCCATATTGTGATTTTTAAAAGAGCTTCAAAAAAAAAAAATCGGTTCTATTCATGTACCTACCTCATTGGAACAAAAATGTAATTATTTTTATTGTTCATATAAAAAAGGCAAAGTTAATGGCGAAAATGAAAAGGATTTCTATAGAAAATATTCGAGTCGGGAGAGTCCTTTTGCTTTCGGTATTTCGAATTTTTAATCTCAACTGTGACTGTGACGCTTTGTCAAACGTAAAATTATAATTCCCTCAAAAAATAAGAGGGGCAGGTAGAGTAGAAAGCTTATTTAATCAAATGAAAATTAAACATAAAAGTGCAAGGATCCTTTTTCTTTGTTTAAAGAGATTTTGCTCCTTTTTGGGTTTCCATTGTTTTTATTTTTGGAATGGAAGTTTTTTTTTTTTTTTCATTGTGGTATAGTGTGAAAAGGTCAAATAAATAAATGAGCACTTAATAATAAAACAAATTTGAGAAGCTGAATAGCAAATTAGTAAAATGTTTTGGTTTGAGTGTTGAGTGTCGTTAATGAAAATCGTTAATTCTGAAAGGATTTTCAACCTCCAGAAATCACTGTTCAATGAATCAGAGAAACTGCAGAAGTAGTAGAAGAAGACCATTAACCGTTCTTATTTAAACCTCTTATTTTCAAATTTAAATTTATAATGGAATTTCATTTTTAAAAATTTTCCAAAGCACTTATTCTTTGTGAAATGGAATAACTAAAAAGGAATTGTTCCAAATACCAGGTTGTTAATTTTTAAATAATGTCAAAGTCTTAATTAACTTAAATTATGGTTAGTAAAATGTTACAAAAGTGTTAATTTACGTACTCGTATTTTTTATTAATTCATTGGCACTTGAACCGATTTTATTGTTATTATGTATGTTACACTATTTATAACTCAAGAACGGCTGAACAGATTTGGCTGAAATTTGGGACAGAAACAGTGTATAGTCTGGAATAGTCTATAGGCTACTTTTTATACCGGTTCCCGCGGGATGGATTTCTTTTAATTTTTCCAATCACGCCAGAATGGCTGAACGGATATAGATACAATTTGACACAGAGATAGATTATAGTCTGCAAAAACATAGACATTCTTGACGAGGGATTCGAAATGCGAAGGCATGATCAGGGCCCTATTCCACAAAACAACTTACCAACTTTTCACTTTGCACTTTCCAAATTTTTCGTCAATTTGCAAAGCATTCTGTTCCACAGAACTATAAAATCTGATAAGTGAAAAATTGAAAATGATAAGTGTAATTTGCAAAGTCTTTGCAATTTTTAGTTTCACTTTGAAATTTCTGTTCCACGTACGTTCTTTTGTGCAAAGTGCAAAGATATATTGAAAAGTGTAATTTGCAAAGACTTTGCAAAAATTATGCTGTTTCGTTACACAAAAACTTACAACTCTATTTTTGCAAAGCGAATTTTGATAAGTTTATCAAAATTTGCAAAGCAAACGTTCGCTTTGCAAATGCATATTGACATTACCAGTGAAGCTGTCAAGATGTTAAAACGTGAGTTTTTATTTGACGATGTTGAAGACGCGAGTGTAATAAGAAATTATAAACACCGTATTAATTTTTCGGGACTGCAAAATTATAATTTTAATAAGTGTTTTCATTTAAATCGAATTCAAGCACAATACTTACATAATTAATGTTCTTAAAACAAAATCCTTTTATAACACAAATAAACAATGAAGGCAAAATGGTATTATGTTCAAAATAATTTTCTTTTATGTGAAATGACGTCTTTGACATTTAGTAATTTTTTGGGAAAAAATCAATTGAAATTTTTTTTAAATAAAAAAGTAAAAAAATTCTACCATACCAAAAGTTGGTATAAAATGTATTTTGACTTGAATATCTCGAGAATGAGCACCGATATTGACTTTAAACTTATTTATGTTTAAACAAAATACAAAATTAATAATATATGATACAATTTTGACAAATATCGAATTGACAGTTGTTTTACAAAAAATAAAAAAAACTTAACCAAACGTTTACCAAAAAATGTCAAAAGTAGTTTCTTGTCTTGAATAATGTCCAGAGTGATCAATCATTTTAACTTCAAATTTATTTTATTTTTTGCATAGTAGAATTTTGAACATATGGTACTTTTTACAGTTTTTTTTAAATAAAAAACCAAAAACTGAAATTTACCGAAAAGTGTTAAATATTGTTTTTGGGCTTAAATATCATCACAATAAGCAATGCTTTTGACATCAAATGTATTTTATTTTTAACATAATGCATAATGTCAATAACTAAAAAATGATAACATATTGACGAATATCAAATTGACATTTTTGTACAATAAATACAAAATGAGAAGTTATAAGTGTGGGTCGCACCCAGCTTCTTTTTTCAATTTTGATTTTGCCAAGTACAATGCAAAATGAAAAGTGATAAGACAAAAGTGCAAAGATGATTAAATGCTTTGTGGAACACTTTCCACTCTCACTTTGCAGGACAGTGCAAAGACTTTGCATTAACTGCAAAGTCTTTGCATAAAGTGCAAAGCCTTTTGCACATAGTGCAAAGTCTTTGCAAAAGTAAGCTTAGTACAAAGTAAACTTTGCAAAGAATATTGTGGAACAGAAACACTTATCACCTTGCCAAGTGAAAAGTTGATACATTTTTTGTGGAATAGGGCCCTGGTCATCTCACGTGGAATAAAATTGAATAAGCCGTATAATTTGACCACGTAAGGCTTTTAATTTTAGAGCATCCAACCCCAGGTCTATGCGAAAACCCAAAAACTTAAAGTCATCATACGTAAACCAAAAAGCCTTGGCGAACATTTTTAATTCTTTTAAATCTCTCACATATTGTTCCTTCTGTCTTTTAAATTTAAGTAAAGAAACCTTCATACTGTTTTAAGTGTCTGTAATCTTAAAGCACCGTCTATTATGCGTTATAAGTTCATTTCTGCAGCGTTATTTCAGTTCAAGACGAGTCTTCCATGCACAGCTTTTACCATCAATTAAAAAGATATGTAACTTTCTAAATTAAATTACTCCCGAAAATCCCGTTCAAAGCGATTCATTAAGAGAACTTTCAGTTAAAACATACATATGTATATGGATGCATGTCCTTTGGCTAAAATAAATGAATGTATGTGTGTATGTAAACTGCTATGTAACTTAAACCATCATGTTTCCTTTGGTTTATTTCATGGATTTAATTTCTAATCCTTTGAACAGCGAATAAACTTCCAAAGTATGGTATCTCCAGTGCACATTTTGTATGTCTGTTAAATAATTATTTGCGTTCGTAATCATTTCCGTTTAAACTGTATATTTGAAACATAGATATCGTTAATGAATTTCCGTTTTTCTATAATAATTTGTTTTTCTTTTGATTTATTTGCAGGTAATCCATGGCGTACACACTGAGCCCGTCCACGTGATACGAAAACGAAGTATAAGTCAACAATTAAGGATATTGCTGTTCTACGATGAATCCGTTTACAGGTTTGTTAATAATTTCGTTGTACCTATTATTAGTTATATGTACATTTCAATTCTTTACATTTTAGTTAAATTTAATTAATTTCTGAATGGTCATTCTCGACCTTCTAAACTGGTGTTTTTAAAACTTTTTTCTTAACTGGTGGTGAAAGGCTTATTAAAGAATCATACATAGTTTTTGCCAATCCAAATATTTCCTCGTACTTTTGAGGAATAGGGGAAGAATGTTCCTGAAAAATGTGTTAAGTGACTTAAATGGGTAACCTGACATATTTAACAAATGTCCTTCTTTTGTCTTAGGTTTAAAATGAAAAGAGGTCAACACATTTCATATTTTATGTATTAAGTTGAATCTATACTCGATACAGGCATGATAGATAATATTAAACTCGGGCCCCGTTAAATCTGAATGAGGTACGCTAAGAAAATCTGATTTTTTTTTTAATAAAACGTTCACAAAAATAATTTTTAGATTCACAAGTTGCCATTGACCCGAAAAAGTTGTAGATTCATATTCGCAAAGAAGTTCCGGAAATTGTGTCCGAAGTTTCGACGTTTCTTGAAGAAATTTTTGCCGATACATTTTTGGGCCCAAAATTAATTAATGTGAGTGACGGTGGGTGTGTTGCCCTTGGATTTTCGAAGCCCCACAATCTTCACAATGACATTGAAGTCGTTGTTTGTTTGATCTTCTATAACAATGGTTATATCTTTAAAATCCACCACAATATTGTCCTATAGACATACCTAATTGCACCGAACGACGCACGCTGAGTTGAAACAAGTATACCATTTGCAACACTCTAATTTTAAATATTATTATACATAGTTAAACTATGGTCTTCAGTACCAATATTTCGACGACCGCCTCATCGACGACAGGTCCCTTAAAACGGTCGGTTGTCAATCTTCATAACATTCTATAGTTTACAAGAATAGAAAATGAAGAATTTCCAAGAACTCAATTATCATTAATCTTATTTGGCACATCCTCTATAATAGGTGTTATCTTTTTTAATATATGTGTATATCCTTAATAAGTTATCCTGCCACATTACCGACTAACAAAATCCAAACTCACCCAAATGTGACAACAAGTTCAACAAACATAAATAATTGAAAAAGTCAACATGTGGATACTTTTCCAATTGTCAAAATTGACAGTTCTTAGTTTTCAAATAAGTTATTTAAAAATAAAACTTTTTTTGTTGGACGAAGTTTTCGTCCTTTCAATAAGATAAATGAACTCTTGAACTTTTTCAAAGTTATAAAAAAAACATGTTAAAAAGGACATAGGTACTCTTCATGTTGAACAAAAGTGCTTTGAATATTTTTGTGTAGTATAGGTAACAAAAGCTTGATTAATAGGTTAGATAATATGTATACAAGTATGTATGTATGTATGTACGTATATATGGTTTTGTACAATAAGTTTTATTTCAACAATTTGAATTTGATTTTGTAATTTTCGTAAAGTTATGTTAATTTAAAGTTTCTCCAGTTCAGTTAATTACACAAGTCAAAATTAATTACAAATGTCACAATGTATAGATTTAAAGATAATTAAACTATTCCTTGACCTTACGTAAATGAACCTGTAAATTTGTCGTGTATATTCTCGTTTGTATATTCAATGGTTAAAAATTTAAATTAGTTCATTAAAAACTAACTTTTGCCTTGCATCCAAATCCTGAAGTGACAGATGCACCAGGGTCCAGGGTGTCATATTAGCTCGTTTTTTAGGTGTAACCCCGCGTGAGTTTCCTTAGTAGTGCCATATTAAACGCAGGCAATGTTCCATTATACAGATTGGTTAACTCTTGAATTTATTTATGTGTGCAATTTGTTTTTATTCTGGTGTGCCAAAAAACAAAATTGTTTCGTGACATTTTTACAAAGCTCCCTTTAAAATTTAATATTTCCTTGATATTGCACATTAGGGAATTGGTTGAAACCATCCTTTTGTACGAACGTTGGAAATGTAAGTCCTTTTTTTCACAGGATCGAATGTGTGCTTGTTACAAGGTCTTATATTGTATTTAATCATGCGACCAATTTTAATTAATGTGTACTTAATGTGTGTGAATTTGAATTTCATAAAATGGGTGTGTATGTGTGAGTATAGATAAGTTACTTGCACGTACATATATAGAATTGCTTTAAGAGGGTTCAAGGATACCCAAATATTAAGTATGGAGGATGTGAGGTTCAATGAAACAAACTTTTTTTCTCTCCTTCCATCCTTGAATAAATTTATAGCTGCTGTGATTGTGACCTTTTAGTTATTGCCAAGTGATCCATTAAAGCATGCAATTTTCTTAACAAATACCAAAGAACAAGTAGCAACTACGATTTTATTAATTTTGTTTCAAGGCTTATTAAAAAGTTTGTGTTTTTGTTTACAAATAACAATTTAAAATTTTATTTTATGCTTTAGGAAAGCTTTAAGGAATACTAAAATTCAAACTCAACTAATAAAACTGCTCTGAAGTTTCTTCGAACAATCAAAGAATTGAGTGCCACAGGCCACAGGGATCCATTATTCAAAAAGTCTTTTAACTGCAGTCAATTAACTGTAAGACTTTTGACTACTTTTCAGTCATTCCACTAAAATTGTTAAGACTCTGACATTATTTTCAAAATATATATTTGAAATGACTGATGAATCCTACACTTTGTCTTGAATAAACGTCTTGCATTGTAAAAGAAAGACTTAAAAATATTTAAAAGACTTACAGTTAATTGACTGCAATTAAAAGACTTTTTGAATATGTATAAGCCAAATCGAGGACTAAAATACTGGAACCAGTCAAAAAGTACTGCAGTCAATTGACTGCTTTATTTAACTGCACAGTCAGAGATTTGAAAATGACTGCTGCTAAGTTAAAAGACTTTTGCAAAGCAGTGTTTTCTATTCAATTGACTAAAGTATCGAAAAGACTGCAGTTTTTACAGCTCTGCAAAAATAAGTGTTAAAAACATCAATATTCGTTAATATATTTCATACTTTAAGATTAAATTTAAAACCTAAATAATATTAAATACTTGGTTTTTTCTTTCTTGCAGATTAGACGAAGACAAATTTGAACTAATTAATGTAAGTTAGATCTATTATAAACCTTTGGAAGTTTTCTTATAATTTTTTTTTTCTCAGAATACTGTATTACCAGAAGCAGTGCAATTCTGGGAACAAGCATTGATGGTTCGTGAAACAAAAGGCATCATACGCTTAAACAGGTATTGAAATAATTCAATTAATTGTTTGATTAAAGAAGTCAAAGAAGTTTTATATATAAAATGGTTTTTATATACAATCAAATTAATATTCTTATATTTTTTTGGAGTTTATAATTTTGTTTGTGTAGAACCGAATAAGGTTAACATGTAACATAGTTAATTTAAGGCTTCAAATCAATTGAAAAACTAATAGTCCCCATTTAGCGTAGAATCGATTCAATCCTGCCCTAGAATTGACAAAGCCTCCAAGGAGCCGTTCGGATTCGACAAAAAATTATAGTTTCTTCCAACGCAATTATTTCCGATCAGATTGCATAAAGTTCTTTATTGTAACGTCTCTGAAATCGTCCTTTCCCATATTCATTTCATTTCTATTCCCCTTATGACTTCTCTCGAACGTGACTAAGAAGTCAGAGTGCCTATAACTAAGCACCCAGGTCCCGTATCCATATGGGAGTACTGACAGGTCCATAGTCCTTAACAGAAGCAGTTTAGAGGTTACTGTAAGGTTTCTGGATTTAAATAGCTTTGACAGACTATATTTATAGTAGAATCTGTTGCACCACCTCAAATTCGTGCTGCGAATTTTGATTAAAAAAAAAAGAATTTCTCAGTGTAAAATACTGAATTCGAAAAAATAAAACGGTTAAGAAGCGAAATTTAACTCCAATTAAAAATGTAAGTTAGCATAACTTATTGTTTAAGATACTTCAGAAATAACACGTAACAAAGAAATTCTGAATCCAATTTCTAATTGAATCTTTAGACACTTTAATCCCTCAGCTGAACAAGGTTTCCTGAAAAACAAATAAATTAACAGAATCTACCTTTTTTCTTTGCAAAAAAAAAAAACTTCTAAATACAGCAAATTAGTGATAATCCTGACAATTATCAGCCTTAACCCTTTTCTTCAAAATAAAGCTTAATTCTGGCACCCAATGCTTTTTAATCTTTTTAAAAGTTAAAAATACTTTCTGAAATAAAAATAACTTTTTTCGCTTAAAGGTAATAAGTTGTTGTAATACATCTATTCGTACTATAAAGGATATTCGTAGATAATGAGTAAAGTATCTCATGAAGGACTTTAATCAAATTAAATTTAATCTGAGTATCAAGCAGCATGTGTACCCAGTAAACATCCTTAAATTGTTTGTCTTTTCTTGCAAAATTGTCAGAGATCAGGGTTTATCAGCTTATTCTATAACAATGGCTACATGAGGTGATATGTTTATTTGATAAAATTGGATGGTTTTTTTTATAAGGAGCTGATACATTAAATTGCTAAATTCTCATAAAAAATTTTCTTGCATTGACAAAATATTAAAGTTAGAGCATTTCTCACTTTGTTTTAAACTAAACTAAAACTAATAATAAAATTAGATTTTTTTAATTAAATGTACATACATATGTACATAGTATAATGTACATCAAAGATTATGATTAAAAGGTTAAAAACTCGATACATATTGGGTTTTAATATTCACTTTCTTATATAGCATCTTTAAAAAAAAAATTAAGTCTAAAAAAGTCCCACTAAAATTGCAATTTCATTAGAACTCGGTTTATAAAAATAGCAAAATAATAATAAGAGCCATGAAAAATTGCATTGATGTTCAAGAGATGCATATTTTCCCTTTTTACTGATTTGTACATGGATTAAAATTTTAAATGAATTAAAATATTCAGTATTCAAGTAAGAGTGGGAGGAAAATTCAATAAAACAATATAAAAGCATTTTCTCTGCAATATAACGAAAATGTCACAAATTTTTGTGGCTTATTTCAACAGTAAACCCCAACCGGGTATTTTTAGATGACCTTTAAAAAGCCAACAATACAATTTTCATCAAATAGCAATTAAGCCTAAGAAGCTTTAACTGTCAATCAAGCGTCATTTTTTCGAAGATAAAATGATTTAATACTCCCCAAACTTCTGCTAGGACAGCAATGCACTATTGACTTGTTTTAAAACTTTAAAGAAAATTTGTTGTGGTTCTCTGAATTTCAAAGCGTTTGTCACTGTCTTAACTTTGGTTTCCAAAGTCATTTTATTTCACTTTTTCATTTTATTTCCCATTTACCAACACAAAAACTAATTTCCTTACTAATTTATTTATTTTCTTTTTTTTTTCCACAGGAAATGTGACAGTACACAAGTATTCGTTAAGGACTCCCTAACCCACTGCATAGATCACTGTAAATCGATAACAATGTGCGGTGAAGTTCAAGTTCCTGACGACCATCTCGATGTAAGTTTCGATGTACACACACTTCTTACCTAATGTGGGAATAACTTGTATTTTTAAATTCTTCCAGGTGTGTCGGGTTTGCAATGCCACCGGCCAGGACTGCCGCCCTGAGCCAACCACACAAAGAGGACAAGGCATCCAAAATGCTGATTTCGTGTTCTATGTGTCAGCCAGACAGACAGAACGTTGCCATAAAGGCTTGACAGTGGCATATGCCGCTCATTGTCAACAAGAAGCTGCCCTCGACCGACCCATAGCTGGTCATGCCAACTTATGTCCAGATAGTATAAGTACCAAACCACAGGAATTACAGACACTCCTGTCCACCGTAAAACATGAAATTTTACACGCCCTGGGCTTTTCAGTCAGTTTGTATGCGTTCTTCCGCGACGAGCGTGGTGAGCCACGCACCCCCAGGAAATCCGATACGGGGAAGCCTTACCTGAATGAAAAGTACGTAGATAACTATACACACCTAATGCTTATTGTTTTAATCGACTAACACTCGAATTCCAGGCTACAGATTCACCAGTGGAGTGACAAGACAATTCGAAAAGTTGTGCGAGATAAATGGTCTGTGAGGGGTGGAACGATCCGAAAGGTGGTTGACATGATGGTGACGCCTCGTGTCGTCGAAGAGACTCGGAAACACTTCAACTGCCCCGACCTAGAGGGTGCCGAACTGGAAGACCAGGGTGGCGAGGGAACTGCTCTCACTCACTGGGAGAAGAGGATTCTAGAGGTAAACATTCATATAGTCACGAAATTCTTCGGGAGGGGGCTTGAATGTTGAAATCTGATTCGCGATGTAAAACTTTTCTGTCGGCGATGTCCCAAAATGTGCAAATTTGATTTTGTTCAACAAATATTGCCACAACCTGACGCCTAAAGAACCCACAGGATAATGAAATTGCAAAGTATAAAAATAAATTGTTGTCGCTGTGTCATGTAATTTTGAGCAATTTGTGGGTGCGTTAGAATAAATTGTTGTTCGTCACTCCAGTTTGTGTATTCTAAGTTTTATAAAAAATATAAATTGAATTAGATTTTTAGCTTCCATTCAAACGATTAAATAAAGGATGGGTAGAGCTTTAGCGAGTTTGTACGATGTAGGCCAGCAAAGACTATTGATGTCTATGTGCCTGAAATCATTTATCATAAAGTAGAAGTAGAATCCCAATTGAACACTTTTTGTGAATTCTAAAAAATTTGAAGTTTGGTGTGACTGTATTGGTAGTTTTGCAATCTTGGCTTTTTGGAAAACACCTGCAATAGAAAATTAACTGCATCACTTGCATCGTCATCACTTGATGAAGAAGATGAACAAGACGACTCCAACAATGTTTCTAACAAATTAGGAACAATTGCTAAGATATTGTCAATATTATTATCCATTTTTTATAGTTTAGTTTTAATTTCAAGTAATCACTTCACAGTTCGCACAATTTGTTAATTCAAAAATATGACATTTGTCAAGTGTGACATGTAAAATCTTTGAATGTGTGAGTGATTCTGTTTTTGCTTCTGATTTCAAATCCAGAATAGAAGTCTCTTCTTTTTCAGAATCAGAACTGTCACTTTTGCCCAATTGAACGCTTTAAGAATGCTTTTTTCTGATTCCAGATTGCCAATTGAAAACGACATTAGTGAATCAATTGTCAAGAATCATTTGGAAATACCCCAAGTCGCGTGGCATGCTTCTTGATTTAGTACAAGTTTGAAGTATATAATGTGGGACTGTTTGGAATTATCTTCCATCAGGTTTTCTATTTGCTGTCCTATAATGTGCCTCAGTTTGTCTAGACATATTCTTTAGCTGTGATAAGACATATTGTTATCATAATGTGCCTCAGTTTGTCTAGACATATTCTTTAGCTGTGATAAGACATATTGTTATCATAAAAAGACCTGCCTAGAAAATTCTACAATGGTAAGGAAGGCGGACAAGAGTCTTAGTCTTTGCTGTTTTGAATATATTATTGTTATAAAAGTCGTTTTTCAGATATATGTATCTTTTCGAAGAATTGTGGCCAATATTATTGTTTGTCAACTATGATGAACCTTTGAAACGAAGAGCAGTTCGCGCAGATATTTGTTTACTTAAAATAGTGTCACTGAGAGTCACTGAGAGTATAGTGTCCAGTCGAGTACCTCAGTTGAAGTCGATACCACTTGTATAGTAAAATAGTATAATCTTATTATCAATATGTACAACCAATAAGTTATTCAGGGTTTTAGACCCAATTTATGACCAATGCCTTTTTTCTTAAAAGGGCAATTTTGGATTTGTTGAATTAAATATTTTCAAATTCATTACCTTTTGGAACTTTACGTTTGTATACATAAGTCCCTCAAAAACATAAATCTGGAAAATGTTTAAGTTACTTTTTAACTTGCCTCATCGCTTAGTCAGCGAAAATTATATTCAAAAGATTGAACTTTATCAAATCATCATTTAATTTCGATCACAATGTTGATTTAACATTATTTTTTAAAATCTTCACGCAACTGAAAACTCCCATTAATAAATAAATTTCTTTTTATTGACCATTTTCCAAAAAGGCCACTGAGAAAAGTTGGAGCTTCATTTTATTTTTGTCACCAAAATTTCTAACATCAACAAACAAATCAATTTATCAGTGCCACATTAAAATCTTAAAAAACAAAAAACGTTTTCACTTGCCAGCAAAACCGAAGTGAAATAATCTTCAAATGCTTTTCAACATAAAAAAAAGAAAACCAAAATAAACTCGTATTTAAATCAAAGTTATTTTTTGTCTTTTTGTATTAGGTACTTTTTTCTTAATTTGATTTTAAAATTAACAAAAGACAAGTTGTTAGAAATATCTTTCCATTTCTTGTTTCAAATCGAAAGAAAGAAAATTTCAATAAATATTTAAACGTCTACCTTCCTAAAAACCCAGGTGAGCTGTACAGAATGGTTTTTCCTTTAAATTTATTTCTTGCTTAAGTCAAGTAAGAGTATTACCTTCCTTAACTTTAGAAAAAAAAAATTAAATCAAAAAGAATTATTTTTTTGTTATAAGCATAAGCTTACAATAAAAATGGTTTCGCAGTTAAAGTTAAGGAATTTGTATGTTTTGTTTGTCTCCAAAACGCCCCCAAGTGTGTTGAAAATGATTCATATTTCAGTTCTTTTATTAAACTGATGAAATACCCACTGGCTTCAATTTCAACAAAAAGAAAATGTCTTCACTGGATATTTGCATGTACTCGTATGAAAGTGGGTTGTTTTTAAATAGAAGATACTTAAAGACTTTAAATGTGAAGTGATTTTTAAAAGCTCGACAATTCTGAAGGGTCATTTCAATGGTTGAATTTAAATATTGAATTGGTAAATATCTACGTTGTTGAATTTGAAATAAATCTTTTCTTACGTATGCAATGAGTGTTCGAGAATACTAAGTTTAAAGAAACAATCTATCGTGTTGCATTAAATGAACTCCTGAAATAGAAGTTAAAAACCTTCGTAAAAACAGGTTTAATAATCTCAACTACCTTTGTAACTTACAATTTTCAACTTTAAAGAAATACAAACAAGCATACCAAAGACACTTTCGAACACCAAACTCCCGGGTTCTGAAACGTGTTTCGCGGAGCGGTTTCTTGAGTAGACCGAATAGGAAAATATCGCCGGGAGCCAAATTAGATGCATTTGGTGGTTGTTCAATGGCATTCGGTTATTTCTTAGCGAAATGTTCGTGGATAATAATCCATGGCATTGTGCGACGATGTTACAAATTCAATTGAAAACATGCACAATCGCAGGCGTTCCCAGTACGGCGTCAATTTTACAAATGTCAAGCTATCAAGCAGAGAATTTCATAGAATGTCAATGGCAGATGTCGCAACATAGAACAAAAGAGAACTCAAATCGACTGACTATAGATGGCTACACGGGGGTGATTCTGGAAACAATAAAAAATCACAGCTAGATACAATACCATTTCGTATTTTTGTTATCTTTAAATCTGTATGAAGAGTGAACCCACAAGGTCAGATTTATTTTTACATTTAATTTAAAGCATAACCTTGTTTTCTTTTTCCTAAAAACTCTGAGTTTGTAGATGAGACTGTAACCTGCAGAATCCGGAATCATTCCGTACACTTCCGCCTCCTACATTGCAGAACTTTTTATTTTGTCTTCCTTGGTCGTAGAAAACAAAATCATTTCATCTGAATTTCAATTCTCACCTCCTTCTGAGACGAAAATAAATCGTCCACGACCGAAAGTAAATACAACCAGAGATGAATTAAGTTTGATGGTCTTCCATTAAATGACGAATGGTCTATTTCCTTCGGTGTAGATAATTTTGTAGAGTTGTTAAATATTTACTATTTCGATTCCCGTTCCAACAACATTAAATTCTATTTTTTTTTTATCTTCTGCAATTTTAGAACGAAGCAATGACTGGAACCCACACTCAAAGCCCGGTCTTCTCGAGGATAACACTTGCATTGATGGAGGATTCAGGCTGGTATAAAGCAAACTTTTCTATGGCATCGCCATTATCCTGGGGCAAAGGATTGGGTTGTACCTTTGCGATGCGAAGTTGCAAGGACTGGATTCAAATGAATAATGGAAGGTATGTTTATAAGTACTATTTTGAGTTCTCTATACAAGATGTTTTTCACTTTTAATATTTTTTTATTTGAATTAATAAATTTCTTATTACTTCTTTATTAATTAATGGAAAAGTTTTCAAAGCAAAGAAGGAGGAGATTCAATGCGGTATGAATGAATGAATATTTATTCTTAAAATAGGTTACTTTTTTATGTCTGCTGTTGTTTATTGTGTTTCTATGTCCAATTCTCTCAAAAATGTTTAAAAATATATGTTAATAGTATTTATTTTAAAAAATGATATGTAAATGTTAGCCAAGACTACGTCTGAGGTGGTCCATTGGGAAGCTCCAATTTTAGGCAACTCTTTCAAACATAGCGACTGGTATCTCGCGAATAACACGAGTAACGTTAGCTTCCGAAGCGTCAATCGTTTTATTTCGCAAGATCTAGGCAGCAAGTTTAAAGTAGCAAAACGTGAAATTAGTGCTGACAAAAATGATCTCTCAACAACATTTACTTGAATTTCAGGAAGCACATAGTACGTTAACTTGGCGCGAAAACGATTACCATTAACGGTAACATTCTGATTTGACTCATTTTTGGAGTAGTATGGACTAACGATTGCACAAGCCCAACTACCATACCATACGGCTGTTTTAATGCTAACTTATGTTACTTCATAGGCTTCATCACTGAACAAAATTTCATGGAATAATCTCAGCTATACAGCTGCTATAGTCGTGCTGAATTTCTCGAGTATTATCCACTTATGAAAACTGGGACTCAAATTTGCAAATGGTATTGGCAATAGTTCCTCGAATCGTAGGAAAAACATTTCCACATAACTCCGATTTTCGTAATACAGCTGAACTAACTAAAAATAACCAAAAATGAAACAGAAATTTATTTAGAGTCACGTGTGTGTCAAAAGACCGTATTGAAAATCAAAGCTCATGATTAATCACATGGTATAAAAATAATCTTTGGATAAAGAGAAAGGAATGTTTCAGCTTTTATATCTTATATAAAAATATTTTCAGTAAATGGAATGTTTGTATATTATATTTAGCTAAACAATTTTACTTGGAATGCTTGTGGCAAAAAGTTCTTCTAATTCTTTTGCAAGCAACTGATAATAAAACTTCATAAAGTGTCTTCAAGAATGTTCGCAATAAATTTTAATGTATTTTTAATACCAACGACAAGCATGAATTTTTAATAAACATACCAATTTTAGAACTTTGTCGTTGTCTAGATAAAGGTGAATACAAATTTCTACAGCCCTTCCCTTTTTCATAATCGTCCCACAATTAGCCACCACAAAAAAGTTAAAGGTTAGCAAAGAAGTCCTTACATCAGAAAGTGTTGATAATGGAGTTAAACTTATCTCGTTGTTCAGTTTTTTACTTTTGTAATATAAAGGGAAAAAAACGTATTTTTTAAGGAAAAAAAACGTATTTTTTAAGGGAAAAAAACTTGTGATATTTTAAAAAAGTTTGTCCACCTACAAATCAAAGAGCAAAAAAAATTGTCAATTTATACACTCCAAAAGTAATTCTACCCCAAATAAATTCCACTTTAAAGAAGGATATTTTTTTCTAAAACTGGAGTTTATTAATGTGTAAAAATATTGTACTTGTTCTATACTAAAATAAAAAGTCCAAATTACTGTTATTACAATAATTTATTTTAAATTATATTTTTTTTTCAGGGGACGATCAATACATCCCTTCTGCTCAAAAGTCAAAAGAGATCCTCTTCAAACCGAATGCACAGACGATAGGAATTCTGTGGCACTTTGTAACCTCATAAGACACGACTACGAATTGCAAAAAGAGTATCAGGTATTAAATTATTCAATTCATCCAAAAATTTGTTCTCAGACTTTTTGAATTATCCTTGCAGAACTTTGATAGCATAAACCACGTTCAAGATGGCGAAGAAGGATTCTATGGTGGTTCAGTGTCCCTGGCCGATCATTGTCCATACATCCAGGAATTCACATGGAGAAGTAAAAACATTATCGTTCGTGGGTCACATTGCAAATTTGAAGAAAATAATCCTAGTAAGTTCGTCCAGGTCTTTATATGAAACAGGTTTTTCTAAAATGCATACTTCTTTTCGTTTAGAACCAGAAAAGAATTTTGCCTTGGAGAGTTATGGCAAAGGATCAAAGTGCTTTGATCACAGCGAAAACATGTGGGAAGAAAGGTCATGTCGACAAACACGAGAATGGCAGCACTGGGGATCCGGCTGCTACAAATACAAATGCGAAAATGGACGACTCCATATAGTCGTCGCCAATTACTCTTACGAATGTTTCTTCCCCGGCCAACAATTGTCAATTAGGATTTTTGCCAATGGATGGCTTCACAAGGGTGCCATCATATGTCCGCCGTGCCATGAACTCTGTGGAGAAATCTTCCAAAGGCAAGGATCTCAATGTAGGCTTCGTGAAGAAGCGCCACCTTCAAACAAGTATCCACGTGATAATCTTGCTTGTTCGGCTTCAACCTTTGCATCGTCACCGCACACCAAAATCGGAGTGTTAGTGTTAAGCTTCTTATTTTTATATTTAAGGACGAGTTAAAAATTGGATTTGAATTAAATTTAGACAACTTTATCTTGTGATAATTTACGAAGCTGCAAACCCCAAGATTGCACAGCACAAACATAAAATGAAATTGGTAGTTCTGATTTTATCGAACATCAATTTAAACTTTTTTCTCCTTATTTATTCAAGACACGAATCCAAATCAACGATTAATTTATTATATTGATTTTGTTCTTATATTATAATCAAATCATGTTTGTATAGTATAGTAATTATATTAATTGTAAAAGTATGTACCTATAGTAAGTCATAAGGTTTTCGTCGAAAGCACATTCCAAGCGCAAAGATGAGCACAA
Organism: Scaeva pyrastri; assembly: GCA_905146935.1. Classification (NCBI taxonomy): domain Eukaryota; kingdom Metazoa; phylum Arthropoda; class Insecta; order Diptera; family Syrphidae; genus Scaeva; species Scaeva pyrastri. The sequence continues at coordinate 136,186,015 of LR989927.1, forward strand.
CTTTTATTGCATTTCTATTGAATTTTTCTATAAAATAAAATGTTACATTTAATAGTGTATTTGTATATCTGTAATTTTATTGTTTATATTTTTTAAATTAATTTAAAACTAGTGAAAACAACTATTGAACGTGTGTATAGTGTTTGTATAACCTACAATTTTAGAAGGGATTCTCTAGAATCACTCAGAAATTAATTAACTCTTGAGAATGTATTTTGTAAAACAGGAATGTAAGTCTAAAGAAACAAAAAAGTAGAATAATTACTATGAAATTATATGTATAACACAAATTATGTAAAAAAAATAAGAAATTATTATTTTACTAAATCAAAATATAACAATTTTCAGCTCGAGTGGGCTGAGATTTAAAATTGAATTACCTACCTTGTAGTTTTATTTTAAAGTAAAGGCTTTTGTTGATCAATTCCAACAGTCATGTGGATAACAGCAGGCACTGTTATTAGTTACAAAGATGACCTTAGTATGCCGAAAATAGCAAAAACTTTGTCAATATGGCCTTCCAGCATAATTTTTTAGCTATAATATTTGTTTCTCTATATAATTTTCAATTGCACGTGACGAAATCTGTTTGTGAATGGAGAAATGGTTTCCAAATTCACATCTAATTTTATATGTATTCCTAAAGACATTTTTAATAAGCCTTCTTGTATCTTAAAGACAAAGTATTCTTTGGAATTTAATTCAATAGGTATTGCCAATGCATAAGTTATGAAAAAAAGTGTTTTGTTTTAATATTTACTAATTCTGAAGCTTACAATTTTTATGCTTCCCCTATCTGAATTAGGTATTTTATTTCAATAAATTCAAAATAAATTTAATTATTCTGCTTTTGAAAAATTTCACCCCGACTACTTCTAGTTCAAATAACTTGAAAATCGTTACAATTGAATCCGACAAGATACCTCGAAAGCAACTTCAACATTCGACAAAGTGTGCGTTGCTGACCATTTTCCGCTCCGAACGGATACAGCGATACAATCGCTGCTGTCGGTAATACAGCGCGGTATTCTGCTATTCATGTGAACGGATTCATTCCATACAAGTCAGATCCACATATAAAATGTAGGGAATTTACATTTATTTACCGTTCGTCTGTCTGGTTGGTTTTACTTGAGGAGTAAAATGTAAGTACAAATTTAATAAACACGTTTTCTTTGTAAATAATAGATTATTAACTTTTTAGGGGCAGAACTACAAATAAAGAGCAATTCATTGCAATGATTTCGGAAATGAAAATTAATGCAGATATTGCAAAAAAACAATTCAAAAAGGCCACTAGAAGATTTGAGGAACTTTTGGAACTGTCTGAAGCTCAACCTCCTGGGACCGCCAATAAAAGATGTAAAGGAGTAGAAAAAGGTAGATGATAGGATTAGTTGAATAAAAAATCTTTTTTTTTAACAAGTTAGTTTTTTTTCAAGTTTGGAGCGACCACATTTAAAACAAATAAACTCACACAATAAAAATGAACAACGAGCGACAGGGGTAGGACGCAATAAAATGCCTATTTTCTCTGGAGAAGAGAAAGACGTTATTGCTTTGATTGGTCTGAAGGCGGCGCGCAGTGGTTCCTTTCAATGGAGGAGAAGGAAAAAACCTATAAAAACCAAACGAGTGGACCGATCTTTTTGAAATTTGGTATGTGATATAAATGGTGCAAGCGCTCATCATGATTTAAAAATTGTGGGCCTTACTTACAAATTACTCTTATTTTCAAGACTTTAATTAATTAATTTATTGTTGTTAATTTATATTGTTTTTTAAGAATGTGAATTTTTTCTTGAACTTAAATGATAAACCAAAACTTTATTAAAAGTAGGTTTTTAAGAAAATAAATAAATAAAAACTCTCATTAGTTTCATAGTACCTTAATTTTATATATATTTTTATGGTTTTTATTTCTCCAATAGAAAAATTTATTACAATAAAGACTGTGCTTCTTCACTTAATGGAACTGAGTCTTTTGTCCTTGGTTCAGGTCTTAGGTTTGTAATGTAGGGATCCGAAGATATTAGCATAAGATGAATAACATCCTCATTAGTTGCCAAACGGGAGCACTTTCTAGTGTTATGAGTTCTATAATACCTATAATCCTTGTTTCTACTTTCTTGTGCCTCTTCTGACAGGGGCCCTACGGGCAATGCTGCTGATGTTATAATTTCTGCTCCGTGGAATAAAATTTTGTGTACAGTTGCTGGCATATAATACCAAGGATATAGATCAAAAGCCAACAAAGCTGTTTCCTCAGTATAGGTCCCGAATTTGATTGGATCAATTGGAAAAGTGCTACATATAGTTTCCAGAATTACACTGAGTTTTGTTATTAAATTTAAATCTATTTTCGTTATCTCTGCTGTTAAAGAAGGGTTTCCAAAAAATCTCCGCGATCGTTTGCTGTACCTAATCCTTGCTTAACAAAGTCTACTTTCATACCCATTTTTAAAATAAACACCTTTTGCTTTAAATTGTAGGACAGATGTAATATATACTCCATAAAACGGATGTGCGCATGTAATGGGGAAATTCCTAATTGATTTTCCTTGATTTGATGGCTTTGCGCGTAGTGCAGACAAATTGTTCATGTCCTTTGGCTTAGCGCCACATATAACACAATTGCTTGAAGAAGTTGTGTTCGTCACAGCCTGTGCTACCTTACCATCGATCATAGTAAAATATAACTGATGCGTTACCTTAATAAGACGTGATTCAAAGTTTATCACAGTTGGATGTAAATTCTGAACCTCATTTTCAACCCTCAGTTTTTCTTCCCGTATTAGATTTTGCCTCTCTTTTTTGAACTGAAATTTTAGTGGCCTACAATAACGTGTTGATGAAGGTCGAGGACTGAAAACTGAGGCGGTAGTAGTGGGCTCAGCAGTAGCAGCAGCATTTATTAAATTTTGGGATGTGGTGGCTATTAATTCCTGAATTTTGTATTTTTTGGCCTTAGGGCAACAATTTTCGAACACTTTGTTATGTCTTCCGCCCTTAATCGAACCTGATTTATTTGCTTGTTCTCTGTTTTTTTCTTCAATCAAACTTACCGAAAACTTTCCATTCATCCATTCCTTGTATTTATTCACAAAAGTAAATTTTGTACAACGCGTGGACTTATACCGTTGTTTGAAATGTGGTAAAAATCTTCTTTTTACATCTGAAACAATTTTGTTAATTTGAACCGGTTGTAAATTTTGGTAGCCTTCACTTAAAAATTATTAATATTATTATTAAAAAAGAATTCGCACAACACTTTATAATCAATCACAAAATTTGCCATGACGAAACCAGATTTATAACTTTCATTCAACCAAAGCTCATATATGCAACTGCAGTGATGACTACATACATCTATTCTAATTTTAACAACTTTTTTTCCAAAAAAGCCGTTACATTAGAAATGGGACAAAATGGGTTATTTGTTTTAGCATCATGAATGCAATATATTATAAGCATCATAATAAACTATGAGTCCACGTGGAGCATCGTGGAGTTTTTTTTTATAGACCGTCAAACTGAAAAAAAGAGGGCATCCCTAATGTCCAAATATTTGGATGTCCAAAAACCCAAATATCGCTAACCGAAGCAAACGAAGAATTGAAAAAAAGAAAAAGCTCTGATGATACTCCGGAAATTGGTGGGAATGATTTTGGTACAACCACTTTTATTTATTTAAATAAACATTCAATTTAATAATGCTTTCATTCTAATTTAATCCATAGATATTGATGACTTATAGAAAATGTGCCAAAAAGGAAAAAGAAAGAAATGACACCATATGAGTTATCAATAGCACAGTATGAGCTAATGAAATCTCAAATTGAAATCCAGCGGAATTTGAGCAATGCAAATCAAGTACCTACCTATATTTGCAATCGTCTGACGAAAATTCTAAAAATATTCATTCGTTCTTCGTTCTGGAAGAAATTAAATTCCAAAATAAAGACCACAATAACAAAATACAAGAAATGACTGTGGCTAAACTAAAATTGAAGCAGGAGATTCTGGAACTGGAGCTGAAACATAAATAAGTTCCTATAATACTATGTACAATTATACATATTTTTTAAATTCTGTATTTATTTGAAGTTACTTTTTGTTTGTTTTTTCATATAACTTAATGAAATATATTATAATTAATATAAGACTGTTTTTTATCATTATAAATTGAACTATAGTGTAAGTTCACAAACGCATCACTGCCCAAATGTTCAAAGTCAAACGTTCACAAACGCAGATTCTGGCATCATTTTTCTCGTCAACTGTTCATTATTGCAAACTTGCATAAACTGATGCGTAAAAACTAAACAAAAAAGCATCACTACGACAGCGTGATTAGTCGGCATCGCATCAACAACAGCTGCATCAGCATCGCAAAAAAGCAGTGATGCCGAATCAACATCATTCAAAGAAAAGGAGTGTAACAAATCATATACACATGTACATATTACACAAAATCATAATGAAGGAAAAGACTTCATATACTCATCTCTAATTCTGGGTCAGAGACAAAGGCAACGTCAAAAACAGATACCCATTTCTATAGAAATCCTCAAATCAAGAAAGTGTGCAATTGCACAAATTTCTACTAATAGTGGAAAACACTAAATAGAAGTACCTGTACCCAAACCACTTTTTGTATTGGCATCACAAACTAAATTTTCAATCTCAGCCTCTAGAACACATATCAACGTTTTTGGCGTTTGAAACACTCTCTGTCTCAAAGCACAATGCCTTGATTCATAAAATAAAAATAACAAAATTGATTTTTCCAAGAAATTTCCTTGTTTTTTTATTGTTTTCGATCAGGGCTTCAGGTTTCATTTTTAAGAAGGTATATTCATTAACCTTTACCTAAACAATTTTTTTTTCAACAAAACTGTATTTTTTTATAATAATTTTCCTTAAAACATATTTTTAATTTAAACTTAAAAACAAATTATATAATTACTTATTTACAAGATCATACTTTAAAAATAACTAAAATACAACAAGGTTTATTTTTCATTATCTCAACAAAATCAATCAGTCGTTAAGTCATTCAGTCGTATCTCCTTTCCAGTAATTTTATTATTTTATTTAATTTGTTTTCTGATTTTGTTTGCTTTAATTTTTATTATTTATTATTTATTTAGATAATGAACTATTGAACAAGAAATATTTTATCTATAAACAAAATAAACTGTCACAGTACATAACTGTGATAATACATTTAGAGAATATAAGAATGGATTTTGTTTTATATTAAAGCATTAATTAAAAAATATCTATGTAAAATAATAGAAATTAAATTTATTACATATATCACTGTTTTTTGCATAACTAACTATTTACAATTTTGTTTTTTTTTCATATAATTTTTAACTGCTATAAAATAATTTAAAATAAAATATTAATATTAAAAAGTCAAATAAAATTAGAAAAAAAGAGAAAGAAGAATTTAATTTATTAACTACATTTTATACAGTAATAATATTGTTTTCATCTTACACATATAACAAATAATTTTTTTTTCAATTTTTTTCAAACTAGGTATTGTTTAAAATAATGCAATGAATTTTTTGCATGTAGCACTGGCCAGAAATATGTATGTTCCACTTTTATGTTTTGCTCTATTGTTAATGACTTTACTCATCTAAAATTTTTAAAATAATTTACACTTTAAGAAAAGGAAAGTTTAATAACTGTAACTGCAACCGTTAATGTCATGTTAACCTATGTACATTTTTTTATTTTTCTTTAAATAAACACACACAACAACCCTTCCTTTTCCCTTCGTCACTAACTAAATTTAAATAAAATAGTTAAATATAAACGAATAAAAATAAATAATTTATATATAAATATGTGCATGAATTTGATTATAGCCTAAAAATGTCAGTGGTGCATCCAACTGCTGGGTAACACCGAGTCCTTAATTGAAAACAGGGCACGCGCATACCAATGCACACCGTCCTGAATGGAATTCGTTTCACCAAACCAATGGTGCATTGTCGCCAACACCCTGTACGGCCAGAAACTCCAATGCGCCATCCGCTGACTGTCGATAACAGCATAGCATGACGCCGCCACCGAATCCACGATTATTGTTCCCTCTCGAGTTAGGGGCGCTACAACGCCCTTGCCCTTAATCGCTGACAAATGCATCACCTTTTGCGGTTCCAAATTGCCGAACCGGTTCACCAACACAAAGTCGCTCTCCTCGATTTGGTCAGCAAATACAAATTTCATGAGCTTCTTAGTTGGGTTCCAAACCATGACCAAATGCTGTGGAGTTACTTTCAAAATAGCCCCGCCATCTGTCTGAATTCGCACGAACTCTTGTACGCGTTCGATGTCTCTGTCCAAGAATAGAATGACTTCGCTGTATACAGTGTTACCGTCGGCTGTCATACTGAGGACTTCGTCACCGACCTCGAGTTCACTCATCTGTTTCTTTTGGCCGGAAGACGTTAGGACGGTGCTTTCGCCAGTAAAGCAGCCACTCATGTGGTTTGTTTGAGTGGAATCTGGAAATAAAAATGTTTAAATTAGGCTCGTTTTGATTATTTATATTTTACTGATAAAATGGATCTATTTAACCGTTTCAAAATGGTTGCCAACTCGAAGATTCCTAGATTTATCTGTGTGAATCTCAAAAAAAACGAAGCTCTTAAAGTAGGCAGTGAGTAGAGAGGGGGCAATGACAACGAAGGTCTATCCGATGTATCGGTTACTTGCATCATACCTGGAGGGACTCAAACTCTTCTTGTCCTTGTATTCCTCAAAAAAAAAATATACCATAACCACAAGAATTCAAGTTTAACATTATAAAAGTGCGAGAAACACATGTAGCCACAATCTAGTGCGAATAATTCCTGAAATAATTATTTTCCAGCACATTTGATTTGGTATCTTACAAAAACCACTCTTGTTTTATAGTATACTAGTATTTTTGTGTTGAAAAAAAATTACTCACCACAAAATAGGAATCTTGTTACTTTACACCTTTCAAGAAAAAGAAGTCACCAAATAAAATGTGGTTAGTATAAACAATGTTCATCTGACAGCGAAGTGACAGGTGTTGTAAATATGTTGGCGAGTATGTACCTACTCATATACAAATCTGAGCTGCGTATATCTTTGCCTCTTGACTAAATAGATTTTAATAAAAATGGTTTAAACTGGGAAGATGCATGGACTCGCTGCAACTTTGACAAGAAATAAAGTTCAGTGCAAAAACTTTCTCTCTCTCTTTTTAATGTTTTTTTTTAATTCTGGTCAGTACTGGTCAGTAACATACATCCCTGTTTTCATTTTTGACAGCAAATTTGATACAGAATCGGACAGTGTTTTACGGTTGTTGCAAAAGACGTCTAAGTTTCGAAAATAATCTCGTAATGGCGAGCCTTATTAACCATAACAACTGTCAAAGTGTTACAAATTATTCGTAATATCCGAGTCCACAACTTGTAATTGTGTAATGGATGATGGTTTAATTATTCGATTGCTATGACCGTTACATATTATTTATAAATAATTTGACTATTAATAACTTTTGATTTCATACTCTATGTATCTTTTTTGCAAATGATTTTCAATGAGGGTATATTTTTGTTGTTGATTTCATGAAAATTGACTCAATTGACGTTTATTGTGTCATAGAGGACAAATAAAAGATTTAAAATGACCACTTGGCGTTTAATCGAAAAAAGAATATTCACTATATTGTTGTCACATCAAACGTGATATTTTGGCAGAGTAACTTCTTACAACTTTACACTTCATCCAAAATGACTAAATGAGCAAGTACATAATTAATGTGGCTTTTAATTAATCTAAAAACAAGGAGTTATGCTAATTTCATCAATCAAGCTCAACAATTATTTGATAGAAGATTTTTATGTTTACGAATAAAAATGAGTCAAATTCTTTTCTAGGAAATAAAAACGTGTTACTTAAATTCTCCAATCAAATAATCACCCAAGAAGATAATTCTTTGCCAAAACATTTGTAAACAAATTTTATGGACCTTTCCTTTATACATATACATATGTATGTATGTATGTATATTTTACAGGGGTCTAGCTTTAGAAAGGCAGGCTACACATACCTGATCACATCATCGCACGCTTATCCAATTGTAATTTTGAACAGCAAACAAAAGAAAAGGATTATAAACTCAGAATTAATACCTTGACCTTTGCGGTTGTGATGTGAACAATCCTAACTCTGGCATTGTTTTGTGATTTCTAATCTAATTTACAAGCCAATTTTGTAGTCCGTTGCGCTCTTTTGACGTTTCCTCCAATCTCCAATTCAATATGTCAAACGAGAAACAAATCCAACATCCAAAGTGTTTGCATAAAATCAATCTTTATACAACTCGTAAAACCATCAGAGGGTATTCGGATTAGGATGTCTTGTGTTTTTCTTTTCGTATTTCGTATTTATGTGCAGAACCTCGCCAAAGTTGATACCTAAGTCAAAAGGATAAGAACTTTCCACACCGAAGAGGATCAATTTTACCAGATCTCAGATTATCCTGATTGGATCAAGGTTTAGGAAAAACAAAGTAGAAAGGAAAAATACCAAAAAGAACTACACGTGTGTTTTGAATATTGTTGCACCCAATACCTTTATAATATTAGTTCAGGTGCATGCAACTTTAACAGGAATGCGTACATATTTCGATTCTAAATTCGAATTCGAACTCGAACTCGAAATCCGAAAGGAAAACAAAAAAAAACGTGTTGAGAATGTTCTTCAAGTTTTCATTGATGATTCGTATAAATTAGCGCACCACGCCACGATAAAGGACTCGCCTTAAAGAGAAAAGACCAACTCTCTGACAAATAGTAGGCAGTAGGCAGTAGTAGTTGAAGATCGGAAAAAAAGAACACTGGAAACAGAATTCCTGAAGGGTCATAAATTAATAAACCATTAAAGTGGTTAAATTATCTTTTATCTTGCCTTCTCACACAGATAAATTATTACAAAACCAAAGACACAAGATACTAACAACCTCTGCCCATACCGATATGCGGAGCGGATGGATAGGTAAGCGGACAGACGCCTTGAGGCGGAGCGGAGGAGCAGGGGCTGAGAGACGCAGCGGAGGACAGTGTGCTCGCGCGGAGGTATTAAAAAATTAGTGTCGACAAAAAGGTTAACTGTCATTTATCTTCTGCCTCTTTGTGTTGTATTTTGTGAGAGGTTTTCCTCCTCCCCGATCATGATCATGATGATGGTGAATGGTATAATATGGTGATTGTGATTGTGATGGTTATTCTTGGTTTTGGTTCTCATGTTGAAAAACTTGAGTACTGTTGTTCTGTATGTGTCTTTCTGTCTGTCGGGCCATTTGACTGTTGGTCGGTTGGTCGGTTGAACCGTTGCGTTGGTCGTTGTGGAATGGAATACCATGCATCGGAAAGAAACCTTTGGCTGCTGCCGTGTGGTTTTGTAGAACTAAATGATATTAAAAGTAGATGACACTGATATACCGTGGATGATTTCTGGAAAAATGTATGGCACTCTGCCATGTCGTCCGTCCGTTCTGATGTCCTACTCTCCCCCTTCACCACACTCCCTCTGACTTCGACGTGCTGACTCTGTGAGAGAAAAAGATCTTGTCCAATGACGCACTCACGGTATAGATTTCTCAGTTATTTTTTTGTTTCTTGTAGTTGACCATGTTTTGTACGTCTTTAAATTGGTCATGGTCTAGCCCCACACACACGGTAGATACGGGTGTTTTGGAAGTAGTCACTGCATGGTCGTTTAGGGAGTGTGAGAATTTTAATTGAAATTCTTTCACAAAAAGGTGTTCTTTGGCCGCAGCGCAGCATAAATTTATACAAATTCCAGTTTAACACGACGGAAATATAAGAAACAACATCGTTGATGCCGCCAGCAGCGCCCGTCAGGCATTACACAATTCTAAAACTTGTACCTAGTTCCCTACTGAAAGAGAACAATACGATTTTGAATAGGTACTCATTCATCAAATTCGTTTTATTATTATTATTTCTCAAAAAAAAAAAAAAAAATCCACCCGAGGACGTGAAATGAATCAACACAAATCTGGCATTATGTCTCATAGTTATTTCCGGAGTTTGGTCAGGTTCAATTTTAATTTCGAGGTTATCCAAGGGATGAGTTGACCTCCTAAGTCACAGTCTCTTTGTCCTTTATAATGCTCCGATGATGTATCGGAATTCGGATCTCCTTAAGGATTTGATCCTGCCAAGGATTCATTCAATACGAGTGGCGGTATAGACCATGCTACAAAGTCCAATACCCCACTGAGGAGGTCTTTTTGATCTTTTGCCATCAGAGACCACACACGCAAATGCGCAACTTAACAAGGACACCGTCAGAAGACAACGGACCAAAACAGAAATAAAAAACACCAACAATTCCCAATAATAGCCAAAAGGATCACATTAAATAATGACCCTTGTTTTTTTTTCTTACCTAAATTATTTTTCTTTTTTTATTGTTTGTAGGTCAAAGACACCCATCAGATAAAAGGTAGGCGGAAGCGGTTTTGTTGTCGACGCAATATGAGCCTTAGTTTATTTATCGTGTCCTTTCGGTCCTTTGACAAAAATAAGACAAAACAAAGGAGAACAATGACGATAAATTCGTGGTTTTTATTTCGATTTCCCATAACACTGCGATGCTATGTGGCCAACACCACATGTGAGGCGCCCCCCTCCTTCCACAACGCCGCCGGTCACCGCCGCCACCGCCGCGCCGTGCCGCGCTGATGCAATGGAATTCCGGAGAATCATTTGGACTTCTATTAAAAATCAATTTCCATCTTTTAATTCTAGAAACTCGCACACTGAACCCATGATTATCATCATCGCATCAATGAGAGTGTGACTCTGACTCCTCGCTTAATAGCAGCTGTTTTAGTGTTTTCACTCATAATGGTCTGGCACTCCAGATCCGTTCATTGGCGATCTCGAGCTCGTTCTCGTTCTCGAGAGGGCATCTTGCATCTTATCTTGGTCTCAGCCGAATGGCCGAATGGCCGCATGGACGGGACGGACCATGAGAACCACGTTGGGTGTCGTATCATCAATTCGTTTAATTTGACAGGCGCAACCTAAACATGTCAAAACACACTGCATGCGGTTGCCTTTTTAGTTTTGTGCCTTGACTTTTCTTCTTTTTTTTTATAGTCTTGCTCTTGGTATCTTTTGGATATACGAGTACGAGTATATGTTCTTTTTGTGTTGTTGTGTCTTGTCTTTTGTGGTTATGTTTATCTTGTTTTTTTTTTTTTTGCTTTTTTTATTTAATTCCTTATTATTATAAATTATATTTTGGTTGTTGGGCTTCTGATGTGGCTGGCTGCCGCTTGGTATTCTTCTTCTATACCTGGATGAGGTTTTACCTGAACGTAGGTATAACGTATAACAGAGGTACGAGTATACCCCCGCCTTCTTGAGACTCCATTTCGATTGCTGCTTCTGATGCTGTTGGTTTGGTGTTTGGTTATGTTTTCTGTGGAGTTCTCCTTGGATCGCTGCGCTGTATGTATCTTTGGAGCCCGAGTCTGGACGAGTCGTGGAGGGAAACAAAAATTCGATAATATTTGTTGTAGCTCTTTTTTGTATCTGATGATGGTGTGGTTGATCAGCATGGATATGGCTGGAAGTTTTGAACCCAAGAAGAGGAGGAGGATAATATTTTGGTTTTGTTTTTTCTTCGAGTTGGAGCCTTTTAATAAGGGAAACACGAAGTTTGCATCTTGTTCTTTTTTCTTTTCTTTTTTTTTTTTGCTCAAAAGATCGTGTTTTACTCCTCTGTTCTGGGGTTCTTAATTCTATTTTCACATCAACAAGATGAGGGGCTTTGATTGTCGTCTTTGGCTGATTACTTAGCTGCCCGAGGGTACCCAGATCCACATAGTATACTTACTTCATATCTGGGTGTGCTAATTCCCCACTCGGTATTTGTTTGATGTTGCTTATAAATACATATGTATGTAAGAGTATCTGTATCTAAAGGCTCGTTTGGGTTCCTCGCTCTTGTGTAATTGAAAAGCTTAATTGGATTTTTTTTTTGCCATTTTATTCGGTTTAATTGATTCGGTGAGCTTTCATCACGCAGAGCTGTTTGTATATAATATAAAGTTACATACATATATAACTAGATATATGAATATGAGAAACGTTTATCTTGATAATTTTATCTTTTTTTGTTGTTGTTTTAATAAAGTGTATCCACCTTCGAGATTAGTTTATTTTAATTACATGGAGTAAAAATGGTATTTTTATGATCAGGTTTACTGAGAATATTTTCTTTCTCGGGGAAGAACTTTTAGAAGCCATTTTAAAATGAGTTATATGGCTAAATTTAAGAGCCGTACTTAAAACTGAATAGAATTTACAATTCTCAAATATTTATTGCGTACTTTAAACTACATACATATGTATGTATGTATGTGCATATGTTTTTTTAAATTTTTAGTTTAGTTCTGAGAATTTTTATTTTTTTAAAGAATGTAAAGGAAATCATTAAAGATTAGTTTGGTTACGTGAAAGATAACTAATCGCAATAAAATTAATTCTTAGTTTTTTTTTTTTTTGATTACCTATGACTCAACAGGAAGAGGTGCGTAAATACTTTTGCAATGAATGAAATTATTATTGTAAATAAAAAAATAAAAATTTGGTTGTCAAATTGATTATAGTTTCGTGCAACATATTTTAAAGTTACGTCCTTATCAGACAAATCACATTTTGATAGGAAATCGACTTTTCTATAATTCTTGGAAATTATGATAAAACAATCACTTAATTATTGACATCCCTCAAGTATAGATTTATGAATGACAGCCATTTAAGGAGGTGCTATTATGTTGTGAGTATATAATAACATGTGTTTAAAAATTGTACATTTTTAATTTATATTTTTAATCTCTTAACATCCTATGAGCAAGAAAAACTTAAAACTTTTCAAATTATTTTAGTCTTTGTAACATTTATTTGTTTTGAGGTGGTTAAACATATGATTACAACTTTATAAAATATTAAAGGTATTCAGTTTCAAAAATGTTGTGTATGTATAAGTCTAAACGAAAACCTTCTTTTGTTCTTCGTTAATAATAATCAGATCAATTGATGCACAAAATTAGTTTGAAAGGCAATTAGAGAAATTATATAAAAAATGTGAACTCATCCGAAAAATTCTACATGAACTTTTGTATTCATTGGCCTATTTTTTAAAAAACAATTCATCATTTCTTAAATTTAAACATCAAACACAATTAACTGGTTTTTGGATTTCTTAAGTAATATTTTATCATTAAGTCGAGACTTAATTTCTTACTTCTTTTGCTCACAGTTTAGTTTCAGAATGCAAGCAAACTTTCTCGGCTTTGAAAGTGAACAAAATGAGCAATTCAAATTCGAGTTGCTAAGAGCAGATAATTTTGATTCAGTGTCTGCAAAAAAACACGTACATACTTTAAAATCTTTTAATTAATACCTTGAATCATGATTTTGCTCGAATATTATTTTCAAATTTACTTATTTTTTTTTAAAGTTTCTTTTTTTTCTGTTCACCTAAAACGCCCATTAAGTAGTATAAAATGGCTGCATTGCTCAAAGACAAATTACTTAGCATTTTTCGAAATTGTGTAAAAAGGAATGGAGAAACGTCAACGTTATTGAAAGGAAAAGTAAATATGAGATCATTAGTGGCGGATTTCATCGGAAAAAGTATCAATGATGTCGCTCAAAAGCAAATCATATGAAGAACAAACGAATTAAAGAACTTTTACTCTAGAAGCCCTGCAGGTTTAACATTCGTTGAACTTAAAAACGGCCAACACCACACATCATGGTTATCAAAATTATAGATTTATAGATTGGTTTTATACAGTAATCACTTCTTGATGTATAAATATGTATACGCAATACTTAAGTACTTCCAGCGCTATTATATGCATGTGTATGTATGTATTTGATCTTTGTCCGACATACGTTTACTCGTACATATTCCCAGAGGTTTCGATTTTCTTCTCAATCTTCGTCAATACTATAACTTTTTGGTTTCATTCACTTTTTTTTTTTAATCTTCAAACTCAGCCTTTAGTAGTTTCATTTTCTTTTTTCTTCTTCAGCTTGTGTATCTTCAAGCCAGAGTGCATATGTAGTGTATCTGTATATACATACCTGTATATAAATCTAAAAAAAAAGTATATGCTGTAAAAAATCCACAATTTCTTTCGAAGATATTTTTATAGACATGATTTTCCTCTTTATACTCGATTCTGATCCATTGCGGAGCTGCTTTTACACCACCACCGCACCGCTGCGCTGGGCTTCGATGGAGTATGGAACTCACTATTGTACTGGACAAAACGTAGAAGGAGAACTTAACTCAAAAAAAAAAAAAAAAATAAACCAAGACTTAAACTCCACTCCACAACTCGTATGCTGAGAGAGAGGAAGAAGCTTAGAAGAAGCGCATCTTGATGATGTCTTTTCTGAAACAAAAGGAAACCTGATTTAAAATCGTTTCAATGGAATTTAAAATGGCACCAGCCAGTACAGTATCCACTCGCTACAGACAGACGGACAAACAGAGAGCGGGTGTGTGCGACAGAGAGATAGAGAGAGGGAGCCACAGAAAAAGAGAGGGACAGATTGAGGGCGCAAACACCAAACCCAACAAAAATAAAACACCAACGACCAGCGACCAACAAACAACAATATTCACGTTCGGAACAAAATTGTATTTCTCATTTAATATGGAGGCACCCAATGGCAGTATGGAGAGACGAACTGAAACTGATATTTATAAATTCACATTTATTTTGGAAGCAAATAAGGAATACATGGTAAATATAGTATGTGTATTCCTGGAAATTACGGTTAATCTTAATTAAAATACATTTGGGCGATAAGCAGACGGGCAAAACAAGCGCAAATATAAAATCGAGTTCGCTTCTCAGCTCTTTCGTTTTACGAGTATTTCAAGAACTCTTGTTCTCGATGGCAATGATAGGTTGTGGTTGTAAGTATGTTTTTTTTTTTTCTTTTTTCTCACGCAAGCAAGGACTGCTAAAACTGATCTTCTTGGCTGATTGCCACCATTTTGAGACGGTATTATATACATATGTATAATATATGTTATGTATATAGGGAGATGATTTAAGGTCTTGATCTTACCCGACTTAACAGAGCAGTGAATGTGTGCCCGACTCTCATAGTAGACCCAATCGAAGCCAGCCTCTACGGCCAACCTGGCGAGCATTCCATACTTTGTTCGGTCACGATCTGATGTTGTGATATCAACAGCACGTCCTTCATAGTGCAATGAATCGTTACGATGATTGTTATCTTCATCCCAGCTTTCAGTTACTCGCAATCTTATACCAGGCCATTGATTCATCACAGACACGGCTAGTGTATTTAATTTATCCTTACAGCGCTATTAAATAGAACAAAAAAAAAAACAATATGCATAAGTAATTAATGAAAGCTTAAAGTATTTTTATGTGTACAATTTTTTGAATTGGTAAATCTTAAGATTAATAATTTTTGTAAACTCATCGACTCAGTTTTGCGCTGGCTAGCAAAGCCAATGCGCCGCGTCACCGTCGGATGATGGCGTAACTCCACCTCTATCAAATTATCACACAAACACACACATACACAATTATTGATATGATATACACACATGTAGGCGTGGCCCTTATAATTTATAATTTCCAAGAAACTCGTTCCCACCCGAAAAAAAAAATCAAAAATGAAGAAAAAGTTCAACAAAATTACATGAAAAAAAAAGAATACTTAAATAAGAAATAGTTTACCCGATTATAATCTTTCTGCAATCATAAATAAGTTTGATTTTTGATTTTGCAATCTTGAATTCTCACTCCCAAGACCCGATATGGACCTCACATCAATTGAAAAAAAAAAAAAATGCTTCCAAATGTTGTCCAAATGTTTTGGGTAAATTTAAGGTAATCAATTTTGCGGTAGGCGGGTTCCCTTAGCATCAAAACAATTGTTGTACATTTTGGGAAAACATATAAATTTCCATCAGGATTGTTTCCATGCTATAGTGTGTTTTTTTTTTTGCTTTACATCCTTGTAGCCTTTTTGCAAAACCAAACAAAAAAGGAGTCGTATAAGTTACATCAAATTGGCAGCCGTGAAAATTTGATTTTCATCCCTATTTATCCACAGTGGTTTTGGAATAGTTTTTTCTGAAAATTGAAAATCGATCTCCGTAGATAATTGGCATCATTTTGCGCCCAAAAGTTGTTGTTTTGCCATCGCCTACAAAATTTAGCCCGTCTGTCCCTTGAAAATGGAAGCCAACTACCTAAGTTCATTTTTGTTTCTTTTTTATTTAAAAACAAAAAAAAAATAAAGCGGCACTTATCCTTTGGTTGTCTTCTCTCCCTTTTTTCCTGTTGTTGTTTGAATCATCGGTGATGGGTTTTCAATGAGAAATTACAACAACAACAAAACACACTAAGGAATTTGTTCTTGCACTTTGGGATTGTTGGGATTTGTTGTACAAGGATTAATATTTGTTTACTCCTTTCGGCGCGGCGGCATTGCAGCCGGCGGCGGCGCGGAGCGGCGTGTGTGGTGGTGGTTGATTGGAAGAATAAACCTTATAGGCTTTGTAGTCGTATTTGAACAGAGCTTCATTTTCGTTGGTTTTGTTTAAACAGACTCGAATGCAAATAAAATAGATTGAAATGAAAACAACATTAATTTATTCTGTTAAAAGGCGCAACAAGTGAGTGAGGGCTTTTGAATGAAAATAAATTCTATAGGAGATATGATAGATAATGGTCCATCATCAGTGGTCAGGTTGGATATAATGGTGATAATCACTTTTGATGTGCACGCATGATAATGATGTGCTCATCCACTGATTTGTTTAAGATGGATTTTTCTTTTCGAGAGTTAAACTAAAACAAACGTGTCGCTTGGATGGGATGGTGTTTTTTAAAGCAGCATCATTTTTGGATGCAATATGCGTTATAGATACCTAAATCGGCTATTTCATTTTTTGGGTTATTTAGTTTTTGTATTTATTCTGGGTAAATATTTGTCAACATTTACGTTTGCACCAGGCGTGTAGTGCACCTTTGGAGAAGTGTTGTTTTTTGTTGTTGTCGTTGTTGTGTTTTAGTCTTGTGAAATGCCGACCTTATTGTTTGACCATATTTCGAAGAAAATCAATTTAGATTTACATTAGGCTTTTTTTTAACAAGTGTAGATATACGAGTAAGGTATTTAGCTTTTCACACTTAGGTGTCTGTTAAAATTTTTATTGGATGCGAAAGTAAAGAAGTGGAATAATTTTTTGAATAAGAAATCAACTTTGTTAACGATTATATGAGTTTAAACATTATATAATACGTATGTATGCATGTTTAAAGCGTAAACTAAACATGTCAATAAAAACACAGCTACACAGCCTATTTGACTGTCAATTTGGTGATAATGATTTTTTGATCAGGAGTATGCACAGCTTAACACAAGTTTTCGAGACGGAGTCTCTATGATAACTAATTTGTTGCCTCCGAGAATAATTTCTTAAATGCCGAGAATATAAAAGAATATTGTTATTGAATTTATTTTAAGTCCGATTAAAAAGTGTGTCCTATATTCTCAACAATCACTTATATTCCTTCCACTCCTGATAGAAATTTAATACATACATATGTACATCAAAAGTTGGAAACATTTTGTAATTTTGTAATAAAGTCGTAATTTAATAGGCTAAATCCCAGTTTTTCAGTAAAAGATCATTATCCGTTTTTGAGTTAGTTTGGAGTAAACTTCTAAATCATACTTTTAGTTAACATAATAAACAAATATATAATTTGAATGACGGAAGTCGAAAAAAGTTTCTTAATAAATTGTAAAAATTAATGACTTTTTGTTGTATTTAGATTCTCACCTTGCAAAGTTATTGAAAAGAAAATTACTTATCAGATCCCCACTAATCAGACAGCTGTCGCCATTTTGCAGCTTATTCAACCTCATAAAAAAAAGTTAAAAAAATCAATTTCGATTGTTATTTTACATTAAATCGATATTTTCACACAAAATCAAAAATCACTCATTGGGTTAAAACTAATCTTGCACTGAAAAAATGCATCGTGAGCTAATTTTGGATGCAAGACTAACTAAACCTGATTTAACTCTGAAAAAACTAAGACTAAGAAGACTAGTCTTATAAATTCTTTTCTTTAAATTCATATTTTCGAATTTCTCGTCGTTTTCAATGTATAAAAATATTTAATTAAAAGTTTGCATTCATAAATATTTTGACAAGCTGTGTATGGTCCGACTCATTCGCACAATACAAATCATCAGTCAACATTGTTAAAATTTAAACAAATACCTTTTCCAGAAGAACAAAATTCCAGGTAGTTAGTTATTACTTATTACAATCATTCAAATTCTGACCACAGAGGGCCTGTCTGGGGAATTCTTTCTTTTCTGTTAGCAAACCAAAACCAAAACAGAAGTCAGTTTCTCTTGTTAATGTCTGAATGGTCAGTTGATAAATTACAAAAATGTCTTATAAAAAAAAAAAGAGGAATACAAAATTTTTGCCCAAAAGGGTTGTCCTGTCACTATGGCAATTTATTCAAAACACAACATTTAACAAAGACCAAAAAGAAGAAAAACCAACATGTTTTTGAAAAAAAAAACATATTTCCAAGTCCATTGTTTGATCGTTATTCATCAGAGAAATGTTTAGTGTTTTTTTTTTTTCCTCCTTTTATTTCGGTTTAGTTGATTATAATTTTTTGCAGCGATTTTTTCCTCCTTTATGAATTTAAAATTTATTGCGAATAATGAAAATGATAAATGATGACCAAAAGAGATATTCTGCACAATCACATCCAGCACTTTCCCATCTGGATCCATGGGTCCATCAGCGCATGCCGACACGACTGCAGACTCCATACATACAAGACGCGTGTAGTAACAGCATTAATTGAACCGTCGTATATTCGTCGTATAAATAAATGCAATTAAAATTAACTGCATAATCATTACTGGATATTGCGTTGGTCGCAGTAAAAGTGATCTTGTGATACTTTGGCACTTATGACATGACGCTTGATGATGATGATAATGGTGATGAGTAGGGAATAATGTGCAATTATACTCCTCTCCGGGAATCACGCAATTTAAATCGATGATAGGCGTGCGAGTGCAATCGCAATCTCAATCTCGGATATGAATCTTTTATGACGATAAAAGATGCACTTAGTCCAGAGTTTAATTGTTCAAGTAGAACGGTCAGTTGGCGCTGCTGGCCACTACTCCTGCCAGGCCAGGTTCATACCGCAGCGCATGCCCCTTAAGAGACGCAAACAAATACGCACCGAAGTCTCAAAGCAAGGTGTCCATTAAGACAGTTTGTACAAATATGAAATTAAATACTAATGTACCTCGACGTGTGGATGGATTCTCCTCTGTGATGCTGCGATGATGGACCATATGTCGGTTGATGCTTTTTTTCTTTTTGTAATTTCTGTGAATCTTGGTTGGTGGTTCTGGAGATTCGCGGCTGCTGCTCCTGCTGCTGGGCGATGATACGATGTTGATGATGAGTGACCAATATCAATATTGATAATTCATTTGCAAGTGCGAGTATAAGTGAGCACATATGTATGTTAATTTTTCTCCGTTTGTAGGCCCGTTCTTTTGGCAAATATTGAAACATCGATGTTTAAATGTTCTTTTTTCTTTTGTTTTTTTACTTACATATACATATGTGTGTGACTTAAGATTATGTGCATATATTTTAGCAGACAGAAAATTAAACAATTTAACACGTTTGTCGATCGACTAATGAAGGTAAAAACCAATGTTTGTAATGATCGCAAGGATATATAGTGATGCATTCCGATCAGGAAAGGTTACGCTCACTTTTTCTTTTAAATAAAACAAAAAAAACTCCGACTAAACACAAAACCCTTTAAGTATTTTAAGTCGATAAAAAAGTTTTTTTTTTTTAATTTTCAACAGTAACCGACGAACTATAGCTGTCTATGATTTGAATCGAATTTCTTCCACTGTAATTTAATATGCTTAAGAACTTGATTGGACGTTAAATAAAACAAAAATTGAAAGTTTATTACTGAATTATATTAAGTATTTGTTTAGGTTTCAGAGCAGTAAGCTGTTCCGTTCACTATCTCTAGTAATTTAAATTTATATCTTTCTTAACATCAATTAAATTCCAAATTAATTTAAGATTTAAAACAAAAACTATTGAGAAAATTACACAGTTTGGCATAAATTAGTTCATAAATATTTATAATAATAACCAGAAGTAGGTGAACGATCTCGAAATTCGAAATTCAAATGTATGTATATAAAGGGGGGATATGCTGGGATGGGACACACCTACAAAATTATAAATTTAATTATCTCTCAACAGCTTATTATCGTGTAATAGATTCAATTCAGTTGATAATTCATTAATTAAAATATGAGATTTAAATCTTATTGATTGAAATTCAAAAAGAAACAATGAATGAGTTAACTTTTTTTTTAAATCAAGCGCATTAATAAAAAATGTAAGTTGGTAAATAAAGATAACTATTCTCATTGAAATATATAATTTATGCAATAAACTTATTGAATTTTATTGGTTGAATAATGATAGTTATATTTTTTTATACGTTTTTTTTTACTTTACTATGCTTGGTATAAAAAAATAAAATTAATAAATATAATTAACTTAAATTAAATAAAACAAATAAATTAAGATAAAACTAAAATAAATAAAATAAAATAAAATAAAATAAAATAAAATAAAATACATTAAATTAATAAAAAAATATAAATTTTCAAGAGAATATCTTAAAATAATACAACTCAACACTTATTTGTAATTTCCAGCTGAAAATTTTTATTTTAATGTCAATCGAATTGAGGAACACAATATTCGTTCCCAGGATCCTTAAATCAAATAACAAAGGAACATCCAGAATAGAAAACCTTACCGAATTGGCCAAAATACCAATTTCACCAAAACAAAATAATTTGATCTGTTGCAATACCAAATTGAGCAGCGCATATTGTTCTCCTTTTTATTTATACTTTCCGTAAAAAAAAATTAACAAAAAAAAAACAAAAAAGAAAACGCAAACTCGTAAATCCCTAAGTCGGTATACATTACCGGATACCACTTTGCGACTCTAATTGTTGTTCAACCACACAGTCAAACCGCCACCCTCGGGAAATTATTGCCCGTTCGCCTCTCCCTAAAATCTCGGCCACAGTAATTTGATATGTTGCACCTGTTATCCCGGTTATTACGAATTACGAAATAACAACCAACCCCTAACCATCAATCAAAACACCACGACGACGTCCTCGGACGCCCGATATATTGAACTTCAATAACGAACCATCATATATGGCCTTGCTGCTGTTTCGCTGCTTCACCGTTCTCCCCGACCACGTATCGGTCCGGTGATCAGTAATTACTCGGTGTAATTCATTCATAATTGGGAATCACATAAGGATAAAAAGGTATCAGATTCGCACTCTGTGCTTATCTCCGATGAATATCTATTGCGCGGTAGTTCATATTAGTAGCGGTATAGTAGAGCCGTGGCGGACCTCCCGAAGTTAGATCGATTAAATTCAATTTTTACTTAGCTGTTCCTTCAAAAACAACAACTACAGTGGTGTGCAAAAAAAATTGGTGATTGTGAAGCTTGATAGTCTCGCCTTGGTCTTGCTCAAAATAAAAAAATGTCAGTATTGTCTCGACTAAAAAAAATATATCTATACAAAAAAACTCTGATTTTTCAGTCATAGATATCCTTTTTACTAAAATTTGACAGTTCATGACTTTATAATACATATTCCCTACCAAAAATACGACTTTTAAGAGTACCTAATAAAAGGAATGGAAGTGTTTGATTTTTGAGAACAAGTTTCCAAATTTTTTTTAGACAATTGCCCAACAAAAACTTTTTAAGAAGAATCGCCTCGGATTCATGGGAGGGGATCGAAACGAGACCGAGATTTTACACATCGAGCAAATCTCCGCACTCAATTCATAATTACAAACAAAATTACACACAGCACTGTTAATATATTTCTGCCAGAAGTGTAACTTTATTTCCTGATACTTGAGTTCATGGAGAGTGTTCTACTTCGTATTTTTTTTTTTTTTGGTTTTTATTTTTTGCACACTTTTCGAATCAATTTAATCGACTGACTAAACAAGTGAAATCGATGTCGATGCAGAGACAATAGGGAAACCGATATCCCATATCCTTTGTGGCAGTGATTTTTATCGAAAAGGGAAATCTTACAACTGAGGAAGTGGCCTATTCGACCGTCAATCGACCACAAAGCAAAAAACCAACAAACCAAAGCGACAACGCTTTACGTGGTCGTTGCTGTCGTCGTCGTTGTCGATAACACCAACTAGCAACTTCAAACTTCAAACACCCATATTGGAGACCGATTTTTATAAAATTAAAGAAAAAAACAAATTAACTGTATTGTGTATCGAAAGCCAATATGCAGAGTACATTAACACTATAAAAGTCGTCCGTTTTGTGTGTAAGACGATCGTTTGGAAGGAACTTAAAACCTCTGCATATCAACTGCGTCCATATACGACTTGCTACCTATCCCTGCGATATCAATTGCGGAGCGAGTTTTATTTTGCATCCGCTTCTAGATCAATTGTGTGGGATGGCATTGGTGATGAATCTCACAAATAGATAACCTGGCTCATTCCACTGATATACATACATATGTATGTACATACATATCTTCTAATAAAGGTTATAAATTTGGTTTGGTTATTGTTTTTGTTTTATTTGTTTTGCTTTTTTATTCACGTTTTGGTAATCAACAAAAGTGTCAGTTTTATTGCCTAAGTCGTGTGTCTCGATCTCGATATGTAAATTGATTTTTATTTTTGATATTGTGAATGTCAAATAATATCTGACGTATTGATGTTGATGTTTGAGTTATTATTTTTTTTTTTTAATTTATTGGCATGTTAAAAATGTTGTTTATGATTTATAGATAATTGCTTTTAATTTAATTTTTAAATTATAAGGGTGTGTTTTTTATATGGATTGTTTATTGATTGGATCAAATGCGGTTTTTTACTTCCAATGATTGATAAAGAAATAAAACTTAGTGTGAACTCGTTTTCAAATCACATATTAAAGATTTGCATACAATTTGAGAATTTCAAAAATATTAACTGCAAACCAAATGATGAGACATGAAATCAATACCAATATTATTTTTAATTAGTTTATAACGTCAAATTGTCCCCTTTCCTTTCAATTTTTTTTTTTGTTACAAATACGATTTAGGAAATGGATGTTAATAAATCTTTACCTTCTTTAGCTACTTAAGAGTAAGACCTAAGACTCAATTAAGAATTTGGAATTATATTTTTTACTTGTTACTTGTGTTATATTTTTTTTTTCTCCAGAAGTTATATCAATAATTTATATCAATTATAGTTTTATTAGATTTAAGAAGTCTTAAAATGTTTATTTCTTAATGATTCATTATACTATGTATTTCGTCTTTATAACTTTTAATGTGGTAATTTATTGGAATAAAAACAGTTTTTTTTTTTTCAATTTAAAAGTGCAATAGTTTAATAGCCATTGTAGATTAAACAATTATCCCTTATATTTTATTTAATAGAACAATAAGATAGAGATAAACCAATTCATTCATATAACTTTTTTCGAATATAATCGTCTTTTTGGAATTTTGGAATTCTTTGAAATCGAATAAGTCTTTATAATTAAGTGTTTTTTTTTTTTAATTATTAGTGCCAAGTAATTAACTGTTGAAACATTCGACGACTGTTTAATTCACATGAATAACAATTTTATGACAACAATTATATTCGCACCATTTGGTTTTTACTATGACTTAATTTAATGAAACAACTTTATTTTTAGTTGAGTGAATTCTATCAAAATATTTGCTTTTTTAAATTATTAAATTCAATAAACACTTCCAGCACGATTCCGATGAAATGAAAAGTATTAATTGTAATAAACATTTTTATTGATTTTGTGATTATTTCTTGGTAAAATGACGTAACTTAAGAGATGTGAAATTGACATCTTAAACTTTATATTAAAAATGTTTTGCTTTGATATTTATGGTTATATTGCAAATGATATTTTTAGCCTACTACATATTTTTTTAAAAGTGTGAATTTTTCTTAAATGTAGAACATATTTCGAGCAATATTTTCTTCAAATAAGATCTCTGTAGTTTCTTAATGAAAATGACACCTATATGTAGTGAACATAAATAGTATTGTTATCGATGAAAATTCCATAATGACTGCGAAATTTAACACTTAAATGAATATCAATTTTAATTTATTTATTATTTGCTCTACAAATACCTACACAAGTAGTGTTCTAAAATTAATCATTAATAATAATTTATTAGTCATTATTTTAGTTTTTTTGAAGAGCTACAACATGATTTTTAGAATTTGCTGATAAGATACGCAAATACGAACAACACGAAATTAAAATTCAATAAATTGTAAAAAGTGATGATAATGACTTTTCTAATTAGTATGTACTTTATTATTATGTTAAGTTGTACTACAATATCACAGCAATCTACACTTAATAATGATACATGCAGATTTTTAAGTCGTGTGGATTTTTTGTGAAATCATGCGAATAAATCATAATTTTGATAAAAGAATAATATTAGGGCATATCAAAAAGTCTTACTAAGGTTTGATTGTTTAAGTTTTAAGATTACACTTAAAAGTTTAGTTAAGTTCTTAACTATTCGATGATTTATCACATAAAACTAATGTGAGGTCTTGGGTAACTTTTTTAAGTGATTAAATCTTATATTTGACCGATTATATCAGGTACTGGGAAAGTTGAGTGGTAAAACTTCTCAATTCAGACGTCATACCATGTGATTTTGGAGAATTTTATTAGAAATGTAGGTCTCACATTGAATGAAATTGTTTAAAATTGACTTTAAAAAAGGTTCTGTCAATTTTAAAACTGTTTTTAAGATAAAAAAAAACATGTTTAATACTTGAAAGAAGGAGCTTAAAAGTCGTTTTTACGTCAAATAGTACGATTTTTTCAGAAATCTTATCAGCTAACGATTTTTTTTTCAATCAACTTAACTCATGTAATAGTCTCCATTAATTAATTAATTTTTCTTAAGTTCTAAGTTTATTTTAGCAAAGCATTTATCTGCCTTCTAATTTCCGCAATGCTTGAAGCAAACTAGTCATTAATGTTTTCTATTGACTCTGCTAAAGTTTTTGATTGGCATAATAAAAGTAACTACAATAAATGCAGATACAAATGATTTCAAATATTGACAGCATGCCTTGAACAACAACAAATATATGTATTTAAATACCCGCCAATGGGAAATCAAAACAGAATCGACATCGACATCGCCTCGCCATTATCTCTATAAACTGTCATTTAAAAAAAGAACACTATTTGTATACACTATAGTTACCGACAATAACTTAACCTTGCTCTGTCCATTAAAAACAAACAAACTGCTTTTATTGACAGTTGTTCATTTTAAGTGAAATCAACATAAAAGACACGCGCCACTGGAACTCAATATTCACAATTCACATATTGACTTAGTGCGACAAAACATATCCTTGCTACTGTCATTATAGTGACATCGAATGTAGTAATTTCGATAACTTTTTGTTGTCAATATAAATAAAGAAGAAAAAAGTAGCTGAGATACGGAGTGACCTTGCTTCTGGAATCATAAAAATAATCATTTTTAACCAAGGTCACATGTCAAATATAAAACACTCACCTTTTCTTCGAATATTTTATATTTTTCATTAAAAAAAAAGAAAACAAAAACAAAAACAACACCGATACGCCTTATTACTACTAAGTAGCAGTTATGTCGCAAAGCAATTATCATTTGATGAAAGAGAATTCGTCCTTGTGTGGCAACGGCATGGTACCGTATGCTACCGCTTTTCCCAGAGCGGTACAGCATAGCATCTATATGTTTTGACTGTGTACTCGTATTTTTGTGGAGCGTTTTTGAAGAGTTTTTATCGAAAATCAAATACCAACCGGTGTTCGTTGTTGGCTGTGTTTCAAATTATGTGTCATAAATTTTTGGACAAGGACATTGTGGCACAATGGAACACCCTATGCATTGTCTGTGTGTATTTGGAAAAGATTTACCATCAACCGTCAACCGTCAACCATCAATAGTGTGAGCCTGAGCATGGATTGGATTGTTTTGGTGTCATGGCGAGCGCACCTAACCAATTTGGTCATAATGGTTCCTGACTAAATGGGAAGCCGGAGCTCTCTATAGCTAAAGTGTTTATAGTGTGACGACACAGACACTGATACCAAACATTGAATAGTTCTTTGATTTTCACGGATTTCAAATTCGATATACTCGAATATTATGTATACTAAAACAGGATGTTTGAGATATCAAAATACAAACATTGGCTCTTTATAATATATTGGTGCAATACCAGCTGAAATCGAACACAATAAAGGACACCATCACCTTCAGGTAAAAATGTTTGTCCGAGCTAAAATTCTGCGAGCAATAAAGTGCTAAAGTGATCCATAACCAGATCGTAAAAGCGAAAAGCCGAAATTAAAAGGATCAAATCCTCAATAAAACGATTATTTCGACGAGAGTTTTAGAGGTTTGTTTAGCATTCTTTGGATTCTATAAACACACAACCATCATAATGGGATTTTTGAAGAACAATGCCAAACAAAACCACCGCGGCCAAGATCGACCGACTGTGGTGGCGGTGGCGGCTGCGCGGCGCAGTGGTCGGTGGTTTTGTTGGTATAATTTATTAGTGATTTCATTTCGCACTCATTTGAGTGATCGCTTATTGATACGAAATTTTCTTTGTTAACAGTGGCGGACTTAAAGGTTTCCATCAGAGGCCCCAAAACTATAAATTTGAGTTTGACATTTGTGCGAGGTTAACACTTTTTCGATATTTTTTGTATATATATAGTATATACTTTTATATATAAATTGTCATAATTTGGTCATAACTTGAAGCACTCTTTTGGTCCTCAATCAGTTCAATCCGGTACAGGCCGAATGTTTGCTGTTTTGACAGAAACTGAGTGATTAATAATATAACAAACCAAAAAGGTCGATCCCCGAAACAAAACTTAAACACAAGCAAAAAACTTTGCAACATTAAATAATCAATTTGTGGGTGTAGATTGTGGCACTCCATCCGTCCAAGCTGGCTTGTAGGCAATTACTCACCTTTTTTCACATTTTATGATTAATTGATACACCAATTCAAGAGGACACTTTATGCCCCTTCGGTTCCGAAAGCAACGAAATTGAGCTTTTTTTCTGATCCAGAGCGGACAAAAAACAGAGTGACACTAACAATGCCCAGCAGCAGCAGCCAAACGTTTCTTAGGAATGAACATAACATTAAAGGTATTCAAACGCTACCACAGCTATGTAGCTATCGTCGTCGGCGAGGAGTCGAATCGCGTCGGTTGTCGTCGTCATCATCGTCATCGTCAGGCGTATGCAAGCGTAAAGTATCTCGCACGGTAACCAACGGACAGAGATACATCATGCACATGAAACCTTGTGTCCACTTAATGTCAGTCTAGATTAATTTGTGTAATTAATTAGAACATAATGCAGTCGAGGTCCAGGACTGATCAGGTAAATTCCATCTTAATCCGGCGCGTTTTATATTTTTTTGTTTTGTCTTTTTTTTACGTCACGTTCCTCAATTTGTCCCTCTTATTTGATTAGAGATGTCAGATGAAACTCACGAATGTAACAACTCTTGCTCTGAACCTGTCAGATGACTTTGATGATAATGACGATGATGCTACTTGACATTTGATGACATTTCTAGTAGGGTTATTGGTTATGTTAGTTGGTGTCTTGTCTAATAGCGCCACCTATAGAATTTGTGTTTACATTTGAAATTGAGTTTTTGAAACGTCTCATGTCAAACAATACGAAATGACGTGGTTTAAGTTTCAGTATAAGATTAAGATTGAAAAATTTGTAAAAGATGATATTTCTCATGGCTATTTAACATCAGGCAATGGATCTAAAAGATTAGTAGAGTTTTATAACTAAAAAGTTTTGAAATAACTCGATTAACCAGAGTTCAACAATCATTTCAATGTTTTGAAAGCATCTTATTATGATATTAACCTTCCGTCTTTTAACAAATCATTTATTTGCTTAAGACTAACAAGACGATAATAATTATAATATTTCATTTTATTTTTAACATCATCTTTAAATAAAAGAACTAAAGTGAAAGGAATGCAAATTAAAACAAAAATAAAAACAATCAGATTGACAAATGGTTTCTTTGGGTAAAATTAATTTGAACAAAAAAATAAACATTTATACTCATGATTTATTTGCCACCTATTGTTTAATAGTTTAAGAATGGTCTTAATGATTTATCTCTGTTTGTTTTTAGATACATATATTGCACGTGCCTTTATAGTTGGAAATAAAGCCCTGATTGTAATTTATAATTGTGGTTTTTGATTGTTGTACCTATTTCTAAAATATATTTATTTTCATGTGTCAACTTCAAATGTGTACAAAACTCTTCCAGGTATTACCTATCAACATTCCATAAAAAAGCTTTCAATTCACTCATCGATGAAGTCCCAAGTTGGGCGCCAGTTAAAAAAAAAATCACAAGATTCAAATAGAAAAACAACCAATCTAGTTTCTTTTTTAACCATCAAAAGAACGTTAGCCATTTAGGACATTTTTTTGAAACTTGATACATGTGACAATTTTTCGCCACAAACTATTGGCGAAACACGGCAAGAAATATACGTTTTGCCAGTCCGTGTTGCTAATCTCAGCATATTACGGATTAATTTACACACAGACCCGTGGTGATGGTGATATCAATATCACACGCGGAATTTTCGAATTCGATATCTTTCTATATAGGATTTGCGCAAAATTAATACCATTTTTATACACGCACACATACACACAGTATTCCTCATGATGTCGCCCACCGTGAGCTAATGCGTATAGAGTGCTGAACTGTGTCGCTCTGTCGTCTTCGTCTCCCTGATGCCTTTGATCGAAATGTGATAGACGTGATAGTTTTGCGCAGAGATATTATGTGTGCTGTTCCCACGGCCCCATGCACATTTCTAGTAAATCAAAACAAAACCACAAATCCAACATGACATCATTCACAATCAAGCCGCCATCGAAGTCGGTCCAAGAAGTCGATCATGATGAAAGTGTTGGTAACGATATAAGATGAAGGTTAACGTCAGAATAACGACCAATCGACTAACCGACCGACAGACGCGAACATCGACAACAGACAACAGACAAGCGACGATGATCCTTCTCATTCTCAACATAAATGTGAAGAAATCTTTACTCGCCCGAATTAATTTCTACCCTAATACTCGCTTGTGAAGAGCGATCCAGCTCAGGTTTGTTGATATCTGGATCTGTATGTGGAGGCTGGTGCTGTAATGTTGTGAAGTACCAAACAGAAACACACATCCACAGGGATCGAGTTACATTTTGTTGATGAAATGTTTTGTGCGATGTTTAACATTATAATACTTCTGGAGTGGAGATGGTCAGTAATCATCATCATCATCGTCATCATTTGGTTTGTCGTCTCCTCTCACCATCACCATGTCATCGACTATCGACATACCTACGTCCTACATATCCAAATTCCCGACACATAATCACACAAAACAAAAAGTGAAATCACTTAGAATTAAAGAAGGAACAAACAAACCGAGGATTATCTTCCCCCATTTGGGTGACTTCGAATTGTTGGCTTCACAATCTAAGGGATCCATTAAGAGGAGGTCTCCTTTCATTTATTTATCTTTAGCTCTCCACCTTGAGGTTCTTAAACTTTTTTTTTATTGATATTAAATTCATTATGATTATTATTATTAGAGAAGTGAACAAACACCAGTGTCACGACACTATAGCATTAAAACAGAGGCGCTTAAATATCACAGCTTTTGGAGATAAGATTCCCGAATATCTTGAGGGATTTGTTAGGGTTTTGTTTTTGAATTTTTTGCTTTCGGAATTGATCAAAGAGGAATGAGGAATATTGAAATTAGTCATCGGAATTTTTGTTTGCAAAAGATATATACAATACATACATAAATAAAAAACATATGAAAGCTTGTTTTCCAACAAAACAGCAAAGGAAATTAAATTATTGATAGTTTCACATTGGGCGCCATTCTGTAGAAAGTGTTTAAAACATTCAAGGCTACAAAGATTTCTACGGACCGTTGGGCGCTATTTTCAAAGTTTCAAAATCAAATTAGAATTGAATGATTTAAAGGATTTGTTTCTAAAAAGAACACCAATGGAGTCCAAAAGCTAACAACCTCCTCGCATTGGGTGCCATTTCTAAATTACAGCTACCATATTTCCAATTAAATTCCATCGTCCATCGAAGACACACACAAAACTTATTAAATTTTATGATTGAAAAGCAATTTATTCAATTTGAATTCCCTATAAGATATTCAATCTAACTGTTCAACTTCTAGTCTTGTCACCAAACACGTTTGATTCATATACTTTCATACATACATATGTATGTAGTAAAAATATAAAAATTCTAATAAATAATTTGTATCGAACAAATAAATTATTAGACCACAATCACTTTTTTGTAGTCTCAATTTTTCATGTTTGTGTCAAATAAATTTCCACCTTAGTCATTGATGTTCGTTTGGTCTTTAAGTAATAAATCGTATCGGTTTATTGAATTTTATCTCATTTTACAACTTAAAACCACCCATGGCATAGGCAAACTTTTTCCCATTCACATCATAGACGTCATTTGTGAGTAAAATAAAAAGATAAAAACGAGTCCAATTTCTAGAGTGCTGTGCAAAAAAATCTTTAGTCATTACTGATTTTATGCTCGATTATTATTATTCAATCAAGGAAATTGATTTTTGAATTGTTTATGCAAAATTAAAATGAGGTATGGAATACCGCAGGGTAGACGTATTAATGTAGGTTCGTTGGTCTTAACTAAATTAAAAATTGTGTTTTTGCTGATGTTGAATGACATAATCTACCTATTAGTGTTTTAAAGTCAATTTTTTAAATGATCATTAGGTTGATAGAAAAAGTTCTCGCATTAATTCAAAAGTTAGCAAATGTTGGTAACAAGATTTGAAGTAATATCGACAATTAATTTCTATCTTTGTACAAAGGTTTATTATTTGGTTTTATTGGGAAAAATATTTTCTATAATCACGTATGTGGGTACTAATCTCCCTTAAGCCCTCCTCCACTTCACACGGACTGTCTTATCGACATGTCTGATCTTCTATAACTAAATGCCTTTAATATACTGGTAACACGCTGTCCCGACTCTTGTATTATCGCGTCGAGGTAAATATTTAAACAAAAGCACTTACTACTTACTGATTTAAAAAAATAAATAAAAATAATATGTTTTTCACTGCATTTATCTTGCCCCACAATAAATATACACAATATGATCCCCCTTTGAGCCACCCATCAAAAAAAAAAAAAAAAATGGTATGGATTGAATTTTAAACCCACTCACGTTGGCCTTATCGCGCTCCATCAAATTGATAAGACAACAACATGCAGAGCAGAAAAAGAAAACACGACAACATCGTTCAATCAACCGTGTTATCAACAAATCCAAATGGAATGCGTTGCACGCTGCCGCAACGTTCAACGCTCGTCATCCGTCGCGTTGCTCGCCCGCTCCCGATATTTTTTTATTGTCGTTGTCAAGTTGATCCCAATTAATCACACTTTATTCAGTAGGTATGTGTGTATATGTATTCACTTGGAACTTATTTCTACTTTCGATGTCAATCCATGCTTTATTTATCGTTTGATCATAATAATTTTTTAATTCAGTTACTCAATTCTATCGTTCGTCATCGATAGACTATTCTGCAAAATAAAAAACTAATAGCATCTGGCAAAACCCGACATGAATCAAACCTATAGATATCCTAAAAACAATATTCTTTTATCAGTTATTATTTTGATCATTGGTAATACCAACATTATAAGACATTATCAATGTTTGAAAAATCGGGAATTCTGATAAAAAGTTCGTGATTAATTCCACCGACACATGAGAATTCTTCATTAATGCAAAATCACGGCCTTGTGACACTTGTTTCAAAAACACCAATAACAAAATTGATAAACATTACTATTTGCTTTATCATTGGTAAATGATTTGTCACATTTTTGAAAAGGTTTACACTAATTAATTGTGGGGTATTTTTCTATTTTTGTAACAGTAAAGTCATGAATGGTATAGCTATAGACCTAAATTTGAAGGGATTTGGTAACTTAAATTGATAGTAATGGTAGACTACTTATACATACATACATGACAAACAAATGTGTTGTTTATCAACAATTGGGCTAAGATTGACGTGATTATTAAATAATAAAGATTTAATCAGTTAATTCGCACTCAAGATAATAAATAACTTATGTTGCCAGTTACTTTCCTTAAAATGTTGGCCAAAAAGGTAATAATGTGATGGTATTTTGTTATGTTCTGTACGTATAATTCTTTTTTTGAAAATAAACTTAATTTTTGACTTTTTTAAATACAGTCATCTATTTGTAATCCTAGCCGAAACTTAGTCCGTAAATTTCTTCTTATGTCTTCAGTAATCTTTGTCTTGTAGGAATAATTGCTGCTGCAGGAATAAGTTCCTTAAATTCCACACACCCAGCTGCTTTTTAAATGCTCTTATTTGATAGAACATACTTAGAAAAAGGTAGGTACCAATAAGTTTTAAATGAATTAGAATCCCTCGTTATCTAATTATGTGTTCAAAAGACTACATTCTAGTTCAAAAGGAATTTCAATCTTTATTACTGAGGACCATAAGTGTTCTTATTTTTGTGACGAATACGACACTTTTACCTCAAATTTTTAATATTGATATGAGTGTA
The DNA here is from genome assembly GCA_905146935.1 of Scaeva pyrastri. NCBI lineage: Eukaryota > Metazoa > Arthropoda > Insecta > Diptera > Syrphidae > Scaeva > Scaeva pyrastri. The sequence goes on from LR989927.1 coordinate 136,219,077, forward strand.
TGAATACAGTCCTTAAATCGTAAAATAACGAATATATGAGTTAAGATTTTAAATTGACTCCATCGCTGGTTGCTGTAATATCTTTCTAAATCAATTTTTCATCATTATATGAAATTAAAAAAATTGGTTACTCCTAAAAACATGTTGAAAAATTACTAAATTGCAATAACAGACATTTGGGCGTTAATTAAAACGTATTAACCAAGATATTACAGCAAATAAGCGATAAGTCGTTAGGTCTAAGTTATTCATTCGTTAACTAAAACTTAATTACCTATATACTACGGTTATAGTTTAACATTTTTAGTAGTAGTATTTGTTTAGTCATTCAATTGAGTTTTTAATTGACAGCTAGTTTTAAGGAAATCATTCAAAATAATTGTTTAATATTATGTGATTAAGTTCTATAAATTTAATATACCTAACTTTTATTACTTCTGTAAATGAAATTTGTAGGCTCGTTCTTTGTATCAAACTATAAATAAGTAGTAAACTTAACAATAACTTCGGCACGGTTTCATAATCTTCAATATAACGATTAAAATTCTATCAATAAACCAGCATGTTGGTAGGTACTTCCCCCCCCCCCCCCCAATAATACGACAATATTTTATATTAGTTTATCTACCTACATACATACATAACATACATACAAAAAGATAAACAAAACAGAATATAAAAATTGGTTTTGCAATCATTTGTTTGTAAACATCACTTCACATTCAGGTGAAACAAAAAAAAAACACTCAAACGATATCAAATGACAGACAAAAGCTGCTAAGAATCTCGGACCTTTTTGCCGATATCCATATTCTAAGCATAACCAAAAAGTCGATAAAATATCCACCATGAGTCATATTTAAATTAAAAACGAATTGAAAATTTAAATCACTATCAAAATATCGTTGCTTACCTGTGTCATAACACGATCAGCGCCAGTACCCTCTTCGTCCTTAAAAATTATATCCCTATTGTAATTTGGTACTAGATCCTTGAATTTGGCATCGTCCCGATTAATTCGGCCCTCATTCAAGCCCGACGCCCCTAACGTATTTTCCGACATATTCGGTACGTGCTGTTTGAATACGAGCGGGGTGAGCTTACGATTTTTCCGGGGTCCCCCAATGCCCCGACCCGGTCCGCACGAATGCACTGATGTGAATATTGTCACTAAAATTAAAATGGCAAGGATATGTTTACTAGATGGCAGCAGCATCGCGCTGGTTTTTTGTGAAATTTGACTCATTTGTTGCATTTTTATGTGTTTAAATAATTTGTATAAACAAATGAGTTAGGATTTTGCTGTTAACTACAAAATTTTTTTCTCTTCAAAATTTGCCAACACTTTTTTTTTTAAGATATTGTAAAACACCGTTATTCGCACATATTTGTATTTTCGTATTTTCACTTCACTTTTCTCTTGGCTTAAGTTTGATTAACGGTTATACGAAAAGCACCTGTTTGATTCGTTTACTTGTGAAAAACTTCAAATACCTTAACCGCGCGAAATTTCAAAATTCAAAATTAAACAGCAAGTTTAAACGAAAAAAAATTAAAAAAATTTGCTCGACGAAAAATTACCGCAATTCGTGCTTCGTTACCATGCTATTCCAAGAGAATGCGTCCAAGGCAAAAATGTCCTGCGTGTCTCTCGTGGTGTGGTGTTCTTTTGCGTGTGTTTAAACCTCGCTCGCGCCCAGCATTACAACTGATTGACAAATGACATATCGTCGTTCACATTGTGTCTGCAAGGGTGCCAATCTTCGCTATATAGCCTCTGCCAGTCATGGGGTAAACGTTCAAACAACGGTCTTTATAACGAGTGTCAGTGTGTGTGTGTGTGTGCTTGAATACCTTTCGTTCTTTCCCCTTCACTCACCTTATCTTTGCGAACACGTCTTTTCCTCACACTAATCGATTACCTGGGCAAGCCACCGCTGCACGATCGGCACGGCACGGCTCGGTACAGACACAGACACTTCTGCAGGGTGAGAGAGAGAAGCAGGAAAACCTCGGTGCAGTTAACTATATCTGACTTTTCACTCCTCTCTGAATTGGACTTAACGAAAGTCTCAACTCAACACTAAGTTCAGTTTCTCCATTCAATTTGGTACGATTTTGTGGAAGTGTTGGTAATCTGGAGGCGTGGCATGGGGTATTATGTTTGAGTATATGCAACGATAGTTTGTGAATGAAATTGGGATTTAGATTCTGACACATACTCGGACCTATGTACAAATAATGACAAGTAGACAATAAGAAAAGACACTGGAATTTGGAAGATGGTAGATGGAAGCTGGAAGCTTTGTATCTGGTTTTTGTAGAATTCTTGTTGTGGATGCGTGCAGATAGAGATACTTTTTTTTTTTTTTTGACGGTAACTGCAAGTTTGGAGCGAGTTTTTCACGCGGCCATGTGTAAGTGTGAGGAGAGGAAACAGAAAAGGTAAGTCGTCGTTGTCGTCGTCGCCGCCGCCGTCTTGTGCTTCGTGGTCGTCTTTTGCACATACACATGTAGTTGGTGTAGTGTGGTGGATAATGAGGCTTATTACTGTGTCATTCGCTGTTAATTGGTTTATTGGTCTCTTTTGCTCGCTGTTTATCTGTACTTGGTGATGATAAGTGGTTTTGACGTTTTTCCTTAGCCCCGAAATGCATAACATACATAAAGTTAGTAGGCCCTACCGGCTTTTAGTTTAATCTTGTCGACCATTCATGGAAATTGAAAATGAAGTGTTGTCTTATTGAATATTACTTATAAAGATTTTTTCTTCTTTTTTAAGTATTTCGTACCCCTTCACCATCGGATTTTGACACGATCCGGTTTCTTCCTTTTTCGAATCTTACAAGAAAAGAAGGAATCAATGAGCATGTGGAACGTGGAAATCGATAATGGACTGATCATCGAATTAAATAGGAATGGTTGGTCGATAGGTACCTACCTATATCTAAGCAGGTAGACAGAAGGTAGTATACGTGCACAACTTGGGAGCAAAAATGGTGGAACCGGGGCCATCAGTGAATAAGATGGAGGATGCATCAGGAATGTCGAATATTGACCTCAAATATTCCGGAAGTACTGATCATCATAGGTAAATACATTTTAAAAACTGACGATTTCTTATTTTCGTACGAATTTATAATCTCATGATTATTACCTATTATCCTATTTCACTGTCGAGCAAAATCATTCTACCTATGAGCTTTTTCGAACGCACTTATCTAAATTATTCGCTTGCTGACGATTTTAAAAACTTTTTCGAATCTAATAAAAATTATCTCCTCAGAGTCGTTATTTATTAAAAGTTCCATGTTCCATCAAATATCGCGTAAAATGAATTCTAATTTTTTTTTAAGGATTGGCAGACTGATAACACCTTCGAAATTGTTTCGTGAGGTATTTGTTGTTGTAGGCATCAGGGCCTAAAAACACTCTTCCTTATGCTCTTAAAATTGCAACTTTAAACATTCTCTAAGGCTTTGTTGGTTCCTTTATTTTGTAAGTTCAGTATGTATGTTTTGGCTTTATCATTTCTATAAAGATACCTAAAAAATGTAAAATGTTTTGGGAATGCATACGAACATTATTATTCTTTGAACAACAAGATAAGACCGATAGAACTTTCGACTTTTAACGTAATTTAAGGCAAGTTTCTTTGAAAAGCAAATCTCTATTATTATTCAATATAGATATAGATACTTATATATATATGTAAACCCCATGTAATTTACATTTCTGTCCAAATTCTTAACAGTATTTTCGACAGCAAACTTTTGAAACTGAAATATTAAATATTTTTGAAAATCTTGGGTATTAAATAAGCTATTTTAAAAATTGTCAAGGTTTCATTTACTTCGAAAAAATGACTTGTAACTGAAGACAAAAAATTTTAAACTTTTATTTTTCTCGTGGAACTTTGCTTTTCAGAAAACTTCTTTAAACAATGATCGTCTTAGCCAAAAAAATTGATGTTAGCGCAGCAACTTTTATTTTTGAAGGTTAAACTTTTTGGAAGAAAAATGTCATTTTCCTTGTCATGTCATGTCATTTAAAATTGCAAGAAAATTGTGATAAAGAGTTTTAATTTACGAACTGTTGACAAAAACGTAGTATTTAGTTGACATGTCTATAAAAATAAAAGTTTTAAATATTCACACGTTTCAAATTTTGAACATATCATTTTTGAAGTATACTTGGTATAAAAAATAAAAATACTCTTCACCTGATTTTCCTTTATTCCCTTGCTTGTCCGAAGTTCATCGTGTTAGCTTCTTATGTTGTTCATATGATTTTGATGCATTGGTGATGCTGGTTTAATGGAGCACCCTTGAGTTGATACAAGCGCCACTTGTGTGTCACAACAGAATTATTAAGTAAATAAAGCCGTCTTGTTATGTTACATAGAATTTTTTGTTTTCTGAACAGTTATTCAGATGCATTAATATGTGTTCAGTAGTTCAGTGAAAAAAGAGTTTTCGATTCGAAATTAACGAAAAAGAAGAAGAGAATATGAATTTTTTATTTGACTTAACCTTAACTTAACTTCAGATATAATTATAGTTTTTTTTTTTTAATATCATATGATGGAAGAGTTGAATCCTTAAATTTGTTTACCTAATAAAGATAAATATTCTCTCATGGTTTCCGTGATATAACAAAAACAATGAACGAAACAAGGTTCAGCTAAATAAATCATCTATTAAAAATCCGTTTTTAAGATCATTAACTAAATTATAATTCAAGCTCATAATCGCATTAAGTTCATTTTTCTGGAAATATCAGTCAGCTATGAAACTGCAATCTGTTAAAAAATGTATTGATAAATTTTATCACAAATGGGATAAATCAGTTTATGAACATTTAATTTTAACATTTTTTTAAACATGTTTTTTCAATTTAATTCAAACCAAATGGGTCACTCTGGCGTACACGCACTTTTTTAAAACTTTTGTTTTATTATTTCATTTTTATTTTTGTAGATTTCCTGGGCTTATCACAGATTGTACTACAAGTGTCTGATTCGCTTACTATGATTTAAAAGTAGGAAACAATTAAGGCTATATGGACGAAAATACAAATTTTCGAAAGTTGTGCTTCCAAAATGTATATGTAAAATGGCTGTTTCTATGTTTTTGTGAAAAGATGTATTAGCTTACTTTATTTATTTACATTTATGTAGGTGAAAATACACACTTGATATTTGACTAAACACTTTTTAAATAAATCGTCACACCAACGACATTTTTCAAGATTTCTAGACTTTAGTCATAGCCGACGAAGTATTTATTGCCGCCACACTCCATAAATTATAATCATCAGCTATTACGGACATAATAACGCCAACACAGAATGACAAGAGAAAAAGAAGCTTCACTTTTTAAAAAGATCTTTAAAATTTTGTTTACTGTCAATTTAATTAGTTGGGTTTATTTTCATTTGGCTCATTAGGGTATTCAACTTGAAAGTAAAATGCAGGTCGCTGATGCGATGCCACCTAATCGATTCTGAAAGGCGGAAGTCGAATTTTATTAAACCGTTGTTTAGTTTAATATGTGCAGGGCTGGATTTCCTCTACATTCTATCAAAAACGTTAATGTAATCTGAACAATGGAAAACTTAGTGAGTACAAAACATAAACACGAGATTCAGAGCCGTTTCACTAGAAGACATTAAAACGAAAGTGGGAAAATTCATCTTAATATTATTTTGTCCGATAAGTATTGTCTCATTTTGTACTTTGTTGGAAATGCTTAATCCTGCAAGTTCGTCCGTCTCTAAATTCCAGCACTCATATGCATCTTTTACCGAATGAACAGATCTTACAATGACACAACGAAACTGAATGCGCTCCTTTTATGTGTGTCTGAGTTGAGGTTGGCCAAACCCGAACGATAAATACCCCACGATCTGGACCGCAGTTGATGATCGATGTTGATGAGTCTCGCGATTTTAATGGCTCAGCATAGTGCTTGGTGAGACTTTGTTTATGTTAATTGATTTCTGATATTGTTGAAATTACTATTCTCCCATCTCTCGTCTATTTATTGACAGAATCATAAAGAATTTTGATTAAAAAACCTTAAGATTCCTCTTCAAGAGCTTAAGAGGATTCTTCATTTGGAAAATTGTTTACGCGAGCCAACAGTGTGGCATTAAATGGTATTCATATAACATGGCCATTGGGTTTATTGATTGTTTTTCCCTCATCAGCAATTAAAATGGTTTTATGATTTAGAAGAGGACCCAACCTATTTGGGTCTGTTGTGGAATGAAAGCTTGATTCTTATGTGATTTGTTTGATTAACGATTGATTAGTAAGCGATTTTTGTGTATTTTGTTTCGGTTGGTGGACGATGACATCTAGTTAAGGAATTTAATTGAAATTCAAAGGTCGATGTGAAAACTTACTAATACCACTTATCCTAAAAAATTTTATTTATCTTAATATTTCAACATTATCTGCTTCGAGATAGATTCTATACAGTTCATGAAAAACGTCTCCGAAAAAAAGAAGTTTGATAGACTCCGCTATAGAAGAAGAGGAATCAGTTTAAATCAGTTGAGTTTTTTTGAGCCGATAGCTAAATTTTGTTCAAAAATACCCTTGGATGCGCCTTCACTCTTAATTTTAAACTATGCAAAACAACAACGCATCGTCCAAGTGGCTGGCGTCGCATTAGCACATTCTGTCACTCAAATTTTCCAAGCCACTGATGCTTTTGTTCTTAAGCTCACGCATTTCTTTGGTGATATTGACCTGAAGGTATGGAATCGTTTTCGGATTGTTGGAATAATACAGCTTCTTCCCGGTTCCTTCCATGAGAAGGCCAAAGCAAATCAAATCAAATGGCAGCTCTAAAGTGACCAATTCACATTCACCAAGAAGGCTGATAAAAAGATTTGGGTATTAGATAAGGTACGCAAGATCGATTTTGGCATGAGCTGTATGTCATAATGCGCCATCCTACATGAGCCAAGTCTTCAATTCCAGTAAAAAAATCAATTAACACTGCGCTGTATTTCCCACCGTTGGCAGAAAAATTGTTCGCAGTCTTAATTTGCAAGAAAAATAGTCCAATGATCCACACCAAACAAGCAAGCTTTCAATATATTTCATCGTTGTCAAGCGTAAGCTGACTTATTTCCTTCTGCAGGGGTATGATATTGACTTACTGTCTTTGACTTACTTTCGGGCAAGAAACAGCTGTCAGTGTCAAAACAACCTATGATTTAAAAAGAATCTTCTAGATGACCCATTAAAATGATGAATGACGTTTCATAATCGAAAAAGCAATGCCCAGCTGATAAAGAAAAAATTTAATTTCTTAATGTGTAATAAAAAGCTGCCATTTCATAAAGCCTTTGCTATTTTTATTTGTATGTATGTGTAGTTTGATAACGATACCGTCTTTCCTTTAAAACAATACTCGTACCCTCACCGCCATGCAATTGCCTTCCGTCTCACCAAGAAGTGATATTTCCCCTTGCGGAACAAATTAACTTCAGAGAAAATTGGACAAAATGTTTACATCCAAATTGTAACATAATGGGCCATGAATGTCACTACAATTTACCACACCCATATGAATAGGATCAATTAGTTTCTGGTCAGGTCATCCTCATGTCCCATAACTATGATGCTACTATCACCAAAGGGACTCTTATAACCATTCATTCCATACGTATGTACATGAAAAAATAGAAAATAAGTAAATGTCTACAAATTTTGCGGTAAAGCAAACAAAACGCCAAACAAGGTCCTCGTGTTTGCTAATACTCGGCATGAGGTCCTTCCCCTTATTTCAATTTCAAAAGGACAATAGAATTGATCTTAACAAAAGGCCGAAAATCAAAGATACAGTTTATGTAGGTACCTATGTTATATATGTACATATGTATGTATGTTTTTGGTTCTTGGTTTTTAACAAACCGAACTTCGTTAGTCGTTAAGTTTTGGCGAAATTATGCCGACAAAGAATTTGAATTGACTTCTGAGCGATTCTTTTTGATAGAAAATTTCTATCCTTTATATTTTCGGTTAGGAACAAAATTCATTTCGAAGATGTGGCCTTAAGTATACCGACAAGATATAATGGTCACGAGGAAAAGAAATAGTTTTCAACCAGAGTTCCAAGTAAAACATATGCTGGGAGTTAATTGGATTGAAAACAAAAGATCTTAACTATAAAAATAATAATCAGATTGTGTATTTGATACTCTAAGTAAAATTGTTTCTTAAACTAGTTATCAAATCTGACGATAAGCAATGGAACTACGTTTATCGATCATCGCTTATGAGGACGTTCGAAAATACATATATTATCTGTAGACAATCTTGTTTTCTGTTTTCAAAAGTTATTAATCGGGTTTTAGAAAAGTAATCAAAATAACTTATTTTTGAAACCACTTGTCTATTCGTCTGTACGTGGAAAAAAAGTGAACTACTGTTTTTTTTTTTTAATTGTACTCTGATAATTTTTTATATAATAAGGCAAAATTTTCACTTTAGATTTATAAGAACGCATCGTTAACTTACTGTTAAAATATTTTTAAACATCACAAGGTTTTATATAATTGCATGAAAATGATGTACCTGCATAATATTAAATGATATAAGAATACAAAATTTAATTTAGCTAAAACGTATTTCTTAATTCAATTGCAAGTTGTTTATTTTTTAAAAATCTTTTTCTAGAAATAGGAGATAAAGAGTTTTATTTATGAACGTTTTCATTTAAACCATCAATAATCATTATTTTTGATATGCATTTCAGAGAAAGGATTATTTGAGAATATGTCATATTTTGTATGAATAACTTGTGGTGGAATTAAATTATTTAATTAGTTCTTAAGTATGTTATCTTTAAAAAATTCACATAAATATCTTCAATTGTTGAAAAAATCGTAGTTTATGGTCGTATGAAAATATTCATTGAAAATAAGATTTGGTTCATATCATTTTCTGCACATTTAAGACGTCAAGGATGGGATTTTATAAACTTTGAAATCACCCATTAACCTCGATCATTTGATTTAAAAAACAATTTCCTTCCTGCATCCATTTGAAATAATACGATTTAATGAAGAGTATGCAGATTACATTAAGACTGAAAAGATCCCAAATCAATGCACACTTCAAGTAAATGTTTTTGGTATCAAATAATGCAATCAATTGATCGCAGTCGAATAATGCATTTAAAAATGATTGTAATCTTTTTAATGTGAAATGGTTTCTGATTGCAAAATTTAAAGTCTTAACCTCGTAGTTAAATTAACGCTTTTCTTAATGAATTCAGTAAATGATTTATGATGATTTCATTCTTTTAAAATGATTTGATCTTCTTGTTTTCTTATTTCAATTCGTATTGAAATTTTTCTTAAATGTCAGGTGTACAAATATTTCAAAGGGCATGTTTACGTTTTTACGTCAATCGATACCTTAATTATTCCTTCCAGTAATTCGCACGTAATAAAAAAAAAGTTTTCCTAACATTCCTAATCAAATATTAAAAAAAAAGATACTTGATAGCTTAAAATTACAAAATGTTCGTTATTACCCGTCAAGCAGATGCATTTAGGTATCCTAAGCCTAACCGCATGGTTAAGAGTGCTCCCATACGGTTTAGCTTTACGAAACCTGTCTACCGATAATGTACTCTAGAATTAAACCAGTTCTATTTACGAACCAACTTCATCCAATTCCCTATCTCATTGTCTTTAACATTTTAACCTGATAAGTTTCCATTGCACAAAACGCATCATATGTACACGTTCCGACTAAACTCCTCTCGAACATCGACCATCGGGGAATGTAACAAGCATTTGGATACACAACGAATCTTCATCATAAGCACCAAACCAAGCCACCTGAGGAGACAACCAAGCCTCGGCTTCGACTTCGGCTTCGGCTTCAGTTCCAGCTCCAGCTCCGGAGCTGATTTGAGGCTCAACTATATATATACATATGTATGTATGTATATGCGCTCAAGAGATATAAAATTCAAATCGAGCGCGAGAAGTGGTTGAGATACGAGGCATCAATTCGAGGGCACACTTAGCAGTCATAGTCGCCTCCTTAAGTGGCGGATCTTGAAGACACTGCTCCGTGTCTTCGTGGGCATGCTCAACGGAGCACCATAGAGAGTGACTATGAGTAGGTACCTACTTCTTGTTTATGGAATTATCATCCTCATCTGGATGGCATTAACAGTACTTACAGAGTGTAATGACGCCTAGTGTCGTTTCATTTTTGACATGAAGCTTACTCACTTGCATTCAGTGCTGTGTCTGCGTCTGCGTTCCCGTCTGCGTCTACGTGATGTGCAAGAAGAAGTTGTTCTTCTTTTTTGCGCTGCCTTGATATCAGCAATTACTGTCATAGTTGGCCTAACAATGCCTGACGGCTGTTGACAGATCACACAGATGCGTGGGACCGAACATTAAGCATAAAAACACACAATATTGCTTCCTTTGAGTTGTAAAGAGGTTTTGAGAAATCGCTAAGGTGAGGTAGGTCAGGAAACGAGATTTTGAAAAAGGTCAGACAGATGATTTATTTTCAAATGCAGGCAATGAAAACTAAGGAGTTTCGACTGTAGAAAACCGTGATATCATTGAGTCGAGATGAACGTTATTTCTAACTTCCCTGATAGATTAAAAAATTAAGGTGCAGTTTAATGAACTAAAGAAGGAACTTAAGTGGAAATTAGAATGCCACTCACGCATTTCCTTGATTTATTTATTTATTTTTAGTTTTTTTTTGGAAAATCTGATTTGGCATTTTTCAAGTTTGCTGTCACTCAAATAGTGCAATTAATCGAGAATTACAAAGGAGCAATTAAAAAAGAAGAACTCATGTGGGATTAGATGAAATCAGTAAAGGGTGGGTTTTTGGGGTGAATTCCCCAATCAAAATCCATTTTTTTTTTTCAACGGATATTGATTTCTCTGTACAAAGGCTTACATAATTGGCGAAGCCTAACCACCTACAATCTTCCTAGTCCACTTTTCTGTGAACCTTTTTTCACAAACGATTAGGAATAAATTTTGAGTTTTTTTGATCCGTTCCTACAAAAATGATTATATCCTTGCGGCCAGCAGAAGATCTAGTACAGGATTTGGCCAAAAAACACAATCTTATAATTGATCGTACAAACGGTTTCTAATAAACAGAATAGACAACTGCAGTTGCAACTATGTCTGCATCATGACAAGCTGTCAAAAAGGGTCTGATGTTCTATTTTTCTCAAGTCCATAATGAGCTGTGAAGATTTTCTACATTTTATGTTATTTTTTTTCAAAAACACAATTTGAAAAAGGTGGCTAGTTCCGTGACGGGCAAAGGGCTCGGTTATTGTTCACGGTAGAAAAGGTTAATAAAAAAACAGAACTGCTTCTAAAACAACGTTGACCCAAAATATATTCAAAAATAATAAAACATAACCTTTCTTTATAAGAAACTGCATTTCTAATCAGGGAAATTTTCTAAAATTGTTCACAAATATCCGTTCAGCTGTTTTGAGCCCACAGTACATAATGGTTTGGTTTGATCAAACTATATTTGAACAATATGTGAGCGCAGAATTCATTACGTTTTTTAAATATTAAAGATCCTAAAATTTTGGCCACATTCAGTAAAATGGCTTTAGAAGCTATTCTGAAAAGAAAGCTATGTAGAAAAGTGTTGAGAAAAATTCCATCAACTTGAGAACATGATTCGGAATAATTATAAAGCCAAGTTACTGAGCACTGTTAACCATTTCCAAAGCCGCAGCCCACAGCCAGCGGAACCAATCCCGAAACTCTGGCGTGTAAGTGTCCCTTACTTCTAGTCTTCTTATTTACGAGGCAACACTATCGAATTGTAAGCGATACCCCGCCATTATCATTTCCACTTTTCCAATGATGGTGATATGCTGCTGGAGGATGCTAGCCGCTAGCTGCTGGCGATCGTGGATGCGCGGACAAGGAGCTGCTGTGAACATAAATGGAATTGGACACATGGCATATTAGCCAAAGCTGACTTGACCAAATGTACCTATAGGTACCTACCTGTGAAAACAGGAATCCACATTCTGCCTATACCTGACAGATACTACACGACAGCAAATGGAAGTGGAAGCAACGACAACGGCGACGCGTCGTACGACGACCGACTTGGATGTGGATGAGGACGAAGACGAAGAGAACAACGACAACGACAACTCGACGGACTGGACCGGCCGGACGGACGGAGGCGAATTGCAAGGGTCGGTCGTTCATTTCGTAATTTTCTGCTAACGCTTTTGTGTTGTTACTTTCTACTTCGACTTATTCTTATTTTTACCTTTTCGGTCTGTCCGGCCGGGCCACTGCTGTCGGTGTTGTTGTCGGATGCTGTCGGGTCCCAGGGATTTGCCTTTTGTGTTTTTATCGTTTTGACTGCGGTGACATTAAACAAGGAGTTTTACGTCACCTTAATGTATAGCTCGCTCATTAATCTTCAATGGTGCTGCTGAGGCTGCTAAGGCTGCTAAGACTACCAAGGTTGCTGAAGCTGCCGTTCGTGCAATAGAAAGAGCCAGCAGGAGGAGCCACCGCTGCCGCCGCCGCTGTTGTTTGTTTTTGTCTTTTGGAACTATGTAAGGCAATAGCATGCTACAGGCAGCAAATGCGCTGTGACTGTGATGCCAGCGGCTGCAACCGCTGCAGCTCCGAGTGTTGTAATGCGCAGTCGGCCACCAATGATGAGAAATCATCAACGCAGATAATAGCCACAATTGCTAGTCGCGCGTTTTTCTATGTTAGCATTGGCTTTTGGGTTATATGGGGACATGGCGAGACACAGGATACGCGTTGCGATGTTGGATGTTCTCGTTGGCAACATGAGTAATGGAATTTGCAATAAATTCAGATAACAAAGCTCTTCAGGCCTTCGACGCACAGAGAAAAGCCTTCGAAGTTGCACATTTGACTCTATTTTGTATATGAATACCAATTGCACTTTTTGCAACACAACGGAACTAGAGATGCCAACAATGACGATTTGTGCCTACAGGGTATTTGAAATATTCATAGGAATGGCTACTTTCTTCAAATTAACAGCTTACAGTATCAACGAACCAAAAAATATGGATACAAACATGGCGCAACCAAAGTTTATAAAGTTTTAGTGTATGAAATTCAGTGCTTCTTAATTTGGGACGCTGAAATGCTGACAATCCTCTTATGGTCACAATTTAAAAAGAAAGACACTATTTAGATAGAGGGAATGGAATTTTTTTGTAAAGACACATTTTACCACGAAAAAATAGTAAATCTAAAAGTTGTTGATTAACAGTTACCTCAATGAAGGTGTGGTTTGTATATAGCTATCATTCTTGTGGAAATACGCCTATAAAGTTGATTTTTAGGGAAATTTATGGAAACCACAAATAAGACTTTCCACAGCGAGACTTTAATTGACAAGTCGTACAGTGATAAGAATATGACAGAAATCAGCATCATTTTAGTGTAGGAAAGATACAAGTGGGCTTTTTTAATGTTGTAATGAGTTTAGATTGCTAATTTTATATGTTTCGTTAATTTTTTTGTACTAGACAGTTTTTTTTATTTTAATGTTTGATTAAAAACATTATTTTAAATTAAATGAATATGATCTTGAAATGTTGAAAAAGTTTTGTATTTTTGGTTCTTGTGTTAAATTTTCTTAATTAATTTTAATTTTCCAAGTACTCTATATTGTAAGCCTTTATATAATGTAAATTTAATCAAACTATGAAACGGTTAACATTAAGGTCGACGGTCGAGGAGATTGAAGGAACATTATCTATCTTACATGATAGCATGAATAAATTGTTAGTGTAAAAATTTCACTGTTTTATGTTATATATTTTGATTATAAACGTCTCTTGTATTTATAAAAAGATTCAACTGTTCAGAAAGATATATATGAAGTACTAAAAAATAGTCTTTTTAGATGAGTGAAAAAAGTACGTATACGCCAGAGTGTTCCTCTCTTGTATATCTACTATTAAAAAGAAAATACAACATTTTATTTTCAAATATTCCCTTAATTTTTTTTTTGTTTTCTTATTTTATTTTATTTCAATTTAGAGGTGTAAAATTTTAAACATATAAAGAACAGCTTTATTTTTGTGAATTCACATTTCTATTAAAAAATCCTTAAATCTCAAATAAAGTAAAATGATTATATTCAAGAATACAAAGAACAGTAAAATGTTGGAAGAGCATACATATGTTAAAAACTCCATTGGTGACATTGTCCACTAAAACCGAATATACAGTTTTTTACCACATTTCAGCACCAAAATTCATTCAATTGAAGTATTGTGTGTATTTTATTTTATACATTTAAATACATACATACATACATACATACATATATACATATTATTAAATACAGCAAAAGTTTCAATTGACAATATATGTAAGTATTTATTATCAACCTAGAACTAGAACCCAAGTATTTAAAAACCCTGAACTATCATGCAATAAGAACGAAATCATTACGAAAAGCTTTCAATCAAAAAATCAAGTATTTTTGTTGTAAGTATTTTAATATTTTTAATGACACGAAAAAATACTTTTTATTTTTATATTTGTATCTATGCACTTTTCATCGGAAAAGAGAATTTATAACGTCGCGCCAGCCTCAAGAGCCAAACAAATTCTATTCCAACTCACGGAGTACAAATTTTCCCACATTAAATTCTTGTCCAGATCGTCTTCGTCGTCGCCATTGTCAGCCGATGGATGTGGTAGTGGCGTAGTATACCTGCACTGTACACTGATGGTAAGCCATTCACGCACGGGATGCAAGAAGTTGAAATCAAGACGAAGAAAACGAAAAGATTCCCAGGGACTTCATGATTCTGCTGGACAAGCGAGGAAGATGCTCTTCGCAAACCAAACTTCAAACTCATAACAAACAAACGAGTTTCAAAAACGACAGTGGGATATAGTTTATGCAATTCCAAGTACATCTACATATGTATAAGTATATTGTACATATATAAAGTTATATAGAAAAATACGAGGAGCAAAATCTTTGCTGCACTTGATAGACAAGGGCCCTGGAACCTAGAGTTCTTACTGTTTCAAGTCAAACTATTCAAGTTTGCATGTGATTTAAGGATATTTAAAATTGTCCATCATCACATAAGCTGACAAGGTGTCAGCCAAACACGCAAAAGTTAAACGAAAATTCTGGTAAGATGGAACTAGTCCAACACTTTTCACATCCATCTCTATTCCCGTGTTAGCCATCCAGACAAATAAAAACGAATAGGCTAACTATTCCTACCAATTGTACTGCCTGAATCCGGTCCTGGGAGTTTCAACATTCAAGTGGCTATAAAATGACTGTGGTTTGCATGCTGTTCATATACAATCTCTGAATAATAGTAGGCATGGACTGGACAGGGTATCCACCATTTGGTGGATCCCGAGTCCTGCGCATACTTTATAGTAGTATTAACATCGAAGCTGCCACATATAACATCAATGCTCGTCCATTAGGTTTTTCCATATCTACCGCGTCGCAAATTGCATTGAGGGTTCGAGTTGAGTGATTTGTTTTCTTATTTTTATTTTAAGGTACTTTAAGGGCAGAATTCAGAACTACAAAGTAATTGTCAATCGAGTACAGATTTACAAAAAAACAGCCGGAATTTTATGAAACATGTTATGTTTGAAACATAAACCGTTTTATATTAACTAGCTTCTTTTACGATTTTTAACAATTAACCAAATTTAAAATACGAATTTTTTAACCTTACTTCGACGTCTTGTTTTTTTTTTTTTTTTTTTTTTTGATTTCGTTAACCATACCCACGTAGTTTGTACTACCAATTGGCAAGCAAGTAAATTCTATCAATGAAATTAATCACAGGATAATATAGCACCATGGGCAGGATGTAGCAGTGGATGTAGCGCAATTTACTAATCTAAGGCTTTAAATTCAAGTCCAGCTCCAAGTAGTGGGACGACACGTGGTTGTAAAGATCATTCAATGGGTAGTCGTAACCCTTTGAGTGCCAGTAAATTATTTAAAAAAAAATCTAAACGTGATAAATAAGGTTGATACATTTCAAAGTTCTAATTTCCACATTTTGCTTTGCACTCTACAGTGTACATCGAGTGTCCTGGTTTCCGCCATCCATATTAGAGGATACTCAGAACTTGTCATGTAGTACAGTATGCTTGAGTATGAGTTTTAGTTAGACTATAGAAGGCTCTGTTGAAGTAGCCATCCGCGGATTTCTTCTATTTTAAAATGGCCTGCTTCAATTTTTTGACTTCCGAAGGTTTTAATTTACTTCTTTAAAAAATTTAATACCAAAAATATTTCTTGAAAACTTTTAATTAAAAACATTTCTTGAGGTAGAAATTAAAATATGTATGCATTTATTTATTCTTTAAAAAATTTATGAAATTATTGAGCTTATTCTTTAAAAAAAATTATTTCCACTTGTGAATACGGCCCTTATTTTCCATGATTCCAAACCGCACGATCTGAACGTGAGACCCAAAAGACCACACAAATACAGGCACGCGTTTGCTGACACAATAAAAATTGTTAGTTTGGCGTATTAACCAGCTATCGGGGAGCGATTATCATGCATTTTAAATTGAACAAAAAACCCTGCCAGCCAAGGCATCAGCAGTGCCAGCAGCTAGCAACCGCCATCCAACCAAAGTAGAGGAGGTGCAGCGCACAAGATGCTGTGAAAGAGCAACACGTAAGGAACAAAAAGAACACGAAATCATAAGAACAAGGAGCGAAAAACGAATAAAACAGGCAACGAGCTCAAAACGAGGATTCTCCTCCCTCAATCCGCGCCTTTTTAGCGGCAACCATGCTTACCCTCTCTCATCATCATCATCATCATCATCTTCATCATCATCAATAAAAATGCATTCGCTGTTCGTTGAGGCTCCGATACATTGGATCTTGGTTCTTGAATCGATACGGAACAGCTCCCAAACCCATCCACTGTACACTTCAGAGTTGTAGGTATGCGCTCATTTTTGTTCTCCTTGCGTCCCGTGTTGTCGTCGTCTTTTTTCGAACCGCTTTAGGAATCGTAGCCTCCTCTGCTCAGTTCTCGCTTTGCGGCTTCTTTCGTACATCTATAAGATATATTTATACTTATGCTTTTAAATGCCCCTATGCTGTGTTGTGTTGTGATATGTTTGTTGTCATTATGGTGCGCTATCTGAAGTCTGAATACAGCAGCATCAAGCTGCTCACACGGCATCAAATTCAAAGCGAAAGATAAAAATCATTTGAGTCGACTGTAATAGAATCCGTGGACGGGAAAGACCCAGAACGTTCAAACTTTCATTTGTGGCTGGGCGCATGTTTTGTGATCCCTTGAAAAGGTGCGCTGCTGCAGGTAAGGTGCAATATTACAATTATTGATGTGTAATTCAAGAACAATAATTCAAATAGAAAATAAATTATATAATTATGAAAATTTACCAAAAACTTACATATGTTTGTAAAATTACTGGATTTGCTTCGAAAACTATTAAAACTATGTATTAGAAAAATCAAATTCCATTGTATTTTTACGTTGTTGCCTTAATCTTTTTATATGTTTCACGACAGTGGATAAGTAAGGCAAATATTTCCTAAAATTTATTTAGTTGTTAATTAGCTCTGATAAATTCTGTTTCGTCGTTCCATACTATCTTTGGTTTTTTGCTGATACGCTTTATTTAAGAACTTGTAGTTACTTAGTACTGAATCAATTTTTAAAAATTCAAATTTAAAGTTGTCTTCTTTGTTTTTAAGATTCATTAATTTATTTATATAGTATCAACTTGGCGAGAATGGATAAGATAACAAATAATAGGTATATCAATTTAAACGGATTTTTTTACTTTAAAACACAAAACTACGTTCGTTTCGTAGTGTTAACATTTTATTAAAAGTGTTTAAATAGACACCTCAACTGCCTCCAAGTAGTTGTTAAACCATCTTTTGGTTTGTCGGTTTGTCTATTATTCCCTTTTGTTTTGATTTCCTTAGTCCTTTTTGTTTTTCATAAGAAAGATGTGAAATTTTTTTCAGGTTACTATTTGGAGTCTAAAATATTATTTAAGGTTAGCAGAATGTTAAATAGTTGCAAAAAAGACAAATCTTTCCCTCTCCTTTAATTAACAACTGTTTAAATTTAAAACAAAAGAGCTGAACTACGAACCCTATTTTTTAAAATAATAATCATTCAATTTTTTTTGTTATTTGAGGAAGAAAACTGGAAACTCTTAATATACAAATATCGGTAAGTCCAGAAAACTTATCCCAATCGTACAATCGTAGTTTTCAGGGGCCTAAAAATTCGGGAGACTTGCCAAATTTTTATTTGGTAATTATTATCGATTATAATAAATTTAATGAGTTGTTTCTAAAATTTATTGCAATTCATTTGTTTATTTGACACCCGATAACCAGCACTGTAAAACTTACAACTAAACACTTTAACATGTTTTGTATTCTTTATTCACATACTTTAGTGTGGGAAACTTGGATCCTCTTCTTTCTAAGCACCACCACTAACAGTCTCGCAGCACTAACCAAGAACCAAGGTACTTCTTTATGTGGAAAAGAATGCATAGAATAACACCACAAAGAATAAAAGACCATAACTGTGGATCAACGCAAACTACAGAAAGAAGGTAATGAATTGATGGTTTGTGTATAATCGGAGTGTCTCAACATGCCATCAAATGGTTAAACTTATGATGCTCCTTTTTAAAAGATGGACCCGGACGATTGCGCCAGTTCCTCGAGATTATGTACGACAAGACGCTAACAAGCGACCGCTTCACAGACAGAGACACACACATCTGATTCCGATATAGGAATCCTCAGCATCATCCTCACTGTGAAGAAGCTACATGGCATCCTCAAAACCCAACGATGCGAGGTGCATAGTGGAGTGGTTGGTGGTGATGATCATCACCAGCATAATGGTCTGATTGTCTGACAACGAAGACGACCGACGACGATGACGATGAGGCTTATGTGCGGCTTGAGGCAGGGCACACATTCGTCGTCGTCAGCCGTGCAGCCACTGCTGCCATCCTTCGGTATCGGTTTCGGTTCGTCGTTCAGTGACGTTCGGTGTGTAGTGTTAGGCACATGCACATCTCAAAAGCGAGAAGTAACACATTTTATTCAATAAAAGTTATTGGACCACACACCAGATGGCACGCGTTGATTTCTGGGTGGCATTTTTTTATCGGCAGCAGTGTACCGGTGGACATAATGAACATGGGCGCCGCCACCACCGCCAGAATGAACGATACGGAAGCGAGCCACTGCGCCGCTTAGGTGAATTTAGCATTTGAATATTTTTTTTTAAGGGGGCGATCTTGTCGAAATGCTTTGAGTGATTTAGTTAGGAGTGAGTTGGATATCGCGGAGCTCTGCTTGATAAATGAGGTGGGTATGCAATTTGAATATTTTAAATCTTAATGACAAGGTAACACTGAAATATGTAAATGAATAGTTGATTTGTATGTTTTATTAAGAAATTATAAATGATAAACAAAACATATTGTTACTGTTGGTGTAGAGTTCATTCATTAAACACGCTTTGAAAACTGCTATATTATTGCTGGCATATTATATTAGAAAAAATTAGAATAGAAATAGATATACGATTTCCCTATATACATAGGTAGCTTTTATCTGAAGAGATATATACATATTATGTACATTGTTCATACATACATATGTACATCAAAACGGTGTGAAAAATCTTATTGAATTTCAATTTCCTGACAGATACAAAGAATGTATGGAAATTAAATAACTGAAGTTTTCAACATTCTGTTTTCGAGCAAGTCGGAAAATTCTATGAATCAAAAAAATTTCGTAATTCGCCAATTTAACTAGAATGAAACAGACGTATTAAAACAGTTATATTCAAGAAAATCGTCCCAACACCTTTTTTATATTTATATTTCAAACTCATTTTTTTTTTTTCAAATATAAAAGTGAATATTACTTACAATTATGAGAACGAACGAAATTTGCCAATTAATTAAAAGAAAATCGAAATTAAAAACTAACCAAAATTTTATTTGAAAAAACACCACATGTATGTAATTGACTATTGTAATGTTTATGAAGGGATTAAATTAACTAATGTATTTAATTTGGTGAGGATTAATACTGCACCAGTTTTGTTTTTCAAATACCATTCCAACTAGGCAGCATTATTGATGAAAGCTCCCAGGCGGGTTGTTTTTTTTTCCGACAAATTCAACAATAATTATCGTCACACATATTTCGACCACAACATATACATTATACATAGTACTAAATTGGAAACCTTTCTAATGAATCACTTTAACGGTAAAAGAAAACCACATTAAAATCCGTTCAGTAGCTTTTGAGATTATCGTGAATAAACAGACAGATAGACAGTTGCAGTGGGCGTTTATAAGGCCCATTCTAAATTAAAGTTAACAAATAACATTATGTATGCGAATTGCAATTAATATAAAAATTATTTCTATCAATAGTGTTTCTAAAACTGGTCTTTTTCTTTTGAGCCACTTCTGATTTGGGTTTCAAATCTCAAATATATCGTATACATTAAATAGCTGTACTACAAAAAAAAATTACAAAACGCATAGCAGACTGACGCACGACAAGTTCAGATAAATCTATTTATAAATCATGATTTCAAATTAGATACTTAAAAAAAGACAAAAAGTTTTTTATATTTAAAAATGCTTTTATGTATATTTAACTCCAATCAAAATTAGGGAAATTACTCCCAGTATTACTTTATAATGTGAAGTTTCTAAATTTTCAACTTACGGCTTCCCCTTAAAGACATGGGGAAAAGATGTGCTATCGTTTTTATGTTCATGTGCATATGCTTCGGTCCATTAATTTGTGAACGATTTCTAAGTTTACTACCTAGTTGGCGTAAAATAAAAAAAAATCTACACATAATTACTTTTTCAATATTTCTTTTTTATTTAATAATCAATTTAAATATATATATATATAATTTTTTTGTATATTGTTGCAATATTTCACTTCCGTTTTCATTGTCTTTTCTCTAAAATAGCTTTTTGTATTCAATAGTTTCATTTTCACATACTTTCTATTGACTTTTGTTCGTTTTAGTTTCATTTCATTTCATTTTATTTTTATTGATTTTATTGAATTTGAGTTTCATTACATTTAATATTTATATATAATATGTATCTATAGCATTAATTCTTCATACATCAATACTTTCAATTTGTTAAATAAATTACAATATGTTATGTGTACCTAATATAAGGATGTATCTACTTTTTTTTTTGTTTTTTTTTTAATTCATTCATAAATATATATTTTTTGTAAATATTCATCATAATAAATTTCACATAGTTCAGTTTATTTGATATTCTATTTTTATTTATTTATTTATAATATACATGTTTATATCTATCTTCATTGCTAAACAAAAGAAAATTCCTGTTGTTTATAGAGAACTAAATAAATATTTGTTATCTGTTTTTAATTTTCAAAATTATTTAGTGTAATTTAAAGAAGAATTTTTAAAACTTATTTTTGGGTTCAAATAAATAAATTAGCTGTTATGAATCTTAAGTAGAAAAAAAATTAGTTGCTCTCCCAATATATTGGTAACGATTTCAATGCAAGAGTTGTTAAAAAAAAATATTTAAAACATTGTTAAAATTAAAAACAAAGTCACCCATTTTCCACAAGTCGTATTTTGTATCGTACTTGTAGTCGAACTCGTATCGTATCAAAATCATTATTCTTCAAGTCGTACGAGAATCTAAAATAAACCTACATATATCGTTGCTCGTATATAAATAAACTATTTTACTTTTTAGAATATTCCGATGAGTTTCATTGAATATTTTCCGGGCGATAATAACAAAAGTGTTGTAAAAAATGTACATACATATCTACTATTACATACATTTGCTTTTTGTGCAATATTATCGAAAAAATAATGCTGTGTTATATTCAGTGCTGCATAGTGCAGAATTCAAGTAAATGAAACTATTAAACTCACTTTTTATTTATCGTCAGCACAGCTGATATTTTTTGCTGGCTTCTTTCTCGCCAGCAATCAAACTTTTGTTGTTTGCCGAGGGAAATTTTCCGAGCTAGCTATGCAGCAGTGAATAAAACACAACATAAGTCTCGTTTAGAATAGTGATAGCCTAAACTGTTTATTTTTAGTAACAGTGACGGTTATTTTCCAATAACAGTTATTCTTAGCAGTTACTGGGTAACTGTTATTTTTAATATTAAATTGAGAAATTACTTATTTTAATGCAATTTTAAAAAAAATATACCGAAAACAAACAGGAACTTCATGGCCTATTGCGTTGCTTCAAAACTCAATTCAAATAAATAACTGTTTTCAATTACTAGGTGTCTGAACTGGACTACAGTTTACTAACTTTCAACAAAAATTGTTCCCAGTTGCTGTTCCCACTTCTTTTTACCAGTTAGTGTTCCCAGTTACTCCAATAAATAGGTAGAGTAAGGGATTAAAATAGGAACTGCTTACTTTTCTATGAAAATAATATCATCAATTTGCATCTGAAAATGTCAGTTTTTCCCTCAAGATCAAAACCATCCGCCAATAGAATTTGACAGTTTATAGCTTGACAAATAGACAACAACATATATTTGGCCGAAAATATAAAATTTCCTGTCAAATGTCACCCAAAGACTAATGTCGTTTTCAATTGGCAATCCGGAATGAGAAGTAGAAGCAGAATCCCAATTGAACACTTTTTGTGAATTCTGAAAAATTTGAAGTTTGGTGTGACTGTATTGGTAGTTTTGCAATCTTTTCTTTTTGGAAAACTCCAGCAATAGAAAATTAACTGCATCACTTGCATCGTCATCACTTGATGAAGAAGATGAGCAAGACGACTCCAACAATGTTTCTAACAAATTAGGAACAAAATATGCTACAATATTGTCAATATTATTATCCATTTTTTTATAGTTTAGTTTTAATTTCAAGCAATCACCTCACAGTTCGCACAATTTGTGAATTCATAAATATAACATTTGTCAAGTGTGACATGGTAAAATCTTTGAATGTGTGAGTGATTCTGTTTTTGCTTCTGACTTCAAATCCAAAAGAGAAATCTCTTCTTTTTCAGAATTAGAACTGTCACTTTTGCCCGATTGAACGCTTTGAGAATGCTTTTTCTGATTCCAGATTGCCAATTGAAAACGACATAAAATGGGTCATTCCGGAGCAGAAATTAAATCCGAAAAATTTCAGGTTTTTGAAGCAAAACTAATGATTTTTCTTATGTGAAACCATTGAATCAAGAATCAATTTTTTTTGTTTTCAATATTATTTTTATTTGATTCCAGTTATTTCAAAATATTCAAAGAATAACCGGGAACTGTTTTGTAACTTTGATGCAAAATAACTTAAAAATCTTGAGTTATTTTGCTACCAGTTATTCTAGTAACTGGTAACTTTGATATCGAGTAAATGGTTGTAACAGTTATTAATGAATAACTGGTTCCTGCTAACAGTTACACACACTAATGGAGTACACAAATACGACTTCAGTCGAATATACGAGATTCGGAATAATAGTAAAATATGAACAGTCGTATGCGATGTTTTGCGCATTTTCCAATGTATGTAAGTACGATTGAAGTCGTGTGTTCGACTTCTGGAACAAACATACGACTGTAGTCGAATACGAGTCATAAATACGAATTTGAGAATATGGGTGAGTACTTGATCTTAACTTAACACCATTTAAGCTATTACGTGCCACGGCCTTAGATTTTATGTTCCTTTTTATTTTATTTAATTTTGAGCTACGGATAAATCCTTTGAATGTTAAATGTTTTGAAAGAGCAATTCTATTTACAGATACCTATTAAATTTGGAATGAACGAACGTAAATATTCCTAGCTACAAAATTAAAATTTAGAATTAGATTTTATTTAAGCATAATTCTAAATTATGTACCTAATCAGCCCTTTTGCTTTGACAAAAAAATTCTTGGAGTTTTACTTATAACTAGAAACGTGATCTGGGAATGTGAATAGCTTTAGAGTTAAGAGTTTTAATTTATACACTCTATTCCTTTTATTATCCCTTCTTTGTGATTGAAATATTCGAATGTTATTTAATTGAAAAATTAATTCTTGAGAATTCTTGATATTTTTCAACAGTTGCTATTTTCTTTCCAAGAATTTTAAGTTCGCACTAGGACTGAGTATTTATTTGTTTGAATGTTTTGTTTCTTCACTTAAAATTCATGTGTTTATTGGCCCAACGAATCCTTCTGAAATTAACGTCATTATTTAACAATGCGGTTGCGCTAATAATAATACTGCTATAATTAAGAATAACCATTAATCGAATAAAACAAAGAAGGTAGTTAATTATTATTCACTTGGTAAAATTGTTCACCCATTTTTGAAAATGTATTGTTTTTGCAATTGATTCGTAGAAAACACAAAGTCAGTGTTACTTTCCAAAAAAACTCTTTCTTAATGGACAGCTTTTGTCAATTTAGTGCAAATATGTTAAAATATCTGTGTCCAAGTGCATTAATATTCTCTTCCGAATTAAAAATAAATTTATTAAACAACTGTCATCGATTAGCAAATTATATTTTCTGCAATCGATTCGAAGATCTGTCTGCTGAATAGTGTTCAAATCAGTTTACCATTTTGAAATGTTTTTAGGAATGAAGCATTCATAATTTTGAAAAATATGAGTTGTTAATATAAAAAAGTTATACATAAGTATAAATTAAATAAATTTTTTAATGCAAAATATTAAAAAAGAATGCGTACTTCTTATCTTTTTATTTATAAATTCGACTAATGGTCTGCTTCTTTTCTGTCGTCTTTTGGTTTAATTGTTAATTACTTCTTTTTTAAATAGTAGTAGAGATTATCGTTAATTAATTATTACAATTTTTAGATAAGCTAACTAGGTATATATTATTGCTAAATGTATTCTTGAACTTAGTACTTGCTCCTTTATCAAGAAAAAGATAAATTTAATTAAATTGAATTTGCAAAACAGTTAATTACATGGTGTTCGTAATGAAAACTATTTAACGTGTAGCATAATGCTAATTAACAGAAAACAGATTTTCTTTTGTTTGTTTTTTTCTTTATTTTTACTTTTATTTGTATTTAATATGTATATGAATATAATTTAAATTTAAATATATATATTTTTAAATGTCATTAAGTTGATACCTATGTATGTATATATATTTTTATTTTTTTTTGTAGATTTCAAACACTCACAATTTCACTTGCTCAATATTTATTAATCACCAATGAGTTTTTTTTAATGTTTTTTTGTCAATAATTTCGTCAACTTTGAGGTAATATTAATTCCGATTGAAATTATTTACTAAATACATTAATTATTTTTAAAGCTTGTTGAATTTTTAATTTTATATGCTTTCATGAATAAATTATGGTTTTTGGGGATAGCATTTTAAATAGATATTTTTCTGTTTTTCGCTGTTTTAAATCACACTTTATTCATATTCATTGACAATAACAAATATTTTGAAGAAAAAACAACTATAAATATAATCAAAATTAATAGGACCAAGAAGAAACAGAGTAACAAAGTGAATTACATTTAAAGGTATTTGGTATAACATTTACACCATCATGGATTGTTTCAGAAAATGTTAACTTTTTTGAATCTGTATGCGATTACACTTATTGAGATTTTATAAGAGAAATATTTATAACCGGTTTTGAATTCCTTTAAATATTTCCAAAAAGAAAACTTTCATCATTTTTTAATCACTTGAAGAGTTTGGAACTTTTCGATAAAAATCTCGATAATCCCTTTAGTAGATTAATGCTCTAGAATCTAGATTCATTTCGAGTAAGAAAAAAAATATTATACATAATTTGTTTTTTTATTGAATTATCAGCCCTATCATGAATTCCATCGTTATCGAAAATGTGTTTCGAATCCCGAAAAATCTATCACAAATACCATTCGTTGTGAAAAATCTGCTAAGTTCGTGAAATTTGGAAACTGGAAAGTGTCCCTCATTTTCTACGATGAGTTATATGTGTCGGGATCGAAGAAGAACGGTTTTGTTTGAATAAAAATGTAAATATTTATTAATTCGTCTTACTTTTAAAAATAATGTATAAAAGGAAAAAAAACAACAAATAAATCACAATACGAAAGGCTTTATCAATTATTGTTGAAAGAGAAACCCGACATAGTACAAGGATATACCAAAACTCCAAAAAAATAAGTGACGCTTTCTCGGAACAAGTCAAATGATATCTAAACGCTCTTGGGACACCTTCCAAGGAAGCTTCAGTTTGGAGAAAAGTAGGTAACAGATTTAGTTAAAACAAATGTATTTTCAAATCCTTCTGAAAAATCCTTCACGAAAACATAATGGAATGCCGTTTTATTGAGTAGGAAATTTCTTTGAAATCTGTAAGTTTTTAACCGTCCAAAACATAAACAAAATTAAAATCATAATACATATAGATGTATGTAGGTACCTACATTAAGTCATCTAAGTCAAATGAATTACAAGCATCTGGAAGTACTTTCCTCTGAATTTTCAGATTATGCTTTCGTCTGAAGAACTCTGTTCGACCAGCAATGATTGTGAAGGCGATTGAATCCATTTCTAAACATTCTATATTTAATTTGTTTACCGTATAAAAAGGAATTGCTTAAGAATTCGTAACTTTATTTAAAATGTATTTCAATATTTTTTACAAATGAGAATGTTTGACATAAAACAGCTGATTTCAAAATGAGAATGAAAGCGGCTCATAAGGCAATTCCTTTTTTGTTTCCATTCGGATTTCGTGATGTAAATTTTTCGTAATTCGTAACGTAGCCTTCGTTCGGAGATTTTCTACGAATGGATTTTGTGATAGGGCTGAATATGGGTTTCAAAAAACCGTCAAAAATGGTATAAGAAAGATGTTGTTGACTAAAAATAACTTTATTCGAAATTACGTTACGTAAAGTTATCTGCTTTTAATTTAATAATAAAAACAAAACAGACCTGCTACATTTCCTTCCGATATATTTTTTAACATTCGAATAAAAGCCTTTTTACATTAGGTTAGGTTGTAGACTCATAATGTTTCCAAAGAAAGTAATACATATCAATTAAATGCAACCGCAATAGAGACCCAGAGCGTGTGCATGGCACAGCTTTACAAAAAATAATAATTGAAGCAAAATTAAATTGACATAACTATTATTTTTTCGTATTTTAAAATAATTTTTTTTTATAATAAAATTAAATAAGAATAAATAGATCGTGTAGACTTATAGAAAAAGAGTTGCATGTGAGAGAGTTGCCTCTTTTCATCGCTTTAAATACTTTTATTTTTTTTTTATTTTATTTCTTTTTGTGAAGTGAATTAAAAAAATAGTTGATTATGCATTCTTGCAGTACTGTGGTATCGTTCCTGGTAGTTTTGTATAATAGTTCTATATAGTTTGATCAGTAAAAAATCAGTCATTAGGTTACATTCAACTGTTTCTCAAGATTTAAATTTTTGCTTGCGTAGTTTTATTACTTTTGTTTTGTAGTTGGTTAATTTCATTTTCAGTTAATATACTATTTGCAACTTTCAAGACATGGCATACAAAAAATATTTTGTTTTATTTTAATTTTTTATTTTGACTTAAATAATTTTGTTTTCATTTTATTATCGTTTTGGTTGATACGTTTCCTTTTTAGTCTAAAGGTGTGGTGGTTCAGTTACAATATTAGATTTTAATTTCAATGAGAAGGTATGTATTATTAAGTTAATTTCAGTTAAAGTAGAAATTATTTGTCAGTATAAAAATAACTAAGGTAATTTGTGGTATAGCTGAAAAAATAATTTTAAAAAATCCAAAACAAAAATAGTCGTCATCAATTGTGGCACAGAATAACTTTGGTCTAGAACTTCTTGACGTAGAATAGTCGAAAAGGAAGCATTGCATTAGGGAAATTGTAAGAGTGGACTGAGAAAGGAGAAGAATCGTAACAAGCTCAGGTACTGGAATCCAAGGTACTAAGAATATAAGAACTTGAGCAAGTAACATAGGTGGGTTTTATCATGATAAAATACACTTTAGATATTGTAAATAATAATTTTTTAACCTGAGTGATCAAGTTTCATTGGAATTTATTTCTAGGCTATAGATAGCCGAAAAAAGGTTCAAGACGAAATTCCATTCAAGAATCTCAAGAGGGCCTAATTAGCGAAAACCTTCTTTATTTTTCTTACGACCTACATATATTATAAAAGTTCCACACATCCTTAACTTGTTAGATTTCTTGGCTTTGCATCCATACAATAATTTAACGCCGAGTCCCTGGACTGCTTCAGTTAAATAAAACGAATGAATTTAAGAAGCAAATATATACTACAAGTATATACACAAGTTAGTTTAAATAAACCAATAAGTCAAATAACTTTTTTATTATTATTTAGCTGCCGGCGAAGGCTTGTAATCATAAGCAACTCTCAGCTCGGTCCTACCGATAATTGGCACTTGGCTTTCGATTATATTATTTAAATATATAAGAGTTAGAATAGCTTTAACGACATAGAAGAGAGTTAGCTAAGAGGTTCAAAACACATCAACAGAAATAAGCTACAGGATTAATATTTCAAATTTTTGTAGTAAGCTTCTTACAGTTCTACCATTCTTAAGTTCGTTGATTATAGAAATTTGTTTTTAGATCATTCTCTAACGACTTAAAAAAAAATTATGACTAAAAATAACCAAGCCAAATAAGGAGATAAAAATGAAAATAAAAACTTAAATATTAAATTTGTTATAATACTAGTGATGTTTATTTTGTAAAATATAAATATGTATTTACACATACATTTAAGGGACATATCTTAGTATGAAATATATATAGTGTTCTATTTGAGAATGTATACAGAATATTTGTTCTTTGTTTGGAAACTTTATTTAAAATTAAATTCTAAATGTCAGTGTATTCGATATTTCCAAATCATCATGAAAATCCGATAATTAAATTATTAATTTAGAAAGACTTACAATAGGCATACAAAGTTTAATAAACAAAAATATTTTTTCTTTAGTAAAAAAAAACTGTCACTGCGTAACGAATTTTTTTTTTAATATTTTGTATGTAAAATTGAAAATCCTAGTAAATTATTTCGATAACATATTTTTTTAATTATCATATTGTAACAGATTGCATTAAGCAACGATTTCACGTGAATCGTGACGTATTTTTTTTTTTGGTTAGATCAGCAGTTTTATTCATTCTTTTTTTGAAACGCTGAGTGTACTTTTTTATTTATTATATTCTTTTTGTTAAATACATAATGTTTTTACCATCAAAATTAAAAACTATCTATAATAAGTTTGGATATACATAGTTATAAATGATATATCTGACAGAATGTTAAAAATAAATTTAAGCATGACTTTTAAACTACAAAATAGAGTAAATAAGTATACAATCTTGTATATGGTTGAGATTTATAAAAAATTAAAAAAAAAAAACACAGATGCTTTGAAAGAAAAACTAAATAAATAAACATAATAAGTTCTTTTTACCTAGAGTTTTCCATATTTATGAGTTATTCTATCCGTAATACCTTATGGCCTATAGATAGGAGTAGGATTCAGCGACGATTTTAGTTTATGATTTTTAATAAGCTTTAGGCTTGTGCCGTTACTGGTGTTTGGCAGTAAGGACATTCTGTCACTGAACGTGCACACGTGTCGCACAAAAGAAAGTGATTACATGGATCTAGTGTAATTGTGCGGTTGTTTTCCTCACATTTCATGCATTTGGTGGCGGTCTCGGAATATAATACTTTTTCAACCTCTTCCAGGTCTGTGCGGAGTTTTGACTGGAAATTAAAAATAAAATACACTTTTTTCATTTCTGTGTTCAAAAGTTTTAGTTTTTTGCTTATTATATTTAAATAAAAATAATAAATATCTATGTTTTATTCTAATCTTGTTACTATGGGATTACAATTCCTAAATGGGATGAAATCCAAGCCCATTTCAAGCGATTTTCCTGACATAATTGCACATGAAATAAGGAAAAAGTAAAAAGTATTCATTCAATTTTATTAACATTAAAGACATTTGCCTTCAATTCTTCAAGAAATAGAATTGCAGGCAAAACGAGCTGTCGCTCTGACAAAAAGTCACAATAGATGGGTTAGCAAGTGGTTTAAACATTCAGAAAAAAAACGGATCATTTACAATTAATAATGAACAAATGTTATTTTTTTAATTTATTTAAGTATTCTCTCATGCGACTTCATTTTTCGTGCAAGCTGATTGACAGCAAAATAAAACGATTTATTGTTATTAAGTATAAATTTGTTTTGCGTTCCTCTGAAAGAATTGTGAACGAAAAATGCTCTTTTATTTTAATGACACAACTTTGGTGGTACTGACTCGTTTTTCGCTAGAATTCTGTTGAGCGCCCATCATCAAAAAAAAAAACATTTAATTTCATGCAGTTTAAAACATTTCTTATACGTTTTTCTGATCACTATAATTAGCAACTTATTCAAAATTACCTGCAACTGCTTAAGTTTCGATATTGATAAACTACGTAAATCAGCTGTTAAATTTATTTGTGTTTGTGCTAGATCAAAACGCTCTTTCCAATCTTGAGCTTCCTGTTTTGCTTTATCTCTTTGCAATTCAATTAGACTCAGCTGTAAAAATAAAACATATATTTAAGTCTTGAACTAAAAATGTTCAATTAATAAATTTGATTCACTTACTTTTCTATTACATTCGTCCATTTCCAATTTTAATGTGGTTTGTAATTTAATTATTTGCGCCGTTTTATTTGTCAAATCATTGTTAAGTCTAACAACATCTGAATTAGATGTTTGTATCGACTGCAATGAATATGCAGCTGGTTTATTATTCTGCAAATTATTGTCAAATAAACTATTTCCAACGGAACTACTAGTTAGGTCAGCACGTATTGAATTTAATTCTGTTATTCTGTAAGCAAATGAGATTCTTTCAATAACAAAACCATGAAATCCATTACAACAAAACTCACCTAACAGAGGGACTAATTGATAAGGAATCGCCAAAGCCTGGCGAAATAATTCGTGGTTGAAAAAATAAACTACTGCTGTCATTTTGGTTGGCTGTTAATGAATTACTTAATTTCGAACCAGAACCACTATAATTGAATACATCTGCTACATTAAATAAATTCGAATGATTTGTAGGACTATAGTTGAGCGAGCTGCCAGGAATGTTTACAGAGAATCCACCCGAGTTAAAATCTTAAAAATAAATAAATGTAATGTTAAAAAGTTACACCAGTGGTATTTGTAAAATAATTTTACCTGATATTGAATTTGTTAATTGTGAATTAGGAATGTTAATAGGAGCAGAAGACCGTTGCAACAGTCCGGATTGAGCAAGTCCGGCGGAGATAGGATTCTCTCTTTGATTAGGTACAATATCTCGCATTTCATCTAAAGAACATGAAGCTGTAATTATAGATATGTATGTATCTATATAATTTAAATATCTAAATTCTTTTCACAGCTGAATGCTGTCGTCTGATTCGTATACAACTATTTTATTCAGTACAAACAAAAAATGGAAATAAAATAAGCATTTTTTTCAATAAAAAATTGTTTATTCCCTCAGAAGCATAAAAATATGATTCTATGATAGCGAGCTAAGAACTAAAGGATAAAAAGCAGATTATCTTAGAATTTAGTTAAACTGATGATGTCTAATTAGTAAACAAATAAGCTTAAACTTTAATTAAGTTTTATTAACTTGATTGCTTAAGATATCAGAACGATTACTTGAGTAATCAGATTGAGCAAAGAGCCCTTTATATAACCTATCGAAAACATATTTTTGTCATTGATTTGATGGTGCAACAGGAGAAGAACCAGCGACGCATTCCTGTGTGCTTGTTTTGGCAGGAATGAAGGGGTTATTTTAATTTGTATTAAGCTGACACTGCGGCGAACACAATCAACAACAAGTGTTCTACCAATAATAAAAGCATTCCCAAAATAATTACTTTCTCTAAAGTTTATTGAACCTTTTTTCATTTCGAAATGATTGTTAGCATTGTTAACAAGCTTTTTACAACTCCAATATATTATGTTAATTGACATTCAAGTGACAACTTCAAGGTTTTGAAGAAGAAGAAGGAATTTACGACAGCGTCAACAACAGCGAAGCATTCATTAATATTGGCCCGCGCTATACTCGTCCTTAAAATATTTGTTTAACACCTAGATTCTACGTTTCACTTTCGCTCGAAATTAAATCAAAATCGATCGAAAATGAAATTCTGTGTTCCACTATTTTATTTAGAATTTATCGAAATTGCAACAAAATTGTGTTGTATTTGATTTCATAGATTAATTATCAAATGGATGTTGTTCGTTTGATGTAAAATAGTGAAATAAATGAGAGATGAATTAAAATGTAATCAAAAAATTACGTCTAAATGAAACTTAAAAACAAGGGTAAACATAAAAATACTGCGCAGGAAGCATGACTTGATCCTGAACGAACGGGCATCGACTGCTTTTTGTTTTTTTTACTAAAACGTAATCGCATACCTGTTCAAAAAACACTCTTTAAAGTGCGAGTACTAACTTTGAAAAAAAAAAAAAACAAAAATAACTTACAATCATTGAAAAGTCCTCCTTCCTATTATAGAAAAGCGTTTGATCTTGATTTGACTAAGATATTCTAATGTGTGTACCGTCAATGCATCCTATAACACAATTTGTTTTGATTTTCTTTTTTTTCTTCATCTATATTAAGTTTTATTCAACTTGGACAAATTTGAGTCTCCAAAATCGATAGCATTTCTGTTAACATTTTTGAAATTTGAAAGTAACCTATGTACATGTATGTATGTATAATAAAATAAATAATTGAGATGTTTTCATTTTTATTTTCGGCTTTGATAACACACCCGACATTTGTAATTTCCAAGGGATAAGAGACATCTAGCAACCTTCGTCTTTTAATTTTTTTCTTGTCCATATTTTTGCCTTTCAATTGGTCACATCGAAGCAATTCGGACAGCACTCATACAATATTTACGCGTACACAAATTCATGAAAACAAAACAATTTCATTTTTGAAGTTGTCTAGCCTCATTTTCGTTCCCTGAAGTGTCAGTTTCTTGAACATCTCTTAAATGTTGAAAAATATAAATAAACCCAAAAATAAATACGATTATAAACAAGTTAAACATATGAAGGAATCATACATATTTGGGAACTTTATAATGTCATTAGTGCTGGTACCCATAGAAAGATCCAAAATTTTGCGTCTGAGGAACTTTTACATTGTAGAAATTTGTGGAATCGGAGACCCATTGTTTTTTTGAGAATATCTTGAAAATATATATGTTAATAATATTTGTATTTTACTTTAACTTGAAAATGAAAATGTTTCGTGTTTTCAAAAAGAACACCAATCAAATTTGTATTTGTATAATTTTACATCGAAAAAATACAAATAATATCCATACAGAAAAAAAAAAACCACTCAATCCTGTTTACGGTTAGAAATTTTGGAGTTTTCGAAAGGCCAAAATGAAATTTTTGAGGTTTTGCATCAGGTTCGAGTAGTTTTTGTTGGTTTTATAGAAAATGTTTTTAAGGAAATTTTTATAATACTCACATAGCCTTTCCAATGGTAAAGTGAAATTTAGAAATTTGCCTTGATTTTTATCTAGTGCATTGATTATACTATTCGAATCATTTTCAATTCCCATTAACTGAAAGAAAAACAAACTTTAGAACCAACATCTTGTACAGTTTGTTATAAGGTAGATAATTCTTGTATTTGTTTCTTTTCTCTGATCTTTTGTAAAGAAAGAAGGATGCAAGATGTGTATTTTTTGTTGTTTTTTTTTAATATGTAATGTGGATTATGTGGAAATTGTATTTTTAAGAGTGAAAGGAGGAGGACGTGATTTGTAAATAGCAAGATTGTTATATTACAACTTACTTTGGCCATGTCTAAGCTTTGGAAATGTGATTTTGAGTATTCGAGGTGACTCATCTTATTTGAAGAAAATGGAGATGACGATGATCCGCCATTCATATAACAGTCATTGCTATTTCCGTAAATGGTATTCTTTTGTTGTAATTGTGCACCAGGTGCTTTGATATGGGAATTACTTGATCCTATCGAAGAGGTACTTGCTGATTCACAGCTCTCACCATTGCCATTGAAAAATAACTATGATTTTCGAAAGAAATACATATTAAAAAATATTGACTTTTTTTCTTGCATTGATATTTTGGTTGAGTTAGTCGATAGTATCGATATCATTTATATCATCCTCCTCCTTATTGTTTTTTGTTTTTTGACTTTTGAAGTTTCTTTTTTTTTTTTGAATAAAAATAGGTTAACTTTACAACTTACATTTTCGCTAACTGAAATAAGTCCTTGTTTGCTAGTGTCCTTCTTAATTTCTGGTAGTGCGCTTGATATAATATCACTAAGAGCTAAATTTGTTGATGGCCCATCTATATCACGTGGTTTATCTTCTGTTAAAATATACGCTAACAAATTTGATTTCGGAGAACAATCCAATTCAGCAAGATGTCATATGGAAAAATATACATATACACACTCATAAATGTTAAGTAAGTACAAAATTACAACAACATTTTATTTACTGTTAAACATTTTCTTTTATGTTAATGCTTTTAGCAAGACAACATTTAATAATTTTTGTAATTAAAACTACAAGGACAAAAAAGAACAAGGTTTTTCTGTATATTCAATTAATCTCTGTGAAAGTTTGGACACATCTACGAGCTTCTTATGTAAAATAAAACTGATTTGACAACAGCGAATAAGACTAAAACATGTTAACACAATTGAATAACTCCGTTTTCAAACCCTTTGTGTTAATTCTTTAGAACTTAAAACCGTTTTTTAATTTTTTTATTTTATACATATAAGAAAACAGTAGCAGCTGGTGAAAGAAAAAACTATGACTTCGATTTATCATATTATTTTAATAAGCCCTCCAGTAGCATTCTTCTCCTTGGGAAGTCATTTGTAAGACAACACCGTTTATCAATGAATTATTATTGCTTGAAAGCAGCCGCTAAGAGCTATAATTATAACGAACATTCATCATAAAATAACCCCATATTTGATGAACAAAACCAGACTTTAATGTTATGACTTGATTTTTCTATTCCAAAATAAGTGATATCCGACAGTGAAAAAAATATAAACACATATAACGCATGGTTTAGCGATTTTGTCATTTTTTTTAACATTCATTTGATCATATTTTTCTTTTTAGGAAGACAAAATTAAATTCTGGGTCATGAAAATTTTATGATACAATATCATAGCATCGATTTTTGGTCTTATAGTAAATAAAATTGTCTTTGCCCTATCAACTGACGGGATTTTAAAATCATAGGAATTTTTCAAATTATGTTTGCAATTTAATGTGACATTAAAACATTATAAAATATTATTCCACCCAAGAATTTTTTTACTTATGAGATATTTTATACTCGTGGTAAAAAAAATTAATTTTTCAATTTGAATCTTAGTTAAAAAAAAAGATGAGAAAAAAATAATAAAGGAATGTGGTTGGAAACAAAAGAAAAATAAAAAAAAATCGAACAAAATCAAGTACCGCTATCGAGCTGTAATTAAATATTAGTTTTTGAAAAGCAAAACGCCAAAGATGAATTTGACTCTGTAAAAGGGGAATTTGCAGGATCATTTACCACAGTGAAATTTAGGGCAGATGAATTTAAAAGTGGCCGTACCAGCCTGGAGGGAGATAATAAACGTTGGGGACGTCCAAAAACTGCAACCACTTACGATAACATCGCTAAAGTTCACCAAATGTCGATAAACGACAGACCGTCGAATTCAAGTAATAGAGATAGCAGACGCTATGAATATGACCAAAGAACGTGTTTGTCACATATTCCCGCGTTTGCTCATTTTGAACCAGTTTGATTAAACACTCCTTACACTCTATTGGCACAATTAAGGAGCAAAAAATCAAGAGTTTAATGAGGTACTAACAAGGAGAAATAAAAAAAAAATGTCTTGTATCTTTGTTAAACCCGGAACTGTTCCTAACACCTTCGCATGCGTTAATCTCTTTTGTTGTAAGAGTTAAGGTTACTTTGTTTCGTTTCTTTTTTTCCTAATTTTTTTTTTTAGTTCGAATGTAATGTACATACATATACAGAAAATTCTCGATTAAAACGGGAAAAGTACTATGACCAATATTTAACCATTAACTGATTAATTTCGTTTTCAGCTGTTGCAAAAATCAAAGAGTTTCATGATAAAATTTTGGTCCAATCATTGCCCTCGAATGAGTTACACATATACCGTGCGAA
The DNA here is from genome assembly GCA_905146935.1 of Scaeva pyrastri. Taxonomy (NCBI): domain Eukaryota; kingdom Metazoa; phylum Arthropoda; class Insecta; order Diptera; family Syrphidae; genus Scaeva; species Scaeva pyrastri. The sequence goes on from LR989927.1 coordinate 136,255,513, forward strand.
AGCTTAGCCCTAGTACATCATTTTATATATATATAGACAAAGCTGTAAACTATGGGATTAAGAAAATATATGGCAACAAAGGGTGCAATTAGAGACAAAATTAAGAGCAATGGCGTTCTATTAAAATTAAAGGAATGATCACTTTCGACAAACTGAATAGACTCCAAAGAAATGATCTTTGATACCAATAGCCCATAAAAGTGCCCACAAATGGGATATACAACAATTAAAAGTTTAATTCTTCATATTTGGCCTCGGCCTCAAAACTGGAAACCATGGGATTTGTGAAGTATATTTAAAAATTAAAACAATTTGTTTATTTAATTGAATTTGCAAAATGTTTCTCTTAATTTAAGTTTTTTTTTAGTGAACTCCCATTGTTTATGACACAAAAAAAACCGTTGGGACACTCCATAAACCCTAACCTTTTTAAAAGGTCTCATTTCTGGGCACTAGGTAGACCAGGTCCCATATAATTTTGATTATTCTTTTTTAAGTTATTATTTGCATTATTCAAAATTTTGATTTTTCTTTTGTTTTGAATTTACTGTTATTATGTTTACCTTGGTGTAACACAATTACATTCACTTGGAATTTCTTTCATGTTTGAAAAAGTTATCGAAAATTTCCTTAAGAAAGTTTTTAAAGGAAAATTAAACTTGTTTCCAATAGTTTAAAATCGCGCTTAACAGGAATATTTTTTTGTAAAAATACTTCCATACTTTTTGCGAACGTCTATTCGATACACGTGTTTTAAGAAGTGTTACGACAGAAAAAATATCTTAATTTTTTTCTTGACAAATAAGTCATAATCAAGGTAGGTTCTGTGGTGAGTGACAAGCTTTTTCAATAGTTAAGTTAAAAAAAAAATTCACATAGTTTTGCAATTCATGGTAAAATGCACTAAAAAAATTACTAACTGCCAGAGCAATAACATAGACATACATTATACATACATAATATACCGTAAGAAATTTTCTGTATTAATGATTAAAGTTAGTATAAAAAAACCTTTAAGCTATTCTAAAGCGAAAAAGACTAATAAAATAATTATAAACTGTTGATTAAATTAGTTAATCTGCATTTATTGCTTAGTACAAAAATGGTTTCCCTCAACCTTTTAAGCAAACAAAAGCTTATTATTTTCAAATACTCACGTTCTACATGCGCAAATGCACAAAATACACTCCTCGGGCAGTAGCCAGCTTGTTGAACATCATTGCATTTGGTTGATTTATAAATTTCCGGATGAAACTGTTGTTCGGTCCTAGTATGGCAATACTGACAATTATCACCAGCCTCACAATTTCCTGGCTCACCCCATTCCTCGCCGTGTTTTACATTCGGGCAAGGTGTTGATCTTTAAGTTTAAAAAAGTCATTGAAATTATATATTTTTTTTTTTTGGGAAGTAAACTTGATGTATAAGAACCTATATTTGAACTTCCTTGGACTTCGACGTTTATCTTTGCTATTATGAAATTGTGGACATGCATATCCTTGTCTGCAAAGACGTGGTGGCCTTTTGCAAGGCTCTGTCTTGTAATTTGCTAAAACATAGTTTGTATCCTGCCATTTGGGATCCTCATTCATTAAATTCCTCTCTTTGTCTAATGCATTTTGTGCGTTTGTTCCGTCTATGGTGTTTTCTGAATTTTGTAAGGTTTCTAACTCCTTGATGTCATATACTGGAGGACGTTGATCTTGTACGCCATGGGCAAATGCACAGTGATGGCCATTTTTTACACAATAACCACGGGAATCTGTGTCGTGGACACACATACAGGTTTTGTAATACCTTAAGTGATAGCGGCGTTCTGTGTCTCCAGCTGTGCGATGTAGAAATGGACAGCTGATTAAAAAGAAATTAATAACAAAATTAGCAAGTGATACTTATTTGTACTCATTGATGTTTAGTTATCAAAAGATAAAAATTGTTTTTTTTTATTTTTAAATTTGGATTTTCCAAACTCCTCAAGAGAGTAAAAGTTAATGAAGAAGTTTAGAATTTTCGTTCATTGGACCTGTGAGGAGATTTATTTATTTAATCTTTCTTATATAGACAACCATTTAATAGAAAAACAATTAATATACATATAACATAGCAATAGATTATACACAGTTAGTATTATTGATTGACCTTAAATAACCTAAATAAAATTAGTCTCTCAGTGAACTTTCTATACAATGGTTATTTTCATTATTTGGACAAATATAACGGTAGTTGAACATTATAAAACATACCCATATGTAGAAATATGTGGGTTTGGGTGCCAGAATGTTATAAAAATAGATATAAAGACGTTAACGCAAAAAAAAAATTGAGTATGTATGTGTTTTAGTATCTGGCTAGTCACTAATATTAGGAATTTGAAACACTTTATCGCTGCCCAATGTGAACTGCAACCCTACTAATTTCTCCAACTAATGCTAACATTTAACAAATTCTAAAACCTCACAGCAACAAAAAAATCTTCTTTGACTTACCTAGTCTTAAATTCTTAATATAAAATGAATTTGATTTTATTATTTGTATGATAAATACATTTATTAAAATAACTAGCGTTCTAATTTAATTAATTCGTATCTTGTGTTTTTATTTCTCATACAAAAAAAAAAAAACATACCTCAATGTGATCTTCACCTACAGGGAAAATTTAAGAATAGACGTACTTTCACCACCAGAACATATTTCTTGAGGTGCAAGTTCTCAATGTAATTCTCAACGACAACTCAGTGTAAATGGCTTGCTTCACTTTTTTCCAGAATATGATCAGTTTTTTTAAAAAGATACGTCAACTGTCCTAATTTTTTAATTTGGAAACAACTAATTTAGTTAAAAGTGAATACTCCAACATTTTCAAAACAACTGTGATTATGTATTCTAAAATATTTATCCCAAATAGACTTATAACATCAACAACAACATAATAATTATCATAACAATAATAGTAATATACATAAATATTATATTACTCTATATAAGTTAATAAACAAAAATGAGAGGAAGCATAAACCTAAGGCCTAGTTCATTTAGTTTTCACTTATTAAAACTTAAGCGTTTTTTCAAAATATTCTCAATGTAATATTTTGTATTTAACTATCAACCTGCTCATTTAACTAGCGCGCAATTAAATCTAATTTAGCTAATTTTACAATTTTTACTTAATTCATCTAAACAAGATTAATATCTATACTCTATACTTTAATATATAAAGCTAAAGAGTTTGTTTGTTTGAACGCGCTAATCTCAAGAACTACTGCTTCGAATTGAAAAATTCTTTTTGTGTTGGAAACTCCACTTGTAGAGGAAGGCTATAGGCTGCGACCGATAATAGCGAAGAACCAGTAGAAAATGTTGCAAAAACGGCGAAAATTATTCATCTTGGAGGGCTTCTGTTGTTTGTTTCAACGCGCTGATCTCATGATCTGATCGAATTGAAAAATTCCCTTTATGTTGGATAGTCCATTTGTCGAGAAAGACTAAGCTATATAAAATTACGCAACGACCAATAGGAGTGAAGCATCAGTAAAAAATTTTGCAAAAACAAGAAAAATTATTCATATTTGAGGACTTCCGTTGCGTGCTTAAACTGTTCAAGTAATCAAAAAAATATGTTTGAAAAAATGTATTCCTCTTTAATTGTGTAAAAAATGTCAATCAATTGTGTAAAAAATGTCTGCCATATTTTTAAAAATGGACCCACTTTAACCTTTTTAAGGTAATGCATTATTGCCAAAGAGTTTTTTCAACATTAATCCATCCCTGTTCCAAACTTCATCCAGATCCGTTCAGTCATTCTGGCGGAATCGGAAAAATAAAAAAAAAAATCTATCCAACGGGTACCATACATTTTACCGGGATAAAAAGCAGCCTATGCGCTATAAATTTTCCTTTAAAGTTACTTTTAATAGGAAACGGGAAAGTACCTCATGTTGAAAATAAAATTGAAATTGATCGCGATTTATGAGAAAGAGTGACTAGTATTGAGGATTTAATATCGAAAGTTTAGATATCGTCGAAATAGAAAATATAGATATTATCAATGGATGTGTCAAAGGGAAATATTGGCGTGAACAAACAGTAGCGTTGATAAAATTAACGACCTCAATTTAACTAAACTTCCAGGAAATTCAGTTACCTACACATACACATCTTTTGATAAATATAATGGATCAAGTAAATGTGGGCCATTACCAACAGGAGTTTCTTAATTCACATTCCCTCGTGTTAAAGACAGGTGCCCTAAAAACTTGAATTAGAAATCTTAAACCACGAAATTAATGTAACGCAGGAAGGACTTTTATAAAAATTGTTCAAGCGGTTTTTTCATTATAGCAGTTTAAAAAAAAAAAAAAGTAAAAATTTTGGTTGGTAGCAAATACTGAGATAATTATATTGACTTCAAATAAATTTTATTGTGTACAATGTACAAAAAAGTTCAGCATACCGTTATATATTGTAAATTGAAAAACGATATTATGTTCAAAACATTTTACTACAATGTGCAAAAAATAAAATAAATTTTAATATCGTTTTTGACATCTGGTTTAAATTTTGGAAAAAAAAATAAATGGACAGTTTTTTTAAAAAAAATAAAAAAACTAAAACAAAATTTTACCAAAAAATGTCAAAAGTTGTTTCTTGACTTGAATGTGTCGAGTGTGGTTAATCATTTTAACTTAAAATTTATTTTATTTTTTGCATAATACGACTGTCAACATATGGTACATTTTTGACAAATATCGAAGCACTTTATTTCACGAAAAATAAAAATCTACCTATTTGTCAATACCTAAATACTAAAATGTTGACGAATGAAAATTGACATTTTTACAACAAATAAAAACCACAAAAATCTCTAACAAAAATGTTTTTAATAAGATTGTTATCAATCAACATCAAAAGTAAAGCGAAAGGAACACCACGTTTTCAAATTATGAATAGTGGGAAGTTATCAGTGTGGGTCGCACCCAGCCTCTTTTTAAAAACGTAATCTGTGTAAGTTAGATTTCATTGTCTTATTTGAAAAAAAAAACAAGATTAGCTGGAAACAGATATTTCTGATATCCTTCAATCAATTTTGGTCTACTTAATAAAAATAAATCCTTTATTGTTCACCCCATCTCAGTTTCTCCCTAACAGGTACCTACCTGCAATAATAATAAATTTGAAAAATCAATACCAATCGGAGGACTTCAGTAAACAATGTTTTATTTCTATTCGAATTACCCAACTCAAATCTCAATTTCCATTTTAATTCAATAAAAATCACACTCTCTTCGAGATTACCTACATCCTTCTTCGGCTTTCATCAAAAAAGCTACGTAGGATGTGTGTAGGTACTCCATGTGATTTTCTTTTTTCTACGCATTAACATTCCTATCAATCCTGCCTTCGCCTCTTTGATGTTGAGGGTTAAGTACTTTTATTATACCAACAGTAAAGCGAAAGTGTTGATGATCTTAAACGCAATGGTAATGGTCAAAGTTGAACATTGAAGCACTTGTCGTCATAGTTTGTTCGTACTTGTTCATTTCATAGCGCAAAAGAGCCCATCTCCCAAGTTCACACACATTTTCATTCATTAGTTTTTTGGCTTTGTTATTTTCGGTACTCCACTCCTAGCTCTCGAATCTAGTGCGTGGAGCGTGAGATAAAATTCCAGCACACGCGCAGTGAGCCAGTGAGAAAGCAAGAGGCAAACAGAAGCGGAGTGGGCGATTAGGCGAGCAGTCGACGTTAAAATTAATAATCAAAGCCAAAGCCAAAGCCAAAGCAGAGAAGCAATCAAAACAAAAATAAACAAAAATACGAGAGGAACAAAAGCAGCGCCTTTTGCGCAACATGTCAACCACACTTCACACTCCACGGTCCACACACCTCCAATTACGACAATAAACAATAAAACTACATACAAGTTTTGTGTTTTTTAGCTAAAATTAAATTCAACACGAGAGAGTAAACTGAAACTGGGAGGGTTGTCAATCCAAATGAAACCGAAAACCTGCTTCTCAAGTTCCCAGCGATTTTGCTTTTGTTTATAGTTTTATCTTTTTGCGATTTGCGACAACTTTTTGTTTATACACCATATCCCCCGCCATTTATTCATCTATTACTCTACCTCAACTGTTTTATAAACAAACTACATACACAAACACAAGCACAAGCACATTCACTAGAGTTCAGCGTGCGCTGCGCACTGAGACAGTTAAAAACTGAACGTGGGAGCTGGCAAACAGGCAAGTGACGAAAGCGAAGGCGAAGATGAAGCGCCTCGGCAGAAATTCTGTTTGTACACAAAAAATATTACTTTCACTGTTTACAATGGCGGTGCAAAAAATAGCAACAAATTGCGATAAAAAACAATAACACAGAATAGGACACTGTTCACCAGGACACGGCTACGTTAGCAGTTATGTATTCTGATTTCCAATTGGGAATCTCTGGTGCTCCTCGTAAGGATGAGCGGGAGATTTTGCACACATTTTGTCGTCTTTTTTCCTGTAGGTTTTTTCCTTTTTTTTGTTTGGTTTGGTTGAGGAGGAAGAAGGAACTTACTCATCTCCATCGGGGCATAATCCTGTAGTTTCATCATATTTGGTACAATAATTGTCTGCACTGTAATTAAATGTGCCATCCCGTTTGCGAATTGGCCGACGACGTCTTTGATTTTGGAAATGCCAATTGAAACAAATAAACGGCCGATGTTGATTACATTTGTGTTGCAGGAATGACTGACATTGTTCCACACGGAATTCCTTCAAATATCTGCAAGTGAAGGGACTTGTTTTGTATATCAAATTGAAGGGAAATAGTTGGGCTATATTTTTTTTGTTAATTAATTGATTGCGGACAGGTTTACTTACGTGTAATGATTCGGTTTTTCTTGTTGTGTTGCTAACATAAGTTTATTCTCGTTCGCCATTTTGTGTGTGGGAAAACTATTGCGTCTATCCGACGCTCAAAATACCTTTTGAATGGATTTTTGTCGCGATTTTAATTCTACGCCGTGTGAGCGCTGCGCTAGTTATGGAGAAAAGACGACTCGGGGTTTGAGGAGCTGTGGTGGGTTTGAACGTAGTTAAAGGTGAAGTTACATTTTATTGAAGCTTTGGACAGTGCTGTCCATTTATAAAACCTTATTCAAAAACATTTTGATGTATAGTGTCCGTCTAGTGGCCTTGACATTGTTTGCTATAAAGCAATAAATAAGTGACCTTGAGTACAAAGTTTCAATATTTGAGCGTTGTGGAGTGTCAAAATGTGACCATATTCAAATTATTCACTTGTAAAATTGGTCTGAATCCAAAATGAGTAAAAATTGTCTCAAATTTAGTGATGTTTATAAGGTATGTTGACATTTTGCCATTTTTTATGGTAAACGACGTTTTACTAAATACAAATTGATTATGAATAATTTTCGTACCTACTGGTCATGTCTTAGTCAAATTCTTAGGACATTAATGCAACGATATAATTTTAAGATAAAACGAGTTTTTTTTAAATTCTTCTTGGTTTATAAAGACCTGTTTAAAATTAGTTATTACACCGAACGTCATAAGTATCTGATTTTTTTTGGCAGATCACCCGTGACTCCTATCAAACTGCTTTTTTTCCCATATCGTTTGGCGAATCAACTCCAAATTGTTCAGCTCTTATTACTATAATTGCCAATACCATTTTCAAATTTGAGTCCCATTTTACAATTTAAGTGGATGATCCAGCACTTAATAAATAGGCTATCGCAGCTGCTGTCTCTGAAGAGTGTTAGCGAAGACCGTGACAAATATTGAATCACGATAACAAGGCGTCAATTTTAGTTTCCCTCTTTAGATAAAACATGTAAAAAGTTTTAATAGCTTCATTTTTAATTTCACAAAATGTTTTTCAGAGACTTTGGTGTAATACACACCAGCTTAATTTCTTCTAATGTGCCAGGGAAAATATAGTGTATCTCTTGTAATTTTGTATACGTACAATTCTACAGGGTTAGGTGCAATCAAAAGTCTTTGCTCCTCCTCTAAAACGAGTTAATAATAATAAGGTTTTGGTTGTTCGTGTATTCAAAAAGAAATCCACACAAATGGTATGCTATTTCACAGAACGCAATCGTTTCCCTTAAATTTAACCACAACCAAACGCGAATTCATTCACATGTTTTTGACAGATAAAAGTTCTTGCTTCTCAAATATAACACATAAACAAGAAAAAAGTAAACATTTTGGATTTTAAATTAAATTATATTCATTTGAGAATTTAAATAGTGTGAAATTTCTTAAAAAGCCATGGAGGATATTGGAAACAATTCAAAAAATGAAATAGAACGTTGGTGTCAACTGTTGGACACAGCAAATACTCAAGTTCTTATAAGCACGCTGCAGGTATACCCAAGAAAAAATTCTGCGAAATAAATTTTATTTACATATGTTTCTAGGATATATCCAATACATATCGACCCGACAATGGAGAATTATTCAGAAAAATACAGGAAAAACTGCACCAACTAATAATTCGATCTTCAACCGGCCGGAGTTCCAGCCAAGTTATCCTAAATTCGAGCTTGCGTACATACTTCCACATCCTGCATCGATGTGGCACGGTTGACACTTTTTTCCAAGACCTCGAAGCGCATTCCAAAGAAGCGCCCTTTATTCTTTATGCCATGCTCAGTACTGACTACCACAAATGCTTAGACCAAGAATACCTGCAAGAGAAATGCCTGTGTGAGCTCTCTAAAGCAATTGAATCCAACTTTTCACACCTGGTCCCGGTTCTTCGGGCCCTTAATCTGCTTCATAAGAAATACAATATCTCTCAGCAGAAAATTTCCTTGGAAAAAATCTACTCTTGCATGCAAAGCAATCGCCTCGGTGCTCGCGACGAAGTTTTGATTCTATTTCGCTATTCAAGTCTTGGACTCCAGGAGTCGGTGCAGCTCTTCAACTTGATTATTAACTACTGGCCATGGACAAACAAAAATAAATACTACTTACTCTCTGTCATACTCACCAACCACAACCTGAAGGTTCTCTCGAAAAAGATTGAGTTCAATGAAGAAGACTTCTTTAACGGACTACGTCTGGGACTAAGCTACAAGAGCACCTTTTCTGCTAGCCAAAGTCTTGTGCGCGCCCTTTCCAAACAACATAGTCATCAACTTCTTGAGCTATCTATAGAAATTTTGAGGAACGGCACCGAAAGGGAAATAGTGAATTTTCACACTCAGTGGTTCACTCACATTATTCAAAAAGACGAGCTCTATCGAATGCTCCAGCTTGAAGATTCCAGGGAAATCTCATTCCGATACATATTCCTGGTGTGTATTTTCTCGAAGCAGATTATTCTATCCTGCAAGGATCTCGGTGAACTGGCAGGGTTTTTCCGCGAGAACTGTTTCATCCTCACAATGGAAACCCAGATGTATGTCTTCAAGTTCTTTGTCGACAATTTGGCTAGTTTGGAGTTTCAAAGTTCGCTCGAGTTTCTCAGTGAATTCATCGAAATGCACAGGTGCACAGAATGCCCCCAAGTGCGACACACGATTCTGGGAAAGTTTCCTATAATCTTCAATTTCATAGCGAAAATATTTTGTACATTGAAATCAGAGTCCCGTGGACCTGTTGGTGAGTTCTTTCAAAAGCTCTTCGAATTGATCTCGAAGGACATGCAGAACGCCTTGTATCAGCCTCTGATATTTTCTCTCAAGGCCATGGATAGAATTTTGCAGATTCTCTTCTCTGCGAGCAGCAAAAATGTCTCAAAAGCCTGCAAGCTCGAACAGAACCAGGAACTGGGAGAGTTTCTGTTAAAAGAAAAGATATTCGATGTTGCAACTATGAACAGGACTGCCTTTGAAGTTCTCAATTCCCCCGAATGCTATGACGACGCCCGAGAGTTAGTGGTTAACATTATAAAACAGTTAAAAGTGCAGAACCTCCGAGAAGCTTCTCGCAGATGTGCTGAATGCAGTGAGAGCATTGAAGTGGATGAAGTTGCACAATGTGCAATCTTTGCTAGGCTGTGCATCCATTGCAGCCATTACGATGACCAGTCGACGGATTATCCACGAGAGCTACTAAGCTATAGCATCAGAAGAGTCAGTGAGATCATTAAGCTCCTTGAGGTAGATCCATTGAATGTTTGTAGGAATGAAGGACATATCTTTGGACACATGAGCGTTATCAATGAAGTTCTCAACGAAGAGAAGAGTTCACTTGGCTTCGACTTTGCGGACTTGTTGAAAACGGTGGAAGATGTAATTTTACTGCATTTGAAGTTGCTGAATGCGGCAGCTAAGGAAGGAAGTACGGCAGCTAGTTTTCAGGTTATGGATGAAAGCCTACAGCTGCTTGTGGGAAAATCGGTTTATAAGCAAAGAAACGACGAAGAGTGCCGAAAGTTTTTGATGTTGTCCTTTTGGATGGCTTTGAAGGTAAGTTTTGGGGCAGGTATTATTTAAATATTTTTGACAATACTCTTAACAAAATTTTCTACATAAGAGAGGGAACATTGTTAACTTACTTATTTATTTTATCATGTTTTTTCTGCTTAGACATCTTGCGAAGTTGCAACAACAATCGGGCGCATTTTAACGGAACAAGCTGAAGCTGATCCGGATATTTTGAAAATTGTTGAAAAATGCTTGAATGTAAGTGTTACAGTTCTTCTTCGCTGTAGACATAAAGGAGCTATTGAAGCAGCTGGGGTTACTTTAGGTATTAATCAAATTGAATTTCTTGTGACCAAAAAAAAAAAACCACGAAAATATAATTTTCACTATTCCAGGAAAGCTAGTAAGACTGTTGACATCGCATTCCGACGACTCCAAATGCTACGGAATCGTATACAAATGCTTAGATTTGCTATTTGAGAAAGTGAATCAAATAAGTACAACCCGGAGAGGAGCGGGACTAACAATAATGTTCCTCCATTTAGTTAAGAACGAAGTCAGAAGAGAACGCCCTCTGACCCATAGAGCGGTAAAGATGCTTATTGATCGCATCGAAAATGCCGATGAGGCTTCATCGCTGATCGCTGGGGCAAATACATATCAAGACGAATCCGAACAGAATTTCGATAGCGTACACGCTTTGGTTCTGCATTACCTGTGCGTGGTGGTGAAAGACACTGAACTACGTGACACTGTGTCCGTGTATTACGATGAGATTATGATGGCTGCCGTGTTAAGGATTGATAATCCAGAATGGACGATATGCAATGCGGCATTGCAACTTTTTGGAGCACTTGTGCCAAAAATCGTTGGCCAGAAACAAGCTACAGAGATGGTTATTCCAGTTTGGTGGGAACCAACTGAGGTTACGTTCCTAGAAGTCAATTTGAAGTTACCACGCACTTGTGAGCATATCTTGGACTCGTGCTGCAGCGCCGGCAAGTCAAATGTAACTACAAGGAAGTTAATTCTCTTCTTGGAATTCCTATCGAACGTTGAACACTTAAAGAAAGGCGAGCAGTTGATATCACCAATGTTGGAACGATTTCGAGAGCTGTTTTGGTCTTTGCTTTCCCACGAGTGCGAAAAAGTTCGTAAGCTAGGCGCCACATGTTTTGTTAGAGCGCACGAATTCCGTGAAGATCTTCCAGTTGTCCTCCTCCAATTGGCTGAAATAATCTTCAAGGTCCGCAGTGAGAACTTCTTCCAGGGCCTCTTGTTCGCTATCAACGAAGGCATTCACAAGATTGACGTCGAATGGAAGTACACAAGTGTACAGAGCGTTGATGATTTTCTGGAAATTTTACGCAACACATTCCGAGCATCGTACAGGTATCGATCTCTCAGCTTCTACACACGTGCAATTCTGATGGACTTTTTCCTTCTCACTGGCTTGGATTTGAAAGAAAAAATGGTCATGGAAATCGTACAGAAAGAACAGAAAGTAAATGCAGCTGAAAAGCAGTCATTTGGCTTTGATTTGTGGCGCGAGAAAGTCTTGGAAAACAAAGCCTAAAATATAATTCGCATTTGAGAAATCATATTTTAGATGTTTATTTTTTTAAAGAGTTTAAGCTTAAAAAGTGTGAGGCTCTAGTCATAGTTTTACAGAATATTAATATATTTACTTTTATTGTTGTAACACATACAGAGTTTTTGTTTACCTTATTCTATATAGCCATTGGAAGCTGTCTGCATCAACTGATCGTACCATCTTGATCCATATGCACTTCTTGGTTTCGTGACATATTTTGAATAGTTTGACTGAGAATGTTCCTCAAGATGTGCGGCTTGCAGTGTTCCTCCAACCAGGGGATAACTCCGGTGGTAAGTTGTTCGAAATTATCCATTGGTATGTTTTGGAATGTTTCAAACATTTCGTCCATTATTGATTGGAACTAGGACAACGCAATAAAGAAAAAGTAAAAATTATAAAACAAAGTTTGAATTAAGAAGGGTTCATAATGTTCTCTAATTTCATTTATGTTTTCAATTTTGGATACAGACTAAGAGTTCTGTTACTATAAAAAGTTAAAGTTAAGTATAGAAAGTATTTAGAGCATGGACATCGCACTAAGCTATATTAAATTACTTACCACTTGAAATTTTGCTTCATCGGTTAAACGAGCCTCAGCCGGGCCAGGATTCGACTGCTGATGCTGCAGCATGTGTTCATAGCTGTTTTGAATAATACGCAACGCCATAACTTCTTTGTGCAACGCTGCACTTTCGTCTTCTTGTTTTTTCTTTTGTTGGTTCAAGTAACCAATGTAGTCTATTGACTTTTGCAGAATCAGCGCTTTACTCAGTTTATAGCCTGATGAATCATTTGGCTGACAAGTGGGTACAAGTTCTTGCAAACTGTCGTAGCCCTTTTTAATAGCGTCACGACGTTTCTGCTCGGCTTGAGTATGTGCTTCGCGACGACGTTCCTTATAGCTCAGCGTTGCACTTCGATTTGTATCACTGTCATCTTCATCATCTGTGAGGGGCAGTTTCTCTTTGTAAGAGGAACTGATTGTTTTTAAATGCAAATCAAATCATACCTGTGTTGTTTGCGGAGGAATTTGGGGTGTGGGTACTTCCAGCGCTGCTGCAACGAGAATATTGCAGGCTATTTTCTTGTTCCTGGTTTCTTTCAGGCTCCAATTTGATTTCATCGTGTCGGGGGCTGTTATAGTCAGTGGACATACTCTCTGCCATTGTATTTAATCTGAGTTTTTGAGAATTTTGGAGTTAGATGATAGCAAAATTTATTTAATAAAGATGTAGATAAGTGAACTGGAGATTATTTGTAATGCGATGTTGTAAATGTCAAAAACATGTGATAACAGAAAGGGCGCGTTCGTAGATGAAACTTTATTGAGATTTCTTTCCTGGGCTTACATATGTATGTACATAATATTAAAATAGTAAAGATAAATAATAATATCGCTACATAATAGTATGTAGCTTAGAATTTATATAATATGACACTTAAAATGTTTTTGATTATTAAATATTGCATATTTGAACAATTGTTTTATATTAATGTATAAAAACCGTATATTATGGTACATGTAAAAGTTTATGCTCGGGGAAAAATTTTGCCCTCAATGTTTTAACATTTGGTGCATGATAAGACGTTTGAATCAAGAGAGAAGATTTATTATAATTATAACAAATCAGTCTTCTCTGCCAATTCCTATGCATTCTATGTTATGCTTATGAAATATAAAAACTTTTCCTCATAATATATCTTAATTGGTATTTATTGTCAACCTCAAAATATCATATATAATATCACCTAAGTTCGGATATACATAAGTATTCAATTATTATTTTAAAAAATATTGAAAGTAAGGCCGGCTATTCACAATACAAACAAAAATTTCGGAAATAGCGGTTTGCACAGATATTTTTTGTGTTGTGAATCGGGTTATTTGTGCGGTTGGTGCAGTTAACTGCGAAAAATCAAAATAAATTTGATATTTGCTCAGATTTGGAAAATCAATTTGCACAGTTATTTTGTATCGTAAATGGACGACCTAATGTTGATTGTACATGCACCTACAGATCTGCGTTTCATTTCTGAAAAACGAAAAAACTTTATAATATTTTGTCAATAAGAGCATCTTTTATTAATTCTCACATTTTCAAATGACAAACATAACTCAAAAGGCAAAAATTTCACTAAATTTTCCGCTTAACATACAAAAGCGTTGGTGGCGTCAAGTAATAGATGACACCTAAGTAAAGTTGATCCCTAGCATTCCATTTCTAGTAGTTCAATGAGGCAATGTCTAAACATTGATGGATAGCTAAATCAGACATTTTTCCGATTTTTCTTTGTACAAAAAGGAATATAGATTATAGAATGAAAAGCTTGAAGAGTGGAACAAATTTAATTTTATTTGTACTATTTTATTGGTATTTTCGTTTATATTTAAAAGTGGATTAATTTAAATCAATTTAAAGATTTATTGAGGGAAATATATAAAATGGAGGATCTTATATTCTATTAAATGTCACATAAGCGTCCAATTCTATGTCACTTGAGCAGTCTTATATTTTGGAGAAGTAATACTTATACTTACAATAATTATTAAATTTTATGGTCTTAGGTGAAACTTCAGAATGGACCATTGATGGTCTTCTTTCCAGCAGTCACCGTAACTTAACTAGGTGAAACTTAAATAAAAAACTAAGTATTTTCTTACGGAAAAATTAAAAGCTGCATGCGTTTGTTGAAGAAACCTTTGATAGTAAATAAAACAACGTTGTTGTGTAATTGCTATTCTTATTTTTTATTACCCACAATTTTAACAATAATTTTATTTTCTTATCTTTATTAGCTATGTTTTGTATTTTATATTCTAATGCTAATTTAATATGATTTGTATGCCTGCACAAACTCTGTTGATTTGATTTGTCAAGAGAATATCTTGATATAACTGTGATTATTTATTCGACACAACTATACCTCCACATATTTACAAAATAAACCTGTATTACAATTTACATAGATATAGATTCTAAAAAAATATATATTCGCTGTAATCAATTAAAACATAATATATTATATTTACTAAAATAATTTCATACTTATAAATATAACAATAAGAGAAAAAATATATGATAATGATAAATACCGTTAAGATTTAAATAAACAAATCCATGTCAAGATGTGAAGAACAAGCGACCGACGACGATCCCATTTCACTTAGTAAATCTTATTTAAAAAAATCGTTTTAATATTTATGATTTTTTTTTGTTAAGTCTTCAAGTTTTAAGATTGTCGTTAAGCTCATGGTATCTTCCTATTATAACAAAAAAATTAAAAACCTAACAACGTTACTTCCTGTTCTTCAACATCCTTATCATCATTTTTTAACAAATTAGCTAGAAATGTGGCTTTAGAGTTTTTTGTTGCTTTTTTAATTTTGGTTTATGTTTTTTGTTTCTAAATTTTACTCACATCAATACATTCAACATTTATCGTTTATTTGTATATAATATAGGTATGTATGTGTATATATATTTACACGTTCTCTTACATAGCTAATAACATTATGTAAAGTGTTTCAAATAAATATTGCTAGGTTCTCACATATCCAAAACTCCAGTGTTTCAGGATTGGCTCTTGTTAGTTTTTATAATTAAATTATTTCTATTTCTATTAATTTCATACATTCACAGTTTGGAAAATATTTGAGTATACGTATATGGAATTTGTATTTTTTTAGTTTTAAATCTCCGATCCTATGGTTTTTCAATATTCTTAATGACAACATTTCGTAGAAGAATTTATTGCCTTAGTTTTTTTTTCAAGCGAAAGTTTTTAAAAATTTAATTGCCTGGAGGCTGTTTGATAAGTGTATTTCAATAGTCAACGGTTAAACAGTGTAATTCTGATAACCCAGATTCAGAATACTTCAGTGACTAAACTCCAAAACCCAAATCCTACGAACCCACTACACCTCCACTCAACAACTAGGATAGAACAGTATTCAACTCAGTTAGACCTTTTTCCTTATATATATAATTTTATGCCAATCATTTTACAGTAAATCAATTGAGTTATAATAAGTATCAACCAAATATAAATAAATCAAGAAAATAAAAAAGAATTACCTAAAATTCACATTAATGTTTAATTTGTCAATTTTGAAAGTTTAACCTTTGCTAAGATGTCGAAAATTCACTCCGAATACATTAGCAACTCGACATGATGTTTTTTAACGGCCAAGTTATTGAATTGCTCCAAGAACAGTTTTATGTCAAATTTAATTCCAATATGTTTTGATTTTAAAGTTTTACAAATTTGATAAAGATGTCAATACAAATATTATTAATCTAAATCAAGTTCGTCCAAAAAAAATAAATAAATTAATGTAACTTTAAATTAATATCACTAATTGAATTGTAATCTTAAATGTTTGTTTTTTTCTTTTATCTTCCTGAACGACATCTATGGTTTTTATTGCCCTGATGTCTTTTATTTGTAATAATTTATAAATTTATTTGTAAGTTATTTTTTGAAATAAATAATTAAATAAATAAAAATTTAAACTGTAACTTTTATCTCCCTTTGAAAATGATTATATCTACAAACAAACATACTAAGGGGCCAGTTATAGCTATAATTGGTTTTCATCGTTGAAACATATCATTGAATTTTTTTTGACAAGTTGGTAAAGCTATCATTGAAAAATACGTCATTGAAAATATCTATCATTGAAATAAAAAAAATCTGTTTTTTAAACCACCTCTACTGTTTGAAAAAAAAAGAACAAATTAAAATTCGAACAACCGTGTAAATGATACATTTATTTAAATGTCTTTTAAACACTACGTACAACTGCACAATTTAAAAGAAAACAAAAAATAAACAAACATTTTCCAAGCACTTGACGTTAGAGTTGATCATTGAAAGAAAAAATGATCATTCAAAGAAAAACTGACAGGTGGGAATACAACGGGAATGGAATGCTTTCATTGGAACGATTTTGTTCCAAATCGAAACAGCTGTTCATTGAAAACGATTGCATCATTGAAAAATTAAAAATGAACTTACAGAAAAGTTCTGGGTTAAAATAAATGTTTTTTTCACAAAAAAAATTCTCCAAGTCATTAGCTTCACTTTAATACCTCTAATGACAAATTTGACTTTCTCTATCGCTTTTAATAGCGAAATAAAATTTTCAAAGTTGAAAACCAATGATAGCTAATTATAACTGGACCTAAAGAAGAATTTTAGTATATTTTTAATATTCTGAAACGTGTAATTTTGAACCAAAATTAAGCAATCCTGTCCATTAAACTTAGATGGATAAAATCTGTGATATTTAATTTTCTTGGACATGTACTTTTACAAATTAAAAGTTTTGTACGATTTTAACAAAAACATAAGAAAATTAGCTCTCTTCTTGTTTTTTTTTTTATCCTAGTACCCCATTTAGTTTAAGCATTCCCAACAGCCCACTGAATCTTAGAATTTTTGATAGCTTTAAGGAAATTCTTAATATTTTTTATGAAAAACTGATTCAACATTGAAAATTTTACTTAACTATTAGACAAAATATAACTCTCACTCTCTGAAATTTGAAACAAATATTCCTTACGCAAAAACTAAAATTCATTCCCATAATCCTAGACCTACAAATATCTTATAAGAAGAACATCACTTATCTAACCATAAAAATCTTATCAAACAATTACTTGAAAATCTGGAATTTGATTTCAAAACAAAAATCACTTGGAATATTTTGTATATAATACCTTTTTTGACACTCTTTCTGTCTCTCTCTTTTTTTTCTCATTATTAAGTCCATCTGTCTTGTGATATAAAATTTGTGCAATGATTTTTGTATTTTTTTTTATCGTCTAATCAAATAAACTTAATAGCTATGCTATACGTAGTACGCATTGTATGGATTCCTTTTTTGAATACACGGCAATACACACTCCAGTGTATTTCGAAAAGCCTCTCTAAAGTCCCGATTGAAATAAGCATAAATGAGGGGGTTTAGGGTTGAGTTGAAGTAACCAATCCAGAATAATACCGCAACAACGATATCAGGACAAGGGCAGGCTTGACCACACAATGAGGTAATAACGTACCTGAAATTCAACGTTAGATAATGTGTCAGGATATATTTTTATAGCCACTTGAAAAAAAAGGTTGAAAATGCCTACCACAGGAAAAATGGAAGCCAGCATAAGAGGAATACCCCCATTATGATTCCCAGGGTTCTAGCAGCTTTGT
This sequence comes from Scaeva pyrastri, assembly GCA_905146935.1. NCBI lineage: Eukaryota > Metazoa > Arthropoda > Insecta > Diptera > Syrphidae > Scaeva > Scaeva pyrastri. The sequence goes on from LR989927.1 coordinate 136,273,713, forward strand.
GTTCTGCTCTCCAGCCTTTTCCTGGTCGAACGGATCCACCTGGAATAATAAACAAAGTGTTTGTGTAGACAAATAATACAAAATATTTTTTAAGTTTTGTGAATTTTGAAAAATGATAATAATAATAAATCAATTAAGCCCATATTAAAAATCGTGATTCAGAATAAAGTTTTATTGTATAGTATTAGATATCAATATGAAAAACATTTTTATAAGCATTTTTTTTTTATTTTTTTTATTTATTTTATTTTTAACATCATGCTGCTAAACTTCAATACATTTTTCTATGTATCCGATGCATTCAATGTTTAGAACTGATGCACGTGCAACCTGAAACTACAAAAGATACAAAGCTACATGGGATTCTTTTTGTAGGTTTGTTTGAGTATCAGCTTCATATGATTATTGTAGTTACAAAGGTTTGGTTTAAGTCGGACCTTCCATTTTATTGTTTCTCAAAGTCTAAATCATGCAAAAAATATATCGGTTTTTTAAGTTACCTACTTTTAGCTTTTCCACATTTTTCCCTCTTTTTGTTTTAGTGAATATTTAAAGAATTAAATTGTATCTTCTGGATCAGATAAACGTGTAATGTAACATACAAGTACTGGTATATACAAATTTAAAGGAGAAGAATGATTGAAAGCACGACAGTAAACAATAGTAAGATTTTAGCTTGAGAGGAGCCAATTTATAATACTGACAAAATAATGGTTCTTCTGGGCTTAAAGTCTTCGTTGCGTACTGAATGATTGGCACGAAAATATGTAAATTTTAGAATCGTTACGCATTTTATTGCGTTTTTTTCTTGCATATTGAAAATCAAAAACGCACAGCGCCATACAAATAGACTTCCAATACAGACTTCCAATTTTTGACATTATTATTCAGTTAGAAAACGGGAGTTCACTTCGAGCAATGTTGAGATCACTGATTCAGTAAACGATCAAACAACACCTGAAGGCAAGAACTCGCCTCTGTTCGTACGAGAATCTGTAGTTGAATTCTCATAGAAGCAGTTGGAAACACTAGTTTCAATCTAACACTGAGTTTGGGATGATAAAAATCCATATGACATCCAAGAACGTTCAGTGCATCTTCAAGAAGACTATTTAGTGTGGAAGGACTGCATCATCGGTCTATATCTTAAAAAGAGGCATTGGATGTATACCAACTCCTTTTGGCCTTGAATTACATTATATCGAAACCATCATTTGGTTTCAATTTCAACAAGACGAACGACGATGTGAGAGAGTTCGTGTTCCGCCAGGACATTTATGTCGTTTTTAATTGACAATCTGGAATTAGAAGCAGAATCCCAATTGAACAATTTTCTGAATTCTGAAAAATTTGAAGTTTGGTGTGACTGTATTGGTAAAGTGTGACATGTGTTAACTACATAATATGTGTATTTATGTACGGAACAATTATTGTTAAGATATTTTCATTATTATTTTCCATTATTTATATTTCAATTTTAATTTCAAGCAATCACTTTACAGTTCGCACAATTTGTTAATTCAAAAAATATGACATATATGACAAGTGTGACATTTAAAATCTTTGAATGTGTGAGTGATTCTGTTTTTGCTTCTGATTTCAAATTCAGAAGAGAAATCTCTTTTTTTTTAGAATCAGAACTGTCACTTTTGCCCAATTGAACGCTTTCAGAATGCTTTTTTCTGCTTCCAGATTGCCAATTGAAAACGACATTAGTATAACAGGGATGGAATAGGCTAAAATGATAAGTGATTGTAACATTTTTGGTAGTGAATTTTGATCATCACCAAGCTCTGTGTCTCCGTAAGGTGATTCAACTCAATAATTGTTACTATAGTGACATTTTCAGGTAAAACTTTCTAAATAAAAATACGAAATTGGAAACTGACCAAATGTGGTGGTGTTATTGTAAGGTGTAAGCGTTTGAAAACTCTATTCTATATTTCGTCAGAAACGTCATACATGATGTAAAGTGACTACCGAATTTTTGTTGCGATAACTATTAGGCTTCCATCTGTGACTTTCACCTCAGTCAGTCTAAATTGGTCAATTTTGATTGTCAGATAACCCGGATAAAGTTGATTAATTGAAATATCTAGTACATGGTTTATTTAAAATGAAGTTTCCCCCTTAAGGATACTCCAACAAAAATGTTTTTAACAATTCGAGTACACAAGTAATGAGAGTTTCAATAACAGCTTAGCTTTGATTTTTCGAAAAGCGATATAAATTTAATTTTTTTTAATTTTTTCGAACTTGTACGAAATTTATTATTTTTTTTACAAGAAAATTTATATTTTTAAAAATATTGCTATAACACTTATTGAACAATTTAACACTAGAAGAACCCTACCAGCAAATCAGAGCGAGCGAGCAAACAATAAAACAAATTACAAATTAACCAAGCTCTAAGTTTAACATGCTTCAACGTAGTGTAAAATTTAATAATTTTTAGTTTTGAGACTAATAATATAGTATGAAGTGCGGAGTAAAGATTTTTGAAAAGATCGCCAATTTTATACAAAAAAATGATTTAATTAATAAATTCAATGCATATTTTATGAATGTTTTGAGTGTCTTTTGTAGTCCATGGCAAAAGTTAGTTAAATATTAAAAAAGGCAGACAATAGAAGTAGCATAGTTTATTTGTATTAGCTATTATGTTTAAGTTTTTACAGAAAAAAACTAAATAAAAATGAAATTTTCTAGATTATTTATGTTAAAAAAGCCAGCGAATTGATAAATTAATATTTTGAAATTGTATTCGTGTTTTTTATTTTTTTTGTTTTTAATTTATTTTTGTTTTAATTTGAATTTGCGTGCTACAAAAGTGTGCCACTCACCACTAGCATCGCATTGACATCCGGCGCGGTGAGGCTCCCGACGCCTATGTTGCCAACGGTTTTTATGCCAAAACATTTTCCGTTTTTTCGATTGCTCATTGGCTTGGACCTCTTCGGAGGAGGTTCGAGAAGAGCATGTACATTTCGCTTTAAAATGTTTTGCCTTAGTCTTCTTTTTGTGTTTTTTTGTACTACCAGTGACAAAGCGATGAAGTCTACTTTTGGCTGGAGCATTTTGATTGAAACTATCTATGGCCGTGTCAGTGGACTCGTCTGCATCTAGTTCATCTCCATCTATAACAATGCATATGCCACCCCGTCGTTTCAAGGACGACTTTGATTGATAGTTTGGAGCTATATATAATAGTGTTTTGGATGGTTTTTATGGATGATTTTTAGGAAGCGGGAGAAGATAAATAGAGAAAGGGAGAAGAGATGAAAAATACAGAGATACATAGTTTCCATTAAAACAGTTATGTAATTCAGCCAAGTTTTGTTGTTAATAAAGTTGTTGTTGTTAAGCTGTTATTTACACATGTTAAGTATTACTTAGTTTATGTTTGATAGTTCGGAAGCATTTTTTCTTTCTTGCAGTTAGATTATATTTTTCTAATTTTAAGCAATGCTATTTACAAATCAAATATTAAGCCTTATAGTAGTCATTCACCAGAAGAGTGTAAGAAGATTCTTTTAGTCTTCTTAAACATACTGAGTGCAAATCTTACTCTGCTCTACCTAATAATTTATAGTTCCATGGACCGTAATCCACTTATGTACATACGAGTAGATCGCAAAAATTCTTTGACTTATGTCAATTTACATATATTTTACCTTCTTGTTATTCTTTTTTTATAAAAACTACTAGCTAAAATTAGCCTAAGAACAAAAGTGTTCCAAATCTATGCTCACTTTGTTGTGCTTTTGGAAGTTAACTATACCCAACAATAGTGTGGCAACCCTGTCTAAGAGTGTCTTCAACTTATGTCGTGAAAAATTTCATGTGAGAAATTTTTTTCTGATTAATCTTGTTTTTTAATACATTATGAAATCGTTAAAAAGTACGCACAATAAAGTCGAAATTTTGCGACAAAAGACAACTGATAGCTAAAGGTTATTATTGAATTGATCTAAAAAACGAGAGTACAATGAGTATTAGTTATTTAAAAATGATGACAGTTAGACGACTGAAGTTAAAAAGTATGAAATAATATGTGATTTTGTTCAAATGTCTATTTTTAAACTTTTACGTTTTGAATACCTTCCGTGCAATAATCAAAACACCTAATTTTTTTTTAATTTGTTCTCTTTCAAACCAATTGAAGTTTTTATAATAAAAGTAGCTTGAAAGCTGCGCATTCAAATCTTGCAAATATTTTTAAGGACACCCTTTATTATAAACTAAATGTCACAAGTATAGAGCAACTCTCGCTGTAAAAGTTAATTTGACAAATCAGATTGAAATTGTTTCAAAATTGTATTTTAATTTGAAGAAGTTTATTTTACATGTGTGATGTTGTGTTGCCATGTTTCAACATATTTTTTTTTTGTAATTGGCTGAACACAGGGCTTGTATAAATATATATAGGCTTGCTACCAAATAACAATTAGCTTTTTTAAAAGACTTTATCAGGTCTAATTAATTTTTCAATGTATCGTAATAAAGGCTTATGTCCAAATAAAAATTTTAATCATCTCTATAAAATATAGTAATAATTTTGTGACTTTAAATCAAATAAGACCCATTGTATTCGCCTTATATCACTTACAATTTTTTATTTAAAAGTTTAGCTTAAATTTATGATCGAGAAAAATTAAGCACAAAGTTCGTAATAACTAGACTTCAAATTATTTGTTAATACAATCGAAGTAATTATCTTCCTTTTTGTTGTAAATATTTTTGACTGTTTTTAGTCAATAATTATATGTTTAATAATGTGATATGTGTAGTTAGTTTAGAATTGTATAAGAAACACATACGTAGAAATGTTTTTTTTTTTGATAAATACGAGTACGTAATATTTTTTTTCTTGTTTAAGCTTAAATACAAAAATAAACACACTGAGATAAAAAGATACAACAAAAGCGATAATAAAATCAACTTACTTGCAGAACTAGTTGAGACACGCCCCATTGGTATGTAACTACGGCTATCACTACTGTCCTGGGTAAAGTTTATCACATTGACATCATAAGTAACCACCGATGCTTGACGTTTTCGGACATTTTGAATTCCATCTAGGTAGAAACCATGCTTCCTCGATTCGTCCTCGCCACAACGACCTCGGAGCGGTGATGTGAAATCCTTTTCATCAACTGATATGTCAGCACTCTTTACTGATGTTGGCGATAAAGTGGAATCCAAAATGATTTCTGGCTTTGTGGAAATATGGTGTTGAGCTGGCAGTGTGGTAACCACATCCAGCGATATCGTTGATGAATCACTGATTACCTGGTTCACGTTCGATGAAAAACCCGTATTGAGGGGTGACAAGAAGTAGACATTTTGTGGACTCAGGGGCTGTTCGATGAGCTCGGGAAGATTTTTGACCGAATTCGGCGTTGTAGGCGGCGAAATTACGAACCTATTTGGTGGCAATTGATCGCTGAGAGTACTAAGTCGCTGTCTTATATTATCACTGCTCAGCATAAAACTGCTCGAGTAGATTTCACCTTGATCGGAGAGAGGTGATCCCACGGATCGGAAGATTTCCTCGAGATCGTCGCTGTCGGAGATTTGGTTGGTTTTATCACATGTAGTCGGGGGGGTTTCGGTGTCAAGGAAAAGATTGTCCGAATCGATGATTGAAGCCGTCAGAGATGGTGGAGGTGTCCCGGGATGCAGGGGCGACATCAAAGGGGACGTTTCCCTATTGTTGAAACTGCTGCTGCTGCAGTACATATTACGTTGTGGCGTTGTTTCCGAACTAAAATTGATCAATTCTTCCACGCTGTTGTGAGCCACTTGTTCACTTCGATTTTCACGATTTTCACATCCCAGAATGTGTAAGTCCAGCAGAATATCGGGCGTTGTAGTGGTAGGCTTTGAGCCCCCCTCGACTTCATGTCCCTCACTGAGCATTCGGGGCAGATATATGACTCCATCCGAGTCATCTGTATCACTGGGGTTCCTTTGACGATGTCCAACAGCCTTCCCGACTCCATTGTAAGAGTGAGAAAGTTTCCGATTGCGAGTCTTCTTAAAGAAGCTGGATCGACTGCAACTGATCTCCTCTTCAGACTTATCACCCTTTTTCTCCAGGGACAGGTAATCGGTAGTGCGTTTGGTTTTCGACAACAAATTCTTCAGCACACCCTTCTCGCTTTTCAGAGATATTTTCTTCATTGGCTTCCCGTTGAACGAGAAAATAAACTCAGAATCACTCACGGCAAATAGTTTTCGTTGCTTCTGAGTCATTTGCTGAACATCACCCGGAGAAAGTCCTGCAACTTGACCACTTTTCATTTTGATAAAATCACTTTCGCTTAGAGCTGAACACTTAACTGGGGGCTTCATGGCAGATTTTGTACGAGGACTATCGCTAGATTTATCGCTTTGTTGCTTGAAATAAAAAAAATTATCCTCAATAAATCGCTTCAGCTGTTGATTGTCCTCCTCGATAGGCACGACACTTTGCTGATACTTTCGCAGATTCTTGATGCTCGCATAGAACTCATTGATTTCGTCTTTTGATTGTACTCCAAGCAGATGCAGTCCCTTCTCTTTTTCGCTCATCGCGCCTTTGGTTGAATCGTAGATGCTATTGCTGAACGAGTTCGCACTGTGATTGGCGGAACTGGGAGCCAGGTTGGAAGAGTTCGGCTGCAAGAATTGTGTCCAGTGCGTTTGGGCTTGATCTTGAGATTCTTGTTGTTGTTTTTGATGTTGCAATTGCAGCTGTTGGTAGTGCAAGGCAATCATTGAGGGGGCACTATCAGTGTGGGTGACCTTTTCAAATCGTTCTTGCTCGAGGTCACGCAAATCGATACTACTTCGACTAAGTCGTCTTTGAGGTGGCGATGGTACGCGAAGTTCGTCACAGTCTTCTTTTTCGTTCTCGCTCGGTGAGGGAAGTTCCTATAATAATACAAAAGTTAAAATTAAAGTGTTTATTTGTAAAAACTATTTTTAAACGCATATAAATGTTAGGTTAAATTATAACCCGTTTTTTAATATAATTGGATATCTATGCTATATATTAGAACAATACGAATTTCATAGAAATGTTGTTAGACGAAGGATTTGAACATGAATGTTGAATATGTATGTTTTGAGAACATACTCAGACTCATGGAAACCTGAATTTTCCGTTTACACGCATATCACTATTCAATAAATAGTTGAGTCTAAGGTACACATGTATCTTAAGTGCGTATTCAACCACAAATCTGATACGCCTAATAAATTTGAAGTACTTTATTAGATAGCATGATCCACGGTTTCTCGGTTTCTCAAAACACATAAACCTTAGAGACGCAACAACAACGTGCCTACGAGTCTGTATTGAAAGAAAGGTTTATCAGTGGATAACTTTGACCTTCTTCGGGTTCAGAGAAGCGAATCCGAACTTTTGTGTATTCATTTACATTCGTTGGCAAATAGAAGCCCTTGAGTTGGGCCACACGTTCCTAAACTATGAACAGATTAGATTATATACAAAACATAGCTCTGTCGATTTAGAACCCCTATTTCCTGCTTTAATGCTTTCATTTGCTATCAGTTAAGCGCCACTTAATTATTCGCTCATTTATCCTCCATAAAATAGCAATTTGCTCATGAAATTTGTACATTGCTCTGTTTACCTCCAAATTGCTTATGGCGCTGTGCGTTTCCTCCCTGGCCAGGTTCAGTTCGCACTCACTGGGATGCATGTAGTTCATGTGGTGGCTCCCGATTGCGTGCGATGTGTGACCCATGTGTACGCTATTCAGCAGGATGTTCGAGCTCGTCCGGCTGAGAGCTTTTCGTTGGCGCACTGCTTCCCTGGAAAATATAAGCGGAGCAATCAGAACGACAATTACTTCAGAAGTTTAAAAAGAAAAAAAAAAAAACAAAATACAAAACGAAATAAAAACGCTAAAAATAAACGAACCAAACAAACAGGAGCAAAAAAAAATTAATGGAATAATTAAAACTACTCACTTGTAGATTCTCCAGTACATGACGACCATTACGATCCCGGGAATCCAAAAACTCACCGAGCTCGATATCAAGGCATAAGCCTTATTTACTACAAACGAACAAGCGTCCGGATTTTTGTTCATTTCCCGTAGATGCTCCGCCGTCGTATACCATCCAAGGAATATCGGAGTAAAGGATATTAGTGCGGGCAGGACCCACACGTTGGCCAGCATAAAGCAAACCGTCTTGTGGGTCATGTTCAGCGGGTATTCCAGGGGACGGACTATAGCGTAGTATCTACATGTGTCACAGGCGAATTAAAACGGAAGGAAGAGAAAAGGGAGAGATTGTTATTTCAACTACACATGGTGGTATGTATGTAGGTATTGCAGAATGCAAGAGCAGGTGTATCATTCTCGCAGGTGGAGGAATCCCTAATTGATTCATGTCCAATCACTGGTTCTGGTGTTACTGCTGACAGGGCAGCCACTTTCACTCAGATCCGAATGAGTGTGCAAACACGAATTCACTTACCTGTCAACTGATATGCAACACAGATGCAGGATGCTGGCGGTGGAAAAGTACACATCCAGACTGTTGTAAACATTGCACATGAACGGGCCAAACAGCCATTTGCCACCGGAAAGCTCCAGGGATGCATTGAAGGTCATTGCACACAGTGCGACTAGCATGTCGGCCATTGCCAATGACACGACGAAGTAGTTTGTTATAACTCTGAAATTAAAAGAACAAATGGTTTGTCATGAGATGCATTCTATAAAAATAGAAAATAGGTATCATGAAAGAAGAAATATGATAAACTTAGTTGGCTATCTAACCAATAATTTATTTACCCCCCTAAGAAGGAAGGCATACCTGAATGATTAGATTCCAAAACGTTTTCTTTGTGTTTGTGACTGATGACTAGAACAGTTAGCTCAATTAGAAAATCTAAAATGGCTGAAAACTAATCATGATAGTCTGACTCCCTTAAGATTTTTTTGAGGTTTCGATTCGTCGACAAAAAAAAGTTTGACTGAAAACGTGAACAGTTCGCAGAATGTTAAAATGACGTTTTTTTGCTGACGAATAAAATTGTTAAAATTTACAGGAAGTTTGACAAAATGTTACTCCAACAAAAATATCAAATTGGAAAAAAAAAACTGAATTTGATGTCCGGGTATTTGAGTGAGAATACTTGGATATAACCTGAATTCCATTGTTTGTGGATAGTACTCAAGCCTTCCTTCTTTAATTAAATATATTATTTTGATTGTAATTTAAACGTTTTCGTTACGTCGCGTCGATAACTTAATTCCACTAAATAAAGTTATCAAAATCGATTTTCTGAAAACTTTAGAATTCAGCAAAACGTTGCAAAGCCTTGGTCCTAATCCAGGAAAATATTTATTCAATTAAGTTAATCTTCAATATTCGAGGAATTTGAGTTTTGAAAATTTGAAAAAGAGGAAGACCTGTAAAATGGGAATCTCCCCAGTCCTTGTAGGGTCACAATAGATCTTTTAGATCGCAGAGAATAAACCCCAAACTACATTCATTCAAGTAAACACATTAACTGTTAAAAATCATCTGCATGCATGCATAATTCAAAATTATCCCTCCATATGAATAACATAAAAAGGACCTTGCCAAGACTTAACGATTTGAAGGTCCTAACCTTCCGTTTCCAGTATTCACGGTTCTCATTGTTCATTAACATAAGACTACACTTGAAACCATTTAACGTCTGCTAGTGCTAACATACGGTTGTCAATGCCGCGGCAACTGGCGTTTGGATAAAAGTTTGTCAAAGTATCTAATTGCGCAATCATTGTATCTTGTACTGGAAACCCCGTTTAATTTATGTCGACTGTCTGACTTTCCGTCTGAAAAGAAAACTGCGACAACTTGTCTTTTGAGGACTTACATACCTCCCCATGCCCATCAGATACCCCTACTTAACTTACTCATTGTTTTCTCGGTTATTTTCGTATTCAAAATTGTTCTTTTATTTCTATGAACACATTCAACAAAAGAATATCCCGATTGTGTTCGTAAAGAGAAATAGAAAGAGTTGCCTTTCAAGAACTCAATCATAGAAAATTACCTCCATCATGTATGTAGGTATGTACCTTACCTGCTCGAATGTGAGTTTTTTGTTTAGACAGTCAGACAGTTTTACATTGAAAATTAACTTTTAATTCAAAATCACAGTCAGAGATGAATGATCAAAACGAGAAAAGTTTTTTGCTCTAGAAACTTTTACATTATCCTTTGTGCATTTAAGTTTTTATTTATGTATTCTACCGCATGTTCTGTTCGGGCAATTCAAACCTTTTATATATAAGTACATACTCATATGTATTATTCTGCCACATGAATCAATAAACTTTATTAACACAACCATTATCCCTTGGGTGTTTAAGTCAGAATATCGTTCTCTCCAACGCAATAAAAGTTTTGGCATCAATACTCGTACACCTTTCTAGAAAATGCATTTCACATAACGCGAGCTGAATGTGTACTCTGTACGTTGCAGGTCCGTTCCGTATCACTCTATAAATTTTAAGGTTAATGCTAAGTGTACACTATTGGTAGATCTTACAATATTGTTAGTTAAAAGTGTGTTATTGGTAATCTATCCATAACATAGTATTACGAGTACCAATAAAACGCTTCACTTTTATACTCACTTTTAATTTGACTTCTTAAAGTTGGTGTCCCTACATTATTTGTCAAATTATTGATGTCGAAATTTCAAAATCTTCTGTCACTTGAAAATAGAAAAAATTTAATGCATACTGCAAACAAAAGTTGTAAATATACAAACTCAGATGTTTTAGAAATTTCTGACTAACTTCTTAATATTTTAGTTAAAAATTCAATTTGAGTTTGAAAAAAAAAACAACAGCTGTTCTACATGGGGTGTGTTGAAAGAATGTGTAATAATGCAAATTGTTGGGTCGAGTTGGAAAATGCATGAAAATGCTAGTTGAGTTATAGTTTGCATGGAAATGAACACCGAGTTGGCTTAGAATTTTTCTTACTTGTATTTGCAGTAAAACTTTGAAAATATATTGATTTTGTTGTTAGATTTACCGCCTACAGCATAAAGTTGACGAACTTAGCAACTCCCTGTTCAATTACTTTGGCTTATATGGAAGAGCGAAAACTATGGAACTAAGTTTCCAGCAACTTTAAAGACCAGTGGTTCACTATTTTCTTTAAATTATTATCCCATTTATTACTTTATTTTGTTAATCAAATAAATAAGATATTAGAAGACAAAGTCAACACGATATTGTGAAGAAATACTAAGTAAAAATTTCGAGAAGTTATTTTAAGTCATAAATACCAATTTATTGTACTCAATGGTATATTCATATTACTTTGTAATTTTTTCTTATGAAAACGAGCATATTCCAATAATGATTCCATAATATTGTTATGGTTAAATATACCTACTAATCCCAACGAAAATTACTTTATCTTATAGGAATTGATCCTATATATCTTATCAATTTTGTGAAGAATGGATTTTAGTAAGTTTACTTACGAAATAATTTTGTTTTGATAATTTCAACCTCAAAAATGTTTGGTTTGAAATTTGTGGAACGCTTGCACTTCGCAATGCAGGCGAGGTGTAAAAGAAATGTATTTATCACCGAACACACCGTCATGTTTGCCAACCTTTATATATTTCTTGCACTTCATGACTGCCTCCTACATTTAAATAGATGAAACTCTATCTTCACTAAAATACTTTTGCAGAATACTAGCCACTAATGAGGTGTTGTTGTTTTCCATGTAAAATTTTACTAGCTATAGTATATTCAATTGCCAAAAAAACACGGCTTATGTGAAATGTCGTGTGGTCTTACATTTTTCCTGATAATTCATTGTAAATGTCAGCAAATGTATGAGTGTTGAAATTGGGCGCTCAATATACACAAATTTGCCACAAGACGCCAAACTATATTTAAAATACAATAAAATTACTTTTTGATATTTGAAAATAGTTAGGCAAAGCTGCCAATTAATTGTAAGTGTACACAGTTGAGAGTAATTCTACCAATCTCTTACAATTTATTGCTTGATTCTTATCCAAACATCTGACTGAAAAAATTTAATTGAAAGATAATGGTAAATATTCTTCCATTTGACACTATTGTAAGATGTAAGATACTGTACATTAAGGTAAAGCTATTTTTTTTTACATTTTTTTAATTTAAGTCCCAAAGAATACTCTCCACGTACGGGCCTGATACATTTTACAATAAGTTAATTTCAAATTTGCAGTAGAACGAGTTTAAAGTTAAACTTCCACTTCCCTGAAAATGAGTTGCAAAGAGATTAATATCATTATGCAACATTATCGTTGAGTTCTACTCTATGTTATAGTTATTTGTAGGTACATCAGACTGCTAAGCAGAAAAGAGGAAGAGATAGGTAACGTAACATATATGAAAAAATAGTGGAGAAAAAAAACTACGTGACTGGGCAAAGGTGCGTTTTAAATGGCGCCCAACGATGTGAAATGGCGTGTATTTTATTTGTAAAAGTCGTTACTCTATGTAAACATTTTTTACACCCAACAAATGGCATCAGGTAAACTAGAAATTCTTCATTCATCTGCATGATATAAAAAAAAGAAAAAAACTTTTTTTTTATCGACATATTGCTATACGAGGTGTAAAATTGCATTTAGTGAGCGAGGACTTATCATCATCGAAAATGTTGTTTTCCCATAAGAAAGAACATTGTCCGTTTGAGACCTTTAACAGCTATCAAAACATTTATGCTATTTTTATATTCTTTGTTTTTTTTTTTTTGCTCAGGTCTTTTATTTGTCTCAGATAAAAGGGCATTATTTGTATCAAATGGAAGAAAAAAAAAACAAAAAACAAAACGAAAACAAAAATAAAGATGGTGTTTCCACAGACACCCCAAAAAGGAGGTAGAATAAATTTGCTTTAATTTTTGTCCCAAGTCGCTTACAAGAGAAAAACTTTTTTACGCCGCCGCCCGCCGACACGACGAAGACGATGACGATGACGATGATGACAAGGATAAAAGGAAGGAACTTCCATATTTCATGTGAGAAATTTAATAACCAAAAGACAAAAGCTAAGCCATGATCTTATAAACTTTTATTTTTTATTCAGAGCCGCACTGCGTTGGCCTTGTTAAAAAAAAAAACAACAAAAAACAACTTGTAAGCAAGAGAAAATGGAATATTTTATTTTTTTTTCTTCGCACGTAAGGCGCGATGGGTACCCATTTATTCGTAAGTTGAAACCCCAAGTTGAATTTAAATAATATTGCCCTTGGAGGTATTATAAAGAGAAAGAATAACAAGACCAAGTATATAATATATATCTGAAGAGTTTTCTCACGAGCCAGCCTACCTGTTTTATCAGCTCCAAAGAGCACCCAAGGGATATGTACCAAGGAACAACGTTTTGCTTATGACGGTTTTTGAGGATGTTAAACTCATCGGTATGTATGTAGATAGGTGCGCAGAGGAGCAAAGAAGAATGATTTCCTCAATATCGAAATCGATATATTTATCGTATCTGTACTCTACTTCACTCCATTCCATCCATTTCGAATTTGGAAAGATTTTAATAAATATAATCGAATTGTTGAATCGATTCCTGGCTGGAAGGAGATAAGAAATTTGAAGAATCTTAACACCCACTGCCACAGGCCACAGGTGATGTGTAGTTATGATTCTGTGCAAAAATGAAGATGACAGGTTATTGTTTATTTTAGCTTTTTGTCATGAATGCATACAGGAGTCATGTGTAGTATGCAAAGATTTTATAGATTGGTAAAAAATGATTATCGAGATTGAAAAACGACTGTAAGGAACTGGGTGATGATTTTATGGGAATTGATTCGAAAAATAAATCAGTTGATTCAGCATTCAAGAGTGAGGTAAATTCTATTTGTTGCTTCCAATTCAAATTCCAATAACAATTTTAATCCTTTTGTTTTCTAAATTCAAATTAACTTTGTGCTTTGTAATTTAACACGAGAATCACGAACTGTCAAAAGTGCAGAATTTATACATTCTGTAATTTAGTATCTCCTTTTTTTCATAATTGAAATATTTCATTATTCGATTATTTGGGTACTAAAAAAATACAGACATACATTACATAAGGTTTCTTTTTTTAAATGATTTTAATAAAGACGTCGTGGAAAAGCTTCTAGATATAAAAGTGAACAAAGCAGCAAATTGTTCCTCGTAAAACTATCTTCTTTTTTGCTGGAGTCTACAGAAAGAAATTTAGTCAGCAATTCAAAGGCATTTTTTATGAAACAGTTTACATAACCCCCAGTCTTATCTGTACTGGGTAGAAAAAAAATGTACATAACATATTAATAAAATTTTACAAGTCTATGAAAGTGAAATGCAAATATTTTAAACATGAAAAATTGTACGTAAAGTCGAAATAGAAACAATTATATTTTTCAAAATAAACTGTTTCCTACCTGTAAGCCATTTTATGAAATTCTTCTTTAGTGTATTGAGAAATTCAGAGAAGGAATCGATCATCACCATGTGGCGGAATCTAAATTATTCGAAATTGTGCAACGGTATATACAGGTCCTTCAAGAAATTGATTAACAATGTAATTCAAGATACGATTTTATTATCAATGGAAAATTAAAAGTACAAGAACTTATTCCACGGGTTCCTATTATACCAATTGATCTTTCATTCCAAGAAAAGCGTTCCCTCTTTACGGATTTTATTTCCATTTAAAGATATCACATTGAAATTTAAACTATCTGAGTTTTAATATCACTCTGCAGAAATTCAAACACAGGTTAATTTTTTTTTCCTAAATGCACTCAACGAAGCGGTTGGAAATTTGCTAGTAAAATATGTGAATTACTTGAAAATTTCTAAACAGTTGCTATATTTTGAAATACTACACTACACCCCAATGTAAACAAATCCTTACAAAGCTACACACTCATTCATATACATATGTCTCGACCAAAAATTGTCAAAACCTACGAAAAAATATAGACAAATTAATGACCAACAGTTCTAATTAGTATTACCACTCTTTACGGAAATTAAGTAAATGTTTTACTTTTGTTTTCACGGGTCACTAATAATATTGGTAAACAGTCCGTCTAAATAAACATTATTAGTGTTTTAGCCAAGTTTCCGCAAACAAACGTGATAAGCACATAACAAGAACAAAAAAAAAATACACTTCTGCCATCAACACCACACTTTGTTAATTCGGATTCGGAGCCAGATATGAACACAACAATTTACCCTATTTAACCACAAAATATTTGGACAACAAATTCGTGTATTTATAGCAAGAGGATAAACACTAATGTATCCAACCCCAAGTTTAATTTCAATAACAATCCCGTCGGCAGTGTTTTGTTTGTTCTGATCGAAAAATAATATCTATCTAAGACTGAAATAAGGAGGAGAACATGAACAGGAACACGACAAAAGCCTATCCTGTTTTAACAAAGCGTATAAATTGCCTGAGGGAGTTTGATACGAATGTGCTTTACTTATACACACATACATACGTAGAATACGAGTAGGTAAAGAGCGTAGAAAGGTACCTGCTGTGGGTTTTCTCGTTACGTTACGAAGGGGATGGAAATTTCTTATCGGGAAGCAAATGTAGGAAGAGGAACACGGACACACGTTGAGTGACAATAAGGATTATTGACTCAATTGTCTCTAATTCCTTTCTCAGGCTGGTTCAATTGAACAAAATGAATGTGATCGATTTTGAAGTTCTTTCAAAGGATAGCGTATGTCACTTATTTAAGGGACTGTTTTTGCAGAAAGGGATTTGATGGATTTTGAAGGAATTAAAATCGCTGCTTCAAGTAATTCAACGAAAAGAAGTTTGACTTTTTAGATCTGTGAATTGTGCTCGGGAAGTTGACAGAAATCAGGGTTTTCGTATTATTCATATTCGGTTATTCACATACAGAGTAGGTCAATTGCATTAAATTGCTGTAATGAAAAACAATTCGATACATTTTTATGAAAGTTACCATACACCGTGTTGAACAAATTGTAATTGCAGTCAATATCTCTGTTCGTTGACATATCGTGGACGCCCACGCAGATATCTCTCTTGAACTGACGAATATAGATCATCGAGACCTTTAAACGTCGAGATTTGTCAAAAATGCAATTCAATCGGAACGATAACCATAATAACTCCCTATAGGAAGTTTATAAAAGGTGTGTAAGATATATTCGTTTTAAATCTATTTTGTATAGGAATATAACTTTGTTCAAATTTTCTGTTGGTGGTGCTTATTAATTAAATGTCCTTTAATTTTAAATATAAGTTACTAAACTGAACTCAAAGTAATATGTCTGAAACCAGCGTGATTCAAAAAAATAATTGTCTTATTTTAAGTTAAGTAAGAAGTTATAACATATCTCAGACATCGACATTTGACATGGTACACGAACATAAAAACTAAAACTAAATAACTAAAATAACTATACCATCTGAAAAAAATCAAAAAACATTTTGATTGCTGTGAAGTGAATAGCTATCGAATTTAAATTATATCTTTTTTTATGGAACATGATATTCCAGGAAAAAGTATACATATTCATGACATACGTTTTTGTCTGTTAAAGTTTTGGCAAACTTAAAATTTCAGGTAAAATGCTGCAGTAAACTGCCTTTTGTTGGAAATTTATTTTCAGTTCATATCGATTTCTTTTTTTTCACGTTTTCCGTTTTTTCTCAAATGAACATTTATACATATGTATGTACTATATATATTTTGTTAAGGTATCAATTATATCGAATAAATGAAAAACAGGAAAAAATGCCAGGTACTCGATCTATAAAAAAAGTGCCTAACGAATGCAGTCAATTTTCAATGTTCATAAAAAGGAAATAAAATCCACACCTGCAATCATAAAAATATTTTTTTTTAATTTTAGCACGTACCTACCTATTTTATACTTCCGTCAAAAAAAACTACCATCATATATAAAAACTCATTTTTTTCAACCATCCAAACAAAATGTTGTCTATAGTTTAAGTGTTCGACTGAAATTCGTGGCTTTCAAAAAGATCACTCGTGTACGTACTCATATGTATGTATGTATTTGTATTTGTATTTTATTCAGGCTGAAATAAGCAGTTACTTGTGAAGAAAAACATTTAACTTGGGTTGAATTTCTTTTCTCAAAACTATGTGTACCTATCTATTTATTTATGTACAAAGGATATAGGTACACGAATACAAAGATGGTGGCTCATGATTCAATGAAAAACTGAGGAAATTCTTTTATTTTGGATCAAAGCAGGAGGGATAAAAGCAAACAAAATGGTAAAGCGTAAAGCACTCAGTCAGTCAGCCGGCCGGCCGGTCGGCCGGCAAGCAATGGTATTATGTCAGGGAATCTGGTTAAAAGAATCTCCAAATTGTGTAGTGTGTAAGGTCTTATATGGAAGTTCATTCCATTCATGATGGTCATGGTAAATCATGGCTAAGTAGAATAACTTGAAAATAAAACATACGAGTATTTCATGAAGTTTTGAAAAGAAAATTCAAGGAAAAGAAAAAAGAAAATATAATATATCATTAATATGTTCCATTATTATGGTCAAATCTGTCTCCCAATAAACACAATGCAAATATAATTTTCAAGATCTTTTAGGCGTGTAGGCAATTGCGTGTGTCAAAATCAACACCTTGCACCCGAGAATAATTTATGATATACATATGTATGTATACATACATACATAGTGCGCGTATTCAAAAAACTTAATTTTTGTTATGATTCTCAGTTAAAAACTTTACATTACTCAAAACTTAAACAGAAAAACACACAAATATTTACATGAATAGACATATGTTATATCGGCAAATAAACAACAAACTAAACTACAATTTAAGATGTCAAGCTTAACTACATTACATTATGTATTTCATTGTTTTAGTTATTAGCATTAATTGACATAAATTCAATCTAAAAAAGAGGCTGGGTGCGACCCACACTGATAACTTCCCATTATGCATAATTTGAAAACTTCGCGTTGCTGATATTAATCGATTTACTTTTGATGCTGATTGATAATAATTTTACTAACAAAAAAATTGTCAGAGATGTTTAAGCGGAAAAACAATATTTACTAATTTTTCTTAACTTTTTGTAGTTTTGTATTTGTTGTAAGAAATGTAAATTTGATATTCGTCAATATTTTATCATTTTTTAGGTATTGACAAATGCATTATGTTAAAAATAAAATACATTTTTAGTCAATAGCATTGCTTGTTGGGATTATATTAAAGCAGAAAACAATTTTTGACACTTTTCGGTAAATTTCAGGTTTGGTTTTTTATTTTTCGTAAAAAAACTGCCAATTCGATATGTGTCAAAAAAGTACCATATGTTCAAAATTCTATTACGCAAAAAATGAATTAGATTCGAAGTTAAAATGATTGACCATTTTGGACATATTCAAGTCAAGAAAATTACTTTTGACATTTTTTGGTAAATTTTTGATTAAGTTTTTTATTTTTTGTAAAAAGACTGTCAATTCGATATTTGTCAAAATTGTAGCATATATTAATAATTGTATTTTGTATAAACATAAATAAGTTTGAAGCCAATATCGGTGCTCATTCTCGAGATATTCAAGTCAAAAAACACTTTTTACCAACTTTTGGAAGAATTTTTTGTACTTTTTTATTTTTTGTAAAAAAACTGTCAATTGTTTTTCAATTTTTAAAAAATAACAAGTTGAAAATTTTCAAAATTAATATCAAATCTGTATCACATTACAATGTATACAATAAAATTTAGTTTAAGTCAATGGCACTAACCATTCCTGAGATATTTGCTTCCAACCAAAATTTTCACTTATTTTAAAAACTGCTATAGTGAAAAAAACGCTTGACCAATTTTTATAAAAGTCCTTTCTGCATCTTTCGAAGTTATAACCTATCGAACAAAATTTAATTGGAGTCGATATCTCTACTCGTTCTTGAGATACCGTGGACGAAAAAGGGTATCTCGAACGTACGAACGTACGTACACACGCACACACAGACATCTTTCTACAAATGACGGATCTAGATTCTAGGAAGCGACGTTCATTACCCATGTACATATTTAACTAAACACAAATTTGACATTTCTGTATAATTATGTATGTACTTATATCTTTGCTGCGACCAAAAAGCATCTGAGGTTTTTAAAAAGTTATATCAATCGACGACGTCATTGGATAATTGATTTGACTTTTAACGATGCTGGCAAAGTAAACTTAACTTATATGTACATCAGATTTTCAATCACTGCTAACTGTTCCTCGAATATAATTCTTCAGTTTAAAATAGTAAGCTCATTGGCTAACATTCAGTAACAAGCCGTGTGGAACACTGCATCAATTTTAAATAGAGTATTTATCAATTTAAACACAGACAACATTAACAAAGCCTTTTAAACTTTATGAAAAATGAAAAATGTTAAAGCTAGTTTTTTTTATAGTATATGGGGTATATAACGATAAAAAGTGATATTTTAATAATTTTAAAAGTATACGATGCAACGTTTTCGAAATAATTAGATTTATATAAAATTGAGTTCAGTAGTTTAAATCATTCTGAATCAACTTAGAGTCATATAAAAAGATATACAGTAGTATTAGCCTTCTCGAATATATTTAGTTTTAACTTTTTTGATAAACTGTTGGAAGAGTTTGTTATTCAATTAAGAAGTTGTTGCATTTGCAATCCTTCACAGAAAATTGAAACAGGACAATTTGCATGCAAATTTATTTTATGGGTATCTTACATCCCCAATTTGTTCTTTAATGATCTATTACTAATTTTTGTTATATAGTCAATCATTTGTATTTATTAAAAAAAAAAAAGATTTTTAAGAATAATAATTTTGCGTAGCTATTTTTTCAATTTAAATTTTATTGAAAATTTTAACAGAACTTCACATAAAGTTCAAAAAATGGTTCAAGAAACATTTCTTCTGACCAATGTTTCTTCATCAATTCACCGACTTTGCTCAAATCATGACTCATTTAAACTAATTATAGGAAAATATCATTAGTTACGTATGAAAACATAAAATAAGAATGTAATCATTAAAATAAAGGCAGAAAACAAAGTGTGCGTATCAGTCTACTGTAATCAAACCCTTTTCAATTTCCAAAAATAAAATGATATCTTGTTTGGATTCGGAGTAACTCAAGTGCCTCAATTTAAATAGCTCATCCGGAATTTTCTCCTATTTTCTCCATCATCGAAGGAGATTTACAAAGTAATCCAACTACGATTTTGTTGTTTACCTTTTGATATCCATAAAACACAATCGACTAATGGACGTTATAAAGTACCTTTTGTCGAAGTGAAGATATTTTGTATGTATTGGGTTTGCACAGTCTGCACAGTGTCGTATCAAGTAATATTGTTGCCCTAATTTTGTTTTCGGGATGTGAGCCTGATCATAGGAATTCTGAAAGTGAATTTGTGACAAAAGAAATTCCGTTGAATATTTTTTAGGATTCAATTACCTTAAAAGGAAAACTTAATTTTGTTTTCGACAGTTCTTGGAAAAAATAGATATTGATTCGAAACCGTTTTCAAATTTAAAAATGATTTAGGTTAATATTTCAAAAAGAGCTAGCACTTACCATGAGTTAAAGGAATAAATATACCCTTCGAAGACAACTTGTCACACTTGATTACATTAGCTCCAAGTCCACCACCGACATTTGACACACAAGTCAAAGAATACACTCAGGTTAGGTATATGGAAAAGTAAACCATTTATCTCTTCCTTACAGGGAAATATGAAAAATAACCTCAGTGAAAACAATCAATCGATATTATTTCTATACCTGTCTATCAAAGGAACCCAATAAGCAAACATAAGGGTACATAAAAGCTTCCATATTTCAGCTGCGTGTAGTGTAAAGCTATTGATTGTTTGGTTTTCACAAGTTCGTCTATTCCAATAAAACAAACACATAAACAAATATTAGAAAATAGTTATATTTTTAGGCAACAACCACCCACCGCACCCTGCCTCGCACTACTTCGATACATCAAAACCTAATTGATATTAAGTTGGAAAAAGGCCAGCTTCAATTCCGAGTTCAAGGACTTTAACGTCTCTATACCCGTATCAGTATAGCCTTTGGCTTTAATAAAAGTCAATATGTAGATGAATACAGTGCATTTCATTTGGTAATGGTATTATGATTCAATAGATTTTTTGTGACAGTCTAATTAAATATGACTAATGGTTATCGAATGGGTTGCTATTGAATGAGGAAAAAAAGTTCAATACAACAATTGAACGTTGACTTTGCTAAAGGTTGAATAATGATGCCAAGTCAGGCATAACCTTCAAAAGTCATCTTTCTTATCATAACAGGACTTATCAAAGCCAAGGGCATTTTATGTTAACCACACACTCATGTTCTCCATCCCGATAGAGTCCATGATTCGAATCGTTCCCCAAGTCAATCGATAGAATTTGTTTTTGCAAAGGACATCATTTTAGTGCCCTGCGGAAACGAATTCCTTTAACCGGAAAGTGACTTGGCTACGGTATGGTTACATAAATTTTGCGGTATATACTCGTAAGTTTGGTAATAACGTGTTTAATGCAATTTGAAGAGTATCTTGGAAATTTTGAAACTCTTATTAGCTCTCAAGAATATTGTAATAAGTTGGGTTTAGAAAATCAAGCACAGAAACCCTGCGGCTCGTCTCAAGGTTTGCATATTATATGATATTGCGACTTTAGTTTCCCCCGAGGAATTTTGTCATGCAAGCTATATGAGAGGTTATGTAAACTGGGTAACTTAGTTCCAGTTCCTGATGGTTCAGCAAAAATTGGTTACCATGGGAATCAATCATCAAAATTGACAATAGAAAGGAAGTATTGTTCCTTTTGTGACATTTATTTGCCGGAAAACTTAAAAAAAGGCTTGCAATTGGTAACTTATAAATTATGGCAACTTTCTAAGTGGATATTTTTATTAATATACTCTAATATTATAACAGTGAAAAGATTTGATTGATTGTTTGAATTGAATAGGCCTGAAACTACTTGTCAGATTTATTTTATTCTATTCTAGCTATCTTTACTAAATATCCAACAAATTTTGACAGGTGTCTTTTTCGCAAGGCCAATCTTCAGAAGTCCGTTTTGTTAATTTTTTCACCGTAAAACTAATTGAAAAACATTACTTATCATATCATATTATTAAAGGTAAAAAATCAGATGGAAATACATTAAATGACATTGCAAATTTTGAAGAGAATGACAACGACATGTGACTCAAACAGTTTTTGAAAATAATAAAGGTATAACACCATCAGAACCTGGAACATAATTCTCATCAAGATTAAATATTAATTTTGTACAATACTCGTACTGCAGGGGTTAATATTACAAATTATACCGGTCATAAAAGTATAAAATTTCTAAAGATCAAAGTTTTTGGCTATTTCGTCAGATTTACAAAATATTGAATTAACAAAATCAAAGTAACCATGTCTTCATGAACCATGAAAAGAACGAAAAAATTACCTAGCACATCACGATGCTTGAAAATGAATTCAAAAATTGTTCGATAAAATTCCAAATTTTAGGAGATTGAAAAAAGGAAGACGATTTAGTGTCCATAATTCAAAAGCCATGCCAAAAATTACTCAGCACTTTAATTCAATTTGAAAACGAACATAAAATAGGTGCACCCAGGCGTATACGTAATTTTCTCATTTAACTGAAGTAATAGCAAAAATTCTCTTTTCCTTTGTTCACATAATGTTTAATTGTGTATCATAACACTTGGATACCTATCAAAAGGTTGATAAAAAGATCTATAAAGCTATTACTACAGTATAAGGTAAGACTATCAATTAAGTAATGGTACACAAATTTAATATACGTATGCAAAAGACAATCGTATCTTTGTTTTTCACGGAGATCAAAATCAAAATAGCCCTTGAGAAAAGTCTTCACTCTTCAAAGAACTGAACAATTTTCCAATTACTTTAGACTATCACCAGGATGTAAGCACAAACGTAAATATAACAAGGTATTAATATACTTGTTCACCAGTAAGTCCTTGATATTGGCTTGGCGTTTCAAGTCCCAACAAATCGTCCCTTATTCCCAAAGTAGATTATTATCCAAACATACACTACTTGTATAAATAAACATCGATTATACGCTTGTACAATGTACAGTACATACCTTAATTTCCGGTTGCGCTGAACTGATATAATGACAAGAGCATTTCCCAGAACTGCAGCGATTATGATTGTAGAAAAGATGAACGCTTTAATTAGAAATATGGATAATTTGATCCAATTCTCATCGACATCTACTTCGTCTGCTTCTTCCGTTGTTCCATTTCTCCCATCGTCACTTCCACTGCCACTGCCGCTACCGCTGTCCTCTGAATCCTGCACGATGCCGGTTACATTCGCCAAAAGGATACCCTGAATTGTGCTGCTGCTGGTGTTCAGCTGATAGTCTAAAATCGAAGTGCTAGAGGAGTTCAGGACTGCGGCAAGTGTATCGGCGATGGTGACTGTCTGCATAAAGGACATAATATCTTGTGTCATACCGAGGACAGAGCCTTTACGTAAAAACGGGCATCCAGAACCCCAATCATCACTGCATCAAAGAGTACCAATTGAGCTTCGAACATTTTGTCGTCGTCAGCCTCCTCGTGGCTGTATTTGGCGTCCTCATCACAGTTGAACACATTATACGAATATAATTATTCTATAACTCAATTATTAATTAACTCAGATTGTGTAGTTCTCCATCAAAAGTTTTGTATTTATTTTATGATAAATAGCGTCCGTGGACATGGAAGGCCGTTCTCAGAGTCGGAGTCGTAGCCGGAGCCGTAGCCGTAGCCGGAGCTGAAGCCGAAGCCAAAGCCAAAGCCAACGTCACCGTTGCTTCACCAAACAACATTAACTGCAAATAAAAGGCAAAGAAGAGGGAGGACTTTTACAAACAAAAAAATTACGACAAAATCATAAAGTAAAAACTTTAAATGCTAGAGAAAAAGTTTTAACTTCGTTTGAATAGCAGTTTACAGTTGAATATTATTGTGTATGTTTTTTTTTAACGTGTTTTTTTTACGACGACGACGACAACTACAACGACAGACTTCAATGGAAATATACTTTTTCTTTGAGCCAAACGATTTGCATATAAAGTGAGTCCTATTTTTGTTACTGCTCACAGAAGAGAAACCTCCGCACGTTTCTTCGCACTTGATAGACGAAGGTAACTTGAATTGAAAAAAAAATATATATGTATATATTGTATATATCCCTCCTGGTACAACAAATATTTTTAAAGTAGGTTCCCAAGCCCACATACCCTTGGTATACACTGTACATGGTACACCAATAAAATGCTTTGTTTTTTAGGTTATGAATTTTGTTCTTTCAATAAAAGTTCAACCATAATGCCCAAGGCAATGGTTTTTACAGGTGGCAGAAGCAAAAGGCATTGCAAGTAAAGTTTTGTAGCGAGCTTTTGAATGAACAATATCTGGCTTATACGTTCCAATATATCAATCCTTTTCACAACGAATTTACATATACATACGAGTAACTTAAAGAAATTCTTACAAAAAAAAAAAAAAAACAAGAGAAAAACTTCGATTTCGATCTGGGTTCTGAATTGCTTTGAATTTTAACGAGTTATTGTGTCAAAACTAAAATGTAAAACAGATATTTAAGAAATATGAACGCTCACGCGAATTTCAAAATGAACTCCTTCCCTAGGTTCTTTTTTAAGGTTGTTTTAAGAATTTTAAGCCTCAGGACTCTCATAGGTTTCTTGTTATAAGACATTAAAAAATTTCTTATATTACTTAAGAAAATATTTTTTCTTAACAATTTAAATACATATTTTCATTCTTCTATAAGTATGCATGTGAATGAATTCCTTTCAAGGAGTTGGAGTTGCTTTTCTTTGTTATCCTTTTCTCGAATTTAAATTATATCTTTAAGAATATAATTTTATTTTATTTCTTTTAACTTTGTATTTCATCGTAAATTTGAATTGTAAAAGTTTTAAAAAAGAAAACACACAAGAACTAGAATTTAAAATTCAGCATAACGCTAAAGGTTTTCGGTATAATTTTTCATAGAAAACTAATCAAACAAAAATAATACCCATACGCCACAGTGCACATTGCAAATAAGTTCAACCGCTATTACGCTACCTTTTTAACTTCCCATAGGGAGTTATTGTAATCGGTTCGATTTGTCAAATTGAAATTTTTGACAAATCTGGACGTTTTATGGTTCCTAGAATCTAAATTCGTCATTTGTAGAGATATGTCTGTGTGTGTGTGTGTACGTACGTATGTACGTTCAAGACCCCTTTTTTTGTTAACGGTATCTCGAGAATGAGTAAAGATATCGATTCAAATTAAATTTTGTTTAATAGGTTAGTCGAAAAATGTCAAAAGTAGTTTCTTGACTTGAATATGTCCAGAGTGGTAAATCATTTTAACTTCGAATTTATTTTATTTTTTGCATAATAGAATTGTCAACTTATGGTATATCTTTTGACAAATGTCAAAATGACACTTTTTTTTACTAAAAATAAAAAACTAAAACTGAAATTTACAGAAAAGTGACATAAATTGTTTTACGGCCCAAATATTATCACAACAAGGAATGATATTGACTTCAAATGTTTTTATTTTCAACCTACTAGTAAGGCATTTGTCAATACCTAAAAAATGGTAAAATATTGACGGATATCAAATTGAAATTCTTACAATACATACAGTACTACAAAAATTTCTAAGAAAAATTGGTAAATATTGTTTTCAGATTCAATATCTCTGATATTTTTTATGTTAATAAAATTGTTATCAACTAAAATCAAAAGTTAATCAATTTATCAGGTACATCAAGTTTTCAAATTATGCATAATGGGAAGTTATCAGTGTGGGTCGCACCCAGCCTCTTTTTTTTATTTTAAAATAAGTTTTAATTCTTTGTATAAGAGATACGTTAAAGCCTTACAGACAAAGAACAAAATATTAGAGGCATTATTTTTGAGTTATTTGTTTTTATGTTTGATTCCTTGTTAAATTAATCAATTTGAAAACTTATTCATGAATTTTTCTTCATTTGTTATATATATGTTTTAAATGGCTTGCAAATTTAAGCCATGTCAATTGATGATTTTTAGTTCATGCTAAGATTCTTAACTCTTATTTTACAAAGAAGTTAAATTAAATGTTTTCAATGCCAAAAGTGGTAAGCCTGTTTTGTACATCGAAAAACAGTCTCGTTCGTATTTATTTATTTTTTGTCCATATTAACTTACCTAATGTTCTGTTCAAGAAATGTTTACAAGTATACCTAACAGTTTTTGTCAAATTTTTCTTGACATTTTATTTATTATAAATAAATGCAAAAACACATCTAAGGGATTTTATAAATCTCCTTAAAAGCATGGATTTGATTTTAAGGTGTCTTCCCTCAGGACAAAAGGATAATCTTGTGTCTTTCTTCGATTTAAAGGAATCAGGTCGAAAGGAATAGATTTGTATTTTGTACTTTTATTTATTTCGACTTTTCTTTTATTTCTTCAGACAAGTACGTCAATAAGCCCTTAAAAGGTATGTATAGGTCTTCCACTTAAATGTCCACAATTAATATAATGTGTTTCGTCAAAAACAAACATACAAATTATATTACTAAGAATCAGCAAAAAAAGAAAAGAAACCTTTTTTTTTCCAAGTTCCTGCACAAAAATCACTTTCAATTTTAGATTAAAAAATTTAAATTCGAAGTCTTCTAGGTCGATGCTCCAAATAGGTTAAATCGACATCATTCCATTAAAATTGAAAAAAAAAGAAATAAAAACAAATCAAACAAAAAATATCAAAATAATGGTCTGAAATCTAAGGTAATAGGGCAAACAGCTAACAGCTTGTGCTTTTCAAAATAAATTAAAAACAACAATTCGACAACCATATACCATTTCATTGCTTTCCACAAAGTTAAAAAAAAAAATAAAATGTAATAAAAACGTAAAAAGCAAATAAAGTCGTACATGTGGAAGAGGCGTTATATTGTTTATCGTTTAACGTAACTGTGTACACCTTAATAAATTCAGGATCAAAACCGTCTAAAGCAAAGCAACCTACGTTTTTGTTTGCTAAATGTAAAAGCATTAAGTTTGGCAAAAGGAGGTGCCTACGCTGAGGCTGGTGTCGGTGCCGGTCCTGGTGCTGGTAAAGAATCGTTTACGATTCAATTTCATATGGAACACGTGTACGATTTCAAAATGATTTTTTTTTTAATTCTTCCAAGAAACCCCAAGAAACTTTTACATTAACGAATAAGACCTATTAAGGAAGTTTTAATGTAGAAAATTTTCCAAGAACTCATTTCAAACACTGATTAGCCAAGATAAAGAAATAAATTCAAGGCTTATAGGTGTAATAAATCATAAACGTTATTTAATTCAAGAAGTGCGCTCCCGTAGGCCCAAAATTATAGAGTACCCAATACCCATGTCCTACACACTTCCTGGAGGCGTTTGTGTTTGTTTCCTGTCAGTAGTAGCTAAGGGCAACACATTAATTGGATTACATTTTATTTTTGCCTCCAGAGGCCCTGCAGATAGTGATATCATTGAATGTAACAAAATACTTAAAATTTTGGTAAATTATCGGTTCCTGTTGCCCGCATCAGGTTGTTTTCATAGGGACGAACGGAAGACCTTCTATCCTTAGGTGTTTTAATACATATTTTGACGGACACTATGATATATGGTGATATTATATTTAAACAAAAAAGTGCTCACTTGCTCGGTGTTGAGAATTTAAGTGTCCTCCCAGAAAAATGTGAGAAGGAGGCGCGCAAAAGAATGTCAAAAGAATCCTTTGTAATTCAATTTTACACCAAGTAATTATTAAAAACCCTGATAGACCTCGCTGTACAAAAATGGATCAGGTCCACATAGAAAATTTTAATTTCATATTAAAGAGAGGCTACAATAATAATGGACTTTTTGAATAAGGCCCTGGAACTTATTTTTTGCGTATCACCGTTGTCGTTCATATTCAGTCGGTTTTGGGTCGTCGGCGTCGTAGTCAGGGTCTATAGAGTCTAGAGTTTTCGGTATGCCTCACAAAAATTTAAGGCGCAATAATTTTAGGTTAAACAATAGAAATTATTTCCAGAGTGAGGAGGGTAAAGAAATTTCATTGCTGTTGTTGTTTTGTTATTAACAACCGAATATTTTGAATTTTTAATATAAAAAACTTTAAGGATAAGGGTTAATGAAAGTGTGAAAGTTTAACCCTTTAGGGGAGATTACATTAGAACAGGAAAAAAAAAGAAAGTCGATTTTAATATACTTTCACCCAAGACCTAGGGAGGAAATCATATGAATAGCAAATAAGGTCAATCCCACAACGTCATTTCAACTAACACAGCTTTTTTTTGTTTAAATCTCGGAAAATGGTAATGTTGTGATTAAAGTGAATGAAAAAAAGCAAACTGACATTGACAAAGCAGTTTATAGGAAACAAGATTAATTTAAGATAACAATGATTTTTATTTGATTGGTAAAAAGACCTTCGATGCCATTGGCATGTTAAAGCATAATTTTGTTTGGGTTTTTATGTTGGATCAGTAAAAGACAAATAATGTAAATAATGTAACAAAGTTTGGCAGTGTAATAGAAGCCATTTTCTTGATTATAGTGGTCCATCATTTTAAAAAGTCTGACGTTAGCATGACATTCAATAACAAGTTGAAAGTCTTGTCTTATCTAATTGCTGTTTTCAGTAAAACCAGTCTGATATTAAAAGCTAACCCACTCGGTAAATTTAACCTAACTTACTCTATTAAAAATAAAAAAAAAAAAATCAGAATACTCGGTTTTATTGTAACCCAGTTATTGTTTGAAAAATAACAATTTTGCAACCAGTTTTGAATTTGATTTTCTCAGATGATATTAATAAACAACTACTGTTTTATTTAACTTGAATAAACTTACTCTACCAGTCTTATGTTTTACAACTGTTTTTAAAGTCAATTTGTCTATAATTATTTTGGTTGTTTTATTGGCAAGTGGTTAGCCAGTTGAGTAAAACTTCCCTACGAGTCACATTTTCTTCGATTGAAAAAAACTAGAATGAAAAAAACGGCTGTTAGAGATGTAAGTGAGAATTGGCCATAAGAATATCTTGTTTGAAATTTTTAAAAATAAAATGATGAAATGTATGCGACATCAACCTATCAAACCAAAACAGGCACCACAAGGGTTCAACATGTTCACCATCCTGATTCACATCATTCCTTCATTTTTGTAAAAAAGACTATTGAGAATGGTTGCCAAGGTCTAGGAGGAAGACATGTTAGAGGGTGTACTACTACTTAGGTCCTCAGACCTACGAAGTCCGTTGGTGTTCCGTAGCGGGACATAGGGCCTCAACTACTCCTACGCGCCATCGTGTACGGTTTCCAGCGATGTGTTTGAGCTCCCTCCAGCTCTTTCCCAATCTCGCAGATTCCTCCTCGACTGTTCTTCTCCACGTGCTTCTTGGTCTACCAACTCTTCTTGCTTCTTGTGTGAGTGGGTTCCACTGCATTGCTTGGCCTGCAATGCAGTCATTACCTTTTCGAAGCGTGTGTCCAATCCACTGCCACTTGCGCCTTCGTATAATGGTGTCTATGGGTTCCTGACCTGTTCGTCTGTGTAGGACCTCGTTGGAGATACGATTAGGCCAGAAAACCATTAAGATGTTTCGAAGACACCTATTGATGAAGGTTTGCAGTTTCCTGGTTATTGTAATTAGTTCTTATTTTCCAGGTGCTGCATCCATATAGCAGAACTGACTTGACGTTGGAGTTAAACAGTCGTAGCTTTGTATTCAAGCTGAGAGATTTGTTCCTCCAAACATTGGACAATCTCCCGAACGCAGCCTTTGCTTTTCCGATACGACTGACGATGTCTAGTTCGGTACCTCCTTCATGAGAGATGATGCTTCCAAGGTATTGGAAGCTCTCTACTTTCTCTACTGCTTGTTGACCAATGTTCATCAGAGCGGATGATTGCGAGCTCCCGAGGCTGAATATTTTTGTTTTTCCCGTATTGATTTTCAGCCCCACGATTGCTGCTTCTCGCTCCACCGTTGTTGCCATTTGATGGAGATCCATGATCTTATGGGAAAGCAAGCAAACATCGTCAGCGTAGTCAAGAAGTTTAAGGTAAGTTGTCAGAGTCCATCTTATTCCTCCGCTTCCTGTCAAATCCATCCGCAGTACATCACTTATCACCAATAAAAATAGGATTGGTGACAGTATGCAGCCCTGTCTGACCCCTCTTTGGACTTTAAATTCTTCGGAGAACCTACCTCCGTGTAAGACGTGGCATTTGGACCCATCATAAGTCGCTTTAATAATAGCAATGAGTTTCTCCTGTAAACCCTTCCTCCGCAAGGCAAGCCAGATAAACTCCCTGCTGACGCTGTCGAAAGCCTTCTCGAAATCAATGAACAGCAGGTGGAGTGGTGATTGATATTCAACGCACTGTTCGATGATGATCCTCAAGGTGTTAATGTGATCAATACAGGAGGACCCAGTGCGGAAGCCTGCTTGTTCAGCGTCGAGCGATGCTTCGAGGTGTTCTTTAATGAGATGTAAAACAATCTTTGCTATTAATTTGGCGACTGCAGGCAAAACGAAAATACCCCTCCAGTTTTCGCACTTCATCAAGTCTCCTTTTTTTGGGAGCTTGACAAAGGGTGTACTGAAAAGTTTAATCCGTAAATCCTATAAGAAATGAAACAAATTGAAATCAAAACCAAACCGTTTTTTTTTTTTTTTTTCGTTCTATGCTTTTATCAGAACTTATGGCTATGTAGGTATTTATCTGGCAACTCCTTTTGGACTAGACTTTAAGGTCCGATTTATTAACACGATTGCTCATGAAGTTTTGAACAAAAACAGAAGAAGAAAAAAAAGTTAATAGCAGACAAATACATTTTACACGTCCCTCTAAGGACTCTAACAGAGCCTTTGAGCACTTTATATTTCGACGGCAATCATTTTGGTGGTTTTTCAATTGAAGGTTTTTAGTACTGATGGTTAACCCACTAACCAATAAAACCAAGCTATTACACATATTCACGTCAAAAAGGAATCACTTTTGTGAGGACTATTTTCTCATTTTTATAAAAAAAATATCCTTGGAGAATCTGTCAGTTTCTCCTAAACAACCTAATAAAATAAAAACACATTTTTATTCTGCAAATAAATATTATGCTTAAAAAATTTTGTAATCTCCTAGATTTGGCTTTTTTAATCGAAGTTTTATATCAAAAATTCAATCTTTCAGCATTTTTAGGATGGGTTCGAAAGCAATTATAAAATAAGGATTTTTTTTAATTAATTTTCAGTTACAGATTGTGACACATCAACCTACATAAACATACATAAACATACATACATTCACATATGAGAATCAATTTCAAAATCGCATAAATCTTTTCGCACAGCACAGGTCCTTGAACGGATAAAAAACAAAGCTTGATCATAAAATAAAACAGCTTGTTTCTCGTCATATCACAGCATGTAGGTACTCCTTTAAGGAATTTGTTTTCCAACGCTAAAATGTTCCTCACATTACTGAAAATACTACTTTTTGTTCCCAAATCCCACATACATACATAGGTGTACAAGCGAGTGTGTGTGTGTGTAATCATACTTCAGTCAGTTTCTTTATTAGAGCCGGAAATAGGGAAAGGGGAATAGCAATTTCAAAATAAAATGAATAATAATAAATCAACATTTGATTAATGACTCAAGCCAAGTTCTTAAGAAAATAAATATCATACGAATATATGTATGTATGTATGTATGTATGTTGAAATATCCTTGTGCAATAAAGGTGTTCTACCCTCAACCAATTTATTAGGTTCATTCCGCTTATTTTCATTAAATACCTCAAATGAGGGTTATAGAGATCCTTTTTGTGTCTTATATAATTTATTAAAAGCCCTTAAATTCCCAATTTAAAGAATATTATATGTATGTAGGTCTTGAGGCAAGTTATGGTAAGGGAATACTATATGCTCCAACTAGTTTAAGTTTCCGGTGAATTATGGCAAAATGCTTTGGATTTGGATTTTGGTAGATGTCCTTTAAATATTCTGGATTTTAAACCAAATGTAGGTCGTTCAAGGTAATATTCAATCCACTGGGGAATTTATGTTAGAAATTTCTTAAACCTTTACCTGCCTATATGAAAATTTCTATTATAAAGAGAAATAATATAAAAGATGGAGTTTGGGATAAAATTCCACAAATTGTCACTTGAGTTACCACCCGTAGGCCATCTTAAGACTTTAATATTGTCAAAGACTAATTAAATGGATTTGCTACTCTGAAGTATTATGATTTTCTAAGAACTTTAAGTAATATTTATAAGTAACGTAAATTTATCTATAAGATGATTAGGAAAAAATTGATTGACTTTATCTAACTTGACGAATTGGCATGGTTTGTTAGAGGATAATTTTGGATTAAAAATGCATTGCAGATTACCTAACGGCTAAGCCAGGAAAATGGAAGGATACATTTATTTATTCCTAGGAGGTTAGGTTAAAGTGGCTGCTGGAAAGAAGGCCAGCACACTTAGACCATCAATGATTGATTGTGATACCACATAGATTATTATTATTAGATCCTCCTACTCGTTGAACCATTTGGAGTTGAACAATTTAAGCGTTTGAGCCTATGAATGTCTACGTTATTTAGATCGCTGGGATCATACTATGGTAGATGTCTCCGAGATGTAGTCTACGTTTTTGTAAAAGTGCAGGACGACAATTAATAGAAAAGAAGATGAGGAACTGACTCTTCTGCTTGCTCATCCATACAGCTTCTACAGAAATCGTTTGCCGGAGGTCCAAGCCGTTTTCAGAGGAGGAAACCTTAATTATGCTAATTGCACATAATAAATATGAATTTTTTTGAAAATCGAAACCTTCTGCAGCTCTGATGTTCAATAATCCATTCTATTTTCAGTTGATGATAATGTGTTGCAATGAATTCCATTTCAGTTCTTTAAATTATATGTAAATGGTAGTATTGAAGAATTTGTGTATTTGGTGATTTTCTAAAAATTTTGTATGATTTATTTTCCCCCTTTGAATAAAACTAAAACTTTGTGTAAATCCGTTTCACCATAAGGAATTAAAAAAATGTATATTTAGACCGATGAAATAATCTTCTTGAAGTATTTAAAATTAACTGATTTATTGCTGTAATTTTAAATTTATACGGAAATTTAATAAATGATGAATTGTATCGCACAGTGGGTCATCCGAAATTCGCTATGATACAAAGGTAACCTTTGAAAACAAAAGCTATTAGTGAAAAGTATTTATTATTTGTTTTGTCAAACAACCCGAACTTCATAGCTGATGTCAAGCCAAATTTCATCAAAATCTGTTCAGCAATTCTGGAGTAATAAGAAAATTAAAAAAAAAAACAGTTCCACGGAACCATACATTTACCGGGAAAAAAGTACCCTATGTGCTATTCCCAGACTATAGATAATCTATCTCTGCACAAAATTTCATCCAAATCCTTAAATACATCAGAACTCTCTCTCTCACATTTAAAATATTAATAGGATTAAAGAGTTTTTGAAACACACTAATATTCTGAACTTGTCTATAACAAAAATTAAGGTTTCAACAGTTTTGTATGATGTTTTTTCTCTTAAAATTTGACAAATAGTTTGTAATTTTTAATTTAAAATACAAAAAAAAAAAATTAAGCCTTGTACCAACGCATTTAAAAATGTGTTTTAAGTTTTGAAGACTTATACTGTTACGGAAATTTTATTCCTTAAGAAATCGCGCACTTTCGAATAGTTATTTCTTGATAAATACCAAATGTCGATTGACATTTGATGGACCACTTAACTGTGTGAGAGCGGGACGGCCTTGGTTTACCAACTATCGGTTCTCTCACTCAGCTAAGTGGAAATTCTATTTGACAGGTCAACAATAGTCATTGGAAATGCCGAGTGAAGGCAAACCCAACGGACGGACGATCTAACCACATTTACACGAGATGTCGCTCAAGTGAGAACGGCGTAATGCCCAACCTAACTTACTTATTTTGGGAGAATTTTCATTGAGAATTATTAAAATCCTTTTTTTTAAAGAAAATTATGTTTATCGTAGTTTAGAATGCAAGGATTGATAGTAATTGTGGTAGGTGAAGTACACTCAAACATAAAACTTCCGAATTTAAAATTATTACTGCTTAAAGGAAGAAGGGAATGCGATTTAGGTGTTAGTTTGAAATGTATGAGTTATACTGTAGATAAAGTTTTCCTCTTAACTTCTGGTTCACTTTTGGTTTCCATTTTTAGTTGGATTTAAAATGAGTAATTAGTGTTGATAAACCTTAAAATCTTTCAGCAACTTAAAGAATACTATTATTGTGAATTCACCCACGAAAAGGCCGTAACCTGGAAATTCCAGCGGGCGGCGAATTTTGTGGATGAGTTGAAAAATTTTGAGAGAATAACTGGCAAGTAAGCTGGATCGTGTCTCATCACAAAGTAGCTCTCAACGGCCAATGTAAATGGCTGTTGATGACGTGATAGAGATCCGCCATTCGATATTGGCTGAAAGCTCGGCGAATTCAAATCAAGAAGAGGCGATTTAGGATCGAGTGGGTCCTGAACGTCACTTCGTTTTGAACTTGCAAAAAGATCAGAGGTTAACAAAAACAAAAAAAAACAAAAGTTAGTGGAAGATTTTAAGAGTGGTTATATAGTGAGAAAAAAAAATAAAGGAAAGTTATAAAAAAAAAAAAAGTGGAAATCAAACTGGTGAAGTTAAAAAAAATTACTGTCGAAGAAGGAAAGAGGAAAATTTTAGAAGGAAGAAGATTTTTGGTCACAGGTATTTAAAAAGGTGGTATCGATTTGATATTTAATTCAATAATTGTAAATCGCATTTTCTTTGTTCTTTTTTTTGTTTGTTCATGACGTATCTCAGATCCGTTATTTCTAACCCTTAACGGTCGAACATCACTGTCCCAATTACCAATCCTTAGCGCTTTTTTTTCTCTTTTAAAACGTATTGGTAACTTTTTGTATTTTAACTATTATTCGCTATCTTTCACTAAAATCATTCTTCTGAATCATTTGTTAAATCATTCATTTCGAAAAGACTTGGTTTTTAACCCTGCTAGTAAGGTTTTCCAAGCAATAAATCATAATTTTGCAAAATAAAAATTTGTTTGTGTCTTCATTTTCTGGGTTGTTCAAAGGTTTGCAATTTCCTACTCCACAAAAAAAAATTGATGGCGCCCTTTTAATTTTCAACTGAATCGCTGGCGGATATAAGAATAAGTAAGTTAACTCAACTTTTTTTTATTACTTGGTTATATTCAATATCAAAATTATTACATTCGAATTAACTATCGTGAACCCACTGAAGTTCTACCTGTTGCACTTTCCAACGTCACTTCCAGATTTTCGTCTCCATCGATCGACTGTCAACCTCACCAATTGGAAGACAATCAATCCTCGTGGTCGTTGTTCGGAAAATTTTACATTTCCGTATTGTTTAAATTTAAAAATTATTCGGTTCTAGGGACGAAAGGAAAATTGCAACTTTATTGTGCAGTATACTTTATTTTGCAATACATACATAATATACATAGTATTTTAAATTATATTTTGAAAATGTGACATTTTGAATTTTCGTAATATCTACAGATTAAAATCTACCACACTTAAATTCATTGGAAAAAATTAGAATAAAAGCAGCTTGCTTTGAGTTAAATTTAGGTTAAAGTTTTAACTATTCTAAATAAGTGACCTTAGATTTCTTCAAATCGTTTTCCTTTTACTTTTTACTCAATTTCAATTAACTGCCTGCATAGGTATCATCAATGTCATGAGATCACAATTGGCTATAGCAGCAACTTTAATTGATTAATATCACACCACCACCGTTTTGGCCCCACTGTGCTTCGTCAGATGCACTACTGTGGTGAGTGTACAGTACAGGATGTTTTAAACGCATCGAACTGGTTATTTCAAAAGAATTTGATACGGTTATGTGTAGTATAAATGTAATTGATTTCGCAGTTATTAACAAAATTCTTATCAAATATAAAACTCACTCAAGCGCTTGAAATCAACTTAATTTTTTTACATTTTCGTGTGAAAATCTTTGTTGAATCATTTTTCAATACTTCCATACACCATCAACACCAAATTTATTGCTTTAAACAATGGGAAATATTCAATCGATCCCCGAATATAGGCCGCTTCATTTAACCCTACCCTACCTCAACAAAACCCATAAACAATGGTCTTCACAAAAAGTTGTGCAATGCTTTAAAAACCCTTCCAACCTACTATCATCACTCTGCAATCCCCATGTGCATACAGTATACCGACTCGAAGTACGAGTATATTCTGATCGTATTAAAAGTATTTAAATTGAATTGAATAGGGTTAAAAAAGAGAATTGCAAACATTGGCCACCATTAAGACCAACATCTACCATAAGCCCCATCAGCGCCACTATTGAAATCCCCCACATTTACCACCACCCCCAAGACCAACTACCAAGCAAATTCCAACTTGAAACCACACATTCCACCAAAAAAAAAACTAAAGAAAACAAAATAAAAACAAATCCTGAAGTTCAAACAATGAAACATAAAACCATCCCCATCCAGCTTATGGCATACTTTTCTCCTGTAAGCATTTTAAAGGACTCAGATTGTGTTAGTTAAGCCAATGCACCATTGCATCAGCATGACGAGCATCAGACGAGGACTACAACGACGACGACGACAACGACGACGATGATGATGATGATGATGAAGGCTTCACTTAAAAAACAAACAAAAAACACACAATATCAGTTTTTAAATTATCGTGCTGTCTCGAAGTTCTTGTTGGTATTTTCAGCTTTTCAGCATCATTATCTTGGAAATATGAGTGAAGTTAAACGACAAACAAAAATGTCGACTATTTTTACGACAGTTGAAGGTTAAGATTTGTTTCCAGAGCTTGGAAATGTACAATTGTAAATTGGGTTGAACCTCCCTCCGCTCCGTCCTTAATATTAGCTCCATGAACTCTGATAGCAAATTCAAGCTGCAAATTAAAAATGCTGCCGGTTTATTTTAATGATGGGAGATTGTCAAAAAAATAGATGTATCTTGAAAAAATGGATATTTAAGTGTTATGCAAGATAAATAACTCGTATCTTTGTCAGCAAAGGGTGAACAATTGAACATGGCTTTCCTTGTGAGTTCTATTCTGAATTTTTAGGGAGGTTTTCAGTTACTTCTCTATTAGTGTCCTTCGCCTGTCTCTCTCAGAGATCAAATTCAATTAAACTTAAAAAAAAAATTATAAACCTCTCCAATTTGTCCAATTGAATAGATATGTATATGTTGAAAAAACTGGACGATTCAAGGTCCCTATAGGGTGTTCATATGTTTGGGATGGGTGTTAGGCACCTTCTTTCGTCGGCGATATCTCAAGAACGAGAAGAGATATTAACTTCAAATACATTTCGTTTAACAAATAATAACCTTAAAAGGTACAGAAGGTAATTTAAAAAAAATAAAGTTTGCATTAATTGATTTTAAATAAATTTTGTTTTGCATATTATGATATTGATTAGGTATTAAGAATTTTTTTTAAATCAAAAAAACTTCTTACTTTATGACTCGTCAAAGGAGTTTGAAGTCCAAAGTGGAGTCAGACAGTCAGCAATCCTGTTTTTATTGGTTATTGGTGATGTACTTCGGGGAGCTCTCAGTCATTAAACATTACTCTGTTTTATAGTCGTACTAACATGAAAGTATTTCCAAAAGAAATATGGTAGATGAACTAAAAGAGCATGACATTTACTGTTGTGTCGATATTTTCTCCTCGGATCTTAAAAATTTTTGGTGGGATTACGCAAACTTCTCAACAGGCCGTACCGATATCCGCAGCTGGTCTCCAAGAGTCTAGTCGATAGAATAATGTAGGTAAGGGAAGTCTGCAAATAAGATCCGTAACTTCGAGATCAGGATTGGCTCTAAAGATTGAGATAGTCGGGCTTGAATTGGAAGCAATAACATGGTTTATGAACTAATTCTGGGTAAATAAAAATTCTTAGGGATTTTGTTCCCCGGATAGTAGTTTACTTAACCAATTGTAGAATTTTCTTGCTAAAAGTCTTAAGCTATATTATATTATATGTATCGCAAGGTATGTATATATATATTCATTTGATTTATAACGACTATCAATTAACAATCAATTCAGAACTGGCATGGACTTGGGGAATCCGACTGTCTAATTAAAACAAAGCATTGTAATGGCCCTAACGGGTGTTGACACAATGTGATTTCTGCCCAGTGCTCTGAATGTCAAAGTGAAGAAATTCAAGTAAGCGCGGGTAAACGGCGGGAGTAACTATGACTCTCTTAAGATTGAATTTTGAAACCCTGACCAGGGTCTGAAGCCAGTGCCAGTCACTCCTTTTTACCTGCCACCATGTGGTGCGAAACCTTCTTAAGAGTTCATAGACGCACCTTTTTAACGCCTCCTCGTGGCTCCTGCCGGTAACGTTCTCAGTAATTCGACATAGTCCTATGAAAAGAACGGCTAAGTGTAAAAAGGTTTAAGGGCCCCTGGGGTTACCAGCCCCTTGGGTCCTATAAATACGTTGGTACAACAAACAATAATGAGCCTCGGATAATGCCACATAACAATCCAGGGCCCACTGGCTCTGGAAACCAACAACCCATCTACCCAAACGCCAACCACTGGAATTTTTGTGGACGAAACTTTTCAACAAAATCAGGGCTAGGAGGGCTCATCATGACGAACAGGATGAGGAACGTATTCGAATAGATGTCAAAGCCAGGTGGTCTGAAGAAGAAATAATGATGATGGCTAGGAAGGAAGCGGAACTGGAAGGAGTTCGGTTCATAAATATTGAATTGCAAACATTTTTTCCGACCAGAACCATAGAGGCCATCAAAAAGGCTAGGCAGAAAGTAGAATACAGAAGACAAGTTGAACACTTCAAAACTCCCGAAACCCAACAGCCAAGACCGTCAGGGAATCCTCCAGCAGAAGACCGCATTCCGTCATTACTTGAAGCCCTTAGTGAAATACCAACGCCAAGTTCTAGTTGTTTCGACCAAAGCGAACTTAACAGCACCATTACAAATGCAACCACTGCGGGCGACGAGAAGACACTTGCCGACTGGGTAACTTCCTGTCGACTCTGTACCCCCCCATCCCATCCGGTACAAGAAGGCGACTCACTGGTGCCACAAACATCCAACTAACAGCTAGAATGCGAAGGAGAAATGAATACCGCATGGTACAAAATAATTGGCGCAAACAACAAAACCGCTGCATAAAAACAATACTGGAAGGCCCGGTAACCGGCACAATGCCGCCAAAAGATACAATGCTAGCATTTTGGGAAAATATACTGAGACAGAACTCCACTGAATCCCCGGATCGGTTTGAAAATAATTAAACCATTCCATTGTTGTGGGCCCCCATAACAATGAAAGACGTCAAAAATTCTAAACTAAATAACTCAACAGCACCTGGACCAGACGGCATATCATCTGAAATGCTGAATACTATGCCCGTCTAGGCCAAATGTAAAATTTTTAACCTGATAATGTGGTGTGAAAGACTATCTGAACGCCTTTACGAGTCAAAAACTACATTGCTTCCCAAAACTAACTCACCATCAGGATCCAGCGACTTCAGCCCCATAGCTGTCTCGTCAGACATTGTTAGACAACTACATAACATCCTTGCCAAGAGGCTCACCAGCCAGATTGACATCGACAAAAGGCAGCAAGCCTTCACCAAATCGGATGGTTGTACGATAAACACAACCTTATTCGACATCCTACTGAGGAGTCAACATCAAAATTAAAATAGCTGCTTTATCGCAAGTTTAGACGTCGCTAAAGCCTTCGACTCGGTTTCCCACCCAACCATCCTCCAAACGCTTGAGATGTATGGTGCACCATCCAAGCTAGTCAAGTAAGTGAAAGAGCTGTACAGGAGATCAACAACCAGGATCAAAGGAGATGGCTGGGAATCTGGAAGAATCAAGGCTAAAAGCGGCGTCAAACAAGGGGACCCTCTGTCACCCTTTCTATTTAATCTTGTCATAGACAGACTAATCAAACAATTACCCGATGAAATTGCTGGAATGATCGGCGAAGCCAAAGTGAATGCTTTGGCCTTCGCAGACGATCTTATACTATGTGCATCCACCAAAGGAGGACTTCAAGAACTCCTAGACAACACTAACACATTTTTAAAATCCTGTGGAATGGCACTAAATCCATCCAAGTGCCGAACCATAGGCAACCCAAACAAAAAACAACAATAATAGTCCAGAAAAAATTTAAGATCGGAGATCAAGAGATTCAACCCATGAAAAGAACCGAACATCTAAAGTATCTTGGGGTTAGAATTCTTACCAGAAGGCAAAGTGAAATTGGAATTGCATGAAGAAGAGTCCCGTAAGCTGCAACGTGTTACTGGGGCCCCTTTAAAACCCCAGCAACGCCTGCATGCTTTAAGGACAGTTCTGATACCCCAACTATATCACCGGCTAACGCTGGGAAAAATAAAAATTGGAGTGCTAAACAAGATTGACCGGAAAGTGTCAGGACAGTAGTCCGCATATGGCTAGACCTTCCCGATGATACGACCGTATCTTACTTTCGCGCAGCAATTGAAGATGGAGGTTTAGCGATACCCTCGGTACGCTACACCGCATCACTAATAAGGCTAAACAGACTAAATAAAAGAAGTCTACCCAACCTCGAACAAAACACACAAACTAACAGCCATATTACAAGATAAAGTATAAACACTGAAAAAAGACTAAACATTAACACCCATACTCAATTAAGATGTAAGAACGACATCGAAATGCTCTGGGCACAGAAATTACACGGATCCGTTGATGGTAGCGTATTTAAGGAGTGCAGTGGAGTAAAAGAAGCTCAACGATAGATACGAGAACCATCCAGGCTACTGAGCGGTCGTGACTTCATCCATTGCATCAAAACCAGGATAAACGCGCTACCAACAAAAGCTAGGACCACCAGGGGGAGATTCACGCTGGACCGTTCGTATAGGGCAGGCTGCCCACGCAGCGAAACGCTAAACCACGTCTCCCAGCAATGTGTAAGAACCCATAGCGGAAGAATTGAGAGACACAATAGTGTAATAAAATTTCTGAAAATTGAAGCACGGAAGAATGGGCTCGCAACGATTGAGGAACCTATAATACAAACTGAACAAGGTCTGAGAAAGCCCGACCTTATTATAAAAGACGGTAACAAGGCAACAGTAATTGATGCACGAATAATAACAGACTCGTATTCACTGGAACTGGCACATCATGAAAAATCTGAAAAATATAATAACAACGATATTAAAAACTTCATAACCACTAAAACTGGAGCAACAAGTATTGAATTTACAACAGCAACCCTAAACTGGCGAGGAGCATGGTCCATACATAGCTCGAAACAACTATTACAATTGGGATTCATGAAGAAGACACACCTTGCAATGCTATCCACTAGAGTTATAATTGGAACATACGCCAATTTCAAAAGGTTTAACAATACAACATTTACAACTATTGACAACGGTTGACGCCCCATCCTACTCCTACAGACACATGTGCTGCCTACATACTTAGGCATAATTCAAAACGACCACTTGATGGATCCTGCGTGGATCCCAACGTCGTATAAAAAAAAAAAAAAATAGCCAAATGCCTCGTCATCTAATTAGTGAAGCGCATGAATGGATTAACGAGATTCCTACCGTCCCTATTTACTATCTAGCGAAACCACAGCCATGGGAACGGGCTTGGAATAATTAGCGCGGAAAGAAGACCCTGTTGAGCTTGACTCTAGTCTGGCAGTGTAAGGAGACATATGAGGTGTTGAATAAGTGGAGATAATTTAGTTTTTTAAATTATTTTTCGACAATGAAATACTTACTTTCCTTACATACTTGATTAAATGAAACATGTATGCATGGAATAATAAAAAAAAATACTTCTGATCTTCATTGGTTTTTAGATCAAGAGGAAATGATTAATAGAAGCAGTTTGGGGGCATTAGTATTACGACGCGAGAGGTGAAATTCTTGGACCGTCGCGTCGGTCGTAAGACTAACTTAAGCGAAAGCATTTGCCAAAGATGTTTTCATTAATCAAGAACGAAAGTTAGAGGTTCGAAGGCGATCAGATACCGCCCTAGTTCTAACCATAAACGATGCCAACTAGAAATTGGGAGTAGCTACTACTATGGCTCTCTCAGTAGCTTAGCGGGTAACCAAAGTTTCTAGTACCTTGATGCTTGGAATTATTTTCTCTAATAAATGGGGAACCGAACTAAACATCGCCAGCCGTATTGGGAAATCAAAGGCTGCGTTCTTGATGTCGTCCAAGGAGTACATTGGAGAAGTACATTTCTCACATTGAACACAAAGTTACGACCGTTTCAATCAAACGTTGATTCAGAAGTGCTGCTCTATGCGTACATTAGCATTAGAAAAATAACAGCACCGTTTACCAAGAAACTATAAACCTTCATTAATAGGTGTCTGCTAAATATCTTACTGATTTTCTGGCGGAATCTTATGTCTAACGAAGAACTGTACAGGAGAACAGGTCAGAATTCCAAATCCATTGAAAGGCGTAAAATGGCAGTGAAAACACGTGAAGGACAGCAGTCGAAAAGGAAGAAGATTGATAACGATGGCGCGTTATGACCAGCTAGGGATTACACACTAGCTTTGTAGGTCTGAGGTCCTAAGTAAGTAAATTATGACTAAAAAAAATTGCAGAACGGAAAATGGTTTTTTAACAAAACGTGAATTTTCCAAGGAATTCAATTGGAAGTTTTTTTTTTACCAAAAATAAAAACGTAGGTACACAAAATTCTTCTAAATATTAGTAACAATAATGTTTTAAAGAAGCAATGGTATTCACCTCACGTTTTTTTTTTTCATTTCTATACATAAAATAGTTTACAACAATAGTTGGTGAAATTTAATTAAAAATATTGAATTGACACATGGGATTGTAGACCTTAGCGTTCTTTTTTAATAAATTGTTTTCTATTTTAAGTCACTTTTTTATAAAGTTGCCACTCCGCCGTCCGCCTAAACAGAGGGATATAGACTCCCCCTTGAAATACGATTTTTTTTTTACCTACTTCACCAACCAACTCGGTGCAGCTTCTTTGATGTATGATAATGCAAATCACCCTGCATATTAAGGAACTCCTGTAAAAATGTTATAGAATTCGAAATAAAATAAAATATTAAATATAAACAACTAGAAAACCCCCGCCCGCTTTGCAGGGCGTTAAAAAAATAGTTTTTTAACTTCCCATAGGAGGTTATTGTTCGAGAAATATTTTTCTTCACTCCAACTAAATAAAAACAGTGATTGAAATAACTACATATTTTGTTGCTATAATTAGATAAAAAGTATAAAAAAGTATAAACAAATATAATTCATTGTTTGAACTTAAGACCCCTCACATCTAGAGCGGAGATCTTACCAGGACAACACGATCTCTACTGATTTGGGTATGCGCAAATTCCTAAATATTGTTGAAATAAGCGACCAAAATTTAATTTCTTTGTTTAACATATTTTCCATATTTTTTTATAATTTTTTTTTGCGCTCTAAACCTTCTACTCTTATTCGTCTTTAATTAAAAAAAAATTAAGAAAATCAGCCAACCGGTTTGGCTAGTTAGTGAACGAACACAAAAAAACAGACTTTCTTTTATATATGTAGAAGATAGAAGATTATGTTAATTAAACTATTAAAACTAGTATCGCCATTCGCCTGTGATCGAAATTCGACCATCTGTTTTTGTTACATGAAAACGAAACATATCTCCACACTCTTTACTCCGCTTATTTATCAAACAATAAAAAAAAAACACAAAGAAAAAAGAGCGATAACTGTGCATTACTCCAATCTCAGCAACTTTGTCTACCCCGGCCAGGGTTGGCCGAATTAACTGCACTACATTTCCTACATCATTAACTACCCGTCGTTAATTGAATAAACTACACTGTTTTACTACAAATTGTAACGTTTTCCACATACATAGTTAAACCAGAGAAATAAAATTTCAATTAAATGGTGAACAGATCATTTGACATTTAAAACTACATTTTTTGCCACAATTTGTTTCACTAACTACGTTTGACTACATAAATTACGTAGCAAATATAAAAAAAAAATGTGGCAGTTCAACCATCCCTGTTCCTGGCCCCTAGAACAGAGAATTGAAGAGAGTTTTCTCTTACTGTGCTCAATTAAAATTTGCTGCTGATATAGGCAAGGGGAGTCGGTTACGCTATAATTTTTTTACACGGATATAGTTGACCGATCCACATAATATTTTCTGATGGCACTTCTAATTAAAATTAACATTCAAATGGTATATTTTTTATTATCCTCCGTTGGGTTTAAGTATAGTAAAAAGAAATTACAAGAAAATATGCTTAAGTATTAATATATAGATAACAAAGCAAAATGAAACTATGTATGTATATTCAGAACGAATAGAGATTGATCTTTAAATCTTTCTTAATATTTGATTTTTTTTGTAGTAAAATTGAATCCGTATTGCTTAAAAATAATGTAACCTGAGAAAATTCGTAACTTACATATTACAAAGCCAAAACTGAAACCAAACTCTTTCCCGTTTTTGGTCAAAATAAGTACATAAACTTGCAAAAATATAATATTGGGTTTTATCATTTAATTTTTGGATTATTTTAAAGTAAAATTTGTATTGTAATGTTGAAAGAGAGTGATATGGAGTCACATGTTAGTCAAGATGGAGAG
Organism: Scaeva pyrastri; assembly: GCA_905146935.1. Classification (NCBI taxonomy): domain Eukaryota; kingdom Metazoa; phylum Arthropoda; class Insecta; order Diptera; family Syrphidae; genus Scaeva; species Scaeva pyrastri. The sequence goes on from LR989927.1 coordinate 136,318,697, forward strand.
AGCGAGTTACCTATCGTCGCGTCGTATGTAACTGTAGGGACAAGAGAGAGAGAGAGAGAACAAGAGAGAGGTGCGCGCGCACATTTTCTTTCCCTCTGACTCTATTACCTAGTGAAACTCAATCCACTGATATTGAACCACAAAAGTAAGTGCTTAGCGTATCTCATACTAGTTGCTGGTGTCGTAGCGTCATATACAGCGTTCCTTTTTTCTTGTTGATTTTATATTTTACTAATACGTATGATTGAGATTGAATTAAAAGAAAGATCAATTAGCAAAACGTTCTAATTCTTTAATTTCAATGCCAATTTACTTTACAAATCAATTAGGTAGCTAGTATCAGGAGCACGATGCTTACTTCGCGGTGGTTGCTTTGAAAAAGAAACGAATATCAATTTACAAGCATTGACAACCACAATCTTCACAAATGAAAGTCCCGTATACTCCCACAACACAGAACAAGTATGATCATGATCATCGATTGCTGTAAAACCTTAACTTTATCATACAAAGTGCGTGTGCGGTGGGAGATAAGACATAACAGTGCAAGTATGCATACAAAAAAACTAAGTTAACAAATCTGTGCTCAGGATAAAAACAATATAGGTAAGCTTCATAGGGCATATTAGTAATGTTTGGTTAAAATGGCAAAAAAGGCAAGTTAAACTAAAATAATTTCATTATATAATTCAAATTAATTTAAAAACAACGTAAATAAATAAAAATACTTATTAATTGCAGAGGTTCACCATTACAAATAATTGGTGGCAATATGATTGAACATGACAATAATCAAATGGAAGTTGATGATGAAAATCTCACTAGAGATCATGTACAAAAATTGAGACAAATTATTGGAGTTAGGCCTATACAAGCCTACTGCCTGTATTACATTACACTGTGGGAGAGAACAGTGCATGCGCGCATGAAAATAATAAATAAATAAAAAAATATACAAGAATATTAATTTATCAATAAAAACCGATAGTACCTAAATTTAAATATTTGTAAAAAAAAATTAGAAATTTGTAGAAAATACAAAAATATGTATATGTATGTAAATCTAAATATATATAAATTACGTGTCACGTTGTTTGTCCGCTATGGACTCCTAAACTACTTAGCCGCTTTTAATCAAATTTTCACACCGCGTGCAGTTTGATCCAACTCAAAAGAAAGGATAGCTTACATCTCAATTTATGATCACAATATTATTTTATTGCAAATTTTATTTGTCTATTATTTGATAGTCACAATTATATGTTAGCTCCAAACGATTTTATCAGATAGCGACATCTGTGCACTGGATTGAGTAAGTTATGAATTCAATAGATGGCGCTATGTCAAAAGTCTAAACGTTCCATATAAGCCACAACTTGATAGCATAACCACCACATGTTGCTGAGGCTAAAGTATAGGTTAAATTTAGTTTGTAGTAAACCGAAATACAGTGAATTTTACATTTTCAATTTTTGGTGTTAGCATAGCCGACCACGTGTTTTTTAGACTGGAGTATAAATTAAATTCATATTATAGTGAATAAAATAAAGTGAAATTATTCCGCTTTTTAATTATATTAGTGCTTCGTCATTCAAATTCAAAATTGAAATTAAAAGTATTTATAATTAGGAATAATAAATATTATTGTTGCCACCCTACCAACCTCATTTATAAGTTTGAGTGTTACATGTTATTTACTAAAAACTCCTATCCGTAATGTAGGTACTCATTTGTTACAAACTTGAATAAAAATGATAATGAATTTTAAATTTAATTCTTTTGTATTGATTTTTGCTTTAAATCAACTATACAGACATTTTAATAAATTGTGCTTAAAGTCCTTCCCCTTCAAATCCCAAACCAGTAAATTTTTATACCAGCTTTAACGTTTTCGTCTTCGTTCGTAAATCATAATTTCATTATAATAAGGGGTAACGGTAGAATAAAATCAGTCATGAAGGTCGCCATGTTTTTTTACAAATAACATCTATGTAAAGAAGCATGGTAGTGCCCATGTCTGATGTTCTCCTACCGTTCCTCTTAAATAGTTTACAACAATGTAATATAACAAAAACGTTAGCCACAGCAACGCGTGGCCGGGTCAGCTAGTTTATACATATATACTTATATGTACATAAACACATATATAAACATATAAATGGTCCAGGGGAAAAACGGCACAAGTCAATTTTTTTCAAAATTAACCTAATGATGCCAACTTGTAGGCTTTTTGCAAGTACTTTCTGATGTTCTATCCTCTTTTGCCAAAAAAGTACTATTCTACATAAAAAACCGTTTTTAAAAAAAGCCATACAGAGGAAGAACGGCACATGTCCACGTTATTTAGTCCATTTAACGTCCATTTATAGTATTATATTATTGCTTTTGTTTTAAACATATTATGTAGAAGTATGTTTTTTTTTTGTTATAAGTAAAAGTGAGTGCGAGTAGCAGCCAAAAATTTAAAAGAGTACCTCTTTTTTAAACCTGCAAGAGTTTGTTGAAGGTCATAGAATGTGATTATCTGCATCAAAAACTTTAAAGGTCCCAAATCTCAAAACTTCTAAAAAAATGTACCTGCCTGAAGACCTAAATATAAGTAAACTACACAAGATTACCCGATTTCTTACAAAGTTTTCTGCCAAATAATTGAAAGCAATTTTATAAGTGACGATTAATTCATTGACGATCCCACCAATGGAAAATTGATCAAAAGGGAAAAACGACACAAGTCCCATAGTATTTATTCAATAAATTATTTATATTTAATCGTATTCTATTTATCTTATTAAATACAAATTTATTTATTTTGCTGCTACTAAAACATAATCGGTTACAAAACTATGTATTTTTAGATTTTCTTTTTAATTTAGCTGATAGAAGTAAGTAAACTTATAATTTCGTTTTCTGCTTGATTAAAAGGGAAAAATCGCACAACTTTATTCATGAAATCATTTTTATTAAATCTATTTATCCATGGAATGAACATTAAATTTTTGTCTGAATTTAAGAAAATGATGGGCTAAAAAACTGTGTTTTTGAATTTTTTCTTCTATATTAGCCTATGTGAGTTAGTAAACCTTAAGATTAATTTTTTTGGAATTGTTTTTTGCCCTTATTACGGTTGTCAAAGATCAATACGATATTTAATATGTATCAATAAAATTAATGAATCGGTATTATCGTTGTCAAAAATCAAAATTTTTGATAAACTGTGAATGCTCTTCAGAAATTAGATCTATTGTGAATGATTTAAATTGACAGTCTTGGTATTATAGTTGTCAAAATGTTTGTTGATTATCAAATTTTCAGTCAATCACAAATTCCTTGCTGATAAAATATTTTACGGATCGCGAAAGCCAAAAGTATGTCTACTATAGAATTATTTAATGAAATTGAAACGTCAAAAGTAAATAGCCACTATTCACAATAGATTTTTGATCTTTGTTTACAATGGATCAAAAAATGATCAACTCGGGTTCATGATACCGATGTATCAATTGATTGACAAAATATTTCAATTGTCAATTAATTGATCTTTGACAACCGTAATAAGGCTGTTCATGTGACTTGTGCCGTTTTTCCTCTGGACCCGTCGTATACATACATACATATGGATGGAGTTTTTTTTTGTGTTGGTGATAGTTAATTCGAATTGAGCTTTTATTAAATTCAAGACATTTACGATTTAAAAAAACGCTTTAAAATTTACTATTTATAAAGATTAGACGAATATAGAAAAGTAGCTCTTATAAGTACCTATTAATAACCTATCGGCTATAGTGGTTTAGTTATTCAGAAGCCGCAGTGAGAGCGAGAGGTAGTCTTACAGTTGTGTATCTTCCATTTTCTATTTTTAAATGGAAATAAGTATGAATAGGTCCACGTGAGCCTAGTGTATTGTAAAGGACTTCCATAAAGATGAGATTTTTTCCAGCTAAATGGGATAAAAGTACCACAGAAGCGTGAATAAACTTCACCGCCGCCGCCGCCGACAGAGAGGCTCTTGGAAATTCTCAACCTAAGGTAATTGTTATGAATATCTCGAGGGAGATTTATAAAGGGGTGGCATACTCGTATAAGGAGCGAGGTGTTTGACGATAATGGGGAATTCCAAAGATTCCATTGAAGACGATTCCAAGCACTCAAAAGTACCAAAGAATAAAAAAATATTTTTATATTCCTGCAGTTTTTTTCTCCTTCCATTTTTTATTGTTGAATGTGCTAAACGTCTGATTCTCTCAGGATTCACAGTCCTTAAAGTGGTTCAGGTTTCTTCTTAAAGTTATATGCATACTCTACTCATACATATGTAGATATATATTTAATAATAATATATTTATTTTTTAGCGCACTGGATGGAAAAAATTCTTTTTATTTATTTTTATTATGACCGTCTATTGTTTATGAGGACCTCTACGATGGCGATGTAGTATGTGATGTTAAACATTATTACAACAACAGCAACATTATTTCTACCTACATATAATGTTGACACACACTTTTCGGGATGAATATAAAAATATTTATTTTATGAGATCTGGCAGGATGATCGACTGAACCATAAATGGGTTTGAATATTTTGTTGTTGGTTTTTTTTTTTGCCCCAAATGTCTAGAAAGTGAGGTACTTAATGAACCATTCAATATGGATACCAATTTGGGAGTTATACAAATTAATCTCCTCCGAGCCATGATACATAAACGACGACGCATTTACATGAGTGAAATATAAATAATAAGATAAGATGCTTACCGTAATTGGATATTATTTTTGTTCACAGGTGTTATGAAAATAAAATAATACCTTGAGAGTTTGCTTTCTTGATCAAATGGAAAAACTGAAATATTCATTAGGAAATTTGTTCGCAATAATTGAATTTGTATTTTTTTTATGTACCACGAAAAATTGTGGGTTTATTTTTGTTTTTAGGGACAAAAAAGAATACATATGTACACCGTACATGTCAAATGGCTCAGGTTTTGATTAATGTTCAGTATTTACTTTGATGAATATGAATCATATTTAAAGATTGCTGTCGCTTTCAGAAATTGAATCGCATTACATTGGTTTTGTTGGTTTACTTGACAAAACTTCCAGTTTCTACGATTTTCAGAACAAAGTTCGTCAACTCATATCAAGTAATCTGGCTTAGAGGTAGAACCGGAACCGTGAACCGGAAATATTTACTCCAACTTTTGGACCACTTTTCGAAAACTTAATAAAAGCTATAAGAAATTCGTGGAAGTTTTCTCACTTCGTCGAAGGACTATACGATCTCGTTTTGGTAAACCCCCGATTGAAGTTGAGTGGGATAGCTGAAATAGAAGGCATCTCCAAAGATCATGTTCACATCCTTCATGAAATTTTGGGCATGAGAAACCTGTCAGTGCAATGGGCCGCGTTTTCTCACTCTAGATAACAAGCGGAACTTTAAGACTACTTTGAAACTATTTAAGTGCAAACCGAAGAAGTTTCTGGTGCACACTAGAGACCAAGGAACTCTCGGAAAAGTGGACTTTTCAATCGGCAGAAATGTGATGGCCACCGTTTTCTAGTGAGCATGATTTTTAAACTGGCAAAATTTTAACTAGGGAACCAACTATTGGATGGGGTACAGGGGGATGTAACTATGGTTTCTCATTCATATCCTATAAATGTTTATTATGATCTGAATTTATTCTGTTATCATGCAAATAAAACTAGTTATTTGATGAGTCCAAATAATGGTCGACATCCTTATTCCCGGATCATTCTATGCTCCAATGTACCACGCGTTCACATGATAGCTAAAACGATAGAACTTCCTTCTGATGGTGTAAAAGTTGTAAAAAATTTGATCTAAGTTATCCGCTTTAATTATTATTTTTTTTTTAATTCATTAAATCAAAAGGAAACGTTGGGTATTAAAAGCCTGATCATAATTATAACTTAAGTTAACGAGTTACAAGTCCACAAACGAAAAAAAAACAACAGAATTAAATCAACGCCTGATAAAGATAAGAGTAACAAGTTCAGCGAGAGTTCATGGAAGTTCATCTATTCTATCAAAAGTAAATTGTATTCATTTTTACAGTCCTTTTATAATCGAAGGCCATAAGTCAACCCATTCATACAAAATTTATGATCCAGAGATTGCCAACGAATCGCTCGACGTTTTATTTCCAATTCATGGATATTGGGACGTATGTATGTATATTTTCATTATTTGACAGTGTTCCAAACACAAAATAGCCACGTATACAATAAATAAACGGAAGTCCCTATTTTGACAGAGGTTTGAAGGACATTGAACCCTATTAAAGCACAGTTATGCAGGCAAACTCGTTTATTGTATAAAGCCAAATTCATAAAAATCAAAAATAATAAATTCCCATTTCAGTGCCATATCATTTAGTCATATTTTTTAAATCATCCAATTTGGGAACTTTTTGTCGGATCATTTGTTTAGGGAAAAGGAAACGATGTTGTAATTTCACATACGAGTAGTATGTTATGTATTTGAAGTATTCATGTATATGTATGTATTTCTACATAAATAGCAAGATATAGCACACCAACAAGATTTGAATACCAAAAATGTTATATAAATTTTAGCTTGAAAATCGATATTTAATTTTTTTCTTCAAATGTAGGTTAGGGTTTTTTTTTTTGGCTAATGGGATTGAGGTTTCTCGACCCAAACACTCTCCTTTTAAGTGTTGTTAGATTTATTATGATGCTCGTTTATGGGTTTTGCACAGGAGTTCTCTTTTCGGGCTCCTTTTTTTCCGAGAATTTCCAAGGATTTCCCTCTTGAAAATCCTCTTTGGTAGATATTTTATTTGAATGTGGGGCAATGTTCCATGTTATTTTAAAGCTTTGTATTCCTAGAATTTCAGTGGGTTGTTTAAGGGAATTTTTATATTTTTCTAGCTTATGGAGTTGAGATTTTCCTGATGAATATGGCCAGTTAAAATAATTTGCAACGTTTAATGCGGTTCCTTTTCCAAATTTCATTTGTTCTAGTTTGGAGAAGTCTTGTATTTATAGTAGGATTTATGTGCCTTGGATCAAGGTTGACATAATGAAGGGCTAATGTTTTTTTTTTTTACAAGTTCCTAGAAATTTGAAGATAAATCTTAAGTGTTATGGTTTGATATTTTTATTACCCTTTTGCATTATTTTGATTAAGGAAAAGTTATAAAAAAATATTAATGCCATTTTTTGGAATATAGACTGAAAAATGAATATTATCTTAATGCATCTTTCAGTTATATGTAGGTAGGTTGCTTATTATCGCTTATACATACATATATGTACATTTATTTGAAGTGTATTTGTATCTTAATCAGTAAATTCTGAGGTAAAGTTCAAAAATCGTGTTGCTGTTAAGGTGACGGTTTTTGTATTGACATTTTTCATAGAAAAAACATTTGATTTCCAGTAGACTTACATTAGTTAGCGCCTGATAAATTAATGATATTGTTAAAGTACCCCACTTCAGCTCATTTTGAAGTGAAGTGTTTGAAAATGTGACAGGTGTTTAAGTGGCTCCAAACTGATATAAAACAACATTTTTTTTAAACTTTTGCTCTTAATTGAAATATGTAGGGAGACATGGGGTAGAATTTAAGACGGAGCATTGTGGAATTATGTGTAAAATGTTGCAACTGATTTTTAAAACATTGACACTAATTTGGAAGCACAAATACATCGCAAGAACAATATTCAAAACACAATTTTTCGGCTATTGTTGGGTCGGGATGTTGAAAGTTTAGAAATGTTTCTTAAATTAAACTATTAGAGTTATTTACAATATTCTCATAACGGGTGATTTTTTAGCTGGTTTGGTTTTGGCAACACTGGTTTTGACAGCTGACGTGTGTTTAGTACCTTGTGTCACTGTCAAACAGCTTCAGTTTGGTTTGCAATTTAACCATGGATCGTCTTACAAATGAACAACGCTTGCAAATTATTGAATTTTACTATCAAAATTCGTGCTCGGTTCGAAATGTTCATCGCGCGCTGCTTCCATTTTATGGTCGGCATTCTCGACCTTCTGAGCAGTCTATTCGGAAGATTGTGACCAAATTTCGCACCAAATTTACTTTGTTGGACATTAAACCACCAACACGTTTACGTACTGTGCGTAGTGAAGAAAATATTGCGGCCGTATCAGCTAGTGGACAGAAGACCGCGAAATGTCGATTCGGCAGTTAGGCCTTTGTTACAGCACTACGTGGAAAATTTTGCGGAAGGATTTGGGCGTAAAGCCTTTTAAGATACAGCTGGTGCAAGAACTAAAGCCAGCCGAACTACCACAACGCCGAATTTTTGGTGAATGGGCTCTTGGAAAGCTGACCGAGGATCCGCTTTTTTATCGAAAAATTGTGTTGAGCGATGAGGCTCATTTTTGATTGAATGGGTACGTAAATTAGCAAAATTGCCGCATTTGGAGTGAAGATCAGAGTGAAGCATTGCAACAGCTACCATTGCATCCCGAAAAAGCCACTGTTTGGTGCGGTTTATGGGCCGGCGACGGCATTATTGGGCCATATTTCTTCAAAGATGATGCTACCGATGATGATGGTGAACGCTACCGAGCGATGATAACAAACTTTTTTTTGCCCGAAATGGAAGTTCTTGACTTGCATGATATGTGGTTTCAACAAGACGGTGCCAGATGCCACACAGCATGCGAAACAATGGCGTAATTGCGAGGCGAGTTTGGTGAACAGTTAATTTCACGTTTCGGGCCGGTCAATTGGCCGCCTAGATCGTGCGATTTGACACCATTAGACTATTTTTTGTGGGGGTATGTCAAGGCTAATGTCTATAGGGACAAGCCCGCTTCGATTGACGCACTGGAAGCCAACATCCATGCATTCATTCGTGAGATACCGGCCGATATGTGTGAAAGAGTATGCCAAAATTGGACTCAGCGGATGGGCTACCTGAGATGCAGCCGCGGTCAACATTTGCATGAAATTATCTTTAAACATTAAATTGCAAGGTTCAAACTATCGATTTAAATAAATATTTCATTCATTTTTTCGAATTTTTTGTGTTTTTTTTTTTAAGTTCTAAACCTCTTAAAAAATTACCCATTACAAATAAATGCTAAAGCTTTCAGTTAAAAATATGAGTATCTAGTTGCAATTTTTTAATTTACAAAAAAACATCAGAATTTAAGAGAAAATCAAAAATGTCCGCTTATTTCAAAGTTTGTGGTCACAATATGTGCGCTCAAAAACTACTGTTCCATAAACGACATTACACTGCATGTTGCAACTTGATTAAACGCTTTAAAGATGTAAGCTGGTCAATCATCAGCAATATCTTTGATTGAGTCTCAACACTTTCGGGTGCCACGGTATTTATAAAAACCAGTTACCCAGGAACCAGGTTATTGCGGGTATTTCCCGGTCAAAATCTAGAGATCTGGTATTTATATTTAAAAATTCAAGCATAAGAAAATGAAGACGTGTAAGCCTTAATATAAGACAGCAGAAATAAAAATTTAAAAACGAAAAGAAACATGTTTCCTTCCATTAGAGTTACATATACCAATACGATTTTAAAAATAGTCTGCAGACCAACTTTCTGAGAACATTAGGTATGCATATAATTTCCGAAAAAAAACAATTCAAAAAATTACTATGCGAGAACAATTCACATTTTAGATTTAACTTCCTTGAACTCAGCAACAAAATATAAATTCAAAAAAAAAAAAAAAATCATAGACATTTGTAAACGTAACGAAGCATAAAATAATATAATAACACAACCTTGTTCTTCTATTTAAATCCACCTTACTCACGTTTGAATGACACTTCAGAATTTTGTTGAAACCGAATCATTTCACTTTTGAAATATGAAAAAGAAATAAAGCAAGGAACAACTTTTCCCTTAAACGGTACATGATAGGAATTACACGTTCAAATTTGATTAAAAAGCGGAACGACATGTGTGTTAGATATTGAAAAGTTGACTTCAAGACGAACGAACTTTATGAGCACACGTCCCCGCACCGCACGCACCCTTCCACTGCCAAACTTCCTATTTCTATGTCGTCCTCGAAGCAGATACTCGCTCGATATGTGGATGTGAAATGGAAGCATTGGCTTTTCCTCCCCATATACTCACAATGTCCAATTTGTATCTAATGTGTGTTATCCGCATGGGATCACATATCACTCCTGCCAGGTTAGCTTGGATACATTACTCGTATATTCGACATGTGGGTGTTTCAAGTGAAGCGAATGTCAGGACACAGCCCGCCATTGCCAGTGCCAGTGCCATATCGCCGTCGCCCGTCGCACAAAAATAAATCTAACCTCTTTTAGTGTCTACAACAACAACAACAACAACAACAACAGAAGAACCCACAACTATGCAGGGAATGGAATTGGGTTTCATTGGAGAAAACGGATTTGCTAATTTATATAAAGTGGATTATTGTGCTTGCAAATCATTAACGGGTGATGAATTGCTACTAGAACAGAGAGACAAGGCAGCGTGGCACACCCCCCAGGATTATTTAATCAGTAAGAAAAGGCAAACAAAAAAACACAAACACAATTTCCCACTAAAAATGGAAATCAGTCAAAGCATGCAAATGGAAGGGAAAGGTAAATAGATAAAAAAAAAAAATCTGCTGTACAGTGTCCTTTTCAGCTTGTTGATTGTTTGCTGTCAACAATGAATTGAGAAAAGGATTTACTCCATGCTTACCCACCTCTTGGTCTACACCTACACTTTAGCATCCTGACACTGACACATTTGCAAATATAAGTTCTTAGGGGAATGTTGTGGGATCGTGAAAAAATACAATTTGAAATAGTGCATAGGGCTTCAAAAAAACTGAAAGGGGAATGTCCAATACTTTGTCAGTTACTAGCTAATGAAGAGCTGTTTTACTGAGCAGCAATTTGAAGAAAATGCTCCTCTCTTCTTCAGTAACTTGTAAGCCTTACTACAATCAAATATTGAATTGACAAATGAGATGAAATAATATTTACTTCAACTACTTCAGCGGAAACAGCAATAAGAGTTGGTTGTTCAGACAGAAGTTAGGCTAGGTTTTGGAGACATCTTCACTTTCTGCCAAATACAAACAAATCAAACATCACGAGCACAATACCACTCAGCAGCACACATCATAGAGATAGGAATCATCTTTTTAAAAGTTCTCCAAAATATTTATTGTTTAACAAGTGGTTTGAGTCATTAGAGATTCCAGAGATCCCACCAAAAAATACAAGAAAAACTTAGCTTACTCTTGACCTTATTCTCTTATAAAAATCAAAAAGAAACGATACTATACCTAAAAAGCAACTTTAGACAACTTAACAATTTAGACAATAGGTTTTAGAGTTTCAAGACCACATTTGAAAACAAATATTTGACTATGAAAAACTAAGAGAGAAAAAACTACAAATTATACTATTCACGAGGAAAAACACGAAACCAGACTCAGTTGATTGAGACCGAGACCGAGACCGATACCGATACCGAGGTGACAGATACGAGTTTGGTGAAACCAAAAGGTTTCGCTTGGTCTCGACTCTCCGCCAGACCTCATCATGGTAAAACTGGTTTAAAAATGAATTATGATACCTCATTATCAACCCTCCACCACCTCCAAAGACCAAGTTCTTGTCAATGTCACTCTTTATTGACAGGTGGTTAATTTTTCTTCACGTTTGTAAATAAACTCAAAGAGAGAAAAGAGAGACGAGAATTCCGAAGTGACAGCAGATTGACATCATAACATCTGTCAGATGACACGTGCTTTAAAGGTATCATAGTGAACAATAAAATTACTCACTGAAAGAAAAAAAGTTAACCCTATCAATAAATTTTAAATTATTAATACTCGAAGTTTTCTACGCAAAAAAAAGTATCGACAATTTCTCATAAGACCATAAATTGAAGGCATTTTGTGTCTGCAAAACTTTTGTATAAAAACCTCAAACTAATATTTTTCAGCGGTTTTTATTTTGATCATAAGCTTTTGTTTGTTTCTTACTAAAAATTAAAAGTTTTAATGAATGTTTTTTTTTTGTTTAAATTTCTTTTGGTTTATTTATCAATATTAAAATTGAAAATCAGAAACAAAATTTTAATATTTCAACTATATTTCAGGGAAAGAAAACAAAAGTTATTTCAACAATTTTACAGAAATGGAAGAAAAAGTAGAAACTCCTCCAAAAGAATTTTTCAGAAAATTTCAGAACTGAGCAATTTTAATCGAATTATTGGAAAAAGCTTTAAGTTAATACTGGCTGCTACGAGTAAACAAAACAAAAAGGTATTTTGTACTGGCGGACCTGGCAAACTTCGTCTCACCCCAATTAAAAAAATTAAGAAAAATGCCAGAAAGATTATAATCGAAACCAGGAGGACTTCTTCAACTTTAAATTCGGCATTGATAATCGTCACTTGAATCACACGTTCAACCGCATGATCGATTCCACTATCAGCTGTAAAATTTTTCACTCCAAAAATTCCGTGGGTCACTTTTTATACTTGTTGGCTACCCTGTCAATGGACTTGTTCGAATTGCAGCTGTCCAGAATTGACTTGAAATTTTGCTTTAAAAGAATTAAAGTAGGTTCTTGGTTAAATTCTTGGCAAACAAAAAAACACGAATTTAATATAATTTTTTTCGAAAAACCTGGCGCTCTTCAGATTTCAATAGTCAAAGATCGATAATTTTTTTTGTAAACAATTAATTTTTGACTTTTCTACTGCAATAAAATGTGACTGAGTTAACTTGATTTTGAATTAATATAAAGCAATTTTTTGATCAAGACTAAAACGTTACCATCATTCGGAATAAATTTAAGGTATTCAAATACGGGATGACTTAGTTTTTCAATTTGTTTATAAAATTTCCCACTAGTGCAAGCATCTGCGACCCAGTAGTAGATTTTATTTCTTCTGCTCTCGCTCAGTGTTGTAAGGATTACGAAATAAACTATATTTTTCAAAGTTTAATGAGGATTGATGGTGGCCGCTGTTTGTTGTCCAGCATCAACATCGTTAGCGAATATTGAAGGATCATCTCACAGCAGGAGATGGTCCAGCGATTTTATATAAAAATCAAATCTTTTGACTGTAAAACTCAGTATCTCTCCAATCGATTCCCGGTACAAACGACTCGAACAAACAGTAACAGTTAAGATGTTCTTCCCATTTGTTCTTTTATTGCTGACCTGCTTAGCCAACAGCAGCCATTCGGAGGTATAACAGCTTAAATGGCCATGTTCCATTTTCCGAATAAAATCCGTTTGTGTTTAAAGATTTCAGAATCAACTCCAGCAATGGAGAAGCACGAGAATCAGCAGTCACAGAGCACCGACTATGATAGCAGACAAAGACGCTTGAGAAGGGACCTCAACGAGTTAAGGGATGGCAGCGACATTTTTGACGATAACTCAGGAATCCGCCCATTGGAGCTCGAAGTAGAAGGCGTTCCCCAGCCCCTGTTGATGTTCTTGCAGAAGATGTGTCAACGTAAGTAGAACCGAAATTCAAGACCCAGCTCACAGTAAAGCGAATAATTGTGTCCTTAGTTCAAGCTAAGCCCCTTCGCACCAAAACCCCCCGTCTTGGCAGGACCATCGACTTCGACAGCGATGACGACCGGATGAGGCTACCTTTCGGAGCGGGCAGGGTCAACAAGAAGAACGTGCCCTTCAAGCCAAGACTAGGCAAACGAACCTGTCTGTGTGATAACAATTAATTTAAAAAAACCTTTATTATTAACAACAACTGAATAATGTGTTAGCTATAAAAAAATTAAAATGCATTAAAGCAACCAACCGATGCGGGACTCTGGGGTTTTCTTTTCAATATTCATGTCGCAGCTCATATGTAATTTGTATCCTTTTTTTTTTGTGTTGTGTCCTTTCATCATCATCACATGCGATTTATCTTCCCATTTAGTTATTCATCGTCGGCTTTGGCATTTGGCTTCGTAGTCGACTTCGTCGTCGTCGTCGTCGTTGTCGTCCTCGACATCATCGGTCGTCGTTGTAGTTGCCGTAGCCGTAGTCATTGGTGGTGGGGTGGTTGGTTAGTAAATCGTAGTTGTCGCTCCAAGGGCTTTTTTAGGGATTCACTCAACGTCCAGTGCATGTGACTTTTATTGATTGAAAATTCATTGTGTGCTAACGCCACCACTGCCGCCGGCTTATGGTTGAAATCCACAGCATAATAATACCTGATCCGTTCGAATTGGAGAAGCTGCCGTTCGTTGTTGCCATTCAGCAGCTATACAACAACAGCAACAGCAGCTTAAGCTGGGGCTGACACATGCTCTTCGACCATCGAACATATCGGCTTTAGAGTGTTTTAATATTTACAAAAGGATTTGTGACGCGCGGTTTTGATGAAGTGCACAGTACACAGCATCAGAAGCAGCAGACGTATGAGGCCGTCATCAGGACAGGACTCATCTGCCAGTCAATGCCTCCGAAACTAACAAAAAAGTGTAATTTTCATCAATATTTTGTTGTTATGAGATGAGAGCTTCACAGGAGATTACTTTGAAAATTGATTTTCGTATCATAATAAATATTTGAAATACATATTCTTTTTTTTTTTGTGAAACCCAAAGGGTGTGTCGAAGTTTCTAAACTTATTTTATGTGTGTGGTTAACACAGCTTGAATTAGGGTTAGGATTAGGACTATGAGTAACAATTCTGCTTTGAGTTGATGTGTGTTTCTCTGTTTTGTAATTAAATACTATTTTTTTTTTATTAATAAACAAACATCAATTTCCTATATCTTCCATAGAAATGTAAATATTAATCAAAGATTTTGATCGGCACATTTTAATACTTCCAACGAAAACTTAGCTAAGTAAACAAAAACAAAACATTGACTCATATGTGTACCATGTTGGTTTTTTTTTTTTGACAAACCATCAATAAATATTATTATTATATGGTGTTACATAATAAATATTGAATATTGAAGGGTACAAGTTCGAATGGTGATGGACAGGCCTCATATTACACATGGCTATTGACTTATCGAACGGTATGATGAATTCTGCTAGCTTTTGATATTAAAGAATACAATAAAAGGATTGTTTAGATTATTTTTCCATAATATTTTCAAAACTAATACATTATCATTTGGAGATTTAAAAATGAAAATTCAGGAAAAGTCAGGAAAAAGTATGAAATTGACATACATATTTTTAATTCTAAGAGTTTAAAAACTTGAAAAAACTTTGAACCGTTTATGACTTCAATAATGTTCAAAAGTACGAACTTCATTTTTTTTCAATGTGAAAAAGTGCAGATTTGTAGAAATAGGTGAACCTACTTTAGCTCCTATTTGTGAGAAGAGTTCTTGAAACTGAGGAATATTTAACCACCTCAGGCAGAACTAACGAATCAATTGTCAAACTGACATATGAACTAGGGCCTAGTTACTTACAACCCTCAACCATACCTGTGTGCGAATAATATCAGGGATGGAGTTAACCTACAGTTTTTATGCAGAATCCGAACAGCTAAATTTTTAAGAAGGAACTTTTCATGACAAGAGGAGGATTTGTCAATTCCCGTAAAAACTTTCAGGTGGCGCAGGCAAGGATTGAAACCACACCGTTGGCATTACAGACCTAAGAACTAACTGTCACGCCACGAGTACTACCTGAGCATGAACTACTTAATGTCAGAAGGAAGTTAGCAAAGGAGAAAACTGTGTAAATAATAACCGTGTTTTTTTGGAAAACAACAAGGAAGTAGTAAACTAATATAAGTCAGTAAAAGTATTTAAGTGAAGAGAGAATGTAAAATGTAAAGATACAAAAATAAATAAATGTTGGCAGACTTGATGTCGAGTCCATTGATTATTATTTTTTGTATTTTTTTGAATGAATTATATTAAAAACATTTAATTATTTTGTTTTTAAAATTTTACCTTTTCATGAAGGCAAATAATTTCAATTATGTGGTTTATCATTATACATTGTGGGACAGTTTTCATCAGAAAAATCAAGAGTGAGTTATAAAGTGAGTAATACTTGTGTAACTTCTCTAGCTAAAGATCACCAATAAAACACGGCTAATAAATATTGATTTTTCATACACACCATCAATACAATTAAGAAACGATCTAAATTCGTTGGGAAACATTTCAACGTTAGGTTAATAGGTCGAAAATACTCTAGATATTCAAATACTTTATATGAAGATAATAGTTCTACCGACAAAGAAGTAAATAAAACAAAACTTTTTATTCATCATTCATTTAAATTTCTTTTTTTTTATTAATTTTACGAATAATAACTTACAAATATTTGTTCTAACTTAAAATAAGTTTTTAATAGTTTAATCATTATTTACTGCAATTAAATAGGACCTGGAGAAATTATAAAGTTCAACTTTTTAACGGTTAAGACATAACTTTGACGTTGGAGAGTTTATGATAAGTGGTGCAACAGTAATAAGGTTCCAATAACACTATTCCCGCTTTTGCCATTCCATTGGAGTATAATTGGAGTTTTAGAAAAATTGAGTTTTTAAAAAATTATTATATATTGGCATTAAAAAAATAAACATATATAGAATATCTTCCAAAAAACAACAGGTAGGTTTTTCTAATTAGGACAAAGGGTGAATTTAACTCACCTTTCATACAAAAATTGAACGTGACAATCTTATCTTTAATTCAATCTGATAAAGTTTTGATTCCCTTCTGACAGATTGTCATCATTACCCGTTGCCATACGCTTAATTTAAATTAACTGCACCACAACAAAAAAAAAAGAAACGAAAAATATTTGCTCACATAAAATTCTAATTAAGCACAATAGCAATCCTTGTGATAAATGATGATTTTTGTTTACCTTAGTAAATTTAATTTTTTACAAGTGAACATTAAGCTCTCCGTTTCATAATTACACAGAGATAAGACATTTTCACTTCAATCTTATTAAAATTTCTAATGAAATGCGTTTAATCACTCACGGAAGTGTTCATCAACAAAACGAGAGAAAAAAAGAAAACAAAAACAAAACGGTGAAGGTACAACCGGGATTACATTAATTACTTTCTTATTTGCACCCCACATCAGAAAACACAAAAATAAATAAAATACACCTGTGAACGAAATTCTGTTTCTGACATTTTTTACACCGCCACACTGCCGCACCGCTCCGCTCCACCGCCGCCGCCGTCGAGGTGAGGCGTGAGGAGAAGGATTAAACGTACATTTATTTGGAAAAAGTTTATTTAACTTGGAAAATCTAATATTTTTAGTTTTCCGGGGATGAAAATGTAATTAAGTAGGATTATAAAGCTTTCACTTAAAATTAATTCGATATTTTCTTGAAATTTTAGAGAAGGGAAAAAAACTTAAAAACATCACTTTAATCAGAAACTTAACACATTTATTTCAAGGTAGACATAGACACTCTAACGGATTAGAATAAAAATGAAGTACAATAGAATTTTTCAAAAAACTTTTAATGAATGGAGGCATCCAACAACGACTCGGCGACGCAGGGCGGCGGTGGTGGCAGCGACGATATGGCGGAAAAGTGACGTTTGTTAGAAGGGGAACAGTCAAAACCGAGTATTTTTAACTTTCGCAATTTATTGTTGAAATATTAAGAGGATTTCAAAAGTTTGCCAATATCTAATTTTGTTAATTTATTATTGGTTAAGGAGAGGTAAAGAGGAGAAGAAGTTTTGTTCCCATGGAACTATGACTACTTTGGACATTTAACAAGATTGAGTGCTTAAAATGATGAAATATTTCATTAAATTGAAAAGTGTTTTACATTTAAGTTAAATTAAATGCAACTTTTCACATACGAGGCTTCTAATGTTTAATTAAATGTACCTATGTGTTCTCTTAAACAAAAACGGAACAATGACAGCAATCTACTCACACACACAGACCATCATCAAACAATCTTTGCCGCAAATTCAAAATATCTAAGCTGCACATACACTATACATACAGTGGAATTAATAAAGAAATAACTCTTCATTCGATAAAGTTTATTATGTATACAACTCTTAGGTATAAATTGAAATAAACAAATAAAAACATTTATCACTCAATAATTACAAAGTAAAATATGAAAATAAATTACACATGTAAGATCAATACTGAGCCAAAATAATTAATTTTCTTGATTGAACTCATGATTCTAATAAAATTCTAAAGTTAAAAATAAATAAGTCCCTCTGGGTTGCATGAAATAAATTATTTCATTAAACGCGAATCAAACGTCATACTTTTTTTTTTGAAAATGCAAAAGCTGATCAATCAAAAAATATTTTAATTAATTCATGTTAATTCACTTATGCAATCGAAGAAGATGGATTAAATGTCACGTTGAAATTATAGATCCGGTTTTTTTTTAAAACGTTACTAACATGACATTTTGGAAAGTTATTTTTGGATTTAAAAAACAATATGAGTTTTCAAGTTTTTCTGGCATATATTGATTAATTTATAGACTAAGCTTAGTTTTAATTTAAACAACACGAAAAAGATGCCAAATAAATGCAAGAAAATGTACATGAGAAAATATTAAATTTTTTTTTTATAATATGTATTTATTGTATTAAAAATTTAATATTAGAATTTTATTTTATCTAGAACATATTTATTTTACTTCTTGAGTATGAGGATTTTTCAAAATATTTTTTTTTAATAATATAAATACGTTCTTTGGTGTTTACGTACTTTTTATGAAATTGTGCCATTTAGTTTAGTATATTAATTTAATCAATTAGAGATAAAAAATGTCTGGAATAGACAAAGACAATAATTTAAAAATATTAAATAAATTTCAATTTCATAAGTAAAACTGTTTATATCATCAGATCAGACAAAAATATGCAGGAATCAAAATCATAGTTTGTTCAAATTAATAGTTAAAGAAATGTCAAAAATGAATTATTTTATTTTGAAACCGTCGAATTTAAGAGATACAAATGTGTATTTATGTATTGTCTGCAAAACAAATTCCGATAACCGAAGACAAGCTTAGTTATTTTTTATTTAGCTACTAGCTGACCCCGCATACGTTGTTCTGCCCTGTTCTTCAAATTGTGTGACAGAAGTTTCTTTAAATCTTCATATCCAGGTTCTAATAAAGTTTTGGCATTCATAACTTAACCAATGAGGGCAATTTATAATCTCAATTCGATTAATGACTTTTGAAGTTCTGGAAACGCCATTAATTTTTTGTTTGCAAAATAAAAGCGTCTCCCAGATCTTTTCTGTTCACATACAGGACCATGAACAATAGCAACTTATATGATTAGATTTTAAGATTCAAAAAACCTTTACAGAATAGATGGCATGAAGATACCAGCTCCAATCAAGCATAAAAACCTATAAATGAACCTTATATTTTGTTCACTATGTTTTCCTTGTATTTCTCTTAAACACAATCTTGAGGCACTATTTTTTGCTTCTTCCCATATCTGATTTATTACAAATATATAGCTAGCTTTCTATTGGCAAAAAGAATTTTAAAAATCGGGTCAGTAGATCTAGAGATTACCTAATACAGTCTTAAAAATGTTACTAACTCTTTCGAGAAACGATTGATTTAGGTTTGTCAAAAATTCAATTCGACTTCAATCTTCAATGTTATGACTGTATTGTAAACAATGCTATTTGGCAAGTCTAAATTATTTCAATAAAGAAATTCAGATTTGAATAGTGGCAATCGTTTGTCTTGATCATACTTCCAGGAGGACACTTTTTGTATTTTCTTATCGATATATTATATATTGTGACTATTAACTGTCAGTTAATTAGTTCAAAAACACGGCGGCGGTTTAAAATATGCGTCGAAATAAGACTTGTAAGACTTTTAATTTCGTAAGCAATTTAATTTAAAATATTGAAGGAAAAAACATTTTTTTAATATATTATTTGGCATAGTACAGTGTTTAATAGTGCAGAGACAAAAATGAGCCATAGTGTGTTAATTTTCATTGTTTTTAAGATGTATTCTGCTATTCGGAGTGGAGACAAATCCAACGAATCAATAACCATGAATATTGGTTCAGCAGATCTCGAGTTATAAGTGTTGTAACAAACCCGTCTTTGTTTTATATATATAGAATTAGAATGTATGTATGTTTATAACTCTCACGATTTCTTTTAGTTTTTAAGGCATTCCTTATAGTGAAAATTCTATATTTTTTCATCAGTGCAACTTATCTTTTCTCTTATGCTAATGTTAAAAATAGTTTTTTCTCAGATTAGAAAAGAGTTAAAAAAATTTCACGAATTGAAAATAAAAAATTACCTGTTTGTAATCCAGTCAAATGGAGTGTATCAAATTTTTCACAGTGATTACCTACCTTTGCCCTGAATTCTTATTGCAATTTAAGTAATCATCGATATCTTTAAATGAAGCTTCATATTTATTTAAGCTTAAAGTTAAAAGTTTACACAACTGTTTCTATTTAATATCTTAAAATTTATTTATTATTTTCTGAAATATCAAATCTATATCTGGTCCCTAAGCTGAAAATAAACATTTTTCAATTGTTCAAACATTCACTCAATCAATCAAAAGTAAGACATAAATCAGCAATAGTTTTTTTTTTTTTTTTTTTTGATTGAAACTTCAGATCAGAATTATATCTACCGACTAACAGACTTATTGTCTGCTGTGATGCGTGGAAAATTAATTCAATGTAACTTGTAACTTTTTTTGTTGTTGTTACGGAGTGGAAATGTAGAAAGTCATTTAACATATTATTCTCGAACAAAAAGTAGTGTGGGACTGTAATCTAAGTTAAATCATCTCCTCCTCAGTTCAGGAGGTTATTTTCAGCATCAAGAGAAGAAACAGGCAGACATCAGTGGAATCAAAATTGATAAATGATAAAACCCACATTGGGGTAGACTTAATTGACCTGACTTGAGTGAGGAGTGTTAAATTGTTTCTTCTCCGAAGAGTCAAAAGGTCACATTTTTCATTGGATGATGACGATGACTATTTCCGCCTCAAAGGATTTACATATCAATGAATATAAGGAACACGCACTAAGGATTTTTTTTTAGAAAAACTTCCAATAAAACTCGTAAATCTGATTTGGGTTGAACTTTTTTCAATATTGGTTGTTTTAGAACAGAGTTGTTTGATGGTTGGATCTAATTCTTGTATCAGAATGTGCTTCATTTCAATCAAACGATAAGTAACTATAATATTCTCGGTTTGACACATAAAACTATGCTCAATCAGTTCAGTAGTTAATTGTGATTGATAACTCGGATATTTAATTTAATATTTGACACAATTAACTTAACCCGCACTTTTGCAATGACATCATTCAGCAACTCATTCAAATGTTAATGTGGTGTCTGTGTCCTTATCGGAAACCAAAAATGTTGTAAAACAAACTTAAACACACTATATTCATCATAATTCATAGTTAATGAGTTTTAGATCTTTATCCGAGTGTTAATCTTCCTCTCTCTCTGACTTCCTTCGGCCCTTATAATAATTTTCCCTAAATGAGTTCCTCTTGGAAATAAATTTGTCATTTGAAAATTCAATAAAGATACAAAATGTGTGTTTGTATTCATGAGACATTATCGTTTTCGGAAAGAAAAAAAAAAGCAATGAAAACTTAACAGACAAAAAGTTTTGAAAAAAAAAACTTGGTGTTGATGACGTGTTGCAGGACTTTAAAGGACATTCAAATACGAGTACTCGTACATAAAATATTAATAGAAAACAAAGTCTAAGATGACATAATCATTCACTTTTCTGAGATTTGAGTCATTAAACTGTGACACATGTGTGCCCTGTGCGTGTTTTTGATAGCCTTCATTTTACTTTAAAGGGTCACGAACATTGAACGTAATTTATAAGAAAAAAACAATAATAAACGTCAAGAACTCAAGGTGCGTTCTGCAGTCAGAACAACATGCTGTAGACAAATTTTAAAAGCAAACTGATAGGTATTTTGATATTGATGAAAAAATGTCCCAAAAGAGGATTGCCATTGACATTTTTATTGCGTTTTGAAGAAAAGGGATAAAATTAAAATTTTATTTGAATAAAATATTTACAATGATGCTAAGGTCAGTGAGATTTACAATTGAACATAAATTGTGTCACTTTAGGAGATTTAAACAAAATTAACCTGCCGAGATTTGAATCCGCCATTAAGAACGAATATTTGAAGGGTTCAAAGTGTAATTTATTTGGAGAAAAGGTTAAATAATAAAAGTAACCTTTTGTGTACACTGCGCCATGTCAAACACTCAAGTTTTTTTTTTTAATTTCTTTAAAGAAACCTTTAGAGTGCTCTCGGATTAAGTACTGGAGACAGTAGGTAATTGAATGGGATCAAAACAATGTTGTGGTAATTAAAATTTAGGAGTTTAAGAAGCTTACAAAACATCGACCTTTTATTGGTCTCGAACTTTAAATAAGCAAGTTCGTAATCTTCCACTATAACGAGTATGGCTGCGAACTTTACTTGCTGGTTTAAATATTTATCGCAAAACCACAAATTGAATGAACATAATAAAAGGTAACCGATTCTAATTTTTAGGAATTTTAGAACATTTTATAAGGGTTATCATTTGTGCCAATTTTTAGGGGTGCAGCTATTTATAGATTCCAGAACTAGGGGTTCTCAACTTCTAACTATTTCTGGGTGCCTTTTGTGACCAAAATTGGTAGACCCACGAGATTTTTCCTAGTTTTGCTTTGGTCTGGTCAAAATTGAAAGGTATCGTTTTGTGATCGGTCACGACTCAGCTTTTTTCTCATGAATAGTTTAAGTTATTGTCTCATCACAAACAAGCGTCATTTTGACATACATATGTATTTGTTT
Source organism: Scaeva pyrastri (assembly GCA_905146935.1). Taxonomy (NCBI): domain Eukaryota; kingdom Metazoa; phylum Arthropoda; class Insecta; order Diptera; family Syrphidae; genus Scaeva; species Scaeva pyrastri. The sequence continues at coordinate 136,341,539 of LR989927.1, forward strand.
ATAAATATCATCTTTTAATTTTGAAACTTTTCTGGAGCATAAAATTGAAATAAAAATTATTTTCAAGAGCAAAATTCCTGTTTTTCAGATAGGATTTATAATCCATCGAAATCTAAAGTTGACAGTTTATAACTTTTCGTCTATCAAATGTCACTAAGAAGCTTTTAAATCCACCTTTTCTCAATTCAATCATGAACTGAATGTTCTGCTGGGTAGTCAACACTACCACCAAATCTAAACGACTTCTTTAAGCGCACTTTGTCATGATATGATAAGGAATATGAAAAGGCGTGCCAGGGATGCCGCTTTGCTGGAATTGCAGTAGATCTACTGCATTCATCACAACAAATAAATCTACTGCCACTAAATCCCGCAAAAATAACTGCTGTAAGTTACAGCGGTGACCTTCTTTAGTTTGACAGAATGAAGCTAATTCGTTGTGAACTTGGCTTCATTTGAAAATCTGATGAATTTAAATTTGTTTATTTGTTGTAAAATAAAAAATCTACTACTGATAAATTGAATCTTTAAAGAATCTACTGCGCTCCTCATTTCTTGCAGTGGCAACCTTGACGAACAACAATTTTAAACATTTTTTGTATTTTTAATCTTAAAAACTAAAAAACCAAGTGCTTTCTTAAAGACAGTTTAGGCAACGCTTTTGTTGTGAAAATCATAATTAAATCACAAATCAAGTTGAAATGTATTTGACAAATTTGTTCTGACGTTTAGACAATTTTCGGTTACACCATAAAATGTTATGTTTTTAATTTAGAATTATGTGCTCTTCAAATACTTTCTTGTATTTTACTTCATCTTTTATCAATGAAGTCAACGTTAAATATCTTTTCATCCTTTATGTCATAAAAAAAATCTATTACGACAAAAAAAAAACAAACATAAGTTTTATGAGTACTTACTTGCAGAAAGTAGTTGAACATTTTTTATTGCTGCTATGATCTATGGTTTAAGTGAAAATGAAGGGGGTTTACATTTTGATATAAATTGGTGTACTTATATCTACGGAAAAGGAACAGAATTGAACCATTAATTTGTTTTAAGTAAATGAAGAATAAAATGAGAACTTCATACAGAACAGGAAAATGATTTTACTAATTAAGGACCCGATTGCAATAGTTTATTGCACAAAGAATGTTAAAAACGTCATGTTTATTAGTAAATGTCACAAAACGCTATTGTTTACTAGAAGTATGTTTTCAGAGTTTTTCTTAATAAACTGAAATGTGCAAACCTGAAACGCAGCATTGACATTTCGAATAGTTGCAGCAGAGAGTACATATTCATCATGAGGCAATCAGGTCGTAAACGTTCGACCAAAGCAAAAGTAAATCTATTTTCTATTTTTACGGGAATTTGACAGCTGAAGGGCTATTCGTTGCTAGTTTTTTAGTTTGAGTTTTCGAAAATGAAGTAGGTTTATCTTCTTTTATTTATCAAGAAAATAAATTAAAGAACCAAGTTGAATCATGTTTTTGCTTTCAGATGTTCAAGATTTCTTTTACGAAATTTTGTTTGGACTTATAGCTCAAAAGTAAGGTTGATTTTGAGCTATAGAAATGTAGGGTAACGATCAAGTGTTAGAGCTAAATTTTGATTAACAAATGGGCGCTCATTTTACAAGGGTGGTGTTTTTTTTTTTACAAATAAAGTAACAGTTCTCATTCTGAAAAATAAGAGATTTCTCTTCTGGATTTGAAATCAGAAGCAAATACAGAATCACTTACACATTCAAAGATTTTAAATGTCACACTTGATAAATGTCATATTTTTTTGAATTAACAAATTGTGCGAACTGTGAAGTGATTGCTTGAAATTAAACTAAAAATATAAAAAATGGAAAATAATATTGAAAACATCTTAACAATAATTTTTCCTTATTTTTTCCGAACATAAATACACATGTCACACTTTACCAATACAGTAACACCAAACTTCAAATTTTTCAGAATTCATAAAAAACTGTTCAATTGGTACATATTCTGCTTCTACTTCCAATTCTGGATTGCCAATTAAAAACGACAATAGTTTCTATTCGAAAAGTCAGAGCCCAACCGACCTTACGCGATATTGTTATTTAGCTATAAATATTTAAAAGTTTGTAATTGAAATTTGTAAACAAATATAAAATAGGTAAAGTAGAAATATATTTATTTTAGCTGTTACATGAATAATAATTTTTTAATTTAATTGCAAATAAAATAAAGAAACGTGTTCCCATTACAAATCTTTTATCGTCCTAAGTTTTACCATTAATAACTTGTGCTTTGCACTCTCGCAACATTTTCTTAAAATAATGCTAGGCATTAGAAGTTATTAGTCTTATAAATGTATCTACTTGAATCTTATATTAAAGCTTAAAAAATATTAAAATGCTATTTTAAACCCCATGCATATTTTACTCTTCAAAACTGATGCTCTTAACTATCATTTATTTTAAATGTTAAAATTATTCAATTATTTCATTTGAATAAGCTCAAAACATCATCACAATAAAACTTAAAGAAAAAATCACCTACATAAATAAAATATATGTAAGCCCATAAGAAAGAAGAACTCAATAAGCACTCTTATTTATAAAGCTCTCAACAACAGTCGATTTATCCATCTTATTAAATATTCAAGAATTTAAATGTTCAATCTTGAATATTTCACCCAAAAAGTACTAAGTGTATGTTTACATAGAAATGACAAATTATTCGCAATCAAAAATTCCACAGATAACAACAAACAAACAAAAAATCGATTTATTCCTCGACAATTCGAAAATTGTGCGAATATTTTCAATACGCATTTTATATCCATCTCGCCCGATCTTAGCTAAATCCAGCAACTTTTTATTTTTATCAAAAATAACAAAACACAACTCCCAGTAAATCACATTTTGAAGTTGAATGTGTACATTCTTCAAAAGTGACATTAAGAACCTTTTTTTTTTTTTTGATCAATTGCCTTCACCTGTCATGAATAAGACTATGCATCAAGTTTGATTTTCAATAAATCTGTAATGTTTAGGGAATGTTATCGCAACTGCGAATAGGATAAGTTACTCTTCCCAGAACTCGAAGATACAAATACGCAAGGATACATTTTCAGGTTGATAGGTGTAGGCGGTACATAAGAGAGTTTAGCCAAAAGTATTTCTTTCAGATTTTGTAAGGATATTGGGTATTTTTTTATGTGTGAACGTTCATCTGAGTTCTTTGTGAACAGGTTGAATCTTATTTTGGTTATATTATTTAGTTTTGATGTCGTTAATGGTCCTTATGCCTTAAAGCTTCAGTCATGACTTTTGGAATTTTAAAATAACCTTTCAAGAAGTTAAGGTCAATGTGTTTTCATATCTGTAAGATGATGCAGTGTTTCAATAACGAAGATAATCAATCAATAATACTCTTGGCTTCTTTGGCATATTGATATTATCCTAAAGAAACAATGGTTATGTGTGTGTGTGTTGATTTTTTTTTCTGTTCTGAACTCACGTTATGTACATTCATTTGAAAAGCAAACGCAAAATCATTGCTCTCATTGCGTTTTTCGTTTCACTTATTAAAAACAAAAAAATCCTTTGTCATTGGTTTTTGAGACGTTTCTAAGACTTGCAACTTCATCGCACCAACTAATACCCAACGGTTTCAATATTTTAACACTTAAGTACATGGGATATTGCCAAAAAAACTCTGCAAATTACTAAGCCAGAAATTGGTAAAAAAAAACTTAAAATGGTAACCCAGTTATCAATACTTCATTTGTGGAATATTCAAAGTGAAAGTATATCATGCATCAAATTAACTTAATTACCTATCCAATTATAATTCAGACGGAACGAAGAAGAAAATTATAATGCTTGGAAAATAACTAAGCAAGACTTTTTTGATTATTAAAAAGTGTTAATTAAAAAACGTTTTAAACTTCATTTTAGTTAAATAACACTGAGTAGTTAAATTAAGTTTTTTGTTCTCTTGAATTCAAATCTTACCTTATTAAAGTTTACTTATGTATATTAAGTTTTTATATAAGGTGATTCATTGCGAAGTTTGATTTTAATTTGGATTTTTTTGACAGATTACGAGTGGATCCTATCGAACTGCTTTGCCATTCTTTTTTCAGTATTCTTTGGCCAGTAACTACAAATTCAGTTAAATCCTATTCTGAAAATTAAGAAAAAAAAACTCTTCAAAATTAAATTTATGTAACTTCAAAAATCATATTGGCTTTTCGAATTCAAATCCTTGATATTTAAAAAAACATATTTTGAAGTAGGATTCCGAATTCAAAGCCATGCAAATCGTCAGAATATTGTTTACTATACATACATATTTGGTTTTTCTAAGATTGATATTATTTATGGGTATGAATTATTTCAATCGGGCATTAAGATTTAATTATCAATTTTGTCCCTTTTTTGAAATGTATGCGATTTCCATTTTGCAATTCCTCTTCTAAATTTGATTTTTTTGGGGTATACCATAAGAGAAGAGAGATTGTAATCTTCCAAATGGAAGTATCCCAGGAGTTTTCTGCTTTTATATGCATGATTGAATCGCATTGTCCTTAATGTGGTCAGGAATTTCCTTATTGTTAATACAAAACCTAAAACTGGAACTATAATGTTATGCCCAAGATTTGTAGGTGCCTATATTGTTTAAATTGGTCAGTATCTCAGTTAGGTGGTTCATAGAAACCCGGTTAAAAAACAATTCTATTTCTAGTGAAAGCAAAGACAGATTGGAATGACAGAATCAAGAATACCAAGGGAAGCAGAAGTTAAACTGAAAACTTCTAGAAAGTAATGTTTTAAACGACTTTTTTCATGAGCATTTTTGGTCTTAATTTGTGATATAAGAATGTAACAATATAAGAGTTAGAAATGTATAGACAATAAGTATTAATTTTTAAAGAAAAATTTCACATTTTATATTTTCTCATTCCATAAATCAATTGGTAATAAAAAAATACATACATACATACATAAGAAAGAATACTTTCGATATTTAAACGTCTGTCACATCAATAACAGTTTCCAAGAACGATTTGAACTACAAAACAACTTAACACACTAACACCAACTGCGACTTACTACTATTTCCTTGATTTTGTTATGCGTAAAACTTTTTATTTCCCAAAAAAAAAACTTATAAACAAATAAACTCAAATTCAAACTTACCATCAGAAGTCAATTAAATGTTTTTCTTTTTTTTTTTCATTCTTCAAGCTGCTTCGGCCTTGTGGATGCGTCGCGTGGCCAAAAAGGATATATACAAATACATACATACATACAAACAGAAATATGTACATAGTAAATTGGCTCTGAGGTGATGTCAGGAGTCAAATAAACGTATAGACACATCAATGTCTCGTGATTTTCGTGAATGTGTTTTATATCAGGATTGATATTTATAGAAGTTCGATACGATCAATCAAAGCATTAATTATGTAACAAACTGTCAAACTTGAAAAGGACTGCTTAGGAATAAAAATATAAATATTAATTTATTGATAAAGTAAGGAATGTTGTTTTTCTATTGAGAGGTGGTTTTTACTAATGAGAAAAGGGGAAAAGCAAAAAGGGACCGGGTTTCATGGGTATAAGAGCTTTTGGATTTCGATTTTAATGGAATGAATTATGGTAAATCAGGTGTAGAGGATTTTTTGTAATCTAAATTAAAGCAAAGAAGAAAATGCATTAATAATTTAAAAAGGGGAATATACAAATTAGGATTTATTAAATTTATGATTCAAACTGATGCTTCCAAATTTGAAGGTTAGTTTTATTGTTCGAAGTTGAAAAATCTATTTTTGTAAGGCTTTTGTTCCACGAAAAATAGAGTCACCATATCAACAAGAAGTAAGAAGTATTGAAGTTCAAGGTTTTGGCGTTAAAAAAAAAAAATACACTACGCGTGGTATTCCTTGTTATCATAGTTTTAATTAAAAATTATTTGACATAAGTATTTAAATGCGTATTTGCTGACAGTATTTTTTAATTTGATTACCCCTAGAACTAACACAATTGATCGGTACACTGTGGCGTATACGTACTATTTTGAAAATTTAAAACTTGTTTAATACTAATGTTCTTCTTATTCAAAACAAATTTATTCCTTCTATTTAAATTAAAAAGTAGAATAACATCGTACTGACTAAAGCTGCAACAAGGATATATGACTCTACATAATATTTTATTTTTAAATTAAGGGCATCGAATTCATACAACCCTCAGTTGGGTTGGGTCAGCTTTTGGTTAGTGCAACTATTTATTGTTGGCCAAGTTGATGCAAGAAACAATTAAAAAAGAGACTATCATGTTTCTCACACTGAAGAGAATCATTGATGCCACTTAATTTAGAAATTCTGATAAGACGTTGCAGTCATCAGTGGAGTTTAAGAAGTTTTATTTTGAAGTCATTTAACAATGCCCAGACATATTTATTTTAATTTAAAAAAATATATTTATCATTAATTAAGTTATTTTTAAAATAAAGAATTTTGATCCAAAATAAGCTGCAAAAGTTTAAAGTGTTCTATTAAACGACATTCTTATGAAGGGTCCTATTCGAATTATGTTACTTCAACAATTTTTAACCACCCCCTCTCCTCTTTGTTGCAATGAATTTGTTATTAATAAATAGACCATCAACATGACAATCCTTGTTTTACTAACACTGATTTGGTGTGAAAATAGTAATCCACACTTGTTCTGTGCCCGCAAACTAATTGCAATTCTAAGTTTCTAAAATGCATAACATTTCCGTGAGTTTGTAAAATTGTGAAAGTCTGTTTGTATATGTACATATGTTTATCGCCCTTTTGATAACTTTGGTGACGAAGCAATTAACTCGTATTGCATAAAACATAATGAATACAAATTTTCCTCCATGTCCCCTTACCTCTCTAACATTTTTCATTTAATAGTTGGTTATACAAACATACATATACATATATAATTGTATATACGTATGTATATTTCATGTGCTCGGTGTAATGTGGTAAAACATGTAAAGCGTGCAAAACGCTAATTAAATTCTAAAAAAAAACCACAACCAGCATTTCCTGAGTTCTCTCCCTAGTCCCTATACTCCTGTTTCCACAATTGCACCGCAGCATATCGAGTGTGATTTTGCATTTTCTGTGATTCACTTCAAAGCAATAAAAAATATACATATGTACATAATGTTGCACTATGAAAGTTTCATAAACTTTCAACACCACTGTCACATGATGATGGTGCAAATGGACGCACAATTTATCACACAAAAAAAATTACGCACTTTTTTTTACCAATCCTAAGCTTTTTCTGGTTAGTAAAAATTTTTACACAATGAGTTAATATAATGATAATGAAAAACTTTAAAACGAAATTTGATACAAACTTTAGTTTGTATCAAAATCTTATATAACTTATTTCAGAAAATCATTAAAAATTGATAAATGTTTTTTTTTTGGAAATAAAAAACAAAACAAACTTCAAATATTTGCTTAATAATAATATGTATTCAAATTTTTCATTTATCCTATTTTTTATGTAATCTATCCCACTATACCTACATGCATTGGTTGGTCTTGTAAAAAGAAGAAAAGGGTAGGCAAACTTGTTGCTTGCCTGTGTAACCAATAAAATACGAAAGGAAATTAAACAAAAAAGATTAAAAAAGTAAAACAACTTCATTTGATTTTCCTACTAATCAGGTACTCCTAAATCTTTTCGAGAAATATTCATCACGCAATACACTCAAGTATCTTTTGTTTTCTGTCGAATTACTAAGGACAAGGAGCCTGATGTTAGAGATTTCATTGAAACTACTCATTTAAATTTTAATTATTATTTGTGAGACATTTCAAAAGATATTTACATTATAACTTTATAATGTTAAATTAAAGCTTTACATTGAATTATTATTTTAGTAATAAGCGCAAGGAAGTACTACAATGCTCATTAAAAAAATAATTCTTAAGAAGAGTAGGTATGTATACTTTAAATTATGTATTTGGATTGGCAAAATATAATAACTTGGTCAATAGAACTTATTTGGCATAAGACCAATCACATAAGACCTACATGTGCCAAAGCCAAATTTCTTGGAGAAATGCTCACAACATAGATATCTACATTTTGTAACCTTAAGAGTGTCATCTTCCATTCGACTAAAGTTTCCAAATACATACATATGAGGTTGAGAATATACATACATAGCTATACTTATTATTTAACAGTCAGCTCTTCTTTTTGTAGTTTTGGGTCAACACGATTACTGTTTTAACTCTCACACAAGAATGATTGAGAGTTGAAGTCGTAAATCACTAAGCCTTGGTCCCTTAAGAGCTGTAATGCCAAACGCCACCAAGTTTTATTCGGTTCATTTTATCGTCAGTAGCAACAAGTGGGCAGTCGAGGAGATCAAATGTCAATTTTGACATTTCTGCCATAGACATTTCAAAATATTATTGTGCATCTATCGACAACTCATACTCTGGTTTCTGTAATCGACATTAATGACGTTAGTTGTCGTCAATTTTTTACTTTCGAAAATTGAAAAACAATCTCCTTTCCATAATTGGATATACATATAGGTAAGGTATGTATAAATTTAGGTATAAATATCAAAAACGACTTTCAAAAACTACTTTCAGGTTCCAAGTTTTGTTCTTTAATACAATGTACTATGTGCATGTGCATAATTGCTTTGAAAAATTCATAAGGTTTTCTGACTTTAAAACTCATCTCAAATTTAGTCTAGTCTGATTTGACATTTTTACATCAAATTTTCACATTCCATTTTTTACAAGGTATAAACTTTGTTTCAAAACTTCACTGCCAACTACAAAAAAGGTATGCAAGTATAAACATTTATATGACATATTTAATAAATACAGCATTTATAAAACTATGCAATATTTCATTCAGTTAAGTCGAAAACAGCTAGAAATACTAAGAACTCCACTTTAAGGTTATTCTTCGAAAAAAAAACACTATAATAAAACTCAGGTTTTCAAGAATTTGTAAGTAATCATGGAACGAATTACACCCCAATTCTATTTTTCTGAAGTCCTTCTGCGATTGTTAACACCGTTCATGCCCAAGGCTGCTGCCAGCCGCCACCAAACACCATCGCCTCCTCGGTCATAAAAAGAAGAAACAAGGTAACTGAGTTAACATTTTAATTCGTTTTTTTCCTTTTTGATATAATTTTTTATTGATATCCCTGATAAGCTAACGCCTCCTAAATCATGGAATGGGATAATTTTCCAATGATTAGAAAGCCGATGTGACTTGAATAAATTGATTCCAAATCCCGTAATAAAAGTTAACTTTTTCCTGGGCGTTTCCGTCAATTTATTTGGCTAAGGTCAATTCGCTTATACAGTGAGTGAATATTATTATTCTGTAGATAAGCACGTGCTTTTATACGAAAAACAAAATCATTATATCAAAATAACATTGAATTAAAGTTCACCTTAAAGCGATTTTGGGAAGAGCTAGCAAAGTTGTTCGTTTCAATTTAAGTAAACTTTATTTTTCCAGACTTTTAAATGGCGTGCTAACTTCGGGAGCATCAATGTCTTAAATAAAACAAAATAGCCTTACTTTTCAGAAAATGTGGCAGTGTGAGGTACACACAACGATGTGGAGAAAGATACAAAATTTGTTAAGTCCTTAAGATGGGTCACCAGTGACGGAACCAAAATATATTAAAAGGGCTTACGCTCACCCTTATATATTGTTACCTAAAGATTAAAAAAAAATCGCCCTCCAAACAACCAACTGCCAGCTACGCCACTGGCTTTAATTGACGCTTTAGTATTTTGGTTTTCGAAACACCTAAATTGAAGGTTATCATAAAAAGTGTTGCCGTTGTCTCAAAATAAAAATTGTTTGCATATTATTGTCTCCCCACTCTAAACGGAGGGTGGAACGGAAATACACCCCTAGCGCAGTTATCCTTGTATTGTGTTCCATAACAATAATGTGTTATTATTTGAGAGAGGGGGGTTGGGGGGCATTTTCATCTAACTCCGGCCTGGGGGCCTATATCTCATTATGATCCATGAAGATATAAAAAAGAGGTAAAAAATAAAAAACATAACAACAAACAACAAAAACAAACCAAACGTGTGTGTTGTTTTCGTTTTAATTTAATGTCACAGTCACAGTCACAGTTTCTGTTATTTTTGTTTTGTTTGCTGATGAGGTCGGGGGTGGCAGTGGCAGCAGCGTCAGCGTCAGCAGCATCAGGTGACAGACAGACTGTTCGGTTAAATCAACTTTTAGCGTAACGACAGTGTTATTCACCGTGTTGTTTGTGTACAGTTATTTTCTAAATGTGGAGCGCCGCTTGAAGTGGGTTAGGCGAGGCAGGCAAGGCAGTTGCTCTAGACTCTAGAGTGCTACACCTCATTGAAACAAGCACTCAAGACAAAAGTCAACGCTGATTGGAGGAACTTTCAGTTTCAGGTGGTTGTAGACTTTATTATGTATGTATAGGCATATGTACATTGTACATACATACATACTTGTTGGGAACCTAGAGTAAGACTCCCACAAATACCACTTGGGTGAAGTATTCCTGGTTAAGCGAAGAATTTAGGGAACAAGACACCAAACTACGGGTAACGGGAAACGAGAAGCATGGTAGTGGCGTGGAGGTATAGGATTCCTCTATACAGATGGTTAGAGATGGAAGCTGGGTGGCTTTTATGTTCGGATCTCCATTGAAGCGGAATGAACACTGAATACACTTGTAAATGTTGTAAATGTTATCTTGTTATGGTTGGCTTTCGGAATTGATGACTGGAAAATTAATTGGTAAGCATTATGGTGGGCAACAATATTGTTTTGTTTGAATATTTTATTCGAATTGAAGCAGACCCAAATGGCTATTTAGGGTTTCTCTGGAAAACCTAGCGTTTCAGCAGTCGAAACGAGACATTGCATTGTGAGAGGATATTCTGATGCAAAAAGCAGAAGCTATAGGACAAAGACCGAGGAGGTGACTATGGGAGTGCATCAGGGATCTAAAGAGTAAGCAATATTCTGGAAGGGATTTATTTAAATGAAACATCAGTTGTTTTTCACTTGCATTCATTAATTAATTAAATAATATAAGAAACTCATGGACAAATCTGGGAAAAATTGTTGATAGGAGGTCCTGAAGCTTGGGATATGTATGTATTTGGAAAAATTACTCAGGTTTATGTAAATGAATGTTGAAGTCCATATTTCTGTTTTTAAATTTCACAAACAAACCACACCTATAAAGAAGATCGAAAAGGATAATGCCAAACAAACATATTTCTGAATTAGTAGACGAACTACTTTTGAACAAATTTATCGAGAATTGAATTAGTTTTATTTGTTATGGAATCTATACCTATGGAAAGGCTATTTGTTATTAAAAGACACACAGATGATTGACCTATTGCTTTCAATGTATTATCATCATTACCATTATCGGTGCTTCAACCGGGATCCGGTTTTCAACAAGATTCTCTAATTACCCTTACCGCTAGCTGAACGTGACGCCATCCAGTAGCACACTCGAGGCCCCGTTTGTAATAGTCTATGGTCTACGCCATAACATCTTTCAAGAATTAAATGTAATATAAAAGGACTTTTCGACTCCGCTCATGGGAGCTACTATACTGGAGTCTAACGTAACGTATATCGTCTCGGGAATGGTCCTTCAAAAATACAGGGCCAACTATTCTCTATAAGACTTTCCCCTTGAACGTGGCTTTTACAGGCCGACTCCACTAGATATCTGTATCGCCAACTAAATCTCTGACATCTATATCTGTGAAATGTCTTCTCTCTTTGCTGGGCAGTTTATGTCTTGACATTTCATTCATGCAAAAGACTCTGACTAGATACTTCTTCGTCAAGCTTTTTTGAGAATATCGTATTTTGCATTGTTTGTTTATGTTATGAAAAATTAGAAATTCATTTTATGAATAAATTTTGTTTTTTTACCTTTATCTCCTTTGGGTTATTAAAAAAGTTGACATTTTTTTTTTATTTCGTACTCGAAAAAAAAATTGTTTTGGCTCCAAACAAAACCTGCCGGCATGAGAATCAAAAAATAATGAGATGAAATGTCAGCTGCACACAAAAAAGCAACAAAAACAAAACATCTGTCAAATTCATGTCAGACATCTATATCAAGACAAAACCGCTGACATAGATCGCTGACATCATGTCATAAGATGAGATATCGCGACTCCATTGGAGATTTCATGTCATGATCGGACCGCATGACATAAATTATGTCCTGTGGAGTCGGCCTGTTAGGTCGGAGTGCCATTTACTAAGCAAAGCACACAAATCTTGGATCCATATTTGACTAAACTGGTTGAACCATAGCTTTGACAAACTGTTGTAGGCTTTGGTGGATTTGAACAGCCGCACAGACATTTCTTATCGGCTGCTACCACTGACTCAAGGTATTCGAAGGATTGCACTACTCAAAATTCATGCTCCGCTGCCTTGTATGTTCGACAAATCCTTCTGCTCGCACCCACTATTTATGTACTTTGTTTTAAATTAAAAACCATCCATTGACCATTATATAATATATAAAAGGTTTGAATTACAATTTAGCCGATTTTCACTAGAAAATAAAATATTTTAACCCAATTCTTTCACAAATACAAATTGTCATGCATTGATTTCCACTCGGACAAACCAACAACATTGAAAAAGTAACACACAATTGTCATTGTGGTTTTAAAAACAAAATGAAAATTATAGACTCTTTTCATCAGAAACAATAATCATAGTTTTATGTTTCCTTCATCCAATCCTGACAATCGATTTCAATTCATAAACAAACTCAGTTTTCCATTTCAATTACATTAAAAAACCGCCCCAAACATCCAATCAATTTATTTTTTAGTGCGACAACTTTTCTCATATTTGTGTATCTATGAATATATCTATAACTACATACTTCACATCGCATCGGTTCAACATGAAATATTTTGAAATGGGTGGAGAGTATAGCGTTTAAAGTAACATATTGTTTTGTTTATAAATTGTAGTTCATATTTCTGTTTTTGACACTCTGAAGGGGATGATATTATGTCTCATTTAAAGTGGAAATGTAAAGCTGTCCTAAATGTCACAAACACACACTAAACTGACCAACTAAATTCAATCATCCTTGTAACCACAATTGTTAAAAACTCTTTTCGAGAACGAAAAAAAAAGAAATATCGGTTTGGATTATGAAGCAGAAAAGGACCCTTGAATTTGTAAGATGTAAACTACAATATGCATATTATATACATAGATGTGTACATACTTGTCATGAAATTTTTGTATGGCAAATTATACATTCTTTTATTGTTTAAAGAAGAAGACTTAAAATCGGTAAAAATTACCTGAAATTGGAAAATATAGTATATGTAATAATAATTTTTCATTAGATTTCCACAAACTAAAACGGAACAAAGTTTGCCGTGGCCTCTAGTATAAAATAAAATAATCAAAAGTGAATTTCAGAGCAAGTGATTTTTTTAATAAAGAATTATTGTGTGTTTAAATTCGACTTGACTTCTAACGTAACAACTCTATTCTTCATAAGCTACAAACGGTCGTGAAAAATATAGAATTCAGAATTTTAAAAACATATCTTCAAAAAATATTTGTGAAGGTTGTCCGTAATTAGATTTAGAATTTTTTACTTCATAAATACATACAATTAACTTGGTGTTTAATTTATGTCAGTTATCACCTTTGTCTTTAAAGGCCGCCTACATTTTTTAGTGAAACTTCAAAAACATTCCTGGAATTGACTTATGTATATAGTAAATGTATTGAATTGGATAATCTTGAACATCTTATTGTAGGCATAGCACATATTTCAAAATTCACAGTCCTAAACAGACCATTTTTTGTGAATTCTAATAAAAATCCTTTATTAAGAAATATCAAATAAATAGAAACCATTATTATCTGATTTATGATGAAATGAAATAGAAAACAAAAATGGAAATAATTTTAACAAAAAGATGTCCTTGGAATTGAATCGTATCCTGCCCTTCTTATTATCACAAAATGAAAGCATGACAATCATGAACATGACCATAAATATTTCGTATGCTAATTTTATTCTCTGCATTATTTAACCAAGTCAAAAATCAACCAACACAACAACAACCCTTTTGATCAAAAAAGAAGCCAATTTAAGTAGCATAAATTCGTTTGAAGAGTCCTATTTATATATAAAATGTATCTCGCTTTCACATTACATATACCTTTATCTTCATCTTTATTTGAAAATTTAAAAATACAAAAAATTAACCCTCAGGTTTTGAATTTCATTTCATTCAAGAGGGATGATGGTAAATTTCGTCTAAATATTTAATCTTTAAATAATGTTATGGTACTCGTGAAGCTAATGGTTTTTTTGTTTTTTTTTTTCTTGATAAATAAAAAGCTTCGCATTTCTTCTTAAATTCATGATGGTTAATTGGAAGGTAACAATTAGAAAGTCAAAGTGGATGATAATGATACAATTCTGTGTAAAATTTTATCGAAAACGGTTAACATTAACACGTGCAAAAAAAGCTCTAATTCGAAATACGACCTATTAAAAAAAAACACTTAGACAAACATTTGAAGAGGTTAAGAGATAAATATGAGCCTATACATGAAGGTGTTCCTTATTTTGACAAAATTACGTTGGCTTTCAGAGCCAGAAAAGGCTTGAAATAAATAAATAAAGTAACTCTATAACATCATTTCTAACCTACAATCTTGTTTTATTATTTAATTTTGAATTCATTTTAAAAACTGTCTAGATAAATCCGAAGAATCTATTGTTCGTTTTTAGAGGCAATGTTTTGGAAAATCAACCTCAAGACTTAAAGTCTCTTCTACTTTCAAGAATGAAAGACCCAAAATTTTTGGTTTTATATCATTTTATTAAAGCATTAAAAACACATACCAATATCATAATCACAAGTAAGTTACCAAATTAAGAGAAAATATTTTCCCATCATCTTAAATTTATTTTGTGATATTCTTCGCATATTAACAAAAAAAACGAAATTTCAGCTCGTTTCATTTTAAAATTAAGTCTACAATAAATACTCTTTAAGAGATTAAAAAAAAAACACTTAAACGCATAAATACACACAAATACTTACAAAAGATACAATTTAAACAGATTAAAGGAAAACATCAAGAGTAACGCTCAACAAAATTAAATTCAATAAAAATTAATGAAACAAAAATACAGATTATATTTGCGTGATGTCTCTTTTTTGTTATAATATCTCCAAGGACCTTCCAGGAAATTAGAAAGCAGGCAAAAGATTCTAAGAATAAAAAAAACAACAACAATAAAAAAAAAACAACTGTTTTGAAATAGAAACACAATGAAGATTACAATATGATAGGTACCTAATATCAAATTTATATTTACACAGGACGGCGGACTGAATGATGGAATAATAAATGTGTAAAAGCTTTTTCAAGTCTTATCACATAATTCGTGAATTTATTGACACTTTTTTTCTAGCGGTTTTGGTGATAAAGATTAATCATAACACTGAAGGGAAATTTTTATGTTGAGAGTATACATACATAACATACATACAATACATGTATGCGACTATTCATATTCTTTTAGAGCTCGGTAAAAAATGCATTGGAAAAACCCAACGACGCGACGACGACGGGTTAATAACCCACATTTTCTCACATAAGAATAAAGCCGCAGAAATACTTTCACCCCTCACCTTCGCTCTCATAAAAAAGTTGCTGACTATGATATCGTATAATTTTTTAAACAGTCGATTCCGTTTATATGAACAATGCTTAACTCAATCCTTTCTGTACCGGACAGTATTGTTTTCCAAACCATACTAAACAAAAGACAAAAAATATGGAATTAGAAATTCAGTTAGACAAGAAAAAGAACCTTCTCACTTTTAACGAATGATTTTCCTAGTTTTTCTAAGTTAAATCAAGCTTTTATGTCATAGCGTTTGTTTTAATTTTTTATCCGAACTAAAAACTTAAAATAAAAAAATTATCATTAAAAATAAAATAAAATTTCATTTAAACGGCCTCTATTGTAAGTACATTCTTTCCTTAAGGCGTTGGCCATTGTATCTGAGTATACATCAATCCAGCCCTTATGGTGAGGGGACAATGGAGTGTATAGCCTTGGATATTTTAATACACCCATACAACAGTAAAAAGTATCGTACAAATTGAATTGTTACAAATTAAGACAGGTGAAAAGTGAAAGATAACGTTTTGATATAATGTTAATGATTTTTCAAACACACCCCTACCGATTCTCCAGGCGTGATGTCGTTTAGAGAATTTGATTAATAAATGGTTTTGGATTTTTCCTAAACGTTATAATCAAGTCATTCTTATCCTGCCTATACAGCTTTGCTATAGATATAAATATGTATATTATATACATATATGTATTTACAAGAATTCAAGACGATTTCTCGAGGGAAAACTATGTAGTATTTTTATTATTTTCTAAAAGTAATGGCCAAATCTGTTAGGCAAAGGTAAGAGGGGATAAAGTCCATAGTGTTTGCTGTCTGATTTTATTTTAGGGAAAAATAAATAAATAATCTTTAGGGACGGTTAAGATAAATGGACTTTTTTGGATTGTTATTACTTTTATGACTTTCTCTGTGGTTTTTTTTTTTTTTCTTTTTCTTGTGAAAATAGCTTCTAAAGGGGCTTTTTTTCTGCTCCAAGGAAATGGAATAAATTTCATTTGTATCTGACAGGCTTATCAATCGGAGATAAATCAATTCTAGTAGTTCAGGAAGTTACGTTGAGTCTTAGAACAGTGATTCATGACTACTTGACGAAAGATTTGAATGACAAATATAAGAAACGTATTGCATATTTTATTTAAAATTAACAAAATATGTTGTAACTCTGAAAGTACACAAGATTGTATCTTACAAGAATAATGATTAGAAATTATTTGAGAAACTCATTTTAAAGCAACCTATTTATTTTAAATACACTTTCATCGGCTTTTCATGTATCTAATGGAACAATTAATTAATAAATATTTTGTGTTACTATTCAAAAAATAGGAAAAATTACAAATGCTTATTGGAGATTTTTTACAAGAATAATACCTAACTCAAATTGAGGGCAAAAATACGAATCTCGACGTTTCTTGTGAAAACAGCAAGAAAACTAGAAGCCACTGATAAACTAATACTAAAAAAAATGCATCCTAAAAATTTAATATTTTTAAAATTATAAGCAACCAACTTAAAGACCTTCCCTCAATTTATCTTACATGAACAAATTCAAAAATTAAAATTTTTATTAAATTATATTTTGAGGGGAATACTTCTTGAAAGTATTTTGTCCATAAAATTTAAATAATCTATGTACATAATGTAGATTAAAGATTGACATAAAAATAGGGAACTGAATTAAAGTAAGGGTGTACGAGAAATGCCCATTTGTATCAACTGTTAATTTTATCTTTAAAAGTATTTGGATCTTTTTAATATTTTTAGTTTTAGAAAGAGATAAGGATTTTCAAAAATTAATTTCAAGACAATTTTCTTCCTCAATTAAGCCTTCATTTCCTAAAATATAAATACGGTTATTGGGATCAATTAAGTCCCCGATCTTAGCAAATTACGAAGGGTTCTAAACATTAAATGTTTTCACAGTATTTTCCTACAATTCTTTAATAAGGTTCTTAGTTCCGCTAATAAACTTAAAGTTGTATCTTTTTGGACTAACATAATGTTTCTAAAAACTTAATTAACCTCCCGGTTAACACTCAACTCATAAAGTATCTATGTATCTCAAAGAAAACCTACATGACAAGAATGCCGGAATGAAAACCATCAAACTCAAAACATTTTCATGTTATTCTAAAAATAAAGTTTTTTACTCGCAATAAATTATGCTCAGGAATTTATTTTCATCTAAGAACTTCATAATGGCTTTAAATTTAATGAATATCAAATATGCACATTCCACAAAAAGCTGTTAAGGATTTTATACTCTAAGACTATTTGTATACACATTTATTAGCAATAAGACCAAATCCATTGTTTGCCAATAAAAAAAAAGGAAGAAACATTTCCATTAAGCTCTTTAAAAATAAAATAATAAATAAAAAAATATAAGATAAAAAACATAAAACAAAACCAAAAACCCAAAACAACAACACTCTCTTAAAAAAGAAGAACCAACATAAAGTACCTATACAGACACTCTGAGTCTGAATCTGAACCAAGAACCGAAAGTCCTAACTCCTAACCAACAAGACCAAGAGGAACAATGCCAAATGAATATAAATAAAAAATGAGCAACACGCTTTTTACATATCTATAAATTATGTACATAAAGTGGTTTATACTTGGCCGAGACCTTGTTGATTTAGTCCCGAATTCCCCTTCTTAAAAAACTTTTTGTTCGGTTTTTTTTTTTTGTATATGAGTGCAAAGTGTAATGTATATATAGGAATGTTTGTATTTGTGCTTTGAAAAAGATTTAAAATTTTGTTTTGTTTTTGAAAACCTGGACCTGGAGGAAATTCAATTTGTCACAAGGCTTCAAGGACTTCAATTCATACAAGTATCTATAGGCATACCTGTAAACGTACATACATACATATAAGTAGTGTAGGTAGGTGTCAGTTGAAGTTGAAAGTTTTGTCGCAAATTAAATAAAGTCTTCCTCGACAAAGTTTCGAATAAAAATAAAATACATACAAAAAAGATGAATACATAAAGTTTTGATTGTAACAGTTTTCAGTTTTTGTTTTGAAATACAGCAACACAGCACAGCACAGCACAACTGACAAAACAACACAGCATAAAGCCCCGTTTATCTACCAGACCACGGTCATCACCAGGACTAAAAATAAAGCAAGTTGACACATAGATACGACTACACGTTACCAGACACTTTGATGGTTTTAAAATCAAAGTGTAAAGTTTTGAAATACTTTTTTTTTATGGATATTTAAACATTTTTAGTAGTAATTTCGTGAACTTTCTTGTCCTTATGGAAAATTAGATGTCTTTATGGTCACCACTTTAGTTGTTCTTTAAAGTTTTAACAAGAGCTGTTGGAGTTTGAAGTGTAGTTGGAGGTTAGACATTTTTACAATACTTTTTTCAAAAACAAAATTCATACAAGTCATGAGGTCAAAGAAAGTTTGTGACTTTTATTGATAGTTGTAGTTGTCAAAATTATTCCAGAAACTGTTTTATTTGATCTTGTGAAGTATTAAAGTATGAAACTTGCAAAAGTTCTTTCGTTAGTTTTGGTGCTTAATTCGGTGGAAGAAATTACCCTGAACAGTCTTGCTGTTGGTTTACTTCTGACAGAAGATAACCGCGAACTTCATGAGTTGAACAAAGATCACTTAAGATATTCTTGACAAGGATGACCGAACCTCTGGTATAAGAACCAAGCAATCTCCAATGCCGGAGCACTGTGTCTAAATATGTTACTGGAAGACACATATTTGGGGTTGAAGATGGAAGGTCATCGTGTCTCAGAAAAAAACCTTGATAAGTTTTTCATTAGTTAAAGAGGAAACCATCCTCCATCGATGTACCTAGAGGCCACTGCGTCTTAAATTTATAAAAAAAATTAAATCATTCCATTCGAAGGACTGCTTCAGTTCAAATTAATTAAGAATCCACTTCCAGGGACTACGAGTGTTAGCTGCTATCGCGAGGCACGGTTGTAGGTATACTTATTAGCTTTAAGTATAATCACCAGTGTGCGTTAATATAGTAGTGCTCATGCATTTTCTTAATCACTCTAACGTAACGTTCCTCTTATGTCCATCCAACTTAGCCTGTAGTAATGTAAAAGAGTAAAACTTTGAAATCGTATTTGAATCAGGAGGTAAGTTTTTGCAAAGCCAAGAGGCATTTTTCTGACATTAACATTCTCATTATTCCTCTTTTTGCGTTCTGATAATTTCCCTGCAAGACCAGCACTTTATTGTTTCCTACCTGAAATTAACATTTTATATATATGTATGTACATATAGTGCAATTAGCTACTCATTGAAACTCTATGAACCTTAACAAAGAGAAGTTTGAAACGAGTTAAGTAAAATCTTATAAAAGAAACGCGTATGTACATAGTTTCGGAGTTCATTCTGATTAAACACACAGGGATTCCAATAAAAAGCTACGTTTTCGAAAAAAAGGAATATTTTCAATTGAGGCTTATTTCATTATTACACATGAGTATGTATCTCATTATTCAGTAACAATTAAAAGTGATATCAGCCAAATGGTCGTCATGACAACAATTTCAGTCCCATTCCCATATCGTTTTCATGTAATGTCCTTGATAACTTAACTTCACGAATTCCCCCTTTAAAGTTTTTAAGCAATTTTAGAGTAACGAAAAAAGTCCTAAGGTATTAAATCATGAGATTTTATTAGATAATTATAGCACCGTCATGATTTTTTTTAAATCACATCTCTAGCTCAAAAACTGCCTCAAACAGTTATAAGTATGAAGAGACTTTTCAAAAATTATTCTTAAATTTTCTAAGCCCCAAAATGTATAGCCTTTAAAGGAAAAAAGGGTTCTCATCACTGAAGATGATTGTTCTATGAAAATCCGGAATATTTTGATGCATTTCGAGAACTGAATTGGGGAAAAAACGACTTTGCTCGTAATCGAAAAGCTTACACCCATATTAAGGTTGTCAAAGATCAATACGATATTTGATATTTATCAATAAAATTAATGAATCGGTATTATCGTTGTCAAAAATCAAAATTTTTGATAAACTGTGAACGCTCTTCAGAAATTAGATCTATTGTGAATGATTTAAATTGACAGTCTTGGTATTATGGTTGTCAAAATGTTTGTTGATTATCAAATTTTCAGTCAATGACAAATTTCTTGTTGATAAAATATTTTATGGATCGCGAAAGCCAAAAGCATGTCTACTATAGAACTATTTTTCGGTGAAAATGAAATTGAAGACAAAGATACTTTGGAGCAAGCAAAGATTCGAAGAAAATTACGCGATGCTTCAAATCCGATGGACTTGGCTGAACATAATATGTATGTAGATAAAAGATCTTTTTTAATTACATTACAAAAACTAATTTGGCTCGCTTTTAGATTCAATAAAACTTTAGACTTTCGAAAGAAGCCTTCCTTAATGTATTTTTAGATATCAACGTTCAACGACAAGCTAAAGCCAACGAAAAGGCAGCAATACATCCCAAACATACTAAATAGGCACTATTCACAATAGATTTTTGATCTTTGTTCACAATGGAAATGGATCAAAAAATGATCAACTCGGGTTCATAATACCGATGTATCAATTGATTGACAAAATATTTCAATTGTCAATTAATTGATCTTTGACAACCGTAATAAGGCTGTTAGTTTTTGTGCTAACTGAATTCTTAAAGACTTAGGACCGAAGCCTTTATGCTAAACACGATTAAGATAATTTCGTTTGTGGAATGCCCAATTCAAGAAATCGCATCGACGAGAAATAGTCAAACCTAGGTTTTCGTCTACAATACAGGCTGTAGTGATGTAACCTTCTTCAACAAACAGTTTCAATGAATTCCTCAAAACAAGGTGCCGTAATGAAAGTTCCGGAAAAAAACCGTGTCATTCAATTTTTAAATCACTTTAAATTTAATTCCCGATGTTGGAATCATTGCTTAATTTGTGAAAATTAAAACAATACATGGAGTGTTTTCGAAAAATAAATATGTAATTCATTTTATATGTCAAGTTAAAAAATGTAAGTGGAATTCAAGTATTCTTGAAAATGTAAACGGAGTTGCTTCGTTTTTCTCAGAATTTCCAATAAAACTTTGGAAATACACAACCTCAAGTCTGTCAAATTGTTATTTCATTCTGGGGCCACTTAACTCACCCCTATCTTAAATTTTCAATAAAATAATTTTACTGACTACTAATTTATTTTTGTTCACTCATCCGTTGTTGTTCATTTATCAAAAAAAAAAAAAAATATGTAATATGTTCAATAGTTTTTTTTTTTTTTTTCAAAACCTCTTTTGATTATTTATATCTTAAAAACATACAAAAAATAAAATCAATTTTAAAGTTTTACCTTTTGAGTTTCAAGGCGTGGGCGACTGTGGCCTGTGGGGTATGTTTCTGATTCCATAATCATTAGAAATTGACATTCACATCAATGTAAAAAAACTCTCGATTGTCAAACGATAAAATCGAACAATGAACAAACGATGTTCTACCGGAATGTTAACAATCAAGTTTACACTACTTTTGATATAACAATGAACGAGCGTAGAGTCCTTTAATGTCTAACTAGGAGCTATGAAATGATGTATGTACATTGTACATACATATGTGTAAGGATGTGTTGAATGCACCTTTATAGAACTTTTATTTCAATGAAATGAATTTGAGAACATTGTTTTTTGGCTGGAAAAATTCAACCACATTTAATAATAAGAATAGTGTTTTTTGTTTCAGATATAATTTAAAACTCAAAAGTTTATTTCAAATGACTTTGTTTTTTGTTTTTAGTACAATCCTTAATTTAAACATATGTAAATCTAAATACATTTAATTTAAAATCATAAGCCACTTTTTATTCATGGATCATAAGCATAAGGAAGTTGCTTTAGTTAAAGTTAAGAAGGCACTTGGGTATTGGCCAACTTATCAACACTGTTTGGATAATCGGGGACATGACCCCGTGTGCGTTCTTTCAATTTGAATTTCATTTATTCCATTGTTCCCAAAAGAAAAATCATGTAACCGAATTATTAGCACAAATGGTATGCATCATAATATATTTAAGTTGAATTTAAATTTAGTTTAAGATTTGCTGCAGCTGTGTGGATGTTTATTTGAAAAGAATGCGAAGATGAACTACTTGTTTTGATTGGTTTTCGGGAGCTCATATGAAAATTTAAACCAAATAAACCTGGCCACAACGCCAACGGTTCGATTAAATATAATTATTATTTTAGTATAAATATAGATTTTGAGGCATAACCAACGATAAATAAAGAGGATTCAGAAAAACTTTTAAAGGAGACTAAGAAGCGATCCACACTGATAACTCTCTATTGGTGCCATTGTCAACTGTAGACATTTTTGTAAAACAATTAATCCGGGTATAAAATAGTAGTAGAATTTCGGCGAGCTTTTATTTATTTTGATTTATGTTAACTATCAATTGAATTTGAAGATATTTTAGTCAAAAATCGATTTGTGATACTAAGGTAGAATGAAATTAATTTGATGTCGATAGCAATATTTGTTTGTTCGATAAATATTTAAGGACAACCATTTTTTAAGTTAAGAAATTACAAAATAAAGCACTAGATTACAATTATGTAGCATTGTAAAATGTATCCTTCACTTTTGCTGTAATTAGATGATGCTATATAAAGTAAGAAAGAAGATACATATGTATGTAAGTATTTGAAAACTTGCAGATATTAAATACCATAAATGTTGTATTTTTGTCATAAGTCCACAGTATTCAAAGCTGGCAATGAATTTATAAAGTAAATTTGTCAAAAAAATGTATTCAAACATTTGCTGAGAACCTAAATAAAGATAATGAGCCTTGCAAACGATTTTAAAGGGTGTCGAAAACCCCCAAAAACCGTCTTCCGTACATAAATTTATGTTTAGTTTTCCGTCTGGTAATTAAAATGAATCGTCCTGATTACAATGAATCATATACATAACATACATTAAAATTCAATGAAGCAAAAATTAGATTTGTAAAACAACACAAACATAAAAGCCAAAGTCTGTGTAAATAACATATTTGAAAATGTTTTAATTATTTTATGGGCCGTATTTTTGAGATAAAATAAACCATCACGTTATAGATACATTAGCAAAATTAAAATTGAAATGTAAACATTGAAATTTAATATTTAAAAGTAGTACCAACGACTTTCCATTGGTTTATCTTTAATGCGAACGAACGTAAAGTTATGTTAATTAATTCAGTTTTTTTAGCTTCACACACACACATATACACACACATACCACTTAAAATTAAGGGTCTACTTAGTGGAAATATTGAACTTCTTTATGGCATTTAAAATGATGAATAAATAAAATTTCAAATAATGACCCTATGAAGGTTTGGGATTAGGCCATTAATGTACATATTTTATTGTTATCGATTTTCGGGGGAAAAGAAAAATATTCAGCTGATATAAAATTCGATTTTATACAAAAAATATACCTGGGTTTTTCATGTGTTTAATGTTAGCAGTACAAAATAAATGGTTTCACTATGAATTTTATATTTTTTCGGTGATCATTGAATTTCAAATATGATGAGGTTTGATAGCATGCTTCCTTATTCATTATGGATACAAGGAATATTAAAAAAACACCTAGACACAAAATGGAAATATAAATGCAATGAAATAGTAAAATACATTAAGTAGTTTTACGTATATTTTCTGGTCTATAACAACTTTAATAGCTTATCACTCTGTCCAGCTACATTCTTTTATTCGCAATGTTATCACAGACTGGAGCTTAGACAAACTAAAGACCTTACCTAAATTCTTCAGTCCATTGTCGTAAACATTATACTTGATTCTTATTAACTAAAAATTGTTCTTGTTATTTTGCAAAATAATTTAATCATTTTGTTTTTACTATTTGAATACTTTTCAAAACCTTAAAATTTTCCTTGAATTCATTTCTTTTCTCTGAAGAAATCAAGACTTTATCGGAGGTGCCAATCAAATTTTAGGTTAAATTTTTTGACTAAAACTTAACTCTTGAATTTCAAGGTTAAAATAATTATCAAATTTAATAAACATTTGCAGAGAAAACCAAAGTACAGGGTTACCACATGTGCCTATTAAAAACTCATATTGTTTAAGAAATTAACCTATGCTTTTTTCCAAGAAAAATTATTACTGAAAAAAAAAATCCAGGAATTTATACGATTAAAAAGGATTTGAATTTAATTTGCATAATTTGTGGGGTTTTTCAGTCGAAATTCAAGAAGATAATGAGATTTCCAACATAATTTGCTTCCTCTGCAATATTTTGGAATTATGATTATTTAATTGGATGATTTTGTCATCTCGAAGGAGATTTATTCATGTGTACTATACTTACACATGTAACACATTCATAAGTTGGTATAAATTCATTCGCTTTTGGTTGCGCTATGATTTGGCCATCTAAAATTTCAGACTACTTTCATTCATTAAGTAAGCAAAACCTTTCACAGAAAAATATGTCGTGGTAAATTTGAAACTTTGAGGAAGTCTGTATAACTATCACAGTAATGGCCCCAAAAAATAGAACGGTTTTTTGTATTCTAAATATTGGATAACTTTTCCTAAGAGAATACCAGCTGGAAATTAAGCCCTTTCTTTAATAACAATAAGCTAAAAAATTTAGGACCTTTTATGTACTTCAAACATAATATAGAATTTTTCATAAATTTACTGTACTGCAGCGTTGCACATTGGTGCTTTTGTGGAAATAAATGCTAAAAATGAAATTTGGAATTTGGATTTATTTCATTTATTTCTATGTTTTTTTTTCAAATTTGGGAATTTTATTTTAGTCATCCTTTAGTCAGCTCTAAAATAAACCTATCTTTAAGTTTTGAAATTTATATAAGCTCTTACATAACCTTTTTTATGAATTGTAACTTTTTTCAAATAAACATGTGTGCAAAATTTTATTTAATTCCATTACATAGTTCAGGTTATTTGACTGATTTTTTTCTGCTCAGGTTGTGTCGCTGTGAAAATTGATTTTCGAAAGAGGTCTTAGATTTAGTTTGCAATCAGGAATCTTTAATAGGATCAATCTTGCTGACCCGTTTGATAGTGAATTCAAGGTTTAACACAAAAAAAGAAAACAATTTAAGAATTTTCTAATTCATATTATGTCAAAATACTACTACCTGTTTAACAAACTTCTTCAACTGCTAGAACAAATCTTTTACTAAGTCAATGTTTGAATCGATATGTACAACTTGTTGAATTGTTCTTTTTGGTCACTTAATATTGTTATTTGTTTTTAAATACTCAATTAAATGACAAATATTCTAATTACCGTAACATCTGTTTTATACGATAAATATTGGTTATCAGCACAACTTGGCGCGACAACTCGAATAAGGAGTGAGTTTTGCTACAAATGAAATTCTCTTTCCCGATCCGAAGAACTTCTAAATTCCAATACGACCATTATAATCAAAAACCATATAATTATTTAGAAAATCCCACCAAGGCGTAATGGTATGTGATGATGGTTGTTCATAATAATTAATTACCATCAAAAAGGACACGACCAGAACGTTATCTCGAACGGCGGAATTTTGAATTTTGATGGATGCTGATGACAGGCCGGAAGGCAGTGTAATTTTTAGTTGACTAAAATGTGTAGGCTGATTTATTTTAATAAGTTAATCAACAAAATCGAAATCTTATACCCAAATAGTAGAGGGGGAAGGAGTGTTTATAAAATTACTTGGATTGAGATTTTCCAAAATAATTTATATGTATATTTAAAATTTAGAAAATAAATATAAAAAAGTCAGTTAGATTGTTTGCAAAAAGTTAATTTCAAGATGAAAAAGGGAAGATTCTTTGGTGATTAAATGCTTAATTTTAAAGATTATTGCAATTAAACTATGGCTCAATTTTTTACTAAATAAATTTACAGAGCAAAAATATTATTTTTTTAAGTTTTTCTTATCCTCTGAAGAAAAATCGAGATTTTAGGTACTACACACTTTTTACAGAAACAAACTTATACAATAATATTGTGTTTTATTCACTGTTGTTAATAAAACAATCACTTGACATTATATCGCCAGCACAGCTGCCACTGTTTTTGCTGACATCTTTTTAGCCAGCAATCAAATTGTTGTTGTTTGCCGGGGGAAATGTTAGAAACTTCAAATTCGTAAGGTTTGGTAACTTAGTTTAGGAAAAAACCTTATTTAAATTTTAGCTAGATACCATAAGTTTTTCCCGAGATATAGTAGGCCTACATAATTTGGATGAACAGTAACTAATTCACTAATTCATTCACTGACAGATACTTGCATTTATGAAGCATTTTCGTTTAGGGAGCGTCGTTACCACCCACTTTCTCAAAATGTTTACTATATATTTTTATTTTCAAATGCACACCTCGGCTGATGTTGTCAATTCAATCACTTGAATTTCCATGACCTTTTTGATGATTTCTGGCTGTTATTTCAGTTCCTTATGATTTCCAACAAAAAAGATGTCCAGAGGTCAAATACCAATTCCGATTCAGCCAATTGACATCGCCAAGACACTAGACAATTGATAAGAATTGAAAGAATGGATTGTGGCATGGGCATAGGGCATAGAGGTCACATGTAATGAATGTCTTAAATTAAAGTGGAAAAAAATTCGGTTAATGTGGCTCTGTAACGCCCACTGTTCACCCAAACCATTTTACCAGCCTCTTTTTAGAAGAAAAATGGTCCAATAATACTACCAATGCGCACAAAACTGTGGGGGTTCATTGGCTGACGTGCTGGTTTTTCGATTCGCATATGTATTTCATTTAAAAATATAAAAAGACAAAATGTGATTCGAAAGAAAAGATGACTTTTCGCCCAAATTCATTCTTAAACTAATTTAAGGCCCAATAAAATATGTGACTGATTCATAACTGCAATTTTTGAGACCTAAGAGAACTTGCCTCTGTTTTTAACGTTTATGTATGTGTGTATGTAGGTTTTCTGTGGAAGGAAACAAATATTATTAAATAATAACGTCCTTTCACATTTGAACTTCAAATCAAAAAAAAATTTTTAATATAATAAAAGTAATTCGACGAAATCTTAGAACTCATTATGAAAATATATGTTCATTTTAATTTTAATTTCATGGAATATTTATAACGAATACATACAAAAATTGACGAACCTGTGATTCAATTAAATTCGTTGATTTATAGGCATATACCATATTCCCCTAAACATCTTATCATTTCACTCCCAGCAGCTCTAAAAAAACATATTTAATGTCATTTAAATGCAAACGAGAACACATTATTAAATTCGTTCGTCTACATAAAAATAAATAAACTGGTTGCCACTCCCCACCCACACCGCACCACGCAAACTTAAAGAAAAATCCTTGGCTACATTGAGTGGGAATGATAAAGGAATTCGTTCCAGGTGGACTGTTACCTGCACCTTATGATGTTTCCATTTCTTTCAAAACCAACAGAGGATGAAATCACCACTGGTTCCCATTTTTATTTTTTTATTTTTTATTTTTATTTTTATTTTTGTTTCATGTTTTTTGCGTTACTTTGCATTTTGCGTTTTGCGTTTTCAAAGATGAAAAAATCTTTTCGACTTCATGGGCCGCTGATTTCGCACAGCCTGTTTAAGGCTTAGACACATTCCATTCACATTTTTATAAATTACCTTAATTTTGAAGATTTTTGTGTTATCAACACGAGATTTTAGTTCAATTTAACCAAGAATTCACAATCAAAGAGTCCGCATTTTGAATAATTTATTAAGAGTAACTTTCAAAGAAGTAGAAGACTCTGACTCCGGCTGGGTTGCGTGGCGTGGCGTGAATGGAATTTTCTCAATTGTCAATTATTTTTTGTTTTCTTCTTCGAACAAATCGCACGTTTGCCCCGAAAGCTACTTATGGGTCGAAAAAAGGGAAAATATGTTCGCTTTCGGAGGGGCCAATGTGGTCCTGAAGTGAAACACATTCATTAACTTGGAGCGTTGGAGATTTTGAAGGAACAAAAGGAGGAGAAAATAAAACCTAATTCTGGCGAAGCTATTTATTGACCTTTCAAGAAAACGTACAAACCCCGCCCCCTATTTTTCAAAAGGATGCCTATTTCTATATCCTAATGATGCGGAAAAATGTTCAAATTCTCCTTTCTTCCCAGGGGACACGGGAGAGCTATAGCTGCTAGTCGGTTCGGTCTCTAAATGGGTATGGGTTGGTATGCGTGGCAAAGAAAAGCACTTTGAATTGTGTCACTCTTTTTGAATTCTTGAAATGTGGTTTGTTGACTTTTTGTCATTTATTAACTTTGTTTTTTTTTTCTATTTTCCTGCATTCTTACCTGTGGTGGTGGGGTTTTGTTGTGTTTGTCCAAATTATCCAGAAATTGAAATTTATGAATTCTTTCCCGGAGCTCCGCGAAGCCCTGTTAATGACCGAAAATTGTTTTGCAACAATATGTATACTTAATTTAAATTTGCGGGATCCTTAATTGAAGATTCTTGTTCAATTTAACTGCTAAGCCATTTTCACTTACCTACACTTTGGTCTAATTTAATGTTGGCCTTAAATTTTATTTATGAGG
The DNA here is from genome assembly GCA_905146935.1 of Scaeva pyrastri. Classification (NCBI taxonomy): domain Eukaryota; kingdom Metazoa; phylum Arthropoda; class Insecta; order Diptera; family Syrphidae; genus Scaeva; species Scaeva pyrastri. The sequence continues at coordinate 136,370,916 of LR989927.1, forward strand.
AAATTTTCTTTGGAAAGGCTAAGAAGAATTTCGGGAAAGAAGTCAGTTTGATTGAACCTGTCTTATAAGGTGTCAGAAGAGAGCTGCTTTTTGTCCTTTGACAATGTTGTGATGTTGATTTTGATTTAAAGGAATGAGATAAGAATAAATATGATTGCAATTAGAAAGACAAGGACCTTTGAAGGGGAAGAATCCGAATCCATTAAGTTAGTTTACTTTTCAAGTTTTAAGGTTGCTGAAGAATTTTTTTATTTAAAATTCTTTTTTTTGACATCCGGATATTTTCCGGATATTATTATTATTAATCTATTTTCTTTAACAATTCTTATAATGATATTATATTTAAACATTAACAGACTTCTTAAGGACTTACAAAATTTTAATGTTCAACTCAAATCTTATTAGCTTCAGCAACTTTTGAAGAAATAGACAATTTTCACCACTGTTACTTATGAGAAGTTGTTCCTATGTTTTATTCAAAAATAAATTTGTGGCCATAGATCTCAGTTTCCTGTGTTAGAAATACGGTCATCGTGGCATATGAAGCAGGTCACAGAAAGAGCTTTACTTAAATGTGAAGACATGGTAATGAAAAAGACATTTAAATGATCCAATCATCGGAGACACGAAATTATTGGTGACTGGCTTGAGTTTTTGTTCAAACTGAATTTAAAAGGCCTTAAGACTTAAGTCTTTCCGCAAAACACGGTTTAACGTTGGTCTCTTAGGGAATTTATAATTTCAAAAATCAACGATGAACCCATAAACCTGGCGATGTGTACAGTTTCCATTGTTCACACCACTAACTAGTCCCAAATCAGCTCAAATTATTGAAGGCTTCACTTTACGAAAATTTTCTTCAGATTCGAAGTGAATTTAAACAACTTCAATGCGATGTTCAAGCGTTTATCGTTCCATTTTAAGTAATGGCGTAGCCTTAACTTGTCAAACGTGAAAAGATGACAGCTTCAAAAATGACAGCTGCCCAGATAGCGAATCATTCCTAAACATTGAAAATGCACAGACAATATGTTTAGTGCTTCAACATGGCATAGGAGGCCATTTTTAACGGGAAATGAAAATTAAAGAAGCTCATGAAGTTCCATTTGCTTTTTTCTAATTCTAGAAAATAAAAAAAATACTGAAAAGTGCAACTAAAACAACAAAATAAGTTTAAGTACCTAATTTGAATTATTAGTACCTATGATTTTGTATTTTTTTTTTTTTTTTGCAAAAATTTAAAAAACATTTTGTATTCCAATTTATATATGAACTTTGATTTTAACTTATTTTGATCTGTATGAATCAACCCTAAGCCTTAACAGGTACAATTAATAATGTTATTGAAATCAAATCAAATGATTATGAAGACCAATAACTACAACTCTCATCCCTAATCCTGGTCAAGTCTCAAGTGGCCTCAACAGGCACATGTCAAAGCACAAATACTGACTAACCCACATCGATTATATAAAAACTTAACTGACATCCTCAAATATGTACCTATATAATACAATATGGTATTTAAGTCGTATTCAATATTATGTACTTACTAATCTGTCAATATGTTGAATTACTTTTTCGTTACTGTTATGAAATCCATATATGTACAGTACCTACATATATACACTCTTTTGTAGCTTAAGTCGTACGGTCAAACAAAAGTGTGTCTTTAGAAACATTATTACATAAATGTTTTATTGTACACCTTTGGCCAAAATAATAGAAACACTACTCATTTTTTTAGGATTTTTGTGTATTTTAGTTGTGATTTTAACCGTTTAATGTTAATGGTAGGGTATTGTAAAAGCTGAGCATCTAGTACAAACAATATTGGAATATGTCTGTGAAATACAAGAAGCTCTATAAAATACTGTTACCTCTATTTCCTTTTTTTTAACGTGAGCGAAAGGGGTTTTGAATACCCTAATAATGAAAAATATAGGATTTAAAAGCAGATACCGATTTACATCGGCTAAAGAAGGTATCTATGCACTTAGCAGTAAGCAGGTTCTAGATAAGGTCCATGGGTAAACTGCTAAATTTGTTGAGAAAAGGAATGCAATCGTCTATTTCACTAAATCCGTTTCCGGGTACGACACCATCCTTACATTCAAGATTAATAAAGAGCTGAAAAGTCCATTTCTTGTAATAACTTCGTTTAAATAGTCAATTGTTTAAAAAAATTAGTAAACCCTTCTTTACCTTGCCCTCAAATCATCCAATAACAATTTCACAATTCTTCCAATAAATGGTTAAAAAAATTAAACGAAGAAAAGGAAAGCCAAGAACATAAAATTCAACCAAAATACACATTCTCAAGTTATTCTATGCAAAATTAAGTGCCGAACTCGTAAACGCAAAAATAAAAATAAAGCCATAAAAAGGCTTATCACCAACCTCAGACTAAGTACGTTATCAAGAGTTCATTCGACGAAAAAGTTTTTTAGGGCCATAAACACCACAAAACCATGAGCCCATGATATCTATATATGACAACATTATCCTTACAAAAACATGGTTTCCGAACTTTATTGCCATGCGTAATATTTCTAAATAATATGTAATAAGTAACCTTGTCTTAGTAGCAGCTATTTAATTTCTTCATAAATACAACAATTTATAATTATAGCACTGAAGGTTTGTTTTTTTTTTTTTTCTTAATTATTTTGAGGGAAAATTTTAATTGAGACTATCTTTAACTTAAGGGTGCAGATGAAAAAACGGAATCTTCATCTTCCAAAACCATTTTCTGTGGAAAACTTCCTTGCTCATTTTCTCGACGTCGTCGACGACAACCACGACTTGACGGCGGAAAAAATAGACTCTCATCAGTGTGATTTTGAGTTTGTATTGTCTTAACCAACTATCCTCGTAAATCCTAGTCCTCTGCCGCATCTTTTCCGAAGCACCTTTTATGATATTCCAGATTAATGTATTTCATGCCCTAGAAATTCTTATTATTATTAACACAAAACAGAAATAGAAGTTATGTCTTTTTCTTATATTTATTTCACTGACGACGACGACGACGACGGTCGGTCCTTGATGATGGCACAAGGAGTGTAGCTATTATTATCGGACAGGTGACTTTATTTACTTCTGTTTCTGACTATGTATAGAGTGGATATATAAATGAGGGATAGTATAGGTTCCTTTATTAGAACTTCGGACATCCCATTCTAACCCATTATCCGAACAGTAGTCCGACGGTCGGCTTAAGGAAGCTCTACGACCGGGTATGGAAGCTAATAAACTGGTTGCTTGAAAAGCCTGGAAATATTTTCATTCCTGCTAGCCAGAAGTAGGAACTAGGTATACCTACCTATACAGCATGTTCTGGTAGCTGAAAAAAATTGGATTAGATATAAAAGATAATAAAAGTCAACATGGCTGTGTTTATATTAAACCTTTTATCTTTATTAGGTAATCCGAAAATTTTGTAAGAAAAAAGAACGTTAGAGGAAAAGTAAAACAATTTAAAGGAATCCAAAGACACAAAAAGGGAGAGAGGTGAATGAATCTTTTAGCGTGGTCAAAAAGGAAAGAGATATAAATATCTTCCGAAAATACCGCATAAGGTTTACTTTTAAATTAGGATTTTGGAGAGTAAACTTTCAAGTAGTTCACCAAATATTTACTCATTTGGGAAAAAAATAGTAGTGTCAGACAGAACTAAACTAATGGCAGCAAGAAAATTTCTACTCTAGTTGTCAATATTTTGAATCATAGCCTTAACAATGATGAAAGGCTCTCTTGGATAATACAACCGTCAAGTAATGAACCCGTCAAAGATATTAATTAATTTATTAGATTGACTTGAACTTTTTGATCAAACATTTTTTTATTCATTTAAGTGGATGTGCAATACAATATAAAATTGTAAGAAAAATTTAGATTACCTGTTTTATTCTTTTACATATTAACATTTCTAAGTTTTGAATTTCGTCTCCTCTTTAATTTGAAACTAGGTCTTATCTTAACTCACAAAACAGGTAGGTATTTGAAATTAGATTATTAATCGATACACGATTATCATTAAATGGTTAAAACAATTTAGGGAATCTCAAATTGAGTTCAATATTTTAATTTTCACTCGTCCAGAAATCTGAAAATCAATTTATGAAGTTTTTCAATTATCAGACCGAAAACTGACTTGAGCTCGGAGCTCGAAGTGAGTGCAAGTTAATGAGTCTGCAACAAGACAAAGAACCTCTTTTAATCCCAAGATCAATTCATCGCTCATATCATCAAAATACCATTCACTTTAAAGCGCAATTACTTTTTAGAAAATGGGACAGCTGTCAAATTGAAATGTTATCGTGGATAGTGGTTCTAAATGGTGAACTACCGGTTAACTTGAACTGAAGTTTAAAGGGTTCAAACTTTTAATGTAAAACTGTGAGTAACTGATTTAGAACCACCATTTATTCATTGAAGAAATCTAATCAAATCCTTTAGATACATATTTATAACCTACTAACTTAGAAAGAAAAAAAATCATATCAAATACAAAATTTTAATCCTTGAATAATGGGTAAATGTTTTTTATTTTAAAAATGTATTTCAACTTGAAACTTGATCTTGATGTGGTACTTGTAAACTTCCTTGAGGAATGTCACATTTTATAATAGGACGAATTAAGAACAAGCTTTTTATTTTTCACAATAAAAAAAGGACGACTGGTTAAAGATTCATAGTTTGGTCTTTGGATTCAAACAAAAGTTAAAGGGACTTTTTATTTTGACGGTATAGTTTAGTCATATAGTTAAATTTTAGGCATCTAATTAACATTTATAGAACTATTTCCTTTTAATATACGGAATATGATTCTAGAAAATGAAAATTTGTTAGACAACAACTCTGTGATTTCTTATCTGGACAATAATTTATAAATTATTATTAATATTAAAATATCGTTTCCGAACTTCAGCATGAATTTGGGATTTCTCCTCTAGTACATAGTTTTAAAAAAAATTAATATAGTAAGTTTGTAAATGGAATTCGAAAAATATGAACACTACAACTAAAACACTAGTTCTGTCTTGTAACTATTACATTGAATCCATTTAGTCCTTTGACACAAATTTACCCCGGTTTATTGCAAAAAGAAACATGCACATTACGAGCATTACGAGTAGGTACATTGATTTCAGAGCTTTGAATCCCATGAAATTATATGCTCTTCAATATAATTTATGTTGCAAATATCTTAGAAATCGGATATCAAGCCATAAATCTAATTTTTATAGTAATAGAAGTTCATTAGAAACAGCTTAAGTTCTGCTATGTATTATGTAAGTGTCAAGGACGCGACATTAATTAAAATTTTGTTGATATATTTCAGACGGAAATACACTCACATAATTTTAAATGAAAAGTTTTACATTCCAAGTAACTAGTAAAACACAATTTATAGATTTTCAAATATTGAACGACTGCATGTAATATTTATGGTCAATTTATTATAAATGGTTGGATAAATCATTGCTTTTGCATTTTATTTGTTTATTGGTTTAAAATGTTAATCTGTTTCTATTTAAATATTTAAATACGGTTTAATCTCAAAAAAGATTTCAAGGATTATGAAATAAATTGCAGGTTTACTCTATTGTGTTTGCTATTAAACAAAAAAAAAACACAGGAATGAATGAGAGTATGCGTATTCGTCAAGGACGAATTATTCTCCACTTGCTGTCACTCCAGTAATTTGTTAACTTTACTAACTCATGTTTATCACGTCACATATGTATAAAGGAAATATTAATTACAATAGAAACAGAGCTGGAATTCCTGGATAAAAATAAATTGGCCTAATTATACATTTATGTTCATAATTATGATGACAAACAACAATTACTTTTCCTGCGATTTCGAGAACTCGCTATTGAAGGTTTATAGCTTTGATAAACCTGAGAGTGATGTGAAACGGGTAATTTCACTAATTGCACAGGTTTCGTGTTTTTAATTTTATTTAAATTATGTTAATAATATTGGTTAAGTTTTTATTGCATTGTGTGTTTTTAATTTTATTTTAGAAAATAGATCGTTTGCGAAATTTAATTTGACTGTAAGCATGTACAAAATAAATCACTTTGACAGATGTAGATCATAGAACGAAGTGTTTTCAATGCTGAATTAATATATTAAAAATTATTCATGTTTCACGATCACGGTCACAGTTTTGTTCAATACAAGGAGCATCTTTTAAGGAAGTTTGGAATTTTGTATCCCAGAGATTTATGGGATTTTTTACTCCAACTTCGATAGATAAAACATTTTTTGTCCTGGTAACAAATGTTTAAATGCAACTAAGAGGCGCAACATTTGAAGTAAACCTATTGTTAAAGTCTAAACATTCTGCTATGTCAATTGGCAATTTTCTGAATATTGTTCAGCTTAGTAACTATTCCAAAATTGTACACCGTTTATTGTTCTGCTAATTATTTCCTTTTATTAAAAAAAAAATCGAACAAACTTAAACGGATCAATTAATTTAATATGTCAGATACTCAATAGTCAAAAGTCAAATTCAAAACCTACAATCTGGTTTTATGTATCGTTATTTATAGTTGTTATTTTCTGTTACTTTCAGAGATTTGCTTGTTACTAAAAACATTGCAATCTTTGACAATTCATTAATCAAGAAAAACAAACAATTGTAAATAACGAATTATACAAAATCACAAATAAGATCAGTCTTTCAAGTAAAATTGGAAGACAATGATGTTGCCACTTCAAGAAACGCAGTAGATTCTTAGGCCGGCCATTCACGATACAAAATAATTGCGCAAATTGATTTACAAACCTAAGCAAAATATCAAATACAGTTAACTGCACAAACCGCACAAACAACCCAATCACAACACAAAAAATCTGTGCAAACCGCTATTTGCGCAAGTTTTTTGTATCGTGAATCGTTTTGACAACAAGGGGAACACAATAGAAAACGAAACAGAGACAGAGATTAGTTTCATGATTGAAAGCATTCAAACAATTACATCTGTCATTTTAGAAAATGTAGCCAAGTTCACAATGAATTGGCTTCGTTCAGGCAAACTATAGGCTAGGTCACCGCTGTAACTTACAGCAGTTATTTTTACGGGTGCTCTAAAGCTGTAAAAATGAAAAAGTGCATTGGATTGGACTATATTGGCAGTTGATTTATTTCTTGCGGAAAATGCAGTACACCTACTGCAATTGTATTTGTAGAGTGGCATCACTGAATATGGTACTAAAAAATTACTTAAAATTAAAGCAGCCGTCCTGTGATTTTAACTTTACCTATACTCAAATGTGAAAAGAAAGTAAGATGACTTTTAAAATTAGCACTTTTTAGCTTAGTAACTTATTAAATATGGCTTGGATATTTTCTAAACACGTGTAAGGTTTCGGGCTCATATTTTACTTAAATCTAGGTAGATATAAGAAGACGCCATCTTATTGACAATTATTATTCTAAGCCAAAACTTGTCAGCACAATGCAACGCTTACGCTAATATGTACAAAAAAAACACAAAAGAATTGAGTTTTGAAATATTACTGCCACGCTCTAATTTACGAATAATAATTGTGTCGCATTAAAGACTATTGATTAAAATTCTTGGCAAGACGACTACAAAGCATTCTACATACACATAAGGACTTCCCGATTCAAGGCAACACGAAATGCTTAAATCAAGTTAGTAATACTTTTAATAGAGAACAGAAATGGTGATGTCAGACGATGATAAATTAAATAAACACAACTTCTAAATTCAAGGAGAAGGCCATCGTAGAAAACTTTCTTCAATCGTCCTGATTGGAAGTCTATTCTCATAGTCTAACCGTATCGTCGTCGTCGTCGATTTCATTTTCTAGTTTTCTACCATGTTGCGAAAGTTCTGCTAGTTTTTCCTTTTAATCAGGAACAAGAAAGACTCAATCAGATTTCAAGTCTAAGAAAAAAAAAATCAACTTAACCAGCACTTTCTTATCCGAATATAAAATTTCATTCGAATCGCTCGCTCCTTAACTACCATAATAACACCCCCGAGCTGCAGGAGCTTACTTCTATTCAATTTGGATTAAAATGAAAGTTATGTATGAATCTTTCAACGTGATGCCCGAATAAAATCTTAATGAAATCTTCCTTCGTGTAGTTTATTTTATCTGGTCTTCTCTTGCGATCGCTAAGATACTTTATCCTTGATTGTCTCTGAGAAATAAAAAGAGTGTAAAAGGAAACAATAAATAATAATGGTGCCTCGTTCCTTGGCTGTAACTCTGTACGGGTACACTTACTCGTACATTCTGTTGGCTGGAACGGATGCAATAAAAATACAAAAAAAAAAGGAGACCAAGTCATAGATAATTAATATTTTAAAAGGACATAATTGTAATTATGCTTCCTCCATTTCGCTTCATTTTCCATCATCAAACTTTTAGTCCCAAGGATATACATCCACTTTATAGTGAGCAGCGCGCAATCTGTACACCGTACACCGTACTCGTCTCTTAAGTGTGTGTGCTTAGTGCACTATCAAACTTTTAGACTCGCAATACGGTGCGGTGGTGCTTACATTAAAAACGCTTTAACATAGGTCGGGAACCAGGATGTTCCGATGTTCTAAACGAAAAGGAGGAGTCCTTTTATAATTATGTATCATTTAAATGAGAAGAAAAAAAAAATACTTAAGGTTAGGTTCAGTGCGTCCGCAAGGATATTTACTTGGGAGTTGTTTTCTTTACACTTTGCATTAATACGCTCCCTTCTTTTAAGGATTATTTTTTATTGGTATAGGGTAGGGAGGAGGAGGTAACATTTAGATTGAATAGACTTCATGAAGATAAGGAGAAAGTAAGACCATAGCCTGCCTAAAATTTCCATTGATAAAACTTTTTATTCATTCTGGGTTAGGGCACGGGTTTAGGATTAAAAAAGCAAAAACAAATTTTTGGCAATGTTCCAAAGCCAAATCACGAGTAAGGAGTTTCTTTTTTTTTTTTTAATATCCTGCAATGAGTCAAGACCAATTCATCCATTGAAAAGAGGTTCAGAAATAGAACTAGGTATGTGGTATGTAGATATCTTGGTTGGACTACATGCTTAAGACTGTCGTCGTCGTCGTCGTCGCCGTCGTTCAAAGGAACCATGTTCGGATCTTAGAATGAAAGGGGCCTTGAAGCAATGCAAATTTTAGACCTACTTAATTTTTGTTTTAAGAATACTTTCTTATTAGATTTTTTCTTATGAAATATGCACTACACCAGTGTTTAATTTTTTTTTTCAAGAATTCAGTTTATTAAATTAAATTGGATGTATGCATACAATTATGTAAACCTATATTTACTTCAAATTTCAAACCATTGTTAGAACGGGAGAGAAATTAAAAACGTGTGAATCTCATAACACTCAAATACATATTTGTCTAAAAATCTTGTATTTTGAATTATGAAATGCTTTTTGTTTGGTAAGGCATCACTTTTGCAAATTGAGTAGATCTGAGTAGATCTTATAATATTGTCAGAAATGACAAATGTCTACCAAATACCTAAAAATTAATTGTATGTGTGCACAAGGTTGACAAGAATTTACCAATCTATTACAATTAACTGTCAGAACTTAGCTGACAATTTAACAATTAACTGTCAGCTTGGTAAATTTATTTTCAGCTATCATAAAGTTAATCACAGTAATTTTGTCTCGGAGTATTATCATTACCAATAAATAAAATTGGAAAATTAAATTAATATAGCGATAATTTTGACTGCATAATTCTAAAAAGTGCAATTTCTGACACTTCGAAAATGTTTTTTTTTCAGTTAAAAGAATGTAAGAAATTGTAAAATAATATAAATTTTATAGAAATTAACCTCAAACCAATAAAAAAAAAACATCGTAAGCTGCTGAAAAAAGTTTCGCAATGTCAAAAACGTCAGACACTATAATGTGCAGAACTTTGAAACCCGAGTAGGCTGACTGACTGACTGAGATCAAAGACATTCGGAAGATGCACGGTAAATCTGGGTTCAACCAATACGGTGTCTTCTCGGTCTTGCCTCTTACATATATACTTTTCATTAAGTATCGGATCAGTTTCAGTTTTCAGAACTAGTTCAGTCGGAAACTTCCGATTTGCCAGTGCAATAATCTAGTGAATAAAATGTTCCTTATCAAAAGCAGTTACATATTTTTCAAATATCAAATAAACCGTGGCAAACTGACTCACCAACTAGAAGAAGAGCCTTGAAATTTCGCACAAATATTGGATTTGCAGGAAAAAATCTAAATTTGATACCTTTTATCGTTTTAGAAGGTTTTTTTTTTTGATAACTAAAATCAGCCATGTAAAATCACGAAGTTTTTTAGCACACTTGGTAGAATTTTAAGTTTATATTAAGGAGATATTGAATGACTCTATAACGTATAAGAAACACTAAAAAATTTAAAATATTGGTACCAATTTTAGTTTTGCCTACTTTTGTAGCGAGGGAAAATTCAGCCCTGGAAACGAAATGAAACTTATTGAGAAAATACTCGTACAGAACTATAAACTTAGTCACAAGCTCACAAGCAAGGGCAGGGGACGCACGTTTTGGAACAAATCCAAAATCAATACAAGCCACATGAATTGAATGGGGTAGCCTATCTTTGGTTCTTATTCCTCCCTATTTTCTCGCCTAGTACCGAGTTTTTTTTTTTCCTTTTTTTTTGATTCCTTGAAGAATATATAGGCAACAAAAGAAATGCAATCAACTTGGTGAAGGATTTTCCCGAGCTCCTTCAAGGAAAATCCCAACTTTTGTATTCACGTCGAGTGCAAGGAAGTTAATTACGAAAATCCTTTCTTTTAAGTAAGAACACCCATCCCCGCCCTTCGCACCCTATCATCCACATTCAATCGAAACCCTTTTCTTTTGTAATGAGTGTCGAATCAATGAGGCACGTTTTTATTTATATGTCGGCCTATCTTTGGGTCTAAAACGACACTCAAAAAATAAATTCATACCTTGTCACTGTCGAGGACGACCGACGACGCGACGGACGGACTAAAATAAATGTGACAACCATTGCAAATTGTATATACATAAATACACAGACGACAGGTGGGTACGTCGCGGTCGTCGTCAAAGGAGATCTGCTTCACTATAATCCTGTTGACTTAGCAAGTTTTTGGCGCTCCCTCGTTTTCAATCAGTACCTAACAGTCGTGTGGCATTGGGTTTATGCCCCTTGTGTCACTTAAAGTGCCTTCTTCTGTCACACGCTCACAAGAATAACCAAATTAGATCCTAAATCCTTGTTGTCTCACCACCTGCCAGTCACAATCTGTGTATGGCTTGGCTAATTAGGGCCAGACAGGCTGGGCGGAAATCTATTTTTCGTTTTAATTGAAATCCAAACTACGAACACAAACACTTGCACAGACAGTCCCACACACACGGATACACAACACATGCTCGAGTGACGATTTTCTCACGTAAGCAATCGGATACGTGAGGAATTAAATACAAAAGAAGCCCAAAACCAAGACCCCGTCGCGTCGTCGTCGCCACTGCCGTTGCCGTTGCCGCCGATGTCCGTAACCTGCCGAACCTTCTTCTTCTCGAGCAGAAAGCAGAAGAAAGAAGTGAGGAAGAGACATATCGAGATCCTATCTCGCGCGCGTGCACAGCGCTCCTCAATATAGGCACAACCTCATCATAATGTTATGTCCTGTGAGCTGTGAGCTGTGAGCGAAATAACCTAACAGTACAGAGCTGGATAAAGTGTGTTGAAAAGGACTCCCCTAAACATTTACATTGACAAACTTGAATGGAGATATTTCTGTTGCTGGCTGTTGGATGTTGGTTGTTGTGTTTTAGATGGCGCAGAGGTCCTTTCTGCTTGTTTTGGTCCGTCGACTTTTGCTATAAAATAAATTTCAATAAAATAAGTTTGAGCTTACTGCGAGTCGAGGAAGAAATAAATCGAATATAGGTATACTTGATTCAAAGTAAATGTGTGTAGGTAGAAAGGTTCCTATATACAACTACAGGTCCTTTGGGTACAATTCCATAAATTCCAAAATCCGATTTGAAATTCTCCTTAATAAGCGAAATCCTTTCGTTTTTACGTAACCCACCAGCCACCACTTAACCCATTGAAGTTGCGAATATAAATTGAAAATATATACGGGGAAGGTTACAAGGCTCGATATAAAGGTACACTTGGAACTTGGACGAATGTGTCCTTTCTGTCAATCGTTTTTCTTTTTCTTTGTGTTGTTGTTTTTTTTTTTTTTTTTTTTACTTTTGCTTTGTATTTGAAATTATAATCAATTAAAACACGACCTTATGTTCTTTTTCTTTTAAGAATTATTTTTATTGCTTTTCTAATGGGACCGCACTGCTAGATAAACACACACACAAACACACACACACAGATAAATAGAAACAGAAACACTCATAAAATAGGTATATTCTTACTTTTTAAATCGAAAACTCTTAGCATATCCTTTTTGATTTTGCTGTTAAATAATTGTTTAAGCTGTGCCAGTGCTTCAAGGATATTTGAAACAATTGTGATTAACACTGAACTTGTATTAAATCGATTAAAAATTCAAGCGAATACATTATGGAACAGCAGAAATCCTTCGCAATAAATATAAGGACTTTCGATATATTGAATCGAACCGACCGTCTTAAAGTCCTGGAGATAACTGGTACTCTCGTTTGTGCCAATATGTTGCTCTGGTGGCGCTCGCGTTGGACATGCTTGTAGGTGGAAGCGTGTATGCGTTTCGCACTGCGCAGGTATTCTATTCGCATGAGATATTTAGTTTTCCATTGCCTAACAGCCCGACCACACAGTCTGCTTCCCCTTACCACGGTCAAAACTAGGGGTTTGCATTTGACAGGACTTTGGAAAAGCAGTATAAATTACTAAATGAGCGCGAGAAACGTGTGCAATCGACGACGAAGTTGCATTGCGATAGAATGGAAGAAATAGGCGTTATGGGGCACTTGGGTGTAAGCTGTAAGGTCTTTAAAAATGTATAGAAAGTATGTCGTGAAAGGTCATGGAAAAGTAAACAAGGTTATCAAATATTGGCTATTTTAATAGGTGCTCGTGCTCGTGCTTGTCGATGTAAGCGTGTGCATTCTCTCAAAGTATTCTTAGAGTGTCAGTGTGATAGTAGTTTTATTTCTTTATTTCCCCCGAGGCGAGGGGAGATGATTGCACATCCACATCCTGACAGACGTCATGTGTTTAGCGAATGCCTTAACCATTTGGTGAAAGGAGAAAAAGCTTTCTGCTGGTTGGTTGCTAAAATAAACGTTGGTGGATTTAAAGGGAAATTATAGGACACTAGACATCAACGTTACCATAAAGAGTGTTACCAAAAAAGTTTTCGTTAGAAAGCTTTTACAGAAATGAAAAGAAAGGTGTCTAGGCTGAGAAGGACATGTCACAAGTTTTAAGTTGAGTCTCGTTTAAGATTAAGATTCTAAAAAAAGGACAAAGAAAAAACAAAAACTGTCTTAAGATGCTTTCATCTGAACTATCGATATTTACTGGCTTCATATTTTAGTCCAATATAGAATACTCTTATCATTTCATTGCATTGTCTTCAGGATGTAACATCAGAGCTTTAAGTTTGGTTAACGATGTCGGAAAATTTGGAAATTTTCAGACCAAAAATACTTTTTCTTTATACTTAAATTAAATACACCGATACGATTTAAAAAATTGAAAATTGGATTGTTTGCCAACTTTTTGACACAAAAGAAATAGTAATTTCTTACCGTTACCACTTATCTGCGATTTTTGGTCCGTAAAATAATCACTCAACTTACTTACTTACTTTTCTGGTCCTCGGGATATGAATCGAAGACTCTTCGGCCGGAACGGACCTGAGCTTTGATGTTCATTCACTTTCCAGACCCAGCCATCTAAGTCGTTGAACTTAGTTTTTTTTTTACTAGTTCAATGTCGCTGTACAGCCCGTTAGGTTCGTAATTGAATCTTCTCCTACAATCTTTATCTAAGCAGACGGGTCCAAAGATCACTCGGAGAATTTTCCTCTCGAAGCAACCTAAGACACTCTCATCCTGCCTTAACAAGCTTCTTATAAAGTGTTACTTCAATAGCTCGAGAGAGGGCTTTACTTCTCAATTGCAAAAGAAGCAACTATTATCAAGAGTTTTTCTCCGTTTGATTTCACCGCTTGTATCGTTGTATGAATTGATAAGCGGTGCCTAGGTAGACAAAGTCCTTAACTGCCTTAAAGTTATAGCTGTCTATTCTGACGTTTTGTCGACGACCGACGTCGTTTTTCTGTCATGATAGCATATACTTTGTCTTGCCCTCATTGACCACTAAACCCATCTTCTTATCTTCCGTTTCAATACTTAAAAACGCACCATTGACATGACGTTGAGATCTTCCAAATATCTCAATGAAATCCGCGTATCTCACTAATTGCACAGACTTTTGAAAGATTGTGCTTCTTGTGTTAACATCTGAGTTTTGCACAGTTCTTTCTAGAACCAGATTGAAGAAGTCGCATGATAGTGCGTCGTCGCCTTGTCTAAAACTTTTCTGACATCAAATGTATGGGTTAGATTTTGTCCGACCTTGATGCAGCAACGCGCCTTCTTCATCGTCATTGTATCGATTTGAAGCTCCTGGGTTTTTTCCAAGATTTACCTTAACGTGAAAATTTGGTCGATGGTGGACTTTCCTGGTCTAAAAATACACTAATATGGACTTTGCAGGTTGTTGACGAACGATTTCATACGTTCACATACATAGTACAGCAGAGAGGATCTTATACGCAAAGTTCAGAAGGCTGATACCCCTGTATGTAGTTGATGCAATTCAGAGAGTCTCCTTTCTTGAGGATCGGGTAAAAAATTCTGAGGTACCATTCATCGGGCATGCTTTTCTCTGACCTTCTAGATCATTTAGAAACCAATTTACGCAAGTGAGAAATGGATTTTTGATTTTTTCGTCATGAGGGATTTAAGAACAGGCTTAGTAGTCGTCTGAATATGGAGGCTGCCTTAATATTAAGAAATAAGAGGTAGACAATAGTATTTGGTGCCTACGATGAAAATCAAAGTGAAGGTAGTGTTCTGGTCTGCCCCGATTGATGAGAGACATATGTACTTTCTTTGGCCATAGAAAGATTTAAATGGTAGAAGGTAGAATTGCTGCTCTGAGACGTGGATAACGCATTTGTTTGAACGTGGTTTGAAGCAGGTCTGTCGTGAAATAGATTCTTGAGTGGTGGCTTTTAATATTTATTTTTGGAAAAACTTCCTAAAAATTACATATCTTTACCTATATACATATGTAAATATATAATTCTGCTGTACGTGTGTTGTATTTCACTGAACTCCTCCTAAACGGCTGTATCCATTTGAATGAATTTTAATGAATGCATTCAAGTGAGGGCCTGAATGATTTGGATAGTTTAGCTTCACAAATCAGTCAGGCAGATGGTGCTGCAGTCGGTGTTATGATTAAGATTGGTACCAAAAGCTTAAAATATCTAAAAGACAAAGGCTGTCAGGTCCGCTAGTTAATTTATATAATATTTACTTTCAACTAATAATTGTCTTGTTTAGAACTATGTATACTTTACTTTATCTTTATTTTAAATTGTTAATTTGCTATGTAGTAAAATACCGCAAATAAATAAATAATCAGACGAAACTGTATGTTTAAGACCTAGTCCCAAGACTGCCGGTCGGTTACGTTGACAAGCTTCGGCCACGGCAAACTTTTAAAAAATCGGAATTTTCTAATCAAACATATTTTAATAATTTTTTTTTACGCAGCGATTGTAGTTTTAGAGACACACTCATAACACAAAACTGAGTACGATACTTTGGCGAGGCTGACAACGTACCCTTTTGAAGTTGACCTAAACGAGGCTATAGTAACTAGTAACTGTGTCGTAAGGATTCGGCTTATGACCAATCCTATTTCTGAATTTTCTAATGTTGAAGTGTTATGTTAAAAAAAGGAGAAGTTTTCTTTAATTTCGATGTTAACTTTTCTTAAAATTATTTTCATTTAAGAAATTATAGATTACTTGAGAGATTAAGACTCTTTAAAGTGGTCTTCATTCAAAGTTCTTAATTTTTATAAAACGTTTTCGTTCATATTCAAGAATACCAAAAGTTAGATATTTTGGTTCATTCCTGTTTTAGATTTTTATAAATGACTTACTCTCTGATATGGTTCAGTAAAGATGTTGACTTTTATTTGTGTTCGATTTTTTTCAAAGTGATATAATTTATACTTGCCATAAAGTATCAACTTAAAATCTTAAATAGCTTAAGTCGACATAAGTGATTTTTCATCTTTTGATGACATATGTCCACTTACAAAAATATGATGGATTTAAATACTTGGAAGCATAGATTAGAAATAAATCTAAGCCCTTTGAAAGGTTCCATAATTGTTTCTTGTTGCCATTTTCTATAACCTTTATTTCAATTCAAAACTTTGAGTGAGATTTATCCCTGAGAGAAAAAAAAAATAAATCTTATCTGTAAATTTGCCCTTCAGGATGCCCGAAAGGGCATTTTCTTCTCTGAATTTTATTTTAACTGAATAAAGTTAGAATCTTGGAGCAAAACAACCTTGAAAGTTTTTTAGTATTACATATTTGTAAAAATTGATACTTAAAATAAGAAATATAAAACATGGCCTCGGTAAATTTGACAATTTTTGTTTTGCACCGTAACCGAAATCTCTTAAAATGAATGTTACTACTCTGAAGGCCAGTTTTTCAATTCGAGATCATCCTCGATTAAGAGTTAACTCTGGTTTAACTCTTCATCTCAGTTTTTCAGTTCAATTTAATCCCGAAGTTAACTCAGAGTTAACCCTGGAAATTATTTGAGTTAATGTTGGGACTAAAAAAACATACATTTTAAATTTTGAATTTTTTTTTTTCAAATACAAAATCACAGCAAATAACTATGGGAACAAATACGGAGCAAGATCCGGTAAACTGATAAAAGACATTTCAGTAATGCCAATTTTTTTGATGATAGGGTTAACTCTCCACTGAAAAACTGATTCAAGAGTTAACTCTGCGATCAGGATTAACTAACTTCTGAGTTAACTCACCAGTGAAAGACTAGCCCTTGACAGTTATTTCTGCTTGGAAGTTAAAAAGAAACGATTTCGTGACAGACTGGGAACTTGGGATTAACAGTAATTCATAATTTCCTTAAATGAGACTGTCGTCCCAGGAAATAGACTTATAGACTCCCTCTAATCGACGATCTTTATTGTCAGACATTTTTTGAATTTATTCGGAGAAGAGGAACATAAAAGTATTTTATACTCTCTATACAAAGTCCAGCTTTTAATAAAAATATTTTAATACAAATCTACAGATTTGTAAATGAGTTTGTTTTAAATGTTGTGCTTATGATATTGAAACTCGTTAATTTTTTTTTTCTATAGATCTTTTATTTGATTTCATTCTCAGAATTTTGTATTTTTTATTATTTTGCGTTTTCAACAAGTACCATTTACTTATTTCAGTTTCTTTTTTTATTAATTTAAATAACAAAGTTTTATAGATTAGCTTACATAGAATTTTCTACCGAAAACGTATTGAAAAATAAGTTAACATTTCTTCAGTTGTATTTTTATTAATTTTTTTGTTTTTTTTCTTTTTTAATAATAAATAAACATTTCATTTCTTTCATTTTTATCTTGTAAGTCTAAGTTTAAAAATAAATAAACATTCTTTATAATTACTTTTAATAGTTTTATTTGGTATTAGTTAATTTTTGTTTTTTTGTTTAAATTATATTTATGTAATTAGTTGTAGTCACACACACACATTTTCGAATACAAAAAAAATATTCAATAAGACTAGCTTCAGTATATAATAATAGAACAAGGATACTTATTTTCTTAGTTTCTGTTTTGTGTCTAGAAAAATTACTGTTACTGTAAATTATACTTCTAAATTTATTCGTAATTTTTATTCCTCTAACATTTACAATTGTTTCTCTAAAATATTTACTAGAATACAGAGTTATGATTTTTAATGTATTTTTACAGAGAAGTACACAAGAAGGATTTTATACAACTTTTTCTTTTTCTTTATTTTAGGAAATGAAAGGATTAAGATTATGATTTTAATTTTAATTTTAATTTGAATTTGAATTTTAATGTTAATTTTAATTTTACTACAAGTTCGTTAGTTTTTCTTATACAATTTTTTAACGTTTTTTTTCTATCAAATTTTATAAAGACTAACCAAAAATTAGGACCAAACCAAAATGGAAGCATTGGGATCGTGGTGAATATACAAACATACAAAAATTTTAAAGTTATTGTTCACTTCATTTCATTTTCACTATAAAGGAGACGACTCGACTTCGAGAATCACGTTGAATGGATCCGAAGCCATTGCTGGAATCAAGTTGCTGACTTATGGAATACACATAAAGCTCACAAGATGGCCACCCAGTCAACTTAATTCCAGGAACTGCAACGGACCGTAGGGCTTGTTTTTAAGAGTCTCCGTTGTCGTCTCATGCTTTCGTTTCACTATTTCAAAAATGCACTTTGATTTTTTCCAATAAACAAAAACTAAAAAAAAAATGTTGATTTTTTGCTTTCTTCTTATATAAATATACAAAATCTCACGTAATCGGATGGAGTTATATCTTATTGCTTTTGGGTTATTTTATGTAAGTTTATATTTATTTTCTTATTCAATATAAAGTTTTCGCTTTGGATTGTCTAATCAAATTGTTTTCCTTTGGTATGAAAACAATCGCATACACATTGGCACTTAAATAAACAAAATAATATAAATGAAATATTTTCAAATCAAAAGGAAAAAAATAACACAAACATTCACTCAGATTATTTGTTTTTTATTATTTTAATGTTTCCCTAAAAATGCATATATTTTCATGTTTTATTCTATTTTGATCCTTTCATTAATATATATATGTATGTTTATTGAACAAACGTTATATGCATTGATGTAATGTGTATGTGGTGGTTATTTTGGCTTATAGTAACTTTATGTTTATAGACCTACAGAGTCTAATATTTTTTTGTTTTTTTTTTAATTTTAAATTTTAATCTTCAATTTTAAATGTTAACAGGTAAATATATGTATGTATGTATGTATGTACAGGTATGAAAGACGAACTTACACTACTTATAAATCGCTGTTATTGCTTAAGAATTTTATTTTTTATTTGCTTTTTTATTTCAAGTTTTAGACTTTATTTAAAAATACACAGTTTTCAAACTACTCGTATTATGTATACATTCACTTTTTTAAAGTTAAAAAAATAAAATAAAATACATACTTTGTACATAAATATTAATAAAATAATTTTATTGTTTAACATAGGCAATTTAAAATTTACAAAAATAAAATGTATATTTTTATGAGTGTGCTAAAATAACGATTTTTATTTAGTTTAATATTCTTTTCTTTCTTTTTTTTTTTTCTTAAATTAAAAAACAATGCAACAATATAAATTGATGATTTTTATATAAATATGATTAAAATTAGATTTAACATTATTATAAACTCTCGACTAGTTGACTGGTTCTTCTTTGGGCGTGCGTTGAATTGAGATAGCTCTCGGAGTATACACTTTTTGCACGATTGTCATAGCGCAAACTAGACCGCCTGATGTCAATGTCCAATGGAAGACGCTGGTTTCGCCACCACGAGCAGAATATGCAATTGAGCGTGTTGCGGAATGCCTCCCGGAAGTCACGATTGAAGTATGCATATATGAGGGGATTAAGTGTTGAATTAAAGTAGCCAATCCAAAAGACGATGGCAACAAAAGTGTCGGGGAAATCACAGGAACGACACAGTGATGTCAAAAGGTACCTAAAAGGGTAAATACAATTTTAATTATTAAATGATACTAGGTTTTATTGTAAATATATATCCAATCCCATTGTTTATTATATTTTTTAAACCATAAAATTCAGCTTTTTAATTATTAACGTTAAACTCGACTTTGACAACCTATAAGGAAATAAAGTTATTTTTGGGGTGCTCTGATCAGATGATTGCTAATGCCATGAAATACAAAAAAAAAAAATCTGAAACCCGCGCGGTCGTACACGGTATCCGAAGATCGTCGTAATGTTCTCCTCAGTCCTTTCGGCTAGCTCAAAGATGATCCAGAAATATCTAGGACTGGTAGTAAGTAGTGTAATTATATATGTACATATACATCTTCCTCGGTCCCAACACTTGTTGTCAATGACACTTCCTTCGTTAGCTCTCTTGAGAAAGCTAACTTATTCGTTAGGCAGTTCGCCGCCAACTCTACACTGTCTGATAGTGTCATGACTCCCCCAGTCCTTGAGCGCGTAAATGATTCCATGGGACAAATCTTCTTTCGCACTCGAGCTGTGGCGAGAGTCCTAAAAGATCTTAACACACATAAATCCGCTGGTCCGGATGGTATCCCCGCCATTGTTCTGAAGAGGTGTTCTTCCACGCTGGCAAAACCTCTGCGTAAGCATTTCCATCTATCCTATTTTTCTGGACTTGTTCCCAGCAGTTGGAAAACAGCATTTGTCCAGTCTATACCAAAAAAAAAGGCGAATCTTCTTCACCCTCCAATTACCGACCAATTGCACTTACGTCCCTTCTTTCCAAGGTCATGGAAACGCTGATAAACTATCAGCTCAAGAAATATCTCGAAGATCGGAAGCTTCTTAATGACCGGCAGTACGGCTTTCGCAGCAATAGATCCACTGGTGACTTGATGGTTTATCTCACCGAACAGTGGAACAAATCTTTACATCGTTTTGGAGAAAGTAAGATTATTGCACTTGATATTTCTAAAGCATTTGATAAAGTCTGGCATCCTGCTCTTTTATCGAAAATGCGTGCTTTTGGTATCGATGAAACCCTTCTTCGTTGGATTAGTAACTTTCTTTCGAATCGCTCTATACAAGTAGTATTAGACGGATTCAAGTCTGAAACCCACAACATAAATGCTGGTGTGCCACAGGGTTCCGTTTTGTCTCCGACCCTCTTTCTCATTTTCATTAATGATCTCCTGTCTGCAACTACTAATCCATTAAATTGTTTCGCTGACGATAGCACCCTTAGCTTTTCATATTCGTTTCCAGATTCACATCCCTGCGCTTCGGACGTGGAACTACAACGGCTAAATATGATAAGTACATTAAATTCTGATCTATACAGAATTGTACAATGGGGATTAAGAAATCGCGTAGAATTTAATGCTTCGAAAACTCAATGCTGCCTTCTGTCGTTAAAGCGAGACGTACTCCCCCTGCCATTGTCTATGAGTGGCACTTGCGTTGAAGAAACTAATCAGCTTGCAATTCTAGGTATGTGTATCACAAACCATCTTTTGTGGAATGATCACATACTTAACGTCGCCAAAAATGCCGCAAGATGTTTAGGTTTCCTTTGGAGATGCAAAAAATTCTTTTCCCCTTCTGATCTGGCTATTATCTATAAAAGCTATATACGTCCAAAGCTTGAGTATAACTCCCATCTCTGGGCTGGTGCTCCAGTAACATATTTAAGCCTTTTGGACAGTATACAAAGACGAGCTTTAAAAATGATCGGAGACAGGAACATCATCGATACTTTCACGTCACTCGAACACCGGCGTAACGTTTCCTGTCTCTCACTCTTTTATCGTTACTTTTACGGTAAGTGCTCTAATGAAATAGCCAGTTGCATTCCTCCCCTTAAACAATTCAACCGTAATACTCGCGCTTCCAGGAATGCTCATCAGTTTACTCTTGAACCCAATTTCGGGCGTACTGTCAAGTACAGGGATTCGTTTTTTAGCCGTACTTCGCGAATGTGGAATACCCTTCCACGTTCTGTCTTTCCCTCTCATTGTGATATACAGAAATTTAAGAATAATGTTCACTGACATCTCCTTTCAAATCCCCTCCTTCTTACCTAAAGCTCGCACTGTGCCTCTAACATATAAAGGGTACATAAAAACCCCTTGTGTGCGCGCTAATTATAAAAAAAAAATAAAATTTTGTGGACTGATGACAAAAATTGTTTTACTTGGTGGAACTGGTTCCAGACAATATGTCGCACATAGAAAATAGTAAATATAAGCACTAGTACACCGTTAAAACCATTAAACATGGAGGAGGAGGTACTAAGGTGATGGTATCAAACAGTTTCTCCTAAAGTGGTATACTGGCCCCATAAATCAAATTGGCACGATGGATCGGATAGTTTATGTGGACATCTTATCTAATATGTTCCAACAGGACAACGACAACGATCCGAAACATCCTAATATGCAATGGCCAACTCAGTCGCCTGACCTTAACCCCATAGGAAATTTATGGGCAGATGTCAGAAAGGAGATGTCAGAAAGTGTGTTTTCTAGCGGAAACATCAGAATTGTCGGCAATTATGGGATCCAGTATATATTATATAATTTGTTTTAGACAAAGTTGTCAACAAGTATAATTAATACTTGACCTTCTGCAAAAGTCAACTATTAAATTGCAATTTTATCTTTAAAAGTGGGTACATCGTTGATTTTTTATCAATAATTCCGTACTTTTAAAAGATGCTAATAAGTATATGACAATTGACAATGAAAACTTAATCAAAAGCAAAAAATCAGTGATATTTTTGACCTTTTGTCAATGCAAATACTTCACTTAGTACATAAAATAACTCTTGTTAAAGTGTCAATAAATTCAAGCCCAATAGTCGAGGCATGGAATTTTGTCGGCCATCTAAATTTTCGGTTTCGCACCTTCACTGGAACTTCATCGATTTGGCGAGGAGTTAATTGTTCTAAGGACATCGAAGATTCCTTTGGCTCATCCATTTTCGCCTTTAACCTTAGATTATTTTTCTGTCTTATGTAATGGTAACTAAATACTTTACTACACTATATTTCTTCAGCATGTGTAAGGAAATCGCATCACCCTTGCTGTATGCAGTGTTAATTCTCGTGAATTCAGCTTTGGCCTTGGTGCAAAGTCGGCTTGAGGCTTTCATTCACTAATTTTAATTCAAAAGAAACACATAATGTATTTGGTTCTTGGTAACAGTTGTCTGCGTATATCTGTGCCTTAAGCTGTTCAAACTAATTCTCCAAGGAATCAAACAAACCTGAACTTACAGAAATGCGTAACATCACCGGAAGAATTAAAAAGCTATTTACCATAAAAATGAGTTAAGATTTGAGACCCGAGTTAGCAAGTCGATGTGCGAGTATTAAATTAAATAATTCTTAGAATATTCCTTTATACGCTGTTGAAGCGAACATATTTAACTAATTTATCCTCCAAAGCCTTTAAACACCATAAATACTCGACTCGTACGTACATATGTTGTATTTTCCATTGTTTGGCTTTTGCAAATATGTGTTATGCGTATATGAACCTATCAAACACATGCATACGTTATTCATTAAGTCACCATATTAAGTTGACAAACAGCAATAATTTTTCTGTCAACAACCGTGCCTTATCATATTACAAATTAAAATCCACTCCAACTCCACTCCCTCTGGCCCTGTATAAGTATAACAAATCTGTGCCCACGAATCTCGACACTTTAAAAATAAACTCCAAAATGGCTATAGGTTGGTTGGTATCAAAACAGAGTCTTCGACACACAACCATTTGCCACCAGACGTTATGGGGAAGGTAATTAAGAACTTTTCGGAAGCTAGCTTCGGGCACAATTTTGTAAAATTGATGGTTGCGCTATAAATTTTGATTGTGAAATTGTGGTTTTATGTCCATAAACTTGCGAATATAAGCTCCAGCGATCCAGGTAATTTGGAAAGGCAAAGGTTCCACACGACCTTTAGCATAAATGTATACGAGTATGTATACATATGTATGTAAGCTTATTTGAGTAATCTGATAATGCTTTTTTCTCGGGAAATTGCCATCATCAGAGTGCAGCTGTTGTGGTGTAAAGTTTTGTAACTCAAGTCTGGAAGTTCAGCCATAAGACTACTTCTCGAGCACGCCATCCAAATTAAGTTCATGGAACATAAAGATAAGTAATAATTTCCAACTAAGAATAAGAACCATCAACCACATACTCCTCGGATGCGAAGTAGGCAAGGATGGGGACATATCAACGAAATTCGACAGTGTTGCTCCCGTAATTCCGCATCACATTCCCCATAACCACTTGATGAACCTATACGTATAGGCACTTGCACTTCCATGATGTTGATTCAATAGTTCATTATACTTGTCGAAACAACGGGAACAAAAACAACAACAACAACAACAACGACGACGAACGGCGACGTCTTCGTCATCATCGTTGTCGTTGTCGTCATCTTGTTCACAATCGCTGATGAAGCAGGAGCAATACTCTTGGAGTGCCGAGAGCTCCTTGAGAAAGCTTAGGTATCCTTTGCCACACGCTTGACTTTGTGTTTAGTTACAGAAAAGCAAAACTTTTTGAACATAAATATTTTAGCTTCGCAAAGTTTGAGATTTATTCCCCCAACCCCCATCCATTGTGCGGACTTAAACTTATTGTTCATCTATGCAAAGTTAACCCCCCAGCGCAACTGTAATGTGCGTGTTTTCGTTGCTAGGGAATTAAGGAAGATGGAATAGCTACCTGGAGTTGTTATGCCTTCGATTTAAATGCATAACGCTTGCAAAATTTGTGAGCAAAAATAATTAAAAATGTATGATTTCTTCTCGGATGAATAGATGATATCCCCAGGTGGGGCAGCTGTAAAAACTTTCGAAACGCAAATCCGCACCCCCTACACCCCTACACACAGAGTATAGTGAAAGCACAGGAATTTCTGGAAATTATTATCCACCAACTGAGCGTTCGTATAGGAATAAACCATTTAACAGGATCTGCTTGTTAAATTTATCGGGAGATTTTAAGTCCTTGGATGGTGTTGTTAATTTATTTGTTTTTACAAAACGTCAGAACTTGAGCTATTATTCTGGGGCGTTAATTTCTTTGCCGCTTCATCTGATGGAATTTGTCCGCAAGTAAAAGAGGAGGAGGAGGTGGGGGGTGCTTCTATACAAAACCAAATTAACTTAAATATAAGCACCGCACGCGGAGAAGTTCCTCGAATCAAGGTGGTATTGTAAATTCGGTTTTATTATCCTTTTATATTATTTTTTGATTGCAAAGAGAGTGGGTGCCAGAACGGTTGTTCGGAAGGAAAGTTATTAAAGCATTTGCAAGTTTAATCGTATTGAATGGATGCTTGATGAGGAATGTTTAACAAGGAAATATTATAAATTTCGACAATTTATCTAAATTCAGTAGTGGAACAACAAAGGCGCCTTGTGTTCGAATTGCTGGGCTTAGTCGAAAAAGCTTCGATTATGAACTATACACTGAATTTATGAATTAAATTTAGGTAATTCCTTGTCTCTACTATAGATTCTATTTTGAGTGTTTGAAAATAGAAAATGAGTGGAGGTTTTGATTGACTTGTTGAACAAATTTGACTTTTCATTTTGTTCTCTTAAAAAATAGAACGTTCAGCACATTTTGACGGCTCTTCTGACTTGCAACTGCAGCTGTCTATTTTGTTTATTGAACTGAATTATTTTAATTTTGGTACTTCTTTCACTTATTGAAAGTGTTTAAAATGTGGTTAAAACTGAAAAAAGGACACAGTTAAAAAGATAATAAATTGGAGATATCAATATGAGTGCAATTAATTGCTCCAAGAAAACTTGAAAAAAAATTGAAGCTTAGGCTAAGAAAACAAGCTTAAACTAGGTGATTATTTTGATGTGAATATTTTCAAATAGCTGTTCCTAGAAAAACATCTTAACTATAGCTAACTTTGTATTCACTAAAAAACAAGCTTTTACTTAGCTTAGCTTAGCTTAGCTTTAGCTTTTATTTTTTACTCACAAGGTCCTTAGATTATCTCCCGTCTGAATCTTCTAAACTATAAAGTAAATTCCACCAAACACACCCTCACTCTATTTCAAATTGTTTATAAAGTGAAATAATTTTTCTTGTGTTGCAAAAAAAAAAAAAAAATACTGACACCTGAACTTGAAAGAAGATGCAGTCTTTTTTAAATTTAATCCATCAGGTTTACTCGGATGTGTGCTCCCCTTTTTTTATTTAGTTTGGAAATTTGTATCTTTTCTGGTTAATGACACTTGAACAGTGTTCGATATTTCACCGTATTTTTTTTTTCTTCTCTGTCTTTTTCTTTCTTTTGACAGAAAAAAGGTCGTTTTATGTTGCCTTGAGGTCACTGGATTGGAAATGCACAAACGATAAAAGAAAAACTGCTGGAGGGCAATTTTTACGTTTGCGATGTGAAGTACTTCAATCAATGAAGAAAGTAAGAGCAAAATGTAATTGGATTCTCGGAATAAAATCGTTTTTAATTGGAACTGTAAAGTGAATGAAGAGTATATATTTATTTTTTTCTTAATATTTGCCTTAGGATATTGTATTGGTGTATCTACATACATAATGTAGATTGAATACAAACGGAATGAGAGATGTAAAAAGTGACAATTTTAATATTAAAATTCCGTAGTTATCCACACTAGTGGTGGCCATGAATTAGGTTTTGAATAAGTGGAGTGTTAAAGCTAGTTCTTATGAATGTAAGAATAGAAACGGTGTTATTCTGCAGCTGGAATACATTTAGGAAAAATGTTACATGTGATACTTGCTCGCAAAGGTATTCACAGTTTATTGCCCAATTATCATACAAGTGAAACAGATGAAGGACACCTACATACATACATATGTACGTTTGTATCCTTCGTCTTAAATAGTGTGAACGTTAATATGGGGGTTTAAAGAGTAACCGTTTTGTTTTTTCTTAACCAATTTAGATGCTTATACTTCAAGCGAAGAAGAAGTGACCACTTAAATGATTATGGCTTAAAAAATAATGTCGTTATGCGTCTGCTCCTAAAAAATTTTAATATTATTCACGAACGAATACTGTCAACATGTCAAAAGACATTTTCAAAATTCTCAAGAACCCATAATAATTATATTTCGTCATTTTCGTAAGTGATAATTTTACATCGATACTTCGGAAATCAACAGATCAGCAATAAAGACAATAATTAGGTTAAGACAAGCTTATTTTAGAGATCATATATGTGTAAGCTAAAAGAAATACTGGAATTCGAACCAAACATAAATAATCAAAGCTCTTAAACACGATTTTAGTCAGTGGGTTTTCCTGACATTTTCCAACATCATATACAATTGCTTACTTATAAAAGCACTTATACTTGAGAAAGTTTAATAAAAAAATTTAGATATTTGAACCAATAAATCAACACAAAATTTGAAATACTTATAAACAGTTTCTCGTGTACCTGAAGGATGTCATGTTGGCCAATTTGTTTTCATTATTATTTTTACCAGCGGTGTTTTAATAATTATTAACAAAGGTTTCCAGTTTTCGAACAATATTTCCTCACACAGTAAAAGTGTACCTGTTTTGATTTCCTGTTCAGAATTATATCACAAGAACTTTATTTACCTTTTAACACTGATTTATTTATTAAGAATATTATTTCTGAAATTTTGTAAGATTGAACTCATCGAAATACTTGATAATGTTTTGACAAAATTAAAAGGAAACATTAATCAAGGCTTGCCTTATCAACGAACTTCTGATAAAATTAGTAGATAATGAACTGAAGCATTCTGAACGATATTATGAAGGGATCATAGAACCGAAAAAAGTACAAATTCTAGGATTTCTGACTTTCAAGTCATAAACATTATTTAAAACATATTACAACATAGAGTATATGAGCTCCTATTGATGTTACACTTTAAGTATGTAATATACATATTATGTATTAGTCTAGACGATTTACCAGTGGCGTAACTAGTACTTTGGGGAAAAGTATATAAAAACATTCATTTTTGTTGACTGCTCTTCCTTTTGTATTCAAATTTATCTAGCTTTGATTTTCAATTTCAAAAACCATAAAACTGTTTTTGAAAATCAAAAATGTTGTTGTACAACTAGGAGCACACTAACACATTTGGGATGTGTAACTAAACCGATTTAATTTCAATTGATCAGCGGTATCTAAACTTCTGAATCGCATAAACCTTAAAAGCAACCATCATCGGTTTATTTTCAGCAGAATAAAGACTGAAAAGCTTCAAAACTAAACTGTATTCAGAAGATATTATTTCTGTTTTTATTGCTGATTTCCTCGACCGCTAGCGAGGAATCCTCAATAAAATGTAAGCCTTTCTTAAATCTTTATCTTTTGCTTCACTGTCTTTTGTTTCGTTTGCATGGATACAAAAAATCTTGGAAACTATAGATACCCAGAAAATAAACTAGTCAAAAAGTTTTCACTCCAAATGCAAACAAACACTAATTTGAAAACTTTAGACCAACACATTTTTCCAGCTCAAAAATCCCCTTTATCCATTACAGGTAAGGTCAGACACAGATTCACGTTATTCTTTGTACTTATCCATCACAGGTGAAATAAGTTCTGCAAACCTACCCTACCTACGTAAACTCAATGTACTCATATGTATATGTATTGTATAAAATATAACTGTGTTCCTTTTTTAAATTTTACAACATGTAAAATATATAATTCCACTCAAAAACGAAACAATTGTGTTGTACGTCCTTGTTTACAAAGTGGTACACAGAAATGGTGCAACCATTCTTCCTTTTTCGAACAAAATTACTCTGCCCCGCATCAACCCACAGGGAGAGTTGTTGGTTGTTGGTGTTTTCAATTTTCATTTAACGTACGTCTACGTTACGTATGTAGGTACTCGTATAATGTAAGGAGGTAAGTGAATTCCCATAGTCGAAAAAGGAGCAAAAATAAATCAAGCAAACATATTCCTTAATTAAGAACAAAAAGTTTTCCATCACAAAAATGTGCTTGGCTTGTTGTCTAAAATTACACACAATACCTACACCTGCCTTCCTTTATAGGTATCCCTTTCTATGGGAAGGACAGCGGGGGTAAAGGACTTTACAGTGGAGGGAATACCGAATACCAAATCAAGCCATGCGTAGTCGTTGTCGTCGCTCGTCCGCCTTTCAGAAAATTTGTTCGTTCGTTCGTTCGTTCCAAAACGTTCATTGTTATTCCCATTCCCACTCTCCCTCTCCTATCGCCAGGGCTCTTCCTGTCTTCATAGTCGTCGTCGTCGTCGTCATTCCGCAGTGATGCGAGAGAAAAGACAAAAAATGCGTGAACTTTTCAATTACATGAGTTTTGCCTTGAACAATGAGCAGTCAGGTGAAATGACATTGCACCTGATGCTCTGTTCACGTTCATATAGACGCTATACCATAAAGATACTGTACATACGAGTAGGTCTACCTTTTCCATCCACCCTATTTCGTTGATGTGTTACATATTTTTAAATTCAGTTGAAACTAAGTTTCGCAAACCTCCATAACCAAACCATTACACCATCAACCATCAACCATCCTCGGGGATGATGACCCAGTTTTATTGAAAATATGAAGCGTCTTTCACTTACCATATAAAGAATGGAAGCCAGCACAGGATGAAAGTGCCCATGATTATACCTAAAGTTCTTGCAGCCTTGTGTTCTCGTTTCATTTTGATTAAGTGCTTGTCCTTGGTTGGAGTGTGATCTTGCTCGACTTCGTTCAAAGTGAGGGTCTTCGATGAACCGGAGCCACTTAGAGCTTCTCCTGGATTATGGAATTTAATTTAAGCAAAAATATGTCAACATTCAAAAACAAAGGATTATATGCAAAAGTGTCGATATGTTGACTGTTAAAATATTAGAGTATTTTTGAAGACCAATGCAGGTTGTTCCTTGTGACGAACAAGCACAACGGTAGTTCGGATTTATTGATTTAAATATAACTCAGTTCTTTTAAATTGATCAAATCTTTGATGGCCTGGTAACACTTTTTTGACATTTCAAAGTATTGCCACAGAACTTTCATTTCCTGGACACTTCCTGGGTGTTGTCAAAAGTTCTATTTCATATGCAAAAAAGTCACCGTCACCAGCGAACATTTGCGTGTCTCCAAAAATACTATTCTAAAATTTATTGTTAGCCGACAGACAGCTTGATGGATTATTTTAAGTCTCACCGTTCGTTCCTCCACCGCCAGGACCGCCAATATTCGAATGCCGGTGCATCAACATGGCATTCCCTTGTCGCATTAGCATTTGTTTCTCCTGGTGATTGGCCTCCCGGAAGATGGCGGCGTATGTGAATATCATGATGGTGCAGGGAATCCAGAAGGATATCGAGCTTGACACAATGGCGTACACGTCGTTCACAACGAACTTGCACTCTTCGGGGTGTGTCTGGACATACAGTAGATGCTTTTCCGTGGTATACCAGCCGGCAAATATGGGCAGAAATGATAACAACGCCGGCGATATCCAGGTATTAAGTATCATAATGGCGACAAGCCGCTTTGTCATGCTTATGGGATATTTAAGTGGTTTCACTATGGCATAATATCTGTGGATTAAAAATATAGAAAAGCGTTATGATGGTGAGGATGCATTATGGTAGAAATGGGATGAGTTGTCACCTGTCTACGGATATGCAGCACAAGTGTAATATACTAGCGGTGGAGAAGTACACGTCTAAACTGTTCCATAAGTCGCAAAGGAAAGGACTAAAGTTCCATCTGTCAAATAAACAATAACAAAAAAATTAAATGGAATGCATTTTTAAAATATTTAAAACTCTAAGGGAATAAATTTGTTTTGAGTGACACATTACTTGATTCTTTGAATTATGTACTTTAATTTTACATCGGAGGAGTCTTAATTCAGGAAATAAAACAATGCTGAACATTTTCTTTAATTAAGCTTTTGCTCTAGAAATAAGGGGACGGTGTTTACACGGAGAGGCATATATTTTTAGTTTTTCCTAATAAGCAGAAGAGATTCGAAATAATTATAAACGGGAAATGAGTGAAACCTGCTTTAAGGAGATCCAAATTTATATTTAACAATAATAATTAATGGCATTAATCACAAACTAAGACAATCTAATTCGAAGGAAAGAGTTCAAATAATCAAAGAGAAGTGTTGGTCGCTCTTCTATACATACATATAGAGAAATCAGAAATAAATTTCAACCTTTATTTTCAAAAATGGTCTGAGATTCAAATAAAGCTACCGTTTCTGATTTATTTATAAAAATACTTACGCATCTCGCTTCTTTTGAGTTCTGAATGAAAAAATAAAAGGCAAAGGTCAACCTTTCAGCTTTTCAGCTTAAAATAAATCAAGGAAAAATGTCAAATTTAAGAGGAATTTGGAAAACGCGTTGGCGTTGAAAAACTGCAAATAGGGAAAATATTTATATTCGAATTAAAGCTACTTAAATGCTGTCCCTAAATTTTGCCAACCGAGACCAAAATGTGACTCAGTTATAAGAGACCGAGGTCGATACCGAGACAAGACGGGCATTTTTCAATTTTATAGAAACTGGAATCGGACTATAGTAAAAGTATCACTAGGTCTTTTCTAGTGACAATCCCTAATTTAGAATATATGGCGGTTGACTTTTTCTGAATAAATTCTAGAATCCAGGCAAATTTCTAAAGGAATCATTTAAAAAAAAACCTAACTTAATGATGAAGTTAATTGTTATACAATTCAAGAAGAGAAGCCACATGTATCTGGACAGTATAGTGCCTCTAGCCTGATGGCATGCTTTTCCACTTGTATCAGTGATAAGTTATTGATTGAAAAAAATTACAAAAAAGAAGCTGGGTGCGACCCACACTGATAACATTATGCATAATTTGAAAACTTAGCGTTCCTGATAATAAATGATTAACTTTTGATGATAGTTGATAACAATTTTATTAACATAAAAAATATCAGAGATATTGAATCTGAAAACAATATTGACCAATTTTTTTTTTTTTGAAATATTTGCAGTTTTGTATTTATTGTGAGAATTTCAATTTGATATTTGTCAATATTTTACTATTTTTCAGGTATTGACAAATGCATTACGAATAGGTTGAAAATAAAATACATTTGAAGTCAATATCATTGTTTGTAGTGATGATATTTAAGCCGAAGAACAATTTATGACACTTTTCTGTAAATTTCAGTTTTAGATTTTTTTATTTTAGTAAAAAAAACTGTCATTTCGACATTTTTCAAAAATATACCATACGTTGACAATTCTATTATGCAAAAAAATAAAATAAATTCGAAGTTAAAATGAATTACCACTCTGGACATATTCAAGTCAAGAAACTACTTTTGACATTTTTCGGCTAATTTTTGTTAAAGTTTTTTAATGTTTTGTACAAAAACTGTCAGTTCTATATTTTTCAAAATTGTAGCGTATATTAATAATTGTATTTTGTTTAAGCCAAAATAAATTTGAAGTCAATATCGTTGCCCATTCTCGTGATATTCAAGTCAAAAAACATTTTTTACCAACTTTTGGTAGAATTTTTTTTGTAAAAAAACTGTCAATTCAATTTTTTCAAAAATTTTACCAGGTGTTAAAGACTACATAGTAAAAAATTGTTTTGAAGATGATATCATTTTTCCTTCATTGTATATTTGCGCGCCAAATTTTTAAAAAAATAACGGTAAGTTAAATTATTTTCAAATTTATACCACACCTGTGTCACATTACAATTTATACAATAAAATTAATTTGAAGTCAATAGCATTATTCGTTCCAGAGATATTTGCAACAAACTAAAATTTTCGCTTTTTGTAAAAACTCCTATAGTGGAAAAACCGTTCGACAAATTTTTATAAAAGTCCTTTCAGCTTCTTTTAAAGTTATAACCTATCGAACAAAATTTAATTGGAATGGATATCTTTACTGGTTTTTGAGATATCGTGGACGAAAAAGGGTATCTCGAACGTACGCACGTACGAACGTAAGAACGTATGTACACACACACAAACAGACATATCTCTACAAATGACGAATTTAGATTCTAGGAACCATAAAACGTCCAGATTTGTCAAAAATTTCAATTTGACAAATCGGACCCATTATAATAACTCCCTATGGGAAGTTAAAAATAAGGCTATTTATAGGTTAGTAAATTAAAGATTGACATTTGAACAAGGGGTGTTGTAGCTTCCTAAAAACCGATAATAGCACGTCACTGTGAAGGAAATAGTATTTCTGTAAGATATTACCTGAGCTTATACCTATGTCCGTTTGAGTAAAAAATTTGTTAATTTCGAAAAGGGTAAATATCTCTAACATCGAGATACTCGTAATATTATTATAATATTTTTCCATTAAGCAACTGAACTCAATGAGTTGGGTATCATGATAACCCCCCAAATTCCAGTAGCTATGAAATGCTCGTAAAACTTTGCTTTGATTGCTTTACAATTGATTGCATTTCACTCGCATCGTAAACTGAATGCGGACACAATTTATTATGACATGAGTCAGCCATATTATTGTCACTTAGTGCCAATAAAAATCTAAATTCCATCTCAAATG
Organism: Scaeva pyrastri; assembly: GCA_905146935.1. Taxonomy (NCBI): domain Eukaryota; kingdom Metazoa; phylum Arthropoda; class Insecta; order Diptera; family Syrphidae; genus Scaeva; species Scaeva pyrastri. The sequence goes on from LR989927.1 coordinate 136,404,392, forward strand.
TCACTGTGCAATAATTTGAAACGCACGTTGTGCGCTATGTCGATTTCAGTTTAAACTTTGATTGAATTACATTGTGAGCGCAAAGGTTAAGGGGTGCTTCGGTTTGTCGGTTGTGGAATATTCAATATCTTGTTTTTTTTTTTTTAATTTAAATTTTGTCAAGAACAATGTAATACATACTCTCCTAACGATTTATAAAGCATGAAACAAAAAACACGCACTCACATTCGGATTTGTTTATAAAATTGCAATTAAAAGTAATTGATTACTTCAATTCAGTTCACTTCACTTTACCGAGGGAAATTCAATGCCTAGCTTGATTTTGATGGCTCTTATAAAAAAACATACAACATGTATTTTGAATGAATAACATTTTTATACCCTTGAAGGCAGCAGATATTATGTAGATAGGTTGGTATATATGTATGTAAAAAAAAAGAGTTTGCTGATTCCCTAAAGTCATTGAAATCGTTTCCTGTTAACTTGTTTATGTGCCTGAAAGCGTTGAAAATGTTTTATCGGTGCTCTGTTCGGTACTTTTCTATAGACATACCATAAATAAAATATTTCATGTACCTTCAAAAAACAAAAATAAAAATAAACACAAAAACAAACAAAAAATGCTAACATGAGTAATTTGAAAACATTTATTCTTTTAGTCGATTCGATTAACAGCACGTACTTTTGGAGTCCTTTAAAATTTAACTGGATGAATTTCGGACAGGAATATTTCATCAAATTATTTATGAAAAAATAAACCTTTTGCAAACCTAAAAGTTTTCAACGCCAAATATTTGAGGGCATTAAAGAGAACCTTAACGTTTACCTGAATCTTTAGTTTAAAAGGTCTTAAAAAGGTAACGCAGTGCTGCCAAATTCAATTAAATAATTGGTATTATTGGTTTAGATAGTCGTATCTTAAACAGGGTGAAATTCTATTGTGAAAAATACCACAAAAGCTTAAAAAACGAAATTCTTCAGTTGATCACAAATTGAGTCTGTAAAAAGCTAAAAAAAGATGGATTAAGATATGTGACAACTTGAACTTTGTAAATTCTTGTCATAAATTTGAAATTTCTTCTTATTTTTTGTCACAACTTTTCACATACACACACATATTCGTTAGGATTTAAACTACACACCTAAATTTTTCTCATTGGTTTCTCTTTAAAAATTCCTTGACAGTGTCTAGACACACAAATTTTAATAAATTTCATTTCCAAAACTTCGACTTCTACGTTCTACCATTACTTACAAAAGTTACATAATGCTTAAGATAAACTGTAGTACCAAAATGAATGGATGTGTATAAAAAATGCATACATACACACACAATCAAAACAGCAGCCATATACACAGGATCTCAAATGTTCAATTAATTTTTATCTGAAGACGAACCAAAAATATGGGTTCGTATTGAAAATAAAAAAAAAATATTCAAAGTATCGAATAATTCAAGATTCATCAAACTACCAATAAATCTATATCTACATTATATTCTATTCAGAAGCGACTAGGATTCGCGACGGATTTCTTCCGTCAATTATTTTATTCAATAAAAGTTCTCAACGATAAATTGGAGTGCTTCCCAAAAGAAACCATCAGCCCCCCGGCCGGCCGCCCTCCACTGCTCAAACCAACCATAAGCAACTATGCTAACGATTTCAATTCTTTCTGCAATATTGAAATGCTGAGAAATTGAACGGAAATAAAAAGAAACAAGTTGACTTTGAGGAACTTTGTCTTCGTTTCGAACACTTCCCCAGAAAGATACGAAGATACAATTTTTTTTATAAACTTTAAGTATGTATGTGTGACAGACTCTTATATAGTTCATATTTTATGAGAGAATATTACATATTCAACCGATGTTAGATTTTATATCCCAGAAGGGTTATCACGTAGCATTGATAAACGGCTTCATCTGTAGGGCATGGGTACCTACCTATTTTTTTTTCTTTCGGAAATCAATGAACAAAATACCGAGTGGAGAAAAAAGTTTTCCCAAAGAGTTAAGGGAAGTCTTTGACTATGGTGTTCTAAGATGAGTGGATCCGTTTCAGATCAATACAGAGAAATCCTTGAAATTTGTATAACTGGCCATCGCTATACTAAATTATGCTCCTCTTTGAGGGTATCAAAGTGAAATGTGCTATGGACGGACATGCTTGTAAGTTTTGATTTATTCTCTATATGGAAAGAACGTGTCACAAACAGGGACACATTTTGTATAGGAAGGAATAAAAATCGAAAAAGAAGAGGCTAAAAACGTTTTTCTTTAAAATTAAAAGGGTGTCTCAAAATTGTCACCATTTGTGTGAATTTGATGGCAACCCTAAACAAATGAGACTGTCATGTTTAAGGACTACACAAATATAAGGAAATTTAAAAATTCGGTGTATTTGTTTTCAAACCGACTCTACCAAAATATATTTCGAATCACCACAGTTTCTAATTTTCAATTTATTAAATAATTAATGTACACCGCCCACTCTATCCATTGGATGATTAAATTTTCTTAAAAATAAATACAACTGCCACACAACGAAAATATTACTCATAAATTAATTAGTTGTCATTGCAGACAAAACTTTTTTAACAAATTATTAAAAAAAAAAAACAAAATATTTATTTCTATCTTACCGAAAAATAAAATCTTGTATACTAATAACTATCAATAATTTTTTAAACCAAAACATAAACATTTACATTTTTTCAAAAAAACTCATTTAAAAAGAACAATTAATCAATTGAAAATTAAATTCCTACTTCATACAATTGTCAATGTCAAAAAGCAAAACAAATTTATTCCCAGACCTCTCAGTTTTATAAAAATATATATACAAAATTGTAAATATTAAAATATATAAATTTAGAACAAAAAAAAAAAACTCACCTTCCCGTTACTTGAACACTAAAATTAAATGTCATGGCCATTATTGCAACCATAATATCGGCCATTGCTAAGGAGACTACAAAATAATTTGTAATGATTCTGAAATTAAACAAAAATATAAATGTTTTCAAATTTAGCACCCAATAATAAATAAAAACAAATAAAAAATAAAAAATAAAAATAAGAAAAAAGAATAAAGAGGAAAAACACAGTCGATTAAAATTTAAAGAAAAATTCAAACACAAAATTAAATAATTTGTGGTAGAAAGTCAAGTAGCGTTTAATAAAAAATAAATAAAAAAAAAATATAATGGAATTAAAATGTTTAATACTTGAATATTATAAGATATTAAAAATTTACCTTAATTTTCTATTTCGCATCACAGAAATAATTACAAGTAAATTGCCAAAAATAGCGGCAATTATTATAAATAACATCAAAGATGCCTTAAACGTCAGCATGACGCTATCGATCCATTCGTTGTCGCTGCCGTGCGTTGCATTTAAGCCATCGGCGGGGTCGGCGTTGGGCGCCAGTGTGCTCGCCAGATGCTCAGCCAAGGAGCCTCCGGTCGGTGGCGGACCCACCGATCCGTATATTGACGATCGATTGAAGGAGGGCGACATTGCTGTTGCTGATGTTTGATTATGATTCAGACTCATTTGTTTTCAAAAATCGAAATATAACAAAATTTTAAATTTAAAAACTTAAACAAAAAAAAACAACTAAATAAAAACAAAAAAAAATTAAACAACAAACAAAAAATAACTAAATAAAATTGTTGCTCAAAGGACACAGTCTGCGATTGTCTTGTATATTGTTTCTTAGTATTTTTTTATTTGTAATTGTATTTGTATTTGCGTGAGTTATGTGGGCCGCTCTTTCCGTAATAGTAGTTGTTGTAGTAGTAGTTGTTGTTGTATGTAGTAGTATTTTGCGTTCGGCAGGAAGATTTTCACTTGAGTATCTCTATCTATTTATTTTTAGACTTTAAACGTTTGAAACGCTTAAATTTGCTTTTGTTCGTTTCGTGCTCGGTTCGGTTGGACACAATGACAAGATATTGATTTATATCCGACAGATGTACGCTTTGCGTATCTGCCAGCTTGTGCGATCGTCCACTGATCGCTTCCAGGTTAAGCTTTTGATAGTTTCTGTTGACACTGGGGCTATACGCAATGATTCTTCTTCAAGTTCTTCTCTGCCTGTTATTGGTATTGGTATTTGTGACTGATAGGTGGCGCTGAGCGCCGACGACAACGACAATGGGTAATTTAAATTCACTGTCACCGGTGTGTGCGGCGGCGGTTGCAATGACAACAACCTAGACGACGAAGATGACAGTGAAAACGACAACGACAGCGGTAGCGGCAATAGCAACGAAAGTCCCGTCATGATGCTGAAATTGGCACCAGCCCAAGGTGAACCTAGAAAAATAAAGAAGAACGTAAGATCTTAAATTAATTTAAATAAATACATACATACGTAGAATGCATATTTAAAATTTAATATATCGAAAAAAAAGCTTAATAGTTTGAACATTTTTCATTCTAATTTCTATTAGAAGTGAAATGTAGCAATGGAACAGTCAAAATGTCGTATTTAGTATTTTAGCAAAGATATTTATGACATGCCTTAGTTTTTAAATGGATTATTTTTAGCCCTATTTTATGGAAAAAGACCTTGGAGAATATCGATAAGATGGTTATTAAAAAATGATCTACTTATACTGATTAGGAGTATATTCACTGGCGCAATGAACAGCACACTTTTACTTCATGATGACATATGTATACATATGACCAAATAAATTAGAGAGTTTATTTTACATTGGTGAATTTCTTATATCGTCACAAAAAACTATTAATTGAAATTGTGCACCTTGGCGTATACTTGTTTTTTTCTTTTAATTTAATTTAATTTAATTTAATTTACCAAATGTATCTTTATTTAAATTTTTGCACTTTTCGTTCTTAAAATTTAACAAATTTTTTAAATACTAAACAAAACAGTCAATTTTACTATAACTAAGGTTTCATCTGCAAAAGGGCAACTATAAAAAAATACCAAACAGTTTTCTTCTAAATTTCGATGTGGTCTTTCAGTTCCTTATTTTTTTAAATAATACTTGTTTAGCCATTTAATTTTTGACTAGAGTTATGTCAGAGAACAAAGAAATATGAACATTAAGTTGACACTTAAAATTAGGAGTCTTTTGAAAGCAAAAGAACATGTCATTTTATGGATTACTCGTATCTACTACGTCTTCGCAAGTTTACAAGCTGCTTATCCACAATATAGCCTTGGACCTTGGAGTCTAGATCAAGTTCATGTAATCCAGTCTTAATTTATCTTGGGTTTCTTTTAAATACATTGTTTCATTCAAGAAATCCAGTAAACACTATTTCGAGTTTATGAATATTATATACAAAATTTATTTTCATTTTATATTTTAGTTTATAACATAAACAAGTTGGTATTAAAAAGTCATCAATTTGACATTTTTAATTTTTAAATACATAAGTATAAAAATGTTACCCTACTACAAACCTAATCAAAACCTAAAAAATATCTTAGTTAAGAGAGACTTGCTCAAAAAAAGTAAGCACAGATGAGCGATTTGAATTTATTATGATAATGAAACAAAAGCGTCAAGATACCTACAAGATAAGAGGGAAATAAAGAGAATTTATTCCAATTAATATGTATTCTTCATACGTGTTGACACAAATTTGAATTAATTATAAAAAAACAAAATATCAAGTGATTATCATAATCCACATGGTAAATATTTAAATTGATGAGGTTGGTATCTAACCCACAAACTTAACGCAGACGAGTCAAGCATATGAAGTTATTGTTTATTATTTTTAATATACCATACCTCAAGCGTGCCATTGACCTCTTCCGATAATTTTATTAAACACTTAAACTTTACACTTAAGCGAGATCCCAAATAAAAAGATTTCTTGAAATTAGTTTTTGAACTTTTTTATTGTTTCTAATTCATCCGTATTAAATGTTTAAACCTTAGTCGTCCAGAGGTAAAAGAGGTCTGATTTTGATGTTTTTTTTTGGAAGGCTTTAAACTGGTTAGTATTATTAACCATTATTAAAATTCGATTGATGCAGGTGTGAGAATTCGCCGAAACTGTAAATGAACGATTTAGGTTGCTTGCTTTTTTTTTGGTTTAATTATAAAAATTTAGATCCTTTCATAGTGACAATTATTGAATTCGACATGGAAAAAAATTTTAAGAAAAAGATTTGTTATGATCTCGGTTGAAAACTGTTGCTTCAACCTCTTTTTCGAATGAGTCGAATCACACAAAAACCGTAACAAACAGAGACACGTTTAAGATAGAAAAACTTTTCAACAATACTATGCAAAAAAAGCTTAAGGAATGTTTACTACCATAGAGAGACTAGGAATCCCCAAACCTGGGTTCTCGTAAACATTACGGACTACTCCAACAATAGAATTCTCAATTGACACCGGTTTTCGACAATTACGCATAAATAATTGAGGTTTACTCAGTAGATTGATGAAAGATCATCTGAAACCTTTTGTCATTTGATCTTTTTGTTGTTCGTTCTATTTCATTTGGCTGTATTAATGCCTTAAGTTGTTTCTTCATCTGATAGCTTAAGTCTGTAAGACGCAGCTCAATAAAGTCATGATGCTTGTAACTTCCTTAAAGAAACTTAAATTTAATAATTTTAAATTTTAAAATAAAATTCAGATTAATATTTCATCTTCACTATCACTACATAGTATAAAACAAAGTCGCTTTCTCTGTTCCTATATACCAATGCATGCTTAAATCTTTAAAACTACACAACGGATTTTGATGCGTTTTTTTTTTTAATAGATATAGTGATTCAAGAGAAAGGTTTATATGTATAGTATAAATATGTAGTTAATGTTTTTTCAATAAAAAAATTAGTTTTAAAATTTCAGTCAGACTATTATTTCCTTCCATATTCATTTACTCCTAAAAATCTGCAATACATTATACGAAAGCATACTTCAAGGCGGTACAATAATTCGTTTGTTTGTCTCGCTAAAACTCCAGAATGGCTTGGCCGTTTTGGCTAATTTTGGTTCTGAAATATTTTTCGTAGTCCAGGTGAAGTTTAAAAAGTGAGAAAATATTGAAAAATTGCGATTTGTCAGTTGGTTGTCAAATTTTTATATTTCAGTCGTCTGTCTGTTATAAAGTTGCCCCTCATTCTGTCACAATTATACAGTAATAAAAATCATAAGTTGCCAATGCCTGAAATTTACTGCTCTTAAAATTCGAAGGAAAGGACGAACTTCAACTCAATACAATTCCAATAATTTTATTAGGAATAGATACCACACATTTTTTGGAAGTTCAGAGAGTAATGAAAATTTTGATCAGTTGATGACATACCGACCAATTTAACAGCCAAGCGTGCTATTAGAATTTAATTGGATCGGGACAAAGTTTGCCGTGCCTTCTAGTAATATATTATTTAAGAAATTATAAAATCACAAGACGAAATCAAAGCCAATCCTAGTTTAAGTTTGGAACAGCATTTTCATCGAGTTCTTCCTTAATAATATTTAAAGTTTAAATTTAATTTTACGTAAATGCGAGTTATTAATTATACCTGAAATTAATGAAATTTTTTACATTCGTCATTAAGGTTAATTTCAATCAACTTGAGGTATGTTACCGTTTGGGAAGGTATCATCATTTATTGGACCTGTGGTTGGGGAAGCTGTATCAAGAGACAAGATCGAAACAATCTAAGACCTATCTAAGCTACCTACTTACTAGTGTAATACAAGGCTAAGCAATTCTGTGATCGGTGGTTCTTTGAATTATTGTCAAGTGTATAATCTGAACAGCATTCAAACAGCAATTTTTTTAAAAATACTTTTAAGTAGGAAAAATTTAAATAGTGGCTACCCACACGAGGTTTCGACTGTGCTTTGCGGCATAACGATATAATTTTTCTTCCGATCAAAAACACTCAGTCCTTGAGATCGGTTCTGGCTGCCTTTAGCAAAAAAAAATGTATTTTTCTAAATTTAGACGATAAAATTATTATATAAATGACTTTCTATTTTTATAATTGTATCGCATCACTTAGAAAAAGTAAAATAAAAAAAAAAAAAGAATTAGTATTAAAAAATAAACACACATAAAATTTGGAACGCATGTGTTCGACACGATTACGACGACACTTTTGGGAGCGTGTGTCGTGTCGTCGCCGCGGTCGTCAGTCAGTCGTTGGATTGTACCGCGCGCCGCACCGCCTCCGACGAACGTGTCGTTGTCGTAAGTACGCTTGATTGAAATTAATGTTGTACAATTGTCGCAAATGATGTTGCCAAAAACAATTTGCCACCATAAATATAACAACCGAAAAAGAGGATGCAACAATGGCTATTGTTTTTGGGGGACACATCTTGTTGTGTTTCCCACATCATCATCGTTTAACATACACATATACTTACATTTACCTCAATACATTTATACGTATATATGTAGGTATGTTTGTTTGTATAGGTACAACGACTTGACTTTCTCTGTGATGTACACGACTTTGACAAAAAGTAATTAGATTTTCTCATCCGACTTTCGTGTTTTATGATTTTTATTATGCATGCCAGGGGCTTCAATTATTGTATATAAATTTTGTTTGTTTGTCGACTGTGACCGGACTGGGAGGCCAATTATGTCAGTGGCTCTCAGTCGGATATTTGATTGCCAAGAGCGATTTAAATAAATAAACAAACATACAAACGTTGTTTATAAATAAAGTATAAAATATTAATGTCCATGTACATTGTACACTCTTGTACAGTGCTGTGAGGGATGATTTTGATTTTGAATATTTTTTTATTGAAATTGTGATCAAAATTTTGAGGGAAATGGCACTATTTCTGTTTATAATTTGGTAATTTTGAGCACTTTCTGAACATGAGAATAGCAATGCCTTAACAGGTTGTGTTGCATGCTTTCAGTGTGTTTGCGTCAAACTCCTACGTTTGAAATGAGTGCATTTAGAGAAAGCCTTGATCTCCTACAAAATCTTTGGTAGGACACATAACAAAAAATAATGGGCAACTTTAAATCATTTAGGAACGCTGGATTTGGGCTAGTATGACACTGGAGTATTGAAAGCATCTAGTGTCTTTTTGTTATTTTTTTTGGTTTTATAATGATTTTATTATTTTAAGCCTAATGCATAAGCCACAATAAAGTTTTTTATTTGAAATTGAAATTAATAATTGGAAAAGAAATTTTGTATTTCATTGTTTTGGAAATTCCTTAAACTAAAATTTTATTAGGATTTTTTTATTTTTAAATTTTTTTAACAATTTTTTTTTCGCATACAACTGTGAATTCTTCACCCAAAAAATATTTGAATCAATGGATTAAATGCGCACAAAAGGAACACATGTCACACAGGTAGAATAATATGTTAAACAAATATTGTTTATTGTCAAAATGAAATGATATTTAGATAAGTTGATCTTAATTAATATGATAGAGGATTTATTTTTTGTTATTAAACTTCTAATAGGTGAAAGTACTAGTATAATTTATGGCCTTTGACATGAAAATAAAACATTTTTTGTGCCGATCTAATTATTTACTATTAAATAGGGCCCCAATAATTTTTCCGTTTTGATATTTATAAAATGTCATAATAATAATTAAATATACAATAAGTATTGATATTTTCTGATTCCGAACAATAACCAAAACTATATTCTATACAGTTCAAAAAGTTATACAAAATTTATCAAAGATATTAATTGTAACAAATTGTACACGATTTTGTGTGTGCAAATAACCCTATCTCAAAATAAATTTTAAATTTACTGTCAAAATAATTTGCCTACACAAAAATCTAAATGTATATTGAATTTATTTTTTGTAACTCGGTTACAAAGTAAATTATTTTATTTGGGAGTTTTTGAAGTCAACACTATTTACAAAATGCATTACTATTTAAATTATAAAATATTACTTTATTGCGTATGCAATTAAAAAAATAGTTTTAACTGTTTTTTGGGTTTGAATTGCCTTTTTTTCTAAATTTCCATAATAACTATTTAAAAATTCGTTATTGTATTAATATGAAATTTTAAATTGTAAAAAACTATCTATTAAAAAAGTAATTTTTTGTATGTAACGTGTTTTTTCAGTAAAAGCATTTTTAATATTTTTGTATAAATTTTACGCGGTTATTTTCAAAGTAAAAATAAAACTCTTAAATTTGAAGAAAAATAATACAGTACTTTAGGAAAGACTGACGTAAAAATTGATTCCTTTTAACCGACTTAACTGTGTTTTAAGAGTCATGAACTTAATTCATATTTACATATTTTGAAACATTAATTTTTGATAAATTTTAGTATCCTGTACTCACTTAAATACGTCTAATGTGCTGAAAGTTTTTTTTTCGCCAGTTTAACCTTTAATTAAAAATCTTAATATTTAATTCCAATCAATACTTCACTTACATTCAAAGCAATCAATTTTTGCTTAAAATAATACCACAACTTAATGTCTCAACGGCCAGCTAAGAAGTTGGTAAAAAATTTGTAACTTTAATTTTAACTGTACTTAAAAACTCCATAATTTAAATTGATGATATCAAATGTCCGATATCTATCTATCTATCTACCTTAAGAACAACTCCAAAAATTATGATATTAAAGATATTCCACTTTTAATAATACCTCCTATAATGTCTACATGGTTACCCTAGACATCGTAAACTGGGCTCAACTGACGCGGGTATGAAGGTTAAAAAGGATTTTTCTGCCAGCTCGATTATCTAATTTTTGTTCAGAAGATAGAGAATGTTCAGTACACAAACACACACCCGTGAGAAACAAATATTTAGGAAAAACACTGAACGACTATACTTGAACAAGGATTACGTGCCATAATGGGGATTTTCCGAGTGAGTGGTTTCATGTTAGACGAAAATAATGAACAAAAAAAAAAAAAAAAAAAACCCGAAGCGTCTCGAGGTGAAATCACTAAATTCTAGAGAGCAATTTCAAATGTGTGCGGGCTCATTTTTTTGCATACATCACGGAATTCCTTACCCAAGGAATTGAATATTAATTTTTATGTCCTCCTGAAATGTTGCTGCTATAAATTCATACAAAAAAAAAACACACCAGATGCAACCACCAACTTTCAAACCAATATGTCGATTAAACGACTTGAACAAAAAAAATATGTAGGTATATCGGAAAGCCTTTGGCAATAAAGACTTTGCTTTTCCTCTCTCCTGGTAATCGTTTGATGTTCCTGTTTTTTGCGTCACTTTTATACACACTTCTACACGAGTATATGAATTGCAAGTGAAATAACCTTTAAATCACTCAAATTAATCAATAATAAATCAAAACGTCCTTATAGAGCCATAAAATATTTGCAGAAAAAAAAAAACAAAATAAAAAAAAAAAAAACAATTTCCTCTACAACATTTAATCCGAAGCTCCCAAAGGATGCATTAAAAGAGTGTGTAGAAACAAACTGCTGTAAAGCTATCGATTCATACATACGAGTATAAAAGTTATTACACACACGTGTGGAATATTTTTAATGCGATAAGGATAACTATAGATTTTATTTTTGCAGAAGGTTCCCACTAACCGATATTTTTAGTCTTCGGCAAGGGCCAGGCCATGCCACTGAGAAGGGAGTCAGGTGCCATCACATCACCCGGACCTTAGGGTAAAGCAAACGGTTTGCGAATTGATTGGAAACATAATAAAATTATTCATTTAATAATATTACTTGAATCAATTAATTTGAAGAATACACTACAATTATCGTTAAACTTATTGAATTATTGTTTTCGGTTGCAATTATCGAAAAGTTATTGTGTGAAGTGATTAAATATTTGTGAAAGAACTTAAATCAATAAGTACATATAGTTATGTTAAAATAAATTAATTGCGATTACGATTGCGAATGCAAAGATGAGAACAATTCTTGTTGTTTTTAATTCCTGGAATTAAAAGCTTTTGAATAAGCAAACATAAACATAAAAATGATAGGACGGGCAGATATTAATTTCTGAAATATGGAGTCTGTTTGTATTTACTAAAGGTCTACATGACTGCATTTATTTGCCTTCTTTGAATTAAACAATATAATTTATACAAGTTGTATTCTTGTAGTGTATACTGGGGTAACATTTGATCCCTTTACCACAAAGTGAATAGCTACAATATTTAATTACTTTTTTGAGCACGAGATTTTTATTTAGACGATAAAATTAAAATACCACAGGGCCTTAGGGGTATAAAATAAAAATTAACAAGATCAAAGAAGGACTCTTAAAATAAGTTATCGTCCTTCTGAGGCAAACATGAATTTTTTGTCCGCTGAAGAAATGAATAGCATCATCCACCGCTATAGAAAAATACACTAATTGTTTTTGGATTTTAAAAAAGTCAATTATTTCATAAAAAAATAAAACTTTTCCGATAATTAAGAATCTTATTTAATTAAATATAGATTTACATGTAGGTAGGTACTCCCAAAAAGGAGGGTTTTGGATAACATTGGAAATTGGATACGGCGCAGAGGCTAAAACATGGATCATATAATAATTTCCAAAATAATAGCTTCAATTACTAAAATAAAGAGTCTCAGGATTGAAAAACTTTACCAAATATGTAGTATCATAAACAACTAACAATCTAATTTAATGGCCAATTCCAAAGTACGTACAACTCTAGATAATTGTCTAAATTCAAATCAAAATTGGCTGTTGAAAATCTTCTAACCTATCTAAGAAAAATTAGATGCACACTAGGTGCGGTCACTTAGATAAGGCTATTTAGACAAACTTTTTAAAAACCAAATTGGAATGTCATTTCTGTCAAATGTTTAATGGTTTCAGGTTTACTTGATTGATATTTGGAAAGTATATTTTGTTTAAGAGTTGAACTTGGGAAAAAAGTTGCCGTTGCAGGAAAAATTTCGTTATTGCCAACTAACTTTTCTTAGCAGATTATTGAATAAGTGGGAAAATCCTTAAATTTACACAATACATGTATGTGTTTTTTTGCTGTTCAAGGTCTCTAAAAATTTAGAAAAGTAGAAGAAATTAATTTATCTGGAAAAACAATTGTTCTCAATGCACTAGTATGTAAAAAGATATATTTTACTTTCTCTGAAAAGATTTTAAGGTTTTAAGTTTCTCAATTTTCCGTGGAAATATTGTTGCACGTCCCATCATTAGAGAACGGAAATATTCCTTTTCAAAGAAATGGCTGGGATCAATGACAATTATTAGAACGCGAAAGTAAATGCGTTCCTGAAAATTTTCCTGCACCAAGGGCAAGTCATTGCATTCCAGCGTTAAGCGTTGGCATCATGATTTAAAAAGTTAGAAGTTTCTTTTGTAACTTTGGGATTTTGTTGACATCGTTTTTTGTGTTGATTCAAGTTCTTATATGTGTACCTATGCAATGCAAATATTTTTCCAACTCATTGTAAGTCATTTTTTTTCTTCTTTTTCGGAACTACATTATGCATACATATATTCGAATTAATTTGTTATGCTTTTCATTAAGATATTTTGTTCTTTTTAATATTTAATTTAAATTCTAAGGGTACTGGCCTGAAGCTGTAAAGAGGAATCAGCAAATAGTCAAATAATATGAGAAAAATTCTAGAAGAAGAAGCGGGGTTAAAACATTCTCTAGATACTTCAATGTTAACGTCTTATAAAATATGCAATTTAAATTTCCGGAGTACAACTCTAGATTAAGTTAGGTTTTCATTTTCTAAAATATCGTTGTAAGTATCCTCGATAACTGTCAAGTCAAGCAGTTGGATGTTTCCTTTACTGTACAGAAAAAGCATTCGACATAATCTGATGATCATTTTTATCTCAAGGCTTAATTATTTAACTATTCAGTCAATTCACAATAAACTTGAGCTCAGTGAAATTTGACTTGGCCTGCTAGTGCTGGTAAAAAACATATCACTATGTCGAAACTGTTACTGCATTATCTTCAGTCTTTCTGAATCGTTCACATTTTTGCCCCTTCCATTTCACTGAACATCCTATAATACTAACGTGATTAGAAGTTGTGGGTTGCGGGGGCGTGGGGGTGTTGTTGCTTGCGCATTAGAAAGATTAATAAACTTCTCCGTTCTTTGTTTGAATTTAAAAAAATAAACTTCAATGTCTTTCGTCTTGTAAGGAGTATACTGTCGTCAAACTTTGTTTTTTTTAATTATATTAATGAACATTTTTGTAAAGAGTGTTGCTTTCTCGCTACTCCCTTCAGTCACACTGTGTTTATTTCGCATTTAAAGGAAACGGAATTATACTCGTTAGTATAACGCAACTTCACAGTGAAATCAGTCTTGTTGCACCTTTCAAAAACAAAATATGTAAGTACAAAATGCCTCTCAACTGGAAGATGAAATATAAAACCTCCTCAAAGTGCCTCAGGATCATTCTTTGGTATGCAACATTCCTGGGATTGGTTAACTTCACAGTTAAAAAACGTGGACATATACGACCTTCGGTCAAGATGCAGGCCTTCTCCATGGCATTTCGGCTATTTATCCACGCTGTTTACTCATTGTCCATGGCAATAATCTTGAGAATGGTTCCGATTTTTTCGAAATCAACAGCCCCTTATCAGTTTTTCGCGTTCTTGGGACTTTCATTTATGACTGAAGTTTCTAGAATAAATCACAGCAAACCGCTTATCAGGCTTATTAATAAATCAATTGATATCATCGAGCAGACTTCGAGGATTACTGGTGATTCCAAATTGTATGGAGTTTCGTTTTTGGTGATAATTTTAAGCCGAATTTTTACATTTTGGATTATTTTTGACGGTATTCAATTAATTGAACTCAAAAACTCGGAGCAAGTGATAAAACAGTTTATATACATTTTGGCACATATTTTATTTTGTGGAACGATTATGATGTTCGACGTTTTGTGTTTGGGCTTCATAACTGCATCGGGGTTGTATTCGAATATCGGAAACCATTTAAAGTTGTTTGCCAATCGAATTGAATTATCTCAAAGGCGTCGGAGATTGACATTTTATAATATTCAAGTCTTTCGAAGTTTTGCTTACGAACTCGACAAATATGCTGCTTTATATCGAGACATTTTCAAAGTTATCAATAAACTACATAAATTCTGTCATATGTATTTATTGTTCGGAGTTTATACAAATTGTTGTGTAATATTTGGAAATGTGCATTTCACTTATGTGACCTACATCAAAACAGGTTGTATACACTGGAACGTGTTTATGATGGGTTTGAAACAATTTCTGGATTTGGTGTGCTTCATGTTGTCAATTGAAAATATGATTCACAATTCCAAAATTCCATTGAAGATAGATTGGGAACGTTTAGGGTGGGGTATGGATGGCCAATGGGATAGAAGTGTAAGTGTATTTAAATTGTATTTGAAGTTGAAATTTAACGTGAATTTGAATTTATTCCAATTAGGTTGACAGCTTTTTAAACCAACTCAAACTCGAAGATCACAAATTTGAAGTCTATGGTTGTTTCCGACTGGGTAATGAGTTCAGCTTAACTATTGCATCAGCAACCGTGTCTTTCATATCGATACTGGTACAATTTCAGCTGCTGGGATATTTCAAAGAACACGTATATCAAATCTACTGATGTTTCAAAAATCAATGCTCTTTAACAACTCCCAAATCTATGGTTTTCTTTAAAATAAAATAAACTTAAAGAAACAGAAACAATTTTTAATTTATAATATCCCATCTCCTATGCTAGCATTTGTTCAAAAAAAAAAAAATTCACACCTATGTAGTAGGTACAGTTGTCAAATGTGAATTTAGAAAGGAATTTGAAACTATTTGTCATTTTATGTATGGAGGGAAAGGAATATTAAGTTAATACCCTTAAATTTGAGTCACCTGCTTCCGATGCATTTACTGTTTTAGTCATTTCCTTTAACTTTCTTTAAATCAACACGTAAAACCAAATCCCTCACGAAGACTACCCGGGTATACTTTTAAAACCTTTTAGCTTTTTGTAACACTACTCCATTTAATTGATCCCACAAAAAATAGTATTTCCTCTCTAGAAAACACTTTTGCATCCGTTTTTAACGACAAACGAACGACTCTGCAATTCAAATAAAAATAAATACCAAAGTTACATCCTGTCGATGCACAAGCACCAGAGAATCGGAAATTAATTTCAAATAAAAAGCAGAAAAAAATAAGAACGAAAAAAAAAACAAAAAAAAAAAAATATCCGGCACCCGAACTATTAAAGTTGAAATCCTCGTTAAAATACCACACCACATTGCAAAAGGATTGTATAACTCTATAAGGAATCCTTTCTACCAACACAACATAGCAGACCACAGCTGCAGTCTATGCAATACGAGTAATAATTGAATTGTATAGCCGTTGTAAATCATTGTATACAATTTAGTACCGAGAAATTGACTTCCCACTTTTCTTCTGACGGTCGCAGAGTTCCTCGCAGTACAGTTTCCTGCGTCCGTCCCCTTAAATGCTGGCTCTATACAGGAAACTCAGTCAATGCATTGGAAAATCGACAAAACTCTACGGAACTGTAAGCGAAAGGCGCTGGACCTGTTCGAAATGAAAATTTGGCAGACATTATGCTTGCTTACTGAAACATTTAGGTATGGTGCATACTCCTTTGGAGATCTATGTATGTATGTATCTCCAGGACGCTGAGCTGGCCACAGTGATAGACAATGGTTTCAGCAAATAAGGTATTTAACGAACCGAGACAGGGAAAAGCTTTATAGAGAACGAATGGGGTCCATTAAATCAACGCACACACCACATCCACAATCCGCAAACCACCAAACTTCGTCCGAGCGAACATAAATTTCAACAAAAGGAAAAAAAAAAAAAAAAAACAAATAAAATAGTTTGGTATCAACATCCCTTGGGGGGTTTCCTTCCAAGTCCAAGTCATATTTTCCATTCAGAAAGCTGGCAACAACAAAAACAAAAAACATTTCTATTTCGGTTTCAATTCATATCATTGTGTTTTCGGTAGCTGCTTTGTGCCCGAGTTCCAGGGAACCGTCAAGGGATCCCTTTTCTAAACTTCTAGGGTGGTCCTGATGGTCTACTATGCGGCGCTCACAAGTTTGAAATCTCGCAACTCATCTCGGCGTAAAATTCCTGAAGGCTGAATTGTAAATATTTTCCTCCCTTCAAAGCCCACAACATGTAGAAGATATGGAATAGTTTCCCTTAGGCTGGAGTGATGGCAATGCCTATTTATTATACCCTACCTCCATCAGTTTTGAAAAGTTTCAGCAAAAAGGACACCTTTATTACACATACGAAACTTGACACGCAATGTAGACAGCACACTATTCAAAATTTGGAATTTTCCTTTGGTCTAAAGAACTAGAGTTGCCAGAGTGTGCAAATGTTTAAAAATCTTCTGATTAAGTTTTTTTTTTTTTAATTTTTGTGTTACAATTTTGTACTTATTTTCTACTTTCTTAATATTATTTTTCATTGGCGCATAAACTCTGGAAAGCCAAACCTGTAGTTCTTGTTTCTTTATATCTACCAGATTTAAAAAAAAAGCCTTCCTTATCTATTCAGCAATCTGACTAAAATAGTCTCAGAAATTTAATTTCGTAAAATTTTTTCAAACAACTTGAAAATATGTTTCTTTTCTCATTCTTGCATTTATTAAAGACAAAAAAATTTCTCGAGGTAATTTTTTGGAAAGCAAAAATATACTGTTTTAGTTAGACCAATTTTGACATTTGATACCCATAGAAATCTGACAGTAAAGAGAATGTGAAAATTGATACCTTTAGTGACAAGTTCAAATTTTGTCTGAGATTGGGAAACATTTAAATTTCTCAGCGTATAATTGCACATGGAAACTAATTGTAAATCTTAAAATTTGTTAATTTTTTTTTTTATTTATTACTGTTTAAGCGTTTACTGACATTCTAAATATTTAAATTGTAATAAAATAGAAAAATATGTAATTAATAATGAAAACATTTGTAAACATATTATTTTATCCAGTTTAAAAAGCCCGTAGATATTGAAACGTAAGCATTCGAATTTCAGTTTCCCAAGAAAATCGTGAACCTAAAAATACAAAAACATAAACAAATTATAATCAAAATACTTCAGCTTTCAATACTTAGAATATATTTACACTCTTATCCCAACGGCTATCAATGTCCGAGAACACCGTTTCCAAGTTCAATTTTAAAGGAATTCTCGAGCGTCTGACCGTTGAATCCACAAGTAGAATAAAAAACAAAAACTCCAACAAGTATTTGACGGCTATTGCCAAAACACCCCAGGTGATAGATCCTGTTGCCAAATAATTCAAAAACGTAAAATGCATGTGTCCTATTACAGTTAGTAGATAAATGTAAATGGAGAAAAACAATTCAAGTTCGATTAGAGAATTGGATTCATTGATGATTTTAAAAATATCCGAGTAGATCGAAGACACTTCGTCGAGTTCTTCGGAAAAGTCACAAAGAATCTGCATTCGACGAAATTTGCTCATTTTCTCCTCTTGACTGAGCTTTTCCAAACGCTTTACGAACAGTTCCATATAGTTTCCCATGTTCTGATACAACTGCGAGGCAATGTGAAACCTGAAGTGGAGGAAATCTTGTGTCAGGAAAACTCCTAACCACATAAAAAGCCACAGGATATATTCAACAAAGTGAAAGCTGTCATTTTTCAAATCTATTGATATCTTAACTAGTTCCCGCAAAATCGATGCAAATGTGACAATTCGGCTTAGAAACGTTAAGTAAATAGAGTTGCCAAATATTTTCGAGATACCTGTTGTCGATTGTATCCGAATGCAGATTCTTACGGAGTTATTGAGCATAGCAATGAACTGCTTGCTGTGAATCACTTGAGCCGTCTTCGATGCAATAGTGAAGAACAACACCGATATCATTTGCCAGACGAAAAGTCCTTTCAGGTAGTGCGGCATGACTGTTTCATAGAACTTCGGCAGCATTGTGATGTAAATTAGAGTTGATGATAGTCTGCAAGTGATGCTGTACAGCCGCAGTTTTGATGACGACTTGAAGCGATTTTTGCTCGAGATGGTAAAATCAACCAAGCCCATTAATTTAGCCAAGCAAAGCCAGCATTTGAATAGTTTCAAAATTAAGAAGTTGTCCAAAATGTGAGTCCCTGACATAATATACGAGCTATAACTCAAGACTGATTCGAATTTGCATAGAATGTGAATTGGGACAGAAATTTGTTGGAACAATTTAGAAATGGATATGACACTTACATCAGTGACACTCTCGTCAGTGAATGATAAATAATTTATTGCAATTAAATGTAGATACATTGAATTTGTGAAGTGAGTGCACGAAGCATGTTCAATAAAACTCAGTGGCGTCGCTATGATATTTTTCGCGCTTTGGTTTGATAATTATCAAATGTTTTTTGTTGGCAAAGAATTTTTTGTTTATAAATATAAAATTGGTTATTTTATATCCGTTGTTTTAAAATTGAAGACAAAAATTTTATTAAAATATTTGTTATCAATAAAAGAAATTACATTTTGAGAAATGTTGATAGGTACATGTCACATTGGCTCAAAATTAAATTGCCAAACGCGATATAGAAAAGTTTACGTTTAATACAGTTTTGTTTTTTTGGCTCTAATGATTTCATTTTTACTTGACTTCTCATAGACAATTAAGTTTTTTGTTTGTCGTTCCTAACTGTTAGTGTCTTGGGGCTGCCCACCGTAGCTCTCCAAATCCCCGTAGATACGCCAATGTGTAGAAAGCACTTAGTCGGATATTTTGCAGGAATTGTAATATTTTAGCATGATGTTTATTTTGATATCAATATTAAGTGATTAAATAATAGAGCAAGGTGTCAGGTTGTGTCGATTTTTGTTCGTTTATTTTTTCCTTTGATAGAAGGTTCGAAATGAGGCACCATTTAGACTTAAATTGATTCTCATTAATTTTGTGGGATTTTTGGGAAATAATTTTTATGTAATCTGTTTTATTGTAAGAAAATTAGACATTCTTAAAAATACCAAAGAAAATCATTATGAATTATGAAACGGAGCTTAAAAATTGATCTAAACCTGAAATATTCGCCCAAGTTCATTTTTAATATTGGCATTTCGTGTTCAGAAAAAATCTTACGTCTTGGTATGGTATTAATGCAAATCAAAGAGTTATTAAATGCGACATTAAGTTTGCGTTAACATTCAGTGTTATCAAGGATAAACTAATTAATTGCAAGAAGAGAATGGCAGCATCAAGGACTTGGTAATAATATAATTCCATATTATGAGAAAATACTCGAAGTTCATCTTAGACTTTAAAATATACCGTAGATTTCTTTATGATATCTGAGTGAACATCCGCATCCGAAAAACTCAATATCCTATTAAGAGTGAGATTAAGAGAAGGACTATCTTGTCAGGATGTTACACTTCTTTAGGATATTTTAGTGAATTTAGACGTGTTCTGTTTTTGTGAATAAATATTAGGTCTTCATTTAACTCCAGTTTCAGGAAGCTAGATGAAAATAAGTAAAACATTTACAAATGCGCTCAAAGGAAGTGATCTCAAAACAGAAATTTGCCGGGCACCTGTATCAACAAAAATGTAAATTCATGATAATTAAAAATTAAGTTAATAATAACAGATAACAATTAAATGAAGTCTCTTAATTGAGAAGCAAATATTTCAATATTTTTAACATATTTATGACTAAAGAATCATATTAACCATATAGAAAATAAAGTAGAGAGAACTTCCTGCAATGAGTTGCATTAATTTTATGTCAAAGGTATATTTACCGTCACATAATACACTTGAACGGAAGCAGTGCGCAAACCATTATGGTATTGTCGATTTATTTCGTCGATCTATTATAAATTCCTTCCATAATTTTGGGGGCAAAAAATGTTATGGACTACAAACTCAAACTCATATTACTCGTATATAAACTATTCTGCATTAGACATTTTGTGTGAAAGAAAAATTGATGGTAATAAAATTGCCGTATTCGTTCTTCCTGCGCCCTTAATCTCCTTATACCCAACAAGTACACAGAATAGTTGAAGAGGCACGTAATAGTCTGACATTGTGAATGCATAAGTGAAAAATGTATACACATATGTATAAACTTAAGCAAAAACAACATTCACCTAAGTAAGTATATGTAAAGTATATAGTCTATACCTATCAATTTTGTATATTTTTATATGAGACTACCATCAGAGAAATGTATATGTATGTACCAGTAAAGTACTTGTGTTCCTGCCTTAGGTATTCGCATACGGAAAAAAGTTCCAAGACTACCCGACGACGACGACGACGTCGCCGAAGATGTGAGAATACTTTTTTACTTCCATTGGCATCTTGTGGGAGTTCTGGCTATGTGTACACTAGTACAGAGTGTAAGGCGGCAGTGGTGGGCGCCGTCACCTTCTGACCCCTTCCTACATAAATTATTGTAATACAAGGTTTGCATGGACTTGAAATTACCCCCTGAAAGATGACAAGCGATACCGTTAATATGGAGCCTCTGTTTTTATTTAATGGTTGCCAGGTTTTTGTTTTTAGAATTAAGAACCGAATACATATCAAATATGCTCAGTCTCTAAGTCTGCTATTACACGACAACTCATGAGTCGTGACTCTTTTCGAACTACGTTGGTCCAAGAGAGATACAAAATTCGAAAAAATGAAACGGAAGAAAATTTGCCTGTGAGTCGCAGGCAAATTTTCCACGACTCATTTTTGACATTTTATTTTCACTCATTTGTTATTTTGCTTTTCCTCTTTATTTTTTTTCCGGCGTGCTCGACTTCATATGTATACCCTTTCCCAAACAACGAAATTTGAATGAAAATAGAGTCATGACTTAAGAGTCAAGGTGTAATAGTGTTCGACTCAAAGGATGAAATTTCAAAGTAGAATTCGAAGATGAGTCACGACTCATGAGTCAACGTGTAATAGCAGACTTACATATAATATGACTGTGAACTTAGAGTTTGCTTTGATGGAGGTACATTTTAAAGTTCAAAAACTTTAATTTTGAAACTTTTTATTTCTTGGTTCAGTTTGTTTTTATTATTTTTCTTTTTTTTTAACAAGAAAAACTAAAAGCCTTAATTATTCCAAAATGGCAGTTTAATGAAAAGCCGAGTTTTAAACAAAATGTCTTTGCAAAGACATTTAAAATTTAACAATATTAATAATTCTTTCGATGACGATACGAATAATTAAAAGATTTAAGTTTTTTGATAGAACAACAAATGGAGAAGCGATTTGATTTTTTAAAAACTTCTTTGGACATAGCAAATGTTTGAAATAATTTTTTAAACAAAGCTAAAGAATTAAATCGCATTATTAATCCTAAGAAAAATAACTTTTTCCGCAAAGTTCTAAGAATTTATGATATTTGTATTTTTTTTCTTCTAAGCTTGATAAATTCGAAGCTTTTTTTTGGAATTTTAATCACAAATAAAGTAAAATAAACATATTCCTTACGTTAACAACATGTTAATTAACATTTTTATTAACCTACACAATTTTCTTATCTTTGCATATTTAAGTTTGTAAAGGCCAACAAAATACTCTATAATTTTTTGTAATATGGAATCCAAAACAAAAATTCTCCAGCACATCATTTTCTTGGCTTTCTAGTTTCTTTCTGTTACCAAAGTCGAGAAATGTTTGCATTGTATAGTTTTGACTTTATATTCGAAATAAGGGAAAACACTTTTTTAAAACTTAAAACTACAGCTGCAGTTGAAAACTGAAATAAGTTAAATATTGTAATTCTTGTAACTAACTTGCAAAATATGTTTCTGAAACTTTAAGCTAATTTATCGGTTTCAATTACCCTTTCCCTAATCATATCGAATACCCGAAATAAATTTTTCATAAAGCCATTGGAGAATCAGCAGTCAGCTTTAAGTTGAATATTTGTTAGATACTTTTTTTTAACCACCTGGCAACCATGCCATATCGAGCTCCATCTAATCTTTTCGCCATATCTACACTTGTCACTCAACGATATTTTTTTTTTTTTTTTTTTTGTTTGCTCTTCAAAATAAATTTCCATCTGATTTATGCTCATAACGTCCCCTGATTTTCATCACATTCATATATGAAGGTAATACTAATTTAATTATCTAAAGCAATTTGCACATGCACAGGATGGAACAAATTAAATTTCCCACTGAAGGTTGGAGAGCATCCGTGATGTGATCCGTGCAGCGGTAGCTGGTTCTGACTGGAACTGGAAGTGGAAGTGGAAGTGGAACTGTAACTGGAGGTGCCCTTCCGTTTTAATGAAGAAATAGAAAATAAACATGAGAATTATATTTTTTTGTCTCCGTATATTATTCCATAATTCAATCCGAATGTCATGTCGTGTCTCAGGCTTAATTTTTATTTTCATATAAATGTACAAATACACGCACTTGGACATTTTGTATCTGTGTTCAGAAGTTCTGCCTTATGGAATTATTATTATTATTTTCTGAATGGACAGTGAAAGGAATAATTTAATTCAATGATCATTGTCCAACGCAGAAAATATAGTTTGAAAGAAAGTTGTAGCAGGGCTTAACTTACTTTGGCAAAGTTGATTGGGTTTTTTTTTTTTTTTGTTCAACTTGAAAATGGCTTAATCAATTTTCCATTGAAATTCTTTTTATGAGCGAGGTAAAGTTTCTAAAAAAAAAAAAAAAAAAAAAAAAAATGAAAAAGTTATTTGTTTTATTTTGAATCAAATTGAATTTCAATGATAAAAGAACATTGGATTATTGGGTTCTCACGACAGTGAAACTTATTTATTAGGACAACTTTTGAAGGCGCTTTATGCTCCACCAACAAGAACTATTTAAATGTATATTTTGTCATGCCATTGGTGACGGTGACGGTGATGGTGATGGTGAAAGTGATTGTGGTTGTGGCTCTACAAGGTGAGAAATTTTGTTGGTTTCGGTTTTATTGAAAATGTCAAAAGGACCTTATACCAGGTTTTAAATCTTTTACTTGCAAATTACCCTAGCACCGCTTTTACACCTACACACCTGCAGATACAACACCCACCTACTTACTTTTCTTTTCTTAAGTAGGTGTATTTATTCAGCGTGTAAATTCAAATTGTAAAGGTACGTTGTTAAAAATAAATTTGTACGTAACTCAATCTGTTCAATCTTATTTGTTTTCAGAAAAAAAAAAGTTTAATTCAAATTGAATCAGTCGGTAACAGTTCTCACACCGCACATAAATTGCTTTTCCTCTTGTTTCTTTTTCTATTGGTGTGTCGAAAAGATTACACATACACACATACATATGTATGTATGTTTTGAGATATTTAAGGATTGTTTCCATTTTTTTGTTTTCTTGTTTTTTTAAATTTCATCACGTCAATCAGTCACCATCAACAGTCGCATTTTCTTGGGGGATCGGTCGGGTGACGGTAGCATCAGTGGAGCGAAGGAAATTCGAAAACAAAGATTATTTTGGAAGAAGGATTTTATTTTCTTATGGGGATTATATTTTTACGCATGGATGAATAAAGTTTATATCTTATACTGGATGAGAATTCTCGCTTATTTGTGTGCTGAATTTAAGGTCCTTTTTTATGGGTGTGTATACAACTGAAAAGAGATTTAGGATTTCTTTTTATATAAAGGACTATAAGAAATTTAACTTTTCCATACAAATTTTTAGAGAAAAAGAATTTATTCTAAATTAGTATCTTCAAAAAAAATAAAAGAAGAACCAGACTTAGTGGCAAAATAGGATAGAAAGATTTATCAAAACTACGATTCATTTTAAGCAAGTTTTGAATTGGCTTCGTCACTGTCTTGACAAAATCGAATAATGCCAATATTAAGGTCGCAATATAAAAATTAATTTTTTTTTCTCCCGAACTTCTATTTCAAGTATGGATTTAATTAAAGGCGAAAATTTATAACATAAACAGCGTTTTATCATACACAACACATATCTAATGTAATTTGAATGGGATCTTCAAAATAAAATGATACGGATATTATTTTCTCTAACTTATTCCTGACTGTCATTACGCAACTTAATGTCATTCATTTAAAGTTGCTCTGCGATAACGATTCGGAATTGATTGCGTTGAGTAAAAAAATATGACTTCTGGCAATACTCTGGTTTTGACAACTCAGAACAAAAAAACTAACACAAATGCGATCAATTTTGGATCACGAAAATGGAACCAGAAAAATATCGAGACTATATAGTGTTGTTGTAATACATGAAAAGTGCTGATCCAAATCTTCATGATCCGTGTTTTAATGCATAATAAAACGCGGCTACAATCCTAATATACATCAGAAAAGATATGCTTCATCCATGAGTGGAATTGTAAAATGTACATTTTGACAGTCAGCGAAATATATCGACAATAATAATTTAAAAGTTTGAAAAATCATAATGTATTTAGTAATTTTAACTAGAAATTTATAAAATAAACAATATTATTATTATGTGTGCTGAAATCACATACATATATGAATAAAATCAAGAATTATAGAAAAAAAGTATTTATTTTCAAGCTGAACTCGTGTTTAAAGTTTTCTCTGTCACTTTAACTTTTTTTTTAATTATAAACGAGCCTCTCTTCGTTTCTAATTTAAATAAATCAACCTGAGTCCTGATCCTGTCTGAATTCACTAAGAAGATTAAGTTCAAAAATCATACCACCCGCATTATACATAAATTAATTTGCTTTGTATTTTCTCCAATTTATATTGAATCAAAAGTCACTTTTAGTCGCCAATAATAACCCCATTGTTCTTTTATCGCCATCGTCGTATCGCCGTTCGTCGACGTTGGCGTCATCGTCACCGTCACAGTCACAGTCGAATCCGTGTAATATTCCACTTGTAGATAGATTTTGCCAACATAACGAATCGAATTCAATACTAAATAACAAATTATTGTTTGTTCAACATTATTTGATTTAGATACTACTTTATATTTCAATCAATATCATTACCAATATTATAGCGGTATATAGAAGTCCTCTTATACACTTAATTTTTGAAACTTCAGCCGATTCGTTTACAAGTACGAGTATATAGTGCCATGGTACCCGCAATCCTACATATTTCTATAAGTCGATAGTTGTTGGAAAAAAGTAGGTCAATGGCAACGGCAAGGATGGAAACCTTGTCGTCCTTTTCATTGAGATCAAACATGAAATACAAAATCAATAGACGGGCTGGGTAGGGTATGAGTAAGGGGTAAATAGGGGTGAATGGGTATTGGGGAATGGGTATTCATGGGAAACATGGAAAAATGAATGAAAATAAGACGAACAATAAAAAAAAAAAAAAAACTGACGAAGTGTTTACCGATTTTTGTCTTTTCTTTTTCTGTAGGGAAAAATGGTTATGGGTGATGAAGTGTTGAAAGCATTTTGCCAGGCTCGTTGAAAGTTGAACTATGTGAGTATTGGAAAGTGGCTCATGACATGATGATGTCTGCATTGGATGCATTTTATTTTTACATAATTGTTTTTACTGGCTGCACACAAAAGAGTGCTGCAACTGGAAATGGAGCTGTAGTCGTATACCAGTTGCCAAAAAGAGTGACACGTTCCGTACAAACTGGCAGTTGTAATGGTTTGACATATCTGCAATTTTACAATGGATTTTTTTATTTTGGTTTTCAAAAATGTGTCGTCATAAGTATAAGACATTTGAAAGTTAGATGTGGACCAAATTAGCAATTTCTTTTTTGAGAAGCTTTTTATGTCCTTTTATTTTAATATAAAAAATTAGGAAGTGGTTTAAAATGAAACTCACAAATCAAAAAAGATTATTTTAAGAAGCACCTTTCTACGTGCCCATACATACGAGTTTAAAATTGTCACTTAAAAGTGGCGATGTATGTATGTATGCATGTTACTGAAAAGTCCTTAGGGCTCGTGAATATTTATCTCTTTAAAGTGCTTAAGTTTATAAAGCTCATAATTCTCTGCATTTTAATTATACCGCAGTGAATTAATATACATTGTATATTTTTCTTTTTTTTTTTGTGAGCATTAATTTAAAACTGGAACATTAATTTATTTTTCTTCAAAAGATTTTGTTACTTGAGGCTTTCAATCGAATACTTTATTGTTTTATACGTCATTTACAATTTTTGGAAACTAAAAATTCTTAAATATATAAAATCATTAAGTTAACATATCATTTCATTTATTTAATTTCAAAATCCTAAAAATTGCTCTCAAAATAATAATATACCAAAATAGAAAACAGTTTTGGCCAAAATAAAAGGGCAATGCATTGAAAATGCAATACTTGACTATGTTAGCGTTAATTTTTTGAAATGTAAATCAAAGACCCTGACTCTAGCGAAGTGTTACTGGTAGGTTTTTCTTCCAACTTGTAATTTGTGACGAAAACGTCACAATTCAGAGCTAAATTTTGCACCTAAAGTACCCAAGTATAAATACTATGAAGTTCGAGCAAATAGTATGTTTTTGGATTTTTTAAATAAGTACCTGTTTACAATTACAATTACAATTCATTTCTGTAATTTAAATTTCAAAGTTCTTATAATTCTTTGGAAGCAAACCTTTAATGTTTAACTGTTGTAAGGAGTTTACTTTAAAAATTAAAAAACCATCGCAGTTCAAAAAATATTCATTATCAAAATAAAAATTTAAATTCAATCTCAAAGACTTAGGTGCAAAATTTTTAAACAATGTCTATTTTTTAAAAGACAACATAATAGTTCCAGTTAAATATTTGATTATAACAATGACACCCATTTTATGAACAACGCTACCCATTAATTCATTCCATACTAAGCCGCTTTAATTCGATTAAAAAGAAGAAAAACAATAAAATCCACTCAGTAAAACATTACTTTTAAGAAAAAATAAAGACAAAATACAAAATTCAACCTAAAAACCATTTTCAATGCGGGCTATGGGTCACATACTTCAAAAAGATTCACTGGAAAACCATAGCGACTTAGCTGAATGTTCTCTCCAATAAACCCACATAAACCCATCCTAATGCACATAACTACCATTTCACGGAACAAAGCCAAATATAATACCCCATTAAAAGAGCCATAAAGCCAAACAGGAAGAAGGTCGTGACACCCAAAGACACCACTATTTACTGGGGTAAGTGTTTTTTTTTTTTTGAAAAGGACCCAATGCATACAAAATAAGGACATTAAAGGGGTTAGGTTTTCGTAGAACGTTAAATATTAAACCAACGCAAGTCCATTCAATTCGACCATTTACGCACTGCTTCACTGCTTTTTGGTACTTAAAATTTGTTAAAATTTCAGCACTTAAATGAATATTTGCATAATTTTCATTATAATTTCTTCTTCATGGAATAAATTCTTAAATTTATTCGAATACGAATGGTTTCGTTAAAATGCAGAATTATGAAGTTAATGAAGTTTTTTTAATTACAAAGTTGAGAGGACTTCAGTACAATAATGGTTAACTTGGTGCAAATATTTTTGGTTAAATAGAAAGAAAAAAAAGCCAAACAATTTCCATTCTTGGTAAATAGAAAATGTCTATGTTTTAGTTAAATATTTTCCTTTCTCAAACATTTGCCGCATGATGGCATGCAACAGAAATTAAAACTTTCTGTTTCAAAAAATGTGTTTGTTTTTACCTGAACGTAATTTACCGGTCACACATTGTTACTCTTGTGACGAGGAGCACACGAATGCCAGAAGGGTTGACACAAAACAAAATACACACAATCAGGTCTCTGACATTACGACAAAAAAAAAGTTTTAACGCAACTTGGTTGAGCCTCTTCCTCTACATCAATCTCATTACTTATTTTAGTCTCTTGTAAATAATCAGATCCTGAACCCGAATCCTGAATCCTGAATTCGAAACGAATGGCACACAAACCAACTTCCAAAAATAGCACATCCGGAAATGGGACTGACATATAACAGCAAATAGGAGTGGAAAATAGGTAAAATATAAGGACTTAGCCTGGAAAACCAATTTGGATTGTGCTCATTAACAGAAACTTTTACCCAAACTTTGGCAGCCGAATTAAGCCAAATTCGACATTCCTTGTTTTTTTTTTTTCCAAAGACCAAAAATCCAAAACACGAAACTAGTGAAAAGAATTACCCAATCCAACGAGTAGAACAAAAAAATAACAACCCTTGTCGGCCAACACGTGTGAATACGGAAAGGGAAAGGGGAGGGGGAGATATAATTTATTCATTGTCCATTAAGCATTCTTTCGGATATTTTGATTACAATCCAGAAATAATTGTGAACGAA
This sequence comes from Scaeva pyrastri, assembly GCA_905146935.1. Classification (NCBI taxonomy): domain Eukaryota; kingdom Metazoa; phylum Arthropoda; class Insecta; order Diptera; family Syrphidae; genus Scaeva; species Scaeva pyrastri. Next base: position 136,433,651 of record LR989927.1, read on the forward strand.
TACAAAGCTGCAGCGGCCAATTTTGCAATTATTTCATTAAAAAGTCTTAAGCTGGCGGAAATACCATACACACATGTTTGTTGTTGTTCTTTCTTCGTTTGAGACTGAGACTATGACTGATGGCGAGGGGTGCGAAAGGAAAAGGGTGTTTTGGCTTTAATTCCAATTAATTCGTTTGTTGCATGTTATAGAAATTAGGATTACATATATGTAGATGGCAATACATGGAGAAATGGGAGAATGTGTTTTATTTTGTGAACCTCCAGGAATTCAGTTTTTTTTGACGTGATGGATATTGGATAGGTTTTGAGATATTTTGTTTGCATTATGCAAACGACAAAGAATTGTAATTATATATTTCTGTTCACATCAAAAAATCAATTTCAATTGCGAATTGATTTTTTATTTGTATTCACTTCTGCCGAATTGGCTGCAATTGGATAAAAATAAAAAAAACATATAAATGCCTACGAAATATCCGGGACAAGGTAAAACATTGCGCATCTGTCACTGCCAAAGCTTGTATTCTGATGAAACCTGGATTAATTGTCATGGTAAATGATCGCACACAAAAATATAACTTATTAAAAAAAAATTATGAAAATATAATGCACTTAAATGCGTCATACCTTTTTGTTTAATTTTTAATTTTTTTCCTCTTTGTTCTGCACAAAGATAAATAATTAATTGGATTCTCTTTAAATAAAATTTCTCTTTAAGTTCACAGAAAAAGGAATTAAAAACGAACGTGTGTGTTTATATTTTTGAGGGATATTTTAATTGGAAGTTATTGGTTTACAGTTCGGGGGGGATTTTGAATATAATATATTTAAATATGTAATACATATATTTATGTATTATTTTTAAAAATTAATATAAATTGAATGGTACTTGTCAATTCACTCGTTTTTATCGGGATCATTATCGGCCAAAAATAATTTAAATCAGAAGTCAATAAAAAATATACTCATGTTAAAAGGTTTTAATAAATGAACACTACTTTATGTATACAGTTCACTTTTGTCTGTATGGCTAAGAGATTTGTCGTGCTGAGAGGATATAAATCAAACTACGTTAATAGGCTTAGTTTCAGTAACGTCAGTGACATAATTTTTTGTGTAAATAGTTTAATTTAAAAAATATTACCGTGTCGGTCTCTTTCACCGAATATTAAATTTAAAAATTTCACCTTAAAAAATTGTTCATTTCAGGAGTAACAAAGCAATCCATATAAATATATAATTCTTCTCTTGAATGAATTCCCCCTAAACGACTGGACCGATATTGATAAAATGTGTTTCAATGAATTCGAGAATGGTTAATATTCACAGGAGATTCTCTCAACAATTGCTATAGACGTTGGAAATGGTACAATTAAATTGCATACGAAATAAATTCAATTCCCAGATCCAGATTCCCAGGGATCTCAATGATCAATTTAAATTAACCTATCCCTTTCAAATGTTAAGGTCAAACAATGAACTTTTGTGACTAAGATTTAAAAATCTGTGCTTTTCTCAAGGCCAATATATCGCGTGTTCGAGGGTTAGCAAACATATCATTTCTACATTCAACTTAGCTCATAGGTTACACTCACAACACTATCGATTGATTGAATTGTGGAAACCATACATAACGTTAAATATTGCTTTTTTCATTTGGAAACTTTCATTAAAATTTTCCACATGGTTAAAATTTAAGATGCTTCTTCAGGATCACGTCTATCAGGTCCGCTCGTAAAATATAAATTATTTCCTTGAGTAAAATTTGACTGAATATGACTTTAAGAACAACCTTGACATATTTCATTCCAGACATCAATTCGAAGCTGTAAAATCAACCTTTCCCGGACTTAAAAATTAATAAAATTATTAAAATGGTGATTTTTTAGAATGAATTTTAGGCGATTTTCCATCAAAAACCTTATATTTCGACAGTCATTGTTAATAATATCTCACAGTTGTACGAGATCAGAGGTAGAAAGACCGCTTCATACACAAAAATTAACTCAATTTTGCTAATGGTGTCATTGGGCTCAGATTTAATATTAAATGTAGAAAATTGACCGTTTCCCGTGAAAATTGTTTTAAAAGTTGATATCGAGTTGGTTTTAGTTTAACTGATATTTAACTGGATTTGAAAATGTTAGTTAGTGCTTTCGAAATTATATTGAAGGTTCAAACTAAATTCAACCAAATGAAATAAGTACGTATACGCCCAAGTGCACAAAACATAATGCATTTCTTTAAAGTCATTCTACTAGAGAAATTTCGGAAATCAAAGAAATAATGGGTTTTCTATTAAGGGCGGGTCAATTTTAAAATTGATTGAAGCCATATATCTTCCGTTTCCATATCATCCAATTCAAACCACAAGAAGTTGGTGACCATCGACCTATAGCGTTCGACGTTGACGGTGATGGCCTGGCCAGCATCATTTTCGAAGAAGTACGGACTGGTGACCACTCTGGTAAAATCCACACTAAAAAGTAACTTCATTTGGATACATTGGATTGGTGTGGTAGCAATTTCGGCAATTTTGCTCATTCACGTTAACGCATTCATCCAAAAATGGGCCTCATTGCTAAAGATGATATTTCGACAAAAATTGGGATCAACTTCCAACTGTTTGTAAACCCAATTTTTATCTGTTGCACGTGGTACTCAACACTGTAACGTGACATGTGATTTATCCTTAGTGACTGATTAAAAAACGATACTTAAACAGAAAGTTAAAGAAACAATATGGCCGCCACGAGCTGTCAAAATCAACTCGTCGATATTGAAAAACCCTTTAAAAGTACGAAAAATGTGAATAAATGTCGTTTTACACTCTTGAATATTTACAAAAATGGATGTTGACAGCTGCTTACTTAAGAGATCATGGAACTCAAATTTATTATAGAAGAAAAACGTCGTAATATACACGTCATAATATAATCCTAAGAATTGGAAAATCTGTAAGAAAAATCCTAGAAGTAAAATAAAACTGAAAAGTCTTCAAACTATTTCAAAACAATATCTTCTTTTAAAAGATGTACATTTGTGTATGTATTTACCAAAAACCTAGCACAGAACACTTTAAATTTAACCGTAAGCTATCAAACTCTAAAACTCCACAAACGGAAAAGTTGATAATATAATATTATGAAATTCATTAACCATTTCATTTAATTTGTTCTGTTAAAGCCTTTTAGTCCGATGTTGGATAAAGTGGATTTACATTTCCATTAACACAAATTTCTTTTGATAAATTTATGTTATTTGTTTTAACAAGAACAGTCTCTGGATATCCCAAATGTCTTAACTGTTTTTCTTTTAATGAAACAACATAATCACTTTTGAAACTTTTACATCAAAAGAAATGAAAATCATGAAGGCTTTTTCACTGATGAGATAAAAAGACAATACACCCATGAATGGCAATTCGCATTCATTTATTTATAAATGCGAAGGAGGGTAAGTAGGCACGTACCCTTTTTTATACCTGCTTCTGTTCCTTCACATTCACACCCACACACAGCTATAGTTTGAGTGAAGCGGGTAAAAAATCAAAGGTTCTGGAAATTTTATAAGCAATTAGCCCTATAGTCTTAAAAAAAAGAGTGTACTTTCTCAAAAGGCCTCTAATGAAAATCTTAAAGGCGAGAATTAAAAAAAAAAATAAATCGGACACCTCGGGGGACTATACATATACACAGTCAAAATAAAAAGGATTTAAATGCAAAATCCTTATGTCCATTGTCAATGTATAGGAGAATAACGTTTACTGATTGCTATCATTATCTTCGTCGTCGTTGCCGAGCGGATTTTTAGCTTTGAGCCCTTTTGGCGTGGCAAGCCTTATTTGCAATTCAAATTATTCGGCAAATAATTAACCCAGTCCAACCTGCGCTGCGCTCCGAGACGGGTGAATAGTCTATTTCCATGGCATAGATGATGATGGTGCGTTTACCGATTCCGAAACCCAAGTCGGAGCTGCTCTCATGAGTTTGGAATTCAATTTGAGTTCAAAAAGTTTAATTTCTATTTCATGCTTTGATAATGATCACGCAGAGTCCTCGGGATAGAAGAAGTTTTTGCAAAGGCCCCTTCGGGATGGATTATATTTATTCTGAGACTTTTCTATTTTATATACATATATATGTATGTATGTGTATTGTATATCAAATAAAATACATGTCATTAAAATAAAACTTTGAAATAATCGCAGCGGCATTGGAAACGGCAACGTCAATAGCAGCGCCAACGCAGCGGGGCGTCGAGTGTCACAAAAATGAATTCCTTAGATAAATTCGGAATTAATTGGCAATTATGTAATTAGGTAAATTACATCAATTTTAAAGTGCTATTAGTATTCACTGTGACTTGACTGTGGGCGGATATCGTCATCGTCATCGTCGTCGTCGTCGGTTTTATTTGTATTTATATTTGAATTTCAAAGCTTTTTAAACTTTGCTGAAAACGGCTGTTTTGCCTGGAGTATTTGCGTTTGGGATGCGAAAATAAACACTGAATTTGTAAATAAATTAGACCTGATTGTTATCTGTTTGATTGGATTCTATATGATATTGTTTTGTTTGGGGGGTGTGGTAAAGGAGTCGGGCGGGTTTGTTATTGGTGCTCAGTGCTCATCAATAGGCATAGTTTCGAGTTTGCTTATATTAATGGAAGGAATCTCATTTGGAATTTTGAAAAGTCGAAGCGTCAACATTAACACATTACTGAATTAATATAATTAGATATACAGCCCTCTGGCCAACTGAGTTAAACTACCACCTGATGATGCTTAAAACTTAAAAAACACACGCTCTGAGGGAATCTCCATAATTTAAAATGTTTAAATGAATTTTAAAAGATTTCCAACATTATTTAAATGACTATTTTTAATTAAAAACCGAAGTTTAATATAAAATCAGTTTGTTTTTAAAGCCTAATTGATTTTACTTACAAACGGCAAGAAAAAAAAATAAAAACATCAGAAATGTTAAAAAAAAAAAACTCATGCTAACAGGAGTATTTTTAGACATGATAAGATGACTTTTGGAGTCCTTAACTTACAAAATCTACCATGTTATTGGAACACTGATCTGATAGTTTTATAAATAATTTATACTGTGTTTTTGTTAATGTGGCTTTAAATATGTTTTAGTTTTGACTATTTAGATTAAAATTCCAGGTTTTTCTTAAAAAACAGGTTTAACAATTTCTACTTTTTTTGTGTGCTTTATACAAATCAAAACTTTAGTTTAAATACCAATTTTACTTTTTTCGTGATAAGGCTTCTTCTCTAATTTAGTTTTTTGTAATGCAATGCTAAAGATTTGAACCTAAACACCATTTTTTTGATTAGGTTAAGTTAAAAACGAAATTCGACAATATTATCAAGAAATCTGAATAATGTCAGTTTTTAATTCTCCTCTGGAACGGTATATCTATGTGTTTGTTTTTAAATCAAAGCGCCCACTGTTATTTGAGTTGAAAATTGTTTAAAATTAAATTTAAAATTTAACATCGTACTTCTATATTTTTGGTTTATTTTTTAAGATGAATATTTTTGTAGACCCTTTCTTAAACCCGTTTAAAGTTTTTCAGCAGCAACACGTAATACAAAAACATTCACTTTGTTAGTGCTTTTTGAGAATGCAGTCATTTATTTAAAAACTATTATTATTAACAAAGGATTTAACAGGATTTTCAGTTTTGAAAACAAAAATCAAAAATTATTATAATAAATATTTTTTCTCCAAAGAAATCTTTATCTATAAACAATTTTCTAACCTTCCATAAATTTATCTCTTTCCAGTATGTTTTGTCCAAAAGGCAAAAAGTCAATTCAAAAATTCAACATGACAACATATCCTTTTGATCTTCTCACCCCCTTCGAAATATCATTTTCATTAAAAACTTGACATGAACATGTAACCATTCCAAAAGTTATTGAGCATTTCGAAGAACTTCACAAAAAGTTCTCTTTTCTTTTCTATATAAATACAAAAATCTTTTCGTTTAGGCAAAGGCATTGCCTCATTGAATTTTCATTGAAAAAGGTCAAAAAACAATAAACAAAATAATAATACGACCTGGCATGGACATTATTTGAATGAATTTTTTAACCCAACTTGAATGAGTTATGTTGATACATCGAAGAAAATCGAATCATATGGATTACAAATGCCTCATGTGTAGCGAATAAAAAAAAAAAGATAAACATTTGTTTTTGTGTCTGCTTTGCAATTGTTTCAAAAGTCACCATCGCCATCGCATTGAAATGGAAATTTTTTCATTGACGTTCAATCAAAGACCTTTTGATTTCCATCAATTCAATGAATATTATCGATTTGGTCTAGACAGCTTCTAACCCTAAGGAGACAAAAAAAAAAAAAAAAAAAAACAACCCAACCAGTCCAAGATAATTCTGGGCCGATACTTCGACGATACAGCAACTATTCATTGAAAATAAATTCAGGACATAGTTAATGTGAAATGTAATGCGAGCTATGTATTAAGTTGCAAATTAATGGTGACGTAAGAAATTATTGCAATTATCGAACAAAGCCAACATAATGGTCGCCCATTAATTTGTGCGGTTCGAATAAACTTTTAAATATATCAATACAACGTCTTTATAAAGTATAAGCTATTATAGCTAAATATTCAGACATAAAAGAGATTCATTGCTTTCAGGAGGTATTAATTCCTTTAATGCGTCAAGTATGCCTCCCTTAGAGCTATTTTCATCTCCCATCGGAAGGGTGTACCTGTACAGTACATATGTATGTACGAGTCTAAACATAGATAAGCAAAGTTCATAAATAAAGAGGTGTGTGAATGAGTTCCTTTCCTCCTTGTGAGTATAAAATAGTAGAATCCATTATCGGGGCGGATAAACACAGAATAAATAATTAACAGATTTTTACTCAACTCACTTTAAATTCTTAAATCAAACTCAAAGGGTAAATTTTTTTTTTTTTTATTCAGGAATTCTTTATTCCGTTTCCATTGGATGTGCATTAGTATAAAAGCAAATACAGAAAGAAGAAATGGATTTCGTAAAAATAAATTAAAAATTTAAACAAGCCACTGCACATGCATCAGAAAGCTATATTTAATAATTATTTTTTTCTCGATGTTCCAAATGGATACTTAACTTTTTTACTTCAAGCATTTATAAAAATATTCTTAAAATATTATTTCTCCAAGACTTTTAAAATATACATTAACGACTTAAAAATAATAACATAAAGGTAGGTAGAAAAAATACCAAAAATACATTTTCCAAAATTTAGAATACTTTAGTCAATCAACCAAACTGTTGAAAGTAAAAATCTCGCAATGAATGCTTAGTCAAAATTATTGCAAGTAAAAGTTTTGATGAAACTCTTAAGGTTCGAATTACGCAACTATTAAAGCCTTCTCATCATTGACACTGTAGATACGTTTCTTGTGTGTTTGGAATAACAAAATATGTCAATTTTTTACCAATATACAATTTTTCAGCATTGATAGGACCGTTTCTCAAGACGAGGCAACAACAAGACACATTTTATTTTTCAATAAGGGGTTTTGAGATTCATCATTTAAATTTACCAGCGTTAAAAATAGAAGACGAGACGGATAGAAAAGAATATTTGGGATCAGCAGAAAATTATTACTCGCGACTACTACTTAATTAAGCATCAGAGATATCGTAATTATCATTAATATAGTTTAGGAATAAGTACATTTAGGGATTTAGGGCTAGTTTTTGACTGCCGAGTTAACTCCGAGTTAACTCTGGGGTTAGTTAATCCTGATCCCAGAGTTAACTCTTGAATAAGTTTTTCAGTTAACTCTATCATCAAAATGTATAAGTTCATTTGGCATCACTGAAATGTTTTTGTGAGTTGTCATATATTTATACCAGATCTTGCTCTGTATTTGTTGTTTCCATAGTTATGTATTTGGTGCGATTTTGTGATTGTTTGAAAAAAAATAATATTCAAAATTTAAACCGTATATGTTTTTTAGTCCCAGAGTTAACTCACATAATATCCAGGGTTAATTTTGAGTTAACTTCGGGACTAAATTGAACTGAGAAACTGAATTGAGTAGTTAAACCAGTGTTAACTCTTGCTCGAGGATAATTTCGTACTGAAAAACTGGCCCTTAAAATAATATTTTTGATTGATCCTGGTCTTATGATAAAAATTTTCCGAAAGTCGAACTAGTTGACTATTTTAAAAAGAATAGTATCTGCTATAATTTTAATTTCAAAGCATTGAACAAGTTCTTGGATTTGAATTTGGTAAGGTTGTCTGATTTATAACATAAAGCTAACAAGGATTCTTAGAAGAAATGTAAATAACATTTCATGTTTAGTTCAAGTTTTTGTTTCATATTTAGTTCAAGTGAAAATATTCTGCAATTTAAATTAGATCTTAACGAATCATTAATCATTAAAAAAATAAATAAATTAAACTAGGGGAGCCGACAGACTTCGTTCTGTCAAAAAGATTTGGAATGTGGCGGTTTTTTGTTCCTATACCTATTTTATAGTCGGCGCAAGAAAATCTCCTGAAAAGAACCATAACCCTGATGATGATAGGGCGGTGTGTGAGGTTCAGCTCGAGTGACCAAACTATCTTCGCGTAATCAAACCCCTTATTTTTAAAGAGATTTGTTTGACAGTTTGACAGAAGTAATGACGTGAATACTGATGCATTTTATGTCACGTGCCGAAATTAAAAATCAGTAGGTACTAATCATCTATAGCTCTTAAATTTTTGGATTATTCAATTTGGTCACTTTTGTTGAGTTTCGGAACGCGACATTAGATCCTTCAACGCACATTGTTTTGGTAGATTTGATTGAATTTTAACTTTGTGCAGCAATAATAAAGTGCAAATTGACTCTTTGACGTTAGGAACAGACCTATACATTGCTTAGACAACAGTAAGCGCTTGTAATTTATATGAACTTTGTTGAATAGCAGTAAAGTTCAAATTGACTCTACATTTAAGTTAGAAAACGTTTGTATGGTAAAAGGAAAAGGGCTGTTTTCAGGGTTTACCCGGGAATTATTTGAATTTTTCTCGCCGTAAAAAAACATCCTTGAACTTCAACGAACATTTCTGAAAAGATTTGGTAAAATTGATTCAAGGTTTGTTGAGTTATGCGCTCTCCAACACATTTTGCGATTCATTTTTATATTATAGATTAATTTTCAGAAATATTAAAACGTTAACGTTTGAAATTTAATGTAAAAAATTATTTTAAACAATGGAAAATATAGTTTAAGTCACATATATATACATTGGATTTTACAGAATGCTATAGTTAGAAATACTGCATCAACATCTGGTTATGATATTAATGGTATACGTATTTATTTTGAATACTAAGTATAAAAGTTATAATTTAAGGAATTGATGTAAAACCTTATTTCCTAGAGAATATTAGAATAAAACAAGACACAGTATCCTTGCCAGTTGGATTAGTTTCAAAATAGGCCCAAGAAACAAGGACAAAAGGAACTATCACTATACGACAATGTCAAACCTGGACATTGAAGAAAAAGGATATAGTTCACATGAACTACTTTATTTAGGAAAAAAATTAAGACATAAACCTGAGAAAAAAACGTCTTTTTTCATGAAAATAATTGCCTTCCGTTTCATATTCTAACTTTTATACATTTTTTCCACTTTCTCTAACAAATTACAACACTGTGCGATGCGACTTCAGCTCGCTAAAAATATTTAAAATCGCTCATGTAGACAATATAAGCCCCCTCTTCTAAATTCCATTTCCATCTTATCTAAGTTTTTGACAAAAAAAAAAAAACTAAAGTTTATGCTTCGCAGCACTCACTTTATTAGGCCAGTTAATGGAGTTAATTTTAATTCTGAAAATGAAGATAAATTCTTCAATTTTAACTCCATTCTGGCGAATAGAGAATAAGCTTGTTTTTATTGTATTCCTTTCCTTTTCATCATAGCTGACCGAATCTTCTGCCTCTAAGAGTTTGTCCTGAAAGTAAACACTTTTCCCGAGAGGGTTTGCTTCCACAGATTTAATACTTGCGATGGTAGGTATTTATCCTAAAATTTGAGTTAAACAAAAAAAAAAACATTTTCTAAGTGCCATTGTTTGAAAGCAATATCTCCGGGGTTTAATATCGTGACCCGTGAAATATTATTATGTGACAACTTAAATGGCTCTTCTCTGCCCATCGTGTCGTTGTCGTAGTGGTTTTGGTGAAAAGGGATTTTTTGTTTAAAGTAGAACCCATTGCATTGTTTTGTTTTCCAAAGGTTTAATCATTTCTCTTAGGTTAAAATTGTACCTTATAAACGCCGCCGCCGCCGTGTCGACAAAAGAGAGTGTCAGAGTTATTATGGCAATTGGCCTATTTTCCTCTCCAAAAACGGGTAGTGTATATAACCTGCCTATTGTTGGGTTGAAAAGGAAGAAAAACGCTTTTGAAATAAATGACAAAAACACCTTTTTTTAATTTTCCCCAAACAAATTGTGTTTTTGTTTTTTGCTTTTTTAATTGCAAGTGTGGGTACGAATGTGTATCTACCCTTCAGTATTTTTTTATTGCCATATTTAAATTTTATGATGTACCTACAGTTTTTTTGTAATTAAAGTCTATTTATGATTTGAAATTCATGGTCCTTTCCAAAAAATACCTTCTGGTTGTATTTTTTTTACATTTAAATGCTCACATACACATTGTTTGTTATTTTAACTCGTTTTAATTTTTTTTTTTTAATTTTGAAAGAACAAAAAATAAGGGATTGACAATTCAAAAGTGTTTTTCTTATCCAAAAATAAAATAATGAAGACCTATTTTGAATACAGAAATGTATATGGTATAAAAAGGGTACTTTTTTGCTTTTTAATGTTATGTAATAATAGAAGTAACTTTCCTTACTACGGATTAATTTTGTGCATTAATTTGTTTCCTCTCGTTTACGTCCGTGTCGGTCGTTTTTGATGGAAGAGTTTTTGTTTAATAAAGTAATTAAATGTTGGAATGTTGTAAAAGAGGACGTTGTTTGCTTTTACAAAGCCTGGGAATCTATTTGAGAAAAGGTCTTAAGTGTATATACCTAATAAATACATAGTAGTAGTAGTGCTCAATGTTGAATTTTAAAAGATTGGAAAATGGTAAAAAAAAAGATCAAATGGTTAAATTTTTTGGATATGAATAACCCAACTCCAAAATTAAATTTTGTTTCCATTTAAAAGGGAAAGGTCCAAGGATATAATATAAGCCAAAGTATACAAATATTTGTAGTTGTTTAACATTATGTATTAATAACAAATGTTGTAAGTAAAAATATAAAAGGTATTAACATGAAGCTGTTCTTAAAACTCAAATTCGCACATCGTGTGCTAGAACTTTTGAAAAAGGTTGGACTACCAAAATAAGGTTTCTTAAGCTGGCAATGGTCTTAAAATCTGTTCTAAGAAAAATTAACTTTGAGACCAAAACAATGCTTGGAAAATTGACTGCTTGCACAAATTCAGTAAAAATATTTGTTTAGGAAAACGCAGTCTAAGATGAATAGATCGTGGAAGGAAATTTGATTTTCACTTTTGACATATTATCTAGCCAACGAGGATAATTTAGTGAATTTTTATTGTGGGGTCACCGCGTACAAAATTATCAGCAAACTGATAAGGCCTGCAGCTGAAAGACTAAAAATACATGTCTATTTTCTCAATTCTCAACTCTTAATAATACATCTCTACCAAAACCAGGTATGTGCAATGTACATACCATACAGATGTACATATATACAAACATCGTTGCTATATGACAAATACATAGTACATGACTAAAAATACGAAGATCCCCGTTAAAAGCTTCACCAAAAATGTTCTCCTTTATATACTAGAATCTGATGGAAAAACATTATTATCAATGTCTGCCCAAGTCCCGGCATAATACTTTCTCTTTTGGGAAAGTTACCCCTAGTAGTAGGATACCAAAACCTTCCATTGTCTTCCTTCTTCTTGATTTTATCTTTAACGTCTTCGTCGTCGTTGTGTCGTCGTCGGCGAAATCAAGGAACCATACACCAACTATACGACTACCGCCATCATAATTTTACTATTAATCGTACACGGAGACATTTTCTTTTGTTCAACACAAATAACCGCTGTGCCGTTATACATATACCCTTTGAAGACGTTGCGTCACATTGTCGACATCATAACCATAACCAACGGTAAAAAGTGTGGTTTCCGTTGCTAATACTTCACTTCACTTTACGTTGAAAATTAAATTCAATTTGTGATTGGCTTTGTCGTTGTGATGTGTGTCGTTATGATTTTTGAAGTTCAGGATCTGTATGATGATGAATTTGATAGTTCGCATGATGATACCATCATTTGTACGAATCAAAATAATTGAATCTTTTGTTCCTCTATGTATTTCGAGGGATCAGTTAGCAAATAGCTGTTATTCGTATTTTAATAAGGGAAAAATTAATAAAATAGTGAACATGCCGAAATTATGGAATTACCAGAGAAAAGTTATACACTGTCAGGGGATGTTACCTGCCAAAATGTATGAAAAGCAAAAATTTGGAAGTAGGATCGAAATATTTAGTTCATCATTATCAGACGAATTACATTCTGCAAATGACAACGTGAACAGCGCTTTTGACATTAATTAGTATTGATAAACATGAAAATATCACCTTAAAGTTGGAAGCTATTGCACAGTAACATCGAATTTAGGATTTAACGTTGATGTCGATTTTTCTGTGTTAATGTATTCGAAGCCATTTAAGACCATTGGCTCTAAAATGAGTGATGTGATTGCCAAATTTCCTATGTCAATCTGTTTCTCGCATTACACATTTGTCCTTGGATTACTTAATAATGTCTTTGGCTGTCAATAAATACATTTTTTGTTAGAACTTTAAGAAACCTGTTCAAATAATTGGTGAAATCGGCCAAGGTTATAAGTGATCTTCACATTTTTTATTGACAAATTTGATAATCATCAAGCTCTTCGTCTGTCAAATATGTGATTCAACACACAATTCAATGCAAAAAATTAAACCGTTCTTAGCATATTCACTGGAAAGTGACTATACCAAATTTTTGCTGCAATAACTATTTGCCTATCACTTGTGACTATACCTTAGACAGACAAAAGCCATCAATTATTATCAATCAATCAATTATTGCAAATCACCTTGGCAGAATTCACCCCAGATATTATTGGTATTGAGAATCTACATTTTAGTTCAAGCTTATTTATCACAGAAGTTAGTTTCTTCTTTACCTTGTTTTTGTCAAAATCATCATCATTCATCAATCAATCTCAGTATTTTTATATTAATAAAGTTTTGCATAACAAAATAATTATTAAATTAAGGATAATGAATTTATATGCATTTGTTAATAGGATTTATTTGCATTCAAATTCGATTTGGAAAAGTTTACATACATATATGTAATGTATGCATATACGTCTCATGAATTAAAAAATGTAGAACTGAATTTGACATTTCTTTGACAATTCGAATGTGTCAAAAGTCTTGGGAATAGCTGCCAAAAATACTTCCATTTGCGAAGAAGTCTTCTTCTTGAATCTTGAAATTTGATAAAATGTTATCGTACTAAATTTATATTCTTAATTCAAAATTATGGCCTTAATTAAGGTTAAATAGAGAAGAATTTCGATGTACATACATACATATGCGTATATGTACATTTATACTTTGTATGTTGACACATAAATTTTACTAAATATTTTGTTTATTTCCTCACAAAGAACGTTTCACCGTGTTGTTGACGAAAACACCGGATGGCTAAGGTGTGTGAGAGTTCAACGAGAAAAAAAGTCGTGTTTCATCCTAGATACGAGTAGGTATCTAAACCTATACAAACGAGTGCGTATAAGTATGTGTAACGCAAACGGATGTCACATTAAGTCAACGCCTGGGAAAAAATGTAACCGAACCAGTGAATTTTCATGGAAATTGCCTTATATTTATATACATATGTATGTATAGTATATTATATACAAAAATCGTAAGGTATTTTTATAGACATAGAGAATTATCTTATGACACCAAATAGGAGGTGTACTGTACATGAAGATTTAGCAATGGCATAAGGACGAAGAGTTTGAAGAGGCAAATACCCGTACAAAAGGAATATACTTAACGATTTTCCACTGCTTTTGTTTTGTTTGTTTGTTTCCGTTGGAAGGAAGAGACACATGACTACATACACGACGAAGACGCAAGGTGTGTATGTGTATCGCTCGAGATGAAAAATGAATTTGACAGATAAATTTAAACCATATCTTACGGTTTGGCATTAGACAACGGATTATTAAGGCTCCATTATACATAAAATAGGTGTTTATATTAAAATTCTCAAAGCCATAACGGTTTTCGTGGTGTAATTTCGTAAATTTGTGTGGTTGGTGGCATAACTTAACGTTGGCGTTGGAGAGGCTTAGGAGAAAAGAGATAAACATTTAAGGTGAAATATATGTATGTGGTGGTGGGATGATTTCACTTTTTGATTAAAAGTAATAAAATTTGCAAACGGAATAACCGAAGGGAATATCATTGAAGTTAGGAAAATAGGAGTCTCAATTCAGCTATACCTACTGATTACATAAATACATACATATGTACAATTGTACATGGTGCTTCGTTATGAATAATAATAAACTATAGATATGCAAGGATTGAAATGAAATGGAGTCTGTTTTAGATCCTCACAAGACCATCTCACCAATTTATAGAGGTGGGTAGTTTTGCATTAAAAATTCATGTTGATTTCGTGGTTGACGCGATTGTAACGAATTTGAATTTCTTGTACATTTACATAATTGTAGATTACAAACTATAGACTGGAAGTATAGGTTTAATTTATTTTGTATTTGTGTTGGAATAAGATGTGTGTATTTTATTGTCAAACAATTACAATTTCCTTGTAGGTATATTTACTTAAAATTTGAATAAATGAATTGACGAAATCATTGTTTATGACATCCATTGAATATAAAATCACTCACTTAACGATAGTGAATTCTTAGTTCGACTACACGTATTCAAGCACTAATTCTTGATTGTTTCGAAGAGTTTTAAGACCTGAAGTTCCTAACAGAGGTCTGTAAATGTGAGCTCTTTTGACAGAATTTAAAAGATTTCGGGTTAAATCTTTCAGGACCGGTGGAATGAAAACCGTATGACGTATTTCAACACTTTTTTTAAACTTTAATGTTCAAGGCTTTTTTTTATTGAGACAAATATATGAAAAAATTGACGAGTTGGAGTTCAAAAAATCGTTGTACAATTTTATATTTTTATTTTTCAAGTAGTGCCCCGCAAAGAGTTGAAAAATCGAGAACAATTTAAACTCTCTTCTGAACAATAAATTTAAGTCAAGTATACGCCAGAGTGTCCTACTCAATGTCTGAAAGTGCATACGTAAGGACAAGACAAAAGTAATTGGTTAAGATGGGGTTATATACATAGTGGATGATAATTATCGTTTATCAATCTAACATTCAGTTAATTGAGATCTGAGAATTATACATCTTTCTGATGACAACTTCAAGTTCTTGTACCATTGAGTGCACTATTTTCCCTTTTTTGTATCAAAAAATTGACGAAACATACATGAAATTCTGACTTTTTTGTTCCTAAGCCTGTCAAACATCCAATTTTCGTAGTCCACTGGGTGTATTTAAGCATATATTTTTAAATTAAAACACAGGTTTTTTTCTGTTTCAGATAAGCCAATTACCTGATATCGTGAATGAAGTGGGTGTCCATTTTTTCGAAGCTGTTGTCTTCAGATCACTATAACTTTATTTCTACTGAAAATTTTTAGCTTAAATTTAACTCTATAACGAAATATGTATAAATAAATGGTAAACAATTCAAAGCCGTATCTCTTAATTGGTCTTTATAAAAAAACATCATAAAATGTTTAAATCAGGGCGTGAAACCAGAGGACCTCTTAAGGACAAAGTTGAAACATAATTTACAAAGGATCTTAGTTCTGCTAAATGATATGTAATTCTCAAATCTATTTCTTATAATTTGAAATAAGAAAATTGTAAGTTGCTTTAAATGTTATAGTACAAACATCAAACAAGACCTTCAAACTATGTATATCTGTGTTAAATCTTATCTTATCCTATTCAACTTGTTGAGACGCTTAACTTTCATCTCATCGACACTCGCAATAAATGTCAAATATAAAAAAAAATGCATTAAAATAAAAAATATAATTTACTTACGACTTTAAGTCCTTGGAACTCACCTGAAAGTAAATAAAAATAAAAAATTGATGAGTTTATTTGTGAAAAAGTTTAACTTATTTTTCAAAACAAAGATAACTTCAATGTAAATCTCTTAATAAAAAAATAAAATCTAAATTTTATGGTTTCAACTTTTATTACTTTCACTTTACGAGCAGGATGCGGATATTTGAGATGAGAAAGTTTTTGTTTATTAATTCAAATTTAAAATAGCGATTCAAGGAAATCTTAAAAAAAGATGTATTTAACTTTTCTTTAAAAAAAAAAACACTTTACCATCATATTTCGTCTTAATTAAACAGAGTCATAAATTTATAAACTAATTACATCATAAAGAAAAAGGTTTTTGAACAATTTCCACAAGAAACGCAACTTTACGGCGCCACATCAATCCTTCGAAAACAATAATTCATCTTTAACGAATCAGTATGTGTTTTCGTTTTTTTCTTTTTTTTAAGAAATCTTAAACCCCTATTTATCAATCTCGGCGAAACATGAAACTCAAATCTCCACCACTTTCTAAAAAACAAAACCAACGAAATAATTCGTTTTTCAAAACAGTATCCATTGCGTGAGGGTTGTGAGCCTCTAATATCTTTTTAAGCTGGAAAATGAGTTCTTTTCTTTCTTTTTTTTTTGTTTATTTTTGTCACTTCGCTAAAAAAAACTCATGAATAAAACAATCTACCTGGTCCATTAGCTGTGTCATAATGATAAATGGAAACCCATTTTTAAGTCAGGTGGCTCAGGCTCGGCCCACGACCCACGACCCACCATCCTTCCAACACAACGTAACATAATACCATACCTGCTTCCCCCCAAAAACTGTTTAGCTATTTGTCTTCACTGAAAGGGAAAGATTAAAGGCATCTGTATCTTAACCTATCTACACAACACAAGCACAACACAGGTATAGTCACATGTACTTTTGTCCTTTAATTTTTTTCTCATTTGGTGACCCAAAAATATATATATTATTGTGTCCCCATGGATATACCAACCTACGTACAATAAATGGTACACAGGACTATCCTTTTTAGTGTTTCCATCTCAACACCTGTGGAGAATGATGTTGAATTAAAAAAAAAAAAAATACACCTTGATATCATGAGGATTCGTCAACCACTGAACACACCCACTGTCATCCCGAAGTGGTGCTCAGAAGTGAAGAAGTGCTCCATTCCTCAAACCTCAAACAGGTGAAATTGAATACGAAACACCTTCTACCCGAAATTCGAGAGCAACAACACCAACAACAAAACACACCAATACCAATATGAGAGCCAGAAAAATTGTTGATTTAGCCATTTCCTTTGGACTGCTTCCTTTTTTTTTTTCTTCGAGTGTACAACATGCTTTGATGCCCAGGCCTATAGTATATCCTTAATATGCCTGACCGTGCAGAAGAGGCTTTTATGACGATGCCTCTGTTGAAGTGACATCTGGATTACCATCAGGCTCGGGATATGGTTTGGATAACTCTGTTCAATGTAGACCCGGCCCGGTTCGCTCGGCCCAACCCAGATAGCGAACGAATGGCATTAAATTCGATCACCCAGCATAATTCCAGTGAATGAGAATGAGTATGAGAACTCATCACGTTCAACCTATTGTTCTCGCAAATTCTCATGAGATTAATTGAATTCCTTTCGTTTGGTTCCATCATTTATTGCCATATCGGCCTCGCATTGCCAGACAACAGCCAAACATGGCCACAAAACTTCCGCTGGTGTCTCGGCTCCGACTCTGGCTGTGGCTATGGCTATGGCTGTGGCATTGACTCCTTCATCAGCTCTGTCGTCGATTTAAACAAAAAAAAAAAAAAAGGATCTGAATTCGAGGACATAAATATTTATGAAATGCGAAAGAGATTCCTAACTTGACTTGCCTTTAGTCGTGGTTATCGACTGAACTATGACTACACGACCAACTTGACGACGCACGACTACATCGACGATAATGACGACGACTTGACTACGACATGGAGGTGAGGGTGAAAGTCATTCAAATAAGTTGCCTTACAAAATGGGTTATATAAAGCCATTCAACGAATTTATTTCTTCGTTAGTATAAAGAAAATGACTTTTAGTGTGACCAACTTATTAAAAATGGGAGGTTCTATTTTAAATTGCCCACTATTTTGACAGCTGTCACTTTTGAAGATGTCTGTTTTTGACATATGACAAGTAAAAACTATATGTGTTGAATTTGTTAAAAATTACTACAAACATGGTTAACATTTTTTTTTAAGGCGAAACTAAAGCGCTTTTAGGTTTTTGTGAAGCACCATCTTAGCCAACAATAGTATGACTGGTGAAAAATTTTGAGTTGTTGTCACAAGTTAGTGATTGGAAGAGTTGAAAGTGTTTTGTAAATGGCATTAAATCGTTTTTTGATTTAAAAGTCAGATGTTAAGGCTTTTGAAGTTAACTTTATGCAAAAAACCAAGCCAATAGATTAGATAACCAGAATTTGTATCAAAAAATTATTTTCAGTTATGATGATGAGGGGTTTGGAAAATCGAAAAATGATTGTTTAAAAACCCCTCACCATCCTCAACGTGTCATTATTTGGTGAGTTTTGGGTTTACGTTGTGATAGGACCTTAGTTTTTCGAAAATGAAAATGAAGGTAAAATTGTTAAAGTGAATGAATTTTGCTACCGAGCTTTGATTACTGATTTTTAATGAACGGAATTGAAAGATATTTATAGATGACGTATATGGTAACTTTTCCATATTCAAAGTCATAAGGCATCAATCATCAGATAAAATTAATTTTAATTTTTGCTTTGAAAATCTTTGTTTGCTCTAAAAATTATCTATTTTAGAAACAGAAATTAGATTTGTAACCATGTACATAGCTAAACGGTTTCAAAAACCGAAATGAAACTAGACTTAGCAGTTATTAGCAATGCTCTTAATAGTAAGCTTTAATGTTTGTTGCTGGATCGTAATCAATCCATCAAATTTCTCCCAGTCTTGACATTCAGAATAAACATTCGTATAGTCAAGTATATTTTAAAATTAAGAACTACCACACTGGCTGTGAAACTCAAGGCCACAAAAGAGGTAAAGTGGGAGTAAAAGTCAATTTCTGAGTATGACAATACCACAAGAAGAAAACAAAGGACTTTACTTTTTCGAAAAGAGTGAGTATGAGAGAGAAATAGAAAGACAGAGAGAAAAAAATGAAAAAATAGTTTGAAGGCAATAGAGAAGTGAACTCCTGCATGGCAGCGATAAATAAAACGCTTACTACCAAGAAAAACTTACCACTTTCCGAAATTACTTTCGACGGCAAAATGCCTTTATTCTCATATCTTCCATTTGACTTCTTCGTCTTCCCCATCTCAAGCAAACCTCGCTCACCTTCTTCTTCTCTTCGACTCATTTAAGAGACTTGTACTTCTGGAACGTCTCAGTCGGAAATGGGGGATGTTAGGAGTTATTGCGAGTACGAGTTTAGTGTGGAAGCAATACCAATGTATGTACACTACAACTACTCCTACAATCCACAAACACACATACGAAACATGACGAGCCGAACAAATTGGAAATTTAATAGTTTCGGAATAGTTTTAGCACTGATGGGAACGGGACTGGTTTGGAATTTTTTATTTATCCGGGGGGGTATCCTCTACACCTCGACGGCCTCGTGCCATTCGTAATGATAGCTTTAAAAACGATAGAATCATTTTACACGAATATATAAATTGATAATTTCTTCTCTCGATACGATACTAACATCCCTAGGGCCCGATGGAAACGTCGATACGTCGCGTCGTCAGTGGTGCCGCCACCGATGCGACGACCGACGACGACGGGGAAGGAAACTCTCAATTTCAAATTCCAAGAAACACCTTAAAACCAAAGGAGGATATGCAAATCAGGACGCACAGCACATACCTACTCTCCTGCACATAGCACCACATCAGAATCCCAATTCTTATGGAAAGTTAGCACCTTATCAAGGCTTCTGCGATGTATGTTAATGTGATGTCTTTATCGATAACAAACTCTGGCTGCTAGTCTGACTCTGACTCTGACTGCTACAGAGTTGAGTAATATCTGTGTTTGCCAGGAAAGCTTTGTATAATTTTTGGCTTATCCGCATTTGCCGGGAGGCAGAAAGCTGTTAACCACTAACATAATCTTGTGGAGATTAAATCGATTTCAGGATTCACCCAGGTTTCATCCTTCGTCTGCATACGAATGTACATACATTGTATATCTGTGCACAGGACAACATACATATAAGAACATGACACAAGTGAGGAAAAGAAGAAGCAAAAGTTATGACAGGAAATGGGTTAATTTTGGCTCAAATACATGCATTAGGTATGATATAAGAAGGTTAAGAAGAGAATTGATTATAAGGAAATTGTTGTCCTAGGTGCTCTAGGCCCAAAGTCAATGTTTGCCATGATGAGGGACTTATGTATATATGTATAAGGATATCTGATAAGAATAAGAGTATTTGGCCAACAGATAATAGCTGCAAACAGAAAAGCTAATTTTTTGTTGCTTCTCTTCTTGTCGGATGCAGAAATCAAAATTAAAGTGAACACGTTGTAACTACATACGAGTATATGTATTTCTCGGAGCAGGATACTTTCTACAAGGTGTTGGCATAAAATCTAAACCCGAAAAAGGACGTTGTTTGGGGCAGATTAAGGTGATAATGAAAGGGTAAAATCTTATGATGGTTAGTCTTACAATTAGTATGCTGAAGGGAGGATTGCTTGTAGAGCTTGTATGGTGGAAAACTATATAAGGACACAAAACTAAAAGATTGGATACTTACAAGATGTAAAAAGGTGGTGATGTAGGATGGCTAAGATAATTGCTTATACGAGTATGGTTAAGGATGCAGCTGAGTTATTGATATAGCCATTTAAATTTTAGGGTTTAAAGGATAAGAATGGATTTGAATTTAATTATAAGTTGCTTCTAAGAATTTTGTCAGCTATTTGCTGGAAAATAATTCACCAAAAATGATGAATGTTAATTGGCGAGGTATAGATGAAGATTTTTCACTTCCATTATTTTAAATTAAAGGTGTGTTGATCAATAATATTAATATTTAAAATTCTAACTATTTAAATTATTTAAACATGTGTGAAAAAATTTATGTTTAAAGTTCAAACTGTTTGCTTTTATTTTATTATAAGGCTTTCTTCTTTTCCAAATCGTCCGTTTACATAGATTTATTTTCAAAAAAATGACTAAAAGGTTTGATTTCTAAGTTCAGGAAAATGAATGGTTAGTTTGCATAGAAGTCCTTATTTTCATTCATTATTTTGGGTCTTCTGGAACAATTTTCATTTCAAATAACTCAAGACTTAGGACAATCTATGTTGATATTAAGTTTTGAGGAACTTATACGTTCTTTTATGACTTATTGTCATTTATTGTCATGAGCGGATTAGTTTCTATTTCAAATAATCAATTTTGTGTAATATTGTTAACGTCAAATTAAGGAAAATCTATAATGACGTACTTCGAGTTTCTCATGGGATATCAATCCGATTTAATTTCAAATAATTTCTTACTTAATGCTAATTAGTTCTTAATGCTATCAAAAGCTTAATGCATTTTTAAAAAGTGCTAAATAAAGTTTAATTTTCTTCATCAACGTACATAATCATATGATAACAAAGCTTATTAAGTGACGTCGTCGTCGTCGTCGTTGGATAGTTTTCCAAAAATCTATTTTCCATATTTTGACTTTTGGTACATTTAAATGAGAATATCTTAATTAAATCTGAAATCTTATAAAGCTCAGCAGAGCAGAGATAGCAAAGTCACATCAAAAGCAATGGAATCTCGTTTCCATAAATCCTAGTGGCTTTCAACATTATTTCCATCTTGTGGGGGAAAAGGAAAACAAACAGAAAATGAAAAAAAAAAAAATAGAAAGGAAAGAAAATAACCAACTCGAGAAGATTAATCGACTTTTTAGGATATTTTTTTTGCTCCTCTCCTTTTATCTTCTATTTTATCGGGATGATGGTTAACAGCTTGAATGTAGTCTTTGAGCTCTGAGGATATAATTGGTATCGTTTTTTGGCAGACGATGTCTGCACGTTTACCATCTCTATGGACCCAACACCCTTCCCACCCCGGTATTCAATCGTAAATCAGCTACTTTGACCTTCTTCTGTTTTTCTGTTTAATGTTGTTCATTAATTAAAGCCTTATAAAAAAGACCTCGCCGATTTGATTTTTTTTTGTTGTTGTTGTTGTTCTTTATCAATTTCTCACAAAAAGATATTCACTGAACTGTAAAATGTAATCACTATAGCTGGCTGCATAGATATTATTATACCCTTTTAAATAAAAAAAAGAAAAAAAAAACACTTTTAACACTTCGACAAGCGACGCGAACGGGGAGACAACGAAAAAATGGTTTCATTATCTTTTGTTCAAATTGCCATTTTTAAATCGAGTTAAAAATCCCTAATATTTCTTTTTGATCCCTTGGTATAACAATAACGCGGGTGTCCTTGAATTGTTTCATTAAATTTTTTTTTTCAAATTTAAAATTAAATTAATTACCTTCCTCTCCAGTGAAGTGTGTCATGATTTCATTTTTCAATGACCAAAAACGCGATCAAGCACAAGATATAAAATCCCAATTGTATAAGTATATCTTAGTATAAATACTCGAATATATATACATATATATATGTATATGTACGTACTCGTAAACCCAAGAGGGAAAAGTAATTACGTTTATTACACCCTCGAATTGGTCCAAACCACAGGCTCCAGCACTTATTTAGTTCCTTTTAGTCGTATACTTTCGAACATCGGACGAAAACGACACAGAAAAGGTCGAAATCTACCTCCATTAAGTAATCGGACGTACATTACATGGATTATATGGCTAACAGAGCATATGATAACGAAGTATGTTAGCCTTACAAAATACGCATTTTTATGGCCCTTTGCACAGCCCACTGATGATGGTGGTTGGGGGTTGAGATTTTCACGCATTATGGGGATTAGGCTAAGAATTAAGAAGGACATTTTCAAGACTGAAAAATATGTTCGTTTTCTTTTTCAATATGGCAGAAACTCGTTACGAAAATTAACAAAACAAAAAGAAACTGAGTACATACTAACAATTTAGGTGGAACCCATTTGTTGTGTGGTTTTGTTGAAATCTTAAAATCTTCAACAAACCCAAAAAATAACTCAAAACGACCTAATCTCCGTAGGGCTTCGATATTAAAGATTTAGTTCGTTAATATCAAAAAAGGAAAAAAGGAAATATTTTTAATTGCAAGAATTTCGAAATAACAATTTTAACCACTATACCAAATTTTAGAATTTAAAAAAACTAAAGTTTTTATTTTCTTCTCTCATAGAAATCCCTTAGTTCTTATTTTAAGCATTTATTTCAAAGAATATTTAAACAAATACCAAAGCAAATTTGCCAAACACTTTAAAAAACGTAATAACAAACTGTGCGCCTCTTTAACTTAGTTACCCACAAATATTTTTTGTTGTTGTTTTTTTGTTTTGTCTGGAAGTCATACTTACACTGAATTTGGTTTTTTTCTCCGAATAAAAGTTCAAAATAAAAACCTTATTAATTTAAAATTTACTTGAAAAGCACAATTTTCAGTTTGTTGGCAAAGTGACTTGAAGATATTTTTATGTAAGGCAGTCTTTTAGGTATACATCACTAACTAAAAAAAAAAAAAAATACACCATTTGGCTCATTTTTATTTCCCTCTTTTATATCCTGAAGCAGGATACCTTCTAACGTACATATAAAAAATAACTTTCAAAATAGGGTACGACTTGTACATCACCTCTAATAGCGAAGACGATGACAAGGACGAAACTTTGTCCTGAGATAAAAAAAAGTCTACAGATCACGCGCGAGGTCACTTCGCATTGGGGATAAGGTTGATGGGTTTATAAATTGCTCCTGTGGCACGAAAAGATGCAGCATTGTATGACAAAGAAAAAATACGTATGTATGTATTTTATACATTTTTCTTTTAGTTGAGATGTATATTTGTACATACCCACTAACTTTAACTGAAGGCTTTGGGCGGGAAGATAAGGACTTTTTTTCAAATGGTCACAATTATTATTCAGTACTCAGATAATTGAAGTTGTGTTTTATTTTTGTTTTTGAAATTTCAGTTTTCATAATCAAGAAGCAAATATTTCATTGTAACAATTGTAACACTGAAATTTAATAATCTAACATCGATTTCAAAATAAAGCTTCAGAAAAAGGAATGTGGAACTCTTGTTGAAATTATTACGAATTGAAAATTTATCAAGCAAAATCATTTACAAGCCGACAAAATAATTTTTACTAACAAAATAGATAAAAATCAAGCGTATACGCCCCAGTGAACAACTCAGAATCAATTTTACATAACGTAATATTTTAGTTACTTGGAAAGAGGATTATTATCATAAAATATTGATACATTAGCTGTAAATATCATTTTGAGTAATCTCCTTTATCCTTCAAGAACCGATAGATTAACGCTAAAACTATCATCGGACACTACCAGTTTGGTTTCTTTGCAGGCAAATCAACAACAGATCTGATTTTTAGCCTCAGTAGACAGCTCATGTCTAGAATCAATATTCCAACTGACCATTTTTTATAAACTTAAAGGCCGTGCAGTTTTCGACAGTATAGCAAAGGTAGAAATATACAAAGCCATGAAATTCGGCATCACAAATAAATTTAAGGAATAAGTAGGTTGACGGTTGACCAGGACTAATACAGCAAGCCAAGTAGAAATAGACAGATGAACTCTGATAAGGGGATGGCCCGGCCAGTCTCCTCTTCAACCTGAAGTTGGAAACGGCAATCCGTGAATCTAGCACATTAACAATCAACATAAGCAGATCCTGCCCGATACTGACTTAACGCAGACGAAGCTGGTCACCGAACAAAATCTGGGGAAAAACAAAGTACATGGTGGGGTCGGTCGACTGCGAGAAAAACAGCTGGTTAAACAATCAAGGTAACCGAGCATGAATTTGAATTTGAAGTAGTGCAATCCTTCAAATACTGTGGGTCAATAGTAGCAGCCGGAAGCGATAACAATATAGAAGAAGAAATTCGAGGACGGCTGCTCAATGCCAGTAGGGCCTACTGTAGTTTGTCAATTCTAATTGAAATTCAGAATTCTTACCATAACCTCAAAATTTCTGCTGTACCTTCTGTACAGGATTATAATCCTGCCAGCACTCACATATGTATACATCCGAGATCTGGATGCTTAGTAGAATGCACTCCGACCTCTTGGAGGCGATTGAGAGAAAAGTGTTATGGAGAATTTTTGGATGTGGGGCCAACAGTATGTGAGGAATGACGAGTCTGGAAATGTTACAATCATGAATTTATATGCAATCTATCTCGAAGCATACATTTTGAAACACATAATAAGTTTGGTAGACTCGGGTGGACTTATCTACTAGCTCGCATGACCGAAGAGAAACCATCAGCTCAGAAAGTCTTTTGTTAGACCAGGAATGGATCCCGGTTGTCTAGTCGATGATTCTGATTATTTCCTAAAATTTCAGTCCATCAAAAGTTATGTGTTTTTATCTATGGCTAAGAAATGTTCTTAATGGAATTAATGTTTTTCGAATTATTAACTTTTAAACTACAATTCATGTTGTAATACATAAGGTGAAATGAAATTGCGAATTCATATTCTTAATTTCGGTGTATATCTAATAATTGACCAGACATTCAAAATTATTATGATTCCAGAATAAAATTAAAAAAACATTAAAAGTTGCTAAGGTGTTTAGTGTTTAGTGCCCATCTAAAAAGGACATGAACCAGTTAAGATAAGAAAGCTACTTTAAATAGAATTATTAATACATTAATTCAAAGTACTAACTTGTTGTTATATACTATTTTCTATTTGCGGTATTTTAAACAAAAGCCTTGATTTGTCAAATTCCTTTGAAGCCAATTCATTCGTCCAAAAAAAATTGCCCACAAAAAAACACCATAAAATTGATTTATAAAATGCATGCAAAAGTCTGTCTGGAAGCTATTTTAATTCCTTTAAATCGAACATCAAAACAAAACGCCAATGTTATTATGTTCCAATACTCTTTCAGGTGGGAAGAAAAAGAAGAGATCCCATTTCTTACCAAGGTATGGAAAGAAAACCTAAATACCTATCTTGGATTTCTAATAACTCCCGAAGTGGTAGTTTGAATAAAGTTCATCTTGCGTGAAACTTTATGTTTCGAGAAATTTTAATAAGTTTGACTTGTCAAAATAAGCCATGGAGACTAATTTCAATAAGGTATGTGTAATTATATTTATTTTTTTTAAGGAGTGTGTAATTTTACTGACCAAACGTGTTAACGTGACTAAGTTTTGTTTTCATTCATGTAAGAACAACAAAATTTCGCCAATCATGTCAATCTGTCGAGATTTGTTGGGAAAACGTTTTTTTTTTCAAAAATATCTGAAATAGCAACAATTCCCCACAAACATCAGAATAGTTCTTGGACTCCCGTCCCGTGTGTGCCTAATTTAGTAATTACTTCTCCTTAAAATTACACAAAATCCATTTAGATAAACATATAAATCACGATTTTATTTTCATTGCTACTAGGTTAGGTTCGTATGTAGCTATGTATAAAATATACATATGTAGAATGAAAAGAAAAATTATTGCCAAATAAACATGTTAATACACACCTTTTGCATTATTTTTTCAAAACACGCTAACTTAATGCTCCCAACTGATTTGGCCACGCGATATGTGAAATATTAATTTTGTTTATTTTTTTTTTTCTCCGACCAAATATAGACCCAACCGATGTCGCACTTCTCACTATATTTCATTTAATTTGATATGAATAATGTTATAAGAAAATAAAAATATTTTCTTATAGAATTGCTTAAATAAATAAATTCATCTGTTTTTACAGAAATTTGGTCTCGCATCTTAACATGGCTCTTGTCGACTTCCAATAATTTTTTGAAAATTCAATTGTTATAAATATATTCATAAAAACTGGAACCCACTCACACAAGAAGGAAGAAGAGTAGGTAGACCGAGAAGCACGTGGAGAAGAACAGTTGAGGAGGAATCTGCGAGACTGGGAAAGAGCTGGAGGGAGCTTAAATACATCGCTGGAAACCGCACACGATGGCGCGTAGGAGTAGTTGAGGCCTTATGTCCCGCTAGGGAACACCAACGGACTTCGTAGGTCTGAGGACCTAAGTAAGTAAGTAAGTATAAAAACTTGTTATAAATTTTTATATTGAACACAAATATCTATCATTTCCTTCGAAATGAAAATCTGCCCAAACCTATGCAGATTTGCCTTTATAGCTGCATTACATATTTAATTTTAAATTAACCCTTCAAATTCAAATTTAATGATTTTAAATAACTCCTAGATTCTTATTATGAATATTAATTTTAAAACATCTTAAAACTTGTCATAAGTTACAATTCGTTAACGTTCTATTCTACCCACATTCCGCTTGATTGAATTTTACATAAAGGTATACGTAGATACCTCTGGCTTGAATCAGAATCCCCTTTGGGCGTTAATATAATAAATTAATTTATGGTAATACCTATTTCTGTTCTAGTTCCTAAACAACTTTTATAGGAATATTAATATTCATAAAAAGGTAGGTTCTCTCGGGAATCAAAAACTATTTCCCCTAATGGTGTGTACAAGAAAAGTTTTTAGGCAATTCGTATTTATAAAAACAGGGAATCATATATATGTGCGACTAAAAGCTATTTTTATTTTTTTTTTTAAGTCCATCGGGAAAATCCTTAAGTGCAAGATACCTGGAGGTAAAGATATTTTATTTTGAATAAACTTACAGTGTTACATTGGATGTACTCCCGTAAGGTGTTGGAAATACAAACTAATATCAAACTTTGTACTTTCTGTCGAATTATTGGGTATTTAAATACATACATATATCCTTCTTACCTAACAAAAGTTTTAGATTTTAATTTTAAATAATTAAAATAATGCTCGATAGTTAATATATCTACATCCAGTCAAGTTTTTTTTTTTTATCACCAACACTTCAGTTAAAACTGAAAGAGGAAATTTAGGTGGATAAGAACTGGGAAAATGAATCTTCATTCGCTGGTCTTAATCAGAAAAATAAGAATTAAGAACCTTCACAATGCAATCATTACAATTTTGTGAGTTATTTATTTAAAGCTTGAATTTTAATTCATAAATAAAATAAAAATTAGATTCGGTAAGCTAAAAATAAGAAATAACGCAATTTAATTGCTTTCTTTTATTAAAAACTAGCTGTCCCCGCATACGTTGTTCTGCCCTGTTTTTCAAATTAATAGATGGCATGAAGATACCAGCTCCAATCCAGCATAAAAACTTACAAATGGACCTTATATTTTGTTCACTATGTTTCCTTTGTATTTCTCTTACACAAACTTGAGGCACTATTTTCTGCTTCTTTCCATATCCAATTTATCACCAATATATAGCCTATGTTACTCACAAATTACGTATCTATTGGTAAAAGAATTTTAAAAATCGGTTCAGTAGATCTAGAGATTACCCAATACAGTCTTAAAAAAATTACCAACTCTTTCGAGAAACGATGGATTTAGGTACTGTAGGCGTTTTGTCAAAAATTCAATTTGATCATACTAAACTTCAATCTTCAATGATATGTCTGTTTTGTAAACAGTGTTATTTGGAAAGTCTAAATTATTTCAATTCAGAAATTCAGATTTGAAAAGTGGCAACCGTATGTCTTGATCATACTTCAACTTTTTGTATTTTCTTATCGATAATAAAAAATATTGATGTTTAATGTCAACTGTGACTATCAACTGTCAGTTAATTTTAAACATGGGGGTTTAAAATATGCGTCGAAATTCGACAGAATTCATCAAATCTTGTAAGGCTTTTAATTTTGTAAGCAATTTAATTTAAAATATTGAAGGAAAACATTTTTTTTAATATATTATTTGGCATAGTACAGTGTTCAATAGTGCAAAGGCAAAAATGAGCCATGATGTGTTAATTTTTTACACAAAAACAAAAACCTTGTCCTAACAATAGCAAATACATAAAACCAAGAATCATCCAATTTGGTGCAGTCGTTCGAAAGTTATGGGCGTACATACATTTCGGCAAACTTCGTCTCTATACGGCGGGAACCATACATATTACTAGGATAAAAAGTAGCCTATAGCCTATTCCAGAGTATAAACTGTCTCTGTGACAAATTTCAGTCAAATCGGTTCAGCCGGGTGATGTTCTTATTGTGTTTTTATTTTAATATTTTTTGAAAATTTTTGTGTGGCATTTCATTAAGAACAAATTATCTGAAAAAAATGACATGTGTCTTTTAATCAATGGGCACAACCCCTTACTTCAACATTTCATTAAAAAAAAAAAAAATAAGTGTACACTTTCTTTTGACGCTCACTGTATGTATAGCTAATATAAATTGTCATCTGAAAGGTCGAAATTTTGTTAATAATTCTTAATTTAAAAAAAATAACAATATCAGAATTTAGATCGAAATATCGTTTGACTATTTTATGACTGGAAATGGAAAATAAGCTTTGATTTTTCATATAATAAATTAATCTTAATCTCAATGAAAATCACAATAAATTAGTACATAGTTAAGTTATGTAGATAGAAATCGCTTCTTAAATATTCCCTTAAATAGTAATTAAAGAGAGTTACAAACCAATATTAAAAGCATCTATTTCATTTACGAAACGGAAGTTCTGAAGGCTTACAAAAGTTCAAAAATTTAGGTTGATTTGGGTGATGGAAGTTCATAGTTAAGTAATTAGTGGGAGTCTATCAAAAGTTATTCATTGTGAGTTCAACAGATGCAAAGAATAGCTGTATAAAGAAAAATAGGTCACAGATGGCCAAAACGGCTATAACATGTCTTTCATTATCTTCATTAGACAAATTATATAATTATATGTACTTAATGTACTTTATTCAAATAGAAATATCGATAGATACAATTAAGTACATACAATATACATACATATAGAAAAGTTTGGTTGAAAAGGTCAATTTTGATGGAAATAAGCAGACATTAGGAAAATGAAACTGGAATGAATGAATATAAGTATGCCTTAAAGTGAGGAAATGGGAACAAATTATTCATCAGTGATTTTTTAAGCATCAGTATCTGTCAAACGTGTGGGTGTGTTTTTTAAACTTTATAATATAACTATACAAGAATAAATTAACATGTCATCATGATTTTTGGAGAGAAGTTCAAATTTTTTGGGAGCAAGGAAAAGGTTATACTGCATTACATTGAATAGCTATATAACTTTTGAAAATCCCAAGGACTTGTAATCACAAATAAATTTCAATTCAAGCATAAATAAAATGAAATATGGAACTAACTTTTCACAGGCCGATAAGAAGCCTGTAAGCCTTTACAAAGATTCATATAAAAGACCTTAAAAAAATGCCACGTTTAAACTTTAACTCTAGAGTATTTTTTTCCTACAAAAATTGAAGCATAAAATTGTCCGACCTGAAAGTCCGATCAGAATTAAATAAATTTGACATCCATATAATACTCGGTTTTAAATGTCCATAACAGTTTTTTAAATGAATTCCCGGGGTAATGAATTATTTAATTCTTGAAAATTTTGATCTATTCGCAACATAGAGTTGCAGAAGAGTCGTTAACGCCATCTGAACTATTGAACGTCTCACGGACATGACTGAATGCAAATTTTCAATTAGATCTTAAATTAACAAGCTTAGGTACAAGCTAATGACCATTTTAAGCTATGTCAATACGCCTAATGGTTGTTTGAACATACACAACCAAAAATGACTTTATGAAGAAAATCATTTTCACTTCGGTGGATCCGTTAACGAGCAGAGTTGCCGCATTCTGGTAAATAAGAATCCACGAGTGATTGATGAAAAACGGATGCATCCGCAAAGACTGGCGCGGCTTTCGTACTACCTCAAAAATGAGCCCGGTCAAGCAGTTACTGTAAATGGTATTTGTTATTGCGAGATGATAACTGAGTTTTTGTGGCTAGAAATTGACAGGACGGTACCTATCACTTATCACACAATCAAGGAAACAATGACTTTTTCTGTGATGTGAATTTTGGACGCCACGATCATGTGATTTGGTACAGTTAGAGTTCTTTCTTTGGGGGGATGTTTAAAAGAAAGCTTTTGTTAATAAGACAGGAATAATTCAAGACCTAAGGGATGGCACAAAATTGCTTTTACTCCCACTTTAGTTTCTAAATTTTAAAATACAATTGCGTGAAGTTTTTTTTGTACCAAAGTCTAATTGATATCCAAAGTCTGAGTCAAATTTGACATGTGTGTGGATAAGGATCTAGCTACAAATAAGAAAAATAACCTAAACACTTTTGCTAGACTCCTCTCGGTCTCGTCAAAATCAAAAGAATGTGATCATCGTCTCGGTATCGGTATCGTTCTTGATTTTTTTCTCGGAGCACAATTAATCCACTATAACAGTTGTACCACCCTCGTTTTCGAATATATACTCGTAAGTTCCAATCACACCACCTCACCAGTCCAAAACCATAGGACATCAACAATAATTGAGGCAAAAAGAATTGACAATAAAATAGAGATCGTATTTTGTTTTGTTTCACACATAACATAATTGTCATAAATCGGGCTAGCTATCAAAATTAAAAAAAAAAGAAAATAGTTCTATGATAACTTTTTGATCTATTTAAAATCACTATCGTTGTAAAGGACGAAAAAATATGACCAAAACAAAAGTGTAAAAAAACGAATAACTATACTTTTTTATATGTGCGTTAAAAAAGAAGTAAAAGTTCTATTATTCTATTCTCTGTCTCAGTTCTTCTTTCTGCGTACCTACATATATTTTAAATGTAAATTCATCTTTAGACTGTTTTATTAAAATAAGTGCGTAGCACTTCTCGAGGCTCCCAGGAATAAAAATCAAAATGAAAGAAGATTGAAAAAATTATATCATCGAAAAAAAAAACCTAAAATTGAATCCGAGGATGCCTTTAAAATTTGAATAGTGACAACATTGGTTTTCCTAACTTTAAAAAATAAATACATAAAAAAAAAAACAAAAAAAAAATCCTTGAATAGGTAGGAAGAAGGTACTTCCCCACTTTTATTTTGACTTGCAAAAATATTTGATGGCCACTTCAAGAAACACATCCTAGCACTTTCACAGCGCGTGTACCTCTGTATTATAACTTTGAAAAGCAACATAAAATTTACAAAAAAAAAAAAAAAAATAAGAAAAGATTTTTGTTTTCTTATATTTCCTACCACTAGTGTTTATGGCTGTTCCCTGAGATACCATAAGCTGTGTGATGTGGTGTGGTGAGGTTTGACGGAGGCAAGCCGAGCAAATCCCAAGGAATAAAGAAGCCCAAGGTTGAAGTTCTATACTAGGTATATATAGCCGGGCAAAAAAGTTTGACTTGAATCACTTTTACTGTGTGATTCTTTTGAATTCATACCCCCAAGGTAGTGATGGTGAGTAATAATTTTGCATGTACCTTGCCTTAACAACAAACACTTGAAGTTGGAAAGTAGGTACCTCAAAGAAGCATAAAATCTCACCTATATATAAAAAGAACTTCTTCAGCCAGGGACCGTCATCGTCATCAGGGTGTATCTTTTTTCTTTTGTTCATTTTTTTTTTACTTTTTATGAATTTTAAGGTGTTTAATGTGCGCTTGTATGACTTAAGGATATTCATTTTTTTTTTTTTAGTTTCTTGAGTGGAATATTATGATAATATGTATGAAACAGGTATAATTTTAAAGGGAAACATTTTCGAGACAATAGTTCTTAACTTAACATTTCATAAATTTGTATTCTTTAATATTAGAATTTTATTTTGACTTGTAAAATAGTTTACTTAACTTTAATATAGTGATTGCAATTCCATCTCCCCCTCTATGAAAATATTAAAATACAACTGAGCACGTTACGATACACGAATAACTGCTTCTGGGGTAAAGAAATTATATTTATCTGGGAAATATAAAGTTTTCAGAACAAAATTCTAATACTAAATTTAATCACATTAGTTTTTGGTAGTCGATTACATTTTACCAAATATCAAAGTATTTTTCATCGGTAATTGTTTTTTTCAAGCACACCGTTGATGTTTGCTTCAAAATGTTACCCTTAACATATAAGATCGTGCTTTTTGGAGCACCGAAGTAAAACTTAGTTTTGAAATTATCAAAACAAAATTTAGGAAATTTTAAAGTCGAAGTAAAAAATTACCAGAATCTGAAAAATATTGAAAGTCCAGTAGAAAATTTCAATTTTTAGACGAATTTCCCATTTCACACTATAGGAGTTCAAAAAAATTACATTTGACTGAGAAACACATTTTTCAATATTTAAAATAATAATTAAATTACTAAATTATGTTGAAATATCCAAGGAAGTTTTTTGGCAAGTACTTTTTATTAAGCAATTGTGGTTTTGACAAGAAATAATTATGTACATATACGTAAGTCCTGTCATTCCTCACTACATAGTGTAAAACAAAGTCGCTTTCTCTGTCCCTATGTCCTTATGTCCTTATGTCCCTTTGTACTCTTAAGTCTTTAAAACTACGAAACGGGTTTTGATGCGTTTTTTTTAATAGATAAAGTGATTGAAGAGGGAGGCTTATATATATATATGTATGTTATGTATGTATACCTAGATAATGTTTTTTCAAACACAAAATTAATTTTTAAAATTTCATTCAAGACTGCGTTGCATTCCATATTCATTAGCATTATACGATAGTTTAGGTTTGTAATATTTATGTATATAGTATACTTCAAGGAAAAGACGAACTTTAACTCAAAACAATTCAAATAAATGTTATTATAGATACAATTTTTTTGTCAGTTCCGAGAATAATGAAAATTTTGATCGGTTGTGAAATATCGGCTAATTCAACAGCCAGGCGAGATAAAGTTCGCCGGGTCCTCTAGTTCCATATAAAGCGATAGTGCACACCAATATGTTCGTTCGTTTACTGGAGAACCATCTTGTGAAGCGTATGCATTTGCGTTATCCATTTTTTGCCAATTCCAAACTCTTCAATTATTTTGGATTTCTTAGACCAACTTTCAATTTCAACGAAAAAAGTAAAGTTTATCACATTTTCTTGGAAACAGTGCTTAAAAAAGCTACTTGACTGATGAAAAAAAAAATCTAATATCGTAAGTGTTTCCTGCTTCCTTCAGGCAATCACTTTCCCAACAATCAATCACAATTCACAGCCCACCAACTCCCACATACACTGCTTCCATTCCCATGCCATACCTATCCATAAACAACAACAACTAGAAATACGACAAGTTGCTTAACTCATGTTTATAACTGCCAATCATCGCTCAATTAAAAACACACACTTCATGTAAAACAAAATCAATTTTGTTTGATTGGCATCGACTTCCACTTTCCGTACGCTTAAACTCTATGGGTACTTCCCCCCCCAGCCCGGCCCGGCATGCTTTTGCTTGCCACTTGGCGTGGTACGTATGAAGGTACATATGGCGATGGCGTGCTT
This sequence comes from Scaeva pyrastri, assembly GCA_905146935.1. Lineage (NCBI taxonomy): Eukaryota > Metazoa > Arthropoda > Insecta > Diptera > Syrphidae > Scaeva > Scaeva pyrastri. The sequence goes on from LR989927.1 coordinate 136,468,536, forward strand.
CTGTTAAGCAGCTAGTTGTTTCGTGTTTAACACAAAAATTGTTGCAAATATCATCACCGCGGCCATAAAAATAAAAAAAAAAAAAATTAAAAACAGAAAAAATACAACAACACCCAACGACCGCACATCATCACCTCACCCATATCCAAATAAACAATTACACGGCTTGATGGCGCTCTTGACGCTTTATGGACGCGACGCGTCTGTATATAATGCTGTCCATAATGTACGCTCGCTGGTAACAGTATTTACGACCCACTAAGCACCTCGTAAACCTCACATCGTAAAATTGTGAATTTATAAACTTTGCTTGCACTATGTGTCCGCCGCGCCGCGTCGGGTTCAATTTTTCTGTACTCGTTTCCCCCATCACTGCACCGCCGCGCCGGGCCACACCGACCGGGCACATCGACTGGCACACCCTGTCCACGTCCACGTCCACATCCGCATCCGCCTCTGTCGTTGTCCTCTCGAACGAGTGCATCATTATTGCACGACACAGTCAGCGTAATACTGTAATTTACACTTGTCATTGAGCAAGATGGGGTGAGGGTTGGGATGGTGCACGCTTCCCTCTTATCGTGCCAGCGAAATGGCAGTTCATCGTTCGTCGCCCGGGATGGTAGATGTTGTCCACGGGCGGATGCGAGAACTGAAACTCGACTCGGAGAGTTGACAAAGTTCAAATCGTCTCCGAGGAAAATCACTTTTAATGACTCAAGGGTCGTAAACTTGAATTAAAATCGGATGAAAAGCGCAAATATGATTGGAAATCTAGTTAGCGCACAGTGATGGGGAGATTTTATATGTATGTGCGAGTGTGACATGAAACAGAGCACAACGGAGAAGTAGCCAGGACAGTGCTGAATGCTGAGTGCAGCGCACTTGAGTCTTATAGAGCGATGGCTTAATGAAGTATTCCAAATCGGCCATAAACAACGAGAAATTGGATTATGCTGTTGGAGCAATGAATGTGCCGTTGATTAAGGTCAACAACAACTGTTGAATTTGCCTTAAAGCGAATAAAGTGCAGTCAACACGAGTGTGGTATTTTAAATTAGATAGTCCGAGTTATGAGGCAAAAGGAAGCTCAATACAAGTTAAGTTGGTCACAACTCAATAATTCAATAAAGAATTTAACCAATTGCCATAAGTATTGACATTACACACTTGACAGAAAAGTAACAACCATATTTTTCATATTCATGAGTTCAATCACAGAAACTTCTTAGAGTTCCTTTTACTGAAGCAAGAGTTTCTTCCCGGAGCAAAGCAAGCTTTCTTCTTCTTAAAGATATTTAAATTCTTCTAATAAAATTTTAATTCGTAAAATAAAAAACTTGCCTTCGGGAATTGACAACTTGAATAAAATCTTACGCAAACAATGTCCTCCAATTATGTAAAATGGCCTTTTCTCAAAGATCGAATATAACCTTATTTAGCCAGACTTTAATCTATTACAGTAAATAAGATGAAGTTTAAGGACTGAAGAGGCAGTGGGATTGGAAAGTTTCGATATTAAAGAAGTTTTAAAACTTTTCAAATTAGAGAAACAATCCCTTTTCTAAATTCAATTTGAGTTTTATTGCACTTTTCGACTTAAGTGTTCCCTACAGACTATAATTTCCGTATTTAAAATTCGAAATTCTAATCAGGGAATGCCTCTTCTTCAAATAAAAAAGAGGCTCAGAATCTATTACAATATCGCTTTAAGAAAACAGGCTTGTCTTAGCCTTAGACATCTAATATGCCTTTCTTTTGTTTTCGAAGATTAACATTAAAAAAACGAGTCCTTTGAGATAATTTTCAATTATTTTGAGATTGACTTAGGTAAACTTATGGTTTTGAAAGCAACAGAGGGCAACTGTTGACCTTAGAAACAAATTCGTGTCTAACTGACTATACTAACTTCCATATAGGCTTATAAATACAGGCATACACTTTGAGCCCTCTTTCGTAAAAATGGCTCTGATGACGATTATAGGAATAGTGCGTATACGCCCCAGTATGCAATTAAAGTATTTGAAGTGAAAAGGGGTTCACGGCATGTCTTATTGAGGTTAGGAATTTAAGTGTGAGTGAACGCAACATCAGAAGAAGTTGAGCAGAGTTAAATAGCACAGATTTCTGACCAGAACTTTCACCCAAATCGCCCTTAGCATCGTTCAGCAAAACTCCAAAGGAATGGAGAGACGTCTCATATTAAAGATATATGGGTATATATGAGCTCCAGTTAGACGTCAAAGTGTCTACAGGTTTCTACTAAAAGTAGACGCACGCTAACGGTAAGTGGGTTATCAAAAAGAGTCTACATAATGGTTAAGGAAGGCATCAGTTTTTAAGATCTTACAGACATTGTAGTGCTCGGTTTAGGAAACGTTCACACTCAAATGTGATGTTTTTCGAATCATTTATTTATAGCATTTTTTGGTTAAAAATGACAACGCACACTGCCAAATTGCAAATTCTACTTTCTTAATGAATGCAGGATTCCAGATTTGTCATGGCCATAACGCAGTCTAGATCTTAACTCTGTCGATCATATTTGGGAGTAGAGGACTCTCACAATATACATAAGTCGGATATTCAAAACAGATTCACGGATTGTTGAACCGACTCAACGAAGTAATTAGAGCCCGCAGCGAACATTTATCTATTATTGCAAATGTTTTTCAATAATTTAACTTTTTTTTCTAATAACAAAAGATTTTAATATTCTGTAATAGTTCTTGTTATCTTGTTAACCATAGTTTATACCTTAGAATTTTATGTATACTTTCAAAAGTTTGTTCATAACATTTTGTTTTGAAACTGAGATAGCTGAAATTCCGAACTCTAACTGATTTTCATAAAATTTGAATTGGTTCCCAAAATAATATTTATCAATGTAATCGCTGTTACAATGTTACAACAAAATTAGATTTAACCACAAATAAATTGAAAATAGCATAAAAAAAACCCTATTTCAAAATGTTAACCAGATATTTAAAATTAAAAGCAATGTAAGCCCTTCAAATAATTTTCAAATAAAGTAATCTATATGAAAATAATACCCATGGACCTAGATATAGAAAATATAAAATACATTAAGTCAAATCCCTAATTTATATCCGTAGGCCGAATAAAAAACATCTGTTGTATGATAAATATACGCTTTATTGTTGTCTATTTAAACATTTCTACTCGAAAAACATAAAAACTAATTTGAAAATATTAATTTCCTGTATTCATGCGGACAAAGCTCTTAATCCGCTGGCTACCAGTGTCGCTCCGCTGACGCTGTGCTGGTTGGGTAGTGGTAGTGGTAGTGCCGCAGAATCATTATTGAATTTTTATGACCAACTTTTTATATTTTCCGTTGCCTCGTCGTCGTAGTCGGCCGGGCCGGTCGGTCGTTATAAAGCAAAAATCTCTCATTTTAATTTATCAGGGGTTGCTTCGCTCGTACCTACAAACTTTTTTTCCTTTAAATTCCCTTTGTTTTGCCATCAGTAGAAAAAAATAAATAAAATTGAAATAAACTTTTATCCGTCAATCACTGCATTAGCGTTTTATTATTATTTTGTTCTTCCAGGTATTTTTTTTTTGCGCTACGCGATCATCGGCAGCATCGTTTAATTAAAATCACTCAAACCCTCAGAGCCAACTCCTACTCATTGTTTGCTGTGATTGTGATTCTGAATGTGAAGTTGATACTTGTAGGTATTTTGCAATTCAAAAGATTGCCGAGAAAGTTTTTTTTTTCATTAAATTCAATCCCATTTCAATTTTCGTCAATCATTTCACACACGTACAAGGTATGGCGCTATAGCGCGCCTCCATGTTTATCAATTAAGCAATTACCAGCGATGAAACGTCTCCCATATCCCGCTGTCGGGCGGTATTTATTTCCGATTCCATTCAACGGAATCCCGATCCGAGGACGACATGGACAGGACACAAAACAAAAGTCAAAAGCAAAATACGCATTAAAACAATTCAATTAAGCAAAGAGCCATGCCATTATTTGTATGGCAGAAAACTCATGTGAAATGCTTCCATCGGGTACTGTAATGTCCTTTATTGCGCATAGCTACATATAGGTAGGTTATGTATGTATGTATGTATGAGTATGTATATAAGGACACTCGTACTCGTTTGTTTCCAAAATGAGAAGTCAAAAATGAAGATCTATAATGTTTCACCCTCGAGAAGCGCTGCGGTGGCGGGGGTGGTGGCGTGAGGCAAGGACGACATCATCAGCTATAGATATCAAACAATAGAGTTTCCAGGACGACGACGAGTCGACGAGGACACATGAACGGAAGCCGTATTCCTTTGCCTGATAATACCTATAGTAGATATAGAAAACACCTCACCGACCCATATAACTGTACCATGTGGTGTTTCTGGGGAGATGGCTTAATGAGCATTCCGCATCCGCATACATCCAGGCATTTCTTGTTGGTATCCCGGTTTTGTGGCGCAAACGAACTGGAAAGCTGGTGAGGAAGAGGATACCAAACGAGTAACGACAGCAACCTCTATTATCCTAGGCTTAAGTTTGTTCATCATTCATTGGATGTGGGAAGGAAGAAGGGTGAATGTTAAATCAGGCGAAATGAGAAGACAAATAAATTACGCAAACTTACTTATTCCGAAGGCTTGTCCTTTTCTGCGATAAACCATCATCCTCTGGCTGTCACCGTGTCATCGTTCGTCGTCGTTCTTCGTCGTCGTCGTCCTTTCCTTTTTGTCCTCTCATCCCGTCAAGCTGTCACAAAGCCATAATATACACAAACACACACAAGTAGGTACATATATTTAATGGCGAATCTCAAAAAATCAGAAAAGTATTTCAGCTTTTCATGGATAAAAATAAAACAGCTCGCTGGGTGAGGTGAGTACTCATGCGAAAGCAAAAAACCCTTTCAAAATTTACATAAAAATGCAAATCGCAATTTCGTCTTTGTCCTTTCGAATTTAGGCAAAATAAAAACACTAACAACAACTGAATGCAAAAGAATCGACCCTTGCCCACAATACATTGAAACACCGGAAGGCCGCCTTTCAAATTAGGCCAGACACCAAAAAAACCCCCCACCACCTCCAAAAAAAAATACAACCCAATTCGATGGCCAACACAAGAGGGCTACTTCGAGTCAACGATCATGTGGAGAAAACTTTAAAATGCTATGTACAGTATCGAAAGTGCTACAAGTCAACACCCGAGCTCTGTCAGGGTATTCGACAACCTCAGGGGGAGTAAAGTGGGAGGTACAAAAAATTCCAGCAGAAGCGTCCTTCACAAACCGCTCAAAGGACATACTCTGCACTCATCACAACTCACACTCGGTCCCAGAGCCATTTTGTCGTTGCTGGTCGTCCGTCAGTCTTGAAATCAGTGAAATGTTTAAGTACGAGTACAGTTGCTGTCTGCTGTTTTTGTGCCAAAAGGAGAATGCGGCGATAGCGACGAATAACACTATGACGATTTCCGGTCTTGGAACTTACAACGAGGCCAGCTTTCAATGTGAACGAACAGTGTTGACACTTTTGTGTTTTTTTTTTTTAAACAAGCATTTTGAATTTACATTTTATCTGTTTTAACTTGCATACAAAAAATAAAAATTTAGACTTCTTTAGAAGTATATGTAGATGTATTTTTTAATATAAAACAAATTATTTTGTAGAAAAAAAACTCTTATTTTTAATAAATATTTTATCAGTTTAAAAAAATGGTTTCAAAACACATATAAAGCAATTTCTAAAATAAATAGAAAATAAAAGTTTTCGAAAGCACTTTTTTATTTTTTTACCAAAAAAGGTAGTTTGGTTTTTATTCTTGAGATGCAGCTTTTACTTCAAAAATACACAAAAAAAAAAACTGAAAACTATTATTTTCGTTCTAAATTTGTGAACTTATTTTTTTGTCACCTTTTGTTCACTGTAATTATGGTCCGGAAGTGAAACATTACAAGTTTTGTGATATTACACTTGTTCCAGAAGGTTGTTAAAAACTACCGGATTACAAAACGAATTTAAGTCTAATAAACCCAACTTTAAAAGCTCTATACCTATATTTCTATAAAAGGTTCGAATCGATTCAGAAAGAGCTCCAAACGGTTGGAAAAGAATTTAGGAAAAACTTTACTAGATCTTGGAGTAGTCAAACTTTGAGTTCTTCCCCGACGAACTTATCAACTTATTTGTGTGTTCTTTGAATCAGAATGATAGAAAAACTTGTTTCAGAAGCTTTCTTTCACCAAATCTAGTCTAGATGTATGGCAGTTATAACTGGGTGTTCACAGACCTCACAAGATTGTTCTAAAATTAAAAAAAAAAAAAAAAAAAAAAAAAAAAAAAATAAAAAAAAAAAATAAAAAAAAAAAAATAAAAAAAAAAAAAAGCTTCCTGTGGCTGTTCTAGTTGTAAGTAGTTCTTAAGTAGTCTTAAGTAGTTGTAAATAAATAAGTAGTTATAATTAGTCTTAACTAGTTTAAATTAGTTTTAAATTAGTTTTAATTAGTTTTAAGTTAGCTTTACTTAGTATTATTTTAGTTTTACTTTAGCTTTATTTGTTTTATTTCTTTTTAGTTTTAAGTTTTTTAAAAAAATATTTAAAACCCGATACAGAAACCAAGTTTTTTGCAATTCTTCTTGGTGATAAAAAAGATATAGAAAATTAGATTTAAGTTAGTTCCTACGCCGAAAGGCATTAGCATTAAGATATTAGTTTAACTTAGAGCGTCCGCATAGGGCCAGTAAGTTAGTTGTAAGTTATTGATATATATGCTAGTTTTAAGAATTTTTGTCTAGCTCTAAGTATAGTTTTAAGATTGAAGTTAAATAAAAATGAATTAAAAAAAAAAAAAAAAAATTGTTCTAAAATTGGCCTAACAAATGTTATAAAAAGCTATTTTTATAACACTAACAAAAGGATCAGATAATTGTTTTGATTCACTCTTGAATGAATGAAGTCTATGTCTTGTAAAAATTTAATGACATAAAGGGTATATCCAAAAGAAGTAACAGAAAGCTTTCTCACAAGACTAATAGTTTTACCTCCATCAATGTTAAGAAGCAGACGGTTACGAAAACACCAATCAAAAAAACCAAGTAAGATTACAAACATGTTTGAAATAGTGTTGAAGATTGTAACACAAATCTGTATAAATAATTCAATAAAAATGATTGAAGGCAAACGGCAAACCTTTTATATGAATATTTTCCGGTACTCCAGACTTAACTTAAAACTTATTTGGTTCGGAGCCATTTAAAATTGAAGAGTATGACATATCGAATAAATAAGATTGAAGATCGAAAAACACGAAAATATTTTGAAAAATTAAAAAGAATGAACCAAAAAACTACAAGGGGCTTACACAATTTTTGAAAATAGTATGGAGGCTATATACCCTCAAGACCTGCATCTACTTAACACTCAAAATTATGTTTTCATCAAAATCCGATCGTTTTCGGGTCTTGTATAAAACATTTTTTATTTACTGAGCAGCAACACTGGGATTGTTTTTTTGGTCTTGAAAAGCAACGAAGTAAATGGGCCGAATAGTTTTTTACTCTTGACAACACGATTTGTGGTTGAATATTCTCAAGAACAAACCCCTTGATTTGTAGTTTTTTGTATTTTCTTTTTCTTTTTTAATTTTCGGAAGGGACTAGGGTGCTTTTGTTTATTGCTTTGAAAAAATCTAACTTGGAACCACCGAGCACAGAACATGGAGTCCTTGAGGGCTTTAGGCAAGTTAAGGACGCCATAGCAGCGCTGTGAAGGGAGTTGGGTGGCGATTTGCTAGTGCTAGTGCTAGTGTCGGCAAAACTAAAGACTTATGGTGTTTTTGGTCCCCGGACACAGTGTTCAACACCCAAAGAACAATCAGGAGAAACTTTGTAATCGAAATTACATAATTATTGTTAAACAACTGAACGTGCAGCTTATTGTGTCCACTCTTCGTACATTGAGGACACTATATGCATCAGTGTGGGTGTGGATAGGGGAGGGCATGTGTTGTGTATGTGTGGGAATGCGGCTGAAATTTTGTACTTCGAGTTCCGACATCGACAGGATGTGGTGTCCATACGGCGCGGAGAGGGTGTCTAAATCACGTACACATAAAAGCTATATATATACCCACCTCGAGCTTTGCTGTGTAGGTGGTATGCTGTTGCAGGGCCGGGTTTCCGTTCGTTCTGCACAAAATCATCCCTCTGGGGGCTCTATAACGTCAGCTGCAGTGTGAGTGCAGCAATGAGGCTGCATTTAAAGCAGGCCCATGCAGAATATCTAGAAAGTGTCAGCATCCAGTCCGGTGCAGTCTCGAGTTATTGAAAACTCAAGTGGGTAATGCAAAAGGCTTGGGGGTGCCGGCCGGCCGTGTGCCAGGCTTGAGAGTGTTCTTATACATCAGAGGCATAAGACTATAGATAGATATAGAGTGTGAATTGCTCACAGAAATGTGCCTGCAGAAAATTTCTTATAACGTGCAATTTAAAGAGCTATTATTTCCACAGTGGTTGATATAATGGATGTTGACATTATTGTGTTTTAACGTCCTTGAGTGAAAGGGACATTCGTTAGGACTAACACTAGTTTGCTGTGTTGTATAATATAAAATACCTACATATATCTATATGTATGTTATTATCAACTATGTCGTCGTGTTGTTCGCTTTGGACTCACTTAAAAAGACAGATTCCACTTCAGCTCAAAACGAGATTTTTTTAAGGGATAAATTATTATCTTTGAAACAAAACAGCAGCAAAAAGAACATTGCAGATAATGGTTTATAAGGAAAGCTTAGAAAATAAGTACTGCTCTAGAGATGCAAAAAATTGAGATGTTTTCTTTGTATATACGAGCATAAACTGCAAGAGGGAAGAGTCCTTTCAAATAAGCAATCGTCAATTAAAAACAGCTCTGGATAAGGACTTTCAGTTGGGAAAAAAAAAACTAAAACAAATTAAGTTGTATGTAATTGAATGGAAAAGAACTCAGATTAAAATAGCTGAACAAACTTACTTGTGTATTGTGTTGTTGTTGTATCGGGGCAGGACTTCCTTTTAATCTTTGTATTGTATGTATGTATTTGTATACCCTCTAACCACCTACCTACATAGAGATAGAATTCTTAAAAGTTAAAAATAAGTTTATTCTTACAAATTGTGTCATTTATAAAGAGAAAGGACTATAAGGATGGTTTTTCATTTTGCATTCAAAGTAATCAACAAGCCAACAGCAACAGCAACAGCTTTTCATCTATGACCTTTCATTTTTATTTACCTAAGGATCTTGGTAATTTTTTTTTCTACATATTTTTTAATGCTCTGGATCTTAAAACCGAGACCCAGAGTCCTTCAAAGTTAATTAAAACTCAATGACGAAGACTCAAAAATACAACAAAAAATAAAAACGGTGTAACAAGCCAGGCAAACACAAAAAGAAGAAGGTTTAAAAGTTGCAAATGAAAGGATATAGAAGGTGAACGAAGTGAGAGGTGAGGCTCTGGCAGCTTATTTAGATCCCTTGTTTATGATAATAAGAGAAAGTATCTCTTAGAAGCAAGAAAATTGATTTTTAGCGAGTGCAAGATAGGTGGGGTGGATGAGTGTTTTTTTTTTTGTCAAGATGATTTTAGAATCAACTGAGGTATTTAAGTATAATAAGTAATTTTAAGGGAATATTTTACCATACCTACATATTTTTTCTTAATGTTAATAAAAAGTCGATAGAAAATTCACATGAAAAGTACCTACACTATGTCAGGTATTTTAAACAGTTTGCAAAACTTTACTTTATTGAGTACCTATGTACGTATAATCTCCTAACAAAGTATAGGACTTTCGGAAATCGTACGGTTTTTTACGTGTTTTCCTTTAACTTTCTTTTTTTTTATTTCTATTAGAGCTCTAGCTAAGGATTATTATTTTATTAATAATAAAAAGCTAATATAAGGACATGTTATCAAAATGAAGAAAATTTGAAAGCTCCTTAGATATATGTAAACGTCAAAAGAAGACCTACGGCGGCGTATATTTACTTGCGAAATTTGTTCTCACTCCCAATCAGGGATGCCACTTTGCTGCAATTGCAGTAGATCCACTGCATTTATCACAACAAATAAATTGACTGCACTTTTTCATTTTTACAGCTTAAGAGCACCCGTAAAAATAACTGCTGTATAGTTACAGCGGTGATCTCCTTTAATTTGCCTGAACGAAGCCAAATTCATTGTAAACTGGAGATGACAGATGAAATTGTTTGAGTGCTTTCAATCTTGAAACAAATCTCTATCTCTTTTTCTTCTTTAGAAAAACAGCAAAATGAACTTTTTCTCAAAATGATAGCAACACACAGTCTACGGGAGAATCTGACTGCACCGAAATTCAGTTTTTTTTTGAAAAATACTGCCGACAAATTTAATCAACTGCTTTTTTTTTTCGTCTAGAAAATGGCAGGGATGAGGGAAAAATGATAAAGCAATAGAATTGAAAAAGATTGAAACTGAAAGAGGAACATAAGAAATAGAAAATTATGAATGGAAAGTTTAAAGATCTATTTAAAGCGTCAACTTTTTAATTTTTTAACGAAAACGATTTAATTCCGCAATGAATTTCTGCAAAACAATCGAAGCTATCTGTCATTTTAAGCTTCTTACATAAATATGTACAAAATTTTATGCTAATCAGTACTTTTATCGAAATACCGTAGCATGAACAATTACAATCCAGGTATGTTAAGCATACTTTATATCAATTTTCGAAAGCTAAGATCCACGCATATTTCAATTTAAAGCCATCTCCCAACTGTTTAAATTCAAAATTACTTTCAACCTTTATTTGTATAAAAAAAAATCTATTCATGCATGTATTTGCTTTTCTTCAAGAGCTAAAGCATGACTTAACCTTCTATTCATTTTGAAAACATTTGGATACCTACTACCTCCTTTACAAAAGTCTTCAAAAGAAAAAAATCACATGAAATTTAACGTTATATTGCCAAATTCCATCCAAAGATTAATGTTTCAAAGGAATAAAACAGAAACTTTTAATAAAGAAACGATTGAAATATGTGTTGGTGCCTGCGTACCATGGAATCGGGCGGCGGCGTTTTAAAACAGTGATGTGCTAATATTGCATGCATTTGATGACAAAATTAATAAAATTTTAAATAAAAATAAGTTTGACTGTTATTTAACTTTGGTTTTTGAAAGTTGTTTGTTATCCTTTATTTTTTGAAAAAATCTTCTCCTTGATCAAAACAAAAGTGAAACAATAAAAAAATTTTTAACATCCCTGTACACTTACAATAATATCTCTGGTGTGTTGATTCATTAATTTAATTTATTACATAGAATTTCTGCCATTTATAGCTGACGATAATAATAATTTGTTACATTTGTCACACGTAATCATGGAGCAAATTTATGTATTATGTCGGTTGTCCTAACTCACATAAATTCTCCGACAATACCTCCTCAACTCCATACAGAGAATGTTAAGATCATTCCCTTTGGAAAACACTTTTCTCCGGCAAAATGCCAATTCAAATAAATGTTGACATGTTTTCGTATATTCGTATAAGAAGGTCCCTGCCCAGCCCAACCTTTTGGCCTATTACGTGGACGTGTCATTCAAATTTAAGGTCCCGCCGTCATTTACAAGAGACGACAAATGTTGGGTTTAACTCGATTATCCAGCAAAAAGCCTTTTGTATATATACCCACAGCAGTGGTCGGACTCGTGCATTGTCCTGAGACACTAGTACGTGGTAATTATGGATGTATGTATTTATGTATGGATATGTGTATTGATTATTGGAATGTACACGTAATATAAATGAATTTCTTGTTTGTGATTTGAGTAATTGTATTACTCATGTCGCAATTTACTGAATGGAAGCTTAATGCATTAATTCAATTTGTTACCGAAAAATTATAATGTTGAGGACTTGAAAGCCTCAAGCTCTTGAGATTGTTCATGTGTGCGAAGAATTCATAAAGTTAAGGACATTTTTTAATATAAACTTTATTTAATATAGAAATTTAAGTAGACAAAAATAAAACATAAAATTCATATCAATTAATTAATTATCAGTTGCCCTTTTTTAAATTGAAATTTGGTGTAAATGTTTACAAAAGTTTTTGAGGAATGTTATGATGGCATTTTTAGTCCTTTTAATCAATTTTACTTTTTAGTTTAAAATAAATTTAAAAAACTCCGAAAAAATTATGCTACCTTAAAATAACTAACTTATAAAAGGAACATACAAATTTTGGCAACCCTTTAAACAATATTTTGACATCTGGAACGATCTGCCGTGGGGCCCACTTTTCAAAAATTGGTCTTTGTTTTTTTTTTTAATATATATTGGTAATAAAGTTTTAATTTCTAATTTTGTCAAAGCCTTCAGTGTATTGCTCTATTTTTTATTTAATAAAATTTGACTTATACAAAGTATAGTTGAAGTATTCATTTATTTTGTAAACAGATGTCTGAAAATTTCTGAAGACTTTATCGGTTGTGATTTGTAGCACACTAGTCATCCCGAAACTAGACCAATATTTAAACCTACCGCAGTTCTACTGATAAAAGTTCAGAAACTCCACTGTGTTCATCAAATATTTCTGATTCTGGAAGGCAAATCGCTCTACTCTCTCTTAACCAATGATTAGCTTGTTAATAGTCTTGTTCAGGTTAGGGTTTTTTGATACTTAAATTCATTTACTATTTCCGTTTAAAAAAATAAGTCGAAATCAATAAATCTGGGTTTTTTATACAAATCAAGATCATTTATGAGGCATGTCCTTATGAAAATGTTTTGTCAGTTTTTTCGTTAGATCTAAGTCTAAAAAGGTACAAAAACCTATTCCTACTTTTAAGTGAAAACCGGCTAAGACTACCCTAAATTGTTATATCAAATAAACCTCGTGGACTTATTAAGGTCTCGGCTTATTTCAACCCTAAGTAGTTCCTCTACAAATACCCCACTCGAAGTCTGCATGACACTCCCCACAAATAGTCAACTAGATCGTATATTTATTCACCATGAAACTAACTTTGCTTAAGATACACAAACGTAAAAAAAATATCCCAGGGAAAAATTTTAAATTCAAAACACGTTTAGGAATTTTAGGGAGGCGCACAGGCGGGTGGTGATGGCGCAGGATTATTACAAACACTTTTCAGAGTGACGGCAGAAGTGAAGTAGCGGTGCTATGTGCTTAAGGAAAGCCATTGAAAACGATGACTTTTTCTTTATTGTGTTGGTATTCTCGTAAGTATATAATAAACTATGTGTTGATGTCAGCACATGCCATAGGATATTAGGATAAAGCAGCAGTAGGTTCAGCAGGACTAAATACTCATTTACTCTCTGGAGGGTATCTTATCGTAAAATCTTTTAAATTGAATTCTTAAATCAAATCATGTTTAACATCGGCAAGGGTATAAAGTAAAGTGAATTGAAATTTAAAATTGTTTTCTTTCTGTTATCGTTAAAATTACACAAATTACCTAAAATAAAAAACAAAATTAGATTTCAAAGACGTAAAATTAAGGGATTTATTCTTCCAGTTATGTACTTCACAATATATGTCAACATACAATGTCGAGTATTTATTAAACATAAAAGATTCCTAATCTGTATGATGAAAGCATTGAATTGACGACTCTGGCAATTACGAAAGTACTTCCAGATTTAAATTACCTAAAGTTACATTCTCTATACATTAACAGCATGTTCCGGTTTTGAAAGATGTTTTAAAACCACTGAATCGACTTTAATCGACTTTGAATTCAAAGAAATATATTTTCACTTTTATGATTATTTCTTGCAGGATTAATTATTACTACAAAATCAACTTTTGAGTAGAGAAATTTAATCTAAAATCAATCGTCATTCTTTCCAAACCATTTGAATAAATACAAGGTTGCTAAACTGTCTTACATAGAAGTGACTACACTGTTTAAAGAGTGAAAAACTCAGACGGTTTGGGACTCCCCTTTAACTTCTTAACCAGTAAAGTCAAAAACTTTGAAGTTACAATACTTGTTAAGTAGAAGAGGACACAAACTTTTCCAAATTTCAACATTTGGTTGATTTCAGCACTTTCAAAGTATGAAAAATCAAAGTTGGAAAAATATTAGCAATTGAAGATTTTTACTGTAAAAATAAATATGGAGGACTAATGATTCTTTTAGAATGTTGAAAACTGATAGAGTGTTAGGGTTTTAGATTATGATTTTGAGTTTAGGAGGCTTGGTGATGATGATAGATGGCAAGGTTGCTCTATATTATGTGCTATCGAAAAGTTTAACAAAAAAAGTTAATTCATTTTAAATTTTAACTTTTTACACCTGACATAAGAAAACTTTCACGTGAAGATGGCAGCACTCTTCAATTAAAGCCAGCGAATGTGGCTGTGCATCTTTTTTGACAGGAGTATTCACAAAAATGTCAGCCAAGTTATGCTGTGAGAATTTTTTGAGTGGGGTCAATGTGTAAATGGAAAAAATCAATTATACTCAAAACCTTCATTTACCACAGTGAAATTTTGGGTAGCTGAATTTTAATGTGACCGTCCCAGTTTGGGGATGATGAACGTTCGGGACGTCCAAAAACCGCAAAAACTGCCGCGTTTGCTCACGACTTACCAAAAATGTGTTCGTATGAATATTTCAAGGCTCTATTGACGATAATAACTGCATGACTGGATGACAGAAAATTTCGTCAAATAAGGAGCAATCACCTAATGTATATATGTAGTATGTATGTGAATAATTCTTTTGTAGAGAGAAACACCAAGTACTATTTGAACCTTGGACGTGATAAAAAGATGAAATCATCACGTGAGAAATAAAAATAAATTTAAATTTAATTTGGAAACTTTTCATACCACCCTCGTAGCTTCTTTCATGACTGGTACAGGGCATTACAAAAACGCTAAAGATAAAAAAATATTTCGGTTGTAAAATAATTTAAACGATTTATCAGCACAATAACATTAAAAGTAAAGTAAAAGTATTGCACCAGTATATTTTCAAAATTTTGAGTTTCCAAAGTGAGCAAGGATTTTTTAAAGTGGAATAAATAAATAAATTCACGTTTTGGTTTGTCTTAAAAATATTTGCAAATGTTAATGACTTGAAATTACTTCACGGGTTAAAAATGTTTAAGCAAATTTGTAAATAATATTCATGCATAATAAAAATACAAATAAAGATTTAATTTCTTCTAAATTTGGAGAGAATATTAATGAATTAGTAGAAAAATATGTTTTTGGGTAAAGTTTTTGAGATATGTCCACCTACTTTAGAACAATCTAAATATTTTTCAAAATATTCAAATTAAATTTCAAGTTTTGAGGTAAAAAATTTAAAACATATTTATGCTGCAGCATAACTTAAAAAAGTTTTGAAAATAAACATCCCAATTTATATCGATCGATTTTCAACCTTAACTCGAAAACTAAAACTTTAATAAATTCAATTCTAACAAAACACAAACATTTTCGTTTGAGGAATATAAATACAAAGAGTTCATTCGTATCAGTAATTGTCAATACAACTCGTATTCTCTGCAACCTCAAGTTATTATTTATCTTTAATGCATTGATCGCAATTAATTCAGAAAGAACAACAACAAATAAAAATCAATATGTGCAGTACTATATTTTATAAAAAAAAACAAAAGACAACCCGTATTAATTTACGAATTCCCTTATCGCGATTAATATTAATTCAGTAATAATAATAATTTTGACATGCTTTCGAATTATTTCAAAAGTGCAAACAATAAAAAATTGCATTTTATGTGTTCGAAACAAAAAATTTCGTTTTAATTAATTCGTTGTAAAAATACATATTAAAGAATACAGATAATAAACAAACAAACAAACAACTTTTTTCCAAAAAGCCAACATATAAAATTCCATAAATATTTGATTCCATATGCAGAAGCAGAAATGCCTCATTCCGATTCCGAGTGACTGCTGACGGATGTGGATGTGGAACAACGCGAGTTCAGAAATATGATGCAAATATAAAAAGGTAGTAAATAAAAAACAACCATTTTGCATTTACGACGCGCGAGATGAAATGTTTACAAATGGTTTTTATTTTCGACTTTTTAACTCTCGCCACTCGCCACTCGCATCGCGAATATGGGGTTTCCTGGCATTCGATGGGAAATTTCTCCATTTTCTTTTTTTCCCAATCGACTGCCCACAATTGGTGAGCCTAATTGACAATCCATACCACTTTGTGAAGTGCTAGTATTGGTGGATAAATTTGTTCTCAAAAATACAGTGGATGTTGGGTAACCTCTTTTCAAATAAAAATCGTGTACTGTTTAAGATGATCTGAAGTAATTACCTACTATAAATTATTTATTCACATCTAAAACACTGTCCCAATTATAATTTAGAGTTTTTTAAAGTTGAGTTCTATACACAAGAGACATCAGGCTGGTTTCCGCAATAGTCGATTGTGAATGGTCCATATCAACACCCTACATATCGTTATCTTGCAGTCTTCGGAAGTTCAATTACCATTTTACCTGATATTTGTGGATTTTGAGAAGGCCTTTGACTGAATCAATCGTGAATTTATTTAGAGATTTTTTTCTGCTTCGAGATGCGGGAGAGTGGCAGGGTGATGGAAAAGTCGAGCGGTAAAAGAATACAAATAACGTACATAAGTCCGTGCAGTTAAAGAAGTCGAACAACATTCAACTACATTGGAAGAATTGTATCAGCAAATGGTGCAACTGCACGTAAAGGAATTTTGGCGCAGGACGAATCAAACGCCGCAGGACGTCGAGATTACAAATTTAAATTCCGATGTATTGGAGCTCACTAAGGAAACCCAACAATTATACATTGAGAAGAAGGCTTCCGAATGGAATGCTACAAGGCGAGTTAGAAGACCAACGACGTTACCAGCGGAAACAGATGCTGAGAAAAAGATGTTGCTGCAGTTAAAATACCTTGCTGCTGAACTCTAAGGATGGAGAAGTTTTGAGATGAAAGTTAGATTCTATTAAATTTCGCCAAGGATTTTTTGAAAAGGACTACTGTTGGGTTTTAAGGTTGACAGGTGAAGAAAGATATAATTGTTTATTTTCCAATTGTCATCGAAGAAGTCGCGTTACCGATGCTTGTCCAGGACTTCATCCACAATGTATGTCCGTTACTTGTACATTGTGTGCATTGGATATACAACATACATACAATGTACACACATACATACAGAAACAGATATATTATATATGGCTACTCTTGTAGTTCATTTGTTGGACGATTAAGGCCACACAGATACACCCAATCAATAAAAGTCAAACGAAAATGCACACCCACCTGTCATCGTGCAGAAGTGAATCTACAATTGAAATTGAAAATGTTTACCTTGAGCGCTGAGCCGACGACAATGCCACCACCACCGCCGCGCCGTCGTCGTCGACGACAACGACGAAGTACACTGGCACTGCCAATCTATAATCTGCATCAACTTGAGCATCAAGTGTTAGCCTTAACACTCGCCTGCGCTGCGAATATGTAGTCAGTCAATGCCTCCCGCACAGCCCTCAAGGCTCGCATGCTCGCTCCAACTCCATTTGAGCTCCCAAAGCTCATAGACTGTTAAATTCGAAATTAAGAATCTATCTGGAGCATTGTGCAGCACCTCTTGCCTACAGATGGAATTCCACATCCCAAATATAGAGAATGTCACCAGGGACGATTCCTCATCAGTCATCAATAATAAACGTCACTTTGCCGGCACCAGTCGCATTAGCATGCGGTGCTGATATACACACGAGAGCGAGACCATGGTGGAATTGGGAGCCGGGCGGTGACGGGTTGCGATTTACCACGGCTGCCATGCCATGTATTTAGGGAAATCAGCAAAACTGTTTTGCTTTTTCATCATACGGTACAACCGACAGAACGGATGGCGGAATGGGAAACAGAAAACGGCAACAACGAATCAACGAACAACTAACAACGAACAACGAACGACGAATTAGAAAGTGGAAGGACAGTGTAAAAATAGCTCAGCTAAGTACTCAACTCACGAGCACGAACATCAGCCAGAGACATCCCCTTCCCCTGGGGATGGCGGGCGGGCGGTGGCGAGGTGCTGTGGAACAATGTGGAGCAATGTGGCTCTCGGCCCCACAGAGGCTGTTCGCCTAGACAAGTTTGCGGATGCACTGCCATCGAGTCCTTGGCAATGACGACGGT
Source organism: Scaeva pyrastri (assembly GCA_905146935.1). Classification (NCBI taxonomy): domain Eukaryota; kingdom Metazoa; phylum Arthropoda; class Insecta; order Diptera; family Syrphidae; genus Scaeva; species Scaeva pyrastri. The sequence continues at coordinate 136,486,775 of LR989927.1, forward strand.
GTGAGAGCGCGACGAAGGAGAGGTGCACGGAGAGTTCGTGGTATTTCGGCACATATTCGTCGTATCTGTGAGCGTTGCGGTCTGGTTGTGTGGTCGGGAAACAGCGATATATCGAATACCACGAGCATACACGAAACACGATGTGCAACTTGGACTTGATGCAACTGCGGTGGCAGCACTGATGTGCTCCTCCAAGTTGCCATGCTCATTTGTGTCAGCCCAGAAGATATTCGGTTCGGTTGAGTGGGCCGCAGGGTTGAGGGGTAAAGGGTGGCTGAATGCAATGTGCACTGCATTTCTTGATGCCCCACTCCCACATTACTTTACGAGGTGACAGCACATTTAGTGTTATATCTTGTATCTTGTATCTTGTATCTCTGTGTTTCGTTTTATATAGAAAAAACTAAAATACGGTTTTTCGGATTATTGTGATTACGCGATGAAAGGTATACACTCGTATCGTACATAAGTTTTCCACCGTTAATACGTTTACTCGTACAAGGGGGTCAACAGGTTCGAATGCCTTAATAATGTTTCTTCAGATACATGTAATTACTCCAATTGCTCTCTGGTGTCTAAAGATCTGTATCTGTAATTAGAATAAGTATCTAATTGTTTGTTTGTAGAAAACAGTTCGAACGACAGCATCGTCAATGATGGGCAACGGGCAACTAGGGTGCCAGTGCAATTAATTTCGAGCATCAATAAGAGCACGGATGACAACTCTAATGCCATTGAATTAGATGAATGAATAGATAAAACAAACCAAATAAATTGGCGATAAGGTGAAGTAGACAACAACCGAAAAAAGCACAAAGATTTCGCTTCCTATTCCCAACAGGAAAGTCAATTAGAAAGGTGAAAGTGTTAATTGATAATTGCCATGTAAAATTGTTAGCGTGACAACACACAGCTTTTATATCGAAATAAATTGATTGGCTTGTGGTGCCAATGTTTACAGCTCTTCAAATATTCGGAATTCTTCCCTCGAGGTTCGAACAGGTAAGACCGATAAATGGCTTGATTATATTTGAAACCAAGCCAATATAAGAAAAATGTTTTGACTGAGAATGGATGCCTTTTTGGTAGTTTATTAAAATTTAAAATGCTAACTGCTCTGAAATATATTTGTGGGAATATTTTTAAACAGTTTACGTTTTATAAATGGCTTAAAAACACCGTCTGGATATATCTTTTTTGTGATGCTTGAAAGAATCTACTATGGCAAAAGCTATTTCTTGCCGAAGAGATGAAAGCATTCCAAAATTTTAGGGAGATATTTTATTTTATCTCAGATATTTTTTGTTAAGAACACCAGTTCTAAATGAAACGTAGCTATTTGACGGCCTTTTTAACAACTTTTTGTAATAAATGAGTATTTAATATTGTATATTTATAAGATTTCAAAATTAGTTTCAAAATGAATTAACTTACGACCATGTTATCAATATATCAAACGATTTTTAAATATGGCAAGTTTTTAAACACATATGTATTTATAGTTAACAACATTTAGTAAGCTTTTTCTCCAGAATAAAAATTAGGTCACTAAAATAAAAATGCGTTTTGAAAATACGAAAGTTGTTGCAGAAACAAGACGAGATATTAACATCTTAGCATTTTTAGCCAAAATGTGTCTCGATTATCATCAGTTTTATAAGTCTTTTGTTCTAAAAATCAAGACTGAGGTAGTTCTGTCCTCCCGAACTGCCGGTTTTTTTACCTTTCAAGAGACATTTGGAACGATAAAACTGAGACTCATTTATAATGGGTGATTTTTTAAGAGGTTTAGAACTTAAAAAAAAAAACAAAAACACAAAAACTTCGAAAAAATGAATGAAATATTTATTTGAATCGATAGTTTGAACCTTGCAATTTAATGTTTAAAGATAATTTCATGCAAATTTTGACCGCGACTGCGTCTCAGGTAGCCCATCGGCTGAGTCCAATTTTGGCATACTCTTTCACACATATCGGCTGGTATCTCACGAATGAATGCATGGATGTTGGCTTCCAGTGCGTCAATCGAATCGGGCTTGTCCCTATAGACATTAACCTTGACATACCCCCACAAAAAATAGTCTAATGGTGTCAAATCGCACGATCTAGGCGGCCAATTGACCGTCCCGGCCCGAAATGTGAAATTAACTGTTCACCAAACTCGCCTCGCAATATGCGCCATTGTTTCGCATGCTGTGTGGCATGTGGCACCGTCTTGTTGAAACCACATATCATGCAAGTCAAGAACTTCCATTTCGGGCAAAAAAAAGTTTGTTATCATTGCTCGGTAGCGTTCACCATTGACAGCAACGCTGCGATTCGCATCATCTTTGAAGAAATATGGCCCAATAATACCGCCGGCCCATAAACCGCACCAAATAGTGGCTTTTTCGGGATGCATTGGTAGCTGTTGCAATGCTTCTGGCTGATCTTCACTCCAAATGCGGCAATTTTGCTTATTTACGTACCCATTCAACCAAAAATGAGCCTCATCGCTGAACACAATTTTTCGATAAAAAAGCGGATCCTCGGCCAGCTTTCCAAGAGCTCATTCACCAAAAATTCGGCGTTGTGGTAGGTCGGCTGGCTTTAGTTCTTGCACCAGCTGTATCTTAAAAGGCTTTACGTCCAAATCCTTCCGCAAAATTTTCCACGTAGTGCTGTTACAAAGGCTGGGAACGGCGCCGAATCGACATTTCGCGGTCTTCTGTCACACTAGCTGATACGGCCGCAATATTTTCTTCACTACGCACAGTACGTAAACGTGTTGGTGGTTTAATGTCCAACAAAGTAAATTTGGTGCGAAATTTGGTTACAATCTTCCGAATAGACTGCTCAGAAGGTCGAAATTGCCGACCATAAAATGGAAGCAGCGCGCGATGAACATTTCGAACCGAGCACGAATTTTGATAGTAAAATTCAATAATTTGCAAGCGTTGTTCATTTGTAAGACGATCCATGGTTAAATTGCAAACCAAACTGAAGCTGTTTGACAGTGACACAAGGTACTAAACACACGTCAGCTGTCAAAACCAGTATTGCCAAAACCAAACCAGCTAAAAAATCACCCGTTATAACATCAAAACCGATAAGAGATAAGACTGATATTTGGTGATTCTGATGAGACCGAGACGACACTATCAAACCAACAATCTTGCCACCTTACAAATCCTCATATGTATGTATATACATAATAAATTGACAGTCTTTTTGCTTTGCTTCAGTTTAAATTGAAAAAAAAATCAGAAAAATTTGATCAACTTCAAATCAGTCTACCTACTCGGTTGGTTGATTTAGTAAAACATGTCCCCAATACAACTTTGATTTACAACGAGGCCTTTAACTCTGTTGCTTGTTTGAACCCAAAACATCAATGATATCAATACGTGGAAAAATAATCTAAAAATGGATTGCGGAATATTTTAGTTAAAAGCCCAAAAGATACACGATACCTTCTCAATGTCTAACACAAATCATAAATCAATTTGATGAACAAAGATTTAACAAGGTTTTGAAATATATTTCGCTCGTGTTATGATTTTCTTACACCTGACTGAGTATCACTCCAGGTAATGTACGCCTGCTGATTTTCCACACCCGTTTGTCTCTTGTTATTTCAATCCTTTGGAATCATAAAAATAACGAGATAAATATAAGTATAAAAAAAAAACAAACAAACAAAAAACCATCCACCCGAATCGACGCCCAATATTTTCTATCATCCGAATCCGAACTGATTTGTAGACATCGCTTAACTTCTACATCAAGATATATAAACACCCAAGCAATCTCAATTCATCATTGTATCCTTGACGAGCAGGGGTCCTGGTCCTGGGGTTCTGCTCTTCCTGTCTATTGATAACACCAATTTGATAAGATTTAAACAAACACACAAAATACACAACCCACTAGATACGATATGTCATTCAGGATGGGATTCTATGATTGCAGACCCTAAAAAATACTCTTCGTCTATGGATGGATAGTGAATGTATCTGGAGTGCGGTGTCTCAACATCAAGTTGTTAACCCAAATCCCATCCGATTTATTATATACGACCAAAATATTCGTCCTTAATATTGCCGCTGTGTATAATATTGTTTTTTTTTCACATATTAGTGGTGGAAATTCGGAACGAATAGGATTATTAAATGCGCACATCCTTTAGAGCCTCGAAAAGATTATTATTAATCTTCTCGTTATACATGAGGCACTCTAGTCAGGCCATTACACAAATTACATCTCGATGCTGAATCAATCCTTCACGGTCTATTAAAGTGTTCCCCGATAAAATCAGTAAAATCAGGGCGTCGTGTCAGAGAGTACATGTACAGTACATTAACACATATCCATCTTTCTGAAAGCGAACTGATTGCAATTTAAACCAATGGGCTATAAATTGACTGGGTCTATCGCTTTCATCAAGTAAATGATCTGTCTTTCCGGAAGGGCTTTTTGTTCTGGACATGGCGAAGTCTGGAGCGCCGAAGTCACCATTGAATGTGCATAAATTCTATATCGAGAAAATAACAACAGGGCACCCACTATAGATTGACAGTAAAAGGCTCCCTATCGTGCACTCGTCCTTGTGCCATCAACAAATGTAGCTTTAAAATCTCTGTCGCATTAGTCGAACAAAATACAGGAGCTCAAAAAGGAAACAAAGTCGGATCGATTTCTGGTTAACGTTTACGAGTTGCGTGCTATTGTTTCAGTTTTCGAGTTTCTGGACATCTGCCTGTGCAGTACTCTAGACGGATTCTTTGTATCCCTGCCGTCTGCCTCCGATAAGACTATAGACGGGTGTCCACTGTCCATCATGCTTCCATGCAGGAGCAAAAAAGCTTAGTATATTTTGCAGATATTGTACATAGGGCAACTCAATTTATACTTGGTATAATCTGAGAAATTTCTCAATTTAATTTTCATTTTCTCTGGAATTCCATAAGAATTTCTTGTGTGCATTTTACTTAAGCTTTCGGTACTCCTTCCTCCCTCCGACTACTTTGACTCTCTATCAGCAGCTGCACACGATTGAGCTCTTTCAATAAATTTATTTCTTCCAGTTCTGTACATATGCATCAGGTATGTATGTATAGACTCGTACATATGATATTATATATATTGTGTTAAGGCCAATTGTTAAAGTGAAAGTAGAACTTAAAGTTGGCAAAAAGGATATACGAGTATATAGGGTATGCTTCCATCAGTTGCATGCATCTCACGCAAGATGCAATATGAGTTTTCAAAAGGTTCCCTTTTCAAATGTGCTTAAAGTTTTACTACTATTATTTAGTTTTTTCTTCATATTGAATAAAATATTCATATTAAAGTTTTCGATGGTGAGCTCAAAATTGAAATATTTTATTTGAATACCAAAAGCGATGGACTATTGGGATTCGTGCATTATGGAATGGAGATTTTGTTTTCGGGAGATTAAAATAATATTCGAAAAGTTTTCTTGGCACAGAATGATTTATTTGCGGAAAGTTCTCGTTTCTTTTTTGGAATTTAAAACTTTTGGACTTGCCTTTGCTTTGCCATCGAAGAAGTTTTAAGTTTGATTTTATGGTCAAAAAATCGAGGACAATAGATGCGGCAGAATACATCCACAAATACATACATATACATACATATTTATTTGCCTTTGGAAACGAGGCTTACGAATAAGAATGGGGAGATAAAAATAAAGTTTGTAACCCGATTTTTGTTCGGTGGGGGTGATCCAAGATTTGGTTGAAATGGTTTTAAATTTGAAATTTGCTAAAAAAAAATATTAAATATGTGCTTTGCGGTTTGTTTAAACTTTAGGAGTGATATTTCACTGCACGATTTGAAATTCCTAACATATTTGTATTGCAAACTTGTAAGAGTAATTTTGCTTCACTTTTAGGGAAAATTAAAGGAATTCAATCAAAATTTTACTACAAAGTTCATTATAGCTTTTCGAAATATTTTGGTTTTACTTCGATCAAATGTTCAGCCTTTAAAATTTGAAACTATTTTAACTTAAATTTCTCGTGTATCTAAGTACAGTCGACGTCACTTATAACGACCGTCAAGGGACCAGGCAAAACTGGTCGCTATATGTGGCGGTCGTTATATCCGACGCAACGTTGCACTAGTACAAATTGTATGAAAACCAAACAAGTGATGGAAAAGTGGTCATTAAAAGCGGCTGGTCGTTATAAGCGGCGTTAACTGTATATAGGAAAAATTAATAAAATGATAATTTTCGGTAATTTTAGTCTAATTTGACTTTATAAACCCATCTGTAATACCGCATGCCTCCATTCTTAAAATTATGAAATTTTATCCTGAAGGATATTTTTCACCAGAAAACCTTGATAAGTGATTGTTACTCGAATCTAGTACTTTTCAAGCCCTCCATCTACGAGCATGTAATTTTCAAGTAGTTTCAATCAAAATCTTTCTGTATTTAAAATCAAAAACTATTCAGGTCAGAAAAATAATAAAAGGAAAATTTGGAAAACGGGAAATTCATAATGAATAAGAAATATAAAATTTGATGGAAAGTGACTATAACAATTTGTTTATAAATTATTGTTGTTGCTTCTCAACATAACTTTTCCAAATTTAAGCAAAAAATGCTCTATTTTCTTTAGGGTAGGTGAGTCATTAAATATGTCGTAATAAAAAAAAGTGCTGATTAAAATATTTTTATACAGTTCTACAACAATTGCTTCGGTAGGTACTTACCTAGTTTCAAACTTTGAATTCCAGAGAAAATAAATGTCTGTTCCCACTGTTGAAAAGAAAAACCCACTTAAATGGATTCAATTCCCACAAACTTAACATTCACAGTAAGTACTTCCCATTCCCACACAAAAGTTAAATTTCAAGAAAAAACGTTGGAAGAACAAAAAATTCGGTAGCCAAACTTCTATTTTTCTATTCAAATTATACATTTTCATCCCAGCAGAATGTTCTCCATTCACTGTTCCCATCACAATTGTGTACTTTACACCCTCTTCCCACAGGAAACCAAACGCTCGCTGACTGTTTTCAACGAAAACATTTTCATTTACCTCTTCCGTTGTTTATTTTTTAATTCAAAATAAAATTAAAAGCAAAACCTCTCAAGCACTTTTATGGCAAAAACTGTTTTTTTTTGCTCTTTCCTCATTTTTATGAATGAAAATCCGTATAAAAAATTGGCAGCTATGTAGTTGCAAAAAGCAAATTCATCGGTTTTATGCAGCAAAGAACAAAAAAAAAACAAAAAACCCAACTACAATGCATCGACCACGTTTTTTTTTTAATTTTTTTTGTTTCCTTTATTAACAACACCCTTAATACCTGCATACTTATCGGTTATCCTGTTTTCCCTTCAAACAAGGATTTATTCAAAGTGTTGTATGTGAATGGAATTTCAGCCACATTTTTCATTCTGAACAATAAATTACCTGAATTTCGTTCCATGCTTTAAGTCCAGTATGAAGTTGAGATTCAGTGACAGCGACGGAGATGACACACTTCATCCAAACGTCCAATACCGTGACTCACGGCCACAATGCACAAAACTCTTAGACCTAACGACCAAACGCTCAACGACCAAACGCTTTTTAATGGCCTTTTAATTTTCAACCGAGAACCATGTCAATTTTTTTCGCCAATGGCAATGGAACCAACAGAAACAAACGATTTCACACATCAAACGAGAAATTCAGATACAAATTTAAAAGTCAAAATCAACAGGTTTAACCGATCGAAACTATTTTCGGAAATTTCACTTTCCCTGCTCCTGCTCTGGTTCAATGTGAAACACACACAATTCGAAGTGAAATAAAAATAAAACAAAGAAAGTCGCCGGAAGATTCTTTAGCACGATTCTTTTGGTGTAGTCAGATACTTTATTTTGTTTTGTTCGGAAATTTACATTTACATTTACATTTACATTAACATTAACATTAAATTTAACATTAACAATGACCTTGTCGAATTAGTTAATTTTATTTTATGAATCAACTTGGAAGCAAAAACCACACACGGATCGCGAGTGAGAATATACATATATTATTTTATTCGTTTTTCTAATAATTTGATTTGTTTAGATCCGAGAGCTTAACGGACAGACACTGATTGAGATAGAAATTCAACAAGCTATCAAGTCGACCAGACACTTTTTTGTTATTAATTAAAATTTTGTTAATTATTTATGTATACAAAATTTGGGCGGTAATAAAAATAAACTGGGACTTGATTTAAAAATATTTGCATATTAAGAATCTTCTTTCTTCTTTGCAGTCGTCAATTAGCACAATTTTATCGATGTTACTTTTATAAAAAATGCAGACACAAATTGGATATTTTTCATTTTGCTACCAATATTTGTTTATTTTTTTTTTTAATTTTATCGAGGCATGGGGTGAGCTCATGTGAGTGTTTGAGGTTTAAAAGTTCAAGATTCGACTTATTAATAATTTTTTTTTATTTTTGAAGCCAATGGACTTGATTTTTGGATAAGATCTTTATAGGGCCGTTGTTCGGATGTTAGATGATTATCTTATGTTAGTTGAGCTTGTTGTATTATAAAAATTTGAATACGCAAATTTCTTGCTATTTTATCTTTCTATGAGTCACTGAAATATTTAGCTTGGCGTATATTGATTTTTAGGTCTGTGTGACATTTTTAATAATCAAATAACCAATTCGATGTTTTGGTGGTTTTTAATATTTTTTTTTTGCCATGTGGTTTTATGTATTTGTATGTTAAATATTAAGAATGGGTACATTAAGTTTTTGGTTGTATTTGACAGTCACAATAAGGCTGAGAATATAGCATTTTTTAAGAGCATCTACATTTTCGACTTTGTTCATCAAAATCAATGTATTTCTTATTTTTTCAATTGCAAAAAAATATTATACCTAATTATTTTTAGAGCTAGAAAAAGAATTAAAGTGCACTGTGGCGTATGTGGAACATTTTTTCAAAATTAATTTTATGACAATAAATAAAACTAGCATTTGTTTGTCCAGACCAAATTTTGTAGGATTAAAGTGATTTGTACACCTTGTCTGTCTTTTATTTTCTTGAGTTGGAAAGCTAAGAATGTTGTTTTCAGAAGTTTATTTAGTTTCTAAATTAACAATCAAACTGACTAAAAAAAACACTAAATGTCAATCGCTGAACGATGCTTGAACTCTACAAACTTATTACTTTTAAATTATAATTATTTATGTACATACATAAACTATATATATTTCCAAACATTTTTTAATTTTTGGGAAACTAATTTTAAAACGTCAATTTTCTTCGCATTAAAACGTCATAGTTCTACAGGTCTGTTTTAGGCGCACTTTAATTAAAAGAGACCTAGTGTCAAGACACTTTCGAAGACTGGAAGCGCATATTTCGTAAGTTAAGTAATTAAGTTATTTAAATTGGAAACAAAATACTATTTATAATTATTTCTTAGTTAATATTGAGTTAGCTTTTATAGTTTATATTTGTGTTCTTTTTAAATTACTTGCAATTACTATTACTTAATCTATCTTAAATTTTCAACGTATTGAAACTGATTTTTAAATGCTAATTGAAGATTTTTGGAATAATGAGTTTATAGGAGAGAATTAAAAAAACACCTTCCAAGGTTAACATCATATTTTAAAAAAAAAGTGAATAAATTGACACACTATCACCAGTCCTGCCAGGATTTTAAAATAAGATGTGATTTATTCGGGTAACAAAAATTGGGCCAACCATAAATTAGGTAGGCCAGATCCGTATGTGGGCATATGACTTAAAAATATCCTCCATGTAACAATACGTGACGTAAAATACCGTTCTTATTTTTTTATTGACTTTATTTCTAAATTTTCAGTTTAGGTAGGTTAATAAAAATTTCAGACTGATTGATATACGAGTAAGACGCCAAAAAAGGAACTGAGAATGTTAATGACATGAACCCATGTTATGTCTGAAGGTATAAATTCAATTTTAGGGCCCATAAATTGACATCTTGCGTGTAACATAAAAGTATATTACATATTCTTTTAGATACTGTTTGAAATTTTATTGACGTCGTCGTCGTTGTCGATGATTATTATTGTAATGTGCTTGTCATTTTGGGGTTGTGGAAAGGAAATACGGAAATGATAAAATCATTGTGGACTGTAAATATACAAATAGATATTGTATGAATATGAGAATATAAATAAATATTATCAAATAATTTGATGCAGTAATTGAAAATAATTATTTTTATTGGGAACACATATCAATGTATCTCTGAAATTGTACAAAAATTATCCATACTATTTTTAATGTTGAAATGAGGTTTGTATTGATTTGGGTCTAAAATTAACCACCTTACATAAATAAATGTGGAAAAAGTGAACTAGTCTTTGCATTTGACATTTTAGAATTTTTTCTATAATACTAATTCTGTTATAGGTTTCAAAACATGTAAGTAAAAATTAAATGTCATTTAGGATAATGTCAAATATCGGCCACAAGGTAAGATGAAAATGGAAGAGATTTTTCAGAAGACAATGAAACACTTTCGGGCCCTTCAATGAAAGTTTTTAACTTGACTACGTAAATTATCAAAAATTCAAAATTAATCAATTGAGAAATTTTGTAGCTCGTTTCATTGAACATTCTGATTCTTAAGCAATGAAAATTTTAAGTATTGAAATTAAACTTTACACGATACAAAAAAAGTTAACGAGACATTTTAAAATTCACGTCTGAAAACTTTTCCAAATAAGTAACACCAAAACTTTAGTTTTTTTTTCTAAAAAGATATTTTTAAATTAAATATACCTGCGAACAACATTTGTTTTGTAAAGTATCGATTTTAAAATTACCCAAGTCATACCCTAACAAGTTTTTTTTAATACCCAAGTGACCCAAACCAAATTCCATAGACAATTCCAAAATACCCATCTGTACAGCCCACTTCATTAATATTGAAGACATCCCAGGCACTTATTTCGATTATTTTCCTGAATTGAAAAACATTAATAAATTCCATAACATTTAAATGGAAAATATAAAAAAATTAAAAAACACGCATTTTTTGAATAATTGTAATATGCACAGTATCCAGTTGCAGTATAAGTATCTGAATTAATTGCTTTCAGTTTTTTTGTATGCAAAACCAATGATTACACGGAATTTGTATAGAATACATTCAGTGTGGCATTAAATCATTAACTTTGCATATTTTAATTGCAAAGACAAAAACAAAATGAAAGCCTTTCATTTTATGTATACATAGATGGCAATTAAAAACAAAAATAGTTTCCCTTAAATGCAATGGTTATTTTTTTCAATTTCTCGTTAAGTGATGCTTCTAAAGAGGAGGAAGAGAGAGGGTGTAAGTGATAGTAGGTATAGGGTAAGTGCAGTGAAATGAAGATAAAACAAAACGGAACGAAATGAAATGAAATCAATCCATCCATGGCAGCATTGTTCAGTGAATTAAATCGAATCCGTAATTAATTAATAAATCAGCTAATTAATTTTATTAAATTTTAATTAATATTCTTGTTACACATGAATGGTCTCGTTATTTACATCATTATAAACTCCAGCTCCAGCTCAACTCTAAATGAATAATGAAATCGAGGCACATTTAGGACGAATGGAAAGGATGGTATAGACACTCTGTGCTCTGAAAGCTTTAACATTTTGAGAAAGTTCGTCGAGCAAGCTACGAATATAAGATACGTGCGGCAGTAAATAATGGCCATTTAAGTTGAAAAGACGCAATTAAAGGCAACTTAGTGTTAAGTAATTTATTTTAATTTATTGGATGATCGTGATGAAAACGACGAATTATACTAAGTGTGTGTTCACATAAAGTAATGAGTTACATGAACAAATTAAAGGCTTTCGACATTGTTCTTAATCACTTTTATGATGCCGCTAGTTGATGTTTCTCTTCCTGGCAAAACATGCCTTGTTCCTGCTGCGCTTCGTCTTCTGTCTTGTCCTGCCAGCCCTCTTTTCATGCGGAATATGAAATTGAAGGATGTCGGTGAGCATTTCTTCGGTTGGTTTATATCAAGGTGATACACTCCGAATCACCTGATTGAAGTTCATTATTTCAATATTATTAAATGTCTTATTATTTATAATGTAAAATGTAAAACTATAGACAAAATTTTGTTTCCTAACTCGATGAGGGTAAACTAAATAATCCTTAAACTATTACATTGCAAATCATAACCTTTGAAAGTTACCCTCTTTATTTATAGAAAACAAACTTTCCTTTTGCCTTTAAAGACTGCATTTATAAAAACATTTTAAAAACTTAACAGTTTTGTCAGAAACGAGAGATATGACATTTAACAGAGCATTTGACATTACTGTAACAATATTTCTTATTAAAGTTTGTTACTGAATTAAAAGAGGGCTAGCTTAATCCTGTCTAAGTGAAGCTTTCTATATACCTAGTATTCAAAACATCTAGAGAAATGTAGGTAACTAACTGATCAATCAAGTTTAAAATATTCTTGTAATACACATTTGAGCTTTATTTGCACACAAATTTCTACTGTGTTTAGCAATAATTTTTAGTCATTTTAACCCAAAACAGGAGTACCAAACATTCAACATAAGACACAGAAAGCATTTAAAGCAAAGTGGTCTAATAAAGGGGTTATCTGTAGTGATATTTCTAAACACTCGATTCATCTACGAAAGGAACTGAATCATTAATATAATTTTACTAACATAATTCTATGATCATCTAAAGATTTATGGAACTTGCTGATGCTGGATCCTAGACATTTTGCATATGTTAGACACCCTACAATTTACAGCAACAACTTTAATCTGCCATTCACTTCAAATTAGAATATATATTATCGACGCAACTGGTCAAATCCAGTCATGTTTTCTTTTCATTTTTCAACATTTACAAAAAATTGCAATAGATTAGTTTAACATTATTTTAAGGACTCCCACAGAGAAGCCTTGAAAAGTTGTTCACCACAGTAAAGTCGTTTCCAAAGTCTCCAATAGACTTCCCCTCGTAATGTTGGTCAAATTTAATCATCCCTTTTGTTTTTCCCACCATAATGACATTTTTTTTTATAATAATGCAATTTACTTAACTAATGAGATTTGGTCCTTCCCGTCGCATTAAGTGGCAGAGAGTGTATTTTGAAATATTTGCTTTAAATTCACGGAACCAAAACCCGTGACTGATTTAACTCTCCCATTCATGTGTGTGTGTGTGTGTGTAGTGTACACCAATTTTGAAATAACCAAACTTTTAATTAAAAATCATGTACATTAGTTAACCAACCCTCAACCAGCAGCGCAACAGGAGACCACAAATTGACTATATTTGTTACAATGAATTCCACATCCGTTGCAGATTCAATTCACTTAACACCGCACCGCTGCTGTACCGCACAAGACAAAACACTCAACTGAAAAAGGAAGTCCTCATCATTAGGAAAATGTGTGTTGTTGTCAGGATGCAGGGAAAGGATGCAGCATCTTGGTTGGGCAAACCGAAGCAGAAAAGAAGTGATTTTAATTAATTCATGCACCGCACTGAATTACAATACCACAGAAACATTTTTGTCAGAAAATTTATAACTTAATTTTCACAATAAGGAAGGAACTAATTTGATGTTTTTGGCAATTTGATTGCTTTGTCTGTCAAAGTGGTACAAGGATACAATTCCAACTGGACCAAACATTAAATGCCACCGACCGACATCAACGATGACGAAGACGACGACGACGCACGACGTGGAGTGTATCAAAGTAAATTTTTAATGGTAAATTGCTCTACGATGGAGCATTTGGTTTTGGTTTGGGGATGAGAGCTCCTTGAATTCCAAGATCTTCCTTCAATTCTGGATGGAATACAAACACCTGTCGGTTGTGTGCAACCATTTACCACCACTGAAGACTGAAGAGCTATGTATAGTCTGCCTGGTAAGTCTTGTATCGTGTCAAGGGATTAATTGGAATTTAATTAAATTTCTTAACAACTGATGAGAGCAGCAATCCAAAGGAACCCATTGGGAGTGCTGTGATGGCTCTTCAGATGCACAGATGCACACACATGCTCATTCAGTGTTGGCCAAAAACAAAAAAGCTAAAAAACAATGATAAATAATTGTTTTTGTTCAAGTGATCAAAAGACAAATCTGTGGTGGATGGAAATAAATGGGAAGGGTAGATGTATGAATTCAAATACTCGTACCTTTGGCAAAATATTCATTAACCCTCCTTTTTGCCTTTCCCAATATCCCAATTGCTGTGCCATCAGGTCTTGAAATCGGCAAAACAATTTGTAACGTTTTGGTCTGTCAAGCTTGTGATGTTTCTATTCAAAATGTTTAATGTTTGGGATACGTCACAACACATACATACACATATACCGATGAAGGAAGTGTTCCGAGGATGATGCATTATATCGACGATGTGTTTATTTTCAACACAACCAACAACAACTCCATTATAAGTAAACAGAAACGTCAGTAAAATTGACATTTAAGAGAAAAGAAGATTGATGTGCTCATGAATGCAGTGATTTATAAAAGACTTACACATACGAGGTAGGTACATACATATGTACTTTTCGGACACATCCACATCTGACGATTACACAAACCTAGGAAAATTTAGTGATGCATCACATGTATGACAACATGTTATACCGTTAAGCTGTTAGGTAAAAGACTTTTAAATCATTTTATTTCTGATTGCCTTGTTTGGGGTGTGGGAGTGGCAGTGGGTGGTGTTGTTAAAATTATTATATTTACGAAGGGGGAGGATTTTTGGGGATGTTTTGATTTGAGAATTTTAAGGTTTAGAAAGAGTTGGACGAATACAATATTTGCGTTGGGGACTTATCGAAATTCTGATTCTATGAATGTTGTGTGTTTAAAAATTTGTTTTTCAAAATTCTGTTTTTAAAGATATTTTCGTAGAACAACATTCCATACTTTTGTTGAAGGAACACAAAAGAAGAATAGAAGCTGGGATGCTAGAACCACTGAAAACTTCTAAATGATTTCCCTAAAATCTTGAATTGTACGAAAAATTTTAAAATATAAATTTAAAGGGCCGGTGTTGAATGTGAACCACACCTAAACGTCAAGTTTTTTTCTACATTTCATTTGGCATATCTCAATTTCAGACAAAGTCAATTTGAACCATGGAAAGATACACAATCGAGCAATGCGTTAAAGTTATTCAGGCTTAGTATGAAAATGGGCGTTTAAATCAAAATGCATATTATCGTGCAGTTTTCGAAGAAAATCATCTTCAGTGATGAGATGCTATCATGAGATGATAACGAACTGTTTTATGGCCCGAATTGGAAGACATGGATGTGGACAATATGTGGTTTCAAAAGGACACTGCCCACTTGCCACACAGCTAACGAAACAATGGCTCTTTTGCTCGACAAATTTAATGGATCATTTGATTTGAAACCTTTGGACTTCTTTCTTTAGGGTTATTTGAAAGAAAAGGTGTACGTCGATAAGTCAGAAACAATTCAAAAGCTAAAGGATAAGATAATTCGGTGCATTAACGGCATAGAACCTCAATTATGCCTCAGCGTTGTCATCATCGAAAGTTTGGACCATCGGATGGAGGTGTGCCGCAGAAGTCGCGGTAACCATTTGGCCAATATTTTGTTCCATACATAATTGAACCATAATGATATTTTCATAATAAAAAGAAATGAAATACTTTCCTAAATAATTTGTGTTTTATTCAAATTCAACATCCGCCCTTAAAATTTAACCACCTTTTATAAAGAATTAGAGCTCAATTCTAAACTTTAAAAAAACAAAAGTTATAAAACGTAATTTTATATCAAATTAAAATTAAGTAAATCCAAAATTCACCTCCGTTCTCTCGAAATTCGAAGAAGAATTACTCTAATTTTTTCGTAGTATTTATGTATTAATTTTTTGTTAACTTTTTTAGTCCTTAAAACAATATTGTGAGTAAAATGGAAATAAGTTTACAATCGAGGTATTATATAATTTTTCCTTCATTGTATATTTGCCCACCTAAATATTTTTTTTTTTTACTTAAAAAAAAAGTTCCAAATTTATACCAAACCTGTATAACATTGCAATCTACACAATACAATTTATTTGAAGTCAATTTGCGATTAACTAAAATTTTTACTTTTTTTTAACTACTACTAGCTGACCCGGCGAACTTCGTCTCTCCCAAATTTAACGTCACAGCATAAACTCAGGAGTACATAGTAATAAAACATAGATAGCGTAATAATGAATTTTAGAAATACATATATGCGAAATTTTCACAACTTTTTAATGAATTTTACACCTTAACGTCACACAGTGGGGACCTAGTAGAAAAAATTCAATTTTCAAAGAGCTTTATTCTGAAATCACGACTTAAAACCGATTTTACAAATGATGAGCGTGTGATGTCCACAGTCTTCATTTTTGGAAAAAATTATATTCTATTTTTTTCTATTTTTGTTTATTTATATTTTTGAAAAAAGAAAAAAACTAAGAATTTGTTTTTTGATACGTAAAGGTGCTATAACTCTTATATTTCGTAAAAGGTAGTGTTATGTGTAAATCCTTCTAAATAGTAGGAACAAAGCCTAAAAATTTGGTTCAGATAGGTGAGTCCGCGTTTGAGTTATAAAATTACAACGAAAAGTGACATTGATTTTTATATATATATGTAGATAGATTATGAAAAAACCGCTCGACAAATTTTATAAAAGTTCTGCATCTTTTCAAGTTATAACCAATTGAAAAAAATTCGATATCTTTATTCATTCTTGAGATATCGATAACGAAAAAGGTATCTCGAGCGTACGAACGTACGTTAATAAAACTATGACTATCTACAACGTCTTATCTACATCAGATAAATTTTAAGTCTGGTGTATAATACAAATTTAGTTTGAAACCTTTTCAAGCATCAAATTACATATTTCGTAATGCTTGGGTTAAGTTTCTGCAAATCGAAAGAACAAAGATTTATGTAAATTTACTCACAACCCGACCTTGCGTTATTTTATAATTCAATTGACAAGTTTTTGAACATTCAACATATTGCGTATCTGAAAACTTCTCAGTATCAAAAATGATTAAATTGAATGCAAAGTTTAATTAAGTTATTGCTCATTCATCATCATCACTATTCACTTTTTTATTTCTGCCATCATTCATACTAAATATTATATCAAAAGTTGTATCAGATAACGTAGAACTATTTCGGATGACTTTATCCGCTTTATGTCCATAAGTAAGTAGCCAAATAAAACTTTTATGATCCCCTAAAACAGACATGTTCTGTTCATTCATTGTTCAGTGCATACATACATACGATGCTCTGTAGCCCATCATAGTACCTACATATAAGAAACATCAGCGTTTTACTTCTTTTTCCCTGGAGATTTATGGATTTTCAAAAAAAAAAAGGTTAATATTCGTCATCTTATAAACGGTATGTGTATTGTGTACTCATACGTCTGGAACATATCGATTAATAAAATGAGTTATAATAAACTTAGAAACGTTATATCTCCCATCCCATCCCACTGCACTGTTCCAACATCATTAAAACTTTTGCCAATAAAACATTTTAGACTTTCTATACTTAACTATTGATTTTTTCCCTTACTGGAATTGGCAAGGGGTTCGGGTTCGGGCATTATACATTTATTATTATACATGTATGTGTATATGTCTGATAGAGAACTTAAGCCCGGGCTCTTAGTTTTATAAGAAATATTGTTATCAAGTCAAGTGAGACCATAGATGCCATAAAAAGATGTCAATTATGATGAGGATATTCTTTTAAAAAAATGTGAAAAAATGGGGTTTCTTTTCAAACGAATGACAAGCAAATTTCAATGAAATTGTAATTGCACTTGATAGCTACTATTCATTAGTGACAAGTATTTGAAATTATTTCCGTTTTATTTTTGATATATTGAGAAGAGCTTAACTTTCAATTAAGTGATAGTCGTTGGCTGTCATTAAAACTAATCGTTACAAGAAAAAAAAAAAAAAAAAACAAAAACCAGCAGTCACAAAGGGACTTGAATGCATTTTGAGAAGAAGTATTATATCATGACAAAAATATACATCAACGGATGTAATTAAAAGCGTAGTTAGTAATTAAAAGCTGCATAGTTGAACAATATCTATGATTAAAAATCGATACCTAACAGTCTGATAATTATGGTAGAAATTTGTATAAAGGGTTTCATATTGAGAGGTCAGCTATTTGGAAAGCTGTTTCTTTTGAGGCTGTCCATTTTGACATTTAGGAAAAAGAAAACTTTGCCATAGCTAAAAATGGAACCATACGCGCTTCAACCAAGCATTGAAAACTAAAACTCACTCAGAAAATGGTGAAAATTAAAAAATCTTCTTCGGTGATAAAGAATCGGAAAATCCAAGAGTTTACTGTTTGGTGCGGTTTTTGGAACTGGTGTGATGTAACCTTACTTATTCGAAAATAGACCTTGTTCCAAGCTATGATTAATTATTTTGTATGGTTGGAATTGATAGAAATGGATGTGGACATAGTTTATTTTCAACAAGTTTGACGGCCGCGCTATGTGCCCCACAAAAAAACTTTTCTTCCAAAATTGTGATTGGTTGAGATTGAAAAAAAGTTTCCTGGTCATGTTATTTCTCGACCACCGCAAGATCTTGTGTTCTGACACACTTTTAATTTTAAGAGTGAAATTTAAGGTATATATTAATGCTCTACAACCAACTTCAGCCCTTAAGATGGAATTCATCAACCGCATACAACCGCAAAAGATTATGATGCTGCATTGGCGGCTATTCAATTCAGCTGATGATATTGTTTTATGAAATACCTTCCAAAACTAACTTTTTAATATTAAAGTTAAAGCTTCCATTTAGAAAACGCTGAATAAACATCGAGAGAGATTGACGTTAAAATATTGTCGTCAGTGTTTTTTTTTACTGGTTTACTGGTTTCTATCTTGAAATGTGTCAGAAAACTGAGTTCAGCTCCTGATGCCATTGCTTTTTGTGGTGATTGACTGTGGGTTATGGAAGAAAGTTTCATTGACCAAAACCCTGAGACATAAATTAACAACGTCAGTATTTTAGACGATATAAAAAAAAGAGGCTGAGTGCGACCAACACTGATAACTTCCAATTATGCATAATTTGAAAACTTGGCATTGCTGATATTCATCAATTTACTTTTGATGCTGATTGTTAAAAATTTTACTAACAACAAAATTGTCAGAGATGTTTAAGCGGAAAAACAATATTTACTAATTTTTCTTAACTTTTTGTAGTTTTGTATTTGTTGTAAGAAATGTCAATTTGATATTCGTCAATATTTTATCATTTTTTAGGTACTGACAAATGCATTATGTTAAAAATAAAATACATTTAAAGTCAATATTATTGCTTGTTGTTATGATAGTTTTGGTTTTTTATTTTTCGTAAGAAAACTGCCAATTCGAAATGTGTCAAAAAAGTATCATATGTTCAAAATTCTATTACGCAAAAAATGAAATAGATTCGAAGTTAAAATGATTGACCATTTTGGACATATTCAAGTCAAGAAACCTACTTTTGATATTTTTTGGTAAATTTTTGATTAAGATTTTTATTTTTTGTAAAAAGACTGTCAATTCGATATTTTTCAAAATTTTGTATTTTGCATAAACCTAAATAAGTTTGAAGTCAATATCGGTAGTCATTCTCGAGATATTCAAGTCAAAAAACACTTTTTACCAACTTTTGGAAGAATTTTTTGTACTTTTTTGTTTTTTGTAAAAAAAACTGTCAATTGAATTTTTTTCAAACTTTCACCAGATGTAAAGAAAATCGTTTCAGATAATAGAAAATAGTTTTGAAGAGAATATCATTTTACCTTCATTGTATATTTTCGCGCCAAATTTTTTTTTTTTAGTTTTTCAATTTTTAAAAAATAACGGTAAGTTGAAAATTTTCAAAATTTATATCAAATCTGTATCACATTACAATTTATACAATAAAATTTATTTGAAGTCAATGGCACTATTTATTCCTGAGATATTTGCTTCCAACCAAAATTTTCCTTTCTTCATCTTTCGAAGTTATAACCTGTCGAACAAAATTTAATTGGAGTCGATATCTCTACTCGTTCTTGAGATACCGTGGACGAAAAAGGGTATCTCGAACGTACGAACGTACGAACGTACGAACGATACGTACACACGCACACACAGACATCTCTCTACAAATGACGGATCTAGATTCTAGGAACCTTGAAACGTCCAGATTTGTCAAAAATTTCAATTTGACAAATCGGACCCATTACAATAACTCCCTATGGGAAGTTAATAATCGATTACTACTATTATTCATTTTTTTGTTTGGCGTTTTTATATTTCTTTAAAACTTTCTTGCAGTTCTTGAAGATTTTTTTGGAATTACAAAAATTTAGTTAAGATCGTTTTGCAGAATCATTTGTGATATAAAATACACATTTTATTTCAAAAAGAAGCGCGTACTTGTACAGTGTGAAGGAGGTGCAACAATTGGGGGAATTTTAATTAAGAGATTAGATTCATAATCTTTTTATATTCATTAACAAGTTGGAGCGCAGCAGCTTGTGCCATTAAATGAATGCATCCATCAAGGCTACATTATCTATTTCCATACTTTCCTAAGCTTTCTTACTTTTGATGTACATTTATTATAAAAATATGTATCTATGTACGAGCATACAAATTTACAAATTGTATGCAGTGATAAAACTTGAACTAAATTTCCATTAAGGCACACAACCAGAATTCCCTAAACCTATACTATCTAGGTCTCCTGACTCGTTTTAATGTCAGGTTTTTCCTTTTTTTTTTCTGTGGCAAAAAGGTGTATAAAACTTTGTATCTTTAAAATGCATACTCTATGGTTCTATGCATAAAATGTATATCCGTTAGCTTAGTGGTTCAAATATATAATAAATAAGAGAATTAAAGTCTTAAAAAAAGCTTTTTTCGAGTTCCTCTAACAACATTTGCATAACCACCATCCGGGGGATCCAGAAGTCTATTCAAACATACTCCCGTTGGAGTACCTGGATAGATAGAAACCAAACAAAATAAAATAACATAAAGTAAAAAAAATAGAAAAAAAAAACTTTTCCATTTCGTGTCATCAGCTTAGCTCTCTCGGATGTGAAAATGCATTGGAATTTTTTCGAAAAAAAAAAAATTATCTTCACTTTTTTTTTCTTACATTTTTCGGATGAATTGTGTATAAATTTTTGTAGATTTTGCGGTAAAATTTATTAGATTTGCCTAATGTGATTCTACAATCACTCACTTTATTTCACTTTTTTTTCTTTTTTTTGTTGTTGTTGACATAGACGTAAGGTTTCGTAAAAAAAGTCGACAAGAATAGGAAAAAAAAACTTTTTTGTGCGTGTCGAATTTAATTCAATTTTTGTATGTCTCTCTGATTATAGATTGTTGTGATTTGAATCAGCAGTCCTGGATTATTTATTGTATGTTCATATGTACATATGTATATTGTATAGCATAAGAGAAAGAAGGCAAAAACCACGTAGTCCCACAGGAGCGCATTCAATCTTTATGTTGACACAAGAAGGTAAACGAAGAAAGGATGAATTGCCGGGAATATCTTAAAAGTTTGAAGAAAGATTTAAGAGCTCATGTACATATATTTGTCACGGGACAGGTTCTTCAGAGTGTTGGGCTCACCCTAGAGCATATTGATAATTTATCACTACCAGAACCAAAGAATAAACGTCCATACAATTTTAAATTTGATAAAATTTAATGCTCGAAAACGTATCAAAAGGTTTTCTCAAGTAGTAAGCAAATTTCCAACAAGATGAGAGATCTGATTTGGGATTTGAAATATCTACAGGAAAATTATCTTTATCATTAGTTGAGAACTGATTAATTATATAACCACTAAATTTTAAATACTATGTCATCTCAAAGTTAAATGATTACACAGTTTTTGTGGAATTTCGATTCTTTTTGGGTATCGATATAAATACCAACAAATATTTTTGATATATATGAAATTCTTTGAATTCTTAGCATCAATTACATATGTACTGTACATATATCTATATTTCGAGTGCAGTATCAGTTTTATTTTCTTTTTGAACTTTGTCTCTTACCAGGAAACATAAACCCTCTCACAGTATATCTCAACTCTAAAACATGCTTGTTATCTCAAGAACTTCTAAGATTCGGCATACGTAAGGTTTAAACTTTGATAGTCAAAACACTATTAAGGAATGATTGAGATTTGGAAGTAGAAACTAGATCATGTTTTCAAATGAATCATTCCTTAGTTAGGCTCCAATGTAAGGGTGCATTCAATAATCCTTAGGTTCTTGTATTGTTTCACATTCAAAATTTGTTTTCTTTTTAAAGTACAGAAGTTGGATGAAATACTTGCAAACTGTGCTCTTCTCATATGTTATAGTTCCATAAATGTACATAGTCGTAAGTCTTATATTTCCCTCCATTTTTGATTACGTATGCTCTTTGCATATAAACCTTACGTATCTTCATCCGAAAGTACTTCAAGGTATATTTCAATATTGGTATAACTTGCAACGTTAAAAGGTAAATACTCATATCATCTTGTTTGGTATCATTTTCTTCCTTGGATGATTCTATTTCAGGATATTTTTTTCCTATTTTAAGAAAGTTATAAGCGTACATAAATATCAATACAAAATCATCTGCGATAGGACTCAATTGACCTTATTTAGAAAACCAGGGTTGGTTCTATAGTTTATTTCTGCTTTGTTAAGTTTCAAGCTATTATTTTAAGCCTTAAACATTTTCCAAAGAAAGAAAAGAATGAAGTGTGACAAAGGAACTACTCTGATATTACAAAGTACATCATTCGTGTCACTTAGGATATTGTAGATTTTTGTATTTTAATTAAAACTTATGTTTTTCGATAAATTCTCAAAATTCACTAATTCTATAGGTTTCTAACTTGCATTGAGATTAGTTTTGTTAGTTTTGACTTATATATTAGCTTCTATAAAAATGTAAATTTTTCTATTCCAATACCAAACACTTGACTGAAATGTGCTTTCTAAGGGCCCCTAGACCTTAGGCGATTAAATCCAACCCTATAAAGATGAAAATATCTCATTCAGATAAAAACCAACACGAATTGATTTTCCATGAAGAACAGCAAATATCGAACATCAATTTGAATGCAAACACATCGACTACCTTCTCCTCGACGTCATTGACAATGGAGGATAAAACATCAGAAAGTAGAAACATATCACAAACACAAACACACGCATACGCAGGTGTGTATAACGTGTATGCCATACCTGGTAGATCCTTCCACATTGCAGAGCAGTCCTGGATTCCCTTGTTTGGGGACCATTGTCATAGGACCCATCATGGTTAGTATATGTGTTCTGTATTCCCAAGACCAAATCGGTATCTCCCTTCCCCGAACATTTGGATAATTTGAAAACATATCTAGTCAAGTGCACTACTCGCTTGGATGGAGAGAACCAAAGTAGCTTCCATCAACATTTACAGTTCACCTTCCCGTTCACGTTCACACCCTACACAGGAACGGCAGCGGGACACCTTGGTAGGGATTTTCCCGAGGGGTTGAAACTACTTTGCAGTGAGAATATTTTTCTTTGAGATTAAAATCGAAATCAGCTCGAAAAGACAATAACCGGAAGCTGGTGTTGAATGGGCTTCAAGAAATCGATTGGATTTCCGCTGTGCTGCGCTGGTTTGTTACTTTGTTCTTCCCGGCTCCTGTGTCACTGCAGGAGGTGGAAGTCTCCAACAAAACAACTCAAGACTATGGAAGGAAGGAATGTTGTTTCACTGGATGGCTGTTTAGGAGTTAAGACGTTCGTCGTCATCGTCGTCGCCGACTTCGACGACTGGTGGGAGTTGATGCTGATGCTAATGCTGATGCTGTTGATTTGGGTCAATCCCAGCGACGTTGTCGTCGCCATTGTGTAGTTGTGAATTTCCATAGCAATACCAGACATAGACACACAACATGCATCTACGAGTACGGTCGTCGATAGTGCCACTATCTAGATACTCTCTCCCGCTCGTTGTCGTACTTTATTGCTCGAGTACGTGATGGAATTTAAGATAAAACTGTGCGGAAATTTTTTCTCTTTTGTTGTCTTGCGAATGCAGTTTTTTTTTGTTTAACTTTTAATTTTATTTTTTGTTTTTGTTATATTTAAATATTGAAAGCAGCGCGTGCATTCGTCATTTGTGTTATTTCGAGTCATTACATTTTCATGTGCACTTGGTGTTGAAAATATGAAAACATGTGCAATATGTTCAGTGCATTGTATCGGTATTCGGTATATGGTGTGCATAGCATATCCATATCTGATGTTGGATGCAGTTTGAAGTGCCCCCCGAAGTGAGGTATTTTATGGAGGAGAACAAAATGACATTAATATCTTCAAAAACTATGCACACTTGCACAATATCTTCCATAAACAAAGACGGAATTTGCCATTAAACATTTTATAAAGTTGGATGGTGTTTCATTTTTTTTTTTTTTTAATTTGGTTTAATGGAGCGAACATGTTTGATGGGAGCTTTTATTTTTATTATTAATAATGTCTCTTGTGGATATATATTTTTTTATTTTAAATTAAGCTTATGGCAATGCCTGGGTGGCCAATTCCAAATAATTTTGCTTTATGACTTACGGTATACAACTTGTTTTTTTCAAAAAGAATATTTTATTTTTAGTTTCAGATTTATAATGTTAACAGTATTTAATACAAGTTGTGACTTTTAAACCAGTTTACTTTTTATGAGATATTAGAATTTTCGATTTTTTTTAACAGATTGTAACGAGACAATAGCACCTGGGACAAGAGTGTGACTAGACTGTACAACTTGGACTGGAATCAGTCCGTAAGCTCGGCAGTCTTGTCAGTTTTTTTGGTTTTATAATTTAGCACACAGTAAAGGAGTTATTTTTAATATAAAAAAGATTAACGACCTTGAAAAATTGTGTTTGTTATTCTAAGAAAATATTTTAATATTTTTCATATTCCCACAACTCTTAAATGCAGAAGAGGCCGATTTTATATCTTCAAACTAACTTTTGGAATGGAAATAACTGATAACTTGGCCATATTAAAAATCACAAATGGAATGGCTCAGAAGAAAAACATCATTTTGCCAAGTCAGGGGAAATTTTATATAATCGAAAAAACCTGCGACCAAAGTAATAGGTGATTTTTTAAGAGGTTTAGAACTTTAAAAAAAAAACACAAAAAAATTCGAAAAAATTAATGAAATATTTATTTGAATCGATAGTTTGAACCTTGCAATTTAATGTTTTAAGATAATTTCATGCAAATTTTGACCGCGACTGCGTCTCAGGTAGCCCATCCGCTGAGTCCAATTTTGAAACACACGTCAGCTGTCAAAACCAGTGTTGCCAAAACCCAACCAGCTAAAAAATCATTATAAGGGTGTGAGAAGTATTTTTAAAAGCCCAGTTTTTAGTTTCTTTATTCTTTGTTTAACGTTTTTTGAAATCTCTACAATATGGGGTGATTCATCTTGAGGTTTGATTTTTAATAGGCTTTATTGATAGATCACGTCATGACTTTTATCAAACTGCTTTGTCATTTTTTTTTTCAGTATCGTTTGGCACAGCGTTAACAACAGCGTCACCAAATTGTTCATCTGTATTACGAAAATCCACGTTCTGTGAGAAACCACTTTCCACAATACAATTCTCAAATTTTATGATACTTTGTGAGGATACTATAGCTGTTTCGTCGATTAGCCTTCATTTTCATCAGCTTAGTCGTATTCGAAAGTAGAAGTCAAGCGGCTTATATTTGAGTGGTATTTTAGTGGGTGTAACACCCAAAACAAACAAAATTGACATGTTTGGACTGACGAGCAACTCAAAGAGTACAAAGAGCTACCATTACATCTATGAAAAACAACGGTACGGTGTAATTAATCATTGATCCATATTTCTTCAAAAATGATGCCGATGATGATTCAAAATGTTCGTACACATCCACAGCACATGAAAGAATGGACTTGTTGATGGTGTGATATCATTTTGGTGAACACGATTTTCTAATGGGAATATGAAAAGTCTCACGTCTTCAGAAATAAGCCAGCTATACAATTGACGCCTAAGAAACCAAAATTACTCGTGTTATTCACGAGATACTAGTCGCTATCCTGGAACGAGTCGCCTAAAATTAGACCTACTATGAGTGGAACACCTCAGACAAAGTCGTGGCCAACATTTAGAAGATATCATTTTCAAAAAGTAAACTCTCCAATAATTTATGTGTTTTATTTTACATTATAAATCAAACCTCACGATGTATCACCCTTTACTTCAATTAATTCACATAGTATCAATTTAAATTATTATTATTTAGTTACTTACAACATTTTTAGGGATCACTTCACTTACCTAAAAAAAGAAGAAATAATATTCATTAGAAAAAAGTTAAAATACAATTAATTTCTTATAAATTTTAAATATTTGTATCGATTTCGAAATTGAGACACTAAAATTTAAAAATCCTTTTCGAGTAAATTTTTGTGGTCAAAAACCAAAGCTTCCAAAAAATTCTAATAAAATAGTCTCCTTTCTTTTTTTTTTCTTTTAACATCTGACAACTTCTGTCAGTTAAACCTTTCTTGCATACAATGCAGTCTTAAATGATTTTTATTAAATTAATTACGTGAGTATATTTGTACTTTGTAATTATATGCAAGTTTTTAATCTGCCCTTAGCACTTTGTTGCAATTGCATTAAAATATGCAAAATGCTCAATATCACTGACTGTCTTCAATAAGCAAAAGACTTGGACTTACTTTCCATAATAATTATATGGTTGCTTTCTTAACTAATTTGAACTTAATTGATGGGATATTGCCTTAAGCTTATAGCATTTACCAGTTTCATTAGCACAA
The DNA here is from genome assembly GCA_905146935.1 of Scaeva pyrastri. Lineage (NCBI taxonomy): Eukaryota > Metazoa > Arthropoda > Insecta > Diptera > Syrphidae > Scaeva > Scaeva pyrastri. Next base: position 136,513,738 of record LR989927.1, read on the forward strand.
ACAAATGTCAGTGTGATTATTATTATTATCAACAATTATTAACATTTAAAGTTCAATAATATGATATTGTTTTGTTGGACCATTAGATTAGATTAAAATATTGACAAAAAAGTGGTTTCCTAATTAATAATTTTGAATTGCATTTTATTATTTATAAATTATGCAATGTGTAAACAAATTAAGTAAAAACTTCTCTCTTACCATTTTAAACATATTTTTCGTTGGAAAAATTAATTGGTTATTTTGGATTTTAAGTATCGGATCAATTTCTCCAACAAACTTTCGAACAAACTGTTTCCGTTTCCGGTTGATTTAGTTATAATTCTTGGAAAGCTTTAAGCCCTAATAACCAACAGTTTCGAACTTTAAGATAAAATACATTTCAAGGTTTATTTACTTGGTATTCAAAATTGAAGTATATTGCAGTTTTTAAACAATAAAACTTTACTATAAGCCAACTTCTAAAAGTCTTAAGGGATGCTATAATTTCATTGGTCAAAACTACTTTACCTTAATTTAACAATAAATGTCGGCTTGTTCTTCTAATAGTTTTCAAGGAGGATTCTATGGCGTCAGAAATGATTTCGGCCAAGTTACTCACTATCATAACAATTTTCGCCATCACACATCCTTGACAAAGTCAGGTACGTAATAATCGAGGTTCTATTCGGTCACACTTTTGATTTAATCGTTTTTACGATGTCTCATCGTCAACACATTTCAAAACACTCTTATAACATAGCCAATTAATAATACTATAAAGTGTTACTTATTTAATTACAACAAGAAAAATAATGTGTATATGAAAATTGCCAGCCCCTGGACGATAGCAAACATTCCATAAATAGATTCGGATATTATTTAAGACAATTTATATGCAGTTGGCAATTGGCTGATGTTAAACAACCCTTGCTCTCTCGGTCCAAATTGATATGTGTAGAAAAAATATGAGTCAACTTCTCGCACGAGTGTATATGTACCTTTAGCTACTGACTTCTGTAAAAGAAACTAAGTTATTTGAAACAACCTACATCACTTAAGTATAATTTTACTGCCCCCATATATCTTTGAGTATAATATTTGTACAAAAAAAAAAAAAAATCGAGGAAAATATGTAATCGCATCACGTTTCAAATATTCATTCTCCAGTACGAGTGTGCAATATAAATGCCAGCCGAAGTGTCACATACACTGTGCCCGTTTTTCCATAAATATATATTTTTATACATTATATACCTACATACATTATATTCTGGGTGAATCTACGGCATATTACATCATGTCAAAAAGAAAACGTTTTTTTCCCTGGCGATGGCGATAGCGATAGCGATAGAGAAACGTCAAACACCCTAGCAAGGAGAGCGATGAAAATGAAGCCCATTTGAAGTCTCTGCTCGGATCGGCTCGGATCTGTTGCAGGGTGGGACGTGGGAGAGGGGCTGGCGGTGGATGTAGACTTATTTGCCGACATGAAGATTATCGCACGCTTATATCCCCCTCATCAGACACAAATTACATCACGATGTGGCTTTTAATTGTTGTGTGCTCAAGAGTCTCGGTCCACAACATCATAGCTTTGGCATTTAATAACTTTATGGACCTCCCTCTATCATCCCCTGTATTAAACTTAATTCCTATGACCCAACGTCAACAGCCAACACCATACCAACCCAACGACAGCCCTGTTCCATCTACATTTCCATCTCCATCTCCATCACATTGGCCTGTGGGAATGGAAATGGAAGTCGTCTTATGGAAATCTAACAGGCCAACCAAAACCGACCCACCTATTCATGTACCCTATACGCTCCTGCCTATATTCTATATACCCACCGAGGAATCTGGGAAAACAAATTGACGAGGAGAATAAGGAAATATTTTAGTATTTTCATTTTGTGTTTACAAACGCACGCCACCCGCTCTAATTAAAGTCAACAGACGGGCTAAAGTGAATAAATGCACGAAATTAAAATAAATTGAAGAGTATGACATGGTTGTCTTCTTTGGGGCAGTATACCTGCCTTCGATGTGGGCGTGGGGGTGAACGATGAATCTGGCAATGTGGAATTAAAAAACAATGTATATAGATACGACTCGAGGATTTGTAAGCGTTAACATTAACACCAGGAGTGGATTAAGACAATTAATATAAATTTTGGACAAAAAATTAAATTTACAAGCGTCTCATGAGGAACTTTGGTGTAGACTTGTGAATCCTTCATAGATTTCTTAGAACACTTCCAAGAACCCTCTTTTTACACTAACTGAGGGAAGTGTGTGAAATAAAGGAGCCGTCTAGCCGACCAAAATTATTAGATTACATAACTAAGGAGATTATACTGATAATTTATTGGTCATTCAGAGGAGAAAAGCATCAGTCTCAACCGACAATCTCACCAGACTTTATAGTGACGACATTTATATTATTTTTGAATATTCAGCACAAAAATACCATTTCAGAGTCTTGGCCTGAAAAATCAAAATTATCATGCAATTTTTATTCTGAAAAAGATATTTTAGTGTTTTGAAGTAACATACCGATGACAAGACGAAAGATTAACTTCCAATTAGTAAACAATTTTAGAACCTTGCAGCATCTCACAAAAAAATGCTGAAAAAGTTCAATAAGTTAACACAATCTTGAAATACTGGGTGGAATAAATGACGGACAGGGTGGAATACATTAATGTTTCAATATTCTGCAATCTTCCATAATTGTTCTAAGATAGTTATTTTCTATTTTTTAAAAAAATATAATTTCTAATTTTTTAAAAATATTTTTGCTTATCTAAAAGGACAAAATTAGGGGATATTCCAAACTAAGACACAAAGAAACTAAAACCTTTAAAACCAGAAAAAAGAAATTCTGAGGTCGAGGATACAACGATTATAGACGAACTTGGTTACGAACGATCTTTCACTTCACTTGTTTGAATGTTTTTAAATTCCTTTTATTATTATTTATTTATTTTAATATTAATAAATTCTTCTATTTTAATAGTATACCTTTCATGAATTCTTCTTTCTCATTTTAGAATTATTGAAACAGATATTTTTTAAACAAATAAAAGCTTGTTAAGCTTTGAATGAGAATGTGGGCAATTCATACGTCTATTTTTAATATTAACTGATTTAATAAACAGAAAAACATTACATACAAAAATTTAAAATTTTTAAAGATTTTCGGATTTTCGTCAACTTAAAAGTAAAAATTTTTAATTTCACTTTCAACACATGTAAGTCTATGATTACAAATTTAACGAGTTTCCAGTTCGTGTTAAGCCTTGACATAACTTATTCACCTCAATCTTGTCATGACATTTAATCCAATTTACACTCTGCTGATAATTTACATTTTAGAAGAATGAACTTAATGAAAGGTAACTGATTGTTTTACATGTTAACATCAATCAACATTAAAGTTACCCAAAATATATTATACAAAGAAGTCTTATTCCAAAAATTTTGGGGTTAATTTAATCCATACAAAATCTATTGTCTTACTCCATTCCAGGTGTTTGGCAATTCAAAAGGATAATGGTTTGGAAAATATTTGATAAGGCTTTTAATGGCATAAGTATAGTTAGGCACTAAGCAATAATTATTATGTATGGTTCTGTAGCTTTCATATTAAATGATATTCTTCCTACAGTGGTATATTTTAGCAAGTCATTCGGCAGATTAATTCGATATACAACAAAAAAGTTACACACCACTTTCGAATGGAAAATCGAACAGTTTTTGTAGGAAAAAACCAACCTTCGACAAATCCTTTCAACTTATACAAAAAAGATGCACAAAGTTCTATTTACATCCCATAAAATTGTACCTACCGATATTTTAACGCAATAAACACACGGTAAATAAATACGTTTTCCTGAATGATAATAAATTATAACGCATTTATTAGCATACTAAAAGCAAATCCATCCCTGGCCGCTGCCATATACGGCTAAATAAAATTATGCATCGCAGGTATGCATGCATAAATGTAACGGGGAGCTTATGAATAAATGTCACCGTCGTCGTAGTCGTCGTCGCAGTAGTAGTCGTCGACGTTATCAGGGGGAGGGACGAACGACAGACAAAGTATAATCCGCTCTAAGGGTGGACATGCGACAATAAATTTGCATGAAAATGCTTTTAATTAAGTGTGTGGGTGTCAATGTATGGGTAGGGTATGTAATGTATAGGTACATTCATACAAACTCTACACAGAGGGGTTATCCAATTTAAAAAGATTTTCCTTCTCTTCTGCTTGCTGTCACCTCTATACAAATTTTTTTTTTTTAAACGGAGGACAGTTTATTGGGTTTAAAATAACGAGATATTTTAACGTGGAATGAAAAATGTCTGTGCCAAATTTTGTTTGGCAATTTTTTTCTTTTTTTTTTTTTTGGCTTCAACTGTCAGTTAAAATAAAAAAATATTCAGATACATATATATTAATGGCTTTTAACCTTTTGTGGTTTGAAGTTAATAAACATCAACGTTTTATTTTTCTTGGTTTGTCGGACTAGACATAAAATGAATTATGAGCGAAATAAGGGCAAAGTTGAGTACATACAATTTATTCGTGACATTATGAAGGAACAATGTTGGGATTAAGATAAATTTAACTTTTCGGGAGGCCAATAACATCGCAAGGATTTTTTGTCTTTATAAGAAAGAACAGTCTTGTTCCAACAAGTTTGTCCTTATTGAATTAAGCATAAAAAAAAAAGAATATTTTTAACTTTAATTTTCTTAATTTTAGCAAAATTCTGTTATGAAGTTTTTTCATTTTTATAAGCGATAGATATTAAAATTCTGGAAATTTTCAAAATTCCAATATTTCAAAATTATAAATCACAGTTTTATAAAATTTTAATAGAATATCATACTTAAGCATACTATAAGAACCAGATTGACTAGTTTACTCTTTTTAACTTCCCATAGGGAGTTATTGTAATTGGTCCGATTTGTCAAATTGAAATTTTTGACAAATCTGGACGTTTCAAGGTTCCTAGAATCTAAATTCATCATTTGTAGAGAGATGTCTGTTTGTGCGTGTGTACGCACGTTCATTCGTTTGTACGTTCGTACGTTCGAGATACAATTTTTCGTCCATGGTATCTCAAGAACGAGTAAAGACATCGACTCCAATTAAATTTAGTTCGACAGGTTATAACTTCGAAAGATGCAGAAAGGACTTTCATAAAAATTGGTCAAGCGGTTTTTTCACTACAGCATTGACCATTTTGGTCGGAAGCAAATATCTAAGGAATAAATAGTGCCATTGACTTCAAATTAATTTTATTGTATAAATTGTAATGTGATACAGATTTGATATAAATTTTGAAAATTTTCAACTTACCGTTATTTTTTAAAAATTGAAAAACTAAAAAAAAAATTTTTGCGCGAAAATATACAATGAAGGTAAAATGATATTCTCTTCAAAACTATTTTCTATTATCTGAAGCGATGTTCTTTACATCTGGTGAGAGTTTGAAAAAAATTCAATTGACAGTTTTTTACAAAAACTAAAAAAGTACAAAAAATTCTTCCAAAAGTTGGTAAAAAGTGTTTTTTGACTTGAATATCTCGAGAATGACTACCGATATTGACTTCAAACTTATTTATGTTTATACAAAATACAATTATTAATATATGCTACAATTTTGACAAATATCGAATTGACAGTCTTTTTACAAAAAATAAAAAACTTAATCAAAAATTTACCAAAAAATGTCAAAAGTAGTTTCTTGACTTTAATATGTCCATCAGTGGTTAATCATTTTAACTTCGAATCTATTTCATTTATTGCGTAATAGAATTTAGAACATATGGTACTTTTTTGACACATATCGAATTGGCAGTTTTTTTGAAAAATAAAAAACCAAAACTGAAATTTACCGAAAAGTGTCAAAAATTGTTTTTCTGCTAAAATATCATAACAACAAGCAATAATATTGACTTTAAATGTATTTTATTTTTAACATAATGCATTTGTCAATACCTAAAAAATGATAAAATATTGTCGAATATCAAATTTACATTTCTTACAACAAATACAAAATTACAAAAAGTTAAGAAAAATTAGTAAATATAGTTTTTCCGCTTAAACATTTCTGACAATTTTTTTGTTAGTAAAATTGTTAACAATCAGCATCAAAAGTAAATTGATGAATATCAGCAACGCCAAGTTTTCAAATTATGCATAATGCGAAGTTATCAGTGTGGGTCGCACCCAGCCTCTTTTTTTATTTTAGTGCTGACAACTTAGAGTCTTTAACTATGATACTTCGAAATGCTCACCTTACCCCAAAACTACGGAAACTTTAACTCACGGCATCTTGTAATTCAGATGGCAAAGCGGGACTCAGAACTTCGTCCATCCAAGTTTTAAGCTCCTTATAATGACAATTAGGAAACTGGGATAGGATTTATAAAAGGATATACCGAAACACATTCATTTTGAATCTCTGAATACCACTAGGAGCTAGAAACATTGTACTGGATAAAGAGTTTCACTTTTTTTTCAATAAAAAAGCTTACAAATCTAACAAAATGGTTTTGAAATATCAAGTATCTGAAAAAACGATGTAAATATTTGTTTACCATCAGATCACGAGCGTACCTACGTATTTTGAGGAAAGTTGTACTAACAGTCATTAAAAGTCTTTACTTCCTGAATAGATTTCCAAAGCTGAAAATTGTTTAGAATTTCTATGAGCTCTGGAGAAGAGACTTCAGTGTAATTGGGATGGAAAGTAACATTTGTGTATTTTATTATTTATTTTTTTTCTGAAATTGAATTTCGAAACATCTCTTATTTTTGAATGTGGAAGATGATTTTAATGATTTGAATAAAAAAACAAAACTTCTTTATACGAAAACACTGAACATAAAGTGGAAGATTAAAGAATTAAAATATATAAATTTAAAAAGATACAAATCAAAGTGTGAACTTTAGTTAGAGACGCTCCAAGCAGAGAATAATGTTGAATTAAACTTATTTCCTTTATTTTAGATGTTAATTAAATTGTAACTTACTTTTCGATCAAGACTTTAATCAGCATCAACAAAAAAAAAATAGTAATAATATCAAATATTCATTTATAGCTCTATAAAATAAATTGAACAATTTTCATTGGATTTACCACAAAATGTATTACCATTACCACCATAATAGATCAATTCGCAAACAAAATAAGACCCTCTCCGGAAACATACTCGTATAGCCATAAAACTATGGATAAAATGCTTTATTGCATTTATGCTTTCTCTGGTAATTTGATTTCCAGTATACATACACATGTATCCAAAAATTCAACCTCTCTTTTATCTGCTATATCAGTCTCCTTATACACAGAAAAACACAAAACCAACAACAAAGCCAAGGCAACAAAATCCAAAACAAAAAATACCAACAACAACAAAAAAAGCAAGCTACTATTATTTTGTTCAATTCTCTGGATAAATCTCTTTTTGCCAGCTTCCTTCTTTTACTCTATAATCTAGCTTCGGAATTCATTCACATGCTTTAATTTACCAATAAAAACAATCCAACAAAGATAAAATTCTATACTACCCTCGTGCTACTGCTATAACTGTATCTATGCAATATATTCCGATGTTTGTGGTGGTGGTCATATGGGCAATGCGAGTTCCGAGTTGATATTCCAGCAAAATAAGTCCTTGTGTTCTGGATGAAGTCCAATTATTATGGATTATATTGCACACAATATCTCCCTGCAAACCAGTTTGATATTGAGAGTACGGTATTTACGTTTTGACCGTTTTTCTTCATTTTTTTTTTTTTTTATTTTTATGCAGTTTTAACTTCTTAATCAGGATTTGTCATTGATATCCTTTTTTTTTTGTATAAATACACTCAAAGGAATATTTTCAGCATTTTATTTTTAAACTTCTTGGTTAGATTTTGTCAACTGCGTTTTACTAAAGTCTGAAACTTTAAGGACACAAAATTGTAATTATATAAAACTGAAGCCTTCGAGTAAGAAAAAGTAATGTGGATCTTAGGCAAGGAAAATCGTAATAAGAACTCTTTCTAGGTACCTTCATGTGGGTTTATGTATGTGTCCTTAGTAAAATGTTCCAATATTATGCAATAGAGATTTCTTTTGCATGGCCACCACGGGTACGTTTTCAGAATTCCAGACGCTGAACCCAATTTTCGACGGTTTTCAAGCATAAATCGGCCGATACTGCTGCAATTTCACGTTCGATATTCGTACAAAGTTCATAAATCGTCGCTGGCTTGCTGGCATAGGCCATAGACGCACGACCGGGGCGGGCAAGCGACTAGACCATTTCGTGAGATAACACGTTCTCCAAACTTGGTTTCCAATAAATTTATTGTGACGTTCGCTGTGTGGCACCGTCCTGTTGGAACCACATGTCCTTCAAGTCCGTATCATTCAATTGGGGCCAAAAATATTCGGGTATCATTGAACGGCAGCGATCCCCATTCACAGTAACGTTCCGGTCTTGATCATCACGAAAGAAGTACGGCCCAATGACGCCGCCGCCGGCCCATAAACCACACCAAACTCTTCTGGTGGTCAAGCGGCTTCCATTCTTGGGTCAATTTAATCTGTTAGGATGTAGGCCAAGATCTTTTCGCAAAATTCGCCACAACGACACATCACAGAGATGCCCAACGCTTATGAGAACGATGTGTGATAGACACATTTGCACTTTCTGCAACTGAAGCCTCAGAGGCATCAATATTATCGACACTAAAGGCACTTCTTTGTCTCACTGGCACGGGAACATTTTGTACTGTGCCTGTGAATTCAAATTTTTCCACTTGACGCTTAATTGTTGATCTGCTAGGACGATCATAAATTGGACGTAGCGCTCTTAACGTTGAAGCAACTGATTCCGAATTTCGGTAATAAATTTTAATAATTTTGACTCGTTGTTGGCTCGTTTTTGTTTCTAATGAAATGGCAATATGACAAACCTTACTGCAGAGAAATGTTAAAAGAACGGCATGAAATATAACGTCGTTTGCTGTCCTCTGTTGCTCTACTTTTGTAGCGTCCTTGTTAAAAAACCTGATAAAACACCAGAGCTGACGACAAACTGTCATTCTGTTTCTTATACACAATGAAATCTATATTTATAAAGATTAGATTTTAAGTTGAATTCTTCTTTCAGAGTTGTTAACGTGAAGGAAACGAGATAAAAAAATAAATTCTAATTAAATATCCTATTTCATTTAATCTATGCACTGGAAAAAGGAAGAAATTATTTGAAATTTCGATGTTTATGTATCCCATTTATAACCTTAATAAATAATATAAAAATATATTCAAAGGACCTGATGAAGAGTATTGTACTTTAAGCCTTTGAAGCTTTCTACACAAATACTTAATACAAAGGCCTACATTGGTTTTTGTAGACTAGAATTGGTCTTTTCATCTCGTTTCTTTCCTAAAGAGTCTAAATAGGAAATTTAAACCAAACTTTCAAGATTGTTACTTATAGTAAGAATTGGTAAGTACACTTTTTGATTTACTGTTCTAAATTCTATAACTTTGACATCATTTTCTTTAGAAAACGTGCACATATGTAGTTCCAAGTCGAAATGTTCGACTAACTTAGTTCTAACAAATTTTACCTACTTTAACCATATACATTTTGAGTATTAAATTTTGTAGCCTTTGCTAATTGTAGTGCAACACATAAATCAAAAACAAGATAATAATAAAAACGCGTATACGCCCGGGTGTACCATCACGTATCAAATGCTTAACATTTAGTGTAGGCTTTTACAACAAAATTTTTTTTTTCAAGTGTAGATCCACAAAGCCACACACAATTGTACATTATGTATGTGTGTATGTTCCCTATATTACTTTGTGTTTTTAATAAACTTTAAGCGAGTCCTTTTTTTTTATTGACAGAGTGTTCTTTGAAGCTCAAATACATTTTTGGTATCATGTTTGTAAGAGTTGGCTGTTTTTACGAGTATGAATGTGGGGATAGGTAAGGAAAGCCTTGTCTCGATTAAGTTGAATTATTTGTCCCCGAAGCAGAAAGGAAACATAGTAATTCTTCATGTACTTATTTACATCAGCATGTATAAGAAATAAAATCACAAAAGCCTCTTAAATTTCGTAGAGGTATTTTTTTTGGTCACATGAATGATGTATGTACGAGTATGTACGGTACGTATAAATTCGTCTGCATTTGTGGTGATTTTGTGTCAAAAAGCTTTTAAAGGTACACGTGTATGTGTGCTGTTTGTACTTATAGCTTAAGGTAGTAAACAGAACGGTACCTTGAATCCTTCTGAAAAAAGGACCGACTCGTCCTTGATTTCTCGGTGATTGTTATTTTGATCCTTTTCTAGTTGTTTTAGGCTACATAATATAGAGTCATTCGTGGTGGTCTTGTGTGATTTAACTTTTTAAGATGTGGTATAAGCAAACTACTCTTTTATATAGATACACAGATATACATACACATCACCGGGAGAGAAATTATTTATTTAGTAATAAGGCTTAAGGCCTGAGAAAATATATTACCAATTAGACCCAAGAGATACGACAACATTATACTTAGTATTTTGCTTTTGATTGGACTCGGCCTGAGGCATTATATCACCGTTCGTCGTTGTCGTTGTTGTCGTTGTCAAAAATGTTTCCACTTCGGATGAGTGTGTGGGTATGTGCGTATGTGTGGATTGTGAGTGTGAAGCGATTACATCTTTTACCACAAAACTCAACTAAAGTTTGGGAAATCTTTTGCCACTGGAGGACTTTAAATGTTTTGTGTTTTAAATTATTGACATTGTAAATATTGCATGGGGGAAGGTAGATAGGCATGTTTGGGATAATGTTTAATTATGGTCTTGTCAACTTTTATGTTATAAAATTTTCACTTTTGGTTTTATGGCCAGAGGGTAACCGATTGTAACTTTTTCTTTTTTACGATGTTAATATACCTTCTGAGTTTTGTATATAAATAAGAACTTTATGCAAATGATGATTATATTCAATTCGTATTTTATTTTTGTTGTGTTGACTTGGTGGTTCAATTTTTATTTGGAAGTTAGGTTATTCCATGGGGAAGTGGTGCACACTAGGAGAACTTTATTTTTATTGTAAAGTTATGTGTTTTTGCGGATTTAGTGGCGAATGATACTTTTAGAGGCGTCATTTGAAGTGTAAAATATAAACTTTTTGAGTTCTTTGTTTAAATGTTTCTACTTCTTGAATTGTTTTCAAAATTACGTTTTTGGGGGTGTAATATTTTATTCAGTTCAAACGAGTAAAACACAAGAAACGTTTTGTATATTTTTTGTGAATCAAAAGTATCGAGAGACCACTTATTGCAAAATCAAGGTCTTTCACACAAGAAGTAATCCCCCATTGATAATCCTTAAATGTCTCAAAATTTGATGAAAAGATGATGAAAGTTTCACAAAAAATGAGAGAAAAGCTTGATGAAAAATTATATAAAAAAATAGTACAAAATATACAAAAAAAATGTTTAAGGGAATCAAGAATTAAACATTCAGCTTTCAAATTGTTGTTTCTGTTGCACATACAAATGCAGCTCATTGTTCATTTAAGTAACAACACAAATTTATACAGAAGGTGGAGACTGATTTGACAGGACTAAAGCTTAATACTACAATAATAATAATTAAGTTTGAGTATTAAGTGAAATAACCAGGTACTAACAGCACAAATTGATAAATTATCTTGATATTTCAATCCGATTAAATAACCTTTGTATAATGTAACACTGAAGCAGTAGAACTTAATAGACAGAAAACGTTATTCCTCTATTTTGCATAGATTTTCCCTAAAATACAATATTTTGGAAAAGTACAAATATTTTTTCTGGCACCAAAAATGCATGAAAAATGTTCATGTGTATATGAAATAAAAATATACAATTAATTAATAATAATAAAGTATCAACACTTATTATTCCTGTAAACTCGGGTGACGATTTGTTTTGTGGTAAAAAATAAATACTTTTGTATAGATTTATATAAAAAAAAATCATCAAAGTCTTAAAAGGTTGAATTTTCAAGTCTTATACCACGTTTACAGCTTTCAAAGATAGAATATAGTTGATTCTATTTAAGCGATCGTTAAAAGTATGCGCTTGATTTTTTAAACACATTCACCTTAACATACATTTAAATAAATTACACGTAGAAACATAAGAATGTCTCCCCAAGTTCTAAATTTAGAAACATGACAGACATCATAAGTCAATTTTATTTTAAAAGCTGTCATCAGTTTTGGCAAACAAAGCACAATTGACAATCATTAATTTGGTATCCATAAAAAAACGAATTTATAGCAAAGGGTGCTATCAACAAATCAACCACACTAAATTTGGAAGTTCCAATTTTTCGTCCCTTCTGCCCAAATTAACACAATTCAAAAATCATATTTACATATTTCTATAAACTTAATCACAAATGTCAAAAGATACTTTAGGGTCCAAACACAAAATTGCTCCGCTATGACACAATCAATTAAAAAAAATAACAACAACAATCCCAAGTACAAAATTGCTAGTGCATGATTCTAAAAAAAAAAACAAAAAAAAATAATCATTATTATTTTCCCCGCACATGATCGAGCCAAAAAAAAAAAAACGAAACTCATGAATGAAACAATTATAATATTCGTTGTGCGTCCCAAGTAATTAAATTGTCATAAAAACAAATATTTCAACAGCTAAGCATTAATTTTCACGACGTGAAGCCCAATCCGACATCATCATCACAACACAGCAGCACTCATCATCAGCACTAAATTTATTGTTTCGAAATATTAATTCTGATTCTGGCCAAGAACCAGAGTTATTCGTGTTGTTTTAATTTTGTGTGATGTACGAGTACTCGATGAACTTTTTTTTGCAAACCAAAGCAATTTGAGCAGACCACATCCAGAACTTCTGTCCATGTTCAAGGGGCAGGCCCACACCTTCCGTCCGAATATTAGAATACTAATTTGTTTTCAATTTTTTTTTTTGTTATTTGTTTTCCATAAGCGAACTAAGCCAAGATAAATGGATTTCATAAAAATATTTGCTTCCTTTCTGAAAATAAATTTCAATTGCTCATCATATGGCGCGGTCGGGCAGTTGGGCAGTCAGGCGGGCGATTGGGCGATTGGGCGATCGGGCGGCCGGTTGGCTGGAGTGGCAGTTCGCAGTCGGTACGGCATCGGCGCGGCGGCGGTGGCGCGGCGGCATGCCGCCAGCCTATTGATAAATGACCAACGGCAACGTCCAGCTTATTGACGTCCGATTGCTGGTCGGTATCGACAGTAGGGCAGAGTCACATGAGCTCAATGCAATTTATATCTACATATACATACATATATTTAAATACATTATTATTGTACAATAAAAATAAATGGATATTGCCGAAATACGTGGCCATGCTAATGTAGTTCTGGGGGAATTTCTTTTTTTGTTTTTGTTATGCTAAGCTGATGTAGAAGCAATTTAAATGCGATTTAAATCATTAGTCCGAACATTAAACTTATCTTATACAGAAGATTTTTGTATCTCATATTATTTTCAAAATGTTATCTAATAAAAATAAGTACGTCATAAGAAAGAATTTTCCAAAGTTGCCGAAACATTTTTACTTACCACAATTTATGCAGTAAAATTTTGGTAACCCTAAAGCATAATTCGAAGCTTAAACACACAATTTTCGAACATAAAACACAAAATGACAAATCGAAATCATAAACAAAAACTTTCGTTACATGATTGATAATTGTACCAGATTGTTTGAAGAGAGTACTAGATTTTTTTTAAGAGAGATAACATTTGCATACAATTCTCTTGCAACTGTGTTTTAGTAGTTTGTTTTTCATTGCAACTATTGTCAATTCAAATCATGAAAGTGCTCCAAAATTCGAAAATAAAAACTAAGACTGCTATTACACGATGACTCATGAGTCGTGACACTTTTCGAACTGCGTTGGTGCAAGAGAGATACAAAAATCGAAAAGATGAAACGGAAAATAAACTGACCTGTGAGTCGCTGGCAAATTTTCTACGACTCATTTTTGACATTTCTTTTTCACTCACTCGTTATTTTGCTTTTCCTCTTTATTTAAATTCGTCGTGCTCGAGTTCACATGTATACCTACACTTATAGTTGAAAAAGCGAGACAGAATGTATGATATCTCAAACAACGAAATTTGAATTAAAAAAAGTTGTCAAATTAGTCATGACTTAAGAGTCAAGGTGTAATAGTGTTCGACTCAAAGGATGAAATTTCAAAAGAGAATTCGAAGATTAGTCACGACTCATCAGTCAACGTGTAATAGCAGACTAAGCAAATTGTATTTTTGTACGATTTGAACATACTTGACAATTTCAATGTAAAATGGCCGCCGGAAATTGAGATTTTTAACAACGTTTGTCACGTCTAATTAAGAATTTAAAGGGTAATTAAAACTATTATACACTTTTTACAAGGTTTTCATTCCCACGCAAATTTGATTGGTCTTGTGAGGCTTTTAGATTGATTTGTCAAACCGTTAGAATTCACACAGATTTTAACATTCCTGTCAAAAATTAAAGACTCCGTTTTTTATTACAGACTTTATAACAGAAACACTGTCACTTTAACTATAAGACTGTCTTCATCCTTTTCATTAAAAATTAAAAAGAATATACCTTCTTACATTCAAAACAGTTAATTTTATCTTTGGCTAGGTGTTTTATGCTTGTCCTGATGATCTCCTGAAACCAAGACGAGACGAGAATACACAAAGAACAACCGAGACAAAATTCAATGTTTTTTTATTTTACTAATGTAAAGAATTGTCATTGATGAGTAATTCTTCTAAAAGGCCTTTGGAGTCAAATATTATATGTACGTCGAAATAAGCTGTTACCCATATTCAAATTCAGAAGCTGTAAAATTTCATTGAGGTAAAGCTGTGATTTCGATGGTTTAGCAATCCTCTGAATAATCAGAATCTTTGCTTTGTAAATCAAAACTCATATGAATCTCTTAAAACAGCGATATGCAGGTGACATTTAAAAACAAATATTTGGTATTCATAAAAATATTACATATTTTGAATGTTCGAGATGAGACTACAAACAAAACACAAGACAAAAACGACCTACACTCAGTTATAAGTATGTATAGGAGACGGAGATGGAGACTGATACCGAGACGAGACTGACATTTTTCAATTTTGACAAGACCGAGACGGGACTAGCAAAAGTCTCATTTGATCTCGTCTCGCGGCCATCCCTAATGATGCATATTCATAATTAAGATTACAAACTCGCACCTCTAAATCAATTCTAAATTTATTCCAACAATGTCCCATAGGCTATCCCACTGTGAGTCATCGGCGCATTTATTAATTCCCTGCCACAATAAATTCCACAAGCGATGATAGAATGTTTAATTGACCAAAGAGCAGGAAAGCAAATTTTTACAAATCACCTCCGGACGGATCAATTGGTTTTTGAAATGAAAAAGTACGCCGCGCTGCTGTCAGTTGCTCGTTGTCAGTTTTTTTTTATGTACATACATATATACAAAATGAAAACAAAAACAATACATTTCCAAATGAAAACAAAAAAAAAACAAAAAAAAACATTACATTTCTGGAGAGTACGAAGTCAACTGCAATGTTTTTGTTTAGAAAACAAAATAAACGAAAAAAAAACAAAAATACATATTTCGATGATAAAACGATTTTTCAGTGGATCCGAATTCAACTGATAGGCCCCCGCCTTTTCGTGGCCCTCCATGCCGTCAGCATGCCAAAGCCACTAACAGAGTTATGCAAGGTGAATCCGTGAAAAGGGAAGCTAATAAAAAAAAGCATAATAGCAACAAAAGCCAAATGAAAATTGATCTTAATTTGTATCATTTTTTTTATCGTTTATTCTACGATACCGCACAGAGCTGCCGGCTGCCCATCAACGCTTGACATGTGGGCTATTGTTGTTCGGAATTGGACGTACGGCTTTCAGCTATACATACTTTGTACCGTTGCCGTTGTTGTCCAGAGCAGTCCCATTGCCGCCATTACCGGATGACAATTATTCGATTGAATGGCTACTTTATACGAATTTTCATTGCCACGGAAGCGAATGTCACACACTTTTGAATGTAATTAGCTAGTTTTTTTTTTTTTACCTAGCAGCAGTGGTATGGTGAGGTGACGGTGGTGGATGGAGGCCGGTGGCCAGCGCGCGGCGGGAGCGTGATGTTGGCCTACGGTTAATGATTTGCCAGAGCAATGATTTGCATGCGGGCCACGTTTTTGTGATGAAAGTGATGGTGAATTTTCATTGACAAGTTTAGTTTTTTTTTTGGTTCTTCGTTTTTCGCTTTTCCCTCTAAGTGACTCGTAGATTTTCATTAACTTCTGCTCTTCAAGATATTCATACATATACATATAATCAAGTGATGGTTTATTTTTCATTTTATTTTGAATCTTCTGTTTTATGGAATTTTAAAGGGTGATTTTGTAGGGGAAGCGTGTTTGAATTTCATATGCAAAGAAAATACAAATTAAGAATATTTCTCTCAAATTCATTTGTGGGATGGAAAATATATTCAGGGTTTTCCAAAAAGAGGTTTTATTTTAATGTCTACGTTTAATGAATGTTTATTTCATTGTAAAGTAGAAGGTATTATTTTTTTAACAATGAAAAACGATATCAGCAAAATGGCCGCCACGGCTAAAGTTGCAGCACCATTTATCCATCTTCACTCATTTTATCTTTGATTTCTTGATCTTTGACATAGACCTTATCTTTTACGTAGCTTCATATAGAAAAATCTTAAGGTGTAATATCACGAGATCTCGGTGGAATATTGTGATCATCTCTTCAAAAAATAAAACGTTCAGGAGACTTTTCTTGCTAAATTACGATTGAACAGTGTACATCTGTTTAGTTGAAAATACAAAAATCAATTATCATTCAAGGCAACACTTTTCCAAGCTATTTCCGTATATAAAAACGTCATCACACCGCCATCGTCAGTTCAAAAATTAAACTTAAAATTTTCATTTTGATAATGGAGAAACTTTTCTGCTTAGTAACGTAGCCTCATATGTTAAAATCGGTCTAATCCTAATCAGTAATCACTAAAGATAATTCTTCAATAAAAACACGAATCACTTTAGCGACCCAATGCTCCGATGAACATTGGTCAACAAACAGTAGAGAAAGTAGAGAGCTTCCAATACCTTGGAAGCATCATCTCTCCTGAAGGAGGTACCGAACTAGACATCGTCAGTCGTATCGTAAAAGCTAAGGCTGCGTTCGGGATGTTGTCCAATGTTTGGAGGAACAAATCTCTCAGCTTGAATACAAAGCTACGACTGTTTAACTCCAACGTCAAATCAGTTCTGCTATATGGATGCAGCACCTGGAAAATAACAACTACAATAACCAGGAAACTGCAAACCTTTGTCAATAGGTGTCTTCGAAACATCTTAAGGGTTTTCTGGCCTAATCGTATCTCCAACGAGGATCTACATAGACGAACAGGTCAGGAACCCATAGACACCATTATGCGAAGGCGCAAGTGGCAGTGGATTGGACACACGCTTCGAAAAGGTAATGACTGCATTGCAGGCCAAGCAATGCAGTGGAACCCACTCACACAAGAAGGAAGAAGAGTAGCACGTGGAGAAGAACAGTCGAGGAGGAATCTGCGAGATTGGGAAAGAGCTGGAGGGAGCTCAAACACATCGCTGGAAACCGTACACGATGGCGCGTAGGTGTAGTTGAGGCCCTATGTCCCACTAGGGAACACTAACGGAATTCGTAGGTAAATCAACGAGCGAATATTTGACGCACTTTGCTGTTGATTGACCAACTTGAGTTCTTGCATTAACTTAACTTTTAAAGCCTTAAGACGTTAGTTTTTTTTTTTTGCAAAACACGGTGTAATCGTAATGCGATTTTAGAATGTCTGATTCCAAAAATCGACAAGTAATCGAAAAACCGACAGGCTGTATTGTAAAATTGAAATTGCTTCCAAAAATTACATCAACTGAATAATTGCAAATTCATTTTTATAAAAAAAATTAATTCCCTGTAGTAAAACTCTTGTTTTTATGGAACGCTTAAGCACTGACAGTTCAATTATTCTGTAAGCGCAGAAAGTGAAAATTGTAAATGTTTATGTTCCAATTGTAAACTATCGAATTTGATTTATTTCGAAAAATATTCCACATACGCCACCCAGTCCTTTTCTCAGTTTTATAAATAAGTCATAACCTTCTTTAACAATAGTTGTGTTTTATTCACTGCTGTATAGCTGCTCAGTGAATAAAACGATCAAACTCACTTTACATAAATATATCGCCAGCATAGATGTCATTATTTTAGCTGGTTTCTTTTTTGCCAGCAATAAAATTATTGTTGTTTGTAGATTGAAATTTTGCTGGGCTAGCTACCCAAAAGTGAATAAAATACGGCAAATTATTTAAACACAGTATTGCTGAATATACAAAACATATTTTTCTCAATATTCTTCTATATCTATATTTATTCTTCCCTGAAAGCAGTTCAATCTTTTTCAATTAAGCTTTTGTGTTTTTAAGAAAAAATAAAATACCCCTAATTAGAGGTGCCTTCCTAATTGAGCTGTAAAGAACCATCATAAACAGCTCCATACATTTCTGGACTCCAATTGGGGGAGGAGTGGATTCTTAGTGGCCAGAAATACTTTCCTCTAAAGTGACCTCCTAAGTGTCTTTGGTTGTTCGTGGTTAGATACTTTCAAAGAATTTCCCCAATTTAACCAACATCTTAAAACAAAAACTTACCAACTCTTAATACCTACCATTACCACCTTTACCCACCTATTTTCCTCCCATTAATTAATCACATTTACATTCACAAGCACTTCCTTTTGCGAGAACAAAATCAAAATATATGTATGTATGTATACATACATTTAAACCAAAGCAGGATTAAATTCCAAATAACAAAACGAAACAAAACAAAAAGGAAAGGAAAATACTGAACATAAATAAAAGAACGACGACAAGAAGTGTTTTTTTGTTGGTCGTTGTGTATATAAGTAAATTGGATACAAGTATACAATACATACATATGTATGTTCGTATACCTTTGCCCAAAATATAATTCCCAGACTTCTAGGTTTCAACGCCAGAATGGCGTTCGACACGTATTTTTCTTCCTTACGCATACGCACGCACACCAGAGTGTACTTGATATTTATGTCCACAGATGAGGCCAGGACGACAAAATGACACTCTCTAAAAAAAAAAGAAAAAAAAAACAAGATAAGAAATGTTTTCCTTTTCCTAGCATCCTTCGGGCATATTAATTCCTACTTTTCATGTTTGCGTTTGATACCAGTTCATGTTTCGCTTGTCCGTAAAGTCGTTAACGCCACCGTGCGTCGTCGTCATGTCGTCGCGCGTCTTCGCGTCGTCCGTCGCCCGCCCGACTGGCCGCGGCCTAGCGGACAATTTATAATGTTTCCGGTGGCAGTTATTTTTTGTTAGTTCAGAAATTTGAATACATTAAGAATTTAAACTTCTAAGGCAATTTCTACTTGGGCATGGGAATCGACAAAATACAACTTTCTTTTAAATTCGAGAAGACATAATTATAGATACGTAATAAGATGGTCAGCGGGAGCGGCCTATTTTGGAAGTTAATGTAAAAAGTTCACCCTTCGGATGGAAAAGTTCGCAAATAAGAAATATAATTTGGCCCGAGTGTATCAAGCGAAGCTTATTTTTATGAGGCTAAGTATAAAACCTACAATTGAACGAAATAATATTAAACATTTTGTTGTACAAGGACTAAAGATTGCTTCTAAAAAAAATAATGCCTAATAGAAACATACTGATAAAATTTTATGGTTAGGAATTGGTCTTTGTTGTCACCATTACAGTAAAACAAAAACCGTTCTGAGATGGGAAATCCAATGATTTTTATTTTTGTTACGATAATACTTTTAAGTACAATCAATTTATTCAAGGCAGTTTATCAGGATAACTCGGAAGTAATAATCGATGGAACTAAGTTCTCGATAGCAAACATATCAAATCAAAAATATCGCTGAAACAAAATCAAGAAATCAGATCAGGAAAACTATTAAGATGAGAATTATACATTTCAATTATTATCTTTTGTTGTGCCAAGTCAGTCATTTACATTTCGGCCAGTAAAGTATAACAGCAAATCGATGCCATAGTTTAGACTTTAGAGTAATTTCGAAAACCCTGTACTTAAAATATGTGATCATTAGGATTGAGCAAGATCGAATAAATATTTCTGGCTTTCAGTTTTTGAAAGAACTTGATTATATCATACTTACTTTAATGTTTTTGGTGGAATTACTCATTTTTTGAATTTTTTATGTGTGGTTTCCAACGATGTATTTAAAGTCCCTCCAGCTCTTTCCCAGTCTCGCAGATTCCTCCTTAACTGTTCTCCTCCACGTGCTGCTCGGTCTACCAACTCTTCTTCCTTCTTTAGTGAGTGAATCCACTGCATTGTCTGACCCACAATGCAGTCATTACCTTTTCGTAGCGTGAGTCCAATCCACTGCCACTTGCGCCTTCGTATAATGGTATGTATGGGTTTCTGACCTGTTCGCCTGTATAACTCTTCGTTACAGATACGATTAGGCTAGTCAACCCTTAAGATGTTTCGAAGACAGCTATTAACGAAATTTTGCAGTTTCCTGGTTATTGTAGTTGTTATTTTCCAGGTGCGGCAACCATATAAAGAAGAACTGATTCGACGTTAGAGTTAAACAGTCGTAGCTTTGTGTTCAAGCTGAGAGGTTCGTTACTCCAAACATTGGACAACATTCCGAACGCAGCCTTTGCTTTTCTGATACGGCTGGCGATGTCTAGTTCGGTTCCTCTTTCAGTAGGGACGATACTCCCAAGGTGTTGGAAGCTCTCTACTTTCTCAACTAGTTGTTGAGTAATTTTTATAAGAGCGGATGACTGCGAGCTCCAAAGGCTGAACATTTTTCTTTTCCCGTATTGATATTCAAGTCGACGATTGCTGCTTCTCTCTCCACCTCTGTTGCCATTTGACGGAGATCCATGATCCTAGGAGAAAGGAAGCATACATCGTCTACCCCTTTTCGATCGATTACATAATTTTATTATTTTTCAAAAAATATGAAGTGCTCAAGGTCTATTTGGAAAACAGAAAATTTTTGATTTTCTTCATTGTGTTTTTGTGAAGTCTAAATCTCTACAATAACAGGAATTCTTACTATCGATTTGTAAGTTACGATTTTTAAGATTTTTTCGAAATACTGACTAAGAAATAATGCTATGGAGTAGATGAGCTTTCGTAAGCCTCAAGAAACCATTTACGACTCAGAGTTGAAAAAGTAGGAATTCAAAACAAAATCAACCGAAAATGGTGAAAATAGTGAATGAAGATTATCAGCAATTAGAGATTGATGAATCACTCTCAATAAGGGATTCCTTATCAACTATCACTAACCAAATTAAGACAACTACTGACTTATGGTTCAATTTTGAGCCACGATAACTAGAGACTTGGTAACGTTCATGTATACTTAAACTTCAAGGTCACAATTATCTAATCGATTGTATATTTTTTCTCTGCAAACAACTATAGCTCAAGGCTCTTTGAAATAAGAGTTCTTTTTAATTGATACCTTTATGTAGATCAACGGTAATTAAAAAAATTTGACACAATGATTTAAAATCATTATTCATAAAAAAAAATCCCAATGAAAACTCATTCCGAAAATAACAAACTTTACAAAGAACTCACACTTTCCAAAAAAAAGAAAAAAAAAACATTTTCCTACAAAACAAGTTAATTTTTGATTTTCAATATAAATGTGTATATGGAAAGCCCATCATCTAGAGCCGTGTAATCGATGGTCCTTGTGGGAAAATTATTGCCGTAACATTTCATTTTCCATGGAGAAAAAGTCATAATCGAGAAAGCAAATTTGTTTTTACTTCAAAAAATCAAATTAAGATTGACATCAACAAAAAATAAATAAATCAGCAAAAGAGAAAAAAAAAATCATCATCAGAATAAATCAAAATGAGGATTAATGAATCTGCTGCTGCTTCCATCATTGGAAAGTATTTTCTTTTCGTTTTTTATTTGGTTTTGTTTTTATTTCAATATAAAACTGGACGAAGAATAATGGAGTTTTTTTTTTTTGAAATTGAAAATGGTACGTCCGTCGTCGTAGTAACATTTGTGAGGGAGGCTGGAAAATCAGGGAAAATTTGTTTGCTTTAGGAATAACTAAATGGATTTTCATAAATTAATGACTCAAAAAACATCGGAGCTGATTGATCTTTAGTACTGTTAGGGATAACGCAATGGAAGCAAATATTTAATTATTGAATTAAATTAAAAAAAACATAATGATTGGAAAATAAAACTAGAAAATCATAGAATTTAAGCACATAATTACGAACTGATTAATTTTGAAAAATTATTTAAAGTATTTAATGTCTACATATATATTTAATGTTTTTCTTTAATTTTGGAAGGTTAAACGCTTAAAGACTTATACTTCTACACTTTTCTAAAAGGTTAAGTAAAAATTATTTTCGAAAAAAAGCCAACAATTTTGCAAATAATCTACCGTTTTATTATTACAAATTAGTTAGCTCAGTTTTCTTGAAAACCACCATCATTCTAAGAACAATAAACCACTTTCTTTAAACAATTTTATCATATACATATCTACTATTTTTACGATTTTTAAGAAGTGTACAAAATGAAATATGTACTTAAAAAAACACGAGCATCAGCACAAGAAAATTAATTAAACATAGTTTAGTCATTTATTTGAGTTACAACTGAAATAAATTTCTTTCACAAGAAAATCCTGATACCTACTTACAGAGATAAATTGAATTTAGCAAAACCGCAAGTATTTATGATAATAAATTTGTCACTTTTTTTTCCATCCAAGAATCAAGTTACCGCACCAATTTGAGTCCTTAATTACATTTAAAAATACTAACGTTTGCAGCCTACGATTACCTACAAGTCATATAACAATGAAAACACCCTTAATTACGTGTTAAAATGCTGCCGCCAAATATAACAACATTTTCAAGATAACACAAGAACTTAACTAACTTAGACAATTGCTTATATAAAAGTAACAAAAAAAAATCTCATTACTGCGAACATAAAGCACTTAGAAAACACTAAAGGCGACACTATACCCAATACAGCTATACACACACATACATAAATACTAAACACACCAACAACAACGACTATTTGCATGCTTCAATTGAGCTTTCATAGCTTCTATTTATGTATTGTTGGTGTTATTATTTAGGGTGGTATTTCCTTTCTAGTCTCTATATCGGGTTTCCAAATGACTTTACCCAAAACCAGCCCACCTTCTTCCGGCTTCATTATCTTTCTATTTCTATCCTCCAGCTCAGAATCGTCTTTGAACACAAACAAAAAAAAAAAAGTAAAAGGAAAAGAGAAACGTTCGCAAAAAATACGCAAAACGCTTTTGCCAAGTAATGCGAGAAATTATGGTAACAGAAGAAAGACAAAATATCTACGTTAACTTTTTCAAAAAAACCATTTACAGGGTGTTTCTTTTTCCTATTTGACGACAAAGTATTCAAGCCAGATAATATTTTGGAACATTTTTTTGAGTTCCGATAGAACTGGCCTATAATAGAAAACCGAATTTTAAAACTAAGAGAAGCATTGAAAGATATTGGCATAAAGTGAATTCGATGTTATTTGAAAAAAATCAGTATTGAGCAGAGTAAGTATTTTCAACGCTTTTCCTTTCAAAAATGAAGTAAGGTGAAAGTTTTACTTTTCATAGAAATCAAGTCAAGTTTAAAAGCAAACCGTTATTTGTTGAATAAATTCACTTTTCTCGTAAAATAGCATTCAAAACTAATGCTCATGTTTTTTTTTTAAATAAATACTTTCATACACACAAATGTGTTAACGTTCCCAAAAAATTGTAAATGCTTTTAAAATGTTTAGGTTTTCAATTAAAAAAATATTGAAAATTAACATTAACAACGGCACACATGTGTTCTTAGATTTGATTCTTGGAATCATTTTAATTAATGGAGTTCATAATTTTGGTTCTGACAAATTTATAATAATTGTGTTCAAAAGAGACTCAAAGTTTCTAAAATATGCAAAATGATTTTAATTTGTGGAATTTTTAAATTAAAAAAAAAACATGGTCCCGATTTGAAGATACAATATCTTTGTTTCAATAAGTTTTGAAGTTGTGTTGGTTCTCTAAACCAAGAAATTTAATACATCATAGTAAACGTTAATATGTTAAAAGAGTTGGATTTATTCACTAATTCAATGTAATAAAAAAGTACGTATACGCTCTAGTGCACAATTTAACAGAAAAATGTTTTCTTTTGAAAAAATTTAAACGCAATATTATTTATACGAGTATTCTAAAGAAAATCTTAAGTAGTTTGTTTTTTCGTGTCGTAAGAAATTCAACAAAATAAATTAAAGCTAGTTCTATTAATTTATACAAAAAAAAAAAACAGTTAAAAGTGTTAAAAGCATCTTTAAACTTTATGTTAACATAGATATCTGAAATGAATCACTAGGCTTCAAATAATAAATTAAAAATAATAATTAATGAAGATAAATGATAATGGTTTTGAATGGTTCTATCTTTAGTTTACAACATACCTCTTAGTATTACATTTTGGATTGTAATCAATCTCTGTTTCGGTGACATTTATTAATTAAATCTTGTGCTATTAGAATTTACCAAATTAAATCTTAAATTCTCTTAAAATATGAAATAATATAATTTCGTGTACGTTGCAAAGTAAAAGCTTATTGGAAAAATTGTTGAACTTTTCTCGAGACTTTCTTTGAAAAAAAAACTGAAAAAATTGTCAAACTTTTTTTTGCAAGGTGAATATTTTAAATTTTCTCCTGCGATACAGTAATTTGTGTTAAATAATTTTATAGGAGTTGTGGAATGTCACAGGCACCTATTTTATTGTAGAAAAATATCACTGGAGTCTTGAGACACCCTATAGAATTCATAAACCCAATTAAAATATGTTGTTCAAAAGATTAATTTTTGGTAAGTCCACAAGTATAATATTGGTTTTGGTTATTCTTGTATAATCAAATCATATTGTTATCGAAGCAAAAGAAAAATAACTTCAAGCAGCAATCAGCTCAATTGCAATAAGCAGCTCAATTTATATGGTATACATAATTTGTATGTTTGTATGTCTAAGAGCCAATTAATTAACTGCCAAAATTATATTAAACATCCCAGAACAAACACAGGACAGTAAAAGTTTGTATCTTCTGTGAGTCGAAATTCGGAGCAAATATCTAAACTTTCTATATACACATCAGATATAAATAATGTAGTTACATCAATTTTTGTTAGCAAGCTTTATATTGTGATGAATAAATACGATAAGTAACTGAGATAGATAGCAGCAATTTGATAAAATACAAAGAAATTTATTTAAATGTGTGTAATGAAAGCCACAAAAGAATCGATTTAATGAAAATAAAATTGCATATTTTCGCTGTTAAACTCTTGATGTAGTCGTATTAAAATGTTCCCATTGTGAAAGGAAATACTTTGGTTTCTGAGCGAACAGCCAAAAATATGGTAGTCCTTTATTTTACACGGATATACAAGTATCTATGTATATCTTTTTACCTTGTGGAATTTTCGTTGGTTTTCCAAAAGCAATAAATTAATCCTTAAAGTTGAGGAATTTTTATCTCACAACACGTACTATACCCTGACTCAGTCGAAAATAATATTATGGTCTGCATATGGAAAGACTTTGCGGATACTTTTTTGTTGTTGTTGTTTTGCTTCCTGTGTGGCACTCACCTTTTGGCACCATGTGGCATTTAACCACGGAAATATACATTCCTATATATAAACATTTGTATGTATTTCATTTTGCTGAAGCTTACCTGTCAGAGATACGAAATTGCAAAAGTTGAAAAAAAAAAAATAAAATAAAATATAGTACAAAGTATTTTAATATACGGCTGTCGGAAACGTTAAGTTTTGTATACAACAACAAAGATATTGATTTCAAGTCAACTAACAGATGTGCTTTGGTAATGTTTAATGTTTTTAATTAAGCTTAACTATACATTAGCAAAATTAAGTTTGGTTATTCGTATAGTCAGATGTGGAACAATTCTTAATTAATCGAAACGAACAAACGAATGCAATCCCAACTGACTTCAATCAAAAGATTGCGTTCAATTTAGGAATGTGGATTTGAATCAATCAATCATCATTTTATACAAGCTTAAAGAACTTAATTGATTGCAATGATATTGATAACATCGAGTCATAGAGTAGCTTAAACGTATGTAGTTCGTTAGTTTGGTACAGTAAAATCTTGAAAAGTTGAACCGTTCTATAACAGTTGGGAAAAATTGACTCTAATTGAAATTTGGGTACTTGAAGATACAAACGCTTTAAGGTCTTTTTTCGTTAACAGTTTTGGTAATTTATAATTTGAATTTTTCAATTTCATGTGAATTTCTGGAAGGAAAATTTTTATTTGATTTAATTAAATACGACGAAAGGCAAGGATACGACCGTACAGACTTTTTTATATTATTTTTTATGTCTGTTTAAGATGTTTTTTTTTTTTATTTTTCATTTGCTTTTTCATTTTTTCTTAATTTAAGATATCCTTTAAAATTACAAAACTGACAGAAAGATTTTGGAACAACTCAAGAACATCAAATCGACACCCACTATCTTTTAATCGATTTCAAGGCCGCATGTGACAGCATCTTGTAGAGACAGATCGTATAGAGCCATGTTAGGTTTTGGCATCCCTGCCAAACTGGTTCGTTTGTGCAGGGTGACTAAGGAGAGTCTGCTCTGCCCAATAAATGTTGGAAACAACTTTACCGAGTCTTTTGATCTACAAAAAGCCTTACACAAGGTGATGTGCTCTCTTTCGTCCTTGAAAGAACAGTACAGACCCAGAGCTCTCACGTCAAGAGGGCACTGCCTTCCAATAGTCTGAACAATTACTCGCGTATGCTAAGGCTGACGATTTTTAAATGATCGCAAGAACTCAGCGGGATGTTCGATATCAATAAGAGGGCAAAACAATGTACATAGGTCATGCCGTCACCAAGAAAGCACTTTCAACACAGATGCCTTTGCAAAACGTCACCATTGACAGATGTGTTTCGATTTCGAGTCCCGAGTGGAGGAGAAGATGGAACGACATACTGTACGGGCTATACAGCGACGACGTAGAATTAGCCAGAAGGAAAAATTAGGCTGGGTCACGTAGAGTGTATGGAAAACAACGCCCCGTCCCATAAAGTCTTCGGATAATGTGGCGCACACTTATGGAAAGAAGTAATCTGACGCAACCTGAACATCTACCAAAGGACCAAGCTAAATGGAGCTCCAGGACTTTATTTCGAACTTAAGTTAGGTTTTATATAAATGTACATACATAATTATGTAGCTGTAGGTTTTCCTTAGAAAATGTTTGACGTTCATTGAAACTATGAAAACTATGAACAATTTGGAAAGGTGATCGGTCTTTTTAGGTCTCCTGGGATTTTATCTACTGTTTTCTACACAGTTATGTTCTATTTACAAATTTCTTCAAAAGTTCAAAACTTGGAGCAATGGCGGAATTTGTCTTTCATCTAATATAAAGATTTTTAGTTTATTTCCTAAAAAACTAAAGATTAATCATATGCAAAGTTATTATTTACATTAATTTCTGTTATTTTACATCTAATGTAAATGTTAAAGAGGTTTAGAACTTTAAAAATAAAAAAAACACACAACAAATTTGAAAAAATTAATAAAATATTTATTTGAATCGATAGTTTGAACTTTGCAATTTAATGTTTAAAGATAATTTCATGCAAATTTTGACCGCGGCTGCGTCTCAGGTAGCCCATCCGCTGAGTCCAATTTTGGCATACTCCTTCACACATATCGGCCGGTATCTCACGAATGAATGCATGGATGTTGGCTTCCAGTGCGTCAATCGAAGCGGGCTTGTCCCTATAGACATTAGCCTTGACATACCCCCACAAAAAATAGTCTAATGGTGTCAAATCGCACGATCTAGGCGGCCAATTGTCTGGCCCGAAACGTGAAATTAACTGTTCACCAAAATCGCCTCGCAATTGCGCCATTGTTTCGCGTGCTGTGTGGCATGTGGCACCGTCTTGTTGAAACCACATATCATGCAAGCCAAGAACTTCCATTCCGGGCAAAAAAAAGTTTGTTATCATCGCTCGGTAGCGTTCACCATTGACAGTAACGCTGCGATTCGCATCATCTTTGAAGAAATATGGCCCAATAATGCCGCCGGCCCATAAACCGCACCAAACAGTGGCTTTTTCGGGATACATTGGTAGCTGTTGCAATGCTTCTGGCTGATCTTTACTCCAAATGCGGCAATTTTGCTTATTTACGTACCCATTCAACCAAAAATGAGCCTCATCGCTGAACACAATTTTTCGATAAGCAGCGCGCGATGAACACTTCGAACCGAGAACGAATTTTGATAGTAAAATTCAATAATTTGCAAGCGTTGTTCATTTGTAAGACGATCCATGGTTAAATTGCAAACCAAACTGAAGCTGTTTGACAGTGACACAAGGTACTAAACACACGTCAGCTGTCAAAACCAGTCTTGCCAAAACCAAACCAGCTAAAAAATCACCCGTTATATACAAGATGCCCAATCAACCTCCTTTTTCTTGTTTTTGATTTTGCTTATCGAATCGTAAGAAAATTATAAGTATACACATTTTTTAACACTATAACTACAACTACTGATGGGGCTCTCTATTTGATATAAAATATACAAATTATTATTACTGAAATAAACAAAATGTTTATTTTGAAATACAATATTGATAGTACATAATTATGTAGTTTCGTTTAAAGTTTACCAAACCGTATCCCTCAGATTCGCAGTGTATAAACAAATTAAAAAGTTCAAAGACTAACCGAATCGTTAATGTCAGGGTATGATGTCTAGACTCTTACTAGGCTTATTATATGTGGAGGAAATAATTTCCTTTTATTATTCTCTTCACGGTTGGAATTTTTTTTTTAAATGACTTAAGGTGCACACACATTCACAAATCCATTTTTGCCAGTAATTTAAATATTAATTAAAATGCTATTTTTGTTTAATTGATTCTAAAAATAGAATGCGATATGTGGTTGAAAAAAAAAAAAAAAAAAAAAACAATTGTATGCAAACTTCAAAATTAATGTAGATACATTGATGTGCTTATACTTCACTCGAGGATGTGAATAAATAATTGATGGGCTTCAGTTAATTCGACTGCTGATCTTTTTAATTTATGATCGACGAAAATAAAAATATTGAACTTGATGCAACTAATGAGGCATTTTCGAAAGAAAAATATCTAAAGCTATTCTTGAATGATGCATATTTTTATTTTACAGATTATTTTTTTATTTTCATTGCAATATTTCGTAATGAATGTTAATTTTTGACAAATCTCAATTTACGAGATTCCAATAATTCTAAATCCATCAATTTTAAATTGATCGTTTTTCGGGGTAAAGTTTTTCGTAAGAGCTAAAAATGGCTGGAGATACAAAAACAAGCAATAATATTAATCTCTTATTTATGTAATTTATTAACAACAATTGTAAGCAAATGGTTGAATTTTGACGAATATGTATTATTTGACAGTTTTTTTTTACAAAAATAATAAAACTAAAATATTTCTTCTAAAAATTGGTAGAAATTATATTGAACGAAATAAATAAATCAAATACATGCATAGTTTTAAATTCCTCAAATTGAGCCTGTTTTTGTTAATATTAGACTCTTAAGACTTAACGTCCTTGAACAGGGTTTTGTATTGTTAGTTGTCAACCAAAAAGAAAACTGATAATTGTGGAAGGTACTTTAAGTTCTGTCATAACTGAATTTCGTCCTTTGATGATTTCAAATATTTTTTGACACACAATTTTGAAACATGGGCAACTGTCAAACTCGACTTATTGATTTTTTATACATTTCTAAGTTTAGTTAATCATTTCCTTAGATTTTTAAGGATCAAAAATAGTGGACTTCGTGAAAAATGGCACTCTTATTTTAATTTTCACTATTCATTTATAGTATGTTTTAAAAAGATAAAATACCAAAATATTTCTGGTAAATTAATTACTAGTAAGACTTTACTTTAAACAATGTTAACAAAAAAAAAACTCTGTCAATACTAAGTCAAAAAACTTTGTTGAAATTGAATGCAAATATGTAATTAAGAATGTACATTATGTATGTCTGTCAAACACTGAAAATTCCTGCGCAAATATTTTTTTTAATTATTTCTTTTAATCAGTGCTAGGTAAACTCATCTTTCGACAAATGTTCTAGCAATATAAATTCATAAAGCCATTAAAAACAGCTGACAATGTCTCTGTTTATTACATTGACATTAAACTTTTAAAAGATTCTGTGGCAATTAAAACTTCCAAATTCTCAAAAATTAATAATCATACGAGTAAATTTTGTTTAGATATCATAAAGAATTTTTTATTAATAAAAAAATTATGTTTGTATTTATCTTTTATCATCCCTCCCCTCTCCCCAACACAAGAGAAAAAATAAAAGGAACCGAAATTACTTTTTAACTGAAACATATGTTTTTTTATGAGTTGACAAAAATCATTTTACTTTATAAAGTAAATGTTTTAATAATAATTAATATTTCCAAGAAAAATAAGCAATTCTCTGAAAGAGAAAAATAATGAAATAAAATAGAATTGCAGTTAATTTTAAATATTGTGATGATTAAGTTTTAATAAATCGCTCTAAAAATAAATAAAAATGAACCATTTTCTTTTTTATAACTTTGCCCTTATTTTTATTATTAACTTACTGACCCGGCGAACTTCGTTCCGCCTTACTATTAATAATAAATTTATGATTTTATGAATACAAGAGAAATATAAAGTACACTACTTTATTAATTACATACATACTTATAACAGAAAAATAAATTCTTTCCTTCTAAAATAATTAAAAGAATGTGATGTTTCGCTGATGTAAGATTATTTGCAATAATATTAGTTATAATATTAAAACTTATTTGTTCCAATTTTACGGATGAAAAAAATATACAAACAATACAATTAATAAGAGGACACAATAACCTTCATAAGGTAATAAATTAACTATTTTTTTTGCGAATTTTAGCTGAATCTGATTGACAACTATCCGAGACTCGACAAGGCTTGTCAAAATCGAAAAATGTTAGGCTTGTTATCGTGTAGTAAGTCTCGTTTCGATCCTGTTTGTTTTACCGTGAATAATTTCATTTGAAGCCCTCTCGCGTCTCATATCATTCTTCGACTCTGTGTCTCAACAATATACTTAAAAACCTAATACAATTTCTATCTAAATGTCAAAAATCTAAAATCGAAGTACTATATCTATCCTTAAATGACAGTTGACAGTTCATAGCTTCAAAAGAGGGTTTTAAACCAGATTGTGACATATACCGTTTTAATTGTGAATTGAGACCTCACATATAAAATCAGTAGCAAAAATTAACCTCAATCAGTAAAATTTTAAGTTTTCAAAAAAAAAAGGGTCTCGACAAATTTCCCTACAAATTATACAATTCCCCTCATTATAAAGTCGAGTTTATGTATGTATTTGTTTCACATGAAAAAGCAATGATCCTTAAATTTCAGCAAATGTTGTTATTCATAACCTTACAAATATTTATAATCTTATTTACGAACATTTCGGGAATAAAAAAAAAGACCAAAAAATCAATAATAAACATAAATGACAAATTCCCCACCGCACCGCCATCGACAGGAAACACAAACGTACCGCATACTCGTACATATTTGAAATTTAAGGCAAAAACAATTATTAAATGCCTTATTCTGTATTCTGTATTCTCATTATGTATTCTTGTTCTTGGAATTTATTTTTAATATATATTATAGTCTCTTTGTTGGAAAAAAGTTCGGCTGAAGGCTTCATTTGGGTAAAAGTTCAATACGTCTACCTTTTTTTTTTGTCATCAATAAAAAGGTATTTTTGTGCCGGAATTTTCAAGGAATTTTTTGCTCTTTTTTTTTTTTGTTTGCTGTAGCGTGTATGAGCCGTGATAAAGTTCTTTTCGTATGCAAAACAAAATGTCCTTATAAAGGATTCAAAGAAAGCATGTAACACACATTATAATCCTAAAAGAAGGACTTAATTTTATTGTATTATTATGGCGTTAGCATTTTGCTTGTATTTGTGCAAAAAGAAGTCTTTATCAAATAACGTCGAGTAATATTCGGAAATAAGTAGTGTGAGGCCTAATCTTAAGGAAGCACACGTGTTTAAGTAGCCTTGGATTTACTTAAATTTATACTAAGCTTAGGTTAAGGAACAGAACTGGAACCTAATTACAAAGAGCTCATCTTTATCTTTAATAGTAAAAATATTAGTTTTATTTTTTAAAACAATACATTTTCATAGTTTTAAAAATTTCCGAAAATAACCTCGTCTTAATAGAATGTTAAAATAAATTTTAGATATTAGATTAATTTGGTTATAAATATTGGCAATAGCTTTTAGTCTTATCACCCAAGGTTAAAACATATCAAATTCCATATTGGCCAACATTTTAGACAAGTTTTTGTTCTTTTGGTCTTTGACGTCTAGGCCTTGTTCATTTTCATGTCTTCAAGTTTTATGATTTAAAAAAAAGCAAAATAATGAACGAAAGGGGTAATGGGCGTGGCGCTAAATTTTGTATATCTCTAAATGTTTCATGTCATGTCATGAATGAATGAATATAATTTTGGGTTTATGCACCGCGATCTAAAAGATTGAGTATTGAGTATTTGGGGTACCGTCAGAAAGGGAAGGTTAAGTTCTTCTACTTGGTAATTTCCCAAGTGTTTTCTCCATTGGTACATGAGGACTTCACACTTCTTTATAATTGTAACCAAACCTGCAGTAGGCATTGTCTGCTAGGCTAAGAATATACCAGAGAGTATACTTGTCACTATTTAAAGGTTGTTCCTACTTAATTTCATGCAGTCTGTGAAGCGTTTTTGGTTGTAGTTTTGGTTGCAGTAACATTTTTGCCAGCCTTATTTTAGGAAGTTCCTTCCAGATTTGTAATCTTTTAGCTTGCTGATCTTTTTGGATTTTGTTTCTAATCACTATTCCCCTGTTCCTGAACACCTACATGACCAGGTACCCAGGAACTAACAGTGTAGGAGGTAAGCGCTTTGAGTAGGACTTGCTATCTGACATGATAGCTATGTTTTGAATACGATATCTTCTATCGAGATTACGTTCAGGGCATTTAACAATGGCAAGCACTTCTGCCTGGAAAATACTTGTGGACTATCCGATTGGTACCGACATTTTGGTTCTTCGCCCAAAGACTCCTGCAGCAGTCCCCTCGAACGTTCTCGACCTATCAGTAAACCAACTGATAGCATTTGCATTGATATTTTATTTGGTAGTTCGCTTACTCACTCTTTTTTGCACCATAACCTTGTTGTAAAATTCTGCATAAAGTTATAGCATTTGTTCATGCCTCTTCTAGGGATGTACAATATAAGATTCATGACAGAGGATTTTGGAATGCGGATTCAATCTATTCTGTGGCTTATGCATTTTCCTGGTCCAATTCCTCAAAACCAAAAAAGAAAACCTAAGTTCCAGAAAAGTAAGATTTTAAAAGTTCTAATAAAAAGAATGAAAATAGAAACGAGTTTGTAAAGCCCTGAGGCCAAAATAAGATGGATTCTCAATTAGTTGGCTCTTAAAATGTTATCCATTTTAAAAATGTTAGCATACAAATTGCTATTTATCGGAATATCCTTACAGGACTCGCAATAACCATTAAACAATTTATCCAAAGCGGGTGAATACTTTCTGATAAAATGGTACCAAAAAGAAATATTTAAGCCTATTTACATACACGATATGTATGTATATAAAAAAACTGCCTTTGGAACCCTTCAATTTAAAATCTTATTTCAATGTTAGAGGAGAAAAAAAAATAATGATAAATAAATCTTGTGAGAGTCTCTAAATGACACGTCACAAAATAAATCAATCCACGAAACTGTATCCTAAGATTTATGCCTTCAGGCTATTAGCCCCCAGTATTTTGTGCTTGTCATGCGGAATTATTCGCCGAGTGTTGTTGTTTTTTTCTTTGTCGTATTAAATTGTCTCCGATAAAATAAAAAAGAAAATATCACGGGTATAATACTCACGCCACCTCCGCTTCGCTGTGGCCGTAGTGAGTTGGTCCTTGAAGTTTTTTTTTTTTTTATTTTCTTGTTTTATTTTTGTATCATTCTGTCGATTAAGTGTATTTCCCCTGGGACCAGCAGGTACCATTGTGCGTTTATAGAAGCAGGTGAAAATCAAAACGTGAACGAAAGAGGCTGAATTTCTTTTGACCGTTTACATACACAATCTTTTGTTGTATACAAGGACATCAGCCATCTTTGGAAAATGCTTCCATGATTTTTGAGGTACAGGAAGTGTATAGGTACTTTTCTTTCGCACTTCATGATGTTTGTATTTATATTTTCCGCTTTTGTTCAATGGTGTTTGTCATGTGCCACTTCCCTTAATAAATCATAATGTATTATTAAGGAATCCTAAAATCTGATTTAAATTTGTGTCAGTTACAGTTCTCAGAAGCGAAACGATATGGTAGGTATAAGTGAATTACATATTAATAAATAAAGTCCTTGAACGGATCTTGGAGGTATCTGCTCCAGGAGGAGTATTTTTGTTTAGTGCCGAATAATCAGTTTAATGGGATATACGTATACTCTATTCTTTAAAGCTGGTACCTAAATATATTAAGGATATTCCCTCATATTTAATATTTATTAAAGGTAACTCTTAAAGAGAAGTTAATTCAAGAAGGTCGAATTTTTAATCTTAGATTTGTATATACAATTTTAAATATTTTTCTCTGAATTGTATACTTTACATTTGAAATTTCGATGAATGAAAAAATCAATTTTTAAATGATCATACAAGTACATCTGTCTATCTAATATATAAAAATTACTTGTCACGTTGTTTGTCCGCGATGGACTCCTAAACTACTAAACCGAATTTAATCAAATTTGTACACCGTGTGCAGTTTGATCCATGAATTTATTTATTTTATTGCAAATTATTTCAACAGATGGCGACATCTTTTAACTGGATTGAGTAAGTATTCAATAGATGGCGCTATGTCAAACGTCCAAATGTTTAATAGATGGCGCTATGTCAAACGTCTAAACGTTTCATACAAGCTACACAAATAGTTATATTTGAAATACCTTTATATAATATATAATTTGGCACAGATATAGATTATAGTCTTAAAACTCTAGTTTTTACCCCGGTAAAATGTATTTTTTAGAATTAATAATTGACATAAAAATTGAAGCAATCGGCGGTTATTGTTTTACATTCAAATCTAGTTTTTTTCATACATATTTCATATTTTTACTCACTTTTGTCGGCATTTGATTTTGAATTTGTATTTTATCAATGACACTCACCTGCAAAAGAAATAGAAAGAAAGATAGTTAGTTTTTCTCAAAGACGTATTGGTGCTTTTTTTGACATTCTCTTTCGTTCGAAAGTGAGTCGAATTCGTTTGAACTTAATTTTGTGACTCGGCAATTAGAAATCGAAAGTTCACCCAATCCATAGAAAGTTCATTAATTTGCGAAAGCTAATTCAAATTTGACATTCGAAAGAATAGAATTAAATGTCATTTTTCTGTCGAGTAAAAAACAAAACATTTAAGTTTTTAATTATTTCATGGGAAATAAATTACTTTTACTAATTTTTTGTTGTTTTATGTTTAAAGGAAACATAAAAGGAAAAATTAATTCAAATAATGGAAGAGAAACTCGGAGGTAGCAATGGATTTGAAGCATCCACTATCCTTCTCCTCTGAACTTCTTCAACACCATCTTCGTATATAAACAACACAAATAGCATATTTTTATTTTTAATTTAATCATTTTATGTTTTTATCAAAAAAAAAAAATTATAAAACAATAAACAAAGCAATTACAAATAAACAAAGATTTCACTTATTGGTTTTGACATTTTTCTATTGTTTTTGATATTTCAGTGTGACCAAGCGTATACAAAAAAAAAATTAAAATTTAGAAGAACAACTTATTTTTTTAAGAATAGTTTCAAAACAGCTGAGATGACACAAAAAATGTAATGAATATGTATTTATTTATAATTAAACTTTACTTTATAATGAAGAAATGTATTATTTATTTTGCTTCTTGATTCTTTATCCTACATCTATAAAATGTTTAGAAACAAAAAAAATGTAAAACGGTCATACTAATTCAAATAGAAAAATAGTAAATGTCAAACTGCTGATACTGCTATCTATGCTATCTTTCGCAAATGAATGTTATTCGATCAAATCTCAAAATTAGGAAAGTTCATTCCAAGGAATAGAATCATTCTAACGAATAGACTATGCATGAGAATGTCGAAATAAGCACCATTATTTAAAAACCCAAGAAAAATAATGTAGAAATAATCTCTTTAACTAAAAAATCAATCTCAATGCACTGTCGACTTCAAGAGTCCACTTGATTTAGAAGGAGTTGATTTTTGATATTTTTTTAAGATTTTGAAATACATACTTGATTAAGAAGAAGTAGATTTTTGATATTTTTTAAGATTTTGAAATCATGTTAAAGCAGTGAAATTTGTTTTCATAAAAATACTTTCAAACTCGAAATCAATCACAAATTAAAACTTATCAGCTTAATAAGTTGTATGTAAGTATGTTAATGCTATGTTAAATTATTTTTTATTTTATTTATTCATATATTTTTCAACGTTTTTTTATAGCATTTTCTCTAAGAGAAAAAATGTGAATCTATGAATTTGGCTTTAATCCAAAAATGTTTAAGTTAAACTATAATACATCGAAATTGAGCAATAATACCCATAATTAACGTTGATGAAGTAATGACAGGTATTGAAAAATGTCACATCTACTAAAAACCCGCAGCTGATGTGACACATCAAAATATTATTGTCACCTGTCCAAGACTAATTAAATTATTTTTAAACAACAAAAACCAAAACAATAACAAAAATCACATGAACAAAAGTTAATGACATTTAAACACGACATGAACTTGACCTTGTTTTAGCATTGATGAGACTCATAGTCACATATACATATAGTTTTTTAATTAAGTTATAATTTTCAAAATAGTAAAACCTTAAGTTAAGGAAAATACTATTGATTGGATTAAAAAATAGACAAGGATCAATAAGAACTGGACTTTCGATTCTGAGATTATTTTTTTAATGAGCCTGGTATAAATCCACGTTTCCAACAAAGTTCAGTAATTATAAATATTCCAAAGTTTTTTTTTTTATTTTAATTTAATTTTATGTATACAAATTGCAATATAGGTAAATTGTATTCAATTGTACATCTTTGTTAATTAAGCACTTAAATTACAGAACAGAGAAATAATGTGTTAAATAGCAATTTATTAACTACCCATTTCGAGCAATTAAACGTACTTTAATTAGAGCAAATTGCAAATTCAATATCAGCATTTCTGATAGAATTATTAAAAAGCTATTTGCATATTATCAGCGCAGCGATGTGTTTTAATGCAACTTTTGTGGCTAAATCAAATATTCAATCAAATTTTAAGTAAACATTGACGATTAAACTACGCGCTCTATAATTCGGTATTATTTAATAAATTGATGTACCTAAACATCAATTTCAAAAATCCGTATAACTCTCTTCAATAGTGACTTAAGATCCACTTCAAAGAGGCGTATAATGTCTTAAACAACAACTTACATAAATAACAACAAAAAAAAACAAAACTGTTGAATTCCAAGCAAAATTTGCAGACTTAGTTTTTGTAAAATGGCTTTCAGAATTTTCGAAAAGGCTTAAGCGTAGTTATGAAATCTCCTTATGACTCTTTGGAATTAATTATAATAGTGTCCCTGAATTTTCTTTTTGAACTTTCAGAAGGACCTTAAAAAATGTCTGACAATTATGGAGTAATTAAATTCTACTTTTCGGGCTTACATACGCTCCAAGACATTTACTCATTTAATTTTTATTGCGTTGCAGAGAGTCCTTTATAAATATTCAGCTTTAGTGGGGATCATGACATCCTCTTAAGCCTTTAACTGATAGAACATACACAATTTATATAAATATGTAGGTTTATATGTATGTGTCACTGTAGTCTTCTCCTCTGACCCTCTCCAACCGCCCGCCAACTTGATTCACCTTTTGGTTAAAGCAAACGAAAAATGTTAAGTGATAATCTTATATAGGTACTGTTTATAAAAGTATAACGGTTATCCGATCCGACTCCCTTTTGACATTCACTATTCACCAAACCAAAGCGAACACCCGACTCGCATTTCATTTCATTAAAAGTTCCCAGAATCTGGACTGTAATGTTAAGACAGGCGAAGGGGGTGGTCCTTTATTTCACAAATTCAAAGTAAGGCATATGAAAAAAAAAAACACTACGTATACGCCTTAGTGTACCGTTCTTACTATTCTTACATTACTTGAAGCTACCAACTTGAGCAAGTAAAACGTTAAAGAAACTATTACTTTGATTTTCTTAAATTAAATCACCATTCTGCAAAAAATTATAAGCTTGATTTTAATCAACATTATTTTATGTTAGCGGAAATTTAAAGAAAAGCTCGAGGGACAATTTAATTTTTTGTTTTTGTGGACGGCACCTGTAATTGTTGCTCTGAATTTCTAAACCGTATCACGATCCGATTAAAAGTGCCACAAAAGCCTTAGGTTAGAGTGCATTTTGATATTTACAGCACCCTTGAAAACAGCGTGACTTCATGTG
Source organism: Scaeva pyrastri (assembly GCA_905146935.1). NCBI lineage: Eukaryota > Metazoa > Arthropoda > Insecta > Diptera > Syrphidae > Scaeva > Scaeva pyrastri. The sequence continues at coordinate 136,552,710 of LR989927.1, forward strand.
TTTGATTGATGACTTCACACATCTCGCAATGATTTCATAATAAAAATGAAATCAGAAATCTGAAAAAACAATTCTGCATGTTTTGAATACCAAATCAATTCATATTCTTTTTCGCAAATATAAATATTCTTTTAAAATACAATAACAAGGGGGCTGTTTTTTTTTCTCCTACTTGAATTTGGACTTCTGGTGAGTTTCTAATTTTTCACAAATTTCTGTGGGCTTATATGGACCGAACAGTACCACCATATTACAAAACCCCACTGTCTTCTCAGAAACTAAACTAATCTCTGGCCTTGTTGTACCTAAAATGGAATCTAAGTTTTTGTCTAAGCTTATGATCTATACTTGGAAGTAATAAAAAACAACTAGTTCTTCGTTAATTAGAGGTGCGCAATCTTGATATACTACAACACTGTCTTGATATACCAACCAGTCTCATTAATTATAATTAATAAATCAAAGGATTTAAGTGCTCGGAATGTTGATATTTCTGATTTGAATTTAATATGAATACAAGAAATTAAATAGAATTAAGAATTATACGACACTTAAAACATTGACATGTTTCAAGGCAAGGCTATATTCAACAAACCAAACAAAAGTCATGGTTTTTGATATAATTATATTTAGAAAATAAAAAAAAAAAAATAATAATTCTCTTGAGGAAATTCCGTATACACAAAAATTTGTCGATGACAACAAAGTAAAAAAATATAAATACAAAAGTATCTTTAATATACATATGTATCTACATAAATACATAGATATGTATGTACATATGTGTGTACATTAATTTTTTTACGTGGGAGGATGTTAGACTTTCAAATATTGGGGTATTCCATCAGTGTATATATAGTTTTCAAGCAACACCATCAAAAACGTTCATATTTTTAGCCGGAATCATGTAAAAATAATCATTTTTCTTTTTCTATTTTTTTGATATTTCAAAGACCGTAAAATGTTGATTTTTTGTCGCAAAACAACCATTCAGCATTCATGTGTCAATTTTGTTGCTCTTTTTTTTTTGTCACATAAACGAAGAAATAGAAAATATTCAAAAATAAACACAAATTCATGTTATCATCATCGTCCATAAATAAAAGTTTTCAAAATAATAATTTCTCATGTTTTATTAAAAAGCTTGGTGAATTGGACAAAATAATGTTTGTGTCACATTATGTGGAATGAGAAGATAAATTATTATTATTTGAAAATAAATGGAACATACATACACACAATGCACTCACATCACACATACATATGTATGTTAGGTAATCACACATGCATAAAAGTAACGGGAATGAAACTAACTTTGTAGTCTGATTTTTACATAATTTATGTAAGGCTTTTGCATTCTTTAACATGTTCCACTTGCTACTATCAGTAAATGCAATGGGAACCCGATTTCCAACTTTATTCATTATAACCTACAAAAATTATGTTCAAGAAAAAAGTTTTTGAATGATATTTATTGCAATAGTCTGGAAAATAGTGTTTTGAATCGCTTGCCATTTAAAGGTATTTCAACTTAAGGAAATAGACTTTTAAAAGTTCCATCCTTGTTTCGTCAAAATCGGAAAAATGCCGATGTAGTATTAATATCGGTTTTGGTCTAATGTATGGTCCTTCTTCTGATGAAAAGTCTTGTATAGAAATCTCGTCTTGTCAGGAATTACAATCCTAATATTTGTTTCTAAAGGTGACTTGAAAATTGTAAGATCGAAGCCGTAAAATTTCCTCATTAAAAACGTTGCCATTTAATTAACTAAACTTTTAAAAAATACATTTTCACATTAAATTTATCAATATTTTATTTATCTTCGAAATTGTACTCGAAATAGACATTCTGTGTGGCGAAACCATCAGAAAACCTAAAAAAAATTACCAAACTGGAGAGAGCCTTTACAAATTTCCTTCCAAAACACTGACAATGAGTCTCGTCTCTTTGCCGGCTCGTATTTTGACAAATGTTGAAAATGTTTTTGAAATTGTGTGTGAATTCGAATATAAGCTAAAGCTTGGCTTTATGATTCTATGTTTAAAATTATTATTTCTTCGAAAATTCAAGGGAACTTAAAATGGTTCCTTAAAATTTAAATCAAATTCCCAACAGAGTCGCACAGATTTGCACTTGAAATTCAGGACTTGTAGGCTTCCAAAACAACAAAAAAATAGCTTACTTAAAGTTTTTTGGAAAGGTTATATTTAGTTCAAAAAATCACTGCTTAACTACAAGATATTACTGATTAAGTCATAGACAACACATCGGTTATATAATTAATTAATTGTATACAAACAAAATATTCTTTTTTACAAAATATTAAAGTCAAAAGGATAAAAAAATTGTTAAAAAAGTATAACATAAGTGCCCCTGAGAGGCAACACTGCCTTTGATTACATATCAAAACTAAGGAAGTCTCACAAAAATCTCCAGTTTTCTAACTCATGCAATTGGTGTCGAGACGAAGGACCGGAAGAGCTCTCATCTCATTTCCTTACAAAACCACTAGATATACAGAGAATTTCCATATTTCTTCTGTGAATGTAAGAGCCTCATCAAATCCTTTTCCGATAAATAAGGCCACAAAACCACCAAGAAACATCCTGAAATTAAATCAGAATACCAAACCGATGAGTTTAATTTTGAAATTAAACTTTGGTGCCGAACTTTAAATCAGCTTTTTTATTCGTCCTTTAATTTACTCGTATACGTTATCTTTTCAAATACAAATATGTTTAAATGGCTTATTGAGACTCATCATTTATCACGAAATTTTTTTCTGGCCCTAATGCATCAAATGATACGTGTCGAGTTTTGGATTATTTTTGCATACAGAATAGCTTCATAAGGCCCAACTCTACCTTTTAAACTGTTATCTACCAGCAAACAATAACCTTTTTTAGTTGATGATGATATCAAGCTTTGGATTGGCCCTTTGCCAGATCCATTTTAATACCAGATAAGTATATACCTACATATACATTGTCGAGTTCCATTGTATATGTATTTGCACACAGCTTACATAGTTGAGGTGGGTTAAAGGCTATTTTGGCTATTTGCAAAAATGTTCGTGGCTTTATTGACGCAGATAACACTTTTAGGTTGTCACAATAAAAAGGCTAAATGGAATGCGGAGCCATTTAAAATTGTGCACTTTTCCGGCGAGATTTTCTTATCCAAATACAACAAAAGGTCTACATCTTCATCTAACGCTTATAGATAAAAGTCTTTTTCTTCTTTGCCTTAGTATTGGCCTTAAATGTTGATGAACTTTCAAACAAAAAAAAAAAAAGGGTCCAACACGTTAAACGGGTCGGTCGGTCCTCCGAATCTCTCTGTTAACACGAATAGAATATTTCCTGACAATAGGCGAAAAAGGCTGTGCCAAAATGTGCCAAAAATGTAACACAATCAAGACGTAGATAACCATCTTATGGAGGCTGGATCTTTTGTATACACAAATGTAGGTAAGTACGGTACCTTTATTGGCAAGCTACAGTCCCCTTTGATGGAAATAAAACCCAGATGTTGCTGATTCCCATAATGTTGTGCATTGAAATTGAAATTGGTCATGTTTTTCCCCTCGCTCCTCATTACAACTCGCTGGAGAATTTTATCGGTTTCAGATAAACGATAATATTGGGGTATTGGTATATACTTGTTTCAAAATGAATACATAAATATGTAGTTGAAAATAAAATGGAAGAAACACGTGGAACAAATTTAATTTGTTTCATTATTGTTTTAATTTAAACTATACACAAAACAAATTAAATGACATCCATCGTGGATAAACAAAATGGAGTGTGCAAAAAAAAAGGAACTTTGACCAATAGTGGGAAATAATTTGGCAATTATTGTCATTCTTCAAAGTTTTGATTGACACTTCGATAGTTGGAATAAACAGGCTCAATAATTGTCACTTTTCAAAAACTATTGATTAATATAATAAACCAATTATAGTTGTGCTCTAAAATGACTAATCATGTTTTTATGTTTAATCTGAAAATTATTTTTTAATTAAGTTAATTATAATATAAATATTTGTTCCATACTTTTTTATAGTAAATCATAAATATATATGTAGTTCTTGGCAACAATTCCACTCCTGAAGCTTTAGAACCGAGTTGACTTCTACTTTTTACAGGAACTCGTCTCGGTTCTTTAAGACATTAGACGCTGCACAAGACCGCGAGAAATAAACAAGAGACACACAACATACATATTTTGATATTTAAGATTAAAAAAAAGCATATAGTTAATAGAAGCAAAATTTAATTTGTGGTAAAAGTATACAAAATTCATTACCGTGGTTTAAAGATTGATCATAAACTTAAGTTGAACAATTTCAAGCTATAAAATTATGAATCTTAATAGTTTCTCTATTAAGGATGGCTTCACAAGATACATCAAACTCATCTCATAAAAACAATGAATGAATTACCACATAAAAACTTTAGGAAAGGAAAATATTTCAAAATATAAAGTGTTGATCGTATGTATCTAGTTCAAAAAAAAAAAAAATTTGTTTTCTTATAAAAAAGAAGTTTAGTGTGATTTGAAATTGTTCTTAAATTTAATTAGACACATGAAAAAAATTTAATTTTGAACGCACAATATTGTGGAAAAATTAATGAAGTCAACAAAAAGTTTTTTGGAAGGTTACGTTGTTAATGTACATAATTTCTAGAGAAGGTGTAGCAAAGAGGTGAATCCAAAAAGTGACTGTAAAATTTGTTGAGACACTCGCCAATCTCGTTCGTTTTTTCAATTGTTTTCAATTTTTTCATTTCAGAAAAGGAAACATATATTACAGACGGCAAACATGGTTTTGTAACAGATAATCATATTAAACTCAGTTCGAATCCCACTTCAAAATCACCCTTTTTAAATTCGATAAAACGTTACAAATTAAGGGTTTTTGAGGATGTGTAAATTTGTTTTCAAAACATTTTGGGATAATTTTGCAGATCTATAATCCCATCTTTAATATTCGTAATCTTATATACTTAAAAACAATTTTCATTCATTTTAACTTTTAAAAGAAACGTTAATGCTTAAACGGTTTTAAAACAGAAAAAGGAAAAAATTGGTTTAAAATTACTATTTGTTCTATTAACGAATCCGTCGCTCGTCTGAACAAATCTGAAATATAAAAAAAACTAAATTTTATTTCTCGTAATAAAGTCAATTAATCTAAAATTGCAGTTAGGCCACTATTTAAATCACTGTCTCAAATATATTGAGAAAATATAAAAATAGTGTTGTAAACGGGTATTTTTTTTAAATTTGAGCGAAAACTTAAAACCGCAAGATTCAAGCTTTTGCAAAACGTCATCGTCATACAGAGTCACATGACGACTCATTCATATCTAATGAAAACTTCTGAAAAGTAAGTAAGATACTGGCGCAAAATTTTAAACGATTTAACATTTTACTTTCTCTTAACATATTGCTAAAATTAAAATCCTTAAAACCCTACTTTAACTTTTAGCAATTTGCTAAATCCATATGATATCTGTCATTATCCTAGAAAAAATTCTTTCCAATTTCACTTCAAAGTGTTATCGAAAGACAAAGATTTCGAAATATTTGAAGTCTTGTGCAAGAAACTGTTTTTTTTTTTTTTTTTGAGAAATCTACATCAGGATGATGGAATACTAGAATAAACCTGTGTTCATGTTAATTTGATTTTTATTGGATTGCATGGGATTACAGTTGGGACATTTCCAACTAATGGGTCCGTTTAAGTATGTTTGCTTTGCTAATTCTCACAAACTGTCACTATTTGGACATGTTCGGATGCCCGTTTTTTAATAAAAAGGAGTGAGCAATTTACTAGTTAGCAAAACGAAAAAAAAGGTTTAAAATTTTGGAGTCCTTAGGAAATTGTTAAATATTTAGCAAATTGCTAGTTAGTAAAATGTTAAATCCTTAACAATAGTATGTTTAAAATTTTGCACAACTAAGTTTAAACTGTAAAGATTAACTTAATAAACTGAAGAGATTTGTACTTTGTAAAAACATCGTATTTATTGTTAAGAAATATTATTTTGGGTTTTTTTACAATTTTATTTCAAAAACCTGAGATGATGGAAAAAATATAAGATGTGGTATTGTGGTTGGATTTAAAGACAAAAAAATCATTTGGAAAAACATTGTATGATTTACGCATCCCAAAAAATGTTTGTTTTGGGGTCCACTGTTATTTGTATAAATCTTCAAATAATCATTTTTAGTACCTCAGTAAGAAATTTTTTTTGTAATGTTGTATTGAGGGTGTTTTTAAGACGCTTGATACATATTTTAACATTTTCAATGGACATTTTCAAAATTTACTAGTTTTAGGTAATTTTTGACTCCTACTTCGTTGGATTGACAATTGACAATTTTCCAATTTGATGAGAACGAGACGAGGATAGTCAAAGTGTTTGTTCTGTTTATTATACATATGTTATATGAAATACAAAATTTTTAAGATTCCAAAACTTGAGCCAAGTTTACCTTCACAATGAAAGTAAAAAATGGTTGCTTGTATGAGAGAGGGAGTCAATTGTGATACGATTTTTCACAGAAACTAACAAAATTTTGAAACAAAACAAATTTAAAATGTGTTACATAGTTTCAGAACTGTTACCAGTTTGCAAGCACTAAAAAATGAAATGATTATCACTGTTATCAGTCTCCTATAAAATGGTATTCATTAACTTCAAGACACTTGAATCGCATAAGACCATCAGATACATGGTGGCATTCGTGCATTATAACGGAAATTAATTAAAAAAAAAAAGTTAAAATATTGCTTCTCCAGAAAATTTCTCTCTACTTCAAATCCTTAGAAACGACAAGATAAAAAACCTTTTTTTCATTTTACTACAAAGTACGGATTCTTCTTTGATATTTAGCTCGAACCTTTCATTTTCAATTTAACCAATTATAGACTTACCTTTAGCCAGCGATAGCCAAGGAGGATTTTTGCTGCTTCTTTTAAGAAAAAGGGAATACGTAGGAAGACATTTATTATTGCACGCTTTTCTTCTTTGACAAGTCTTACTTACTGGATGTGGCACCTGTTGATTAAAAAGCAAATACCTATAGCTACCGAGCTGAATTTTTTCTCGTTTCAGGTTTTGCAGGTTTTTTTATCCTTTAACTGTTTTTTTTTTTTTTTTTTGTTCTGTGCAATAAAGCACTCTCGTAGATTTGATACGACTTTTTTTTGTCTTTCTTGTGTCAAATCTGGGTGTGCCTTTTACGGATACTTTTCACGGAAATTGATCAAAGGACTTCTATGTGAACTCCTGTGTGCCACTTTAATTCCCGCCAATACGAGTATCTCTCTGTCTACATCAATTTCAATATAACCTGTGAAATGGACATCGACGGCCCTTTTCCATTTCCTTCTTTATCCGTCGTATATCCGACTACCAAATACAATCTTCTTGACAACGTGCTAGGTTCGCTTTAATTCCTGTAATCGATTTATTTTCTTTTTTTTTCTACTTTTTTGTTTCATATGATTCTGTGCACAAGGACATGAAAATCCAACTGCACGTATACACTACACAGATACATGACACACAGATACACCATCGAATTTGACTCTTGAAAATTGATTGGTCACGCTTTTCTCGAACACTTTGCGCTTCATTTGAATTTCCAATTAGTTCACTTATTGTATCTTTGTTATCATTCTCTAGATCTTGCATGAAATGGAAACACAATTATGTTTGAATATGGAACGTTCCTCTCATTCATTAATTCTATTCAAATTAATATAAAAGACCACCGAAGACAAGGAGTAGGTATTTATTGTTAAAAGTTCAAATAATGAAAATCGTTTTCTGTACTTAGAAGTTAGAAGACCAAAAATTGGTGTTGTTATCCGGCAACCACCATCATCAGAACCTAGAAACCCGCCCACAACCGGATGAGTTTGTTTTCTTGGAAAACTTGATTTCGCACAGAACGACCAAGATAAATGTAAAAAGTTTGTTCAAATTTGGTTACGTTCCAAGGATCTGGTTGCAAATAATATTATAAAATTTTCATCATATATGATATCTAGACTTTGTGATGGGGTTGGCTTTGGTAAGGGCTTAAGTCTTGGGTAGGAGAGGTGTGGGTTTTCTTTATGAAAAATTCCAATGAAAAGAAACTCTTTCAAGGCTCTAAAACCCATATACCAAATAAGTTTTTTGAAACGAATAAATTTAATTTGTTTTTTTTGTTTTTTGCAACAGGATTATGTCTTATAATAATTTTCCATTTTAGAGACAGAAGAGAGGGTGGAGTTCCGTTCGCAGGAACTCAAAAACGAGCTTAAAAACAAATCATTCTTCTTAAGAATACCCATACATATACATTACATACATATGTATATAGATATACATTTTCATGAGTCTAAATAATTAACCTAAAATACTGGCATTTGAATGAAACCATCACATACTCAATACTCGCATTTATAAAAGACTAATCCGATTTTAAACATCCTTAACCTCATCCTTAACATCAAAATGCAACAATCTTTTGTGAAATAAAATTCATTACCGTTTTAAATGAAGTTCAAAATGCTAAAGGATTATGGTTAAAGTATATATGTAGGTATGTATTTGTGTATATATAAATTTATATGTATATGTAGGTACTCGAATTCCCAGGGCAACACATTTTCAAAATTTCAATTTCACAGAAAAAGGATCTTTGGTGGTTTGTCCTTCTCGTCCTTGTCCTCTTCCTCATTGTCGTTCTCTATGCTTCGTTCGTTCTTGCTAGATTTAATATGGTTAAGGAGATATTGTAGCATTATGATGACAATTGCTTTAAACTTGTCTCATTTTATGCTGTTCATCTTTTCGCTATGACTTCAGTTTATATAAATCTTTGTATCTTTGTGCGAGAGAGTAGGTTTGTGGTTTCTTTTTTTTTTTAGTATGATATCATTTTTGAGATATTTTTAAAGAACCTAATATCGTTAATTTGGGTTATTTTATTAAACTGTGCTTTTAAGTATACCATCTAGTTGACAATAATTTTGCATCGTTTGTCTGTCATGAAGTCTTAGTGCAGTTGTTATGCGGGTGGAAACAAGTTGTTGACTTATTTTTGAGATATAAAAATGTTGATGTACATAGCCATTAATCGGTTAATGGTATTCGTGATTTAAAGTTTGAAAAAAAAAGTTCAAAATATAAACTTATTCGTTGAGTTATTTATTTCGTCTAGGATTAAACTTTAATTTTGTAAATTATGCGATAACCTCAAAATAACTGCAAAACCAACATTATGTTTATCCATTTTCTTTGTAATAAAGTATTTCCATTATTACAGAGGATTAACGATCCTTTGTCAATGTGTCAATTAGTTATTTTTTGGGATCATGTTTCGTTTGGCTCATTAAGTTTTAGCAAACATTTCTATACGGGAAATCTTTTTAATGTACAATAACCAAACCAAATGGCTTTCCATTTCTTAAACATTAAAATATTGACGAAAAAATTCATAATGACATTCTAAACTTAAACTTAAACGACTATATTTGAAGAACGTTATCAAAATCAAACTAAGAGACTGACAGACAATTCAGGACACAAAATTCTGGAAAAGAACACATTGAAAGACGGGGTTTGAAAAAGTTTTTTTCTTTTGATTTAAAATTCATTTATGATCCGAACTCTTCAGAAGTTATAAAGAAATTGCATTTTTACTGCGGACCTGCGCCGTGTCTGATCGGGTAACTGTTGACTGCCTATAACTTGGCATAGGCCAGCAGCGCAACTTTCAGGCACGACGAAGTGCTTACTTTACCTCCCCGTGGTGGTCCCCGGTAATTATTTTTGTATACCTATATACAAAAATAAGCTAAAATTGTAAGTGCGGAGCTCCCAGCTTTCTCTGGGATAGGTTACGGAGGTTAGCATTCTTCGTAACTGAATGAAATTGTGCTAACGAAACCGAAACTACGCCTCGGATAAGGATTGATCACACGTAAAGCAAAGGCTGCGTTCGGGATGTTGTCCAATGTTTGGAGGAACAAATCTCTCAGCTTGAACACAAAGCTACGACTGTTCAACTCTAACGTCGAATCAGTTCTGCTATATGGCTGCAGCACCTGGAAAATAACAACCACAATAACCAGGAAACTGCAAACCTTCGTTAATAGGTGTCTTCGAAACATCTTACGGGTTTTCTGGCCTAATCGTATCTCCAACTATGACTTACATAGACGAACAGGTCAGGAACCCATAGATACCATTATACGAAGGCGCAAGTGGCAGTGGATTGGACACACGCTTCGAAAAGGTAATGACTGCATTGCAGGCCAAGCAATGCAGTGGAACCCACTCACACAAGAAGGAAGAAGAGTAGGTAGACCGAGAAGCACGTGGAGAAGAACAGTTGAGGAGGAATCTGCGAGACTGGGAAAGAGCTGGAGGGAGCTTAAATACATCGCTGGAAACCGTACACGATGGCGCGTAGGAGTAGTTGAGGCCCTATGTCCCGCTAGGGAACACCAACGGACTTCGTAGGTCTGAGGACCTAAGTAAGTAAGTAAGTAAGTATTTTTACTGATATTCAATTGCCATAGAAATTATTTGCTTTTCAAATTGTTCAAGCTTTAAATTGGGCATTTTATGGGTTTAAGATACGTATTCAAAAAAAATTCTAAATTGAGCAAGAGAATTCAATACATATTCACAGAATTCTTATCCTAGATGTCAAATGAGATTTGTATTTCTTTTCTTCTTATTTAAATTGTGCGATTTCTAGAATATGACAGCAATATTAAAAAAATATGTATGAGGATTTTTTTCTGAGAATATTAGAATCTTAGAAATGTTAACTGGCCAAAATAAGAAATTTTAGCTATCTGAAAATATTTATTTACAAATCAGCCTTCCCAATTACGGAATCTAAAGTAACATACAAAAATTACTGTTTTCTGACTCTTTGTCTTTTGATTTTATCAAATATTGACAGCTTTTACTAATTTAAGATTAATTAGTTAGAAGTTACTTAAGTACCAAATTCCGCAATTTTATCAAAGGCACCTGAAAAATTCTGTGTTTTGAATTTTTTCCCAAGTGACTTTCTCGATGTTCACCAAGATTTTTAGTATCAAAAGATGAGTAGCTAATTTTTGTTTTTTTAATTTTTCAGGATGATGTGTTTGTGTTATGTTTATAATATTGTAAGAGTTGACTGTCTAAATTTGATTATTCACACCTTTCGCTTGTCAGAAATAACGTTATTTTAGAGTGTAAGTTAACTTTTTATCAAGAATGAGGAGGGAGTACCGGCTTCCCACATCTCTGCTTATTTCGTCGTCACTTTACATCAGAAAGATTTGATCTTGGAATGGTCCCTAAGATTAAATTTATTATAAAATTAATAAGAGACGTTCCTGTACTTTGTCTGATTCATTTTCAAGATAAAAACGCCTTATGCGATTTCCTTTTCAAATGTCCCCGCGCCCCCACCCAACCCCGCTAAGAAGGTTGTTTATTCTTTTAAATTTCAAAAGCTAAAAAAAAAATGTACCTAAAAACTTTTTCTGAAAGAAATCTCACCCTTATTTGTTTTCTACTCAAATTTCTTTCAACCCATAACATATTATAACCTCGGGCTTTCAAAACAAATTTCATTCAGTTCATGACCCGAAGCCGGGCAGCAGTTAATAAAATTAATGGGTCTGCGCCAGGAAAAAATAACTCAAAATATTATATCGTCGTTGTAGTCATTATTATAGAGTTATATAATTATATTGCTTTGCACATAATTCAGCTCATTACTTTGTGGAATTTCTAGGGTTTTTTTTATCGAATAAAAAAAAGGCAAAAACAACCATACTTGCAACTAGTTTAAATTCTTTGCATTGCAACTACAATTTGTGATAGTTAAATGCAATAAAATTATATTGCGTGTGATATAATTAAGTTCAATGAAATAATGCATTTCCGTTGGTCTGTGCACATCTAAATTTAGCTTTAATATGATCATTTCAATAAATTGTGTTACTGAATGAAAATTTATTTATAATAAAAGAGGAACACGTTAGACAATGAATTTTGTTTTTTTTTTTGAAAAAAATTCCTTAACAAAAACAAGAATAGATTCTATGGCATAGTTCTTTATATAAACTTTAATTCATATTTTGTGCATTTCCTAGAAAGGAAATTATTTTTAATCATCTTAACTGAATCTGATTTAACATTTTTAAAATTCATTTATGTGATTTGGACTAGGGCTGGCCCCAATGTCGCCTCATAAAACCAAGACAAAATTAGACGATACTACTTGAAAACTACACCAGACTGAACCGAGACAAGACCGAGACGAGACTAAAATTTTATAAGAATCGCTTAACTCCCTGGCCTATTCTGTATATTCGAATTTTGTAGTTTTTTTCATTCAAAATAACTGTCAGTTTAAATTTATTGTTCTAAATACCCTATTTATTCATGTCAAATTGTTTTAAACTTATAAATTCAACTAATCAATTAATGTAAACAATAAAAAAAAAAACATTCTAATAAGATCGAAATTTTACAAGTGAAGATTAATTAAGTTACATTCTTTTAGCTTAAAATTGAAATTCAAAACTAAATATTTTATAGGAATGTCAAAACAATTTTTTTCTCATTTTAAAAGCCACAAACTGTCAAATAAAATCGATTTAAACTATTGATGAGAATAAAAAAGGACACAGATGAGACGCATTGTTACGTGATGACAATATTCTGCAGTTTAGCATGTTAAACCACTTCCCAAGGTAACATTTCAATTTAACAGCTGTCATTATAAAAATGTGTATTAGTTTTTTTTTCAGAAAACATTATTTATTAAAATTAATAATGTTTAAAAATGTATTTGGTAATAAAAGTGCTTTTAAAGATACATATGAGCTACGAGGAGACTTTAGAATGTTTGTTTCTTTTTAAGATTAAGTCCATCAGTAATTCATTGTGATAATGCATTTTTTTAAATGTCGCATTACGCACTTGAATGAAGTTCAAGTCAAGTTCAGATTTTACTGAGTTATACGAGTTTAACTAAAAATTATTGAATTCTGTTTAACGTTCAGCCTTCACTGTGCAGATAAAAAATCCATTCTTATAAACTAGTTAATTTTTAGTTAGTACCATACTAAAAACTTAAAAAAAAAAAGTATTTTCCTCAATAGCATCCCTGTCTTTTGAAAATCTTGAAAATTGCAAGCAACTTTGTTGGAAATTGAACACATAATATCTACTTGTATAAAAACCACTTTGTATATTATGATTTAACTAGTTTCTGATTTTTATATGTAGCTGAAAATTAATTAAATATTTATTCTGTTTTATTCCTTGAATCGAGTATCGTGTTTTAGATTTATTACAATTGGACTATTTAGGTTTTTCAACAAACTTTAACTTTTACTACAAATACGCATGTTGTGATCTATCTGTAAATAGTATTTTACATTCAATTTTAAAAATAAGCTCTTTAAAACACATATTTAACTTGCATTAAAAGAGTAACTACGTGTCAAATACCAGTCACTTAACTTCTTTAAAGTATAATTGTGCAAAATATCTTTACTTTCTTTATTTTTAAACATTAACTATTCAATGAAGAAATGTTGTTTTTTTATTCTGGAATTACTTTACACTATTTCGTCATGACTTATGTGCAATAGTTGGAAATGTACCCGAGTACCTACTTAAAATAAATGAGTACAGTTAGGGGTACGTACTCAAAAGCACGTGCTACTGAGCTGCTTATTTAACTATGGCAGCGTTGAAATTGAAAATATATCACATCACGACACTAGCGAGACATTTAAAATAAAAAGTAATTTCTCGTAACATTAATATTTTGTAGAAGTTTAGTAATTTTATTTGTATGAGACAGACACAGACATGTAGAAGGTACTTCCCTGATATTAGTATAGTTTTGTTTTTAGTAATTTTCTTGATTAATTGGGGTTCATTAGAAAAAAAAAAAAAAACATTCTTGAGGAAGTTCATAATGAATAACTGTAAAGTTAAGTACGAGTGAAACTTTGTAGCGGAATGTGTTTTCGAAACAGAAATTGGAAAGGTACAAGGTAACTGAATCAGAAAAAGTAATTTCGTAATTTAGTTAAACTTTCTATTATATTTCTTATCTTTTAAACTCGAAATCATTTAAAAAATAAACTTATTCCATTAGATAAGAAAAAGTTGACACTTTGGTTTTTTAAGAGGAACATATCGAAATCCAGTAAAAAAAAATTATTATTATTAAATACGGTTTCTAACATCTTGTGTATTTAAAATACCACGTTTTTTAGAATACGTACCATTTACTGTCTGCAAATTAAATATTTGACTCAACAAAAAATAAAAAAGTTAGATATTCTTTTTACTGTTCACTCAACAAAACTTGTAATTTAAGATTTTATTTTATTTTTGTGTATCTAACAAAAATTTAACTTTGAAGCTTCATTTCGATTATGAACACATGCAATCTCATCAAAATCTTTGTTCTTCATATAAAAACTAGGACCTTATAACAAGGAGATACAATCTGCAACTTAATGTTTCGGTCAATAATATGGAAGATTGGAAAGATACGTAATTTGTACAATTTCATTAGAAGTTCGGACAAAAAACTGAGAGAGGAGTTAAAAGACAAAGCAAAATCATCACTCTACAGACAATATTACTGCAAACTTAACTACGATATTTTCGGGATGAAAACTGTATCTTCGACATATATCAACAATATTTAAAACTTGAGAGATGCTGAATTTGAATTTTAAACCGCACAGGGATGATCTTCCTTTATTTTGCACTTATGCAATCTTAAAGCTCGGGAGGACGTATTCCATTTCGTAGCAGTATGCCATATCCTTATGGAGATAAGAAAGGTCTTCTTTGACTGCACAACAATGACCTTGGAAAGAAAAATAAGCGTTTTAAACGGAAAGGAAGGATGGAAGATTCTTACCGCAAGGAAGCCGCTAGCTACAGAGCCAAAATAATAGCTGAAGAATTCTAGTTTCTGTTTTTTTTTTCACACTAAACTTAATTTTTATCTTTGAAATTTGTATAGTTATATAAAGTTTTGAAATTTTTAATAAGATTGAGTTGAGCAATATTGTAAACTTTGTAATGATTATTACTTCAAAATTGAATAAAACAATCTATCTAATCTAAAATCTAAAAATTTAACTTTAGAAAAGTCAAGTTTTATTTTTTTGGAATATGAATTTTTAGAATTTGGATTAATTTGAAGTCGATGATTGGTATTTTTGTATGGTAAACATTGTTAAAATATTAAAATGCACATTTAAAAGACAAAAGATCACTCATTAATTTTTGATTACCCATTAATTGCACGTAGTAAGAAGTGAATTAATTTGAAAGTAGTATTACATTTATAAATCAACTCGAGTGGTTCAAAATGACAATTTGTGAATATTTTTTGTTTCTATGATTTCGGAGATTTCCGTATTATTTGATTTCTCAACTATTTTCATTTTAAATAAGAAGAAAAGGAATACGAAACTTTGAAGTTCGACTTCGGAATTCTGTTCAAAAATAATTAAATAATTAATAATTAATTTTTCCACTTTGTCAACTGGGCTCAAAAATGTTCAAAAATCTTGTGGTTTTGACTTTAATAATGTATTGTACATATAAATTCATAAATAAGCTAAACGAAATAGTGTACATGACACCAATATTTTTAAATAAAAGCTATTTGCTCTAAAGTATTTGATTCTGATTGATTTGATTCAAATTAAAAATAATTAACTCAAATCATTTTTTAACCTCACTTTATTCAAGTTAGTAGTGTAAGATCAATGGTATATTTGATCTATGACATTTATCATCATGAATCATTCTGTACCATAATCAAAATATTTTTTTTTTTCACTATGCACTGAAGACAAACAAGTTTAATTCAAACTCGAAAACTTATAATCACATACAAATTCCCATTCTAAATTGTTTGATATTCAAACAAATTAGTTAAACAAAGAGATAAGAGTAAATAAAAACAATATTGTTTTAATTATTATTTGCAATCAAAACTTAATAATACTTTCCATGTTATTGAATATACAACTGCGAGTAGGTACTTAAGAAGTAAAAAACCTGAGGCAAACTTATATAGGGTAGAAGTGAAGCTATTTACTTGTGGAATTGATATCATTTAATCAGTTATCTGCTTCTTAGTCTGGATTTTCCTAATCTCATAAATTGTATAAAGAAAGTCTATATTTAAAATTTCTATTATTAATTACTTGACGATAAAAATGAAAAATTTAGGCAGATAAACAAAACAAAATCGTTCTCCAGTTTTAATTACTAAAAAAATGTGTAATTTTTGAAAGGTCAAATGGCGTGACTATTATTCTTTTCAATATGTTTATTACACCTGTTGTGTATTTGGGTCAAAGCCTTTTATTTCATTGGATTTACATAAGGACCTTTTAGCAAGATACACAACAACACCCAAAAGGAACTAACTTGCTATGGTAAACGTGAAAAGTTGGCATATCTTCCAAGAGCACTGTTGCCAAGGAAAATGTTTTTTCCAACGTTTCGGTTGGGCACAGAAATGTTATTTTGATTTATAGAATTTTCACTTAATATCTGAAATGATATCAAAAACATTGCTAAAGTGCCTTTTTTTTTTTTAATATAAGCAATTGAAACTAATTCGGTATGTAACTATTTCAATTGAAACATAATTCAACAGGGGCGATGCAATTCCATGTAGCTTTTGGAATCTATCGAATATGAAAGATTTACAAATTTTTTTTTAACTAAAATCTTTTCTGTTTAGCATGCCCAACTATTCCAGATTTACCCTAAAGTATAGCCTCTCGTAAAGATACAACATCCGCAAGATAATAGAACCGTTCAATTAGCTACTGAGTGCCGCTGTTTAGAGATTGAAGGTACCTAGCTGAGTAATTACAGTTTTCAATTGAAGTCAATGACCAAGTCAATCTGACTTCGTTATGAATATTATCAATTTGTTTTATTCTCGTTTCGTGTATGGTATTAACGTTCAAGAAAAGAAAATCAGACCTATCAAAAGGGCAGGGAAGAGTGAAACTAAAACAAAAACAAAAATAAAAATAAAAACAAAGAGTCAGATAGATCAGAATCATCATCACATCTGTATGGGTATGTACGAGTGTGTATGTTAGGAATAAAGTATCGGGGGCTGATTCAAGAAATTATGCAATTTATTATCCACGCCACTTGAATGCGGCTTACGTTCACCCTTCAACCTTAAGCCTACAAACATAGCCCTCAAACCCTCAAACCCTCATCATCAACATCAACATCAGCATCAACATCATCCTTCCCCACAAATCCCCACCGCTACCACACAAGACTTACTCTCATTATGTTGTAAAATCCCTCATTCTATCCCTTGCAGCTCTAGTTTTGAATCCTCCTCCTCTTTCGCAGCCGAGTGTTTGCGCTTAGGTTTATTTAGTGCGGGGGTGGGGTGGCTCTCGCTCAGTAATCCATCATATACAATGCGAAATTGTAAGCTAAAACTTTTGAAATTCTTTTTTGTTTTTTTTTTCTCCTTCTTCTTGCTTTTTTGTTTCTTTTCTTTCTTTTTTTTTTTTGTTTTGTGAGATATTTAACCTTGCACTGGATTCTCACACAAAATTTATTTCAATTCAACAAAAAATAGAGTACGCGCACTTAAAGCGATGAGTAAAGGTAATGGTACCGTTCCCGCTAACTGGACGGAAAACGAGGGTAGTTACACCCCTCACTCATTCAAATCAAAAATCACTTTTTTCGAGCGGCGCGGCGCGGTGGTGGTGGTGGCGGCGGCGGCGGCGACGGCGACTGCGGGCGGCTATCACTCACGATGCTGTCTCGTGGGGGTCAATGCGGTATGGGTGTTGCCAAGAACAGTTACGATGCACTGATGCATTCCCGGATGCACTGATAAAACAATAATTCGCCCGAGACCAAAACAAAACCAAGAAACTAACCAAGAATACCGAGACGCGACATGCAGCGTGGTGGGCCAAATTGAATTTCGTTAATCGTCAGTTCGTTTTCGTTCAATTGGCCTTTGGGCCGGGGGCTCTTTCCTTTTCAATTCAATTGCTGAACAATCTTCAACACTCGCGTTTGAATCTGTCCCGTACACGTTTGGCGTTCGTGAGCCAATAAATTACAAAGAAAAATTCTGAATTTCTTTTTAAACGTGCAAGAAAAAAAAAAAAAACAACCAACCGAAAATAAAAACAAACAACAACGATAACGGCAACGACAACGACAACGACAACAATAAAATAAATAACAACAAACAACAATTTGAAAATATTCGTTTTTTTTTCTCTTCAATTTCTGAAATTTTCAAAATTGTCAAAGTAAAAAGTTATGATGAAGTGTTTTCCGCGCTGCGAGAGCTTTAAAACTGCGAATATGCGAATGCAGTGATATCCCGAGAAAAACTAGGAAAATCATCTGAAGATACAGAGCTTCAGACTGTTGTAACCCCCAACAGAACCGAGACAATCAGAACCAAGAGCTTTTTTATCTGAACGTTTGTGTATCTGTTTCTGTATAGTGTATTGTGTTGGCGAGACGCGAGAGAGCAGCGCAAGAAGCTGAAATTGAGAAACGACCCCTAAATTTGAAGGGGCTCCGAATTCATCCGACGGCGACGAGGCAGAATGAACAGACGAAAGCTCTTGGCCGGTCAATGGGAGAGAATTGGAGGAGCAAGCAAGGCATAATAGAGCGAGCTATATGAGAAATGAGACATGTAAATGTGATTCTCTGTACGAGCTCTGTGCTCTGTGTCTGTGGAGTGTGGACTGTGGTAGTGTGCTCGTGGTGTTGTGCAAAGCTTGTCGATGTTTACAAATTCCACTCACTCAGCAGTCAGCGGGACTGTAGCTGGTGTGTCAGCCTGTACAGATATTCTCCCACGCCACCGATGCTGCTGCCGCTGCTATACTCATATGACAGCCACCCAGGGCAGGTACAATGTTAGAACTTGAAATCGGTTCTAGTTAGCAAACGGTTTTTTTCGTCTCTCTAGGTTGATTTGTTTTTGGGATATGTACGAGAATGTGAATGCGAAGCAAAAGCGAAGCCCGAGCGATGGTGATGATGATACGATGAAGCTTTGATACTACAAATTTGAAGGTCGTCCCGTGACACTTGTAATTTCTTATTCTTTTTTTGTCACATTCTTCCCCTTCATCTGTCGTTCCGTAGAAAGAGAGACACCCTGTTGGATGTTGGGCAGAGACTGAGAGCATAGTAGTTCAACATCAGCATACGCAAAAGAAAGCAAAGAAAGGGTGGCGTGCATTTAGGGGGTGATTTCTCTTGGGAGAACTTTAGTATTTTATTTTAATGCTTTTTTCTCTTTGTTTTTAATAGATACGGAGCTGGTGGTTATTTGTTATTTTGTGTACAAGTGCAAAAATTAGTTATTGTAATGAGATTTTTTATTGATCTGGAAAAAGAATTATGTATGTATGTATGTACTGGTAGTCAAACGTAAGAACGTACACATATCCATATTTTGGAAGGTGTAAATATGTAGATGAGGTAACAGAAAAGGGAAAGGATATAAAATCTGCGCTTCGATCGCATACAGTATTTGTTTTCATAAAGTGCTTAAGAGTTCTAAATGTCTTTTACATAAAATTTGTGTGTACGAATTATTACATATGTACATATGTACTGTACATACCTATTTATCTGTTTCATTATATTAAAAAGTAAAAAGTAAAATTATACAGAATAAAAAAGAGTGATGTTTGATGCTTCGCTTATATCTCAAGAACGCCTAGACTGATTTGGATGATTTGCACCAATTTAATACTATAAAAAATATACATACATATACATATATACCAATGCATTTTAAAATACCATTGTCATGATAAATTACGTTTATTTTTTTAGACAATTTCTTGCGACAATTTTGTTCACACACTTTTGCAATTTTTTTCACACGTTAAAAACGAACATGATTTCAAATTCTGGTTCAGCCATTACCAGTAGATGGCGTTGCGTTGTGTCCATCAACTCTGGACAGTTAATTCAATTGCACAGTTTTTCCATTGCATACTTTTGTGCTGTGCAGACTTGCGTTGCGATTTATCAGCATTTTATCAAGTTTTAGGAAATTTGTATTAGCTTTAGACAGTAATTGTAATTCAGTTTGAACTAATTAATAATTTATTATTGTTTTAAAAACATTTTTTGTAAAAAAAATTCCAGATAGTTTTCTAACAAAATTAAATCATTTTTGAAGCAGAAGTTTTCTGACACAGTAATCTCGAGTTCCCAAATTTTTCGCAAGGTCACTTGTACGTTGCCTATTCACATGTTGGTAAACTGTCTTTGTTGAAGAAAATTGTAGGTACGCAGTTAAAAAATTGTTTGTCAAAATGCAGATTCCATTCAAATATACCTACCACATTGAAATTTGAACTTTGTGTGATTTATTATCACTCTGGAGTTTATTTAAAATCGTTAAATTCGGGTGTAACGAAGTTTGCCAGGGCCGCTAGTACATACGTAATAAAATAAAACATAATTTAGATGTAAGCACCTACAGAGAGCGCAAGAGACCATTTTGTTGGTTGGTCTTAGTTGAATTTTTTGTCAAAAATGATGATTTTTTATCATTTTTACCTTTCGATTCTGTATGGTTTTCTAGCTATTGCAGGCTCTGGATAGTTTTCTGTCAAAATAAGCATTGTATAAACCTAGTAAAGTAAGTGTTATAGTACCTAAGTAAAGTAACAGTTTAAAGTGTCATAGGTCAATATTTTTGGGTCGACTTTTTTCACATTCTCTATCAATAACACAGAGGACAAAATTCCAATTGCAAAAAATAAACGAATGAATCATTAAGTCATAAAAAAGTGTACATTTAAGAGAATTGGTCTCTAAAATTTTCAGTTGTTCATCTTCTCAGAATTCCATTGTATTTGGCTGGTACAATAGAAAAAGAATTAAATTAAAACATATTGCAGCATACGATCTTCATTTTCAATCAAATAAGAACTGGACAAAAATTATTTATTATTATTTTTTGTTCTGCATCCATTTTTTGAAAACAATGCTCTTTTGATAACTTGGGTCTTATTTGCTAAATTAATTTTTTTAATTTCATCTATAAATAATCTAATTTTGACAACATAACTCATTCTAACTCATTCTCTCAATATTTAAATAAAATTTCTATATTTTCAGAAACCAATTAAATTAAAAACTTAAAGGCCATCACCAGCTCTTTGATTTTATTAATTTAAAATGAACACACAAATAGGTATTTTGGCGAAAGCTCATTTCTTTTATTATTTAAAAATATAAATAAAACAAAATGAAATAAAATAAAATAAATAAAAACAGAAAACAAAATATATGTATAAATTTATTTCCACATTTCAAATGGGTCGCCATTATCTATATTTATGTATATTTATTTATATTTTTTTATGAGTTTTTCCTTTTTGAAAACGAAAAGAGTTATACATATATTCTGAGCACGCTTCAGCCATTTGTTGGAAGGTTTGGCTGTGGCGGTGGGTGGTGACAATATACATATGTACATACATAAGCAATATCTTATCTACACAAAGGATATCAAATAATGCTGCAAAAGAAAAGTTATGTATATGTACATGGGTTATGTTTTAAAAGATATGGATATAAATAGGATGCACTCCTATAAGTAATCACTTGACATAAAGGAAAATGCATCTTTTAGAAACTCTCATGGGTAGAAGATATGTTGATTCTTTGTAAGATATATTTTTTAAATTATAAAAAAAGTTTATGTTTTTCATGACACATTGAATGTGCTTGTTAGCCTTTTTCATACAAAAGAACTCATTTTCGACTCTATACAGGAATGTGTTGAGGAAGAACGATCTCATAAAAAAGTCGCATCTTTCATCTAGTGTGGGCGATCTAGTGGTTTCAATTCAAATCATAAGTTATTATGATACTGGTTCAATTCAGTCTCACATTAGGCGCCTATTGACAAACAAACCTAAACCTAATCCTTGTATATAAAATGGAATAGTACAATCATGAAGAGGAACGAACGACGCGCCGCCTAACGAGCCTCCTCGACGGTAAAAAATGGTTCGTGCCTGAATAAATCGAAGTAGAGAATGAGAGACAGAATGAGGAGAAAATTGAAAAATAAGAAATAAATATGTGTAAGGTAACGTCAAAGCAAAAACTGAATGAAAAGGTACAAATGTGGGGAAATTTTAGGGCAGACGATAAAAACACATGTGTATGGTTATTTATGTCGTTTTATTCTGTTCAAGGGGTTATTAAGAGTAGGAAGGGAAGAAACGTTCAAAAAGTAGCAAATCGTTAAATAGGAGTGAGTAAGAACATTTTTGCAGTTGGCAAAATTGAGTACTTTTTCCAAATAAATTCCCAATGAGAAAAATATTCTCTAATTGTTTACGTATTAATTCAATACAAATATTTCAACTTTCTTTGATGATATGATATGAAAAATATATTCTACATTACCTAATATAAACTAAATTGATAGTTAGAAAATTTTATGAACTTACTTTTAAAATTTAAATTAGTGTACAAATCATATTTTTAATGTATTTCAATGCTAAAATGTAATTTTTCTAGTTAATTACATACAAATTAAGATTCAGGTTACCATTCAAATTAAAAAAAAGAGGCTGGGTGCGGCTCCTGTTGCATTCTCAAATAATGAAAGCAATAAGTAAATTCAATTGTTTTAACTTTTTGTAAGGAAAAATATTTTTGATAGCTAAATGAAAAACCATGTAGAAAGCAAATTTTAATACATTTGAAAACTAAAAGTTCCCATTATTTTTTTAAAAATTGTTATTTATTGAAGTTTGTGTGTTGAAATATATCTCCAATCACACGAAAAGTATCAGATGTTGACTTTTAATCTTCAAACTAAATTAAATTTGGTGATTTGTGTGGTTTTGTTTGACAGCAACTTTAAAAACTTTAAGTAAATGCATTTTATTTCAACTTAAGAAGTGTATTTAATGTCAAAATTTGTTGAATCATAATTGCTGTATAAACTTCTTTAAAATACTTGAAATTCTTGCAAACATAATAACTTAATTTCATCTGCAAAATATTGAAACTTTATTTCAATTTACAAAATGACATTTAATTTAACTGAATGATACAGATTTTAATTTAATTTAAACCATACTAGAATTTCATTTTATTAAACATTGAACTACTGCCTTTATTTTTCCTTACCTACCAATCCACTCCCTTACTAACATTTTGCAAAATGTTCTCAAACAACAAATACATCAGTGCAATGTATTACAAATTTGGCAACTACGCATCCTCAGAGGATTCAGAAGCCAATTTTTGCAAAAATTGAAAATTGAATCCAAAACGAATTTCAAACAGCAAGATCCCTACAGTGTTACAGCATTCATAGCTATAGCAATATCCATAACACACACGACTCATTCCCTTCCATAAGCAACCACACAAATCTGAAGGCAATCATTGTGCACAAGTACGTATATAGATATACGGTTTCCATACAAGCAATGCTCAGACATTCCTATGAATGAAATTTTGTTTGTGTTTATTTTCTTTTTTCTCTTCTCATTCTAAGGTGTCTCGGCTAAATTTCAAGACAACTAGCGCCCCCAGTGTAGCGTCCTCGACTGCAAAATTTTCTGTTCCATGAGAATACTATTCATTATATATACAAAGACCTAATGTTGCACCAGACTCCATCTTTGTATATATAATGAATAGTATTCTCATGGAACAGAAAATTTTGCAGTCGAGGACGCTACACTGGGGGCGCTAGTTGTCTTGAAATTTAGCCGAGACACCTTAGAATGAGAAGAGAAAAAAGAAAATAAACACAAACAAAATTTCATTCATAGGAATGTCTGAGCATTGCTTGTATGGAAACCGTATATCTATATACGTACTTGTGCACAATGATTGCCTTCAGATTTGTGTGGTTGCTTATGGAAGGGAATGAGTCGTGTGTGTTATGGATATTGCTATAGCTATGAATGCTGTAACACTGTAGGGATCTTGCTGTTTGAAATTCGTTTTGGATTCAATTTTCAATTTTTGCAAAAATTGGCTTCTGAATCCTCTGAGGATGCGTAGTTGCCAAATTTGTAATACATTGCACTGATGTATTTGTTGTTTGAGAACATTTTGCAAAATGTTAGTAAGGGAGTGGATTGGTAGGTAAGGAAAAATAAAGGCAGTAGTTCAATGTTTAATAAAATGAAATTCTAGTATGGTTTAAATTAAATTAAAATCTGTATCATTCAGTTAAATTAAATGTCATTTTGTAAATTGAAATAAAGTTTCAATATTTTGCAGATGAAATTAAGTTATTATGTTTGCAAGAATTTCAAGTATTTTAAAGAAGTTTATACAGCAATTATGATTCAACAAATTTTGACATTAAATACACTTCTTAAGTTGAAATAAAATGCATTTACTTAAAGTTTTTAAAGTTGCTGTCAAACAAAACCACACAAATCACCAAATTTAATTTAGTTTGAAGATTAAAAGTCAACATCTGATACTTTTCGTGTGATTGGAGATATATTTCAACACACAAACTTCAATAAATAACAATTTTTAAAAAAATAATGGGAACTTTTAGTTTTCAAATGTATTAAAATTTGCTTTCTACATGGTTTTTCATTTAGCTATCAAAAATATTTTTCCTTACAAAAAGTTAAAACAATTGAATTTACTTATTGCTTTCATTATTTGAGAATGCAACAGGAGCCGCACCCAGCCTCTTTTTTTTAATTTGAATGGTAACCTGAATCTTAATTTGTATGTAATTAACTAGAAAAATGACATTTTAGCATTGAAATACATTAAAAATTTGATTTGTACACTAATTTAAATTTTAAAAGTAAGTTCATAAAATTTTCTAACTATCAATTTAGTTTATATTAGGTAATGTAGAATATATTTTTCATATCATATCATCAAAGAAAGTTGAAATATTTGTATTGAATTAATACGTAAACAATTAGAGAATATTTTTCTCATTGGGAATTTATTTGGAAAAAGTACTCAATTTTGCCAACTGCAAAAATGTTCTTACTCACTCCTATTTAACGATTTGCTACTTTTTGAACGTTTCTTCCCTTCCTACTCTTAATAACCCCTTGAACAGAATAAAACGACATAAATAACCATACACATGTGTTTTTATCGTCTGCCCTAAAATTTCCCCACATTTGTACCTTTTCATTCAGTTTTTGCTTTGACGTTACCTTACACATATTTATTTCTTATTTTTCAATTTTCTCCTCATTCTGTCTCTCATTCTCTACTTCGATTTATTCAGGCACGAACCATTTTTTACCGTCGAGGAGGCTCGTTAGGCGGCGCGTCGTTCGTTCCTCTTCATGATTGTACTATTCCATTTTATATACAAGGACTTTATGAAGCAATCAATTTGTTTCATTTCCATCCGTACCAAACTTGAAGTCTGTCAATTGATGGACGTTTGTATGTTTGCTTATATTCTAAAAGATAAACGTAAACGTAACAGGCCGACTCCACAGGACATAATTTATGTCATGCGGTCTAATCATGACATGAAATCTCCAATGGAGTCGCGATATCTCATCTTATGACATGATGTCAGCGATCTATGTCAGAGGTTTTGTCTTGATATAGATGTCTGACATGAATTTGACAGATGTTTTGTTTTTGTTGCTTTTTTGTCTGCAGCTGACATTTCATCTCATTATTTTTTGATTCTCATGCCGGCAGGTTTTGTTTGGAGCCAAAATAATTTTTTTTTCGAGAACGAAATAAAAAAAAAATTCAACTTTTTTAATAACACAGAGGAGATAAAGGCAAAAAAACAAAATTTATTTATTTCTAATTTTTTACAACATAAACAAACAATGCAAAATAAGATATTCTCAAAAGCTTGAGGAAGAAGTATCTACTATTTGACGATTTCCAGAGATACTTCCAAGTCAGAGTCTTTTGCATGAATGAAATGTCAAGACATGAACTGCCCAGCAAAGAGAGAAGACATTTCACAGATATAGATGTCAGAGATTTAGTTGGCGATACAGATATCTAGTGGAGTCGGCCTGTAAGTGCAATCCTAGAATCGTGCTGGCTGGCAGAAAATCAATATCATACTTCTGACTTCTGAATTTGGGGCTGCTTAAATTGGACAACGATTTTGGGTCAACAATCATCTTCTCTGACAGAATAAACAAAATTTCCGTATCTGGAGCTCAGAAAACCCGCAAGTTATTGTCAGAAAGATGACATTCACATAAAATCCACGTGAAATTATTTCACCATTTTACTTAGAAAGTGAAGCAAGGAACAACATTTATCGGTGGGCGTTACAGAGCCATGTTTGCCAAAGTTGTTCTTACTTAAAATGTCAATTATTTAAACTATTTAACAATTTATTTAAGTTGAAATTTAACATTCGTTCTTACATTGAAAGTTACATGAATTTTTATAAAATATCTTTTTGTTGATTTGAGTCGTATTTGGAAGAAACACGAGCTAAGACAAGAACATTTATGGACAAACCATATTGTCATTTGAAATATGTTATTTTAGTCTGAATGGTTTTTAAATAAAATAAAAACCAATTTAAAGGACCAAATATCTTTAAAAAAAAAATTAATTCAAAACTAACATAATTTTTTGTTTTATCCCTATCAGCAGCAGATGAGAACCTTGAAAAAAAGAAATGTAACCAAAAACGAAAAAGAAATGCACACATTTTAAAACAAACTCAGAGTGGGTGAACGCGATGGACATTTCTTTGAATTTTACTTCAACTACTGTCTATTGCATGTAGATTAATTGAAAAATACCACAATTCTGATTGATTGATTTTTAATTAGAATTTTACGACACCAAAAATTTAATTAAATTAAAAAAAAAAACATGCATATAATATGTATGTACGTTTCCCAATGATATAGAAAAAATTGTAGAATTCATATGTACACAATTGTATAAATGTATATGTACATACATACATACTATTTACATATTAAACTGAATCCAAAATGGTAATGTTATCTGAAAGTTAGTAAAGTGATTTTTAAGTTAAGTAGGAAAGGAATAAGAATTATTATACAATACACTTTTATTTTTTGCCTATCCATCGTGTTATTTTGTTTTTCAGAGACCGAAATGGGAGGTGGACAATCATTTTTCCAGAAAAGTATTTTTAATTTCAAAAAGATTATTATCAGCGCTATCGACCTTGTATATAAAATGGAATAGTACAATCATGAAGAGGAACGAACGACGCGCCGCCTAACGAGCCTCCTCGACGGTAAAAAATGGTTCGTGCCTGAATAAATCGAAGTAGAGAATGAGAGACAGAATGAGGAGAAAATTGAAAAATAAGAAATAAATATGTGTAAGGTAACGTCAAAGCAAAAACTGAATGAAAAGGTACAAATGTGGGGAAATTTTAGGGCAGACGATAAAAACACATGTGTATGGTTATTTATGTCGTTTTATTCTGTTCAAGGGGTTATTAAGAGTAGGAAGGGAAGAAACGTTCAAAAAGTAGCAAATCGTTAAATAGGAGTGAGTAAGAACATTTTTGCAGTTGGCAAAATTGAGTACTTTTTCCAAATAAATTCCCAATGAGAAAAATATTCTCTAATTGTTTACGTATTAATTCAATACAAATATTTCAACTTTCTTTGATGATATGATATGAAAAATATATTCTACATTACCTAATATAAACTAAATTGATAGTTAGAAAATTTTATGAACTTACTTTTAAAATTTAAATTAGTGTACAAATCAAATTTTTAATGTATTTCAATGCTAAAATGTCATTTTTCTAGTTAATTACATACAAATTAAGATTCAGGTTACCATTCAAATTAAAAAAAAGAGGCTGGGTGCGGCTCCTGTTGCATTCTCAAATAATGAAAGCAATAAGTAAATTCAATTGTTTTAACTTTTTGTAAGGAAAAATATTTTTGATAGCTAAATGAAAAACCATGTAGAAAGCAAATTTTAATACATTTGAAAACTAAAAGTTCCCATTATTTTTTTAAAAATTGTTATTTATTGAAGTTTGTGTGTTGAAATATATCTCCAATCACACGAAAAGTATCAGATGTTGACTTTTAATCTTCAAACTAAATTAAATTTGGTGATTTGTGTGGTTTTGTTTGACAGCAACTTTAAAAACTTTAAGTAAATGCATTTTATTTCAACTTAAGAAGTGTATTTAATGTCAAAATTTGTTGAATCATAATTGCTGTATAAACTTCTTTAAAATACTTGAAATTCTTGCAAACATAATAACTTAATTTCATCTGCAAAATATTGAAACTTTATTTCAATTTACAAAATGACATTTAATTTAACTGAATGATACAGATTTTAATTTAATTTAAACCATACTAGAATTTCATTTTATTAAACATTGAACTACTGCCTTTATTTTTCCTTACCTACCAATCCACTCCCTTACTAACATTTTGCAAAATGTTCTCAAACAACAAATACATCAGTGCAATGTATTACAAATTTGGCAACTACGCATCCTCAGAGGATTCAGAAGCCAATTTTTGCAAAAATTGAAAATTGAATCCAAAACGAATTTCAAACAGCAAGATCCCTACAGTGTTACAGCATTCATAGCTATAGCAATATCCATAACACACACGACTCATTCCCTTCCATAAGCAACCACACAAATCTGAAGGCAATCATTGTGCACAAGTACGTATATAGATATACGGTTTCCATACAAGCAATGCTCAGACATTCCTATGAATGAAATTTTGTTTGTGTTTATTTTCTTTTTTCTCTTCTCATTCTAAGGTGTCTCGGCTAAATTTCAAGACAACTAGCGCCCCCAGTGTAGCGTCCTCGACTGCAAAATTTTCTGTTCCATGAGAATACTATTCATTATATATACAAAGCTATCGAGTATCGAGGCATTTGTAGGGAGAATTTCCATAACGAAAGTAAATTCCGAACGGAACTCTGTTTACTTTCGCACAGAACTAAATAAAATGAAACAAACAATCGCGTTCATTTTAATATTCCATTCCATTCGTCCATTCGTTCGAATGAACTTTCGTAATTTAGATAATCGATCGAATAATATTCATTTACGAAAGATAGCATAAAATGAAGTTGAAAAAAGATTCATTTTCATGGCGTTTTCAATTGGCAATCTGGAAGCAGAAAAAAGCATTCTCAAAGCGTTCAATTGGGCAAAAGTGACAGTTCTGATTCTGAAAAAGAAGAGATTTCTCTTCTGGATTTGAAATCAGAAGCAAAAACAGAATCACTCACGCATTCAAAGATTTTAAATGTCACACTTCTTAAATGTCATATTTTTTGAATTAACAAAATGTGCAAACTGTGAAGTGATTACTTGTAATTAAAATTAAAATATAAAAAAAATGGAAAATAATATTGAAAATATCTTAACAATAATAATTGTTCCGTTCATAAATACACATATGTAGTTAACACATGTCACACTTTACCAATACAGTCACACCAAACTTCAAAATTTTCAGAATTCAAAAAACTGTTCAATTGGGATTCTGCTTCTACTTCCAATTCCGGATTGCCAATTAAAAACGACATCAAACGACACAAAAATGATATTTAATTCTATTCTTTCGAATGTCAAAATTGAATTATCTTTCGCAAATGAATGAACTTTCTATGGATTGGGTGAACTTTCGATTTCTAATTGCAGAGTCACAAAATCAAGTTTCAACGAATTCGACTCACTTTCGAACGAAAGA
This sequence comes from Scaeva pyrastri, assembly GCA_905146935.1. NCBI lineage: Eukaryota > Metazoa > Arthropoda > Insecta > Diptera > Syrphidae > Scaeva > Scaeva pyrastri. The sequence continues at coordinate 136,582,541 of LR989927.1, forward strand.
GAATGTCAAAATAAGCACATTTATTTACAATTTTGTAGTTTCCATTTCCGAACAGATTTTGCAATGATATTTCATGGTACAATTTATTTCTATGTTTCGAATTAAAGGAAGCCTAAGACTATTTTTTTTTTCGCTAGAAAAAATCCATTATTAAAAACATTTCCATATTATTGCTTTGTATTGTTGAGTATTAAACAATCAGTAGTTTATAAATGTGAATGATGCTTCTGAAAACACAATTTGATTCCTTTTCCTCGACTATATACATCCCCTTCCCGCTCTTCTATGAAAAACAAATTTATTTTGCAAATAATAAATATTTAACCTTTCACTCGGGCACTGAATAGTAAGCAATTCACTCAAAAAATATAACGTCATCTGGATAAATACATATTTACCACAGAGACTTTTTGTATATACATACATAACAATAGCGCCCGGCCGTAAGTCTCTTTTTGTATATCTATGTATAAAAAAAAATGTTACATTTATAGAATACAAAGAAGATACTTAACAAATTTTAGCACAAGGTCGTAGCTTGGAAAGAGTTGATGAATTGAATAGGGATTCCTCCCACGACTTTTTGACCTTGTTATCCTTATTTTAAGATCTTCTAAGGTAGGTGCAATTGTAAGCAATCAGGACCATTTTAATTTTTATTAAAAAATGTAGAACGTCACCAGAATTCGACTAATCGTTGGTAGCAGCAAGTAGACCAAGAGCTTCAAACGAATGGCTTAATATGGACAATTGGGCATTCATCTCAGATAATAGTTTTTCATTTTCTCAAAACTTCGGCGCCATACATGAATGCTTCTTTATGATTATGTTACAAACTGCGTGAATTCGTATGAATTGAATATTTAAAGGTAATTGAAGCAATTCCCAATGCAATATGATTTTGTGATATAATACAAGCAAGTATCAGTGAAATTAAGAAATTCGTCCGACCAAAAAGAAAAAGTTAAATAAACATTTTCCAGTGGACCGTACTGTCCTCGATTCCATTGGAAATTGGAATACAACAAAATTAATAATCAAATTCGTTCCAGGCGAATAAGAGGAGTTTACACATACGCAGAAGAATTCTATATAAAAAACATTTTAATTTAAGTGGAAAATATTTTGAAAATACGACACTTTACCTTTAAAAATTGATCAAGGAAAAAAATGATATTAAATCAGATGTTAATATTAATGAATTATTAGAGATTAAGGTTATCAAGTGATATAAGAAGATGTAATAGCCGTGTTTTATTGGTAATTGAAAATACTAGCTAGTAAAATTTTACATGGAAAACAACAACACCTCAAAAGTGAACACAAATAAGATAGTGTTTATCCATAGTAATTTAGTTAAGATAGAGTTTCATCTAGTTAAATGTAGGGGCAGTCAAGAAGTGCAAAAAATATGCAAATGTTGGCAACATGAGGGTGTGTTCGGTAACAAATACACTTCTTTTACACTTCACCTGCATTGAAAAGTGCAAGCGATCCACAAATTTCAAACCAAACATTTATTTGGGTTGAAATTATAAAAATGCAATTTTTTCGTTTAAAAAATTAATTAAAATCAATGCTTTACAAATTTTTTTCTTTTTTTATTCAACTGGTCTTTAAAGTTGCCAGAAACTTAGTTCTATATTTTTCGTTCTTCCATATAAACCAATAGAATTGAACAGGGAGTTGATAAAATGGTGAACTTTAATCTGTGGGTGATAAATATAACAAGAAATCAATATATTTTCAAAGTTTTACTACAAATATAAGTAAAAAAACATTCGAAACCAACTCGGTGTGCATTTCCATGCAAACTTCAACTCAACAACCGTTTTCATGCATTTTCCAACTCGACCCAATAATTTACACAATTGCACATTCTTCGAACGCGCCCCATGTAGAACAGCTGTTGTTTATTTTGATTAAAAACTCAAATTGGATTTTTAACTAAAATGTAAAGATGTTAGCCAGAAATTTCTTTAACAAGTGAGTTTGTATATTTACAACTTTTGTTTGCAATATGCATTCAATTTTTTCTATTTTCAAGTGCACATTTGCCTTTTATATTTTGTGTGTGACAGAAGATTTTGAGATTTTGACATCAATGATTTGACAAATAATGTAGGGACACCAACTTTAAGAAGAAAAATTAAAAGTGAATATAGCGTTTTATTGGTACTCGAATACTATGTTAGGGATAGATTACCAATAAAACGCGGCTAATGTGTGTGCAAAAACAGGGAGAGGAAGTCTTACCACAATTTCTGGAATGGGTTAGGTATGTAATAAAATAAATTAAATTAAAATTGCCCTTAATCACACATCCATGGAATCATTTGAACTACAAACGAAAAATAATTATATTTTTGTTTTTTTTAATTACTATCTAAAATATCACCCCACCCCCTCCTCATGGACCGGCCTTGTCCTCACTCCCGCACTCGCCGCCACCTCCGCCGTTTTCCTTTATCTCTAGTCCAAGGAGATTAACAAAAAAAAAGAGAAGAAAATCGCCAGCTGTAAAAAAAAAGAAAATCAACCGTGGAGACGGCAATAACCCCATGGGGTTCGGAAATTCTCCAAAGAAGACATAAATGGAGGCTTCGCTTAAATGTTAGGGATGATGATAATGGTGGATTTATCATAATCTTTATTTAATGCTATTTCTCTGAATATGAATTCTTTAACTGTATATAGCTTTACACAAAATTACAAACCTACATTCTTAATTTTTGTTTGAAATGTTAAAGAAAATAACTCAGATGGTGTTTTGGTTATTGAAAACAGGCATAGTAATGAAAAGCCATTGTTCAAAGTTACAAACATATTTATACTAAATGAATTCGCCGACGAAGAAAGACGAACAAAAGGCTCCATTAGAAGGTCTTAACAAAACAAGATAAACAATAAAAAAAAAAGGTCCTAGATTTATATTATAGGTATATCAGAAAGGAAAAAGAACTAAAATTAATGATAGTCGTATTTAGTTGGTTATTGAAGAGGTTTTTTTTTAAATTCTGTGATGTATCTTTAATAGTTTAATATACAGTTGATTCCGCCTATAACGACTCCGCCGCTTATAACGACCACTTTTCACTTGTTTGGTTTTCATTCAATTTGTACTAGTGCAACGTTGGATCGGATATAACGACCGCCGGCTATAGTGACCAGTTTTGCCTGGTCCCTTGAAGGTCGTTATAAGCGGCGTCGACTGTGTATGTACTCGTACCTATTGGAAATGCTTTAAACCGAAGTCATGATAAGTCAAAGTGGATTATTTTGCATGGAGGAATGCTCTGAGGTTCATTGAATCTGAACTTATTGACCTTATTTGAGGGAGTTGTTTTTTTTTTTTGAGAAGATAGCCAATTTGTTAGGTTTTTTTTTTCAAAAAATTAGGCAATGGAATAACGATGATATTCCAATTGATTTAAGATGGGTTGAAATTTTTGAATATTTCTCTTCAAATGATATACCTCACAAAAGTCTTGGTGATTGTGGAGTATATATTAAGCCTTCCGGGAACAAATGCGTCCACAGAAAGAATATTTTCAATGATAAATCATTTATGGACGCAAGAGAAAACCCAGATGAGAGTTCAAACCGTACACTGAAAAAAAAGTGACATGTAAAATTGACATTTTTGTCATATCAAATTCATTTTTGTTCAAAAATTTGAAAATAACGGAAAAAAATGTAATACTGACATGAAAAAACGTCCGTTTTATAGTTTTTATGTCAGAACTACATTAAACGCTTACACTTTTGCAATGTGTAATTTACGTTGCAATATCAAAAATTCTTATCAATTTATTTTTTAGAATCTACAACATCATTTTCACATTTTTTAAATGTTTATGATAAAATTAAATGTAAATTCTAAACCTCTCATAAGGTTTTGATGTTGAAAATGTAAATTGACATGCTTATGAGGTTCATTTTTACATTGTTATGTTGCAATGTTTTTTTGATATTAGTAAAAGATGCAATTCGTGGATTCTTTAAAAAAATTACAAACCGAAAATAAGATAATAACACGAAATATATAAAAAAAAATGCCGCTTTTCAATTTGCGGCATAATTTCATTATTTCTGTACGAATGAATTTGACAATTACTGTACTATTAGTTAATTTTATTATATAATGTGAATATAAAATAATTTAAAAGCAAATATCCAATGATACAAAATGCGTTTTTCCATGATGTATTGTAGATGAGACATTTTTAATGTTAAAATTGCATTTATATCCGAATTGTGAAAAGAACATTAAAATGTTCACCGATAAAAAATGTAATTTTTGCATGAAGCATTGTAGATGAGACATTTTTAATGTTAAAATTGCATTTATATCCGAATTGTGAAAAGAACATTAAAATGTTCACCGATAAAAAATGTAATTTTTGCATGAAGCATTGTAGATGGGACATTATGAATGTTAAATTGGCATTCATATCCAAATTGTGAAATGAACATTAAAAATATCAAAGCGACAAATTTTAGACGTTGAAGCGGCATGAAGACTTGGAAATTATCAATGCACATTTGTATTTAAACGCACACAAGAATGTGTGTGAGATGTTTAATGTACAAATATCTATACACATAGAACTCAACAACTGGATTTATTTTGACTGCAATGTGTTCTTTAGGCTTGCTTGTCTTACGAAAGAGCGAAATAAAATATCGAAATAAATTTTTTTTCAATAATGAGCAGATAAAATCTTCAATTCTAAAATTCTTCTTCTAAAATTTGCACCTGCTTCAAAAAGCTTCAAAATGTAAACAAATCTGTTCATGTGGCAACTTCAAACACAAAAAAAATGTAATTTTAACAAGAATCAACGTCGTTGGGATATTTTAAATGTGAAAAGAACATTAATTATATCAAAATCTCTTGAACCGCCAAATTTCAGAAGTAAATGTACTGTTGCCAGAAACATAAAATTCGTATTTCTCTAGGTTCTTAGTTTCTAATGCAAAAACCGAACAAATCCAAAAGAATCCTACTTAATCCGTTTGCTAAATAACTCGCTTTTCTATTCGTTTTTTGACTAAATATTAACCTAACAAAAATTGTTCAAAATGCTATTTTCATAATTAAAGTTTTTTTTTTCGAGAAAATGATATTTTTTCACTAAATTAATGATTTTATTTTCCACTTAGTAAAGAATAAGATTGTGATCATTTAATTTTATTTATTGTCAAGTTAAGCGTATTAGTTTTGAGCATTTTTGTTATAAAAATAAACCTCTTAACTTTGGCCACCATCATTAAAAATTATTTTTTTAAATATCTCACTCATTTTCGACTTTTATCTAAAAATTATTTATGTTTGAATTTCTTTTGCTCCTTCCAACCCCAAAAATTGATGAAGATACCTGAAAACAATTTATGTTAAAACACGAATAGTTGATATTTATGATAAAAAATGCACGTAATTCAATCTTTATTTAAAATTGTGGTAAAAGTATAAAGGTGTGCAAATAATTTTGCACACAATTTTTTGTATGCATCTTAAGATTATAAGTAAGGCTGTAGATATTTGCTAAATTTTCAACAATTTTCGTAAAGTTCATTTTTATCCTACCTATAGGTGGTAAATGGATTAACTTCTTTAATAAAAATCTTCATCAGCGAAGACCATTTCAACTAATACCTATTTATATCGTGTTCACATTGGAGAGTAAACAACAAACTACAATAATTTATAAGATTCAAACAAATATACAACTAGCGCGATAAAATCCATAACTTGTTTTTATTTTATGCAAACCAAATCTACCAATATTCAAAATGCAAACAAATCTGTACTTATGGCAACTTCACACACAAAAAAAATGTAATTTAAACAAGAATCAACGTCGTTGGGATATTTTCAATGTTAAAAGAACATTAATTATATCAAAATCTCTCTAACCGCCAAATTTCAGACGTAAATGTAGTGTTGCCAGAAACATAAAATTCGTATTTCTCTTGATTCTTAGTTTCTAATGCAAAAATCATAGATCCACAAATTGATGTTCACGATTTGCAAAAATTAAACGATGAATTAAATGCCAGAATTCGACCACCAATCCACAGGTTAGTTCGAACTCCTAAATACCAACTATCAAAGATCTTTTGTGGTGAACATCTTTTATGATTCATGACAGAAAATTCATTGTAGAATAACAGATCTGGCAGAATGGGCCTAATTATCTACAAAGAAAATATATATTTTGAAATCTTTCATCATTACGTTTTCCGAACTAGAATACATTTAACATCCTGAAATCCACCATAATTAGAGTTCAATGGCGATAAACCTGAGAAACCAGGTTAATATATCTCTGCATAAATGGACTGTCAACTTTGTATGGACCTAATAATCTGCCATAGCATATAAAATTATTTCACAAATTTTAAATAAACTTGATAACTTGGGAAAAATGTTGACGTATCGTTTGAGATTTGACGTTTTATTTTTGTTGTTGGCTTGTTTTGGTGTGTTAAGATCGTTAAAACAAAATTGCATATATTATCAGAATATTACGCATTTGAGTTTAAAAATATAATAATTAATAACTATAACTAACGTATGGTGCAAAGTTATATCTTATTGGCAACACTGCGATAGGGAGTCACAAATACTTTCTGGAATTCTCTATGCATACGAACACAAAAATGTTACTTTTACACGAAAAATTGTCGTTGCCATATTTTTAATGTACATACACGCACACAGAAATGTAATATTTACATGAATCAACGTATTTTGTACTCTAACAATGTAAAAACAACATTGTAAGCGTGTTGTCTATTGTGTCGTTGTGTGCTAACAGGAAAATATAAATTTCATATAGCTCACCTCTCAGTTAGTGTTTGTCTTTCGTCTTGGTCAGTTCAGTTTCAGTGCTAGTCCGTAAACTTGTGAAGTGTAATTAAAAAAAAAAAAAAAACTAAAGAATAAAAACAATTAAATTAAAGGATTGGGTGTTTTTCTTGTGCCGCGATCGGTCCCGTTAGTGCGCCCTGATTATTTAAAAAAAAAAACAATAAGTGCTTCCATTTTGACACCAGTAATAAAAAAACGAGAACTGTCTTCGGCAGTATATGTACCTACTAGTGGATTTTCAAAGAAGTAAGTACCTACATTTTATACATTTTTAATTATTTGATTGTGAAAATGAAAAATAAAATATCATAACCGCTAAAATTCAGACGACAAAGCGTCACAAATACACACTTAATTTAAAATAAAAACGCTCACACAATGTCATTTTTACATGAATCAATGAATTTGGGATACCCAATAATGTGAAAATGACATTGTCTGTAGGTATGCTTCTAAATGAATTCATAAATTCTATTTCCATCCCTCATTTACAGTTAGTACCTACATATTTTATTTCACCAAAATTCAGACGACAAGCGTCACAAATACACACTTAATGTAATATACACACGCTCACACAATGCCATTTTTACATGAGACAATGTATTTGGGGTACCCAATAATGTGAAAATGACATTGTCTGTAGATTTATGCTTCTAAATGAATTCATAAATTCCATTTCCATCCTTCATTTACTGTTAGTGGGGACAGACGCCGAGATCAGTACCTACAGTCTTTTCTTGAATTCGAAGATCAAAATTATGTTTTTTTGTAATCAATGTGTATTATATAAATCTTAAACTTCTTTAACGGTTGTCAATATTATTATTAAATTTATCATTGATAAATATTAAAATTTAGTAGACACCTTAAAATTAATTAAAAAGCTCAACTTTCCGGTTCAACATTTATCCAAAATAAAGTTAAAAATGTGTTTTTTTTTAATTTTCAAAAAAAGTTAAATTTTTGTTTGAATATCAATATTTTGAAAACGATTTGGTCAACTTCTTAAAAACTTAAAAAAATAGGATGATTATTAATTAATATAATCTTTTATCAAATATCTATTGCAAATTTTATCTCAAACTTATCTTAATATCTTTATAACAGATCAACTACGACTTTGGGATTATGTTTCCCAACAAATCCTATGAATTAATCAACAAATGGGATGAATTAGACAACAATCTTTTTGCGTATTACGACGCAAACATCAAGGACAAAAGATTCCGCAGTTTGTTGGATACTTTGAGAGACGAAAATGTCAACAAAAGTAAGTCAGCAATACTATAAAATATATTTTTATATTTACTAAGCCATATTAATTTTCAGATTCTAGAGATTGTATTTTGACAATGTTGCTGAACGCAATTTTGAAATCAATGTAGTACTACATAAACAAGTGTTACCGATGCCATCAACAGTAGTATTATCCACCTGAGAACCATTAACGACTTGGAGCTAGCGAGAAAAAACAAATTGAAGACATCGATTCTCAACAAGAATACGATCCAACCGTACATTTTCGTAGTAGGATCAGAGATAACAACATTGAAAGAGTTTTATGTAAGTTTCGGCAACAATATACTGAAATTTAATTCTTTTTTATCGGCTCTCGATATACGTTTTAAGGTTTTTCAAATATTCCAACTAAAAAATATAAAATAGTATCTTGCATCTGATTTGAATTATTCTCTGTCGCTTTCAGCTTAGCACATTTTAATGAATTAGTTTTATCCCCATTAGATATTATTTAACATAGTTCTAAGACAAATAAAAAAAAATCTTCATTACTCACCTTCTATTTGTGTTCATTACAACATAATAAGTCAGCCAGTATATCTTTTGTATATACACAATTTATGAAATTATAGGTTTTTTCCGTTTTCCACTTATTACTTTTAATGATCTTATTCCTACAAGAAATGAATTATGGGCACTATTCCTAACTTTGTTAAGGGCCAATTTTTCAATAGCCAGTTAAACCTCAGATAGTACTTAATCTTTGTTCATATTGCTATACTAATTTTTCCTCTGATAGTTTAATTGATGATTAAAAAATCGGCTCTAAGACTCGTTGATCTATCTTTAACAAGCAAACTTAAGAAAACCTCAATTTAAAAAATTCAAGCTTTGGTTAAACTCCACAATTAATCTTTTTAATTCCTTGACATTTAAAGGGTCTGTTCACAAAATTGCATATTTGCCAACAATAACTTAGTATGTATGAAAGTAAATCATAATTTTCTGTTCCGTAAGATGTGATGTAATTTATTTTAATAACAATTGTTAAAAAAATGTAGATATATAATATTTATAATTATATTATAATAGTTAATAAGCATATTTTGTTCATGGTTGTCATAAAAGTAAAGATTCATCTTATCTTATCCTAATGCTATTCCTTTAAAATAATAAATTTTGATTCTGTTCATTTTAAGAGTTATCAAATTGATTGGTCTGTTTAGTACCAAATAAAGTGTTATGAAAAAAATTTAACAAATCTTTTTTTATTTAAAAAAAACTGATTTAATTAGTTACGAAATCAATGTAATCATGAATGTAAGTATTGTTCTTCCTATGAAATGAATATTTGTGTTACCAGACATAAATAAAAGCTGTTGGGGATTTTCTTTGGTCGTTGACGAACAAAAATATCAATCAAAGTAAGTAAACACTGATTCTTTATTAATAGAGCAAAGTTTAAATAATGTGCTTAATATAAGAAATTTGCGAAAATTCAATATAATATTTGACATGAAACAACGTCGACAAAACATTTAAATATTTTGTCGACGATGTTCATGTTAATATTACGTTGAATTCATATCATTTCTACATTTTTAATGTAAACATTCAATGTCAATTCGACATGAAATAATGTCAAAACAACATTTGGTCATGTCAATTTAACGTTGAGTTCATGTCATTTCTACATTTTTAATGTAAAATATCAATGTCAATTAGACATGAAATAACGTCAAAACAACATTTGGTCATGTCAATTTAACGTTGAGTTCATGTCATTTCTACATTTTTAATGTAAAATATCAATGTCGATTAGACATGAAATAACGTCAAAACAACATTTGGTCATGTCAATTTAACGTTGAGTTCATGTCATTTCTACATTTTTAATGTAAAATTTCAATGTCAATTCGACATGAAACAATGTCAAAAATAACATTTTAATATCATTTTTTGACATTGTTCATGTCCGGATAACATTGAGTTCATATCATTTTTACATTTTTAATCCAAAAATACAATGTCAAGATGACATTTTACAACATCATAATCACATTTTAATATAATTTGTTGACATTGTTCATGTCAGGATAACGTTGAATTCATATCATATCTACAGTTTTAATCCAAAAATTGTATGAAATGTCAATGTACATTTGACAAGTATATAATGTTAAAAGTACATTTGCAATATCAAAAGTGATATGACAGTCATATCAAAAGTAACATTGCTCAACATCAGCTGGAAAATGTAAGCGAAAACTATCACTTTTACGGTGGTTTTTTACATTTTTTTTTTTCGGTGTAAAATCTATTATTCTATTAAAAATATTTTTCGAAAATTCCTGCAATTTTTTTTATAAATACATAAAAAATAATAGCAAAGTTTTGCAGAAAATTCATAAAAATGAAAAATATAATTAATCGACCTGCGCAGTTTATTTAGAGATTTTTTATCGTGTTCTTATAATGAAGTTCTAATTTTTGTTATACCTAACTTAATCTTATTTAATTGACTTATAAGACTGACTCATATGTTTCTAGCTAATGCATTAAATTTAAATAAATCAAAAATGAAGTACCTATATATTTATTTTAAGTTTTCAATAAAAAACAATGTTAAAAACAAATGTTTTTAATGTGTTCCGCATTGCTTTAAAAAATATATGGTCACTATAGGTATCGGTCTTGATCTTGATCTTGTTCTCGTTTAAATGAGCCTCGTCTCGGTCTTTTAATTTTTCTGAAGGATAGTTTATTTAGACTCTTATCTCGCCTATAGTTTTAACAGGATACATATTGTCTGTTTACAGAAAAAGTCTTATTTTTATGACTGAATATGAAATACCTTGAAATTTATACCATATTCCTTTTTAAATGACTCTCGCAAAATCTATGAAATCGATCTTTTTAAAGGAAAAACTTAAAATGATCTTGAATTTTGTTCTTAATATTGCCGAATAAAATTCTAATTTATTCTATTCAGCCGATGATAGTCAAAAGTATCAATCTGCTCCACATATTTGTTTAGCAAATTTATCAAATTTAATTAAAAAAAATCAAAAAATCTCAAATATAATACCTTTCCAAAAATAAGAAATTAAAACATTGATGTTATTCAAATTCCCTATTCAAAAAAGTTTTTTTTTAATTTATTTTAAAGGTTTATAGCTGCAAAGGCTAAACCTTAATTAATTGGTCATTTCAATACACTGTTCAAAGAAACCTTTAAAAAATAACCTTGAAATCTCAATCTAAGGGCTAAGTTATCGCCTTCGTTGCCTATAGAAAACAAAATTTATGCAACTTACAAATAAATTTCCAAAAGGAAAAACCCAAAATAAACAACCCAAACAAGAAAATTAATTGAGTTTTTTTTTAACTAGAAGAATATTTATGTCCAATTAAAATCTTTTAAATTAATTCCAAATAATTAATTATTCGAAAAACTTAACCTCCTAAGTAGATATAAATGTATGTATGTATCTATGTATTTTAATATGTATGTATGTGTATGATTGTGTGTAGCTTTTGCGATGAATAAGCAGATAAATTCCCCTTGAAAAATCAATCCCTTTTGAGAAATAATGGAACCAAAACCCAATTCAAAGTGTTTAAAAGGCCTCTATTACCATAAATCAAGAAACCATGATTTTAAGGACTATAAGGGGTATTTTCTTTACATATACATACATACATAAACAATAAGATCAAAAGATTGATTTTATCAAAGTTGTTATGATAAAAGTTTAAATGCCAATAGAATTCGGAAGCGGAGACTGTATAGGGTAGATTTATTTAGAGACTCCTTTTTCAAAAAAAAAACCGTAATTCCTAAATCTAAATGTAAGCTTTTTGGGAAAAAAAGGATCCCTTATTTTAAATCCCGTGCCTAGCACACGTTATAGTTGACCCTCTGTTTATTTTGGAATGTTATTATATTTTTTTCGGAGGCTTTAGATTAATTTATATTTGGTCATCTGCATTTAAAATGAAATTTCCAGTACTAGTATATCAGTCAGAAAAACTTTTTACAACATAAATCATCATATAAGCAACATCTCATTTGAATTATTATACTTCCCTAAACGAGAAATAAGCTTTGTTTAGATGTTGTTTTGCAGAGTTAATTTAATGCTTCATTTTATAAGATGACCAATGTCTCATTTTAAAAGCTATTAAAGCATAAAATGGAAACCAAATGAGTTTTTCAAAATCCTATTATGAGAAAAGCAATTGACAATTGTAGTTTGTAATGTCTTCTGTATAACGTATAGATCACTAAAAAATGAAAGCAATGTAAAGGGACTTTAGGAATTACTGATAAATTTTCATTCTTTGTACATTTCATAATCTTGTGTACACTTAATCTTGTGTACGTACATACATACATGTAATCCTTTGAATGGTATTGCTGAGGTGAAAATATGCTTCATCGCAGTTCAAAAGGACACAAACAGCGATGATCATGATATGACAGTGACTTTGCTGGCGACAAAACCGACAACAAAACTTTGAAAACCTTAAGACCTAAGTCTTTTTAATACCTAAAATAAGGTTCATTGTTGTTTGTGGAATATCTAAATCAAAAGATCGACAAACCTCCTCATATCTCTTACTTCATCAAACAGCCTTTCACTATTTCTGGACTAAAATGTGCTACACAACCCAAAAGTGCTTCAGTCTTGTGAACAGGCACCACAAGAAAAACCTATCAATGTCCAGCATTGTACCTACATAATGTACTTAATTTGTTTTTCTTACGTTGGTACCTCTCTTCCAGGGGACCGCCATTTTCTGAATTCATAGAATAAATATTCTTGTATTTCCTTCTTTAAACATTAAAAACTTTGATACATAAAACATACATTACAATTTTCCTATGTACATATGTATGTATGTATTGTATGTACTATGTACATACTTGTTGTAAATGAAAATTGATTTTCCAAGTGCTATATTTATAATAAATAAATATAATCAACTCATGACCTATGACCCTTGTTGAAATTCAAGCTAGAATGAGGTCCAACACATTACACATAGTCATGTTGGGAATTATACGAAACCCAAACTAAAAATAAACATTATTGTCGAACATTTGAATGAAAAGTAAAAATAAACTAATATACGAGTATGTACCTACTTTCAATGCATAATTCTTATTAGAAGTTTAGCTAGCTTTTTGCCTATGTCAAACTTCGCAATTCCCTTAAGTTTGTTTCACGAAAACTAAACCAAACAACGCAGTAGTGTCATTAAAAAATTACAATAAATTACTTTGAGCTTTCGAACTGTCATTGTTTTGATACCATCTGCAAACCCCCAGATGAAGAGAAATTTTAAGTAAAAAACCGACCGACCGACCCTTTGAGTTTGCCAACTAACTGCTTAAAGAAGAATTATTTCCTCAAGAGTTTAAATAAACTTTTCATGTCATTCGCTCAGCCATTAGTCTTCCTCAATCCTACTGCCTCTAACGAGTACGAGTACCTACTATCCCTCCATGATGATGCTATCATCATTAGTCTCTCCCTGGAGAACGAGGCAGCAGCCTCAATTTATCTTAATTACCAAACATCTACAAACCGATACATATTAGGCATGTTATAGCCATGATTATGCACTCAACTCGTCCCCATACCCGACTCTCCTGCAGGACCCACCCCAACTCCAAGGGAACAAAAAAAAAACTCAACCTCCTTAGCCAATTCAAAAGATTGTTTTAATCAACTCTGCCAACTTTGTCCATTGACTCTTAATTTATTGCACTCACTTGTATGATGGCACTTTACCGGTTTCATGGTTTCATCAGGGTTGAATCTCCTCGAACTACTCATACATTTGGGGGTACTCAATATTCGAGTTTGCAACTAAATAACTTAACTCGGAAGTTTGTAGATGGAAGCTCCGGGTATGTAAATAGTTTGTTTCCTTCGGCGGCGGCGGGACAAATCTACTAATTAAACGCTTCCACAACCTTTGCTAATATAAAGGTTCGGTAAACAAAATGAAAAAGTCTCAAAAACGGATATTTAACCTTCCTCCTAGGTTCGTTAAGCTTTAAGGCCAATATCATTGCACGAAGCAAAAATGAAAGAAAGAAAAAAAACAACTTTTCACTTTGGTTTTAGAATTCTCTTAGTCATTGTACAAACTTCGATTGCCAGCTGATAACTTTGTCGTTACCCTTGACCTTATTTGCTAGAGCTAGTACATTTTTCTGTAGAAGTTCTGAAAAACATCCTCACTTTTGGGGGACTTTATGTTTAGTTTCTTTTTTTACTTTTTCGAAATAACCTCCCCCCCCCTCTTTTCATTCCTTGCAAACTTATTTATTTATATAGCTTCTGTCAATATACGAGTATTGTGTAGTACGAGTACCCATCTGAGAGGAAGTTAAAATAAAATGGAACCAAAACTTTTTTCAAGAGTCCTTATGATGAAATATTGAATTTAATTTTTATATGCGCTTGGGTTTTTCTTAGTAGGGAGGTGTTAAAATATGACAGTTGAGTGAGTTTTGGGGTAGATGCTTATGCAAGCATAAAGACAAAATCCTCATGCTGTTTGATGGGGTGACAAATAAAGTGGTGAATGATTTTTCCAAACTAGCTGCCGTGACCTTTAAGGGATCTAAAAGTATGTATGTTCTTTTTCAATACGACACATAAATTCGTGTGTAGGTAGGTAAGGTTTACATTGCATAAAGAAGTGAAGGGCGATCGGGGAAAACTTTTATTATGAAAAAGCAATATAAGAAAATTTTATGAATATGACGGCCAAGGCAATAACATTGAATGAAAGCAATCAGGTTCACATTTGATTTGTTAATTTTGAGATTTCTGTGGGATTCAATTTATTTATTTCGAATTAAGGAGCTATTTCTTAATTTCCACTGTATTTTTGGGATAACATGCATATTGTTGAAATTACATATGTATATCTGAAAGGCCCATGAACAAGCGTTTCACACTTTTTTGTCTAGTCTGCTTAAACTCTACCCGTTACCCATAAAACCAGCTTTAAGCTTAAATAAAAGGTGTAACGGAACCCCCCTGCCTCAGCTCTAAATCACCTCTACAACCTGAGGCTTACAGCAACCTCAGGCTGGTCCAGGCAATCGTGTCGAGCTAAGGGCAGTGTCTAACCACGGTCGCGTGGCATGCTGGCATTGCACGGGTCGTAGCTCGTCGGATGGGGAGGGGTTCTTGCTCCCGGGTTAGACTATGGTCACCTTTATCATGCCAATTCTAAAATGTATATATTATGGAGGCCGAAAATGATACTGAGTGTATGTTGCAAGTAATTGTATGTGTATGTGTATGTGTATGTGTATGTGTATGTGTATGTGTATGTGTATGTGTATGTGTATGTGTATGTGTATGTGTATGTGTATGTGTATGTGTATGTGTATGTGTATGTGTATGTGTATGTGTATGTGTATGTGTATGTGTATGTGTATGTGTATGTGTATGTGTATGTGTATGTGTATGTGTATGTGTATGTGTATGTGTATGTGTATGTGTATGTGTATGTGTATGTGTATGTGTATGTGTATGTGTATGTGTATGTGTATGTGTATGTGTATGTGTATGTGTATGTGTATGTGTATGTGTATGTGTATGTGTATGTGTATGTGTATGTGTATGTGTATGTGTATGTGTATGTGTATGTGTATGTGTATGTGTATGTGTATGTGTATGTGTATGTGTATGTGTATGTGTATGTGTATGTGTATGTGTATGTGTATGTGTATGTGTATGTGTATGTGTATGTGTATGTGTATGTGTATGTGTATGTGTATGTGTATGTGTATGTGTATGTGTATGTGTATGTGTATGTGTATGTGTATGTGTATGTGTATGTGTATGTGTATGTGTATGTGTATGTGTATGTGTATGTGTATGTGTATGTGTATGTGTATGTGTATGTGTATGTGTATGTGTATGTGTATGTGTATGTGTATGTGTATGTGTATGTGTATGTGTATGTGTATGTGTATGTGTATGTGTATGGTTGCGATTCCAGTGCGGGGATGAGGGACTTAGATGGTCTGCCCTCAGGAGGTTTTCCCACCCTTGTAACATCATGTTACCTCCGTGGCTACTGCTTCCTCCTTTATTTCGCAATAGCCCCTACTATTCACTTCTTCATTTCATCAGAACCAAAATTCCGTTACGTGTCGCTTCCACCGCAAGACTTAGGCTTAAGACTCCATTTTATTCAAAGTCGGAATATATAGAAAATACTTCCCTTCCTAAAATCAAAATAAAATCTTCAATCATTACAAGAAGAATCAATCATAGTTGGTTGACTCCAATAAAAAGCAACGACTTCAAATTTTTCAAAATTTACAAGTATAAGTTTATTCTCATATCAATAATAGCAAAATAAAATAATATTTCAAAAGTTTTCTCGTTGTAATAAATTTAGTAGGGGTGGCAACCCTATCCTATACAAATGTCAAAATATATTTTTTTTTTATATATAAAAGTTTTTGTTTTGATATTAACTTTAGGTAACCCTAATCGTATCTTATTTAAATTTTCTAATTTTATAAATTGCTAAATTTTAGCATACTTTAGTTTTTTTTTTTTTGGATTTTATTTATTTTTATATTAGTATTGTATTATATTTGTTTCTTTTCATTTTTTTTTTTTTTTTTATTCAGTGTATTGTAACTTTATATATATGTATATCGTTAAAAATTTTTTTTTCTTAGTGTAGTTTATTCAATTCATTACAAAAAAAAATCAATGAAAAAAAAAAGAATATATATTCATGAAAACTACAAAACATCAAAAATTAAAGGCTAAGTATGGTATTGGAAAAAAAATTTAAATAACTTACTTGGTCATCAATGTTGTCCCTGCCAAGGAGGTGCACCGCTTTGGAGTACTGATGCTAGATTTGAAGCTAAAATTAAGTTAATTTTTGGTTTTGTTTTTTTGTTATTAATTAATTCCTTTTCTTTTCATTTTTTTTTTTTTTTTCAACTATAAATTTTAAACTTTTATTTTATTTTATTAATCGGAACTATAATTCTTCAATTTAATTTATTTGTGTTTCACTTAAACTATATTCTTAAAATTTTTTTATTTTATTTTGCTTTACACTTAAAACTATAGTTATCATACATGTTTTTTTTTTTTTTGTTTGTTTTGCTTTTCACTTAAAACTAACGACTAACGACACACTAGACACAAGAGGAAAAAGAAGGGGGGGGTAGACACAAAATTGAAAAGGTAAGTATTAGGGAAGTAAACGATCGGAACACTTAGGAAACACTTTTTTTTCACGAGGTAGGTATATAGTTTTTTTTGTTTTTGTTTTTGCAGGGTGCCGCTCCGTTGTATTCTTCTTCCAGTCGATATCCGGTAAGTAAAATAGGTATATAGGTTGGTGTTTTTATTTAAAACAGATTCGTTTAAATTTTATTATATGTAATCTTCAGTGGTGAGTTTTTTTTTTTTTGTTGTTAGTTTATTATATATTTTTTTTCCAGGATGGTGTTCTCCTTTGTTTTTTTTTTATTTTATTTTGGTTTTCTAGGCTAAGGCAAATTAGTGTAATTATTTTCTTATTAGTTTTTTTTTTCACTGGGGCATTATTTGTTTTTTTTTTTTTTTTAATAATATTATCTTTAAGTTATTTTATCACATTTTATCCCCCTTTTTTTTTGTAAGGAATAATATTCACGTGGACCGATGACGCGTGATATATTTATATATATATATTTTTTTATTTATTTTTTTATTTTTTTTTATTTTTAAGGAACCCTTATCGTTCTTTTATTTACGAACCGCACTCTCTTGATATTCGACACCAACTGGCTAATGGGTCATATCTCGGCAACCCATTTAGCCTTGGCGCATCTGGCTCCTCCTCTTTCGACCAATTTTTTTTTTTTTATCGGCAACGGTCCAGACCTACACCCGCATCATTACATAGCTAATCACCTCACATCGATCAGCGGGATCGATGATCGGATGATTAGCTGTGTAACTGACCACCCTGCATGTATGTACCTATGTATGTTGTACACACATCGCATGACACGGTGGTCAGTTAGATTTGGGTGCTGGTTCCTATGCAGATTCGCGACGCAACTGACCATCTGGTATGTACTTATGTACTTTTGGGTGTACCTCGGGTGATAAGATGGTCAGTTACGATCGGTATTTTTGCCTTTTCTGCTTTAGTAGGAACAGTCTGGGTCGCACGGTTAGGTATTATTATTATTATTATTATTATTATAATTATTATTATTATTATTATCATTATTATTATTATTATTATTATTATTATTATTATTATTATTATTATTATTATTATTATTATTATTATTATTATTATTATTATTATTATTATTATTATTATTATTATTATTATTATTATTATTATTATTATTATTATTATTATTATTATTATTATTATTATTATTATTATAATATATTATTTTAATTATTATTTTATGGTAAGTATGAAGTTATAGGTGTAAATAATTATAGGGTAAGTATTATTTTAAAGGTAAGTTTTATTATTATAAGTTAATATATTATTTCAATTATTATTCTATGGTAAGTATAAAGTTATAGGTGTAAATAATTATAGGGTAAGTATTATTACAAAGGTAAGTTATATTATTATAAGTTAATATATTATTTTAATTATTATTTTATGGTAAGTATAAAGTTATAGGTGTAAATAATTATAGGGTAAGTATTATTTTAAAGGTAAGTTATATTATTATAAGTTAGTGGCAGTGGAGGAGCCATTTCCCACAAAACTTCTGCCTTTCCCGAATGCACTTGACGGAAAGGGAGAAGAAAAGGAACGCTTACTATCTTTACATATGTGACAGGTTTTTAATTTTTTTTTTTTTTTTTATATGGTCTCATGCGCAGACTAGCAGCCGGGTCAATGTTTTCCGCTATTTTCTTAAATCTTTGCAATGAAAAATTCCTACGCGTTTTCCTTTCAAATCTTCCAACTCATATAAGCTGTTGCCTATTACTTTCGTTACCTTCATTTTAAGGAATTTTGGACTAAGTTTGGCCGAGAATCTTTTAGAGGCATCGCTTAGTGCAAAGTTTCGACGGTAGACTAAATCTCCTACAGAAAATTTTACGTTTTTGCTTCTTAGGTTATAGGTGTTTTCGTATCGATTATGAGCTTCTGCAAGGGCATTCTTTAAGTATGCGTGTCGGATATTCATGGCAGACGCTTTGGAGATAATTTTGATGCCCGAGTTGTTTAAGGCATTTAGATTACGAAGAACTTTATAGTCTGCTCCGTGCTCTATACAAGGCTGTCCAAAAAGGGCTTCGTAAGGAGACATGTTGATGGCGGTATGGACCGAAGTTCCAATCGACTGGAGATGTAGGTCCCAGTTTCTCTGGTCTGCGTCTATGTAGCCCCGGATTGCTGCAAGGATCGACCTATTCACCCTCTCACTTGCATTGGCTTGAGGTGAATATGCAGCCGTTCTAACATGTGTGATTCCAAACGTCTCCAAACACTTTGTGAACTCCAAACACTTTGTGAACTCCCGACTGACAAATTGTTTTCCATTGTCCGATAGAATGGTTTCCGGGACTCCAAAGACGCAGAACACTTTTTCTTGAAGAAATTTCAAGACTACCTCTGTAGTAGCTCTTCGGAGTGCCTTAACCACCACAAATTTTGTCAATTGGTCCAATGCTATCACGATGTGGGTATTACCGTTCTTCGATCTCGGATACGGACCAAGAAAATCTATAAAGATCATCTGGAAAGGCCTATCCACCAAAAACGCTTTACCCATTGGAGGCCGTAGAGTAGTATTTGAGGCTTTCGTGGTTTTACATATATCACAGCTACCGATAAAGGCTTTAACTTGACTTGCCATGTTTGGCCAAAAAAATTGTCGTTGAAGTCGGTAGATTGTTTTCGCTATTCCTCCATGCGAAGCTCGAGGAGGCCGATGAGCCAGTGAGATCAAGTTTTCAGTCAACGATTCCGGAACCCAAAGCTTCCATACCTGGTCATCCTCTACAGGATCACCTGTGCAATGTTTAACCTTCTTGTAGACGAAATTTTCCGACACCCGAAGGTCAGGCAGCTTATCATTTTGTTCTTGGATGTTTTGTATGATCTTAAGGTATTCCTTAGATTGAAAACTAGGATCCTTAAGGTCAATATGCAAAATGTCATCCGGATTCGCCAACATAGAACCATCAGAACCCAAAGCATCTACCCCATACACTCGGGAGAGTGCGTCAGGCACAACATTCTGGGTTCCTTTCCGATGTTCAATGCTGAAGTCAAATCCTTGAAGCTTTAGACCATCTCGCCAGCCTGCCACTTAGATCTTTCTGACCCATCAACCACCGTAAGCTCGCATGGTCCGTGACAATTTTAAAAGCATGTCCTTCCACATACGCCCTAAACTTCTGTACACCCACAACCGCAGCAAGGCATTCACGCTCCGTCACACTATAATTGCGTTGCGCCGCATTGAGCTTTTGTGAGTGATAGTATATTGGGCGCTCGTTACCATTCTCGTCCAATTGGCTCAGCACACATCCTATGCCAGTATCTGAAGCGTCGCAAAGTATAACAAATTCCTTGTTAAAATCTGGATGTACCAGGAGTGGTTCAGAGGTTAGAGCATCCTTGAGTTTCTGGCAGGCTTCAACTGCTTCATCGGTGAAAGAAAACCTTTTTCCCTTTTTCAAGGTATCCGTGATAGGAGCGGATACGGTGGAGAAATCCTTCACAAACCTCCGATACCATCCCGCTAAACCCAAAAATCGACGAACTTGTTTTGCCGATGACGGTGTTGGAAAATTTACAATGGCTGCAACTTTTTCTGGGTCCATTTTCAGACAACCATCTCCTACAATGTATCCAAGAAACTTAAGTTCTTTGAAACAGAACTTCGATTTTTGTACATTCATTGTGAGGCCGGCCTCATTCAACCTACTAGCCAAGATCTCTAAAAGTTGGATATGTTCTTCGAATGTACTCGATACTACTAACAGATCGTCCAGATAGGGAAAGATTTTATCTCGCAGTTGGTGGGGTACCACCTTGTCCATAAGCCTGACCATGCGTTGTGGCGCATTGCAGAGGCCAAAGGGCATAACCGTAAACTGCATCAGGGGCATACCGGGCACAGTAAACGCCGTCTTTTCTCGGGACTTTTTCTCCAGCGGGATCTGCCAAAACGCATCTTTCAGATCCACGCTTGAAATGAAACGAGTATCTGAGAGACGGGATAGCAATCCTCCTATATGAGCGAGAGGATAAGCATCTTTCTTCGTTTTCGCATTCACTTTTCTGTAGTCCAAACACAATCTATTCTTGCCGGGTTTGCGAATCAGGACTACGGGGGAGCTCCATGGACTTGTGCTTTCTTCTATAACTCCGAGTTTCAGCATACGATCCAGTTCCTCATATAGGAGTTTCTGTACCGCTGGAGAAACCGGGTAATGACGCTGCTTAATGGGCTCGGCATCCCCTGTATCTATTGTATGTACCTCCAGTGTAGTTTTTCCTAAGCCATTTTGGGCAAAGGACGGGAACCTACTGATGGCATCTTGTAACCGTCTGGATTGCTGTTGAGTAAGTACGTGAGCATTCGGGTCATTTTCAGTAACGGGGATTGGTGAAAGTTCTGAGATCAAGTTAGGTGCGATGTTAAACTCCTTCCAAAAATCGATTCCCAAATACAGCTTCTGTT
The DNA here is from genome assembly GCA_905146935.1 of Scaeva pyrastri. Classification (NCBI taxonomy): domain Eukaryota; kingdom Metazoa; phylum Arthropoda; class Insecta; order Diptera; family Syrphidae; genus Scaeva; species Scaeva pyrastri. The sequence continues at coordinate 136,604,395 of LR989927.1, forward strand.
GCAGAGATGGAACCAAATATAGGGGTATTGTTTTCTTCATCCCTTTGTAGGTGATTTCTGTGGCTATTTTTCCAACTATGGCTTGGCGTTTTCCATCGGCAGTTCTTACTTCAGTTGAAAGTTTCATGAGGGTTTGGCCGTGTTTACGAAGAAAGTCGACTCCGTCCGCGCCTAGGCAACTTATGCTGGCTCCGCTGTCGAGAAGTCCAAGGACAGGTTCTCCAAAAATGTGGACGTTCGCGTAAGGACGTGGATCATCGGAGCTGCATAAAGTTGTGGCTTCTATGGCCTTAAAAGCCTTCTTCTTCTCTCGAAATTTCTTCCTAAGTTTAAGTATTTTATCCGAAACTACAGTGTTTTGTACGCCAAAGATTCGTTTACGAACTTCAAAATAATTTTGGAGCCTTTCGTGAAGAGTTTTGGTTGGCTTAGGCGGTTCACGAAGTGACATTGGACTGGTGTTTTCTGTTGGAGTAATTTGAGGAGGTCGTTTCATTATTGTGGGAGTGGATACGGCAGGTGAAGATGGGGATTCATTTGGATCTGGAACGGAGGTTGTCTGTCTGGGCTGGAAGGTTTGTGGGACGTGTGAGTTTAAAGTTCCGGGTTCTTCTCCAGAGAGCAGTTCCCCCGGGTCTTCGAATTGCTCTTTGGGTCGTTTCCCGTACAACGGGGACATTGGGGACAGGTTGTGCCGTCATAACCACATCTGTAACAAAACAGGGCTCGCTGGGCTTCCGGACATTCGTAGAAAGAGTGACCCTTTTCTTTACAGTTCCAACATAAAAGGCTGGAGCTGTCCCTCTCTCGTCTCGGATGGAACGCTTCAAGGTTGGGCATCAGGCTATCCAGTTCCTCTCCTTCATCTGCAACCAGCTCAGCTACAGGATTTTTTCGGGGTAGCGGGTTGGAACTCGGACGAAATTTTACTGATTCGCGGTCCTGGATGTATTTTTCGACTTTCCGACAGACGTGTACCGTTTCCGCAAGACTATCGGTACGGAACGTAATTAGCAACATACCCATTTGTCTACGAACGTTGTTTTTCAAAATGTCCACAAGTTCCAGATCAGGTTTTGGCGTTCTCAGTCGCGAATTCAGTTTTTGAATGGCTGTATAAAAGTCGTCGAAGCTTTCTGTTGGTCCTTGATGTCGATCGTATAATTTCCGCGAGAGCTCTGAATCGGTTTCTAGGCTGCGGTATTGTTCGATCATCGCAGCCTTCAGTCCTAGCCAGTTTACACCCGGGTTCATCTTGACATATCTCCAAAACCAGGTTTCCGCCGAGCCGGTCAAAAAGTGGTGAAAGTTCAAAACTACATCATCCCATGTTGCTCTGTAACTGATCCTAAGTCGTTCAAGTCGGAAAATAAAGTCATCAATGGTCATTAGGTTTTTATCAAATTTAAGGCCCCATTTATGAAAGGCCTGTAATCTAAGTCCTGTAAGTCGTGGTGAAGGTTGGAATGGGTTGTTAGTGTCACTCAATGTCATATCTTGTAATTGTCGTAAAAAGTCGTCCATGTTTGAAGTTTCAGCCGTTGGATTACATCGGGGAGGTGTTAGTGGGCGATAGGTAGTGGTGTTTCTTGGTGGAGAATGCCTGCGAGGTGGAGATTGAGGTGGCTGATGAAAACGAAGAGGAGCAGCGGTCACGCTGGTTCTCTTTTCGGGAATAGGGCGATTACTTTCGGGAGTAGGGCGTTGAGCTAAGCTCTCACGTGCAACGCCTGCTATCTCATCTCTAATAGCAGCTCTAGTCCTTTCCATCTCCGCCGAGAAAAACTTAAAATCTGCCGCTCTATTACCTCCTACTACAGCGGTGACAACATCACGTATGTATCCCGTTAACTCTTCCTCATTTCCACCGAGTGAATCGCGAAGCCTTGGAGTGAATGACGCGACCGGTATCTTGGGAGAGTCTGCTCGTGCTTGAGCTAAAAGGGATGCTGCTCCCTCTGCAACTTCCGGCGTTGGGCTTGATCGTTGTTGTGGAGTTGGTTCCATAGTTTCAAGTGGTACGTCGAGATCAGCAAAAGAATCTGGATTCAGTGATCGGGGCAGTGAAGACTTAGTTGTAGTAACCCTTCTACGAGGGGGTGGGCGCATTATGTTAAGTCAAAAGTCAAAGGTTAGATAAGAAAAGAATCGGCAATGCGATATAAACGACGAATGTCAAGTAATGTTATTATTAGTTATTAGTTCAAAGTAATTCTGACTCTTAATTAGGTAAATTAATTATATTTTTAAAGCGAATTCATAAAAATTTCAAAAATGTATATATATAAGAAAAGATATAAAAAAAAAGAATAAAAAAAAGAATAAAAAAAAATGAATGAAAAAAAACTAGGTTATATATGCTTAACAAACAATATTTCATATTTTTGGGTGGAAGCGACACAGCAGGCTAAGGACCGATGAAATGAAGACAAAATATCCTCTCATGGAATCACAACAGTCGGTGCAACACGTTTAAAAATTTTTGAAATTTTATGATTTTGTAGAAGTTGGTCGAATGAGGTTTGCCTGCAATACACGTTAGACTTAACGCCAATCTGAGAGTCAGGCTTTACCCGATCCGGCGATATAAAACGAAAGATCTGTTAGTGACATGTTAAACAACTGAAGCTGAATTTTGTATTCTCCAAACTTAGGATTTAAAATATCAATACCAGAATGATGGCAAAAATATACAATTATCGGCAAACGCAACAGCTAAGTAGAAATATAAACCCATTTAGCGGACGTCTGTCAAAAGGTATATCAAAATGGAAATGTTAACCGTTATAATAGCTTATCTACACTCAAACTATTTCATTAAATTTTACTCTATGATGGTTTTATAAAACAATATTTTCGGGCCCCACGTTGGGCGCCATCTGTAACGGAACCCCCCTGCCTCAGCTCTAAATCACCTCTACAACCTGAGGCTTACAGCAACCTCAGGCTGGTCCAGGCAATCGTGTCGAGCTAAGGGCAGTGTCTAACCACGGTCGCGTGGCATGCTGGCATTGCACGGGTCGTAGCTCGTCGGATGGGGAGGGGTTCTTGCTCCCGGGTTAGACTATGGTCACCTTTATCATGCCAATTCTAAAATTTATATATTATGGAGGCCGAAAATGATACTGAGTGTATGTTGCAAGTAATTGTATGTGTATGTGTATGTGTATGTGTATGTGTATGTGTATGTGTATGTGTATGTGTATGTGTATGTGTATGTGTATGTGTATGTGTATGTGTATGTGTATGTGTATGTGTATGTGTATGTGTATGTGTATGTGTATGTGTATGTGTATGTGTATGTGTATGTGTATGTGTATGTGTATGTGTATGTGTATGTGTATGTGTATGTGTATGTGTATGTGTATGTGTATGTGTATGTGTATGTGTATGTGTATGTGTATGTGTATGTGTATGTGTATGTGTATGTGTATGTGTATGTGTATGTGTATGTGTATGTGTATGTGTATGTGTATGTGTATGTGTATGTGTATGTGTATGTGTATGTGTATGTGTATGTGTATGTGTATGTGTATGTGTATGTGTATGTGTATGTGTAAGTGTATGTGTATGTGTATGTGTATGTGTATGTGTATGTGTATGTGTATGTGTATGTGTATGTGTATGTGTATGTGTATGTGTATGTGTATGTGTATGTGTATGTGTATGTGTATGTGTATGTGTATGTGTATGTGTATGTGTATGTGTATGTGTATGTGTATGTGTATGTGTATGTGTATGTGTATGTGTATGTGTATGTGTATGTGTATGTGTATGTGTATGTGTATGTGTATGTGTATGTGTATGTGTATGTGTATGGTTGCGATTCCAGTGCGGGGATGAGGGACTTAGATGGTCTGCCCTCAGGAGGTTTTCCCACCCTTGTAACATCATGTTACCTCCGTGGCTACTGCTTCCTCCTTTATTTCGCAATAGCCCCTACTATTCACTTCTTCATTTCATCAGAACCAAAATTCCGTTACGTGTCGCTTCCACCGCAAGACTTAGGCTTAAGACTCCATTTTATTCAAAGTCGGAATATATAGAAAATACTTCCCTTCCTAAAATCAAAATAAAATCTTCAATCATTACAAGAAGAATCAATCATAGTTGGTTGACTCCAATAAAAAGCAACGACTTCAAATTTTTCAAAATTTACAAGTATAAGTTTATTCTCATATCAATAATAGCAAAATAAAATAATATTTCAAAAGTTTTCTCGTTGTAATAAATTTAGTAGGGGTGGCAACCCTATCCTATACAAATGTCAAAATATATTTTTTTTTTATATATAAAAGTTTTTGTTTTGATATTAACTTTAGGTAACCCTAATCGTATCTTATTTAAATTTTCTAATTTTATAAATTGCTAAATTTTAGCATACTTTAGTTTTTTTTTTTTTGGATTTTATTTATTTTTATATTAGTATTGTATTATATTTGTTTCTTTTCATTTTTTTTTTTTTTTTTATTCAGTGTATTGTAACTTTATATATATGTATATCGTTAAAAAATTTTTTTTCTTAGTGTAGTTTATTCAATTCATTACAAAAAAAAATCAATGAAAAAAAAAAGAATATATATTCATGAAAACTACAAAACATCAAAAATTAAAGGCTAAGTATGGTATTGGAAAAAAAATTTAAATAACTTACTTGGTCATCAATGTTGTCCCTGCCAAGGAGGTGCACCGCTTTGGAGTACTGATGCTAGATTTGAAGCTAAAATTAAGTTAATTTTTGGTTTTGTTTTTTTGTTATTAATTAATTCCTTTTCTTTTCATTTTTTTTTTTTTTTTCAACTATAAATTTTAAACTTTTATTTTATTTTATTAATCGGAACTATAATTCTTCAATTTAATTTATTTGTGTTTCACTTAAACTATATTCTTAAAATTTTTTTATTTTATTTTGCTTTACACTTAAAACTATAGTTATCATACATGTTTTTTTTTTTTTTGTTTGTTTTGCTTTTCACTTAAAACTAACGACTAACGACACACTAGACACAAGAGGAAAAAGAAGGGGGGGGGGGGGTAGACACAAAATTGAAAAGGTAAGTATTAGGGAAGTAAACGATCGGAACACTTAGGAAACACTTTTTTTTCACGAGGTAGGTATATAGTTTTTTTTGTTTTTGTTTTTGCAGGGTGCCGCTCCGTTGTATTCTTCTTCCAGTCGATATCCGGTAAGTAAAATAGGTATATAGGTTGGTGTTTTTATTTAAAACAGATTCGTTTAAATTTTATTATATGTAATCTTCAGTGGTGAGTTTTTTTTTTTTTGTTGTTAGTTTATTATATATTTTTTTTCCAGGATGGTGTTCTCCTTTGTTTTTTTTTTATTTTATTTTGGTTTTCTAGGCTAAGGCAAATTAGTGTAATTATTTTCTTATTAGTTTTTTTTTTCACTGGGGCATTATTTGTTTTTTTTTTTTTTTTTAATAATATTATCTTTAAGTTATTTTATCACATTTTATCCCCCTTTTTTTTTGTAAGGAATAATATTCACGTGGACCGATGACGCGTGATATATTTATATATATATATTTTTTTATTTATTTTTTTATTTTTTTTTATTTTTAAGGAACCCTTATCGTTCTTTTATTTACGAACCGCACTCTCTTGATATTCGACACCAACTGGCTAATGGGTCATATCTCGGCAACCCATTTAGCCTTGGCGCATCTGGCTCCTCCTCTTTCGACCAATTTTTTTTTTTTTATCGGCAACGGTCCAGACCTACACCCGCATCATTACATAGCTAATCACCTCACATCGATCAGCGGGATCGATGATCGGATGATTAGCTGTGTAACTGACCACCCTGCATGTATGTACCTATGTATGTTGTACACACATCGCATGACACGGTGGTCAGTTAGATTTGGGTGCTGGTTCCTATGCAGATTCGCGACGCAACTGACCATCTGGTATGTACTTATGTACTTTTGGGTGTACCTCGGGTGATAAGATGGTCAGTTACGATCGGTATTTTTGCCTTTTCTGCTTTAGTAGGAACAGTCTGGGTCGCACGGTTAGGTATTATTATTATTATTATTATAATTATAATTATTATTATTATTATTATCATTATTATTATTATTATTATTATTATTATTATTATTATTATTATTATTATTATTATTATTATTATTATTATTATTATTATTATTATTATTATTATTATTATTATTATTATTATTATTATTATTATTATTATTATTATTATTATTATTATTATTATTATTATTATTATTATTATTATTATTATTATAATATATTATTTTAATTATTATTTTATGGTAAGTATGAAGTTATAGGTGTAAATAATTATAGGGTAAGTATTATTTTAAAGGTAAGTTTTATTATTATAAGTTAATATATTATTTCAATTATTATTCTATGGTAAGTATAAAGTTATAGGTGTAAATAATTATAGGGTAAGTATTATTACAAAGGTAAGTTATATTATTATAAGTTAATATATTATTTTAATTATTATTTTATGGTAAGTATAAAGTTATAGGTGTAAATAATTATAGGGTAAGTATTATTTTAAAGGTAAGTTATATTATTATAAGTTAGTGGCAGTGGAGGAGCCATTTCCCACAAAGGCACTTTTATCTAAGTAGGTGCATACATAAATGTATATGTATGTACCTACCTACTCTAAATCAAATCATTTTACAATAAGATCTTTTTTGTGAATCTTCAAGTTCATCTTTTGATATGAAAATAGGTAGATACATTATACATACCTACATAGATACAAACAATAAAATTCTATTCTTGCATAATCCTTTTGGTCCACTAGGTAGTTACAACCTTTTCACAAAACTAATCTGATTTTCGATTCATCATTATTCCGAAGGGGAATACTTATGTATTTAATTAAACAAATACAAACTTTACCAACCTTCCCAACCCAAATAACGGCCGGAGGATTCCAGTCAAACAGAAAAAAGAAACTTTTTCGTTTTTATTTTTATATTTTATTTTTTTCTAACTTTAAAAGTCACAAACATTTGCAGATCCAGAGAAAAGACTCTACTTTATTGAAATTAAATGAAAACTTTTGTTCTTTTTCTTTTCTACTTTTTTCGCGATACATAGACAAAAGAGAATAACATATGTATGTACCATATACCCAGGTATAATAACTCGAATTCTTTTTTTTTACATCGCATTGTTTGTTTTCGAGCCATCCTTGATCCTTTAGTAAATTACTTTAACGATGAACTTTTTCCAACTTTTTTATAGGTAGTGCGTTTGTTCAATTTGTAATTACACGTTCTGATATAAACTAACATTAATACTTACTAGTAGATTACAAAAAAAAAGAAAACAAAACAATATCAAACAAGGACATAAGACGTCTGGAATCTATGTACATATAAACATGACGAACCAATTTCCCATTGTGACACTGGATCAAAGAAAGCAAAACGAAACAATCATTTGTGTTGCATGAAGAGAACAGATATTACTGGAATCAGGACTGCCACAAGCTGGCATAAATCTGTAGTGGATTGTGCTCCTGAAAGGAAAAAAAAGAGTTATATTAGTTGGTTGAAATAAATTGTTCTTTGAACAAAGTGACAGGTCTATTATGAAAATATTAATATTACTTGGAGATGTAAAATGCACTCTTTGACTGTTTAAACTGCTCACTTTTTTATGTGAACAACACAAAGGTACATATTAAGTTATACACCTACCCGAACGAGCCTAATTTCTAAAATCGAAATGTCCAGAAATTACACAACAATGTTTCCTGGAAGTTTCAAATGAATCCCACCGAATTTAAAATCCACAAGGCAACGTACCCCTCGATTCCACTTTGCTCATACAATAGCTATTCTGTTTTATTTATATTAATTTAAATTTTAGTGTCGTGCAAAGTTGAAAAACTTGTGAAAATACTTTTGCTGTGATGTTATTTGAACATTTTAAAAATTTTCTTCCTTCTTTCTTCTTTCAAATGGACTCGAAGAACTTAGATGTAATTTTGCAGTTTTTTGTCGTTTAAATCTTGTTCTTGTAAGCCATAATACGCTGTTGAAACGCAACAAAAAATCCCTTTCAAAAAAGGCAAAACCAAATCGGAAACGGAACTACTGATCTGCGAAGTAGTTTTTATATCTTTATATATGGATAATTGTAATAGATTTCTTACTACACTTTCTACAACTTTCCACACACTTACACGTTACGTTCGTGATCAATCTATGTAATCAGTGCTGTCACCCTTATTCTACAAAAGTAGGAATGCTAAGCTTAGCCCCGAACTTAAATTTAGTGCACATGAAACGAATCTTTTTTGATCTTTAAAGAATTTTGACAATAAATATATTAAGATTTAAAAAAACAATGGGGCATATTCATAGTTCTTTGATAAGTTCTGATTTTGTCTTTGCTAAGCTAAGCTCCACGTTATGTTATTCGTAGCAATTTTTAACCTATAACTTGGAGACTAACTATTTAAGTTATTTTTAATAGCGTTTATAAAATGTCAAATACAAAATAAGCAGACCAGATATTAAATGTTTTGACGCGAGTGATTTAATATTTAATAAATAATATAATAATAATAAATAAAAAAACAAAAATGTCACCTGATTTTAATCTCAATGATTTAAATATTGATGAAGACGACCCATCAAATAGTGGCTTGCCAACATAATAACAAAATACTGTTACACTTAATTTCGCTGTCAGTTCAACCAGTTTATAACCTGGGTTTTAACTTAAGACTCCGGTTCAGTTAGACTTGGGTTTAAGATATGACTATTACCCAGTTTACAAGGAGAATTGAATCCGAATTGAATCAGGATTTAGCGCCGCGTATACCCGGATCGGATCGAAATAGGATTACTAAATCCGATCCCACAAAACGAGGTGAATCGAATCGAAAATTTGTTTGTAAACCCGAATCGGGGAATCGAGTTATTGGTGTGTGAGGTTTTGCTTGTGTGCGTGTTTTATTTTTTCTCTCTTGTTTGTTTTGAGATGCGTTTATTTTGGTGCTCTGTATTTTGTTGTTGTTGTAAGCATTATTTTGTTTGAATTATTTGAGAAAATATGCTCACAAAGTCACAACACAAATATAACCAAAATGTTATTTCGATTCTATTTCAATTCGATTCCTCGATCCAATGACATCGTATACCTAGATCGAAATCTCAATTCAATTTCGATTCGATTCCTCGATCTCCTCTTGTAACCAGGGTATATGAATATGCCGCAATATATTTTACTACTGTACTTTGTCTCAATAAATACCTAGTACATACATTTTCAGAGAGCAGAGGAGATACTAATACTTTTTCGATCTAAATTACGATTTGGATTACACTGTTCGTTTTTAAAATATCCTTAAATGGTAGAGAAAAGAAATAATTTTATGTTCCTTTTTTTTGGAAAAATGGAATGAGTTCTGATAGGTATATTAAAAAATCTACCGACTACAATGCATTTTCTTTTCTCATTGTATTCTTCATTTATGGTTTGCGAAACACCTTATAAGAACATTTTCTGCTACGTTTACGTTCCCATTTACGTTGTAATTTGGGATTGGGATTTGGGATGTGGAGAATTTTAGAGTAGGCCAATTAGAATTCAGAAAAGATGTTTCTTCTTTCTAATTCCTTTTCTTCTTGCTATTAAGTTTCAGTACAGTTATCAATCAGTTGCAGTTCAGTTGCACTGTTGCAGTCTTGCAGTTTGCAGTTGGAGTTCCAGTTCAGCTTCTTCACTTCTTCAGTCATCGGTGCATGGAGGACAGCGGAAAGCATCGTTGCAGCGTAAAAGATAAGCTTATTTTGAAAAGAACAGTTTTGTATTTTTATAAAAGAAAACGTCCATTACTCCATTGCATTAACATTGCATTTTGCACATCATATTCGGTAATTAGTTTTAAACATTTCAATCTTTGTTTAAATCGGAAGATACCTTTTGAGAATGCGGTAGGTACCAATTAATTTATTTAAGACTTTTTATAACTGTAGTGCACGATTATAACTGTTCGATCAAATGACGAGGCCTGTGCAAGACAGTTATGTCTGGCCAATGGAAAAAAGAAAATGTCTTTTAAACAATCTCACTGCATTACTTAACAACTTTCATTAACAAGAACAAATTGAATTTATATTGTTTTTAACAAAGATTGAAATTTTTCCCAGGATTTTCCATGTATGAACAAAACGTCTTTTAAAATCGTGTGAAAAGCTTCAAATTCATTGGGATTAATGGAAGCCAAAGCAACAAGACTTAAAAGTAAAAATAACTGCAAGAAATTATGCATTGTGAAAAAGCACAAACCATTACCAAGATCTGACTAAATTTCAACTGGATAATAATATTTTTTGAATACCAATTTACCAATATCTAGTTCACAAAGTAATCAAGCAAAAACAGGTATTTTTTAAAATCTTATTTACATATGTTCTTTTCTATTCCCAAAGATATGTATAAAATAACATTTTCTTAGAACCAATAGAATGCTTACCACTCTTTAAACACTCTCCGTTTAGATTATAAAATCCAATGCGACATCCACACTCCCCAAAAAAGCATTCCATAGATTGTAACTCAGCATTCAGGTGATATTGGTAACAATCGTTATGGTCTGTGCAATAATCACCATAAACTATAAATATGAAATTTGTTAAACGTTACACATATTTCAAATTGAAATAATTCTTCATATTTGTGTTTATACCTATTCTCCTTTCGCAAATATTATGCCTTTGTCCATTGGATTCTTCAATTTCATACACAAAATGCCTATAATCACAAGCACATTCTCCCATATAGCATTCGGAGCCGGCTCCGAGCTTGTACTTGCACTGGTTGTTCTCTTTACAAGATTCCTTGTAATCGGCAAATGGTAGGCATTTGAGATCCTTCGATGCTGTAAATCCTTTTATACAGGTACATGTGTTTCTGTAACACATTGAATTGGCCGTATGATTGAGGCATTGCTGGCTTTCTAGGCATCTATTTTTGAGCCCTATAAATGGAAAGAAGATATGTGCGAGGAGATAGTAGGTATTAATATATAGAAATATGCAGTTCTGAGTCATGTTTGACGTGAGAGTAAATTTTGCAAATTGATTTATCTGATCAAGAATTTAAATTGATAGATTCTTGAGCAATTCAAAATCAAGTGTTTTTGGGATCAAACATTAAACTATTTACAATACGTATTCGGGATACCTACCGACAATCGATACACAAATTCCACTGTGATCGATGAAATTCTTCTGGCACATGCATTTCTTCTTCTCCAAATGGCATTCTGCGAATCTATCCAGTCCCAGACACTGTGAGTCGTCCTCGCATTTCTCACCCAGGACCAAATTCTCTAAAAAACAAAAAAAATCAAATGAAAACCTGCCATCAGAGCATGGTCAACGGTGAAGCAATTGCTTTAATTAACTCTTAATGCACCGCCTGCGATCGAAACTCGGGATGAAATCTTGCTCGCAATAGCATATGGATTGGGCGTGATTGCAAACGGAATGTGGTTTTGTGCACGGACAGGTTCCTCCGATAAAATTGTTCAATTTGTTGTCCTGCAAAGTGTGTGGAACGAAAAGGAACTCATCAGTTCTGGAATGGGTGGCTTGGCTACACTTTAAAGTGCACTTTAATTTGAACTTACTTGTGGCTTACAGGCCGTCCTTTCGCCATTCAAATTGCTGCACTCACACTGACCATCCAGGCAGGTGGTGTTGTATTCGGGTCCTTTAAAGTGGCTGCAGTCGGAGTTTACGTTGCAATTGAGTTCCAAAAGGTCTATTTGCGTAAAAAAATAAAACATTGAAATGACTCAAATTGTATATTTATGTGTCGAATGGAAATTATTTTTAAGTCAAATATTTGCATACTTCTTGAATGATTGTATTTTTTGTGCATTCATTACTTTCATTAGAATCTATATTAAAACTTGAAACTGAGGTGTATTCTCTCTCGATGTCAGTCCAAGAACAGGATATTATAATTATAATCATACATACATACATATGTACATATGTGCGAGCATGTATAATTAAGTATTATAAATAAAAATTGAAGATACATTTAGTAATCTTAGTATAATAATCATTAGGGGCACGTGTGAAAGATGTAAAAAGAAAAGATTAAGCTCAGTTCGAATCCAAACAGATGTTTTTGTAAATCTGTTTTAATCCTTTATTATCATTGTCTCATAATTGTCCGTTATAATTTACAGGCTTATATCCCAATAGTTAAAACAATAGTTAATGCCATAAATCATCAACATTTCTTAGTCTATTGCTTTGAAATATTTTTAGTAGGTACATCAACATCACTATTTTGTTGTTCCTTAAATTTCTATATTTTGACTATCGTCGGACAGCTGTATTTAATTGAAATTGTTTTTATTTAACTTTTGTGACTTAAGTCTCTTAATCGGTATTTTTTTTCCATTTATTGTGAAGTTTGTTTTCGACTGCGTTGAATTATAAATATTTTTTTTTATTTTTGTTTAGTTAAATAACTCAAAAAACCCTCGGTGCGGTCCACACTGATAACTTTTGATTGTTTTATTTATTGAAGTTTTTGTGTTATGTAACGAATCGACAATCTTCAAACTAAACTAAATTTGGTAATGTTTGTGATTGCTTTTTGGAAAAATACTGTATTCGATTTATTGTTTATCTACATGCATAAATAACTATAACAATTTTATAAAAAAAAATGATCACACTTAGGCTGGGTGGCCAGCCAAAAAAAAACTGGAATGTTACAAATAAAGCGATAACTTTTAGATTTAGGATGCTTATTGATTGAAATAAAAATGAATACATTTTAAATAATCAGGGCTACTACACTGCATCATTATAATTTTTAAATGTATAATATAGTAATTCTGAGATTGAAACAAACTACATACAATTTCGTCGTTATTTTCATAGTCGTTTAAAATGCACCATTTATTTTTGGTATAACTAAGGTTTTTATTTAATTTCGCTTAATTACTTTAAGTTAAAGAAACTGTCAATTGATTTTTTTCAAAAATTTTACCACATACCAAAAATGTCATTTTACAAAGTAAAATATTGCTTTGAAGTTAATATAATTTTGCGTTAAGTTTTCTGAAAAAAAACGATGTATTTATTTTTTCCCAAATTTATACCAAATCTGTATTATATTATTATGTGCAGAATTGAATTTATGTATTTGAAAACGAAAGCATTATTTGTACCTGAGATATTTCCGATCAACAGTGTTTACTGTTTTTGTTTATTTGTATGAAAGTTCTTTCTGGATATTTTGAAGTTGTAACCAGTTAAACAACTAAGATATCGTGGAAAAAAGGAATCTCGTACCCACAATCCTAAAACGTTCAGATGTTCAATTTGAAAAATACTCAACATACTTATTATTGAAGAAGACATATTTCAAAAGTAAAATATCAGCTACTACGTAAGACTGAATGGTTTTAAGGATGCTCAATACACTGGATGTCCACGAATAAACCGTTTAATTTTCAATGTTAAAATAATTTAAATATTGGGAAGGTTCTTATTTCAAATATGCAGAATTAAAGTAATGTCAGTAAAAAGTAATATAGATTCAGTGGTAACTACCTTTTTGAATATATGTAACTACATATTTAAAGAAGGGTTATTTAATTTGCAAAACTAAGGCCATTATGACTGCATATCTACATATGATATGTACAAATATGTGGAGGTACATCCGTCATATTGGTGTTGATGTTGATGTATATAGGTCCATAGAGAGTAATCTTTTTAATACACAACCCAAAACTGTTCCGATTACATAAAGATGTAAAAATGTTATTTCATATGGCAGTCCCGTCCGGTTTCATGGAGTCTTTTTTTTTTGAAGATAAAAAAGGACCTCTATAAACCACGGCAGTCATCTTATTACCAGCAGTCATTCTTACATTGAGGTTGAGGATTCTATTATCTTACATACATATAATATGGAATTGGAATGATTTCGGCTTCCGAATTTATATTATTTTCTGGTCTTATGGTCGAAAGAAAACAAATATATGTACATATGTACATTATATGAAATGTACGAACAAAAATAAGGGTCAAAAGGTCTATCCGCAATGGCTTTAGGGTTCAAAGTTGGTATCCAGTTTGAAGTCCATGTGTGTATATATACATACATGTAGGGATTAAGATAAAGTCATTCCGACGAAGCAATCAAATTCTACGATTGCTGATGCTGGACTGTAATTGGATTTTAATTTGTGACGACTTTTTCTTTTTTTTTTCAACACTTAATTTTAAACATCAAAAAGCCAAAGCTTGTGTAGGCGAAAGGAGTTGTTTAATTCAAATATTATTTGGAACAACAACAAAAAAAATCTAGCAGAGAAACACACACAACGTACATATTTCATGCTTTCCACTTAATATTTGGCGATGATGCCTGACCCGAAATTGCCTTCGACTTGACACTGAAAAATATGAAATTAATAGGCACATAAATTGGTCGCACGATCTCGAACGAAAGAATATGAAATGTTGGAATTTAATAAATAATAATGATGGTTGCAAAACCGAATTTAAAATTGTATGAAATGGTTTTGATCTCTTAATCTTAGTTTAAAAACTGCACAAAAAAAAGCAACTGGACAATCTTGAAAGCATTTATTGTTTCAAACAACGATCCTATGTTTTTGTTAAGATTCGGAATTGTTTTAATATTCATGGGGTGGAATCGCATAAAGTGATACTGATAAATGATTGATTTTCAGATTTATTTTTCAATTAGAAGTAAAACAACTTATCTTTTTCAAAAAACTAAGAAAAATTTAGGAAAGCGACACCTAAATAGATGTCACCAAAAAACTATACTAGAAAAGTGATAATCAATTTGATAATCACCTTACGTGGAGCAAAATCTTATATTTTGATAATCAAAAATCAACATCGCCTTACGTGTTTCCACCCTTGGATTTACTAAGAAAAAATCAGACCACTTTTTAATATTGAAATAAAAAACATTGAAATTGGGTGAAAACTGCTAAGGTTAT
The DNA here is from genome assembly GCA_905146935.1 of Scaeva pyrastri. Lineage (NCBI taxonomy): Eukaryota > Metazoa > Arthropoda > Insecta > Diptera > Syrphidae > Scaeva > Scaeva pyrastri. Next base: position 136,619,441 of record LR989927.1, read on the forward strand.
TCGTTAAAAGTGATAACTAAGGAGCGATCACAGCAAAAATTTCAATGAATAAGTTTTCAAGCGCTTACCAAAATACATACTACCAAATTTTCTATTTTTTATTTTTTTTTCTGTCCAACAAACGTTTTTCTGAGCTGGAAAGCTTTTGTTTTTCAAGAAAGGAGAAAAACCACTTAAAAATGTCTAATTATTAAAATTGAATTGATTCATTTAATTTCTGAGTTTGCAGTGAAACTTTCAAAAACCATACATTTCAGAACTTTGGTATCATATTTGAAATTATGTTGTGCTCTAAAAATGAAAAAAAAGCTAGGTGTTCTTTATGCACAATCCAAGTTATATCGGTATTTCAAGTAAGAATTAGGTCTAAAATCGTACACCATCCATCACCATGAAAAGACCATTCCAAAATGTATTATTTTTTCACACAAAACCAATACTTGTCCTAAAGAACATTTTCTAAACGAACAATTTTCAATTTTTATATTTATAAAAAGGCAATTTATTTTACCGAACAATTTCATTGTCAAAATTTAAAGGAAAGAAAAAACAAAAATTAACCGTGACCATCACACAAGCTGCTGTCCAGTGAAACATTTTTAGAAGACAAAAAGAAAAAAAAAACATCTTTTTAATTAAAATGCGAAAACAAGCAAAATTATTGATGGTTATTTAAGAATTCACATTTATTTCTGCCAAAATATTTAAATTATTCAGCCATGTGTTTTTTTTTTCTTTTATAATTCTGAAGTGTGTTTTGTTGCTGGAAATGGAAAATGTTAGCCAAATTTAAAATGTGCAGTGGAGCGGGATATTATATAGATATGACATTCATCTCAATTTATATTTTACTTTATTAATTTGTTGAAACTTGTATAGTTAAAAAAATAATTAATTATTCAACTACTCACCTTGATGGAATCCTTTGGTAACATGCACGAGAAAATAATACAAAATTAATTTATTACAATTTTTCATTTTATTAATGAAGGATTTTTTTTAGTTTTTTATATAAGGAAAATAACACGCAAAACACAAACGAGGGAATTGCAAACTAAAACTAATTAAACAAAGACATGATTTCTTTCTTTCTGATCGAGGCCGATAGTTGAGCTTTTTAAGTAGAAACTGTAATTCAAGTTTCATTGTCACGCACAAGCTACTATTAATTATCGGAGGGAAAGAGAGACTCAGAAGAAAGGTGAACTTGCAGTGGGAACTGATAAGGGAACGGGACCTTTGCTGTGGTAGGCTTTTATGATTGAAGAATGGATAATTTCCATTTTTTGTTGCTTTGTGCAATTAAGAGAGACTGATGATTGTGAGTTAGTGACGAAAAAAAAGAAACAACTAATGTTGAAGACAGTGGGATATGTGTATTTTTTTAGGGAAAAATGCATTTGAGTAGGCACTTTAAAATTTGCATGTTTAATAGTTTTTTATGTGCATGCGACAATTTCAAAAATGAGCATAAGCATTCAAAGATTGTTACTATTTACTTTTTTTTTGTAAATTGATTTCATATTTTACTGTTATCTATACTTAAATAAGTCTCTATATGACACAGAAGTACGGATTAGTCAAATTTAAGTTGTTTTGTTTTTTAACTAAATTTGCTCAAATGTATATATGTAGTTCGTAATATTTTGGGTTATCTTCTGAAATTTAAATTTCCGTTTTAAAATGCTGCTGATTCGTTAAGATTAAAAAAAATTGACTTTAGAATTTTTTACCTTGTGTCTCAGTTACTAGTATTAATCTTTGCTGTTTGTTTTCATTTAATGTTGTTGAAAATTTGTTTGTATGTTAAAAAAATTCCAAAAGTATACATAATATCGTTACAATATTTACCTATGATGATTTTGACATATGTATGTATAACAAAAACATTAAATTTTTAAAACTAGCATACACAAAAGAAAAGTATTTTTGTTATGAGAATTTCATTCACGTCTCTAGAATGTACATAATTATGTATTTACTATAGATTTCGTTATTTATTTTATTGGGAGTTTTTTTCTGATTAATTTATTAATAAATAATGGCTTAAAAACGTTGCCTCTTTTACAGGGTATGGTTAATCTTTACTATTTGTGCTTATTATTTAGTCTATAAATATGTTTATATTTTTAACTTCCCATAGGGAGTTATTGTAATCGGTCCGATTTGTCAAATTAAAATTTTTGACAAATCTGGACGTTTTATGGTTCCTAGAATCTAAATTCGTCACTTGTAGAGAGATGTCTGTGTGTGTGTGTACGTACGTTCGTACATTCGAGACCCTTTTTTCGTTAACGATATCTCGAGAATGAATACAGGTATCGAATCGAATTAAATTTTGTTCGATAGGTTATAACTTCGAAAGATGCAGAAAGAACTTTTATAAAAATTTGTAGAGCAGTTTTTTCACCATAGCAGTTTAAAAAAAAGTGAAAATTTTAGTTTGTTGCAAATATCTCAGGAACGGATGATGCTATTGAATTCAAATTTTATTTTATTTGTAGATAACAATGTATTACAGGTTTGGTATCAATTTGAAAATAATTTGACATACCGTTATTTTTTAAAAGAGTAAAAACTAAAAAAAAAATTTTGGGGTGCAAATTTACAATGAAGGAAAAATGATATCATCTTCAAAATATTTTTTTACTATAGAAAATACTGTCCTTAACATCTGGTAAAATTAAAAAAAAAAAATCAATTGACACTTTTTTTACAAAAAATAAATAAGTACAAAAAATTCCATGAAAAGTTGGTAAAAAGTGTGATCTGACTTGATTATCTCGAGAATGATCACAGATATTGACTTCATATTTATTTAAGTTTATACAAAATACAATTATGAATATATGCTACAATTTTGACAAATGTCGAATTGACAGTTTTTTTACGAAAAATAAAAAAACTAAAACCGAAATTTACAGAAAAGTGACAAAAATCGTTTTTCGACTTAAATATCATCACAACAAGCAATTGACTTCAAATGTATTTTATTTTCAACATAATGCATTTGTTAATACCTTAAAACAGGTAAAATATTGACGAATATTAAATTGGCAGTTTTGTACAATAAATACAAAATGGGAAGTTATCAGTGTGGGTCGCACCCAGCCTCTTTTTTTTTTAAATAATATTTTTTCTATGCAAATCATGTATTTTACAGAAATATCGACGAATTTTGTAAACACATAATTTAATATAAACCAGTGTAAGGGAAATTTTTGAGTTTACTTTAAAAAAGACATCAATTATAGGTAATTCGACCTAAAACACATAAAATATGTTATTTTAAGGAGGACCCTTTCTTTGTTTTATATTTAAAAAACTTGAGCGAGCTTATTCTCACATATTGTAACGTTAGCTAACGTTAAGGTTTGATAACTCATTGAAAACAAAATTTGCGAGAACATCAGAGTGCAATCAAAAATGGGCGTAATTCTTATTTAGTTCTATTTGTGTGACTTATACTGAAACGTTAAAATGTTTAATAAAATTGGTATTTAATAAAATTACATAGTGTTATATTGTGTGCTTAAAAAATGCTAATAAAACAATAAGACATAAAAAGGCGATGATAAAGGTATTAAGTAAGTTGTAATATAAGGCATGCAAATATTTTTGTAACTAGGCTGGTACCATAGCCATATAATATAAATTAGCATTTTAACATTTGTAACAGAATTTTTCACATTTTCTACGTTGAATATATGTTAATAATTTAAATAAAAGATAAAGTTATATATGTAAGTACATATTTATATCTATAAATTAAAATTTTTGAGCAATTTTTTAACGGGACTTATTTTTGGTAAATGGCCGACGACCATTGTCTTCCCGAAAACCAATTTTTATTTTTGATTTGTAAAGATTTAAAAAAGTTTACAATAACATATTAGTAAGCTAGTTAATGATTTCATGATGTGTTCGATGTCTCATTAAGGATTAAAGATATAGACTTCGAAAAAACTGTATTGGACATGCTCTAACTCTAAAAGATGCAAAAAGGTGTTTCAAGCTAGTTTTTAGTTTTTTTTTTGTTTTGGTTTACTACAGCAATTATAAAAAATCTACCATAAACTGGTAAAAATTGTTCGTCGACTCGAATACCTTGGGAACGATCAATAATATTGTCTTCATATTTGTTATATTATCTACATTATACAATTTTTAAAAAATACTAAAATTATGACAAATAATTAATTAAATTGACATTTTTTTCAAAAACAGTTCTGCCAAAAATTCGTTTAGACTCCAATTACTTATTGAAAAACTAATCCTCACCTGCAGAAAAATACATGGTGAACCTTCTTCTCTTAAAATCAGATTTTAGAAAAAAAAAAACAATATGGAAAATAAGTTGAGCTAAGAAGGTACACAGTTTTAATTATTATAGAGAAAAATACAGAAAATATTAATTTTTAGGTATATTTAAATCGATCTCAATTTCTCTTAAATTTAGTGTTTAATTATCGCTGTATATGTATATTTACTGTTGTATCATTAAAAAATGATTTATACTAAATTATTATTTAATGTAGTTACTTACTTAGGTCCTCAGACCTACGAAGTCCGTTGGTGTTCCCTAGCGGGACATAGGGCCTCAACTACTCCTACGCGCCATGTGATACATATAAAATATGAAAAATTAAACCCAAATGCTAAAATAATTTTATTTAAACTTTTTTAATTCCAAAATGAAAACTTGTGCTCCGTCAAACAAGGAAATGAAATCTACGAACGAATTTGTACGTTCGTACACTCGTGATACGTTCCTTCGTGGAACGTATTTTTCATAATACTAATTCTCAAAAAAAAAAAAAAATACAAAATTAACTCCGGGAAATAAGCAAATATTGGTACATGTTTTTGTGTTACAAAGGTGACGATAAGCATACATACATAATATTTACAAAAATATATCCTAAAATTAATTTAAACTTACATACATATGTATGTATATTAGCGTACAATGCTCCTAAGTTGTATTTGTTGTGTTATAAAGAAATAATAAATAATAAATTGTTTATTTCTTAACTAAATGGAAATGCAACTTTTCCGAGACTAGAAGGAAACCAATATTTTGATCGATTAAACATCACTTGAAGATCCGACATTTTTTTCTTCAATTTGTTCTCTAAACTTAATTTTTTTGATTAGTACAGTGATTAATTATTAGTCTCGTAAAGACTTTTGAGACATAGGAGTCAATTTTGTTCATTTTAAACCAGTTTTAGCACGTGTTTATTTTGGTATTTTAGTTTTTAGTAGTATTTTTAGTAAATAGTAAAAAATATTCTGAAGTTTGTTGAAACATACTTCGTAATGTCATTGATATGGTAGTTATTTTAGAAAACGAATTGCTACAGTTTCACCCAATGACAAGTCCACGGAAAACCTTCTTCAAAAAGTCTAAAGTTATATTTTAAGTTAAATATGTTCCTTTTTTAACACGCTTATATTAACCTCACTTGTATGTATGTTTGTATGTATGTATGTATCTATGCATGTATGTATGAATATATGCATGTTTGTATGTATGTACGTACAGTATTGTGCAAAACCTAAGCAACCATTTCATCTATACAATAAGCATTGTTTTTTTTTCATGATTTTGATATGTAATGAATAACGCAATTAATGTAGAATTAAAGCTAAATGTGTATTTAATGTTTTTATAACATTTTCACAAAATTATATCTTTCACAATTTTTTACATAAATTAATTAACAAAAAATTCACTAATTTGGTTTTTGCAATACCTAAGCAACTTCGTTTCCACCGAAGCGAAGGAAAGAAAGAAAGAAAATATATTATAACGGGTTTTTACATTAATGTTTTGCAAAGTATGCAATCAACAAGAGTCTAACATTACTCTTTGATTAGTTTGGTTTGATTTAAACGAATTTAAAAGTGGGTCCTCCAAAATGTCTCTATCAAAGAAGTACTGCTTTAATTTAAACTTTGTACAAATATCAAGAACCAGTGACAATACATACAATAATTTCATAAGATTATCTCATAATCCATACATACATATATGTACATATCATATCAGGATCACCAGAATAAAATATTTTCCTCGCACAGCATCTGTTTCTACTTGCTTTTTTGGTCGAGCACTCAGCTTATTAGTACCTATGTATTAATAAACCAACTCACTCTAAAATAGTACGATGGGTTCAAATGCCACCCATGGCTGAACATTTTTTTTCTTAAATAAAATTACGAGAACTTAAAAACTTAACTATTCAAATTGAACTAAAAGCTGAAAAATAAATATGCATACATAAAAAAACATACATAAATAAAAATAATTTTTAAATTAAGCTGAAAAAAATAAATGAACTAAAAATATTAGTATTATTGGGAAAAAAGTGTAAACTAAAAGTAGGTAAACGTGGATTTTTTCAGCTTTTACTTTTGAACAATCTTATAATTGCCTCCGAAACTTAACCGGCATGTTCATTAGTGTTAATAATAAAACCAACTGTAGGTGATGCCTCCACCATTATTATTTTGGTTCAATTAGATTGTGAACATATCCTCTTTAAACCCAAACAACATTCGATCAGTTCAAGTTTCTTTTTTCCTATAGTGTTTTGCTTCTTACCCTCCCCCCAAGGATACATTCTATAATCATCATACATGTGCGAGTACTGTATTCCATTCAAGAGTGCTGAAAGATTTGGTGTTCGGAAAATGAAGCAGCAAAATCCATATCCTCATTTCCGCTGGCCATTTGTTCCTAGCGTAGTTATTATTTTCCCGTTTGCTTGTTTTGCTAGCTGTTATGGGAATGCTGACTAAACATACTCGTAAGTACCAACTGCTCGCAGTGGGTTGCATGTTTATTCATTGTTTTCCTTAATGAGTCTGTGAATTAGAAAATCAGGATGTAAACATGTAGCACCGCAATAACTTAGTGCACTTTGCACTCTATTTACCTGACACCGAAGAGCACTATAACTTTTGCTTCTGTTTGTACGGTTTAGTTGCTTATTGCATGTTAAAAACTAATGATTTGTAAATTCCTACACATTTCATGTGGTGCCGAAATCGAAACAAAACCTTTCCAAATTTCTGCTCCATTTCTGATCGCAAAAAATGAGCAACCATTTCTTATTTCTGCCATTCATTAATCTATCTACATAAATGGGTGGTGGTATAGAATACTAAAATATCAAAATAGAAAATAAATAAGAATTGGAGTGTGAAATGCAAACTCTAATCAAATTTCTGCTTTAGATAATTAAACGGACGCTTGCATAGAACTGGACGTGTTCTATTGTATGTGGTCCGGATATTGTGTCACTGAAAAAAGCACAGGGATAGTTTGTATGTTAACTATGAACTATTATGAAAACACCTATTGGCCAATAGAGCGGCAAGTTTTGCAGAATTAGTTTCAACAAGTTCATTTCCCATTCCCTTTCCGCCTGCAAAGAAATAGAATGTTCTCCAACACTCAATGTAAATGTGATAAAAAGGAATTGTTGAGTAAAATGGCAAAGTTGAGTTTTGTTGATATTTGTTTATGCTTATCAAGCATCAGTATGCTCTACAAAGGTAGAGCGTAGAGCGAACAAATGACGAGTACAAGTCGTTGTATTTATTGAAGTGAAACTTCTTCATCGACTTAGGAGAGAAATTTTATAGCAGTGTATAAATAAGATCGTCACTATTTGCGTTACCGGCCATTTTGTTGTTTTGAAGGGAAAATCATATGAGCTATCGACAGCTCATGACTGGATGGATGAAATCTCTTTTGTTCCTAGATGAAAAATTGGTGAAAAAACCAATGAATTCATCAGGTCCACTCATATAGCTCTCATATTGTGACATTGAAGTTTAAAAAATGGTTATAATGCAAAATTATAGTTTATCGTACATAAATTTCGATGTACTTAATTTTCAACATTATTTTTTTACTAGCTGACCTAGCCAACTTCGTCTCGCCCCAATGTATAAACTCCAGAGCAGGGTTCGGAAAATATCGTTCGCGAACCGATTAATATGGATACTTCTCACATTTTTCCGATCTTCTCACGATCCGAAAAAAATAAAATTCTCATACGGATACTTTTCTCGGTATCCGAAAATTTCAGATCTCTCTCGGAACGAATTAAATTATTTTCTTTCTCTTTTTTTCATTCGTGAGAGATCGAAAATATTATTTTTTTTCCCGATTTTGTTCTCTCACGAATAGAAATTGAAAAGATCCGAAAGGATCCAAAAGAATCGGAAAAAATATTATTATTTCTTGAATGTTTTTCGTGAAGTTTGGTTGATTTTTTCGCTGTTGTTTTTAATAATTATGTATTGATAGCTGTTATAAGAAAATGTTCATTATGGGCCGAAAAATAGAATGCGAATTAAAAAATTATATTTCTTATCAACAAGAAACAAATAGGTGAAGTCTTTTGAGGTGTCAAAGAAAAGTGACTTTGAAAATAAAAAAATATTTTAAGAAAGTTGGTGTCAGTATTAATGATTATTTAAGTGAGAAACCGCCACGCCATTGGAAAGTAGAAGTGTGACCAGACAATTGCCTGCGATTGCATTTATGCAAAATACCATTTTTTCATCCGCAATAAAATTTATTGACTGTAAGCCAAAAGTAATAATTGGGAATTTCCCAGTGAATTAAAATACATACACTTTTCCTAGAACTATTTTATTGCTATGAGCCGACGACGACGTCGACCAACGCCACCGCGACTGCAGCCAAGCCGCTTTGACCTGCGTCGTCGTCGTCGTATTAGGTATCTATGTTTTATCACAATAAGATACATCGATCATTTTTGTTCCGAAAGAAAGCAAATTCTTAACATTTTTTATTAAATTTCATCGCCAGCAAAAATATTTCGGGGTTTAAAAAAGAAATAAATAAATAATGTGATCAGTTTTTATATTTCTAATTATAATACATTTCTATTTACAATAAAAATAGCATTTAAAAATTGATATACATACTTATATATTTTTTTTATCTGCGGTCGGTTCGTGAATGGATCTTTTTTTGGATCTTCTGTGATAAATTCGTGAACGAATTAAATTTTTCAGTTCTCAACAAAATTTAATTCGTTCGCGAACACAAATTTTATATGTTTAATTTATTTATTAAATATGTCGTTTTCTATTGGCAATCTGGAAGCAGAAGAAATCATTCTCAAAGCGTTCAATTGGGCAAAAGTGACAGTTCTGATTCTGAAAAAGAAGAGATTTCTCTTCTGGATTTGAAATCAGAAGCAAAAACAGAATCACTCACACATTCAAAGATTTTAAATGTCACACTTGATAAATGTCATATTATGTCATATAATGTCATATTGGGATTCTGCTTCTACTTCCAATTCCGGATTGCAATTGAAAACGACAATACTTCAAATTTAAATGTGATTTATCTGAACGGAATCAAAATAAGTAGAGAAATACATAATATAAAAAAAGTATTGGCAATCATAGTTTTTTTCAATTTTTTTCCATTTTAACAACTTTTTACAAAATCAATTAAATTAAAAAAGAGAGCAGTAAATACAAGTTTATTTAGTTAACTTGTATTTACTTACTTACTTAGGTCCTCAGACCTACGAAGTCCGTTGGTGTTCCCTAGCGGGACATAGGGCCTCAACTACACCTACGCGCCATCGTGTACGGTTTCCAGCGATGTGTTTGAGCTCCCTCCAGCTCTTTCCCAATCTCGCAGATTCCTCTTCGACTGTTCTTCTCCACGTGCTTCTCGGTCTACCAACTCTTCTTCCTTCTTGTGTGAGTGGATTCCACTGCATTGCCTGGACAGCAATGCAATCATTACCTTTTCGAAGCGTGTGTCCAATCCACTGCCACTTGCGCCTTCGTATAATGGTGTCTATGGGTTCCTGACCTGTTCGTCTATGTAGATCCTCGTTGGAGATACGATTAGGCCAGAAAACCCTTAACATGTTTCGAAGACACCTATTGACGAAGGTTTGCAGTTTCCTGGTTATTGTAGTTGTTGCTTTCCAGGTGCTGCATCCATATAGCAGAACTGATTTGACGTTGGAGTTAAACAGTCGTAGCTTTGTATTCAAGCTGAGAGATTTGTTCCTCCAAACATTGGACAACATCCCGAACGCAGCCTTAGCTTTTACGATACGACAGACGATGTCTAGTTCGGTACCTCCTTCAGGAGAGATGATGCTTCCAAGGTATTGGAAGCTCTCGTTATACTAAATGAAAAAATAATTTGGGAAAATTATTAGTCGGATTCATAATAGAATTTCTAGTGTACTTTCTTCGTTTTCTTCTACTACTTTTTCCTCATCCTTTTTCTTCATCTTCCTGCTGGATACAAATATGTTCTAAATGCATCATATGTCCCATCACTGATATCGTGATTATCCTCATCTAGTATCGATTCAACATTGGAGCACGACTGTCCTTGACAATAATTGGTACATGCTAAAGAAGTCATAATACTATGGCTAATACTAATTGTAAATGTTCTAAATTTAAGCGTTTATTTTTTAAAAAACCTTCTCCAAGAAATAAGTCGGTGACTTTGGAATTTCTGTATCCATATCTTCAAACATACGACCAGATACGAGTTTGATACCGCCATGCCAGGGTCAGATTGAGTAGGTTTAGCGTGAAGCACCTGCCAGTTAAGGCTTAAGCCCACGGTGGGCCTACCCACTCTGCCGGGGTTTGACCAGCACCCAGCATGTCTACATCCCCTGTCGAGGAGCGAGGTCTATCTAACACTTCTTTCACCCAGGGCTCATAGGTGGAAAAACCAACCCTGAATGCCATTCGTTCCCGCGATTTTGGGAGCTTGCACAAGTTCAGCTTATGCAGCTCACCGAGGAATTCCTCAGGAGAAATCCTCCTCTCCACACCCTGGACAACCAAATGCTTGTCCTTGTTGGTCTCTGCAGAGAGACCAACCTTCTGGAGCTTCTTATGCCCCAGGAAGGCATCCCTTTCTGCCATAGAAGGCGTGCAAACCAGCACACTGCCACCTACCGCAGGCACTAGTTCCTCCACAACCCTCTTCCTAATACCCCCAATGACTTAGGGGGTTCAGAAGGCCTCTGCGCCACACCTTGGCGACCCGCCACCGCAATATCTATTGAGGGGACCGCCCCCTCAACCTGTCATTGCTACCAGAGAGCCCCATTATAACTATAAGGGACTCATATCGGGCCTATCAGCAATCAAGCTGACTACTGCCAACGAGGCTTAGACAATTGTCTAACCCATTTCTGTCGTTTAAATTTATACGTGATATTATTTGGTCACAGACTATTTGGTGTATGTACATTGTACATATTTCACACAGTAAAAGTCGCAAGCGAAGTTCTTTGGAACATCTAAAATGCTAAATTTGTTCTCATCCCAAGCCCAATACTTAGGGTTATGATTATGCTTAACTTTGTAGAGTCTTATCATGTTTTGATGATATATCCCCATTCCCCCCAACGCGGCGCTGGAGAAATATAGATTTGCATTTTTATTTGTTTAAATTGTATTTTCACAAACGATTAGTCCGGTCAAATTAGACTAAAAAATAAGGGTAAAGCTACATCACCAAGTTGAAAATCAGTAAGATTTGAAATGTAGTTAAAAATAAAATTTTAAAGTTCCCCATCTTTCCCCTGTATGGAAAAATTTGTATTCAAGGCCCAAGGTCAACAAAATGTGTTTTTCCCGATTTTCAGCGAAACGGTAAGTTTTGTCATAAAATACCTCAGACAAAAATTGTAGAGCTTTTGATGGGAATTTTTGAATGTCTAAATTGACCGGACTTCAGAATTTTAACCAAGAACATTAGCCTTTCGAGCACAGGAAATGCACTTTGGAAAAATAACAAAATTTACTTCGCGTTTATTTGAAAACCCAAAGCGAAAAATTTTCAATTGGTGTAGACAGTAAGGTGGCATTTACGTAAAATAAAAGAAGTAATATCTTCGAACAGAGATGCACGCTTTGGAAATATAAAATGTATACACACCATTTGTGTTTATGACTTTATTTTATTGTGAATTTTTTATTAAAGCCTCGCGCAATTACTGCTATGAGTATGATGGAAAGGACTATCCGGAATCCAAATGGACTTATTCAACCGATTTTTTGGAAATAAACAATAAAAAAACAATGAATCCAATTATTTGATGGTTTTTTTCTGCAGAATTCAAATGGCAATAAAACGTCTTCTGCTTTGCTTCGCAACGTTTATAAATATTATGTAATAGTCCCCTTAAAATGAGATTACTAACAGAACTTAATGTGCTTTTATTTCAATATGGTTTTGAGTGTTGACTTTTTCAAATTAAGGTGGGTCGTAAACAGGCCGTATATAGTGGTTATGCTATTAAATAACAGACAGCTACATATATGGAAGAGAAAGGAATTTAATGATTCTTTAAGCGTTGGAAATTAAATTAATATTGATGTAGTTAATTTGAAGTGTTACCAATTTTTTAATCACCTTAATATTCCATTTAATTTTAGTCAGTTTTGTTTGTGAATACTATTGGAATACCGCGACCGTGACTTTAGTTTAGAGTTTGGGTAAGATTTTTGGTAAGTAACGAAGTACAAACACATTATTATATTAGTCTGATTTAATCAAAGATAACTTCTAATTAATTAACTTTAAGTATGGTAGGTAGCTTTTTTAGGACAGTGCCCGGTTTAATAAAAAGGTTTTCGTATGATATTATTTTGGTTTTTGGTATAAGGTTTGGATGTCTATTTCATTACTCGAGATGTCACTGCAGTAATTCTTATAGTCAAAATAATATTAATATGATGATTTGATTATCTTCTGTTTAGCAGAACCTTAACTACTAAAGTGATGAGGATGTTGAGTAGAATATTCGACACTACTATTCCATTAATCCCCGATAAACGAATTGTTAATATCACCTCAAGTCCTATACAGTTATTCCTAAGAAAAACATGAATTCAAATGAGATCTTTAAATACGTCAAGGTAAAATGTGGGCATGTATTTATATTTAAATAGAGGCGACTCAAAATTATGACAGAAAGTTTTTACATACAATGATTTCATATGTACATATGTTAGAATATGAGAGCTTATAGGAGCTATTTAAGTTCATATTAAAAAAAATTAAGAAGATATAAAAAGTAGACGCGCCTTCCTGGGCGGACGTAAGGCGAATTAAGAATTTTGTGGTTGAGGGTTCGTTACATATCACTTCTGACTAGAAGATATCATGGGCTGGAGGGAATCTGTACATGCCTCATCATAACTCGTGTACTTGTCCGAAGAAAGAATTTTGTGACATTTGGACAAGATCTATGGTTATATGTTTTGAAAGGGTTAGGGTTTATTACATTTAAATTCTAACTAGTAGATGTCCTGGGCGGGAGGGAGTCTGTGCAGGCCTCATCCTGACCTAGGTACTACCAGTTGGGGTGCACTCAAATATTACTACTTGCTGTGGTGAAAGCGCCTCTTGCTCGAAGTAAGAATTTTGTGGCATTAGGGCAGGATCTACAGTAAGATGTTTTTCAAGGGTTAGGGTTCACTACATTTAGATTCTGACTAGTAGATGTCCTGGGCGGGAGGGAGGCTGTGCAGGTCTCATCCTGACGTAGGTACTACCAGTTGGGGTGCACTCAAATATTACTGCTTGCTGTGGTGAAAGCGCCTCTTGCTCGAAGTAAGAATTTTGTGGCATTAGGGCAGGATCTACAGTAAGATGTTTTTCTAGGGTTAGGGTTCACTACATTTAGATTCTGACTAGTAGATGACCTGAGCGGGAGGGAGGCTGTGCAGGTCTCATCCTGACGTAGGTACTACCAGTTGGGGTGCACTCAAATATTACTGCTTGCTGTGGTGAAAGCGCCTCTTGCTCGAAGTAAGAATTTTGTGGCATTAGGGCAGGATCTACAGTAAGATGTTTTTCAAGGGTTAGGGTTCACTACATTTAGATTCTGACTAGTAGATGACCTGGGCGGGAGGGAGGCTGTGCAGGTCTCATCCTGACCCAGGTACTACCAGTTGGGGTGCACTCCAATATTACTGCTTGCTGTGGTGAAAGCGCCTCTTGCTCGAAGTAAGAATTTTGTGGCATTAGGGCAGGATCTACAGTAAGATGTTTTTCAAGGGTTAGGGTTCACTACATTTAGATTCTGACTAGTAGATGTCCTGGGCGGGAGGGAGGCTGTGCAGGTCTCATCCTGACCTAGGTACTACCAGTTGAGGTGCACTCAAATAATACTGCTTGCTGTGGTGAAAGCGCCTCTTGCTCGAAGTAAGAATTTTGTGGCATAAGGGCAGGATCTATAGTAAGATGTTTTTCAAGGGTTAGGGTTCACTACATTTAGATTCTGACTAGTAGATGACCTGGGCGGGAGGGAGGCTGTGCAGGTCTCATCCTGACCTGGGTACTACCAGTTGGGGTGCACTCAAATATTACTGCTTGCTGTGGTGAAAGCGCCTCTTGCTCGAAGTAAGAATTTTGTGGCATTAGGGCAGGATCTACAGTAAGATGTTTTTCAAGGGTTAGGGTTCACTACATTTAGATTCTGACTAGTAGATGACCTGGGCGGGAGGGAGGCTGTGCAGGTCTCATCCTGACCTAGGTACTACCAGTTGGGGTGCACTCAAATATTACTGCTTGCTGTGGTGAAAGCGCCTCTTGCTCGAAGTAAGAATTTTGTGGCATTAGGGCAGGATCTACAGTAAGATGTTTTTCAAGGGTTAGGGTTCACTACATTTAGATTCTGACTAGTAGATGACCTGGGCGGGAGGGAGGCTGTGCAGGTCTCATCCTGACCTGGGTACTACCAGTTGGGGTGCACTCAAATATTACTGCTTGCTGTGGTGAAAGCGCCTCTTGCTCGAAGTAAGAATTTTGTGGCATTAGGGCAGGATCTACAGTAAGATGTTTTTCAAGGGTTAGGGTTCACTACATTTAGATTCTGACTAGTAGATGACCTGGGCGGGAGGGAGGCTGTGCAGGTCTCATCCTGACCTAGGTACTACCAGTTGGGGTGCACTCAAATATTACTGCTTGCTGTGGTGAAAGCGCCTCTTGCTCGAAGTAAGAATTTTGTGGCATTAGGGCAGGATCTACAGTAAGATGTTTTTCAAGGGTTAGGGTTCACTACATTTAGATTCTGACTAGTAGATGACCTGGGCGGGAGGGAGGCTGTGCAGGTCTCATCCTGACCTGGGTACTACCAGTTGGGGTGCACTCAAATATTACTGCTTGCTGTGGTGAAAGCGCCTCTTGCTCGAAGTAAGAATTTTGTGGCATTAGGGCAGGATCTACAGTAAGATGTTTTTCAAGGGTTAGGGTTCACTACATTTAGATTCTGACTAGTAGATGACCTGGGCGGGAGGGAGGCTGTGCAGGTCTCATCCTGACCTGGGTACTACCAGTTGGGGTGCACTCAAATATTACTGCTTGCTGTGGTGAAAGCGCCTCTTGCTCGAAGTAAAAATTTTGTGGCATTAGGGCAGGATCTACAGTAAGATGTTTTTCAAGGGTTAGGGTTCACTACATTTAGATTCTGACTAGTAGCTGTCCTGGGCGGGAGGGAGGCTGTGCAGGTCTCATCCTGAACTAAGTTCTACCAGTTGAATTGCACTCCAATATTACTGCTTGCTGTGGTGAAAGCGCCTCTTGCTCGAAGGAAGAATTTTGTGGCATAAGGGCAGGATCTATAGTAAGATGTTTTTCAAGGGTTAGGGTTCACTACATTTAGATTCTGACTAGTAGATGACCTGGGCGGGAGGGAGGCTGTGCAGGTCTCATCCTGACCTAGGTACTACCAGTTGGGGTGCACTCAAATATTACTGCTTGCTGTGGTGAAAGCGCCTCTTGCTCGAAGTAAGAATTTTGTGGCATTAGGGCAGGATCTACGGTGGATGTTTTTCAAGGGTTAAGGTGATTAGATTTTACTTCTGATTAGTAGATGTCCTGGGCGGAAAGGGTGCTGTACAGATCTCACATCATGACCCGGATACTACCAGTTGGGATGAAGGTGCCCTTCGCCCAAGTATTAACTTGTTGGCATTAGCTCATAGTTTAGGGTTTTTTGTCATCCAAAATTGTTGAATTTTGTATGTTTTACTATAGTGTTTAATCCTTTGTGTGATGCATCTGGTTTTATACAAATGTAATAAAAGAAAAAAAAAAAAAAAACACATCTATATATTAGATAAGATATCGAAGGAAGCAAAATTGTCAAGTGCATATTTTCAAAAATATTGCTCTACCTTTTATGAAAAATAAAGAATCAAATCTAAAATAGCATAAATTCGAGTAATGTTTATCAAGTGAAACAGTAAAATAACAGAAAATTTTCCGAGTAAACCACTCATGCCAGTACTAATGAAATTGCAAATATCTGTCATAATTGCGAGTTGCTTCAATAGAACCTTTTGAACAATAAATTCATATTAAACGTTTCTAATGTAGAATTTGGGGTGTTTTAAGATCTCATTACTTTTTGCGACAGACTTACTACTTATGTTTTTATACGGAAGAATTTTATTCCCTTGGATTAATAGTTTGCACATTTGTTGACAATATATTTTATGTTAATGTAAAAACTGTGACACGAATAATGTTTAATTAAATGTTTTGTTGCAATAAGCGCAGAACAAGTTTCAACTTGTAAACGATTTCTACATTTGGTTTTAATAATATTTTGAAAAGAAAATATCCTTTCCACATTTGCTGATGAACGTTTTGATAAAACACCTTGAACAATTCTAAAAATGTTTTTAAACATTCGTTTTTATATAGCTTGCCTATATTTTTTACCTCCTCATAATAACTAGTGCTCTATATTCATTATTTATGTCTTCAATGTGTTTCTTTTCATTCGGAAAATATTTTACAATAAATGAAACAAAGGAAGGAAATTTATCAAAAATATATTAAAGACTTGAGGAAATCATTATTATCCTTTTTATTAAATCTTCTAGAAATGATATATGTATAAAGCGCTTTTACTTTTGACTTAAAATCTAAAATATGACATCATCATTCCTTTTTTTTTGATACATAAAAAAATTCAGCCTCAGTGCCAAAAAAAAAAACATTTTTTTAAGGAATATGAAATTCTTTTAAATTGATAAATTTAATTTCCTTTTGGTCAATCGCTTCTTTAACCATAAAATTTCCCCAATTTCGACAGTAAAATATGTAATCTTGCTTCTTGTGACTGTATTTCAATATTAATGTCAATAATGATTTTAAGCACGTATGATAAAAATATGAAATTTAGTTTGACAAGATCATCATTTGAATTTCTTGAAATAAAGCCGAGGTTTTCTTTTCCATAAAAAAACTCAAACTCACTCAAGCCAAAGTAGTAATTTAATGTGTCCCATTGCTCAATTATCATATAAAATTTAAAAGATTAATTAAAAAAAATTATTATATCGGTTAGTGGAAGAAAAGTACAAGTGCCAAACCATAATTTTGTAAAAATGGCTTGAGAGCGTGAAAGACGAAATAGGGCTGAGAGTGGCTGACATATATTTACAGTTAGCACTTTTTTTTTTTTTTTTTTTTTTTTTAGAAAAGTGTGATGCAAGCATTTGGACAAGGGGAGAAATCATCTTTGAGGAAACTTATCTTTTTGGCCACAATTTCGGCACTAGTTTCAAAATTGCAGCCAGGTACAGGAGTAAAAACATTACAGCTTGTTACAAATAAATCTTGTCTTATAAGCTTATAATTATAAAGAATTGGATACCAATTATTTTTTTTTTCACAGTTGTAATAAATTTTTTTTAATAGGTTATTGTTTCTATATGTATTTCTTCAGTTCTTCTATCCCAGCAACTCTTGTGTTTTGTAACATAGAAACGATTCTTTTCTTAATTATTAAAACGGGTTTTGCGTTTCATTTTTGACGTTGGTAAAACGTTTTTGAACTATTGTTGAATCTATCGTTTGTATATTTTAGTCTGTTCACACTAATGTGGACCTGTTCAATTTTCTAGTCATTTTAATAATTTCACTTTCTTTCTTTTCTTCTACTATCGAATGCATTTATGTATCATCAGCTTAATTTTGAAGGTTTTTAGCCTTAACCGTATCTACAAGTGCATATGCAGATTTGATTATTTTATTCACTCGGTTAGGTTAGGTTAAGGTGGCTGCTGGAAAGAAGACCAGCACACTTAGACCAACAATGGTCCATTGTGATACCACGTGGATGATAAGATCCTCCTACTCGTTGAACCAATGGAGCTAACAATAAAGCGATTGAGACCTTTGTATATAAAAATGAATAGTATTCTCATGGACCAGAAAATTTTGCAGTCGAGGACGCTACACTGGGGGCGCTAGTTGTCTTGAAATTTAGCCGAGACACCTTAGAATGAGAAGAGAAAAAAGAAAATAAACACAAACAAAATTTCATTCATAGGAAATAGGAGGGAAAAAATCGATAGAGTAAATATAAAAAGAGGGGATTTTTTCTGTCTGAGCATTGCTTGTATAGAAACCGTATATCTATATACATACTTGTGCACAATGATTGCCTTCAGATTTAGGCGGTTGCTTATGGAAGGGAATGAGTCGTGTGTGTTATGGATATTGCTATAGCTATGAATTCTGTAACACTGTAGGTATCTTGCTGTTTGAAATTCGTTTTGGATTCAATTTTTGTAAAAATTGGCTTCTGAATCCTCTGAGGATGCGTAGTTGACAAATTTGTAATACATTGCACTGAGGTATTTGTTGTTTGAGAACATTTTGCAAAATGTTAGTAAGGGAGTGGATTGGTAGGTAGGGAAAAATAAAGGCAGTAGTTCATGTTGGATAGGTTTTTCAATGATATCTAAGGAAATACAGGGTGTTTTGTATAAGATGCGAGAAGAATATTGGGTTAGGTCTTATCGTTTAGCGATACAAAAAAATGTATTATTTGTTCTCTTTTCCACATCACCCAGTGGGGTAGAGAACTAGATGCGTTTTTTTTTTCGAGGTATCCCCAGTAGGCCTATTCCTCGTTCTATCCTAACTTAAGCTTAGATATTTCTACATATATTGATAATAGGAAATAATATATTTTAGCATGCAATATATAACTAAAACTAATTTGTTTGTGTTTTTTTGTTTTTTTTTTGTTTTTTTTTTTTTTTTTTTAATGAATATTTTTTACTTTTCTTATAAGCATGCACTAATAATTAATAAATAAATAAGTTATAAGATACCTATATAATATATACTTAAAAACCTAGCAACGTAAAAGGAAATAGGAAATTAATCAAACAAAAACCTACTCGCGCGACCTACAGAAAGGGCCATTAAGGAAGGGAGACACAAACGAAACACGGAGACACAAACGAAACACCTGAAAAAGAAATATTAAAAATTATAATAATTGAAAAAATCTGAAAAAGAAATATTAAAAATTATTAGAACATTTTAAAATTATAATTTATTTATTTTTATATACATGTATTTTATAAGTTACATTTCATTTATTAAACTTAACTTAATATACTAATAAACTATCCTTTCTTGTCTCGCTGCAGATAGCTTCATTTCCTTATTTCTGTGCCTAAGCTGCAATATGATCATTCCGATCACCACGAACTTCGTGACAGCTTTTTTGTGGTCCTTGGAGCAGTTTGTCGTTTTTATCCCCTTCTGCAAAATTTCCTGCGTCCATGTTTCAGCCACTTTTTGTACGGTGTTCATTCTACAAAAATTTTGTTCAAATATTTTTTGTAGAATCTGAATAGTTTCTTCGAAATAGATCGAAGGAACTGTCAGTTGCCCAAATTCCGAAGATGTGGCTGATGTCGCGTAGGCTTTCAGTTTAATTAAAAACGTTTCTCGCCTTTCTTTGTCGCTCTCATTGTCGTCTATTAAGTATTTTGTACACGAATCGCAGTTTAACCTTTTCTTTAGTTTTTTTGCTGCAAAGCCCGCGTAGTATGCAGCAGATCCTTTCTGGAGTTCTCTTGAGATTGGCACATTCTCTTCAGTAGTAGGGGCGTCATCCGAATCTTCTTGAAGTTGCTCATATATGAAATCTTTACTTTTTAATTCCTTTTCTGTGGATATTGGGTCAACTCCGTCAGCTATTTGCAGCAGCGGTTCGGCTCCAGCATCCTCGTAACCAGAATGCTCCGCTGACGTCAAATGCTGGAAAATAATGAGCTTCAGATTCCGGATGAATCTCCAAGTAGAAGGGTTCCTTTCGTATGATCCTCTGCTCGAGCGCACCATCGAAAACAAATTTTCTGCCACATCGGTGTTAAGATGTGAAAGCAGAAAATAGCTTTGCTCGTCACTCTTATAGTATTCCCACATCATCTCTATTCCTAAGAGAGTTTGCTGTAATCCTTTAAAGCAAGGTGAGATTTTACATCTGGAGCTGCAGGCCCACGTTGATATCCACTCCCTTGCACTTTTAATTTTAGTTAGGGTATCGGTGGACTCAGAAAGGACCTTTTGGTTGGGGTTTCTAGAGTAAAGCTCTCCGGTATTCAAAATGTCAAACAGATCATTCATATTCTTGATAAACTTAGCTGTGGACTCTGCAAGTTTCTTTTCCTCTGTCGTCTTGAAAAAGTTGATACTTAGTGCGTACAATATCCCGGAGTACACAGAAGCACTGAAGACTTGCGTAGCTAACTTCACAGACATTTTTTCGAAACTATCTGGTCGAATGTGTGCTTTCGACAGTTTGAAGAATACCTGGAATATTCCTCTGGCGTCTTCTTCATATATTTTTTCCAATATTCGCCAATCAACAACTTCATCTCCTATTGAAATTGTATGTTTCAGCAGAATATTGCGCACACTTTTAAACATATGTGGATAATCATGGAGTAAGAAAACTCTTTGATTCTCAACATCCACATATGGTCATGTTTGAACAGCAAATGTCGTTAACATTTTGTATGCAAAACCATTAGACGGTCCTTGGTCGCAGCTTGTTGCGACAATATTAAGTCAACAATTCTTTACTCCACTTATAATTCCGTGCAACATCTTGCTTAAAATATCGCCCTTTGGTGATCCCACGTAGTAAGCAATTGTTTGCTTCCAATTTTTATTCAAGCCTCTAAGAGTGAATACGATTACCTTAGAGGCTTCTTCGTTTGTCCGCCCAAACTCTCCGAAGTCGGTGTATCCGTATATAAAATCGTCCTTTAAATTATATTCCAGCTCCTTTTTGATTGCCATCTCATCAAAGAGTAGCACACATTTTCTATCCATCGATGTCATCTGCTTCGATTTTTCTGTAAGCAATTCCTTCATCCTTGTGCTCAAACCTGTTGACAAACGGATTTCTGAATGCCATCGGTAAATGGTGCTTACCGATGGCAGTTTGAATCCCACGCCCAACATGAATTTGTAGCACACAGGGGACTTGAAGAAAAATTTCAAGAACAAATCTTTCTCCTTAGGTGTCCAGGGTGAATTGGAATTGTGAAAGAGTTGCATAGTTATAAAAATACGCAATTCTTCAGTGAATCCTTCCATGTGCGCATCAAGCCCTTTCTGCAGCTGGTAAACAGGATTCACTGCCGGTTTTGTAGGTGTTTCAAAAAGACACCTACAAACTGGTTTTGTTTTTTTTGGGCTCGGGGCTGGCTGAAATTTGTATGAAGGAAGACCAGGAGAAGGCAATTAAGAAGGAGAAAACTCAAGATTTGCATCAACTGGTTCCAACATACAACTTTTCGCATAAGTTGTGCACCCAGTCGTACCATATTTTCAAGTGATACGGCTGGACTGGAAGGAAGCGGTGGAAGTGGAAGTGGAGTTGGAGATTGAGCCATGGGCTCACAATCCGGAATCGCAGAAGTTACCGTGAAGGTTGGCGCTTTGCGGATTCTCCATGCTTCCATTGTGCGAATACACGACGAGTCTTGCACAGCCTCCGTACAACAACAAATCGACGAAGAAAAAGAAATTGGAAGTGCCATTTTGGAAAGACTTTTGAAAGTGGAATAGGCTTTCATGTCTTTAGCATAAAAATGTTTTTCGCACATGACGGACTTTTTAACATCCTTGTTGCGAGGAACATTTCCGTGCTTTATCCAAATTGGCCTTCGGTGATCGGCAGGCAATTGAAAAAAGGAAACATGACCTACCATCCTATTTTTCTCGCTGCAGTTAACGTAGCAACACCTAACCATAATGAATGAATATTAAATAATAAATATAATAAAAATTAAAATTATGTATATAATATATTGTAATAAATAGTAAATAAATATATATATAATATATAAATATAATAATAAATAATAATAATATATATATGATAATAAATATATAAATAATAAATTTTTAAAAATAATTTATAATTATACCTAATATCACAAATAAAATTAGTTGAATAATACCTGGAACACCCTGTAAGTTCTATTCTTTCTTTAAACGAATAAAACACTTGTCAAAGCAAAACACACACAAATCAACTATTTGTTTATATTTTTAACGCACAACCTTTGTATATATACATAGACACAACACACTATAAATATTACTCTCTAAATCACTTTAATATCACAGTTTAGTTTTAGCTTTCACAAACCTTTTCGTTTTTACATTGAAAAATTAACATCTGAAGTAATGTCATGGGTTACCACTTTTGAAATATTTACTACGTCAATGTATGAAACTATTTTGAAATTTTTGTTTTCAAGTGAATGAATATGTATGTTGTTCACGTTAAATAAAGTAATGTTTAATAAAATGAAATTCTAGTATGGTTTAAATTAAATTCAAATCTGTATCATTCAGTTAAATTAAATGTCATTTTGTAAATTGAAATAAATTTTCAATATTTTGCAGATGAAATTAAGTTATTATGTTTGCAAGAATTTCAAGTATTTTAAAGAAGTTTATACAGCAATTATGATTCAACAAATTTTGACATTAAATACACTTCTTAAGTTGAAATAAAATGCATTCACTTAAAGTTTTTAAAGTTGCTGTCAACTTTTTACATTTAAATGCAACTTAAGTATTAATTTTTACGCTCAAAATTCTACAAAAATTTTTTAAACAATGCTTTTCAACTTGAATATCTCGAGAGCATACAATTTTATTGAGTTGGAATTGATTTTATTTGACAAATATTGAAATTTTTGAAGTTTGATAATTTTTTGAATAAAATTTGTATCAACTAGTAAAGCCAAAAATAAATCGAATAAGCAATTAAAAAAAACAAAACCACACAAATCACCAAATTTAATTTAGTTTGAAGATTAAAAGTCAACATCTGATACTTTTCGTGTGATTGGAGATATATTTCAACACACAAACTTCAATAAATAACAATTTTTAAAAAAATAATGGGAACTTTTAGTTTTCAAATGTATTAAAATTTGCTTTCTACATGGTTTTTCATTTAGCTATCAAAAATATTTTTCCTTACAAAAAGTTAAAATAATTGAATTTACTTATTGCTTTCATTATTTGAGAATGCAACAGGAGCCGCACCCAGCCTCTTTTTTTTAATTTGAATGGTAACCTGAATCTTAATTTTTATGAAATTAACTAGAAAAATGACATTTTAGCATTGAAATACATTAACAATTTGATTTGTACACTAATTTAAATTTTAAAAGTAAGTTCATAAAATTTTCTAACTATCAATTTAGTTTATATTAGGTAATGTAGAACATATTTTTCATATCATATCATCAAAGAAAGTTGAAATATTTGTAATGAATTAATACGTAAACAATTAGAGAATATTTTTCTCATTGGGAATTTATTTGGAAAAAGTACTCAATTTTGCCAACTGCAAAAATGTTCTTACTCACTCCTATTTAACTATTTGCTACTTTTTGAACGTTTCTTCCCTTCCTACTCTTAATAACCCCTTGAACAGAATAAAACGACATAAATAACCATACACATGTGTTTTTATCGTCTGCCTTAAAATTTCCCCACATTTGTACCTTTTCATTCAGTTTTTGCTTTGACGTTACCTTACACATATTTATTTCTTATTTTTCAATTTTCTTCTCATTCTGTCTCTCATTCTCTACTTCGATTTATTCAGGCACGAACCATTTTTTACCGTCGAGGATGCTCGTTAGGCGTCGCGTCGTTCGTTCCTCTTCATGATTGTACTATTCCATTATATATACAAAGATTGAGACTGTGAAGGTCAATGTTAATGTGATTTTCGTTTTTGTGCTAGTGCAGGACAATAGCAAAGAATGTGAGTGACTGACTCTTCTTCTTTCTCATCCATACAGCTTCTGTAGAAATCATTTGCAGGAGCTCCAAGTCGGAAGGCATGTCTGCCTATTAAGGCTGGGTGGCCAGCCAAAAAAACGGCTGGAATATTACAAATAAAGCGATAACTTTTACATTTCGAATGCTAATTGATTGAAATAAAAATTAATGCATTCTCAATAAACAGGACTACTACACTGCATCATTATAATTTGTAAATGTATAATACAGTAATTATGAGAGTGAAACAAACTACAATTTTGTCGTTATTTTGATAGTAGTTTAAAATGCACCATTTATTTTTGGTATAGCTAAGATTTTTATTTAATTTTTTTGGTGTTTTCAAAAGAAATTAAGTTAGTTAAGGGAGTGACGGATTGACTTTAATTTATTTAATTTTTTTTATGGGCAAAAAATTAGTCCAATCTTATGCAATTTTCAATGGGTTTGGCGTGTTTGAACAGGTATAACTTCTTTAATCTACAACATATTTCTTTGAAACAAAATGTATTGTAAAGCCAGTCTCAAATATTTTCATTACGAGTACATTTTTTTTAAAATAATTCACTTTTAAAGTTTAAAAAAATTAAAAAACCTAAAAAAAATGTAAAAAACGTTGTTTTTTTGAGGACTTTTAAATATCCCTCTTTCATTACTTAGCCTTTTGAACTATATTTTTTTTCTTTATTTTATTGAATAGCTTAATTAATTACCTCGGGAGTGACGGATTGACTTTTTCGAAAAAAAAATTATTAACCCTTTAAATGTTCATTGAAAAAGCCCAAATAACAATTAGCTTTCCAGAGAAAATAATGCTTGTCCATATTTTTCTTATTTTTTTTTCAGTATTTTTTCTATTGGTCTCCAATTAAAAAATTCTAATTGCTTTGATGGTTTTTTTTAAATAAATTTTTGAAAAAGTGTCTAAATTGGTGTTTTTCCCTTTGAAATTTCCTTTTTACACGCACACATAGAAGTTTCAGTTCGCAGTAATTCCACTGCGAAATTAGCGCTTCGAGAGAATGTTTTTCATTTGGAAAAGAAATGAGCCTCGCCCACCCGCTCCCAAATATTTTTGTTGTTGGTTTACATATTGCTGGTTGTTTCTTCCTTTTTGCATCAAGAACAGAAAATGCAATAGAAAAACCGGTTATTGGAATTTGAGGAATATGTAAGGACAAACCAGTTTTTTTTGTCAATGAGTTTACTAGAGCAAGTGTACGTCCCATTCTCGTGGTGGGAAGTATGCAGAACAATATTGTGTGTGGTTTATATACCTACTTCTTGCACCCTTTACTTTGATGACGTAGCAGAAGTCATGATCGTTTTGTTTTTTTATATTTGATCATGATGTTTTTTGTGTCAATAGAGAGGGGATTTATTGTTCTTTGGCAAAAACAAAAACAATTGCAATACAAATGAGATCAGAACCGGTTTTCGAGAAAATATACTGAAATGGAAAGGAAACGTACATCTACAGCACAGACTGTCCTTTTTTTTTGGTTATTATTGTTGTTTTTTCTTTACTTTTCCCACTTTAGCGTGTTATTGATCTTATAAAGATACTCATTTTTTTTTTCTTCGACTCTATTCTTGTTCAAAAAGAGTGTTGAGAGAGAGTAACAAACAAGAACAAAATTCCTCTAGCCACATATGGCGATGCCA
Source organism: Scaeva pyrastri (assembly GCA_905146935.1). NCBI lineage: Eukaryota > Metazoa > Arthropoda > Insecta > Diptera > Syrphidae > Scaeva > Scaeva pyrastri. The sequence goes on from LR989927.1 coordinate 136,645,308, forward strand.
TGAAATTCATGACAAAAAAAGGGCACTAACACAAATAAAGTCATTTACATGAAGTTTGAGTTTGCCGATCTGGGACACCCAGCCTTAAGCAGTGTCCTGTAAGGACACCTATAACGGAGTTAATGTGCCGTCTACCAATCGAGATGAGTTGCTTTGAGCGTTTAGCATCAAGCTTTGGCCAAATTATTTTTGTTGCCATACAGATGAGTAAATCACGCCACCTGTTATTCACCTTCTCAATGGTATCTTGCTTTAGCATGAGTTTATACTTAGCTTAATAGTAGTAGACATGTTGCATTTTTTGCAAGTTCGTCTGCTTTGCAATTACCTGGAATGTCTCCATGACCCGGCAGCACCCAGATTAGGTGAATATTTAATTGATCGGACATCTCCACCAGAGATGATCTACAATTTTGGGCTACTTTTTAATTATTAGAGACTGATTCTAAGGATTTTATGGCAGCTTGATTATCCGAGAATATGCGTATATCAGTTGACGATATCACGTTTTCCTTCAGCCAAGATAGGACTTCTTTGATGGCAAGAAGTTCTGCGTGGAACACACTACAGTTTTTGGGTAAACGAGACGAGAGACTAAAGTTTAGTCTGCCGGAGTATACGCCGCCACCAACTGCTTCATCTGTTTTGGATCCATCGGTGTAGAAGTCAATGGCTTCCCCAGTGCACGGCGGGTCTAGCTCCCATGAGGATATAGAGGGAATGGACACGTTGAAGTTTTTATCAAAACGAAGAAGAGGTGTGATGTAATCGACGTTACTGGATAGTGTTCTGACTGAGTTCAGAATTTTTGTGTGGCCAATATTATTATTATTCAACTGTGAGGAGGCTTTGAGCCGGATTGCTGTGTTAGCGGCAGTTTGTTTACTGAAGATGTCTAGCGGCATGAGATTGAATAGAACTTCCGAACCGAACTAAAATTTTTAACACACTTTGACTTAAACGAACAGGAAAAACATAAACGCACTGGGGACGAAACTTTGTAGGGCATTTAACGCCGTTTTTGATTTGAATTCCCTTCCCGGGAACCCGGGACGGAAAACCCTAATCCGCACTGATTGGAAAAGGTTGATCTGACTTCCGAACGGATTCAATGTGGATTGCAAGTAACGAAAATTGGAAATCACCTTTGTATGCTCTGATCTCCTGTGAAACAAGTTTTTTTATATTAATGCTGACTTGAAAAGTAATGCTTTTCTAATATTCAATTTATTTAAGGTTTTGTTGCTTCATTGGCAGGTGATTTTAAGTCTTATCTTAAACAAAGTTAGAAGGGTTATGTTTTCTAGAAGAAGAGGATTTTACTCGAAGAAGAGGATACTTTGCTCTCTCATATTTGTAAGAATTGCATTTACTGATTACTACCAAAAATTTCAAAGTACATGCTTTACCTTGATTCTTTTCAGATTCGTTCAGGCTTTTAGATTAGGCAAATTGTTCATTTGTTATATGTTTCCCCCAATTAATTATTATTTATTAAATATCAGCCGTGAATATGGCTAGTTGTTCTTTTCCCCTTTTATTATTCTTTCTTATTAAATATATGATTTTTTTTATTTAGAAATAATAAAAAACATTTAATTTATTATCAATCGAATTTTCAATACATTAATAAAAAGAAGGCAGAAATGGAAACGTGAAGTTTTAGGTGTATTACGAATTCGTATCATCGGGAAGGTCTAGCCATTTGCGGACTACTGTCCTGACTTTCCGATCAATCTTGTTTAGCACTCCAATTCTTATTTTTTCCAGCATTAGCTGGTGATATAGTTGGGGTATCAGAACTGTCCTTAAAGCATGCAGGCGTTGCTGGGGTTTTAAAGGGGCCCCAGTAACACGTTGCAGCTTACGGGACTCTTCTTCATCCAATTCCAATTTCACTTTGCCTTCTGGTGAGAATTCTAACCCAAGATACTTTAGTTGTTCGGTTCTTTTCAAGGGTTGAATCGCTTGATCGCCGGTGTTAAATTTTTTTCTGGACTATTATTGTTGTTTTTTGTTTGGTTTGTCCTTTGATTCCTATGGTTCGGCACTTGGATGGATTTAGTGCCATTCCACAGGATTTTAAAAATGTGTTAGTGTTGTATAGGAGCTCTTGAAGTCCTCCTTTGGTGGATGCACAATGCACATAGTATAAGATCGTCTGCGAAGGCCAAAGCATTTACTTTGGCTCCGTTGATCATTCCAGCAATTTCATCATTTAATTTTTTAATTAGTCTGTCTATGACAAGATTAAATAGAAAGGGTGACAGAGGGTCCCCTTGTTTGACGCCGCTTTTAGCCTTGATTCTTCCAGATTCCCAGCCATCTCCTTTGATCCTGGTTGTTGATCTCGTGTACAGCTCTTTCACGTACTTGACTAGCTTGGATGGTGCACCATACATCTCAAGCGTTTGGAGGATGGTTGAGTGGGAAACCGAGTCGAAGGCTTTAGCGACGTCTAAACTTGCGATAAAGCAGCTATTGTAATTTTGATGTTGACTCCTTAGTAGGATGTCGAATAAGGTTGTGTTTATCGCACAACCATCCGATTTGGTGAAGGCTTGCTGCCTTTTGTCGATGTCAATCTGGCTGGTGAGCCTCTTGGCAAGGATGTTATGTAGTTGTCTAACAATGACTGACGAGACAGCTATGGGCCTGAAGTCGCTGGGTCCTGATGGTGAGTTATTTTTGGTAATCAATGTAGTTTTTGACTCGTAAAAGCGTTCAGATAGTCTTCCTCACCACATTATCAGGTTGAAAATTTTACATTTGGCCGAGACGGGCATAGTAATCAGCATTTTAGATGATATGCCGTCTGGTCCAGGTGCTGTTGAGTTATTTAGTTTAGAATTTTTGACGTCTTCCATTGTTATGGGGGCCCACAACAATGGAATGGTTTAATTATTTTCAAACCGATCCGGGGATTCAGTGGAGTTCTGTTTCAGTATATTTTCCCAAAATGCTAGCATTGTATCTTTTGACGGCATTGTGCCGGTTACCGGGCCTTCCAGTATTGTTTTTATGCAGCGGTTTTGGTGTTTGCGCCAGTTGTTTTGTACCATGCGGTATTCATATCTCCTTCGCATTCTGGCTGTTAGTTGGATGTTTGTGGCAGCAGTGCGCTTTTTTGTACCGGATGGGATGGGGGGGGGGGGGGGGGACAGAGTCGACAGGAAGCTACCCAGTCGTTCAAGTGTCTCCTCTTCGCCCGCAGTGGTTGCATTTGTAATGATGCTGTTAAGTTCGCTTTGGTCGAAACGACTAGAACTTGGCGTTGGTATTTCACTAATTGCTTCAAGTAATGACAGGATGCGGTCTTCTGCTGGAGGATTCCCTGACGGTCTTGGCTGTTGGGTTTCGGGAGTTTTGAAGTGTTCAACTTGTCTTCTGTATTCTACTTTTTGCCTAGCGTTTTTGATGGCCTCTATGGTTCTGGTCGGAAAAAATGTTTACATTTCAATATTTATGAACCGAACTCCTTCCAGTTCCTCTTCTTTCCTAGCCATCATCATTATTTCTTCTTCTGACCACCTGGCTTTGACATCTATTCGAATACGTTCCTCATCGTCCTTTTATTCGGGCCTAGCCCTGATTTTGTTGAAAAGTTTCGTCCACAAAAATTGCAGTGGTTGGTGTTTGGGTAGATGGGTTGTTGGTTTCCAGAGCCAGTGGGCCCTGGATTGTTATGTGGCATTACCCGAGGCTCATTATTGTTTGTTGTACCAACGTATTTAAAGGACCCAAGGGGCTGGTAACCCCAAGGGCTTTACACTTAGCCGTTCTTTTCATAGGACTATGTCGAATTACTGAGAACGTTACCGGCAGGAGCCACGAGGAGGCGATAAAACTCTTAAGAAGGTTCCGCGCCACATGTTGGCAGATAAGAAGGAGTGACTGGCACTGGCTTTAGACCCTGGTCAGGCTTTCAAAATTCAATCCTAAGAGAGTCATAGTTACTCCCACCGTTTACCCGCGCTTACTTGAATTTCTTCACTTTGACATTCAGAACACTGGGCAGAAATCACATTGTGTCAACACTCGTTAGGGCCATCACAATGCTTTGTTTTAATTAGACAGTCGGATTCCCCAAGTCCGTGCCAGTTCTGAATTGATTGTTAATTGATAGTCGTTATAAATCAAAAGAATATATATATGAATACCTTGCGATACATATAACAAAATATAGCCTAAGACTTTTAGCAAGAAAATTCCAAAATTCAACTGACAGTAGATAGAGACAGTTTGAGCAGGTTTAGCGTGAACCACCTACTAGTTAAGGCTTAAGCTCACGGTGGGCCTACCCACTCTGCCGGGGTCAAAGAAAAGCGTTTGACCGGCGCCCCAGGGCAACAAGCGCCACCCCAGTACAATTCTGTGAACATGTTAAGGCATGTCCACACCCCTTGTTGAGGAGCGAGGTCTATCTAACACCTCTTGCACCCAGGGCTCATAGGTGGAAAAACAGAAACCCTGAATGCCATTCGTTTCCGCGATTTTGGGCAACCACAGCCACCACGATGCTCCCGAAGGGCCTACCTCATAGATGGCTGAGATGAGGAAGTCAGGAGTCCTAGAACTCCGGATGACCGCATCCCAGGGGCTCCATCTCCCGTGGTACCAGAATATAGCTTCCGGTGGAGCTTCGCAACATAAGGTCACTTCTAGATGAGCCCCTTAAAGCTCGAGGCCTAGCAACCTCAGGCATATGCACCCAACCACAGACCAAGGCAGAAGCCAATAGTCAGGTACACATACCTCACCTTAACCCTCGCAAGAAAAACATCAAGCACCCAAACACTCAACAGATAAGACCAGTGACAATCACCAGTCAACCACTCTTACCCACAGAAGAAACCTCCAACTAAAGGAGGACAAGAGCACACGGCACATGCACTCATCTCTACTGTGAGTCAACCGAAACTAACAGCAAAAACGACCAACGAACTACAACAAGGACAACACAAAAACTACTACTGTCATTGTAGTAGGACAATTCACACACAGTCGCATGACACTATGCACTTCCAGGTCGCCATACCTAGGCAAGCATGCATAGCATGCGGCCAGGCATGAAACCAGGCCATCCAAGGCATATATGACCAGACACCCCATTCCCGCACGACCTCATGCCATGAATCATACCCCAATGCCCAGGTTTTCACCCAGAACAAGGGGCGTAATCACCATGACAGAGGCAAAACGGGGTGAGCCTCAACCAGTGGTGCCAAGGTCAGGATGAGACCTAAAAAGCCCCCCTCCCGCCACGAACATCCACTAGTTTATGGTTCAGGGGTTGCGGATTATTCAAGAATCCTGCCTGACACAATACCAAGGGGGCCCAGGAAGTACAAAGCCGAAAACTGTGCTAAGCCCCGTGTAGGCTAAGAGCAATCATCCTGAGATCCATGTTTGGATCTCAGTCCAGCCAACAAAGCCGACTCCGGGGGAACCCCCACTACACAACAGTGTCTAAAAACGAGGATTAACAATGCCGTTACAGCCGTCTAGTCTGGAAGACCTGCTCAGCAAAGATGGCAAAACTATCAGCCGTATCCCTGGAGAAGAGAACACGACTGAAGTCCCAAGCGCCATCTACCCATATCGCACCCATAGCCGAGAGGTCCCTAAAGTAGGCATACCTCTGACATTCGACCAGCACATGCCTCCAGTCCTCTCTTGGAGCTCCACATGCGCATTCTGCCGAGCTAGCCAAGGTCCTTTCATGCAGAAACGCATTCAAAGAACCATGACCAGTCAGCAAGAAGCCCATGAAGAGCGAGAAGTCCAGGCGCTCCCGCTGACATGCCCCAGCTACTTCAGGAAGGAACTCGAAAGTCACCCTTCCCATTTCACTTTCACCCCAACGAGATTGCCACCTAGAGAACATGACATTTCTCAGCAGATCCTTCCTTCCGCGAATATCCAGATTTTGGATATTCGCGCACTCACTCCAATCAGATGCCGAGAGTTGCCGACGCCTCCTCACCTTTCCGGCAATACCCTGACGTATTACTTCGAGGTCTAGAGGAGGAACTCCGGCCAACACTTGTAGAGCCTCCGTGGAGACGGTCTTACAGACCCGAAGGGAGCCGAGGAGCATTATCCTCTGACAACTGAGGATTCTGCTTCCTCCTGTCACAGTCTTTGCAACGTCATACCACACTACCGAGCCATATGCAGCACATGCTATAAACAGCCCAGCGTATATGGTACGCGCTGCCCGACTTGACAGGCCCCAGTCACACTTCAGCATTCTGCTGACCGCTGGCACAAGGGAGGTAAGCTTCGTCTTCACCTGTTTAAGATGAGGATTGAAGTTTAGCCTTTCTCCCACGGTGATACCAAGGTACTTGACCTGTGTCACGTACCTCAGGCTCATTCCATCAACTAAGACAACTGGAGGCCGGCTCAAGGCCAACTTGCCCTTGAGTAGCATCATGGTTGTCTTTTCTACAGCAACCTGCACTCCCACTTCGGAGCCCCAGGCGCTTATGGTTGCCATTACCTCCGAGCCCCTATTCTCCAGCACAGCACGAGACTGGCCTTCAATAAGGACAAGGAGGTCATCTGCACAGGCACCGCACCTGAAGCACGCCTGCAAGAAGGAAAGGCGCTGCAGCAGAGGATCCATCATTAGGTTCGAAATATATGGTCCCCCAATGGATCCCTGCGGACATCCCCTTTCGACACCTATCGTCACCGAGTCAGCTGGGCTGACAACACGAGCAGATCTGTCAGAGAAATAGCTCCTCCAGACAGCAATCTCACTTACCCCTACCTCAACCATCCTGCGCTCAACACTCGCCCAGTCAAGATAATCGAAGGCCCCCTTGAAGTCGACGAAGACACCCAAAACATATTTCTCCGAAGATTCACCTATCGAGTCTTTTACGAGCAGCCAAGCATCTTCAGCACTGCGCCCTGGTTTAAACCCAAACTGGAATGGAGATTGCTCAGGAACGCACTCCATCAATCTGTCAACCAAAACCCTCTCCAGTACTTTTCCAAGCACCGGGAGAAGGCTGATTCCTCGATAGGATCTAGGATTAGTCCTGACCCTATCATTAGATTTTAGGAGCGCGATAACTTTCGCACGTTTCCATTCTAGAGGGAAATAATTTTCCCTGACGCAGCTCGAGTATAACGAGTATTCGGGGACCGCCGACCAAATGGCTTTTACCATTTCGCCAGTCAGCCCATCGAACCCCGGTGACTTCCTCGATTTTAGCCTAGCTATGGCACAGCTTATCTCGTCCCTCGTTATCCCATTCGGCACACCAAGCAGATCTTCAAAAGGTCTAACCTGATGCGCAGCCCTGGGAAAGAAGGACTTCATTAACGTGACCTTTCTTTCAATTTCTCTGCAATAAAGATCCCAATTGAGATCTTTAAGCACCCACCGCTTCTCATCCTGACCCACACCGGCACTCTGAGCACCTCCAGAGCAAGCGATCTCAACCTGTAGTAGGCTATGGTCACTTACTCCTTCAGCTCCCCGAATATACCAGTGAAAATCAAAATTACGAAACGCCGGCAAATTTGCCAGGGTCACGTCAATATCACTACACCCGTTCGGACCATCAAAGGTGAACAGATCACTCGGCTCATTGATAACGCCGATCCGATTAGCGGCTATCCATTCGCTTAACAACTGTCCCCTCTCGGCTCTTGAAGAATCAGAAGTGCGCGAACGCGCACTTGGTGAAGTCTTGCTGAACCAAAGAGGAGAAGTTGCATTAGCGTCGATGCCAAAAATCGCAGCTTCGTTGCCAACTATCCCAAGCAAAGTATCAAGATAGGCTATGTATGGTTCAATCTCAAGGGCATGCTTAAAGTAAAGGCTGCATAAAATCAGCCTACCAAAGCTACCCTCGACATTCACACACACACCCCAATCATTAACGTCGTTAACTACAACAGCGGCACCGCCTCTGCTGTCAGCGAACGACCGCATTTGCGAAGGCAGGCCCCTCACCTGTCCTTGAACAAGGTAAGGTTCCTGTATCAACGATCAATCAAGCTACATCGTGTGTCACACAGCAACTGCCCTAACTCGAACATAGCTGTTCGGGCACCCTGGCAGTTAAATTGTATAAATTTAACTGCCATATTAATGCCTCGTACTCGCCCTAGCCACTGCCGCAGCATAGACAGGGCAGTCCATGCTTAACATAAAGTGCCCAGCCGGGCTTCCTCGGAAGTTGCAATCGCGACAATGGATAGCATTGCCACAATCACGCTTCGAGTGACCCGACTGACCACAACGCCAACACACCGACTCCTTCTGCCTACACCTAAAGGCAAAGTGGTCTAGGCTGATTCACCGGTTGCACCACTGTACCAGGGATTTCTCCCTGACGAGGAGCGAAAAATGCTTAATATAGCATCCTCCGTCCCCAAGCAGTAAACCGGCGACCCTAATACTGCATACTCAAGAACGACATTTAATCGTCTTTCTCCTAACTTCCAAGGCGCAGCCAAGGAGACTTCCTTCCTGAATTCATCCCCAGAGAGCTTGCATAAGTTGAGCTTATGCAGCTCGCCGAGGAATTCCTCAGGAGAGATCCTCCTCTCCACACCTTGGACAACCAACTGCTTGCCCTTGTTGGTCTCTGCTGAGAGACCAACCTCCTGGAGCTTCTTATGCCCCTTCTTCTTTCTGCCATAGAAGGCGTGCGAACCAGCACACTGCCATTCTTGCCAGGGAGCACATTGTGCACTGTGCACCCTGACACCCACCACAGGCACTAGCTCCTCCACAACCCTCTTCCTAATTGCCCCCGTCGACTCATTGGCCTGTCCTTTGACCACTACAGACCAAGTCTCAGCAGTCGGTGGCTTAGTAGGTCCGACAGCAGGCAACTTCGCCTGCGTCTTTCCCACCACGCCACCCGAGACATTGGCCGAACTAGCCACTTGGGCAAATGACGGCCGCTGCGTGACGTCAACTACCACCGGAACCCCCAACGACTTAGGGGGCCCAGAAGGCCTTTCCGCCACGCCTTGGCGACCCGCCATCATACCATCTTCAGAGGAGACAGCCCCCACCTCAAGGCGTCCCCTCAACCTTTCATTACTGCCAGATAGCCCCAATATAAGGGACTCGTATCTGTCAGCAATTTCTGCCACCTTGGCACCCATATCAGGTTTTTCTCCAATTAAGCTGACCACCGCCAGCTTAATTTTTGTGCACTCGGCCATGACAGTGTCAAGGCTTAAACAACTGTCCAAGTCATTTCCACTGACCGAGTGCACAGACGCCCCTCCTTTACCCTTCTTCGGTGCCGGCACTATTGGTACCTTTAATGGCCCAATAGCACCACCACCAACCCCAATACTATTTACACCTAATTCCTTCTTTTCACTACTTTTAGTAGTAGACGGATTATTTTTGACGACAGCACTGTCGTCATTTCTATTGAGAGGCATATCCATGCCAACACATGTTGGTACACCTATATGAGTTTGGCTCTTTCTGCCCTTCGTTTACGTGCCTTCACTGCCTCCACGATGGATTCAGTTTCCATGGCAGAGTCCTCCACCAGTGAAACCGTCTCCGAGATGGAGCCAGACCCCTTTCTAATTTTTCTATTCTTTTTCTTGCGTGGGTTTGGTCCCACCACGACGCTCATCTCCTCCGACCGGATATAGCTGACCCTCGTTGTAGCGAGGGGAGCCCCCAAATCTTCATCGGATTCCAGGTCGGTGGTAAGACCAACCAAGTCCGCAGCCTGCGACATTTCTATCTACCTACTACTAATGTTACTAAAAATAATATACCTAAAATAATAATAATATACAAATATGCTCTAAATACGTGAATAAAAACTAAAAGCACTAATTAGTACTGAAAAGTACTAAACAGTACTTGTTAGTTATATAAGACTTACCCCTATGCGACAGCGCAGGTTCGCTCTCAATTTTACAGATAGCTAAAAGTTGGAAATTTTCCACTCTATACTATCACACTACACACTTTATGCTACCTCGCACACTATGCACTACCTCTCGCGCACTAAAAAACTAGAATTTACCACTAAACTAAACTGATCTGACCTAAGCTAAGCTAACACACGTCTGATCACTACCGCAGTCAAAACTAGAATGAGTAGATAGGGACAGCAAGAATGCGTTTGATCCCTTTGTGCTTGTCATGTCCTCGTTCGAAATGTGTTAAGAAACGGGACGATAGAATGGCTTACTTTGCTGTTTTCCATGTTCCTATCGGCACTCTCCTGTTACTCATGAGACAGTTGAGATATACAAAAAAAAAAAAAACCTAAGGAATTTAAAATAAAAAGGGTCTAAGCCATAGGAGTACTATGAATGAAACTGGGGTTCAGAACCATAGCAGTACTTATAAAACAGAGGTTCAGACGAACGGAATGTAGGGCCCAATTAAAAGTATTTGGCTGTATACCACTGTTTTCTCATTATGTAATGTTAATTAATTTTATTTAATTTAAATTTCTTTAATTTTAATAATTTATTTATTTCATCTATCTTATTTTGTTTCATTTAATTGAATTGAATTTTATTTTATTTTATTCTATTCTATTCTATTCTATTCTATTCTATTCTATTCTATTCTATTCTATTCTATTCTATTCTATTCTATTCTATTCTATTCTATTCTATTCTATTCTATTCTATTCTATTCTATTCTATTCTATTCTATTCTATTCTATTCTATTCTATTCTATTCTATTCTATTCTATTCTATTCTATTCTATTCTATTCTATTCTATTCTATTCTATTCTATTCTATTCTATTCTATTCTATTCTATTCTATTCTATTCTATTCTATTCTATTCTATTCTATTCTATTCTATTCTATTCTATTCTATTCTATTCTATTCTATTCTATTCTATTCTATTCTATTCTATTATATTCTTTTCTATTCTATTCTATTCTATTCTATTCTATTCTATTCTATTCTATTCTATTCTATTCTATTCTATTCTATTCTATTCTATTCTATTCTATTCTATTCTATTCTATTCTATTCTATTCTATTCTATTCTATTCTATTCTATTCTATTCTATTCTATTCTATTATATTCTATTCTATTCTATTCTATTCTATTCTATTCTATTCTATTCTATTCTATTCTATTCTATTCTATTCTATTCTATTCTATTCTATTCTATTCTATTCTATTCTATTCTATTCTATTCTATTCTAATCTATTCTATTCTATTCTATTCTATTCTATTCTATTCTATTCTATTCTATTCTATTCTATTCTATTCTATTCTATTCTATTCTATTCTATTCTATTCTATTCTATTCTATTCTATTCTATTCTATTCTATTCTATTCTATTCTATTCTATTCTATTCTATTCTATTCTATTCTATTCTATTCTATTCTATTCTATTCTATTCTATTCTATTCTATTCTATTCTATTCTATTCTATTCTATTCTATTCTATTCTATTCTATTCTATTCTATTCTATTCTATTCTATTCTATTCTATTCTATTCTATTATATT